>JAKIJQ010000007.1:0-5018604 GCA_023373905.1 Rhizoglyphus robini | reverse complement strand
CATTCTCGCACAAAATGGTGAGATACTGCATGAAGAGGTCTCGTAGTTCGGCTAAGAAGCCAATCGGTCGTTGACTTGTGCCTTTGGTGGGGCTGAAGTCTCGGATCATGTCCAGGAAAGTGTGTCCAATGGAGACAGTGCTGAACACATAATCGATTGAATATTTGAAGGCACTGATTTCCTCGGACTTTGCTTCATTTTCTTCGATGTCATCTGAACAAAAAAAACATTAGTCTTAATTGTGAAAGAAAACACTCTCGGTCACTTACAATCGGGCAACTGACGAGGCTCCACACACCGACCATTAGTGTCCAGTCGAACACAGTGCGTTCCGAATTGATATTTCTTGTCTCGACAGGCCAAACACAGGCCGCGCTTGTTGCTGTTGTCGTGTGATTGATTCAACATGGCCGTTCCGAAGTCTGTTCGTTTCGAGACAGAAACTCTACGTTCGGTGCGATTCGTAAAATTTTGGCAAATCCGGTTGATCACTGAAAAACGACACAATCGGTCACAATTAGGCAGAGTGCCATTCTTGACTAGTTCTTGGAAGGCGGCAATGTTGAGATTGTCGTTATGTTTGCTCAATTGGTTGCGCACACTCTTCGGATCGATGTTTAACTCAATCAAGATTGAACCTATTTCGGCCAAGTTGAGAATGTTATCCTGGTCAATGTCGTAATAGCGAAAAATAAACATGAGTCGTGCTGCATTGTTTGGAGTTTTCTCTTCCATTGCAACCAGTCCGAGGAGAAACTCGTAAAAGCTGAGGTAACCATTGCGGTGGTAATTGATGCCATGAAACATTTGCACTACGACGGACTCGTCGGCCTTGAAGTTGCACTCAGGCAAGAGTTCATTCATGTAGCTAAAGAATGAGGTGTAAGTCATGAAGAAGGCCGGAAAGCAGTGCTCTAAAAAGTCGCCATACACCTTTTCCACCTCTTGATGGCCAATTCCGTTGGCGAGAAGCATTTCTTCTTCGGCCGTCTTTTTGGAACCCTCCTCCCCCTTCCATACAAAGTAGTGCACTTGTTCGAGACCAAACTCGAAAATCTCTTGTTGTTTGAGATCATTTACAAAGGCAGAAAAGATGGCCACCTCGGGTCCCCACAATTTATCGACTTTGCCCCTTTTGGCCGAATCGAGAGCGACCCACCTGACGCGTTTTGAATCTTGGCAACAGATTTTGCTTTTGTCTTTGTTCTGGTCCAGTTTCACCAGCTGAATCAATCGGTAGACAAACTTTTGAGTGATTGGCAGCTGAATTCGGAGAATGTGTAAACAGGCCAGCTCTTTGATTGTAACTTCTTGGGCCAGTTTGGCATCGATTTCGGTGTCATCTTTTGAGAAGATGATATGAATGCCATCGTGGGTAGCTTCATTCCAGGTTTTGTTCTGTGGAGCCACAATGAAAGGCAACCAGGTGGCCTCCGATCGGTCATTGAAGGAGAGAGCAATCTTTTGGTGCTTGTCACAGAATATTACCATGGCGATACAGTTGAACATGTACTCCCCGGATGGGGAACCACCCTCTGGCTCAAGCTTGGAAATGCAAAACTCGATTGGTTTCGGCAAATTGGCCAAGTCCACAGTGGCCGGATGAACCGGGCCAAAGCCCACACTTTGCAGAGAAGTTTCTGACTTAGTACGTTCGCTCATAGTGCAATACTCAAATACAGAAGCAAAACTGCACTGGACATGTCCGATTTATACAGTAACGAACAAATTAGAACTACAGAAAAAGTGATTGTCGTAATCTAATATATGTCATGATTGACTCATGAGGGCAGTGGTCAATTGGAAAATACATAATTTAATATACAAAAATTGTCGATTGACTCGTATCGAGTGATAATACAGGTGCGCAGCACACATTGCTTGACTGCATCATTGGTGGTGTGGGAGAGGTTCGCTTGGCATTCGAGTATCAAACAGCAACAAATAACAACAAATAAATAGAGAATTAAGTACAGATGGAAGTGGGTGTAGTTGAGTGAGACCAGGTCCAGCTGAGACAAGGCTTTCCTGCTTTGCTTTGCTGCGAGCAAGTGCGCACTTTGCCCCCCATTGAGCCAGTCTATGAAGACTTGAGATCAGTAACGCGACCAAGCAGATCGCCATCGCCGTATGAAACCACTTTGGAACGCATCTCCTCTAGATAGGCTCGAGTGAAGGACTCGTTCTCTTGTGCACTTTTGTCGGCATCTTCGCGCACAACCAATTGTAATGATTTCTCGCCCACGAAGCCGTGTACAATCGCTAGACCATTCGGCGTTAAGCAGCAACAACTTAATTCCTTCCTGGGAGTGAAAGTCCACAAACAGACACCTTTCAAAAAATGAAACATGTCAGTGCTCAAAGTGTGCTAAGCAAAGATAGCTAACCTTGCTCTAGAGACCAAATACGCAATTGAGGATCTTGACGATTGGAATTGTAGGACAGGAAGACATTTGCTTTTTCCGCTGCTTGTAACAGATCGGGCGGTGCAGTGTGTCCAGACAGAGTGTATCTGCAAAACAAATGCGAACATTTAAAAGAATGTTTGCGCCAAATGCACCGAACACTGCCAACTCTCGTACTTAATGTTTCCGGTGGACAGATCCCAGACTAGAACATCGTTGTTCTCGATTCCGTTAATCACACAGCCAGCGCACCTCGTGGAAATGGCTACTGAGACAGAATCACACTCGGGTTTCCATTTCTTGAACAGAGTGCCACTCTGCAGGTCATACACGATTAAAAAGTTTGTTGACGAACTGTTGCATTCCTGTGGAAATATACAAACAAGTCTCATTTAGTGGACCATTTGTTTGTCGTTAACAAATCGAACCTGACAAACGGAAACCACGTAATGACCATCGTCGCTAATGGCAGACAAACGAGTGAGAAACTCGTGGTGAGGTATGCGAAGGTCGTAAAGGAGTTTGCGGTTGGACAGATCCCACACAAGCAAAGGGAATGGCTTTTGGGTCTCATCGCCACAAACACAGATTTTGCCGTTGGCTGAGGTGAGCAGACTGTTGAGGAAGCGGTCCTCTCCGGCTTTGAAGGTGGTCTCGAGATCCTGAAAAAATAGTCAGCCAATGGCCACTCATTCAGCCAATTCATACCCCGGTATTGAGGTTGATCATGTTGACGTACATTCGGTTGCGTGACAGTGCCACCACGTACCGCTCACTGTGCAGTCCGTAGTATGGCATCTTGTGATTCATGACACCTTTCAGTTTTGTGACCAGCGCGGCTTGGTCAAGGTCGTAGAGCATCAATTCTCGGTTGCACAGAACCACCGCTCGCAACTGGTCCACCATGCGAACGTCTCGAGGTCGTGGAATGCTTCGCATTGTTCGGACTGCTTTCTGCTCGTACACGCTCCAGACGACCACTTCGTCCGACTCGGTGGACACGGCAATGACATAGAAGTCTTCCAGACCGAGTGCATCTTCCCCATCGGCGGTGCTCTCTGTGGAAGACGTCGTGGTCAGGCCGCTTCGTGTATGGAACAGTTGAGTGAACGAGGCCGCCCTCACTGATTCCGAGTATTGACTTAGACTGAGGTGACCTTTGGTAGGCGATATGTTTTGATATGCCGCAGCGGGGTTCGCTCCATTGCCACCGCAATATGGTGTTGAGTAGGGCGAAGGTGAAGAGGCAGTTGGCACAGGCGACAACGACGGAGGGACTTGCGATCCCGTGGTGGATGAAGACGACAAGGTGGCTCCCAGTTGGGTGTGTGAGGGCTCGACCGATTGAGCACTACTGGCAGTGGTCCGTGCTTGGGTGGCAGTGGTACCTGACGGTTCGGTGAGCTCCACTGATGGCTTGGCACCTTTCCCTGATGAAGAGGAAGCGCCAACCGCGCCAACTCCGGTTACTGAGCTTGGGCATTCGGAACTAGTTTGGCCATAGGGAATACTTTCCGCTGATTCTTTGCGTTCGCTAATGTAAGAATAAATATAAAGTCGATTAGTGACCTCACCAGACTAGGAGCACACTCTCATCCATAAAGTGTTTCGTAATGAGTCCCCAATAAAACATGTGTTTACTGTTAAATGCTTTCCATTATAGATATCTCGAGTGTTTAATTGCGACAAACTTGAACATTCTACATCAGAGACAATCAAGTGAACAGCAAAAGTGCATTACGGCTACAAAGGCTACAAGCTGACTTAGGCACTTACTTCGACTTGGCGTCTTTCGATGAGGACTTCTTGACCGAAGAGCAAGTGCTGCCCATTTTGAGTCAAGTGATTGCGGTCCAAATTGACTTAGAGCAAAACCGGCTGAGAAGGAGACAAGGATCACATGGAAACAGAATTCGAAATTGGCTTAGTGCAGAGGTGGCCAATCTTGGTCGGCTATATAGGTGAGAATGGAAGGATCGCAGATTGATTCGTTCAGATCATCCTGGTGCAAAGTACTTCTGTGGCTTGTTGATGTACGTTGGGATGGAGATGGCCAACAGAGACTGGTGTCACGCTCGGTTGCGCCCAGGACGGTAATGCAAGTTCCAATTCAATTTGCAGTCGAAAGTATTGCTAGGCAAATTCGATTGTAAATTCCGAGGTGGATTTACCGTGCGGATGTGTTGGCCAGAAGTGAGCTTACTCAGAGTGAAGACTTGCCGCCACTTAAAGTGAAACATTGGCACTCGCCGAACACACACCAAACAGTCAAACTATTCACCGGCTAAAGTTGGCCCAACCAAAAGTTTCGAGTAAAAAAGTGAGAGATTCAAATGCGGATTACTACCGAACAGTTAAATATAGAAAAGTGAACATTTTCGTCTTCAGTGCTGAGAGAATGACACCAAGGCAGAATATTTCTTGTTTGATGCTTTAATGTCTTCGCTGGTGAAGTGGCAAGTTTGGTGCCACCAAACACCGCAAATGCATGAAAAATTCAAATTTGTGGTGAGACGAGCAAGGAATTGGCAGACGAACCAAGCTAAATGTGGCACCCAGGCCTGCACTCACTTATGTAGATCGATCTGTGAGCAGCCATTCTTGGTGGTCAAGTTGGGAGGTGTTTCGCATGGTTCGAATGTTCGGTGTGAGCACCTGTCACAGCCAATGCATGGAATGTGCTCCAATTACGGTCGGTCAGTGTTGCCCAAATGTTTTCTTCTCTCCTTCCACACTCGCCGCCACACACGCTTCTAATCTAAATCTCCCCAAAGTATTCAAAGTAACAAATCACAGGATGAGCAGAGGAAGAAGCAAAAGGCGAATCACTTTGCAAGTGCACTACTTGACCACTTGTGGTGGCTTGGGAAGAAGCGAAATCAAAAACAAAATGGAATAATTTGTCTATTCGCCGAGGTTGATGTTTGTGTTGTTTGGCTTTGTTGTTGTTATTGTCGTTCAGTTCGGTCTGTCGTTGATGTGATGTCGATCAATGATTGTGTTAGTGCTGGTGATGATAGAGTGGTGGTAGTATCACTTCGGCGACATCGACGTCACCATGAACACACCGAGGCTGAGAGATGATAGATGCACGATGATGCGTGCTGCATGGCGCCCATTCGAACCACAAGAAAGTGATGAACGCGCCAACAGACGAGAAGAAGACTATTACGAGCAGATATCGTGGAGAATGTGTAAGGTGAGGTTGTGTGATGGTCGTTGAGATGATTGTGATGTCACTGCGGTGCGACGAGCTGCCTTCGATCGGGATGCAACTGCTGTGAGGCAATGGAGATTGGCCTGATTGAGTCCGGTCGGAGGTGAGCACAAGCTGCCACCGAACTGTCCTTTTGGTTCGATGCCTTACACCTGGTCACAGTCACCAGTGCAATTAGACCATCACAGCCGAGCCAGTATTGGCCAATTCGACAGACCGCATTAATGCTCACTCGACCAAGGTGGATCGAATCTAATTTATGCCCACGATGACACACATCTCACTAAATGACACGTTCTTTTTGGGGACCAACCAACCAAATTGCCAATCGATTTGGGTTAATCACACTTTCTGAATTTTCCGCACTGCACAAGAGGCAGAATCAAATGCAAATGGAAACATTTTCGCTTGATGTTGCATGAAATGAATTTTTCTCGTGGCGAAATTTTCCATTGATTCTTTAGACCTTTTCATTGTTGTTTAGTAAAGTTTACAATTTGATTGGTGGGTTGGGCGAACAGAAGAGAAAGTGTGACCAATCGAGACCGATTGCCACTCAACTTCGATGGTCACTTACGGCGGTCGAATGTTGGTGCTTCATTTGTTTGCATTGCACTCGGATGTGTCACGGTGCAATTGCAAATGCTAATTGAGAGTTCAATCTCTCGCCAATGATTCGATGACAACAAAGTCCACGCCAGAAAGCATTCACACACCAGACAGACCAACACGAGCACAGCCGCACACCCAACCAACTGACACTGTGCACTATGCCCCAGTCGAGTCGATTCTGTTCGGACGGACAGTCCTCTCTCCCACTTGCACCGAATTGTCCAATTAGGCAGGCTCACTTACCAGTGACAGTGGCAACCAGGGCACCACCGAGCTCTATACAGTCAATAGTCGAGGTGGCAAAGGCACTCGAGCACTCGGCCAAGGAAGGGAAGGGGACAGAGGCAGCAGAACTGGCAGAACAGTCCAACTTGTCTCAACACAGCTCCGAGTGACTGCATTGAGGTGCTATATAGTCTGCATACACTCTCCTGTCAATGTACCGCCAATGCAACCAGAACACAGAAGTAGTTCCCATCCATACGGCACCGAGCAAAGCGGTTATTTTTGAATGTAAAAAATCGCAAATCTACATTCGAAAGTGTCTCCACTTGAAATGGCATTTTCAAATACACGCGCAAATGCATTCACAAGTGTGGAAACATTTGTATACGATATCTCAATTACTTTCAATGCATTCGTTCGCTCGGACCAACTCAATGGTGCATCAATGTGAACATTATACTTGATGCATTTGCGGGCACATTTGGTGCGTTTGCAAATGTAATGTAATGAGCTTCCTGTTGAAAGAAGCCAATTTGAATTAGACCAACAGCATTAATAATGACTGGGGCTTCAGTTACTTTTCCCTGTGGCACTCTTCTCGGGCACTGCTTTGCCAATACACATCAAAACACATTGGTCTCGTTGGAGCACAGTTCTTTGTTTCACTCGGCATGAATCGAGTCCATTCATTGCTTTCTGGGAACACACAAAACAAAGCAAACAGTGATGCCATTAACTATGCAGTGGTACTATGGAATAGATGTACTTGCCCAAATGATTGATACAAATCGAGACATACAAGCTTGATCAATGCAAGTCCATGTGGACAGTATGTCTTGATGAGTGAAATCAAAGTTTAAACAAACAACCGAACAAGGCCCCCATTGTGTGTCCAACGAGCATCGAGGCATTTCCGCTTACTTTACAATGTAAAGTTTATAGGACTTTGAATGCTTAATTGAATGTACAAAGTGTCGTAGGAGAGAATGCTAATTGAGCCAAAATTACTTCTGTGATAATTAAACCAAATTAAATCAAATAATTACCAAATTGTGTGGTCGCGTTCACTTACCGGGAATTTATAAATACATTTCCGGTTCTAAAGGCCACTGTCGACCAAACTATATAAATGTTTCAAAAGTTTCGCTATGCAGTGCACCTTGAATGGGATAAAATTTATCGAGAAACTTTGTAATCATTCTATTGGATTGTAGTTTTGGGCTTTAAATTATTCTACAGGATTATATCACTGTGAGGATTCGCCAAACAGCTTTCAACTGAGGAACGCCCAATTTTAATTAAATCGACCAACGTGCCAACCGGTCTCTGTACTGCCAAACGAATAAATAATTCACAAATTAATTTATCACAAAATCGAGTTTTGCTCTCTGAATTGGCCTGATGGTTCTGTGAAATGATCTGGACGAAGGAACACTAAACAGAAATAGTGAACCTGCGAGAATAGAATATTCGAAATTAATTAATTAATCCATTAACCGAGGAGTACACGATATGAGATCCTCGGTCTAAATCGACACAGTGTTCGTTGCAGAATTAATTTGACTTTGCCTTTTTTTTGCTGTTGTTGTTTGCTCATTTAAGTTAATTAAATTGCGCACAGTCGACAACCGACTGTCACACGACATTTGGGCTCAAATCGATTATCCCCTGACTCGAATGGATCCAATTAACACTTGCACAATTGATCGCCCCAACATGTGCTTCCATTGCCGTTCATAGTTCCAGACTGATGTGTGTCTTAGTCTGAACTCTCCAGGCCAATGTGTAATTATTACAGAAAAATGGAAAAGCCTCCCAAAACAAATCTATTTGGAAAGTATAGTAGAATTGAATTAGCAAAATAATGCCAAGAGATTCAAGAAAATGTTTACCTCACATTGTTAAAGAAGCGACGTGTCTTGTGACTTGCAACTAATGCAATGTGACCATGCCATTGGCATTGCCAATCAGTCTAACAAATACCGAAGGATCTAATCAAAATCAAGACCCACACGCAAGCCCACCTTAGGGAATAGCGCAAATCAAATTATAAGTCAACCAAAACTTCTAAGTGAAATAGACAGGTGAATTTTCGGTTTCTGGTTTTATTTCATGTCGTGGTGGAATAAAAAATGATGTTCAATTTTATACAAAAAATAATATTTAATTCTTTCCCTTGCCACGCTTTCCTGGCTTTTTAGTAGTCTCGGTCTCTTCACCGGCTTCCTCAGCAGCATCTGCAGCCTCGTCAGCTTTTGTGGTTCGGGTATAAATCGATTGAGCGTGGTGCTTCTCGATTAGTCGGACCAAACCCTTGGTGTGGAGTTCGAGTAGTGCCTTCTTGGCAAGTGATGACCGAATCTTCATTCGTTCAGAAACCAAAGATGGTGTGATCAATTTATATGAGGGGACTTCCTTGACGAATTTGTCATAGGTTGCCTTGTCGAACAAGACCAAGTTGTTCAACTTATCGCGAGTTTTTCCCTTGGACCACTTCTACAATTGTACAAAAAAACAAATGTTAGAGAAAACAAAATAAAAAGAAACAAAAGAAAACGAACCTTCTTCTTGGCCTTTCCTCCTCCCTCCTTCTTGGGCTTCGCTGGACCCTTAGCGTCTTTCCCTTTTCCCTTATCTTGCTTAGGCGGCTATTAGAGAGACAAAATGAAAAAAAACATTAGTGAAATGTGACGATATGGTCCAAAAGGATCCAAAAAATGGGCAAACTATCGCTTACCATGTTGGACGTGATCACACACCGAGAGACACAAGTGAAAAAGGAAGAGGAAACCACAGCGAGCAGACAAGCCTGCACAGAAACAAACACATGGGCAGTTTTCGGGAACTATCCCACGCTTTGGTGTACTTTTCACTGGGAACTTTTTAAACGTACATAACTGACAATAGATGGCAGATGAATCGTGCAGATGGAAAAATTACATTACATTACATTACACACGCTAGTTGCATGCATTTCGTAATCGCGATTAGTCTTACTTAGTTTTATCAATTCCTATGACAATACAGTTAGGCCACAATTAGACTACTTGATGAGAATACTTTAAGAATCGACAATTTCACGCATGATCAATTGATAATGGGAGAAAAGAATTTTTTGTCGATAGTTTAGTCTAATGTCCTGGATTTAGGTAAGACACTTTATATAATAATATGTCCATACTAACATGTTTGTATTTGTAGTTACTTCATGCTTTTGCAGATTCTATTTGTCATGTGTATTCATTCACGACTCTATATCAATGAAATAAATTGAAGAATCGCAGCTGCTTGTAATGCTTGCTCAATGTGTAAGACCTTTCCTTACCTTTCATGTCTAGACATTCCAAATTATAATTTTACTTTGTTTTTCATGTTTGAACCATTGCCGTAATCCAACTGATCCAAATATTATTGCTTTCCCTCTCGAAATGTGGCACCTGCCAAAATTAAATTGTTGTTTGCCATTTTATGGAAAGAATTAAATTAAATGCGATTTTTTGTTCGCACAGCACATGTTGTTTTGGGTTTGAAGTGAAGTGTTTGTACTTATGGAATTATAATGTGCTACATCTGAAAATGGGTCTCTGTTTTGGTGAGGATCATTACTAGGAATGGTGCTATGGCCTTCTATATAGGACAAATTGCAGTAATGGAACATCGTCTCTGCTGTTGACATGTCGGCGTGTTGAGGAGGGCGCATAGAAGGACTATGATCGATACCAGTTGAGGGGGTAGAGGCACTCGGGTGGCCCCTCCAAGATGGATCGTTTCACAAGAATGCCTGGCCGAATGATGCGGCCAATGTTCACTGTTCTGGCCGGGTCACTGTATCGACGCCGATTCGGCCGTGAGTGGCTCGAGTGATCAGTGGCCTATTGAACCTTACCGAGTGTGCATCTGCATCTGGGCAACTAATGCAGACAAGTCTGCCTCCATTTCATTGGTCCCATCACTGATCGTACCATCGTTTGTCCACAAAAGGATCGTCAATGCTAATCGCTTGTTTACTCGCACTCTATTTCGCTTTGCCTGTCAACCGAGTCTTTTTCTAAGATTTTCCGTTGCTGAGTAAACATCTCAAAATGAAGAAACGTAAATCACAATTGCACCACACCAGCACCATCATCACCCTTCTAGGGTTTCGACGCAAAGTTGAGATCATTTAAATTGCGCACTAGTGAACTCAAGTGACAGTTGTCAATCGACTCGACTTGTGGGCGATTCAAAATAATTGTTGAGAGCGGATTGACCACTAATTGACATTTGATTGCACTAATCACTTCACTCTGCACACTCGAAGTCTTCAATTAAAAGTAAGTGCATATAATTGTCTCAACTGATTGCACCTTGTTTGTGAGATTATTTTAATGGCAAATGAGTGCACACTCGACAATAGGTCGATGTATAACTCATTTTGTCTGTCCATGCATTGTACATTCGTTTGCTCAATTCGACCAATGACTTTTGTGCAAAAGTGAGTGCATCTTCGTTAATTAACGTTGTCTTGTTGTTCAGTTGTTGTCTGGCACCTGTCCAGAGAGTTCTAGAAGAGGTACTTTTCCGAGTGTTCTTTCGTTTTGTTTTCAATGCTAAAATCAAAGTCATTCCCGATCAGCAAATAGGTGATGATGAGCCCATGGGAAGACTATGACGAGTCATTTTATGTACCGGTCCGGTGATATTAATAGATGTTTTGCTTCATGACTGGCTACTTTGTTGCTTGCTCAGTGGCCATGTTCATTTTCGCCTTCTCCATTGTCAGTCAGATGATGTTTATTCGGTAGTGCGCGAGTGTGAGCTCATTGGGGCAGATATTGCACCACATTGCCATTTGGGTGGTGGTGGCCAGAGCGAGTCACAAGACCATGGCCACCACCACCACCAGTGCTGACCACTAATCGGACACTAACTGTCAATGAGCACATCCGGACTTTACTCCGATTGTCACCGAATTCGACTCGACATTCGCCCGCACTCACTTCACTTCAGCATCCTTTCTGGTGGTCGATTGTACCACCAGCCGGTCACCATGATCATGTCGTCATGGTGCAATTCTTCTAGTCGTTCCTCCCCTCTTCTATTTCTATTTATTTCAGTGCTTGAGTGTCCATCTAGTCACACCTAAAAAAGAATTTAAACTCAACTTTAATCGATTAAATGTAGTTCCGTAGCTGTTGCGAGTGAGCCAGCGCGCCAGTGAGGACGAAGTTTACTTAGATTGATTTATTTGCTTGTCTCTCGATGTAAATCAATGCACTGAAGTGAACCTAGTCGGTCACCAATGGTCCAATGGTGACTCGTCATTCTCGATTCGATTGGATTAATTGTTGCTTATTTATGGGCTGATTAATCAGAAAATCATAACTCAACCTGGCATATTGTGATTGCTCACATCGTGGTCTTGTCACCATAAGTCTGTGAACGAAATTTGATTTGTCTCCGCAAGATTTACTTCGACCAATTCTTTGAGGTAAGGATTTTGCCGTTGTTATATATTTGGTTCATTTTCCAATGGGCCACACTTGCTTCAGAGTATTTTGTTTATGAATCCAAAGTGCATCCATCTGTCTAAGTATCGTATGTTGCATTGTCGGTGCACAAGTGCAATCGTTAACATCGTTGTTTCTAATTAGTCTCATTGTGTATGTTGGTCGCTGTTTCATGTTAGGCATATTTGGCATATTAATCAAAGTTTACCGTGAGTGCTAAGCAATTACAATGAATCGAGTTTTTCGCGATTTTGCATTTTCACCCACTTTGCCGTGGCCACAGTCATGTTCTTGTTGCACTGACCACTGTCCAGGCCATTATCACGATGACCACCAAATGGAACAGACAACAACAGACTGTGAGGACAACACGTTGCTTAGTGGTGGTGTAGTGGTCGACTGTGACCTACAAACTTACTTAAATGTTCAACTCAAATGTCGAATGTGTGTGTGCGATCGTTTCTTTGCAGATCACATTTTACCTGGCCTAGTCCGTTTGGCAGTCACTTTGAGTGGAACATCACAGAATCTGGATCGATTAGTTCGTGCCAGGTTGATCGATGAATGGCGTGCAATGTTTTCGTTGTGTGATCAATGAGCACTCTTCTCAGTTGTCCCACTCGGCAACTCGACTGTAGACGTCACAAACAAATGCATACATCATATACAACCACGAATCATCTCCAGTCCAGGCCTAGTCCAATGTCTTCTCGTTAATGGGCAAAACAAAACGAATGCGATTGCACTCGAGCATCTTTCCTAAGTCTCTGTTGAAAGTGTCATTTATCAATTCTTTGACTCCGGCAGACTATCAATTAGAGTCGTCTCGAATGGAAAGAGTTTGACTATCCCCACTTGCACTCACCGATCATCGAACTCCATGGAAATGGCCGAGCAAATCATCCATTGGCTATTTCAGGGCAATGGTGGGCAGTGAGTGAATTGGAAATAGCGAGATTTATGATCCCGGAAAACGAAACGAGCATTGGTCGATGGTCTTGTGCTCTACCTCGTTGGGTGTTCAATTCTTGGCCTAGTTTGTGTGCTAACAGTAGTGCACGAGTGTTGAACTGGGCCACTGTGATCAGGTTAGTGTGGTTGCGATTGTGTGCAGTGGAGTGCAGTGTAGATCAACAGATGAGTCCCTAGATGGTCACTGTGAGTTTGGTCTAGTTTCGCTTTCGATTGTATCGTGTCGTGCATTTTTGGTTGCATTGTTGTGGCGGGGTGAGTGCGATAGTGTGGTCCGATAGTGGCAATAAAGGTCGGCGAGAGGCGAGTCAGGTTGAGGCAGCAGCCACAGGGAGAGCATCACCACGAAAGGTCATCGAGGGATGCTGCGCGTCTGTGCACAGGCGCGCGTTGCAGTTCGCGGTCGTGTAGACTTCCGCAATCCAAATCAGGCGCTGCACTGCTCTAGTCCAGTAATGGCCACACTTTCGGACGGCACGGCTGCTGCATCTTTCGATTGTCCCAGTGCTGTCTGTCTCACTTTGTCATCGATGATCTCACTTTCGCTATTAAGGTCAAATGGCGTACGTCCAGCTCTGCTCTGCTCTGTTGCCTGTCAACTAGAATGGCAGGACCGGCAACGTTGCAAACGTACTGCATAATTGTCGGTCACTGAGACACAACACAACACTTCAACAGCAGTAGCAACAACAACAACAACAAACGTTGAACTTCACCACTCACGTTGATCCAAGTGCGATCGCACACCTTTACGATTATCTGCCTTAAGTGAGACTGAGAGTGATCCATCTGTACAGTAACGCATTAACTATGTAACTGGTTTACTTGTTCGCCACTATTAAGGTCTGGGTCAAGTGATTGCCATTGCCACCATGCCGTTGCACTTCACAGACGATCATTAATCAGTTGTCGATATGCAATTTCAATCAGCTGATAGCTTAGATTGTCCATTGTCTAGAGTGTGTTGACGTCAATTAGTTCTGCAAAGGACCTTGACACCGTCCACGACAAAATGAGATCTACCAGGGTAGATCGAGGAAAGCACTCAACTTGACTGTTGTCGCAAGGCGGAGAAAACTACTGGTCAGATCATTGCTTGCGGACAGTTCGTTCAAAGACTTCCGCGTGTGGCAATTCTACATGCATTGAGCGATATTTAATGCATGATGACATCATCAACCGTGGTGATGCTTGGGAAATTCAAGGGAGTTTACGAGTTATTGCAACAAAATGAATAATAATAAACTGACCTCTGGGTCAAGTGAGGGTTCGCTTGCGCGCGTGCACTCTTTCGTTGATTGTCTTCCTTTTGCGCTCTCCTGCAGCAATCAGACCACAAGGCAGGATCACAAGATCAGGCTTGGAGGAAAGTGAAAATTCTCTCGCAGAGACCTAATGACACAAATAGATAGGAACTAAAACAGACACTAACAAAGGGCGTCATTGGATGGACACGCCTTGACAGTTACAGGTCGCTCACTGAACACTCGATTAAGACTCAATCAGGTGACTAATCGTTGGACAAGCGATTGCGACATCGATCTATTGGCACACCATGCACAATCAACCCGGGACACAAATTTGTGTGAATTCATTTTCAATAACTCAGTAGTTTTAAAAGCTAACAATGCAATCAAATCACTCGGCCAGGAAACAATTGTCACTTCATTCAATAATACATTTGTTTCTTCTGTCCTTGAAACTCCACAAAAACAATATCATTAGTACACTCCAAAGTGGAAATGTTTATAAATTGCAATTGCCAATTGTGACAAAGTGACTCAAATTCTGTTTGGACAGAATAATGGCCGACTTGGTTTAGAGGTAGAAAAATAATTCTAATTAAGAATATTTAAGTGCAATTCTAGTTCAAGCAGAGCAAAGCAATTGCTTATGCCAAAGTGCTTAATTGAGAAGCAATTGGAGCAATTTGACATTAGTGTGTGCATGTGATCCGGCTTGTATGCCCGCTAAGTGTGGGAAAACACTTAGCCGGTATTTGTATCTCTCGTTGGGAATTGCTTTCAATGTCGGACATTACCGTGGCGGAGAGTGACTGAAGACGAGGTGCTTGGCAGTGATCTTCATCTTCATGAGAGAGCCATCGATAGTACTTGTTGGCTAATCCCAATCGGAACACTTGGCCATTAGCCATTTGTCTCTCTCGCCGTTTGCACTTTCGCTCTCTCTTTGACTCTCTTCTTTTTTAGCTAACGAATAAAGGGAACGAACCAAAGAGTGTCAGTATAGTGATGGTCATTGGCCACGACTTGCCCACGGCCAACTTGGCACACACCTCGGTGACAGCATCACAAGATGGTCACTTTGTGCCTCACTGATCTAGCTCAGTGCAACTGTCGGCCCGATCATTCGAGTGCTATGCCTTGTTCGGTGCTGCACTGTTGACACTGTGGCCAGATATATCCAATCCGCAGTGGCCAGTCCTTTCTCAGTTCCATTGCGAACCTTCAAGTTGTGCTTTGTGTTTTGTGTCTTGTCAAGTTTGTCTTCTCGGCCTCTCACTCGGTCTTCTCACTTGTCAGTGCTCATCACTTGGCGGCAATCACATTGGCGCCGTCGCCATTCGGTCTATGTTGTTTAGCTGATTTGCACGTCTTCTCTAGATTACTGCACTTACTTCATTCACCTCACTGCACCAGGTCACCAGACATCGAAAACAACCAACCAAACGATTGTTTGTGATTGTTTCGGTGCAATTGGTCCTGTGCCCAACTCATTGCCTCACTCATGCCACACGCCACCAGAAATGACTGACTTCAATGTGCATAGTTGTTCCAAGTCTCAGTCTCGATTCATTTTTTCTCTGCATTTTAATTGGCTGAATTTTATTTAATTTGCACAACTCAGAAGTCTTCTTAGAAGTTGTGTTGTCCCTGGTGGTCCCAGTTGACGTGACTATTGGCAACGTGTGTAATTATTGTTCTTCGATGCAACGAATTGGCTCTTTGACCCTGCAGATCATCACTTGACAATTGTTGCAAACTGTCCAACTTTGCCTCCACTCGGTGCGCACTTCAGTGTGTACACTTTCATTAGTTTGCTTCAGACTTTAATTCTTAAATTCATTTGACTAACTAACCAATTTGTTTCATTTGACAGATTACTTCGTTTGTTCACATCTGAAATAGACAAGCATCATCCATTGAACTTGATCCTGAAAGTGAGCACGAGTAGTTGATCTTGATCTTCAAATAGCGCTGCTCCCGTCAGCCATCCGGAAGAGATCTCAAGTGACCTCGTTATTAGTGTGCCACAGATAGAAAGTACAAATCGAGTAGCAACACAAGACTGACAAAATGAAGACAATTGAAAGTGAAAACGGTCGCTTTCGAAGCGCCGTAGACATGCACACCAGTTTGGGCGATTTGGCCTCTGTTGGCAATGGCTCACAGATTGCCTCCTTCTTTGTGGGCAAAAGTGTTTTCATCACTGGGGCGACTGGATTTATGGGAAAGGTAATTGCAGTGCACTAGTGTAATTGGTCGTTAAGGGTCATGCTTCTCTTCTTTACAGGTCTTGGTGGAGAAATTGCTTCGATCCTGTGAGGGAGTAAAGAACATCTACGTTTTGTTGAGAAGCAAAAAAGGCGTCGAACCGCGAAATAGACTGAATGAACTGCTTAACTCAAAGGTTAGTTTAGTTGTTTAATGGCTTCCACAATTATGATGATTGATGCTTTCCTGTCGTGTAGGCATTTGATAGAGTTCGTGAAGACAACCCAAATCAGCTGACTAAAGTGATTGGCATCGCTGGTGACATTACTTTGCCTGGCTTGGGCTTATCCAAGTCGGACCTCGACATTCTGACCCAAGATGTGTCGATTGTCTTCCACTCGGCAGCAACAGTCAAATTCGACGAGCCAATGCGCACCTCAATAAACTTCAACACACTCGGCACTCGTTACATTCTTGACGTTTGCCACAAGATGAAAAAGTTGATGGTCAGTAGTGAACATTGGTGCATTGCACTCCCATTACACCAGTCATGGTGGCTCATTTGTTCAATTTTGTTATAGGCTTTGGTGCACGTCTCCACCGCATATTCTAATTGCGACCTCCAGGAGGTAGAAGAACAGTTCTACCCTCCACCTGCCCCACCGAAGAAAATAATCGAACTGAGCGAATGGATGGACGAGACAACTCTAGACACTCTTACACCGAGACTACTCGGCAAGCGGCCCAACACCTACACCTACACGAAAGCTCTGGCAGAAACCTTGCTGGTCGAGGAAGCAGGCTCTCTTCCGGTGGCTATCGTTCGGCCTTCGATTGTCACTGCAGCCTGGCGCGAGCCATTCCCTGGATGGGTGGACAACATCAACGGACCTACCGGACTGGTTCTGGCGTCCGGTAAGGGTTTACTGCGAACAATGCTGTTCGATCCGAAAGCATGTGCCGACCTGATACCGGTCGACATGGTCATCAACTTGATGATCACAGTGGCCTGGCGCACGGCCACTAGCCGACCCAAGTCGATCGCTATCTACAACTGTACCTCGGGAATGCTCAACAGCATCAAGTGGGGCGACATTGAGCGATATATCTTTCCCTTGTTGCTGCGTTTTCCGAGTATTCAGGTATTCCGCTACCCGGGCGGCACATTCAAGGAGTCACGACTGGTCAACGACATGTACTTCTACTATGACCACCTGGTGCCTGCTTATGCCTTCGATGGGGTTATGAGACTCATTGGAAAGAAACCAATGTAAGACTGAGCTTTTTCTGCTTTTTTTGCGTACACATTTAATTATCTTTAATTAACAATTTAATTTAATTTGCAGAATGGTTCGTCTCTACGAGAAGTTACATCGCGCAACGGCAGCACTCGAATGGTTTACTTGCCATGATTGGCGCTTCAAGTCAAACAATGTGATGGAGATGTCACAAGAATTGCAAGGCATCGACAAAAAGGTACATTTGAAATTCAAATTGAATTTAATTGATTAACTCAAGCTTTAACTCTGAATCTTTTTATTTCAGACATTTCATTTCGATGTGCGCAACCTTGATTGGCCTTCCTACCTCCAGGACTACATTCTGGGAATTCGCAAGTATATACTTAAGGAGCCAGATGAAACTTTGCCTTTGGCTCGAAGCAAATTAAAAAGGTAATAAGTTCGAATGCATGTTTCAGTGGAACTGACCTGACCGTCTTTGCAGAGTGTACTATACGCACAAGTTCGTATCCATTCTGTTCATGTTTGGTCTGTGGCACATGTTGCTTCGGGCTCCCTTCGTTCGCACTATTTGGACCGGTGCAGTATCGGCAACAATGAAACTGGTCAGCAGTTTTCTTTATTCCACACCGAGCGATCCTCTGCTAACACCGACCGCTTCAGCTCTGTCATCGCTGACACCAACTTTCAACAGTTCTTTGGTGTCCTCCACAGTTGCCTCGGCCACCTCTTCAACCTCATCTTCGTCATCCACATTTTCGTCTTCCATTGTGGCAGCAGTTGCCGCAATTGCAGGATTTCCATCTTCTACGTCCAACTAAAGGGACAACTCGAAAAATAATCAATCGATTGCCACATGCAAGTATATACGTAGAACGGACGAAACGGTTTAGCTCGCTCGACACTCATCAAGAGCACTCATTTCTCGATGGAGTCCATTGGTCTAATAATGGTCTTCCTAGCCCCCCAGTAGTTGATATTCACTGTATCGCATTACTAGCGAAACATACTCGATGGTTCCTCTTCTTAACATTTCCACAGTCAATCAAATACGATCCCTGTGGGAAGGTATTCACTTCAAAGTATTCCTCATTGCATTCTTGATGATCCAGACTGGCCAGCTGGACAACTAAACGTAACAATGTAGACACATGCAGCCACACTAATTTAGTGTCACTAAACAAAGACAATAGACATTCACATTTATTGTACATCGATTTGGTCGACCCAAACGAGAGGCATCGCCACAAGTGTGATGACCAACATTACTGTTTAATATACGATACACTTTTTCTAATTGATTTTCCAATTCATTGTCCAATAAATCGGTCCTTTTAATTAATGCAATCTTTGAATGACTCTAAAAAACTGCACTTTAAACTTGTCTAATCAGAATGTTTTGTGAGAAAGTGAAATGGTCACTTCTCTACCCAAACCGACGATATTTTTAAGCACAATAGACATTTCAATACATATATTTGTATACAATTGAGATGTTATTCAATTCAATAGAAACGATTTACAAACTATATATTTATCATCAATTCTAATAGAATATGACCAATTAGTTACAATTTGAAAATTTTGTTATTTTATATATCTATCAATTGAATATTTAGGAGAGATGAGCCTGTGTAAAGTGTGTTGTATGTCCGGGAGTGGCAATTTAAAGGTTGTTTAATTAATAAGTTGTTAGAAAAATAGTGTTCAAATGTAATCTTCATTCGTTCATGGTTCAATGACAATGTCGTTCACTGTTGATTCGTCAGCCGCTATTCCCACTCTGTAGTTCCTGGTGGTTTAGCTGTTAAATCGTACAGAACTCTAGAAATACCAGGAATCTTCACTATCTTTTCCGCAGTCTCCTTGAAGAACTTTAAAACAGAATAATCCAACTTAGTAAGAGAAACTAATTAAACAATATGAACTTACTTCGAAAGGAATTTGTTTGTTAGGAATCGCCGGAACTCCCGTCATAAAGTCCTCAGTGATGAAGGTTCTTATTACTACAGATCGTTGAGATGATTGATGTCGAGTGACAGCCACCTCCCGGTCAAAATGAATCGGTATTAATATGATTGGCATCTGTGACACCTTGCTACCGTAGTCCTTTCTGTGTAGTTCAGAGGTAGCGATGTGATCTGCTTCTTGCAGTTGTTCAATCACATTTGGAGTCAAGGTAGTGTGAGTAATGTTCAGTACTGGACATTTGACTGATTCACCAAAAATATAACACACACGATTGATGTTGTGGCAGATTCGAGGAATTAGTTTAGCGATTCTCGCCAGATCTTCGAATTTTTCAGTGATAAAAGCTTCGTCTTCCTCTGGCGAAGCATCTTCCGACAGACCAACAACATAGCTGTAAGAACGACAGTCGCCCTGTACACCGACACTCTTGATTGGTAACAATGTGGAGATAAACTTATACTTGGTGGAAAAGGTACTCAAAAATGACAAATCTTCTTCATTACATACATTGTGAATTTTGCTAATAAAAGAGTGCTTCTGAAAAAAAAAAAAAAATAAAAATGTATAAAAATAAAATACAAATCATACCCTTTGTAATGAGCTAGCGTAGTTGACAATGATTTTTAGAAGAACACCGGTCTCAGAAAAATCTTTCTCCATGTAAGGATCATCAGCGCACAGAATTCGAACTGCTAATCCAGGTCCAGGGAAAGGATGTCGCTGAACCAATTCATCAGGCAAGCCAAGATCTTTGCCAAGAACACGAACTTCGTCCTTGTGAAAGTCTTTCAGTGGTTCAACCACACGACCTTCTTTGCGCAGATTACGAACCAATTCTGTGTCATTGTGATGGGTCTTGATAGCATCAGCTTTAGAACTGGCCAAACTAGAAGCGCTTTCAATCAAATCAGGCCTCAGAGTACCCTGGCCCAAAAAGACTTCAGCAGGATTGAGGTTTAAATCACGGATAATATCGTCAGCAATTCGAACAAAAGTATCTCCGATAATCTTTCTCTTCTCTTCAGGAGCAGTAGTTTGACATAGAATCTTAGTGACGTATTTCTTGTTTGGTTCATCCTTCGAAATTGGAATCGTAGTTGTCGCATTGTAAAATTGTAGAGACGCATTTATTGCTTTAAAAAAAATAGTTAGAATATTTATTAAAAGATAAAATAGCTTACTTTTCATATCGAGACCAACTTTCAACAGAGATTTTTCAACTAGTGTGCTTTCATTCTTTCGCATGAAACCGTTGTCAATGTGAAATGCGATCACTTGGTCAGCCTTCAAAGCTTTATGAAGAAGAGCTGCACAAACGGTAGAATCGACACCACCACTGACAAGCATCTTTGAAAATGAACGAAGTTAACTACACTAAAAAAGAATATACCGAAAGAATGCATACCAAAACTTTGTTAGAACCGACAACTTGACGAATATAATCAACACATTCTGCTTCTCGAGACTTCATCGTAAAGTTTCCACTCAGACCGGCAATATTATACAAAAAGTTTCGCAACATATCTTTTCCGTGAGAAGAAAGATCGACCTCAGGATGAAATTGTACTCCGTATAACTTAAGCTGTTCATTTGATATTGCTAAATAAAACGAATTAATTGCCAAAAATTAATTTAATTGTAAACATACCGACTATAACGTTTTGAGAAGTACCAATAACTTTGAAATTATCGGCAACTTTCGCAACAGAATCACCATGAGTTAAAAGGACTTCTTGTTTAGCTTCAAGATTGCTGTTGCAGAGACAAATAAGTTAGTTTAACATGACAAAATAATAAATTTAAGCAACAAACCTAAACAGTGGACTGTTCGTGTCAACAGTGATCGTAAACTGGCCATCTTCACGTCCATCCTTTCGCTCGACCGTACCACCAAAATCTTTGTTGAGCATTTGAAAGCCATAGCATATTCCAAGCAAAGGAATTCCGATTTTAAAAATTTCCTTGTCGTATGGTAAGGCATCTTCAGAGTAGACCGATCCAGGTCCACCAGAAATAATGATTGCCCTAGAAAAAAACAAATGGTATAAAGGAACTTGTCTTTCCTGTATTTTTAAGCTCTTACTTATAATTTTCAGATTGCAGCTGTTTGGCGGTTGTATTCAGTGGCAATATGTGGGATTCAACATTCAGCTCGCGAACTTTTCGGTCAATTAACTTGCCATACTGAGCACCACAATCTAAGATTGCGATTTTTTCAGAATGCAGTTGACCATTAGATTTAGGTGAGTTCGAATTGAGAGTGCCGTTTTGTGCAAGCATTTTGAAGTGGTTTTACTTCTAAATATATTGAAAGAGTATTGACGATTGCAATGCAATAAATACGCGATGAAAAATAGATGGACTTGCTTAGGGTTTAAGCTTCATTCGAAAATGTAGAAATAAAAAATAAATATGAAAGTATAAAAACTTCCAAACAATGAAAATGATCAAATGAACCAAAATAGGTTAAAGTGATTATAACTTGACGTTAGTTGAGTTGAAAAATATCACACCAAAGTTAAATGTCAAACCAGAGCGAAGAGACACAACCACAAGTTTGACTACAAATTGAGAGCGTTCAGATGAATTCAGTAAGTTGATCAAAATCTTGAATTAATTGTCGAGTTTTTCCTGCAAACGAAAAGATATTATTAGAAATCGTGTCAAAATGGAAAATATTTGTCTGCATGTACACATTGATGCAACATTTATAACATTTCAGTTTATTAGTCATAGGCTAGTCATTCATATGGGTATAATAATGTATCAGATTTAACAGAATCAATTAGATTGAGCTAAAAAAGCGTAACTGCATTTTTAATCCTGTTATCTGAACTCAATGGTTGCTAATGAAATTGGCTGACGGCTCTTACTATTTTGGTTGCTAATTAATATATTGCATTGCAAACTAAAAAGGGAAAATAAACAAATAACGATACACATTAATGACAGACACAGTACCAAAGAGCAAATTGATGAAATCATTAAGTAAAATGCTGGTCAATGGCAGAAGATGATATTCTGTTTGTTTGATGAATGAAATTTGAGTAATTACAGAAGACAAGTGATTGGACGCAGGGCATTATATATCGAGCTAACGATCAAAACAAAACGAGAAAAGTTGACAGAGACAAGTTAGAGCAGTACAGTTGGTTCGATACGCTACTTTCACTGTCTAAGCACAAGTTAGTCAGTTTCAAATGAATCAATCGCTGATTCAGAACAAACTGAACTGATTTGCCGACCAAGTGTTTGATAGTGTTTGATCGATGGTGTTCTGAGATGCGGTGGTTTGATTTGAACAATCAAGTGGCGCACAGCCCGTTCAGTCTTGGTCGTTAGGTTGGCTGGCAATCATCGTCTGTGTAAATCTCCTCTCGGTGTCTTTCACACTTTGAATGGGACTGTTTCGGTGTTTCGGCTTTTTCGGTCGGGCCACAAGCAAACAACAAGCAACCAAGACGTGCGTGTGCTTCAGCCTGTCTGTCTCGTATTCCTTGCCTTTTCTCTTTCTTGTCTTGCACATTCACATTCACATTCTCCTTTCACTCACTACTGGCGTCACTCATAGAAGAGGTACTCAGTTTGGCAACTCAACCGGGCGGGTGGCGGTGAAATTGACACAAAGGTTCACCAAATTGAACATCAAATGACAATAAGAATGAGAATGGTGTTTTATGGTCAAAATATTATTTACTTGATTGGATACTTATTGATTTACAATTAGGAAAGGACGGAGTTCAATTAACGATTGTTGGTCAAATGAACTTATTTAACACAAAAAAAATAGATTGCTTACCTCAAGCTGGCATGATACGAACTCATCCAAGTGGAAATGTTCTTTTTCTGAGCTTGTTTGAAGACTATACAAATCACTCGGTAAAGATCATCAACCGACTAAGGTAGAGTGGTGATATTGCAATGCCTTATAATAATGACGACCAGGAGAACCATCGGATGAGGATAGTACCATTATTTTATCGATCATATCTCTTATTTGGCAATCACTGGTTTTGCCATTTGAAGCAACCCAGACCAAATGGCATCATCGATCATCATTAGATGGTGCGACCCGTGAGCGAATGAGACAAACAAACTTGGCCAGACCAATTCGAGACGCTACTGCATCGAACAAAGATAACGATCGAGCCCGAAGGAAAGTCATCATCTTGGAGAGAGTTTGCCAACTTTGTGCGAATACATTTTCCTCTTATCATATAACCAATTGCATTTAGGTTAGCAATCAAGTATGATTCGAGCTGAAAACCTTTGCATATTGCCTGATGAGATTATCAAAGATAAACATTAAAAGACGACAAAATAAATTAAAGTAACAATTAAGTCGACATCTAAAGTAAAATTAAAATATGATTCATTTTGAAAGCAAACATATCACAACAATGTTGACCATGTCACATGTGACATGTGCATTATATTCAAATGCTCCAAATATCGGTGGAAAGGACAGACAATCAAAACATAAACAAACCTCGAGGATATCGTTTGATCATCTTCAGTCGCGACTTGACTTGCTGAATATCGCTTCTGTGTGGCTATCTCTGTTGTTATCGCTGCACCAATTGCAACCGAGTTCACTCTACAATAATCAAAGTACATTATCAATTTTGCAATAAATCAACACTCTTCGCCAAAGTTATTCAATAACACGCTCCATTCAATCGTTTCACGATTCAAACTGTAATGTATAATGTATAATTTGTATAACTGTGACACGTACAACAAAATGCTCACAACACAGAGCTAGGACACCACACAGCTATCCTAGATTATAAATGTAAAAGGAATAATCACTGGAAGCATACTTAAAAAGTGGATCGCAAAGTGTATAAAGTAAACAACAAGAAAACGACTTTGACTTGGCAATTTGAGGTTATATATTGAGACAACTTGGTTGGAAAGGCTACTATAAGTTTATTGCTGTTGAGAATGACTAATGATGTTGGACACATTTTCCTCGGAAACTAAAGTAAAGTAAAAAAGCAATTAGTCAGGCATAAACATTGACCAGAAGTGTGTTCACCATTTTCGTCAACGACTTTATTGAATTCCTTTAAAGAATCAGTGAGATTATTCTGGAGAAAAACTTTCTCTTCGTCCAGAAGATTGTCGCCCAATTTTGTTAGTGCAGTTAATATTTCTCTTTTTTGTTGAGTATATAACTCTTTGCTTAATGAGCCAATCTTGAAATCACGTTCAATCTAAAGACCAAATTGTACTTTTTTTTGAAGAAAAAAGCAATCCTACAAACCTGGGCTAGTTTGACACGTAGTTGGGTAGGTTGCTTTCGAGCAAAAAGACGAATAATTTCTGGTGTTTGAAACGCATTACTGATTGCTGCTTGTATAGCCTAAAATAGAAAGTGCCACAATCGTTAGTAAATAAATACTAATGGTAATTTTATATTGAAATACCAATTGCATAGAACCAATTTCATCAACTAATGTCATATTTCCTGATGTCAATTTGGCAAGAGACTTATGGAAATCTTCCATTTGTTCAATTGTATCTTTTTTTGTTTCTTCATATTCTTCTGGATCGAGGTCGTTTCTGCAAATACCAAAAAATAATTAAAATGCTAAATTTCAGATTAACAACTGACTTGCACTCTTCGAGATCGGCCAATTGAGCGACCAGTCGGTCAAGTTGGTCTTCAAGATTGGAACGTAATTGACTAGTTTCCACTTGTCCTCGTGAAGTCATTTTGGTTAAAATACAGTTTTTTGGCCCAGGATTGTTTCAGAAAAAGATGTTTCCAGTCAAAAGAAGAAAGCTCGAGTTCAATTTGGAATAGTTGCCGTAAATATAAATAAAGTGAGCGGGCAAGTTGCGCGGAATAAAATACGTGCAAATACCTTTTGTTTGTGTTTGATTTTTATTTGTTTGATTATTTTTGCTATCGAAAGATTTTTGCAGTTTGAAAGATTGACAGATTTGCTTCTTTCTTACCTTTCTTTTTGATAGAACGAGATAAACTTTGACTCGACAATTATGGCTGCCAATAACAACACCGGCGACTCAAACATGACCGCATCGACCGAATCTATTGATGATGTTCCCGAAAAGTCCGGTGTTATTATTGATCCAAATCTTACGCGTAACGATGGAAAGGTCTATGTCATCACTAAAAAGTATGAGAAGTATGATGATACGAAAGAGTCGGATGATTCGCAAGATGAGCCAATCGAGCTGAATACCGAAACAGAGGATATCGATTTGAATCACTGCCGAGTGGCTTCGATGACCAATTTTACCGTTTTGAGTAAAACTGAAACTATTGGACTTCGTAATAATTTGCTTACCCAAATTGAAGGCATAAGTCAATTGACCAATTTGCGAGAAATTGAGTTTTACGATAATCAAATTACTAAAATTGAAAATTTGGAAACTCTTGTCAATTTAGAGTATGTTTATTTTGTTTATTATATTTTCCTAAAATAATTTAATTTTGTTAAAGAATTCTGGACATTTCCTACAATCGTCTTCGGAAAATCGAAAATATTGAAAAGTTGGTTAATTTAAAGAAACTATTTCTTTGCAACAACAGAATCGATATCATCGAAAACATTTCCACTTTGGTCAATCTGGAAACACTAGAACTTGGTGCCAATCGAATTCGTAAGATTGAGAATATTGAAAATTTGACAAAGTTGCAGAATTTGTATTTGGGTAAGAACAAGATTACCCAATTGGAAAATTTAGGTCAACTCAAAGAGCTTTCCCTCTTAAGTATTCAAAGTAATCGAATATTGAAAATTGAAAATCTCGAGGATTTAGCTAAGTTAGAGCAGCTGTACATCAGCCACAATGGCCTTGAGACAATCGAGGGTTTGGATAAAAATGAAAAGCTCAACACTTTAGGTTGGTGTTAGTGTTGGTTGAATCAGTTTAATAATATTTTTACTTTTTTAGATATTGCCGGCAATAAAATCAAGCGGATTGCTAATATTGAACATTTGAAAGACTTGGAAGAATTTTGGGCTAACGATAATCAAATTGATGATTGGCACAACGTTGAACTACTCGAAAAGTTGCCAAACTTGAAAACTGTCTACTTGGAGCGTAACCCTGTGGCATCGGACAACATGTACCGAAAGAAATTGATGTTGATAGCACCCAAATTAAGTCAGATTGATGCCACCATGTGTCGAATGTGAGCAGACGAACCTCCTACTTAAAGAACCTCTGCCAGGATACTTGTCAGGTATGCATAAAATATTGTTTTTATCTACATAGCTTTATTTATTATTAATTGAAAGCTTGCTGACAATTTACCTTAAGTCCAATATATTATATTGGCGATATGTATTCAATATTTATTGTGTGTTGAGTTCCTTTATTATTTATTATTTTCCAAATTAAAATACCAAAATGTTTTCTACTTCAGAACATTTGTCAAATAATTTGATTTGTAGGGCAATTCTTGGTGTTAGACAGTATCAATTAGAGTAGAGCAATGGCGATTATTGTGAATATGCTGGGGTAGTACATGACAACTTCCTATCGAGCATAGCTCACATGATCATCCACTGAATGATCAAGGTACAGACCACCGTCTCCTGTGCTTATTACTCCGATCGAGTGCATTCAAGTATTCCCAAATTGGTTCGCTTGGTGAGACGTCTGGTAACCTGACAAGAGATGGCCACCAAACTAGCAGAGAAGCCATTGAAGAAACGAATGCACATGATGCTGCTCACCAGATGGAAGTGAACTATACTTAGTCATAACATCAATAGCCAAAAAGAACCAAATGCTCGACTCGATAAGACATTTTTCGGACCCAGACTATGGCTGTTACTTTGGTTTAGCACTAAACTTCAATAAAGACGGTTAGTATTCGAAAGTGGTGGTTAAAAAAATGGTGGTTAAAATTATTCGAATGGGGTACCAAACCTAAGTATTGCTTAGATAAGTAGCCAGGTATAACTTGCCTTGGTACTTGGTACACATGTGCAACAGTTACAATTGAGCCTACATGGCAAATGATTAGTCCGACTAATAGTCGCAATGGTGTAACTATAGAGCGGTAATTATTTATTAATATATTGCGAACCATCTTGCACTAGTGCCATTGTTTAATGGACTCAGTGTTCTCTTTGTTTTCTTGTTAGATAATTTCAGTCCCAGGCTATTAATGTTTTTGGTGGTTTTATTGTTAATGTGGTAATTAACTTGAAAATAAATAAATAATTTCTATCAAACAGAAACATCTACAGATACAAACAAAGAAAACGCTTGATCCAAACGAAATCAATGCCTATTCTATGTTCGATTCAATCTAAAACACTACCCAAACCCACTGTGGCCAATTAATATGACCTTCATATAAAGCCAACTGCATTCAGTTGAATTTAACATTAAAACGGAACAGTTTTTGATTTCCACACTTGACTGCACTTAACGCGACACGTCAATTAATCGATTAATTGGTCGAGGTCTAATTTCAAGTGGAATTGGATAGTATTAAGAAATGAGATATGACTGTGACATTGAGATGTAAAGTGTGAGCATTGATACTTCCGAATAAGGTCAACAGCCAAGTGCATCAAACCAAATTCTTCATTTTCGGAATTGCTCGACAACAAAGACACAGAAATGGACTTTGAGAACGTGTAGCACGTGCACACTACAACCTCGATACATTAATGTCGAGGCATCGTCAATGACCACTAAGTGGTTAATGCAAACACACTCGTCTATTGACATTACACGTCATAGGCCTATGTTATGACAATAAAGTGTAGTGATTGTGCTGCAGTGCCACAATTGGGCAAACACTTGCCGCAGACTGTACATCCACATCGAATGCATTGACACATGTCTCACTAGTCCATTTTGGTGCTGTTGATCATTTCCAATTGGCAATCGTTGTCATTGATCGCACCTGGAGGTCTCTTCCTTGAGAAACAGATTCCATTCCACTGCCTGGCAATGGACCAGATCAATGGTCAAATAGGAAAATCCCCTCGTGACCAAACACACTCGAGAACTCACATACAGACCAGAAATGATGTATCGCTATGGACAAACATAGCAAGTGGAACAAGGTTAGACCGGAAAGCAAGGATAGAACACCGCGGTACTGCAAAGTACATTGAAAGAGTATACTCAAACACGCACACATGTGCATGCTCACATGGACACAAATTAAATTCCTCAGATTGAGCACACAAAGACATACTCGAACGCTCTCGAGATCAAGTGGACAGTGGACACATTCCTGAGGGAGCAGTCCACCATTCCGCAAAGCCACTAAAATGTTTTCCCAAATTGATTGAATTGGAAATGAGCAATAATTGGAAATTCTTTCCACACAAAGCGGAAACGTGATCGATGTACAGTAGAGAGTTAATCTCGCGCACTTATTAAGCCATTTATTGCGGTTGTAGCTGTGTCCAATGCAACAGGTGCAATTTTGGTGACAAGGCAACAATAATTTGGTGCATCTAAAAATACACCCTTTAGGTTGAATAACCACAGGCGAGGAAGTGACTCGATTGATGCACCAATGATGCAAATGATGCATTGCAGTGGACGTAAGTGCGGTAGTGGACCGAATTGACATCTAATCCGATCGGCCGAGAGAGGGTTCGGTTGGTGCTGGTTTTGTGCAAAACAGAAATAGGTGTCCGTGTTGATGATTGGGCCAATGCACGATGCTGAGATGGTCACGTTGATCGATTGCATTGGGATTAGATTAGACCGTGTAAATGAGGACAGACAAAGTCAGGTGTCGGGCAGACGGCGTCTGTCCACGACCCACTAAGGAGAGTCATTGAGGCAGAGAGTGCATACACGCTTCTCGATGCCACTCGGTGCACATCATCGTTCACTAATCCAATAGAATTACTGTCGCCAAGC
Source organism: Rhizoglyphus robini (assembly GCA_023373905.1). Taxonomy (NCBI): domain Eukaryota; kingdom Metazoa; phylum Arthropoda; class Arachnida; order Sarcoptiformes; family Acaridae; genus Rhizoglyphus; species Rhizoglyphus robini. The sequence goes on along the minus strand of JAKIJQ010000007.1, from coordinate 4,989,135 downwards.
TGTTGTACTCATACGAACCACATAAATCAAACGACCAAATATTGGTCATTTGTGACCAGGTATATTGAGAGTTCATACATGAAAAGTCCTTATAAGGAAAAGTGTCCACAAATAAGTCACTTTCATTAAATAATTTGGAACTGAAATTGAGATGAGAGCAAGGATACAAACAAGCCGAGGACATGTCAATGTGGTCTATCTTTAAACTCAACTACAATGTACATCAGCAATAAATTTGTTTTTTATTTTCGAGTGCAAAACTTTCCATTCATTCCTACCGGGTAGCGACGACGAGTGACAATGAAAAATAATAACAATGCAATGTTACAGTTCAGTCGCGTTCTGTTGAGTGCGGCGAAGTGAACGCTAAAGCAAAGAGGCACCGTTCGAACAATTAATCAATCAATGACCCTGTCCCGTATTTGTAATCATATGTGACACCCTGTACTTGGGCAATGGTCCACTTGGCGGCCACTAGATGATGACAGGCTAGGCTGACAAAAGGGTTTGGTCAAAAAACGTTCGAGCAAATTCATTGCCAGTGCTGAGTGTGCCAGCACGATTAGTGCTCTCTCGATAAGTCAATCAGTGCTAATCGGATACTAATCGGGAAGTATCACAAGACCGTTCGATGGCGGTTTCGTCGTCCAATCAGTCGCTGATTGATTGGTCGGCGGCGCACCGAATGTACCGAACTGTTGCAGCAACTACACTCCAATGAACAATTGACATTTGCACTTGCTGTGTGGAACCGAAAGGATGTACAACTTGAGACAATAAATAATCGAGTGACAATGTCGAGGACAAATCTATTAAATTTGATTGTTCAGTGCGATTCAATTGGCTCAATAATAATAATAAATAATAATACTTGTTCAGTAAGTGACTTGTAAGTGAGTAAACTTTGTGAAGGTAATGTTGTAGCAGTGTATTGATCAATACCGAATAGTAAATCTAATCTCCGATCGAGTACGTGTTGCGAGTTCTTAGTCTGCCTTTCTCCCGCCGAATCGGTTTCCTTATTTTGTGTTTGATTGCAGTAGCAGTCAATCAGGCAATCAAGCCAATCAGTGTCCGATTGAGTTATCTCTCATTCGAGCCCAAGCGGAGCGCCACCGTGCACATGTTTTGATTGATTCGCGCGTGCGGCAAAAGTGTTCGCCATCAAGCAAACAACACACAAAACATGGATGGCGTCAATGGCGCGCACTTCATTATCACTTAGCATCAGCATCCCTCAACCTCTACCATCAGGCCGAGGTCCTCGTGTGTTGTGGTCTTGTCAGTAGTATTTGTCAGTATCTGTTCTAGATCTATTGGATTCTCTTCGATTGAGCATCGATTCGATCGAAGTGCGATTAGGTGCCAATCGGTGCAGAGTCCAAGTCTGGCTTGTGTTCAGCATTTTGTATCACATATTGAATAGTTTTATAATTTGATCGTCTTGTTTTGGTCTCGATCGGTGTGATGTCAATGCGATTAATCAATTTGCAATTGCCAGCCTAATCCGAATCCAAACATAGGGCGAGACAGACAGACATCGCCGCAGTCACAACGCGCAAGTTATTACATCAACGCAATGCGTGCTGACACTAATCAATTCGGTAATAATAACGAGACACGATAAGTGACACTTATGCGGTTGGTTGGTTCCTTACTTCTTGACACCGCCAACCAACCAGGCACAACACAACACATTCTTCAGTGCACCACACACGACAGCATCGCCACCAGTTGACTGGAGGGCTATAAAAGTGTGTCCCACAACTGGTGGCCCAACACATCGACCGAGTTCACTTGTCTGATGAGTAGCGTTTCACGATCCATCCAAGTACAGTACAGAGGCACCACTTTTATGGTGCACCCTTGTTTGATCGTCCATTGGAAAGTGCCATTGGCAAACACCTTTCACCTCGTCTCCTGGTTGTGCCACCATTCACTACCAGAACCAAGTGGGCAGTATTTGTTCCACTCACGTGACCAAACGACCAATTGCAAAGCACAATCCTTTATTTTGCACATCATTTTACGTGTGCACAATCCAAACAGTAATTAGCGGTGCAGCGACACATGTGTGCATGATAACATCACTTGTCGATATCGAGCCAAACAGAAAACTCCACCACGAGTCAATCACCGTTTGTTGTTTGCTGGTGGAAAGCTTTCGAACATCCAAAAGTCGATTCCGTGTGATTTGTTTGTGCAGTGCCGCACAGCACACATTGCCGATTTGAATTAACTTTAATCACCAAACGAACCGGACCGAATCACACCTAATTGACAGGCAAACCGAGTTGGGGCACCACAAGCCGAAGGCGCCACCGAACACTGCCAGCTGAACACACCGACATACATCAAAACAAACATCAAAGCAAACCATCCTTTGATCAGTGGCATTATTTGGTGTTGGTCACAGTCGATTAACCCTCGTGAGCAGACCGACAGCTTAATTAGTCATTCGCAATTTGGTAGACCTTGGCAAGAATCGATTCAATGAGATAGCTCACCAGTGAACCTTCTTTTATTGTTGCACTCCCACCCGACCAACATGTTCTCCAGCAATTGCACTCCTGGCACCTTCGCCAAACTGTCCGAAGAGGATGCATTCGACAATGCCAGTGTCCGAACAGGTCAACTCTCTCCGAGCATCTCAACCCAGACGATGTCGACCAGTGCCGATCCGTCTAGCATTAGCGCATCAGCTCTATCACTGGCCAACTCGAGCCAGTACGACCAGAATCACAATCCAATTTCGCCACATTCCACACTGTATCATGAGGTAAGCCACTCTTGAACTTGACAATGGCGAGCTGAGTTTGTTGTTTGTTGTCTGTCAACTGGTCGGATGTGACAAATCACAAATTCGAGAACAAGTCAGCGACATGACAAAGTGCAAAAGTGTCCAAATTAGCAGCAATCAACAGGTTTCGCATTTAGCCTAGCACCCATTCGGCACTCGCACTGATGTAATTGCGTGATCAAGGTTAATTAGACTGGCGTGCCAAGCGTTAATCGAGCTATAATTGAGTGATAGATTGTTGTGCCATCATCGACGATACATCAAATTGTACCCGTTCCCAGTCAGTCGGTCTAAATGTTACTCCTTTGGCAGATTTCTCTCGAAAAACACGATGCCCCTTTCTACCAAGTACATTCACCCACTGCCTCAGGTGACTTCACCAAAGAACCCCATCTACCCCAATCCAAGTCAAAAGCTGGTCTGACATTTAAAGTGGCCCTTGCCGCGGGAGTGTCATTCTTTACCAACTCGCTCCCGTCTGGATTCAACATGGGCGTAGTGAACACACCAGAGGAGATATTCAAAGAGTTCTTCAATCACACGATGAACGGCAATCAAATGCACAAACCAATCGACGACAAACAGATCGAGTTGCTGTGGTCAATCGCTGTGTCGCTTCTGCTAGTAGGTGCATTTATTGGATGCACTTTCACTGGCTACCTGGCCGACACCATTGGACGACGTGGTCTGTTAATTCTGAACGCTTTGGTCGGTCTGTTAGGCGTTTCCTTGTGTTGGCTGTCAAAGTTCTTGCCGAGTGTTCCTGTCTTCATGGCAGGTCGATTCATTGCCGGTCTGCACACAGGCGTTGGATCCAGTTTAGTGCCAATGTACCTAATCGAGATTGCGCCCAAAAGTATGGTCACGGTGTTGGGCACTCTGCATGTGATGGGCATGAACGGTGGTCAGATGATATCTCAGATTCTTGGTCTGGAGCCCATTTTAGGCTCGTACAATCGATGGCAGCTAATGTTCTTCGTCAACTCTGTCTTTATTATTCTGGGTCTGACGGTCATTTTGCTCTGTCCTGAAAGTCCAGTTTATCTGTTTGTGATGAAGAAACAAGAAGACAGAGCCATTCAGACACTGCAGTCCATTCGAGGGCAGACACTGACTCAATTGGTGGATGACATTTGTGCACTGAGGCAGGAACAGAAGAACAAACAATGCAACAATCAGTCATTCCTACAACTGCTTCGACGCAACAAGGCATTCCGTAATAGTTTGCTGGTTGTGTGTGCTCTGCATGCGGGACAACAACTGATTGGCATTAATGCGGTAAGTTTGGTTGTGAAGAAAAGCTATTCGGCTGCGACTAACCACATCGGTCTAGGTGTTCTACTATTCGACCAAGACATTCCGCAGTGTGGGCTTAAGTGCCAGAACAAGTCAATACAGCAGCATTGGTTGCACCACTTTGAACACGATCAGTGCACTTTTGGTTATTCCGCTCATCAGACGTTTCGCACCTCGCAATCTTCTCATGGTTAGCAGTTCTGCTACCGCCATTAGTCTAGTCGTCCTGACACTGAGCATGACCTTTAAGTCGAACTTTGAATGGCTCAACTATCTCACCATTGTCATTATCCTAGTCTATGTTTTTGTCTTTGCTATTGGACAAGGTAGGAACAATGCCGGTCGGTCAATGTTTATATATACTAATTGATAATCTTATAGGACCCATCCCGTACATGATCGGAGGTGAACTGTTTGATCAGTCCTCTATGGCCATTGGCATGAGCATAGGTTGTTTTGTCAATTGGTTTTGTAATTTCCTAATCGGTAAGTGTAACGCCAAACATAGTAACATTAAATACTCACTACGTCACTTTCACAGCAATAACATTCCCGATGATCGTTTTGCTCATCAACCAATATGTCTTCCTGATCTTTCTCGCTTTCAATCTGCTGTTGTTGACTTTCATCTACTTCAAAGTTCCAAACAGGAGAGAACCCACCGAAAGTAGCCCACCACAAATGGCCACAATTCCGAGTATGAACTGAGGCCAAAGTCAATAGCCACACTACTCGTAGTACACAGTTCGAGCAACGCACTACCGTCATCTGATGTCATGTTCGTGCCGCCACATATCATCATGATTGTCTTCACCCGATAATAACGATAATCATCAGTGCCACTACCATAATCTGTGCCATAGTCATCGATGTTTTTGCCACTGCGGCAAACTTCGACATTCTTCGCTCGAATCGAGCCAAATCACATCCCCACGTACCACATTTTACAGCTACATTGACTATAGCCCGACATATGTCATATCAATGTCATCACATGTCGCAATTTGTCAATTTGTATTTATAGCTTTGTTTGATATCACCAAAAACAGTCGCAATCGCTGGCCGATGCATTTCGTTCTCAAGCTCAAAGCAAACTTCTACATTTGGTCAATTCAGTCCAAAGATCCGTCAGTGCACAACGTGGACTTTATGTTTCCGCAATAATACATTGGTCTCACTTGAACTGCTATCGTACAACTCCCGGACCAACTAAATAGACCAAAAGGTAGACCAATGCACCAGTTGAAGATGCGACTCGTTGACAATATATGTAATTAGCAATATTGCCATTGTGTATCGCTTGTATTCATTTGTTCACGCCATATCTCACTTTCTGTATCTCGAATTTCAATGCAAAATCTAATTTATAAACAACGAAACAATATAATAAATCATGTATTACTACCAATTGCACTCGATTGAACCCACAGCGAAAGGCATAACAAGCTTGTCTCGCAGTTATCATTGTACGAGATAACCAAAGTTCGCAAGCATCATTCCAAGGATTTGGCTTAAGTCATCGAATCTATGTCAAAGCTCGAACTTTATCATCAAATGGTCGATTATGTAATCTAAATAGGATCGAATGTGTCGCGATGACCACCCGCCCGTTAGACTGCATACATGTGAACTTTGGCCAATGTCCTTGTTTGGAATGTCCTCTAGTTTAGACGAAGTGCAAGTGGTGGACCTAAGAAAATTCTTTTGATTTAAATTCAACCGTGAACAATACAATGTCAATTTCTTTTGAATTCCTGAAATGAGACTAATTAGGCCACCACTGCATTGTCGTCTTGACCCAAATATTATTATTTGGTTATCGCACGATAAGATTCGAACGTTGTTTTTCGAAATATGCACAGAATGGGATCATCGCCAATATTTGCAAACAATATCAAAACATACAACACAAACGAAAGAATACTCGGCTGTTGTCGATGGCTTCGTATATTGATAAAATATTATTATTACTTGTACTCAATCTATGTATTTAGGTCTTGCGTCAAATTGACATGTGATGGCATTGCTGTTGCACTCGGCATTAGGAGCAAGACGTAGTGAACTTTGAATTGTATTGCCATGGCGAGCATATATGCTAAGTTCTTCAGTTATTGGTAATCATTGTGTTAGGACTTCGAACCTGATCGGCTGAATGTGTGCTTATTTACGCTTCACGAATGTAACAAATATATTAGCCAAGAATCCAGCCTAAGCCAGTTCAATTAGCATTAGGCTTGTTTGTTGCGATCTTTGTAATTAGTTAATCAACGATTACAGCCAATCATCGAATCCTTGTTTGTTTATGTTTGCGAAGACATGTGCGTCATGTATAGTGTTAATTATAATTAGTGGTGGGCTTGTATATACATTTGTTTGTAATCACTAATTAGCGAACACTAATTAGAGAGAGATCACTAATGAAATATTGAAATATTTTCCGTTGATTTCATCTGGTTGGTTGGCTGACGTCATTGTTATTATTATTAATTATTATACACGAAGACGCGAGTTTAGTCTATTTTTAAATCTGAACAAATTGACTAACAAACAAATTGACCGATAATCTCCTTCATAAAAGAACTATGAAAAATTTCCATCAGTGATAGGCTATCATATATTTACAGTGATAAGACAGTCATGCCATAGCAATAGGTGAGTTCGACAAAACAAGTCAAGTTAAGATTACTTTGTGAGCTTCAAACATGAAAGACAGAAAGAAAGTTAGATTGACATGTCATCTTATGTATCTCATGTAGACCAATGAATCGATATCACTTATCAAGATAAACGTACACTATGAACAGTACACGCTACACTCCCACATGTCCACATGTAGTCACAGAGACGTACAATGTCTCAATGAGATAATGATAATCAATTCTCGCTAAATACTAACACAGTTTCGCCTAGTCAAATAATAGTGAACCAATTGAAGAACAAGGTCTATCGCAAAATAGACAAAAATGGCGCCATTGAGAATAGCTATTTCCATTGTCGCGTCCATGGCTGTGTTGGAATGGGCAACAAGCTCGCGCCAAAATGGCATCGCCAACAAAGCAACAGCGCCGTCTGGGCTGGCACACTCATTTTCCATTGTTGCTCACGTTGATTCAACGTCGTTGAACTTGGCTTGGGTGTGCAGCTTCACCTAGGTGCCTCTTGCCTTGGCGCACTCCTCTTGACTTGTGAGTTGGCTCGCTCGAGTGGCAAGTGCAAGTGTAAAAGGTTTGCAGACTTGGCTCACTCGTCTCATTGTTCTCGTGACACTCGTCTTGAACAGTTCTCTTCGTCTTTCAACTCTTCGCTTTTCACGCACGTTTTTTGCAACTTAGCTATCATGGGTGTTATCAAGCTCAAGAGCAGCGACAACCAAATCTTCGAGGTTGAAGACCAAGTGGTCCGCATGTCGGTCACTTTGAAGACTATGCTTGACGATCTCGGTACCACCGAAGATGACTCCGATCCTGTTCCCATTCAAAACGTGTCTGGTCCCATTCTTGGCAAAGTGCTCAAGTGGGCTGAGCATCACAAGGACGATCCTCCATTGACTGAAGACGACGAGGAACGCGAAAAGCGCACCGATGATATTCCCGCCTGGGATTCCGAATTTCTCAAGGTTGATCAAAGCACCTTGTTTGAGCTTATTCTGGCTGCTAACTACTTGGACATCAAAGGACTGCTTGACGTGGCCTGCAAGACTGTGGCCAACATGATTCGTGGCAAAACTCCCGAGGAGATTCGCAAGCACTTCAACATTAAGAATGACTTCACTCCCGAGGAAGAAGAAAAGATTCGTCGTGAGAACGAATGGTGTGAGGAGAAATAGGTTTTCTATTTACTTAAAACTTGACTTACATGTCGAGTCATTTATTTTCATTATGCCATAATCATATATATACACGTTGCTTTTAACTACTTAATTTGTTTCCCAAATAAATTCGTTCTATACTCTATTTTAAACTTGTCTTTATAGGTTTTTTTGTTTGATGTTTCTATCGGGAAGGACACTGTCCTAGGTTGCTCTTCAAGTTAACTTGGCTAACAATAAATCGTCAGAGACTATACAATGTACTTTTGTTTACATAATTATTTAACTTCTGTGGCCATTTTAGGCGATCAGATTCTAGATTTGTGGCATTACTAAATAAATTGCGCAAAGCTGAAGATATGTAAATTGCTAGCCATGCTGTCCACCACACAATGATGCAATATGATAAAGACGAATTAAAGACGAAGAAAGGGAGTTTAATTTTGTTTAAATAAAATGTGTCATAATGACGTAATTTGTTAGCGACAAAGCTATGTTCAATAATGTGGAGCAGTGATGGGTGACTGTTTACTTGGCCACACCTGCAATAGCCTCGACGGCCTTGCCAACTCCAGAAGCGGCGGTGCTCGCCACGGTACCGACTCCACTTGCGGCAGCGTCCGCGACCGTATTGACTCCACTCGCGGCGGCACCCACTACTGCACTAGCTGCAGCTGTGGCCACGGCTGCACCAGGAACTGTATTGACACTTCCAGTGATGGCGTCCGCGATGATCTGTCCAGTGGTACGGGGACGCTGGTAATTGTAATAGTAATAACCGGCAGCAGCAGCGGCTACTCCACCAACGCAACACATCACACGACTGCTCATCGGAGGATTGTCCTGCTTGTGAATGAACAAACACAGCTCGATTAGAACCAGACATTAGTGATGGACAAGGACACTTACTGAGAAAAGACGCAAAGGATGGGTTCGAGCCAATTGAACGATAAACAAGCAAACAAAACTATTAACGAATTGGCTAGAAAGGACTCATTATTTATAGAGGCAATTGAGTGAACTTAACAGCTTAACTTATAGAACTTAAAGTTCTAATGAACAGTCATTCAATTATAATGAATTTCAATACAATATAGCAAATGTATTTTGCCTTGCATTTCTTTTTGCTTGTTTTGAACAGGTGCAATATCACAAAGCCAATGAACAATGTTGCATTGGCAAATGCAGTGCAATCTCTCATATGTCTTGTCTACCATATGGTCTACAGATTATTGCCGTTTAACGAACAGTCTAAAGGGTTGTGGCCTTCACTACCTTGAGGCAATTTCACTTTATTCAAATAGATGGATCTAAACAGTTCACAAAGGAAGACAGCAGCAGGCAAATGCAGCCACACGCATACTTGAATTGCGTTGAGTGACGCAACCTATATAGGCGAGCGCTTTCAACTGCCAATTGCAGCAGTCCAATTTACATTTGGCCACCCCAAGGAGGCACTTTGATCTATCCACGACAATGGTTTGACAATCGAACACAAGTCTCAGACATATGTCTCACAAACTAGTTGCCTGAGTGAGCCAATCACATTTCTCTATTTCACTGTCATACCATAAAAGAGACAATACCCCTTCAGGCTGATGGCCACTGTTCTGTGGCCACAACTGAGTGACTTCAACTTCAGACTTCAAGACGAATTTAATAATCGACCAAGTGGCACCATCTGCTATATCGAGTTTGGCAGCGAAAACCAGTTGGTTATCGCTGTAATATCGACTTGTAGTGACATATATCAGTACTTCTCTTGTCGCAGTAACTTTCTCGAGAGATCTCTTCCATTTCACCCACAGAGTAATATAAATAAATGTGCACGAGGAAAGCTGATTCTCGAAATCGCCATTCCTGTTGGTAATTAGTGGGCCTCATGTCGTTTGAATAAACATTTGCATATAAAATAAACATAGAAAATATAAACATGACGACTTCTTTGACACTTGTCTAGTCTCGGTCCTATGTGGGGCACATCGAAGAGGGCAATTTAAATGCAGCAAACGTGCCGTGTCAATAGCGGACAAATGGTACAATAAAGTACAAGTCTAGAAGTCTAGTTCACTTATTATTTACATGAATACAATAACAAAAATAAACAACCTAAATGTAAACACAGCAATTAATCCAATGTGAGTTGGTTCACTTAGCGCTGCCACTTCTGCAAAAAATGCAGGAAAGTTAAGCACAGTGAAAGCTAGACTTTTTGTACAAAATTTGCAAATGTGGCTGGCTTAGTTCACTTGCAAGTGAACTTCACTTTGTTTTCGTTGTAATCGTTGCATCAATTGTTGTTGTCGTCGCATGTAAAACAGCACCATTATAATCGCAGCCGGTGTTACACCTGGAATTCGTGTGGCTGCACCGATGGTTGCTGGACGATGTTCTGATAAAAGTTCCTTTACTTCATTGGATAAATTCAATGACTCGTGGTAATAGTCGATGTTCTCATCGATGAGCAAGGATTCCTCTCGACGAACTTCTTCGATTAGCGATTGTTGTTCGACGATGTCTCGTTGATAGAAAGCCTCAATTTGAAGACGCTCGGCCACACGAGGTGATGCAGCAATTTTGTCGAGCTCCGTGGGAAAGACTCTGTGCAACAAGTCGAAATTGCACAAATTGCTTATCGATAGAATTTCGAGTCCAGTCTTAAGTTTGGTGCTTTGAGTTTGAAAGTCGTCCAACTGGAGCAATCGTTTCCATTTGAGCATCGAATAATTGATTGAACCGAGAAATTGCTTTGCGTCTTCAAGTAAATCCCGCGTTTTTGAATATTGTTGGTAACGATTGGACGAGACACAGCCCAGTTCAAAGCCTTTTTGGGTCAGTCGCAAGTCTGCATTGTCGGGTCGAAGAAGCAAACGAAATTCTGCCCGACTCGTAAACATGCGATATGGTTCGTTGGTGCCGAGTGTAGTGAGGTCGTCAATTAATACTCCAATGTAGGCTTCCGTTCGGCTCAATGTGAAAGTTTGCTCCAAATCTGAATTGGGTTCAAGCGAACTGGAAGCACGAGCTCTCAAGCCAGCGTTAATGCCAGCAATAATGCCTTGCGATGCTGCCTCTTCGTATCCTGTGGTGCCATTGATTTGACCTGCCAGGAAAAGGTTCGAGCATAATTTGGTCTCCAACGAAGCACGTATTTGTCTCGGGTCAACGAAGTCATACTCCACGCCATAGCCAGGTCGTAGCATTCGAGTTGTCTTTAATCCATCGATTGAGTTTATGACTTGTCTTTGAATTTCTTCTGGCAATGTGCATGAAATGCCATTCGGATAAATAACATCTGTGTCTAAGCCCTCAGGTTCAAGCCATATTTGATGATTGCGATTACCGAATTTGAGCACTTTCGATTCAATTGATGGACAATATCGAGGGCCACGGACCTCTTCTCGAACATGACGAGACAAGTGAACATTTTTAGAGATTATGTCTGCCACCGTTTCATTGGTAAAGGTGAGCCACGTGGGAATTTGCTCATCGGGCTTCATCCAAACAGATTCGTTCATAAAAGAAAACGGTAATGGCGGATTGTCACCACTGGTTGCCTCTAGACCAGAAAAGTCGATTGTGTTTCGGTCTAGCCGAGGTGGTGTACCTGTTTTGAGACGACCCATTCGGAATCCAATTCGGTCACAGAAAGTATCTGCCAAACCAATGGCGGGCTTGTCTCCAATGCGGCCGGCTGGATAATGTTCTAGTCCAATGTTGATTTCACCACGAAGAAAAGTACCAGTGCAAATAACCACCGAATGACTTGTCAGCGCCTGTCCATCTGCAGTCACAATTCCTTTACAGACAAACGTCTTGGCGCCATTACAATCAGTCACTTCTTCCAAAATTAAATCTTCGATTGAGGCACAATAAACGTTTAAATTAGCGTAGTTCCTAATTTCTTCCTGCATGTGTTGTTTGTATAGTTTTCGGTCAATCTGTGCACGCAGTCCCCATACGGCAGGGCCTTTGCTTCGGTTGAGTACTTTATATTGAATGCCTGACTTATCACAAATTCTTCCACAAAGTCCGTCCAGTGCATCAATCTCTCGAATCAGTTGTCCTTTTCCAATTCCCCCGAAAGCAGGATTGCAGCTCATTTCGCCAATTGTCTCGAACTTGTGTGTGACCAGCAATGTATTGCATGACATTCTTGCTGCAGCAGCAGCGGCTTCCACACCCGAATGGCCACCGCCAACCACGATGACATCATACTGAGGAGCACTAAGGCCACCAAGACCAGAATTTGCGGAAAATGATCGATACTTGCAAGCCAGAAATGACTTTGAAACGCCAAAGCATCTCCTTAATACGTTTGGCGACTTAGGGAACATTTTTTCTTAAATTGTCATTATCGGATTGGTCAAATCAAGCACAAATCATCTAGGTGAGAATAGAAGAAAAATCATTATCGTTGAAATTCAGACAAAAAAGATCAAAATGTGCCAATGAAACACGAAACACGTGAGGCACAGGAGAAACCAAAACAACATTGTATTCTCATTCATAGAAAGTGTGTTTCCCAGCAAAGGCAATTTGCCGTAAGCTTTGCGTTGTTGTGGTCTGTGCTTGTGTTGATATCATTTGACATGTCAAATGTTTTCTTTTAATTTTTTACTACTTTGTTCGTGTTTTCTGTGATTTAAGTTTAATTTGGAGTTCTACCTTTTATCAGGCTCATCTTTTCTAGGTTATTATGCCAAGAAATCTCTAATTCGTGACCTTTTATCACAACAAAATTATTGTTCAAAATGTCAATAACAAACGCCGATTTGGATTCGGAAATTATTCGTAAGTCTTAGATAATTAACTCTTTGTTTCTATTTGCGTTTGTGGCTTTAGAAATTCTTGTTGAGTAGCTACTAAATTAATTATTTTTATTTTGATATAATGTTAATTTGAAAATTTTGTCCACATATAATTTTATTGAACTAAAACGCCCATTTTGTTTTGTCTTTTTTTTCTCCTAGACCAAGCCCGTCAAGAAACAACAGAGAAATATAGAACTTTTATTGACGAGGTTTATCAAGATTTTACAAGTCAAAACGAGAAGATCAACCTAAATGGAACCTCCTTCAGTGGACTAGAACCTTTTAAGTTTTTAGACAGAAATGCACGGACCTCTGAGAATGAGAACACTCTTATTCAAGAACACACAAACTATTTTGAGTTGTTACAAACTTGTGGAAATACTCAACTGAACAAGTTGATGTTGGTTTTTGCCACACTCGCCGAAGAGTTGAATGAGCTCGCTAGATCTGCTTCAAAGTTTATTAATCCATTGGTTTTGTATCGAGAGGAATGTGTGGTTGCTGCCAATGATGTTTCTTCTCCAAATTCTGAAGAGGTCACCAACGGAACAAATTCCGATTATGAAGAAGACGAATATACGGCCACTGCCACGATTCTTCCCGTTCTTTTTGACATCATCTGTTACCTGAGACGATGTTATGATGTTGCCACTAATTTAATTTTACAAAAGCATTCAATGCTTGGCTATGCTTCTATGCGGACAAACGATAAAAACTTTCAGTCCAGTCTAAGAGAAATATTGCCTGACCTCAACTCGAATATAAGGTACATAGCTTTTCAGAATTATATTCATTTTTAATTTTAATTTTTTAACTTAATGTTAATTGCAATTATCTTTCTTTTAGATTTGATGTTGTCTGGTCATCATTGGCAAATCTCGCTGTTTCTTTAATTAATCTAGACCAAGTGTTTGCTTCTCAGGCAAATACCCTTCGTAGGGATATATTCAACTATAAACGGTCATTGGAGATGGTTTCCAAGAATTTATCTCAATTTGGCCTAGAGTCGAAAGCAAACGAAATACAGACACTGCTCACATTGCTTGAAGAAGTCCAGAAAGAATTGTTTGATGGGAATATCGCAGGAAGAGGCCCTCCAGATTCTAATGGTGGTGGTCAAGAGATTGATTTTCTCTTCTTCAAGGGTCTAGTCATAGCCATGCTGAACACAAATCTGTCCGAAAATGGTGCCATTGCCAGAAATATAGCCTTGAATGAGAACATTGTTGCCTTCGTCAAACAAACGTGCCTTGACATTGAACAAAACCACGATCGATTCATTGACGACTATCGATTACTGGCCACTGCTTCACTGTACTCAATTTATGTTCATTTGTTTTGGAAAGACTCGGACAAAAAGTTGTCTAAAACACTGACGGATGTACAAAGAAAAATGAACATTTCCTTTGTGCATCTACAAGGCAACATTAGCTTATCGCCTGACTTGGTGTTGACCCAAACGCTGCCCAAAGGAATGTTAGACAAGAAGGTGCTTGATTACTTTGTTAGTCAACGTGAAGGACTGATGAAAGTAGGATTTATGGACGGGCAAATCAAGGCAAGCAATTTGACACTTTCTCAGTGGCTTGTCACAATGGAACAGTCACTCAATTCCGGCTTCTACAACGAAAGTCATGATGGCGATACTCTCAAGTTGGTCTTCACTCACATTCAACTGCTCAAGGAAGGTTTCGAGCACATTCGTCATCTGTCCAATCTGGTACGCAACTGCATTGCCATCCATTACAAGTGCCAACGGCCTGTCTCAAAAGCGGACACAATTGCTCTATGCAAAGCTGTCAATTTACTTAAAGGCGTTCAACGCTTCTTCATTGGTCACAAAAAGATGTTAATTGAAGTTACTTCGCACTATCAAAAGTATAACGCGTGTGCTTTACTTAACATTCTGACCAGGACCAAACGTAAGATTCTTTCCAACGTGAACAACTACTCCGAGCAGAAGCTCGACTTGTTGTCGGCCATCATTTTAGCAGCCAATTGTCTAAATGGACCAGTGCTCACAGCCAAGCGGTACACACTTTCATCTTTGTGTTTGGCTTATGGAACACCTTATGCCGGTGTCTTTAGCCCAGACGACCTTACCAAGATTTTAATTTTAATTCGTCGCATTCAATTTTTCATCAACATATTTGGTACAATACGTCGAATGTTTGACTGTGAGTTTCTTTACTTCAACCGAGCCATTGTGCAAGTCTATTTTCGCCATTTTTACGACTCTGCCAGTGGAACTACGCCCAGTCAGTCTCCCAGTCTAGCCAATATGGACGAGTTGCAATACTTCTTTGCTGCCCTTGACGATGCAATTCCATTGTTGGAATCACTGACCAACTCAAAGCAATCGAAAAAATTGACAACTGCTTTCATTGAGGACGTATTTCAGTGTTTTAAATCACAATTGCTCAATCCTCTCTGCAAAGACTTTGAAGATGAGCTTCGCTTTCGAACACATTCACATCTGCAGGTGGGAGACAAGAGCCCATTTGTGCGCAATCTAAAGGATTTCCAATCGCTACTTTCGGCTGAACCGTTTAGGCTGGGAGGTGGTCGTAAGATTGTTTGGGTGAAAAGTTACGTGGAGAACTATCTGAACGAGTTGGCCTATAACATGACCGCCATTGCACTACACGACTGGAAGACGTACGAGTCCATGTTGGGCTTTGCGCGCGATAAGTTCGGTCTCGAGTTTGCAAGTTTGCAGTTGCCAACTCAGACACTGGAACAGGGTCTTGATGTATTGGAGATTACGCGCAACATTCAAATATTCGTCGCCGCATACTTGTACAATCTGAACAACCAGTTTTTTGTGGAACGGTCTTCTAACAACAAACACCTCAATGTTCTCACCATTCGTCATGTCGCCAATTCGATCCAAACTCATGGCTTTGGCATTATTAACTCTACCGTCAATTTTGCGTATCAATTTCTGAAGAAAAAATTTCAAACTTTGTCTCAGTTTCTATTCGAGGAGCACATCAAGTCCAGACTGATCAAGGACATTCGACACTTTCGTGAATTAGTTGCCAAACACGAGGCAAGCGGTGCCAGTGGCAGTTTAGTCAAATTTCCATTCGAAAGAGCTGAAAAGTTTGCAAAAGGAATTCGTCGATTGGGAGTGACCGGTGACGGTGTGACTTATTTGGATAAATTCCGGCAACTTCTCACTCAGATTGGCAATGTTCTAGGATTTGTTCGAATGCTTCGAAGTGGTGCTCTGCATTGCACTTCTGAAATTGCCAACTTTGTGCCCGATCTTGATGATCTGGGTCAGTTTGCTTTTGAGGAATTACTTCGCGAGGAGTCAGGAACCTTCAACGAGGAAACAGTTGATGCAGCTCGCAACTTTGATTCTGCCTTGGAAACAATTGCAACCAACTTTTCTGATGCCACTGATTATTTCAAACTGTTGGTTGAAGTGTTTGCACCGACCATGCGAGACACCAAGAACATGCATCTGAGAAACTTTTTTGTCATTTTACCTGCCACGACATATAACTACGTGCAGCACATTATCATCAGCAAGGAAAAGTTAGCACGCAAGAATAAACAGGAAGGAGCCACTTTCACCGACGATGGTTTTGCAATGGGTGTTATTTATGTGCTCAAACTGCTAGACCAGCTCGGAGACTTTGACAGTCTGCAGTGGTTCAGTGCAGTGGATGATCATGTTAGACAAGCGATCCAGAGAAGTAACGATATCACTTCGATGAAGGGCAACGAAACAAGCGCATCTAGTTCTGCTGCCACCTCAGCCACAGTCGATGACAAACTGATTCAGACCACAAGCCTCACCATAAAACGACTAGAAATGTTTCATAGAGAATTTCAACTGCTCAAATTTGGCATGACCAGTTGTCGCATTCTGTTCAAGTCATCCAACTAGTTTTGCTTTGGCCATTTGTTACCTACGTGATAATTTATATATTTATTGCCTATATTTGTTATTATTTTATTTTTTACCTATTAAAAGAACATTTACATGTGGAGATATAACGGGAAAATAGATCTGTGGACAAGGTACTAGTGCAAGGCACAAGCAATCGATACAATGGACATGACCCAACCACAAGGTTTGGTGCAATCAAAATGGCGCCAAATAAAGTGAACAACTAACTTGTTGAATAAAATACAATATAATAAATACAAGTCAAGGACAAA
Organism: Rhizoglyphus robini; assembly: GCA_023373905.1. Classification (NCBI taxonomy): domain Eukaryota; kingdom Metazoa; phylum Arthropoda; class Arachnida; order Sarcoptiformes; family Acaridae; genus Rhizoglyphus; species Rhizoglyphus robini. The sequence continues at coordinate 4,972,241 of JAKIJQ010000007.1, read as the reverse complement.
TGGTGACTCGAGTGATTCGATTAGACTTCATGTTGTTGGAAGATCTCGTTGGTTTGCTGGGTTACTCGAATGAAAGTTGTACGCACAGGCAGTTCTTTCAATTTGCCAGCACCAGTGTAAGTACATGCCGATCTAACTCCACCTAATACGTCGAGAATTGTTTGTTCCACATCGCCACGGTAAGGCACTTCCACGGTTTTGCCCTCAGAGGCTCGGTACTCAGCCACTCCGCCGTGATGCTTTACCATTGCAGTAGCAGAGCTCATGCCGTAGAACTGCTTGACTTTCCTGCCGTTCGCTTTGGTGACAACTTCGCCATTGCACTGATCGTGACCCGCCAACATGCCACCGAGCATAACAAAATCAGCCCCAGCGCCAAAAGCTTTGCACACATCACCAGGACAAGTGCAACCACCATCAGAGATGACATGTCCGCCCAAGCCATGGGCTGCATCAGCGCACTCCAACACTGCAGACAGTTGAGGATAACCAACGCCGGTCTTCTTGCGGGTAGTGCACACTGAGCCTGGACCAATGCCTACTTTGATGATGTCGGCTCCGGATAGAATCAACTCTTCAACCATTTCACCGGTGACCACATTACCAGCCATGATGGTGTGAGTTGGAAAAGCAGCGCGAACTCTTTTGACAAAGTCCACAAAATGTTCGCTGTAACCGTTGGCAACGTCCAAGCACACAAATTTCACTTCGGGAATTTGAGTCAAGATTTCATTGAGCTTTTCAAAATCGCCTTGACCTGAACCAGAACTGACCGCAACATTCTAATTAAAATAATATTGTTAATTAAATCACCAAACTGAAGTCATTTTAATTAAGCAACACATACTGCTATTGCATCGGGATTGTCTTGTGCAAACTTGATCCATTGCTCAGTTGTGTAGTGCTTATGAATCGCGGTGAAACAGGTGTGCTTTATACAGAAAAAATTATTAACAAACAAAAATATTGCAAATAGCAAACCTTGTGTAGAGCGAGTGCCATTTCAAAAGTGCCAATCGTGTCCATATTGGCGGCAATGATTGGAATTCCTGTGTACGTTTGACCAGAGTTACGAAACGTATATTCGCACTTGAGATTGACCTAAACAAACAGAAAAATGTCATATTTTTAATTTTTAAAAAAATCACACTTACCTCCGACCGACTTTTGAGAGTCGAACGCTTCGGCCGAAAGAGGACATCTTTAAAGTCGAGCTTGATACCTTCTTCAATTTTAGGCATTCTGACCGGAGGTTTAGATTCTGTAGAATAAAATTGCAAATTTCAATATGAGAAATACTGCTAATTGGCAGTTCAAATGGACAAATGACAGGCAACGAATGTGTGAACACGTTTTTATAGAAATCTATTCAATGCACTAGAATCGAGTTTAGTCAAAACTTTAGAGAGATGTGTGCCGGCCGGTATCTTATCAGACAGAGGAGGTTGCCATCAAGAAGGGGCACACAATTCACATGTGCATTGCGAAAGTGTGACAGTGACCAAGATTGGTTAGTGATCGCGTGCACGATGGATGTCAGTGATTTGAGTTGGTCATGTGTCAATCTGCACCTTGCTACCGAGATTGCTTGCTTGATAAAAGTGTGCACTTGCGTCGCGAGTGGAAAATGAATGAAAGTGATTTGAAGTGTCGCCTATCTCTTTATGCTCGAGGCAAAAATCAACTGAATGAACAAACGATCAACTCGTCAAAGGTTAGGGTTAGTAATGAATCATACAAAGATAGAGACTGAAAAGTGAACATTGACAAAGATGGTTTAGTCTGGTTTAAACGAGACAGACAAACAAACCGTTCAAGGATAGGTGACTGACTGAGTTGCGGCCAAAGCTGAAATGAAAGCTTTTCGAAGAGACGACTGACAGTGAACAGTTCAGTCAAAAGCTTATAATGGTAACCAAGTACAATGTTGTATAGTTGTTATGACTAATGTTATTCAATTATTGCAATACATGTTATAAGCTCATACCGGACTGTAGTTGTCGTAATGACTGTTCAAGTTGAAGTTCAGAGGTAGTTGCCGAAATGCGATAGGATGACGTGAATTACCAGGGATGACGATAAAGACTTCACTTGTTTGATTTGCTGATTACTTCAGGCACAAAATGAGAAGTGAGATAATTATAATTGCATCGAAAGAGAGACGACAGGAATTGCCCGAATTGAAGTGACACACGCACTACAGAAGCATGTTCGCATGGCAGAGGAAGCACATGTTTGCCTTTCGGACTTTTTCAGTTTGTGCACAATTAATTGCTTCTCACACAGACTCAAACGGGGAGACACCATCAGGAGATAGCATCACCGAATATCGTTATATAGCGACATTGAATGCTTTCACTATGGATACTGTCGTACACGCGTGTAGTGGCACAAGAATGAGACTGAAGAAATGAGCTTGAGATGGTTAAACACTCTATGCGAGTCAATCTAAAAATATATAGAAATATATGTTAGTAGGACGAAAATTATAGACAACAATACTAACTCAATGGACACTTCATAGGCAAAATTGTTAACCAAAGAAATCTTTAAAAAATAATAATCCGCCACAAAAGTGGTAAATCAATAAAGTAGCCAGCCAGGTATTTTCTCACTTGGAGCAGCAAACCAACACCAACCGGTAGCGACTTACGCATTAGCGACTAACCTTTAGTGTTTTTGTTTTTCTGTGGCATTTCGCCGCCAAGCGTTTGCTTCTTCTCGCTTTTGGCCACAATTATATAGTTGAGCGATCCTGTGGCGCGAGATGAGATCCAAGTTGGCACACGTCTCCGACCAAAACCACCAGACGTCAGCAAAGAGATGGAGATCAGTCAAAATCCAAATATATTTGATGCGAATGTCCAATATGGAAAACTGCACCATTCTATTGTTCGATATATATTAGTTTAAAAACCAAAATAAATTTATTTGGCTTAATTTGGATTATCCCCGTATTTATTGAATTTTTGAAAATGGAAAACGTTGCTCAAAGGGTCTTTCACAAAGACGTAATATTACTTATTGCCAAAATGAGACCGATTTCAGTGAAACCGTTTCACTTGTGTTGAGCTTTGTATTTCAAAGTTTGTTATATATTTGGATTAGATTATAATCAATTGATCATTTTGATTCATTTATTTCCAATTAGGTTGATTGGCTCTGTTCATTTTCCCCGAATTCTTGTTCTGCATTAGCAAATAGTTTCAAATGATCCATTTGTTTTGGGCATTATTTATAATCTACAAGCATTGTAGTATTTCGTTGTGAAATAAATTAGAGGAAGATCATGCGTTATCAATTGCAACAATCTAATGAAATTACTTGAGTGTTGCCAGATTATGGTTTACATTGCAATGATTGCATGTCAGTGCTTAATTGAGGTAATTATTTTTTAACTTTTCGCTATTAATGTAATTGCATTGTTTGATTGTTTTTTTACAGGAATGAAGAAACGTTCACGTTAAATGTGATGAAAAAGTAGTTTCTAAACGAGCGTGTCTTGCGAAATTCGCTCCAGCGGGGTAAAACAATCGCAATTGCACTGAATTTAATTGACGAAAAGCAAATAGAAGCAAATGGAACTTTAATTGTCCATTCTTGTTGACTTTTGGTGGTAGTAAAAAATCGCCTAGCCTATTATTGCTTTGGTACGTACGTTGGCCAAATGTCAATTAATTTGTACTTTTTTTATTTTATTTTATATATTTGCCTAAATGTCAACCACTGGAGACAGGCAGAAATTACAGTCATTTGCTTTGCACAAACTCAAACTACCACTGAAATTGGATATTGTTGACATAGGAAAATGTTTGGCGAGCTTATTACCTCTCCTACATCTCAATTGCATTTGGCCTGCACCGAAACTTGCCTTTTTAACCAACTATCTTCTAATAACGCCTTCCAAAGTTACAGTGAATTGCAAAACCATGGTCTGTTTTGGGTTACTGAAATGTTCGCTATAGAAAAGGCAAACTGCCCACTTGGGCCAATCATTCATCGGTTGTGTATTGGGCGAATCAATATTTAATTACGCCATCATTGCATCTAACTAGTTAATGGTTGCTCATCGACTCTAATTCATCTTGTTCATCTTCTTTAGTTTCACCCTCTCTTTCAACCGAGTCAAAGGAATTCTTTATTGAGAGTGAAACGGTCTCGTCAAAGCACTTTGTCGAATCAAAAGGCCTTCTGGTGATGAAGATTGTGCAGATGTTGGCACCTATTGTTGACGTGCACTCTCATAGCCAAGCTAAATTATGTGACTTGATTGATAAGAAAATGATTTGATCTAATCATCTTGAAGCTTCTTCTGGAATTATGAACAGTGAATATACACTTTCAGGCAATCTTCAGACATCACGTAGTGCGGTAAGTGTCATAACATAAATCTTTGTTTTCATGATGGGAAATTGTTTTTTTTGATAACCAAAAATAGGCCAAAATAGACGTATAGAAATTGCTTCTGTTGAAGTGGTCATCTAAGATTACAACTACAGCTAAGCAGACAGTTTGACTCAAATCCACTTCGAACGTCAAACTTGTTTACCCCTTAATTTGGTGAAACCATATCTCTCAACTTTTTAATTTGAATTGCTTTGATGTTCATGGTCAATGTTTATTTATAGCTTGCACTTTACTTTTGCTCTCTTGGTTGGTCTCATCTAAAAGCATATATTTTGGTCGATACCTTTCGTCAAATGAGCATTTGAACTATAGATTTGAGGTATAGCTTGACTAAACAAACAAACGCCAACTCCGTCACGCATACACCAATCTCTTAAGAGAAGCCCAGATAGAATGCATTTACTTGGTTTAGCCTTGGTTTGACCAATCATCGATTCATCTGTTTGCCGTCCAGCGAAAAGTGCAACTACCCTCAGTAGCCATAATGGGCCTGTGCTAACACGCCAATTCCAATTTCCATTTGGCAATTTGCGTGTGCTTGCTCCAAATCCCACATTTTTGGCAAGTAGCTTCTTTTTTATCTCTCTTGTCCTAGATTCGATATATTTACTCAATAGACTGCCGGCTAGTATTGACAAACTATTTTTAGAATCTGCTAATAATTCTGGTCGTACCAGATGACTCACTACCCTAGATAGTACTGCAATCTTGCTGGTATTATTATTAGTGCTGTGATTGTATTGTGATGGTCCGTGTATAGCTAACTGGCATTAGATTAAATGATTAATTATATCTCTGTAGAGACATTTATTTGTGTGGCGTTCCAGATTGACAGTCGCTTTCAATTGCTCTATGCAGTTCTCTCTAAAGTGAAATCTGAGATTTCATTATTTCGATTTAAATTAAAACTATTTTTTATTATTGTAGAATATGATCGAAAATTGTGTGTTGCCTGTCTGGCACGACCTATGCCACTACTTTCAAGTTCCATCTCTGGCCGCCATGACGCCCGAGGAAAAGTCCCTTCCGTGAACCCGACACAAACGGCAGTATTTCTTTTCTGTGCCAGTAATGTCTTTCTCAGTTGGTGTTTGCACTTTTTTCTTATTCCGGTTTGGGGCTATCTTTGGCTTATTCTTCTCGGTGGTTCAATAACCTTGGACCAAACAAGAAATATCGTTGTGTCTTTGTTTGTCTTGTCCTGTCCCATTACTGGTCTAAATTGGTCTACATTTTACATCTAACCGAGATCTTTTCATTCAAACCAAACATTGGTGGCAGAGACAATTTATGATAGCACTTGATTAATGGCCACTGCCACCTATAGGTCCTAGGTAAATTCAATTGTCGTGTACTTTGGTGGCCATCTATTTAAATAGATTGAAAATCGATATGAGAAGTGCACTTGCGTCTGTAATGCACATTACGCACTAACACACACCGATACATTCACATAAACATTGATAATGATCGGCACTTTCATTAAGTTTGCCCTCACTTGATATTGCCACATGGCTGAGGTGCTGTTCGTGCTGTCCGACCATCTAAATGTCATGCACAGGCAAATTTATCGAACGGCCTCGCCAAACTTGAGTTGGCATAACACATATTCGGCTATTTGTGGCCTTGTCGATCATCATTAAAATTTAATATAATTGAATCGATTCCTTTCTAATAAATAAATTATTGATTTGTCGTATATTTTCAGCTCCAAACATTGTGGAGGAACACTTCTCCATCGAAAGAGTTTAATTTTGTGGCTACTTTCAATCTTTTTTCAACATTATACTTTGCTTTCATGACAAAGGTAAGGATCAGAAAGAATGCACCAGAAAGCTGTAGAATTCCCCAAAGAGGTTCGCTGTTAATGTTTTCAATTAGAATTGAGTCGAGACTCTCCATTTCCATCCGAATCGCTAGTCTATTTAGTTTGTCTGTCTGCGCCCTGGCCAGATGCAATCAATAAAGTGCATCGCAACATCTAAAAATAGAAACATTTTTAAATTGAATTTAAATTATTAATTAACGCTGACTGCATTCGGTAGTCAATCGGTGCTCATTTTGCTGAGCGTTGCTGATGTTTGATGCTCATCGCCAACTTCAAGTGAATGGAAACTTTTGACTTAGTTTTGTAAAAAAGAAAATATTTTAAATTAAATCTCGTGCTTGTGCCACCAAAGTCTTGTTTGTTCCATTTCGTTTTATGTGAATCACTCAGGGGACTGTGTGTTTGTTTAGACCCAGATTTGTTGCCTTATTGTTTGCTTTTTGTATGTTCTGCGATTGAGCATTAATTGAGATTCTCATTTGTCCATTAGGATTGTCGCATACACCATTTAAACGCTTTAAAATGTTATACTCGTTCAGGGCTAGACTGTGTGTTTGTGTGGAGACTCTCTCCACTGGAGATTGAGCCTCTAATGGAGCAGCTAATAAATGATTGTTTCATCGATAATTACCTGACTGTGTTCACTTGTGGTGTGTTATTGATGATGGCACACTCACACGAGGCCATTTGCTAAATTGTAATTGATTGCCTTTGTACGGTTACAAGTTACAACAATAAGTCAATGACAAAGTGCACTTCACATACACACAATTTTCGTTCGATCAATTCTCGATTTATTGTTCATAAAGTTTTTTTTCAAGTATTTAAGGAATTATTATTATTTTGTGACGCCTAGTGTAATTAACTAAATGTCTCACAACTGTTGTTAATTGTCACTGAATTTTGAATAATTCATTTTTTTGTGATTGAACTATTAGTTTGGCAGTGAATATGTTCTGCAGGAAAGCGTACATTCAAACATTGTTACTGACAGCGCCTGACAGGCTGTTTACTAGAAAGTATTGATTTTTGGGAATGCAAAACAAAGTCATTAAAGTAAATGAGTTCAAAGACACCTTGGTCTGATCTGGATTCTGCAAAGTGTTTTTTTTATATATGTTGGCACACAATTACCTAGTTGCCTACATGTGTGCCATATATGTCGGTTAATTGTTTTGGCCAAGTGATGGCCACGAATGTGAATTGTTCCCAATTGAGCTACAATGTATCACTGTTCGAATGGAATGCAAGCAATTGTTGATTTACTCGATTGGTGGTTAGTTTCGCATTCTGGCCACATGTGCGAATCGTCTCACATTATTGTCTCCCCTCTGTCCCTTGATTCATCCTCCTCTCCCTCTATCTCATTCTCTCTATCTCTCACTCTGTGCGGTAAATCTACCCGGAATCCCGGGTAGAGAATATTGAATTGGTGTGCCCACAACAGACAAGAGGAAGACACAACAACCTAACTGAAGGGAGAGCGGGCAAACTATAAAAGAGCAGCTGAAGGTTGCCATGTATGCATCCATTGAGTTGTTGTGGTGTTCGGTGGCGACTGGCGAGTGAGAACGTTCCAATAAAGACTCTCCAAGAGAGAGACTTTGTTTGCAAATTGCAATGATTGCTCCCGTCTGTCCGCACGATCTGTAGAGTCTCTTGGAAGGACCCACTCACTTGGACCAGTAGCGGTGTCTCGTCCGAGTGGTACACAGTGTCTCGTTTAATTTGTAATTTAATTATATCGATTCACTCCCGACTCGAGTGAAACGTCTAATTTTCATATTACCAATGTGTGTGTGTGTGCATTGAATTAAATTGATTTTCTCGGGTACCTCTTTAAGTCTCTTTCTCCAACTCACTTTCTCTCTCACCGAATATATATTAATATTCTGTCTTCTGTTTTTTTGCGTCTCACTAGGATCTACAGTCGAATTTTGATGAAACACATTGCAAGACCGTAATGCATGGCACCACTTACGTAATGTGGCCTGTGTTGCCATTGCCGTCTTTGGCAATAGTTGTGGGGGTGATCGTTGTGCGCCCGCTTTGGTCTCATCAATGACGGAGTGCCTTCACTTGGCCCAGTGGTGTCAGACTGAGTGCATCTGTCTGCTCTAATCTACTCGTTTCATATCTGTTTGGCAAATTTGCAAATTGTTTTCTCCTTTCTCCGGTCTCATCCACTGCTGTGTTGTGTTTGTCGCGAAATGAATTTCCCTCGCAAACGATATAACGCTTGTTTTTGGCTCTGTCTGCGACTGTCTGGCGGTGTAGTAGAGCACTACTTGCACCAGAGTGGTCTGCCTCAGTGCTAATACGTTCGGTCGGTGTACAGAAGGCTTTGCTACTTTGTCGGTTTGGCGTGCACTTTACCGGCACACACTGGCCAATTGTTCCGAATCACCGTTCGAATCGAGTTGGCCTCACATTGGCCAATTGGTGGCTTCTTCCAAAGGTGATCACACTCGAAGAAGTGATTCGTTCGTACATCACATCACTGTGCTACCTCAACCAAACCGGTTTGCCACTGTGTGCAGTCGCACAGGTGTGCAATGCATATGAACCAGCTCTACACAACCAGCCAGACAGCTCAATCATTGACAATCATGCACCAGTTCAAGTCCAACACTAACTGCCACACCACGCCACACCAGCTGTACTGAGATCAACCAGAAGTGTCCTCGTTGTTTGTGTCTTTGTCTCAATTCTGTTGTGATCAACGGAAGATTACTCGGCACATTGTCTTGAGCAGAATCGAGAACTGAGACAGGCCTTGTCTGTGCAAAAGTGTAAGTGCATTTGTTAGTGTCACTTTGTATTTTGTATTTCCTCACAATGTCAGTAATTTCAGTCGACACTGTTCTGGGCCCACAAACCAGACAAATCATTAGCCAAAGTCAATGATCAATCGAAACATTTATGCCGAATGTTTTCCTTTCATGACATTTACACAATGCTTATACCATAATACTTTTGCAATAAGGCCCAATCACAAGTTGTTCCACACTGCATTGTTTGTGTGACTAGAATTATGGATTCTTTAGTCTTATATGTTCAATCTTCATTTATGACCGACACTCAACCACATGTGGTTTAATTTATTGAATGTCCATTGGAGCATTCGGTTCCGAATGGAATGATTGCATGTTCCTATTGGTGGCAGTGAATGGTACTGCACCGTATTACTGTGACACAGTGAATGTGTTGACTAAATCGATTGCCTTCAATGTTTGAGTTGTTTCTCCATTGCTGTGCAGTGAATGTGCCATTTGAATGTTTCATTTTGAAAGAGGTGCAGCGATGATGATTGAGCGCCTTCTCTTCTGCTCTTTATTGCTCGATCTGTATGCTCTGGCTCAATGGCTCAATGGTGAATTTGCATTATGAGATTGAAATGCAACTGCATGCACTTCATTGCTTGTCATCACCTTCACTATAGTCACTGTTTGTCCTTTGTCTGTCTCATTAAGTGTTCTCTCTCACTAATTAGTCTAATTAATTGACTTGGCACAATAGGCGGCAATGTTGTTTTTGCTTGCTTTTTGCAATGTGTCACTTTCTGCACTGTCGCATTTGCTTGGATTTGGTCGATTTTTTAAATTAATTTGAATTGCTTTGCTCTTGGTGAGCTCACAGCATTGTTTCGACCTAGTTATACCGGACAATCGAGTCGTTGTTGTGTTTGTTTTTGCAGTGCCACTTTGGCCATAAAGAATGTACGTTTATGCAATCAGTCAGTGCAATACTATAGGGCGCCATTAGTGCTATTAATTGGACCAATAGACACAGCCCAAGCATGCAAAACATTGTTTCCTCATTTGGCCAACCAATGTTGGTGTTAAGCTATTTTGGGGCAAATTGTTGAATAATAATCCTTCAGGATTAATCAGTCTTCATCACTGACCGATTACGATGGTGATTAATAATCAGTCGGAGCCATAATGAATGGTGATAATATGCATTTTGTCTGTGTGGCCTAGAAGCACATCATCGGCAAGGGACCGCCAACAGTCAGCCACCGATAACGCTTGTTTAGTTGTACAAATTGTCGTCATTTTTCAGTAATACGAATCATATTATGACGAAAGCTTACAATGTTCATAAAGTTTCTTTACTCTTTGATTGAGCATATTGTTGAGCATATATTGTGACAAGTGATAAGGTAGCCAAGTAATCTTTGGTTGTGGAAAATATTGAAATGTAATAAATGTTGCTGGGATACTTTGAAACGATTAGTTGTTTGAGATCTGTCGAGTGACGATTAAAGTGGTGCTACCAAATATAGATTCGAGGTGTTCGTATATTTGGTCTCCGAGGGTGGCTGTGTTGGTTGTTGGCCCGATTTGGCAGTTAGATAATAGCAACCATTCCTCGGGAATGTTTTGCTTATTGCGTGATTCAATCAGATCGAAGTGATTGAGTGATTGATTTATCGATTGATTCTGGTGAGCTCATCCTTGACGGCTTATCCTTCTGCCCAGTAGGGCACCGATCCACTGACACTGTACAGTGGTGGCCTGTCTCGGGGGCACAATCAATGAACACAGTCTGTTTGGGTTGTTTGTTTATTTGATAACTCGCCACTCATCACTCGGCGAATGCATTTTAGCGTGTTCAAACAAACACTCGAGGATCATGCATGCATGCCAACCACTGCTGGTAATGTATACGAGTGCAGAGTGATACGGTCGAGTATGTCGAGCAGTCGAGTACTGCCGGTACCAGTGCCACTTGTGCATATACATGCAATGTGTTGTGTCAGTGCAATTGTTTTGCATTGGATTCATTCTCAATTGGTGATTCGAGCAATACACGTTCGGCTACAAAAAGAGTGCGTTTGTCATCAATTAGTATTTGATTTATGATCTCGCCGATCGTACCAACAGATACTCAGCAGTGTCATGTGCTACATTTAGTGCTACTTTTACTTGCTTACTTCCAGCTGGTATAGATCTGCCCTGTCAGTTGGCCACTTTGCTTGTGCAGCATTCTTCAGTGTCGTTTAATAATTCATTCAAACGGATTCGAATTGAATTTGCATTTTAAATTGTCTGTCTGCACTTTGTTAAATGGATTGCGACAGAATTGGTCTCCACTTTGTGTATAGGCACTCGAATGTATTTCAACATATATTGGGGGCTAAGTGAATTACAGCTTAGGTGCAATTAGGTACGTACATTGCAGTCTGCAATAGGCAACCAGCCCAGATTGTCTTGATTGGCATTTCAACTACCAACTCTCGATCAATAATTGATTGGTCTTCCAGGGCAAATGGGCATGCAATGTTTTGGCCCGATACAGACTGACACATTGACACAAGCACACAAGCATATGACCTTTGCATGTGAATCGCATGATGTGATGCATCTAACCCGCTCATGCCAAGCAGTGCCGCAGTCCACCTCCTCCGAGCCAATTAACAGCTTAGGTCGTCAGTGTCACCTTGTGTCTCGGTTCCCATCGCTAATCGTCTTAATGTTGTGTGTGTCATTATCAGTCCAACAGGGAATATTGACGCAACCAATCGATAGTAACCGGCACTAGTACGGCACAGAGTGCCAGTACCGATCAAGTCACCGTGCGGATAGGACAGCAGCCTAATTAATTGCCATCATTGTGTAGCAGTGCAATTAATTCCTCTTAATTCTCTCCTCACTATTCTGCATCTTTTCCTATTGCCTAATTGTCAGTTCACAAAGTTCATTCATCCAGTGCACATCGCACACTGTCAATTAATGCAAGAATATGTTCATTTGCACTGCAGTGGAGCCACTTTTGGTTTGACCTCACTTAGGCATCCACATTGCACACGTCGTCTCTAATCTATTCGTTTATCGGTTTATTGCCAACATAAACATAAACATATATTCTGTCGGTGTGTCAAGCCCCAAAAGTGTCTCTCACACTTCGCCCACTGACGATTATTGATTCCTGTGACGTCCTTCTGGGCTTTGCGCTAGACTTGGTCCGGAATGGGCCAATTCGTTAGTTTACTTCCAACATAATAGATTCCAGTGAAACGGATGATAATAGATTTTTATTTGTACTTGCAGACCGAAAGCATCGACTGGCTGTTAAGTGCTCGCAAAACATCTGACGAAAGTTATTTTTGTTCTTGTTGGGCTCGACGCGTAAGTGAAATTAAGACTTGTGGCACGGCATACCCAATCGACTTCTCACATCTGTTCATCAGCCGACCGTTTGTCACAGTTGCGAGCACTCTACTCTACTGCACATTTCACCTCACTCATTTTCGTTTGTTTGCCACTTTACTCGGAATCAAAAATATCTTCTTTCCCCTCCAGTTCCTTCACTCCGACACTGTTGCTCATCACCAAATGGGTCGCCTTTAGTGATAACCGTCGGTGTTGTTGTTGCTGTTTTATTCAATTTGCCTCTTTCCATCACCGGAATCAGTTGCCTTTCAGTCCGTGGGTGTTGTGCTACTTGAATGAACAAGAGGAAGAGTACCTACACAATTGAAGTCTAGTCTCCATTAGTGCTTTTCACTTTGTGTCATTCGCTGAGCATCAATTGCAGATAACTCAACTTTGGTGACTTTGAAGTGCCACTTTGACTTAATTACCTGAACGTGCCAGAATGCGTTCCCAGATGGACGAGGAAGCGACCAGTTTGAAGCCAAGAGGGCCTGGTTCGCCGTACGGCACCAGTCCCAATTCGCGCCTCGTTCAGATGAGTCGAGAGAAGCGGCTGGAGAGTGTTCGTCTCGGTGCAGTGTACTACTTGGTGTGGACACTGCTGGTGCTCATTGCCTCGGTCATTCCATTCTATCAATGGTTCTTCATCGAAGAGCCCGACTGTTGGTCTGCCCGCTATGGCCACATTATGCTGTCTGTCTTCGTCGCAATGTTAACCGGATTCGTGGCCGCATTGCTCTGCCTTCTCAACTGCATGTCCCGAGTCTCAATTTCAATCTGGCGACTCAACTTTTGCACCTTATGTTTCATCGTACTGGTGATCATCTCGGTAACCAACTTCCTGATAGGCGTATACTTCTTCTCTTTGCCCACATGTTACTTTACCAATGTCACACCACCAAACAAGCTCGGCGACCAGTCGACCATTTTCGAGATTATTACCCTCAAATATGATCTCAAAATTGTTGGAGTTTTTCATTTGTTTTGCAGTTTGTTTGCATTTGCCATTGGAATCGGGTTTGCCATAATCAAGAACAACTTCAAATATATTCGACAAATCGATTACGAGTAAGAACGAGTAATAAAGAATTGTCTTCCCAAAAGCGAATTTCTGCCATTTGCATTAGCCTACCGATCGAAATCCACACAATCATCAGTGAAATATAATTTTTAGTTATTTTGACCTGTACATACCTCTGTTGAGCAAACTTCATTTGTTTCGTCAATGTACATATAAATTATTATATATTGTTATGACATTTATAAATTTTCCTGTAAATACTTTCTTGCCGCATGAAATTGAACACAAAATTATAGATTTGATTGATTTATACATTTTATTTGATTTAACTTTGATGATCGATTTATCGATTTTGGTTTACTCGAAATGCAATAAACTTGCCAATTTATATTCTTCAAATTCAAATATATTACATTACGTACTTTGTGAACGGGACTGAGTGCATGCCCACGTGAGTTTGCATTGCAAAGTTTGAAGCCTGTTTACAAGTCAAAGTGGATCGCATTCGTTTTGCTTCTCTCGGCTAGATTCCTTTACAAATTCATTTGCCATTTGTCGCAATTTCCGAAAGTATTATCCAAACCAGCCATGTATATGATGTATTATCTCGGCGAGGATGGCAAGCGTATTTACACCTTGGCCAAAGTGGATCCTGTTGGAAGGCCGACTTTTTCTGCACATCCTGGTAAGACTTCATACTGATTTTTTGTAATTCAATTTTTGAATTAGTGAATTTATAATTTAAAAGAAATTTATTTATTATTTTTGTTTTTTTACAGCACGTTTCTCACCAGAAGATCGTTATGCCCAACAACGCATCATGATTAAGAAACGTTTTGGTTTGTTGTTGACACAAAAAATGCAACAACATGCTGCTAACTAAAAATGATTACTATTTTGATTGAAAATGGAACTATTCAACTTTCATTTGACTTGATTGTTATGTAAATTCAATTGTCTATGTTTATTTGCCGAATCAATTTTGAGTTTATTGAAAAGACTCATTTAAAATTAGTTCATTTTATCTGAATTTATTGGAACATAAAATAATGTTTGTTTACCTCAATTTTGTCCTTACGCGGTGTTTTATTTAAATAAAAATTGATTAAAATCTGGCTTTTAAAAGATATAATTCGTGATATGATTTTTTCTTTTGGATGGGTGATGTACGATATATCGATGCACTCAATTCGATTATAAACAATCAGCCGCAGCTGTTAGCGCATGCCGCAATGATTTGTCAGTTTTAGTGGCAAAGTTTGAATTATTCGCCACGAACATTTTTGTTTTAAAATTGTCTGCTTCTTGTCTTTGGATTTTGAAATGGCCGAATTGCCTCATCTTGGAAAACAGTGTCACGTGTGCAACCAGTTAGGTAAGTGAATGAAAAAATCTTTAGAATTTACATTATTTATCAAAACTTTAGATTTTCTCCCAATTACGTGTTTCCATTGCAATCAAACATTTTGGTGAGTAGCAGTGTTTTGTTTATTTTATAATGATTTTAATTTATTTTGTAGTAAAGATCACGCAACAGCAGTACATCACAAATGTACTCCCGATATTGAACTGAAGAAGGATGAACTGAAAGGCTCCAAGCCGAATCCATCCGACTATACGAAATGTATTTTCTGCTCAACCACTGTGTCCATCTTGGAATCGATCACTTGTATTCACTGCAAAAAACGATTTTGTTTACAGCATCGTCACAAGGTAGACCACAATTGTGAATCGCTCAACCAACCAGAACAAGGAGATCCTGAGCTTCAAAAACGCAAAGCTTTGGTTGAAAGTATTTTGAAGCGATTAGACACTTCCTCCGGAGTGACTATAAAAAAACGTGGCAAGAAAAATGATGCCTTGGCTCAACGTGTGGCTGCAATGAAATTGAAATCTACTTCAGTTGGTCAACAATCGATTCCACTGGATGAAAGACTTTATTTTTACTTGACATTTGTACCCAACGATATGTCATATGACCAAGATCACAAGGTGTTTGAAGAAAAGCCAATCTACCTGTGCAAAGAATGGTCTATTGGCAAATGTGTCGACTGGATTGCTACTAACTTTGCCTTGGTCAATCGTAACAACGAAGCTTCACAGGCCAAATTGGTGATAACCACTGAACATTTGCTCAGACATGACTCCAACCAAGACGAAGTGAGCTATTGTTGTGATAGCAAGCATATTTACTTCTGTTTTGGACACGAACTAAAGTATCTTGAATCCAACAAAGTTATTGTAAATACTGACAAGCTGTTAGTTACATATTTTAAATTGTAGATGTATTTATAATTGTAAACATTTGTAATAAAACTCATATATTTTAAACTATCAATAGTTTTAACGCTCAGGATTTTTTTTTGTAAATATTATATACTTTTTATATTTGAAAGAACATTTTAGAATCTAAAATTTAGATATTATTTTGCAAGTTCAAACTTAAACTTTGAGAAGAATTATGGTATCATTTGTTAGAAGCTTAAGTTCTTAACTTAAGTTCTTGTTAGAACAACTTGTTAGGCATTTGAATGATTTGAGCTGCCAGTGGCAAAAGAATCTCTTTTCTGAATACGCAGGTCCAACCACGAGGATTTGTTTTGATTGTCTCGCTTGGCTTTGTTTTCATTGCTAAATGTTTATGTTTTAATTTCAAAATGTCTAACTTTGAGCAAATCGAAAATATTATTGAAGAAATTGATCAATATGTTCCAGGAGTTGATTCTGATGCAGATGACAAGTTTTATGCACAATTTGCTTTACCCAAAACGCTTGATCGATTTATTGCCTTGGTGGAGTGTTTGGTGGCAAAACACAAAGAAGAAAGCGTCAAACGAGATCGATTGACTCTCATACTGACTGATTGTGTTTATTCGGACAACAGTTTATCAACTCTTTTGTACTCAACCGTCGCTTTTTCGGATAAAAATGCCGCAAATCAAAATCCATTACTTCTGTCCAAGTTGGTGAATATTTTAGTGTCGTTGCCGGAGTTGATATCCAATTTGTATGGTTTTAATTGTCCTCCGAAATTTATGCTCAAAACGTACATTGTTCGACTGTGCATTGTTTTACGTAAAGTGTTGATTCAAATTCATGCCAATCTTGATTCGTTTAAATTGTCTCACATTTATTTTATCGTTGGACGTCTTTGTCTGAAAGGACATTCGCAAGTCATCTGGGACAATTTACTAAGACATATCTCTTCCGATTTAGTAGCTGATTTAAAATGGCTCAAAATTGCTCGTAAAATTTTGTTAAATGATTCAACTCAGTCAGAGACAACTCCAGATCAATTTATGTTAATCGAGCCTATCTTCAAAATGATCTTTGCAAATTCGCCTTGTTACCAAAGTGTAAACAAACTACTCAATTACGAATATCTTCAGTCTATAAACGGAAAAGGCAATTTACTGAACAAAATTGAATTTCTATTAACCAACAAGTTTTTACTCATCTTTAATTGTGGTCCATCTTCAAGATCTCAAAACATTGATCCATTTCTTTTCAATATTTCTACATATCTTTATACGAACAATCGTCAATGGTTATTAACTGCCATCGATAATGTCTTGAACACTTGGGCAAATTCGAATGGATTCAAACATCGTTCTTATTACCAACATTTTTATTTAGCTCGTCAAATTATTATTTTTACTAAATTACTGTTTCAGTACAATCCCGACGAAACATCAAAGGAAATTTTGCCTAAGTTTCGTAAAGTTATAACTTTCAGTGCAGAGATTCATTTAAAAAGCACGCAGATGGAATTTCGTGTCATTGGTCTCACAGCTACTGTTATCGTGATGGATCTACTTGCCAAGTATAGCAAAATCGATTTAGAATTACCCAAATTTGAAGAAGTTGAATCTTCTAATAATGAAGATTGCCTTTTTCTAAAAAAGCTGGCCGTAATTAATATCAAGGATATTTTCGATGCTATTTCGAATAATGAATGTCAAATTAGTGAAAACAAGGACACACATGAATCGTTGTCACAGAATCAAGAACAAATTGACCATTCAGTACCAGACAAGACAGAAAGGAATGTCCAATTGGATAGCGATGATGACGAAGACGATAACGATTTGCAGCCATACGATCTTTCCAATGACATTCAAGTAGAGGACGATGTTCGTTATGTTGGGAAAGAAATCGAACCAACCAAAAGAAATCAAACCGAAAACATTCAAGACAGTTTACTTATTGATAATTCACGCCAGGCGCCAATCTATCTACAGGATTGTATTGATGGATTAGTTCAGATCGAGAAACCATTCTGGGCAGAAAAGTGTCTTCTTTCTGCCGAGAAAATAATTCGCGCCAATTTTGCTGATTCATCTGACAAATCATCATCATCACAAAATTCAATGGAATATGGCCGACTCAACACGGTGGCATTAAAGTTTGCGCAAATTCTGTTCAACTTGGACAATCAAGTGGGGATAGACAACTTTGAGAAACTTCGATTGAATGCATTAATTGCTCTTTGTGTGGGTGCACCGAAGATTGTGGCCAAATATTTGAGCGAACAATTTTACGCACCATATTTGCCTATCCGGAATAGGCTCGACGTGCTGAATGTATTGACGTTTGCTAGTGAAGAGTTGTCTAAACCTATTCAATTGAGTCAAACTAATTCCGTTTTGGCGAAAGATTCTCTTCTGAACGAGCCTTCTAAACGTGCTATTCAATTTCAACAAAAATATTTTGGCATTACTTACTCTGGGGAAGATCAAGACTCAGACGACGATGGCAATGAAGATACAAATAAATGGCAATCGATTGTGTCCGAACGGATTCGCTCGAATACACGATTTATTTCACCTCAGTATTCCAAGCGAAACTTTGAATTATCTTCTTCAGCAGTTTCCACAAGTCGATTTGTGCCAGTTTCTGGTTATTTCTTTTTCCCGCTTTTACGCGATCCGAATAAGACAGAGATTCAACTGAATCTACACGAAGAGGATTCGTATGTGTTGGAGCAGTTGTTCTATTCGCTAGGTTTATTATTACAGAAATGTGCCAACTATCCTCAAGTAAATTTGATGGCTAAGGAATTACTAAAATTTATGTCTTCTTTTCGCAATCATCAACTAAAGTAAGTGTTTACAGTAATATTCTTAAGTGCTAACATTTCTTTCGCATTTAGAAATGTTCGACTGTCCATGATAATGGTCTTTCAAGCCATACTGAAAAGCACTCCTACTTTTTATCTATTTGATGATTTAATGACACCAGTTGTAGAATTTCAACTTTGGTTAAAAGGTTTATTTATTTGTTCGTCTCCTAATTTTGCTAATTTTCACCCATTTTAGAAATTGTTTTAAACGACCTTGACCAGAACTGCACTCAAACAGCAATGCTAACTTTGAATATATTGAGCAAACTAGCCAAAAGTACAGGAGACATCAATTTAAACCCAATAGAAAGCAAGTCAAGTGTAGTATCGAAAGAATCAACAATTTCTGAGCGCACATTTCAATCGGTGTCTACTCTCGACCTCAATTCTGCCATTCGAGCCATTAAGCAAACCAGTTTGAAATAGTCAATCGGTTTAATTTATCAACAATTTATTAAACAATTTAATGAACACAAAAATAAAACATCAAATGATGACTGAGTAATAAATGACTAAGTAAAGTGGAGTATTTATGACTAATTTGGTTTTCACTAGATTCGGTTTGTCTTTTCACTTTACGTTTGGAAGACGTGCAGTTGGTAAGCAGGTTGTTCAACAATCTACTACTTGAAATTGAGAATCATTCTCCTTGCTCCACAATTCGACATGTGCTCGAATCGCTGTAATATCTAGTTCGTCGTGGCCTTTGTTCATTGTCGTCATTGGCAAGACGCATGTCATGTGCACCTTTTGATACCCGTCTTCTAGTCACCGCGACGCCTGACGAATTGAAGATGACAACATCAGTTGAATTGATATCGATTATGGAGTCATCAGCACTTTTCTTTACAAAGTCGAGTAAAGTTTGTTGGTTATGGGCAACCACGTCCAGAATAGTCTGCACGATCAGGTCGATGGCCACTGAAAGGACAATTCAATGCATTAGACAAGTAACTCAAGCAATACTGCTAGTTAAGTACTGATAAAGCACAATCTGACTATCTCACATGTCCTTTATCGAAAATTTTGCTAACTCGTTCAATATACAGCAAGTTGTATCTGATTCGAATGATTAAGCCAATATGAGTAATAAATGTTTATTATCTAATAAATGATATAGCAAGTATATCGGTCATATGAAAATAATAAGATTGGTTCAAGTTTGCACAAAAGGATTCGGTTGTCACTGCTGGTTGCTTTGTCGGTGAGGTCAGTGTAATGAGTACAGAGTACAAAAGCATAAAGGGGTATCAAAAGAAAGATTGGTTCAATTTAAAATTAATCTGATGATGATTGGGTGAGGCAAGGGGTGAGTATGGTGAGACTCAGTCTGGTCGGTTCAATTGGGTTAGACAGCAACAACCGAATATATCACTGTACAAGAGCGTGACTTGCTGTTTGAAGGTGACGTGAAACATTTTGAGAAATTTTGTATAAGAATTAAACAAAACAAAAATGAATGTTGTAAGCGTAAGAGTGGTTACAAAGGTCAACAATTGACAAATGAGGGTCAACGCAAAAAGAATATATCACAAAGGACAAGCCGATTTGAGTCGACTTGGGTTGCATTTTGGCAAGAGAAACTAGATTGGACTCGACACAACTAGATCTATGGCACTACGAGCGGAAGGTTCGGGAGAGAAGAGGAAAAGCAAACACATGAGACAACTCAAGCGAAGCATTGCGAGATTTGAGATTTGAAGATACATCATTATTTTTAAGAAAATCAATTAAAAATCATAAATCACAGTTAATTAAGTCAGCCGACGTCTGAAACGAAAAGAATTAACGAAATGAACAATGTGTACAGCTAACACTAGGTATGCCGGTTGGGCAGCCAATGAATACTCGGGACTGGAAATAATCTGGTTATGTTTTGTGAATGTGATGCAGCGCTACAAGCCACCAACGCAAGTGAAACAGCACGTCAACTCAACTCGAATCGATTCTTCAGTGTTGGATCGTTCGCCAGTTCGATCAATCAGCGACTGGCAACTAGCAGAATGGGTGCTGCCGATTGTTGCGGCTGCGAATTGCTGCCTGTGGCAGCCTTTCCACTTGTCATAGTCTTGCTTGGTGAGGCTAGTTGGAGTGTCCTAGGCGGTATCACTTTGGGTAGCGATTGACTTGATTCCATACTGGAACTTTCGTCATCAAACACAGATAACGAGTCATCGGAATCTTCTTCGCTATGGATGGCCCCATTGGTGTGCCCGTTCTGATTAATGTAATTATTATCGAATCCGTTAAAGAATCCATTCAAGTGGGATGGCGCAGACGAAGAAGAAAAGCCATTTCGGAGCAGTGGCGAAGAGGAACCGTCATTCTTAATCCTGATCGGGTCCGATCTTTGGGCCGAGTTGTCGTCACTCTTGTAAGTACCATTGATCATAGGAGTTACGCATTTACCATCGACCACATTTGCCTCAACCGGATATTTATCGGCGGCGGCAAAATTGGCTCCTTTAGCCACTTTGGACTTCTTCTTGGAACCCTTGGTGGTTGGTTTGGCGCCATTTTGAATCGGTTCCTCGTGATAATACTTGATCGATTGGTGGCGAATGGAGGGATCGAAGATTGACTGAACGTGGGTTACAATCAAGTCAACCGCCACTGAAGAGAAACAGAGCAGAACAAAGAACCGTCGATTAGAGGAAAGTTGGCACAAGTGGTATCGTTACTCTATTATAGTCAATTGAATGTCTAATCACTCCCGCCACACTAAACCCAAAAAGAGCAAGCCAGAAGGACAGAAACCTTTGAACCTGAGAAGAGCTTTTCTGTGTGTGTGTGTGTTTTTAGATAGGCCGTCGTTCTGACTGGACTGATACGTTTGAACTATTGGCAAATTGTGTGAAGTGCAACAATGTTCACGTACACCAAATTACACTAGGTCCATACAGATTGGGCACAAATATTGTCCTGCTCAGTCAGATGCACGAGCACATTATGTTCCAAAGCAAATCAATGGAAATCATTTTAGACACGCACTGTACTTGAGCACAGTTGTCTGGAAACGTCTCGTAGAGTGATTGAATGAGAACGTTAGACTAGCAATCGATACGTGAAATGATACGGACAATTAGTCATGTAAATGTGGTTTGATAAGGACAGCGAAGACAGGCATGCATATTTTGTTTATGTTTCCCATGTGATTATTCACATCGTGTTAATAAAGCTATGTATTAACATCGCACACCAATCAATCGATCGATGTCTACGGGTAATAGGAGTAGTTAGTAAAGGAAAGGACACCATTGCATCCAACCAGTATCATGTGTGATGACACTGAACGACTCAAAAGTGTTAGTTTGTGAAATGAGTTGATAGCGGTAGTGGAAATATAAACTAGCAATAGCAATAGATCTCAAGAGTAAAATACCTTCATTATCTGGACCACGTGGCACAATAATGTCCGCATACTTCTTTGTCTTTGGGTAAAAAAATAAAAGAGTCAATACCAGTGAAATGTAACAGCAATCAGGCAAGTGCAAGTAAAACAAAAGTGACACTTACCGGAAGGCAAAATTCCTCAAACGATGGTTTCACAAATTTGGTGTACTGGCTCAGAACTACATCAAGACCTCTGTGACGTTCGTTAACATCGCGCATCACTAGAACCAAACCAATGCATAAATATCACTTTAGTAATGTTAATTGTTAATGCAAACCTCGGCGTGACAATCTTGTGTCAGGGTCAGTATCCACAAATATTTTCATGTGGAACATTTCCCGTACCTCAGGAAAGTAGAACAACAACAAGCCTTCTACTAAAACAACGTCTGCCGGATAAATAACTTCCTCGCTGCTGCCGCTGTAAAAAGCAGTTTACATAAAAATCAACTACTAACACCATGCAGATGCTTACAGTTGGTTTTCAAAGTAGTTGTACACTGGTACCTTAACCATTCTGCCATTTTGCACTTCCCGCAAAGTTCTAACCAACAGGTTAACATCAAATGCAGAGGGATGATCAAAGTTAAAGTTTCCCTTTTCGACTTTTAATCGATCTTCTTCGCTCAACTTTCGATAGAAACTATCTTGTGAGATGCAAATGACTCGTTTCTCGTTGTAAATTGCGGACGAGTTTGGTCCAAGTTTGTCCATGATTTTCGAACAAACAGTTGACTATGGAAAATGTCAGCAAAAGCAATGGATCAACATTGGGTGAGACTTACTTTGCCCGAAGCAGTACCGCCGGCAACGCCGATCACGAAAGGTTTCTTTTGGAATGGATTGCGTATTTTGCTAACAGTGATACACGACTCATTCGAATCACTTCCACCACTTTTAGTTGTAAATACTGGAAATTCATTGTCAGCATTGGTGGATGCTGTCGCTTGTTTTGATACAGATTGTTCTTTCACAGGCATCTCGCTGGTGTTTGCCATCGCTATTTGGTATGTTCTCAACGAAGGCTAGACACAGATCTGTGTAGTCTGCTTGTAAGATGATGTGAATGTCGCTAAAAGCTCGTTTGATTTCACTTCTTCCTGTTATCGCAAATCAATGAGCACAGTTTGCGAAATCGTTTCGATCGGAAGAAACAAGTCCGAAGAGACTTCAATTAACCAAATTAAGCAAGGTGCGAACTTTTTAGGACTTTTAAATATTTTCAAGTGATTGCAAATTGGTGGCAGCGGTTGCAAATAACTAATGCTAAGCAGATTAGACAACACAAGCAAATTCAGAAACAAGATTCGATTAAGAGATGAAATTTGTTTGATGTTCACTGATGGCAAGCGGTCTTTTCAGTTTGGTTTTATCAACATCAAATTACGATGTTAATGGAATAAGCCGACCAAAACAGACAGTGTTATTGTCAATACAATGAGCAAACGTTGGGAATTTCTCTTATACAGCTACTGTACTTGATGATTGCTTGTTAGTCTTGTGATGGCTACTTTGCTTGCTTACTTTTTCCACCGTAGATAAGCGAGACAACTTTTCGAATTTGAGGCAAACAAGGAGCAATGGACAAATGACGAGAATAGCCACAGGAGCAATCAGGTAGAGGCGACAGAAAGAGGCAAAGAAATGACACAACTGAGTAGTGGCAATGCTCACTTGACGATGTCCAATGGAGTCAGGTCGAGAAAATCCGAGTGAATCCTTCTTTTTGTCTTTTCTGCACAATTATGCTGAGGTTCGTCTGTTGAACACGTTTTCAGTTCTACGTTTCGCAGCGTGGCACGTTGTTTTTTGCTGCGTTTGTTGTCGGTTGGATTGCGTGTCTGTGCGCCTCACAGTCGTTGTCTGCTAAAGTGTCTTCTCACCCCGGTGGTACTCTGCCGGTGTCTGGTTGGATGTTAATTGTTGCACTGAAGACATATACATCACCTCCACAGAGTCGTCGTCAGTTGTCACAGCGCAAGAATATACAGAGCACAACGTGCTTTTCGATCTGAGCACTTCTATTGGCTCTTTTCGGTAGTTGTCGCCCGCTGGTGTGCTTCCTTTCTCACTTCGCTTCTTCGCTGTTGTATTGCAATGTGAGAGTCAACGAGAGAAAGCTGATATGTAAAAGGAGCTGCCTGGGGAGCTACTGATGCAGAGTTTGTATACGAATTTAAGGGACAATTAGAAGGATGTTTGTGCGATGCTTGTCTGTATTCAAGGATGTGATGCTGATAATTATTGATAGGTGAAAAGGGGTTAAGTGCAGTGATACATCGAGGTTATGCCAAACATAGAGCTCTTTTGAACACGATGACAGGAGACGAGAGTGTGAAAACGATGACCGTGATTTGGCTGATTCAAACGCACACAACAAATGGAAATGTTTGTCGCTTTTCACTAATAAACAAAAGTTTATTTCACTTTGTGCATCGAGTCGTTGCCTTGAGACGAAATGCTGTTCCTCCAAGAGGGTGATGTCAGCAGACGGAGTATTTTCGTATTAAGTGCGATTTCAAAACTAACAGTAAAATAACTACCAAAAATAAGAATGGAAAATGGTTTGCGGTAGATAGAGTAATGGGTTCGATGTTTCGAGTGCGGTGAATCGCAATGCTTCTTATTTTTTAAAAGTACTATATAGAAAAGTTTGCTTGAAAGAATGGCACAATGAATATATGACGTTTTGTGATAAGGTCTGCAATGTAAATCAATACAGGCACAAGAGAAAAAGAATATTCTTCATGAAAATCGTATAAGTCGTAATAACAATAATAATACTCGGAGATGATATTTACTCGAAAATAGTTGGCGTTTCGGACTTGAAATTAAATATCAAACAAACAAAGTATAAAATGATATTTAAAAGCGTTGAAGTAATTGCTTCAATATTTATGAATGAATTTAGGGAAGTAAATGCCACTTTACAATTGACTATATTGTAAATGACAATTATCAAATGCGTCCAATGAAAGCTGGTGAGATGGTGGCCTAAACAGAGTACAATAAACCGATTAGCGATAAATTGCGATAGTGAAAAATGTCAGGAAATGATAACTTGTGCTATTGTGACAACAAATAGACTCGAACTAGCACTATTAAATTGTTATCTTTCAAGGACTTACCTGTAAATGTCCAAATTGGAGATAAGTAACGAGCAGAAGGACAATACACGCCACCAAGTTGCACCAAACAATGCCAACAGCTGCTCACACAGCATCGACTCAAACATGCCCCAAGTGAATGAACGGGGGGCACTGCTGCCCAATTCCAATGCTCGTCCAATGCATTCACAGATGAAGTTTTCTTAAAGAATGTGGTACAACAGTGTCAAATGTGTGTCTTCTCTCTTGGTCGGTTCGTGCATCTACCATTGCATTACTCGTACACTAATGACGTGTTTCTTAGTTTTGCGTTTGACGACGTCAAATTGACGTCCCCAAAATGACCACCTTTAAGAGTGTAATCGACGAACATTAATCGTTTGTTTACGTTTATTTGTTTTGTCATTCTATGTACGATAGCGAGTCGTTATTATTAGTAATATTAACGAGTGCGTCGAAGAACACTTGTTTGCCCGACAGTGGAAATGTCTATACCAAATGTATAAACAATTCTGTTTGTCTTCGATTGTTCGAAAGGCAAAGGTCACGTGAGAGATAGTGTCGAGATGGCAACTACCATTACTGACCTTGATGACGCCCTAATCAAGTGAGCTCTTTGTGCAATATATTGATTTGCTCGAGGCAATCAATATTTCAATACTTTTCTTTGGGACAATTCGAGGGAATTTTCCAAAGATATACTATCATATCCATATCCAAAATCTTTTTTTATTTAATTTCCATTTAGGGATATTTTTGGCCAAAGATAGGTTTGAAGATAACACAGTTGTTTTGCATATATCTCAAATGAATGTTTTTCTCAGGCGCAAATTGACACGAGTCAGTGCAACATAATGTTGCCAACATTGCCAACCTACTCACGTGTCCAGTGGAGTTCGAATGGCATCCATTTTGGACAATCTTTATAGACGCAAGTTTTTCTCTTCAAGATGGAAACCTTATTGACTTGCACATATTAGGTGAAATAAAAATTTCTTGGCACTTGCAAAAGGTTAAAGTCAATTCGAATCGATTAAATCAGCTAAATTGTTTTTTTATCTTTCAGTGGAAGCACTCAATTAGCAAACGATAATGACAATCAAATACCATCAGAAGCAAGTACTGAAAGGTTCGATTGTTTTTTTGCTGTTGAGTATTGCCATTATCGGTGATCTGCGCAATATAGACGTCTATATCATATCAATAATGACTGCATCATGGAAATGATTAGCAAAGAGTGAATACATCCGCTATATCACTGCCGAACACATTCGTCAGTAATCGTCAGTCATATCGCACACGCTTGTGCCTGTTCGTGTGAATCAATTTGATACATTCGAGCAATATATATACCATTATTATAATAAACTATATATCTGTGCTATCAACTATCGCTTCGTTTCACTTTTATTTTCTACTACTAATAATTGCAGTATCACAAGATTAGCAGCAAACGTAAGACGCAGCACCATTTTGTGGTGTGCATTGAACACGCGTTGCCGTAATTTACGTCGCAACGAGTGTACTCTTTATGAGTGTCATTTCGCAATGTGGACTTGTCAATTTGCCTTCTACCCATTCATTCATTGCAATGCTTTTTGTTCGTTGGCAGTAGCAAATTGCCACGTTGATTATTTCATAAGGGACAGCCCAGACCGACCCTAGACAAGTTGTGAGGGCTAGTGGCGCAACGGATAACGCGTCTGACTACGAATCAGGAGATTGTAGGTTCGAATCCTACCTAGCTCGCTTTCCCTTCTTTTTGCAGTATAGCTTCTGAGTAGAGCGCACTGGCAATAATGCACTGTGCAATGCATCCATGTGCAATCCATGGAGTGTTCGCTATTGCATTTTTGCGGTGTCTTATGTCACTGCTAATTTGGTGATTGATTGGTCTGGTCATACTGCTTTTCTACTTTCTTGACCTTTGACATTCAAATGCAATCATTTTGAAAAGAAGAAGACCTTAAGCCTATACAAACAATGGTAAATCGATCTTGTGCTTGTTGTTCATCTGCCTCTAAATGAGACATCAAATTGCAAGACTGATTGGGCCATTTCGAACCGCATCACCGATCACCGGTTTGATGTATCACTGGTGACTGGCCACTTGTGGCTTGGGTTCGGAATATGTCTTAGGCTCAAATTGAGGCGATTGGCGGACTGGCTCACTTGGCCTTACAGCGGTAATCGATCATTGGGTTCGATTGGTGAGTGGCATGGCACGCTGACAGACTAATCTCTTCATTATACAATCTAATGGCTTTAATCGATTGAACTGACCAGCCACTTGAGACTGAATTAGCATAATTCGATGAGAAAAGAAAATCCAAACAAACTCGACTGTGGAGACTGGGTTGCCAATTTGGACTGGCCACCACCGACACCATCACTACCTTCTACATCCATCGATGCTCGTCAACCTGGCAAAAGTGCCGAGCGACAAAACGTTGATTAGATCTGATCGAACGATGAGAGACACGACGAGACCACTCTCGAGGCCCTATTATAGAGCACTTTGATACATTTGCCCCATTTGGCTGCTAATTTGATTTGACACTGCCGCTCATTCTGTCTGTTCTAATTAGACAAAGCTCGCGCGCTCGGTCGAAGTGATTCGAGCTATGAACTTGTGCCCACAACACAACCAACCTTTAGGTTAAATGTTGCCAGTTGGCTAAATTGGCTAATTGCGCCAAGCCATGAGCGATCCCACTCGTCGGTGTCATGTTTGTATCATGTGCAATGTGGGCAATGTTTAGTTGGCTGGTTGGTTGGTTGGTTAATTGAATGCTAATTTGAGTCTAGTGCTAAGTGGTCCACATTTGACATAATCGGACATGACTCGGCCATTGCCAATTAACCATTTTGGTGGCCTTTGCACTTGCCGAAAGACTCGTCCGAAATGAGATCGACTCGTAATTGCGCCAGTGTAATGCTACACATTGTCCACTGATGCTGATCCGATGGGACATTTGTTCTGTGCTGCACAAGGTCTGCTCAGTCTTCTCGGGCCAACTTGTGCTTACAAGCGTTTAAGGTATTTTACACTTTGGTCAATTTATATTATTTTCTCTAGGTAATTTTTTGTGCTTTGTAATAAGTGGTCATTTCCACTTGTTGCTTTTTGGAAACATAATTCTAAATTGGCTAACATTTAACACAAAGGTATAGATTAATAATAGTTTAAAGTTTGATCTAACTTGTTGAATTCTTCACAGGATTGCCAACCTGTGTTTGCATTGATAACATCTTGACGCCAATCGAGTCTCATGAGACTGCAGTCTAGTCTCGAGTCCCGTCTAGGTCTGTCAATGACGACCCAGTGACGAAGTTTTGAGCGATGAGACACAACGCAATTGTCTTAGTGGGCCATGTGCACATGTCAACATGTGGCAAGAACTGTCGATTCGGTGGCAGTGACGGGCTCGATGACGTTTGCTTGACGTGATGAGCCTTCCTCGTCTACCTACGAACTACCTTCAACACAAGCCTGAGCTGAGCACAGACAACACGAGATAATGGAGCCTTAATTAGAGCCATGCAGTGACATATTCGACCTACCTCATCACCTGCCAATTGACCATTTGCATATGTTACTGAGCTACTTATCGCCAAACAGTGACAATTGCACATTCTGCCCTGTTGGTCTTATCTCGAACGAATTATTTTGCTATCGATAGATTAAACTTATCAACAAGTGGTCAATTTGTAATTCTTCTTGTGAGCACGTTAAATCGACAAAGTGGACATTCTGGTTGATTCCTTTGATAATCAATTGAAGGGTTAACTCAACTCAACTGAGACGATCACTTAATTTATCCGTCAGTTTGGCTCTATAAGTGAACTCGAAAGGATTACATTGGACACAGGTAAACTAGTCACTGGTCGGACAGGTACGGGAGGAAACGTCCAATCAGTGTGCACACCTTATCTTACATAAGATGGCCAATTGCGATGGACTGAAGGTGGAGCTTGAAGAGGTAGAGAAGTGAGGCCACGAGCTCGCGAGTGTCGAGGCTCGATCGACTCCATTTGTGGTGTGGTCCGTGCGAGAGGCAACATTCGATTGCAAACGCTGACCAGTGCCTTGGCTTGGCACTCATCACTCCCAACTTTGTTTTGTTGTCCGTGGGACTTTGTCTCGGTGCGTAGACTTGTCCATGTGTCACTGTATCACTGGCCACGATCTTCATCTCACTACACCAGCGACCTAAGGACTCTGCTCAACTCGGTTTAGTCTGGCCGGCAGGGTCAATCCATATTTGAGTGTCCGTGATCGGTCACATATTTAGCAAGTGCGTTCCTCATCTCGATAAGCTGCTCATCATCTCTGGTGGAGGTATGTGGTGGTGGTTGTGTGTTGGCGACCATCTCGTGCACTAATCGCTACCAGAGTCATCCTTCAAGTTGTTGCTTTGAGTGGAAAGCCGCCGCCACTTGTGGCAATCGGTGCAGTCAGCTAATTATGGTCAACAGTGGTGCTGCACGGCACCACAGCCCGACAGGCAATGCAGTGCCACAGCACCTCGTGTGTGTCTTTATTTGTTTGACATTCACTTATTGAGATAATTGAATGCACCGATCAAGCGGAGATTGAGACCACAGTCAGGCGAGTCACAGCCTCCGCTGACCGAGCACCTCTCCGGCCGACATGATCGTTCGTGTTTGATTTAGTGTTGGCATGCTTTGATCGAATGCCGAAATAGCGACAGAAGCCCTTCCTTGCAGCACTTCATCATCCCAATCGGCAATCGGCACAATCGTCATCCTTTATGATTAATTCGTCTCCAAATGAGGCTTAATTAGAATCTGATTGCTTTGACCACTGCCTTGTGCTCGCCTTGATCGCACTCCGGCAGGCCACTCTCAATCTCAATCTGTTCGGTCGCGACTGCTCGCTTGTCATCAAATAGGCCAGCCGAAATGAAGTCAAAGTCTACAGTCAATGGCAAAAAGATGCCGACCGGAAAGAAGTCATCGAACAAAACAATCGATTGCAAAGAGGACAAACGAAAGAATGCGCCACTCGGCCAACCTTTGATGACCCAACTACCAATACAGAAACTGCACCGAAACAGGACAGCTTTCACTGAGGAACAGTTACAAGCTCTCGAGAATGGTCAGTTTAATCATAGCTCAGTTGTGATGTGCACAGACCTAACTGTACTTTGTATTGTATTTACAGAATTTGAACGAACACATTACCCGGACATTTTTGCTCGTGAGAAGCTTGCCTCCAAGATCAGCTTACCCGAATCGCGCATTCAGGTTTGGTTCTCGAACCGTCGTGCCAAATGGCGTCGCGAAGAGAAGACTCGAAACCTTAAGTTAGACACAAGTGCCTCATTATTCTCTGACTTCATGTCCAAGTCGTCCTCAATTGGCGAGTCGTCTTTAGCATCGCCAAATCTCGACGACAGTCTCGACTCGCCGTACAGTAAAGGCAAGGATTTGTCTCCCAGCTCCAAGTACGGCTCATTATTGTACAGAACATCTCCATCACCAAAGTCATTCACTCGCACCACAAACCATTCCCCATCGGACACGCCACTTCACCAATCCTACTCCGCACTTGTGTCCTCGGCATCTGCACTTAGCAGGAAATACTTCAGCCCAGACCCAGTCAACGACCACAGCAAAGTGAATGTTCCCTTGAAGTGTTCCTCAAAGGAGACATTGTCCTTCTCTCAGACCTCGCCCGCACCTGCTCAGTCAATGACTGATTCGGCCCAGAGCGGAACCAACAATTTCCTTGGTCTGTTCCACAAGTTTTCGAGTACCTTACAGGAACAACTTCACCATCAACTGCCACATTACCACCAATCATACGGCCAGTATGGTCTACCCAGTACGGGCACAACGCCAATGTCGAGCAACACAACCTTGACCACCACCAGCACCACCAGTTCCAACTACCCGAACAGTACCAACGAGTCTCATCACTCGCAGTATTATTACCCCGGCACAGAGAATGTCAATTCCCCAAGCAACAACTCAAGCTTTTCCTATAATCGATTGACCGAATCGAACGGCAACTACGACTTCAGTTCGGCTCACTCGTCTTCGAGCACATCGTCAGCAATGCCTACGGCGGTCAGTTCTTCATTTCACCTCGGTGCACACACCAGTCCGTACGTCAGTTCATATTTGCACAACACCTCCACTGGCACCACACCTACACCGCCATACCTTTACTACTAAATGGTCGTAGTTGCTGTATTTGCTCAATTAATTGTTCACATCTATATGTACAAATGTTCGTTTTCTTTCAATAAATCTCTGTGCAATTTGCACTAACATAATCAACAATGCCAAACCAATTATAATTGTGAAAACAAATTGAATTCCTGAGTAAATTATGAACTTTGGATAAATTGTTGTTTCGAGTCGAATTTTGGGTCTATATAAAAATGACTCAAAGATACAACCGTCACATCGTTTTTTTTTGGTTTGTCTTGCCTGCCTTTCTGGCAACTTGCCCGAGTACTGACGTCAGTTGATCGTGTATCAAGTTGCCTCGTCTGGTTTGTCTCCACAATGACCTCCTCCAAAAAGAAGAAGAACAGTTCATCAAGTTCCAAAAAGAAACGCGTTTCTAAAGGTTCCAAGACTCGATCAAAGTCAAGAGCGCCACCCAAAGCAAAGAACAGAGGAAAGAAAGGCACATCGAATGCCTCTCTGGTTTCTGCGAACTCGTCTGACCCGACTGCTCTCATCGCCCCGGAAGATTACGAGCATATCTACGCCAAATTGAAGGATGGGAGAAAGCCAAAATACAAAGCCAAAGGAAAGACCTCATGCAATGCTGATGACGACGACGACGCTCCCACTTGTCTCATCGCGCCTGATGACTACCAAAACTTGTACTCGGGCAGAGTGGACCCGAAAGCAGTCCGACCAAAGAAAGTGAACAATCCAGTGCCAGATGACGCGCCAACTGTTCTCAAAGATATTCTCCAGGAAGAAGCGAGCAAGACTAAGAAGAAACGCGATTCCAAGTCACGACCAAAGATGCGGGCGCCACTCAAAGCAAAGAACAAAGCAAAGAAGTGTCCGTCCGAGGACTACTATCTGGTGGAAGCGGACTCGTCTAGTCAGACTGCGCCGGCAGACCACGCCAGAATCCCTAAGATGAAGGTTGGCAAAAAGTTACAATACAAAGCCAAAGGAAAGACCACATGCAACGCAGAAGACGATGCTCCCACTTACCTGATTGCTCCTAATGACTACGAAAACTTATACTCGGCCAAATGCGACCCTAGGAAGGAAGCCCAACCAAAGAAAGAGGACAATCCAATTCCAGACGACGCTCCAACCGTGCTCAAAATGATCATCCAAAAAGAAGCCAACGAAAAAAGCAACCAAGACAATAGCAATGGCTGCGAGTGCTGTTGTCTCATTATGTGATCACACTATTCACCTGTCTTGTCCAATATTGCCACCATGAGGCATACAATTAAACCAACTGACCAATTAAATTTACTTTTAATTTCTGTGTTGATTAATTTGCTGTCTCATTCAACCTATAGGACATTGTCCAAATAAATTCTTGAACGAAAAGCCATATTTGTGCAATGGCATTGTCTATTCAATAGACTCTATTGGCAATGGATTTACAAAGAAATTGCCATTACGCTGTAACGTCCTCTGTGAACGCGTTTTCACCGCTGCTGTAGCTGTAATTCTTGTTTGGTGTTTGTTTTATTCGTTATTCGCGGAATCGATTGAAATTTGCGTGTCGTCGTCATCGTCACAATGTATGCAAATTGTGTATTAATATAATAATATGCTTCATCATATTAATATAATTGTGTGCTTCATCGTTGAGTTTAACTGAAAATACAAACAATAGAACATTTCTAAATAAGCACATTTGACAAATAACTGGCCCGTTTTCAGCTGTGACAGTATGGATAATGACAATGAGCAAGATGAGGTAATTAGTATTGTTGTTGTGAGTATTTCAATTTTAATTTTGTTATACCAACTCATAGTTTATTGAGGCACCTGAAGATGATGAATTTGGAGACTACGAAGCACCGGAAAACGATGCTCCTGAAGCAGTTCAAGCCATGAATGGTAGTCCAAATTGGGTCTTTCCCGACTTAGTTCGAGTACAGTCTAGCAACAATATTATCGATGGAGCTCAAAATGTCAATGCTTCTGCTGATGTGATACAACAACCTCAATCTGTGGATACTACTGTATCCAGTAGAAATAATATTTATTCAGTTAACGGCGGTGCAATACCTCGAACTTCGCAACGGGTTCTTGACCCGCCTGATGTTTCACTTTTGTCTTTAAATTCGTCATCGTCTATTGGTGCAACAAACCAACAAAACACACTTGATTTATGTAGTTCCACTCGATCAAATTCAAAGTCATTCTTTCAAAGCAGCTTATGCAATCTCAAGAATGGTAATTCTGCAACTTCGTCGAACAATGTTTCATCTCCCAATTCCACCGGCTCATCGTCTTCTGCTTCATCTTCAATTTCCACAAATCTTTCTGGATTAATTCTGAGTAATTCGTCATCATCGTGTTCATCACAACAAAATGTGGATTCTCGAAATAGTGATCCTAATCTTAATGCCACTAGCAACGGCATTCACGAAAACAATTATCTGGATTTCAATAATCAAACAAGCAGTTTCCTTCCATCTGTTACCTTGGCTTCTAATCAACGAATGACTAATTTGGAGCGCGAAATTCGAACACTGGAAATGCAAAAAGCTTTATTGCAACAACAGTTAGTACAAAAAGATGGACAGATAAACGATCTTCAACGGACATTGTCTTCTGTTTCTACCACAACTTCAAATTTAGAGGAAACGGTCGTTCGACGAATAAATGATTCGTTTGACAGATTGAATTCAAATATTGAAAATACAATGGGAACATTTGAACGTAGAATTGAACATTTGGAGAGCTGTTTTAAATCGTCAAATGGGATTTTGTCTAATGGAAAGAATCATAGTAAAGCTGAATCAAACGAACTTAACTCTCCAAATAGTTCTCATTCTTTGGCTCAAACACTTACAGACTTACAAAGCAGAGTAAGTAGTTAAATATATTTTTGTTTGCAATTGCAAATTATATTTGTTTTTTCGTAGTTATGCGAACAGCAACGCCAAGAAATGTGTTCGCTTTTCCGGAATATTCTTACTTCTGCAGTTAGAGAAATTGACAGCTTTGCAGAAAGTTCTTTCCATAATGATTCCAATAATGCAAATATTAATGGACGTTGAAAATCGTTGTAAATCTATTGAAATGAATCGGCTATTATTGTGATCACAAAATATTCTTAAGTTTGCTCAGTTGCAATTTCCACAATACTCATCTGTACCATATCAACATATTATTTATTAAATATGTACAAAACAAATTAAATAAGATCACCAATCAATTTCGAATGATTCACTTTTGGAATCGCTTCGTGAACCTCCACTCGAACTGCTTCTCGTTTCCTGGCTTTCTTTTGGACCTGTTGGAGCTGAGGTTCTGCTTGCTGTAGTTATTGGCTCATTGGGTGGATTTTTGCTCAAAACATGATTATTGTTATTGTCATT
Organism: Rhizoglyphus robini; assembly: GCA_023373905.1. Lineage (NCBI taxonomy): Eukaryota > Metazoa > Arthropoda > Arachnida > Sarcoptiformes > Acaridae > Rhizoglyphus > Rhizoglyphus robini. The sequence continues at coordinate 4,937,630 of JAKIJQ010000007.1, read as the reverse complement.
TTGAATAGAATGCACCACTGGACTTGATCCCAATTGATTCGATAGTGCACTGTGAATTGGTGAATTAATCTCACTTGAAAAAGGAACATTGGTTTTGTGTATTCCGTTTGCGGGGACATTAGAGCTCGAGCCGGCCACACTTTCCGAAGCAAGTAGCTCCTCATACAAAGATCGATGTTGTTGTAGTCTGTTGGCACTTTGCTGGTAATTGGGCAATTCCTCGTTTGTGTCTGCATCAAAATCGTCATTCAGAATCGATTTCAAACCTCTCGTCGGTGGTTTGTTTTCTCTGTTAACTTGTGATGGCGTAATTGTGGTAGTCAAAGGAAATGCACTGGTGCTTTGAGCTTGATTGGAGTTAATCAATTCTCGAATAACTGTACAAAAAGGAATTCATCATTTTTATTATAACATTTCATGATATATCACATTATGTACTAAACTTACCACTGCCACTAGAAACGTTAGTTGCATTTGTCTTTGGACCTATCACTTTATTTGTAGTAGTTTCAGCTGTGGGTTCGTGATCCGACATCGAAGATAACAATCTACTCATCAATAGACTATCATTGTTTAATTTTCCATTGGGCATTCCTTCTTCGGGAACATCATTGCGAGAAGTCATGTTTTGAACCTGGTTAGACATTTTCTCATATATTTTGTTCACAATCTTTTGTACAACTTCATCTTCGTTTGAATTTTGTTTTGTACCAGATTCGTTATTAGAAGTCAGTGTTTCGTGGTCATGTTTGGTCAAGTGAGCATACTCTTCCTCTGTTGTTCCCTTTTTGTGAGTGTCTTCTTCGTCAATGTCACCGCAATCTATCAAGGCATTATTTCGGCCATGGCTCGCATCTAGAATGTATTCATCCTCATCGATGACTTCGTCATCGACCTCACAGTCCTCGTCATCGTTGCACAAACGACAACCCCGTACAGGAGATCGAAGGAGGGAAGTACAACTTTTATTATTACGAGAAGATATGTAATCGTGTCCGTCCATTGAAACCGATCTTTGATGTTGGTATCCTTTCGAATTGTGCCCGTGACCATTTCTGTTCAGTCGATGCAAATGATGACTCGAGGAATGGTGTCGCAAATGACTCATTGGCATTTTATTTCCTAAAAACGAGTGTTGGGTTGCGGTTGCCGCATTGAGACTATGAGCTGCCGAGGAGAAATCAGAATTTCTAGGGGAAAATATTAGTCGTTATCAAACTAAAGCGAAATAACTTACAGCTTCGCAAGGTGGTCTTTAATGAACGCCTGAAGTCGCTTCAGTTGTCCATTGACAGCGTCATATTTAGAATTCATCTCATCCAGGTCGCCTTGAGCCTTCTGTTTCTGGATGACCAAATCTTGTTCTGCCTTTCTCAATTCTCCCCTAAGCGAGATCACTTTTTGATCACAGGCTCGTTGCTCCTTCTCCCACCTATCACGGTCTCGTTCCAGTTCTTGATTCTTCGATTCGAGAGTTTCCTTCAACATTAGAAGCTCACTCTTCATGGATCGATTCTCATATTTGGCCACCTGATAGTCTTCCATGCTGTCAACCTTTTCCTTGAACACTTCATTTTCTTTTCTCACAATTTCGAGTTCCTTTTTGTATTTGGCCAATTCTATGTCTGACAATCGTTTGCTATCAATCTTTTCCTTGACAATTTTAACCTAGTCAAAAAGTCATTAAAACACAATTTTGTAATGAATTGTGTGTCCTTACCTGTTCGTGCAGTCTTGTCTCAACCTCTTTGACTCTTTCTTCCTTCTTGGTCAAATTGCTTTTATCGAGTTCAAGTTCATTAAATTTTTTCCTCAATTTTTCAATTTCAAACTTCATTTCAGCCTTAATCCTTTCGGTCACAATATCGTTGATCATTTGTTCGCGTCGCATCAGTTCTGATGACTTTTGTGAGAATTCCTCATATCGTGAGCGAAGTTCTTCCTCACTGAGTCGAATCTTTCTTTCTCTCGCGTCCAACTCAATCCTCAAGTGTTTGTCCCATTCTTCCAGTTTGCGTTGGTCGCTTTGAATTTTTTCTTTCTGTCGATCCAATTCGCGTCTTTGAAGTTCCTTTTCAATTTCCAATTCGTAACGAATTTGTCGTTCCCAGTTGGCAATGGACGAAATCTTGTCCAATGAACGATGGAAGAAGGGCTCTACATCATTTTCATCGTCGTCTTCCACTCCGTTCACGCCATTCAGTTGTTCCTCATCAGATCCATTGGTCAACTTTGATGCACTCTTTGAAGATGTGGCACTTGACAATAATCGGCTTCGTCTACTATGGATTGATGCTGATTTAGGTCGAACTATATTTTTCTTCCTAAACATGGGTGTAGTAGTAGGAGTGGTTTGCTTCTTCTTTGGAGATAATTCTTTTATTTGGTTTGTGGTTGAAGGCAATTCGGCATTAACGTCTGACGTAATACTAGACTCAGTGATAATGGCGGAAGGAGAGTCCTTCTTTAGATTCGGTGATTCAGAGAAACCATTTAATGGTTTAGCCCTTTCACCAAACAAACTATCAAATTGAGCAGACTTAAGGCGAACGAAGCTGTCTAGAATATCTTTACTCATTCTATAGTGGCGGCTAAGTTCGCTTTTGTGAGAAAAGGCGGTGTTTTGGCGAAAGTTACGTAATGAATTCAAAAATTGAACGCTGTTATATCGATAAATTGCCGATGGTTTACGAGAGATTAAATATTGTTCTACACTTTCCTCTTGAGGATCATCGATCTGATCTGTTTGGCCGTTCGCGAAATGAACTACTTTCTTGGGTTGCGGAGCTGACTTGGGTCGAGAGTCGAGAGATTTACTTCGTTTCGTGTTGCCGTTTGTTCGACTACTAGCACGGTTCCACACAGTTGGCAATGGCTTGATCTTAGGCACAGAGTTTGGCTTGAATTGTGCTAATCTACCTGATGAGCGAACTGTAGGTTGAGAATTGCGCAAATGCATCATGAGCGAGATTCTGTCGAATAATATATTGAAGTTAGCACAGATATATATTTTTAATTATTACACTTACGTAGTTCAATCAACAGGCAAACAAAAGGCGAATGGCAGTTTTTGTTGTGATTTTTGTGACGATTGCAAAAAGAAGGAAATATCATTAGAACGGTCATCATAATAAAGCGAGTCACACTATTGAATGGATCAAGTCATACCAGATGGCAAGTATTACAAACAACCACTGCCGGTCTCGTTGTTATGCTTCGGTTTGGTTACCATTGACAACCAACAGCATGGGTAGGGTAATTAATTTGTAACGATCGAAATTGAAATTGAAATGACACCAAAGTACTCAAGTAGAATAAATATGTTCACAGAATCGAGACAATAAAAGAGAGTGGTAATCACAATTGAAGATTTGGCACAAGTTTGGCACTGACAAGCAGAATTGATAGCATTGAATGCACCAAAAAGAAGTGTTGTGTGGTGTTCAGTGGCTTTCGAGGGCAATGGCTGAATGTCCTGAATCAGTAATTAATCTGGTGGCCATTCTGTGTGGTTGCTTAGCACTTCTCGACTGTCCACTACTGGGATTGAGCAAGACCTGAGTCGAACAAGTGGCACAAAAATGCAAATATCTGCAAGTGACGGCAGCCAAGTTCACCTACCCCTGGACGGCATTCATTTCGTTCGCGTTCATTTGTTTTTCCCCTCCTTCTACCCCAAGGCACGTTCCTGCTTCCATCGATACTTTCTTTTCTTGTGTTGTTGCCTCGTACCTTTCGTATTGAACAATTTGCTCCACCTTTCGTCTTGAGAGAAGCAAAGTGCCGATCCAGTCCAGTCCGTAGCATGCAGACATGTTCGCTTCATTCAGCTGGACAGGTAAGTGGTCGTTCTATTCAGTCGACAGCGCTAGTGCACAGATATACCTGGCCATGCAACAGAACAAGTTGAACAGACAAGCGAAGCTTTTCAGGTGGTAGCATATTGACAATACATTATAAATCTTGCTGTGTCCATTTTAATCGAATGATTTGAAGTTACTATTTGGCAAAAAAAACATAATTGTTTCCACCCAATTATAATTAGATTACCCGGATGGTCAATTGACAATTCGGCGATTACTAAGCCATAGTGATGCACATTTTTCTTATAAATCATTGTCAAGTATTGTCTCATTGTCATGACGAGAAATACTATTGTGTAAGATATTCTGAAACTAAACAAGACACAACTTGCACCATTCAAGTAAACAGTAATGTTCACCAAAAGCCATGTGTCCCGGAGTTATTCGTAAAGAAGGTAGTTTTATTTTGTTCGATCGATCTGTAGTCGATGGCCAACATAAAGACGATCAACTGGACTACAGTGATCATGACCAGGCAAAAGAATTGGTTGAATGAAAAAGTCAACCGATTTTAAAAAGTTTTGAAAAGTTTGAAAAAGTTTAAACGGATCAATCCTTTAGACACCCCTTACAGTCACAGACATTAGCCATAAATTAAATTCGCACATTGACTCATTGAGTAACATTATTGAGTCTAGTTTAAAATCTAAATAATTTGTTCTCGTTTTTATTATTATGCAATATTATAGTGAATTGGCGCATTGCTTCTTTGAGAATCAAAGGCTTAAGCCGAGAATACAAAATGAATGTGCCTGAGGTATCTTTTGCGACTACATGCGTATGTTCTCAGCAGACTGACACAACAGGTTAAGAACCTTAAATAGATAGTACACAAAGGCAATCCCAACCCAAGGACAAACAACTTTTCTGCGCGAAAAGCGACAAAACAAGTGTTTACAGACGCGCGTCTGTAGATAGAGTACAAAATAGTCTAGATCGTAGGATCAAAAGATAATTTTAATATAGAAAATTAATTTTAAGTAACAATATAAATGAGATCATAGGAAATTTTGATAATGATTGTGAATTACATTAACATGAAATGAAAATTAACACGATACAGAGATCTGTTTACTTATCATAGTACCATTCGTTCTCTCGTCTAACGGTATCCTCCTCTTCGGGGGTATAGTCATTCTTGATGTCGAAAAGCTGGCGAATCCCTTCGGGATTCTTTCCACGCATCATGTTGGCCACGCACTGGCAGGTCATGTCAAGCAATGTTTTCATGTCCAAATAGTTGGCCGCCAGCATTAGATCGAACAGAGTGCTTTGGTCAACATTGAAAAAATCGGCATCCCAAGCCGGAATTTCAACATCTTCACTACTATCATCGTCATCCTTTGCTGTTTGCGGATCATCCTTGTGATGTTCAGCCCACTTCAGAACGTTTCGAAGCACTTTTGCGGTGACTTTCTGAATTGGAATTGGATCGTTGTCGCCGTCGGGCACACCGAGATCGTCCAGCATGGTGTTGAGAGTGGCAGACATTCGAACCACTTTTTCATCAATTTCGAAAATTTCGTTGTCACTGCTCTTCAACTTGATGATAGCCATCTTAGGGCTCTGGTTAGTAAGACTAGAAGTGGAGTCAGAGTCAAGAGACAACCGTACAGCTGGAGCACAAAATGCACAATGTTGTCTGCACTCAGTCTGCCGTACCATTATTATCGCGCGCTGTCGTTGCCCAATTGAGTGCACCATTGAGTAAGGTTGCACTGCACTATAGACGGCGCTTCTGACCATCAACACAATAACATTGAGCCACACAGACATTCAGGTGGTGCCAACTTCAATTGGTCCACAAAAGTGACATACTATAAATTCAGTTACAAACCGAGACATCTGATTTTCCATCTCTATTGCGCTGAAATTTTCAGATAAACTCAAAGCTCATCATTTGCTGAATCAACATTGTCAACAAAGCATTTGCCAAAGAGAATCGAATGAATCATAAATGTAGAAATATTTAAAGCCTTTTATGCAAGTATGCTATCCTTCCCATTAAATTAACAAAAGATGTAATCAAATTATATTTTCAGGTGTTTTTAGTGAAAGTATCATTTTAAAGCATCGGCGCGATTTTAAACTTATTCTTATTACGTCATATCTGGACGGATTTGTTTTGATTGAGAAACACGTGCTGGGAAAGCGTTTAGAGACGTACACAAAATGACAAGACTTTGAATGATGCATTAGTTTACTTGGAATTTACATGGAAAATGAAGCAGATGAAAGAAATAAATCAATTTGACGAGTTTTCCGATAACTTGTTGGAAGAATTTGTAAACTCGCTCAAAGCGTTGAACAAATGCGGCCTGGATGATGGACTCATTTGGATTGAACACTTGAAAGACCCGAAGGTAAGGTCTGTCCTTTCGGTGGCATTCGTCAACTACAAGAAAATTGGCCTCGGCACTACTGACAACAATTTTTTTCAACTTGAAGATGTATTCTCCGAAAAGTTACTCAACGAGACTTGTTTCAACACAGACGACATTTGGCGAGTATTGGTTCTCAGTGCCATTGCGGCTTTGCAGCTTTATGTGGTTGACAATTTTCTCTGTTTCATCAATTCTTCCGAAGAGTTCAATGCGTATGAAGATTGTTTACAATTTGTAGAGGACCTTTTCATGATTGAAAATCAAGAGAGCTTAGGCATTGAACCGATTGATTACACTCTAAACGTGGATGGAGAAAAGTTGTACTCCGTCGGTATGTTTACTTTATAAAATATAATATAAACTAATTGACTTTTTTTTTGTTGCAGCGCGGAATTCTGTATTGCTGAAGTTGGCCAGACTTATATTCACTTCTTTACTGAAATCTGATTCAATGAAAACTGACAATGATCAGCGCGAATTATTTCATCTTTTGGTGTGGTCATTACGTTGTGCCGTGGTTCACCAGATATCTCTCAAATCAATTACTAGCTCTTTGTACCAAGAAATAGTGTCCTATATAGGCAGAATTGTTCCACTCATTCAGGACAATTCCCAATCAGCCGCAACTAATCTAGAATTTAACACTCAATTTAAATTGAATATTCTCAATGAGATCATTAGTTCAATATTGGTCTTTGGCGAAGTGGAACATTCCAAGAAGTACTTTTTAATGGCCCAGGATTTGTCGCATCTCAATTTTAACTTAACTGGCTGTTTAGGGACGAGAACTCTTTATCAATCAAAGCCCGTTTCTCAATTGATGGTTCATGTGGAGAAAGAAGAAGATGGTAATTCAGATGCAAATGAGGAAGTTTTTAAAGTGAATTTACCGAAGAACGAAAAACTTGAGGATGACACTCTTTTACAGGATGTTAAGTTTGTGGGCACTAACCAATTGGGTGAAAGTTTAACTTCAAACGAAAACAGACTGACTGAAAGCGAACAATGCTTTTTGATGGCAGCCATCAAATATACCAATCGTTTTGGTTCTTCCAGTGATAACTTGCTCCGTGAAGAATTGCTTGCATACATTTATTTTGTGTTAGAAAAGACAAATGTTTGGTCGGTGGCGTTCACTTTGCTCGAACTTCGAAGTATATTTGAACGCAACAGTCGTCGAAGGGTCGAGAGATCGATGAAACAAATTGAGACACTTGCCTACACGGTTCGTTCGCAATATGAAAAACAGTTTCTCTTTAGTGAAGCTCTCGGTCGCATTCGATACTTTTACTCTGTTTTACCTAGTCCTTTTTGGATTATTGAGAAGCATCTTGGTGGTCTGTTTGTGTCTTTGGGTGTTATAAAATCTGCTCTCGATGTATATCTTCGGTTGGAGCTGTGGACTGAAGTGATTGATTGCTACCGACAGATTGGTCGTCCCGATAAAGCAGAAGAGATCGTTCGTAAGAAATTGGAACAAGACGGCGACAATCAACCTGACTTGCATTGTTTGTTAGGTGAAATAACTGGAAACATTGAGTGCTATCTTTACTCTTGGCAGGTCTCTGGTCAAAGATATGCGCGGGCACCGAAGATGCTTGGTTTCCATTATTTTGGCCTCAAAGAATTTGACCGAGCTTTAGAATATTTACAACAGTCAGTGTCTGTGAATTCAATGCAAATGGACGTTTGGTATAGGATCGGTTTCATTGGTCTGCATCAAGAGAATTGGGAAATGGCTGCAAACGCATACAGACGAGTTCTCCAGTTCGACGAGGATGCTTTCGAGGCGTGGAACAATCTCTCCAAGGCGTACATTAAACTTGGAGACAAACCTCGAGCATTTCGAACTTTGCAAGAAGCGATCAAATGCAACTTTGACGAATGGAAAATCTGGGACAACTACATTGCTGTTGCTGTGGATGTGGGTGCATTCAACGAGGTGATTGAGGCTTGGAACCGATTGATTGACCTTAAGGGCAACTACATCGACGATATGATCGGTGACATTCTGGTGCAGGCTTTTCTGCGAAATGTTAATGATTGTGACGGTGAACCTGCAATTCGATGTTTACCAAAAGCTTTGAAACTATATGGTCGGATAGGGGCAACTTGTGATGGTTCTGCAAAGTCGTGGCGCCAATATGCGATTCTTATGATGCTCAACAAAGAAAGTGAATCTTCCAGAATAACTCAATGCCTACATAAATGTCATCGTAAAATGTTGGCAATTCCGGCATGGGAAAAAGACATCGATAAACTAGCCGTGATGGTAAAGCACTCGATATTGCTTGCCGACGAGTACTTGGATGTGGCCGAATCGGATCCTGCCAACCAGTCGATCATTCTCAATGCATGCAAGTTAATGCTCAACTCTACTCTAGTGCAAATCAATCGCGCAAAAAGCGACCTTGCCTTGGTCAAAGGCAACCAAGACAAAATGCCACAGGTGGAAACGAATGTTACAATTTTGGAGACAAAACTTGACACAATTAGACAAACACTGTCAAATTAAATGCATCAAAAATAAATGTTATCTAACAATTTTTTAAATTTCTATTTATTTACCAATTTATAATCTTTTTTAATTACATAAAAGCAAGCCGAAAATGGGTTCTCACGATGGTCAATTTTCTTCTAATAGCTCGCTTATACTCGAAGATGGAAAATCGAGAGAATTGAAGAAACAAGCAATAATTACAGACACAAGTTGGTCCTTTAAAGAGCGGCAGCGCCAGAAATAATTTCGATAAGTTCCTTGGTAATGACAGCTTGACGAGTTCGGTTGAAGGTGAGCGTCAGCTTTTGAATCATTTCACCGGCATTCTTGCTAGCACTGTCCATAGCACTCATTCGAGATGATTGTTCACTGCAAGCATTCTCCTTCATTGCATAGAAGATCAAACTAGCCAACGAATATTCATAGTAAGACTTAAGGACCTCCTCGTCCAAGCTATCGTAAATGTTGATCTTAGGTGAAGAGGTGATAGTTTTCGAACTGAATATCGGAATTTGAGTGGTATGGTAGGAAACCACTGTTTTGAATCGATTGTAAAGGATAATGCCCTTGTCAAACTCATAGCCCGACTCAAGCACATTGGTGGCAACTGTGAGTGCATCTCCAAACTGTGGGGGTTTCTTTCCAAAATCGTTGAACATCATCAGGATGTTCTTTGGAAATTGTTTTGCAAGCATTAACTTAGACTTGTCACCGACACAAACAATCTTGATATTGCTGGCATCTGGATCGGTGGCCATAATGTTACGAACTCTCTTAGCAACAGACGAATGCACGGCGCCACAAAGGCCACGATCAGAGGTGATGGCCACAAGGAGAGTGCCAGGCTTTTGTTCTTCACCTTCAACAGCAAGATCGGCTTGTTTGTAGAAAGCTTGAGCTCCACTTCCAAAGCTACGTGCATTTTTTAGATCTCGTTCGGCACGAGCATACTTGGCGGCTGACACCATCTTCATGGATTGGGTGATCTTACGAATGTTGGTTACAGACTTGAGACGAACTCGAATATCTTTAAGTGTGGCCATTCCTCGCGTTTGGTTCGCGAGGACAAGTGGCATTGCGTTAACCACGGTACGGGAGCCGACTCCAAGCATTTTGGCTATGAGTGAACGAGAAATTAGCTAAAAACAAAAAAGAAAACGTGTCCAACTAACCAGATTGATCGATTCGGGGAAAAAAGAAACCAAAACAATAACCGAGACAAGCCAAACACGAGTGGGATTAGCCGGACAAGTCGATGAGGACAAGAAAGCTGTGAAGGTGATTTCTGTAAGGAAAATAGTCGACGTGACAATTCGTTCACCTAGGTTGATATAGTTGTTCATCATAAGTGATCGTTCTACTGAGACACGCTAGATGGCAACACATCTCTCTTTTCAATTTACATTTTCGACATGTGACAGATGCAGTTTTTTCAAAGGATGCATGTAAACAATGTGTAAAGTGTAATCTTATCGACATGACACTCTACTAATAGCTATCTTATTATCTAATTTATCTATTATAATCTCTTATAATCAAATGTAATTACAGGTGGAGCGAGTTACCGGATGGATTATCAAATCGTGTCAATGTCATTCTTTTTGTTTTGTTATGATATTTTTTGTTGAACTAGATTGAGACAAAACTGGTTTCAAATATTGAAAACCCAGACCAAATTTCCCCAATTTCACCATTTACAACCAACATTGGCATTTGATCGAACGGCCTTGAATCCAAAAAGGGCACATTGAATTTCTACAAGTGATCGACAATATTGTTAGCTCTGGTAAGTGGTCGATTAGTGCGGTGGCCTTTGCCATTGATCGGCAAAGTTAGTGGCGCCTGCGCCAAGAACGAGTTTTCAACTCTCACCTCGAGTGTCGAGTGTGGAGCCTTGTTTGGCGCCGTCCGGGAAGCGAATGGAACTGTCCCAGTGAGACAGAACTGTGTTTGAAATGCTCATCGTGGAGGGACTTGCATCAGTCATGTGCTGAGTGTGGTCGCGATCAGATGGCAATTTTTGGGTGAGCACGAGTCTGGTTGTGAGTGTTGAATACTGTTTGGAGCACCACGCGGCATCTCGTGCTCGTCCACTGGCACTCATGAGCAAGTGCATTACTCCGATGGTGCACAATCGTGCTCACATTGTCAATAGTACTCACTACCACATTACCCAACACTGATCACAGTTCGCATCGTCTGTTTAGTTCATCAGTGCACTGTTTGGTGTGGTTTTCCCTTCTCTCCGAGTCCTCCAGACTGTGTTATTGCTCTCGTTGCCTTGCTATGTCTATATGAGGCAAATATTGTGCACTCCAATTGGTGATCGCAACTGGCACTGGCCCAATGTGCCACAGCACTGCTTTGAACACTCCAGTGCAGGTGAGTCGACCTGACTGGCCATTCTCATCATCACCTAGTTGTGGGCTCTGTCTTTCGTCTTTGTTTACATTCCAGCCCGTAACAGCTTTGTTTATTATGCAACTTTACCCGTCTTTCGTCGCAGTTCGGTAATTTATTTGCCTTTTGTGTGTTGATTACAGGATATGAGGCAACGTGCAGCGAGAGCATCGGATTCAATCAATTCCTCACTTGGCACTCAGCATGCCCTGTCCTAATTGCCCTGTTCACTCGGTCTGGGCAGTACTTTTTAAATACCTCGCCACACTTGAGTGCAATTATGACGACTGCCTGACTAGCTTCGAATGGCCTTCTCGCCCTGTCCCACACTGTCCGATGGCCTTGTTGCCTCTATTCTGTCTCAATTCTCGACTAGTCACTAGTGTATACACTGAACATTGTGCACAACAGTCCACATCTCCATCACTGTCGGACAGCAAGTAAAAGTGCGATAAAGCGAGTGCACTGACAAAGTGAGCCCGGACTACGACCACCTCAGTAAACGGACCCTAAGGCACTTTTGTTAGCTTCTCACTTGTTCATCTGATCTGCATTCTCAGTGGCGAGTGTTGTCTGCCTGTTCGGTTGCTCCTGTCGCCATCGTCTGTCTGTTCGAAGTGAGTTCTGCTCGGAACCCTCAACTGGCCCGACCACAATCACTCATCGCATCCTTACCGCCAGCACAAGCAATTATTTGCCATTTGTGTCTTTTATGATCCCTTCCTCTCACACTATTCTCGTCTCGCCTCGAAGTCGTCAAGAACGGCTTTATTTGCAGTTGACCCAACTGGCACCTCCTCTCTGTTTAGTGAACTTGAACCAATGAGGACATATGCAAATGTATACGAACAGACGAAAGGACATTCTCAAGAGCAATCATTGTTGATCGTCCGGCGGCATCTTCACCCCGATGGCATCATCCTCTTATCGTTTGGTCTAAGAATTTTCCCACCTTGTTCACTTTATCCTGTGTGCATATCTCTTCTTTGCTTTCGTTCGAATTGCATTCATAATACCGAACAAATTCAATACAAGTGCTCTTCGAGTAATGCCTCTATTGCCTCTACCTTCTTCTCATCCTTCATTGCACCATACCCTTCATTGCGTCACTCTTCATCTCTGCTCGACATCACATTGGCATTTGTACTTTCCAATTTCCTGTTGAGCTACTAATCCTTCTAGGTAAATTGTCTCGCAGTGGCATGATCGAGGCATTAATTGACATGGCGCTGTTTTGTTTTGCTTTTATTATCAGATTCTCTGCAAACAATGAACACATCCTCCGAATGAAGCTGTGAATGGCATTTGCATGCACTCGCTGCACATTCCGCACTACCTGTTTGTTTTGTTGTTTATGCTCATCTGCCCGTCTGTGTCCATCTGTCTGTGCACTGTGTCTTTGAGCATCTGCAGTCATTTCGCTACCTCTGACCTTTAATGTCTCAATGGCCACACTGCCTTCACACTGAGTGTCATTTGAATATAAAACAGCCCGCCAAGAACAAAACGAGCAATGAAATTGAAATTCGTTGACCACCTTTGCTAGTCTCACTTGAGCAATTATTGACAATGTGGCCTGTCTCCGTAGCACTGCTACCACCAGCACCACAACCACTACTGCCATTATCCTCCTAGTTATATTATGCTGTCTTCTACGACCCGTATTGAGGGGTAGTTGGTCGAGGCAAGGCAAGGCTCAACATCGCGCAAGTGAACAGACGGCCTTAACGCGCTCTGAGTAGTCGGACAGCAACGAGCAAAAGAATGTGTGAATGAAACATTTGCGACGACCTCTGGAAGGCAACAACACATACCTTGACTCGGTGCCTCTGTCTCCACTGGCCTGTCTCGGTACCTTTCATGTGTGGTCAACTGCTGACAACACTGACAGTGCCCCTCAGGACGTACACAAACGAACACAAAACGTTGCAAATATTTGCCAGAAGAGGCTTAGACTTACTGGGTCTGTTTGCAAGTCCCAATTCATAATCTTAAGATCTTAAGAAGACTCTTAGCAACCTGATCCAAACGTTTTGTTGATTCTGTTCTCACTACAACAAGTAGACGCATTCCATTTCACCGATTTTCGTTGCATTCTCCACAAAACAACAACAAAGGACTGCATCATGTGACGCAATCGATGTTTTCCTAGTGTACATGTTTCAAGTGGACATTGCAGCAGGTTCGCAATCAGTCGAAATCCTTTTGCCCAACGTCAAGCATACAGTTTTGACAATGCACCTCGTCTGTTGCTTCACCCTCATCAAACGCATTTGCTCAACTCAGCCAATTGTGTTCACATTACAAATGCCTTGTTGTTGAATGTGTCCACTCAGCACAACAATTCATCAACAATCAAGCCATCCTCAAAGCACTGCTCCAATTGTCCTATTCTTAGCCTTATTCTACAGAGCTAGTCGTCTACATTTTGTATTTGTGTAATTTAGTGATAACAGCACTGCAAATCACAAATAGTCAAATTTGATTCGCTATTTGTATGTTTGTTTGTCATGAATCGTTTCCTGCCTAACAAATGGAATATTTCATTGAACGATAACAAACCCACTCGACAATTTCAAATTTGGGTCTTGATTAGTCCATTTCAGTGGCACTTGTAAGGCCGAACTCAATTTATTGTCGCGTTTCAGGGAAGCCCAACAATAGACCGAAAATCCACTCGAGCCAATCACGTGTCAACACATTTTCCTTCTCGTCCGTCACTAATTTTCGACTTTAAAGTGTTCGCCCCACGAATAAACATTTCCAAATCAAGCAGCAACCAAGCAAATTTTCCCCTCAATTGAGTAGCATTTGCAATTCAATTGCCCGTTTGGCCAATCAATCAAAATTGAACGGATACAATTTTAAAAATATATATTTGCATCGAGTAGCCAGTGAAGCACAGTGTGGAGGCAAACACAGATCTGGTCTGGCTGACTGTTTGTTTGTTTGGGCACATCTTTAGGCATAAACAATTTGGCCGGGAATATACGCGAGGGCCGATGTGCTGTACGATAATCGATCAGACCGTATGGTAATGTACACGCGCGTGCATTATTCCACAGATTACTGCCAAGACACCGAACGGTCGGCTCCACTTTGGTCGTGGAGATTTATTGAAATTGCCTTCTGCTTTGGTGCGATCACTGCCACTGTCGCCCGAGCCACGATTCGTATAGCAAAGTGAGCAAATCAACTCGATGTGTCCTCACCGTTTTTTCCTTACTCGCCTTTATCCTTATTTGTTGACGCCACAGTTCGGCTCATCTCAATGCTAATTGGCACAGATGTAAACGACATCAAAGGAGAAGAAAGAAACAAATACTCACTCACTCAGTCACTTACTCAGTGAGCCACTTGATCAGAGGACATTCTCGGTGAATACCTCACTCGGCGGCTGAAGCCGAAGACGTGAAGCAAGCCAGAGGAAGGCTGTGCACTAGAGACTGGTCGCTTTGCCGCCACCAAGTTACCTCTTGCGCATTGTGTCTGTGGCAGCTTCTTCTACATCTGTCATCATCAGCCAATGATCATCCCTGTACGCGCTCAACCCATCAAACTGGCCTCTCGTTCTGGATTATTGCACGATGGATTACTGTCATTAAGGAGGCATAATGACGATGCTACCACTGCCAGCTGAATTATGTCGATCCGTTCAGGCATTGTGTGCTCTCTATTATATGTCTGTAAGTGGATTATAACGGAGGCCAGCTCAAATTATCGCTCTAAGCGGCACTGTTGAGCATTTATGCTCTCGTCTGCACGACCAAGCCGATCTACTGCCTCTGAATCACTGATTGATTTGTGACTGACCCAATGATTGCCTTTGCCATTGCCACTCTAGTAAAGTCTCAATTCTGCCCAACCGATTGCCTAAATGCAGGAATCGAGTGCACTGCACAACAACAAATCGTTTGCCTTTCGTCGTCGATCGTCTCGCCGTGTTTCAAAATTTCCCACTTATTTCCCCAGAACGGTCGCAATCGGCTTGCCTGTATAACACACAGCTTCATTGTTTAGTGATGCTTCGGCTGTTGGCTGTTTGGCACTGTTAATTCAATTACTACTTGCTATTCGCTGCTCCATTATGTAGATGATTAACAGTGGGTAATGTGAACGAACAACACACACCAGACTGTCCAATTAGTGCCCTACCAGACTGAATGCCAAATGAACTAAAGCCCAGTGAGTGCAAATATTGCCCAGACCGAGTCGCTTCCGAATCGACACTTTCCACTTTCATCCCATTTTGCCTCCAATTGGACTGGACTTGTCTTTGAAACCAGTGTTCTCAGTATATCATGATGTACGTTTTGAGTGTGGCCAATACATTCGACCAATACTACTAATGACCATTCACTTGACAATTGTTTGCTCGTATCGTATCGTCCTTCTCTCCACAGGCCATTTCAATGAGCAATGAACACTCGATCCAATTGAATGTGCCTGCTTCATGTTGAACGTCTCTGCCATCTCTGCCATAATCCGCATACAGTGCCAATGACAACGTTGCCATAATAGCACAATTCTTTGCCTCAAATGTCAGATGTGGCCCTAATTTGCACGAATTTCAAAATAAGGAGAATCACAATGTCAGTCCCGCCAAAGCACTACACCAGCACTCACTTGGTGTCCATAAAGTAGAAAGTTTCATTGCCGTACATTAATTGAATTAACGCCTAATTGGTGAACGATACCAATTAGCATAGGTTCGATTGAATGGCTCGACAGCTGAAGTAAACCACCAAAGCACCACTTTGTGTTAATTGGCCAACGCAGAAAATTCCAGAAGAAAGTTCGTGGCCATTGAGCCTATCCTTAGATCAATCTCAATCTTGGAAGATTTCATTTCATTTTGCCTGTCTACAAGTGCTAGAAAGTCCAATTGGGAAGTATTAGCGCTCGCGCCAAGCCATCGTCGTCAGTATTATTATATTGCTTCTCCGATTAGAAAGGACCAGATGAGATGACGATAATGACCTTATGATAATTAGACTGTTAATTAATTGATGCTGATGAGATTCGGCGATATGTGCACCGACACTGCTGCACTCGGCTGCCGCCGTCCTTATTCCCTTCGGATGAACAGCAGTGAGAAGATGTTTGCTCACTAGTGACTAGTCAGTGGCCTATTGTGTGTGTGCTTCACTGTTCAGTGCTTGCTCCGTCTCAACTCGGCTTCACCAGTCTACAGTCGTCCAGTGCACTTCCCTTCCATCTCGGATCTATCACCACGGCGAGCCTAATAAAACAATTTGCCTGTCGTCTGTCGTTTGTGATAATATGGCAACTCAAGCACTGAGCTTTAAAAGTTCCAGTCACCAAAGCCATAGCCACAACCTCACTGTTCACCCCCACCGTAGTCTGTCCTCGTCTCTGGTTGAGCCAGTCAGTGCACCTTCATCACCGGAACGGCAATCCCCGCTCAGAGAAAGTGTCACTGGCAGCAGCAGCAGCCAGTCGAGAACCAGCTCCAGTTCGTCCAGTCCGATCAGTTCGGCCACGATGGTCACTTCAAGTTGCATCGCGACCAGCGCGTGTTCGGTGCAAACGAGCACCGTCACCACCACAACATCGTCCTCTACTTCCTCCTCATCTTCATGTGCGTCCACCACAATGACACCCTCAACAAATGGCACAAGTTCCGGTGCAGTGAGTGGACAGCACCAACACACGCCTCATCACCACCACCACCATCATCACCATCACCACTCGTCCTCACACCATCACAGTCATTCCCATCCTCGACGCACCAACGACACAACCAAAATTCGTCTCTCAGGTAATGCAATCAGTTCCATCTTGTTCGACTCATTCCGGAATTAGTCTGTCTGTTTGTCTGTCTGCCCGCCAGTGGTGCGCATCCCTCGAGATTCCCCTTAAATTATCGAGTTATTTTCGTCAGTTTTACATTCTAATTAATGCGATTTGCTAAGTTTTCCGTTCGGAATTGACTCAAATCGAGAGACGACAGACTAATTAGAACCTGTTCTGGAAAGTTCTCTGATCGAGTTTGCAATCATTCCGGACGAAGTCAAAGTCATTTGCACATGTTCACCGAGCCAACAGTGCACTGGCAAACTGCTCGCTTTCCGCCGATGTAATTGCCACCAAGTCGAGTGAACCGATTGTCTGTCTCGATTTATTTATTCTTCACTTTATTAAGTTTTAATGCCTTTGGTTGGCCTGTAGACTTGGGAGCCTAATTAAAAGTGGCCAAATCATTTACGACTTTCCCCGAACACACAGGAGCGCACTTTGTTGCTTCAGTGGATCGATCCATTTGGAGTGTGAGTGTGTGCTTTGAATTTATAATTGTCCAGCCAGCTTTAATTAGCTTTGCTTTATCGATCGATCTGCATTGGCCACTGGCCAGTCATTGGCTCGTTCATTATCAGCATTAGTCTGTGAAGTGACCATTCTCGGTTCAGTGACATTGCCAATTGGCAAGTGGCCCTGCCAAATGGTGTCAGTTTGATGTTCATCCCTTGGGCTGTGATTCCTACTTTAATGACCAGCTCGAGGTAAGCCGTGTGAGAGGCGAACTTATTGGTCGGTCAGTGGATGTCATCTAGTGCATGTTCACAGCTCAGTCTGTGTCAGTGTCAGTGTTGGTTACCATTTGAATCACAATTGAAAGGGTGTGCCACACTGAGACACTCGATCTGTGCTGCTCGAGCATTGCATTAGCCATCTAAGGCGGATTGGCCATTTGCACCGATTTCAATTGGCCCATTGTGCAGTGCGCGCACTTGTTATCGGTGGGGAGTTGCCTGCTAATTGCAATTGTGCACACATCCAGTGCACTTCGATTCGGACAAGTCTATTAGTTGTCCAGTGAGACATATCTCGCCGATCTGTCCCGACATTGGCTCTTTCCCTCTCTTTCTACATCGATATTTGCATTTGTTTGTCATTATCTATTGTGGTGGTTCAATGCATTCTCAATGTGCTGTGCTACAGTTGTGCATGCATTCAAAGTTCACTCAATTCTTGGATTGAATTTGACATTTTGATTTACAGTCGTCCGTCTGTGGACGGTTGGTCACTGTCGCAATTATACTCCAATTAGTGGTGATTCATAGTGAGAAGCGAAAGTAGATCGTTTCTATTGTTTCCACTGCTAATTGGTTTTAATTGTTCCGAAGTGCGATGGCGGTCAGTCAGCTAATTGATGTGGCTCACTGATTGCCTCGGTCAAGTCGCCTAGTGATTTATCTTCTCTTGCCAGTTTATGTTCCACTTGACTGGCCTTGCCCAATCAACTAGTCCTTAATTGTGCTCCACGTGGACACGTTTTGTCTGGGTTCTCTTGGTGGTCTAGGTCACTTTGCTTTTAAAGGACCCAAAAATGCTTTGATATGTCGGAATGATGACCAAGTGGAATGAATGCCTCAATAGTCAATTGCAATCTATGTCTAGCAGTATTTTCCGCTCACGGGCTTACCTACTTGATTGGCTAATCGATGTGTAGTTTCCAGTGAATTATCCAATCGATTGCGTCGAGTGGACAACTGGCCTCTTGACACTTGCTAACACACTAATCGTCACTTGCGATCTACATGGAAACACATTGCTTTATTTGCAATCGATCTCGTGACTCTATGTGAGCTGTATTGTCATTTACTCTCATTTAGTGAGCGATAAGTTGCGAGAAGAGTGGTTCCATCGTGTCGTACCAAACTTGGTAGCCTTCCTTGGTGAGGTGCACCTGGTCAGCCACAAACAGATCTGCCTTCTGGTGCTCGGGTGAGAGCTCGAACTTGGGCGTCATGTCTAGCCAGAAGACGGTCTTCTTGTCCTCATGGTGAGCGATCAGTTGGTTGGTCAGGTGCACATGGTGGTTATGGTTGCCTCGGGGCAAAATGCTCAACAGCAACACTTTGCTCTCAGGAATCTTTGCACGGATGGCTTCGATGATCGCTTTGACACCTTTGTCGGTGTCTTCTGGTTTGTCTCGGTGGTGCACGTTGTTGGAACCTGTTGGCACATTGATTACATATATAATTGTAGTGAGGGCTTTTAATCAAACTGACCTATGATGAGGACCACCAATTTGGCCTTTAGGCCGTTCAGTTCGCCATGTTCAATTCTCCACAAAACATGTTCCGTTCGGTCTCCGTTCACTCCATAATTGAAAGCGTGTCTTGGAGCATAGTGTTTGTCCCAGATCTCTTTGCCATCCCAGCCCCAGTGCTCCACACTGGAGGCCCCGATGAAGACTACTTTCTCCTCGACTGAGTGAGCACGTGTCAGGTTGAGCAATTCTTGGTGTCGAGTGTGGCTGTGCTCGTCAGTTCTTGGTTCGGCAATCCACGGCACTGCCTCGATCCATCCCAGCACACTGAACAGAATGCACCACAAGGTGGCACGACTCACTTGGTTACTTGTCCTCATGTTTGATGTAATAGTTCCCCTGACCAACTAGACTACATTATATACGGTGTGCATTGTTTGAGGGCCAGTGTCATCGCCAATTGGCGAGATCTATTTCTGCGCGCATCGAAACCAATTAATCGGCTTATCGAGCTAATCGCTCGACCACAGTTCGATAGGGACAGGCTTTGCCTCACTCTAATGTAATTAGACAACTCCATACAGTGCAGCACTCTGTAGGATGTAGATTATTTATGAATGTGTGCTTTAATTGCACACTAATTAATTAGTATTACTGTGGCTAAGCGATGTAAGTGAGAAGTGGCCAAAGTGTGCCCCACTGAACGGTGTGCTCTACATGCATCCAATCTGTAATGCGCTCCTATCGGTTCGAGGCCAGTCCAAGCCACCTGATGTGACACACCACGGCACCGAACTTATCCACTTCTCTAGCGTGTGCTCTCTTTCGCATTGTGATCGATTGCATTCTAGTGTCGATCCACAAGTTTGTGAACACTTTCTCTTTATTACATTACATTCACTTGCACTCGGACAGACGGACACGTACAGTGCCGACATTTATTGAGCGCTTTATATGTCTAATTGAATTGATTTTAATTCTCTTCTCTCTTTCTCTCCCCACAGTGTTGTGCGCCAAGAATCTGGTCAAAAGGGATTTCTTCAGTAAGTATACTTGGGCTCGCAATGATTTTCGCGCTAATTCGATTTCACCGTGGTGATTGATCAATTTAATCCCAATTGCCGTCTGCCAGTGGGACTGACCGAACTCACTGGTGGTGATCGGTTGTGTCTGTGTCTGGTGTGGATTGCATGCCAAGCAGTCGGTGGCACTGAATGGCCCATTACACTAGCGACCAAGTGCCATTTGTGCGGTCAATTGCTCCACGGAACAGTTCTCACGGCAGTCATCCGCATGGCTACCATCGATATATTCAAATGAGGCACAATCTCTCGGGTTCGAAGCAATGTCCACTGAACCTTGCACACCATCGGGACGACGACTTTCGAGTCTTGCCTTGGAACGTTTATTGCCTGGTCTGGGAGATGTCGTCTCGGGTCGATTGCATTGGCCAAATTTATGATGATGATGGCTTCATTTATTGTCATTTGCCTTTGCTAGATTTATTGCTATATTTGGGCCAGTCATTTGAGATGTGCAGTAATGTATAGTAATGTACAGTAATGCATTGTAATGAATTGTAATGGATTGTATTGAGCAGTGCGGATGACAGTTTTAATTATGTCTAAGAGATGGCCTTTGGTTGATTTATACATTTGTACTGGCGCGCTGCTATCACTCACTCCATTATCTTGTACACGTGCGTTGGTGCACTCGGTGATTTGGTTCGCTTGTCAGCATGATCGTGACTCGATGCAATTTGGCTTTGATAAAGCGAACCAATCACAACTGTTTGACCGATTGTCAGTGGACACAGTGAGCCACTGGTGGAAGGACCACTGGTGAATGAGATCAATTGCAGCCAACTCTTCTCAGGCAACTCAACCAGGAGGCAGCTACCCTAAAATATGCCTCGAGTGAATGCACTGATGAAAGCGTAGAACTGCATTTTGTTCAGTTTCCCACAGTCGTGTGCAGTGCAGTGACACTCGCAGTGCGTGTTTGTCATCCTCGATGACGCGGCTGAAAGACAATCTTTATGCAGTCCATTTTCCCATGATTGGTCACGCTGATTATGGCTCGATGATCTGGCTTGCTGAATTCACCAAACGGGCATCGGTGACTCTGACTTGAACTTGCGCCGATTATAATTACCACCAGGTGATTTGCACTATTGCTCGATCGCTTGCTTTTTTGCTTGTGTGTGTGTGTCTCTCTTTGTGTCCAGCTTGCCATTCGGTCATTTGGTTTGTGATCGAGCCACAGTCTGTTCGGTTTGTGGGTGGGAGAGCAACCAACCAAACTAAACTTTGCTCGTTACTGAAAAAGTTACCCGATTGAGCAATGCAGTGCACAGCTCAATCAACATTCCACACCATCCAGGCTCAATACTTTACTGCTTTGTCACGACATTCTATACATTGCGAAACACTTTTTCCTTGTACCAGA
The DNA here is from genome assembly GCA_023373905.1 of Rhizoglyphus robini. Taxonomy (NCBI): domain Eukaryota; kingdom Metazoa; phylum Arthropoda; class Arachnida; order Sarcoptiformes; family Acaridae; genus Rhizoglyphus; species Rhizoglyphus robini. Next base: position 4,916,018 of record JAKIJQ010000007.1, on the reverse strand, counting down.
CTTTGTGCATTGATTGATGTAGCAAATGTTCGGGTTAGATTGGACGAAACTTGCCTGTACGATCATCCCAAGCGAGAACGCTAATCACTTGGTTGTAATGGCCATTTGAGATTGGCTCAATTGGCAATTGTCTCACACTAGATGTAATCGAGTTATGCGTATAGTACCGATTGGCTATTTCTTTGCTGTTTACTGTTTGTGATTGCCATTACGCCTCTGTGGGGTTAATCTAATAATTCTCAGGCACAGAACATCCTGCCAGTCTGGCAATTTGGCTGATCTTGTCGGCCTGTGTTATTACGTGGACGATAATTAAATTATGGACAAACGAACTCAATCGACCATCCACTGAGCTATTCTATGCAGCCACTCTTGCGCCATTCCGCCCCCAATTCTAGTTAAAGTTCATTTTTTCCATTTCATTAAATTTGGCGAGGAAATTTCTTAACATGTCTGGTCATGTCTTTATGAGGGGCCATTCATTTGGCTTGTTTCGATCGAATGAAACTTTTGCTTTTTCTCAGATGAACTTTCAATTGTGTCACCTTGCCATTGGAATGTGCCATTGGCGAGTGCACTTAATAATATTAATGTTCATTTGGCGGCGATATCTGCACGAAGATGATCTCCACTGCCACAGGGGGAACACGTATCGGCAGTTAGACCCACTAATAGACGTCTTCATGAGCAAGGTAATTGCTGTGTTGAGCTTCACTTCCGATAGTAATAGTCAGGCAGAATGACAGTGTTCATTGACAGTGATCTGACCAGGCGACAGATGCGAGTCTGATGACTCGGTTGTCTCATTGGTGGTACTGAATGCCGAGAAGACAAAGAGCAGGTCTCGTCTGCTTGCACCTTTCTATTGCTCCCAATAGATTGAGACTGTTCGGCAATGTGAGGCGCGTCATTAAGTCATATTGAGATTATATTGAGATGCCTCACTGGACATGCACATTAGGCGCCATCCACAAGGTGACTCAATCTGACACACGTTTTCGTGTTTGCAACTTGTATCTTCTTCTTTTGGCCATTCAACTTAATGGCTGTCTTTAGTTGTATTTGGTTGTCCGCTTGTCTTCTCGTCATTAGACCAATCTTTGGTTATTGTTTCTCGCTTGTTGCCTTGATTACCGTCAATTTGTCTTCGTCACAGTGAACCACGCAATGGAGAAACATCACATGGGCCATCACTTACCGCCATGAGCGTTATAACCCTCTGTTAGGACATTAGGCAGGCAGTGGCTTAAGTCCTTTGAGTTTCCCGATGGTTATTACCTGTTTGCCTGTTGTTGTGTTTGCGTAAACGATCGTTGTGGCAATTAGCTTGTTTATCTGCCGTTATCAATCATTGGCTCGCATGTCACATGGTGTGAACCTATTGTGCACGCATTGTGCATATTCACGCATCTATGCACAGATGACTGATTGAGCTGAAGTGCACTCAATGCACCAATGTGCTACCGAATTGATCATCACTCCTCATTGACCTCTTGTTCATTTTCTCCCACCCATAGGTTTGCCGGACCCATTTTGCAAAATATCCGTGGACGGAACCTCTGGACAATGTCATTCCACTGAGCCGTGCAAGGATACACTCAGTCCCAAATGGAACAAACATTATGACCTGTGAGTAGTCGACTAAAGCTTCTGTATTGACAACTAACTTAATGATTTGTCTATTTGCAGTTACCTAGGCAAGAACGATTCGGTGACCATCACTGTGTGGAACCAGAAGAAGGTGCACAAGAAACAAGGAGCCGGTTTTATGGGGTGTGTCAAGATAATGCCAACATTGATTCAAAGCCTCAAGGACACTGGCTGTAAGTGACGTTTACCAATTGGCACTAAGTGCAGCACTAGACAATAATGGTCATCATTACTATGGATGATGGATTGCGTTAATGCACAACGAAATCGTTCTCGATTCAGGAGAAAGCTGTCCATTGAACGGAATGGTCTTTGGCCAGCCACCGGCCACACAGCAATGACTGCTAATTGTCGATGACCGTTGTTGTTGTTGCTCACATCGCCATCGTTAACGGACTCATTATTACCTTTGCCCGTTTATGTGCACACCACGCGATCTATTCTACTTGCAGGCAAATAATTAAGACCAGACAGAGTGATTGTCAATTTTACTAATTTTGTCTGTACTTTTGTTGTTGTCAACCGCACTGCAGTCATGCCGAACCAAACTCTCCTTTGTATGCTAATGGCATGCTCGTCTAATTGCCATTGCAGAGAGATGACCAACTCGGTTAACTAAAATGCCATACAATTTTTAATGCAACACTCGGACACACACACACACACACACCTGTCGCACTTGACTTTGACGGACCAGTGGCGGACTGAGAGGCGGAGAAGTGGCAATTGGCACATTACCTGACAATGCCAATCATGACACTCGCCCGACTGTTCACTGACCGATCGTCACTATTTGGCACTTGTGAAGTGAACATCTCACATCTCACTGTCTGCCTGTTGTGTCTGGCTTGGTGTTGACAATTTGCATCCGTTCGCATCTAGTCTGTGTTTGTTTGCCACTTTATAATGTACATTGCGTGCTAACAAATTCGATTGTTTGCCTTACTGAAATGCCGATATATCTGTACCATCGCTCACCGAAAATCATCCAATATATACTCGAATTAGCCAATAAGACGCATTAGTTTAGTGTCGCAATATGGTTTGGTTGTACTTTCCTTTATACCGACCACATTAGTCAAAGTATTTATAGTTAATGTATCTCGTTAATTGGGAAAAAGGTCGTGTGATGTTGCTGTCAGTGAAGATTACTTGATGAGAGTGACGTCGGATCAAGGTAAAATCGAAAGTGAGCTTGTTCACTGATCGCGCTCGCTTGTCGATCGGTTAGACCAAAATAGCAGTTGGGCAAAGGTATATCAGTGGAGTATCGTAATTGGTGGGCCATTTGCAATTTGCACTTGACCGTCTATTAATACTTTGAGTTGAGTAAAGCATCTCCATAAGTTTCTAAGTATTATCATTAGTCCACTCATCTCGATCTCTAGCTGCCTCTACCTCAGTCGGATCACCTTTGCTTACCTTTATCTCTCACTTTAAATTCAATCACGTTTTGAACTTGCTCCTCGATCAAGTCTTCCTTTGCCGGTGTGTGTGTGGTGCACTGTGTAGATCGCCATCATTGCATCGAATACATTTCCTCACATTATTAATGGTCAGGCCAATATGGTGGCGTCAACATTGAATCAATTGTCCACCACCACCAGTTGAGTGTTCAATTGCCGAAGACATGTTGTGTGGTGATTGATTGAACTTGAGTCCGCAATTGCGATGCTGATGGCGGTAGTGTTACAGGCGTTCCACGATTGCCACATTTCAGATTCGATTGTTGCCGTTGGCCGTTTTGTGTGCGCATTTGCAACAGTGAATTACCACTCGTAAATTATTGTTGTGGAATTGTTTTGACCTGTTGGCAATCACTGCAATTGGTCAATCGATCTATCAAGGATGTGTTCTCTCTGTGACTCGTGTGTCAGACTCACAGTAGTGCACAACAACCATTTACTACCCACCAGAGGATTAAGCACTCTATTTGGCACCATTGGTTTTGCCTGAGGTTTTGGCTGTAGCGATAGACGATTACGTGGTGAACTTGAAATCGAGACATCCAGTTTGGGATGTCTCGGTAAATGAACTGAACAAGTGTGCAAACATATTTTCACTTATGGCCACGAGTGTAGCACACACACAGACTATGGTTTCCACCATTTCACTCGGTGGGTACAAATGGTTGCGCAATCACAATCAGTGATTGTTTTGTTTTGCAGTCAGGTTCGGTCAGTGCAATCAGTTGTAGAGTAATTGCTCGTTGGTCTATTGCACACACACCGACTTGTATCGATTGGAATGGAAGCTGTTCGGTGATTAGTGCAGACACAGTGTGCCACAACGCAGGAACACAGCGATAGCCTTGTTCGCGCTATAGCAAGACAATCGAATTGTCCTTACTTTAATTGTGTCTTCTCAGGTGCTAATGGGTTTGCATGCATGGGGATGCACGACTGACTGACTTGTGAGTGAATGCTTTGTCTTCCTCACTGACAATTCTCACTGCACTAACTACTTGATTCCGATAAGTTGACTGCGCCAGTGGCAAAACAAACAACCTTCGGCCGTCGATTCTATTTCGGCCAGTTTGCTTTCAAACTTTGTCGACTCAAATCTACGAGCAAAGAACAATAACGGGCGATCTGTCCTGTGGGACATTGGCAATTTGAATTTTAAATTATCTATTATTGGAAATTGCTCGGATAGATGGCCAATCGCGATATATTGAAGTTTGTGTTTGCTTTTGTTGCTAATGATTTATCGAAAATGGACGAACGGTGACGAAGGACTTTTGTGAGTGTCGCCTTGGAGTGATATGTCTCCTTAGTAGCGCCCAGTGGTGTGCTTGCCTTGATGATCGATTGATGATGCTGACTGATTTGCTGAAGGTGCGAGCCGAGTCGGTCGACTGTCCCTCTGTGTCATTGTGTCGCTCTCCTTGATTGTCTCTGCCAATTAGAGTGGCCCACTTGGTGGACACAGATCCATCGATTGCTCCACATTCGTTTGTGGCATCCATTGCATCTGACCATTCATTTTGTACAATTGACACTTTATTTTCGTCTTTTCATTGTGCTTTCCGGTTGCTAATTATAATTTTTATTTGAATTTTCAGATCAACGTCTTGATTTGCACAAATTCCGTGAGGAAGATACCGAAATCATCAAAGGTCAAATTGTGATCATGTTGTTGTCACGGGACGGCAACAGCCGAAATGTTCTCCAAAACGTAGTGATAGCCCAAAATGGAGCCCTGTTACGTGCAAACGGAACAAGTGAGACATCTAGTGAAAGGCAGCCAGGCCAGACATCGTCTTCCACCTATGTGGAGGGAGTGGACGACCTACCCGAAGGCTGGACAGAGTGTCGGACCTCGAATGGACGCATTTATTACATGAACCACGTTACTCGGACAACTCAATGGGTCAAGCCGACTCAATCTGCCTCGTTGACCACCGCATCGAGCACTCCCAATCGTCCAGTTTCTTCTCGCTCTGGTCAACAGCACTCGTCTCGACACCATCATCATCACAATCATCAAGCTCAAGGTTCAATCGATTCGACAAATAGTGTGAATTCGTCCAATTCGGCACCTCCTTCTACGGTCACATCGAACCAGCCTCGTGGTCATCACGGACGTCGTTCAACTCGTCACCGAAATTACCTTGCACGCAATCAATTGCATGAAGCAGTTTTGTCTGCCCTGACCACAACTACTACAACCAATGGTGCCAGTGTCACAAACAACAATGAAACTGCCAATGCTGAGAACCCTGCTCCACCAATGCCAGCTGGTTATGCGATGCGAACCACTCAGCAAGGCCAAGTGTACTTTGTTCACAGTGATTCAGGCGCAAGCACTTGGCTTGATCCTCGAGTGCCCCGAGAGTTGCTTCAAATGGAACACATTAACCTCGACGAGTTGGTGGGTCCACTTAACTCTGGCTGGGAAGTGCGTCACACGCCTGCTGGTCGCCGATACTTTGTGGATCACCAGAATCGAACAACCCAGTTCACCGACCCTCGGATGATATCACATTCGGCTGTGATTGTTAATCTACTTAAGTCTCTAAGCACCAACCAGGCGTACTCTCATCTCCAGTGTCGATCTCAGTCGAGTGGCAATTTGTTGCAGTCCGAATCGCACCACAATCGCCAACACCTGAAGTTCTCCTCCAATAGTGATAGCCTACAGGCACTCAAAAACGGAATTGCTTTGTTGCCCTTCAGTCAGCAGCAAAAGCGCCGAAATCTGGTCCAAAAGATGAGCACTCTCCGGCAAGAGTTGCAGGCATTTCAGCCTCAGTCTGGTCATTGTCGAATTGAAGTGTGTCGTGACGATATTTTCGAGGACTCGTACCGAGGCATTCTCAAGATGAGACCAAAGGACTTGCGCAAGCGGTTGATGATCAAGTTCAGAAGCGAAGAAGGTCTCGACTACGGTGGAATTGCACGCGAATGGCTTTACCTCTTGTCCCATGAGATGCTCAACCCGTACTATGGATTGTTTCAGTACACCCGTGACGATATTTACACTCTGCAGATTAATCCTGATTCTTCCATTAACCCTGTAAGTTGCATTCGAAACAATTGTGACATTAGCTTAATTTATTTGCTTTTATCAGGATCACTTGTCATATTTTCATTTCGTCGGTCGAGTCATCGGCATTGCGGTCTTTCACGGTCATTATATTGACGGTGGTTTCACCTTGCCTTTTTACAAGATGTTGCTCAATAAGCCAATTACGCTGGATGACATTGAATCTGTCGACCCGGAACTGTATCAAAGTTTGCGGTGGATGTTGTAAGTTAAATTGTGCTTTGTCTTTCTTAGTTAACTAATTATTATTATTTTTTGTCTAACAGAGATAACGACATCGCCAGTGTGGACGACATCACTTTTTCGGTTAACCACGATTCATTTGGACAAATTCAGGTGAAAGAATTGAAGCCAAATGGAAAGGACATTGCGGTGACCGAGGAAAACAAAAAGGAATATGTGCAACTTTATGTAAACTTTCGCTTCACTCACGGCATCGAGCAACAGTTTCGCGCACTGCAGAAAGGTTTCTGTGAATTAGTGCCTCAACATCTTCTTTCTCAATTTGACGAAAAAGAACTCGAACTGGTGATTGGTGGTCTCGGAAAGATCGATCTCAACGACTGGAAGCAACACACCAGACTGAAGCACTGTAATCCCGAATCGAATATTGTTCAATGGTTTTGGCGAGCCGTGGAGTCATATTCAGAGGAACGGCGTGCACGACTGCTTCAGTTTGTGACGGGCAGCTCTCGGGTTCCATTGCAAGGTAGATTTCATTTATGGACCATTTAATAGATCAATTTGTTAATATCATTTTGTTTAGGTTTTAAAGCCCTTCAAGGTTCGACTGGCGCTGCCGGGCCTAGACTGTTTACTATTCACCAGATCGAAGCTGACATCAACAATCTGCCTAAAGCGCATACTTGCTTTAACCGAATCGACATTCCTGCTTACGAGAGCTATGAAAAACTGCTCGAAAAATTGACACAAGCCATCGAGGAAACGTGTGGCTTTGCTGTGGAATGATCTACAAAATAGTTTCCATTACGAAATGTGTTCAATTCAATCAAAGTATTCAACCAGAAGGCAGTCTTTACTTCACTTCATTTCCAATGCAACAAAACGACCTTTTCATAGCGACCTTCAATGGACTTTCTATTTATTTGCTCCTTTTACCTGTCAACTCTTTTAGTGCCTCCAAATTTTTGACCTTTTACAATTCTTTTTTGGATACATTTTGTACACCACTTTTTACTGTGTAGCATTTTTGTAATATATTGTAACTAGTGTTTAGTTTGCAAGTTGTGATACAACCTCAAGGAATGACCACCAGGCAGCCTTATTCAGTTGCATTTATTCAAACTCGAATCTCGACTCAATCAATCGTCTCTCCGATCTTTGCTCATCGATTTGATTGGCTCACTACGAAGACTGCGCGGTCATTCAATTTGTCAATTGGTGAACGACCAATTGTGTCCCGCCAAATGCCTGCAGGCACATTAATGTACATAACACCTAGTGATCCTCCCCTGTATTTATTATTACTATTATTATGATTCTGTTATTTTGTTTACATTTGTTCTATTTGGCTATTTGGCCTGTTGTGTTTTGTCCATTCGAATGTCGATTCTAACCAGAAGACAAGTGAACACACAAATAGAAAATAATAAATAAATTTTTATTATAGAGATAACCAATATAGTTATGACTTATATGGAAGGTAATTCCCGCATGGGGCATTGTACATGCATTACTCGTCAATCAAGTTAGCAACCGCGTCGGCGAGAATGCCCAAGTAGCTAGGCCACCACTGGTACCGATATTCCTTGATGGCGATCTGCTTCTTCTGATGTCGGTCGAAGCACTTTAGATTGACCCGATGCACGGTCATGGAGCCTAGCTGACGAATCCAGTCGTTCTTCTTCAAAGGGTCTCTTTCCTCTGCAGGCCGTAACTGTTCTTGTTGAGGAGCATCGCCATGTTCTTTGACACACAAGTCCTTCACTGCAGACTCGTAAGCATCGTGGTCATAACCAAGACGTTTAAACTGTGAACTTTCGTCCATCAAGCGCAATTCTGCTTCCTTATCAGGGGTCATGTATGCTTGGATACAGTTTCGTATTTTCTCTGACATCAACTTTACGTTAGTTGATGGCGGGAAGGAGTAGGTTGCGAATATTACGTCGATTGAACCGTCCACTTGAAGTTGGTCAATGGAATTTGCTTTCTTGAGCGAAGGCGCAAGTGTGCCTAACAATTAACAAATAAGTTTAATGATAATAATTTTGTTTATCGAATAGTACCTGTGGAAATGACTCGCTGCACTTTGTCTCCGTTGTGCAAACCAACGTGCCGTTTGACACGTTTTGTTCGGTGGCCAATTGCATCAGACGATAATCGTTTCTTTCTTCTTCTGTTAGTTGTGTCCTGGTCCGGGTTACTGTACACCAAATTACCAAAATTCGAGTCAAACTGGCCACCTGTAGGTTCATTCTGTGGTCCAGACCACTTTTTATATTTCTTCAGTTGTTCATAGGCGTCAGGACTGTAGATGACAGTGTCTTCCTTGATAGGTCGACCAATAGTATTCAAGCCTAAAAGGTTTTGTTCAACTGGTCCCCATGCAAGGTTTCGGCCATCGTTGTTTGTTTCATCATTGGCCGCATTATCATCTCCAGTCAGGCCCGCATCGATGACATTTTCCTGACCAAACTTATTCGCATACCATTGATACGCGATTTGGCTAAAGTTGAGTTTCTTCACAGTAGGCTCGTCTTTACGAGAATCATAAATGGGAATGGACGATTCTAAAGTGATCGCCCTGTACTGTGTGTATTGTTGAGCATTCTCGCCAAAACGAAGGCGACAAAAATCTGCTCTTGACGACTCATGTACAGTCGCACCTAGATAACATTGATATTACTATTATTCAATATCGACCTTTTTCAGGCTTAATACCTAATATTTGAAACGGTCCATTGTCTGTAAACTCTTTGCTCTGGTTGGCCGGTTGACCAGGCGTTGAGTTTGAGCACGACGAATACCAAAAGAGAAAAATGTCGTTCTGTGCAAAAGTAGACACCGTCAATGGCGAGGATTGAGTACCAATTGGCATTCGAACTGGTTCCTTCAACAAAAGCTCCCCATTGCGGCCATCAATGACGTTAAACTCGGCGTAGTAATAGATTGGGAAACCAGGCCCAAATTGGTAGGTCACCCCAAAGTCGGGCACATTGTCGTTGTTGAAGTAGCCAACCGTGGGAGAACTAGAAACAAGTTGAATTCATTAGCGAACTCATTTTACTCACCAATTCAGTCAGTCTAATTAATTTCACTGGATTAATTAATTAATTTCTCTAGAAATGTTCATTAATTAAATAATTTGACCATAACTCACCTATAAGTTTCTGCACCAACAAATTCCCTTTTCCAGAGTTTTTCGAAAGTAAGTCCATCAAAAGCAAATACAGTTGAGTTGAAGTTAGCCATTACAATGTCAACAATTTCGTCACCATTAATATCAACCAGAACTGGAGGACTGATCACGCCTTTACAGCAATCCTGAAATATTGCCCGAACATTGTGTTCCAATTTTCCACTCAACAAAGCGTCAAGTCCGACAACATAGAGACCACCTGGGTGGGTCTCGCCACCTGTTCCGAACATGATCAACAAAGTGCCATCGGGATGGACTAACAATTGCGGCGAATAATAACTCTCAGCATTGTCGGGCACATAGCTCCAACTCAATATTCGACCAGTCTTTGCAGAAATCACCATCAGACGAGCCACATTTCGAATGCGTTCTCCTGGTTTGCGTAAAGGATCGCCACCGTGCATAACTTTAGATACAACTTCAGTTAGATCGTTTACAATTGACAACCCAATTGACACATACCAACAATGTCCGATACTGAATCGCCGTCTACGTCTTTAGGAATCAACAAAGGAGTGTAGAAGTTGGACGTTTCAGCAATAGGTTCGCCATAAGTTGAAGTGATGCTCCACAAAATGGTACCTTTTCTACCATCAAGGGCATATAGAGACTAAAAAATTTGATTAGCGCTTCTGTCTATTTATAAACCTAATCTGTACTTACCGCCATTCGACCTCCAATGATACAGTCCTTTTGACCATCCAAATTGATATCGATATTACAATTTGATGCGAACAGTTCGTGAGGGGTGTATTGGGACCAAATGGGCTTCCCGTTAGTACCATCGATTGCCATCACTCCGCCACCACATCCAATTGCTGCAATATAATAAATAAAATAAATTTGTATTCAACTAAAAATTTGTTTATATCAATTTACATTTACTTTCAACTTCAGTTTGGTTGAAGTAAATCTGACAAAGTGTGAGGTCGTAGTAAGCGGCGTCAATTCCAGTACCGAAAGGAACAATAACGTCTAGAACGGTGTCATTGTTAGCATCGACCATTCGCAGCGCCGATTCGATGGTCAACATGGGAAAGTTTTGTCTCCAAACAGGCGAACTCACCACCAGGCCACACTTGCTGTTCATGTCTTTTCGGTTCAAGCCCAATTGATAGGATGACTTGTCTAGCCAGCCAAATGCCATGCGAACAATTTCGGGCAATCGATTCACATTGTAAACAAGTACCACAAGAAAAAGTACCGCAAACGCCAATGTGCAACACTTTTTGATTAAACGTCTCAGTCGCAATGCTCGACGACGCCTTCCTGGGTTAAAAATCTTAATCTTGCCAATGGTAATTGGAGGTGGTGTGTTCGGTGGCTGCTTGAAACGAGTAGTTTCGGAAACATCGTCCTCTTCATCATCTTCTTCATCGTCTAATTTTGAATTTTTCTCTTCAGCCTTTTTTTCATTAACGGTCTTTATGGTTAGTTTTGAAGGTTTCACCTTGCTGGCCTTAGTTTTATTGGCAACAACATCGTTCACTTCTTCTTTGATCAATGGAGTCTTGTGTTGTTCATCTTCGTCGATCAAGTCAATCTCGTAGTCATCGTCAACACTGTCTTGTACCAGAAGCAGTCGTTCTGAAGCATTTTTACTCGATGACGCGAGCTCCTTTGGTTCTTTATTCTTGTCACTCATAACGACTTGTTGTGTGGCTTGTTAGAGTCGAGTATGGGCCTCACTATAAAAAGCAACACATTTGTCCAATTGGCACTAATGTTGAGTGTGACATGGTTCAATACAGGATCAGTCAGTGGCCATTGCCGATTGCCAATTGGGTTTGGTGTGGCCACTCAGGACAAAAATACTCTACCGAACCGAACTTTAAGACAAGCAGCGCCAACACAGCCTTCTATATAAGCAAATGCTAGTAAACACAAACATGTACGCCAAATTGGACTCACTAATGGATGCACTTTCCTGGAACAGCTCTGTGTGGAGCAGTGTGGGCTGAGGCGGCAAACCAAATTGAGTTGCCTGACAGGAGAGTACATGTGCTTACTGCAAGTGGATCGCAATCGCGCTTCACTGATTTGCAACCGGCTAAATGTAATTAACTTGAAAGCTTTCTAAAAATATGAGAATTGACATGTTGTTTTACTGGATGCAATTGACAGTTAATTATTGACTGGCAATGAAGCTTTCAATCAAACCATTCTATTTCCAAGTGACTCTGGCAACATCGATAGTATCGTTTTCCGTTTCGATATATCAACAAACAAGACTTGCCGCTAGTCTGTTTTAGAACTTTAAGAACTTTTTCATTGATTCATTTGGTAAGTAAAATCAATCAAGTTTAATTGTTTTTTTAATTGTATTCTTTTATTATAGAATTCTTATACATGATTCAATTATGCCTAATGTGTTAATCCTTGTCACCGGCTCGGTGGCGGCAATAAAATTGCCACTATTGGTTGAGCAATTACTTGAAAAACAGCCCAATTCGGAGCCAAATGTAAATTCTTTGCCCTCTAATATAAACGTTCGCGTGGTGGTAACCGAACCAAGTTTGCATTTTTTTCAAATTGAACAAGTCCAGACAAAATTACTTCCCACGGGTGCAATTTATCGAGATGCAGACGAATGGGCTGCATGGAGAAAGATTGGCGATCCTGTTGTGCACATTGATTTGCGTAATTGGGCAGACATTGGAGTAATCGCTCCACTTGACGCAAACACTCTAGGCAAGGTTGCTAACGGAATCTGTGATAATTTGGTCACTTGTGTTCTACGCGCTTGGGACATGTCCAAACCATTGCTGTACGCACCTGCCATGAATGTTCACATGTGGGACCATCCTATTACGAATAAGTCCATTGCCGTTCTCCAACAGCTTGGTTATATCCAGATAGGACCTATTTCGAAGTTACTTGCCTGTGGTGATGTTGGAATGGGTGCAATGGCTGAAGTTAGCCAAATCGTGTCTGCCATTGCAGAATATCTTGCTAAACCTGTCAACAACACTCAGTCGTAGCTAATATAATACTAATAGGTGTGCTTAGTTTTGGTTAAATACATTATTTAGATTGTTTTATATTGAACCAACCAATTAAAAGTCTATTTTTTTTATTGTTTTTATGGCATTGTTGGCCATCCTTTAAAAATGGAAATGAAATGTTTCGCCAATTGCCAATTGTGTTCATAGAAGTGTGTTATCTCGAGGTGTGATTGCACTACTGCTGCCCTATCCAAGTCGAACTTGGCATTTTCAGACACCTCCACTCCTCTGTCATTGTCCTCTGCGGGAATATCTCCGTCTGGACTGATACTGTGGACGATAGGATGTAATTTATTAGATTGGCATAGTCAAACTCTAAAGGCTCACTTACCAGTTCTTCGCAAGTCGGTCTATTAATTGGCCCACACTTTGATTAAGTGCTCTATCGCTCACTGCAAGGTCAGCAGGTCGATGATATTTGCTGGCACTGGTCTTGTTGATATTTGCCTTCTGGTTGGACTGCACTACTGCTGCATGTGAATCACTCAAGGTAACGACCACGTCACCGATAGTATCATTTAGCCTTGCCGCGCTCGATAACCCCTTATTCTCGGTAGACTTTCGATTGGCTCCCAACTTTCGACCAGACGCGATCACCTCGCACTCAAGTGACAACTTCCCATTGCCATTCTCTGCACAAACAAAAACACAAACATTAGTCATATCACAAACGAGATCGTTTCAATGAGAATAGGTTAGTTCCACTTTTACTTTTATCAAGGCTAAGCTCGCACTTTTTTGTCCTTCACATTCAAAAGTGATCAAAATGCACATTGAAACCAAATCAGTGTCAATTTGGCCATATCGCACAATCAACCGATTGGATGAAGCCGAGAATGATCAAAAATTCCTTGTGGTACGTCCTCTACCTCTACTCTCACTGATATATCAAGTTCGATAGCGAAGGTTTGCAGTCGAAAGTTTAAAGTTTACCAAGTTGTTTGTCCAAGTGTGAGTACAAGCACAACAACTACGACTACAAGCAAGCAATAATAATTGCAATAGTCACAATCATAATTCTCAATGTGATGCGCACTGTTCGCTTATCGCTCGCTTAATGCATTCGCATTTGTGTTCAGTTCTGGAGAAAGTCTAAAAGTCAGGGCCAGATGGAATCAATACATTCCATGAATTCACAACTAACTCTGTGACGTCCTCAATAGCTACGAATTTGCCCTGTGAACATATCTTGTGTTTGGGGCATCACTTGGTCGCCTCAAATATCACTGACTGTAGTAGTCACAACAGAATCATCACTCGATCACGTGTTAACCTCCACTTGTCGATACACACTTACTCTCGCACACTAGTATCGCATTTGGACGGAAATTATTAAATAAATAAGTAAAAGTTAATAGTAACGAGATAAGTTGTGAGTAATGAATGAATGAAATGTAGTCATTGATTAATAACAACAAGTCAGCTTAAATAAAAGTGACAATTAAACTATGTTATCAAGTGATTCGATCGGTCTCGATTGATACAATCGCCAATTTGACCGCTTTCCTCATCGAAGTGCAATCTATTCGTCAGTGTCACATCGAAAGTGATCTACTCGATATAGATTCGGTGCCACGCCGCCAAGCTAAAACGCAATGGATCCCTAATCTGGTTCGAATCGATCGATGGCGCAAAGAATATCGATTTACCGCTTACTGTTTGTGTATATATTTGTATATATTCGATTTCGACACTATTTCGTCACTATTGCTATAACTCTCAATTGCATTGAAGACTTTGAACTCAAGCTGGCAAACTCTAAACGAATCGATTTTATTTTCCAACAGAGTGACATACGTTTCCATTAGTAATATTAGTAATATAATATTGCTGGTGGCCACTTCGGTATTAATAGTCACTGGATCACTTTCCATTGCTTATTCGCTTGTATGCTCTGTGTGCACCAGTTGGCTATATTTGCTCGCCTAATTGAGATATAAATTCATTAGTTTTAATCATTACTAATGAGCGATTATATTATTATCATTCGAGAGAGTTTTCCATTTGCAGATATATTCTGCACTGGGCACTAAGCACGAGGTCTGTGACAAAAGGTGCGACCTGTCAACATGGCGCCCACTGAATATATCCAAATAAAGCAATGAATTGCTTCTAGTGAACTTTCCATTGATTTATTGGCCTGACGGTATGGTGAGTTGGGCATGTTTGGTGCACATGCCCCCGCGGAGACTTGTTTGGGTCTGTCCCTCCGAACTGAACTGAACTGCACCACCGTTCAACTCTGTAATACAGAGTCTGTATGGCCTGATAATCTACAATCGGTCTAAGTGTGGTGTATGGCAACAACACATTGCTGACAGACACACGAATGCATGCAAACACCCGAACAGTTTATAAATAAACAAATGGCGATTGCTGTGGCTGCTGGTTTAAGATTAGCGACAAGTGCTGGAGAAGCTGTCACTTTGTCCAGCATATCTCTCGAGACGCTCACAGTAGGCCTTTGGCTTGCTGGGTGCAATCCACTCGATTCGATGCATTGAGTCAGGCTAAGTCAACAGACTGGCCTATGTCCCGAGGTTGGACTGTAGTCACTCAGTCTCTCACGCCACGTCTTGGACACGTGCTCGACTGTTGACATCCAACGTCGGTGACGGGCGGACTGTTGTTGTTCCGTCATCCAATCAGTATTTGAGACACTTGTTTACGAGCGATCACTTGGACAGTTCGGCAGAGAGATTACCTCTTCAGAAGAGGCAACCGCCGATTTTAGCCAGTTTATCCCCTTGACTCTTTTGGCTATATTTATATTTATATTTATAAGGTTAAATGGCTACTAGATGTTAACGATTATCAACAATTGTGAAAGCAATGGCTAAACAAACTAAATATATATTGATATCAAAAAGCAATCGTCTAGGCATACCTTTAATCCAGGCAACAATAGAGCTTCCTGTTGGTTTCTTCTTGATTTGGCCACTTGTTTCACGAACAAATTCATCGTAACGAAACTGACTGGCAAATTCAATTGAAATGCTCGTTGAGTCAAAGTTAAATAATTTAGTATTCTCCATTTTGTCTATGATTGATTGCAATTCATTAGAGTTCGGCGTGAGTCTTGAGGTCATTTCACTAATAAATTCATTTTGATTCTGTTCACAGTTGCCTACAACAATTCTTTGCAAAGTGATTGCTTTTCCGATAAGAGCAAATAGGCTGCGACCTTGTAAACCAAAAACATTCCATTTGGCTACCTTGTGGATGCAACCTGCTTTAGGACAGACATCTCCTCGGCCGGGCTTTCGATTAATTCCCATAGTTTTGTAGATTTTCAAATCTGTGTCATTTTGTCTGTCCGACTGTTCGGCGACGCCTTGCCACCGACTTATACTTCCACATGGTGTTTGACTCACAAAAAGAACATACTTTCGATGTTTCAACACTGACATAGAGACAAACTTTAGTGAACAAATTAGTGAGACCAATAAATAGTTACCTTTTTCATGGAATTGGCCTATTGGCTTGCCAGCATTAATCCACTGACTAATAAGTTCAATTAAATATCGCTTAAATGCTCGCTTCAATAAAGACTCTGCATGACAGTCCACGATGTCATCGAGCCGATTGGTCACATTTTTCGGGAAACATTTGGTCCCAGTTGCTAGTGCTACTACCAGAGGTTCTAAATTGTCCTGACATTCCACAACGCAAGCCAAAACCGTGTGTTCCTTGTTTGGGTCAGGTTTTCCTGATTTTCCTACAAATCAAATAAGAATTATATCACATTGTACATTGAAGGACAACACAAACCTAATTGCGTGTACACACGATAGCATAATTGAGCCACTTCATTTGCCTCCAAACTTGTCTCAAGTTTTATTCGTTTTCTCGGTAACTTCAAATTACCTTCTTCACTCATTACATAATCATTGACAATTATATATTATAATTAATTATGATGCTTGTTATATTGTTATAATTAGACTAGATAAGCAGCCAACTTTTACCGTAAACCACAGCTTGTTTACAAATTGAGCGCAAATCACATGTTCTGCGATACTACATTTATGGATGGACCTCTTCCTCTCAGCTGATCATTACACTGTGAATGTTTTGATTCGTTGGTATTTCAATGAAGTTCATTGTAATTGATTGAAATTGAATCTAGTAATGAAAGTTATAATGAAAATCACTTGAGACTAAAATATTTAAATACTTGTTTATCAATGTTAATTATTTCATTGTCTGGTTTGTACGCTTGACTGATTCTGCATGAGCAAGCCATTTGTCAACACAACCATACTGGCTCAAAGTTGCAACTTTGTAAACTCAAAGCTTTGTACTTTTGCTTATTTTATTGTTTCCTTGTCGATCTAAATATAAACCAACTCGGCATGGTAATTTGTTGTTTGCCATTTTCGGGTGAAGGCATTGGGTGTAAGTCAAATTCTCTTGTGCTTGTCGACAATTAATTCTTGTGTGGACGAGTTATTTTTATAAGCGAAAGCGATTCGTTCTAACAAAGGTCAAGGCAAGAATTTTGCTGAGAATGTTCTGATTTTATCTCACACTTTTATTTTTTTGCTTTACAGGCTTGCCTTGAACGATGCTTTGATGCGTCGTAGTATTTTTGTAGGTCTGGCGGGCAATGCAAATCCGTGTTAATCCCACTGCCTTGATCCAAGCAATTTGACTATTCAATCGGTTTGAGTCAATTCGAATGTCATGCATTCATTGATGGGATTGGTTGGTTTTGTTGGGCAACTTGTCTCGAGCCTATTTGTTGAACCGGAGCGACTTTAAAGTTTGTGGTGCACTTCAATTGTCAATTGATGACACATTCCCCTGTGAGTGCAATGTCAGACAAACAGTAGACAATGCACAAGTTGACAAATGAATTATGGAAAGACGGCACCGAGCATATTATGCTGTTGACATTTGCCATATGTTATATTTATAGTGCAGTAAACTTTGTTTACAATCCATTTGCCCACACACAATGGTTCTTAACGCAGTAGTTTGATGATTCTTTAGGAATCATTTGAAATGTTATGTCCAGAACATTGTTTATTTAGGACCAATTGCCGGACCTAGTTATTTAATATATAATTTGTGTCAATTTATGTCAGTTAATGGAGTCAGTGGACCAGTGGCTCACAAAGTCATGGCCAATGCATTAGTGATTGTTTTGGAAGGAATATTCCTGGCTGGTCGCAATGTCCTGTAGCTGTGTGGGCCGAGCCTGTGCACTAGTGGCAAGTGGCAGCTTCCGTCCAATGTCCCAGCCGTATACAGCCTGTACCTAGTCGATTGTGCGCACTCAGTCAATCACGTCGTCTACTGGCAGTCTCGCACTGTCCGCTGTGCATCGACCCATTCTACATCGAAGAAGAACAGACAAAAGTCGGCATGTGAGACTGTCCGTGCTGGCCACGTTTCCCGTACATTCGGTCGTGGTGCACATTTGCCCGCTCTTTTTCTCGGAATTCTGTGAGTAATGAATGAACGAATCGCAGCACACGCAAAGCCCGCGTTTCCCTCCAGCACAATGTGTTTATATCAAAATGATGCTGCCTAATCAAATCATCAAACTTGCTCATGGTGGCACTAATCCTTGTTGACTAAGGCCCGACAAATTGGCCATCGACTGTCAGACCGCAAATGTCGCCCATGCCGCACCGAGCCAATTGTCCAATTGGCACAATTTGATCTATATAAACCAGCGACCTTATCGCAACCACTGGTGTCAACTGGAAGGCACTGGATCAAGGTCTCTGTACCCTACTTCTCGAAGCGTCCGGTGTGTTGGGGCACGAGTTCACGTTGACTTACTCGCAACTGTCCAGTCGGACGGTGTTGCACTCGATCTTGTTCAGTGGTTATCGGCATCTCATACCTCGCGTCGTCTTAGACTCGTCTAGTTTGCTTGGGGTCTCTCAGTCAGCGGTACAGCTGCTGCAGTCGAGTGTGGTGTTAAGTTACTTACTTAGTTCGTGTCTTGGTGTAGCACTGGGCTGTTAGTGCGGCCAAATTATCAACTCGACTGGCAAGCAGACCAACCGACCAACATACGTGCACCAAGCAGACTGCCATTCTGCAGTGGCAAACAAACGAAGACGAAACTACCAAACGGCTCCTGCACTGGCACTCCGTCCTCAGTTCTTCAGTCGATCTTGCACCAAGCACTTCCACTCTGCTCGAGCCACTAGACGCTCATCATCTGTTGTGATTTGGACGAGTGCCGGTTCCTTCCACCGCTAGCACCGATTCGACTCCTCGCCATCATCACAAACTTTCCACCGCGAATGCATCCAACGAAAGCATCTCAACACATCCCAACTTAGTCCTTGCAATCCACACTTCGATTATTGTCTTGCACCATCGAGAACAACATTCGTCAACCGTGCATTCGCATTCACCGACGGAGTGACACACTGAGGCACTCGTTGCGGCGAGTGACATCTTTCTCGTCTGTCTTGTCAGTTTACCGTTCGCCACCAATTTGCCAGCACCAGAAGTGTTGCTCCAATGAACGGTTCAACACAGGCCACATATCGTCTGTCGTCTGTCGAGACACTACTAGTCCGATGATTGCCCTCGCGTGACACATCCTCCTCAATCGACCGGTTCGCACATTGTTCGCGCTCAATTCCAATCGAACTCTATTCCAATTTATTAACAACAAAAGCGACATCTCATTTAATTTAATTTATTTTTTCTGTTCACAACAAATCATATCTCACTCTGCCTTTATTTCATAAATGCAATTCAACAATACAATAATGAAAGTTCGTGTTTGAATTTATTCAGCCTGGAGTATCTCTGCATTTGATGAATTGATTATAACTCAAGCCATAACTCGTGCAACAATATTATTGTATTAAGGTAAATTCAATTTTGAATTTTAACATTGCTTTTCGTGAGCTTGCAAACTACTATTGCTCCATTCAGTTATTGATTATTTTTGTTGATTATAATTGTGATCTATTTGGTTGTAGAGGAAATCAAAACAAAAAGCCGTCATAGTTGAGTGTTTCGTGTGAAGAGGTCGATGCTTGTTGAGTGCAGATGACGACAATGGAAATATCCGCTTCCTCAAATGGAACATCGATACCGGGCGATTCGCTACCGGACGCATTATTGCTGTCAACGCTTCCTCTCAATCCCAAATCGGTGCCCACCGAAGAAGCTCATCTCAATGGTAATTCTGCCTGCAGTCCGAACACGGTGTGCTACCTGGCAAACGGAACCGGCCAGATCGACCGTCTCAACTTGGTGCTTCCTCTCACGACCTCAAGTACGGTCACGCCTTGTCCACTTTCGATGTTGCCCACCTCGCCACCTTTCTCTTCTAGTCATTTGATTGAGTCCGAGATGATCCACACTGAGTACTGTGCGGACTCAGATCGAACGCCAGTCAATTCAGAGAAAGGTTCTCCGTTTTCGCCCTCTGAAATTAGTCCACTGACCCAGTCGTCATCATTTTCATCGTGCCGAACTGTGGATAGTGGTACTGAATCTATCTGCAGTGACAGCATTGACGAATACACGATGAACGACTTGGCAGCAGATCGAATTCTTAAATTTTTTGCTGCCGACAGCTCAAAGTCTACTCGGTACGTAGGTCGACGACCAACTTCCAATGGCCGACAGACGTCAACTGATGACGATGAAGAAGATGTTTATAGCGACGAATCGACGCTATCTGAATCTTCAGTTTCGACGCCGGACTATACCCCCAACCAGATGATGATAACTCCCGAATCGGTGGTGGCCGCTATTGACAAGAAGATAAAACAACGAGCAATCGCCGACAAATTGGTCACTGACGATAAGGAGGAGAGTGGCGAGGATGTCATTGATAAGGCTAACAATGCCGCTACTAATGATACTAATGGAGTGCAATCGAGTCCGCCAAATGAAGCCGACAATGCAATTCCGAGCAGTGAACCAAACCAGTGTGATAATAGAACAGAGACAAGTGCCAGCAAGAACAAATCGGACATCGATGAGTTTGACTATGATGACGATTTCGACGACGACGATTGCCCCCGAATTCCGTTGATTAGGTCCACTTCGTTGAAATCTGGCAAAACTCCACCTGGAACTCCACGCGGCAAAAAGATAGTTCGTTTCGCGGATGCGCTTGGGCTTGACTTGGAATCGGTTCGTCATATCGCGGACGATGTGCCATACGTCCCACCCTTAGCCGCCTTCAGATGTCTTAAATTAGACGACGATGACAAAAGATGGTTGTTTGGTCAGCATCAGAATCAGCAGTCGCCCGTGTTGCTTCAGCCACAGCAAAGTGGTTCGCTGCTCACTTCGCCAACACTCACTTCCAAGCCCAATCTGCGAGTGCTCTTCTGTCAGCCTAGTTCCGATCCAGGTCCTTTCATTGAACGTGTCCGTTCACACAAGGTCTGTTTAGAGAATTGTATGGTGACAGGTCCTTCTGGCCCGTCGGACTTGTTTACCATCACATGCATCATTCGAGTGCTCAACGTTGGCTTCGAGAAGTCGGTCACTTTGCGATACACCACAAACGAATGGCTCACCTGGACTGACGTGTTGGCCAGTTATATCCCCAATTCTTGTGATGGCTTCAGCGACAAGTTCACGGTCACTTTTCACTTGGCGGTCAACTCAAATGGCCACCAGGCCATGATGCCAGGTCAAAGGCTACTGTTTGCATTGAAATACCTAAGCACTGGAAACCAGGAATCCTGGGACAACAACATGGGATTGAACTATGCACTTATATATCAACGCAGCTAGACAAAATCGAGAGCACTCGCAGTCATCTGTGCTCTCACTTGTCAATGTGATTCGGATGGGCTCTCCCCGAGCAGTTTTAATAGTTATCATCTGTTTTCAATTATGATCTTTCAACCGATTAGTCTCAGTTAACCTCACCTTCACCGATCGTCATATCATTTCCTCACAAACCGACGGCAGGAAAGTGCTCAGCAAAGACTATTTTGCTGTGCCACACTGAACGACTGAACGCTCAACTCATCGGTGGTCGGTCGAAGTGGCCTCTCGACCGATCGATCACCACTGGCCACCAGTGACCATTTGTTCTGGTCACCACATAGGTCTTCTTTTATCTTCTACCTTTTCACTGCAAATAGTGAAGAGCAAATCTAACTCGACATGTATTTCTGTGACTACTACATGCACACACTAGGTCTATCGGTAATGAGTGTAATATTGCCTAGATCAACCATTAGTGAGACAATTAGTGCCATTCATTCTGCTATAATTTGGGGAATGAATTGTCAGCAGCAATACTTCTGTGTCATATATTTTCCTATCCACTGACATATTCTATTTTTGTACCGAATCAATTTACCAATGTGATCACTATCTGGACGCTGATCAAATGATAAGACGAAATGATATACTTTCCTATGTAATTGCCCATTGTGACACTCATTAGTGATGATCATTGCCCATTGTTGTAAGTTATTTCAAATAAAACATTTCAAATCAATTGTGACCTTATTGTCATGGTCAATTATTCTGTGCTAACAAGGCTCGCATTACAAGTGACATTGCACATTACAATTAGAGGTTAGCTTCAATGCCTGTCCTGTGGCACATAGCAATCGCATAAGAGCAACTTTTAGTCTCAATTTCATCAGCGTTCATTCTTATTCTGTGGGCCTATTAATAGGAGCAAGCAAGTTGTGTGCCAGGAATAGATTCTGTTTGATCATAGTAAGATGACAATGCCGCCAAGAAAGTTAGACGACAGTCAAGCAGCGAACATGTGAATGAATTCGGTGTCGACTGTTCTGTTGACTACGTCGTACCTTCTTCACTACACCTCCAATGTAGTTCAGCAATGTCTAATTCTGCAGTAATGTTTCCCCACTTTCCCATGCATGCTTGAATGTGATTAATTCATATTGTACGTGCCGAAAAACGAACTTTTCACAGAAAGTGCAGATAAATTTAGTGTCAGTTAAGTGATTGTTTTATGATTACTTTGCACTGAACATCCTCAGCGTATAGCAACAGATGCCCTAACAAGATGCATTCTTTCTTTTGTGACCAAACTCTTTTAGCACGTAACTTTGTAACTTTGTGTACATTGTTTTGTTTGTTTGCATGTTCATGTTCTTGTTCGCACAGCTGTAACCTGCAGGTTTATGTGCTCGATCGCTACTGTGCCAGGTCGAATTACGTCCTCAGTGTCAGTGGCATTAATCGAATCGGTTGCCATTGCATAACGACTCGATCACTACGTGCCACCCAGTAGTAGTGTACTACTTGTGTGCACACTAGGCTCCATTTCAAGAGCAACTAATTGTAAAAGTAAGCCATTATCGCCCATTTCTGGTTCACTCACACTTTCGTCTATCGCCTAGTTTGCATTAACCCCACACTGGCACCTCACACATGCTCTATAAATAGTCAACTGACAGCCGTGCAGCCGTGAATCGACAGAGGCAAATGTCAAAAGCATATGCTCACTGGCACCGCTGTTGATGCGAACGCGATAGACCGGCGAGGATTGATCATCAATGAATGTTGTGCCAAATGACACTGCCAATCGGGCCAAGACAAGACAACAACAACTAACCAACCAACCAACCAACCAACCGGTTGATTCGAACGGAAACATGCGATACAATCGTATCGACAGCATGCCAACTGACAGTGAAAGGATATTTACCTCTGCGCTCACGCGATTTTCCTCGCCAGAAGCTTCGAGACAAGAACAAACCGAAATGACATGCAACATCGCACAAATTGAATTTCACCACCTAACGGACTACTGCATCAGTGCAAATCTAACTTGACAACACGACACACGCACCGAGTATTGATACTATTGTGCAACACAGGCAAACGACACTTGGCTGTGATTTAATAAATGTGATTATAAATTAAGGCAAATGATAGCATTACAATGGTCAATTGACATTTCAATTTCCTACCAGACAGACACTCCAATGGAGTGCACACAAACAAATTGTGACCATTCTATGAATTATTGATGAATGTAGGCTATTGGCTATTTAAATTGGATTTGTGGAGCAGACAAAGATAGACATCTTGATACTGATCAGTGGTCTGGTTGGGAGCATGAGTGCAAAAGTGCTGCTTGCAGAATTGATTGATTTAGCTCACATCAAACGAGCGACCATTAGATTGTCATTGGCGATTGTCCTGTAACCCACAACATGTTGTTGTGTGTTGTGGACAACAAGTGGCAAACCACTGCCAATCACGTAATACAACTTGGTCAGATCGATAGTGAAACGAGTGGAGTAAAACACTTGATCTGGTGCTCACGGTGGAAATGTCTTACCCAAAATAGCCTCAACTGACTATAGTCAACAGTCTGCGACCAGGCAAAACCAGACACAGATCGCAACAAACAGAAACTTTGTTGTTCATTACGAGCACGGCTCGATCATACTACTCAATTAATTCCACATTGCGGTTTTGTTTTTCATCGCCGATGATGTAACACACTCGAGTCAGTGATAATTGGCCTCGCTCACAGACAGTACCCCCAAGATATGACCATTGGTTTCGATTGGACAAGTTGAAGGGTAAGGCAGAGTAGGACACAATTCAATGTATGCTTTCTATGGTTTGAGTGCACTTGATGCTGTCTGAAGGCAATTGGCGGGATGCCAAATTAATTCTAGTTGAATGATTAGTAATTCAATTGACACTGATTTATGGATCGGCAAACAGTATTGACATTTAGTGCAATACAAATGTACAAACAGATGGACATATTCCGTTGGAATGTAGCAGTGCAACTTGAACCAAGTAGACTTTTAGGTTACTGATTTTGTTTGCAAATTTTC
Organism: Rhizoglyphus robini; assembly: GCA_023373905.1. Classification (NCBI taxonomy): domain Eukaryota; kingdom Metazoa; phylum Arthropoda; class Arachnida; order Sarcoptiformes; family Acaridae; genus Rhizoglyphus; species Rhizoglyphus robini. The sequence goes on along the minus strand of JAKIJQ010000007.1, from coordinate 4,891,641 downwards.
CGCTTTAGTAGAACAATGTTAATTAATTTGCTTGCAGTGCAATTCCGTCACCGTTAGAATGTACTTGTTTGTTGAAATTGTTTTGTCCATTGAACAATTGACCCTGCACTGAGTGGCGATTGAGTGCTAAATCCACGATTGCATACACATACCAGTGCATAACAATGTTGATTGATGGTGAAGTGTTCGATCGTTCAGAGTGGACACTGTCGACAGCAACCAATTAGTGAGTGGTAGAGTCAGTTGTTTTTGGCGCTGTCCCAATCGATGACCATCGGCATGAGCATAGCTTGTGACTTAACTTTCACTGTGAGCATCACTGGCGGCATCGATCGACAACAACAGCATCATCTAGCTTCATCTTGTCGCCTCGATCAGCAGTAGCAGCAGCATCAGCAACAGCACCAACCTCCTAACCTCCATGTCGCATGTTCGGCAGGTATTTTTCTATCGCGAACATAATTTAAACGAAATCACTCGCAGTGAGACTCAATGACAGCCACATTCGCACCTTGTGTCTCGTCTTGTTTGTTCAATTCATTACTCGATTCGATTCAATTCATAGTAATTGGAACTGATCAAAAGTAAACCTTCCAACAGAAGACTCGAGCGCTAACTCGACAAGAAGCAGAGTGTTTCACTTTCCTTTCGGTAACCTCTTAAATATTGCATTCGCAACTTGCATCACGGTAATATTGATCGCCGACCTCAATCAAACCCGTTATCGTCGAACAAGAGCATTACCGACTTTGAAGCATCACTTCTTCTATTGGGCGGACAGATTAGAGTGGACGCTTCCAGCCGAATTTCATTGTGCCTCCAGATATTTTATGTTTTGCTTCGTGGCACTTTGTTCAGTTCGTACCCGAATGAGTGCAGGTTGCAATTGCAATTCACCGTTTGCCTTGAATTCAATCTTGAGAGATCATTGAAAAATGCAAAGTCACTCGCCCGGTGCTCGATCGTCGGCCTCAAGTCTGCCAGAGTCGAGCTCAGTGTTCGTCTCCCCAGCTAGTCCCAAACGAGTCATGTCTAGTCACATTCGAGTGAAGCGCATCACAACGTTGACCTTGTTTGGTCTCTTTGCGCTTTTCCTCTATCTGACCACCAACTGTTGGCCAGTTATCTTCAACCTGTTTGACCATCGTCGATATATGCTCGAAGAGCTTGGACAGCGCTCTAAAAACGGCCAAACTTGTCTCTTCTCGTTCGATTCTGCGAGCACACCAAGCCGGGCCGACCATCACAGCGATCATCCTCGGCACCGAGCATCGTTACTGGCACGACCAATGAAATACACGTTGGAGTCACTTTCTGTTCGACAACTGACCCTCGACAAGGTGCAATCGTTAATCAAGGTAAGTAGATTAGGTCCCGCCTAGCTATATCACTCAAAGATTTCGCATTCCAGCATTACAATCAATCAGTGGACAAGGCGACAAACACAAGTCAACTGTGCACCGAACTCGCTTTCTGGCAGGCACACCGAAAGGAGACTTATCAAGACAGAGTGGACCGGCTCGATCACGTCTGCAATATTTACGACTTCTCAGACCGAATCTTCACTTACCGATCTAGTACGAGCAATCGCCAGTATGGCTCAAGTGAGCAAAATCCATCGCCTCGATATTGCAGCACAAGGACCTGTCCTTTGCTGGTGGACGAGCATCGACAAGTGTTGGCCTGTTTTGTGCAGAAGGTGGCATCAACCTCAATTAAACAAATTTTTGTTCGATTGGCCGAAGGCAATCACCAAAACTCAAGTGGCACCACCAGTGCGGTACAACCCAAGACAGTAACCAACCTGACTACATTTCACCTCACTGCCAATGAACACCTTCATCGTGTCTCTCCCACTTATATTCGTCGTTCGAAAGAATCACTTTACTTTAAGGCCATTTTTGTGCGACACCCGTTCGTACGCTTGGTATCGGCCTTTAAGGACAAAGCAGAACGCGGCCCTGAGCAAGAACCCTTCTTCTACTCTCAGTATTGGTATCCACTGTTTAATCGAATCTATGGAGAGGGCAAGTGGGATCAAAACACTACTCGTGTAACATTTTCACAGTTTGTAGAAGAGCTTCTACTGCAGACAGACCCATACCTGTATGACGAACACTGGGCACCAGTTTGGACTCGCTGTGAACCCTGCTATGTGCACTATGACTTTGTGGGCAAACTCGAAAGTAGTGATTCTGATTTTGACTCATTCAAAGGACACATCGACAAGGATCTACTTAACCAAACCATTTGGGAGAACAGAAACATTCAATTCGGTAACACATTGCCTGGAGATTTGCATAAAAAGATTGAGAAACAGTGTCGCGCTGAAGAGTCAAAGTTTAGCGAAACTAAACGATACTTGGTACAGCTCAAAGCAGAGAGCATCATCGAACTGTACAAGCGGTACTACTTGGATTTTGAACTGTTTGGATACACTTTGGACGAGTTGTTTCAGTGACAATGACAGTCAGCAATGCCTCCCCAAACACAGAATTGGCCTCCACTATTTATGACGCAAATATACTGTTATTTTGGAAAAATTTTATTGTTTTCCATAGCGTGTTGACATCCGAAGTGTGTTATCTCAAATAGGCATTTTTGCTATTTTGAACGGCTTTAATTGGTGACATGTTCAATGTTTTCTGGTCTGTCACTCATCGTTCACAAGTGATGGTATTATCAGTGTTGTATTGCTATTATTAGCATTCGAGCCGAGCATTGATCATTGAATTGATCACTGCAAATTGATGTCAGCAAAACATTTTGGAACGAATCCAAAAGCACCAAATTAGATATTTTGGCCGATTTTATTGGGATCATCCTGGCACACAACAACAATCACAGACTGGCTCGTATTGACTTACAAGCGGTACAGTGCTGATAGTGGACTCGAGTGTGGATTGCCAAGTGCGAATTAGCGAAGATCACCAGATTGGCCTGCAAATGTCTTCCGATAGTCACCTCAGTTTGGGGCTCAATCAGTCACCTAATCAGCTTAAGTTCTACTAGCACAAAAATAGACGTTTTCGTGGTGTTCTTTTACCGCGATATGTTCGAATAGGCGATAATTATCATTAATGACGATAATAACAAAGTTGATTGTAAAGCACTACAACTCACTGCTTACTGTTACCGATTCCACATGGCCACACACGCATTCACTCGCACGGTTGTCTTTGTCTTGCCATAAAAGGATGCACACTTTAAACTCACCGAAATCGTCACCATCTCGCGATATGTCAATCAATGCTGGCGAGAGAGGATCGAATGTGTGATAACTCGTTATCTCTCTACAGAATGACCCAAACCAGTCACTTCGCATGGCAGTAACTGATCAGTAATCAGCTGATTGGCCATTCGACCAGATGGCATTGTGTTCGCCATAATTGACAGGAAACTTCCTCGCAACAGTCGAACCTTACCATTAGTTTCCTATCTAACTGGCCAATTCATCACCGGTTTTCAAATGCCTGTAAGCACAAAATATTCCCTGTGTTTGTATACTGCTAGTTCAAAACTCAAACAAAGCGGAGATGGCGTAACTGTTGCCAATAAATGCGTTTGTTTATGAGTTTCAACTTGTGTAAGGTAGTCAAATCAATTCAATCGTTCATCAAATGTTGTTGAGGTACTCAGCGAAACTGGCAAACAGCGAAGTGTCTGCAAACATGTCACCACTAACGGTTCCCATCAAATATTCGCCTATTTGCAATTGCCGGTAAGAGTTATGTCATGTCTGCTTTGTTTTGTTTTGTCTGCCAAACTCGTGATTGAGTGCATTGATTTGCAACACATAGTTCGGACCACTTCTGTATGTTTATCATTCCTTGATGAAGATGTGCTTTGTTGACAGTGTAGCACTGTCGTGTACGGCTTGAGGGTGCTTTCGCGATGGTCACTCTCAGTAATGCCGCCTTGTCCTCTGTCAGGGTAGATTGAAGCGAGAGTGAACTGACTCTGGGCGGATTGCCACCAACTTGTCAATGGATGCGTGACTGGATCATGATCGATATGTGGCCACGGTGAGAGCGGCCACTAACCACCGAAGCTAATAGAGTTAACGAGAAATGTTGAGAGATGCGGCATGGGATAAGTGCGTGTGTTGAACATATATTGCTGCTCATACCGTGGCTCGCTGTCTCGAACACGATTCGCGCGATACTGCCGCACTGGCTGAAGAGGCAATTCGCTATCACACATGTTGCCAGTCACATAACGTTGGCCTGATTAGTGTCCGATGTCGCACTGGTGACGCCGTAAAGCGTGCTGCTTCAAATGCTGACGATCTGCTAACATCGATCGGTGAGTATTGAATGCACTTGTTCAGCTGACACTGTCTGTCTACACCTTGCACTAGTGCTCTGTGCCAATATAAACAAACGATCAATTGACTAATTAGTGCCAAACAGTGCTCCGCACTGGTAAAGGCTTGTCGTTAAGACTCAATCGTTTGTGACACCTCAGTGCCTCGAGTGGTGCCGTGTTTGCATGCACCTCTCCACCTGTCTACGTGCATTGTTTGACTAACATTACATGTGTTGATTCTCTAGGACGGACCGCTGGCCGGACTGACTGACCGATTGGCATCAACTCGACCCGAGTGCCACTAACCTAGCCCATTAACCTGTCTCGTTCAATACACCATTCCTACGACCAATCCTCTGTCGACGCCGTCTGAACAAACTGGAATTGTGCTTCGCTTCGCAAAAGAAAGAGAAATATTTTGGCTAGGAACAGACATTTTTGCTGTTTTGTTATTACCAAATGCCGAATGACTTAGATTCGAGTCTGCCTGACTTATACGCACAAGACCAAGATAGATCGGTGCGAGACTGCCACCGAATCCGAAAGGCAACTGCCTAATCGGCAGTCTAATTCCGACGCACATCACTGAGCCACTTTGCTTGTTGTCAGTGTCACTCCTTCCAGTTGGTGCATACTTTCACATATTCTCACGCCACTTCACGTTTGCGTCAATCCGACCGAATATCATCTGGGCAAAGGAATCAATTGCCAGCCAACACTACTGCACTGCTCACTACCCGAAAGTCGACACCATTCAACCAGCTGATTCAAACACACAAAGCATACCGAATACCACACCGAGGCTTTATATAACAGTTCTTCAATATTCAAACTGTGCCATTCAGAATCAATTAACAACTAACTAACTTGCTCGGCTCGGCTCGTGATGTGCACATGTTGTGCTGGTCGAATAATTAATCAGTGATTAGTCTGTCCGATGTCGTCATATCATTGCTCGCTGTGATTCGCTATCGGCAAGTGTCACTCAATCCACTCATACACACCACTGGCAGTGAGTGTCTCCTATCAATCTGTGATATCGTTGTGATCAAGCAGTGTGTTTGTCCTGGTCATTACAATGACCACTCTGCTCCCACTCAACCTCGAATCTTTTGGTCACCATCACCACAAGTCAGCTGTGCTGAGTTTAGCCAAACCAAGACCACTAACGTTTTCGACTAGTACCTCCATTTCGATGCCAATCCTGTGTCTTGACCGAATCGAATCATTTCCCATCAAATCCACAGGCTCTCTTCCCGATCTTTACGCGATGGTATCGGCAGCCACTGAAAGCAGACATCGCGCCGCTTCTCTAAACGACACACTCAACCTTTCCTCATCTCTTCCATCTGCCAGCACTCCATTTGCCATTTGTCCGGCCACAAGCCCACACCCGTTGGCTCAATCCAAATCGATTTCAAAAGATTGCTCAATCCCACAATCCAGTTCGACGATGACAGTCTCAAGCGAACAAAATTCGGCCAGCAGTGCCTTAGCCGCCTCATCGCCAAGTTCAAATGACTTGAACAACAACTGTTTGCGCAATGGAACGAGCCAACCAAAGAACGATGCGTCTACTTTGATACCAAACTCGTCGGACAGTTTGTTGCCAAGTGAGTCGTCAGCACCCGATCCGCAGGTTGCATCGCCAGGCCCTCGTCGGCGTAAAAGCAGCAGCATGGCACCTGTTGTGCCAGACTTTGAATTAATGACCAAGCTGGCCACCGAAGACCAACAGAGCGAAGTGTTATCTCAGCTCGAACAGAACAGAAGTGCGTCATGTGACATTTGCAATGTGCTTGGCAACCACTGTCAGCACTTGATCACCAATGGTGAACCAGTTGCGAATGGACATAACCAGAATGATGAACTCGACGACAAAGCCGACGACATTCACCACTGGAAGGAGTATTGCGGTAAGTGTGCATTGGCTACATTCCCTCTCAATGACGTGCTAACATTAGTCTCGCGAATAATGCCACCACCGGATGACTTGACAGTGATTTGTGTATCGCACCTCACGGTCACACCCACCTTCGGTCGTTTCTATTTATATCTCGATGTGTCTCGATCGAACCACGTTCCTCTTCACTAATCTATTGCTCGCTCTATCTTCTAATGATAATTAATAACTTAGGATGGCGCGCACTATCTCTCCCCATTTTGGCCCTTCATTGTATGTATTTGGTGAGAGAGTACGAGATTGATGTGAGTGGCGGAATATGCGCTGTACAGTGCACCAGTCGAACCAGTGAATGAGTGAGTGGATGGATTCGATTGCCGCCGACTCTGTTCGCCCAATTAACTATCCACTAATCTATTGCACTTGTACATTAATAGACCATTTGTCTGGCTGCTAACACATAGTTCGTCTACTCGGCTGTTGATCCTCCTCGGTGTGTCATTCACTGGGAGTCTCAGTCACTCAGTCATAGTCGCTACGTGACTTTTTGCTCAAGTTTAATCAAGTGAGTGAAATTGACGCAAATCAAAGCCAATCTATCTATTTCACTACATCTCATTTGCACAGATTGTGATTAGCCACTTATTGCTGCTTTATTTCCTCATTTGTGACCGGTCACTTTTAGTTTTGGACAGTTATGGCCAAAAATAAAAATAATTAAGGTGTAAACTTGTTAGTTTGAAACTGTTTGCATTAATCATTTGAACATCTGTTCGATTTGCTAATTTTAGCTTTAGAAAGGAACAACCAAATAAGGTTTATCTAGTCACTTAACTTGTTGCTCTATTGGTCATCTTGAGAGTGGGCTTAAGTTGGTCGTCCGATGTCTTATCTTGTCGAAGATGTGTTTTTGAAGTGCATGATGCGCATGAACTAATTTGGTATAATTAAAACGTTTCATTAGAAGACACAAAATTCATTACTGAACTAGTGACCTGAAGATTGAGGTTTGATTGATTGACATGTGCGCTCTGCATGTGCACATTGGCCTACCATTATCGCTCACTTAAGCGCCGGAGTCTTTGAGCTAATTAGGTAACCTTACAAATTTTCCTCAAAACCCTCCATTGGATTGCGTTCATTCATAAGAACGGGTCACATTCGAATTATTATTGCGATATTGTCATTGAATTGGTAATTGTATGACACTAAGTTTGTTGCACTTGAATTGAAAACAGTTATTACCCAGCAAACCAGTCGAGTCTGCTTTTGTGTGCTTTCACTGCATTGAAATCATCCGAAGACATGCACACAAATGCAACTCGACGAAACTAGATTGCAATAGACAGTTACACACACACTTGACACGTTTCAACGGTGAGTTACGCAAGTTGGGGCTCGTTTCGAGTGATAAATGCAATCTGGCCAATTAGTAGTTGTGTCAGTAAGCCATTACCAGGCCGACAACAACACTTAACCACAATCACAATATATGGGCAATGCATATGTTACAATTCCATCACGAGCCTGCCAGTCTAAAGGTTTATTTGTTTGGAATTTTCTGTCATCTTTAATTGATTTGATCATTTTTTATATTCACTTTTTGGTTTATTTTTATTTGCTTATCAGCAATGTTGTTGTCATTGAATTTAGTCGAGTCAGCTACTTGTGCAGCGTGTGTCGACATTTGGTGAATACATTTGCACTTGCAATTAAAAACATCAATGACAAGTTTCCATTTATTTATTCCAATTTCAGATTTCTAGATTTCTCCAGATGCAATCTATATATTTCAAACGTTTTGTTTTAATTTCGGTGTGCATCTGTCAATTGTTGCCAACTTCCGTGATTGATTCCTATGGCAATTTAGATTAGGAATTTGGGACAAATAGTCTTTGCCGGTTGTATTGCGCAATGCGACTGAGTTGAGTGTTACCCACAATGTTGACTATTTATTACAACAATCGAGCGCGCTTGTATTACAAGTTAGTTTTATTTTTTGCTTGGTCGAACCGTTGAACACTGCCGATGATGGGAATGTTGTTTACTGTTTTGGCGCCTTTCCCAGTGAAACAGTCCTAACTCGACACATTCAAGTGGATGTGTGTGTGGGAGAGTGTGGCCAGCAAGCACCTCTACATCAAACACAGTAGATAGCAATTGAATCTGTGCAATACTGGTGCCACGATGTGACTATTTTGGTCTGGCATTTAAACGAATTATTATTTTCTTTTCAAATCGCATCGATGAGACTCGATTAGTAACTGTCGATTACTGCAATCCAAGCATCCAAGTCTCACAGTCACAGGCACACTCAATTGATTCCTTTCGGGCACTTCGCCGACATTAGAGATAAGACTTTTGGAGTGGCGCTCCAATGGACGCATCCAAGAGTAGTCGTTTGTCCTCGGTTTAAAGTTTGACTCTGTGCTCGCTTTGTTGTGGGGTTGTTGTTGCTTTGTTCAGTTGTCTTATCTCGAGTTGTTTTCTATTGTTTACAAAAGATTTCTCCTTTGTGTTGGAAAACTAATTTCCATCGATTTACATTTTTTGAGCTGTTTTGTGAAAGAAGTCAAGGCAATAAAAGTGAATTTACTATTTAGTTGTAGTTTACAGAATAGCTCAATGCTTGATTTAGCACATGAGTAATTAGTAGCAAGTGCATCTAGGCCAAACTGTTATGAATTGTTAACGAATTGAGCGCGTCTTTGTGAGATTTGTCTCTATGAAGGATTGATTTGGCCTGGCACTTGGTGTGGCGTGGTTTGCCATGTGTTCGTGTGATTGCTACATTACTTAGCGTTACTTGATCACGTGCTTGTTGAATGCAAATCGGTTGCGAGTCCGCATTGACACTTGTTGTTGGCGGCCAACTGGTGATTTGTGGCATGACTCGTCCCGTGTCGTTCACATCGCGATCTGTGTCTGTGTATGTTCGAAAGTCCACCTTGCCCAGTGCGAACCACTCAATTCTGGCTAATACGTTTGCACTCGCCATCTCGCGATTGACAAAGCACAAGCATTGCCATGTACAGTGAGCAATCTCAAGTCATCTCTTAAGAACGTGCCATCGAGTGCGATAAGCCTCGAGATCGGGTCTGATTGTCAGTGCAAACACTCACACAAAGTGTAGTATTTAGAGCGAGGGTATCTATATTTAGTCATTAAGCCGATACTTGCAACCTGAAAAGCGGTTAACTGACCAAGGGTGACCTCACTGATCCGAATCACTGATGATGATGATCACTGATTCGGTTCCTGGTTTGATTGTCCTCCCACCGCCTTTTTCCTCACTCCGATCTATCAATCATCATCGCGCCAAGTGATCGATCGAATATTTTGATTCAATTATTTTACTTAGATTTCGTCACTCGACTAGTTCAACTTTCCCATCTTGGATATCTTGGCTCGAACAGCGTTTGAAATGACATTTGTGTTTACTTAAACGGACAGTTTCATCATGGCCGTGTGCTGTTTAAGTATTCGAGAAGCGACTCGACTCGACTCTGTGCGTCAGTAGCACTTTTGTTGTTTAATGATTTGCACTTGCCACTCTATGGTTTGTTGCCAGGTCGACTAATTGGTTGATCATCGTTGAGAGAGTAGTCACTTCTCGACTGACTCGAACATGGTCGAATGTACGAAAGTCGAACCGACTAGCAGGCAAGCTCAAATTGAAATTGCAAATGTTTGCACGTGTTGCACTCGTGTGCGGCACACAATGCTCACGGTTCTTTGCGCTAATCTGTGATAATCGATTCATAAATAGCAATCTCGCAGCATTGATGCTTCATTGGCCGGCCCGATCAATATCGTTTGATTGCTTCATCTTATCAACTGATCGATAACTGGTGGCCAATTGTCTTGCCTTGCTCATTGACTTTAACGGCACCACAAATCACCATCATCACTCAATCACATGTGTTGTGTGCTAATCCCCGAGTGTAAAGTTGTTTGGTGTTCGTTGTTTTCGGTTGGTCTAAATGTGGAAGTTGGCAAATTTGTGTCACTTGTTGACATCAATCAAGTCGATCACGAATAAAGCCGTACGTGTGAAGTAGGCGTGTGTGTGTGTGCTGAGCGATCGTGTTCGGTTCGGTGTTTCAGTGATGATGGCTCAGCAAAGTGTCACTCTGACTCGATCTAATCAAGTGATCATAATTGGTCTCTTTGTGGGTGTCTGTTCGTTGCATTCGGTGCACTGATCGCTGATTGGCGATTGTTGATTGGCGATTGTGTCGATACCGAAAGGGAAGTGATGCGATGTGATCAATCGATCGATCGAAATTGAATCACTGTAGGTACACGAGTGTCTGGCCATCACCAGGGGTGACATTTCACAGGTTTCCACAGATGGTTTATCGCACTCGTCCACTGCAAATAATACTAATTGCCAATAATGCCCGCAACAAACTATAATCTTATCAAATCGAACCACAATCAAACCGAAACTGCTTGGGGCATTTAGTTCGATTCCTCACCGAGATTTATTTATTATTTAGTATTATTATTATTTTTTTTTGCTTTATATAAAAACTTGTTTACAAAACATTCCATTCAATTGCTTGTGGCACAGTGACTTTCAACCGTTTTGCTCATCGATAGGGAATAGCTTCAAAGCACGAGTGAATTAGTGATGCGGTGTGATGTGATGTGACCAGTAGAGAGTGGGCATGCACTCACTCCTTCACAGGAGTCATTAACACTTGGTGTGTATAATCACGTAGCGACCAATTGATTGGGATCGCACCGAGCTGGAAAGTGGTCTCACGATGACTCCTTGGAGGCACACAACCATTTAACTCCTTGTTTGCCTTGTCGGCCGACTCCACTTGTTAGATTTAGTTCTACTGATGCTCGATAACGAGCTAACGAGATGGCTCGCTGTTGATCACATTATTGGGACTAAAAATTATATCACTGAATGGTACTGCTGATGGTACTTGTGATGATACTGGTACTGGTACTGCCACCGAGATGGTTGGACTTTGGCGCCTTACTTTGCACGTTACCACTTTTCGCTTCACATGACTTATGAATCGGTGCCAATTTTGCAATGCTCTTGATGCTCGAGATTGAGCGATACCGAGAGACCGACAGTGCATTACTGGCCACTGGGGTAATTAGTGAGTAAGTGTAGTTGGCCGCCTAATCTATTGAAGGGCACTTTCCCGCTTGGCCGACCTTGACTAAATATAAGCTGGCCAAGTGTAAGGTCCACCGAGATGCTGTCTGGCACGACACTGACAACGATCTGCCAATCGATCACATCACTGATCGTACAACACCGACACAGGCCAATCGATGGAGACATCAGTGATGTCAACGGTGTGCCACCGTAAGCTATATTATGACTCGTATTATTACTTACAGGCATGATATTTCATTTCGCAAAAACTTTTGCACTAAACAGTATATTTGTTTGTTAGCAAAAAAATGGCTCAGTCATACAGTCGATAAGGAATCTTCACTTTCATTTATTTTGTCTAGTTATTTTCAATGTCATTTTGCCACTTGTTGATTGGCACAATTTATCAGCCAAAAGTGCGAGGTCATTCCCGGGGGCTTGTTTGCATTGTTTTGAGACGATTGGTTCATCCTTCAGCTTTCACCCCTTTCAGCCTGTCACTGGGTTTGTAGAATCATTCGATTGGCTTATCTGCATTCGGTCACCCCTCAAATCAGACCACAACAACAAACACGAGTGGTAAACTAGTTTTTTCCTTGCAGATGCGCACTCGATAACGCGCCGTATTTATAGAATAGCTCCCATATGGCATTATATTGGCATTGATCCCTTTCGGGATGTTGCCAACCTTGAAAGCTTGTGCCTCTCTGTCAACACAAGTCCAAGTCAATGGCACTTTAATTAATCTCAATCTGATTGACCATGATTGTGCGTGTGTGTGTGTGTGTGAGTGTGTGTGAGTGATAAAGTCACAAAGCCAAATTTTACTTTGCCTTTTAATTCATTTTCTTTAATTTAAATCACAAAATGCATATGCCTACCCTTTCTATAGATATATCTACACATCTAAATGTGGAATATTTGAAGCATTGTTAAGAGGTGATTCTATTATTACTCCATAGCCACTTATTAGTCGCTCAATCAGTGAACCATTTATTCAACAAAACAGTCGACCATCTAAGCATTGCAAATTGCAACACACCGAGAGAAAGTGGAAATGGTGCAAATAGCACAGAATGTTTCTTTGTCAAATTTTTGCTAAATGCGTTTTGAATAAACACCAATTTGGTAAAGCGGTTAGGTGTGATTTGCATTTACTTTTGTTAGCTGTGTGTGCTGTGCTATTTTGGCTCAAGATGAATAACTCCGAGTTTATTACTTCGAGTCGAAATTTGCGTGGCTTGGCTTGTGAAGTTTGGTGCAATATAAATAGATTTTACTAGTAAAACTAATTCAAACAACTGCACGCCGCCATTCGAAACATTTTCAATTGGTTATTCAACTCATCATTTAAATTACAAACTTGACAAATTACTTTCCATTGCCAGTTTGACTATGACTTTCGATCTTTGGAATTTGGTCAAGAATGTCAAAACAATCACGATGTTGGTGCATGGATAGCCGGGGAAGCCGCTATAGCGCGTGCATGTGTGACACAGTGTGCTCACTTACAATAGTCAACATTCAATAGTGAACAAATGTAAATAACACTTTGTCCAAATGTAAACAACAAGTGCCCGGATTGACATAATCGTTAGTAGATATTTCCTATTGTTGCCTTCAGTGATGCTGTTGCTGTTGTTGTTGTTTCAATCTGTCGCCGATTGGTTGTGTTTATCTTTTCTTGTGTCACTTTGAAGTGTCTGACTGATAGACCAGCAAGAAATCAGGTCCATAAGTTTGTCTACAATTTTCGGTGATGCCTCTCTCTACTATGGTTGGTCACTTTGGCCAGTAGTGGTAGAGAAGCAACGCGCCTTATCGATGGCTCGTCTCTTTCCAGAAAGGTCATATTCCAACGTCCAACTTTTTGACAGACAGACAGCCACTTTGTCAAAAACAGCAATGACTACTAGTTTAGGTCGAATCGAATAATAACAAATGATTCTCTCAAAATAGGTCATTGTGTCCACTGCTTTGTCCACTTTGTGGCCTTTTGCAGCTTTTCGGTTTTGCGTGTAATTTAATTAGGCAATTAGCTGTTGAGCAGTGAATGGCAGCTACAAGACAAACAAAATAGCGTTCACACGTGAACACTGTCGCAATATTAGGTCCATCCATGGACGGCATGGGGATGGCATGCTCGAACAACACCTTAGCAGCTGTATGATCACGTCGGGACTTTTCCACCTCATTCACAAAAATTGACTTTTCTCGCGCCGTGGTCGTGGCCTCTTGTCATTTTTGTCACACATTCCACTCGACTCTTTCAAGTCACACAAATTGATTATGCCATGGTTTGATTTTTCCATTCACATTTTCTCGATTTGATTTTTTCTTTATTTACATTACTGGCTTGATTGAATGTGATAAATATGATCTTTGGCCGAAATATTTCCATTTTTAGTGCCACCTTGTTTTGATCCCTTCTATGTTGGCAAATTCTAGTCCTGAATTGAAGGATAATCACGTGTTAATCAATTGATAATTTAGTTATACTGACAAGTGTTGTAAATAAAAAGCCTCAATTATAACTTTTATCATAAAGTTCAAGCAAATAGTCAACAAGCCTGAACGCTAAGATTGACGTGTTTATGTCCATAGTTTGACCTCTGGTCAACTACGTCTTAATCATCATGATTACCTGATTACGTGGTTCGTCTTGCCGCGATTGTCTCTTATCACTCGATCACATTAGTCAAGAGCAATAATAGTCATTTTTTAACCTGTTCAAGGGTCTTTCCCACTAATTGCTAATTACCTGCCATAAAGCAAGTCCCTAGTTCCTTGTGAGGACTAGTTGCTAGTTGCTAGTCTTGTCTACGTGACCAATTAATATTAGGGGAATGCGATATTCCAAGAAGGCTATATAAAGACTGGTAATTGGTGTGTAAAGTGGCGCCTGTTGCCTGTGGTGTGTCTGCAAGTGTTGCGTTATGTGCTCGGTGTTTATTCGGTTCGGTGCCAAGTCGACCTACACGAACCTAATCCCCAGTCACCAATAGCATGCAACATGCATTTATCCGCATTGAAATCGACATTCCGAGTGGAAAGTGTCAATTCGACACTTGAAAGCTCAAGATGTGGCAGTAATGAGCCTGAGGAGGGCCATTTGCAAACTAGTCGTCGAACAGAATGCAGTGAACAGTGATTCGATCGAGAAACGATCAAAAGAAAGGAGACACCGCCACAAGACCACCACAAGTAAACAAAGTGTTCGATGTCGATGGGCAGGCACAGTGGCAGACTTCGAGTCAAAGTCAACCACTTCTGTCACACTCACACCTTTATCGTCACAAACAGTCAATCACTTACCTACTTGTTTCTCTCGAATTTGCTCTTTATTTCATTTGGCCGCTTCATCTTGTCACTGTTTATACTCTCAACTCTAATCTCAATTCTGTCTTAGTGGTGCAAGCAAGTGAATCACGTAATGCCCCCTTCTGTTTATCGACATTTTTTGCCTCCTCTTGTTTACTATCGCCACCAGTAGATGAAATATCGAATCTGGTCGACAGTGAGCAAGCCCAAGCTCGTGTGTATGTCTCAGCTTTTTCCATGTTAATCGTCACATCTGCGCATCAATCGAATCGGCCTTATCTGTTCGATATCTCTAAATTGGCGTCAATAAGACATATCTCGTGGTGTTTGTTTTTCACTCGATCGGCAGTTGTGTGTTGTTCGTTGAGTGACGCCTCCTGCCTGGCGTATATATTGCTTAGCATGTGTTACTCTGGCAGAGGCACTCGGTCCACTGACTTGGCCACAAGCAGTCACGTAGCAATAACCGAACCCGAGAAGAAGACTCTCGAGATCTCCACCAGTTAGCCAAGTTGTGTGTGTGTGTGTTGTCGATTGCCTCATCGCAACCAGTTGCCATCTCGCGCCACTTTGTCAGTGGCAGTTCGCCGGTAGTCACGCATCCTCAGCATTGCCTGTCCACGTGTTGGTCTCTCCCAACGTACAGCCCCCAAACCATTTCAGTCATTTAATTACGACCCAGTCACAGTAACTGTCCAGTATCAGTCCAGCTTTGATCACACTAGCCCGATCTTATACAACACATACTCTCAATAATACTTTGTCACTTGTCTCTCAAATCTAAGTCATTACTTTGAAGTGAATCACTTTTATTCATTGCCTCAACTGTCATTTTCGCCTAAATCTCATCTGTCACTACTTTTGCCTGTTCGCGCCGCACTTGATTCAATTACCGCCAATGACCCTTACGATGAGCTTTCCCTCAACACTTAAATTTAGCTCTCATTCTGGTCGATTCAGCGAGAAAGCACAACATTATCAGTTGCTCGTTTCTGGTACTAACTTGTTGAATTTTATTATTAAACTTTATAAACTTTTAGTAAACCTATTAATTAACCATTTTAACTGTTAACTAATTATCTTTTTTTGTTAATTTTAGGTTCCGAAAAAGAAAGTGCCTCAGCATGGCTTGCAGCCGCTCTAAAGGCGCCTCGTTCGCCTCAAAGCAGACGAAAGAATGGAATGATGAATGGAATGGTAAATGGAATGATGAGCATGGCCAATGGATTCAGTGGCAATGCTTCGAGCACCCTCAAACTCACCTCCACGGAGACAGCCAAATTGTACCCCTCTATAAACATTACGAGCTCTGTTCCACTGAACCCATCCGACAACATAAAACAGTACAAATGTCCTGCACAAGCCGTGACACCGATCAGTCAGACGAACTGTGTCAGCTCAAGTATCACTGCACCAACCACCAAAGGAGCAAATGTGGACAAGCCAAAGATTTTGCAGCCGTTCAAAGATGATCGAGTCCGAAGAACGTCCTCAATTCTGCGACCCGCTGCTCCGTTGCTTTCACCTCCTCCAGAGTCAAACTGTTCAAAGAAGAAAGTGTCCTTTGCGGACTCGATGGGAAAGAAATTGGAGAACGTTCGTTATTTTGTAATCTCGCCACAGGTCACTCGTCGGTACAGTTCATACCACTCGCCTAGTTCATATCTCAATAATGGCAACTACAACAGTCCCTGGAACATGGCAATCAATCAGGCCAACAATCGCACTCCTTTAGGTACCAACAACTCACTGAATACGAATTACACTGTGCCACAGGCTCAACAGTTGTTGCCGAACCCAATCAAAGATTATGATTTCAGTCACGCCAAGCTGGCTCCACGATACGAACTGGTAGCTTCTAACTTTACAAGTCCTTCGTTGCAGTTGAACTTCACCGAACGACTGGAAGCGCATTCGGTGCTATTGCACTCATTGACCACAGCGGAAACGACAGTGTACGGCACTGTGTCTGTGATGAACCTGCACTTCACCAAACGAGTCGTTGTCCGGTACACTTTCAACGAGTGGAAGAGCTTCATTGAGCGCGAGGCCACATACATGCTCGGCTCACACGACGGGCGCACTGATAAATTCTCGTTTGTGATCTACGCTCGACCCGAAGACTTTGCCAACAACCTGGCAGCTGCATTCTCGGTGCACCATGCGGGCACCTACCTGACCAACAGTCAGGACCCGATCCAGTCTATTCATCCACGAGTCTACTTTGCCCTTCGCTTCACCACTGGCGACGGCAAGGAGTACTGGGACAACAACGATGGACGAAACTATTGCCTTAACTTAACCACTTATTAAGCATTCGTTTTGAATGAATCAATTTGATAATTCCTGCTTTATTGTTAATTGTTGCTATATATTTTATCTGTCTCACCTGCCATCTCACCTCGTGCATTGTTAATTAAGCCATCCCTAATTTATATCGATTATCATGATCATCTCATTAAACTCGAGCTATTATTAATTAGTTTTTTATTGTTGTTTTAAGATTGCAAGTTTACAGAGGGATGAATGGTAATTAGAAAATGGCAATGAAGGTATGTATAGTGAACCGAGGAGTGGCAAAAACATTACATTAATTACATTAGGTCAATTGACAATGTGATTGATTGTTACCAACTGAACTTGTGCTTGGTAAAAAGTTGAAGGGAACAGGCTCGTGACCCACCAGAACAAGTTGGAGTAATTTAGAGTTGGGAAAATAATCTCGAGGATACAAAATTAGGCACAAAAAGAATTGATTAGTGTTCGGTGTGTTGGCTCACTGCCCTGTCTATAACAAATGTTGTCAATTCACAAAACAAAGCCTAGGAACCTAGACCACAGGCCAATGAGCATTGGCATTGCGCAATGATGCGATAAGATTACGAGTGAAGTGAGTCAAGTTTGTACAATGTAAACATAATGGCAACATATCAATAGAATTACAATGAATATTTACAGTCAACTAATGCAAAATGTATATTATAATGCTTATTGGATGTGTGTCTGACAGTGTCAGTTGGGTAAAACGACAAAATAATAAAATAAATCAATCAAGCATTAAATAAGACTCTGTGACTAGTGTCTGGTAGAAATAATTACAAAATAAATTCAATAAATGCAATTGGGCTAAATAACAATTTGATTGGGCAGAAAACTAGAGCAACTTTGGGAGAAGTCACTTCACCATCACGTACGTTTTCGCTTGGTTCAATTTGAATTGGGGAAAATGGCAGTCGAATGGCAATTGGTGGTCAAGGTGTGATGATAGCTGCGGTGAGACATGACACACTCCATTGGTCAATACTGAGCTGAACAAAACGGATAATCAATAAATAATAGGTTAGCTTGGGAGAGAGGAGTGAACATGATTGGTACTCGATTGGCACAAGAACAAATGCCAATGCGAGCAGACTAACAAACAATTTGAAATTACAATGTCACTGTTAGGCTCGCACTGGTCACTGGAATGTGTTGACATTACAAAAGAATTTCTAAAACAATTTGCAAAAAGGAATGAATTGAGATGGCGAGTGATCGATGCAAAGGTGTAAATGTGGATGTGAGTAGTGTAGATAGGTCCAAAGTAGAAAATAATGCCGTTCTGTGACGTACAGTCGATCGTTGAGTTGAGATCAGTAAGGTAAAAAAAGCGAAAAGTTGATTAAGTCACGAAATACACAATCGAACCATCGACATTGCCGTACGAGTTTGGTTTGAGCAATTAAGTGGAAACATAATTCGGACTTGCGAAAAGGTGCCAGTGATTAGTGACATTGGGCATGAGGCATGATGATCTCGGTTGAGTTTTGATTTTGTAGCGATTGGTACGATTGCTGAGATCGAAAGCAATTTGCTTTAGGATTTAGGTTGTTTGTTTGTTTGATTTGCGATATTGCAACAAGTTACTTTGTGATTAGTGTTCCGCATTACTCTTCTTCTTCACTGTCATGTTGTACGTACATGGTGGCCAGATTCTGGAATCGTGGTCCCCATCGATTGAGGTAGTCAAAGTCTTGCTCATTGTCGTCCATGGCAGAAGCAAGCGAACTAAGTGATCCTGCTGTACTGCCACAACCTTCGTAAGCATAGTTTCTTAAGTCGTCGAATGGCGGAGCGTTTGGATCGGTGTCTGCTTTGTCGAGATTTTCTCGAATTAATTCTCCAACATCGGGATGTGCCTCGGGTGGATCTGAGAGATCAAAACGTTAGAAAAAATCAGCAATCATATCAAATATATATCTTACATTGTCGATGTCTCATGTCTTTGATCATAGTAGGCTTTCCCGGAATGGAAGCACCAGTTGGATCAATTGGAATTCGCAGCGGAGTGATGTCATAGGCGTTCATGTCGTCTTCTCCACCACCTTCATCGTCGTACTGAATAATATTCTCACGAACATCGTCATCAACATCGTGACCAAACTTTTGATGCGGACGCCGACTGCGAGTATAGGCAACGATCACCAAAACCAAAACTATAAAAAATACAAAAGTACAATATTAGAATTATTTGTTAGGCAGCACAATATGAGAAACAAATCGACAAATTCCGCCAATATCAATGTTAGATTGTGTTAGTTGAAATATTTTTAGTTGCCATTGATTTCTTACTTAAATAGAAGATGATGCAAAGAACGATTATTAACAAAGCATCATTTCCGATTCCGATGGCGGCAGTGCCCTGGGCCAAAAGAGGACCTTCATCACAACTGCAATTGTCACATCGGAAGTTGTCCAATTGGCAGTCGCACCAGAATCCACCTCCACTTGGAATGTTGTAACATATTCCACCGCGTCCACACGGTTGCCAGTCGCATTCGTTTCGGTCTTCACAGCTCAGACGATTTGGGGTCATTTGGAAGCCAACTGCGCAACTACAATGAAATTGATATTGTTGAGACTCAATTTGGACAATCGAATGTGGTTAGTGAAGCCAGAGAGGAAGGTTACAGTAAAAGAGACAGAGTAGAACCAGAGATATTTAGAAGATAGATATAAACACTTTAGACATTGCACATTGCTATTGGCGGTATATTGACGATTTTTCTTCTCATTCCGGGTGATACGTACTCATGATGTTAACGATGCAAATGATGATCATGATGAGCGCAGCATTGCTCAATTGCAACTCCTTGCCCACCTTCTGAGCGTTGCAATACTTTCCGTAGAATCCAGCCGGGCAAGTGCATTGGAAGCCTCTGCCACCAGGATAGTTGAAACAAACGCCTCCGTTCAAGCATGGATTGATCGGGTTGCACTCGTCCATGTCGGTGCAATTCTTGCCGTCATTGGTCATTTGAAACCCAATCGGACATCTTCACAAGCAAAATGTGGCCAATGTCGAAACAAAGTGACAAAGATGGATAGGCAAAGTGTTACGAGTGTTAATAGGAAATAGAAATAAGAAACAGAAATTGGGATAGATTAGTTTTGTTAGTAGAGAAAGCGATAGTGAGTTGTCATAATAGTTCATACCTGCACTCGTGCAAATTCCACAGATCGACGCACTCAAATGGATGGTTACAGTGAATGCCTTCACAAGGATTGTTCGAGGGACAGCCAGTGATGATGTTGCGAGCTTCCACTACAAAAGCATTCTCGGAGCCATTCTCCATTGGCAGCTGACGACCGTCAAGTCGAATATCGCTCATACAACCTAGTAGGTATGAGAGAACGCTAGTCAATACCAGAAATGGAGTTCACAAGTGTCAAACAAACCTTCAACGAAATCGAAATCGACCACATACTGAGATGGTCCAACAATTTGCGCAAAACCACCAGCCATAACGTTTTGCTTGTCAACAACCAGCAGTTGATGTAAACCTTCGTAGTCAGTAATCTCATTGAATCGACGACCACCACCTCCGTCAAGTGCGATTGAAGCAGTTGAACCAAATCGTTGAACTTTGACGGTGTGCCATTGGCCATCACTGACCGACACATAAGGCAGCCAAAGTTCGCGTTCCTCAAGGTTGTTCAAGTTGTACCTAAATCTTAACTTTTTGTCTTTCACTTCGAGCACCCAATACTCTCGGTAGTGCTTGCTTGCCACCCTGAACAGTTCTCCATTCTTTTGTCTGGTTCGGAACTGCAGTTGAATCTCGTTGCGGTACGGGTCGGGGTCAAATGAAATAGCATACTTAATGTAACTGTTTGTCTGGAACATTTTCGACATGGTTTCTCGGTCGCACAGTGAGCCAGTCCAGCCAGACTCACACACGCATCGAGCAGAGTTGTAATTAGCCAAACACTCGCCATGTACACATCTTGAGTGAATCGAATTGGCGCGGCAAAGTTCGTCGGACACTGAACAACCAGGTTCGGAGTTGGCATACGAACCAGGCGAACCAAGGTCGTACATAACGCTGTTGTGAACCATGTTTCGAATGCAGCCATTGAAGCCTTGTTTAGTAGGCAAGTGGAAATAATTGGCATTGGCGAACACAGTCGAGGTTGCCGATGAAGAGGCAGGTTTCTGGTAGACACCTCCCACTTGCAGCGGACTGTTCACGTTGAGGAATTCGTTGAAGCCAACAATTTGAGTGATGTTTTCACAGCGAGATCGGTCCACACGAGAGGGGTCATCGTCATTGAAGGGAACGCCCACACAGTTGTCCACCACAATGCGAGCAGTCTCCTTGGTCCAGAAGAGGTCAATTCGGTGCCATTCACCATCGTGCAAGTCGCCAATAGGATGTACCGTCAATTCAGCAGTTCCAGAGCCAAAATCAATCAGAAGTCGAGGATTGCCGCGTTGCAACTCTAGTGAAACAAAGTCTCGGACACTGTACTCTCCTTCAATTGGTTCGCCCATTGGACCGTTGTAAAAGAGGAGGCCACTGGGCGTTCGGGTCATAAATTCGATGCTCAAGTGCGAGTCAGAACAAACTTGTAGAGGTGAGTACCAGGCCCAACCATCACCGTGGAAAGTACGAGTAGCCATTTCGCATCGTGGTCCAGTGTAACCTTCAGGGCAAGTGCAAAGAGCTCCAACAGATGAATCGGTGCATCGGCCACCGTTCAAACATTGAGGAGGCATCTTTCTACAAGTTTCGGGCTCATCAAAATCTCTCGGGCCACAAGTACATTTAGCCTTGACGCCCACGTTCACTCCAACAAAAGAGGTTCGATTGGCATTAACTACAATTGGCTGAGGATATATTTCCAGTACATTAGTACAGCTTTCACTTTCACAGTTGAGATTTTCCACCAAGCACTCGTCGATTCCCACCATAGTGATGTTGATGCCCACTTGGTGTTCGATGACTTTTCGGTTCAATGTGACTGCTCCGTCGAGGAAGACCGACTTTAGATAAGGCGATCCGTGAGCAGCGAATCTAATATCAGTGACTGGCGGTCGTTCTGACCTGGTGATTACACTAAACACGTCCAACTTGTCTCTGTCTACCTTGAGAATTCGAGACAGCACATCCTTGAACTTTTCGTATTTGCTCTTCTCTTGTTTCTGTTTGAGCGGAAACCAAACTCGAATGAAGTCTTCAGCAGTAATACCACTGACGCGGATAGAGCCTGAATTATAGACTGCTTCTTCAGGTAATTCTTTAACAGTGACGGTAACATTGGCAGGCACATTTTGGGTGTGCTTGCGGTCGTGCACGCTGAACCGAAGGAAATATTCACCATTGGTGACATTCTTCATGGTGATCATGCCGTCATCAGTGTGGAGCTCAAATAAAGGATGAGCCACAGCGCCGTCCCAGATGAATGACTTGTCAGGCAAGTCCCAATCGTCCAGATCTTCGACATGCACTCTACCAATGGGAGTTGGTGGCGATTGTCCTCGAAAGTTGTATACAAAAATGTTCTTGCTGCCCGGATACATTCGATTATCGTTGATGTCGCCAATAATGACTGTCAAGGTGCTGGTGCCAGATTTGGATGGATAACCGTTGTCTTTGATCACGATTGGCACGAGATATTCTTTTTGCACTTCTCGGTCAAATTCTTTTTTCGAATGAACAATTGCCATTCCGTCTCCATTAGCGCCCTTATGGTCTTGTTGAACATCAAAGAATTCTTTAATAATGTCAGGCGCATCTTTGGGTAATCTAAAAGTAAATGGAGGACCGTTGCCTTTTGAACGATCATCGTCATCGGTGGCCAATATTTCCTCCACCTTAGTCGGACTTTGGTGTTCCATGATTACAGGTCGATAGTCTTTGAGGAATCGTGGGGCATTGTCGTTGATGTCTGCCACAACGACCGTCAGTGTGGCTGTTGCAGTGCGGGCAGGAATGCCGTCATCCACAGCTAATATCTTCACCTGGTGTCGAGGAATCTCTTCACGATCTAACATTCTCTGAATCTTTACAGTTCCATCTTGAGCAATAGTGAACTGTCTTTTCTTGTCTGACGATCTATCGATAGCATAACTCACTCGAGACATACCACCACGGTCTGCATCTCTCGCTTTGAATGTAGCCAAAGTAGTGCCCACTTTAGAGTCCTCTTGAACAGTGACTTCAATGTTTTGCTTTTCAAATTCGGGTTTGTTGTCGTTGATGTCGCGGAGACTAAATCAAATACAAAACAATTAGCATAAATTTCTAAACACAAAACATACAAAATAACTCACCGAATGTTCACTTTTGCCTTGTCAATGTGGTCCTTCTCGGAACTTTCACCGTTGTCACTCACTTGGATGGTAATGTTGAATCCCCATCGCTGTTGAGGGTCTTCGTAATCGAGTGGTTTAGCTACCTTGAGAGAACCAGTGCCGTCTGAGTTGGTCACCATGGTAAACTTATCAGCGCCTGGCGAGTTTTCGATTACTTTATAACTGAATCGATTGGTTTCGAGTAAATCCTGGTCGTTGACCGAGACCACCAAAATTGGCGTCTCAGGCAGTAAGTCTCCTTCGGTTTCGTCCCATTCGACATTCCATTCTTTTTTAGTAAACTCTGGCGGCATATCATTGATGTCTTTTATTTTGATAGTGGCCGTGCCGGTGCCTTTCAGACCTCCTCCATCGGTTGCCACAACTTTGATTGTATATTCTGGATTCTGTTCTCGATCCAAACAGCACACTAGAGTCGATATTGTTCCGGTGTCTTCGTCAATCTTAAAGATCAGTTGTCCATTTTCATTTACTTGGTTTTGTTCGATTGCATATTTGAGTTTAGCATTGGACCCTTCACTGGGGTCATCGTAGTCAATTGCTGTCATAGTCATCACAGTCATGTCTGCAGTGCCGTTCTCGGTGACGTTGCCCTCGTAACGAGGCTGTGGAAAGAATGGAGCGTTGTCGTTGATGTCGCGCAAATTAACCAACACGTCAGCGTAACCGACCAATCCATTTCCGCCCTCGTCTTCAGCAAACACCGTGAATCGCCATTGAGATCGTCCAGTTGGTAAATCACGATCCAAAGGCTTGAGAACATAAATCTCGCCAGTGGTTGAGTTGATTGAGAATTTGCTGTTTCGCGGATTCTTGTCGTCAATGCCTTGACCAGTCAAGAAGTAGACTATCGCTTGGGGTCGGTCGCGATCTCCGTCGGTGGCAGTGACCTATGAATGAAAGCATTCGTTTAGTATTAAGAACACAATCGAAGAACACCCAGGGAAACTGTCACACATCACTCCACACATGTTAGTTTACTTATTATTATCGATCGGGTTAGTAAGCAAATATTGCATCAAAGGGGTACCTGAAGAATTGTCTTTGGTATATTATGGTCATCCTCTTCAAAAATGGTCGTCTCATAAGAACTCTGATCGAACTTGGGTGGCAAGTCATTGATGTCCTTTATAACGATCAACACATGGGTCGAATTCTCGTGCAATGTATCGGATGCTACCAAGGTCAGGTTGTACTGTGGGGCAGGGTCAAGTGCAGGGACAAATAAAAACAAATTAACACTACGACTAGATAAGATAGATATGAGGAAATGAAAGACAGAAATAGGAAATGGTTTGGCAATTTGCAAAGGGCGAACACAACTCTCACACCACTGACATTCGATTAAACCAATCGATCGAAATCGATCGATCAATTGGGATAAATCACTGGACCTGTAGAACACGTTTGGGCAGCAGTCGGTCGTCCTCTTCCATAATTTGCGTTTCATATGTTGGTCGGTCAAAGGTGGGCGGATTGTCGTTAACGTCCTTCACATGTATCACCACTTCGGTGTGATTCTCGTTCAGGTTGTCTGATGCCACCAGACGAAGTTTGTACTGTTTGCGCAAATTAAGTTATATACCCACCAGTCCAGAGAGCAGTGAAAATAAAATAGAGCAGAACGGTTTAGAGATTGGTCATAAAGTGAACTAGCTAAGTCTATTAAGACGAGCAAATTGCAAAACAAAACAAAGCAAAGAAAAAGGAAAAAGAAAAGTTTGTCTCAAGATGAGCGAACACAAACCTCTTTGCGGGTTTCATAATCGAGTGGGCCAGCCACATAAATGGCGCCAGTCTCGTTCTTCACTGCAAAGGCACCTCCGTGATTACCACGAGTGATTTCGTAACGAATTTTCGAAGCTAAAACACACAAAAACAAATAAATAAATATAATGCCAAACCAGACGCAATTTGAGAACACTTACATTCGTCTTTATCCTTGGCGGTCACTGTAATTACCGTGTGGTGAATGTCTTCGTCTTCATTCACTTCGGCTTCATACAATTTTTGATCAAAATATGGAGGATTATCGTTCTTGTCACCAATAGCAATTCGAATGTATTTGGTCACTAAATGGACAAGTATTAGTCAAAATTTGTTAACAAATAAACTCATTGATATACCATAATTCGGTTCGTTGCTTTTGGAATTGGGGCGAGCTGACGGAGCACCATCTTCGGCTTTGACCAGGATGGCGTATGCCTGTTTCTCTTCTCGATCAAATTCCATGGCGGTGTAGATGTCACCAGTCTCTCGTTCAATTTTGAATGGAGACTTGTCCTTCTCTTTGGACACAATCGAATAGAAGACTTTGTTGTAGGGGTCAGTGCCATCTCTGTCTATCGCTTCCACCTGGGTAACTTTAGTTCCAATTGGCATTCCTTCGAGCACGGTCTCTTGTTCCTTCTCAATGAACAGTGGAATTTCGTCGTTCACGTCCATCAGGTAGATGTGCACTGTAGCTTCAGAACCCAACTGCTGAACCCCGTTGTTTTGCACACGAACTGTCAGATTGTATTGGTTGATACGTTCAAAGTCGAGCGGAGAATTAACACAAATGTCTGCCCAAATTTCGTCACCTTCCACTCCGGGACTTTGAATAACGTAGAAAGTATCTTTCTTATTAGTCTGTTCGGTACCTCCCTTCATGAGGGTGTAGAATACGGTCGGATTGTCGGGAATGCCAGATCGAGCTTTGATCGAGATTACTTTGTGGCCAATTGGCACGTTTTCAGGAATTCGAATAGGACCATATTCTGACTTGTCCCAAATTGGAGGATTATTAGCGCGATCAACAACATCAATAGAAATGTCGACTGTAGCCCGATTCTGTGGATGGCCATTATCAGTAGCAATAGCTTTTAGCGAGTAGTGATCTCCGTCCAGTGGACGCAACAAACTGATCCAACCAGATTCGCGGTTAATGCTGAAGTAATCGAGATCAGAAGGTTTGTCGAGAACAGTCAAGTTGTAAGTGATGATTCCGTTCATGTCGGCATCTTCGTCCGAAGCAGACACACGAAGAATGTTAGTACCAATGGCAGTGTCTTGTCGAACGTATTCTTTGTACTCCTGACGGTCAAATAGTGGAGGGTTGTCATTGATGTCGGTGATCTCAACCTGAAACAAATGTATGTTAGAATTGGTAATCAACCCAAATGGTAAACATACCTTAAAGGAACAAACGCCTTCCAATGGGGGTGAACCTCGATCGGTAGCCTTCACAGTAACTGACACAAATCTGCCATCATCGCCTTCACGATCAAACACTTTGTTGGTCTTAATTTCACCTGAAATTTCATCGACCACAAACTTGGTTCCCTTCTGATTGGGTTGCTGCACAATCGAGTAGCGCACTTGTCCATTGTGGCCTTTATCCTGGTCAGTAGCTTTCACAGTGATCACCTGAGACCCACTAGGAGCAGCTTCTTCTACTTGAGGTGCGTATGAAGTGCAGTCTTCAAAGACAGGCTTGTTATCATTAACGTCGGTTATAAAGACCACAACCAGTGCAGTGCTCGTGTGAATATTGCGCGCTCCATTGCGACAGCAAGTGCCATCGTCGCGAGCAGTCACATTGAGCTCGTATTTGTCCTTGTCAAGTTCAATACTGCCCGAGGTCAAGCGAATCACACCAGTTCGTTCTTCAATGGTGAACATTCCCGAGGTTGTTCCTCCGCCAACAAAACCAAACAGAATTCCATCGCCATCTTTATCGCTGGCCACCACAGTAGTCACCAAAGTATCAGGCCCGGCATTTTCGTCAACGTTCGGTGTGTAGACGTCTTGAGAGAATTTGGGTGCTTCGTCGTTTTTGTTTTCGGTATAGACACGTACAGTGGCAGTACCAGTCAAAGGTGGATCGCCTTTATCTGTAGCCCTGACCGTGAAGACATATGTATTGTTAATGTCTGCGTCCAATCGTTTGTTTGACCGAATGATTCCTTTAGAGTCAATCACAAAATCGTCTCTGTCCACTGTGTAGACAATCTCGGCATTCTTGCCAGTGTCCAAATCGGTAGCCGAAACCTG
This sequence comes from Rhizoglyphus robini, assembly GCA_023373905.1. Taxonomy (NCBI): domain Eukaryota; kingdom Metazoa; phylum Arthropoda; class Arachnida; order Sarcoptiformes; family Acaridae; genus Rhizoglyphus; species Rhizoglyphus robini. The sequence continues at coordinate 4,864,308 of JAKIJQ010000007.1, read as the reverse complement.
CAGAATCGATGTACCAATGGGAATGTCTTCGTCAATGTTGAGAGCTTGATAGTCGGGCAATTCGAATCGAGGCGCGTTGTCGTTCACGTCTGTAATTTTAATAGTCAACTCGACTTGAGTGGAAAATCCTCCCGAATCTTCGGTGGCAATAACCATTAATTGATAAGTTTTAGGTTGCCTAAGTTCTTCGAAGTCAAGTTCTTTTGCGAGCTTAACAATTCCACTGGTTGGCTCGATGTTGAACGTTCCTGCACCAGCGCCTTGCGCCTTGAGTGTGTATCGAATCTGTCGTTCAGCAAATGACTTTGCTTTCACTTCGATAATGTCCGAATCCTTGCGTTGGTTCTCGGGAATGGTGGTCTCATAGTGCGGCATGTAGAATTGAGGCGCTCGTTTTCCACCCATGATGGATAGTCGAGCCTCTTCAGTGGCTTGAAAAGTTCGGTCGCCAGTTGGACCATTGTGATCCTCTGCTTTTACGTAGATGACGTACTCCTTGTCCAACATAAATGCGTCGAATGTCTTGACACGAACTTCGCCAGTTCGTTCGTCAACCTCGAAGCGACCTCCAGTTCGATCTCGTACCAGAAAGTAGTGGATGTTGTGGTCGGTATCAGGGTCACGAGCCTGCAGTTTATAAACCGATTCACCGGGTTTGGCGTTGAGCTGAACCACGGCTTGCATTGGCAAGGGTCGATTAATAAAGTACGGCTTTTCATCGTTGACATCTCTTATTTGAATGATGACCCGTTGACGTGCTTTGTCGCCAGTATCTGCCGGGACACAGAGAAAAACATATGCATGGATTAGTACTGAGATTAGCAATAACAAAGGGAGAGGTAATAACCGAAATGCCATCGCAAACACATTTCACTAATTAGCAAACTTAATAAGTTCAAATGGTGGCAGGTCTGTTGGGCAGATAAGTGCGCCACCGAGTGGGGATCGAGACTCGAGTGGGTCAGAACAAAGGCAATCGGTCGTCCTTTGTTAATTAGCATAATTACTCGACAATATCAGCCTAAACCATTTCCTGCACGGCATCACAATAAGTGTTTGCACGTCGGTGCTCGACTATACCCTTGAAACAAGCAAAACAGACCGAGACATGGCCCATTACGGCCTGTACAAACACCGAGACAATCCAGGCAAGCAAAGAGCGGACGTGACCGAGCACTAATTCTGTTGGACATTCGATCTAGACCAATATTTGAAGCAGCTTGACTCAAGCGCGGGCAAAAGAGAGAAAGCACTATAAATGGATGTAAACACAAGGCCAGACAAACAACGACAGATTGTCGCCACTGCACTCGTGTCAAAGTTCAATTTGCATAAGCACTGGCAATCTTACGAAGAAACAGACCAACCAAATTATGCTCGTCTGTCTGTCTACAACCTGTTGGCCGATTACGATAAAAGATAATAGACAGACAAATGTAGGCCTAAACTGGCAATTAGATTGGAACATACAAACACGCAAAGGGTTGAGGCAGTCCCGCACGGAAATTAAGACATTGCACGCAGACTAGAAAGACAATTAGAGAGGCAACTGAGATTGAGACAAACTGTGAATGCACGACCGAGTGGCACAATTAAACATGCAAACCGTCGACAAGCAAACACAAACATAGAATGAGCAATACAAATAGAGCGAGAGCATTGCTATTGGCCATTCGAGTTGACAGTTCGTGTAAACATTCGAAGATCGGGACATGTTTAAGGAAAAGAATGCAGCTCATGCAAACTAATCTAATGTGCTCGTGCAAGTTCGTTCATACAGTGACAAAATGATCACAAGCATGGAAGCGTCCACTGATTGAACTGCAATGAAGCCAAGCAGAGCATCGTGTCTGCCAGTGCTTATGGCGAGTCTCCACGCAACGGTAGCGTCGCGGGTCGAGTAAAGACAGACGGCCAATTGCCCGCACACCAAACTGAGATCAGTCTGAACCAAACAGAGATAGCGAGATGAGCATAATTAGCGAGAATATTACATCTGCTGGGAGGCACCGAGCAGTGAGATGGACACATGACATGCACCTATGGATTAATGCCCCGCCAGACAACGACAGCTGTGGTCTGAGTATTTGTGTGCTTGTTGGCTCGGGTGGCACAAACAATCGCTCCATTGTGTGACCAGTAGAGAAGATTCACTTTTGATTGCATCAATAGAATAGAACATTGCTATAATTAATGACCGAGATGATCGAACAGTAAAGGTATGCACTAGTTCGTGAGTTCGCACTCATCGAGATAGGCCGTTAATTGGCCAGGCGGAATCTGCACTAGATTCTGTAGTTGGCACTTGAGGGAATTGTGAGAATCAACGAGTTGAGAATAGTTTGCTCAGGTGGTGGAGGTGATGGCAGTGGTCAATGGTCAGTGTTCAGGCCCATGAATAGCAATGTGACCATCATCAGGAGGGCATCGTTCACTCAATTAGGCAACAAACGAGTCACACTGTATCGAGATCGTAATCGAGCTTGCACACAATGCACCAGCAGCAGGTAAGAAGTGACCTGCACAAGATGGTCATGCTCGAAATGAACAATGCATGCCAGTCCTCAATGAGACCACTGAACGATCACTCACTTATGACCGACCAATGACTGCACAATGGTGTAGCAATGGCTGACTGTGAGACAAGACTGCCGATGTCGAACGAGATATGGAAGTTGCCTCAAACAGTTTGACACTTACTGGCACATCATGAAGGGTTATTAGCTAATGCAATTAATGCAACTGTGCTCTACCACCACAGGGACAAACTAATTGAAAGAGGTTCTCCTGTTTCGATGCAGTACAATCGAGCACCAATTGACAGGCCAAGAATGGTACAAACGAGATTGATTAGCCATTCGTGATAAATGATTCCACAGTGGGCCAGTCATTAATTACGCCACTAACCGATCGAATGGTGGACAATGCAGTGGACACTGTCCACTGGACAGTCCAGTGCGCCCAACTCAACCGAAACTAGCAGCTATTTGTTGTCTCTTCCGTGTTTAGTCTAGCTGCCACTTGCAGTGGGTGATGCGGGTTTAAAGTGTTCGATTACAATAACACAATTATTAACCACAAGAGAGACTAGCCAGGATTATGCTAATTGCAACTGCAACCACAAAGTGAACATTCAAATGCAATTCAGTGCTCGTGACGTCGCTCACATTTCACATTCACACAAAGACCTAGAGAGGGACTCGATTGAATTGAACTGAGACATAATTGAGACACAACAAAGACAGCATTGAAATGTGCTCTGAATCAAGTCGATTTGTGAAAAATAAAGAGTCGTATACGTCATCGATTCTGTGATAGACATTGATGGTGACTCATATTGAGTTTCTCTCAAATTATCATCGTGTCCGATCCATTAGTGAGTTATCATCATTAGGTGAATTACATTGATCACTTGGCACATTACTGTTGGAATTGAGATAATTGATGTAGTTGACCACAAAGGTTCATTTGTTTAGGAGTGGACAATTAGTGCAAAATGATATCGATGGCAATTCAATAGGACCTTGCATTGGGCCTAAATGGTCTCATTAGCATGAATCAATCACCACCACACGGAAATGCATTGCACTGCCAAGCACATGCCACAAGCCAACCTTTTGTAGTCTCTCGCCAAATCGAAGAAAAGCACGAATTAACTCATTGGTCAGTGGCAGGCAAGTGATCGATTCAATGTGTCCAAGATGGAACCCCATTTGAGTACGGCAGTAGAGTCGATCCATCATGCACCGCCAACAAGCCAGGCAGAATTGATCCTATCTGCTTGTGTGACGTTGATCATTCAATGGCCCAATTGGGTTCGCCAGTGAAGCTAATAATACTAACTGGGCAACAACCGAGAATGCTCAAATTGATCACAAATATTTAGAATAGAGCAAAAAATAAGGCCACAGATTGGACATCAAAATCCGGTCTGTCTTAGAAAGATAATTGAAAAAATACAATTAACACGACGACCAAATGGGACAAACAGACACCGGAGATTCGGTGCCGTTTAACGGAAGTACCACAAATGAGTAAAGTATTCCAAAGTTAGTGACACAGAGGATAAGGCACACAACCAGCCTTGAACTGTTCCTTGCCCGGACACTTTGCAAGTGAGAGCGGTACTAAACATTTGCAGTAAACCCAACTGGCAAAGGTTAGCAGGCAGTTTAAGTTTAAGTGTGTAGTCCCAGTCGGAGTGGCCGCCGCATCAGCACCAGTTCAATCAATCTTCATTTTTGGTGCAATTTCCAATTTACCATCACCAGCAGTGGCAAGTTGTTTAAGAAAACACTGCACTGACACGGAAGAGTCCTACATGCCTAATGAAGGAAGGTGGCTCGTTAAAATTCCGGTGGCGACATGTCGACCAGTGAACAGTGTGGCCAGTGGGCAAGGGTGACAGTGTGCTTGGTGTGGTCAGTGGCAAAGTTGACATGGCAGCTATCCCTTGGAATGGCACTTTAAACCGATCCATTCTGTGGAGCCAATGGGCTGTGTCACCAGCCCAGCCAGTCATCAGCATCACAATGGCAAGTTTCAATTAAAATTCCACAAGCCAAATTGGAACAGTCCCAATTGGACTGCTGCACACCACTCCACACACTGCCAAGCAACATAAACCATGGAAAAATTCAAAGTTGACTAATTCAAATTGGTTCACCATTTGTGGCATAAAGCACACACAAACAGTAAAGACACCAATCAAGCAATCACTCGGACACAAACAAACAAGCACTCATTCTAAGAAATGTTTGAAAATATCGAAATGTCTTTGCCACAAGAAGCCAAACTTCTAATGACTGCCAGCCAAGCGGACACGGAAATTTTTGGCATAAAAAAGAAAACGCTTTAGAATTGAAATAGGCAGAGGCAAACTTAGGCAAATTGGATCGAGTGCAGTGGATCGAGGGAGTGAGCAGTTGAGTTCATTCAAGATTTATAAATAGAAATCGATTAGATCAATGAGTGAGTGAGCGAGCACGTCATTGCCACCAGAGCAAACAGACGACCAACTTGTAAACTAACTAATTCTTCGGATGATACAAGTGAATCCAGTTAATTGGCCAGACAGAATTGATTCGTTGCTCAGTGGACACTCGAGTGAGTAATCAAAGCAAACATTACTTGCACAGTTAACACAGAAAAGGCCAATTCCGCACTTAGTTGTGTGTGTCAAGAGGCATCAAGTGAGACTTTGCTTTATTTTCGACTGCTCGGATTTCGGTCAAATCAATGACCTTTGAACGGCAGTGATGCACCAAGTGTGTGCGTGTGACTGCTTGCGGAGAGTGCACCGAGCATGGTGCGCTCTCGAATATACACAACCGGTAATGGGCACTGGCTGGCTGCTGGTGGTGGTGTGTTGTGTGTTGAGCGTTTGGCGTGATCATATTGCTCGGGCAAGGAAGGCATCAAGGATGATGCCCTCTCTGCAAGTCTCTAAGATCGGTCACTGACATTGTGCCAGTGCTGTGTGTGGGGCAATGGGAGTCGGTTATTATTATTGCGGTAACGTTCGACTGCTCGTTTAGTGGTCATGTGCCACACTCGTACCGATTCGAGCGGCAATAAAGACACAATTAAAACGGGCCTTCATTCAAACCAGCCGAGCCAATAAAACCGAAACGAACATCGACCGAGCAGACGAAAATCGAGTGCATACGAACAAGTTGGCTAGTCGCCAAAACAAACAGAGTGCACCCTAATTAATTAGCGAAAGTTCATTTGTGCTTCATTAGGACATTGAACAAATAGCAGAAGAAGTGAGTGCAGTGTCAATTGGAGTGGCCATGCTAGACTGTGAGTAACGAATCAATGCACAGCCTCAATTGGCCACCTTAGGTGTCATCCAAGTCGTGCCTATTATGTTAATTCAATAGTTGACGATAATTCATGCAAAGCATACCAAATGGACTCACTTCAGTTTGGTTTGTTCTGGTGCCCAGTCAAGTGCAATCGATAACGAGGCACAAGACAAACCGAGAGACAGACTCGTTAGTTAGTCACACTACAACTTAGTATGCTAGCAGTTGGCCAATCCACTCGCTTCAATGGTGTCCACAAGGCGATCGCTGGTCAAAGTTGTGGTCCAGTGAAGCCACCCGGTACAGTCGATCTGGACATTAATGTGTCACAAAATAAGGTCTCGTCGAATTAGGCGTCTAGTCTGGTGTGCATCGCATCGCGCATATCCCTTATGGCCGGACCGCTATATGAGTGAGTAGGCAGTAGCGGCATTGGCTCATCTGGATGCATTAACTCTGAGCAAGGACTTGGCCAATCCAGTACAGGATGCATTGGACACGGTTGGCACTCGAATCGATTCTTCAATCGATATGTTTGCTGCAAAAGCTCACTCCAATTGTGAGTAACTGAAGGAATTACGCTCAACTAAGGTTAATTCGAATGCATCAATGCAAATTGAAATGTACAACACCGATCGGGCCAGTTGCGAGACACTGGAGACCAGTGGCACCAGGATTAATTAAGACCGAGGTGGTACCCGGACAGTGTGCACTTGCCGGCTAAGACAATGCCAGTACATGGGTGCAAGCGAGGCAGACTTAATCCCGGTCCGATTAAGCACAGTTTGCAAAGGAACAAACTGCAATCCTGGACGGAGACTGGCGCGGTGCAATCTCTGGTAAGGCAATAGTGAGCCAGTAGTGTGCATCGCTTGTAGTGCTCATCAAAATCCCATTAAAAGTACGTCCGAATGCGGAGCAGTCCCAAATGGAATGGTCCTGTCCTGTGCTGTGCGGCACAAATCGGTTTGTCTCTCCATTAATAGAATAATCATTTGTAAATATTGAGTAAATTCATAAATAATTGCTCAAATAAACAGACCGAACACTTACCGCTGGTTGGAGCGCACTCGACCCAGAAATCGATCGTTTTATCCTTGCCGAGTTGTTCATAGTCCCAGGGATCTTTCACTTTAACCGCGCCGGATGGATCAACAGTAACCCATTTGTTCTGGTGTTCCAGCTTGAAGTGGTCTTGAGGCGTGTTTTTGTCAAGCTGAATGACCACCATGCCGGGTGTAGCCCCATCGGACTCTTTCATTTCGTACGTCTTCGTGTGACGAATGTCACGCTTGGCCCGGGCACGAGCCACCACCACATTACCGACGTGGTTGTCTTCCACCGAGTACATTTCCGAGTCCAAGTTTTCCAAATCCTCATTGGACACAGAATTTGCTGAATTCTGTTCCTCACTTTGACTGCTGGTTGAGCTGCCATTTGACTCAGTTTGGTCGTTGTCGGTGGCGGTGTCGTCGTTGGCATCATCGTCGTAAGTCTCTTCACGGTACACTTCCACTATCACTGGAATGGGCTGACTAGAGCGACGCTCAGCGGTAGAACGATCGTCGGTGGCGTAGACTTCGAATTCATATCGATGCGGAACGTGAGACGAGTGCTTGATCAACATCAACTGGCCCGTCTTGGGCACAATAACAAAATTGGGATGCCGTTCGGTGAGGTGATATATCACTGAGTCGGTGAGATCAGCATCGGTGGCGGTAACGTTGCCAATCAGGCTGTAAAGTGGAGTGTCGTGCGAAATAAAGAACTCGTACAAAGCCCGCTCAAACACAGGGGCATTGTCGTTCTCGTCCTCCACGTGAATTCGCAATGGAATCTGGGCGAAAAAGTTGTTATCCAGACTGCGAGCCGACAAAATGAAATCATAAAATGGTTTCAATTCTCGGTCTAGGGGCCTTGTTGATACAATGACGATCGAAGTCGAGTTGGTCAGTCGGAAAGGTTCATTTGACGAGTTTTGGTCGTGATGAGCCTTATGATGAGGCGAGTGACGTCGCTGAACGGTGTGTTGATGTAGGCGAGGATGTTCCTTGGTTGACTGGTGTTCGTGATGAGTAGCTGCACCAGGAGTCACACCAAACAGATCGTCTTCGTAGTCATTTTCAATCAAAGCAAATACCACACTTCCGTCCTTGATGGCTTTCTCGCCATCGATGAGTCTTAAAGACTCGAGTCCTTGCACAACGGTACCAGTGGGAGAATTCTCCATCACATGACCGACTGCAGAAGGCTGATTAAAACGCACTTTACTAAGACGAGTGTTGTTGTACACGTTGATGCGAAACACTCGGTCACGAACGTAGTAAGGTGATGCGTCTTCCCGAACTGCCAAGAACACAGGCTTGTTCACCAGATCGGGTAAGTCCCGAGTGGTCATCAACAAACCATCGGAAAGTAAAGCAAAGTGCGACTTTGGTGTTGGAGAAATAGTTGACGATGCCGCTTGACGCTCGGACTCGGTGACTAATTCCATGTCGCTCAATTCCTCTACTACTTCGTAGGCATGTCGTTCGAGGTCTTCGGAATCGGAGGCAAAAATTGAGATGAGATTGTTGTCGGAGTCCGATTCGGCTAATAATCGAAAACGTGGTTGGATATGAGGGGCACGTTGTTCGATGTCACTCGACAGTGAAACGTCCATGGTCGGCGAAGAACTAAAAGTTAACCGTAGAACTTCGTAACCAATGTACGCATCATGTGGCACGGCGACCACTTCTTCTGCCATGCCCTGGTCAACATGGTAGGTGTTGTATGTGTCCTCAAACAAGGATGACTTTACTTGGCTTGATAGAAAAGGAGATGAGGACAAGGATGGAGATACGTCGAGTAGTGACGCATTGATGTGTACTGAGCCAAGTAGCAGAATAAGTAGAATGCAGTGTAAACTAGAGCACGTGTATAGTAGACCTAGTCGGGCCTTACTTCCCAGACTGAGGAGAGATCGTCTCTTAGTGCACTTGTAGCCATTAGCTGTGGAGGATGTTCTCGATGAGACGGGATCATCGTAAAGTGAGGAAATAAATAAAGGAGCCATTTGATGGCTTTGGTGGTGGTGGTGGGTGACCATTTTGGTATGCGGTCGCTTTGGTGCGATTTCCGGCATTGTTGACCGTTGGGCGATTATTACTCGGCTGGTGGTTGTTCACTGGTTGGCTTAGCCATAGTTGACTATGGACACGATTACTCGAGTCACTTCGAGACTGATCAATAATCACCAGTGCAAAGTGTGAGCAAGACCGAGTGGGTGATAATCGTCCAATTCAATCAAGAGATTGCTTAAAGCTGGTTCCAAAAGATTGTTGGCAGAAAGACAAAGACCAACTTCATAAATTAGGGACGATGTAGAAGGCAATTAGCGCTGGTCAGATTAAGTCCAGTGGCGGGGAAGCAGTCGAAGTGCACACCTTGACGCGGATTTTCCTGTGGAGAAGAGAGACAAATTAGTAACTGGTTTAGTGAGAATGACTTCGTATACGATGGCCCAATCACATCTGATCAATGGGCCATTGCTAATGGTGCCTGATTGAGCGACTTAGCGGTGTTTGTCTGCTCGAATTAATTACGATACTCAGTCAAAGCAGATTATATGCAAGTGGCAATCCCAGTGAAGGACTCCAACAGAATGCGCCAATTAGCGCCATTCTGACTAGTAATGAATCACAGTCGATGCATGCAACAAAACCGCCATTGAAGCGGACAAAACAAAGAACAAGAATGCAAATTCTCACGCGCAGTCAACGACCAAAAATAACAAAAACATCATCACTGACTGTTCAAGTTCAAGCGGCTCGAGCATATTGCCACCGAGAGTAGATGTGAACGGACTGACAAGTCACACTTGCACCACACCGAGAGATGAGGCAGCAGCACCGCACAGTGGCAAACAGTTCGCATGACACTCACTTGCTAATCTGGTTGTCACTGAATCGAGTGTGTGCTTTGGACACTTCTGGGAATTAGTTCCAAACAAGCAAATTATTGTCCTCCAATGCTCATTTACACGCGACTAATTGGACCAACTCTTTGGAGACGCACCAATTGATTAAAGGCAAGTAGAGTGGCACACAGATATGTCGCAATAAGCGCACAAGCAAATCCGACAGGGCCAGACTAAAGAAATACATTGGCAGTGAATCGATATATGTTCATATGTTGAGCAAATGGCACAGTTGATTAGCTCATAAACTGGTGGCACAAGTCGATAATAAGTCGTTATAGCCATTGTTGGCAGCACCATTAATTGCATCTGACACAGCCATACACCACTGCACCAGGCTCGGTAATGGCCGGACCATTGCAGAGTGAAGCAGTCACTTGGAAAAGTACTTCCAGTCTAGGGCTCACTTTGACTGTAGCCAGGCCAACTTGGCAAAAAGTAAACAAAGCGCAATCTTTAATAGAGTTATTGTGTGCCTAGGAACAAATGAGAGATGCCAATGGTCATTCGAAACAGTTTGCACACACCAATTAATAGCTAATCTGACTGTGCACATGACATTGCCTTTTTGATATATTACAACGGTGCAAGCCGAACTGGAGGGTTTAATATAACATTGCAGACAAACTGGCTCAACACTGGACGACTGGTCTAAAATCAAGATCGCATTTCGTAGACCATTACATGACAGTTGTGAGTGTGCGAATACAAGATCAAATTACCGATGGCACAGTGATCGAGTGACGGTCATTGAAATGCAATATTGATGAATGCATTTGCATAGTCCTGTGAGAGGATTGAGCCAATAACGATAACCATAAATAAGGCAAGTGCTTCCGAAGGTGCACACCAACACAATTAGGAACAAACACAAAGTGATGGCCCGGTGCAGAGGTGCAGAGGCAAGCAAGTCAGTGTCGGTGCAGAACACTTTCGTGTCAGACCGACCTGAGCAGAATAGCAAGTGATAAGTTCATGCCGATGCATTCATGGGCATGAGAAGCAGCATTCGGCCAGGTCCCTGGCACGAGGACCAGTGGAAATCATTTCCAAATTTGCTCCAATTAGTCGGACGATTCCACAACACAAACAATGACATAGAGCAAGCAAGACAGGAGCACCGCGCCATCGATGCCATTAAAAGTAATGACCATCATTGATGATCACTGGGATGTGCCTGGAATTTCATTACGACTGGCTCGTTATGATGGCAATAATTTATATTATAAACTAGCGCCATAATGCAAATCGCCATACATACGAAATAGAGCCACAATGCATCGTAAATTATGCGATGGAAACAAACGCGATCGATTTGATTGCTAACTGATCGAACCGAGTTGAATGGCACTGGGCAAGGGCCACAGACACACTTGCTACAGTTCGATCAGTGCAGTGCCACTGCTCGATGATCACAATCATAAATTAACATTCACACCACAAGTGCATGGCAAGGGGCACCACACCAGTAAAAGGGCGACTTATCGAGTCGAGCCACAACACCGAAGGCATTCGAAATGAGTGCACCACAAATCAAGCCAATATATCACTTGGCCTGGGGTAGACACCATTAAATTGCTTGGTGCCGGCTGGGTTAACGACGAGCACCAGATCACACACCAGACACTTGGCCATCGGTGCGAAACAACGACAACGGTAATCGAGTGGAGATCGGTGCAGGACAATCCACTGCACAGACAACACCAACACAAGACAACACCAAGCACAAAACAAACAATCCGTTCACGTTACGCCCGGTCGCTTGTTGGCACGTACTAAAGACAAGTTGGGCGCGTTCGCAGGAGGAGATGCGGCCGCTGTTGGCATTGCTCGGACAAATGGTCTAATGAGAGCGAAATTGTTCGACCGGTCATTAGTAGACAATAGCATTGCCCTTAATGCAAATGACACCAGTCAAACTGAGGATTGTGCGCACTGGACAGCGAATAGTCAAGTTGACAACCACCTGGAAGAACAAACAAATGCACCAAATCAATAGTTCGGTTGCACAGCACAGCACAACACAGCAGAGAGCTCATTGCCTCACACACAAATGGACTGGTTTAAGTTTCAGTTGCGTAAAGGGAGTCATTGCCAACATAAATCGACCAGGCTTCAGGCTCAAGCAAGGAAATGTTTTGACCTTGAGCTGCAAGCTAGCTGAGAACAGAATTAATTGACACTGTTAATTAAAAGAAATATCGTCCAGCGAGACACTTTGCACGATGCTCGTTTGAGTTCACCTGCAAAGGTGAATTCACGTCTACGTGTGCTTGTGGTGAGGGGCACTGAGCGATAGGCCCATTTGAATATGATGATGCATTGGCCGAGATTAGAGCGAAGACCAATGTGGAGGAGTTGTGAGTGACGAAAGCACATAAATATTACCAGATAAGAGCAAGACATTAATCTGAGGACATTAAAGATAGTGTCACTGAAGAATTGACAATTGTGCAGCACACAGTGAGGCAAGTGAAGTAATACACTTCTAGTAAGGAGAATCGAGTGGGCCAATTAGGCAGAAAAGAAGTGAAACGATATTGGAGCGAGCTGATTGTCTGTGAGCAGTGAGTGCATTGGTCGGTGCAGTGTTCAGTGACACCTGTGCCACACGCAATCACACCAAGGTGATGGATCACTCGGCAGCAGTCAACACCCGAACCGAGTACATTTCCGATAGGGCAATTACTGTCCATTCAGTGTGAGCACTCGACAAACAGACTGACCGGCTGGTCAAGCCACTCAAACCACTGCCATGGGCAGACGGTCCGACAGAATAAAACAGAAAGTGTCACTTCGACCGAATCTGACCTGAGCAAACAAAACTGGCAGCTCAGTGGACAAGACAGGCAAGGGCAATGATGCACTAGACAAACAGTGCTCGGACCGACGATAATGCATTGGACAAACAAAAGCGAACTGAAGGACACTCGATTGGATGCAAATATCGACAAAGCAATATATGCTGCTGTGGACTGGTGTGAGTGCACTGCTCACTACAGGGTGTAACCATTGCTAACCAACTGCTCAGTCCTCTCCCACTCCAGATTGCCACTTCAAGGCGAAATTCTTCGAGTGCATATTAGCATTGCTTTAATACGCAAAGAATCCTTTATCTTTCGATCTACTCACTCACTCGAGCTACACTACAAAGGCGATTAATTCTGCACAGTCCAAACAGAATGAGACAGCAAGACAAATGGCTTTTGATTGTGCAAATTTCCTATGGCCAGAGCAATGTGTCAACGGTAGCGGCTGGAATAGGAACTAGATTGATATTAATAGACGGTACACACTCGATGGCAGGTTAGTGGTGATGACACAGTGATTGTGCTTATGGTGAGCTATACTCGAGATAAGACAAGTGCGGACAGTGACGATCATTATTGAGATTGAGTTATTGACAGTGTCCAATGCAATCATCAGCTGGCAATGACATTTCTCAATGACCGTTCGGGAGTGTCTCCAGTGAATTTGACCAGAAAGGAGTGATGTTCACTTGTGTGCACACTAATTTGGGCTATGAATGTGCCAGTGAGCAATGTCCGAAATAGACTAAACGAGCCAATCGATTAGTTGGTCTGTTCGCGGGCCACATCTGATCGGGAGGAACATGAGCCCAAACAACGAGCCAAACTAAGCCAAAGCGAGTATCAATTAGACGATAATTCAATTAGCACGAAGTGCACTAATCGTTATCGTGAGCAATGTTAGTTACGAGTGAGTCACCATGCACAACATGAACATCTCTCCACTCGAGTCGGCACACTCGAAGAAGTTTGCCTAAACAAGCAGCCAAAACAAAAGATCTCGATCGAAGGATAATAGTGAGATAATTCAGTGCTGTGCACATTCACAGGCCCACTGAGCAAACAAACAAAATTCCGCGGACGAAGACAAAGTTTCTATTCTGGTTGAGGCAGACCAGTGCGGCACTGAGCAAGCCAGAGCACCAAAAGCATAAACCAACGAGTGAATATAGCGACTGCTGCACACCAAAACCAAAGTTTATTCTTGGCGGGCGAGTGCCTAATCCAAGACGATTTAAAATCAATAAAGAGTGCAGTGACAAGCCAATCAAAGGACAAGTCTGCCAAATTGCAAATGTGCTTAGTTGTAATGCGATTACGCCACAGTGGTGGTGCAGTCTCAATTGGACAATAATAACACACAGAGTGAACGATCACGAACTGGTCTCTCTGGCCTGGCATGGTCAAAGCCGCAATCGGGCAATTCTCGGAAAGTGTGCAAAGCACCTTTGCAGTGAACTCGATCTCACTTGTCACAAGTGTAATAAGTCAGTGGTGAGCCATTCGAGACGAGCAGATAAATCGAGATTACGGGTGGCGGTGGAGCGGTGTTTGTGTCGCCAGTGACGGTTGTGGGGTAGTGCACTGGCCGACCAGAGCAACCAGCTCCACTTTGATTCGGTGTGCAACACCGCAATTAGCCGTGCGGTGGTGACTCCGTCCGAGATGATGGCAGGATGTGATACTGGCTCACTCTTACTACCCAACCGATCTGCGAGCACATTAAACAGGTTCTGTTCGGTTTAATAATGCTAGGTGAGCTATCACAGGGAAGGGACACTGCGAGCTGACAAACACTTCGCTGCAGGTAGACGAGCTTAGATGAATCCGACGATATGACGGCACGATGGTCACCCTGCACCTGACTCACTCACTCACTCACTGGCACATCAAAACACTTTAAACTCAAACTTGCTCAGGCTCACATCACACACAAGTCACACAAATCGGACACAAATGTGCACTGAGCAAGTTGATAATTACTACCAAGCGCACACCGAGATTAGTGAGTTGATAAATCGCAAAATTATGAACTCGACCCAAGTCGGTCCAGTTAATTATGATTGGTGGTGACTGTAATGGCACGGTGCGCACTGCAACACTGCCAATTAACACGTTGACAGGCGTAATGGTGTAAGCAATGCTAAGCATACTCAACATACACAACACACTCGCACACTCGAACGGTCTTGGTGCGAAGTGGAGCATTTGATGAGACAAACATTGACACTCGATCGAGAATCGAGCCATGCAACATTAAAGTCGATCATTTGGTTAATTAACAACGGACTGATGAGAGGCAAAGCACAGCAGCAAAAGCAGACAACACAACACAACACATAAGTCAGCAATGCGGCGCCAGCATTAAACAATGCTCGGACAAGTGAACAGCAAACCTCCGCACAAGGTAAATGGAAGGCTTGTCTCGTCTGGGCTAGATCCTAATCGGGATTGGGCCGAGCACACAATTTGGCTCACTTACGGCTGATCTAATTCGAATCAATCGACCAATCTTGCTGCAGTGGATTGTTCCAGGACACAGACGAGTAATGCAAATGAGATTGTTCACACACAGACCACTAAACACTAAACAGTAAAGAGGCAGCAATTTATCACCACTGAAAGGGTAGGACGCGAATGTGAGGTCAAGATCGATGTGAATGTGAGTGATCTGTCAGTGCATGGAAAGTGACTACCACTGACTGCAGTACCACAGATCAGCATGATTCACCGAACGTGCCGCCCGGATCACTTGTGAGTTGAGTGTTGTGTTGATGTTTGGCCACACTGAGCAATCACTGATCACCACAAGGAGCTGCTCTTGTGCTCTTACTCACTGAGAAGAGGTGATAAATGGAAATGGCGAGAAGAGAAAATCGATTAGACCATTGACAGTAGTGGCAAATTAGCTTGAGAAACGAGGTTACCCACAGTGGGAGAGTGACCAGCCAACGAATTGGCACTGAATTTGCATTCGAAAACGAATCGACTCACTCACTGCAAGTGTAACGAATGATGCAACAAATGAACAAGTCCGCAAGTTAACGGGAAGACAATCAGACCGAGTGAGAGAGAAGAACCACTTTGAACAAGACAACAACAACAACAACATGCGAACAAGAAGTTGCATTGGCACTCGGTAAGACCATTGACAAACGATGCGGCCAGTGGCTCTGCCTGAGTCACTCACTTCCGATTAGTGGGAAAACACAGCACCGAAATGGCATTGCTCGCTGACTCGACCGACCGAATATGTGGTCGAGTGTGCAATGCACTGTACATGCACATACCTGGTGCTATTCGACACCAAGGCATCCCTCCACTGGCAGTCTGTCGCTCAATCGTGTCTATGACTGGTTGGTTGGTCTTGGTAAGATTCTTTATTAATAGCAAAGCCACAAGCCGCACTCCGAATGGGACAATCAAACAAGCGAAATTGTCCGCACCAAACGGCGGCACCACAACAAAGCGCCAATGCACATTTGGTGACACATGCAATCGGACCGAGCCAATCAGTGCCATTCAATCGAACACAATTGGCCCACTCGGTGACATTTGTCATCTGGTCCAATATACACAAATCAATTTGTGCCAGTCCACAGAGGAAATATTTGAACAATTCAAGCCATCCGAGGGAGAATATTCTCGTTGTATTACAAAGTACATTATGCATATATGCGTTCTCTGTTCTATTTGGACACTAAACCAACAACAGCGGAAGCTAATTTCGGTGAGCAAAGTCATTTGGTTCATTTGAATAATGCATCGAATTCAATCGATTAATGCCAACTCAATTAATTTATTAAATTAATTGTTTAAATCGATCTATATTTGGCGAGTCACTAGTGAATGTTGATTTAAACCAAGTCATAGAGTGGTTCGTTACTTGAGTCTCACAGGTAGATATATGAGTCAATGTTTACATAGAGCAGCACTGCAATTGATACACAGCCATTGATGGCACTGCTCAAATGGCATACAAAGAGACTCAATCCACTGTAGCTCAAAAGCAAATCAAATATGAAATGTCAATCTATCTAAATCCGTCTGAACAACAAATCCAGTGACTAATTAGCTCGGGTTCAATCCATCAGTAACAGATGATCATCAAGCATCAAGCATCAAGCATGCCTATGGTCAATTAGTGAGCAGGCAAAACAAACAACTTGGTCACAAATTCAATTAGCTTAATGATGAACTAATGTGTTGTTGTTGTTCACCACAAATTGATGCCCATGTCGAAGTGGTGAGATGCACAGAAAGGCACTTCAACCATTAGTAGCCATCTGTGAACATCGAACTGATCGGACTGATCGGGACAAGTGTATCCACACCACTAACGACTAGCTCGTTCTCAAGTTTTCATCTGATCGAATGTCTGTACAAATCACTCGATTGAGTAATCAACTAAACGACACTAAACTAAAGAAGGCAAGTCACATCGACATTACCAAACTGTGCTCTCGAGCAGTGTTTGACATTAATAAATGAACATTCCCACGACTTCGATGATGCAAAAATGATATATCTCTCGCACCAAAACCCAAACTGCGACCCCAAGCCATAAGCACACAAATTCCATCAGAATGTTAACCAATCACAGTGGATCACTGTCCTGTGGCGCATGTGTCATTTTAAAGTGGCAATAAAATGTGATTGCAAGTTTGCCGATTTGCAAGTGGAAATAAATAAGTTTGGCAGCAATGTGTCCCAATGCGAAACAATTGCCTTCATTAAGATTCATTCACTGCAGAGTGTAATGGCCAACTTGTGGTCCCACTGGAACTGAACTGAGCTATATGCCATCGACCTCTCCTCACAGACCGACTGGCAATGAAGTGCCGCACACTAATTTGGCCTAATCCAAGTGTGCACATTCCACTTAACCCAGTTCGTGTGCCCGGGAGTAAGGCAAAACAGACATTTGCATTCGAGTGCATAATGAATAAGTAGAATTAAATATGAAATTGAATTAAGACAAGCAGCAAGTGCACTGTGACACAATGAATCGGTGTCTATCCAGGCAGAATAAATGTTTGCTGATGCAGTGGCACACACGAATTGACATAAATTACCATAAAGTCGACTATGGCCAGACACGACACTCACACACACACACACACTCGACCATTAGTGTGACTATTTTGGAATTGTAGCAAGTGATGTTGACCTTGTCAGACTAGCGAGTGTCACTGTGGTGGGTCGCGAGAGCAGTTCAATCTGGTGCAATGTGAAAAAGTCACCAAGTCACCACAAGGCGCATCGAATGAGCTCGCCAAATGAGAAAAGCAACATTACTTCGAGACCAAAGTTGAAAGGTCTGCGTTGGTGTTGGAGACAGGCCACAGTGAAGGCAGTCAATGAGGGGTGAGTAGTTGGCGCCAATGGAATCGTCCAAGAAAGCATCTCATGGCATGTCTCATGCAAGTCTGCTGTTAAGCCAATCGATCGAACGACACTGAGGAGAGTGTGCGGAATGGTGTGCATTGAGTGTTGGGGACAGCAGACAAGCCAACAAGTCTGCAGGCTAAATGGTCAAATGTGCCAATTGACAACACATCGAGTTCTATTAATACTGGACAAAGACAAGTGCACAGGATGTGCCAAATTGGAGATGGTTCATTAGTGTGAATGCATCAGTGCCACCCTGTAGAGCCGATGCACCGAATAATAACGACAGCCAAGGGTTAAGTGTGCTGTGTCATTGAGGCAATTGTGTCGGCACATAGATGGAGCCTGACTGAGTGGCCAAAATAGAACCAAACATAAAAGGTTCACCTCATTAAAGCTGACAGAGAGGACTTTCACTTGGCCAACTGTCAGTGAGACGTCTCCTTTCGACTGACACTGGCCAAATCAAATTAAGACTAACAAGACAGAGTTAAGTCCGAGTCGAGGCCAACTAGGCCAACGCTGACGGTCCATCAGTGCACCGAGGTGTAGACAGTTGGCATTAACTCTTTCGGTAATTACTAATCCAAACAGACCGATACAAGCACAGTCAAGTCAAGACCCGACCAGTCATTGCCTATTAATAAACATTGCGAGTCGAGTGAGCGAATGACGATGTTCGACTCGCGATATACGACAAATAGTCCGGAGAAAGCCCCCGCGCAGACTGAACACAAAACAAACGGCAAATTGCATTACGACCAACAGTCTGACAGACGATAAGATCAGTGCAGATGATGTGAGCGAGAGAAGTACCATCACACAAACGGACAATTCAATGCTTACGTAATGCACAGGCAAGCCAATGCATTCGAAAGAGCCATTCATACGAGCTGATCATTCACTGGGAAGCGTCCAAGCAAAAGGACCGGACACACTCAAGTCTGAACACACTGAGATGGCATTGCCATGCACCGAAAGATTAATTGAACAGTTAGATTGACACTTGAGACAGTGAAAGGGAAGTATAGCACTCGGCTCACCAGAAAAGGCAAAGCAAGGTCACTCGATCGAGTGAGTTGAGCGCTGTGACCGAGCAGTGTTCACTGCACTACATTCAACCGAATTTAGTTTCGTCCCAATGGATCGCATGCGACAATTAAGTACATTAATCTTAATAATCAACCCAAACTGTGACCAAGTGGCAGTTTAAACTTGGCCAAACAGCTGCAATTTCAGTGTCCATACTGGTTGCGAATTACTGAAACAGAATCGCTCGATTGGGACAGGGTGGACACACTGAGGAGGGAAAGCAGTGAACGCAAATGAAACACTACTAGTGCGATTGTTCCAGGAAATTAGTTGCCATAATGGGCGTTATGACAGAGACTGACTGACGAGCAGGACGACACCGTGATGGAACCAATTAACGAGATCGCTTAGGACGAGTGTTGCCTGTCATCTCGATTGCCACATCATTAGTGTTGTCGGGTAGTGTGGCCGGGCCAGTCAACACCGGACACGGACCCATCAGCCAGACAGACAAGTGGTGTGAGTGTCGAAGCAAGTGAGATGACAGCACTAGTCAGTCTGTCGCCTGTTATGTGTTGACAAAGCAATCAGACCAACTAATGCCAATGTGGCAGTGAACGAGTGGTCCATGACTGTGTTTGGCATGTAGTGCAAACGGCGGTCGAGCCAACGACACACAACTGTCCGACAGAATTGCTGCCTCAATTACTCAACCGAGAACGCATCCTCAAGATCATTATCATAAAGATAATTGGCAGCGAAAGATAATTGCGATCATTTGTATGGCGATCGGACCAAGAACAAAGCAGTACAGAATGCAGTCCGGACTGGTTTGTCCGATCACCGATCGGTCAATCGAGCAAACATCGATGCGAACTGATGCTCAACACACACGAGCAAGTGCACTCAACACACCCACTCGGAGCAATTGAGACTGCCACCAGCAGCAGTAGCAAATGATAGGCTTACAGTTCGAATGACCCTAAGCACACACATCTCACTTGTACAATTGTGCAATGTTTGTAATGATATAGCTCATTGCATCTATGAATGGTGCTTCATGACTGCCAGTGACAAAACGAACGGCCAAACAAGACATCTTTGTAATTGGTAATTGCAGCTTGCCTCTGTCTGAAGGATCAGTGACCAGGACAAACACACCACTGACATTGCAACTGTATTGAATGGTGCTCAATGTGGACATTGCAGTGACGAGACAGAACGACATCGAGTGGTGCAGAGTATCCGAGCAGACGGCAGGTATTCGTGTCAGTGCATGAGAGGGAGAGCAATTGAAGTGACTGGATGCGTTCAAGTTCACTACCGCACAAGATGCAGTAGTCCAGTGACGGCTTAATGAATCACCCGATGACGGTCCGCAAGAGCAACGGAATATAATAATAACCTGGTCGGAAGACAAAGCGGTGAACAAAGAGGCAGAGCCAGGTGCTCATTACGGCATATTTGTGTCTTGTCACAGCGGGACCAGCTTACTCGCCCTTTGCGAAACCATCACACACCACACAATGCCACTCGAGACAATCGATTCCAACTGACCACTGCCTGCCACAAATAGCAACACAAAGTACGCCAAAAGTACGTAAGTCCATTTCCACCCGATTGAGCAGTGTCACAAGCGTAAAGGTGAACAGTGAAACAAAACAATCTGCAGACAAGTCAATGCTCAATGATGACTCGAGTTCGCGATGCACCAGTGGCCAGTTTGTTTATCGGACGACTTGACTCGGTGGTCGGACCGAGCATATTGCCACAATGCACACGAGTGCTACCATCAATTCAACCAAGCCAGCCAACCAATCATCCTCATTTGGCCAGTTTAATGCCAAATTCAATTGAACAAATTCAATTTTCTCTTTGCCCAACCGGGCACGACCAAAGATTGTCCTGTGGTCGATCGCTTCCTCGATTGTGATTTCGCATTTAAATTGGCACAAAATGTGCTTATTTACGCCATCAATATATAAGTGGAGCAATATGGCTGGGCCAATTGAGCATCGGAAGACAACTCGTCAATATACAAACAAGTGCCAATGTTGAACTATCAAAGCATTCAATTAGCTAAACGTTGTGCAGATGTGAGATAAAGAGAAATTAAGCGACACAATGGCGCCAATTGAGGAATTGATGGAGTGCACAAATGGCCAGCACCTAATGATTACGGTGCGGCATGTCCGCTCAGTGCCATCCACACTCGACCATTGTGTCCGACGGCCAATGGAGCGACACTAATGGTGACCAGTACGGTACGGTAATGCAACAAGCCGACACACTTAGCCCACTTCCAGCCGAGCACCGCAACCCTTTTGTTGTTGCCTCCGTTGGTAATTGCGATTTATGTTGCCATTACCAATCTCAGTCTCGCCTACTTGACCGACTGACGACTGTGTGCCCACTGTGAGCAATGAGCGAAAAGCATCGGCGATAGATTGATCCGCAGAGGTAGTTATTTTGATCGACCGCACTGGCCACCAACTCATCCAACGGTAATGAAGTGCAGTGCATCTCGATGCACATGCATGCAAGGGTTATATGCCGTGGTGCACCGTGGACAGTGCCATTTATCATTACTTTGAGTTCACACATGCATTACACGAACAAACAAGACGGCAGCCAGACAACACTCGCACACAACCCTCTCCCGGCCACATTCGACCCAGTCGCATCAGAGCATTACAATGTGCTTATAAATTATAATTAGGATAATCGCCTTTCAGTGCTACGATCACGGGTGGACGGTGAAGGAGGAAGAAGCCGATTTAAAAAGAAAGCAGCACAACTGAGACTCGATTACTTGGCCAGAGGCATGCCGTGCACGGTGGACAGGACACTTGTCCCACCAATCGACAGAACAAAACAATTGAGACTAAATTCAGCTTGTAATTGGATTAATTGGGAGGACAGGACAAAACACGACAGGACAGAGAAGGAGCGAGTGGTGAGGTCACTCGAGTGCCACCAATAAACAACCGATTCCCATGCACTGCTCATCTGAGTCTGAGCCAAATCCAGGATTTATTTGCTCGACAGTTCCAATTGGACTGCTGAGCATTGCTGTCAAATGTCAAGCCTTAATAATAGAGACAATTCGAATGGATGTGTGTGGCTATCAATTATGGGTGCATACACACACACAAACGCACCACATGGACACAAACATAGAATTACAATTGGAAATGGCATCGATCAACAGAAGGAGCCGAGTGGGCAACCGAGAGACTGTCCACTGAGTGTGTGCATGTGTCCAGGCGGGGTGTGAGGCCAAGCCGAGGCAACATAAATCTGCAAACATTAACGCACCGACACGAATCAAAACGAATGGATCATTTTGCAAGGCAGACAAATATCGCACAAGCACGAGTCACAACATTGGCCATTCATTAGGTTGCACACCAAGTAGCCGGCAGAAGGGCATTTATCTGACCATAGCAATTTGAAGTGTATAGAGAGGAAGGAAGCGATTGCATTGCATATAAAAAGCATAGCACATATAGCATGCAAGACAACTCGATGCAAGCACAGTTCGTCATTTGTGGAGATAGCTTCGGTCAAACAGAATAGATCGTGCTGACTCACTTCGAGATAAGACACCAACATGAATGAACGAGATAGCATCCAGTTGAGCCGTTGAATGGTTCGAGTGGGCCTTGATGATGCCTGATTAGGACACTCTTCAATTGAACTGCACTGTGCCTTCTCTAATCTAAGTGCAATTTGACAGTTTTAATGAAGTATCGCCACTGAAGAATGGTCCATGTAGTAGAAAAGGCTTTCAATTCGGAAAGTCACTACAAACAACGACCCATCCAACCACCAAACAAAGACAACGCTTAATTGAGATGGAAAATATTCAAAAGCAATTCAAATTAATCTAATGCGTTCGTCGAAGATAGAATTAATTCAATTACCCGGCACACAACGAACAAGAAGACATCAAACAACACAATTCTGCCTGTGCGTGCAGCAACTTTAAATCCACAAAGTAAATTCAATAATGAAACAAGAACACAGGAGAGAGTGAGAGAAACATTGCCAAATAAGACAGAATTAATTTGTGAGTCGATTGACAATGATCATCAAGTAGAAGACAAGACAGGGCAGGACATGTCTGCAGAGTGGCACTGTGTCATCGCTAGATTAGGAAATGCGTCCACAGCAGTGTGATTCGATTAGACAGGACCATTCCCACGAAAGAAGTGAAGAGGTGACAAAGTGAAGCACCAATCAAACATCGCTGGACCACTGTTTCGGTTCTGTTTACTGCCTCCTCGAATGGTGTCACGAGATAACACACACAACTGCCACTGAGGTACGAGCCAAATCGAATTAGATCGCTCACAGGAATAAATAGGCAAATTACACTCCATCCAATAAGGACAACATTTCATTTCTAGCATGGCCAATGAGTGTGAATCAGTTCATTAGCATTAACTCGGTTCGATTGTTGTTGACGAGTGAGCTTGTCATGTTGAGCACACCTCAGGCTGCAGTCATGCCATCACCGAATGATTTGTCTCGCCAACAATTTATCGAGCATATACACCGAAATCGATCTATTTAAAGCGAGTAAACAGTCACTGGAATTGGTTTGAGTTGGCCAAACTAGAACACTTCTGTCAAGACTCAATGGCCTGCTGCCGAGCATCAGCTTCCAATGCTTTCTGTTGGTGTCTGTTCGGTGAGACAAAGTGCGGCATCTTTCAAACGTGCAGCATTAATATTTGTTTATTGCGCCGATCAACACAAATATACAAACGGAAAGCGGCAATTAAATGACGAGATCAAACTCAACTAAATCATTCTCAATTAATGGATTGTTTTGTCCGTTCTCGTTACCATTTGACGAATGCTTTATCATAGAAGACATTGATTGCGTTATATATTTGTATTACAAACCCTCAATCGACAATTTGACTCGGGCAATGACAACAGATAAGACAAGAGATCTAGATTGACAACATACTGACGACACTTGCACATACACTCACTCGACTCGAGTGACATCGACGCAGACAAGTTACAAATGAGCCAATAGAAAAAGCATCAACAGTGCAGTGTATGTATTGCGTAAAGAAAGTACAATAAAGAATAAATTACAATTCCTACCTGAATATTTCAATGTGTGTGTGTGTGAGGATGTGTTTGTCCGTTCTTTCAAATAGTGGACTGAGAGAATACAGAAAAGATGTCACGATGATGAATGGCAGATGAGAACGATACGAAGAGAATAGATAGCAACAATAGAGGCAACAGGGATGAGCACTCGAAGAAAATGGTTGACAGGCTGCCGGTCGGTTAGTCGCCTTTGGTGGTGCAAATGGTGTGCTTTAATTAATTACTTTTCCTTTAAGGATACAAACGACACTTGCAGAATTGACAAAGACAAAAGGAGAGCACTCGTGACGTGCTCCACTGCAAGAGAACAGATTACTGCAAGTGCACATTCACTGATGAAAATGGGCACACACTGAACACTGACCAAGGCGGCCAATAATAGACAGACGACACCGATCAAGAACAATAAATTAATTGCTTCCAAATAAATGCAAACACATTATGGCACAGACTGCTTGTCCATTCGAATGGGTGACAGTGATAGGGCGCTGGTTGTCAGTGCAACGTTGATTGAACTGACAAATATTGCCACCCGAGATGACGGCAACGATAAATGTCGGACAGAAGAGATGGATTTCAATTGAGCAGTGACATTTGAACAATTTCAAAGTGCCAACCAATGATTTCACAGACGTGCTCTACTGCTGATTGACAGTGTTTAGCTGTGTTGGTCGATAGATCACATACATAGACACGGTATTACACACGCAGGAAACAATCTAATGAAAGATAGATTCACTCCAAAGTCCTGCACTTCCACCGATGATTGATGTATCAATTAAAGTAGAGCTAGTGTAATTACAGGACGACAATCGTAAGGAGTCGGCTGAATGATGACAAGCTAGATCGAACACTGATTTCAATAGATTTCACTAAACATACCAGAGCTATTTATCTACTGCCTATGTGCGATAAGTTGATTCAATTGAATGCGAGGGAGAGTGATTGTAGAACGCTGGTAAAATTGTCAAACAAGTCATAAATAGGTTTCTTGAGTTTCCTTCTTTTGTCCATGCGATACTACAAATAGATAAAGAACATGTGGAGTGGAGAGGCAAAAAGAGATTCAAGAGTAGGCATCAAAATAAGATGAGAATGAGCTGCAGATTGGTGACGACGATAAACACAAACTTGAAGCAGTGGAAGTTGCCAACGGATGAGTGTGTTCTTACTACAATCACTTCCTTGATGATCACATTTTCGGGTGACTTTTGAACTTTTTGAGCTGCTTTCGGTTCATTGAGGAAAATTTGTTTTCTGAAAACAAAAATAAAATGTCGTTAATAAGTAATAAAGCGGAATGGTAACTGTTCACTGTTGATGAAACTATGAAAACTCATATTGGAAAATAACCCAACGAAAGTGGCTATCTATTATTCATTTGTTAGAGATCAGTCCTATTAATCTAAGCAAATATAATACAGTTTGGGGCTAAAAAGCCAAACTAAATGTTTATGAGACTAGCATGATTAGCTATAGTGGTCTGATTGCATGATGTGGTCGATAAGGCATATTGACAGAATGGATCATGCCAAGAAGGCAAGGAGAACATGGCACCGAATGCACCAAATTAATTGATAATATCATCATTGCCTGTGTCAATAGACTGACGCCGATCGCATGGGTAGGAGCAGAACAAATTATGTAAATACACCAACAAATAGAGAGACCCGATCTCAGATTAGTAGAGTAGGACAATAAATCATGTGCTGGTGTGCACATGCTTGCCAGGGCACCAGCACGCATAGACGACACAGATGCAATCGGCAGTACCAAAAAGAATAATCAATAGGTTCATAATGAAATGAACATAGAGGAAGCGAGCGATTCCTTGCCTACGGCTATCAAAAGATGAATGAAACAAGCACAAAAGGAATCGCTCAAATAAGCAAAAATTCAATAACAAAACGGTATTAACTGCCAATCGAGACAGTCTATTAGATGTACATGTACTGGTAACGTGGATGGGCATGGTGCAATGAGGAGCATTAAGATCGATATGTTGTGCACAAGGTGATATCATTACACGGACACATTCAACACAAACCTTCAGGTCATTGCAGTGGTGTTTTGGTTATTTTGAAGAAGCGATTCGTTTGGGGCAATATTCGTTTGACAACAACACAGTATACACAGAATGCGACAGAAAGGGTTTTGTGGACACTGCGAAATGACAGTCACCATTGACAGATAGAGTGTGAGGTGTGTTGTGTCTGTAGTGTGCACTAGCTGCAGTTGGGACGATAACAACACAAAATCGGTCTCAGGTGTCTTCTCCCAGGCAAGTCTTCTATTGCTTGGCAGGTTCCAAGTGGAACAGCAAACAGTGCAGTAGTCCTGGGAGTCAGTGTTGTGGTAGAGGCGCGAGTCTTCCTGCCAAACACCAAACCGATCACTCGCATTGCACACACAAAGAGCGGTGTGAAGGAAGCGACACCGAGAGGACAACTGCCGCAGTTGCCAATTCTCACTGGCCCATCGACGAACAGACCACAAGCCTGGTGGTAGTGGCACTGGCCTGTGTGCCCTCTCTCACCCAACCACAGGTTCGTTGGCTTTGCTCTGTGCACGTTGGTGCCAGTGGAGCACGCATGCGTGTCCAACTGAGATACCCTCACATCTCGGCACCCTCTCCTCCACTCGTGCAGTGCACTCCTCCCCCTGGCACTTGTCCGTCTTGTCCGTTGAGAGAGTTCACCTCGAGCCGGTTCGCTCGTTCTCTCTGCCTTGAAGATATCTTTCTCTCACTTGTTCAAACCGATCGTATCCATCTGTGAGCGCATGTTTTGTCTCTGCTTGCACTTTGCTCTCGGTGCCTCTACTCGGCCATTTGTTCCTTTGACCGAGGTTTGTTTGAATTCCAGTACATGGCACGCATGTCGAGTAGTGCCATCACAATCCCTCACCTCCACCTCGATCTACCCCTCACAAGTGCCTCATTGCAATGACCATCTGCACGTTACGCATGGGCAGCAGTGGATAGTTTCATTGGCTGTTTAGTGCGGCAATTTCCTACTATCCCTTTGCTTGTTACTTTCCCTCTTCTGGCCGGTAGTGATCTCAACGAGCTGCATTACCTCTTTAGTCAGTTAGTTTGTATTGACATGTGTACAGAATGGACCAAACCTTGCCTTACCTTGCTCTCCACTTTCACACACTAGTGCTATTCGCAAATGGCAACGGTAATGTAGCTAACACCTAAGTGCATAGTGGTGCATTACCTTGAACTTCAAGTTCGAGTGGTTAGAGTGTTAAGTTACACCGATTCTGCGAATAAAGTCGTTATCAAAGTTTAGTGAGCATTGTCTCAACAATGTTTCTCTTGGTGGGACTCGTTACGCCCATAGGCACACAATTAATCGAAACAGAGACCATTATGCGACATGTATGCCAATCCAAATGTATACGACTGACAAGCATTCACTTGTGGATGGATTTGGTGAAAGAAAGACGTGCTTCCTTATGGAGTGAGATTGTGACAATAGCTCAATGGACACAATGCATCTGGAGAGAACAGTGAAAGTGCTCTAATGAGACACTTTACTGGTCGATCAATTGATGACTCGAGTCGATCACTCGTCTCCATGTCGACAGAGACTCTGACATGTCATTGATCGATCAATGAACACTGCATACCTCAGTTGGCAAAACTTTTACACATGTTTCGAATTACCGACCAATTAAGGCGATTCAATTTGGTCAGATATGCTTCAGTGTGGAGTGTCCTATGGGACCCAACAATCGCACCAATTTAAACCAGTCCTACTACTGTACAGGTACACCCATTCCGATTCGATGCAAACTTAGGAAGTTTCCAAATGTCGATTTTATCTGCTCTCATGGCTTGATTCCGATTGCTTTTCGAAACAAGCCAAAAACAAACTCAAACACCAAAAAGCAGCAATGTTCACCCAAAATGTTACAAGACGTGCGCACGTACACGATCAACACGACGGAAATGAAGAACACAACGATAATGGTTCAATACGTTTATTGATTATCACTAATTGAGAATCATGCCTGGGTTAAAAAAAGCTCAAAGTATCAATCGAGACTGAGAGACAGACTTTGGGGAAAAACCATGGCTTGAGTCAACTTGAGAGAAGAGGGTACAATCGTCTTCGTGGAAGGACTAAGCAGTAGTGATTGACTGCTTCTCTGGCCATCACAAGTCCTTTGGTGTCCTTTGCCAGCAATTACGATTCTAGGAAGAGCTATACTGATTAGATTAAAAGTCGTCGCGTACTGTCGCCAGCAATAAACTCACTCTCTTCTGGACGCGTGCTAGATCGCAATCGTTTGATCACTCTTATCTACCCCTTCGGTTCTTGTGACATCAAAACAGGAGACCGACAGGTTAGCGTGGCCTAATCGTAAGCGTAATCGCCTCGGGAAGGTCGCACTGGTTATGAGCACATCAATGACCAATCTTTGGTCATCAAGGTCACTCTGCAGAGCCACAGACAGCCATTTTAAATCGCTTACTAGAAAAAAATAAAAACTGGCACCTCGTGTCTAGTCCGAGCAGCGACTTGCAGCGTCCCTTGCCGGATGAGCCAGGCCACTGGTGCAGCACACAAAGTACAAGAGCTAAAGCTTTGTTGGCCCTAGATTGCTAATGACAGTTTTGAACATTTAAATAAAATATAATTGATTCGTTGAATAATTACGATAATATTGTGATAATTGGTTTAGTGTGTGACCGGTTTATATACCGAGAAATTGTTGATATGTTGTGTTCCGGTTAGTGTAGATTTGTGTGTTGTATGTTGGCTTCTACAACTTCAGATGACATTCATAATTTAAATCTAAATTCTAGGTCACAGGATGCCAAATTGCGAATCCATATGTATGACAGACAACTTGTGGATTGATTCAAACTGAATCATTCAGTGAAAGAACGTTTTCCTTGTGGAACGAGAGATAGTGACAATAGCCCAATACGAGACACAATACGTCTAGAGTGAACAGTGAAAGTGTGCTAATGAGCCACTTAACCGGTCGATCAATTGATTCACTCGTCTCGATGTCGACAGTGACTCGACATGTCAATTGCAATTCGATCGATCAATGAACGCACACTCTGCATAAGCCTCAAGCGTAAACTCATTCATTTTGTGCCATTGACCAACTTTTAGGCGCAATAGGTTTCAGGTCACAAATGTTGCACACATTTGCGCACATGGTCGTTTCGAATTACGGACCAATTAATGCGATCCAATTTGGTCATTGTGCGCCTGTGCTCCCTGCCAGGCAAGTCCGCCCAGGTGATTGATTGAGTGTTTGTTGTGCGGTCTGTGCTCACTGTAGACCTGTTTGCCTCACTGGACCCTCCTGTGAACAATCAAACAAGCACTTGGGTCCGAAGGTCAAATGTGCTCGTGACCTCAGCCACTGCCCATCGGCCATATGCTTTAGATGTTTCCTCCTGTGGTGACTCACCGGTCTTGTGCAATCCACTAAAAATGCAAAGACCGATTGCCATTCGTGAGTCGCGACACAAAACAGTCGAATGACACTAGAAAATACATTCCACGAATGCCAGACGCGCTAGTCACCGCTTTGCTTAGAGAAGGCAACAGATTAAGGAAAATTAAGCACAGAGATGAGTCATTCAACAGGTGAGACGACGGCCTTGTGCCTAGATTAAAGACAGACAAAGACTAGTCTTAGCTAACACGTTGACTCAGGTGTTGTCTGTGCAGATGTGTGCAGTGAAGCAACATCGATAACGTTGTTGTTGTTGTTGGTTGACCATCGTTGACGGAGAAAGCATGTTCGGACGAGCACTCGAACGGCACCCTAGGCAAACAGCGAGATGGAAGCAGTTCAAAGTGCTCGATCCAAAGTGCAGTCAGACCAGGCTGGAGCAATCGATTGGCTCATCGAGTGGCTAATCTGTTAGGCCTGTCCAACACTACCCGTACCATCCGTTGGCCAATGGATTCAGGTCATTGTCAGTGGGAGAACGTGATGAAACAAACGGGTGAGACCCACTGACTGTAGCCACTTGCGGACAGTGGGGTGGAGATGAGTGGCTCGAGTGATCTATCAAGCTCACACCTCGCCTATCGCACCTAGAGATGATATCGAAGCGGAACTTGGCATTGCAGTTCCTTGTGAGGCACTTGGCATGAGGCCTCCAGTGGAGAGCCTTGGTGCAGTGTTGGTCGTGAACATTGAAGGTGTCATATCAGCACTGAAATGTCGCAGCAAACAGACTTATCGAGTCGAGAAGACGCTCGTGCTGAATGGTGATGATAGTGATGCACCACAAATGGCGATGCAGATATGAACTAGACCAGTCGAACTATTCGAGCAGTCAAATTGTAAACAAACAAACAAATAAAAAAGAATTGGTCACATGGTGGGTGGTTGGGTGGTGGTGGTCCTGGCATAGTCATCCTCTTCCTCTCATTCACAATGAGCCACTTGATATTTACACGGTTCCAGTGGGCCCAAATGAGGTTTGAGTGCCTTAGGAGAGAGTAGAAGGGTTGTGAGTGGAGTGTCTCACTCTACCAGTACAGTCTACAGCAAGTACGGAGGCCAATCAACCTGTCAACTGTAAACAGTCACCGCTGGTGGCACTGGCTTTGGTCGCCAAGTTTAAGTGGAAAATTTGCTGATGTCGAGTCGAAGAAGCTCGATCAATGTACCAATCAATCGATGGCCACGAGCCTTATAAACGGATTAGCGCCCACACCGAGTGGCATTGCTCACTTGCCAGTCTGGCACGTAACCTCGACTCAACTTTGTTCAGTGCACTCCACTTGTTGTCGGTCTGTGCAAATCGGTGCGAACCAGATCGGACCTGAAGCCTGCCCTGCGTGTGTCTGGTCATGTGTGCTTTGCTCGAGTGCTGTCGGCCACCCTGCAGCCATCTTCGATCCACCACGACGTGATCTACGAGTGAGCGGACTAGTCGATTGGTATCGATTACAGTGTAACCCAGATCAGTGATCAGTGATCACGTTTCGTGCCACCAATTGATGTGATTCTGCAGTGCACACTTCCTTGAGTGTTCGATTGGCCAACAGTGTGCAGTGAGCACCGTGTCTCGAACTCGCTCACTAATTGTCGGCTCTGTGTCAAACTGTATCAATTGCCTTATCACCCATCTATCGCATCTCAACGCCATCTGTATCGCCATCAGCTGCAATCACCGTCTCATTTGTCACTCGACCACACTGATCATCACAACCTTAATCGGCAGCATTTCATTCAAGTTTGGTTTGTTTGTGGCCAGCAACGCACTTGAATCACCGAGTAGAAATAGCATTTCGAATAGGTCTCGGTGGCACATCTTGTCCAACAGTTGGCCGGCGCACACTTCACCCTAAGCCTCACCAAAATAGCATCAACCAGTCACCAGCCGACAGGCACAATCATTGTGAATGCACCTCCGTGGTGTCACTATCGCCTCACCCAGACCAGTCACCCTCTCCACCGAGAGAACGTCTCGTGAGAAATCAAAGAACTCTTCTCTATCGATAATAAAAGTGAACTTGAAGTGATCGACCAGCACAATCGATTCGGCAAGAGAGTCAGTCACTCGCTCGCCTCTGCCACCGACCGAACATCACATCACACACCAAACGATGGACCAAATCACCCGAGTGCAGGAAATTGAAGGCGTTCACAGACGAGGCGTGCCAAGTAGCAATGCGGGCACTACTACTTTCCTAGGGGACAGTCTCAAGCAAAGCATCGACTTACCAGCGTACATCAGCTGGCAAACTCTGTCCACCGAAGTGTCTCATCGATTGCGGTAAGTCCAACTGAAGATAATAAATCAACAAACCACTTACTGACATTTGTTCTACAGTCAGGGATCTTTGCGCATCAACAAAAGGTAATTAGTGCTTTCCAAGTGTCAGGTCTGAGTGTCCCTTTCCACAGTAACCAACTCGAATTCACCTCGATTGAAGAAGGCAGGTCAGAGAAGACTCCTTTACTAGACCAAATAGCATCACGTCAACGTAAATCACCTGATTCCCCGAGTGGGGCACCTGTCCGCTACCCAGACATCAACTCCAATGAGAGTGTTCAAAGCAATGGTAAGTGAAATGTTGTTTTATTAAAATTACATGCCCATAGTATTAGCTTTCCTCATCATCGTCTGAGTCAAGTTCATCTTTGCCCGAGTGTTTAATCTGAAGAGTGTCCTTCAGTCCTCGGCTGATCTCTTCCTCTGCCTGCTTCGATTCATTCCAGGCAAGTTCGGCGGCCTTCTCGGTCAGCACAATGTCAAGGCAAAGGTCGTTTTTTGATATTCTATTAGATGTTGAAATGACGAGATTTAAATGTGCAGCCAAGGAATCGAATTGATTAGGTCGAGCAAGTTGTTGCAGCCAGCAGCAGTAGTCGGTGATGTATAGATCGTTGAGTAAATAGTGATTGTCCCCTGTCTCGTTCATCAATCGGTGCACATCTAAAGTGACTAGATTAGTATAAACAATTAACTTTGCTGACAATACCTAGAAAGCACTTGAGGATAGCACTGCGTCCTTTCCCAAGAATGGTGACCACATCTCGGGCCACCTTCATAGCCAAACTCCAATTGCGATACAACGGATAAATGAGCGATCGACGAATGCAGCTAAGAAGGACATAGGCGGCCATGTCGTTTTGATGTTGCAGATCAATTGGCATCCAGTACTCGAACCATGACAGAGTGGGAGACAGTTTACGAATGGTCCAGCTCGATTCGGACGAGTGTTCAAAGTCATTGGTTCTGAGATCGTAGGCATAGGCATAAAGTATGTCCACCACTCCCAACATAAGAGCCTTCTTGGTTGATGAGTCAAATTTAAGAAATTCTCGTTTTGGCAAGTGATCGATCATTCCCTGTCGGTCCTCGTTAGTAAGAATCGAGTTAGGCTGTGCTGCATCCCATTTGTCCCAAGGAGCAGATGTGGCCATAAGTTGGTCTATTCGTCCAGTGTCGTACAGGTCAGCAATGTAATGGTCCTCACTGAATTGTTCCTCTTCCTGTCGCAACCTCAACTGCCGTCGTTCGGAACGCGTCTTTGTTCCTGGTTGTTCAATGTCGACCAAGTCATGAGTTAACTCTTGGCCCATTCGTTCGAGCACTCCTGACTGACTATTGGCGAAACCGTATGGTTCATTGCCAAGCAAGCTGGACGCACTCTCGCCCTCTAGTGATAGCTTTTGTTCGATGTTCCAGTCAAAGTCCTCTTCTTCCTCTGCCCGCAAGTCGTCAATGAGAGGAGTGTCCTCAGTAGAG
Source organism: Rhizoglyphus robini (assembly GCA_023373905.1). NCBI lineage: Eukaryota > Metazoa > Arthropoda > Arachnida > Sarcoptiformes > Acaridae > Rhizoglyphus > Rhizoglyphus robini. Next base: position 4,830,924 of record JAKIJQ010000007.1, on the reverse strand, counting down.
TCGAGTACCTCTACCAAACGACGACTTGCATTCGACTTGGGCCCAGTCAGGAACTTACCAACCATGTCCAAGTCGGGAAAGTGTTCGTCCTTGTTCATCTTGGGCACAGATACAACCAGTTCTTTGGTGTCAAAGTTGAATTTCACCTTGTTTGAGTTGGTGTCCGATTGTTCTCCAGCAGCAAGTGTTCCATCTTGTGGTTCAGTGCGTTCACTGGTCTGCACTTGAGCAGGCAAGTTGAGTCGCAGGTAGTATGGCTTGGCGTGGAATATGAACTCGTTTCCTTCGTGGTACAGTTCAGCTTCAGCCAGTCTCATGTTAGGCGCCACTATGGTGATGTACAGGTGCTCAGCATCTTGGGCCAACTTGAAAATAGGCGTGATCATTGTGTGAATCTGCAAACAAATAGAATAAATGTCACTAATGTCACTATCATTTGTCCACAGCGAGCAACTGGAAAGTTGGCGTTTTCCTACTGTGCAACACAGCCCTCGGAGCAGGAATACTCAACTACCCGGCAGCATATGATCGATTGGGCGGAATTGTCATTTCGACCATTCTCCAGGCGGTAAGTGCCATTCTTTGTGCCACTATGTCCCAACTAAGTGAACAACCCAGATTGTTTTGGTACTCATGGCAAGTACCATGCTAGTGCTCATCTTTTGTGCGGACCTTCATTACGACACCACCTACCACGATGTGCTCAGGTCAATGTGTGGAAAACGGGCTCAGCAACTGGCAGCTGCTTCAATAATGTGCACATGTTTTGGCATCAACGTCACATTCCTGGTTATCATCGGAGATCAGTTCGACCGACGTAAGTAGTCCCTCAATATGTACAACCCTTTATCTGAATCCTCTCCTTTACAGTGTTCTCAACCTTCGTTGGTCCAAACTTTTGTGAGACCTTATGGTTCAACCGCAACTTCATCATCATGGTGACCGCATGTTTATTCATTTGGCCAATTTGTTACTTCAAACGTTTGGACTTTCTCCGTTACGTCAGCACGTTGGGCATCTTCGCCATGGTCTATGTGGTGTTTCTCAATATATACGAGTACTACTACCTCGATGTAATACCTGGAGTGATCAAGACAGAGTAAGAATGTTCACATTTGCCTTTGCATGACTAATTATTTTTTTTCATTTCAGACCATCAAGTCCGCTGGAAGTGGCTGCCTCACTGCCTGTCATATTCTTTGCTTACCAGAGCCACGAAATAGTGCTGCCCATCTACTCTTCAATGGAGAAGCCACGTTCGAAAAACTTCCTCAAGTCGACAGTAGTCTCGCTAACACTGCTCTTTGTCATCTACACCCTCGGTGGCACCTATGGATATCTCACCTTTGGCAGTAAAGTGATAGCCGATATCATTCAGATGTACGATGCAAAGGACCCAGTTGTGACTGCAGGTACGTTGCTCAACTATCTGCCACTGCCAATCGCTAAGTCAAGTGAAGTGCCAACTGGACAGAATTGCCAGTTTGAGTGGATTTGAGAAAGTAAAATAGCGCCATTTCCGTTTGAATGAATTTTGTAAAACAATCGCCGGTCGCAATGAAAGACTTTGCTGACATCGAAAGAAGATAAATGGCTAATGGCAAAATGCAATCGATCGGGCCGCACAGTTAATATTGTTGCGTTCACTCCATTTGGTTAGCTTCCTTTGGAGTGCAATTTCACTTAGATGCACTTCCGGCGAGATTACTTGACTGAGCATTGAACAATAATTTGCAAATTCAAATGTCCACTAATGTGTTTCTTCCACAGGAGTAATCGCTCTCATCATCAAAATGGTCACAACCTATCCTCCAATGATGTTCTGTGGTCGGTAAGTGTAATAATGTTCGGTGTGTGCAAGGTTGCCCCAATGCCGATTAGACAGCGCGCCCATCTGCATGAGCTCGATTAGCTCATTAGAGGCACTTGACACTGGGCACAATGACAATGGCACCTCAATGATCACCTCAAGGTGCAATAGACCATCACCGAATCCGGTCAGGCCGATGTACCTCGATGCAGTTCGGGCTAGACATGGTCAGAGCACGCTCGTTTCGCAGATTATGGGGCACTAGAGATAACGATAGTAGCGGTCAAACGACTCAACATCAACACTTGGAATGTTGCTACGTTAATAGGTCCGCGGACAGGTTAATTACAGGTGTCTCGATGGGTGCGCGCGCGCGCGACCCAACGTAACTCAGCTTGTCTTTGCCCGGGCTTTGGTGGTCGGTCGGCTGGGACAAGTGAGCAATAGAGTGCACACGGCGGCTTCTCTTCTCTAGACACCTGACCGCGCTCTGATCAACCACAAGCCAGCAAAACAAACAAGCCCACGCAACTGATCAATTTTGTGTATTCTTGCAGGGGTGCACTGGATGGACTGTACGCCGAGTGGAGACAGCTCTCTGCCGAAGCATACATTCGAGGCGAGAAGTGGCGCCGAATGACCATCACCACCTTTTGGAACATCTCTGTCCTTCTTCTGGCCATTGTGACGCCCAACATCACGATCGCCATTGAACTATTAGGTAAGTGCACACCGAGTCTGTCCACAAGCAATTAGGCTTGCTTTGCGTGGAATGTGCTCTTCTTGCTTGCTCGAGCCAATTGATCGATTGATGGACGCGAGGTGCCAGTGCTGATCGCTTGATTGGCACGCGCTCGCGTCACTTGATTGAATTGACTGGAGCATGCTAGCACTCAATTAAGTCCTGACAGCACACTTTCACATTGGTGCTGCATCACTGAATTTAGTCTGTCATCGATGGCCTGGGTCTAAGGTCACCGAGTGCATCTAAATTGCTTAGCTCATCGGCACTTTTCGCACTTACAATTGATTCCTCTAGAGCTAATTAGTGTGTTGCCATTTGTGGCTAAATCCTGACCTATAGTCTCGGCTTGCAAGTCCAATTCTCTACGGCTCATAATTTGAGCACATAAAGCAAACAAGAGCATTGGTGGACGTCAAGCTCATGGAGTTCACTTGCACCGAGTTTCATTAATCAAAGCCTCATTTGGTTGGCTATGCTCGACAATTAGCGTGACATTGTAAGATTGTGCTTGGGTGCAAGTAGCAAAACTTTCCACACTGCATTAGCCCTGCAATGGACTGGTGCACTATTCATATGGACATCATCACGTCGTTAGGCCAGCCAGACAAATAGTCATGGCCACTGGCATATCGAATGGCTGTCCATGTGTGTGGTGACCATCGCCAGTGTGGTTCGTCCCAGTGGCCGTCCACCCGAGCGAACATATTCAATTTGGCAAACGTGATTGAGCCGCAATAGATGAATTCTGTCGTCGTTGGCAGAATTGTTTTCGGTCGCTGTCGAACGGAATCGCATTTGTTTGGTCTCGGCAATCGATAAATCAAGAACAGAACGGAAAATGCATTAATGAGTCTGTACTTTTCCTTCAGTTGTAAATTTCCTAGCACAACTTTTAAATTGACCAATTGCAAGTGGAATCAGTTTATATTGTCGTGCATTAATTGTGCCTTGTTTGGGGCCAAGGCGACTCTCTTACTAACGAATGGCTGCATTGCTGTGTTTGTTGATTGGATTAATGAGCACACTCACCCTCAGTCATGACTCTCACGCTCTGATTCGGCACAATTAGTCCTGGCATCACATTAGCATAACTGTCACTAACTGAGCACTTTGTAACCCACAGGTTCATTAGCAGCTTGTAATGTGTTTGTCTTTCCGGGCATGTGCATGGTCTCACTGGCTCGACGACATCTCAATGGATACTATGCCAAGTTCAAGAACGAACGTCGTCTACTGCGTCGTCTGGAGGGAAGTGGCCACTGGAAACTAGTCTGGACATCGTTGCTCATCTATGGCTCGTTCATAATCCTCTTTGGCTGTCTCATGTTCGCAATGGTCTTTGTGCAAGTTGGGAACGACATTCGGGCACATCAGTCCACAAGTCAGTCCACCGAAACGCCCGTCTGTGGTCTGCATTCTACCATGTAAATCCTTACCGACTCGACCCAATGATCATCATCACTCCATTGGTCTGTTTACAATTGGTTAGCCCATACCAATGCAATTGTACTTGTTTGCACCCAGACCAGACATATTCCACTCGTTTTCATCTCACAAGTTATCAAATCAAACCTATATGTAATTAAGTTGTAAACTAACACATTCTATCGACCTATTTATTACTAGCAATAATAATTAAATAATAATACTTAAAACAATTAAAATTAAAACAATACTCACTTTCAAAATTTTCGAGTTGCTATTTTCACAAAAGGGCACACAGTTGGGACCAATGTCTCGTTGGGAGAAAATGGAAAGTTTCAATCAACACTCGTTTGCCAAATTACCGAGCCGAAGTCGTAATGAAGCCAAGAAAATGACGAATGATTGATGTTTCACTTTAGTTTGAAGACGAGTGTTTGAGTTGGTTCGAGAAACACTGTTTATGGTAATGTAAACAAATGACTCACACCTACAGTATGAAGATAGAGATTCAGGTAGAGTTAAGTGTTGGAACAGAACGGCGAGAATCTACTAAGGAGAATCACCAAGATAAAGCACAAGTGCATTTAATGATGTAACTGATTTATATATTCCGATACACATTTGCCAAATCGCGCTCAACAGCCAATAAACAACACTCGCAAACACGTGTGTTGTCTCTTTCACAGATGATGGTTTTATGCATTTGCATAGAATTTGTTGCGCCATCTATTGATGTGAATACCAATTTAAACCACAAACTTAAGCTAACAAGTAGCTAGATTTAATTCGACGCAACTTGTCAACTTACTATTGCATACCGCAAATTACTGTTTTAAATGGAACGTTATGGAATATCAACTTTGTTAACCATTTTGGGTATGTCAAGGTATTTGAGTGATTGTGAAAGTGTCGAGTGGCGGAAGAGATCGATTCATTAGCGTCATATTTGAAAGCATTCAATTGTTCACAAGTTCATTAGTTAGGATGTCACAATTTTCCAATTAACGTACTTTTGTACCGTTCCAAAGAAAGAAATTAACGTCAAAGACAATTAGAGCGCGAACGTTAATTCGAGCCACCGGGAATTTGCACCGATCGGTGATCACAGTCCATTATTTGTCTCTATATAAGTTGAACCGGTGCCTGCAGGTATAATCTTCTTGCACCAAGTCACCTTCCACGTATCGCAAGTACATGCAATTAATCGAAACAATTGTATCAATCCACTTGCACCGAATGTATCTCCATTGCATCCAGTCATATGCCCGGGTCACAAGTTGTAACAGTGTCGAACTATCTGAACTATTTGAACGAACTTAACAAATTGCACCGAGCACAATGGTTTGTTTGTATTAAGTGTCAGCATGAATCAACATGTCAATACAAATAGCACAAAGACAATTGTCACCTTTGAATTGGGCTGTCTGGTCAATCTGGTCTCAATAGAACATCTTCTTTTGCTTGTTTTGGCGGCTTTTGATCGAATTGACTTCAATTGTGCAACATTGGCCCAGTGTGACAACAAAGTGAACATGCACGCAAGTGACATTAAGCAAATTGATCGGCACTAGGATTAGGTCAGTGAATGAAGACGACTTTCCATGGAGAGACAATGCAGTGCACAAGGCCACTTGTGTGCAGACACGCACAACTCTGTGTCCAATCAATCAATCAAGGCAGCATCAATCGAGTCTGCTGCCATCGATGCAACTGACTGTGAGTGCAATCTAAAATATTAAAAAAACAGACCACTCAATTGGAAGACAGTTGCCAAAGCAATATCACGTCAATGGACATACACGGGGAGCAAACAAACATGGCAGCATGTTGAGTCCATGGCAGGGACAGACAAAAAAAGTAAATATCACCAGGACACAACACGACACACACCAAAAGACAAGACATTGAGAGAGTGTCGTTGCGAAAGCCATAAATAAATACATTTCTATGCAATGAGACATATCGAATCGGTATTAATGTTTGGGTATAATCCCAATGTAAGCATTCAGTGCAATCCAGACTAGTGTAAATTCAATTAGTCTCAAATGTATCAAAATGCTTCAAAGTGTGATGTGGGAGGACAGTTGAGCACCACCACCGAGTGACACTAACCAATGAGCCATTCGAGTGACATTTCATTTCGATGGGGCATCGTACCTAGTATGAACCGAAACACTACAATCCAATTTATTGATAGCGATTCATGACGAACGAAGAGTGTCAATTGTGTCGAGCCAAAAGTTCACGCCGAATTAGTGTGAGCACTACTTCGGTGAAATAGTGAAAATAATGCAAACTAATTCGACGGTTAATAAGTGGAACTTGTGTAAAGTTGTACAAGCGGCAAACATCGGGATTAGAGACATTTGTCAATGAACAATGAAACTATTACCAATCGAAAATGGCAATTCAAACCGAATTGATTGGCTAAAGCTGCTGCTGCCAGTGATTTGAATGGTGACGACTCAAGCTCGCCAAAGTAGCAAACTATAATCAAATGAAGCGAACATGAATCGATGCACACAAATGCCAAGCAAAGACAAATATTATCTTTTGCTTGTGCCACACAACATAAAAAGACCATTCTGACAGCAGTAACCGAAATAATTAGTGATCTGACTGTGTGGAGGAGAGATGGAAAATATTATTGACAGAAACGGTCTAACCGAACCGGAACGATGGTGGCGATGCTGCTGCTGATGACGATGGTGTGAGGGCCTTGTGATCGTGCCCAACATGATCATGCCGCGCGACATTCGACACGACCGTGATTCGGTGGATTGCTTCATTGGCTCGTAGGCCCAATTGGTCCAGTTACTGCAGTACAATTCAACACAAAGGCAAGTGCAAACAAACACAGGCCGTGTTTATCTGCCAGAGAGCAATTCGATTAAAGTGTACGGTAAGGCCTCTCGTAAAGTCACTGATTTCATTTGATCCACTCTGGACAAAACAGACAAATTCTCTCATTCTTCTAATAATCTCGGTATTTATTAACTTCACATTGCTCGTTCCACCAAACTCGCTGCATTCCATTCAATTTCCACTCTCTGGGACACATCGAAAGTTGTTGCTTACCAGAAAACAATGGAAACTTATCGAAATGTGAACGATGTTTACATTGGGGAATGGGCTAATTTATTGAATGGGCCACTGGAAATATTTGTATGGTTTGTGGAATTGGTCGAGGACACGACCGGACAGGGCAAAAAAGGAGTGCATTGTGCGGAATCAATCATGTGAGCATCGGTCTCGGTGAATCGTCACTCAGCTCTGCTTTGGGCGGAAAAGCACCGACGTCACCGATAGCGGCCACTTTGGTCATGCGACATGTTTGTTGTATGTTTTGTAGTGCCTCAATCCGAGCACCAATTAATCGCACACACTTCCGATTGTTGTTTAATCCTTCAATGTTCACTCGATTCGAGTGTGTGATCGAGTGGGGCCAACGGGGGGAAATAAGATGGAGAGGTAAGACAGTGGGCAAAACAATAATGCTATACCTAACTAAGAGTGGAGAGAGTGGCGATTGTGAACAATACAGATGAACAACAAAAAGGTAGATGAAGCGAGGCATCCATGCCACACTAATGAGCCGTAGGAACGAGCCTCTATTAGCCAAATTAACAATACTGTCGTAAACAATTACCGCCAAGAGGGAAGTTTGGACTTAACGAGTTTGGCCCGCGTTACTGACACTGCAAATATATAGCTCAAGTTCATTCAAAAATATTTTTATTCCACAGATTGTACTTTAGACATTTAATCTTTATTTACTTTACAGCGTACAGGACAAATTGTTAGATGTAGTAGATATTGCAGTTGGGGCTGAACGCGTTAACTGACAAAATGGAGCTAATCGTTTGGTGACGACTTTGTCAGTGGTTTAGCTGCAGCACATGTTGAAAAAGTAATACAGGAAAGTGTTCGATCGAGGTGTGCAGTGCATTTGCTACTTACCGTTTGGTGACACACGGCTCGGCCTAATTAATCTGTGGAATCGTTTGTCAATTAACGAGTGTTCAGTGTCACTAATGATGAAACCCTTTCGAAAGAAAACATTGGATCAAAGTAAGCTATTTATATCGGCTCGGTGAGTCAAGTGGCACTTGTTTGTCACTTGAGCCACTCCCCCCAGGCATCTTTGTCCAAGCGGTTCGTGTGACCGTGGAGTGAAGGGCCAGGCAGAGTGTCTCACTGGCCAAGGAACGGTGTGGAGCAGACTCGAGTGGGTCGGAATGCGTGGAACTGGTTCACGCACAATCTACTTGCGGCTCTAATTCCTCTGTATAAGCCATGTTACTGTTTCGAATGGAGCACATTTGAACATTTCACCGCCACCGCGAGCACACACGTTGTTGTTCAGTCTTCACTCGATCACCACCACAGGATCACTCATTCGGCAGACCTCGATCGTACCGCACCGAGCCACCTCCGAGTACAGCTCCGTTGAACATTGCCCATTACGCCAATCAAGCATTGCATCAAGTAAATCCAAGTGCAAGTGCAAATGTCTGTCTTCTTTCAACTCACAATCAGTTGCATTGTGTTTTTCTTGAATTAACAGTTTGAGCTGTTACTAATGAACGAGTGTCCCTTCACAAAGTCATGTTTGCCCGAATATGTCCCGTCTCGACATTGTTGCTGTCTTGTGTGATGAGAGTGATTCCCAAGAAGACCACAGTGACAAGCCATCAAGGGACCATCAGACCAAGCGCATCATAAAATGTCTCGTCGGTGGATTAATAGAATTAAGAATTAATTCTTAGTGTATTTATTTAATTCGGAACATTGGGAACCTTCCTTGTCTCTCCTGTTATATAAGACTTTCTATTGTGCCTGTTATGTGTCTCTTACGAATTTGCTCCTATGCCATCCATGCCGACATCATGCCACACTCTGCAATTGACGCTCGGTAATAAATATTAATTGTTTCGCTTAATTGGTCACATTATCGTTAGGTATTTTGGTGAGAATTTTGCTTATAAATCACATTGAATGATTGATAATCTAAGCTAAATGATCAATTGATCAGTAATTAATGATGAATGAATGGACAGTGCGAGTGGTCAGTGCAGCCGAACGTAACTGTCAACAGGCACCGAGCAGAAAAGGCAATAGGAAACGATGACGCAGCAACCATAGAAATGGCAAACGAGCAATGGACACAACAACACCGAACATACGAAGAGCGAGCAGACAAACATGTCCCAATCCATTGATAACACCAGTAATCGGGCAATAACATTGCTGGCTCGGGCCTCGGTTTGACGTCAAATCGGTCGTAGTGCAAAGTGGCAAGTGCACTTATTTGTCAGTTTTGCATGTTAGTGCACTGGTCACAGCATTGCGTCTTGGCCCGTCAATGCCAAGGTCCGTCTGAAGTTGTCACTTCACTTCATACAAAGACGACAAAAGATATCACTGAAAAGTGTAAATTCAAATTTTCTACTCAAAAATCTCAATCTTGCCGAGGACAATTTAATTAAAGCACACTGCGAACTTGTCCGATCGGTCTGTGTGTCCGGACTCGAGAGCAGTGAGTGGCAATGTCCACACGGTGCCAATTGCATCGACAGACCAAATTGATTCGCTCAACTGGCTTAGGCAGATCACATGACGAACGAGGCAAGACAAGGCCAGCATGGAGCACCCAGCCGATCCCATCAGCCATCATCCGACACTGACGACACAAACAGACCGCCACTTGGTGACTCGCATTCTCACACACCAGTCAGATCGTCCTTGTCGGCGTGCTAATTTGAATAATAAGCCAATCGATCCAAATTAAGAGGCCTTAAAGTGGTGCCCGGCCAGGACTGAGCACAACACGGCCACGGCCAAATTAATTATCTCGAGCCTATTGGTCTGCCTCAAGACTTCTCGAGAGTGCACTTCACACAGAGAATATACAAACTAACCGAACAGAGAAACCCAATTCTTAGTGTCTCCTACCGATCACCGAGCCACCAACAGTCAGTCAGTGAATCTGCACGCCAATTTGCATCGTTCAACTGGACTTGATTGCACCCCGAAAGTTGATCGATTTATGCAGCCAACATATTACGACAACAGCAACAACGGTGATAGCAATAAATTAACAAAATCACTTCACAATTCAATCCGGGACAAGATCAATCGTAAACGGTTTGTTGATGTTTGTCTCCCTAGCCAAGAGCTTTTACGGTTATTGTCTGGCCCGATCCGGACACAGACCAAACAGACATTCAAACAGAACACCTAAGCAAACACTGGTAGTGACTACTAGTGAGTGATGAATCACAACGAAAGCAATTAGCAAAATGAGTCCAGTACAGTGATCAATCGCGACAGTGTTGGGTTTCAGGAACAATTCCACTGCACTGTCGATCTCGATGTGCAACAGCCAATTGGAATAAGAGGTCAGTTCGGGCAAGAAACGCGCACAACGTGGAAATTCGTACAAAGTGTCGATCATTAATAAGTGAATGCAGTGTCTAGCCAAAAATACCGAATTGTAGTTGGGGGCACAGCAAACAATCACGGAAAAGGGCAAATCTAGTGTAATTTGGTCCAAATCCATCACTCGAGGTAACTCTTCACTCGATTAGACAAAAATGCAAAGGGCAACAGTGGAAGGGTCCATTGACATGTCATTCAGTTTAATTAATCGAACCACAACGGCAACATAATTAATCGATTAATTAATCACGGTCCATTAAAAATAGCTCATGTGATGTCTGCTGAATCGGTTGGTTTGCTTGTGCCACTGACAGTTTCGTGCAGTTGCAAACAGTGCCAAAGCGAGAGCGTAGTCTGACACCTTCACTCGTCCACCCACCACTTGGGTCATCCGTTTGAAGAGATTGTTACACTCTGTGGCATCTCCCGAGACTCGTACTTTCACTCGAAACTCTCCAAACTGACACATTCGTGGCGATCTATGGCATTGCTAGGTTGATTGTACTAAAGGAGCATCATCAGAGCCATTACGTCAAGGGGCAAGCCCATTGTGGAGCACGGCTTGGTCATACGATTCATCTCCATTAGGGCAACTATCGGATGGCGGCAATCGACTCTTCTCACCAACTGGCGAGTTAATTCGATTGCGCACTGTTAGCCATGTCGGCAAAAACAAGGCCACCAGTGGTGTTGGCCACAAGAAGCAATTATATGTAATCCGTTAGCGTTCACCCGATGATGATAGTCTAAGTGAGGGAAGGGATGGGGCACGCCGAAAACAATAACACATGACATACGTGCATGCATTAGCATCATCAAGTGAGATGCCTCCCATTCGAACATGTGGCCCCATGATCCAATTGGAGCAAGTTTGCTTTGTGTAGAGCTGAGCAATCGATACTGTGAAACCAGTGATCGATTACATAAGCGTGAGTACAATAAATCGACAGTCGAACAATGAATGGACCGACTGCAATAGTCCACATGTTTGCCGTGACGCTCGGCCCGGTTCTGCTTCGGCAGACACTCTCATTGTGAAGTGACTATTGGGCTCGATGACAAGCGCGTTAAAGGAGTGATCACTGATCACTTACTTACACATTGTCACGTATATAGGAAGGCTGCCATCGGGCATTATCGTCAAACGATGATGGCCCAATTGATGTGGCTAATTGTTGTGTCTGATCTGTTTAGCCATTGCTTTCCCTGCTAACGACCACTTAATGGGCTGCTAATGATTTACTGTGGGTCCCACCGAATGGCGCCCAATCGAAATAAAGTGAACTCACTCAACACAATCGAGCGAACCAAGTTGGTGCAACCAAACCAGCAGACCAACATAGCCAATATATCTATAGACACACACACGCAACACAACACACAACGCGACTGCACTCGAATTGGCACAGACAAATGGCGATGCAATAACAGTAAACTCAAACAACTGCACCATAATGTAAATATTTAATTATTGCTTAGTGCCAATAAGTGCATACATAGATAAGAAGAGAGGACATATTGGCCACATAATCGGTTATGGAAAGATCCACAGTCCCACAAGTCTCACCTCAAATGGGAAAATTCAAATTTACATTTACATAAGCAAATTGTTAAATACATTTGCATCAATAACAGATAATAGAGACTCACGTATAGAAGACGGCTTACAGAATGGCCTGTGACTCAAAGACAGACTCTCAATTTATAATTCATTGGGAGGACCAACTTTTGCATCGGCGAAAATGCCACCAAGAGAATTGAGTTAGAATTTCGTGTGAATCGACTCAACTACTTAACATTGAGATTACCTGAGAGTTTGTCTGTTGTGTGTCAGTGTGAGATGGTCCCAATTGTTTGGGGCAAACGAATTACAACTAAATGACAAAATGTCAAAACAATGACCAAATGTTTACGCGTCAAGTAGAATTAGAACTATGCAAGCCCCTACACCGAAGAACCTTGGCGGACCTTTGATAGAGAGCGTTACACTATGCCATTTGACGTTGAGCAGTTTCGCGGAACTGACAAACAAAAAAAGCAAAACCTCGATTGACAATTTCTCAATAAATAATAACACAAAGCTAAGAATTTGAATTTAAACATTTTGGATTAGGTTCCGATTTGTGGAAAGGCAAGGAGGCAACACATTCTTGATCGAACCAGTGACCAGTGAAGGCAATATCCGTTGAGGCAAAGATTTATCACGTCAATCGTTGCCCAAATGCCATCTGTTACGTTGTTATTAATGGCACTGTTAATATAGCTTCATTCAGTAATAGTTTTATGATAGTAAACTTTAAACGACAAACAATGCGCCAATTGAGGCCAACAAGGCAAACAGTTTGGTTGGCTCGGCTCAAAGTTGCGGACAAATGGCACTTTGATTCGAATTATATTTGCCTGTTCCTGTTTGCATTCGATTAATTACCGAATATTTTCCACATTTTAATATATAATTCCATACATAACTGGGTCTAACCGAAGCAAACCAAACAGAATAAACCAAAATAGCTCAAATAGCATTAGAACAGGAAAATTCCAGCACAAGCAAACACAAAAGTATTTACCAAAATCTCTAAAAATATCTTTTTCTAACCAAAATTGGAACAAATGCTTTTAGAATGAACATGTATGGGCCATAGGTAGTAGAGAAGCGTAGAAAAAATTGCAATTGTAAGCAAATCGGCAATAAGCAAACTATAACGAAACATATGTAATGAGAATTGTACATGAAATTGTATGTATGAAACCGGAAAGTGCAAAGTAGCAAAGTGAAACAGAGTGGAGCAACACGCACAAAAAAATGTGCAAATGCAAAGTACATTACACCAAGTGCAAACATTTCAATCACATCTGAACATGACCAATGGTTGGACAGTGTGGTTATTTGCTCAGTGCACTCGGTACAGTTTGGTGAAACTTGATTCCTTTTAAATTTCAATTGCCACTTGTGCACCAAACATTCGGTCAGGACATTCATAAACGTGGGCATATCGGTTTGGTGGGTGCAATAGTTCAAGCAAAACGGAAAACAAAACAAAACAGCCAAACGAAACACTTCGAGTAGAGTGAATACTGACCCTAAAGTTGGCCCAGCAGTCTAAACTAATTTGCATGTTGTGCAGTGAAGCACTGGGCTAATCGGTTCACCAAAGGCAAAGGCGAATTATGATTAATACTCGTTCAAACTTAATTACGTACCCATCTCGGGGGAAATTCAATGCCCAGACGAGCCGACCGACCGTCAGGTGTAGTCCGGTGCACCTAATCGCACAATGCATTACATGCATGTACAGAGTGGCTTGCCACAAAGCCATCATCAAAGTGAACAACACTGTGCTTTCATTGTGCGCCTTGTATTCGGAATAAATGCATCAAGTGCACACAACATCAAACAAACACAGTGACCAACTGACCGAGTGAATCAATTTGCACAACAATAGAGTGCAATTTTAAAGCCTTGTTTGTTTGTTGTGTCTCTGTAGCAGTCTATTTGTTTTGAGCAATCAAAGTCAGCCAACACCAAACCACAACATTGAGTTGCACTGGTCTAGGACCAATTCATCGTTATCGTAATCCAGCCAGACACCTATAATTCGTTATTGTAAAATCGATGGCGTTCTGTTCTGTTTTAATTAATGTTTTTGTTTGTTTTATTTTTCAGTTTTCTCATTGCAGCCGATGGTCTCATCGCGATCACATAATTGTTCCGTAATGTGCCAACTCATTTCGACCTTTCTGGTGCCTCTTTCCGCTGGTCGAGCTTAATAGAGCTGAGTGGAGCCACTGCGAACAAAGTTCATCTAGTCACCGGTCAAGTGCCCTAGTCCAAAGTGCAAAATGGCGGACCTCAAGTGGATGTCCGAGAAGAACCTGACAGCGTTTCAATTCAATGCCTCGAACGGGGACACGCTGGTCATCGACCGAATGGAGGCCTTTGGTCAAATGGGTCAGACCATTTTGGTCATTCTTTATTCGTTAGTCACCTTTCTTGCCTTCACTGGCAACACGCTGGTCATTCTGGTCGAGTTGTATGGCAAGAGGTCAGCTCGGAACCTACAGAAATTTCTGATCAACCTCGCATTCTCCGATCTGTTGATCGGAGTGCTGGCCGTGCCATTCATCTACACCGATCTTATGCTGGTGAGTGATTGAACTTGTGACACCTTCTTGAGGAGTAATTGTCATTGCTTGGTAGGGCCGATGGATCTTTCATCCAGTGCTGTGCCCGATCGCTCAATTCGTCCAACTCATGTCGGTGCTGGTCTCGACCTACACGCTAACCTTCATCGGCATTGAAAGGTAATTCGATTGGTCTCGCTTGGTCTAAACCCGCGCCCAGTCCCTGAGTTGTTACTTTGTGAGTAAGTGAATTGACTCGGTGCAACGAGTGGCGAGTGACTCAAGTGAGTCACTGTGAGTGCGTTCACTTCGGCTGATCAAACACAAACAACGCAAAGACAAACAAACCCGTGAAACAGTGAGCGGTGGCAATCGTTGCCTACGAATAAGCAAAACAAAGCAATTCATTTAAATTTAAAGTGCAAATCGAATTAACACAAATTAATTGAAACTAAATGCAATCCTTTCACTGCTGGAAGGAAAACAAACCCAGTAAGGTTGGGCAATTGGTCCGCGAACTTGCAGATAAATTAATTAATGCCACCATTAATGCAGTGGAATGGCATGAATGGCCATTGGTGGTGCAATGCCTTCCTTTGAACCGATGCGTTGGCCAATAGATTCGATTCAATAAACAGGACCCATGTGATAGCATCTCTATTGTTTTCAAGTAAATGGTCGAATTGACACTGCACGATGTGAGACTAACTGTTTTATGGGTGCAATAAAGTCGGCCAATTAGTTAGTTTGTAACTAAACTGACACTATCGAAGCTCAACACAGCGCGCTCACTTGTCAGTGGCTCCCAATGTGCCACAAGTGAGAGAGAATCACTTTAACACCAAAACAATCTGATGACATAGTGGAAGAAAGTGGAAAATATGTCGAATCGGCAATTTAGCAACAAAACACGCACGGCTATCAGACACGAACAAACAAACTAACCAGCAGCAGCAGCAGTCAATTTAGAGCCCAACAAACAACGGTCTACACAATCTGACACTCGGCCAGTGTAGAGACAATCCCGGGAAGTGAACACAACCAACCAGTCGATTGGTATAGGATTTAATTGACACGACAAGTTTGGTGCTGGAGCAGCAACACCAACACACACAACGAATAAATTCATTAGCCCGAGCCAGCCAACCAAGCCCGAACAGGAATTGCATTACATTCCCGGTATGGCCGAGTAGTGCTCTGTGATAGATAATCAAAGCAATAAAGCAAACCCACAAAGATAAACATTGCGAAAAGAACGTGAATTTGGGCACGAGTTGACAGCAAATAATAAAAAAAGAAGACTTTCAATACAAACAAACAAACAAACCAACTGGCAAACAAAAAAAACCTATTGCCGAATGCAACCTTGATGGAGGACACCACTGGGAAGCAGATTAACCGATCATTGCATTCCGCAATACGATTTACTTTTCTGGCAATGGCGCGCTCGCTTTAGTAGACACATCACTTGGAGAGATTTTCGGAAAGTCCGGCACAGGGCAAACTAAACACAATTGCACCCGATGACCATGGCCACTGACACAGTGGCCCACTAGTGGGCAAGCTAACCAGTGCTCACCAGTTCGGTGATATACAACTGTCAATCCAGTGACCGCTATGCAATCGAATTGATTCCTCGTTTCGTAATCTCGCACAGACAACAGTCACAATCGTTTAGTGATGCACTCGAAATAGCCTTTGGTCAACACTACTAATGACATTCTACGAGACAAAGCAAACATTGCTGGAATGTGTCTCTTTTCCCCGCCAAACATCCAAACACAAATTGACATTGAGACCTCTATTCCTCGATTGCAATCAATAAAACGACTGTTTTAAAAAACTCTTGGCAGACGTTGGCAAGAAAAAATAAAATGTGTGCACAGAAAACAAAAGTTAATGCGATAATGTGGCCAATATTGGAAATTGGTTTGATTGGAAGGAAAAGTACAGACCTAGTGCATAATTCTCAATTATTTCGCAATCGCAATGCTGTAAGACAAACAAATCAGCCTCCAAGCTCGATAAGCAATAAGAAGTGAAATCAAAAAGCCAATCCAAGTCATGCCAAAACATATATCGAATATGGACCACAAGCCGACAAACTGCAGGACGCATTGCTGTGGTGGCCGTTGGCCATTATTAAGTGAACAGAATCGGGCATTAATAAGTGAGTTTAGCAATGTTGTGTAATGCTTTGTATGCTTTGGTGGGATTCACTGCTGCTTCAAGTGCATCACAGTGAACACTTTTGCATTAGTTCGTTCTCAATAATTCAGCATTGCAAACTGAACAGTAGTGTGTTCGATCCCAGAGGATTGCATGAGTGTCGAGTCTAATATTCTCCACATGGAGACAGTTTCAGTGCGAATTGTGTAGACAAGCAGACAAAAGCGTGTGCAAATTGCCTCATTTCGCTCTCTTCCGACAAGTGAAACAATCAAAACAGCTCTACTTTTGTGAACTAATTGAGTTCACTCATTCGGCTGGGCAGCACTCACTGACAAAAAAGAATTTACATTGAAACATATCAAACAGAAAACATTGACACAATTCAACTCAAACAAACGAGACAATTAAATTTATTGTTTTAACTACTAGCAATTGTCAAACAATGCTTGAATGAGCACAAATGAACATTCAAAACGTGACACTAATCAAACTGTCCATTTCATTTAGTCGTCCGAACACTTTTATGATTTTATGTAGAGCAATAACAAAACGATGCGGTAATTGCATTAATCCCATTTGTCATGTCTATCAAAACGAACTGTCACATTCACTGAACAAATTAATCGACAGTGAAAGTTTAATGGAAGAAGATAATGACTGAATGAAGATGTTCATGGCAATTCACTCTATGTTGATTGTATTTAAGGCTTTCATAAGTCGTCTATCGTATTAATTTTGCTTTGATAGCCTCCCGCACAGTTGATCGAGTACAGACCATGCCTGAAATATCCATGTTAGAAGTCAACAAGGTCGACCTGTTGAATCCTTGTTTGACATTTTCATGACCAAACATTATATAAGCTTCGACTTGTTACTTCATTCTTTAGATGGCTGCTGAAATGTAACCTGTGGCATCAGACTTTCTACAGTTTGATAACATCGCTGTCTTTCGTGGAAGCCACGGCGCCATTGACTTGACATAATTTAACTGAAGTGATAATTAAACTTGTTGCAAAGTAAAAGTAAAAATGTAAAGACAAAAACTAATCACAAATGGTCAATATCGAGTGAAACATAAGCACTAAGTGACTAACGGGCTCGATATGGTCTATGCAACTATGTAACTAGTTAGTTAGTAGTGTCAAGTTGCTTTCAAATCAAAAAATACTTGAACAAATTCCTCCCGAAATTGTCCTTGCCAACCAAATTGTATTTGATCCAAAAACTTTTTGCTATTCTCTTGCTAACTATGATCTCCTATAGTTAACTATTCCTCACAAACTAGTCTGATAGAATCTTCTACAAATTGCGTTTAAGCAGTACTTTTATAGTTTTGTTCCATAGTGTGTTCTCAATTGAAATAATTTAGCAATATGCAAGCTAGCGCTTTATTGATGAAAATTTCACTCAAGGAACATCGATTAGAATGATGAAACACTTAAATGACTCGATTGAAATCGTTTTAAACAAGCTAGAAACGAATATTCTACATTCAAAAAGACTGTCATTTGAAATTTGGCCATTTTGCAATCGTGAAATTAGAACCTCGATCGAAAAGGGCCAGTGATTGTGATAGAACCAAATGCTACCTGCTGGGTCTGGTTTAGGAACAATTTTGAGACGAGTTGTGGCAGGCCAAAATGAACACACGCAAAGTTCGCATAGAATGAATCTTGCTTATACAACAATAACCAATGAACCGAGGCAGAATGTGCTCAGTTGGAATTGTGCAAGACTGGTGACGTGCCCGATTACTTATTAATAGAGTGATGTCATCGTGTGACTATTATTAGTGCCATCAGAGGCATTCTAGGCGACACTAATTGAACACTATGGCTTGCCACTAATTGAACACCATGCCTACACTAGCCACCATTGCAAATGCACCACAATTGGCCAAAGAGACCACAACAGGCAAGCAAGCAATTAGCTAACAACAGTCACGAGCAGTAACATTCGAACCGTCATCGAGTGAATCGAGTTTAAAATTGAATTCGTACATAATTGATCGGTGTGCCAGTCACCAGAAGGAACGAGCACTTTTCGGTGCAAATGGAAGTGAACCACCACTGGGATAATCGATCTAACCGCTAAGATCGCGTTTGGCACTGTCTTGAACAATTCAGCACGAACGGTTCAATCGATTATATCACAAGACATCTAATTAGCCAAATTACAAATTGAAATACTGCACCAAACCGATTCGATTGCGGCACTAAACGCCAGTCCCCAATGAACGTACTCGAACCAAAGATAACCCTTTGTATTGTAAGACAGTCCAGGGCCGTACTCCACACTCCCGCCATGCACCTGTGAGAGGACCACCTCTCTTGAAATGACATTTCCACTCGGAGCAGTGAACACAAATGGCAGATCATTTCAATTGCGTGCGAAAGTAATTTGAACAAATGACATTCAAATGGATTGCCACTTAATCCAGTAAACTTTAAAACGATGAATTCAATCGATCGCCACCATTGATCGGTGTGATACCTAACGGACAATGAGTCGGAATGCTCGATGTGGTGCACTTGCGTTTGAATTTGGGTTTGTTCTCAGACAGACGTAAGGCGATTAGTCAGTCATGTGCTTGTACTATTTTGGTTGGTCCAACTGCCAATGCACCAATGCCGATTGATGGTCGCCACGATACGGATCGAGCAAAACAATGTGCACTGTACATTAGCATCACAATGGACGGTGGCCAACGTTTGTGGCTGACATCTGAGCGAGTCCACTCTGCACCAAGACCAGTTTCAATGAACGTACTTTGTTTCCTCCCCTAGATACTTCGCCACTTTGCATCCGTTGTCCTCGGCAAACACATGGCTCCGCTCGCATTACAACTTGGTACTGCTGATTGGTTGGATTCTGGGCTCCTTGCTGGCCTCTATCAGTGTGCAGAACGTGCAAGTGACCGAGTTCGAGTACCGAAACGAGACTTACAAGGACTGTCAACACTGGGCGGGTCTGTCCGAGCAGGACATGCAGATCTACGTGAGCACTTCCTTTGTGCTTACTTTTGTCCTGCCGATGACCTTTCTCACAATCTCATACGGCGCCATTGGGAGGCGTTTGTTGCGTGCCCAGCAGCACTGGTGTTCCTTTAAGCAAACGGCACCATTCAGTCTGCACTCGGCCAGTCGAACCCAGAGCAGTGCCAACAGCAATTGTAGCAATAGTCTGAACCCTGCTGCCTCTCGTACCGCGGCCAACGGTAAGCTAGACCTGAACTCCTTGTCGGACGGTCAGTCGGCAAGCATGAAGAGCAGCACCTTCATTCGGTGCAAGCCTAGCAAACAAAGCCTCAAACAGACTTCAAATGTGCGGACCATAGTCAAAGTGAGCCGAACCAAGAGCAATCAGAGCGTGGATTCGCAGAAGAGTCACAATCGAAGCAAGTCGGTCAAGATGTATGCGAGTCAACAACACAGTCAAGACAACGTGCCCGGAGACAACAACAGCAAAGTGCTGATCAGGTTGGACCGCCGGAACAACGAGTTTCTCAACAAAATGCGAGTGAGTATTGTGTGCCAAATGGCCGATGACAGGCTCGGTTGCTTATTAGATTACACTTTGGATTGTTTTCCATTCGATTGTTATGCATTACCGCCACTCGGGCAAAACAAATCTCAGAATTGGCCAGCGAATGTACGCAATGGATACATTGTGGAAAGTATGGTTTGTTAAGAGGGCTTAGTGCACTGTGCCATTGCTTTTGCCTAGAACCAGTAGCCAGATAAAAACAAACTCGATCGCAAAGCAAAACAGACCAATGTATGCACTAATTTAATTAGAGCCAGCTATTTACGAGATGTTTAACTTTTAATTTAAACATACAGTGGCAGACAAGGACAGTCTCCCTCTAAGATACTAAGATACTGTACATCCAGTGCCTACAAGTGTCCAATTACGTTCGCCAATTAGGCAATGGGAGAGACACCACTTTACGAGTCAGTGCGCCCAAGCATATTTCCTGCACAGCACTGCACTCTTCCACTTTGATATCAAATTTCGGACTGGCAAATTTCAATTCAATGAATACAATTCTTATAAAATTCTCATAGCAGAATAGAGAAATACATCAGCACAGATCCACGTATGCACACTAACTGAACAGGGAATACATAAACACGACAGACATAGAGCACAATTCAATTGGCAGCATATAAGACAAACACTTGTTAGCGAATCAATCAAGTCCATTAGAGCAATTGAACAAAATTGCAGGCAAATTCCCCAGAAGGGACAATCAATGCCAATAGGTCAGACCAGTGTGTCAGGCAAGGCTGGGTTTGGTGTGGATCGAGTGGCCGTTGGCATAAAAGGATATGTCCTTATTTGCACATATCAAGTGTGCATGTGTCCGAATGCTACTGCTGGGGTGCGAGCAAATATTTGCTTAGACACATTGCCACTCCGAGAGTAGAAAGAACTATTTGGTCGATTCCGTCAAGACGACAAGCTTAATTAAATAACCAGGCCAGACGTAATCAATTAGCCACAAGACATGCATTACCTCATACACTTGTGTACACCTCAATGCACTGTCTGGTTATTTGTACTGTTTTGCGTTAATCAAAACAACCGGCCACATTGTGGCTGGAAATGATTCTCATTGCCAAAGTCAAATTGGGCAACTTTAAGATAGCACACCAAACAGTGTTTGGCAAGAATAGCTCTGTAGCCTGTTTAGCAATTCTGTTCACTTTGCACTAAGCTTGCACAAAAATGTTGAGCTAATAAATGAATCAATCAATCACTTGGTGAGTTGTCGCCAACAGACACGGTCCAATAGCCAAGCAGTGTTGCACAGGACAATGGTTTGATTTATACAGACATCCTCAGTTAGCAAATTAGCATCACAATAAACCGTTCGATTAAAGAAAGATTAATTCGCAGACTCGTCTCAGATATATCTCGGAATGGCAACGAAATATCTTTGTGAATAGAAATGATCAAAATAGTAAATTGGTATTAATGGCTAAAAAAGATTGAAAACGAGATGTTAGTGTGACACTATTACATTGTATTCGCTATTTATGAACATGTCATGTTTCACTTCATGTCTCTCTTGTTTTTATGTTTATGTGTATTTTAGTTTTGTTGGTAAATCGATAATCCTAATCCTAACTGATGCAATTATCTCCATTAATCATACAATGCAATATTAATCGTCTGTATCTTTTCAGGTATTTCGTCTGTTGGTGGCTGTGTTGGTGTTATTCATCATCTGCTGGCTGCCCATAAAGATCTTCATGTTGGTGTTGGCTTTTAGGCCGTCAATTGTCAATATCGACAACGTGTACTCGTACTACGTCTACTACGTCACCTACTTCACGTGCCACTTGTTGTCCATGTCGAATAGTTTTGCCAACCCAGTGCTCTACTGTTTCATGTCCAAAAGCTTTCGAGTATGTAAGGAAGAGCCGTGACTTGTTTTTAACCGACTTTTCCTAGGCCGACCTTATCGACCTGTTTGTGTGCATTTGCACCAAATTCCATTTGGGCCAGAAATCAGTTAATGGTCAACACCGCCTGAATTTGCCGCCTACTCCTCAGACATATCACAATCACTTTCACTACAACCCGAGTGTGCGGCATACTAACCACAACGGAGCCGCACAGAACAACAATCAGAACAATGGCAAGCTTACTTCGATCAAGGAGACCAAAGTAGAGACAAAGGAGCGGATCAAGGTGACCGATCACCGGTCGCACTCCTCACGACCATCTTCCTCAAGTGCCAGTGGCGTGAGTGAAGCGATCAAGAGTAATGGCAGCAAGAACAAGAAACATTCCAAGCATTCGAACAACAGCAAATCAAGATCTTCTATCTTCGATGACCTTTAGCACTGACAAGTATGAGCTCGAAGCAATGACAATATAAAACACGCAGACTACACATTTTAGTAACTCACTCCAACTAGTTTGAATGCACCAAATTGCGACAATCACCAAGGTAAGTGGGCTAGTTTGTTGTTTTATATTAAATTCAGTTTTTTTGCAGAAAATGTTCAAATGAAACAAATAGATGGCAGCACTGGGAAGAGGCAAAGTGTCTGAAAAATTGAAATTCAATTGAATTGCATATTGAACATCTAATTTAAAAGTGAACCATCATAAAACAACTGAACCACATGAATATAATTATGACAATGGCCTTGAAAGGAGACCAGCTAAGTCAATTGATAGCAGGATGTAACAACAAATTGGCGCTATTAACCAGTTTAAAAACTATAACATCCTTTTCATCATTGAGAGCAACGCGTTGACTTTGGTGATTTTGGTGACAAAGCAAGAAGGCTTCTTAACTCAGCCAGGAAACAACCAGTGCTGGTCAGAGAAGGCAAAAATATTGTAGATTGCCACTTGTCATCTCTTTGTAGCAACCATCTCAATTCGTGGATCCTTGATCGCGGGCAATGGCTCACTGGTACGAGTCGGCCCATTCACAGCTTAACAAACAAAATGCCTGCTTAGAATTGAAAAGATCAGCGAGATGAATGAGGAAAATAATTTAAAGACCCAATATTTCTCAAATGGACTTTCAAGAGTAATTTGTCAAATCAATTAGCATACTCTTTTTTTGTTCCTGTTGTCTACTGGCATGATCGATACCTATGAATGTTCTATTAAGAAAGGTGAGTGTAGCCTTGTGAGTTCAGTGAAACTAATAAACAACTTGTGCATTTCAGACAGGTCAAAGGACAATAGCAAATGGTTCAAAAGAAAGAGTTGCCCGATCATCGGGCGCCGATTAGAACTTTGTATTAGGTAGCGACTGCAACTATACCCACAAGATGGTGCTGCTCTGCCAGTCTGCCGCAGACTGTCTGCCAGTCAGGAATTATTTCAAATTGAAATAGTATTTCTACCAGTATTTGGTTTTGCTCTACCAACCAACTTTTCTTCGAGTGTGGCCGCAATCTCGATTTTTTATTTCCTTTTACCAAGTATATCGAGCCTACTTCATCTGCATGGGATCAAACTTGGAAAACTTGATTTGCCAAGCAATCTCAAGCAAAATCAATCATATTCTTAGGACAACTGTCCGAACAGGCGATTGTAAATGAAGAGGCCGACCTGCATGACCGACGAAGTATCAATCGTCTGATCTCGCCTAATTCACACAGCCACAGCTTGGCTATTTTACAACAAGGCCTAGCAGCGTCAAATAATGAAAAGCGTCTATATTACACTACCACAAACTTGAACGAAATGTTAAAGCAGCCAGATTTTGAACGATGGCGATCTCACTACAGTGACACCAACAATGCACCAGAGGACAACATTGCCAAGGTCAGCACTTTGCCCACTGGAAATGCCATTCACATTCGTTAAGCAACAATCGTCTAGTAAATGCACCAAAAATGAACCATTTGAGAAGAAAAAAAAGTAAAATCAGACATATACCAAGAACAAATAAACAGTAAACACTGCTCACGAGCAAATTCAGCAAAACTAACCAAGTGAGCACAACACAGCAATTGGAACTACTAGTGCACTCGATCACTTGGCCAATTGAGATGCCATCGCGACGCAAATCCCAAAGCGAATCTACTCAATTGAACTCATGTGCCATTCATTGTAGTGGAACGATCAAGTCAACTCAACCAACACTGCATGTACATCACACTCCACACTTTTGTATATTATCAATTTATACCAAATGCTATTTTGCCATTCCAACCAATTTGTACAATAAACAATGGAGACGCGTCATTACCGTCCTGAATGGAATCGATTGCAAATGACAGCTTACTCAAGACGAGCAACAAGTAAGCAACATAAAATGCCACTGGAAATGACCACTTCTTGGCAGTGTCAGTTATAATGTAGCAAATGTTTAAGCATAACGATTTTGGGTTTAATTTAGAAAAAATTCCATATATTTATTGGTGAATGTCACTTTGAATTTCAATGAAGGTGTAAACAGTGGATGGTTATACCTGTATATTGTAAACAATATTGCCAATATTAGTTCTTCAATTTAAAATATCAATTTGCGTGTGGCAAACGATGATCGTCAAGGCGAATCGTGTGCAGACATGGCACCTGCCAAATGAGCTAGTCATCACAAAGAACTCGACGTGTGTGCATGGCCTTAGTAACACCAAGAGTGTGTCTCTGTTGAGAGCATCGGTGACAAATGCAAATATTAAGTGAGAATTATTTTCAATGAGGAGCAGACAGAGCCTCGTTTACATATGAATTTCGCTGACTGGAACCTTTTGCCTAACTATCTTTACATTGGAGTGTTACTCGGTGGTCGATTTGTCTTTGCTTTGTTGGACACCGGTGCTAACTTTACTGTCATTCACCGCCGAATGCTTCCCTACATCAAGGTTGTTCATGTTGACAAGCATAATGATGTTAGTGCTGTCAATGCTAATACTTCCGAGCCTATGAAACAAGCTATTCTCTTGGTTCAGGTTGGCAATGTTGCCTAGATTGGCGTCTTCTCCATTAGCTATGATCTTTTCACTGATGTTCTTATTGGTGAGAATGCTCGACGTATATTCAAACTTGACATTATTAATAATACTGTTAAGCAGGGCGAATTCGATATTCCACAGAAGGAGATTCGTGGCCCGTACGGTGATGGCGCTTTTTTGTCAGCTGAGCTGAGCACAACGGTCATTCCCCCGGTTCATTGGGCCCGGGGCCGTATCACGTCAACCTTGACAAGTTCATTCAAAGAGGAAGAGCCGCTCACATTTACAAATGTCCTGGACATATGCATTGCAACAATTAAATAAATATACATTATTATTTAACAGTAACAATTTAATGAACATTACATTATGTTACTATAGTAACAGCTAGTTACAGCTGTGCTGAGTCAGTTTTTTCCCACCGATGCCTTCTCTGAATTGTCCGAAGGTACAGAGGTAGCGATCGGGATCGTTGGAGTGGTGACGACCACATTCGAGACGAACTGTCTTGGTGGGCTTGCTGAAGGAGCAGTTTGGCCAGGCTGTCCACTGTTGACCTCAGATGGCTTGCTAGGGCTGCTCGTGGATGGCTGATCCAATCGATTGGTAAGAATGGAATTTACTGGTGAGCTCGAGGGAATTCGAGTAATGCTGTCACCGTTTCCGTTCCGCTTGGTAAGGCTCGAGGTCTGTTTACGAATGCTCGATGACGCATTGCTTTGCTTGATATTTGAGACAGTCGACTTTTGTGACAAACTTTCTTTGTTGGTACTTTCGACGGCAGAACTCGCACCGAATTCGTTCCATTGGTCGCTTGCAAAGTTTTGCGCTTTGCTGCCTCGTTGCTTGGTACTTGCTTGGCATTGCTTGACATTGCTCGAGGACTCTTTGACAATGCTAATTGAGGATCCATTGTGGCCAGCTTGCTTACTTTTGCTAACGTTCTTTCCATTCGAAAGGGGTTGATGTTGTGCCTTCACAACCTTGATCGTCATAGTACCCTTGGCCATGTCTACGTGATACTCGATAGACTCGGTTGATTCGATTGAACGATCGTCCGGGACATCTTGGCCATTGCCTTCGTTGTTCTTGCCACCCTCAGACATGAAGTGTTGGAGCACAGGTCTTCTGGAAGTCCAAACGGTGACTCGTCCACGAAGATCACGAACAGGTCTTGAGAAGTCCAAGCGGTGACTCGTCCACGAAGAGCAAACAGGTCTTGGGAAGTCCGAAGGGTGACTCGTCCACAAGAGCAGAACAGTAAAGCACACGAGAAGGTTAAAGTTCATTATTGAGGCGAAAGAACAAAAAGAAACAGTACAGCTTAGGACAGAGCAAGTGCAGCGATATATGAGCACAAATAAAGTTCTCTGTTGAGACATGTTGCTCGAACATTCGACATTCGAATGTCAGTTCAAGGGGCACACAAATCTCCTTTTCCAACATGAAGTTAAATGACTTGCAGTTAGAACTTGATCTCTTGACACGAGACAGACTTTTCACAGTTTAAATTATGATCTTAATTTTCGAGTTCCTTTACAACTAGAAATTCAGTTATCCAATTTACCAGCAAAACAAAAATTCTAAATTGTATTCAGCTTCTAACGCCATCTGTGGTCTATAGTCTATGGTATACCATTCACAACTATTGTCAGACTATGTATTAAGTGAGAATTATATTGTTCAAATATTCATAAGGTACGCTGCATTAACGAGGCTTATTTGCTCTAACACCCAAACCAAGTCGATTCGATGGCAGTGAACAAGCAACTGAAACAATTACCCCTTTGTCTGTTTGTCCATGAAAATTTAAAATCCATACCGTGACCGAATGGTAAGCCAATTCCATTTAGGATTTGCAGCATCGAGCAGCAAGAGTTAGGCTCCAAGTAATCCACAATTATATTTGACCTGAACCATGACAATCGGTTATAATTAAAACGTGGACACACGGCAGTTGGGTATAAAGTAGTGAAGAGTTTAATTAATGTACTTTGTCCTAAAAGATTACACAGACTAGGACAGTATGTAAATCCAATTTAAAATGCAACACATTCTGCCGTGCCAATCGATTCCACAGGCTCACGCATACAAGCAGCACTCAGACTGACAATTTGCAATTTTACCAAGACTAAATCTAATTTAACGACTTTGCCGACAAATTTGAAATTGGTGAACTGGTGAGGCATTCCGGAAAAAGCAAAACTATATTCACTCCTAGTGACAGAGGACAACCGTGATTGGCGCCGTTGGTGCCACTGTACATGTTCCACTGCTCACTTTTGGATTAGATCAAGTGTACTACACGAGCCAAGTGCTTCGAAATTCGACCCAGTGGTGCCAATGTACAATTCGGGCCACCGAGAGAGCGACACAAATGTTCAATGACAATAGTTTTCCATTAGAAGCTCAGTGCACTGTTCGGAAGGATCATTCCACTGATCTTTAGGTCTAAATGACCTGTTCAAGGGTGTCGCCACTTGCTAATTGAACTGCGAGTACGATTAGACCGACAATGGTGAGGTCACACGACCTACAATATCCTCATTGCCTCATTTGACCAATGGTTGCATCACTGGACTGAGTGATCTGTCCAGCGGGAGAAAGTTCAAACGTTGTCAATAAACGGTTTAGTAGCAATTTGTGGCCTTCACATTTGCCCACTGTCCAATGAGTATCAGTTTGATTGCCTTTTTAGTTTGCACTTTCACGTATTCGAATAATAAAGTCCGCCATGGTGTTGTTGGCGCACCGAATTGGCAGGCCATAAAGCAATTTGCAGTAATTCTGCTCGATCGAGGCATGTGAGGCAACTGGCATCGAAGCAAACGTTAATATAATTACCGAATAAGATGAGCTGAGACAGGCAGAAGAACAAAAACGCCAGAAAGAAGAAACAGAACACAAAGTTCTAAATTTAAATCGAGTCTGGTGGCGAATGGAGCCAAAATGAACAAAGTTGAGAGTGTCCACATTTGCACTAATTTTGCCTTATCACCGACGTTATTTGAATATAAAAATCGCAAACAAATGAGCAATTAATGACATTGACCACTGGCCTGTTGGCTGGAGAGTCAATTAAATGAGAGAGCTATATTGTTGCCACTGCAACGTAATTAATATTATTAATAATATCACAAATTGAGTCCGAAATGAGATGGAAACAAACAAAACGCATCCACTCGAGAATATTCTCTCGTTTGGTCATTTGGCCATCAGACCAGAATGGTACTGAGTTGCCACTGGCCACCCAGATAACCAGATGCCCGCTAATGAGCTAACCAGACCACACCACTGCCCACACCGTCTAAGGTCTAAGGCCTTTCCAATGTGTGCACACATGCAGTACAAGGCGACTCGTAATGGCCAAATCCAATTAGTTTAAATTCAACAATTTAATGAAATTATTACCAATTATTAAAAGACTTTCAGTGGATGCACTAGTGGAAGGCACAGGGACCGAGCGCGTGTCCCGTCAATGATCGTCATCCAGAACGGCAAACAAACTCGAGAAAGTAAACAATCGACAGTGCATGGGAATTAGTTGGCCATTACTCGGGCACACTACGTCAATTCCGGTGATTAATCTGACAGAGACAAACTTAGAATGGCAAACATATCTGCATATCACAGACCGGGACAAATAAGAATGCAAACAAGCAAAGACAAAGACAATGACAAAGCAGCACACACACAAAAAACGATCCTTGCCCGACACTTTGCCACTTGTCAGCAGTTTGCTTGTCTGCCTGAGCGATATTTATCCTCACAGTGAGATAACAAATAAAACCAAATTAAATTTAAACTAAACAAAACTTGTTTATCGCCATCTGGCAGACAATTTGAATCGACAAAGTTTCATTAAGCAAATTAAAGTTAATTAAGAAATTGCTGTACTCACACACACACGTTTGGCAATCTTTCCCTCTTGCCTCATATACAAGCAATGACTGTGTTTGAAGTGGCAATAATTTGACTCGAGATGAGATTAGATTAGTGTGCCAGTGTAAATGTCGAGATTGGGTCTTAGGTGGGCCGGCTGGCAATAATTCGCAATACAACATCATTTACTGTGAACTTTCGCCTAACAGTCGCTACAGACGGCGTGACAAGTGCGCCACGGACGAACAACAATCGATCATCAACCGGCACAGACACAAGCAATTATGTCGAGACAACCATTTGTGGTGCGGTATAATGTGCGATGTGCAGTTGCCGGTCGATCTATTGAAATAATCAAACTGCAAAATGCATTCCGACAAATTAATTTCGCACGAATTTTATGGAAACTTGCATGGACTTGCAGACGAACAATAATAATAAATTGCGGTTCAATT
This sequence comes from Rhizoglyphus robini, assembly GCA_023373905.1. Taxonomy (NCBI): domain Eukaryota; kingdom Metazoa; phylum Arthropoda; class Arachnida; order Sarcoptiformes; family Acaridae; genus Rhizoglyphus; species Rhizoglyphus robini. Next base: position 4,801,434 of record JAKIJQ010000007.1, on the reverse strand, counting down.
CGATTAAGAACGAGCATCGAGTGCATTGAGTATTAATTGCACGACATGCTAATTGTGATTAATGTGCCGAGTGACCTCGCATTGCAAATGTAGTCCCAATTTGTAGTGGTCAATCGGACCAAACTCGATGACGCTAATCGGAGACAGGCCAGAGCCAAAGAAGGACCAAGCAAAGGCTAATCCCATTTCCGCTATGTTGAGAAGGACTTGAGATGGTGCGCGGCCATCGACGACACAGTCCCACCGACCAATCAGAATGCGCCTCGGTACGTGTTCATGCGTGTACGCATCAATCCACAGCACGGCGCTCAGCACTGGAGTCAACTTGCACCAGGCACTAGTCTAGTCCTCTCACTGCATCACTCGACACCAGTATAAAAGCACCGAACCCTCTGAGTGAAAACAACCATTGACCAACCAAGCACCAAAGCAACCAAAGCAAACCAAACTCTCCAAACTACTTGACCCGTGTCCACTGCAACAGTCACCACCAAAAGCAGCACCACCGGTGAGGAGTTCGAAACGGCAAACTCCATTGGCACATCACAACTAATCAAAGTCAACAAAGACTTGACCTAAATGTAAGTGGAATATTTTCTCATCCCTTTCTCCATTATTCATGGTGGGCACTAAAGACAAACTCATTCGCCTTCAATGGCAACTTCATTGCAATGCTTTTCACTAAGAAATTGTCACAGTGAAGTTGTCCCGGGCGGTGTTGATGGCGCCATACTGTTTGGAATTGTTGATGTTTTTAATTTTATTAAAATTTTGAGTGATATTAGAGAGCAAACAAACTGCACTTTGTGAGACTAATTAGATAGATGACTTGTTTGTTCTAGTGCGATGATGGCCCATCACTACTGAATGGGACACATCTGCAGAAGACGTTGCACATCCATCGGTAATTGATCAGTCAATTCAACTGACGTGCACATTAGTCGAGATGATAGCACAGCACTTCTCGATGAATCAAACACAAGTTGACACAAATCCCACCGAGAGCACCTCAAACGTGTCCCACAAACCTCAAAGGCCTCTCAAATCCCTTTGAACGCTTTTTCTAAAGGTCGACATTTTGCCTTGGACTGAACTTTGATTAATTTGAGTGTTTATCTGCGCCTAATTCAATTAGTCGACAGGCACTCACCTGTGCCGAGAGTGAATGTGTTCATTATGCGGGTCGGTAAACGAATGAGGCAAGCCCAAGCCTCGTCTAGCAGTAATAATTTTTAATTAACGAAATCAAATAAACCACATTCGTGGAAAACATTTAATTTCTAATTAGGCAACGATCCAATCACAAATGAATCATTACAAATTGCCCAAGTGCAGTCGCAACCAGCAACACTGCGCCACACAAATCATGAGGGCAACATGGCGCAAAGTATTCACTGCTCGAGTGGAGCCAATAAATTAGCGACAAATGACCAAACTCGGACTTTCACTTTCACTTTGCTCAAAAGCTCAGACAATCTGGAGTGGTGTGTGAAAGTAGTTTGTCAGTGCAAGTTCTGGACTAGATCCGAATTAGTGTCCACACACAACAACAACAGCAATTATTAGTGCAGCCAGGCAAAAAGTATCGCACAACAGAAAGAGCAAACAAACCACCCACGATCGATACAACTTAGGTTTGCGAAAAGCATCCGATTGATCTCGTTTGTCAGTCAATTCGATAAAAGATAACTTAGTACGAGAGTGCTTCAAGACATATATCCTATTCAGTTGAATTGAGTTAGTCAAACAAGTCAATGGGTAACTATGTTAAGTGAACAGATGAATTGGCTCGAGTGATATGTACAACACTTGAATTGCGAGTAGTGCACTCGCCAGTGAACAATCAATACCAACACGAGGCACACACTGCTTAACACAATTTGACTTGTGCCACTAGTGCCTTACTGTTCGACCAAGTCAGATAGGAACAGGTCACACTGAGCCCATTGTAAATACAATTAATTTGTAAGACTCACTGCCAGTGCAAACATCGATTATGCATTATTGTGAGACACACACACAGTCACTTCTGCCACTGACTTCACTCGGTGGCTAATTGAAATGATTCGTGCCACGAATCGTAAAGGCAACCGAACAAAATGTGTGCGAGTGTGCCTCCCAGAAATGACTGCTCAACTAGGCACAAGGCGATCGACTTGCTAGACCAATTATTAATTGATAATACATTACTCATGGTCGAATTGACCAACTCAAATCTAGGCATACATGGCAATGCAATCGAATAATGTGTTTAATATTTTCCATTGTAAATTACTTCATTAATTAAAAACAATTAAATTATGATAAGCGGCCAACAGTAAAACAGAGCAATAGTAAGCAGTAAATAAAAGACTCAATTAAGATGTGCAAGTGAATGTTCGAGCAAGGTTGACAGTGAGACAAATGGCAAATGTGAACTTGGCGCCATTAGCCCAGTGGAGAGTCCATTAGGTGCTTGGGAGACAACATAATTTACACTCATGTCTCCGACTAGAAAGTGAAATTAAAATTCAATTTAAAATGATCAATCGGAAAGGTTATAAATTTAGTCTCTTTGGCACCATAAAACAATAAGAAAAATTAATAACGAAATGGAGTGGAATTAGTTGAGTGCGAGTGCCATCCCAAATTGCCAATCTGGCAAAGAAAGGTTCACTCTCAGGAGAGATTCGCACTTTTGATTCGACCGAAAGGAGAGAGTGTGAGATAGAGAGAAGAACAAATCTAAAAATTGCTGCAATTGGCAATAATAGAATGGGGACAGTTTGGTTGTTATTAAAAGTTATGTTAAAGTTATCAAACTGTCGTACTGAGGATGCAAAGCCAAAAGAGGCTGAACAACAAGCAATGAGCAAGTAGATTTATTGGCCAAAGTGCAAAAAATGAAGTAGTCCACAAATTATTATGCCATAGGTCACCGAGCACAGACTATTAGTCCCGCTAGTGCTCAATGCAAAATAGGTGACGTAGGTGACACAGGATAACACTTTACATTCAGATCGAATATATTCCACTTGGGTGCGCTCTTGATGCTGATCACAGGAGTGAACAGTCTCTCTGTAGAATCTATAGATATAATAATAACAATAGCATTGTGCGTTATTGGGTATTCACATTATTGACAAATAATTAACAAATTGCCTTGCCAACCAAACAACTGACAGTGGCACATTCAAATCTCGATCGAATCAAACTTTGGATCGTGCCCAAACTGACAACGAGCCAACATCACAACACATCGCTCTGATGCACACTCAAATACAATCCAACCGTAATACTCGTGTCAATCACACAAATCGATAATGTCAGAAAATATAATTCGCAAATAATGAAGTCTGTCGTTATTATTGCTAACCACACTGGTGGTTTGCTAACTAACCAACAATTGCAAAATAAGGTGGTCGTCAATAGAGCCACCAAATGCTTGTTATAAACGAATTTACTGTGATAGATCAATCCAATTTAGGTGAGAAACCTTAAACGTCATGTTAGCTCAGGTGTAGGCCGGAGAGGCTTTCCCTAGTGGTTGCCGCAAGTGGGAGGCAATTCACTTTTGCAACTGTTGCAATGCTCATTTGCCGGCTTGACATGAAATGAGCCACAATTTGGACAGTTGAGTGACAGAGAAACATAAGACACCAACAAACCACCAATTGGCAATATAGTTCCGGAATATTATTATTATTATTATTATATCGAGCAATTCTATCGCCACAAATGTGGAAAGTTTGCGGCAAATAAAACAGTTGGTACAGGTGACGTGATTCGTAGGTGGCCCAATGATTGGCACTACAAACACATGCCCAGACCGAGACAGTCAGACAAACAAGTGTGGTAGCGGGAACGGAAATGTGACAAATACTGAGACACCGGTACTGAGATTGTCACCGAGACACTCGACACTGAAGACATTCCACTGAGACCCAACATAAATAGACATTTGTTGGTTGGGGCTAGTCGAGGTGATTTGTTCGGTGCAAGGTGTGAGTGATTGCATGTTCTGTTCCACACAATTTATAATCGAATTTGATATTGTCAGGCAGAGCACTCTTTCCGACACCTTTTCCACTAGACAATGACACCGACTCAAATTGAATTTGATTGTTTAGTGCACAATTTGGTGTCGTCGTGTGAACAAGGCAATGAGATACTCGTACAATTTATGTCTGATGCAGTGAGCGCGAGTGTAATTAATTCCACGCATTCTTAGTGCACACACTCAACTAACCATATTTCAATTGGCACAGTCTTAGAATAAATCCACATCCCGTTCTGGTGTAATCTCACCGTCAATCGTCACTAGCAGCCCTCAACAGTCGTAAGCCTTTGATAAAGGTCTCCTTTGCTTGGATCGCATTAGATCTTGTCTACAGCACACACAGCGACAGCAACCGAACATGTTCTCCTCAGTGCACTCGATGTCTTCTCATCGCAAATCGATCGAGCAAGTCCGCCTCGGAGTTGGCCTCACCATGGTCGTGGTCTCCATTGCACTCGTCTTGTTGACCATCGGCAGCACTACCTCCGAAGCATATCCGCTCAGCCTTGGTCTGGGAAACGAGATTGCAAGGTAAGTCTCTTTGACTATCGCTTCGCTTGACCATAAATAAAGATCACATCGTGAGACGACTTTATGGCCATTGCCCATAATGGCATAATAAAGATGAAACCGGACTATTGGGAATCGGTTAATTATTAGACAATCGAGCCGAATGTTACTATGCTGAAACATGACCAGCAAATGGACAAATGACTTGCAAATCGATCTATACCGAGTGTGAATGGCAATTGGCTTAATGTGAGCCACAGGAGTAATGGGTAATGGCTGTTTGGGAATAGAGATGGCCCACTGTGGTGGCGCAGTTTAGTTTAAAATTACAATTCAAATGCTAAGTGAGGACAGGAATAAAAAGATGCCGACTGAGAAGAGTGCGGAATACAAATTGAGTGATCAATAATTAAGTAGCCAATAACAAAGTGCTCAATCGAATGCTGATGCTGTGCCGCACAAGTTTGACGTTATTGTTTCGAAGACACCAACGAGACAATAAAGAGGGAACAAAGTACTCGTGCACTGGACACTTGGGAGTGGCCACCACTTGTTATGCAAATTGGCCAACCAGTCAAAAAGGCAACTAAACCAACAAGACCCAAGAGTTAGCACGCAGCGCGAGCGGATCTTGTGCAGCACCGAGCAGACTGAGCAAGGCCCAATCCAACTGGGAACAAAGATCACAATGCGATCAATAGTGCAAGCTAAACCAAAAAGGCGTCAATGAATAATTGAATATGGCTAATGCGATATTTATGATAAATAGCTAGGCAAAATGTCTCGAGAGCGATCAAAAAGTGGGTCTCCATGTACTAAGCAGATGATCAACTTAGATTAAGATGCATATACTCTATAGAGATGGCACTGAGGAATCGTTCTGTAATGAGTCCATTCATACAAATGATATCGATGACCGAGCAAACAGTGCAGAGCTCACTCAGTCACTCAGTTAGGACTTGAACCTTGTGTCACGTTGCCAATTCGCAGTTTGACTGATTATGAAAGTCCTTTTCACTACGCACATTTCGAATCATATCCAATTTATCAAGCTTCTCCGCAATTGAGCCCCACGAGACAAATAAATCATGACAAAGTGTGCCTCGTGAATGTCATGCTGTTAATGCGAGACACTGCATTCCGAAATGAGCCACTTACCCCAGACTCAAACATTCCACAATTCGGCGTCAATGCAACACTGACTATTGACATATCAGACATGACATCGCCAAGGAAGTCTCAAGTAAGAAGCTTAGTACTTTTGGCCCGGTACTGAATAAAACAGATTGGCCAGCAAGGTAATAGAGCAACAATGGGCCAATGAGTGAATACGACTGATACAAACAATGCATCTAGTGGTGCACCAATCCACCAGAGCAATCCTACTTGGTATTATTAGCATTACTAATTACGGCATTAAATTAATTCTTTGCCTGTTCACTTTGAATCGAGTTGGTTCTGCTCTACTTTGGCCGACAAATAGTGGCAAGCTGGCAAAACAAGCTCTTAGCAACTCATCGGTCCAAACAAAGAAGGCACCGACCAGTGAAGAACAGACAGACCGGCGGACACAAGCACCACCACGGCAAAAAACAATTCTTCCCGTGGGAAATCAATGGCTACACAAAGTGGAAATACATTTCTTCGGGTTCGGTCCTGGAGAGTGCGTTTACTCTATGTTCGCCATGGCACACTAATTTGGCCACATCGAAACTGGGTTCGAGGATGGCGAAGTAAGAAGTGAAATTAATTTGCAACACCATAGAGCACCATTATAATGGACAAGTTTCAATAAACAGTGGAAATGTATCGGACAGCTGCATGTCTGTTTGTTACTTCATTATAAACGTGTCTCACCGCAACTCAAACCACGAGCTAAAGTGCATCGTGGAAAATTCGTTCAAACGAAGCAAATTCTCATACTGAATTGTTCGATTCATTATTAATGAAGAACACAAGAGTGAAATGCGCTGTGAGGTGCTCGCTTTGACGTTTGATGCAAAATCATATCGAGTTGATTCAACCAGACAGGTGGACCGAGCCAACGCCAATTTAGGTGAGAGCCATCAAGCATACTTATTTACTTATAAAGCAAGCACTCACAGGTACCTCCTCTGCAAGACAATTTATTATTAACCAAGCACAAGGAATAAAACACAGAAACAAACAATCTCGTCGGCAACAATCAGACAAGCTCACACATTATCCAATTTAGACATACATGGCAGACAGCTTTGTGATGCAAACCAAACGCTATATGGAAATTTTAAATAAATAAACAGTCCACTCAGTGCAACAACTGCTGATGTGCCGAATACATGAGACGAATGTGTAAGCGTGTGTAGTGAGGGCTGTTGTTACGTTTATCGAAAGGACAAAGTTGGAAATGTAAATTGGCCAAAACAAAAGTAGTTTGGTGCGCACAGAGTCAAACAATCGATCGAGTTCAATATTTGGTTCAATTTAAATGCAAATTATTTTGCATTGCCTTCACCGGAGACTTCAATCGCATCGAGATAACTGCATCCACGCAGCACCAATACACAAAGAAATCGATTCGAGCTAACAAATCGAACAATTGCGATCGTGTCCGCTGCTCGGCACACAATCAAACTCAAAACTAATTAACATTTAAGCAATAGGCAAACATATGCTAATTGCACTCTGTAGTAGACAATATTCGATGGTGCGAAAAAGTACCATTCCTTTATTGGTTGTATTACTCGAAATGGACAAAGCAGGACAGTCAAAGCATTCAGTAAATTGAATGGCTCTTACAAGATTTGTCAACTTGACCAAAGCGATATTTGGAATTCAAGTGATTTTGAATATCAGGAGAGAGATTCTTTTCGACTAAATCCGACTAAATGTAAACTATTCTTTGTGCACTTGAATGCATAGGCAAATTGCCTTAGTTAGACCGTTAGTAAATAGAAAAATAACTTTGCTTGATTATTCCGGGACAGGAAACATTCAGTTACGTTGGAAATCGAAAATCCGGAAGAAGTGCTCAGCGTACTGGACAACTTGATGCAGAATATATTGGTGGGAATTGACTTCTCACATTCAGGACCAATCGTCAACGAGAAAAGGTAAGTGATTGGAAACAGACAAAGGCACAATCCACATCGATAGCTAAGTAGAAAATTAAGAGTATGATCTGGAAAAGAAAACAATGGCTATTATTAGAAGTGGACAGACAGAAAATGCAAAAACGATTAGGTGATTTACGTCATATGAGTCTGCAATTTTGGGAAATGACATTTAATTTGCATTGAGGACAATAAGCTATTATCGAATGTTAATTAAAAGATTTACCTTACTTAGACCAAAAGTCCCAAACAGACTGAGAATTTGCATTTGGCAAAACTTTCGAGGACAAGACCAGAATAAATGTTAATTAACTTGCCGAGGCAAGCACTTTGCCGATTCATTACAAAAACGGGAAAGCCCTAATCTCTATTTAACGTTTGTTTAAATAGCAAATAGTGCGAATTCAATTAAACCCAAAAAACTCGTTAATTAAGACACTTTGAGTAGATAATGTGTCCTTCCTAATTGGAGCATAAACAAATAAAGAAATCTATTTCAAATTAAAAAAAATGTTATTCAATTAGAGCAAATTTATTTGTTAGAGATTAAATATTATTGAGAATTTAAGCAATACTAAAAGTAAATTCTTTCCAAACAGCACCGGAAACAAGCGAGGCATCGACTTGGGACTGTCCAGAGGATTTTCTGGCAGTCAAGCTGCAAAACATCTGATGGGAATGTCAGCGGCCAGCTTCGCCAATGGACCTGGACGAAGGCGAAAGTAAACGCTTCATCTCGCCACCTTCCGAGCATCCCGGAGGAATTTGAAGAACGGCGTTAACGAAACTCATTCATTCTCAATAGAGAGACCAACAATGGTCAAGCAGTAGTGAAGAACAACCTAATCACCACTCACACACACACCAACACAATAATGAGCAATTTGAATTTGACTCTCTCACAAGCCACAATTTGCCAGTTTCGTTAATCAAACACAACCAGCACTTCAGTAATAGAAATAATCGTACACGTACACGCGTATGTTTAAGCTCTTCTTCAATCATATAATCAGTAATACGATTGTATTGGCTATTGCCAACATTAGTGTCGATTAGTTTTGTCGATTCAATGATCTAATGACGATACTGCTCGATACTAACAAACAATAGCACTGAGGAGCACTATATTTTATATTTGATTTTGTTTTCTTTTGGTGTTTCGGCAAATTAATCTACTCTCATTGTCTGTTTGCGATTAAAAAAATGTTGCATTTGTTTTTACATGTTCTAACCAACTTATTATATACTTTAAGCATTGTTAAACTGACAATTAATACATAAATCTATCTGAGCACTATCTTATTGTAGTGTTGTTGTGTAATGTCGAAATTTTTATTTTAAATCATAAATTTCCAAATAAAGTCAGTTGACTAACGCGCGATAAGTTAATTTGTTTTGGAGTTTAATTTGTATTGTTGCAGAGTCAAAATATTAAAATGGATCAACAAACATTACCTAATTTAGTAAAACTTAGTATCACAGATACAAGTAAACTAACCTTTTTATTTCCAGTGGATAAATGTTGAAGAGTATTAAGGTCTAGAAAACAAAACAAAACAAAAATAATTAAAACATGCCAAAAGAGATTGAATAAAAGAAATAGTAAAGAACAGATTCAGATGGCCCCTAGGCTTTAGTCTTCAAAATGATCCATATGACCACTCAAGCATGTCATACCAGTGCATAATAAAGTCAAATGACAATATTAAACAAAGGCATTAAATGACCCTTTTCTCATCACAATTTAAAAAAATAGACTTCACATAAAATAATGCTTACCGAAATAAAAAAGATGTGCCAATAGATTTAGAGTTGCTGCCAGGCTAAAACAATAAAACATTTATAATTAAATTTAAGACAATGATTTGTTTTAAATATTACGGAAAGGAAATTATGCCAAACAAGCAATGTAAATGTAAATTGAAGCTCACAAACTCACAAACAGCTGACAAACGTGTGCAAGGCTTGCAGCAAGGCGCGTGTTTTGAAGACTATCGAACTTTAACGATAGTTACAATCGATGGTATAATGGAAGAAACAACACAAAGAAAGTTTGATTTTGTCAATCATATCAATCAATCAACAAAGAAATTATATGATATTTAATATTATTCAATTTCAAATGTTGCTTATCCGTCAAGTCTAATTGAGCCATGTTATCGAAATTGTGTAATTTTATGGCTTTAAAACAAATGAGAACTACATTCGGAGGCGAGGATGCATTTTTGAGAGATTGCATCTCGAACATGTCCACTTCGGCATTGGCATGATGGACTATGCAGAATGGCCATGCAGTGAGCCAGATTGACGTGACCGTTGAAGCACTTTGAGGGACAGGCAGGAGTGCTCTCACTGAACAATTCTGTTGCTGGGTCACATGATTGACGAATCAATTCCTTCTCCGCTGGAGTGACCTCAACCACTTGTACGTTTGCATACTCATCGATTAGACTGTTGAGAGTGGAAATTAATCATATTTTATTATCATTTTGTAATTAGACTTACGCTTCAGGACATTGGGCAGTTGGAACACATTTACCAATGGAAGAATCACGCAAGAAACCTGGAGCACATTGACAGGATGGAGACAGTCTCAGGCCGAGGCAGTGAACACGGTGACGAGTCTGACAAGTGACTGGACACATTGGAGTGTGCTGCGAATAGTACTCGTGTTCAGCACATTGCTGATCGATCACTGCAAATAGATCCGAATGTTAGCGCTAGAAAGGAATAAAAAAAACAATTCCTAATATGTTGCACTATACCTGCGCCATAAGCAAGACCCATAAGGCCCAGTAGAGCAAACACAAAGACAAACTTGGCCATCATAAATGAAATAAAATGAGAACACTCAATCAACCGCTCAAAACGCAATTAATAATTTACTTAATTAATAAGTTAATTTCCACTAATTAGTGATCGCTTTTTAATGGCTAGACTGAGACCAAGAGATTATTACTAAATCTTACACAAGACCCCACTTGAGATATATTATTAATTAAATTGGATAGCTTAGGTTGAAATTTAGAAATCGAAGTGATGTAGCACTGTGGATTCCACTGTCCGGACAGTTTGCAATGCTGCACGATAGCAACAGGAGATGCGATTAAGGTTTGATAAAACTCACACTTGACTCGATGAGGGGCAAAAGTGACTTGCCAAAGTGATGCATGCTAATTAATGGTAAAGTTCTCCATCACTTGTTTTGGCCTTTCAGACTTTGGTTCCAGTTAGCCCAACTGAGTCAATGCATTGGCAATTTTGATTGATATGATTTTGACTGATTTTGAATGTAATGAAAGTAATCCAGAGCGTACGGTCAAGAATGATAATGAATTTATTAAATTATGTACACTAAAAATACAAATATATGTCACAATTGAACCCAATTGATAGAAGTCAATTCAAAAAATCTTATTGAGCACAAATTTTGGAAACCAAATTTGTGCTCAATTGTAGGTCAGATCGAGCATTATCACTCAATGTGAGATTAGATATCGACATTGAATTATTGACATTGTGGCGGAGATTATACTTTCTTCAGAATTGACTTTGACACCGAAACAGCAGACATTACTTTCGCTTTGGCAGTAGTATTGGTCACCGTTGTTTTAGGAGGAGGAATGCACTTTCGGGAGTAGACCAACTTCCACAAGAGTCTAATCTCGTTTGGCTTGTGTTTGTGACTGGTCATAATCTTCGGGTATGTGCACTGGTCTACCTTTAGATGAATGTTTCGAATGAGAGCGTGATTGAATCGTTTGATGCCGGCTTTTTCCGCCACAATTCCAGTCATGTACACATCCTCCAGGTAGAGCGGTGCCCGATCATTTACCGCTGTGTCGTAAAGTGGTTGGGCAGCATCGCCCGTAAAGAAATAAGCAGGTCCGGTGACAAAATTGGGAAAGAAGGTTCCGTTGAATGCGTCCTGAGGAACGTACCATTTGTTTCGAGTGTCGCGATGTGGTTTCCACTTCTTGGCCAACTTGCCAATGATCACTTTGTGAAAGTTTGGATTGATTTCGGCAAAGTCAGCAATGTGTTGCATGTTAAGCATCATATCGTCATCCACTTTGAGAACATAACGTATCTTCGAACATCGGTCAGCCACCCAGCGCATCATGCTTATAGTCTTCAGTGTCAAATTGTGGTAACTATCAAAGAAGCTTCCTTGAAGCATGTCATCATACTGAGCATCTTCAGCTTCGATTTTGGACTGAATGTCTTTTTCGTCGGTTGAGCCAATCAAGAAGTAGAAATAAGCGCCTCGTTCCACGGCAAACTTGCCCCATGTCTCTCGAATGGCAGAACGAGCCTCAAAGTTGTAAGCAGCCGAGTTGACGATTACCAGCAGATCGGCATAAGCGCCATTGCCCTCGCCACATCCTTCCTTTTTGTCGATTCGCATCCTTTTGGTTTCTTCCATGTCTGCCTTGTCGAAAACCAGTTTTGGCGTACGAGGAATTTTAGCAAGAATGTGTGCCTCGGAAGGATCCGTGACAGGATCGTCGCGATATTCTTTCTCGTACCGCTGGTCAGCTAAAGTCAAATTGATTATTAGTTAGTATCAACATGAAACAAACGTAAATATTACCGGTCAAGATGGTTACGCCACCTGCCGTCGATAATGATTGAGCAGAATTTTTACTAGCCATTGCAAGATCGTCATTTGCTTTTGCCTGACTAGAATTGCGATCACTTGACGGTTGCTGACTTGAGCCAACACTCAAGTTAGTGGCCTTCAAAATATTTGGCGTTTTGACTATGGTTTTAGGTTTTTGTTTTTGCTGCTGCTGTTCCACCATGATATTATCTAACTTGATGGCACTGCTAGGTACAATTTTGTTTATTAATGATATTCTTTTCTCTGCAGTTTTTATTGCATTCTTTGGCTAAGGAAAGAATCAATGTTAGAATATTATTACCAAACTGTTTCTCACTAGGCAGTGACAGTAAACACTTACCTCTATGACACTTTGTGCCACAAGTAATCGATTCGGGTCGGGCCTGTCGAGATTGGATGGTTGAATAAAGTTTTGCACCGAAAGGTCAGGACTGATTGTGAGACGAATTATGGTGAGTAATGTGGCAAAGGCCACCGTCATGATCATTAAGGTGAAGGTGAACGCTTTGCGCTGTTGCTGAGGGGGATGAGGCTGAAGTGGTTGATAGGATGTCATTTTGGCGAAGTGAATACAATAAATAGTGTGAGACAAATAAATACGAAGACAACTTGAGCGAGTAAAAGTCGAGTTTGAGTTGGCGAAGTTGTTGTTTGAATATATCACAGAAAACTGGAGAGACCAATGAAATACGGATCGATTGTTGTAATGTTGTTGCACTAGATCGACTTGCTATTATGCTGACAGGTGCGCAGGTGGGCAAGTGAGAATGTCACCAAGATCTATGGACCAAGAGATGAAATGTTGCGTTAGTTCGACAAGGTAACAAGCGACCATTAGTGCAAGCCATAGTGCCGCAATACAACACTCTGTTCAATGCACTTGCAGTGTGTGTGTAAGTTTTAATTTGCAAAGTTTGTTCATCGCACACCAAATGACGTTCCATTTATATTAGCTGCAGGTGGACCGGCCAGTTGAACCCAACCCAAGACAAGCGGGGTATGTTTATCGCCCCAATGCATTGCAACATTGAACGCAGTTTGATAGTACTAAACGTTAACGCACACATTCAACTTGTGCTTTTGTGTAACTCATTTGCTATGTTCACAATGTAATTTAGATTAATAGACTAGAGTATCACTTGCGTCAGTTTGAAACAACAAATATGATACGATTACAGTTGATGCAAAGCTAACAAAGTCAATTAATCCTGCAAGAGGGTGAGACAATGGCAATTTACTTGAAATGCAAATCACAAAGTGACATGTTGGCCAAATAGCTAAACAGAGCGGGGCAATAAAAGGTATATTGGCCAACGGTATGAATGGATGTGAATGTCACTGGCACGAACTGCTTCCTGTACATGGACCAGTCTCGAGGACACTGGCAATTATGATTGAGCCGATAAGCAAGAGATTACCTCACACTGGCACTTGTGCCAGACAAAGCAATTAACGGAGAGTGAAGAGAATCAATCGCCAATCTACGTTCATTAGTCCATTGATCAGTGGTGGAATGGAATGAACCTGTCAATCAAGTCCAGTTTAGCAGGAAACAAGATATTCTGCACTTGGCAATTTGCTCGAGTTGTTTCAATTCGGGCTTGGTTCATGAACCGACAATGATCAACTTGCACAGCTCCATCAAGTGGTCAATAACACTGCCACTGGCGACCAAGTGGCTCGGTGCACATCCCAACAAAGGCACAATTAACACACTCATGTGCATTTGCATATATTAAGTGCATTCAGTCAGATTGATGGCATTTGTTGCCCATTAACTAGATTGCAATTACATCATATCATTGGGAGATTCCATCAACATTTTAAAAGTTAGTCTCGCCAAAACACAATAACTATTTCGTTCGTCATTTGAAAAAACTGAACTTGGTCTGTTTAACTACGAACTGCAGGATTTTAAGCCTAATTATTAAATTTTGACTCATTTAAAGAAAAAAATGTTGTTGTCCTCAAATTAACAACTAAGTTAATCTGACAGCTGAATCAAAGCATCGGTGCATTAAATGTACTAGAGTACGAGTACAGAATCAGTGCATCGAACAAACAAACCGTGAATGACGCTAAGCAGCAGCGTCATTGACATCGATGAGATCACACCAATGACAATCGAGCGATGACCAATTTGGTCTGTAAAAGGGGAAACTAAATCACTTAGCACAAAGCAATAAGGCAGCCAAGGCAGTCATTTGGACAGAGCATCTCTCTCGGTAGCAGTTTGATTGACGCCAAGTCGACGTCGAACTGTGCGAATGATGTAAAATAAATAAAGTGAGGTAAAACAAGGCGAGTTGATGTGGACAAGTAGAAATGCACAAAGCAAGGTTGAAATGAAACTAATTGCCGTGATTGAACCCATTGGTAGACATGAGGAAAAGACCGCAAACAATTGGACAAGCAGTTGATCGATTAGTAAACCATTGTGTTTGTGTCATATGCCTTAAGCTAGGCTCTAACCATGATTGGTCATGCCGGATCCGGAGATTATCATCTTCGAAAGCAACTTGCGCTACACTCAGTAGAGGCACAGTTTGTTATTCAGTCAAACTTGATACTAACAAACTGGTAAAGCCCAGTTCAGTTAATTAGTTACTTCCGTCCAGATTCCGAGGGGGAACTTGCCAGTAGCAATTCACTTCCAATTAAAAATAATAAATTCATCAATGCTTGAAATTATCGACACTCATTTTACAGTACATTTTACATTTTCTAATGGTTTTAAGATGTAATATAATTATACCTTTAAACAAAATTTTACGATTTTGAACAAAATAAAATGTTTCATCACATAGTTGGCACTAAAATTGTTGAGCAGCGAATAATTTGAGCTCGATGATGAAAATTGACAAATGGCAGTAGAATGAATTATCACATTAAAGATATGAGGTCGATTAAATGGCTCAAAGGTGAACCGTACAATTCAAAAAGTCTCAGGACTCTACAGATCGAAGCAAACGTTGGTAGTGGTTGCACTGGTTCAGTTGAGCACGGCTGGGTAATGGAACTGACAACAGACATCTAGCCATTCTGGTCTGCTTGATATTAGTGTCAATCGAGTTGAACCAAAGCTATCATCGGAGACAATATTGCTCTGACAGTGTACACATGTGGTGACGGTCGACAAATGATAATACAGAAAAGATAGTCACTGCTTGTGCTTATTTCGATGTTACAGACATGATAAAGATGGCGATGAGTTGATTATGGAGTTGTGCTTCAGTATCACAAGACTTATTGACGTTATTGGCAAAAACAAATAAATTGACAACTGACCACGATCATACTGCAACCATAGTCACTGTCAACAGGTCACAGGTAAGTGAATGTCAACATTATGCCAGCACGGTGATATAAAGCTTGGCAAGAAGCGAACATCAAACAAAGCAGACGGTCAGCAATTTGACGATGCAGTGGCGAGGATGCCAAAGGCACTACTGCAAAAATGCTAGTGCAAATGCTTCAGCATGGAGGACTGAGGTAAGTTGATCATGTGCTCACTGGCACTGGCTGCTTGGTGCAATCGAATTACAAGACAGAGAGGTAAAGCAAGTCTTTGCACAGACGGACAGACTGACAAAGACTAACAAGCCTGTGCGAGGGGAGAGAACAGGTAAGGAAAAGTGAGAAGACACAGGTGAAGGTGATCCACTGTGGCACTGTGGAATGTGCGGCCAGTGAGACTAGACGGCCACTGCCGACGGGTTGAGCCGCATTTCGACATCAAGGAAGAGAACTTGTGGTGCTGTCACTGCAATTACGGGATGCTCAAACGGCTGATTGATACGCCAATTGACCACTGTGCACGGGCGAAGGGATGGTCGAACAAATACGCGGTCGGAAGTGACCATCCAACTGCCACACTGAGCAAGTGAACAAGTCGATGCTCATGCATTGCTGGCTGGGTCTGTCTGGTTGGCTGAGGCGGCCGCTTGTTTGTTTGTCTCCTTGCGGCTTGTCAGTTACAGAGCCATGTGCTAGCGGCAATGCGCAACAGGCAGAGTCAGGGCTGGCTCTGTTACCTCCACTGGGACAAGTGGCTAGCGGCTTATAGCCCATTCCAATATGAAACATTTGCCAACGACTCCACTCCACTGGCCACTCGAACTCGCTTCAAGGCTCTATCTCTGACTACAACAGTGGCGATGACTCCACTCGACTCAAGTGAGTCCAGTCGGAGCATTGAGAGGTGTCAGCCTAAGTGTGCTAAGCTGGTAGACGTGAACTTGACAAGAGATCGACGAGAAAATTACTTAAAGTATATGTTGTCAATGCACAAAGCAATAGACCACAGTGTACAAATAGATGTGTTTTGAATGCTAATATTAATGATATTGCATGGAGGTACCGTTGAAAGAGTAATCGACGATTTTTTTTGGTTAACCTTAGTCAAAACAATCAAAAGTGAGTGCCTGATTGACTTGGTTCTTCCGTTCGCTAATCATGGCATTTATTCTTGTCGTTCATAATTCAGGAATTGTCAAAAGGTCAAAGTAAACATTTTCATGCATTAATCAGCATTCATTGCTTCTACTCTCCGAAACATTGATTAATGAAAGGCATTGATACAAGCGATATTACCAGTTAGAAGGAAGGAAATGATTTCAATATCAATCGATCCGAGTGATTGTGCTGCCTGGTCGGTGACAATGGAACTGTGTCACACATCCTCAGTGTCACTAATTGCCATATGAATGACACATTGCATGCACAAATGGTATAAACACCGAATGAGCAGCACTCACAGTCAGTAATGTCACCAGTACCTATCGGATGGCATTGAATGGCAACTTTACTCGGTACTATCACACAAGTTTGGTTGACATGCCGATCAAGCCAAACAATGATCATTGCACTGACAAGGAATGTGCACCATGGTCTCGGTGAGATAATATCACGCAACCCGCAATTATTACCTCGACACGGACCAGTCTGTAAATACTTTCACTACAATTGACACTTTCATCATGTCGCTTATCTATATCCGCGAATAGTTTATGACCAAAGAGCGGTCTGCAAATAGGCACGTAATGAAGCAATGCGCGTCTAGTGAGAGACACGGAGACGGATTGGTGAGGACAAAAGAGAGATGACAGGACAGGACACACCATTTGCCGTACACCGCACCGGTCTCACATGTTAATCACCGAAGTGCACTCTAATTACCATTTACAGCTGGACACGTTGTGTCGTTCAGTCTTTATCGGCAAGCGCGGTCACCTTCGTCAGTGATGTCATCCCGCTTCGTTCCGTTCCACAGGACAACTCGAGGTGACATTTATTTTTAGTCTTCATTATTGTCCGAATGGATTTGTGTACTCAAGCTAATTAGTCACCGGTCAGTCGACTGATGAACCAACTAGCACACAGTGTTTGTATTATTAATACTAGAGACAGAGTAAATGTTTTCCATCGTTGACGAAACTAATTTTGGAAAAGCCAATAAAGCCAAATGGAAAGTGTCGAATTTATGAATAGCAAATGTGGCCAATTGAGTGGACTGTCACCACAACCGACAATATTGTGAGCATTAGTGACAAGTTACATATATACCACACACATCGTTCTATCGACGATGGCCACGTGTGAGAATCACTGTCCGAGCACTGTCCGTTTGTTTGGCCGGCAACTTCTGAGAGAGAAAACATAGAAAAGAGTGCAAATGAGTGACACAAAATCGGCAGTAAAGGAAAGTTTACCGTAAAAGTGGAACGAGTTGGACGTATAATCGAAAGTGACTGACTACTACGAGGCACAAATGGCGCCGATTAAGTCCAGTGAAGGCACACACCAGAGCAGTTGAATTGAATTGCCAATTGACAAACAATCACACCACTTGGGAAACAATGACCAGACCGACTGACGAGATGGACGAACTGTGTTCGTGGTAGTGCGCCAGTGGTCAGTGGGCACAATTGAATTATTCACTTCGAGCAGTACGAAGCACAAATTAGCTTTAGCCATAAAGCCAATTGTGATGTGTCTATTGTGGCTGTCCAATTGTGCTCATTTACATTTTGATTTCACGACTCGAACGAGTTAATAAATGAAGTGCTATGAAACGCCCATCGGTGTGTCAGATCTAGATGAACACAGTGTGATAAATGAGCACCGAAGTGTGTCTTCACTAACATCACCGAAAAGGCATCCATCGTACATCCAATCGAGCTGTTTGTTTCGCTCGTGGTGTGGATCGATGCTCGAACGTATCAATCTTGCCTGACCTAAATCGATCATCCAATCAGACAATTAGTTAAATGCACAAATTTACTATATTTCCATGTTTGGTGTTCGTATCAGGTGGTAAAGGTGTTGAATCGTTCGGTTGATCGAATGACCAATCCAATGTGTCTGTCCAAGCCAGATGGCGTCCCATTGTGAAACATCTAGACTTGGTCACAAACGTTATAAAAGTTGCACTCACTTTGGTCGAGTGCCAATAAACTTGTTAACTGAGATTGCAATATTTATTATGTTCACAAATAGAAAAGAGTTAACAGTGCTGTGCATTTGTGTTAGACTATCGATCGAGTAACAAAATAATAAATGCATATGAATAGTAATGCAATGGTTGGCTGGCTGTTACAATCAATACGATCGTACTTGCCACTAAGGGCTATCGTATTGAAGCGAGGTGAAGTGGTCGCCCAAGATATGAAGACATCAAGGAATTGCAGTAGATTCGATTGCTGCCATAGTTGTTGCTGCTACTGTTAGAGAATGAGCCTGAGCTGAATTCTCGATCTACACTTTGACATCGACGAGACCTCGAGGGACTGCCGACGAAGCTCTTTTGTGGGGCAGAATACTTTGATGTGTACGAGTTTGGTGAGTTGAGATAACTTCTGCTGGGACTGCTGCATCGAGCTGGTGGAGTCCAACCGTTGGACCAGGTTCGGGATGGCGCCGGAGAAGGACATCTATTGAGAATTCGGGATAGATTGTCGATGGGTGGAGGAGGGATATAACTCGGTTTGCTTGCTCGGGCTGTCACTGAGATAGCACTTTCCCTGAAGGGGGACACCGAACTGCGGACTGTGGATGGTGATGGAGATGGTGAAGGAGGTAACGATGACGATTGTAGCTGATCGTGCAATTGACACAACTGAAGCAAAAAACCCTGGTTGGGCAGAATGTTGCGATGCTTCACTACTTGACGAACCGCGTCCTGTACATGGAATCCCCGTTTGATCATGAGATATGCCAGAACAAGAGTGGAAGATCGCGAGATGCCCTCGCCACAGTGCACCAACACTTTGCCGTTCTCACGAAGAGCTCGATCGATGAACTCAACCGCTGGATAAAAATATTGAAACAAAGGAAACACCGACATGTCCAGTGCCTCGATACCGAAGAAATCGATGCCCGAGTTTCGATAATATGTTTCGGAAGTATTTACCATTCCTAAGTTACGTTGCTTGCCCCATGCCGCATTCAGAACATGAGTGATACCAATTCGTCTGAGAAGGTGCAGACAAAGTGCAGTTGTGCTAAAGCGATGCAAAAAGTATTATTAGCTACAATTAAATAGCACACAATAAGTCTTGTACCTGTCACCAACGTAAATGCCTGGGTAGACCTCGTCATTAGGCTCCATAGGTAGAACATAATAGCCAGATGTGTGAGCGGTCAGTATTTCGAGAAGTTCATTTGGTGTAATTGAAGGCGATGGCAAACGGCGCCATAACATGTTCGAATACATTGATCGACTCGACGGAAGACAAGTCGACAAGTTGGGTCCGACGGCAAATTGCTTTCAAACAGAAAAAGTCTTGGGCTGAGACACGAGACTCGACCGTTTGGTGGGTGCCGCACTGGTGCAATGGCTCACTGCAATGCAACACGCAAGAATGAAGACTATTCTGTGGTGCGATCACAGGAATGCAAGTGGCAACACCGATTGTTATGACAATGGACTGCTGGTGTGAACACGGGTTGGCAGTGAGCTTTAGAGCGTTCACTTAGGCACACAAGTCACAAGTCTTTGCACGGTGTTGTGGTGTCTATGTTTGGCGTTGTTCGGTCTGGTTGTTTCACCACTCGGTCGGTGTCAGTCCTGGCCAAACATCTTCATGTGAAACCAAATCACAATCTTTCCGGGGAATACAGTAAGCTCTACACAAGTGCACGGACACCGTGGAATGGAGAAGCCTGACGGAGTGGAGCAGTGCCACTGCCGATCTGAACGGTGCTACCCGCACCAGAAAACTGGCACCGACTTACCGGCACAGACAAATGGATGAATGTCGTGATTTGTCATTGACATTAAAATTAGTCACTCAAGAATGCCGTTTGAAGCCAATAGACGGTTGCCATTGAAAACAACTGAGCAAAAAGGCAACGCGGCATGAGAAATGCATTTCAATGCCACCAATATTGTGTTATTGTTGTGGAGGCTAATTTTAGACAGCTCACTTCACTGCGTACAACGCACTGTGCCACTCGACGTTTCCTTTCATGAATATTCCTTAGTCTATATTTACGACTTCTCGTTATTCTTCGCGCCATTATCGCCACTCATTGTTTGCGTTGCTAATAAGCCCTCCACAGTAAACAGCATCAAAAGAAATCGATTCGAATGAATCCGGCAAGTGTTTGAAACCCATGAAGAAGGTTCGGTCGTTCATTGCCTATTGGTTGCTTCACTTAATGCACAATGAATTCATTAATGCAACCAAGACGATTGCAATCGAAAGTTAAAGTAAAGAACATAAGCAGTGACACAATCGTTGCAAATGTCAATGCTTCGTGAAGGGTCACAAAACTGACAAACATCCCATTCAGGCCAAATCGTTGCTAATGTTCTCCATTTTCTCGTTCAGCGGCCTCACAATTTATAGAATTATGTGAAATTAACTTTCTATTTTTGGGTTTTAGCTAGACGGCAATACATTATGATCGAGCTTTGCTAGGAGACAGGTGAATAGGTCTAATTGATTTGCGGACTATGCCCAGTGGAAAGCTAAGAATAAATCTTACCAAATTAGACATTAAGGGCTCGATTTGGTGACGCACATTTGAGCGCTGGTGAGTGGTGACAAGACAAGCCGGTGTTCTTGACCGAGATAACGGCTTTAATGTTTTGAGTGGGCCTCGGTGCGCAATGTTTTTTCTGCAGCAGTAAATTGTACAAACAGATCGAATAACTCATATATTGCCCAACACCGAGTTGAACACACACTACACTGCCATTGAGCAGTGCCAATGAGCCAGAAGACAACACACACACACTGGATGCTTTCAATTGCAACTTACTTTTACGAGTTGACATTTGAGAAAGCTAAACAAACGATCACTTCGCAATGACTTCTGTGGGTGGATGTTGTGTGG
The DNA here is from genome assembly GCA_023373905.1 of Rhizoglyphus robini. Classification (NCBI taxonomy): domain Eukaryota; kingdom Metazoa; phylum Arthropoda; class Arachnida; order Sarcoptiformes; family Acaridae; genus Rhizoglyphus; species Rhizoglyphus robini. The sequence goes on along the minus strand of JAKIJQ010000007.1, from coordinate 4,779,827 downwards.
TGATGTGCCAACAGGATTAGGGTTACCGCACAGGCATGGCACAATGCGAGCTTGACAAATTGAGACACAACAAGTGCTTCATTGAGCTCACCGGTGACAAGTGCACGCAGACAAACAGACAAACACTCCGTAGAAGGCAGATGAATGGCTAAGTCAAATGCTAATCTGGCACTCAATCATATTGTTCACGTGCGCTCAGCTGCCCTAGTGATCTACCGAACATCTCAAGACAAACAGTGCCAAAGATTAAGGACAAAGATTGCTTTGTGGCAAGAGAAGGGCAAAACAAAACATTTGAATCCAATATATTCGAGCAACAGTACAACACACACACTTTGGTGAGTATTTGGAACGACTCGCAGTGAGACTGTGTTTATTACGGCAAACATTTGCACTGACAAAGATGTGCCCTCTCAAGTTGATGCATTAGTGCATTGTGCCAGCAGCCAAATTGCCAATTAATCGGTGTGCATACATTCTTCCAGTCGAATACAATCGCCCGATTTGCCTAGACGAAAGACAAATCCACTGAGGCACTGACAACTTGGAACAAACATCTTGATACAAGGAGGTGGCACTCCACCATTCTGGCAATTGGGCGGACAGTCGGTGCCGTAAGGAGTCCAGAACGAATTTGCACCACAAGCTATTAGAAACAATTGGCAAATGAGTGAAATTACAACCAATAATGAACTTACTTTGTTCGGATGTTATTGATATTGGTGAGCTCAATACAGAGATGCTCATTAGCGAGCAGAATAGAACGGCGATGAGTATAGAGAAATGGCGCGACATGACTTGGCGGTTGTGGTGAACGTGAACGGCTTCAGGCAACAAAGCGGATGAATGGACTGTTGGTGTTGGTGTGTGAGTTGCTTGTTGTCGGTAGTGTGAGGGAGATCGTTTATATGCTTGTTTGCATGCACTCAATCTGATAATCAGTGCAGTCACATGGCCGAACTGGCAATGCTTTCGATTGCTGTACAGAAGTATCATTTCAACTTGAGACTGAAACCAAACAAATCAACAATCAACTCAACACTAAGGTTCGACCCAATTGAGCACACCGAGATTGTTATCGCTTGATGTAATCTGCACGACCTCGTTGGTACAGTTCACCATTGAACCTGTGACCAGAGTTTACATTCAAAGGAGCAATCCATTTGGACAAAGTCGGAACCGACATTTCATTCAATCTATCTTTTACATTTATTTATTTCAAGTAACAGCCATTTTAATTGCTTTTGAAATGTTTTACTAAACACTTCAAAAGGTCCTCATATTCATTATTAATTAAACTCACTGACAATTTTAGCAAATTAAATAATAAAGCGATAATAAATGATTTGACCAAACCAAATGGCAAAATGGATAAATTGGAACTAGGAGAGAAACGGATTGCTTGCCAAGTGTCAAATTAGAATCGACGACACTCGATTGGTCGAACACAGTCTCCCGAGTTGCCACTGCGGAATACAAACCCTTGCTGACAACGACATCCGACAAAACAGGCATAATTACAGAACTGGGGAGGTCTGCTCAGGTTGTTGCAGCTGACTGGACAATTAGTGCCACACTCTACCAGACGGGCATTGCGACCACAACCTAAGATAAGGTACAGGCAGTATGGTTAGTGAGAGAACAATCACTTGTTGACTACCGTACGTTGACGTTGGGTTGTGACCGGAGAGTACATGAACACGGTCAAGAGAAGTAAAGCAAACAAGCTATAAAAGTGAATTGACATGGTTGAAACAAACGTTGACGTTTTAAACAATTCCAAATGTGCCATAATGCTCAAATAGCAGTCGCTTTATATACCAGAATGAATGGTTGTCTTGCCTGGAAGTGAGTTTGCCTGTTTGAAAGATAACTCATTTGAATTGCTAAAGAAGACATATGTTTTCCAACAAACCTAAACTGTCTAAACTGATAAAGCAAAACATTGTAACAAGGTCCGAGAGGCGACAGATTTAAAGTGTGTTCGTCTAAAATGCGATAAATACACCAACGATTACCACCAAATTTGTCGGAAAAGATGGAAATTCTCCAAGATAAGTAAATTTTTAAACGAGGAAACCCTTTTCGGTCAGCCAACAACAAACATATCATTGAGTCGATATTTAATATCGATGCGATTTATTAATTGGGCAATTGAAAATTAGGAATAAGTGCGCTGACAAGTGAGATAGTGTCAACAATTGTCATTGTGCCATTTGACTGTAGCCTTGCAAGTAAGTCAACGAGCATAACAATGAGTCAAGTCAAAATGTGAAAAGCCATGTTTGAATGAAGAGAAAGACGTCTTCAAGTGAAGATTATCTTGTCTCACTTACATTCTTCTGGTTTGACACAATCACCGGAACTGCCACTGCGGAAAACGAACCCTTCTTGGCACCGACATCCAACGAAACAGGCAAAGTTGCATATAGATGGCTGGTTGTTCCGGTTCTGGCAGTTGACAGGACAGTTGGTGCCGCACTCTACATTGCGGGCATTACGACCACAAACTAGGTTGATGAAAATAAGAAAAATGATCATTCAAATGGCAATTAGAGTGAAACAGTTGGAGACATACGTTGTTGGGTGGCATCGGCTGGCCAGCTGAACAAAGCTGCCACCAGAACAGCAATGAAAATGATTGCAGGTCGAGACATGGTCAAATTGGTATTGTATTGGATGGATTCAATGCAAACTAGTCACAGGGACAATATTTTGAGTGAATGTGAAGTGAGCTTATATAGGGACAGACTTGCTGGTGTCACTTCGCACCTTGGCTGTGTCACTGAACGGGTTTGCAAAAGTGCCAATCACCATAATCAAACAGACAGGTAGAAACAAACAGAACAGTTCGAGCATCGCATGATCTCTCTAATTGCAACTGTTTGCTATCAATTTTCGATGTACGTCTTGCCAGATTAGATCGATTTCACTCTATTGCCTTACTGTTATGGCAAGCCAAGGATTCCCTAGGCATGTGATCGGTGTTCATAGTGTTAAATAGTACATTCAAGCTAGCCCGAGATGTAACACCAAAAGGGTACTGTTACATTTAATATTATGATGCGACAAATCAACAAACAAACAACTTTCACCAATTATTAATGATCCCAAAAGTAGCCAATCCAAAATATTATATTATCGTAGTGATATGCTTAATTTGCCTAATTAGTGGCACATGTTGTCAGGCATGTAAATACTAAATTGAAAAAGTGGCACAGTAAATGAAGTATTGCATTGATACAAATGTCATAGTTTAATGGAAATGTCAGAATCCATTTGGACAGTCGCGTGGGGGAATGCAATCTCCTGAAGTGCCATTGCTAAACACAAATCCAGGCTGACAGCGACATCCGTTGAAGCAAGCCAAAGTGCAAACCTTGGGAGGGCTTTGCACGTTCTGGCAGTTAAGCGGACAAGTAGTACCGCATTCAACCACACGAGAGTTTCGACCACAACCTAAGTGGGAAATAGCAAATCATGTCAATAAAGTGACCCATACATCAGCAACAAGAATCATACGTTGTTGAGCCTCGGTTGGCATACTGAAGACAGCCATCGTCACTAGCAAGGACAACAAAGCGAGGACATATCGAGCCATTGTGAAGCGGTTCGATAGGATTGAGTCAATATTAAGCTATCGGTCATCGATTGAGTGAAAGCAAGTATCGACTGGCTATATATAGCGAACACATGAACACATTCGCCATTTGATTCGTTTCCAGTGTGTAACCAGTGTCTGTTGCTGCCTAAGGTTGCCCAGTTTAGCTATCAGTGATGACAGAAGCTATTCTAGGACAGTTTCATTTCCATCTGCATGCATTTGTACTCGTAGAGAGGCAACAAAACACAAGGCAATCAAACTGGTGGCGAGTTACAAACAGAGCGGAACACAAAACGATGCCAAACAGTGGCCATTCATGTACAGCTGTATCGATATCGACTCGACCAAAGTCGTGCTCATCAAAATCGACAGCACTGGCTAATTGAATCGAGCAACGCCAAATCAATGCCACCGCCAATGGTCGACACGAGCAAACTAAACCAGCTAGTCAACTTCTCATAGAGTTCACCACTTGTTTTCGTTATGTAAACGAAACCTTTCGTGTGCGTGAGCAATGAAAGTGAAAGTCACGGACACCTGAGAGATTGCAATCACAGGCACAAACGTACTTCAACTTGATTGCGGTTAGTTAGTGTAAGCGAGGGTTATGTACCGCGATCAATTGCCTATTCATCAAACACGGCTTATTCTTGCAGATTGGCAATTTGGACTTTCCGCTAATAGAACGTCTATTGAAAATTTTGTCTGGTAAGAATAATGACAAAATGAATTCAAATAAATTGTCATGCAATTCAAGCAGCATCATGATTTTGCAAGACCACTGTAAAATTATATGCTTCTCAAGTGATATGCGATAAATGACTTTATTTGTCGGCGACAAATTGTCGCACGAAGAGATGTGGAATGCAGTTGCAGAAGAAGGTAAAAAGTAAAGTCGCTTTCCAACAGTGACAAACGAGCAACAAAGTACATAAGAACTACTACGAGTACCACAAAGTGAACTTTTGTTGCGGGCCACAATTATGGAGTGAAGATCATTGATATGTGGTCAAGATAGGTTTAAAGATAACAAAATCTGTGGGAGAGAAAATGAAAAAAGGAACAGGAGAGTTGCAATGACGCGAATTAATTAAATGAGCACAGTACTGTTTGGTGATTTGCTTGCATGGTTTCAAGGAAAGATGGTGTCTCTTCTTCTACTTTGGTCTTTTGTAATGCAAACTAAAATAAGATTGTCTGGCAAGCCAGGCAAAGTGCGAGACTCTTAAAAAATAGAAACTTGAACTATCAAATTATAAACTTTTAAAACGACTTTATTTGATCCATTTGGATCACTAAAGAGGTGTATTGGGACCAATTTTTTTATTTAAAATGTGCAACACATTTGTTCATCATTTTCAACGTAGTAACCACAAAAAATCTTTTTAAAAACTTGGCGCTACAAAAATTGGGCGTCATGATCCATGGCGCCCAGTTTTGGTCTGACTAGTCGATTACATATACTCCCTAGTGTATGCATGCCAAATTTGGTAATTTTAGGGTCTACGGCTCTTTCAGAATACATTTGTCACCAGAATGGGCGTCATGATCCATGACGCCCAGTTTTGGTCTGACTAGTCGTTTACATATGCGCCCACGTGTATGTATACAAAATTTGGTAATTTTAGGTTGTACGGTTCTCTCAGAATATGGACAAAGGTTTACAGACAGACAGACGGTCAGACAGACAGACAGACAGACACGATGGCAATAGCATAAGCTTACGACTCTAAAAGAGTCTCGCTAAAAAGGTTGAAAGCAACCCCCATCAAGTTTAAAACTGTTGCCTTTATAGCGATCCATCCATCTCTTCAGTTGAACGCGCACCGATGAAAGGAATGATTTATCCTTCGGGAGGACAAAAGATTTACGGCATACAAATGCAAAAGGTGATGGATTGTGCCAATGCAATTTAGTTAGCACTAGTAAGTTTAGCTTATGGTCATAAAACAGTCTTCCGCAAAATAACTCAACTTTTGAGACTCTCAAGATTATAATTGAGCTGAAGTGTGGAAATAGCCAGAATATTTTGACAACAATTGTCAAATCGTTTGGTTAAAATTTAACCGTTAAATGCTGGTAAGTCTTTTGAAAGATAAATTGTGAAAATTTTCGAACGCAGTGTCATAACACTAAACGAACCAAAAGTTAAACATTACTCAAACATTATTTCTCCTAACTGTCGATTTGTAATGAATAATCGATCAATTATTCATGCAAAGTTAAATAATTAATAAATATACATTTAATTAATTGCCTGTATCGAAGTGACAACTGTACAAATTCGTTAACGCGTTTGAATGCGTTCGATTAGCATCGAAAAGAGCAATGTTCTCTTCACTTGAATCTTGATAATATTAATCATTAATGTTAATGACATTAGTTATGACATTTTGCTTCCACCAAGATTCTCCAGTATTTTGATACTAATTTATGAGACATCGATCTGAATTCCAAAATTAGAAACGACTCATGATAAACGGTTTAGATAGTTCAGGGAAGCAATGCCTAATTGGCCCAGCAATGGACAATATTTGCAATGTTATGTAGTCTATTGACGAATCATTCGTCATGAATGACTTAATTGAGTAGCCATCTTAATTGGCTACACTGCATTACCCAATCGAAATTGTTCGATAAAGCATTGGGCGAAGAAAATAACGCGAGCAAGCAAGTGAGTGTGATACATTTGATTACCTTGTTGATGTGTCAAAATGGGCTCTAAGCGGTCTCTTCCCAATGGATATTCAATATTTCACTCATCTCCAAAGAGAATCGTATTGGAACTTCAGGACAATCGTGGCAGTGTCGAGTGTATTGACCGAGAAGTTCAACAACAGCGAACAATTTCGCCTAGAGTGTCCGATTTAAGCAAACTTACCCTAAGTCCCTTTGCCACCACACCGATCCGACCAATTCATCGAGGTAAAATTTGCTATCAATTAAATTATATCGTCGATAACTATTTTTTTTTCAAGGCTACCATTGGCCTGAAAAAAGTCCATTCAAAGTACCACAAGCATTTGCGCCACATGCCCAAAAGAGGCTATTCAAGGTTGATTCAAATGAAAACAATGAACAGTCCGGCTTTGGCACTCCTTTCAGTGGTCAAGATAAAACCAGAAGAAAAGTCAGCCTCGTTCGGACGCCTTTTCAACTATCGACTGATCTTATTTCTGAAAGCTACAACGATGGACATCTTTCGGATGCATCGACATCGAGAGATGAAATTGAAGAATCGACCTTTATAGCAAGTTTGGCTTCTCTCAACGAAATCATGTCCAAATCATTTGACCCGAAGAAAGCTTTCGACTACAACTTTATCAATAACATGAACGCGATTCTGATGAGAATGATCTCGAGAAAAAACAGATTATATCGCCAAGAAAGGGAACCGATTAATTTCAAATTGCTGGCAAAGTCATTAGAGGCCGGTACCAAACTGTACATTAGCAAAGTGGAGAAGATCTATAAAGATACAACAAAGATGTCCACTTTCTTCGATATGGCCACAGAAATTGAACAGAAGCAGAGTGACACTAATGAACATGGCCCTCGAACTAGACATAAAGATAAAAGATTAACATCACGAATCGTCATTGACAGCGAAACATTGAATGACAAACTGCAGACAGAATTGGATATTGATCCTCTTTTTTATAAACTTTTGTCAGCTTTTAACGAGAACAAAACAGCCGACTGTCTATTGATGAACAATCTGAGAGTAAATTCTCGCGGAGTGATGTCCATCGACTCGAATGCCATTCTCGATTGCCCCAACAGCGAACCGTTCGAACAAACAAACATAAAAGTTTCCCGCTTTCCACGGACTACCGAACAGAATTGCATCTGTCGATCATTTAGTTCATTCGAATTTATGCAAAGAAACGTCGATCTCAGTCAAATGGTTCAAGAACAAATTGAAGTCAATCATGAAGTGGACAAACTGAGCAATTACACTTTTGACGTCACTTCTCCGGTAGAAGATGTCCAGTTAGGTATAGAGGAAATGCAGTTCGATTTGCAAGACATGCTCTCTTCTCACAACCAAAAATCTAAAGACAAGTTCGAGCAACTTTTTGATATTTTGCCAAACCAAAACGACGAATCGAACAGTTTCTTCAATCAAAAATTCCTCAAATGCCTCTATAGGAAACTTAATGGCAATGCCATTTTATATAATAGATGTAAAAATAAAGGTGCATTACCAAGACGAATTTGCAATCTCAACAATTATGGCGTTGAAATAAACGAAGAACTATTCAGCAACATTAACGAAGGCATGATTCAGTATAAAACTCTCAAAAAGTGGGAACCAACTCATAAAAATGATTGTGATTTTGGCTTCCAACCGATCATGTTAAGAATGCCATTCGTTGAAATGTACAAATTCAAAACATTTCTGGAAATGATAAAGGCTAGAAGCGAACAAGATCGAACTGAGAACATAACTGAGGATACTTTGCAAGACAGAAATGCGGTCGATTCAACCGAAAATATTGAACAAAGTGATATCACCGATTTAGAAGTGAACCAAGAAAGCTACGAACAGCTCGAACATAGCTACATTCCCAGTTTGGACATACCTTACGCCAAATCGAGACTCAAGCTAAACTTTCGATCATTAAAGCGCGACATGTGGAACATTATTAGTCCCAAACTGATGGAGGCAAGTGGCCAAACAGAGATTCTCCAGGTCGGCGATTGCATGTTGCCCTCAACTTCTGAACCAACCTCAAGTCCAGCTGAGCTTTCTTTTGACGGACTGATACATGAACTATCGCCCAACTACCAGGAGCATGTGCATGTTAGTAATCATTTGGTCGCATTGCTGCATTTATGCAACGAACAAGAACTACAATTGAATGGAGGAATCAAAGGCAAAATAACCATTTGCAAGAATGTCAAATAAAAACAGTTTGTCATTTAACAAAACCATTTGCGCATTTTAATTAATGATCTTGCCTCTGACAAATGATCTTAATGCAGTACTCGAGACATAGAGTTTATCCAACACATCTGACAAATTGCACTTGATTATTCGTTGTTTCAAGTGACATTCTTTAACTTTTAATCACCCCATTCAACATTGACAAATATTTTCAATAATTTTAATGAAGTTAATAGAAATAAAACAGATGAAACTTTCCGATGATTGTGAAAGGTAGAATTATAATTTAAGAGCAATACATGAATTGCGTGAGTGGAAATAATTTTGAAGTATATATTACATTACTAATGTGCGATCTGAAATCAGCTTAAACTTGAGATAACTCATAAAAGATAGTTCTGTAAAAATGAAATGTCACTTTGGGAATGCACAATTCTAAACATACCATGTGGAAACGATGATAAGTTGATAGAGATAAAAACTAATACCTTGCATGCTAGTGTCTACGCATCTTTTTGTTACTATTTTGTTTGTTGTGATTATCTGCCCTTCGTTTTGTTGTATCTTTATGTGGCATCTTTTTCCCAAGAACTTTTTGCTTTTTAGCAGTGTAATCGTCAACAAAGTCACCATGATTTCGATCCGCGCGGGCAGCTTCTTCCTCCAATTCAGACCAATCTTTGCCAGATTCTTCACTAGAGGCCATGGAGTCTTCTACATTAAAGAAAATTTTAAAAAAAACAACACAACGCTGAATCAAATACCTTCACTTTCATCGTCATCTTCTGATACAACAGATTCTTCGGAAAAGTCTGACTCTTCTGATTCTTCCCCTTCCCCATCTAAATCAGAAGCTTCAGGATTATAATCATCTTCTTCTTCCTCGTCTTCATCTGCTTCGGCTTCGTCGCCACTATTGGGATCAAGGAAGGACCAACCACCATTTTCGAAAAAATCTTCAGGATCATCGACAATGGTTTTCATAATTTTGGTCCAATTCAAACTTTGAACACCTTCAGTGTAGCGAATATCGCATGAACTATACAAACAAACAATTAATAATTTGTCTTTAGACACATGGAAATGCATACTTGAGCCATTCTTTGACATGATCGAGCATATTCATAGGAATAGAAGCAACCATAACAGTCTTGCGATGATAGTCCTTAAATACAAATACCATGTCAAAGTTTTTCAAATGAAACTGGACACGCTCAAAATGGACAAGTTCAACATCTTCCAAGGTAATCACAAATGGAGGCTAAAACAAATAATGAAATAAATATATATTGACATCTTAACTAAATTGAAACACTTACCCAATCAGTGAGATTTACTAAACAGCCAGAAGTCGGTTGTAGAAGGACATTTGATCTGTTAGGCACACCATAGAAGCCAAGTTCTCGGAAAGCAGTATCAAATTCAACTAATTGTTTAGTCATAGTTTCAACCTTGTCGCAAAACGATTTGAAAGCAGACTTTAACTTTTGACGCATCTCTCTTTCTGCTTGTTCAGCGGCTAAATCGTCTCGATCATGCATATGTTGGTGCTTTCCAAGATCAGTAGTAATTTCACCAACTTCAGTATAGAATTGAACATCGTTCTGCTTTTTCTTACCAAACATTATAGCGTTCTGCAATAAAAACAATGAAATAAAATAGAATACAACAACTGAAAATACGTACTCGTAAGTTAAAATGAAGGAGAATGAGCATTTCTCCGTCGCACGGTTGGAAGAAGGCATGTTTAATATTATTGTACATAATGTCCACCTTGTCTCCTCGAATCGAAGTAAATCGGAAACCATTGATATGAGCTTCCAGCGTGCCATGAATACGTTTAGTGATTATGTTTGGTCGAATGTAAAGGTCTTTTAACTTTGGATTAGCCTTGCTATTAGCTAATACAAGAGTGTCTTGTTTGACGATGCCTTCCTTTTCTCGTTCTTCTGCTTCACGAGTTTTGAATTTCTTCTGAACTTCTTTAATAAGTCTAAACGCTGTGTTCAAATTGGAACAAGGTGCAGAAATTTCACCAGCTTCTTTCAAATTGGTACTACGATAAGTCAACTCTTTTAGGAATGTAGAATCAGCATTGTTGGTAAACATAGCAGATTCTGTTTTCGATATGGTAGTGCCGGGAGTGAAAAAGTTTATACGAAGATAAGTGTAGTCGCCTTCGATAGACTGAGAAATGTTCTTGATGGTTGAAATGTGGAAGGGAACAGGAATCCCAAAGATAGGTAAAATGATTGTCTCGTATTTCTTGTCAACGTAAATTTTTAATTCGCCAATTTCGACTTCATGTGGCATTTGAGATTTATTTTTATAAGAAATAGTTGACTTTCTTGCCTTTTCTTCTGTTGAGTTACCGGCTTTTTGTGCCAAACGAGCTCTAGCGGCTTCGTTCAAAGTATCTGCTAATTCTTTTTGATGCTTTTTGCGTTTATCTTCCGTCGTTGGTTCAGACTAAAAAAACAAAGCAAATTAAAATAAGATAAATAAACTAATAAGAAAACTACAACATACTCTGAGCTTAGTTTCGATAAGAGTAGTACGTCTTCCCCGACCGTAGGCATCTTTCATGACATCATCAACTTCGGTTTTTTCTTCCTTTTCTTCCTCCTCTTCATCTTCTTCTTCATCATCATCTTTGATTATGATAGCAATGCTTTTCAATTTCTTCTTACTTTGAGTTAAAACAGTTGCTGGAGTTTTGTCATCATTCACTAAAACAGTATCGCCGATAAAAAGAGCATAAACCTTAGCTTCTGGCTCGGTAGCTTCTTTATTCTCCAAATTGGAAAAACCAAGAGCAACATTAAATACCATTCCTTTTTTTGCAAGAGAATTGGACCTAGGAGCAATTTGAAGAGAAGGTTCGCGGAATTCAATTCCCATACCAAAGCCACAGTTTTTAGTAAACTTATCCAATAGCTTTTTGTCTCGTTTTCCCACCATTTCAATTGCCAATTGATAAACGTCCGATAAACGAACTCCGTGGCGAAGTTTTTCAATTACTGCTTCATGAATAGAAAGTAAAAACTCATATAGATTCTTTTGCTCTTCGGATGGATTGACTAAGAGAGTTCGAACAATGTTCGAGCAATATTGTTTGTAACGAATACCCAAGCAGCAAATAATAGCTCCAAAGTGTAAATTATTTTTGTCACTTTGAGCACTAAACTTGAGGTTATAGTTTCCTCCGGATTGAATAATGGCGCTGTAACAAAGCTCAACTTGGGCAAAGTCGACATTTTTGATATATTTTTTGCTAGTTGATGCTTGTTCAACGTTGTCAGCTAACTTTGAGTGTCGTACTTTTTTGTCAGAATCAATAATTTCAGTAATTTCTTCACGCAAATACTTCGAGTAAAGATCGCAAGATAAGCTTGATGCTTTGGTAATATTAGCAATTTCACCATCATCTTTGGGTGCGGCTAAATAACCAAAAGCTTGGCTTATATCAACAATTTCAAACTTTTTTGGTTCAAATTTTTTCTTCCATTCATCGACGAAATCGCCAACGGGTTTGCTTTTAACAAAATCACCGATAATTTTTCCTCCGCCGCTTTTTGAAATAGCATTGAGTATCTTTTCAAAATTATCACCTTTATCATCTCGATTTTTCATCAAAAGAGAAACAGTTGGAACATCGTTCTCTTTGCTTGATTCAATTGCCTTCAAAAACTCAACTTTCTTTTTTGAAGCAAGAACATATATTACATTCTTACATAAAGCTAGAATAATATCGGGCATTTCATAACCAAATAACCATGTCTAACAATTAAAAATAATTTAATTAAACTAAAACACATAAATTTTACAAACTTGTAATGTTGCTGATTTACTATAGACAATATCGTTGTCTTGGCCGATAGCAACAACAACTGCATCGCATTTGTTTAGGTTGGCAAATTCCTCAGTAGGATTCTGTAAAAATATCAAATAAACTATAAAATATCTCATAAGTTAATAGTAATTACCTGCCAAGAAGAATAAAACTTTCGAATCCGCTTGAAGAAATTTTCTTTATCGATAGTAGGATTTTTATTTTCCATTGAATTTTAGTATTAAATTTTTGTGACACATTAACTGAACACTAGAAAACAACGAATGGTTATTTAACGAAGGGCAAAGCACCAAAATGTGTCGTAAAAACTACGTACAGAAATCGAGAGCGGCAAACTATTTGAGTGATGAACAACAACAAATCACGGATAGAACAAGTTGGCTAACAAGGTAAATTTGACCTTTATCTCAGACCGTAATTTGGTGTCAACTGATTACAGGCGACTCCAAGATGGTAGATTTTGGATGTGATTCTTCGGATAATACAAAACAAAGAATAAAGCAAGCAAAGCGTGCCAAAGAAATGGTATAGCTAGGGATAACCAAAACCAAGCATTCAACACTCACACCAGTTTGTGTGCTGACGGTGAGTTGAGAGCCACACACAGAGGACGTACAGTATTGCCGCCTTTGTTAAGACTACTCTGCCTGGTGTGGTGTGCGGCTTGCAATTTGGCGCCACTGAGAGACAAGGCAAAGAAGGCAAGAAAACAATGTGGACTATAGCAACCTATGAATGACGTATTCAGAAAAGGACAGCATGGGTGGCACTGCCCCATGTCAGTGACAATCAAGGTCTTCACAAACACTATCCATTCATAGAATTACGAGTGGTGAATGGATAGATGGGCAGTGCTATTGGGCGCTGCAATGAGAGAACTCACAGGTGGCACTGTCACTGCTTGTTTACTCTATTGACACATGGCGACTTGTGCTTGCTCGAGTATTGTGTTCATTTGTGTTTACTTCGAAAATGGTCCATTTGAAGCAATATTGAATTATATCGCATATTAATATATCTTTGAATATTACAGTCATTATTCATATCTAAGTTATTACCTTCAAAATGTACTAGAATGTACTTTAAAGAAATACTATGGACACTTGATGAATTTCGGAAACAAATGTTAGTCGAATATCAAAGTGGCATCCATGTCAGGTGTTTATTTGAATTAGTGCGCATTTAATGGTTTACCAAATGACATATTAGAATTGTTTTCGGTAACGCATACTATCGGATGGCGCCATGGCTTAGTTGGTTAAAGCGCCTGTCTAGTAAACAGGAGATCCCGGGTTCGAATCCCGGTGGTGCCTTAAACATGAAGTTTATTTTTTATTTTTTTATTTATGTTAATTTGGCCATTTGAAAAATGTTTTTATAAATCAAGTGCAATGAATGCACTGGGAGCATCAACTTCAAGTGAATGGCAAAGATTGTGTGAGTCAGTAAAATTGACTTCGTCTTCTATCAGACCAAAATCAGGCAAGTCATTTATGCAATTTGTGGGCTCGCTGTTTTGAACAATTACATTTGATCGGCTTGAGTCTGGCATTGAATCCTCAGGTTGAGTCAATGAATTTGGGTAATAACTTGATTCATGGTCAAGGTAAGTGTCGATTTGGCCACTGATGCCCCGATTGGTGTCAACGATATCCAGGACACGAACCTTGTTGCCGTTTAGGTGGTTAGCCAAAGAATTCGGGGAATGTTGCATCTGAGGATTCCAAGATGCGCTGTTGAGCCACTGAATGACTTGTTCTTCGTTGCGCAAATCATCCCACAGTTCGAGTGGTGACAGTGGATTGACTCGAGGCAAGGATTGAAATTGGTTTTGGTGGTAAGGAATGTCCATAACGGCGGCCATGTATGCCAACTCTGCATTACTACCAGTCTTATGGGCTATTTTCCAATCTCTGGATGTATAGAATGCAATTAGAATATTAATTCTATTTAAATTTACATATCCAGTGTATTACTTGCTGTGTGAAATGGACTGTTGTTGCGGATAATGGTGCTGGTGTTGATAGTTGTCCTCTTTGAAAATTACGCCATCTTCAATGGAATGGCGTCTTTGCATTGACAAAGTGGCACTCTTGCCTTTGTAAGTCTACAAATTGGGAAAGAGTAGAAAAATTAATGACCGTATTAGTGGAGATAATAATGCCAGTCTGGCGCCCTACTGGTGCTGCGGAAAACGTCTCATGGTGGTGCGGGCCCAGGCGTTGGTGTCCGTCAATCTCAACACTTTGGTGGGACACATTGGCGACATGACTCAAACTCGGTTTAACTGGATCACTGTGCGTGTGACTGTGCGACTTAGCCGGCACAAACAACGGAACTCCAGTGGCAGCGGCATCTGCCACGGCACTCATCCAGTTGGCTGATTGATGACGCCCATTAATGTTGCCTTTCGAGTGCTTCTGGTAGGCCAATTCATAATCGACAGGCAGCACATTTCCTGTAAGTGCCAATAACGGGTTAGTGTGAGCAAATTGTGCCTTTCTTCTGGCACTCACCCGAGGAGAACTGATTGTACAGAGAGTTGAATGCCGTCTTGTTTGCACAATCTTTGCTCATACTGGCAATCTTCTCTTCCACTGAAGAATTGAACAGGAATTTTCTTTTGCCATTTCGTAGTTTTCCATTTGTCCTCACACTTACTTGTGGCTTTTTCAGTATTCCACTGATGGGCCTGATGCTGGGAAAATAATTTAGTTGATTAGCTAAGCCACATGACAATGGTGGAATTTACTTGGGAGGATGGAAGTTGAAAAGCACTTTAAGTGAGTGCCACTTGGGAGGACTGTTGGATGAATCAGAAGAACTTTGAGGTGTAAAGGAATAGAAGAGCTCAGCTTCGTGCAAACTACAAGGAAGTCGTTCAATAGAGCCAGTTTCCGGCAGTACCAGACACAGCAAACCCGAGAGAGACAACAAAACAGTGCAGAACAGGTAGTGCACTGGGATACTCATTGCTGTTGCAGAATAAGACTTTGGCAATACTTCTACCACCACATCGGGAAGAAAAACAGATAATCGGAATGACTTTTTCTACAAAGAAAATGTCACACTCAAACTAGCGACAAACTTATTTGATTCAACTTACAGCTGAATAAAGCAGCAACGGCATAAAGACCAACTGTAAGTTGGCCACCGTGAAACAGGTGTGCAATGCTGCAGAACATTCGGCAATTGGTGGAAGCAATTCGTAAAGCCAAATAAGCAAAATCAAATAGGCAGAAGCTTGAAATATTTTGGCAATTGAATAAAACACGATCGACGTATTCAAGTGATGTTTCCATTCATCGAAATTGTGCCTGTTGGTCACATTCTCCAAGGGCGAACTCATTGACAGACCAGTGAGCAAGGTGAAAATTGAAGCCAACAAATTGGTCAAGAGAAATGTAAACTTGCGACCAAACTTGTAGTGTAAACAAAGATAGGTCAATAGCACCGAAACCAAATTGAGACAGATTGCAAATATAAACAAAATGTGAAGGTTGCTGGGACGGGCACTTCTGTGCGTTCTTTTTCCTAACTGATTGTCTGCAATTGCCAATTGATTAATGAATTAAGAATGAACTTACATTACTTAGAACTCACCAATAAAGTCCTCAATGAAGTAGGTGAAGTTGATATACATTGAGAAGTGAGTGGCCGACAAGAAAAGTAGAACAATTAATTTGCGTCTCATGTTAGGAAGAGTAAAAATGGCGGAAAGAGTGGTTCTTTCCTTCAAGGCACCATTTGATAACTTTGAAGTCTCATTAGAAGTTGAAATATTATTATTCGGCGAAACAAATGAGTTTGAGTTTGATGATGATGATTGTGAATCTTTGAGCACTTGCCCATTCTTCAAATGTCCATTGCCAATGCTTGAACTAGGTTTAGGTTTGTTTTGTTCGAGTTCAGTATTACTGTCCGCTTCAGACCATATTTCGGCTTGTATCGGTACAGAACCATTTGCAGTTTTAATTGGCGATTTTATACTAATTAGGTCTTTCTTCTCGAGATGCTGTGTCAGCTTGTCAACCAATGAGCTTTCCTTGATAATGCCACTTTGCTCAGTCTGAGCCGACTCTGAAAATGGTGTCCAATCTTTGAGCATCATTGTTGCCTCTTCAGCACCAGCGGAATTGAAGTCAATGTAATTGATGTATTGATCCAATCGAGCAAATGAATCGGCCATTAAAGAGGAGATCATAAATTCTCGATAAATTGCAAGCTCGGTATATATTCGTCTCTGTACGTATGTAAAGAAATTGTTCAATAGAGCTAATTTGTAAAAGAACATACCTTGATGGATTCATCAAATTCTGAATCGATAAAAGCCAAATTGGTGTGTGCAATGTCGAGGATGGACTTCTCGAGTCGGCCAATTTGCCCAGTGACTAGTAGATGATTGGTCGATTCTGGAAAGGACCTTTAAACAATTACATTAATGGATTATTACGTTACAAGGTGATTAATGACCCCTAATGGACAATTGTGCAATTGGCAAATCCTCGCTCACAACTTACCACCAAAGAAAACAGAACACAATAAATGGCACCGAAATGGCAATTGACAGATGACGGTAGTCGTGGATGAAGTATGCCACCAGGGCCAACAGAAGAGCACCGATGAGACGAATCGATTCGTTGTAGAAAACTATTTGCTCCATCACTCGCACTCCGGACATTTCCACCACTGAAAATATCCAAACAAAATTTAATCACAAATGCACAATTGAAACAAAACAAAAAGTACTTACTTAGATCAGTGGGCACTGTGGCAGTGGCGGCAAGTGAAAGGCCAATCACAAATCGAAGAAGGCAAAAGTGTCGAAAATCGACCACAAAGGCACTCAAGGTGCCGGCGGCACATTGTGCCAATAACATCACAAAGTAGGTTCGGCGATGTCCAAGGCTGAAATAGTCAAAATGAAAGAATCACAAATTGCAATGTGGCCAATTAGCAAAAAGAAGTCAAACCTGTGAACCAAAAAGTAGCAAAGAGGGAAGCCGACAAAAAGGCCAACAAGAAGAGCACTTAAAGCCACCAATTGGAACCATTCTTGACCACATACCAAATTCCACTGACAAAGAATGCATGATTAGTGATTAATAAAAGTAACGAGTGCCAGATTAATATTTGCTTTGCGACCCACAAATTGTTGCTATATTAATAATATTATTATTAACAATTATAACAATTGTCAAGTGACATTGTGTGCGGCTCATATTTGGAAGATAATTGAATTCCTCTGATTATTAATTACTGTTAATTACAATTGTCAAGATAATTTAAAATGGTTTCAAGTTTCCTCGAAACTGACAACAGTGAGAACAGTAACAATGCGAGTGGACGTTATTATCCTCCGTCACATCAAATGGCAATGGAAGCAATTGAATTAGGATGACAGTTCAATTGAGTGCAGTACAGTGCTCAATGGACAGTGGTCACTGATTGACCACAACCATCCAACAGTAGGCAATTATCACTGGTCAATTGAACAATTGTAAGAGTAAGCCAGTGCGATATTAATTCGATCACTGGGTGGCGATGGAGGCTGCAATTGATTCGATCACTGATGAAGTGGATCGATTCAATGACCGATCAACACTGAACGAGCATACACCACACTGACAGCTCACTGGAAATGAATCTATAGATTATAATTGCACTGCACAGTTGGCAACTGTTATATAAAACCAAACGGAGGAAATTAATTCAATCATTTGACAAATTATTAATTGCGCCCCTGCAAAATGGATTTTAAAATTAACCCTCAACTGTGGGGGCCTTAAGACAGAGTAGCTTTGTAGCTTAGTGCACTGATTGTATCAATCGATTCGGTCATTTGGCCACGGCACCGAACGAGTCAGTCCAAGTGAGTCATTCACTGAACTCGATATAAATCATCATAATCCTTTGAGTGAATCGACAAAGAATCGATTAGACTCACTCATTCAGCCACCACCACCACCATCATCACCACCGTCCAAGCAAAGTGATTTACATTTCGAATGAATTAGATTGCGACTTTATAGATCTGTGCAGAGATGGACAAGACAAGTCATTTAGTGGGCAAATTGAATTAGCCAGAGTGACCAGACGAACAGACGCTTCACTGCAATGGAGCCACTTAGAAGCAAATTAAATTGAACCAAACAAATGGACATTGGTTCGAGAGATTAATTTCGAAATTAAAAAATTGACATAATTTACAATTTACAACAGTTTTATTGTCCGGCTGGAGAGTGGCACAAAAAGCATCGACATTTACAGTGACACAAACACAAGTGCTAAGTGACACTAGTCAGTGAGTGGGTGAGAGAGGAGACTAGTCGAGACTGGTGTGGTAAATCGAAATTGAAAATGATTTATGAATTCACAAAGGCTCACTTGGCCATCATGAGGCTGTTTTCATTGTTGGCCAGTGCACTGCGCCACACAAAAAAACACAATTGATCGTAGTATACAATCACTGTACAGGCTCTGAAGAACGTAAGAAAACGCACAAACGTTCACAAACGACCAAACAAAACGGAAAATAAATTGAAACCAAATGTCTCACATTGGTTGTGGCAATGGTGGCAATGAAGAACAATGCCGAGAGTCAGCAAAGGGTGCATCGGCGTACCATCGTACCACACAAGACCCATCAGTGAGCCATGGATAGCGTGGTGTGATGTGGCGAGCGCCACTGTGATTAGATTAGCAAGCAACATATTTAATTTTAATTAATCTCAGTTTTGACCGACCAAAGTGCGTGCGGCAGCAATCAATCTAAGTGGAATTAAATTTAAATACAATTACTCGAATGACAGTGCAACAGTAAGGGCACTGTGGCGCGCACTCCCCCTCACTGGTCGTCGATTATATTGATTGAATTGGTGCCTGTTCGTCGGCGAGCAAAACAGCCATTTTTCACAATTACCATAGACAAGTAGAAATAATTTGCAAGATTAATTCATTGTAAAGTTAAATTGTTGAATGAACATCGGCCGAGGTACATTGAACACTGTGCACTAATGAACAAATTATCAATTGGCTTTGTTTGCTCAATAGGTTGCAATTGGGCACTGTGAAAAGTGTTCCAAGTGGGCCCAGTCACTATTAAGTGGTGACACTGAAGATTGAATTAAAGCAAACGAATAGAGCACATCACAGAATGCACTAAGGCACACTAATGATGATGACGGCAACTAATTCCATCGATAATTACAATTACAGCGCTGGATGCAGACGAATTTCATTCAGTGAGTGAGTGCATTCGAATGTAGTAATTAGCAAAATTTGCCAATCTATCGATTGGAATGGATGGGTGCCAGAATTGCCTGAATTGGGACAATTGAAAATTACCACTTGCACTCAACCGCTCGTGCACTAACAGGCCTAACAAATGCACTGCACTGCAATGAAATTTAATTCTCCGATGCATTCAAATAAATGAGAATAATCAAATCTAATTAAATTTTCGTGCACTAAACCATTCGAAGCAGACCAGTAAAATGGACAAAAACTGTCTGAGTGTCATTGGTAATTTGGCACAATCTACTAGTATAGTATACTAGTCAGCACAAACCGAGGCACTTCTATTTTCATGTAAATTGAAATGTCCAATGGAGAATTTGCATGAAAATGGCCAGTCAAAAAGAGTGGCCATTGGACAAGCAAAACAATCAAATCCATTTTATGCAATTGAAATGTTCATTGAGCAAGAAATAGTGAGTCACTGACGTAATTGACTGCAGACGGTTTAGTGGAACGCACCTTTGTCACGATAGACTCGTCTCCACCAAGCCATGTACGATTGAACGTCCAATCGGTGCATGTAACGATAGATGGACTTTCAATTAGAAGTTCATTGTGCTTGTCAAACGACGATCGGTCCCATGAAGTTGTGGAATGGTTGGACAATAGTAGAAGAGGAAACAAATGGTTGTGGAATAGAGCCAATTGTTCACTTGACTCATTGAACATCGAGCACGTGCTCAGAGTATCGATATAGTCCATCAACGAATAGTTCACTTTAGACAGAAGTTTGCTCATATTCACCACGTGGCTCGCTTGTTGGTCCAACTGCGACGGCACCATGTGGAGCGAAGGAACGAAAAAGTATCGTCGAAGGATTTCGTTGCTTCGAAGTGATTCACTAGGAAACCTATAAAATGTGGTGTTGAGAGAATCAATTCTACTGTTTGTTTGGCTTGGATTAATGTTGCTGTGGTGCTGATTAGTGTAACTGACGACTTGGGACTGGTCTGCAATGACAACTTTGTCCACCAAGTGATCGATCTTGCACCAGTGAGGTGCTTGATATGTCATAAAGAGGTGACTGTAGATGTGACAGTAGTACGACAGCTGAGCCGGCAATAACACAAAGAAAAAAATTAACTTTTGATATTTTCCAAATGTGCACAATTCGGGGAAGACTTTCTCGAACTCCATTGCTCATGGAGATGGGATTAGGAGAAGACGAATGCAAATAGACCACGATATGTCAATGAGCAGTTGCGATCACATTCAAAGATGGTCATCTCATGGTGACCAAGTTGCTTTTCGATGATGCATCATGCCACGGCAGTCGAGATGGCCTGACTGCAACCAAGCAAGAGGTTCAAGCAAATGGCGACCAAATGCCGTCGAGTGACAGCTTCCTTCTGTCGATTCTGTCAATTGGCACATGCGCTCCAACTGCTATTGTCACCCAATTTTATTTGAATCGATGCTGCAAAAGTGGCCTTGTGCGAAAAATGAAGAATGCAATTTTGAATTGTATGAAATATTTTTTTAACAGTAAAAAAAGATTTGCACATACAAAAATAGTTAAGCAAAGAATTTCTTGTCGATCTCAATCAAACAGGTTTCAATCTCTTGACAAATAAGTTGAAACAAATTCAAATTCAAATTAGTCATTAAGCTGCGCATTTTTCCAATAATATCATAAAAGAAATCTTGATCGACAGAAAAAGAATAATCACTTGAAGTGATGGTATCCGTCTGGGTAGAGTCGTTCTGTTCGAAGTCCAACTCTTTAATGTGCAGCTCCACCGCATCTATAGTCTTTACTAACTGTTTGCGCAACTTTATGCCATATTTATCGAAAGCTCCTTTCACTTTCAGATTCCCTACAAAGGTGCACAACAGTTAAATAAGATCAAAATGTAAGAAAAAAGACTTACCAGAACTGTGAGTATTGTTGCGCAAGTGATTATTAATAAACTTAATGTATTGGTGGGCTTTGTGCATTTCGTGAATTGCTTTCTTCTTTAAAGTTGTGCATTTACTTTGTTGCATTTGATTTGACACATGTTCAGTTGATGCCACCATATCATGATCATTTGTAGACAATTTCTTTTGGACAGCGTTACGATTCAAATCTTGTTGTTCATTCAAGTAAAAATCTTTTGATCTTGCCGAGTTAGATAACTTACTAGAAGTCTCCTTGTTCACTGGCGAATTAGAGTGAAGCACATTCTTTACTTGGCCTAGATCGTAAATTTGATGTAAATTATTCATTTGTGGTTTAGATAAATCTTTGCCATCTTCTGGTTCTTTTCGAGGGCCGCTTGTAGGTTTATTTTCTTTCTTATTAAGTGGCATCCTTTTTGTTGGGATTTCTTGTTTTTGAGAAGTTTGGTCGGATTTTGTGTTTAAAGTATTGCTGATAATTTTATTTTTCTTAGACAATTGTGAACTTTGTTTTTCGTTATTATCAGAACAAGGTAAAGACGAAATGCACTCTTTAGAAAGCACATGCTCATTGTTTTCTTCAGAGCACTTGTTTGAGTTAACAACTCCATCAGGGATAGTATGAGAATTTTCATCAGATTGTTTACTGGTTTCATCAATTTCGAAAGATTCATTTGCTTGTTGTCCTTCATTGTCTGGAAAAGTGGCGATAGATTGTTGTTTAAAATTAGAAAAGCCAAGCATTTGAGGCGAACTGTTAATACGAATAAAAGAAGGCGATTTGTTTGTGAGAACGTTTATTTCATCGCTTTCTATTTCTTTTAGTTGCGTTGCAAATATTGGCGTCGTTGGAGGGCTGGAAATAACTCTCTTCCACTTGGTCATGGAAATATTTTTTGATGAAAATGTTATTTCCGATGACTGATTTGGCCATTCGATAGTAAAATTAGACTGTTTTTCAGCTCCACCAAGAAAAGCAAATTCGCTTTCATCGATAAAAAGTTGCATGTTACCTTGGTTCACATGGATAATAGACTCTTTTAAATTTGACTTAGACATAACACAGAATTCATCTTCAAATTGGTTGTTCTTAAGAATAAACTTGTTCATTCCAATAGTCATACTCGAGTTAGCCTGCAACTGAATCAAAATTTGTCCCAATTTAGTGATGAATGTCAAGCTGCAGTCATTGTGAATCTCAATCTTGAATCGACTCCTATTTTCAATCAAACAACTCATGTCAGAGCGATGAAAAGAATTAGATTCGTTGTAAGATAACGCGATTACATCACTTGGACGAATTGAGATTGCTCCGGTTGAGTTTGGAAAGATTTTACATTCACAATTTTCTTGTTTCGCGAAAGTAACAGAACCCGCAATTAAACCAATAGGTTTCTTAATGAGACAGTTGGTTACTTGATAGACAATCCAAATATTTTTGCCTGCCTCCTATAGGATATATGACAAATATGTTAATTAACTGAAAATAAAATAACATTCTTACATCTTCATGGGTAACCACTGTATGATTAGCATGGCATGTGGATTTTTCGAAATAATTACTATTAAGCAAGACAAGCAAATTAGTTATACTCGAATCGATTACTTGTCCACCAAGTAATGTTTGGTCAATCAGAGGAGAAAATTTGTCCTCCTTGAATATAGTGCATAAAGACTCCAAAAGTGGCGAAAAGTTTTGTTTGGAACCAATTTCAGTCTGAAAAAGTTAAACACAAAAAAAATCAGTAATGAATATGAATCTTAACAATAAAAATACCGTCAACTTGTCATCCATAGCGTAAGTCAAGACTAATTACAAATTCGCATCTTCTATCTGACAAGTTCTCTGTTATATAGTAAATCAGTAAATCGAATTCATACATTGAGCTCCTAAGTACTTCAACATAAATAATATTCATAGTGGTTTAATTTTAAAGAAAATATTCTATTGCAAGATACAATAAGAATAATTATCAACGGTTGTTATAAAAAGAGAAAAACTCATAATAACAAAAAAACAATTGTTCAACAAGTTCAATTTTTGAACTTCAAGTTGACTTCAACAGCAGTAACATCTATTTCGACCGAGAGGTAATCAATGATGAGTTCGAACGAGTTGATATAGAACAATATTGAGGAGACATTTTAGCTGCCTCTGTGAGCAACGCTTTCAATTGCCATTCAGACTGATTCAGTATAGTCTAGTGTCTAGACTAATTTCCTAGCAACACGTGTGGCAAGCTGTGCAGCTTCACTTCTATTAATTCACTTGAACTATGCCGATCAACTTTCCTCTCAAAATAGGTATGATCCACTTATTACTTTATTAACCTTTTGATTCGTGATTTCTTTGAATGTTTAGACACTGGAAATGTCGAATATGGTTCGCCCAAGTTTTATGCTCTTTGTGGTCTCGGTGGTGCCGTTAGTTGCGGTATCACTCATACCGCACTGACTCCACTTGATTTAGTCAAGTGTCGAATTCAGGTTGCACCCGAAAAGTACAAAAATATTTCCAATGGATTTAAAGTCACAGTCAAGGAAGATGGCATTCGTGGTCTAGGACGTGGCTGGGCTCCAACTTGTATTGGATATTCAATGCAAGGTCTTGGCAAATTTGGCTTTTACGAACTTTTTAAAGTTATCTATAGCAAAGCTTTGGGTGATGAAAAGACATACCTTTATCGAACTTCGCTCTATCTGGCTTCTTCTGCTTCAGCGGAATTTTTCGCTGACATTGCTTTGTGTCCACTTGAAGCTTGTAAAGTTCGCATACAAACTCAACCTGGATGCTCTCGTTATCTGTCTGTTGTTTTGCCACAAATTCTTAAGCAAGAAGGAATTGGTGGTCTGTATAAAGGCCTCACTCCACTATGGATGCGCCAAATTCCATACACCATGATGAAGTTTGCTTGCTTTGAGCGAACAGTGGAATTACTCTACCAGTATGTCGTACCAAAGCCTCGTGCCTTTTGCAACAAAGCTGAACAGCTGACCGTCACTTTTGCGGCTGGTTACATTGCTGGGGTCTTCTGTGCCGTAATTTCGCATCCCGCCGACACAGTCGTTTCGAAATTGAACCAAGACAAAGGAAGCACTACTGGTCAGATTCTCAAGAAACTTGGACCCATGGGTAGGTCGATGAATTTTGCTTAAAGTGCTTTTTTAAATTGTAAAATTTTATTTAGGTGTCTGGAAAGGTTTGGTTCCACGTATCGTTATGATAGGTACTTTGACCGCTCTTCAATGGTTTATCTATGATGGTGTTAAAGTGTGGCTTAATCTTCCGCGCCCACCACCACCTGAAATGCCAGAAAGTTTAAAGAAAAAACTTGCTATAAACCAGCAGTAATTAATATTTATTAATTATAGTTATCAATGATTTTATTGATAGGTTTACAATTTAATTTCGTTGTATTACATTTGAATTGATTGAGTAATAAAAAGATTGTTTTAAAAATTGTCGTAATGATTTTTAATGAGTTTGGGAAAAGTAAAGTTTTAGTTTAATTTAAACTTTAAATAAATGAGGTAAATAGAATATAATAAAAACGCAAATTAATATTTTATGAATAATTAGTTAGTAAAAGTCGATTAAATTCATCAGGAGAATATGGTCGAACTGCATTGCTTTCCCAAATGCGAATATTTCGTAATACATTACTGATTTGTTCGCAAAATGTTTGACTGTTCTCTTTTACTTGAGATGATATAAAAAGCCTGAAATAAACAGGTTCAAAGTGAATTTAAATTAATATCAAGTTAACGACTTACATTTCTGGTACAGGTCTTGTAATAGTGCCACCATTGACGAGTTTATATGCGTTAGAGACGACTGGTGGCTGCAAAGTGACCAGGATAAAGGTGTTAGGGCGTCGGCAGATTTGTCTCTGATCTGGTGCCAATAAAGCTACACTTGGGTTAATGCAGTGTTTCAAGTCAATGACACCAAGTGGAGGGTTGTTTGTATCTTCCCGAAAGCGCCAATATCGCAATTTGCTTTGTTCAATTTCAAACCATCGCAAATTCCAAAATGAGGTTTCTGTATCTTGAAAATCAAAGTAACCTCCAGCAGTAAAGTTGTGATCGACTTTAAGAGAGATATTCATCTTAAGATATCCATCAATAGGAGTAATCATCGAATAAGATTCCATTCGGTAAAATACAGGAGGCTTAAGAGCAGTTGCGAGATTTAAAGTTACTTGTCCAACAGAGTAGAACGAAGTTGGTTGGGAGGTGACCTTAAGCGGTATTGGAGAATTTGTAGCTCCATTCATTGGAGATTTACTTCGCTTAAGTGAACTGGTGCCAAATTTAATCCGGAACGACTTTGAAATAGTATTTTTCGATTTCTCTTTTGCCAATTCAAGCGAAAACAATTGGAAGCGAACAGCAAAATCATCGTTTAACTCCTTTAATTGAAGGTTAAACTTAAATTCTAAATAATCTTTATCAGCATTATTTTCGGAGTTCAATAACTCGGATACAATTATATTAGGCCCATTGTAGACCAAGCAAATGAAGAAAAATTTGCTGGTAGCTAAATATTATAGTTAAAAATTATAATAGACAGATATATCATGATAGAACATGTTAAACGAAATACCTTTTCCTTTGGCACGAGAATCGACAAATTCGTTTCTCAACGGAACTTTAAAATGCGATATTTGTATAGTTCCTTTACTGGACACATTAGACAGCTTTTTAGAGTACTTATCCGGGTTTTTAATCATGTGTTTAATTTTTTGAATCTCAATCATACAAGCATTCCGCATTTCAGCTAAAAATAAAAATAATCATTAAGAATAATAATCTAATAATAGTAATAATAATGCAAACCTGAAACCAAAAGTAACCGCTCCGCTTCAATTCGACTATCAGAAAGTACATAAGCGGGATGTGTCAAGCACAAGTTGAGTGCAGTACTCGCTTGACCAGATATTCGAGTATGTTCAGATATATTTGCTTTTAAAGATTCTATTTTATCATTGCATGTTTCTATAAATTTTCGGAGATCTACAGAGTTATCAGCCTGATGTATTACAGTAGCTGGTTCAGCTAACATTGGTGAAGCACAGTTATTTTGTTTTTCTTTTCTATAAAAGCTAATGGTACGAAGCGGTGGTGGATCTTGGACATTCGGATTTGGTGAATCAATTCCGGGTTCATCATCCTCGTACAAGTACAAACGTGCAGGCTTTTCAGGTGGCTCATCTAACACAAGCGACTGTGGCTGAGAAGAATTTGAAGATTGGCTATCTTGCTTAAGATCTACTTTAGTAGAACTTCTATGAAGTTTTTCACTGCTTTCAAGTGCTGAAAAAGTGAGATCGGCAATAGTATCAATATGGGAATCATTGTCTGATAATGAATAATTATCAATAGTTTCGAAATGCTTTTCGATAAGTTCTTGTGTAGGGAATCGCTCTTCAATATTATTCGCTTCATCTCCTTGTTCTTCGTTTTCATAATCATTAGAAGCTATTTGGTTCATTTGTATTTCTTCATCAACATCAAATGTATCTTCAGAATTCAAATATGAACAAAGTGACATGCTTTCGCTATTATGTAATTGCAAATTATCGGCTTCATGATTAGATGGAATACAAGCTTCGTGGGGAGAATCAACATACAAATTTAATTTTTTAATTTCTGATGAACTCTTTTGTCTTTTAGCAGGTTCCTCCTCCCTAGGAAGAGGTTCCCACTTAGCTAATCGTTTTATTGGTGGAGCCTGTTTTCGGTATTGATTTTTTGAAGCCTCGTTTTCGTCAAGAATAGCTTTTTCAAATAAACGTCTCTTATCTTTAAGTGATAAAAGTTCAGGATGAATTTCTTTCGATTCTGTCTTTTCTTCTTTATTACCTTCAAATAATTTCTTCAAATTAGCTACACTAGTCTTTTTAGTTATCATTTCAGGTTTAGCTTCAATTGCATTAGTAACGGAAATTTGCTTTTCAGGCTGTTTTGATACATTAGGAGGAAGATGGGAAACTTTGTTTTCATTAACCGAAATTTGTCGTGCACGAGGAAGAGTTTCAATAATTTTTGGTTTCTCGGAGACCGAAGATTCTGATTTAGCAAAAACTTTTAGTTGATTTGTCTGTGCTTGTTTAGTAAATTGTTTTTCTTGTGGTTTCGGTTTTGTGATAACCTCGTCACTCTCTATGGGATAGTAAAAACGTGCAAGATTGTTGAGTCTGTCTTTTAAGGGTTTCGGCTTATATTCAGTCTGGTCACTGTTACTTTGGCTATCTTTAGCAATGTTCATTTTGTTTTCAGTTAAAACATTCGACGTGCCTTCGCTATCAGTGTAGAACTGAGCCAATTTGCCAAGTCTTTGGTTTAAACGAGTTGTTTTATCATCATCTATTGGTTCATCAATAAACTTTGGTGGAGACAGAATTGATTTGTGAACATTGAGGAGTGCACTTATAGATTTTCTGACATGTGTCGTGTAATTATCGTTGAGAAGTTCATCATCAAAATCACTATCATCGGTCTCGTCTTCATTAATTTCCTCATGTTGATCAGTATTTGTATTGTTTTCAGTGCTATCTTTTATGTTCAATTGACTTTCATCATTCCATAATTTAGCAAAATTCACTTTGTGTTCATTAGCTCGTTTGACCATGTCCTGAAAAGAAATTTATTAATAATTTTCATAATCACAAATAATTTTAAGTTACTTACTGCAGTGAACGAATCAAGCTCCATGTTACTTTCGTCCATGTTGAAGTTGGAAACTGCGAATCCGTTAATCAAAGACACGAAATAGATCAATTAAAGATGCGAAGAGAATGAGGTAAAAATATAATAAAAACGGAGTAAAAATGATGCTTAACGGTCGCCGACCACGGTCAATATAAGCAACAAGCAACGCGCACTGCCTGGCCTCACAATAAACCGCCATCCGAGTGACAGCCGTTGGTGTTTGTCTGCCAGAGGCACCTCCTTCTCGTTGATTCAAAAATATTGTACCGTCATTAGAGGACGTAACCAAACAGAATAAAACTTTAAATTTATCCCTGACAAAACAAGAACTTGATTTATTAATGCTTGGACTTTTATTTGTACTGAAAATATAGATTGGTCATAGATGATAAGTTGTACATCTTAAATATGAATAGTAGAGATGAAGAGTGAATACAAGATAGTTGAAGAATGCATTACAAATGAACGCATTAAAATTGTGCATTTGGTGTAGCCATTAATATAAAAATGGAAAATGTGGTTTATATTAATTTCTTTGATTGTTTCGGCGTTTCGGGTGCCGAGAGCGGCTTTTTGCCTTGCACAAAGGACATATGGGCGCATTTCGATGAATTTGTTGGTGACATGAGCCACATGACTTCATTGGTGGTGGTTGTTGACGGAAAGCCGCTGGTGAGGTAGCGCTGGTGGAGGACGACTGGTCTTGGTGAAAAGCGCTGCCGAGGCCACCTTGACCAGCTGCTGAATTTGGGACCATCCGACCATACGGTGATTGGTGTCGATCTTGAAAGCCTGACATCAAGGAAGCCAATGAGGATGAGAATGTACCACCAGCATTGTTGGACATAGGTGTGTTGGTGTTATCGTTCAGTGGTCGATTGGCCACTGAAGAAATGCGACTTGGCTGTGAATCTGAAACCGAACGAGCCTCAATTGATGACTCGTTACTTGACTTGGTGTGCATGAATCGCTTATCGCCCAAGTCAATCTGTTCCTCGTCGTTTTCGTACATTCGAGGCATCTCAAGGTCTGAGCACATTTTGTCGATCTTTCCCTTGAGTAGTTGCAATTGCTGATAGGCGTCTTTGACCCCATCCACTCTCCGATTGCGATCCTCTTCACTTTGCTTTTGCACATTATCCAGCATGTTGATGTCCGAGTGGATCTGCCTCAGTTCTTCTACGTGAGTCATTTTTTCTTGATTTAATGATTCCATTTCACGTTTAAACTCTTGTAAACACCGCTCTTCTAGACCAATTAAGTCTACCTCTTCGCGGATTTTCTTCCTGAGATTATTCACTTCGGATACAAATCCTTTGATCTCACTGAGGTAGTTCAACTTATTAATTGCCATTATTTTTTTCTCGTCCTCGTTCATTTGGCAATTACAAAATCTGAAATAAATATTCGAGCGAGTTATTATATGATCTTATTATGATATAAGAATAGAATTTAATAACATAATACGACATGTACAAAATATACCTTTAGCGCAAGTTGAAATGAGAATAAATTGAAAATGGCAAACTCTTGCAAAAGTTGACAACACTGAGCGAGAAGTGCAAATGGTCGAGGCCAAGTAAGTGCGAATGCGTGTGAGGGCAAACAAGCCAACAGACCACACTTGGCGTAAACTGAGGCCAAAGTGCAAACAGAATCAAAACGATAAGAACAAAGTATACAGTGCGGAATTGAAATAAAGGCGCCTCTTCGTTGAATGTAACTGGAAAAGTATTTCAATGAAGCCTTGTTGACCAGACGAGCCACAATCGAACTACACCACAGCCACCGAGCCAATTGTCAGTGCTGTTTATGTCTGTCCGCTTGTGTTTGTCATTTTGGCTTTACTTCTGCCTTTTAATCCATCACTCGTCTCGGGATCAATCTGCTGTTTGCGTTAGCTATATTGCGGCACGGTGGCCAATCGGCTCGCATTGCACCCCGAATGGATGAGTGCTGCTTGAGGCTTGCGGGCTGTGAGTGCAAGCAAATGAATGTCTCAAATGGAGCCTATCACTGCAGTGTACATTGAGTGTAGCACATCGTCCCAACACAGTTGTCGTAGCGCACCGACCCCCAGCCCACCGAAACCATAAAACTTTTCGACAGCTTTCGAGGGGACTCTCCTCTCGCTTCTGCCAATGCCCGTCCTAAGTGCTCGTATACTGTACTACACATTGTACTACAAGCCAAGCTTGGTTTTGACTGTTCAACTCGCTTCTATTTTTCCCTTAATGCTATTAAACCATTTAGCTGTCGCATTAGCATGTTATCGAGCTAATTGTGATTTGCTCGGTGGTGCTCTCGGTCGTGTCACTGTCACTGTCACGACACCCGCCATTTGCAGTGGAACGCTTTTCAGTGAGGGACACAGTCACCAACACCGCCGACACGGCACGATCAAAGGCATGTTGGAACGGTCCAACAAAAGACCAATTGTTTGCCTCTCGTCACAGCCGAAGGCATCTAATGCGCAAGTCAACGATTGATACATTGTACTTGCGACTAACTTGAGCACTTCAATGAACAGGAAACAGTACAAATTCACTTCAAATAGCACGAACTACTTAGTAATACGCCATAAAGTTTCCATGAATTGTCCATAGCAAATAGATCTTGGACTGGCCATTGGCCAAGTCCCCAATAGTAAAGTGATCATTGAAAAGTCTACTAATTTACAGAGAGAATCTCAAGGGAATGATGCAATGTGTTTCGCTCTGCATTTTGCAAGCTCATGTGCCCACTTCATTACTGCCTCTGGGCCTATAGCTCAATTGGCAATTGCATGAAGTAACAAGTGGTGACATCGAGATTGGACAGATAAGGATCGAGGTCTGCCAATAAAAGAACACAATGCAGTGCAAGGCATCCCACTAAGGCGAAGCATCGAGATGTGCACCGCTGTGACATGCCAAGCAATAAAGCAATTCAATTTGAATAGATTCTAGCAATAAGTCAGACAGGCAGCACACAGAAAGTGACTGAATTAATTCAATTGCAGCAAGCTTGCCACACCACGGAGGTGTCCTGTTCAAGTCTATTGAGCTCATTCACCTAATAAGCACTCGGTCAAGGTGCACTGCAGACGGTGATCGAATTAATTACAACACTAAATATATTTATAGTCACAGTGAGAATACCTGTTTTATTACTTTTTCAAAAATCTAAAATCCCATGTGTCAATTAACCTATCAATTAATAAAGAATCGATTCACAACCAATATTGAAAAGATGCACTAATTTGATATTTGTAGCATCGCACTTCTGGCACATTATTGTTGATTGAAAGCTAATTTAGAATGGACAAAATTGTCAAATGTGGATGTGCGCAATGGGCATTTGTTTTAATTAATTAATGCGTGCCGACAATTGAAATGTCCGGATTCCGTGCCGGCAAGCTGTCCTCGATGTGCCACATTGGTCACAAATGACACTCACAGGATTGACTCATCAAAAGCACCTCATCTCAGGTGCAAGTAGAGGACTCATAGAAAGATGCCGTGAGAAACCAGAAATCTCCAGACTCATTATCACTGGGTTAAGTTAAGTTAACCAGTTTGCAGTTATTTAGGCAAGTGGAACAAGTATCCTCTAATGGCTAATCACAGTCTGTGTCTTGTCTACAGACCAAATAACAGAATTTAGGACGATCAAATTCGGTTGTTCGTCAACTGGGTTGTTTGTTCGAATATGACAGTGTCAAATAGCAACAGTAATAGATTAGATTAAAAGCATCGCTTGTTTGGACAACTATTAATAAATCAATCGTTTAAACGAAATTTCGTAATGCCCGATTGCAACGAACGAATTCAAATAGAGCTCGAATCGGCACTTGTCCCTTCTGGTCATTATCTAAATAAGTGGCGATCCTGAATGTATGAGTTGGTCAGTGGTCGAAAACACAAATCAAGTGAATCATGCAATAAAGCAATCTTGTAATTTGCAAAGAAATCGCAAGTGCAAGATTGTGAAATGTACTACAAACAATGTAACTGCCTGAATGATACCATTTGTTTGGTCTGCCCAGTCCCAGTCGGCCTGTATCTGTATGCATGGCTGCTTGGGCATAGATGTTGTTGAACAGACAACTTGATCTCAAGTGGTTACAAACCGTCCTTCACTGGTACTAACTTTACTTGTCACCCGTGTTGTTGGCTGATGAAGATTGCCCACCGATGCCGAACATCGATGCCGAACGTGATGAGTGACGACCCTCGACCGGCCACCGATGCCAATTGCAATCTGCTGATCGATGCCACTCTTCAGTTGTTCTCGATTGTCCACAAACTGAAACACTGACTCATAGTGAATTATGCAAAACAAAGAGTCATTAGACAAAATAAACATACCAACAAATGCTAAGTTGACAGTTGAGTCATTCGTGAAATCATGTCCGTCCGGGAGACATTATTCAGAGTGCAAGGTCGAATCACTTGTGGCTTGATGACATGTTCATATGTATTGGTGTTGATAATCTTGTCGGGTGCAAACACAAATCTGGAATTAACTAGATCGCTTATTGAGATTGCAGTAACCGTAACTAAACAAACAAATTCAAAGTTCAGAGTTGGTTTTATCTGAAATAGAACAATTAATTAGAGAAATCTTTAATAAAAGATCTTTAATAGATTAAAGTATATGATAGACTCAGGTAGATTCAGATAATTGATAGATAATTGTCGCATCTAGAACTATTGTCCTGTATATTAAAAAAAGACCAATGAAACAAATATTTCCAAAAACTAGCGTTGGGCTTGGTAAGTTTAAATTAGTAGACATTATTATATCAGTAAAGTGCGCTTGCTTGAGACCAACGGCAAAGGTATTATAAAGAAGAGTAAGAATTGTGGTCAGGAGGAGTGTTGCGTCAATTGTGAGACTATGAGCGAATGACCGCCGAATTGGGTTCGAATCCGGTTAGATACAGCAGCGCCAAAAAGAGGCAAGTTTGCATGCATTCAGAGTGGCTCACCAAGCACGAGAGAGGCAAATCTGTTCAGAGTGGGATCCATACTTGTGCTGGTCTCAAGTACTATCTCAGCCTCCTTCTGTTCACCTACACAGATGCACAGATATCAATGTATAACATACTGGTGCACTTATGAGTCCATATATAAACCAGAGGGCACTAGCCATTGACTCACTCATTCGCCGCGCTTGGAAGGTCCTCACTTGTGTGGAACTTCACTCAAACAACTTTGTCCGCTCCAGCCACCAACTTTGACTAAGTTCATTCCAAGAAAAAAACATCGATCCAACACAAGTGTACCATCGAACGAAATCGATTATCAATCAATAGATATCTCATTACAATAATTCCCCATTGAAATCGACACAGTAATTTTCCAGTGCAAATAGAATTTATCAAGTCAATTTGAGACTCAAAGTATTCTTGGTCTGCGGAAAGAGAATTGA
Organism: Rhizoglyphus robini; assembly: GCA_023373905.1. Classification (NCBI taxonomy): domain Eukaryota; kingdom Metazoa; phylum Arthropoda; class Arachnida; order Sarcoptiformes; family Acaridae; genus Rhizoglyphus; species Rhizoglyphus robini. Next base: position 4,746,170 of record JAKIJQ010000007.1, on the reverse strand, counting down.
TCACTAACAATTAAGAAAATCAACTCTTCACTGCACGGGCAACTGACTATAAGAAGGCAGTCAAAGGCAAATTCAATCTCTCCCAAGAGGAGACTTGTTCTGATAACAAGCGAAGCACTGAATCAAGAATCTACCGCTGAGCAACAGAATAGTAAGTAGAATATCCTTGCTGTTAAACGAGTTTATTTATAACTCGCACATATTCTCCATGTATCAATTCCGATATCAGGCATGGAGCAGTGAGAGGTCACGTAGATCGAGCGATGATGGGCTCTAATTAGAATTAGCTTAGCGTACCTTAATTCAGATGATCGCAACATCTTCTCAACAAATTTTAGAGATGAGAAAGTTGCTTGGTCTCATCAGATTGAGCCATTTACCAGCAACCAATCGGTCAGAATTCGTTCAATTGATTATTATTTGTTCCTAGAAATCAACAAACTTTATTACTCACATTCCTCTCGCGTTAAATACTTACAAGATAACCTCCTCAGTCATGGCCACTACTACTATAAGCACCAAGTCAAGTGTCACCGGCAAACATTTAGTCGGCCCTGTTTCATGCTTCGAGGCAAGACCGTCATCGACAACTATTATCGCCATAATAGTTTGCATTCAAATTATCCTCTTATTTGGCGGTGTATCAACAAGTGTCGGCGCTCTCTACATCAAGGTAAGAGGTCTTGCAATGCTTTCCAAAATTACTAGTTAGTTCCAGAAAATCGATTTACAACCTGTTGCAAGTAGTAAAGATTCTATTAATTCATTAATAACATTGAGATGAATTTTAAACAAATAATATTTGCAATATTTAAGATACATCTATCATTAATTTGGTGTTATTTCTACTTCACAGGAACGCAACGCAAATGCAGTTCCACAGATTTGCGCTCAACAGATGCCATGTGGATGGGAAGTGTATCGAGAATTGAACAAACAAGTTCGCACTTCTAACTACTTCGTCTATAGTCCGTAAGTGTTCGCTTGCTATAGACTAAAGTTGAATTTTAAATATTAGTAAAATCAATTTTCCAAGAACACAGAATTCCATCAATATTTTGATTAGATTCTATAAATAATGTAGTTCGATTAATCAAGTATATAAATAGAAAAATTAATAGTAAATATAAATATATGAATAAGAAAAAATATTTTCCGGTGCTCACTTATTTGTTTTGTGCCAAGTTTGTTGTCCTTAAATTATATTTGGCTCATAGTTCACGTAGGTAGAAATGTGTGTTGTTTAGGTTACAAACTGTATTACATTACATTTGTTCATTTGGCCCGAGTGTTGATCGGCTCATTTGTTCGATGTTTGTTTGGTTGCACAACTTCCAGTTAGGAGTTCTAACTTTGGACGAACAGTTTGCGGGTCTCAGTGCAAGCCTACACAAGAATCATATTTCTGACATTGAAAACTTTCGTTTTATGTTTAGGGCTTGTTTGTGGCGCATTTTCTATTGAAATGCTAATTAAAGTAACAAACATCAAAGAGTACATTTGCAGTGCTTGTGTCGATTCTTGTTAGACTCTAAGCACAAACAAGTCCGAGACTAAATAAGATCATTCAATTATAGCCTTGGCTAGACCGAATGTAACTGTATCCAACAACAAACGGACAGTCTAAAAATAAGTTATCAACAAACGAATTAATACAAAGTATCGTCTATACATACAACTTTGTTTGCTACCTTCTATTTGCGTGATTTACCCCTGTAGGGATACCATACAAATGTGCGTAGGAGTCAATCAAACAAATTTACTAATAAGAATTTGCTATTCTTGTTGTATGTGTTCGTCCAATTAATAATAATGCACTGATGTAACCTTTTCAAAATTATGCAATCATTGTTAATTCAATTAGAGCTTATTAATTGGTTATCACTTACTTAATATTCTTTTGTTTCTTCATATTTTTCGGATCAGGTGCAAATGTCCGGAGAACTCAAAATGTGTTCGTGACAACGATGATGTGTCGATCAACTCGTATGTTCACCGATGCAGACCCAACGGAAACGAGGATAACAGTCTGAAGAAATAACAGGGCAATACACTCGAACCTGATCTGGCCTGACAAGGAAGTGCCAGCAGATTCAATTCTTGTCATATCTTGCAACAATAAACGCGATGCCATTCATCTCGGACCAAAGGATGTTGCCACCAACACACGCAAACACATGCATTCCATTAGCAGTTTAGAGTCTTTCTGTAAAAATAAATTAAATTATTAATTGGAAGCTGTATTTATTGTACCTTTATGTGTTGTCACCACTGAACAAGGGCTCAACGCATAATTAATCGATTTCATGTTTATTTCTTCAAGTACATTCCAATTTTGATTCCTGAAATAAATGAAATGATCGATCAATAAAATAGTCGTTTATTACAACCTTAACGTTTTTGTTTGTACATCAATGTTGAATCAAAATTAATTAGAATTCATCGCAAACAATTGTCATAGTATAAAGATTACCAGTTCTAATCACAAATTGCACCAAAAATGCACGATGCCATCGTCGATGGCAAACAAATAACTTATTGTCAGAAAGTTTTTATATTTGAAATTGTTTCTGGAAACTTTTCTTACCCACTTGCACGAGCATGACTTTTCGAATGGCATTCGTGGATTCATTAGTAACTCATTGTATTGTGCAATTTGAATTACTCTTTATACGGAAATTGATTAATAAATTTAATAAACATACTAAATAGACAATTTATACAATGAATTTCACAACTTATTCTCATTAACCTTTGCTTTGTTGTCTTTTACAGAGATGTACTCCTTTCGAAGTAATTGCCAGAAAAATATTGACAAAACAGTGTGTGGACCTAGACGAAGGAACGAGGCAGAGAATCCTTTGTAGAAACCCAAGAATCTTTCGGTCTTAAATATCTTCATTGCGCAATCGATGATTCCTTTGTAGACCAAGCCTTTGCCAGTTTTGGGGTCGACTGGCTGATTGTAAAGACGAGTGGAAACAACGTCGAATGGAGTCATCGAGGTAACTACAAGACAACTTCCAATGACCGAACTCAGTAACGTACCATACCAACTGTCTGCGTCAAATATCTAAAATAAACAAACAAATAGGTAAATTGTGAAAAATAAGTACACGAATGAACTTACTCCTGACTTATGGAAAAAAGTTTTTATAGTAGCAAAGGAAGTGAGCTGAATGGAACCTCCAACGGACACACGAGTCATTGATGCCAGGGATCCGCGCCAAAGTCCACGAATTCCGTACTTCGAGTAAATTGACTTGAATCCCTCAGTCATAGAGGAGTGATCATGTTGATGGCCGACAGCAATGTGAGCATCAGATCTAGATTGTAGATGCGTCTTGACCAGGTAAAGAGGGCTGCCCAAAAAGGAACCTAACACACCCGAAGACACACCACACATAATACTTTTGTAGAAAACAACGTCGCCTTCTTTATTTCTGGTGAATCCATGGTTATCAAATACTTGATAAGCACCAAACCGACATCCGTTCATAATAAACTGGTACCATAATGCCGGTACAAGGCCTTTTTGCAACGAAGTAAAACTTTCTGCTTTGGCAACTGCGTAAAAAGCATGGAACACATTTCGATAGTGGACAGTGTATTGACCACGGGCTTGCAATTCACCCTGAAGTTGTATTCGAGTTTTGATTACTTCCAAAGGGTTGGTAAAAACGCCTGCACAAGCGGCACCAAGTCCACCTAGAAAATATTCTTCCCACTGGGACATGTTCTTCTGGGGTTCTAATTTTCTAGCCATTTTTTAAGTTTTGATGAACAAATGCAAAGAAAAATTGTTACAGATGGGCACAATATTGTCGGTGGGTCACGAAACCTGCTAGAGTGAAAGTTAGTAACGAAATGGTAACTGCAGCCAAAAAACTTGCCTTAATTTACTGAAAGTTCATTAGTACATAATTCGGGAGCAAAAGATAACAAAAGAGTGCAGAGATCGATCATTTGTTTTGCTGAACACATGCAGTCCATGGATATCATCCGTTAGGATTTAAGTACACAGAGAGACATCGCTATCGGTGGCTAATGATTTGCAAACGATGTCGACGTCGATGCTGTAGGGTAATGCCAGCAACTATTGGCAAAGATGTTCGCTGCATGAAGTTGATGCGTGATGTCACTCGACCCAAACATCGCCGATCGAGATCTGTTCGTTGACAGTGTGGACACAACACTAGTAGCTTCGCCCAATCGACTAATCAATAGTGCCAAGGGCAAAAGCAATAACTTGTTACATGTATTGGAGGATGATCGTCACATTTTGTCCTGACTCCAAATACACTGCCCCTTGACTGTTGTCGATTGCATAACATTGCCATAATGTACTTCTTGTGGTTTAAATTAGGAGAAGTGAATCAATTTCGGCTCGGGCAGCCGAACAATCACTCAACTAAAGTAGAATAAATGCAATTGTGCCTGTCGCCTTCTTGTGTTGCCAATTTGTTGTCCTTTACAGCTGACTCTGTGACATGTGGTTATATGTATACTTTTATACTTTATATGTAGAGTTTTAAATGACCAACGGCAGATTACGCTAGTGTCGAAGCAAATTAAATTTAAATCATTTAATAAAATAAAAACTCAGTAAATAGCTAAATAAGCTAAAATAGCAGTGAGGAATTGCATTTCCATCAATGCTCACCATCCTTGACGTAATAAATATACTTCTTTCGAAGAAATTGCCAGAAAAGCAGTGCCAACATGGTGTGTGGTCCATTCTTGATGACCGAGGCTGTGAAACCTTTGTAGAAGCCGTAGAGACCTTCGGACTTGAAAATCTTGTGGGCACAGTCGATAATGCCACCGTACGTATTACCTTTGTGTGTATGTGTGTCCACATCTTGGTTGCACATTCGGGTCGAGATGACGTCCACTGGATTGCTCACCGTGCATAGCATACAACTTGCAATAAAAGAACTGACCATGGTGCTGTACGTTGGATTGGTGAAGTACTACAAATTAAATGAATTAATGCATCAATATTACTATTCATCATTGACTTACTCCTGATTTGTCCATATAGGCGTGCAGCAAGGTAAATGAAGTCATCTGGACTGAACCACAGACCGTTCCTCGCAAAATGGCAGCACCGCCACCAAGCCAGAGACCACGAATGCCTTGTTCGGAGAGGATCGTTTTAAATCCCTCTATCATTTTGGAATAATTGTGTTGATTGCCAACAGCGATCACCGAGTCCGACTTTGACTGGAGGTGAACCTTCATCAAGTAGAATGGATTGCCCAGAAAAGTGCCCATCCCGCCAGAGAACATGCTTGCAAAGACACTTTTGTAGAGTACAATGTCACCATTGGCGTTGCGAATGAATCCGTTGTTGTCGAATACTTGGTAGGCACCGAATCGACATCCGTTCATGATGAACTGGTAACACAGTGCGGGACAAAGACCTTTCTGCAAAGAGGCCAAGCTCTCCTGTTTGGCTACCGCATAGAAAGCGTGAAAAACATTTCTGTAGTGCACCGTGTACTGGCCTCGAGCTTGCAGTTCGCCTTGCAGCTGAATTCGACTCTTGATCATCTCCAACGGGTTAGTGAAGAAACAGGCACACATGGCGCCTAGGCCACCCAGACAAAGCTCTTCCCAATCTTTACATTGACCCATGCTGGGATGTGGTTACATTCAACTTGTTAATGTTACAATTTGGTCAAGCCAGGTTTCACTGCTCGACAGTGACTGTTGCAATTATAACTTGAATTCGAGAATGAATGGAGAATTCGAATTATTATCGAATTCACATATAGTCACGTGATCTTACTTTTGAGTAGACTTTTCTATTCATTCCTTTTGTTTTTTCTAAATTGCATTTGAATTAAGTATTTAAATATCGATTTACTTCGGGCATAATTCTACATGTGTAATAATAAATGTTTTCTTTGCTTTAGCTATCTACCGAATATAAAAAATATTGTTTTCGAAGAAGTTGCCAGAAGAATATGGACAAAACTGTGTGCGGACCGAGTCGGACAAAGGAGACAGTGAAGCCTTTGTAGAAGCCAAACAGTCCCTCAGACCGCATTATCTTAATCACACAATCGGATATTCCGTTGTACACAAGTCCTTTGCCCGTTTTAGTGTCGACTGGTTGATTGAAGAGACGAGTTGTAATCACATCGAATGGTGTCATTGCGGTTGCTAAGAGAAAGCCTCCAATAAATGAACTGATCAAGGTGCCTTGCCAACTGTCAGGTTGAAGATACTGAGAGAAAAATTCATTTACGACAATATCTAACAGAGTTGGCTAATAATGCACTTACCCCTGATTTATTGATGTACGTTTTCACGGACGCAAATGAAGTCAATTGCACCGAACCGCCCACAGCACATCTCAAAATGGCAGCCGTTGCGCCGCGCCAGAGACCAGGAATGCCGTGAGTGCGAAAAATTGTTTTGAATCCTTCCGACATTGATGAATGACTGTGTTGGTGTCCAACTGCAATGTATGCATTCGATTTTGACTGTAAATGCGTCTTGAGCAGGTAGAATGGATTGGAAAGAAAAGTGCCTAAACCACCAGAACAAATGCTGGCAATAACACTTCTGTAGATGACAATATTGCCATCCTGATTGCGAATGAAACCGTTATTGTCAAACATTTGGTATGTGCCAAATCGAAAGCCGTTCATTATGAATTGATACCACAGTGCAGGTACAAGGCCTTTCTGCAAAGAGGCAACACTTTCCGCCTTGGCCACCGCGTAAAAGGCTTGAAACACATTTCGGTAATGCACCGTGTATTGTCCACGTGCGCGAAGTTCGCCTTGCAACTGAATCCTAGTCTTGATCACCTCCAATGGATTCGTAAAGACACCTGCACATGCCGCACCAAGGCCGCCGAACAACAATTCTTCATATTGAATCATACTTTTGGGTGTTTCTTGCAGCGACATACTTTTGCATATGTGGTACCTTTAATTACAGATTAAGATTGCGCTCTGTAGTCAGATGGCGTATTTGTTGAGATCGAATGGCGATGAAATGCCATCGTGAGTGATGTAACAAACAAGTTCGTCTCTGTGCCACCGGCAAATGCACTCGATTGCCACAATCTAGCACTATCGCTTGCTTGAAGATAAGTGGATGCATTAGTCCGAGGTAAGAGAAAATTCTCAATGAAATAACCCAGTCGATTGTATGAGTGATGCAATCCATTACGATGAGCACTTTTTGTGTGTTACCAATATTATTATATTCGGGTATTAATTGGATAACTAATAATAAAAATAATTATTATAATTAGGAAAAATAATCAATGAATATGTTAATTTACTGTGATCTACGCATTAACTAAATTGCGAACGGTGTAGCTTATTGCGTCCCAATTGAAATTATAATTCAACTAATGGAAATGTTCACGCGTGTGTGTAAAGGTAGTTCAACAGGTTGCAAGCTCATATCAATCATATGTTGTGTCACTTTAGTGACACAGTAATCCGTTAACTTTTTTGCCTGTGGCAGACTGGGACAGATGTCACCACCATGTACAAAATATTAATGTAAATGTAATAAGTGCCATTACTACGAGAGCCATTGGAGAATTTATTCACAAATAACAAAGGACGAACGTACTCACTTGTTGACCAACAACTAACCACATAATCTCAATTATTTCCACGTGGCAATGGTTAAGTTTCATTAAATGAGCCGAACCGAACAATATACATAAGTAACATTACATGACAACTTATTTACATAAATAATGTGTGGCTTGTACGAGAAAATTCCTTCAGTACCAAATGGCTCGGTGGCACTAGGCATTCTCTCGAGAGACCTGACAGTGGAATGCTTTGGTGCACTTTGCCAATATTGCCTTGACTACCTAGACAGATTAACGGTCGCTGCTTGACTAACCAATACTTCGAAACCATTCATCTTTTGATCTGCTCAATTGAAAGTACATTTGACTTGTGCCGATTGAAGCACAATTAACTGATCACATCGAATACCTTCTTTCGACAATTCTGTTTGGTGCAATCGATCACAAGCTGCCATCATAGCTGCCACACTTCTCTTCTGTAAGAGCCACAGAATTATAAAATGTACAAACAGCTAATTGTGTTTGGAAAAGTTGCCATCGTATACAAACAACACAACAAAGTCGAGTGCCGCGGCAGTGAGTGTCCATCAGTTGCCTAATTCAATTGTCCATTTGTGAGCAGCACGCGCTAAGCCAAGTCCATCATTGTGAGATAACAGTAAATTACAGGTGAACTGGGTTTGTCCGTCTGTCAGTCCGACTGTACCCAGATAGCAAGTGGGGGTCAGATTCGAGTTAAACTTAGAATGAGACTGTAAGCTTCAGGCAACCACCAGGCCTGCAGTGATTCAAGATGTTGTAATCGGTCGAAACTGTTAGTAAAGTGAAATCCTATTAATAATATCAGCTAATCACCAGCAGACCAATGCATAATCTGTGCATGCCCGTCACCGACCGATACCAACAAGACCGATAAGCACAAAGCTGAGACTATCGACAGTCGATATCTTCGAGGCTCGATTCAAGCGGCAAGCAGCAGCACAACAACTACTTGAGTGAACAATTGTCAATGCTTCGACAGTTGTTCGTGGTGTGCCATATCGTAGATGGCTGCATGTGGTCATCGGCAGTCCCACTGCTGGCCTGTAGTGCAGTGCAGTACTGACAAGTCACGTCACGAGCATCCTTCAAGATCGTCCAGTGTGTCTGCATTGCAATCGCACTAACCTCCCAATCCTTTGAGCAAGTGCATGTCAAGTGTTAGTGTCACCACGAGTATGCATGTACTTGCACTACGTGCAGACTAAAGCAACGAGTTCGATGCGATAACCCCAAGGCCTTGCACCCATCACCACTAAACGATGCAATTTGCCATTTTGTTCTTTCAGTAGGACTTTCCACGGAAGGTGTCCATTCTGCCGCACATTGACAGAACACTCAGCCGGCCACAAAACACTCGATCGCAACTGCTCATTTGTTGATCAAACACCATTGATCAGTCATCTACATTTAAACTAATCAACCTCAATTGACCTCGGTCGGTTTGCAAGCAACAATCACATTGTTCAAGTGTTTGTGATCTACTCAAGCCAACCTGAACGGACACCATAATTTAACTTAATTAATTGAAAAACAGTCATCATTGGCTTGTTGCATTGTCTTCAAATGTGTAACTGTGTAGTTTTACTATTATTAATCATTCGAAGCTGACAATAATACAAAAGTAAGTAAGTCATCAATGCTATTTCTAGCGAGAAGACCTTAAGTCGACTTTTGGTATACTCATTACTGTTTAAGTTTAACGCGAAACACGTTGACAGTCCACTTGATCAGTGTGTCAATTTAATTAGCGCGACACACTACTACCGGTACACTATCTTGTAGATCGATTTGCTTTCGCACAATGTGGAATTCTGTTTGAGCAAGCCAGTCGACGATTAGATGGTCTGCCTGATGCTGTCAAAACTGTTTGGCTCAAACAGATCCGTCTAGTGTGTTAGCACCTCACAGGTGAATATTAGTGATTGTCATCGAGGAGTGATTGGCCAATTGGCTAACCAATCACTGATCACCGGCTGGCTGACATTCAAATCATGTCACTACACAGTGGAAGTGAGCTGCAATGCAAGACAACACTCGATAGCAACACACAATCGACCTAGATCGATTAAAAAATGAAGCACAGCGAAAGTGAGCCACGAGCAAAGGTGCTAACACTTAATCGAGTTGCTACTTTTGGCTTTGTCTCATTTGCATTCTTCCAATTGCACTGTCATCCAGTGGCGATAGATACACTCTCTGGCATTGAGCAGCGTGCATGACGTGAATAAATCGAACATCGGACTTGTATTGTCCGTCTCCCTCTGCCATGGCAGTGCACTGTCTCTCACTCCAGCATCATCTTGCACTTATCTTCACCGGTTGTTATGTCACCAAGTATTGCGGAAATGAGTCCTGTCCCGTTAGTGTCTGTTCAATTAATGGTCCATTTGAGCCAAACCAGTCAACCATTGGGTAGAAAACAAAACAAGTTCACTAGTCCACGGTGTGTCACAAGCGCGCAGCAGCCAAACACTGCTTGAGTAATTTGATGGTCTCTCTGGTCGGTATCATATCGATCGCGTTCATTGCCTCTATCAGCCACGGGCATTTGATATTGTCATTGAAAGAGGCGATGAGTCAAACCAAACAGAGGACAGAGTTCGCAGTGACACTGGCGATTGCACTTTCTGTTGGCATGATTGAACGTCCACTAGTAAGATTGGTGGCCAAAACTTTCCAGCAACCCAATCCTGGCGAGGTTCGGTTGCCAAATGGAACCAAATACAGGCTTAGTGTTTCCGATTGAGTGCACACCATCACTATGCACCACCAAGGACTTACGTGAAGTGACTTACTTCACTGGCCACGTTCGTCGTCTCGCCGGAAATCGAAAGCGAATAGACGAGACACGTTATTTGTTACCGATTGATTTACAAGAGGTTCGCACTAATGAAGTGCCAGTAAGGAAAAAGTGACAATTAATGCATTAATGCACTGAGTGACTAGGCTGGTAGACTCACTCGCATGACAGCCATCGTGCATGTTGGTTGTCATTCTCGAACGAATCGTTCCACATGAACAGTTGATGCACCAAACAGTGAACAACACTTACAATAAGAACCTTTGTTGCCAATAGCTCACCACTGTGCAGTGTTCTACCAACCTTTTCTCGATCGTCCTCAACAGTTCTAATCGCACCATCAGTAATCAGTAGCACACTAATCCGACAAGTTATAAACTAATTTCATTAATCGGTTAATGCCAACGCGGATTACTGACGGGCAGAAGCCAGACCACCCAAACAAGACTTGTTGGCATTGAGACAAGTGGGCCAATATACTCCGCCGGCTTAGAGAAGACTTGCCCACACCAACACCAGTTGATTTATGGAAAGCACTTGTGGCCCACTAATGGTGTTCACATGGACAGCGAATGATCGAACCGCTAGGTGAGTACACTGACTCGAGTGTATTGTAATTCTACTTGTCACATCGCCACTTGACAAATCGCGGCGAAGAAGGGTTGTAAAGCACTCCTTGTCCAGAGGTGACCGTTTTATGGGCATCGATGACGTTCGTTTATGGAGATGTGACCTTTCACAGGGCAGGACACTCATGAGTACTACATTAACAATGTTTATATTAATGATAAGCCATATTAGATATTACAGCGAGTAGATTATGTAATAAGGCATAGATGAGTAATTGGTTAAAGTAAACATAGTAGAGGTGGTAGAGGTGCATTGGTAGGTTCATTAGGTAAGATAGTTAACGTTGAGTACATTGACCAGTGGGATAAAGTTGTCAGACAAAAGTGTGCCATCTTAATGGCCGAGGGCCGAATTAGAGATGTTCCGGTGCACATGTAGGTGAATTGTTTCTTCCGGCCACACAACACGACACTTTATGTCCTGAATGCACTCTCTGGCTGTATGACAATGCTTAAGGCAGCACAAATGCTTCAGTCTGATCAAATGAACCCTTTCAATGTGTTGGCATACAACATGTTCCATTTGAATGATCGTCTTAGTTTTCAAAAGCAATGAGATGCAGAACTTTTGATGGTGTAGGGAAGTACGACTCGTAGACAAACGATTTCAATACGAAGGTCTTCATTTTGAAAGCCAAGATCGGAGGCACTTTGTGCCAATAAAATAAATCAGGCTAAACCAGACAAATCAGATAGCGCAGTTTACGATCAAATGTGGCGCTCATCATCTACTGGTCTCAGTTAATATGACTAGTGGAAAAGTACTTTCTGGTTACGCTTGTCCATTTTTTTAGGTTGCCAATAGTCATGTTTGGTCAGCACCATTTTAGGAACGTTTTTAGCCATTCCACTGAGCAAGACCAATTTAAACGATTCAATTCCTTCGGTGGGTGCACATTTGGTGTGAGAAAGGACTTTTCTGTTGAATTCTTGTCGGGAATGGTCGGATAAGGATGCTTTGACACAGACTTCAAATAAGCGAGAGTTAAAACGAATCATACAAACTAAATAAAGTTGGCCAAAGAATCGTTCGAAAGGAACGCAATTTGATGCAATTAACTCATCTGTTGATTATTTACATTTACGCCATCTCTAAGTAAACATACAAATTCCAACTATTTTTTGTATTGCAATAATCTACACTGTTGTATCCTATCGAAACACCAATAAATTATACAGGAAATTGAGAGAAACAAAGATAACAACGGGTTATGGCCAATTCAATAGGGTCGTCGATAACTAATATATTAATAGATGTCGGTAAATCAAACAAATACAAATATTACTGTCACTATGTTATTAAAGCGAGTGCTTCTATTTCCAACAGACGTAACACAATCGAAAGCAATCGATTTGTCATTGAACCTGATTTCAATGAATTTAAATCAAAAGTGACAAAATAAATATTTAGAGCCAACAATTATTTGACCAAATGCTCTTTGACCAAATAGCAAATAGATGAGTAATATCTTAATCGTTTGCATCTGGCCAATTAAGTGAGTCATCTGAGTCAAGGCACAATTCAAATCACAAGTGGCAAATCAAGTAAAATCACGTCACAATAAAGACCGATAAGTTGTGAAACAGACACCCAACTTAGTCGATTTCTATCACATGTGGTTAGTCACTGCTTTGGACTTTGAATTTGCAAGACAAACAAGCCATTTAATGGTCGCCAATCTGTGCTCCCGTGTTTTGGTGCGCACTGCTTTTTTGGTAGAGCAATTCTAAAGTTATTAACGAAAGCAAACTCCAAACTGACAACTCCACTATTTAAACGTGTCAAATCTCACTTTATCACACTACGATTTGTGGCGGAGAGGACAAACTATCGAGTCAGAGTCAGTGGTTTAAAGTGCCATAAAATCCATCTTGCTGCCATTTAACTAATTGGACGGTTGCTAATTGCAGTACTGTAAAAGTGAGAAAAGTTTAGTCGATGCCACTTTATTGAGTTAGGCGTGGAGGTATGATTAGGAGAAAGAACGTGCCGTGTTAATCGACTGTACTGGATAAGGGATTTTACTGGTGGCACTTTAGGAATTGAACGTTCACCAAGGTGAAATGACACAAATACATTAATTGACACGATTCACATAGTTCAATTGAACAAAATTAAATAAGGCACCGCGAAAGTGACACTAAATGTACACTGACCAATATACATTTATAGATAAATGCAATTTACAATTTAGATAACATCTCACTACAGACTGTACTATCATTGACAACTTAGATAAACTATTTTTTAATTAAAAAGATAGTACAAATTAGATTTATTCTTTTGTAATTGAATACTGCAGTGCATGTACTGGAGAAGAGTTGTGCTCGGAAATGAATTGCAGTGAGAGTGAACAGTTAGATAAGAACGTTTTAATCATAATATCACAATACTAACGCTTGACTAATTGAAGAATAACAAACTGGGCTTTTTCTGTTGGAGCTTGATTCGACAGGAGCACAAAATTGACACGTAAAGGTGTGAATTTCGCACTGCAAAAAAATGTGCCCATCGTGTCAAGTTGTCTCGAGTTGAGAATATAGAGCAGAGAAGAAAGTGCTAAATTGGACTAGGAATCTAATCAGCACGGGAAAGAGAAGGCGCCAAGTTAGTGAAAGGACTGCCACCAGTGTTGTATGAGTGTATGAGCTATTTACCTTTAGATTTGCCTAATGACGAGCATCGCTATGTGAAGTATGTCTAACAAAGCGGATGACGCAGTGTGCAGACGACCACCGCCACGATGATGTAGGCTTAGTCTAATTGAGATTTGATTTTCTCTGCTGATATATCTTGACAGCTTTCCTCTCTATCGCAATCACTGATAGCCACTTTGTTTAGTTTGTCAGACAAACGGACGAGCCTTGTTCAAAGACAAGACCTGCTCAATAATACCAAAGTGCCACATATCATACCTGAATATTTGATGGCACACCACTTTCGATTAGCTAATTCTAATTTTTTTGACGATAGCTATCCGTCGAAATGAGAACACATGGCAGTAAAGGACAAATACTATTTTTAACAGTCCACACTCAAGTTGACATTTGATCGATATTTAATGTAGATTGATAGTGTCGGCTTGACAAGAGAAGCTTGATAATATTGGCTAACATCATCAATTGAGAGGATTAATCGATCAATCAATTATATGGATTACGTGGAAAAGGCCTCTCCAACCAGGGCATAAAGTGAGAAAGAACAAAACTGCTCAAGTTAATACTATTAGTCAAGGTACAATTGTCGATGTGTTCAATATTTTTATAGACTTTCAACTACTGTTATAATTAGTACCCAAAGTACTGAGTGATAAATAAGCCTGGAGATAGATAAACACAGACAAGTCTAAAGAGTCTGGAATCAAAACTTTATATCAATGACAAATTGATCCAAAGTTATCTACCTGAAAGGATTAAGATAGCGAGTATTCCACCAGTGATTGATTCCGAAATTCGGTCAATTGACGGACAATTGAAGTTTTCACTTGAAGAATAAGTCTAAATGACAAAGTGTCAAACCGAACCTCACTAAACGACATCAGGATGTGATGCATCAGCATTGGCACATTCCATGATTTAATTATAATGATATCACTATCTTGATGATCTAGACAAATTAAGTTCAAAATAAATGACATTGATCATTGGTCATGAGCTGCGCATCAAATCGAATCAATAACATGAACGTGTGATCGATCTAATTGTCAATAATGTTCAAATTCAGTATGAATTTTGTCTACTTAGCCAATTGGTTCACAATCTAGTCACCAATGTCACAATTGATGTGGAACGTGTCATTGTTTCGATTCGCTGACAAATTACAACAGATAATTTTTATGCTTAACTCAAGAATTTTTAGTTGGCCTTAATTCTATTGGTATAGCACTTGACTGAATTGAATTTATTAATCACTGGTATAATTATGTGTGTTTCGATAGGAATTGATTGGGAGAAAGAGAATTGGCAATCAAAGAGAATGAGAGAATGCCGGCAGCACTACATCTATATTATAATTGGCTTTTAATTATCGACACAGTTGACAATGAATCCAAGAAAGTGTCTAATTGGCCAGCATAATTGAACAAGTGTCAAGAATGATGGCTTTGTTGAGCAATTTGCAACAATGCCGTATATAAGGCATCGAGTTGAATTGTGAGAAGTGAGAAATATGCCCTTTTGCTGTGTAGGAGTTGCTTGGTGCAGTGTCAAATGTGCCAAGTCTGTGTCCGAATCAATAGATCCACTATCAGAAAGCATCAAACCTACTGGTGGTTTCATCAATGACTATCGTCACCTGTCACTTGTGGCAATACCCAACCACTGAACATTGTTTCTCAACCTCAAGGCCCGGCACGTAACGGTTTGGCTTTGTATCATTTCGCGATGAACCAGAAATAGTTGTCAAGCCCGTTCTTATCGAGTCCGTTCGGAGACAATGCCTAGGTGGCAATAGAGTGCCATTATTGCATGTACGCCATCAGCTATCGCACAATTGACGCCCGTTTTGGCCAATTTATACCAGTTTTCATTTGTTTGAGAGCGACTATCCTCAAGTGGTGAGGACCATCACCATCAGTGTCAGAATCAAAGGCGCCATCCCCGGCACTAAATCAAAACAGTATAATCTTTGCTCGAACCAAAGCAGTTTTCTGGCCTATCAAGGCGCCATAATTCACAGCACTCTGCGGTGAGTCTCGCTCTGTTCTAATCAGGAGTCATACTGTCGGCCAGCCTCATCGCCGTCCATTCCATAGTGGTCTCTAGTCCACTAAAGAAAGGCAAATTTGTGATGAGCCATCATGAGTAAATAAGATTTTTTCCTATTGACAGAAGACTAAGACGAGCCGCGAGACTATTCATTATGGGCATGCGAGTCGAAGTGTTCGGCAGAACACGCTTTATTATTTATGATCTCATTATTCTTGGCCTTACCGCCACACGTCATTTGCCATTTGTCGAGTTGAGAATCAACTTGAGATGGCCAAGTGTTCCCCCAATTTGGCGACACTACTAACTACTAAGTGACACTCTGTCAACTTTACTTGTGGAGGCTTTCTTCGAGGTTTGACACACCGCGCGGTAATCGTCTATTGCTAATCGTTCGGTGAAGCGTGTTTGCCAAAGCGATGTCTGCACGTAAATGTCCGTTATCTTTGGCCAATTGATTTGATATTTATATGAATGCCCCCGCCTGTGGTTATGAGTGAAAGCGTTAATGCAATAGCTAATTGAGCAAAGCCACCTTGTATTGTCACTAATGAGCAGCATGACAATCAACAAACGGTGATCCGTACTCGCCAGATCGACCAAGGCACACATCACTGCCGGTACTGAACGCTGATCGATGTATATATTTGAGTCCACTGGCGTAGATCACCTTAGATATAGATTGTGCTGTGCCACTTAGTGTTGCCATCGCATATGATCACCAGTCAAGGTAATGCTTAAGCAAACAAACAGTTGACCAGTGCCTCTGGTCCAGTGGCACAGTCATAGCCATCCTGGTGTCTTCTCAGCCCACATTTGAACTCTATCTCCATTGAATTGTGCTCTGTAGTGTTACCATCAATCGACCCGCAAGTGATCATTGCCCAGTTGCGTAATGCACAGTCGTAACCCAGTTTAGGGCACTTGATCTCATGAATTAGCTTCAATTAAGTAATATTGTGGGTGACATCATCGCGGACTAATGTTTGTTTGCTTTCTTGTGTGTGATTATTTAAATTGCAGCCAGACGACCACCGGGAGGGCAGATCACAACATCCCGACATCTTCCGTATTGGTAATCATTTCACCAGACTGGCACAGGTAGTGTTGGTCCCTACTGGACTGATTGGACATTGGTTACGCTGCACAACTGCAACCAGACAAGTCTGTCCATTGGCGCATCGATCCACCCGCATCTCCAATCACCGATCCAAGCCCACCACCGATAACTTTGATCGTCCATTGTGGCTGTTCCTCAACGTCCAGGCAGTATCGCACAATCTCATTGCCTAATTGTCGTCACCGACCACAACGCATCCCTCGTCTCGTCTGCACTCATCTCATTTACGATACCTCCATTAGTTACTTCTCATTTCTCCTTCTGCACTTCTGTACGGCTCCATTGACTCACCTTTGTTGGCACCTCTACCTCATCTGGCTGCGTTATCATATGAATCTTGACCACTGCACGCCGAAACCGACTGGATTGGTGCACTCACCCATTCAGACTGTACGCCGTGGATTGGGTTGCGAGGTTCGTCACCACACTCCACCACTGGTGTCGTGGCCAGACGTGCGCATAGCTGCCAGACTGAGGTAAAGCAAACAGTGAGACGATGTACAAATAGCGATGACAAGCCGATCACCATTTAGCCTCTAGCCCGAGCCAGCATCGAACCGCCCTCTCGTGCATCTACCTTGACCAGAGCCCATTTAAAGCACCAACCGCGCTCGGCGACTTGCTCCTGCCAGATGACAGAAATGAGCCTTCTCTAGTCGCCACTGTGGCCAACTCGGACTTGTCTTTGATTGCCTTTCTGGCCAATGGTCAAATGACCAAATAACGTTTCACAGTGACCCACCTCGCACTGATCACAATGACCATCTACGTGCAGCAATCGTCCCAAGCAAAGCCTTTGATGGCAACCAGTCCGACTGGCCCAATGTCGATCATCTGCACCGGCCCGGTCATTCCCTCGGTGGTTTACCACCACCACATGTATTATTTGAGCCCACAGAATTCTTCCTCAAGCGGCAACTGTTGTATGGCATTACCGCAGTCCTTTTCACCGAGTCTCGTTCTGCCAAATGTGTCCAACTTGATGAACACTTTCATGGACCCAGTTGTGAGCAGTGCACAGGCCAATCTCGGGGCACTACTTGGCCCACGCATCACAGTGCCTGTTGGCAACGCATATTCACCCACCTGGGTGGTGGAGCCTAGTGCAGTGAAAGTGAATTCCTCATTTCTCAACCAAATCGACGCGTGTGTCACCTTGGACCGTTCCAAACTGAAAGAATCCTCACCCAAGTCGTGTGCATCGTCTTGTTCTGCATCGAGTTCCTCATATTTCGCCAGTCTTTCATCTTCGAACTCTTCGCGTTTATCTCCTTTTTCCTCTTCTTCACCTTCATCTCCCTCAATTCCTTCCTCGCCCTCTTCGTCTCCGACCAACTCATCCACTGAGTCAAACTCGCCCGATTCGACCAAGTCCGAGTCGGAGAGTAAGGCGACCAAGACTAGTAATGTCACAGGCACTAGTAGTGAGAATAATCCAGTGCAGCAGAGTCAACTCAACGGCCATGGCCACAAGTACTTTGCCCCAGCGACTTCATACCACCCCCATGCACTATCCACCGGGTTGACGAGTTCCTTAACCCCATCCGTGTACGCGTCTCCACTCTTAACGAGCAACGGTGGCACTTACTTGTCCGGCACATATTTTGGCACCCCCACCGGATCTCTGCCAAACCAGGCAACGGGTGCCATCTCGACTGCACCGAACATGTCGATGCGTGATTACTACTCTCGCTTTGGCGTCTATTACATCCCCGCACCATGGAATCAGTCCTAGTAAGTTTGATTTGGTCAAGCAAAACAAATAAGTCGAGTCTAGACAAAGACAAACCATAAAGTGAGACCATAAAGTGATGCAAACTCATGTTACGATAGAGACCGAGTGCGGCAATAGTGGCCAAAGCAGAGTGACCATGTCAATATAATAAATTTGCACTAACATCGAGGGCACTGCTCCATGCACTCAGTTTACCCTTTGATGATAATAATCGTACTTCAGCACATAACAAAGTGTTTGTTTGTTCTTCCTAGTGGAATGGAACGTGTTTGGATGTCTGAGTTTCGGCGCATTTTCTCTGCCTTCTACAATGAATTGTGGTCCATTCAACCGGTGGAACGCAAGCCAACGGGCATCAAACTGCACATGTTTGTCGACTCGGCCAAAGTTCGTTTCTGTTGTGATGTAAGTGACCATTCATAAAGTGCACACATGTGTCTTACTAAAGGTTTGTAATGTTTGCAGAAATGTGGCCACAGTTGGACCTCAATGAAGGGCAGAATTGTGTTCTGGTTCAACCTGTTGCCGCCCAGTTTCAACATTGGCATTGTCACCATCAAATTGTTCGGACAGAAGTGCGAAGTGTGCAAGATGGAAGTTTATGAGCAGCCAATGTGGTACCCAGAAGAAGTGACTAAGGTAAATGGTACTATTGCCTTATGACACTCACTAACCAGTCATGTCTCAATTGTCTCAGGTGTTGATGAACCTGTTCAATCGAGTGGGACAAATATTTTATGGCTTCGAAAAGACCAAATTTGAGAAGCAACGTCGAATGGGCAAGCCACGAACCCCGCACAACAAGTTTCTTTGTCAGGCTTGTCTCGAGGGAATTTGCCTCTCCAGGCGGAGAGCTTGTGCTGCTGCTGGTCAACAAGTGCCCGTTTGTCCCGATGAGGAAACTCCCAAGGCAGACGGCGATGATGCCATTGTGATCGAGGAATCGTCCTCAGAAGAAGGTATTGCCGAAGAGGCTCAACACAAAGGTAATATCTCCAAAGAGACCAAAAGTGAGCCAATCGTTTTGGTGGAGGAAGAAGACGAGGGCGACAGCGAGGACAGTGGCATCGTAGAAATAGATCCTCATCGAACCAACAAAGAGTCATTGACTAACAAGAGTGGTCAGCTGAGCAAGGACACGAGTACAGACACAGAGAGCACCGCCACTGAACCTGTGTGCTGACTCTAGTGATTAGACTAGCCAATTGATGAACTGCTCACCTTAGTGCAATCGTTTTGTTTTGTTTTCAAATTCTTTTCTTCTGTTTTTTGGCTACAATTGATCTTCTCTTCACTGCGCATTGATTACTTAGTGAATTATTAAATTATTTACCAATAAATGCAATCACGTGCTTACAAGCGACCATTGAGTCGTCAAACAATTCCAATTCTCATGTGTTTATGATTTATGATATATTAACGCCTGACAGTTCTAATTGATAAACTATTTAAATTGCACATTCAATTGTTATACCCCTGTGGGCACACATAGCCAAGTGCTACTGAAGTGAGCCAGAAAGAGAAATCATTATCTCGATCGGTTGCTTGTTCGAAAATGCGCTCTTGGTCACTGTGTGACGAAAGTGGCTGATCCGATACAACACTCGGTCCAACATACACAACTGTTTATATAAATATTCAGCCCAGTCAATTGAGATTGACCTGTAGAATATGCATTGAATCAATATATATTAAAACTAAAGTTCTAAATAAAACTGACAATGACTGAATTCGTATAGTTAACGTTGATCAAGTCAAATGTAAATAATCCCTGGATAATTGGCCAGAGAGTGAGTCAATCGCCTAGGGGAGAGAAGTTGACCTAGATCGATGCAGCCAGACCAGTTGTGTAGAGTGTTCTCTACCTGAAATAGCCACTTTCGCCGTCAAGTGTGAAAGTATCAGACAGACCGGTGGCATCGTACTATCGACGGTGACCGATTGCACGGTCAGTTGGCACTGGGACACCGAGTCAAGTTAAGCTTGTCGAGACGAGAGCGAGAGTTTATCACGCTTCATCGAAAGTCTAAGAATAGCAACATTTAGGTGGAGAGTGCACAGACCGACCTGAAGTGATGCGTCCGTGAAGAGAGAAGCACCACAGAACAGTGCTCTGTGACATTTCGGTCTGACCACCGGCCAGTGAGCATCGACATGATTGCTTTGTTGTGTTCCTCTCGCTAAGCCAAATCCATTCAAGTGACAATGCAGTTCCAACTGACCCTCGGTGGCAGGCACGGTCGGTGCATTCCCGTGCCGATCGGTCTTATGGCACTGTTGGCAACACTCTCAATCATCGCCAGTTCACTCCAACCAACAGATTCAATCACTATCACCACAGTTTACGCAGGCAAGAAAAAGTTCAAAAGTTTCAACCTGGGTATTCCCTTCCTGCCTACTTTGGTCAAAGTGAAGCCAAACCGACTGAGTCTATCCTTCCGCAACAGTCGCTACATTCGACCACCCAAGTTTAAGATTGAAGGCTCCATTCCATTGAAGGTGCCAACCATCATCGTGAAGCAACCTGATCCGTACGAATATGCAAAAGAACAAGAGAACATGCAAGTGATTAACATCAATAAGGACATCAGGTTGGGTCAAGATAACGACAAAGGCAGCAAGGACTATTATGCTGCAGGCACCGATCAACAAGAAGTGCAGGTTCCCTCGCAAAGTGATCCTCCACAAAGTGCACAAGCCGAGTACCAACAAGGCACCGAAATGGAGCCAATGCCAATGGATGGTGCAATGCCTTTGTCTCTGCCACCGCCTCTATTCCATGGCCCGCCATTTGAGACGATGCAAAACGCATTTCCATTGATGCCCCCTCTAATGCCATTGATGTCTCCGGAGACAGCCCCAATGTCTTTAGTGCCATTTCCCAGTTCAGACCAGCAAGGTCAAGTGCTGGCCCAACTGCCACCCGATTTGCACATGAAAGCTCGATCACTGAGCAGAACTAAGCGAAGTCTCAACCTGAACGAGCCCTACCATCATCATGTGAACAAAATGCCCAATTCACCTCCGCCCCAGCCGCTCTCTCCACCCAGAATGGAGCGATTTCTTAGACCTCGACCAAACCCAATGAATTCGTATGGCTTCCCTCAGATGAACCCAGTTCCAACGCATGGTCCCTTTCCACCGCCACCCAGTGCTTTATATGCGCTCTACCCACCAATGTACCCATTTCCATACCAATTTGGTCCAATGGCCAAGCAGGACACTCCTTCCGAAGCACAACAATTTGTCTTGTCCGATTCGAATGGTCCAGCACAGTCACTGCCACCAAGTGCCAACCATGAGAGTCAATCGAATGATCTTCTCAAGCAACAGCAAGACCAGCGGTCTTTGATACCAATGAAGATCAACATCGGCGAGCATTACAACCCAAATATGGTCTACATGGACGAGAGCATAGTGCCCAACCTAGAGGACACCTCCATGATCGATGCATCCAACACGAACAGCATTGAGGAGCCAATGGGCATGGAGTCCTCCTATCAGCAGCAGTACTACAAAGGTGCAAGCAAACACAAAGATACTGGACCTGATGATTTCCGCATATCGTTCAGCTTGAGTGGAGTGCACGGCGGACAAATGGTGCCACTCGGTACTGGAGACAATATTGAACAGTTTTACAAACAACTCAAAAAGTTCGAAGGAAACAATTTGCCGGTGGGACTGCCACCGGATCAGCTGTACAAATACTATCGAGCACATACTTTCACTAATGGAATCAAGGTGTACAGGATGACACCTGCTAAAGTGATCAAAGCCAAATTATTCAAAGGACTCTTTGGTTGAGTGAGCATTGCAAAAAGTGCGATTGCCCACGGTTTTGTACAGAACGATTGTAATATATTCGTTGATATATTGACATTGCAAGTAGTCAGTGTATTTATAGTTCAATTTTTTAAATAATGAATATTCTTGTTATAACTCAATTAATGTGTCATTAAAGACTTAACACTAACAACACCTGTAGATAATGCAATAAAACAATAAATTATAAAAACGTGCTGATTGGTACAATTAGGACTAGTCTAATGTCATTTCTAAGTGATACAATGCGAAAAAGTAATTTAAAACTATATTTTACCAGATACTAGATCAATGATTAATGACAAATACAATTGAATCTGAAAATTTATAATTTAAAAATCTCAAATGTATCTTAATATGTCTTCAACTGTTTTATCCTAAGAATAAATTGCGATATCGTGCCATAACTTACAAATCATAAGCGATTCTTACGCAAACTGGTTACTTTTAAATGCTATTGATTAATTGATTTGATTGATGGTTTCTCAATCCTTCGCCAATTGCTTTACAATGTAGGCGTTTATATCAAAATCGATAACATTTTAGAAAGTCCAATGATAAGAACGAAATGTCCTTTCAGATTTGTATCATTGATTCAGTTCAATTCGAGATTGAGCTCTAGTCATATGAAACTTTGTAGTCTTCTGTGTTACGCGTTAGCAAACCGTTAGCAAAGCAAAAGAAACACTAACTTTCAATAAATAGTTTAGAATAAAGATGCTAATACGATAGGTTATAACTTGTGGGCCATGAGGCAATTCGGATTTTAAAAAATTGAACTGTTTGTTGAATAGGAAACCGTTCAAAAATTCATTTTAAACATTTACATAAAAATTGCGCAAATCATTTATTCCGTTGCAGTATTATCGCAATGAATGACTAAAAGGGAGATCAATGCATTCGAATGTGGACTTGCGAAAGTAAGGAATATTTTCCAAGCGCTGTAGTGACAGATGTGGACCACCAAACAAACGTTAACATGTCAAGGCCGTCGTCCTAAACAAAACAAGTTTTTAATAAAAATTCTAGTTCGTTGAGAAATATTGCAAACCTTGGTTGAACAATACAGAAGTTGTCAAGGAATTGTGAGTCAAAAAGACGAAGCCAGTTTGACAGATGGCAAATTATTCAATCATTGTCAAATGATTCATTGACACATTGACGATCTCTTCATAATAATTCCATTGATTATCGAGAATAATGTGTAAAGATTTTTTCCGTTGTAAGATGACCAATTGACACAATACAAAAAAACAATCAAACAATCAAACAAAACAAGCGCGACCAGCAAAACACGTTCTGTACAAATCATCACAACAAACTACGCATGTCATTTCGATCCAAGATTACCTCATCATTGAAGCAGCCTTATTCAAAATGTGATCAAAATATACATGGTGGAAATAGTTGAGTGAAGCATGGCTTTGTTAAAATAGAAATTCTGATAAACTAATTGAATTTGTATAGTTTTCCGTTTGCACCTGTAAGAGTTATGTAGACATTTCTTGGACTTGAGTGAAGAGCAATTGAAATGACATTTCGATAGATTTAATCAAATCAGCTTGAGTGGAAGGGAGATTAAATAACTGTGAATTAACAAAGGTCTCGTTTCTAGGCTAGATGAGAGGGAGACGGTAAACGGGATTCAAGATGGCGTCACTTTTGTTTTAGATTTATTTGCAAGGGAAGAAATGTTCCAATTGGAACAAACGAAGCCTCGAAGATGTGAATGGATCATTCTTTTTTGTTTAATTGTACTTGAACTTTAAAAGGCGTTAATAAGTACTCAAATCAGTGTAAAATTAAAGGATACCTTTTTTTGGCATTCACGCCCAGCGTCTACTTTCGCTTAATCAGAATCCGTCCGGAATCGTGACAACAGCAACATCAGCAGGGTAGTCCTTGTGAGCGAGTCTGCGCATATGTAAGGAGTCGACTATTTAATATACTCGTGCCGGAAAATTGTCGCCGTGGGCAGTGAAGCATTATTGAAGGCTGGGGCAGTAATACCCATCAAAACAAGATGTATCTATTGGCGGTAATGTAAAATGTAAAGCCCCCAAAGGCTGTGGTACCCAAAAAATGAAAACAGTTTTCTTTGAGAAAAATAAATAAATAATTGTCATTTTAGGTGGGATTTATTGTAAAATCAAATAAAAAAAATACTTTTTAAATGTTAATCAATTATCCATAAATGTAAAAAATATAAATAAATTAATAGTGAACTTAGATGGCTAAAATGGATGGGTCTGGAGTTGTAGCAAGTGTTCAAATGATCAATTTTGATGTCTTAATGTGGAATTAGTTAGTACAGTTAGACCTTGAAACGTTACAAGTAGTCAAATGGCCCACTAATGGTCTGCAATAAAGCCATCACTTTATTAGTGAATGAAGGGCATATTAATAATTCGTTTAAATGGTACATAACCTAAAAAAGGCGTTAATTAGGTTTAGACTTTTTTTTAACGTTACGTGTGATAAAATGATCGACTAAGGTATGTATGACATGTATGAATTATTTGATCATGATAAGTTATAAGTTATATGATTAGTAACTTAAGATAATTCGAGCTTTTGAATTCTAGGCAAGATTGTTGTTTTATTTTAATTATTTATTGTTTAGTATTCTTTTTGCTTAATTGTACTTAACCTAAAAAAGGCGTTAATCGGTATTATTTTGTGTTTTCATGTTTAAAATTAACGTCAAAAGGGGACCTTTTTCAGGGCTTTTTGTTTTAAATTGGCTTCTGTTTTTATTGTTGCGTGTGTTATGTTTAAAACTAGTAATTAATATTTCCGTTGTAGACTCATTAATTTTCTCAATTTTTCTCATTAACTGATGTATAAAAATTTGCGTATTCCATGGATAAAACTAGCGTTTCATGGTTATGGTTGCATTTGTAGTTTTCTGTGTTGATAGATCTGTGACAAATTTGGGTCATTAAACAAAATGGCCGCCCTTTAAAACTCCATTATCAGTATTAAATATATTTAAGTTTGGTCTTTAAAGACAAATGAGTATTAAGTACGAATAAAATAAATAAATTCAGAAAATATCAAGGTGCAATGGTTATAAAGAATTTAAATAGTTTAACGGTAAAAAGTAAACTTTAATCAGCTAGAGATTTTTGCCGAAATGTCAAATTAGCATCTCGGGCTTATTAAACTGCCTATAACCATTGTTATAGTTTAAATAAGAAAGTAATTTGATATAATGCTTTTAAATACAGCAATAGATTCTTAAACTTATAAAATTTTACCTCGTATGTACTTTGACCAATCTAAGGCTTAGATTCTAATCCATAATAATAAAATTAAGATTAACTCAACTTTTGATTTAATAAGACAATATTATTTGATGTGAGAACGATTCATGAATTTAAATAAAACTAATTCAAATAATTTTCAAGATATTTTAAAGTGGAATATCCTGCTAATTGCCTTAAAAATAAACGAATTCGATTTTGACATCTTCAAAGGGCGGCCATTTTGTTTAATGACCCAAATTTGTCACAGATCTATCAACACAGAAAACTACAAATGCAACCATAACCATGAAACGCTAGTTTTATCCATGGAATACGCAAATTTTTATACATCAGTTAATGAGAAAAATTGAGAAAATTAATGAGTCTACAACGGAAATATTAATTACTAGTTTTAAACATAACACACGCAACAATAAAAACAGAAGCCAATTTAAAACAAAAAGCCCTGAAAAAGGTCCCCTTTTGACGTTAATTTTGATGGCATTACCAAATGGTAAATGGGATGGCTCTGTATCGACCCAACAGTGCACCTCTACGTCTATTTGCACCCAGCTCAACGGCTGGTCTGCGGAGAGTATGCTCGATTGTTTGCACACTGCACGGAGCACAGCACATCGCTTCCCTCTATTCTGCTTCGATCGATTTCATCTCGCTCTTTGCTGGCTTCTCTCAAATGACGCTCGCGTCTCGTCTTGTCCCGACTTCTGAACCTTGACCACACAATCAACCGAGTCTCGGTCACTCCAAAATCGCTCCACCAATCGTCACCTTTTCCACGGTGACCACTCGCATAGAATCGCCAATTGTCCGCTGGTTGGTTCGACTGTCGAACTGACACCAGTGCACATCATCGTTCCAACAAAATCAAACTGGTCTCGTGTGCTTTCTTGTGTTGTTGTTTGCTTACCAGACCATCACACAGGCTACCAATAACATTGGATCTGGGCGTATCGATTCAAGCAATTGATTATCGATTTCGTACCTGAATAATTTTCCAAAAGCCCCCGGATATCTGCTATCTCAGTGATATTGAGTTATATCAAACATCCCAGAAAACATCACATCAATGAAAAGTTTAAAAATAATAATTCTTAATGAAATTCTTAATGGCAGTTTGTGTTCACTTTTATGATTGAATTGTTTAATGCCGTTGTTCATTGGTGTATTCAGAACTGTTTCAAAGCAGTTTGCCTGCAAACGTGTAACAGGAAATTTGATGTGTCAACTGCTTTTTCTTCACCTTTTCTATGATAATTTACAAAAACTCTCGCCACCCAAACTTTAAGATATAATAGCTGAGATTTATGTCTGAATTTATCAAGAATTTTACATAAAATCTGATGCTCACTGCCAACATTTGTAGAGTGAAGAACAAAACCACCTGGAATTATTTGAGTAATCATTGAGTGATTGATTCTGAGATTATTGGTTTACAGTAAGTGCATTAAGAGAAAATATCTAAGTAAGCCATTTCTGTTGATTAGATTACCGTTCATTTTTGGATTATCTCCACGCTCTCCAAATTGCCTCTATATTGTTTAGTTGCAAAACAGACTTACATCAAAATTGTTCTCTAGCCATCCTGTTTGATTTTATCTTTTGAAATTTTCCTTTTGATTTTATACTATTTCTATAACCATTTGGGTTACTAAGGTACTTTTTGAATGAAAATATATTTGTTTAAGAATAAAATTTTTATTTTTTAGTCCGTAACATGGCTGCAACCGAAATGAATTTTGGCCCTGATTGGCTCCGGGCCCTTCAGGATGGAATGCCAAAAAGTTCCAACTCAAACTCATCATCTAGCTCTTTGAGTATGTTTAATTTGTTTTTATTAATTAAATTGTATTTCATCATTGCTATTTATTTAATGCTTAGGCAACTCGATTATATCAAATTTGAATTCAAAAGTAGGCAAACATCCATCAGTTAAGAATCGATACAGTTGCGAAGAAATGCTTATGTACTACACCCGTGAGAACTGTCTTCCACCGAAAGATCTTATGGAACATGAGGAGGTGTTTATCGATAAAGTTCAAGAGCCGTTGCTATTTTCTGAGCCGACCATTGAGGAGATCAACCTTTTATCGCAAAGTATTAACTCTGATTACATAGTGAAGAAAGCAGCCAAAGAAAATGGAGATGTGAATGAACGGGCTAATGATTATCGCGAAAGAAATGACGACAGAACTAAAATTATTGCTTCTGGTGATATAGTAACTCGAAAACCTCCAGGAATGAGTGGTGTTAATCCCGGACTTAACCTTATTGGTATGTTTTCTGAACGCGGCAATGGGCATCCTCTTCGTCCTGGACGTGGCGGCAACATTTCCGAACGTGGTTCGCGCACTGGTCTTCGCAATACGGGTTCTTTGTTTGCTCGCGTCTCAAGTTACGACGAGACTACAACAAGATCCAACACCATAACTTCTGCTTCTTTGCTGAATACTAAAAAAGGTGGTTTGCAACGGTCATCTACTGAGAATTCAAGCACATCTTCTACTTCAATTACCAACATGTTTGCCCCAGCATGGCGCACTAGCACCACTTTGACAAATACAAGCAACACTACCAGCACAAATAGCACCAACCCCATTGAACCAAAGACTGAATGGCGGTCCAACAGTGATGCCTCCAAGAATTGGCGAGCTGATAATTCTTCTAGCAGCGTAACAAGCAGCAAAACAAATGCCAACTCCACTCAAAAAACACCAAGTAAAGATTTTTTCGATGCTGATGATTCTAATTCGTGGGACGCTCATGCTCGTGAATATCTTAATCGTAAACGTGGCGTAAATCCAGTTAATAAGCCAACAAAGCCATTTAACCGTGATCGACGCTTCGAAGAGAATAATGATTTATTTAAAGCGAAACCTTCATTTGAAGCTCTTGATACGTTTGACACAGACGACCGTGATCTTTTTGGTGGTGGTCGTCTTCCAAGTTCTTCTATTAGCGGCTATCCTTCAAACTACAATGATTTGTTTGCAGGCGGAAACAGAGGAAAACAAACGCAAAATTCTCCTACTGCTAATCGATATAATCGCGATCGTGGAGAATATGGGCAAAATGACAAATGGAATAATTCGCATCACGGTACAAAATCATATGGTACAAATGATCGGGAAAATCGATATTCTCACCGTTATCAACAAAATCAACACTATCAAAGATCAAATAGTCATGCCAACGAAGATGAAGCAGACCGGTTCGGCGGTAGTGCAGGTGTTTTTGACGAGGAGGATTTTCGACGAAACTCATTACCAGAGTGGAGTCTTGAAGATCCTTGTACCATGGATGTTACGAGAGTGGGCACTTTTGACGCCTCAGGGGCATTTCATGAGGCTATCGAAGAAGATAATCTAGAAGGTCCAAGTGGTGACAAAATTACTGATAGAAAGAAAGAAAAACAAGAATTTTCTAAAGCTAGGCACGATGATCATTCTAAAACGAAAGAATTTACTCGATCTGTCGAAAGAAACGGCGACGCTTCTATTTTGAAAGAATCCACATTGACGTCAGCTCGATTGTCGGAAGAAAGCGATCGTGCAATCAAACAAAATACGTCTGTTTTGCATCTTGACAAACCCAAAATTGATTATTTCAATCTTACCGATCCAAGTGTCAGTCCTAATTCCAAACCTAAAAGGACAGATTCTATTCGAAACAACACTTTGTCTAAAGGTAGGCGTATTTTATTTAACTTTTTATTTTATTGATAATTTGTTTATTTTGTTCAGATGATCATAATTTTGCTCAAATGGAGGAAAATGCTCACCATATGCTTTCTAAATTTGATACAGATGAGGATGGTGATACTACTGTGTTGTTGTCAAATCAATTAAGCAATTTGTTGAAAGAAGAATCTCCTATAAGCGATCAGAAGTCTCAATCGCATTCGATGAATCACCACTCTATACAATCTCAACTTTCTCAAAACGACAATTTAAGCTTTCTTCAGGATAGGTTTCAACAATCTCAATCAAGTGTACCCCAACCGCAGTCATCTATCTTTTCTTCTTCGTTAATGGGCCGAATAATTGGCCCTGAAGGTAAACCAACTGGGCCGAGTTCTACAGAGAATACTTCGAACGATCTTTTAAATCAACGACTTGCTTCCAGTGGCTCCTTATCTTCGCACAAGAACACTTCTCTTTCTTCAATTTTGAATGAAAACTTCGGATTCAACTTTGCTTCTCAATCTTCTGTTTCGTCAGCATCAGAACATGTGAATTCTACTACTCAATCGCTTTTTTCCTCTTTGTCAGGAAAACAAACTTCAAGACAAATTTCTTCATTATCCTCGTTTGAATCTGTACTTGGTATTAATCAGTTGGAATCGAATGATCAAATTAATAGCACTCGACTTTCACTGGGAATATTGCAACAAAAGCAAAGGGAACCACAAGAACAATCAAATAGTGAACCTTCCACTACTGTTGCTGCACCTAGCACAAACTCAGAAAGTGATGCTAATCAATGGTTTTACCGAGATCCACAAGGCACTGTTCAAGGCCCTTTTACCCCTAACGAGATGTACGATTGGTTTGTAAATGGTTACTTCTCAATGGACCTTCTAGTTAGGCGTGGATGCGATACTGGCTTCAGTAAGTTGGGCGACCTCTATCACGCATGCGGAAGGGTTCCATTCTTTCCAGTTCAGTCGCCTTTTGTGCAAAGTGAACCTAATTCAGCCAGCGGATCATTTTTATTTGGTTCTTCATTACTTGGCAATTCCAATTTGAGCCATTCCCAACCGTCGCCAATTGGGCCGCCAATCGTACCTGCTTCACCAAGTTTTATACATCAGGGCCAAGCTTCTCCTCAGCTACAACCAGGGGTTACATTGCCTCAATCATCGCAGTCTCAGAATCACCATCCTTTTGGATCGACTTTAGACGATCTGAACAAGCCTACCAGCAACAGTTTAAAATTAGGCTCTTTATTCTTTAATTCTCAACCACCAACAATCAAAGATGACAATCATTCCTCTGCATCTAGCGGTTCGTCTCTAATGAGCATGATGCAAAGGCAACAGTCTCAACAACAGAATCAACCCGATAGTCAAATAGCGAACTTACTTGGAATTGGACCTCAGAATACCATACAAGCTCAGGCCCAATTGCGATTGATTCTTTGTCAGTTAATGAAGAATGAACGTTTTCATCATTTAACTACCGCTCAGCAGCAACAGGTTGTAATGGAAAAGTTTATTCAGTTAAACAGTCAGAACCAGACAAATTTAGCCACTAATCAGTTCCAACAACCAACACCACCTCCTGCCGATCAGTATCTAAACCACCAAACTTCTCCTACACGCCCCACCGAACCTCATACCATAGAATCTTTGCAAACATCCCATCCAGAAGAAATTGATCAACAGAAAAAATCAAAATTAATGTTGGAGGAGCAAGTTGATGTAGCTCAGGAATCATTTGAACATCATCCTCCCTCTCATTCACTACAACATGGTCAATCTCAAAAGAATCAATTAGAATTAAATCAACAAGCGCCTCAGTCTAATCTTACACAGCCACAGCATTCAAAATCAAATCCCTTACAAATTCTCCAAGCTGCAATGGCTGCTGCTACTCCAAATTCGGGCACTTCTTGGGAAAATATTGTTCCTGGGGCAATGTCTTTGTCCGCTGTTGAAGAGTTGCAGAGACGGGAAGCTGAAGAGCGATACAAGCAACAACAACAAAAAGATGAAGAGAACGAAGAATTTGAGCATAAAGTTGATCGAAAAAGACAATCCAAAGGAAAGCAAGAATTGTCCAACAAACAACAAGCAAAACAAGACATTGTAAAACAACAGGCTTTATCTCAACAGCCTGTTCAGCAATCTGGAAAAATTCAAGTGATTGATTCCAAGATTGTTGTGGATGATACGGACGAAATTGAACACTCTTTGCAGGAACAACTTTTACAACAGGCTCCAATCATCCCGCAGATGCCCCAGTTGCCTAAGAAATCAGTTTGGGGAAATCCTACTTTGTCTACTGATCCTACTGTTGTCACTCCTTCTGCGACTATGTCAATTGCTGAGATTCAGAAGTTACAAGAGGAAAAAGAACGAGAAGAAGAGGAAAATAGAGAACGAACTCTCCAACAACAAATGGCTTCTTTTATTGCTACACAACAGCAGCCGACAAATCGTCCTGGTGCTCCTCCATTGAAATGGGCTTCCCAGCAATGGCAAGAACAGAACAATTCTAAGATTAAAACTCTAGCTGAGATCCAGGCTGAAGAAGCTGAAAAAGCTGCGGTATTGCGAACACAACAAGAAAGCGAAGTTAGACGACGAGTACAGGCGAACACTACTGCAGCCTCTCTTTCCGCAATCGTTGCCAAAAGTGCCGGTGGTTCGGCGTGGAACAACAATAACTCACAACTGTTTACTTCAAATGTCTCAACTCAAAAGACAACAGGGTCTATTTGGGACGAAGAAGAAAATCCGTTACCTGCTTCTGCTTCTGCAATGGCCTCTAACAGTGGGTCATCTGCTAAGAATTCCGCCAATAAATCCACCAAAGTTGATAGTGCCTTTCTTAAACAGATACTCAAAACAGACCCTAAAACTGTGAAAAAGCTTGAAGTAAGTTTTATTGCATTATAAAATCAACTCATCTAATTTGACTGATTTGACTATTTCTAGGAGGCTCAGCTATTGAAAATTGCCGTTGAATCTATTGATGATCTGTTTAGATACGCGGTTGACATTCTCAACAAAGCATTCGACCCAGTTGATGGTAATATCGATTGATTTTAACAGCTTGTTTAAATATGTTTTTTTAGCACACGGATTCGTTGCTATTTTGAAAGAATTAAATTCTCCAAATGAAGTGATTGAATATGTTCAGAGTTATCTTGGAAGCGGTCAATCTGCAATGAATTTTACCAAGTTTTATGTTTCTAAAAAGTCATACCTTTTCAACAAATCAAAACAAGAAAACGCTGAGGTAATTTTTGTTAATTAATTGATAGTTGATTAATGTTCATTATATGAAGCGAGCTAAGCAGCAGCAACAAGCAGCATCAAAATTTGTGAATCAACGACAAAGTGGAATTTGGGAAGATGATGAAGAAGATTTACTCCCAGCTAATCATCGTGCATCATCTACAAATGTGACTTACAAAACTGCACTTAATCAAAATTTATCTGCTCAAGCTTCTCAGAAAAAGGTAAATTCCGCTCAACACCAGCAACAATCAAAACCTAAAAATCCTCAACAAAATCAAGTGAAAACTAAAGTTGTTGCATCAACCAATATTGATAACGTATAGAATGATAATTTTTAATATTTATGCATTACTAAGTTTTCTCTTTTATAGGACGTGAACATCATGAATGTTCCAGTTGAGTCAATGGAAGAATTTGACAACTGGTGTATGGAAGTCATTAAACAGAACTTTGATCAAGCCATTGATGGTTAGTCATAGTCATTTAATATTTAATAATTAATATTGATTGCTAATTATCATTTTTTATAGTTGAGACCTTTATTAGTTTTCTCAAGTATCTTGATTCGCCATTTGAAATAAATGAATATGTACAAACATATCTTGGCACTAGTAAAGCTTCTCGTGATTTTTCGAAAAATTTTATTACTAAAAGATCTTATCTTCGAAACAAAAACAAAAATGAACAACATGAGGTAACGTTTTTTTTTACTTTTTTTACTGATTTTAATTTTTTCTTATAGGACATGTGTGGCCCAGCACCAGCCCTCAATCCTTCCGCATTGAGTGACAATGGTTTTGTCACTGTAAGCAGTTCCAGCAAGAAGAAGAAGAAAGGTCGAAACAACTCAAGCCAACAGCAAACGCAACAACAACCCCAGACAACAATCCACACTACAACTCTCGACTAACATGCATGAATAATCATCGAAACGCTAGCATGTTTAGAACCACCTTGCCACTATCCCAATACCACCTGTACAAATCGAATCGAACTGATAACCATTTCTATATAATGCCGAATTGTCCTCTTTATCTACACTGCTTGAGCCTTGCAAATCAAGCAAGTCCATTGCCACCTTAGAACTTCAACTGATGCCTTCCTAGGCATGTTCAGATGTGGTCATTTTGTTCGTTTCACTCTGTATTATTCAATTTGTTTTATATTTTACACTTTACTCTTGATTTCCATTTCATTTGTGTATTGTATTTTTTCTTGCATTTCCTTATTTCATTTGTTCATTTTCTCTTTTTTCTGTATTTTAAAACAGATATTATTTGTAGAGTCTTTTATAAATATCACTTTTATTTTCGTCCAAATTAACATTATTAACGAATTGTTTTAAACAAGAAAAAAACAATTTAATATACAACAATTTTGCACAAAACATTCTGCAAAAGGGCAAATCATTTATAAAATCCTATTTGCAATTTTAAATGTATTCCCAAATGAACAATTTTAATTTCACATCTCGATTTGGCCGATTAGGCATGCGCTCTAGGTTATGTCGTCTGTGAAGGGCCCTCTTTCAAAGAAACCGTTGAATATTGACTAACCGCTTTTGTTTCGCTCCCGCCTTACCTCACAACAATCATTTCTTTGTACAATCTTTATGTAATCTCTTTTGATCACAATGCACAATCGATTTGGATTTTCCTCGAAAAAACAGGACAACCACCGTCCGACATTCCCCACCAATCAACAGTTCAATTCTGTGAGAACCAACCGAGTAAACTCAATAGGCAACAGCATAAATTCGGAATTTACTCCCTCGTTTGGAGTGAAGCCTAATCAACTTTTTTCATTTGGAAATGACACAACCTCTATTCGAAAATTGTCAACGGGCAAAAAATTTAATTATGCTGCCAGCGGAATTCCATCAACTGCCAAATCGGCGAATCGAGCAATGCCCGCTTCAGGTCTTGGATTTAACTCTGGCCGTAAAAGTTCAATTAATTCAGTTCAATCAAAACTATTTGGTGTCACTCCTCAACACTCTCGATCTTCATATATGCAACAAAATGGGGCTTCAACTTCTAGACTTTCACGATCAAGTATGGGGGGCCGTGGTGGAAAAGATAATCGCCCTCTTTCTGATCAAGCATTTCATCGAGAATGCCAAGAGAAAATATTTGGATTTCTGACTGACTTTGACTATCCACATCAACTGACCAAACAAACTTTGCTCCGACCCTCTTTAAGTGATGTGTCAAAAATTTTTGAATTTATGTTCACATATTTCCAGCCTGGAATTGTCATAAAAAATGGCCCAAACACCTCAATTGATGTCGTTGTTCCAAAAATGTTAGCTGATCTTGGATATCCATTTCAGCTGAAACGATCTGATCTAGTATCCTTTAGTGGCGGTCGTCAACTTGGTGCTGTTTTGGAAAGCATCTGTTTTGTTATTGGGATAATTTCATACTCCGAGAATGCTGACGTTTCTCAATTTAACAAACAACTTGATTCTGACGAATTTATGGACAATCTCAATACGCAGATAGCTGAAATTGCTTTGGAATATGGGAAGCATTCTGAAAATGAAGAAATAAATGATATTGTGGATGAACATCTAAAGACCTTATCGAACAAGTTTTTCGGCACCAAAGAGCAAATTGAACAATTAGAAAATGAACAAATAAAACTTGAACAAAGTTTAAAACGACTTGAGGAGGAAATAGCCGTTCATGTAGAATTGCCAAATAGGATACAGGTAAGTTCGAATATTTATAACATTGCTGGACTAACGTATACATATTTTTAGGCTTTGTTAGAAGAAAATGATAGCTATGATAAATATTTATCCGAAGTCGAAGAAAAAGATGCGGAAAATAATAAGATTCTACAGGCATTACTCTCCGATTATAAAAACAAAGAGGCTACTCTCGAGGGTGTTTGTGATGATGAAAAGCGCCTAAGTGTTCAAGTTGAATCACAAAAGGATATCATCATGCAATACCGACTCTCGGTCGAACGTAAGAATCAGATTCACGAGGAAATGAACAAAGAAAATCAACAAATCCAAGATCTGAACGAAAATATTCTAACCAGCACACTAGAAGTGAACAAACAAAGGGCCCAAAATGCCTCCTTTATCAATGACATTGAAGACATAATTGTCTCTTTTTTCAATTCCATCAAATCTTCGAGAATAAATCAAATTTCTCCCGACTTTTACAAAACATTTGAAGAAGATAAAGAATGGAGAGCAATTTATTCTCAGCTCAAGCGTTACAAAGATTGGGATATTAACAATGCAAACGACGACTTGGTTAGAGAAGTGAAAAATTTTGGCCAACGTTTTCAAAATAAATTTAAGGATTTCAAACATAAATTATTACAGCAACTGAGTTCGTTGGAAGGGTCAGCTTCAATTGAGTTAATCTGCAAGAAGCAAGAGTTACTGGCAACATTGGAGAAAAAGCGACTGCACTTTGCAGAAAATGAAGCAGAATTAAAAAAAATTGTTTCCGAAAAAGAGACTTTAGAGAAAGACGAAACCAGCCAACTTAACGAAATTCGCAGTGAAATTGATTTGGCTAGAAAAAATATCTTCGAATCAGAAAAGGAAAATGTCTCACTGGAGAAGCAAATTCTCACGAAAGAGGAAACAAACTTGGAAATTGATAATGTAATAAAAAATAAACAAAAACAATTTATGAAATCGATTGTTGATAGAATCAAACATGACGAACAACATTTAAAAGCCGCAAAGAAAGAACAAGAAGGATTGATCCAAGTGGTGAAGTCTGATTTAACTCACAAGGGGGAGAAACTGAAAATGCTTTATGCATACCAAAATAAATTGACTAATAGTTCATGATCGTATATAGACTAAATATGTACTGCACGAATAAAATTTTACTTTTGATTATACTTGGGCCAAATACTTCGTATTTACAATTAAAAACTAAATCATGCAGAGACAAGGAAATGTCACATTTTTCTGATGCCCGTTGGTCTTTTAGTTGTTCTTTTTTCCACCTTTACCACTTCCTGACTTTTTGTTGCTGGCTTTAGTCGTGTCTCCACCGGGAGAAGCAACTGAATTTGCATTGGCGTTATTTGCATCACCAAATGGGATATGTTTCTGCCATTTCAACGGTTTTCGGCGATACAATGGCCAAGGAGGGATAGCAATCTAATCAAAACAAAACAATTACTTTATTATTTTAAAACTAAAACTAAAAATTTACCAAGGCAGCCAAAAGAAAGCCACCTGCCAATGCAGCAACGGTTACCGAGAACATTTGAAGATAATATCCCAAAACAAAACCAATAATCTATAGACAAAATGGAAGCTCCATCAATATACAGTATTTTTCAAAAATAAAACTAACCGAGGAAGCAGTGATTATCAATTCAAAATAAGTTTCGGCACGTCTTTGTCCGTCAAAGTCCTGAAATGAGAAACATTGTGATAAATAAAAACAACGTACGAGTAAGTTCTCACAAACAGTCATACCATATAAAGGGACGGTAAGTTGAAATATGATGCCATTTTGTTGAGAAGAATATCTTTACTAACAATAAGTTGAACCAAATCACACCGATCGAATCAGTCAAATAATTTTGACTCAAACTACTGGATTGCGTGGAGCAAGATGCAAAACAAGTGGAGACAAGCACACAAGCCACGTACAAACTGGCAAAGTTGACGTTTCACAGAAAGACTCGCCGTTTAGATGGCGTATTCAGAAAAGCGTTAATTTGTCTGCTGCAGCAGCATGTACCGAATCGACATTTTCTGGACAAATCTTACACACAGTACACAAAATTACAGCTAAAATTGGCTGCGAAATTTTTATGTTTTGTATTTAAATTCTTAATATTTTGTAATATATTTTTGTGATAAAATGGACATGAATGCCATTGAAATCAGTATGTTAATTAATTAACGTTTTAAGCATTTACTAATTTTTGATATTTTCTTAGACTCAGAAAATTTGTTCGCCGTGATAAAGGAAGAAAGTTCCTATGTTATGACAAATGTTATGAGTATGCCAACCTTTGACATCAGTTGGTTTGGTAATGGCACGATTACTTATCCGACGCACGAGATAAGTTATCGAGATGCGAGATTCACTACAAAATTTGGCTATGTCAAATTTATTGGAGGTATTTAACAATATATTATCTTACATTTTATTTATATGAATTTTTTAGTAAAAGAAGATGCCGAAAGTCAATTAGCTTTTTATAATGCAATAAACGACCCACCTGAACCGATCGATTTGCAAGCACAAGTTGACCAACTGAAGAAGGAATTGACCGAGATGAGAGTTCTGGTTGAGGAACTACTTATTTTCAAACGCAATTATGAGCATCTGGTTAATAAAGTGGTCTTGGCAGATTCAAATGAATGTAATTTATTGATATTTTCAAATTTACTAACATTTATCTCAATTTTATTTTAAGGAATATAAAGCCATTGGCAAGAATAATATCAAAGTGTATCACAATGATCTTGCTGTCGCCATTGGCAAGAAGGATCTGGATGGTTTTATTTATTTGATTGCAAAAATATTTACAGTGAACCCAAAAGGAAATAAGTGGAGCAATTTTTCCGAACGACAGTTAGACGATTTCAAAGATTTGATGGGTAAATCTATTTTCGATCTGAGATAGAAACTTATAATAACTATTTTTGTTAGGACACTATATTTCAGCCAAACAAGATCACGAAAATCTGCTGCGCCCAAGTACGAATATGAATGAAACAAATGAGCCATCAACTTCAAGTCCACCTAAGATTCTCACATTACATCAGCGTGTTGAAAAACTTAAAGTGGCATTTCAAAGAAAAATGCAAGGCAAAGACAAGAATGATCGCGATATCGAAACTAAGCCAATAACCAAGCCAAATAACAAGAAGCTAAAGAATTAATTACTTTTTGTTTAATCTCTTAAGATTGTACTCATATAAGACCAAAAATAAATGTCTGCAGTATTATTAAATCAAATCAATTTTGGAGGATTTTTGTTCGGATTAAAATGCGCGCCTATTTTCGAAAATGGACATATAAAAACGCACAAGAACGCCACTAAATACCCACACAGCGTCAATTTTGCGAGTGTTTCGCGAGGCCAGTTTTGTATCATTTTGGCAAGAAAGAAATTTCTCTGGGAGGCCTGAATTTTCTCAAAATGTCCTCAATTTACCGTAACTGTAAATCAATCAGGGAAATTAATATAGACGATTATGGAATTGTTGTAATTCTAGATGGCCATTGTTTTGAAGAGTCCATGAATTTTTATTTATTTATTTCCCTGCTGTAATTGGCTCAAATCAAGAATGTAATAGGTTAATAATTTGTTTTATTCAGCACATCTTTTCGATCAGCATTACAAGCAAGTTGGATCGAAACCTTGTTCGAAAGTCAACCAGATCTAATCGATTTGACATGTTTACAGAAAGCAAATTTACTTAAAAAGATAAGGAGAAGAGTAGATGGCTGGGGCAGCGGCAATGTATGGAGCAGCATAGCTGGAAACATAGCTGGCAATTGGAATTGGGGCTGGCACGCTGTTGAACACTTGACCAGTGAGCGAACTCGAGACCTGACCAGTGGTGAAGTCGTAGTAGTTGCCAAGGATGTCTTTCACGCCACCTTGGGCAAAGGCAAGGGCCACAAAGGCCAAAATGACACCAACGGAAAAGATCTATTGGAAAAGTCATATTACAAATTCACATAAATTGAAGACATGCAACTTACAAGCTTGGCCATTTTATTTGGTTGCGGTTTGTTTGGATTTGATTTGCAGAAGACAAAGAGAATATTTGTATAAAGAAAAAGAACAAATCAACTTGCCTTTTATATGGAAGTCATCAACACTAGCGAATGTCTGTGTATCTCTCACCATGCAAGTGTTCAATGCTTTTTACTTCAATCAATTATCCGTATTATTGCGCCCGTGTGTGTGAGTGGACAGTAAGGACATGTGACCACTGGTTGGTTCGATGCAATCCACTGCCGCCACAAAAAGGCATTTCTTTCCAAAAATGCATGAATGAATGGATGACTCGAGTTGACTCCACCCGAACAAACCATTCGATACAGTTAACTGCTACTAATAAAGGGTAATTATTGCCGCCATGTCTATCGGTCTAGCCAAAGTGTAATATCCTGACTTTCTCCTTGCCATTTTTAAAATACAGACACAATTGACAAACAAGCCCGAACAAATCAAAACGAATCAATGATTAATTGGCTTGTTCGAACAAATTCACGAATGGCGACTGATTACTTGTGCAATGGAGGAACTTTTGCAGTGCTGCTATCAGGTTTAACAATTTATTAATTATGATAATCAATTATAATTGAGTCTGGCATAATTATTATTCTGGATGTTTTCGTTTTACAAAGTAAGTGTTGTTGTATCATCATTGTCGGACATGTTATCACATTACACTACACTTGATTGTACTCCGATTGTCAAGGTCAATTTGAATGGCCAACCAAGAGATTGTTATTGCTTTTCAGTACCTGGCGCTGTGTGTGAAACACGGCACGTTTGCAACGCCGAAAACATTCGTCTGTTTCTCCGCGTGGCCTCTAAAATTACATACAAAAGGTAAGACTAACTAACAACCACATGTAGAAACATTTTTTAGCGCCAACAGTTCCTGGGGACATTGTGCAAATAGTTTCATTTGTAAGCATGTTGTTTAAACAATTGTGAGGGTCTGCTTGTTTATTGCAATCCACGCAACGCAACATCGTTCGAATGACTTACAAGTCATATGTGAATCAATATGAAATAGTTTAGTTTAGTAACAAAGCCCCCTCCGATCACTTGTCAATCTTAATTTGCGTTTACCACATTTTGTATCTATTTTCACTGTTTCAACTTATCACAAGTTTATTTGCATTTAATCAATTCACTTATTAACGAACGCTATGTTGCAACACCATTTGGGGGGAAATCTAATTAAAATAGCGCCATTTATCTTTCGATAGGCGTTTAAGCGGCAAAGTTATCGATTGTTAGTTGAGAATATTTATATTCTATAAACAATGGAATTTGACAGAATGAAAGTAAATTAATCGAATATAAAAAAAATATACAAGGACATGATTGGATGGATGGATGACCAGTAGGACAAGTTGCAGCATTGGCGTTAACACAGATTGAATTGTTTCAAATTCTTCTCGAGATAGTTTAATATTTCTGCTTGCGTAAGTAGCATTGACTGTTTCTGGTTGGCACTGGTTGTATCTTCATTTTCATTTTCATACAAGTTTATCAATTCAAACTTAGGTATGTTGTCGATAATGTTTCGGCCAGCTACCACAATGATCGGAATTCCTATTGCTTTTGCGGTCAATAGTCGTTTTCCTATTGTGAGATTGGATCGGTCATCGATGAGCACATCTTCGTTGAAGCGAGAACCGATTACCTGGGCCAGATGATAAGAGAACTCAGTGCCTTTACCTTTATCTTCTTTGCTGTCCTTCTTGGGCAGAATCAAACAAATTTTGAATGGTACAATCAACTTTGGCCATCGAAGCATGGCCAGGTTAGAACTTGAACTGTGGATGGTGCTGTTCTCGCTTTCAGCTTGTGTCTGTTTCGCTCTCAACTCAATGTTCTCCTGAAGGGAATTGGACAAATATTCCACCGAACCTGCCAGTATTCGACTTATTCCCAGACCATAGCAGCCCATTTGAAGTGCCCTAAAATTGTTTTTAAATATAAAATTGTGGTCTAATATGAGAAATACATACATCTGACGATTTGTATGTTCGCTTAGGTAATGAGCGCCCATTTTACTCGAATACCGATCACTTAGGAGAAATGAATGACCAAGTTCCAGAGCACGACGTTTTGACAGCAGTTGTTCTGATTTGCAGTTCAGGCAACGAATAGTGCCATTCTCAACGGATTCGAGTTGATGCTCGTTGACTAGTTCCGAATTGAATGACTCGTGGCAAGAGAGACATGTGTACACCTCATCCTCTCCTAATGGTGTTTGGAGAAGCCATTCGTGTGAATATTTGCCACCAATTGAACCAACCGACCCAACAGCTAAATGGACGGGAAAGAATGAAACGAAGACTTCTACTAGTTACTGAGAACTCACTTTTTATTACTGGCAATTCGAGTGCAGAAAAAAGCCTCTCATATGCTTTGCATACTTTTTCATAAGTCAATTTGGCAAGATCTTCATTTTTGTCGAATGTATACAGATCTAAGAGAAACTAATTTAATTATCAATGAAAAACTAAAACCTAATTTACCTTTCATGATAAATTCGCGGGCACGTAGTAATCCGTACTTGGTTCTAAGCTCGTCTCGATACTTGGGGGTTATTTGATACAAATAGACTGGCAATTGGCGATATGAAAGTTGATTGGTCGAAGCAAGTATTTGTGTTACAGTTTCCTCTTGTGTCTGCAGTGGGGTAATTCACGAAACCGAATTATGTGACAAACTAATAATGCATTTGCTTACAGGTGCAAGACAGAATTCGTTCTTATGTCGATCCAAAACACGAAACACTTCATCACCAGAAGCGTCCCATCGTTCTGATTTGACCCACAGATGTTTGCCGACCATTGCAGGCATCATTATCTTTTGGCATCCGATCGAGTGCATTTCACGATCGACCAACTGGACTAGTCGTTCATATGCACGAACAACAAAAGGCATTAAACTGTAAAATCCTTTATCGAAGCATTTGATAAAGTTTTTCTCCTTGAATAGCTATT
This sequence comes from Rhizoglyphus robini, assembly GCA_023373905.1. Taxonomy (NCBI): domain Eukaryota; kingdom Metazoa; phylum Arthropoda; class Arachnida; order Sarcoptiformes; family Acaridae; genus Rhizoglyphus; species Rhizoglyphus robini. Next base: position 4,703,796 of record JAKIJQ010000007.1, on the reverse strand, counting down.
ATCGGGAAAATAGATAATTAATTTGTTTGAAGTATAAAATCAACTGTTTTACACTATACTGGCTCAGATCGATATTTGCCGTATCGAGACGGACAATTTCGTTGAATGAAGATCCAAACAATACATCGTTCCATCGGTAGATTTGTGCCGATGATTGATGTCGAAGTGAAGCTTTGTTTAGATCACGTGACGGCTGTTTCCAAACACGAGTATCCTTGTAAGAATGCTGTGTGGGTGAGCGTTGTCGATTGTTCAGTGACGAAATGGAGCAGAAGAGGTGTCCTCGACTGGTTGGAAGACATCTTGTCAAGATATGGTTGGTCTGCACCGAACCACCACGAACAATTGCACTAGAAGACTTGATCAAATTCATTCCCACAACATGTCACCATTCAAAACAATAATATTTCCACTGATTGCTTGCTGCTTTGAATTGCGGTCTCTGGTGACGACTATTTCGACTACCAACAAGAGGTGACCAACTATTTTACACTAGTCACTTCAAATCATTCAAAATTAAAGGAAAGTACCATTGAACAGTGAATTTGAATTTTGTTTACTACTTGATCGAATGCACTTTTCGAGTGAACATTATTGGACTTTGACCACTGACAATTGAGGCAACAACAACGAGAATGAGCACATTCAAGATGCCATTCTGTTTTGTTGCACATTTTTAGCAAAATTCCCCAGCTCTGACATAGAAAGTGTTTGTGACCAATGGACATTTTGTTAACATTAACCACTTGATGCTATGTAAATATTTTCTCGCTACTGGCAAGTTGTAAATGTGGCATGACGATAAGATGACGAGGGACATATAAACGTGCGTCTATTTATCACAGTTAAGCAGTACTCAACTGAGCACTCGAATTAGCGGCTTATCTCTTACAAGAGAATAACTCCGCACTGCTTCTGATCGTTAACGTTAGCTTGACAGTAAACAAGCAACATTGGCCAACCTATGGGAAAATACGTGCTGCTGTCTGTTTGGCTTGTCACTGTGCGTTACTGATCCCAATAGGTACGTCGAAGTGCGAGGCAAAAGAGGCAGAAGAGCATTTTAGGTTACAAACAACAGTCCAATTGGTCGCGTCTCGACTGGACTGGCTCGGTCCAGTAGTTTCATTTCCCCCGGCCAACGTCGAGTCAATCGACGTGCCAAATCACCTTCGTGATCGTTGGTCGCATCCTCGTTCGGATGTACCACAGACACAGTTTACGCACTCTCGGCCAAGTCACTAATTTAAAGTGAGCGGACTGCTCCAAACCGGTCACAGCCAACCCCAAGTGTGTGAGCCAATCTCAATCAATCAGGGCGCCACTCGGCATTCCTTAAATCACTGCCAATTCTTTCCTTACTTTGCAGTCCTACCTGGATTTTCCAGACAGAGTATTTTTATATGAAAGGTACTGACAGCACCTGCACAAGCGACTCGATTTCGATTTCAAACTGAACTAATTGACTCAAGTGACAAGTCAATCTGTGGGAGACAAGTGAAAATCCATATTGAGTTTGTGTGGTTTGTTTGTTCACACCGTCACTATTCATATCACTATCACAATCGAATGCCAATTAGGTGACATCTCTTGTCTTAAATTACATTTGGCGGCACTTTCTTATGGCACAGTTGCACGTGTGACTCGAGTTAACCAATTGGTCTGTTGTCGCCATGCATCAATTAATGTTTTTGTGCTTGTCCACTTGCCTTTCCCAGTGAAGATGATGCGACATGATAAGAGTAGACCAACACATTTGCCAGATAAAGAAAACACACGAATGTCGAACTTGTTTGTGTGCTGCCGCAGCGTGGTGCGAGATATTACATGAAGATATACAAGGATAAAGAGGCTAATTTTGCAAAACATACAAACAAACGAACAACGAACAGGCAATGATTGACTTGACATGATTGGCGCCAATGAAGAGAACAAACGATAACAGCACACAAACACGACATCAAAATACAGCACATCACACCACAACACGACATCAATCAACACAGACACCCTTTATCATCAATGTCAATGATGATCGTTGCGGATTGGATTGGTTCGCGGTGGTTCGACTGTCGGCCCCACAACGAGTGATCGAGCAATGTTCATAGGTTTCCACTCAACTGATCATTGTTGCGATCGACCACCAACGCGTACTAGATACATGCAATGTAATACTAGTCAGGCCGACCTTGCACCCAATTGCATAATAAGTACATACTTGTTTCCAAGTGCATATTCTTTAGGTCATTCAAGACCCACTTATTAGTCGTTCAGTAGTCATCAAGTTAGCTAGGTCATTTGTTCAGTTCAATCGCCTCTGTACCATTCGCCTAAAAAATATTCCACGATCGGAAACTGAATGCCCAAAATAGTGAATTCTTTCGAAACGTGCACGTTTGCCCAATTCATCTACGCAACGATTCCACGAAACATTTCACTCATTCAATTCAAAATCAAAGTGGCGAGTGAATCTGTTTAATTAGGAAGTGTAGAGTGATTCGACCCATTCAGTTAGGTCGGGACGCGAGTACTCAGAGCTAATTTGGGCATTGCAATTTAGAATTGGTTCTTTATTATTTACATATCGTTAGCACGGCGGTGGCGATGGCCGGAGACGTCAAGAGTCAATGGCAATTAGTGTCATTGGGGCCGTGTGCACTCACATCGAACGAGCCAAATTCGTATTGGCCTCCAGGCGGTCAAGTGAGATTTGCAATTTGTAGTGGAGCTTCAATCGAAGTCTTAATTAGTCCATTAGAGCAATATTTCCGTTCTTACTGCGTTGACATTCGCCAGTTGAGTTGAGTTCCAATTAGTCGTGTGCACCCGTTCGATTCGATTCGGTCGATTGCCATTCCTCATTCCATCTATTAATAGAAGATAATATAAAAGAATGAGATTCTACGTCCACAGGTTTGTCCATCGCCATGAAAAATGGCCAACAATTAATAACAAATGCAATTATGCAAGTGAAATCGAGTGGTACTTCCGATGATGTCTAATTGAATTGAACGACCATGCCATTGATCTGATCAATGACAGCACTGGCAGCCGTTGACGAATAACATTTCCCGTCAAATGACAGTTTGACATTTGCCAACGTGTTTGTGTCACAAATTCAACATTCGCCCGCGTTTCAGTGCACAAGCATACTTTCACCTCTTTGACCAATCTAAGGCAGATCTAATTCATCCCAAAGCAGGTACAGGGGAATTAGCAATGCACTCGTGCATTGTGAGAGGTCAACAGTGGAATTTGCCCACTGGTGAAAGGAAGCAATCAATTGTGCTTGTTGCCAACTGACGATTACCAGTGCATTTTGGTGCATTGGTCCAATTGGATTGAATAACAATTGGTCATAAATACATGTTGGCAGTGACAGTGGACAAACAAATTGATGCACTTGCACAAACACATGGATGTATCGGGTCTGGAGTATAACAAAGACATTGTTGGTGTCCAGTCACGTCAACCAAGTTGACATTATTCTATCCAGACATAATTAAGCTACTTGTGGGCAGTGTGCCTCTCGGTGGATATGTCACCATTGAGGCGCATATATATCACTGGTGTTAATAGCCCCGACCATAACTAGGTAACCATCTCGACCTCTGACGTAAGAGAACCATTCTGCCCGACCAACGTTTGCCACGTACATGTCTTGAACTTTGAACGATGGACTGGCGCTTTATATTTGAAAATGTACGACTTGGCTTGAGGTGATGAAATGCGCGCTCGTTGTCACATGTGCCACTCGATTGGCTGCTTTCGTTTGAAACTGGCGACAATGACGCTAATGCAGCCTTTTAATTGGCTAACTTGCGAAGGCAAAGGACAAAAGCTGCAATCTAGGCAACGAATATTACTCCTATCACTTGATGGTGATTGTACTGCAGCATGGCATGGGTTGGTTGGAGAGGGAAAGGACTACCGAATTGGTGCTGATTGGAGTGTGGCGAAACGAAACGAAGTGACGAGAAATTGTCGAGACACGGGAGCCACGACCACTGCAGTCGGAGCGCGCCAACCAAAAGCGGCTTTGACCATACCAACCAGCGTTAGTTCGCCATCGTGCTCAGTCTCTCAATGCATCACTATATCAGCTCGATGGCAAATATGAACTGCGAGATGCTTTATGATCAGTGCGAATGCAGCTGGGACAGGACGACCGCGAGTATATAAAGGTCGACCAACAAATGCGACCAGCAAGACACTCGCTCTGTCCTACATCCTCAGCCCAAGTCACTCCACATCGCCTGAGTGCATCAGGTCCGCGAATATTCTGCACTTGACAATATGTTTTGGTTCGACCATCACTAACACTCACCTCCACACTGACCGATCGCAAGCTGATCAACCTGTGCCGCACCATTGTTCAGTATTGCGGTGAGTAGACATCGACCATCGCAATCGGCCAATTCTAATGAATTGAATTGCAGTCCACAACACAACACACCACAATCAGAATGATCTCACTCAGTCACTTCTACGAGAGATCTCTTCTCGTTGTCGCTTCAGTCCTAGTGTGGGCCGCCATTGTGCCCCAACCTCTTGTCATGGCTAGTCCTCTTATCAAGTCCTCTTCACTCACATCCTCCTTGTCCTTGTCGAATTCGCCAATCGAGTCTAAATCCGGCGGAACTGCTTCTCCTTCCGAGTACGTCGTGGTAGAAGAAGATAGCCCAATTCTGGAAAGTCTCACAAAGCTGCTATCGAGTCAACCGCAAGTTCGCATGCTAAGACCAAACCTGGAGCCTCGCAATTCCGACTCCGAACCGATCTCGCCTCCATACAACAGCAAAGACGAAATAACCGACAACGATAATGTTCGCTTGGGCAAGCTGCTATTTGACTACTTCCGATCAAACAACAACAGGTTGCCTAGAAGATTCGGATCTACTTCGAAACGAGCCGGTAAGACATTTTACATCGAAAGGAGCTTAACATGAACTAACTCATATTATTATTTTTAATTAATTAGCTGCAATGGGGGTCGACTTGCCCGACTACATTCTACACATCAACAAAGGCAGAAATTTTGACTTCTCTTCGTTCCGTGAGAAGATGCAAAAGAGCGGATAATTGATAATTGAATCACTAGTAGATCGACTCGAATCGATACAAAATGTACTTTGATTTAATGGCAAATTTGATTTGATTCTCTTTTTTGTTGTTGTAACCTCATTTGTTCTTACGAATCGTACCAAACGAGTATTTTGCATTCCGTTTCATACCGAAACCCACCGAGTCATTACCAATGGACACGTTTTTGATTACTCAAATATACCAATGAAAATTTATCGATTCTATGTAAAGTTGAGTAGATAAAATAAATGTTTAAAACCTAATTAAAATGTTTTATCAATTCATAATTTGTAAATTAGTATAAAGAACTTCGAAAAAACAATATAAAATATTAATGAAATATAACTAACTTGAGGCATTTTCCCGAAATGGTTAATTCTGTTTGATTTTTCCTTTGTCGTCGGACATTAATGATTCAGACTGTTCTTTAAGTAACACAATTCCAATGAGAATACACGTTATTCCTATTGCCCATTCAAGGGAAATAGTCTCTCCAAACAGAATTCCGCCAATTAATGCCTGTGAATGCAACAACAACAGGTAAATAATCAATAATTTAGCATGTAATGCTTACCGTAAAAATAAAATTTGAAACAGTATTGACAGCAGTCACATGTAACGTTACTTGAGAGAATGCCAATGCCAACGAGTACTGCGACCACATGATTGCATTCGAAGCAATCATCAATGCCACTGCAATCGCTTGTGCAATCCACACAAAATACTACAACAATTAATGACAATGACAATTAATTAAACAAATGTTAGTTAACACACAAATGGCTTACATCAAGATATTCTTTGGAAAGGAAAGATGTTGAGCCCAGAACCGAACGTGATATGTCAGGTGAAGTGCTCAATTTGCCAAACAAAGCCGCTAGTGCAGCAAACAAACCAGACAGTACGGAATGTTTTATCACAAAAAGTTTCATTTTGTTGAATAATAAAATGTTGGAATGATTCCGATGACTAGATGGTACAATTGAAAAGATTAATAATATAAATGGATTTCTTCAAATCGAGCGAAAGTAGACTTGCCCACATGTTAACTCCAAGTGTAAACATTGTAAATATTTGTTCTAATGATCACAATACTCGATCACAGATGGCGCTACATCGTTACATGGAGAAATTAAACAAAGAACCATTTGTTGCTGCTTTCGATGCATTCAAAATGAGAAATACATTTTTTGTTTTCGATTAATCGTTTTATTATATTCCAGGATAACGAAACGCTATTTTGGGATTCTTCTGGACATTTTTTTAACCGACTTCAAAATTGTTACCCAGTTATAATATCCAGTCGAAATAATTTTAACATAATTGTCCCGTTCTTTAGAACAAGAACCATCTTTCATCATAAACATTTTTTCAGAATTACTTTCAACAATTAAAAGACGGCAATATTCAATATTAAAGTTTATTGGCATTGGACAATTGCATAATATGCACTCGTAATGAATCAACATGTTATGTTTATATCGATCTGCTATAATCAACTATGATTTTATTGTTATAGATTATCCATATGAGAAGAATGGAAATAAAATTACAAAACCAAATTTATGAATCAAAACACAAAACTTAAAATTTGCAATTTCCAACTCTATTCAACGATAAATTTGTTAATCATGAATTCACCAGATTTGTTTCGACACAATTTGCACACAAACTATTGGAAAAGTGTGTATCGCTTAGTGGTGCAGCGCTGGAATCAGTTGAGTGTGCTTATTTGCCCAAACCAAAAGAATAACGTCGTTTCATGAATTCGTCAAAGCTTGAAACCTTTTTATTTCCAGCTGGATTGATTGCAGAAAACCATCGCTTTCCAATGCCGAACTGATATCGTTGTGCTTTGCGCTTTTCTGCTGCGTAGTCTGACTCCATCGGCAATTGGTTGTCTCCGGTCCCAATGGCATCGTCGTCCTGGCCGTACACCTCTTCCATCGCTCTCTTGCCCAAACCAAATGAGAACCGCTGAGGCTTCGAACGTTTAATTCTAAATGAATTCTGCTCATCGTCATTCGCATTGCCATACAACTTTTGCAATATCATTCTTTCAACAATTGAATTTAAGTCTTTGTTGCTGATTCCTCTCAAGTCGTCCGTTTCAAATTCCCCGTTTTGGCGTTTACCGAGACCGAAATTGTACTGCCGAGAGCGTTTTTCTGTGATCAAAATGAAATACGATTAAGATTTAATTAAATTCAAATTTAGTTTTTATTTACCTGGCTGGGAAAGGTTCAAACTTTCGTCTGCTGTGGCCACTGGGTCCTTCGAGATTGTTGGCGATTCCTGATTGGTGGGACTTGGGATGGACAAGGTTGATGAGAAATCGATGCAGTTCAGCAGAACAAGAAGTGCAAATGCAATTAATGTCATGCTTGCTTGCAATGGTTTCAAGTTGAAGTTCGTCATCGATGATGTTGATTTACGTGAAGACATCTCTGTAAATGAAACTCAACATTATTTACGTTTGACAATGGTTAAATTGTGGTGTGAATGAACTATCTATTGACCACTCAACGTTACATTTACTCACTGCGACTCAAAGTGTCATTCAACGATAACTTTTTTGACATTTGACATTTGCGTTAATTAACTCATTTATTCACTCTTCCGATTACCGTCGATGCGTCAACTTTTCAAGATTGTAATTGGATTTCATTGTGTTACCCTCATTGCCATTTGCCCATCAAATTTACTCTCATCCGCATTCATTCTCTCTTGTGTATTTACCATGGTATTTTACTTGAACTTCTCAGTTATCAAGTGTCAGGGATAATTTTAAAATTTTATTATTTTTATTTTAGACCAAACACACCACAAATCACCGGAAACCTTAGGTTTTTATTTTGAATAAGTTATTTAATGTTTTATTTTTAATCTAACGTGCATTTTGCATCTTAATTTAGTTTATTTTGTCGCATGTGACCATTATTCCTAGCCTAATTACTACTAGAACTGAACCAAATGGTGAGTTTCTTATAATAATGCTCATTGATAATTGTGATAAATTGTCTCTATTTCAGACTCTGAAATTCTGAGACATTTTCCCTTGATGACGTCGTTTGCAATTGTTTAATGAGTAGCTATATTAGCTCAATTAGTATCTATTTGTGTCCCAACAATTGCTTCTTATTAATGTCTCCAAAAGTTTCCTCTGCTTTTTCGGAATTATTGAGCCAATCTAGTTAGTATCCAGTTGTGAGCTTAATGCTCAGTAGAATAACATTTCGCAGCGAATTTGTACTTTTGAAGCAATCTCAATAATTCATAAGTGCAATTCAAATGTTGAATGTTTACTTAACGTCAGTCTTTTTACATATGGATGTATCAGCAATTACCAATTCATTCCATAAATAGAAGTCATATGAGAACCCATTTTACATTTTCACAATGAACTATTTCCTAATCACAAACGAATTTGGTAACTTTGTTACATTTCTATTCAATGTTAATTCGTGTAGTGCCGAGTGTAGCCTAGCAAATGGACCATCCCAGTTGAATATCAAATTTTGCTTTTTATGCCATTTATGGCAATGCAATCTCACTCGAACAAGTCTCTACGCAACTCAGCAATGGATTTTTGTTTTGTATTTTAAAGTTCTTTTTTTAGTCAAAAACATTTTTGCTTGAGTATCCCCAAGAATGTCAAAGTTTGACAAAGTCCTTTCCCTGGAATATTTAATATTCGACGAATTATTTATTTGTCAGAGGTTCTTTACGGTTGCTAAGGTTGGGTCGATCAGTTTTTCTGGTTAAATTTTCTACTTCGATTCGAAATGATAAATGTCGAATTGATTTACTAAGTATTCAATTAATCTGATTAATTTGAGTTGAGTTGTGTAGTTCCTAAGTCGATTATTAAAACTCTTTGAATGGTGAACGTCTGCATAATTTGGAGCGAATTCTACTGCTCGTTGCAATGGTTGTGTATTTATTTACTTTCCAGTGCAGTCAGTGCACTCTTGTAATGCACTTTGTCGTTGTATTGTGTTTGACGATTGCTTCTTTCTCCCCCTTTCCTGTGTGGAGCAAGTTGATTCTTAAGCCTTCCATCTTTTCGAATTAAATTTTTACTTTATTAGCTCAATGTAATTCTAATGCATTGGTAATGTGTTGTGCAATGTGACGCCAAAACAAACCAAAGAATTTGCCTGTTCGAGTGGTGATTAGAGAGGACTGTCGATTGATTTAAAATTGGTGACGTATGTCGAGGTTTACTTAGCAGATTATCGCCGAGTACATTTGTGCTATATACGGCAGTACACTTGGACACTATTTCCGAACTATCTCAACAATACAGTTTGTTTTGTTTGTTTGTTTGTTTGTCCCTAATAAGGTTCGTTTGAGTTGATTTTATAAATTAGTTTCGTTGTTACTTCTTATACATTCTTTGTATATTGAAATGTCACCAGCATGACATCATTGTTAGTTCATTTGTGAATTAATTAATTGACTTTTACTTAAGTTTCGTTCAGACTTGGTCTATTACATTTGGCCTGTCTTATCTCGAATGAGCTCACAAGGAAGTTTATCACGTTGACACTGTCAGATGCAGTCCATTTGTCCATTTCGATGTTTATTCTTACTTGCTTCTGTCCTTTACACTAAGTGTGCACTTAGAAGGTTCTCGAAATAACTCTTTTTGCTTGGTCATTTAAGTTAGACTGTCTAGTCAGTTAGCGCACAATTGAATTGCACTTACAGTCTGTACAGCATTCTATTGACATAGCTCACTACTGTGCTTCACTATTGCTCTTTACTACTGCAACTTTATCTATTTGCATTTGTGTGAAATTCCAAATTAACTAAACGATCAAGTGTTTGATTGCTTCAGTGGGTCATCTCACGGTAATGAGCGTGATCGAATTTGTACGCACCCACTCAATCACATCCGGACAAAATTACTATCAGGTTTATTTTCCAAAAACAAGATTAAACATTTAGGTTACTCGCTAGAATTGTGTGTTGATTCAAGCGAATCAATGTTATCTATTTTGTCCGAAGCACCTTTTTTTATGGAAAAACAGTTCAATTTACAGTAATGTCTTTGTGAGAAATGTCATTTGCGCCAATAGTGCCAGTGTTTTGCCTAAATTGGAAAGAGTACTTTCGAGTGTATAACATTAAAACATGTGGGATTGTCTTTGTATTTGCAAATAAACAAACTGACAATTGGCGAATTCGGCTGATTCACGTGTGGCTCTTTTTCTGTACTGTCTCGTATTGCCTTTGGCAGAGTCCTTCTGACAAAAACTGACAACTGAACACTTGCAATACTAGTCCAGTCTATTTTGTATACCCTTTTGACTTTTGTTCTTAAATGGGAGCATAGCAATGTGTGCAATGTGTGTATGCACTTCATGTACATTGTGCACTGTCACATCACATTAAAGGTCGTCATGTACGCTAATTATGACTTATAGGATAGCTAATGCAATAATGTACTCAATTAGGCCAGTGTTTGTCTTAGATAATCGTCAACGCCAATGAGGTAATTGTCTTCCATAAAGCTAATTGTTAATTATGATTATTTTATAATTATATGCCAACGACACTTTGGCCTGGTCGCACTAATTGGCCTTGTTTGTCGAACGGTCGTTTCAGTTTCAGACCAGAGCACTGCAGTAAAGACCCTCTAAGGTCTTGTCTTGTCTTGTCTTGTCTCTCTGATAATGTCTGCATTGACGTGAACGAACTACAGCAGCAGCAGTCCAAGTAGCTAATGTCATTAGCGTTATTAATATTTTTATTGCCTCCAATAAATTAGCCCAATAACGTCTCTGTTTGGCGACAAATAGGCCGATAAGTGATCGTTCAGCAGAATGTGCGAAGAATGGCCTGTGCCACACTTGCAACAATGGTCAGCCAATTGCGATGGGTGGTGGCCAGTGGGCCAAGTATGAAGTAACTAATGAGAGCCTCTATTTACATGTCTATTTCGATTAGTGGTGATAGACACTTTCGGTGGGGTTGCTGTGCTGTGCACAACACTTCTGCACTCTTCCCCACTCACTTTCACATGACAAACTTTCTTACGAGTCATTCTCATTAGCCCATGGAAAGGTTCTTTTGCCGGAAGAAGAGCGACACCGTCTAATTGATTCGTTAGATACCGTCTAGACCAAACTGTAGTGCTCTTAATTATTTGGTCCGCCTGCCTCACTCGAAATCTCTTGCCAGTCAACTCGATCACCGAACTGTCCCTCATTATCACAATTTGGCCCTTCTCTCTGTCAAGTATCACATTTGACAGCTCAATGAGTTTGGTCAGCTCGCTTGTTTTACGCTCATTTGGTGTCATTTCGAGTAGAAATGTCCCAACTAAGTCAATTTGCATTTATAAGGCAAAGCCATTCCTAAGTAAGTCCACTCACAGCTATCTCAAGTTAATTAGATATTTTTCCATTGTAATTTCTTCATGATAACCAACTAGTCTGAAGTAAAGAGCACAGGCAAATTTATTTCTAGGATATTTCTAAATCTGAGATTAATCTAAATTTTGTAGTCACCATTCGAGGTTGTGAGCGCACTGTAAGGATGCATTGTGCATTGACCGAGTCTATGATTTACTATTAGTGAAGCATTAAAGCAATGATCATAATTTAATTAATCGACTAATTGCATTCTCTTTGCTTGTTTGCCGTACCGCTTAGGGCTTCATTGAGGCAATACTAGCTGTCAAGTTATGAGTATGAATGGAACGACTAACTAACAACTAATCCCTACTTTGCACTCGATTTGCCCAGTGGCTCTCCTTTTCCGTTGGCCAGTGCTGCGTGGGATTGCACCGGTCCAGGCTTGATTGCTACTAAGTAATACACAAAGGTGCTTCGAATGGTCATTCCTTCTGGCTGTCCATGGAATCGAACATAATCGGGTTCTATTAGATTAGACCAGATTGAGCCGCTACACGCCTCGCTCTCTTTTGGACTGGCCATATTTTGCTATTGTCATCTCTTCAAGCGTGTTCATTAATCAAAAGACTTTAAAATTGTCATAACTCTACACTTTAATATGGAAAATTAGTCTTTTTAATTTGTATTTTTGTATTATTTTAATTAATTTTGAGGGCTTTGTCTATGATGGTAATGTTTAGCATGGTCTTGTGCCCTGAGCCTTTGTGCACATGCATTTAATTATGAGCTACCTGGAATTTTAATTTAATTTTTTATGCCAAGTTTAGTGCATAGAACAACGCTTTTGTACCGCGCGAGACATAATTGAAAATCTCGATTAACGCTCTGAATAGAGTGCGCAAGCAATTTGAACTTGTTTAATATTTCATATTATTATGCATCCAATTTGACATTTGCCTAGTTTAGATTGCTACGGACGGGACAAAGAGTCAATTGGCTTTGTCTCATCTATCTAACCAACATTCACCATTAATTTGCTTTATTCCAAACGGAAATGGACTCCTTTCCGATGGGAGCATAGTAGCGCACACCTTGTGTGGTGATGGGATTACAATGGCTAATTCGTGACAAGACCGGTGGCGAGGATTGTGTCCTGTCGGACAAGACAAGAGGACAATCTGTATGTTCGTTTGTGTAGGCGACCGTAATCGGCTGTGTTGCATTCTTGTGAATCGATCTCAGTTGTGGTTAGACAGTTAGCACTCACAGTGCTGGCCAATTGTCTCTGGTAGTTCTGTGGAAGGTGGCAAACAAGGACAACTTTGCCCAATCGATAGTGCATTAGTTTTCGTGTTGTGTGTTATCACTGTTCTCATCTTTCCGTATTTATAGATGGACTGTTTGTTCAGTTGTGCTGCAGCAATGTGTGCAATCACTGGAAGCCTATTGAAACTGTCGTCGCTTGTGGTGTGATCGAATACAAATGCCGCCAATGTTGCTGATATAGGATCGTTCCAATTGACATTTTAGACTTGGTCTGGCTGGATGAGGTCAAACACACCGACAGTGATGCATTACCTCGATGAGCACTGGCGAAGGTTTACACTTTGGCCCTAGTGGCACTCATTCGATCAACTTGCCCATTAGGCATCGTTCGTTACACGGCCAGTCCATGTCTCTCCCTACCTGGCAGGTTATCAATTTTTCAAGTGACAATCTCGTAAATAGCTTCTTTCCTTGTCTGCTGGGAATTTGGGCTTGACTTTTTTTTTGTAGAAAGTTAGTGATCTTCCATGCTCTCTCAAACATCTTGTGGGATTTGTATTGGAAAATTTCAACCAAATAATTGGTAATTACCTATAATACTGATGGCACTGAAATAGACCTCTCAGGTCTATTTCATCATTTTCTGTTTCACATATGAATGCTCGTGTCTCGTATGGAAAGTTGCTCACTCGTAACGGTGTTCCTTTTTATTGCCATACAACATATATTATACAATCGACTTGTCAACATCACAAATGGAAGAATGCCTTACAGTGAAGTGAGCAGCTTGTTTATTTGTGCGCAGTGCGAGTTATGATTGATGGGCCCAATTGGTGGAGTATTAATTAAGTTGAAAGGATATGGCTGCACTTGTTCGCAAATCAGTGGAACCATATCTAAATGCAATCATTACTGCCACTGATTGCTAATCACTGGTCGGGCTGAGTGGCCGGCGAGTGAGTGCGTCATGACATGCATTAGCAAGCAATCAACATTGGTAATTGAGCAGTGCTACAGTGTAGGAGACAAATGAACACAACGACAATCACTGCCTCGGCATTATAGTTCCCTTCTCGGCATTGCATTATGTAACGACCAGTGCCGCATACAATGGACAGTCGAACTATTTGTTTGACTTTGTTTTATTTTAGGAATTGCTTTCGTAGAAATTGTTTTGTTACTGCAACACACAAACCGGTAACCATGCACTCTGCACTCGGTCACTCGATTTAATTCTGAGAAGGCACACGCTTCCAATTGCGCAATGTATTCCTCAATGAGAGGTGCACTTTGGGTGCTTTTGCCAGTGTGTGGCTTGTTGATCGGGCCTGATTTACTCTTTCTGATTAATTTGCTGCCTGCTGTGAGACAATCTCGGCAATTAGTCTATCAATAGGCAGGCCATTTTGAGATAATGAGCTTATATCGGGCCACTTTGTCCAATATGAAGCCGAATAGATGAATGGTCAATGAGTGGTGATGCGTGTCGTGAGTATTAGGCTAATGTAGTCGATCATTGGACACGATGTGTTCCATCTGACCCCACTCTTTTCACTCCACTGAACTGAACGACGGAATTTTTATAAAAATCACAAAACGTTCCAAATATAAGTGAGAACAGTCGAGTGCAAGTTTTATTATGGTCGGCCATATCTATGCAAATGTGTATTATTGTCACTTGCAAATATTTGGTTTAATACATTTTTATCGTTTCATTTTATTCGAATGACTTTATTTATTTTGCTTTCTCCTTTTAATATTTGCAGTACTTGCCACACTTTATATCCGGTAGTATATATTTGGATTGCTCATAAAATGGTACGAGTTTGGCCAATAAATGCAGTGAGTATGATTAATAATAAAATGTATTAATATGATTGCAATAATTAGTTTGTCACTAGATTGGCATTATCGATTCGATGGAGTCAATATTTATTCGAGTCTCATTCGGGAAGCAATTCATTTGAATGTGACACACACGGACGGGCTTTTCGATGCGACAATTCTCGGTTAATTGCAAAAGTTATTTACAAATTAGACTCGTTGCACGCATTTGAGCCATATTTTCATATTAATTAGCCGAGGGAGGAGGACGGCTCGCCAATCAACGGAAAATTGGCTCGACCGTAATTGCAATGGCCAACTGGCACATGTGACACGCAGCTCGCTTTAATTCATCTGGCACTGCCATTGACTAATCCAAAAGACATTGCTTATTGGTTCGTGGCCAGTGAGCCACAGTCGGTAATGAGAATATATTGGCAAAACATATCATATGTTTATTCAAATTCATTTCTTCTCTCTTATAGGTCGATGGCAATAAGTTGGAAGTTGCCATTTTCATTTTCATTCTACTTTGCATCTGGCTTCTGTCAATATTTTTGTTTAATTCCAACAGACTTGATTTATGCCATCAAATATATTCTATCAAAATGCATACGTCAATGCATTTGGTTTGTGTTGATGCACTAGTCAGCCACTCACTCAACTCAACTCATTCAGTTCGTTTGACATTTTCGATCAATTTTAAAGCCTGAAAGCTAATTTAGCCTCAGTACTGCAGCAGTGCACACGGGCACTAATTGAATCAATGAGCATACCTCTGAGCGTTAAACCTCTCGCTTTGTTTGTGCTTTTAGTTTGCAAGTTGATCAATGCATTTAATTTCATTGTCACCACCCAATGTGCATGTCATTAGGGTGAACTGAATGTATTTCTCAAGTTTAAATGAGCTTTCTTCCCGGAAAGACATCTATTTCAATAATAAGCAAACACTTCAATACGAACGACCCCTTTGGGCTTTGGTTGGGTTCACTTGGCCTGGAGAGAAAGCGATGCGTGCGCCAACCGCAGTGATTCGATCGTTCATTCGGTATTATCATTGTGTGGTCTCCCGGTAAGTAGCACCTAACTCTTTGAAAGTACAGGCAAATCAAATGTGTTTCATCCATAATCCGATGGTGACGCGTTCTACATGGAAGATCACGTCTCTCGTGGGCGAATTCATCACCGACTGGTTTACTCTCCGAGCATGCACCACTCGCACCGACTTGTAATTGGCATTATAAAATGAAAGATCAGCTCGATCAAAGGATACACACAAAGCATCGAACCATCGTCACTAATGGAAAGTACACGCAGTGCGGGCAAATGTTACCTTTACTCCCACTGCCCGACAACACACATCGCACAGACACACACCGCAAATGGCAACGTTCATTATTTATTTATTTGCTGAGAGTTTGCAAATTTAAAATTTCAATTAATTAGACCTGTGTACTGGGATGCTACTCGGTGATGCAAATGGAAATTGAACTAATTAAAGTGAGATTACCACTTGCCTTTGATTGAATTGTCCAATGGGTGCGGGTGGGTAGGTGTGCGGTGAGATGCTTGTGCTACTTCACTTCTCTCCAATAGTCGATTTGAGTTTGACAGAATTTGCAAAGTTGCCGAATTGAGAGTGTTGAGATCACTTTAACGACTTGCTAATGACTCACAGGTGAACATTAGTGGTACAGGTGATGGCTACAGGCTGACAGGTCGAGTTGAGCGCAACTATCGGTTAGTGCCACTTTAGCAATGACACTTGTTTGTTTAGTGGCAGACGTCTTGTGCCTTCAGTGTGCGTGCCTGCTCACGAGTGTCCAGCGACTGTCTTCCGACTTGCTGCTTGCTGCCTTGTCAGCGGAATAGCTTGTTAGCTTTTAGTGGTCCATTAGTGATCCTGCGTTCTCTATTTATGCATTTGGCGCGCGCGGGACGCACCAGACAAGACCACCGAGTGGTGATAAAGAGACACTCGTAGCTAGTGACAGTGAGCGCAGTGCCCAGCCTGATGTAGTCAAGTAGTGAAGTACACCTCCACAGCCTTCTCCCAGTGCATTCTCCACTGGTGTCCTGCGTGTCGCCAGTGTTGCGATGCTCGGGAACTGTTTGGCACCAGTAGACTCACTTTCGTCTGCACCCAAAAAGGAAGATTGTAAAGTCACGCATTACACCACTGGACAGAAGGAGAAGAGTCACTTTGGCAGCACTCGACTGGCACTCGTGTGTCATAGACGCATTTGTTCACTGACAGCTAACCTGACGAGCTTTACATGGACTAAGTGCCATTTGTGCTCGTTTCCGTTCACTGGCGTAACACCGTTGATCAGTTATCACTGCCCACTTTGGCCGATATATTCGAATTACTTGTGCTCATTACGATGCAAATAACATCTTCACTTAATTGGCTGTTCGTTTATGGTGATTACATCATA
Source organism: Rhizoglyphus robini (assembly GCA_023373905.1). Lineage (NCBI taxonomy): Eukaryota > Metazoa > Arthropoda > Arachnida > Sarcoptiformes > Acaridae > Rhizoglyphus > Rhizoglyphus robini. The sequence continues at coordinate 4,686,818 of JAKIJQ010000007.1, read as the reverse complement.
ATCGAGCTTGGTCTATAGCATTTACGATCTTCACTATTGTCCAGTTCAGCATTGACGAGAACATTAGTCACTGTTTCCCATTATTAATGAGTCATTAATGAGTGAATTTCTTGGAAACACCTCCGAGTAAGAATAGGGTTGGTAGTAAACGATGCAATCATTGGACGAATTGCGTCGAAAACATTAGTGTTTGCTCTAAACTTTAAAGCACCACAAGTGACTATTTGTTTGTCTACCAAAATGTGTCTTGCCCTCGTCCACTCATCTTCTTTCATTAAGTTTATGATTGACGCATTTGTTTGCTTATTGAGGGAGAGTAGATGCATTATTTCACTGAGCATTTGAATAAAGGGAATTTTAGGTTATTGCCAATAGTTTCAAACGAATATGTCCGCGTTATCTATTCATTAATGCAACTGAACAAATTCGAACTACAATGCTATTTTCAAGTAAAATAACTTCACCGACAACATGTAAGACACACTTATTGCACTTGCTATTGGTTGATATATTCAAGAGACTTTATGAACTAGTTGACTATTGCGAATGGCGACTAATTGTTGTGTAATGAGCCCGCATTGAACGGAGACATGAAAAAACATTATCTTGTGGTTTATTTTGTGGTCGATGACTGTCGTTCAAAGTTTGATGACCGATTGCTTGTTAGTAACAGATGAGTACTACTCACTGTCGGCCGAGTGTTTTTAAAACCAATCGATGCGAAAGCACTGCGCCATCTAACTTTGTGACGTTATTGGTCTGTCTGCCTCGGAAGTGCATTGTTTGTCTGGTCTATGAATAGCTTCATTTGGGACGGTACTTTTGCGTCAAGCACAAATCCACTAAATTTGATTCGTCATAATTCGATAAATTCGAAGCTATTCAAATTAGACAACTCAATCAGTGCATTGGATAAACACAATTGACAATTGACAGAGTGGAAAGGTCTCACTAATTGAGACCAGTGGGGCGAATTGAAAAAATTCCATTGGTCAATGTTGGTTTGTTGCTGGCCTCGTTCCCAGTTCGATCGGGCGCACTTAAATTAAATTGCGTTCCACAAATTAGCCATTTTGTGTCGGCTCGTTTGTTTGATGGTCCGTCCGCGGTGGCCCCAAAGGGCTTGGATTAGTTCACTGTCTGATTTAAAGTTTGGCCATCACTGTTTTTTGTCTAATTTAAATTTCAAAATAAATTAAACCGAGCAAGTTGGCAGTGAAGACTTCATTCTAATCAGGTCGCATCACCGAACAAAATTTCTCGATAATTCATCGCAGTGAAGCCAACTTTAAGTTTTGCTATCGAGGTAAATTTGAAAGTTTCAAATCGATTGGGTAATTCGTCAATTACTGCAAAAACTTTCCTACTTTGTCGAGTGGCACACTTCTTCAGTTCATCAGTTCGGCGAAAGCTTCCTATGCAAAAGTGCTTTGTCAATTAACCCTTGCTTTCTCCTTGACAACTGACTGTCGCTTCTCGATGTGCACTCGGTCAAGTGTCGGTTAGTGGCCATTAGAAGTGATTTGTTGTGTCACTGAACACTGATTCGGTTAGTGTCACACTTGATCACATTTATAGGACCGAATTTGTCTTCGTTTGTCGTTGTCTTTTGGGCCATCAATATTTGATATGGCAGGCAATCACTGCCACCGAGCCAATCTCGGCCAATCGGTCACCGTACAAGTAGTTGGTTTAATCGAAAATGTAATTTGACCCTTCTCACGCCACAATGCTCACAATGACTTCACTTCGTGTCCTTCTTTCTTCCGTTGGCCGACTTTCTTTGTGCAGTGAAATTCAATTTATCTTTGGCAATCGAGTTCTCCATTCGAAATGGCTTCATCCTGGATTGGTCACTCGACCAGCAGTCTAAGTGTAATGAATTATTAATTACCAAAGTGTATTGCACTCCATTTGGTCGAGTGAGGCACTGAATTTTAATTGCAATTTTGACATTCTCCATCCAATCACTATTTATATTTGTGCAGTGTTTGGATTGTAGTAAAACGTTGAAAAGAAACATTTGTTGGTTATTGATTAGCTGACAATTAGGGATTTATAGCATGAGACTGCTTACAAATAGACACGTTTACTATTAATAGTGGCCCCAATTGGCACTTTGACCAAGTGGTCATTTATTCACTGACGCGCTCTCTGGCCATCTTTGGTTGTGTTTATAGTGCAAAGTGAGACCCTGCAAGCTATCCCTCAAGTAAAGCATTCGGCATGAGTTTGCATTGCCATTTGCATTTAATTAATCTAATAAGGTACTTTTCTTTATTACAAATTGGCAACGAGTGAAACTGGAGCCCAGCGAGGCAACAAACAAAATGATTGCAGGCTCCTTTGTGTTGGCTCAAAGACCCAATCGCCACTGTGCCATCATTACCATCGCACATACACCACAAAGTCATTATCTTTGTAAATTCATATATTTCCGTTCGAAGTTATTAATTTATTCCCGTGGTAATGTTTCTATTTGGCCATAATTCTGCACACTATTTAGAGTGAACTCGTTGTGTGTGTGTGTCATTTAAAACGATTATTTTACAAATAGACAAATTAATTTATTCATACTCACCGACAGAAGGACCAAGAGGAAGCGGCTTGGGAAACGTCGACTTGGCTGTGTTTAATTAAATGCGACAAGCCAATTAACCGAGAGAAGGAGATTGCACTGGCAGATGTGTTCGGCTCGATGCCGTCTGTCGTGGCCGGACCTGTGATCAGGAATAATACCTGCGATTGTGACTAATTGAGCCTATTACAAACAAACAAAATTGTTGCCGACTGGCTCGGTTGTGGTGCGGTCAGAGCGCGCTCGCTCACCTCGTTCACTCCATTCAGCAATGTTTGTTGTGCACTACATTTGGCCCACTGTCAGTCGAATCGATCTCTGTGATGCTTGCTAATTATAATAAATATATGGCTTAACTGTAATCCACACACACACAGACTCACAACACAACAAGAGACATACAAAGAGACAGACAGCACACACACACACACTCGCAATGTTTGCCTTCTCTGGAGGAGCAATAAATCAAAAGTTAGTTGCCTTTGCAGTGTCTGTTGATTATCACTTCTGTCTTGACATTTGCTCGCTATGTATCGTTTCAATCCGGATGTAGGTGTTTTGTGAGTGTCGCCCTGCACGACATCACTGCCATTGCCATTGCCACACACACATTGCTGTATGTCGGTCTCGATCAGACCACCGGACCATCAACTCCAATTGTGCACACATTCGGACAGTGCTCTTTGCAGGCCAAATAATTACTTTCATTTTCCATTCGGAATGATTTCTTCGTGTTCGGGCCGATTTCACTTCCCGAAATAGTCCTGATAGGTCTGTTTGCTTTGTCTGCATGATTGGCCATATCAAATGTTAATTCATTTTGCTAAATTGAATACATTTCCTATTACAATTGTAATCGATTGCCAGTGTCACATGTGACATTCACAAATGGACTGGTCAGCTCAACTCGACTCAATTGATCTGTGTTGAGTCTCTCCTGTGCACATGTGAGTTCATTGATCGGCAGTGCGGCAATTAAGCAATTAGTGGCTTTTTCCTACTTGTCCCTCGACTGTGTCGAGTCAATTGGAGTAGCACATCTGCCTGCTTGAGACAAATGCCCTTGCGAACGTTCTTAATTCCTGTGACGACACCAAATTAATTACAAGCGAGACCAGCGGTAACAAGGATTGAAAAGTTGCAAAGCCACTGAAGTGTGTGTGGCGGCACTCTTCACTGCACACACAAATCCAATGAGACTCGCAGATTGTCAACTCTAGAGTCCTCTCACACTCGGTCTTTGGGTGGCGCGATTGGGGATTTGGTTTGTTTGCACTCACACTTGCAGATGATTTAACTACTTCACTTCACTGTTCTTTGCTTACTCGTGCAAACTGAGGCCACCAGGCAACAGGCCTGGCTTCATTTGCCTTTATCTAATTGAAACTAATGTCCAAATGCACTTTAGGTCACTTTAACACTGTAATCATGATCGTTTGCACACGCGCTGGTAGAGAATTTCAAATTGATTCAGTTTCGGTACAGACATGTCGATTTGGTGGGAGGTAGCAAACGAGAGTGTTTTGAGTGGTGCAAGCAAACCATTGCTCTGCTTGTCCGATCATCAATGTAATTAGTCGTAATTGAAACGATTCAGAGGGAAAGCAATTACTACGAGACGGTACAATTCCACACTGCACTCATGTCCACTGCAGTTTGCATTTGTTCCAATAAATAATCGATCGTTTTATTTACTCATTGACCGTTAAAGCCACCAGGCAGCAATTGAATTAGTGCAATATTAGTCTCACCGACAAGTCACTAAAGTCGATCACTCGAATGGCCACTCGATTGACCACTGCCCGCATGAGCGTTTGTGTCTAGGTTCTATCAATGCTCTAAATGCTTTAATTTGGCCACTATTGGTAACATAGGCCAACGGATTAATTTCTTTCTGCTTCATTAGACATTAATGATAATTTCAGTAATTAATTCAATTTCTAATTTATCTTACACCAATCTAGATTTTATTGGGATTTGTTTTGCTTGAACTCTTCCACTGGAAAATTCCGTATGAACGGACTTGCGAATTTATCAGTTTGTCGATGACGAAAGTGACGCACTACAATGGGCCAAGTGCTGCCACTCTCAGTTAGTCAACCAGATCGATTTTAATCATTGCTGTGACACTATGACTGTGTTGTGTCACAAGTCACACTTTATGTCCAGTTAGTGTAAATAGATTTGGCTTGGCCATGGACGGACCTCAATATAAAACGACGACCCATCAATGCGTTGTCAGTCTCGTTAGCTGCCCAATCGACCTGTGTCTTTTCTCATTTGTCACTTGTCAACTTTACCATTTTGGCTGTCTTTTCATTTGCATTGAAGAATGTCTTTCAAACTGGATTATGCATACATTGGCTTCGATGCCGAGCCATGTAATCTCAAGTCTGCCAAGTCCGAACGAGCCGGCACCGAGTCGGGCATTGAGTCCGCGTCTTCTTCGTCGTCGTTGGACGAACTTTCGAAGGAAGCACAGCAAACAAACAAGCCTATCGTTACTGGAGCGGTCTACATCCCACCGCAAGTGTCTAGCTCAAAGGGTGTCCAGTTGCCGGAACGAACTTCTGCTATTGATTTGGTGGTTATGTATCGAGGAAAAGTGGATATGCCAAACCCTGTGCCTTACGAGAGATTTGCGCGAACACGAACAATGAAGTTGCACGCCAAGACATTGCAAAACAGTAAGCACTGTCGTTTTTTAAAGATGCGCATCGAAGAAGAGTCTATCAAGTTTTACCCGTTGGACCCGCTGCCTCAAACTCTTCTCCTTGAAATCGAGTGCCACCAGTTGGATCTGGTCAAACAAAGCAAAAAAGACATTTGCTTCTTTTACTTCACCACGGACACTACTCGCAGGCTCGATACACTTGCGCCACCTACTGGTTTGGATTCGAACTTTTCTGGATATACTTGCTATGTCTTTCATGGCACCTGTCCCAGGACTGCAGACCGAGCCCATCGTTTGATCAAAAATTTTGTGGACCTTAAAATGAAGGCTCAAATTTATAGTTTGAATCCACATTGTAACCTTGCAGCCTTGCCTGAACCTGTGACTCTTGCGAACCAAATTAGCGAATTGAAAGTCAGTGAATTGAAGCCTTTGTTTGAGCCTAAACCGGAGCCGAAGATGCCGAGTCTTGCTTCTTCAGTTGATCTTTTGCTTAATATTGACGATTTATCTGAATCAACAGATATAACCTCGCCTGTGTCAATGTTCGATAATTTGGCTCCAGCTATAGTCAACAAATGCAATACTGAGACTTCGAATAATTTTGATTTGCTTGGGGAAATCCTGTCGCCACAAGTTAACCCCGAAGACGACCTTTTTGCAAAACAACATCACAAATACGGAATGCAAATGGCCAGTGTGGTGACTCTTTGCTCGACAGGTGTTCAACCAGCAGCTGTGACCGATTCAGTCAATCCTTTCATGAAAAACAATAATTTGGCATCTCTACTCTCCAGCTCGCAACCTAATAAATCTTCTCCTCAACCAAGTTTTATAAATCCTTTCGTACAGCCACAACAGATGGTGCCTATAGTTCCATTGGCGCCAACTAAGCTCGTTCCAAATCATCCCAATCTTTCATCAGTGCAAGCCACCGCTCAAGTTCCAAATTACTCAAGCAGTAACCCATTTGGTGCGAGCGCTATCAACTCTTACCCACAGTATCCTTCTGCATCATCGAATCCGTTTGTTTCCACCAACCAAGGACAGCCAAACGTTAAGCTAAGTTCAGACTTTGATGAATTTCTCTCGCAAACCATGAAGGCTCAATTTAAGAAGTGAAACAAACAAAATCTGTTTTTCACTTACTCAATTGCCTCATTACCAGTTTTTTATTTATTTCTAATTGATTTTACTGCTAATTCTTTTAATGTTAGTAATTGATTGCAATTGATGAGATGTTTGTATATTAAAATAAACGCAACTGCTTTATTATGTATTTAAATGGACAATACTAGTTGAACATTTGTGATTGATTGCGCTGCTAAATTGGCGACTAGATTGTATGTAAACAAATCAGACTTGGCCTACTTGGTATTAGAGCTAGTTGATAGTCATTTCCTGCAAATCGATCATCTTGCGTGTCTCAATGAGCCAGTATCATCTCTTGATGCGTTCATCATTGCTGTACTTGCTAAGCTCGTTGCATGACAATTGACATTGATTGGTCGAGTGACGTCCCAAGACTGAATTTAATTTGAAAGCACTCACTCGCGTAAGACCTTTGGTATTAGAAATTGAAATTTGTTTCGTTTAATGTCACCACATTGCCTTTTGCTTGATTGCGCATATTGATCAATTGCACAAAGGCTGCAGCAGTGCAACAGCTTGCGAACCGATCGACGACAAACAAATTGAAATGTGAACGGTTAAGTTTATTTAGTTACGATTATAGTCTTTTTGTTAGCGACAGTAGACGACTATTAATAGACAGAACGAACCAAAGAAGTAATAGAAACGATATAGCATTTGGTGAATGAAGCACAACAAATTAGTGATTACTGACAAGATAGTGCAGCGATAACATTGGTCCAGCTTTATTGCAATGATTTGTGGTTTATGTGGTTTGCGGTGTGTCTCGTGGTTTTGGTATTTTGTTGCACACTTTGAGAGCAGTTCGGTTGTTGTGTCTGTGTTGGTGACTCTCTTCAGAAAAGACCCAAATGGCCTCACTGTTTGAGGCTGACCAAAGATTCCGATGAGGAAGGTGCCAAAGGTGCAATGACGCTCCGTTTGCCCCACATTCCGCGAAGTTTGTTCCAGTGCGGCGAACTCGAACGCTTCTCTGTGATGCGGATTAAAGGAAGGTATTAGTGGTAATCGAGTTGTGTTGGTGGAGTGCACTTACTCTTGCCCCATCCGCCAGCCATGTCGTTCCAGGCCCGCTTTCCCCACATGCCCGAAAGTTCGTTCCACTTGGCCCGCTTTTTGCCCCACATGCCCGACAGATTATTCCACCCATTGACTCCATTTGGTACTCTCCGCTTTCCTGTAAACCGAGAAAAAGGCTAATCATTTAGTGTCATCGATATCGACCGTGCGCCTTAATTAACTTATCGAGTAGCTACTTTACTTGGCCACTGTTAGGCTAGTTCGTAATTACAATTTTAAACTGCTCGACCCAGTGCCCGACCATAATGTGCAAGATTAGTATCGACCATGGTCTGTCGACTGTCATCGTCAGATTTAATTGCAAATTCAATTCTGTCAGTTTTATGATCAAACTTTGTACACTAAATTAATTTGTGTCGGCAGTTTAATTAATTTAAACTTTATTACGTGGCGCTATTTGTGCCTCATTCTGTCAGTGCATAATTCGCCATCTAAATTGAATTCAACTCTCATTTGGTGTAATTAAAAAGTTGATTATGGCAGCAATAACTACTGTGGATGTCTAACATGTACATGGCAATGGTTGAGCACTTTTACTTACCCCAAGCGGCGGACAGTTTATTCCAGTTGTTAGCCATTCGTTTTCCCCATCCGCCTAAATGAATTGAACAAGTTCATTAATTAACGCGCCATTGCCTAGCGTCACGTACCTTGCAGACTGTTCCACTTGGCACGTTTGTCCAACTCTTCGCCATCCAAGTCCATTTCGGTCCAGTCGGCAATGGGTTCCAGTATAGCCACCTTGTCGGAAAATACCTCGTTCGGATTCATCACTTGTTCTGCCTCCTTCTGTCCGCCTTTTTGTTTCGATTGCTGCTCTCCTAGCACTTGTTCATAGCTTAAATTCGGGCTGACAAACAAAGCCGTCTGGGGACGATTAGGATCGAGCACCGAACTTGTGACCATATGATCGGCATTGGCAACATCGGCACTGGATAATGAGGAAGAAGAGGACGATTGTGGAAAGCGATAGGCTTCTGCTGATGCCGGCACCAACGAGGCCAGTGCAAGTGTCACCACCAGCAGACAGCTGTTCATCAATGCGCCATTGGCAAACAAGCTTTGCCTCAACACTAGATGGCCACACTTGCTCCGATGTTCATTGCCAATCGGTACAGTAGTTATCACTTTACTGAGCCATGTTTCCATCCGCGCACTCTGCCCTTCTTGACTCGGCTTCAGTTGGACTTTGCCCTTTGTGGACAAACTCTGTCCCAACTTTTGGTTCATATTTGATTTGTTTGTTGTTGCCTGTAATCAAAGAACTATTACAATCTTGCAATCAAATCGTAAATCACGCTGTGTACATCCTACTCCATTCGTTGGTGTGTTCATGTGTTCTTAATGCATATATGGCTAGATTGTTCATCTGGGAATTGATCGAACCAAACATTGTACTAAGCATTACATACTTTGCACCATTGCTCAGATAAGTGGATTACAAATTTACAATTTAATTTCACATGTTCCCCAACAGATTGGCACCCAAATTGAGAAGTAGAAATGTCTGCTTTGGCGGTGATACTGGTTACTCTGTGTGTGGTAAGTGAGTGAATTGTTTAATTGCCGTGCACTTGTTCTAATCGATAAGTCGCTGCTAGTCAGTGCACATTATGTCCCTAGAACGCCTTTTGATTTACACACTTTTCCCGACAGGAACAAACTTAATTTGGCGAACACGGATAGCTCAGATTAATTATGAGTTACAACGAGAGCACTAGACTAACGTTGTGACGTCAGTGAACGTGCTCCACACCAGACATAAGGCTAATAATAGGTTGCGATTTTTATTTTCTTACATAACTGACTGTTTAACTTAGATTACTCTCATTTGTTGCCGCATGAAAGTGTTTTCAATTTTACTCATTTTACACTCGACCAGCGTAAATAGTTGAGTGTAATGCAAACATCCGTGCAAGCATACCAAGATTGGGTCGATTGTTTTGATTGCCTCCATAAATCGGTGCGCTAATATCTTTTATGAGTGAATATACCCCCATCACCAAGTAATTATTGCCAACAGTGAAGTGTCACTGGCAATTGACTCGATCACTTTCCATCTTCATTTGGCGCTATAGAACCTCTCTATTTCTCCATTTACAGGGCAATTTTTTGTGCCGAATTTTGTTCTATGAATATTTAATTTCTAATTTGCCATTGTACGAATAGATTAATTCTTGAGAATTTTTAACTAAAGTGATTTGGCTAAAGTTCACTCGTTAAAAGTTTAGCTAATATATCAGTTTGTTATGGAATATGAAGAAATGCAGCTTAATGTACTCATTGAATCAATATAGGAACAAATCGTCATTAACAAAAAGGTCATTTAACGCTAATTGTGATTTTAGCAATTTTGTTTGTTTTTCTTTAATTTAGTGAATGATAATTATAGCAAATGAATGTCTGTGTTGATTATCCATAGGCCTAGTTGGCATTTCAATCAAACCTCTGCTCCAGTTTTACATAAGGCACTATTGTGCTCCCGCTAACTTAAACTTTAAATTTAATGCCAATTTGTACTTGAATTTATTTACCGAACGATGTAATGTAAATATTTATTTTGTCATTGGAGTGCGTGTGAGTGTGCGATATTGCTCTTTGTCATTCTATTTGTCTTGATTACACAACTCTTTGTGCACTATTCACGCAATTTGTCAACAATATGCCAACAAGTAAACACTGCGCTAAGAATAAATTATCAATTATGAATTTAGCTTTATAAAATGGCAAACACGCAGACTCTGGAATATGCGATTTACATTTACAAATCATTAGTTTTTTGTGACAATAAATTGGAAATTATGCAAAGGCAAATTGCACATGCAGGCGAGTTTGTTCTTTTAGCGGTGCATTTGCTAGTTGATGCTTGATGGACATTGCATGATCGTGATATTATTTGATATACCGAACACGGGGACAGCTGTGTGCTCTGTTTTACTCATTTGAATGGCATGGAATGTCAATTGCATTCTTTCTCACCTTATCTCTTCTCGGTAGTAATCGAGCTCATTATCATTAAATTTGGTCAACTCTCGACTAGTTCATTCATTACTTTGTCTCTCACCGCCCAACGGCACCAGTGCACTAATTGTGTCCACCAATTGTCATTTGATCAAATTACGCACACCACACTTGCAAACACTTGTACTGTCTGTTTAATAATGAGCGTTTTTCTCGAATTGAGCTAAAGGAATTTTCTATCATTTATTACGCGCTGACAAAATGTACGTTTGGGTGTCTTTGTCCTGTGCGCTGACAAACTTTGCCGGACCGTTTGGCAAGTGTTCACTTTCCATTGTGTTATGTCAATGTTTGTATGTGTGCGTATATGCCTTATCCTATAAACTTTGTAGCCCTCAATAGTATCTCCGTTTTGTGACAATAATGTGTGGCCATTTGTCTCTGCGCGGTGCGATTATTCAATTCTATTTATGAATTAGTTGTATTAGTGGTATTAGCTCTGACTGGCAAGTGGCCTAACTAGCTACTTTGCATTTGCACTTTGCATTTGCTTCACGTCCGGTACTGTCAAGATCGTCCTAACTTGCCAAGGTGTAGGCAGTGAGTGAGTGAACGAGACGAACCAGTTGCTGCCAAGGCATACGAGCAATTGCCAGTTCGGAGCACTTTCCAGTGAGTCTAATTCGATTTGGCGTAATCGCACTTATCTAATCTGTTAATTGCCATCTGTGTACGCGTTCGGAATTTATGCACAATTAATTTATTAATTCATTTGCCTACTGCTTCGGCGGTCCTCAAATCTTGCTGGATCGAAAGTTTGGATTTGTTTGTTTGTTTAGAACCGGAGGAATTAGTGGCAAATTAAAGTGTTTTTGTTTAGTAGGTTGTGTCATTTTGCAATTTTCATTTCGATCACTTATCGACTTGTTACACACGCACCGCAAATTGAGGTGACCATCGATCATTTCTGGTTCGATTAATTTTTAATAGTTTTCTCTTTCCTTGTTGTCATGTCCGTTCATAAAGTAAAACTAGTCGATGTACTAATACCAGCTGGTGGTCGATTTTATGATGACCATGGCACACGACCAAATTGGTCAGTGGCCTCCAAAGTGTGTAATTGAAATGAAATCCCACTTGCCAAATGCATTCGATTTGAGTGATTTGGCTGTTTTTTTTTCTTTTTGGCTCAAAAATGAATGGCAACTTAAATGGGTTCTTTTCAATTAAAAGCACAAATATCAGATTAGGGCTCAGTGCAATTATTGAGTCAATTAATAAGTGAGACATCGCTTTGGTGATATTTGAAGTCGTATTCAATTGATACTAACTAATCTGTCGTTGTAGAGATTGTCTGTTGGTGTGTCCGAGTGCCGCCACCTCGGCCCTGTCCACTGAACAGATTGTATCACTCGACAGGAAATGTCCTTAACTCGCTTGTTCTACACTCAAGCAAATCCACTCGACTTATATGTGTGATTGGTGCAGTCCACTTAGGATGAGTGTTCACTTATTGCTGCTGTCATCACTTCTTACTTGCTTCATTGATTCTTCACAATTTGTCTCCCTACGAACAGCAATAACTTCAATGCCGGCATAGGCTTAACGCTCACTGTTTTAAAGTCCATTCGGTTGGCCAATTGTTCGCTCGTTAAACTGTCTGACAATGTCAATATGTGAATTGTGTCTGTATCTGTGTGTGTGTGTGAGATCTACAGCAGCAAGTAACTACATTTATCGTCGAGACATACCGAAATGGTGGCCATTGCCCAACATACTTTCCATGGTTAATAGCTTTGTAACTGCAAATTGAACTGTCTTCTTTGCATTATGACACTTGGAGTAGCTTTCCAATTTACTGCCTCTGACTTGGTTCCCTCTCTTTGCCGTACTATCCATGTGTTGGTCATTGCGTGTCTACTCGGCTTGCTCTGTGCCAATCGATTCAATTCATTCTGGAAACGCGTTTTGCTTGAGTTAATTAAAACAAGGTTTACAATTTGTCTTGCAAGGAAACACTCGATCAGTGCTAATTCGAAGGCAAACAAACGCACTTGCCAGGATTGGCAACTTCTTACGTTTTTCGGTCATGGCGAATGGAACGCATAGAATGAGCGAATGAATGCATGAATGAATGGTCCAGTCGGTAATGGCACTCGAGTCGGGATTAGAGCCGGATTTGGGTTCAATTTGGTGCTATTTGCATTACGATGACGACAATTAGATGAATTAAGCAAATTAAATTTTAATCAACTCATGCAAGTTGGTCAATTGTTGACTCAACGTCTTTATGCACCGAATCGACTTAATCCCGACATGTGCACACACATGCCAATGGACAAGCCTCTAATCTCGATCTACACAACACCGCTCTTGGACATAGACCAATTCGCAAACAATCGGAACATGGTAGGACTAATCTAGGCGGCACAAACTTGCCTCGTAAATTGTCTCAAGTCTAATTGTACTAGACATTATGGAAATTAAATTCACATTAGACCACGCACTATGACACAAACTTGGTAATCTTTAAATTAAATTAAATTGAAATAATTTAGTGAGACAATACAAATTGGATCACACGCACACGCACGGACAAACTTAATGTGAGCAATATGACATTTCTAAATGGAAATTAATTACGATTTAAATTGGATTCTGTAATGGGCGCGCGTGTGTGTGCAGCTCGTGTAGTAATGCACTGTGACATATGTGCTGGTTGGTCGTACTTGGAGTGAATATCTAATTCGGTCTCGAGCTGTTTGCAGTTCACTTTGACATTTGTGTCACATTTGCAGAGTGACACTTGCTTTGTTTGATTTATGTCGATGTGTAACGTTCTGTGATTGTTTGTGCACTTCGACATTCACCCTAGCGGGCCCAATCAATCAATCAGTGTGAACAATCAATATTTGTCCCGCCAATTAGTGTTCAACTCGTTGCCGGTTTGTTTGCCTTTCTTGTGCCACTTGGTTGGCAACAAGCGGAACAAGTAGCTCTAGTTTCCTCTCGCCCACCATTACCAGCATTTGTTTAACCTTTACTTTGATATATTTGTTCACCACCACAGGAATGTTCCTTCCACATATCGATGCACACTGGCTATTCTATGCCTAACTTGTAGCCAAGTTTACTCACACGGCTTTCAAATTGCAATTTGATTGTAAATGTGCGAATGTTTAAAAGACCAAATGAACGAGAATGTATGTTTGTACGGTCATAAATCGTGATTAGCTTTGAAAATAGAACTGCCACTTGATGCCATTCGAGTTTGTTTGTCGTGCATGGAGCGATGATTGTGCCAGTTTGCATTTCACTCGATCCACTCCAAGTTGAGAGTTTTTGCAAGTTTGTGCAAATAAAAGGTGAGGCCCGAGGAGAGATCGCTTTGGCCGATTGGTTCTCCATAGTTCAATGGTCCCAACGGAAGCGTGTCGGTTGCATTGAAATTAATATGCACACTGATTGACTAAACACGACATTGCTTTTTGCACACTCGAGGTGCCACTTTATTGTTATTCTTATTGATCGTTACAGCTGCATTACTCGAGGCACTTTGCCAATGTCGCTACCACTCGCAATCGGCGACTCTACTGACGCAATTGGTCAAAATGCGTTTACAATGAACATATGCTTAAACTTAAATTGTTCAACTCGCATGGTCATTGAATTTTGCTACCGGAAAAGTTTATTTTCCCAAAATTTGAGACATTTCCTTTAATTGTCATAAGTTTGCTTGGAATACTAAACAGACAAACTCTGGCCATCACAGGCTTAATTGGGCAGAAAGACTCTTGTCACGTGTTGAACTTATTTATGCAGTCACTCGAAAGTTGCCTTCACTGCAGTGATTTTTTGTTTGTTTGTCACTGGAGAAGTAGCTAATTAGATGGATAATTGGCTCACAAAAGTATTTACGAATCTGTGGCCAATTAGCTGTGTTCTGATTGATGGCCACTCAGCTGATTGTGTATGTAGTTAGTAGCGAGGGCTGTTGAACTGGTCAACTGGTTTATCTACCGGTCAAATGACCGTCCAGGCTCCAATCCTTGCCCATTGTGTGCACAAAGTCGTTCAGTAATTTTCTGTTTCCGTTTGCTTTGCCTCTGAACACCTCCGCATTTGCCACCATTGGAAATTAGATACTTTTCCATGGTTAATTTAATAATCTGCATAATTGTCATTGTCAGTTTGTGTGCAAGTGCATGTGTGGTGTGGTTATTATTAAAACTAGCAATTATACGTGATTGCACTTGGTTTGATCTACACGGAGGATATGAAGTATACTTTAAAGTATTAAGTAATGCTCATGCAATGCTCAAGCAGTTTCCATCGTTGAATGCAATTCACTAGCTCGAGTGGAATTACTCACCTAAGGTTGATGATGGTGTAGGTGGTGAGGTTTCGGTGATTTATAATTAGACTTCAATTTTGATTGAAAAGATTTGAACGTTATCACAAAGTGTCCTCTAAGTGAGATTAGTCGTAAACCACAATGCAAATGCAATTTAGAGTTTAAAGTTGTGCTTTGTGGTTGAGATTGGCGTTAGTTATGATTAGCAATTGATGACTTATTGGTGAGAGTGGTGAGTTGGCTGGTACCGCGTGTGGTGTCCAAGTGCAAGTGCTCGATCACTGGCTTGCCGCGACAGATTTTGAATGGATTGTTCTGCTCGAGTTCGGCTCATGTGCTGGCTCGCCAACTGATGACTGCTGTGTGGCAATGGTGGTGCCACTTGTTCCCAATCGCAATTTGTGAGACAACAGTGCGCCAACTGAGTGAGGATCAGCTCGAGAGGCCAAATCAGTTGGTAAACTGGCAACCAAAAGTGCCGGATAACCTGTCTATATATACCGACTGTCAGTGTGCATTACCATGATGTGGCCGTCGTCGCCCTGAACTGACTCGGTTCAGTTCTGGTGCGTCCGTCTTGGTGGCGATACTCCTATCCACTCGGTAACTCACTCGTCCCGGTTGCCTCCCCTAGCACTCGGTTGTCTTGCTGCGAGTGGAAGGCCGCACTGCCACTACGGCGTCACTCTCTGGCCCTTAGCCTTAGCCCTTGGTGTTGCTTCCTCCTGCTAATTATGGCATTTATGTCGTCGTCGTCGGCTTCAGTGGCTCTGTTTGTTTGCTCTCCAATAGTTACCGTCTGTGCTCTCACTCCATCGACGGTGTCCTCTCCACTCTTAATTACATTTGCTCACAAGCCAGACTGCACAGAAGCCTCTGTTGCACTTTGTCGATATGTTCGCTTCGGTTTGACACTTTTTCAAATCTGTTTAATTTCATTTTCATATTTGGCCCTGCCGCCACTGATTTTCTCCTTCATTACCTCACTCAACATTGGCAATCGCTGTATAAGCGGCAACTGTGGAATATAATTTAATAATCATAAAAGCAGACTGCACATTATTATATCGACCATTATGCTAGTAAGCGAACGGATGTCGAGCTGACAAAAAGGCAATAATAAAGGCCACTAATTTGTCCGGTTAGGTGTATTTTGTCGGTTAGTGCTCCTTTGCAGTTGGGCTCGGCACGGCATTGAAGCCACTTTGCCACTGGCCACACTCCATCCTCGGCCACTGACCACCACCGATAAGACCGAGTCAGCAGACCTTTGTCGTGCTTTGTCTTGAGCGGTTAATATATTCTCCGACCAGCCAGAACCTTTTCATATTTATTTACAATGGCCACTCAATGAGACTCTCCATTCTCACTGCACATTACCATTTGAATCTCAATCTGTGCTCTTATCTCAACTCACATCTCACACTAACGAAATCAATCTTTATATATCATTTTGTGTCGAGTCGAATCGGTGCAAATTGAATTCGATCGACAGTGCAGTGTGTTCACACAATATTTCCTCTCTGCTGATTGAATTTCCTCCGTTTATATGTTTTAAATTTTATTTATTGTTTTATTTCCAGTCCACAGCACATTTATCATTTCAGGTCGTTTTGAGCGATTCAATTGCGCCATTTGGGATTGTGCGACAAGTGCAATCGAATAATTGATTGTTTTGTCTCGCTTCACACGGGCATCTGTGTTGTTGACGGCACATTTGGTTTGAATATTACCTAACCAACACACACTTCTCTCTAATTACCGAGCATTTGATTTACCTATTTTTATTTTTATTTAATTTTACAAGCATGTATTACAATTCTATCTCATTCCAATGTGTTGATTTGCATGCGTGCTCGGTTTCAAGTCAGTGATGATTTATAGTGTAAATAATTAATTATGCTCAATCAGTGCAATTTGCACTTTCGATTGTAACGGCAAATTGCTTTTGCCGCCCTTGTCGAGTAATAATAATTCACTGTGTGTGACTGCATTCAGTGCCCTACGCAATTAAGATGGCAACAGTTATTAATTATTGATTCGGTCACTTGTTCGCGGAATAATTAATCGATTCGCACTGCCCGCAAGTTCACTACTGGACAATGTCACTTTATAGTGCTCTCGATAGATTAGCACTGTGGCTCGATTTATCTGTAATTTGTCGATGATCGCCTCTCTCTGTGTAATTACCTCTATTTTTGGCTGATGTCATCACCGCCTCTTCCTCCCACTTTGCTCACCGGTAGTTGCACTTTGGTTGTTTGCTCTTTTCACTTTAATTAGTGCAATTAATTCAAACGACATCATACGAACATTATCCAAGCGGAATCAGCACATTTGAACTTGTGCTCGATTCGATTCGAGTTTGGTCACTCGAGTAGAAAATGTCTACTCAAATGTGTCAATTGGAAATATAACATCCATGTGAGTGTGTGTGTGCGTGTCTCTATGTTTGGCTTGCTTAAGGTTTGGTTCAAGTTCAATGTGCAAACAAGTTCAATACAAACTTGTCTAGGTTGATTGAACGTTTTCTAATATTTGCGCAATTGTTAATGGCCAGTTTGCCTAGTTTACCGTCACAATTGCACATTTCAATAAACTACTTTTTTGCTATCAAAATTTGCGTTTGTCATTTCACTGGTTCGTTATTGACAATGAGAGCCACACAACACGAACTCTAAATGACCAGGCACATGCATCGGATTCCAATTCGGAAGCCATCTACTGTTCCCCGATTGCACTTGGCCTGTGTGAATTGCTTTCTTATCGCTAATTAGCTCCATTCTCGAGCCAAGCATGTACAGCAGGAATGTGAATTTGGGAATATATTTTAGCGATTAATATTGTTAGTGTTTGATTATCGAGCCAATTATTGTCGGGACGAGGTGATTGGCTGTGCATTGCAAGTGCAACAAGACTGCTGTTCACTAGACTGTGTGCACTGTCGTCCTTTGGCCGTCGTGTCGGTGGGCCACTATGCACACACACACACGATTAATCGAGCCATTGACAGTGATTTATATGGCAGGGTAATGTGGTTGTGCACTACTCAAAACTGTGCCTTGCATGTCAAAACAGCGATCTGTCCTCGTTGGGTCTCACTTGGAGAGAATTTAATTTTATTCCGCAAAGTGCCAGCGACAATTAACTCGACAATCTATTCTAATTTTTCTCAAACGCATCTGTTTTTGTACATCTCTTTCCGCTTTGCATTCAATTTTGGTGTGTGTGATGAGGTTTTGAATTAATTTTTTTCGGTTCTTGGTTTGTCCGTTTACTGCTGCTTCTATGTTCCCAATTGAACATCACTTGGTTTGATTGTGTAATTAAGCCTGAACATATGCTTTGCTCAATTGGACCGATTATGCATTGCTACTGCAGTGTTGGTTATGAAAGAAGCCAAATTGACTTGAGTGGGGGCAGACAGACAGTGGCCATTTGCACTACTCGCAATGTCAGCCCCGGACGTGCATTCCGTCGATGTAATCAATACGACATGTTCCATCGCTGTGCACTCCGCTCAATGGTCTTTTTGTGAGACCTTTTGCTTTGCGCCTTTTTGTATGCAAATGTGCTGTGGGAAGTGTGTCTTGCTTTTCTTTATTTGATCTGCTGGGGTGAGCTTTAAAAATTTAAATGATAATGAAGGGACATTTCGAGAATGAGTCCACTGGACCACAGGCAGACAAACCAACCAAAGTGCCTTCCGTCTGTCCGCCTAGTCACCGAGGCACCATTATGAACGGACCAATTCAACTATAAAATTACAGTCATTTAGAAATAACACTTTTAATTATTGCGGTTGCAGTGAAGTGCACTAATGGAAAAGGCCGAACTTGATACTGCTCGCAGATGGGCATTTGCATACTCGTGTTGCTCTGTTTCCCTATTGCTATCTCGTCTTATCGTGCCTCGAATCGTTTGCCTGTGGTGTCGAAATGGCCATTGTGCTGTGCTCGCCTCGACCTAATCGATTTCCTCATCTGTCCCAGTCCTTGCTTGGCCCAGGGTGGATTCACAGGCATTCCTTATTGTGCTTGGCTCAATTTCCGGTTGGTCGATTGCTTTCTTTGGAAAATTCATTAGAGCCGACATTGAACGATGTATTAGATGTGGCTTGCACTAAACCTTTCGGTTAGATTCGCGCGCGCAATTCACAAATATGAAAGCGTGCCAAATTAATTAGAACACCGACATTGCCTTTGTTTACATTATACTGTGCGGTGCAATGGCGACCAGACAGACCTTTACTGGCCTGCACTTGCACTGTTAATGTTAATTATTATCGATTGTGCTTAACGGACAACTTTACACGGTTGATTCAAAATGGCGCTTTGGAAAGATTCAAAATTTGTAAGCGATAAGTTGGCAATAAATTATTGAGAGATGACTTTAATTGCGAAGAGAGTAAGGTCTAATTTATGGCAATTGCTTTATTGCTTGAATAATACTGTCATTTGGCTGGGATTCTCTCTGAGGGGTCGTATTGGACACTGCTTCTCAGTGTCAAGTGGTCTTATGTTTAGTGCATATTAAGCACAATTATGTCCGTGAATTATAGCGCCGATTGTTCTCATGCACCACAATGACACTCACATTTCCTTCATTAACTTGCAGGGGTGTTGGTCCCTTTTGGGCCCTTGCTAATGCCTAGCCAAGCGATTTCAGTCCAATTGAGCCAATTTAGTTAGCCACATGCAGCGCTACTTAGCAATTGTACAGAGAAATTATTTTTTGAATATTTGCCCTATTATGCACATTTTCTCAATTTGTTTGCCTTTATTACCATTGCTAATAATTGAAATTGCTGCGAATCATTAAAGACGACGGCTATAACGTCGACCACCACAGATTGAATCTAATTTAGCACAATGAAAGAATGTCATATTGTTTTGTCTGATTGGACTTTTAATGAATGAACAGGAAGGGTTAAGCTTTGTTGTTTTCTCGGATATGTGTGTGCGTGTGTGTCTCCTCTCGAATGACACCATCAAAAGTATAAGGGCACATAAAATCAGATTAGCAATTTGAAATTTTATTACACCAATATTACAATGAGCATATTTCATGGGAGAACGGGTGCAGAGTGTCATAAAAACATTCCATTGGACACCGTCGATTCTGTCACTTGGTAAGTGAGGTCTTACAATAGACCGACCCTCTCCATTGTTGCACTTTCATTGTCGCTAATGTTCTGTTTGACCTTTCTCAGTACTTTCGCAATCCTGGCCTCATCTTTTGTCTCACTTACCATTAATCTAATCTCACTATATATTTTGTTAATTTTAAAGTTTATTTCTTTCTTCTTTATATTAAATTCAATTAATGTTTATTTTTGTTTTCGATTTCTAGATTTATTTTGACACCGAGGTGGCCCAGTGTCGACAATGGAATTGTAATTAATTACGTCATTCCGCTGGTTGTTTTTGAGTTTTCAAGTTTTCTCCTTTGCCGCCGACGTCGGCAATCAATGTAAGTAGGAAAAGTACACCGTCATAACCAAATAACCGATTTATAAATTATAAATATTTAAATTACAATCACACACACACTAACATGGACTCACACAGAACGACACTTTACGTTTTATTACACGAACTGCTTTCTATATTTGTCAGATGGTTTTAATTTGTTTATTCCACTTTGTATGTTGGTGCCGAATGATTCTCGAGAAGAGTACTTGTGGATTTTTACCTGCTTTACTTAGCTTACCATTTCCGCCCGTTTCATGTAATGACCAATGCATTAGAGGCAAGTGTCGAGATTAAAGATTAGTCTCATTTGGGCACTGGCATCGAACAAATATGTCTTGTTAGTCTTAGTGCACTTTGTTTGGTCTGTGTGTGCCAATTAATGTCTTCGAATGTCGGTCATTTCCATATTTGCTTGCACACCAATATAGACCGAGTCTTGTCTCCATGCAGTGCACTACACGAGCCAGTTCTAGCGTTGATTTTGTATTTTTTGTTTTGCTTAACGTAAATTGATTTCGTCATTTCTTTGTATTTTGATGTTTGCTTAATTTAATTTTCCTATGCCATCAACAGTGATTAAAGTGTATAATTAATAGAGAGGACAGGTGCAGTGCGTTCCAGTTAATGGCATAGCAGTCTCATGCAAAATGGACTATTAAAAGGCCGAACTATTTAGACTATTTTGTCGACCATGCATGTAACCACATCGAGCAATGTCAAGTCACTTGAAGTTTACTTTGATTGATTATTGAATTTGTCCATTTTGGTTTGTTTTCACGGTCAGATTTGTAACATTTCATTTCACCGTAAACGTTAATTCAATTTATTAATTTCAAACTTTTCACTTTGATTATTTTCTATATGTTGGCCATTGCTCGAAATGAAATGACAAAATGAAGGACCAAAATTATGTTTGACTCAACTTTGGTGTGTATGGCATCATCAATAATCGATTGGAAAATCACTTGCATCCACCAGTGAGCAAAAGTGAACAAGCACCAACAAACTAGTTTAAATATTTGTTGTGGTGCTGTGCAAATTAGCCTTTGCACTAGCGAACACTTATTAATTATGCTCTAATGATTGATTAATTGCTGTCGTTATTAATTGCACCCGTCGTGATCGGAAGTGTTAATCGATCGAATCTACTTGGAAATATCAAGTTTTAATTAAATCTGTCCAATTATCGATTCTCCTCACAGCTAGTGTATATCAGTGCAATTTTTTTTCAACTTTGAACTAATTTTGTTTAGCGCGATACTTGATTTCAATTAATTTTATTCTGATTACATGCAATTGCACCACACTTACGTAGGATTCCTGACCATTTAAGTGAACAAACATTTGTTTTTATGTGCACAGAATATTCTATTAAAGTCGCATTTTTGTTTATTCGCTGAGAGATGTCGCCACAAGTACGTTGATCAGAAAATTAATATAATTCAAGCCGATTAGAACTTTAACTAAATTTGTTTATAGTCTGAGAATTGGCAATTAGAACAGCTTTTTAATTTAAAATTGTAGGATGAATTTAGTTCATGTTTATTTATTTTGGTTGTCTCTCCGTTCCTTTGTTTGTGCTCTTTTGCTCACCGATGGGAGACAAACCGAAAGAAGGCGAAGGTTCTAAGGCCCAACCTGAACCAATGAACCCGAAAGATGCTGCACAAGCTGTCAAGGCACAGAAGAATCAATTCGCAATTAATCGTATGGTGATGATGGCGATGGACATTGACCCGACCCAATTATCCTCTGAGACAATAAACGATCTCAAGCAAGTGTACGCTCGACTAGTGAGCATCCTTGGCCGGCAAACTGTGCCTGATGAACCTCCTCCAAAAGGAGAATGACACAACTTCGCTATGCAATTTTTAAAGCATCCACTTTTATTATGCTATGCTATTAATTAAAAATGTCATTTACATTTTACTCAAAAGCATTTATAAACTTGACTCATTATTTCTCTTTTGGTTAAGGTTTTGTTGCCGAATTGTGTCGCTTCTCTGTTGACTAATTGTTACTCTTAGCCAAATGGATTCTTTCTCGCGTACTTGTTTCTTCTTTTTGCTAATGTTGCAAACTTTTCCAATTTGCTGAAGCCAATTCAACTGAACTCAATCAACACAGAACTTCTTGTTATTGGTCTTGTGAGAAGTTAGACAATGCCATCAAAGTGTTTCTGCCCTTTCTGATGGACTTCCGGTATTTTTCGATTCAACTCTACTGTTGTCGACCAAAGTACTTGGTCACATAGATCAACTTTATTGTTCTGCCCCTCAATGCATTGATGACGTCTTTCTAATGACAACTTGAGAAACTTTGAGACTAGAATCATAATTGAACAGTATCTTTTTTGGTTCTTTTGTTTTTTGTTTTGGTCTTTTTGTCTGTTCTCGGTAATTGCCGCAACACAAACACAACCGATTGATACTTCTGATGAACATTTTCACTTTTGGACATTCTTTTGGACATTTCCACTTAAATCTACTCTTCTGTTATATCCATCTGCATCGGTTATGTTATGACAACCATGCATGCTGTTATTTCTAACTGAGGTAACAATAAACACCTCAAATGTAATATCAACTCAACAGGTGCAAGTTTATTTAGAGTTGACTTTATAATCAGTGCATTAATGCAATTGCAGTAGCACTCAAATTACCAATCTGGTGTCGATTACTGTTTGTGTAGAGTTGTCTTTCATTTGATTGCTTTCTGATTGGTAAACAGCGATGAATCACCAGGACTAGTTTGTGATTGTCAGTTTGCATGCAAAGTATCTGTGTTCATGAACATACATGTACACTTTTGTCAACCACTGAAAATGAAAGCATTCATTCGATAGCGAGCAAGCCAACAACAACAATCGGTTGAGAGCGATTGCATTATCCTGTGAAAGGTTGTTTGTCTGGGTTTGCACGCAATTCTTTTGGTTCCAAAATTAACTTAATTGAATAAATCTGTTTTTGGCTTCCGTTTGGTCTAGTTTGTTCATTGATTTTGCCGATTTGAAGCACTTTGAACTTTCTAAATGTAAATTGCGGCATGCACATTTTCGCTTTGACACTCTTTTCTGTGGCCTTCAAAGTATGCAAATGAAATCAGGATTGTGTTTACTGTTTGTTTTGGTTGCCTTTTACGATATCGAGTTAATGCTGCGTTGAATGTGTCGATCAACATCGACGTGCGCTATTGAACCTAATCGAATGTCAAAAGAAGAGCACATTATGTGTTTGTGATCAGCAAGACCGTCTGACAAGGCGGCGATAATCACTTATCTGGCTCAGTGGTATCAGTGTCAATGTCAATCGAAACAGTGCTCGGCGCGATGTACTCCAAACAGCACATGAACACAAATAGATCGATTCATTAGTTCAGCTCATTTCTGGGAATCCTCTCTAGGAGCGTCGAGTCATGGCGAAGTAGCGGTAGCACATTGCTTAACTGACGCAACTCTTTCCGTCCATCTGGTGTAATTGGCCATCCATTGAAGACTGGTCGAGCAGATTGCTTCAATCGTACGATCGGTCTTGTGTGCAATGATCGATGCCAACAAAAACTTGCCTTGATGCACGTGCAATCGGAACTGTTTTGTTCAGACAACTGCATCAATCTTGCAGATGTTGACTCAACTGGCAGTAACCGAGCCATCATATTCGTTGCTGCTCTAAATAGGCCATTGTAATGCAACTAGCGAAGATGTGCTTATCGAATTACGACTGCAATTAATATAAACACAAACAAGACAAGACAAGACATGCTTGGTTGGGCCTGATAAGTGCACTAAGTGAGGCAACGCGTTTCACTTGCCTCCGAGGGGCAAAATTCACAAGAAATGCGATTGTGCCTTTCGATTGAAAACAGTGCGCATCACAAGATTCTCTTGTGCTCACTTGACACTTGTCAATCACCGAGCATATAAAAGTGATCGAACTGTGAATTGGCTTCAGTGCCTTTCATTGCCAACCAGAGAATCACTTCTACTTTTTTCAAATTAGCAATTACTGTATTAGTTTGATAAATATCAAATTAAATCAATCAATCGCAATGATCCACAATATTTTGAGTGTCTTTGTGTTGTGCCTCGTGATAGGATCCACAGTCGGTATGAATCGATTCTACTGATTCTGTTGATAAATAGATTTAATTTTATTGTCTACTTGCAGCCTTCGTGGAGGACATTTATCTGCCGATAACTGAACCGCCTCTACCTACTACGACCACTCCGCGGCCAACTCAGCCTCCACCGCCGCGACCAGCACCTGCGGACGAATGTTCATTGTACTGCAAGGAGATTACAAGTTGCAAGCAAATTCTGACCTCTTACCTCAAGTACTCAGACACCTGTGACAAGTTCAACTGGGACTGTTTCAGCAATCGTTATCGCCACTGTTCCGCTTCGATCAACTGTCCCCCTGATCACATTCGCAGTGGATTTGGTCGCACTTTCCCACAACACAACCGATGCATGCCTCTGTACATGTGCAAGTACTTTGCCAAGATATACACTCACGTCAACGAACTGCACGATGACATCACTTGGAGCTAAATGAACGGACAATTCACCTCATTACATCTGCAATGTTCTCTATTGAAGTATTTTCACTTGTCATCGCCTGCATTAATTGGCCTTGTTACCTCTAACATCAATATTGTTTTCCTTTATCCTTACAAATTGGCCTATTAAGTTACGAAAAGTCAATTCAGACATTCATCTGTTAGCTAAGCAATGCGACCCTTTGTGCAATAATAAATGTTAAATAAATAATCATTGTAATCACAAACTATGTATTTGTTTGTATATTTGATAATTCTCTGATTAAATCGATAGTGGCAAGATAGCATATGTGCTCGCCGTTTGTAAGCAATGATTAAGCTTGTTTAACATGGCATTAGACTTTATTGACCATTTTAACAATTATATTATTATGGATTAGTTTTATCTCCATTTACACTCTAGTCTAGTGACCATTTGTCTTCAAATAGAATGTTTTTGTCCCTTTACTTGCTACACTGGTCAGATTGTCAGCCGCTTTTTAGACTTGAAAGTTTGCAAGCGGCTTTCACTATTGGCCAAAATGAAGTTCTTAAACTTGATGAGTTTTTTCCACCGTTTTAGAGGTATGTCAAGTGTCACCACATGAGTGCATCCCTGATTACTTTTATATAAATATATATCAAAAGTATTCAATGCCTGTTTTATAATAACTAACACAACAAATTTTTTGAAGCTCCCAAAAAGGCTACTCTACCAAAAGAGGATTGTGTCACTAGTCAAGATTCTTCATCTAAACCTAACAGTCCACTGCCCGACTCGACCTTGAAGTGCTTTGACGCGCTTCAGTGCAGTACGTCTCACAGTGAAAACTCGTTTGTTATTATCGATTCTCCAACCGAATTTGAACGAAACCAAACACCACACCAGAATATCACAACAGCAAACGATACTCCTAAAATAACAGCTTGGAAAAAATTGCGCCAAATTATATTGAGAGAACGTGGCAAACAAGACAGTCGCGCATGTTTGGACAGTTCAGTGCCGGATCTGTTCTTCGACAATCTCTCTATCTTATCTGGAGTGTCCAAGAATGTCATCTTTGACAGTGACTTTGGAGATTACGGACTTAAAATTGATCGATTTGAAGGCATTGCTGAACTATTTGGTTTTGACTACTCTATTCTGGGTGCAGATGATAAAATAGGGTCAAGTGACTCATTTAAGTCAATTCCTTTCAAGTAATGCATTGGTGTCTGTAATACAGACTCTTTATAGTACTCTGAGCGATAATCAGTTATTTGAATAAAACAGAAATACATCAATTGTTTGTTTAGTAGACAAGCTTTTCTTCGATTTACATCACATGTGACTATTTACACTTTCATTGTCATTTGGCATTCCGATTGTTTTGTGGCAACAAGTTGTTTATTGACAGAGCCCATTTTCTCGTTAGGCCCAAACCTTTCATTTCATAACAATGTCCCTTCGATCGCATCTAATCGCTTCTTTCTATTCAATATGTTCACTCTTGTCATTTGCGCCATTTTTATCTAACCAATCGAGGGTAAAGTACTTGGTCGAAGTGGTTCAATGCTTGCCCGGAGCACTACTCTACTATTTATCAATATTGGTGGTCATACTCTCGATCTGTTTTACTTTATCGTTCTTTGTGGTCGCCTTTCAGATGGCACACATAATTCTCCTTTCGAATCCTGGAATTTCCCACTCTACCCGTTTCCATGTTTCCATTCACGCAGAATCTAACTTGCGTTTGAACATTCAATTGCGTCACTCACCATGAATTCGAATCAATAAAATTTGTTATTCTTGTTAAACAAAGATTGCATTACAATTTTATTGATAACCTCTCACTAAATGTTGAGAAAACTGTCTATTGGCATTGAACTTTGGACGGTCATATCGCAACTTGTGAGTCACCATTTATCCTTCTCGACAATCACGGTTACCATATACTCGAGTAAATCTTTCAATGTGCTAAAGAGTGCACTCCACAGGAATGCCTTAATTAAAATATACAAGACCTTTCGATTCAAAAGACTATACAGAGTTTAGTGTAGTATAGACCTATTGCATTATAAATAACTAAAGTAAATAACTTACTTTATGAACTAGACATAATGTATACCCTCAGGCCGCATTTTACCAATTTCAACTCAATAGTTTCTCACTGTCAGTTGATCGTACTTTTAGTGCATTCAAGGTAACATTTTCATATTTTTTTCTTTATTCGCCAACTGGTAATGTGTGATGGAAAGTAATCGCTGTACGAAAATGGCTGTCCAACTGCAGTTAAGTCCTGTACTTTTGTTCATATGCACGATTGGCCAATTGGTTTGGCTTTTCAACCTGGTTGAGTGCCGCCACTATTGGATTTTGTTTCGGTACTTGTACTGGACGTGTTTTCACCTTACCTGGGCCAGTTTGATTGTGTTCCTATTTTGCTACAATTGGTTTCGTGTCCATTCCCAAGTTTGCAGGCAAGCTCCACTATCCGCCAATTCGGCACAAAAGATGGCACATTGTGCTTGAGCTAAAACAGTACCAGATTGTGCTTCACTTTATCCATCTTTTTGGTTTGAGGAATGATCACTTGCTTGACTAACATTGAAAAATTAGCAAAATCGAGTTTTATTTTGTTAATAAATTTATTGACAGTTCATTGTTATAAAATAATAATACATTCTCGTACATTTGACCAATCTTAACATAACATAACATATGCCGACATTGTAAAACTGTTTTAAAAACTAACTGGTAATTGCTATTGATTCGATTTTTTGTTTGTTTTACTTTCTGTCTAACCACATATTCAATTTTGGAAATTACCTTTAAAGGCCAATTGCACTGCTCATTAATTTGTGGCTGATTTACTGGTGATCTTCATTGTTGATTGAAAAAAATTTCTTTCGGTTGACTTCAATTATGGCGACCTTGAAAATTGTTAATTTCCTTCTAATAAAAAAAACTACAAGTGACATTTCCCTTAAAGAATTGTTAATTATTCATTTCAATAATGACAAACACAATTTGTTTCCGTTCCTTGTTTGTCGTTAAATTAATAAATTTATTGCGATAATTGTCATGTCATTTTTCAAAAGCAGAACTAAATGGCATATACGTATGTTGTCAGTGGAATTTGTCGATTTGTGTCGAACTCGGTCACAAGATTGTTGTTTGACATTTACAGCGACATCGCCCGATTCTGTAGTATACTGTATAATATATTCGTAGTGCTTTATTCCATTTTGTCATACATTACTCAAAATTTAAATTAATAATTTTAAATTTTATCTCACATATTCTATGATTCATATGCATAGCAAAAACAACAATATTAAATGTAGAGTAGAAAGAATTTTGTACATAATTAGCAAAGTACAATCTTACTCGTACTACTTTGAGCAAATAACAAAATTGAAATTTCGAACACAATTTTTGAGAACAATCAACCAAATTGAAAATAGCACATTGGCTCTTATAAGTATTGTCAGTTGTGTTTCAAATAGCGAGAACAATTTTAGTTTACTTCAAAGATGAGTGCAAAACAAAGCCAATCGATCTCAACCTACTGAGTCCACTGATGGTCATGATGAGTCAGACGATCAACGCCTACAAGACCGACATAACAATTCAAAGCAAACTCTCTTACTCAAGAAAAGTGCCTCATCAGTGGACAAGAATTCGAATCCGAGCTCGACATCATTGAAGATTGACCGAGTGCCGAAGCAAAATATTAAGGAACGAGAAAAGGATTCTACGGCTAAAAAGACAGGTGACAATTCTTGTTTGTCTGATGGTTCATTTAAATTGTCATCTAAATCTGCCATCGCCAACAACAAGACCCAGTCACATACGTCAGAACAGCCCATAACTCCGACAATGTTTTTGTATCCGAACACCGAGGCATCGTCATCATCGGTGAACATTGATAATTCTTACCGTCGACTAACATCCATTCTCGAACGACTTGCAAGCAAGAGTGACGAAAATCTATGGCGAGAATCAAGAGAAGTTCACCGCGGCTCATCATCTTGCGTATTCTCCACTACTAACTATCTCAACTCGTTAACCAATATTGTCAACGAAAAGTCCCAGCGTGAACACACAACACGCAACGAAACGGAGAAGACTGTCAAGTCAAAACAATGCCTTAAGAGCGATTCCTTATTGTCCCATAGTCAAAGCAAAAGCCGGATCGAGAAAATTTGGTGTGATCTTACTTATCTCGATTTGCAAAGTAAAGTTTTAACAAAAAGAGATGATAAGAGTATAAATTAGCCCTGTGGTCCGGTGATAACTTACAAACCATTTCAAGAAGTGGACAGTTTTGTTACCAATCGCCAATTCTTTTCTATATTCTTCAAAAATGAAATTGAATCCAAACCAGACTCCGAATTGTTAACCGAAAAGCCCATATATTACAATAAGTCGGTGATGGAAAAATTCGTGACCACTAGCCAACAGATTTCTTCAAATTCCAAAAAGCTGCTTCAGTTAGGCAAAAGTAAATTGCAACTGAAGAGTGTTCGAAAGAAAGTGAGTCGATCAAAGAAGAGTGCCAGGTCAAAGAGCACCAAGTTTGCAGTCAAGTCGGCTCCACCTCCCGGAGGAACCTATTCCAGTCTCAGCGTGGACTCACAGAAGAGTATTTATCATTTGAATTTAATCAACAAAAGTCTGATATTGCTAGGTAAGACTGGATCTACTATCTCGAGTGACACCTTTCTCCTGAAGGAGAACAAGTCAACAACGAAGAGCCCCAGCGTTCTTACCCCAGCCGAAGTGATGGTCCGTGGCTGTGTGTTTCATAGAGAAGTGACCACTGGCAGTTTCAGCACCTTATACGAGTGCAGCTGTTTCAGTATGCCTGACCGGGAGTTGGCTTGCAAACACATTCGTTCCTCTGAGTTGATTGCCAAAAAAGAATGCCTCAAAGACTTTCTTGAAGAAGAAATGACCATCATGCAACGTGTGAGCTACCCGAATATAATTGAAATGTACGAAATTGTGACCACTTCTACGGACGTTTATATCTTTATGAAGTTTGCTAGCAAGGGCACAATATTTGGTATATTGCCTCGTTAATTTTATAATGATTATATTGCTAATTATTTGTATGTTTCATAGATTATCTGTACAAGGAGTGGCGCAAGCCATTACCGGAAACTTATGCAAAACGTTGGATGAAACACCTGATGTCAGCGTTGTTGTATGTGCATGGACTCAAGATTGTACATCGCGATCTTAAATTGGAAAACTTCATACTTGACGACAAATTCACCGCCCTGTTGAGTGACTTTGGATTGGCAGTGTGTCTCGACTCGCAAAATGCCCACAAGTTGATGGCCGTGCACTGTGGCACCACTGATTACATGGCCCCTGAACAGCACATGGCTGCCAATTTTTCCAATAACTTTTACGACCCCTTTCCAGCGGACATCTACGCAATGGGTGTATGTCTGTTCGATATGGTCAACTACTACCGTCCGTTTGCAATCTCGTTCCCTGAATCGTATGGAAGCGTCGTTTACCGACAGTGGCATCGAAAGTATGAGTTCAACAAACGTATTTTCTTGGAACAAGAATGCCACGAACTGTTAGATCTTTTGCTTGAGCCAAATCCCACGCAACGTCCAAAAGCGAAAGAAGTTCTCGAGCACGCCTGGTTCCAATTGCAGATTCGTTGAGTAACGCGACAAATGTTAGTTAATGCTTTAATTGGCGATACACCTTAGTAATTTGAATAAACAATTTAGGTGTGTAACTGTGTGACCTGTCCGATCGTGCTCTTTAATGAAATGTTTCTCTTGGTTTGTTATGGTCTTGTGCTCGCACTCGACTAGATGCATTCGTACAACCATTGATGATTGCTTAATAATAATAACTGAACAAAACAACAGAATTAAATGTAACTGGTGGTGATTGAGGCGATCGAGCTACTGACAGCACTATTAGCCAATTCGAGGCACGAAAGTAGCTTTCTTGCCTATTCTCGGTGCGAAAACAGCACGACCAATTCGTGGAGTGTATGGAATGGCTCGCTTGGCATTTTCTAGTAATGACCGAATTAGGGAACTTCGTTGAGCTGTCTCGCTGTCCTCTTCGTCCTGTTCGTTGGGCAAATAGTTGGCCGAGTCGGCATCGATGTAGCCAAGACCAGGGATGAGCACAAACTTGCGGTATGCCTTGTTGTTGTTGTCTGCATTGGTTTCACTTGCCCGATTGTCTTCCTCCATATAAACTCGTCGTTTACCAAGACGTGGAATGAATGCGGCCCTCAGTTGGATGTCAATTGGCTCCACCAATTCGTCGTTGTTGCCCGAATAGCCACCTGATGAGCCTGTGTTTTCACCTTTGGTCAATAAATATTGTGAGTTTTGGTACAATGCACTGCAACACTTACACAACTCGGGATTGACCGCACAGTCGACTGCGTTGGCAGACTTGGATTGCTTCATTCCATTGTCCGAACGACCAATTCGCGGTGCAGGAATTATGCTTTGTCTTTTTGAATACATTAAAGAGCGACCAATTCTACAATAAAATGCATTTGATCAGGTGTCATTAACAAATGGTCAAGTACTCACCTTGGAAGAGGTACAAGCTGCCGCTTCTCCATAGCATCGCTGTCTCCCACCAACGAATGCTGTTGCTCTGATGGACTGTTCAATTGTGCTGACTTTGAACTTGATCCACTCTCACTGTTCCAAGCCTGACTTGTGCTCAGGCAACACAGCACTGTGGTGCGCAATCATTAATTAAACTTCTCACTCTCAGTGGTTACTTACCGGTAAATAATAGAACTGAGACTTGATGATTCATTGCCGTTTGGTTTTGACCTTATAGTGGCGATGATAATAGCCAATGCGAAGAACACAAACTGTCTTAAATGGTAATTACTATGGAGACACTTGACAACGGCAACTTGAGGAGACTCAAATGACAAATCAAAGAATAATTTAAAGTTGTTGAATCTATCGGAAATTCGAATCCAATCGTTGAAATCACAGAAGTTTGGCAAAATGAGGCTAAGACAAAGTATCTATAGAGCCGATGTGTGGGACAAGATCGAATGTTCACTGGCTGACCAGTAACTTAGGCCAATCTGAATGGAAAACTAAATTGGTCGGAAGGCAAATCCACTATTTATAGGTTTGTGCTTGGCTCGATTTGGCTTTTGACAAGTTTGTGCTTGCGACCAGCAAACAATAAGCAAGACTCCTAGCTGTGAGCTTAGTGTTTCAGAACCGATTTCTCTGTGATTCATTTGCCAAAAGAGAAGACCAAGGGGAGACCACAGCGAGAGGAGAGACTGCAAGCCAATTAGGCATAGGGGCAAGTCTACCCGACATGCACCACAATGTATGGATGTCTGATGGCGTCGATCTGAGATGGCATCGACGGAGACTTGTCCGAGGCGAGAAGAAGGCCTCAGCGCACCACTTGCCACAGACTGCACGGAGACAGACAGCAACAGTCAAACTGGAGTCAACCAGCAGTAAAGCCACTAGCGGCAATGGCGCCCGGATATAAAAGACATGGAATCATAGAACATACATCACCGAGTCAGAACAGTACATGGTCACTGGTGATTGGACACCGTCTATATAGTGCCGACATGTCATCACCGATCGAATATTTGTACATTCTTGATGCATTCGGTCATGTTGCTCGATAACAAACACGATGGATGCAAATGCCATTAGGTTGCCATTATCATTATTACCAATGGTTTGATTAGTGAGATTGCTACTGGACAAAAGTGATTGCCTATAGTGAGACACTATTATTCTACAGGAGAGACAAAAGAAGCCGACATTGGCAGGCTGTCTTCAACTAACCACTACAGTTGTCAATGTGACATTCATACAGATGTGATATTACTCACTCTGTATGAGGTTCAGAAAGACACTTGTAAGTGATATAAATGAATCGACTACAGTGATGGCAGTGATGAGCAAGTGAACAGAACAGTACCGCGTGCTATAGAATGTTGCCATGAGGTAAAGTTGCCTCATCTGAATAATATGACGATAATATGGCCAGCATACAGACAGTTATCACTCATAAAATTCGAAGTCATTTATGGGTTAGTCGGTACGCTCAGCACCAGCATGATTCGTCAAAGACCTGTCCCTCTTGAAGGCTAATCTGTGATCTAAGTTGACTTGCTTTGTGCAGTTCTGTCTAACAAATCTTGTGAGCCAAATCTGCCAGTGATCTCAACGCGATAATAACATTTAAATTGTTTCCTCTACGTGAATGTTCGTCATTGGCATGCAGCGAGTTATTAGACAGGACTCGATCAGTGGTCGGACTCCATTGTGAGCTAACGAGATTAACACTAATAAATTAGTGTGTGCCATTTACTCGCGGTGGTCGATCTATTTTGATTTGCTATATTCTACATTGTGCCATTGTTGGCTTTAAATGAATATTAACGACGTTTGGTGAGATTGTACAATGGATGCATTGCCGCCACGGTTCTATCGACTCGATTGGGCCAATTTCGTGCCCCAACTTGAGACCGCACTCCCGTTCGAGATTGTTCAATTGCCAAATGGAGAATTCGAATATTGTTTGGTGTCCAATTACGAATGCAATTTGTGTCCTATCTCGTTAGTACTAACCAACTTTCAAGTGATTGATATGATCTGTGTGCCTGGCCACGACGGAACTGATATATTAACTCACAGATATGCTCTTGGACATTTTAAAACGAACCATTTTATTCAACTAAATCCATTGGCAGGCATAGCAATAGCATGCTTTCAACTCGAAATCATTGAGGGGAAGACACTTGTCAGGGTGAATGGATGGCCAATTGGCAAATTGACTAGCACTGCATTCAGTCGGACAGCATCAGTTTGAGCATTACCATCGTATTAGCATTGCGCGATCATTAAGCACACTCAAATCACGGTCCTTTTTATTTGTTTGTCCGTTGAGCTGACAATGAAATTGAAGTGCAACAAACAACAAACCAATGGATAGTAGTTGCCTACTGACTGGCCGTACAGCAAAAATAGTCATGCCGTCCTTTCATTCATAACTTTCGCTTTCTTCGTGTATGGAAGCTCCATTTTTAGACTGACACAGTGGAGTCAATTACATTCAAAGCACTATCTCAGAAGATGTCCGCCATAAATCATGGCCAGACCGCTCGAGCGCCGTTAACGAATGCATCATGATCTATGTATGTATCGTTACACTTGGAACAAGTGAATGTGATTCAATGAATGAATGGACCAAAATGATTCGAATGCCATTTGGAGACGCCGGAGTCTGGTGCTGCCGAACAGGATGCGAACATCACTGGTAACGACTCAATTGGCGCCATCATGTCCGACTCGACTCGTGCTTTAGCAATTGGGTTCGCTTTGACTTTGACTCTCGCACGCCGCCAGCATGAGTTCCGATTGTAATTTATCATCGAAAGGTTAGTGTTGGAAGGCATCGATCGATCGTTTGATTATGCTTTCTTTCAAGTTCACTGCCAGACGATTTCCTGTGTTTACTTTCAAAGTAAACATTAGATCTCGTTATTGCACAGAACGATAACACTGCAATTAACACAAGACAAGCACTCATGAAGCTATAATTATTTCCCCCAAATCTGGAACTTGAGTCAATAGGTGAGAACTCGCATTTAATTTTTCAATGTGGATTCAAAGCACATTCAGAATGGTTTATTCGTTCAAGGTGAGCAAGGTGAATTGTAATTATTATTTTGTAATTTACCAGGTCCAGTATGGGAGCTAATAAACTTGCTCACGAACAAATTTTATTCTGTGCAAGGTGCTGTAGTGCCACTTGAATTGCAGTTATTTATAACTGTTCCAGTCACGAGTTCACCATAGTGATCGTGTTCAGTCAAAAACGTTGGCGGAAAATCGTCATCGTGGCCATTGAGTGAACAGGGCAAGTGAGTCGTTCCGTTTGGTTGACGTTAGATCGAGGTTAAGTTAGGCCATTACAGCAAAGCCATAGTAGGTGGTTGCATTATTGCATTAATCTATGTTGTGCTTATTTATGCCTTTCTTTATTATGCCACTGGATGGTTGTTCGTTTTGTCTCGGAAACAGGCCGATGTGCTCCCGAATATGTGATGTTCATTATCATGGTAAGCCATTCTGCATTGGTCAATTGCAATAAAGGCTTAATTGACAGAATTACTCGATTCAATATTAATTAATATAAATTAAGTTCAATAGTGCTTTGTTGGGCTGTTGTTGTTGCACTGTTGTTGCATGTGGACTTATCTCGATACATTTGCACTAATGTTCAGTGGCTCGTTTTGGGGTTTCAGTTTGGGGGTAATTTAGTTGTTTCTCAGTTAGGTAAATAGCTTGATTGACGCAATTGCCAATTGGTCTCACATTGGCGACACTACCCATATTGACTGGGCCAATTTAATTCACTTGCACATTCATTAATTCTGCTTTGCTTTCACTTGCTTTACTTACTTAGAATAAGTTAGAGCCAACCAAACGCAGCTAAATGTCAAGCAAGTTCCAATGACATAATGCAGTTGATTTATTTCATTGACTACTTTGCTCCATTCTGGACACCAAGATTCAATTTGTAGTATCATCTTTATTTTGTAATTAATTTTTCAATTCAATTACGATTTGATAGTTGTGCCACAAACGATACTTTGTGATTGAGTCAGACTTTGATGACGGCATTGTCAGATAATTTTACTTTTACTTTTACTTTGTTTTACAAACTTATTAAGGAAGGAAAATTTATCAACTGCGAGATTTTAATAATTTGATTTATTCACAAATAAGTGAATTGCTTTGTAGCAACGGATGTTCATTTGATGAAAATTGTCGATGAATTATTTATTCGTGTCACCTCTCATGCGAAAAGCGATTGTGATGCTCAATTGTTAACGCCAGACGGTTTGTTTCTACCGAAAAAGGTGCCAAACAATTAATTAATTCACCAACAGCCATCTACTTACGACATATTGCAGTCTTTGTTTCCCAAGTGTTCACCGACATCCATGGACAAGGCACCAGCACCACCACCAAAGCCATAGCCCTTTGGACCGAATTTGCGACCATAGCATTGCTTGCAAAACAATTGGCTTTCGTGCACGTTGGCGTTGGTCGAGTCAAGTCGTTTGTGGCACAACTCTGAAATTAATCTATTTATTATCTGTTTTAAGCAGAAATATATTCAAAAATCATACCACATTTGAAGCAAGTTTTGTGCCATTTCAGACCACCGGCCAAGAGTTCTTCAGCCGCAAACACCGACTTTTGGCACTTGCCGCATTTTGCAACTTCTGGAGGCTTGAATGGCATCTTGAATAGTTTCGGTAAATGAACTAGTCACAGATATACAATTAATCTTTTTATCACACAAATGTCCACTTACAATTATCAAGTTGAAATGAACTAAGGCGCTTGCAAGTTGTAAATGGCAAGAATCGCTGGTTGGCAAGTTGTTTTATTCTTGCCTGTTTGGTATGCCGCCGCTGCCATTCATTTCACTGGAGTGGATGGTTTGACTTGGCTTGAAACTTGCACGGTGGGTGTGTTGTCGGGTGAGGCAACATTACTCAGACTGTCATTTAAGTCGGTCGCTACTGTAGTCAATTCGAGGTTTTTATTAGATTACTTCTATCGAGGTGCTAAATATTGGCGCTCTAGTTGAGAGTGAACACTTCTATCTTGTTCTACTATTGCTCCCTCTTTCTGCAGAATGGTGATCATCATTATGACTGTGCTTACGAATGCTTGCCCGTTCAACATTCCATAGAGCTTTGTAATAAAGCAGTTATTGCATTTATTGGCTCGTGTTTTGATTCTCAAATCTCAAACAACGAGTTAACCATCTCAACTGTCTCTGTTCTCTTTATGCTCCATTGGACAAATTTTATAATGTCTCTTAGGAAGACACTCTCGTGTCATTGTTTGATCTGTTGCTTTTGAGAGGAGAAATAGCCTGCGAATGCAGTGCCAGCATAGGAACTGCCGTGCAAAGTAGCAGCGGTCTCATTTGATAACCACTGTTCGGTTATAATTAGACAAATTCGTGGCAAGACTTTTTGTGTATATTTGCTAACACTAACACATTCTGTCTTCACTCTAGGAATGGCTGACAGTGACAATTCGGTGATGTGTTTCGTGGTGATGCACAGCAACGACATAACCATGTTCGTGGGGTAATTATATGCCCTGTTCCATGAGCCAGGCCAACTCGATCGACGTCTGTGCTTTGTTAATGTTGCATTCACCGCTGCCAGAACAGATGATCCAGTGAGATTATCTTGCAAGATTTTCTAATTACATTCGGCATGCACTTGCAACAGTTTCACTTGTGTGTGTGCTTGATTTCGCTGTC
Source organism: Rhizoglyphus robini (assembly GCA_023373905.1). NCBI lineage: Eukaryota > Metazoa > Arthropoda > Arachnida > Sarcoptiformes > Acaridae > Rhizoglyphus > Rhizoglyphus robini. The sequence goes on along the minus strand of JAKIJQ010000007.1, from coordinate 4,649,669 downwards.
TTTTGTAAGTTCAATTCAAACCAGCCATATGTTAGACAATGGTCAGTCAACTATCTCTGATTGTGTACAAACAGTTGTGCAGATATCCATTACTACATCGATTTTCACCCAAAATATCTTCTACCAAGTTTAATCGGTTAATGACATGGCTTTACTTTGTCGTGTATTATTAGTTTTATTGCAATGTCACATAATTTTCAGTCGATCGTTGTGGTGTTCTTGTTTTGGCAATGTCTCACTTTCCATAACAATCTATTTATATTCGATGTGTTCCCAAACACTTTCAAATCGTTTTTTGCAAAATTTTGAAATGGAAACCACACTTTTGATTCATTTGACTTTTGAGAAGAATTCAGTGATTACTTGGAGAAATATTCCTTAGCTTCCTTTTTTTGCTGGCAGAGTAAAGAGAAAATGTTTAGTTTGTTTGTATTAGTTTCTCGATCGACACGTTTTAGGAATGCGACTTGTGCGCGAAAGGAATTTTCCAATAGTCTCATCTTTACATTCACAATGGCATTATTACTGATTTTTATTATTGCTATCTGATTGTATTGTCTGTTTGCGAACACATTCAATTAAATTGGTCCTGGTTAACCCTCTCACAAGTCAGTTGGTTAATGTCTCCATTGAATGGTTATTAAGCGGCAAGTCTCCATACTATAAATATATATCAGTGGAATATTGATAAATGGCTTTATGAAAAACATTTGATTCAAATCGATGATCTTTCTAAGCACAATTCAATAGTAATTTAACGTTTTATATCAGAATTATATCTTTAGCATTAATGTTCGAAAGAATCTCAGAATGGAATGCAATTAAAGTTGATGCATCCACCAGTTAAGTAAATCGATTGTCATTATACTATAGCCACAGAAATCAAATTTCGTCATTTTGTAATTCGGCCCGCGTTTGCTTATTCGGTACAAGCATCGATTTCAATGTCAAAGCAATTGCAATTCGTTTTGTTTGTTCATTTTAGCAAATTCTTTTGTCTAAAAATATATATGTATTCCGAGAACTTTAATTTTGCTTTTAATTTATATATTCCAACAAATCCTGCAATGCCATATTCGTATCACGTTTTCGATTTACCAATCGGAATGAATATGTTTGAATATTTTGGCAAATGAACAATTAGAATGAAACATGAATATAGATTTGCTTGATCAGATGGTTTTTAATATCGAATATCTACACATAAACATATCTACATTGATATTGGAGAATACAAACACTAGAGAATATTATACACGATAGAACCAAATCGATTTGCACTAAACTAACTATTTCGGTAAGGCAAGTAAATTGTGTATTGCCGTCCAACATTACGCGATTTGCCGGGCATTTGGTTCGCCCATGTCAAACTCAGGTTTATTTTTGCGACCTTCCTCAATCAAACTTTGAACACTTTTTCGCAATGCTGGTGGCTTCAATTCCTCTTCTAGAGTACACTCAAAGCCATCTGGAATATTGCTTTCCTTTTTCACATAATGCACTTTGATCATATCGTTGTCACGACGACAATCTTCTTGAACTTTCTTCATTATTGTCGGAGAAGTATCAAAATGGTAAAGGAAAAAACTAAAGATAAAAAACCCATTAACATTATTCGGAAAAAGTGAAAAGCACATACTTGGCTATAGAATATCGTTTTGCATTTGGGATTGGGTTCGATACTTTGAAATGCAGAGGCTGAAGGCCGAGATTTTCAATCTTTCTCAGAATACCGTTGTTGTCGAGGATAAAGTTAGCAGCACGTTTCACACAAGCAGTCAATTCAGGCTAAATTAAAGTGATCATTAGCAAATTGTTATTGATACATGAGTAACAAACCTTTTGAAGCTTGCGAACCACTAAAAGCATTTCGTAAGAAGGCATTTTTTAACTTTTTGGAGAAGACAAATCAATGTTAACTAAAATAAAGTTTGGTGTATCAGAATTTGTCACGTGTAGCAATTAAAGAATTGATTAACTCGAGTGAATGATCTCCGAATTGTTCCAAAACACAAACTGAAAAGTGCACATTGGCTAGCCACTTTCAAGCGAACTCACATTGGGCAAAACATGTGATCGTGCTTGTTGTTTGTCAACTCTGGCGCCATCTGATGTCATTCATCAAAGATATACCTTTTATTGCAACAGCGGTGTAATCGAAATTGCTGCTTTTGTTTGACAGATTTGACTGCCAAATTTTAACTTAATTTCAATGATAATATCATATTTATGCGTGATTTCAGGTAATTGTTTTTCTTGTATTGTCAATACAAAATAATTGATATTGATAGCGTACCGTAACATTTTGTTTTAATTATCCTGTAGATGTTGCTTGATTATGCTGAAGAATTTACCCAAATTGGGCAATTGAATCTTTCAAAAATGAAACTATTCAAGAAAGTGTCATTTATTTTGCAACTGGTTCTCTTATTGAGCAGATCAATTTGCATGAAATTTGGATTACTCGCGAATACCTTTTGCTGGTTTCATTCATTTATTATTAATTTCTTATTTATTTTACGCCTTACAGTTTGTCTGGGAAATCGATTTAATACAGAAAATGGTAAATTAGTTTCGCAATTGTCAACTAATGCAGCTGGTCAGTCAAAAGGCAAATGGTATGTTCACTATAATTTGTACAATATGGTTACTTTGTCCGATATAATTTTACTATGCTTTTAAGATTTGGAATCATATCAATTGATTTATTGCAATTTTATAGTAGTATAGTAAATTAATTCTGAAGAAACTTGAAAATAAAAAATTAATTTTGTCTTAATGTCAAAATAAATTATTTGAATCCATTGCTCATCTTTCCTAATCACTTTCTTTATTAGATGACTTACTTCATGTTCAAATTACACAAGGATTTTTGTATCGATGTTTGAAATAAATGTAGAACAAATTGCCATTCTGCAAATTATTCTACAAATTTGCTTTTGTTTACAAATGATTGATTTACTTAATATGGATTTTTATACTAATTTGGCGTGACAATTGGTCAATGAAAATGCTGCTTCTTTTCGAATGTTACTTTTTCTTGCAACCACAGCGATGAATGTTTTGCAATAAGGTGAGTTTATATTATCCGTATTTGCCAACCATTAATATGATGTGCTATTTTTGGTTTAGGTCGATTAATAATTTACACAAACGAAGAGCACTTAATTGCATTCTAATTCAAATGCAATGTCAACATCAAGCCCATTATAGTTAAATATTTTGAGAGGTAAAAGATTTCTCCGACGATTGGAAAGTTGTTTGAATGTCACTTGAATGTATAGTTTTGATTTCATTTCATTACTTTGTATGACACCTCTTAAGCAGGTTGTCACTTTGCAACTGGCACTTTGTCCAAATGGGTCTATTGCACAGGAATGGCCTCATGTTTGGTTAGTGTTGCTTTGTTTTGCTTGTATCTTAGATATGACCACCTCCGTTCTATTGCCCTTTATTTCACTATTCCGCCAATTGATAACACTGCTGTGAGTGTATGTCAGGGCAAACCTACCTAAAGAGAGTCATTTCGGTGTTTGTAATTTATGTGAGTCTATTAGAAGCGAGTGTCAACGGTACGGCACAGACTGACTGCAGCAGTGAAATTGGCGGCAAAGGTAAACTAGGCAAAATGAAGTATCGCCCAATCTGTAAATGTGCTCTGTGCTTTGTTTTGCTCTCGCCGTAGGAACCAAGCGAACACTGGTGGAACACCTCTCCCAATAGCCGATCGACTTACCCAGGCTGAACTTGTGTCACTCGCTGGGAAAGTTGCCATTTGTCACTTCGCTTCGTTTCGGCGCACATTTCCTTGTTCACTTTCCAAAGTCTTGAACAGATCCGCTGCTCGAATGCACTGGGCAAGTGTCATCATTGTCGATTAATTAATTCGCATCGAGTCTTTTCATCGACCAGCAAGTAACAAATAGACAGAAGTGAATATCTTAAACCAACAACAACTTTCTTCGTTCAACGCGTTTGTACTCGTGCATTCAATTTAATTAACACTATCAGGTATTTTTCTATCTATTTTTTATTATTGATTAGCAGTGCTATCTTAATGAGTCTTTTCGCGTTTTTAATTTATTTTAACTTATTCTCAAACGCTCAAAACATTTTTAATATTTATTGTTGTGCCATAGCCTTGTGCAGTTTTGTCGTTGCGATCGGTCGATTTCGAATGGATGTGGGATGTTCTGCCTGTATCCACTAAATTGGCTTTAATTAATTGTTTGATAATCTTGTATTTCTTATTATGAATCATAAATTGAAACTTTTAGCAAAGTCGATCATTGAAAAGTCAATGACTGTTCAAAAGCACAGATTGTGATTTGGTTGCTCGGTAGAGGAAGTTGCCTTGGAATTTTGTTTCATTAGACAAGCCTGTCGGCGAAGATCACACGTGCACTTGGTTACTTGTTTGCACTACTCTGGTGGTAATAGCCAACTGATTGCCTTTATTTCCGATGTTAATGTCTGCTTTATGAGCTTTTGATGAGAGACCATTTGCCATTGTGGCAATTAGCAACTGCACAATAAAGGATGCTTTGAAGCGCCGACCGCACTGATTGCCTCAGTCATCAGTGTTGCACCGAGCACAGCACAGCACTAGGTCTGAGTGTGGTTTGTTAGCCATTGCACCCTGGCAGCTTGACATTTGCATAAGCACAAATGCTTTCACACCTGTCAGTTCCATTCACCAAGTGATTCTAATCAGACTTTCACTTGATTGATGGCATCATTTTCAAGTCTCGATCGTGCCAGTTTAATTTGAATCTTTTCCCTTTCGGTTTAATTAGTAAGACATTTTGTTGTTTGTCAAGACTGACTGAGTGACTTGACATCTCGATGCAGTCCACAGTCGAGTGACGTGTTTTCCTCGAGTCGGTGTCATTGGTGTGTGTGCAAAACTACAACCTGGATCCAGGCATTACAAATTTCTGCCGTCATCGGTGACCTCTCTCGATGGCTTTGTGTCTGTTCCTGGTTTTGCAAAATTAGATCGCTAGTCACAAATGTACGAAACCGAAATTAAGGCGACACACCCGAACCGTGCGGATTCCGCAATTGCGTCCTCCCACAGTAGTAATTACGTTGAATGGGCACGAATTAAAGTTCACTTGTTCCATTCTGTCAGTACGGCCATTCATCACCTCAACCCATGCTATTTTTCTTCATCTCGGATTTATGCTCTTTTGGACACATCTCGGTTGGGCGCATTTGCCATAGGCTATGGCCTTTGACCTTTTGAGTGATCGATCAATCTAAGATGGTAATGGCGATAAGCTTCATTGGCTGGTCAGACCAAGTACTCCGGGACCACTCAAGGCGTCAACATCTATTGGACAAGCAAGGCAAGAAAGAAAGCCCAATCAATTATTGACAATCGAGAATAGAGCAAAGGAGCGAGTGGAACACTTGTGCCTAGTCACTAGTGCCGATGGTATCATCATTATCGCTCATTGGCCGAGTGGTGTATGGTGTTGTGTGACGTTATGCGAACACTTGCTGGCTAGTGCTAGGCTAGTGCTAGCACAGACTTGAACCGATCGAGCATTAGCGATGGCATAATAGGCACCAGTACCAGACACACTCGTTATTACCGAGCAGATGAGTCTCTTCAAGTTACGCCCTTCCCTCGGCTTAATTTGATTTACCTTCGATTAGTTCACTTTGCGGCTTGTCTCGGTTCGGGCTGGTTCGTTTGCCCAGTCATCTAATTGTTCACCGAAATGCTTGGCCCAATTTGACTCGATTGACCGGAATTTCGCTTTCTTACTTTGTCATTAACCATTCAAATGAGCAATTATCCATTAAGCTGACCTCTTTTGCTTTAATTAACTATTTGAAAGTCTACAGGGGAAGATAAACTCAACTGAAAATGGTGGAAGGTGGTGTTGGAAAAGGAATCAAATTCTCTATGTTTGCCGCCAATGGCGTCATATTTGTAAGTAGTCTTACTTCTCGGCCCTAGGGCCTGGGAAAACTTATATTTGCTTATTGTCTTACTTTAGATTGGCGGCCTGGTGGTTTTCGCTATCGGAGTATGGACACTAGTGGATCGGTCCTTCATGGAGCGCCTTCTAGGCAGCAACTTATATGTAACTTCTGCCTCGTTGCTAATCGCGGCGGGCATTATTGTTGCGTTCATCTCATTTCTGGGCTCGTTGGGCGCATACAAGGAGATTCGTTTTATGTTGTTGATTTTCTTCATTCTACTCTTCCTGATTTTCATTCTCATGCTGCTTGGTGGTATCCTTGGTTACGTGTTCAGGAATCAAGTTAGTATTTCACAATGCATTGCACCGGACAGAACAAATACACAATTGTGGTTAATCGATTTTTAATTGGATCTTTTGTTTTTGTACCTCGCTAGGTTGATGATCGAATGCAACGAGAAATGACAATCACAATCAGTTATTATGGCAACGACACCGCGATTACCGATGTAAGTACTCTTTGTCACCTAATTCCTTGTTTTCCACATTCTTACTTTCATGCTCATTTTCCCTCTCCCCGTTCTCGCTTGATCGATCGATTCGATGTGTCAATCTCATTATGCCACTTTTGCCTTCGTTTCCCGTCAGGCTTGGGACTCAGTGCAACGAAACGTAAGTGACAAAACATGTGTTCCGTATCACTCCTAACTTCTAATCGATCTTTATACTTTCTATTTTAATTTCTCGCAGTTTCGCTGTTGTGGTATAGCAGTGGACAACCGGCCTGGTTATACGATCTACACTCGGAACAACCAATTCTTCAAGACTTCCACTCGTCGAAAGGTGCCTCGAAGTTGCTGTATTTATCCTCGTGACGAGAACTCAGTGGAGAGCTGCATGAATGAGCCATCGAACCCGAAGTACACCTTCCACGATGTAAGACTAATCTGTAATATTTCTGATCACTTAACATTAACTGACTACTCTCAGGATTGCTATGTGAAGATGAAGAATTTTGTGAAAGGCAAGTTGTTCTAAATCTTTTTAATTTCTAACTGTCTATCGCTGTGCAGGTCATGCTCTCCTGGTAGGAGGAATTGGCATTGGAATCGCTTGCGTTCTCATCATCGGAATGGTCCTCTCAATGGCTCTCTTTTGCATGATCGACTGAGAGTCGATTGCGGCGCCATTCTTGCCATCACCTCTCATTACTACTCATATTATCTCCATCGAATGGTTCATTCCATTCACTACTTCCAAATGTTTCCTTATCTACACTTTTTGTTTGTACAGAACTATTTAACTCTCGCATTTCTTGTAGATTTGTGTCCTTCATTTTTCTGTATAGCCCAATAATTTCGTCAAGCAAAGTTTGATAATTGAAAAATTAATCTCTATAGAAACGGCTTCGCTTGCCAATTCGAATTGTTGCCCAATTATTGGAGAGATCATTTTGTGTTATTTTGCTTTTTAGTCTTTTACGTTTTTGATATTTATTTTGTAAATTATATTTACTTTCTCAACATTTGCCCAAAAAGCATTGACTGCTTTTGAAATGTAAAAACAATAAGACAATTATTAGACAAAAGATGGCACTACTGTCGATAGTCTTATCAATGCTTTTGTTTCAACGGAAAGTTGTCATGACGTTTTGTTTTATTGAGTGCATACAAATTCGTCCTCGAGTTGATTTTGCATTTTGCACATGGTATCAATTGTTTCTTGATCGAATGGTCACTTTGAACCATCAATTGGTTGCAATCAACACAAACGTTCCATCTTGGAAAAGGTGAGTTGTTCACAATGGTGGTCTTTGTTTATAGATTTATAGTATTATTATTAGTAAATTTCTACCGCCAGTGGTTATATCATCGAGTCAATGCTGCACTGTCACTACAGTGTTCACGTTTTATTGTTTGTCACTTTCTGGCAAGTGTCACTGTGTGTGACTGCTCCATAAAGATGCGGAGAGATGGGAGAAAGTCGACATTGAGAAGCGGCAGTAACTCATTCTGGCTCGGTACTTGATCGAGTGTAACTAGTAATGCAGGCATAGATTGAATTGGATGCGAGTGAGGTGATCACGTACAGAGCCACGAGAAAGATCAAGGCTCAAGGTATCGTTACGAGAAGGCGATCATTACGAGCCTGCCGAATCGCTATTTGGTGCCAATCTTGGCTGCCAATTGAATTTCATTTCCTTCATTCGTTTCTTGTTTTATGTTTAACATGTTTTACTATCTTCTTCGTTCGGTGCCGAATGAAAGTCCCACACTGACTAATTAAAGCAAGGTTAATTGTTTGTTGGGTGATAAAGCGAAATGCCTCGCACATTGTCAGTGCACACTATATTTTGCTGTAAATGACAACAAAACTATAAACCTCTACTGGCTGTGATTCTGTTTTGTCACAGCTTGTGACTCACAAGCAGTATACTGTACTATATTTCCCGATTGGATTAATCGAATTGCGCCACCATACGAAAGTTGAGTTCAAATTGCACTGTACAATTAGCACTTATCGGCGCAAAATTACTTGAACTAGAACATCTGAACAATGTTTGTCTGCAAAAGTATAAAATGCGCCATTTGTTGATAGTTTGATTTATTCGGCCGATCAATGTAAACAGCAATTCATAATCTAAACACGCAAAGGGATGCCGATTTGGCAGTGATCACATCTCGAATGCTTTTAGTGCACCATTAAGCGTTGTCTCGTTGGTGAAACATGTGCACCGTTGTCACTATGACACACTACGCCACGGATTTGTTCTTCTGGTCAAGTTGTTAACACTACAGTTGTAGTGGCATTTGCTGCCATGCGAACTTTTGTTTGAATGTTTTGCTACGAATGCATTCTCCATGGATTGATTCATTTGCACGTTTGAATTAGACATTGAATTGGCTCATCACAGCTCGTTAGTGTGGCTGATTGCATTTTGATCAAGAGCAAATCGTAATAATTTGTCTCCGCGTTAACCAGAAGCAATAAATCAAAGTGTCGATTTACGAATTGCCGGTGTCGGTCCGGGCGGTGTGAATGTGGCGGGCATGTGTTGCTTCCGTTATGGTTCGACCCGTTGAGCGATATCGTGGCCGAGTGCAATCATAATTGGATTCGATGTCATACATCATTGGCTTGTTTACATTCCTGCAATTCCTCGGCGTTACTAGACAGTAGAAATTCTCTCACTCGATCGGTGTCAATGTCACTATAGCACTATGGCACTGTGCAGTGAGCATGCACACAGACCTACCGATCATGATTGCGAACAAGTGAAGAAGCATGTGAGCTTAGCTAAACCGAACCGTTCCTAATAACGTTCTGGCTGGCCTTGTCCTTGCCTGGTAGGCCTTCTCTCTTGTCGAGTTTGAAGGCCTACTGTTTGTCACCTCAACTTTGTGCCTGACAAGTGACAAATTGTCTCGGTGGCTTTATCAACTCGCCCAATCGAAACCCTAGTGCCAATGGATTCACTTTGGGTGCGAGCCCTTTAGCCAATTCGCAAATGCATCGCTGTTTGGCTCTAATCGTACCGTCACGGACACGACGCCTATGGGCGACGTACAATTTCATTCACAAATTATCTTGTCCCACCGAAGTACAATGCAGCACTAATACACACTTCTATCCACGGTGATTGCCTTGCTCTACTCTCGAAATAGTGTCGAGCCGAGCCGAGTTGAGTTGAGTTTACTATTCCACCATTGGCTGATTCTTTTGCTTTTGCTTATTTGCACTTGGTTTGTTTGTACGTGCTTTCCCGGGCAACACAAAATGGCGACAATAAATAGAGAGAACACACAAACAACAATACAACTCGGCACAACACATTTGCCCATTAGCGAATGTTGCCAGCAAAAGCAGAAAATTCTTAAATTCTCTGAGATTTTCGCGAATAAACCGAAAAGATATTCACGTTAATTGGAGTGCGCTAGCGCTCGTTCTCGGTTGTGTCTGTACTCGTATCGCATTGCTCGACTCGAGGCTGTTAGACTCTGTTTGATGTCGATGGATTCTTTGGACAATGTGCAAAAGTACGTGTTCACTGCCATTCTGACTGATTGCTAGGATGCCTTGGCTTGGTCGATAGTTTGCTGACAGCTGTCTAGGCGAATAGGTGAAAGGGATCCTATTTCATAGCCCACTTATCCAGGTTTGTTCAATACAGATCTAACAAAATTTCTCTTGGTTGATGTTTACTCCACTCGGTTAATGAAGGCAACTTTTTTGTTTGGCAATCGAACCGATGCCATCAATGAGATTTAATTGCACTTGTAATGATTTATCTCTTCTCGTAGGCAATATGCGATTTTGTGCTAGAAGCGATCGGTAGCAATGTGTAGTTAAGGATCATTGAGGCACCTATTAGGCACGACACAAAGTGGTACGGTGTTGCGTTGATTCCTTCCGAGGCGGTGTCAAAGGCTTGACAGTAGTTTCGTTGCAATCATTCTGCCAGTCTCGCACATGTGGCCCTCAATTGTGATCGGTTGTTGTTCGATCCGCAGCAAAAAGCAAACTCATAATCAGTCAGTCATATTGCAACGAATTCTCAAATTAGCGTTGCATAATCTCTCGTCACAGCACTGAGCCTTGTTGGTGATGGCTCTTGCATGGTGCAAATAGAAACTTTCTTCGGTTATGAGCAAACCAGAGTAGACAAAATGAAAATGAATAATTGTCACACATCATGCTGTGTGATGACGCCTTGACGCCCAGACGTGCCGTTGCTGTTTGTAGTGCACTATAACCAATTGTGCTTGGTGGCAATCGCGTCTCTAATTACTCGGGTTTGCTTTGGAAAATTTGCTAACATTATTCACTAAGCTCGTCGGGAGCAAAGCCAACCAATATGGTAATGCATATTGCCAATTGAATAAGACCAACATGTTGCCGGAACTATTCATTGGGTTTCAATTTGTTCGTCTTAACATTCGACTGTACACTTAACTTAATATTTATCGATCTCTAGTATGCCTCTCGGTAGTAGTTGGTTTCATTTTTATCGGTGGGAAAGTACTTGGCTCATCAGTATCAATAGAGAGCAAAAGTGATTAGACCAGTGGGTGCTATTTAGTTAAAAGTCAGTCCTGCGGACTATGGCAGTAATGAACAACCGACTGTTGAGTGAACAGTGTGCAGCCAAGTAGTGAGTAATGTTGTCGGTGGCAAGCACGGTGCTAGTGGCAAATGGTGTCGGTGGCAAAGGATGCTTGGCCGCCGTATCGGCGAATCCAACTGTTGAAGGAGCAACAAATTACCGACCATTAGAGAGGCACCACTAGCCTGGCATTCCTGTTGTGTGTGTGTGCACTGTGCCAGTGGAGATCTAAAAAGAATCGGAAATTGAAGAATTCGCTCAGTGCTAGTGGTGCTGGTGATGTTCCACTCTGGCGAATTCTTCGCCTCTGCTCCTACTACTGTCGATTGGTTAGATTATATGCCAGTGCTCACTCTGCTGGCTCGCTATACCCGATTTGTGTTGAGTTTTGCAGAAAAAGTGTAGAAAATTTGCAGTGTTTGGTTCTGGCTTGGCAGTGCGCATCTGTGCACTGTTCCTTTGGCATCGGTTCCATTGTTGTGGTGCAGTAGAAGCACACATTTTGTGTTGCTGTCATTATCGCCATTACCATCCGCATCCTCGCATTTGTTTTATTTATATTTTGCCTCTTTTATTCTGCACTTATTGGCGTTCCCACTGGCACTGTGACTTGTTTTGTCGAATGTCACCAAGCTGCATGTGCCGGTGAAGGCAGAGATGCGGCCACATTTGTTCGCTATGTTTGCTTGTGAAGACGTCGTCAAATGACGACACACCGACGAGTGCTGCCAGCCAAACAAGAAAAGGGAGAAAAGTCGATCCTTTTCGACGCTTACGTTTGGTGGATCGTTTCCAGAATAAGGCACACACTCACTCTACCGCCAGTCAGTGACTGCTTGCACTGGGCGCTCGCATTGATGTCATAAGATCAAGTTTACTATTGCCAATAAATCAAACGAAAGCAATCGGTCGCCGAGAAGTTACACGGACACTACCGACATCATTGACACTAACAACGCCATCCACACGACCCACCATTCGAGTGATCGTCATCCCTGATGAGTCACTGAGTCAACTCTCTTCAACTTGTCCCACTAACTTGTCTTTCTCTTCTCAACCTTTTAACTTGTGATGGATGTGATTGACTGTCATTTGGAATTATTGATTGCTCCGTGATTAGTGATGAGCCACTGATGGTGAGCATTAATCAACATAATTGTGAGCCTCAACATCGATCGATAACCATTCGAGTCAATGACTGACCAATGTTTTGAATATTCTCTCGTGCTTGTGTGAGTGTCCGAACACTGTGCAGTGCACTGGGCTGACTCATCGCCGTTCAGTGGGTCGAATTGGCTGTTGATGAGTTGTCATTATAATGGCAGTGTTGTCCTCAGTCACTAGTTGCCTCCGAAGTGTTTCAATATTGCAATCCGTGGTTGTTGAGAAGGAGCACTAAGCACCTTTCAGTAGCAACCAAGCCATTCGCAACAAGTGTCAGGCAATGGCACCAGTGCATCACTAACCCAGATCACAATTCTACTCGATCACGCTTCAGTACTTTGTACACACGTTTGTTTTGCATACGCGCCACGCACCATTTGTACATAGACTTGTAGACTTGTACTTTGCAGTTTGTGTCTGTCTGACTCAATTGATCTCACTGTGCATATTTGTCATTCTGTGTTTGTGTTCATTATATTTACTTTATTCGACTGTTGCCTTGCCTTACCACTCAAATCTTCTAGACATCTAATTTGCTCAATTCAAAATGATTTACGTGGACGAGACAGAGCCTGAAGGCGGTAAGTGTCACTGCAATATTAGCTTAAGCTACTTTTCACTAATTGATTTTGTTCTCTACTAGAAATTGAACCACCATTTCAGCCACGAAAGATCCTAGTGAAACACACCGATCCTAGCTCAGAATATAAACTCGGTGAAGAACTCGGAAGGTAATTACTAATTGATAAATTGATAGATGATCTGTTGCTTGTTGGCCAATTTTTGAACATTTGCCAAATGTTTCTTTTTCGCGATTGCATTCATAAATTTGATTTAATTAGCTTTAATGCCTATCGAATAGTACTTAATGATATCGTGAGCTTTAAAGTGATAAACACAAACACGTCTTTTTGCTATATTCGTACAGGGTCTCTCTGCATTGATTATACCTTGCCAATGCCAATTTGCATATAAAAATTGCAAATCATTTTTGGACATACAGTGTGCATCTGGCCAATAGATTATTTACATCTCAAGTGACCAAATGATCAGTTTGTCGGCTTGTCGAGAAGAGCGCATAAAGTCGGTCGCTTCCGACATGAGGAAATCGAACAAAAAACTGGACAATTATTTTGTTGTTTTAGAAATAGATATTTGACAAGTGAAGGCAAAGTGGCAATGATTGGCATTGATCGAGCATCGAGGATGACTTAGTGACTTGTGAACGGTAATTCGGTAATACGGTGCCACTCGAACAACGCCAAATTTCTTGCACCTAACAGTTAGGCATGTTAACAGTTAACATGTCGAGTGTTATTTTTGCTTACTTTGCCGGCAATATCTGTGAAAGTGCTTTGTTTGTCGAGTCAAATTTTCTTGTGTTTAGTTTGGGGAACATTCTTGCGATGATTTGCAGCCGAACCGATTGGTGCTGGTGTCGATTGAAACTGTCGATTCGAGATTAGCCCATTGCAATGTATTTTTAGTGACGACGAACAGTGCGAGCACTTTCCTTTTTGTGCTGCCGTCAGGAACTTTGACGCTCCAACGCGTGAGACAACCAAAAGCATAGGATTTTGCTGATTTAAAGCAATTTTTCACTTCTCTTGTTGAATTTGGGCAGATTTATATGACAAGTGGAAGAAATGTTCTTCTCGTCTATTTCGGTTCGATTGTGCCACTAATTGTGCCACTCGCCAATTTGTTTTGTTATTCTCTTCATATGGCTTTGTTTGCTTTTCAGAGGCAAATTTGGCGTTGTCCGACGATGTGTAGAGAAGACAACTAACAAGAAGTTGGCTGCCAAGTTCATCAAGACCCTCAGCAAACAAGACCGTGTCGATGTGGAACGGGAGGTTGACATAATGCGCTCTCTGCAACATCCTCGACTGCTCCAACTTTACGATGCCTTTGATAATGGCGATAATCAGATGACGCTCATCATGGAATGGTAAGGCTGAAACCCTACAGGCACACTAGGTTCACTCACTCACTCATTACAGCATCGAGGGAGGCGAACTGTTTGAGCGTGTCATTGACGATGATTTTGTTCTCACCGAAAAGGCTTGTGCCATCTTTGTCCGCCAAATATGTGAAGGACTAGACTACATCCATTCACAGTCAATTGTGCATCTTGACATGAAGGTGATTTACCTAGGACGACTCTAATTGTTTTACGCACATTATCTTATTCACTTCTATTTGTTTTATTTGTCGATCTTTTAGCCAGAAAATGTTCTTTGTGTCACTCGAACCGGAAACAGAGTTAAGCTGATTGATTTTGGTTTAGCTAGACGATTCAGTGCGAAGGAACGTCTCCAAGTAATGTTTGGAACGCCTGAATTTGCCGCTCCTGAAGTAATAAACTTTGAAGACGTTGGGTACAACACCGACATGTAATTAAACTTTTCCTTTGATTGATTGAATAACTTTTGATTCTCTCTTTATAAAAGGTGGGCAGTCGGTGTGATTACCTATGTCCTGTAAGTATCGAATTTGCAACTTTATTGAATGAATTCGTTGGATTAATTGAAATCCTGTTTCTCTTTGTTAGTCTGTCTGGTCTGTCTCCGTTTATGGGCGAAAGCGATCTCGAGACGATGGCAAATGTTACCAGGGCAGAGTTCGACTTCAACGATGAAAGCTTTGAGCCAATTTCCAAGAAAGCCAAAGATTTTATATCGAAATTATTGGTCAAAGATAAAAAGTGAGTGAAATGACGAGTTTGAGCTCGATTGACACTTTGTGCCTTTGTAGCAAACGATTGACTGCTGCCAGAGCATTGAAACATCCTTGGCTTAAGGTACGTGGACTGTAGTGCATAGCAAACAAACAAAACAAGAGCATTGCGCTGCGTTGATAATTAAAAATGTTAATTAAAACATTTACCTTTCTATTACTCCATGTCACATAGAAACGTGCCAAAAAGCAAGACGAGGTCGACAGGTCTTTAGACAAGAAAAGACTTAAGAAATTTGTCATCCGAAGACGTTGGCAGGTAAGCGTAGATGCATGCAGTGCAGTCACCACTCAGTTATGAGTGAGCCAAATAATAATTAATCGATTCCATTGGTCACTAGTATTAATTGTCATTTTTTGTATCATTTTCACTCACACAGAAAGCGGTCAATGCGATATTAGCGCTGAAACGAATGGGCGCCGTGATCTAAAGCAAATTGTCATCCTAGCCTGTTTGTCCGTTCGGTTCCACTAATAGGCGTACCTTCAATGTTCACCAATCATGCCATTCATGTTCACTTCCATCTTCTTCCAAATCGTCCCACTCTTCCACTGTCAACCTGTATCACCACAAATTCAGTCTGACTGCAACTGTTAATTAATTGAAATCAATTCTAGAAGGAAACCTCCAAACGATAAGCACACTCAATGTGATCTGAAGCCTGCAAGCGACAACGCCAGACGACACCAATCATGAGAGGACGACGTCGAAAATGAATCTGATGTACAATTGCAATTGCTATTCATATCTCTAATTAGCATCGATCGAAAATGGCCATGTTGCTTACCCAAAACTCTAGACACATTTGCTAATCAATCAATTCTAATTCAATTGGCGTAAAATCTATTAATTGCTTTTGGCTAATTAAAATTTAACGGCACTTTGTTGACTACTCAAGTCGGTGAATACGTTGCCCAACACCGAAGTCAGTAATAGGCGAGTCTCTACCTCAAAGCACAAGTGAACAAGATTGTCTGATTGGACTCATCCAGTGACTAAGTCTCGGTGCACATCGGGCACAGTGCAATCTATCATATCATCTCCGACCGAGATGACTCATCTCCAGGCCATTCGCTTCCACAGGAAATTTGTCCACACGAACGCACAACAATAGAAGGAATTGCCTTCAATTGGCCAATTGGAACACTTTTCAGTGGAGTCCAACTATTTTAAATTCAATTGCACTTTGCATTGTCCACTTGCATTTGTGACCTGGTGGATCGATTTGATTGCGAAATGATGTGCCCGCACAGAACACTGCACTGCAAACATCGTTCAGTTGATTGCATTTGTGGTTGAGAATGCACGTCTACAAAGTCGAACTGGAGGATGCACGGATAACTGTTGACTGTCCAGTGGCAACATGCGACAATCGAAATTGCACTCAAAGTGGTTTGTTCAATTTATAGCCCAAATGTCATTAGCATCGTCATAAATCATGTTCGCATCATCATGTGCCACTGTCTCACTCTGCTCTGTTCTGCTCGAACCAACACATTGCTCCCTCACTGGCCGATTGGTTTGTCCTCACTGGTGTGATCTGATTGCTGTGCCACTAGTCTGCCTTGTTGCGCTATTAACCGACAAATACATTCACTAATTTATTCTCATTTTCCTGTACGTTGGTCGTCCTCTCCGTCTGTCCTCGAACCTGTTGATCCAGTTGGGTTGATCCACTTGCGGTGTCACTTGTTACACTGAATTGTGCATGTCATCGATCGAATCGACTGTACAGAGCCACTGAATGGTCACTAATTGATTGATTCGATCACATTCTGTGAGTATAGTGTGTTTGTGTGCAAATCTTTCTCTCTCTCCTTTCCTCTCCTCCACTCTCCTCGTGTGTTTTGTCCCTCAACGTGTGTGCCTCACTGCACTGTCTGTAATTGTTGTATGTAATTTGTTATTTTGTAAATGATTTTTTGCAAATAAAATTCTTTTAAAACCTTAATAACAATTCATTTGGAGCCATTTGTGCGTCATTTAGATTAAACTCGAACCGCGCTCCACATTGTGCAAATGGTAATGACTTTCGTTCGATGATTTATTGTGCCATCAACGTAATATTATGACTATGGTGCACTTGCAGGCTTGTGAGGCTTCGTGGCAATTGCACTGAATGACACTTGTCACTCGAAACTTTTCTCAATTTGTCTATATGAATATCAACTTAACTAAAGTGGCCTTCAGGTCCCTAGGCATAGAGCCAATTTTCCAATTTGAGACTTGTTTATCGAATTATTTGGTTGGTCGAACGGCACACAAAAGAAACAGGTGAACACATAAGTGCACGCTACTTAGCGCCAACTCGATAATTGCCACTATCATCTCTATAGACATGTTCTCTAGAGACGATGCTTCACTTTGGATTGAGTTCCTTCGGACAAGTCACAAATCGATTTGCACTGATCTAATTGCAGTGACCGTCCCAATGTCCATGTCCACCGCAGGCCAATTATCTTATCTATTCGTTCTCATCCGTTTATCTGCCTGAAGATCGACTAATTTGTTTACATTCAGTTCAGTACATCTCATCGTGCCATTTGTATGCATTGTTAGCAATTGAACCCAATTGAATTCAAATCTCGTTTTCCATTTGACCAATTGTCCGCGATGGTTGTGATGGCATTTGCATGTGGCAGTGAGCACTCATCCAACCGATGATTGACTGGACCACTGGCCAATCAGCATTCGCACATCAACACCCACTTGGTCGGCCATTGTCTTCATTAGCATCGGAAAGCACGTAGTACGTGTCTCGTTTGTTTGGATGGGCCTTGTTGACACAACTCGTCAAAGTAAGTCTTCACTTTTCAATTTGTTATTTGTAACTTTGCATGTCCGTTCTTATTGGCAGTGCCAATTTGCACTGGGTGCCAGTGGTCTCTCATGTAATTGGCTCACAATTGACACTTAATCTGCCCTCACTGCACTGACCATCTGTCTGAGTAGAGTGAATCAAATTGAATTTACCAATTCAATCTCATTGTGCTGACACTTTCACTTTTGAACTCAATCGAAACACTTTTGTTCAAAATTCATCATCTCAAAGGGCTACTCACAAAATGTACTCGATTCACATTGAAATCAACTAGAGAGTCGCTAATTAGTGAAAGCAAACAGTCAAATGAATAGTTTGCCAACAACAACTCATTGACAAGTCAATGTAATTTGCTTTTCTCAATAACTTCGTTTGTTTGGTTATGGAAGTGGTAATTTACGCCATCTCTTCACACATCTGTAATGTCTGCAAGCACGACTTGGTTGCCATTGCAAATAAACAAACAAAGCGCAATGCTAATGTCGGTAAAGGCATTTCGAGACTGAATCGATCTACTATCGTACTATCGTATACTGTAGTATCAATCTGGTTTGCCATTCAATTGACTTAAGTCGAGATGCAAGCTTTTCTGACAAGTTAAATGCGTCTGTTCTTGTTCGTATTGAATCATCGCGCAATGATAGTCGACAACCCCGCCAATGGTGGCAGTCATAATTAATATCGAAGTGTGCACTAGTGTTTCACTAAATCGCTGGAAAGTGAAACCAATCAGGGGCACCATCGATGGGCGCTCCATTGGTAACACTCTCCGGATCACGCCCAAATCGCTTGATCACTGAACATGTTTCAGTTAACGGCGAATACGAACATCGAGTTAGCTATTTTGAAGAAACTAATAATGCACTAGTCACTAAACACTTTACTAAGATTGACTGAGTGAAAGTGAATTTCCTAACACTGTCGAACAGAATCCAATTCAAGCGATGCTTGGTGCCACTAACTGCGCCCGCAATCAATTCTAATTAAGAGAGTGTCCACTGTCCACCGTGCACTCGCTTGAGTGTTGATTTATTACTGCGAGATGCACAGTCGAAGGTGATCGGAGAGTCTACTTTTTTGACACATTTCCGATTAAACCGATCAAAATACATGCATCCACTTAGCAAGGCAAGCTGAGCTCTGCTATACGAGACGAGACAAACGATCCTCCATTGAAGTCTTAAGCCAAAGCTTCAATTGGACCTATTTTCAATTGAAATGAAAGTATTCTAGTTTGTTGCAAGTCTGGGCGTATATGCTCAATGCTCATTCACTGCATTTGTGTTCGTCGCAATTAATCCAAACGTTGTGCATTTAATTTGCCAATCAAACTTGTGAGTCTAGTCCATTTAAACATTATAAACTAAATGAAGTTGAACATTTTGATTTGTCAACAAACGAGTCTGTTCAGCAGACTCACCCAAGTACGATTGTATTGAAGTGAACTGTCTCAAATTGTTCTAGTGACCATCGATGTATCCAAAGTGGTGTAAATAAAGTATCAAATACGAGAGGACAAATTTTTAAAATAGTACTAAATTGAGTCCTTCAAATGGTCAATCTTTATTGAAGGTGCTGGGAACAGATTTACCACAAAGCAGATGACAATCTTAAGATTGCTCACAAAAGTTTCGAAATAGATTTTCAAACCAATTGACAATACAATGCTGACGATGAGTGAATGGAGTCGATTGAGCATACTATAAATTAGTAATGTCATTACAGTAGCGAATTAGTCCATTACATCACACTCACTTGATACGATCGATCGACCGATATATTTTGACAACACAGAGCAAACGTGCTTGTTCCAATTGAGTTCGTACTACAGCAAGCTGCAGGACAATGCTTCACTTGATAAATGCAAACAATGACACTTCAAACCGATGCACTTTAGTTCATACGTCCATTCAGCGGGTGTCCATTGATTGCCATTTACGGTGGACCAGTTAATTACCGAATAAATGATGTCCAATTGTCAGCAATTCCAAGGCGCAATCAACTTGGGTTCACTTGCAAGTTAATCACTTTTCGCCATTTGCTTGAAATGTTTCAGACATTACAACATCCAATCAATCACCATTTGTTCAGTGAGTTTTCGCTGCATGTTGCACTTGAGAGTGAATATCTCCAATTAACTCGATGCATTCATTCTCTGTTGGTTGTACTGACAAGTTCAAATCCTTTACTGATGCAAATTTCTAGAATTAAAAAAAATATTAAAATTGACAATTTAACACTGGATTAACTATTGAGCAGAATAAAGTCACAAGACCAACAAGGCCACTTTATGATTTTGAATTTAGCAATATCACTATTAAATAATATAGATATATACGTTTTTAAAATGAACTTTAATTATAACATTAATTAATTTATAAGGAAACAAACATCTCTTTAGATATCAAAACATATTAAGAATTATGGTCAAGAATGACACGACAAAAGAATGTATAAGCTAAGTTAGAGTATAATCTGTGAATACATTTAAATGTACAAATGTATAGAACAATGAGTAAATAAATAAGTAATTATAATAACTTAATAAGTTAGTTTACAATTAAAGGTAAGAAGAGTCAACGCACCATTCACTTTCACGGCGGATCTGCTCTTCTTCTTGGGGAGTATAGTCATTTTTTATGTCGAACGTTTTACGAATTTCTTCAGTGGACTTTCCACGAATCATATTTGCAACAGTTTTGCAGGCCATGTCAAGCAATGCCTTAATATCTAAGTAATTAGCAGCCAAAATTATCCCAAACAAAGTTTCTTGATCAACTTTCAAGAATTCGACATCCCAAGATGGGATGTCATCAGTACGTTTTTCGCATTCATCCTCTTCAGGAAGCGGAGGTGGATCGTCCTTGTGATGAGTAGCCCATTCAATAACCTTTTTCAAAATAGGGCCCGTAACGGTCTGAATGGGAATTGGCTCCGAGTCCTCTTCCTGGTTACCAATGTTGTCTAGCATTGTCTTGAGAGTAACAAACACGCTGACGACATCATCTTCTACCTCAAAGATTTCATTATCATTACTCTTCAACTTGATAATAGTCATGGCGAGAGAATGACTGTTCAATTCGAGAGTCAAAGACAAAATGGCTCTAAAATGTTCTTTGTGCTTCTTTTTGAGCGAATATTGGTAACGTTGTATGTGAATGCCACCCAAAAGTAAAACTAAATGATAGCCATTTGATGACACATCGATGTGTCTTTGTTGTCTCAAGTTGCATCAATTAATTAAATGTAATTCAATCCAGAATAATGCTGACATCATTGCCCAAACTGTAACTAATAATCTTGTAAATGAATTCTCTCTATTGCAAATCTAACAATTTGTTCTTTTCAAAACACAGACAAGGTATTTCGTAACAGACTGAAGTGGAAGAATTGATTTATTAAAGTACTGTCAAAGATGAATTCAACCACCAAAAATGAAGAAACGATGCAAATATATTTGAGTCATCGTGATTTGAAACACAATCCACTGATTCAATGGTCACTGTTAATCAAGGATTTACTTCAAGCAATGCTTCTATCCAAGCTCTGGTTCAATCATTCATACCGAATTACAGTAACTACTAAACAATAAGACTTAATTGATTAACTGGATTGTGATTAAATTGAATCTATTTACAGAAATGAAAGATTGGCTTTGAAATATATACCATGCATTGCTTTGTTTTAATGACTGATCATCTGTGTGGAATTTTTAAAAGGTACTCTGGTATTACTTTTGCCGATAAAATCTTGATTTTTTAAATTATACATTTGTCTATTTTGGAATAATAGCCAAATATTGATATTTCAAAATATGTAACTGATGGTCTTAATTAATAACTATGCATTGAACGCAAGACAGATTTCTGAAGAACATTGCGAACAATGGATATTTAGCTAATAGTTGTGATGTCGAAAAGTCTTCTCAAGCTTGTTATGTAGACGATGATCGCATTGATGATTAATTTGACTGCTACCTCATTGCGGTTGCTGCTAATTGAATTGAAGAGACTTCTTTGTTGAGCAAATTAGATCTTCCTCTTTCTCTCTACTGTGAAACTTCACAGAAGCGATGAGGTTTATTCACTTTTCTTTGTTTGTAAGTGACGTTTGTTTTCCCAGACAAATGAAAACGGGAACCATTAGTTTAAATGTTACATTTCTACCACTGACATTCAGGACATTTGAACTCATTTTAGGATGCACTTTACACTGACGAGATTTGGCAAACATTGTTTGGGTCATTTGATGCGTATTATTATTCGAAGTTAAATTTATTGCAGAACTGATCTACCGTGGATTATGTATCTATTTGATTGAAACCACCAGGTGGAACTAATATTTATTTGTCTTTTATTAGAACTAAAGTCGAGTACACGGAAAACAATTTTGGATGTGTGCAATCTCATGTTGCATCTCAAGTCAAGACGAACTTAATTTTTGACCAATCTCATCTGTCTCAAAGTGTCACTTCTGTTTTCCTTTCTCAGTGCGCCTCCATCTTCATTAAGTTGGTCGTCAAGTGACTCAAGTGTATTATGTGAACGCACTCGTCAAGCACAACACTTAACAGTAATCTATCTGCACTTAGCATAGAATATATAATCGCATTACTATCCTAATAGTCACATTCACATCGACCGTTAAGTCTATTGTCTCGGTCTTGTTTGCTCCGTGATGTTGTCCAACAAGATGGACACTGTCCAGATAGTGCCCGGACGTCATCTCAAGCCTCGTCTCGTCTTGCATTTCCATAATAAACTCCATGCCGGTTATGCACTTGCAGGTTAGTATTGTTTTATGATGCAACGTTACTATTTATACGCCTTTGATAGACCAACCACCTTGCGCTTACAATTGCCAAGTCCAACTTTGGAGGGAACTGTGCCTGTTGAACTTTACTCGAGTTTAGTTTATTGTAACTTAATGATTTGGATTGAACTTAATTCAAATTAATGCGTATGCGCTAATAACTATTATCGATTGATATCAATCGAAAGAATGAGCTCACTTAGTTCGACTGCTGTTCGGTGACACTGTCACAGTCACTGCGTTATTGAAAGCCCTTTGGCTAAATATAGAGCCTGAGACGGAGTTCAATTAATTAATTTGTTTATTTATTTATTTGCTGGTTGTTTTATGATTTGTTCGATTGAAAATGTTTATTTATTTTCTTACAATTTGTAATTTAGCAGAATTCTTTCAATTTGTTTCAACCTTGAATGTGCTTATTTTCACCCCACTGGCATAATCGAATATATATCATGCATCCTTCTCGCACAAGTTCTTCATAAACTCGGGTCATTAGCTCAAACAATTTTGATTTTGTCAGTTTCAACTTGCGGCCATTAACTATGCATTATGATAAATTTGACAACTTTAGGTGAAAGACATGTGGCTATTTTGATTGTCTCCCTGATATCCTCAATATCGATTGATATGTTCACTTCTGCCGGTGCATGAACCTCTCAGATCGATGCTAGTGATTTCTATCGGGGTATGTCTTCCAATAAGGTCTCCGAACCATCAATTGGACAACACTCAACCGAAAACAGATTGATGAGCTCACTAGAAAGTAAATACACTTTTATCACTTCCATTAGTGATTACTTGTGGCATCTGTTCTGTGACCGTTCATCACTGGTCAGTCTTAATTAAGATGTGCCAGTTGGCTCCATTGATCATAATCGTTTTTGCACTATTGCAACTTGACTTGTTTGTCACTGGTCTATTATAGTGCAATATTTAGTTTTACTAAAAAAGCTTTTAACAAAGGGGTTAATTGACCTCTGGTCGATTGTCTTGCTACCTCGGATGGTAGTGAACTTTTCCTTATCGAAACCACTCGAAAGTCAACATGAAAGCATTAATTGTCGAGTGAGCGCTTCAATTAATTAAACGAAACAATCTAAATTTAGAGCGCGCAAGAGATGTGACAAACGATCGATCGAATGCAAACAACAATCGAACAAATCAATAATCGAACTGCCTTAATGATTGTCTTGGCTTGTGCCTATTTATATATCGATCGAGGAAAGTGTCTGGCGCGCCAACACCAGTGACGATTGCTCTGATCACCAGGCAAATGCGCCAAAGCAAACATCAATTACGGTCTAATGTGCCTGATTAACTTTGATTTGCCGTTGAACGTGTCTCAATCTTTGAATTTGGCTCTTGTAATCGCTTTAGACTTGTCATTCATCGGCAAGTAGATGCAAACACTGGACATTCTCTTCTCCGATTATCACAACCACTGTTCATTCATTGAAAGCTTTCAATTGTCACTGGTGAATAATCCTACAGATTGAACCACATTGCGTATAGATTGTAATGGCCGTAAATCTATGCGTTACCAGTCATTCAATCTTAATTATCAACTGAGAAAGGTTTTTTTGCTTAGTACTTCAGTGGTTGGATTTCCCTCTGCAGTAAATTGTGAAATACGCCAGATTACGGTCAGTCCATGTTGGAAGTGTTTACTTTGGAGCATTGTAAAATTGTGCCATCTTTGTTGCGCTCTGGTTTGAAAACTGTTCAATGAACAGTGCCACCTGTGGCCATTGACCACTGCCTTTACTATGCGATTATCACAAAAGTGAAATTGATTTAAAGTAATCTCGATGCATTTCGTCAGCTCCGTCTCAATCAATCACCACGCTAGCCACATCGAACTGTAGTTGCCATATTGTTCAGTGGTGTTGGAAGGGAAATTATTGCTCGCCATTAACTATGAACTATAAGTCGTCAAGTTCTCACAGTAATTTCCATTACAAATGAAAATGTTGCTCATCTTGTTTTTGTATTTGACTTGTTTATTGCCAAATTCGTAGTGATAAGTCGTACACAATCGCAGTGCATCAATGCACTGAGCTCTGAGTGCATGCACCGAACACACACACCGCGGACACAATCGGGATTCTAATCACGAATGTCCTTTGAAGATGGTTTACTTCGTGCCTCCAAGCTTCTGTTATTTTTCCACGAAACTAATATGCAAAATACACGACCAAAGTACTGCACACTAACTTACCTGGCCAACAGTTATCATCACCATGATGAAGTGAATGGTCATTTATCCCCCCAGTCTAGACGAGATCGCCTCTGTGCACCATTTGTGTATTTGTCAGTGCAACTGGTCGCACTTGTCACTGCCATAATTGATTATGATTGCTGACACATTAATCCAATTGACAATTCGATTCTTGTTTTGATTAATAATATTCTCTGTGTCTTCTCAGTCGAATCTCATTACTCTCCTGTGCTGACAACATGTTTTTCCCCTTATCTTTAGGCAGATTTTTCACTTAGTCAACGCAAAGTAACACTTTCACGATTAGTGCAACAACTTAATGGTCGCGACCGATCGGTACGAGAAGACACTGTCTGATACCGTCCTAATGAAGACGACCCGTTGGTCAGTGGAGTGAGTTACTCGGTGGTCAGTTGAGCTAGCCACCGACGCGTTTCGAGTAAATTAGTGGTCCAGTGGAACGAGTTGAGTTTTATCGTTGAAGAGACGGTTACTTTGATTGCCACAATCTGAATCTTGCTCTATCGAGGGGAAACTTGATTTACGTACTTTCTCCTTAATGGCCTGCCACAGATGAGCCATTTGTCTGCGAACAAGTTTGCACTCTAATTGCCACAAAACAGACCGAACTAGACTCCGTCTAGACTGTACTGAACATGACCCAGTCCCAGCATGGTGTTTTCGTTCTGATCTGGTGTTGCAGCTAGTGAGCAGTACAACAATCTACCAAAGGACACACCCCTACCTTATCGTCCTGCTTGTTTGAATAAAGTTTACTGTAAACAGGGCGCCCAGCAAGCTAGTAGCAGTGCTAACATGTTGCGCTCGTGCAATGCTGCTGTGCCAGCAGGTGTACTCAGCAGTGCCTGTACAGGTTGCAATTGATAGTTCGAAATGTATGGCGCCCGCGAACTCGATGTCGTTGATGTGGCTGGAATGTTCGCCTCTGAGCTCGATCTCAGATGACGATAAGTGAAACTAAATGGATGCAGGCGCGAGAGACCACTCGGTCGAGACAGGCCGGCGCGTGTTGGGAGAGAAACCGCACCGAGCGCGTTTCAGCAGTTCCCCCAGCAGTGGCCACACTTTCTCTCCTGAGTACTCTCAATTTTATTTACTTTCGTCTTCACGTCCACGTTTGCTTTCATCGTCGGTGCTCGACATCTTCATAGAGGCACTCGTAGCACAGACCACGGCCGTCAGCAGGAGCAGCACCACAGCAAGTGCCATGTGTCCATTGGCACGATCATCCCCTAAGGAAACGATATAAAAGGTATGTCTCATATGTTCGATCAAGTCTTTCCTTGCCGCGCGCGCGTTACGTGAGTGTTTGTTTGTGTCGCTGGGTTCGGTTTATCTCCTGCACCCTGCGAGTCACTGGTCGCCTCGTCCTGGTCCCTTGAGCAGTCTTGGGAACAGCCGTGCCGGCTCGTGCCAACTGCCAAGTGTATGTGCCCTCTGTCCCAGTGTCCCAGCTTCAGTGTTGTTCCTCACTGCCAGCTCACTGCTCCTGCCAACTCGTCAGCTCGTCGAGTGGATCCACTCGGTGCCGGTGTGTGCCAAAGTGTCTTCTCCAAGTGCCAGTTGCTCATCTGGTCACTCGTCTCTGCTCCTCAGTGGGCCAGTGGATCACATGCTCCAGTTTGTTCCTTGCCTAGAGACAGCTCTCCTCAATGCGCTAATTAATTTAAATTTATATTTTTGAGTGAAAAGTATTCGTTCGCTTCGTTTAATTTCGTTATCGGCTCGACTCTTTCAGTGTATCCTGTGTGTCTTGTTTCTTCATTCGTTGAGTGAGTCAGTGAGTGAGTGAATGAGTGTCTTTGGTATATTTATTTGCACTATCACTAATGAACCAATGTGTTGCTGTCTTGTTTATAATTCTCCTCTCTCGCTAATCGATTTAATGCCGTTTCGTTGTATCGTATCTCTCAACTTCTCTCTGCACCTTTTTGCATTTGAATTCACTTCTCTCGGTGGTTAGCCTTCGCTGTCTCCAAGTGGCCGTTCGCTGATAATGCATTGGCAATATTAATATGTTTGAACGGATTGCTAATGTCCACTCGATCCAGTTATCGTTTGTTGATTTGGCTTTCGTTCGATTGCATCGAGTCGTGTTTAATTGGACAGGTCTGCAATTTACTTTTTGCCTACTTTTAAAGTCAATTACTTTTATATTAAATCATCCATTGGGCACACGAGAAAGTGAGAGCATTGCCGGCTGCCAGTCTTGTCAATAACGGCATTTCACTTTCGTTTGAGCTTTGATTCTTGTGGCAGAGCAAGTTTTGTTGCACGCTAAAGTAACACTTGTTGTCGACAAGTGATCTGTTTGTTTCCTCCACTTTATCGCAATGTATTTTTGACAATCACAACAGACTGCCATCGAGCCAATCAATCGTGATCATTCGATTACACCGTTTTCACTTGCCACACAAAATACCGTTCATCAATGAACAGTAATGGTCAGTAATCCGTGAGAATGGCTCTACTGCTCTGTCTCACCAAATTAGTGTTCGCTTTGATGCGAATCTTTGAGTATGACCGAACGGAATTTGCCACCCTTGCCACAGTTGTGTTCATCCATTCTTGAGTGTCTCACTGCCTGGAGGTGATTGAATTGACTCGGCAAAGAATTGCTCAGTGGCTCAATCAACTGGTTTGGCCACTTGTGGTGTGTTGCAGACCGGCACAACTAATTAGCTGATAGCACTAATGCTTGTGATATCGCTAATATGCATTGACCATGTTCTCGTTCGAACACTTTCGCTTCCTCTCAAGCTCAATCCGTTCTATGTGGATCGAGTTGGCTTGCCATTGGCTCGAGTTAATAAACGATTCTTGTCAGGTTTCTCACTAATTTCTCTCCTCTGGTCACCGCTCGGCGATAACAACCGAATGGCCTCGATCTTAGCACACGAGCTTTGTTTGTGCATTTTGTACTAGCAAAAAGATCGGAATATGTGTGTCACTGAGGACATACTGAGGATGTTCGGCACTAGAGAGAGACGACTCTTTTACGACCAATTAATATTCAACAGAGGTAGTCGATCACTGGCACGAGAAATGCACATCGAGTGGTGTCTTATGTCCAACCAATTTGGTCTTCTCCGCTGGCATCGAGCACCATTCGACGGACACCGATCGATGCCATCATTTGTTCACCGTTTGTGTCTTTTCCGCAGGTGTCATCTCGTCCCCTACCACATGAGGAGAAGACGAAAGGATTCTCCCCGAGTGTGACCAACTTCCGCGAACATTGCTCAACTCGACCAGATTGACTGATTGATTGTGAAAGCATCAACGAGCGCGCACTGCACTTGAGTTGAATCAATTAGTGGCCATTTTGTTTGTTGGTCCCTGCTCAGTGAATTATCCTGCCGTAATTGGCTGCCCGCCCCTCGGATAATTACCCGTATGTGATACATCACTTTGTGATATTGCTGACCACTACCAAGTCATTTCACCACCGTTTACTGCTTTTGACTCTTGAGTGACCTTCTGTACGCAATTCGTCCGATCAGTCTCTTGCGAATGAGACCATTCCACCTAGTGCCAAACATCTCGCCTCATTCACCACCTGACCTGAGTCTATTTCCTCGGACACATTTCAATTAATCGCTCAATTATTTGTCATCATTCGGTGCAATCAAGTCAACAATCGAACCGACCGGAACATTGAAGTACACGTTTCGCCGCTTCAGTCTCCCCATCGTTCACTTACCTCCAGCTTGTTGCTAACCAATCACTGCTTGATTTCCTCACCTCGTGTTGACTGTACAAGGAATAGTTATCTCAATACCATCAAGTGTGCACAATCGCCACAATGATTCTCCGCATATTGTTGTGTGCCATTTTGCAGGTAAGTGACATCTTGATTGCCCCATACGGCACCTCCTCACTGATCAATTGTCCTTAATTGGCACGACCGCCATGTTTACTGCCTTATTTGCATCATTGTTAGGCCCAAATTCTTTTTGCATACTGACAAAGAAGACAAGTTAGCGTCTCTTGAGGAGTATATAGTCATTTGAGGAAATGCTCATCGGTCTGCAAGCATGACCCTTTCATCCTGTCTCTCTATCTACTTGTTTTCTCGTTTGTTTTTATTTATTAAGCCAAATTAACGAACGTTCAATGAATGAGTTTGTAATTGCAAATAGCAAACAAATAGTCATGCCGGCCACTCGGCAAGACTTGTCTTCAGCTCGTTTGTTTGTTCTATGTTTAATTTGTTGAGTTCGTTTGTCGGTCCGTCTCACCAATGTCTGTCTAACCGAACCACTGGCCACTAGTCAGCTGTCAGTTAGAGGGAAACGGAGTGTTTGCTTGACCGATAGCGTACCTGTTTGTAGATGCTTGTCTCCTCGTGATTCGTCCAATGCCGGTCAATGGTCAATTGCTGCTTCCGAATCGATTCTCTTCTAATTTAAGTATTTCAATTGAGACCACTTTAATCCAAAGTGTTTGGTTAATTGGTAAAGTGGTGCTTCGCTTCAGAGTTTCTTGTACACCACTTGTGCATTTAGAGCGAGTGCACCAAGTGGTTGATTGAGCATCATGCAAATGTCCATGGTTGTCTCCACTAGCATCTCAACTCGGTCCTGTGGTTTGTTCGCAGTTCGTCCTTCGTGATTTCCACTGCGATTGCTGTCTGTGTGGGCACTTGGTCTCGTCTGTTCTGGCCTGTTGTCATGTTGCAACTGTTCTCTACACCAGAGACTGTTCTATCGGCCAATGGAATCACTCGTCTGTGAATATAAATCACTTTGCCGACGCATCTCGTCGCTCGGTCTTTTCCTGGTGTACTAGAGTTTACTGTCTCTGCCCTGACCGAGATTGAAATCAATTGATAGTTGGCTCGATCAGAAGCTTAATGGATTAACTTGCAAGCTCATGATCGAATGGCAATTAAACGGAAACAACGAGGTCCGGAGGTAATGCTCAATGGCAATTACCATTGACTATAAATGGCTTTATCTCCGGTGACTGTTTAATCGACGAGAGCATTCAAATGTAATTGTCACAAGGTGTGCACAACAACACTCGCTTACGGGTCAATGCGGCATTTGCCAGTTGGTGTCACTGTGCTGTTGTTGTCCTACTCTTGATCGGTGATTATGCCCTTTAGGTCACTTTCCCTTTCAGTCACAGATCAATCGACCGATGCCGATCGACTGTATCGATTATGAGTGAGATGACCAATGGATGATTGCCTTTTCGTGTAGTGCTCGTTTGTGGTGTGCAGTACTGTGGTGGCATCTCGCAACACACTCTCACGCGTGTGGCTCACGTTCGCACCACCAACGCGATGCTCATTAGCGAAACATTACGGACAATGCATTGCTCATTGAGCAGCAATCTAATTATCTTTTTATCTCGATGAATAGTGCGATTCTATTTGCAGTGAAACGAGGACTTGGTGTTTGCTCGGTCTGGCGGACTCATTTGCTCACCGCGCCACTCATCGCCTTTTGATCGATTGACTTGGATGCACTTGCATGCACGCTCCCAACCAGTTTGCACCGAACACTGAGTCTATGTGAAATCGCTCATTTCCAATGCAAACTCTTCTCCGTCCGACTGATGGCTCTCCGTTTGGTGTTTTATTGTCTTTTAATTGTGAACTGATTGCACTGACACTGTGAGCCATTTATTGTTGTCTTCCCATCGATATCGAACACTTGTGGATTGCACTCATCGGCCTGTTTGCTCTTCCTTGTTTTGGTTTCAATTCTTGGCTGGTCATTTGTGCTTCAGATGAACTTGACTGCTATTCTCAATTGGAACGTTCTAAATTTATTGGTTCAGTTGTGTGTATTAGTATAGTCTTGCTTGGTTCTTGCTTGGTGATTGGTTTTGAATAGTTCTACCATCGAAAGTGGTAATTGTGTGGACAGACCGTTATTTTTTGTTGTGTTTACTCTGACTTGATGACCTGTCTGGACAATCAATTTGCTCCAATCAAATGGTCCTTGATCTCTTCTTGTAAGACGATTTACTGTCCTGACCACTGAATAATTGTCACTGAACACAATCATAAAGCACAACTCGTAATTGAATACAAGCTCGACTCGAGTAAGCACTAATGGCAGATGCATCGAGTGCAATTAACCACCTATAGAGTTGCCATTTGTTGTGTTGCGAAATGTGTTTGCACTTGCACTAGTACTCACAAACGTACAGGCACGAACTGCCCAAACAGATCAAACTGACCACGAGTTAATTGGTGCTGTGTGACGTGTGATCTGCCTAACTGATGCACCATTGTGCTCTCGTTGGGTCTCCTTTATTGTCCCGTTAAATTGAACGTGTGCTCTGAAGACAAGTGGATCGGCCTCGGTTGGCTCATCATTTACATTCGACTCCTTTTCAACAGGAGTCACGGTGCAATGGTGCCATCGGACCAGCAATCTCTGGCCGCTTCACAATCGAGTCGATAATCTGCATCGTTTTAAACCAATTACAAGTGACGTTTATCAGCGGCATTAGCGCATTAGTATGCGTTTGAGTGAGATTATACCAAAATCACAACATCGTAAACACACCTTGCAAGTTACAACAAGTGCAACTCATGTTTTGTCCTGTGGCAATGCACTAGTGGTGGTACTCATGCGGGTGAAACAAATCGTCCCGATTGTTTTGGCTGTACAGTTTCTTGTGTTTGCTTGTGAACCACGCTGGCCAGTGGCCGCACAAGCACATTTTCACGGCATCGCTCCACTGCAGACAAGTTATTATTGTGCTCATAAGAATGGCCTTACACGAGTTTGCTTGTCCAATGGCAGCAACATGGAACGCCCATTGAATAAGTGTGAAAAATATTTTATTAAATGTACTCGTGCTTGGTTCATTTCCAGTTGACATTTTGTTGTGGTGCACATTGAATTTATGGTTCGTTTGTCATCGTATTCAAACATGGCTCGTGTTACATATGTGCAGTACGAAAGCCAACTTGCGATCATTGGTTTGTTAACCGCGCTTACCGCCATTCGAGATTAGCAATGCCGGTGGCTATGATATTGAGACTTGGTCAGTGGCTGCACTGGGCCAGCGATCGATTTTGTTTAGATAATCGATGCTTGCATGATTGTGTTGTTCTTAATCGCTCTGTGAATGTTTGCAGCCAATCGATTCATTACCTGTGCACACACAGCCTTGATCGCTCACGTTCGTTCCAGTCGATCTTATCGACTCATTGGGATTCAACTAGGAATTAGGTTCACTTTGTCCAGTTTGTTAGCATCATTGGGCGCCAGTAATTAAAACAATAGGTCAATTAGTGCATTGAGCGCTATCGATCCAATCAGTGGTTGGGCATTGTTTGTGCTTGTTACATATACGGTGGATTTATTCGATTTGATTTAAAGGGCGTTTCGGAGTAATTCGGCGAGGCCATTTCTGGCCAGTTAGCCATTAGCATAAATACATTTCTGCTTCTGTGGTGGTCATCTCAGCCAGTTGAAGCATTCCTTGTTGAGCACAGTGGCACGCGTACCTGGTAGAGGTTGTTGCGACTATTCACTCAAGTACTGCTACTTGGCTGCGAGTGTCCAATCGATCAGCCAATCTCGGTTTGCCTCGGTGACCTTGTCCCTCGTCGTCTGCTCCAGTGAATCGTTGATCGAGAACAGTTTGGTCAGTCTCGTTGCATTAATGCATTTGTATTGTTGTGCTCTGTTCGATCATCATCGAGTGTTGGAAATTAATTTGCTTGTCAGAGCAATGTAGGACAGTGGCACTGAGTCGAATGTCAAACTGAGCTGTGCATTTGTGTTGCAGTGACTCTCTGTGTCCATGTCTCATCACTCTAATCTCGCAGAGTGCACCACTTGTGCACTTGTGGACAGTTATTCCCCTCGCTTAGTGTCCTTACCGAAGCTCAATCCTTTCCTGTGCTTTCCACAATGTTGCAACTATCTGCACGCACATCTGATAGTTCTCACTCGAGTACTCACAGATGATGGTGGTCACTTGGCTATTGTCCGGGATCACCTTTGTGCACCAAGTAGAAACCTTTTCTGGCTGGCATTACCATTTGAATGGCTATTTTTACTTGAAAATGGCGTTACCTGCTTGTCATTAATTAATATCTTTAGCAGATGCGCCACTGAGTGAGTGAATGGGCCATATCAGTGGAATCAATAGAGTCATTGTTTTGTGAGCACAGGGATTGCCCCATCAAGTGACATTATCCACTAGCCAGGTCCAATTAAAACTAATTACCTGTGTTAGGTCACGCGGCACTGCATATTGCAGTCACTTGTTACTGCCGATTGATTGTCACTCATCGAGTCATCGGCGGTTTTGGCAAGTGCACGCACGAGCCATGACTCATGAGTGCATGGAACATTTGCATTGCTTTGGTGGTCGAGTTTCTCTCGTGTTGCTCAAATTCAGGCCACCTGAACGCATCCAAGTGATTTATTTCTGCTCGATTATTAATTACTTTGTGGCGATATCGCGATCTGTCTTGTTGCTTGCAGATGCACTCGTTGTCACTTTCTAGTCCGACTCTCGGCTGTTGCGTGCTGCTCTCTTATCTCGGCCCGCCGACCTAATCCAGGAGAGTCTCAATCTATTGAGTCGATCTCGAGTGTCCTTTTACTCGAGCTTGTGCCTGAGTGAATGTCACCTTGAGACATTGTGGCAAGTGTCACTTTGATGTATTCTTCCGAAGTTGTTTGTGTATGTGTATGTGTGATGATGAGTGATGCACTTGCACTGTTTCGGTACTATTTATATAGGTGAGTAGTGCTGTCGAGCTAGTGCCATACTCTGCGATTACTTGATCGTCTCAATTGAGCAGTCCAGTTGTCCGGCAGTGTTTGTGCCAGCATCACATCGCCTCGTCTAGTGCATCCATTGGACACCGTTGTGCCTCTGTCTTGCACTAATCTGCAATGGTCACAAAGGAAACTAGTTTGCCCAGTTACACTCAATATGGCTCATTACGAGTGATCTTTCAAGCTATCCATTAGCGTCGATTGTTTTTACTTTCGCTAGTCTCAATTGCACGCACTGAGGGGTTTACCGCTCGCGTCTGCCGTGGGCACTTAGTGGGCACTTATCATGCAAGCCAACTTTGTATCAATTGACTGTCGTTGGGCGTTAAACGTCGAACTGGGCGACTTCTGATTAGTGCCCACAGTTAGCCTTTGTGGTGTTGATGTATAATCACAATTAAGACAGTGCGCCCTCGTCTTAGTTCGAATGGGTCGAATGTAATGGTGGACCGAGCAATTCGGTGGCATCTGGTGCATTGATTAGGGAGCATTACCATTCATGCCTCGGTCTCTAAATGCCACACACGGTTACGTGTTCGGCATTGCTACTGCAGAAGGTTGCCACTCGATCTAAGCGATAAGTCTGTGAGACTTCATTGCACTGTTTGCATATCTCGATCGAATCCCTTCTCGGTTTCCATTTTGAGCACTGTCTGTGACATTGGCCATCTAGATGAATGGATCGATCGCTGCGTGCGGCAATGCAGCCTGATTAGTGTCACTAGCTCGGAGCTATTCTCCGTGGCCATCAATGCACGTGTTTGGTAATATCGCCTTGCACAGCCTTCCATCCACTATCGGCCTAATTGGTTTAGTCGAGTTATTAATCATTCGACTCATCTACTGATTTATCGATTCATTGTTTCCTTTCCTTTCATAATTCTTTTCTAGATGAGGCACAATTTGCCACAGTGGTGCCACCTTTCTATCCTTTTGCGAACTACATGGCATTTGAATTATTGTTGACATGTTTTCAATGATTGCATTATAGTATCACTACTCTTCGGTCATTTGCGATTGCACTAATGGACCAATTTATTGTCAATTTAATTGTTCATCGTTTATTGAGTCGTTAAACAAGCTCAGTATTCACCTATTAGTGCGTGTGAGAAGTGAGTTTGTTTGCCTGTCACTAACGTTCTCATGGTCTTTTCAGTTCTGCATCATCGGCTATGTGTTCGGAGTGGTGCCACAAATCACCCGCCTGAACGTGCAATGCGACCGGACGGGAATGAAAGTGAACGTCGAATTCGATAACCCGTTCAATGGAATTATCTTCTCAAAGGGACACTACAGTGACCCGAACTGCCGGTAAGTGGTGGATCGCACAATTAGCCATGCTAATCACTAATGTTTATTAATTGCATTAACCACTCGTTGACTGACTGCATTGCTTGTCATCACTCTAACCATTGTTTGCCTCACTGAACCAATGTAACACTGTTCAATGTATCGCTTCTACTAACTGGCCATCTGCATTGTGCCATTAACGTTAATGTGACCATTGCTGCCTCTATTCGGTGACGGTATGCCACTAATCGATTGAGACCATGGTGCGTGATCGAGTGATAGTTCCTGTTCCACTTGTTCTATACATCCGCACTCTGCACCTCTGAGTGGCTAGCTTGCCTTTGGCCCACCACATTTAGCCGCAATTAGAAGACAGGCCAATAATAGAACCCAATTAGTGGGATACTGTGCATGTTCGTACTGTCAACTGACGATGCTTAACGGCGATAGGCTTTTTGATCGGCAGTTGTGTCGAGCAATCACATCGATCATATCCAGACAATCAGTATTAGTGGTCGAATAAGCTAACAGTCAACATGTTTCACTAAACCTAGTCTAAACCATGCTAAACAAACACTAAACGAAACTAAACTTAGCTAACTAAACTTTATCTAAACGATTTGAGTCTAAAATTTGTTTTTGTTTCCTTTTGTTTTTACTGCATTGCCAATGGAACAAATCGCCAAAACTATATTGAATCTAAATCCAACCTAAATTCAACTTAAATTCAACTTAAATTCAACCTAAAAAATTCAACCCTAAACCACTTCTAACCTGCTCCACAAATCCTCCAATTGTCTTGTGCCCCAAGATGGGTGAAGACTTCGAGTTCACGTCGACAATTCAACTTTTATGTCGGTAATTCGAAGTGCGGTACCATTGGAACCGACATGGCCGTTGGTAGTACATCGCAAGGCTTCAAGAATGTGATCATTATCCAAAACGACCCAGACTATCAAGAGGTGTGGGATACTGCTCGCAAGCTCAGCTGCGATTGGGTGACTAAGCTCGAGAAATACGTCACTTTCGCTCCATTCGGAGTTGATATGTTGGGTGTGAAGGAGTTGCGCTTCCCAGGCGACACTGTCGATTGCTGGATGGACATCCAACGAGGCCACGGTCCATTCGCTCCTTCGGTGGGAGGCGTAGTGCCAATTGGCGAGAAGCTCACTGTGGTTATCTATGTACGCGACACAGATAGCTCTTTTGATGTGCACGTCAAGGATTGTTATGCATACGATTCGTCTGACTATCGCAATCCAAACGCTCGGGCCATCAAGTTGACCGATGAACGGGGCTGTCCTGTTAAAGAAAAACTGGTCCAAGGCTTTTACCGAACTCGAGATGTTCGAACCTCGGGCGCCACCATCATTGCCTACGGTATCATCAACGCTTTCAAGTTCCCTGAAAGAATGGATGTTTTCCTGGCTTGTAA
Source organism: Rhizoglyphus robini (assembly GCA_023373905.1). Classification (NCBI taxonomy): domain Eukaryota; kingdom Metazoa; phylum Arthropoda; class Arachnida; order Sarcoptiformes; family Acaridae; genus Rhizoglyphus; species Rhizoglyphus robini. The sequence continues at coordinate 4,613,363 of JAKIJQ010000007.1, read as the reverse complement.
CGTGGAAGTGTGCAAGGGCACTTGTCCCAACAATGACTGCCAACCTGAGGTGGCTGTTGCGGGTTCTGGGGACGAGTCCTCCGGTTCTACCACTGCTGCCCCATCAACTGGAGGTGGAGACGAGGAAAAAGAAGAAGGTGAAGAAAAGCCTGATGGAAACGAAAGCAGCTCAACAACTGAAGCCACGGATACTGATGAAGGTGAGAAGTCCACTGACGAAACTACTGATAGTAGCTCGGGTACCGCAACCGAGGAGAGCGAAAGCAGTGAGGATACTAGTGAGAAGCCTAAGACTGACACCGAGGACAAAGAAGAAAGCAAGGACGAAGAGACTAAGGATGAAGAAAGCAAAGATGAGGAATCGAAAGACGAAGAAAGTAAAGATGAAGAAAAGAAAGATGAGGGAGAAGAGAAAAAAGATGGAGAAGAGAAAAAAGATGGAGAAGAAAGCAAAGACGAAGAAAAAAAAGATGAGGGAGAAGAGAAAAAAGATGGCGAAGAAAGCAAAGACGATAAAGAAGAAAGCAGTAACGATGTAGAGGGAGAGAAGAGTGACGATTCCGAAAAGAAAGAAGATGAAAAATCAGATGATGCTGAGAAATCTGACGATTCAGAAAAGAAGGAAGAAACTAAGGACGATGAAGAGGCTAAGGACGAGGAACAGACCAAAGAGACTGATAGTTCAAGTTCGACAAGCAAGCCAGATTCCAAAGCCGACGATGAGGAGGAGGAGGAGGAAAGTGGACGCAAAGCTGCCAAAATTAAGTTGGCTAAAAGTAATGGAATCTTATATCTTGATTTTTTAAGAACTAATTTTCTTTTTGTTTAACAGAGAGCTCGCGCAAAGCCAAAAAGGCTGATGTGATCATTCCCCGAAAACGTAGCGCCAAGAGACCTTCTCGAAAGAATGCTTCAACTTCTTCTCGATCTTCAGCACCTTCAACCAAACCCAAGTCTGGAAAATTGAAGAAAGACAAAGAAGTTAAGGTGAAAAAGATTAAATCAAAGTCAAAATCTAAACCTAAGTCCTCTAACTTGAAGACTTCAAACAGTGTTCGATCAAGCAAAGCAAAGGTTAAGCCTAGATCGATTCGAATTATTCGAGCCCCATCATCCATCCCTGCCGCCTTTTCTCGTCAATTGCGAGAGGCGAACATGGCCTACGATCAGATGTACCAACGACAAGGTCGCCATATTCGTTCTCGACGATCGGCTACAGTGAGCGAGAATGCCACTTTCCCAGCCATGATGCATTCCATCTCGATCATTTCGCCCATTGAAGACTTGGATGAGAAGGAGTTGAACGCTTGGGAAAAAATGGTCGACTTGGAGGGCAAGGCCGAAGAAGTCAGTCTGTTTGAGGCAATCACTAAATTGCCTACTTTTAGCAGTGAAGGTGGCTATTGCTTTACCATGGTCAGTCTGGCGTCCGCCTCGGTTTTGTTGGCAGCCATTGTGATGATTCTCTCAATGAGCGTGGCAATGGCATGTTTGCATCTGCACGTTCGGTCTTCGGCTGCCTCGGGTAAAGCGGTTGACCTGTACTGAGTTGTTCATGTACCGTTGATTCGTTTGTTGTTGCCATTAAAGTTCGCCTGTTTTATTGTTTCTGTTCAATTTGAATTGTCTCTTCAGTTTTGCTCCTAGGCTAGTTGATAGTTTGTAGACGTAGTTTTTAGTTTGCTTCGGTATAAACCAAGCCATCCTCTCCCAGGTGCTTCTGTCTCATTCTGTGCGTTCCAATTAAACTTTATTCTCTGCATTCTGTGATCTATTTATTTGTTGCCACACTGACAGTGAGTCTCGGTAAGTATTGTAGGCAGTCAGTCTGGGGCCTTCGCGCCTATGCAATGCATTGAATCGTGTGGTTAGCACATACTTTGGCAATCAACCTGTTTAATCGTTCGCATTTGCCTTAACCAACCCCACCAACCTCTCCAATTAGTTACATGGCACCAAATGCCAGTTCCAACAATTTGGAATTCAGCATTCCAGTGGACACATGTGGTACCAATTCGATGGACATTGAGTCCGAAGATGGAGAGCCTTCCAGGAAAGGTTTCGAGAATATCGTGGTTTTTCAGAACGACCCCGTCTACCAAGAACAATGGGATCATGCTCGAATGATCGTTTGCCGGTATTCCGTTGACGATGACTTTGACATGAAGGACAAACGAGTCATCTTCAAGCCTATTGTGATCGATATGCTCGACGTTGTGAGCGTAAGTGAAGCCATTCATTGAGTTTGTATTTCATTTTAATCTATTTTGCACAGATTCCAATTCAAGACGAACGCGGCGAACAATCTCGTGTCGATTGTTGGATGGAAATATCAAAGGGTCGCTTTCCTCAAACTACTGAAATCGATGGAGCCGTTAAAGTTGGTTCGCCTCTCACTTTGGCCATTTTCGTGAAGGACCCTCGTAAGCGAACAGATGTGCGCATCAAGGACTGCTATGGTAATCGAGTGATAAGCTATGTTCGTCTGTTCTAATTTTTAATTATTCTAGCTTACGATGATCCTAAAGTGGCCGAAAGCAATGGTCCTGCTTTGTTGCAGCTGACCGACTTCGACGGATGTCCTACCAAACCCAAGTTGATCGAGGTTTGGAAGAGAACTCACGACACTGGCTCGACTGGTGCCACCATAATTGCTTTCACCACTGTTACGGTAATCACTTGGTTAAGCAGTCCGATAGTATTCTAAATCGTTCAACAAATAGGCCTTCAAATTCCCAGATCGACCAGATCTGCAACTCACTTGCAATATCGAGCTATGTCGCAACAAGTGTGCCAATCGTTGCTCCTCCGAAATGCCAGATCCCGTCTCAGTTGGAGCTTGGTCCAAGGCATCGGTCGAGGATGGTGGAACACAAACACAAACTACTACTGACGAAGACGAAGAGAAGGGAAGTGAGGAGAAACCAGAGGAAAAGGAAGAAAAGGAAGGAAAAGAAGATAAGGAGGAAAAAGAGGAAAAGGAAGAGAAGGAGGAAAAGGAAGAAAAGGAAGAAAAGGAAGAGAAGGAGGAGAAGGAGGAGAAGGAGGAAAAGGAAGAAAAAGAGGAAAAGTCAAGCGGAGAAGAAAAAGATGAAGGTAAAGAAGAAACGAAGGAGGAAGACAAAAGTGAAGAGAAAACTGATGCTGAAGAAAAAACCGAGGGTGATGCTGAGAAGACCACTGGCCGATCTGCTGATGGTGATGCTAAGGAGAATGGAAAGGAAGAGGACAAAGAAGAGGAAAAGACAGAATCCAAGGAAGAGGAAGAGAAAAAGGAGGAAGACAGCGAAAAGTCCGATTCCGATTCTGAATCTAGTACGGAGAAGTCAGACTCTTCCAGTGCTGAGAAGAGCGATTCTGACAAGGAGACCAAAACTGAGACAGAAAAAGATGCCAAATCGGAAGACAAGTCGGCTGAAGAGGAAGAATCTGAAAACGAGAAACGTGAAACTAAAGATGATGATAGTGAGAATTCCATTTCCAAGGACGATAAAGCCAAGGATGATGACGAAGAGGACGAAGAGGATGAGGACGACGAGAGTGAACAAAAGCGAACCACTACAGAGGCCCCAACTACGACGACAACCACGACAACGACTATGGCTCCAACTACCACCGCAAAGACGATTAAGTCTGCAAAGTCTGTCAAATCAAAATCATCTAAATCTAGCCGAAGTAAAGTAACGACCACGACGACATCCACAACCACAACAAAAGCTCCTAAATCGGCTGCTCAGGTTTTACCAGACCTGGACAACGCAATCAGTGAAAGCCGAGCGACAAAGTCGAAATCGAAGAAAATGCCAGTTTTGGAGACAGCTGCCTCGAACCACTTGTCCACAACCACTCTCAGACCCCTCAAGGAGTTGATGGACTTTTCTCAAAAGATGAAATCGAAAGCTGTCAAATTCTCGTCCAAACAAGAGAAAAAGGTTGTGAAGAAGGCAAAATCTGTGATTACAACAACCCCCACGCCTACCACAAGTACAACCACAAGCACAACAACCACGACTACACCTGCTCCAACCACCACCAAGAGCACTACTAAAAGTAAAGCAAAGAAATTTACCAGACCAACCACAAAGCCTAATAACACCACTACAGAGAAACCAAAAACGGCTGCTCGTGTAAATTCGCGTCGAACACGTAACCCACTGAACACTCATCCAGATGAATTTCCACAACTGCATGAGATGTCCGTCAAGGCCACAACCGAATCGTACGGTTCTCAAGTATCTGAATCGCAACAATCGCCAGTAATGGTCTTCTACAGCGACAACTCATCTCTTCGTCGACCAAACTTGCGTCGTCGCCTGGCCAACCAAACACAGACCACAGCAAAGTATGTGCCTAGAGCAGTAACCCCAGTGCCATCGGTCATGTCCCGCAACTCGGCATCGTCTGCCTTCAGACGGTACCGCGACTACGACTCACACTCGCCTGACATCCGAAGTTACTCTGGATATTCACACTTCCAGCCTCAACGCATTCGGTCAATACGAACTCGTTCAGTGAGGTCCGTGGATGCAGTTCAGTTCGACTCCAAGAGTGGATCACTCATTCTCGGGGCCCGAGTGATCACGGGCCTGGAAGTGGTCTAGTGTGTCTAGTGTTAATGGTAATGGTGTCACTGCCGCCCCTCGCTACTCGCCAAAGCCAACCAGTCTTGTCCACTGAGCCAAACAGCCCAAGTCATCATTTTGTCTCTCTTAGTTCTTTCAATGACTGACCAACACCGTTGTAAAGTTGTAAGTTAATGTTCTTATTTTGAGTCTTGTAATCTACGCCTTAGGCGCCCATTTTGTACTGTAAAAATCGCACAATAAAAAAAAGTTTACCTATTTAGAGTGGTTTAATCTTTAATTTCAACACTTTTTTCAAGGAAAGGACTGTATTTATTAGGTATTGTAAATTACCACAAAGAAATCTGAATTAAAGTCCATTGGTAATAAACATGTGGTCCAAGTCTGTTCATTGAGGGAAATTGGCAACTCAATTGGAAGGCAGTCCTCTCGGTGAACCTGGGTGTTTGGTTCCAATCTGTTCATTGAGGGATATTGGCAACTCAATTGGAAGGCAGTCCTCTCGGTGAACCTGGGTGTTTGGTTCCAATCTGTTCATTGAGGGATATTGGCAACTCAATTGGAAGGCAGTCCTCTCGGTGAACTAGGGTGTTTGGTTCCAATCTGTTCATTGAGGGATATTGGCAACTCAATTGGAAGGCAGTCCTCTCGGTGAACCTGGGTGTTTGGTTCCAATCTGTTCATTGAGGGATATTGGCAACTCAATTGGAAGGCAGTCCTCTCGGTGAACTAGGGTGTTTGGTTCCAATCTGTTCATTTTGGAAATTGCCAACTCAGTTGGAAGGCGCTGCTCTCGGTGAACAAGGGTGTTATTGGGAAGTATAGACGCTTTCACTATATTTCTACAAATTCATGTCAGGTAAAACCATCGGTTTCATGTGACTATTGCTAACAAACGTTCGTACCATCATTAATCGTTGCCAACGATCCGTTGGTAACACATTAATGGGTTTTATTTATAGACTTTATTTGAAGAACTGTTGAATCGAATACTAGGTGGCGCCATTAGTTCGAACTATTAACGCAAACATCCATATTTTTTTCATTAATGGCTTGGTGACGATGTGAGCTTTTTTAAGGAATATATTGCTAAAAACAGAATTTATTGCGGAACACAAAGACAAACAAACAAGAAAAAAGTGCGGATGCAATGAAACACTTGATTGACAGATAATAAATAAATTTATAAACTTATGAGTTTGACAGTTCGACTTGTGTCACTCATAAATATACATTGAAGCAATTTGGTTTGTTCGTTCTGGCAAGTGTGGCACCATTCAAACTGTGCTCTAACAAGAATTAATTACAAGTTGGGCAAACAAACCCATTGGCAGAATCAAACTCTTTGGATATCCGGTATCCTATTTTGTTCGTGATAATTGATAGTTAGGTTACTTCTACTTCGATTCATTGTGTTGCTGCTTGGAGATGATGTGGATGTGGATGTGGATGTGGATGAAGTGCAGGTCGGTGACGAACTTGAGGGAAGTGTGGTGCTGTACTTGGGGTACCGTCTTTCGAAACAGTCTACATTGCTGGCCCTCAGTCGACACAGGTACGGATGTGAGGCCAGCTTGTTGACAGCTCCACTGGGCACAGATGTCTCTTCTGTCTTATCGCAGCCTAAATCTATTCGAAGTTTTTGTTTTGGTTGGTTTGGAACCGACTTGGTGGTTAGCAGCCGAATGGTAGTTGTTGACTCTATTTTCGACAAATTATTGTTTGGTGTGGCCAGCTGAGAGTTTGTGGGAGAAGTGTCCTCAGTGGAAGAATCGCTTTTTGATGTGCAAGATGGGTTGATTGAGTTAGTTGACGATGCAATAGGCAGGGAGATATTGTGTGACTCAATCTTGATGGATGACTTGTATGGCTGTTTGCTGCTGTAGGTCTGCAAACGTAAACGATTGGTGAAGTGGGTGCTCAGCGGTTGAGACAGCTCTCCACTGCAGGTACTGCTTCCGCTGCTGGAAATGCCTTCGTCTCGGTCGTCGTCGTTCTCTTCCGATCCATGCAAACTCAACCGTTCATCTGAATCAATAACCACTCTACCGTCAGACATATTTTCCCTCTCTGCACTCTCTGCAAGTTCACTATATTTAGGTTCGCTAGGTGTTTTGTTGCTCTGTTCGTGAGTCACATCTCGAGAGTCAAACTTTACCAAAATGTTGTTTTTCTCTAAGGCCACGCTTTGATACCTTAGGTCGGTTTCACTGTCCGAAATTGACATTCGATTGAAGTGAATTTCATGATTATTCAAATCATTTTCATTATGACTTGAAGAGAATTTGTCTGAATTTGTCGAAGATTTATTTCCCTCCTCCAACGTGCTTTTACCTAAACAACAATTCATTTAGTACTCATCAAAATAGACCTAAAATTACCGTCATCAGTAGATGAGTTATTGCAGGTTAAAGCAGGTTCGGTTGGTCGATTATTTAGCTCATCATCCTCATCAGTAGAGCAGTAATCAAATTCATCAGTATCATACGGATCGATTTCTTCCAAATCTGAACGTTGATCTCGCTCAATACGGTTGCTGTACTCACGATTGAAAGAACACGAACTTTCGAGATAAGATCGTCTCTTGAACAGATGTGAGTGTTGATAAAGCAATCGATTATTGCTGTACGAGGTGGTCTGGCTACTTCGATTGTTCGGATCGTTCGGAAAGGTTTGCATATTGCGACCAGAGAGGGGATAGCTATTGGTCAAACTGATTCCGTTATGAAACAATGAGCGAATGATGCTCGACTGATCCAAGTCAGTGTTTCTCTCGTCAGCCGAATTATTCTGGTCTCCATTCACCGAATATAGACTCGAAGATGAGTTGGCCAAGTCAGAAGTGGCCGAAGAAATGTCCGAAGTTAGAGCCAAGTTGGACATCTCTTTAGCGCAAATTGACGAAGGAGTCGAGGGTTGGGTTGAGTGAGGTGAAGATTGCTGTTCGTTCGATAATGGCGGCATGTTGAGAGAAATGATACAATTGGGACCAACGCTTTGGATCATGCTTGATTCGTCCTGTAACAAAACATAAAACAGTCAATATTGATTATATCGATCAGTTGTTTGTGCGATTAAATGTTGTTTTACAGTCGGCCATGAAGCTAGTTCGTGAATGTGAATGTGTATTTACTTCGATCGTTGAGGCCATCTTCTCTACACACGACGCCTGACTCACTTAAGACAATTAACATTTAACAGTTTTCCGTTTGTATTGCTTTAATAGAAGCTATTAATAACCTGTGGATATGCAAGCGATCGAGTATTGTATCGACAGTGGACGAGCGGTCATAAATATAAATATTTGTTTAATTAATGATAGCACAACTAAATGTCAAGCACGACAAAACAATACATCGAATATTGAAATGGCCCAAATGATTGCATTTAGATGCTCAAAATAGACTCGTCACTAGTGGTCTCACTCACTTGTCAGTGCTAACAGCATTCTCAAACAGAGTGTCACAGAGTGCAAATTAAATCATCTCTAATTAACCGCAATCACAAGTCATAATGAATAATCCATCAAGAGACAAAGTTTGGCTTTAAAAGTTTCTCATGTTGACTGCAGTGTGGCACACTTTTTGAGGTTGAAAAATATTCGTGAGAATGTCCACAGATAGAAATTCTCCAAGTAATGAACAAATGGAAAAGTGATGACTGCGGATTTAAAGTGGTCAGATTTGATGCCTCCGCACACAGATACTATATTTAACAGCAATAATAGCCAAAGAAATGGAAAACACTTTTCTAAAAGTGTAAACGAAATTGACTGTGAGGTGTTGCACAGTGAGACAATCGAAATTGAGAATTAAATTCCGAAAGCGAGATGAGGCCTGAGAAGACATTACCCGACACATTGCAGTCAATATTACATATTTGCGTGTGTAGAGGTGATCGAGCTGCCCCCGTGTGCACTCACTCGCTCATAGACTCACAGACTTGGTGATCAATCCGAGTCAAAACTAGTTCCGGGCGACATCTTCGGTCTCAATGAGACACTTGGAAAAGAGGAAATCGGAACTGAGCAACGATCGTGGTGAAATGAAATGAAATGAAGAGGACAGTGTTTGACAGTGTTTGCTAATTGAGTTGCCGATAACGGATAGGAACTGCTGAACAGTTGTTTTGAACGCTTTGTTTGTCTGTTTGCTTGATTGCAATTGGTCGATTGTCTCGATCGAGTATAGGCAAACGAAAACATTCGCCGCACTGGGCACGGACTAAATGGAACAATTAGGCCGACCTGGCGACAAACAAACTAACCAACAGTTTAGGGTCTCTCCCTCGCCACCACTCGCAGTGCGTGTTTGCTTGGCGTGCTTGGGCAAACACGCGAAAATTCTAATGCTCCGTAATGGGTGCTATATTTAGATACTTGACTGTGATTGTTTGTCCCGAACTAACGGTCGGTGGCCAATCGACAAGCACAATTAATGTGAAGTATCCGTGTTGGCCCATTAGACATACAACTCAACGACGTACCTGTTGAATTCCGTTGGCGAAAACGTTTGTTTTTACAATCACCTTGCGCTTCAATTTGGGCTGCATTGGCCAGTCCTTGGCACAAAAGTTTATGCAGCCAGGCCAAAGGACACGAGCACAGGTAAACAGTGTGAGCAGAAGAATGACCGTTTCCACGATGATCGAGAAGAAAATGTTCAATCCGATAAATTGGTTAGCGATCGGTCCGTGAAGATCTGCGGAGAAATTTTTCATATTATAATAGCAGACAGTCTCCGAAAACATTACCGAAAGCAAACAAGATGACAAAAGTGAGTGTCATCGAAAGAACCACGATGATAATCATGAAGTGTATCTTCACGTAAAAGATAGACCTGGACAGATCGCACTTGCGCTTGTATGCAGTCACCATGCCAAACAAGCCAAGAGCGATGAATGCAATGGCGCACCAGATCGTAATGCCCAGTGGTGGTTCAAGGGCAAGAGGATTCTCGTGGAAGCACAGGTTGGTCACCGACAGACATAGCACGGTAAGACCGAAGAAAATATGCAAGAAGGAGAAGCCCCGAATGGCTTCGGCGGTCAGGTCCGTGTGGTAGTAGAAGGATGTCTTGCTATCTTTGGACAGAGATTCATGACTAGTTCCCGTTGGAGGTGGCAAGCCTTTCAATTTCACGATGTAGATCTCTTCCATGGTGGCTCGTACGAGTGGAGCAGTTGCAATCGGTCAATGAGCAATTGAAACATCAAGACCAAAGTGAGAAGTGAGAAATGCTAAGTGTGGCAATCACAAGTGTTGGGTGGCAGTTGCTTTGGCAGTTGGTCCTAGTGCGAACGGTCAATTGAGACAACTCGTCGAGGGTGGCTACTTGCGGCGCGGATGAGCCTGTAAGAGAAAGAATTCAGATTAATATAGCTATGGTTAAGGCAAGGCAATGGCACGAGTGGAGCGAGCATGCAAAATACATTAAAGTGTCAGGTGTCAGATTCAATTCGCTGCTCGGACTGTTGGTGCGGTGTGTCAGTTGACGTGCACGCCAGAAAGTGAGAGGACCACTACGAGCCAGTCCGGCAGCAAATGTCAAAAGTAGGCAAGATTGAGCTGAACGAAAATATGAAAAGACATTGGCCCATTATCGCCATCGAGATTACTGCGGGAATGGAACAGCTGCCACAAACAAACAAAGAGATGCGGGACAGTTAGCATGGCAAGGATTCGTTCGAGGATGAGACTGAAACACTGAAACGGTCCGACAGATTGAAAGAACACTTATCGGCCAAATCAAACGAGAAACAAACAAAGAAAACACAATAAATCACCGACAGTGGCACAATGGTGGACGTGGACACTGGACACTTGCCACTATAGTCACAACTATGCCACAAATCGAACAGTCCACTTCACTTGTATACATGGTCACCACAGGTCAGACAAATTGTCGAGGAGGTGGTCGCGCATGGACTTGATTGCGCCAGTGTCTGCAACAAAACTGATACACACGAAGCACAAGCGTGGACCATCTGATCGATGCTCTCATCTCTGGCATGAAGCATCATCATTTGGCCAGTGGCCAAACAATTTGGACAGTGACCAATCCACTGTGATTGCCACAAGGCTACGATTGTGATGCTATTTAAAGCAGATTAGATGAGCAACATTGGAGAGTTGTGTCATGAAAAGGTGTGTGTGTTGTATGTCATCCTAGATGGTCTGTAGTTCGTTTGCAGCAAAACAAAAATTGGCCACATTTGCGGACACACCGATTGGGACCGGGCTGTTTGTTTGGGCACAGACAATCACTGCCACAGATACTAAGACAATAGCCCTGATCGGGAGATATGAGGTTTGCAGTAGGAGGACAATCGTGAAGTGGTGAAATAAAATGTACAAACAAATAAATGTCGATTGGCGATAGGCAGGAGAGTGTTTGAGTGTTTGATTGCACTAGGTGCAATATGAAATTTACTGTTACGACTTTGGCCGAATTCGAATTGGAATTCCATTGAGCAGAAAACGATGAACACGGCACTGCTAGAAGGAATGGCTACAAATAGATACCACAGTGATTGTGCCATCGACATTAGCCCAAATGGTAACGATATGCGGTGACAAATAAACTGATCTGACAGCAAACGAGTGAGCACTGCCACTCATGGCTGCAGCCAAACGCACATTAGTGGTGAGAAAGACAAAAACGCCAAATTGGTGCAAAACCAATTTCCGACTTTACGTGACTTTCTCCTTGTCGTCTCTCACTTTTCAGATCTTCCCGCCATCAATAGCAAAACACCACAATGGCCAACTTTCAATCAAATCACACCTAATGATAACTCAATATGCCTTACTAGCACAGAGATTTGCCATTTTCACTGTTCACACTAGAGCACAATTCAACTCGATCGATCTAATAATTAAGACTCTGAGCATTTTTTAAATCAAATCAACCTCCATCAATTGAGTATAAAGTTGGCCCAACCAGAAAAGGCAAACAAAAACCACAATAACACAAATACTAGTGAAGATAAATTAAAAGTAACCAAATGCAGGGGATAAGAAGCCAGTGGGTGAACATTGCCCATTGGACAAATTAACCAAATCGAATTATGAAAACTAGTTTGATTGGTTGACTGGCGTTGTTTTGTTGTTGTTAGTTGGACATAAATCGAGAAGCACCAGTGTGAGACACTCACTTAATTACAAAAGAACAAGATTGTCACAAATGTGTCACAATGATAGAAGTCACAAGTTTGCTTCAAATTGGCTAAAATTTGGTCGATTTTAAATTTGCACAGTACACGGAATCATTGAAAGAATATGACAAATGTCATAAATATGAGTGAGTGAGTGAGTGAGTGAGTGATGTACGCGATCACCGAAATAGTGAAAGTGTCACTCCACTCAGGTACCGACAGACTTCTCACGACGAAATGCTAATAGGTGCTCAGGCAAACAATGCATAACTGGCATTTGCGGCGATTGAACATCGCAGTGCACTAACGGCCACTGAATGAAAGTGTTTGTCTAAATCGAAGCCATTACTGGTGGCACGCTGGCAAGTGCATTTCTGTCCTGTCCGAGTCAGATTTAGCCTAATGCAATTGCACACCGAAATGGCACTCATGAGTGCTTACTAGGCCAGATTTGAGTCAACAAATGGACTACAGCGACTAATTAATTGGCATGTCAATAGTGTCCGTTACCTCCGGATATATGTGCCCGTAACCAGGCTGGCTTGCCAAGTACTTCTCGCTAACTCTCACTCTATCTAATCAAAGGACGATGCTAGTCAAACCGAATTGGAAGAAAACTCTTCATTTGTCAATTTAAGAAATGAATCTCTTTAATAAGTCTGAAGCAAATTATTCAAGCAAAGACACACACACACAATTGAAAGGCAATGAATAATTTAGAAAATGAATAATGTACATTTGAGTAATGGAACGATCATAGAATGCATTGGGGCTGGTTAGATGGAGCATGAATTGAATAAAAGCCAAATAAATAAATCAAACAGCATAAAGCAACTTGGGCTTACACTGACTGACACTGGTACCGAGCACAGGCTGCAAATGCATTTCTGTGCAATCGACGTATGCAAGTGATCGGTAATTTGGTGGACCGATTGGCCATTGCTCACCGAGACATTCAAGTCTCCTTGTCACAGACCCAAAGTGATGCATCGAGTGAGTATGAGGCAGTGGTGATGGTGTGATGCAGTCACTCCGATCTTGTCACTAATTGATTTGGCAAGTGTTTCCCGGCTATGTCTTCTCCCCAGTAGGTTCGAATGTCATTCGAGTGTGTTTAATATCGAGCCGGAAAATTGTCATCGGGCAAATAAATCGGAAACAATCTCGCCACTGCCATTGATAGCACCGAGCTCTGCTGGAGTCTAGTTTGAAGCGAGAGACCGATTGAGCGATGTCTGCGGGTAATGCACAAAGTCGGTGGGACAGATCTTGTCCGGTGTTGCTCTCGTCCACGGCTATCATTACCATCCCGTATGTGAACAATATAATTCAATCAACAAATAATGCGAGTGCATACATTTTTCAAAGGGCCATTCCATTCCTCCATATTCCATGGTGGCAGTTGTTTTCGATTACCATTGACGAGACAGGCCAAATGCAAAGCGGCAACAAAGTGATATTAGATAATGATCAAATTGCCGTCATCTATTGCCACTCGCCATTAGAGTCTTTCACACTTCTACCCAAATGTGTTGCTGTGAGATTTGCAAAGAACGAATAAAGGCACCACTCAGCGAGACAAGCTAACCACAACAATGCCATGTCGGCACGAGCATATCTTAATTAAGTGCCAAATAATGGCCACACATTGCGAATAATGGCAAATTATGAGCTAATGATTAGCAAAAAGCTGATAACGGCACATTACCCTTTAACACACTTGCTAATTTGTGAGCTTCGATGTGTCCACTGAAACCAATTCATTAAGCACAATAAAAATATTTCCATTGCTGTAGCACAATTCGTTCTTTCATCGCACTAATTAGCACAATTATCTACCAATACTCACAATTTGTGTTTGTTTGCGGTCAACCTGCGGCGAAAAAAGGCAACGTTTATGGAACACTAAACCGAGCACAAAACCCGACACAATCCAATGCAAGTGCATCATTGTTGTGTTGGCATATGCGAGTGCGATAATTGCGAGATTGTTCACTTTATCTGCACTTTCCCTTGCCAAAAGACGAATGTCTCACTTTCAGCATTGACTGCGTTGAACGACACAGTTTGTCGACAATCGAATTCATGAATGCATCGTACGTGACTGGCTCCATTGAGCGATACTAAATTGAATGAAATGAACACTGAACAGTGCCACAGCAGAATGGTCTGCCTCATGATACACCTTGCCAACAGCACCGTGACCATTGTGCCTAGTTCTTCTGTTCGCACAGACAGACAAGACTGACTTTGTAAAGTCACAAGCCACCGGCGAAACAGGCAAAAAACATTTACTTGGCTAAAGAAGAAATCACCAATGGGCCATGCAGCGACGGGTTGGGCAGTCATTACACATAAATATTTAGACATTCCGGTGGAAATGAGCAATCACTTTGTTTTGTCTCAAACGCTCGAAAACAATGCAATGTGTCCGTCCTCTGTTCACTAATTAGCTCAATTGCTCTAATTGGAGCAATCAAACGAAAGTGTGGTGGTGACTGGTCCATAGACAGCAAAGTAAAGCAGACAAGATTATTGAACATATGAACACACCCACGTAATGGGACATTTGTGGGTCGGAGTAAGCCAACAGTTACACCTCGTCTCAATGCAACACTTTGATCAGTCTGGTCAGTGAAGCAATTAGAAAAGACGCTTCAAGTGAGTGGCAATAATGGCCTTTGCCAGTGTCCCCATGTCAAGTTTTCTCGGTGTCGATAATTGGGCTAGTCAGGCCGATCAGTTTGATTGATTGTCGGACAGCGATTCGATTGGGACCTGACCGTGTCCGAATTGACAGCTCACTAAATGCAAGACTTGTGCAAATGAAGCAATGTTCGGCGATGACGATCTCCGGTTGACAAGAGATGCGTCCAAATCGAGTGGAACCGTTGAGTGCTGCCAACGTTCGACTGTGGATTGATTTTCGCCCATTGACACCACCACCGCTGACTCAATGCAAATCAATTCACATATTAGCATATACGACTTGTTGGTAGTTTGGCTCACAATCGAGCACAGAACACTGCTTGCCCCGCCACCAGCAGCAACTCTCGCAAATCGATTCCGATGCCTGAAGGAGTCAGTTTTAATTTTCATAAGTTTATAATACACAATGGAAACAGATAAAAATGCAAATACAACGAACGGCAGCGGGAAATGATTATTATCGTTATTTAGGAGACGATTATAATTCGATTGGCTGTAACAGAAACGAGCCCGATTAGTGCCAGTTATAAATAACACACCAACACCACAGACAACAGGCGAACAAGCCCACAAATTTGCATAGAAAACATAGATAACATTGATAGAGATCGTCGATTGGATCGATACAAGACTGCTTTCCTTTTTGACAACTCAAACTGCACAGTGTGACACAATGCAGACGCACCTTTCCCGTGCAAGTGAACCAGTGCAAGACAAACACAAGTGAGAATTTCCGCAGTAAAGCGATGTTTCCAATTGGTAAGGCACAGCAGCACCGGCACTGGACTATTTTGTTGTTTGTGTGTCTTCTCACCAGTGAGAGTGTACTCCCCACACGGACACATGCAACTCCAGTGATGAGAAAGTATGCTAGTGACAGTCAAATGGGAAAAAAGTGGACAAGCCATCGGACAAGTGATTGGCCATTACAACTGCTACAAGCAATTACATCATGCACTGAGACATCTGATGTAACGTTGTTTTGTCATGCGAACGTTTGGTTTTGGTTTCGACATTCGAATCGCTTAATGATCGTTTGGTCTGTGGCATGCAAATGTTCTCATCACCGCATCTCTCACTCCAACCAAGGCGAATTAGGTAACGTCTCGCACTAATTGTCAGCGACTCACCTAAATGGTCAATTATCTCTTAGGAGATATCTCACCATTGACCTTTATTTATAGAGCTCACTAATGACTCGTTTGTTCTATGGCCATCTTTCGTTCTGCCATTCTAAGCATCGTGAATGATGCCGGCCAACAGCAATAACGCCGAACAAGACCGAGATGATTTACAAGCCATCAGCACTAATTGTAATTGAATCAAGTGATGATTCACTGCAGTGAAGTGCACTCAACAACAATTAGCCACTGGGACAACTTGTTGCCGCCATGAGAATCTGCATTGGCATGATTATCACTTTTTTGGTGAGTTTTTGTGAGCCTTCTTCATCACACGATGCTATAAATAAAATAAAATCTAACAGAGACAGCATCCGATTGTCATCTTACTGAACTACAATTGCGAGTTGGCCTTGTCCTCTCTCGGCCTTTGTATTGTGCAATTAATTCTTGGAATTTGTTTAATTGTTAATTGTTATGGTGTGCGAGTGTCACACACGAGAGATCAGTGGTCAGTTGTGTCTTGTCAACATGCACTAGTCGATTAGTTGTCATTCTCGTTTGATTCCCACTGCCACTGACAGCTCAGTGCATCAAATCGACAGATTACCAGTCCAGATCGGTCTTTTCTATTAATAGCCGACTACAGTGCACGGTACATCCATTTATAGCCATTTAGGCACTTGTCCCGTCAAATACATTGTGTAAAAAACACTCGCACATTCAACTTGAATGTTTCAAGACTCAATCAATAATCGAACTATTGCAATTGCACTAGTCATTCCATTCAAAGTAACTACCTTGTTGCCAGAATGGCGAATGCATGAGAATTGCCTATTCGATCGACCATTACTGGCCAACAAATGAAGTAATCCATGGTGTCAGTTAGTAACCTTAATGACCTGTAAATTGGTGGCTAATTTGGCAACAGAGAAACAAGAACTGTGGAAGCCATCAATTAAACAACAAGTGAGGAGTCCAAGCGAAGCAGGTTAGTTGCCATTCGAGGAAAATTTCAATCTATTTGAGGCATAATTAACGGCTTACTAATGACGGGCTCGAATGGATCGAGTGCCGATTACAGGTCATAAAACTAATGCAATCAGCCATTTCGATCGAATTTACATTGCCAATCCGATTGGCCGAGGATTATTTTATCGATCGATTCGTCAGAACGCGTGGTAATAAATCAACCGATTAGATTGGTCACCATCTGACCCTTCACTAAAAATAGTGCACTTGTGGGTCAATGCTTTCTACTGTTCCTTCTTGATGCACTCACCATGTTTGTGTTGCAATTAAATTGGCCAAGCCAGTGCAAGTAGAATTCAGTGATAAATTATGCCCAAATAGACCAGACCAGAGCAAGATTGATCGAAATGAATAAATCACAAGCCGAACCGCAGTGATGATTGCGATGGTGCATTGTTTTGGTCTGGGCTGGGGCCAATCATAATTTATTTGCAGCTGAACGGTTAGGTGGCCAAGACCAAGTCGGCGATATTAATAATATCTGCCAGAGATCATAATGGACCAATTTACTTACACGCAGCAAAGTGACGCGCCACAACGAGCTGCCAGTGCACCACCAACAACAGCTCGAGCTTTAAACACTAATGTTAATGGTTGATTGTGTCGCATTTTGGCGCTATTTATAGCTTCGATTAAGCGATTGTTGTCACGGGTTCGGTCAAGTGATGTAAGTGTAAGTGCCACTGCTCTATGCCAATCGGCGATGGCGTGACTGCCTTTTGCCTATTTGCTTGTTCAATCAGATTGTCCTCTCAACAAACCAATAACCATTACAAACACTATGACGCTTTGTCCGAACGTTGCTCAAGCTCTATTCAAAAGTCAATACCTGTTGCCATCACTGACAATTTACCTGGAACACGAGTAGTAATTAAGTATTCCTAATTTAATTCACAGGTAAAAGGCCTTTCCACTACAATCACTAAAGCATCCTGAAAGCAATCAATTGGAAGAACGAGGGAAATACAAAAAAAAACAAATCAATCGATTCGATAAGAGTGCGGTTGATTGTGCATCTGCAAAATTGACCAAATTTGCACCTTCATCCCGACATGCACAATGTATTATTTGTGTGTCCACTCTATTCTCAGTGACTTCACTTTTGTTGTCCCCCTTTGTGATTGGTCAATTTGCATTGATTGAACACATTTGCAGTGAGGACAGTTCAATGAAGCATCGATGAAAGCGAGACAAATGACCACCGAGAGTGCCCCCGAGTGAATGCACTGAATGCGAATGACATTTCCGAGTGTGCACACAAGCGAACCATTTGGCATGAAATTAATTTCTTTCCTTCACTTGCACGCGAGGAGACATGTTCTTGTGCATTTGACTGTTTGTGTGACTAGTTTAAAATTAGCTCACTAAAAGGCGCCATAATTTAGTAATCACAGTCGGTGAGTGCGCAATATCAATCAAGCGATCGAACATATCGTTTGGCTCATCTCAGCGTGAGACAATAGGCCAATCTATGGGCACCGAAAGCGTTTGGCATTGTTTCATGCAAGCATCCATCATAATCAAGCTCATCCTGCAGACATGCAGGATCGTGGTCAGTTGGACATCTTCTTGCCGAGATGCCAGTACATTCGACCGAAAGGTTGCCAAACTTAACTATATCTTGACTCGAATAGTACAGCAGTGCAGTATTGCAATATCACTTTCAGTTCGATTATGTCCACCAAGAAGGCACTTTGTTAGCCATAATTGAACCTCGTTATGTGCTTCATACTGGTCTGTTTGTGTCCTGGCAAAACTCGACAATCGATTAATCGAGACCAATTTCCGTGTCTGTACTGACCGTCCTGTCCACAGTGCACAGTGGCCATATTGATTGAACAAAATCGTTTCGTTTTCTAAGTAATTACACAAGTGGACATTCGATAGTGCTTTTGTAAGGAAATAAAGCACACTTTGGACCAGTCTGAGGACATTTTTTGCTGTACATTGTTTCAGTTTGTGCCTAGTTCCCAGAGGACCTTGCATAGATTCATGCCAGTGGCCGACACGTGTATGGACTTAGAATGAACATGGCTCGGTTTATCATTAAAATGCGATCAATCATTGAGCTAATCGAGAGAGAAAGAGACCGTGCCGCAGTAAGGGAGATCATATTGATGGCAACGCTCGGTGCAGTGAGTGCGTCGAGTGCTACCGTGGTGTAGTGTCGGACACTGACCAACTCGAAACGGACCTTTGAACTAGTGCAATAGCCAAGCAAGCAAGTGCAAGTGGCTGCCACAATTATGTCGATTCGTGGTGACAGCAATAAATCAACAATAAATCAACACTCGATTCATGCATTGTATCAAACTCACGAGCGCAATTCAATTGGGTTTGATTGAAATCGAGCAGTATTCATGTGGGGCAGTAGATCTGGCAGACGTATGTTCAGGCTGTGCAGCAAGAGTGAGTCAGGCCAGCGGTGAGTGGCTAATTAAAAGGGTGTAACAGGCCAGGGAGGAATGAGGCCCGTAAGTGCATAAATTAACAGCTATCTCACTCACTATTATCTAATTGCATTCATTTATTATCCACTGGACCGGACCGAGTGTGGCCATTAACTGCCATACATCGCCTTTGTGCGGCATTACGCTTCCAGTGAAAGGTTCGTCGTATTGGCGAGTTCGAGTCAACACTCACACCGCTCGTTATTATTCAATTAGTCAACAGTGCCAATTGACCCAACCGTACGAAACAGTAAAAGTGCAAAATACAGTTACATTCAGTTTGTTTGTGGCCAGTATAGCAAAGCGTAAATTTGCGATTTTAATTAAATTTAAATTTAGCAGCACAGACCTATCCGTGCAATATGGTCCACATTACTTTTTGTTGTGTCTTTTGACAGGGAAAGTGTTCGTTCTAGTGCTTCCTTCGGTGGGCGAATGTTGTACTACTGAACAAATTGACTTGGGCGCACATGCAATATTCACTCATTGTTGCCATATGGATAAATCGAATAATGGCACGGTGCAAAGATGAAAGCCTCGGTTCAGAGCATTCACTCATCGATTCCTGCTTGCCTCTCAATTTAGGACTAATTTCGAAGTTTGCCGCACAGCTCGAGTTACCGAAAGTAAACTAACATGTACATGTGCACAAGCCGAGACAGGCGGAATGCACTCACTTGCTCGTTAGCTGCACTGGAACAGGTAGAAGAGTCTGCTCTAAATTGCCTCAATCGACTCAATTTGGCATCAATTGAGTTAGTCTGCATTTGTGGAGGAAAGTAAGCACTGGAGTAGATTGTTTCGAGGTGTCTGCATCGATTTCATTCAATTAGGAGCACTTCAATGCGGCATGCCAGACAAAGGCAGGTGAAGACACACCGATAAGTGCACTGTGCCTCATTCTTATGCAAATATTCGGCTCGGGCAAGGATCATAAATTTGGAGCCAACCGAGAGGTAAGCAGCGAGGTGTTCAACCGAAATGGTCTATTACACTGGCTCCGTCAGGTTCGTATTAATAACGCGCGTTCTTATTAAAGAGCAGATAAATCTCGCAGGACAGAAGGAGGTAAAGTGAGCCTGTTACACTATACATTGTACAAGGTTCAGTCGATGGCGATGGCGGCACCATTCGAACCGATTACAGCACGAGCAATACAAAACAGTGTGCATTGTTGTCTTGTCGCAGCCATTATGGTCATTATCGTTAATAACAACGCTAACTTAGCTCACAGTGTAGAAGAGTATCTTCCAAACACCAAACCGACATGATGGTCGGACAGTAGCCACGAGTGAATAAGGTGAATAGTGCCCTGTCCGAGCCATAGCGTTGCAAAGACAACCGACTGCGCCAATGCACACCAGGCAGGTCATCGCTAGGAATTGAGTGGCCCTACGAGACCAGATTAATCGACAAACCATTAATTTATTAATCCTGTGCATAGTCATTAATTACCAACTTAACAAAATGAGCTTCTATTCTGTGAGGCTAAATATAACATTAATGCCAAACACCTTGTCTAATTGCTGTATAGACAAGTTTGATTTATCGATGTGCGCTAATAAGTGACACTAATTTATGAGACAATTCTGGCCACCGAAGTTGTTGAGTAACACCTTTGGAACACTTTTGGGAAATCCACAAACCTGACCTGCTTTGACTTGTCCCTTCCAATTGAGATATCACTTCGACGATGATTTATCGCTCTCTGAGTGGTACGGCAGTGACTGGAAGTACATTCTCTTGTGCTGATGCAGTGCTACTGCAGAACTGTAGGCTTTTAAGCTGCCTTACCCTTGCTAATGCAACTCAATCTCGGACATTAGATCATCAATATGACACGCAGAATGTATGTTGCCAGTAATGGAGTGCTCCACTTTGCTGGTGGCCAAAGAATAGACATTTATGGTCACTGCTGACCAGCACTAAACACTGGTAATGGAGTGTTTGTCCATTGCACTTGTTCCATAGCGCACATTCACTGCTCTGCTAAAATGGACTGGCCGACAGTCAATTGGCTACAGTAATACGTATAAGCTAGCCATATAACTAGCAGTGAGTACCTTTAGCACCGTTCGCCCCTCGTCTGCTCAATCGGTGTCATCCGAACATGACATCGAATGAGCCACCGAGACGTGCATGCAAAGTCTATTATTACCACCGAGTAGACCACCACCACCGCACTACTGCACCGAGATCATCATCATCATTATCGGCATCGTTACAATCGTCAGCATTTAGCAACAATTGAGAGTGCATCGTCCCGATTGTGGCACTGAATCGATTCACCACAGTTGGCCCCACTTTGCTGGCACTTAGGCAAATTGCGTTTCATTATCGCCGTCATCTGGACCGTTCTATAATTAGAGCAAGTGGCACTTGTAGCGTTCTTCCACTTGCGAATATGTGGCCATATGATTGTGCAGTAGTACCTACGAAAGATCTCCCAAATCAAACTGCAAGTGTCACTCTGCGATTGTCAAACTCGGTCATCGGTCTATGGTCTATGATCATTCGAATGACTTGACACACCACACTGATAAACTCAACGAGGAATGTCACGAGACAAGTACGCAACCACGCATACTCCTTAGATGGCAATGGCATTGATTTAAACTGACTTACTTGTGATCAAAATCAATTTTCGAGGCCAATATCGCACTCAAAGATGCTTGGAATTTCGAATGAGGAGGCAAACACGATTAAGTAATAATGTTATGGATGAGCAAGTGAAATATCCAGAGTGTTAGCAATGTGGAAGGGTGCAATGAAAACAGCCGACATGAGCCACATGCAAATGTGTCTTATAGTACATTGAACTGGGTCTTTACCAGGATGGACCCTTCAAATATAGAATGTCATTAATTTGTGGTATTGATAAGTGAATGTGAGGCAGCACGATTCAATTAGCGATAACATTGGTTCAGTGATACGAATCACAATTTAAATTGATGGACAAGAGTAGTAAAACACGAGAGGGCAACTTTCCTTGGGCGCCATTCGATTAATCGAAAGGGATAGGTGGAAGCTGCAGCACTCTCGTCTCGATCTATCGCTGTCATTGGTCGTGATCGAATCGAGTGGCCACTGACCAGGCACAACACAAATTGGCCCAATCACAATTAATCATCGATTCTATTATTAACTCACTCTGGACGGCATTTCATTTCATCTCGACCAAGTTCGCGCGTCTTTAATTGCGAGTCCATCGAGTCCACCTAAATCGGGCCCGAGTCTGCAGACCTAAAAATGGCCACCGATTCATCATGGCACTAATTGTGCCAAGGATGTCGCCGCTACTGACGAAACAGACTAGTCAGTCGATTGAGATTGTCAGCACAAGTGAAGTAGCAATTTGCACTTGAACAGAACTGTCCGAGACATGTTAGGTGTTGTGTGTTTCTGTCATCGGTGATCGATCTGCTCAGGGCCAATTATTAAATGCTCGATTCTGTTTCAATTAATTGCGCCCGGCATAGCCACTTGAGAGTCATGCTGAGAGTTGGCCACTGAGTTGGCCAATGAGTGGCATCCTAAGAACAATAGCACAATGCACCATAAAAGTGTTATATTTGGCGTCTGGAGACTATTCGCCGTCCGAGTTCACATCAAAGCATACCTCCGCACACATTAATGAACACATCGACATTGTCTCCAGCTGATGTCGAACATTTCACTTGAAAGTGTCATGTCAACTAATCGAGGCCAACGATGCTTTACTTTGAAAT
Source organism: Rhizoglyphus robini (assembly GCA_023373905.1). Taxonomy (NCBI): domain Eukaryota; kingdom Metazoa; phylum Arthropoda; class Arachnida; order Sarcoptiformes; family Acaridae; genus Rhizoglyphus; species Rhizoglyphus robini. The sequence goes on along the minus strand of JAKIJQ010000007.1, from coordinate 4,590,585 downwards.
GATTAATTAGTACAAGGCTAAAGCAAGTGACAATCACTTATTGTCTTGGCTACTCGGCCAACCAATTGCCAGATAAATTCGCTATTAAATCACAATCACTGAACAGACAATCGAGACAAATTCGCATTTGATTCGAGCCCAATTTTAGCCATTTCGACGTCTTTCACCACCATTTGGCGTAATCGGTGGAAATCAAGGCAAAATGTGGTGCACCATGAAATGGACCTCTGCAGCCTATGTTTGCCCTTTTGGAGTGAATCGAATCGAATATGCAGCAAGCAAAGTGGACAAAGGGCAGAGTATCAATCGGAGACAAGGCACACTTTGTGCTCAAAACACAACCCTAATGACGCCGATCTGAATTGCTATATTTATAGACGAATGGACAACGACTGGACTGATAATCGTAGCCGGCAGTGAAGTAACCGAGGATAAGTGAACAATTTGCCCAATTGGCGATGTTACAATTGACTCAATTCTGCACAAACAAATCAATTGCCCATTTGGCCTGGACCAGGAACAGAAGGCTTGCTTAAGTACTATAATGAGTGCCGAAAATGGCCAAGATATGCGAGTGCATGCTCTAAGCCAGATACAACAATCGACAATTGAACTAATTACAATTATTGCTGCAAAACGGTTCGAACGGTAATTACCACAAGGTGCTGCTCACTCAACAGAAGATCACAGACGGATGCACAGTAATGGGAGTCATTACCGTTCAGTGAGAACTGATTCACACGCAACCACAAAAGTATCAATTGAACTGACTCGATTCAATCAGCAGTGGATGTAATGGCTTGGTGTCATTTAAATATAGCTGCCCAAGGTAGTCTAGAAGCAGTGACTGAGCAGTGAACACTGAACACTGAATGAGCATCCAAATTAATCGAGGATGAGTTCTGCCAGACGGTCATAATGGCAGACTAATTAGCGGACAATAGTCTGGTGGCACTCGGCGGTGGCCAAGTTCGGCGTCCTCAGGCTCGAGCCCAGATTAGATGTGAATTTGCATATAGACCATTTGACCACTTGCTCGCCTAATGACCATCGTAATAAATGGCTAAAAGCAAAATGAAGTACATTTGAAAGCAAACAAACTCTCCCCACTCTGTGCGGACACTTGAATTTCAATTACAGTCGTGATCGCCATCAAAGCGGGCAGTACACGAGCCAAATGAGCAAACAAGATTATGCCAGTGCTGTGAGGCCGCTTGACACGGAGAATCGGACACCGGACATGACACTGTCCACTGACCACTGTCCACCAACCAATGACCACGCACGCACAACACCGCACTATTTATAGCGGACACAGTGGTTTCTCTGTTGAGCACTCAGATTAGACATTGACGATGACACTGGCGGTGTGCCAGTGACACTAGTGCTTGGTCAGACAAACCTACTCCTTACCAGACTAATGAATTAATCGACGCTCCTCTAATTGAGTAGTTACCAGTGAATTAGCATTGTGCACTCATTACAACTGCATTAGTGCTCAAGTGAGATCAATTGCACTGCACCAAAGCAAAATGCAACAAATACAATTGCTCAAGTGACTCTTTGTTGCCATATCGAGTTGCAGTTATTAATTATGATTGGTCCTAATTGAGCTGCCATTAGATGGTTATTAATGTCTCTTCACGGCAACAATCACTCGACGATTGATGCCTTACGTACACTTGAACATGATTTGACTGGTTCAATTTCTCACTGCAACATGACGGTAATCGCATAATGAACGCCAATGAAACGGACAGCACATTTTGAATGTAACGAGTCCAAATTGACGAACGAAAGCAAAAATAGCGAAAACAAAGCACAACATCTAATTCATGACTTACTGATTAGCCAGATGGGGTGCACGATAATGCGATGCTGCAGAGGTAAATGAGCATGAGCAGATTGTGTTGATCGGGACTTGCCCGCCACCGGCTAGTTAAAATTAGTTACATCATGCCAATTGTTCGTATTGGTCGAGGATGGCGAATGCCACGACCGCGATCATGCCAAGTGAACGCGAAAAGCGCCCGCTCAAGTCGCCATTCCATCGCATCAGGTTGCGCATCGAGCCAAATATGCTTGCCAAAAGAACTTGAGATGACTTTGTTTGACAGACTACCGGTGGAGCAAAGCAGTGCACTAGTTGGCAAGGCTTTGATAATATTGATCACACTCATTAGCACAAGGGGCTAATAATAAAATTTAATAAAATCTCGTTTGGTGCACTCACTCACAACTCGGTAACTTGAACCGAACACTTCCTTTCATCACTGAAAGATATATTCACGAGATAAATCACTTGTGGTACTGCTCAGGTGTTGCATCCGCTAATGAATTGAACTACTGACTAGGAAAATGTGCACTGACCAGAAAGTACAAAGTGCACAGTAAACTATATTGAATTATGAAGGCACATCGATAGTGGCCCAATGATAGCAACACTGCAACGGTAATTAGCTTCAGATCGGGCATTGAAAGATGAAGGCGCGATGGCGCGTTGAAGATCATCCAGACAAATAGTGGAAATAGCCCACTCTGTACTAGTTGGGGTAATTAAAGAGCCACAATGATAGTAATGAGACTCGCAACGAGAAGGAAAGCTAAGCAATGGCTGAAGCGGTAAAAGTGGAGAAATGGACTAAGTGCTCTGTGTGGCAACAAACCAAACATGCATTCACATATACGGGCCATTAGATCAGTGCAGTCGTTCTGTCTAATGGCGATCGAATATGCGCTCGCTCATTTGACGAACTGCAATCGAGTTCAATAATCGATTATGATTAACGTACAGTGCCACCGTACCTCTGAGCCGTTGCTCGATCAATCCGCCCGATCGAGTGCAGCAGTGAAGTGTGCCAAAGACATTCCGGATGGCTTCGTTGAGGGTGCGAGTGTTTACATTGTCCACTGGTTTGCCGGTAGAAGAGTATCACTTTTCAATGTATGTTCCCAGTTGACAAGCGATGTCAATCAATTGTACGGTGAAAAATCGATCGCTCGGTGGTAGAATGTGACCGAATAGTGTTGTCAGTCAGACGACAAGTGGTTCACGTGTGATTGCATATCAACACTAATTGTATGGCTCGGCTTGCAATGGTTCGATCACTGTGCCAATAGTTAAGCACTGAGCCAATGCAGGTGAACTCGATTTCGGTAGCTGCAGCACGAATGGAGAGGGAAAGCACGACAGACGGGTACCGTTATAATTGATCGATCAATTAGAACTATATTTAAATGGCACACACAAACAAACTGACAGCACCACTGGAGGTAATTGAATTAATTGACGGCCAATTGGGCCAATAATAGAGCCAAACTGGCTTACAGCCAAACAGATCATCTTCTCAAGACGACATTCATTTGTCAGTCGGACGGTGACAGTTCGTCTCGTTAGACTAACGGTTAGTTCTCTTGTTGTTTAGTTATGGCTGATCGGTTTTGCACACGAACCATACCTAAAAATGCACAGATTGACGAGTGAATATTAGTAAGCGAGATTGAATGTTCAAGTGGAACCGACGGGAGCAGCAATTGGGATGAAAGAATCTCACTCAATTCTACTCAACATGCGAGTGCACAGATAAATGAACACACTTCAATAACAAGTGCAATTGCTTTGGGAGGGAATTTTCGTGGTGTGCGGTACGAGACAGAGTGGCATAATGCATTGACGACACATGGGAGATTTACCCTCCAAGAAGTTGACAGTCACGATGGCACTGACACTGAGAGAGGCACTGGTCAGTTGTCGGTGATGACGGAATGGTCTTGAGAAGAGATAGAGAGGCTGACCAAATTGCTGTAGTAAAGCCACCTTGGTCTCACTGTCAAACGTAGCACTCGATCCGGACGATTGGACCTTCTCTTCAGTCAAGAGTCTATTGTGTGCGTTCAGTAAATTACCGAACTTGCACTTGGCCCAATAGGACAAATGACACACTGTCCGTAATCACTGGTTGCTTCTTCCCTTTTCTAATTCTTACTAATAATCGCGTCATTTCTATTGATTACTCTCTGAAATCAATCAAGCCTTACAAGGCAATTTCATTTCATTATATAACAGACGGGAAGGCAACAATCACAAGGAAACATAGCTGCCAAATTGAGCCAAGTTGGCTTCCCAAATGACGCCGAACAAATGAAGACACAATTGCAGGTGGGTATCGATCGAATTTGAACGGTTCACTTGGTGTGCAGTTGTCCGACTGGAGTGGCCACTTGTGTCACCAAACGGTAGGCCAAAGAATGAGATGGTTGTGCGAATCGAACTGAAAGAATGACACAACTCGACTGATTGTTGCGGGCAATGATGACTGTTGGTTTTGTGAAGACCGAACTGATAGACAGGTTCACATAGCTCGGTTGATGCCGGGTTTGGAGACAGCACTCCACTTGGCACCAAAACACCGATTCAAATGGTAACACTGCTCTGGTGAAAACAACCAGTCAGACTACACCTGACCGGAGCGCTTTTAACTGGTAAACCATGAAATGAACTTTGCGAGATGTTCATTGGTAGAGGCAAACAACACACGGTGACAAATGGTTCACTTGCACAATACTGCCGGATACTGGCAATGTGACACTGTACCACAAGTTATGAATGACAAATGAATTATGGTCAACGGTGCACATTTGGTGAAAAGCGTTGAAAGGTCACTGAGTGGCGAAAGGCCAGAAAAGCATAAACAAAGGCTGTAAAGCTGACTGTAATGGTTGGTATGGTGAAAGGTGCTTGATTCTTGCAGGACAGCAACAGAATGCACGATGCTTACCGACTTGGCTTGTCAGTTGCTAGGATGCGGCTAGTCGGTGGCTGTGTCAGTGGCCGTTCTCAGTTGTGCCTTTGTGCCGCCGACAAACTTCAAACTGACAAAACACAAGCCGACACAGAAAGACAGAGCCACCAGGAGAGACACCAGCTGAGGAGAGAGCCACTCGAATTGGCCAACCGTTCGATACAAGAGCGCCAGTGAGAGCACACTGCAACACCTTCTCACCGAGTAGAAATTGTTCCAGTGAAATGGCCGCAAACCGACCGATCTGAGGTCGAGCCTCAACTAAGCTTGTTCCCGCTCACTCTCACTCAACCACTCACTTCTCTCAAGCCATTCGAGCAAGATGGATGGGTACGTGCAAGAGGTGAGCAGTTGTAAGACTTGAATGACTTTCCCCGAAAGAAAGCCATTTCCTTTGAACTAACCCACTGACCGACACCTCGCCACACTAATTGGATGCAAATGGTTTTGTGTTAAGCGCCGGTTACGACTTCACTCGAATTCGACATAGCTTAACTCACTAACTCACTTCAACCAAGACCGGCAGTGAGATAACTAATCGTGCATTGATTTGCCAAATGCAAATGACCAAAAGATAAGGCAACTGACTGGCCAAATCAACTGCTGAACAATGCAAATTGGTGTGCACTGCACCTTTCGAATGGTTAATTGGAAGTGGTGCACACAAACCAATACTGCAAATACTTGTCAACAGACACTTGCCGGTAATAATCGATTTATGCGAAAGAGATCGCACACAAGAAAGGCAACATATGCCCAAAGGAAACGGTAAAAGTGCTGCCGACAAACAGTAGGAAAGCTCAACTGTGGCCAGTGGCGAGTGCATCGATCGATGAGTGAACTGTGTCCAATTGCATTCGAGTAATGCGATGCCATCTGGCTTTGGTGGAAGGAGCAACACTGTTAGCAAAGTCCAGTAAGTAGCTACCCCGTGATTAATGACTCCCTGGGAGCGATGTACCGCAATCATTAAGTCGGTCATTATTCAACGCTTTTGGGCTCGTTCGCGGGCACTTAATAGTCCGGTGAGTGGTCGGTCGGCTGATATGGATTGCTGTGTGGAGGGCACTTTCCATCTCTATAAATAGCCCAATCAATAGTCGATCAATATATCTGTTGCACATCTGCAAGGTTCGTCTGCTAATTCGTAATCAGTCAACAATCTGATCGAGTGGGAACTGTGCTTGTCCACCGATTTGCATTGATTGCTGGTGCAGCAGCGCCCGACCAAGTGGACATTAGCATGCATCGCAATCGGTAATGCGATCGCTGCATAATATTGCTCGGCCCTAATGAATGCAACTACCTATAGTGGATGAAACCACAGCAGAGTAGCACTCATACGGATTCGCATTCGCCATTCATCCGTACGCAATTAGTCACTTCTAATCTGCTCTTTTGGTTCTGATCACAACAGACAAAGGCAATCTCGTTACACAAGAAAATAGCCATAACGGCGATAATGAGATTGAAGACAAGAGAGCAATACTCGAGAACGACATAGAACAAATACAGAGCTCAAATAAATTACTAAGCTAAATTAACAACAACTCTGCCAAACTCAAGCAACAAAGTCTACGGACTAAATTTACCAAAATACCTCGTACAAAGCAAATTCTAATTTTAAAAATAAAAGGTTCGACATTTAACTAAAACAGTAGTTCTAATGGCAAAGTATAATATAAAATATACCACTACTTAGTAAGTCTAATGTATACCGTTAATGCATTTCAAAAATATGAACAAATAACTTGCATTGAATTGTTTGAAAAAATTAACTTTAAATAAATTATCGTAATGTTAAGTTGCGAACTAAACACAAATTACAATCCTATACAAGATCACACGTGGATCAAACTGAAAATTAAAATTATCAAACTCAACGCTTAACTGTAAGTATACTTTCACTGGTACAATATTGTCGATGCAATTCAATCGATAAAACCATTTACGAGAAATCCACAAACAAACCAAATGATTAGACAATTCTGTTTGGAACAATGAAGACTCTTGAAAGTGCATCTCTGTGTGTGTGTGTGCTGTTTGTCCAAACACTCCAATCATGCCAATGGGCCAATTAAATAGATAATTGAATAAATGAGTGCAATTAAGCGGACAGTGAAAGTGTTCAAGTTGCAAGCACTTGAGCAATGTATGCAATGACCACAAGGGACAGTAATTATCACTCGGAATGAAGAGCATCACAATTAATACGAAGTGAACACACATACTCGTGAAGATGGCTCATAAGTGATTTGTAAACAAACCCATGAATTAGCAGAATGAATTACTCGAGTGATATGCTGAGCAAGCTGACAGCAAAGTGTAATCATCATCACCGAGGTTACGAGTGCGCCATTCTCTTGGCCCGATCTCATATTGTCCGACTAATGATATTGTCCGGATGACCATTATGGTGATTACTGCGATTTAATAAATATTTAATCGCATCGCCGACTCGGTTGGCCATTGTGGCAGGCATGCTGTAGGTGTTCGATATATATTCGAGGTTGTTGCCTCGTTGCGGAAACTCACTAATCACGAGCTGAATGGTGGCGGTGCGAGTTGTCAGTCTGACTCGTTGAGCGCTCTAACGAACTGACTAATCTAATTGGCAAAGGTTTGGTCCGTGGCCGGTCTCGCTCACTGTCTGCCTGGTAGACCAATGGATCATCTCCCACTGAGCCAACAAGTAATGCACTTAAATGCACTTTCACACGTGGCAATTAATTGTTCTTTAATTGTTGTCCACAATTAGACAGACAAACTGACCGACAGAGACAAATGAGAAAAGAATGCAAAATTGTGCCATTTCAGACCAAATCTAACAGACCTACACACGAACAGGAAATGGGAACTTTCAATTGTGAAGTATTCAATTCATCAATTCAAAGTTGGTAAATTGTGCAATTCTTCTTGGTCCACATTCAATTCTGTCATGACAGCGGGCAAAATTAATAATTTGCCAAATGATCAACGAGCGAATCGATCAGTACAATTCGATTTCCGTGTAATCGCTAATGTGGCAATTGAATTGGACATTAGTTCGGTTTGGTAATCGATTGTCTGCACTGGCCAAATGAACATGCAGACTATCGATGTTACCACTGAGCGAGAGTTACGACTGTTGGACATTGTATTGATGCACAATCGAAACGTACCTGCATGTCTTCCCAATCAAGTGGCATTAGTGTTAATAACCAAGTGATCATTGTCTGTTCGGTGTTGGCCACTGCTCAGTGTGAGCACATTCGGCCACCACTGCATTGACCGGCAGATGTTAGTAATTGATAATATTGACAGAGTGATCCTTTGATGAGCAAGGGCTAGTTGAGTGACTTTGTCCAGTGCACCAGTGAAACACAAACAGTAATTATTGCAAGGGGCACATTAGTGGGTCACTATAAATGTAACAATCGAGTGTTTTGATTTACGTTGGCCATAATGTCGGCCTCGTTCAATGTTGAATGGACACTTGCCAATGTCACTGGAGCCAATGTCAGACCATCTTTTACCGTGTCGATCATCTCGGCCCGCACAACAATGGAGATGTTACAAATAGAAGCTATGGCCAAGTGAGAAACAAAGCAATCATTGTTTGACATCGTTTCGCGCCAACAACAGCTCCATTTGAAGTGCACTGCTTAATTGGCTCCATTGTGGCCATTTCTCGCGCCACGTATATAACGAGTGCTAATTTAATTAGACTGCAGACCACTATTAATAGCGACACAGGGCACTGCACACATGCACCGAACTGTCACTTGAGAATTGCCCATCGATTGTCCTACCTCTTGAATGGTTCCATCTGGCCAGTTATACTTTGATAGTTTCCTTCTTCTTCCACTTTCCCATGGAGATGTTTATTTGTGCACAAGAATATATTGACATTGATCTGACGACACCTCCATTCACTTCGTGCATGTTAAATTAATAATTTGGGTTGCCTCGTGTCCATGTGCAATGCACCTGTGCACTTGTCATTGAAAGCCACTCGGGACTAACCTTGATAGAGCCTGTTTTCCTCTATAGATAACTCACAGACAAACAAACACAAGCCAGTGCCTTGATGACAAACGATGACAGTAGTTAACGGTCATTTGCGAGGGTCAAAACAAGTAATCGTCAGTAATTGGATTAGTACAGGCAATTAACATTGGCAGTAATCACGATCGGCATGTCACCCGAGCAAGACTATCAGCCGAAGGGTGCAAAATGTAGTGCGTGTGACCGAGTTGACATTCGCTCGAGCAAAGGACACATGAATGCATTCGGTCCATTTCTGTGTCATTATCGAGTTTGGTTGTTCGCTCTGGCTAATTACCGTTTCGGTTATTTCCTATCTACAATACAGTCAGTCAGTGATGGACGCATCGTCGAGTGGTTAGTTCTGGTCGAGTCCCAACGATGTCTTCATCTTTGCTAATCAGTCTTCGACACGGTCTGTTTAGTTCTCTCAGCTGTCCACTGTGCTCACAAAGACCAACACAAACAGAATTGTCTTCTCGGCCAATCTCCAAGTTGAATGCGCCAACCGCAAAGCACATCAGGTAGGAGTGAATCGGTCAGTGGCACGTCTCACCTCTTCATTCACTATTGCAAAGTATGTTGGACACTAGACACTAGACAGTCAAGTGCAAGCAATTAAGTGAGTAATTAATCTTAATTAGCAGGACACTCTTTTTTCCTTCTGACCAAAAAGTTCTTTTGTGCTTTCGACCCGTGACCACAAAAGGGACAGCAAGCCAATCGCCACCAGTGGAGTGCGCATTGAAGGCGAGTGTCCCATTGCGAGTGGACTCATCCGAGTGATTTCCAACATTGCCTTGCACTGGCACAACGGTGCACTATTATCGACCAGCAGGTATGTTCCGCTAAACGACGCTTTTGTGTCCCTCATTTGCATCGACACCTGATTCATCAATCGAATTCGTTCTGTCTGGCTACTTGTCACTGTTGTTGATTCGATGTGTGAACAAGCCAAAAGCTACTGTTCCCTCAGACCAAGACGATTGTCAATAGAAGAACTGCAGTGTAGTAGTGAAATTAATTTGTATTTGCTTCAATCGAATCGGTCGATCGATCATCTGTCCAATTAACAATCGATCGAAAGTTTACATTCGACTGATCGTTGCAAATTTGCATTGCTCAATACACTAAGTTAATCTATGTGCAAAAGCAATTGGCGAAGATTGACACTGTCAATGGCACTTTGTTTCGGCTACTTTCACGAGTCGCATCGTTGATCGTCTCCATGAGAATTGTCCATCTTCAGTTTTCCTTTAATCAATTAGAGGTATTTTTTCAAAATCATCACCGACTGCATGGAAAACATTGTTTGAGAAGCTACAATCAAAGTGATTTTAGACAGGTAAACTTCTTAAGATCGGCCCAAATTGGTCTGCGAGAAAACAAATAGATTTAAGTTAAATTGGCCAACGATCAAACGATACCTTTAATGACCGGCCACTGGTCATCAACAAGTGATCTAAGTAGTGACACATGTGACCACCACCATCGTGAGCATCACAGGCACAGGCATCAACACAAAACCAGTAAGGTGAGCGACATCACGCAAAGTGATTTCCCCGAAATCTTCCGCTTCCCCGAAGTCGACTTGGCATAGACAAGAAGCAATAGCACCTAACGAGCTATCAGATTCGTTCATGTGAGCTGCTGATCGACGTCACCTTGATTGCCAGCAACATCGAACAGGGCAAGTCGAGGTTGTTGTGTCGTTTTGATCGTCGGTAGTAATTTCTTGTTTGCATAGTTCGATCCTCTCACATTGTTTTGCAGTATGACGTCGATCATTGGCAGTACTTTCCTTGCAATGGTTGTCTTCTTTAAATCACATCGTCACTAATTGACTACAGTCTTGTGTGTAGCACAGGCTAGTCTACTCGTCACCTCGACGCAATTAACAGTCGCTTTATGAGAGAGCTTTCAAATGGTTCCTATTTTGAAGATTCAAGTTTGATGCTATTTTTTGCAGATCGTAGAGTTCGTTGCCAGCAGTTCCTAGCTGGCTGTTCATGTGCAGTCAGTTCGGTCACATCTACGGAACAGTGATGAGCGCTCGCATATCAGTGCGCATCCATCACTTACTGGCCAAGTAACTGTAACTGTACCCTTTGATCTTCTGCTCGGCCAGATATAAATCGTCGCAAACGCCACATCCTCGGCCACTTCAACCACTAACGTACATCCCATCTCGATAAATCTGCATCGAGCAAGGCTGAATTGGCAATATCAACATACGCTTCAGTTCGACAGCCTCGAACCGATCAAAGTACAGCGAAACTCAACATGAATACCAAGGCATTTGTAATTTCGATCGCATTGCTTTCTTTGGTGAATTTAGCCAAGGCCAATGATACCAAGGTCAAGGTTGAAGTATACTACGAGACCCTCTGTCCAGACAGTATTGGTTTTTTGATTCGAAAGCTCATTCCCAACTATGACTCCATTTCTCCCATGATGCAACTCAATCTGGTTCCATTCGGCAAAGCTGAGGTAAGTTCAAAGAACAATGATGAGTTACTATTCGGACTGATAATCATTTGACTAAACAACAGATCTACGAATTCCGAGACACAGTAGATTTCTACTGTCAGCACGGTCCCAAAGAATGTCGAGGCAACAAAATCCAAGCCTGTGTGCTCAACGAGTATAAGCAAAACTACACCCAAGTATTACCATTCGTCGAGTGCATGGAGTATGACTTTATGGGCAAACCAAAACCCGACGTCGACAAGGTGGCAAGTGATGTAAGTGTAAAATGTTCTCATTATTATTCTTATTATTATCGATGGTCACTGCACACAGACAAAGACAATTAATTGAATTAAAGTACAGCTGCAGTGCGTTAGTCTAGGCAAGTTGAGGCAAAACAAATGGTCATTCCACCGACGGTACTGCAGTAGAGCTATTGAACCAATCGAAGCGTGCAATCAATAGAAAGGCGAAAACCGAAATAGGAAGCTATTCGATTTTTACGATCACTTTGCCAAGGTTCTTGCCTGATTGTTGATGCTAGTCGGGAAGAGAGGCAAAAATTAAAAGCAAACCAACGATACACAATGGAGTGCGTAAATGAGAGAGACCAACCTCGATGGCGTCTATCACTGAATCGATTCCGGTGAAGAGAGTGCCCGAGGCATTGTTCGTGTCGAGTCGAATGGTGAGTGCCTTGCGCCGATACAGTTCGATCAACTCGTTCAGATAGTGCTCGAAATGCTGCTCAAAATGGCGAAACCGAAATCCAATTATGGATGCCGATTTGTTGAGCAACTAAATGCACAAAGGACAAAAGATGGCCTGAGCCTGACCAACCAAAATTGATAATATACAAACCTTAGTGGGAAGGTTCGAGATGGAAATCTCCGGAAAGCCCACAGTTTTATAGCCACTGATGGCGCCTACAATGACAATCCGTCCTCCCATTGCAAGATGATTGAAAAGAGTCTCGAACATGGCGCCTCCAATTGTCTCCCAGATTACATCGATTCCATTCTGAGGGGTAATCAACAATTAATAGTCCGTTTAAGCGTTATTATTATTACCGGAAATTCCGAGCTAAGAATGTGATCCACGTTGTCCTCTTTATAGTTGATCACTCGATCGCAGCCAATTGAACTTAGAAAAGCGGCCTTGTTAGCGGTCGAGCAGAGGCCAATCACCTTGCACCCTTTGCTCTTAGCCCACTGAACTGCGATATGACCTTTGAGCGATGTCGCATTAGTTATTGGACACAAACACTGTCTCATTTCGGTTAGTCATGAGAAGTGGACAAACCTGTGCCACCAGCAGCAGCCGTAATCAACACGATTTCTGCAGGCTTAATCACAGCCGACTATTTATATTAACATTAGCCAGTGCAACATCGATTCAATTCCTTCTTGCCGAATGCTACAGACCTTATCTAAGCCAATCGATGCAGTTAGGCCACAATCGAGCAAAGCCAAATATTCAGCCTTTATTTCTGGCACAGGGAAAAATTCTTCTGCTTTTGCATACTAAGCAAAAAATAACTATTATAATTACTGACCGAACATTTGATCACTCATTACGATATACTGCGAGTAAGCTTTGGGTGAGTTAGCCAGAATCAGTCCAGCCTGGCCTATTGAATAGCGAGTGCCATCCACTCCTTCCCCAATTGCTTCGATCACACCCAAACCCTTAAAAAAGCATTAGTGAATGATTGGTAAAAAGTGCACTAAATCTCAATACCTCCATTCCTGAATCGAAAGGTAGGGCGCCTTTGAACAATTTAGATCGGCCAGTGATGATGTTCATGTCGATTGCATTCACACCAGCATAGTGATTCCTCACCAGTATTTGGCCTTTTTCCGGGGGTTTCAGCTTGGCCTCAGTGACCTGGCCTGCTTCTCTGATGTCATTTGACAGTTTATGGATTGTTAATTTTTTAAATGTTCGATTTGGTTCCATATTTAGTGAAGAGTCTGTACAAAAGCAATACACATGTGATGAAAGCAGTGCTCGATTGGTAAAAACTATTACAATTATAATAATAAACAGACACAAATCAATTGATGGCCTGAATATGTTGTTGATCAGGACAACAGTGCACAATTGCATCAACGATTACTGACAGACTGTTTATGTTTACGTTTATCTAGTGCGCCAAAGAGAGCGATATCGAATGGGATAAGATTAAAACATGTGCAGATGGAGCAGAAGGCACAAAGCTGTTGATGGAAGCAGGCAAGAAAACCAAAGCTTTGAGACCCAAATTATCGTTTGTGCCAACAATTGTCATCAACGAGGTAAGCATTGACCATTTAACCAATTTAATCAATAACACTAATTGCTGTTTGGTGCAGAAATATTCCGATTCTAACCAAAACAAGGCACTGTATGGCGATTTTGTGCAGTTAGTCTGTGCTAATTACGCGGTAAGTCTGTCCATCTGACGACATTTGATCTGACTGCTCTTTGCTTCTTTCAGGCAACATCAATGCCAAGCGTGTGCACTAATACCGACCAATGAATTAGTTAACCAATCTATGGACAGTGCGTTGTCCACCACCCAAATGTATTCTCTGCGGATGTACATAATGCAAATAAATCAATACATAGCAACCAATTTATGAGATAATTAGACAATAACTGAACATAAATATAAATTCACTTGTTTTTGTTTAGTGGCATACAGGTAAATGATGCTTTTTACAAGGCAGAAAGAAAGTAGAGGTAAGCTGCAAACACTTTGGATCCATCGATGTAGTTTTTGCGATTGATCTTTTCATTTTGAGAGTGAGCACCATCGTCGGCGGCACCAATAGGCAACAGAAGCACACTTTTGCCCGTCACCTCTTGGAAGGTCAGTGTGACTGGGATAGATCCTCCTTCTCGGGTCATGTCGGGCTCTATTCCATAAACTAAAAAATAAAAATAATTATTAAATTAACCAATTAAATGTCAACGAGACAAACCATTTTTGATGGCAAGCTTAGCAGCAATGTAATTGTTGTCATTTATGTCGCCAAGCCATGGACGGCTGCTCTTTTGTTTAATTACTTTAAATTTGTTAGGAGAATCAAGCTTTTTGAATTCATCAGTCAAAAATGAAATAACTTTGGTGGAAATATCTTCGGGGTCTTGATCAGGAACAAGCCGGATGGAAAACTTGCCAGTCACCTTTTGTGGAATAACAGTTTTGGCACCTGGTCCAAAGAATGCCCCTTGAATACCATGAATGGAAAGACAGGGAAATCGCCATCGGTGTGCAAGAATGTTTACTTTGTCTCCAAAGCGAAGTTTTGAAGTGCCCACTTCATCTCGAAAAATGTTTTCATCAAAGTCAATTGACTCCAACAAAAGGCGCTCTTCGGTACTGAATGGCTTGACATCGTCCATCACACCAGGAACAAGAATACGACCATTGTCATCAGTGAGTTTGGACAGCAAGTGAACTAAGTCTGTCATTGCCTCATGAACAGAGCCGCCATAGACACCTGAATGAAGATCCTTCTTGGCACATTCTAGTTCGACATAGAAATAAGCGTTGCCACGAAGTCCATAAGTGATGCAGGGTCGAGTTATCCCAACCCAGTAGCTGTCACTAATGCAAAAGTAATCGACATCTTTTAAGAATGAATTCTTCAATGAGTAAACCAATTGGTGAAGACCAACGGAGCCAGCCTCTTCCATTGCTTCAAATATAAACTATCATAAAATAATAAAATAAACTCAATGAAATTGACAATGGCAGTGTCTAACTTTAACATTGACAGGTAGAGCGACAGAACACTTCTGAAAAGCGTCAATCATGTTGATCCAAGCCAAGACGGGGCCTTTGTCATCTGTTGAACCACGGCCATATAACTTTCCATCAATTTCGACCAATTTAAATGGCTCAGTATCCCAGCCATCTTCGATCAAGGCAGGCTGAACATCGAGATGCCCATAAATGCAGAGTGTTTTCTTTTTTGGATCAGCCCCAAGATGTCCAATAATTACAGGTGGCAATTTCACTTTGGAACCATCGGAGAAATCTTCCAAACCCAGATCGCGGACTTCGCAAGTGGCACCTTTCGATTCTAGAAGCTGAACCAAAATGTCATTCAACAGTCCATTTGATTGAATATTACTAACCGATTTAAAATATTCCACCACGCGAATGGTTTCATCTCGAAATTCCTTTTGCTGAGACACACTTGGAATAGCGACAGCATCACTCAATAAGCCAACGAACTCGTCTTGGTGTGTGTCCACATAGCTGAATACTCGACGAATATTGTCATCAAGCTCCATTTCTCAACAAACAAGAGTACAGCTGGTAAAATGACAAAAAGAAAGTGATTGAAACAAACTAGAGTTTTACTTGTTACAAAAGATACATTTATTGATGCAAATATTGTCAATGCGATGTATATATGTTACTGTATAAGCCATTGGTGTCAGGACATGCAAATGTCAAGTAGAGGAAAACAAACTAATCATTGAAGTAGAGAGAACATACAATGATAAGAAAGTTTGTCAATATATATGAATGAACCATATCGATGATAGCTATAGTGAATGGATCATTGCCAATGCCTATAGAAATGTCGAATCAAACTCAAACTATCTCGACCGACGAAGGCATATGAAGAGAAAAACGAGAAGCACCAAAAAACAAAAGGCGCCAAAGAAAATGATTAGCACAAACCAAGAGGGAAATTTGCATCGAAAAGTCCCTTTGGGATATTCATCTGTGCAAACGTAAAGAGGTACATTGAGACCAACCAACTCAATGAAGTGGTCCAACTTCTTAAGGTCGACATCGTCCGTGCAGTAAATCTTGGCAGACTTGTGAGCACATTCCAATAGTTCCCAATATGAACAGCACTCGGTTCGGTATTTTGGTTGGTAAACGTCGGATGAAAAGGAGAAACCTGACGTGAAACGACCATAACGAAAGTGTTCACGTTGACGTTCTCGACAGCGTGAAAAATCGAGCCAAATTCGCTCAAGACAAGTTCTTTGGCGAATAGTTGCATTAATTGGCTCGATAAAAATTAGCAAACAGAATAAGGTAGTAAGAAGAACTGGGTAACGTTGTAAGGAAATGTTTACTGCTCGGGACAAAGAGATAGACAAATTTGTAAAAAGAGACATCGTTGGTAGAGGAAAATGATGATAATTCATCAATCGATCAAAGCTGAGACGTAGACAAAGTCGAGTTAGGAAAAAGGCAGTGAAAAATAAAAATTTATTAACTACACAATTTATTATGACCAAACTAAGAATGGAAACAAACAGCAGAGATGTACAGAGAATAACCAGCGATAATGACTACACTGGAGATTCGATCGGCCTTGTACCGATTGAATGAATGAATAAACGGAATGACTTTGGCGAGACGATTGAACGCAATTAGACTCGATCAAGTGATACATCCGGCAAGAGACTCGAGGTGATGATCAATGGTAAGTAGAGTTCATGTTAGTACTTGAAGTTCATCACATTGGAATATTGTAAGCACTATTAAGTAGTGAAGAAACCAATTGAATAATCAATGGATAAACACTTCCTAATTAAAGCAAATCAACACATTCGAGTTAACAAGCAACAAAATAACAAACGAATGCATTCGGTTAACAATCTTCAATATGACCTACATCATGTAACAGTACATTATTGAAGATAACGATACCAAAACTGATATTAAAATCAACGTTGGACCCATATGTGCTGAAGCTGATCCATCGCACAGAGGACTATCACGTGGGTATTGGGGGAGGCAATCTTCCAAAGGAACCGCAGAACCAAGTTGCCGAACATAGGCTTTCATGTCGCGTCGTTCATTTGGACAAAATTCTGCAGCAGCTTCCTCGACACAAGACACGAATTCCCAATAGGCACAACAAGAAATCTTATTGACCGAATCGGTCAGTGCTTCGCGGGTGTAAATTGGTTCAAGATGGTCTTTCTCTCGAGTCAAACGAGCGTTCTGTTGCTGCATGCATCGTTGATATTGATTATAGATCTTGTATAAACAAGTGCCTCCTTTTGCAAAGATGGTATCCAAGCCATAAACAAATGATGGCAAGAGAATGAAACAACTTAAAATATAAAATTTTGAAATATTCATGATAAATTCAAGAATTAGTGAATGACGAGATTTAACGAACAACCAGAAAAAATATGAGCGAGTGTTTCTAAGAAAGCGCACACCTTTCTGACAGGAGCAGTCAATTTCAATGGCGACAAGTGTTGCAATACCTTCGAGAAATCGTTGCATCTGCGCTAACAAGCATCATTTACTGAAAGTTGCCACTGACGAATTGCCATAAATGACCAAAGCATTGGTCGATTAGGATGGCAGTCATACCTATCGAGACTATTTAATAAAATTGGTCATAGCGAGCCATAAATTGAGGTGTAGGAGAGGACAGGAAACCAATAACATGAAGGCCAATCGATAATTAACCCTTGTGTACGAGTCGTTTTCCCATTTGGTATGTCATTTCAATAGACCTGACAGGTTGAAGGCTCGTGCATCACACAAAGGTGAGCATAATAAATAGATGCGTGCAAATAAGTGCGTGGGTTGACATCATATAAAAGACATGCACAACACATATTTATTTAACGTGTGCAAACACTTAAGAGACTTGAGAAAGTTGCAATTAGAAAACAAACGAATCAAATGAAACTGGTCGGACAACAGGTTCGATCATTATTGATAAGCTTGAACATGTAACATAACAGAAACACTACCTAAAATAAAATTTAGGTTCCTGTCTTCTATAGAACAAATAAACATAGATGGTTAGTATAAATTGATTAATCATAATTGCATTATGTTATCAAATGACACAAAATAAATCATTGACAATTCTATTAATAATGAATAAGCAGACAAAAAATAATTTAAATGCACTTACTTGTATCGGTCAAAAATGATGAGAATATGACAGAAATTGGTCAAGTCGATTCAAACCGAATTGTTGAACTCTTGAATGAGCAGATTGTGAGAATAATTGAATTAACCAAAAATATGTTTGACTCAAGTTGAGACAACAATTGAAGATAAACAAATAAAGCAAACTTTGTGTTTACTTGACGTTGTCATTCGATTCCCACTTATTCAGTGGCATCAGTTGGGCGACTGTGTCAGGTAACCTCATCTGTGAATGTGTCCTCACTCGCTTTGTTCAAACAGACACGCACGTGTTTTCTATCATTGAGAGCCGCTTTGCGAAAGAGAATAGTCAGTTGTTGCAGTTCTTATTGGATCGACTTGTCCATTCTCCTCGCTGTCTCTCATTTTCTATCCGGATTTTGCATTTATTGCCACCCGGTTCTCGTAGAATTACTTTTAGTGGACCATGTCTCTTAATCTCAATGGTATGTTATTACTTTATTTTTGCTTTTGACATTTTTAATTTCTATTGGTTTCTAAATCTCATTTCTTTTTTAGGCGAGGTTAACGGCGAGATCAAGCCTAAGCTTTCGTGTGCCAATTGTGGCAGTAAAGAATTAATGCCTACTGATGATGTTTCTGCTGAAAACATGACTTCGAAGGACTATTATTTTGATTCCTATGCTCATCATGGTATTCATGAAGAAATGTTAAAAGATGAAGTTCGAACTGGCTCTTACAAGAATGCCATTCTTCTAAATCGTCACCTTTTCAAGGATAAGATTGTCCTAGATGTTGGCTGTGGCACTGGCATTCTTTGTATGTTTGCTGCCCAAGCTGGTGCTAAGCATGTTATTGGAGTAAGTTTTTTTGTGTCAAACTTTTTAATTTCTATTTCTAATTTCTATTTCCCTGACAGGTTGAATGCAGTGGCATTATTGATTTGGCACAGCAAGTTATTGACAACAACAACTTGACTAACAGTAAGTAAAATAAGTAACCCTTCATTGAAATTAATTGTTTATTTTTAGAAATTACTTTAATTAGAGGAAAAGTAGAAGAAATTGAACTTCCTTCGCAGTATTCGAAAGTGGATATCATCATTTCAGAATGGATGGGATATTGCTTGTTCTACGAGTCTATGTTGAATACTGTGCTTTATGCTCGTGATAAGTGGCTTGTATGTTTTTTATATTTTCATAATTTAAAAACTAACTAACGTCTTTTAGGCCCCAAATGGGATGATTTTTCCAGACAAAGCTAACTTGTACATTACAGCCATTGAAGATCGGCAGTACAAGGAAGACAAGATCAACTGTGAGTAATCTTGCGAAATTTTAACGATTTTAAAAATTTTAATATTTTTAGGGTGGGAAAACGTATATGGATTTGACATGAGCTGCATTGGCAAATTAGCCATTACTGAGCCTTTGGTGGACTCTGTCGACTCTAAGCAAATTGTCACAAATTATTGTTTAGTGAAAGAAGTTGACCTTTACACTGTGAAAGAGGAGGATTTGTCTTTCGAATCCGATTTCAATTTGGTTTGCAAGCGGGATGACTACATTCATGCTTTGGTGGCTTTTTTCAACATTGAATTCAGCAAATCGCACAAATCAATTGGCTTTTCGACTTGTAAGATTGAACTTTTAGGTCTATTTATATTCATTTTACTTTATATTATTATTAGCTCCAGAGCACCGATATACTCACTGGAAGCAGACCATTTTTTATATCGACGATTACCTTACCGTAAACCGAGGAGAACAAGTTAGTGGAAAGTTTTCAATGGCCCCGAATTCGAAAAACAAGGTATGTTTGGAAGGGACGATAGAAATGGAAGACTTATATTTATAATTCTTTATAGCGTGATCTCGACTTCAAGATTAGTGTTGATTGCCAAGGAAAGCTGTCCCAGTTAAAGAGCGAATTTACCTACAAAATGCGCTAGACTGAGAATGAAGTACCAGCTTCGTTTTTGTTGTTAAACGTTTCTTGTACAATATGCTATATATTTTAGCTCTTACAAATTAATTAATTAATTGAATTTGTAATATATTTTGCACATATATTTGTGCTATTTTCCACTTAGAATATTTTATCATTTAACAATAAACTTAAATGCAAATGCATGTTTGGCTTTTTGATGTGGGCTCCAGAGAGGAAAGTGCACAATAGTGCCAGACAAGCCTTGTTCGAAGTTGATTGTACCATTGTGTCCCAATAACTGCACTGAATTCACCTCTGACAGTTGAATGCACGCGAATTCGGTGAAGCTAGTCTCTGGCCACTTGAGCACCACTCCGTAGACGGTCTGTTGGTCGCCTTGAGTGTACCAAACATCAGGAGAGATTGTATCGTTCTGACATCTCCACGGTTTGCTCTCGTAAATGGCTTCTCCGTTCACCTTTAGCCACTGACCAATTTGTTGCAATCGTTCCTCAAAGACGGGCACAATCGTACCGTCCTTAGTAGGGCCCACGTTAATCAAAATATTGCCACCACAGCTGACCGTGGATACCAACATGGTAAGCAATTCCTCGATTGTCATGTAGTCCTGAAGTGATGCTTCTCGACGAAATCCCCACGAATGCTTGTCGATAGTCATTGCATTTTCCCATTTGTGTTTTTGTAAAGTGCCAGGATTGTATCGATCTGCACAACTGAAGTATCCGCCATGTTTGCAACCAGTTGCATTTCCCCATCGGTCGTTGACAACCACCGTATCTTTGACTGGACTGTCATTGTAGAGCCATGCCAAAAAGTCGGTGCTATTCCAGTAGGTGTCAGGTGCTTCGGCATCGCCGTCTGACCAAAAGATGTCAGGCTTGTAAGTGTTAACAAGTTCTTCCATTTCGGGCCTAATTTTGAGTCGTACAAAGCGATCAGTCTGAAAAGAGTTTCTTTTCTCCTCGACATACAATGGATGATACCATTCCATCAGTGAGTGGTATGTGCCAAACTTGAGGCCATTCTCTCGAACTGCCTGTGCCAACTCTCCGACAATGTCTCGCTTCGGACCAATGTCCATTGCATTCCAATTGAACGAATACTTTGAAGGCCACAGGGTGAACCCTTCGTGGTGTTTGGTGGTGAGCACAACATATCGAGCTCCCGAATCGGCGAACAAGCGAGCCCACTGCTGGGCATTGAATAATTCAGCGGTAAATTGAGGAGCGAATTCTGGGTAAGTGAAGTTTGGCTTGTAGTTATCGGCCATGAACTTTACGATATTTTCGTTCTTTTTTTCCACCCACCAGTTCCAGAACCATTCATCCACAAAAGACGGCACAGAAAATACTCCGAAATGGATAAAAATGCCCACTTTGGCTTTGTCGTACCACTCAGGCAATGGCCTAGAGTCTATTGAGCTCCAGTTTGGTTCGTATCGCGTTGACTGAATCATTGTGGGCGCCAAGAGACAGCAAGCTATTAAAGCGGCCCATTTGGTACGAAGAAAACTTGACATCGTTGGCAATCGATTTGATTCGTTGTGGCCGACACAAACAAGCACAATGAATGGTTCGCTGATAAATTAAAAGTTATATCGACAATCGCTCTATGTCAAGTTGACAACTCTCTTAAGATCCGCTTATCAAATGATGTCAGCTGATACCATGTCAATATGTGCATGTTCAAATGCCAGACTGACAGTAATAGTTTCTATTTTTTAATACTATCAAACATGTCAAATGCATCTGACTGGAATTTTTGAGTTATTAATTAAATATTATTAATATTAAATTAATTTGCTTACTTTTGCTATATTGAGTTACATTTCTGTTCTTAAAATTTGGAAATATATTTGCGATTAATCAGTTAAATCACTTAGCAATTCACATTTAGCGAAAGCAAATATAATAATTAATGGAATTTATTAATTGAATAACACCGCGAAGTTAATTGCATTTCATCGCTTGGTGACTGATTGAATTGACATGACTAAAATTCCTTGGCGGCACTCGACGAACTTGAAAATCGCCTTGGCAGATTGGGCGAATAAAAGATGACCACTTTGCGATCTCGAGACTCTTTACTGTTTCCTGAGGAAATGGTGTTATTCTTGCCGGTGGTTGACTTGCGTGCCAAACAAGGCCTCGGTGATCGGCTACCAACTGTTCTATTGTGTGCAAGTATTTTATGCAACTAAAGCAACAGAATAAATGCTATATATTTGTTATGTGTAAACAACAAGATATCAATTACCTCGGTTTCATCGGACTTTCTGGGAATTTGTCCCGGGAATCGATTCGACAGACGGCTTCGTTCCTTGTGAACAAACAGATCAACAAAGACGCTTATTAAACTTGCATGTGACCAACCTGTTTCACTCTGAATGTCTCAAAGTCTTGCAGTTGTTTTTGAAATCCAGGGTTTGGGTCAGATATGGTTCGCACTGTCCGGACTATGTCTAGCGCTTCCTTGCTGGTCAATGAGGTGATGGACCTATAATAGGTTGACCAATGTAATTCGTTAAGTGATTGCTCGGGTGCAACACTCACATGAGGTAAGCCACCACGACGGTGACACTTCGAGAAGCACCTGCCAAACTGAAACGAAATGCCATTAACCCGTTTGCACAGGACCAGCAGCAGCAGCACTCACCAATGGATAAGCACATTTCCCCCAGAAAGTCTGGAGCTATGAATGAAGTCATTGCACTGTTGGGTACAGCTAAAGGTTACTCAATGCACATGGAACAATTGAATTAGTTACCTGTGGGAAGAATTGAGACAAGTTCTGACTGGGAGAATCAGCCGCGCTAATGCACAAGTATTGAACACCCTTTGGGAAACCAATCCGATTATTTGCATAGGCCAAATAGAGCTAACACGAACTGTTCAACCCAGTGAGTTGCGTGCTTGTGTCAGGTTCAATCTGTGCACTGCTAAATGATCATTCCACTAACTCAACTAATAAAACCTTGGTTCACGCGATTGATCTCATACATGGACAATTGACAAAAGAGCTACACAACATTTATTGTTGAATCAACATTCTGGTATTGTGAAATAACTTTCAATCAAATTGGTAAAATTATTTGTCCGAATTGTGTAGCTCAAAACCACAAAACAAATAATTTCTTACAATTCGAACGCATTGGCCTACAACACTACCGATCAAATTCCAACCCATCATTTGAACCATTCGAGCTCTCAAAAGGCCAAATATCCAAAACCAAATAGAAAATGCAAATCAAATCAAGTGAAGCCAAATCAGGGTGTGTTCACATTGAAAACACAATTTGCACATTTATGGGTAGGCAGTTGAACGGCAATTACCATGATAGTAGCCAGCCGTCAGAGACCGAAAGGGCAATTGTCAAATAGTTGAGCAAATAAATCTGTCAGACGATGTGTGCAAACATTGTGGGTACGGTTGGCAGTTAGTGGTAGAGTTGACCCAAAGCAAAGCCACAAAATGCATCGGCGAGATTATGGCCGGTCTAATGATTGGTGTTTGCGTGCAGTGAGCCAGCACTGACAGCAATTCCGCCATTGCCAACATTCGATAGGGTGACGTGACTTCACAAAGGGTACTACCATCAATTATGCTAGTCCTGATCGAAAGGCTTGTCAGATCGGTAACGCGCCACTGATGAGCAAAAAGTGACTCGCTTCGGCCTTCACTGCCATTCACTACTAATTAATATGCCACCGCTCACCAAATTGCCAAATTTAATTTGAGTCTACACAAGAACAGGCGATGGAAATTTTAGTAAACACAAAGTGACCAGTGACCAACATACGAAGCTAATTGCCACTGTCATAAGGACCACTCATATGGCCAATTGAGGACAATCGCTATACAGCTGCTTATACACATGGCCTATAATTGAAACTAATCACCGGAAACTGTATAATTACCGTACTCGAGTCCAGCACCACTGAGGATTACTTCTGGTCAGGGCTTTCTCGGCGGTCAAGTGTTCGTTGCTAGGAGATCTCTTTTTGCCATTTGGTCGATGGCTACTTCGGTACAGGTCACAGACGTCTGACCAGTAAAGTATGACTGGCTTATTGGTCATTAGTACTAATCAGTGAGCACACTGCTAGCTTGTAGCACACCAGAAAAATGCAAAAGTCACTGTTGAATTCTTCGTTCAAACAGAATGCAATGAGGCGAAGTGATCATTACACCATGCAATTGCTATGACATAGAATAATTATAAATTGGTTAACCGCAACTGGTTCAAGATTTGTTTGAGCAGAAGAGCACTGTTTGAATACGGTATTTTGCTTGTTCTGCAACTGACTCTGTTTATTCAACACATTCGATGGCAATTACAACATTTTCAAAGTATGCATTGAGCAAACTAATCGGCAAGCGAAACACAAAACATCGAGCCAAACTTACCTGGACAGAGCCACCTTTGGCGGTGTCATGGATTGACACAATGTGCGTTATCGAGTTGGCCTTCAGTTGGTCGTGATTCCTAGAATCACGAATACTACCAATGAACAGTCCAGGCAATATCTGTGGAACACAATTCAACTGTCAATCAGCTTACCTTCATTACGCTAATGCATATCGATTGGTTACCTTATTCATTACATTGTTCGGTGTAATGGGCCAATGTCATTGTGCAAAGTGTTGATTGGCCAGTGGTGGGTGGTAAGGCAAAGAGGAATGCTCTTTGTTGAATTTGGTGCACAGTTCTGTCGGACACTTTGAAACAATTGTGCTGACCAACCAACTGAACAAAACAAACTACACAATAGAGACTTGTCTAATAGTTAATATATAATGTTAATGGTAGATTGTGCAGCAGAGTGGCTCAGAAGTGATGCTTCAAGTGTGCTGACCAATCGAATGATCACTCTTTGTCCGGTCAGTCCTGTTAGTGGCAAAACGGGCACTGACCATATCCAAACTCCTAGTGCGGCCCCTTAAGCAAGCAGCCGTGTATTTATGGTGGCAAGTGTCGTCCCACAACCGCACATGGCGCCAACATGACGCATGATTTGCACATTCTGCCAACTGGCACTGGCAATGAGTGAGACACTTGTTCTGGTCTCGACTTGTCTCGGTAGCTTTTGTGTACCTTGTTATCCCACAGCGAAGTTCGATAGAATCAATTGCGCCAATCAAGCCAAACTGTACACGAAATACGGACCATTGCAATGTTGGTTTATTGAGAATACTGACACCTAGATCGATCACACAGCCAGATCAACGGGCACATTGGCAGTAGAGCACATCGTTGTTGCAGTCGTTGGCAAAGTTGGTCTCACTTAGTTGCAGAACCGAACTGCGCTGAGAGAAGCTGAAACAAGTACAACCCGTGAACTTGCGACCAATCTTCTGACAATAGTCCTTGCAGTACTTGTGATTACACTCTGTGCACAGACAATATCGCTTCACAGGCGAGATGGCCCCATATTGCAGCTTGGTCCGACACATGCCTCGGGAATAGCCAAAACTTTGGCAATACGAATTGCATTGTTGACTCACTATACAGGTCTCGGGTGGTACTCCTGTAGCAATAGATCAATACGAACAATAATTCAATTAACGGTAAATGGGTTGTCACTGGCCAGTTCTGTCGATCAATACCAAATTGCACCGACAAGTAGAACATTTGTTAACGGTGACTCCGTTTACTTACCGTACAGTAATGATACTGTTTGCAATAAACAGATCACTCGAATCAAATAATAATGATCGAAACACATTTTGGAAATGAAGACAACCAAACTAATCGACAACAAATAATCAATGAACACTTAGTTAGTCTTTACTCGACGAGAACAATCACAAAATGTCATCACAAAAAAGCAGAAAGCAACAAATCGACAAATAAAGCAATCTGAAAAGTCTATTTGCTTGAAGCAGAAAAGTGGCAATAAAAAATAAATATTTTACAACTTGAAATAAAACTTGTTACGGAAGAAAGCAATAAATGGTCTATGTATGCAAATAGAGGATGGCAATGACCGGCGAAATAGTACAAAATTCATTGCTTTAAAGCGAATGCAATGCCGTCTCAGTCGGAATCGTCCAATTCAAAGTTATCAGAGTCAATATCAACTGGCCACTTGCTGTGACTGGTCAAAATAATTGAACTAGAGGACGGAGCTAGTCGATTCACACTTAATAAATTAGAATAGTTGTATTGCTGAACACCGTTGAATTCATTCTCTTGGTGCGAAGTTGCCTTCGACTATATTGGAAATTATTACTTTTAATGCAATAAAATTAAATTAAACAAACTTACATTAAAATTGGAATAGTTTCGAAAGTTAGTTCGATGGCCAGACGAATATTCACAGAGATCGTGAACATAATGGTTCAATTCGAGTTGGCTTAACTGTTTGTTCATGTCATCAATCGAAGTAATAGATGGCAAAATGTCGAGCACCAGATTTTTGTCTGATGTAACAATCGAAGAGTTGTAGAAGAGTGAGTTTTTAAGAGTCAACAACTTCGACAAATTGTCATTTGTCCCCTTGTTGAGTTGCCTGATGTGCGGGCCTCTTAAGGGTCGAAAAGAATGACTCGATTTGTTTGATTTAGACTTGTCTGACGTGGAATCTGTAGCCTTTTTATAAGCCGATGAATCGCGGTTTAAAGAGTACATTTGCCCACGGATCAAGTAGGATGTTGCAATGTTTTCCATCGTTTGCCTTGATTCAAAATCTTTAAATAACGAATTGGTCACACTGAGCACTTCCAGACAATCAACAGCAAAATTGAGAGAATCGTTTTCGTTGATAAAGTCGTAGTAATTCTCATAGACCCAATCGCCTAAAATATCACAGCCAGTGTTAGCTCGCTCAGAAATTTCTTCTGGTCGTTGTTCAATCAATGGATTTCGAAGCAAACTTTGATCAAAGTGCGGATGTTCACGAACAAAGTCCAATACCTCAACATCTTCATTCTGTGACCGTTTTGCATACAGAATTTTACCAACAGCATGAACAAGTGTAAGTTGTTCTTCCCTTCCACTTTGTGGTGCTTTTCCATTAGCTGAATTTTTTGATTTACTGTCAAAAGATATCTTGGCCTTTTTTGTAAATAAAGTTGTGGACGAGAATTTATTACGAGGATTTGAATGCTTAAATAAAAGATAATTGAAAGCGTTTCTAATGTCATTTGAAGATGAGAGAACAATCTCTTCAATTTCAAGTTTGTTAAGGGTTTTGGCCAACGAAGATTTACTTAGAGTCTTAGTCAAAGAAGCATTAGTGACGGGTTTTAATGAAATTACTTGGAAATTAAGTTTTGCTTGAATATATTTGGGAAGCACTTTGTTCTCAACACTTGGCCCGTTCACCGTATCAGAAATGATAAAAACAATTGGTACAGTTTTTGATTTAAATTTTTGCTTAAGGGAAATTAACTCCTCGTGAAGTAATTCAGGTTTTATATGAAAAATTTGAGGAATATCTTCAATCAGTAGTAATTTAGACGCACAGTTACCATCTAAAAATTCAATAGACTTTTTGCAGTAATTCAAATCGTATAGTAAACGCCTAAAACGATTTTGTTGACTTTCCAAGCAGACTGATTTAACTTGATCAAATCCTTCATAAAACGGCGATTCTCTTATGGACATTTTTATCGATAAATCACTTAAGCTCTCAGTTACGGCATCTTGTTCGTTGAAGATAAATGTTGAAGGCAATTCAACGAGCTCGACCTTATATTCTTTCGTCAATACTTTTATGGAGGCTGTTTTACCAGAACCAGCCGGACCATTTAACAATAAAAACGGAGAATTGTTCGGTTGAGAATTTGGTGACCTGGAAAAATGATCGCTGAACCAGCTCTTCAATTCGGCAAGTTTTTGTTTGGAAATTGCCAAATCATTGCTAGAATTTGGTACAAAATCACTAATATTTACTTTCTAAAAATAAGCAGAATTAATTAAGAAGAAACAACATGCCATAAGTTACCTGACAAGTATTCACAGAATTCAAATCTTTTGAAAGTTGCCGTTTTCTTGCCGAATGAGGCTTCAAATCACAATCAGTAGAAGATGCTTTTTCATTCACAGGTTTAGATGTAGGCACTGGTTTATTAGGAGATGCGCTACAGGTCGACGTTACCGTAGATGGTCTTGTCTTAAAAGACGACTCAAACCACGAGTTAGACATTTCATGGCAATTATACAACTGGTGGCATTAAAGATTGAGTTGCTACATCGTTCCAATAGCCGTGAAATGGAATAAATTTTGGAGACATTTAAATGCCCGGTGACAACAATGTTTTGGCTGTGCACTGAAGTGACACTCTCATTGAACCAACGTGATTGATAAATTGCTCAGCGCCGATAGATGGCGGCAGTACAGAAACAATTTATCACTAATTTAATTTTCCATTTTGAATAAAAAATTTTTGCTTCAAATCCGTGAACTAATTTCTTTGATTTATAATTTGTGAAAACAAAGTAAGTGCAATTGTAAATATTAACATGAAATATAATATATTTGGTCTATTTGGGACAACAATTGGAGATCGAGGCAAAATGTACAAAGAAAACATTGGACGAATAAATACAAAATGAAACTAATTTGAACAAACACTAGATTATGTACATCACATACGGAACTTAGTATATACAGTACGATATGAGCAGTTACAGTGTCTAGACTTCAGTGTGCCTGTCCTGTTTGGGAACATAAAGCCTCTCCACCGAACGAGTCTTGCTTCGAGGGTAATCGTTTGCGTTGCGGAATCGATTTGCATTGATATTGCTGGAAGAAGACGCTTGTCAATTTGGTCACAGTTCACTGGTTGATTGTTACCTTAGGTTGCTCTCCGAGTTGGCTCGAGTTGAGGGGGCAGCGTATGGCGCAATCACCGGAACATGCACATATTCGTCCATGTTTGCGTCTGCATATCGATAGCTGTCGAATAAAATCAATTAATATTATTCACCGTAACAAGATGATTGTGCGGTACCTCTTAGCTCGGCAGTACAGACACGAGCAAATCATAGTGAGACAAAGAAGTACAATAAGAGTGGCAAGAACACTCCAGGTGGCCGCTCGATATATCCTCAGTTCGTCCATGTATGGTTCGATGGTAGGTTGCCAGATGGGAGGCACAGTGCCTACAAGTTTGGGAATGTACGAATTCCAGAACTGAGCTACTTTCTGTTTGTAGTCGCGCCACATAACCGAAGTGGAGTATGGATTGGTCACAGAGTCAAACTTGCTCGATTCCCAGTTGGTTGTGTACTGCATATTCGTTGTATAATTGGTCGAGTTGATGGCTAAGTACTGAAGATTGCCAAGTGTCATTGGTCGCCATATGATTGTGTTGAAGAGAGCATAAGGAGTAGGCCCGCAGTCCCAAACTCGACCATCCTTACAGACGGGCTTTTTGGCAAAGTTAGCCCATGCTTCCATGATGAGTTGACTCATGTTCCTGTCTGAATCGGTCCACTTTGCAAGATCGAGTTTTAGAGCAGCAGGGTAAAAACGGGGGTCCATGAAAGGTGCTCCAGAAGCAAGCAGATACTCAGTGTCGTGGGGTACGCCTTGAGAAAAATGATTGTTAAAACAAATATTATATGGAAATGACAATACCTATCCAGTCAGGCAAGTTCAGTCCTTGAATGGTATAATTCAGCAAATACATATAAGTTGTCACGCTATTGTTGAGCATTAGTTTGACCATCTTATCATTGCCGGCAGTGTACCACGAATCAGTGATCAACTAGAATCGAATGATTATTATTAGCTAATTGCCATTCAGCTATTCTTACATCAATCAGTCCTTGACGAATAAGCGTTTTATTGTTGGGATCACTCCATGGAGAATACATGAACGAGACGGCATTAATTAATGATCTTTGGTCCAGCGTGTAATTGTAAATTTTCACGTATTCTTTAACACTTTTGGCAAAATAATCATAATCAATTTGATATTGACTTTTTCTGAGTTCTTGATCGGCGACTAGAAAACAAGAAGAATAAGTCAAACAAACAAACGGTAGTCAAATAGAACACTCACAGAGCACTTGTGATCCTTCGTCTCGCGTAACTCCAGACATGTATGCAAAGTCCGCATTAAATCGAACGGCACCTTTGTTGAGCAAGTTTTCAGGAATGTCTGACATAAATTGATAGTCTCGATTGCGAGTGTATTTGTCCACAACCGGACCCCAAGTCAACCATCCAACGTCAGGCTAAAGAAAATAAAACAAAACTTTGATTAAGCAATTATCGTTATTGAGCTGATCGTACTTTGACTTCGGTAGTTGTGAAATCAGTTGCCGAGCGACTATTGAGACACTTGACAAGAATCCAGCTGTCCCGAGTACTACATCCGAATGCTCTGCCAGCGAGCACTGAATTATTTCTCATGTAAAGAGGGTCCTTAACGAATGCCCACTCTGACACTGCTGATCCACTTTGGGCTATGACACGTTTAACATATTCTGAGAAAAAGAAATAAAATAAAAAGATTAGACTTGACTTCGTAATTTGTGAAAGTATTACTTCTGGTAAGAGGAGACATGGCCAAGAGACCAGCACTGGCTGCACCGGCATCGGGTCCGACCAAAGTAATTCGGTTTGGGTCACCGTTGAAGCCTCTAATGTTCTCAACCACAAAATTGATGGCTTGCACCTGGTCAAACAGTCCATAGTTTCCAGCAGAAGAGTTGTCGGATGTGGCCAAAAATCCCAACAACCCGAGACGATAATTGAATGTGACTACAACTATTTCTTGAGTGGCGGCCAACATGTGACCAGGAAAGATATTTCCTGACCCGTGATCGAAATGCCCTCCATGAATGTACATCATAACGGGGTACAGAGTTCGGGTGGGCGTTGCTGCCCAAGGAGTGTAAATGTTCATATAGAGGCAATCTTCGTCAGTGAAGGGAATGC
The DNA here is from genome assembly GCA_023373905.1 of Rhizoglyphus robini. NCBI lineage: Eukaryota > Metazoa > Arthropoda > Arachnida > Sarcoptiformes > Acaridae > Rhizoglyphus > Rhizoglyphus robini. The sequence goes on along the minus strand of JAKIJQ010000007.1, from coordinate 4,559,560 downwards.
CCAAGTCAGTGTGAACATATCGTTTGTATTGTGGACATGCTGCTTTGTATCGATCTGCTCTCATTGCGCCCCATTGGTTCGGAATTTGAGGACGCTGAAATAAAATTCATTGTGAGAAGACGATAACGATTGACCAAATACAAACCTTGAATCGCAGATTATTCTCACGAGTAGGGGCTTTCGCATATGGAATGCCCAGAAAAGTGGTTGCATTCCGACGAAACTGAGTGATGGGTCTGTACTTGTGTGGATTGCCTTGAGGTTCGTACTGGGCCGGACGAGGCCGTTCATGTTCGGGAACGCCTGGCTCGTCGCAAAGGTAAACTACGCGACCTTCCACTGTTCCATAAGCCGTTGTGACAGTGGCAAACTCTAACAAGCCTAAACACACAAATATGAACACTTAACAAATAAAATAAATGAAGAACTTACCCTCCCTGACTGCTTCTGGACATCGCAGATCACCGGGATCTTCTATTTTATAGCGATTAAAATTATCGGGCGTGACAGCCGAGTATCGAGGGTCATATTTGTTGATTGGTTCCAATGGTCTGTTTGGGTCTTGGTATAAGATTGGGTAATGGCCCCATTGGCCATAGTTTTGAATGGGATTGGGGCGCGAGGTAAAGAAGGGATCTAAACGATCGCCTACATAGATATCGGCTTTGGTACAACAAAATTGACTAACAATTGTGACTATTAGGAGAATTGCACGTGGGAAAATGAACACATTGAAACGAGGTATATCACTTGAGACCAGTTGGCTTAGGACAACTTTGATCGAATACATTCTCATGGTGGAGATTGGTGTAAGGAAAGGTAATGATGACGAAAAGCTATTGACTGATCAGTTGAGAAGATTTTATAGGCGAATTGTACAGAAAAAAATGAATGTGACTCAGTGAAGAAGCAATGAAAGGGATCGAATGACGATTTATTGATTGCTCAACTTGGAGATTAGCCACCGGTGAAAAGAGTGCATCGAGGAGAATAACTCAAACGGGGACAAACACGAATTGTATCGATCACCATCGTTGAGTTAATTTAATTGAGGTGACATATTTTGCAGTGCAATTGTCTCCACTGGTGATGTGAGTCGATTTGTTCTATTTCGCGCTTGTTGTAAGTAGAATGCAGCTCATTAGGATGAGGCCTCACGTATGAATCGGCGAAAATGTGCGATTCGGTGCCACATTAGTGCAATGGTCTTGTCAATGGAGATGCCTAAAAACACGCACTGTGACACACACACACACACCTTGATGGTAAATAAACGATTAGATTAATAAATGTGATAGGGCGCGATCGATGCTCGTGGCAGCCTAGGCAATCACAGATAACATCAACATTCGACCACAGGTGACAATAGAATGAATCGAGAGGACACTTTCTCGCATAAATCACAAGATTCCCGACTGAAGGTCTACAGGTCGAGTTGAAGTGATCTACTACACTCGATCTCACTGAATGGTGTCAGGCCACGAGAAACATAAATTAAAGAATGGCGACATTTAATTGACTAAGTCAAATCAGTCAACTGACTGCTTGCTAGATTGCAACCAATGCAGACAAGCGTGAGGCAAACAAACAGTGGATTCCATGGCAATGGAGGCAATAAGGAGTGAGATTACCCAACTATTTGCCTGACAATGCTCACGAATGGACAGTACTGCGCCAATAGTGACAATCAATGATTGCAATCAAATTGAACCAAGTCCAGATGAATTAAAAGTAAAACCCAACAAGGAAATTGGCAATAGCTACAATTTCGATTGTTGTCCTAACAAGTTTAAAAATGCTTCGAACCAGAAAGAGAGTACACTACCGCGAGAAAGAGAGACAGTCAATTAACTGTGTCCACAAAGTGTGGCCGTAATTAACCATTGATTGGAGAGTTCACTGGCAATAGCTACCTGGTTGGTGGTTGGTTGGTTGGATGTTTGCACACGATTCGGTTGCGATCGAATGAATGGCCGCACAGCAATGAGGAAGAGGCCAACCAGTTGGAGAGTGCACTGACGGTGGTGACAATATTCGATGGCTCACTGAGGAATCAACAAATGAATGAATGAATGTGACGAGACATGCTCGGATTCGGGCACAGGCACACAAAAGAGAACAAGTGAAGTCAAGTGCGGTGGGCAAGACATGTTGCACAGAGGAGAACGGGCACAGGTGCCATCACCAGCCTCACTGTTACCAACACCTAGAAGCCTAACTGACGACACTTGACATCTCACTTTTCAGTGGAGCTTCGTCTGAGTCTCATCTCTTCAGCTCGGAAGACCGTTTCGTCCGCAACCGTTGAGCTCGATGCAAGTCTGCCTCCCCCCATGTGTGCGCCTCTCTGACCAATTAGCAAGGAGTTAGATAACGTGGATGAATGGACGTGCGTGTCGGTTAGTTCGTTACCTCTTCGGGATCACTGCTCAATGTTGACATGTTCAGAATGCGTGCCTCGACCAGTGGCTTCGTTACTGTCCAGGTAGAAGCTCCATTTAGTTCAGCGTGGCATTTGGCGCGCTACTACAATCACTTGCCATTGGGTAGGGCCACGGCAAAACAGGTCTGTGCTCTGAGGATGTGACTCCCATTACCTCACGAGGATTGGCGGCTTCAATGCACTGACAAGGTGAGGTGAGCGACTGTTGGTCGGGCAAGCCGCTCAATTTGACCCCTCTGACCACAACACGAAATGAAACCTAGTGACGCAATATACAAAATAGTCACAAACCGGAATGGCCAAAACAAAGTGCACCCTAATGAGCGTGATCACTTTCAATGAATGAGCATGGATGTAATATTGACCGATTGACCAGTTTATTGAATAATTCAGCGAAAACAATCTGTCAACACTCAGTCAACTGACCTCAATCGATTTGGTACATTACATTTTATGCTACAGTGATGCGTGTTTGCCAAACAAAATGAACAATTTATTGAAATGAATAATTAATCAACCGCATTAGATAATGCATTTCTTCATTGGATATTTTGAATAAAATCTCATGATTAAGAGTGGAGCTGATCCCGTTAATTATGCTCTAATAGCCTCAAATTTTATAACATACAATTCTTTAGACAAATTAAGATGGAAAGTCAAAATAAAATGTACACACTTTAGTAGTCAATGTAAGCTTGGGATCTTATTGGGAACTAAAAGATTCGATCTAATTGGATGATGTGCACGATGCAGAGATGAACTCAAACCAATGAAAAGGATAGTGATCGATACGAGTGGTGGTAGTTGTAGTTGGGAGAATGGCAAGACAGTTCAAGCATCGCAGCCATACACACTTTCGTCACTGTATGCGATGTATAGGAAAAAGTCGTCCTCTCGATGTTTCTGGTACAAGGAGCCAATGGTGGCCGAGGTTGGTGGAATGACGTTGTTCACAAAAAAGAATAGAGCATCTTCAGGTCGAAGTTGAATACGCTTTCGAATTAGGAAATAAAATTGGCCTACAGTCAGGTCAGATGGGACCAGATACTTTTTCTTATCCAGATCACCAATACGCGCATCAGGTGCTTTCTCGACGATAACCTAAAAATAAATAATTTAAAATCGTAAAAGTGGTCCAATGATTTAAAACTACATCACTTATAGGCCCTAAAAGCTAAACATTCAAATTGTGTAATTTGCTAAGCATGAAGGTCGACAAAATTGTGCAAACGAAAAAAAAGAGAAGACACTACTGATAATCATTATCATAATCATAATTGCTTGAGTAAATATTTAAAAAAAATAGTAAGCAAACATAAGTAACTGACATTATTTCAAAGAAAACTAAAAGCAAAGTAGACTTATTAGGCAAAAAAATTGGTCTTATACCGATCATATGCAAGAATAGAGAAGAAACGTCAGACATGGTTGCACTGATACTACAGCTACATGAGTTGCTATTTTCTCAAAATGAAAACAAACTAGTTTGTCACTGGGTAAATGCATATGAACATGAGCGAGAGCAGAAATAGCTACGTGCAAAGTCAAAATGATTCGCAATGGCACAACGAGATGACAAACAGAGGCATCTACGTTGTAAGTGGCAATAGACCCGAGCTCAGCAATATAATGCAAATCATATGATAGAGGTTAGACAATGATAAAGGGCTTTTTTAATCAGCGTTTAAGTGCGACTAAAGATGATTGATCGATAAGAGAAACAAAGAATTCTTACTGGAACACGACTGGGGTATTTCTTTCGGATCTTTTCGCCTTCTTCCTTTCGTTGTTCAAAGGGATGCTCTTCTTTGTATTGAAACTTCATGATTATGACCAGATCAAATTACAAACTTCTGTAAAAATTAAGAATTTATGGAAAATCAATTAGATTGTAAGAGGTGACTAGGATACAATACATTTTGTCAGCCGAGACAAATCACTTGAAAGTGAGAGAAGAAATGTAAAACTCGATAAAACGAGAGCGGATTTCTAGCAGAGTAGAGAAGATCTAGACAAAGGAACAAAACAAATAAAAATGAAAGCGAGTGTTCCAAGCAAAGTGCGTGGGAAAACGTACAAGAAAAAGTTCAAATACTGCGAGGTTGTCTTGTGGTGGACAGGAATAAACGCGTGGCTCTAGCAATGGAGGTGAGAGGAGGGTAAAGTGCCAGATGAACGTGGGCCAAGGAAGGAACTTTGTTGGACTGTGTTGGTGGCTTGAGGCTCGAGCTGGTAGTGCACTGCTCACTCGTCAGTGGTGTTGATGTTTTGGTGCACCATAGTCAGTTGACTCACTCACTGCTGCTCGCTCTGCCCTTCTAGCATGGACGCATGCGCACACGTCTTGGCACTCTACAACGCAATAACTTTGCCAATAGGCAGAGCAGCAGTGAGAGTGCGTGTGAGGGATGCTTTGCGTAATGCGATGCAAGACCGTAAACAAGTGTTACTCATGCGTCACGGGGACACCTTCCTTTTGGCACTTTGTCCCCATCTGACCTTCACCCCCTAACCCTAGCTGTCTAGTCCTTCTCAACGGGCAAAGGTCATTCAATTTAGCACTTGACCCGATTGCGAGGCATCAAATCAATGCACTGGACAAGGTGATGGCCCGACTTTGGTTTTGTCCTTTGGCTTGAGTATAGTGGTCTGTGCGTATATACGTTTTTGTGGCGCTCAAGGTGTTCACAAGCCAACAAAGTGCGAGACGGCAACAAGTCACAAGACGCAATGCATCACTGGTGTGATGCAAATACCGACTTGGCGTGAGTCACTCGCCTTGTACATTGGACAATGAAGTCAGCCAATCTACCGCTACGTGACATTCACTCGACCAGCTGTGGTGTGCTAACTGCATCTACTGCCGCCAACATTGGCAGACATTTCACACCGTGAACAGCTGGCTGCACACTCTGTCCAGTGCCCATTGATCCAAGTGACTCTCCAAAGCATCACTGGAGATACACGGTCACTTGTCGATGAGACTCACTGTCGTGCTTGTTCATATCTCTGACCGAATGGATACAAACGCGTTCAGAAACGATATCGATTGAACACGGACAAACATTTCTCAGTGCAAACATTCACATTTGTCAAACAGGGAAATCACTCATTTCACTTGTTTACTGTCGACTTTGTACTCTAAATATGAATGTCAACCTAGACTTATTGTTTATAATGTTTGATGAGAGAGTCGCTCTTAGCTTACGACCATATCATGCTGAGCACACCGGTTCTCGTCCGATCACCGAAGTTAAGCAGCATCGAGCCGAGTCAGTACTTGGGAGGGTGACCACCTGGGAACACTCGGTGTCGTAAGCTTTTTGCTTTGATTTATTCAAGACAAGTCAATTGTCCGAGTGTCAGTTGGGTCAACGATCTTTAGGTAATGAAATAACATTTTATACTAAAATAGGACAATCGAGATAGGAACACAATGCTCAATTTGCCAGTGACCGATTGAAGTGGTCACATGACCAAGTTGATATATATCCGATAATATCTATTTAGTGCATCAGTAACGATGTACGATTGTATGGTTCAACTAATGGCAGTGATCGATTATCGACTCATTTTGTGGGTTCCACTGTAGTTCGTATTGAAAAAGTGTTAATATAAATGTCATAGGCTCAATATAAACAAATAGAATTATTCAATATCTTATAATACAGTTTTTACCATAGCTTTTATTGTCTGCTTTGATATGGCACTGGTTTTTGCAGTCAAAACAATCTATCAAAGCAATCAAAAAGTGATGGACTTTGTATTGAGTGATTCATGCCTTATGATTCAGATCATTGATTAGGCGGTTTTCTAGTCGAAACGACATTTGCAATAATACAGTAATAATCAAAGCGCGCAACATTGTCAAAACCGGCCAGGTGACGACATCTAGCGACAAGTGTAAGTGCCAACTAGCATAAACAACGTTTGTTTGAGAACTTTATTACTAGTGATCTAATTGTGAGCAAGCGGCTGCAAGCCGAATCCTTCCTTCTGGTCAATTTGGTCGTTCAATGAGCACTTTACTTTGATATTGTTTCGATTTAATTCGGCCTTCTTTATTTGGCCAATAATCTACTGTTCTCCTTGTTCACATCAGCCGCAATGAGCACGAGCATCAATCTTAGCAGTGACCTAAACGACTACCTCAAGTCATCGGGGTCCTCGATCAATGGTCAACAAAGTTCAAATGGCTTTCTAAATGGCTGGTTTAGTGGCAGTTCCAAAAATACAAATGATGCCAAAGGATGGTTCAGCTATCAGCCATTAAGAACAAGTCCTGAAGACACAGCATCCATCAATTCGGGCTCAAGTAATGGAACCAGCAAATCCTGGCTACGCAATCCATTTGGTCCAAAGGAACCTGAGCCTCAAGGATGCTTACCGAGCTTGGTATGTTTGTTCTTTAAAAAGCTTATTAATCACTAATCTATCTGCATAGTCGAGAACCCAACGAATCGTTGGCTTTTTAGCGTTCATCTTCATGGGTATTACCTGCTTTGGACTTGTGAGTGAATTTTTGATTAATACCTTCATGTGTTAACGTTGTTTTTTTTTGCAGTCCACCATGTACATTCCAGTTTTGATATTTAAAGCGAGAAAGTTTTCCATTCTCTTCACATTTGGTTCAGCATTCATTGTTTTCAGGTAAATGAGAGGAACGCTAGTGCCGGCAACTAACTTGGTCAACAGTTTTGCAATTTTGCTAGGGCCAGTCAATCATCTAAAACATCAGTTCTCTCGTGAGCGATTGCCTTTTACGTTGGCATACTTTGGTTCACTTATTGCAACTCTATACTTTGCAATGGAGGTGAGTTTCATATGAAAACTGTAAACCAAATGTCTAATAACACATTACATTACATAGATGCAAAGTACTATTCTGACCGCAATCTTTGCTTTGGCCCAATTGGTTGCGCTCGTCTGGTACGTTGTGACCTACATTCCTGGTGGCCAGACCGGACTTATGTTTTTCTCCCGGGTGGCAGCTAGCACGGTGTCGAAAACTTTGCCTGTTTGAGTGCAATTCGTTTGAGAAAACTTATCACACCCCCAACTAATGTTGACTTTGCCTTCATATATTTTCATATACTTGTTGGTGTTTGTAAATAGCAGATTATTTATTAAATTTAAAAAGAAACTATGAGTTAATTAATTTGCAGCTAGTACGCTACACAGATTCCTTTTCATATTTGTGTGCTAAAGAAAAAAAATGAGGTTTATTTTGTTAGATGAAAACTGTAGGAAATTAATTAGAACATGACCCTAGCAAAATAGATAAAGATACGCGATGAAACGACCTAGAGTAGTTGCAAAGTGAAGAAACTTCTGTATTATTACTCAGCTGAGTTGTATGGTGTCTAGTCTTCAGTCTTGAAATGGAATAAGCCACGTTAAAACCTAGATTAGTTAATGCGATGGAGGAGGGGGTGGTGGTGGTGGCGCGTACATCTGAGGAGTAGGTGGCACTCCTGGATGTGGAGGAGGCGGTGGTGCACCTGTTGAAGCACTAGTGCCTGAATTTGTACCAACTCCGTTGCCAGAGGTTGAAGCTTGAGAAGCAGCATACCACTGTGCATACTGACCCCATTGATCATAACCCGATATTGAAGCATGTGCATATGTCTCGCTCGCCCCGTTTGCAGAATCTTTGCTTGAGCCAGGCGGCGGAGGGGGTGCAGCTCCCCAAGCATTTTGGTTCCACATTTGGGCGTAGGCAGCACTGTACGGATCATAGCCAGCTGCAGGAATGTATCCAGACCAAGCTGATGCTCCATTTGCTGAAGCACCAGACATATCTGTCCCGTTGTCCCAATCCGCATCCGAGTGGGCTTGGGCCATGTTTGCATTCGAATTTGATTCCATAAAGCTAGACTTTGTATTACCAGAGTGTGATTTGCTTGAACCTGATTGTGATGGTGGAGGTGCTTCGCCCAACTCTGCCATCAACGATAAATACTCTTCGTCTATCTTTGCCTTATTCACATTGCTGCTATCGTTCCGCTTTTCTTTGCAATCCTTAGCAATGTGGCCAACACCGTTACAGTTGGTACAGAAAACATTATTGGTGACGTTGGGCTTGTCAGGACATTGCCATGAACGATGAGTGTTTGAACCACAATTCGAACAACGAGGACCGTCATTCTCTCGAAGAGTGCCATTTAGCAAAGCTAATTCTCGGAGTTGACTGCGGCGTAAGTCATTTTGGTTTTCAGGTAATTCAATGCCTTTCTTAATAACATCGTTAATCTACAAATAAAGCAACTTTAGCCACAAATAACAAAGAAACAATTAATCAAACCTTTGCCACAGCTTGAATAACGGATTCTTGAGTTGGACCAGTAACAAAAGCATGCAATGGTTCATCTTCACCTGGTAATGGTTGGCCATCTTTGCGAGCTAATTTACCTTCTTTTACAGATCCTTTACCTCTAATAATAATCTTCGCACCAGACTTTATATAAAATCAATTAGCATGATATACTTTCAAATAATAAAACTTACATCACGCTCCATTCCTTTCAATGTATTTCCTCGCGGTCCAATGATGAGACCAACAAAGTTAATGTCTGGATATTCTTCCTGTGGAATTAAAACTTTTTCGCAAATCTTAGTTTGAGGAGGCCTATAAGAAACGACAATTTAGAATATAAAAACTAAAACTATTATGCAAACTTACTTGTAATCTGCCGGTGGCTTGTAAGCTGGGTTGATGGAACACATTTTCTGAATCAAATTATGTCTCTCGTCCTCAAACTTCTTTTTGGTACGATACTCTCTTGTATTGAGACGTTTACCTTCAGAATTATAAATTGGCTCAGGTGAAGGGGACCTGCTTGGGAAATTGATTAATCAAATATGCCCCGACAGTTTTGGTTATAAGAAAATGATTATTAGAGGTAACATTGGAATCGAATAGGTCAGCCACAGTGTTTCTAAAAAATGGAATCAATCCACTAGGCAATAACTGAAATCATTAAATATTAAGGTTAATTAACCTATAAATAAAGGATTGATTATGTGAGCATAACCGATGATAAAGAGTAATCTGAAAACAATTTTATTAGTTTCGGCACGGGAACCAGCTGTTTTCAAACTATTAATTAGCTAATAAAAAACTTTTGACAAATAAGCTTAGCAATAAGTAGGAAGGCTATAAAATTGATTATCATTTAAATGAACAAAACAAATGCAAACCTTTCTTCGGGATTATCGGGAATGCCAAGATCGCCAGTCAATAAGCGTCGAGTTAAAGATTCAATTTGGAGTTGCACTAAAAGAAATGGTTAGAAAATGGGCCAAAAGACCCAGTGATTAAAGCTCGTAAAAAATATTAATAAATATAAATTGTAAAACCGCTATAAGAGAAATGTTATCAACTGCACAGAACAGGTGAAGATTTTCAGATCAAACGATGGGACCTGAAGGAGCAGGGAAAGTGTCTTACAAATATAAATCTCTTCCTGTTGTTTGGTAAGGTTCGAGGGAATAATAGTAGGCATTCCTGGAATGAAAATCTTCTCTTGCTCATCTCCACCCCAACGGCTTTTGCGCTTTCTTCTTCGTTCGGCAGCTAAAAGAATATGAATAATAATAATAATAATAAATCACTGGCGAACAAGACATGTAATATTTATCAACAACTTACCAGCATCATTATGGTTCGAGTTGGAATCGTATCGATAGTCACGATCATAATCGCGGTCACGTTTACTCATCGTGTTCAGTCAATTAGGTAACTAGGGCTTTCGAGAAAGAATTATTCTTGGCAAGAATGCGAAGCAAAAAGCAAACAAACAACCAACAGCACAAGCAAAATGGCACCAGAAGCGAGCCGCAATCCACAAATGACAACAATTGCTCGTGTGTGGCCAGTGGAGAAAGTTGCCCGGAAAGCTGCAGTACTGCGGCCAAACTTTTTGCAATTTAATATTTTACTGCTTTTTTCAATTTGCAAATAATGCGATGAAAAATTATTTTAAATTCAACTTGATTTAGCCAAATGAATTACAACAAAAATAAAATAATTTTATTTTAAAAATAATTGACATTCTATATAAATTCATAAGCTATACGTTAAATATCATAGATATCATAGTAATGTAATCAATATGAGCCAATCGTCATAATCGAGTTTAAATGAAATAAAATCGATCAAAGTTGTTGGCGCAATTTAATGTGAAATCTAATCATTAAAATCAATTTAATTGTAACGTACTCATTAGTCGTAACAATGAATGGCAATGACACATGAACGTAGTGTAATCATTGTAATGCGCAGAGAAAACGACAAACGTTCGTTGCAAGCAAATATGATACGATTGGAATTTGTAGCAACATCGCATTTGTTTTGCGATTGCACCAACAAAACTCTCAAACTTCATTGCACTTGCAATGCAAATTTGGCTTAACTTTTGTGACTCTTGGGCCAAAGGGAAATCCTTCGAAAGGGACGAATTTGAATTGTGTAACGTCATCTGTGAGTGAACAGAGTAGGTCAGCTTGCAAGCCACAATAACCCAGTTGCCACTCGAATTTGCTATTTACCATCTGAGAGTTGATTTTATCTATTTGTTGCTGGCTCCTCTTTGTTGTCCATCTCTTGGCTTCTATTTGCTCATCTGTGCCAGTTTCATTTCTAATTCGTTCTCATAAAATCATTTTATCCTTTGAGTATCGAATCAGCAAATTAACTTGAACAACAACAAAATGGGTGTTCCAAAATTTTACCGCTGGCTTAGTGAACGCTACCCATGCATAAACGAAAGTGTCAACCAGTACAATGTAATTAAACTCTACTCGTTTCCACCATCATGACTTACATTAACTTTTAGATTCCTGAATTTGACAACTTTTATGTTGATATGAATGGCGTCTACCACATTTGTTCACATCCTAGTGACGATGTACATTTTCGTCTATCGGAAGCACAAATATTTGAAAACATCGGTATTTACGTGGAATTTCTCTTTAATTTGGTCCAACCACGAAAGGTTTTCTTTTTGTCCGTGGACGGAGTTGCACCTCGCTCTAAGATGAACCAACAACGCTCTCGGCGTTTTAAGACTGCCAAAGAAGCAATTGAAAATGAAGAAAAAGCAAAGAGATTGGGCGAAAGTCTGCCAGATGACCCACGATTTGATTCCAATTGTATCACTCCTGGCACTGAGTTTATGCATAAATTGCACAACTATATGGTTGAATTTTTGTGCAATAAAGTTCAAAACAATCAATCTTGGCGTGAAGTTGAAGTCATTTACTCTGGCTATGACGTACCTGGTGAAGGTGAACACAAAATTATGGATTACATTCGATATAGCAAAACGAAAAACACTTTTGTTAAAAACGCTCGACATTGTCTGTATGGACTTGATGCTGATTTAATTAATTTGGGACTAAGCTGCCATGAACCTTATTTTTCATTACTACGAGAAGAAGTCGTTTTTACCAAAAACCAAAAACGTCATTGCGATCCACTCAAAACCAATTTTCAACTATTGCATTTATCAATTCTTCGTGATTATATTAATAAGGAATTCGAAGAAATAAGTACGAAAATTAAATTTAAATATGACTTGGAAAAGATTATCGATGACTGGATTTTAATGAATTTTTTAATTGGAAACGATTTCCTGCCGCACATACCAAAGTTTCACGTTGATAAAGGGTCAATACAGATTTTATATGATACTTATAAGGCTGTTTTACCAGCCCTTGATGGCTATTTAAATCAAGGAGGTACTATTCAATTAGAGAGATACAAGAAATATTTGCAGAAACTCTCTGATCACGATATGGAACTGTTTAGTGGGACAAGTGTCGATTTGAAATACTTCAATCAGGATTACAATAACATTACTTTCGGCGATAATGCTAATGTGGACGAACCTTTCGAATTCAACAATGAACCCATTGATTCTGATGGAAATTCGGAAGATAAAGAGAATGAAACTTTAGATGACGATTCAGAAGAAGATATTGAGGAGGAATTTATAATGCACAAAAATAACTACTATAAGACAAAGTTGCACTTTGAAGACCTTGAAGGAGATGTACTCGAAATTGTGAACGAATATACTAGAGGCCTTCAATGGGTTCTTTTCTACTACTTTAATGGCTGTGTTTCTTGGAACTGGTATTACCCATATTACTATGCACCTTATGTTTCTGACCTTTCCAAGTTTGACATCAACGATTTTAAATTTCAGCAAAGTAAGCCATTTCAACCTTTGATGCAGCTATTGGCTGTTATTCCTCAAGCCAGTAAAGAAATTCTACCCAAAACATTTCAAAAACTTACTCATAACTTAGATTCGCCGTTGATTCAGTATTTTCCAAAGGAAGTTGCCACGGACTTGAACGAAAAAATACACGACTACGAAGCAATCATATTGATACCTTTCATTGACGAAGATGTCTTGACGAATGCTTTCAAGATGTATGAAAATGAGCTAACTTCCGATGAATTGCATCGAAACAAATTCGGAGTTCATTATAGTTTGATGCATTCTGACTTGCCTGTTACGGCTGATAGTTCTCTTGATAGTAAATATGCAAACGTTAAAGTAATAAAATACTCGCAAGACCACTTTGTTCTACCTCCTGAAATGATCTATAAAGGAATAAACAAGAACATGGATTTAAAAGAAATTATCGGATTTCCTACTTTAAACGGAATTCATTATGGTATAAAAATTGACAATGCTCGACTTAAAGTATTTCGCTTTGCTTCACAAAACCCGAGCATGTTGTTGACAATAGAAAATGCACAATTCAACCATGATCAATTGATGGAACTTGCTAAAAAACAAATTGGTCAAATGGTTTATATTAACTGGCCTTTGCTTTCCGAAGCCAAGTTGATTGAACTCGTTGATACTGAACATAAATACGTGCTAAACTCTAAGAACCAAGTCGCTATTGAAGATGTATCCAAGTATGAACTTGGGTATGCTAAGCAATCCTCTAACAGTCATTGCTCAACACTGAGAAATAAAAAAGGCATTATTCTTGACCAAGTTTATGTTATGGCCAAAGTGGCACCGCTTCAGTCCCAGAAATACATTGTCACTGGAGGAAAGATTTTGCTTCATAAAGAGTGGTCAAAAACAGAAGCATACATCCCACTGGAATTAGTTGTTTTTACTGATCGTCCTATTTCGAAGATTCCTGTATACAAGTCACTGAACACTGTGTTTACCAAAGGAAAATCATTCTTCCTGATTGACCAACCTTATTATGGATACAAAACTGATGTGATCGATTACATCAAAAATAGAAACCTGGTTAAAGCTAAAGTTTGTGTTTGTTCAGAGCCGGACTTTGGCGATATTATGGATAACTACCATTACATATTGGATGAGAACTATATTCCAGAGAACAAACTAATCGGCGAGATAAGACAACGAGTAAAACAAATGGATTCTGGCGTTAGACGCCTACTTGGCTCCGTTCTAGTTAGTTACAAGGCAGACAAAGGGCGCGAGAAAAAGATGAATCTCGGGCTCAAACTAAAATACAAGTCTAACATGGAGATGAATATAAAGCCATACTGCATTCCTGGCTATTCAATGGTGGATGGAAACGATATTTTCTACAATCGAAAAGTGATCTCTATTTTAGAAAATTATTACAAAAAATTTAGTTGCGTCTTTGAAATGATTTCATCCCAGCACAAACCTCTTTTTGAAATGGATGATTTATTTCCTTCCTCACAATTGGATAAAAAGTTAGTCTTTTATTTTCATTTAGAACACAGTTTTAACTACGTTTTATTATTATTTTAGTGAGAAAATTAAGAAAATCTCAGAAATTAAAGATTGGATTGATTCATTAGAGTTGTCCAAGATTGGACACTTTAAATCTGACGCAGAGTACCTTGACAATTGCATTGTAAAAACAATTGAAGAAACCATCGAAGCTCATTCGGTAATTGCCTTTTGTTTTAGCTACGAATAACTTTATAACTTTTTTTTATAGGTACTGATGACTGAAGAAACTGTCGTTGAAGAATACATCCCTCCACAAAATTTTTATATTTCAGAATTTGTTCTTAAAGGAAGCTCTCTTCCAGATCCTAAAGTGAAGTTTTGTTTGTTTGACCGAGTTGTGAACATTAAAAAGTGTATACCAGTTCCTTATGGTGGTAAAGGAACTATAATTGGTATTTACCGAAAAAATGATGAGCTGAATTCTCAACGAGGTGGTGACATTGCTTTGGAAGTAAACAATGACGATCAAGACTATTTGGAACAGTTGATGAATTCTGTAATCGAAGTAATATTTGACGAACCTTTTGACGGAGGACTAAAAACCAGGAGCACCAAATCGAATATTTACAAGATGCAGACATCATGGCTGATAAACATCACATATGGCTTGAATAATGCCAAAAAAGTTCCAAACTTCAGAAACAACTACCAACCAATTCAAAATTATTCAAGGGGGCAGCCTAAGACATCAACTCCAAACCACAAAGTAGCAAGGGCAAACAAGCAAGCAATCAATGGCATCATCCCCAAAGCTAATGAAAACCAGAACAAATTTAATCATTCTGAGAATTCGCCGTTCAAAATTTTGTCTAAAAATTCGCAGCCTTGCAATTTTAATTTCAACCCAACAGCCGATGAATTTGTTCCCACGACACACCAATCCAATTTTCCAAGTATTTCTGCTCCACCTGTAACGTCGCTTCCAATGCCTTCATATTTTCCACCCATGCCAAATGTGACCCCTTCTAATCCACCCAATAGCCTTAATGATACACTTAAACAAATGTTGGGTCTCAAGATTGGAAACAATAATTCGCAAACAAACTGTGCCACTAAGCAACCTCAAGGGCCAAGTACACATACAGTTGTTCCTCCCATGCCATGTCATGCATGGATTGAGTCCGCCAAAAGTAAATCTAAAGATAAAACTAAAAAGCCTGCAAGCATAAAGTCTATGGTGATCGTTCCTTCCAAAAATACAAGAAAGAATGAAACTAAATCACAGACAAATGGCGCCATTAACGGAGCCCCTTTAAAACAGGAAACCAAGATTCTCCCTAGATCATTTCCAGAACCACCACGACACGAACAACTTCAACAGCCCCAAGTTGCACCTGACAATACTCCAAACCTTGAACCATCAGTAAGTCAGTTTTTCCACAACGCTGCTAGATATCAGAATCCAAACCAAAATTACCACCGGACAAACAATTATAATAACCGAAACTTTAACAACAATCGAAACGGCCACAGTAGTCAGAACTCAAACAACTTTCCACCTCATACACAAGCCAACATGCACAACAACTTTCAATACAATGTGTCATTGAATCAACAAAATACTGACATCAAGCAGTTTATCCCATTGGCAGTGGCTCGAAACTATCAACACGAACGAACCACCAAGTTGAAGCACAAATAAAAGAGAGAACTTTACTTGGTGTTGAGTACTTTACGACTACAACAAATTGCCCATTCGAAGACTTCAAGCAAAATTAGCAAAATTAGATTAATATAATTTTTCAATTCAACTGTCCCGTTTTTAGAGATTAGGCCAATTATGAAATATTTTGTTTAGTATCAATTTATATCACTCGCTCCCATTGTGATATTTGATTGCTGTCTTGTTGTTTTTGTTGTTATTATTATTGGCATTTCCTTTATGTCGCCAATTCACTCATTATCATTGCATGAATTGTTATTAGAGAAGCGACTCAATTGTAAGCAAAATTAAATAAACAGTTGATTTAATTTTAAAAATTGTAAATTTTAATATATAACAAATATAGAAAGTATTGGCAATAAGTAACGAGTAACAAAATTGGAAGAATAAAATAGATAATACATTCAGTTACAAGGGAGGGACGGTTATTAGCAGAGAGGACATTTCCACAGAACCATGAATGCAAAGGTGGTCAATTGTGCTCAAATGGGTCACTCTGTGGTAAAAGTCAAACACATAGCGACCGCCAACATTCACCTGAAATCGATTGGCTTCCACTCGAATAGTCATGTTGAAGGCACTTTGTCCGAAGAAAGGAAAATGGGTAATCTCTTTCTCAGGTTGCTGCCACTGGTTGTTCTGGTTAGTATTACGCACTATGATCATCTCCTTCATGTACACCTCCATGTGGAAGGCAACATCACTACTTGGGTCTCCATATGGATTTGAACCTTGGTAAAGACTAATGTCAAACCGATTTCCAGTAATTTGACCATCTATCGTGATCAGCATGCCAGATGAAAGACCAGGCTTGATTGGTAACAATAATGGAAGCCGCGGAAATTTCAAATTAAAAAGAACGTGGTCATTATTTTCGTAATTCTGAGCACCAAATCCCATGATAGGAGCAACATTTGACTGGAAACAAGGTTGAATTTGGACATTTTCAACTTCGAAGTCTCCTTCGTAGCTAAGTAGACCAACACTTTCAAATTGATGCCGATGTAAAAAAGTGACAAACATGTTGCCATTCACATCTATTCGGTACTGATTATGCTCTACCTGGATGCATATCTTGAAACTTTGATTCTGTAAAAGTGGCGGTGGAAGTCTTCCACGAGGTGTGCGTTCTTCTTTGTTCCATATTTTTCCAGTTCGTGAATTAAGAAGAGCATAACCACCAGAAGGATTTACAACAAAATGTAGAGCAATGTTGCCATTTTTTATCAATTCGTCACTCACCACCGAACCACAAAGAAGATTTATCTCGAATCTGTAATAATTGTCCTGTTAATCATAATCACAATAATAACAAAAATGAACTCACTTAGATGCAGCAGGGAAAACACGACCATCGATTAATATTTTAGTATTCAATTGTAAACCTTCGTTTAAACTCAGATATCGTGTTTTGTGCTAAAATAATAAATAAATGTATTAATTCAAGTAAATTCACATTTTCAATGTATTACATTATTACGACTAGAAGAAGTGTCAAATAGAGAAGTCAACTTGGGTATGAATGATGCCATGATGTTATTGTTTTGAACTGATGAGTCAGTCGATTGGCGAAACTAAGAAACCACAAATTGCGTATGATGATAATAATAACCTCACAGAGGCAGAAATTTCACTTGACATTGACTCTGGTGCAGAAGGAATTTCAATTTCAGGTCAAGGCGAATTGGAAGACTGGAAATATGACACAAAGTAGGAGAAAAATATGATTGCACTCCTTGTTTGTTATCGGCCTGACTATGACTCAATGCCTCAATGCAATCGATACCATGGCAACTATCGATTGTGCAAATGCAAATTCAAAACGACAACCATCAATCCCAAATTTTTATTTTGATTGCGAAGTGAAGTTTATCGTAGAAATAATAAAGTTGTTTTTAATATTAAGTTCAAGTGGCCGAAAACATATTATATTGGTGAATTTACTCATTTCATTCCAATTGTCCGATTTCCATTTAAAAAAGAGAGATTATTTTAACAAACATGTTTTGTCATTTTTGTACAAATGAAAATTCATTGTGCACAACAGATCAATACAATGAATCAATTTACTAAACTCAATGTTGAAGTTGTTTGAAAGCTTCTTACGGTTCTATATTGATCACTACATATAGAACTCTTCTCGTGGCATGATTCCACAAAAATCCAATCCAATTAACGTTCTGAGCAGTGATTCTCTTGATTGTCACACAATTGCACTGAATTGACACGATTCAATGAATAGTCTATAAGTAAAAATATCTCATTTAATAAATATTAATCAGGCAATAACTATATATAACAGATTTAAATAAATATTAAGCATAATTATGTACAGTTGGCATCAACTGTTGACTCGACAAAGGTGACTTCAAATACATAATAATTACAAATAGTTTTAAAAAGGTTATGTTTCCCTGCTTTGATAGAACAGAATGTAGCCTGATTCGCTGTTTTTCTGTGTATCAGTGGTGAGACCATAAAACTCTTCAATGCTGGAAGGGTCAATCTTTTCGACAATGTCATCGTCGAAGAGAAGCCAAAAGCCAAATGACTTCACTATGCTAATATAATGGCCTCGATTAGGTCCGCTGCCACAGTGAATGACTACAGCTACGAGATCATACAGTCGATCGTTGCTCTCGTCATTGGAGGTTTTGTTGAAAATACGAAGCTCCAGTGGAAAGACAACTCGGTAGGACAGTTTGGTATGTCGATTCTGTGACTCGGTGTACTTGAATCGTTTTAGATGTAGAGCCAATATCATAGGCAGCTTTTTAATTCGCATTCGCTTTTGAGCTTCTTGTTTGGAGCAACAGTTTTCACAGTAATACTTGTGCTCACAGCTTAGTGTTTCAGTGTTGGAGAATACTCGAAGACATTGGGTAATGGAGGTATTCTGGTCTACATCGACACTTAAGTCAAGAAAGTCCTCGTCTTTGGAAGAAAGTGATTCACAGTTAAGACACCTGGTTTCATTGGTAAGCGTGCCTTGGAATATTTCATGCACCCAAGTTTTGTTGTTATCACTGTTTATGCCTTGTTTCGGCTCGTAGCCATTGTGTTGTTCGGCAGCCTTCTCAGCGGTTAGCAAGTCAGCAATTGTGTTTAGAAGATAATTCAAAAACTCGTGAGCATCTTGTTGCATATAATTGTCGAACACTTCATTCTCTTTCCGCAGTCGAGTTATAAATTTTTTCGGTGGGATTGTACCCGTTTTCTTTTTTTGAGTCGCAATACTATGAAATAGGTCTGCAAGACAGGACAATAGTGTTTCCTTGTTGTTTCGCTTGTTCTTTGCCTTATAATCGAGAACTTTTTCACGGAAAGGTCGACAAAAGTAAAGGGCCTGTAAAACCGAATTGCAGTAACATGTGTTGCCAAAGTTGACCAGGCCAAAATAGTGTTCGTTGGTTGGAAATTGGTCGTAGCCAATCTCTTTCTCGAGCTGCGAAGCGTTGTTGCCCATTTTTTTCAACCAACTAAAAACAACCAAAACGAAACAGCACGCGGGGTATCACGAAACAACCAACATGGACAGTAAAGTTGCAATTTTGATTCAGCTCATAAAGTGATAATAATGCATTTGGAGTGTAGAATGCAATTAAATGCCTACTATTTCGAGTAAAATTATGAAGAACAATGTGACGATAGAGAAATGGCAGATCAACGAGGATTGAACACAACCATAAACCAACAGACGATCGACTGCGAGTAAGCTTAATGGCATAAACCAAAACAACCAAACGACATTCGCTGAGAAACAAACAAAACACAGACAAATGTGCAGGTTTACACTATGCAAGTTGCTACCGTTTGACACTGTACTAATTTCACCAATACTTTATGGAATTTTGATCAAACTACCAATTTGCAGTGCAATTGATTGAAAAATGTTTCATTGATAATCTACATTCTTTATCATAATATAATAATTATTCGTTCCGTAATTATGAAAATTTGTATTTGTATAGTAATTTATGCTATGGACACATTCTTTAGATGCAATTGTTAACTAAATTGTTAATTAAATGGTAAATTAATTAAAATGCTACTATGATCAAATTACTTGCTTGCAAGTTACCAACACGCAAGTTAATTGTAATTAAACTAACAAGATTTAAAGTTTTTAAATTATAGTTTTAATTTCTTTATGTTCATTCGAGGTTTGTTGGTCTTTTACTATATGATTTTGTTAACCATAAACCAACAGACGATCGACTGCGAGTAAGCTTAATGGCATAAACCAAAACAACCAAACGACATTCGCTGAGAAACAAACAAAACACAGACAAATGTGCAGGTTTACACTATGCAAGTTGCTACCGTTTGACACTGTACTAATTTCACCAATACTTTATGGAATTTTGATCAAACTACCAATTTGCAGTGCAATTGATTGAAAAATGTTTCATTGATAATCTACATTCTTTATCATAATATAATAATTATTCGTTCCGTAATTATGAAAATTTGTATTTGTATAATAATTTATGCTATGGACACATTCTTTAGATGCAATTGTTAACTAAATTGTTAATTAAATGGTAAATTAATTAAAATGCTACTATGATCAAATTACTTGCTTGCAAGTTAGAGCACGCAAGTTAATTGTAATTAAACTAACAAGATTTAAAGTTTTTAAATTATAGTTTTAATTTCTTTATGTTCATTCGATTGGTTCATTCATTGGTTTCTTGGTCTTTTACTATATGCTTTTGCTAAATATTTGGGGCGAGATCAGCCAGAAGGCCGGTAGCGTAAGTCGATATAGCCGACTCTCAATATAACGCTGACTAGAACTTGCACTGGCGTTTGGGTTGGCCCAATTCATAGGACAAATTTGCTGGATGTTACGAAGGGCATTTTGGCGGGATCATTTGTTCATCTCTTACTCAACTTTGATCCCTCTAAATTGCCCTTAGGGCAAATCTACAGGTTCATCTCTTATCTGATCCCTCTAAATTGTCCTCTGTTATTTCGGGCAATTTAGAGGGATCATTTAGAGGTGATGGTCTTTCACACACTATTTGTCATCTCTTACTCAACTTTGATCCCTCTAAAATGCCCCTAGGGCAAATATGCTGGATCAATTTTTGTCTCACTAAAATGTGTAATCTTTAAGTTTCGCAAACTGATCCCTCTAAAATGCCCACAGGGCAAATATGCTGGATCAATTTTTGTCTCACTTAAATGTGTAATCTTTAAGTTTCGCAAACTGATCCCTCTAAAATGCCCCTAGGGCAAATATGCTGGATCAATTTCTGTCTCAGTAAAACTGATCCCCTCGGTGCAAGCACACCTGGGTTGCTCGCAAACCATAACCTAATCTTTCTGGCCCGCAGCAGGCTGCGAGCCAGAAACATTAGGTTAGGTTTGCTCGTCCTAACCTAACCTAACCTAACCTAACATAACATAATTCAAGGATCATGGAGTCCCAGTCAAAATGCCCTCTGTTATTTAGGGCAAATCTGAAGGACCAAATATATTCTCAATTAAATTGATCCTTTTAAAATGCCCTTAGGGCAAATCTGATGGACCAAATGTCACATTTAAACTGATCCCTCTAAAATGCCCGAAGATGTATGGGGCAAAATTGGAGGATCTTATGATGCAATATATCCACTAAATTTGCCCTAGGCCGGGGGTAAGCACTATTTTGATATTATTTGGGGAAATCAACTGATCCCGCCAAAATGCCCTTCGTAACTTAGGTTAGGGTGAGTTACGAAGGGCATTTTGGCGGGATCAACACTTAACTATTTTCTATGCAAAGTTGGTCCATTCAAATTGCCCGGCTGAGCGGGTTTACCCGCGTGGATAACCCACAGAGGCGCAGAGAAGCCGACTTTTCACCGGCCTGCAAGCTGATGTGACCCAATATTTGATTATTTGTAACGTGTCTTAAATTAAGACTTAATGGAAAATATCTGTTAAAAATCAAGTCGAGTGATTTGTGCATTGCTGAAAAGGAAAACATTTTGCAATGTAAGCACAAAAGTTTATCGTAAGATATATCGCCTGGGTTTGTGTCTTTCGAGAGCTGTATCCAGGACTGTATTTCATTTGTGGGTTATTTTGTGTGTTGTGGCATCGAGTTGGAAGGGGACTTGTATTGGTCCAAAAAGGTGACAACAAAGGCGCCATTGGGACCGAGCGTAGTCAAACAGTGGGGAAGGCGATTGTTGCTGGTAGATGTCGCGGTGAGCGGCCAGCTGAGCGACCACTCGCACCTGGAAGTAGAGTAGAGTCGGTGTCTGTCCTGTCGGCAGAACAAGTGTGACGTGGTGTTGTCGATAGTACAGCCAACTGGCAGTCCCATCTGGCCACTCAGCCACACAGCTAAACCACCGAAGCATCTAATCGAGAAGACACGAAAGCTAGTCTGAGCCAACCTCTCAATCGCCGGGCGCCGACATCATCACTTACCTTCAGTCCTTCTTCCTTTCCGATTGTCAGGACGTGTCCATTGACGTCTCTCAGTTGTGCGTTAGTCATTTCGCAAGTTTGGTCTGGTCCCGGCTTTTGGTAACGGTCCGTTTATAGCCATGAATTTGTTTCGTAATTTGGCGGTAGCCCTTCTTATTCTGTTGCCGGTCACTCTTCTTTTCGATGGTAAGTGAACTCTACTAATTCTGGCGTCACTTGATGTTTCTCTCTTTGTCTTCTTCAGATCATTACTTAATGATTTCAATCACTGCTTTCTTAGTGCATTTTATTTCAAATCTTTTTAGGAAACTGTTTTTTCTCTAACCCTAGTCTCTCAGCATCACTAACTCTATGATTTGCACATGCATTTCAATTAATCAAACCATGCTTTTGTGTTATCACAGCGCAATCAAATTTATATGCCAATGCGGCTGAAGAAGATGCGGTCGAAGGTGAAGATGGTGACGTAAATGTTGAGACTGGTGATGTGACCGAGACTGACGACTCTGCAGCTACTGACGGATTGAAGGCATCTCCTGACGTTGATGTTACTGTGCTTTTCACTAAGCCTGCAGGAAGTGGATTTGGTTAGTTGATTCTGTTGAATATTCCATTGATAATAGTTCAATATTTTTATTTGTAGAACTGCCTACTGGTAAAGATGTCCACTTTCTTGTTGGATTTTCGAATAAGGGCTCAAAGGACTTTTATCTTGACACCATGGATGCTTCCTTCCGATACTCACAAGACTTTAGCTTCTATTTGCAAAATGTAGGCTATTTTACTTGTTATTCAGTACTAATTATTTCTCTTTTATCAATAGTTTACCTCTTACGCATATAACCGAATCGTCAAACCTAATCAAGAAGTTACCTTGTCTTATCAATTTTTCGTCAGCGACGTTTACACTCCCCGACCTTATGGACTTAGTGTGAATCTTTATTACCGTGATGCTGTAAGATTGTTTACGTTATACTTTCAGCAATGTTTTAAACTATAATATACTTTGCAGGACAATAAGCAATACCTTAGTCCAGTGTTCAACGAAACCATCAACATTGTTGAGTTGGATGAAGGCCTTGATACTGAGACCTTTTTCCTATTCATCGTTTTGGCTGCCCTCGTAGTTGTTGCTCTAGTAGGAGCCTACCAGCTACTTCAATCATTTAGCGTATGTATTTTTCTATTGATAATTATTTAGTTAAATATATTATTATATTTCATTTGAGCAGAAGAAGCACATCATAAGCAGTTCAAGCAAACCTAAAGTCGAAGTTGGAACTTCTAATCATGAAGATGTCGATTATGATTGGCTTCCTCAAGAAACCATCAAGCAATTAAGTAAGTTAATAAAGAATTTGTTGAGTTGCGTTGTGACTAATTTGGTCTTCTATAGACAAATCGCCAAATCCAACCAAGCCAAACTCTCCCCGCCAAAGGAGAACCAAGAAAGATTGATCGGAAAGTGATGACACAAACTCATTATTTTTACACCGAAGTTTTTTTGTTTCTACAAAATTGATTAATCTATATTATTGTTTTATATAACTCAAAAAGAAAATATTAAATTATTCTAACTACGTTAGTGCCTGACTGACTGAGTGTTTAGTCGTGTTTGTCGCGATCGATCTTGTTAGTGATCCACCTGCAGCACAGATTTGTCATATATATTGAGTCATGATCCATTCTAAATTAGACTCGTTTGTTGCATTTTCTTTCATCGATTGATTTATTTTGTATATGCTGTATACATTGTATTTTTTCATCAATAAACTTCGAAAATCAAGTTAGTTTACATTGATGATTTAAATTTAGGCTGTTGGCATTCAATTAATTTTTATTGCACTTTTGTATACTATTGAACGGTTAACTTGATATTAGGCACATTAGGTATCATATAATGTATTTTAGAAAATGGAATAAAGCTTGTGATAATTAAAAATACAGTATAGTAAAGGTTGTACGATTAGTTTGTTTTGTTTCATTTTCTACATAATGTTCACAAATAAGAATATATGTGGAAATTCTATTAGAATGGATATTTTAACATGGAATAAAATTCGTACCAAGCTTTTCTAAAAAGTAATCGTCACTTTACGTAAATAAAAAACTTAGTAATGAACCTCTATTTATTTTATTTTAATATTATCTGTAAAATTTCATTTGAAAAAGTTCTATTTAGGGCTTTAGTAGTTAATTAAAATTTTAAAATTTTAAAAATTTAGGCTTGTTGTCAAGATGTTGAACAACCACTCTGCCATCTATTAGTGAACATCAGCAGCAATTGTCATGTCAGTTGTCAGTGTTGACTGTTTTTATGCTAGAGTTATTTATTAGCGAAAGTTTCAACTGCAACTTATTCTCAATGTCTTCATCCGACACATCGATTTCAAATTCTTTTGTCAATATTGATCTTGATGAAGTGAATGCAAATCAGTCACTAGATGACTCAAATGAAGACAAGTCAAGCTTAAATGAATATGACGCAGGTAAAGATGATCAAATTACGCCTTCCGTTGAGTCTGAGAAGCAAACTGAAAATAATGAACACAACCACAAAGAGACCAATGAAGTGTTGGAAAGACTGACTAAACAGTTGATGGACGACTACTACAAATATTATCATCTCAATCCGAGCAGTCAAGTAAGATTGGGAGTTTTGTTTAGTATGACTGACATAACTTTTTCATTCTAGTTGGACGAATTAAACGAATGTATCGAAAACTTATTGACTCATATGGAAGAGTTCTATGGTTTGATTGAGATGATTCGCAGTGACAGTAGCCTTTGTTTAGAACAGCTCTCTGCAAGTGTCAACTCAAAAGTGGAGCAATGTAGTCAACTATTTAGAATGATTGACAAATTGGAAAGAATTGTCCGCCACGTGAGTCTTCAACTTAGCCTCATGGAACGTGAAGTTGGTAAGGCTGAAAAAATGATGGGCAAAAATAATCCTGTCAAGAAATTATTTTCCCTTATCAGCAATCCATTAGGCAATAACAATTCTAATCGATTCAATTATGTTCCACCTGATATTTTCAAAACAGAAGACATAATGAAATTATAATTATTTGCAATCAAAGTTTATTCAATTTCCTACTCTTGCCTACACTCTATATTGTATAAAGTATTTGATAATTTTTACATGCTTGTTGATAATACAATTTTTTTAACCTACAACCTTCAATGCATAACTTTTTAAATGTCGTTTGTGTTGTCGAGAACAATTTTTTCTCCTGGCTTAAAAGCGGGCATACCACGATATGGACAACCACCACAACGAAAAGCATCGCCTAAATAGCACTAAAAAATAATAGTTTAAAATACGAAACCAAATTAAATATAATAACTAGTTTAACTTACACTTCCACAAGATGACTTTGCATTCTGAGAATTTTCTCGAACCTTGGTGATTTCCTCTTCTTCAAGTTCCTCTTTTAGTCCGCAACTGCAATTTGTGCAGGCCTTGCGTTGCTTTGTGGTAGAACAAACCCGCAATTCGTCAGCAGATGGCTTAACTTTATCTTGTTCATCGAGAAGATCTTCGTCGTTAATTAAGTCATCTTCAGCCAGATCATCATCAGTGGCGATAGACCATACCTTTTTCGAAGTATTACCTCCATTCAGACCGATTTTCACTGCTGAGCCAACTGCATAATCTGGCTTTCTTGCAACTATTACATTATCGGAATCTTGTGCAACAACAAATCCACCAACTTTAAGAAGGAATGACAAGCTTTTGACCGTGTTCAATTTAAGAATGTAAAAATAAAAGTTTGGCTTTAACAGGTTAAAAATTTGTTCCAATTGCTGGGAAGAAAAATTTTGCTCCACAGTAACTATTGCATCATAAATTTCTATTGAAAAAATGGAATTAAAAACATTTTTTAGATTCATTAAAAAGAGATTACCCGAAGTCTCTAAATTGCTAACAGTAGTTTCAGTTAGCTTGGCAGATGAATTAACCAAAGCAGCATAAAGAGAGCTTTCTTTGAGTGCATTGTTGTCGCCATTTTGAGGCAGTAAAACCAAAGCAGTTTGCACATTAGTGAAATCCATCTTAAAATTGATGAAATCTAGATGGGATTGAAAAAAGGCAGAGTTCAGTATTGAGCAATTGAATCAGCTCATCATTTAAGTCACGCACGCCACTGCACAAACGCAATCATAATAAAGGACTATTCACAAACGTTAGGCGATCACGTGTTTTATAATAAAAATTTTTATTTGCAAATAATTTGTTTGTTTCAATTTGTTTGCTAATTTAAGACTTAATCAAGACAATCATCCAATTCAATCAATTACTTCAAATAATATATGAAGTTTTGTAGATTTGATTGATTGACTTATTTGTCTGAATGTTTTTCCGATCATGTTTGATTCCTATTGGCCCTCTTTTGAGCCAATTTCATATTCCCACACAACTGGCAATAATTAAGCGGCTTTGTTCAACCAAAGAAAAATTCTTCATAGAAATAGGCCAATCGGCAGAATTACAACGAACATTTTGCGCAAATGATGTCAAACGATTTGCCCAACTCACTGGAGACTATAATGCACTACACTTTGACGATTCTTTTGCAGAAAAGTTCGACTTCGCAAAGCCTATCGTTCATGGTGCTTTGATTAATGGGTATATATGACATTCCATTTTAGATGATATTTTAAAGAATTGCCTTTTATTTTTAGTGTCATTTCTGCAACAATAGGAACTATTTTGCCAGGACCTGGTAGCATATTACTGGAGCAAGATCTACACTTTCCAAATCCATGTATGTCAATGTCAAATAGTGCAATTCGATCGATATATTTTGAATTCTCTCATTGGTCGTTTTTCTATTTTAGTGTACGTAGGCGAGCAATTTGTCAGTAAAGTGACGATTGCGAACAAAAAGCGAAACATCTATTTTTGCAAATACAAATGCATCACCGACGAAGGAAAAGTAACTAGAACAATTGTCAATTGAATGAACCATTCTAACTTTAATTCTACTGTCTTTATAGATTGTTGTCGAAGGAATGGCTAAAGTATTATTTCAACCTCACAAACTGCCAACATAGAATTTGTATGTAAATGATTAGACAAACTGTCATTCATGGAGGAACTTTAGATGTTGAAGATAATATATATTATATTTGTTTAAAAAAGTGCATTTATGACTGCATGTCTGTGTTGTAAATAATATTAGTTATCAATGTATTTGTATATTTAGTTTAGTAATCAGTAACCAAAGCAGTCATATCTGAGTTTATTTTATTTGCAATGAAAATAATGCACAAATTATCTTAAATAATCTTTTCTGTTTAATTAAGTCAATCTCAACCCTTTTCAGTAATTAGGCACACATACCACAATGACAGTGAATTGCATTACTTGTACAATACTTGTACACTGTGCCACAGTATAAATTTATTTATTTATTTTCTTGTTGTTTGCAAGTTGGCATGTTTAGGCTGGAATCAACTGCCCACACGCGCTAGTGAAATGCAAGTCCGATCACAGTGACTCCAAGCCGAGAGCAATCGAACCAATCGGATGCGCTCCTAGTGCTTCTCACAACCGTTGACACAACGGCATTCATCGGTGCCAGTGAAGCGAAGCATAGCCCACTAGGCGAACTTGAATTTGAATTGTGATTTGGTTTCGCTTTGCAGTGCGCTCATCAAAGTCTTGCACTTTCGTGTCGGTTTGCACTTGTGAAGCCAATTCCCGGTAACATAAAACAAGTTGCGCCAAGGTCGCTTCACTTTATACGCTTATTAATACATTGTTGTCACACATCTTTGTCTCATAACGTTCCTACGTACGTCAGTGCCAAAGCATCAAACCGCTAACTGGATCTTCTCTTCGGCGTCTCCTCATTGCATTACTTTGTCGCTTAATTCTAAATTTATATATTCTGCACTGAAAACATATTCGTCACACTACACTCGTCAACATTTCCTCAAAATATTATTTCTGTTTTTATCCTTTTGACAGAGAATTTGTTTGTTTTGTTTTTATTCACTTTCGAAATATTTTATAGCTCACCCCTCTTGTTGTCCTTTGCTTATAAAATATAAATTAGTTCCAAGATGGTCGTTGACAACAGTTTTTATGATGATCCCAACTTTAAGAAGAAACTTTTTGCAGTGGACGATATCGTGACCAACACACATGTGGAACGAAATCGACCCATGCCTGGCCATGAGCATCGCATTTTGCGACACCAAGAGGGACTTGATTGTGATGAAGTTTCCCCGAACATCATTGTGGGCAATGTGTGAGTTATTTCACAATGTTTATTTTTCATGATTAATTGTCTTATTTTTGGCAGAGCTGTTGCCCGTAACAAGGAATATCTGAAACTAATTGGCGTTACACACGTGCTTAACTGTGCCAACGGTGAAGGTGGTTTTAACATGGTGCGCACTAATGAAGCTTATTACCAAGATGTCAATATCAAGTTCAAAGGTCTAAAGCTTGACGACATTTGGACTGAAGACATTTCCAAGTGTTTTGAAGAAAGCGTTCACTTCATTGATGATGCAATGGCAAATGGCGGAAAAGTTTTGATTCATTGTTGGGCTGGCATTAGTCGTTCTGCCACTATTGCAATTTCCTACCTCATGATTCGGCACAAACACTCAGTAGAGAACGCGGTCAGAATTGTTAAAACCAATCGATCCATTTACCCCAATGAAGGTTTTCTACGCCAATTGGTCCAGTTGGAATATAAAATTCAATCTAAGGATTAGATCAGTTCAATGTATTTTCATTCGAAATGTCTTTAGTCAAGATGTATCTCAATATACTGGATCATAACTGTTTCCGACTTTAACTGATCTGGTCATTTTTAAATATTTGTTCAAATGTCTGCATGATATGCACTTTAATTAAAGTTAAAAGTCGATATTTATTTGCTATATTTTGTATTAAGACTGGTATATAGCATATAAATCAAATAAAAGTTTCTTGAGGGAATGATTCGAACAACAACAATAACAACGAAATAACAAAGGCTCCATGATATGATGATGGGTGGACTTGTGGAATGAATTAAGGAAATTTGAGTAATATTCTTTGACTAATAAAATTGGAACATTTCTATCTAATAAGAGGTTGAGAATCACAGTCAAAGTTAGTCAAAGGTGGAATTGGCTCGAGTTCGATGTTTAGATTGTCATTTAGCAAAGAAGATGAATTGACTGGAATGGGATTGGTTGCTTGAGTCGAGCTGCAATTAGCCTGCATCAGTTGTGAATTTGTGCCAAACTTGCTTCGATCTCTATTGTCATTGCTGTTTGTTGTATTGATTTTTTTCGATGAATCCTCCAAATTAATAGCGGCATGTTCAACTGTTTGCGAGATAGCATCCGAAGTGATAACTGAGTCCACGTGGGGAAGGCAATCGTCGTTATTCGATAAACTGAGCGAAACTTCGTTGCCTTCATCAATGGGGTCGGTTGTATTTGCTGGCAATTGCGTTCCATTTTGTTGACGATGCTGACGACGAAGAATACGACGACATCGACGTTGTCTTCTGTATCGTCGATATTGTTCCATATATGAATTGTTCGTGCCATTCGCATCTACATAGCCACCCATGGTAGAGGCATAACTTGGTGGTGGCTCACGAAAGAAAACAGAGCTATCCAAACGAAAAAGTGAAGCATCCAAATCACCGGCTGTGACCGGGAAAGGAAAATCTGTGCTTTGGAATGGACCGGGAGGGAATAAGGAGCTACTCAAGGTGCTTCGATAGTGTTCCATGTGACGAAGGGCCACCAATTTGCATGCACAACCAATGGCAATCACAATCAAAAGGCCACAGATGAGAGATCCGATAATGGCAGCGGTAATGACACTATTTTTTAAGCACTTCATCTCATCACTTCCATCACTGCAGTCATTTGAACGATCGCAAGTCCTGCAAAAAATATCATTATCAGCTGTTAAGACAGTGAAAAGAATGAATATTACCATAGTGATGGAATACAACGACCACCTGTGCAGAGGAAACCACCCGATTCAGCTCGACATATTTCTTCGGTGCAATTTAGTTCATCTGAAAAGTCAACACACTGTACGATTCCATTGCATCGTTCGCTGAGGTCATAGCATCCTCCTCCATGACCACAAGAAATATGCCCGCGACAATCATCAAGACAATTAAGCTCGTCAACGCCGTTGGCACAGTTCAGTATTTTGTTGCATCGATGTGCGAATGGATCATAACAAGAGGCAAGTGTGCCACATTTGATTCTATTGGGTGGGCAGAAGCCACAGTTTAACTCATCGGAAAAGTCTTCGCAATCAGGATAGCCATTACAAATCAAAGAAGAGTCGATACAAGATTTGGTGCTGCTGCACTTGAATTTATCTTCAGGACAGCCTGAACAACCCAATTCATCAGCCTTATTTCTACAATCAAACTTGAAATCGCATTTCTTTGAAGAGTCATAAAATTGTAAATCATCGTCTTCTCCACATTTATACAAAGAATTGTACGAACTTTCACATCCACTTTCATCAGATCCATCCAAGCATTCATGTCGTCCATTACAGATCCACTGCTTGGCAATGCATCTGCCATTATTGCAACGATATTCATCAGAGGAACAGTGTGAGCTATACCTGGGCGAAATTATGTATGAAAAGTAGAATCCTCGAGCATTATTGCGATATGCGGTGGCATTGAAATTGACCGAGACAAAATTTGCGTTTGAAATGTAAACATTCTTCTTGTTATATTTAAATCCCTCACCGCAGTACAACTGCTCATTTCCTCGAGAACTTATTTTGAGAAAATTCCGTTCACAACAATCTTTTGGCCTGGATGTTAGTTGACATTTTACACGAGACTCGTATGCGATTTCGATATCAATCTCTTCAAAACTGTCGAAAAAGAATTTAAAATGATTTCAATTAATTTAAATTCAACTACCGATCTGTGTTCATACCTGATTGTAATGACTTCGTCATGATGAGTGCCGATTATGTTCCATTGACAAGATATCGGCACTTTGTAACCATATGGATAGTTAGGACTTTTAATAAATCCATACTTTTCAGTAATGTTCACAATACTATCACAAATGAAATTGCTTTCTGGAAAGAGTAATTCCTCTAATTCAAGATCATTGTTTGGGGAAAGATTTTTCAGAAAAAGCTTATTGACTGATGAAGTGCTGTTCAATTTGTGACAATGCAAAACATCAAAGATAAAGACTAGATCTAAATGAATAATTAATAATAACATTAATAATTAGAGGTAAGTAGATAGGTTACATCAAACAGACTTACATAAAATGGAAAATATGATGCGGAGCATTTGTTCCATTTAAATTTTAAGTAATTTTGAAATTACAAATGTAAAATTGTAATTGCTTGATTTGGAAAGGCAATTATGACATAATGTGCATATGAATTTCAATGCAAAACAATACAGATCACAAAATGACAAATGCGATTTCTACTGATCGAAAGAAATCACAACACACAACAGCAGCAGGTCCTAGTCGGAACCTCCACTAACAAGCCATAATTCCCCATGTAGAATGTATTAAAGTGATCATTCTATCTTGACAGTAGATGAGAGTAAACAAACAAGCGAGTCGACAATTGAGACGAATTGAATCGAACTAAACAAGCCAGTTTTGATCAAACAGATTACGAAAGAGCACAAAGAGATAATGAGAGCAGGCAAGGTAGTTAGTGAAACTAATCTAGAGATTGGCCGTCGATCCGATGAGTTTAGGATTGTTTATTCTGTTGTGTGTGTGTTGAAGAGGATCGGGTGCTGGTTTGTTGTGCTACGATCCGAAACCATCGCACAATGATGCACACCAACAGTATGACTTAGTCAATGACTATATATAGCGCCTAGTAGAGTCTTCTCAAAAGATACATCGAGGGATGCATCGAACCTGCTGCTGCATTTGTCTGTGGGAGGCGATAAGCGGACAGAAGTAGGCCAAGCAGGCTCCATTCGAGACCAATTTGCGTTCGAGTGCGCAACACTGAAACGGGCAATGTTGCCAGAAACGAAAACATTACACAGTACAAAGTTGCTCGGAGGAATGTTTCAAATTGGTTCAAACTTTCAAGTGTCACTGTTACTGTTTAGGCCACTGGAAAGTGATTCCGCTCATATAGAATAACACAAACGACGACACTCAATTTGAAATAATCAACATTACTAAATAGATTGTCAAATTAAGTTAATTTTATTGCTCACGTGGGAAGCATTATACAAGGACTTTTGCAATTTGATTAGCTTGTTGCTTATTATGACTAGAGGAAGCGCCTTTATTTGGAAAATTGCGTGTGTTTATGGCACGGCTGTCGAAAGAGACATTCGTTGAGCCACGTTGGTTCGCTTGACCAGCCCCAACAGAAACACCCTTCGGTAAACTTTGTTTGCTCGCGCCTTTGGATTCTTTCGAATATTGCTTGTTTGCTTGGTCTCCTTTGCTGTGGCCCTGTGTGGCTTTCGAACCTTTCTTCTTGCTCGCCTTTCCTTTAGCCTTTTTCTTTTTCTTCAGGCAACAGTAGTAAGCCGCAATTGCCGATATGAGTAGGACCACCCCAACACAGACCAGTATGATAATCCACAGTAGAGATCCTGAGGAAGACTTTGAACATTCGTCGAGAAGAGCGTTTAGGTTCAGCTTGGGACATTTGCTCGGAAAAGAAGACGGTGTGTAACCAGTGCAAGTCTTGTTGGAATTGCAGGTTATACTTATTTCTTTGGAACAGGAGGTGTCATTTTCTTTATATTCCAAGCACAGTTTCTCCACACATTGGCAGTACATACGGGTTCGACAACAATCATCGGTCAATGATTTCAAGCAATTATCTTTTCGATAAAGACATTCAGCCGGTGCTCTTAATGCGCTCTCTACATGCACTGAAGTGAATATGATAATAATAAACAAGAGAGTGAACAAAACGCCGAAAAAGCCGCTTGAAGACATGGTCAATGGGAAAAATTTGAGCAGTCAACTTGACAGCCAAAACTTCAATAGTCAATGCATAGAAACAAACTGGATCAATTGAAAAGAGTTCATTCAAAATATTCATTTTATATCATTTCAAATTAAAAAATTACAAATATTCGAATATTTCTAGTTATTCAATTAAAATAATTTCGAAAAGAAAAGATTTGATTATTTTGATGAGTTGTTCTGATTGTGGGCGTAAGGCAAGTTAGTTTTGCAAACATCGATGAATAGTCATTTTAAAAATATATTTAAATAATCATAAAATATAACTCGATAATAAATCTGTCATTTTGTTAGTCAATAATAATAATAAATGCTTTACATATAAAATCATTTTAACAATAATTTATACAGTTAATTGTAAAACGGCTTGTCAATTTAGTGTAAACAAAGTTGTTTGAAAAGATTTCGACAAAATATTGCACCTATGGTTGGAGGACTATCGATTACATCCAAAGATTCCTTCTCCTTTGCAGCGAGCGATTCGTATGCCTTACTGTATTCAATATCAAATGTATCTAAAGAGAAATATATTTATAGAATAAATATAGTCGAATGACTAAATTAAGAAATACCTGAATTTACTTGATCACTGATTTCTATCAAAGTCAGAAAAAGCAATTCTCGATAAATGCTGTTAAACCGTTTCGAGCCTTCAGAGGTCGATTTGGACTTGGTTCGTTCCGATATTAAATATTGTATTGGAGTATTTGCGTTCTTATTGCGAATACAATCCAACAATTGGGGAAATATTTCCGTATCGCATGTTCCGTCAATTTTCTCTCCGGCTTCTACAATTTCAACAAGTTCAATTTATACATTTTAAAATATGACCAATTACTTACTTAACTTGAGCCACCGGTGATGTAAAGGAGTATTTTCGTACAGTTTCACATTGTCCCACGCGCAGACAACCGAAACATTAAGAAAGTTGTAGCCATATTGTTCATTAAGCTATAAAGAGAAGTTAATGTTGAATGCATCACCAAAGCAAATCTAAAACAAACCTTAATTTTTTCTGGTAAGTTAAGAGTGGGGGCAGACAAAGCTAAAGTCAAAATATGAGATGGAAGATTGAGTCTTGTAAAGTACCACATAAGATTCCAATATACGATTGGATGATCGTCCACAAATTTGCACCTAATAAGACTAGCATAGCCTTCACTGTTGAGAATACTTTCAAGTTCTTTGCGAAGAACCAGAGGACTTAGATAAGGCACTGAAATTGGATCAAGATTTGTGAATTGTCCACTTTGTATATGACCACTTTCGTTACGATAATCCTGAATAAAATAATGAGAAAGGTAAAGAAAAACTTAAAGAAATGCGTGCTCACCTTTATGTAGATCGTCAACGATGGAACAAAGGTCGAATTGCAGTAGACACATTTAGTGTTGAGATTCGAGTCTTCAGCACCCCACTTGCACATTATTTCTTCGTCATACACAATAGAGTTGCACACTCGACAAACAGTGCAAGACATCATCTCAACTTGAAACACTATCTCATTACCATTAGTCGAATTGAAACATTCAATATTAGTAGAATAGTGCTGATTCAATGAACGAAACAAATCTTGAAACCCATCTAAACTTTCTAAATCATATTTCGTCTCTGTATTGATATTCAATCCATCGATTGACTTCTCATTTAAGGTATCATCATCTTCAAAAGCAAAATTCTTCAATTGTGATATCAAATAATTGCTAGATGCCATGACATTGGCCATGTTTAGTTTCACTGGAGAATTAGCATTCGAAGTTGTAGAAAAGGAAGATTTAAGTTCATTGATTCTGTTTGCAGCTAACTTGAATGTAGAAAAAACATATTCTGAATGTTTTCCCGAGGACAATTTATTGGCCCATGGAGAAGTCATTGTGCTGGCGAGTGACTTTGATTCATTCGTTGGTGTGCTGCTGACTGAATCTGAAGTAAATGATTGAGGCAAGGTGGAAGAGCGAGGCAGTTTAGGAGTTGACTTGAGACTTCTTTCATTGTCGTTACTTTTGACTGAGGAATCTACTTTGTTTGTATTCTTTTCAGAATTGTGAAAAGTAGAACTTCGAGGAAAACCTTGAAAGAAACAAAATTAAAGAATCAACAGAAGTCGTACCTACCATACATACCATATTTGGACGTTTTGGTAAAATTTTTCGCAAGACGAAAACTTGATCTCAAAGTAGATCCAACACGACTCTTCGGTGAAAAGAAATCTATGTTGGTGAATGCTTCCTTAAGTGGAGTGGCAAATCGACTAGAAAAGCTATCATTTAGGCTTTCCTCTGAACCATCTTTGGCTGACGACTCAGAAGTAGTCTCGGGGTGAATATCACTTTTGGATGACTCAAAATTGGATACCGAATTACCATTGGGCTGGCAAACTGAATTAGTGACACTTCCATTCTTCAAATTGAGAATTAATTCTGTTTGGTTTAAGTTGGAATTATTGGGCTTAGATCCTGTGCTCTTATGGCGTTTGCGAAATTGAGTTGATTTGGACAAATTCGACGTTGATAGCTCATCAGATCGAGCACCGAGTCTAGTAGTGATGAGTAAGCCTGCACTTGTACTATAATCGATAGGTGCGCTTGATTTGGCAGAACTATTGCACGTTTGGTCACTTATTTTGCCATTCTTGCTTTGTTTGTCAAAATCATTTAATTTACTAATAGAATTGGCCTTTTCTTTCTTGCCAACCACTGTCAGGTTGTTAGTGGTACTTTTGATGTGTCGCTTGAGATGAAAAACTACTCTACATGTGTTTCGCAATTTAGCCCATTTGGCATGTTTGTGGTAGATGGGCCAGTTGCCTTCGAGCACCGCCTTGTTGTAGTATCCATATGTGATGGCATTCAATCTCACTTGGTGCTTTTGCATATCAAGAAACACCTTGACTGCCAAAGCAGGTTGACTATGTATTCCACAAAGAATCATTAAAATTCGATAGCAAAACTCATCGGAAGTGGAACTCTTCATTGTTTGCATTCGTTGTAATACTTGGTATGCAATCGACAATGGCTTAATTCTTTGATCTGATTTGACCGAAAGGAGAACATGTGAAAATGCGGGAAAATGAGTGAACCAAAGACTGTATGCGTTCACAAGCAAATACTTTGCCCAATCCACTGGAGATTGAGATGATTGTTGAGCAATTTTCTGTGCTTTCTTAATCTCATGTTTAGCTCGCCTAGCAAACATGTAAGTTTGCAATTCAGAATTAAGTTCAGATGAGTCCGGATAGTCCACCGAAATTGATTGTGTTAAATTGCAACCATCAGTATGTAAAAACGAATTCCGCGACGACGAATGATCACTTTGGAGCCTGCAAGTAAAGAATGTATCAAACAACAACAATAAATACCGAATAACTAGAAATATTACTTGTAGAATTTTTCATGATTGAAAGGTCCAAATAACTGAGGCACATATTGTGAATTGTCTGCATGCATTTCTTTTTCTTTAGGAGTTGTAGGCACAGTGTCAGGTATAGTGATAAAAACAGTCTTGTTGATGTTGCTTTGATCGTCAAAATCAATTAAATTGAGGCTTGCCTTTTGAGGGGTTTTCTCCCATTTCTCGACTTTCTCTATGCATTCGTCAAAAAAAGCTAAACTAACATTTTTGTCAGAGACCAATGAGCGTTCTTCAATAAATTTGGTAAACATTTGAGTCTTCAACAAAGACTTGTAAAAAGACAAATAATTTTGGTCGCGAGACTGCAAAAATCCTTGCATGTCGAACAATGAACTGGGATCAGTAGCTCCAACTTTAGGCGCCGCAGTAATAGGTTTCAAGAAGAGACGAAAATCTTTCAAGATAGATGCCATAAAATAAAGAAAAGCTTCTTGTATTTCAGTTTCAATTTGTTTCTCCACCTTTCGTCTAATATTAATGTCTGAAATTTTCGAAGTGTCATACGAGGTGCGCAAACGATCATAGATTTCCTCTAAGGTGGTACGCAGAGCCTTTGTTTCTTTTTTCGGTAACATTTTCAAATTAAGAAAGCGTTTATTTTCGGACAGGTAGATTGCCTTTGTGTCAATGTCAATAGAAGCAACATCGTTTGGAGTCGTTCCACATAAATCAAAGTATCGTGAGTCAATTCCAACAATAAATGGCATTGGTGCGTGAATGACGTAATTCATACTTATTGGGCACATGGGAATATAGGGACAGTGCCAGTTGAAAGGAAATATCATGGTCGAAATTGCTTCAGCAACTTCAGTCAACACACTCGGTCGTAACGAATGCAGCAATATTTTCTGCTCTGTCAAGGCAAATAACATCACATGTAAACAATTTTCCGGACCGAGATTAAACAAAAGTCTTTTGAATGATGCTCCATTTGATGGGATGGGAAGATCGTCGAATGTCTGAGTGAAAAGCAAGGTGGTCTCTTCTGATGAGTGATTTAAGTTGACCAATATGTTTGGTCTTTCAGGAGAAGGGAAAGGAATGTCTCGCATAAAATAAAAAATATATGACTCCAACGAAGAGGCAGGTGGAATGTTTGAAGCACAAAAGGTTTTACACAAAAATGTTAGAAAACGTTTGAATTGTTCAAAAAAGGGCCAGTGGGAAAGAATACAAATTGATTTGATTCGGTGAAGTGTTTTCGAGTCGGAAATTTTGATTTCTGTCTCATCGTCTTCTATATACTTGAGATGTCTTAATTCTTGTAAAGTTAATTCATCTGGTAATATTGTCTCGTAGAAGTTCAACAAAGAGGCATAGACCTTCTCACCTGAGGTTAAGGTCAGAACAAATGTAGAAAATGATGGATATGGTTTGTGAGCTTTCTTGGGCCAACACTCGATTAAAGCGCCCATTGGAAGACAAAAGTTAGGCAAATGTTCCGACAAGGAAAACTCTGGATAGTCTTCAAGTGGATAACGGTCTATTATTATTGGATTAAATGACAAAAATGGAGGACGGTTCATTGACTTTTTATAACATAAATAAACGTCTGATCCAAACATTCCCTGAAAATATAAAACATTTACACAAATAAAATCAGTAGAAAATTACTTAATTATAATTACCTTATTCAAATTTTTGTCTATCAACATATAAGCATGTGGCGGAGTTTCGTTTTTGTTGGCCAATATAATACAAATGTCGGTGACAACAAGTTGATTGGCTGGAGCATCATCAGTCGATCTCCGATATGTGATATAAGTCTGTGTACCACTATTGTTGACATTGGCAGAGAAACCCGAAGGGGTCTTCTTGATCACATTGCAATTCGAAATAAGACGTTCTTTGCCTTCATCGTATAGTACACCGACATCTACCAATGGAGGTTTGTCCCGGCCACGTTTGATGCAAATAAACACACTAGGACTGCGAATGCTTCCATGATTCAAATCAGCTTTGTAGCCACTTGGTGTTTCTTCTATGCATTCATAGCCTTCCGGAATCGGTTCGCTATTGCTTCGAATGATCACAGCGATTTCTGTAATTGGTTCCAAGCCATACTGCAGAGATTGTTCAAATTTTCGGGGCTGATTAGGCACACCGGCGATAACAAAATAATCAGCTATTCGTTTGTCATCCATTTTGGATGGATGTTCATACACTCACAAATGAGACAGCATTACCATATCTTAGATGTAGTCAATTAACCTGCAACCAACGATAATATTTAGCGATAAATTGTCAATTAAGAAATAGTCGTATGTTTACACAAATTTGAAGACAACGAACATAGAGATAACACTCGTTCGAAACGTTAGACTAAATAACTCAAGCAAAGTTACGTCGCTAAGCAAAATGTTTGTCGTAATCAACAATCGTTAACTAACCAAGTCATACAAGCAGGCAAATTGATAGTAAATCAATAACAAGTGGTACGGCACTTCGCGTAGCTTTTTTCCTTGTTCTATTGTGTTTGCATTGCTTTATGATATAACTCGAGAGCAAAGACAAACTATTTCCTTTCCTCAAATAATCATTAAAAAATGAAGCAACACGATTTACACGATAATGAACATTAATGCAAAGGATACTTACAAAGCATTTAAAAAGTTGGCATTTTAGAATGAGATGAATTAAATAAATAAATAAAAACAAAATAAAACAAATGACAAGATGCAAAAAAAATCAACAAGAAGATGAAGAACAAGAATTGACAATGAAGATGAACAAATAGTGAAGAATCAAGTTTGGTCACAAGCGGGCATTAAGTAATTCATCATTGCGTGTCGCCAGAACTGGTTCGCAATGATCGATATATACTGTGTGCTATTTTGGTGTACGATGAGATAATCTACGGAATCGATGTGCAATACTGACAAATTGCGCTCAAATTACTTGTTATCAGTGGTCATGCTCTTGCTTGGCATTGCATCGCAAAGATACATCCGAATTGATAGCAAACTTGCAACTTTGCAAACACATCTGAAGCACGCATTCAACACTCAACGACTATTTCCACACCAGACACAACTGTGCCAAAAGAGCACAATTCAAATGATTTCGAATGATTCTCTGGGAATGGACATTAGGATTTATTATTAGTAAATGTTAAATTATTAGAATAAATATTATTACCAAAGTATACAAAATTACGAGCGAAACAGTAAAAGTATAAATACATAAGTACAAATCATCAAATCTATAAAATTAAAAAACAAATGAATAAGAATATATAAAAAACAAATAAGTATAAGTAATAATTCGAAATGGACTTGTGAAATATAATCACTGATGAAAAACAAAAAGTTATTTCAAATAATTATTTGATTAAGGCTCGGGTTAGACGCGGGAAGAAAGACCATATTCGACTTTTGCGATCCCGAAAGAAGTAAAGCTTTTCATCTGGCTCTTTGGGAATTGGACCTTGCACTGGAAGGTCTTCCATTTTGACATTCTCTTCTGTGGCATCTACAGCTTGCTCAATGTTGTTGTTCTTGTCATTCAGTGGCATGTCATCGTCACTTGACGGTATCACTTTGACTTGTGACATCATAAGTCTCATTTTATACATTTCAATCTCATCTTCGAGTGCTTTGATCTTTTCCTCTAACAATTTCTTATCTTGTAGTGTTTCAGTGTTAACATTTCCATCACTATCCAATGTCTCATTGTCAGTTCTTAAGGTGCAATTATTTCTATTTGCGGTAGCTACAATAATATTTCTTAGATTTGTATTTTCCTCGATGAGAGTGTCGTTTTGTGTTTTAAGATTGTCAATTTCGTCCTTCTTCGATTCAATATCTTTACAAAGCAAATTGATTCGCGTTTTTAACCTTTCTGCATTTGCCAAATTACCTAGCTTCTGTTTTTCTTTTTCGTTATCATCGTGAATCAAATCTAAAAGAAGAAGAAAAACAGTTATCCAATAAGAAGAAACAAGCAAAACATACCTGTCAAAGATTGTGAAAAGTTATCACTAAGTGAACTGGTTAAGCGTCTGTTCTCACTACGAAGAAATTTGACATATTGAGAAAGCTGTATGTTTTCTTTGCGCCACGATTCGTCAATATCTTCAAATTCCGAAAGATACTTCTTCTGTTGTTGAGTTCGTTCAACTTGTCCCCGTTGCAAGTCCTCAATCTGCCGATGAAGCTTATCAACTAAAAGAAGATAGCCCTCACGTTGAAGCACCGCTTCTTCTAGATATTCAAGAACACGGACAACAGGCGGTATCAAGTCTTGATTTGACTCTTGACCATGCTGGTCAATCAATTTCTTGACATGTTCGCCAATCTCAGAGGCTAACTCATAGACTGTTTGAACAGTTATTAGATTGTCGGACGAAGTGTCTTGTTCCATATTGAAAAAGTTTTTTTGGCAAAAGAATTGAACTGATGTAACAGTTGCAATCACAGGCAAGTAGATCAGAGATAGTACCGTTAATGTCGGTCTTTGTGCAGTATCATCCACAGTTAAATCATGTCACAATGATAAGCCACTGAATGACGAAATTAAAAGGGTTTTGTGCTTTGGCTCGATTGTATGCATGCATGAATTGCGTCGGCGGTGTCGCATTGAGGCATGTAATCCACACAGTATATAGACTATTTCCGCAATCAATCAACCACTAATTGAATTAAGCTTCTTCGGGTGAGTTGGCCATCTCAGGACTCCAGAGTCAGGAGCGAGAGAGAAATAAAAAGCGCAATGTCCGAGCGATTGCAATCACCAAATATAAACACAACAGTCAGCAGTGACATCGCCGCCCCTTTGCAGTCATCCACAAACAGTGTGTATGTAAACATACGCCTTCGAATCAATTTCGCTCAATGAACTTCAATCTGTTACAGTAACAGGAGAAAAGATGCAATTTATGCAATCAAATTGTGAGTACAATTTTTTGGTGACAAGCAGAGCGCTAATTATCACCTCGTTACACGAGCCTTATTTGTTCAGTAGTGCGCAGTAAATTGACCAAATTGATATTTGCCTATTGTGGCTATTTACCCTTGACAACGTTTTGCTATCACTTGTGTTATATAAGCACTGTTAGGTTTACAGTAGTGTTGCCTTTTCCCTTCCGTAAATAGACAATTTCGATTATATCGAAAGATAGCCATATTAGTTAATAAGATTAATTAATTTTGAATTAACACGTGAAACTAATTGCAGAGATGGTTATAAATTGTTATCGACAACAATAGTCTCTTTTAAATCATGTCATTCGATTAATTCGTTTATCGACATGTGTCAGCTTTCTTAATGAATATGTAATGTAATGTAAAGTTTACAGATAATTGTGTTCCTATTGAGTAACATCGAATGACAAGTATCGTGTATCGCATGAGGTGACTATGTCAAATGGCAACACCTGAACAATGATAGAGCACATCTGGAGAACGCATGATTGACATTCGAATGGGACATCTGCCATTAACAAATTCATCTTTGACGAAGTGCATAGGAGGTGACAATAAATCGAGTTCATTCACTCATATCGCACAGATAGATCGGTGAATGGGTACAGTACATGCTGTACCTGGATCGAGCCAAAGATTAGATTAACAAGAAGAAAAACAACATTATCTTGTCATTCCTTGTAGTGCAACTCTCCTGTAGAAGCCCATCGATATCTTGTCGCCATAATGAAATCACATGTCACCAATTAAGGAGTCATAATGTGGTGTCGTGATTCTTCTTGTTTGTATCGTGCAAGTGCACACGCCACAATTGGTCTTATCAACTCGCGATACAAATGATTAGATGACACTGGATTTAGTATAAATATTGCACAAGCGATATATGACCAACCACCCGGTAAATACAGTTTGGCGACAAACTTTTGTTTATTTCATTGTGAAAATCGACGTGCCATTTGGTTTCATCTGCGGATCAGCAGTAGCAATATCATCGCGAAGAGCATCACATTTGTTTTGCCTGAGAGCACAAATGCCAGTGGCATAGCATTGCCATAAACACAAGTGGCCCGGCAGTGCGCACGTGACAAGAGCCACATTGGCACGATCGCGCAACGGCACTAGCACAACAAAACAATAACAAACAGAAAGCAGGACGGACGTTAAGACGAAAGTGTCTCTGGCAACTCGACAAAGATACGTCTCGAAATTCGTCTTCGAAGACATCGATTGGCCCGAAGACATTCACTGAGTGGACGGTCGCAGCACACCGAAGGCAAACAATCTCGCGCTTACTTAAAGACACCAACATAATCGTCACGTGATATGGTGATGTGTGCTTATGAGTGGACTTGGTCGGTTACTTCAAAGTGGGTAGTTTGCCGACCTTGAGGAAACTTGAAGAGAAGCAACTGTATTTTTATCGTGATAAATGTCGCCACAAGTAAACTCAAAATGAAGTGCTTTGCACATTTATATTAAGTTTTCATTTATATTGTTCCTTCTTCCTAAATCAAATGAATGAAATCCCCAGAAAGCATCCTTTTGAGTTGAAACTTTTTAATTCATTTGATTTAGCACTTTAATTTACCTTTAATTTTACTGGTCAACTATAATTCGTTAAAGTGGATCTTTTGACAACGAGCACAAGCTTCAGAAGAAGTTCACGATGCGTAATTTGCCGAACACCCTTCTCTCTTTGCACAAACATTACAATCGTTTGCACGGACCGTTCGAAATGGCCATGCGTTTTATACACTTTGGCCAGATGATGAC
Organism: Rhizoglyphus robini; assembly: GCA_023373905.1. Taxonomy (NCBI): domain Eukaryota; kingdom Metazoa; phylum Arthropoda; class Arachnida; order Sarcoptiformes; family Acaridae; genus Rhizoglyphus; species Rhizoglyphus robini. The sequence goes on along the minus strand of JAKIJQ010000007.1, from coordinate 4,516,159 downwards.
CTCACAAGAGGTGGCCAATGCATTGCGTCCCTTCATTTTCATTGTGCATCCAGACAGATTTTGGAACTATCCCAAAGAGAAGACGACAAACGAGGTTTCGCTCAAAAAGTTGAATGAGTTCTTGGGCGATAAGCTCAGCCAAAAGTCGGCTTCCAACGAAGAAACAATCACTTTTTATATGCGAAATCATGAGAAGTGTACTAAAAGCATAGACAAACTTAAACTGACAAAGGTTGATATCAAACTCAACAACAGAGAAAATTTGAACACAACTGTTCATAGGTAAGGGACAATTACTAATTGCCTAATTATGACACATAATGTTTATTTAGAATCTTATCGCAATGTGATCTGTCAACCGAATATCTTAAAAAGATCGGTAAACAACCAAATTCAAGTCAAGCTAAATCAAGCAGCTCCAGCAATAGTGATCCAATAGCATCACATCCCTTCTATCGAAAAGGCAACGAATACTTTTACAGCAAAGACTTATTTGACGAAATGGAAAGCGATTACGTTAAAAGTAGGGTCGAAGCCAATTTAACTGATTGGCTCAAGTCAAACTATTTGGCTGCGTTGAATAAGCTCGAAGCTAGCAGACCAATTCAGACCGAACTGATTCGACTTAAGCAGGAATTGATTGATGATTTGAAATTGGTCGATCTGAGATGGAACTGTGATTGGGGAGTGAGTCACATTCGTGGTTGTCTAAAAAATCTCAGCGTTTTGAGCAAACAGTATCCAAACGATTTGAAGGGACTAATGGACAAAACAGTCATTTTCAGTCGTAACAGCGGCATTGGTCTAGACGGACAAATCGTTTTGAGTATTGAAGATGTTCGCAACAGCTGGCTCGATTTGATTCGGTCTATTAGAGATTATGATCAATTCGTGAATAGTCTCCCAATGGAGGAAAAGAAGCTTTCCGGTATGTTATTTGTCCGCCATTGTCAAAAGTAGAAACTAAATCTATTTGTACAGATCTACTTCGAGGCATATCGATTGTCCATGAGACTAACAATGTGCTAATTGCCAAGAAATATGTCAATCAACTGAACAGATTTGCCAAAACAATCGCTCAATATTGCCAAAGTGAGCCATTCCCGACACAATGGCCTCAATCCCTGTCGGACTACAAACTCATTGTTGAGTCAGATTCTGGTCCATTGATGTTATCGCCTGGAGGATATTTCATAGTTCCCGCTTCATGCCCGGCATCTTTATTTGTGAGATTTATCAGTGAAAATTTATCCAAAGCTAGTCATATATTGAAAAAAGATGGACAGTACCTAAATAAGGAAAAGTGCATTGTTGACGAATGCGTGGCTGTGTTTGGCCTTGAAGCATTGGACAAAGATGATAACATCATTCCTGAACAGATGATTGACTTTGCCGAACGATTGTTGAAGAGGAAGGATCATTTCCGACCATATCTGCAAGGCATGCATATTCGTGTTTCAATGTACTACAGTGTGTTGTACGACGGTCAGATATGTGTCCCCTTTAACTTCATCCCTCGATCATGAACATTATTTCCAATCCAGAACGAGCACCCTTGAATAAGCCCTTTACTTTGAAGTTCCTTAAGCTCGAAACGCTTCTTCAGATTGTTCTTTTCATTATGAATATCTTGTTATTTATTTTGTTTTTGTTTTGTTTTTTAACAAACAATCATAAATAAAAAATTGAAACAAAATCGAATATTAACATTACATTGATAACCGACAAGTGGCAATTGTACATGCGAACAGCTATTGATGACTGCAAATTGCCATTACTAATTAGGCTCAAAAGAAAATGTTTTCAATGAACAAGTTGATTCATGATTGATTTCTTCAAGTTGTGCCAATTTGTTAGCGTAGAACAATTGGTTTGACATGCAAATATAGTTTCGAGCCAATGATTCGCTGCAACATGGGGAAGAAAACATCTAAATTTTAGTTCCAAAATTAATTTTTAAATTTCGTACTTGACTATATTGACTCTTGTAGATATCACAATTGATCACAGTGCAGTGGCATGTTTTGAATTTGTTTGGGTGCGGAGGAGCCCTTTTGAAAGAGGGACATACAACTACATTATGTATGTCATAGCATTGAGTTGAGAAAGTCTTGGTGCGGCAATGCCCATCAAACAGTTTCCTGAATACGCAGCTGTTAGTGTTGTCTGTCTCGTTTGTGACTGTATCATGTGCACCTAACCAATTGCAATCGTTAGTGTCTGCTTACGTCTTCGCCAATGTTCATTTCTCTTGTTTGTTATTTTCCACCGAGCCCATTTCTATCTTTGTCGTATCCTTTGGTGCGAATCTTTGGAGTAAGGCAAGAAGCATTTGGCCAAGATCGAAGCATCACTGCACTACGATGTAACAAACTATGCACACAGGTCATCATTGTCTACAAACATTTGTTCTTGTTCAGTCAATCAATGTTGGTTCCTTTTAGAAAATTGCACGCAACCCGAGAAGCCTTTCTTTTGTATGTGCCTGTTGATATGTTTGGCTTGAAGTGATAGATTGTGTGCATTGTGTGCATTGCTTCAAGTGTTGCCTTTTGAACCGAGGAATATTTATTTCCTAGCAACAATCCTTATATCAACACTCGATTCTTCCCCGAAAACGTCATCAACAGTACCAGCAGTTATGTTTTGATTGCTCAGAGAAGTTATTTCAAGCTCAATTTATTTTCTATTCATTTGTGCTGAACCAAAGCAATCCTATCAACCATTTATCGGTAAGCATAAATGCTAACTTGTAACACCTCACCTAACAGCCCAATCTTGTTTGTCTTTACATCAACGCAGCATTAATACTTCTACCTAATTGTCTCGTGTCTGCTTATCTTTCTTGATATCTTCTATTTATCAGACATATTTTGATTTGCTCAAACTTCCACCATCATCATTTCATCATCCACATCATCCTGCAAAACTAGACTGAATTATTCAGTTGCGACCACATTTTATTCAAAGACATAACCAATTTGACTCCAAGATGACTAACATATTGTTGCAATTTTTGTTCATCATTGCTTCCATCTTTTTCGTCTTCCTATTTATATCCTTAGGTATGTCTAAACAGTTATACAATCAGATATTAATGACTTATATTATTTATTCTTATAGGATGGTACATGGTTTGGAAGTTATTCCTATGTCGATTCCGTTTAGTCCGCGAGCTTTTCAGTTTGAATAGTCAACAAATGGATGGAAGATCAAAAGAAAAGTCTCATAGTTTAGTCACGGCAAAAGCGAAGCCATCCAAAATTGATTAGTACTTTTGTTTAAATTAAATCAAATTGTTATTTCTTAAGGAAACTATTCCATTTTCGTCATTTTAGTTTCAAGTTCTTCCCCTTCCCTTTTCCTTTGTTATTTAGCTTTGATTTTATTATTATTTTCCCCAATTTATTTATGGAGAATGTACTTATATTATCTATTAATGTACATAATTGTAACACATCCACACTCTGTGTGGACTGATCAATCAATGTGTCAGTAGACTGAATCGAATAATTTCTCTGCGCCAATGTAAATGTTCACACAGTTCCGTGCCTCTCCATTTGTGATCACAATTCATATACCTCTCTCTACATTTAGTTTGTAAAATATCCCACTGAGCGCCACATTAATGTCGATATGAATATATATTTTTCTACCAAGCCATAGTGCAATTCTGCCCAATGTACGTGACTTTGTATCGATTTATTCTCTTATAATAACTATTTGCTGATTCATTTGTGCTTTGCAATGTTTGTTTTTGTTCTCAGAATTTGTTTGTCCTAGTTTTATGGTCATTTAGCCTATTTTTGATTAATTACTTTAATGCCCAATGTCAACAGTTTTCGAAATATTTTAGTCCAAAATGTGTTAGTGAGTCTTGGAACACTTGCAAAGAACAATAGTGTACTCATTTGTGAATTAGACTTGCTAGAAATTGGATTGGTTTAGTGAACCGTGCACAATGAAATCAAAAGACATTGTTTGGTTCGAAAGTGAAATTGACCGCATTGTGCACACCGTTGGTCAGTACAATGAGAATCATTTGGATTGTCAACTCGACCAATGCGACCTTGAGTCCAGTCCGACTTATCGAAGGCTTTTGGGTGCCTGCAATGGATCTTCGGGTTTTTCGTTTCGTTTTTTCTTGATCTTACTTGTCTTGTCTCTCGGGCTTGCTCATTGGAGCTCGGTTTTCACTCTTCTTAAGCCTGGCAGCGATCCTGATTGCCTGGTCAAACTGCCTGACTCACTGCAGAACGCGTTTGTTCCACCGAACAGATGTTATTTCTGCCAAAACTTGACTACAATCGATCGAGTGGAACACTTGTCTCCAGAAAATTTCACTACAAAGTAAGTCTTTCTAGAGCACTTAGGTGAACTTATCTGATATTTGATTTCTCCTCAGGTATGCCTATAGCAAAGTCCCTGTGGTTGTCACCGATGCAACTATTAACTGGACAGCCATGCAAATGTTTAGCTTTGAATACTTCAAACAGATCTACACTGAAAAAGACTTTGGCAGAAAGAAGAACTGTCAGTTTTTCCCATACAAAACCGAGTTCCATTCTCTACGAGAAGTGTTTCGAATGGACCCATCTCGCGCCAAGTATATTTCTGGATCTATGCCCTGGTACATCGGATGGTAAGTGCATTTATTTTGACCGAACTTTGACTTTCACTGGCCCACAAAGGAGCAATTGTGACTACTCGATCACCAATCAATTGCGTGGTCATTATCGGAAACCATACTTTCTGCCAAACGACTCTGAGCCCATTCGGACTGATTGGATATTTATGGGAACGCCAAATAATGGAGCTCACATGCACGTAAGTTATTAATCAATTATGCCATTTGCTGTTCGTTTTGGCTTTCTCGTGAACGACGCCGTGATGGCGGTAATTAGCGTCATAAATATAAACCTCAATAGTGCACGGACACAGCGCCATTGTGATTAACTACAATTTCGTCCATTGTGGTCGGCAGACAGTGGTTCCTACAAGATAGACTTCACTTCGGGACGCCATCGCAAATGAGAATGTCCTAAGGATGACAAGTGCGCAACAAGATCTCACAGCAATGGATCGGATTGAGTGAAAGTTGGTCACTTTTTTCGTTGCATACCGATTCAATAGAAGCAATGAACTGGACAAACACGAAGGAAACATTCAGAGTATTAATTGAGTGGATGGAGCGAAATTAGGTTAGAAACACCTTTACAGCGATCTCACTGACAATACAGTTCGAATGGAGCAATAATAGCTTGGTAATTGTTTACATTTTCTGACGAACAAATGATCACTCCCGAGCCACTCGGCCACACGACGAGAGCTGAACAGACCTTTCTGTCGCTGCTGTTGCTGCTGCCTCAAGGTTACCTCCAATTGATTCGAGTCGATAAGGATTGTTCTGTCTTGTCCTGTTCCAGCCGAGTGACTCGTTCTCTGCTTGACTTCATGCTCATGAGTATTGCATTGCCCGTTATAGCAACTCCCAGCGAGAGTCATTTGAGCAAATAGTTTTATAGAGTGCTCATTGCAGTAGTTCAATCGAATGGTAATCCAACAAGAAGCGATGCTGCACTTGTTGCGCAGACATGACAGCAGTTAGATTGTCAATTCAATTAAGCCTAATTCTAACCTGTCACTTGGATCGTGTGTCTGGCTCGGCCGGACCCTGTGTCCTGTCCTGCCTCGAGCCATCAATCTCGCCAATGGCATCTGCGAGCCGTCATCGAAACTTTCCCAGCACGTTGGGCATATATGTCAGCTAGTTTTAGTGAGTGGCACTAATTCGCATTATTTAGTTTGCATCACTCAGTGTGGATTGTGTGATGTGTTCGCAGTGAGCAAAACTTTCATCTTTCAAATTGATTATTGTCGTGCTTGTGGCCAATGTGCTTAGCAGTATTGTTGCCGTTTCGAGTGCACATGATGATGCGCCAGAAAGGCAGTAATTATTCGCTCTAACACCGAGATGCATTCACCGCTTTTGTGGGAGATAAGGCAAGATTGATTGCTGCTACCAATGGTGAGATGCAAAGAATGCGCCACGAGGTGTCAAACGTGAAGCCTGTACCGACAGTATTAGTCGGCCAGTCGGCCAGTGGAACTGAGTCACCCAGTCACAGAACGCATTCATTCAATCGGAGCCATTCTCGCGGACAGTTCGTGCTCAGTCTATCTGTCTGTTTGTGCTATCGTGCGTGATGCGGCGGGCACCATCATCGCGTGAAAGGAATGGTCGAAAGTGGATAGCTCAGGTGGATGGCTTTCTTTGCCGGTCGATTGACACGAGACACGATTCGGTGGGAAACAGTTCCAACTGAGGAAACACAGACGAGACGCACTGACTGACAAGATAGACTTGCACTCGGTGGCCACTGACAAGCCACTGGACATGTGGTCGGAATGGAGACAGACCTGTTAACGATCTTTTTTGGATCATCCACTCACAAAATGTGTAATGGTCGATGCTCAATAAATACAGTGCACAAATCTAATGGTCGTGCAAGAACATTCTGATTTCAAGCACTTTGTTTGTCGTGCCACTAATTTATTGACGTTCAAATTCATCTTGTAGTTAATTAATTCTGTCGCCGATTTATTTGTCAACCAAGCATTGTGACCAATTATGTTTGAGTAGCATTTGACCCACTCTGACCGAGCACAAATTCTTTGCCCTAAGGGGCAATTTGTGCTGTCATAATTCGCTCTAATGGAAATATGTGCGATCAATTTTAATATTCAACAACATTAATATATTGAATTGAACTATGTTATTGCATTACGCACTAACATTCATCGAATTGCTCAAGTGAGCACATTTAAAAGTACGTGTGAATGAGAATTGCCATCTGATAGTGTCTCAATCGATTGTGATGTTACGTAACATGTGTGACACCCTTTCAGTTTGACTTGAGTTCGATTAAAGAAGAATGTAAATAGTAAAAATAATTTGAATTGTTGCTTAAATTGCACTTTCGGTGGCACTTGACGAGCTTGCCAACAAAGAAGTGACCACATTGAAATGGCATGCACTGACAGTACAATGAGCACTAATTGCCACCAATTACTCTATTTATAGTCTTCTGTGTTTGCTCAACCGTCCAAAGCCAACCAATCGATTTGCATTGGATCGATCATTCAATCAATTAATGAAGTTGAGCATTTGAATGTTTGTTTGAATTGTTCTGTTCGATCATATAGTGAGCGAGTGGCAGCGAGCGCGGCTCATAATTTGAGCCATTTGATTAATTGTGGAGCTAACAGGCAGTTTCTGATTGTTCTTGGTGGTGATCGCACTTGGTGTGGTTCCACGCACAGATTGATCACGTTGGTCGGCCGTCGTGGCAGGCACAGATTCGTGGCACGAAACGATGGTTCTTGGAGCCACCACTTGAATGCTATGCCGAATGCAACGACCACACTGTCGACGTCTCGCCGGGTGACATAAGTAAGTGAGCACCGTCCTATTTGGCCAATTTCACTGGCAAATTAGCCAGCCATATCTAATGACTGCATTGGCGAGGTAAGAATGTCACTTCGGTCCAATGCAAATCATAGCCCGATCAGTAGAGCGATCTCTTGACTGCACACGTGATTGTACTACACGAGACCACTTATCGATCCATCCAATTTAATTAAGTGCTTGGCCTAATGTGTTCTTGTTTTTTTTCAGTTGTGTTGGATACCAACGTTTGGTATCACAAGACGCTCATTGTTGGTGATCAAGTGAGCATCACAATTGGAGCAGAGTACGACTAAACGTTTGGACCAATTTGTCTTGGTCGTGACATTTTCGTTTGCACAGTCGATTGAAGTAGTGGGATCAAGTTGCATCAAAATTCTCGCCAATCCCGAGTTCAACCAATCTTTCCTTACCTCATCAATTGCTTTTCGCAATAGATCTATTAAGCAATTGTGAGAACCGTTCTCTTCCGCAAAATGAATTTCATTGCAAATGTATTAGATTAAATTATTAAAAGTCATTTTGTCTTAATTAAATGTCAATTAGTGTTCAATCAGTGTTCATTCAAATTGGTCTAATCACAATTGGAAAAGATTATCAGAACAAGCCAGGCGCTAAAACACAAGTCTCGTTCGATTTGTACACAAATAGCGATCTAATGACAACTAGCTTCGTTCGATTGAGCAACAGAACGATGCGTGCAGCAGTGAAGTGATTTGTCGCCAATCGAGCTGTCCAATCATAGTCGGTCCCAGCATGATTGTGCCATTGTTCCCCAACCAATGATTTTTTTATCTCCCAAATGGACTCATTCATTGTCTTCGCACACACCAATCGATGATCAACGAGAGTGAAAGTTCACTCGACGAGCGAAGGACTTCCTCAATGCCTGGAACGGTGCCATTTGTGTCATTTGTTCTATTGCGGTGCCATCATCATCGATTCGATCAGATTGGTCACTTGTGGCATAGATTCTTTCGTTCATTCTTTCCTTAGTTCATTCTTAACTTTCGCTTGTGCCATTTAATTGCCTCTAGATATATTAATACATTATGACATTAATAACTGATTAACCAAAGTATCTATTTTGGTCTCATCTATAAACCACTCGTTGCTGGTCGTGTGTGCCAATTTGCCATTATCAGAATGCATGCAGCATGTGATTTATTCCTTAGTCGGCTAATTGATCGATTGGTCCGTTAATATGAGTCAGTTAGTCACGGCATAAGTGGCACAAATTGCGAGCCATAACTTTCACTCGGTACTAGTATCCTGCTTGTGCTGCAGGTGCGATATTGCAAGCATGAATTACAAATCAGTTACTTTTCGCAAAGGGATAGTGTTAGAAACCATCTATACACGGCAATATGCTGGGAAGGCGATATCACAGTGGTTCACTATTGACAGAGGAAGAGGATGTGTGAGTGGACCAGTCGGCCAGTGAGTGAGTGACATATAGCCAAACCCCTTGCCTGTAATTACCGGTGGTGTTTCATTGTTTCGGCCAGACCGATCCACTAATCCATAATATATTCGACACACCAATTATCCCTCGTTGGGCCGATTGTTCCTCGATCATTTTGCCATTTGTTACTGTGTCAAGTGTTTCCTTTGGCTTGTCTTTCCTTATATGATAATCGAACGTCTCGTCGAATGCATCATTAGGCGTCCAATCAGTGGCGATTCACTTGATCCACTTGTAATCGATCGGCCAGACCAACTGCCAAACTGTCTCACAGGCACCGATCCCGTTAAGCCCAACTAGTGGTCGCCTTCGCGGTTGTGACTCTTGCCGGCTATAATGAAGCCGATTAGAGTCGGTATTAATTATTGGCACGTTATTATTAGCTCGCTGGCGACTGTTCTCGTCTCTCCCCTCAAGTTCGCAGTGAGGCAAGCGTTACACTTTGGGACGGAGCTGAGGCACATCACCTTCGACTTGGCCGTCGCCGTGGTGAACTGTCTACAACCAACTGACTTGAAACAGGTTTCGGTCTGTTCGTTCCTTTTACGAAAATATGTGAAACGACAAGTGCTGTAGCAGCCAAATGGCCGAGTGGCCACTAGCAACTCTACCTCAGTGCCTATCTTGGCTTTGTATCGTTGAGTCACTGTCCGAGGAGTTTTAGTGGAGAGCAAGTGGCTCTCGTTTCGGCTCTATCTATCAATCCATCTCAAGTCAGTCTGTATCGAATTCACCTGTTTTCGTGTTGTCTCGATACATCGACCACTTCTTCAGTGCTCGATCGCCATTGCAATCCACTAACAGCATTATCCTCATTCGTATCCCGCGCTCCGAGTTTCGCTGTTCAATCAGTTACGTGCACTGTCCTCGATATTTGGAATGTGAAACGTATTCGAGAGGATACTCTAAAAACTGTGCTGAAACATGCGTGCATAGTTGTACTCGAACATATCGTTCTACCTACGGGATACCTCGGCGGTGGTGCAGGCCGATTACACTGCCATTTAGCCAAACGGGAGTTCGATTACACCGCCATTTGTCTCAGTGCCACTGCAAACAAACGTACGCCACGATCGCCAGTTGGCTAACGATCGCTCCATTCAAGTGAAACTGTGAAACACCAAACCACCAGTCGATTATTATTATTTGCCATTTTCTCTCTGCCAAGTGTTCTCACTGACCACTGGATCGGATATGTGATCATGTGTCAACAAGTGTGATTGTGAATTTGATCTTCTCAATATTTGCTCAATACCTCGTTAATTGCATAATCCACTGCCAATGTTAGTGCCCTGTGCTGTATTATAATGAAGTGCCTTCATATATTTCGTCTGCCACGATTGAAACTGTCTCGGACGAATCGTTCATTTGGACCACTTTTGTGGCTATGGCTTGTCTGTGTCCTCAGTGCCACCGCTCAGTCTGAACACGACTATGAAGTGAGGCCTGAGACTTTTTACGAAAATGAATCTTTGTGTCGAGGCGAGTGGAAACACCCTGCTGATTGCAGCAACTTTACCTGTGATTATAAAGCATCCTGGGAGTATCGCGACGATGACGACCATATCATCTTCACAATTAGCACCAAAAATCGAAACAAATGGACTGGAATTGGCTTCTCAGAAAATCAAGCTATGCCCGAGACTGATGCCATTCTGGGTTTAGTCGAGGAAAGGTATGTTTTTTTTGTAATTCGGTAACAATTCGAACAAACTAATTTCTCTTTTTATATTAGTGGTCGGTTTTTTCTCATGGACAGTTGGTTGCAAGCTTATGAAGCACCTCCACTGGATCCAATCCAAAATCTCTACAACCAGACGGCATGGCGAGAGAACGGCATCACTACGCTCAAGTTTTCCCGACCTCGCCAGACGGGCGATTCAAGAGACTATCAATTCTCAGACACAAATTGTCCTTACTTTATCTTTCCTGTGATGGGAGGTGTTTTCAACGCTGTCAACAAACGAATTCGCAAACACGAAAGTACTCCCGTCATTTCCGATCGGCGTATTTGCATTCGAAGTTGTCGAGCGCCCACAACAACAAGCACGACTACAACGACCACAACTACAACTGTCGCACCGACCACCATAAAAACAGATTCAAATGAAGTGCACACTCACAATGAAAGTGATATGGCAGCCGACGAAGCTACCAAAATATATCGACTCGAACTTAAACTATTCAATTTTCTCACTGCTCAAACCAAACAAGTTAATTCGGAGGAGTACCAAGATTTGCTCAGTGCACTGGAGGAAAGCTTGTACCATGAAATCAAGCCGCACTTTGATAGAGTTAGAAGGGTGGAAGTTAACGAAGTGGTCAGTGAAGAAAGTGGCAAGAATGGTATCACTACCAGTGGCAACGTTCTGGCCATCGTTGATCTGACCATTGGTCAGAAGAACAAAGAGGACAAAGATGAGACACAGGCGCTTACTTTAGCACTGAATTCGGTGATTCAAGATAAAACCATTGGCAGGTTCGATGTGGATTCCAGTTACCTTGTAATTGCCAGGAAGGATGGCAAGCTTTCTTCGTGGATAAGTGAGTTTATTATAATAATGAATTTGTTCGATTATAACGTTTTTTTCCTGTAGGCAATACATTTAGCAGTTTTTCTCGATTCACTGAAGATGAACAGAAATGGATCATAATTGGAGCCGGAATTTCGGCACTAGTCTTGCTGGCCATTATTCAAGCTCTTTGCATGTTCTGCCGATGCAAAAGTAATCCATCGCGTCAACAAGAAGACTACCTCGATGAGAAAGTAAGCGAACACTGTCTTTGTTTGTCTATAAATAATAAACAAATCTTTTTCCAGGACAACGTGGACAAACAATGGAAAGAGTACACTCATGACCAGTACAATGGCGGCTTGTACAATGGATACGGAGTGGATGAATATGGCTATGGGAACGGAGGAGGAGGCACTAGCAAATCGAACAGTCTGCACAAGAACTACCGCGGTGGCCAGGACCGTTCTCAGCAGTATCACAATGGCGAGTACAACACTCATGGCTCAACTCAATACCATCCAAGTCTGGACCGTAGACAGTATGAACAGCAACAGCAGCAGTACTCGCACCACAGTCGAAGAAGTAACCACGGGCCATATGAAATGAACGATCGTCACCCGCCTGGCAAGTTTGTGCAGCAATCACAAGTGCACCAAATGCAGCCAGACTTTTACTTTATGCCTCACCAACGCAAGTACTCCAGCGATGTCGTCAGAGTCTTCGTCGACTATGACAACAACTGAACTCTCCTTGATTTTAGGTGCCAATCGCGCCTTATTTTTTTTTAATTTTTTGGTTGCGAAACAAATCCACTTATTTATATGTGCCATTTATATAAACAATTTGTAAATAAAATTTTTATTACTTAGTTTTCATAATTATAATAAAATCAAATAAATTTAACAACATTAAAATGAATGAAATGAAAATTTGGAATTATTCCGATTCGGAATGTGAATTATTCACTACTTCCGTATAGTTTTGTTTATCGATAGAAGCTCCATTTGGAACAACTAAAATTGGCTTCATGAGGGTCATATTGTTACAGTCAAGGGTGCACTTGTCCAGACTGAGACGACCATTTTTGACCACAATTAAATGATTAAGCTGGTGATTAGCTCTGATAGTGAGATTAGAAAGCTTAACAACTGATTCACAATTGATAAACAAAAATATGTCGCCACAATCTTGGTGGGACAACAATTCAACATTGTTGCCAATGCCAATGATTTCGATGTCTTTTTCAATCCAAGAAAGTGGCTTGTCATAAATTCCTGGTGACAAGTAAATTACATCGCCAGACTTGGAAGAAACAATGGCCTTTTGCAAAGATGGCTGAATTTTCACAGACCAATCGGAACGTCCGTTTGCCTTAAAATAAAGTAAACAAACAATTAGAAACACATTGTTTTAATATTATATTTTACCCCAATAGAGTTACTGATTTTAGCCATAAAAGTTGACAAAGAGTTGAATGCAAAATTTTTCGATACCAAATGAATTGTAGGACAAGTTTGCTCAAAGTCAATGTCTACTCGTTCAGGCATTAAAGTGTAATACAAACTTCGAAGATGATGATCTTCAATAATTTTCATTTCTCTTTCCAAGTCCTGCAACTTCATTTTCAACCGAATATATTCAGCAGCATCTAATTCGGTTGCAAAATCGCCAGTATCGCCTTGAAAATCGCCATTTTCAGTAAATTTATTATTAAGATAGGTCATTTTGTCTTTAGTAGCAAACGCCTCAGTAAGAATAGCGTTAAAACGATTGATGAAGCCTTCAGATAAAATTTTATTCTTCATGTCCCAGATGAGGGTCAATCGTGGAATTAATCGAGTGGGAACAAAGTCTTCGCTTTGAGCATTCTCATCTAAATCGTCCCAAGGGCGCCAAATACTTTTATAGAATAGACGAACAAGCTCAATTAAATAAGCAGTGTTGTTGAAATCAGATTCATCCTCATCGGAAGAAATCACGAAAAGATCAACTAATGGCACAGTAAATACTTCAGTCTTTTTAAGAAACGGTTGAATTTTTTCACTTTCCCCACCAGTTAAATCTTTAATATTTGGAAAAATCATGTCCATAATGACAACTGATGCTTCTAGTGTTTTGTAGAAAACATCGACGACATTCACACGAAAAGAAGTCCCATTCGGATATTCCGATGAAGTTGGCTTCCAAATAGCTTTCCAACCCAAGGGCTCGATATTAGAACCAATGTAATTAGACATAGCATCAAAGACTTCGCACACTTGAGCATCGCCCAAAATATTGGTGTAAATGTTCTGAACGTCAGAAGGCATAAATTGAAACTGAAAAATTTCAGGCATCTCTTTGTCAAGAGCGGCAATGTTATGTTCTGAATCTTCCATCGTAACCAAATGAGCAAATGAAGTTTTGACAAACGAGAAAGAAACACCACGGAATCAAGTAAAGACAAATTACTGAATTGGTTCACTTGACCAGTTGAAGTCTTCAAGCAACAACAAACAACTGCCGTTTGACAAGTTGAACCGCCAATTTTATCGTTCACAAATAAAGTAATTCAATTTAAATGTTCACTTTTAGAATACAATTAAATACCAATCAATTGACTTTATGTAATTTTCCTGATTACATTTTCATTTATATAATTGTTATTTATAATTAATATACATCTTATCTTTTAAAATTATCAACAAACAAATGTTTGACAATTTGGCATTTATTGTCACATCATCTGTGGAGGGAATCCGTTGGTCCGCATTGGCTTGTGTTGAATGGAAATGTGTGTGGTGGTTTGATTTTCATTTGTGTTCAGTTCTTGTTCACATCTTGATTGTATTTACTTTTTTTTGTTCAGTTGTATGTCATCTTTTCCCAAATAACTACCAACACCAGTTGTTGTTGTTCCAATTCGACAATGGATTCTATGGATACTTCCAATTTGGACGATCTGCTTCATCGGGCAGAACAATTGACTGCCAGTATTGATGGCAATGTTGAAATGCCGCGAATTGAACGAAATCTTAAACAACTTCTCGATGCTGGTGATCAAATGTGGGCACGTACTGCTTCTTCTGCTTCAAAAGATGTCAACGATGTACGTGCTTCGGTTCTTCTTGGATCGAAAGGTTTCGATTTGCAAAAAGTGTCTCAACAATTGGATTCACTCAGTGCTATCAAGAAAACAGTTCAGGTTGAGGCTGTGTCGGATTCTGACATTAAAGGATTTCTTAAGAAAGAATATGAAAATGCTATAGTCAAGAACATCGAAACTGTGCGATCATCGACGATTGAAACTTCCGACAACTTTTACTTGAATTTTATTCAAAAAGAATGGGAAGATCAAAAGACTCGAATTCTGAATGCTTTAATCGGTCCTGATGAGGTCAAAGAAATGTCATTTGATATCACTATTAAGTCACCAAATAGCAACAGCAGTCCTAATCAAGGAAGGGCTAAGCTTTACTTCGATAAAACATTTATTGACAAAACGGCGATCTCTTCAATGAATGCTTCAGAGATGGCATTTGCTAAAGAAGTTGTCAAATATGTAGATCAAGTTGTAAACACTTCTCTTAAGACCGACATTACCAAATCATTTTGTACAGTTGCTCGAAACATCATAGGAGAAAGTTCAATTATTGATTTATGGACTATGGTATCGACGCTTATTTCTATTGATATTCCTCAAATCAACGAAAAAGATGCTTTGGCTCGACGAAATAATTTCAAGCTTAATAATCATTTTCTTACTAAATCATGCAACTATCTGGAAGAAAAGTTTATTCAATCAATGCAAGGCATGGTAAATGCCCCAATTGGCCAAGTGGTTACATGTGATGTTATCTATAATCTTGTCAAGGATTACTTAAATATCAAAACTCCTTTCTACTCAAGTATGTCTTTCAGTAATACAATCTACCCAACCAAAGATTATGGAGAAGATGGATCGGTAGAAGGAATTCCGGTGTGGTGCTTTATTTTTTACTGTCTCAGAGCTGGCTCTATTGATGCAGCAATCAATGTCGTCCAGAAGATTGGTAATAATTCATTGAAAAACGAATTAAGCAACATACTTCGCGAATACAAACTAAGTAATGATGGTTATTTGAGTAGAAAGACTGAAGAGCAGCTCAAATTAAACTATCAACGAACAGTCCGATTAAGTAACGACGTTTTCAAAAAGTCCGTTTATTCCATCTTTGCTCGATGTGCTCAAGATGAGTTTTACTCGGAAATATTTGATAAAGTAGATGATTTTTTATGGATTAAATTAAAAAAGGTCTCCTTTAACGAACTCGAAAACGAAACCAACATTTCACTTAACCTCAATCTGCCAGACCAATTTAATCTAAGCAAGTTTAAGAAAGAAATTATCGAAGAACTTGGAGAAAGTTATTTTGATGCCCATGAACAGCCGTTCCTCTATTTCCGAGCTCTTTTTTTGACACTTCAATGGGAAGCGGCAGTTGAATTTTTGTTTCGGTTTGATGCATATCGCTGTTATGCTTTACATATTGCCTTAGCTCTTCATGAACACAATCTCATAATACCATCACATCATGTGAAGTTATCGATCTTGTCTAAAGTGCCAACTGATCCTGTCGAAATTCAACGTCTGAATTTAGCTAAATTGATAAGCATTTATACGAAAAAATTTGAAATGACCAACACAGTGGACGTTATCTATTACTATTATTTCTTACACGATCTTCGCACTCCTTCAGGAGAGCCACTGTTCACTTCATATGTTTCGCAATTGGTTCGAGAAACAAAGAACTACGATATTCTACTTGGCTTTGTCAATCAGGATGGTGTTCGAGTTCCTGGAGCTATTGATAAATTTAATCACGATGCGAGCCTCATCATAACACAAGTGGCAATTGATCTGGAGAATGATGGATTCTTTGAAGATGCAGTTAAACTATACGACTTGGCGGGAAATCATACTAAAGTATTATCT
Source organism: Rhizoglyphus robini (assembly GCA_023373905.1). Taxonomy (NCBI): domain Eukaryota; kingdom Metazoa; phylum Arthropoda; class Arachnida; order Sarcoptiformes; family Acaridae; genus Rhizoglyphus; species Rhizoglyphus robini. Next base: position 4,499,756 of record JAKIJQ010000007.1, on the reverse strand, counting down.
CTACTCAACAAAATGCTTTGTCCTTTGATTTCTCATCACAAAGGCGTAGACTCTAAACGGGAAAAGATTGAAACATTTGCTATTCAAATAGCGGAACGGTAAGATGTTTTGTTATTAATTATTAAAAACAAACTAATTGTTTGCTGTTTTCAGATATTGTAACCAAAAATGTAAAGCTACTCGCGAAATAATGTCTACATTTTATTTACTCATTGATTTGATGACATTCTTTGATTATTATCACAATCAACAATATAACGAAGCATTAGATGTAAGTCTTGACATCATTGATTTTGTTTTTCTAATGCAAGTCTGATTTTGGTAGACTATAGTCAAATTGAACATTTTCCCACTGCGATCATCAGAGATTGACGGAAAAGTTAACGATTTCTCACATTATTCTGATGAGGTGAGGAGAAATATTCCCGATCTTCTACTGGCCACTATGGACATTCTTTGTTCACAATACAAAGAAATTAAGTATGTGATCAATTATTCTATCTATACTTGAAATTTATTAACTAAATATTTATTAAAATAGATCTTCCATTCCGAAAGTGATTAACAAATTTGGTTTTATTGGCGATGCGTCCAATAAAGAACAGGTACACTTTATTGTCTAATTTATTTTATTAAATCCTCTCGTTTGTTTGTTTTTAGCTTTGTATTGAATTGCGTGAAAAGGCAAGATCGTTAATTACGTTTGCTGGTATGGTTCCTTATCGAATGCCTGGAGATGCAAATGCAAAATTAATTCAGCTAGAGTCCTCCATGGCTTGAGTAGCTATCACCACCATATATCATGCGTTTTTACCTTTGTATGCATTGTCCAAACTGATTAAATTGTAAATTACTTCCAAGCTAAATGTACTTTCAAATCTAACTTTATAATTATCCCATTTAACCTAATGACTATACTAAAGTGTATTGTGTTGCATCGGAATGGATGTTTGACATCTAATACGAATGAATTCAAATGGTCTAGTGGAAACGGAATAAGCCAAAACGCCGGCACCTGCATCAATTCGCGGTGCGGCTATTTGCACGCCATCGAGTGTGGGAGTCTATTTGCACGAGGACAGCAGCGAAGTCACGCTTCTTTTCAGGCCTTTATTCCTCTTCTCTTGTCTGCTGCCTAGCCAATGCAAGTCATTTCGAAATAGTGAATCGATCAATCTGGTTATCTCCCATTTGGTGCCGGTCCATTCTGGGCACCTTGTCATCAGCTGCTCTCAACCCATTGCCTCCTTTATCTCTTCATGTAGATAACTTTAGGAGCGAACTCCATTTCTACTCTTAACGTGAATTCAAAATTGTTACTCCATCCTCATCAACACCTACAAAACCACGCCTAACTCAATCATCCTAGGTTTTGGTTATTTAGTCATTCAAGATTTACTTTCACCGTTTCTTCTTGGTCAAGGCTTTTCATTTTGTCATTTTCAATGTCTGCTAACTCACAAACACTACCTCCTCGTGAGGCATCTCTTTTCAAAAAGATCTTGAAGCATTTCAAAGATAAACAATTTAAAAATGGTCTCAAAGTGGCTAATCAAATACTGTCGAACCAAAAATTCGCTGAACATGGCGAAACTTTGTCCATGAAAGGACTGATCCTTAATTCGATGGGGAAAAAGCAAGAAGCTTTCGACTATGTAAGACGTGGTTTAAAGAATGATGTGAGATCTCATGTTTGTTGGCACGTTTTTGGATTGCTTCAAAAGGCAGACCATAAATATGAAGAGGCCATTAAGTGCTACCGAAATGCCTTGAGGTTAAAGAAGGATTCTGTTCAAATTCTCTCTGATTTGAGTCTTGTGCAAATTCAAACTCGTGATCTTGAAGGATATCGAGATTCTCGCTATCAACTCTTCTCGCTCCGTCCTGGTGAACGATCTACTTGGATTGGTTGTGCTATGGCATATCATCTTACCGGTGATCATGGTACTGCAGTAAACATTTTATCCGAATACCAAAAAACTAACGCAAACAATGGCAACTTTCGCCGAAATGGTCGTCGTCACAATGAAGCTTATGAACACTCGGAATTGTTGCTTTACAACGTCTCTATTCTTGTAGAATCTGGTCGATATGATGAAGCATTGACTTTGCTTACTGTATCTGAAAACGAGATTGTCGATAAAATCGCATACTTCGAGTATAAATGTGAAATTTATTTGGCCTTGGGCAAATTTAAGGATGCACAAAAGATCGTCAAAGATGAACTGATTAGTCGCAATTCTGAGAATGCTTACTACTATGAATTATTGGAGAAAGCAAACCAAGTTAGGAATGAAGAACAACGTTTAGAAATATACAACCAATTGGCCGAATCTTATCCTCGTTCACAGACAATTCTTCGTTTACCGTTGAACTTTATCTGTAACCTCGATGTATTTAGACAGAAAATGGACACTTACCTTCGAAGAGGTTTCAGAAAAGGACAGCCAGCAATGTTTCGCGATCTTAAGCATCTTTATAATGCCGAACTTGTAAAAAGCGGAGAATTGAGTTCTTTTACTTACTCAAAACTTGATATTAAATCTTTTACGCAAAAATTACCTCGAACTGAATTTGAAGCCGAATTGAAAAAGGCTAGAAGAATGAAATTGCCTTCAAAAATTGAGATTATTGAGAACCTTCTCTTAAGTTACGTTGAGAACTTGAAATCTCAAAACTCTTTTGACACTCAATCGAGCAATTCTGAAGCTATTACATGTTTGCTTTGGGTTTACTATTTTCTTGCGCAGCACTTTGATGCTCTTAAAGAATTTGGAGTTGCTTTATATTTTGCCAATTCTGCTTTAGTGCATACGCCAACATTAATTGATATTTTTGTTATCAAGGCAAAGATTTTCAAACATGCTGGATTTCCCGAAAAGGCCGCGAAATACTTAGAAGAAGCACAGAGTCTGGACACTTCTGATCGCTATTTAAATTCTAAGTGCGCTAAATATTTAATTCGAATTAACAAGATCAAAGAAGCCGAAGAAATGTGTCTCAAATTTACTCGTGAGGGTGTTCCGGCTGTTGAGAATCTTAACGAAATGCAATGCATGTGGTTTCTCACCGAAATGGCGTCTGCTTACCAACGAATGAACATGTTCGGTGAAGCACTTAAAAAGTGTATCGAAGTTGACAATCACTTTGCTGAAATCAATGAGGATCAATTTGATTTTAACACCTACTGCATGCTTAAAGTGACACTTCGTTCTTACGTGCAAATGATTCGTCTTGAAGACCATATTAAGTCTCACCGATTCTTTCTTAATGCCGCCAAGTCAGCTATTGAAATTTACTTAAGGTATGAGTGTTATTTTATTTTTTACTCTCTTTTAATTTTGTTTATTTTATTTGTCTAGATTACATGACAAGCCTATCAACGACAAATCTGAGACCAACGATGAGTCGGACTCGCAACTGTCCGCATCAGAGCTGAGAAAGATGCGAAACAAACAGCGTAAGGCACAACTTAAAGCTGAAAAAGAGAATGAAAAGGCACAGAAGAAAAACAATGAAAAACGCGATAATGAGTCAAAGAGTGAATTTGCCGAGGTTGTTGATGTTAACAAACTGGAAAAAAGCGAGACTCCATTGGACGATGTAATGCGATTCTTAACGCCATACAAGTTTTTCGGACGTCATTTAGTGGAGACTCACTTACTTGCTTTTGAGATCTATTTTCGTAAAGGCAAGCTTTTGATGCAATTGCAAAGTTTGAAAAGATCTACTCGCTTATGCTCTACTAGTTCGAAATTTTACCCCACTTTGGTGCGCCAATCTTGTCTCTTTTTGCATCATCTTATCACTAACTTCGAGCAACTTAATGAATCGATTCGTTTTGTGCTGCATCAAGAACTACCAACATTGGATATTTTCGGATATAATAGTATTGACGGTGATCAAGTGGACGTCTTAAGTAAACTGCCAACTACAGAAGAGTTTATTGAAAAGCATCTTTCGCCAACTTCAAAGTCATTTCAAATCCGAGTGGAGCACTTAAAAGCGAAACATTTTTTGATCGAGTCTAACAATTCTAGCTCAAACGATTCTTCACCTAGCAAACTCAAATCTGCAACTGAATACACAGAATCTTTGCTTTCTTCATTGGTCACTGACCTGGAGCACTTAAGTGATCTTACATTGGAAAGCGGTCTTGCTTTTTATAACTCAGTCAAATCCAACGGTTATGGACAGGTGTCTGCTCCAACACTGGAACAGTTGAGGCAAAAGCTCCATCTCCTGTATCCTTATGCTTCTCGCTTTATGGTGGACAAAGAGATTCAGGAATTGGAAAGTGAACTTGTTGACTCTGATTACTTCACTGCTGAGACCGAGGAGTATACCGCCAACTCCAATGCAACCGATGGATAAATACATCGATTGCAATAATGTTTTTATATGTTTTACATTCGTTTGTAAGCATGAGTTGATATATTATTAATATTAATAAATTCTAGTGAATTAAACTGTTCAAATCTATTGATTGTCAATTGAAAGATATGTACTGCGAACTTTTAGCGAGTTGTTTGCACTTGTTTACTGTTGTGTACTATTTATGCAATTACAAAGTAATTGTCTCTCAAGGACATTGCCTGTATTGCGCTATTTAGCCATCAGATAGCTTGGCTGACACATAAAGCCTTCTGCTCTCTTACAGTTTCTTTTGCCAGTGAACGTCATAAACTGAATCATTGGTCCAAGTTATAAGTTAATAAGTTATAAGTTAGACCAAGAAGGTCACTCTAGATTGGCTATCGATTCTGATAGTGGAGATCAATTGTCGAATGATAGATGGCGCCCAATGAGGCACCTTAAATGCCCTACGAGAGTAGCAAGGAATGAAGTGCACTCAAGTCTGGCTGATAGAGCCACAAGAGAGCGTGTCTGTTTGTGTTTGTGCCTGATCGTGCACTCTCACACTTTTACTGCAAGTCTTATTCACCTCGAATGGCTCATCGGTTTGTTAGTTTGGTTCCATCGAGTGTCGTCTTTAAATTGCTTCTTCCACGACTGTCACCCTTGGACTGCCAAACAGCATTGCACCAGAGTGTAAGTGGACCGAGTGCACAAGCTGAAACGCCACACCGATTCTAATTGGCAAAATGTGTCACCACTAATTGCTCCACCTGGTCTTTTCATTTCTATCCATCTGCGATATCAACAAGCACTTTTCCACCTTACCACTTTAACCCCACTGACCTTCCTTTTGCTTCTTCCTGTTGTTTTGTGCATTTTTATTTTATTTTGTATGTTTTATCTCGTGTAATTTTATCAAGTATTGCTATAGCATATCTGCTTTGACCATACAGTGTTTAGCTTGAAAAAAAAGTCTGACAAGTGAGTTGATTCGTTGATAACTCTGGCTTGAATTATTTTATGCATCGAACTAAGAATGGAGGACAATCAAAGTGCTGGTGAGTGATCCATCTTTTCAATTGCAAACACTTGAATGATTCTGTTTGTTTTAGACATATGCCGCGTTTGTCGGTGTGAAGGCACATCAGACAAACCGTTATATCATCCGTGTATCTGCACAGGAAGCATAAAATATATTCACCAAGAATGGTATTTTTATTTTTATTATTTTTTCTTTTACTGATAATATTTATTTTTCAATTAGCCTGATGCAATGGCTTAAATATAGTGAGAAAGAATTCTGTGAACTTTGTAATTATCGTTTTTCGTTCATTCCTAGTAAGTAAAAGCTAATTTGATATATTCAATTTATAATTTGATTTTTTAATCTAGTATATTCACCTGATATGCCTCAACGTTTACCGTTAAAAGACATATTTAGTGTGATCGCAAGATGTCTGGGTACAGTGGCCCGGTACTGGCTTCAATACACATTGGTTGCTATTGCCTGGCTTGTAATTATCCCACTGACGGCCTGTAAGTTTTTATCGATAAAAATTTCCCCTTTATTATTTGATATTTTTCCTATAGACCGAATTTACATGTTTTTGTTCAATTACTCTTTTGACGATATATTGAGTTTTACGTTTGAATTTTCCAAAACTGAAAACCTGTTTTCCGATGGATTCTATGGTTGTTGTGTTGTTATGTGTACATTGTGCACATTTATTTTTCTCATATGGCTACGCGAACAGATTATTCGTGTTGGAGCTCCTGATTGGTTGGAAAGGCCACTGAATTTTCGAATATTTCAAGCATTATTCCGAATTCCAGAAAATGTAAACATTCAAAATGGACAACAGCAGCCCCAAGCAAATGATGCAATCGCTAATAATAACAATGACGATGATGATAACGAAGATGATATTGATATGAATGATGCCGAAGACGAAAATGGTATGCTTTTAATTAAGATATTTAATTTATACTTAACTGTTAATTTAAAGATGTAGAAACTGACGGGGAAATAGAACTGGATGCTATTGAACAAAATGAAAATAACGAAGAAGTCGCCCAACCTGCTGCTGCTGCTGCTCCTGGTAATCAAGTAGCCGTTGCTCAAGACTGGAATCCGGTCATTGAGTGGGATAGAGGGGCAGAAGATATTACTTGGGAAAGAGTATGTCTGTACAATTAGTGTTGTCAATTTTGTTTTCAATCTTTTTTTTATTAGATTCTTGGCTTGGACGGTACTTTTGCTTTCCTAGAAAATGTCTTTTGGGTGATTACTTTGAACACTTTGTTTATTCTCATTTTTGCCTACTGTCCTTATCATATCGGCAATTTGGTATTCAAGAAACTCAATTCTGAACAGATGCTCGTTTCTTCGCAATTTGACCGATTCGTTATCATCTTTATTGGTTATCTCATGATTGGTTTTATGCTGTTTGCCCTTCATACTGCCACTTCATTGACCCGCTTTACGCGTTTGCAGCGTTTCTTCGGGTTCTGTTACATTATTGTGAAAGTTGCACTTTTGGTAACTTTAGAAATTGGTCTCTTCCCAACTGTTGTTGGTTGGTGGCTTGACATCTGTTCTCTTCCATTATTTGGTACGACACTTCAGAACCGAATCGATAATTTCTACACATCTCCGGGCACTTCTCTTTTCATTCACTGGCTGGTTGGGATGATATGCATCTTTTACTTTGTTTCTTTTGTCCTTATGGTCAAAGAGTCTGTTCGCCCTGGAATTCTTTGGTTCATTCGCAACCTGAACGACCCGAACTTCAACCCTGTGAATGAAATGATCCATTTGCCTATTTTGTCTCACCTTCAACGTTGCGTCATATCTTTGGTCATTTTTTGCTCTGTGGTTTTGTTGGTTGTGTATTTGCCTATTGCTACCATTCAAAAATTATTGCCTAACTTTTTGCCTTATAACAACGTTTCTAACAAGTAAGTCCTTCTTGAACCTTTTTCATCATTAATTGAAATGTTATTTTATTAGTGAATCGCCATTCGAGCTTATCTTAGAGTTGTTTGTTTTTCGTATTCTTCTTCCAAACATTATCGAAGCAAACGACTATACTTTCCGTCAACTAATCAAATCAAGCATTAAAAATTGGTGCCAGTTGTTTTCATACATTCTTAACCTCAAGAGCTACCTTTTGGGAGACAACCAGAATGAGAATGATATCAATGAAGACCATATGGACGATCTCACTAGTCAGACTTATCTGAAACCTAAATTTTTTATCCTTCGTGTTACTTTGCTGATTCTATCTTTTTGCTCAACTTTGTTTTTCTTTGGCGTCTTTATGCTCACTATTCCCATTCTAACTGGCCGGGATCTTCTAGACTTCATCAACACGCATGTTGACATCAGTGACATTCGTGTCAATGAATTTTACACCGCTGCAATTGGCATTTATGGAAACTTAGTACTCATTCAGACAGCCAATCGTTTGGTCGAATGGGTTCGTGAAATTACCAGATTGAACTCTGCCAAAATAGCGAAATGGTTTTCTATTCTTTGCAAACTTGCCATTTCTGGCATGCTGCTCTTTGGCATTATTCCTCTACTTGTTGGCGTCCTTTTCGACGTGGTCATCCTAATGCCATTGCGTGTGCCTCTCAATCAAACTCCTATCTTGTATCTATGGCAAGACTATGCTTTTGGCATACTTCTCACCAATGTAATTTGCGTCATCAAGATGATGGCTGATGTCAGGTTTAAAGACATTATGGAACAAGTGAGTTTATCTTGCTAAATTTTATGTTACTAACACTTGTTATCTAGATTTACAACAATGGTCTAGCCAACACAAACCTTCAGCTGATTATCTTTGAACTGGCTATTCCGAACATTTCTTTGATTGGCCTTATATTGGCAGTACCTTATGTAAGCGTAAACACTTTTTTGCCCCTGTTTCGAGCTTCATTTGAACTGCAAACTATGGTGAACCGACGAATTCATTCCGCTTTGTTTATTTTGGCTTTAATCATCTTCTTCTGCAAATACCAAATTAACAAATTTATCAGCTTTTACGAACACATTCGAAATGACAAATATTTGGTGGGACGACGTTTAGTCAATTACGATCATAAGTCAACCTCGAAGTGATACTTTTCTATTGCATTTGAAAATGTTCGTTCTGTGCTAAAGCAATACTCTCACCAATTTAGTCATTACACTACGAGCCACTTGATTCTTTCGATTTGTGCTTAAAATGGTCTATTTTCATAAGCTGGCCACCTAAGCTTTGTTTGTTACTATTTGTAAATCGTTGATTTATTCATATTTATTACAAATTAATATTTTCGTTTATTTCAATAACATGCAATCATAATTGTAATAATATTTTAATATGTTACAATAATAGTTATATTTTTGGATTTCGAATATCACATATTCAGAGAAATCAATAAATATTGAATACGTTCAAATAATAATAATACCATGTGGTGGTTAAATTAAACGAAGCTTATATTTCCCCTTAAGCCAGCAATTCCTTTTGTTTTTGATTCATCTTGGTCTCTTTTGATGTTCCGCTTTCTGGAAGGAGTGTCTTTGCGATACTGAACCATATTTGAGAAATCGATTACGTAGATAAAGCCGGCAATCATAACTTCGCATTGGAGATTTTGGTTCTGATATTCGGTCTCAATTTCCTGGCTGGCACGAGTGTCAAATAGCCACCAACCATTACGCCCTTCGTAGTACCAGTGATAGTTGCCATCGAAAGTGGCAATACTCAAGTTGGTAGAGTTGAGGATATTGGTATCGAAGAAATTTGCTGGTACCGAGGTTCGACACATTGGACATTTGTTATTTCGTAGCACAGCTCCTTTGGCACAGAGAAAACAAAATTCCTAAATTTAATGCATGTTGATTATTATTTTAGACAATCAAAAACAACAATTATAATTACGTGAGAACATGGCAGTTTGACTTGATGGGTAATTTCTTGCCAACAAATTGGACAAGGATCGGTTGTTGAGTCAGCGGTGGATGAGGTAGCCATTGGCCGGTTTGAGTGACAAGCCAGCAAAGTGACTCGGATTAAAAACAATGGAACAAGTCAAATCACCAAATGATGCAATAAAAACGAACGAGCATAACAACGTCAAGTTAAAAGTCCAGTTTGTCAACAAACAAACACTTTTGAGTGCCACTTGCCTAGAATAACGACCACTCGGGCAATTCACACATGAGGTAACTGGCAATGTTATTAACGCTCACATACCTTTGTGCCAGTTTTGAATCACTTCGAGCTTACGTCATTGATAGTCTCCTTATCGATGCCTTAATCGTGTCGTTACCATTACGATTGCCTTACCTTTGGTGATAGTATTATTATTTTTATTGCTTCTGGTGATATGGACCCGAGAGACCCAAGCATGAACATACCGCCCCACCAGAGCCAATCACACGCTCATTTTCCAATGGCACAATCAAGTCAATCATTACCACCATCTGTTCAATGTTCGCCTATTTTTGTGGAATATCAACTCATGAAAGAATTGTAAACATAAACTTAATTATTGCCCAATCATTACTTTACTTTATCATTGCAGTGTATTATTTCAAAAGCAAAATTTTCCCCATATTTACCTTGTTCCATCCCATTCTTCGGCCTTTGGTTTGTTTTTCTCTTAATAATTGTTCTTAAACACCTTTATTTATTTATTTTTATTTTTAAATAAACTTAGATTGGTTTGGTGTTATGTTCATTCATAACGGCCTTTATAATGGAAAAATGCTTCGTTTTTCGCTCTATATTAGTGCGTCATACCCAAACTGTGATGTTCCAGTGAGTACTTCATTTGGCCCATATAATTGCAATTATTTATTTGTTTATGTTCTTTTAGAAAATCTCTTTTGATCCAATTCCAATTCACCCATTTGTTAATCAAACTACAGGCGAATTGAACACTTCTTTTCGATTTACCAAATGGAATTCAACCAATAATTTTATTTATGAAATTGTGCAATATGCAAAGAGTATATTTGAAATTAATGACTTAAATGATCTCAAGCAATGTACCAGCAACCAAATACCAGATTGTGATTATGATACCAATGGACTGAAAACTTTAATCTCTAAGAATATGAGCAATTTTAACGATGAAGTAATTAAGAAAAATGGAGACGATAAACACTCTATCAATTTTACCGAACCAGAAAACGAATCTGTGATTAGTAAATTGCGAAATAAACTAATTACTGGAAAAGTTTCCAACGAAAATAATCAATTCGACCAATTTGGCAAATCGAACTCGTACAACGGCGCGATGCAATTTAGTTCTCCATCTATTTCTGGTCTTTCATGGTCAAAGAATATTGTCTTTAAATGAAAATTTATATTACTGGGTCTGTTAGCTTAAACCTGCCTTTCTTTCATATTGCTTTATTTTTAATTTATATGCGAGTTACTATTATTTACACTTTATTATATATTTTTTGACTTATTAATTTTAGTTCTATTGAAGTAAATTGTTTTATTTACCAACTTTGACTGTCAATAGTTTTATCAACTTGATTCGCTAGTAATTCTGCAATTGTCTAAGCCACATTCAAGCCAAATTGAAATCTGCAATAATGTTAGAAGAAAGTTTTTAAAATGGCAACTTTATTTGTAAATTTGTATAATTAAGCAATTGACTTGCGTTATAAGTTGACCGGTCGTCAGCGTCAATAGCCGAGTGGTCAGTGCAGTCGGAAGTAGTTCAACAAATCATCGTTGAAGTTTCGAGCAATTTTTTCTACAACTGCAGCAAGTTGTCTGGTCTGTGGGACAAAAGCCGATTAATAGAACTGACATAGAACAGAAAGTGGTCCTACCCAGAGCCAGAACTCGTTGAATTGTTTGCGCTGCACCTTAATATCCTTTTGCTGGTCGTACTTCTCCCGAAGGAAGTATCCACGCGAATCGTAGAATTTGGTTCGCAACTTGTCGGTCTTGGAATTGAGCATCTTAACTTCATCAAACAGCATGTTGAACGTCTCTTCTCGGGTGACGGGATTGATGAATCGCTCCAAATCGTACTTGACGGACGATTGCAAACATGTCGCTTTAGCCAACATTTCCTTACCGTCCACTTCGCCTAGAGTAGTGATGAAGTTTACCTTCTCCGGTGGGATGACTTCTTTGGTCTTTGCCTGTTGCTTTCCCTTCTTCTCTCGATGGGAGTACAAGGCCACTAGAGACTTGATGATGCTACCGTAAGAGAGGCGAAGCATCTGAATAGAGGAGTTGAGGTCGATCACCTGTTGGACAAAGCCATCAATCCATTTCGACCTGTCGTTCAATATTGCTCACTTACCTCATCGTTGAAATCTTCGAACTCTCTATTTTCGATGACTTCCGAGGTGCTAAGCTCTTTCTTCTCTTTCTTTTTCTTCTTTTCTCGGACCATCTGATTGATTGTCGGCTTGGTAAATTCCAATTGCTCTGTCTCCTTGGGCTTGCTCTTGCTCTTATCTTTGTCCGTTTTAGTTTTTTCCTCTTTTGCTTTAGTGTCCTTAGCTTTTTTTGCCACTCGAGTTTTGTCCTCTTTGGGCTTGTCTGTCTTGTCTTTCTTCGATTTATCTTTGTTCTTCTCTTTGGGTTTTTGTTTTTGCTTCCCCGGAGTCGGCGGAGGAAACTGGTCAATTGCATCGGAAGTGACCTCGTCGTTGGTCGAATCCTCGGTCTGTTCTTCGTTTTCTTTTTCTTCTTCGTCGGGTTCGTCCTTAGTCTCGTCATCGTCTCCTGGTCCTTCCTTTTCTTGATCCTCCTCATTGTCTTCACCCGAGACGAGCTTCTTGGGCTTGGCAGTCTTCTTCTCTTTGGCTTTTGGTTGCCCTTTTTCTTGTGGAGCTTTTTTGGAAGTTTTTGGCGACTGTGCACCTTCATCGTCTTGATCATCCTTTTCGCCGGCCTCAGCGTTCAAGTCTTGTTCCTCTTCCTTTTCATCTTTGGCTTTAGCTTTAGCTGCCTTCGGTGGAGCTTTGGTTTTGTTGCTTGCTGATTTGTCTTCGGCCGTGGTCTTCTTGTTTTTCTTGTCCGACTTGTCTTTAGGCTTGTTCGAGCCTTTCTTAGACTTGTCCTCTGACTTTTTGTCAGTACCATCTTTCTTCGAACTATCTCCATCTTTACCTGTCTTGGTAGACTTGCTCTTGCCCATGAAACAGTCGAACAGTTCAGACTAATGAGAAATGAATTTCAAACAGAAACACTGTTGCATTTGAAATAATCAATTTTATATTCCAAGATTTGAGTTAACTTTGATAATATTATAAATTCGATCATTAGAACAACATATAAAAAAGGCATTAATATTATTTTCCTGAAATAATAACTGAATCTGAATTTATAATCAGTAATTAAATTAGTAAGCAGTGAACTCGGTGGGCACATAATATTTTGCAAGCATGTTGCAATTTTTCAAATGGCCCTCACATGTGAATACTACGACAATAATTGTGAATGAAATGTGTTTTGGTAACAGTATTAACAGTGAATTCAACGAACAATTCAGTCAGCCACTGCAGTGGTCAAATAATAAATAAAGTATCCTTTGCTGGCCACAACTGCAAGTGTTACTTTTGATTCGGTTGTGAAGTCAGAAGTCAAAAGATTAAACTAAAGTGACAAATGAAAATGTTCACACTAAAAAGAAAGTGGTTGGGGAGAGTTGGCCCAGGAAGGACTGTTAACGGATAATGCATTCTGTTGTGTGTGTGGAGATGACTATTGCTCAATGGATCGATTGCCGATTATCATTGAAAGGGTCTGTCTAATGAGAGGCACAACAAAGGCTCATTGGTGTGGGCCTGCATTCAACTCAATGCGACCCCAATGACAACAAACAAAGTCTGTCACAGTGGACGGGCTAGTCGGGACTGGTCGGTGACCATTCCGACCTGGAATAAACAAACTAATCGATGAATGGATGGACACATTAGCCCAATGATTGACTGGCAGTATTGTCGTGGCTCGGCTTTGACTTTACGACTTTGCGAGAGTTGGCTTTAGTATGCCAATAATGGCGCACTAATCACAATGAAATGCAATAGGCTCACGGGAGGATATGTGCTCATAAACATATGAATAGATCCGAATTGCCTAGTGCCCACTTGCCATCATGCATTGTGCTGAGGATCGTTTTCACGAGATTCACAGCTGTGGCCGATTGAGTCAATGAGATCGAGACATGCAAACTGCCAGTTGCATGGCCAGGTCCAAATTGCCAATGACAACTCACTATCAGGCAAGACAGGGTGGAGGTGCCCACTGAATGAACTAATTAGAGAACAGTAATAGATACGACTAAATCGGTTACAATTGATTGGCACAAATAGACAAGGCAATTTAAAGTGCAGTTCAATTGAGTGAATTACTGCAAATTGAACAGTCTATATCAGATTGATTCAATTTGCCGTCACCGAAACTTCACAGGGTCACAGAAGCACATGTCAGAGAGCTATACAAACAAAGCAACACCTTTATTGACATGTCGTGGGCTTTGTTGCCGACTAATTGGGCGAAGACACCCAGCGATTGAGCCACTTGAATGCAATCTAGTCACGCAAAGTACTCATCAGACAAGGACACTATTAATTCACAGATCGAATGAGTGCTCCAGACAAACAAACAATCGAACAATTGGACGTTGGCTCGTTTCAAGTTGGACAGCACTTTATCTATTAATGTAAATTAATTAACATTGCTCAGCGACGACAACAAAAAAGATCTAACTCAAACAAAGAAGTAGATCGAAAATTTATTTAGGTTTAGGAGAGACTCGATGTGGAATCGGTCCTCAACAATGAAGTGCCAGTTGAGTTGAGCGAACTGAGCTCAACGAGCTATTAGACCGAGAATCGCACTCGAGAATGAAGAGTAATGGAGTTGATCATTTTGCACGGTCCAATATGAAAATGGATCCAGATTAGTGCGGGCAAGTGTGCCAGTGAATGAATGCACCTGCAGAGAGGTGCCGAGTTGAGTGGCAAGTGCGCGCGAGTGCTGAGCAGTCACCAGCGAGGCACCGAGTTCCATTTGCACAGTTCGACCGACTGCACCGAAAGCATTAAATCAGTCTTAATTCGATTGAGCGGCAGTGAGCACACCCGATATATCGCTAAATGTCACTCACAATCGGTTGGCTCGCAATTGTTTTCGCTCATTTAATTATTTAAACGCTAAGAACTGTAAAAAAGCGGTACCATAATTGAGAGCACTTTGAGCTTGAGTAATGCGTCATATGGTTGGGGGCATATGTTGGCCCGGCTGGATGGTTCACTAGCTGTTTCTAGCTGTGGAACCTCGTAAAACAGTCCACCCGAGTGTTGCAAAGAATGATGCCAATCATTGAATGCTTTGAATGCTTTCGAACACTTGCTGCTCGAGCACTGCAAATGTGTGCTTTCACATATTTCGAGATTAGCTTTATTATCGAGGCTTTTAGCACCGAAAATAATGCAAACACTCACCGAGATTATCGAAATGAATGTTGTGAGCACTGTCGTTTGTTAATTCACTAAATGACTCATGCCGACGGCTACATGCACATGATGTGAATCCAACAATGTCTATCTGGCAGAACACTTACCCTTAGACTTAATTAGATCGATGCTCTAGGCTGCTTGATTGGTGTTACTGATGTGTGTGTGTGAAGTACGGAGAAGACACTTCGGGAGGTCCGTCAATGAAGGCGAAAGTGACAAAGAAAAGGTCAAAATTGCACGTGCATTCGAGTTGGCACGTTGACATCGATAGGACAGCGGGCAATGAAGCGATCAAGTGAGACAGGCAATATTGTCACTGCACTCGGCCCATGGGCCTAACTGGCACAATGGCCAACTTGGTAGGTGACAGAACGGAACGGAGCGCGCAAGTACGACTCGAATCGCGAATGCGTGAGTAATAAATTGCACTGGCGTGTGTGTGTGCGCTCGTGATGAATTAGCGCAAAGGTGACAGGTCACCAGGACCTCAATGGAACTGACTGAGTGGAAATATTTGTGTTTGCAAACACGTCACTGCCACGTGAAATATTGCTTTCAGGTTAACTCTGCCAGAATTAGTCATTGAACCATTTACAGACCAATCCATTCTGTGAATAGAATTTTATCCAAATGAGCCAATCAGCAATAAGTAGATTTGTGTCTTTATTTGGGCACAGGGCATGGAAGATATATACAGAACAATAGATACATACAGAGTTTAATGTACAGCAAATGAACAAATAGATCAATTGGAATAATCGTACTAACGATGCCTTATTGCAATGCCACGATTGATGGCAACATTGGGTCTGGGCGTCTCGTGTGTTGTCATTTATATTTACAAATGGTCCTTTTGCCAAGCATGACCAGACTAGAGTGCAACTTTGACTTGCGACCCTTGGCATATATGGAAAGGTTGTAGAAGCGGTGAATGTACAAAGTAGATATGGTACAGTTATCAAAGGAGTGTCAAGTGGACATATCAAAGTTGCGGGACAAGGTTTCCACTGATGGTCGACAGTTGAACCGTCGAGGTGTTCTGAGGCGCAGTCAGTGTTTCTTGATAGCACTCTCACTGCGGTGATCACTGCTGCCACTGAGAATGTTCTCGATGTGGTGCTTTCGAAGCTGCAAACAAAACAGAATACAAAGTTAGACTCGGAGGGCAAATTCAAATCGCAAAGGCACACAGAGCAATTCCTATCAACTCGGTAGTCTAGCACAGTCCTGCAATGAAGTGATCGCGCATTTATTACTACTAATAGAGCCTCTCGTTTGGCAACTATTCTCGTGCCTGGTAGTGTTCATGTTTAGTGCAGCCATGTTTCAGTCTAATCCTTGCATAATCTCAGACAACGGGACTCGTGGCCGGACTGTCGTTCTGGCACGCGCAGCTCGAGTTGTCTTTTGTTGCAATGCACTCAGTGAGAGAGTGCTGAGCGATGTGTCCCAAATGATGGACAATGATAAAAAAGTGACTCACTCGGTTGGCTAGTGATCGAATGCACGTTCACTCAATTAGATTCGAATAAGCCTATAATGGGGAGCTAATCAAGCAATACATTGCAATACGACTAGAGCGGGACAAGCCTTGCATTCGGCTTGTCTCCATTGCCCCTTGACAATGGCCCGAGCAAAGAATGTTCTTCGCCACGTGGCAGGCACTTTTGTCGCTAAATTAGTCAACAAACTTGCCTAAATCAAATGCAGAAAATTGAGATCGCACTAGACTGGACCTCTGGTGAGTGAGAACATATTTGATTTGATATGATTCGACTCAATTTGTCACTGCAAAAGTGTGACAAGTCACAATTAGAGCACAGAATGCACTGCCAAGCGCAAATGACACACGCCGGCGATGCTTTGTGCTCGGCCAAACGCGTGTTAAAAAACTTATTAATAATGATTTGATGATTTGATTTGGGGATAATTCACACTTGCCCGATAGCAACCGAGTACACCAAGTTACTGAAAGACACAAGCAGACTGTTAGGTCCGCTTGGTCGCACTGTGACCCTGTGAGCGCGTGTCCATCTGAGAATGAGTACAAATCTGTGTTCAATTGACAAGTAAAACAGTAACAAGAGCTAGTGAATGCTCTGGATGAACACTAAGTTTGCATTATGAGATTATCGAACGTTGTTCACTTTTACACTGAACTCGTTCCATTCGGCGGCCTCACAACTGACCTCATCTCAAATTACTAGTTGTAATTCTAGATCAATTTTCCTGACAAATGCACTCACGTGACTGTGATCTATTAATATTGAATAGAGCCAAACGAAAGACGCGACTAACAAGATTGTGAGTCTGACAAACATTTTATGTGCTAATTTGTGATCGAGCCACCAAGACACACCAGCTAGACACCAACAAGGTCGATTGGTTGGACGAATTGTGATATGTCGGCATTGGTTGAAAAAGCACAAGGTTCTATTGCCATTAATGAGAGAAAGCATTTCGACCATTCCGACAAAGCAAAGTGCAACTTGGCTGGAGAAGGTGCAATGAGAGGAAATAAAATGATGCATTGCTCGGTGGCAAATCACTTTATTGGTGCACAAACAAGACCGTCCGTGTTGCGCTCAGTCAGATGTCGTTCAAGTGGCCGTGCGGAGTACGACGGTTAAGGTTTGGCCACTGACCAGCTAATACTCGGAAGTGAGGTCTTGTCTTGTGTGCAGTTGTCTATTGCCCGATGACACACTGTTCTGACGATGGCCACCGTCTGTGAGTGGTTAGCGAATACCGCCGAGAAACGAAATTGCTGAGATCAATTACCAGTGGATACATTGCACGGACAATGCCACTGGCTAATTGCATTAATGCAAAGGTGCTAAATATTTGTACTTGTCAGCTAGGAGTAGAGCAGCAGTGCACGCATGCACGCCTGTTTGTTTGTGTGATGCAAACAATGTGCCTGTATCGAGTTGCCGTTTGTATCACTTGACTGAACAAGTGAAAGCGATGCCGCGAATGAATGGTCACTATTGACTGTGCACCGAATGTAACAATTAAGTGCCACTTGGTCCTAATGGGCCGGCACAATGCCTAATTTGCGACTCTGTCCAGTCTGTGCTTACCTCGCTTTTGCCCGTGACTGTGGCGGTGGCAGTAGAACTTTTCTTCTGATGCTCAGCCTGAGCCATTTTGAACAGACGCTGTCGCTCTTCAAACTCTCGCATCCGCATTTTGTACTGTTCGATTTGTTCCCTCAGGATGGCATCTTCTATCCGTCCTCGGTCTTCGTCGTACTCAATACAGCCAACCCCGTCTAATCTTTCCAGGTCGACCCATCCACGCCACCTAATGCACACCCCGTCGATGATCATTGACGATCGTATATGCACCTAGACAAAGAAAGTTTCGTTAATTTCATAAGTTTTAAATGCTGATTGAGAGCGAATAAAGTGTCAAACTGATCAATGCATATCACTCGAACTATTCTTACAAAGCGAACACGTCTAAGAAGTAACAACATTCATTCATACTTTATACATCATATATTTTCATTTCCAAGTTTGTATATATTCCCGCAATAATAAGCAATGAATATTCTGATCAGCTCAGTTATGGAGATCATTGAGCACTTGACCAAAATAGTTTTATTTGTTTAATTATAGTCTGCATGTTTTCATTACTGTCATTGTAATTGAGGCTCATTGAAATGCAAATTTTCCATTGAACCATTCTTGCATTAAACTGAGCAGAAATGATGACAATATTAATAGTTGTCATCTATTTTACGATCAACTTCGGAAAATCACTACTACACAAACACATCGATGCACATCCACCACTTTGGCAAAAGTCAGCAAAATAATAATTTACAATGTTTGATGATAGTTTGAAAAGAACCAATAAATGATTTCAAAGTATTCTATTAATTTGCCAAAACCATTTACTGAACAGGTGAAACAGTATCGCTTGTCTATATTGGTTGTCTTGCACATGTCATCGATGCCAGTTGTTCCTTCACTTGAACTCTGTTAAACTCTCCTCGCAAATCTCAAGTGCAAACAACCAATTAACATTCATTTGCACTTATGGTGTCACTGACGTCCAAGCGTCAGTAATAACATTGTTAGATCAATGTACAGTTCTCACTTCGATCGCTAATCGAGAGAATCGTTAGCTACTGCACTGCACGATCACAATTGAGAATGAGCGATTGGGGTGAGTGGTGTTAGTGAAGTAGAGTCAACTATAAAATTTGCCGCCCAAGTCCAAGACTCATCGACCGAACGACAACAAAACATTCGCCACTAAATGAAGGCAAACCATTTGCGGCCATACGCACTGACAAGAGCACTCAGTCACGGTGGCAGTCTTAATCTAGCACAAGTTGGCGTCTTGGTTGGCCAGAGACTGCAATTCCATTAGCCAGTCTATTATCGCAATCAAGCCTTTGATTGTCGAACCAAATTTGCTTGTTATGTCGCCACCACTGTGGCTGTCCAAGACGGTTTGGTCTTCCGCCGTACTCTCACTGTCAGTCGACAGTTATCACCCAGTGCATCGCCTTATATAGATCCGATCGAATGGAATCGAGCACAAGCCTCAGCAACTCGCAACTTTATTCCACTTGGTCTTAGTCGCGCTTGGCAGTAACCGAGCGAGGCTACTCATTTCACCAGCATTTGGACTGGCATGCGATCGTCTTACACTCGGTCCGGACAAGAAGGCAAAGTGCCACTCGACCAGTCTAAATAGACGAATAGTTGCCATCGAAGGATAAATCCCCATCTGGTTAACAAATGGAACATTCCACTTGGTGAGATGAACCAGAATGCGAGCAACACTGAGGCAGAGTGACTGAATCGAGTGGCATTACAAAAGTACATCACATTCAGTCTGTTCATCTTCTGCCTGCGCACAGCGAGACAATTGACAGACCAGAATGGAGTCAAGTTGGGTTAGTCTCACTCGACACTATATAGAGCGCCATTCCGGACTGGGTCTGGGTGTGCGTTGCTGGCAGCCCGAATCGGGACTATATGTGCTGGTGGATAGGCACTCTATAGCACACCACCACTGGCACCGAACCAAAACAAAGCAAGAGCAAGTGTTTGCAATGCCACCAAATCGCATGGTTTGATATCCTTTACGGCGGTAGGCCAAAACTAATTTTCTTCTAGTCATTAATTTGGCCTTTCAAGTTTGCCAGTCAAGTCTGTGCTAGTGTGCACTGAGTGATTCAACCAGATTTGCTTTGCCACAATGATGAAAGCACAAAAGGCAATGAACAAACCAACTAGAAGAAAGTGCCAAACAGAGGCAACACAGAGCGAGCAGCCAAATACCGAAACATCTTGGCGTTGGTTTCCTCCAAATGAGTACAAATTGTTGCAAAATGCTCCCAATTGAAGTTTTCTGGTCGAGTCGACTTATGCCTAACTGCAAAGTTGTTCCTCATGTCATCCTCACGGCTAAGTTACTTTTAATTGTTTTCACTGAGAAAGTGAGCAACGAAGTAGATTAGCACCGAGTGAACAGGCATCAAGAAAAGTTGTTAAAATTTTTAATGTGCCGAGACAAACGAGTCATTTCGATGACAGTCTGCTATGTGGTGCTGCTAATGTAGCGAACAAGTAATTGCCAGCACAATTAAAGCAACAACATCAACACAACACAGAATCGTCGCACATGATTCCAACTAATGGCGGTGGTGGCGGTGTGATGGTCATAAAGCCATTGGCAGACCGAGAATTGCCAACGGAAATAGATAACATGTTTACGATGGATTCGGTTTAGTGTCGGTCGGGCATTGGCAACTTGCCCACCAGACAAGTCCATCCGAGAGAGTCCATACAGAAGCCAAAATAGACTCGACTCGGTCTGCCAACTCGGTACATCGTAAAAGTGTTCCTCACATTGCTTATCTCACACAGGCCCGAGTGATCACTCGGTTACGAGCGATCCAATGATAAACGTTATCAGTGGCCGAGGTGTCACTGTGCTGAAGCTAATAAAGATGTCCCTGCAAGGCCAATTATGGCAGGATGACGAATTCACCTAGTGGCAATATTCAATCCATACACTCTTATACACTCTGGTCTAATGAACAATGTGAGACCATAAAAAATGTTTGAATTAATTAGCAAGCGACAAAAAGAAAGAAAAGAATCGCACAGACATGCAAACGACGATTTAAGGCCAAATGCAAAATCGGCTCATTAGACCAAAGTTAATTGGCAGTGCCAACAATAGAGCAAGTAATAAAACTGTCACAACAAAGAATCGACCAAACTACAAAGTAGCACCAAGGCGTCGGGCGTCAATTGACTTTCTCTGCTAATTGGCGACTTTTACTTTTTAATAATTGCAAACTCAAAGTGGCGGCCAATGCTCGTGACAATATTCGATAGGAGTTCGTTCACTTAACGATTGAGCCGATCGATAGGCTTCTGTGGCAACCGGGACAAACAAAATATTCTGTGTGTTTTTGGTGTGTTTTGGGGAAAACGGACAAACTATTTCTTAGCTGTGCAAGTGCATTCTGTTCTGCAAGATGAGAATTAGCATAGTTCCGAGTAAATTGGCCAGCCACTGAGTATGGTCTAGTCTATAATTTAGCAATTATATCAGCCATTATCGGTGCAACGAACGTGCGTTGGTTATCTGTAAAAGACGGTTGTAGGCAATTGCACCGTGCCACATCTTAACCAGATAATTTGGTGGTACCAACGTGAACACTCACCAATGCTACCGAGCAAGTTACTTTGAACTATCGGGAGAATATATCGACCAAGGAAGGACTCGTTTAATTGACTTTAATTGTTACGGCTCAGCCGCAGGTTGAATTATATTGCATATTTGCTCGATTTGGGCACCAAAAACAGCGAACAATTATCAATTCCGACTCACTTTCTACCGAGAAATTAGATGAGAAGTTTGTGAGTTTACATATTCCATACTAATTTATCCAAAATACTGCAAAATGTTAGTTCGACAAGCGCGCTTGTCCAATGAATACTACACAAGTGGGGTTCTGGCACACCGCACCAATGGCCACAAGGCGAATTATAAATGCAATTGATTGATCAATTAAATTGCACACACAACAAACCACGGAGATGATAATGAATGACTACGCTAAGTGGCAATCGAATCAAAGATGACAATGCCATTTCACAAGTGACAAGTATAACAATTGTCACAGAATTGCACTTTGTTGTGGCCATATTGAACAGATGGAGAGCGTGCACGGAACAGTGAAAAAGGTTAATTGGAGTGATGGGTATCCGAACAGGTACTTGTACAGGTGTAAACACTGTGGAGATCGCTAACAAGGGGAGGTAGAGACAGTCAATTTGTCGGCGCAATAAAGCAGACAAGAACGTGGAAACAAGTGCGCACATGGCTCGCTGGCCACCGTTTGCCACTGGCTTTGTGTCTCATTAGAGGTCGCCGAATTTAATGTATGGTTTGACACGTCAGGACATAATCGAGCTGTTTGCTTAGTGCAGCTGCTGTGTACTTCAATCACATCACTGATTCCTTGATGACATTAGGAAATGGTGTAAGTGCGCAAAATTATGGCACATGCAGATCGGCACAAGTATGGCAAGCGCACTCACCGACCTACCATCACTAGTCATCATCACCACGCTCATTACCAGTAGAATCACGAAATTAATTGCAAGTTCAATTAATGTACCAGTTTGAGCAATTGCGCCGATTAGCAATACATTCGCTTGTTTCTATGGTTGACTCTACAATGAATCAAGTCAGTTATCGTTGATTCATTTCCGTCTGTTGTATGAACACTTTTGTGTCAAAATGCAAAAGTCAAACGAGTGGACTATGGTGGCAAACTTGCAAACAACACTTGTACAGCTCGGTGTTCTATTTATTTACATCGGTTCAATGCAAACCAGACCACTGTCGGCTAGCAGAACACATTCTCACTGTTAGAATGTTTCGGTTTGGAGAAAGCAATTCAAATGGCATGAGAATGGAAACAATCGAATGGAGCACGGAACGAGTGCAAGTTAGACAAAACAAATACATTAATGTACAATTGTGCTCGGTGCTAAATACCATCGAAGAGACTCACACGATCGATGGAAACATCGCTGCCATAGTGGTTTAGTTTCAAACAGACTGGTCAACGGGAAAGGACACAAGCCACACCACAACAGACGTACCTAGTGTTCATCAATGGCCATAATGAGTGCACTCGCCGAATGGCCAGTTTACCAAACAAGTCCGTAATTATTGTTAGCAACTTTGCCAATCGTGTGCAATCAAGATACGAGCCAACACTGGCAGAGAGTTTCGGTGAACAGTTTGGATGTATGTTCGTCACTGCAAGTGATGAGTGGTCTGTTTGTTTGGCGACATTTATGACGACTGTTGCTGTAACCGGACTTTTTGGGCCAAAAGCAGTCAATTCGAACGACTAACCACTTGACACTAACAAGCTTAACTCAATTTGGCTGTGTTTGTTGTGACATAAATTAACGATTGCAGCTGCAATTGCAAACTCGGCTCTGACACTGCAGCCCACTGCGACTCACTAGCTAGCAGACTAGAAAACTGTCATTTCAGTCAAATTATCACTCGATGCTAATGGCACAACACTATCGGGTGATTGTATAAAGCCAACGGGACAAATCGAATTAGCTGCCACTGCATTGATTATCACTTGTCTAATTACTCGACCCAATAATAGCAAAGAGTCACTGCACTGAGAGCACTAAATCATCTCTCAGACAACTGAATAGCCATGCACATTTTAAATTTAGCACCGTTAGGTTAGGTTAGGTTAGGTCAACGTAAACGTAACCAATTCGAGTAAGTTCAAATTAGATTGTCAGGCTTGATTGATTGGCACAGACAATTGATACTTGTGATATTACCACTCCACTGGCAACTCAATCATCCGCTCAAGGGACGATCCTTGTCTGCCAAGACTATTGGTTTCTGATGCTCACTTAGTCTCGAGTGATCATTGACAAGTGAATCGAACCTCCACGAATACACTCATTCTGCCCGCTAGTTCAGTGCGGTCATCTGGCCTCAATTGACTGGGCCGGAGTGTCATCAGATATCGATCGTTGGCCTGATGCCAGTGCAATCAAGCAATCACATCATTTTCGAACAGAAGGCGCATCTTGAACGCATTATACCGAATCTAAGAATCGTGCCTTACTTCATTCTTGTGACATATCGAGCTAATGAAAATTGCGTCAACATTGAGGGTATAGCAATCTTCTTGAAATTAGCGATTAATCTAACGAAAAAAAGGACACAAGACAGACGGAAAATGGTCATATCCATCTGGCTTGTAAGACGACCCACCATTAAGATGATGGACACCATTGCCACCACCATCGCACTACCACCGCGCTCATCATCATTATCGGTCTCATCAGACAACTCTACTCGATCGAGCCAAAATACCTCGATCAAGTCGGTGATTACAAGTGCGAGTAAAAGTTACAAGTGAGCAAGGTTGAGCGGTTGTGCGGCTCTAACACAAGTAATTAGCGTTTTGAGGCATTTCAGTCGATATTTAGTGTGGATCTAGTTATAATATTAATGCACTCAGTGCCATTACAAACATCGAGGACCTAATCATTACCAATAATTAGTGTGTTACCTTTGCGTTCTACCCAAGTGCACTGGCCGAGATGCAAACCGACAGACGGCACAGGCTAGCCTTTTAGATGGCCCTTTAGGGCAACAGTCAGTTCGACTACGTAGTGTACACTCGCGCGCGCCTACACTCAACCGGCGATTAATGGCATTGAAACTACCGCAAAACGAATGGCAAAAACCAAGCAAAAGGTAAAAGACCGTCTACAGAGAGCAAGAAACGTTTTGTTGGGTGTGTTGTCTTTCAAGTCGTAGTAATTGGCGCCAATAGTCAAACGAGGCAAAGTAAAGATCGCTCGCACAAATTATTGGTTTGCTTGGCAACAATTAGGCATAGTGGACATCTCTCTAGTTCCTTCTAACGAAGAGCAAATGTCTGCCGTTTTAATTACAACGAGATCAGAGGGCAAATTTAAATTCACAAAAGCATTAACCATGCATGCATTGGGACAGCGCACTTGGCACACCGAGGCAAGGTTGCTCACAATTGAAGGTAGATTTAGTTCAAATTAAAATCGACCAAATATGCAACTGAATAAATTTGTGTGCTTTATGCTAAACAAACAGTGGGCGATTCGGTACAGTCTGACTCGGTGATGAGCATTGATTCTAATTAACACCATTGAGATGGACAAAAAATCAGTTCAGTAAATAACTGAATGATTTGGTCGCTGAGAGAATGAACTGTATTGAATGGACTTACTTTTCCTTTTTCCTTGTCGAAATCACAGTAATCGGTTCCACTGAAGTGATTGCCGCATGGATTGAAGACCAACTGTAAGTTGGTGCCCGTTGATATAAAGGCCTAGGAGAAAGGATTTAAATTAGATTCAATGAATAAATAAATGAATGAATCGAATTAAAATCAATTTGCCAGTTCAGTGGCCTGCCATGCATACAACCAATTGTCGAACTGGACAAACGGCCTGACACCCTCGTACACTATTGCACTTATATAACCGAGCAGACGAAAAGCAACTCGAAAAGTGGCAATCGATACAACTGTGAACTGGCAACCACCAAACGAGTGCAACGTTGCCTCGACTGACAATTAATTGTCCGTCAAACAATAGGCACACTTAATTACGGCAAAATTAATGACTTTAATCAACCAGCTCTTTGCCAGTGTGGCCAGGCATTGTGGCATCGATCACAAACAGGCTGCCGACTGAAAAAAGCCAACAACGTCCAATCCAGAACCGAGCCAGTCATTACAGCTCCCAATACTCATTAGCTCCATTCAACCTGGTCCGGCCTAGCCCACGCGCACTTTGCACCGACGGTGATTATAGAGTGACCGTACGGGTTGGTCAGCACTAAGCAAACACTAAACAAAGGCACTGAACGATCATTTGGCCACTTCGATGAGTTGTTCAGTCCAATTTAAGGCTTCACTCGTTTCGTGGCCAATGCTTGTCTGTAGGCATCAATTAGCAGGTACGTTTAAATGGCTTTTTGGCCAAACAAAATTTATCTTCAAATGTCAGAGTGCGCCCTTGGCAAGTGCCAATCCAGTGGCAGTGCATCAATAGCATCGCGCGACTGAGCGAGTGAGTCTTCCTTCTAGTACAAAACTGTGGAACACGCATCCACGAGCAAGTAAAGATCGGCAAAGACAGAAAAGACCATGAGATCGGCGACTAGACGAGTGGCGGCTCGTGTCGGAAGGCTAAATGAGTTAATTGCTCTACGGGATATGTTCATTCTAGTCTGGTCCGCACTGCTGACCTTCACATTTGGCCAAGTCTGCCCCTTGTCTCAAGTTGGGGCCTTCGATAGTGCTAGTGTCTATAGTCATCAAACAAACCAAAGTTAGGTGGCAGTTAAGCAATGCCAGTTGGCAAATTGCATAAATGTTTAGATTGGTAGCGAGGGTAATTGCTTGCAGATTGGCGATCACTGTTGTTGCAAGCTCCTTGTTTGTCTTATCTGATATGACCAATCAATTGACTTGTTAGGCAAGCCAAACAATCTTCACCAAAGTGAGCCTTGACCGTGCAGAACACATTTTAGAATCGACTAAAATAGCCACATTTGTTCGGTAGACACAAGCCCAACTTGCATTTGCCCAGTTGCCAATTAACGAAACGAAACGCGCGAAGTGACGCTTAAATGACAATTCAAGTGCGAAAATAAAAATGGCCAGTTGGGTTACGCAACCGATGCCAAATCGAGGCCTATAGAAATGAAGCTGGCGAGATAGATTGGAGAAATACTCAATCGATGCCGATCGGAAGAAGGTTTGCCCGGAATGAATGGAACTGATTGCAAGTCGATTGACATGCCACAAGCCACACTGAGGAATCGTGAATGGCAAACGTAAGGTAGTAAAGCGGCAAATGCAAATGATCATTACTGGCATATGCACTGCACTGCAGCCATAGGGAAAGCTTTTACGACTGAGGACTTTGTTTCCTTTGCATTCATTAGCAGCAATCATCAAGAGTGGCGACACGGACCGACACAATCTCAATCACTCACTTTATTACACTTTCATTTTATGCCTCTTTAGCCGGTATTTGTGCTTGAGCTTAGCGAGACCAAGTAAAGTGACACCTAAGCCTGAGTCGAGCAAACAAAATGATGGACAAAGTGCAACACGTCACACTTGGTCGAGGATTCGATCTGCTTTTATAGAGGCACCTCGATTGGCTATCGCCAACCAAATGTGCCACGACAGTGTACAAGTGCATGCATGTAACCCAAGCCAATGGCCGAGATGAGGCTAATCGTAAAACTAAACGCACCGCTGAGTGGTAACAAGACTTAAGGTCTGAACGCAGATTGATTCACTCGAGCCAAATTGCTACATTGAGTTGTTGAGGTCGATTCGAATCAATAAAGCCTGACTATGCACAGAGAGCGGCACTTTGATTGGTGCAAGCACAGTAGGACATGTGAATATTCCATATGGAGGATTAATTATTTGAGAGGTTGCCTCATTCATAGGTCTCGACATTACGTGAATGGGCCAAGGGATGCCATGAGGTAAAGTGGGAGACCCGATGCTCATAAAAGGAAAACAATCGATCGAAACACGAGCAAAGTGCCATAAAAGGGGCACTAGAGAATTAATTTGAATGTTTGGTGGCCCGAGCACAAACAAAAATGGCAAAACAAGTGATACTGAATTGAGTGCAATTTAGACAAGGGTGGCAGGTGACTGGCACTAAAGCTTATCCCAAGACACTTACCACATCTGCATGTCCCTCTCGACAGCCATTGATGAAACGAATTTGACGCTCTTCAAGCGGCCGATCTCGGTAACCGGTGTAACGAATCTGGAAAGATTAAAGCGCCGTTAGTGAATAAGGCCAAGTGCGCCGATTCCCACAATGAGGATCAATTACCTCAGATTCGCGAGACAACTTCCGAAACAATTCGTCGTTCTCAAACTTTGCCTTTTGGTCAGCCACAACACGCGGCATCTGAAATATGAAACGAGGCAATCGCTCAAAAATAGTGGGCGTCTCGAATGGCAACATTTTGTAGCGATAGGCCGCCAGATTGGTGAATGAAGGATGT
Source organism: Rhizoglyphus robini (assembly GCA_023373905.1). Lineage (NCBI taxonomy): Eukaryota > Metazoa > Arthropoda > Arachnida > Sarcoptiformes > Acaridae > Rhizoglyphus > Rhizoglyphus robini. Next base: position 4,471,771 of record JAKIJQ010000007.1, on the reverse strand, counting down.
GAGTCAACTAGGCGAGTGAAGTGGCGATTCGACTAGGCGAACGAGCACAATAGATAAAAAGATACAATGGACGACGAATAAATTAGGCCAGATGCGAAGGAGCGAGTGTGGCCAGTAATGTGCAATCACAATAATGGAGTGGCCAGTTGAGACAAAGTCGAAAGGATCCGCTCATAGTACGATGCATTAAAGTTTAATGTGACCAAAGAAGAGTTCGCCACACAGTGGACTGTACAGTGGAAGCGCTAACGACCACTAGCGATAGAGTGCAGCCGGGCGCCCAGAGAGAAGCGAGGAATTGATGAGTCTTGATTGAGTTGTGGTTCGACACAAAATATTGTCTTGCCTTGCTTGGCACAGTCCGCCGCTGGTGGTTCGCTGGTGGTCTCGGTTAGGTTTGGTAGTGGTGCCGCGACACAAGTGCAGGCCAACTAGCACGGCCACAGACGCAATGGAGAGAGAGACGCAATGAGCCAACCGAGATGGGAGACACTTCACGCCGACACACACCAGAACAGTGAACACTTTCATAGACCCACTGACGATATTAAGTATGGCTGATCAGGCCGACATGAGGGACTGCTACCACTGATGGCACCGATAGGGTTCGATCCAGTTCGGATAGTGCCTTGATTGAGCCAAATTAAGAAGATCACTTTGACACTTCATGTGCACCCATAGTGCACAGAGATCCTTGGAAGAAGTGTCGTGAATTAGTAAAGTGGTGCGATCGAGGGGCACTTAGAAGGTGTCGATGGGGTCAAGTAGTGATGAGGACATAAGATCAAATGAGGAGGTAAGAAAGCAATAGAGGCCAGTAGAGAAGGCGAGGGGTGAAGATGCATCCGGACTTGATGCACTTGGCGTTGGTAGCACCAGGCAGTAGTAAAGCATCCACTGGCTCACTTCATCATCATTAGCACGTCGTCGATATGTTCGGCTTGCCACTGCGCGCTTAATTCACTTTGGCCGCAATAAATTGAATGAGCCGCGTGTAGAAGTGTGTTGATGAGTGGCGTGTCTTCACAGTGGCCATAGCGGAATCTTCATCTTTCAATTTGTGCTCTCTCGGTGCTGTTCGCTCGGTCGCTCGTTGTGTTCGCTCTCTTGCCTCTTCTCTGGCTCTTTTCTTCTTTCGGTGGCTGTCTCCTTTTCTCTTGAGTTTTTTGTGGGCACTTGGCGAGCCACAGCGTTGGCCACGAGTCGAGCCCGACTTTCTCGCATTGAGACAGGCCGCTTGTGTGGTTCCAGTGTGGTGTGTGGTGTGTGGTATGTGCCAGTCTCTCTGCTCTGCTCTGCTAGCTAAGTGAAGCTGCTGGTTAGGCTTAGAGGGATTGAACACACAAACAACACACAAAGTAGTCCGACCCCGAACCCGCAGCCAAACCCTCGGCATTGCCGCCAAACAGCCGCATATGTCGTTAACAACGCAATCAACAACCGAGAAGAGGTGGCCGCCTCTGCGAGTAAGCTTGCCCCATTGGCCGCTTATAGCAAGCCAAGCGAAACCAAGAGAGAGTCACCGCATCACTACGATCTGTGAGCACTGAGCTATCGATTTTTCATTGCTCCCGTTCGGCGGTCCTCTCCGCGTCATCAATTACAAATTTCCATCTTTCCACAGAGATTCCTCGCCGGGCGCCCATCTCGACCGAGTTCGGTCGTGCCCCACACGTTCGGGTGGCTCGCTCGAGCTTGCTGCAAAGTTATCTTAGCGAAAACATTGCCGCAACTTTGGCCAAGTGGCGAATTAGTCATCAGTCGGCAGTGAGAGTGCCAATGTGGCGTGTTGTTGGATCACCATGTGGAACACCACACACACACGGCCAGTGGAGCGAGTGGCAGAAGGCGGTATTGATGACAGACTTGCAAATCACAATTGCAGTGGGCGCTTTGTTGCCACTTTGATTAACGAAACATCGGCGACGCACTCAAATGGACCGAGTTGCCGAGTGGCGAGTGCACAGCTATTACATGTACCAGACAGTGATCTGAGCCAATGCAGGAATGCTTCAATTATCCTGGGACTGCAATATGGAAAGTGGAATGCACCGACCAAATGGAAGGCAACATCAATTGCAAGTTGGTCACAGTACTAGCCCACTGCAAACATTGGCGAGATGAGCCGAGAGGCAATAGGTGAGCCACTGATGGTGCTCGTGACGATGCTTAGACCGCTGATGCGGCTGCAAGCTCATTACTGTGGCGGCCTGCTTGACAAAGGCTTCTTGCCATCTGGCAACTCGAGCTATAATAGAGTGCCACGTTGTCAGTCGCTCTCTATATGGCCGATGTAATTGCAAATCCGCTCATCAGCACATCATTACGGGCACCATATCAGTTCGATTCCGTCGAGCCGCTCTCTCGTTCGCTCATTCCTCCACTGACAGTTCAATGCTTTCCACTTGCTCGTCGGTGAAGCCCAAAAGCCACACGTCGTATAATTGAGGAGACATGAATGGCGCCCGACAGCACCGCTACAAGAATGCCACCGATGCCCAATAGCTAACTAACTGAATTGGTAGTAATTCGATTTGCTTGTTACTTTGTTGTGCCGAGTGGGTCGCTATATAAGCAAATTAATCTTACTATTCCTAGAAAATGTCATCAAAAGAAGCCTTCAAAACTTAATGAGCACATGACCTAGTGGTCACATAACCGTTTTGTCCCTTTTGTAATCGTGTCCTTGTTTGACGACCTTCTCAGTGCCTGAACACTACAAGGACACACTTGCCACAAACCTCAAACAGCACCAGACAAGGCCCTAGGCGTGAGTCAACTGCACAAAGGTTCCGACAGAACATAAAGAGAAGTGTCATTTGGACAGAGACAGTGACTGACTACAGTGATGACACAATGAAAACATTAGACCAAAATGTCCAATGAGTTGCATGATTAGGTTTATGAGGGCCATAACTGGCCTGATATGACTGTTCTCTTCGGCAAGACATGGACAAGTGCGTTTTGTTGCGATTTGTTTGGTCGTTTGGTGCACAGAGCGGTTGTAGTCAGTGGAGTGCCACAGTGCCTCACAGCAGACATCGACTCATTAAAACACTCCAATAAAAGCACTCACTAATTGTCTTCTCGCCACTTGACTCTGCTAAGCAAGAACGAGCACGCACTGAATGTAGGATGACACTTGAAAGGTTAACCGAACATAGTTTGCATGGCAATCTGCTTGTCTGATTATTATCGCAGACATGCAAGTTTTCTGCTCCGATTTGGTTAACTCAATCGAGACAAAATCAAATTTATAATTCAAACAGTCTCGTTAATGAATTTATGTAGAAAATTTATAAATTCATTTGTTTTAGTCAAACACTGTACTGAAAGTTTGAGGTTTGTTTAGCTATAATTTTAAAATTGACAACCTAAACAATACCGAGTGATGAGAATACTGTTGAGGCTGCTTTTTGGTAATACTATTGGCAGGTCGGCGGACCACAACCTGTGTGCAACCATTCTCGGTTATCACTGTCGGCCATCCACAGGGCGACCCAAGCAGACATCTGCGTGTAGACTGTATTCGTCACTCTCTGGTCGTCAGTGGCAGTCGTCAGGGTCAGTGTCACAGGCCATTTCCCTGAAGGTTATGTCTCAGCTCGCAAGAGCAGTGGACATAATCATTCATGATTTTATGCATGGTGAACACGGCTTGGCGACAAATTGAGCCGCTCTCAAGCCAGCGACTGTGGCTAATTGGAATAATGAAATAAACCATAAACTTTGTTTTCTCCATTAATGATGGCCACCAGCCAGTCGGAGTGAGTTTCAATTTCACAGTTCCATTTGGGCAGTCGCGGTCGATAGTGGAAGGCAGTCCTCTCGTTACAAGTGTAAATTATCGCACATCTACCCGAATGAACTGTTGCCAATTAAAGGGCTCACTACCTGTTCGGTAATGTCACAATTAGCCAATGGACAACTCTCTGTGTTCAAATGTTGATTTATTGAGGTCTCTCAACCGACAGTGTATTGAACCGTCGAGAAGCGACACTAATGGTCAGGCCGAGTGGATCTCCAAGCTCAATTTGCATCGAATCGCGTACTTGTCAGCCATAAAGACGGTATACTGCAATGGAGTACGATTATCGGCGGCAGCAAAGCAAAACCAAACAAGTGCAGATTGTTAACTTTAGGGCTTATTCTCGTGCACTGGCCTACCAACTAGTTGCCACAGCAAGCATTTCTCTGTTCGTGTCAGTGAACAGAATATTGCGCGTAGGAACCTACCAGTGCGGTGTGGTGGCCGAGGTGTATCCTGTGCAAATGTGCAAACACCAAATTGACACAAAGTGACAGGTCTAATTGCACATGGTCAAGCACGCTCATTCCTGTCTGTGTCTAGGCATAATAAATTACACCAATGAATGTAAACAAATGTAATTAAGCGATTGTAGGTGGCAACTGGCCACAGACTGTTTGTCTCACTGCACCAATGTATTGCGAAACGATCTTGTAAGAGTGGTCGATCGAGAGATTGGTGCCAATTACACAGAGAAGACACGCAGTTGCGAAGTCAAGTATGAGTGAGCCTTGCGTAACCAAATCGACCAACTAACTTTAAAATCAACAAACGAGCTATTTTAGTAATCCCATTCGACACAAGTCTAACTTCAATGCAGCGCATAATGCAGTAGCCAAAGCTACAATTAGCACAGTCGGTCTGGCACACCGAGCCAATTGGCTAATAGGAGAGAAAGAGAAATGTGAACGAACAAGCATGAACACTGGTTGATGTGTTCGGTGTGTTGTAGGTCGCAATTGGTAAGACCCAAAGCGTGTCATCTCCAGTCGATGCTTAATCCAATCTGACCGGTAATGCCTTAACGCGCTTTAGTCGATTCAAACCGAGCGGTGCGGTGTTGAGCAGTTGGAGGAGAGGGTCCCAATCAAAGTTCAGCAACATGGCTCGCTTTAACCGACTTAGTCTGCATGAGAATGAGATTAAATCAAAGGCCACTGCAACCGAGTAAAAGCGAGACCGAGGGAATCGATTGTCCGAGTGAATGTACTGTGCACTTAGGAGCAGTTCGGTGCACTAATGGTCTAATCTGGCCCCATCGACAATAACGTTACACCAGTCTGCTCTCTTGAAGCGTGCAATCACCGGCGAGCTAGTCAGTCAGCAATCATAATCGCAGTGCTTAGCAGCGTTTAGTGCTTTAATTGCTGCTCAAATATCGACGGCTCTGGAAATAACCAAACGCGATCGATCCAGAGTCGGTCCATATGCCTGTGCCTCAAGTGGTCAGAGTCACTTAATGAAAAGCGAATTGCTCTTTGCCATTCGATCGATGGTAGAGTCTGAATCCAGTTGGCTTCGACATGTTCAAATGGCTCTCGTCGGGTGTCAAATGCAGTAAATGGGCAAATCTATCTTCAGTGAATAAAACACTTGCGATTTGTTTAAATTTCAATTTGAACAAAGCCAGTTGACAAGGTGACAATTAAGGAACGGTTGCTAAGTGCTCCTCCAATTACACAACTGGCCAAGTGGGCTCGGATGTACTGCCGATTGTGAGACTCGCGGCACCAATCCAATCAAACCGACCAAGTGACTATTCAAAGCTTTTCAATGTTCATTTGGGGACAACACTTATTTCACCCAAGTCAGTGGACCAATGCTCATTGTACAACAAAAGAATCTCGCAATCCAAATCGTGAGAGTGAATTCTGTCAGTGTCAGTGGTCATAAGTTGGCTCATTGACCGAACAGAACAGTACTAATAACTAGTTAATAATGATGCTGAGGTCGATCACTTATAATTGGACTTAATCGATTGTTCTGACACTTGGTGGGCACACAGTAGTGAACACGTATTTTCGTGACCACACCATCCAGGCTAAAGGAGGAAACACTTCGGCGAGACCATTGGGCGAAAGGATCATATCGTGCCATGTGATACCTCGAGGTGCCTTCCTACTGAACAGAGAGAACACACGCGTACGTATGACGCCAATGGAATGAAACGATTAAGCTTAATTAAATTAGTATACTTCGGTGAACAGTTATTGGTGAGCGGTGAGTTGGTCAGTGGCCATCACGACAATGCTACTGTTCGCACTGGCTGTGCCACAGTAGAGCAATTACATGGATTAGCCAAACCAATCATGATTAGGTAATGATCGAATATTTGACCAATCCGCAAGCTGCATCTTCATCGAGGTGTTATTTCGAGTCGAGCCACCAACACGAATGGTCGTGGTGTGCCAATGATGTGCTCTGGTGAGTGCGCCCGTTAATTGCCACCAGCAGTCATTCTAATTGTCTGTGTACATCTCGACAAACGCACACACACCGACGGAGGCCATAATTGGAACTGGTTACAGTACACTCCACTCGCACCGAATGCAGCTCACTCTGATGCATAGCACGACCCGACATGAAGATGCCAATTAGAGTGCGCTAGTGAACATTAGCTTTGTGATCAATGTCTGCCAATTATTAATTATCACTGCTAGTATTGATACATTTAGGCACATTCGATTGAGATGAGCAAAGATTTGAAAAAGTATTCATCTTCAAATTGGCTTCTAAGATTAGTGCCACTGGGCCTGACTTGTAATGAGCCGATCTGTTGTGATGCATGGATTTACAGGAAAGCTAATTGTGCTCCTGTTGGTGACTGCTGGAGGTGTTGTGTTCCAATTAAGGCGTCACTTCAGCCAGTGGCCTAATTGTGAGCGATTGGCTTAGTGGCACACTCACCACCCGACTTGGCCCATCGTTGCAAGGTTGTCCTGTGCGTCATCGAATTGTTTACAGAAAAAGCTTCAAACTCAAAATTGACAATGCCTCAATTGTGTTTTGTGTTTGTCCACTCGGTCGTGGCTCTAATTGCAAACGACTGATCACATTGCGCAGCCAGCATTGCACTTATTAGCACTCGAAATGATGGCAACTGACAATATTGTGCCAATGCTTTCAAACTAGTAAACAGGCAGATTTGTGTCTATGGAAGTAGGACCCACCGGCCACGTGTCGTCTACACTGCAGTACTGCACTAGTGCAGTGAAAAAGCACCCAGACATTGACTGGTTTAGTTCAATCCGTGGCAGTTCGATTGAACTGATCAATAGATCATTAGTGAAGTGATTCGCCACTGGACAACACACACACGCACACACACTTTATTGATATATTGGCGATATTCATGCAAATGGATGCAAATGACGCTTGGTCTGACCCAGCGACTTCTCATAGGTTTGATAATAAAACTTGCAGTTGCATTCAGACAAGATTGTCTCCTAAAGAATAACAGACCTTAGTCGGGTGGTGGTGATACAAAAGAATGGAATCAAAACAAGACAAAGACAATAGCGACAAACAAACCCGAGTGAACAGAAGCCGTTGAAAGCGACAGAGCATTCAGACTTGATGATCGATGAAGACGGATATGCCAGGTCAATTGGCCTCCAATGGCCTCAAGTGAACTAATTGGACAGGACTGGTCATTTGATCATTCACACAAACCACTGGTAACCACTGGGCAGTGAGGTACACCAATTGACAGTGACCTTTGCCTGATTGGGCCAATTATTGTCATCGCTCTTGTTAGTCTTTGTCAGTGATCGGCAGGACAAAAACAAACACAATTGCACAAATAGAGACACGAACTGGTCAGAAGAGACATCAATTCTGGCTCGGTTCATTGGGCGATATTTCACTTGAACGAACATGTGCAAGGTAATTGCAATCTCCCAGTTTGGCAATTTTGTTGTTTCTATTGCGTCAAATTGGTCAGGTAAAGCAAACTGAGTGGCAGAACACATCCGCCACGAAATGACATCTCAATTTAGGCGATTCATCGATTGATGATTTGAAATGGCAACCATCACAATGACGGACACCAAGACTGACCGGTGATACACAAATCATCTAATGGTCACGGTCAGGCCAATGTTTGAACGTAATTCGATTTGATTTATTGCGATAGTCTCATTAGACGATGACTATCACCATGGTGCACTGTGAGAAAATGCAGCCGATTCTTGGTCAAATTGAGATCTATAAAATAGCCTCAAGCTTGGTCAGGTTGGGATCAATGCAGACCATAATGTGCGAGTCAATTTATGGGACAATCATTGGAATCATTTGAATAATCCAAATTAGCAGTAATGCAGATAAGCAGATTGACCTACAATGCAGACTCAGACTTGCAATAGATTTGCGTCCCCAGCGACTTGGTGACTTGTGCCTCACGGTGAGCAGAGACAATGTGCCCAATTGGACGGCACGTAGTGGACCCGAGCCCAGACTAGCACAATGCAGTCAATTTGTCAAAGTCAACCCTACAATAGAGACAGCCAACCAAAGTGGCCAGAGAGCTCGCTGAATGAAATAATTTATGACCTTCTTGCTCGGATCGATGGATCACTCAGTGCAGTCGACACACGTAGAGTGTAACTCGGTAGTGTGCAAGTGTCCACCACAATGGACCGTTATTATTGATATCACTAGTTAAGCTGTTAAATTGCGATAAATTAACAAGTCAAAAGGGCAACTACTAATGCTGCCAATGATCACTCGATCTCGTTCGACTCACCAATGAGACCTTTGCTTTAGTTAGGCTCACTGAGCACAGATAATCGCGCCTGCTTTCAGTGCACACTGCCTGTGCTCCACTGCCTGATGGAGGTATCGTTTCCCAATTGAGTCGCTCATTTGCACGTATTTGGTCCTATCGCACAAAGCCTCACAGGCAGGCGTGACAAATAGGTGTTTGGATTGGCTCGATCACTGTTTGACATTTGGCAGGCAAATATTTGCATTATGTAGTGCTAAGTGCTGCCTGGTCACTCACTATGGTCACCATTGTGCTTCTTATAACCATCAATGCAATTGTTCATGTTTGTGTGGACAAATTGTTGCAGGTACAAATGACTTGTTGGCCCACCGAGATGGCCTAATCATCATACAGCAATTGCTTAAGGAGTCAACGCAAACGGCAAACAGTCGGTGGTAACCAATTGGCAAAAAGCAATTCATCATACCATCCTTGCTGCTTTTACCAGTTATGCATTCATTGTGGTCAATCGAACACGTCTTGACACTCAGGTGTGTACTTAGTTGTTTCATTTCGTCTCACTTAATCCAACTTAACAAACTAAAGCAAACTTATGAGTGCAATAACTGCGAGGTCAAAAGTCATAAGATCTGTGCAATTTTATACAAAATGAGGTGACAACTCGGCGAGACAAGTCAGGTAAGCGCCCAATTTATGTAACGTAATAAATGGCCCAGGGCTGCATTCCTCGAATAGCTCTTTGCGTGTTACTCAATTTGGCCGTTTGTTAGCAAATGAAATTGTCACTCTAACTGCGCACAGGCCAATGCGGGACTTGAGAATTGGAAAATGGCTCCAACTGGCAATGGCAAAGACTGTTAATAGAGTTTTATTCGGATTATGATCGATTCAATAAGTTAGAGCACAAAATGTTACAAATTGGGCTTCGGTAAAGGAGAAAGACCGAGAAAAATAGAATTACAATTGGCAGTAGTGTAAATGGAACAATGGCACTTAGTTGCAACTACACCAACACTTTGCAAACAAAATGAGCAACGACTCGTCGATGACCAGCGGATTGAGGGTGATGATGCCGTGGGCAAAGACAAATCAGCGATGATAAGGTACTTGGCTCGGTTGGAGTGTGAGGCAATGTAAATGTGGATTGTTTGCCGACTCGACGTGAGTACATAAGATACATTTATACACAGACTTGGATGGTGAACTTTACAATGGCGCAGTTGAGAAATAAAACATTATAATACAGACAAGTTGCAAACAAAATGGTACAAACAGACCAGAACAAAATAATACAGGCAAGACTGACAATGCATGTCCAAGAGATCTATGTGGCCAGACAGGCCGCCGAATTGGTCGTGAGGATGCGGAAAGGCAACCAATACAAAATAAAGGATAGAGTGGGGCATTCAAATTAAGCGAGATGAGACTGGTGAGACAGAAACTTGAGCCAAGATTAGACCACTCGCACTGATGGTTGACATTGGCTGCTTTCCGACAATCTATTCGAGATTTTGCATTAAAATCGACAATTCTCTAAACGAACGGCCAATTTTTCCCTGAAGTGTTTGACGTTTGAGCACAAAGGCCCGCGCAGACAAAAGATGATTGTAACACTTCATGCATTTGTTATATCTAACGGGAATATTAAGAAAGTTCAATTTGATTGCACAGCCAAATTAAGGCAAACCTTTCTTCCCGGGAAATATCGACTCCAATTCCCGGTGGTGCGGAGATGTTGTTCTTGATCATCGAGGAGAATGTCTTCAAAATGAGACTGAGCGCACTGCAGCCGACCGACATGTAGCTGAAACGAGCAAAACAATAGACATTAGAACGGAACATATATGCAAATGGGCCGTAGCCCATAAAGTATGGCAGACATTCCACGGAAAACCTTCTCGGCAGGCAATCTAACTAAATTATTAACTCGACACATGGCCAATTACTCTAATTATTGCGATTATTGGGATTGTTATTGGTGGTGACACAATAAGCGCAAAGTGCAGACCGCCACTGCTCGTCACTGTGATGTCTTCATTAATTGGCACTGCCACCGGGGAGAGGTCAACACCTGCAGCTGTTGCAGTTACACATTGGCCAAATTGAATGAAATCGGCACCGGGCCGAGCAGACACAATACACTTACCGAGCAGAAAGCGGACCTAGCACAAAGCCAGTCATCGGTGGATGCGAGAGCATCGAATGGCTTGGCATTGACATTGACTGCGTTTGAATCACTAAAGCGAGACCATAAACAATGCACGAGCAAAGCAAAACAGATCGAGTCAAACAGCAGCAGACGAACGCCCACCATTCATGCATCCCCATTGGAGGTATTGGGCCAACAATCGAACAAAACAAAGCATCTCAAATAAATGACAAAATTAATAAAATGCATCGAATCGAGTAGTGGCAGTGAAGCACAGGACCAGTTGGCCCCACACAAAGCCAACCGTCCAGCGAAACGAGTGCATTGAGTTGCGATCGAAATGACTTCCAATTTCACTTCATTTGTCACACTCTCACAGGCTGCGATCGGTTCCATATGGTGCTTCAATGGACAGAACGAGCAGTCCGTCTAGTCGACTTGACTGCTGTCATCGCTTTAAAGAGAACGCTTAATTGACAATTAGCGAGAGGAGAGGGTTCTAAGTGGGAAAATGCCTCACTGCCTGTCAGTGAACAGCTCAGGCAAAGGGTCCAAATTTAAAATTAATATCTCAAAGGAACAAGTCTAGCATTAAGTAGTGCACAGAACAAATGCAATGTTTTGATGGTGGCTCAAATTCCTAATGTAAAATTAAATAAAACAAATTCAAAGTGGCCAACTGGAGCAGTGGTTCCGAATTCAGCTAATAAGGCGCAATGAATTAAGAGTTGGCTAGTGCGTTAGCACGGTTGGTTGGTTTGTGGATGGCCCATTTGGGCACTCATTAGTGAGACCATGTTTCAGCTCGGCACGATCAACACCACCACACCTCGAGTTGACATCGAGCCAAGTAAGACATTCTGCGGAGAATGGACTTTCTTGACAGCACTCGGCAGACACTCCAATTGGTGTGCAAAGTGCGTGAGAAACAAGCGGCGAGAGGCGGACTGGGACCTAGCTAGGTCGTGTTCCGATGCCTTTGTCAGCACCTTGTGTGCTAATCGTGGCCAAAAGAGCAAATAAATCCATTCATTTTGGTGAATGAATGCAAGCTTAAGTTCTTAACAGGCAAGACGAGCAGACAAAAGAAGTGAGACACACAAACAAACAAACACGTTGCAAATATTTAGACAGGACGGGACACCTTGATGCCGAGATGGCATGACGAGTGCGACTCGGTTTAATGGGACCGATGCGCGATTAGTGCCACTCGGCACTGCTCCCACTCCAGGCCCAGTCCAAGTGCCAATTTTACGCAACCATTGCCGAACACAAAGACACACCAGACAGGCCATTGAGGACCATTCCGACCCGGCATGGACTCTACAAGATAAGCGACTAATGGCAGCAATATTAATCGCGATTAGAAGATGAATACAATCAGCCATGAATGCAGCTCAAAAGAACACAAAGCGAGCCAACATTTATGGATTAGGTACAGACAGGCACTTGCCACTGATCCAACACTGCCAGTCGAGCCACTGATTTTATAATCTGCACTCGGTCACATTGAGCAGAGTCAATGCCGATCGAGCCAACAACTGATCGATTTAATGTGTGCACTCGTTGATGCACTCCGCCAATGGATCGCCACTAATTGATAAGACAGATGGACCGATGGACAAATGAAGGCCACTACCGGGTTAGGACCAATAACTCTAATGCCCAGCAATGATACTAAACAAAACAAACAAACAAATGGAAACAATGGGTTCGCTGCAAAAGGTACAACAAATGGGCAAAATGAACAGAAGTCACGATATGACAGATCGCTTTCACAGGCCATTCGAAGTGAAACAAACCGTTTGGTATTGCAATCGAAAGCTAAAACACATTATCGGCCATCGTTGGGCCAAATCGGCCTATTGTGACCGGTAGAGTCACTTAGAAGACCAAACAAAGGACAGACTTTTAGCCTTTTTAAGGCACTCACATAATGCAACTTTAGACAGTGCTGAACTCTGACCTGTATTATGAAGCAAAACAAAGCGATCCTATTCTTGCTAATGTGACATAACATCTCAATAAAGCAACTCAAAAGAGCAGTCGTTCAGTGACAGACAGACAGCTTGCCCCTAGAATGGAGCACACACACAGTGCTATGTCAAAGGTCATATGTCTCCTGGGCCATTAGAAATGGTGATCCAAATAGGAAGCTTGTGAACAGTGCAGAAGTGTCGCGACTGGCAATATAATCATAATTCATTAGGCACTAGACACGACGATGCAATGACGAGTGCACACAATACATTGCCCCCAGACCAGTGAATAGACCAAGACAGGCCAGAAGGTCTAGGATATGGACTGAACGCACAATAACAAAGGTGTGCAATCGATTTGAAACTTAGAAAACATACATTCCCATTGAACAACAACAACAAACCACATTGACGACCAATTGGGCAGAAAATGTAAGCAAACTCGAAATCAATCAATTAAATCATTCAAATAATTTGTCATATCTAATTCAAATCTAATTAAACTAAGCACATTCAGAGTAAATAAACAGAAAATAAAGCAGTTGTAAATAAAAATATGAAGTGCAATAATTATTAAAAGCAATTACTAATTAAAAATATGCAGATTCACTCAATAATTCGATAATAAAATAACGTAATAAAAATCTCATTACGGCAATGGCAGCAACAATATGGCGATGGTCATGTCATCTGGTGTTAAGACCAACAAATACCAAAATAAGCTAATGAATAAAAACTTTTGAAGCTAATGTTAAAGCTAAAGGATATGCCATTGATCAACTGTTGACAGTTGTACGTAATACAACTTGCAGCAGGCCATAAAGAGTTAACTGTTTCAATATTTACCTTTCGTATTTGCTTTCGAGCAATTCTTGAATGCAAGGCAACAAAATGAGACAAATGTCGAGATTCCAACTCGTTCTATTTAAAAATCGACTTTAACAAGTGAATCAACATACACAGGTCAAGTGTACTTACGCCTTTAAAATCATTACATTGAGAATGTCAATGATTATTGCCCTTTCGTCCAAATTGACCGCATATTCGAGTGCTGTCTTCGAGTCCTTTGTGGCCCACATAGCCAAGACTATTTGAACCTGCCTGCGACGATAATCCAGTCCCGCCTTAGCTGCCTTATGTCCTTTAATTATTGAACCAATGATCTCCATTTCAGATAAAGGTTGGTGATCATAACCGAATTGTTGAATGTGTTTTGGCAAAAAGTCGTTAAAGTCGAGACCAGCAGAATGGTTCCGCGTCTCGGGAATGATAAAAGTGGAATCGTTGTTTCCTGAGCTTGACCTTTCTCTAGGGGCCACTGTTTTGACTGAGTTTTCCAAATTGGTCACCGAACCACGAACAGAGGACACTTTCTGTTGAGGATGAACAGTCTGGGCAATTGGTCTGCTAACATCGTTGATCACAGGCCTCACCACACTGGTGATCTTCGAAGTAGGCAAATTGGCAGTGTTAGAGGCAGTAATTGTGGGGGCGCCACTTGGAGGTAAACTGGAAATGGGCGACAAAGGCGTTGAGACATTGTAAGATTGATATTGGGTCTTGGAGGAATTTAGCGAAGGCAGTGTGGGCGTGTGGTCATTCTTGAGGTGATTCAGAGAGGACAGAGAAGTGGCATGACTAAGACTGGAACTGTGGCTATTGTTGTTGAGCAAATTGTTCGTTGCACCACTCGCTAAGTGGTTGTTGTTAAGCACATTGCTGGACTGGTAACTGTTTGGATTAATGTTGTTGTTCTTTTGATTTAGGTGCAGGTTGGTCAACGATTCGGAAAGGTGTCTCACTGAGGTATTCAGCGAAGAAGAATGATTCTTAAGGCTGGCCAATGAGTGAACACCGTTCGATTTACTTGACATAGAAGATATTGAATAACTGTGTGGCAGACTCGCATCGTGATGAGTTCGTTGGTTATCGTCTAGAAAATGGGGAAAAATGCTTATTAATGACTATGGTCGACTAGTATGGTACTGGGTAAGGATACCATCTGTTGTAGGGGTGCGACATACTGACAAGGCGAACCAAATAAAAACGAAACAAAAGCAACACACAAAGGCAAGGGTGCAAACAAAATAGTAAAAAGCAAAATAAGCCAAAAACAAATAAACAAACAGTGAAAGTCATACATTCTCGTCTCGATTGGAATATCTCCCTGTAATCGGATGCATTATAGATCTCGGGCATAGAATCATCTCCATCAGATGCGTTCGTCTCGATGTCGTCGGTCCGGTTTGAGTCGAGCGACCTAGAGAAAAACAGAAAATTTATAGTTTGACAAAGAACAAGCTAAAGATAAGGAAAAAGGACACACGCGTACTCAAGTTGTTTGCAGGTTTTGTTGGTTTGATCAAAATTAAAACTTCGTCTGGTGCTTTGCCTACAAATG
Source organism: Rhizoglyphus robini (assembly GCA_023373905.1). Taxonomy (NCBI): domain Eukaryota; kingdom Metazoa; phylum Arthropoda; class Arachnida; order Sarcoptiformes; family Acaridae; genus Rhizoglyphus; species Rhizoglyphus robini. Next base: position 4,456,708 of record JAKIJQ010000007.1, on the reverse strand, counting down.
TAAATGAAGATAATTATCGCCAAATTCGATGGTTTACTCGATAAATTACTTACCGTAGGTTACTGTTTCGAGAATATTTCAATGAGTAACGTCGATTATCGTCGAGAAAAGGTTGTAAATTGCCAATGTCGACCATATAGACGGACACGTTGGTCATCGAACAAGTGCCAGCAATCAGCTGATCATCGAGCACGCACATATCATTCAGTTTGCCCCAGTTCACATCGAGTGAATCGTGCAGTTTGGTGGGTTCCCAGCCAAATACTTTCAACATATCTTTCCCGCATGTGAGCAGTGATTTTCCATCTGAGTGAAATGCTACCTTTCGAACGGGCCCAAGATAATTTGTCGTGGACACTTGATGGAAACTTTCCAAGTCCCAAAATTTGACTGTACCGTCCGAACCAGAGCTCGACAGCAAAAATTCGTTGGGATGAAAAACAACATCGGTCACTGATTGAGAATGGCCTTTCAGTTCAGCAAGCATTTTTCCTGCCACAATATCATACAACTACAAACAAAGTTATAATCTTGGATAAGCAAAACAGTACAATAACAATACAAAACAGCAGTACCATCACTGATCCTTCATTGCCACCTGAGGCAAGCCATCGACCATCGGGACTGAGTTTAAGGCAATAGACATCTTTAGAATGCACCTTAATTGAGACAATCTCGATTAGTACTAGACAAAATATATAAATTGATCCTACTTTGTATGTGAAGATACATCCTTTCTTTCTGTAGTCCCACAGTTTAATGCTTGTGTCAAACGAACCGGAAGCCAAAAAATGTCCGTATGGGTGGAAGTCGAGACATCGAACGTTTGTTTTGTGACCAGTCAGAGTTTGTAGACCTACAAGCAAGCTATTAGTTGAGGGCAAGATCGATCGAAGTACCCACATTTGGCCGCTTCCAAGTCCCAGAGTTTAATGGCACCAGATGCCGAACCAGCAGCAACAATGTCCTCATTGTGGTTGAATTTGGCGCTTGCGATCGATGTCTTGTGACCGTTTAAGCTCTGCAAAAAGAAAGAGACAGGTAAATTTAAAGTTCTTGCCAGATCAATATCAGTGAAGAGCAATTAATAATTAGGCTAAGAGTGCGTGCTCCCGTGCACTCGCTTTCGAGTGGCAATTGCGGAAATAGACCAGCGACGGTAATCACAGAATGGACAAATTACAGTACAACAGCACCTCAGTACTACCCTACTGGCAGAATGGCGCATTGGAAGCACCCACCAGGGTAATGAACTCACATTGGACTCCGTTTGGTGACGACTTTGGCGAGACAGGTGAAGCGAGACAAGTCACAAACACAGATCGCTCAAATTGTCTGCCAATGCATTAGCAAAGTGACCATACAATGGACTGACTGATCAGTTCAATTATTAGGAGATCGAGTGTAGGCAATAAAACAGATGTTCTTTAATTTAATTTTACTTCAATTAATAGCTTCTTATATGTGCAAGCGCCGATTTTATACTTAAGTACTGAACTGGAAAAGAGAGATCGCATTTCTAAGAGCATTTAATCGTATTTGCATGACTAAATTATCGAGAGGTGATTATTGAGTGGAAATGTACGTAAGAACGATAAACCTAAAGCTAACCTTTTGCATACCTAAATAGCCAATAAATCAAATACATTTATACATCTTATAAGATTGTATTGTATACAATTGCAATTGTCAGTCATGAATTGTGCCTATGCCAGAGAACCAGTTGGGCCACCCCATCGCATTATTAGCATGGAATTGTTGGGCGACAGTTGTCGGGCCGAGTGTAATCAATCGGTGGACAATGACCACTAGGAAGAGATTCGTTCGTGGAACCAACGCAAATAAGTGCAATTCTAGAGCACTTCCTGATTATTGTGCAATTCAATGGATTTGTGAGTAGTGCGCAGGTCACTAGTAGTAGAATTGAGGAAGCAGACTCGCTAATCGATAATGCAGAACTACAGGTAAGTCCCACAAAACCATTCTTCATGACACACAGTCAACACAGAGTGCGGTGATATTGATCTGCAACCAGTGAGGGGTTATTGGCACCGCTGTGCCTTGCCACTGCACCAAGCTGAGACTGTCACCAGAATGCACTCGGCCAATTCGTCACTGTCCCCGTCCGTACACTGACGAAGTGCGTTAATGTGATTGATGAAACACTAGATAGCGGTAATTACAATCAATACTACGGTAATTATGCATAGCAAACAACTAGCTTGAGACTTTTTCCTTTGCTCACCACCGAGAAGAGCGGCTCGAATACCAATTAGTAAATTTAGGTAGAGTCAAAAAGTAAAAATGATAGGAAACATAAACTTAATTATTTAAAAATATCCCCATACTATCACTGCAAAAGTGATATCAAAGATCTGGGTCATCAAACAGTAATGACCAAGTAGTACAAACAGAGATGCACAATTCGATAGGAAGCAGTCCCGTGCAGAGTGATCCAATTCGAGCACATATGATCACATGAGAACAGTCCATCAAAGATCGATTTCGCAATCTTGAGCATTGTCAGCAAAAAGATCGATATGAGTTCGAGTAATAAATCTAGTTCATTAAGTTGGCCTCACAAAGGACAATTAAAAAGTGCAGCAGTACAATGATGTAATTGAGCTAGGTGCAAGCAATTCAAGTAGAGCCACTTCCGAGATGGAAAATTAGTGGATGGAGCCATTTCTTCGAATCTCAAGATGAGTCAATTGCCGTTGAAAAGAGGCAATGGTCTAATTAGTCCATTCTTTAGCTGACAAAAGTAGAGCTGAAAAAATAATTATGACTGAAAAATCAGTTCTAAACCAATCAGGTGAGAACAATGCCAACATTAACAATATATTCCGACTGGTTATTCAAAATGAGTTGTTGATTATTCAAGTATACGTCAAACAGAAATATGCACATTTGCATTGGCAATTTGGCAAGCCATGGACCACAACAATTGGACAGTGCAAGTGGTTCCTCAAAATAGCCACAAACATGCCACCAGCAGTAAATCGTTTGACTGGTGTGCCTATAACTTATCACATCTATTAGCAGATATTGGTGATCGCATTGAATGCAAAACACATCGCAGTGTGTCTTGAGCTGTCAATTGGAGGCTGTTTCAATCGTGAAACACTGCTGGCCATCAGGTAATGAACGACGCAATTGGTTATTGCTCACTAGAGCAGTGCCATGATCGACTTCTCCTCAAGAGGTGAAAGAAATGGCGCTCAAGTAGACGCCGTTAGTGTGAGACATATCTTGCCAAATAAAGCTATCCGAGGCACTAGTGCACTGTCACAGAACGTGGTGAATGTCTTCGCAAATGTCTAATCAACGCAATTGCCTCCGATTCGACTGACAGTGCCAATGGGCCAATGCTCGATTGTGTTCGATTGAGTCAAAATGCTTGTAGACAGACAGGGATGAACATGCAAATGTTTCCACTGATGGCGCATAATTAATGCCACTCAACTTGACTCCACTCGATTCTCGTCAATCAATTAATCAAAAGGCAAATGTGCTATGTGTCCAGTGTCCAGTGATGGTACCAAATGTGATTAACAAGTTTAATACTTATGACTCAATGGTAATAGTTGCCAATGGACACATGAAAGTGAAAGTGTGCAAATGGCCGCGATTGCAGCACAGAGCAAATTAGAGTGTGGCAATGCATTTCAAGTCAATCATCTTCGAGTCGCCCACACAGAATGCGCCGATTGAGTCAATCAGTGAGCGTGCTCAAATATCTGGATATTTGTGTATATTTGTGTGCTTTCTATTTGGACATTTGACCAAGGGTTCACGATTGAGACAGGCCAACAGCCAATGAGAGTACATTGAAGTGATGCCCACGCGTCGAAAGAGAGAAGGAGGCAATCGAAGTGCTCAATTGGAAAGATGACCAAAAGTACAGTGAACAAAGTCAAGGTGTCGACAAATAAAGACAGCACAACATGGCCAGCTGGCTCTGCCAAGGAATCTCGCTAACAAACATAATAGGCACATTAGCAAATTAGCATGCTACAAATGCACACAAACTATCCTTACTAAAATTAAGACCAGACGTGCCTCATTTACATTGGCGAGCATTGGCGAGAGCACCGAAATAGAAATAGGAATTTAAAAGTAACTCTCCAATTACGTCGATACAAGGATAGAGATAGGATTGTCTTGCACTGGCGGTAGAAATGCTGGCTACTGAGTAAAAATAGACCAAATATGAAATGCCAACTGGCTGTGCCTCGCTCGAACAAATCAATTATAGACGCATTCTGTTGTGATGGACATATTTCCATTTACGACATCGAAATCGATCGACACACAAATTCGCCATTGAGGCTAATGATTACGATCGAACAGAGATGGCTCACTCAAGCCGAGACATCTTCGAGTAGAATCACAACTCACCATGATGCAGTTGGGCTTGCCAACGGCCCACAAGTTGATCTTGGCGTCATCTCCTCCGGTGACCATAACTCGACCTGACTTTTGGCCCAAAGCCAAACACGTGACCGCGGATCCATGGGCAACGAAATCATCTGTGGATACAAAACAATAAAGTAAGTCTAGTGTAGATCGAGAGATTAAATTAAAGCGAACAGACGCGGACACAAGTTGATTAGTCAGAAGGAAACATAATTGCACTGTAGCTACGGTACTAATGCTCGAAAAAGAGCAGACACCAGCAAACTCTCCTTGGAAAATGGTCAACTAGTAAAAAGGTAACTGAAGAAATCGATCAATGATCTAATTGCCTGGAAAGCAATTCAATTCAGACATTTGAGTCTACAAGTGCAACAAGTGCAGAGGTCTGGAGATGTTCTCACAAGGTCACCAGGCAATAAACAATTTCAGGTTCACAGTGGCGTCAGTCTCGCCTGCCATAAAGCCCAGTGGCAACCGATAAGAGATTACTTAAGGGTGCAAATAACAAAGCGTTATGTGGCAAAGAGATTAATGGAGATGCGCAACAATCCACCAAAGTCAGTGACAATCAAATTAGAAAATTGACCTTCCCGGCAAATTAGCCGGCATTGGTGACTCGATGCATCAGGTCATACAATGCACCGAACAATGGCTCCACTCAGCACAAAGCAAGCCGACCGACCGATGCAATGGACCATCGAAAAGTAACACCGTGCTGGCATTCTGACCGCCAAAACAACAAACAATACAGCACGCGACAATTAATCAACCGAACAAGTGAGACCAACTGAGCGAGGCAACTGAGTTAATTCGCTCTGAATGAAGGCAATTAAAAGTAGACGAGATGAGTGACACGAATAGGTCATTTGCACAGGTGTGCGGCAATCCCATGATCAAGGTAAAAGTGCACGAACGAATTCAGTTAGACCATTGGCCACTGTGCCAATGAACATCTGCACAGGTACAATCAAACACGTTGTAAACGATATTCGGTTTCGTGATCGGTGGCGTAGCTCATTTGAATGATCTGTACTGGTGCGAGTAAATTATAATTTCTAATTATGTCCAGTCCAGGTCCATAACAGAAGCGTTTCGTTTCAAACAATATCCAATCTATATAAAGACCAATGAATGAGATAAGGCAATTTGTGCCAAACACACAGGTTATATATAGAATGGTCAGTCTTGTTGACTCCAATCACAATCGAACAGTATTTATAGTATCGATCAAAACAATCCAATACTGTACTTGCTCCTTTGATCAACAGCCAAAAAGGCAAACAAGAATATTCAAACCTTTCAAGATCAAAATAATTATTCGGTGCAACTATGTGGCCAACTAGTCATGCATCTTCAGTGAAAGCGATAAATCAAGTGCACACACCGAGACAACTAAATCAGTTTGCAGTGTCAAGTCAAAATGGAGTAGTACTAGAGTGTGCCGAGGGCACATTCCGTGCATTGTTCTGTGGTGGCGAGTGATCTAATTAGATTGGACAGATTGTCTACTGTAGACAGAGGACAGACATGGCCCGTCAGATGAGTGTCATCGAGCAAATGTACGTGTCCGACTGGGCATAGTCAGCGTTTAGTGCAACTGGGCCAGGTGGAAAGTGATGTCCATGACACGAGCATACTGCACAGCTCATTGTGTTCGGTCAATTCTGGCAGAGACACACAAAATCCAATGGCTCCATTCATTATAATAAACTCATTAAGCGGTAAACTGTGGCCAAAGTAAAAAGACTCATCGTCGGCAAAATAAGCCATCGAGTGTCGCGCCGTTTAGAAAATAAAAATGTGTCACTTTAAGGTGGTTCGACATTTGGAGAGGCCAGATCGGTGGTGTAAACAAACGGTAACAAGTCGATTACTAGTCCGAATGGTGTCATCAGTTGGCTAATTAAATCACTCATATGGTGGTAATGGAGTGGTGCTCGGTCCGGTTTGGCCACTTGCGAAAAGACATTACGAAAGGTAATTGGCACTGAGTAGTGGAGCTAAGTCACTGAAAGGCAACAATGCAATTCGAGGAGAAAGCATTGGTGCGAACTGGCCAATTAGTGGTCACAAGGCACTGAGTGGGCCAGGCATAATTGAAACGAAATCGGGCAATGATTCCAATGATCCAGTGAACTTTACTCAGATACAGATAATGTCGAGTCGTGCTTGCAGACACGACCGAGAGAGCCATTTAAAGGAATTGTGACCAAACAACAGACGCGATAAGATCGAGTGATGTGCCACTGGGCCATTGTCGTGGACGGTCGCGTTCATTAGCCCCCAAGAGAACCATTACGAGCGTGCCAATTGGAAATGGCACTGACTCAATGGAAACAGTTTAACTATTATATTATCATTTAAGGTAGGCAGTGGGTTGAGTGCAACGACAAACACGTACGGCGAGTGATTTTACACTTCGATTCCGACTGAGTGGAAGTGTTGTTGTTGTTATTGTCCCCCAGAGGATTGGACTTCTTGTAGTTGTTTAGGTAGTTTGAACAATAACTGCTTCGAAGTGGTGGCTTGCAGTCACTTCTCGATGAACAACTCAGTGGAGAAGTGCTCGAAGATAATGTTGGGGAAGAGGAAGGGTAGGTGCCAAAGATGGCTGAAGACCACTTTGGCTTGTTCGTGGCGGAGGTGGCCATCATTATGATGTTGAATCACTGTCGACAACAAACAAACCAATACACTTAGAGCGAAACTATTAAACTGGCCAGGGCAACGAGGACGGAGATGCAATTGGCAAGCAAAGGTGACATCACAATTAGACAAATAAAGTGACGGTAATTGCCAGTTCGCACTTGGCTAATTGCACCAATATTGTGAGAAAACAGTGGAAGGTGAGAAGTGGAGAATGATCAAAACAAACAGGTAAACAAAAAAAATCCAGAGAATGCACAACCGTAAATGGTGGCTCAAGAGGACCAACTGATTACAGATTGAATTGTCCAGTGATGCAGAGATATCCGAACCAATCGAACAAATGAGAGGACAAGAAGGAGCCAGAGACAAGTCGAACACCTTGCAGGCAGTTTGTCGATGTTGATAGATGCGCGCCCTCACGTTGAATGTCGACTGCCTCTGCCGGACAGTGCGGCACACTCTACCACCAGTGAGCCAATGTGCTACATCATGTGGGATGGCGCCAAGGAGAGAATCTAATATGCTATTTTGGAGAGTGCCCATAGTCAGAAGTGAACAGACGGACGGACCGACTCAGTCGGCAAAAGGAACTGGCGAACGGTGTACAATCGTCAGGAACGTGCAGAGGTGCACTATTGAGCTATTGGAGACACTGCTGCTGGTGGTGCTACAATGGACCCTTTCATTGGATCGACGATGGCAACAAGTGCAAACAATCGACATGAGGCCATCACTTGCCAGTGAGGCACACGAGCGTGTAAACAGATTTGTGACAGCACCAGTTGGTCAGTCGTCTGACTCAGTCCGGTGGCTACAAATGCAACAATTGAATCGATTAAAATAGCTACTTCACAGGTTGATGTAATGCCGCAGAGGCAAACAAGCCAACGATGTGCCAGTGCACCACAAAGCAATTGGCCACGCTGCTTTCCCAATTGGGTCGTGCATAGGCTTGAGCCAATGAAATGGAGCTCAATTGGCAATCGCAGTACCACACTGAATTTCGCATCCAGTCTAAATATAGTGGACAGTGACAATCGGCATCGTTCGAACGGTCCGAACCGATTGGCTCGAGTGTCGCCAATTATCAAGTCAATCATATTGCCCAGTGCAGTGGGCAATTGATCGGCCACACAATAATACAATCACAAACTAGCAGATTTGAGCAATGAAAAGCACTATTCATTTGATTATATCTCTCGACTGGCAGTGAGTCGCACAGGTCGCACTGGAACAGGCCCATCGCTAATAATAGTGATGGTGTCAATGGAAGGGCACACACACAAACACAGTAATCATAACGGGCAGATGAATAAATGGAACGAACTGGAACCAAGTGCCACCAAGCACTCGCCAGGCGCCACTCACTTCTCGGCTGCACATTAGAGGGACCAATAAGAGCCAATTGGTTCATCATTCCTTGGTGGTAATTAGACACTCCTGTGGCCATTACAGTGGGCTCATTACTAAATTGATGGCTGTTCCGAAGATTGCCAGTTACGATGAGAGCTCGGCACCAATGACACATATGAGCACTCCTATTCCTATGCATCTGCTGAATGGTGTTGAACAAACAAACAAACACGCTCACTGTCATTCTGAGCTCACGTTCATTGTCGAACCGTTGATGTTGGGTCAATGGTCCACCTCTGGTCACGACCGACCAATCAATAACCGATCAGTAGTGGAGTTAACAGCCAACGGATGTGTCCTCAAACAAGCGCCAATAGATCGAACACAAACACAAACGCATGTCTTTAATCGATTCCACGGGTAAATCGTGCAAGTGTGGCACACTCACTCTAAAAGACGTTCGTTTACTTAAATCGATTGAAATGAGAAAAACTTCAGACAGTGCTCGAGACCGATCGAGTGTGAAGACGCACTTGGAATGCCAAACCGAGACAAAGTGCAGTTCGATTCAGTGACACGCCGAATGAGTCATTAGTGCCGGACAGAATGTTCGCTCGGAAGTTAACTGCTGTCAATGGTAATACTGATAATAGTCTAATTGTGTGATACAAGTTCCTAGTGCCCGACTGAATGCAAACAAACGAACAATGCCATCAATGTGGCACAGATGGAGCAATTAGAGATAGGCCGGTGTCACTAATTGTTGTTATTAGCATCGCGAGATGCAAAGTACAATCGAGACTGCCATTTGACTAATTTGAATTTCAATTGCAAATTAAAAGTCAAATTAGCGAATAGCCATAGTCGGGATTTACATTACGAGTGTTCACACTAGCCCAACAACAACAAACCGTTATCGAGCAGGAAATGGGCTCGATCAAGAGAAACGGGATCCGAGCCGATATGATGGTTCGGATGTGGAAAGTGCTCGGCGCCAATCAAACCATCAAGGCAATAACAATGATCACACACAATGACACGGCCAAAGCACTGGGAAAGGCGAAGTCGGTGTTAATCTCTAATGAAAGGTTCAATCAAATTCACTTTAAAGCAACTCTTCTCTCGATGATAAATTGACACAGTGAGACCACTCCACTGACCAACAAAGAAGTTGTAAAAAAGTAAATGGCCAACTGTGAACAGCAACGTGCAACAGTCATATCCGGTAGAATCCATTAGAGGAGATTGGTTAATTAAGTGAGATTAGTGCTGCCAAATGCCAATTCGATTAGACAAATGAAAATGGACATTGGAGACTCTCCTATGGAAAGTGCGCTAAAGTGCCTTACAAGCATTGACAATTAATTGCCGAATAAAATCCTCATTTGACTAGACCCATTTACGAGACATTGTAAACAATAAGCCACAAATGTGCACAATAAATGTGTTATATTTAGAGAGGCAAATTAAGTGCCGAGAAATAGATCCTTTACGTGTTCAGTTGCAAAAAAGGTAAATCAACAAGTAACTTTGCACACATAGACACTTGGTCATCAGTGATACCTCATCACGGATTTATCGGCACAATCGGCACAGGTAAAGCTCGGTGCAAACAAAATCGTCTTTCAATGAAGGATAAAGCGAATACTGTGGTAACTAGGCGATAATGGGCATTGGTGGTGAAAACTGGCGAAATGGACAGTGACCATTCATCGACTATATACTATTTATATCGAGCTTTGAAAGCTCTTCCCGGAATCGAGCTTATGAGTGGCCAGACATGGCGTGACGAGAGGCACCGGTCACTATGGAGAAATGACAAGTGCCCTGATTGTGGCTAGTGGAGAAGTTGACGCCAGTGTGGCCGTCAGCATCGGTACACTAGTGCAATTGAAAATGGCACAGACAGGCAGCACAACTACCTCGGAGCCATCTCATCACCAACCGGACAGGAAACCAGTTGACTACCCGACATCCCTTCACTAATAAGCAACCATCGTGCAACATGACACACCAATACGAAAGTGGACACACTCGGACAAGGCGACCAGTATTACTTAAAGACGGCATAGCAATTATTGCTTTTTTAGATGGCCATTACCTTGAGGTCGTGGTGGTGGTGCGGTCGGTCGGTACGACAGCAAAACCACGAATGAGGTTAACAAAATTCAATTCGGACATAAACAACTAAGACTAAATAGAGTGCAAGCACAATCAACAAATGACAAAACGCTAGTCAAATTGAGTGACTCACAGGGTGATGAGCCATTTGTCGACAGACAAACAATTATCGACAATTGTGTGACAGACAGATCGATTCGCGAATAAAATGACAACCACAAGTGAACCAATAAGTGGCGTTCAGTGATAAGTGCTGTCCCTGCACAAGAACTCACATGACAATAGATCGGAAAAGCGACAAACTAAATTATGCAAATCAATGTCAGCACATCGGGAAAACGTTTACTCATCGATGGGCAACTGAACGAATCTCGACGGAGAATGGGTCAGCAATGACAGTGGGCAAACATCCTCAAGGTAATAGCAATGTTCGAATGACCTGCTCAAAAAAGCCACCAATCTTGCGTTAAGTTGTTCGTAGTTCACTAGTGACTAATAGACATCGATTCCAATACAGGTTATGCAATATACAATCTATTCAAAACTAGTAGCAATATTGGGAAGGACGGTCGTAATCAGGTAGTAGGGAAGTGGTGGTCGCCATTATCGACCAATAAAGAATCAAATTAATTTCCCAGAAGTACTAAACTAGCAATAGTAGACTAATCTGTCTGGCATGATGATGATGTTATCAGATTGAGAACAACAAAAAGTCCAACTTATAACATAATAATAACAAGCTGACTTACATAGTTTATGATTTTGATTGCCGTGGTAGGGAGACATTGTGATGTTCTTTGCCACCCAGGACTTCGGGACAAAAAACTTGTAGATGGGCAATTTTGGCTGTTGAACGATTGTCAAGTTAAATTTTCTATTGTCAGATTGGTCAACTGTAGATTGATTTGTTTGTAGCTTCACATTATTGAAGCATTAATGGCAGAGTGTTTTCCGGTAAGTAGTGGTTTAATACACATTGACTGGCTTGATTGCCCCCAACAAAAGGGATACGAGATGAAAAGACAAATAAGATAACTGCTCAAGGCGGACTAAGTAGTATGAGATGGCGCCATTAAGTGAACAAAGCTAGTTGCTGAAATGTTGGCCTTCAAATATCAGACATTAACACCAATTTGGGAGGATATACAGACGGTCGAAAAGTAAGGTGAGGTAGTGTGCTGACCATTCAATCGATTGAGCTTGTAGTTGGGTAGATGCTTTCCACTAATGACTGACAGATGAAGCGATGTTGCCGTGATTATGCCCCCGGTTGTCAGTTAGGCTCAAACTGTGATGAATGTAACTGAGATGAGGACAGAGCCAAACAAACGATTTCAAGTTCATTTCAGTGAAAAGGGTGACTAAAGCGATTTTGGCTGAACTCAAAAACCACAACAGTAAAAGCAGTCAGTGGCAAGGCAGTGCACTAGACAAAACTTGACCGATTGCTTGATTAAATGTGTTATTTCCGTTTTAAGTTCAATTGTAAGTTGACGAAAAAAAGAGAGCAAACTTGTATTGGTCAAAGTAAATCAAGGCAAGTTCAAGGTAACGATGGATTGGCGTTTGTTGTTCAATCAGTAGATGATGAAGTGGCGTTGTTTAGTAAACTTGATATGTTATGAGTAAACTCAATATACAAATAGATAACCATCGCACCAGTAATCACCAACAACCAAAGATATTTTGTCAACAATGTTATTACTAGTAGAATGATAATCCAGGTGCAATGTTTGGCTTGTGATTTGACACATCAAACATTTTAAGTTTGGCCGTTCACAAGGATACAGCATGTGCGAATATAATGAACCAGTGTGCGTTGTTCAAGGTGTGCACAGTATTCATATAAAAAACTATTACAACAATGAAGAAATGCAGTGGTTAGATAGTGGTGCACAGATATTGGTCAGGTATATATGGTCGGTGGCAAGGTACAGTGTTCGTGTAGTGGCATGACAATAACGGTGTTTGCAAAACTGTTTGGTCTTGGTCACCACACAGACTTGACCACACTAGTGCACATCGTGACAGTATTTCTAGTCGAACGGGACAGGTAAGCATGCTGGTCAGAAGGGTTATCGTGCTGTTACCTGAACCAGGTAGAGTGGTTGGTGGCTTCTCTCACCACTGGATTGGGTCGTTCATTGGCCAATTGAACTTGTGGCTGTGTTTTGGTGGTGCGGCATAAACAAGCCACAACTAACTGACGAGAGGTACAACTTGTGACACCAGTGATAGAAGCTACACTCGATCACTGCTGTCGAGGCGCGGTGGAGGCACAGGACGAAACGTGAGTGAACTCAAAGGCCACAACAAACACGGACGACAAGAAAGGTGCTACAGTATACTGACAACATTGCACACAGGTACGGAGTCGACTGCAAGCAGTTGGCTGAAACAGACGCCACAACTCACTAGTGAGACACAATCGTGTCTGATAACTGATGGCTCACTGACACAACGTGACGCAACACAACCCGCCACCGCTTTCGATGTTTTTTTCACCACTGTAGTCGACATCTGTTGTCAGACAGTTAGTCTAGACTGTCTCCCGCCAGTCAATTGATTGAAAGGATCACAAAAAGGTTGCCATAGAACCGAGTTTAGTTTAGAGTTGAGTTGGACATGTTTGAGCTGATCAACACCGACCGGAACATCTTAACTGAATGAACTCGATATCGACAGGCTGACTAAATCAAAGTTGGCAGCCAAGATCAGCCAACTGTGCGCGCAGAATGGCGCCATTCGAATGAGTGAAAACAGGCCGCTCGCGTGGTGGGTAACGCGGAGGATTTCTGCCTAGTACCGGCGTCACTGCAAGTGATCAGTGCCACTTGACCAGACGAAATGCTTGGCTGACATTGCTTGACACTGCCTACCACACACCAGTCACACACAGACTTGTTCTCTAATGCAGTTGGGAAGGTAACGAGACCGTGCGTGGAGTAGTATACAATGTGCACTGTTGCAGTCCATATCAGTGAGATCATCTTTTGCTTTTCCAATTTACAACAATCCGCTTAATTTGGCAAGTTCAAGTACCGAACAACTGTCACACTTGACAGTAAATTTAAAATCAGCAGGTGACAAATGACCATTGCAATTGGACAGTGTCCAATAGTGTATTATCATGCAACGATTGACGAATTGAAAGAAGTTGACAGATCAAAGCTGCATAACTTGACAAAGTAGATCAGACAATAGATAGATCGAAACATGACTAGGTGACAATGACATTGCATCGATGCTGTCTTGGGCGCCACTCGAGTTGTACAATTGTAATGTTTACAGATGAAGTGTGCCGAGAGTAAATTGGCACTTTTCTTTGTGCGCCGAATGACAATTACAATAGAGAAGACAGACAGACATGCAAGACGGTCACTTGCACTAAATTTAGAATTTGCTTACTAATTTACACTGTTGCACTCTATCCCTCTTAACTCAATTTGTGCAAACTATTTCGGTGCAACACAACTAGTCAACTGGTTGCAACTGTGCTCAAATGGTCGATGACAAAGCATTCCTACTGAACCAATACGTAAGTTAACAGGCTTTATAATATATTTAGATTTTAATTTTGCGAATATCAATTGGCGTCAATTCGGTATACAATCTCAACAATTGATGTAATTCGTTGGGATTAATTCTCAGTGCAGTGTAGTTGCCTTCCGAGTTAATGTAGTCATTAATCTCATCTACATTCTCGAGAGTAAATATCACACAAATAAATTTCAGTTTAGAAAAACTTTCACGCATCGACAAGGAAGAAATTGTTGTTAAATAGTTGATTATTGCACGAACTTCGCGATCAAATTGAAAGCCTCCAAACTGAAATTTAATGAAAAATAATTATTGAATGATTGCAAATATATAATTCTTACTTTGTTGAAGTTGCACTTGAATAGTGCTTTATAGAGACGATTTGAGATCTCGCCAGATATTACGCCCAACAAAAGATCGAAATTCTTCATAGTTAATTGCTTTTTGAATGATTGTACAAGAGAACTAAAATTCACCAGGAATGTTTGCATGTAAGGACGTAAACCTTCAGTCGATTCGTACGAAATGACATCGTCGTCGTTGAGGATATGACTAGCAGAAGTAAACGAATCAATCATTGACTTGACAGCTGACTTGAATACTGAAGTGAACAGTTGATGCATTCCAGAACTGGACAACAGTCTAAGTTTATTGCAGATTGAGTTAAATTCGGACAAGCAGCTATCGAACAAGTCAATTTGGTTCTTCTGCAAAATTCCACTTTTGGTCACATCTTCTGTGATTGTACTGCTCAAAAGACTTATGTACTCACAAGCTGTGTCCAGATTGTTTAGGGAACTTATGAATGTGATTCGCGTTCTTTCCACATCTGTTGATGATTGCAAATACCTTCCAGCTTGCAAGGCTGTGTATGCGTTGCTGAGGTCAAGGCTTGAAAGAGTGTTTGGGTATCCAAGTTTTATTCTTTCATTTATGACATCGTAAAAACTAGTTTCCAAAACTGTAACACAATTGTTGATCATGGCAAGAATGACATTAAGGGAACCACAAGAAATAGATCGTTTCAAACATTTCTTTGTGATGAAAAATATGTCGTCAAGCATACTTGAGGTTAGTGCGGAGTCGTGTGCTTTCGAGTCAAGATCAACCGTATCTAGTTGAATTGCTTTGAAGATGGACTCTTTGAGGAAATACTCTTCCAAAAGAACATAAGTCGAATTTAAATCATGAATCATCTGAGTAAGAGTGCATTCTCTAATTAAAGCATCCACTTTGTTGTGATCAACTTCGGGGAAGTGCTTTTCTTGTCTCGATTCTTTGTCAACCTGTTGATTGAGAGAAGCAGATTCCATATCAGCTAAAAGACGATTGCTAATAAAGTTTAGGTAAGTTTGACTGCGATTGATCAGGTACATTATGTCAATTAGGTGCTTATCAATTTCTTTGGAGTCGATCTTGTTCAGTTGTTGACTAGAACTTGAACTCTTCAAGTACTTTGATATGTTCAAAGTGAGAGTAGCAAAATTTTTCTCATTTTTAAACTCATTAATTATTAATTTTGATTGGCGATCGCATTCTTTTTGCAAAACAGTTATGAGTGGCAACAAATTGCCTGGTCCATAGTAAGTCTCAATCAAGGGATAGTGAATGTCAATAGTTCGTGCAATAGTTTCAAATAAGTTCGATAACTTCTCCAGAAAGGCAGCACTCCTTGTACCGCTAGATGTCTTGTGAGCCGACATTTGTTCGTTAATTTGTGAGCACAAGTAATAAGAAAACTTATGAAGGCCTTCTTGGTGTTGATTGATCAGAGGAAATATTTTAAAGAAACGCTCTACACTGGCCACGTCTTTATCCGTCACAGCCTCATCAAAGCGTGTCATCACAATTGATTTGAGCTTTTGTTCAGCCTCGTGCAACTTTACAAAAGACTGTTCCAGTGAACAAGTGTCGAGAAGGTCTCCATTGATGTCCTCTAAAGTTGACTTGCGAAGCATTGACTCGTCCATTGAAAGAAAACGATAAATGTGCCTAGCCGCATCTTCATAATCCTCATTCATCAACGACTTTTGAATGCCATCGGTGCATGAGCGAAGATCGATAATATCTTCTACTTGTTTGAGACAGTTGCCAACTCGATTCTTAACCAAGTCAAATGATTTTATTTTGTAGCTCACACTGTCGGCCAAATTTGAAGTAAAATTCATCAAGTTAGAAAGACGCTCGGCATCGGTCTCAATGAGTGAAATGTTTGACATGTGCTTCACAAGTGATGTGACCAACTGTTCCAATTCTGTTTCATTTTTGAGCAGCGCATCAATCTCCTGTTCGATCATAGTCTCCTCGCTTGTCAGATGTTCCAAGGTGCTGTGCAGATCACTTTCATTGTAAATATGTTTCAAATCGTCCATCTCTATTCGAGATTCTTTAAGTTTATCGTTTCACAAAACATACAAACAAGTTGATTCAAAAATGCCAACAAATCATTTGTTGTTTGTCAACTTTAATAAAATGACAATTTAGGTAAAAATAGCCATATTATGTTTTCAAAATAGCCTCAAGTAAATATTAGTGATTCAATTTATTGGTTTAGCGTGTATTTCCTAATGAATTTAAGAATAATTTTTATTTTTAAAAACAATATTTATCTAAGTAAATATAATTTAAATTGGTTTATTAAAAAATAAGTAGTTTCGGGAATTGGAACGGATTGAATTTATTTAAGTTTAAAATTGAATATGAAAACACCAGATGGCGCAAATGGTCAAATCAATAGCTGCCTTTGTTAGTGCTTTTGTGGGCACAAGGAGCACGCCATTTCCCGCAAACAGGCACGTTTTTGTTTGAGCTGTGCTGGTTTGTCTCCGGCATGAATTTGTCTCGAGTCCTCATCCTTCTTTTGACCATGTTTTTGCCTGTCTAGATCTTTCTATCTTTTTTGGGTGTCAAGTCAGAACACAAACATGCATCTGTACAATCTGACCCTGCAAAGGGCGTCTAATATAACAATTGCGGTGCATGGCAACTTTGCCGGTACCAAACAGCAAGAAATTGCTCTCGCCAAGGGGAAAATATTGGAATTGGTGAGGCCAGACCCAACCACTGGAAAGGTTCATTCCCTCTTGTCAGTAGACATCTTTGGTATCATCCGTTCTATGATTGCTTTCCGTCTTACGGGTGGCTCTAAAGATTACCTTGTCATTGGTTCTGACTCAGGCAGAATTGTTATTCTTGAGTACATTCCACAGAAAAACTGTTTCGAAAAAGTGAGTATATACTTTTGTTGCTAATTTTTATCTTACAATATGTTTTTTCCGTTTGTTTAGGTTCATCAAGAAACTTATGGAAAGAGCGGTTGTCGACGAATTGTACCTGGTCAATTTTTGGCCATTGACCCGAAAGGACGCGCAGTCATGATAAGCGCAGTAGAAAAGCAAAAGTTAGTATATATTCTTAATCGTGATGCCGCAGCTCGACTGACGATTTCTTCACCTCTTGAAGCACATAAGTCGAATACCTTTGTTTACCACACGGTTGGTGTTGATGTTGGATTTGAAAATCCCATGTTTGCTTGTCTTGAGATGGACTATGAAGAAGCAGATACTGACCCAACTGGTGAAGCCGCTCATCTTACCCAGCAAACGCTAACATTTTACGAACTCGATTTGGGTCTCAACCACGTTGTACGCAAATACAGCGAATCTCTTGAAGAGCATGGCAATTTTCTTATACCTGTTCCCGGTGGTTCTGATGGACCTTCGGGAGTTTTAATTTGTTCTGAAAATTACATAACTTACAAAAACTTTGGTGACCAACCGGATATTCGATGTCCCATTCCTCGAAGGCAAAATGATTTAGACGATCCAGAACGTGGAATGATTTTTGTCTGCAGTGCTTCTCACAAAACTAAATCAATGTTCTTTTTTCTGGCTCAAACTGAACAAGGGGATATCTTTAAAATCACTTTGGAGATAGATGACGACATTGTCACAGAAATCAAAATCAAATACTTTGACACTGTTGCTGTTGCTACAAGTTTATGTGTACTGCGAACTGGATTCCTTTTTGCTGCCTCTGAGTTTGGAAATCATTATTTATATCAAATTGTTCATTTGGGAGACAATGACAACGAACCCGAATTTAGTAGCTCAATGCCATTGAATGAAGGGGAAACGTTTTATTTTACCCCTCGAATACTTAAAAATTTGGTTAAAGTTGACGAACTTGAATCACTTTCTCCTATCATGCATTGCCAAGTTGCCGATGTAGCTAACGAAGATACTCCTCAAGTACTAATGGCTTGTGGACGAGGACCAAGGTCGACTTTTAGAGTTCTTCGCCACGGTCTTGAAGTATCAGAAATGGCTGTATCTGAGTTACCTGGTAATCCCAATGCCGTTTGGACTGTAAAAAGACGAGCTGACGAGAACTTTGATGCTTATATTGTCGTATCATTTATTAATGCTACTCTTGTGCTTTCAATTGGTGAAACTGTTGAAGAAATTACTGACTCTGGATTTCTTGGTACTACACCAACTATCTGCTGTGCCCAGATTGGCGAAGATGCGTTAGTGCAAGTCTACCCTGATGGAATTCGTCATATTCGGGCAGACAAGAGAGTGAACGAATGGCGTGCACCTGGTCGAAAACAAATCGTAAAATGTGCTATCAATTGCCGACAAGTGGTAATTGCCCTAAGTGGCGGTGAAATTGTCTACTTTGAAATGGACGTTTCTGGACAACTCAACGAATATACTGAACGAAAAGACATGAACTGTGAAGTAATATGTATGGCACTTGGAGATGTGCCTCCCGGAGAGCAACGATCTAGATTTTTAGCAATTGGTTTATCTGACAACACTGTTCGCATGATCTCTCTCGACCCAACGGTAAATGAAATTTGTTTTTATTTTATTCTTTTCAGTTAATTAATTTTCATTATAGGAATGTTTGTCTCCTCTCTCTATGCAAGCCCTTCCAGCTCGCGCTGAATCTTTATCTATTGTTCAAATGGGTTTAATGAGATCAGACGAAAAATCTTCTGGCAAATTATATCTTAACGTCGGTCTACAAAATGGTGTTCATTTGAGAACAGTTCTTGATGAAAACACGGGGGATTTATCTGATACCCGAACACGATATCTTGGAACTCGTCCTATTAAGCTATTTCAAGTTAGTATGCAAGGAAAAGAGTCATTGCTTGCTTTGTCAAGTCGGTCTTGGCTTTGCTATTACCACCAGAATCGATTCCATTTAACGCCATTATCTTACGAACCTCTTGAGTATGCTTCCGGATTTTCTTCTGAACAATGTCCTGAAGGGATTGTTGCCATTTCTTCAAATACTCTTCGAATTCTTTCTTTAGAAAATTTAGGAAATGTCTTTAATCAACAATCATACGAACTTGAATATACACCTCGTCGGTTTGCCATCCACCCTGAAACTGGTTTTATTGTATTAATTGAGTCTGATCATAATGCTTACACTTTGAACTCTAAAATTTATAAGAAACAAATGATTGCTGATGAAATGATTAAATCAGCGCCAGCAGATGAAAAAGTTCAAGTTGCAGAATTAGCCAGCGCATTCTTAAATGAAAATTTGCCTGAAGATACTTTTGGGGCTCCAAAGGCAGGTCAAGATACATGGGCTTCTTTGATTCGCGTCATGAATCCTACAAATGGAAAAACTCTTCATAAAATTGCTCTTGAACAGGATGAAGCAGCTGTTAGTTTGGCTCTTTGTCGTTTTAATACAGACCAAGATGGATATTATGTTCTTGTGGGTGTGGCCAGACAATTACGTCTTATGGATCGTCAACATAATGGCTGTGAGATACATACTTACAAATTTGATTCTGACCTGGAACATCTTGTTCTTATTCACAGAACCGGAGTTGAAGAAGTTCCTAGAGCAATTGCTCCATTCCAAGGAAGAGTAGTAATTGGTGTGGGCAAATTACTACGAATATATGATCTTGGTAAGAAAAAATTACTCAAAAAGTGCGAGAACAAGACAATTCAAAACTTTATTTCTACTATTAACACTTATGGAAACCGAATTTTTGTAAGCGACGTTCAAGAAAGTTACTTTTTCGCTCGTTATAAAAGAGCTGAAAATCAGTTAATCGTGTTTGCCGATGATTCCACTCCTAGGTGGATTACGGCTACTTGTGTTCTTGACTACGGTACCGTGGCAAGCGCGGACAAGTTTGGAAATGTGGCTATTATTAGACTGCCTGAAGATATCAATGATGATGTTGACGATGATCCGACTGGACTAAAGTCTCTCTGGGACAGAGGTTGGCTTGGTGGCGCATCACAAAAGGCCGATGCTATTTGTTGCTTCCATTTGGGCGATGTTGTACTTTCACTGAACAAAGCAACTTTGATTCCTGGTTTATCCGAAGCGCTTATCTACACGACAATTTCGGGTGCTGTCGGTGTTCTGGTGCCTTTTACTTCTAACGAAGATCGCGACTTCTTCCAACATCTCGAAATGCATATGAGGTCGGAAAATTCTCCACTATGCGGTCGTGATCACCTCGCATATCGGTCGTTTTTCTTCCCGGTCAAACATGTGATAGATGGTGACCTTTGCGAACAGTTTAACTCTATTGATTTCATCAAGCAACGAAACATTTCCCAAGAACTGGACAGAGTGCCTGCTGAGGTTTGTTTGTTTTTAATTGAATTTAATTTAAAATTTAATGTTTCTTTTTATTTAGGTTTCTAAAAAACTTGAAGACATGCGGACTCAGTATGCCTTCTAAACATTCATCATATTGTGTAAGTTTTTATTATACTTTTTATTATTTGAGCTGTTTGCGTGATGATTTTCCTCTATGTCCGTGTTTCATATGAAACAATTTTGATTACCTTTGTAGAGTCTGACCCATGTTGCTCAACCCTGATATGATTTTGGTCTATTCACCCGTCTAATGTGTTTGTTTATTTGCAGTTTATATATCATCATATGGGAACAACTGGATTTTCTCGCAACGCAAACTATGCAATGTTTTGTAAGTATTGCACTTTCCTGAGCTATTATCTCCCTTTTGATCTTCATGATGATCACACCCTCTGTCCGTGTTTCAGATGAAAATACTTTGATTATGAGCTTTTCTGACTTGTTCTCTAGTTTATTTCTAAATTCAAATTGATTTCTTTAGACTAACTTTATTTATTTTCTTTCATAGATTCGCCATTATTGTTTTGTTTTGATCTTGATTGCGTCGTTCTATTTTATATACAGCTCGTCTCAATCGATGTAAAGCATTTCAATGCAAAACAATGTCTTTCTGTACATACTCACTTGTCTACGAAATGTAAATTAAAGTTCGGTTCATTCTGTCAGAAATGGGCAAATCGAATCAATCCTCCCTTGACAGTCTCTATCTGTCCAATCAATCTGCCCTGTTCATTCATCAAAAGTGTCCCACCACAATCGATCATGAGTGATTCCTCCTATATCGGCCAATGCGACATGTAAATGGTATCAAGCGAACACGATCGAGTCGGTGTAGGACAATCTCAAAAAAGTTTCGGCTTGATTGCTTTGGCCTAAATGGAACAGACGGCTCGATGCTGGGCGCCACTTAGACTGTTCGGTTGGCCACAATCAAGTGATTCACCATGGCAAGCTCACTGTTGCAGACTGGTGGCGAACACTTTGGCCGTTGTGTTGTGTTGGTGTGCATTTCTCACAGCTTTCATAATCGTAATGACGCTAATAGCGTAATAGGTGCATAACGGCACCGAGTGCATTCTGTAACACCACTGTAGCTATATACAAGTGGCCAACAGTGAAAATTCAGTGCGGCATTGGCACCGATTCTGGCTACTCGGTCTGCGACTACACCGCTTCCCTGCTGGCTATATAATGGTGTCTCGTTGGAGATGTACTCGAGGTGTGTGCTGCATCGCTGCCAGGATAGTCCAGAACAACGACCAGCACGTTCTGTCCCCTGAGTGAGGTTCGGGCGGAACCGCGTGAGAGACAACGAGACGACACGATGACGACCGAGTGACGGCGACGAACAAATCAATATGGCGATCTGTCCTCAGCCGACGGTACGTCCGCCCGGGACCACACTGCTATATACCCGGACCATTGAGGTGCAACTCAGCCTGGGTGCTACCGACCATTGTACTTGAGCCAAACTGTATCTCCCTTCACGGACTCGTCCAAGATGAATGGCCCCGATCCAAAAGGATCTTGATCCGTCTGGGCGCCGTCTCCCGTGCCGGGTCAGTCTGGACGTGCGCCTCCACCGGATGGACGGACTGACGGCGGTGGCTACGAGCACTAGTCAGTAGTGGATGAGGCCGTGGTAGTGGTGCTGGCGGTGGATGGTGCCAGTAGAGCCAACCACTGCCTTCGCTCATGTGTCTCGGTTCGATCGCGTCCTCTGTGGCTGCCTTCAGGCTTGAGGCCGACTTCGAAGTCGAGCAGGCGACGACGACAACGCGAATGAGAACGTTGATGTTGCTGTCGAGCCGATGTTGTTGACGGCGAGATCGCGTTGAAGTAAGGATGCTGTGCTGGTGATGCTGCCGTCGCCGATACTGTCGTTGACGAAGAAGACGATCAGGAGTGCGACCACCACTGCGACGACATCGAAATCGAGATGAAGCCCTCGATGCACACCAGCACGGTCTCGTCTGTCTCGGGTGCCACAATCAGCCACTCTAACCGCACTACTGCCCACCTCTGGAACACTCCCATTGCACCGATTGCCACTGATTTGCCACTCTGATTGCTGCACCAAGGACTTATTGTTTGTGTTTGCCTCTGGACTGGAACATGCTGATACACCTCCAGTGATCATTGGACAGCAACCAATTCAATCAGATTATATAGAGCTGCTAAGAAGACAAGCCACAAAACAGCGATTATCTCGGTGTTGTGCCCTCGGCCTGTCTGCCCTCTCAGGCAAGGTGTGAATTTCTGCAGCCTCTAATGTTGTCTGTTTGCTCGTTCCAGCATCTGTGAGCAAAGTCTCATTGTGGACATGTTTCGCTTAGTAGTGCTCACAGCCGGTGATTGCAGCAGCATCATTGCACCAATTGATTCGCATCATATTGTGCATTTGGCACTCTGCATAACTAGCAATCGCTAGCTCTACCTGACTCGATCACATAACCACACTTTCAATCATTACCGTCTATCTCGTCACTTCTTCCATTCTGTAATGTGATCAAATCTATTATTCTCTGTGGTCTTTCTTTAATCTCAATTCTTCTCTGAGTCAACTAAAACGTCTTGTATTCTGTTTATTTGATATCTTCAAGCCAACTTAATTACGACCATCTATTTTATTTAATGATACATTTGGTTAGTATTGTTTGAAGCTCATTGCATCGATTCTTGTCTCGTCGAAATGCTTTTCTGCAGTTGTGTTCGTTTTTGTGTATTTTCAAGCATATAACACTCAAGTGGTATCAGTTGTCAAACCAAATCACAAATCACCAATATTGCAATCGCCTCATCCGACTCACATAACATAGTTCTAGACTTCTGTTGCCAATCAGCAAGCATCTCAGTACGAATCACAGCATTTGTGTGACCAATGCACCAGTTCGATGAAAGTCAATCGTTGCCTCCAATCAGTCTAGAGATAGGATCGACGTAACCGCATTTGCTTCGCCATCCTCGCGGCAATTATATCTACATTAAGGAGAAAGAATCAACAAACCGGCAGCCTAATCGGCGGCATTTGCAATAGACCACTAATAGCGTTTATGTTAATGTCTCGCTGTCTGACACCATGTTATCAGCATCGCTTTGTCTATGGTCACCAGATTTGGTGCCGTCTCTGCCGCACCGCACAGAGAGCACTATTGTTGCAATAATTAACTATAATGCTCAGTATTAAGTTTAATGATATTTGCTTTCATTCGACTCATTTTCCGATAGTCTCATGCACTCATGTACACATCTAGTGTAACTCACAAATAATGGCACTACAGAGATATTTCTATTGTACACTAGCACTACCACTGTCGATTTATGCTGCTCTGACTCTGAAAGTGCTTCCTTTCGATCACTCCTTTCACTCTCACAGCAACCGTTTCGGTGCCGCAAATCTCGACTTTAACAGACCAACCGAAAACGAGTGAAAAGTGTTCAATATACATGTTCATCTACTACAAGGCCAATTCATATACTTTGCAAGCTAATTAATTGCCAATTAATATCAAACACACTTCCGACAGTGTAGTGATGCTATAGTCTTTCGGTGCTTAGTGATGCATTGGCTTCACATGCCAATTGATTAACGAGAAAAATAGATTTAGCGATAAGATACCAAGCCACTAACAAGACATTCCAAGATTCGTTCTTACTTGAAATATCTGGTACTCGAGTACATGGCACTAGGATTTTTAGTGGGCCATTTGTTGACCTAACTTGCGCAATATGCGAGCCACTTGTAGACACAAGGTGGCTCTAGATGACAATTCTGTCACGCGGTCGGTGCGGTGCTTGTTTGCAACATCAATCGAGTGTGGCACTAATCGATGTCCATTGGATTGAGTGATTTGTTTATTTGTTTATTTATAGCAGACGGATTTGTTGAGCATCACTAACTGGTGATCGAACACCGCGAGAACACATTTGATTATGAGCACCATCCTGGTGCTGACAGGGGACTCGACTGCAATCACCATCAACAGTCTAATCTGTAGGCTTTCACTGATGGCATTGATCAGTGAACAGTGCCACTAAGTGGTACTATGAAGTCATGCTCGTACAGCTCAGTCTTAGCTGTTAATAGCTCCGTTTGTGTGAGACTTCTATTTATAAGTGCTTCGGTTATTCGATATATTTATACACTGGGGCACCATCTGCATGTGGTGTGTTGCTTTTTATTGGTTGATATTGAACTAGATTGGTGCACGAGAAGAGCCACCGCCGATCAAGAGCCACACTCACTTCACTGAACTCGATTGCATCAATCAAGCCAATTAATTAATCAATGCCAAGTGAGACTGGAAACACTTTCACTTGGCAAGTGTCAATGCTCACTGAAATCGATCCCAACTGGTGCCGGCCACTGCCTGGCTCGGTTGAGGCTCATTGCGCCTAACTGGTTGCTCAGAGCAAGTAGTGCCCTGTGTCAGTGTCACTCAGTGATCAGTCGCCACGAGAATGGACCGTGTGGGGTGGTGGCTATGGTGCTCATCAAGTCTCATTATTTATTGCCGCCATTATTTATTCGATTGCTGGCAGATATTTGTGCTGCCAATGTTCATGGTGGCAGTAAGCATACAAAGTTGTACCATGAGCAGTGCTCATTTTGCACGTCTGCATCGAGCAAACATTCCCGTTTGTTTTTTATTCCTGCCTCAAACTGCCACTTAGAGTGGAGTTTAATTTTCTTGTTGTTGCATTAGAATTTCTTTTCTCATGTCTATCTCGGAAATGCAGTGCCATTGAGAATAGATGAAACTAATGAGCGAAAATGAGGAGCGAATCGAGTGGCAACAATCTTGTGTGAACGATTCTCAATCCGACGCCGGTGCCCACCGTGGCCCGGTGTTACTTCTTAGCGCGGAATGTCGGTGTTCGGGTTTGGTTGCATGTGGCTTGCCCTCTCAGTGCCCCACATCGACGCCCACATGAAGTATGCATTTAATCGACGTGTCTAATTCCGATTCTTGTTGTATCCTCTGCCGAACGTGTCGGTTGGCTTGTTTGAGTGCTACCGCTGAGTGCTGTCGCCGGTGCTCAGTGCTGTTTGTCCTCTCCCTGCTTCAACTAGCTTGCTTGTTGGGACATTGTAGTCACTCCATGGACCGACCGGTGCACCGAGCTTGATGAGGTGCCGGTTCAGTTCGGCTCGTGCCATCGTTTCGCAAACGGTTCACTAGCTTGGTGAGAATGGGTGCCACTGGGAGCTGGTGAGATCGGTGAGCCTTGTCAGTGCTCGGTTCAATTCAATGTGGCCGTGTTTAGCATTTTCAATTTGTTGTGTCTTCTGTTTGCTCTCCTTTTGGCTCAATAAGTAAATAAATAATACATGCCGCTCGGTGGCAAGTAAGCAAACTGTCTTCAGTATTGTTGCTCATTAGAAAGGGCTTCCACTAGGCACTTGCACCGAGATAATTTTGGCCTGCAGTGGTGGTGTCACTGCTCGGCTGGTAGCACCTCGCTTGTGCATGCCGCACTAGCAGCACTAATTGTTCGATGCAGACCAACCGAATACAACTCTGTGAGTGCGGTGCGCTCTGTGCCAGAATGGCAGTGGATCTATTTTTTATCTTCTTCTATTAGTTCTTTTCTTCATCGACGACAGCACCAAAGCAAACCCAAACCAGGCAGAACATCGCCACACAACAGCCAAACCAGTGAGACTAACTGTTGGCCGTGTTGAGCAGACAGCACCGGCAATTGCTGGAGCTGGCTCGATTCCTGTCAGGCTGTAGCAGCAACAGCAGCATCGGTAGTGTGATGTAATTAATCGAGCCAGCAGGCCTCACCACCGATCGACCTAATCGTGCACATCATGCCATGCTCATAATCACAATAGTAATTTAATCTTTCTCGCCACTCAAATGAGAAATGCTCCTTCGATCGGTTCGATGTGACCTGTGTGCACTTTCGTTGAGCAAACAGCCACTAATAGGGCTCTATATCCCGGGATTAGGTGTCTGTAAGTGTCACAGAGCACCGTGTGCGAGTGTGTGTGTGTGTGTGTCTGTACATTCTTCCAATCAATTACTGCCACACTTGCCGGCGATTACCTTGAGTGCAATTAGACGATCGCATAGATGGTATACTTGGTATATATCGGCTCAAAGTGCTATAGAAGGTAGGAGCAGTTGTTTGCCATTGTGTCCTCACACCCGGAATGGCTCATCCAAATGGGTTAAGTGGTGCACTGGCAATTGCCAATTGGCCAGCGATCGGATTGACCAGCCAGGCCACCATTGAATCGAAGCCAATCGATTCAGTGGTGTACAGTTGGAATTTTCCAATTTCTCCTGTCCCGGTGCGGTGTCGGCGTAGGTCCCCTCATTGGTGGCACTTAATGCAGGCATTTTATCAATTTAGGTGGCTATTAGCAGTTCTATAAATAGCCTTGCTCACTGAGTGAGTATGGTGCGCCAGTGGTGCAGTCATGCTGCCGTGTTGCACCGACGGACCACAACAATAGATCACCGGGCGCAATATATCACGATGGACACGTTGTGCCATTTGCAAGTGTCATTTGGTGTTGTCATTCGCACTGAGCACCATTCACACTGGTTAGCATTCCGTGAGCACGTATTCCTCGCCCTAATCCACACTTGTTCGTCTTAATCGCTCAGCAGCGATAACATCCCACAAGTTATATTTGCCCGATCAAGCTCTCGATCGTATCGCAACATTCTTTGCCTGTCCTGTGCTCTCCCTCTACTGTACAGTACGTGCCACTATGCCTTTATCCGAGCCTTTTCTCGCCAAATGTGAACGTGTGGACAATTTGTATTAGTCCAACGGGATGCAATGTTGGCCTTGTCTCACCTGGTACGTCTCGCCTCTGTCCATTTCCACTTGCATACTGACATGCTTGCAAGCTATGTTCTTTGACTCATTAACTGGCCGAAAAGATCAGTGATCAGTGCTGAATGGACTGTCGATATACACTAGACACTCGAACTGTACATCTATGTTGATCTACCAGTGAAACTACCAGTCTTTCTGCCGCAAACCACTAACCTTCTCTTTGTGTCTCCTCAACAGGTGTGCAATTACCATTTTCAATTGGCTGTCATTTATCGCCGAACAGTAGAGACTGCATCGAACCAATCCATTCTCGTTGTTTACACTCGGTTGAGACACTGAAGAGGGCCACTTTTGGCCAGTCCACCGAGTGGCACTTGCAGTCGAGTACAGCAGTACAAATCAATCGTAGTTTGGTTAGCGGCCTGCCATCGGTTCGTCTCATCCATTCTAAGTCATCTCATATCGCCACACTTCCTCTTCCTCTTCATTACTTCCCCATCACATCAGTCACATCGTTTCCAGGTGGATCGTAACTCGACCACCTCATTTTGAATCGTTTGTTATTTTGTGGTTCTTGAATTCAGTCATCATCGCCAATATATCCGCCATAACTTTGTGTCCGTTTGGTTGTGCCGGAATCTCCAAGCTGGAATCTGATTCAGAAGCGAATCGGCGACCAAGTCTTCTGGCAAATGTAATGGGCTGTTTTGGTGGCTCAGGTTCAAAAAACGATGCCGAAGAAGACAAACGCCGGAAAGAGGCCAACAAACGCATCGAAAAGCAAATACAAAAAGACAAACAAATATATCGGGCCACTCATCGGCTGCTATTGCTAGGTGCGTGCATATTGCCAGTCGGCACTTTATTGCTTTATCGCTTTATGGAGCCAACCAGGCCACTAAACTCTGTTTGTATACTCGTATAGGAGCCGGTGAGTCTGGCAAGAGTACCATCGTCAAGCAGATGAGGATATTACACGTAAATGGCTTCAGTGAAGAGTATGTGCCTATTTGTCTTGTCCACAAGTCTAACCACTTTCCATTCGCCATTCACGTAGAGAAAAACGCCAGAAGATCGAAGACATTAAGAAGAACATTCGAGATGCCATCCTGGTACGATAAGCGATCAATCATTGTAATTCCTCCTAATTGAGTTGTCTTTGTTGTAGACAATAACCGGCGCCATGAGTACCTTAGTACCGCCCGTACAGCTGGAGAACACGGAAAACCAATGGAGGGTGGATTATATCCAAGATATAGCTAGCAACCCAGACTTCGACTATCCTCCGGTAGGACTGGGCCCGACTTACAATTGTACAATCAACTCTCACACATGGCCATTGCTTGCAGGAATTCTACGAACATACGGAAGTGTTATGGAAAGATAAAGGAGTCCAAGTTGCCTTTGAAAGATCGAACGAATATCAACTAATAGACTGTGCTAAATAGTAAGTCCTTACCACCATTACGCCAGTCTCACTCAACTAACTATTGTCTATTAGTTTTCTAGACCGAGTCCATATTGTCAAAATGCCCGACTATACGCCATCAGAGCAAGATATTCTCAGGTGTCGTGTCTTGACATCGGGCATTTTCGAGACAAAATTTCAAGTGGAGAAAGTCAATTTCCAGTGAGTGCCACTTGTCAGTGTTCATCTGAATCGAGACGACTCACACTTCTTTATTGCTCAGTATGTTCGATGTCGGGGGTCAACGAGATGAGCGCCGCAAATGGATTCAATGTTTTAACGATGTCACTGCCATTATCTTCGTAACTGCATGCAGTAGTTATAACATGGTGCTCAGGGAAGATCCTAACCAAAACAGGTTACGAGAGTCGCTTGATCTATTCAAAAGTATCTGGAATAATAGGTGAGTGCTTTACTTGTTCTTGTTGGAAGCACAGCCAACTGATCACTTCTCTCTAGGTGGCTGAGGACAATATCAGTGATTTTGTTTCTCAATAAGCAAGATCTTCTGGCTGAGAAGGTAAAAGCCGGCAAATCGAAAATAGAAGACTACTTTCCAGAATTCTCTCACTACCAGACACCACCAGACGGTAAGTGATGAATCAATCAATGCCACTATTATTCATTTTTATTTCTTCTCTTTAAAGCTGTTTTCGATCCTGGAGAATCTCCTGAGTTTATTAGGGCAAAATACTTTATACGAGACGAATTTTTGGTATGACTTGAATATGATTACTGGCCAGTTGTGGACGATTGTATTGACTCTTTTACTTCCACAGAGAATAAGCACGGCCAGTGGTGATGGCAAGCACTATTGTTACCCACACTTTACCTGTGCCGTGGACACTGAAAACATCAGGCGGGTTTTCAACGATTGCCGAGACATAATACAGCGAATGCATTTGCGTCAATACGAGCTCTTGTGATCTTTATTATTGCTATTATTTAGCTCCTTCTTTCTTTATATTTACACATTGAAATGACATTATGCGGATGGATGCATATACACCACCCATGCGCGCATACAGACACACCGACCCCGAGCTCGGCAGTGATTTGTACTGCAGACCTTTGATGCTCACCTCTGTGGCTAGACCCCAGGCAGTGAGACAAACATTACAGAGTTAGACATGATCCTTCCTAACAGGAATATTTATTGGTTGTTCTCATTGTCGAGTTGCTCGCCAGTTTTGTCTCTCCGGCCGAACATGGAAGTGGTCATCACTAGTTTGCACGAACGAAATCATTTGTAGAGCTGAGCTGAAGGTTTTCAGGCCAGCACAGACACACGAATGGACTCGACTGGGTTCCATTGGACAGACATATTTATATTGACCATATACACGCGTTGCCCGAGGCGCCATTCTAAATGGAGCACGGTCGATGGCCTCTGCTGTTCTTTGCATTTGCATTTTTTAGATGGATTCTCCACCCCACCACACCTACACCAAACGACCTCTCACCCGGAAGTATCGCTTCTATTTATTGCTTTCCCATTTGTTTGTTTCCTCTCCTTGGTTCGGCTGGTTTGCCAGGTTAGTGTTCACTGTGAGTGATAGCTTGCAAATTGCAATTGATTGCACTGGCAACACACCAACAAGCCATTGCAACAGGCAGAGCCAACAGCGATCGCTGCCTAGCACCAAACTGCAACTGTACACTTTCCGATCGATTCTCACCTGTTCGGTGCAGTTCGTTTCTCCATTCAGTCCAAATTGCGCTTCATTTGCAGACCCACTCCAATTCGAATCAATTGTGCCCTCCATTGCTCTACACGATGGCCAATTAGTAGATCGGCACACATTAGTGTGTCGTGTAGTGTTTCACTTAGCCAAATGCTTCATTTCGCCAAAGTTCTTCGTTCTGTGTTGTAGTGTGCACTACCAGCCAAGCAGTTCCACTTGTCAACATCGTTTCCCTCGACATACAGACTGTACAATGTACATAATGTAATATTACAGACAGACAGACACTCGGTCGCCTCGTGCTGTCCCTGGACTGTGGTCTACTTTTGTATCATTTCTCTTCGTTCTTTCTCTTTTCTATCGACTACCACCAATAATAATCGATTTATTTATTGCCGAGCACGATCGCGATCTTTCCTGACTGCCAACGACCACCACCGACTGTTCGATTTCGTTTACGTGTGTTTCGATCCTTGGCCTAGACATTTGGCAATGATGTAACATTTGGTACGAGAGACACCCACCACAAAGCAATGCCAACAAAGAATGGACATGTCCTTCACTGTAATTAAACGATTTCTTTTATATACCACTCTGGGCTTGTGTGTTAACTTACTTGGTATGGTATTTGCTTTGTAAAAGCTTTCATCGATGGATTTCTTATTTAACTGGGCCAATGTTTGTATGCAATCGAGCTGTCACATTTTAACAAACTAAATCACAAGACTCATTTTAAAAATACAAAATCAGTCCGACAGATTCAGTTGAATTTCAGAAACCAGGAACTATTCACATATAAAGTTATTTTTAAATTGAAGTTTTGTTTCTGTGTACGCAAGTAAGTGGCTACAACGATGGACAATCGATGTTAGGCAGCCCACTTGAACCATTGTTGATGCTTCCAATTGATCAATTGGACAAGTTGCCATGAACCTTGCATTTGATCGTTGACATCCTTCTGAATCTCTCTTGGCTATGTTGCCTTTTCCCGCGCCTTGGTGGCATTTGTTTGTGTTAGTATTCTTTATCTGCGTTAGTAGAACCTATTCGGACCTAAGCCTCATTTTGATGATATAAATAATCCAATTTGACTATTGGTCGACGGTTTGTCATTCTTAATGTTGTACTTTCTGTACCAATTTATAATTATAATTATTTTATTTAGTGGAAGGAAGTGTTCAATTTGACTCGTTCATTTAAAAGATGCTACCTAAGGCCAGGAAATTCAGTTTAAACTGTAAGTTGTATTTTTTGTACCAATTTGTAACGAATCAATCGATAATTTATTTCAATTCTATATTTTCAGTAGTTTTAATTTGTTTTACTCACTGTATTTGTTCTTTATCACCAGATGTCGCGAATGTTAGAAAAGTATTACTTTTAAATAACAATTACTTGTTCGATCACAATGCGAAATATATTTTATTCCAGTAGTCTGTTTCTGCGATTACATTTATCTGCTTTTTGTCGAATTAATTATAGATTGATAAAATGTATCAACTTAACTCTATTAGCAAACTCATTAATTTACTCGATATATTCATCTCGATTTAATTTAAAAGTCCAATGACCACCCTTTGTTGTTCATCCAAGTGTAGTCAATTTGCTTCGAAGCTATCTCTTTCGTTTAATTTGTTGTGTCCCTTTTCAGCTGCATTCATGAAACTGCTGTTCGATTCATTGTGTTCATTTGCTTGAATGGACACACGCGGTGAGCCAATGGCCTCACCCTTCATGTCCGGCATGGATTAATTTTGTCATAAAGCAACAATATGCAATATGTGGTCAATAGTTTGATTAAGCTTGATCAAATTTGCTGACATTTATATTAATTTCTTCTAGATTTCAGTGTTGCCTGCATTGTCACTGATTGATATAAACGAGTTTTGTCTCAACACCCTAAGCCATCATCAGTTTGTCATGTTAATATCAAAGTTTAATAATGTCCATGTTTGACGAATGCGACTCCAGTTCGCAATGTTCATAGCTACGTGACCAATTTGTTCGCAATGTTCTGGCTGGGTGTCGGTCTGCCTTTTAGATCGATTCTCACTAATTATTCGCAATGGACATTTATATGGCTGCTCACCGTAACAGCACTCGGCATTGATGTGTGCTCTCTTTTCCAGTCAATCTGGCTTGTATGCCTCATAGGCCACACATGTACCGAACACATGTACCGAGCTATTGTTGTCTTACCCAAGGAGACACACTAAATCCTTCCGTTTGTGGTAGTTGTGTCTGTTCTGATTCTTGCCCAACACCTCTCACTTCGTCATCTCTGCCATGTTCCACCACTGAGTCTTTGCATATTTACACCAATGCATCGTGTAACAAGTTTGCACATGTAAAACGGTTGTCACTCCTCACAGCTGACTGGAACATTGCTTTGTGACAAGCCAGGACTGCATAACACCGTGTTGGCCATTTAGTTGTCTCTTTTGTTCGCATTGTTACCGCTGATCGAGTTGATTCTATCGCCCGTTGATCCAACTGCACAGACATGAATACATCAAAATGTACAATGATTGGCAGGCATGTGACAACTTGTTTCATTGAGAGCTAGGCCAACACCAATCTGGCCATTGCCTGCCAATTTGCACTACATTAGGAGGTCTTTAATATCGTAGCCGCAATTTGTTTAGTTAGCCAAATTGGATTTGTAAGTTCGGAACTGACTCGTTCTGTGCTTGTCTTTTCGCATTAGCCTCGTATTCTATTGGTTTCTTAGATATCTGCCAGGCAATGTTCTGCTTGTTATACAAGCTCATTCAACAAACTCGAACGGGCTTTCTTCGCCGATTCAACGGGCAACACTTGATCTCGTTCATAAAGAGAGTCGTGTTACAAGCCGAGTGGAGCACACCTTTGCAGGCTTACTTCTCCATTACCTATAT
This sequence comes from Rhizoglyphus robini, assembly GCA_023373905.1. Taxonomy (NCBI): domain Eukaryota; kingdom Metazoa; phylum Arthropoda; class Arachnida; order Sarcoptiformes; family Acaridae; genus Rhizoglyphus; species Rhizoglyphus robini. Next base: position 4,423,124 of record JAKIJQ010000007.1, on the reverse strand, counting down.
AGTGTTGATGTGCTTTGTGTTGTGTGGCTGTGCCTTGTGTGTGTTGCTCCCCACCTGAACACAACTTCGTACTTGTGTGCTTTAAATTTGCCTACTTGTCGACACGATCTCAATTTACTATGAAATCGATGGTCACATTCTGCTTAGCTTGCCACATCTATTCAACCAACACTCGGTGAATTGCAAATATTTGCTTCAATGAATTCGAGTCCGGTGCAAGTGCATGGCTGTTTCAGTGGCAAGCCAAACAAGCGTGGAACAAGTTATGAATTTACAATTAGACGACACCGTACCAAAATTGTGCATTCGCTTAAAGGTTTTGAATGGATTATTGTCACGTGACAAATTGTGCGCAAATAAACAAGTACTTTTTTTGTTTGCGGCTTTGAAGTGATATTCGAACTGTTAATTGGACCGATTGAATTATTGTTTTATTCAGTGATCACAATGACGCTGACACTTTGCAATATTTGTAATAGCGAGTGTAATTATAATTGGGTTAATGTCTGTCTTATCTGTCGATCTTTGAACTTGCCTTGTCTTATCATAATTTGTCTGATCACCACTGTAATAATTCTTTAGAGTCAACATTCAGTAATTTGGACACTTGTAATTATTAATTAGATTTTGGTGCAAAAGTGAGTAAATGAAAGCTAAATGCACTGGGTAATTCGATACTGATTCGTTTGGACACTTTTGCATTTATCTAGTGAGCAAAGTCTCGGCGGAGTGAAGGCAAACCATTGGAGAGTTGTCGTTTAGACAGATTGGTTATTTACTGTGTACATCTGTACTGTCGGTACAAGCAGTTGTCTCGTTACGATCAGGGCCAATTTGCATTGCCACCTCTAATTCGGTCTAATTCAATTCCATTGAGACTCGCTTGATGGTGATTTGGTGTTAGTGTCAGAGGAATTTGGCTTTCCACTCAATGCCGTGCCATTAGACCCAACTTGGCAGCCACTTTTGGCTTGATGTATCAATTTGTTTTGACACTTTGTGCTGTATTTGCATTCTGCACTTAGCATTTCCATCTAAAGTTTCTTTTTTTCTAATTGAGCTCTGGTCAACTTTGAACGCGGTCATTTGATAGAAGAACGTTCTCGTGATAGGCCGATGCAAAGGTTCACTCAAATTTAAACGCAAGTGAGGTGAGTTGGTGTGCTCGCATATTGAGCTTGTTAACTTGTGGCCAGCCGAATGGATTAGCCTTTTCCACTTAGGTGTAAATTCAAGGTGATTGCATGCTTGTGGTGGTGGTCTTTGCCTTAAGTCGCTTTCCTGTAAAGATTATCCCGCACAGATTTGTTCTGTTCAGTTGGAATGTTTAATTGAATTATTGCAATCGTTCAATGGTCCCAATTGTTGTCGCTCATCTGCAGCATGACAAATGGCACTGTTGTGTTTGACATTTATCGCTCAGTGAGCCACCAAAGGTTTGATTGACAGGCTCTCTCCCCACACTGGCTTCACGCCTTGGCCAATTGTCATAAATGGTAACTGGCACTATTGCCAGTGCACTCGATCTAAATGGCAATTTGTACACTCTTATTACGCGCCATTTCCTTCAGCCTGTCCGAATCTGTCCACTGGAGAGTGTCAATGCAGTACCGCATGTACTGGCCGATTAGTGTTGCCTACTCAAAACCAGAGCTGTGCTTACTTTTAATTGTTAAACAAGAACACCAATTGTCGAACATTGCATTATGAATGCATACTCTCTATCGATATACATGTTTGGTATACATGACTACAAGCTCACACGAATGGAGCACCGTGAGGTCGCACTTTGTCAATTTGCATTTGTCCCAATCATATCTCATGTGACAATTATTGTCAGCCTCTCTATTGCGGTCTACATCTGCCGACCTACAAGGTGAGATCGATGCCAGATTAGTTTGTTCCATGTTCACTCTCTCAGTTGGGTCCGTTTGAGCACTGGCGGAACTGTCTTACTGTAATGCAATCACCGATTGGTCCTTTGCTAGTGTGCACATTTGTATTGCATTATCATATCGTAACATCTCCCCAAAAAAAGCTACACTATTTCTTTGATTTGTAAGGACAGTTTTATTTAATTCCTATTCTTTTTTGAATATTTGTTATTCGAATCATTGGTCCGATCTCGATCAAGCCTAATGGAACTATAATGGCCACTCTAATGGATGTTTGATTATGCTCATACCGAGCAGTGATGTTCCGATCATGGATCATAGATCGATGTTGATCATCCTCGACACAGTAAGTTCACTCCCTCGCTCGGTCCATAACGATTATTAGCAAACTTGTTCGTCGTTAGTTAAACGATCGCCATTACTGAACGGAGCAACTCGTTTGATTTGCTTGTTTGTCTTTTCCGTTCAGTGCAATTGTCTTTCTATTTGGTGGTCATAAAGCTATTGAGAGTTGTTCTGTTTGACTGGGTCTCACTCTAATGACGCTCTGGTCATGGTCGTAATTGTCGATTAACTTAAGTGCCACACTGCCTCAATTTGGTTCAGTTGTATTTGTTCAGTCTCCATTTACATCTCCACCGGAGTGACTCTAGCAGTGACTTGCTTGCCTGCCATTGCTTTATATATTTCAAACTGTTGTTTGTCTAATTTAAAATTTTAATTAATACCGAATTGTTCATTGCACTAGACGAGTGAGTGTGTCACCGTACAAGTTGTCGTTGACTCGGGAGAGTCTTCAGTTGGGTCCAATTTGGCTTGTGTTTGTTGATTGTCGCCTTAGCTGCCTCATTGGCAATGTAAACACAAGTGAAAGTCTGTCAGTGCCGTCGAGTGGCGAACAAGCCAGTGCCAGTAGGACCAGAATGAAGCTGTCCAACTGTCTGGTAGGATTTGTTGGCGGTAGCCTTTGCACTGAGCTCACTTTGGCGTTTGTTCCCATTTGGCCCTCTGCTTCGGTGGCGGCCTAATGTAATTTTCATGTTCTTTTCAATTTGGCTCACTCACTCACTTTGCATCCTTTTCTTATTCTTGTTTCCCTCTCCAGTTTAGCCATTCGTCCTCCTAATTGTGTCTACCAGTGTGGACAGTTTGAGTGACTTAAGACAAACACCAAAGCCGATCTAGGTGCACTTACTCTGCACCGAGCCTGATGATTTAATGAACTCTCACTGGCCATGGCCACTTTCGGACTGTATCCACTAATTTTTCACCATTTCCACTTTGGCTTGCTGCTTTCCTTTTAATGTCCATCTAGGTTTTTGTATGCAATGAACGAGCAACTAAAAATTCGAATTTTGATTTGAACTAATATTAATGTCAATGTTATAGGTCCATTTGGTCAGGATTGCAATATATTTTTTTATCTGACCACCTCCGCACTAGAACACTAGACACTGCACTGTACACTAATTGACATTCGGTTTGCGTCCATAATTACTGCGGCACATTTAGAGTGGACTCATTTGTGTGCTGGTTGTTTTAAATTTAAATTGACTTTGTTTTGGTGTACCAAAAGCGAGTGCCACATAAATAGCTGCCTTTCGAGTGGCTTTAATGCAAATGGCGGCGTGATTATCGTTGCTAATGGCGATTAAATGAATTATTTAGTGGGGCCTGGGCGCACTAAATGGCGAACAAATGGTCGCTTGTAAATTGCGTTAAATGCTACTCCAGTGGTGCAGTCATGTCTTATATGTTGTCTATTTGTTTGCTCGTTCGCTCTCTGGTGCAACATTGTCTTCGTGTAATTGCAGCTTAGGTACACGACGAAGAACAATGCTAATAGAGAGAGAGAGGGTGAAGGCAACCAAACACGCCGATAAAGTGTGCGAGTGGGAGAGATAAATTTTCATCTATTACCGTGCCTGTGTCTTGTCGAACATAAATTAGTCGGACATGGCCGCCAATCCGACTCCAGTCGACGACATCCGACCAATGGAAATGCGATGTCTTGTGATGTCTTGTTGACTTTGGCCGATGCTCGATGTTGCTCACTTATGGCATGTTGTCGTGTCCCTGTTCCTGTAATTGCCACAATCTTGTCCAAACAAAGCGGCCCGATTAGACCCACCGAACGATACCTCGTACTTTGTTCACAGTCGTGTCAGTGCAACTCGATCGTGTTCACCCGAATATGTCTTCGATGATGTCCCATCTTGATCAGTGACACTGTCAAGCACGTGTTTTGTCTCTCATTGTTTGTTCTTTCAAATTGTTCCGGCTGCATTGTTCACTTCTGTCTTGTGGTCTCAATTATGGCAATGAACTTAAGCAATAAATTGTGAGGCTGGTGTAGTCATTTGCCGGTGCATTTGCCACCATAAATTGCACTTCTGGCAAGACAAATTATTTAAAGCAGATCATTAATTATAATGAATAATTGAACTGAGTGCTCATTAGCAATTAGTATACTTTTGTTATGCCAATGAATTGGATTACATAATTAATAACTCAGATAAGTAGTGGCCATTTGCATTATACTCATCTGTGCTTATCTGTGCCAATCGAACTCTGGCCAGACTTGGGTTGCACTACCTTTGCACGTCCATTCTTTGTTGGCCCGTTCTATTGCAGCCACAGATCGGTTACACCGAGCTCGATAAGGCCAGTGCCAAGGGTTCCATTGTAACGTCACCCAGGCAAGTCTAATTGACTGGTCCCAGTGCATGAGTGTCCTTATCTGCACTCGTCATCGTTGCCTTCGAGGCCATCAATCTTGCTTTGAGTTTGCTAATGAACAGACACGCACGGGCCTCTGACCGTTCCTAATCGATGGCCTTATCGAGCGTGTGATCACACATTGACTCCGTGTCAACTTGAGACACAAGTCAATTGATTAAGGTCCTTTGGGTCACTGTGAACGCCACCGCCGATCATCCGTCCACTCTTGGTGGCCTTCGCCTCTTAATTTGCACTTTTAGGATAATGGACACAAATCTTGGTTGCCAGATTAGCAGCGGAGGTAATGCACTGGTGACATTCTCGATAACTTGACCAGCGAATGTATGCCACTGAGTGGAAGGCAAGCCGAGCAGCACTTCAACTCACGCCACCTCGGTCGAGCCAATCATTGGCTCGAGCGTAATCCCAAATGGAACATTAGCCGGCCAGAGTCCTTGTTTGTATGCATTGAACGGTAGCACAATGTTCCATTGAATTGCGGAATCCGGCAGGCAGCACCAATTGAAATTTACTCTCGGTGTCACTCTGGCAAGCGAACCTATTTGCCTTCCTCTATCTGGTCCTTCGTCACGCAAAGCAAAGCAAAGCTTTTATCTCGCATTACAAATGGCCACAACTGGATATGCCACAATGTGTGCACACTGGTCGGCTCGCACTTTATAATGGCCAAATATGAATCGGGCTCGCTATGACAAATGATGCTCCTCTCCGAGTAATCTATTATTAATTAGAGCCATTGGTTCTAATTTATGTGCCACATTAATCACAATTTGTTCGTATTGAATGCATTTCTTATTTGTTGGTAAGTTTAATTAAATGCTGCACATGGCTTGTCTTTGTGTTGGGCCAATTGCTAATTGAACAGTGAGTTGATTGCACTTATTGACAGGGACAAGGCAGCCATCGACAGCGAGTGCCAGTCGGACATATTTGCAATGTGACAAGCAATTTCGTTTCTGTCCTTTAGCCGCAATTGTTCTTTAGTCGTTTAATTTTAATTTGTTTGCTTTGATTCCAGTTTGATCCTAGGACGGCACCGTGATACGACACTGCTAACAGATTTGGCCAAGTCCTATGGTGACAGATTGTCATTATTATCGCCATTAGAGCACTGTCGAAGTGTCAGAACAAGGTCTAATTTATGTGCCATTTCGCTAGTTTAATTAAATCATCTCGTCCTCGGTCGGCAATCTGGCAAACTTTGTTCTTGTGCAACAACAGCCACTAGATTGATGAGACATCGTCCAAATTAAGAATCTCATAATCGAACTGTTACACTTCAGCATGTCTCAATCCCGACTGGCTTAACATGCCTGCTCTTGCCGATCATCCAAAAGGGGTTGTTGCATTGAGCCAAGATGTGCTTGTTTGCATTAATTATTACTTCACTCTTGCTTGCATGACACATTTTCCTAATTGCAAAGTTTTTACATATTTTATGTCAATGCAAAGCACGATCATTGCTGTTTTAGCCGATATCTCGGAAATGGTTTCATCATCCTGTAAAAATGTTTGTTGTTCAATAGCCGATGTGCACTAGTTTGTGTTAATGGCCTATCGATGCTTAGCATGAGACCACACATATTGCGTAGTCTCATCAGCACGTGACTCTCTCTACAACTAATTTACTCGACTTGTTATGATTACAATGAAAGTAAAATATTTTTACAAGAGATGAGAACGTTACGCCAATTACAACTGTGCTGTTTACTGTGCCAGTTGACTCGATAATTTGGTGAGGCACTCTCCTGCTTGACAGAATCATGCCGAGTTGTATCGATGACTGTGAGCACGTGTCGGCTGGCAAGGATGCCATTTGTGGCTGTGTTAATTAGTGGTCCGACTAGAGCACCTTTGTTCGATGGCATTTATTACTCTCTTCTGATCGATTCTTACAATTAGACATTCATTCTTTGTCATTAATGGCTTCTCACGTCACCATCCATTTCAAGTGCCTTATGTCAAGACCACACGTGCATATTTGCAGTTTGTTTCACGTCATTGCCAATCGCACAACGTGAGAATTGTCTGTGGCACATATTTCAATTTTGAAAAGTGGTCAGTGGGGATGGTGATTCTTTTTGGTTAATTTTATCCTTTGAATTTTTATACTTTGAAATTTGTTCTTTTTTGAACATTTCGCTACCGTCCAACCAATGCACCAACGTATATTATATGGTGAAGTATTTATCTGTTATAAATTTTAAACTTGTTACTTCAATTGGTTGCCTGTTGTAACTGATTTGTTCATAATTATGCAGTTACACGAGAAAACTTTTAGAGCGGCAAGTGAACGAATCAAAGCAATCTTGCCAAATGTCGAGTCTTGTCGCCGCCTATCTCTCGATAGCGTTGACAAGAATGTGAACAATGTCAACATTTGTGCTTTGCTCTGAAGACGCAAGCAAAACCAAACATGAAAATGTTTGCGTTCACAGGCGACAAATTGACTTTTCTGTTGGCTGCCGATGATCGAACTCGATCGAGGTTTCATCCATCTCCATTTGGTCTACTCTCCTGCCAAACTCTACTTACTGACTAAGCCATAATGTCTGCTCACTTGTGTTGAGGGGATTTAAAATTCAAATTGCCTTCGATACACGAGCCAATCTGTTTATTTAGACCCATTCTGTCGGTGTGGCCCAATCGAGCGAATTGTTTCTCATTTTCACAAAGGAAACGAACAATCCGGACTGAGTGAATGCACTCGTCGCTGTCCGATGATCTAAGCCGCATCAAGTTGTCTAATGTGTTTGTCCAAACGATTATTCCGAGCATCGTTCATTATTTGCTTTATCTAAAAGCCATTCTCGAGTGGCTCGTTCCGGCAAAGTGAATTTCTTTTGTTTATTCTAAACAATCCATGCCATCCATGATCACGTTATCAACTTTCTCTCGAACTTTAGTCTATGCCTCACTTGATGCAGTACTTGTCACTTTATTGTCACATCGTTGATTGGTTTGCCTGATGAATTTGGCTTACGCTTTTAATTGAGTTCAAATGGTTTAATGAGGCTAATCTCGTTCGATCTAGTGCGGCGATAGAAAAGAGTGGTGAGAACCGCGCCAAATGATGCTCTCCACTGGTTTACAGTGATCGGGACCACTGGTGTTGACTCGAGTGCTTTCTAATTGGCCAAACAGATCGATGAACGATCGTTGCCTGCTGCTCCTCACTACGAGTGGCACCTTTTGTCCACCATCTCGACCGTTCCATTATGGAGCGATTGTCTTTCCTACGGCGATTGTGTTACCGAGTGCTCACTTGCCGCCCTATCTAGAGTGTCCTTTGTGGTGCGAGTGCTTGAATTTTCACCGATTTTTGTGAAATCTTTTTGCACCAAAAACATACGTTTACGTTTGTGTGTGTTGACACGAGTGCATCTGTGACCAGACCAAATTGGATTTAGGTCAGCACAACACTGTCACTGTTCCATTCTGTGCCAAGTGTCACCTGCACCGCACTAGGCCTCACTTAATCGCTTTCAAATTCAAACTTGGTGTGTGTGTGTGCGTGTGTTGTCTCACTGTGCAAGCATCCACTTCCACTCACTGTCGTCCACTAGCACTTACCAGAATCTACTAGTACTCGTCAGTATTTGCCCATAAAGTGGCCATGTCCATCTTGACTGCTGTCAATTTTAATTTATTTGGGATTTGGTCCGCAACTTGTTTTCCGCTATTTGATTTGACTCAATTCACCAAGCAAATATGACTATGGTCTGTTTTGGCACATTGCTCCATTCTGCGAAATGTCCAGCTTGCCATCCTCACTAGGTAATGGTAATAGTGTCAAATGGATCGGTTGTGATTGCAAATTATGTTTTGATGTCCATATTGGAGTGCGATTTAAAATTCTAATTTAATTTGTCAGTCCACTGGTGGCATTAGCATTTCCATTCGGACGGTGGTCGTGCATATTTAATTTGCAGACTGCTTTGTGTGGCCAATTTGAATTCACCGAGCCAGGACAATGGCCAGCGAGTGCACTGAATAGGCCGAACAAATTGTCCGAATCTATCGAATTGATCGAACACTCGGTGGCATTAATCGGCAGTATCATTAGCTAAATTGGATCTGCAGCAATCGCTCTATCTCGATCTAATCAAACTTGGTCCGCGTCCCGTTCTGCTGCTGATTGACTCGCATTCTATTCTGATCTGCAATTCCGCCCAGTCAGTGGCCGCACTGAGATTTCATTTGGCCGATCGGTTCGACTCTGTTTGGCTAGGCCTGACGGTGACACCACAGAATTGGCTCACCGTCAAAGTTTACTTTCGATGGTGTCACCAGCCATTTGGTTCATTGCAAACTGACCGATAATTGACGTTCTCGGTGCGGCCTTCATTCATTCCTCTTTCGGCTTCTTTATTGCAAAGGGGAATATTTGCCTTTTTATACAACAAACCAGCAGATGCTAATGATGCCAGTGATGATCGCAATGAATGAATGCTCCCATGGCTCAGCGAGGTGCGGCCAACTTGGAAATTAACTTGCTCTCCGTTGGTCAGCACCAGACAACTTTGTCGCCCACTGCTAATGGCCACATGCCACTGACTGTCGCGTTAATTTGCGGCCACCACGCGGCAATTTGCCCGTTCGCTCCTTCTGTCCGCTCTTTGGTGGTTTCCATATTTCCGCAGTGCAAACACAATTCGGACAAACACTTGCATAAGGCAGCCAAATCTGGCGCACAGGAGGAAGTCTTCGATAGTTAGGAATGGTGTTGTCGTTGATCTGGCGAGCTTCGATTTGGCGTGACACTGGCTCGACATGCCATAATTGGGATAATTGATTCGCTCACATCGAGACCCTGCTCACTGCTTGGCGCCTGGCACACTCTCACTCCTTTGCATCTGTAGCTGAAAGTTATTGTTTGCTTTTTGCCATAAATAAATAAATAAATCGATGTATCTTGTGTGGCACTGTATCCATTTAGCAGCATGCACCAGCACTGGCCACCAGTCTTGCCATATTCTGCCATTGTCGCAACTGCAAATGCTTGTGCAGTTCATTTGGCATCTGCACTTTACTGTCCACTGTGTGGTGATTGCAGTCCATTTCAACAGTAAGCTCTGCCTTGCCTTATGCATTGTGCCAATCGAATGTATCACTTGGCGAGCAATTCAAATGGTGACTTTTGTGTTCCATTCACTGCCGCCTCAATTTACTGCAAGACCTCATGAATAATAATAATGAATAACATTGGGTGCTGAAGCATTGTTGGTTTGATTCGATTGAATCACTTTATTACAAACAGCTTTGGTGAGGACAGACCTCGTGCCATTGCCTCACACAAACTTCAGTTATGCCTTTAGTCGTGAACATGCTTAACTGTTTATATTGACTGGTTAATGAGTGAAACAAACTAACAGTGGCTAGGTGAGTGATAGCAAACAATTGGTTCAATCTATTTACAAGACTTTATTGTACAACTACTGTCTCAAGATGTCGGAATCTGTGCTCGGTGCTGTTGCAGTAAGAAGTGGTGAGGAACTGCCGATGGTCCCGCTACTGAACCGTGCTCTGCTCAAGTTCGATCGAAGGATGGCTCGTTATTAGATTGCTCAGATAGGGATCTTTAGGTTACCTGGCAGAAAGGGTACCGGTGAACATGCGAAGTTGCTGTTGGGCCCGGTACTGTTCGCCACGTTGCGTCCAACTAGGTGACCGTGGTGGTGCTGGTGCTCTTCGTTCCAATGACTCGCCGTCTGGCCGTTGCCTTTTGCGTAGAAATTGCTTGACGGCGATTGCACGTGCTGGCCCGTTTGGTGATGATGGTGGTGGTGATGGTATGACTCGGGGAATGGGTTCAGCAGCAAGTTGTCTGACACGTTATTCGACTGGAATGCATACCACTCGGGGTATAGACGGCCTGCCAGACTGGAGGCCTCAGAGGTGGCAGTCTGGGCAAGTGACCATATCTTGGGCCTACCGACAGTCATAATCGATATGTTAGTTTGGTTTGATTGATTGGCACTCTTATCGAGTCCACTCGCAGTTCGATTACCTTTGTCCGTCCAAGTGATCACCTTCCGCGAATATTTGCTGATGTTGTCCTGGTGGTACGCTCAGACCATGATTAGATAACAAATGACCTTTGGGGATCACTGTGGACACGGTGATGGCCGAGTTGGATGCCGAAGTCTCTTCGTTTGACTCTTCTTTCAGGCCGACTCTTAGTCCATTACCGTTATCTAGAGGCATTAGAGTAGAGTCAAGCACAGTCGATCTATGATTTATTGGCAAAACTAATGCTCGGACAATTGGAGTTGGTCAGTGAGAGCCGTCACCACTTGCCAATTGGCATGTATTTGAATGTCTAACTACGATTCTGTCCAATAACTCAGTTAATCTGTCTCATGTCCATTCAATCACTGGCTACTTAGTTATTAGCTGACCGAATTAGCACCAAATGAAGATAAATGTGCCACTCGGTGGTAGCACTTTTGGCTGCACCTTGAGTCGTCATTTGTTTAAATTATGCCCAATTATGTCTACACCGAGCTTGCTTGTACTCGCCTCTCAGTCTGTGCAGCAGTGGATCAGGTCAGAGCACATGTCTCGACCATCGATGTAAACAAGTGCACTAACCTCACCAGGCAAGGTAACTACTTTACTGTGCGCATTAATACACTTTAAATGACTCATTTAACGGTCCATTATCAGCTGTTGGTCGCAATGAAAGTGTCGCCATTTGGAAAGCCATTTGCTATTGAATTTATTAATATTTTATAATGCGTCTGCCATTACCTCGACTAATGCAATGGGCCTAAGTAAGTGAGTGCGTTATAAGGCAGAGCAGACTAATATGGCTTAATGTGCCTCTCAATCGATCGGTTTTGATGACTGTGATCGAACTTACCGCTCTTGTCGCTCATGTCGTCGTCAATGTTTTTGCACGATTCCTTGTCTGAGTCGTCTCGTGTGTCCGAACTTTTATTTTTTGGTTCCCAGGTCATTTTGTTCTCCTTTTTTAGGCGTCTTCGAGCATTAGCGAACCAAGTGGACACCTGGGTGAGTGTCATCTTTGTGATGATGGCCAGCATGATTTTCTCGCCCTTGGTCGGGTAAGGATTCTTGCGATGTTCGTAGAGCCAAGCCTTGAGCGTGTTGGTAGTTTCGCGAGTGGCATTTTTGCGACGTGCTGCACTGTCAATTGCTCCATAGCAGTTGCTGTACGGACTGTAGAAGGAGTGATGTGCGTCGTACGGGGAGTAGGGCGTCTGAGAGGCCAGCGGAGTCCAACTGTTTCCGGTGCTCTTGTCCAGTTCGTAATGAGTGCCCTGTGAACGGCAAAGGGCGATTAGTTTGTTTAGTGCTCTCCACTTGTTTGGTAATTGCTCTCGGTAATGAGTGCATCCAATGGGAAATCTTTACCAGCGAGGGATAGAAGGATGCACTGTTGGCCGGGTAGAGAGTGCTCTGCTCGCTCGAGTATGTGGAACTGTAGAAGCCCGGTAGTCGCGGATATCCGGCAATTAGTCGCGAATGGGAATCATAGGAAGTGGCCTTCACTGAGGCACTCGATCCAACTGAGGGACTGTTGGTAGAAACGGTTGTCACCGAGGAAGTGGTCTCCATCGAGGATGGGGCTACTGCAGTGGACGATGCACTCGCCGACGAAGTGCCCGAACTGGACAGTGGTCGACCACTGCCGGTCATCGTTCCGAGCAGTTGACTTTCCTCGCTCAGTGCTGCAAAGTTGTGACCAAATGAGCCGTTGGTGCTGGTCATCGTCGATGGTCGAATCGAATTCGAGCTTGACCTCTGCCAATTTGTCGCAGTCAATGTTCACGGTCACTTGTAGAAGCTGTGTAGTTTGATCAAGTGGTCAGACCTGCTCGATGACAAGTAGTGCACCACTCTGTTAATAGAAATTAATTGGCGATTGTTGGATTAATTGGGACACTGGTAATTAGTTATTGTAGTGCTTGTTGTTGGCTCGATGGCCCGACGAGGACACTTTGTGTTGAGCACAGTTGCAGCATTGAGGCTTGTCGGGTCGGTGTTGTGCTCCAGTGGGTTGTTGTTCTTGTTGTCTCCTTGTCGAATGCGTGTCGTTACCGATGTCAGGCACCGATGCCTCGAGCCTTAGACCGAGAAACCGAATGAAGGCAACACAAATTGTAGCAAGCGTTTTTCATGTTTGACAAGCATTCGAAACAAGACCATAGCACATGGACATAGTTTTACACGATATTACATACACTTGTGCCGTTTTGTCTGCTTCTGGCGAGCCTTCCTGTTCGATAGATGTGTGCACTCACAAATGGTGCCACTACAAGCTAGCCACTGTCTCGCCTCACTCCCATTGGCCTTTCTTGCATGGACCACAAGACCGCTCATCGAGGACTCTACCCATGCACTCGATCCACTCTGGAACACCGTTCTTCTGTCCTCCTATACCTCAGCAGTGAACTATTGCCAATGCCAAATCTCTATACAGCCATGCATTGCCCAGCTGAGCAAGAGATGACTATTCACTGGGACACTGTCGCCTGTTGGCTCAGTTGGCCAAACCTGTGACCGCCCACGTGACCGGTGCCAAGGCTTTTCTAAGTCTGGCTATATACTGCCGGCGAGTGTTGCTCACTCTACTCCCAGTGCTCCTCTTCACTCATCAACAGAGCAGACCTCGATGATAGAACCCAGTTGGCTTTGGTCACACAGCCACTAATTGGCTGCACTTTAAAGTGCTTTGCACTGACAATTGTCTTGACTCGTTTTATTTGCCATTTTTGATTGACTTGCACATTAGCCATTGAGACGACGAACAACTCTTTCGTGTGTAATGGTGGAGAGGCACAAATGACACGGACCAAATGTTTTCACCGAGACAATACGTCTATTAGCTCATAGAACACTTGTCAAATACTAATTGGGACAACTACACCCCACTGCTTGCAATCAATTGAGTGTAATCAATTTGAGTGGTAAATTACTTCATTGGTCTGTTCATTTGTCAGTCATGTAGATATTATTAAATTCATTATTGCAATTAGGCAAACATTTATTGAACTTTGACGGAGCTTGTCTCAATAGAACCATAAATATAACCGAACAAGATAGACTACTTGGCATTTCCTTTGTGGACCAGTTGTAGGTGAAGGCCCAATGGCCCAATTCTGAATTTCAATTTACAATTTATATTTATAATAAATTTTATAACATTCTATTTTGGACATTTTTCAGTTTTTCTTTATGCTAATTATCTTCATTGATTGTTCACTACTGATTTATTCAAGCTCAACTACAAAGTAATGAAAAAGTAACTACTTCAAAAAAAATTAATAAACAGTTTATTTCTAGATGGGGCCATCTATCGGCTTGCATTACAACTAGCATTTTTCCGTTGGCATTGATTGATCCATTGACGTATCGTCATTTAGCGATGATTTTTATAAACTAAATGCAGCACTTGAATACTTGATGGACAGCGATAAATGAATTGGTAAAATACCAGCGCAAACAGGGATGAAGAAAACGATATTTTCAAAAAAATAATTAATTGTTTTTCATGCTTCCATGCGACTCATTAATTCGGCTACTCGTCCACCAAGAAGAATCTCTATAGATTTAAGTGGTATTGAGATTTTGAGGAATTCTTCAATTGATGTTACACTTTATAATAGAATTCCAGAAATCGCTAGATTATCTTTCTAAGATAAGTTGATGAACTATTCACAGTACTTTAATCATTGATACATTCAATTCCAATTATTTAGGCCTTCCACAATCACAATAATAATAGTAATCTATATATTTTTATTACTTTGTTTATTAAATTATTAATTATTAAGTTATTTAGCTTTTAATATAGACAATTTATACTTTTCAATGGAAGGTATTTTTTCATTTCATTAGATTTTGACAATCTCTCGCTAGATGGCAGATATGTTTCTACTATCTTGTAGTAAATACAATGTATTTAGTGTTTCACTTTGAACAGAATTTCTTATTGGCCCATGAGGTGGCAGCTGAAGTTCCATTAGATAGTTCAATGTACTGTTGATTGTATTGAATGAACGTTGGACAGTCATATGGTGAGCATTGACTTATTCTCAAAACAGGTAAGAGGTAGCAATTGTGAGCAACAATGTGTTGAATTGATCAGTGATGAAGCGACTTGGCCGATCGATTTACCGGCAATGTGTCGGAACAGTGTCTTGTGGTATGTTTGGTTTGTTGTGTTTGGACTGGCTCTAATTGATTGTTTGGGTCGAGTCGAGCAGGGCACTCCAGAATGGCAGTCGTTTGACATTTCCAAGCCATTTGCTGTGGACAAAGCAGGCCAGCCGGTCCTAGCTGCTCGTCGAGCCGTGAGTGTTTGCGCGCTCCGGCTTTGGTGCATTGCGCTGTGGCAACAAATTGATTTGCTTGTTTGCACACAGGTTGTGTCCGACACAATGTAGCGAACCGATTCAATGTACACCTTGTGTTGTTGTGTGCCGATGTGCTGAGGTTTGCCTCGCTTGTCCGATTGGGTGCTATGCCTCAGTGCACTTGTCTTCTTTGTCACCTCAGACTCGGTTAAAATTTAAATTAATTGTGACTTCACAGACGACCTATTCGAGGGTGCTCACGATCGGAATTATGAATACAAACAAACAGTGACTCAGCGATATGCTGGTCTTAATTGACTTGTGACCTGCCAAACACTTTCTAGTTGAATTGACACGCATTGCAATAATGCTCCATTCTGCATCGACTGTTTGGTGCCCTTGCTTGATTGCCACTTTGGTATGCATGACTGGAAGGAAATGTAAGTTTGAATTTATTTGCAAATATCGTCTCGAACATTGCCTCTTTGACAATTTAATTCGTTTTTGTGCAGCGATCCGCTGTTGGCTTGGAATTAGCTCAAATAACGAGATTAGATGTTCACTTTAATTTGATGCAATTTGAATTTTAAATTATTCAATCCATTCCGATCGAGATGTGTCTTCCGTAATCCAAGTTAAGTCTCACACTGACATTGCCAAGCGAGCTAGAAAATCGAATCGAATCGACTCGCTGAGCGCACTTTGGCCAAACTGTGCTCAATAATGTCGATACAAAATATATATTCTATTGCGGATATTGGCAGTGAAGTGAAGTGTTCGGACTAATGATCACAACCGAGTGAATCGAATTGATCGAGTGTTAGGCGCACAGCACAAGTCACTCTTCTAATGACCGTGTAATGGCACGTCACTGCTCGATTGGTCCAGTTTAGTTGCATCACTGTTGCCTGTCTTGTGGCACTCGAGTCGGTTCACTTTGTCTGGTGGCCTTTCGATCAACTGGCGCATTTGCAGTGTTTAATGACAGTGTGCCAATGTTGAACTGATCGGATATGTTCACTTTGGTGGTGCGATATCGATCGAGCACGAGGTGGACACGAGAGTGGCCTCACGATTGGCCAATTTGTCTCAGCCCAGTCTGCTCTTCAATCGTACCACACCACACCACACTGACCACACTTGTCCGCCAATTAGGACTTGGTTCGCACTGGGCCAAAGGTCTTGTTGCCGAACAGCTAACCTGGCGGCACTTCTCAGCCTTTAATCACCTCCTGTCTGGCGTTAAATTGATTTGCCAGACAGATAATTTGCATTGGTCAATTACAATCTGCAAATTGATATTCGTAGACAGTGTCTTCGCTCTTTGACTCGGACTGACTGGGGTCTCTTGTTTTGTTCATTTGGTGTTATGCTTGGTTCGACTAGTCTGTACTTTATTGTTCAATGGACAAGTAAGGTCCAAAGGTTCCCTCGGAGAGATGAATGTTCCTCGAAATGATTAATCGCAATCGTGTTCATTAGTGCTTTTAGGGCTAATCAATAGGCACCAGGCAGTCTTGTTAGGAACGTTCCAGTGGTGCCACTGACCGAATCAGTTGTTTTGTCGTTCCATTCTGGCCACAAGCAAACAAACCGAACAAACGACCTATCCATTGCTTGGGTCTGTTGTGTAAAGCAGTCGGGGTGCAAGCAATAAAAGGCCAAATGAGACAGCCAATGAAGTAATGGAGGAATTGATTAAAGTCACACTCTCGAAGCGTAATTGAATTGTGCTACTGCATTCATGCGTACTCTTGACTTCGATGTTCTTGTTCACTTTGCCACAAACGAACTGCTCGCCCCAATCTGTGTGTTTGGTGTGACTGTGTTGGCTGTTGTCGGGTTGCGCACAATCGATTGATGGCATTATTAATAGCATGGCATGTGTTGAGTGTCCCAATCAAACTGGCCACAACCGAACCAATGAATCATTGTCTCTTCTCAATGCAACTACTCGACCGGACACTCCTCTCATTGACCGCAAATTTGTGTTCCCTCTCGATATTTTTAGCATTGCTACTGGTCTTGTTGTTCTTGTTGGCCCTGGTGGTGTTGTTTACAATGGTGACATATTTTGACTAAACCTTATTTATTAGTGTTGTAGTGTTGCTTGGCACTCACACAATTTGCCTGTTTAGCGGTGAATTAGCTGCGAACATTTCAATGCTATCGTGAATGTTCATTCTCTTTGCACGATCGAAATGACACATGAATCCACACAGACGCATTTAGGCAGAAGTGATTCTCCTCTGTGAAGGAACAGGCCAATTGGACCAATTGAATACGAGTAATAAGTGTCAAATTGACACTAATCAAGTCAGAGCTATCACTTTTGCACCGATTTCTTTGCAAACTGTCAATGGAGCAGTCAATTACCAACTCGGGTCTCATCGATCACTACTGCCGAGGGAGAGCAATGACGGTTTGTGGTCTTCACTTCAGTAGCCATTGAGCCACTCCTAATCGACCGTCCCCGAAATGGTTGCTAATTGAAATCTCTGCGTTTGCACTAATTAGTTTGCCAAACGTTGGTTCCATTGACAGAATGGACGCTCACCCTGGTCTGGTCTTACAGCAGCTGTGTTTGATCGATTGGTCGGTTGGGCAAACACACACTGTACTCTCTGTACTGTCTTATTTGCTTGACCCATCTCCATTACCGACTTGGTGAATGGCCGATTCTGTGAATGGCGATACCTTCTGTGGCTAATTGAATGGAGCGTCGCTAGTAACACCCCTAATGGCACTTGATTAGTGAGTGCATGGAACGCGTTGATTAGATCGTGACCGATCACCACTCTCCGAGCCAATCACTTGCACTGTTTGCATGACCCTTTACTCTCTGCTCATTCATCAGTCTTTCCGAGTGACGATTTATTTAGATTACAGCGCGGCATCGACAAATTGCTCAATTTCCAAATTAACTTTAGTCGCCGACAAAGTTAGTGACCATTATGGCCGGGCCTAGACGGTTAACACTTTTTTTGTCTCAAACTTGGCGAAGCCAATTAGTCTGCTTTTGGTAAATGAGAGAATGTTTTGATTGACTCGCTCTCTCAGAGAGGTCATTGCATGCTGGTCAGTGTTGTGACACGTAGAATTGTTAAATGGACATTTCTACCTCCGAGGTGACACCTTTTTGACAAGCCCCATTCGATCGATGTGTTTGAGCTGTAGCTCACTTGAACCAATCTGCCAGATTTATGTCATTATTAGTGCTGACCCTTTGTACGGTCACGGGGCTAAGCCTTGGTAAGCCTGTAAATAGTTTGACTCAAGATTGTAAAATAAACTTTCTCCATTTGGCAATGAGTTATTGAGAATATGGCCGAGTCGGTAATAAAGAGCTCCATTCTGTCAACTCGAGTATTGTCACCGTGTTACCTGTTTGCTTTGTGTCCCGCACTGGCCGTGCACTGACCAGTCACTTGCTAGCTCAACTCAGTGGCACAGGCAGTGAGTGCACACTCGAACGGCATTCTCGCAGCCAATTTGTGGTGCAGCAGTCAGGCACACAAGTGACAAAATGAAAGATCGAGATTTAAATGAGCCACCTCGGGTGCGATCTGTCTCCCATGGTGGTCTCACCTGGGCCCATTCTCGGCTGTACAGTTAGAAGGTGGCAAATTGTTACCATTACGCTTGTGACACATAAATTCAGGACCGAGGCATGTGAGGCATTTGCCCCGATATGTCCGCTTTCCGTGATGCACTTGGCACTCGTCATGACTTAGCAACACTTTGCACTTCGTGTGACATTCCTCATCAAAGTACACCTAACTTGAGTTAGGCTCAAAAAGAAATAAATTCAATTTTTCAGTGACATTTGTGTTGGTCCGTGGCACTGACTCTCAATGGTTCAATCAAGCACAGACGAGCAAATGGTCAGTGAGCTCGCCTATTGTGCGATTGACTTGCCTCGATGACAAATATTTGATTTGTCTGCCTTGTGAGTGAAGTGACCCACACAGGTCAGCCATGTTTTCTTGTAGTGGTCATCGAATAGTTTGTTTGTTTACCTTGTGATGTCACTCGGTCTGTGAGAAGACACCTGTAATGATGGACATTGGCTAGGAGAGGGCGAGACTAAATCCACATTTGTCAGTGCTACACTGTAATCAAGTGCTCTTGTTGTTGCATGGATTGTGTTTGTTTTAGTGTCACTGAGCAAGGCACAGTTGTGACAAAACCAATCACAAACGGACACATTCACAGTGACAGTGACCATTAACATTCCACCAGACAGAGTTGAGCTTCTCTTTGAGGCTTCGATTGAGGTTTGATCGCAAATCGAACCACTCGAAGTGCTCATTTATGGAGTGCTATGTAAATACATCGCGACTCGACTCGATACATTTTCAATGAGACCATTCTGTCTGCCTGCAAATTATAGTCGTTGGTCACGTTGATTTGCACTTGTACTGGACGCTGAGGACCGATCACTCGGTGGCGGGGGTGGCGGCGGTGGATGTTCGCTCCAGCCTGAGAAGTGGCCATCGCAATGGCCGATTGTCGGCGGTGACGGCTACTAAGTTCGATTAGTGCGCTTGTGGCAAATGCCTGCCGATAATGACAGCTCTCTCGCCTTTGGTCCTATTAATGGTCATTGCAGATGAGATGACGATAATGACGGCTGTGATCGGTGAGACAGATAGCTATCATCTGGCCAGCACTCGATTACACAGCACAATGGTAATGATGCAAGGTGGTGCGGTGCTGGACACCAACAATGGCGTTTGGCCACTTCGTTGCTAGCAGACTCGATGAGATGGCCATCGCTATTAGTGTGGTAATGGTGCCCTCCAATGACAGGAAATAGATGACTCTAATTCGATCTGGCCACTTGAGCCTTCTCTGCCTGACCACTTGTCCATTTGTAAATGACACTTGTCTGCTTGTTTGCATTGCCAGGTAACACAATTACCGGTGATGCACTGGCCGAACTATAATTTGTCTCCGTCGGCCCCCACCTTAATTCATACATCCCCTCACCTGTGCTTCTTGTTTTGTTCACTCGATTCTTATCCAGTGAGGATTTGTGAGTGGCACAAGCCAAACGTTTATTCAAGCTCTCTATAATTAGACATATTTCTGTGCCTTAGCCACAGTCTGACCGATGCTGCCAACTGCTGATGCGGTTGCTTCTTATTCCATTTCGTTGCTGCCACACTCACTCAAGTCTGACTCGCGCCAGAATGACGCCGTTTGTGGTCCTAATTATAGCGAATAGTCATAATGAACGAATATTACAGTTGGGTGGAGTGTGGCCATTGGTGGCAGTCCACGAGTCCAACAATGCACAAGAATCACTGCATTCTCATTGTATACCTGCACAGCTTGCCAATCTATTCTCCCTCTTGAAAGTCAAACGAACAAATTGTCTTTAGTTATTCGTTTGCACCCAAAAGCAATCTTCAATTGACATTATCACTGCACTCCGATAGTGGACTAAAGTAATCTATACTTAATGGTCTTTTGCTTAGTAACTTTCCATGTCGACGCCATTCTGTTGTAATATTTATAAATTGTATTTATGATATTTTCATTCAAGTTTTGTTCCAATTGCAGCATGCCACTCTTCTCGCCTAGATGGCATAACGTGTCACAAAAGTGTCCCCAAATGTGGCTAATACAGAGCAGAGTGTCCCCGTTGGTGTTTGTGGCAAGGCGCACTGAGCGATCGTTATTAAATCAGATCGATGATTGATGGCTCTCTAAATGTGTTCGATTGTATTGCATTATTTAAATTTATAATGGCTAATGCCGGTCCCCATTGGTGATCACTGTACTGAGTGTGTGCTGGCTCTGTCTCCGAGCAACATTACTCGTCTAATTGTCAATGCCAATCTATTGGATCCATTGCATCGTACAACTTCGCTACCGAACTGCAATTCGTTGAAAAATGGTTTTCCTATTTCGCCACCAAAGGCGGTGATCAATCATTTGCTGTCGGTGCGGTAACACAAGACGAGTGATCACTTTAAATTAAACACTTAGTTCATCATTGCTGTTTCTCTTGGCGCACATTTCACTGCCAGTGGCCAGTGGTGTAGTGTAGATTTCGGTGTTAATTAGGTTGGACCTACCGTTAGGTCGTAGTTGGCTTGAGTCACGTCGAGTTGTGCTTGTCTGTCTATCCATTACAAGTGCAAGTCTGTCCATTCGAATGGCGCATGTCTCCGGACTGGTCCAAGTTGACACATTCTGGCAACACATTAGCTCGGACTTAATTAAATGTCAATCAAAGTGCGGCAGTTGCTGCACAAAATATGAATGTGTTCCAGTAATTGTCACCTAATTGGCCAATGTGCCACTCGGGCACAATGATGCACATCCATGCACACGCTTTCACTACACCAATTTGTTTGTTGTTTTCCCTTTCTGTAGCATTTGAATCGATCCGCCACCAAACTAGACAGTTCACTTTAATATTCATACCGATTGGCATCGACATTTAGTGACATTTTCACGGTCGATTGTTCCACTCTCGGTTCGGTTGTCGATCAGACGGGTCCTCAGTGCATCGCCACTGCACTGACGGACAGATCGCACCTCTGCCTATATAGGGCCACAGACTCAGTCTGGCGGACCAAATCATGCAATGGCTTGGTGAGAATGGAGCAAATGAAAATGGCATTTCTTCCACCGACTGCACAATATTCAAATTAGTGCTTACGTCAACATGGCCACTCTTGCAGCAGCTAATTTCAACTTTGTCTCTCTGCTAATTTTGTGTTTGTGTTCGATGTGAGTTGCAATGGACAAATATCTCATTCCATAAGTGCCACTGCCACTGGCTTAAGTTTGCTATTGATTCACAAGTTCAATATCCCGAAGCAATCGATTGCTTTCTCTGCAGTTTGCTGCTGTGGGCATCGTTTTGGTCCGATTCAACACGAGCTGGTTCGATGTGCAGTGAAGGGATGAGAGGTGCCTTATATGATTTGCTTCAAGTGAACAAACATCTTGTGTATATATCTTGTGTACAATCTGTTTTATCGTTGAATTAAGTTTGAATTTAAAATATTTTGCCTCCATACAAGTCATTTAATTGATTGCTTGATGGCAAGTGAGATTGGATGCGAAATTGAGACAACTTGTGTTTGCAGTTCGGTGGGTGTTCGCTTACGTAATCGATTTATCCGGATGGCCACTGTTGTGTCGGGCTGCTCGTGTCGTGCCCAAGTCAAATTAATACTTCTCAAGGCTATGACAGTTGGCCACGTGTCGATGAAATATAGACCAGTGTGGGTGCGTGTGCGGTGTGGTGATGATCGACGCCAATCCGCACTGGTGCGAGGTGCCGCTGATGGCCAAACTCAATGTGAACAGTGGTGAATGATGCCGAGTGGTGACGCAAACGAGTCGATTTGAAATTTCTTGAGATTTGACACTTCGCTCGGTCTCACATGTGTCAAGCACGTCTGTGGCCCGACCACCAAAACGGTCTCGAACGCACACACTAGTCGATTGCTCCACGAACGGTGGCTGCTCGATTCGGTCACGTCCCAAAGTGCATTTCGACTCGATGCTTCGCTCACACGTCATAACAATAAAATGGATGATCAAATTAATATTTGTGACAATTTGTGCTAGTCTTAATTGATGGGCACGGATAACCGTGTCCGAGTGTGCGATGTCACCGACGGGGATGCACTGCCAATGCAAATTGACTTTGTTCCAAGTGGACAAACTTAATTAGAAGTTGCCTTGCCGATCGAATCTGTAATCGAATGTGATTGGTCCAGAGGCAATCTGCTACTGTGGCAGTGCACTTGTAAACATTCAATTAGGCGAGCTCAATTCGGCAAGTCAATTCGGTTTGGCCTATTGCTGCTAATCTGATTGCTTTATTTATCGATAATGCCACTCGGCAGTGGCCAGTACGGAGTGAGCACCTCCACGGTAATAAGATTAGCGGGATATTGCTGCACAAGGAAAAACACATTGGGCGCAGTGCACAGCCCAACAGAGGAGCCAGCTGTCGTCAACAATTGGCCCTTTGACTTTTCTGGATCGTCCTCGGGCTTCGAGCGAGCAGCACTTGGCCAGTCTGGTGGAGTGCTCAAATCTGATCCCTTTGTGTGCCACAAAGGCTTCTTACTTAGAATGTCATTAGCGTTCTATTATGCG
This sequence comes from Rhizoglyphus robini, assembly GCA_023373905.1. NCBI lineage: Eukaryota > Metazoa > Arthropoda > Arachnida > Sarcoptiformes > Acaridae > Rhizoglyphus > Rhizoglyphus robini. Next base: position 4,400,029 of record JAKIJQ010000007.1, on the reverse strand, counting down.
ATGGCCGCACCAATCTTGTTGGTATATCGCCCATTCTATGTGGTTTACTCGAGTCCACTGCACCCACCGAAACTGTTGCCTCACTGTAGGCCTCGCTCGATAAATCCACTTTTGTGCCCTAGCACTTGGCACTAATTGTATTATCACAGGGCATATTGCAATATTGTCCAATCGATGCGACAATAACACTCGCCCTAATGGACTACCAACTAATCCTCCATAGGCAAATGATACCAATTGAATTGAATCAATTTAAAATGCTTCTCCCGTGCGCCCAATGGATTATTCTCTCTCTCTGCTCTGTCCGAAGATGATTTATGTGCGCACTGTGAGTGACTCGATCTGCAATTAAAATTTGAGAATTAAGTCAGCTCGCTTTATGCTTGTGAGCAGTTCAATATGCCCGATTGATTGCCTCTGTCCACATTCGGTTTGACACAATCGATGTTCGTTTCAGTTTCTCTCTTCTCACTCATTCTTATACATACAACACATTCAACAGAATTGTTTCATTTGTTTAGACAAGTTTAATTGCCTTCCAGTATAATTTTGTCCTTTTGCCTCTCTTCTGATGTTTCGAGTGGGGCGGATATTTCCACTCTCGGTTCATCTTGAGATTTCCGCAAAGGGTCCTTCAGATCAGATTAGCTCTTTCAGCTCACTCGACACAGTAGCTCACTGAACAAACAATTACCACTCACTCAGGTCGTGAACCATTTCAGTCTTGTCCGACAACTAGCCTGGTCTGGCCTACTTTACGCTGGTCACATTGTCATTGTTTCTATCATATATTTGGTTTACTGCTATTTATTATTATTGTATGAAAAAAGGATATTCCTACTGCAATGGAAGCATATGTTTCATAAAATTGGTCACTCTATAGTCACTTTGTACGACAGTCACTGAAGGTGAACCTACTTGGTCGATGTGACAAGCAAGTCCGATGTACAATCACAGTGTCAAGTGAGATTGCACTGCTGTCACTAAACGGCGAGATCGATTACCGTGTGTGCATTCGAATTTGGAACACATCGACACTTTGAATTGCTCTAATTTGGTCTCCATTTCTCCGTTCGAGTATTGGTGGTATTGACCATTTCACTAATCTATTTATGCCACATTATTAGCAGTATTATTTATATTTGACTTAAACGTGCCATTGTGCACTGGGTCTTTGTGCTGGTCCTTATTATATTGAAATATTTCTTTGCCTCCAAACAAAGGCGACTTGCGAACTTGTCAAAAGAGCACACACACACACACACACACACGCAGTAAGAGAGTCAAAGTTGGTGCATTGAGCTCTTGTTGAATTGGCCAGATTGGTTGTGACTCAATGGGCCACTGGCGAAAGTCGAAAGAACGTGTGAAGAAAAGGTGGAGAAGTGAGTGCATTAGCTCTCGGCTGGAGCGAACCTCTCAGAGGTTAACCCAGCTGAGGTGAGGTCACCGTGGCTCACTTTGCCTTCCCACTTGGCTCACCTTTGCCACTCAATGGCCAAAAGGCGTTCCCGAGCTTTTAAGCTCTTTCAAGAGTCTCTTGGTGGTCGTCGCTTTCTATGCAATCGGCTCCAAGCTGGCTCGACACAACACTGCCCGATTAATTAGACCGATTAATTGCACACACAGAGTCTGTTCAACTTTATTATGTAACCACTTCAATTTAGTGCACATTTGAATTGCTATTCTTCCTATTATTTGTTTTGCTCGTTCGTATTTCCTGTTGTATCCGCTCGCAATTGATCGAATCGACATGTTCGAACAGTATTTGTCACTTCGGACAAGTGGCTAGATTAGACCTCGAAATGAGCAATACATTGCGGTTCGATTGGCCTGCTCAATTGTTTGACAGTGGACTGGACTGGTGTGTTGTAAGTGGAGAGCACAGGAGGATTGTGATTGTGCCATTCGATGGACGGACGATCTGCTTTGTTGTGACAAGTGGTCTGTCAATTGCGACACCTTCCAAGATCTCACTTTGAATATTTCGCTGTTTGGCACGGCAAACACGTCAATACACACACCAACACACTTCATTGCACTTTGAGTGTCTGCAGGACAGGACTCAAATTTGACCAAATGCAATTTTGATGTACTTTTGAACGTTCCAAACACATTGTGCCACTGGTCACTAGTCACTTGTGTATTTTGTAGACCGTAATCATTTACATTTGGTATATACCATTTATATAGCATATACAGTAAGCATCTTTGGATAGACTTATATGCTTATAATTATCGTTTGTAGTATGTGGATATCTTTGAAATTAGAAAATATTAGATATAATTTGATATAAATGGGTGGTCAGTGATTAATTTGAATGGACAATGCCAGTGCAACAGCAGCAATGGCACATCGATCCGTCAGATTGAGTTGCCATTGAGGTATTTGAATCCGATAGAGTCGTGAGAGTGGCAGTGGCAAAATGGCGTTTTTTCCCATTGTGGAGCCAATGACGAATGACTGTGGCTGTGGTGGCCACCGTGACCACCAAGGTCTGCTTGGTGCTAATGTGGACTCGAATGTGCCACCTTTTGGTTCTTCAGTCACTGGTGACAGTTTAGCCCGGTAATGAATTGACTTCTGTGTGTGGCACTCACTTAGTGCGTCCCAATCAGTACTAACGTTGCTTTGTTGCAGCTGCTGAAGAAATTAGCTTGTCATTCACACGTCCACTATTTTTCATCGTGCTCCGAGTCATTATTCTTGGCCTTGCCTGGTCCAGGCCTGTCTGAGCTCACTAAGGAGAGGGCCACATCAGAGGCGAACAAAAGGGCAACGATGGTGGAAGGAACTCTTTGCTTGGGCTAGGCCTGCTCCAATTGACTGATCTTTTAGATGTCATTATTTTATTATTATTGCTCGGTTCAATTCAGCCATCAGTGGTGTTGGCAAACAGTGACAGTCTCATTCAGATGGATCAACTGAATGGACCAAGTCACTTCTAATGCTAATAAATGTCCCAATGAATATGTCACTGCGGGCCAGCACAATACCTCTGTTTGCAAACAAAACTGCCTTGGTGTGCTACCTTGGCTCGCTTTCCAATGGCTTATTTACATTTCAATTCGGGCCAGCCATTATTGGCAGTCCTTTCAAACGGTCTAACCAACGTGTGCTTATGTCAAACAAATCTTGAAAAATTAATAGGTCTCAGTGGCCGCAGTGGCAGTATCCGGTAGTGCACCACTATAGAGTAGCTACCACCACAGCACCACAATGACACATTCATCATCGCATCTATCGAACTGGTACACCTAGCACCACTGCCAGCTATTCTCCTTGTGCTGCATTAAGTAAACATCGTAGAACGAATGTTTGTCGAGATGACTATGCACCACAATGTGCTCCAACTGACAGTGGGAAATTGGTCTAACCTGGTTCGAATCACTACTACTACACCATACAACTGGGCCTTGTACTATAATGGATCACTTTGGGTCGATGGCATCGTGTTTGTCAGTGGGCCTCATGGCCATTATTAGCGGTGCCACTGACATTTTGCAAACAACAAATTGAAGCCTATAGGTCATTTGCTTTGTTCGCCAACTGACAACTACCAACAAGTGATTGGAATGTATCGCTGCTGTAGGTCAATATAATTGTGCAGAATTTTGTGCTTTTGGTTGCTACTGGAAAGCTGTAATCACGCCATCCCCAATCATACATGTGCCAAGCACAATTGAGCGTTTGTCTCAACTCAACCCAATGCATCCCTCTTCTTACATTAGCAGTGAGCTTCTGTGCTTGTGCATGTAGCCGATTGACTGTTTATGCATTTTGGCCATGCAATTAACCATCGTATCTATCATCGCTTGGCCTGACAAATGTTTCCTAATATCATTCTTCTAGTCCATTGCCATTCTGTGGCACTTATTGGTTGGTTTGGTTTGGCCAATTGTGGCGCTTTGATTTTGTCTTGCCAGCTCAATCCCGCTTAATTCCACAAAGCAAACACGATCGTGAGTTGAATCGAAAAGACCATTCATCGAGAACGATTGCTTTGTGTGCTGTTTGCAGTTTAATTTTGTCGGTTTAATTATGAATGCTCACTTGACAAGGCGGCCCAGCATGACAAATGTGGCACAAGCACCGAATCGCGCCATCTTGGTGGTTGCTTCTGTTTGCATTCTAGCTAATAACTTGTCTATTTACATTTACAATCGTCTCCATTGCGGTTGCTTGGCATGATTTGATTGTGCACAATGGCGACTGTCTTGTACTTGGCAATAACTACTCGATTGGAGAGGGCACAAGTATATAGACCGGCCAGTGCCACCATGCACCATCACTCGAGGACGCTGCCAGCTAATGATAGGCTTAACTTGCCAGCTCACTTCGCTGTCCGACAATTGAGATTTGGATGCAAAGCGACTAATTCGACCATTTCTACTTGGCTAGACTTCTATTAAGGTTTGATCTCACTTTATAGGACTGTGCAATTTCTCTCACTGCCGCTGTCTCATTGAACCTTTCACTGGCACTAATTAAATTGGCACTCGTTTATCGTGAGTCACTTTACACGATGCGTGCTGCGCAATGAGATTGTTTCGGTAATTGATGACACTGGAGATGGGACTCAAAGTGGCACTAACCCGACTAGTGGTCAAGAAAATTGCGATCTACCGAATGATTGCTCGGCTCAGTGCGTGATTCTATTCGATTCGATGCAGTGTTGATCTCTTGCCAGTGCGCAACTGATTCGGCTCGATTGGTCACGGCGAGTTGTTCATTTGCAGACAAGCTTTCTTGTTTGCCACCTTGGGTCAAATGAGATGTCCACACAGCAAGTGACCACATCTACTCAGTTGATCTGTGTTGGAATGTCCAATTAGAATCGATTAATTATCAGTCAACAGCACAAGCAGACTGTCTTGTCAGTGTTGGGTGTCGCATCATTGGTAAACACAGACCGCGATAACGATTGCCACAGTTGTGATGTTCACTGATTCTGTATGTACATTTTGTATTGGCATCCATAAGACATTACTCGCTAATTGGCACATTTGGGCTTGAGTTCGAATGCACTCGTTATTACTGCCATTTACATACGAAATGCAGAGTGGATAGTGTTTCGAGCACCACCCTGTATGGAGACATCTAATGGCTCCATTGGTTGGCTGGTTGGAATATATCGAATATATAAATTATGGCTCGCTTTTTGTCGGTGTTGTGTCGCATTCTGCACCAATGTTGATCACTAATTGTCTGTGGTGAGGATGGCAGGTGACGAGATGCGGCGGTGATCTGTTTGATTTCACCGCTCTGTTTGTTTGTGCATCTTGTCGCGCCCCTCTCTCACAATTGGGCATGAAATCTTCTTGAGCGCGCACAACCTTTGATGGCATCACAAGTTGCTCCAGCGTGGAGAGGGAGAACGAGTGGAGAATGAGACTCGCCAAAGTGCCACTCTCGCAGTTAATCAATGGTTTGCTTAATGAAACTATTCGATTCGATTTCGATTTGTAGTACTGCGAGTGGCTTGTCGGTCGCTATTCTGTGCCTCTAATGAGCGATATCAATCTTGGTGAGTTATTTTGCTGATCTATGTTAATGTCACTCACCGAACGAATGGTGCTTTTCAATTAGCGCCTTATCTCCTTGTTGGTGTGCGTGTCTGCCGATGTTACCTTTGCCTCTCCTTGCCCGCCACTCAATGTCTAATTGGCTCTTCCAGTTCGAATGCAATTAAATTTCAACAGTGCATATCTACTCTCTTGTCACACCGAGGGTTTGTAGGGTTCAGCTGTGCACTTGGTTGCCGTGCAAACATTGCAAATTGCCAATTAGTTGTGGCCACATTTGCACAAACATTGGCCATGGTCACTTGTGTCAAGTGCTGAGCAAGCCGAAAGCGTCACTTACCTGTATCGATTGCTTTGTCACATTAGCCTTATCGAGCATCGAGGCGTTATGTGATCACTCGATAGTGTGAGCCATTTCATCGCCACAAGCTATCACATTGTTATCTCAATTGTGGTACATTTCTTCGCTTTTGTGCTACGAACAAACAATATTTTCACTCAAGTTACCTTCTGTGCATCATTTTTATATTGCCATCGCCGATCGCTTCTGGTCTTGACCGCAACATCAACGGTGCCATTTGATGTAATGATGCGAGCAGCTTGTTGATGACCGTGCTGATGTTTGCCTGTCGCGGTGATAATTGACACCACTGTCTCACTCGCCGCCGATAATGGCCTATTGCTCATTGGCCATTGTGTGGACTCGGTTCAATGTGAGAAATGAGGATGTTTCCAACGACTAATGGTGGTAATTGTGTTTGCGGACATGGCTTCTTTCTGCATGTTCACTAACACTTGATATCGATGCTGAGCACCGCGAGGACAACCATGTGACCGCATATGACTGCATGTTAATGTTTCTCAATGAAACAATGTGTGTGCTTGCAAGTGACTTGTTGTGTTGCATTTGACAGTTGGACTGATGCTCTTGGACCGAGCAAGCCAAACCCTATGCTGGTTGGCCTAACAGCCGCTAGTGCTATCATGGTGGACTGTCATTTCACATTTGACGTCTACCACTATACTTTGTTTTGATTTGTTTGCCTTTCTCAGATTGACTGCACTCCCCTCTCCAATGCAAATGATTCGAACGTGTTCTCTCGGTGTTGCCTTCTCATTAACCGAACGTTGGTCTGTCTCGACTTGGCTCAATTCCATTTGTGTTTGCATATGAAGATGCAGACGGATGTGTGCCTGTTCAAATAGGAAAGGGAAATGAAAGAGTAATGTTTTGACACGCAAGGCAAACCTTCATTCTCGATCGGAAGCAATTTCGAATTGCCACTTTAATCTCGTTGCTTTTGTCTCTGGGTCCAAAGTGCACTGTTCGGTGTCACATTTATTTACATCCAATTGGGCTTGAATGCAAGCAGCACTATTGGGTGCCCATTCAGTGCAGTCCAGCTCTATCCGGCATAGCAATTAGACTCTAATTCGACCAAGTAGTGCGTAATAACGAGCATAAGACCGCACTCAGGCAGCGCTTGTCACAAATTGCCTTTTAATGCTTCTTGGGACACTCGAATGCATCTCCAATGGCCATTTGCGTATCGAATCGATTCCCGTACTCGCTCACTCAGTCAGCCAAGCAGAATGGGCGTCTTTGGTCGTGCTTGTTCTTTGCATTGCATTCGTATGCAAATTTGTCTGTCTGATGCAGTCAGTGAAGTCACTTCACCGTGTTTGCATTGCTCTGTAACAAATGTCCCCAACATGGCACTGATGATGATGCTTTCACTGGGCATGTTTCTTTTGTTTCATTTTGCAACTAAATCTCGAGTCGAACTGGATCGGTCTGCTTCATTGTGTCGATCGTTGGAGAATGTTCTTTGGTCGTCTCGATGATATTGTTCTCTGGCGAGACATCCCTTTTCATGTTGGTCTTGGCTCTTTCATTGCTGTTATTGTTAGCTTGGTCAAATCATTAGCGTTTTCAATCATTCTCTCGATACCAATCTAAATGCTAAATTCAAATTGCAAAAAAAAATGTTTTATTTCATTAGCAGATGGCGCCAGTAGTTTTCTAAGTTTTTTTTTATTTAAGCATAACCGGAGTTGCCATTGATCATTGCCATTCCTAAACTAGTAAGTTGTTTTATTAATTAATTCAAATTTAATTTAAATTTCAAAGACCATTCATTAGTTTAACATTTGACATTTTTTACATTTGTTCTTCACATTGAACTATATTTTTTTTCTTTACCTTCTAGAAGGAGTTCACAAAAACAAATTGTATGTTGCTAGAAGAAAATGAGTTTGTGTGTTACGGCGTTATGTTTGCATTTACATAGCGCAATGAGCTGATAAGGTACGTTCTGATTGATTCGATCGATTATGTTTGCAAATTTGAGGTCATATCATCTGTCTGATGATTGAACACATCGATGTGTCTGATTCTGCTTGGTATGCTGCAAATTGCGTCAATGTAGATCGCAATTGTCTCATTTGTTTATTTTTACGAGCTTTTGGTTTGTTTGGTGTGTGGTCAAATGTGTTTGGCAATAAATGTGCCATCACAAACCAGCCCGACCACAAACGATGACGATCGTTCGATAATAGGACGATTGGAAGGGCCAATCGACTGAGACGGACCACACACAAGCAATGGACATTCGGTCGCTTTGTCACTCGTTTTGTTTGTGCCAATCGCTTGGGAAGGCACCACCACCGCCACTGAGCCAATGTTGACATTTAAATTAACGTCATCCACTGAATTCTTAGTGGCTCGATTACATCTGAACAACTTCATTAATTGCAATATTAATTCACTTCGTGCAGATATGTCGATCAAGTTCTCCAGATCATCGATTCGCTCGATAATGGCGGCAATGTCTACACCGGCTATGTCTATTGCTAGTGCTTGTTGTATTTATAGAATTGGACGTCATTAGTGTTGCATGTCAGTGACTGGTCAGCTCGATCCATCCGAGAGAGTTCATTTAGATTAGCAACATTACAGCACAGGAGGACACATGGCCGACATGCAACACACCAACCAAGTTACTTGACACTTGGATTGTTCTGTTCTGTACAGAGTGTTACTTTTAATCTAAATGACTTTCCTTATCGTCTGGCGCACGATAGCAAATAAATCAAGCAACCAAGAGGAAGGCATATGAGCCATTGAGTGCATATTCACATCGAGTCCGACATTAACGCCGATTTAATTAGACATCGCACTGTGAAGTCTCGACTTGCAAAACAACGTGCACCGTCACACTGGTAGCCAATGACTTAATAGGAGACAATTTGACAAATTCATTGCTCGCCACACTATCGGTTATCTGCACCGGCATATATTTGCAATGGCATCCTAGTCCAATGCTAATTGTCCCATTATGCAGTGCCACGGTAACATTGTGCATCATCTAATAGGTCTTCTTGCTAACCATTTGACAACTATTTATACCTGTCGATGGTCTGCTTTGTTAGCCAGTCATTGAAAAGCCTCTTCAAAAACTAACTGAAGCCACCACGAGCATATGAATACTTATTAATACCCCAAAAGCAGTTGTTAAATGGATTTAAAAATTAAACATAATTTAATTTAATGATATTTCGCGAATTTACAAAACGCTAGAATTTTTTTGCTATCCTGAACTCTGGTTAAGTGGAATTCTGGAGAATTGACATTACAGAGAAAGCTGTTTGATTGTTAATTTTTGTCAACAGACAAATGGAGATTCTTTTTAATCTGGTACGTTGGTTTGAGAAGGCGTTCGGTTCTGTAACATTTCAGGTCTATTTGACTATGGAAATCATGAAATGTTTTGATACTGTTTGTCTGGTATTATTGGCAAGTGCTCAGTTGGTCGCATCAGGCGCAGCACCTAGCTGGCCACGGGATGCCACCTCTTTGGCATATCTCATCTCAATAAATTATTACTTTATTCCCCTTATGGTGTTCAGTGATTATAGTTATTTGTGAATATTGATTTATTGCTCTCGGTAATGGACGACACTGGAAGTTATTTATTACTTGCTGACTACTTCATTTTGTTCGCCACTCATTCGATACTCCTTTTGCTACCCAAACGGGCTCGACACTAATCTGCCATTCAGTGGCAGCTTCGAATTATCGAAATTAATTGATTCTCAATGTGGACCACTCACTGATTGAGTGATGCAATGTCAAAAGTTTGTTCGCTATGCTTGTACTGCAGTGGCACCTGATTGGTGATCACTGATCAGTAGACTACAGAGTCCGAGTTGTGGCACATGAGCCAGCTGATCAGCTGGTGGTGTGGAATCAGTGACACCATGGTGCACGGAGCACTGTCGATTGGCTCCGATGCGAGATCAAGCAGTTGCATCAGTGCGCGACCACCTCCGCCAGTCTGGATGGAGAATAACGAATGCTAATTAGTGCTATCTTGACATGAAGAATGCATCTCGCTGGTTGGTAGTGTGTCACTCAGTGGAGAGCATGATAAATTATCAATTAGACAAGTGCCATCTAATAGTGTTTGTTTTGACTATTGCTCGCCTATCGATGCCTCCACAGATCAAGGATTATCGATGTCCACTTGGCCACTTGAGTGATTGCACTCACTACAATGGTCAAAGTTCGGTGGATTCGTTGGCTGCCAGAGATGAAGCATTGCTTTAAGTGAATCTGACTTGTTTACATAGAAGCCTCACCACTTGATTGGCGCTCTGTTTCGAACACTATCGTGCCTTGTAGACATGCTAAGCTGACACGCAAAGTTATAAATTATGGCGAAATTAGCAAATTCAAATGTAACTAATGATGCCGACCATAATTGACAGCCGAGGCTGCTGAGATGAGATGATACGCTTGCCAGCCACGCAGCAGGTGGAAATAATGGCACATCAATGGTCATTGGCCACTACGACCACATTGATCAATCGAGGCCAGTGCACACTTGCACAGTGGACACGGCCGTGGCCAGACGAGCTGTACCGTCGGATGACCACTGCCATGTTGCACTCTCTTCTCGGTGCAGCTAATCAGGTGTTGATCTTGCTTTATGTTTGCACTGTTGCTGTTGTCCTCTTGCTCTAACTCGTAAATCTGTTCGACGAAAAGATAATTCGACAAGAGACATTTCGTAGGGTTTGGTCGCCTTGTGGTGTCGCACTAATTGGCGCCGATAATGGCAATTAGCGCTGACTTGACTTGGGAGCTCACTTCTGAGCCATCTTCACTCGAATCAATTGCGTTGCACCTTGTCTGTGTCGTTAATTGGATTACACTGCAACGACCACGAAAGTTTCAATTGTCGTGTTTGGCATGCTAATGCTTGTGGTTTGTCTTTTGGCATGGAGATGCCTCAATAAAATACGTCAACTGATGAGCTTGATAAGTCATTTAGGCTTGGCGGAAAAATGAAGTAGAGTGAAATCACAAAACAAATATTCAGCTCGTTAGAAATACTGTCATACTTGTTATTGACTTTCTCGATTTGGTTTATTGGTAATCTACTTACCTCTAATAAATGCTAACTGAATAAAACCGAACTGGAAGCATCAAGGAAAATGCATTCTGAGTGAGGTCAAATATGTCTTAACAATTAAATGCACATATTAACAAGTTTGCAGATATAATTAGCGTTACAAAAGTCATTACAGGTCCGAATTACCTAGACTCGCAAAATAGACAAATGAATGATTGCAAGCGCGCAAAGACGAATTTGTTTCTTGTTCTGCTAGCGAAGCATTCAATCCCACTCTTGAATGCAGTCCAATGGAAATTGTCTCCCGAGGAGGGCTACGAAGAAAAATGAAGAGCACCAGTGGTGGTTTGTGTAACACCACGATGACAGGCGAATCGTTTCATTAGACACAACACTCACAACAACATACAACACAACTCAACACAACTCAACACGCCAACATGCAAACAAACAAACAGAAAGAGAGACGTAAATTAAATTCAATTAAACCGAAATGGGATGCGCACAAGGAAGCTAAATTCGGCTCGTCGAGTGCCATAAAATAGCGAGACTTTCCTCGAAGTAACACGACTGCACCTTGAGTACTCGATTAGTGTCACTAGACCAGAAAGGAAACAGTTGACCAGTTAATGGCTCCATTCGGCCACACAACACCCACTCGGTCTCTTTTAGATTGACTGTCTTATGTCTTGACATATTGGGCTGTATTGGTCAATTGCATGTGTAAAACTAGCCAAAACAAACAGCCACTCAGTGCGGACTGGTTTGGCAGCACTCGAATGGCCATTTAATTCTGGCGAGCTCACTTAACGCGCAATTTATCAATTACCTCTGCACTTGGCTGCAACTACCTGCCGTATAGCATCGCCATTATCATGCTGAGGAGTTCGATTTATCTTGTTCTATTCTGCCTAATGGCGGCACATATTTTAGCAGGCAAAATTATTGCCTCTCACCACAGGGGAAGTACATTGAACGATAGAGCTCGCATTAGAGCTGTGCTCACCGCGATGCGGACATGTCGAACAGACCAAACAGATGCTAATCATAATTTCACAAGTTTACAAGCTCACTCTTGGCCTATACTCCATTCACTGTCATTGACCATCGCATGCTGAGTATCGCTTGCTCTGCTATTGCCTGTAGAGCCTCCAACAGGCGATCGCAGTGGTGGAAGTGTGAATGTGTCTCGGTGTCCGTGCAGAGCAGCCAACTGGCCTACCGAGTGATGTATCTTGCTCAGTTGGGCTGATTGCGCACTGCTGCACTGCAGCCATTACTGAGCATTACGCGCTTGGCTGTGCTTTCAATCCGACCATTGGTTGACGTAAACAAATGTAAACAATTTATTTACCTGATCGGTGATCACTGCGCCATTACGGTTGCCATTCACCTTGTTGCAAAGTGCTCTCCTTTATGAGTGCTGCGAAATGTGCGCGCTTGTCATTCACAACTCGGGAGTGTTTGTTTATTCGATTAGGATTAGCTCGATTATTCATTGAGCCAGTTGACTGACGCTCGCTTCTCCAAGTGCCATTGCTCTCCACAGTAACCGAATTAATTTGTCTTTATTAATTTGCACAATGATTAGATGGCAAACAAATTGTTCGCTAGTGGAGTGACAGGCCAATCAGTGCGCCACTATTAACGGCATCAAGTGAAGCCAAATCCCTTCACTGGTCGGTCCCTTTGTGTGGGCCTAATTTAAATTAATGCGAAACGGGCGCAAAGTGATGAACACATTTTCTGGCCTACTGAGTTTGTCTCAGCAATGTCTCCCCTCTTTGTCATTGTCATTGTCATTGTCTCGCTTGTTTGTTTCACTGTTACCTTTGCTTGTTTATCTTTTCTGTGTGAAACTTGCTCTTAGCAGATAAATAGAAATTAATTAAAGCAAATGACAGAAGCACTGAGTGTTGTCTGCAGTCTACTAGTCAGGCAACAGAAAATAGATCAAACTAGTGTATATTTCGAGATTGATATCTTAACAACAGACCGACATTGAGTCTTGTCGAGACAGAACACTGTTGTGCTTATTACCCTTCAGTTATCGAGTTGAGTGGCTCAATTGTATCATCTATGAACACTTGAAAGTGGATGTGAGTTTGTAATGAGGCGATAACCGAGGGAAAGGTTGCACAACACCGCTCGAAATGACTGATTCTGCCGCAATTAAGCAGTCGTTCTATTCTATTTGTTTCCTTCATTGCACCACTTGGCTTGTCTGATTGCTCTTGCCGGTGCTCTCGATTGTGAGCTAAATGGTTATGGTTGGTATTACTGGCCATTTACATGCACACCGATGCAAGATGACAGTCGCACTGGCACTGATAATAGTACGACCATATGACAGACTGCCTTAATTAGTCGTGTACTGGCATTCGATCGACGTGGCGCTATCTTAATGATTCTAGTCTCAGTTTGCTGCTCTTGTCTGCACACTGCCAAACCTGGACAGTGACACTGGTTCCGATCTGGCCAGGCTTTCCTCCAAGTGCCAATCTGTGGCTTTTATCTGACAAGCCTACGATTGATCACTTCTAGGTGTACAAATCAGTCTAATGGCGACTAGATTCAAATGAGCCTTATTAGTGCAAGCCCAGTCACATTATTAGCACAAGGCTAGAGCACTGTTTCATCACGAGACTGACCTCCCCAGACTGACTCACTAGTCAAACTGATTAAACCTTTCGATCGATGATTCAACACAATTCTGTTGTAACATATCGTCGATTGTATGCACCATTGATCGCTATGATATCGATGGCGGTCCTTAATTGACTTAATCGAGTAGACGGTGAGACCGGTACATGTATGCATGTGTGTGTGTGGTTCTGTGTCTGTCTGTCGATTTGTCCCAATTGAGTCAATGTAGCAATTAGAGTCGACATTGGTGTGGACATCGTTGCCTGCTGAGTTGGTGTCATCGTTTCACTGTGGTGAATGTTGGTGGTCGTCAGTGGCCGACTATGCTTGATTTATTCTGTCCATAGTCTGGCAAGTGGTCAAGTTGGTGGTTGCGACCGCAGACGGTTATTTATGTGAGACTTGATAAAATGCAGACGTTCTCTGTCTGCTTGTGTTGTCACATGGCCATGTTGCACTTGTCTGCAGACATCGATCGCTTACCGAATGGATTCTCTTTGCCGGCGATGTTTGTTCTAGTCATAACGATGCTTGCCGTAACCAATCAATTGCTTGAACCTGACCAAACATTTTGCTGTGTCATCAAACAATACATTAGTCGGTAAAGAGAATTCTAGTGGAGGGTGCACTCAGTGTAGCCAATTAAGCAAAAGTGAAAATTTGTGGTCGAATTAATGGCAACGCAGTTCACACATGAGGGAGCCATTTGGAGTGAGTTTGAGTCGCGGCAAATGTGCGCATTTTGGCCTTTTTAATTGGCACTGAGCACTGAATAAACAGCTCAATTTGCATTAAGCCGCCTTTATCGGCCATCCAAACTATCATTTGGTCTCGAGTTAATCACCAACTGCCGTTTATATAAATTAAACAGCATGGCAATGGCAATAATAATAAAGAATTATTGCAAACATGCACTACTCCAGGACTATAGACAAATTTAATTTAATTGCACAGGAGATTTAATTCAATTTGGCTTAATTGACTGCAGCCACTGGCAACTTGTGGCAATAATAATAACAATAAATTGTGCCGTACTAGTGCCATTGAGCACAATATGCACTCGGTGTCATCACTGTGGTACGGTGACTACCAGTCCCAGAGCAGTAGTGTTTATGTCCGTGCTAATGCAACTAATGATGGCCAGCCAGAGCGATTCCAAATCCAAATGAGCGAATTGATATTAATTTCCAGATTCACTTAGTTCTAATGGGCCAGTGTCTCTGCATACGTGGTGGGTGGATGTCAATGGGTCTGCCACCGAGAGGAATCGGTCGGTCGGCCTGTCAGGCGTCAATTACCGCCACTTAATAGATTCTCCTGCTGACGCCGTCCCAGACAGTGCACTGCACTAGTCGACAAGTTCGGTGGAGCTGTTCTGGCAACGAGACTAAGCAAGACACCACGAGAGAGCTAATTTAATTGAATTGAACTTAATTCACCCATTACTGCGAGTTGTCTGTGCAACTTAATAAAATCTTAATAGATATCTCCATTTAGCTGCGCCCCTGGCAGACGAACGACAGAGGGCTTCTCGCTAATGTCTCATAATGCGGCAGTGCAATATGGTAATGCCTATTGCCAATTGGCTCACCAATGTGGCATCGTTGGGAGCCAATTCTCGCATCATTCGATCCGATCACTAATGACGGCCATTTAGCCAGCGATCGTGCTCGTCCCAGTCACTGCTCGCGTCCACTCGCAACAACTTAGTCTTCTCGAGGGCTAGGCCAACTTTGCAACTGTCACATATTACTGAGCAATTGTCATCTTTGAACAAGCAAGGTTTATTGCTGATTCTCGACATTAGGCAACTTATAATGTCGCTTGTTTATTGCTTCCATCTCGATTAAGACTATTGCCGGGTAATCGAGACCAGACACAAGAATAGGCACAAGGCGAGTCATTTAAATTTGTCACTTCTGTTTTGGCAACTTAATCTGGCCTACTAATGTGTGCTCCTAATGCAGACGCAGCAAGAGACGAGCAAACAGTGCAATCAAGTCAAATGAAATGCCTAATCCGATTCTGGTGCTCTAATTTGCTGCTGAGTCGTTCTGCCTGTGCAAACAAATGCTATTCGATGGCGCCATTGGAATTGCTTTCTTCTCACTTCTAATGTCATTCGGTCTCGTTAGCTTGACTTTTCAGCATTGCATGATTTTTCTTCAACGACATCGTTCGATACAGACTTTGCTTGTTTTGTTTTTGTTTTAATTCGTCTTATCAACAAAGTGATAAAACGGAAATAAACTCGAATAACCAAACATCAAATATGTTCCATTGACAACGTGCAATTTGGTTGAGTTTGTGTGAAGCAGTGTTTGTTGTGTCAGATGGAACTTGCCTGTCAGACGAGAGATGTCACTGGCAGTAAGAAAAGGCATTTATATGCTCATTTGATTTGTGTTGAGTGTCAACGTTGGTTGGTGTGCAATGAATAATGGCAAGGATAATAAGCAAACTCCGTCCAGGTTGTACATGTGCTAATTGGACGAAATGGACGATTCGGCTGTGCACTAGTGCTGGACCCAATGCGAGTCTTCCAGTAATTAATTGGCCTCGTCATCGTTGTTGAATGTGTAAAATTTTCCTTGTCCATTTCTTTCCTCCTCAAAGGTGTTTGACTGCATCATGTACCTGGGCGACGCGGTGAGTGTCTCTCGAGTGGCACTTTTCCATCTTGCCTGTCTTAGAACGCTGTTTCGTCTTAGCATGTTTGTGCCAAAGGAATGAATTAATTAGCCAAATGAACAGCATTTGTTAACACCATGTTTGCAATACTTTGTGTACCTTTGCAATTTGTTTGTAGATTAACGACTCGATTAGATAGTGAAGAAACAGGTAGTAAAGCAGCAGGCATGGTGATTAGGACTGATTTGGCGATAAGGAGATGTGATCGTCGATCGAGTAAATGGTTGGTTTGCTGTCGCACAACTCTGCACAACCGAAAGTGTACCAAACAAGAAGATAATTCCTTTTATGACTCTTTCCGCGGATTTAATTTCTCAATATATTCTCTCACTATCGTGTTCTGTTTGGCTATAAAGTTTATATTCAAATTAGCTAATTACAATGTAACCTTTAGCAGGGTCTATCTTATCAATTGGTCTTTAATTGTGGCAGAAAATGGTCACAGTGACAAGCGAGCCATGTTTACATTTGCAATTACAATCGATTATCTGTCTGTGCCGAACAGGACGATTGCATTTGATGGCGAACAGACCTATTTGGGCACTAATCGGACCTTCATCAACAATTGGCTTACCGCTTATCATATCACATCGTCATCGAATGAGCACGCACAGAAACCCAGTGGCAATAATGTTGGTCCAGTGGTCATATGTCACCGTTGCCATTGTAGCTCGTTACCTATGGCTTGTCCATCGGCACAGTCCTGAATCTTAACGACCACTCACGATGTGCTCGATTGTGAGTAATACAAATGAGAGTGTCCTGTAACAAACAAGAGAGCAGTCATGTCCCACTGGTGTTGTGCACATATATGTTTGCCTGTCACGAGCAATTGCACCCATAACGATATGGCGCACGATTACCTGAGTTTTCGCATTGGCATTATCAGTAATTATTCGGACATTGTTTTACACGGCAAACACGGCCTGTAATGACGATCCAACAGATAACGTGTCACCAACTAGTCCACTCGCCTTGGATTAGCTCGGCTTGGATCGATCTCGAGAGTGGACAAGCCTGAACTTACCTGGACTGAGCGATTTCCTCTGATGCCGCTTTGTTAGCCGAACTAATTACACTGTGCAAAAGAATAGCTTTGCAACCTAGGCCAATTAAGATATCGCTGCACAAGCGCTTGTCTCACAATGGACACACCAATGGGCCAAAAAGTTCTATCTTTTATTGTCATCATCCTTGTTGTGTTTGTAATTGTTGCAGGTGAATTAACTAAATTAATTAGCCAACGAACAGGGACAGGGAGGGACAGGGACAGAGCAGGGAGCATGGCGAGTGTGTTCGCATTTGTGCGCCATGCAAATTGTACTTTCCTCTGCTGTTGCTTCTATCTTGCGGGTAATCTTATCGTCGAGATTACCATTTATTTAATGCGAATTGTTTGGCTAAAATTAGCGATTGTCTGCTTGTTTGATTCATTTATTGGCCTCGTTTAGGCGATACTCACCGGACCGGTCCTGGTACAAAACGCACCATGACACAACATGGGCACCAAGCTACCTCCTCGTCACATGAATCAAACATGAATCGACTCACTGAGTGATTGTACCTGCATGTGCTTATCGCCCGTGGATGTACACATGTGTGCGATGACGATATTGTAGTGCGGTGTCGAGTTGTTCGTTGTCCATTGGCCAATGGGCCTATGACAGCCAACATAACAACACAATGACAATGAACATTAACCCTAAATGGAAAGGCACGCACGCCAGCCACATCGAACCCTCACCAACGGAAACAGTAAAACTGCAGTTGTCCAGATAATTGGCCTGATAAGGGAGAATTAATTAATTGTGCTCGGGTGAGGTGAGTGGAGCTGAGTGGAGCCAGGTTGAGGTGCCAGCAGGCTGCACGGTCGAGTGGCACTGTAGCCAGTGGCATTGTGACATGATGGCCACAATAAAACCAGTCTGCATCGTGTCTTGTCCACTCGGTTTAATTACAAGTTACATTTTAATTTATTCCCCCATTGGTTTGTTTCACTGGCAACACAGTTACAATAAATCTTGTCCTTTATCGAGCAGTTCTGTGTGCATCTCACAGGACACACACATACACAGACCGAGTCACTCACACGCGCTAATGAGCACAACATTGCGTGCCATTTGCATTGCTCACCTATTGCCTTTCACATTAGTCCTGTATCCATCTTATCTGGTATCATTCGTTATGTTCTCGGTCCTTTCCCTCGCTTATCGCATTTCGCTTTTGTTCCAACACAGACAGGTCCGTTATCAGGCATGTTCATCTGTTCGATGTCATCTATCCACCTGACGAGCACTGTCATTTGTTTTGTCCTGGTTGGTGGTTGGTGCTGCCTATGCTTCATCTTTCTTCTCTACTCAATGGTACAATGTACCTGCTTGAGATGGCCGTCCGATTAGTGTTACTGACAAGCCAAATCGTCACTCACATCTAGTGATCTACAAATTGGTGCTAGTCAATGACGAGTGCACTCACTGGCCCTAGATCGAGCCTTACTGGGTCACTGCTCGAATGGCTCGATAAGAAGTCGATTGAGCTACTTGCCAACTCGATACACTTGGCTACTTCACTCACCTGTGTGCCTCTGTCTTGTTGAGTAATTTCAATGTCTAGGCCAACACGTTGTTTGGCTTGTTGCCACTGTGTTTACTTCTAATTTGGTTCACTTTATTTGTTTCTTTTTTTTCTCTATCCAAGCCGTGAATGCACTACACTGTATGTTCTCTTCAAATTAATTAGTCTTCAAACTTGGCTCTCTCGACATACAAAATGTCATGTTCACAAAGTCGATGTTTCGAACAGTGTCGCACTCGACCCCTTTTGTGCACTTATCACCAGTGCAGAGCAATAATTAATGTGACCATAGATTGTCCAGCAATTAGTGCCCAGTGCAAAGCCAATGCGAACATGTGTTCTACGGGAAGTGTTCACTTGGATAATTGTCACCTTTACATGGCGACACTCGCCAAATTGGCCATTGCTAATTTGGTTGAGTTGTTTCAAGCATCGATTGGCACCTTGCACCGTCCAAACCTTGTGTTACATTACATTTACAAGAATATCAATGCGGCAATGCAGTTCCTTCGAATATATCGAACGATCAATGCAAAATGACCATTCAAAGTGACAGAGACAGCCAGTCGGACAAGCCATAACGATGCGACATGCCGACATGTTCAATAAATTAGCGACACTTGTCGCCATCAGTGATCGTCAGTGAATCACCACCGTCGGCGTACCTGTCCTGGCTTGTCTTGTCTTGGCTTGTCTTGTCCTGCCTGTCTGCCTCAATTGTTCACCAATTTGTTCTCCGTCTTCTCGGTGATATATTGGTGATGATAATTTATGACTCACCAATTTAGTGTTGTCTACTTGTCTGTGCAGCCAATTTGCATTAATCGTTATGTTTTTGGAAAAATAGCGATGAAATATGAAAATTGCCGCACAACGAGCTACAATTACCGCGTTCATTGCTGCCAGCCATGTGCACAGACAAATGATTTCGATGTACAGGCACAATTGCTTGTCTGCCAGACATATTCCACTGCACCACAAGACGTGCGCGGCCAGATGCAAATGAGATTCACTGGATGATTGGGCTTGTTTGCAAACTCATGAGTACACGGCAATGTCACAGGCCTAGACACAGTGATCCTCGACTCGGCGCAATCTAGATTGATTTCACTTTTGATTGATTCGCAATTAGCCCAGTGGATTGCATCAAATGTGTCCCAATGACTTGTCTTGTCATTGGTATTGAGCTGTCAAGAGATCGTTTATGGGCACATTAGTCACTGAGCACTGTATTATGATTTAAAGTTGGTTTGCGCTCTCGGAATTGCCAGTTGGCGCCAAAGGTTTTATTATCGCATGGAGACTTGCTTGTTGGCTTGTTTGTTTTGCCTGTCGGTTCGAGAAGAATCATGTTTCACATGTAAGCACCAATCTCAATGGTCTTCATTTGCATAGTGAATTGCCAGTTTTATTACGTCATTTAGATGCAATTTACAAAATCTGAAAGCCTAGATTAGTCGGCGCACTTTATTGTCGGAGTTGAGTGTGGAACTGTCTGGGAGTTGAAACCAAAATGTGCGGGCTCTCCCAAGCCGAGGATGTGACCAATTGGTGATGTCATTTGCCTCTAAGTTATGACTGCTCGGTTATGACTGTTTTGGCGTCAGTCGGGCTCACATTGTCAGTCAAGTGTTCGAAGTGCTTTCCACCGAGCAAACAAAGTAATTCGACTCTAAGCAAACACGAACCCAAACAGTAGTGCACCGCTTGTCACATCCGCCTGTAATGCACCCGAACGGACCAAGACCCACCGAGCACGTTCTTTTGGCTAGTTCGTTCATAAATATCGTGTAACTTGCATTGTTGACATTTCAGATTGACCCGATACCGAGAGGATGTCTGTATGTTTGTCTAGTTATCATCTCCATTTGACTAATGACCAAGGAGTCTTGGTCCAGACATACTTTTCCTATACACAGCGAGCGTCTCACTGTCTGGCCATTGTCATCACAAGCCAGGCTCAATCATCTTGCCCGGTCGGTCGGTCTGGGCAATCTATCGTCTCGCAATGACACTTAGCAGGCGATAGTGGTGAAAATCGTTTTAATTACCCAAGATTTATTAACACATTTGCCAACTGGCTGTGAGACCAGCAGAGGCACAGAATGGAACTGAACGAAACGAGATCTGCCGATAGGGAAATTTTATCGCGCGTCTAAGTAGTGCAGTCTGGCGCCACCAAGACTCTGCTCGCCTCATCGTGGCCCAGTGCGGTCTGAAGTACTCGAGCTAAAGGCGATTCTACATCGTAAAGTTCTATTCATAGTGCCGAGTGATGTGCCACTCCGATCTGATGAGCGCCTTTGGCTGACGTTGCAGATAATGTCTGAATGAACCGACCAGTGAGGATGTCAGCTGCACCGACAACAAGGTGATTAAGAAGACTGTCACTCGTATGGTGGTGGCGACGACCACTGGCACAACGCACTAATTGACCCTCCCTCCTTCGTCGGTCCGTCCGCGGTCGTCTGCTTGACTTGACCTTGTCTGACCAACTTGTCACTTCACCCTTGAGCCTTTGCGAACACGGTGTTTTGGCCTTATGTAACGCCATTCAATTTGCTTCCCCCTTGATTGCCAATGGCCAATTTGCCATCCAAACGAGTGCTTTCGGACAAATTGTCTTTTTACGATCGCCAACTGCGGACAGTGCATCGGGTCGAGTTATTTATTTGTGAACAGCGCTGTCACCGAATCGGCAATCGATTGACTAGGCAAGTGTCGAACCTAGCGCCAATATTAGACGAATTAATAAACCATGTTTACAGAAGTGCACTGGATGGATGTGAGAAAAGTGCTAATAAGCAGTAAGAGACACTCACACCAAATGGGCCGTGCACAATTGGCTCGATTATTTGCAGAGGCGATGGGAGAAGTGTGTGGCACGATTTAATTTAATTATAGCCTGCCAAATGAATGGCACCGTATCATTAGCACTACCGAACGATGATGGCGTGTCAATTGGTCGCTTATTAGAAGCACAAACAAACTCAATCTGTTGTGAGCTCTACTTGCTCTGCTTGTGCAGCTTTACGCGTGTCGATTCAATTGTGCGAAACGTACAGCCACCAATCTGTCGACGGGTCCTTGGTTATATAACACACTCGCACACACACACACAACGGCTACCATCACTATAAATCACTGCCTCACGGGCACACAACAATATTTTGACGTTTCATTCAAGTGAATGGTCCGTGTGAGACTGGGTCTGGGACGCTATTTGGTCCATTCATTCGTGCCGCTTGCCTGTCAACATTGGTTAACCGCTTCTCATTGGCGCGCCGTGATTGGTCATCATTACTATGAGTTATGGGCTAATTTGCTTATAAATTAATCGTTAATACTCCTAGCCACGGTTAACGCTCTGCAATGTTTGCAATTGACATCGCAAATGATCGAGTGCCGAGGAATAATCAACTTTGCACATTGTTTGAGGTTCGCACGCTGTGATGCTTCACTTCAAGCGATGAACTTCACGCGTTGCCTTTGCACATCCAACTTATTAGGACATTTCACAAAAAGTCCCTCCCTCTCAATTTATAAATTGACGATTCAACTTGTGTTTTGCGAACAGTCATTTACTCACTTCACAAATGTCATTGTTTGCATAAACATGATTCTTTAGGGAAAGCCACTTCGAGCCGAACGAGTTAGTGTATGTCCATTTTCACTTGGGCGCCTTTTCTACAACAAAGGATCTCTTATCTCGTTTGATCCACGTTTGGACTATTCAATTGTTTACTTTATTCAATGTGGAAACAATTCACAACATCACACTAATGTTTGTTCGCTGATAAGCCATATGGTAAGTTCAATTCAGGGCAGCTAGGGTTGAATCAAACATATATGAGCATTGTGGTTGCTGTCCATTGAACAATAATGATGTTTCCATGTTGCCTTCTTTCTCAGTTAGATGTCGCTGCATCTTTCGATGTATTGCGCTTTGAGTCAAACTTGGCAAGTCTTACTGGTATCGACCCGAGTCAAGTGCGCCATGTGTCGTCCACCGTGCCACAATCAAAGTCACCTCTAATGGTTTGTTAATCCCAAATTTTCTACCTGCACGCACCAAATGTCTTTGAAATTGTGTTGTCACTGTCGGCACTGTTCCGTTCTCCGTTTTAGACGTCAGTAAACACTAATTCATTTATAATTTGCTCTGCTAATGGTTTTATTGTTCGAGGCAGATCAGATGTCTTGTTTCAGCCAATTCTGGGTAATTATTATTCCAATATGCTTTTTGCCACAATCAATAACAATTATTATTGAATTCTAGCGGTTTTCATTGATTCACAATGTAAAAGTATTCTTATTGGACCAATATTGTGTAATGTTTGTATTGTGATGTGTAATGTTTTTGCTTTACAGATTTATAAATAAATAAAGTTTGTCAAAATTATGTGATTAATATGTTTTATTTCTCCTTTTGGGTTACAGAATGGTAGATTTGTATTTATCATGAAGCAAATTGTTGAAGGAATATTTGATGAAATTAGCATCATTTGGTTTGTAAGATGAACTTTCAGTTGCTTTTCAGAGAACGATGTAGTTTGCATTCGCTCAGGCCAAGTGACAGGTCAGTTAAGTGTCCATTGCGTCCTATCTCGGTTCTCGTATGGTGAGTGTTAATTTTGGTTAGAACTTTCGTTAATTTACTATTTAAAGTTTTGTGCTTGTGAGTGTCTGCTCAGTGCGCGCCATTGTCTGCAGCATCGGATGGCCTTATCGCTTTCTTTAGTGTTGTCCATTGCCTTGTGCCATTGTCATTATCTATGTGGATCATTTTCACTTGGCTCGCTTTCATTCATTTAATTGCAAGTGCCAATGTGTGTGGCATCGTAATAAAGTGACTAAATCCCTTTTTTATTATTACTCCTTTTCTCTTTTCTCTCAGTGTCGCCTGTTATTTTTGTTCGCTGTTTCTTTCTCCGTGTCAGTGTCTGTGTGTCTCAAAGATTCATTTCGACGAGCTGTTCTTTGTGCAGTTCACTTTGTCTTCTTGGTTTCGGTGCTCTCAATCAGCACCTCAAGTCGATCAATCGAGTAGTAGGCCTAGTAATTCGATCTGCCTCTTTCCTCTCGTGCTTAGGTTCATTTCACTTAAGCCACTCTGGCAGAATGAATTGTCAATTCGATTATAGTAAAATTTAAAACTGCCTAATAGATTTAGTGCACTCGTAGAATGTTCTCTCGTAACTGACACTAATGATGAAGAATAGTGTTCTCTCAAGATTTATTATTTTCTCTTGGCTCGCTTCTCTCACTGAATCAGCTCGAATGTAATTTCGTTTCATAAAATTGCCTTTCTCCCAGCCAAAGCTGTCAATCATAATCAATTAATTGGCAGAATATGCCTGTGTGAGTGCAAGTGCAGTTCACTTAAATGTACTGGCTTGGCTTGTTCCTTGTCATTGCATCACTTCATGAAAGACATCTTTCGGTGCTCGATGGAAAGTTTGTCTCTTCAGTGAATAGATGTGCGGTGGCGAGCTGTTGTGCAGATTTATCTATTTGTACCCAAATCTAATTAGTATCGACATGTATACAGGAGTACGTGTTTGTCAGTATGGGCACAATGTCTCCTTTTGGCTAGGACTTAGTCCTTGCAATCTCACAGGAACACGTACACAAAGTAATTAAACTGTCATAATGATTGCATTGATTTGCTGACTCGACTGAGGGTCGGTTCTGTTTGGCCAATTGTGAAGCGACATCCTAATCTCTCTAAGTGACAAATCGTGTTGCTCCTGACTTTGAAGTCTGTCAATTGGATGGGCCAACTTGATGTCTGTACTCAGTGATCATGTGTGCAGTCGTCAACAAAGTGGCCATCGTGTTTTACCGAGTCACTGTTTGATTGCGGTTTGGTGTACTGCCAAATTGAATGTGATCAAATCTTGTCTGTCTTCTTGTTTGACCGTACACATCCAACCAAAAAACAAGGCACACTCTGGTCAACGTGCCAGCGAGACATGTCACGGCAAATGTAATAACGCTGTCGGTCTTCTTTACAACTCGATCGATTGAACCGGCCTGACGAGACAAAAGCTACTTACAAGCGAAGTGCACTTTGCCTGCACCATTTGTACTCGGAAGGATACTTTGCCTGGTTTCCTCGGCTTTGTGCTCACTCCAAGTGCAGTAATTGTTTTTCGATGTTTGCCAATTGGCACAGGCGTGAGATGGGCCCAGGCCGAATGGGTGAGCTTGATGAGCTGCGGCGATATGGCTCGCTGAAGGAAATTGCACATTTCCAAGTGATCTCGATGACAGAACGCTGACGGATTAAGTGATGCACCGTCCGATAGGACACGAGTGCTACTCGGCACCGAAACGTGTCATATCGCGTGTCGCGGTCGCGTCCGAAATGGAGCCCACTGGCGATTGCGCTCAGTGCACGTGTCTTGTATGTCCTCTTGGCTCGCTGGTGCAAACCAAACAGTGCAATTGACAATTCTCACACCGAGCACCTAGTGACGAGTGCCATTATGTGCACACACCACCGACTCGGTGAGGATCATGCTCGTCACTTTAATTAATACTGCATTGTTCTTATCGGTGGCTGCAGTCAATTCCAGTTGCCTGTTTGCCTCTTGCCTGTGATGAGATTGTTTTACATTTGACTTGTTTCCTTTGGGTAATTGCTATCGACAATCATCTGCCACCGATATCCTGCCCACTAGTGGTGATATATTGGCTAGGCCACACACAACCAGCACGTGCACGCATTTTATTAAACTGAAAGGCGTGAATTTGCATTCGCTTTCTGTCAGATGCAATTTGGACAGAACCGAACTACTGTCAGTTGGTGTAATAAGCGAATCATCATTGCTTTGGCCAATTCTTTTCATATTGACAGGCTGTAAATGTTGAAAGTTGTGTGCCGTTTAATCGATCTTGTCTAATGACATCTCGTTGCTACCATCGAGTGTGGCTTTAACTGACATACGCACTTTCTTGTTAAATGCATTCTTTGCCACTTGCAGGCAAATCGCTAGTTTAGCTTTGTTTATTCCGATCAGCTATTTTCTTGCTTGCAACTTCTATGAGATACTTCTGATAAGTCGAGATGTCACCTGTTAGTGCTAGTTCAGTCGCCTTTAGTTTCGATCGAGTGCTTCTTGCAGTGGCGTTGCTTCACTCGACATTCGCCAAGAATATTGAGATAGACGTTGTGGCTCACTTAATGGAGTGCTCTCGTTCGGTATTATCGAATCACTTGACTTTTACTATTCGGTCGGCAAATGGCCTGTCCACAAAGACACATTAGTCTGACATTCGGTGCTAATGGCAGCCATGTCCGTGGAGGTTCCTTTTGATAATCTCGAAAATTAATTTACATTTTAGCCAGCGTTATTAACCACTCGGGTGAACTGTAGAAAGTGAGCCTTCTCCGTTAATGCCACTTAATTCAGTGCTTTGTATTGTCTTTGTCGGCCAAATCGAGTGAAGCAATCAATTATTAATTAATACAAATCTGAGTGTGTCGCGAGTGACCAGTGGGCACAGTCCCAGTGCTGTCCACTAATAAATCACTCATTTGCACTTGCAAGGCCTACTCACAGGCCAAATGAGCCCAAATTGAGTGTCATTAATCTATGACTGTCGCCTTGTGCTCCAACCAAGTTGGCTTTCAATTTTCGCGTTGTCACATTGAGTGAGTGCACCAAAGACAAATTACAAATGGTGACTGGACAAACAGCTTCGCACTTCTCCAAGACTTCTCTAGTGCGAATGTAATTGCATTGCGGATTTGGTGGTGATCGCAGTTTTAATTGCCACTCGAACGTTACGAGTCATTAGTGGCGTATTATTGGGCCGATTAGAGGCACCCAACCAGCACCGGACTGGACCGAGTGAACCAACATCAGTCTCGTTGGCCAAGCAGAGGCAGCCAGTCTCAATCCTGGCCATATATCACTGTCACCACCGATCCATCCATCGATGGCAATATTTATTCTGGCCACACGCGCACACTTAACCAATGCTAATTATGGCAGGTCGAGACGTTGGCAAGTTCACTTGTCTTCAGTGGGTTTAATCAAAATGGATTGAGAGCTCAATTATTAATAACCTTATTAGCTAAGCTCTATTAATTGGTTGGGTTGTGCTGCTTATTGCTTTGCTTTGCTTTGGTATGGTTTAATTGATAGCTCCATTTGGGTGGCCTGCACAAAGACAAATTATCAATCGACAGGACCACTGTGGACCGTGAGTGACTGCTAGAATGGCATAGTGTTTGCTTTTAATTAAAACTAATGCCTTCCATTTATCAAGCCTCTTTCATTTTATTTGGCCCTTTCTGGCAACTCTTTCTGAATGTCTAACCTTAATTGGCCCAACCGAATAACGCCATTTGGCTTTTCATTGCGTACTGTCACTGTGAGTCAAGTTCTAACCAATGATTCCACTGGCATTGACTTCAACTCGTTAATTCATTTATTAATTATCATTGCCTTCTTGATCGATCCATTTACATCTACATTGTTCGGTATTGTTTGGCCAGCAACCAGCAAACCCGCTCAGTGGAATTTCAATTAGAAATGTCACCACCGAGTTGATCTATGTGGAAGACCAGTGGACTTGTGTGATTGAGCCATTGAGCCAATGCTTGTAATTATTGTGAGATATGACTGAATTGTGATCAATTGTGTTACCAAAAGGGAATTGGCCATTCATACTCGGCGGTCCTGTGCATGTTTCAATTCGATAATATGTGTCATCGAGAGAGGACGTGTCGACATTAGCCGCCAATTGTCCCGATGTGTGCATGTAAAGCCGGCCAATGCATCACTCGACATTAGTTAGTCATCCGTTTACTGATTCATTGCCTTTGCCACTCGATAAGTCAAATCGATAATGGCCAGAGCGGGTGATCGCCACCAATGGCCGTCAATGGGCATCATCTAGGATTTGACTCATTCTGATTCCGCCTGAGAGTTGCTCTGCTTTCTCGCACAACAACATTCGTACATTACCAACAATCGGAATCGAAATTGGAATTGGCACTGCCAGTGCGATTATTAGCTCGATGATTAGGTCTAGGATATGACGAGCACCATTTTGTGTTGGTTGCCATTTCACTTGACTCTCGGTACAAGTCAAATGTCTCACGTTTGGGCAGCACGCATCGCCCGAGCATATGTCTCATGGGCATTTCCACCAATTATTGCTGTACTCCAGTGCCCCTTGATCCATTCTATTCGGCAAGCTCACTGCAGTGAGTAAGTGAGCCAATGGGCACAATGTGTCACTCATCGATATCCTGAAACCTCGTATTTATATTCATTGCACCCACTGTCAGTGCAATGGCTCACCGTTACAATGAACAAGTCAACTGACTTGCTCGGATCGCACTGCGATGCCGCTTTGATCCGATTACTCGATTGATGCTCGTGTTGTCATGTTCGTTGTTGTCCATTTTGGCTCACTCACTCGACGTCTTTGTAACTTTGTGCTGTCCTTTTGGTTATTTACAATTTAAAATTTGTTCTTTCGGAACGTGTCCAAGTGGGAGACAAGGTCGAGCACTGGGTAATGCACTGGGCACAGTGCAACATTGGGCTCAATCTAAACGTTAATCTCTACCGAACAAGTGACAATCTCAACGTGACTTGTCCATGTGTTCCATTCTCGCCCTAAGCTCGGTGCCAAACTTCCATCCACTAATCTGACACATTGCTACTGTGTGTGTGTGTCAAAATCCAATTTTTAGTGGCATTTTCAAGTTTAAACTTTGAAAGCGACTCTCGAACCAATGTTTCATTTTGGCCTTTCAGTAATGGCAAAGGCAATCTATTGCCCTCGAATGGCTCAATTACTGTTGATTGCACTTATTACGCTAATAGGCCCGTTTGTGTGGCAGCCACTCTTAGCAATGTACTATTTTGGCGTTGGCCACTTTAAACAACAATTTGGCAGCTTTCTCCATTGACCCTTCTGTACGGTGAACGCATTTGTCTCATTTGGACACTTTGTGTTGGCATACCAGATTGAACTTTTATTCTTGTTTCATCATGTTTTACCCGTGTTTAGGAAATCGTCGCACCACTGCTGTTCTCTGCATTTAACTCAAATTGCAAAATTGCAAAAGTTAATTTGGCCAAACTTCACTCTGACCAGTTTGCTCTGATCAAATGGGCTTGCCTTTATCAATATAAATCGATCAAACAAACTTGTGATCGGTCTGTTTTAGCTTGGGTCATTAACAATCAATACTTGCACTATGGAGAGTGAGTCTTCAAAGACTGACTTGATCTAGTTTGAGCGCTATTTGAGCATTGCTTATCATTGTTTATAATGAACATCGTGATAATTGGTCTGGCTGTAGTAGTCAATTTGGCAAAATGACCAAACATAATGTGTTCATTTCTTGAATAGTTTAGCCACAATTTTGAGTGTTTATATTTGATGTCTTTCATTTTCCCCGTCTTACACTAAGCATCGATGCGGAACGATGTGTGGACGTGTCTGGTTGACAGACCTGACCGAATCAATTCCCAAATGAGTGACTGGTCAATGGCCATTCCGCCAAGTACCATGGTCCATGTTAGTATTATTAATTATGCCATTGGGCAACCATTTATGGCCTCGACTAAAGTGTCTATCAATAACATTAATCGATTCTTACCGGCCAGTCGACCTAAGCAGCTGGTTTTATAAATTCTATTACAGTTTCTCATTTCGATTGCATTCTTGTGGATGGCGTGGAGTTGTGTTAATTTGTCCGTTCACAGTTGTGCTCCTCGAATGGATTCGTTTGTAGTTGATGAATTGATTGGCCTGACATTCGGTGCCTTTCGCGTCTCCTCGATTTGTCTTAATCTCTGGCTTTGACATTTGTGCATTCAAGTCTGTTTGATTTCTATTTTGATCGAGTGCAATAGGCCGAGCTGGAAGTGAGTCTTTCTAATCGAGCCACTTAACCCAGCCAGCGCTCATCATTCCTCGAATAACTTTGCTTTGGCAGCAAAGCACATGCAAATGATCTTTTCGTCAGATGATTAGTTATCCTGCTTTGGACACTTGCCTTTGGCTCGATGGTTCATCAGTCTGGCTGATCAGTTGGATTACCAAATTGTGGCGTACATCTTACCGTACTAATAGGCGATCATTAATATATTTGCATAAAAACTGGCTGAATTGACTGCATTTGTCGTTGACACAGATCGAGTGCACGAATATTGATCGAGTCAAGTGTCGACCGAGCCTGCACCAGAGAAGATCTTTGCCCACGGATACTTGCAGTACTGTAAGAAAGCACTAATTTGACTGACTGGTGACGGTGCTCGCAATGCTAGGCCTGTGCTGTAATTAATGATGCTGCCACTAATAGACGATGTGCTGGTGTTGCTGCATGCCCAGGCTTGTCTCCTTAAATAATGATTCTGTCATCTCGAGTTGGAAACCACAGCTCCAGCGATGTTGTTCCGACCGATCTTGTTCACTCACCACTGGAAAGTGAAAAGTTTTCAATAAATTCAATGTTATCTACTGAGCAGGCATAGCACACGTTCTCCATCTTGCCTGCACCACTGTGACTTAATCGAATGTTTCATTGGCTCAAACAGCTTTCACTCACTGGTTCGGCAACACCAAGTCACTAAGCAGAGAGACAGACGAGCATCGATTCGTGGTGCGAGTGGATGCGGCCGCGGTATGGCCATTGATGGTGCAGGGCCAACTTGTCAGGAGTCAATAATATTGTCATTACACTTTGCGCCGAGACACATTTGCATAGAGGAACCACACGAGAAATGCACGCAACCGCTCAGTGAGATGTTATTTAAAGCAAATATTTACAGTGTAACCCGAGTCGAGTGACTCAAACTGACTCACTCGGACTGCTTTGACAAATGATCGCGTGGTGTCATAGCTCGGTGATTATGATGAATTGAGCACTTGCTCGATGCGTTCTAACCTATTATCGAGCACGAATTAATATATTAATATTTCACTGTAAAGCGGAACGATAGCTATCGTTGAGTGAGTCCAACTTAAGTGACTCGCTCGGTCCGATGTGACCCAATCGGCGGCTTTGCTCGGTGGAACGGTCCAATCCATTCTGAACTTATCTCAGCAGATCGATAGACCAATTTGGGAATGAGCCATAATTAGCACCTAAGTGGCAATTATGTCACTGGCCACGGCGCAGTCATGCCCCTGAGCAGGCCATCTCACCAACAGTGTTCACAATATACAGAGTTTCTTTGAGACAAGCCAACTGTAAATGTCATTCAGCTCCATTTATTTGCTTTGTCCTTGTGCAGCGATACGAAAGACCAATTAATGCACTGACGAGATGTGACTTAAATTAAAAGTCAATTAGGTTTAAGACAGAGGCCCGGTGACGACCATAAATCATTGGCCCACTCGAGTTGCTAATCATGCTCGTGAGTGCTTTGATTATTGTCAATCGGCCAATGCGCATTGCCACTGCATCTGTGCATGTCGCATTTGCTTCATTCTGGTGTGCCTAATGATAAAGCCAGTTGTTATCGTTGTCTCATTGTTGTCAGTTGGAATTTATTATTTATGAATGTGAAATAAGACAGCCTGTTCGTGTGCCTATTAGTGTTATTAGTTGGCTTTGTTTCGTTTTGTCTTTGCATTCGATTGTTCTCGATCGATCGGCTCACCGCGAGCACAAATCATAAATAACCTGGCCAAGTTGCACTTCTCGGGTCCATCCAGTGCACTGTGTTGCATGTTTGCCATTTGGCTTGCTTTCCCGTGTTGGTTGTTGATTTGCATTTGATTTGGTGCACTAAATCATCAATTTGTCATTGCCATAAATTAGACCGATGACATAATTGACTCGATTCATTCCACTCTGCAATTGCTACAACTTTCCAACTTGGTCTTAATCGAGTCGGTATTGTTTGTTTGCAGTGCGGCCTCTGCCAAAGTGCTTGCTTGTTGGTTATTGATGTCTTTTAACGATTTCCATTAATATGCTCGCCATGTTTTATTTATTCTTTATGGTCGAGCACGAGTGCTACTCGTTACATAATGGGCACCCTGCCTAAATGATCTCTATTGATTGGCATTGGTGGTTCGTTGCATTGCCCGTCTACCAATGCATCGATTCCGAACACCATCGGCTAATTGTTTTCTTGCATTGAACCAGATGAATTAAAGTTCAACTTGATCATTTCGATCATTTAGACAGCCGAGTAGGACAATTAGTGGCAGTGTGTCGTGTGGGACAAGGCACTATTAGGCCCAAACAAGGTTGCCAACACAAACATCGAACTTTCCTACAGGAATCGAACCGAACACAAACACAATTCAGTGCCTCTGTGCCCATTTGCAATTCACTTGCTCTGGCCAACATTAGCCAAAAGGCGATAAGGCTCGATCAATTGGAGGTGGAAGAAAACGACAACTGCCAAACCATTAATCGGCTGATCCATTGATTGGCTCGGTGCAGTATTGTGCTCCTTGCATGTCGCCTCATGACTTGTCCAATTGACTGTCAAAGACAATCTCTCGAGTGACTTCCACCGGCCATTGTTAGCATGTAATTTATGAAAATTCGTGTTTACTCTCATTAATAATGTGACCAATTAGAACGTAATGTCGAAAAGTAGTAATTGGCATTAATATCGATTGGTGTCATTATAATATTAGTTTGTGGTTATTAATTAGGACGTGACCACTGTCTGTGTTTGATTTCTTTCTGTTTGAACAGGTGTTGATTAATGCTTTTGATGCGATTTGATTCGATTGCTAGGCCTGACAAACAAACCGTTTGCCAACAGTATTGGCAATGCACTAATGGGCGCCATCGGTGCCAATGGAGTCATTAGTGGTTGGCAATGGCACTTAAAGGGAAAACGTCAAATCAACTTGTCTTTGCTTGTTGCATGTTCGCTTCGATCGATTGGCCACAAACATTGTCTCGTGTTTGTCGCTTCAATCACATCATGTTGGGTTTTCCATATTTATGGTAGCTTTCTAATTATGTCCGCAATGAGTCACTCAGCGACAGGTTGAATGCTTGTTTATTGGCAATTTGTGCGATTCTCTTCATTGGTTGTGGCAATTTGTGCACTTTGCCCACGATGACTGGTTCCTTTCTGTTCGGAGCAAGCCAAGTGTGAACCGAATGTCACCTGCGTGCTCACTAACTGCCCTCACTGGCACGACCAGTTTGATTCTATGTTGGTTTCTAATGAGAGTTCTATTCTCACATTTGCCGAATACAAAGGACTTGATTCTGTGCGTGCCAAAAGACAGAGTCGCTTTGAATGATTCGCTTAATTCGTATTGGGTTGCCTTTTAATGGGACCTGATGGTGGCCATTGCAAAGACAATTGGCCACTGAACGAGCGAGACCATCGGATTCGACACGTCTGTTGCCGATTAGGCTCGATTCAGCCCTCACTGAACGAGAACTTAATTTGTGTTAACGGTGACAAATGCACTTGGTCGGGTCGGAGTGAACAGTCACTTTGCTGGTCTCACCTAGTGCCACCGAGGCATAGCCAATTTGATCGTGTTCGCCTGCTTGTTCCTTTTATGTTTGTCTTCTGTCTGTACCTGCACATTTCCAAGTGACTAATGAACAATTACCTGGCAATTACCTGACCCATTGTGCTGAACACTATGGATGTTCGGGCGTGATGTTGTCCACTTGTCTTTTCGAGCAACGTGTGCACATTCGAGCTATTTTTGCAATCGCACAATGCACATGTCTGTTGGCCTGTACATTTGCTGCACTTGCACATGCACATCACGAAAATTTGACATTTGTTCACTATACCGAATCTTTGGCCTCAGAGACAATGGCCAACCGCCAGTCACCAACAAACAAGTGCACACGAAACACTGTTGCTGTCTCGAATGTATCTTCACTGAATCGCTTCTCTTTGATAAATTAATCGAAACCTTTTGATAATTCTTTTTGGTCGTGCTTTTACAAACACACTGGCTTTTGTGTGTGTGTTACCAAAAGCTACCTATTACGATTAAGATGGGCTGTGTTCATTTAGCACTAATCCAACTTCAATTTTGTCCATAACTCTGCATCAAACATCGTTGGAATAGTGCGCTGCTTGTCAACAAGCCATTGCCATTGTAATTTGAGTCTAAAGTGAAGTGCAATGGTGAACCCTTTTACTTAATTGTCACAATTTGATTGTTTTGCCAACATTCCGAAGCAGATTTATGACCGGATGGTGTTAATCACGAAGATGCAAATTGTCTTCTATCTAGTCTTTGTGTGTTTGTTGGCGTACTTAACGTCAAGCCCGAATGTCCCCTGTCACTTTGACAGGCAATTCCGTGTTCGTTTGTCTTCACTGTTCAAACCATTCGACTCACTTTGGCACACTTTTGCGGCTTCGATTTTCATGGCTAATACTGGGCCTGGTGTGGCGCACTTTGTTTGAGTTGTAAATAGTTTTCCTGCCAGAGGTCACTTGTGATCTGGTCAATGTGCATGGCATTAATCTTGCCATTTGAAGAGCGAGACACAGAGGCATCGATTATGGCTCTCCATCGCATGTGAGCTCAATTTGTAGTGCTTTCGTGGTTGAGGTTGGTGTGTTGTTGCTTGTTCGATTTGTCCAGTTGTTTGCATTGCTTTAATTGCGCTGTCTAATCTGCATCGATAAATTACGCCACAGTGGTAAAGCTGTTGGCCTGTTAGCCTGTGGAGTGTTAGAGTGTTGCATTCGCGTAATGGCGGCATTAAATTAAATTGAATTATTCACTTTATCTCGCTGTATCTTTGCTTTATTTCACCTTAATCGCGTCGAGCCCATTAATCGTCACACTACTCGATTCTGGGATGCTCTCCAAGCAAGTGGCCAGTGCACGTACTGCCAGTTACGACTTGGTCTCCAGATTAAATGGCCCAAAGTCGGGCTGAGTCGATGTTTCTTGTTTGTCTCGATAATTTAGACATCATTGCTCGATTCTGGCTTGCACTTGGCTGCATGTAGACTTGCACTGCCCTTTTTATGGCAGACGAGATTTATTATTATTGCCACTATTGTTGATTCCTCGTGTTGTGTAGTGCACTGCGCCAGTGGCATTGCCTCTCACTGCTCACCGTCCACATGGCCATTCATGTGATCCTCTTGGCGTGGCGCGACAAATTCGAGTCATGCCAATTGCCACTAAACGAACGTTGTGTTGTGTTCGCCACTTGGCTCACTAAATTATCTCAATGAACCAATCGCTCTAAGCAGATTACTCACATTCTGTCCGGTGGTGGTGCTTGTTGGCTTTGATGTAATGATCATCACTTCGGGTTTATTCGCCACTTCTGTCCGAGCACTCGTTCAGTTCGCTGCTCAGTCGGGTAATGGTGAGCGTGTGTCGATAAACGATATTTCTTGTTTGCTCAATGAGCCATCTCGATGCACTGCCCTGAAAGGAGCTATTCACTCACTCACTCATTCATGACTCTCAGATTAGTGACATTGCCAACCCGTTCAGTCGATATTCAAGTCACGACTGTTTGTGGAATCGATTGTCACTCCAGTAATGACCACTCCAACCACCAGCAATGTCGTGATCGATATCAGCACTGAACATCTCATGCCTCATCTGTTGCATATTTGTCATTTGATATATTCGCCCAGCAAAGGAAGCAATCAACCAGCGGATGTCTAAATCATTGAATTTGCGGACACTTTTAAGGTGTGACTCTTTCAGAGCTGGCCACACTCGTCGCCTTCCTCGAAAACTGTTTTGACACCTTTTCGGCTGATCACTGTCCACCACTGTAGCCGTTT
The DNA here is from genome assembly GCA_023373905.1 of Rhizoglyphus robini. Lineage (NCBI taxonomy): Eukaryota > Metazoa > Arthropoda > Arachnida > Sarcoptiformes > Acaridae > Rhizoglyphus > Rhizoglyphus robini. The sequence continues at coordinate 4,364,424 of JAKIJQ010000007.1, read as the reverse complement.
TGACCATTTCAGTTGGCATTATTTATGACCACTAGGCGATCACTTGGTTGGCAAGACAAATGATAGCTAGTCGAACCGTACCTGATGACATTTGTTATTGATTATGAATTATGAGTCGCACTGACTTGCTTTGAAAGCTTTCAATGGCTAGTTTGTCACTGGCCAATGGCAAATATCAACAAGACCGGTGTCGGGCAAGGTGTGGGTTTGCGTTTGTTTGACTGGGCCAGCTCACTTTACACCTTGCACAGCTCCATTTGCTATCATTACGATCACCATTAATTTATTATTTCCAATGTAACTCAAGTCGACTGTGGTGGCATGCTTGCGAGCAAGTTGTCTTATCCGAGATGAGCGGAAACACACATGGACATCGTAATGATCACTCTTGTAGCATCACCATTGGTGACATATTCGTGCACTGTCAACTCGTTATTATTATCTTGTCTTCGCTGATCTCTTAGTTGGTTTAGGCACGTACGAGCACCTCGCCACTCAGTTGGTCTCCATTAGTGGCCACCTTGTGCATTGCGCAGAACCAACACTCGAGCGAACATTAGGGCTCGTTATGAAAACAAATGTGTTCCACTCAGTCAGTCTGTGAATGTCTCAATTTAGCAGCATGAATACCTTAGTCTGTGGTGTAATTACAATTTGTCAACAAGTTGCTCTTACAACTCTGCCAGTGCATTTGTGATGGTGTGCTGTCACCTTCGATTGGAATGTTTGTCGCGATTGTTGTCGATGTGGAGTAGAGGCAGCATTATCTTGCAGGAAAGTGCGGCGTTCTAATTTTAAATGATCCCTACCGACACTCAAGTTGGTGCACAACGAATGTCAATGCACACTTGGACACTCACTCCCAGCGCCATTCAATGCCATTGGTGACACAAGTGACAGCGATCTTGTCGATTGTTTGCTGTGCGCCATTTGTGCCCCAGCTAAGTACGCCACTGACAGTGCCTCTTAAGACATTAGAATTAACATATTTTGGTTGGTCAATTGGCGCACAATTGTCAGTGTCGAGTGACTCGTGTGGCTGAGTTCGAAGCCTCGGCGCGCACCTAAACTGGCAAGGTCCTTTGCTTTGGTAGAAGATTATTCAGGTCGTTAATAACGATCTCACTGGGTTGATTGTATACTTTCTTATCTAAATCTGATTATTATTCATGAGTTAATGGTTATTTATTGCAGTCTGAGCACACTAATGAGTCAATATCGAGACAGTCCTACTGCGATAGCCGCCAATGGAGTCACCTATCGTGCTGGCCCAACTATTGTCTCGCTTGTAGTCATCGTGATTGATCATTAGCATCAATCGATTTCGGCCAAACCGTACTCGTCACAGTATTGCTTCGCTTGTTGAATTTCTTCTGCTTTAGTCTGCATGCAGCTCTCATTATCGCCGTTGACTTGCCTACTTGAATAATCTATGACGATAACGAAATGGTACCTCCACTGGTCAGGGACAACAATACTATGGATGCAAATGATGACTGTCTAATGGCTAATAGCTCAGCAGACAAGGCACACCAGACAGACAGAGCAGCCATTCTGTGGGATGACAAGGCGACACTGTGCTTGTCGAATGATTTGCATTTCTTTGCGTCCGCTTCATTCTCTCTTTCCGATTGATAACAATGCTATTCGGACTAAACAGATGCATATTGACCATTCTACTGGGCATGTTTGTCTACTATGCTCACACCATAAATAACATACACACCAAAGAGAACGGCGCCGAGATGTTATAAATATTAATGTTGATGGCGCTGACCAATGCGTCCTCACATTTGTTCAAACTTACCAATTGATTCTGCCAAGTGATACCTTCTCTACCTTTCATTGTTCTACTGCTGGTTCTGTAGCTGTCATGGAATCCAGAGAATTGGTCTCACAGATTGAGGACACGATTGCTCGCAGTGAGAACAGTGCCTGACAGTTATGAGTCGAATGACGTTTGTGTCCTATTCTCTTTTCGATCGCTATCTGTCACCAGAAGAATGTTCGATAACGAGGCATCTTTATGGACAATGTCTAGTGGACATATTGTCGCCTTGGTAGAGAATGTAGCTCGTTTGCATTTTGGCCAGTGACGCTCTCCTCGTGACACAACCCTTGTACATACAAAACAGAGACACTCACAAGTGTTGGTGGTAGTGTCCGCAATGAATCGTTTGATGTGTTCTATTGTGTGGTGTAATGAACGGCCAGTGGCTACCTTGCTTGTCACTGCACATTTGGGTCGATTAATTAGAAGCTGCCACTCGGCCGTGTCTGCCTTGTTCGCTTTATGGTCATTCGGTGAGATTGGCAACGACAGACAATGGGGCATTGGTTGGTGTTGTGTTGTCTCATTTGGCCCGGTTTGTGGCGTTCGGTGAGCACTTGATCACTATCGCGACCTGTGTCTGCTGCCAATAAATACGTTTTATGATACATCCATGTTGAATTGCTGCATCTGCAGTTGGAAAGGCATGTCAAGCAGCACCGAGACACGCTCGAATGTTCGGTGACATGCACGCACCTCGAATGGAGCTATTGCGAAATGTTCCACCGAAGTGTTTGATCACGTTTTGTCCGGTAGTGATCGTTTGCTAGTTCACCCTTCCACTGGAGGATGTCAAGCCTTAATTGCTGCCGTGCACAATGTCCATATTGAATGCACTCGCACCGACAAGCCAACTAAGGAGCAATCAAAACAAGAATGTAGACTCGTAAAATGAGACTTGTGTTGACTCGCTGGCCTGGCCAGTGACCACGTTAGTGTAAGACATTGTTTACTCTAGCGCACTATCTCGAATCGATCGTTTGTCATCAGTACAAGTCTTTACTTGCAATTAATCAGCTCAATCACTCCAACAACCTTGGACATCTTTATGGTCGGTCTCAGTTGAGAGTACTAATTTGAATGGCTCAATGAATTGCATTGCTCTCACCTGGTGGAATGTATCATTTGTTGATCGGCCACAAGTAGTGCAGTGGCAATTGTCTTCTCACAAAGCTCTCTCACCATTTGTCTGGGCATACATTACAAGTTCACTGTCAGATTTATTCCCGGCAAAACACAAGTGGACTGCTGTGTTTGCATGAATGATTCGCGCTTATCGAGCCAATGGACAAATGTGAGCTGGCCAGCAGCAACTAAGATCTGTCAGTATCGGTAAGCCAATCTTGGTTAATGGCAGTCATAAATCTGTCTGTTGGTCTCTCTTCTCATCGCATCATATCACTCTCAGCAATGACCACTTCTTTCTACCAATGTTGTCCATCGTAGGCTGTAAATGGACAAACTTGCAACAGCAACACTGTCGCCAACAGACAGTGATTAACACTTTACCGGAATTGGTGCACTGGACTGTCTCGACTTATCGCGTTCGCACAGCTGATTACATCGATGCAAATCAGTGGATTATCATTTTATCCTTCTCAACATTTAGCTACTGTCTTTTGTCAAAATATTTGTTTTTGTCAGTAAAAATTAAGTTTAGTCAACTGTTGAGTCTATTATGTGTGACTAATTCTGACTGCATCACTCGAATTAATTTAGCCTTAATGTAGTCTGTGCAATTCAATATTGGTTTTCACTTTGTCCATGTTTTGGGTCTATTGACAGTTCATCACTTCACACTCACCACTTGAATAAATGTTTGGTCTGTCTCCCAATAGTCTTGTTGTAAACTTTGTTTCTTCGTAATAAATGTGTGTCTCTCTATTCGTTGGATCATCAGCTAACCAGTTTGGCTTGGTTCGGGCAAAATCAACGTAAATTCATTTCATTTCGTTTCTGTTTGTTTACTGGCTAACTCGAAAAGTCGTTGTATCTCAAAAGTTCATTAAATTGCTTTTTAATTTAAAATCAGTGAACAGTTGGCTTGAGTTCATTATTGTCGATGGTGAGGACTTTTCTGCTTGACTAAATTCGAATGAACTTTGATCATTTGCTCACAGCCATCCACATAACCGTCCAGTGAATGGATTTATTAATTTCACTCCTGTAGTCTTCCGCTGTAGCCTTGCACCAGTGAAATTGTCCCGGTCAGGGCAGAAGGTTTAATTAATTAAATTTAATTACTCGGTGGTGCAGCGATGGTCTCGCGATGATTGCCGGGTTGAGCCACTGAACCATCTGGAAACGATTCACACCAAAACCGAGGCCAATTGGGCACGCTCGCCGACCGATCAGTTCGCCTCGTTGACAGAGCGATGTCGCCACCGCCCGCTTTATCTGCCACTTATCGGCGTTTCTATTTCGAGTCTGGCTGAGTGTCCCCTCGAAGTGCTTTCGGTGGATGTGTGTTGTGTTGTGTTGTGCCGTGTTCGGTGCATGGTCGATCTCGTTTTGGCCCATTCATATTCAAATGCGCCTTGTGGCAGAAAATGTGCGAGCTAATCAATTTCCATAGCGCTCCACAAGGCCACACTGTCAGGCATCCTCTTCTCTCACTCGATTGCCATTCTAGATCTTATCTCGAGTCCTTTATTCTTGGTTCGTTCGGTTTTCTGCCTTGTTTAGCTTGTCATTCGAATGCGTGCGCTTGCAAGCTTTGTCAAGTTGACTTTGCAGAATCCAATTTAGCCCTTATCTCGGTGTCTGCTCGTGCCTTGATCACGCCATGGCCTGAGCCTGTGCACCGAACAAAGCAAAGTTTTCTCTCGTGCTTGAACTCGACAAGATACGTTCATCACTCGACAAAGTGGCATCTTGTGGCTCAGTTAGCATATGGAGGCAACAAGCCACTGAGCCAGTTCGGTGCCGCTATTATGCAAAATCGATCAGTGCCAATCTATTTTACAATTGTTTTGCTGTACTACAACTGTGAGCCACAGCGATAAAGCACAGATACAAGAGTTCGCTTGGTAAAGGCAAGGCCGAATCAATGGCACTCATGAATTGATAAGGCACATTTATATTCGCACTCGGCATGCACAAGTGCGAGTGATGCTCCTCAACTGGGCATTTTCGTATCGATAAAGCCCGAACCGAAGATTGGGAGCCAAATTGAATTGGCTCGCCACTGAGAACCATCTGATCGATATTGGTTTGCTAATGGCCATTGGCCACTGTTGTCTGTTTGTTCACTGGCCACTGGACCACTCTAATTTATGCCATCTATTAGCATAATATTAATCAGACACTGCTGGCAGTCTCACTGGATCGCTAACCTCTCGGTGCGATTGTCTATTTGGCAAGCAAATCGGGCAGAATTGTACTTGTGCGGTGTTATTATTAGCCAAATATATTGCAAGTGATTGTGTTGAATGGTGCAGTGGCTGTTTTACTTTGTATTGTGTCATCTCCACTTTAAGTGGCACGAGCAAGACCTAGGCACGCACACACAGTGGCTGATCTTGGTTTTTCAGTTCACATAGAATCAGGCTCACACCGAGATGTAACAGCCAGATTGGTTCCATTATGCGAGCCAATCACGATCTGAGAAGAGTCACTTACTTTTGCCACCTCGAGCATCGACAACTGTCTCCTTACTGCCTGATGGCGCCCGCGATAAGTTCGTGCCTAGAATATTTGCTAGAGTCCACAAGGTTCAGTGGTAGAGTGACTCGTTTGACGGTAACTTACTTCAGGCTGATCGCATGTTTGCACTTGAGTTTGCTTTGTTTCATTACTGTCCGTTCTATGCACTCGTATGTGCCTGCTCTGTGTCAATAGAACCGTTGCAGGACCAGCTTATTTCGATTTAATTTGCCGTCCACTGAGTTCTATGTGCAAATTGACTTTGCTTTCGTTTACTTGCTATATTTGCACTATTCTGCCCGGACTTCACTGCAGTGAGTGCTTGTGCAGTGCTTTCACTTTGAGCTTGAACGAGTTAATTTGTTTGCTCTCACCGGTACCTAAACAAGATGTAAATGTCACCTAACGGTTATTCTCGCGGAATATTCTAATGCTTTGACACTGTGGCCAATGAAGTGACAATGCAAGCCAGCAGATAGCGACGTGAAGTGAACAAACAGACAGATTAGTGCCTACGACAAGCCAACAGAATTGTTGGCTTATTCTGTTGGCTGTCAGTGAGTGTCATTTGGTGCACTTTATCGTCGAGCCCCACCGAGTCTCAGAATTAACTAGAACAATACTGCTTTGATGCTTTGCTGCTGTTGTGCATAGTCTCAGTGATTAGCGACCGTAGGCTTTGTTTTTGCTTATGAAGTGTTGCCATCTCGATAACTCGGATTATGTGCTGCTTGTGTGCCGTCTGGTCGATGGTGCATTTGCTCACAGTGACACATTGCAATGAGATGCACCAAGAAGGGACACTTCTTAGTGCCAATTGATTAGTCTCTCTGCCAAAAGGACAGATCTCTCAATTTGCACTGCGCCATTTGTTGTCGTGTTTGGTTGTTTTGCATAATTTAAAATGGCCAAAGCCTTGTGTTTTCATTGTGTGCCATTAGTTGAAATTATATTTTGCCAAATAACTAAATCGAAATTGAATTGAGGACTTATGGGATTAGAACTTTATCTTATTTATGACTATTCTCGCTACTTTACAAATTCGACAATTTTTGTGTGCGCGTGGTTGTGAGCAATGCTTTCTTCAGTAATGCATCGATTCGTTTGTCTTGTGGAGTGCATTCTCCCTTTTGGTGTTATTGCCGCAGATTTGCCAAGTCCGGGGAAAGTGTGGCAAAGGGTTGCACTGCGTAATGCATTAGCAGCTCTAGTGGTCTAATCCAATTGCAGGCCCACTGCCAAGGCAAACACTAATCTAGGCAAATCTGTGGAGCAGAGTTGTCTCGGTGTGCAGTCCAATTGAAGTCCCACGCCAATCATAATTAGAACTGTTTCATTCACACATCGTGTGTGTTCTCGTCTTTCTTTCCAGCCGACATCTCGTCCTCCGCATTGAGCCATTTATCGATTCTCAATTCAATTTGTCGCTAATGCGCCAAATGATGAACGTGGCCATCGTCGTATAAAAGAGGCCATCGGTGCTCAGTGTGGTGTTGACTGTCGCTTGCATAATTCGCACTCGTGCACTCTGGCGAGGAATCAAAGTCATAGATCAAAGGCTTAAATTGATATTAACGGGACACAAAGAGTCGCTCACTTACACACTGACTCATTTGATGCTCACTTGCCCACGGTCATGACAGCATTGAGCGCACGTTGCTTTGGTTCGATCGAATTGGACCTGGCACTAACCAAGTGCACCAAGTGCAATGAAACAGTGCTGCAAACCTAATAAATAGCACAGTGGAAGGGATAATGCTTTGGTCACATATGCGACTCGTTGGGCCAGGCAGACAGGCAGACTGCAAGGGTGCAAGTTGCGAGAATGACAATTTTACACAACACTGAGTGAGTGCACTGGCAACGTTGTGAGCAGATAATTTACTTACTTGCCGTGGTAAGATACTTAGTTGGCAATCACAGACTCGACACACTCGACACAAGTCAACAAGGCATTACTTGCCACTCACATTTGTTTCGGTCGCCTTCATTGTGAAGTTTGTCTCCTGAGCACGAAAAACTGCACAGATTGTGTCTTTCGATGTCATACTTTGCCACTTGCCACCTAATCTGTGCTCGATTGATTCGCTCGCGATTGTGAGCTATCGAAAGAGTTTGCACAATTCATGGATGACTTGTGACATTAACTCCACTGCAAACAATCATCAATGGACAATTGCGAAATGCGTGACTCCTCACAATTGAAGTACACTGGACAGATGTAATGCCAATTACACGATCAAACATGGCAGAATGTCGCTTTTAATTATAATCGAACCAAGACATTAATTGAGACAATTAATTATGTTCCTTCCTAATAGAGCGCACAACACACAGTTGGGGAGCGTTGCGAATGTGAAAATTTGCCATGATAGTTTGATAGAGTGTCCATCCGAAATGGATTGTCTCGATAATTGGCGATACTCTTTGGAACAGCAATCATGCTAATGGCAGATTGAATGACTCACATAATGTGTGAGTTGTGTTGCGCTGAGCATGCTTTCTCAGTGACACCTTCGTGGACGGTGAGTGCACTGAGTGAAATTATCATCATTGCATGATTCATTGGCATTAGTATTCCTTAGTGAACATCAGCGAGCGCACTGTTGGCAGTGGCCAGTCAATAGCACTCCGTCCTCGTAATGATTTGCACCGCCATCGACGTGACCATGTGATTATCACTGGCTGGAGAAGTCTTTCCCAGGGCTTGATTTCCATGAGCTCTTCACTCTTTGTCTCCCATGTTTCCGTTTGCATCGTTCGTCTTGTCTGTCTCTTCGAGCTTATTTTCGACCGCTCACTATCGTGAACAATTTGGTTCATTCTCGACGTGTTGCAATGTCAATGTTATTTTCTATTTGGTCCTCTATCTCAATTGCCTTAGTGGACAATCAAAGTCAACAGTCCAGCTGACCATCTCGGACTGTACTAGTGGTTGAGTTGCCTCATCAGCAATCAACTCACTCTGCTTTAGTGACCATTATGATTATAGTGACTGCAATTGTAAAGCGTTCATTTATAGCTTCTTAAGTGATGTTTTACTTTCTATTAATGTGCCCATTAACCAGGCAAACTATCAGCTTGATTTAATTATTGTTTTACGGCAATCTCTGTGTGGTAATGGTGATGGCGAGCGCACAGTGACCGAACAGTAAATGTTCGCTGCCGAATTGACGATTGGTGAGGGGCGCACCAGCGAGTCATTATCTATAATCGCGCCTCCACTCTTTGGCCATTTTGAGTGTTCACCTCGTCTCGGGTTCGTGAGTGGTCGTCACTTTGGCCTCACCGAGCTATATAACTAGCGCGCACCGACTCGAAGTCTTAAGTGTATCGAGTCGGATTGTGTGCGTATCAGCAGAAGTGACTTGGCCGCATCAAATGTTGTTCTATATAGGATTGTTTGCCAATCGTGAGGATAACTTTGCCATTTGGACACGAAATGCGCCACTGTCAGTCAGTCTACATGGCCACCAAGCGACTTCACTTAACTTGACGAACTCTGCCCGGTCTAAATTTGTCTCTACTCTATTTGTTCACTTCTATATTTGCCAGCTTTATCTGTCAGTCTGCAAAATCAATTAAAACCCGATTGTGTAAACAGGCACAATCACAACCAGAGTGAGTGGCAGGACAGTTGGTTGAAGTAATTTTGAATTGGATCGATCGATTGCACTTGTGCCATAAATGTTAATTACAAATTAAGTCACACTTGCAGTCTTGCTAGAAGGCAATATGATGGAGCTCGGATTTCGTGTAAATTGGTGTCCGATTTCCAATTGTTTGGTTGGCTTGTGCTTTGTATGCGACAAGCTGAGTGAGTCAAGTCGAGTAGAGTTGATGTTGCTTGTTGTTGGCTGCCTAGACCGCACCGACTTGCCACAATTGTCTGCTTGTAAGTTGCATTCGGGCGCCCGAAATAACTGCCGAAATCGAACATGAACGACATCAACATGGAGCTAATAACAAAGCAGTAACTTGTGTGTATGTATGCTTGTATAAAGTCGAGCAGACACCAAACACCAAACACCGAGCCGAACAGCACTGGCACTGCCACTCAGCAATCTGTATCGCACCGAGGCTAATTGAAGGCGTCAGTGACTAGGTCGAAACAGAGCACTTGTCACCGTGACAGTTCTATCCGCACCTCAGCTATATATTACAATCATTCTCCATTGCACTGTAACATCATTGGCTCGAGCGAAGTGTAAACTATGGCTTCATCTGCACTGTGGAACCATAATTGATGGGACAGCAATTGAAAAATGACGCCAGCCAAATGAGAGGGCCATGCCACCACCACCGCCACCAAGATGCCAGGGAAGGCGTCCACCGAGTGCTAGTGTCCCGTCACTGCGCCTGATAGCAAAAGAGGCTCCATTGCACTTGTGAACGAACCTCGATGATGATGTGCTCCTTGTCACTCAAGTGACGCCGACTGGACGCGAACCATTTGGCGGATTTGTCTGTCGTCAGGAGCGAATTTGTCAATTGCCTTCGAACCCAGACATCGTGGCTAGTGAATCGATCACCTCGGTGGGCCATTTGTTTTGTTGCTCAACAGCCACCAGCAAGGACAATTCTTCACTGCTTGTGCGGAGCAATCTCGTCTCGCTTCATTTCATCATTCTGTCAGCGTTTATTATTTGCTTGTGGAAGACATATTTACCATTTACCATTGCAATTTACAATTTTGTCACTATTTCTGTGTTGGAAATTTAATTTAGATTTATCATTTTGCCGCACTAAGCACAAAACTGCAAGACTGTCGGTAAAGATTCTCTCTGATCAGTGAGCAAGTCTCTATTGGCAGAACCGAACGCCGACTTGCCCGATCCAGCGCATATTGATCAATTTGCAGTGTGAACGATTTCGATTGGTGTTGCTAGCTAATTTGCACTTTGCTGGCTCGGTCTCGATTGCCGCTTGCAAGGAACCGAATATCTGGTTTGTTTTGGCAAGCAACGTTGGTGGTGTACTGATTTGTACGGTCGACAATGCATTGATTGGCGCAACTCGAATATGGCAACTAGAGAGAATGTGTCTGCCTGTCTCACTGGCCTCGTTGCCCACCAAATAAATGACACCGTTTTGTACGACAAAGTCAAACAAAGCAAGACAAAACTGAAGACAGACGAACGAACCCAAATGGCCAACAAACAGATGCCAATTGGCAATTGCTGCTCTGGCAGATCTATTTATTACGGCCACTGATTCGATTATTGCTTCTAGCCTCGCAGTGTGCACAAAGTCTTGGTCAAGAATGGCACTGCGGACACGATTTTAAAATTTAAATCGAATGGCCAGACAGCAAGGGGGCAGTTGTAAAATGCCAAATGGCACATGGCAGTCGAGACAGTCCGAGCAGATTGTCCACAGACGATTGACCGAATTGGACACCGCACTGTGACAGTCCTCGCATGTTCTTCCAGGCACATATTGATTTTACATTACAGCCTCACTTAGTGCAAACGACTTTTCAAGTTCGGTGCGATAAACAAGCTTTCGATTAGATGCCTTGCGTGCAGACAAGGCTCACACTGACTTCAGACTCGACACTCATTTGACCGTTACAACTGCTCTCCTGTGCTTGGATATGTCGAGTCAGTCTGTGGACAGGCCCTATTCTCTTTCGGTGACTATGCTCCACTCGAAGTGATTACCAAGCAAAACTGGCAATGTGTTCCGAGTGCAGTTTTAATTGAAATTTTGAATTCAATTCAATCTTGCAAAGTGCAAGCCACACTGAAGGATTGTGCACTTGTGCCTTACTGTGCACACTGACACAAGCCAAGCAATGGCCACATCTGCATGTTTTCAGTAATTAATGAACACATACACACACACGAGACTAAGCCACATTTGCATTTAAGTGTCCATTGTGGAGAATTGTCGACATACTTGCCCATAAGTGTCTATTGGTGGCAAATTATCACCACAATAATCGGCTGCAAACCGACAACAAGCGCACTTTAGGTATTAAGCACTAACTGACCATTTAATAAGGTTCATTTTGTGTTTATGACTTTATGTTGCTGACAGCGACAAATGTTCGGCGAGAGAGATGAAATTCTTGGTCAGGCCAGTTATGCGGACATTGGCACAAGCACTGTCAGCAGTTCACTAACGAATGCACTAGTGTTTGCTTCCCACTAAGTGTTGCTAAGTTGCTTGACACTTTTAATTAGCACCACTCGAATTAGTGTTCGCTTCCACTTGACGCCTTCATCAGAGGCAAAACAGCAACGTGTGTGGTTCTGTCCTGTGCGGTGTTTGTCTGTCAGTTTTGTGGCATTCTGCAAGATCGATGCCACTCACCTGACTTCAGTTTTTGGTAGTGCCATTTGAGAGTGAGCCCCACAGCAAGGCACTCGATTCATAATTCATAACTGATCTCGTCCATGTCTGTTTATGTGCTGTTTATGTGTCTGTGTGATTTACAATGGCTGTTGCTGCTACGGTGCACCGGCTCCGAGGAAACAAGTAGCTCAGCCAGCCAAACAAGTTGTACACCGTACAGTGTATACCATTTAATTGAGACAATCGACGAGAACAACCGCAATTTTGTCCGCACAAAGTCGATTCACAAAAGCGTGCACCGAGAAATATAGAAATGGATCCATTCGGCTAGCACCATTTCTATTGCGCCCGCCATTACTGGCTGCACTTTATTAGCTAATAAACAGGCCATTTTGTTGCTCACTCCACGCGGACAATGCCTAGCCAGAATTAGAATGGCATTCGGCGTTGTTTTATTTCCTTTTAACGATGCTATAACTGCAATAATTCTGCACTGCCAATGTGCTAATAGAGATCGTAATAATTGTTATTTATGACAATCACGCTTGCGCTCACCCGGCTTCACCGAACCATTGTTTATTAGTGCACATTTAGCCAAATTATATCCACTCAAATGTGATGGCACAAATGGGATGACTGGCACAAGCTAGAGGAGTGAGCCACCACCTAACTCGATGTCCACATTGGAGCAACAATAAAAGTGCTTATCAATTGGTAATGCATGTTATGTATATGCCATCGTATATAGCGATGTACTTGTGGTGCTGTGACACAGCTCTTATTATACCTCCTACAATAATTCTCTTCGTACAAAACAGGACAAGACAATGTAAATTAAGTGGAGTTAAAGCAAATTTCACTAAAGCTCCATTAATGGTTAATAATATCGCGACATTGAACGACTGACTGGACCACTCACTCCTCTGAAGCACTCGAACGAGCTTAGGTTAGCTTTCCCCCACAGCTTTCCTAGACCTCGGCAATAAAACAGCGAACCGAATCGTGGTGGTGTCCACTTGTGCACTGTCTGTTTGCTTTCATTTGCTAATGTCCTCTGAGTTCACTTTACGACACTTTTAATTATTGGCCTGTGTGCGTTGCATTCTTGTGTGCAGTTTCAGACAAACCTTGTCAGTGGCTCAATTTAAATTAATTAATTACACTGCACTGAATTGTTGGGAGACAATCGAAATTAGCAGATCGCTTAAGCATTGACTGGCACAATTGCGCTGTTGCCATCTCAGTGAGCGTGCCCGTGATGATCAGTGGCTTGTATATTTGGCCAACAGTTCCGACCACATTGCAAGATCATTTAGTGGAGGTGGTAATTATTTCGAGTAAAACTATCGATTTATATTTAATCACTGACAAGACAGAGCGGTAATTAAGTTCCATTCGAGCGGTATTGTGCTCTCTTGCTTACTGCTTGGCTGCTTAGCCAGAATGGAATAGCTAAAAGACACACCAATCGAGCAATCACAAAGACAATCAGTAACGATCATCGTAGATAGCGAATTCAATGCAGGCCTAATGGCACGACAAATGTGCTTGTGGTCGTGTAAGCTGTTAATTAATGATAATTGGCCTATTGATTCGACTCGAGACATCAATTAGATTTGATCGTTTGCATTGCCCTCTCGAATGGGCAAATCCATCGGTGCGCACATGTGGCCCAGGTCACCTTTGTCCGTGCTCACCGAACTGCACTGCTGAGTGGCCTCTGGTGCAGCCACCAGTACGATCGACCTTTCCTACCGATGCTCTCTGTCCCTAATTGTGCCCTTTCTTTGCAGCGCAATTGAATTTGTCCCGACAGTTGTTCGGCACCGGTGGCACTAAGTAATTAGCATCATGCACGCAATATCTCTATCGGTACCTGTGCAGGCCAACCAGACAAATGTAACTAAAGCTGACACTGTGAGTGGAGAGTAGTGCAGTACTTAGCCAAGCGCCACTTACCCGGATGACAATCGCCCATTGTAATAGTAATCTTTGCTTAATGAATGATTTATAAGTTTAAATTAAATTATTTACGCTATTTAGTTGCTTCCCCGTGGCAGTGTCATCGGTGCGCCGGGCCAATGGTTGTCGTGTTTGGCGCCCAGTGCTGCATGTTCGGTTGTTGTCGCTTTGTCGGCTGCAGTCGATTACCGCCAGAAGGGAGCCAATTGATTGCACACAATTAACGCGCCCAATTGGTCGCGCCACTCCACCGATCCAGTGGCTCTGTTTGTCTGTTTGCATGTTGTTTGCGTGTTCGCCACATTAACGCTCCTCGCTTGTCACTAATCGACATTTTCTTTGTGTTTTGTTCTCGTGCTTTATATTGTTTTCTGCTTAATTACAACAAGCAAACTAGACATTTTTGTCTGCTACTGGCTTTATAAATAATTGAAAATGTATTTATAACCAATTTAGATTGTGCCCTCTCCCGACTGCTCTCTCCTATGCACATTATTATTTATCGACTCACATTGCGGTAATTGACAAATGGTCAATGCTTGCTTTGCCCGGTGGTCCAGGTTGTGTTTATGGTGTTTATGCTGTTTGTGGTGCTTAGGCAGGCTCAGATGACTGTGTGTCATTACAAGTGACGCACTTCCATTGTGATTGCATTCTGTTTGTCCGGATTAATCGATCTGTGCATGTCATTGAGGCCCGATTGCTGTATGCTGTATGGCCTGACACTCCATTGGACACTGTAACGAATCGATCGATGTCGTTTGGTGAATTTGTTTGAAGCAATTAATGACACAACAAGACTAGCCCAGTCGAACTTGCACTTCACTGAACAAATGGCAATGGTTAACCTTTTGCAGCACCTTTCAAATCAACACATTGACCGAGTCAATTGAATTGAATTGGCTCTATAATTGGTCGACCGAGCTGAGGCCGATTAATCGATTGATACATTTATTTATAGCAATAGAACCTTACTCTGGGCTGCCATGACAGAGCAGAGCAGAGCAGAGCAGAACAGCACGCACAGCAGCACAATTGCACTTTAATTTGCTTTATTCAAATGCTTTTGATTGGCCCAGTCCGCAATAATAAACACTTTACAGTGTTGTGTTATTGTTTTAATTAACCGACCGAGTTGGCTCGTAAAAATTGAAAATGGTTTAATTTATGATCGCAATTGTTTGTATTGCTGTGTGGTTTAGTTTTTATTTGCCCTGGCCCAATCGGTAGTGCCTCATGTCCTGGTTAATGGCAATTTTATTGGCGTCTTAGCATACTGCAATTATTAATGTCTATTGTCATATTGACTCACTTGATTCATTTCGCCCATTTGGTCGTGGCATTGCCAGTTTACCCTTGCCATAAAGTGCGATAATAAAATTCTTACAATCATTCTACCTTTAATTATTATTACCGCTCCGCATTGCTATTACTGGTGGGCACGTTTCATCGATGGCAAACACCACCGGAGCACTCACAGAGTAGTGTGGCACTGCATAGAACACCAACACGCACTTACCTGGGCCCAGTTCGCTGCTAATCGGTTTAACCGTGCTCTACTTGTTCCGAGTGCGCCCTGAGTTATTCTCTCAATGAAGTCATTAAAGGCTTTTACCTTTAGTTGCCATCGGAAATTGATTTCATCACTTGCTTCGTGATGGGCACTAGCCAATTTACACAATTATCGGTGCATCGCCAATGAGTGATTCAAGAGTCTTCATTAATTACTTAACCACTGTTCAACTGTTTGTTTTATGTCTCTATTCTAGTAGTCTTGTATATCTCATGCGAGACAATGTACGCTTGCCTGACTGAATAGGTCGTCGTGGAAATGGCAGGAAATGATGATCCAAAATAAAATCATTACAAGCATAGACAATTTTCTCAACTGTTTTTATGGCACTCTCTACTAGACTACTTGATCGTTCATTCGCCAATGATGATTTAATACATTATCCACCTACCAAGAATCTGTTTAATAAAACACTGTTTGAATTTCACTTGAGAAAATGTTGGCATTATTGAATTGTTCTTGTACCTTTAAACTGCACAGTGTACATACTTCACAGAGTGAGCACATTAAACACTCGTTTTGTTTGTGTGGTTAGTATGAAAACATTGCAGCTATTAAGTTAGCATTAGTGGTCGGTGAGTGATCAAATCAAAAGGAAACTTTCGTTGGAGTGTCACTTGAAAGTATACAAGACTCGAGCAGAACGAGCCCGCACAACTTGGCACACCAACACACTCGTTATCGAATTGCATTTGTTCGCTTATTATTGGCGACATTAGCATAACTGTCCGATATGATACGGTCTCAAGTGCGCACTCGGCCTGTGCTGCTCTCGAATGCCTTGCCATTTGAACCGATTCGTCACCGATCAAATGTTGCACTGTTCGATTAGCTCGATGGCCACTTTTGGGAAAGACTGCCTCGATGGATCAGAGAAAAATCAGGATAAATTAAAATGGCAATTTACACTTGTGCGACACTCGAGTATGCTTGTTGACTAGTTTGCCAGTGGTGTGTTGGAAGCGAGGCGACGATCCACTCGACGCACTGCCACCACGAGTGCGGTACAATCGAGTGATTGAATTGCAAATTAGCGACCAAGCACAAGCTGCAATATCCTTTTATAGAAGATGTGGCCAATATGTTGCCACTGCAAACAATCGAGATTGAAGCAAAGGTTATGCACCTCTGACCTCACCAGTAGTGAGTTGTTACTGTTAGTCAATGCATTGTGTTTGTGTGTTGCCAAATAGAGGCAAATTGACTAGAACCACCGACGAATAGAAGTGCACCACAAACACTGAGCGCAACTGTGCAAGTGCTACGAGCGCCACTGGCCACAGTAGGTATCGAATCGACTGCAGCAGTCTATCGAATCATCGAGACAACGAGGGCACCTCTCCACTGCTGCCTGCATGTTGCTCTGCGATTGTCATTAAGATTATCGACGATACCTTACTCGAATCTGTCGAGCTGAAAGTGAGCACACTCTTGCCTATGTCGATTCTGCCGGTCTACATTAAGAGACCAGAGATAAGTCAAATAGACAACAATCGACAGCAATCGATTACTCGGTTGGCCACTGTTTCTCAAAGCACTCCAACGGTACCGATTTCACTGGCGGGATATGAGAGTGTGTCGTGTTGAGAAGCAAAGTGCCAGAACTGGTCGACCAAATCGAACAAGCAAACAGTTTGCCAATTGTTAATCTAATCTGTTACTTATGTTAATGACATCAGTTGTCGCTTGTTTGCTTTGACTGTCTCTTCACTAAAGACTTTGTTCGCTATCACCACTTGTGCACTGACAACTGTTCTTTCTGTCGATGTTCATTGAGTGATTGACCAATTTGTTGGTAGCTTTGGGAAAGCAAACAATGCATTCACTCAAATGGCGATGAGTTGTGCAATGTTCATTATTTATGTGATCATTTCCAACTGTCCGACTGGTTAATTGGAGCACCGATAAGGAATGAGTGAACAGGTTGGGTGGTGTGCGCTGGAGGCACTTACGGATGGTCATTCTGCCTCGGTGTCATTTGCAAGTATCGCTCTAAGCATATTTGCTATACGAGATACATCGATGTATCACTGGTTGGTGTGTTTGCATCGGTAACAAACTGCACAAGTATCGCAAGTACATCTGTTTATTATATCGAACCAATAAATTTAATCTAGTTTTGCCACACACAAACACACAGGCAGACAAGCAAGCCAAGTGAGTGATAGCAAGGCCACATAAATTACTGTTTGTGATGTCGCACTTGTTTGGACATCTCCATCTGGGCAGTAAAAAGGTTACAGTCAGTGTCACTGTTTGGCCGCAATGACACTGTTTGCTCGTCGACCGCATTTTTCATCATTCTCAATTGGTCAAATTATCCTGATAGCTGTCGACAGTTTGGACATTCGATACATCGAACCAGAAGATACATCTTATAGAAGAACGATACCGAACAAGACATGTCCCAAATGCAACAACTCAGTGCATTCGAATGCTTTGTTGACAAACTTTACAGTTGTCACTGTGATAAGCATTTGTTTGGGCAGATATGAGCGGCAATGCAGTGGAATGGTCTCCAATTGAGATATGGCTCCATTGGTTTGGTAAGTCGATCACCAGCGGTAGCTCCTTTCGCAGCGAACACTTGGCCGAGTCGAGCACAGTGCACACTGTCTATCGGTAGTGGCATCATTATTCGATGAAGACATCATCAGCTTGGTTATGTCGAGCCAGTGCCTCTATCTCTCCCTTCCTACCAGGAATTAATTTAAATGCTTTATTTATGTAGATTACTGACAGTTTTATTGACTGGCCAGATGAATTGCTAACGAGATTAGGTCTAGGCCAATGGACAGTACTGCCACCGATGGCATCACGTTTTGATAATTGAAATAAATCTTTTTTTATTGCGATTTATTTATTGCACACTCGAAGTGCGTTACACTTGCAATTCCGATTACTTCGTCTGTAATGCACAATTGTAATGAATAGCAATTCACTCGACCACCACCCAGCCATTGCTTAATTGCAATTCTTACGCTTCATTTGGTCTCCTTGTATGTCAAATTTTCTAATTTTACGTTTTATTTGCTAAAGAACGATTCGATTTTGAAGACAAAAATAAGTTTCATCAATTTAACTGAATGCAGATTCCAGTGCTGACCGTTGCTGACATCAGTTGGGCCCATTTGTGCGCTACCAGAAATTTCGTCAATATGAGCAAGAATACAAATACTCGTCATTGGTTTTGTTATGATTATATACATAAAGTCTCCTACTTGTTCAGGAATAAACATGAATAAATAAATTCGTTTGTCCACAAGTAACAATTTGAATCGGAAAGGCACAGGAGGTAATAATTTTTGATTAACTTTACATTTATTTTTTGATGCGACAGTTGAGCCATCAAAAGTCAAATAAGTCAGTCTTGATCGAGTTCGAATAGCCAAAGTCTTCTCACATTTAGTATTGTCTTATTTGTGAGGCTATTGTTGTCAGCAGAATGAGATGTTTAATTTAGAAGTGTCACCAGTGATTTATGAGTTACATTTGAGTTTGAGGCCATTGACCACACCACTTATCGGTGAGACATTGTCAATTGATTTGGTGGCATCGTGCCTTAGCTTGAGCAGCTGTCCCACACCACTGGCCATCGTGATGACCACAAGAGTGCACTCTAATTAGCGCTAATAACCATTATCACAGATCAATATCTGCCAATGTGCTGTGTCAATTGACACTGGATCACAACTGTGGCATGCAGTGTGCACTGTGTGTAGTGTCAGTTCAGAATGTATTGTGTTTGTATCTCACACTTATCACACACACTGCCAGTATGTTTACCTTGTCCAGACTCGAGAGCGAGGCACATCGTTTGTTTGTTGTTCTCGTTCATATCTGACTTATCCGCGCTTATCGATCGATTTCTGGTTGGTCTGTCCGAATGTTGTTGCACAGCGGCAATAGCTCAATATCACAAAGTCACATATGTCACATCGGCCTTTTGCATAGTCGGATTAGCAAACATGAGTTGTGTTGTGCACACCGGGAAAGTGTACATTTATAGAATGGACTGATCGTTGTATTGGTGCCGTCTTGTGTGTAATTTGCCTTGTGCTTGCCAATCAATTGGCCCCAGATCAATTGGCCGCTTGTGTTGTCTCAAGTCTGCAGAAAATGGACTTATCTTTTCTTGTTTAGGTTGCCGTCCTTGTTTCCATTGTTGGCTTGTTGACGCAACGTCAGGCGCAACACAAACAACACAAGCATGGTCTGCTTTTAATTGTTTAACATGGTGGCCATTGCAAAACACTCGATGTGTCTCGCAGTGTGTCTGTTCGGGCCAGACAAGCAGCTTGTATTGTTCGATTCGAATCCATGCACGTCTTGCCCGCTCCAATCTGGTCGGCATCTAGTATTTGTGTGTGGAGTGACTGGGCGAGCCAATGTGTGAAGGCATAACTGATCCGTGTTGGCCAATCGATGACTGACTCATCATCGCACATAATACCTCGATGGCAGCAATGAGCATTACGTTAGTGCAGTGGCTTTGATCTGTCGGTGCAATCAACACTTATACTTCAGTGCTGTGTTCGCTGCTGGCAGTAACTTTGTTTTCTCGGCATACCTTGTTTCTGTTTGTTTAGTGTTTATTTATATTAATTGATCCGCGGCATTAGATAGAACATAAGACGGCTCTGGTGGCCACAACACAAGTGAGCACATGCATTAATTATGTGACAAAGCTGCTGTGCCATTTATCATCGAGTTACATTAGGCTTGTCTCAGATTATGTCTTGTGCTGGCAAGACGGCCTAGCGACATGTGTACGAGCAGACTTGTCTAATCTAGCGGTGATGTTTGCCTCAGCAGCGATTCTGCTTTGGTTAACTCACTGCGAAAGCCCATTGTCGGCACATCTCCTGCCAGCTCCTAATGGAATCAAGCTTGTCACAAAGAAGCCGACCTATGTGAACACAAACAGACAAATCCCCAATCGATGTCCTCGGTAGGCCACCGCCGAGACGCTATTCTGACAAGAAATTCTTTCACTCTTGCCTCACCTCTGACGCTAATTAGCGACATTATTAGCTTAGGACAACCTTACCAGCTCACTTTCACTGGAATTTGTTCGTTGGTCACATTCTTGTGATAATGAACACTTTCTAATTTGCCAACATTTTAACTGATTGATAAACAAACACAAAGTAGTTGATAATTGTCACTTTTATTGAGGATCGTTGGTGGATCAGGGCAAATGTACAAGAATGGTTCGATGAGAACTCAATTCAATCGCAACTATTTATAGATGATGAGACCGAACAACAACACAATGGGGAAGCAATTAAATAAGAAGCTAGCGAATTGAAAAATAATAGTTACTATACAAAACAGTGCAGATGACTCAACTGCCACTCTGCATTTCCATTTCTACACAAACACTCACTCGGTCGGCTTGGCCCAGAGGGACAAGCTGGCTTGTTCACTTGCATGTCGATCAATCACTGACTCGTTGAGGAAACTATTTATAAATGATGTGTCTTTGTACAGGTGCTAACGGGTCAAGCGATTGGTCAGACTGGCCAGTACTTCTAGTCAATTGAGGTGTTGCTGGGACCCATTTGACGATGACTTCTGGTTCGGTCATTGTGATGATTCGGTGAGGCAAGGGAGACGATGACTGAGGATCGGGTGGGATAATACAAACACCAAGTGCGATCACGTGCGTTCTTGACTCAGCGGTTCACGGAAATAGACCGAGCAAAGCCACTCGACCGAATTGGTCTATTTATTGCAAGGATTCTGGTTGGCGACCGCTGCTGCTGCCACTGCGGCTGCACTTCTTAGTCGATTTAATGAAGATTCAGCTGCGACCGCAACTAAGTGTGGTGGAAGGTTGTGAAGTCCGGGCGGAGTTCCGGCTCCGGCCGGGCTGGCTGCCATCAGTTGACTCATCAATGATGGAGGACAACCGTACAAGGGAGAGAATGGTGAGCCTGCACCCGGCGTTTGGGCAAATGTGGCTGCCGCCGCCGCCGCTGCTGCAGCTGCAGGAGAATACCATTGTGGTAAACCTCCAGGTTTGTGGTAGGGTGATGTCAGGTAATCTAGTCGAGCTGCTCGGTTGGCTGAAACAGGTGAGATCGGGCCAATGCTCGATGCCGATGACTTAGCTCCAGGCGAGACTGAGGAGGAGTTGTTGCTTCCACTATTTGTGGCTGTGTCCACGATTGACCAGATTCGAGGTTTATGGGACCCCGTGGCTAGTGGGTGCAGTGGGTACAGGTGACGACTGTTCGCCATCAGGTCTGAGTCGGAGAGGGAGCCCACGTCGGACAGTGGCGAGCCTTCCCTTTTGAGTGATTGACTGTTCGAGTTGGTGTGCTGTCTCGAGTCTGGGTTCGAGTCATCCTCGATGTCCACTATATCACTGTCGTCTGTGGAAAGAAAGGTCTTAATATAAGGCAAATAGATTCTATTGCGGCACTAGACCATCGTTCGATCAATATCGACTGACACTAACGGCGATTGAGCTAACTAGTGCGGCGTTCATTTAGGTCCGGGCCGATTTGTTTGGCTTGCCTGGTGATTAATTAATTGGCAGTGAGACCAGTGGACGGACATTGACGCAGACAAATGGTTTGGCGGTAACGATGCTCAGAGGATTGGGGCCGAAATAGAGAGGCATTGTGCCTGGTGGAGTGTACCTTGGCGCTCTGTGCCTGTCACTGTACGATCTATTTCAGCATCGGCCTGTCAGACTTATTAATTTAGCGCACTTAATAAGTCGTGACACCGAATCGAGAGTCCGTGTCAGTGAGTGTATGTGTTGTGCCGAACATAATTGATAAGTGCCAGTGCGACAGTCCCGAGCCTAAAGGCAGCGAGCGCTGTCGATTTATCTCGTTGTCATCGGTTGTCTCATTCGGGATAGGAGTCGGTCTCTTCACGGCCTCCGCTGCCGATCGAATGTTCATTTATCAGTGCGATTGTGTTATTAAATAACGAGACAATAAGGCCAATGACAATGGTAAATCATAATAAATTGGATAGATTTACTCGGGCTGATTCGGCGAGATGCCCTCATGGCTTGTGGCAGCAGCCGGCAGATCAAGTCTAAAGTGGCAAAGCAAATATTTGCTCAGCACTTGGTGCATTACGTTACTTGGTATTCGGTTTCATTTGTGCCTGCCACCAAGTGGCCCGAGTCACTGCAGTACCGAATATATTGGTGGCAAAGACGGCCACAAAGCTCGCATAAGATTTGATTGCATCTGATCGCTCGTTAGTAATTGGCGCGGTAGAGGAAACTGTTCTCGAAAATAGATCTCTCCTTAATTGTGAGTCGCAATTGGAAGGCAAATCATTTAAGTCGTATCATTACACGGCTCACTTGACATTGGTCTGCCAGAAAAAAATAAATAAATAAATAACACTCGAACACTAATAATAGAGTGCAGTAATGCCTCGTTCGGCGGATGGCCTTCCTTCCACTCGTCATTATCGAGTGATCTGACCACTAATAGTGCACCAAGTGGCAAAACTGCCACATCGTTGCGTGTGGCTTGTGTAGGTGGCGAGGTGTCGACGTCTGGCCTGTGTGCTCACACTTTCGCAAGTAATGCACAAACTTAGTCGCGCCAGTGCACTGTCATTAGCACCGACAGCCACGCGTTCTCTTTGATTCGATTACAATTGGCCATAATGGTCCATTTGAATGTACCTTAGTTGGCACTTGCTAGGTCATTTCCTGTCACGTTCAATTAGCCAGGTCAAGTTCCAACTGGCCTGGTCAATATTCTGGTCCCTCAAGCAAATGACTAAGCTCGTCTTA
The DNA here is from genome assembly GCA_023373905.1 of Rhizoglyphus robini. Taxonomy (NCBI): domain Eukaryota; kingdom Metazoa; phylum Arthropoda; class Arachnida; order Sarcoptiformes; family Acaridae; genus Rhizoglyphus; species Rhizoglyphus robini. Next base: position 4,341,336 of record JAKIJQ010000007.1, on the reverse strand, counting down.
TTCAACCGCCAGTTAGGCCAGCCAATGATCGAGAGTGTTAGAATGAACGAACGGAATGACACTTACCATCACGATCACCGGAATTGATGTCCTTGTCGTCAGGGTCATCGTCATCGTCGCAACGGTTGCGCGGCGACCAGGTCATTTTGTTCTCCTTCTTCAGTCGTCTTCGGGCATTGGCGAACCAAGTGGAGACCTGGGTCAATGTCATCTTCGTAATGATGGCGAGCATGATCTTCTCGCCTTTGGTCGGATATGGGTTCTTACGATGTTCGTTCAGCCAGGCCTTGAGTGTACTGGTCGTTTCGCGTGTTGCGTTCTTTCGCCTCGCTCCATTTAGGTCCATACCGTAACTAGAAGAGAGAACAAGCCAATTAGTTCACTGAGTGGAGTGCAACTTATTAACGTGTAATGTGGCAACCACATGGATTCCACTCTCATCAAGTGCTCACACATTCTCACATTGCACAAACAGAATTAATGCATCCTGCCTGCCATTAGTGGTCGCCATTGTTATCATTAACTCGATGTCAAAACAGCACACAAGCAGAGAACCCACACAGACAGAGATAACCGCACACCGAGTAGAAGACTCGTTAACAAGCTGTACGCCAAAAAGGCACCTCGATCACTGTAACCCTAATGGACAGGGCCCTTGGCCAGGAAGGAGTGCAGCCTGGATTACGATCTGTCTGGTAGGTCTGGCCACTTTATGGACACTATCGCCACCACTGAGACTAGCATCCTCTCGGTCAACAGATTAGCAATGCAATAAAATTAGCTAATTTTGTAAAGATAACTATAACGATGACGATAATGATTTGTTTAATACAAATAATTCTCGGTGGATAACCTCGAGCGGCTAGTTGGAGCTTGTGAATGGGGCATATATTATGCTGTCGGTCGGTGGAGGTCTCCAATACGATCGCGTTGAAAGCGATTCGAGCGAATCAGCTTTATCGCCTGAGCAGACGTTCGATGTCTGGCTGTGTTGGTTGTGGGGCAGTGGCGATGAGAACATCGAAAGCAGACCGAGCAGTGATCGTTGAGCAAGCGATCAGCTCACTGCACTATCGCAACTCTTTAGTCCATCCGTATGGCTGTGTTAATTATAACAGAACATTAAATTAAGTCTGCCAGTGACTAGTGTGCCTGACAGGTGGACATTGTTAATGTGCATCTCTCGATGCGATCGCAACCGAGCAGGCAATGTTGCAATTAATTTCGCCTTAATTTACTGCTGCCATGTATCACCCTTGGTGGTATTTTGTTCGGCTTGTCCTGATAACTGGTCCGATCGGTCAGCGATGCGGACGATTATTTCAGAAAGTGATCGCCAAGTGCACTGACTGTGCTGGTGTTTGTGTTTGTATGTGTTGTATGTTTGCATTATCGCCATTAGTAGCGCCATTACCGACTCGGCTCCAATGAAGACAAATCAAATTCATACTACTTTGTTGCCCAAGTGCCACTGCTCGATCGCTCGATGACAGAATCAAATTTATGTTGAGTGCCATTTGCTCAACTCTCAGCAATTTATGTTTTTCGCCTCTCGAATTAGCAAGATTGAAATTTATTGGCTGCAATAGAGCAGTAAGCATGTGTGTATAGCAGCAGGCAAGGTGTCCGATGGAGTGCAGAGTGCGCCATTCGATCGCTATGTAAATGACTCTGTCTCCATCATGGCCTCAATTTATCGCTTCATTCCTCCGGTAGACCATTACCGCATCTATCGTTAGGCGATCACTTTAAATTTGCAAATAGATTGACTCCTTGCTAATGGGGCGCAGTGTGGCACGCAGTAGTGGCAAGCAAGCCATTCGCCAAATTAGCTACTCCTGCCTGGCCATTACCAGCTGAATATGGTTATGGACTGGCAACGTAATGATGCTCGTGTTATCGTTTGTTATACTTTGTGTTACAATGTGCTACATTTGGATGGCTCTGTCCCAGCAGTGAGACATGCAAACACACGTAGTTGCACCGAGAAAAATCTCGTGGGTAAAATGATAACTGCCAGTGGCATCGCCGTTTGGAATATCAAGCAGACCTTGGTGTGCTGTCGATACCAGTGGCAGTGGCACCCACGGGCCGACCGCACAAATTGACATCACATTAGCGATATCAATACACAAGGTTCAGTGCTAATAGAAATCTAGTGCCGCCAAATGATGATTTGTGCCACTCGAGCCCAACTCGATCCATCCACTGCGGATTAGGCAGAGCCCGAGTGCTTTGCTGCTCGCTACAACTTGTTAACTTGTGTCTGTGCAGCACTTAATGGACCAATAAATTATCATCCATCGGTGGGAGAGAGCAAATTGGCCCAACAGGGCCTATATATAACAATTACCCAGTGGATTGATCGCATCGATGCCAATTCTGCAGATGTCTTAATGTGATTCGCCGTGCTCAATACAAATTGCACACTCAATGGGTCCGACCTAAGTAAACCTGCTCGCAAATCTAAATAACACTTGACAAGCCAATCGAGTCTCGCTCGAGCATTGATTCTGTCGATTCCTTTCAGTCCAGAGGCCACCAAGACAGCTTCAGTGGAGTCTAGAACTTGATCAAATAGTGAGACTGGCTTGTCACAACATGTCCAAACGTGTTGATGCCACCAAAGAGAACTAACCTAATTAAGCAGACTAATAGAATGTGACGATGATCGAAGAGGGACAGGCTGAGAATGTCAGTGGCCCGTCGCCAGATATGACAGCCGACAGGACAATGTTACAGCGGTAGGCAGTGGTGGCATGTTTGCAAACAACCAGACGATGGTTTGTGATATAACTGGTCTATTGCTGGCACTTATTAGTGAGTGATCTGGCTCAGTGCACAAACAGTCCTTAGACAGGTCAAATGTCAAGAACACTAAAAGGTTCCTCGCCTTTCGCCGTTCTTATCGAGCCATTGGCCACACAGCGAGTTTGATTTCTCGCAAGCCCTCACTGGCCCATTCCACTCATTATTCTAATCTTATCTGGCGCAGATTTTCGTTTCCCTCCTCGAGACATTTATTCGTTTAACATCCCGAGAGAAACTAACTGCGCATGATCACTCGGTATTGTGACATTAAACATGAGCTAATTACCGACTTCAAATTGATCATTGAGCATCAATGTTTATTTGGTTTTAATGGCAAGTGCAGTCCAATGCTTGCAATGCAGTGTTACAATGTGTCCATTTGCAGTGGTCATCGCTTTAATTGCGATCGCCTCAATAAACAAACAAACACCATCGGCACCAGCAGAATGACCACCGTGCTATAGTCGCATTAAGCAGACCATTTGGTATGCTTGCAACAGATGATGCAGCCATCGACAAGCACCAGAGGTATTGTTCCTGTCAAGACCGAGATTTACTGGACTGAACTTTGATTGTGCCATTCGTGTGATTTGCTAATTGGCCGGGCGGCTGTCACGAGTGCGAACTGTCAGTAGTAACCGCACACATCACATGCCACTGACATAGCTCATAGCACATCGTCACCAGACCATTGCGTGGCTGCCACTTACTGGCTCGTTAATCATGCCTTAAACAAGCAAACCTCTGTTCGGTCCATTCTGCCCGGTCTAACCGGCCATTGGAAATTAATTTAAGCCTCGCTGTGGCACAGCAAGATAAATGACCCTCTTAGTGGTCCTCAATTAGCTACCTCAATTTGCACTGGCACTATGTCGGCTCGGTGGCAAACTCATCTGCATTCATGACCTCGTCACCTGTAATTTGAGTGTAAAACAAGAGCCATTTGTTCTTTGGTCTAGCGTTGTAAAACAGACCGACCAATTATGAGCCTAACTGTCGGGTCTGTAAAGCAATGGTGGCAGTGCACCGGGACACTCAGCCCGTGATTCAGCAAGTTGTTGCACAAAGAAGCACGTTACAAAGTATCTCCACAAGCACAATTACCGAGCAATCCATCTAACAACGCTAATTATCGACTCTGTCTACTTGAGATGGTGCTACTGGCTACATCAGTAATCAGTTGGCTAATGCGTGTTCTGACAGTTTGTCCACGATAATCGAGTTGATTCGATTAAGATAAATAGTCCTCCATTGTGAGCTATTAATTTGTCATCCTAACTGTTGCAATTAATGGTCGAGCCGAAGCTATTCTCCGGCAAGGCGACCGGTCCGAAGCAATGCTAATTACAACGTTGTCTGCTCGATGTGCCACTGCGAGCTATTGGCAGATTGTTCAATTATTCCTTGTTTGGATTGTAATTAAATGTGGCAGCTTGCTTCGAAGATTGTCTTTGCAGAGTGGTGAATGCAGTGGCAAGTGTGGCACGCTGTTGTAAGTGCACTGGCTGAGTGAGCACTCGGCTAATTGTGATCGAAATGTCAACAATGGATGGAGTCAATTTGCGAGTCAAATTTGGGCGCAATATGCACAAACATCTGGCGCCATTAGAGTCGGTAATTACTGTGGCCCTTGAGTTTGATATTAACTTATGCAAATGACGTGCCGTATGCCGAGACAGGCATTGTCTGCAACATGTGCGTGATGCCGACACTGTACTGGCCCAGTTGACACTCTCCCCACACGGGAACAGGCGATATTATTAACTCCGCCATTGATTGTTTCTCGCTCTCGACAATATTGGCCTGCAAGTCGCACTCGATTACTGTGGATTGATTTATAGGCGTTGTGTTATTTGTGTGTCGCGCACGACAAAGGTCAATCGACAAATCGGAAATTCGAACTTACCCGTTGGCAAATGGATATCCGGCTAGAGCAGACCCGTCGTACGGATAGTACATGGAAGCAGCCGCCGCCGCCGTATAGGCTGATGGCAAATTGCGCCACATGTCGAGATTTTCTTTGAGGTCAAAGCCATTTGCCTATAAGGAGAAAGTAAAGATCATTCATGATGATGGCCACTTCATATTGACGATCGGCGGATATTGACTATATAGGGTTGATGTTCTCACTGCAAACAGACAGCTAATTGGCCTTCTCCTGAGTCATATGCACCAATAAGTCCACTCAAGCAACGTCCACCGCCGTTGGCGATGCTCACCGAGCTAATGAAACTTAATTGAACCAATCAATTGATTGAGAGTGGATGTGTCTTATCTCGATTTCGACAAGATGCCTCGGTGTTCAATTAAAAGTCGCCGACAAGGTTCATTCATCGAATTTACCTGTCTGATTTGTTGCACGTTAACCGATAACATTTCGCTCGGAGTCAAACCTGCACCGAGCGAGTCATTCCTCTTTGAGTGTTACCGAACCGAAGCGATTAGTTTAGTTTTGTTTCCTGTGCTGTGGCTTGACCAAAACACCTTTCGATTGAGCCCGATTGAGCTTATCAAAGTGCAATTTGTCATTTTGTCAGTTGTCGATTGTGGCCAAATGAGCACAGGCCACAAACAATCGAATTGTCCGACCGATGGCTCTGTCTGCTTTGGCCAGAAGAGGGTCGAATGTGCTCAGTAACTCGATAACGAGTATCGCTGCGCTAATTGAATGCAAACTTATCTAAATGTGCTGCTCTATCAGGCTTTGTTTCACAAAGTGTTCTCGGTGCTCTCGACAATGCTCTCGACGTCTCAGTCAGTACTGAGAAACGATCTACTCTCGCATGTAATTCGATAACGATAAGTGGACAGTCGGTGAGACTCATTCTCGAGACAAGGGCGCAACTGGCCGTCAGGTTCATTACTTCGAGAGGCGACTCAGACAAGGTTAGCTCGGTGAGAGGAAATCTGAGCTGATAGCCACCGAAGATGCAAACCAAACAAGTGCCAGCCACCATCGAAAGGACAGAATGCTGAAATGGCCTAAAGGGATCTGCGAGTGTGATCAAACACGATACCTTGTGACGAAGACTACCACAAGCCCGGCGATCGACACAAGAACAAGCTCTGACAGTGATTAGCGCCGAGATAAGTGAACATAGACCAAGTGGAGCCACTCGGACAAGTTGTAGTGCAACTGAACGTGACTGACTTGGGCGACTTGCCAGACTAGAATTGGCTACATGCCGATACATTTGTTGACTCTGTCCTACGGACGACTCGGTTCATTCACAAAAGTCACTTACCTGCGGAGGGAAGAACTGTGCGCTTGATTGTAGCTGTTCAGGTGAGAGAGGTAGGAAGTTTTCTGGTCCGCCTGGAACTGAGCCTGGTGGTGGCGGTCCACCAGGAGTGGACGCTGTGCCATTGGGTGTGGTGGCACCAGGCGTAGCGGAAGATCCGTAGGCTGCAGCTGCCGCAGCAGCGGCGGCTGCTGCTGCTGCAGGTGCATACATGAGTGGAAGACCAGCGGAAGCAGCAAGTCGTTGGTAGTTGAGGATATGAGCATCGTATTGACAGGAACAAATGGTTGTGCCCGTGATCGGGTCCGCCAGCACCGGCCTACCTGTCTCACAACAAGGAGGGCCCGATGAGGTGCGTGGGGGATGTGATGCGCTGGTGTTTGCAGAGGGCATTTCATTAGGCGAGTTGATTTGACTGACCGAGGACACTGGGGTCGCACTGATGGCTGAACTAGTAGAGGATGGCGTCGAAGCACTTGGCATGGTTAACTGTTCCAAAGAAAAAAAAACAAACGTCACTACAATGTGGCAAAATGTGTGACAAATTCTGTGGGATGTGGACCACTGTGTCGTAAAAAATCTCTATGTGCACATTGTCTCTACATGTGAAAGATAGATTGATCTGTTCGTAGTATTTAAATTGGTAAAGGAGAACAAACACAAATGCGACGATAAGATCGATGCCAAAAGTGATGGCAATGATCTCAATTGATTGAGAACTGAGTGCGCAGTCCAGTAGTGCGCCAGTGTGACGTTAATTGGAGGTGAAGGCAGTGATGAGTGGCACGATGACCACTTGATGTGATTTTAATTTGGCTGCGGTAGGTAGTGAGTGAGTGAGTGAGTGAGTGCCTGGCCATACACGAATCCACTTTGTGACCGCGTAGGTGTCGAGTGAGTTGTGACTGAACTTGTGAGTGTCAAGCCGATCATTTAAGTACCCGGTCGAGCCAACCGTGTGGGCCAGTCTGTCCACAAACCATCCACAACGGACAGACCAATACGAGTTTAGTGCTCATTGGTGCTGACCAGTGGTCAGTAGTGCTCATTGCTGGGTAGAAGGACAAGACAAACAGGCAAATTAGTGCCATATTTGAGCTTTGTTTTAGGCAGCACTTAACAGTTTAACAACGCAGACCGCACAAACGTTTTATGATGCCGATTTTGTTGGCCAATTGGCATTTATACCAATTGGTCACATGGCCAGCGGCACTGATTGTCGAATAATTCACCAAGTCCTAAGGCTACTGTGGCCATAGGACAAATGAAGAGAAGAGGCTAATTGTGGGTGATTACAGGCCAATGGCTCACTACGATGCACAAGTAAACTCAAAACCTCAAGTCCCCAGAGAGGAATTAGCTGAATTTGTCTTGTCAAAGTGCTGCACTCTTGGTAGACAACTCGGTGGCTCATGTTGTGGTCGCAATCAAAAACATATTTGCACTGCGAGACTCAGTGAACAGGGACTAGATAGTTTTCGGTGGTGCCGGCAGTGCTTTGATTAATTAGCGCAAATTGTTGCTCACTAATGAGAGAACCAAACCCAGAAGCCTATGGTGAGCAAATCGCATTACTGACAAGTCCGTGCTTGTGGCTTGAACAGAGCGATCCATTCATGTAAGTCAGCTTGTCTTCCATTGAGAGAAAGGCCAAAGTACACAGATCAGAAGTAAGCCCACAAGCATGGCAAGGCACACTTTGACCCGAGGTCACCTGCACTAGCGGCTAACTTGTGAGCCATCCTGCTGAGAGACCATTTCTCCAACCGGCTGCTCGTGCTTTTACTGTGCCAAATTACATGCCTTTCACACCAAGTCGGGCTGAGTGAACTAAGGCACTGCTGAGGGACACACACCGTGATGGAATCAATTATGTGCGATGAAGATGTCCCAACAAGACATGGACTTATTATCCTAGGTGGCAAAGGTGCGTCTACTGGTTAAGTTGAGCTAGCTCAGTGTAGAGTGACAAGGTCGATTTAGAGCACTGTTGTGATGACGGTAAACTATAAATAACTTGTCAGACCAACGAGGAAAATCAAACTCGCAATGATGTCGGTTGTCGATATTGTGCATCACCCCACAATAGGACACAAATGCATTGCCAGATTGCGTCAATTGCCACTGTGAGGATTACTATTCTTGGATTGGACATTGAGACCAAGGCTAGCACAAGTGCAAGTGTTGAGCCAATGCGAACATAAACTCATTTGTGCATTTGTGCCACCGAGTGGATTGTGTGCACATTGACCAATCGGTCCGTGCTTGTTCTGTCGACAAGTTGCTGTTTGCTGACAAGATTACGGCCAACGGCCATTCAATGGACACTTAATGGTCAGTGATCGATCTCGAGGTGGCGTGCAAACAAGTGTGCAAACAAATTGAGTTGTCACATGACTAGAAGGAATTCGAACTATGACACTGTCCACAGATATTGAACACTTGCTCGGAAGCAAAGGCAAATGTTGTGACACTTGTGCTCGAGTGAGACACTTTATTTGGTCCGCTCACTGGGAAGTCCCAATTGAGTGTCACCGTGACATAGCACTGGGAAATAGGTTCTTTGTGTGCTGATCACTCTTCACCACCGACACTTTCCTCTACGAATCGAACTCCACTTGGCAGTAAATTGGCCGAGGGCATGCTTAATTCAATTAATTCTCTCACCAACCTAGCTGACCGCGGCAAGCCATTCGCCTTTGGTGGCAGAGCACGAATCTATGCATTCGCAGGCAGCCGTTCAATCTTTGTTTACATTCTAAGTGCTTACTTCAGTCGTACGCACTAATTGGTGGATTCGTTTCAATGCAATGCCCGATAGAGAACACAACAGTCTGGGACTCTGGGCGTACCTGTGCAGTGTGCAATGCACGTACGTGCACGCGGACGATTGTGCAACGATCGTGTCCTCTCACAGTCACTAATTAAGTCTTATCGTGTGCTTGTTTTGCTTAGCACAGATTAATCCATCTTCGTTTGCATTGAGCTCACACGGTAAGGCACCAAACAAACAAATGCCATTAGCAATGCGCCACTGCCACTGGACGCAACAAACATCGCTCACTGGTTGGCAAGTCCACAACTGGTCCTCGGTGATGACAACCAATACGCCAACAGTGACCCACAAGCCCTCACTTGCTATCTCGAGTAGACGCATGCACTTTGTCTGAGCTGCTGACAACATGCCGACACTATCATCGGTGGCATTAATTAGAAGCCAATCAAAATGACATCAAAATGATTGAAAACAATTGACATTAATACACCAATCCACTCAAATGCGTTTTTAGATTAGTTACTGACTGATGAGGCAGGCAAATCCTACTAATTGGCAATTGTCAACAACAAGCCAATGGTAATCTCAGCGGGGGCATCTTGTCTTTGGCTGCTGCATCGTGTCGACCACTCGCAATCAGCCACCAGATTGACGTAAACGGCGATGAATGGCCACTGATGGACCCAGTTGCACTTCACTGGCTCACTCAAAGGAGGTGAGAATGCAATCAACACTTAACGTTGCATTCTTAGAACAAAGGTCGCAACTAGCAGCATGTTCCATTGCTCTCCAATGAAGACACTTGTCCAGTGAAGATGGGCACAAGTTGAATTGATGGCCATTTTGATTGGCCTTAGAGTGGCCGAGTGCCTCTCAATTCAGACGGCTTGTCAACATTTTATGACCCTCGTGGGCCACTTGTCTCATCAGTTTGTTTGTTGTTGAATTGCATTGATGAGCGAGTCTGTCTGTATCGATTTGCATACAAATTTGTCTAATCACTTGAGGGTCTGTGCCAGGCAATAAAATTCTCAGTGTGCGTATTGAGAGGTGCCTGCAGCAGCAAGGCCATAAAGTCATCAATGCATAGGAGTGTTCACTTGTCTCGATAAAACTTGCAAATTTGTTTGCTCGATTATTCCTCTATTTATTTATTTATGGACGAGTCAGTTTACAATGCAAACACGGACCCATTCGGATACGATTCACATTGCCATCGTTAGTGACATGATGAGACCGATAACGAGCAAACAAGCAATACAGATTGGGCAGACGACAGGTTGCCAGTGACCAATTAGGGAGACTTACCAAAGTTGCACTGGACTTGGTAGAGAGTGATAGAGGTCGCGTTGGATTATTGGGCGAACTGCACCGAATGCTCAACGGATGGTGGTGCGACGAACTTCGCGACTCGCCCGGTGATTCAGATTTGCGATCGGACGAGTTGTGCTTGGAGCTTCGATTGCTCACCGGGGAAGATGGGTGTGATGAACTAGAGCTGGAGGAAGATGATGAGGATGAGGAGGAGTGCACAGCTGAAGATGAGGTGTGCGGGTTTGTGGCACTAAACGGAAACGTTAGGCCTGACTGCTGGCATGACATGATACTGGAGAGACTTGGTGCGATTCACGGACAAATGCCGAGGCAACAAAACATACTAAGATGCGAACAACATTCACAGAGAGGTTAAACTCAGTCTGGCAGAGTAGTGCACGGACACTGATGATGGAACCACGGAAATATCACTGAGGACTGAGAGGTTGTCGTTGGTGTCGAGGCAAGAATGAGACACTTGAAGAGATTTATGACAAATTATTGGCAGATGAGATCAGTAAGAGATGATGCAGACTGAGGCGATAGCGAGGCGCGATTGCCACCACTTATAGACAAGACATAGGTAGATGTGCAGATATGGCTCACTTGTAGTGGAGCACGGACCGAGCTATCATGTAGTGAGCATGTAATCGTTTTGTCAGACATCCACGAGGACAAGATTAGAAGTGGACAAGCGTCGACTGTGCTCTATTGCTCGGAAGGCCGAGAGGAGTGCTCGAAGGCGTCCTGAGTAACTCGGCTCGAGTGTGGGATTCTGTCGAGCATGTTGTGAGTGCGGTCTGACGACCCAATCTGTGTTGTGCTCAGGTTGAGCGTTGCGGACTAACTGAGCCCGATCTTGTCGTTACAAACAAGCCAGACATGAGCGCACACCTAGCCGAACAAGGCAGTAACAAGCGAATCAACATATCGACGACAAGGCAACAACAAAACAGGACAGGACAGGACAGGCCAGTGGAAACACTGCCACTACACCACTCGTACTACCACGCACGAATTTGCTCGTGTCCCTGTCGTGTCGATGCCAATTGCAGGGGTGTGTTCTGCCTGTTCCCCTCTCTTCTGTCCTGTCCTAACGGGAATACATGCCCGACAAGCTTGTAAAGCAACTAAATCCTCCCTCTGCCTTAGTCTCTCCGCTGTCGGGTATTCCACCAGCGAGAGGAGAGAAGGCACAGCGGGCAGAGAGGCAGGCCTTGTCTTGTGGTGTTGTCGAACATAACTGCTACATCGGTTGATGTCTTGTACACGTTTTGTACCTTCTACACGGAATCATTTGTACATTTTGCTCTTGTTCTGCCCGCCCGACCAGCGGACTAGTGGCAAAATGACGCCAAGTTGACTACCGTCCGGCGAACCACTAGCAGTGCAGGAGCGGTCGTTTGTTGTTACTCTCTTGTTGAACAAGCAGCATTACACTGAAGCGAGGAGAGCCAACGGAGAGAGCGAGACAACAGCAAACGAACAAGATACAAGCGACAAACTTGTAGCAATCACTGGTTACATGTGTGACCGGACTGTCTGTGCAGTGCAGGCCAGATTTACACTCCACCCGTCTGTGGTTGGCTACGACCAATGGTGGTAACATGCGTGCACAAGCGACAACCTTGTAAGGCGTGCTGTAACACTACTCGTTCTTCGCCGATTGCCAAACAAATTGGCAGGCGTGCTCAGGCCTAAGTGGAGACCAGCGCTGTCCTGCATCTGTTTTGAACGCTCGGGCACCTAACAGAAGTGACTCGTGTTGTCTGGTCGGACCAACAATGCTCCGATAAGGAGTACAACCGTACTACATGTTCTGCCAGACGATGTCCACTCATGTGCAGTGTCACTCGCTGCTAGCACCACAGACAGAGCCAGACTTGCCACTTTGCAACCCTTGCCCCATCCCGCGAGGGTGATTGCGCTCTGGTCTGCTCAACCAAAAGACACCATATACATCTGTCCGCAATTCTACTTGCTTTGTTCGATTACACATTCTCCAAGTAATGGCGTCTTATCGGAATGGCTTGAGGCATTATTTATTACGAACAAGAACATGATATTATTATGTCTTATACATTGATGCAACCAAGTGACAACAGGCAAATAGTTTTCGGTATTTGGGTAATTTGTCCGAATGAAGCATTCCAACATCACTGAAGAGGTGAGGAAAGTTTGCACATCGACAACTTGCTAATCGTCAGTGGCACTTTCTATTTATATGCCAAGTCTAATTGTCGATTGTCAGTGTTCGACAAGATGGCTTTGCGTCCATTGAGTCACTCAATCACGGTTTCCTTGCCTGGCACAGAACACTCGGTGGAAAGTTTGCGTACAAGACAAATGCAGTGACTGCACAAGTGCAACCAAACAGAGTCGATTAATTACTGCCGACGCGTGTCATCTTCCAATGGAAAGCCTCTAAACCATTGGCCAGGTTAGCACATGCCAACCACGCATTGATACATCTGCTCGGAACGAACTGCGTGGGCGTGCGGTAGCAATACTCGACCAACATTACTGGTCACTTGCCCTGCTTGTTCTTGCTGGTGACAATATCTTTACTTGTTTACTTGTCTTACTGAGTTAGAATTACCCATCTTCTAATTCAATCATCGAACTCAATACGAAATTTAAACAAACGATAGCATTGCGCCATCTAGTGCAATGTCGGGAAAACAAAACAAAAACGCAATTGACACAAACAAAATGAGACTTTTTGTTGAAAGTGACTTAGTTAGTGTTAGATAACTTGTCCTAATGAGCCGACCAAGCTAGGAGTTATGTCACGAGTGATGACTGCCTATGCCAGCATGGTTCCGCGCAGCAACAAATTGCCACACAAGCCGAGTGCTCTCACCTTGTGCTGTCACTTGTCAGTGTCAAATTAGTGCGAACCAATTGGTTACACTGTCGGCCGAGAATAGCTCACTCGACAGCGGTCGATTCCACTAGTGTCAATCAGGCCATTTAACGACTGTACTCGTTCGATTCAAGTGCACACTATGTGCAAGGCGTGTAATTGACAGAGCCTAATGAACTGAAGTGAACAGGCAGATGTCACTTGACAATGTTTGGTTGCCACAAGCAGCACTAGTGCACTGGCCCTGTCCACTGAATTATTCCACTGATATGTTACTGGCTCTGTTAGGCCGAGACTTGTGATCGCTCGGAATGGCTTATTAGCTGACAACAACAAACACGACTGCGATATGTTGTGGAAAGTTACATTGCCCCGAGTAGTGGCCACTAATGACTTCCATTGAGTACCGTTTAGTGGATCGAGTAATTCAACACCGAGCCAAACAAATTCAACTCAAGTCTTCTTGCTAACTAATAATTTGTCTTGCCACAGACTATTGACAAGTTTACTTCCAAGTTACAACTTACAAGCCAGATTGCTATCGAACTGTTTTGCGATTGAGACTTTGCCACCTAAAGACTAAACATTTGACGGAAGTTTGTTATATGACTTCACAAGTGGCTCACCTAAAGCTTAATGCACTTTGCGAGTCAATCGTCAGTGTCAGTGCTCAATATTGACCATGCCAATTGACAATTCACTCCTTTCCGAGAACCGTTATTTTGAGAGGACTTGCACTTGGTAATTAGCTCAATTGGCTGCATGCTTTCTTTGAGTGCAGTGCAGTGATGAACTGTTCTGGTCACTTTGCTTGTAAAGTATTGAGTTACAGTACTAACGACCTCACAGGCAATCTGATCTGTCCATTTGTTTGCATGGTCTCGCTCTGTCTGCCTTAACAAGTCATCACTTGTGAAAGTGTCATTTGTTTCAGTGTAAGTCATTCATGAACCAACTCGGTACTACTGCATAGACACACACTCACACTAACACCACTTAAGCATTAGTCCATTGCTGCCAATAGACCAATCCAACTCGATGTCATCCTTCACAAGGTCTACACTTGGCGGAAGCATTGGCGCCACGTTGACGTGCAAATGTTAGTGGGCAGACGAACATAAATCTAGTGTCGCACATCCATTTCAACCATTCATGTGATCATCATGTCATTCATCTCAAGTGCTTTAATTCTGTGCCTGTGGCGACATCTGTCAGTAGTGAGAGGATCTGTGCCGATTCAAACTGAGTGAGTCGGCAAGAAAACTTAAATGGTATTTAGGACAAGTGATTGTTGGCGATTGCAGTGTGAAGACATCAATCAAACAGTGGCAAAGAGAGGACATCGTCAGCTCAGTCCTCAGTGACGCACACCAAAGCATCTTTAGCATCACTGTAAACATGCAGTGCACGCACTCACCTGTCGATGCGATGTTTGATTGTCTGTGTCAATTTATATCTAATATTGTCTAATGTCTAATTATATGAAACTGTGCTCTACTCGGTTTGTGTAATTATAGCAATCGCATCTATTTTCAGTACTTTCCCATTGATCATTGTTTATGACAACAAGAGAGTCAGGTAAGTCTCTGTGCTTTGATTAGATTTGCTGGCTTGCTCATCGAAGTGTCTACGATTTGCCGTGGCATTCCTCACTAATGCCAATTAATCCTTAGCCAATTGATAGCTTCAATTGGTTAGCCAGACCATCTTCTGCTATGCGAGCGACACAATCAGAACACATCGCAGAAGAGCTCGCAATAGACAGAATAGTTGCTCAATGTAATGACAAATGATTTGGGTACACTTGAATCAGGATCGAGTCATTAGTTAATCTGTCTGCTTACCTTTAATTGACGATTGATAGTTTGCTCTCGATCGATTGCTCACACTAAGACGTGACTGTTTGCCAAACATAATCCTCAAAAGCACTCGTCGGTCTTTCCCTTTCTTCTCCTTCTCCTCTTCCAAACTGTGCGACGACGGTGCACTCCACAGTACGACCCAAATGGCAAGCGACACTAATTTGCAGTTTGAAACACTGGTTCGACTGTGCTTCTGCTTTGCTTCACTACGTCATCTCAAGTCAAATGGTCAATTATACCAAAATCAATCGGTCAAATGGATCACGCATAGTGCTAACAGAACAGAAGAGATGACACAGTGAGAACACACAGAGTATAGAGAAGTTGTGGTATCGCGATTCGCGAGTGGCGTCTTGTCCACACAAAGTGGCTCACTTGCGACTACTTGGGTAGCTTGTTGCTACTTTGACACCGTAGCAATCGGGCTTCTCTTGGTTATCTGCACGGCTGCAATGTACAGCCACCATCGTACATGGCATGTAATCTTGAGTCGTAAGCCTTAAGTTTCTAAATAAATCACAAACAGATCGGTTCACTGTGTGTCATATCGCGACAAGTGTGTCCCATCTCATCTCACTGATCACCTACCAGTGATCATTGATCATGTCAGGTCGAATGTTTTGTTTGCTCTCCTCTCAACAGTGTCACTGTCAGCTTCCACCTTCAGGTGTCGAGACGAGTGCACTTTGGTTTGGTTCCTTCTCACCGGAGTCCGGACAAGATTGTCTTGTCTTGTGTTGTTGGTCGTGTTGCAGTTGGCCAACAACTGCTTTGAAGTGTCTCAAAGACCGACACAGCTCCTCGTTACGTGCAGTGAGGCAACAATTAGCCAGCCAAGTGTGTATTACAGCCACTAGCAAAGAACCAGCATACAAAGTATACTTAAACTTACGCCCGTTGGCCTCACTGCATGATCACTCGATCATTTGATATTGATCACTCGATATCGGCTTGTTGCGCTATTTCCTATATTTGTTAGGATTAGTTTTCTTTCTTTACATTCGAGCTGATCACAAGACGATCATGTCGAGTGGTGATACACTGAACATGGACAAACACCAAACAGACCAAATGCTCAAACACAGCAACACACAAGTAACACTTTGAACTTTACGAGCATGTCCATGTGGATGGCACTATCAGACTGTGCTGTGCTGTGCACTATCGTTCTGGACAGATTCGACTTGCACTTGGTGGCAGACTCTTCGGCTTGGTTCGAACTTGGTTTCGTTTCGATTTGATTCAAAGCGAAGTCACTTCGCCAATTGACTATAAATAATCAGCATCAACATGTATGGAATACACAAATCGATATCGCAATTAAGGCAATAAATCACCAAGTGAGCTCACTCTGTCACTTCACTTCTAACGACCAAACATCGCGAAGTGTTGTCCCAGCAGAGATAAGCCACGGAAAAACATGTAAATTTGATCGGCTCCTTGCGGAGTATCAATTTCGAAACGACTCGGTCCATTAATAGATCCACTCAGTGCTTGTCGTGTTGTATGTACTACACAATGTGTAGTGCTCGTGTCGATTGCCGTTGTCGCAAATCGACTGTTGCCAATCGATGTTCACTCGATACTGTTCTGCTTGCTTGATTGCTGGCTTGTTTGCTTTGCCTATTCCTTCGAACGTACATCAAACGGGCCAACAGTGATCGATGTCGATCTCGAGTGAGCCATCTACAAGTGCACAACTTATCCAACTGTTCGTTCAAATAAATCTGTGTGTGTGTTTGTGTTTGTCCAGTTGTTTCGGTCTCAAAGTTCACAAGCCAGTTGAAGATGCCTCGTACGAGTAAATCGGGAGCACCATCGTATTGGGTCGAGTGGTCATTTGAGACTGTCTCGAATGGTGAGAGAATAAGTACCGATTCGTGCTCGAGTGAAAGTGTCGTTCGGCAAGAATGCTAATGTCAAGTGCGCACGGTAGTTAGTGTGCTGACACGAGCACCATTTGCATGCATCATGGATGGCAAGACTAACTTGACAGGGCCACTCAGGCCGAGTCATTAGTGCTACTGCTTGCAACTGTAGAGGCAATTAATTAATTACGATCGAAATGGCAGGCTCATTGACTGATTCCAAGTAAAGCTTTCTAGGTCTTGAGTGAACGGTACTCGTGTGACAGGCCTCGATCAAGGTTGACTGCCACTGACAGGCACAACAGACAAACGAATGCATTTGGCCACTAGACCAGACTCGGTGGCGTCAATGTCAGCTTGTGATATGGTCGAATAGGAGTTTTGGTGCCACTGCCACCCTGGCCTACATCAACTCACACATGTCAACATCAACTGAAGCTGAACACTACTACTTTATTTTGAGGAGCGAAATTATTCCGATACAAATTATTCCACTAATGTTTTATCGACACTGGCATTGCTTCAATGTATACGTGTGATCAACATTTGTAGTCTAATAATTTGTGATCTAATAGTTCTCTAATTTCCAATGATGAATTGTTCTCATTCGGAAACAAACTGAATTTGATTCGAGTGATGATCATTCGATGTAATCATCCATACATTATATCCAAACAACGAATTGATTCGATTGTCATAGCTAACGCCATCTACTATAATTTTAATAAAACAGCAACTTTCAAATTTGGTGGGTTGATAGAATTCAAGACAAAAAGCATATTGTTGCTATTTTATTAAACAGCCAATCTTCGTGATGTGTGATGAATCGGAGAAAATGTACCAACAAAAATAGAAAATAATAAAATAGCCTTTTTAGACGTAATACCTCTTGCAGAAGGCCTCGATTCGGTCAAGAGCTTCTTCGAGCATATCGTTAGAAATGGCAAGTACCAGACGCACATATCCCGGATATTCGAAACAGTTTCCGGGCAAGCAGAAGACCGACTCCTCCGAGACAAGTGTCTCCACAAAGTGCAAATCGTTTCGGAAGTGCGGAAAACGATCAATCTCAATGCGAACCATAATGTAAAAGGCGCCAGCTGGCTTGATTGGAGTGAGGCCTTGCACCAATTTCAGTTTGCCGTACGCGAGCATTGCATTTGTCTGTGCAGAAAATCGATGATTATTATGGGGATTACATCAAGCAAACGAATAAAGTTGCGTGTACTTACACTGATGTATGCCACAGTGCCCTCAAAGAAAGACTTTGGCGTTTTCTTCAAAATGTCTGGTAAGGCACCTTGGATGATCGTGTTTGCTCCAATGATTCGTTGAGACAACGAATTGAGACCAACTCGGATCTGGCAATAAACTTTGGGTGTTAATGACACCAATTGAAGCACTTTACTTTACAGTCTTACATCTCTGCCAAATCGTCCCTTCTTGTCGTTGATCACAATCCAACCGAGTCGCCATCCAGGAACAAGAAATCTATTATTATAATTCATTACAACAATATGACACTGCCATAAGTGAGAAGACATACTTTTTAGTGGTGCCACTGCAGTGTAGCACTGGAACATCCTCAGTAAGTGAAGCAATTGCATGGTATTGATTGCCTGGAAATACCAAGTCTTCGTATATCTCGTCACCAATAACTGGAACTCGATGCTTTTGGGCCACATCGAGAAAGTCAAGAATGTGTTGTTTAGAAAAGACAGATCCACACGGGTTGGAAGGGTTGTTGTAGATGATGGCACTGGTGTTGTGGTCAATCTTCGAGTCGAGGTGAGCAAGGTCGATTTGCCAGTTCTTTTCGGGTAACAAGTTGTAGTACCTGATTTCAATGCCAAGCAGCGCCGAGAGTGTTTTGTACAGAGGGAAGCCGGGCCTAGGTGCGAGTACATTGGAGCCAGGAGTGGCCAATACGGTCAGTGCCAAGTCTAAAGCATGCGAACATCCCGAGGTGATGACAACATCCTAGGAGGATCAATGGTCAGTGATTGGTGGCGAGACAGTTGCAAGACAAGCCCTAAAGCTATCCATCATCCCTGTGACTCATTTGCAAGCGGCACCACCAAGCAACCCTTCAAAAGCTCGCTATCTCATGAATCGCAATCGGATTCCCCCAAATTTGTTCTTGTTGCCAAGATGAGTGTGACTGAGTGAGTGTTGTAATGCGAAAGTGCCAGTGAAGGCAAAGGAAGCCCCACTCAAGGTGATCACATCACGTCACAACTCCTCCAGCAAAGGTTACCGAGAGTTTGCATAGCGGTGATGTAGTGGTTCGCAGTGTTAGTGCCACCGACAGCCCCTAAGTCACCTTACATTTCGAGCCTATCTATTGATAAGAGATTCCCGACCTTGGCTTCGACAGCCATGCCATAAGTGGCACAATACTCAGCTACAGCTTGGCGGGCATCTTCGCGGCCAGCCGACGGTTGATATCCATTGCATTTGTCTGACTGGACTGCTTTCGTCACCGCCTCGGTTATCTCCTTGCACGGTTTGAAGTTACCAAACACGGTTGGGTCACCTGCAAGGCCACTCAACGTTATGCAATGCACATTAGCCAATTAGTGATTGGTCTATCAACGAGCACTTACCGATTGAAAGGGGAATAAAGGACTTCTCAGGATTTGGGTTCAGGTTGAGGCCTTCCACTATGCTTCGTATTGGGTTGACCGTACCTAACGCTTTAGGGGAGGCCTTGATTGACCATTCCTTCCCAGTGGAGTTATTCTCTGCGTGACCATTCGACATCGAGTTTAGGTTCGACGTCATTCTGGAAATTAATTCACTTACAGCGATACAATTCTTTTCCAACAACCAATTGTCTTAAACTTGACACGCAATAACAAACACAAACACAATGAATGTCAGGCAAACAGTTTATTGGTCAGCCAGAGTCAACTCATGGGTTCTGGTGATATCACAGCCAATTGGTCGTAAATTGAGTGCTCCTCGGGAAAAAGTGACAAATGCGACACAAAATTGATGGAACTGTCCAGGGAAGTCATCACAAGTGATCACAAAGAAGAATCGTCTGGAAGAGTCACAGCTGATCACATTGTAGAGAGAAAGGACTTGAGGCTCGGTGCGACTGCAAGAATCGGTCGGGTCGAGTGTAAAGCGGCGATTGGTGGAAGTGCGGTCAAGCAAGCAGGTAATGTATGTAATGTATGGCCAAGCTGAGCACGAGTGTGTCTCGTGTTATCAAGTCGATAAAGACTGGCCATATTCTATGCAGTGGGCACTCTCTCCTTCGTGGTCTCTTCACTCGAACACGCCATCGCAGGTCGTCACTAGTTCCAACAGTCGAAGCTTGCGCCACCTTCGTCAGCCACAAGATGTAATCGCATTGGCCTATCAGCTCTTGATCTATCCATGTTCGGGATAGCATAACCATCTAGGCATTCTTCACCGTAACAAGCCACATTAATAAAATCGATGTGGACAAAGCAAACCGGTCTGACAAATGGAAATCGAAGCATGTGACACTCTCCCAACATACTAGATGCACGCAGTAAGATGTGAGATTGAATTAGAAATTAGAAACTAGTAGAAAACTTGGAAGACAGTGTGATGGTACTTCCAGGGATGATCACAAGCGAATGCGCATTTTAATGAACTTTTAGTGCAGTTCCAAATAACCACAATTCAGTTAGATTGTGTCCATTCAAACAACCAATAAACAAACATTAAGTTTCTCTGGTAAACGGTAACCATTACTAATTCACACCCAATTGGGCTATAGTTACCAAAAAGACCAATAAATTATATACAGGGTTAATCAGCGAGACTTCTTTCCTCAGGTTTAACAAATCTATGTTGAATAAATTCAAAAAGATCTTCTTCGCTTTTGAGAGGAATCGACTGTCCGACCACACAAGTATGCCCAATCTTACGCAAGCTATTTTTATCCAAGACGAAACCCTTCGAAAGAGCATGTTGCGCAATTTGATCGAAAAATGTTCTGCTGCCTGTCAGGTAAAACAACCCACAGACGTAGCAATCTTTGGGAATACAGTGCAAACTAATTAGTCTGTACGGAGAGGACTTCAATTGCGCCAGGCCAACAAATGTATGGTGCTCTAAAGAAAGGCGTTCCTTTAAGAAACCATCTTTCTGCAATGCTTTGACAACTTCGACGAGACTATCTTTCAGCAAAGTAGAAACATTACTATTAGTAGATTTCATTTTGGAATGAACCAACAAAATGTCAATACGATCACTTTCGTTTGCGCCTCTTCGGTATGAACCACAAATGGTAATCTGAATGTATTCATTTACCTTTTCCACTATTTTCTTTATGTGTTTGGCAAACTTCTCAATTTCATCTCGTGAAATTTGTTTGGACAAGTCTTCAAAATGTTTCAAACAAATCACTTGAGGAGGTGAGAGCAACTCGATTTTTTCCCTAAGATCGGCAATAGTGTTTGCTTGATTAATTTGCATCCTCATGGCGTCAATTTTGTTCATGTATAGCTTCTCGTAGTTGTCGATTATTCTTTGATCCTTAATGTTTGATGAAGCAGGCGCTTTTCCATTTGTCTTGCTTTCGCTTTTGCTTTCTTTGACTGGTGTAAGAATATCATCTCCATTTCCTTGTAGAAATTCATCTATTTTTTGAGCAATCTTTGGACCAATACCGGGTAATTTTTTTGCCTCATCACCGGACTTAACACGTGTGGTCATCGTTGCAAGTGCATTGGAAGCCTTTTTGTACGCGTGATACTTATAAATGATTCCGTTAATATCACGCTCATGTTCTCCCAACTTAATGAGCATATCACAGATGTCTTGGTTTGGATTGGTTTGGTTGGCCATCTAAAGAATATAAATATTGTTAATATAAATAAATAGCATTATTTGTACTCACTTTAAGTAATATTTTTTGCCTTGTTTAGATAATAAATAATTAGATAGATTAGATATTGTTCGGCAATAGAAAATGTGATCAGATTGATTGCAATAAAGGCGAATACTGAAGTCACTTCTTGTGGGCAGGTAAAAGTTAACAGTGCCGCATTTGTTTACATGTGATTTGGTGCTTGCTTTTGTGGCGACATCTATCGTACAAAAATTAGATAATGGATTCATTTAGAACAAGAATTGACTATTTATGTAAGTGCTATCTGATGTAAAGTGACATTTACCATGATTGAAATGCTTCGAATGTAATTTAAAATCAAATTGCAATTTACTATGCTCGACTTCATTTAACATAGTGTTACCTTCATACGCGCACTCAACTAAACCTATCTTTGGTACGTTATGAATTTGGCCAATTCACTTTCTCTTTACAGCCTTGCTTGGTCCGAACGATTTCTCCAAATGCAAGTGGTGATGTCGCTTCTGCCTGACAATTCAGTGCAATCTTAATTGTCACTAAAGTCTTTTGATTAATCGTCTGTGTTGGTAAGTAAACAGTTTTTTTGTGATAGTTTCAAGCAAGTAAGTGGTCTGGTAAGCTTACTGGAGAGTGATTGCACTGTGTGCCCTCAAGTGGACCAGCAAATGGTCGCCCAATCGACTATCTTACTCCTATCAGCATTATTTCCAAGTAATTTGTGTATCGCACTGATCGTACCTTATACGATGCAATCTGCAAAGCAAGTATTGCACAGTTTATTTATTATTTACTAAACAAGCGAGTAGTGTTTGATTTCCCTGCTGATTCAAAGCAGCATCTTGTTGGTGCACATCTTAAACCATTTGGCAAGTGTTTCATTTGTGGTTTAGTTTGTTCACATTGGCACCATTCACAATGGAAGCAGTGGGTATTTATAATTTCCAAGCTACTTCAGAGGAAGAACTTAGTTTCCGAAAAGGTGACCAACTGAAGGTGCTCAATACAGTGGACGACACCAATTGGTACACTGCCCAGCTTGGCGCCAGACTTGGACGAGTGCCGCTCAATTACATCAAGTTGAAGGAGAACAACTGGTACCATGGAGCTATTACCAGGATTGATGCTGAAAAATTATTAAGCGATAAACACGAAGGCGCCTTTCTGGTGCGAGCTTCTCAATGCTTTGTTGACTCGTCGTCGTTCGCGTCCTCATTCACGCCTTCATTATTTTCTCTCTCCCTCAAGTACGCCAATGGTGTTCAGCACTTCAAAGTGTTACAAAATCCAGAAGACAAATTCTACCTGTGGGCAGTCAAATTCAATTCGCTCAACGAAATGGTCGAGTACTATCGCTCGGTCAGCATTAGCAGGTCCCAGGAGATTGTGTTGCGAGACAAACCGAAATTTGTCATGGCTCTTTATGACTACTTTCCGCAAGAGTGTGGTATGCTCGACTTTAACCAAGGAAATATTATCACCGTACTCAATAGCTCACGAGCAGACTGGTGGGAAGGCAAAATCAACGCAAGAAGAGGACTATTTCCTGCCACATACGTCAGTGCCATTCAGATGTGAACACCATCTATATATTCAAGCACTTTCGAATAATTTCCATTAGAATGTATATTGCCATCATAAGAGTAATCAATATAAAAAGGTCAATAATTGTCAAAGTCGACATTCATTTGTATAATTCATTGTCAACGATCCATTACAGTTGTCAATTGTCATTAATTAGCGTAACCAGCCAGGTAGTTAAATCGAATATCGCGAGTCGCAAGTGAAAGTAATAAGCCCGCTAAAAATATTAGCAAAATGGTCAAGTTGAGTTAGAAGCACCTTTGCGACCTGGCCGTGTCACCTACAGATAG
Organism: Rhizoglyphus robini; assembly: GCA_023373905.1. Classification (NCBI taxonomy): domain Eukaryota; kingdom Metazoa; phylum Arthropoda; class Arachnida; order Sarcoptiformes; family Acaridae; genus Rhizoglyphus; species Rhizoglyphus robini. Next base: position 4,317,871 of record JAKIJQ010000007.1, on the reverse strand, counting down.
GGGGAATCAGTCTCCGACGAAAAAAGCCGTTGTGTTAGCAAAGCCTCGTAGAAGTGCTGCCATCTAGTGGAACAAAATATCTGTTTACATATGGCGCTGAATCATCTACTTGCTTAATATAATCGGTATTATACCTACTAGAAAATTGTTTCTGGATAATTTAATGTTTCTCAATCCACAATTAGTATGTCAAATACCAAAATATCTCAAATCCAGTCTCAAAAAATCGGGCCCACGATTAAAGGGAAATTATTTTGACCTCACTGAATTTTGCATACAGGTGGCTTAGTGGTCAAAGCGTTGGCCTTTGAAGCGTGAGGTCCAGGTTCGACTCCTGGATACGGAAGTTTTTTTCGATTTATTTTCAATTTCTTTTAGGCTAAAAATGATCAAAACTACTTAAAATTAAGTTAAATACATTAAATTGCTCAAATTAGTTGAGTTTTCCTGACTTTTATTCGAGTTGAATCATACCATTGACATGCTTAACGATCGAGGCATAAATGTGAAAATAATAATTATTTTCATTGGAAATCACTCCAAAGTTGCTTAAATATCAATTACATGATCGTTTCAACTAAAAAAGTCGTAAAAATAAATGTAAAAAATCTCCGAATCCAGGAGTCGAACCTGGATCTCACGCTTCAAAGGCCAACGCCTTGACCACTAAGCCACCAATATGCAAAGTTCAGTGAGGTCAAAATAATTTCCCTTTAATCGTGGGCCCGATTTTTGAGACTGGATTTGAAATATTTTGGTATTTGACATACTAATTATGAGTCGAGAATTGTTAATTTCCCTAAAAAGACATTTTCTGGTAGATATATTGTTGGTTTTGTAGAACAGACAGCTGATTGAGCTGCCAATATAAACAGTAGGAGTAACGCAACTGTTGCCGCTTGAGGGCAGTAGTGTGCTAAACACAACGGCTTTTTTAGTCGGAGGCTGATTCCCCTACCTACAGATGTCAGTCCGAGCAAGTTTGTTTGCAAGCAAGTGCACTGTCTTGAACAGTTCAAGTTGAACTTTGCAAGTGAGAGACTGAATGTAACAAGTCACTTGTTGATCGGGGGATGTGCATGTAGGTAGGACTGTAGAGGTGCACTGGCTGTGTGCGTGCAACGCGCTAATTGCAACGAACACGTCCCACCAAAACAAAGCCTTCTCGGGCATCGAGTCCTCATCATCATTGATCAGTTTGGTTGCCAGCGAGACCATCTCCTCGATATCACCGTGATCAGCTCGACCAGCAATGGGATAACAATAGAACTACTAATCGCATTTACATTGGCTGCAACACTCAACTCACCGCAATCACCTGTAATGTTGGCCGTGTCTGGCCGCTCATCAACTCAACTCGGCCTCAAGTCATGCTCGGTTGAATTTTATTCTTGTTTTGATCCGCCTCCGTAATAATCACCCTTTTTGTTGCCCACATTGGACACTTATGTTCATCATCATCTCAGCATGCATTTTGTTTTGTTAATTTCTATACTGGCGATCTATCAATGATTGATCTGTCCTGTTTCTTATTTGATATTTCTTGTTTCAACTTCCGAAGCAATGGATGACCAAATTAGCTTTAGTTTATCGGACATTTTAGAATATTTTGCCTCCAGAAGAGGAAAAGTGGTTTATAGTGATATTGTCACTTACTTCAAACACGCACTTTCAAATCCTGCTACTCAAGGTTAGTCTCAATTAATGATTGAAATAATTATTTATTTTATTGTTTCATAGTTCAAGCGAGAAGCTTGTTTAAAGACCATGTAAACACTCTTGCAACGGTGATAAATGAAAATGTAAATATTGACATGTTATTTGATTTAATTCTACTTGTGTTATAATTTTTGTTCATATTCTAGGGAACTAAATATTTAGTGTTAAGACCAAAATACATGAAAAGATTATTTAATAATGACGAAGCAAGCAATGATTCAACGGATTCATCGAATTTGGCTGTAATAAATTCTAATCAAAATCAAAGCAATAGAACTGATAACGATAGGCAACCGCAAATTTCAACTCAAATTACAAATGACACTTCAAATCAAGTTGTTGTTAGCCAAACTCCCAGTGACTCAATAGAAAGACATGTCACCTCGAGTGCTGTCACCACTACCATAAACAATGTTGGCGATAGTAACGAGGCAATACATGACGATTCAGACATTCCTCCAAGACCTCCTCCTCGCAAAAAAGGAAGTTTTTCAAAAACCAAATCACCTCAAACCCAAATTACGAATATCGACAAGGAGAATCTGGAAATTACTCATTCGGTATGAAGGAATTTTATTTATTTACTAATTTAGAATTTACATTTGTCAATCAATGTCATGTAGAACTCACAAGCCGCAATGGGACTCGAAGCTAATCATGAAGTTAAGAAGGAAATACAAGAATTAGCCAGAACACCTGGACGTGTCAAAGAACATGCCCAAATTTTGAATAAACTTGCTTCGAGTGCTGATTATAAATTGCCAATGCCGTCTGTGAACAGTTCGGTACATTCTCAGGTAGTGAATAAAATAAGAAATGGTTATCATGGGAATGATTCCGATTCGGGGTCATTTCAAATTGCCGATTCTCTCAAGAAGAAATGGATTATTGCTGCTTCGAACTGTGATTACAATGAGCTTTGCTCTTTGCTCAAAGAGGACTCAAACCTTAGCTCTTACTGCGATTTCATTACGGGCTACAATGCCCTTCACTGGGCAGCCAAATTTAACAAGCCAAACATAATCAAACTGATTGCCGGCAAGCATGGTGTGAATCCGAACGTGAAATCATTCAGTGGAAGCACTCCTCTTCATTTAGCTGCTCAATTCAAAAATGAACTTATTATTAAACTTCTAATCGCTAGCTACAGTGAGTTCTTATAAATTGATAAATGACACATTGAATTATTTTTATTTTTATTTTATCTAGGTGCCAATAAAGATATTCGTGATAATTATGGAAAAAAGCCTTTTCACTATTTAGAGCCTGAGAAAAAGCCAAATGAACAAAATTCCGATAATTTGTCTGCTACCAATGGCGAGAAAACAAATGTCAATTCCAACAGTGCCAATGTGACTAGCACTACGAGTGCCACTGAAAACCTGAAGAATAACCTTCGAAATAAGATATCACATCAATCAATGCTCGTGCGCAATAAGCTACGACAAAGTAAAGCCTTTCAAAAGCGCAAAACTTCATTTTCATCCAAATGACTTTGTCCCAGAACAATTTAAACAACAATTTATTGTGACAATCTACTTAAACCCATCCGAATTTTGTATTCAATCATTCGAAATCAACACATGTTTTTACGCGTCCATCTCATCAATTCTATCTATTACGCAATGTATTTGCCATCTTTGTTTGATAAACTTTTTCTGTATTGACCATGTATTAATGTAATGATAATAAAGTATTTTAATATTTTTTTTTCGATTCAGTCTCTTGATAAAAATAAAATAAAAATTTCAAAATCATTGAAAAAATTTAATATTGCCCTGATATATAGAAATATTTTAAACGTCTAATTTATAAAACCAGAATCATTTTTTATTGATTTGATTAGGATTCACGTAAAACAAGACCAGAAAAGAAGCTCAACTCAGCAATAATTTAACATAAAAGCGTCAAGTTGGCGCTCCTACCAATGTTGCTAACTGGTAAATAGAGCCCATTCACAAAACAAGTAACCGGTGGTTCTGTAAACGCAAAACAAAGTGCAATTGCAGTCATTGAAACATTATTTGGATTGCTACAAATTGTAACCTAAAGCAGTGTGTCTTGATTATCGTTTTTTAATCTACTCGCTCTATTATTATGCTCATTATTTGATTGCTTATGAGTGAATATCTCTGTGGGTCTGTTTATATTGTGCGATCCAGCTAATAGGATTCTGGGTTAGGCATAATCAAAATTTACTTTTCCAAAATGAACTTCAAAGCAAAACTATTATTCATCGTTCTTTTGGGTGTAATTTTGCGATTTTCTCTTCGCTTCAGTTCTTATTATGGAGAAATTGCAAAGAGAGTTGAAGTTTCTTCTCCTGTCAACTCCTGGAGAAGAGGTAATTTGATTATCAAAAATTTTCATCGTTAAAATGTTGTTTTTTTTAATTTTACAGTTGTAGAAGGTGTTACTTTGAAGCAATTAAATATTTCACCTTATAGTGGCGACACATTTCATGAATCACCAATTTTCCTTAGCTTTTATCAATTTTTAATTTCTTACCTCAACGAGTTTCAGATTGCATGTTTTTTCATTCTTGTCGATATTGCCACCGCATTTGTTTTATCCAAAGTCTGTTCCTCTCAGATACAATCAATTTATTTGGTCGAGAAGCAAAGAATTCAGATAGAATTGGTCGGTAATAAAAAAGATATTCCAAATCTAAAGGATGAAGTATATTCAAATCTATTGATCCATCCCGACTCGATGTCAACGTCATCTTTTTGGACCATTGCCATCTATTTATTGTCACCTTATTCGATGTTGTCCTGTGTGGGCCAGACCACTTCAGTTATAAGCAACTTTTTAATCGCCTTAACCCTTCTCACTGCCACAAATGGTTACCGAATAAGTTTGCTATTCTTGGCTCTATTGAGTTTGAATTCGTTTTATCCACTTATACTGTTGCCAGCAATTGTTCTTTTTCTTGAGCAGAAATATCGGCTAAATCAAATAAGCTCATCGAAGAAATCCTCTTCGAATAACCGAAACCACCTATACATCGACATAAAAGCCTCTTCTACTCAATTTTCAATTGTTGTGTCCCTTTTTATATTCGCATTTCTGTATGGCTCCTTATTTATTTCATCGTTTTTTATTGAGAATCGATCATTTCAATTCATCCAATCCACATACGTTTTCATGTAAGCTCTTTTAGGTAATGACTATACCTGATTAATATTTATACTAATTACAGGTGGAGCGTGTCTGATTTGACGCCAAACATTGGTCTCTTTTGGTATTTCTTCACTGAGATGTTTGATCATTTTCGTGATTTCTTCCTTTGGGTGTTTCAAATCAATTTCTTCATTTATATCATTCCATTAACCGTTAATTTTTGGTAACGATTTTTTTTACAAGACATATTAACCTTAACTTTATTATTATTAGGCGCAATCCATATTTCATATCAATGATATCATTGATAATCCATTCTTTATTCAAGCCATATCCAACAGTGTCTGACTTTGCACTATATCTGGCCCTTTTGCCTCAATGGAGTCATTTATTTGAAAGTGAGTTTGTTCGCAATAGAAACTGTTCTCTAAAAAATCAATTTAGATATGAAGAGCAGCTTGGTTATCTCTTGCACCATTGTCACCTGTAGCGTACTTGCCCCTATTTTATGGTACCTTTGGATCATCCTTGGCACTGCAAATTCCAATTTCTATTTCGGTATTACACTTGCCTACAATGTTGCTCAGGTAAAGTGTGGACATATATAGCAAATAATATAATATTTATTTGATTTCTCAATATACAGATATTCCTCACAACGGACTTGATGTTTTCTTATGTCAAAAGAGAATTCTTTATCAATAATCTTCAACTTTATAAACTTTGCAAAAAAGCAGATAAAGCTCCAAAAATTGAGTTGAGCTTCTGATCAATAAAATTACAAATTTTAAGTAAACAGTCTGATTTTGTTTGATGAACAAGCAAAGATCCACGGTCGAATTGGGTGGAAAGTACAATTGACCATTGCTGAATTGTCCTTCTGTGATTTGAGCACTTTGACTGGCACGATAAGTGCATTTTGCAAGAGATCGTCGTATACCATACCGTGACAGACAACAATAGTTCCATCATCGGAGGCAGATGCAAACAGAGGATATTTGTTGTGGAACTGGACACTTCTAATCGATTTCTTATGATAACGAAGTGTCTTGTAAGCTTTGGTTGACAAATCCATATCAAACCACTGAACCTTTGGATCTACACCTCCAATGAGCACATTATCACCTAGAAAAATCCAAGTTAATTGTATTCTATTCACACTTCTTTTAATATTGAATTTTTACCTCCAGGATGAATTGCCAAGCACGAAACTTCACTAGTATTGACCACAAGTTTCTTAGATAAGTCTTGCTTTATCAGATCATACACACGAACAGACTTTTTAGTTGCCACAAAGAAATAAGCTCTAGTCGGATGGAACTGAACGCACTTGATCGTGTCTTTTGATTTTTTGAATGGCACCTTTAAAAGAGTAAAATTAGCTTTGCTTAGTTCAATTAAAAGTACATACCTGAGATTTCCTTTTGCTCAAATGGTGAATAACCACTGATTTGTTCGCACCTGCAGGCATGACGGTAGCAAAATATTGACCGCCCGAATGCCAGGTTAGTTGACTGATTTCGAAGTTGTGCTTAATAATCACACGCATTCCTTGGTTCCATTGGTCAGCATCCGATTTGGCATCGATACCTTGCCATTCCACAGAACTGTTATCTTCAGTTTGGCTAGTATTACCATTCTCTTCATCCATAAAGAAATTCATAAAGAAATCATCAGTTTGGCTAACAATTTGTTTATGACCAATGCCTGAATTGATAATATATACTTCTTTATCCACAACAGCCGAAATAATGGTTTTTGATGTGTCGGGATACCAATTTACACATGTGACGGGAGCAGAGAATTTAATGGTTTTGAAGCAACGGCCAGTAATGATTTCAAAAACCTTTAAAATACCAGCATTGTCGCCCGACACAAAGAACTGGCCACTTGGTTCGACACAAACTGAAAGCACGTTCCCTTCATGTCCCAAGTAAACCATAGACTGAATGGCAGGAAATGGTTGTAAGTCAGCAGGTTTTGGAAGCTGGGGAATAAGATCTTCGGGATTAACTTGAATCCTATTTTTTCGAGCTCTTGGACAAAGATAAAGATCAAGACAACGCTCAAATCGCTCTTTGACAAAATCAGGATAAGCAGGCACTTGACGTAGCGAAGAATAATCTCGAGGAATAAAATTTGTTTTGCGTTCTTCTGGTTCCTGTTCAAGCCATTCTTTCTTTTCCTCTTCGTTAAACAAATATTCAGGAGGGGGATTGTACGATTCCTCATGGCCAGGTGGCTTCAATTTGGGTGCCGCAATGTAACGATCATTTCTTCTATTCTTCTTTTCGCTTTCTTTGTCCCATAAATCGTAGGAAAAGTTAAATGGAGCATCTTTTTTCGGTGTAGGCCTTGGCTTTAAACGGGCACGCTTAATTGCTGTCACTAACTTGCTGACAATTCGTTTCTCTGAAATAGATGGAATGAAGCTAGCTTTCGTTTCAGGCCTATTAGTAACTGGGTGAATCATTTTTTCATAAGAGAAAAAATCAATAAATGGTGCATATGGGTCATAGGTCGGGTCTGGACATTTAGCATTACGAATTCGCTGAACCAAGTTGACATCTTCGTTAGTAAGAATGACCTTTTGCCCAGTTAAATTGTCTTTTACTGTGCGCCAATAATTTGGGTCGTCCATCTTATGAAGAAATTCATCAATCTCATCTTCATTGGGAGGTTTGATAATCTTTCTACCATTTACATCATAGCCAATGTGGGCGTAGTCTTTGTACCATTCATAAGGAATATTTCCAATAGTGTTCACTACGTCCTACAATCAAAACATTAGAATACAATAAATTCAATATATTTCACTACCTCTTCGTCCGAAGAATCATAATGGTATTCGTCCACTTGAGCAATGTTAGTACCAGATTGAACGGGTTTCATGTCATGTGATATACTAAATGTCTTCGATTTATTTGCCACGTCCGAATTTTCAATCATTTGGTCGTTGTCGTGCAAAACTTTCGTGAAGAGATTGTCATCGTCTGCCTCGACTTCATCACCAATAGCTTCGTCATCGCTGATTTCTTTTAAATTTAGCTAAAATAAAATCAATCATTATAATGCCAACAATGCCAACAAATGTACGTTATCTCCCATCTTGTCAATATCCAGAGATGCATCGCTATCTGAATCGTTTTGATTGATTTCATCTCCATCATCGCTCTCTTCGTCTGTCTCATCCTCGTCGTCATATTCTTCATCCTCTTCAAATTCAAACTCGGATTCATCTGAAGATGACTGTTCTATTTCTTCAGAAGGCGCTTTCCGCTTGATGGCCTTTTTGTTGTTCACTTTGGTAGCCATTTCAAAAGTATTGAAATTATTGAAACAAACCAATCAGCACAACACGTGCCTAGGCTGACTATTGTGACACAGGTGGCATGCACATATGTTTGGTTCTATTTTAACTCTATGAACAATGTGACTCCATTATATTTTGCTTGAGGCATTCTTGCCACTAGAACCACTTGTGGTGTTGTTTTGATTCAATTTTTATTTACTGATTCAAGTTATTTTTATGAAAATTAAAATTATTATTTTGCGATTATACTGAAAATATTTTATCTTATTAACTCTAACACTGCGCCAAATCAAACCTTTTGACCATGACGAGATTATATTGAACATTTGTTCAAAATTTGACCAATCAAAAGCCCTCAAAGGTCTCTTGAGCCTTCGAACCAGCTGAGTTTGTGGACATTGAGAGGCAGTGCATGTGGCCACCGGCAAGTGTTACCCTGACGCAAATGACCCCTAGTGCTGCTGACAAGAGGATCGGATCACAGGCAGTGGCACAAGTTGTTCTCTGCCACGATCATGCGCACCTCTTGACCGGTGAAACGTTGCGAATACGTTTTGACTCGTAGTTGTTGTGTTGGGCTTGTTGAGTGTGACTGCGTTCTTGTGTATTGCATCCATTTGGCTTGAGCTTACTGACTCAATAGGTTGCAATCTTTTGACTTACTTTTGTGATCACAAATCGTCATTAACGCGTTTTTTATACGATTTTCAACTATGGCCATCGACAAGTCTATGATCAACCAATTCGACGATCAGCTCCATTCTGCTGACTACAATAACAATCTTCGCAATTGTCCCACACCTCTTCTTGGTGATCTTATTGGTAATGATTTGTTGGAATCGATGGGCACTTTTGATTCTTTGGAAGAAATTATGGCCTCCTATCCAAGCATGGAATTGCAATTGTTGGCTGAAGGCAACAACTCACCAATAACTAATAGCATGCTATCCCAAACTGCGTTGTCCAACCAATTTACCGCTATCATGCCATCATCAAACGTCCACCAATCGTCCAACTACGCTGAGTTGCTGCCCTCAACCTCATATTTAAACTCAAATTCCCCATTCTCTTTTATAAACGAATCAAATACATTCAAAACTATCCAACCCGAATCTTCATTCCACGACGACAGCAAAACTCCCATCATAGATGACAATAGCAGCAATACCATGATGCGAAAGAATGTTAATAAAGAAAAATGCATGACGCGAAATGCTGTCTTAGCAAGACAAAATAGAGAGAAGAAGAAGCATGAACATCATGGCTTGATTAAAAAAGTCGAACAACTAGAAGAAGAAAATGCCTCTTTGAAGAAGAAATATCATGATCTTAGAGAAAGTTATCAAAATATGCAAGAAAGAAATACTTACTTGGAGGCTGTTATTCAAAATTTACCCGAAATTGTAACCATGGTCGAACATATGCACAAATTTCCTGGCAACAACACCAACGTAGGATCTAAAAACTAGATTATTTCAACAAATATTTATTAGTGCCTTGTATTGCATCTTATTGCATCATTCATTTTAATTTGTAATGCTTTTAGTGATATTCTCATGCATTGTTATCTCAATATTCTCTATATTTATTATTATGTTAACCTCTTTTATTGTTATGACCATTTGTTTTTAATTTCAATTGACCAAATAAAATTCACAATTTTTAGTTGAAAACTGATGAGCTAATGCTTTCAATTGGGGACAAACTACTTTGCTTTGCGAGTTTGATCCAGCTTCTGTAAGTAGGTACATGTTATGACCATTTTCTGGCCCGCTTTCTCAAAATGGCTAAATGCAGCCTAAGTTTGAAATAAACAAAAACGATTACAATGGTGGATAAAAGGATTGAAATAGATTACGTCAGCGAGTATTTTGCCAAGTCCTTTGCCACCGTATATCTTTGGAACTTCGGTGTGATAGAGCAAAACCTCGCTGTTGTTCAACTGTTCATAATCAATAAATGCGTCATTGTCTAGTGAAATTACAAACAAATTAACACTCAGTTTAAAGTTAATTAATTTTTGTATTACCAGGATCTAATTTGATTATGAACTTGTGTTTCTTTGGGTCGTGTTCGACCACATATTGATTGGAAGACAAACCACGGGCAATGATTGTGGCCATTTGAAGTCTAGTTCGAGGCATTGTCACAGCAATTTTACTAGGCGAATTTGTCAGGTGCTTGAGAGCTAGCTGGGACAATAGGCGAGTGGAAGACATGGTCAAATAAGCAAAAAACAATTAGGTACACTTGAAACAAGAGTCTTTAAAGTCTTGTTGTGCGTTGGTGTGATGCTTTGCTTGTGAACTAGTGCAAATGTAAGTCAAAACAAACACACACCGACAGCATTGCGGAAAATGCCACAAGTAGAGGCAAAACAGCTAAACAGCAATTCATCCATCGATAGAACAAGTGAATGAAAAAGTACAACTTGTCACGAGTTGTTTATTCGTTTTGCCCTTCTGTTTACATGTGTCAGTTCAATGAGAAAAGTGTTGTTGCTCATTTCACTCAATGGGTGGCTCTCTATGCTCCATTGTTCAACGATGGTTTCACTTTGTGAAGTACACAAAATTTCATTATATAATTCTTATATTACATTATACAATTTCGTACTGAGAACATAGCCAAAATTTAATAAATCGTTTCGGCACCAGAACAATTAAAAGTTACAACTGCGACGAGCTTGGTGTTATGAGGGACAAATGAAGACCAGCTCAAAGGCCCATTCCGAAGGACAAGACAAGTACTAATACTAGTATCAGAAAACTTAAACCCCGTTCAATTGCAACAACTTGTTATATATCATATTATATTAAAGTCCAGTCATTCAAATAAATGGCACAACAGAGAACAAAAAAGTGAAATTGAAATTATTTTGCATTTTTAAAACAGTTTACTGTTCAATTGGGTCTCGGTGAGACTTATCAGAGATAAGCTTTACTTGTTGTCGGAGCTGCCCCCTCGACTGATAACCGATTTACTCGAATCTCCCGATTTTTGTTGTTTCTTCTGCACTCGGGCCGGATCTGCACTCTTTGGACGCTTTTGCTTGCCCGCGCTTTGAGCCGATTTCTTCTTTGGCTTTTTTGGAGTGTGTTTGTTCTGCTTCGCTGAGGATTTCTTCTTCGATTTAGATTTAGATTTAGACTTTTTGGATTTTTTCGGGTTCTTGGTCTTTTTGCCTCCTTTCTTGGCCATTTTAGCTTTTCCACCTTCCACCATAGAGGTGTAGTCCATCGAAACGGCCGAGGTGTCTTTTGAGGCTTTCTTTGAAGACTTTTTCTTCTTCTTCTTAATACTAGTTTTGGCCATCGAATCGGATTTGCCAGTCATTTTTACCTTTTCTTTAGCTAAAATCACTTTTTTCGGAGCAACTTTCTGGTTCTTGCTAGTTCTCTTTCGAACTTTGTCCACGATAGACTTGAGTGTTATCTTTTTGGCCTTGCCAGTATCTTTCACCTTGGGTCCAGCCTTAACTTTTTGACATTGGTCAACTTTCTCGACAGTTTCGTTGTCTGTATCATCAGTCTCTTCAGTGTCCTCTTCCTCACCTTGCTGGGGACCTGCCTGTGCCTCTTGTTGCCCTTCTTCCTCGTCTCCAGCTTCTTCTTCAGCTGCATCCTCGGCAGCATCTTCACCTTCGCCTTCTTGGGCCTCTTCTTCAGCTGCTTCGTTCTCGTCAGTTTCCTCGTCGCCTTCCTCCACAGTTTGAAGTCGATCTTTACTGTCGTCTAAGAAGCATTTCGTTAATGAAAGTCGAATGAAAAATAATAATACTTACTACTAGCGCAACCTCCCATTGGTCAGGGTTTAGATTTGTGGAGACAAAAAAGTGAATGGCTCATTAAGGCTGACTTGAGTTTGCTTATTTATTTCTAGTCGAACAGGCAAATCTAATTCAGTGTTCAATCAAAGGTGTTCGATGTTCAGGGCCTTAGCTTCCATTGTAAAATAGAACACTTGACTTTACCAAGAGAGGATTATTTGGTAGAACATTGACCAAATGCATATGAAAGTGAGCTAGACTGTCCATTGTAACCGAATGCGTATCGAATGTTTGACTGGGCAAGCACATCCGCCAAGCATCATCATCATTAGGACAAATTATGAATTTACACTCCACTCACACAGGAATCATGTTTGCAAGGAAAATGGGTACAATTAATTGATATCAATGAGCCACAGGGAGACAGTGTAACGCACCGAGCGATTAGCTCATGCTTCCATTGGCGCACATTATTCATAGATCCATTCGACATTGCACTGGGCCCCACCGTGCTACCCCAACAACAGGGCAACAAAGAAACAAGCCAAAGCAGATTAAATAGCTATTAGACTGAATTTTGATAAGATTAAATTGCCAAATCAAAAGAGGCACGTTATTAGATAAATAAATAACGGTAATCACTATTAGTGGTGTAATTGCTCCGAATGGCAAGCCACCACTAGGTCTGGCTTCGGTCTGCTCGCCATATCGCGATATTGCCTGTACCCTTTAATTGTGACAAAGTCAACTCAACCAAACGGCAGTTAATTATTTGACGCCAAATATAAATATAAACAAACTAATGAAATAATGAAATAATAATATAATAATGTAAAATAGAAAGCGCGTTTTTTGCCGTATTGATTGGGCAGTGAAATTGATTGGCTGACTGAGAGACACTGCAAGTGTAACGATTATTGCTGGATGAGCCAACAGGCACACAGCCAGATGCAATGCTCCAGTGGCAATGCTTTCCATTTATTTACGGCATTTGGAACGAGGCGTGCTTTATGGGCCTCTGTCAGTGGGCACCAGTGGATCGGTGCCAGCCTCGTGCATAATGACGCCTAAGGAGATATTATTTATGGCTCCCCAAGCACTGACTGCCAGGCATTAAGATGCTCATTACAGTGATGATCATTATGATTGGCTTCAAGTCGCAATCATCATTAAACAAATTAGATCAAAGGCACAGTGCAGATGCACCGCACCGGGCACACCATCCAGTGGATGCATTGCACAGCATCCCCGAGTCACTCACCAGTCAGTGTCTAATCAAATTACGGTAATGGCCGCAGTGGCAATCATAATTAATAATAACAATTAATATTCATACCAATTCATATCAATAAAGGCGCTATCGGACCACACGAGACGAGTCCCACCAAGGGCACTGTCAGGACTGCATCGTTGCCCAATTGATTGCAAACACTGCCAGCGAGATTGACGCCACTCGGGTCGGGTGTGTTGGCCTGCATTATCTGGCAGAGCACTTTTTTTACTTGCACCAGTGCGCCATGCCAACCAGTCTGCATCGATTCTAATTAGACTCAAACACAATCAAAGCTAACAAACAAATTGCACTTTTTACAGTGGTAAATAAGCAAATATTATAATATAAATATAATGGTTATAATTAATGAATGGCAATGGCAACAATAATTGCATTACGAGATACACTTGTCAGGCTCACAATGGTAATGACAATCTATTAGTACAGTGGAAACAGGCCAAATCAAACCTTACTGACCATCTGTGCCTTTACGGGGCTTAAATTGTTAAATTGACTATGAGAACAACCGTGTCAGGCTAATCAATGTGCAGCAATGCTCACATTCGACCCGAGCCAGTGCACTAATAGCACTGATCTCACAGTCATATCTCTTTCCATGCATGGCCACAACAATCGAAATGACCCATCTGAATCTGGTGCATTCTCTCAAGTGATCGCTTGGTCTGTCAAGACAGGACAGCAGTCCAGTTTGGCCATGTCTCCATTAGCACAAGTCAGTGCATCATACTTGTCCGAAGCACTCGGTTGATCAGTGACCAATCGAGTGAGTCCACTGGATCAAGATCTATTTAATTACTGAAAGAGCTCATCTCGAGAGTCACAAGTGTGTCAGTGCGGAGCACTCTTCAAACAGCCAATTTGTGAAGGATCAGTCAGCAGACAAACTTTACACAAGAACATCACCACATCAGTGACCAATTAAAGTTTAATATTTAAATTTAATATTGCAACAAAAGTGTCAAATCAAGTGTCGTCGGGCATGAGGAAATTTAATTAACTCACTGTGAACTTGGCTCGTAGCTCGAGCTCGAGTGGGGTCGTTGTTTCGGAATTCGCACCGATTGGCCTGACCTTCCCCATAGACCACACAAACCATACACCAAACACAAACTTGCGCTGATCGTTGGCCAACTAGACGGTCTTGTCCGGTGTCAAATTTCCACCTTTCGATTCAACTTTCACACAGATGAGAATGTGCATAAGGTATGAGAGTGAAAGTGAAACGAAAGGCGTATCGAATTGCCATTAATTGGTACAAACAAACACATGCAAAGTTTGCAAACAATCCGCTTACAGATCGATATGTGATTTATTGTCTTTCTGACCTTGTTGGCAATGTTGTCAGTGCTAAGTAAAACATTTCCATTAGAGAATAGGGCAAAGTGCACGTCCCACTGGCATGTGCCAGTGAGAGAACAAGTTAACCTCGATGACATTCACATCAGTTGGTCTGTGAACTAAGAATTAAACGAGTAACTTTATTTATTGTTGAGAAAGCAAGGAAACAATTCCCATCAAGATTTCATTAATTGGTTTGTCCGACATCATCGGTAGTGTGAGCCAGTGGCACTGAGTGTAGCAGTGCTGCATCAAACCAAATCCGTTGTGGCAAAGAACACCTTGTCTAGAGCAAGTCCGTGTGCGCGTTGTGATGTTCGTGTCTAGTCACAATTCGTCATTGTGTCACTGGCAGAGTAATGGTTCACATCAATGCGTGCATTGTGGCCATCATATGTCATCGAAGTGCTCATCTTCGATTCATTTCCATTTGCTCATTCATCTTTATCATCTCCAGCTGACACCAGACAGGGCAAGTCAAAGGGCGACAATGCAAAGTCAGCACGATGATTGGGGACTGGATCTGGCAAATTAAAACAAAACTGCAGGTCTGCATAATTAGTGGCACACGCATTAAGATGTTAATCGGGCTGCTTAATGCTTGTCTTTGAACACACGCTTAATCCACCAAGCTAACCTATGTCAATTTGACTCGGATTAAAGAATCCGAAAACACGACACAAAGCAAACACAAAGGCACAGTTTGGGCTGCCGCGGTGGGGCAGAACGAGGTGGCACTAATGCCAATTAGTGTGGTACAGGTAACTCGGGCCAAGTCGGTTGTCACTGAACGGCATCATTAAGACATTGGCCAGATTATCGCCCAACAATGTGTTGATTGAATAAAGAATCAATTAATCACAATTAATTTGCACTGTTCGGCAGCGCTAGGGAGGCCAGCTAGAGTGGAGTGAGCACGCCGAGCAGCATTAGCATTCATTAGTGAGCCAATCTGCAAGTCGCGCCGCGAACAATTAATCTATCATTAGGACAATCGTTATTTGCAGTGCCGTTGTTCACATCTATTTACACGCAAAGACATTTGTTTGAGACTGTTTGCTTTGAAGTGAAGTCATGCACAACTAGCAACTCGGTAATTGAATTCAATCGATTCGTGGCAGTTCATTCTTTATGCGAGCAAACAATCCATCTGCAAAGCTCACAAGCTCAGTTCGATTACCGTTCGAGCCAAACGAGTAAATCCTCTAAACACGACTTTCCTCCCACTGAACGGTTCGCTCAATTCGATTCGAATCTGAACGACACATGTAAATTTGCATGTGGCAAACGACACAATTAGGCAGCTATTGAATGAATCTGACGACGACAGAGAACACATGAATGATGATACACTAGTCCAAGACTTGTGCAGATTATTGACTCGTGCTGGTGGTGATGGTGGCGGTGGTGGTGGTGGTAGTGCGTGTGCACAAAAACAACTTGGATGCGGACTGATAGGCAGTGCAACGTGATAGTCAACTGCCACTGATTGAACGATTTGGCATTGCACTTTGAATTCTCACACAGAACTGCCACCGATGGCTACTGTTACCACTCCGAGTCGACAGTGAGAGGAGTGCAATTCGCCAGTTAATGATCGAATGGCTCGCTTGCTCGACAGTTCAAATCATTTATCATCGACCAAGGCCACACGAAGCAACGGAAATGACGGACCATTCCACAAAGGGTTGATTGTGAATGCTATGTCTAAAAACGGTCTACAAAAAAAACGTCAAAATGCATATTGGTGGCAATGCAAAACAAAGTGGTGTAATCAAATGCAAACATAGCCAAAGCAATGAATGAATCTGTATTAATGTGTTCGACATTGTCGAATGGCCACATAATTACCGATATGATCTGTATTTGTCCGTGTGCAACAACGGCGATGACGAGTGGACTCAATGAGTCCGACTCATGGCAGAGTGCTGAAGAGTAATGCACTGGCACCAGTTTCATGGACCGACGCGACATGGCTCCAACCAGACACGAACGCCAGTGAGAAGTGAAACTTTCAAGCAAGCCCAAGTCATTTATCATTGATTCGCGCCCCTAGGTTTGATGTGTGTGACTGAGGCAAACATCGTCATAATTAGACTTGAGCTTGACTTGCAGGGGACAGAACAGTAATTTAAAACAATTATTCACACACACACACACACCATGGACAGTGGCAATGTGCAATGTAAAATAAACTGCGCATATAAATCATCAACTATGGTATAGAGCGAGTGTGTTTAGAATCGAACCAAATTAATAGAACATTTCAAGATAATTGCCATTCAAATACATAAATGAACAGTGGGCGAACTGTTTCAAATGGTAACCATTCGGCTCGACTCGGTTGCATTTGACTGGCTTAATATCGCGGCATGACAAAAGCAGAACGTGTCATTAGAATCGTCATAAATCACCAGTGCTTGCATAACGAACGTATCGATTAATATGCATTCACTCAGATCGAACAGGCAGATTAATCGCTCAGTTGATGCTCACTGGTTGGTGCTCTACTCCACGGTGATTGTTCCATGGTGCCTGTCCACCGATTGCCAGCGTTCACTCTGTCCCCGGTGCAACACAACAAACATCCTCATTAGGACAAATCGAGCAATGATGGGTTGTGCGGTAGTTTGCACTGCACCCGTGAGTGGCATTGGCCATGAATAATGAATTCATTGGGCACAAGTGTCAACCAACCACTCGACCAACAAACCAGTGAGAGGGCATAAAGTGCACAGGCAAATTGATTCGACTCGCTTTCTCTGTCACCCTTTTCACCGCACTCGTCAATAATCACTCGAGATCGACAATGCACAAATGAGAGCAATTACTCGATCTTCAAGATTGGCACCCAAACACGAGCGAGTTACTAGGTAGGAACACCTTCATTCGATTGAAATGCTTTGAAGAGCAGCAATTTGGCACTGAGGAATTTATGTAATTAAAATAGTTGACCAAAACAATGGCGGCAATAGTGACCAGAAGTGGACTAGCATCTACTAATGTCACACCTAATGAGCGTTCGTTTGTGTGTTGTTGAGTATTCAAATGTGCCTTTTGATGGTCTAAGTGCTGTCAGTCTAAATTGATGTATCAGAGGCCACAATGCTCCCGGTGTTGAACACGCTCTTTATTTAACGATGGTCACCATTGCAATTGTGAATACTTTGGTGGCTTGCCATTGCAATGAACACTGGTAGCAGAGCATTCATTCACACATTTGCTACGTTGATAACTTACTTAGCCGAATATTGTGGCATTAAGAATGTAGCGAACCAGTGGTGGCTTGGTGGTTAAGCGGACGATAATAAACGGCTATAAATGGCGGCTCAGTATAAATATTTAAAATATTTGAATTAACATATAAATTTGGAAGTAAACCTTATTAAAAGTAATAACCGCAATAATTCAACTGTCACATCAGCCCTGTCCATAGTAGCACAGTGGTGCGCTGTCCCAGCCGGGCGCATTGTCAGATCACATTTGGCCGAGTGCCATCAACCGAAGGCCTCATAATCATTACCGTTGTCGTATCGTCATAATCACAATCATCACTGCAACCAGAACATGGCCAACAGTGTTGAGACACACTCGCCATTGCTTCAGCACCAACTTATCACCCACAGCTGAATAAATGAACTAGTGAATTATTTAAATTTGCACATTTGTTTAATTCGATAATTCTAATGTTTGTCTTAGCACCATTGGAGAACTCTATAATTTGGTGCTCTCTTTGCTTGCTAGCATCCTCACTAACCAACTAACAGTGTGTCTACTATCATTTTTCTAATTAAAATTTATAGAATACATGAAATATTCAGCTTAACAATGCTCACTCAGATTGCACAAACAACATGTCCCCTTTCGGTCCACTTCACTGCACATATTTTCGATTGACTCTTCAATCGCAGTTGTCTTGTCTTGACTCTTCCGTTGGCTCGCTAGTTCAGTGTACAAATTTAAATGTCCTCTGTGCTGTCCGGACAGAATAGATGGCGCTGTTTGGGTGAATTGGCCAGAATATAAGAGAAGCCATTGTCCCAAGTAAATTGAACTCATGCTTGTGCCCCCCTATGTTCGAGCATTGACTGTCAAGAGGGATGGATCGATTATCGACAAAGTAACGCTCGTTACAATCGGTACAATCGCTTGTTGGGTCGTGGTGGTGAGAAATTCCAGACAAGCAAATATGAGCCAGACGGGGAGAAGAAAATACGGTGACGGGAAGACCGAGAAAGGACGAGGTGTCGGTAACAAATAGTGGCCATATTAAATACGTGATTCTGCAAAATTTAATGTTCCATTTGTAGTGACTTCAAATAACAATGTGCATGTGCATTCATTCGGCTGTTGGAGCAGTTACATAAATTAGGTTGCAAGTGTGGAATCAGCATCATTGCAGAGACGGCAAAGGACAACACAGTTGACTCCAGTCTGCAGTGCAGTCCCGACTTGCTTGCTCACCGATGGATGTGGTGGCATTGCTGAACTTGGTCAGAATCAAGACTACGGCCACCAACTTGTCACACTGGAGATATGTCCAAATTTAAAATAAGTGAAAATGAAAAATCGCACAAATAAATAAGGACAGCAAATGGAGAAAATAAATGGAACGATTAAAGCAGAGGAAACAGACACCGCGCCACAAGCAGCACTGTTAGGAAGCAAAGTGGTAGTTATAATTTATGTCACTTTTCTCCAACATAAATGGCATTCATAAATAAAGTGACAAATAATAAAATTACAACAGCCAATGTCAAGATTGATATGGCTGTAATTGATGGCTGCCATATATCATTCAAAATCTATTTTCCCAATTCTTCGGTAATTGTCGTTCGATGGTGCCAGGCACGGAGACAGTCTTCTGGTGTGCCTTGCAAATTGTTGATAAATCAAACAAGCAAGCAGCCAGACAGAATGGCGCAATGGATGGGACAGTGATTGTGCCAGTGGCACCACCAACTCGTCACTAATCGAACATATCGGCGCCATTTGGGTGCAGTGGCAATCAGCGGACCAGAGGAATGAGTGAAAGCTTTCAATCAATCAATAGTGGTGCACGCAGTGGTAATGTCGGCTGGCAGCAGTCGGCCAGGCCTGCCATCCATTTATCGGTGGTAATATCGTTGGCCTAATAGAGAATTAATGTCGTCATTGTCTCCATCTAAATCCATATCTCACATGTCAAAATAATGTGTCTAAACTTATTATTATGGCCATGATTATTGCCATTGCATGATGGGCCTTTGGCGCCAGTAGTGTATATGGTTATATGGCGGCCAGTGTCTTTGTCTTGCTGCCTCGAATGTGTTTGATAGAGGCCATTTATCTGGGCTGCTTAATTCCTCGGCGAATGCTCATTTATCCTCGATTGCATTACAATTCTGTCTATTCTGCATCAATAGAAATAATAAAATCGTTCTAATTGGCACAATGGTCATTAGTCGAATTATAAAATATCGCACTGCACCACTAGGAAGGAGAGTGCAATGAGAATGCAAAGAAAACAACAGTCCCACCGACTACCTTGTCTTGGATCGATGTCCACTGGCCACTTATCGGCTGGACACAGTCGAGAAGAGTTGATTGAATCAACCTTGCCGTCAAGCATTGCCACCCAATTGGTGTGAAGTGCAGATGGAGCAGCGAATGAAAAGAATTAAGTTGCTTCACTGCGATTCGGTAATTTATGGCAATGATTTGTGCCTGACAGTGATGATATCGTTGGCCAGTGGAATTAGTGCCGTTATGCTGGCAACAGCACCGAATTAGCAAGCCATGCAGGCAAGAGCACTTATTTATTGAGCTCTACTCGAGGCAAGTTAATCTTGCTCATGTCTGCGCCTAGATTACGCCTCTCCAAGTGAGCGTCTTAATGAATGAGCGAAGGCAGA
Organism: Rhizoglyphus robini; assembly: GCA_023373905.1. NCBI lineage: Eukaryota > Metazoa > Arthropoda > Arachnida > Sarcoptiformes > Acaridae > Rhizoglyphus > Rhizoglyphus robini. The sequence continues at coordinate 4,297,421 of JAKIJQ010000007.1, read as the reverse complement.
CAAAGAGTAGACAATAAATAAACAGAATGGGTTAACTTGCACAGACCAATACTGCCGATTTCCAACGGAATATATCAACGACAGACAAAAGGAGCATAGCAAAAGAGACAGACGAGCCAAGACACGGCACCACACGTAAGCAGATTGTGTTGTGCACCGACCATGCCACTAGTGCAATCAAGACAAATGAACGAATCACTAGCGAGCAATTACACCCAAATACCCGCTTGTACCCACTATCCCTGAGTCCTCTATCTTCGGTGCCTTTTAATTTGCACTTGGCACTTTTCAATTTCAATCTCGCGCTTCATTCATAAATTACCGCTATTATAGACAGCCATCTATCAGACTGTCAAAACAAACAGATCAGTAGTGGCACTTGGAAGGCTGATTCAGGCATCATCTGATGGTGCATGCTGAGTGGCCTTTGGCTCACCCTTTCGTTAATAGAGTGACTGTTTGGTTATGTACTCCGGCGTTGATGCAGTGACGGATCAGTCGGCCTGAGTGGGACTCTATTTGTAGTGTTGTAATTTAACTGTGCCATTTGCTAATATAAAGATACATCACATCGCTTGATCCCTCTATTAGAGACTAACAGATCGCATTATCACACAAAAGGGTCTCTCGTCGACTGTTGATGGATCTGAGCAGTGGCCCGACTGTCCTCACTGTTTATCGATAATAAAGCAACTTCTGTGGAGCACACAACAAGAGATAAACAATCATCGGCAATAATAGAAGTAATAAATTTTCTAAATACATCATTGCCTTATTGCCACCATTGCCACTGATGCATTATTGCACTGGTGCCTAGTGCCTAGTGCCACTAGGGCTATTTATAATAATAAACATGCACGGCGCGCACTGAGTAGCAACACGAGGGGACATTAGTGTGGAAATAGTGCCGAGTGAGTCTTATCTCACTTATTGCCTGCTAGCTGTGAAGACAAATGCTCACGTTGATGAGCATGCACATAATGGTGATGCAATCAAGAAAGGATGCACCGTCAATGATGATGACGAGCGAGATGAGCCAGAGATGGAGATGCCATGATGAGACTCCGATGAGCATCCATAATGATCACTGCTGATACAGCCCGACCATCGCCATAACCATAAATTATCGGAATGGACTTTCGCTGCTGCCGCCGCCACAGTGGCTCCTTGTGCGAGCAAGGTTTTCATAAGTTTAATGAGCACCAATCGAGCCTTGTTGGCTCAGTTCAGGTTTCATCATTACACTCGATTGTAATCATCATTAGAGTTGACAGAGTAAACACAGACAGCAGACAACACTGGTGACTGGTCTGCCTCACTGGCCCGTGCGGTTCCCTGTTTGTCTGGCTCTCTATTACCGTGCTGCAGATAAGAAGAAATAAATGAGACACAAAACATTTAGACATTAAGGCCGAACAAGACAGTGAGGAGATGAGATAAAAGCGTAATAATGACAATCAAGCACACCAACAAGGAGAGCCCACAGGAAGAAGTCAAAGCATGCCGGTCCAAGACAAATGCAACAGCCATTTATTAGCGCCATTCGCGGTATTAACGGTGCATGTTTGCTTATCGCACACCGAATGGAGACAACTTATCTGTCCTGACAGTCCAACAAATCAACAGCCTGACAACAAATAGCCAACCCGAACTGAGTAATAGACAGCAATCAATCAAGACACAAACAAAGGACAATCCAACGTACCATAATTCGGGCCAACCAAACCCGATCTCATCTCTCGAAGAGAGGGCTCTGTTTCAATTGGGCTTCTTCACTGAGCTTAATCGATATAGTGGCCAATCAAATAGTCCGCCGAATCAGTGGCAGTATTTGCATATATCCTATAATAATCTATCTAATGGCGATTATTAATAAACCAACAAAAAGCAATAGAATCGTCTATTAATTGCCCCAAAAGATCACATCAAGATAAGTTCGAGTTCAAATGATGGCACATGACGGCCATCATAATCGAGTACTTATCGTCCCATCCAAAGTGCTTTAGGACTATTAGTCCAGCGAATGATCATATGACCATTGAGCATTGTCTATGATCTAGCCAGAGCAAATAATAAAAGTTATCTGATGAAACACACGAAACAAGCAAAAAGTTTAAATTTATTGAAATTAATCAGAATAGAGCACTGAACGGGGAATGGTCAATTGGTTGCAATGCTGACACTGAGTCCAAGTGAGTTTGATTATGGCGTTTCTGGTGGCGGCAATATTTATGGCGATGACGAGTGCTATTTCCACAACATACCACTTGCAAATTAATTATTACGTGTGTAGTGCACATTTATCATTGCAAAGTGAACCAGGTGAGTGGTGACTGGTGAATGGCCAACGGTGAATGGTCATCAGTGGTAGCAAAAAAGATTAAAATTAATAACCAACTGGCGAGCATAAACGGTAATGACTAGCTCACCAGACTAGCACCACTGCCAGAGCAATGCCTTTTTGGCACTTTAAATTTGGCGCGAGTCTATCATTCAATTAGAGCATATGGCAATTGTCTAATGGGCCACTTCTTGCTAATAAATAATTGAGCTGCATTTCAATAAATATTCGATAAAATACGATCTATGCAAGTGCACGCCAGTGATCTATATTATTTGCCAAGTAAACAGTGCACTCACTTAAGGACGGGTGCGTTATTAATTATTGAATGGCCAACACTGCCAACCAATGACACTTGACTGACCCTGTAGTAGTAGCGTCGCGGACCTAGGCTTCACTGCTGGCACTTGGAGGCAATTAATCGGTACAGGCGTAATTAACGAACATGCACCAAGCGACATAGACAAATTGGCCACTCTGTCCGTGCATGCATGCAATCTATCGGTGCAATCGTTTATTGCCAGTGATCATGCATGAGCATTGCCACAGACAATTGTCGATGCCGAGCAATTCATTAAACTGTAACAAGAGGTAAATATGTAAAGTACAACAGTAATGCATAATGACCAGTGCGCCCAGAGCACATTAATTGGTCCAGTGCAGGGCGATAGTGGCCAAAATTTATTGGCGCAAGTTTAAATTTAAATTTGCATCATGTCGCCCCGTAATTTATCGACAATGGAGAGGAGTGTTTGGCAGTACTGAACGATATCAATAATAGATCTGTGGCCAGACAGGACAATGTTACATTCGATTGCGTGTCCGGGCGGTATTAAGAGGCGCATAAATTGACTTGGCAACAACGACAAAGACGAGATGTCTCCATTTGACCCACAACAATTTGAACAACGCTTACGACTCAGACCACTTTGATTCGATTTCCATTTTACTTTAATTGACATCAATTTGGCCTCCCAATTGGCGTGCAGATTTATTAAAAAGTTAATTGAAAGTTGTCCTTTGTAAGGATGGAAAACGAACAAATTGTCGCGTCCAAACAATCGAACCTCAGCATGGTAGGAGTAGTCTAATTCGAAATCAATTGCTCGTGCCAGACTAAGATTGACAATCGATTGCCGAGTGGAGCGCATATCAATTATAACAAGCACCGATCGAGCAATTACTACTGCACACACTGTACTGCATGTTCGGGCAAGTTGCTTCGTTGGGACTCATGTACAAGATTGCACTATTGAACTGGGCCAGATCTATGGCACAATAATAGAATAAATCAGCGACAAGACAATCAAACGGAATCAACACGACTCGACTGCTTATGGTCGATGCACTTGTGCACTGTATCTCGATCAATTAAGCCGGCGGAACATCAATAAAGTGGCCGTAATTGGTTGTTCGTTACATATTTCGGTGCTATTGCTGCCATTGGACACTGCCACAGCTACTCGAGGTAATCAACATAATAAACATTGTACACAGACGAACACTGTCACTCATAAATAAGACCAGTCCGATCATGCACCTTTACGGACAGTGGTAATAATTAATACGGATCGCATTGTAATTTATACGAAACGAGTTATGCAAAGACAACATAATATACGGCCACTTGTGCTTTACGTGCATTCCACTGAGTAATTGAAAAATTACAAACTCAATCGGGCTCGGATCAATTGGCGTTGATTAAGGCACGAGGCAATAAATTGAGAACAAGCTGCCATCACCCAAACAGATTAAATGCTCAACTTTTGTTTTTTGTTGTGTCAGACCGTGCACGTCGCTAAAGGGCACCAATGCAAAGTGCACTCACAAATGGCCTCTTCTTTTGCTGATGCATCATTTGATGTGGCAACTATGTCTGATTAGTCACACAAACAGAGTGGTCTATCTTCAGTCTTCCAACTAACTCATCACCGGTCCCGACTGGTTGCAAACAAACATATTAACCATTCTTTCACTAAGCACCAGATCGAACAGTCCAAACAAATGTTTCAATTGGAAACAAAAGTCATGAAAACGAATGAGATTCGAGAAACGAGCAGCACCTGTAATTGAACGGCAGTCCAATTGAAGCACATTAACACATTATTCTAATGAGTTGGTCCTTAACGCGATACGTGCTTGGAGTACTAAGAATTGGAGGACCATAGCGCGAGCTCGACGTGAATCGGTCCGAGAGCAACCGAATCGATGGCAGACAGCAACGATAAGCACTCACTGGCCAACTCGAGGCCCGACACAACACCAAATCAAAGATCACACTTGGCGGTAGAAGGAGCCAAAATGAAATTAGTTTTAATTAATAAATTAAATGAAATTAACAAGACTCTCCAGACAAATTGGTCTGACTAAGCACTTTTGCACTTGCTGCCAACAGCGAGCAGGCAAATTATGGCCAAGTCGAATGAGCCAAAATGGAAATTAATAAATTCGCCTAATTATCGTGCCAACAAATCTTAGTGCAATAATTAATTTCACATTAAAATAGTGCCTGGCTGGATAGGGTAAACACGTACAGCACTGAACAGAAGTGGAATAGCGCTAAGTGAGGCAACACCACTCTCGTGCTGTCAGATCCAATGCGAGTAAGTCATCAGTGGTAGGAATCAATCGTTCGGGGTGAGCGATTAGTTGGCATGCAATGAGGCTATTGAGGTGATTTGCTCGTTTGAGCGATGCAAATTGGCAAAGGCAACAATTGACACAAGTGCCACGAACAAGTTCGCGGGCAAGTGTGGAAGTGTCTAGTGGCTAAAGTGCCTAGTTCACAGCTCACAGTCTTAATTATGAAGAAATAAAGGCGAAACTGCAAATTAATTTGCAAACAGCTTGGATGACTTACTCGGCCAGTGCCATTCCACATTGCAAGTGTTTATCATTTGGCAAAACACTTCATTAAGGGCCATTAAAAAATAATTAAAATAATTAATATATTAAAGTTCATTCGGGTCTAATTAGGTTCGTCGAGCGGAATCGATCAGAAGAAGGGCAAAGCACCAACACATCCGAGCTGCCGACTGGTTGGGCAACGTGGTTACCAAATGGCAAATGGCAAAATGCAAACATGCCAACAAACAAATGGTCGTTTGGTGGAGTGCGAAGCGGCAAACGTTGGCAGAATTATTGCAACTAATTTGGACAATGGCAATTGGTTACAGTGCAATTTTAATTTCGGTATTGAGATATAAATTATGATTACCATTACCGACATTACGAACATTACCAGTGAGAGTCACTTATTGTGCTACTCTTAAGTAAGACTTCAATTTGTCTTTCTTATTTATATTGCCCCGGTGGAGAGATAAATTTGCCGAGTGCCACTGCTGCCCACTGTGGCACTGTTTAATTTAATAATTTTTAATTCAATAAAATTAATATTTCGCTCATTGCATTGCATTATTAATATTAGCTGGTGGCAGTGTGCCCAGTGCCTAGTTCTCGGTCGTCTTGTTTTCGGTAGTCTGTACGAGGCGATCACCACCATATCGGCAATAAAACGGTCCATCGGTACCATCAGTGCCATCGCCATTTGCCCAGCCAGAGCAATCTGTGATTAATTTGGATTATAATTTGGCCTTTCTTAATCAACTGTTCGCTCTTTTAAATTAAGTGCCAGGGCAACACTTCTCAATTGGAAAGTCAAACAATCGACTTGGTCTAATTGATAGAGTTGACAATAACAAAATATTTGCCCAATCAAGTCACTCACAAAGAACATTTGTCTGACGATTCCATTTCCAGGTGTTGCTATAATTGCCGCCATTGGACGAACAAAATGTTCAGCCGAGCTAGAAAGAACATTGAGTGACACCCAAGCAAGGTAAATAGAAATATCGAGATGTGTCATATGAATATGTTTGAATGCACGAACATTTGTTCATATGAATTTGAATTAGCAATTTAAATGTAAACTTCATTGCCAGTTGAAGCAGTGCAGTGAGAGCAAAATTGCGGGCAGAGTGAGCCACTGTGCTGAATGATACAATCGTCATCGTGGCGATGATCGTTAGTGTGATTGTTAGCAGTATTGCCACCAACTACAATCAATTGAGTGACAGGGCCCGTCAAAGTAAATTAATTACCACCAAACACGTAACGCGCCACAAATCGAGCAGTGCAGAGTGAGTTTTGTGTTGGTGATGTAAGCACTAGAAATCAATTGGTTGTTCTGTCCATGTCCGTCTGTCTCTGTCTCTGCGAGACTGTGCTCGTCTCGTTATTAATTATTCGAACATATTCGTGGCCATTGTGTGCATGTGTTCGTATTAATAAATTAATAAATTACTACTTTGCCTGTTAATGTTCAATGGTTGCCAGTGTCTACCTGTGCTCTCTTTTGCACTGCACACCAATGAGGATCATTCTTGTGACTCGATAGCTTTGGTCGAGTTGAATTGATAATTCTCTATTGATTGCTTCCAATTAATCTTACACTAAAGGCCCAGACTCGAGTGCGCCAAGAAGACCGAGAGTAAACAGGCAAGAACAATGGCGGCAATAAGTCAATAAAGTGAAACAATAGAATGCAGTTAATTAATTCATTAATTCATTTGTCCATCTGTCAGTTGAGCAGCAGCGGTACTGCTCGCCTGTCCTCTGAGTTGACATTCGATATTTATTTGGTTTGCATTGTCTTGTCCAATTGCGCCTTCCTAATTTGCATGTGTGACATGTCTTAATTAATTGGGCCCAATTAGACGCCACCAAAGTGCACTTTCCATTCGGACTCGGTCCACTCGACCCGACCCGCACAAACGTCACAACGTGAAATGTCTCAAAAGGAGCAAAAGTTTTCAATTTCAAAACTGCTGACCAATGCAGCGAAGCGTTCAGTTTTATGATAAAGCAAGCACTTGGCTTTGGACTAAATACCGTTGGAGTTTGTTTATCGGACAAGGAGTAAATCTACTCGATATGATCGGATCGAGTTGGACTGGCTTTGTTCGCTACATTTGTCATAACGTTGAGTCAACCCTGCTCGGGATCAACTCGGTCTGGCCTGTCACGGTCTGATTTATCTCGGCCCGGGTCACAGCACAAATATCAATGCACTGATCGATTGGCGATTGCATGTTTACATCTAATCAGCTGTTGGAGTGAGCCCATGATCACTGGCTCGATACATTTGCTGTGATCGTAATTTATGGCAGTGATAAGAGAAGACACTACCACCGACTCAATCATACACTTGAAAATGTAAATCAAATTAAATCAAGTGTTTCCAAGTGCAAGTACCCAATTGCACCAGCACATTGTCCTGCCAGATGCATCGATACTGTCTGACCCGGTCGAGCGCACCAACAAAGTCGGATAATTCTGCTTATTGGCAAATTAGGGAAATTTTAATGCGTCAGGATTAGAGCAGTGAGTGGCGGCTTGTGTTTGGCATCGCTGGCCAATTGACTTGCCAACAGTGACACTTTGATTTATTTGGCAAATCGACATCGATATAAATCAGAGCGTCAAACGTTACTCGGCACGCTCTCTCCCAATTACCCGACTGGTCCAATCGTTCGTTGGCTATATACGATCTATCGAGGCAAACTCTTTCTGGCAAGTCTCAACTTGCCATCACGGTACCGTACCGAGTGAAGCCGAACTGGCCGTTGAGCCATTCGGTTGCGAGTGGCACTGTTGCAGCATCGATATCGACTAGATCTCGCACTGCACCGACAACACCGACACCACCCGACCGACCAACCGACCGCCACGGACATTTTAATTTTTAATCTCGCACTTTAGTGATTGGCACCCAAATAAATTACATACCTTGCCTATAAAATATTGCCCGTGATTATCATTCAGACAGCGAGTGGCCTCTAATTTAATTGAGACTGGCAGTGAAGTGCTCCAAAGATTAGTGACAACTCAATTGTGCACACTCGAGCACAACAATGCAAAACAACGAACCAATCAAGTGCTCCATTTGATTACACCTCGTATTAATCAAGTGCCAATTTTGACGTTAATAACATTCGAGTCCAGTCTCACTCCAGTCAGGTGCAGTGCATGGACAGATCGGGAGTGCAAGTAGAATTACAAATAGAATTACACTACAATGAGCTAATCTAATTTATTGCTGTCCAAACAATCTAAAGCAAACCAATCGGAATAGCTAAGACAAACAATGGCAGACAGGTGGCCAGCAATGGAGCTCAGTGTCCAACGATGTCCATTGAGACATTGAATCGATTCTAATTGGTGCTCTACTTAGAGACATTCTCAACAATTTAAACTTGTCAATTGAGCAGCTCACTGACCATAGGCAATCCTGGAACAAGTGTCGAGTAGGTGGCACACGCTGGTGCTACCAAGTAGTTTGAATTAATTTCCCCAGTGCACCATAAAACCAGTGGAGGCATTGCATGTTTGCATCGTCATCATGGCTTGTGCCATTCCATTAGCAATCATTGGGATGTTACTCAGAAGAACTTGGCCAAATACAAAATGTAAAGTTGCCCAGTACAACACTAAGACAGAGGGAACAATTAGAATTCATAAATTAGAAGACAACAAGATATGGGCCGAGGCAGTTGGTTTGGTCGCAATCTGAACTGTTTAATTCAGCAAGGCACAGCCAGCACCAGCACATAAACTAGACCTTAGCGGTGCACTGACAAGTGTGCTACCACTTGGACAGGCAAATGCGCCACACTGACCACAATGCACTGAGCCCATAAATATTGCACCGAGTGTGCCTGGTCCGAATGGAACAAATTGGCTTGACGTGAATAGATCTCCGAGAGCACATAACCAAAATCTATGGCTCATTTGTGGTCAATTTGGACCGCGTCTAGTGTCTAATTAAGACCACCGCCTGCAAACTCAAACCATCGAATTGTGCGGATCAGGTTGACTCAGACTGAGGCGGTCAAAGCCAAATGACTCGACTCGGGACCAAACAACCAACTCGAGTTAATTAAACTGCACAAATGAGGACACTAATGGAAGCATTCGCTGAACATCGAGTTCATGGCAAAACAAACCAAATTGGCACAGAGCAAATTGTAAATTGTACATTCGACTCGATCGAGTCAAGAAGTGCCAATAAATCTGCCAAAAGTCTGTCCGTGTTGGCAAATATGCATTTATCTAGTATTTCATGGATAATTAATTTTATTATGACTCCAATTCTGTCTGTGAATGCATTTTATCGCAATAGTTGTTGGAGGAAATATATAAAGTACATTCAAAAAATATCGGTTATATTCAATTTACAATGGCTTGTGCTAATATGAGTCAGACTGGCGATTATTACAATTGACCACATCTTGGTGACCACGGGAACGGAAAGAGTGCACAGACTATTGTCTCAAAATGTTGTCTCTTCATTGCATTGATTTCCTGAAGCAATGTATTCATGATGAGCCAACAAGACGAGCATACTCCACTGGCATGGAGTCAGCCAGTTTACTCAATGAACGCGGCCGCAAGGGCACGACGTTGTTGGTGTTGTGTTGTTGCATAACACAGTGACATTTGACCTCTAGCCTTTGTGTTTGATTGTTAGAGTGAACAAATCGATACACTCGACGGAATAATAAGAAGGGCGAGAGGAGCGAGTGGAGAGAGGCAAACCGCAACTATATCGGTCGGTATATAGTGAGACTGAGGGGGAAACCTCAAACAAAGCCGACTGAGGCAATCGAGTAAGAAAGCGGTGCAGTAAATGGCCCATTGAGAGATGAAGAAGAGAGGCACGTTGACACATGTAGCTGACAGAGACTACACCGGCAAATCAAACAAGGTGCGATCCCTTCCTCAGCCTCGTGATTGCAAACACTCGTGTGGACATCACTAGTGGCTGTAGTCCACATGTAACTGAATGCCTGCTTGGGCTGTGCTTGTTTGCGGTACGTGCCACAAAGATAAACAGAATCGAACGGTGATCGAACACATCATTGGCCAAAGTTAGCCAACCGGTGTTTGAGCTGTGTCACTCGAAGTGCAAGTTCCCACATATATCTCAGTGATCATTGGCATTGGCCAGTGTAAATTGTTCACCAAAGTGGATTAGTGGTCTTTGGTGTCGGTTGGTGTAAGGTTAGCACTGAGGTGAGCATTGTGTTGATTGCCACATTGTTTGCTCGACAAGATAGGCCAATCACAAAGAGATAATTTATAGAGCACATTAATCATAACTGGTCGATGTGCGAGCACAGTCCAAGTGCTGCTGATCGCAACACGACCGAGTGAATGACAAGGCGGGGAAAGGACCAATGGGACCTATCGAACTTGTCATATTCTTGACGTGCGAGCCACCGAGCCGAGTGTCGGCCAGCTAACCATTCACAACGTCACTCACCAACAGTACCGCCTCTTTGTAATTCTCGGACAAAGATCGACACAAATCAAATACTAACAAACCTCACCACGATATGAAATCGAGTCAGCCAGTTGGCATATTAATAAGTACACCATTGAGGGTGAGTCTAACTCAAAAACAATGTTCCCTCCAAGTTGTTGTGCACTAAATCAAGTGTTCAGTTCAATTGTTGCCGGTGACATTTGCAAGGTGTAAAAATGAGTCCTTTTGCAGTGAAATACTGCCGAATGGAGGAAGGAATAAATCATATCGAGTTAGAAGACAGTCCAATGGAACCAACAAATGCAGATTGACTCGATTCGAAGAAAGCATCACACCAAAAGGTGCACCAACGGACCCATTGAGCCAGTGGTCTGTTTGTCTGTTTGGCCGTGCCTGAGTTTGCCCGTCGAGCACAGATAAATATTTGGCCCCACGATTGCTCGCACAAATGGAGCAACAGAAGTGTGCCTCCGTGCTTGTGGTCGACAAAAGGATCGGTGGCCAACCATGGCTTCACAGTGCAACGAACTAATCAACAAATGTCACAAATCTCGCACCTTTCGGTTGGCGAGAACATACATCTCTTCAAAGAGCGGCAGTCTCAACGGAAATTGACAAATATTTAGGTTAGAAATCTATGTCTCAGAAAGTGTTGCCTTGTGGCCACCAGCGATGAGCCTAGGAACAGCTCTGAAGGGTCTAATTGCCATTTGCAATTTAAATCGTCACTCACACACAAAAGTTGGTGTAGCAATGAATTTTCACTTTTGTTTGGGCGAAGGAGCATTAGCAAAAGCAATTAAGAAGATTCGGACGGAGAAAAGATGCCTCGATTATGGCGTGGTGGCGATGACAGGCAAATGCTGATACAGCTGCTTAATGGTGCCTTGTATCTCAACACAAACGGCACAGACGCCCACTGTAATGACGAGCCTTGCTGCTAAATAATAACCGAACACAGCAACTGTCGCACTTAGGTGCAGTTGTTCCAGTTGGATCATTTTTCATGGCACTTGTCACTCGAGGTATGCTTTCTGCCCGCCTGACTCTGGTGACATTAAACACTTGCCAATTGTCTAATAATGGCCGGCCAGTGACAATGAAAAATTATTGAAACTATTTCGGTCACTGTCCAACAAGGTTACAAGCCACCAGCACATCGTGGTCGCATCTTCTTATTATCGCTCATCACCATTATGGCTTGTAGTGTGGCCCTGACAATTACCACTGTGCCAGTCTCCAGCCTTACCCATCATTACCGCACTGCACAACGTCGATTTTGCTCGATCACAGCAAAAATGACAAACTCAAGTGAGAAATGGTCACAAATGCCCAAAAAGACCAAACTCACCACCGGACGAGGAGGACAAGGTTTCACAAACACACAACAGCCCAATCCGGTCAACGGGTTTACCTAGCACTAATGAACAAAGCCAGTGGCAATGGGTTGAGAAACGCTACTCACCACCAGTGGATATCTGAGAGAGACAGTGCAATTGTAAATTGCGACCGTCTTGTTTTGTCACATCGAACTGGTCGTCTGGTTTGGCTCATGACTGCGATTCACAAAGTCCGGGTTAGCGTTGCAAGCAAAATTAATGACAACTTTGGCAAGTTTGATCGAGTCAGCCTCGTCAGCCTCAGCATCCTCCAATCTGGCTGGTTATTGTTATGGCCAGGCTGGCATACCAAATGGCTTTATAGGCGAGAGCAAACAATCCATGTTGTCTTGGCGCTGATTGGTGATACCACCGACAATGGTGTCACATCGTACCCACAGCACCCCGTAGCTATCGCCACCAAAGCACCAGATACTGTAGTCTCTTCGCTCAAATTAGCCAACTTTGCAAAAAACAAAGCACCAAACGAAGGGGACAGAACTATTTAATAGATTTACATTCACTGGCAGTGGCGTAATTTATGAAGCGCACAAACAATTATCATTTCTTAATATGTGCCATAATTAAGGCTAATAACGGTGCCGGTTCTGGTGCCAGTTTGATACATGACAGTGAGAGCAGCCAAGAAGAGCACAGTACAGTCTGTAATTATTGGCACACTCATTGGAACTGGTTCTGGTCACATTCTGCATTACTCTGTACAGCTGTACTAAGTGTTGCATTGGCGAATATGATCGAAATGGTGTCCAATCGATACAAAGTGAAGTCAATTTGTCCAAATTAACTTTGCGCCCAAAATGGCGCACTTTGCACTCACTTGCTGGCACGGACCTGGTAGAGACAGGCAGAGACCAAGTCTAGGAGCTAAGTAGAGGACACCAAGTGTGTCAGTCCGCCAGCAGCAGCACCACGCGCGACACATTCCTCGGTTGGTGAGTAAATAATTGTCATTTATTATGTGTCCAGAGATTGTATGCGACACTTTCTATTTCAATTTGAAAGAGCAAATCAAAATGCAAGGAACAATTTATCTAAGGCGACCCAACAAGAATGACTCCGCTGGGCAGCTTCGCATTGCGAATATGTATTTGCGATGCGATAATCGATAGATAGATTGCAAAACATTATTCTTCCGATAGTGACACGCGGAAAGGGACCGAACCAATCTGACCGCATCAAGCCGACCAGCCAGCCAACAGCGAGCATCATTATTTGAGAGACAAGGCACAAGCCTGCCACTTGATTTATGGCTTGTGCCTGATGAAGTCTTTCTATCTTGCCTCTTGCCATTTTATTGTTGTGGTCTTACCGAGTGGACATTTGGCTGATGCCGATGATGTCGTTGCTGTCTAACTCCTTTCTTACATTTTGCTGGTGATAAATTACGTTCGAATGTGCCCATGTTGGCCAGTAATGGCAATAAAAAGCGACACCAGACTTGTGCATTATAATGTGCTACAAGGCTCCCTCTAAACGGTCGTTTAGCAAGACGCTGGTTTCTCGGTGTCCTCTGTGCCAAACGTCAACAAGCCCAACAAGACGAAACCAGCCCGACAATAATGACGACCACGATGTGGACAGCAGTGGACAACGGCCAGTGAGGAACGGTGGGGGCAGTGGGGCTGGCCACTGGTCAGCACATAAGTCATTATTAGCAGTGCCAGTGCCTTGAGTAAGCTCCGGCCTGGTCACAGCCATCACAGGCTCCATCACCCTGTCAGACGGTTGCACTGGGACCGTGGCAGCCACCACCGATCCTTTGGTCATTATTTTCTTGTCAACTGGCACTCAATAATTTTACCACAACTTATTATCATAAAATACATTAATAATCGACACTCACTGCAACGAGATGCTGTGAACAGACTGGCGAGAATGTATGCCACCGCTGTAGCTCAATTCGTTCCAAGCTCTCTTTGGATTGTCTTTCTAATCGACAAATAATGAGTCAGAGATCGCTCATTAATCCTCAAAAAAGACAAATTCGTCGGTGGGGGGAGTGACCATGACCAGTCAAGAGCAGATCATCTCGCTAAATCAGTCTTAAGATGGTCAAGGTGTTTGGCATGTGCCATATGAATATTCACTCCAACTAGTAGGAAGTAACTACTCAAAAGAGACCAGTTTCAGTGAATGGACAATCGACAAAGTGGCTTGTTTGTTAGTTGAGATTGTTCTCGTGAGAAGGCGTTCAAAGCAATTTACACATAACATCAATGTGCAATTTGAACAATGGTTTGGTGAAGAGGCAAACTCGGTTGGCAGAGAGTGAAGAGTGAGTTCTATGATGCACCGGTGGAAGACATTATTGATACATTCGGGCAAGTGCTTGTTCATGGGCATTACTTGTACACAGCATTGTTCTCACCAGTGAAGTGGCGAGATCATATTTCACAGTGACAGAGCTCGTTTGTGCTCCCCACAGTCTCATCGGAATCGACTGATGATAGTGAAACCGACGATTAGTCATCGAATCGTCAGCCGTGGCTTGGGATCCATCACTCAGCCAGGCGAGTATCTCATCAAGCGCCAGTTGTAATTTTAAAATGGAAAGCGTCGATCGATTGGCCAACGAGTGCCACCGAGGGTACAATTTCATTGAAACACTCGTTATCAGCGATATTTGTTTACGTTGCCATTTGGTCAGAACAATAACGCACACTGAGATTCCCACTGGAGAACAAAGCGTGAAACTGTGCAAGCAGACAAAGTTATAAGTTGACGCAATAATTATGACTGGAGACGATTGGAAAAAATAATTAATGGCGTTAGCATATTAAGCTGGACCAAGCAAACCAGAGCGCGTTGGAGAACAATTTCGCAACACCGCCAAAGGTCTAATTGATGAAGGTTTCGTCATTAGCAAGTGCACTGACGAGAGGCATCATCCTGCCAATAGCGCCATTCTCGGTTCCAGTGCCGAGCGAGCGTCATTAAAGCGAGATCGTGTCAAAATGCCAAGTCCTAGTGTGGACTGGTCTCGGCATGCTCGTGCGTGTGTTGGGATTAGAAGTGTGCCGAGTTGTGGAGTGTAGTTCGATTGCACACCACGGACTGACTGTGAGCAATCATAATTTATCATAGACACGGCAGAATTGATGGAAAGAAGTGAAATTAAACGAACGAATTAGAATAATGGCAGTAATGGGCAATAGTAATAAAGCCAGATAAAGAGCCAGATTTGCGATACCGCGCGACCCTCCGAGCTGGCATGTTTATCAAGGGCACCCATCCAGTAGGGATCACTACGTGCCAGTCATTAATGGCAGACACATCACTTCTCCATCACGTCCCATTGAGGCGTACTGTTCCGCGTGGACCGACCACTGAAGGTGAGGCAACGGAAACGGAAAATAAATGACTGCTGCTGGACTGAGGGGACTGAGCACACATCGATCCTTCACGTATATAGAGATTCGTGGAGTCAATCACTCACTGACCACTGGTGATGGAAGATATTCCTGCTGCATGCATTTTGGTGCAAAGACCAATCCAGTGAGACAAGCCGAGACTGATGATAAATGAGCTACCGCGATGTGCTGCACTACAAATGGAGCCAATTCAGGCACCGATAATCTATTTGTGATCGAAGTTACATTAATAGTCTTCAGACCCAGTCTTCAGATTGACCATCAGCTGTGCAGACATGCGTCATCTGTCTGTGCAGCAGATCTATATACCAACCATCACTGACTGACATTGATGAGATGACAATCACTTGCCAGCGCGGTCCGTTACCTCTCGCCTAGAATACCTGGCAAAGGGTTTAGCACTGCCCCGATGGGCAATAGCCACCGAGGAGTTGGCTTTGTTGCTTCCCGTTGGAGGCATCATCGTTGGTGAGTTGTCCATCAATGGCTATTGCACTCACTAAAAGGCAGTGGCTGAGGTGAGGACTCGATGGCTCGAAAATGTTGGAGAGGGCAGAGCGCCAATTTAAAATTGACAGAACAAAAGTGTTCGCTAACGTGTCTCGGGCGAGCACTGTTGTCCGTGCTGGGCCATAATTGAATTGGCGAGTAATGCTTCCACCGAGTGTTTATGTAATTAATTACAATGGCTATGGATTTAATAAAAGGCACGGATGATATTAGTTAGTCAAGTTATATTACGGTGCACTCATTTATTTGGCTACAACACCAGTGCCAAGCAGTAGTGCTCCATAGTGTACCACAAGACCGTAGACCATAGACCACTATGGCCATGCAGTGGCAGTGACTGAGTCGCACATACAAATGGATTCATGCAGCCAGGCAAACACATTAATTTTGACATTCTCGTCATTAAAGTCAGACAGGCAGGCATCACTTACAGGCGAGCGTTCCAGCCAACAGCCACAGCCACAGCAGCACCAAAGCACAGGGTTATTATCATTATTAATGGCCAATCATTATTTATATGAACGCTCTGAGAAAGCAGACCGAGTCAAGTTGAATGGGCCAAATCATGCGCAATTGGTGCACTTGGCCAGTGTGAGCAGTTGGGGCAATATTTCTTCGTGGCCGTATGTCCTGCTCGGTCCATATTCAAAATTGCGGCTCGACACTGCTAATGGCTCGCGAGGCGACCGTCCTGATGAAACATGATTCTGACATGGCCATAAGTTAGACATTAGACAATGGCTATGAGGCCATTGGCGATCGGGCAGAGTCAGTTGACAAATAAATTCTCATCTATGATTAGTGTTGGACAATGTTTATTGATTGAAACTTACCCACTGAGCACTAATGGATCGATTCTGACCGACCAACGCACAGCCCGGACAACCCCACCGTAATTTATGGTGATTACTTAGACCTAACAAGTAAGGCTGCCAGTGCCACCAGGGCTAAGCAAACAAATCTGCCACCGAACAAGGGAGCATCGATTCTGGCTGAGACCAGAGATGAGTGACTAACGCCAAAAGTGACTGACTGACTGTTGTCAGTGTCGTGAGTAGCCCGCTGTCTACAGTGATAAATGCGCAACATTATGCTCACTCACGCACTGGCATTGGCCCGTCATTGTAATGATGGCAACTCGGTGCTCAAAGTACATTAAACACGTGCGCACTGGAGCGCGTATTGGCCATTGCGTAAGGTTGCCTCACGACAAATTGGTCTCGGCACGACCAGGTACTATCACTCACTATGACCGATCAGTCCGAGCAAGGATCGATCAGTGGCGGTGAGTAAATATTTTGCTGGACAGAGCAGTGCCTTGTCGGGAAGTGGGCCAAAGACAAATTGCCAGGCACAGACATGTGAGGACCATAAATTAGATTTAGACGGTCGTAGGAGAGAGCACAAAGAGAGAGGACAGATTCGTCACAAGGAGCTCGGCTTGACAAGTTGAGTGAGCAATGCTGAGCACACTTTTCCCAAAAGTGACATTTGAGAGTTATGCAATTGGCCAGTTGCAATCACGTACAGTGGCTGTACATCGATGGATGGTAATGCTCACTGGACTCGGTTCGGCAAAGGAGGCAAACGGGCTTTAATGATCGGTCTGCAGTGACTGAGATACGAGCGGCGCTAATAAAGAACAGGTCATAAATTAGATGTGCACAGAATAGATTGGTCCGTCTGTCTGGCCGTGGACATAAGGCGAGACTTGGTCGCTTTGTGCATTGCTCACTGGCTCATTCACTCACTGGCCATTTGGAAATTAGCAGAATGGTCAAATTCAAATGGGCAAGTGGCAACAAGCACTGCGCCACCATGGCAAGACTAATTAGAGCACATTACATTTATGTGCCAACCATTTGACACATCCGTTGCATGGAAGCCTTCATAAATTACGTCACAGCGCACATCAATTAGGACAACACCTTATGCGTGGCTCGGTTCCAATTGAAACAGATCCGGGCAGTGTGAATCACTGACCAGCGGAATTGCACAATGCCTACAAATGACTACTCAACCGAGCGCAAACAAACAGAGTGCTGCTAACCTGACAAGTGCGGGCTGAGCATTCAAATTGGCCAAAGCAATTGGTCCAGGCAATTAGCAAGTGAGTGTCTGCTGGAATGAGTCTCTTACGAGAGGAGAGAGCAGTTGCCAGTGCACCACTGCGCCATCGAACCTGATCGTGCTGAAACAATCCACTCATTGAGGACCGAGCCATAATCCGCACGGTCTGGCACTCAACATGGCAAAAGCCAATCAATTGACTTGGTGACTCAACCAGTGACTGACTGACTGTAAGCAAACATTTACATAAGACTAATTTGCAATGGCGACTAATAATAACGGCAGCGGTAATAATAATAACAATAAATTACGGTTATGTGCCCGAGTGGCAATGGCAAGGCTTGCCATTGGCTTCCACTCGGTTATATAAGTCTCGAACCATCACAATAAAAGTAAATTATCGATTCTGGCAAGAATATAAATTCCAAATTAAGTCAAATAAAACTAATTCTCCCGATTCAAATAGGCACAATACAATTGAATCGCCAGTTCGTCCCCCTGACACGTTGCAAAGTGTCATAAATTGTCAAAATAAGACACCTAAATGGCATAATTTATCTGCCCTCTGTAGAGCGATCCAATGCAAAGGAGAAAGCAAACCGAGATGCCTGTCGAATGGAGTACAGTGCCTGTACACTGACTCACGCAACGGGCCACAAGCATGCTCGAGTGAGGCTCGTTGCATTCTTTCCGAACAATAAATTTCCAATTACACGTAATAATTCTGTTGCCATTGCCTGCACTTGATACAAACTGTTTCAACTGTTCCAATGGCTCGACACAATCGCAGCCATAAACAACACTTCTCGGTAATTGGTCAATGGCCAATGCTAATATGAGTTATCATTCAACATTGCACGGAGCAACATTGCTTCACTTGTCCGTCAGTCCGCCAAACGAGCACATTTCGAGTGAATGGTCAACGTGGACAGAATCGCTCAATGGACCATCAATAAATCAAGCAACACAAATGGACCCGATTGGCACCAAAGTCACGAATCAAACAGCAGACACAAGTGAAGAATTGATTCCATTGGATACAGAAGAATGCCGCGCTGGGTCCCACTGCAATGTTTGTCCTTGTGTTGGGCCTTGTCCCGATCGAGGTCAATTTTTCATTTGTCACGATGCTGTTCGTTGGTTGGGCCTCTCTTGTACCATGGTGACGTGAGTTAGCAATGACTGCCACCGTGCTAAAAGCAAACTGTCAAATAATGAATCGCTTATGACATCGTTCTGGCAAGCTACACAACACAAAGATTTATTAAGCGGTTAAGGTGCTTTGATTGTCCAACCGAACACCGACCATAGTGTCACTGACACAGCACAGAAGTGCGCATATTTGCGTTACCTGGATCAGTCCCTTTTAGCAATGGAGCAAATGTGCCAAACCAAACTTTCCGAGTAAATGATCTAAATTAGCTGCGCACTCAATGCAGACAGACATTTATCAATCAAGCAGGTAGAACACGTTCTTCTTCGGGCCTGCAATCATAAATTATCGGAGACAAAACAAAGTGAAGCAAACACAATGGACCGAGTAAACAGAACCAAGCCGAGCAGGGCCAGACTGGGAGCTGGGTCAAGTTAGCAACACTTGCGCTGTGACATCTCGTTGTCTCAGGTGTAAATGAGTTGGGACACCACTTGTCAAGACAGGCTCTAGATTTATGTTCCATTGAGACACTTTGTGAGTGGCGCAACTCCTAAACTACCGAGCGCTCTAATGACCCACCGTATTCGAGAATGACATTTGTTCATGAGTAGCAATCAATAATGTGGCTACTAGCTAGTAAAGGGTAAAGTAGAAAGAAGCCAAGTGAAAGACCACGCCTACTTTGCGCAGATCGTTGGGTCCGCTGGCTTTGTAGCACTTGCCAATTAACCTTTGCTATGGCCGCAACCTCTGACTTGTCACTCCAGTTCAAACGTCAAAGGGGACTGACAGTGCCAGCCTGAGAGCACGAGAGTGATTAATGTCCAGGCAGTGAGGCTTTGAATGACTGTCACTCTGGTCAGAGTTATTAATGATGATAATCCTAATGGCTACGGTTGGACTGGATGCAAAGAATTGAAAGCCTCCGATGGGCCATGCCATTGGCTCACCAAGGAACTATCGCATTGAGTGAGTGAGCAATCATTTATCAATCATAACAACAACGAGACCAAGAGAAACAATGGCACTACAGGCAAGAAGTGACAAAGACAAAATAGACCAGCCAGACAAAGTAGAGGCCCGGTTGAGCGCTCGGCTAAATAGACACACGTCAAAATAGCGATCAAATGTTTCCAATTTATTCAGCACCGAATTGAGGAGACGCACGTTCCTAGGGCCAAATTAATGTGCTTACCACGGCTATTAATCATACGATCCGACCAATAGATCGAACCAACCAATAATAAACATTTAGACAGTGTAAATAGATCTTTGATCAAATCGAGTGCCTGCAAGGACATCGAAAGACAATGCAAAAGCACTCAGCCAACCTGCAGTCATCTGGAGAGATACCAGTGCAGTGAGACAATTCATAGAATGGAGACCAACAAATTGGCCAATGCTGGGACCTTACTATTTGTGTGGGGCCCAGTGTTTGGTGACCTTTAGCAAGATTAATGGAGAGTAGAGTGTCACTGAGAATTAGGACAAAGGCGGCAGTAAAGGCGATAATCATCTAGCCAACGCGCCACTCTGGCTGCCCATTCTGGTCAATGATAAATCAGAACTCCGCAAATGCCAGATAATGATCGCACTGCTAATGGTGGCATAATAATTGCAATAACAATAACGTCAATAATGGCTCAGCAATAATTATTAGGCTAAAACTCGTAGCCTTAAGTAGTGACCGCTGTAAATAATGATTACTAACACCGAACTGTCCCTAATGATACGGATAGATGTACGGCTAATCAAAGACAATGCACAACGACGACGCACTTAATGGCCAGTGATCATAAATAATTCGTCTTCCACAATTATCGACTGCGATTGGCACGAATATTAATGCCAACCGAGTGAACATGGGCCCGTGCAGACAATTTGACCAATGTTGCCCCTCGCCACTGCTTCTTCCTCTTCATCTGGATAAATTCATCAATCACATCTGAAGGAAGCAAATCGCGTTGTCTCTTTGGCTCAATGTCGGCCCGAGCAAGGATCTGTCTGAGCAAAGTAGATTAGACAGTAAATTAAGCGGACTACACTCAAATTGGATCATGCCCGTGATGGCATCACCGAGACCACTGCAAGGTCTATTCATTGACAAGCATAGCACTTTTTGATTTGTTCGCCTTTGATTTATTGATTAGCCCATTGTCAGCTTGTCTCAGTGCGCCTCCAAATGTTCGCCACTAGCGATAGTCAACAATTAAAATAATTGCCGTCCATATCCGAGTGCTCTTTATACATTCACTTTCGCGTTTAAACGAAGCTTTAATTAGAAACCATTAATGAGATGTGCGTGCTTTGCTTCAATGCGGGTTCCAGACAAGAATCGTTTAGAGATGACTGGCTTGTTTTCTGTGGACAGTCACTTTGCTAAAGATCGTGCCGAAGCAGACACAAAGCAAGTGTTTGCATTGCAGCAGAGAAAATTACACAAAACACACTTTACCTTTGACCCGCCACTTGGCAAACCATTCGCTTGGTGAAATCGAGACAGGCCAGTTGAACGATCAGCCAAAACAAAGCAAGTCTGAGGATGGCACTGCAAGTGAATCAAGGTGAGTGGCCAATCAGTCCAATTGATTTAACTCATTACCTGACAGACAGGGCAATTAGACCGATCGACCCTCGTGTAGACTTGAAATAGCTCAGTAGCTGAGTACTTTCAATTTCATTGGCCATTTTGGTGTATTGCTTCAGTGTTGACTAAAGAGTAAAAATACCCAGTCAAATGTCTATCCACAAAAGACGTAAATAACATATAACATGAAGACAAAGTCAACTTGCTTGAATCGACAAGTGGCCATTGCGCAACTTACCATCCGAGCTATGGACAAGTCAGGAAGTTGAGTGGGGAATGAATGAATGAGTGAGGAGTGAATGAATTGCTCGTGAGAATAATACAGTTTATTATCGGCAAAGTAATAAATAATACAATGTACAAGCAAAATGTGACTGGAAAAGGTATCAAGAGATAATACAAACAGATAATAATCGACTGGGATAGGTCTGTGCTAGGGACAGAGCAAACAAATGGAGTCAATCGAAACACAAGGTGGGGAGGACTACTGCATTGGGACAAAACAAGCGTGACAGTGATCTGGCAACTACGGGTGGGTGGTTGGTCCACTTGCAGAGACTATCTCATCGACCAATGGAAGGAGGTGGTGAGCAATAGTAAATGATATGCTTCGTTAGTGATCGCTCGCCTCTTGTTGCGCATTTGTTTCGGCTTTCGCGGACGAGTCCCAATGAGGAACAAAGCTAGTATAAAACTGTGATGTCAACTTAGTGACCTTGTCTTGCTGGTCTCGTGACCAGCGCAATCCAATTACGAACATGTGAGGTGCTTATTGGCGACATGGCACGCAATCAGTGACACAGATGGAGACCGCCACTGCAGTACGCCAGCAGGCCACCCACTCCAGATGACAGGCTAAATGATGGATCGCCTTCCGGATTCGAATATGCAACAAACAAGTGGCAAGTGAGCAGAGCGAGATGGAGAATGTGCGAACGAGGGAATGTGGAATCGATGAACGAACCAATTTGGCCGTGCATGCGAACAAGTGCCAACAATGGAATGAACACAGACATCCAGCAAAGAACAGTTCACACGTACTTGCTGGATAGCTGCTTGGCCAGTTCAGCGTACTTCAGAAATTTTGACTGAGATGTCTCAAGCTGAGGGGAAGCCGACG
Organism: Rhizoglyphus robini; assembly: GCA_023373905.1. Lineage (NCBI taxonomy): Eukaryota > Metazoa > Arthropoda > Arachnida > Sarcoptiformes > Acaridae > Rhizoglyphus > Rhizoglyphus robini. The sequence continues at coordinate 4,274,540 of JAKIJQ010000007.1, read as the reverse complement.
GAGAATTGGTCGAGTTGTTCGGCAATTTGTCCCATGCTGACAAATCGGCTTTCGAGGACTTGCGTTTCCGCGCCGATTCTTTGGCACGAGGGGACACTTTGGCGGAGGCGGTTGCAGCAGCCAAAAGGCCGCTGTTGTGACCAGGAACTAGAGGAAGATTACTATTCTTGGCTAGCACCAAAAGCAACAGCTCTTCATCACTGACCGCAGACAGGTCTACTGAATCGCGCATTAACAAATGAGCTTTCGCCAAATGTGATCGGTAAGCATCGCGAGAAGTGACTTGAGTATCGCAAAATGCACATTTAAGCTTAACGCATGTGGCCTCAGACTCGGACTTGAAGGAAGAGGGAGAATGGATTGGAGGTGTTCGAGGCGATGACGCAGGTGACACCACTTTCAAGTTCGATTCGGGCCAGCCAGCAAAGGGAGACATTCTTTGGTTTGAGTTGGCACTGAGTTTACTGCTTCCCGAGTGACGAGCTGATGTGTCAGTTTTGTCCAACAACTTTTGGAGTTGAAGGAGCGGATTGTGAGATGGTCGCTCGCCATTCTCATTCTCATCAGGATCCTCACGGACTCCGTTAACTTTGCTCTTCTTGTGCTCATCCTCACTTGTGGACTTTTTGCATAAAGCCAGAGGACTACTAAAGTCATTCTCTTCGTCTTCCTCATCCTGTCCACTTCGATGACTACTCGGAGTCATGCGGTGAAGTTGATCACCTGCAGCTTGAGATGGTGTTACTGGTTCAGAAGGAGATATGGATGATGCGGTTGAGGAGGCGGATGTTGGCCGTGCTGGAACTGGTGAACTCAGCATAGACGAAATGGGAAAGTTCAGACGTGACTTCTCAGGGGACCGAGAAAAGAGAGGCCGCTTTTGAGATCGGAGTGTGCTGCCACAATCAGAATTAGATTCGTCGCACGACTCCTCTTCCTCAGTCTCCTGGCTGCTGAAGGAACCATTGCTTTCGGTAGCTTTCATCGAGGCGTTCAGGCCACTTAAGAATTTTTCTCTCAGGGAGGACGAAGAGTTGCGCCGATATCGAAGTTGTGGCATGGCATGCACCGCAGAATTGAGTCGACTGTTGTTGCTGCTACTGCTGCTATTGCTTCGACTAAACTCAATGCCATTCATAGAATTCCAAGCAGCCATAGTGGGCGACATAGCTGACAAAGGACTAGGAGCCATGTTTTGCCAAGGAGGAAACACTTCCTCGTCGATTCCCAAGCGCTGCAAAATACCTGTCTGCTGGGACCTCCTCGATTTCGAGTCAAAGTTCTTTTCAATTAGCTTTTCAAGTGCACTCAACACTGAGCCTGAAGATGAATTTTCCTCACCGGTAGTTTCTTTCACTTGTCCATTTGAATCCTTCTTGTCAGTCTCAGTGTTCTTCTCCACGTTTTTTGATTCGTCTTTGTTCGATTCATTATCAAAGTTAGACTGTGTTCTCTGTCCGTCTGTGGTCTTTTCATCTGAATCGACCTTACTTTTCTCAGACTCACCATCACTTTTGGAATTTCTCAGGCGGCACTGTTTGATATGTTGAAGAAAGCAACGAGGCTCTATCTTCTCATGGCAATCATCACATTCGATCAACTGAGAAGCAGTTGACTTGGGCGACTTTTGTGACTCTTCCGCATCGTCTTCATCATCACCAGACTTTTTGAATTCGCCTCGCTCAAGTTCGAGTAACTTCCGAACAGGCAAGGACTTTTTGCGACGATCCGATGAAGTAGCCCCAGAGGGTGGCCGTCCATTTCGGTTTGAGTTAGAAGAAGATGTTGGAATTGGAGTGGAGGTGGGCGTACTTCGTCCCGAGCCTTCCCGAACACTGTTCTCCTTGAAGTGAGAATTCTTTATCATGTGATTGGAGAGTTCTTTGAGCGAGCTGAATGCTTCATCGCACACCTTACAAGTGAGGACGGCATTCACCTGCGATTGGCCCAGCTTCTCCTCGGGAGTGCGCCACGAAGTGATCTGTTCCTGGCTGATTATGTTGGTGTAGTGTTGCGTGATCTTCATATGCTGAGTCATATCGGCCAGCGATTTGAAGGACTGACCACACCACATGCCTGTAGGGAGAAACAAACGGAATTAGAGGCGATCAAGGTAGCAATCAATCAGTGGACACTCAAGTGCAATGCACAGCCACCTCGGCAGATCAATACGATCGATCACCAGACATCCTCACAATCGTTTTGTAGCTCTTTAAATTAATTAACGCGCACGGTGATGCAACAGGCCAAAAGGGCTATTGGGCAGTGGTGAACACATTTCATAATTTATTGTTATTATAATCATTCCAATAGATCGTTCATTGAGCCTCGAATCGAGCCCAGCCGAAGCGGAGTTTGCCTTCATGCCCTAATGCGACCGACACGACGGGCCAAATGAGCACATAGCATGAACAGAGGCAGAATCGAATTGTCTTGTCGATTATTAATGATAATAGCGCCAAAGCCAGTCATAATCATAATTAACAATGAAAACCAACAATCAAATCGCTTCAAATGTCCATAAATTACCGATCACCACTTGACCATTCACAAATAACGTCCCCATTCTATCGGGATTGATTAATCTCTTTATTAATTAAAAGTCTACCATTCTGCAAATGCAACATAAGACACGGCCAACGGGCAAAAGGCATGAAAGGATGCCGCGATGATACATTAGATGCATGCCGGTCAGTGATCGAGGCAAATTGCTTTGTTGCCGCGAGTCTAATGGCTTGTGTTCATGTTCAATGGCCTCTCAGCCAAATTAAGATGCACCGCCGAGTGAGCCAACTTAACTCTTGCACCGCTCATCTGCCTAATTGAAAGCCTTCCCTTCACTGGTCTACTCTGTCTGTTCACTCCTCAGGTGTCAAAGTTCATGCTCGAGTACCAAATGCACTAATTGCTAATTAGTTTCCATTAGGCCGATTACAATTTTTGCTCTTTGGCCAGCTGTGATTGGACTGGGCTCCGATTGGCTCTGTCGCCCTTTGACCGGTCACGACAGGCCCGGTCAGAACACAAAGAGTGTCCAGACCTAATTTATAGGAAAAGCCTGTAATGTAGTGTCCTTCGTTCTGTGTGTGTGTGTGTGTTTGCACTCATCAAGCTAATAACGATATTTATGGCCAAACTTTGACGCGGTAATTTATGAAGACATGTAACGCAATCATAACGCAATGACGAGAATGATAATAATCGCCATTGAAAGAAGTGCCACAACAGCTGGACTGGCCAGAACCAAGCGAACAAACGAAGCAACCAACTGGCAAGGGAGAGATGGGTAGTGCGAGATGAATGGCTCCACCGATGGATAGATGGATGGCCCATGATTTATGGTTATGAGCCTGGTGCTAGTGTCAGGGCAGTGAGTGGTGCCAGTGCGGTGTGAGTGCGCGAGAAAGGAGACAAGACACTTTTCCACCGAAGCCATGGTAATAAATTTCGTGTCTATGCTCTGCTTCGCCACAGCACCGTTCAATATCACACTTTGTGCATGTTCTCATTCACAAATGTGGTCCACTGCAGTGAGCATCGTCACTGGTCCACGGACAGAATCGCAACAAGGACAGTGCACACTGCACAGTGTAATTTATGTAAATCATAAAGTCACTAAATCTTGTCCGCTCTCCGTCCAGACGCTCACTCACTCCACTGTAGTAGTCTAGATTGTTGTTGTCAGAATTGCTCTCTATCTCGCCATAAACTATATCTGCTGCAAACTAATCATAATCGAACTAATAATCACTGACATGATTTATTGCTCAACAACATCCGAGGTGACATGCGCAACATTGAAGAAAAGCAGCTGATCAATTGTAATCATCATCTACTTACATTTGAGAATTTGTCGAGTTTGTTCAGCACCTCGACCTAGCCAAACATCTTGACCGCGGACTAGCTTGCGTGGCATGTTGACCCCGCTTGGTTTATTAGAGCCAGACGTCGAGTTACCGGTAGAGTTATTGCCACTGTTGGGGTTACTGTTGTGAGACAAAGACTCCTTGATGGTTGGGGCCAACGAGTTGGATGGGGAACCAAGTGAAAGTTTACCAGTTGACTGAGGCGATGGGCCCATAGTTGGCTGCTGGGTATGGTGGCCCGAAGGTGGGTTGCCATGACTGTTGTGGTGATGGTGACTATGATGTTGCTGCATTCCGGCCATTCCGCACCTCGGAGACCGTTTCATATGATCAGTCATTTCAGCTAAACTTTTGAACGACTCTTTGCACCAAACACAGGTAAACACATCACGAGTTTGTTCGCTAGATCGATTGATCCACTGGGCCTGCCATGGATTCTGACGACCACTGCTTGACTTGGTTCGCATTGGTTGTGATGCAGCTGGTGGTGGCTGGTGGTGATGGTGTCGAGCTGAGAGACTCGCGCTAGAGTTACTTAACACACCAAACGATGGCGACGTTGTCGGCGTTTTGTTTGAAAGTTTGCCGTTCCAGTAGAGATCGGGGAAAGATTGGAACAAGTTGGAAGGGTTGTTTGACGAAATGGAATTATTTGACTTGATCGGTGTATTGGCATTGTTGTTGCTCATTTGCTGGAAAAGTACATTGAATGCTGCTGCTGCCGCTGATGATTCATTGCCTAATTTAAGACCTTGACCACCATAACCTGACCAAGGGGCCATTGAAGCAGCCATTTTGGTTAGCAAATTTGGTGAAAAAGATGCTGCAGCTGCAGCCGCCGCAGCTGCTGCCGCCATTGCAGCAAAATTGGACCCGTTTCCACCGTCCATAGCTGGAAACATCGAGGAAAGCAAATTCTCGTGTTTGTTCGAGGACAATTCATCAGGTCGTTTAGTGGACACAGAGAGATCAAGTGGCGTTTCGTCTTCGGTTGTTCCTTCTCCATTCATTTTCTTTCGAGGTTTGCGGCGGGAAGTTGTTTTTTCGTCTTTACTGACAAAGTTTTTGCGACTAAAATCGAGCGGTGCAGGTCCATCGATTTGATCATCTTCGTCGTCGTCGTCGTTGGTTGAATTATTAGCCATCAAGTTGGACTGGGAAGAATGTCCAAAATTACTTGCCATTACATTGGCAAGTGTTGACTCGAGACTGACCAGTGGATTCGATGCAGCGTTGACTGAATTGGCAGCACCGTCGTTTGTTTCCTTATTAGAAGAATTTTGCATCATGGCACTGAGTGATGCCATAAGTGCTAAAGTAGCTGTAGGATTAGCATTAGAAGAAAGTGATGAGGCAAGAGATGATATGTACGCTGACTGGCTATCGGAAACCAAGCCCGAAGGTAGACCGGTTCCATTTGAGACTATTCCGTTCGAATTGGGCCCATTGGTAGAGGCAGAAGCAGCAGCAAGAGCAGCAGAGATTGCAGCGAATGGGTTTGCTTCATTCATTTGAAGACTTGGGTCTAACATTTGACCCAAACCAGGAAACATATGATTAAACGACATATTGTTTGAATGCGACTCGTTTTGAACACGTTGTTGCTTGCTGCCAGAATCACGAGTTCGTTGGGAAACCAAAATATCTTTCACAGTCAGTTTTCGCTTCCTTGAAGAACCCTGCTGACCTGCACTCACTGGATTAGAATTTGCAGTCAGTTTTGCAGGTTCTGGTTCAGAGGAATTATAACTACAAGCCATTTTGGTGCGTTCATGGATAAATTTGGCTGCTTTGTTTCGCGCCATTTCGGCCACATCTTCAGAAGACATTGGTTCACTTTCCATAGAACCTCTTGTTGTCTCGATCGATTCACTGGCAGAATCGGTGTGATTATTAGAATTGAGATTCACTTGTTTATTCTCACAGGTCATTTTACACTTTTTATTTAGATCACTAGGTACCTCATTCGCACAATCATCAATATGTGTACCTTCATCGCATTTGTCACTATCGCCGTCATGGACACGTTTGCTCACACTCACTTGCACTTTGGAGTCACTGTCACTTTTATTAGAACCAAGCACGTGGTTACTTTCGTCGTCCCCAGCATATTCAGTTGCGGTTTCATCTTCTGTCTCATCACCGCGAATTGAATCAAGAGCCATCGATTTGACTGCTTCGGTTGCACTTGGTTCACAATCGGCATCGACAATTCCCTTAGTCTTAGCGAGACTAATTGGAGACGATGCTTCGATGTTCGAGGATTGTGGTGCAGGTGGAGATGGTGACGGAGTGGTGGTTGAGGTCATATCGTTAGGAGTCGGTGGATTAGTGCTCGAAGAATCAGAATTCAAAGAAACGGTCATCGTTGAGACGAAGACATTGAAGAGTAGGCGTTCAAAATTAAAGAACGGTGGTTGAAAGCAAATTTGGCGCCATCGGCGCCTTTACAAACGCCATACAAGTGTATTAGCACACATGGCGAAACCGAGACACAGAGGCAGTAGACAAACACCAACTGACACAGTGAAACATGCACCGAGTGTTGCGGAACACTTATGGAACCGAGTACAGGAATGACCTCTCAGAGCAATCGTCAGGAACGTGGCTGACTGGGCCGCCGAATGCTCCCGATCAAACTGAGACCAAGACAGCGGTGCGTCTCGTCTCCCTTGACGGCTCGTCGATGCGACCGCGACCGTCACCACCGCTGTCCGTGCCACTTCCTCACTCCACCGAGTGGCCTCTCCATCACTGTGCCGCTGCCTCCACACAACATCGCCTGTTGATGTACAGAACCAAGCTGAGAGGCGGACTCGGACGGTGGCAGAGGTGAGCCTTACTGAACGCACTCAGTGGGGCAGTTGCTCCTACCTCGAGAGAGTGATTGATGGCTGTGATTGATGGGTGAGCACATGCGCCCTAGCTGCCCATTCGAATGGCCAAACAACCGATCTTAATGAGACTTTGTGGAAGACAATTTCCGTTGACGGAATACAACGGGTAAGAGCGGGTGTGATAGTGAGAAATGTGCGAAATGGCCAAGTGGATGTGCACACACTTGAATGGAACAACAAGTCGACCGTAAGGGGCCACCTTAACACCAGTTCTATTCATTGATGAAAATAGTCAGGCAACTTTGTTCACTCTGTGTGTGTCTTTGGTCGGACCAATTGCACGGACAAATCGGTTTAAACTGTATCCCAAACAAGACCAATGTGGATGGCGACAGGTGTTAGTTGCTGATGACAGGTGCATCACTGGATGAGCTATTAATTGGCAACTAATTGACTTTATAGTTCAATGGCGGACAGGCAGACTGCCAGAACGACCTTAGCCAGGTTGGCCACAACTCGGTCAGTGATTGACAGCAAGACTATAAGCAAAAGACGGACTGGCCAATTGAAGAGGAACAAGCGAGTCGATCGGTGTGTTTGGTGGAGACAACACCACCACAGTGGTCAACATGAACCTAAGCGGAAAGTAAACAAATGGGCCTAGTGGTGATCGATCAGTGGCCAAGGCAGGAATGCCACCCTGCTCTAAGCATTCTGTCTGCCTCAAAGGATTCGTCAATTTAATGGCCAAGTGCCACCGAGTGACTGATTGATGGGGATGGGTGTGTGCTCGGTGACAAGCATCGGACATCGCTCCGAACAGATGTTGACCACTGCTCAGGACAAACCGAGGATCGGGCAAGGAGCTCAGTCAAATTCGTGGTCAGACTTGATTGATTGAGTCTCGATTATGCGCTTTGTCCACCGAACATTTGTCCAAGCCACAGCCAGTGAGACAAGGCTGCGCAGTAATAAATCAACACGCAGGAATTCGAGTCGCACTCAAGCCAAACCGATCAAGTCGCCAGACATGTGTTGCAAATTCTGGCTCGACAAATTGAGTAGGCAAGCCACCTTGCACCTGAACTCGTCGATCGCTCGATAAATCAATTTCGGCGTACTGAAAAGCGATTCTAATTGCGGTAGCAATCAATTGTGACTCGATCCCAACTTGATTGACCAACAAACTGCCAATGCACAATCAGTCCCGTTTGGTAAGAAGCGTGACGATCTTGCCACTGGTGACATTCGAGCAGAGATCATTAAGGCCCCACAAACGGTACTGCTCGGGCCAGATTGGGTCACTTCCCGACAGAGCCAAAGAAGCGTACAAATCGGTGCTTCCGCAGTAGCAATAGAAACATCAAATTAGTGCGCGGCCAGGTCAGCGGCACAGAAGTGTTGATTGGCAACTGTACCGAACAGTCATTACTCAGTGGCAATGAGATCGAAATGACCAAGCCATTGCACTTATCCTTGGTAAATAACCTGGCCAGTCCGATGTTGGCCATTGCAACCAATGGAGCCGATCGCGCCATCAATCTCACCTTTATCCGAGCGAGAAATTGTCACTCTCACTAATCAGTGCCGATCGAGAGAGGTAAGCAACCAATTAGAGAACGGTTCTGGCAAGTCGTCATTCAACGATGCTCATAAATTAGCCTCAATAATTAATTAACTCACACGGACCAAGTGCGAGCACACTGTCAGGCAGGCAGCAATTAGCGACTGGTGTGAGGCACAGCGAAAGGTTGCGCACTCGGTGGAGCGATGGACCATCTACCTCGCTAATTTGTCAATGTGGCCTTTGTGTGCAAGTGTCACGAGAAAAGAGCGAAACATTTCACAGTGCACTCACAGTGAGTGTGGACAATTAGCTGAGACAGTGTAACCACTGGCAAATTGACTGGAGATATGTCCGGCTGAGAGGACAACCAATCAATCGAGCCAACTCGGTCCAAGCAAACATGCCAGCCACTTCAAGAGTACAGTGACAAGTCACAAATCAGCAGTTGTCCGGGCATAAATGTCAACCGTTTGCATCAGACGGCCAGATCCACCCTCGTCAGCTCGTCATCGCCAGCAGACAATGTGCGATAGCATCGAGCAATTCTGCCTGTCACACCACGCCACCGCCGGTCTTCTGGTCTCACAACGCAACTCTCATTTGCCTATCGAGCTACTTATCTTTATTAGAGCCACTCATTGTGAAATCGACTTGTCCGAGTGTAGACTGTCTCCATCACTCGAACCACAACCAAGTGGGTGTGCAACCTACAAACTGTAGCCATCTAATCTGACAAACACAGTACACTCTGGCCCGGTTCAGGCTGGTCATCAGTGGACAGCTCGGCTGGTCGGATCTGATTGTGGTCTTCCTAACTAATCGATACAGCACCGAATGAGCTTTGCGAGGTGTTGCAATTGAGTAAAACTCAAATCGATCACGCGGAGAGACAGTTCGATGTCCATTAGCTCCACTGGACATGCACTGCCAAATATGACAAATGATGAATGCCAAACTGACCGTGATTAATTAGTGCACGGCACGCAGAGATGGACATCGTCATATGATCACTGGCTGGTTGAACCCTAGGGTGCTCCACCAACAGGGCCAAAGTGCACCACTAATTAGTGAAGTGAGGCACTTTATGCCCGATTAGCAGCGGCCAGTTGGAGGCGAGTGATCACGTGGAAGACTGACCCAAACAAACATGTGTCGCCGAGTGCGATAATTAGTGCAATTTCACAGTGAGCACTTGCAGAGCAGGGCTCAGCAGCGACCTTGTTCACAGGACTGGTTGCACTGGATAAATGAGCGCCATTAGCAGTGCAATCATAACATTTACTAGTGGGATTGCACTCGATCATAGATCATTGCCATCAGATCGATTAGACACAGACTGGTGGAATGATGGCTGAGTGGTCACTCCACAAGTCACATCACGAGCCACCTGCAAATGCAAAGTGACTGCTCACTGCCAATAAAGAAACCGATTGATCGATTAGTACGAGCAAAAGTGACAAAATTAATTAATTGCATTACATGACTCGATCAGTGATTGGCGATAGTGAGATAATGAAATGGTGCTCATGCCGAACAGGACACTGTCCGGTCAAAGACGAGAGACGATTGTCCAGTAGTAGAACCATTGGCCAGTGATTGATTGGTGCCTGGCACAGTGCTTTGCTCAAGCAGGTTCACTAGCACACCATCACTGGACTGCATCGAGGCAACACATCACGCCGGTGTGACCAATCGACAGAGCCCAATCAGACGTGTGTGATTAATGCGCGCACAACAATTAATTAATTTCGCCTCTTTCGTGCCTTTATGCGGGCGCAATAGGCGAAACAAAGCCAATTACGAGTTATGAAATAGATGCTGTCGAAGATTGACCATTAACGGGTTAGGTAGTGTGGTCAGTGGTCGGCGAGGCCAAAGCTGCATGGTGGCCATTGAGGTAATTGAATTAGATCGCGAGATCATCGCAGATCAATCGATCGAGGCGTCTTAATGATGATGCATTGGCTCCACAGATAAGGAAAGCTGCATGCCTTCCTGTTGGCTCACTAGTAGTTCGCTCTGGGGCAAGGTTACCTACACTGAAGAACGCCTGCCATTGCACTCAAGTGGCAATTTCAATTATCCACAATTATCGAGATCGATTAAAGACGATTCACAAAGCCCATCTAAACGATATAATGTGCCATTGAAGCATTGCGCCAAACCAGTGAGCGCTCAGGTGGTGGGCTAGAGTGCAGGTCAGTAGGGTGGTGTGGAAGGGCGAAAAGAGATTGCAAACTGATAAGGCTCCTTTGGATCGGATGGGCCTGACTTGCGCAGTGAAATGGCCACACAAAACAATGAGGGTGATTAATGGCAATGGCCAGCGAGTTGGGCAATGAGGCAATGGCCAGTACAGTGGCGATTAATAATGCGCCAGGCAATTAGCAAGTGATGGCTCACAGGCAAAGAAATCGGATCCACCTATCGATTGAAGGATTGACGGGCCGTCAAAGTGAAGGCGATGGATGCTCCTGGCCAGAATGGGCCATGTAACACGATCCAGACGATGCAGTGCACAAGATTAATGGTCGGGCCAGTGTGCACCGAGAATGTCAATCGGAGCAAGTCCAACTAATCCTTCTCGGCAAATGCCACACCAACTTTGACTCGACCAACGTTACCATCAGAAATGAGAACTTTTGGCAAATTTTCGGGCCAATTTCTAGACGGCAAGCGTGCTGACAAATACAAATGATGTTCGCATCTGCATCGGTCGCTATCTGTCACCGAGAGATGTGTCAAACTGAGCCAGTGAGTGTTCCAATTGGACCAATCAGTGGTGGCACGCACAGAGAAGACATGCAGTGGTGCACAGAGAGCACTGAGCCAGGCACAACGAATTCATCAATCACCGAAATAGTAAAATTAGAGAGTGCCACCAGAGCAGACACGACCGAACTCGAATCGCGAATTTGTTCGTGTCGAGTGAAGAGAGACATCAAGCACTAATCGGGAATCGAGTTGTTGGTGATTGAGAGTAATGATTGCTCTGTCGATGGACACCACCGAACTATCGATGAGTGCCACTGGCCGGTCAAAGCATCGATGGGCCGACAAGCCAAATGATAATAAATGATGCCACACAACACAACACCACACAACACCAAACCAAACCAAACCATACAGCACAAGCATCACCAGCACTGCACTTGCTGGAACGCTGCAGGCCCAGTGAACAGTGAGCTGACGGACGGGGACATCGCGGCACACGGCACTGGAATCATCATTTTTCATCACATCACGACATGTCAAATCTGAACGTCTCACGTCTGGCTCGGATCATTCGAACATGGCATTACAATTCGAGTTCACAATTCGGTCGCTTTGTCAGAGCACTAATCGAGTACCATTTGTTATCATGCCAGGACAGAGCCACACAAGTGACAACGAGTTGGCCACAGTGGCCAAATGGCGAGGTGTAGTGGTTTGCTGGCTTGCTGCCTCACTGCCCGACTCGACCAATCAGGCTCTCATTTGTCCGAATTGCCAGTCAAAGTGCGAACTCTTCCACCAGACACCGAGCGAACCTCAACCGAGCCAACGTCTAAAATGACTGGAATTTTCTCGATTGCCATATAGAGAAGATATATGGTGGAAAGATTCCATCCATTCTGAAAGCGAGAATGCCACATCGGTCTGGGCTCACTTTTCGCAATCACCATCGCGGAATCGTTCTCGTGGTCATTACCGTCCATTCATAAATTACGTTCGTTAGTGAGTGCATTAATTGGTGGATGCAGAGCAGGCCATGAAGACATCAGATGGGAAGCACCTTGTGTACTAACTCGTCACGGCGACCGTCCCATCACGGTAATTGTCAGCAACGTGAGTCACCGAGCCATTGTCACCGTCAATAAATCACCGACCAGATATGAACATGCAGATGGCCATTGGTCACACAGAGCTACCAGTACCATCCAGAACCAACCAACCAGACAGTCTTCGGTGCATCTAAGCACGTTATCGCCCAATGGGACGCTCACTGCCGAGTGCAGGAATGTGACCAAATGGGTCATCGCGTTCTCCAATCAATGGCACGGAGTAATTACGCCTGGACACATAAATCTTGCCCGAATGGCACTGAGCCAGCAATAATTTGTAACAAAAGGGCGCAATATTCAAATTGGCGGGCACGTTCTCGTGGAAGGAAGCAAGACAAACAGTTAAAAGAGTCAACTCGGGCCGTGTAATTAATGGACATCATTAGTGACCATCTCGGTGATTACAATCGATTGTTGGCCACACGAGACGATCCCGATTGGCAGTTGAAATGACCTAATGCCGATGATGCAATCAAGGTATACATTGACCAGTTAATTAATTGCCACAAAGGCAAAACACATTGCGCAGGGCGGTCTGCCGGGTGCGCAGTTTCACTCGCACAGAGCCATTCGCAAAGCCAACTTGAAAGAAATGCTAATTGCGCCAATTACCGAGATCCAACGTAGACATAATTTATGGAAATCGGGACGTAATTTATGAATGACAGATGATATAAAACAATTCCGATTAGGACAGATTAGATCACGGGCAGAGAGGCCGCGACCGAGCCGTAAAGAACCGAGATGAGCAAAATGCGAAACCAGCAAGACGATTAGTGGCCAGACACACAATGGACATTACATGCAGACCGTAAAGTGGCCAGTGCCACCAAACATATACAAAGTCATAATTTGTGAATTGCACTGCGCACTCAAGCCGTGATGTGACTGGCTCACTCATTCAAGTTCATGAGTCATGACTTGCCTGCATCTGACAGAGTGGCCCATAAAAGACATCTTTACGAGCATGGCAAGGAGCACTGATTCTGCTTGTGCAACCACAACCACCCTTGTGTCCAGTCCAGCAATGCAATCTGTTGCCAGCTTAGCACCAAGACCAAATGATTTGAACCAGTCCACCGAGGGCAGGCACACAATCAAACACCGGAGACCCAGGGAAAGGCAAGGTGACCAAACAGCTTGAGTGATGTTTATGAGGATCGGTTGACATGACTTATCGGTTTGGACACAAATCGAGATCACCGAGGGGAATATGTGGAAAGTGGCCAACACTTGAGTGAATGTCTTGCAGAAGATATGCTCCCAGCACGATGTCATAAATCAGATTCTTAAGCAAAATAAAAATCATAAACCGCGAACCGAGAGAATCATAATTCATAAATTATGCAAGCCAAGCCAATCGACCAAATGCAGACAACAGAAGCACAATTGGCAGTTGTGTAATTGCAATAAATTAGCGCGCCAACAACAAGGACAATAATTTAAATGTAATTGACTGAGTAAATGACTGGTGTGCCAAGCACCAACTGAGTCACACTGGCACAGTTAACCAACCACTGGTCAGCTGCATCTACTGATTTATGCTATTGTCGGTGCAGTTTCTAGGCCTGGTCCAGTCGATCGATGCAACAGTGATGTGGTTTGGAGTGTGCCCAGTGTACAGTCTACGTAGTAAGTGATGAGACTGTGCTTGTTGCAGACACCAGAAGAAGTGGCCAACCGAACCAACAAGAAGTAACGAAACGATTAAGGCAAGTGCACGAGTGAAGAGAGACACCAAGAGAACACACCTGCACCTGCGAATAAACATCATTTTGATTTATGATAGACAGCGTCAAGGACATTTGCAAGCATTGACATCGAATCTCGTGAACACAACCTTTGCTCTCGCCGATCCAAAGGTGACATTGTGGCCAGAGGAATGAAATGCACAATGCATCATCCACTGGGACTGGTGCATAATGGCAATTCAGTAGGATGAAGCACACGAGAGGACAAGCGGATGGTAGTGTCGGCAATCGAATCGCAGAATCTTAATTGTGGCTAGTTGGGAAGATTGCGTACTGCGAGCCCCTCCCTTGTCAGAAATGATAAATTGGCACTCGTCATTATCAGGCATCGAGCCAGTCAGTATCCATCAATCAGTGAAGGTGTGCAGTGTGCACTGCGAGACTGGCTAATCAGACACACAGGCCTAATGGCACCACAGCACAACGAATCGATCGGTGGAGTGGCAATGTCGGCGAACGGTGATCGACAACCAAACTGGGCCCGAATCTGTCCGGTGACAGGTGAGACTGAACCGAGTGACTCACCCGGAGATTTATGATGTTCGCTGGGTAACGAGTGGCCAGGCACAATGCTGCATCAATAAATAATATCGAATGGGTCGAGGCAATGGTAATCGATTGCAAGAATGAGCCACGATTAGGGTAATTGAAAGCATCTGTACGGTGTGCATTATCATAATTAATAATTTATTGCCCTCAATTATGGCTGTCGATGTTCTGGTTGCAACACGCAGCCATCTACACCTAGTGGCCAATTATCGGCTTTGGCCAAGTGAGAGGACACAAATGGTCACCGCACCGAGTCGTTTCCCCCCGGTGATTAGCCTTAAACCTTCAACAGAAAGCATTCTGGCCGGGCCAGGTCGGACAGAGGATGGGACCGGACCATGAGCGCGGTGTTGCAGTCCGACTCGTCAAGATGGACAAACGAGATGACGGCCAGTGATGCAGCCTCGTGCACCTTTTCCAATCGTTCTCATGCTCGTCATGATCGAAAGGGCAATTAATCATCATGTCATATGTGGACGTCTGCATGTCTATAGATAGGTAACGTGCGTGTGTGCGCGCGCGCCATTGCTAGCTCCATTCACTAATGGAGGCACATTAGGCACAACAATCGGTGTTGTGGCCACAAGCAGCAGTGGTGATAGTCATAAATAAATGGACACCAAATCACTTTCAATCAAACAACTGCAAACGACTTCAGTGGGCGCCAAGTGCACAACATAATTTATGGTCACATTGTGCCTGCCTGCTAATGATGTTGTGCTCGGCCAATGACAACGATGCCAACAAGACACGAGTTCATTATTTGCAAACAGACCCAAACTAATTACCACTGTCCCATCCCGCGCGCGAGCTGTTCGCAGATGTGGTGATTAGATGTGAACCAAGGCGCGCAACACTCGTCAATCAGTTCACAGGCTTCAAAGTATCACTCAACTCGAACCGCTGACCAAGGATCAGACTGGTGGGAAAGGTCGGCTAGGCCCTGAAAGTGATTTATGTTCTTGAAGCGAAATGGAAAGCAAGCGATCTGACCGAGTGGCGGTAATGATTGCGACTGGCCAGTTGGATTCTCGTCACTGGTGGCAACGAATAAATAACGAAATAATGGAAAGCACATGCAGCTGTTTGCAAATAAAAGTGTCTAGGGCCAATTCGTGACGAAGCGAACGACATCCTCGTCATAAATCTTCACCACATTCTGTTTGTGGATGGACAACTGGACGTCAGCGAGATGATGGAACTAAATTTATGAGCGCGCGGTATCGTTGCTGCCAGCCAATGTCCATTTGCATCCATCCATCGTGCCGATCTACTGATCTCGAGCATTGGCACACCTTGCCACTGAGCCCAAAGCTGCACTCGTAATCGAAGCAATAACTCATCTGGCAAACAAAGCGATCGTCTATAATTAATACCAATCAAGTGGCCAACAATGGCCAATCAGTAATTAGCATTGCACCGAGCCAGATCGCTGCCCTCCAGTCTAATAACAGACTCACTATAGCCACTGCCACCAATCGTTTGGTGCGAGCCGAACTATCTACAGCCCAGTGAGTGATATCACTGCGAAACAATGCCGCACTTGCTCCAATACCACAAAGCGGAAACATATGATATCACACACAGACTCGGCCAATAAAGAGGGTCTTGATTGAAATCGAGTGACCAGGGACCACTGGCAAGTCACCACTCACCAACGATGTCATTGCTAACTCATTTGCATGCACGTGAGACGTCAACAAAGAGGACTGTTTGTGTAATCAGTGTCCTCTGGCTGAGCACCGGGCACTGGTCAGCAAACGTATCGGTAATGGTCACTGCTGGATAGCACTGGCCAAATGAAGTCATGAGAAGCGTGGAATTAACAGTGAGAAAGGTGACACAAAGCAACACCGCCAGGTCTATCTCGATCTGTTTGTCACGGTCACAATGACTAATGACTAATTTATGTGAGGATACACTCAACTGGATGCAAGCAACAAAGGCATCGCTGATAATGGACAAATGCAGTTGACTTGGTCGCCTTTGTCCACTGTCACTCACTAATCACTCAGTGGCCTGTGGCCACACACCTATTTTAATTAGGTCTGATTGGTCACAATGCACTCGAAATGATAACATCTGTGGCCACTAATTAAGACGATAAATTACCTGCTCACAACGATTGTTCGCACTGGCGCGGATAGTGTCAAGAAGTTGTGAATCTAGGTGTCGACTTGTCAGCTATATTTGCATTAGCGCAATGCCGGCCTAACAGACGGACGCAGTTCACCCGAATGGCGCCACAAAACAACACAACACCGCACAGACAGAATGGGAAATGTGCAAAATATTAGGCGAGCGCCAGCACAGAGGAAATCATAAATCATCGAGTTCGAGTTCGTCAGTTGCAAGCGAAATATTGTCGACAGTCGACCACTTTGTTCCGACAAAGATTGGCGCCGGTTATTGCAGTCTCATCTCTGTCGGGTCGCAGTGTCATTAATGACAATCAAAAGGCCAATAAAATCCAAATTAAATCAAAACCAATGACGCCTCCATTCACTCACTAAATGGTGAGTCACTTTTCGCTTACCCAAGACCAGTTGGGTTTACTAGTCAACTTGTAGTAATGAGAATGCCAAGGCAACTTGTACCAAAGGTGACGGACACATCAATCGGGCGATGTGGACAAAAGTTCACAAGAACGAATTGCATAACCGACCGAGACAATCAACAACATTTACATCTCCACCTTGATTTGTACAAAAATGACGTAATTTATGAATGTGCTCGCCACTGGAGAACGTTGGTGCTGGTGCTGGAGCAAAGAGCATTATTTACGAGCAAATGTCAACTCGGGTGAGATGGCCAGCCAAATGGCAATCGATGGCAGAATTAATAGAAAACAGTCAACCCGTGATTAGATGATCCCGGATACATAAATTAGGAGGCAACAAACGGACCGAGCAGTGGCCCAATAAATCAATCCACTGGTGGCAGTGATGCGCACTTGTCGCAGAGATGACTGCCCTCTGCAAGGCCACGGCCGGACGGGTTACTGTGTTCGATAGTGCTCGAACGGCAGCCGGTCTCGGTGGGCACAGCGCAACCACAGTCCCAGAAGCGTACTCATTCACAAGTTTAGCTATTTGCAATGTGTTGATAATCCAACTCGCCTAATTGCTTTCCGCTTGGCGCGGCAGTGATTTGGAGGACAACAAGGACAGTTACAAACAAACGGTGATCATCGTGAGGCGAAATAGGTGAAAAGGCACCGGTCGGACATAGTGCGTTGTGACAGGCATCGAGTGCTCAATCAGTGCTTGGCCATGTCCTAGCCAGTGCACCAGTCTCAAGCGAATTGGACTTTAAATTAATTCGACTGCCGAATCAAGCGCACTAACAAGCGAAATCTATTTCCAATCAAAATTGCCATCGCTCCATCTCGATGTAAACCATCTCGACCATTATGGGGCCCAGGACTGTCCATGCCGCCATAAATACAAAAGTAAATTAGAAACATTAGAAATTACCAAAGTAAAACTCGAAATATTATTTGCTTGTGCTAAATTGGCTCGCAAACAGGATGGCGGGGTAAGCAGTGGGACATTTGAAAGTTCTCAATTAGACCTCGCAGATCAAATAGATGTGGCCTGGGCAAATTGAAATTTGGAAACAAATCACAGTCCACCGAGGACAAGACACCACACACGCCAAATTGGAAATGGATCCAATGCAATTCGATTTAATTTAAAATTCCGCTCACAAGTGAGTGGCCAAATAAAGATCACACAGCAGAAACAAGGCGGCTGACAATTTGGCCGAATCGGCATTGATCGCAATAATTAGAACGGTAACAAATTGACAAGTTGCAAGTGATGCCGACGAGCTGACGGGACAGTTTGATCTTCGCCACCGAACAACAGCCAGACGGCAAGGCGCCAATGCCAATTGGGCCACTTGCCATGCCTTTGGTGCGAATCAATTTGCCGAACCAGCGCCAATGACCACCAGCTGAGTGTGAAATATATCTTCATCTTGTCACGAACTCGATTGTCGTCATCCACTGTTGTGGATTGTGCTTGCCAAGGGCCTAATTAAATGACTCACAACACCAGCCAAACCAATTGCTACCGAAGTGAGCCGAAGCAAGCTCAACTACCACCTAACGAGTGCCGAACAGATGCAAAGTAAATAAGTGCCAACTAATCACGAGGTGAGTTTGCTGGGAGGGCGACCAGCTATATTTGGACTAAGCATTGGCGACTGGTGCCACTTGGGCTCCAATCAATCACCAATCGAATGGACCAACACCTAAACAAACAAACAAGTCACTGAGAGGACCAGTGTCTGTCGGAGTGAAGGCATCTCAGTCCGCACCGATTGACAACATCAATCGAGACTCACGGTCGGGATCGAGCCAACTCGACAAGTGGATGATGTACAGAGCCATTGCGAGGTACTCGTGCCAAGTGCCTACTACTAAGCAACCAAAGTGTAAAATCTTCCACCGAGCCTGACGAGAGCTGTCAAGTTGGCAGTTCTGTGTGAGAACTGTGTGTGCACTGTACACAACGAGCTGCTATGTTGTGTGTGTGTGTGTGTGTGTTTGTAGAGGAAGCGATCATAAGGTGTCGAACGAATCGATCGGCCCGAAACGATGCGGAGACCACTTGATTGAGCAAATTGGCCGGTGTCAAGTAAGAGCAGCCATAAATCACCTGCGAGTGTGCATAATAAACTCATCATTGGTACCGTTCACTAACAGTCCTCATTGTGCAATACCTCACTGGTCCGGATCAGATCCCGACAGATTGGCACTGCGAGATGGACAAATGATGATGCACTCAGTCCCAGTGGTGTGTGCTATTATTGGCACCGATCGGTGATATTCCACAATAGACCCATAAATAAGTCAATGCGCTATTTTGGATTTGCCTTTGCTTCGTGTCAACGTGATCAATGACATCGCTGATGATTTATAATTGCTAAGTGTGGCCTGGCCTGCTTGGGATAATTTGCACCACTGGTTTGGTGCAATTTCGATTGCCACAGCTCACAAGGCAACAGACAACAGAATTGAGCAAGTGACAATTGGACAAGTTGATTCATTCGAACGATGACACCTCATGCCTTGGCCAATACGTTGCCGCAAACCGACACCCAGACCGAGCACCAGATCTAGGTGGGATGGTGCCATGCAAGAAATTGTCACTGGCACACGACAAACTTGTGTCATCTTCATCAATCATCGTCGGTGAGGCAAGCAAGTTGCAACCATCAGACAAGCAAATAGATATGTGCCAGTAGAGCAAAATAATTGCCAACTCGAGGACAAACAGAGCAAGGACCCATCCAAGATTGACCAAGCCATCCACAGACACCGAAAGGACACAAAAAAATATTAACACGTGTCATCATAGAGAGTGATGCACTTGTACGATGCTCGATCATTGTCACTCGAATTATAATTAGACATATTGACTGTGTCAATCGAAAGAGACTATCCGGTAAATTTGCTGTGCACTACAAAGTAGCACACCAGTCCAAGATGGTCAGTGAAGCACTCGGTGCCAAGCAATTTGTCATCGTCAAGCGGACTGATTGCCAGAATGTCCGCCATCAAAATGTCTTCATTCACAGTCACCAAGTGACATTTGCGCAATTCGTTCGGAATGGCACCGAGTCAGTGAGAAACTATGCACAAACCGAGTCATTTCGCAGTGATTAATCCGAATGGCAACGAGACCAGTGAGAGTATTGATGATTTATGTCCGGCAGGCAACACCAATCTGTCATAATTGCCCAATGGTGACTCAATGCAGTCTCCAACGGGACAGATGACAAGATCATGTTGTAATTTATGACGAGTGTGCCAAAACAAAGCCACTCGGGGAGAGACAGGCCAGAGAATCGTTCCGAGTGGAACACATGGCCTGGGTCAAAGTGGCTGACAAGGCAAACAAAGTGCACTTAACATGTGGCAAGGTGACCGAGCTGGGTGTTGGGCGGTGATTAATTCCAGTTATAAATTTGCCCTTTCTCTGGCATGACAGCAAGTGACACTGAAGGTACTGTTGACTTGATCAAAGAATGGTGACGTCACCTTGGTCCGAGTGTGTCTCAGGTCCAAGTTTCTCTGGCATGCAGCAAAAGCACATTGTGTCGCGCAGGAAGTCTTTGTGCAGTGTTTGGCTGTGCAGGGACTGGTGTAATGCACTGACAACATTTGTCATATTTGCCAGATCGAAGTGACCAATAAATTTAAATTTAAAGTGACTGCACTGGACAGCACGGACACTGGGCAATAATAATAAATCTCGGTAAGTGTGAGGCAAACTTTTGACAAGACACAAATCGAAGGGACAAAATCAAAATTGCATCACATTCGATTAGGCCGAGTCGGCAATGGGCTCGCTACAAAATGGCTGACACATAGATTTAAGTTGGTAGTAAATGAAACTAACTAAGTAGACTGTACATAAATTACGTTTGACAGATCTCATTAGACTGCACAGTAGCAGCTGCCAGTGCCGCACCAGAATGAGGCGTACCGAAGTGATGAAGATGCTATTCGATCCAAATAGAAGTCATCCACATCAAGCAGAGATCGACAGTCTCGCTGGGCGCCATCGCGGCAGTGACATATTCGGTGGGGGAGGCATCTAGGCAGTGGCACAGGCAGCAATCGCTAATAATGCGACTAATAATCGCCGTCATAAATCATGAATGTCACACAATCGTCATCATCATCAGTTTGATTAGTTCGTAATGCAAGACGCGAAACCTACTGGCGGCAGTGCGGCAAGACAAGTTAAGCCAAGCAATAAATAAACTAGCGACAGAAATCGATATCCGAACGCCGATCACAGCGAGGGCCACTAATGAGACAATCGAGCCCGATCGAGTGCTCCAGATGAGATTGCTGCCCAGTGATACTGACTGACCGAATGGTGGCACAACAGTCCACTAGAATTGCACTGAGTCACTTGGTAAGTGAGTGATTGAACCAGTGAAGTGAATGCCACTGGCTGCCACTAGGCCAATTAGGTGCTGCTCTGGCTGTCATTCGAATCGTGAGAGCGAGAGGTGCCAACATGGCCCAGATGCCGGCTAAAGCTAAGACCGGACCAAAGAGGCAATCGAGTCGAAAGGGAACGTGGACTAATTAAAATACGACTCGTACTTGGTGCCATTAGCAGCAACACAACAGACTTGCGATGAACAGAATGGCACAATTGGCGAATGCAAGGCATGCATCATGGTAATGTGATTAGAGCTGTGCCAGTGGCAGGCAGTAGCATCCCGTCAGGCGTCAATCAATCTTCTAATCAATTAGATGGCTCAACTGTAGCTCTAATCCCGAGAGCAAGCCACACAAGCACAAGGACAACTGATTAGCCGTGCAAAGGCACAACGGAGACAGTACGGGATAATCCTCGCGTCAAGTCAAATTCGTCAATGGCACAGGAAATTTCAATTTGCCACTCTCCAATTCGGTGGATTGAGTGATACATCTATATAGACGGAATCAATCACCAACTTGATCAAGTCAAATTAGCTGCACACAAACAGACAGACAGAGAGACAGAGAGACAAGCAGAGCAGAGTCGAGTTGGGCTGTTTGCGTGGTGCGACATTCGGGGCCACCAATCGAGTGAAGTCTGCAATGTGCTCTGCACCGAACTTAGTCTTATTTTAAGTTTTGCGCACTAAACAAAAGTGAGAGCAAGAGGAACAAGCAGCGAAACTAAATCCACTCGCTGACAAGAAGCTGTCAAAACAAGCACCCGAACAGGAAAGCACTTCTCGGCAGTGAGTAAACAAGCACTGACTCAATCGACAACCCGTACAGGGCCAAAGGTTACACTCACTGGACGGAGCACAAGTGGACGCACAAGGAAACGTGAGAATCGGGTGAAGTGGGCCAAAGGATCGAGTGAAGGACCGAGTAGTACGAGTGATTGATTTGACGAGCACGAGGACACAACTGAGCAGTGGACGGGTGATGGACCACCAGTTGGCGAGTGCAGTGAGTGCTGCATTGCTCAGCACAATCATGACACCACTCGGTGCTCACTAGCAGTACATTTTGGTCATTTCGCAAACTTCATTTCGATTTCATTATTTATTAATGGACAGACAGAGATGACAGCACCAGTGAGAAATGAAGACAGAGCCAACCAATTATGACATTTCGAATCAGTCCGACAAGTTGACTTTCGCTTTCTGCATCGATGGATGCGGACAGTGGCAGAGTCGGTTGCCAGTCTGTCAAGTCACATCATTCTAAGGCACTGATCAAGACGACTGGCCAATTCAAGGTTCCAAAGAAGTCTTCTGTCAATAGCACACTAGTCCGTGAGCAATCTTTGGAGCAATCTCACTGACCAGTCAGTGGCCACCAAGAGACCCATGTCACCCGAATGGTCATTTGGTCTAACGTCTACGTCCACCGGGTGCGGAAATGATGGGACAAAGGACCAGCAAGCAGTAATACGGATTGATCGAGTCCAGCACATCGCAACTGTTATTCAAGCCACCGAACTTTGTCTGGCGTGATCGCCAAAAGGCCAAATTGCGATTGGCCCGAAAGGGACAGAATTTTCTGCTTGCCTGGTCACACTGACCAGTGAGCAAAGAATGGCCGTCTCACTTGTCAGTGTAGGACGCTTTACAAATTGCCAATTTAAGCACAAATTTATTGACACAACAGAATCGCGTCGAATCAAAATTTAATTCAATTTCAATCAAAATAAGACACAAATGAAAATTGAAAATTGTTCACAATGGCCGAATGGATCGAAGATCGAACCGAACAGGCAATAATTAGAAAGTTAATTGACAAAACGGTTGATGGCACCGATTGGCAATTCCGCTGCCGACCTGCCAATTCGTTCAATGCATTCCGCACAATCGAGAAAGCGCACCTCGCACTAACTGGCAGAGTGACTGTCACTGCCAATTTGGCACTGGCAATGTGACAAAGTGAGACAAAGAGCAAGTGGAATGTCACTCCACAAAGGAAGTTGCTACAATTTCCTCTCCGAGTCGGGGCCAACCCTACTCTTGGTTTTGTATTTAAAAATTAAATTAAAGTTCCGGTTGGGGAAGTAACAAGGCAAAAACGAATTGGCGTGTGAATGAGTTCTATCAATGGACCAGCCAATGAATACATAATTGGAGTATTGGCTTGTCAGCAGGCAATGCTTCCAGGCACTAGCACCAGGCAACAATTAATGCACCACGGCACGTCTTGCAAGACCAAGACAAATGAAAGTGATCCATCCAAGTCAATCAAGTGCCAAGTGGAGGACGAGTTGGCGGTACCGATTGCCACTGAAATGTGCACAAAGTAGGCAACATTCGGGCTAAATGTGAATGGCGCCAAGATATTTGAATAGTGCGGCACAATAATTTGAGCAATTAGAACATGCACCGTGCAGTGTCGATTGCCATCCATCAATTAGTGGGCGACATGTCTGTTGACAACAATCCATCCATCAATTACCACTATGACGGGAATGTGACAACTTGCGTTCCATTGGCGCCATTCTATTGCAGGCCGAGAGCACAATCCACACCAGCAATGCTGCCAACAGTAATGGAGAAGCTTGGTGACGAAATTAATCGAAAGCAGAATAAATTAATTGATGGCTCCTTTCGAGCAAGCAAAGGGACTTAGGTGCTCACTTAGGTGGCAACGATACGAACCTGTCGCCAGTTGACTGCAAGAGGCAATTCGAATCTAACCGATTAACCAACTGGCATCGACACCGAAAGCAACACCTCGCTTGCTGACATACCGAGTCATGTCGGCAGAAAGCAAACAAACAAGTCTGCCGCACACTGTCAGTCCGAGTGGCTAATCGAATGGTGCTTTGCACTTCTTTACTCGGTGCATCTTTCAATGGTTGCGCATTGCCATTCATTCGAATGCACAAATTGGTTCAATAAAAGCAAACGCCAAGTGAAAGGGCACTGCATTCACGCACAAATAGAAACATTATGAATCACAAAGTAAATGTTTGAGATGCCCGACCAATGAACTAATTTGTAACCACTTGTAGTGCGCAGCATTATTGCGTGCCGCTCTTGTCGAGTTCTGTGCTGACACATGCAAATTGACTCAACAGATCTGCTCAAATGGTTGCAACATTTACGTTGCACCAGGAAAAAACAAATATGAAAAAGTGGAAATGCTCTAAACTGAGATGTCAAAAACTCAAGTGAAAATTATTACGATTCATATTTATCGTGACCATTTGGTTTGTTTGGTTGGGATTAGATACAAAAAGTTACTTCAAACCTCACTAGATAGTTTGAAAAAATTCAGATTAATGCTTTCTCATTAGTGATACATAAACAATGCAAAGCACGTTCCGATGCAACAGAGACAGGTAGGACTAACAAAGTTAATAATTTCTAAGAGTCGAGTAAGATCGCATTGACTGCCAAAAAAACAGACAAACAAAGATGCACAACAAGTGCTAAATGGAGTGGTCAGATTGGAGCTTGAGTGTTCGTAAATTAACTTGTTAAGGCTTTTGTTGTTGTTGTGGCATTTGTGAGCAAGGCAACGGTGTCAGTTGTGAATTGCTACAGCGCTCACTGCAGTGATGGTAATTAATGTGCGACCAGAGTGACTCGGCCATAGGAACCGAGAAAAGTGATTCGCACTGAGAAGGAAACTGTGACCATTAACGGTGAATTACGAGCGAGCTGGTGGTCAGATTGGTGCCACCGACGATCGTCTACACTGGTGCAAGCAATGTGGTGACAAAGCATGTGCCAGGTGAGCTGTTGGCCAAGTGACAAGCCGTCTGGCGAGGGTCATGCAAAGTACAGTGCACAACAAAGCACACTCACAAGCGAGCACAGAATGTGAATGTTGTCTTTAATTGTGACTAACGAGATTAGGTTGCTCGACTTAATTAAGGCACAGAAACAAATTAATTTATCGAGACAAACGAGTGAGCCACAGAAAAGGGCAAAGAAAGCACCGATCGTGCCCAAGAAAAGGAGTGCGAAACTTGGCAGCTCCAAACGAGACGATCACAACGACGGGAGAACACTAAGTGAGCAATACTCGAGCGGACTAAGTGAGACACTGTGAGGTGGTAAGAATCTGTGGGCGACATTTGCACAGTGATGCTATGACGCCGAGTGACAGGACTAAGATGGCTCGAAAGAATTCTTCAGCAAAATAAGTCGAATGGCACAGCCAACGAGAGTGAGTGGCAGAGGAGACAAATAAAGTTTAAACAGTGTAAATTATATTTTAATTGATGTGACACTCACTATTAATCGAGACAGCCCCAATGTGATTAAAGAATCTGTCAAGAATGTGTCAACGCGACGAGATGGCTGCCGACCGAGCCACCGACTCAGCAACACAGCCTCAAGTGAGCCACCAAATTGGAGCAAAGTGACGAGACGTACTGCTGATGGCATTAACATTCACTGCCACCGACGGTGATGAGGTGAGCCAGAGCCATGACGATCCACTGGCTAAGACAAAGACCACTCCATCGAGTGAGGCCAATTGAGCAGTGCACTGGTGCACTCTACTGACAAGTGAGTCCACAGACATGACATGTCAAGTGCCGCACACTCAGTCCACTCACTCGCCAGAACAGAACATTTAAAATCGATTCGGACTCGAACGCAATTCACTGACAAACTGGATTTATTGAATTAAACGACAAATTAACTAAATATCGCCCACTGCACTCAATTGAACTTGACAGTCAACCGAGGCTAAAGGGGCGTTCCTTTCCTTCCATCGAATATGTTTGCGGCAGGTAAAGTCAGCTCGGACCGGACACCGAAGCGCATTGCCACGAAAGAGGTGGCCAGCGCGATTAGCGGTGATGAGGCAAAACGAGAGTGGAAGGAAAGCGATGTCACCGTAGATCAGTTGGCGATTGGCCGACAGTTCGGCCTGGGACAGACAAAACAAACATCGCCAGTTGGCACTGTGTCGCTAATTAGTGTATTACACTGAGAGTGACGATGCTCGGCCCGAAGTGGAGTACATGGCGATGACAGTTGCGATTCAACTCAACTGACAGCCCAACTGAACATTGCCAACTGATATTCAGGCAAATTAAGACGTTTCTCGCCAGAAGAATAGACAAATAGTGAAAGTGACAGAGACAGGCACAGATCGGATGAGGACCAGAAGAATAAAGCATAAAGCTATCAAATTAGCCTAAGGACAGATTTGTCAGTAAACTTAAGACTTAATTTCGAGACTGCACACTCAAGGCGGACTGAATGCAGTCGAATAGAGAGTGAATGGAGAGGACAAAACAGTGGCAGACAAGACAAAACGTCTTACACTAATGAGATAAGCAAACAAGATCACACTAATGCACGCAACAACGATAGGCCACGATGGCCACAGCACCGATAGCCCAAATTAGTACTAATAAGCGCCGTTAATAGATGGGCACTAGCGAGATGTACCTCTCAGGCGCGTCATTGCACTGACAAGTGCGCCTTCAGTGCTTTATTGCTGTGGCTTGATCGAAAGCAAATGAGCAATGGCGCCAAGCAGCGCTCAACTACCTGCTACCTATCTGGCTGGATGGTGGGACACAGTGTCCCGAGCTTTGGTGTCAACAACTGGCTGACAGTGTGGCGTGACATTTGCAAACAAACCCGTAGGCCAAGTGTGACACTGGCACAAGGCGAGAAAGCGGATTACACAACTCACCAAATGGCGACTTGTTCTGTCACCTTGTCAGATGCGTGTCAATTGCGGCCCGCACAACCAAGAAGCAATCACCAATTGCCATTCTGCAGACCACTTAATGGCCAGACCGTATTGGCCACTATCGCACAGGAATCCGACCGACCATAATCGCAAGCAACAATAGACATGTTCAGGTGAGGCAATACAAACACTAAAAGAATGCACAAGAATGCCTTTCACCACCGTGCACAAACATGAAAGTGAAATCAAATTAACGAATTAAGCAATGAGTCTGGTCCATTGGTCGGTCGTTGGGCAATGGAGTTAGTGTCCTACTCACTGGCCCACTCTAGGCAGACTGTCAACTCATACTGAGATAAGACCGTTTCCTGAAAGACCGACCAGTGACAGTGACCACTGGCTCAATGGCACCCGTCTCGATACACGTGGTGGGTGCCAGTGTTTATGTAAGCAAGACAAGCAAAGGTCGCATAAATAGTCAAAACTGCCAATCACCGAGGTGACTTGTGGTCGGGCTGCCGAGAGGACAATGTTGATGCGAACTGGTCCACTCTGGTCATCTGACACGAGCCAGTCGAGCTGAGTGAAGTGGCACGAGCTGTGCTGATAAGTGCATTTCAAAGTTAAAAGTGTGTTTAATTCAATTTGCAAAACTGTAATGTTGCACGAACATCCGGAAATGACTGTCACTGGCTATCGGTGGTGTAGTAATCGAATCAAATCGACACTTGGTTCAATCGATGCCTGCAAGGTATCAACCTGCTCGTTCAAGTGTCGGTCACGATGTGATTTCCGTTTCCGTTTCAGATTGCAATTTGATAAGGAGTGGGTCCGGTGGTGGCCATTAGCAATGCTGCTACAGTGTCACAGCACAAGGCCAAGTGAGCCAACACCTGCCAATCAGCGATCAACGAGCATCCACACGAAGCATCGATTGCACTCGTCACGGGCGATAACATGCAAATGGCAACAGTCTCACCGAGGTAATGAGTCCGGTAAAGTACGGAGCAGTCAACTGCTAACTTTTAACTGGGCTAATGCCCAATTATACTGACCGCCAGTGTTCATTGTGTCAGTGTTGGGCATTATCGAAAATTAAATTAGCCTACGGTCATTCGGCAATTGGCTTGATCAAGTGCACTTCACCGAGTCCTGCAGTAGCTATTCAATCTCGCTTTTGAGTAGAATCGAATTTACAGTTTGTAAAACAAGGCACAAAGAAGCAATTTTAAAATTAAAAATCAGACCCAGACAGGACAAGATTGAAATGTAAGGCCCGCAGTGGACAATTGAAATCAATTTGCACCGAGCAATGAGTGCAGTGACTAGTCAGCGAGGCTGCCAGCACAATGGCAATTGCCAATCGGCAAGTGCAACACCGAAAGCGATATCTGCCCAGTGCCACTAGGAATAATGTTTTAATTCAATTTGAAATCAAACAAAGTGCACAGTGGACAGGCAAATGGAAAAGGTTCAATTTGGCGATTGCAAATTATTCACACAAGCCAGCAATGTCTTACATGGCCGTAGAGTGTCCAGTTGTGAAGCATCATAAAGACTGCCCGATCGAATTAGGGCACAATCGATTGCGGACCAAGTGATGCTCGTCACTGGCGAACGTGCCCCAATTGGCCAGACAACCAATGACACGAACAATTAATGCGCCAAATGGGATTAGGAACCAAGGGAGAGCGAGCCACCAAACGACACTAATCCCGCTCATTGGCTCGGTAGCTTTAATTAGCAGCAATCAAGTCAAATCATCGCAATCGAGTTATGTCAGGCCAATCACCCGATCCGATCAACTCGGCTCAAAAGGTTATTAATAAGCAAAGTGGTTGCTTTAAAGTGAGTTGCCCTTTGCCTTTTGACGAACTTTGGACGTGAAAGTGAGCTGTTAATTAACTTCATTAAATCGAGTACCGTAATTTCGCAACAATAGCCCGCACCCTGTGTATTGCCCGCACCACGTGTATAGCCCGCAATTTTTCTGAATTTGTAAAAACTTTCGTGTATTGCCCGCACCTGAATATAGCCCGCACTTTCAATTTGGCAATCTATTTAATTGCCCTAGACAGAATTTTGAGTGCTGCTTAACTTAATTCATAACAAACTTTCCTATTTTAGCTATACAGAAGCCAAATAAAACAAAAAATACTGAAAATCATTGAAAAAATGACAAAAATATTGATTGAAATTATATATAAATTAAAAAAGGTGGCAACATTGTAAGTATTTCTGTGTATTGCCCGCACCCGAATATAGTCCGCAGTAGACCACTTATAGATGTAAAAACACGTATAGCCCGCGGGCTATTGTCGCGAAATTACAGTAATCAAAAGCACAGGAACAAACTGTTTCCAGCTCGATTTAGGCACTCTGGTGTATGGCCTGCTGGAAAATGTTAAGACCTGGTTTGAGCAAAGTAAGCTTTGCGAAGGAGAAACAAATCATAGAGAGCATAATAATTTGTCAATTAAAGTGAGCTTAAAAGTATTGAAGCAATATAGCGAGAATAATGCAATCTCACAGCAATGTGGCGCACAAAGGCAGTGAGGCACCAACTTGGCCTTCTCCAATTGGCAAACTGAATTGACATATTTGGCGGAGTGAGCCGAGAGGACGCAAGTCAACATCGACATGTGTGTGTCATCAAGTCCGTTAGTGTCAACAATTGGACCAACCGAAGTGACAGCGAGCATCGATCCACATTATGACAAGTGCAATGAAAGTGGACGATGCTCGTTCCAACTGACCACTGGTCAATGAGAGGTGCAGTGTAAACACATCCACTGGTGACAGAAGTGGCCGTCAGCTCTGGTGACACATTCTCGCATGTCATCTACATCACGACATGATGGTCATTCTGGTCATGGTGCATCACTTCTTCATTAGATGCACACTTGACATTTATAGTGCTGTCACAATGGCAAGGCCACAATCGCCATCACCGTGGCGCACTGCAAATTATTCGGTGTCCAAAT
Source organism: Rhizoglyphus robini (assembly GCA_023373905.1). Taxonomy (NCBI): domain Eukaryota; kingdom Metazoa; phylum Arthropoda; class Arachnida; order Sarcoptiformes; family Acaridae; genus Rhizoglyphus; species Rhizoglyphus robini. The sequence continues at coordinate 4,244,498 of JAKIJQ010000007.1, read as the reverse complement.
GGAGAGACACCGGATTCGGTTTGAGTGAAGCGCCTTCAGCGCAAATAAAAGCGTGTCAAGAATTTTGAAAGGCACTGAAGGCAACCGAACACTGCAAAGTTAGTGACGATTGGACAGCTTGACGGGGACATCAAGACTCGAGTCCAGTTCCGAGACAGGTCTGCCAGTCTGCTCGGTCTGAGTGACAACCACTCAAAGTGCCACGTAACCAGCAAAGGATTGACTGGACTGGCGCCCAGTGCTCTACTCAGACAGACCTAATTGGGTCGATTCTGGCAGTGATGTACTGGCAGCATGGCAAATTTGTTCCTGTCAAGACGTGTCAGACCAGTTCCAAAGAAGACGAGAATGTGCCGGTGCAAAACCACGAGTTGTTTGTGTTTGTTGTGTTTGCATGCAGACGCAGTCGACCGAGGAGAAAAGGCAAGCACTGGCCACTGGCCACCCAGGCAGAGCATCACCTTGACATCACCTGAGCAAGTCGGCTCAGCATGCAAGCAATCAACAACTCGTTATCGGGCGAGGAAACAAGGCGCAACAACACACAACAACACCCACTCGGCCAATTAACGATTGCTCATTAAGGCGGTAATGGCGCAAATTGAGCCATTGCCATTGCGAAACGAGTCCGATAAGTGACAAGTGGCACCACTCATATGGCGCCTTTGCTCAATTCCGACACAACTCAGCGATCGAACCAAATCGAACACGAGTGAATATTGCTCATATGGAAATAACGATATGAGACAAGGAGCAGTGCAGCCAAAGTGATCACTCCGAACTGAATCGAGCCCAACTGAGTGAAGTGAGTGCAAATCAATCAAGTGGGACTGGGCACGAAGTGAAGCCCTGCAACAATGGACAGATAGCAACAGAATAACATTCGAATGACAATCACCGGCAATGGATCAATCAATCAAGTGTTGGACAGTTCGATTTGGACAGATCACCGAGTGGATGTGTGATCAGTGATCGGTGATGAGTCAGTGCTCTCGCTGGCCTCCTCTCCTGTAATAGATCCACTGAAAGGATGCAGCGAGTGGCAACTGGCAACACTGCCTACTCGCTTGCCGTTCCCAACAGAGATGCTCACTCAACTCGATTCACAGACAACCAACAAAGTTTAGGACAAAGTTTGGAACTCGCTGGTCGGGTGATTGAAGATAACACTGGCAAATTTCCTCGGTAATCGATTGACGAATCAATGGCCAATTTAGTGACGAAGATCGATGAGTTGTTGTGCAAGACAGGCAAGAGTGAAGCCAACAGAAGAGAAAGTGCCAACCGCGCCACTACGGACACAGAACGTGTCTTGTCCACTGGCCCCGTCCAGCGATGTCATTGCCGATCCAGCTAGTAGCATAAATTGAGAGCAGATTAATTGACACGCGATAATCTGTCGATGCTACTTTGTGCGGTGAACATGCGCTGTGGTGGTCGAGGTGAGCACTATTAATTACCAGCAGATGTTCGGTGTCTGCTTTTTGATTGATTGAGTTTGCAAATTTCTCTGCCACAGACATGATGATCGTTAATCACAAGCAAATTAACCCACAGCTAACCGGTGCATCATCATCGCTAGCCATGGCACTCTTGTCATCAACCCAACCATCGACAGGTACAGCAAAATGATCGCCAATATGCCAATAAAAGCAATGCCATCCAGTGAGTCACTGCTTTGACACCTTCAGTAGAATTGTTGTGGAGCCATGTTGGCAGTTGTATGATGCTTAGTGCGACACAACAATGTCAATGTGTCTGTGTTGCAATCGACCGGCCATTGGACTAATCGAATTAGACAGAAAGTCGGTAATTTGGCCCAACGACCGACAACGAGCCTGTTTGAGCACACTTGATTGATGGATGATTGATTTATTGATTGACAGTTGACAGATGAATGACATTACGAGATGGTGGTAGTGGTGCAGTGCACTGCTGGCTGCCTCTTTGCCTACCGATCGATTGATTGATTGCAACCATCGACAGAGCCATTCTGCAAGTTCGATTTGGTGCTATTAGTGCGGTGCAATGCTCAGATTAATGCAACAGACGAGACAGGACGGCAAAATACTCACCAGAATTAGTGCGTTCGAACTGTGTTTTGTCCAATTTGGCTCGATTAGACAAGTCTTGGCTGTCACTATTGATTGATGCAAGTCAAGTTGAAGTCAATTGCATAAATCAAGCGCAAACAAACATTGTCTGGCCTCGAATAATTCATCGATATCTAAATCGAAAGTGACACGCATAAATCTGACTCCTCTTAGCAGCAGTCTCATCCTGCCAGTCCAGTCCAGTTGTGATATTTGGATGGAGCCAGAGTGGCTCGTAAATTATGTGATCCTGCCAGTGATCAAGCAGACAGCCGATGGATGCATCTACCGACAGTTATTAACGTACACGGCTCCAGTGGTGATCATCATCGCTGATTTGGCCTGGCCCAACACGATAACACAAAAGAGTGCGATTCTGTGATGTCCACTTGTAATTAACGAATAAGCTTTATTTATGGCTACTCGACTCGGTCGGTGCGTGCAGGCGAGAGTACACCTGTCCACCTGAGATTGGCATCTTAAATCAGTCAAAGTGACATCAATCGCGCCACTACACTAATGGCTAGTGTCACCGGTGACATGGCTGTCACATCATGATGCCATCTAGAGTGGCGCACATGTCAGCCAGCATGCACCAGCACGGACAAGCATGCTTAGTGGTAGTGCAGTGTAGCCAGACGAGCATGTCACGGTGAGGTGTTCCACTATGAGGCCAATCCAGAGCAGTCCCCCTTCCACATGGCTCTAGTTAATAAATGCCTCGCGCCGATCATCAAAGGTAGCTCATCTTGCACTGTCCGGACAGCCACTAATAGATTGTTGCCTTTAATTATTTTGCACGCTAATAAATCTTGTCTCGATGGCAATCTCTGCTGAAGGATGTTTTGTCGAGTTAACACTTTAGTGCAAACACACTGAAAAGCTATCTAATCAAAGTGTCAAAACGTAATGCTTCAAGAGGAAGCCCGGTGCTAAATAAGCCACGTGTTTGTTGAGAATCTCGGTGTCAATAGTTGACTGGCTACACACAACACAACACGTGACGGTGGGTGATGTAGAGAGGTGTGGGCTTGTGGCACTGGTTTGGGTTCCCAGCACGGTCTGTCTGTGTCATTCGATCAATGTCGAAAGGCAACAGCCACGAACAAGCACGACCTCGTACTACAAATTGCACTATTTGCTGGCAAGGTGATACAAATTGGCTCGAGCTGTGAGCAGTGCGCATGCAAGACAATTGGAGAGAAGCGAACCGTATAAGCGGCTTGCAGTGGTCAAAGACAGTGCCATCACATCACAGTCACTCATCCAAGGGATGCATCCATCATCGGTGAGTCGGTCTGTCAAAATTCGCAGCCTCCATCTTGGCTCGATGTTATCATTAGCATCACGTCATCCCGGCCCGTCACCAGTGCGGCCAACACTACCGCCACCATTTCGTCTAATTTCGTTTCGCTCAGCTCGATTCGACGCCATCGATCAAAGTGGACATCAAGTTGGTTCAGTCATCAAGCCTACTTTCTCCAGTGTCCTTGCATCGAGTAAGCAAGCTTACTTTGGCATCCGTCAAGTTCGCATCAATCAAATGACGCCCTAAATGTACTCTTTGTGACGTTTACTGGCAACAACCGAGACAGTCCAGCACAGGCACGAAGCATTGCATTCATTGAGAATGTGCTCAAATAGTGCCACTGTCAGTTGGCCCAAGGACAAGTGCAAGGCCAGCCAGCCAGACCCAGCAAGAATCGATTGCAGTGCAAAGTGCTTTGGGCTGTCCGTCCAGAGCCTACCTAGTTGCATCGGTGGCGAGTCATCCATCATAGAGAATGGACGATCAAGTTTGACAATTCTCCATCAATCAATTCCGAGCGAGATATTGAAATTGTGCATGCATGCAGTGTGTAGAGATGCCAGTCAAAGGCGAAACAAATGAAAGGCCCACCAGCAAATGTGCAGAATGGACTTGGCGCGATTTGGGACACAACTCAAGTGAAAGCCAGTCGGAGGACACCGAACAGAGGTCCGTCTCGTCGTGCACGGTGCTCGACAGGCGATATTAATCATGCCAAACCAATTGGCAATCGGCATAGGCAAGGCTCAATGGTGGCAATGTTGCTTCATGCGCACATTCTCTCACTAATCATAGAGTTCATCAACGATGCCATCGAGATTAAAGTGGCCAAATACGGACAGTTCGCTGCTGTTCCTGTGCTCACTCGATTGATGATGGCAAACATGCTGCAAACTAATTAGATGTTGCTTACCACTGCAGCGCCATCAATCAATCACCGATCGAGTGCTAGGTTCGGTGATGGCTCAGTGATAGCTTGGTGCCATACGTTCCTGCTCGCAATTCCAATTCTGTCACTGCACTAGACACCGGTAGAGCGATCCTCAAGGGCAACAGGACCAATGCAACGATACCATTCTTCAGTGTCACCAATGGAAAATTCGTTACAAACAATCATCCAGTGGCCTCGAAAACTTCAAAGAATCACAAGAGATAATGTGCGATTAATGCCCAACGATTGTTTGATCGATAAGTGATCAGTGACTGGTCAGTGCCACAGACCAGTGGGTCATTCATTGTGTGATTGATTGAGAGAATTCAACTGCTAGTAACTGACAGGTGAACGCACGAGGCCGTGCCACAAAACTGTTCGTGTACGTGCTTGTATTGAACGATCGTTTAAAAGAATCCTCTAGTTCAAGCACAATCTCGTGAATGCATTTGTTTGCATTATTCCATTGGTCCGACTCTGACCAAGTAAATAACAGTGTTACAATGAAAACTAATTAATTAATCAAAGCCAGCTAGGAACAGAGGGGAAAGCAATTACAAAGGAATAGACTGTAGAATGAAGCAATGGTCACCTGGTTGGGCTCGAGCTGATCGCCACCAGCAGACCTCCATCCGAGCAATGATTAATTGGTTAATCCATTGCCGATTAAGGACGGAAATGTATGCAGTGCAAAGTAGTTGTAGTAGTAAGAGCACCTAATTAGCAGCACAATGAAGCCTTTGCTCACCAGCAACCAATAATGGCAGTTATAAATAGATGAATAATCTGATTAGACCGTCTATGAGTAGAGTCCACTTGGAGAGTGGACAAATTGTCACTGGCAGACGAGCAGCCATCAATCGGAGAGAGCGAACCAATTGGCCAGTGTCCGAACACAAGGGCCAGTCAGTGAGGATGACCTAAGATGACCTCGAAGGTGATCGTGTTGGAGTGCATCACCGGGCATCATCGCTGGTATATAGCGTGGTGGGTAAGTGGCCAGTTGGCGCGCGTCTCATCTCCCTTGGATGTGGACACATCAAAAGTTGTGTCCACGTCAAATGAGTCTAGGCCATTGAGTGTGCATGGCAGCTGAGTGCGTGCCAGTACGAGCGAGCCCGAGATGGAATGGCTGTCATTGCAAATCAAAGCCCAACAACTCATCAAAAGGGAATCGATTTTCGGTATGCGCCCCTCTTTCCGTGCCGAAGCCCTAGCACTGGCGGCATAGTGGCCACACTGGCCAACGCACCACAATTGGCGCCATGACATGCGTTCTCGCTCAGTGGCTCGATTGTTGGATGCCTTCGCTGTCTGTGTCAGTGTGATTGATCCATGTCAGTTAGAGTCCGCATCAAACGTCATCGCGGAGTGTTCCACCAAGGGAGAGCGAATTAGGCAGAGAGAGAAAGAGAACGTGGCCGAGTGTGGCCTGTTAACTGGATTATATATCACCGAGGAGGTATATAGCCCAATCGATTGCAGCCAGAAACGACCTTTCGGTATTGGTGTCGTGTCCGCTTGATGAGCAGTGCAAATTAAATGCGAGCTTACGAGCCATCGAGAGTGGCCATCGGGTGGCGTAATGCACTGCTCGGACAGATTCCGGCAGGATGGTGGCCCGACAGTGGTGACGAGCCGAATGCGGACCTGTCACCTAAGACAGAGCAGCGAGTGTCCATCAATCAAGCAGCGACTAACGTGCAAATGGTCCCAGTCGGGCAGCATGCGCACTCCACCGGGCCGAGTTAATTCGAACAGAGACAATTAGGAAGGGACCAAGTAACGTGCTCCCGACACTGCCGTCAAGGAATCTTAATTAAATATTCGCTCAACTTTTTATCGGAATTGTTACTAAATAAATCAAGGGTGAAATAAAGAGTGCTCCAAAGTGGTCCAAGAGGGACCAACCAAACGGCACAAGACAGAGTGAGACGGAATTGGAGACATCAACGTTGACAGGCGACAACACTTTTCCTGTCAAAAGGGATGAGACATTGACACAAGCAGAATAGCTCAGATAGAGACGATCGGCGGAAGACGAGAGAGGAGATAGACAATCCCAACAACATTGTGATTGAGGATGAGGCGAGACGGCTTGAGACTGTTCCAAAATAATGAAACAAACTTGACATTTGACAGTTTTGTCAGTGCCTGTGACAGTCTAAGAAGAGAAGTAAAGCAAAACTGTGTTCGACTAAAGAAGCGCCAAATGGAGATGAACAAAACAAAGCAGCACCCTGGTAAACGGACAGCCAAGTGCAGTGAGATGAACAAGCAGGAATTTAGCATCGTTTTGTCTTGACAAACGAAGACATCGACGACGAGAACAAGGACATGATTTGATTCGACAGGCGGCCATAATGATCAAACACTAGCCAGCCAGCCGAACGTATTGGCAGTGAGCACTGGCATCGAATGCTCCAGCAGAATTCGCAAGTGCACCACCACCAATTGGTGCGTGTGTCGCGCGGCACAGCACCAGAGATGACACTTGAATGACACCAGCCAGTGTAATACGATTATTGCTGCCATTAATATAATCAGACCTAATCATAAAGGGGAGATGGCAGACACGAGAGACTGAAGACTCAGGAACAGTCACCGAGCACAGACCGAGCACTCACAACAACACCACTAAATGTAGATGTCACAAGCAACACTTTGACAGACAGATTAGACAGTCCGCCGACCATCTCACTCGGTGACACTCGAATCCATCCATGATCGCTTGTTTGCATTGCTCCCATCGATACGTGCCCGATGCATCGGGCCCAGCTACTCGAGCAGCACTGCCACCCAGACACTGGCTCACACTCACTGACCCACTTTGACATCTCCATACTGATTGGTGTCAAAGGTCAAAATTTGTCAATCGACGAGTCAACAAACAGCGAGCTTCTCACTCTCAACAAGACCAGTGCACACGTAACCTAAGATACAATTGTTTTGCCTTGTCACGGAGGGCTGGCCACTGGCCAGATGGACTAAGACCACCAGGCTGAGTGGGTGAGAGGTCGCGAGCTAGCGACAAAGTAGCCATTTCAATCGAAGTCATCAGAATTGATCTCGATTGGCTGATTTATGGCAGAGTGCGACTGTTTTTGCTTCGTAACGCTCACAGCCAACTTTGTGAGCTACACCACCAGAAGGAGCAATAAAGAAAGGCCATAAATAATGTCAAAGTGTCCTTGTCTCAGACCGACTGAGTGAGAGGTTCGTTTGGTGTTTCACTCGAGGATAACAAGACCGATTGAGACAAATTATGGGCGCATTTGCATCTGATCGACACATGTCACATGGCTCACTTGCACGTAAACACCAACTAGTGCGCACACAAGTCATTGTGATAGGCCACATTTAGTGCAATTAGATGGCAAAGTGCAATTTGGTGGTCAGTGGCCACCATTGCCGACAGGAAATTACAAATATTGCTATGGTCGATTCAGTGAATGGCGATCGTGGGACAATAACCTGGCCCATTCAACAAATGCCCAGATTTGTCCAATGGCGTCTTTAAAAGAGAGGCGATAAAAGTGCACTCAATTGCGACACCAAACGGACAACCCTTCCAAGGCATAACAAAGAGGCAATAAAGCAACAAATTTAAATCGAATCTATTGGCCACTCAATAGAGCCATTTGACGTTAGAAATCTATCGATTCAATCTATCAATTACGTTAATGCATACAGGCAAACAAAGCAATGAACATTTTATTTGTGGCCAAAGATTGCAATAAAACAAACTGAACAGGGAGAATTAGCAAAGAACCAAAATCAGCATAAAGAGAGCGCTTCGAGCAGTAAAGCAAAACAAGACAAACATATTCTTACAAGAATGTCATGAGGCACACAGTGAGCAAATGAGAGGGTCAAATGGACCAGTGTCTGCTCGATACGCAATTATTAGACCACAATCAGAAAAGCAAACCATTCGAAGTGCAGTAACAGCGAAAATGATCATTTAGCCACCGTAACTAGACAAGACATGATACGAAAGCACTCGATTAATTAGAGCACGTTAATGGCCATTTGGACCATGTCCTCGTGAGCTATCGAAATGGTCAACCCAGCCTAAAAAGAGATATAATTTTAAAATCGAACGGAAACGTTAAAAATCGAATTAACTAGATAGACACGGATCGAGCAATCTAAACAAATTAGACTAATTTGCAGAATCAAAAACAAACAGACAAAATTGAACAAACACAATTGAATTGTACTCACACACGACTGATGTGACTGTCGCACTGTGGCACTTCTTAATGATTTGCCCATTTATTAATTCAATTCGTTCATTATTGCTAGAGTGCAAATGAAATTGTGTTCCCTCTCTGGCAGGTTAATTTTGTAAGCCAAAAACGAAATGGCAAATTAACTTTCGAGTTCAACAAAGCAGAAAGTTTGTCAAGCACGAAGAGGAAAGTGAGTGAGGCAAATTAAAGAATCCCTGACATTAGTGATACAGCAAATAAAATTAAAATTTTAAAATACAAATGAGTCAATCTGAGCCTGTGTACAGTTAATTGTATAGAGTGCACTGACATACTGTAATCTAATCAGAAAGGGCACACAAGAAGTAGGCAACGAGACATGCTGAAGATAGATGTTACAAGTCGTTATGGATCGCAATTGAAATCAAATTAAGCCGACCTCAGACAAAACAAACGACCATTCGGTAAACAAACCACCAAAAGACAAATTAAATAACTGCAGGGAAGAAGTCGCTTAAATTGAGAAGCTCACAATATTGTCAGCATAACATGTGCAACTCACCGAATAGACAAGTTTCTTCAACGTTGACATCTTCCGTGGACAAATTGAATATTGATGCGTCTGTATACATATGTTATATTGAAAGACAATTACATTGATTAGGTCACTTGTGTCCACAGTGACTCTATTACAGTCGGTCAATATGGCTCGTTCAAAGAATTCGTTACTATGCTCAGTTTTGGAATCAAAAATTAGGATAGATCTATTGTCTTCACAAAACAAACACAGGCTTAGATTTGTAAGAAAGTTAAATTTTAACTTGAAGATTCTCCAACGGGTTGTACAGGTTATATGGGTTATATAAGTTATTAGTTATAACTGTTGGCCAATGGCCATTCACCTAGTCAGTGGGTGCTATATCGACCAGTGACTGTGCATCGAGTGCCAGTGCTGAGGCACAACACCAATCGAGGGATAAAGCCTTCATAATCCAATTAGCCACAATGCCTCACTCTAATTGCACCATTTGCCATCGACAGATTTGTGCTGGATACATTGTCCAACCAATTGGTGGTTGCCACCGTCGAACTGCACCGCAATCACTCGATCGAAAAGGCACTGAATCTCTGGTGATGGCGCCATCGAGTGGCCAATTTCGCAACGCGTCAAACTCAAACTCAAATGCACCAAGCAAGCAAGCAATTGGATATTAATGAATCGACACACACCGCGATAATGTTTGCAATCGATTGTTTGCACTGGTTTTGCCGATTGAATGATAATTAAGTGTGCACAAGCAGGCGAATATATCGGTTATTCCACGAAGGGAGTTATTAATCACACAGCGGTCTTGCTGGACAGTCACCACAATTGGCCACTCTTGCTCAAGAGATCCTCAAATAGAATTTTAATAAATTTAAAATTAAAATGGCTTCATCTGACCAAGTTATCACTGGCACAGTTGTCAACGTGCGACTCAGTCAAGTGTCGTGCCGAGTGGCGAGTTAAATTAATTTTTTATTAGAAACCACGCAGAGGAAGGCTCGATTCGGTGGCTCGGTTCGGCATTCGATGCTCAAATGACCACTGACCACGGTTTGCTTGCACTCACTCGTGCCTCCGTAGCCACTTCAATTCGGTGCAGAGGGTCGTTTTGCATTGAGAAGTGATCTATGAAAATTGAATGGTCAATTGCAAATTTATTATTGAACGTCACGGGGCGTCATCGAACGGCAAATGCTAATTACGATTGGCTGGGTTCACTTTGGCCACTCGAATTAATTCAAGTCTGAGAATGGCCTCAAAGTGGCCAATAGGGTCGAGTTTGAACGGTTATGATGGCTGCATCGAGCCAAATGCATTGTTCGCTGGTGTAAGTCAGTTAATCTGACCGAATAAATCAAACAGTCCGTATCGTCGGGCCGATATCGAGGCGACACGTCTTGGGCCATTATCGCTGGCCATACGTGAATCCATTTGTGTCCATCTGCAATAATGTGCCATTATTTATAGTTCGCCTGTTCACTATCAGTCGGCACCGAATTATTGGCACAATTACTTGCCACCAATGGCTAATCTCCGATCTAATGGTCATCGTGATAAATGTCCGTCTGTGTCATTCACGTTGCATGGCAGTAATGTGGATAATCTCAATGCGATCGGTCCAGTCAATCCGTACACATCGCCATACATCCGCCATATCGACACACCTCAGTGCGATGTCTCAATTGGACCGCTTTGGTCGGTGTTGTGGTGCACTTGCCAATAAAGAACGCTTTGTCTCGGCCAATGGCCAACTGAGCGTCTTTATTGGATTGAGCCAAGGAGTCAATAAAACATTTGGCCAGCAAAATTATAAATTTAAAAGAGGCAAATGGGCTGGCGCAAGATTGAAGGTACAATCGGACTGGAATTTTAATAACGCATTGTAGATTGGCAGTGGCACTTTGCATTGCTCGATTGGCATTCTGTGGCCAATCTAATCCAAGCTAATTTATTTATGACATTTTAGAGCTCATTTGGTGGCAGCTAATGACACGGCCACTGTCGGACCAGGCTAAGTCCGACTCGGTCGATCGGGCCGAGGCAATAAATATAAATTCATATTAATATCCAATGTGTCCCTGTGTTATTATTACCGATCGGGATCGCGTCATGTTGGCCTCAGTGGCCAGTGGCCATTATTATTATTGATGTATTCCATGGTGCGACACGTCTCTCTCCGCCAGTCAAGCCATAGGACCCAATTCTTGACCACCGGAGTAAGATAAATCTGTGGCAAGCAATTGGCCATAAATAAAAATTTATATCTGTCTCGCAGCAGTTATAATCACCATTTGGCGCCACACTTGCCCATTGACCGGACCAGCGACATTAGTGGTGTCCAGTGCAGGGCGTCATATTCACGGGGGCCGTGTGTGACGGTGGCTGCTGGCCCAGTAAATTACAATCAAACAAATGGTCACACAATCAAATGCGTGCACTTGGCCGGTTGAGGTTGAGGCAATAATTTCAATTTTACAACTGATGCCGCCGATTAATATTAATATCGGCGAGGCGATGATCTAAAGTCGATTCGCTGTGCAACCATCCTTGCACTTGTCATCTCGCCAGAACGATTCTATTTGAGAGGCGAATGGACCAACTGGGCGACCACAGCCAGCCACCACCTCCAGGAGATATATCTCATCTATGCGTGACGTATTACTTCGAGGTTCTCATTACCAGTCGAACAACGGAGCCAGTGAGTCATTGGCAGAGGACAATTGGTGCCACCGAAGGCCATATATTCTGATTAGGCTGATGGTCAGTGGCCAATCGAGCAGTCGAATCATCCACGGTCATATGTCATCATTAGCTGGTGAGATGGCAACAACCAACCGATTTATGGCACCAAGGCAAGTGTCCTTTGCACCGATCGGCTCGAACCACTGGCCAATTGGCACTTCGATCGCCAATCGGTGCACCGTTTATCTTAATCAGTTCTCTCTGGTTTGCTCGTCTCGGCCCACCGTGCAGTCAGTGCCACTCTAATGACCTCCACTAATGGGCAAACTTCTCAAATGTGCCAATATGGTCACTTTAATATTTCATATTTGCTCCATTTATTGTCATAATTAGGCCTAATGGTGATGATGATTTGCTTGTCGGTGAGGAGGTGTCACAATGTGCAGGAGCAAGCAAGCAGGATGAAGCTAGTGCCTATCGGTAATTGATTGCTAATAAGTGCTGGTCAGTGCGCCGATTGTGTCTCGTTGACCATTGAGACTATTTGCATATTGTAGCTTTGGTCAGTGCAACCAAATGGTGTCCGAGTGCATCTGCTCACTATATACACCGAGCCATTTGGATCATCCGCGGTGACGAGTGGATGTGGTGGCAGTGAAGGGCCATCACCATCACAACCGTCACCACCATCACGAGCATTACGGCCATCAATCGCATTGTTGGCTGCAATGGCACTGCCAGTCATTACCGAATGGCTCTGTTGGCACTTAATTAAAATTGATGTCTTCCAGTTGTTCGCTTTAAAACGGAACACGCACCGATCAGTGCCACTGCCTCGCTAGCCCCATTCTAATGTCATCTTATGGTAATTATAACGGGACAGAGCAAACTTTGCGGATCTATCCAGATTAGTGTTGATAATTTATGGCCACAAAGAACAAAGGCTCAGAATGGCATGAATTATAGATTCCTATTGCCAGTTGTTTGTATTGCACGGTCCGGCTGGGCACTGGGCCAGTGTGAGGCTGTACTGGACCAGTATGCAAACGAGTGCCACTGGCCGTGCTCATCTAATTGCCATTTTGTCGATGTCCTCAGACTTGTCACCGCACGAGTGGCACCAATTCATCAAAGTGCACTACCCGCTCGGTCGAGTAGACCGCGGCATCGTTCACTGGCTCTCTCAGCGCGCATCATCTCATTAGTGAGAGTCTTTTGTTTCGAATGGATGAGTTATCGTCAGTCATAAATTTGGTGCCATAATCGATGAAAGGAGAGCATATGCTGCCACAGAGTGCACAGGCAATCGTCATTAGGCATTGTCTTATGTGCACTAATTTATTATTGGCCATTTCGATTGGGATCGTGCCCATCGTGTAACCTCCCCCAAGCTGTCCACGACGTCCATCAATTAATTTGCCGATATCGAGTGCCTATCTCCATTCTCGAATATGACTCCAGTCGCATCAGATGGTGATAATTTTCTAATTTAAATTATGTCCGCTTGCATCACTGGACGCATCACTTTGATTTGATTGGTGCCATTTGCCATTTGTCATTTGTCAACACTGTCCTGTGTGAGATGTGTGTAATGCGTGTGATGGCTCGCTTGTATGCTCGATCCTACTTCCTAATGACGTTTGGCCAGAATTTGTCAAAGTAATTTATTATATTTTGCACTTTGCTATCTGCTCACAATTATCGAAATGTCATCTGCCAGTGTAGGCAACTCAGTGAGAGCCGTCATGAGTAACTTGATCATAATGTCTTGATGCGGCCATTACCGACGACGCACAATTGCAATCGATCTGAGATGAGTGACTTCGATGCTATCTCCAATAACCAATTTGATTAATTGGCCGTCCATTTCGATTGATGAGTCAATGATGCCTCATACTGATGGATTCTTTGTTGAGTGTTCAGACATTACTTCATTATCTATATTTCGAGGCAATCGATCTAGAAGCAAACATGGCATCGCACAGCACAAATGTAGATATGGTCGGGATTGGGACTGATGGATAGACAAAATGAATGAAAAGGCCTTATCGCGGCACTCCCTCCCATAACAAAACATAACAAACTTGTCAGAAACCAGTGAGAACAGTCAAGATATACTTACGCTTGATCACATTGTCAGTTCACAATTCAACAAATGCATTGCTTCACTGGTAAAAGAACACCACCAGATGGCGAGGCTGTTTGTGAATTAAACAAATTTTTTTGAATACTTTTCCTTTGACCATGAAGACAATTAATGATTTTCTTGATTTTCCTCGAGGCTAATTAATTCATCTTTTACGAATACAAATGTAAGGAAATATCCGAATTAGAATTGTCAATTGCTCGCATTAGCTTTGTTTGATTTTTTCTGATCTTTATTGAAAGAAAATTATTTCAAGTTGAACTTTTCCTTCTTCTTCGATTGTGGTCAGTTTAAAACTTTGGTTTATTTTTAAGGTCTTGAAAGTGCTCGAACTATTTAAATCTTTAAATGATGTCATGTTCAACTTGATTCAATGATAAGGAAGAATAAAACAAATTGTTTAGAATCGCATTAGTCTAGATTCGAGAATCAATCGTAAATGTTTGTGATTTTTTAAGGCTACAATATATAAATTGTTTGCTTAATTTTCATATCTATTTAAACAATAATTAATATTTCCAATTTTTTTATTTGTGTCAAATACAAAAGTGAATTTAGACAAAATAAGACTTTGTAGAGAAACGAACAAAGAAATGAACGATTTTTTGCGAAAACAGCTGACTTATGACTTGCTCGCAGAAAGCATCGATTGCATTAGAACGGTTTATTAGACAATAACAATGTGTCGCGTGATAAGTTCAATTAGAGGGCTCAATGTACAATTTACAATCAACATTCGATCAGTGAATCACCTGTCTGCACTAACTGGAGTCAATGGAATTGGTATTCGCAAAGGTGCTTCTCATAGATCTTGACTATTGATGATGGGTGTCGTGATGGCGGACGTCGACTGTGTTGGTGCTGTGGGTAAGCTATAAGTAAATACAAAGCAATCGATTAATGTGATTCATCAGATTCGAATGAAGGCGAAATAAATAAAACAATCAAATTGTGACTTTATGAATGCGTGCAAATTATGTAACAGATTAATAAGACTACTACAAGGAAGCTAATAATCGTAGTGATGCATTGCAAATAGAACAAATGTAATGGTACTTAAGGCAACAAATAAAAATGTAGGCGCACATTTTTATGGTTCTCAGTTTGTGTTCGCACTTTAGATTGATAAGTGGAATAGAAGAATCAATCAATGACTTGCTCACTTTGTATAGATTTTGCCACTATCTTCTTTGCCTTGATAGCGAGTCTTTCCATGGGTCCATGGCAAATAGCGATATTTGATCATGTGCTGAAAATATATAAGAAACTTAGTATAAACATTTAACTTTGAAATATTCTACATACTCTGATTTGTCGTTTCATTGTGATAAGGAACAATGTGATGAAGTAGAGTAGAAGAATAGGCCAAAAAACTGGAATATTGCAGAACTCAAAGAAGGTACAGATTAGGGCAATCACCGTTGCTTTAGTGGAAGAATGCCTACATAAATAATAATTTATTTAATAATAAAATAAAAGTACTAATTAACAAAATAAATACCAGAATTTAAATTCAGGTAATCGACGAATGAATGGCCGAAATTCTTCATTTGCAGACGTTGGTAAAGAAGGCCCGTCATCATCTGATTTTATAATAAACAATTTTATAAATAAGTTAATCCAACGTGGCAACAAATGAGAATACCATTGTCAAAATCAAAAACAGCTGGATCAATTTTTGGAGTGAGAAATGCTATAAGCATATTCAAATAATAGATGCCTAGAGCATAAGCGACTATGTACCATCCCTATTAATGATGCAAATGTAAGGTAAAGCAAGATAATTAATTACTAAATAAATAAGATACCTGGTAAAGCAGAACACGAGCAGAGAACATAATAAATACAAGACAGGTAAACACCTGTTTAATAAAAAATAATTACATGAATGAATAGTTAGTTAGGAAATAATTACCCATCGATATGCAATATGTGGAGTCCATAGATCCAGAAAGCTTTGATACCTCTGAAATGGAAACTGTATTACCAATTCAAAATTGAATTCAAAATAGTAACTTACTCGACCAAGTGAAACAAAAAAGCTGCTCACTGGCGATGGAGCAGTGTTGTCAAACTCGTCAAAGCTGTTCATGGTGGCCAAAAGGCTTCAGAGATGTTCGTGAAGCAAGACTAATTGAGCATACGGTCAGAATCCAAACCTAACAAATACGACACAAACTGTTATTCGGTATAAATTTGAATAGACAAAAGTACCGTTTCGGTTCTTACAGTGACGTATCCTTAATGAAGAAACGATCGATATTTGATTGCACAAAATAAGGTAAGAACAATCTTGTTATTCGGAAAATTGTCAAATTCGGTGGATAATGTGTACTTCTTTGGAGCCGATTGCTTTACGTTGAATTCAAACGATTCAGGTGACCAGAACGATTGCAATTATGGTAAAATGACCAAGGTAATGTACGGCAAGTGCATCTGACACAGACGGCACACTAACAACACCAACACAGCAGCCTAGAAAACGTATTCAGAACTGCACAAGTGGGCAGCCAACCAATTGAATTGGGGTCATTTATGGAGGACGTTACTCTGTGGATACAGTTAACAGGCAGTCTTGGCGCCCAACAAATTTGTCTGTTTTGTGCAATGCCAGTGGCATTATGCCACTGTAAGCATTGTCAGTGAAAGTCCTTCAATAGATGACGTAATGAGTGAAAGGCAAGTTAAATTGAGTTCGGTAATCGACCAACTAGTTGTGCAATGCATCGCAATCTCTGATCAACCGAATCTAATCGTCCATTCGTAATCGAGTGCAGTGACTCACTTTATACTTGTTTCTTATTGGTGCACTTGTGCTGAGTTGACAACGTTAAAATGATATCAAATGACAATATATTGTATACGTACAATGTTTATTGTTTGGTAGTTAAAAAATAAATTGAGTCTAAAAACCAGAAGATTTAATATTAACAGTAAATTGCATTCCAACTTTCGGCTAATTAAAGATAATCATCCTAAGTGAAGATAAATATTAGTGTAAAAAGGATTATATGCGGTAAAATAGTGCAGTGGTCACAAAATCGTAAATTATCAGTTCGATTCTACAATAAGTTGCTTTGAGAGCTTCTGAGCTGTGTTGCCTTTAGTGGTGGTTATAATTTCCATTCAAGTTGCCGTTATGGTTGCCATTGATTGCGTTCTTCACTGACTTCAAGTTGAGCTCTTTAGGAACTTCCCATGGAAACTCATCGCGACCAAAGTGGCCGTAGCACGAGGTCTTCTCATAAATTGGCTTGTTCAAGTTAAGATCACTAAAAATAAAAAAAAACTTCAATAAGAATGTTTAAATTAAATGATGTGTCAATTACCGAATGATAAGGCCTGGTCGGAGATCAAAGTTGTCGTTGACAACTTGCACCAATTGCTTCTGAGAAAGTCGAGAAGTTCCAAAAGAGAAGACAGTAATAGACAATGGTTGAGCAATACCAATAGCATACGCCACTTGAACCAAGCATCGGCGGCAAAGGCCTGCGTTCACAAGTGATTTAGCTACCCAACGAGCAGCATAGGCAGCAGATCGGTCCACTTTAGTTGGGTCTTTGCCAGAGAAAGCGCCACCGCCATGGCCTCCCCATCCACCGTAAGTGTCAACAATAATCTTGCGTCCAGTGAGACCGGCATCAGATGCCGGGCCACCTAGAATGAAATTGCCACAAGGGTTAATGTGGTAAATGGTCTTGTCGTCGAGATATTCGGCCGGAATAACTTCTTTGATAACTTTCTCCAAAATTTGGGCCCGAAGTTCGTCCAAAGAAATCGATTCAGAGTGTTGCACCGAAACGACAACAGTGTGAACACGCACAGGCACAGCGGCCCCATTAGTGAAATGATACTCGCAAGTAACTTGCGTCTTGCTGTCAGCACGAGCCCAAGGGAACACTCCACTTCGTCTGAGTTCAGCAATCTTTTGGTTAAGCTTGTGAGACAAGACCACCGTAAGAGGCATAAATTCTTCGGTCTCATCAGTAGCATAACCAAACATAAGGCCTTGGTCACCAGCACCAACTTCTTCATCAGCACGATTCTCGTGCACGCCAGATGCAATCTCTAAGCTTTGCTTTTCCAATTCCAATTTAATTTCACAAGTGCGATAATCGAAACCTGTAAATAAAATATGGTTATAATAAAATACACTTTCATATTAATTTAAATTGCCTTTCTCATCAGAGTCATAGCCGATTCGTTTGACGGTATCACGAACCACTTCTTCGATGTTTACGTGAGCAGTAGAAGAAATTTCGCCAAAAATGAAAATTAAGTTCGATTTAGTAGCAACCTCGGCAGCTACTTTTGCTTTAGGGTCGACTTTCAAGTAAGCATCCAAGATGGCATCGCTGATTTGATCGCACATTTTGTCTAAAAAAAAGATTCAAAATTAAAAAAATAAGCAATATAATTATGAGAATATTACCTGGATGTCCTTCGCCGACAGATTCCGAAGTGAAAAGAAACAACTCATCGTGAGTGTCAGGATGAACATTATTGACGACTGAATCACCATTGGTGTAAATGCTATCTTCCGAAATGCTCGACATTGTTACAAGATTCTGCAAATAATAAAATCAATTTGTTAGTTGATATAGATTGGAAAGTTATTGGCAGTAGTACTAGTGAATCGTTGTGTGCTGTGGAATGAAATGAAAGGCAATCAAAAATGAATATGGCAGTAGGTGAGGCGACAAATTAAATCGAACCGATCGAGTTCGAAGTAGATAGGAGGAAAAGCAATGGCAAGCGCGATCCGAGATGAAAGCGAAATTGGCCGACACGTGCTCGGCTGCACTGAAGGTGTGCGGTAGTCGCAGTGTGCGCGATTCGATTCTTGTGCACGACAAGCTCGACAGTGCTGCACTTACGATGTTTGCCTGGAGAGTGGCGCTAAATGCGGTTGCTTGGTTTGTTGTTGTGCAGAAATGTGTGCTTCTATTTACAATGAGATGATATGAGATGGTCGGCAGACTCGACTCGGCTCAGGTCCGTCGCCTTTAATGCACTCATGCACTCATCCACAATCAATCGAACGATTCAAATTGCTTTGCCACTAGCAATTTTGATACGAACTCAGTGTGAAGTCCAGTGGACTTTGTTTCAAGGTAATCCGATTGAGTGGGCTATCAACACTCGCAGCACTAAGTGGAGGGTTTGTCAGCAGTTCCAGTCAAGCACGTTTCATGTACTATCGATTGGACGAAATGCTGCGGACCACTGACTCGACTCGAGACAAATCAAAAGCCAATTGGCAAATTGCAACGAAGTTTTCGATCGCGACCAGAACTTACCGGGCAAAGGAATTATTATCTGAATGGAGGTTAGATGATGCGGGGCGAGGTGCGGCTGACAAGTGAGACAAGTTCGTCACTCGACTACAAACAAGCGCATGGACAGAACCACTGGTGATGCCCTCGGAATAGGTTTCGACACCAACAGAGCTGGGATATTCTGGTAGTGGTCCGGTCGGCCAGTGATGCGATCCTTCAGCTGATCACTCCTCTATATAGTGCACAGTGGCGACACTTCCATGAAACACTGCACAAATGACGTTCGCGCGTGGAATGCATTCCTACACATTACATTGCACTGCATCATTGTGACTACATGCCGCATGGCACATGAATGTAGAATGCATTGTGACTCGCAATGTCACTTCACTCCAAAGTAAATCACATTGTAATGCAATCCTCTTTCTGACTTGGGTCGGTGGCATCACTGACAATGTCACCAATGCATTGATTGCCACTGCAATTGGAGTCATCACTAATGAGTCAACCGGCCATTAAGTGTTCGATTCACTTGATCACTATTTGATCGGTTGCCATTGTATCCTTTATCAAATGGTCGCATGAATGCATGTGCGTTTGTATGTTTGAGAGAGAGAGAAAGGACGAGTGAGTGACATGTCATCCAACTGTGAACCTACCAAACTCGACCAAACTCGAGATCAATTGAATGAATCAATTAAATACGCATTAAATTACATGAACATTGTGGCACACAGCATTCGAGTGTTTGTTAACTCACAAGTGTCTTCGCATTACATGCATTTGAGTTCACTCGCGACACCAGTGATTTGATATGGCCATGTACTGGTACACTGCACCAGTGCATCTCTCGAGCAGCAATTCCTTTGATAAACAGAGGAACTACAAATCTGGTTAGGCTGATCCACTTGGAATTGATCATTCGACCACAATTTGACACATTCGAATCGGTGCAAGTCAAATGTGTACAAAATAAATGGTATAAAATAGGACGATTATATGGTCCAACAGATGGCGGCTCGGTGGTCGGAGCAGATGGGTAAGCCGAGAGCGCAACTAGTCGAGTGCGCCCAAGTGTCGCTGATTGAGCGAGTCATCTTGGCCTGGCACTCGGAGATGGTCTGTGTGTGTCTGTGTGTTCGCGTCTGCGCCAAATGTTTGCCTTTTTTGTCGAAGCAAGGAGAACCTGCCTGCTGCAGGCAAACTGATCGCCTCCAAACACAACTTCGGTCGACTGCAGTCAACTCGACAGATCCTCTCTCTCCCTCTCTCCTGCACATGCATTCTCGGTCCTTTTACTCAGGTTGCAACATTGTACTTTGTGAGTCAGCCACTACTATTTGGTCACTTCTCTCAATTGTCCCATTCAGTCATCGAATTTGAGCTCTACCGATCAAAACTGTTGTCAATTCCAATCTGTGCTATTCTATTAGGCCATTAATTCTTTGGCGTTTTTTCAATGTGATAGTTTTGTGTCTGTGTGTGATTATTTTTATAATTCTTCTCATATTTTGTCCTGTTGCCATAGTTCACAGTTGTCTCTCATTGGTCTATTGACAATTAAGTAAACTCTATATATTGTCAGTGATAGCTTCAAACCATTACTCAATCAATCACCCTTCTCATACTTTGTGGCATGTGAAGACGAAAATTCATTGACAAATTATGGAACCATAACAAGTTTACTAATACATTTAGTCTCACTATTTGAATCATCCTAGCCACGTTGAACAACAAACTAAGGTAATTAATATTTGTTTATTGTTGACAATCTTTATTATCCAAATACTTTAATTTATATGTTTAGTGTTAATAATAACAACAATTCAACTTGCTACACATTTATATTTTTATCTCTGTTGTATTAGTTTTTTTAAAATGAAAATAAGGATACAAAGTTGATATATGTTTCGAGCATAAACTGAATTATCCTATTTTAGTTTTCTTATCACCCTGTGTCACTGGTGCTATTCTGAGAGTTACGATGTGCGAGTGGCTATCTCACTCAATGACTTGCACGTGAGGGCTGTGACTGGTGTGGTGTGCTGAAACCGGCGTTGTTGGTTTTCCTTAATTCTACATTGAGTTGAATTCTTTTTGAGAAGACTTGATTTTCTCGAGAATGCTGTCACACTAATCTAATGGGAGCGTTCTCACCAATGTTCTTTACTTGGCGAGACTTGCCGAAGCAGACACATCTTTCAATGCTGAAAGAAAGCGTTGCTCTGTTTGCAAATCCGCACAAACACATTCGACTCTGTTGATCGAATAACTCAAGGAACGGGCTCTCGCTCGTGTCTTATCTAGAATTTGCGGCACATCTCGCTCTCTGTCTCAGGGTATTCAAAGAATTTTCATCATGTTTGTCTTCTTTGACTCTAGACAATTTTGATATTTATCTCATCATTCTATTGTGTTGCATTATTGATATAAAAAAGAATCATTCCGTAATATGATTGTCATATTCCTTTAACCCTCAATGTTATTACTATTGTGATTTAACTTATGTTTTATCAAAAGGTAATACAGTATTAGTAATAAATGATGAATGGAATTGTACTGACGTCCGCTGTTGTCAGATAGTTGTAATATAGTTTATTTATAGATCTCGTTTGAAAAAATTAAAATCGACCACTTTAATCAGGTAGCATTATTTGAAATGATTCAAGCAATTTATAATTTAATTTTAATTTGATTTCATTCTAAAATTGTATTACTTCATTTATATTGCACAACTAATTAAAGACTTGAATCGAATTAATATAAGCCAATATTTGCAATATCAAAACATCCTGAATCTCACAATTGTTTGATGTCGATTTGTGTACATTTGCGTCATTGATATGCAAACATATATTTTGTTAATAGTCGCAAAAGTAACACGAGACATGAATACACATTTCTGAACATGTGATTTTTCCCATTAATTGATCTGCATCTTCACCTTAGTCTCAATTTGCAAGCATTGAACACTGTGAAACTATAGCGGGAAGGTTATACTCTCAATGCATGTGCGATGTTTGTTGTGCTCAGCTCACTTAACCCACACCAAACACGTTGTCAGTGCGCATCGCTGCATCTGTTGCATCACTTTTCCGTTCATCTACTCAAATGAGCACTAGTTGTCAGTAATTGGCCTTGGTAGTTCTATTTAATCTCTAGGTCATATTAGTTTAATTTGTTGTCATCTCTCAGGTCTGTTTTTGTTGTTTTCCTAAACGGTACAATCCTTGAATAACGAAAGCGTGGTTCACACTCTGTTTCATGTGTAGGTTTTGTGAACAGTTTTTTTGCAGTTGCTTGCTCTACTTGAGTAACATATTGACCATACTGAGCTCACAACTCTTTTCTTTTCACATTTCATATTGCCTACTCGATACTGATAATATCACTTCAATATGAATTTTGTGTTGACAGCTGATTTCTTTACTACTGTAGTACCGATTCAGTTACAAGAGCAGCGGTGGAGGCGAAACTGAGTATCGAGGCATGCGCCCTCAGCTTAATTATTGCTGATTCATTGCTCACTACCATTTGCTTTAGTTGCTTTCCGTCTTTTTTTGCAAATCACAAGAGTCACCCGAGATAACTGTCTCCCTGTCTGAAACCAACTGCGTCCAGTAGGATACTGCACTTTGTTGTAATATTACAGATGAGAATGCACTTGACATTACGTACTCAAACTGTCTGGTTTTCTTAAGTAAAATTGAGAATGTCGCGCAATGAATTTCATTGAGTATAATTTGAACAGACATGTCAACAAGTTAGGTCTCATTGACAATGAGTTGGACCGGACCATCAACCGGCGAGGAACATTCGAGTCTAGACAGCAGCCGGCTGCCTAAACACGTTGTTAGTTGCAAAGGTAGACCAGTGCGGCGTGGAGGCGTTTGTGTGTGTGTGTGTGTGCCTCTGTGGCTGCGCAATCGCACTGGCAACCAAGAGGAAAAGCACACCACACCGAGAAAGTGAAAGGAAAGAGTAGTTTGCCGTCCAACGTTGACTGCTCGTTGCTAGTTTCGTTTTGCCTGGTTCGCTTATCCTTTCACCCAATCTTGTCTTACTTTGACCGTGTCTTCTCTCGACCTTCTTGGCATCGACAGTATGGGTGAACATTGAGGACAAATAAAACCACACGTCGAGTACAACTTTGAGTGAGTGCAAACATTTTCCTACATTGATCCTTTCACCGTTCATATAACTCGCTTGTTATTATGTTATTATGTCTTGAAGTAATGCTCATCTGATAATATATTTTTCATTGTATTTCTCTTTGACTGTACCGCTTTCAGTTTTCTACATATTGCGATTTCAATGACTTGCTGTGAGTCATCCTTAAATTGTCTTAAGCAATATTTGTTTAATTCATTTTGTTTCCACAGGGCATGGAGTTCTTTGATTTTACTGGCACTAATGAAGACGAAAAGGCTGAAGCGTTGAATATCATAACGCATAATGAGTCTACAGGAGTTGAGGTATGTCAATAATTGTTTAATTCTCTAATTTATTAAACTAAAAATATTTGTTTAGTTTTTCTTAGAGTACGAAGACCTAGATATATATTCACCTAATTTAAATTTCAATAATTATAAACCTTATGTTCATGTAAATGGTATTTTATCACCTCAAAGTATAGAAAATGATATACAACAATCAGATGAGTCAAATTCTTTTAATTCGTCACAACTTTCTAATGCTAATCAAGCAATCCAAAATAATACAAATCAATCTTTTACATCTCAATCTAATTGGGATTTAAATGGTCTGAACAATCCGCCTTCAAACTCGGCCATATTGGCCCCTCATATGCATATTCAGCCAAATGGAGCATCACCACCTGTGGTGTGCGCGGCACCATACATCTTTCATCAAACCCCTGCACCTTATTTTGCTCCATATGTTCCTTCAATGCCACACGGAGCAATACCCGCGTTAGCACCACTTCCTCTTAATTCATTGTCAAATCAAAACAACTTGAAAGATATTAAATCTTTGCGTATGCCTTTAAATTCATCCATTAATACTTCATCAGCCCAAAAGAATTCATCAAAAATCGCGGCTGCTTCAAACTGTGATAATCGAAATACTTTATATATACCAAATCACCTTTATCCTGATGTAAGTATTTATTCTTATTAGTGTTTAATAATAATATTTTTTTTTGTCAGTCTTCCCAGTTGGTGGACAATAATCGCCTAAACACATCTTCAATATCAGTTTCTGGAGATGGTGGTCCAATTATGAGTGAGTCGGGCGCACTAGTAACTAATGGTTCTGCAGTTGGAGTACCTCCACATTTGGTACACCCTCATCACCAACACCCCAGTTATGGCTATCCTCATTTTCATCCACAAGCTGCCTTTCTTCCTACTTTCAATCCACAGCTATATTTTATACCAGATCAGAACTATCTTCAACACTACCAACACTTTGCTCCAAATATCACTCTACCACCTAACCACCATCAAAATGTAATAACATCTCCAAACTCATCCAACGACATTGCGCCACAGTCCGGCCACCTCCCATCTACCATGTTAACATCAACTGCATCTTCAGCGACCACAGCTCTTTCTAATCTTTCTTCGTCAGTTTCAGCATCTTCCACCTCAATTGCTGCTGCATATCATTCATCGCAAAGTTCTCAATCTGGAACTCCAACGAGTTTTGATCCAACTGAAGACTCTAATATAGCGATAAACTCAAGTAATTCACTTGTTTATATAGGTGAAACGTCAAATGAAAATGTAAACATTAATGAAACTCCAGATCGCCTGACTTACTTAGGTGCCGATGAAATCAAACAAGTGCCTTTACAGCCTGATCAATCTAATGTTCAACCGCCGGTTCCAGTAAACTTTTACCAATCATCTTTTCCTTCTCTTGAATCTCAAACTCAATCCGAAATAAGCAACCAACAAAACTGGAGTACATCAAATGATGACAATACCGATTCGATGAATAAAGTACTTTCCACAATAAATATAATTAACAAATCTAACGTTGCAAAAAATGTTAGTCATACTGAAGCAACAAATATTTTGAATTCCTCACCAATTTCATCTTTATCAAATAATTCACTTCCTCCTCCTACTGCTCAATCTTTTGAAACAAAATTTGAATCTTCAGAGTTAATCGACCAAGGTCCTAGCAGCGTTTGTGATGACGACATTTCTTCCCCTCTTCCAGTTGAGACTGAGTCAAATAAAAATCCCCGATCAACTTGGGCTTCCAAATTATTCGGCTCTACTTCTAGTGCTGAGTCTAACCAAAACAAATCAAACACTGTAATTAAACCGGTCGCACTTGGGGACATTGAAGCAAAGCCTGATTTAACAAACGGAGATTTTCCTGAATTAAGTAATTTTAAACCTGTTAATAGTCAAAATAATCGTTACAAAAATCGTCATTCAATTATGAATGTGGAAGATACTAGCAAGATTGCAATAATTCCAATGAAAGAAGATCCTGTTGCACGTAGACTTGCCAAGAACCTTAGAGATTCGATTCACCTCAAACATTCTCTTCCAACTATTATGCCTTGTGGTCTTGTTAATCGGGGAAACTGGTGTTATGTCAATGCGGTAGGTTTTTGTTTTTATTTTTATTTTTTATACTGAATTTAATTTCACAGACTTTACAAGCCTTACTTGCTTGTCCGCCATTTTACAATTTGATGCGTGAAATAGGTGAAACTGGCGGTATTTTTAGACAAGGAACATCTACACCCATAATCGATAATTTGTAAGTGTTTTCTTTTTGAAATCAACAATTTGTTAATGCAACATTATTTTAGTGCGCGTTATTTTTATCGATTTATACCAACGGATTTTAAACGACAAATGAAAACTGCAGGTTCATCTGCCATTTCATATCTTGAAGAATTGCTCAATAATGATCCTTTTGAACCTACATGCATTTATGATACATTGAAACACATTGGAATGATTAAGAACGATGCACAGAGAGGCCATCAAGAGGATGCGGAAGAGTTTTTATCTTCAGTCTTGAATGGTTTGCACGAAGAAATGATCAATTTATCCAACCTACTTTCTGATTTGGAGAACAATCAAAAAGATAAAATAACAAAGAGCAACGGTTTTTCGCATGATTTACCTGACAACGATGGTCTTTTTGTCGACGAAGATGCTTCAGATGCAAATGACAACATTTGGCACGAAGTTGGCACCTCAAAACATAAGGCTTTGCCCACTCGATCGGTTGGTATAATTTTAATTTGAAATTATAATTATCAATGTTTCCTTGTGCAGGCCAAAGTGATATCTACTGCTATTACTGAAATATTTGGTGGTTCAACCCTTGATGTTCGCACTGTTAACAAAGATAAAGATACCTGTGGAAATCGTCAACCTTTTTTTGCTCTTCAATTGGACATTAAGGTACATTTCTTATCTTAATTGTTTTTATCTTATTATTGTTTAATATTTAGCCATCTGGTATTAAGAACTTAGAAGATGCAATTCGTTTTCAAACAAAACCTGAGGCGATCCTCGATTATACTTGCTCAAAAACTAAACAAATTGTTGAAGCAAGCAGACAAATGTTTTTGGAGACTGTTCCACCTATCCTTATTTTACATCTGAAACTTTTTGAATATGATGTTGAAACTGGAGCGGGTCGCAAAGTATTAAAACGCATTGACTTTTCTGAGAATTTAGATATTCCTCGAGAATGTTTCCCTCGCAACAACGACAGTCGTCATTGTAAACGATATAAGTTACTCGGAGGTGAGTATTTGTTTATTGTTTATTCTGTTTTATTACAATTGTTGCTTTTCAGTTGTTTACCACAATGGTTCTGAAGCAATGAAGGGTCACTATGTCACTGACGTTTACCACTTGGGTCTCAATCAATGGCTTCGCTGTGATGATGCTTCAATCAAAGTGATCTCGATATCTCAAGTACTCTCAAATGGTGATAGTGGCGGCAATATGGTGCCGTACCTTCTATTTTACAGACGTCAAGATACTCTCGGATATAGCAACTCATCCTCATCGAATGTTGCTACTGCGAATAACATTTCATCCTCATACAGTGCAAATATGAACGGCAATAAGTTCAAATCTAACGACCACTCCGCACACCACCATTCAAACAGTCATAACCAGCACACCGAAGTCACCATAAACACAAGCAACAAGTTTAGTTACATTTCTCGTCATAACTAACAACGTGCTGATAGCCAATGTGTTTTATTTCGCTTTTCATGCCCTCAGTAATCATTACCAAGTGATATATATAAGTTTCCCATTGATATTTTTATAATTATTGTTTCCTCAGTGATAAGATTTGTTTATTAACTCTTTTACACCCTCGATCCATCCTCGATCGCGAGTGTGAATCCAATTCAATTCTTTTACAGTCCACCACACACGTGATTGTTGCAACTCGGGTTACACCCACCACAAATGACACTCATGCGACTGTTTATATTTATTGCTGTTGATTATTATATTCTAATGTTGTTGTAACCACTATATATCTATTGCGATAGAACTTCAACCCTGGTGCCCTTTTCTATCGATCCTCGTCTGAATTATTCAATATACAAACGCAAGTGTCCCATGATTTCACTTATTAAATTTTTTTCGTATTTTAACGTTTATTATTTATGTATTGTTTTAAAGTGTAAGGCACAATATGCGATCTTTCAACAGTCTATTCTAAGAGATTCAACACTTCGCGTCAGTCAATAAAAGTTACTGTGGCCTACATAAATGCTTAAATGCCTCCAAACAGTGTCACTGTGTGACTGCAGATGGTTAATTGAGTGAATCGATTTGTTGTCACTTAAGAATGAACATTTACGTTTGTTTGTGTGAACTCAAATTAAAATTGAATCAAATAGTATCAAATGTATACGTGAGTGCATTTATTACAAAACAGTCGAATAAATATACATTGGGCCAATGGTACGGTCAGCAAATTGTCCAGAGACAGACAAGGTGGACACTTGAGAAGGGCACAGCAGTGGTCAATGGAAACCAGCCATTGCTACTGATGGTTCAACACTGGCCAGCACTCGACTAGTTGGCTTGTCGCTGGTTGTCTGCAATGATGCGACCTTGCGGTTGATATTGTCGAAACGGAATTCGAGGAGCGGCATTGTATGCTTTGGCAAAGTCCTCTTCGGGCACTGCTCCAAAAGCTTGTTCGTTGTATGTAATCGGGCCCGGGTACATGTTGTACATCTCATTGGGAGGTGCCACTCGGCCAGACTCCTCTGGAACAATGTTCGTATTGGGGTCAACTGGTAGTTGTACCAGTTGGTAACTAGTTTGTGGAGGTGGCATGTTATATGCCTGTAACATCTCCGGCTTTACTTTCGTTTTGCTCATTACTGAAGACATGTATTGCTTGGGATGAATGGGTCTTTCGGGCGCTGCTAAATGATGCTGTGGCGCGTCATACTGCATATTCGTTCCAAGGGGCATCGAAGGATGTTGTTCAATTAAATTCGGTTGAGGTGCACTCTGAAGTGCATTCGGCGCCATACCTGCTTGCATATGTGACTGCATTTGTGGTTGCATTTGGGGTTGAATTTGTGGTTGATTAGTTCGCATTGCCACTGGCATTGGCCTTGGAGGTGGCCCTTGTTGCATTGGCATTGTCTCATAAATTGGCATATTGCCTTGTGAGGGCAAGTAGTGAGCCTGCTCCGCCACCGAATTTGATTGAACCTCTTTTGGTGGGGCCATCATTTGACCAGGCATAAAGGGGTAGGGAGCTGGACCTTGATGGTGTGCAAATGCTCCTGGAGGAGGTTGGCCAAAAGGCATGGCAACAAGTTGTGGGTAAGGCATTGGCTGGGGTGCCATGTAAGATTGCGGACCAGGTGCGCCAAATGGTGCTGAACCATAGTTGTATGGCACAGGTGCACTTCCGTATGCCCGCATGTCGGCCATTGCATTTGCTTCCGGTTTGCTTGAGTGCGTCTCCATTTTCTTCTCCATTTTGACTGTCTTATGGTGGGTTTGAGTGCCAGAGGAGAACTGGTCACCTTCATATCCTCCACCACCGCCTCCACCACCACCACCACCGCCGCCTCCTCCTCCTCCTCCGCCACCTCCACCTCCTAGGGAGTAAGTAGCTGTACCTCCACCCCCACCTCCACCACCATATCCACCTCCACCAGAATCACCAAATGAAACTTGTGGAAGTGGAGGCAGTTGAATGGTGAGAGGCTTTGCATCTGGACGTTTGATCAGGTTCGCTCCGATAGTGAGCTGTGGCAGTTCAATTCGAGGCAATTTGACCACAATTGGAGGAACATGAAGACCCAAATTCAGTTTGATTCTACTTTGCCTTCCAGTTTCATACTCTTGGCTTGCTCGGATGGTTTCAAAAAAAGTGAGTTGCACCAAAGCTAAGGTCCACGCAACCAAAATGGCTTTTCGCTGAAAATTAAATATTTAGTGCCAATTGGCTTGTGGCTGAATGCTTACCGTCATTTTGGTTAACTGGTTAGTTGACAAGTTGATATGGGAGTGACAAGTACCAGTGATGTAAAAAACGGTTATTGGATGAGCTAGTGTGTTCACTCAGTTGTCATCGATGTCACTTTCGGTTTCGTTCACTTTTTGCAAATTATAGTGACACTTCTAGCTAATTGGTCGGTTGGAAGCGACTGTGATTGGCACCATAAGAATCAATGCATTTAAATTCATTCATTCTTATCTTATTTTGTTGAATCTTGCTCTGCGGCAACGAAACGAAATGGAAAGAAGAAGGGCCGGAATTGCAAGTCTAGTCAAACTGTCACAGGAGGCAAGTGCACCTCTCTAGGCTAGGCTCTACTTGTGCTAATTACTCTCTCGACAGTTTTCTCATCGGTGCGCACCTAACGAGGGGAGACAATTAATTAACGACCACACTGATCGGTTAGACATTCGGTCAGTCTCGGAGACCACTTAACTGTGCTCTACATCGATGCCACAAACAAGCCAACAAACAAATGTTGTTTCCAAGGAAGAGAAACACACTTGGCCATCTTAACGATTCAGTCACCAGACATTTATCGTATGGATCGCCTTAATCGATTCTTGCCAGATTGTACAATTCGAATCCATTGCTGCTCGAGACAAGATGTTTACTTTAATTAACGCTGAGAGATGGAAACATGTCCAAGTGTTTGTGCTTGTAGCTAGCTAGAATCTTCATTGACCGATATCTTCACTCACAATTGAACGTCACACAAACTTGGATCGATTGTGCACTTATCACTATCGATAGCTTACAATGCTTATCCAAGTGGTCTCTCCATTTGCACTGATGCAGTCACTTATCTAGTTGAGACTACGTTGCCTTTTGCCACAAAAAAAACTTCAGAACATGATAAAGAACGCAAACTAAGTAGACCAATTACAGTTAGTAATGATTACCAATTGGCCAATGGCAATCAATAGTGCACAGCTGGCAGAGTGCTTAGTCGATTAGTCAATCAATTCGATTCCTTTCCGAGATGAAGCCACTAGTGGCACAAGTGAGTAAAATTGATTTAATTCATTTCAAAGGCACATTCACCTTTGCCCGTGGAATGACGAATGATTGCAATTTGATTTGATTTGAAATTGCAATAAATGCCCAACAATGCGAACTATTGAACTGTGGCTCAGGTTCAGGAACTTTACTCGGTGACATGTTCGCTAATTATTAATTATACTCGAACACGCTGTCACTCACTCACTCGTTCAGGTTATTTCTCCTTTCTCTTTGGACATTCGTTTGTTTTGACGCCTTTGTCGAGTTCGATATTGACCAGAAGTGCTTTGCTTTGAATTCAACAAGCAAGGTTTACTGTTATTGTGGTGCGATTGTCAAATAGTCCAGTGCTATTTTAGTGGCTTTCTTTTGAGGCTGAAACATTTGGGCTATATTTAGCAATCACAGTGGAAAGTGTAAGTCGGAAAGCATTTAATTCTGGCAAGATCGATTTGTAATATAATTTGCATCTGTCGCCAAGTAGTAAATATCGAGTGAATCAATTGATTATTTATAGCATTTTGCCACTTTGTATTACAGACAAGAAGGCATTTCGTTATGAACAAGTTTAATTTTAGCATTAATAAATCGGCTATCGCCTGTTACAGGTGTAATCGCAGTTGAGTTTGTCACTAATTGAAGCATCAATAAGCAATCTATAAATTGCCACTGCAGCGCGCGCACTTAAGACTTGGTGAAAGTAAGCCAACTTTGGTCATACTAATCGGGCGCCTAATGGCCGCATCACTACAACACCCTTTCTATAAATAATCGACTTATTAATACTTGACCACTTTTGTGAGTATGACCGAGCGGTCATTCTTGCTGTGTCTGATCAATAAGATAGACCAGTCAGGTTTGACTTGTCAACAGTGGTGACAATCAGTTCAGGTCTGTGGTCATTTCTTGTTTGCCCGGGTTCTCTTCTCCTTCTCTACTCTCGGCAATGTTTTAAAATCGACAGAATGTTGATTCTCAAATTTCAAATCAAATTTGCTTTATTTCATTTCATATTTGTCTCCTGGCAGGCTAACATTCAGCGACATTCCCTCCTAGTTCGAATCATTTTGCTCGATCGTCATCTGTCTTGTCATATTCGATGTTTCAGTCCTGTTCGCATTGGCAATATTATTGGCGCCTACAACTCACAGGTACGTTCATTTGTTTGTTTGCTCGTTAGCTCAAAGCACTCGAAGTTCGAGTCTCGAGCAGTGTTGTCTGCAATGCATGACTTGTCTAATGAAGCCAACTGCGGATTACGCTTAAAGTGGCAATTAATGATACTACTCGTACTACTGTATTGACTGTGCCTGTGGCGACACTGACCAAATGTTCACAAGTCAATTGACTCAGTTATTTGTCAAATGGATAGAGAAGTAAATTCACGATCACGTTCGTTTAGTGGCCACTTTGCGGCACCACCTCAGGCCCATAGCTCACCCAGGCAACTGTCTTCAGTGACATACCGCATCGATTAATTATCACTTGGTAATTAGTTAATTGCTCTTTCGATGATAAGGAAGTCGGAAATGGCTGTCGACACATCCAATACGGCACATTACACCGTTAATTGCTATCGATCATTCATTGACTGAATTGCCTTTTTGCAGGCACAATGCACCATTTTGTGTCCATTAATGTAACTTTTCATGAATCTAAGTTGCGGTGATCGGTTGCCGCGATTGTTCGGTGCACGTGGCACAGCAGTCTTGAGTGAGCCATTGGCACGATGTCTTTGTGAGGATTGTAATGGAGACACTGACAATAATACCTCATTGAAATACATATTGAAGTATCTACTGTTCAGTATTATGCACTCGCCGAAGAAATACTGCATTAATGAAAGTCCCATTGAGATTATCAAAATGCTAATTAGTTTGTGTGTGTCACAAATGCAAAACATGATACTGATGCACTGAACGATAACCAAAGATGCGTCGCACTACTTTGCAAACAGTTCCGTGTTTGTTTGCAGTTTGCCTTGTCTGGTGCACAGTTTAACGCTGGTTTTGGATTACAGTGATTTAATGAGAATGAATGAAAAAAGTTTATTCGAACATATCGATACAACACAACCAGTCGGTCGGTTACACATTGGTGCTCTACTGGTGCGAATTGACTGGATGACTGGGGTTGAGACCAATTGGACTGACTGTTTGTCCGGTGCAAGGGAACCAGCCATGCACTACGCTTTGTGCAATGCAGCCCAATTGACTTCGATGCGTGATGCAATGAGATGAAGATGAGGGTGAAATGGGAGGTGTGCTCGCTTTGGCATGCAACCCGTTCCGGTCAGACCTGCCGATCAGGTGCCTTGTACATTTTAAGCCGTTTTACTTTTGCTGTAGGACGCTGTTTGGGGAGCGTACTGGGGCTGGTATTGTGGAGGAGGCATAAAAGGTGCTCCTGGGTGCATCGGTGGAGGCATAAAGTGTCCGTGCATTCCTGGACCCATTGGTGGGCCATTCATGTAAGGAGCCATTGGAGCCGGGTACATTGGACCGCCATCTTGTCGGGCATAGGGCATTGGTGGTGCCATGTAGCCTGGTGCTGGGTAGGGAGTTGCCATTGGAGGTGAGCCCTGCATTGGGTATTGCCCTGCTGGCGCTGGTGGTCCGTGAGATGCAATTGGGGCTGATTGTGAGGGAGATGGACTCAGTGATGTTGGTGGAGCCTGAGCTTGGGGCACTTGATTTGATCCAGCTGTGCTTTTCGCCTCAATGTAAGGAATGGTGCCAACCTGTGGTTGTGGGGCGCTGTCGTATGCCTGTGGGTAATAGTAATTGTCTTGCATTGGCGGCGGGCCACCATATCC
The DNA here is from genome assembly GCA_023373905.1 of Rhizoglyphus robini. Classification (NCBI taxonomy): domain Eukaryota; kingdom Metazoa; phylum Arthropoda; class Arachnida; order Sarcoptiformes; family Acaridae; genus Rhizoglyphus; species Rhizoglyphus robini. The sequence goes on along the minus strand of JAKIJQ010000007.1, from coordinate 4,210,980 downwards.
TCCACCTCCATAACCAGGAGGCATTCCACCATATCCACCTCCTCCAGATCCACCACCACCATATCCACCACCGCCATATCCACCGCCACCATATCCACCACCACCACCATATCCGCCTCCTCCTCCTCCATGGCCACCATTTTTGTCGCCGCCTTCAATCTTGAGAGTCTTTTGAATTGGTTCATTTGGTTTTTCATATCCATAACCTCCTCCTCCATAACCATCACCACCACCGCCACCACCTCCACCACCACCTCCTCCACCGGAACCCCCATCATCGCCAAACTGAATTTGAGGTGGTGGGGGAAGATTTAGTTCTAAAGGCTTAGCATTGGGCTGCTTGAGAAAGTTGGCCTTAATGGTCACTTGTGGCATTTGCATTCGAGGCATTTTTAGGACAATCGGTGGCACGTGAATTCCGAAGTTGAGTTTTATGTGTTTACGGCCGTTGCCATCACCTCCCCCACCTCCACCTCCTCCTCTTCCACCTCCGTATCCACCACCGTAGCCACCGCCACCTTTATATCCACCACCACCGTATCCACCGCCGCCATATTGAGCTTGTATGCAGTGGACGGTGACCAGCAAGAGAAGAACTGTCTTGAAGTACATGACTGACTTGGCTGTGAAACGAAATCAACTGGTCAGTCGGGGAAGGTGCCAGCTTGCCACAAGAGGTTGAGGTCAACGAAAATTACCTGAGAAGATGCTCAAATGAGTGAACCAATAAATAAAATGAACAGATGAACAACGATGTCACACTGAATCACAAGCTAGAACACGAGTCAAAGAGTAATCACTGATGGCTTCATGACTTGGCACTGTCGTGGTGACACCACCATCCGAACTAACTGGCCAAAGCAGTGAACGGTTGTATAAATCGGCTCGGTGTTTTACTAAGATCAACGTCGACTTTGATCGTGGTAGACGATGGCCTATATTTGATGCAGTGCTGCACTGCTTGCAAGCTGTCTCCCTGTTCGCTCTCGCCAGGCGACTTTCTCTCGTCCGTCCGCAATAGTTTCCCGAAAAGCTTTTTTTATCTGCAAGGGACTCGTTTGATCTACTCTCACCTGGTCGGACTCTCCTCGAATAAAGTGCACATCCAAACACGCACCGAGTCGTTGCTTTACTCTCATTAACCTGGTCTCGCAATGTAAATGACTTGTCCGAGCACTGCACTCTGATCCTCAGCCTCAGTGCACTTCTGCTTGTTTCCTAATCCTAAGTCAGTGTCAGAGAGACCATGCACACCGTTTGTCTTTCCTTGTCGTCTCCTGGTGGATCCTACTAGACCACACTTGCACTAACGCCAAATTAATATGGTCACTAACGAGTGCCATCTTCGCCGTTCGGTGAACGAGATCAAATCGATTTGCCTCGAACGTCGTGCAAAGCCACAAACAGGATACTCTCAGTGCAGTGGACAGTGGCCAGTCAAGTCATTGACAGCGAAAGTGGCCAGTCCAGTAATGATGCTTGATTGTCGGTCAGTATTTATAGGAATTGGTTATTTCAATTGGTTACTCACTGACTGGCCTAGTGGAGTGCACTTTGCTAACTAACGAACTCGTTAGCAATCGATCACCTTCGAACAGTGAAAGTCAATTCCTACACTGGATCGATCATCGACTTGTGCTCATTCCTTATCCGAGTGGAAGTGTCACTTGAATTCGGTGACCTCGAGCTGTCGCGCCTCACTGAACAATCACTCAACTCGGTCTGTCACTGCTCTAGTTCGTCTCACTCGATTCAATCCAGCCCGCTTGTTTGTTTCTTAACCACTTGTGAATCGATTGTTCAGTCCGCCCACTCGATATCGTCACTTGAATCTGTCGGTATAGTTTAATTTGATTAGGGCAAAACCTCCTAAGGTTTCATTAATTACTTCCACCTAGTGTTTGTGTCATTTCATAAATAAACAGACCTCAGTCGGAACTAATGAGCACTAGTGCCGATCTTATCGTTTGCTAACACTAACTAACTCACTAACTAACCACTAATCTCGCTCCTTTGCAAATGCAAAATGTTACCACTCAAATGGAGACTGTCGAGTCGACTGTCAATGACAGTCATCCACTTGTCCGTTCATTGGTCACCACTGCCGAGTGACCACTTTCACTCCAAAATGGAACGAGTTGCACTTTGAGAGGGGAAACCCGTCAAGGCATAATCAGTGCCTTATTGCTTGGCTAGTGAGATCAATCTTGCGTAACACTCATAAGACACATTAGCAAAATTCACTCGGAAATTGATTGAATTGATTGATTTTTTCATGTCAAGGTGACATATCGAGACTACAAATCACAGGTGCTTCAATGCGTAACTGAAATATAAATATAAATCATTCCGAAGTAGAATCAATCTTTAAAAGTAGGTCACGTATATATTCTCTATAATTGAAATTGTCACTTACTTCAGTAACAGCATTGTTTCATCGTTTTGATAAACAATCTTCCTCTTTCGTCTAATCCGTCTTTGTAGTATTTCTGGTAATATTTGTTTTATTTGACCTTGACATTGAACTGTGTTGCATAACATAAACGATAATAAAAGATTAACTTTGCAATCGCTTAAGTTAAATTTGACTTGCTTATCTCTTGTCCATCTAAATTGCTAAACCTTCAATTGTACAACCACTTCATAATTGAGTTAATTCGATAAATTATGAATAAACAGCTGTTCGATATCCTGACAAGGAATAATGAATTCGCCTAGACCTAAATATTAAAATAATCGAAATTGAAATAAATGAAAAAAAATTAAAATAAAAATGTCATTACCTAACAAAGCATGACACGTGGTACCAGACAGATACAGACAATTGCCTCGAATAAACTGAACTGAAATACCGGTTGCATGGACGGATCGATTGGATTGTGTAATCGTTCATCACTATCGATGACATGTCAACAAGCAGTGGCAGTATGACAACAAATCCTGCCAACTGTGGTTGTGTCTCTCCCTCTCGCTCCCTCGAATCATTGCAATCTGTCTGTTCCAATTTGAGTGTTTTACCTTATCAATGTGTTTGCATTGTTCCTTTAATTGTTCTTTCATCATGCACTTTAATTTCCCCTGAGTGACTCTATTAATTTGCATACTGAATGGTTCCATCGAGAATTGGCCTTTCGTTAATGATCAATTTGGCGTTTACTTGAATGAATTGGACCAATTCAATCTAGCAACGATGATAGACTTCCACAATCGTTGCTTCAATGGCAAACTCTGGTTTGTTCGTGATGTTTGTGGCATGATATGTGCACTTTTTACGTGAGTTTCAACCTTTTAATTTCTTGGTATTAATTTCCAATTTTTCTTTGCAGTTATTTATTGATATCATTTGCACAATATGTTATTATTACGGTGATTATTCTTCCTGAAGAGGATGTCTTCTACAAAGTGGCAAATTTGGTGATATTTGAATTCTTCACATTTCTTGCCTTTAGTGCCCATTTGCGGACTATGTTTACTGATCCTGTAAGTTTCGTACTATTTGTATCTATGAGAATTCAATTGATTGAACTCTCTTAGGGATCAGTTCCTCGAGGAACTGCCACAAAAGAAGCAATTGAGCAACTTGGCTTAATCGATGGACAAGTGCTCTACAAATGTACCAAATGTTGTTCCATCAAACCGGAACGTGCTCACCATTGTTCCGTCTGTCAGCGATGCATTCGCAAGATGGACCACCACTGTCCGTGGGTTAACAACTGTGTCGGCGAAAACAATCAAAAGTTCTTCGTTTTATTTACAGTAAATACGGCTTCTTAACTTGTAATCGATTTATGTAAGATAATTTTATTTTAGTTTTATATTGCCGTGATAGCCGTGCATGCCTTAATAATGGTGTTCAATCATTTTATGAAGTGTGTTGATAACGAGTGGAAGTGTAAGTCACTATTTAGTATCACTTTTTTTTCATGCCTTAATCTCTAGTGGATATTACCATTCTTACAGCCTGTGGAGTTTCACACACCGATCCAAAAACAGGATTATTGGTTACTACTCCCACACCGGTAAACGTCATCTTACTTATTTGTCTTGTATTTGAGGGCCTGCTGTTTGCAATCTTCACATGTATCATGTTTGGAGTGCAGATGCAGGCCATCTGGAACGACGAGACAGGAATTGAGCAACTAAAGAAGGAATCTGGCAAAAGGTGGAACCGTCGGCAAAGGTGGCGAAGTATGCGCGCAGTGTTTGGCCTTAAAGGATTCAGTATGTACTGGTTCTCACCATTCACTCGCCTTGAATCAATTGCCTATGCCGATTCGAATTACACAGTTTGATTTATCAGCTGTGCTCATCACATCATTGAATCAAACCGTCCATGTATATAGACTTGTATATTTCTTAGACAAACTTAGTGACACTTTCTATTGCAATATCAATCTGGTGGCTTTCTCAATTTAGGTCTCAAAACTTATGGAACAATCAACTAATTGGACTAATCAATGTATATTTTGTAATGTATTTATTTAATTAAATATATTCAATTTGGGATATGATTAAAGGTTCACTTTACATTTTGGCTATTCTTGTTCGAACTGAACACGGCCCGGGTGATTTGTTGTGATGTTTATATCGATCGATCACGGAATGTTCGTTCAGTGTTCAACCAATTGGCTCAAACATAAATCACGAGAAGCAATGTGCTTCACTCGATGGTATCCCACTCTTGACTTTTGTCTGGCAACGTAGGACAGAGTGCCAACTTGTTACAGACCATTAGGAAGGCGCCAAATGTTCACGATTCTGCGTAACACTCGCGAACGGTTCGAAGGCGCCATTGCATCGTCCAAAGTGCTTGATGTATTGTTGCCGATCACTCGTCAGTGTTGCCATTGGACCTCCTCCGAACGGGGCTTGGAACTATTTCCAATGTCAATAGTCAATCGGGCACACCAATGGCACCGCTATCCAGTTTCGTTCTAGATCGGTCCGATCATTTCTCGTGTCATTGAAAATGTCGGCTTCGCCAAACTCCAACACCAGATCCAGGCTCAGTTGCACCGAACGAGTCGTTCGGGCCGGAAGATCGTTGAGTGGACTCACAGTTGGAAGTTGACTGAATTGTTTGTCGTCTTGTGTTGAGTTGTCCTGTCGCTGAGTCCAAGTCTCAACGCACCTTTGGTCACGTTAGACTTTGCATCGCAACGTGCGCAATTAACACTTTTGACTTTGACTAATCGACTTTGGCTTAATTAATGGCATTGCTTATGGTGCACTGGCAAGGCAATTAATATTCTGCGCAACACTTGTGACTGCTAGCCTCCTTTAGTGGACATCTTCATAGTCGTCAATGCTCGTCGGCGTGCCTCGACTCGATTTCACTCTACTCGGTGGCCAGTGATTGCATCCAACAGCAAACTTCACACCCGATCAGTGCCATGTCCCAAAGTTGCAAGAAGCTACTCCCACTGGAGACTAGTGCGCCATTAGAGCCCAAGCCTAGCATGTCTAGCTCGGGCTCCAATAGTTCCTCTTCATCGAGTGGCACTTCGTCCGGTGGGAAAGCTAATTGCCCCAAAGATTCATTCAAGAGCAGCACTGGAGTGACTCAAATTTACCACAAGACCATTTACAACGAGCAACTGTCCCGTCTGTCCACTCCCTCGGCCGAGTGCACAACCGTCACCCAAAAGGGACCAATGCAAGTTTCACTAAAGGATGGCTTGGAGGACGAGTCAAGCAATCTGGTGAGCAAGTGGAATCAGTCAAACGACGATTGTAAGTTGAGGACACCAGTGGCTCCGGTAGGTGTGAGCAAGAGTGTGTCATGCACTACAGAATGGTGCATGTCGCCCTCGGACGAGTCGAACCAAAAGTCCAAGTTGGGCTCCAAGATGATGCTTTCAAACTCGTCTGCCTCACTTTTAAAAGCGAAGAACTACTTGCAGCTGTACTGTCACAACTATAACCTGCACAACCATCACGGCAAAGGCAACCAACAACTTCAGATCTCGTACGATGTCGATCCTGATCGGGAGCACTGGGACAAGAAGATCGAATTCCTGCTGGCAGTGATTGGATTCGCGGTTGACCTCGGCAATGTGTGGCGATTTCCATATGTGTGCTACCGAAATGGAGGCGGTAAGTGAAGTGAGCTGTCACCGAGCCATTGCAATAATGCGTGCCGCACTGTCGGATAGGTGCCTTCCTCGTGGCTTACTGCATCATGCTCCTGTTCGGTGGACTTCCATTGTTCTACTTGGAACTGGCCCTCGGTCAGTACTTCAGCAGTGGCTGCCTCACCATCTGGAAACGTCTCTGTCCCATCATGAAAGGTAATTCCGTTTGTGCATTGTCACCATTTGTGGCGCCCATTTCCATTTGAATCGAGTTTGCACTTTCCTCTTTAACGCGTTGCCGCGTAATCAAAAACTCGGTGGCGAATATATTTGATCGAGGACTAATATGAAGAAATGTCCACTACTCGAGTTTTGTCCAGGTGGTCGACATTGTTCAGTGGTGGTGTGGATGTAGAACTCGATGACTCAACTAATCGGTTCGGTGTTTAATGATGCTCTTTCTAGGTCTGGGTTATGCCATCTGCATGATCGACATCTACATGGCCATGTACTACAACACGATCATCTCGTGGTCGCTGTACTATCTCTACGCGTCTTGTCAATCCCTGGTCAACTTCACCTTGCCGTGGGAGGACTGTAACCATTCCTGGAACACCGAACGTTGCCAGACCTTAGAACAACGCGGCGCTCTAGACAACTCGACCCTGAGCCAGGACAATACAGTCAGTCCTGCCGAGGAGTACTTCTTGTAAGTTTGCAATTGTTCTTTGCCAGTCAGTGCCTCATTATCGCATTCAGCTCGATCATTATTGAGGCCCATAGATCAGTGCCCATCGATTGCACTTGTTGTGGCCACAATTCGGCCGAAGCGCCGATAAGCGACCATTGAAGGCACACGAGACGTGCGCTGACAATGGCCATTACTGAGGCCTTATCTATGCTAATAGTGCAGTCCGGTAATGAGGCCCACTGTGATCGATTCACTCGGCCCACTCCACATTCTTGACTTGCATTTGGCTCGATTCAACTGTTGAGAGATGCGATCTGCCAGTTGCCATAGAAGAAGGTGCCACTGGGCCAGTTGGTGCGACAGATTGCCAAATTCTTATCTCAATTAGCGAATTGTTGCCGCGTTGTGTGTTATCGGTTGGGGCTTTGTGTGCCTCTCCTGCGAGCCTCATTGATATTCTCCTCGATTGAGTGGATCATTGTAGTTGCACTTTTCGGTCCGTCCTAACGATGCCAATTGACTCCTTTGCACAGAAACCACGTTCTGCAAATAAACACGTCTCCTGGCATCGAATCACTCGGACCGATTCGTTCATCTCTCGCCATTTGCCTTATGCTCATTTTCGTGGTGGTTTACTTTTCTCTATGGAAGGGGGTGAAAAGCACTGGGAAAGTAAGTATCTAGGTTAGAAGACGCCAGGTTAACCAGTTCTTTTGTAGGCCGTATGGGTGACGGCCTTGATGCCATATTTCGTCATATTTGTGTTTCTAATTCGAGCGACCACATTGGAAGGAGCTTCCGATGGCATTCGTTACTACCTGAAACCAGACTGGAGCAAACTTTTATCAATGAACGTAGGTCACTTCAATGGCTCACTTGAACATTGACCAAACAGCACAACAATTTTAGGTGTGGATCGATGCGGCTACTCAAATATTCTTTTCTCTTGGACCTGGCTTCGGCACCTTGATGGCACTGTCCTCCTACAACAAGTTCCACAACAATTGCTACAGGTACATTGGATTAAAGAATTACCTAGCTAATTTTGTCTGCCTCAAGAGACGCAATTTTGACTAGCAGTGTGAACTGTTTGACCAGCTTTATTGCTGGCTTTGTTACCTTTTCCATTTTGGGATTCATGTCGAAGAAATTGAACAAGGAAATCAGCTCAGTTGTGGCAGACGGTAAGTGCACTTCGCCCTTACCACATCACCATCAACCAATATTGTTCAGGGCCTGGTCTGGTGTTCATTGTGTATCCCGAAGCAATCGCAACTATGTATGGTTCTGTCTTTTTCTCTATTCTGTTTTTTGTGATGCTGATCACACTCGGTCTGGACAGCACGGTACGTATCAATTGAGTGTGCATTTGTTTAATTGGCTCGTTGCAATTAAGTTCGGAGGGCTCGAAGCGATGATCACCGGTTTGTGTGACAATTACCCGAAGCTTTTGAGACGTAACCGGGAAGTGTTCGTCGCGGTGTTGATTGCTTTTATCTACCTGTGTGCACTGCCCACCACCACCAACGTAAGTGACTTCCTTTGGTTCGCCCTGTGCAAACAGACCATGTTTGCCTTTCATATGTCTGACCACTAGGGCGGAAACTATCTGATCAACCTCTTGGATCAACATGGCACGGCTTTGCCTGTTCTGTTCGTTGTTTTCGCGGAGACTATAGCAATTTGCTGGTTTTATGGTTTGCCCTTTTTGTGCTCCACTCTTTATTATCTAATTTTAACTATATTCTAAGGCTCAGAAAAATTTTCTCATCAAATTAAAGAAATGCTGGGCCAGAAACCTGGATTTTTTTGGAGAATTTGTTGGCGATTTTTAAGTCCTTTCTTTTTAGGAGTAAGCGCTTCTTATCTAATGAATTTATCATAGAACTTCTCTTCTTCTTTTCCTCTTTTCTTTCCTTAGTTTATCTCGTTCGCGGCCTTGATCGAACTAAAACCGTTAACATTGGGCGAGTATCACTACCCAAAATGGTCGCGTCTGCTTGGTTGGGTCATTACTTGCTCCTCCCTGTCCTGGATTCCTATTTATGCGGTCTACCACTTTTGGAATACCCCTGGCGACAGCTTCTCCGAGCGAGTTGTTAAATGCTTCCGCCCTTCAGTTATGGTTACTTCTAGTTTGGTTGCTGAACCTAGAGAAGATACGAGTAAAGAAAACGAACTAAATAGTCATCAGAAGAATATTAATCTTAGCGAAATCAATGCTCATCAGAGTGGATGTCATGTTGGCGACGAGATGCGATTCACAAACGACACTGGCAGACTGGACAGTGTCGGGGAGCCAGTCTGAATGGTCTTTGGTCTGTTTGTAATAAAATGGGCGCTAGTGCCCTTCAAATCATCAGCATTGTCATGAATTGCTTCATGTGAGCTGTAATGGTCATATCGAATGTCATAATTGACCGCAGTTGTCATAATGGCACATTTGAATTCACGTTGTATATAGAATAACCTGACCAATTGACCCTCATCCCACGTCATGTAGTTTATCTGTATCTAGACTAGGAAAACCAACACTAGCAAGTGCTAACATTACCTTAAATTAACTTATTGTCAACTGAAACACAAGCAATTCTTCATTTGTGCAATTATAGTTCACTAGAATCGAATATTATAATATAAATAAATGTCTATTTTGCAAGTTCTCTATCGATTCGATTACAAATTTGGCGATAATTCTCAATTTGCTCAGGCCCTATGCGCTAATGATCGGTGTGCAGTGTAGCCTCATTATCGAGTGCTATATAGTGCTGTTGGCAGTGAATTGGAGTACCAGTTGAATTGACTTATTACACTTTGCCAGTCCGTCATCGTTCCTCGAATGACTCTGCCTGGGCCAGTAATTAAGAAAGCCGTGATCGCACTGACAGTGGAGCAGTCCAACCGAGGAACTGTCGAATTTACAAATTGAGTTAATAAAAAAATTCGTTTGCATCGCCTTTCGGTCGTCAGGACTGTGCCATCGTCTAGGTAACGATCCAGTGGTGATCGGCAAATGTGGTGCCGGCGCCATTAGAGGTGACACTTGCCACTGCCAAGACCTTTGAAGCTTTGGCGCATTCTTCTGGCTGCGAACTCATTCTCGCGAGTGTAATTGATTTGTGATCGCTCTCGTCTGCGTCGTCCAGGCACATTCTTGCCGATCACATGCCAACACCGAATTGACTGTGCCCGCACCTTGCCAGTCGTGCCACTTCTCGAACGCTATTCACTACCAAATCGATTAGCACTACAGTGAAATAATTGCATTGACACTCTCCTAATTAACACAAACATACGTTTCATATCGATCATTATCGACGATTCTTTTCTAGTTATTGGTAATATAGTCACACTCCCGCTGTAATTGAATCACAAAATAAAAGCGAATCTAATTAAATCTTTCATACTCGTCCAAAACGATTATTAGTTTGTTTAGTAGACAAAAGAGGACGCTGCTTTAGCACCAAGTGGCAAATAAAATGTTTATTTATGCATTTTGTCGATGCTAAAGGAAAGTTGGGCTGCTGATTTTAGACCCATTTAAAACAATACGACCTTAGAGGTAACTTTCCACTGGTAACAGGTTCAATGAAATCAAATGCTGTAGGCATGTACAATGTATACATATTTCTGGTATTAATGTAATGACGCTTTTACCCTTTGCTGATTTCTTGTTTTTCTTCTAGTAATTAATTCACATTTTCACGGTCCGGAAAGAGAGCTCAACAAGCAAGTCGACACCAAAGGTCATATCAGTGGATGTTGATAGCTTCAGTATTGCAAAAGTGCATCGGAATGACTGCCTCTTTCGATCGAAGATTCCATCCAGGAAATGTTTGCCTGTGTATTCGAACATATGTAAACGCTAATTACCACCGAATGTCTAGTAACTAGACTCTAGTTCCTGGTTCTATTTACCTTCAACTCGTTCATACTACCCAGAAGTGAAAAGTCTACTCGAGCTTGGTAGTATCACTTGATAACTGGATATGCCGGAGTGAAGTTAAGACCTGACAAAGACTTACGAGATAAGTAATTAACATCTAAACTCGTTTTTACTTTTAATTCAAAAGGCTAAATATTGCCCTTTATGGTCAACCGAAATGTTCGCCAGTGGCGAACAAAAGGACTGGAGATCAACAAGTAAAGTTGGCAATTGGCAATCCCCGAGTGTTCATTTGAGTCGATATCCGCTGGTAGTGAGATGAACGCAATGTTTATTGAAATGACTCATTTGACAGTGAAATTTTTTCAATGTTAAGGACTTATTAGGATTGAATCAGTAGACATCGACACAGGCAGACCTGTTCCTTTGCGAAGAGGCCAACAAAAGGTGTCCTTTACGCTCAAATTGGCCCACCACGAGTGGTATAGCTAAGTACAGGAATGCTTAGCATCATTTGCCACTTCTCGTTATTACCTCATTGAACAAGCTTACAAAAATCCCACACGTTGCACGCGCACTCCGTCCATTATGCTACGGATGCATTGATGTTGCATTCGATGCATACCACTAATGATAATAACGATAATAATGACTATTAATTTCGATTTCTACAATTAGTTCCTTTGCTCCTGCATTGTTCGTCTGTGGCTTCACCGCTCATTGTGGATTGAGCCATCTTGTGCCTCTTTTGCCCGTGGAGCATCGCTGTCTGGCTGTGCACAATCGCGGCAATTAATGCAATCCAGCTGATTCGCTGGCCAGTGGATCACTTCGACCAATTTGGTGTCTCTCGAGGTGCTACCAGCATTGGGCAACGCAATCAGTTCATAATTAATACTGGGGGCAATCATCACTGGCGCTTGTCTACTGACTAGTGAGATTGATCAATCGCTCTGGACTGTCCGCAACTGTATTTGCAAGGTAGCCAAGTGCGCTCAACAGTCCATCATCGTTGCCATTGGCTGCTTCTCAATTAGCAATCAAAAACTAGATTGCCTTTGGCCGCCGAGTAGTGCTGTGCTATCAGATGATTTGTCCACTAAGTAAATAAACAAAAAAATGAAATGCATCCAATGAATTCGAACAAGCAATCGAGTGGGTTCAGCCCTATTGGACTGCACCACATGGTGGGAGACCTTAACATTGCTACTGTGCCAGCGATACATTTGTGGTCTGTCGGTGCGTTAGCTAAGTGGACTGCTATTTTGAGTGTTGCACTCGTTGGTTACATCCACGTGATTCACTTGACGCCTTGTGCCATCAAGTGGAATTGAATCGTAAGTGTCCATTTGCACACAATAAATCATGAGAGCTTACCACTGAAGAGCAGTTCCAACGAGTGAGCCACACGCACACGGACGCGACATAAATGGTCATTAATTGGCGCTAATATAGTGCGATTGTCCGATGTGGTGATTAATTGGCACACCAAGGGATCGATTGCTTCCACTTGGATGACCCTTGTCATTGACACTCGTGGCAATCGATTCGATTGGCCCGACTGCCCATTGGCAGTTGCAAAGACGGTAGAAATGCTCAACTTTGTTGGTGAGTGGCACTTTGTTTGGTCAGATGGCAACATGGACAGTCAATGTAAATCTATTTTACCTTGCTGAATGAAGTTTGACACACAACAACAACGAGCATGGAAGCTGTGCACCAAGGCTGCCATTCATCATGGCGCTAATTGTGCCTCCGACACAGCTCCAATGCAAACAACACTCATCGAGTGACTGTCTCCACCGATTGTCATCGTTAATTGTAATAATCAAACGTTTGTCTTATTAATTACTCATTTGAAAGTTTAAATTGCCCTTTGGTACGTTCGGTGAGGCAATGTATAGTTCGATAGACGCCAGTTTGGTTCATCACGAGTGACTTTCCGACGGACCGCCACCGAGAGCGAGTTGCACCGGCCAATTAGAGCCATTGTCAAGTTGGTGGCGAAGCACGTCTCGTGGCAAAGTTTGTTTGCTTGTCTGCTCGTGTTCGATGTACAGGAAGGAATGCTTAATTGGCTGACTGAAGTGAACCTGGTGGAGGAAGGTTGCTGTCCACCTGTGCAGTGTCATTCGCATATGTTTGATTACTGTGACACTTGTGGCAAGTAGACAGACCTGCTGGCACTATTGGCACACTTTAATTCTATTGAATCTGGTATTCTTGGTTGGTCAAGGTCACCTGCCTCACAGTGCAACTAAAGTTTGGCCAATTCGGCGAATGAGTTGTATTGTTAGCTTAGTCCCGTTAGTTCACCTGTTGAAGTTTAACTTTGCGATTGTTTGTCTGTCAATGGAAATCTCCACTGAGAAGAGTGTTCCATTGAAAGTGTAACATCAACTCGGAGTCAATAAAGCCAGCTCAGCAACTTTACATCTAAAGGATTAGCCACAAACTATTGTTCATGTTCGTGCTCTGTGGCTTCATCGATCGGCAATGAAGGCAGATCGGTAATGCACTTGTCAATGCAGTCCGAGCATCACAATCACTCGGTCTAATCGGTCTGTTCATAGACAAATCTCAATAAGCCTTGCCCACTAGCACCGAACACCATGATAGTGCACTCTGTCCCACAGTGCAGCAGTACGACCGGAGCAGTGTCACTAATTAATTGAATTAATGTGCGATTGTAATTTCATTGTGTGATTGTTTCCATCAATTGGCCATTGTAAAATGTTACCACTCGAAGGCTAAGTATAGACAATTAAGAGTAACTCTCGCAGATTAGCCATTCAAACAAACATTCAAACATTGAATGGACGTTGACCACTGTCAGTTGAGTGATGGCTCACCCTGATTGCATCGATACCGTCCATTTCCGTCGGCAGTCGGACTCGCCAGTAGGGCTTTCCATCGATTGCCACTCGAGGATAATTGCCTTCTCACTGGCACATGCATTGGACACTTTATTGACAACTTGGGATGGTTCCATTTAGGTCAGCGGTAACGAGACAAAGTGGTCACAAAGGTTTGTGGCAGTTTGTCGATTAATGGCCCAATCAGCCAAGTGGCCACCAAATGGGACTAAGTGAACACGCCTAATGAGAGCAATTAATGACCGCTAGTACGCATCATAAGTGACCATTACAGGTGATCACTGTTCTGGGCGAGCCCAGTTCACTCCACACTCGGTCCACATACTTCCACTAGTTCCAAATTGGTGCACACAGTGATGGTCCAATTTATTCACAATCGGGTAACCTTGACCTTAGCTATTCATGAGAAATAATTCCACTTTGCCTGTTTGACTTCAAATTTGTTTTATTTTGCCGATGGCCGAGAGCATTGAGGACAACTGGAACAGCGTGCCAATGATGATCGAGTTGGTCAAATCGATCGCACGAATCATCAAGATAGTTCGTGAGTTATCAGATGCGTCAACTGATGAGTCAATCATGCGGAGGTGGTCACTGGCAAGTTTGTTGTCTGACCAAGTGACCAAGCCAAACATTGATCAGCTTGGCAGTTTGATTGTCTCGAGTGGCGATTGTGTTCGAACATAGCAAACCAAAAAGCACTGCCTGTTGGTTGGTAACTAGGCAATTAATGCTGCCATTCCGATCCACTCACTCGATTTATTTGTGTGTAAGATGCTGAGGCGTCAATCAAGAGAGGTACAGTAGGCTTCATCATTTAACTTTGATTTCCTACCCTCGTGCAATTCTACATTGATCGATTAGTTGGCAGATGATTGCCAGATTTTTTGCTGGAACACTTCTCTCAATTACACAGGCACATGCACACCTTGACATTTGCTGGCCATGAAAGATGTTCGCTGTGTGCACAGTTAATTAACAAATTATGTCACCACAAATAAGAGCCTTCAAATTGTCCTGTCATGTGCCACTAGTCACTATACTGGACTTGCAAATGAACACTTTACTTGGCTCAATTGACGCGAGAGACATCAAAACACATATATTCTACTCGAGTGGACATTTTTTGCAATGAAATCGACTTAATCGAATCATTCTCAGGGTACTCAGCAGCTAATACAAGAAGCCATTGAGTAGAAACTGTTGGAATCACGTGGCTCAAAGCTACAGTCGCTGATTGCCTTGAGATTAAACGATAAATACGGCGAAGTAAACACGTTCGCTGGCTAATGAACCCGACTTAGCCTTACACTTGCACAAGTGACCTTTCAAGGTTTTGGTGTTGGCAATGTCACAACCTTGACTTTGACCCCACTTCATGTCACATAGCAATACATAGTCGTGTGTGTACTCGCACAGCCTCGGTCGACGATCGTCTCATCGAGCTCGATCAGCGTCGGCAGAAAGTTTCATTGGCGAAGGTAACTCATTCGCCAACGTACGTCAATTGGAGGATCCGGCGCCGGAACGAGTGCTCACTCGCCACTGGTCTGCACTGACAGACAGATCAGTAATCAGCCACATCAACAATCACCCTTCCGACAGCTTTTATGCAAAACACCAAACATGCCACTGGCATGCGTGCTCACACTCACACTCAGTGATGGTGGCAGAGCAGAAATCTCCTCTTAGAAAGCTTCCTTCCATTCGGCAATAAACTGCAAATGCCTTAACGTCCAAATAATTCGACATCAAATTGTATTAATGATGACGCCTAAAGGTGAACTATTGTCTCTTTGGTAATTGGGATGTTCGCGCTCGGATGAGCTTATACATGCACGGCCACTTCACTAATTAATAGCTCCCAGTGCAAGTGTCGATTTATGGCACCAACTAATCGCTGATTGGCGTGCGCTTAGATAAACTGTTCTTAAATGCACTGCATTAGCAATGTCCTCCATAAGGTACCGCTTGGAGGAGTCAGTCCCTCCAACGACTCGCTGCACAGCTAAGATTATTCTTCGATTGCATATCGAACAATGACTTGCTCCAGAAGCAAGTATTGAACCTCATAAGAGACAGTTCGCAACTATGTTTGTGCATTGCAATGTACAAGCAGTCTTGCACCTCTGTCAAATTGTCATGCATTACATCACTAAAAAGATCACTAGGCAAGATTAGTACACCATAAGATGGCAATCGTGCTTATGCACAGTGGAAGTGACATTCTCTTAAGATCGTCTCCGAACGCTCCAAGCATCTCAATCAAGTCAATCGATGAGATCGACCACGAGATAGCTCGTGTTTTGGTGCAAATCATCTGTTCTCTTGGTTCTTTGTGTTCTCGCCCTCTTGGCCTCGCTTTGGGCAATTAATTTGGAATTCAATTTGTCAATGAGACAAAATGTAATGGATGCAGGGAATTTCGATGTTGCTCCATGTCGAGTTGGGCAAGATGGAGTGAGCTCGGCCAAGGGGCGACAACGGGCGTCGTGCACATAAATTGGCGCCTAGGGTAGTGCTCGTCGTTTGGGCTTAGGTTGCCCAACGAGCTG
Organism: Rhizoglyphus robini; assembly: GCA_023373905.1. Taxonomy (NCBI): domain Eukaryota; kingdom Metazoa; phylum Arthropoda; class Arachnida; order Sarcoptiformes; family Acaridae; genus Rhizoglyphus; species Rhizoglyphus robini. The sequence continues at coordinate 4,194,898 of JAKIJQ010000007.1, read as the reverse complement.
CAGAACGAATGTCAGATGGCGACTTTCGTTATCGCAATACTGAGCAAATGATCAAACGATTGGTTGGAGGAATGAACTTTGCTGGTTGGGCAAGAATCAGTCAAGTAAAAGTCGGATTGATTGATCGGTTCAATGTCATTCACCTGACGGTGCACATGCACTACCACCGGTGAACACTTGGGATGTCATCAGGCACTCATTTTCATAACAAACCTTTATCGACAGTAAGATTGGCCACAAGAATTTGATCGATGAAAGTTTGCATCTTTGCGTGTTTTGAGCGACGTTTGCACAAGTGCCAATCATCAATGAAGGATTTTTCGACAAGTGGCACACATGGCAAGGACAATTGATTGATGCGCACTTGTGTCAGTGTGAACAAGTCTGGTCACTCGAACAAGTTCTCGCTCGAACTGACACAAATCGAGCATATGTCCATTTTCGTGGCAATGTCAAGGTATCTCTGAGTAATAATTTTCCGTCGGTAACATTACTGTCCTCGTGACCAAATAGTACCAAAAATTCGCTGAATCAATCAATGTATTGACACTTGAGTCGAATGTGTTCATTCAAGTAAAGTAATGCTGAGCAAAAATTGGTTTGCTCGTGGTGAGTGGGTGATTGAGAGTGCTCTACTGTCAGTCACTAGTACAGTTGTGCACATTTCGCAACTCGTTCAAGTGATGCAAGACAACACACCAGAGTGATGGGCAAATGTTAAGGATTACGAGTGTGAGCTGACAAAGGTGAGTATGATGTCTATGCTATATACTCTTTGGTGTATGTCTGTTCTTTGGTGTGCATGGACCATTACAGTTTGAGCCAAGTAATGGCGCTCGGTAATTACTCGAATATTTTCGAGCATGGATGAAAGGAAAACAAGTGCTCTTGGCCTTTTGATGGCTGGACGGAGAGGACAAAACACGAGCCATTGCATCGAAGCATAACGGTAAATTGGTAAAGCCAATTGGATCCGATCCCATTTGATTGATATGTCATCGCTTGTTAGGCGCGTTGTGGCAGGTAATGTAAGTTACATTGTAACGCCGATGGTCTGGCGCGTGCATCGGTAAACAATTAACGATTGGTCGCATCAAGCGTGATGCAATCTAATGGACACGCGATTGTGTCTGATCGGAATGGCTGTCCGCCTTTCCGGACACTAGACAGTGGAGCAGTTCTTTGGCTGAGGCTCAGGTGTTGAGCCAAGTGGCAACCAATTGAACGTGCTGCCAACGGAAAGCGAAAGTGTGGCCTCCACCACTGGCAACAGGACCACCAAGGCGTATTAGAGTGCCCGGACAGACATGATTTGTTCTGCTCGCCATTACCGTTTGTTGATATTCTCGAATCGGCACGGTCATCATTAAACAATTACGAGTGGTCATTTCTAATTATTGTGCACATCGAATATTTAGACTCGACTTAGCGAAACAATGGGCAAGCCATTGTTGTAGGTCAGTGTGGCCACTAGCCAGAGTGAGCCAACCGAGCAGAGATGTCATCGGCACTGGCACTGAGGCAGTTCGCGCCACACCAGCGAGATCTATTTTGTGGCACTCGCTGGCGTCCCAGTCCCAATCCACGCGGCACCAAACTAATCGCAGCACTATCTGCCTTTGCCTATTGTCTTTGGAGCTATTTTCTCAGTTAGTCGCATATTTTTCCAAATCGAGGTTATGTAACTCGACTCGGCACAATAACGGGAAAGTATCCAACTCGGTGCTGGCAATTTGTAGTGTGTCACTTGGCCTATTGCACTCACTTGTCACTGTGTGCCAGTGTCGATTATAGCCACTCGGTAATAATAGCAAGCATCAATCAATCGATGCAGTACGCAAATACGCCCGCTCAGTTATGTAACCTGTCTCGACTCGTCTGTGATGCGCCTGTCAGTGGGCCACAACAGTGACAAGCACCACTTAATCCACACATGGCTTTTTCAATGTCGAATCACTTTCACTCCAACAGCTGTGTGCATTATTTATCTATTTTGGCGCCACATTTGCTCAACCTGGCCGTACACTATTGTAGTGTAGTGTCCATTTGAATAAATCGATAATAGCCGGGCAATCGATCGATTCGATTCAAAGGTTATGCAATGGAGAGCTAGTCGAGCAGCCACGCGAGTAGTAAACAAACAGTCATGATCATTGAACACGTCTGCAGACTGAATAGCGCACATGTTGCACACGCGATCCATTGCACTGCCACTTAATGAGCATCATTTACACCTTCACTGCATCGATGCTTCCCTTTGAGTAAACTAGTGGCCAATTTCGAATGAATCGATTTGCAAAGTCAAAGTCAATTGTTTGACTCGCTCACAAGTCAGTGAAAAGCTCTCATTGGTCAAAGTGCTCTGAGCAAAAGTATGAGCAAAGTGAATGAAGTGTAACCTGACAACGACAATTAGCGTTCCATTTTGAAGTGCATTTGGTGGTGAGCTATGAGGTGGCATGAGCACAAGAGGTGTCAAGTTGTCAGAACCGAGTTGGCCGAGATGTGGACAAATTGAATTAGGCTGCACTGAATCGATTCGACTGGTCGGCCAGTGGCAGTAGTCAGTGGTCACTTGCCTCGTAGTGCACAGGTCCCATCCAGGCAAGTGCTAACTAACTGACTAAATCTCTCTCCGTTCTCTCACACACAATGGACAAGTCTGCGAGGAAATAAATGCAACGTCGAGAGATGTGAGCCATTTGACAGAGTGAACAGTCTGAAATATCATTTACATCACAGGCAGTGAGGACACATCCCGAGGAGACGTCCAGAGACATTCACTGACCGCGTAGTGACCAGCGCCAGCTCATTAGTGGTCGGCAGACCGCGCGATCAACCAGCCATGAGATTGTCCAGTGTCGCCTTGACAGAGTTGTCCAGTGCGCCAGTGTTCAAGCATGCTTCAGTGACAACCCATCAAGTGTGAATCTGCAACCTTCGCGTGCCAATTTTGCCTCCATTCAGTCCGAACCAACTAGTGTTGTTTCACCAAAACAGAATTAATCGATTGGATGTGTGAGTGTGTGTGTGTGTGTGTGTGTGTTTGTGTTTGTGTATGCAAAGGAGTGATCGCACAAGTACCTCTATGCCAGTACTCTCTCCGTTGTGCCATTAAGCATTGTATACTAGTGAACCACTGTCCCACCACCTCGCCAACCTCTCGAGACCAACTGAGAGAGCAACTGTTGTGAAGCATCAAAGTGGCAAGTGCATGCAAATCAGTTACCGTCGGTAACAAACCAAATTAAAGTTTGATTATGAATGTTGATTATTTCCTGTTGGGATATTTCCAAATTACATTCAAACATGCCAATAAGCAAATTATACGATGAGGCCGATAAGAGCCAATAGAATTGATGAGTTATTATCGGCTCGGTTCAATAGGGCACAAGCAACGATGGCCAGAATGAGTGCCCACTGTTTGGTTGCCTCCACGATGGCTATTTGAATACATTTGAATACACCTCCGTCTTGAGCACACATCACCGACACACAAACACAAACACTTTCCAATATCTAAATTGAAATCGCACCGACTTCCCCGCTGCTGTCCCCTCTCACTAAAAAGATGTGCCTCGGTTTTGCAAGGTGGCATTTTGCACAGAGCACCAGCAAAGATACCTTCCGATGGGACATTTCGAGGTGACAAGTAACTCTCCACTAAGCACTCACCATTCTTCCAGTTGATGCATTCAATGCATTCAATACGTATTCGTGTGTACGTATTGCTCACATGTTACCTCAAACCTACGATTGTATGTAATCAATAGATAAACATTTAGCACCTTGGCATTTTAATTAGCATTTTAACATTACATTGAATTTGCATCATACCTAGAACGGATTTTACGTAAATGTAATTCAGGCAGTTGCGTACTTAGCTTTGCTTTGCATATCGATTTGAGCAAAAAAAAATGCCAATCACTTCAAACAAATAAATAAAACGCGTTACTTACGAACGTTACTGAAATTGAGTGTAGCTGAAGTTGTTTCGTGTGTGTCAATAGACAGATTAGTGTCGAGTTCAAGAATGAGGAATTGAGAAATTGTGCGGACAAATTTGTGTGCAGAATGCAAAACACAACTGCCTAAAGGTATCCTCACAGTTAGCTATTGATTAGCTCGTGTCCTCTTTGGGTTAATGCGGGTCAGGTGGAAAGTGCTCTGGAGTAATCTCTGTTTTGTTGCCACAACAAATGACTCCACAGAAGCAAAGTTCGTCGATTGACAAGCCAATTGATTGAGCACCAAAGCCCCGATGATAAATGGCCAATGCTTCCAGAGATGCAGACAGATAATATCGGATAGATTCACTCTCACACTTTCTCAGTAGCTCATCATGCTAAACCATTATTATTATTATTATTTACTGCTCAATAGATTGAATCCATAAAGAATCGATTCCCAAACAATCGGTCAACAGTTCGTGACAAAAGTGACAATAGATTCATTTTGCACCGATGACCACACAATGTATTCGAATGCTAATGAAACGGGCAAAATCATCACCATTTTCTTGATGAAATAAACCTTCCTCTGCACGGAGAGCACACTCAATCTAGTGAGTACTTTGTCAGTGAGGCCATTGAAAGTGAACCGAATCTCATACTACTGAGGCATACCTTGAAGCAGATTTGTGTCCTTGCCATTGCTTTCGAAGTGTGCGACCTAACCATAAAGTATGCCGCACAAGATAACACTCAAGTGGAAATCACATCTAATCTTGCCGAAGAAGATCACTCGGGTCACTTGCTTGATTTGCTTATATGACTAGATTCATTTCAATTCAGTTCGATCAAAGTTTTAAACTTGATTATTAATTAATTAATCGTTTATATAATTATCCCTTATTGGTAAATTACATAATATTTCCAACTAATTTGCTTCTATTAACTTAAAGAAATTAATCAAAATATGTTAATTCTACTTGTAGATTTTGTGACAAAGTGTAGCACGTGTTATGTATAATAAAAGAATAATAGGCTGGACTCCAGCCGCTGGAGTCTATTTCATTTTTTTTCGATAATAAGGTTAATATAGCGGTAATTTGTATGTGAGTCAGGCCGCTTCAAGAGATGCTCGAGGTTCTTTGCTGCAACTTTTTGATGCCCGTCTAAGAAGACGTTACTCTACAGCCAAAGTAGGGGTTCTCAAGGTTCTCGTTGCAGTCGTGAAATTGCAGTGAAGTTTGCCTCTGCAACAAATGTTTGGTTCATGATCAGCTGTTGTCAGTGTTGTTTACCTTTTTTAGTTAGCTCTGTCTGATTTCTAGTCTGCACCTTATCGAGATTACATCTACCAAAAAATGTTTTTCAGGCAAATTAATGTTTCTCTACCCACAATTTGAATGTCCCAATACCAAAATGTCCCAATTTCAGTCTAATAAATCGGGCCCACGATTAAAGGGAAGTTATTTTGGCCTCATTGAATTTTCCATAGTGGTGGCCTAGTGGACAAAGCGTTGGCCTTTGAAGCGTGAGATCCAGGTTCGACTCCCGGTTGTGGAACTTTTGTTACGTTTATTTTTGCGAGTTTTTGAGTTAAAACGATTATATAATTGATATTTAAGCAACTTTGGAGTGATTTCCAATGAAAATAATTATTATTTTCACATTTATGCCTCGATCTTTAAGCATGTCAATGGTACGATTCAACTCGAATAAAAGTCAGGAAAACTCAACTAAATCGAGTAATTTAATGTGTTTAACTTAATTTTAAGTAGTTTTGATTATATTTAGCCTAAAAGAAATTTAAAATAAATCGAAAAAAGATTCCGCATCCAGGAGTCGAACCTGGACCTCACGCTTCAAAGGCCAACGCTCTGTCCACTAGGCCACCACTATGGAAAATTCAATGAAGCCAAAATAACTTCCCTTTAATCGTGGGCCAGATTTATTGGACTGAAATTGGGACATTTTGGCATTGAAACATTCAAATTGTGGGTCAGGATATGTTAATTTACCGAATAAAGACATTTACTGAGCCATTCTGTACTATCACAGCGGATTTTCAAGTCTAACTTTGATCGCCACTGGCGACCTCAAACCACAACAACAACAAAGCACATGCAATTTTCCAGTTGAATGAAATTTAACTATTACAATAGAGTAACGTCTTCTCAGACGGGCATAAAAAAGTTGCAGCAAAGAACCTCGAGCATCTCTAGAAGCGCCCTGATGTGAGTTATTACTATTAGTTTATTTTGTAAGATGTTCAGCGATAGACCAAGGGAGTTGTCATCTATTACTATGCACACCACAAGGATAACATTTGGGAATTTGGAAGTTTCAACTGACGTTTGCTAGCGATTACATTTTCACGATGGCCAATGTCAACATCAAGGTACCACTTGTGGCGACCATTTGTCACGTTTTAACAGTTTTTTCAGTGCAATCTTGTTCAATCAGAACGACAATCTAGAACTATACTCATTGGCGCCAAATGCCATATTTACAAGAGCAAATCAAAGTATATTACCATTAAGTGCAATCCTTTTTGATCGAGTCTGTTTGTTGGTACACCTCCCATTGTTAGCCACTAATTATTGCACTTGTCGTAGGTGGAAGCAAATCAATCTAGCTCGTTTAATTTGGTCCTAGTCACCGCTCGACAGGCTTGACCAACCAAGTACGCATCAATGAGACATTTCACGCTCTCTCGTTTGTCCTTCCTTGATTTCGAATGGAATGAGAAACGTAGAAAATCAAATTTGATTTCGTTTGATACGAAATGGTTGAACTGCTCTTTGCTCATTAAAATATCCCATTGCATGTGTAAGTTTGCTTTCTCGTTATTAATAATAATATTATTTGTCTTCGTTCAGAAATGTTTCAGCTCTCGACAAAGCAGCAGCACTGGCAACTGGCGAATGTGAAACTAAATCCTGCCCTTTTTTAATCTTGAATCAGGTGGCGGCAAGAAGGCTTGTTACAAGCATGGTGCCTGTTCATGTTGTTAGCCATCATCGTCTTGGCGTCGTCTTACTGTCGACACACGTCCGCCACTGAACTATCGTGCCTCTGTCTGTGCCTCTATGGATGAATACCTGTAGCTATTATTCAATGATCTTCATCTTCACAGCCACAACCACCGCCACCATCAACATCTTTGACATCTTCCACGAAGGCTCATCGCTGTTCTATACCATCTCCAGTAAACATCTGACCATTTGTGGCGGCAGTATTCGAATCTGAAGCTATTTACATGCTTCTTGGTGCACACAAAATCTGGCGCAATTGCATTCGTTGATCTCATCGAACGCTCATCTACAGAAGTAGTCAGATCAACCTAAGCTAACAAGACTTTCCTGTATGGCGCGTCTGTCTGCTTCTTTTCCGTCTGTTCCTTGCCTGACCACTCACACCAATCAGTTGGTATTCACCACTCACCTGTTACGGTACTTCCATGCCACTAATCTTCACTGCATCCATCCAAATCATGTGTAACTGAACGTTCTTTGTGATACTCATTCTTTTCCTCGGATGTTCGTCACATCCTTTATTGTGATAAAACTAGAATCGATTCATTGTGACCAACTTGAATCGAACAGAATATATTTGAAGTATTCTCAATGGACTGAGTTTGAAGAATTATTTAGCTGCAAATGTGCAAAGCAAATGAACAATTTTTAAAAGCAGACCTTAATGTGTTGACGAGTTGTTCTCGCATCTTGTTTAATGCCACTTGACATCTCGACCCACGGAAATTGCACCAACTCTACTTGCCATTCATCGAATGAAACTAGTTAGCTTTATTTGATTAGACCATTGATGCCTTAGTACAAATTGTAAATAGATTATTCAACAGACACATGCACATTATTTGCCCGCATCACTTTTACATGCCACTTGAGGACTGAATTTGTGCACAAAATCTCTACTTCAATCCTTCTCTTGACTCTCACTGCCCATTGTCAATGTTCCACTTGGTTATCGCACTCGGTAATGCCCTCACTATCCCGATGGCACATTCTGACAAAGTGCTTTAGTGGCATGTGTTTATTATTGACAAATGCCTGCCAAGTTGGCCAATCAGCTAGCCGATATTGTCAATATTAGATGAAAAATGTGTGTGGCCGACAAGACGAGTTCATTTGTGCACTTCAACAAGTTTCTTTTCGTCGTATTCAAGTTGAAACTGTTTTTTATTTGATTAATCGCGAGTAAAATTTAAGCGAATCATTAAAGTGATTTTGACGAAGCATTTAGGAAATATATAACTGACCGATAATTAGCAGAAGGCAAATAGGCAACAGTTGCACCGAGTTGTGTGATTTGAACCTGCGAAAGTTGGCAGAGCCATTTGTCAAATGAAGTGTACATCCAGAACTCGATCGAAGTCCGATCCGAGCTCAGAAGGAGCTAGCCTAAGTGCGAACTCCTCTGTCTCAACACCGACTTCGACATCACAATCCTCAACCTCATCGAGTACGTCGCTTAGCGCCACTCGCCGAAACTTGCCCGCCGCCGACGATGGCCCAGCACTGTGGCCATCGCAATCTTCACTAGCCGTGTCGGAGTGGTTATCTAAATGGACACATCTAGTCAGATGTCAACTTTGTGTGCAGCCTCGTGTGATCATGTGCCCGCACCGAACTGCCCTAGCAAGCCATCTCAGCTGCCATGAAGCACACCGATCCAATCGCCCTTCGCTACCGAGCCCAATCCCGTCTGTGTTATGGCTCGCACTGAGCTGCATCTTAGTTTTGTTGTGTTTGCCAAATTTGAGTCAATCACTCCGAGTGCCATACCGATATCCTCACTACCCACTTTTTCACAAAGAATTCCTCCAAGGATCTTCAGGTATGTCAAATTTGAACATCTTCTCAATGTATTTTTGCACTGCTCCCAAGTGGCTAGTAGAGGTAGTTTTCTCTCGCGCACTATCCGCACAGTGATTTGCATTGGTTTGGCTTCGTCTCTCACCTTCTGTCTCTTCGTCCGAGCGCCTTAATTTAATTGAGAATCTATCAATTGAACCTTGAATTAAATATCGCTCTCGACCTGCTCTTCTGTGAGCTCATAATTTCTATAGCCGACGAGATAATTAATTTTATGCTATGCCTGCGTTTAGTTACGATTAGCCATTAGAAGCTGATTCGGGCAGATTGTTCTCGATTGATTGCCATTGTTGTGGCCATTTCATGCCATTGCTGGTGATTATTTCATGCTTGGTCTGTTCCTATCGGCACAAGGAATTGCCCATACATGTAATGTTATGCATTGAACATAACTAGCGATATATTGGGGTGCACTTGTTGATTACATAAGAATGCGCCTGCCATGCAGTCAAGCCAGCAGCCAATGTTGTTGTTGCTCTGCCAATGGCCATATGATAATGCCACTGCACTTACTGACACTCGACCGATCGCCTTGTCATGTAAATCCACTCGCAACTGACTGCATTTAGCAATGCCACAGCAGATTACAGTAGCTTCTTGAATTGCAATCGATACCGAGGTGTCTAACTAGATGCGTTGCGATCACTCGAGTTGGATCTTACTCGATTCAACTGCCTTGTCTCAATGGTGCACTATTTCCCAATCATTTATCTTGCATCCGACTAAAATAGTGAGACATTACGAGTGAATTAAGCATCGGTAATGACACTCGCTGATCATGATCACCATAGTGAGGCAACAATGAAACACTCCTCTTGCCGAATAACGTGATTTCTATTTTGTATTTATTTGATTTTAATTGCCTTCATTATTTGTCTCTCTTCTCTCTCTCATCATAAATATTCGTGTTGAACTGTCTCATTGTATCGACTTGTCACTTTGCCTTTGCCTCAATAGCTGTAATATCATTTCGAATGCAACATTAGCAGCACATATTTGCTCCATTTATTTCAATTTCGATTTGATTTTGTCGGCTAAGAAATCAAACAAAATATTATGCTGTAATTACTGCAGGGGGAGTTGAGTGTCTTGTTTAAAAAAATTAATATTTTGTTGATTAATGATTTTGATTTATTGATTTTGGGTTAGATTATGTCTAGTCAACAGGAATTCGAAGAATTAGTACACCTGGCACTAGAACGAGAAGGACAAGTTGGCAGATTTGTCTCAAACTGTGTCCATTCTCTGTCCATTCGCTGTCCACTTGTGTGGCGCAGATTACTCGTTTGAATTCGCTTTATTTAGCTTTTTACTGGGTTAAGGTTTTTCCTCGAATTGAATTGCCTTTTAGTTTAATTCGTTCAAGTGTAATTAAACAGAGTAATTAGAATTATTCCACACGAGACTCAACTTGTGTTGCTTATTCAGACTTAATAATTAAATCTTAATTTCAACTCAAATTTTGTCATGTCAAGTTAATCCATTTGAGTCAAGTGCCATAATTAGTCCAATTTACGAGGAATATTTCCTTTCTGAATGTTCTATTTTAGTGTGTGTGTGCCTTGTTTATAAATACATGTAGTCCCAAAAGTGATTGGCTAGCTTTCAGAGTAGACGTTTCACACTAACTGTTGGTGTCATTCTTGAGCACTTACCGTTTGAATGACATGAGCCAGTTAGACTCATTCTAGTTCAATTTAATTGGCTCCAGTGTGGCTTGTTTTACTATTACTTTCTCCGTTACTTTCTTACATTCAACATTTATTTGATGAGAACAATGCTGCTGGTGCTCTACTGCTCGATAACTGTTCGCCCGACACATCAAAATAGAAGCTCAATTAGTGAGATAAACGGAATTGGGCGACAAGTTGGTTCACATGTCTCAATATAGTTGTCAAATGCTCGTTGACAAATGTGCAATTGGCAATGGGAAAATTTGAAAAGCCTAGCAGAGAAAACAATCGAATGTGTGTCTGTTGGTCATACGGTGGTTGCCATAAATGTAAGATGAGAGCAAGGCAAACAGTACGCGTCAATATTTGATTGTGCTAGTGTCCGACAGGCCGGCAAAGTGTCGCTCACAATGGTCACCAATTAATGGCAGATGCTGTGTCGATATTTGAGCTTCTCTGTCGATCAGACAGGCGGACAGTGGGCTGTGTTATGTCTAGGTGACAAATTTGGGAATTTCTTTACCAAAGCTTGTTTAGTTTTCACATGTGTCACTCGCAACTGTACACTCTGCCATGTGATATATTCTCCGAGGCTTGCCGATTCAATCGGTGCAAATGGACTTTTCGAAAGGATTCCCTTGCGAATGTAATCGCAGGTAGAGCATGACATAACTCCAATTAGGAAGTTGAGGCAATCAATTGCAAGACGCAATGCAACAAAGGCAATAAGCATCAAATAGCAAAGTGTTGGACAAGAAATATTTGCTCAAGGCGCAATCGAAGTGCACATCTGTGTCTGTGGGAGGCGATTCCTCCTGAGATGACAGAATTACTATCGAGATAATAAATTAATTAATTGGCTCAGTTGGAGCCATTTCGTGTATGTGAGCTATGTAAATTAATAGTGTTGCGCTCGTGCGGTGTGCATGTACAGAATTGCAGATCGAGGCCAATCTGTGATGCGCTCAATGCTTCCCAATGAGAGATAAGAAAGCCAATCACGAGGCGCGTTGACTGTTTGCAGTGTCAAAGGAGCACGAAGTGAAGCAGAGTACGGCCAGCAGTGAGTGTAAATCATAACCAACAATAACCGAGCGTCTCGCTCATGTACAGGGCCGAACAACCGAAAGCCAGTCCGAGCTCGAGCGCAATAGTGATAGTCTCATTTGAATATGAAGCGGGCCCACTGTGACCATAAAGTATGCATCTGTCCATTCAACTCGATGAGCGAATGGCTCTGGCGCTCGAACTTGGTACAATTAGATTGTTAACTTTCGTTCATTGACAAACTGACTGACAAGAGCGTGTGAGGAGTGAACACTGATCAGTGCACTTGGTTTGATGGTTCGATTTTAGTAATTACAATCAGTGAGTCTGATCAGAACAAACATGATCCATTTGAGCAGAGGTTAAGCGACGATCGCACTTGTCATAGCCAATTACTGCATTAATTGCTTTGATTGTCTGACTGGACATGTCCAGTGAGTCGCTTCTTCTCGTGCCACATCGACACGACGACATTGACTAAAATAGCTTCTGTGCGTGCTGTCGATTGTTAAGCTGTTTGTTCATCTCTGCATCATTGTATTGCTGTCGAAAGTGGTCGAACTGAGCGAAATCAATCATAACTTGGTCATTCTAGACACTGGAAAGTCACTGATGCAATGGCTCGATAGGGCACAGTTGAAATGTTCATCGGCCAGTAGCCACTCGGATCGATTCGTTTCGCTGTCAATGGGATAGATTTATTGGCTGGTTAATCCGAGGCGCCATTAATGCTGCTAATGGTTGCACCACCTTTACGACGACGACAAACAGTTCCAATCAAAATGATTCAATCAATGGCCACTGTGGGCAAGTTGTCTCCGCTCGACACTTTGACTGGATCGAAATTGCTCATTAGCACTGCACACGTTACCTCTTCCTATTCTCGCATTTGTGCCAGTGGTCTCATGTCCGTATACTTATCAGCTTAATTAGTCGCTTCTGTGCGCTATTGTGGTGGAGTGCACTTATGAACAAATGACTAAGTAAGGTGTCCTCTGTGTCGTCTGATCAAATGTGTCACTAATCGCTTCTAATCTTGTCGTGTCTCATTGTCGCCTTTGTAAGGACGCGCTTTCGCTTGTTTTGCTCATTTATGTTTCCTTTTCGTGAAGCTATTCGAGCAATGCCAAACATAAGAACGTGCACAACTTAGCTCATTACTCAGCGTGACTTGTTTCAGCACAAATTTGAAGGGTTTCTTGAAGTTGCACTCTTGTTAATTTTATGCTTTTTCCACAGGTCCCTTGCCAAATGATGTGATTGGAGTGGATTTGTTTCAGCGCGACAATGCCAAGGAGCACCGCACTTTCAAGTACGACATTCTCGACAAGAGCAATCCATCCTTGGTCATTCGGCGCGGCGACCCCTTCCACATGGCCATTCAACTACGCAATTCATACGATCAAGATAACAACAAGATAAGGCTCGAGTTTCTTTTCGGTATGTACTCATCAATGACTTGAAATGTAGAGGCCACATCTCCATTTATCATCGATGGCCAATCAATGTGATCATCAGCAAGAATAGCCCGTAGTCCAGTATAATGTATACATTCTGAGTGCTATTTCTACTGTGGTATTAGTAATAGACGCAGCACTTATTGAGAACGGTGTCACTGCAAATATGCACATATGCAAATGTGGCTGCAAATCGAGAGTGTAAAATATAGCCAAAGTCACGCATCAGTTGCGGTTAATTTGATTATAATGGGGATGACCAAGCTAGAGCAATTGAGCGATTGATTTGGCACTGGCCAGTCATATATCATGGTAGCCTTGTATTGTTCGCAGTATTGTGACCAGTCACTCATTTAGCTGTGAGTCAGTTAGTCAGTTCAATCACTTTCGCCTAAGAGTTCGCATAATTTGCATCGACACTAAGTCGTCACGTCATGGCAATTATCGCTCGTTCAGTGTCAAGCTGTTAATATGTCTCAATTGGTCATTCCAGGAGATGCTTCATTCAATCACAAAGCCCTTCATTAGTTCCAATAGTTCCGACTCATTGGCAAGTGCAATTAATGTTGCATTGTTTACCGGTGAGTGACCACTAAATGCTGACCACTAACCAGCAACAGTACATCTGCTGACCTCCATTAGAGCCATGTCTCACTGTGACCAATTGGAGCGTGCAGCCTTTGAATCGATTTTGTCATCGCTCTATTCAGCCTGGTCACTATCAATCTTATCGATTGTTTCTCCTCGGCTCTAATCATAGAATGCGTCTAAACCATCTAATAATTGACAATACAATAATCGATTCGATTGACAAGTTTCTCAGCCCTTTTGCTCAAGCCGTGCCAATTTGCTCCAGTGGTAGACATTGACCTTTGCTTGTTGTCCTATTTAATGTGCACACACATTGACAGGCTAGTCATGTCTAATCGAATTTCAATTGATTCCCTCTCACAGTGTCTGCGCTTTGGCCACGCATTAATCATGCTTTGTTCTCATAGGAAACAATCCTCAAGTGGGCAAAGGCACGCTGGTTTACCTGCCAATAACGCACAACAAGGACTTCACCAAAGACCCGAGCAAGTGGGATGCAAGAATTCGAAACGTTGAAAGCAATCGAATTACACTTCAAGTCCGAATTCCTGCAAGTGCCGCTGTTGGCGTTTGGCGGTTGCGAATTTCCACAAAGCCACAAGGTTCACGTGATATAAAGACTTTTGAAGTAAACAATAAGATTTATGTGCTGTTTAATGCATGGAATAAAGGTTCGATAATCGCATTACTGGTTAACAGACTTATTGATTTGCTTTTCGCTTATTAACAGATGACACCGTTTATTTGGGTGACGAAATGAAGAGACAAGAGTACGTCTTGAATGACATTGGAAAGATCTACATAGGCTCCCATTCGAAGCCTAAGGGCAGACAATGGATTTATGGCCAGGTGAGGCCAGTTGCATTATTCATTAAACATTAACACAGGGCCAATCTCGTTGCAGTTCGAAGAGTCCGTACTTCCTGCAGTAATGTTTCTGTTGGATAAATCTCGACTCGATTACTCGGGCAGAGCAAATCCCGTCAAGGTGGTTCGATCTGTGGCTGCTCTAGTGAACAGCCACGATGACAATGGTCTTTTGGTGGGCAATTGGTCTGGTAATTACCACGATGGAAACGCGCCTTGGCAATGGACTGGCAGTGCTCCAATCTTTGAGCAGTACTTGCGCTCCAATGGAGAGCCCATCAAGTTTGGTCAGTGTTGGGTGTTTGCCGGTTCAACTACGACCATGTCGCGCGCACTCGGCATTCCTGCACGGACTATTACAAACTTTGTCTCTGCTCACGACACAGACGACAGTCTCACTGTGGACAAGTTTTTCAGTAAATCTGGCGAAGCCATTTCGGACGTTAACTCCGATTCGATTTGGAATTTCCACGTATGGACCGATGTTTGGATGTCAAGGTAAGGAAAGAAACGCTCATTGAAATGTTTACTGAGTTTATTTGGTTGCAGACCGGATCTACCTCCTGGTTATGGCGGATGGCAAGTAATTGATGCCACTCCTCAGGAATCTAGTGATGTCAGTAACCTCTACCAAATGGGACCTGCATCCCTTGAAGCCATCAAGCGTGGTGAAGTTGGATTACCGTATGACGTTCCTTTCGTGTTTGCGGAAGTGAATTCCGATGTTGTTCACTGGCAGTTGGATGAAACGAGTGAACTTGGCTGGAGAAAGATCAAAACAAACCGATACCAGTAAGGAGTCATCCATAGAGTACATACAATCTTACTTTGGTTCCTTTGCAGTGTGGGACGAAAATTGTTTACCAAACGCGCTGGAATGGATTCAGACTTCAATGGAGTTTCAGATGCAGAAGATATCACAGATCTGTACAAATTCAAAGAAGGCACAGAAGAAGAAAGAATGGCTGTCCTCAATGCCGCAAGAGGTAAATAATGATTTCTAAGTGTTTGACATTGTTGTTCTATTGTTCATTAACTCTTTAGGTGCTGGTCTGTCTTTTTTATTTGAAATTCCCGCTCCTGGCAAAGAAGATGTAGAATTCGATTTGCTTGACATCGAAAAAGTTGTCATTGGCAATCCATTCTACATCCAGGTAGAGATGGCCAATCGAGTGGGAAGTTTACGGACCGTAACTCTCTCCCTGAATGCAAACAGCTTCTATTATACCGGAATTTTGGCCAAAAAGATAAAGGCAGAACGTCACATCATTCGTTTGAAGCCTTATCAGAGTATGTCGCCATCTAGTGTTGTCATATATTATTGACATGCATTTCTTTTGCAGAGGATGTGTTACGAGTGCGAGTTAATCCAGAGGACTATGTCGACAAATTAGTGGATTACTCTATGATGAAGGTCTATGCAATTGCCACTGTGAAGGAAACCCAACAAACGTGGTCCGAAGAGGATGATTTTACTATTGAGAAGCCTCAAATTGAAATACTCACCCGAGGAGATCTCCAAGTTGGCAGAGAATTCACTTTGGATGTCAAACTGACTAATCCCGTAAAACGAGTACTCGAGGACTGTTCCTTTACCATTGAGGGACCAGGTCTCAGCCGACCGATGCGCATCAATTTCCGTAACATTATGCCCGGCGAAACAGTGACCAATAGCATTAGAGTGGTTCCAGACCGATCCGGCACTAGGAACATTGTAGTCATCTTTCACTCTCGACAATTGGTGGATGTGGTCGGCTCGAAGCAAGTTTATATTCGAGATTAATCACTGCACTCGACCACAAACTGCACATGGACATATCTCTCATGCCTCTCCTGTTAATCGACCATTAGCAAAAGGCACTGCAATGGACAAATGTAAAGCATCACCGACAAATGGGTACGGTCTGTGGGTTACGATATTAATTGCATCCATATTGCCACGTCTTCAATGTATTTATCAGTTTTCTAAAATTACTTAAATAGGTTTTATATTTCACTTTGTAATAGTTTTTAGTATATTGTCAAATTGTTTTGGGTCACTCGTGTCATTCTGTGGTGTTCAACGGACGGAATGTGCTCGAGCTAATTAGTTCACTGTTATGAGATCGATCACTGGCTAGCCTGGTCACTGGTCCCCAAATAGATCATTCAGGCAACCTTAACGGCAGCGGCAACAAACCGAGAACTAATCGAATGTCTCACCCTCACTGTAAATAGCAACACTCGATAGTCTCTCCTCCAACTGGCCAACTGAATTCTGTATAGTTATCCTTTCCTCAATGGCAATTTAATTCGCTTTGCTCAGACTGACTCACTGGCCGTTTGTGCAAAATTTGTTTGAATTTGAATTAAATTGAAATCTTTTAATGAAATGACTTATTACTTTGTTAAGTGCTCGGTTACTGTTTATATTATGCATCAACAAAACTGAAGAGCACTGATTACTCTGCTTCCGACTAGTTAATAATCGCACCAGTCAAAGCATTCCTTTACGATTGGAATCAGCATTTCTGAAGAAAAAATGTCGAATGGCAATTCTAAAAAAGGAAATTAAATTTATTCGCTTGACAATAATCGGATAATTATGAATGTCACTGTTGGCTATTACTGTGAATGGGCCGACAATGCATCAGTGCTCTTTCTATTATCCAACCAGTAGCAGGTTACACTAAATCCAAATCGAATTAGAAAAGTTCAATTAAACAATGCACGTTGCGTGTTGTGTTGTCCAGAATGGTCCAATCGACAATAAATAGCCAATAAAGTGCTCACCGAATGGACCGTCGAATGTTGTTTCGGTGCGGTAAGCTGCCCTTCGAAGATCACAAGCAAAACGGAAGAATTATTGCACTTGATTGCCGTCCGCAGTGCCATAAAAGAGCATACAAATAGCCAAAGTGTGAGTGTGTGTGCCCGGTAAGCTCGGAAAACTTAGTGGCCAACCAAATGGGCAATTGATTGAATCGCGAATAAATCCTGCCGAACATCGATTGGACCATGCGGAGTACCCAAATGTCATCGGAAAGGCAGACACCATCAAAGGGTCTGTCACCTGGCTCTTTCTCAGCCTAGTCACTATTTAAAAGGCAGTCAAACTGTGATGCTACTCAGTCGCATCTCATCGTGTTTGTCCCAAGTCGAATGCACTGGAACCAATGGAACTAGTACCAATGGAGTCTATCTACTCGTGTGCAAGTGCTGTTGTCCTCGGTGACCGAAAAATCATCAGTACAAATCAACTAGGAGGTTCATTCACTAACGGCAAACCTCTTCCTCTGAGTTCACGTTTAAAAATCCTCAAAATGTCATTAAGTGGCTATAAGCCTTGTGACATATCTCGCAAACTTCTCGTCTCCCACGGTTGTGTCAGTAAAATTCTGACCAAGTTCCACAGAACAGGCTCCATCTTGCCAGGAACCATCGGTAAGAATCAAACTGTGTGATTGAACGAATGTAGATGTTGTGCCCAGTGGCACACATCGTTGATGGCACCATGTCAACTAATTAGTAATCGGTCAGACTGTCGATTGCCAAAACTTTCCATGGTCAATGGTTTCATACTAATGGAATTGTTTGTGCACATCAGGTGGCAGCAAGCCTCGTGTCTCGACTCCGGGCGTTATTCGAAAGATATGTCAATACAAAACGGAAAACCAATCGATGTTCGCGTGGGAGATTCGTGAAAAGCTACGATCGGACAGAGTGTGCACCAGGGACACTTTGCCAAGCATTTCTTCTATCAACCGAATACTTCGAAACTTGTACCCACAAGCGAAGCTTTCAAAGTCGAACTCGTGGCCAGAGGGAGATGGCGTCAGTAGTGGCAGTGATCAGTGGCAAAAGAGCAGCCAGCATTGTATTGATTGGTGCCAATATGGACAAGTGATCACTCCCAAATCATCGACTACCATCGATGACAATCTTTATCGCGCACAGCATCTATTGGCCTCCTATAAATCAATGAACTCTGTTCAAGGCTTCGCAATGTCGCCTGAGAGTGAACAGTGCAGAAGCGCTCTACCAGGCAACATTGCCATCCAAAGCGCTCATGGTCAGTGCGATCTGCTGGCCAACCAGAATGAGAAACGCAAGTGGAAAACGTTCTTTATCGAAGACATCCTTTGCAAATAATCATTCAAACTGGCGATGGAACACCAAAGCACTGAAGCATTGAACACTTCAGCCGATGGTGCACTTTGCTGATATCTACCACTTTGGTGGGCCACAAATTGAAGCACATGACTTCTTGTTGTGTTCTTGAGAATTGACAATTGCACTGTTTTTGATGTTTGATATATTTTCCAATTTGCTTCATTAATTGAACAGAGCGATAAGCTCATCTATTGGCAAGTGAAGTTAACCTTGTAAATTTGGCCAATACCATGATTATTATTAGATGTAATACTAAGATAACGTCCAGATCAGTTAACAATGCTGTCTAATGCACTGATTCGATAAAGAACATGTAAACAAGCAATTGGGAAAGTGCGGCGGTGTGGCGGTCAAAGTCAACTAAATCACAAGCTCACTCAGGCGGACAGCTTTCGGTTCCACTGTTAGCTGCAACCATGGCTCAAGCTCTACTTAGCACTCTTATCTTGCCTATATGTGGATGCAACCAAGAAGTTTAGTGAGATAAGCACTTTGGTGACTGATTGAGGATATAGGCCAGAAGTGAGTGGCACCAGGCGCCTCCAATTGCCGTGCCGCACTGGTTGAACGATTCTTTCCTCGATCTGTGTCTATGTCACCCATATCAGTGCAGTGTCAGTGTTAACTGTGAGCAGTGCTCAACATGCCACTGAGAGATTACTTTCGTTCGATTTGATTTGATTTGATTTGATTTTGCTCCATATCAAGCCAAACCACTCTAACAATGTTCGGTACTGTTCCCAGTAGTGGCATCTCCATTAGCCACCAGTGCAAACCAGTTATGGGTGGCAGTGATAACCAGCCAAGGTAAATTGATGCGGTGCCTCACAAGTAGTCCATTGCCTCCTTCGAACCCAATTGAAACTCGTGAACAAATCAGGCGCGGCTCGGCCAAATGAGTCGATTCTGCAAACAAACTCAAATTCGTAATACAAAAAGCATCACTTCCTGTTTTGTGTTGAGAATGGTGCAGGACACTTTACTTTAGTGAAATGCATTGCAAAGGTCACTTCTCTAGTTGGGCACAGTCTTGCAATCGGAATGTGCAGCAAGGCAAGCGAGGGACAGCATAATCGGACAATCATCTAAGTTCAAGAAATGTTCAATGACACAAAAAACGATCGACTAGACAAGCCGACAGATTGAGAAATGGTTTGATTATATTAATAGCACTGAACTCAAGTTCATCGAATGTCTGCCAGCACAGGAATAAACTCGTACATCCGTTTTTTGCATCTCCCCTAGTTCACACTCGTTTTCTCTATCGGCATGTGTTGCCACTGCAAAAAATTGCAACTCAATTGATTAATGCAATTGGAGTGAATGATACCAAAGAAGTGACCCGTTGATGCCAACTTATCGCACAGTGCAACACTACAAACATTGCACTTGTTTGAACTTGTTTGAGCACGCTTGGGAAATTGGGTTTAACGGGTGTGTTCACAAGTTGAGACTATCAGTAATCGCTTGTAATTACGGTTAACCGACTTCGGACCGAGCAATCGAAGTAACTGACTCATCTTAAAGCATGGTGTGTTGATTTGGCTGAACTCTCGTTCGTTGTTCAACATCGGACGTTGTGCAATAATGAAATAGTTAGGTTTGCTAGATCGAAGTGAAACCAGCCCAGATACAAGAGAAAGTGGAAGGTTGCAATACGAAATGACGTAATCAAAGGTATGGGCCATTGGCATCTGGTTAGTTCGAATGGTGGAGTGCAGTGCATGTGCTCAAGCAGGCACATGACGAGGCACGACGATAAATGGGCGTTGATAAGGTCATCCGAAAAGGATAACCGGGATAGGTGTCGATGGCAATCAAGCACAACCGAGATCGAGTATCACTCGCTGAGTAACTGATTGAGGTATGCCTTGCACTGATGTCAGTCACTGGCGTACGTGAAACCCTCTCATTGCCATGGCTGATAGGCTCTGCTGGTGATACACTCGGTGGCGGTAATCTTCGAGGAACACCAATCGGTGGCCAAGTAAACAAGTGAAACCAAATGGCAACACCGAATGCATCAAAACAAGTATTGCGTAATGACAACAGACACAGGTTTAATTGGTGCGAGTCAAAAGTGAAACGTGTTTGACACTACAAAGTCACGTTACTTCAACACCGAGTGATAAAGATGGCAAGTGCCCCCACTGCCACACTGAGGGGAAGAATCATTTGTGCATGGCAAGCGAGAGGCAAATTGATTCGATGCCACCAGGAGAGCAGATAGACAAGACTATCCAGTCGAACTGAACTGAACTGATACAATCGTACGAGAATGTATAAAAAACATTATTGAAGCAATAAAGTACACGTGTTCGGCCTGGGTTCGATTGCACAATAGCGGTCGTGTCGGACGAGAAAAGCAATTAGTCACACAGCCAAATGGAAAGATCGGCGAGATTGGCATTCATCGCCACCGACGACCGCCGACCAGTACAAGAGACCTCAGTGCACTGTACACTTGGCCTTGATTAAAATTCCGAACTGAATAGAGCTCAGGGCAAAGGAGACAAACAAATCAACTGACACTAAGAATAGCGCAACCAGACAATTTTAAATTCGACCTTTGATGGCAGACTTCAGTCTTTAGCCTTGAATATGATTAAGAATATTTATGGTCTTCAATGGTGGTTGGTATTTGTTTATTACAACAAAGTAGACACTGAGATGTGCTCTAAGAGAATTGGCCGATAATAATCGAGAGTTGCGTGGAAATTATGCAAAAGCAAAGTACATTGAATGACTTGTTTACTGCTCGTGTACGGCCGAATTGCTTAACTCTGGCCAGTGCTAGTGCCAGTTATCTTATTCGACCAATCGCAAAGGCCGTCATCTAGAAAATTTTCCCGTTTGAAAAGATCGACAAACAATGTCTGCATGTACTCGTAGTTAGGTTCTTCTTCGAATTCGAGGGATCGGACATATCTAGGAGGGGTGGAGGAGTGTTCCTGGCATTAGTTTAACCACAATTATCATTGAGACAAACAAACAAACCTCAAGTAATTAGAGAACTCGACAGGAAATCCGTGACACAAGGTTTCGATCGGAATTGAATTCTTGTAGTGGTATATCTTTTGATATCGATCTTTGAGCGACAGACCTTGAAAACCGCTCCACGGAAGTTTTCCTTGCCGTAGAATGTACAAAAGCATATAGCCAATCGACTCGAGATCGTCTCGACGCGACAGTTCTTGGCATCGATGTGCATTGAGACTCATGTATCGCGCAGAACCTGTGTAGTGGTTGCTCTTTTTAGCAGGAATGTGTCGATTGCTATCGTCCAAGAAAAGCTTCGACAAGCCAAAATCGATGACAAAGAGCAAGTTCTCTTGTTTGTCAAGACCCAACATGAAATTCTCGGGCTTCACATCTCGATAGACGATTCTGAAATAAAAAAGAAAAGTGTTGAGGTGTTTAGTGAGACATAGTCGAGATTACTCGAAGCATGACCATACCCATGGCGGTGAATGGCTTCGAACCTAGTTATCAGTTGAATGGCCACGTAGAGAATGGTCTTGAGGGAGAACTGTCTCTTGCACAGGTCAAAGACTTGTTCCAGATTTTGAGCCAACAGTTGCATGACAAGTACATTATAGTTGTCGCATTGGCCAAAGTAATAGATAACAGGGAAACCATTTTCGGAGTTGAGCTTGCGATAAATGGCGCGTTCGATCTTCAGTTGGGGTAGTTTGCAGTCGATTGGCTCCAGCTTGGCCGCGATCTTGATTCCTCTCTCGATGTGCACTCCAACGCGAATTTCCCCGAACGAACCTGAAGAGAGCCAATAGACCGAGCAAGTGTCATTCGTCTAAGTCACCTCGCAAAGTTCAATTACCTGCAAATATTCTCCTGTTCAATCGATAAGTGTTGGCAATGATAAGCTCGGATTCGTTATTCTGCCCCGGGCTGGTAGCAGGGCCTGGCATGGTGCTTGCTATCGATAAAGGACTGCCTGAATCAGTAGAGTTCAACTGAGGGTTAGACATTGAGCCAATTCAGAGTGCAAAGACTTGGGCATTGGCACTTATGTGCTCTCTGCGAAAATTCAATTCGATAACACGTGACCTTTGAGTAAAGCAATTATGTCTATTGCCAATTGGCAATGTCTACAATGCTTTATCGCAGTCAGTTGTCAAAAATGAGCCTCACTAGACTAGCTATTGCTCCACTTAATTATCGAGTCGGTATCCATTCACCCAATAGAATAGTCACCTCATCGGGGTAATCATTCTTTCTGGTGCACTAGTGACTAGACATCCCAATCACTGCATTTCACTAATCGTGCACTAATTAACACTTGTCAGCGCACATGTGCTCCAATTAGATATCAATTTTTTTCGAACTGACACCGCCAAAGTCACACAGCTACACACATTGCCCCTTTCAATTGATGTTCCAGATCGATCTCACCGATTTAGCCAACATTTAGTTCTATCCAAGAAGTAATAATTACTCTAGTAGTTCACAAATGGAAGATTTTTCGCCTACTTTGAAGTGTTTCTCACTCCTGGTACTGAGGCTCGAGGGAGCAAAAAAGGCGAATGAGGCGACAGTGCCACAGTGGGAAAGGAACACTCACACTGTAACTGGAATGGCATTGTGAAACAGACAACTACACAAAGGCACAACTGCAAATGCAATTCGATCGTGAGACAATTCGCTTGCGACACAGTCTGTCTCAAGATTTATAGCTTTGTTTTCCGAGAAAGTGACCGACTGTGGTAAACAAACAAATAAATTAACTCGAGCAGGTATCACTGCGGGTTGTGTCACTCGCACAGATCGTGCCGCATCGACACTAACCGCACTGAAAGCAAGCAAGGTCACTCATCACCCCTTGCCATACCCTCGTGGCAAAGGCAATTAATTAATTGTGTTACTTTCGCTTGATTGCCGGACCAGTTCGGTCATTTGCCGGTACATGTGTGCGAGAATTGACATGACACTGTGTAAGCGGCCAAGAAATTCGGGAGAATTCCATTGCGCCATCATTGACCGAACAACGAGGCACGTCAGCCACAGGCCAAGCGATTACATTTGGTCGCTACCAAGCTTGATGGGACACGTCGCCAGAGAGTGACTGCCAAGTGGGCTCGCATAGCTCGGCGGAGTGCAAGAATTTAGAGTAATGACCGCTTTATGAATTGCGTGTCTCGATCGAGCACTTTCCTTCTCACATTGCCCGTGTCTTCATAAAGGTCCATTTGATTGACTAATCAAGGGGCTGACCATGCAGCTACTTGTTGACATACCTGGCTATCTTCCATTGCTTGTCATCTGACAACCAACGGGCAAGAACATTGAATCGAAATATTCCATTCAATTTGATGACCAATCGATCAGTTCGCCCGGTCAAAACAATCTCGTACGTTCGACCAGACTTACGTCACTATGCACGCCATCAGTGAATGGTCGAACAATCCACCGGTAAAACTATGCTTGTTTATTTGCATCATTGTTTATTGCTTACTAGTTTTACTTGTTTACCAAATCCAAATCGCGCCTCACTATATTTTCATTACCCATTGCAATGTGGAAGCAATCGCGGCAAAAACGTTCACTCGATTGCATAATGTCAATGTCAATGTTGCCGTTCGATTTCAATACCCTCTGTGTGCTATCGAGCAAGACAAATGGATACATTTGAGTGGCTAGCAGTCAAAGTGAAATGCGTTCAAAGTACGTTCACTCTCGAGTACATTACTTTAATGTACGTTGTTCGTAGTGAAGAATTTGTGTTGGCGAAGAAATTCTGCCAACAAACGCACGTTGAACGTTCGTTTGTTGACTAATCGGACAGGCGCGTGAGGGTACGTTCGTTGGCTTTTGCATCTTCTCGAACGTTTGCCGGTCACGTCCAGGTGGGTGACACCTGACCACTGGCCAACGGGCAATGATCGCCGAATGGACGTCGTCTTTTTGGAACTGTCCGTCGTGCGCCACCACAGACGGAGGGTTATCGATGATCAGTGCAAGTGTGGCCACCATTACCTTGGCAGTGTTTAGTACGCCGGTCTGGCGTACGAAAGTAAAAGTTTGTTCGGTGCCAGCAATGATGCAGTGATCTGCCTCCGAGTGCGTGTGCGATGCGGCAAGCGAGCGCGCGGGAACGATTAAGAATCAACAGGTCACTCAACTTGATCTATCTGCAATGCTGATCGCTAATTTCGTAATTTATCGCTTCACCGTCATCATCAATATCTGCTAGTGGTGTGTTGGAAAACAAAAACATCACTCAACATTCACTACCCAGAGCACTCCTACCAGTCACATCGCTACTAGATTGCACTCGAAAGTGTGCCCACCGATCGGCGAGTATATATAATGGCGCCAATCTGCACGTTGCTGCAATTCAATTCATTGAGCTATTCCGATGAGAAGAAGCTTCTTCGAATAAACGAACCACCTTCAATTTCACTTACCAATTTTACTGCTCAGTCAAGATGACTCGATCCCCTATGCTAGTATTTCTGGCAATGCTCGGCCTTGCTCAGGCCTCAATTGACTCGAACCCCTTCATTAAGACCTCTTCTGGAATTCTGGTCGGCCAAACGATTACCCTGGATAACAATGCTCAAATTCATCGATTTCTTGGAGTGCCCTATGCTCAACCTCCCGTGGGACCAAATCGATTCGAGAAACCCAAGCAAATCACCAACCAGTCCGATTCGATATTGCTGGCACAACAAGCCAAGCCAACTTGTGTCCAGATGAGACACCTTTCCAAAACAATCAGTCCACTATTGGACGTAGACCTTGACCATAACGTAAGTGACACTCAACTGTTCTCTATTACTGAGACTAACCAACCATCTATTTTAGGTGTCCGAGAATTGTCTTTTCCTAAACATCTACGCCCCAGTCAACAGTGAACAATCGAACTTGCCAATTATGGTCTGGCTGCCAGGTGAAGGTTTCGACTTTGCTGATGCTCGTCAGTTTAATGGTGCCTATTTGGCCTCGTTGGGCCAAGTGATCGTTATTACCGTCCAGTACCGAGTGGGTGTGTTTGGCTTCTTGAAGAACAATGCTGGCTTGTGGGACCAGTTGGCCGCACTGCAGTGGATCAACCAAAATGCACGCAGCTTGGGTGGCAATCCCGAAAATGTAACCCTATTCGGTCGATTCACTGGTTCAATGTCAATTTCGATATTGCTTTCCTCACCACAAACAATCCAAAGTTCAACTGCCCTGTTCAATCGCGCAATTCTCATGAGTGGCATTGCCGTTGGTAATTGGGTTTTTGATAGCCAACCTCAAGATAAAGTGCGCCAAGTTTTTCAAGACACCGACTGCGCTAACTTGAACTGTCTCAAATCGCTGCCTGCCGAGCAACTACTGGCCAAAAGCGGCTACGGATGGAAACCTTTCTTCGACTCGGAGCTTATCGTGGAAGAACCTTTGGTCGCATTAAGCAAAGGTCACTTCCCAAAGTATGTCAGCAACGTTATGCTCGGAACCAATCAGTTCGAAGGTAATCTTTGTCTACTCAAACACTTGGTTGTGGACCAGCCGTTCTATGAAAAGCTGATCAACGACAATGTCACCACCAGCGAGTATGAGAAAGCAATTCGTGAAGACTTGATGATGTTCTATGGCGAAGAGACAAAGCACTCGAGCGAAAATGTTGTAAAAGGCCTTGTCCAGGACCGCTCTATGTATGTGCAGTTCTGCTCGGAACTGTTGATCAACTCTAACATGCGCAAGTACAACGAACTGTTACACAAAATCTCGAACAACCAAAGCTATGGTCTGACGAGTGTGTTCAACTATAAACTCGACTACAAGCCTTCATTCTCGATCGCACCCGCATTCATCAATTCTTCCATTCACGGAGACGATGTCATCTTGGCATTTGGTTTGGCATTCAAGAATAACTCACAAATCTCAGCCAATGATCAAGAGATTTCCAGTCTAATGGTATCCCTGTTTTCCAACTTTGCACAGACCGGAGTGCCCTTCAAAACGAGTACTCACAAATATGTGGAGATCAAGCTACAACCTGACAATGGTTTGCAATGGCAATTGACCAATTGGCAACTTATGGTAGCGGTAGTTTGTTCGTTGCTCATCTTCTGTTTAGTCTTTCTTGTCAAGCTAACAGCACAACTGACCAGACATCGTCCCTCGGAACACATCAAACAACTAATACTAAACCACAACGAAATCTATTAAGCACTTCATGATCATGTAAATAGCCTTTAATATGTAAAAATGTAAATACTTCCAAATTGTATATTGCTCGATTAATAATAAAACATTCATTCTTATAAATTACCTTTTTGCCTTAAATGTCCAATGGATTCCAAATAAGCAATAGTAATGAATTTGATTGCACAAATGATAATAATTTCATTGAAGACTCTCAATCACTTTTAGAAGAATCTGCAGAGTCAGAAGCAGTGGAGAAGTCCCCATTAGTCCTTTCATTGACAAGAGACGTCTTTTTCGAGCTTTCAAGTTGCCATTTAGGAATGGACGGTACTGAGGGAAACTGATTTCTGCTGACCAACAAAGACTTAATAGAACTCAATTCATTTTTCAGTGACAAAATAGAATCGTCTCTAGTGCGGCAGTATGTTCTTACGAACTCATGAACTATCGAAACATTCTTGTTCAATTCCAAAATTTGTTCCCTTAACACTTGAATTTCTTCACAAATCTTTTCACTTGGATTCTTTTTGTGTATAGATTTGTCAAAAATAGGACGAATCTTAGTTTGATAAAGTGTATATGATCCATAGGCAAAACCACCAAATATTACAAAACAGAACATCATATTTAACAGTTTTCCGAGAAATGTATTGGGTGAGTTTGAACATAATGAAGTTAGCAAGTCGAGTTCATTCATTAAGGTAGTATCATTTGAAGGTCGAGTGATGCACAAATCAAAGGTCAAATCAATTTCATCTTGAGTTAAGCCTTTTTTAAGGAGAAACGCTTTCTTCTGGTGGGTAGAAGATAAGTGCATTCGAGGATTGTTGATAAAATTTAAAGCAGAATAAATTAATTTCTTGCGAATTAGTGTTTGTCCACTTTGTAGTGGAGAAGTAAACAGATCTACATCTTGAAGCAAATCATCGATATCACTCGATTTCTAAAAGTAAACAAACTAAGGTTATTGGGTTTGGGTACATTTTTAATAAAAATACAAACCTCAAGCACATCTTGAGAACTCATTTTGAAAAATAAAATATTTCCTATTGATCACAATAGCGGAATTATTATCACAAAGTGACCCTTGATTACGGTCCAAAAATCAAAGTAAAACTAAAACTCTTTAACAAGTCTAAAACATGATTCGTGTCAACATCGCGAATAGCGATCAACATTTGTTTTGATTTTCCGTGTTGGTTGTTATGCCCCGTTTGTACTGTGCTCAGTCTACTAGCAACATATAAATAATTTATAAAGCAACCGCGCAATTTCAAATGGTCATTTTTATGGATTAAGAAAAAGATGAATTAATCAATAATAACATGATGCAAAACATTTTATTGAAATATTTCCAGCGAATCAACCACAAATGCATCAAGCATTTCGTTATTGGGTTGTAGGCTATCGCTTACTGTTGTGCTTGTAATTTCCAAAAAAACTCATTTCTTGAAGAAGTACGGTTCAGCTTGCTCAAAATGGTGGGCTTGGTGATCGTCGTGTTCGTAATCATGGTGATCATGATGGTCGTGGTGGTCATGGTGTCCATGATGGTCATGATGGTCATGATGGTCATGATGATCATGGTGATCATGGTGGTCATGGTGGTAACCTTTGTGATGTTCCTCGTGTTTGTGATGCTCTTCATGCTTGTGTTTGTGTTTGTGGCCATGATGCTCCTTGTGGTGATGATGTTCTTTATGTTTGTGCTTATGGTCGTGGCCATGATGGTGTCCATGATCATGCCCGTGGTGGTGATGATGATGATGGGTGTTGTGGTCTTCTTTGTGGTGATGATGCGGATGGTGGTGTACCACGTGCTTCTTGTGCTCCTCGTGATGACATTCGTTAATTATGATGGTGTCTTTGCGCTTCTTGTCGTGATGCTTCATCAACAGCTTAGGTCCACAGTGGCCATGGCCATGACCACCAATGATGATTTTGTGATGTTCCTTCTGGCCTGCTTCAACCAATTGGCCATAGTTGAGAATGATAGTCAATGAGACTAAACACAGAACTGCTTGCATGGTGAACTTTACAATGATTCTCTGTAGGAATCAATCTGTGCTTATATACCGAGTCACTTTTTGCCTACAATAGAGACATATCAAGCCTGAAAAGTGTAAATGTCTACATTGATACTTGACACTTGACATTTGCCATTCAGTAACTATCATAGACCAATTAATATTTCAAGAATGTGACAAAGAATTTTATAATTTTCCAAGTTTAATGCAAGTTCACTTCCTGAAAAAAAATTGTAGAAGTGAAATACAAACAATTAATTAATAGAACTGGCCTTTGTTTGTCAATTTGTTTCTGGTCGCGCTGATCTGCTGACCCGATAGAGTGCATTCAATTATCAAGGAACTAACTTGCACGTTTGCTGTGCAAAGTGAGTTTGACGCATTGTGGCCGACTAATTAGAATGATTTATTCAATTCAATCTAATTCAATTACGTTTTCATTAGTTTGTGTAATTTGCTTATGGTCAAACATGTTGGTCAGTGGAAATCATTAAAGTGCGTCAAACACCAAAGTGTCCCAAAAGATCAATATTTCTTATAAACAAAACAACCAAATCAGAACAAGCCGGCCTAATCTAATATCTAATATCTAGTAGTAGTGGCGGCAGCAGACCAGCTGGCCTACTTGTCCACTCATTAATTGAGCCTTTTGAGTAGAACTTTAAAATAGCAGCTCGGGCAATATTAATCTTTGCAGTAACTATTAGTGCGATTATAATAATTTATCTTGCCGAGTAAATTTGCAGCCACCAAATGATATTTGATTAGAGGCACCACGCAAAGAGAACAAGCTAATCAAGTTAGCGAGTGGCAGCATTCGGTGCCGATTGAGTCAGTGGCACGTCCAGTGATGGCGCAGTGAAGCTCTCTTGGAACAATTCGGTGGCCAGTCTGCCAAGTGGCCCAGTGCACCCACACCGACCCACAGACACACTGCAGATTATTTGCAAAGTCAAAGCTTGTAATGGATGGCTATTATTTGATATCATTACAAATTCGTTCACTCTTTCAGTCTATGGACTATATATAAGACTGGCGCCAGCAATATATAGCCATTGGTAGTGATGTTTCCATTGAGAGGGCCATTTGCACTACTGCTATTCCTACATTGGCTCAATGCCCATGTCTGTCTGACACAAGGCATCGTGTTTTAGGTCACCAAAACAGACCCACCAATGTTGCTCATGGCGTGTTCATAATCTTGTCCTTGCTTGCTGTGTGGCCCTAGCTGTTCGACCCAGCACCGAATGCATCCAACTCCATCTGTCTGCTCTACTCGATCACAATTGAGCTGGCCCTACGAGTATTGATCAACATCGACGGTCACCAGCGAGCAACACCGCCGTGATGGTGATTGTCAACGTTGGCAGTGAATCTGCCTGATACGAAGTGCCGA
This sequence comes from Rhizoglyphus robini, assembly GCA_023373905.1. Classification (NCBI taxonomy): domain Eukaryota; kingdom Metazoa; phylum Arthropoda; class Arachnida; order Sarcoptiformes; family Acaridae; genus Rhizoglyphus; species Rhizoglyphus robini. The sequence continues at coordinate 4,164,689 of JAKIJQ010000007.1, read as the reverse complement.
TGTATTCGAGATGTGTCCTCGCTCGTTTGTGCTCGCCATTGGCTAACTCGCCCGTTGGTGTGGATTTACCTCATTTTCTCTGGAATCAAAAACTGCCCAACTGGTCAATCGACTCGTTCCCATTGATGTCTCCTTCTTTTGGAATTCTTTACAATTCTCCATGTGATTCATCATTTGCCATATTACTTGTTCAGTTGGTTAAGTGGTCAGCACAGTCAGTCGTTGGTATGAAATTGCCAGTCAGTCACAATCATCACTGTCACTACCTTGTACCATGTCTAAGCTGGTCAGTGTCAATTTGCGTGTGTGTGTGTGCTTGTGCCAATTTATCGTTTCTCTTTGTTTCAGTACTCAAACAGTCAGAAGCCATACAAAGTGTGGTCTTCCGACCGACAAACTCGCAAGTCTATTACTGCCTCAAACCTCATCGAATTTAAATTTCGCGGAGCGGAAAAATTAGGTTATCAAAATTTTTCCAATGTGAAAGTTGTCTTAGAGAGTGACGGGACCGAAGTGGAGGACGATGCCTATTTCCAGTCTGCCGAGAAGGACACAATTTTTTTGCTGCTTCGTGATAAAGAGACTTGGTTACCTCCAGGGATCGATACACTCAAGTCCGGTAAGACCTTGTTCGCTCACTGTTGACCACTTGATCTCATTCCGTGTTTGGGGTTGCAGCTCTGGCGGCAATTCCTCAGATCGTATGTGATACCATCAACTCAATGAAGTTAGCTAGCAAAGCACCCACCTGGTCGATCAAAGACGACCAAGGCTTCATCACGGTGACCTTGCAGTGGGAACACGAAGACAAATCTCAATTTGTCAGTGATTACGAGGAGCCTTCATGGAAGTTGTCTACTTCACAGCCCCACACCTACGCTCAATATACGGATAAAGTGTACAGCTCAACATTTCCGCGGCCAAGTTCCAGTCGAACCAAGTTCGAGTCCTACTTGCGAGGTGCCCGAAATCTAGGCTCGCTGGACGCTTACCGATCAGCACTGCCATACAAAACACTTTCTGCCGACGACTTTTCTCTCATTGACCGAGTGGACGACCTCAGCTCTGCACACGACCTCACCTCCATTTGTGATTTCCATTGCTCGTCATTGCATCGTGAAGGTGGCTCAATCAAAGTTAGCAAATCGGTTGGCACTTCTCCTATTCTCGACTTCAGCCGTACAACTTCTCCAGTAGTGACTTATTCACGGACCACTTCCCCATTCGAACCAGCTCAACCAGCTCAACTTGTCGATACAAGCCTTGCTCAAACTCACACCGGACTGAAAGCAAAGAAAGGCCATGTTCGGTTCATGGATCTAGATAAGGCAGGGGACTTGTCCAGCACAAAGCCAAACATATCGCTAATGGGATTAATCAATGGCCAGCTTGATGGCCCTCCAAGCTCAGACGAGTCAGAGACAGAAACCACCGAAAGGGAAGACGAACAACTATGCGAACGTTATCTGCTGCTCATAGACCAATTGTCTGCCAACCAAAAGAAACACCTCAGCATCAAAGATATTGGCATCATCTTAGAAAGGCTACGTTCTAAGATTGTGGACATCGACAAACTAGAAAGAGACAAAGAGAATGTCGGATGCTACAATTGGCTCATCAAGGCGACAATTCGGGGTGAAATGCTTCGCGAAATAGGCGTCGTTTACAATGGCCAGTACTATGGCTTAATGGAACATCCGGGCTATTTCTGAACATGTGATGAGCTTTTCGTTTCGCACGGTCAAGGTCGACGAGACCAAACCAACCGATAGCTCAATTGACGATTTATCACCGCTCCTTTTGTAGACAAAGCTCACTTGCCAGTTACAGCAAACGAAATTGACCTGTGGCTTGATCGAGTTGAATCTCTAAATTGTTTGTTGTTATGTTGTGGAGAGTTATATACTTTGTTTATAGAGCCGGTGCTGTATTGGTCGATTCTGTTGAGAATAGTTCACATTAGAAGTGCATCATTCATTAGCTTAGGAAAATTCGAATATCTCTGTTGATGGTGATCCATTACCTACCAACAGTCTGCACAACAACACACTTCCACAGTTTATTTACTCATAATTTCATACCAAATTAAGATTGTTTAGTCTACTTCCGTTTATTGACCAAACCCTAGACTGGTCAAGCTACAAGTCAACAAAAGTTTTTTCAAAGCATATTTCAACCATAAGTATTTACTTTTGGGCTTCATTTTTGCCCGCCATTTTGAGTAGTCATTCTCCGTTCTCTGTTATTGCAGTCACTCAGTTTTGTTTTGAACCCAATTCGCACAAATCAGCGGTAGTAGACAGTTTTGCTTCCCTTGAAGTGACCAATATGGAACTCAAAGTTCAAACTCGAACCAGTCTGAAGCGGTGATCCGACACGGACCGTTTACTGTGCATTGCCAGAAAGGTGCAATCAGGTCACCTGGACAGCATCCTTCCCTATTTGTTGTTATTTGTTGTTACTGTCATGAATGACCTTACTGTTGATCTTATCCTTCCTCTTGAGGATAACAACCAGCCAAAAGCATTGTTGCGATTGTCAGCACTAGCCTACTGAAGCAGCCTTATTCGTTGAACCACATTTACACTGACCATTTGCTGTATGACTGGAAAAGCTTTTTGCTTCGGGCAAAGCATTCGAGTGACAGGCAGAATTGGTTCGCCAGTTTATGTCTCTGTACATAGATCTAGAGCAAATGCACTCGTGCTGACATGGTCGTTGGTGGGCCCATTATTGTGCATGCATGTCGGCCCATAGATCTATTGGGGAAAATCATGACGCCAACTAATATTGTTGCATTTTTATATGATTCTATATGACAAATATATTATAAATATACAATGCAGTCATTTGTTAGACAAATAAAATGCCTATTATCGACTTCTCTCTCTCGTGTGACCACCATTGAGCAATTTAATTGTCAATTGAAACTGCCGTATGACAGATCACCAATAGATTGAGTTTGTCTTTCGCAAGCGAAAATTAATAAATGGATTGGTGTCCATGCCTCGAGCGGTCAAAGCTAGGCAGGACTGTTCGCTTTCTTGCATGCAATCGTGCTCTTCATCAAATCCACTAGAGGTCTCGTATTTACTGTTCGGGTCTGATTGTGAGTTATCGCTCGAGTCACACTTGGTGTCATTATTCACACAAATCACTTGGACTGGGTTAATTCTAAAAGATCAATAAGTAAAGTAAGTAAAGTATTTAATACAACATTTTATTTACCGAATATAATTTGCCGAATTGAGACTATCTTCCTTTTTAATCAAATGTTTCTTCCATTCCGGTATTGCCTTGGCTTTTTTGTCTTCGATTTGTTTTTTGAGTTCTTCTTCTGCTTCCTTTTTGGCCTTTTCTGCAGCTTTTTTCGCCATCATTTGTCTCTTCCAAACTGGAATTTCGTTTCCTTTTGGGTCCTTTTCAGGAATCTTTTTCAAGAATTCTTCCACTGTAAAATTTTGGGCCATTTCGGTCATTTTTTCTTTAATCTAGAATAAGAGCTCATTAAAGCAAGTGGAATTAATGTCATTCGTCACCTCGTTATTACTTCGATGGGATTGCTTCACCTTTTTGATGCCTTCAAGGTTTTTGGCCATCTTTAGTTCTTCGATTAGATCATTCTTGGTGGCAGTGAGATTGTTTTCAGGTTTAGTCACTTCAGTCCGCTTGAGAAGAACACTCTGCAACTGTTCCTTGGTGACGCAATAGGTGGCATTGGAGAATGCCATTTTGACCGAACCATCGAGGGCATTCTCATCTACTGAGTTGCTCTTCTTCCTTTCCACCTCGACTGTTTCTGAAACAGAGCGCGTCTGTAGAGACAAAGTGCTTGCCTTTACCTGACTTTCGAGAATTTCCTTATTTTCACTTCGAACCTCATTCACTTCAATGCTCGATTCCGATTGCTCAGTAATCAGTTCGTATTCAGCTGTACTCGAACTCATAAATAAATGATTCTCCGAAATGCTCCTCTGCATTTGCTGTGAAGAATAATAGCTCGATTCTTGGCGAATGTAGCCATATTTAGGCATCGGGAAGGCAGACATGGTCTTGTTGGCCACTCGTTTCAAATATTCTGATGGCTTGATGTTCGAATCGTTCTTTGGGGGCGAAGTGAATTGTGGTGGTACAAAGGAAGGTGGCGCATTAGCCTTCTTCATGGTGTTCTTGATGTAACGAGGCCTTTCGTTCGTTTGTTTCAAGCTTCCATTATCACAGTCATCTTTTTTGTCAAAAGTGCCTACTTTGAATGAGTTTGGTGAGGTGATAAAATCTGGCGGTGGTGGAGGCGGTGGAGGTGGAGGAGGGGGTGGTAGTGTAGTTGATACTGCAGTTGGGTCATTCTTCACAGACTCGCTGTTTTTACAAAACTCAAGCTGTATATCTGAAGTGAGGTTCGAGCGTACGGTGTCCTCAGCAACAATTTCTTCATTGCTGTCGTCATCTACTTCTTGGTAAATACCTTCATCAGTGCTAGTGCTGCAAACTTCGGAGGGACTTGCACTACCAGAAAAGCGTCGTTGTCCCAGGTCGATCTTGTCCTCAGCCAGTTTGTCAGTTTTTGCTTCTTTGTCGTTCATTGTATTATCCGCAGAAGGTAAATAGTCATTCTGAGTGGAATATACTTCGGCCGAAACTAGGAAAGTTCAAAGGAAATGCAGTGAGTGACCAAGAGTAGAGTGAACAAATTTACCTAAATGTGTCTTGCTGTAAGCCAACTTGCGGCATAATTTTCTCTTTTCGATCACATGTTTCTTGGCAGTAGGCTTGTAAGTCCGAGTGGACAAGGCGGATTCATCCAGACAACAGTTGTTGAAACAGTTCTCGCAAGAGTTGCATTTACTGCCGCAATAAACACTGTTGTCCACTGTAAATCTGCCAGAAGGATGCTTAAGATTGCCGTTGAAGCCACCGTTCGAATCAGGACAATACGATTTGTACTTTGACTTGCGTTTGAACAAGTGTGAATTAGGCTTGCATCCAGCCGCCGTTTGATCGCATCGATTGCCTTCCAAATAGATCAGTGACTCACAATTGCACGGGCCATGACATCGGTAGTGACACGATTGCTGTTCGTTGCATGCCATTTGATCCGAATACAAATGAGCACAATTACACTGCAATTAAGAAGTCGTAAATGAGGACTCGATGCGAAATCGATTTATGGTCTCGATAATGGTCAAACATACCATAGAAGGCACATGGCATTGGCTACTGTTGTAAAGCGCGCCGTTTGTTGTACCAGACTTCCCATTGGGCACACGATACTCACAGACACCGTTCAACTTGGATCCAAATGACAAGAGCACTTTGAGACACTGCAAATTAATTCGAAAAGCATCAATCAGTCTCGTTTCAAATTGATGTATTCCCTCGATTTACATTCCAATTTTACGAAACAACCGACCGTTCCTCACAAATGAGCTTATTGTCAGTCTGATTCATCAATGAATGGATCATCACATATCCGTATGTCAAGGACCACAAAAAAGGATCATTTTTGCAAGCAAATCATACCTCGACCTGTTCATTTTCAGCTGCGTCGTTGAGAGGACTCTTTCCGTATTTGTCAAATGCGAGGTATGCTCCGTGTTCCAGGAGAAAAGTGAGTGTTTCAATATGACCTCGACTTGCCGCAAAGTGAACAGCACTCGCTCCATCGCTGTCCCGCAGATTTGGGTCTATGGCTTGTTCTTCAATCTAAACAGTTTGAAGTACTGGTCATACTCGTTCCAATAATGAGCCAATACTCACCATCCATTTGACACAGTCAAAAGCACCCATTTGTGCGGCAGCGTGAATTGGAGCCATGCCGTCCTTGGCCCGCAGAAGAAGTGATCCACCGGCCACCAGAACGAGGTACTTGAGCACTTCCAAATGGCCTTCCTGAGCAGCCAAGTATACCGGGGTGACGTTGTTTTCCATTTGAGAGTTGGCACTGTAGCAACAAAGCACACATGTGAGAGAGGGCTAACCTGTTAACCGAGCTTAATGGCGCTTGGCGATATGACAAAAGTAATCTGCATAAATAATAATAATGACTCACTGACAGTGGAGAAGAGCTCGAGTTTGGTCGAGCAGACACTTGCAAGGAGACACATCTTTGCAGGCTTGAAATGATTCACAACATCGACTGAATATACAAGGTAGCGACTGTCAATTAAGTAGAGCGAGATTCAATTACACTGAACCAGTTTGGGAAAGAGAAAGCTAAAAAGGAAAGTGCCATACTGCTATAATAGTCTTCACACTTTGAATCCGTGTTAATTAGAACTCGCTACAACCAAAAGGTAAATGCAGACCAACGAACTAAACATAACCGACAACAAGTGAATAAATAACCAAACAGTGAAAAGATGGTCTCATTCAATCGGTAATTTGCACAGTCCGATTATGACTGTTTTCGTTTTGGTTGTTTGCCAAAACAGTAACAAGAGGAAGAAATTCCATTAACAATGCGCAGCACTCGAATGATTCATTGCGAAGCAGTTCAGTTGAACTGATTAGGCACAGTGATCACTCGAGATGCTCATAGATGGCTAAACGTTTACGTTACTCAGTGTTGAGATTAAGCCAACTTGGTAATTTTGGCTCGTTTGGACGGCACACAAAGACGCAAACAAACAATTCGAATTGGCACTATTCGACCGAGTAACAGACGAACGCTGTCAATCGATAAGTGGCCGAGTGACCAAATTAAGTCTACCTAAACAATGCTCAGTGCCGAGACCGATTTTCGCATCAATGAATGCACACTGGCACTTGTTCGCACTGTTACATTTCTTGTGCCCCATGGCAAGTGCAATAGAATCGATCTTTGCCGTAACAATCGAACCATTCAAGAGAGATTAAGACTCAATGCGACAAATTAATTGACTCATTGTCTGCCTATTATCGATCGGCTGAAAGCAGTTAAAGCCCGTCTGATTAGTGCCAACTTTGTCATCGCATATTCACCCAAAGTGGTGTCCACTAGAACTGATTCAATTGCGGCCCATCTACCTGTCAATAGTGCGAGACATAAAAGGCCAATTAAGAGCTACACTACCGGCATCGTCATTGTCCAGTGAGGACTATTCGCTTAGACATAATTAGCTCAAATTATTTGTGCCTAAAAGCAACAACACCATAAAGAAAGCATAATATAGATTGATTGAAAGCCATGACAGTGAGAGAAGATGCAAATGGAGCAAGCAGTGGCTAATGCAATTAGACCGTGCATAGCAGACCGGCACGATAGCGCACACTGTGTACATACCTCAGGTCGGAACACGACTCGGCCAGCAGTCGGACACACTGGAGACAGCCTTTGGCTGCGGCATAATGCAACGCTAGTGCACCCATTTTGGTCTTCTCAAGTGCGGGCATCTTAGCTTCTTTGAGTAACCACTGAACTACGGCGTATCGACCGTGCCTGTTGGAGGAAACAAGACAATAGTCAATTACTGCTTTGCTTGTGAAACGAGTTCACACAAGAATCGATTGGAGCACACTTTGCCACACTCAAGTGGCAATCCAATGCTGATCGAACAGTGATGGTGACAAATGGCTAAACCGTAATGGGCCACATTTTTGCTCCAGCACAGACATACAAAATCAATGTACCATGACAGTTGGACTATTCCACGAGATATATTCGCAGCATGCAACTCAACATTCACTGGACCACTGGAAAATCTAGCAGAGTTGACTTTCGATCAAGCTGCTTCTTAACGTTGATTTGATAAGGCATCACAAAATGTAACAATTCACTTTGACAAATGGTCAGATGTTATAACAAGTTTACATGTAGACCGGGTAAACATTATTGGCAGATGGGCCAAATATATTTCACTGCGAACACGTGCAACACATAAACACAAATGTGTCAAGCTGAGAAGTAAACATTTCGTTAATAAAACATTGGCCGAGTATTGGATAACCAGCAACGATCAGTGCAAGTGAATTGAATATAGTCGATTGATTCGATAGGGCACTACAAGAATCGAATGCACAAATGATTGGAAAGACAAGAAAGCAGAACGGTGACCAGAAGAGAAGTTTGCGATCTGATCGAGATGAACACTACGAGAGGACTAACTTGTCAAGAGTTAGTTGCCCGTTCAGAGAAGCATCGAAGATTACGAGAGAGTGCGTGCACTAATGCGGTGATGAACAAGTGCGATCGCAACACAACACCACACAACAACACCACAGAAAGTACTGCAAATGGCTAAATTAATTAGACGAATTCGGACAGGAGAGAGAGAGACAGTGAGAGACAGAATGGCAGGGAAAGCAAACAGAGTTGAAGACAATGCTGCGCACCAAGTGTGAACGCTGATCCCCGCCATCATCGTCGATCTATAACTGGAAATTGGAGATCTCTCCAAACAAGTGTCGAACACAGCCACTGCTCAGTAATGTTTTCATCTGCTTTCCTCTCCTCAACTCGAAGTAACACCTTTCAGTTGTCCATTTGGGCAATGTTCCCTATCGATACCTCTAATGACAATTTGTGTCGGACATTTGTTCTGTTGTCATTTGCAGTGAACGGGGCGCAGAATAGTAATCAGAGAACCTAAATTGCCATATGCCACTCTGATTGCAGTTGTAATCACAGCCCTTGCAAACACTGTCAACTTGTTAGCATCCCAACAGTCGATACAGGATACATTGACTAGCTAGTAAAGCAATGCACTCGATCACTCGTCTAACGATAATGGCAATCGAGCCATCATGCACGCCGTCAATTTAGCGCCAATTATCGGTTATAATTTATTTAATATCCATCCATTCACTTAAGCACTTCCCGCAATTTAGCTCACTCGCCGGCACCATGCTCCTCTGACCGGAGGCTATAAATGTAAATATATTTAGTTTGTTTATTTGCATTTGCAGCCGGACAAGCACCGATAATATCGGGGAATGAGACCAATCGAACGGTAATCGAATCATTCTCACATTGGCCTACTGAAACACGAAATGAGTCAGTAAGAGACACCAAAAGCAGACAGACAGTTGCTAATAATAGTGACAATCGCGACTGGCCACATAGGACACCATTGGCCCAGTGTCACAAGAGAACACAGCTCATCTATGCCTAGTGAACTCAATTCGATCATGTTCGGCCAAATTAGACAAAAGACAGTGCACCTGACCGGCTTATTGTTGCGCTCACACACACGCCTGCACTGATTGGATTGATTGATTGATGCGCGATCGCTTTTGCTGGTGACAAACCACTTGAAAACGAAATCAATACAAAGTCAAGTGACGGGCGACAATGCTCGACCCGATTTGGCTACTTTGCACAACAACTGACTCGAAGTGGAATTATCCCACTTGTCACCTAGACGAACAATGACACTCGCCAATAGAGCACAAAACTCAAAGTGCACTCGAACCAGTGTGTGCATCGGCAGGTCATTTCACCATGCTCAAATTTGCAATAATAATTTGTCATTTATATGAAAGCCACAAGCAGTAATAAAAACTCGCTTGAGATAACAAAAGCATGACAAGCTAAATTAAAGCTGCCATAATATAATACACATGCCTTAATTCAAGTTCGGTGTAAATGTGCAAAAATGTCAATTGAGATGTCATCACTGAATACTGCTAGGTTATGAACAGTGACAAACTTTCTTAATAAATTTATTTCTAATTATCTCACTCAATTATAAAACGAGATTATTCATCGTAATTTATGCTGTCAAAATCAAATTGTTGATGCACAAAATACAAAGTTCATTGAAACTAAACTAGATTTAACTATTACTGGCATTATTAAATATAATATAAACTAATTAATCGAATCGAAACTTGCATGCACCGAATTGAACATCTGATTAAGATACTTTGAAAGGATATTAATGGATAGCTATTTGCATATATCCGGTAATGTGATTTATGTAAAACAATTCAACAATAATCAATATAATCAATATCCCAGTAAACTAAATCAAGTACATCAACGAATGCACTTTGGACAATGAAGGCATTAAGATTCTTAATGAGTCATTCACAAGTCCAAACATAATCGTGGCCAATAAAGTCATCTGTGAGTGACCAGTGGTCCAATAAGCAAATGCTAACAATAAGCAAAGCAAACGTGGAAACCCAAAGCAAAGTAGAATGTGATGCATCGATGGTTGGGAAGTGGTATTTGTTCTGCCTTGATGTAAACTAGATTCCAGTGGCCATTGCAAGTGATTGACAAGTGATGGCCAACTCATTTGGTGAACTATTGAATGCAAATGCATGTCAAATTGAGACATAACTCACCTGGCAGCAAGATGCATGAATGTATGACCGAAATTATCACGATCTAGCAGCGTGGTCTTGGTGGTGTTTAGTAGCCAGGCCAATGCGTCCACCTTGCCAAAAGCCGCGGCTTCGTGGGCTGGCAACGATCCTGTTTCTGATCGTAACAACGGATTGAGTTCGCATTTAGTGACCAGATACTGAAGTATGCCGACGTTGCCATTGCGGGCAGCGTAGTGCAGCAAATTGGCACCAAATTCATCTTCGATGTGTTGAGAGTTTTCGAGTACATTCTTCATTGACTGCTCCACATGCAAAGTAAAAGAAATTATTAGAGTGCAGCCAAGTGAACTTGAACTAATCCAATGACATGCTAGTTCGATCGACTGGACACAAACAATTGAACCATCGTCCTTTCACCGTTGACCGCAGTCATAATCATTGATTATAATAATAATTATTAATCAACCATGGTGCACTCATGATGGTAAAATAGTGCAAGTGCAAGACAATGTCTTGAAGACATATGTAAAAACATTTTGTAGAAAACTTTGCACAGTGCATCCACCTAGTGACAGCGCAGTCAAACAAATAGAACACATCTGTTCATTGTACAATGTACATCTTGCAAGCAGATTGATTGCACCAATATGCAAATGATCGTTCAATTTGTCTTGTTCAGTGGCAAATTGAATTCTCCTGGAAATCCTTTACCTATCACTGGTAAGTTCATTCTCTCCCTCGAAATACATGAAAAGCGCAGACATGTTTATGAGAATTAGGTTCGGTCAGTTCAGGTCTACAAGTGGTTATTGTTGTTGCTTGACCATAAATCAGTGCAGACCTGTCTGTCCACTGATTGTGATGCACTTGATTAATAGTGACCGTGTGCATGACAATTAGGCAAATAAATCAACAAGACACTTGCCTGCAACAATTTGAGATTTCCTTCTCTGGCCGCGATCAACGCCCGATTAAGAGTGACTATCTCTACCAAGAGATGTTGGTTATCTTGTTGAACATTATCGGTGCTGTGGTCGCTCTTTTCGTCGGTTTCACTCTGAGTACATTCACTGATCATTGGCCATCTGTTGATTAGAGTAGCTACTTTGTTTTCTCTTTTCTCCAGCAAAGTGCCCACCGGGACTTCACTCACTTCTTGTTTCTTCATGTCAGGGGGGTCATCTTTACTGGCACTGGAAGCTTTGCAGTTCGATTGCTGACATTTTGAATTGTTACTGACTCGGAACACGGCTCGATGCTTCAATATGTCGCCGTCACCATTCGAATTGACGAAATCGTACATGATGATAAAATGGCACTGCACTGACCAAAGTAAACATTTGGTCCACTGGAACATACAACTCACAAGAGCACTTCACACTGATAGACACTGATGGACATTTGATGGGAGCGACACACAAAACCCGAACAGAAGCGACCGTTTACATTCGAACTCGATTTGCCGGCAAGATTTGGCTTATATACCCGAGAGTCAAGATCAGACTTGACAGTAGGCACAAATTGTTGGCCACTGCCGAAACAGTTCACCGTTGTGGCATTAAGTATTCATAAGCACTGGACAGGACATTGTTGGCTCGCTACCGCACTCTTTCGTTCACTATCGAGCTCTTCTTTTCGTGTTTGCGTTTTCTGGTTGGTGACAATTGAAGCGCTTCAACTGTCTTACTTTGAGTGAGTCTAAACAAAGACGGCCGGCAGCGATTGAAGGCACACGCACAGACACACTTGGATAACGATGGCCACTTAGTGCCATTACTACCACCGTGGCCATAGATCACTCGATGGCAATTAATAACATCCAGTGGGCACAACCATCGATGGTCACTCACTATGCCACTTATTGATCACCGGCTACTTGAAGTATCACTATACTATATATTGATCTCTGATCTGGTCATTGAACACGAGCGTATAACTCAAAATTCAATTCCAACTTCCGAGCAAAGATTACTGGACAGTGACACTTGTTTGTATTTGTTTGTTTGTGTTTGATCTCAAAGATCTGAATGTTTTTGATGGAAGACTTCTACTTTCCCACTATTAGTGTCCATTCACTGTCACGATTCCTGTCTGCTGCTCAAAGTGTTACTAATGACCAAGGCTCCAAGCAACCTTCTTTGTGCTATCTCGTTTAATTGCTCTAATCGTTTCTATTTGTATTATTAGCTAATTGTCATTGCACCAGTTTGTCCATTGCTTGCTCATTAACCGAGAAACAAAGATCTGGATTGGACAAGAAACCGTACGAAATAGACATAATATGTGTTTGCACTCATTCGATGGGCAATAAAAGTCACAATCCAGCTATGTCGATAATTATTTCTATTTTCGCTCAGAACTGGCCAAATTCGAGCAAAATCTAAATAGCCAGATCGAGATATAGATAGAAAGTGCCCTCGGTGTTCACGTCTACTTTCCCTTATTGAAAGATAGTACTCTACCTACTGCCCATTTCCTCATTTTACTAATCTAATCGAAACAGACTTGCAAATGAAATGCAAATTAAATCGACCAACAAGTGCGCAATTTAATCTACAATAGCTTCAATTTGCATCCCTATCGATTTCATGTTTTTTAGCTCGATTGACAAACCAGGGAGAATAATCCCATTGACAATATGCCAACAAATCTGAATTGGAAATTGTGTATATTATAATCCCACCCAACACAGTCAGGCACTAATAATGTTCATTTTTGTCCAAATTGAAATAGAAGAATTTGGTTATCGAATCTGAAGAAATTTCTCTGGTTAGTACAAAGTGTTCTTCATTAAATATATAAATGTAGTCACTTTGTTCTGTTATCCGCCTGTTTGTTCTTCGTGAGTTTAATTATTCAGTACCAATACACGCACTTGATCAAGTCACCGAGCGCACTTGATAAATGTTGCCATTTGCCTGAGAGTGGCAATTCGATAAATGGCCCATCGATTGTTTGAGCACCGAGAAGAATGTTCCATTTGTGGCAAAGCACTTGCTCGAAGCTTAATTCAAACAATGCAGTGATGGTCCACTGGATGGCTGAGGGCATGCACTGTGTGACCAGTGTATACTGTACAGTGCACTGTATACAAATGGACCACTGACTCGATAGTCACCTTTGTTTGCTGTTCGGACATAATTGGCCAATTGAGTGCAATCCGATTTATTATGAATAGATTCGAACCGAAATGGAAACCACTAGCGAGAGGACAAAGAGGCCTTTCCGTGAATGTTGCCACTAAGCCAAAGAGTTGGCTTCACTTCAAAGCCACTTTCCTCTTTGTTGCTAAATTAAAATGCAACACGTTGATTAACACAATTATAGTCAATCGATAGAAATTATAATTCAGTTTAATTGCTGCAAGCCATATTGCACCAGTGACTAGTCTCATCTTTCGATGAACTTACATTGATAGTGTTTGTATTGGTCGGAATAGTGCTTCGCTGCCTTGTGAGCACATTCAAATTAATCTAATCGTCTTCCTTGGTGGCCTTTGTGGGTGCTCACAACTCAGCCTGCCAAGTCTGTCTGTTCGTCTTGTTTGAACTTGTTCAGGTCTTGTGTGGTGTGCTGTACAATTCACTCCTTCAGACAAGCGAGAATCTAATAAATTCGACACTAACAAACACATAGCACTCGCCTTGGTCATAGATCGCACCTTGAATTTGGGCAAGATGGCAAGGTGGATGTGGCCAGAATTGCGGCCTACTGGCAGTGGCCAAGTCAAACCTGTCGACACTTAACTTTCCAAGTGGATGGCGTGTACTAATAATTAATGGTCAATTCATCCGGACTGCACTGACCATTGATGGGGTCTTGCTTGATCCCACCAAAACACTGGTGAACTGGCATCGATGGTCTCACTCGAAATTGTCTTCCAACCGAGCGATCACACTCGTGCAAGGATCGTTCCCCTGCACTTTGAGGAAATGCAATTTGGTCAATGAGCAAAAGCAAAACTATTATAAATTTACTGAGAACGTCGACGTCGAAGTGCCTACGACTGAAGCATATATCAACACCGGTTGTCGACTGTCCTCGCTGCCTGTTCGATCACACTCTACACCGGTCTGTCACTCAACGCTGGTTGCTGTTCCTGGTGTGACACATTTCACAGCATTGACCATCCTCATCAATCATTGACATCAAAAGCTCATCCTCACCACCATCCACCAGCACATACATAAACATCATTTTCCTGATTACTATTGACCACTTCATCATCACTAATTAGAGATCGTCAAGTCCACTGACCATCCACTTTCGTTCAATCTTTAACAAAACATCGAACCAGCAAAATGGAATCGAACCATTTGGTGGAGAATGGTCATCCAAAATTATCAAGTCAAATGAGCGTGAACAGAGTGAACCAATCCTTCAAAGCGAATCAACATCAAAATGGTCCAATCGCAAATTGTGGCTCACTCAAGCCTCCCATTCACTCGAACCATTCGAAAACCACCGAGATAAAGAAGAGCCCTTTAGTTGAAGCTCCCAAGGAAGTATCATTTAATGACAATGAATCGTCCACAAATGAAAACATGATCAACAATGGCAAATGTAATGAACACACTTGCAAGTTTGACCATTCTGGTGAGAAGCCAAGCGCAGTACCCAAGAGTAAATTCACAGCTTTCAGGTAAGTAATATTCTGAGATTAAGAGACATTCTGAATGGTTTACTTGATTGACTCTGATTGGGCTTGACGACTTCAATAGCACCATTTCCTTTAGTCGAGACGGTTTCCTTCAAGGAATACTTGATATTGGCTTTGAGCAACCTTGAAATGTTTCTAAGTTTAAGGTTTAGCATAACATAATGCAACAAGGAATGCAATATTACGTGCAATTTGCGTGAGTGATCCCTGATCCTGCTCGTGGACACATCAAGTTTTGGTGTACACTGTACAGGAACACTCACAATGACACAGCACCAATGAATCCATTTGATATCGACATAATTAAGTGCTTATGCAAGGTTGTGTAGAGAAATGTTTGTACCGTTGAGTGATCACTCGAGCCAAGGAAGCAACAGACAAAAATGAGAAGTCATCTCCACTGGATGAACTTGTCAGTGCAAATCAGCGCCACAATTTCGTTGGACAGCTCGTTCTTGTAATCATCGAGGGCGATATATCGACCAATGGCTGTGATAGCTGATAGGTCGATGCATGTGAGCTGTGCAAAGCGTAAGCGAGTGTTACGGTGGCTATAAGATTCGATTCAATGTCTGACCAGGGTTGTGTGATGCACTTTCTATAAATAGTGAGTACCACTACAAGTGCGTTTGTGGCGATTCGTTGGTGCATTGTTTGTTGACTACCCTTAAGCAGCGAATGTGCCCAATTTGGCTTGGAAGCGCTTGCCAATTGATAGATCTTGCAAATGTGTCGAGCGACTGCACTGTAAGTGTGTCATCACCAAGTGAGTGTAATTAAGCCAATTAATATCATTGGTTGTTTGATTGCTTCGGGCCTAATGACAGCCAATTGGCTCCATTAAAGGACAGGTAGGTAAAGGGCACGAATTGATTGGACACTCTTCTCCTCTCGCCAATCGTCATTTGTGATCGATCTCCTTCGTCATCGGCGCCTGTCGAGTCTCTGCTACGCACAAGCAGTCGTGCGCTGGTCACCGGCGTAGTGTGTGCCACACGGACCAGGTCATGTGACTCATTTGGGTCGAGCCATGGCTACCATGCAAACATGTCGTCTCATTGTGTGGGTTCCATTGGTCAGCCTCAATGTTCACCTCTGCAGTGATTGGCAGTAGTCGTCAGTTGTCAATAGGCAACTGTTGCATTCGGTCTGTTTCTGCCTCATGTAGAAATGGCCATTCAATAACTCTTCTGCCGCCGCCGTCTCTTCAGACGTTCGCTCCTCGTTGCAGCAACATTGTCAGTTCTAAGTTATGACTTCGAACTGTCGGCGTCGCCTCCTTATCGCCATCGAACTTGTGATCTTTCTTCTCAATTCTACTTTGTAGTGTCGATTCATCCAGTTCAGAAGTGTGATCGACAGTAATCATCATTGACCTGTCACTTTAGCGGACTCCATCTGTCACCAATCTAATCTGCAAGCGATGTCGAAGAGGACACCAATTAAGTAACAAGCAATGCTCATTAAGGCAATTGTACTAATGATTGGAGAGATGCAATTACAACCTGTCCTATTATCGGCCTCTCAGCTAATACAACACTAAACCCTTGGTTTGTTTGCCTCGGAACGTGCTTATTTTCCACTTTGGTCCATTTTGTTTCTCACTCGCTAATTTGAGAAGTGCCATCGACCAGTGCCATGTTTGTGTTCACAGGCAATGATCACCGAGATTAATTCAATAATAACGTTGTCCGCTCACACCGTTCTCGTTGTGCTTTAATTCTAAGTGCTAGCCAACAAGTAGCCACTGACGACACAAAGTATTCATCTCTGCGAGCATGACACTGGAGTGTGATTTTTTGGCAAGCAACGGTGCCACATCGGGCAACAGTTGTCAAAAGGACAGTTCGGTGACCAATGGCGAAGTGCACCACCACTGCTGTGGCCGATTATTGCCAACACAAGATTGTGAACAAAACGAGTAAGTACATACTGACGGTCTAACCGAGTGCTCTCACTAGTCTTGCTAGATACTCGACACTAGTGCTCTACTGGGCACAATTACCGGCGCCAATTCAGTGAATGCACTATTTCGAGCAACACTACATGCTGATCTACTTTGACAGCACATTTCTTAGTTTCAATTTCTAAAGTGTCTATGCGCTCTAATTAAATGTCTATTGCACTGGGCACAGCGTCTGAATCAACAATAGATCGACACACATTCACTTTCCTCGGTGAACAGTGTTTTCCTTTGATTCACTTAGAACACAGATTAAGCACTAATTAGCTGCTTGTCATTGTCAACTCGTCTCAACGAGTCATTACTTATGGATCAGAACGGTCTCATCCAGAGGCAAATCATTTGTTTGTCGTGTCAGTTACAGTGACAAAATAATAACATAATAGATTCTAGTGATTGCTCTCGACCGATTTGAGAGCACCAATTAGTGCCGCGATAGCTCGCAAAAGTTTTAATTGATTTTGTTTAGTCGACTCGGTCTGTTATCAGATTTTGAAAGAAGCACAGTCAATTAGTAAATGAGCAATTCAAATGAACAATTGGATCGATGGAAATCAGTAGGCCACGGCAGAGGCACACTTTGGTTAGAGGGCAACGTCAAGTCAATCAACGCCAATTAATTCGTTGCCAAAAAAGTGACTCGTTAGACAGTTCGGTAGCAATCGCAACGATAACGAGCAAAATGATAAGGCCAAATATCGACTAACACTAGGAATGAGTGTTGTGAGTTAATTGTGACTTGTGAGACTGCGTTGGTAGTGCCAATCGATTAGCATTGACCCAAAATGAACACTTTTTGCTCGTATACTTACCTCAAAGCATTTGTTCTCTACTCTCGAATGCCAATCGGACCCTCTTCTGCTGTACTACTGCACACGACCTTGTGCAATGTTGCCAAATTGTTCCAACAAGCCGTTTAATGATTGCTCCATGGAAAGGTATTTGTTTTGAGCTGGCCTCTTGCCAGCATTGGTTGATCGATTCAATTCCGTCGACGGTTCGCACTGTGGTGTGGGTTTGTTTGCACCGAGTGCAATCGTTCTCGTCCATTCCTCTAATTACTACCTCGGCGGCAACGTTGCACTTGGTTTGCAGGTCTCACCGAGTCGCGCTTACCGGTGCCGAGTGTTTCTAATTTGCCAGTTGGACTGTAGTGCTGTGTCATAGTCTGGCAGACTGCAACCTAGCGATACATCTACATAGAGTTGGTCTAAGCGCGCCTGTATCGATCCACTTGCCAGTTTGGTAAGCACACAGCAATGTTAGCACTTGTCAGAAGGCATTCTATGTTAATAATTGTAGTCTAGAGAAGTTGCCAATCAAAGTGTCATAATTAGCGATGCTTTGCCGATCGTTGTTCATAATGGACATCATTCGATAACAGGCCAATCATTACAACTTCCACTGGATCGCTGTCATCGTCAAGGTTTGCGCTGTCCAATGCAGTCTGCCAGTGACTGTCTCAATGGCCAGCTTGTCTCCGCTCACTTGTCCAACGAAACTTGATCTGTGTCACTGTGTCCAATCGACTTGTGTTCGGTGAGGCGCTGTTTAGGCGTCATGTCAGGCCAAGCTCAATCAGGTGGCAACCCTTGCAGGCTGCCAATTCCGTCAATTCAAGTGTTGCCATCCAGTGGCTCGCGTCTGACCGGTTACTTTAATCGCTGCTTTATCTCAAACAGACGGACCCGGTCACTAAATGCCCCGAGCCCAATTTGCCAGTTCGGACCATGTGGAAGTATCATGAAGAACCCTGCTATGGTTATGTAAGTAGTCATTATGCTTCTATCTTTTTAAGTGTCAAAGGCCGTCCAACGTTCAATGTAACCTTGTCGATCTGAAATGTGTCTAATCAGTGAACGCTTTATCTATCGAATCTCAATACCGAGCAATGCATTTGCATGAGTGAACTCACTTAAGGTGCCTTCACATGGACATCGTTCCATCAGATCCGTCCACAAATTGATTGTTGGTATTGAGCGATGCTAAGTGAAATGAAAGTGAGATGACAGCACTGAACGATTGCACTATCAGCAGCTCATCGCACTCATTATCATTAATCGCCTTGGCTTGCTAACAACAATAGTGCCTGTGATAGCTAGTGTGATGATCAGTGAAAGGTAGCTGATAGCTGATAGCTAGATCGAACTTGAAAACACTCCACTCGACACCATGCTCGATTAGTCGCTATTTGCTCTTGCCTTCTCTCTCCATTCGATGCTGGACACTCGAAGGATACGAGAAGAAGCATTGACAATTCGCTTGATGGAGAGGAAATCTTACAAATTAGCATCAGTGGCCAAGAATAAGTTGAACACATGACGAGTGCGAGGCTGTCTGAATGTAGCAGATATGTCGATAGACCTCTCCCTGGAACAACTGAACTGGTCGCTCGACCACCGTGCAGTCCTTTGTCCGTCCAGTCTTTAGTTTGTTATAAAAGCTCGCAATTGCATCACTAATTTGGTTATATAACAATCACGACTGCATCTACGTTTGTTTGTTGACACTTTTGTGTGCTAGCCCTTGTCGCCAAGTTGGACAGCTTCAAGTGTTTCAACCAATCTCAGTCAACTGGTTGAGTGTTGCGAGTCGAGTATGAGACTGTACAAGTCGAACAGACTTCTTTATCTGTAAGTCCTCACTTTGGACTTGTACTAGCCAGTTGCTTGAGTGCCTTGGTGATGTAATTGCACAATAAAGCATTACCCTGTCTCCCGAAACAGGAGTATTCAAGACCCCGCTAGCCAACGCTTGATATGGAACAAGACACCTGGCAGTGTTCTGGTGATCAAGAAAGTGCACGACTCTATGGTCATTCAGCCATTCCTCGACTTGGTGCAATGGCTCATTTGGGTGAGTGGCTTTATTTCCTCTTTAGTTGATTGATTCTCACTTATCACTTTCTGTTGCAGGAAAAGGAAATGACTGTCTTTGTAGAGTCGAGTGTGCTCGCCGACGTGCATTTAAAGAACAACCCTTTGTTTGTGCCAATCAAAGGCAAAGTTCGCACTTTCAATGACGGCAAAGACCTGACCGACAAAGTGGATTTTATTGTTTGTTTGGGTGGCGACGGTACCCTTCTGTATGCGTCCTCCTTATTTCAGGTTAGTGTCATTTTGTTCCTCTTTAAATGAGCTCATTGTTTTATCAGGAGAGCGTTCCCCCGGTGATGGCATTCCACATGGGTTCTCTTGGCTTTCTCACTCCATTCGAGTTTGGAAACTTCGAACAGCAGATCACAAATGTGCTCAAAGGTACTTCTGGCCCAGTGTCACTCACCAATTAGCAATTTTTATTTGCACTAGGCAACGCTGCTCTCACTCTCCGAAGTCGCCTTCAATGTAAAGTTCTTCGAGACGGCAACGACAGTTTGCTCAACGCTAGCGACAAAGAACTGCCTGATTCATGCCACCTAGTGCTCAATGAGATGGTTGTGGACCGAGGTCCCTCGCCTTACCTATCCAACGTTGACTTGTACATCGACGGCAAACGAATCACTACCGTACAGGGTGACGGACTTATTGTCTCTACTCCAACTGGTAGTACTGCCTATGCAGTGGCCGCAGGTGCCTCCATGATTCACCCGAGTGTTCCTGCAATAATGATCACTCCCATTTGTCCACATTCTTTATCATTTCGACCAATTGTGGTGCCTGCAGGTGTGGAACTCAAAATATGTGTATCTCCAGATTCAAGAAATTCTGCTTGGGTCTCTTTTGATGGTCGAAACCGACAAGAGATCGAAGTCGGTGATAGGTAAGAGACTCAGAGATGCATTCTTTAGGCTAAACATTCCTTCTATTTTAGTGTACGCGTAACTACTTCTATTTATCCCGTTCCATCGATTTGTGCAGAAGATCAAATTGGAGATTGGTTCGATTCTCTAGCTGAATGTTTGCATTGGAATGTGCGACAGAAGCAGAAGCAATTTGATGAATATTCTGACCTAATTCATAGTTCCAGCAGTGATTCACTCGACAAATAACCAAGTGCAATCACAATTGCTTTGGCCACAAGCAAGGCACACCAATGCATATGGTCAACATGTGTTTACTAATCAAATTATGCACATATACTTAATACGTTGGACAATAAAATTTTTATATTAACGTTAGTGCTAATTAAATTAAATTGTAATTAAAAGTTAATTTCAATCCAAACATACCTCGCTTCGCCTTAATTAATCTCTAATTAAACTTCTGATTGAAAAGAACATGCCAAAATGGAATAGAGCTCTATTTCAAGCTGCAGAGAACAAATATTCGATTAACTTGACCGATAAACTGATTATATTTCCAATGTCAATTGAAATTGCCCATTGAGGCCAATGTATTTCGAATGCCAGTGGACATCCGTTTAACAATTGCACAACCAGAAGAAGTCGTCAATTGATTTCCACTCTACATTGGAAGTCATATGATGCGAAGCAAATGGCGAAATGAGTTGAAGATATGAGTTGCAAGTTTGGCAAGTAGATCGCACTATGATCGCCCAGTCGGTCGGTTCGTTTGCATGTAGTGCCACATGGAGTGAGAGACCAAAACAAACGTTCTCGTTGATTTGCTCGATATAGCAAGTGATAGCGAGTGATAGCAAGTGTTCTGGTGGAAGTGGTGCCAGTGCAGCCAGTTGTGAACTATGACGACACTAGACGCATGGCGAAGGCATCAATGAACGGGTGACTGGCAGAGCAAACTCTACCATGCTTCTTGTTGTGTTCAGTGCTTACGTTTGAAACGCTCCCTCTCTGTCCATTCCACCGAAACACTACGCTGTGCTTTCTGTTGTCGCCTGTCTGCCTCTCACCCAGCAGCCACCAATCGATCTCGTTAGCATCTTCATCAACTTTATCACTAGCAAACATTTGGCTTAACTTGCGTGAGTTGCCTTTGAATGCGACAAGTCTCGCATGCACCGTCATGACTTTACATTAACTGCCATTCTCTTTCTTCTTCTAAGCATTCATCAGCAGATCGGTTTGGTTGAGCACGTTGTTCGCAATATTTCTGTTTGCCCGTACATCGCGCACAAAACTCACGGACACCAAGCCCACGTTTTTCCAGGTTGCACAGAAACGCTCACATTTGCGTCGTTCGCATTTGCCTTTCTTTGACGACTTTTCGACTACAACTAAACCAGAAATTATCATTACACCCATTCTATCAGCAAATTCGCCTCTACTTGGTTTCGTCAAAATTTATTAATCAACGTGCAGTAATCATATAGTCATCTTTTAGTGCAATAATAATTCATCTTCTCCTGCCCGGTGCTAACTCGAGTCGTTTGATATTTTCAACCTGGTACTTAATATCTACGATGTATAAGGTCTATACATACACCTGAGCTCGTCACTCATTGGTCGACTGATAATTTAAATTGGTTAATGAATATTTGCATATGATGGTTGCCTCCATAAGCTAATGGTTTTCTGCACTATGTCACCATAACGATAGTATCGCAATATTGGTTTCTACCAGAAACTCGCCCTTTAGTGTTCATCATTGTGTTTTTTGTTGTTGTTGTGTTGACTGAAGTTAATGCGAAATTATTAAAATAACTTTAAAATCAAGTATATATACCCAAGTTAAAAAGTGCCAACAAAAGAGGGAGACACTGCGTGATTCAATTGAATAACTCGTTTGTGCGAAGTAGACTACGAATTTGTTTTCGTCGAGACATTGTTTCTACCATTAACCAGTCAAAACAAGCTTCAACTGCATCGAACTCGACTGCAAGTTGTCATTTAACTAAAGGTATAAGTGCACTTTGAACTTTATTGATTCATTCGGTTATTTAATTAGCTGAGTTAATTAGTCGATTCTGTAAATACCCAAACAAATAGCCATTTTCATAGTCATAACAAACTAAATCAAACTAAATCTAGTTGGTATTGGTATATTTTTACATGTTCACATTTATTTGATCTGTTCTATTAGTATATCATAGTTCCTTGTTTGTACTCCCACCGACGATCGTTCTCACTATGTAATATGCCATAGTTATCTAAACTGCCCTTTTGATAAGAGGTCGCGCTAGTATTGCTTCGTAAAACGCATCAAAGTTTGATGATCAAACCACTAGCAATTAGTAACGCACATTGCATTGTTTGAATGTCTTTGACATGACAAATGTTTTTGATGTTAATTTTCAAAGATAACTTTTCACCTTTATTTCTCTTTGCTTTATATACAGAAAAGAACTTTTCTGCCGACCAGACAAATTAATTTCCAAGGTAACAAATCAATAACAAATGTATAATTATACTGAGTTATTAATTTTTGTTTATCGTTATTATTTTAGCTCTTTGGTACAAACAAATAACCAAACCATCCGTTAAGATTCGAAAAGAGAGCTTGATCTCTTCAGCGCTAGATACTCCTTATATGATCTCGATTCTGTTCCCTTGGCATTAGTCTGATGAGTGTTTTAGAAGCAGATGACTATCAAAGCGAAAGAGAACTTCTCCAGCCCAAATCATATAATACTTTCGACTACAATAGAAGTCAAAAGAAAAAGAAAGGTATTGTTACCAAAATTATAAATTTTGAACTATTTAATATTTGAATTACTCACTGATCATTCATGTTTGCTCTTTACTGATTATTGAAAGACAATTTTGACAAATTCAATTAGATTTTAGTCAATTTAATTATTAGTAGTGATATATTTAATAATTGTTACGCTGTTCAACTTTTACAGCCAAATGGATGATTCGTAACGCATTTTGTGATGAGTTTATCTCCGGATGGATAGCTGTTTGTACTACTCTTTTCATTTTTTTTATTTTTTTTTATTTTATATTACTATTTACCGAGTAGCTCGTTTGCATTGTCAATTGAGTTGATTGGAACTAATTGAGATATTTCTCTTTCTGTATTGAAAATTAGTGAACAGATTTTGTTGGACAAACAGAGAATGTTTGATTTACAATGGCGGAATGTACTTGGATCGAGTTTCGCTCTTGTTAACTTGTCACTCTTGAAAGCACAAATAATTGACTCTACTCGAAACAGTTAAACTTATCGACTAATTATGGCTATAACGAATGACAACTCAAGGTACACTCGGTCATTTGTGTTCGCGCCTTTGTCGTGTAAAGTAACTTTGGTTTCTTGTCTTTTGAACCACGTTAAATTGATTTGTCTTATCTTGTGGCCTTATTCTGCATACTTAGTTCACTTTTAATTATTGAATTTTTTTATATCTGTTTTATTTTATAATATCTTATTTTCTTCATCAGATATAAAGCAAAGTGCATCAAATATTAATACATGCTAACAAGTGTATTTGTTTGTGGTTAATTGTTGTTAACAATGTTCAGTTGTTATTGTATGAGTGGCGATGCTTAACATCATATTAATTAGCTTGTTGCATCGACTTCATTGGCTCTTTCTTCCTCTCGACTAGTATCACTTGTGTATTTTTATTTCATACATGCACTGCTCACTTTGATTATACTTACAATGATTGATACTAACAATAATGAATTGAACGCAGATGATTACCATTCTAAGAAAGTGAATCCTCCCCCTGTCCGCTCAGGAATTAATTACATCAATGCCGAAGATGAAGATCAAATGGTATTTAATAGCTTTGTTGCCAAATGTTTGTTTGATGACTATTTTGTTGATAAAGGAAATATATGGCTATTCGCCAAATTTGGCTAAAACCGTTTTGACTTGGACTTTAATCATTCTAACCGGCGGAATCCTTCGCTTGCTTTTTCATTGGAAACCACACTGGATGCTCTTATTTACTCACAACAGATGCTCTCTAGAGAATGCTAAGAAGGTTTTGTTAATTGTAAGTGAAATAACTCTGCAATGAAATAAATAAAATTTAATAAATGTATATTTCTTAGGATCATTTTATGCAAAAATTTACTGAAACAGTTATTTGCATTTCGAATGATCGACTATCGTATCACCAGGGAGATAACTCTGATCCTCAAGGTTGGATAACAGTGCCTAAAGCCAATGGTGAATTTGAAAATGTTACTTCGGTTATTTATTTTGAAAACAAAAAAGTTCGTTACATCTGGGACAAGAATCTAAAAGAATTCTGCAAACTTCGTGGTCTTGACAAGGAAATTAATTGCACTTACTTTTACTATCAGAAAGGGTTGAGTAGAGAAGATCAGAAGAGAAGGTAATTTTACATTACTAATGTACATTTGTAATTGTGTTTTTTTTTTGTTTTTTTTCAGGCAACTTATTTATGGTTTAAATGAAATTGTAGTTACTGTACAGTCGATTCTCAACATACTTTTCCAAGAAGTATTAGAGCCATTCTATATTTTTCAAGTATTTAGCCTTATCATATGGACTTTGGATTCCTATTACTACTATGCCTCATGTATCATCATCATGTCTGCTCTTTCTCTTACTTCGAGCGTCATTCAAACACGACGCAACCAGAAACAACTTCGGGACACAGTGCAAGGCACAGATTCAGTCAACGTCTGTCGGTTCGGTGATGTGTATGAAAAGATTGAATCTTCTCAATTGGTGCCTGGAGATGTCATAGAAGTGCCCTCATTTGGTTGTATTATGCAATGCGATGCAGTATTAATTTCTGGAAATGTGATCGTTAACGAGTCAATGCTCACCGGTTAGTGCAATATGTTTTTTTCAATTGATTGTCTTAACTATTTGTTTGACTAGGTGAAAGTGTTCCTGTTACGAAGACTCCTTTGCCAAACACTACCCTCCATATGTTGTATAATGCAAAGGAACATGCAAAGCATACTTTGTTTTGTGGGACCAAGGTTATTCAAACTCGCTACTACAACAACGTTAAAGTGCGCGCAGTTATCATTCGCACTGGCTACCAAACTGCCAAGGGCGAGTTGGTCAGATCAATTATGTTTCCCAAACCCGTGGACTTCAAGCTTAATCGTCATATTCACAAGTTTATTGGCTTTCTTTCGGTGCTCTCAATGATTGGCTTTATATACACAATCGTACTGAAAACTCAGAGAGGTGTCCCGTGGTCAAACATCATGATCAAAGCTCTAGATTTGATCACAATTGTTATACCTCCGGCCCTTCCAGCCGCCATGACAATTGGTGTAGTTTTTGCTCAATCTCGGCTACGCAAGTCAGAAATCTTTTGCATCTCGCCACGCTCTATCAACATAAGTGGCTGCATAAATTGCGTTTGTTTTGACAAAACAGGCACCTTGACGGAGGACGACTTGAATTTCTCCGAAGTAGTTCCAATCAACAGACCGCACAACAAATTTGCCACTTCTGTCCACAATCCGTCCACAGGACTAGAATACGGTCCCTTGTTGATTAATCTTGCAGCCTGTCATTCCTTGACTTTAATTGAAGGGAAAATTATTGGCGACCCACTTGACCAGAAAATGTTTGCTTCGACTGAATGGATTTTGGAAGAGCCTGAAGTGAACGACTCTACTAAATACGATCTACTAGCTCCAACGGTGGTCAAGCCTAAAACTGATTTTGAAGACAAGGAAGTGGGCATTTTGCGTCAATTTCCTTTCTCTTCGAGCCTTCAGCGAATGAGCGTGATAGCCAGACAAGTGAAAGGTACTCAATTCGAGCTACACGCTAAAGGTGCTCCCGAAATGATTCTTTCACTTTGTGACCCAAGCTCAATTCCATCAGATTTTTCCTCTCGTCTACAAGAGTACACTGAGAAGGGCTATCGTGTTTTGGGACTGGCATACAGGCCACTTGCCTCGATGAATTATTCTAAAATTCAAAGAGCTGCTCGTGAGGATTTAGAAAAGAACCTAACCTTTATTGGTTTGTTGGTCATGGGAAATATGCTCAAGCCTGAAACAACACATGTGATAGAAACACTGATTTTGGCAAATATTCGACCAGTGATGATTACTGGCGACAATATGCTCACTGCTCTCAGCGTTGCTCGCGAGTGTTCTATGATTCAACCCTGGCACAAAGTTATTTTGCTCGAAGTCGATGAACCAAATGAAGAAAATCCACTACTTTATTGGAAGTTTGCAAATGCAGTTCAGCACATCCCGGACATGAACTTTAAGTTGGTTTCTGCAGAGGAGCGAGACAAGATTCATATTGCTGTCACTGGAAAGACGTTTAATGTGCTTCGTGAATATTATCCCGAAATATTGAAAAAGGTTGCCATTAGAGGAACTGTTTTCTCACGGATGGCACCTGAACAGAAACAACAGTTGATTGAGTTACTCCAAGAGTTAGGATACTATGTTGGAATGTGTGGAGACGGTGCCAACGATTGTGGAGCTCTTAAAGCTGGTAAGTTTCACTTTTGTACCAAATTATTGGTTTCGATTTATTCATTGCCATTTGTTTGTTATATGCAGCACATGCAGGTGTTTCTCTTTCTGAAACGGAAGCTTCGGTAGCATCTCCATTTACTTCGAAGCAACCTAACATTTCGTGCATTCCCACTCTTATCCAAGAAGGTCGTGCTTCAATCGTCACTGCATTCGGCATTCTTAAATACATGGCCTGTTATAGTTTGACTCAGTTTATTTCTGTGATAATCCTCTACACGGTCCGTATATTCGATTATTTGGCGCATTGAGTTATTTGTAATTTTTATTTTTAGTTTTATTCAAATTTGACCGACAAGGAATTTTTATACATCGATTTGTTCTTGATTACTCTTTTTGTCACTCTTTGTAAGTAAATTTATTGTTGATTAATTAATTGTTATTGAACTTATCATGTTTGAGTTTAGTTGGCAGAAATAAAGCCTTCAAACAGCTGAATCGTAAACCGCCGCCCTCCTCTTTAATTGGTCTTACCCCTTTGTCTTCCATCGTGCTCCAAATCGCGCTTGTGCTAATCATGCAAATCCTGGCGATTGTCATTGTACAGTCTCAGCCGTGGTATAAGAAGCATGTGACACACAATCCAGACGACTTGGCTAGTCACGACAATTATGCCCTGTTTGCCTTTTCTGTCTTCCAATACATCACCTTGGCTGTTGTTTTTTCCAAAGGCAGGCCATACCGCCAACCATTGTACACTAATCGTGAGTTTAAGTTAGGCTTTTCCTAATCCATACTAACAATGTGCATTTATTCATCCAGAATTGTTCCTTTTGACATTGCTCGTTATGACTGTGGTCACTATCTTCTTGGTTGTTTATCCACCTCGTTTCGTTGCACTATTCTTTGAGTTAGAAATGATGGGCGTTCCCATCTCTTTCAGGGTTTTGATGGTTTTGTTAGCTCTTGCTCATTTTTTCCTTGCAATTCTGTGCGAAGTAAGTTCTATAGTTTTAATTTCACAGAAAACAGAAGTGTTAATTTTCTCTTTATAGTCTTTTATAGTAGATTACATTCTTTTCAAGAAGTTCAACGAATGGTTCCCTTTCCTCACCCAGGACGATCTTCCATTCGAAAACATTGAAAGGGAAACGCGCAATAACACTCTTTGGTTACCAAACCCGCCTCGCAACACTCCCAACTTGAATAGCGATCGGACTAACCACGATCTTATCAACCAAAACCAAGTCACCACTATTGCACAACCCATTCAGTCAAATCTTCTACTTAACGGGGTAGCCAACCACGACGATAGCGTTCCGTGCAAATTTGTGAACATTTGATTTCGGTACCAATTCCTCCACTAGACATTGTTTTCTACTTGCCTCTATTTATATCCACTAAACAATTCATTATAACTGTTGTATTTTTTATATTTCTATCGCGTTTACACATTTGGAGATTATTTTATTTGCTTACTGTACTTTTATAATAACATTGGTTACTCCTTCCATACCTTGCCATGGCAGTAAGTCATTTCTACACGTATATTTTGATAAACCAATTTATTGTTAGATTTATATTTTCAAACAAACAGTTATAATAATAAATTATATCATTTAATTAAGAAAGTTAATTACAACCACAAGAATTTCTAGTTATAACCTATATAAAAATAAAAGCAATTTATCATTTTTAAGCTCACCAGGCTCATTCAGGCAAACTTTCAATTGCGACATGGGAAACTTATGTTGAAGCAGAAGAGGAAACAGCCAGTTTCTTGAGATGTTCCATGAAGACTTGAAGGGAAACATCATCAGTGAGAACAGGTGCCGCACCACCATCACCGTAGTAACCCATATTAGAATTGTGGGTAGTGGAGGGATTGACCTTTGATAACAAAAATCGGGCTTGTGAAGAGCCTTGGTCGCAAACAATATAACGCGGCAATGGAAACCGATTCAACATTAAATCATTGGCATCATTGAGTGGAGCATCCAATAATTGTGTAAAAGCTTCGTATCCAGGTTGCTGGTGATAGTTGGCCTTTTTCCATGCAGCAATAGTTTCACCATGGAAAATTACAATATGAAAGAATGTGTCCATTAGTAAAACTCGCTCGGGATGAATTGATGAAGTGTCCAATAGAACAGGCTGGGTTGGTTCGTTGAAAGAGTAGGCCAACAAAGTTGGCTGAATCATCACTAATGAATTATAGCAATCTTCTCTGAACAAAGAATGTCGATAGAAAGAAGTTTCATCAGGGGAATTATTAAACACTTGAATAAACTGGGAACGTCGAAGGTGGAATATAAACTGAGGAAACATCGAATATAGAGGAGACAACTGAAAGCTTTCTGGTGAATCTTTTCGAAATTCGCCAAAACGTTGACACATGCGAATCAAATTACGATCAAGCCAACGCAAGACATCGGGACCATTCGATTCCGTTTGTGCTCGATGACATGCAAGTCTTGCAACTAAAACACATGCACTCTCTTGGTCAAAAGCAAAATCGGTGTTGGTAAAATTTCGTCCAACAGTAGTGACACGAACATGTCGATAGCCATCCAAGCCTTGGTACTGAGTGACAAATTGGATGTATCCACGTTGCTGTTGATTCATCGCTTGAGTTTGAACGACATCGAAGTAAAAAGACGTTGTTAGGCCAGATGTCAAAGAACAAAACTTCCATTGAGCAGTATTGCCGATACCAATTTCAGTATCACTGACATATTGATTGCGAACATTCATTGAAACGCACGAACCAATGCAACCAGACACTTTCAATTCTCGTGATGTTTTTATCTCCAGGACTGCATTGAATGCCATCTTTAGTCGGCCTTCGTTATCTTTGGAAAAGACACGTTGAAATGACGTCTTGAACAGACTGGAATCGAAAGAATC
The DNA here is from genome assembly GCA_023373905.1 of Rhizoglyphus robini. NCBI lineage: Eukaryota > Metazoa > Arthropoda > Arachnida > Sarcoptiformes > Acaridae > Rhizoglyphus > Rhizoglyphus robini. The sequence continues at coordinate 4,134,662 of JAKIJQ010000007.1, read as the reverse complement.
GCCCATAATCATCAAACCACCGGTAGAATTGACACAGTATTTCATTTCATGCAAACCCGTTTGATCAAGAGCGCAGGCATAAATGTCAATAGTATGTCCATTAACGGCACTTCGTTGAGCTAATGCTTGATAATGTTTCATTCCCTTTTTCATATATTTGGCGTTATCCTTTTCAATATCGTGATGTGAACGAATAGTATTCTTCAATTCGTCATCAATAATCATTCCAGGGCCAGTGGTGCAAGGTCCGCCAATAAAAAGCATAACTCTAGCACCACAATTTGGGTAAGTTATTTCAAGAAGGCTAACAGCGATAGAAAGTGCACTTCCAGTAGCACGAAGTGATCGCTTAGCTGGCGGTGTTCTCCAAGTATCGCGTCGTAACTGGTTAATCAAGTCATTCAATACAGTGTCCGCTTGAGAAATTGGTTGCAAAAATTTATGAGCCATATTGTTTTTGTTCACATTCATAGCAGCATTAGGATGTTGAGGGGCCTGTTGAACTTGTACTGCATTTCGAATTCCAAGCCATTCTTGCAGTTGCTTTGGAGTATAATCTTTGCTTCCCTTGAAGACAAATGATCGAAGATTTGAATTAATTTCCCACAAACTAATAATGCGGCCAAAGGTAATTAGGCCGACAAGAGCGTTTGGTGGCAAAAGTTTAAGAGAAGTTAAAATAGACGTTTTCAACGAATTCAACTCTTCGTCTTCCAAACAAGTGTCGATCACATAAAGAAAAATTGGAGGAGTCACAACTGGAGCTCGTAAGATCTTATAATCCAGTGTAGTGTACTGCAACTCATAAGGCCGGCAGGTCTCGCTAATTTGGGCATAATGAGCCGGAAAAGCATTTCGATTCATACAAAAAGGGCAAACCCACATGCGAGCCCGATAATCAACCTAAGAAATAAGAAATATTTAATCTAAATTAAACCATTAAAAAACTTTATTTACCTGACAGTAAGGATTCAAGATAGATCGGCAATTTTGACGAGCGCAAACCACAGGTTCATATTCGATCTGTGGAAGAGGTCTTGTCTGAGATTCACGAAGAGGGGTAAACAGACAAGCAAGAGGAAGCACGACTTTGGCTGCTTCCACACGCGTATTGGGCCAAACGTTCCAGTTAAAACGAATACCGTCCACATCTTCGGTACTTTCGATGAACTCTTGAAGAGAATTTGCCATGATGAAATGAAGGACTATTTGATCAGATTTTTTCGGTAAAACAACGACAAAAAGTGACCAAAAACGATACTCGACTAATTAATCAAGTTCGTATTGGGCCCGGTTGCTTAAACACCAAACCAATTAGCAGAATAATAAACAACACAAAATAAGGATAGGAAGGTAAACGATCAAGTGCAGACGTGTTGTCATTTCGTTGAGACGCGTTGCAGCAGCAACTGCACTGACGGCTACAACACGTCAGCCAAAGTCAACTTCTGTTGCTTGTTCCGACATCTGGTGAGAGAAAGCGTTATATGAAAATTTAATTTAACTTTTTTCGGTCCAAATGTTAAATGTCGGTTAAATGAAATAGAGTAAAGACAATTCTTTATTAACAAATCTACATATACAATCGTTTTGCCTATACAACCACATTCTAACAAATCGTTGAAAACGTCTATACTATTATTATTATTATTTGACCTATTTTCGATGTCTTTTGTGATACTTTCGATGACTATCTACATGTTTACGCTTTTTCTTCCTCTTTGAATCGTCAGAAGAATTTTCGCTAGAACTATAACTATAAGAAGAAGATGAAGAAGAAGAAGAAGAAGAAGATGTAGAAGTGGACGTGTCCGAGTCCGATGGATCATTAATCCTGTGTTTTCGTTTGCTTCTCTTTTCCTTTTTGCTTCGTTTCTTTTTCTTCTTTTTCTCGTCCTTGTCGGAGTACAGTAAAGACTTGAGCATTTGCACTTTTTCCATCTTTTGTCTGACTTCACTCTCTTTCACATAGTTGTACATAGGATCTTCATGTGAATGTCGAAATTCTTCGGCCTCTCTATTGCCTGTCATAAATAATGGACATTCCTTGTCGCCAGTTCTATGGCCATAATTCTTGCATCGCCAACACTTCATAACTTTGACCTCCTTGCCCAAAGGCATCCATAGTCCTTTTGTGGGTGCTTTCGCAAGAAATTCTCTTGCAGCGCTATTTTCCGGGGTATCTGGAATTACATCTTCGGGCTTTTCCTCTTCGATCTCTTTAACTAGTCCAGGAGGTGGATTTTCATAGCTGTAAAAATCTAAATTGTCAGTATCGATTGATCAACTCGACACAAACATGATTTCATACAACGAATTGTAATGCTTAAGAGCGTCCAAAAGTTTGCCATCTACTTTGCTAGTAGAAGGCTTGCTCGGCGTCTTGGAGACAGACATCATGCATTGCCAGGTGGATATAAATACGAAACCAATGTGAAACTAAATCCACATATTAAATCTATAGAATATAGAAATTACGGTCATAAAATGACAATATTGCACTAATCACAGCGGCACAGCTCGAGCTTTGAGCAACTAATGTAAACACTATAAATGGTGCACATATTGCTCACCAGATGGCAGTTGGCTCAGCTCACGCCTAATTTGTCCAAACAAAGCCTCTCCAGTGGAATTGTCATGAATTGACTAAAACGGTCCATTCTGGTCTATCGTCTCAGTTGAGTTCATTTGCTTATTTCGCTAACACGACTAAACACTGCACCTGTCCTAACTAACAGACCGCACTTTCGTCGAATCAATCTATTTCTTTCACTCCCACTCACGCGCTAACTCTGACTCACTCGCTCATATTTATTGCCTTACAATCTTTGCCTAAATCTCCTATCAACCTGTAACAACAATCTGTTTTATAATGAATAGCAGCATTATAGATCCTAAAGTACAGTTATTTCAATTGTGCTTATTTTTATTCATTGATAATTTATTTTTTCTTTAAATTTCTAGTTTCAAGCTATCGAATTGGTCCAGATGAGCTCCGAACGAGAATTAGAGCCGGTTTCAAATGAAGACGAAAAGATTAACAAAAAATCTAATCGAAAGAAACGTCCTGGTCGACACCTACAAAGTGAACAACAATTCAACGATTCTGCATTAATTTCTGGTCAAAGTCCACGTCGTTTGATGGAAGATGGTGAACACAATGGTTCTGAGTCAGAGCACTCATTACCAGAGAGACGTGCAAATCTATTGGACGATGACGAGTTGGAATTTGATGAAGAACAAGAAGAGGAACTTAAGTATGGCGCCAAGCATGTGATCAAGTTGTTCATTCCAGTGTCACTTTGTATGTTGGTTGTGGTGGCTACTATGAACACAATTTCTTTTTATCGTTCCACCAATGTTTATATGATCTACACGCCCTTTACCGACCAAAATGTGGACAACACCACCAAAATACTTCAGTCATTTGCCAATGCTTTCATTCTACTTGCCTTCATCGTGGTGATGACAATTGTCTTGATCACCCTCTACAAGTTTCGTTGTTACAAGATCATTCACGGTTGGTTAATGCTATCTTCACTGATGATGCTTTTTCTCTTCATGTTTACATACTTGGCTGAAGTATTGCGAGCTTACAATGTTCCCATAGACGTTTTTAGTGTATTCTTTTTCATGTGGAATTTTGGCGTTGTCGGAATGATATGCATCCATTGGAAAGGACCATTACTTTTACAGCAAGGATACCTCATCATGATCTCAGCCCTAATGGCATTAGTATTTATAAAATTTTTGCCCGATTGGACAACCTGGGTGGTACTTGGAGTCATCGCAATTTGGGATTTGGTTGCCGTCCTTGCTCCCAAAGGCCCGCTAAGGATATTGGTTGAAACCGCTCAAGAACGCAATGAATCGATATTCCCTGCTTTGATCTATTCGTCTGCTGTTGCATACATGACTACCGGCTTAGATGAAAATTCTAGCCATCCACAAGCCCAAGACCAATCTCATGAATCTTCCTCACTTAACCAAGTTCCGGAAGTTGTTTTCGCTCAACCATTATCATCGTCGTCGTCTCGTCAATTTCCCAATGAAAACAACAACTCGTTTCAAGGCAACGACAATTCTACCTCTCGAATAGTTCCCTCTGACGACGATGAAGAGCGTGGTGTGAAGCTAGGACTAGGAGACTTTATATTTTATTCTGTCTTGGTTGGCAAGGCATCAGCCTATGGCGACTGGAACACAACTCTTTCTTGCTCTGTTGCCATTTTGATCGGTCTTTGCCTTACTCTCCTTTTGTTGGCCATCTTTCGAAAAGCATTGCCTGCTTTGCCAATTTCAATAGCGTTTGGACTAATATTCTACTTTTCCACATCAACTCTGGTTCAGCCATTTTCCGATCATTTGCAAAGTTCACTCGTTTATGTATGAAATTCAACATGATGTGATTTCTTTGTATAAAACCCCCTTTTAACATTTATATATTTAAAAAAAACTCACAATAAACTAAATTCTATCCATTTATTTTTTAAATGATCACTTATACAGCAGGGGTAATGATTGCAACGGCAAAATAAATCTTTACAATAATATTACACGAATAATACATTGACCACTAAAGTGGAAGACCGGGTAAATTAAACTTGCTTTGCTTCAACGGTTTCTTTCTTCACCCTGTAATTGTGAATTGCTGCCTTGATGGCATCTTCAGCCAACATAGAGCAATGCAATTTAACCGGGGGAAGAGACAGTTCCTTTGCAATGTAGGTATTCTTAATCTTAAGGGCTTCATCGAGAGTTTTGCCTTTAATTAATTCGGTTGCAAGAGAACTTGACGCAATAGCTGAGCCACATCCAAATGTCTTGAAGCGAGCATCAATGATACGGCCGTTATCGTCGACCCTAACTTGCAATTTCATGACATCACCACAAGCAGGTGCTCCAACCAAGCCAGTTCCAACATCTTCGTCATTCTTATCAAGTGAGCCGACATTGCGTGGATTTTCGTAATGATCAATCACCTTTTCGTGATAAGGTCTGGCTTGCGAACCAATTGCTTGTTGCAAGCAAATTAGAGACCTGTTTCGCGCAAGAACGTGCCTGAGCATGTTGGCAAATGTAAAATCAAACAAACAAAATATCGGGAAATTAAATTGCCGACAGAAAGCGAGGTATTCGCTTTGGGAAGCGAAAAGTAGTGTTGATGCTAGTAGATTCTGTTTATATAGTCGGCAGAGGGAGATTTAATGCAATTAAATTAAATGAAGCTTCGATTACCGTACGTTTGGTGCGGTGTTTTCTTCTAATGCCGTTGCAAAATTAATGCAAATGAACGTCGTAGTGAGCTTGGTAACTTTGGTTATATAGTGCGCGTTACTGGAACAGATGCAAGTGAGACGCACTTTGGTACCGAACTTGACAGCGGAAGATTCGGCCGAACGAGAAGAGTTGGCCAATTGGCAAAGTAGGATACTTGAGTGATAGCACTGGGAAAGGAGCCAGGACAGAGGAAAACAGAGGATTGCAATGGACACTATTCAGTAGTGTTATGTTGTGGAGGCATGCATCGAGGCTGACAGGACATGCACTGTGTGATGCACCAGCAAGGTTACAACGAGAACGCTGTTGCGCGCTCCGAGCGGCTCGAGTCTGCTGCAACACCGACTCACCGACGCAGTCGAAATATACGCCCGGATCGGCTGTTGACGGATTGGCCACGGACAGAGACACAACACTGACAACACTGAATAATCAGGCCGTTGTCCATCCCGCACTCATCTTCATTACCGTGCTTCTCTACACTCCTTTTCTGCCAAACATATTGCCAATCCTTTAGGCATTAGACAAGTGACCATCATTTCTACTGCCATCCAATTCGGCTCGAACCACAAGAACTTTTGCGAATATGAATTCAAACGCAAGCAACAACAAATCTATTTCGCTGCCAAACAAAATTCTTCAAATGATGAACGACGACGAAATTATGAAGCGAAAGCTGTTGATCGACGGCGATGGTGTCGGTGATGATCGTAAAATTAGCGGCATTATCAAACAATTTCTTCTTTGGTGCTACAACGATAATGAATCCGATCTCGACAGTGAACTTTCCGCTGAACGACTTTTAAATGCTATTGACCAGTCAGAATTGGCCATGGCTAAATCAGTTCAAACAATCAAAATGATAACACACGAATTGGATAATTACGAAACCATATACAAGAATATAGAAAAGTCAATATCGAATGCAAAAGAAAAGCTTCATGTATGCAAACTCGAATTAGCTGACGCTAAACGAATTCGTTGTAACAAATTAGATTACGATTCAGTAGCCAGCATTATTGAGAAGCATCCTAGCACGCAGGACACTCAAATGAAATTGAACCAACTGGAAGGCGAAATTCAAAGTTTGCAAAAGATAAATTCTCAGATTGAATCAAAGTTGGAAAAACGACGACGCCAATTTCAGCTACTTTTGTCTACTTCACATCAGATCCAAAGTGTACTTGACGATGAAGATGACGACGCTGAGACGACTGACGAAAAAACAAACCTTGCTGCAATCACCGGTAATGATTCTCCCATGTTGATGGAAACAAATTGATTTTAAGCATCATCTCTAATGACCCTTATAAGATGTATTTTTGATTACATCTTTATGTATTATATTTAATGGCTATATATCCTTCGAAATACTTATTTGTTCACTTAATCTTTTTAATTTTTTGTTACATATTGTTTTGTTCATCATACAACAATGCTGTGGCACTCATTGTGAGTCAATTCATTTCCATCATTTATTGCAATTTAATTGATACTGTCATTTCAAAATAAAAGCCACTTTTGAAACATCTTGGTGATTAATTCATTGCAAGGTAGATGTCGCTACTTGGTTTGTTTCTGTTTTTCACCTTGTTCGATGCAGTTCAGCTACATGTGACCGGCAGATGTTCCCGTTTGAGTCTAATGATTTGACTGGCGATTTTATCGTCTTGCCCTAAGACCATTCGACTGGCGCTATATTTTGCTCTAAAAGTCTGATCATAGTCCACTGCAATATAGCGACACTCAACTTGCTGATTGCTCAGTTGATGAACGTGTTGGCCTGATCAGTTTGTGGTTTGTTTGTCTCTTGTCTTTTGCATGGTGCCACATTGAGTGCAACCTGTTGGGACTTAACCAACTTACAAATACGATTTTGATGATTATCATCACTTTGGCAGAAGCAGAAATTTTTTGCAGCTTGTAAAGTAAACAAAATTGTGACACCATTCGTTATCGAAGATATCACAAGCATAAAACAGTTTTTGCCCAAAAGCAGCTTGCATCGAAAATCTCAGATTATTTAGCAGGCTGACTGAACATCCCTTTCTTTTATCAAGTGTTGATTTATCAAGTCTAGTAATTGCAAAACCTTGAGAAACGAAACTGCCTTATTTGTCCTTTCTACACATGTTTTCGACCGGCACAGTCTGAACCTAAAAACCCTAGAAGTTTAATCTAAACATTTTTCTTCCTTACTTTAATAACTCACTCTTGACACCTTTCAAGCTAAAAATGTTTAAAAATTTACTTTGCCGAGCCTCTTCGGTTTTAACCACATCGATTACGCACGAATATAATTTGTCCAGACAAGTATTGCTCCAAACAACAAAACTTGATTTAAAGAGTTTGAGCCTATGCAGTCAACGATTTTTCTCAGGTTTGAATATCCATTTCTTCATTGATATTGTGTTTATTGATTTATATTCTTCTTTCTAGATCGACGCTATAGTGAAAAACATGAATGGATATCAGTGGATTCTGGCGATAAAACTATTGGGACCGTTGGAATTTCTAATTACGCCCAAGAAGCACTCGGTGATGTAGTCTATGTACAGGCTCCTGACATTGGGGCCGAGTTTAATCAGGACGGTATGTTTTGCTATAAATCGGATTCAAATTTCCTAATTGCTGTTGTTTGTAGATGAAGTTGGGGCGGTTGAAAGTGTCAAAGCGGCAAACGAAATTTATACACCAGTTGCGGGAACTATACTCGAAGTGAACAAAGTTCTTGAAGAGAAACCAGGTTAGATTTTCTTGGAAAAATTCTATTCTTAAATTATTCATTTAATTTGTTCAGGTTTGATTAACACATCCTGTTATGATGAGGGGTGGATTTTCAAAATTAAAATCAAAGACCAAAAAGAAGTGGACCGATTAATGGACGAGAAGTCATATGAAGATTTTCTAAAGTCAGTCGCAAACTGATTTGAATTATACTCAATAAATTAGTTATATAACTTATATCGAATTCGTCGAGTATCATATCAAAGTTGTAATTAGATTTTATTATTTACTGAATGGATGAATTGCCAAAAAATGGGATGATTTGTTGTCATTGCAATTGTATTTTAAGATGCCAGCCGCTGGCAGCCAGCGAACTAGACTAGATGTCGCATCAATTAAGGCCAATAAATACGAAATAACAAGTTAAATTAACTTATAGTATAGAAATCGATAAGAATTGCATGCCTAGTAGTTCACGAATTGTTTGCATTTAAAATTGTAATGAGCATATATTCCTTATCTGCAAATAAATAAATAAAAGTTCAGCTAAAATATATATCAAATCTGCTTACCAGGCACAACAATGAATTCATTCTTTTTAGTTTTCATTCGCAAAAATTGTAGTTCCCCATTTTCATTCATCGCTTTATTGGCTGACTCAATTATGTTTGCGATACTTAATCCATAATTCTGAATGGTGTCCACCACCTCGTTGATGGTGCTTTTGATGATAATACCTTCCCGGTCTACAATCAGTACACCAACCACGTTCTTGAAGGTGCCATCAATGTTTTTCAATATTTCGTCAATTTCGATCTAGAATGAACATTCAAAGTAAATTTTTGATAAAGACAGACAGATAAATCAATTACCATTTTTGTAATGAATGATATTATTTTTAGAATCGAATTACAATTATATCTGTAGACACCTATTTAATCAATTACCACTAAACAAACTTAATGAACACAAAAACTCAGTAATTTAGTACTGAAATACAAATGATTTAATATGTAAACAAGTGGCGAATCTCTTCGGAAGGCGATACTCAGCTGTTGTGGCCAAAATACAAAATGAGCGTTACATAAATGACGTTACACTTTATAGGGAATGGCATAATATTACCATAGCATGGCATTTGAACTACCATTGACAATCAATATTGAACATTGAATGTTTTTGTTTTTATCTGCATCTTCTTTTGATTTGATCAAATTTAGCGAAATGTCTCATTGACGTAAAAGCCACAGCCCACTGTCACATGGGACACGTAATTTGCAAGTATGCAAATGAAGTGCAAACTCTTTGGCCTTAATTAATTTGTCATTTCAGCCACGACAACTTCAGTTCGACGGATATGTTTGAATGTGGTGAATGATTGTACGTTGAAGCAGAGGTTATGAACATCAATTAATTTATGCCACAAGGTGGTTGTGCAAGAATAATCGCAGATGACATCACACGCACGGCACACGAGTAAAAGTAACTGGAACGCTCGAAAGGACAGTGTGTCTCGAGTCGCGATGCGTCTTATCTGATCGAAATTGTCACTGAGGCTATTTGAAAACTTGTTTTACAGTAAGCACTGGCACGATAACGAGACCATTTGAGTCTATGTCCACTCATGTCCCATTCCCATGTTTGTGTGTGTTCGCTGTGTCAGCTCAAGACGACATTGGCATCGATTGACCATTGCTGGATCGATCTGCACATTTCAGCGAAATGACGTTACTTCTTAGTTTGAGTGGAAGTCACATAGTCACTTGCCAAACCACAATGGCCAAATTAGGCTTTATTTTCAAACGATTTGCTCAGCATTCCGCGTTGAACAGGCCGAAATCTATCAAGCCAACTACAAAGTAATTCTTTGTAATGCCTTTCCATTCTATAACGTTTTTGTACATTTAGTTTTTGGGGCAACATTGCCTTAGCACCACGCGACCCAATAATCTCAATTAACCAGTTGTATAAACAAGATCCAAACCCAAAAAAAATAAATCTTTCCATTGGCACCTATCGAACTGAAGAGAACAAATCTTTCATATTTTCCAGTGTACGTCAAGCAGAAAAAATTGTTTTCAAACAAACTCGCACTCTAGACAAGGAATATTCGCCAATGGAAGGATACCACGAATTCAATCAACAAGCATATAGACTTTTGTTCGGACAAGATCATTGTGATAAGAAGGTATGTGTACTTTGTACATGTATTGATATTTATTAAGAATTATAACAATAGAACAATTATTCTATAGAGCGTGACTGTTCAAACTTTGGCGGGAACTGGTGCCATCGATCTCGGCGCAGCCTTTTTGGGCAAATTCTATACTGGCAGAAAGGAGACCTTTATTTCTCAGCCGTCCTGGATCAATCATTATTTGATATTCAAAAATTATAATTTCAACGTGAAGGCTTTTAGATATTATGATAATTTACACAAAATGTTCGACTCGGAAGGTTTCTTCCAGGACATAGAAAAGCTTCCTGACCAATCAGTAGTTTTATTTCAACCATGTGGACATAATCCAGCTTCTGTTCAGCCAAGTGTTAGTAACTTTATTAGACTATTGGATAAATTTCTTATTGACTATTTTTATTTCTATCTAGCCGGACCAATGGAAGATAATATCTCGAATAATCAGAGAAAAGAACATTTTACCATTTTTCGATGTCGCCTACCACGGTCTTTGTACTGGAAATATTGAGAAAGATATTTTCCCTATTCGCCTCTTCGCTGAAGACGGTCATCTGATGTTGGTTTCTCAGTCTTTTTCGAAAAACATGAGTCTTTATGGAGATAGAATTGGCTCACTGACTATCTTGTGTGATTCCGAAGATGAAGCTTATCGAGTTAGATCTCAACTGAAAAATATAATCATTTCCAAATATATCTGTCCCCCTTTGCAGACGGGTCGTGTGGTGGCATCTGTTTTGCAAGATGATGCTTTCAAAAATGAATGGGTCCGCGAGCTTGGTGACATATCTCGTCGATTAAAGAGAACGCGAACCGAACTTCGAGATAAATTGGAGACTTTGTGTCCTTCACATAGCTGGCATCACATTACTGAACAAAGTGGTATTTTCTGGTATTCTGGCCTAACCTCGGCTCACGTTGAGACTCTAATCAACGAGTACAGTATCTATTTGTGCGAAGATGGCCGAGTGAATATGGCTGGCATCAACCGAAATAACATAGACCTTTTGGCAGGGGTTATTCGCGATGTCATCAGTGCTTATCCATACTGATTTTACTCAACTGCTTCAGCATAAGTACTTCCAAATGTGCTTGTCTTACTATTTATAACTATGTATCCTTGCTTATTTAATAATCTTTCAAATTTCAAATGCGCCAATACATTCCATTGTACGATGGCAGAAATAGCTCTCTCACTTTTAGCCCGAAGCAATTAAACTTCAATGTATCACTTCTCAAACGAAATTACTCAATCGGCTCATGCACCGAACAGTCACAGTCAACTAGTTAGTTCATCCTGATTATAAGATTCGATTTTTTTGTTTTCCAATGAAATCTCCTCAAATTTAAAAAAATGTTAGAGCATAAAGTGCTGTGAATGCACATGTGTCTTTAATTGAATTCAAGATGGAAAGATAAAGCACCAATCGCTTAAGTAATGAACAACAAGTGGTTTAATTGGCTTTGAAGCCAACGGCCAACACCCAGGACTGGTCGTTGTCGCTGGCCCGCTTAATCTTGGCCAACCAGCCGGTTTCGAGATCTTGGTAATCTTTTAGAGAGAACTTCGACAAAAAGTCCTCCTTTCCGTCATACAATAGTTTCAGTTCGCGCTGCAAAGAGGCCACGAATTTGTCTTTGATTTCCTTAACATTCACTCTTTGGAAACCGACGTTGTTGAGCAGGTCCTCGTACTCCTGTCGGGTGTAAAGGGTGTAGTCACGTTGCTTGACGTACTCAATGAACTCCTGGCTCAGATTGCCATCTCCGCGCAAATAATCGGTAAAAACCACACGTCCACCAGGTTTGAGCCATTTGTAGAAGTTCTTGAACAGATCTGGCTTTTCTTTGATGTGCAACAAAGCATCTCGGCTGTAGATCACATCATAGTAGTTCTCAGGAAATTCGGTCTTCATTACGTCGCACAAGCGGAAGTTGATTTTGTCCTTGATTTCGGGCTTTTGGTTGTAATAGCCAACAGCGACATCCATCATGTTCTTCGATAGGTCGACGGCATCGATGTACACTCCATACTTCTGGGCCATGTAGAAGTCGTGTCCACCTAGACCCGAGCCGATGTCGAGCAACTTCTGGCCAGGTTGAAGTTCCAAAGTTGGTACGATTTCCTCGGTGGTTTTCAGTCCTCCAGTGGATAGGTACCCGTTGCCGAAGATCCATTCGTACCGCTTGACGCCATTTTCAGTATATTGGCTTTGGTCGAGAAATTTCTGGAACTCAGTAGAGTCGTACGAATTGGAACCCATTTTTGTGTCAAGTCAATGGACTGGAAGGGACTTGGGATGAACAATACTGCCAACGGCACTGATGGCCATCAATGTGACCACCTATATATACCTCGCAACTGGCAGTCTTCGGCATTCATATCTTTTCTCGACTTTGTGACTCCATTATCGAGGAGAGATATCGAGGAAATCTTACTCATTTTAATGAATTGGCCACAAGAGTCGGACTGAATTGTTCGGCACGAATAGCTTTGACCCGAACTGGATTTGGCAACTACAGCTACAGTGGCAGCACAGCCGACTGGCAGACGCGAGCACAAATCTCGCAATGACCATGGCAGTGGCGTGTTCAATATCGGCCCGATAAAGTGGTATGATCGATCGATGCGATTACCCTGCCTGGTCCGGATTGTGTATGCCACTTTCGAGACGATCACATCTAATCAAGAGTGTACTTGCCTCTTGTGTGTCATCGAGATATTCGTTTCTGTGTTTAGTTTACTCGCACTGCCATTGATGTACCTAACCATACCAAAGGAAATACGTGCATTTTTCTTATCTACAACCTATCCTTGACCCTCAGGACATTTGTTTGCTTGAACAATAGAAATTATTTGATATATCTAAGATGTTCTGGTTATTCTTTTATGAATGGTCTGGGTTACACAATTGTCAATTGACAATTGGCTTGATGGCACAATTGTACAAGATGAAAAATTGGCAACCGAATAATTGGCTTAGTGATAAGACATTTAATGCTTGATTGATTGCTAAAGTCATTCGTGCTCAGTTTGAGCCCAGTTCAGTTCAGTACTAGCAAGTTGTGCAAATTGTAAAACGAAACCATCGATAAAGTATTTGCGATCAATTTGCGATTATTGAATGTACAAATAGTGATCAGGGTGCAATTAGTCAAACTACACGATAGTGCCCTAATCAAGTTGAGCAAATCGAATGTTCGATCAAACTGGCAAGCTCCCTTGCCCAATTGCAAATATCGACAGTGAGATCGTGCACTTTTGTCCCATTTGCTATACTTGTAACATTTATTGAGCATGATCGCACAATGTTATGTAATGACGATTTACTATTGCAGTATCTATAATTATCTATAAGTCAATGTTTCATACATTTGCACCATACCAATGATGGACTAATGGTGATTCCAATGGTGGCCAAGGAGAATCGGATTATTCTTTTTCGTTCGGACAGATGGAGGCACTGCACTTCTGACCACTTGTTATTGCCGCATGTTGAGACTCCAAAACACTCAGAGAATTCAGCTGTGGCAAAACATCAAATCGACCTATTGCTTGTAATTTAGGTTTTCTAGAACGCTCCATAAAACCAACTTTGCCTCAAAATGTCACAGAAACGAGGAGTTCTTTTTGTGTGTTTGGGTAACATTTGCCGATCGCCCATTGGTGAGGCAGTTTTCCAGCATCTAATTGAGGAAAGGTTTGTATTCAACTCATATTTTATAAAATTACTAACTGATTGATGTATATCACTAGAAACTTGACTGATAAATGGTTTTGTGATAGTGCTGCTACAGCAGGATATCACGTCCATTCGTCTCCAGATTCTAGAGCTAGAAATGTGTTAAAGAAACATTCGATTGAAACCACTCATCGGGCTCGTGTTCTAACAAAAGAGGACTTTACCAAATTCGAGTACATCTTTGGAATGGATCACGAAAACATTAGTGATATCAACGAAGTAAAACCAAAAAATTCAACAGCCAAAGTAGAACTTCTCGGTTCATATGACCCTGAAGGTGAATTGATCATCGAAGATCCTTATTATGGAAGAGGAGAGAAGGGTTTCGAGAAAAACTACGAGCAATGCCTGCGTTCTTGTGAAGCTTTTCTTGATAAAATGAACAAATAAGAAAATGATAATGATAATGTATTGAGTAATTATTGTTTACAATAAATAATTCCTATGTTTTCGATTGAGTGGTTATCTTTCTTAGTTGGTTTAATATGTCGTTGTATTGGTGAATTGTGTCCACAGGCGAGTAGATGTCGTTCATGCGGGACAATAAATGCTGATGAGGTGAGATGATTGAAGGACCAATGAATGTTTGGCCCAGTTCTTTGATTAGATCCCAACAACTGTTTGGCACACTACTTGGTCCATATTCGATTTCGCCCACAATTGCTTTAAAATTAGGTCCCATTGTGCACTGACCAAGCTTTATTACAAAATCGCCCAAGGTCCATCGTTGACCACGCACCTCCATTCGGGCCAACTTTCTCGGCGTATAAAAATTTGAAAGATTTGTAAGAATTTGATCGAAAGAAGAGTCAGACACGATGGTGGGTCCATTTTCGATTAGAGAAAAGGCACTTGCCGGGTATTCAGACGCTACAATCAAGTTGAGTACCTTCTGGGTGGTAAGTGTAGTAATGCCGACAGTTGAAATGTAGTTATCGCATTCCACAGAAAAGTTGCCAGACTTTTTTGCTCCCAATGCTTCCAATTGCGAACTGTAGTTGTCGATCATCTGAGGACCACTAACGCCGTCGGAAATGGGTAAAATGTGCACAGAACTGACACCCATTTTTGACAATTTGAGTCAAATTATTTGACAACAAAGAATTGAACTTAATTCAGTGCATTGACCATGCGGCTGTCAAGTGTCAACTGTAAACACAAAGCAAGCAATGTTTTGTAAATGATGCATGAAACGGAAATATTTCTAGAAACGTAGAAGCATTTTGATTGGTCGATTCAAACGGCGCTGTGCAATGTTGTGCAGTGTGTTCAGCGTGTTCTTGTGCTTGTAACAAGTAGCTTGTCGGTTGTTTTTGCCATCGGGCCGCCCTTTCCTTCAACTGGCCTCACTCGTGACTCAGTCCTAGGTCGACCGCCTTTGTTGTGTTGTGCTTGTGTTCACAATACATCTTGCTCTGACCATCTTGCATCACTTCTCACAATCAAACCAAAATGTATTACCCAAACGGTTCACCTTCCATTGATTTTTACGAGGATGCTCCCCAACAACCTGCACAAGATTGCAAACAACTATTTGACCAACTTTTCAAGAAGGACAATCGTAATGATGACAGCTTTACAGTTAAAATACCATCTATAACATATGCCCGCAAACGCCAACCACTGCTCAATATTAATAATAGATATAATGATGTCAGCGCCAATGAAGACGATGATCCAGGAACAACTTCTAAAGTCAAAAAGAATCAAACCAAGAGAGCTAAACCACGCAAAAAGAAAACCAATTACCCCAACTGTACTAAAGATGCTTTGTTTGAGGCATACAGGAAAGCTATTGAAATGAATCAAATTCCTGATTTTGATAAAATTGAAGCGGAAGAATTGAACATTGTTAGCGAAAAGGGCTCGTCTGATGTTGATTCAAATGATATATCAGAACTCGGATCGAGCCCTCATAGACGTCAAAGTGAGCTTAATGACGGCGTTATTTCAGACAATGAAATTGAGATAATCAACGAGAATGAAAATAACCTGACTTTACATAGCATAAACAATTTTAATCTCAACTCTACATCAAATGTGATATCATCGACACCCAATTTTAATGTGATTCCAAGAGAGAAGCGTCATTTACGTGATATTGTCAACATCAATGAGAGTACAATAAAAAATACAACCAATATGACGAACATCACTCCTTTCAAAACAATACACAATTCTGACTTGTCGATTGTAAAGTCATCAAAAAGTCGATCAATTATTATTCCTGAAACTCATACCAAATCTGAAACAATGAAATCTTTTCTAACGCGCACTTTAATTGATAAGAATAGTTTGAAAACATTATCAACAAATAAAGCAAAAGCAATGCTAAGTAAATCTCTTCGAACAAACACTTCTAAATTGTCTGCGTCAAATCTTATAAAACGAAATAAATTATCCTCAATTGACGAAATCTTACAAATTTGTGAATACAGCCAAACTATTTCATTTGAGGAATACTTAAGTAAACTCGAAAAGGATCAAATAATTAAAATTGGCGAGGGTACCTATTGTGAAGTATTTCTAATTGGAAAAATGGCAAGGAAGGAGTCATGCAAGGTTGTCAAGATAATTCCTTTCGAATCCACCAAGGAAGATTATCTCGTTTTTATTTTGACAGAATTGTTGATTTTGAAAACATTAAACGAAAACAACGGAGGTACCATGCTCACGAATTTTGTTGGAATTAATCAAACGTCTTTAGTAAAAGGCGTATTTCCAGAAAGATTATGCAATGAATGGAATCGATACGCAAAGTTACGCCATACCGAAAACAGTAATCCACGAACTTATGATGAGAACAAAATGTATTTGTGTATTGAAATGCCTTACGTGGGAGTACAATTAGAAGAATTTAAGTTCAAAATAGCTTCAGAAGCTTTGAGTGCTTTCATTCAAATTGCACTATCTTTAGCTATTGCAGAAAGCAAATTTGAATTTGAACATCGTGATCTTCACTCAAGTAATATTTTGATCCGGAGTACTGGCGATTCCTCATTTACTTATATCCTCAATGGGAAAAATTTTTCTTTTAATCCTGCTGGTGTTTTTGCAACAATAATTGATTTTACCTTGTCTCGTCTTTCTAAAAACAAAATGGTGATATATCAAGATTTGGCTAAAGATGAAAGCTTATTTGAAGGACAAGGAAATTACCAATTTGAGATATATAGAATGATGCGTGATTGTAATCATAACAACTGGGAGCTATTTTATGCAAAGTCCAACATTTTTTGGCTACATTATCTTGCCGATCAATTACTTAATACGAAAAAATATTCTAGTAAAAGTAAGCGAAATGCCGAAGCTTTGCAAATATTGCAGGAAATCTACGATACCATACACCAATTCAATTCTGTTTACGATTTTGTCAACAGTTCCAAATTCCAGCAATATCTTTCCTTTCTCAAATAGATCACCATCATTGTTTATATAATCAAGTCATTTTATGGTTTTTACTTTTATTTTTATTTTACTTTTATTATTATTATTGACTTAATTTATTTTTTTTGTAAATACTGAAGTGAGAATTCCAAATGCTCAAATAATTTTTTAAAATTAGATTACGATCATGTATATCTAAACAGTCAAATTTTAATAATAAAATCAATTATGGTTATAAATTTCCTTTATATAATAAATAAATATCTACTAGAGTGCGTTTATATTTCAAATTGCAATTTGCAAATGACCATTTGAAAAATGCCGGTAACGTCATTTGTGGAGGGCTGTACTTGCACGCTTAAAAGTTACTTTGTTTTATTGTCATCGCTGCACGGAGGTATCTGGACTTGTTTTCGTTTATTTTACGTTTGTTTTTGTGTTCCAACCAAAAATGTTCGAAGAAGAGGATCAACTCGATGATGAGGAAACTCTTGAGATCACTTCCGAACTATGGCAAGAGGCCTGTTGGATTGTTATCTCGTCTTATTTTGACGAGAAAGGTCTTGTTCGACAGCAATTGGATTCTTTTGACGAATTTATTCAAATGTCAGTTCAGCGCATTGTAGAAGATTCGTCAACAATTGAAATTGAGGTTTGATGGCTACAAGATGCTTTTTATATGATTATTAACTGCTATTTTTTAATAAAATCAGGCTGAACCGCAGCATAAGTCGGGCATCATTGAATCACCAACTCAATATGTTATTCGTTTTGAGCAGATCTATCTTTCTAAACCGACCCATTGGGAAAAAGATGGTACACCAACAGCTATGATGCCAAATGAAGCCAGACTTCGTAATTTAACATATTCAGCCCCTCTTTATGTGGATATAACCAAAACAATTACTCGCGCTGGACAAAATCCAGTAGAAACGCAGCACCAAAAGACTTATATCGGAAAAATTCCCATTATGTTGCGATCATCATATTGTCTTTTGAATGGACTGACAGATCGTGATTTAGCTGAACTTAATGAATGTCCACTTGATCCTGGTGGATATTTCATTGTTAACGGCTCTGAAAAAGTATTGATTGCCCAGGAAAAAATGGCCACAAACACAGTTTATGTGTTTTCTATGAAAGACTCGAAATACACTTATAAAGCCGAGTGTCGTTCTTGTATTGAGCATTCCTCACGACCTACTAGCACTCTTTGGGTAAACATGCTTGCAAGAGGTTCACAAGGAGGAAAGAAGAACACTGTTGGTCAAAGAATAATCGCCATTATTCCTTATATCAAACAAGAAATTCCAATTATGATTGTTTTTCGAGCTCTGGGTTTTGTGGCTGATCGCGATATTCTCGAGCATATTATATACGACTTTGAAGATCCAGAAATGATGGAAATGGTCAAACCATCTTTGGATGAAGCATTTGTAATACAAGAACAAAAAGTTGCACTCAATTTTATTGGTACTCGTGGTGCCAGACCAGGCGTTCCATATGAAAAACGTATTAAATATGCCAAAGAAATTCTACAAAAAGAAATGTTACCACACGTCGGTGTTAGTGACTTCTGCGAAACAAAGAAAGCCTACTATTTGGGATATATGGTACATCGATTGCTTCTGGCTGCACTTGGTCGACGAGAACTAGATGATCGTGATCATTACGGCAACAAACGTCTAGACTTGGCAGGTCCTTTGCTTGCCTATCTATTTCGTGGTTTATTCCGCAATTTAACCAAGGAAGTTAGAGGTTACGCTCAGAAATTTATTGACCGTGGCAAAGACTTTCAATTGGAACTTGCTATTAAAACAAGAATTATTTCTGATGGTCTTCGATACTCGCTGGCCACTGGTAACTGGGGAGATCAGAAGAAAGCTCATCAGGCGCGTGCTGGCGTATCTCAAGTGTTAAATCGACTAACTTATGCATCGACTCTTTCTCATCTGCGTCGAGTCAATTCTCCAATTGGTCGTGATGGCAAGCTTGCCAAACCTCGTCAATTGCACAATACTCTGTGGGGCATGATTTGTCCTGCAGAAACACCAGAAGGACACGCTGTTGGATTGGTGAAGAATCTTGCTTTGATGGCTTATATTTCTGTCGGTTCACAGCCTTCACCCATTCTTGAGTTTTTGGAAGAATGGTCGATGGAAAATCTTGAAGAAATAGCTCCTTCTGCCATCTCTGAAGCTACAAAGATTTTTGTAAATGGTTGTTGGGTCGGTATTCACAGAGAACCCGATCTCTTGATGAGCACTCTTCGCAAGCTTCGACGCCAAATGGACATTATCGTGTCTGAAGTATCAATGGTTCGTGATATTCGAGATCGAGAAATTCGTATCTACACAGATGCCGGGCGAATTTGCCGTCCACTCCTTATCGTTGAGAATCAAAAGCTGCTTTTGAAGAAGAGACACATCGAACAACTAAAAAACAGAGAATACAATAGTTATAGTTGGCACGATTTGGTTGCTTCAGGAGTGGTGGAATACATTGACACTCTCGAAGAAGAAACTGTTATGATCTCAATGACTCCTGATGATTTGCAGGAAACAGTGAATCCGTATTGTTCCACCTACACTCACTGCGAAATTCATCCATCGATGATTCTGGGCGTGTGTGCTTCAATTATTCCATTTCCCGATCATAACCAATCACCTCGTAACACGTACCAATCTGCTATGGGCAAGCAAGCCATGGGAGTTTATATTACTAACTTTCATGTTCGAATGGACACTTTGGCTCATGTGCTTTATTACCCTCAAAAGCCTCTCGTTACGACTCGTTCAATGGAATATTTGCGGTTCAGAGAGTTGCCGGCAGGAATCAATTCAATTGTGGCCATCATGTCCTACACTGGGTACAACCAAGAAGATTCTGTTATTCTGAATGGTTCTGCTATTGATCGTGGCTTTTTCCGTTCAATTTTCTATCGATCTTACAAAGATTCGGAACAAAAACGACTTGGAGATCAAGAAGATCAATTTGAAAAACCTACTCGAGATACTTGTCAAGGAATGAGAAATGCGATATATGATAAATTGGAAGACGATGGAATTATTGCTCCTGGAACTCGTGTTTCTGGCGACGACGTCATCATCGGAAAGACTACCACCCTACCTGAAAATGACGACGATCTTGAAGGTGGAATTAAACAGTATACTAAACGAGATGCCAGTACCTTTTTGCGAAACAGTGAGACTGGAATTGTTGACCAAGTTATGATCACTGTCAACAATGAAGGCTACAAGTTTTGTAAGATTCGTGTTCGATCTGTTCGTATACCTCAAATTGGAGACAAATTTGCCTCTCGGCACGGTCAGAAAGGCACATGTGGAATTACATATAGGTGAGTAATTTTATTTTAAATGACTATTTCTAATTCAATTCTTTTTTATAGACAAGAAGACATGCCTTTTACCTGTGAAGGCATTACTCCAGACATTATAATCAATCCTCATGCTATTCCTTCTCGTATGACCATCGGTCACTTGATAGAGTGTCTTCAAGGCAAAGTTTCTGCAAACAAAGGCGAAATTGGTGATGCCACACCATTTAACGATACTGTAAACGTTCAGAAAATATCAGATTTGTTGCATGTAAGTTATCATTTATCTATTTATCAATTGACCAAACTAAACTATTCTTTATTTATAGGAATACAATTACCAACTACGTGGTTATGAAGTGATGTACAACGCTCATACTGGTCGTAAAGTTAATGCACAGATTTTCCTTGGACCAACTTATTACCAACGCTTGAAGCACATGGTCGACGATAAGATTCATTCTCGAGCTCGTGGTCCTGTTCAGATTTTAGTAAGACAACCCATGGAAGGTCGTGCCAGAGATGGTGGACTTCGTTTTGGTGAGATGGAGCGTGATTGTCAAATTGCTCACGGCGCTGCTCAGTTTTTGCGCGAACGTTTGTTTGAAGTATCAGATCCATATCGAGTTCACATCTGCAACCTCTGTGGCTTAATTTGTATCGCCAACTTACGCAACAACACTTTCGAATGCAAGGGATGTCGAAACAAGACTCAAATATCGCAAATTCGAATACCTTATGCGGCTAAGCTATTGTTCCAAGAGCTGATGTCAATGTCCATTGCACCTCGAATGGTGGTTACGTAGGTAAATCTGTTCTCATTACTTTATTTAATCTTTATCATAATAATCATCAAACCATATTATATTCACAAAAATAAAAATGATGTTTTTTCAAATTATTCTTGTCTTTTTGGTAATTGTTGTTCTAGTTGTGCAATCTCTGTCTCTAACTGAACACATGCTCTTTCAATTTCATAATTCTTGCTGACCAATGAGACCCAACCATCTTCAAGTACTTTGATCTTTTCTCCAGCCGCTATTTGATTAGTTTTTCTATCTAAATTAATTTCTTGTATTTCTTTTTTAAGTTCGTCCAATTGAGTTCTAGACTTATCAACCAATTTTGAAAGTAATGCATTATACGCTTTCCAAGCATCTGCCCCGTAGCTATTCATTAGTTCGAGGTTACTTATTCGAATCGCTTGATGTTCAAGTTGGGCGCATGAATTTTCCAAACATTCGTTCCACGCCCAAACATCATTCAATTTACCAGCTGCCGGGGAAGGAAGTTCATAACGCTTCATAGACAATACTTCCATTTGTTGTCCATTTTTAATGCGTTCAAATTCATTTTTCATTGTCTCTGTCTACATGAAAATATTGAAATTATTATTAAAAGGATAAAATATTGCTTTTAGACTTACTTCAAACTGTGAAATGTTCAGTGGTGGCAGATTTACTAGAGTTTCTAAATAATTTTTAGTAGGTTTATATCTTTTAGTTTCATCCTCGACCATTTGAGCGACCTATGTAAACAATAGATTTTTAAATTAGATTTTAAACAATTTGATTAATCTCTTACCGCTAGTCGAACTTGTGGATCATTGTACTCGTGATCGATATATGGCAATGCGTCAACAAGTTGAGAGGACATTTTCGGAATGGCAATAAGTACAATGTGTGCTAAAATGTCTAATACAAAATAATACAATCAAATTGAAATTGAATCAATCAAACAAAAGCGAACACATGCAGCTGGAAAGAATCCCTTTTCGAACTATAGTGACAGTTATTGGGCTTGATGCGTCGAAATAGACTCTGCTTGTGATTGTATTGGCTAATTTGAAAGTGGCTAGGGCATGGTTTGCCTTATCGTCCATGCGAATCATGCCACTTGTTGATAACGATAAGTGAATCACCCTGCCCCAGCTCAATTGACTTCGATTATGGTCGAACAAATCACATTCAGAAGTACACTTGATAACGTGACTTCTCTCCATTTTTCGTTGGCTTTTTGCCTTTTCCTATGTAGTTTTATTTTCTAATTTACATTTGCTCAATTTTATTCTTATTTATTCAATGTTCACCTGTATTTTTTGAATGTCGCTTTATTTTCAAACAACCTTCTTACGAGCTTTCTTGTGATTATTTTTATCCGAATGACCAAGCAGAGTGTATTATTCTCTCTCAATTCTAATATCATACGATATGAAGAATTTGAAGATAATCAAAAGTTTACACGTGATGAAGAGCCAAGGACTGCCCATGACTGGCAGCCTTACAGGGCAAGAGTTTTTGATGATGGAACTCAAACATATTTTTGGTAATTCAATTCAATCTATACTTTAAAATTTACAAACTAATCAATGTTAATTAATAGGCGAGCCCACACGTTAACTGTTTTGTTTTTGATGTTATGCTGCCTTGTTTATGTTGGCCTTTTCGAAAAAACTTCCCTAGACACCGATTACAATGTTAAAAGGTTTGCGATTCTTATATACGTCTGTCATTTTTACCAAAATTTTATTTTTAGAGGTTTAATTGCTGTGGTATTAGTATTTATTCTATTTGGTATAACTCAAATTCCTGACGGGCCTTTTATTCGGCCACATCCTGGTAATTATTTGTATCTCAGATTCAAATTTGAATTTTATTTATTTATTTCAGCTTTATGGCGTTTAGTTTTGTGTTTAACGATCATTTATGAATTGGCATTGATTTACATCTTATTTCAAGTATTTTACTTCAACAAGTTGATTTTTATTAATTTTTAAATTTAAACTTTCAATAGTCTCCTGACGATGCAAGAAAGTTATTGATGTATATTGATCCTTCTCTCGGGAAACCTTTAACGGAAAAGAGCTATGGTGGTAATTGTAGAATTTATGATCCGGACCGTCCAAATGATCCATTTCATAATATTTACGTAAGAAAACGAAATTAAATGCAGATGTTTTAAAATTATTAATATTTACAGGACAAATTTGATATTTTTGTGCCTACTCATTTCTTTGGCTGGTGGCTTAAGACTTTGATAATTCGTGACTGGTGGCTATGTACGGTCATTAGCATTATGTTTGAATTACTCGAATATACACTGGAACACCAGTTGCCTAATTTTAGCGAATGCTGGTGGGATCATGTTAGTATTAACCATGTTTTTATTAATCAATTGCATAACTGAATTATTCTCTATTAATGATTTACAGTGGATTATGGATGCTTTAATTTGCAATGGCTTGGGTATCTATTTTGGAATGCATTCTCTCAGATATCTTTCTATGAAACCATACGATTGGCGTGGCCTGTGGAACATTCCTACTTATCGCGGCAAACTTAAACGAATCGTTGCTCAATTTGGCCCTCACAGTTGGGTACAGTTTGATTGGAGGCCTTTCTCAAGTTTCGATCGATGGGTAGCCACTATACTTATCGTTATATCGGTACATATTCAACTTGTCCATTCTTATTGACTCATTACTGATTTTATTTTTATTATTAGCTGTTAGTTGCCGAATTGAACACTTTTTATCTGAAATACGTCCTATGGCTGGAACCTCCTCATCTACTCAATTTGCTCCGTCTTATTCTACTAATATTTTCGGGTGCTGTTGCACTACGAGAAACCTTCCAATATTTAGACGATCCGTAAGTTTTTTTTGCGCTTACTTAAATATATAATGAATCTTAAAATTTTGTAGTGAATGCAGAAAGTTTGGCCGCCAATCATGGGTACTGATAAGCATCATCATAACTGAGCTGCTAATTATTTTGAAGTTTGACTTCGAAGTCATTACCAAGCCACTTCCAAAGCATATTTTTTATTTTTGGATTAGTGCAATAATTGTTCTTGCTTTGTGGACAGTGTGGAGATTTTTCCTAAGAAACACCATAAAGATTCTGTACCAAACTAGGCCTAACAGTAACCAAAATGCAATTCATCACAATAACAATAGTGATAGGGCTAATTCAAATGCAAAGCTGAGTTCCAAAAAGAAAAAATAAATGTTGATGAAACAATAAAGGTGTTTTATTTCTTAAAAAATATTTCATACATTGTTTATGCCACTAGAGCGGACGCGGTAGATGATTCATAACGCCAGTTTGGTGCCAAGACGCTCTTGGTCTTGTAGTAGCGGGCCAATCGATGGATTCGGCTTTCAACAAGAATAAGTCGGAATTTAGCGTCCTTGTCTTTGCGATTTCTTTCAAGATGCTTGCGGATGGCGACTGCCTTTTTGATCAGGTAATATAAGTCTTCTGGTAGAGCTGGAGCAAGACCTCGTTTCTTAAGAATACGCAAGATCTTGTTGCCGGTGACCCAACGGACTTGGGCAACACCGTACCAATCTCGCAACATGACACCAATTTGGGATGGTCGCATACCCTTCTTGGCAAGCTTGGAGATGTGATCAACCACATCATCGGTGGTCAACTTAAGCCACTAAAATAGATACAGATATTAGAAAAATAATTCCGAGCAAATATGAAAATGAAACTTACAGTTGGGACACTTCGTCGGTATGGAAGAGCACTTTGGGAGATGCCCTTGCTGCAATAAAAATAGTAAACACACTAATTAGAAAACCACAAATTGACAAGGACGTTCACTTGGGCCTTTGGCCATTTTGGTACATACCCAGGAGCGTGCATACGACCCATTTTGGTGGATATTTGTTGAATTCACACGTGCAGCAGAAGACGAAAACACCGAAAAGAAAGAAGTCCTGTCAAGGCGGAAGCATTGCCTTTTCTGAGTTGGTCCACTCATAAAGTACGTGCGCGTGGCACTGTTCACATATGTGGTATGTGCTGTTTGTTTTGTTTCTATTATTTCACATTTTAATTTATATGTAAAGATATTTATCAGATATATTTATGATAATTATCTTTAAAATTAGTATTAAGAGCATTTAGGTTTGGAATCAATTTTATAGATTGATTTTGTTGCACTTGACTCAATGAATGTTGTGTTTAGTTTGCAAAACGATTTGTTTACCAATAGTTTTAATTTGTTTTTACTGAAATACTGCTGTTTACCTGCTCTATTTACATTTTTACATATTTTTGTATAAGAACGCGGCTTGTTTGTAAGAATTATTCCATTAACAGTAATCTACTGAATTTATACAAGGCCTTTTCCCATACTGTAATGTGTATCATATATCACAGCTAACAATTGTGCGACAAACACAAATGCATTTCTAGATTTTAAATTCAGTTAAAATTGGTCTTAGTATGATTTTTGAATACAAGAATGTACAAGGATAACAAGTGGAAAGCATTGAATTGTCAATTGTCAATTGAATTGAATGGAAGTTCAATTAAAGTGCAAATGACCGGCAATGAGCGACTAAATCGATAGTATAGAGCGAGAGTGAAGGTCAGTGCAGCTGTGCAGTGGGTAGGACTATGATGCGAGAGCCAATCGGCGTCGACCACATCTCACTGGTGTATTTGTAAACAGACCGACTGTCGACGATGCTGACTACAATGTACAGTACTACATACATAAATCGATAGCATTCCTGGCTCTGCTCACCAATTAGCCACCAATCAATGACCCATTAAACCAGTCCACTCGAACCTATTCTTCTTCGGCGTCAAGATCAATTTCGTTCTCCATTGTTGTTATTTTTGGTTGCGTTAACTAATTACTTTTGATCAGTCAGCCGGTTGATCTCTATTATCTCTGGGTTGTCGCCTAGGTAAGTGTAATCTGGTTGCTATTTAATTGCTACCAACTTATGATTACGTATGCTTTGTGCTGTTCTACGCGATCTTGTTTTGAACTCAACTATATATTTACTTGGCAATATTAACCTTGCATTTTCGTTTAGTAGACTACGCTCAAGATTAACCCAATCATGGATGAAATCTGTTTGGTTATCAAAGCACCCAACCAGAAATATGAAGACCTCAAGATTAATTGCGAGCTTTCCTGGACCATTCTAGACCTCAAAATGTATCTCTTTAATGAATATCCTTCAAAACCAGTATGTTTTTGTTGTTTTTTGTGATTTATTTCTCACTTTTACTCTTATTTAGATTATCAGTGATCAACGTTTAATTTATTCTGGTCATCTTTTGAAAGACGAACAATGTTTGCGTGATATAATCCAGTCTCCAGGTGATAGCAGCACCTATACATTTCATTTAGTTTGCCCACAAAAGCAAACCAATAAATCCGACCAACCAAATAATGCTTCCGAAGCAGCCAGTTCCACCCGAGAATTGCCACCTGAAGCAATCAATGCATTTCAATCATTTTCGCCAAACCTTACGAACCCTTCAAGTGGAAACCCGTTGTTGAGCCATTTTGGTTCTAGCAATAATGCCGTTATGCAGGAATCTTACAACACGATGATGAACCAGTACTACCAATACATGAGCTACTATTATTTATCTTCACCTCCAATCACTGATTATGCTTCCTACTATGCATTTGCTAATGCTTACATGAGAGGAGTGAATGTTAACAATTTAGCTTCTCCGAATTTGAATGCGACTAATGAAAATGCCAACAATAATGCTAATGGCAATGAAAATCAAAATCAACCTAATGCGGCAGCCAACAACAGAAACGCTAATAACCAAAACAACAACCAGGCAGATAACGAAGAAGGAAACCGAGACTGGACCGAATTGCTTTACTCTTTTTCCAAAGCTATGGTAATGCTCAGCATAATGTACTTTTATTCTTCCTTTGGCCGACTTTTGCTTCTAATCACCATCGCTCTGGTCCTCTATCTGTACAAGAATGCACGTTTGGTTGGCGTTCAAAATATTTTGAACAATAATAACAATGAACAAGACAATGTCAGAGAGCAGCCACAAATGGAGCCAGCCAATAATGAAGCAAACAATAACGAAAATCCTCAGTCTGAACAGCAGGACCTTCCAGATGTTGGCGATAACAATTCCTCGAACGCAACTCCCGAGAATTTGCGCTACTCTGGACTAAGACTGGTTTGGGTGTTTGTCTCTTCCCTCTTTACGTCTTTGATACCCGATCCAACCCCGATAAACTAAACATTGTGATTAATATGTGGATCCGTTCTGCAATGGAACAACTTAGGCTAATATATTTGTGTTTAACCACAATTGAATTACTAATAATAATATAATATTTATACTTTGTCAATAATAATAATTAATAGTTGATTGATTACAATTGTATAACAAAATATTCATTCTCTATGTAAAGTGTATATCGTTTGTGCTTCGTATAATAAATGAAAATGTACAAAATATACCAAACAGTATGTCGATATGAGTATTGAACTATTGGTGGGAAGGTTTGGTAATACGCATCAATCAGTCTCGAGTTATCTCATGGCAACGCGGTTTCGTTTGGATGGCAGTTGGTTAAGCATTGTATTGAACTATAATAAGCCATCAATGAGAGCAGCAATAAATGACGATTAAAAGCAACCATCACGATTGGCATCATAAACGTTTGCAATCGCTCAAATAGATCTTCGCTTCTTTGGGCACCTATGCAGTTGAAGGAAAAAAGCATTAGAAACAAATTCAAATAAACATGTCCATAGCTACATTTGCTAATAAACCTAGAACATTTTGAGAGCTTTATTAGCTACTTTTCCACGACAACAATCTAGCAATAGAAGCCTAATAAAATATTTACAAATGAAGGCACGAGAGATTACAGGCTTTCTACCACATAAGCGAGCAGATTTATGAATTCCAATTTTTGATAAATAAATAAATAAATAAATACAAATGCCAAATGAGATATCTAGATGTGATTAAATTTGTGATAAAATGTAAATGTGACAGACTCAATGATAGTGACTAATGTCAGCGAAGACATATTTTACATTTGGCCGATTTGATCAAGTCAACTAGTCCATGTCATATTTCGAGACGATTTAGGAGACTTGCGCATTTTCAAAACTTATTCTGATCGACACCAAACTAAAAAGACGCACTTGTCAATAAGCTGAATTAATATATTTGCAGCCATTAGAAAAGAACTAGCATTAACTACTTGTATAATTTGTAATTAAGTACTTATTCGTAGTTGACCAAAGTGGAGTCTTTCTTAACAAAAATGAAGACACCAACGCATATGGCAATACCGACGCATAATATGGGTGTTAAGTATTTGTAAAGTTTTTGTTTGAACTTTAACCTTTCTTCCACTTCTTTTTGTTTGCGTTTAATTCTATTAATGGCATCCTGAGTCTTTTGACGCTTTTCTTCTCGTTTTCTCAAACGTAATTCTGTTTCGTTGTTGGCTTCTCCATCTTTGTTCAGATTTGTCTCATCTAAAACAATATCTTCAGATGCGTTTTCCTCTTCATCAACACCCAAGGATCGCATTATGGTAACGTTGTTGTTATTCGA
The DNA here is from genome assembly GCA_023373905.1 of Rhizoglyphus robini. NCBI lineage: Eukaryota > Metazoa > Arthropoda > Arachnida > Sarcoptiformes > Acaridae > Rhizoglyphus > Rhizoglyphus robini. The sequence continues at coordinate 4,105,622 of JAKIJQ010000007.1, read as the reverse complement.
ATTCAATCCTTCCACGAGGATTTGTTTAGAGCCTTCGAGTATGGCTTGAAAAGAGAAACGCAATTGACCAGGAGTTTGGATTAAGCCCATTCGATATTTGCGCATTTCTAACAAAATATCGAGAACATTTATGGAGTCTCTGCATTTGTTCTTTTCAATCTGAAAAGATCAAATTAGCAAAAATAACATATGCTTGAATCACTCACCATAACCAAACAAGAATCAACAAGGACAAATGTCCCGGAGCGGCCAATTCCTGCACTGCAATGAATTGCAGTTGGCCCATACATATCAATGTTTAAACATCCAGATTCTCGCACAGCATTCAAAAATTCGAGAAATGAATCCGAACTCTTAGGTAAATCAAAATCCGGCCAATGTGTATAATGAAAATGCAGAACTTCTCTAGATTTATCGGACTAAAAACGAAATTAAAATATTTCTATAATAATTTTAAATTTTAAATTACCATCAAATCGACCAATCGAAACTTTCTCAAGATGTAATAATCAAATTTCTGCGCGGAAATAAGCTCAACTTTCAAACTAACATCTTCAAAAGTAATCTCGTCTTCATCGTCATTTTCTTTCCCATTTGGCCAATATTGGTAACACTTTTGATGCCCCCGCTCAACCAAATTGTTTAACATCAAAATGGCTTTAGAATTTTGTTCCCAAATCATAAGCCAAAAATGGCCAGATGTTGAATTTAAAGGACCCTGTAAAGTGCTTTAATTTAAAACTAGTTTTAAAAAATTATGTAAATAAAAACCTGTGTGAGAATATATTTGCGATTTGCGGGAGGAACACAAACATAACTAGCATTTATATAATTCAAGTCATATCTTTCAAGTTTGACGCGTGTTTTATCGTCTAAAATTGAATGAAAAAAAGCATTTTAAAAATAAAATATTAAATGATCGAATAATTACAAGGAACCACATCAAGATATCTATTGAGGCATTTATTCTCTATTCTGGACGAATCTTTGGTGGGCAATTTTTCAGAAATCGAATATATATTCTGCAATAATGAGCAAAGAATAAATTATCTATATTCACCGGCAATCATAATATTCACTTACAGAAAAAATTTCGTTCCATTTTCGATTACGTTCATAATCTTGAAATTCAGCTTCCATTTTAGAAAAACATATGCAGTATGCTTATTGGATAATGACGGAATTTAAAAGCTAATTAAACCAATCAAAACGGTCGTGTTTGTTGTTTTCGGCAGTTTGTATAATCAGAACAGTTTAATGTAAACAAGACGATAGTGGATAGTTCACATTTGGCGAACAGCGATAAACAGTTTGATGCAATATTAAGGTACTGGTAATTCAGTCTAGTCAGTGAGAGTGCTGTTGCAATTGAGTGGCCTCACTGGTCGAGCAAGGACTTAACTCGGAATGGACACGTTCGGATGTAAAGTAAATGAACAAAACAAGCCAACTGACGATTCGGTCGATTATAGACAGGCGCAGGCAGTGCGGACGGACAGAAAGACACAGCTCGTCAGCAGTGAAGGACGTCTTAGTGGCCCTATCGATACCTTCCCTGGGTAGGTCTCAAGCTGTTGCCACAATAGCAACTGTCTCCTTTCACAACTGTTCCTTAGAGGCATAGTCATTACACATTAGACCTTGGTCCACCTTGAAAAAGGTCCTTGTTCTCTAGCTTTTGAGTTGACGCAATCGCTTCGGATGATGCCTCCGGACATTATGACCTGACTTGATTCCGAAGAAAGCTCTAAGCCTGGCTTGCGGTCATCAACAGTTGAGCACTTCTCGGAAGCGCACTTTAGCTGAATCAAGCTGATTGCTTCAGTTCAACTGAAATGTCGCTAATCAACCTATTGTGGACTGCCATATGGAGTTGTTGCGCTTGCGGTGTGGTGGACATGTAAACTTGACTCTCAGTGATGGTGCAAGTTAACTGAATTGCTCTTTGTTTCCTCATAGATTTCACCAACATTCATGACAAATTCTCAGAAACGAACTTTTCTCAATAACTATAACTTGAAATTGCCTTTCTTTATTACAGAACTTGTCTTTTATGTTCAAGTGTCTCTAATTGCATGTAGTTGGCTTGCTTGACATTTGCTAATAAGCCCACACGTTTGTCTTTGCCTTGGGTTGTGTCACCTGCCAGTAAATATATCAATGTTTGTTGTTTCCCTTCTGGAGTTCGTCTCTAAGGTGGTTGGCAATTAGATCGCCCGTACTGTACCGTGCCTGTGCTCGCAAATTAGCATCGCTGGGTTGACATTTGCCAGTGCAATACTTATGGGAGGAGATATGCATTCACAGAATTACAAGCCAATCGAGTGCCAACAGCTGCGGATTGTCGTTGCAATCACCACTCTATCATATAACAATGTATTGCCAAATGACACTTTCTCTCGGCAAATAGCTCTATGCTCAACCAATAGATGGCATTGGTCATTTTATTGGTGTTTTGTTCGATATTGGGTTGACAAGCGGCAATTGCTATTCAGGCAGTACAGTGATACTGATTGCATTTGCTCGTGACTTTACTACTGATTAAGGCAAAGTTCGACCGTAGAGACACAAAGGAAGCCAAGTTTGCAGTGTAAAATTCAATTAACGCTATCCAATGCTTCTCTCGATCGATCGATGATGTCTTCCAGTTGGTGTGGTCTTTATAGAGTCGACGGGCACAACATCGCGCCAAATGTCAATTAGAAGCTTTCTCATTATAGAGGCATCACCAGGCGAACTGAAATGCCTGCGAATGTGTCATTACCGAAATCGACCACTTACAAAATGTTAGACGTCAATTTGGCATGATAGATCGTGATGTTTTAAATGGTACTCGAATGGCCTCACTTGGTGAATTGTCAACTGTCACTTTGTGCAGCAAGCTCTTACTCGGCTATAGAGCACCTTATTTAATGGAGATAGAGTTAAGAGCAGAGTGACAGGACACGCACCGTCAAGGCAATATTTCAAACGTCCACTGGCGAGTGTCCTCAGTGACTCACTTTGTCCAGTGCCTTAATGGCAATTTGCATCCTCAGTCTGGCCATTAGGCACGCACTTCACTTCGCTTGTGGCCACATTTGACCACTAGAAAGTGTTGTCGTTTGAGCCTTTGTGGACATGTACAATATTCCCATAGTTTAGTGATCTTTGATCAGGCTTAATCGAGTTTAATTTTACCGCCAAGCAATTAACAAGAGAGTAAATCTAGAGGAGAATGGAGAAGAGGGCAATTTGTCGGGAAGTTTGCTTTGGACATGTTTCCTCTCGAAGGAAGACGATAATTTCCTTAGATTTGCGCCACTTGTCGTGAACGTAAAGGCACGATGCTTGCAGCCTAGAGCACTTGACTCGTGTATTGTCTAATTCAATTTGCTCTTTCTCTATATTAGGTCGAAAGCACTAATTGCCAAGCCGCAAGAAATCATTTGCACTTGAATCGTCTCACCAGGAACAGCCAAATCGAAATGTCCATCTATTGTCAATCCAATTGGTTCATTACACTCGGTCGTTGTTTGTTTTACCTTGTCGTACCACTAATTCACATGCCAACCAGGCAAATAAATCAAAATGGAGCAATTCTTGTGAAAGCAACGTAGCACGCTGGTCGAGCACAAGATCGCCACAATGCATTGACAGGAGGTGAATGAAAGGCGCGTGTGTGTGTCGACTGAGTGGATCCACTGACCAGTGGCACTGAACAGATCGTGTCAATGGTCACTCGGTTCGATCTGACTGACACTGCTCGGTCTCACTGACCATCCAAGTGTGCATCCTTTGATGGCGCTGGTCTGTGCACAGTAGAGCAAGAACTACTCTGTCATGGTGTCTTTTCGGTGCCACTCGGCCAATTGACTGCAAATAATAGCATCGCAGCTAAGTTTGATTGAGGCTCAATCACTAATTATGAGTTGTTGTCAGCACTAATGCTTACATTGTTCACTGATTACATTCGCTGTGAATTAGTACGTGCTCAGGAAGAGCGCTCAAATCAATTGGCATGGTCTAGTCACGTGTCTGGCAAAGTTTGTTTCGACCAAAGTCTTGGCCAAAGTAAATGTCGCCCTCGTGGTGTTTTGCATTAGTGGTCACCAAACGTACGAAGCACACTTCAATGAAAACATTCTCATTGCGCATCGAGCTAAGTGAAATGAATCAAGCAGACACAAGTAATATGAATATTAAACGGTGGCTTAGAATAACAAAGTCACAGTGCAATAAGCGAAATGTGAGTGAGAGATGGCCCGAAGCATGCACAAGTGCAAATCTAGTGACGACACTTCTACTACTAATCGAGTCGATTATGGCTCGGGCAGAGTGTGAGCGCCGTTGACTGCATCGATGGGTCCATTACTATGTGCACTCGGCAATGCTCAATCAAAGCATAAACCGCGTATCTTGCTCAAAAGGGACAAACAAAACGGTATTCTTTGGCCAATTATGCATGGCCCATAGACTGGCACGGCGTGATGTTCGATTGTGGCGAGTGCACTCCATCGACCATTCTCGCTGGTTCAACTTGAATCACTCTTGTCTCGGTCTAATTTGCACTTTGCCTCTGGAAACATATTGCAATGGGTCGAATCGAATCGGATATATGCCATTAGTGGGACACAGTAAAGCAATCCATTGCACCCGACCTGGTCTCGCTCGATCGCTTGATCCATTGTCGACTACTTATCGATTGATTTCAAGGGCAACTTTATACTATTTGCCTGGGAAACAGTTAAAAGTCTCAATGGGCTGGGAGGACAATTAGCTAGTGAGTGAGGTGGCAATAAGAAGACCGAGTCAGTGACTGCTAAGTGGCCACTTTGTGGTCTGACCCCAAGAACAATGGCCAATCTGTCAATGTGTCCTGTGAGCAAACAAATAAATAATCTCGCTTCTCAGCAAAGCTAAGATGGAGAAATGATGATTCGGGAAATTTTAAGGATATCCCGACTCTTTCCGTTTCCTTCCTTTGTGTGCGGTCTGTATGGTGTTTGCTTTCGCCACTGCCCCAGTCAGACACATTCTCCAATTCTGTATTCTGACATGGAACGGATGGAGCCAGCCACGGTCAACACTGTTAATCAAACTGACACTTGCACATCAGTTCAAGGTGAAAAGTGACACAGTGAAGACATGACCGAGTAGCAATTGCAAGTCTTATGTGCTCTCGTGCTCAACAAGCACATCACCGGCCCAGTCGGACTGCCTTCTACCTCGTCGGTTCAATTGGTCCACTGGAGCAGTACCGCATCGGAAACATCACTTTGGCAAGTGATCATTGCACCCGACTCGGACAGACAAACCCGAGCATCATTCGGCGGAGGCACGACTGGTACAGTGGTGCAGATGTGCGCCCAAATGGCAGCAAGCAGTGATTCATGGGCAATTAAGGCCAATCTGTGCGCATTAGTGAGGCGACACGGTGCCATGTCGGTCCCCTTGATTGTGTCGATTTGTTTTTAATCGAAGGTGTCTGCTTGGCTTGACTGCCCAGGAGGAGGCAATCGGCTCGATTGTGACTTTGTGTCCTGTCGTGTTGAGGTGCTAATTGAACGATTTTAATTCTCTCTATTCACTCGTCCTGGCACTGGCACAAGTCGATTTTCGGTGGTCTCAGCTGCTAACACCAAGTGGGCCACAGAACAAGTGGAGTCAAAGCAATGGCAAGATTGCAATTACTCTTGGCACAGACACATTCGTGTGTAAATTGAATTATTTAAATTCATTCATTTGTTTCATCACTGCTCACTGTGCCATTCAAGTGTTTACTTGTTTGAAAGTTTGTTTTTTGTTTGCGATAGTTAATCTAATTTACCTCTCAAAGGCACATCCCAACTGCAATTGTGCTAATTGTCTTGCCGAATTTTATCCCGCCGAGCATAACACAAGGCAGAATGGACACATTCGACTCGACCAGTGCCTCGCTGACTCGATCGGTACACCAAGTTGCTCTCCAATTTTCCATAGGTGGCATTTGTTGTTTGCATGTGTCTCTTTCGGGGTGCAAGTCCCATCGTTTGTCGGTTCAGGATGATTTGACCAATGTAAGCAGTAGTTCCCAGGTCAAGGCCCACTCGTGTCAATAGAAAGTACACAACGTTCAAAGAAATTTCTCACACCTACGCGCCGGGCAATGATTAATTAGGTGTCGTTGGAGGTGCTGTCATTGGAAGAGATGATTTACTGTGCCAAACTGATTGTCTTAAAATATTAATTCGCTTGCTGACCAACCGTTTGCCAGTGATCTGTCAGTAAATCTATATTTTATGCTAATCGCCCGTTCTATGAATTTGTTATCGCTGTAAGGCCAACTACAGATAAGTGAATAGAGCAAATTGGAACAAACGGTCAGTGGCATAAGCTCAGAAATCGATCAGTTAATAAGCACTCGGATCAGTGGAATCGATGAGTGAGCAGTACAGTGGCGGTACAGTGCGTAATTGATTAAGTCGAGTCTCATCTCAATTAAAATGACAAAGGACAGTGCACTAGTGGCAGTGGCACACGCACCGAACAATGCGCCATTGCCATATCGAGTAATGACTGCCGTATCGAGTCAAATTAATAGATCACTGCGAAGGCCGATTCTGTCGATTGTCTTTGATTTGTCGATCTCTCCCTTTCGGTCTTGGCTGGACGAGCCAAGCGGATCGCTTTGTTTCATGTTTCGATACGGCACGGCGAGTGACTCCGTCAGTGCGATTTGTGCACTAACGACCACTGCCAACAAAGCGACGGTAACGAGTCGAATGGCTCCGACCGAACCAACAAAGGCGACACAACTCCTCACAAGTCCGTATCAAATGGCTTGCCTCTATTAGCCATGATGGCTAGTTAGCGATGTTGCTCCTTACCACAAGCGACATTGTTGTCCCAATCATGGCCATTACCATCGAAATTAAACATTTACCAAAACAATCTCACAGCCAGTGATATCGCCGCCGAGTGCACATACACACACACATTGATCGTGCTCTCAATAGCCACGTGCTCAGGGCAAAGCTTTTAACTAGTGTGTCTGCTCATCCGATATTATTTACCGCACTGCGTCGAAATCAGAGACATAGTTGTGTAGTGAGACACCGAGTCGAGTCGAGTCGACTGTGTCGCCTCGTTCACGTGCCGCTTTTGAATTTTAAATGTCGCGACCAATAGACCATCGACATTGTCCTTTTGGCCTCAGCACCAATCATCGAGCATTGTGCATATGACCATGCGAGAACATACTCTGGCCACTACTGCCAGTCACCAGTGACAGTCAATGTTGGTACCTTGTATTGGTAGTAATTGTGAACACAAGCACTGCTCGTTCTGGCCAATCGAAATTCAATTATGCGCACAGCGCCATTCCCTCGGCCCGTCACAGTGCCATATTGTCACAGTAACAAATTAAATGTCGAGCTAAATATCGAGCGAACGTCGCTAATCTATTTAATGACACTTGGCTCGCTCCATCGACAGTCATATTTTATTCATTACCAACTCGAGCCTTTATCGCTGCTCCATTGGCCGCCACGTTATGGCCGATAGATGAGCACCGCCACATCTAGGCTGGCACATCGCATTCGACAAATTGTGGCATGTTGTTTTGTCTGGTTAAATTTTAATTAAACCGAATCGATAGTAAGTGCATCGAGCACTGGTCCACTGGTCTCAGTGGTCTTACAGCTTTCACTGGTCTCACTATGCTCACTAGACACTGGTGCACTGTCACTTGGCGCGTAGGCAACAACAACGAGTCATCTTTTGCAGGCTTGATTAACTCAATCAACTCTCGGTGCAGTCAATCAATTACCGAGTATCGAGCCCTTACTGTGCCACAAATTAGCCTTTCCTAAAGCTGTCTTGTCGCCATTGCGCCAAAGTCTCCTCCCTCTGGCTCAGTCCAATGCCGAATGGTGGGCTGGCCTGGCACTGAGTTGCTTCACTGATTGGCTGTGGCCTGTCCGTATAGACCACAAGCACTGAACAGAAATAGCAGTCTGTTCTGGCAGAAGTGCAACTCGATGCAAAATCGAATGCATCCAAGTGGTCAAGTCACTAGGTCTTCACTGCAAGTCACACTTCTGCCAAGTTGACAGCAAAGCAAGCTGGTGCCGAACCACATCTATTCTAGTTCTTTCTAGTCAGATTGTTGTGATCCAAACAGTGTTTGTTTGTGTTCATTTGCTCATCCGATCTCACCTCGCCATCGTCTGCCTATGCACAGACTGGCAAAGTTCAAGTCGAGTGACTCATCACCCCCTTCACTGTCCCCTCTCACCTTTGCGGCCATTGCCAGTCAACCAAATTCGGCATTTGCAAGTGACCACCACAGTAAGCCATTTGCCAATATGCTCTTCACAGGTAGAGTCGTCGATTAGTGGTCGTCTCGTTTTACGGTAACCGTGCCATCCCACAGAATCAACATACAAAACATCATGGAATTCTCCAACACCAGCTTCACCTGCTCAAGGTAAGTCACCTTTGCCACCAAAGCTTTCTATTCGACAAATGGAGCCATTCTTAAATCAAAGGAAGGATATGATTAGCGCTAATTAGTTGGTTCCTTCCTTCGATCAATTTACATCGAGTAAGACTCGTTTGAGAAGAGACAAATTTTGGCAATTTAAATTTAAACAGAATAGTGAACTAAAGCGACAAAGGATAGCGAGTTGTCACCTAGGGGTGTTAATGTGCCACGCCATAAATAATGGCAGAAAGCTGTCTGCCGAGATCGCTCAAGGCGAAATGGTTGCTTTCACATTGGTGACATTAACGTAAGAGAGTACAATTATTAATAGGCCACACTGTCGCCCTCAATGACTGCCTCTTTAAGCGCCATTCGATGTCGGTTTGCTCAAATTGGCCAGCTCGACTCGGTGCATCTCGATGGTGGCACATCGGTCTGTGTCTGTGTGTGCATTAGCTTGGCATAAATGGTCCATTGTGGTGCATGTCAGCACTGGCTAATTTATTTGATTATGCCTGTCTGTCCTGTTTGCCCAGCTAAGTGAGTGACATCTTTATGAATGGTTTTCGCTGCAAGACAGACTGCTCCCATTGGCTGCTTAGTGCAATCTACCCGATAAGGTTGCTCCATTTGTGCCACTGCCGACGTGTCAAAGTGTGTTTGTCTATATCTGGCACTAATGTGTCCATTACCACTGCTGACACAACAATCTTGTTCATAATTTATCTCATATTAACTGGCCCATTGCAATCAAATCACATCATCCATTGGCCTACTGAAATACCAATTATTCGTGCTACTTGCCATTTGAGTCTATTTGTTAGTGAAAATTTGATCTCAAACTCAAATAACGAGTGGCTTTAGACTGCGAGGAGACATCTCAATTAAGGCTCAAATTGGCTAAACAGACGGCACCGAACAAAGGCGCGATCGCAAACAAGTCGTTTATCATTTCAGTTTGTTCTAACCACGGGCCGGCTACACTACAAAAAATGCTTTTTGCCCTTCAGTGGCTCATTTACCAAAGTGGTCTTGCTTTGTGCTCTTTTTCCATCCCAACTTTATGTTGGAGTTCATTCAACATCAATTCGATTGAACAAATATTGAAATGACTTCTGAGGTTGCAGTGAAAGTCAATTAAAGCGAAAGTAATCCCCCAATAGAGTGGCCAGTTGGTGTATTGATTGATCAAAGCACCTCGATGACAGCATAGTTCTGTCAATTTGGTCTATTTGGTCTGTCGCCAGTGGGCCTGTTAGGTGAGCTAATTCGGGCAGTGATCGTCGAGTGAATCGCCGCATGGGACATGCCACCGACACGCACCGATTGCGTGTCTGTGCGGCCTCACAAGCCCAAAGGAGGCAGTTGGCCATTTGCCTAAATGGCGTAATCGTTGATTGAAATTAATCGAGTCTATTTGTGCTGATGGCTGCAATGTCACCCTGGCACGGCTAATAATCGAGCACTAAAGTTAATTATAAGTTAGCCAACACGGACAGTGTCCCAGTGGTGTGGCCCTTTGCGAGCACCATGACAGCACCAACCTGGAACGCGCCACTGCCAGTGAACACGTCAATCAGTGCCGACTTGATGTGTTCATTGCCTCTCTCACCACAAATTGGCCAAATTCTCGTTTTACATAACATGGGCGTAGGATCGTTTAGCTCACTTGCTAGGTGGCTTCATATTGCACGAAATCAATGCTTTTGGCGAGACACCATTTGCTCTCACTAATTGCCGGTGCACCGAGCCATAATGGCCTCTGTGTACGCACGTCTCAGTGTTAGGCAATGGACTGTTAATCGATCCACTCGGACCATTCCCAGGACATGCCATTCTCGGTCTGTTCAACCCGAATTGACACAAAGTTGTTTCTCTTTGCAGGTTACCACTCCAACTCAATAGCAGGCATAACGAGCAAGACTTCCTCACTGGAGCAGACTCATTCGCATCTAAATGTTCGAAATGCAATTCAAGGTAAGTTCCGATTGAACCTTTCGCAAGCAGGGACTATTGCAAATTGAGTCGATCAATATTCATATTATTTTATTCATTTCCCAATTTATGTGTATACATAATTAAGCAGAATTATATGAAATGAAGTTTTTCACTTTGCGTTTTTAAAATTAAAATTCATAGATATCAGGTGAGCTAACTGTCGTACTTAAGTAATTTGACATATAATATTTTCTTTTGTCAGTTTGTTCATTTGGTCACCTCACAGGCGACAAAATAGTTTGATCAGTTGGTAAACAAAGTTGGTTGCATAACGCAATTACGATGACATTAGCAGGCAGTGTCCAGAGGAGAGCAATTAAGTGAGCATTAGGAGAAACACTGTGCGCGTGTCTTTGTTGGCTCGATGGCACTCGACGATGGTCAATTGGGCCACAAACGGCTTGGTGTGAGTGACAGGAGGACACTAGGTCGACTTATTAGACCACAATTGGCATTGACTTTGTTTGCCGAGCACTCGTCTAGTGGCGAGTATCGTGTTCGGCAATGTCTCGCTTTGATTGTGTTGACCGAGTCAAACAACGCAATTTGCCATTTGATTCGATCCACCACCAAATCTGGCTCGCTTTGTTGACGCACTAGCAAGTTAAGCCATTCTGGTGATTCTCGCTTTGGCACTGTTTGCTTTGCCATCATTCTGGCGGTGTTGTGGAACACCGAGAAGCCAAACAGGCAAACAGACAAACTGGCACAAACACATTTCACAACTATTTGCACAAGCACTCGACAATGCTCAGTCCGTGGTCTGTCGGTATTAATTTGTCTCTCCTCAAGATCCATATCAAATGTTTGGACCCACAAGCAGTCGACTGGCCAGTTCGGGTAAAGCATTTATCCACTCGGTCTGTTTCCTCGTTAACCGAACGTTTGTTGTCATTTCGATCAGGTTCAGGCCAAATTCAGCTATGGCAATTTCTTCTCGAGCTTCTTTCGGACAGCGGCAATTCAAACTGCATCACATGGGAAGGCACAAATGGCGAATTCAAGTTGACCGATCCAGGTTTGTTTGCACCCAATTTCAGCAAGCGCTAATCCCAACAAGCAATAGTGAGTGAGTGTAACTTTTGCCTTCTTTTCACAGATGAAGTGGCCAGGCGATGGGGAGAACGGAAAAGCAAGCCAAACATGAATTACGATAAATTGAGCCGAGCACTTCGTTACTATTACGACAAGAACATCATGACCAAAGTGCACGGCAAGCGATACGCTTACAAATTCGATTTCCAGGTTAGTTGGGCACTCTTGCTCCACTTTGGCTTGATTAACCGCAAGTGATTTGAGTGACGCACTCTTGTGTAATAATCTGATTAGTGATTGCATTGAGCCAATCGAGCAGTTGAGAGTGTCAGTTTGTTAGATGTTGTCCGCGTTGTCCACTGAATGGTCTCTTCTTTCCAACAGGGACTTGCTCAAGCCACACAGCCAACGCCTGCAGACACGTCCATGTACAAAGGCGCCTACCAGTCGGCTGACCTGTTCATGCACCCATCAGCCGGTTATCACCACAGCTCCTCCACCAAGCATCTCAACTTCATGCACGGCGCAGCAATTTCTCCGACCTCCTCGGGCAGCATCTTTCCCTCGGCCACCTCATACTGGACCAGTCCCGGTGCGGCGAACTTGTACTCGAACATCGCCGCAGCATCGAACCATGCCTCGATGGGTCACCATCCGCATCATCATCCCTCAAGTCACATGGCCTCGCACATCGGCTCTTACTCCCACTATGCCTGAGCAGTGTGTCTATCTCGGGTGCCTCTGTAAATAGTCCTCACTTGTTTACTACTTCATCGACCTGCATCGATATCGAGTCTAGTGCTTCAGTTTGTTTCATGTGAATCGATTCAATCGCATGAAGGCAAGTGTACTCCCATTGGAGTGACCTTTGACCGGTCTCATCTAGTCAATGTACATACATACCGAGCTGTCAATTAGTTCAATAAACTGCGACTGGCAAATGTCTCAATCGCGCCAAGCCATAGGTTAGCAAATGCTAACTTAGCATCAATCAGTTTGTGTTGTCATTGGGGCCAACTTTCCCATCAAAAGGCTAATCTGGCAAGTGAACAGTTCTCATATGGTGGCAATCAGGCACAAGTCCAATCGAACCACTCATAGCTGGTAACACTTAATGTTTATGATTTGTGCCATTACTCGGAATGGAAACAAGACAAGTACTTTCTATATAAATCAAGCCAAATAAAAGAATTTGTCCGAGCGTGAAAATAGAGCACAATGATTAACTGGACTAAATGAGAGGCCGAAGAGAACAAAACGTTGTTGAGACCGAATTTGTTGTCGATTATTGGCTTAACGAGCAAACGTGAGCCAGAACGAGTGACTCGGTCGTGTTGGCACTAACGAGCCAGCTCCAGTCCGATCGACCGGGCCACGAGTATATATCGAGTGCTACGGACGCGTTAAATGGAAACAATGAGGAAACATGAGGCTCGTGTGTATCGAGCCACCGAGCCAGTCACCCAGTGAATGGATCGCGTGTAAGACAAAGCACCACAAAGGTCGTAGGTCAGAGGCACGAGGCACGTAATCACTCAATGAATACATAACTCACTCGGTGTGAACGGGCAAAACAAGCCGAGTCGGACTCGGTCCCATGGTGGCTCGATTAACTTGCTCACTAGCCACTTTGACTCTCAATTGGCCCCAATGGTCCGACCTTGTTTGCCACACTTTGATCGTTCTATTTTGATTGGCTCAACATAAACAATGGTCCATCTATTGACTGTTCGCCATTTCACAGCCAACACGACAACTTCACAAGCACAACCAAAGATTACCATTACCACAGGGCCACACAAGCAATCGTGCAATTTGATATCAACTCGATTGCTCTTGGGAGAATTGCTGCGCGTTATTTAATTGGCTTGTGGCACTATTAAAGTTAATTAAAAGCCAATGAAAACACTACTCTAAAATGTTCAGCCCCGCAATGTGTTACTTTTAACAACACTAAACATTCTAGACAGTCCAGTATGTCTAAATTGGATCGCAGTGGCAATACATCTACAACTGGTTCGGCCAAAGTATTGTGCTTCATTAGGCAATAGTGTCACTATTGTCGTACTGTTGTGTCAATCGGACCGATCACGAGCCATTGAAAGTGATCGAAAAAATGCGAAGAATGAGAAGAATCGCCAGTCGACAGCGAGTACAGTGTTCAACTTTGAATGGACTAAAGTGTGGCAGTGAAGTGAACAGGCTGACTGTTCATTTCGCTCCTGTCAGTACAGTGTAGTCTGTCTACTCCAAAGGACAGATTTAGAGGCAATTTAAATTTGTCTCATTATCGAGTCGAGTCTTGTTGGCAAGTATAGTGTCCTAATGGAATAATAAGGAGAGTGCAGTGAGAGTTGTGCTGGTTCCAATCACGGTTGGACGAGTTTTCTCTATAAGCGTCAATTGTGGAAATATGCAAATGCGCCCAGTGGAGGCATACAAATCGATACACTTGGCGGCACGTTAAATTGTGTCATTACATAAATGAACAACTTGTCGAGGCAATCTTTCTTCCATCTGCAGCTGTCGAGCAGTACATTAACGCAATGGCGCCCGGAGAAGCGTCATCTCATTTAGTCTGCCAATCGACTTTTATAGAGCGAATTTGGCCACTGCCACGACGATAGCGATCGCTTTCAATTAACTCGATCCAATCGGAGAATAGCAAATTTGCTGACACTCCGACACTGACAAACTGATGAACTTGCCATAAATTTCATTTGCCTTCATTCATTATGCCACGGCTGTGGAATGGTGCGCTTTAATTTAAAGCCTCATTTATTTTGCATAGATCAAATGGCAAGCAGGCACTAAGTAGAGAAGTGATGAGTCCGGCTCATATGCAAGTGCCTTTGCTCGCTTGTCATGCATGCTGTAATATATTAATGGTGCTATGGTGCCAATTAGCTATATAGCCAGTTATTAGTGGCCTCACACGATGGATCGTTCACTGGTCCTAGATGTCAGCAGCTAATGCATCGGCAAACAAGTCAATTGAGGTGACACGCTCCTCGAGGAGTGAGATCCAATTGGTAATTGGTGTTCGATCTGCTCGGTGCTCGACCAAGTACAGCCACAGTTTGTCAGTGCAATAGTGCGCATTGCACACCGGGCCAATCGAAAGTAAACATCTCGGACATGACCGGTAATGATAAACATCCGATAGCGGCAATAACCAAGCCAGGCCAGCAAGCCAGTGCCTGTCGCAGTGGTCCACTTGGGTGCTTTCCTCTTTCCTCTTCCTGGTTCCATTTTTCTTCATCTGCCACAAGACAACGAGACTCTCGGTACTGTCCACTGTCTGATCACGTGATTCGATGGCAAGTTCGATTCTACTAATCGATGATCTATTTGGGGGGAAAGGCAGTGCTCGTGCAATTGACTTTTGAATTGGTTGAAGTCGATTGATTCGAGTGCAGTTGTGATTAGTGTCGCTAACTGACATCTCACTTGATTTATGTTTGGCTCGACTTGACTTGGCCCAGTATCTGGACAATTTACTTTGAGTTTGCAAACCAAATAGCATAGTAGTCATAAATAAGAATTTGCATTTAAAAATGGCAACACAATTTGAATAATCAAATGGAACTGCAATTGATGATTGGTGGCCACCAACAAATGAGCGTCGATGAATGGCCAAATGAGTACGCCGAGCAGTGGGCCCGAGTGCAGCAGTGCACAAAACGTGTCTTTTCACTTTGCTAAAGTGGTTCGGTCTTAAAAGTTTGCTCCTTTATTGGCCATTGCGACCAGCCAGACAGGACGGCTGAGTGGCACAGCAAGCGAACACATTTGACACTGCCACTATCGTCTCATCTGACTGCAGTTCCGGTCTTTGCGTGCCGACCGGAAAAAGTTCCATTAACTTCATCAGCATCAGCATCACCGAGTCAGCACTGTGTGCACTCAGTCTCGGACGGACCTCGACTGCCACTCGGTCTGGCTGTTCTCTTTTCTGCTTCTAATCACTTTGATTATTTTCTCCATTAAAGAGCCAACTGTAATTTGTACTCAGTGTTCAGCAACGCTAATAGTGCACAACGTATGGTTTAATTATTATTTTAAACTGCCTATATATCACCAATCAGTACAATCACCAAGCGAGCCACAACACAGACGCACACCAAATAAAGCAACGAATCAACGCTGGACGCGGTCATTATCTCGAAAACAATCGAGTCACTGGCCAATGGCGTGCCCATACTAAACACAAATGTCTGTATTAATGAGTATTTTGTATCCATTCAGTGACAAAACAGTCTAATGGCAATCCTACAAATGACTTCAAATGGCTAGGCCAAACAAGGTACAAACATGACATGCCAATATGCAAACCACAATATCTACCACTGCTATATTGTGGCGATTACTATAGATTGCTTCATATTAATGCACACAAATATTTACAAGTCTATTAAATAAAGACACCGTATATCAACACAACCAAAGTGTAAACAAATAACAGGAATGTAGCAATAGAATAAATAGAACCCAGAACAGAAGCAATAAACTTATAGCATAGCTCCAGCTTCGTCATCTTCTTCTTGCTCAACAACTTCGCCATGATTGTCACCAGCTGCAGCTGCGCTTTTCTTAGGTTCATATTTAATAAGTAAATCTCGAATAATCTTGGTAACTTCGTTCTCCAAATTTTGAATAAAAGGTGACTTTAGAGCACTAGAGATGGCAGCATTGTCGAAGTTATCGAAGCCACGAAAAAGATTGTCCAAAACATATCGTTCATCGTGTTCAACCGAACTACAATTATATAAAAAATATTATAAATATTATATAATTCAAAAGTATATCAATTATATTACTGATAGTTTATATATAGAAGCATACCTTTTGTTAGCCAAGTAGACTTTTTGAGCAGCGATCGAATCATCACGGGCCAAGTGAATTATAACTAAAGTGGAAATCTGTCTTCCAGCCGATCTATTTTCACTTCCCATATTATAATTTTCACGTGCTTTCTCAGCCCACTCGACCGCATTGTCATACTGTTTTAGTTTGAGATACATTCGAACGGCTTTGTTGGCATATTCAGCTGCTTGTAAATATCTGTCTTCAAGCAAAACGACTTCAGATGCGTGTCCATACCATTCAGCTGATTTTTCTGGTTTTACAGTTTCAATCATCCTAATACAAATTGAAGTTAAAATTAAACTTGCAAAACTATTTTTGGAAACTACTAACCCAGCCCCCCGGCAGTAAGTTAATGCAGCTGTATCAGGAACGCCATGCTCACGAAAATACAAGCAAGCTTTTTCAAAATAAGTGACCATAGTGTTCCAGTCATTTTTATCCTTTGCTGCAAATGCAACTTGCTCGTAACACTTGGCGGCTGAAAAGAATGAGCGAGAACTCTCATAACAATTGGCCGCCTTGAGGTTGGCTTCAATAAATTTGTCTGGCATTTTAGCTGATCGAAATGCAATTGCTAATGAAAAAGCAAAATAAATGACAAAATATAACCACACACAAAAAACAGCTTACCAGCTTTGCTATACTCATTAGCAGCTATCTCATGGTCTGGAGTCCATTTCAAAAGACCAGTTTTTAATCTATGTAATGCAGGATTGAAATATATAAAGTTAAGTCATTCAGAGAAAAACATACGCTTTTTCTGCTCTAGCATAAGACGCGTTAGCTTCTTTAACATAATCACCCATCTCGACGAATGTTAATTAGCTTCAAAGTGAAATATACAGAAATTTGAAACGAGATGAGTAATCCAAATGCAATCAAAAGCACAAACAAACCCACAAAATCATCATCTGTTCTCCTATATAAACAATAACATTGCTTGCTTTTTTGACATGATTATCGATTGTATCGAAATTCGTTCATTACATGTATAAACAATTTGACAGACATGTAAAAACCTGAATTTCCATTTCATTTTGACGATTTGTTCGATTGTTTTGACGACTTTGTAACCTGCTCAAGGTGATTTATCATGAAATTTTTTAATTATATATTTTATTGACTAATGATGTTTTTTAAAAATAGCAACGAGTGCAAAAAACTCAAAACTTTCATCTTTAATCCTCTTTGATAGCTTAGCAGAACATAACGTTTGCTTTTGCAAATTTTGAGAATCGTAGTTTTTTTAAATCCAGAAGTAATCTTGACCGAAATGTGCGATTTTAAGAAAAACATAATTCCCACCACAAAGTCATTGTGTAGCCCGTTTCTATATTCCGAAAGATATTCAATTAACCCGTGCCAAGAAACAATTAACTTTGTCAAATTACTTTTGCCATGGTTACACTTTTGTGATCTTTGGAAATGTGGGCAATTCGAATCTAACCTGATAGAAGTTGGTTTGGCAATTAATCGAAAGTTACTTGTTAGTTGCAAGCGCCAATTCAGGAAATTCAGACTGAAAGTTTCTTGAAGCATTACGTTTAGAAGTAGTTAAGACAACCCGGAGCATCTTTTAACTGCATAACTGCATCGTTAAAAGTTAAAAATCGGTAAGAATTTATTTTCATTTTAATTTAACAAAACATATTGATATTCTATCATATAGTAAACATTTTTAAAGAGGTTTTGATTAAGAGTTTCAAAGTTTGCTTCTTCATAAACGGTTTATTCAAAAATATTTCCAAAAGAAATTGCAATGCAATTAAATTATTGCATTAACTTGCAATTTTTAATATCAAAATAGAATTCTATTGGTATAAACTATTATACTATAAATAATTAACTGCTTTGATCAATCACACAAGGACATGCAAATGCAATTATAGATAGTTAAGGTTATGTTGAGCTTGTGATGATACATTCGACTGTTCAGTTGCATTAAACATATGCAATTTGATTCCAACCATGTGAACGAATTTGCTTGCTTGGATAGCTAACTAGTTTATTAATTAGATTAGTTATTATTAGTTGTCAAATCAAATTGTTTGCAATGTTGTCTCTTCTTTTTCAACATTTGATATTTGAATAGAAATTATGGCGTAATTTTAATTGCTTCGTGTTAAATGTTCATTTCATGTCAATATGATGGATAAAATTATATATAGCGTTGAAAAGTATCAGGATATTTAATTAAGCCATTGACATATGTCTCAACATGATTAATCTTTAATTCAATGTTCAATGACTATTTATCTTATTTAGGTGCAACCTTTTATGCATTGGAAACAACTAAATCGGATCACTTCATACAATGAATGAATACGATTATCACGACAATATTTGATTGTAAGTAGAAACATGTCTTTTATTAAAACACTACTTTCCAAATAATTGCCAATTTAGTCAGTGATCCTTTAACACCACACTTTAAATCTGGCTGCACTATTCATTGCCAGATAAAACGATCGTCGATTTAGATTGGTATTAGCAGCATAGTTGCGAAGCTATTCGGTCGAGTTGCTGTCATTTGTTAACAAATCTGGTCGAAATATTTGGATGATTACGTCTGGTGCTCGTTTGTTGGTTCATGATGCACAAAAAACATACATTCCTCTCGACAACACAATTCCATATTGAGAGTGGAGATTGATGCAAACAAGACATGTTTGTTTATAATGTACTGTACATGATAGAAAGCATTCCGCCCCTTTAGACCATTTCATCTAACTCTTGCACAACTCGATCGTAAACCTAATTAGTTTGTATACAGTAAACAAATGACTATCTTGATTATAACGATGCTTTGTCCTACCAGTTGTACTTTGTACTTTATTTGCATCGTTTTTCAGTTACGAAAGATGAACGGTTGATCATTGTCCGGTAAGATTCGAAACATCGATCGACATATTTTGACTTTTTACTTGTGCTGAAAGTTGTGCATGGATGAAATTCTATATAAAAATTACAAGTTTTCACTAATATTTTACTTTATTTATATAATCCCAATTAGCTCGAATTCAAACTACCAATCTGAAAAATTGCATATAAAAATATAAATAATTTCGCCGTCGGTTTGGTGATATTGCAGTTCAACCTCATTCAAGTTGACTTCGACCAACTAAGGGCAAAGGTCTCCCAATACTGATTGAAGGGCGCATGCGTAATTTGGGAGATGCTTTAGTGACAGCTCATGCCAAGATATATATCCGAACACATGGTCGCATTCGCTGCCACCGGTCCTCGATCGACTAACGAATAACGGAGTGTGATGCTTTTGCAGTAATGACCTGGATGGAATAATCTCATCATCTTACTACCAAACTTTGTTATCTATTTAATCTTATATTGCTCATCTAATGGTGGCCAAATCTATTATTACAAGGATGTCGATCTCTAATGAATTTGATGATAACATGACTCCTCGATGCAAGCATGTTTCGGTAATACACCCACCCATAAGTTCACCATCGCAATTATTAACTTCGAAACATGGTTCTGAAGAAATCTCTTTATATACCAAACCTAACATTCACTGTAATTCTACTTGTGTGGCAAAAGTAAAAGAAGAGCCCCAAATTAGTGAATCAACTATTTCATACAAATTCAATGACTATTCTCAAGATGGAGTTCAAGCTGATTCTTCTCTTGTAAAATTCGTGTTGCCTCAAATCCACTCGTTATGGCATTTGGGTTCAGCTTCTTTTAATCAACCAACAAAAACTCAATTCGCTGTGGTAAAGAATACATTTAATGATAATAATCAAACGTTATCGTTACAAAAACAATCAAAAACTGATCTCTTGGACCGCCCTCTTGTGATCAATTCTACAAATGAACGAAGTTTAATCGAGCGAGGTTTTCCTAAAAATCAGGCATATTGTGAACTTTGTGAGCGTAGTTTTTCCTCTGGACAATATTTGAAAGTCCATTTTAAATATTTCCACACTGGCGACAAGCAGTTTATTTGCCGAATTTGTGAAGAGCGAATCAAGTATTTATCGTGTTTTAAATCGCATTTGTTTATTGTTCACAGTAAGTTTCAACTGTAGTTTTTTTATAAATATTATTATTGTGATTTAATGGTGATTTATTTTTAGAAAAAAGCTGGAAACAATACTTGGAAATGATTGAATTTGTTTTAATAAGCTTTGATTCGAAAGTTACTGATTTACCGACAAGTATCAAACCTTTATCAAAGTCTTCGAAAAAAGAAAGTGAAAGATGGAAAATGAATAAAAGTGAATTGTCAATCGATGTGAATAGCAGTCAAATGCAATGTCCAACCTGTGGTCGCAATTTCGTGAACAAGTATACCATGCGAGAACATATCGAGGCTCAACATCAAGGAAAACGATATCCATGTGCCATTTGTAATCAACAACTCAAGTATAAATCCACTTTCACCAATCATGTCAAGC
This sequence comes from Rhizoglyphus robini, assembly GCA_023373905.1. Lineage (NCBI taxonomy): Eukaryota > Metazoa > Arthropoda > Arachnida > Sarcoptiformes > Acaridae > Rhizoglyphus > Rhizoglyphus robini. Next base: position 4,084,853 of record JAKIJQ010000007.1, on the reverse strand, counting down.
AAGCTCATGGTATGGAGCAGTTCACACAAAATTTTATTTATATTATTTTAATTATTGATTATAATCTTTTGCAGATATGAACATGCGCATATACAGACAATTCATTTCATCCGATAACACATTTCTTCTCTAAATAGCTTCACCCTTAATCTTAATAAAGCAAAATTTCCCAAGTGTCACAAATTATAAAGTTTTTATTGGTCAAGAAGCAAATTAATGTACTTTAACGCATCATTAACATAGCTTTGCATCATTTCACTAACATGGCCATCTAGAATGAAATCCAAGCTGAGGCACAAGAACTTGTCATTCCTTATAATCGTAATCGAATTGGATTGTGCATCAAATAAAAGGATTTTTTGATTTTCCACGAAAGTGAGCTGAATGAGGCCACTTTGGAAGTGAAAGGCCATCGCAATGAGTTCGGTACTTCCGATGAACATTTTCTTGATAAGCCAAGGCAAATTGCTTTTGGATAGGTTTATTTCCATTTCTGGGTATGTCATATTTTCTCGTTCAATTTGTTCGATCAAAAGACAGTGTGATTGCTTTAGAACACGAAAGTTTTTGCTAAGCTCACTTGGACAAGAGGCCACTTGGAAGGAATGTATCTTGTTGTCTTGATAGTACACCACCGATTTACCATTTAGTAACATCATGCGTTGTTGGTCCTTAAAGTTGAAGCCATAAATGTTCTTGTTGAACAAGTAACCAAAGCCAAACAGATTGATGTCCACCCATTCTGTGATCCAGTACTTAGGCATCAGTTTGCAATTATGATGGGCAGAGTAACTAATGCGAATTCGTTTATTTGTAGCATAAGTGGAAATTGCTTTCATACAATTGAGCATTTTCTCTAGTTTGCCACCTGACTCTTGGTTGGAGATCGAGATAGGCGATGAGCACACCAATGGCTTGTTGATTAGCGAACACTTGGTGGACACCCTAGGGGAATGAAAGTACTTCGTGTCTTGCAACAAAAGGTCCACTTTCACTCTTAGAGTGGCATTCTTCTGCAACATCAACTTCATCACCGAAATGTCATGAGTCTCTATGGCAAAGTTGTTCTTGCTAAGACGAGCATACTTGACACTTTTGGTGAGAATTGCTTGGTAAATTTGCTCACTTGATTGGCCGTCGAATGGAGCATTGCCGTAGTAGAGTCGGTACGCGATGCATCCCAGCGCCCAGATGTCCACTGGAAAACTATAGCCCTTTCGTTCGATCATCTCTGGTGACTGATACTTGAGAGTGCCGCAAAAAGTGTACAGTAACTCGTTTTTGCTTTTCAATGCCATTGACAGTCCGAAATCACCAATTTTGGCATTGAAATCGCGGTCGAGTAGAATGTTTTCGGGCTTCAAGTCGCGGTGCACAATCAACTTGTCGTGCATGTATTTGCACCCATTGGCCATCTCGCTGAGGAACTGTTTGATTTGGGCTATGCTCAGTGAATACGAATCACTCTTGATGATGCTCGACAGTGTCTAATAGGACATTTCAGGTTATAGGTTAAAAAAACTGAGCTGAATAAGACTCACCTTATTGACACATAGTTCCAGGATGAGGTAGATGCAGCTCTCATCTTGCCAGTGGTTGTACATCTTCACAATGTTTTTGTGATCCAGTCTGCGCATAATGTCAATCTCCCTCATAGTGTACTGTAGTACTTGTTCAATCTTGGTGGGCTCAAAGCTCTCCTTGATGATAGTCTTTATGGCTACCATGTCTTGACTGGTGTCGTCACTTGGTCTTCCATCCTTATGCACTCGTTTGGCACTTATCGCTACAGCATAGCCTCCTTTGCCCAACACTTTCATCCATTCGTAGGTTAGGTCTTCGTTTACTTTCAAAAGCTTGGGCAATCTCAACAGCTGCCTGTTACAACTTTTTCCGGTGGACTTTTTCATTACAGAGCGCTTTGCATTTGACGAACATCGATTCCATTTGTGTGCAACTGTTTATATATCGAATGCTCCGAACAGTGTTCGGCGAACACCATTATTCGCACATTTGCCTAATTTTGATTAGTTAAAAGAAACAATTTGTTTCTTATCCGCTAGATGGCGATAAAACTTGAAGAACCTTGTTTTTGAGAAAATTTCGCAACAATTTCCTCTTGACGGGTTTTGGTTGGTGTCTTGCTTGTGCATGTGTCAATTGTCTTACTGACGATGCTCGAACCAGTTGGCTTGTGAATGTGCAAGTGTAAGTGTAAGCCTCGGTGTAAGTGCACCTTGAATGGCAAAATGACCTATGCAAGTTTATATTGCTTTATTTGAGTGGTCTCCCTCAATTACCTCAATGTCCCCTTCTCGCTTGTGTTTGTGAGGCACAAACCGGAATTTTGTGAGATAAGTTATCTTAAATCTCACTGAACGACCACGGTTTAATTATCTTTGAATTTGTTTAGATTGAATAACTTTTTGTCGCGTTTTACTTTCAGGCATGTTTGCTTTCATTTCTATTTTTGAATTTCATTCAAGACAAAATAAGACCAATAACTTGATTATGTCGATACGACTTTTCAATAGGATGTGCCTGTGATGTAGCAAATCAATCAACTTTATCTCATATATAGACTAGCACACTGTAACTGTCCTTTAGTGGTCACACAATTGTTCTATCCAACCACACAATCTATCGACAATCTATCATTCTGTGTGGCCAAAATGAATTATCGCAATTGCTTGTTTTGAATGTTTGTTTTGTTTTGTTTGAAGTTGTCTTCTCTATGCATTAGACATTGTTCAACTGAACACAACACCAATGCAGCATGGCATTTTTCATTCTTTGTGTTTGTCCGAGACCGGCGCTAATTAGCATTGTTCGATAAAATCATGCCTTTGTCATTGGACCGGAGCATCATTTGATAATGGCTACCGCAGTGCATTCATCACATTTCAATGGCTGTGTACACTATCACTGTCAACAGCTGTTTGCTCTATATTTGCTGTATATCTAATTGGTATTTGTGCCTGTCAAAATTACATTACATAACTTAAATCACGATATTGCTCGTCTCTGACAATTTGTCCGGAACACTTGTGTGATTTTAGGTAGACAGTTTGAAGCTAGACAGTGTCACAGTAATGGTCGCGTGTGTGTCGATGGATTTAGGCTTGATTGTGATCTCGTACATTAAGCTGCAAGTGCGCCACAGATGGAATATGTGTGGAGTCATGCGTTTCTCTGCTCGTTCGTCTGGTGTTGAGGCTCTGAGCACACTATTTGTCGATGCACTTGCATTTGTTTCGCTGCTTATAACTACTACTTGCTTCATTGACATAAAGGGACAACTGTGGCATCATTTGTTTGACCCTTCTTGTCATTCACAACTTCCTCACAAGACACGCAACTTAATTACCTTTCCACTTAATTAGTAACTTTTGTCAGATTTTGTTTTTCATGTTAGCAATCAATAATCTTTTGACATGTGGAACCTTGTTCGTGTCATCTACTAGTTGGTCTTAGTGCCTCTGTTCTGTCGGTCATCGGCGACGTGTTCGGTGTTGATGAACTGAAAGCGCAAACCAGTGTACAGATGGACAAGTCGAATGTTTGTCAGTTCGATTGATGTCCCTCCTCAATTTGGCTCCTTCAGTGCAATTCGTCAATATTGATTTACTCTACCAAAGCATCGATTGGTAGTTGCACCTGACAAGGCCACATCTGACCTATCGAGCCCAGTTAATGATCTCGCCGGACTGACCCCGCCAACTCTTCGCTAATAAACTTGCGCAACTGCCTCGCACTTGCACTTCTCTGTCCAGGTCAAAGTTCACCTCGACCGTCATTACTCTGGTCGGTGTATGGGCAACGTACTGGTTGTGACTCGCACAATGCATTGTTTACTTTCATTTGTTTGCTACTGATTTACCAATCAAGGAAGGGCAAATGGAGCCTTGTGCCTCACTAGTCAATGGCTGCTTACGCTCGTTAGCCATTGGCGTTCTGGTTCGCTCTGTTTGGTTGTCCCTCACAGTGGCCAGAGGTCAAGAAACCTGGCAGGCAGAGTTGGGATGTCCGCAGTGCAATTAACGAGTGCCGAGATGACACGATGCGAACGTGCAATCCACTGTCTGTCCGGGCTCAGTTGTTCAGTCGACCACTTGGCCAGAGTCGTGTCCGCACAATCATTCGATCGGCACTTGTTTACTTAATTGCCACCATCAGGTTAGTTGTTATAATTAAACCATTTCGACTCATTTCAATGGTCTCGACTATAGTTGCAATTACGATTGCAACTTGGCAGTGAATCGATCTGTTTCTAAGTGAATTATGCAAAACGGCACCAAATGGCCATTTGTCAATTGACAGTAAACTGTTGGGGCAATGGAGCGACCGTTGAGTGTTCATTCATATTGGCTGGCTAATTTACTAATTGCAAGTGTATCAATGTATTGGTGTAATGTGGCACTTTAGTGAAAGAGTTCTGCTCGGCGCACAATTGGATTACTCAATTACCTGTGGAGCTTCATGTGTAATGTTTGCCTTTGCAGTAGTTCGCTTGTGTGAGTGATGTATCACGCTTGGCTGGCCTAATAATGGTTCAACAGTGAGCGCTAGTGTCAGTCTGGGTACAAAGGGAGCCTTTGCTCTATAAATGTGATCTTTCATTGGCCAATTGTTGCACTGCTCACAGTCTCACCATATCACCAAGCACAATTACCTCGCCATTATAGTTGTCTTAGTTTACTCCTTGCCATAATGAGACCATTAGCACTGTTGGATGCAGCCAGTGACGACACACGCACCCACTGGGCCATTACCTTCTTGTCTTCTCACCGGCACACGACCAACTGTGGACTAAGTGTGGATAATGGCTCCTTTCCCTCAGGTGCACTCGTCCACAGGTAAAGGCTTAATTCAATTAGCTCACTGTCACTGATCGACTCACTGGGCGACAGTTCCGTGTGGTGCCGACCATTTTTCTCAATCAACCACGTTCTAGTCAATTTGGAGCTTTGTGCCGAGTGGCTCGAGAGGTGTTCTATGTTCGCACTAATAACTTCTTGATGAGATTGGTCTGCATCCACTCGGAACTGACACTCTGAGGCATTGTTGCACGTTACCTCTGGTTGCACTCGCTGCACACCTGTCGCACTCGACTCACTCTGCTTGTGCCGTCGATAGTCGATTGAGTGTGACATCACGGTTTGGTTCTTTTGCAGTCATTCCAAAAGTTACTTGTCCAAGTGCCAAGCACCAGTTGAACTGCAAGTCATTTGAACCATTCACAAGTTATGTGATGCACTTGTCACAGGCATTCTCAAATATCAACTCGAAAGGGCCGCCAATGGACCAAAACAATCAAGTGCACAGTTTAACTATTCAACGATCAATTAAGATTACTATTACTATTAGTAATTCATTATCGAAGTGCTCAAATTTCAATGCGCAATGCCGAAAGTCCGGTGATTTACTCGCCAATCGGCGAAAGATCGCAAGGTGGACCACTGATTTATGGCCAATTTAGGCTAGGAATTTTGATTGCTATTTTCGCTCTTTCATAGCTATTGCTCTGGGACTATTAAACTGATGCCAAGTGTCGAGAGAAATGCCAAACTAATGCCTCTCTCACCTGGTCGCTATTAATTTGTATGACTTAGCCACCCGAGGAGCATTGCGGTTGTCACTTGCACCGTTCTGCAGTACTTGTTGATTGTACGTTCAGTCGGTCTGATTGTAACTGTTGTACCAATTGTAATTTACTTAATTACTTACTTACAGCATGATCAGTCGCCTAAATTTTTTAATTTCAATTTGAAAATTTTTACAATAACTTAAAGATAATTCTAAATATTAATTTTTTAAAATATTTCCTTAGTTCTTCTATTACGCCATTTAATTGTGTATTGTTAAGGCGAGCACAATATGAAAATGTTGTGAACACAAGTGGAATTCACCTACAGACACAGAAAGTAAACAAGTGTGTCTGGTGGTGTTGGTGGCATGGAGTCAGTGAATCAGTTGGTCGGTGCACAGTGCACATTACGGCAAGTAGCATCATCATCGCCTGAGACCGATTAAGGTGTGGCAATCACTTACTGTCATCATGCAGACCGTCATTATCATAATCTGCATCGTCTCTTCCTGCACTGACACTTAATATAACTTCACTTTGAAGGTTGATGCATCCTCACTCCAAGTCAGGTTGAATGCACTTTCACTTTCGAGTGGCAGCACAACAGCCAAGTGCGCCAAGCTCGCTTCTTTTGCACGTTCTCGTCCATTCTTGCCATTAATGTTGGCACATCTCGTAAACGATATATCGTTTACAGCCATGTGAGTCGTTGAGAGTCTTTGTTTTTCCGCTTGAGCCAAGCACTATAGTTTGATAGCTCGCGAGTCGCGACTGAACTGAGGCTCATGTGGAGCGAATTAATTTGAAGTCACTTGATGCCGACACAAATTGACTCTAATCTCTACTCTGGTTGACCCTGCAAATTCTGTTTAATGATCTTCACTCTGACCGGGCATTGGTCTGCCAGTGCACACCAATGCTTTCTATTTACTTGTGGCCATCCATTCGAGTAGATCGATCTATTTAGTGATGTACTTCGATACTTCATTTAAGCTTCTGTTTATTTGCTTCATATGAGGCGAGTTTGAACACTTTCTTTTTACCAACTTGCATTGTCGCATGTGAACTTATTTATGCTATGTGTTGGCTGTTCACTTTCGATTTCGTCTTTAGTCTACTAATTACAGAATATTTTGTTTTTGTGGAATTTGCTTCACACAAACATGCTTTCACAATTGTGAGAACAATCGATTGCCGAACGTAAGGCAAAGTACAAATTGATTACCACCTAGACAAGTGGAATGAATGACTGACTAGTGAATGACTAGGTCCAAAATGATTCGCAATTGTGAACATTGCCGACTGAGTTGTTCTTTGGGTAGAATGTTGGTGTATGAAGTGGCAATGGTCTGCATTGTGCTTGTGCCTTACTTCTTGGTGCCTCTTTGTATCAACTCAATAGGTCGCATGCACTAATGGACTAATGCACAAGTGACCAGTGAATTGTCTTCGTGCCACTGCATGACTGGGCCTTTGTTTTTCTCCCGATTGGTGCCGTCGTGTTCGGTCACGGTAATGGCAATGGCTGCTCCGGCCACAAGCTGTGCACGCTCACTCGGCCACTATGTCCATTGAGGTGGTTTCACTGGACTTGGCCCTTTCGAGACGACACCGGTGCCGCACTAGGCCACTAATTAAACCACTCACTAAGTGGGCCTCACTTTAACTGGCCATTAAGACTGTTTGGTTACACTCGATTTGCACTTGCAGTGATGAACGACCGATTGATTGGAGACAAGTGCTATTGATTCATGGCGTGTGCTTGGGACTTATCGTCATTGGCACACTGATTTGGGGGGTGACTTGTACCACAGTTTGATTGATTCCACAGTAAAAACAGTCTATAATTTCTATTAAAGTTGCAGCCATCTTTCTGGGAATGCTTTGGTGTGTGACATTTCAAGCAACAGCATTACATTAAGTGTTCACCATTAGCTCTCAACTGATTGGCGCGTCACTCTATGGCTTGAATTTGTTCTTTTCTGTGGCTACCAAGAATGGCCCAAAAGTCTCTCTTTGATTGGTACACGCACGAACCTCTCTTTTGTGGATAATAGGCAATAAATAAGAATTAACTCTGCTGTCTATTCTGTTCGTGAGGAACAATTTAATTTGTCATTAATAACTGTGCCTTACACCTTACACCTGGTTCTTGCACTTTAAATCTTGTTATTTACATCGTAACTTCTCTAATTCGTAATCTGCAATTGAATTAATTGCTCTTGCACCAAGTCCGAATACTTTCTGACAGCACGTCCCAATTGGATGAGTGCCGACGGATAGATAGATTATTAATTAGCATTGCGGCTAGAGAACTGCAAATGGACACTTTTCTTATGGTAACAGATTAGAGCTTAGCCAAGGCCCAGCACAGACATTCATTTTATTTACTCGATATTGAATCGGATATTAATTGGTCAGTTGATGCTCCGACCAGATAGTCGGAGTTTCGATTTTTGAAAAGGCATACATTGAGCAGAGTTTATGAAAAATGACAAACTGTCTTGTAACTAATTTGTAACAAACTTTGTATTCTTGTCATTGGAAGGAAAGTGTTCTATTGTGGAATGGTCGATGGTCATCCTGTTTTATCGTTTGGTTATCTTGTGTTTTGCAATTGCATCATCGTCATCATTTAAAACTCGATACATCTCGTTTTCTGTAAATGGTAATGTCTTTATTTCAGCACACACATCTCACTTCCTTGATATCACACAGTTGATTGCCTCTTGTGGTTCGTTTTTGTCGCCCAGCATTTCATTGGCCACAAAGCGCACCTTGCAACAATCGAATACCACTAGTAGTGCTTCAAAATGAATCACTTTACATTTTCATATTTTAGAGACTTATATTTGTGGAAGGGCGGATTGAGAAGTGAAAAGCAGCAGCAGCAGTAGTGATCTTAGTCTAGACAGATCAATTGTCGGATTAATGACTTGTGGCTCGTGTTGAATGCTCTAAACAGCAAACATCGCACAGCACATGTGTGAGTGAGTGTCTGGTGAGGATGACACGGTACCCTAGTTTGCATGGCGTTCCACTGACACGCGCGTGATTGATGTCACCGAAGTGATTCGATGATGGCAATGCTCGATTCAGACTGGCCATATTCATTTAGCAGCATTCTCTCTACATTACAGATAAGAACACAACCACTTTCCCACGCGTGGTGGTTCGTTTCAGTCGGCCACAGCTGTTACAGTTAGAACTGAGAGTCAGTGAGTGAGTGCTCGCCTACGTAAAGCTATTTTGGTGTTGGCATTGTTTGCATTTGCTTTACATTCATTACACTCGTCCCGTAATCGACCACACTCTGTGACCAGCGGCAATAGACGACAATTTACCCGCGAATAGCTTTCCACTTAACTGTCACGTGCTTTGTACCGTCCCAGTCCGAAGCAGTCAATGAATGTTTGTCAATCTCGGATTGCGTAAGACTCGAATGAAACGATCGTTTCAATTGGCTCTGTTTGTCTGATTAATCGATTAATATATTCAATTTGAATGCGTTGACTGTTTTGTGTGCACTGTACAAGTCTCGTATATTGCCTTTCCTTGCACTGGTCAATTTGAATGTTATCTCTTGTTCACCTAATAAGGCAATGTGCCATCCACTGTCGGTCACTCATCTGGCCAATAAGTCTCGATGAAACGAGCTAACTGTTTGTGTGCTGTAGCACCTTTAATGCTAATCAACCATTATCCTCATAGACCACTACTGGTCTGTCTCCTTATTCTGTATTGACAAACGTGTGGGCGATAAGGCGCCATTCCACATTGACTTAGTATTGCAGTGAGTGCATGAATGAAGCACACACAATCTGCTCCTTTTAAGGCAAAAGGCACTCTCAGTGCACCTCGTCGATTGTATCACTCATCATATCAGTCATCGAGCCTTCCATCCTTTACAATGTTTAATTAAATTTTCCTTCGCCCAGATGCAAACGAACCAAACAGCTGTCCCAATGAGAAATGTGGCAATGTTTTGCAGTGTTTATTCAGTGAGGCTTGTCTCAAAATTGACACAGCACAATTCGATATTTCAAGGATCATTACCGAGTTCGCTAATTAATATTGCCACAAGTCATAACCATAGTTTAGTGGCCTAAAGCAAACGTGAATGTTTCTGTTCACTGTAGATAAGACTTGTCCAAATTGGTCTGCTGACAACTAGTTGCTTGGTTGACTAGGTCCATAGATCAACTGGCCTTTTTGTGGTGCTTTCTTTCTACTGTGCGGTCCAATCTGGGGCCTAGTCATTTGCCAGTAGATTACGGACTTAACGTTTAGTCTAGACCTGTAGTGGAAGTAGTAGATGGTCGATATTGGGGCGATAGGGAACTGTGGTGAGGGCAGTGAATTGGACAGTGAATGCGATTATGTCGATTCGAGACGGACAAATATGAAAGGAATGACAGTGATTTGCATGTGATTGTTATGTAAATTTGATTGTCTGCTGCAAGATTAGTACTGGCAATAATAAACAATTAGTGACTGGTAATTGGAATCACTTGTTCAGAGAAGACCGTTGTTGGTTGCCATCAGATCGACATGATTTATTGGACCGATCGAACTGAGCACAAGTCTGTCGGCATTCCATCTGCATAAGCCAGTAGTGCCCATTACGAGCCATAATTGGTTAGTCGCTCAAGACAAAGGCACACAGAAGCTGCGATCTAGATTGGCCTCGCTTGCCATCCATTGCTCGTTGAGCTAGTGCACTGACCGCGACCCCTCTGCTGGCGGTGAGGGCCACTGCTGGTCTCTCGCAATTAGTGGCTGGCCAGAAGCGAAATTGCCTCCAACCATGAGAACTTACAAGGTCTGCTCGCTCCACTTATTCAGTCTGCCAAATGGAAGCAATTTGGAATTTTTGAATCACTCGCTCTCTGACCTGGAGTAATTAAAATCTGTCTGCAGAGTCAGACCGAGTTGTGTAATTCGAGTCAGTCAGGCCCTGTCCGCATCGCTCGTTCATTGGATGAAGCTATCTCGAGGTCTGTGAGCTTCGATGGCCTGGTTGTCACTTACATTAGTTAGTGGGCCTTTCATGCCCGGGCAAGAGCCACTGACGTGTCCCACATGGCCATATGTTCGCATCGTGCAACTGGTGTGTTGTGTGTGTGCGCGCATGAATTAGATCGTTTGGTGCGCGGCATCAATTTTCTCACGTTTCGCATTTCGCTTGGTTTGTCTAATGCTTTCTATTCACAACTGTCAGTGTTTACCCCTACCGCTTGCTACTGCGCTTGCTACAGTACTTTACTTTGACTGCTTCCCGAGATGAATCTTGTAGAACAAACGATTTTGGTGGCATTGAATATAAATGCTTTTGATGATGCCGTCAATTGACTTGCGTGTCCTTTATTGGCCAGACCTTGCTAACTCGGTTTACTCTATCGCTTTGTCTTAGAGTCTAATAGTTTAGGTCTAATGCAATGTTATGCGATGCAACTTGCAAATTGCATTATCGTTTCGATTATTTAAACGTCCTAAAAATATTTATTCTATTCGACAGCTTCTGCAATCGTTAACCAGACTTGCCCTCAAGGTCTCAATCCATCTCCTGCATGACTTTCTAGTTTGTTGTTCACTCTGCCTATGTCTCTTCTTCGTTCATGTGTGGTTTTTCAATGTAAAGTCGATATTCCGACACAAGCAAGTGAATGTGGAATAATTGGTTTCACTCTCAAACAGGCCTGACCAAACTGACAAACTGGCCGAGTGGACTACAATCAAATTAGCCACGTGTTCAGTTAACACTGCTCATGCTCAAGTTTACATTTGTTTGTTTGAGACCAAACAGAATTGGCCAATTCTGTTTGACCAATGTTTGCCTTCGTCAGTGCACACTGTTACGAGTCATGTTTGCGGTCGAATGTTTGCTAGCCAGGCCACAATTGACACAGGTGACACCTAATACCTGTGTTGGCTGTGTTGAACATTTGGGCATGTTCTCGTTTTCATTTTGTCCACTTTTAGATTCGACAAACTAATTGAACGAGTCCAATGCATTTCAAGATGACGCAAATTTAATTTTTGTTTATGGATTATCGACTAATAGCACAGCACAATGTTGTTGTCAATTTGGCATGATCATATGAACTGCTATGATTTGTGCAGGTCAGCAATAGTTGGTAATTAGCAATTAATAGTAATTTAGCCCGAGAAAGTGAATTTTACCAAAATTCGACTGAACTCAGAATTATGCCTTTGGGCAATTTCTTAGTTTTTTGTCAGTGATCACTTTTGGCTTCAACCATGTTAGCGAGAGGTTATTATCGCAATGTCCGATTATTTTCGCTCGCATGTTTCTGCAAACACATCGCGATTGTTCCGCGCGGAACAGTCAAAAGACTAGGTCTACCCTGTGGCCAGGTATGGCCAATCTGCATTTGCACTAATGTTCTCTTCGTTATCACCGGTCTTGTTTGACATTCTTTGATCTCAATCTTGCAGCTTCAATTTTAATTGTGAAATCTAATTGCTTTCCACCAATTGTTCGTGCTTATCTTCGGTAGACCACAATTACGATGCCACCCGAGTGACTTGTCCATGACAACTGCAGTTCAAAGACAATCAATGTGAATGTCATCTCTCTTCTCAAAATATTCAAATAATCGGATTTTTATGTTTTTGTACCGTGAACGGAGCAAAAGCCAACGTTGGCCCTCAAAGAGCAATCTGGCCAGACCACTTTGGACCTGGAATGCGTGTTATCTCTGGACTGTGGTTTTTGTAGTGAGATATCGACTGTGACTCTCTCACCGCAATATGTCATATTCATAACGATCATGGAAGAGTCCAAGTACTTGTGTCATCTTGCAGTTCACGCTATGCTTGTGCTTACTGAGACTTTAAATGCTAAAATATGATAAGTTTAACCATACACTCGAATTTATGTTTCTCTCCTTGGACAACTTAACTGGCGCCTATCGAGCATTGCCGCAGTCTTAGTTGCCAATTAATGTTCGTTTGTTCATATTTCCATTACACTGGCCATCGATTGTTGTGCAATTGATGTTACTTCACCAGGGGTTCTCGGTTCTCACTTCACTCGACCAGTTCAATCTGAATGCAAATCTAACTGTCCGAGCTAAGCCACTGCACGACCCCTAACTGTGCTAGCTGGCTATCCAAATGGTTGTCCTGTCTTTACTTTAGTTGATTTAACGAAACTCAGGAAATTTAAACTCGAAGCGACAAATCCTTTTGTAATAGATTTCATCGGAATATCGAATGATATTCACTCCAGTGAAACATGGCAAGCCTTGAGCACATAATCTTAATTCGTGAGCCAATTTGAAGCAGAATTTGAGGAGCATGTTTGTGGACAGTAACACAAGAACGTGCAAGGTGAGCAATGCTGAGCTCACTGAGCATATCACTGCACCAGACCATCATTTGGGCTGTTCACTTTAATTGCTCGACCACAGGCATCTCGTCGTTCCACGAGATTGTCTGCTCCAATGAAATTCTATCCGCCTGTGCGTGTTCCTGGTTGGGCTGACTCGACTCACGCGCGCGACTCACTTTATCGAGGTATAGCACGAGCACAGGTCGAGTAATGAACAAACTGCTATGCCTGGGCATGATTTACACTCGGTCTCGGTGCTTTCGCCCGACCATCACTGCTTGGCACTGAAAGAAATTAATGAGAAAGGCATTGAGTGAGGGAATTGGCTAGGTAAAGCACGTGTAGGCATAGACAAAGACATGCACGCGTGAGTTGTGGGTTACTGCTGCTTTGGCCGCTCTTTGTTGGGGTCAAAGAGAGGCCATGGGCTGCAGTGAATAGGTCACAGAGTGCATTCCATCGGTGGCATTCCTACCCTACAGTCTCTGTCAACCATTGTCTGTGTCTGGAGACACTTGCAATCAATGCCTCACAAGCTAAGAGTAACAGTTGCTTGGAGTAATTGTAATTTTCGTGGAAACGACACGGCAATAGTTCGCTGGAAAATGTAATAATGAACGGTCTTGCTCTACAGACGACAAGTGAAAGTACGCACAGGTGAAAGGTGAACGAGAGCCTGAGAAGGGTCACTCACTCGAGCAAAGGGTGAGCATTGCAGTGAATGAAGTGAATGTCACACAGGTCATGGCTCGACCTGGCTTGGCCATTTCGGGTTGGAATGGTTATGGACATTTGAACTGTCTGGGCATGATTGGCAAGGCAAACAAATGTTTGGATTGTGCATTGTTTCCCTGCAGACAGTGACACACTGATGAAATGCAATTAATCACAAAGCGCTGTGCACAACTGCAGCCAGCGTCACCATCCTGATGGCGTTGATGGGCGTCACGAGGACAACACCGGTGGAGATGGAGCAGGTTGTGCCCGCGATGAGCCGCCAACCAGTCCCGAGCGGACACCATTTATCTTTCGACCGAGGCATGTTGCAGTCGACAGCCAATTGACTATTTGGCATGGTTGCGATGTTCTCAATAGAGTGGTCCACCGTAGTTGTTTGCATGCTTGTTGCACTATCGCCAACTGTGTGATCGGCACCAGTTTGGCAATCTTTGTCTTCTCCATTATAGCCCACTGATTTACTGTCTGCCATAGTTAGATAAATACATTGACTAAACATAGACACTGTCACTGGCTCACTACACCGGCGCATCCCGAACATCGCAAACATGGACAAACGCTGATAAACGAGAGCAAACATTGCAGTGGTGGAGGGCTTTGATTGATCAATGCATGCAAACTCATTTTTGCGGGCTGGTTCTCTCGTTGCACTCGATTCTGCGGCACCGATTTGACGAGCACGCGTACTGATTAATGACAAGCGGACACTTGTTTGCACGAAGAGGCAAAGGTCTGCTCGTCGGTGGTGGGCCCATTTGTTTGTGTTCGATTGGCCTTGCAGAGACCATGCTGCGACCAGAGAAGCTTTATTGCATCCTACCTTGCCTTTGCCATGAGACATGTAATATTGCACCAAGCAGATTAGCCACTCGGCTCGAACGTAATGCCATGTTGACAAACAGCAGTATACCTCTTCTATTGCTTTGAGGCCATTGGCACCACCGAATGCCACTCGGATTATAGCAGTTTAGGATGTTGTTTGCTTGGCCAATGGCCAATATAAGACTTTGCGCAAACCAATGCAAATCGATCTCACTAGGAGCACCTTGCAAGAAATGCATCCATTTGCTTTGACCACCCGGCCCAGAACGTTCCATTAATGGCCTGGCTCAATCGAGTTAGTCTCACCTCCAAGCACTTGTTTATTTATCTGTTGGCGCAGAATTGCTCCCAAGTGATGGGCTCATTTGACTGGTAGCCCCACAGGTTTGCAGTTCAACTTCGGCACGACCATGCAAGTGCAAGTGCTTCGGCCTGGAGGGGTCTCTCGGTTAGCACGGTAGTGCATGACTGGCAGCTCGAAAGGCAGAATGACTCAACAGGCAAGGCAGCACTCGCTCGTAGTGTTCACTGGACACTGTTCACTGTTCACCCAACTGGCTCGTCTCGGAGGAGTCCTCATTCATGCTCTGCCCTGAGCGTCCTGCCTGGCGCTCTTTCTTCTTTCACCTTTCACCTTGGCCCTTGACATGTCGAGTTTCATCACGACCGTCTTCTTCGTTTGCCTCGCACGTTGAGCAGCGTGAGTTGTAAGAGGGCGCTTAGCCTTTTGCCTCGTTCTCGCGCTCACATTTGGCTGGTTTGCTTAGGCTCAGTTTAGTTCGCTCGTAGCCGTCGTCGAGTGAGCATCGTCTTTGCAGCTGAGCTGCCATAGAGCATGCATCACTAAGACTTAAACACACTTGGCCAATGACACTAACACTCATCTCGGAGCCAGCCATGACCACACTTACCTTGCCGGTCACAAGATAACTTCAATTCCGAATACTCAATCCAGTGCCTTATTTGATGAATGAATTCTCGTCAATTGCCTTTAGTCTTGTTGCAATACATGTTTCTGTGTCTTTGGTGCAATCTCTAACACAACAAGTAGCATCTCGTTGCCCAACTGCTTGATCATCACAAATCGACAAATCTGGCTTCAAATGACCATCTTTTCTCCTCTCTGAGAAATTATTCTCAGCACAATATTTATTTGGTCTTGGTGGAAGACAGATCTACTCTTCATATCCTACTAGAGTTCAAGAAACCCAGCAAGGGTATCTCTCACCGAGCACGCTGCTCTCATCGTTTGTTCCTTTAATGTCGACTTTATTTTCTATTTATTTTGCCTGTTCGCACTTGGCATATTCTTTCTGTGACTGACTTGGCGGCTCATTCATTGCAACTCTTCTCCGCCAATGTTCGTGCGGCTTACAGGAATGCAGAATTCCAGCTTTGCTTGAACTCAGCATCTGAGTCCGACGTGACAAGCCAAAGAGACGACCCATCGACCGTCACCCCTGGAGGGTTAAGTTATCCATCGGTTATGTGTTCGTGCCATTCTCGAGTCAATACGTACAATAAGTACAAGGTTGAAACGAAACTTTCTCTTTCATGGTAACTTTATATCTTTGATGTTTTTCAATTGTGTTTGTGTCGGTCGTCTTAAGAAGAATACGCAACCAGATTCAATTCGAATATCTCAGTTTGCGTAACATTCAACATTTATTTGATTATTTTATATTCGCCCTTTCAACTATGCACTTGTCAGTATGTTCAATCTGTAAGTCGTCTTTTTGTTTAACTCTAATTAAAATTATTATGATATGAACAAACTAAATATAATTTGAATTTGAATGCATGTTTAGATTTACTCGGGGCAACTTTGTTCTTTTATCATGTCTATGTCATTTCCACAATGGCCACATAAATGTGTCAGAATGGCGAGATGAGTAAATACTAAGCTGTACATTTGTTTTGCCTGAACGAACCGACATTCCAGTGGGGGAAAACAGCTTTCAAGTTCACTCGCATTCATTCACTAATGTCTGCCTCAATGTCTGATAGTTTAATTAACGAGACAAGAGTGAGCAAACCTATTTGTTTGAGACACTGTTTGATTGGCACGTGAAACAGTGTGCCTGCACCGTATGTAACGATCGTTGATTGATTGTTTATATCACTGCAGATTGTGTTGATATACTCGACATATTCCACACACTACGAGACAAATATCAACCGATTTGATATATCTCTGCCAGTTTTGTTTGTCTTGGTTTGTTTGGGTTTTTCACACTTTTTTGCTTATTGCTAGTATCACAGTTGGCTCGTGTATATTAGTCCATTCAATATGCCAACGAAACAAACGTTACTTACACTTAAAAGACCGACCGTTTTGGTTATGCAATCGACCAGTCGATTCATCAACTGTACAACTTGATTCAGTGAACGATCCTACGAAGACGAGCTAGGACCACTTGTTTTGTTTTGCGATAATTATCAATAAGAGTACAATCAGCAATCGAACTGATCACTGGTCAGCGATCAATTCATGAGCACACGAGCGCCAATAAATTGAGATTTTGAGGCACAATATGGCTTGGAGTGAGTGTAAACTGTTTCGAACATCTGACTTGAGACTAGCCAAGTTAGTGTCAAAGGCGGCATTAAATGCAATTGCACTTGTGCAGATTTGCGTTCACAAGTCACTTGTCAGTGTATCACTGCAACAAGTACCCTCAGCTAGCAGCAGGCCGGAGCCATTTGTAGTGTTTTGGCAATAAAACAAATTAAAAGCGACTCCAACGAAATACTTCTGCAAGGGGTAAAGGTTAAAGTCACTACAGTGGAGTGTAATATAATTTTAATTGCATATCGGCGCATTTGCCTCTACCTTGCATTGCAGTGCATTCTCCCCTAGACTTCTCCAGGCACCTTCGTGGTCTTGTCTTCTATCAAGTTTGCTAATCTTTGCAGCTTTATTGCATTTATATACGATTACAAACACTCACGGCTGCTCGTAATGCCGCACACTACTACAGCTATTCACTTTTACTACGACAGTCAAAATACTAGGGAAATTTTGTCATAAATTATCGACTCATAAATTGTGAATCTCGAAAATTTGCTCTATCTAGAGAGGAGATGCCTTTATCGCGGTGTGGTTAGTCGTTTACCCTTTGAAGAGTGACACAGCAGACCGGTCGACAAGATGTGGTACTGATGAATCGAGGACTGGCAACCAATGACAGTGCCTTGTAACCCGACACCGAGTCACTCGCACTTGCTCGACCGTGCACGCGTGCTTGGAAGTTGGAACTTCGCGGGTGAGACTGAGAGAGCCCTTCTGGTCACCACTCGGTGTCATCGGTCGGTTCGGTTTGACCATCTTGGTGGAGTCCGCACTGTGGGCCACTGCTCTAACCACTTGTCGAGTGTTGAGTAATTTGAATTTGTTTTGTTTACGTTTGTCTACTCACACTTAGCAGCCAGTTGGGTCTGATTGGAGCCCATTACCGTACACTAGACTAGTAGACTAGTGTCTTGTTTGCATTCTTGTCCCAGTGCTATTTGTGTTGGTGTCACTTTGGTTAGTTTGCAAACTAATCGAGCCAATGTAAACAAACGGGCTCGTTTGCTTAACGTTCTTTTGGTGGCATATAATTGTGCTTATACAAATGAACATCGACATCTCAGTTGACCTCTCTGTCTGACTGCTGCTAATACTCACCTAATTGCACTTTAACTCTGATCGCTCGGTTTTGTCCGTTCTCAAGTGTCACTTGCCCTACCGGGAGAAGTTATGCTACCAATTATTTGCTCTAAGTGTCAAAGTGAGACTTTGAATTGGGCTTATAAATTACTTCGCTCTAAGTCAACACGTACGGTCATGCTTGTAATAGTTTGTTATCAGCTGCAGTGTTGGCACTCACTGTGACCGATCACGTTTGGCTACTTTACACTGACTGTGGCTTGCTTCGAGAGACCTTGTCCATCCATGGTGCTACATTACTGGTTCAGTAAACTTCCAGTGGAACCAATTTTGGAAATGAGACAATCTTGCCCAATGACATGGAGGACTATAGTACAGACAGTCGAGAGATATTTGGAGATGTGTCTGGTAGTGCAGTGAGCAGTGCTGCTGTCTGGTTTGAAGTGTTGTCACACCAAAGATCAGTGTGAGCTGCCATCAACAACGACGTCTTTCCTTCCTCGTCTATATATAGACTGACTGTTGTAGTAATTAAAAGTGGCCAGCCTGTACCACACCATAACGCGATAGCGACAATCTCCAAAGTTCTCCTTCCAAAGGTGGATTACTGGGCTCATCTTTCAAAGGCTTCTTCTCACTCGACTCCTAACCTGATTCGGTGTTACCTGAATGGCTGTTCATTCGATTCGCCTGGTGCAATTTGCTCATGGCCAGTTGGGTAGGCAATGGTCAGTTTGTGATCAAAGTGATCAACATTCATTAGTAGTCAAGTCTACTGACTGGAGAAGATTATCGCTTGTTTAACAGCTTGTGAGATGTACTTTCTAAATTGGTGATGCGCTACAATTAGTCATCGAGAACCATTTACTCGATTCGGTTAAATTGCATTTGCGGCTAATTGGAGTGACCCATGTTCGAGCTAATTATTATCGGTCGAACAAACTAGGAAATGAAAAGATCATCTATGAGTTTGCTGTTGCTGTTTTGCTTTAGTTGCCTAACAAAAGCAACCGGAATATTACTGAGTAAAGCAATTATAATTTTCCTAGCAAGTCGATTGCTCCAGTAGGCCTTAATGGTGGATGCACTGATTGAATCGGTTGGTTCGTGTCAACACAGCCTAATGATTGGTAATGAAGACATCGATCGTCAGTTTGAGTGATATCTCCCTTTACCGCGACAGACACGGATTTACTGTTTGATGAATCACCATGTAAATGTTACCAGACATGTACAGAGTGCAGCCTTGATGTGGTGCACTGCGAGCTCACCGAAGGACGCAATGAGGAGAAATGCTCCGAATGGCTCGCGAACTACACCACTCTGAGGATAGTGACAGTGGCACATGTATGACAGTATACTTTATAAAGGCGTCTCATGACTTATGAGTTGTGATTGAGTCGATTTGTTGCTTTGCAGGCAGACCATTCTTGAACGAATTGACCGGTATGTGCCATTGAATCAGATAGGCACTTCTGGCTGGCTCTATCCCGTGGCCCATCAATCGGTAGAACGACATCACATGTCGATGAATTATGCGGCCGTGATGGCTTGATCACTTTACGACTGTCGAGTATTGACTTTACTCGCTGGTTGCCTCATCGCTCACTGGCTCCCTATATAGTGAGGCTTCAATCTGCACTTGATCTGGCTCTGCGACGTGTCTCGGAGAGCACTAGCGAAAGTTATCTTCTCACACGAAGGTCAATGTCATCGAAGGCACCTGATGAATGTGTGTCTGTCCTGTGCACCTATCGACGGTGGCCCCACTCGAATCGAGCTCTCTTTAATTGCCTGCATTATTGCTGTTTATTCTAGTGCTGCATAACACTCAGTCAGTCTCATTCGGCCTTTCTCGCCATCAGATTGTGCCGCGAGCAACATCAACCAAACACATGAGCCAATTCGAGCAATGAAACTGTCCGACCACAAAGAATGATGACACAACTGATGTGCCCGCTACCTGACGCCATCGATCGTTCCTGACCACTGTCAAACTGACAGTGAACACACACAGTTGGCCAGTCACGTTGCCTGCCATTGAGCTGACAGACCCTTTTGTTGGATCACCCTAAACTGACCAAAAAAAGCTTCTCATTGCACAACTGTATGTGTTTGTTCATAATAAGCCTTGTGTCAATGACTGCTCACTTAATGGCTTAATAACTAAAGATTGGATCATATTGATATATCAACATTGAAAGGGCGATTCATAGTGTAGCCAATCTCAGTTGAAGCACTCGGTTTGTGTGTTGTTGTTGCCACGCTTGACAACTGGAGACAGTAGCACCGGTGCTGACCGAGTCATTCACAAATGGCACGTTTTGCATTTCCAATTGTCGATGAGTGCATTTGATTAATTATGCGGCACTGTGTATGTGTATGCGCAAGTGCCAATCAATGAATGGACAAATATCAGTAAGTTTGTATTTGTATTAATTGCATTATGTACAAATTGATTAGTTTGTTTCATTGAGTGGTTCTTCAATCAATCATTGCCGGATTGTATCAATAGACAGCATAAACCTTTTCTCTTTGTGTCAGCTAAAGTTGTATACTGACCACTAGTCACTAGTGGCAACTTGTTAGCATTGTTGCACTCTGTTATCTACGAATCGATTCTTGATTGTCCTTCTGTTTGTGTAACTTTTTATTTGACAAGGTAGTCATTCATTTTCGCAATGAGTCTATCGTCCAAATGCGAATGGGCATGAGCACATGATTAATGAATGATCGATCCAAGCAAGTGTCGATCTAGTGCATTGATCAGTTCAGTGTCAATCAATTTCTCAGTGTTCCAGCCAATCGATTTCACCGCATTGATTTTACTAAGTTCCGTATTGGTATGTGAGTTCGCATTGTTGCATCTCATTTGTTTTCATTTCTTTGTGAAAAGCAATGCTCGATGTGTCGTTGATTTGTATGCGAGCTTGTCCTTGCTTGTCTGCTTGCTCCGATTGACTCAAATACAGATGATTGTAAGTATATACCGAAAATACTTTTTGTGAATTCATTTTCACTCTAATTTTGATCAAATGCATTATGTTAAACTTTTGTGGATACTGTCAACAAGGGGCAAGTTAGATTGAGAGATTTGTTGGTTTGCGGAGCAAATGGGGGACAAGTTTGGTGCTTAATTAGTGGGCCAAGTGGTAGTTCCGCGAATTGATTATCTCGTCGGTTTCGGTCTGAGGAGGAAATTGGCTGGTGGTGTCATCTCGCTCGTCTCGTAGGTCTCTGGTGGTGGTGTACTTGTGGCACTTGGCAGTTCGGTGTAGAAGGGATTCTTTCATTCTTGCCGTGCACCTTTGCCTCAATGGCATTCTTTCTTGAATGCAATCAATTCGCTTGTGGCGCCTGATCCTTTGCCATTTTGTCTGTTGTCGGCGACCGTCTCGGCGAGCTGATCTCCATCCCGGCCGGGTGACGTCCGTGGGCAGAGAGCACCAGTGGCAGCACTGCGCGCACTTGACTGGTACACTCGGATGCCTTACTGCATTACTCCATTATTCATTTCACTCTTGTCAGGAATTTCTTCACGCAAACACTCTCAAGACCGCTCACTGTCAATTTGTCATGCAACCAATTCGTACGCATCCTCAGCATTCACTCTCACTGCAAAGTCTCTTTGTTTCGCTGTCTCAGACTGGGCCATTCTGTCCTTTTGCTCACGGTCTGTCTCGCCAGTAAGTAGCAAGTGCACCAACAGACATAATTAATCGATACTCGGTAATATGAGACATTGCAATTGGCCCGTTATGCACTCACTCGTCCCTTCAATTGGTGGAGTATTACTCTGCTCGGTTATTACCGAGATGGCTCCTTGCAAGGCAGTGCTCCTTGTTTGTTTGATTGCACTCTGCCTTGCGATCACATCTCACTTCTGGTTGGCCCAATTGGAGCGACAGGCTCTAATCACGACAATGATGACGCGATCGGTCCTGGTTGCAATGGCACAAATGGCTCAACCGATTGGCACTAATGTTTGCCGTCGGACTTACAAATAGATTTGTTTGTCTCCCATTGTGGTGCCTTCTCTCGGCCGTACAATGACGACCTCGTTGACGCAGGTTGCACATTGCGCCACTGCCACTGGGCACAATGGTCTTATATTTAGCTGCACTGGGTCTACTCTAAATGAGTCCACTACTGTGATGTGACCACTGACTTGTGAGTACGAATGTCAATTTAAACCAATCAAACAGTTCGTCACATTCATTCTCACTTGTCTCACAGTCAACAAAGCCACTGTTTAGTTAGTGCGAATTTTGTTTGTCTTTTGTTTGCATAGGCACAGCATGCCGCACAGGTATGGACTTATTTAGCCACTGTTAGTGCCATCAATAGTAAATGTGAGTGGGATTCGCTCGATTTAGTGCACAGTCTGTCTGGTCATCGAGATACAGCTTTGAGGAAGGAAGTACCCTTCGCTCAGTGCTAGTTGCACCCTAGTTGACTCAAGTTGTGTATTATTTGCGAGCTCGTCTTGGTTTTGTCAACCTTGTACTTAGTGGCACTTGCTCTGTTGACGCATTTTGCATATTTGCCCAATGAGTGAGTGCAGAGAGAGCTAACTTGAGGTGAGGAATTAATGAATCAGTGAGAAGACTAATTCGACGAAAAAGGCAAATTCATTCATTGGTCGGTTGTGTGATTTGAGATGTTGTCGGTGGCATATCGGTGCGAGGCGACAATTTAATTATGATTAGTGCTGCTCGTAATTAGCGATGATTTATCTCTGCTCAGTCTTCGGTGGTCCATTCGGATAGGTTTGCTCTGGCTGAGTCGCTTTGCAGTCTCGTCTTGCATTTACGTCATCGTAGTGCGAGAGAGCAGTTGGCCACTAATGGGGAATGCATCGCCGAATTGCCATTGGCTCAACTGTCACCGGCTGTGAGGGCACCACATTACGATTGGTCCGTGTCACGAGTGCATCTCTCCAGAATGCAATCTCATCGCGTCTTATCATTGGGATCGTCATCTTGTTCGAATCAACTGGCATGTATGCATTATAATGCACTTGTTCTACTCGCCCAGTCCGCATTGTTTGCCTATCCATGTCGACTCTTTCCCATCAACGTGTAGCGGTAGTGTTCGCTTCTGTTCGCTTCTTCACTTTGGTTCTGTTCTGTTCTCGTATTCTCTCACTGGGCAATATTACACTGCCAGACCACTCGTGCATTAGTGCTTCGTATAAATAGTGGCAATTGTGGAAATTCATTGACTTGCTTTGCTTGTAATCTCATCATTATTGCGTTCGTTGTCTGCCAATATAGCGAGCTTATGAATTGATGACTAAGTTCTACTTCGAACAATGAGTTTGTTTGCTCGTGTTTGCCTTGTGTCACCCTTGTTTTGTCCAATGGACGGCAACTAGTGAATGACCACTTGTCACATTCCAGTGGGGTCACCTGTTCCGCAATGAGGTATGTCACTACATCACATTCAGATGAGCATGAGCAATGTGCAAACGTGCTTACAATTGTATTGTATTTATTTTTTGGTCTATACTACCGATTCAGTAGTTTACACCATCGAGGATAATGATGATAAACTTATTAGAGATATACGCCATTGCAGATTGTAAATGTCGCGTGGCACCGCGTTTCTTTCATAAATATTTCGTGTTGTGTAATTGTGCAAAATATGCCAAAACACGTTCCTTTTTGGCACTGTCAAGATAGCCATTGTCCCTTATTGGCGTGTGCGATCAAACTCTTGAATGTTTTTTTGTTGGTCAAGTTCTGCTAGAGTCTAGATGGCCGACTGACCACGAATAGTGTGCAGCTCTATGGATGTATCGATGAGTCTATCCATTGGCACTTTAAATGATTTCAAATCACTGATTTGTGTCACTTGTTTACATGTTCATAGAATGTTTATGTTTTCACTCGATTATCGTGATTGTTAATAACATTTCAAATGGCTAGATGTGCGCATTTGCAATTGCATCCGATCATACACCATTGCCTGGCTGGCTGATGTCTCACAAGTATTTTGCTAACCTCATCTACATTGTCACTGATTCGATTTCGTTGTCCGACTATTCTTGTTCCATTCCAATACGTGTTTCTACCACGAACTTTGACTTTTCAGTGCCAGTCTGACCATGTCAATTCTGTCCACTAGTCGCGACTAGTCTGTTATGATCGAGCAGAAAGTATCTAAACTATTTGTCCTATTGGCTTTCTGCATCGCTTTCCTTCCTCTTTATCTCCGGCTGGACGATTTAACGCTTTCCGTTCATGTTTTCTGTGGTGCAGTGCAACTGTTACTTTGTCTAATTGTTGTGTTCGGGGCTTCCTTCACACACACATACACTCACACATACAGTCAGTCAGTCATTTGAGTGAGTAACGAGCCAAACATAACAAACAAGTGCTCAATGAAGAACGAGTGTCGACGCTCGACATCTCATCTGACTGACTCAGTTGTCACTCGTTCCACTTTACTGAATTGCCCCACTGCCAATTGACTAGGTGAGTTTGCAGCTGAAGGCAACCGTTTTGAAGAACTAACAACACTAGAGTAATTATAATTACATTGCCACTTGCAATGGTCAACACTGGCACACCGCCACGACCGGGCATTCTGGTCACTGTGAACAGTTTTCTCAATTGGCAATCGCACCGAATTTGTGTTCACTCTCAATAACGGTCTCTTTTCCCCACAGGTGACTGCCTACAGTGGAAGTAACAACCTCCAGCAGCATCGAAACCGCAACTCGATGAGATTGTGCTGCGAAAGTGCCACCGACAGACAACAGTTTGGTGCAAGCGGCACTTGAACGCTATAGCGAGCGGGGCTATCGCGCAGAGGCCAACACCAACATCGACATCGAACATCCAACTTCGACCGCATCCATTCCGGCAGAATGGGCACCAACGTCTTCAATTCAAGTGCGATGGCCGCAGTCGCAGCAGCAGCAATGGGCACCGGCGGCAGTCGGCATCATCATTCGGCGGTTGGCGGTCAGTCCACGATGCTGTTCACTCCAACACCAGTTGCTGGAACCCCTCTCGGTATGGCCAGTTCGCCTACCGCATTTCCATTTCCACCTCCAAGTCCTCTGTTTCTGCCAGCACTAAACCTTCTGCAGCAATCGCCACAAGTTTCGGTTCATTCGCACCTGCAGCCACTATCTCCTTGGTTATCAAGTCCCATTACCTCCCTGTCCACACTTGGCATGTCAGTCAGTGGTAAATTCTCTGAATCGAACGAATTTACAAGTGACGACAACAACAACGACCTTTCCACATCGAACGCACAGAACCCTTCACCGAGTACACCTCCCAAGAGCAAATTTCGCTCCGTCGAACATGACTTTACCGGAAACGAATTGCACCCGAATCGGGGCTTTTCCTTCAATCCATCGTCGAAAGAGCTGAAACCGTATACGAATGGATTGTTTGAATTTGAGAAGGACAAAACATCGATCGACTCGCCCACTACCAAGAGTTACTCACCTCCCAAGACACAAGCAAACCAAAACAGGCTTGGTAAGTCAATCTTTGTTTATCGATGCACACAACCCAAACTAGTCATCTAGGCCGAACTGTTATTTAAAATTACAGAAAAAAGTGTTTTACTTGTAAAGCAGAACATTTCCACTTGTGCTCTAATCGATTCTCAGTAATTGAGTGAGTCACTACGATCGACCAAACACAAACACAAACAACATCAACAAACTTTTTGCGGCAGCGCGAAAGTGTGCCACTTGTGTTGACTCCATTTGGGTTTCGCTTGCACCTCACTTGGTCTAGATTGCATTCAAACAGTCGCCTAATGCCACCTAATGCTTAGTGCATTCTCTGAGGGAAGGTGACAGGTGAATTAGTGAACACCCTGTGTATTAAAGTGCGAATGGTTTTTCTATTTGATACCTTATGCAATTGAATTTGGTGCAAATGTGATTATTCCATATTGCCAGCGGTGGACTGACTCCCGTCGGGTGGCAATTGAGTTCCGCAGTGTGCGATACGTTGCACTAGCACTTGCACTGCAATTGGCCATCGATGGCTCATTTCCCAGTTGCTGTGCCAATTCTAAGAAGTGTTTCAAGGTTATCCCGGCCAGAATGTGCCAGCCCCACTGACGGTGAGTGAGACAATTTGCCTGTGCATCGATCCATGGCTCACTGATCGAGTGTCTGCTTGGTTGTCTTGCTTGGTGCTTACGGCACCAATATCGCTATAGAACACACCAGAATATAGCCAATTGCAGCTTAACCGTGAATTTGTGAAACGGGGGAGATCGAGTCCGAGACCGCGATCTTGCCAGATGCGATCTTTACGGCAACCGGTGTCTAATTGAGCCTCTTGCTGTTATGCCATTAGTGCGGTCGTCCATGCCGCTCTAGACCGCTGTATATAGCCGGCTTTCTTGGCCCAGTTCGCCTCGATATGGCGATTGTGACAACAAAGTTACAATTGAGACACATGCGTGCACCATTCTCGGGCCGATAGCTTTGATGGCCAGCCACTGGATGCACTCGTTTTCAGTGACACTACCCGAACACTGAATTCCCTGTAGTAGTGAGAGTCATGGACAGATAGGTTGCCTTGAACGGCAAAAGAAAAAGTTGCTGTCTATTGACAGTGGATTGGCTTTCATTGTTTCCACCGAGCAAATCGACTCGGTTGGTCTGTTTGTCAGTTTGCAGCCAGTGGAGCAGTGCCACAATGAGCATGCATTTCGTTGCGGCTAATTATGGTCGCATTCCGCTCCATTCTCCTGTTTGATCATAGCTCACTTATGGATGTCTTCGTTGGCTAATTGATGTTCGCTTTGAGCTTCTCGTCTCGCGCCTTCCTCTGTCACACTGTCCCTGACATTGGCGCCATTGTTGGCCCAACACGGCGTCGAATGTGTCCAATCTGTCGTCATTAATCCGACTGAATCGGGATGTTGACTGTTTGCTGTAGCTCGAGCTTGGCAGCTAATTAAACTAACGGCAGAACAGACAAAGCCAGGCGCGCACTAATTGTGTGAACAAGCAAGTGTCATTAATAAATTAATAAATTATACTCGGACAATATTGCATTTCACTGCAATTTGCTTGATGAGAGGATTTAATTAAATTACATTCTAATTGCCTGATGGCTGGCTATTTACTGCAAGCAAATGTCAGGTACAGGTTGTGTCTGCTTGTTGCTTGGTCTTGTTTGTTCTGGTGCCACTGGTTAGCATAGAAACCACTTTGCATACAAACAAACCAACCAAGCACCGATCGACCAATTGGGTGCCTTTCAACCTCCCAGCATGGGCCACACCACTTGCACTTGTTAATGTCTCCATTAGGGAGCTAAGCTTACCTTGAACGCATGCACGGAATGCATTGTTGCGAGTAGGACCAATCAATTGCGAACGTATTGGCTCGATCGATATCGCATCTGTGGCAGGCCTGGTCTGATTAGTGATCGGTCCGTGTCTGCTTCTTCCTCCTTGGCCAATAGGCTCTAGTGCAAGCCGTCACACAAACAACTTGGCCCGGTTATTAATTTGTGCTATTTTTAAAGTCTCTGGTGGCCACCGAATCAGGGGCACTACTGCTGCTGGTAAACATGTTGACAGGCACCTGAGTGGTGAGCGTGTCGCCAGTTCCGCACGTACATGCACCAGACAGGCCCGGGACATGACGAGTGCCTGACACACGGTGCCGATGCCACTTGCAGTGCACAGCCACTCTCAATCATGTGCTCAGATCGATTTCGCAGCCTGACCACTTACTTAGCTTAGTTTGTCGGTGCACCTCTCTCATCGATCGTCTTCTCACCTCAGTCGTACCGCATCTTGTCTAGCCATTTCCCTTTCCTGTACTTGCATCAATAATTGATCGCCTCTTTAACAACCAATCCAAATCGAATGATCGCAATGATATTTCCAAGTGCTTTCCCAGCCAGTAATGCTTTTGTGTAAATCTTTGTGTGACAGTCATTAATATGCATTTTTTCCTAACAGAAAACCACAGTTGGGCAGTATCGGAAGCAACCGAATCGTACCCGATCCACAGATCTTCTCCACAAATGAAATCGTCGGTGAGCAAACTTCCGGACTCTTCGAAAGTGACCGAGAGCCCTCAGTTGGCATTCAAGCCGTCTTTCTTGATGTCGACATACGTGGGCAGCAATCCTACTGTGCCGAGTCCCACTTACCCAATCGGAATCCGACCTCCACCTCCGTCACCACAAACTCCCACCCAACACGGCCCATTTGGATCGCACTATCCACACTACCTGTTACCTCCGAGCTTGTACTCATACTACCACAACCAGCAAGCCCCCACTCAGTCGTATAGTCCGACCAGCCAGTCGCAAAGTCCGATCTCTCCATTCCTGGTGCCAAACTTGCCCCAATCGACGTCTCCTTCAATGATCTCGTCTGTGGCCAGTAATGCATGTCATTTGCCCAGTCCTAACATACCCAATTCTGCCTCTTCCATGTTCGAAGCCTTTTCCCAGCAGAATAACTCCAATCAGTCAGGCAAAATTAACGATCACGCCAATTCTGAAGTAGGCAAAGACACTAGCAAGGAAGGCTATTCCAGTCAGAAGTCTCAATCTTTGCGAAGTCACTCGCAAGTCATTGATCTCACTCCTGATCGTCAGTCAACGGACAGTCCGGTGGATTGCACTAAGCTTCATGCTTATTCAACTAACAAATCGGATAACAAGCCAGTAAATGAATTTGGCAATAGTTTAAAGCGAAAAAGTCCAATCGAAGAGAATGTAGAATTGTTCAAATCTGCATTCAGACCTTCCTCGGTAGAGCAATCGAGTAGTACCAATTCTGCCTCTCGCAAACATCGAATCTTGAAGCCTCCCAACATTGACATCTCCGAGTGCGACTACAGAAATGGTTTCAGTTCAGCCTTCCTGCACTCGCCTTTGTTCGGACAGCAGTTTGCTAACCAGATGCCTTCATCTCCTTACACATATCTGGAGCATATCCCTCTCTCCGCTCCTCCAATTGCTCCCTCACACAACTCTTCAAAGTTCGATTTCTCTGGTCACTCAGATGCATTTGCACTAGCCTCTCCTCAGCGACTCTCGGCCTCGTCCAACAAAGATATTTCTGTGTCACACTCACTTCTCAACCAGTTCGGCTCAAACCAATTAGCATCGATGTCCGTCTTATCCAAAAGTACAAACGCAAAATGCGATATGCCAAGTTCAATAATGAAAGACTCTAAGAAGAAATCCTCTAGCAATGGGACTACTTCTGAGTCAAAGGTTACTTTCCAAGTGCCCCACGTCAACAAGAATCTTGTCGAGAACCAGGAGAATCGTTATAAGGAGAGAAATTTGCCATCTCCTCAGAGTTTGAAGAGCAAAATGTCTAGTGTAAATAATAGAAAACAATCCCAAAAGTATCCGGAATATTTTAGGAAAGGTTCTACAATCAAACTCGGAAATGGCGATCTGAAAAAAGTTGAAGAATTGTCCACTGAAGACTTCATCGAAAGTGCATCTTCCAATGGAAAGTTAAAAGTGGAACTTTCCGAGGTGCTTTTTATTGGTGACAAATTGAAGAAAGGTCTCGTACGAATTAGTTTCCTGGTTGGCCAGTCCAAAGTAAAGGTGTCACTCGACTCTCCAGTTGAGCATCCATTCTTTGTGGTCCAGAAAGGGTGGAGTTCTTGTTCGCCAAGCACTTGCTCTAAGCGGTATGGTCTGAACTGTCACCGGCTGACTAAGGGCGACATTGTGGTCACTTTGGCCAGCAAGCAGACAAACGGGTCAGTTGCAAAGTCGTTCTCGTCGCAACAACTTCCCAGATCTCTTGCATCCTCGTCCGGTTCGCTGTCCTCTTCCTCCTCAATGTCTTCGTCATCATCGTCATTGACAATGAATTCCTCTTGCAATAGCAATCTCTACTCTTCGAGTCACATTTCGCTGCCAAAATGCCCCCCTCCGGCACACCTCAGCAAACCATCTCACAAAAGTTTGCTCCATTCCAACAACGAGACTGCATTGAATCTCGACACCAAATCAAATCGCAAAATTTCCGGCCAAAACTCTGAGAATCATTCCTCAATTCATCGAGAAGATGAAGATGAAGAGATCGACGTGGAAAATGTTGACGATGACGACCGGACACGTGCCTTGAGCTGAATTAGCCGAAATAAAGCTTTGTCGGCTAACATATCGTATGTGCCAATTGACAGGTTGTACTCAACCTTCGGTGGATCTCACTAATCTCTCTCCCTGGGATGCAACACCCGTTGACTGTGCACAAGTTTGTGTTTAGTCCACTTCACGATCTGACTTCTACTTAACAGCCAGCAGCAGCACTCAATTGTTTACCTAGTTGGCACTCGAGGTTGCCTCTGTTCCATTCGTTGATTGTGATCGAATTCTCCACTGTGCTCACCCGACCACATCTCGTCCCTTGCCATTCCGGTGGCTATCATTCGTCTCATCTGTGTCATATCCTCACCACACCACTGCACGCCAATATCGTTACCATACTGAGATATGTTTATTTTTCTATTCGACTATTGCCACTTGACTTGTATTCTCACTTATAATAAAATCATTTATTTTTGTTACTCACTCACTAATTCGCTTGTGTTTTTCTTTCCAAGGATTGTTTAATCGGTTTATACGGTTTGTAATCTAGTTATTATGCTTGCTTGCGTTCACACACTTTCCCGTTAATTGTGATTCTCTTGTTGACCAAAGCAGAGATTAATGTCTAAATGTCATTTGCAATTTTGTCCAAATGGCTCATTAGGAGTGGGACACAAGTGTCGTCCATTAGCACAGCAAAGTGCATCTAGGGTGATGAGCATGCCTCAGCTATCATCAATTAAGACACAAACAAGCAAGTAAGATGAAGATAAACTGTTTCCTTTGTCACTCACTGACCAATTCAAAGATCTATCGTTAAAGAAATATGACTTATTTGCAAAATGACTGAACACAATAAGAATTTCTCCGGTTTGTAGTTGAGTGACTTTTGAATGTTTGTCATCCACAAGAATATCTCAAAGAAAAAGATTCCATTGTGGTTTAGTGAATACAGCCAAGTAATCTGCAGATGTGGTCAAACACTGAGAAAAGTGGTGGTCTAATGCATTCGACGTTCACCGCATTTTGTCGAATGCATTCGACCACCAGCAAAAAGTCACATAGAAGCTAGCGCCACCTACAACATAAAAATGACCGGTTGGTGGCGCTAGCTTCTATGTGACTTTTTTGCTGGTGGTCGAATGCATTCGACAAAATGCGGTGAACGTCGAATGCATTAGACCACCACTTTTCTCAGTGAATGTTTAATGCTGGGACACAAGAATCGACTGTTGAAAATAGACGTGAGAACTTGTCAGACCGACATTCATTATGAACCAAATTAAGTCTCTGATTGATGGCGACAATGGCACCGCAGTGCTCATTAATTCAGCCTCACTTGTTAACAGACGACTAATTCGTCGAAATTAGTCAGTTTTTTCTTCTAGCCTGGTCTGTCCATCAATCCAGTCTGCATGTGACACAAGACAGGTCCAGTGAACAGTGGACAATGCACTCGGTGCAGCATTGCTTATCATAATAATCAAGGAATATGATTAAGGAACCCATTATAATCCTAAACCAATCAAATGGAATAAATTTGTACCGCTAAAAGATTAGATTTTGTTTGTGACGCTTCAATTGCAATATTTGCCGGTACGCATACGTAATGTTGACAAAAGAAACGACGCCAATGAAAACGTTGCTATGGAAATCGAGCTTCAATACCAAATGAACACAAATTCGCACTCTCACAGTTAGGCTTGTAACGCTATTACGAAATTTGACTGTTTGGTTAGAAACCTACCATTTGAGGGTTTATTCAGTAATATGTGAAATGGTTCGCAAAACAAGCCAACACAAAAGCATTACAATGGGTGATTTGGCAAACTTCAATACTAATCTGGAACAGCAAAACATCAGCAAGTAAGCAGCATTGTGGTAATTAATTTATTAAACATTCATACCTTTCAGAAAGTCCAAGTTTCGTTATCTCATTGCGAGAAGCGACAATTTCGAGAAACAAATCGCTGAATTGCTCCAGTCGCTGTCTGGCTATGCTAAACGGGCAGCCAAACTTCGTGATTCTGGTGATACAGTTGCCCAGGCACTTAGCGCCCTTTCGGCTGCTGAAGTCTTAAATCCAAGGTATGTTAATAAACTTTGAATTTTGATGTGGTTGATTGCTTAATGGGTAAACATCGCTTATTACAGTTTGAAAAAGTCTTCTTTGGATTTGGCCAAAACATTTGGAACTATTCAAGGTCAACGCGACTCCGAGGTAAGATTGATTGCTGTTTGGTGTTGTTTGTTGTCATATTTGCCATTAAGTCATTGTCAAATAATTCTTCGATGAACCAATAAAAATAAATTGCGACTGAAATGATGGTATAAATTAATAGTTTGCATATTTCAGGTGCTCTACTTAGAGGGTAAACTTCTTCCAAACATATCGCAATTCGGCGAAAGTTTACAGAAACAAAGAGTAAGTGACCATTTGTCGATTATTTTGCGAAATTACATCGTTTTTCTGCTAGGAGGAAATCCGCTCGAGCACAAGCAAACTGTTTGAAAGTAAAGACCGTGGATCGAGTTGGATCAAATCGAGTAGTTCCACCAGACGTCGAAGTCAAAGTGTTGAACGGACGGACAGAACAAGCAAAGAAGAAAAAGCTTTGCAACAATCGATTCAGCGTTACGAACTCCATCGAAATCTGCTTCTTAAGGTAGATTACTCTTGTCTCTGCCATCATTAATTTACTTTTACTACTTTTATATAGAAATTCATGCTTAAACTAGTTGTCTCCGAAATGCGTTTTACTATTGGTTCATTAAACAATCTTACTCAAATTTACAAGCAAATCTGCCAAGAACTAATTCCTACCAACGATTTAAAAGTATTCAACGAATTTTTCAGTTTCCGTTCACTGAATAAATCAGCATTAACTGAGGTAGAAGAAAGCCTTAGTGGAGTTGAGTCAGCTGAAGACGATAATAATTCTGGTGACCAATCCAGTGATGAAAGTGGGCTTGAGGAAAACAATGATTCTGATGATAGAACAGACCGAAACTCAGAATATAGTCTTGACGAGGATACCAGAAAGAATACCAATTCAGAGGATGACAGTGAAATGTCGAAGGGCGACTCAGTATCGATTCAATCTACTTTAAGACGATTCAATTCAACTCCTGAAATTCCAACAAACATTGGAGGAAAAGCGAAAAACAACCAAATAGAGTTGATAAAAAGTGACTTAGCTAAGGGCATCAAAAACAAATCAAATTTGAAGAAATCTACTGAAACTGTTAGATTTGAAGCAGATAAAATAAAATCAAACAAACGACACAATACTAAAAATGATCCAGATGATGATTCTGATGTAGAGGAGGACAGCGAGATTGAAGAAATTGATCAAAATCAAATCAAATCTGGCAAAAGTAAAATTGAACGAGCATGGTGATGATGCGAGTTACTAGATGGCGACACTTTCTTTTAAATCATGCATTGAATTTCAATGATTTCAATGATTGAAATCTATATTTTATCGAATTGAATCGAGCAATATAAATTGCGAACCATTTTCAATAAATTGCGACTAATGTGACATTATTCATTGGCAATGTTCCATAAATTATTTGTCTGTACCGACTGTTTTTACTTTAGCCTTCAACTTAGTATTAACAATTAGTCATGTATCTTCAATTTATTTATTATCATAAGTGTTACTCGTTGATGGCTTTCAGTTAATGTTAACATAAGACAAACTTCAAGACAATGTTATGTGTATATGATTAATTAAACTACTTTGCAAATTACGTAACGCAACTGGAGAGAGTTTGAATCAAAAGCCTGAGTTGTACTTGACTTGTTTAGCACGTGCTCTTTTCGAACGAATTTCGACTTGCATGCTTGTCTCGTGTTGTTGTTTTGTCTGTGTACTTAGGCTTAACCTCGAAACAATTTCTCTCTCGATACTCTTCAATGGCCATTCTCAATGTGATTGTCTGCGAGAGCACAATCCGGAGCGAATTCACTGTCTGTCAGTGTGTTGTCCTTCTCACCAAACTAGTTGTTTTGGCTGTTCTTCGAGTCGTTCTCGCAGTCTCACCTACAGTCGATTGCGTGCATCTGTATACATCTGTGCTTATCGACACTATTAGAACAATATTTTAATGCGGCAAGACAAGGAAACTCATGCCTGATCGGTTGTTGTCGCTTTCCTCTTGAACTGGGAAATAACCTGCATATCTGGTGGCGATACCTTTTATTGCAATCAATTGTGCCGGCAATACCGAGTAACAAGTAACAATTTGTTCTTCATTTCGAAGATATTTGTTTCAAAAATCCAAGAACGACAATAACAATCCAAAATGACAGTTCTTTCGAAAATATTCAACGAGGAATTGGATACAAGTCATTACCTTACCCAGAAACGGCATTTGTTCCTGGGTTCATCGGTGCTTTCCTTGCTGACTTGGACCACTAGTTTAGTTCTTCACTCCAACTCTTCCAAAAGGTGATACTTTACGCATCCAAATTATTTCATTCTAACTTGCCAATAGAAGTGCTGAAAAGTTGGACGAGGTCTCTTTGTCCTATCTGGCAAAGGTATTTATTTTTAAAATCCAATGTTTTTATTATCTAATATATTTCGAACAGACCAATAAGAACAAACCAAAGAAGGAAACATTGAGCAAAATGTTGTCTCAACTTTCTCAGATTCTCAAACAAGTGCTTTCCCTCAAAGATTATTGTTACGCTATTGGCATCGCAGTGGCACTAATCCTCCGAACAATGTGTGACTTGTGGATGATCCAAAATTTGACTCAGGTGGAAGCGGCTATAATCACAGCTGATTTCAAAAAGCTCAAGTTGAATATCTGTAAGGTCATTCAACCGAATTTTCTTCGTGAGTTTTATTGCTTTATTGTCATTTTCAGTGGAATTCATTTATGCTTCACCTATCTTGGCACTTGTTAACAATGGACTCAAGTACTTCATTAATCGATTGCAACTGAATCTTCGTTACAAGATTTCTTCATTCCTTACTGACAAATATACTCAAGGTGTGTTTGACGCAAATTCAATTGGATGTACTAATGTGAGAAATAATTTACTACCAGGACTAACATATTACCGCATCAATGCTGTGGATAATCAATTGAAGAATGTAGACCAATTGCTCACAAACGATATCGATAAGTTTTGTTCCACTTTGGTAGATGTCTATTCTAACGTTGCTAAGGTAAGTAGCCTTTCTCAAAATGACTACGCAATTCATTTGATTATTCTCTAGCCTTTCCTGGACATAGTCGTTTATATTCAACGACTTTCAGTGACATATACCGGATTAACCACTCCTGGAGCCATGATTGGCTATTTGATGTTTGCAGGTATATTCATTGCTCAATTGCATACTTCATATAATAAATGCTTTTTATTGGTATTTTAAGGTGGAATTTTGACCAGCGCTCGACGTCCTTTAACACAAATGACAGTGAAAGAAAGTCAACTTGAAGGAGAACTCCGATTTGTACACTCTAGGCTAATAGCTAATTGCGAGGAAATTGCTTTCTACCAAGGAAATGCTCGGTACGTATTGTGTTGTCAACAAGGAAAAAGGCTAATTGGAATTTTTCAGGGAGAATATAACATTGAAGAATTCACTTGGTCGTCTGCGAGATCACATTTCAGAAATGTTGATTTTCAAATTCAATATTGACTATCTGGATAATATCATTACTCGATGTTAGAAATGGCTTCTTTTAGAATGGTTTATTAATTCTTTTTTGATTAGACATGGCACAAGTCTGTGGATATCTAGCGCTGTCCATTCCTTTCTTGAGCAATCGATATGCTAATGATAACCACACGGCTCGACTAGAGGTATGCCTTACAATTGTTTGACATTTTCGATTAAGTCATTCATTTACAGACCTACTACAAATCGGGACGAATAATGCTCAAAATGTCTGAGTCAATTGGTCGCCTTGTGAATGCAGGTCAAGATTTTAACCGACTTGCCGCCTATACTCAACGTGTGAACCAACTCTTCACATACGTCGAAGAGTAAGACATATCTTTAGGTTGCTTGCTTGCTAAATTTTGTTTTAGTAACCAATCAACTGGTTTGACGAATGGAAGCTCATTAGTGCCTTTATCGGGAAAAGTGGAATACTGCAACACCAATTATCCTTTGATCGAACTAATCAATGTTCCTCTGTGCACTCCCAATGGCGATCTCTTGGTCGAGTCGCTCAACTTCAAAGTGATCATTGGCCAGAACGTGATCATAACGGGTAATTCACATTACTGTCTTGTTTACAAAATAATTATTTTACATTTTGTTGCTTTGTTTTCACTTTAGGCCCCAATGGTTCTGGTAAATCATCTCTTTTCAGATTGATTGGTGGATTATGGCCATTGTACAGTGGTAAACTAATCAAGCCACCAAACAGCAAACTGTTCTACATTCCACAAAAGCCGTACATGGCGCTGGGTGAGTTTATTCTTACTAGTGTTTTTACTTTATGATAATTTGGACCATTCACATAGGAACATTTAGAGACCAAATCATCTACCCGGACACATATGAAGATATGCAACGGAAAGACTTGACTGACAACGATTTACTCGATATTTTGAATATCGTGAGTTGCACCAGACAGTGAACGCTAAACAAAAGTATCATATTTTTCAATAGGTTCAATTGGACTATTTACTCGAACGAGATTCGTTCAATTCGGTACAGGACTGGCAAGATGTACTTAGTGGGGGCGAGAAACAAAGAGTTGCACTGGCACGGTATGATACGATGCCTTCATAATTAGTCAGTCAGTGATGAACCTGTACTAATTAATGACATATTTCATCAGGTTGTTCTACCACAAGCCTCAGTTTGCCATTTTGGACGAATGCACTTCAGCTGTGTCCACGGATGTAGAGCAATCGATCTACCAGAATTTATGCGATAGAAAGTTCTGTTCTTTGCTTAGCGTCACTCACCGTGTCAAGCAATTGGAGAGATTTCATGATTACATGCTAGAGTAAATAGCCTGTTGGTCTTTTTATGGTCACTCACTGATGTTCTCTTTTTCCAGGTTCGACGGACTTGGCTCGTGTGCATTCAAATTGATAATGGAAGACCTCTAAACTATTCATTCTATCAAGTCAACGAAACAATTTAGTCAATTTTAAATTCCTTGTTATTATTATTCATAGTATCATTTCTAGTAAAATTATTTGTTGCTTTGGTTATTCAATTAGAAATAGATCGCTTTCAACTCAGCAAGAACATTGGACTGAGCATGAGTAATTTAACATGCATGTATACTGATTCAGTACCAACAAGTAGTGCATAGCAGTTTGGTTGGATGTGACGTATGAAAATGAGTCTGTTTGCCACTCTTGCTTATATGGCATAACGACTACGGTGATGCTCGGTTAACAAAATAGAGGCCAAATAGTTTGGAACTAGTTTGAACATCGCTCCTTACGAGTATGCTACGTGCACAGATTGAGAAAAGGATATGACGGAGATACAAGGATAAAACACTAGATGACTCAAGGGAAACGAGATTAACTTGGCTGGAGGCAGACCAGTTAATCGCCTCACCCAATCGAGTTTCGGTCATCGAGCTAACTGAATCACAAGTCTTATGACATAAGACATCACTTGTGAATGGAAACCAAATTTACAACTTTGAGACATTGAATCAATTCGGCACAGAATCGTCAGTGGCCGAATGCACAGGTTCGTGTACATGTGCATGGAAGAGAGTGAATGCACAAATGAGCAAAGGCCGAGTACGCCATCCGTGCAATTCATTGCCAGGCAGTCCCTCAGCGTCAATATGCGCGTTTAAACGCATGACTCCACTGTCAGACTGTTCCACTGTGGCGATATGAACCGTCGCTGTTGACAGCAAACACAAATCAACGCCACTTGCCAAAACGAAAGCGATCCTTGTCACAAGTGAATACTGAACAGTGGCCCTCTAGTGTCCGGTCTACGGGACAGATCCATTGTAAGGAAGAATAGCGGATCGTTTGGGCAGTGTGATGACGAGGACAACAGCTGCCACTACCTCCACTCCTCCTCCCTCACTCCATGTGCTGTCGGTGTAAACATCTGCCTGACAAATGGTCTTTCATTCATTCACCAACTGAATGGAAACAGATTCTATTCTCTTTGTTCTTCTGATCACTTCTAACTGGTCATCGATATATACTTACTCATCAATTTGTTAAAAAAGAAGCATTCCTCAAAAGAACTTGCAGTGTTTACATCAAATTTTGCCGCAATTACCAAATGATAACGACTTACTTGATAAGTGTCTCTTTTGAAGTATAAACAAGAGAGATTGCCTACCAACTGCTATTCTACCAGTACCATCAGTTAAAGTTATTATCAATTAATAGCACTTAACAATCTGCATTTTTGAAAATATCTCTTATTTATTGATGGTTTATCATCGCTACGAACAATTTCGCGAATTGTGTAATCGATCAAAGCAAATCAGCCATTGAAGAGGTTTCTTTTTATACCTTAATGATTTTACATTTATGACAGTCAAAAATAAATGGCAAAAGATCGCTATCATCCATGGTGGAGTCCCCCTGTTCAACTTTGTTCTACAATCATCATTGCAACAGTGACAATCATCAGTGAAGATTAAAATTGAATAATCAAGCTTGAAACTATTTGGATTTAATTAATTCGTGTGTCAGCAAATAGTGAGAGACGACCAATGATAGGAGATAAGTAATGGAAGTGCTTGTCTTTGCCTAGCAAATGTTTCCCTGTCAACAATCTTGCTTCTCTTAGTTGGAGTGTTTTGGCAATGCAATTGTGCCACATTTCTATATTTTTGGCCATAAAAATTGTGTTTCATTTCTTCTATATACAATTAATTTGCTAAGCATCAAATCAATGCAACTTTTAAATTTACATTGATACTTCATGGAATCGAAGCTGACAACTGCATTGATACTTTACTGCAAAAATGTATAAAGCATTTGCAAAAATGCTCAAGGATCAATTGTCAAACCATAAAAAGAAAACCATTTCCAATTTTGAAAAACAACTTTTGGTTTCCATTAGCACTTTTGGTTTAATTTTAATATATTATTTCTTCTCGATTGGAATCACCTTCTATCAAAAATGGTTTATCAAGGCAAGCACCTGCAACTCTTGTACAATTGCAATAATAAAAGTATTTTACTTATTTAGCGCTTCCATTATCCCCTCATTGTGGTGGTGTGCCATATGTTTGTCAAATATTTACTAGCTGCTTTATTCCGAGCTATATATCGACAGTTCACCGGTGAGTCGCATTTGTCCCCACATGTGTCTTGATAATTTTGTTTTTTTGTTTATTTGCCTAATGTGTCGATTCATTTTAAAATTAAAAAACTTGCTTATTTCCAGGTGTTACCCGAATATCATTATCATGGAAAGAAAATATCCGGAAGATCGCTTTACCTGGCGTCGCTAGTGCTTTGGACATTGGCTTTTCCAATTGGAGCTTTGAATTTATCACGATCTCATTATATACGATGACTAAGTCAACATGTATCATTTTTATTCTGGCTTTTGCAATTTTATTTGACCTCGAAAAAATGGTAATTACTTAAAAACTTTAAATTGCGTAATGTTTGAGTAATGTTGTTTTTTTAGCGTTTGTCTTTGGTGGTGGTTGTGTCATTTATTTCCGTTGGTCTTTTTATGTTCACATACAAGTCCACTCAATTTCAGTTAAATGGTTTTCTTCTGGTGCTCAGTGCTTCGATGTTAAGTGGTCTTCGGTGGACACTTTCTCAAAAACTCATGCAACGTAAAGAAAGTTGTAAGTGATTAGTCATTGGCCAATTGCTTCATTTGCTATTTTAGTACTACGAACACTTGCAGGTCGCATGACAACTCTCTCTATAAGTGATTACTTGTCAATGAATACTTGTTCTACCAGTACAAACATTTAATTGAGTTTAGCATGATTTATAACGGTGTCAATAATAAGCAAACAATGATGTGAGACATTTCTAAGTGTCGCTTCAGTTGGCGCCATTTATGCATTCGTCTGATCGACCAAACCTCTAGGTGTGTAATTAGTGAGACAAACAGGTACAAGCACTTTTAATTGCTTTTATTAGCGATGACATTACTTGGCTCAATAGATATCGAAACTCATTGTCATTAAAATTAAAATTCAATTGACTGACTTGCATTATTTTTCAGCACTCAGCAACCCCCTTGACATGATGTATCATGTTCAACCATGGATGCTCGTGGGACTATTTCCGGTGGCCTTTGTTTTCGAAGTTTTGCCTGTCCTTCAAAACTATTTCCAGTTGGGAGCATCATCCGGTTTGGCAGAAACCGATTTGACTTCATTCAGTGCTGCATACTTTTGGCAGATAGTACATCTCATATTGATTGGCTCTATTTTGGCCTTTCTTATGGAGTTTTCCGAATATCTTTTGCTGGCTTATACATCAAGTCTTACATTGTCAATGGCAGGAATCTTTAAGGAAGTGTTCACTCTTTACCTGGCCGTGAACTACAATGGCGATCAAATGACTCAACTCAATTTTATTGGCTTGATGGTTTGTCTATTCGGAATTTCTACTCATGTCTGCTTGAAAGCATTTGATTCGCATCCAGGTAATGTTCTCAACGTATTAAACTGTTTCTAACCAATTGTTTACTTGTAGTTGTCGAGTCTCACACTAATCAGCGACCAACCAAGACGGAAGAATTCGAATCTAAACGACTTCTTGACGAAGATGTGATCCATTTTGACCTTATCAATTCTAATAATGCCTTGAGTCAAGTCTATGGGGCTAAAAATATATAATCATGTTATGCAAACCAATATGTCATGTAAATACACTGTTGTAATTGTGATCTATTTATTTATTTTGTAAATTTGCAATATTGCAAAGAATGCATTAAAAAGACCTCAAATGAGCTCACTTTGAGAATGAATCATCGTAGGCTGGATTGTATTGATGACTCTCAATGAATTCAAACTTGTTTTTCGGTTCTGGCTTATGGGTGGCCTGTTTGGTCTTGTAGAACCACTGACACAGGTGAGCAGCAATTTCCAATGTCACCGCGCGGATGTTGTTAAGTCGCGGGTAAAGACGTCCCGAGGATAGTTCATTTTCGCCAACTTGGTTGGCGAGAGCCTGGGCAGCTTGAATGAATGTCTCATCACTTACACGTCTCACACCGCATGCCATCACCGCAAGAGCCACAGCCGGGAAGATATACGCATTGTTACCTTGACTCGGTTCGAATTTGCGGCCGTCAAAGGAGACTTCTCCAAATGGCGATCCACTTGCAAAGAGGCACTTGCCTTTGGTGTATCGGTACGCAGCCTCGGCTGTGCATTCCGACTTGCTTGTAGGATTGGACAACGAGAGAATCAAAGGTCGCTCGTTCAGTTCCGCCATGTGCTCCAAAATTGCATTTGTGAAAGCCCCTGGCACAGCAGATACGCCGATTAGACAAGTTGGCTTGATTCGCTGCACAATTTGGTCCAGGTCTTTCGATGGTTCTGCATTTTTGGCATACTTCGCCTTGTTACCTTTTCTGCAGGTAGTGACAAGTCCATCGATATCGACCATCCAAATGCGATCTATGGCTGCCTGCTCGGATAGCCCTTCATGCTTCATTTGTTCGACAAACAAGTCAGCGATTCCAGTGGCAGCGGTTCCTGCACCTTGGAAAAGAAACGTGTGCTGCGACACGGACATTTTGGTGATCCGGTTGAATGCAAAGATACCTGCCAAGGTGACCGAGGCCGTGCCTTGAATATCGTCGTTGAAAGTGCAGTAATCGTTGCGGTAACGTTTCAACAACCGTTGGGCATTTGCATTGCCAAAATCTTCGAACTGGATTAAACATTCTTCGCCATAATGTTTGACAACACTCTTCATAAACTCATCGATCAGGGCGTCATACTGTTCGCCTTGAACTCTCTTTCGGTGCAAGCCAATGTAGTAAGGGTCCTTCAAAAGCTGCTCATTGTTGGTGCCCACGTCGATGCACACCGGGAGCGTGAAGTGGGGCGGAATACCTCCAATTGCAGTGTACAGTGCCATTTTGCCCACTGAGATGCCCATGCCATGCGCACCCAAATCGCCCAATCCTAGTGTCCGTTCCCCATCGGTGACCACAATAGCTTTGATGGTTCCATCCTCCCAGTTGTTGAACAAAGTGTTCACATGACCGGCGTCATCAATCGTAATGAAAAGACCACGTGGTCGTTTATATATTTTGCT
Source organism: Rhizoglyphus robini (assembly GCA_023373905.1). NCBI lineage: Eukaryota > Metazoa > Arthropoda > Arachnida > Sarcoptiformes > Acaridae > Rhizoglyphus > Rhizoglyphus robini. The sequence goes on along the minus strand of JAKIJQ010000007.1, from coordinate 4,042,397 downwards.
GTAGTGCTGACAAGCAAGCCCCACCACTGGAGTGTAAACGATCGGCATCAATTCTTCGGGATGTTGCTGCAGAACCCGATAGAACAGTTGCTTGTTGTTGTCCTGTAGATCACGCAAATAGACATACTTGTTGAGGTTCTTTTGGAATTCGCGAATTTGCTCAATCACCAGCTTGACCTGATGAGCCTGATTGTGCACTCCGGCTGGAAGGAGACCTTTCAACTTGTACTTTTCGCGTTCTTGCTTGGTGAAGGCGAGACCTTTGTTGAGTTCTGCATTTGTGATCAACTCAGAACCTCTTGCAGTAATTTTCTTTGGTTGTTCCCAGAAACTGAAAAACGATATCGTTCGGCTTTGGTTAATCAGAGACTTGTTTGCAAGGCCAATAGATGCCGGTGAATAAATGCCGAACACATTGGCGCCAGAGGCGGCGACACACTTGGTGAAAGGAAGCAATGTAGCACGTGAGACGTTGACTTTGATTGGCAGCATTGTGGAAGATCAGTCGACGAGCGAAATCGATGACTTCTTTTGCTACGTGAGAACGCACTCATCTAGTGCATGTTGGCTTGCTTTACCGAATTTTCAATTCGATTATTGCAAGTAATGTCCTCGCTTGACAATTAGAAATTGTCATTAGTCGAATATGTCGAACTCAGTTACTTTGCCCAGACAGCGACTGTTATTACCCAATGACAAAGCTAAGTCACATTCTTGTGTGTACATTACCGTAGCAGCAGAACCAAAATATTATACCAACCAGTATACCACACCGGGCTATATATTCGTCTATATATTATCATATCATATATATTCCGAGACGAAATATATGTCACACGTGGCAATGCCGGGCACGGTGCCACTCGTTAACCCAATTTTCCATGTCTTCTGTTTAAATCGAGCTTTTGTTTTTCAAGTTTGTGCCAAATGAGTTAAGCACTGATTACTTAACTTAATGCCTTTAAAACGTTATTTTAGATTGACAAATGGTCATTTGATTGAGTGTTTATTTAAGTGACTATTTCAAACCATTTGAGGATCGCTATATATATTCGCTGTTGTCCGCATCCTGAAAATGTTCAAGGTCAGACCATATGCGCCATTTTTTATGATTTACGATCGACTCAGTGATAAGGAGTGTTGTTATGTTACGGCGCGCGTTCCAATTAGAGTGGGCCGTTACATAAATGGATCCAAATTAATTAATCGACAGCAAAACCGAGTGCGAACGACTACACCGTGTCAATGCTAATAGTTGACTGTTGATTGCCAAAAATGGCAGTGCTCTGACATCCTCTATGACGAGCCATCTCTCGAAGGAAATCACCGTGGAATGCACTTTACTTAAATGGAACTCACTGCTTGTAATGTCTTGCTTTGGCAGTAATGGCCAGTTGGTGGTCAGTTGGATGTCTAAATATCCTATCGGTGATCACTCGTTTCAGCCCACAATGCATTGTAATGATCACAATTGTGGTCATAGTAGTCGAGCTTAGTATGATCAATGCACACTAATCGATACGATTCGAACAAATATCCACACTCCGAGCACGACCAGTCGAACCTACCCAACGCCTAATTGTTTGTCTCCTTTCATTATTTGCAATATTTCACTTGACCTAATGAGGCTAACCGTTCATATTTGTCCATTCACTAGAAGACATCTCAGTCACGCAAAGTGCCAAACAATGGCTTGTCTAGTAGAGAGTGACACTGTGCAATGTTCTCTGGATGATCGGTAAGTGATGCAATTGATCAATTGGAATTGGCTAAAGCAATGAATGTCATTGCTCGAAGGTATAAACATTTAGTTCTTGTTGAGAGAGCACATTCAACTATAGCCATTATTTAGGCAAAATAGGCCTCTCAATGAATGGCCGATGGACAATTGAACACTTTGGTTATAATTCAGCGTTTTGTTAACTGATCAGTTCTAATCTTATAACATTCGACCACTATCCTCTTGCTTGAGGCTTAATTAATAATCAAATCAATCATCTCACCCAAATGACTGCACAAGACAACGAGTGTGGTGTATTGACAGGCCAATGTGACACTGTCATTCGAACGTTGATGTCTCTTTCCATTATGGCTTACCATTTGGTAGGAATAGAAGACATTTGCCCGGACTGGACTAATTAACACTTACCAAAAGTAAAGCCCACTAACTCGAGAATTGCTCGGTCCAAATAGATCGCCTGATTAATAATGAATGTCAATAAACATTAATAATTCAGTGTGCCAAACTGTCAAATGGAAATTGCTCAAAAAGGCCAAATTCAGACCAAATAATTAAAAATCCCCACCGAGTGTGATCGAGTTGTCATTGTCAAAAGGACTGATTGATTGTTGATCTATTGCTCTGCTATTGTTTGCTTATGTTTCATTCATTCTCACCATTCGTTTTTGCGTTCCCACAGACAACTGGCGATGGTCGCGAAGTCGCTTTTAGACATTCACAGCCACTAAGCCAATAAGTGTTCTCTGTCGACTGCATGTTCGAAACAACAAAATGATCTCGCACTGTTGTCAATAGGTACAAACCAAAGCCACTGAATGCCGTGGACACTAGCAATGTCCAGAATTTGTGGCGAGTGTCAATGCTAGTGTCACAAATCGAGCAATGTCATCAGCAGTCTCTGTCAGTCGTGTTCAGAGCACAAGCAAAATGATTCATTAAGTTGGCTAGGAATGTGATTGAAAGCAATGAGATATAGTGACTATGTGAGTTTGGTCAGCGCCCTCCCATCGACAATTTGATGCAAACGTGCTTATAAGTTTATGAGCAATTGTCAAATATGACACTTTGGTGATTTTGTCATTGTCAATGACTCATTGAGCTTCGTCCTCAGCGCTTCTCCAACGTGCAACTTCGCCAATCTTGTAAGAGAGTTTCGGTTTCTTCCAAATCACGAAAGCCAAATTTCGCCAATACATGAATGTAATTGAGCGACAGCAACTTATTCTTTAAATGGTGAGAACGGAGGGAAACTCATTGGACGAATTGATGAAGAATAGAGTCATTTCGACGTGTGACGATCATCTTCAGGTCGATCGATGTCCTCGGTGGAATCCGGGTTTGATCATATCCACTAATGGTCATGTTGGATAACTTGCCAAGTTGCCGTCGCATTAGCCATTAGCATTGGCCAATGATCACTCACATTGTTATTATGAATGACCGGCAGTAGAGGAGTACTCTTGTGAGGACAAATAGTCACTACCGACAAGTTTTCAACCCATTCAGCTGAATTGAATCGATGCCTCTCGACATGAAAGAAGTCTTCAGCCAACTGGAGACGTCATCGACCTGTCTCTCCTCTGCAGACAGCCACATACACATGTGTAATGTAGTTGTGTTCAATGCTTCTCTTTCTTATCTCCGATCCCGTTGAGGGCTTCACTTGGCACTCTCACTGTTTCTTCTGCCAATCTGCTCATTCACTTTCCATCCACAGTCGCACCTAACCATTCACTCGGAGGATTACTATTATTAGTGCTGTTACTACTTTAGCTGCATCTGGAGATGTTGCACTCTACTCGCCATTCCACCACAAGCTGACCAATTGTCAATGACTTTTCGAACGTTAAAGTGGGCCAATACTGTCCAAACTGGGGTATTTCCATATTTCCAAGATCATATTATCCACCTGTGCTAATACTGTTATAATATTGCTTCTTCTTGCTCTCATCAATGATTATTTTATTTGTATAATCATTAAGTCATTAACATGTGTAATACCCAGTGAATATCAATTACAAATAATTTACAGCATCCAATCTTCTTTATGATGTCTCTTTCTTGTAAGTTTTCATTCAATTCATTTTATTGTTCACTATGTACATGTATTTAGTACTAAATATTTATTTGAATAACATTCACTGACTTGAAAGGACATTCAAAATGGAGGAACAAATACACCCAACTGTCGTTAACAAATAGGCCAATAATCTATCCGCTCACCAAAGCCTCACTGTCGCAGTCCGTTGCATCGTTTTATTAATAACCTAATTAGGTTAATAGCAACGAAGGTCATCAATTGAGATCAATTGGGATTAATCTATCAAATTGAGTCACGATTCAAACAAGCTGATTGGTGATTCAAAGCTTTTCGCACTTTCACTTCCTCTCAACCAATTCACTGACTTTTTTCTATTTGACATACAATTTAGTGAAAATACAAAATAACGTTAAATCATTTATGTGAAAAGTACAAACTTTTGACTTTGTAGCCTTTGAAACAAACGTAAAGAATAGATCGCTAATTAAAAGTATCAATCAGTGAAATACTATCATCAAGAGTGACAAGGTCAAATGATGAATGCAACTGCCGATTGGTCACGACACTGGCCAAACCAAACACTGAATCGGTATTGACCCACTCGGGGTACTTTGTTCGTGACTTGCAATTCACTCCCTTTCCACCGGTATGGAGCAACGAGTCATGTGCGGCAGATGGTAAATTACCATTGGTAATAGTATTATACTAATACGCTTGTCAATTTGTCTGCTAATTACTGGTGAGCCATTGTTTTGCCATAGTACAATCAAAGCCAATGCAAATCAAACCAAATTGCAAGTTTGCTTATGACATTAACAAATAGTGTCTTATGGAATGTCACAAGTTGCCATTTGATTGCTATTTGCAGCGCAACTCATTCCTGACTCGCTGCCATTTTCTGCATTCATCTCTATTCACGCCTATGGTGTCAGAACTCACACGCATTTATTCAGATACCATTCGTCCGAACAATGATATTCAAAGAGAAGCGATTAATCGAAAAACGATTTCTATGTGCACTCGATTACCGTCTCATTGGCCCAGTTAGTTTCATGGATTCGATTGAATAGACCAGTTATCTGTCTGAAGATATTTTAGCTTAAACCGAACCAAATTTATCATTAAATCAGTGAAGAGATAAACTAATAACGCATACAAATAGAGTGTATTGAGTGAAAGTATTGCCGGGCAAGCAGACTATAGACACAATCGATCTACTCGAGCAATTTCCTGATTTGATCTCGAACATAAACAAATGGGCTCATGTGTTTGTGGTTAGAACAAACATGCCGTGAAATGGCTCCATGCTTAGTGCCAGTGACTAATCACTGCAGCGCCAACCACTTTTGTTGGCAGCTGTCACGTATACTGAGACAGGTCCAGAGTATATTCTTCTAAGTGCTCCATGGCGTCTCAAAGTTAGGTCAGTAAGCCAGTCCATAATGCGATTTGCCACTTGGCCACATTTGCATTGGCAGTGACATTCACTTCGAACGACTGTAATGGCGCGTAGTCCCCTTCAAGGGTTAATTGAGCGTCAAAACGTGCCAGTGTACTCTTGTTCCGATTAATCATTACTGCCATCAACTCGGCATTCGTTTCCACTTTCGCCAGTGCACTGACTAATTGTCAATTCAGTGCAAGTGACTCACGGACCGATTTATTAATTGTAAGTTCGACTTTATTGTCAAAATGATCGAGCAGATTGGAAGCCGACCAATATGTTTGTTCATATCTTTCATATACGGCTGAATAGATGCTTTCTCTTCACAAACATTAGTTTTCCCGTCTTGTGCCAGACTTGTTTACCGAACATTCGGAGTCTGGTTCGTGTTTGCCACTTAAGTAGACGTTATCAAATCAAGCCGAGTGTACTTGGCCTGATCGGTGCAGTACTCGGGCAAACCTTCCATTCGGGCAAGAATGCAATTGGCAAGGGAATAGACTCTCACTGGACTTACATCATCATCATTGGCCACAAAGTGCCAATTGGCAATTGCATTTCGTGTCGGTGGCACACAAACAAACAAACCAAGTTTCCACTGTGCTTGCCAAGTATTGCCTAAGTTATCTTTTCCTTTTCGAGATTTATTGACCACAAATCGAATTAATTCAAAACCTGAGTTGATATGGCGCTTGCAAGCAATTCATTCAAATTCCCATTTGCAGGTGAAAGTCTACCAATTAGCACTGTGTCGAGAGGCAATTGAAGTTGAAACATGAACCAGCCAGTGTAAATTGTATTACAAAGGTTAGACCACCTTTGCAACTTTCACAGGTGTCTAGTCTCTGAACGAATGAGCAGAGTAAAGCACACTTGGATGCAGGCTTCAATGCAGGCGTTCGTACAGAAGGCAGTAGTGGCACAGTTCGGCAGAAACATTTTGCATAATTTATGACGATGGTCGATGACAAGTGCATAGAACGGCAATCAGACCAACATGCTCGATGTGTGACATCCAGTTTAGGTGTGTCCCTTACAATGGTTTGCTTCGATTCGAAATGTCAACAGTGCCACATAACGGGACCGGCGTCACTGCTCACACTTATGACCATATGCATTGAGCATTGCACAACCGACTGTACACCTCACAGTAGTAAGAAGGCATTCCTCAAATGCCATAAACCATAGTCATAATTGCTCTCTATCACTAGTGGCACAAATTGATTCGCGATCGTACCCATCTCAACACATTGGCGGCGTTTAATTTCAACTCACCAGTCAAGGTGTCAATTAACAGTGCCACTCATTAGGGCAAACAGTTGACATTCCATCACCCGCCAAATGGGCACATTAATGTTCCAACTATTAATGCACACAAATGCCCGTTAGTTTTAGCAAATATTTTCCTATGCATCTATTATCGGACAATGTCTCCTTAGAAACGGCGATAGTGCTTGTCACTTGGACTTTTAAAGAGCCATTTATGACAACTGGTTTGTCGAGTGATCTAGGCAAAATTACTAACTCTGACTAATCAGATTCAAACCAACCACTTTCGAAAATTAAGAAAATTAAACAACTTTGTCAAGGCACTGGTGTCATGTGGTTGAGAATTGTCACTGTCCTTTCAGGCAGGCAGGCAGCAATAGTCATAGAGGCGAGCAATGATTAAATAGATTAAAATCAATCGACACACAATCGAAACCCAATGCGATTAACCTCAATGTCTAGCCATTGAGGATGTAACACGAATCGAGATAGCTGGGTGCGGTTGAGAGTGAATCTGTTGGTCGCAATCTGTTGGCGCCGATATTGACGATTTTGGTTGAATCAATAGTGCCAATCTGCACAAATATGGCTCGTTGAGACAGTAGTGCTTGTGCAACAAAGTTGCCCGACAGGTCACTCCATGGCAGAGAGCAATGTTTCGGCAATTTGCGTGTACTACTGTTTGAAAGTCTTGAGTACAGTGGTTGTGCCCTCTCCTCCGCTGGCATCTCTCCTCCTCCTCTTCTCCTGTTATGAGTTGTCTGCTGTGAGCTTTGCCACAGATGCGCGTCTGCTTCTGTCTTGCTCACACCCTCGACTCGTCATTCCAATTCGCTCTCTCTCGGACTTGTCTAGGCCCGAACCAAAACAAACTCCCATCAACAAACACTGTTTCAGCTGTTTTTTAGACTTCGTGTTTTCGACCTTGGTTTCCAGTGGGTTTTCACATTTAAAGTGTTTTATTGAACAAGCCTTGACCCCACTGACCACCAGTAGTGACCACTAAGTAAGTAACTGTCATCTTCGCGCATCAATCCAACTTAATATCTCTCTCCTGCCCTTGTGTGTGTGTTTGTTGTGGCAATCGAAACTAACTAAACCAGTCTGTTTGCAAATCGTTTTCTACCATCAATTACACTTCTCAACCAAGGTGTTTACGTCACTTGGCAATTAAAAAATTACCTTTTGATCTTATTTCAATGACGAACATCACTGTACCTTTAAATTGAATATTGCTTTCATAGTTGATGTGGTTCACATCACGAAAAATATTTTATTTGTGTTTCCAAGCATAAAGATATGATTGACTAATATTTAATTTTATTTTTTAGGACGAAAACTACATTATTAATTGAATTCAAAATACACTGAATGCTTTTCCAAATGAAGCCCATTTAAATTTTGTGTGTGTTGAGCTCCATTTTAATTGACGAAAACTTATACTTGTGCAATTATACGGTTTCCTAATATTTCAAATACAATATGTCGCATCATAGCGACGATGCGATGCCTATGCCCTCTTCTGATAGCTTCTGGGAGCCTGGAAACTATAAGAAAACCACAAAGCGAACCGAAGATGGCTCCAAACTTTGTAACGATCTTATTTTACTGATTAAAGAACGTGCAGAGATTGAACAGGCTTATGCAAAAAATTTACGCCAATGGTCGAAAAAATGGTATGATATTATTGAAAAAGGTGCTGAATATGGAACTACGGCGTCAGCCTGGAAAGGCGTCCTCATTGAAGCCGATAAACGATGCGATTTACACAACAAAATACGTGAAAGCATATTGCAAAAAGTTGTTCCAGACATTAAGCAGTGGCAGAAAGACAATTTCCATAAAACCATGATTCAACTTAAAGAAAAGAAAGAATTTGATGATGCGTTTAAAAAAGTATTATTTTTAGTTAATTAATCCTCAATCATCAATTAATTTTCACATTTAGGCACAAAAACCATGGGCCAAATTACTAACTAAAGTAAATAAATGTAGACAAGATTATCACAATGCATGCAAAAATGAAAAGTCTATTGCCAATCAAGAGAGAAACGCTTCGGGGGACACATCACTTTCTCCTGATCAGGTAAATGAAGACTTCATTATTTCTTTAATTTTGATCTAATTGTTTTTAGGTGAAAAAACTTCAAGATAGAGTTGCTAAAGCAAAGGACGAAGTTCAAAAAACAAAAGAAAAATATGAATCATCTTTGCGCGAAATTAACGAGTATAATCCAAAATATATGGAAGACATGACTAGTGTTTTTGATAAATGTCAAGAATTTGAAGAGAAAAGATTGAAATTCTTCAAAGAAACACTTTTTTCTATTCACAGCTGCCTTAACATATCTAATATGCCTGATATTATTCGGATATACGAAGAGTATAGACATACCATTCAAACAGCAGACTCTTCTAAAGACCTCAAGTACTGGTCGAATACTTTCGGTGTCGGTATGGCCATGAACTGGCCGCAATTTGAGGTATGACCTCTTTTTATACTAAATCTAGAAATAGAATATTGTAATCGTTCTAACATATTCATAATTTTACTAATTGTTTTTATTTGTTGTTTTATTTTGTGTTTGCATGTTTATATGCCATGTTTGTTGTTGTGTATGCCCTTGCGTGCTTTGACTTAATTATCTATATGCCTATATGCACGTTGGACAAATGCAAACTTTGTTACTGCTTACTTCATAAAGGAGTATTGTGAAGAATTTCGTGATATTATCAGCAAGTCTAAGAAGAACGGACCTACAGAAAATGGCATTACTCTTGTAAATCAGCTTAAATTCAACGAGGAGCTACCTGTAATGTCTTGTTTTATTGCTTTTGCTTTTGCTATGTTCCTTAACCCAACTACTTCCCATTTAATGCTTTTCTTTATGTCTATACCACCGTGCTTATTACCCTATTTATTTTCATTCTCGTGTCTAAAGTTATGACTATGAAGATACATCTATTTTTTTCTTTCTTGTTTTCATGGTTTTGATATGATGTTGACAATTTCTTGGAATTGATATTTGGTTTATATTGTCCATAAAGTTTTATTTTATTATTTTATGTATTTTAGGAATATAACCACGAACTGGCAAATTTATCAAAGAAGGACAAGAAATTTAACTTAAATAATGGATTTGACGATAATGGCGTCGTTCTCTTGGACAGAAACAATATTCGAAACGAACCCGACTACTTTCCACAAAAAATGGACAATATTCAAGACGATACTGCTGATACTAATGTCAAAAGGATAACGCCGTAAGTGTTAAATTATGTGTTTATTTTCTAAAATTTACAATTAACTATTTAACAAATTAGGACTAATGGAAAACAAGAAGAAAATCCATTTGAAGACGAACATGAAGATTGGGATGACTATCCTAACGAAGCACTTGTAGATAATGGAGAGCCTGGCGTTCCTGTAAGAGCGCTTTATGATTATGATGGTGCTGAGTCCGACGAATTGACTTTCAAACAAGGTAACTCGTCCATTAGTTTACTGTTTCATATTTACATGTTTTTTGTAGGTGATGTTTTTGAAAAATTAGAGGACGAAGATGAGCAGGGATGGTAAGAGGATAAGATGTTAATTAATGCTAATCATTTTAAATGTATTTTCTACCTATTTAGGTGTAAAGGAAGGAAAGATGGTCGGGTTGGCTTATATCCTGCAAATTATATTGAGGTTATTTCAAACTAACTTAATATTCGTGACTTCTGAATGAAATTTTGGTGCTGTTTTAAATTCGCACACAATTTGACTTATCTTTATTCATTGAATTTCGTTGTTATTTATTTGAATTAGAAGTAACAAACACAACTCAGTAGCGGTTTTGTTTAGTTACTCACAAGCATGGATTTAATTGCTTTCTACTGTAACGATAGCACAAATATTTTCTGTGAAGACAAGATTTACAAACTTTTAATAATGCTTTTATAATCGCTGTGTCTGTAATTACTCTATTTATTGACAGTAGATTACTTTATATTTTCTCTTGTTGGCCATAAGATATATTTGTAAAATATATAAATGTATACAATGCAATATTACCGGTGATTTACCTTCAATCCACAAATTACGAATTATTATCACATTTGCCAATCAATTTGCAATTGGTCTTCCGATGGTGTTCCACTATGTTCAGATGGCCACTTGTTTTGTACATTCTAAGTGAAACTACGTCATTCCACTCATCCATGCCTTTAACCGGACATTCAACCAATTCACATCTATTTTCATTCGCAAACTATTGCTTAACATTCTTTGAATTGACTATTTGACCTTTGTACTTTGTGCATTAAGCCTCAGGAATTTCATAAAGGAATAAATTATTTACTAAAGCAATAAATTCATAGTTGTGCAATGAGTACAAATTCAATTGAAAAAAGATTCAATATTTCAGAAATAACACGTTTAAAATGACGTTTTCTTTATAAATCAATAAATTAAACTAAAAAATCATTCTTAATTTATGCAAAATTACGCTCATTAAATAAATCAAAACTATACAAATAAAATCTAATTATGGTCAATAATATAGTAAAAGAAATAAAATTGCTATCATTTGATGTATATACACTGCGAATGAATAACAATAAAAAGATATGTTTTACAAGGAATTCAAAACAGACATTTGGTGACATAACATGACTATCAAGTGAGATGAGAACAAATTCGACGCCATTAGGGAAACAGAACAACATTAAATAAATCCATAATATATTTAGCTTTAGACCATCACGGGATTTTCGTTGTCAAGAGACGAGAATTTTTGTTTTGAGTCATTTGAATTGTGATTATTGTCACTATTACAGTCAGGTTGAATTTGGTTTCGAATCTCGATTGAATCAAAATTCTCAATAGAAGTGACATGATTTACATTCTGTAAGTGATCAAAACGAGAGGGTTTACGTCTTTGTGGAGTGTGCGCGCGATTTTTTGTGGGATGAGAAAGTATTTCCTCTTTATCGGTGAAAAATGACGAATCTACCAAACTGACAGTCTTAGGAGGTGTAGCTGGTATAAAAATTTCCAAATTAAAATAACAAATAATTCATAAAAATAACAAACCTCTTTGCTGTAAAGTCACTCGAGGTTTGATAACTGCTGATGGCTGATGGTTCAATGGTGGTTCCATTGGAGATTTACTAACTAAAATGCGGTTATTCTTGGTAGCTTGATATGCGGGTGTACTGCATTCATCTGAGCTGGCATTGACAGTGTTGGAGTTCTCTTCATTTTCGTTTGAAGATAACATATCTTCATCTGAGCATGCAGAGGCAAGTCGAAAGGTTGGCAATATATTGGTTAAGTGGTTTCTAATAAACATTTGCGCAACATTAGAAGTGAATATAAAGATAAAACAACATACTTCTCAGTAATGAGTTCGTTAATCCGTTGAGTCAACAGTGCCTCCTCATCATCAACGTTAGAATTTGTTCTCATTAATCCAATAGGGTCGCGATTTAAGTTAAGCTACAAATTTAAATAAATAAAAAATATAATTCTAAAAATCTATACCTTAGAGTGGCGAATTGAAGAAAGACGAGACGTAGCAGTATGACAAGCGACATCCAAAATGTCAATGTCATTTAGAGTATCCGATATCTGCCTCATTCTTTCGCTTATTATGCTCTCAATGCATCTAAACAATGAAAGTTAAAGGGTTAAGAAATACAAAACAAACAGATTCAGACATACATTGTTTGTTTGCTGATATCATTCAATTTGTCCTGCATTTGCATCATCTTGTTAGTTCGCAAAACACAAGGAGCAAATACAATTGCCAAAGAATTGGCATTCATTCGGTTGGCAGATTCTTGTTGAGCAACTCGTGCCAAATGAAAGGTGACCCGCTCAAGAAGATCGTAATTGGCTCTTGGAAGTTTAGAAATGTGATTCAATATGACTTGAACCCTTTCGGTTGGGTCGCTAATGGTGGTTGCCCAAAGAAAGTCGTCATAAAGTTCATAAGTCATCAGAGGTTCAGGCATTTCTCGAAAGAATAATTTCAATGTGGCAGCCAACACATGAATAGAGTACTGATCAAGGTCAATTTCTGGTATCTGAGCATCAAACACTTGCTTAAGCTCGTTTATTTTTGAAGAAGTTCCTGACTTTCGATATATGCCTTCAGTGTAAAGACCCTTAAGCTCAATTTTAGTGATGAGTTGCTCAACAACTAGAGGTATTCTACAGTCCTCATTAGTTAACTTGGACAGAGGAGCACCAAATATCATCTTATTGGGCGATTTGTTGTTATCACGACAGGTATGATTCACCTTCTCGGCACACTTCTTGTGACAAGTCAACTTGCATCGACGACAAACCCAAATCTTATCCATTAGCCACATGAAAGACGAACAAACTTCGCAGACCGTATAGATGTTGGCCATTGAGAGAATGAACTCGTGTTCATAAGAAGTGAATACTTCGTCTTCTTTCTTATTTCGACTTCGTACCTTTTTGCTTTGTTTTCTTTTGTTTAATTTTTTCGAATTAATGCCATTTATTTTATCCTCTTTGGCTTTGAGATCAGCACGATTATGCATTTTTCGAAGCTCATCCATGTAACCTCTAAATGCATTTACGCCCATAATAACAGGAAAAGAAGTATAAGTTTTCTCTTTCTGGCAAACATTCAATAAAATCTACAATAAATACAAACAATTTAGTATCTTAAAACCACCAAGGGATATACTGACCTGCTCAAAGTGATCAATTAAGTCTTTATAAGTCAATCGAAAATATCCATCTTGGTTACCAACTGAATATGTAGATATGAGATTAGACTTAAATTCTTTGAGAGCAATCTTGAAGACCACGTCTACCATAGATTCTTTAGACTTTTTCTTTACTTCTTCCATTTCACGAATTTTCTTTGACATAAACTTATCCATTGTTTGCAATTCATCAAGATCTGTTATGAGTATATCGTGGGGATCTGTAAATTGAGTAATTCGAACCGATTGTTTAGCAGATGAAATATTATGAACGTCAACTGCTGCAGAGTCGATATTTGTAAGATTATGGGAAACTAAATTAGAGTCTTGGTTCTCTTTAGATGCGTAAGACTTAGAAAAATTTTTCAGTTTCTTTTGTTTATTTCGAGGTGGTCGCGATGGATTCAGAGCTAAATAAAACAACTGTAAAAACAATAAGTTAAACAAGATTAAAAAACATGCCATTTAAAACAGAAAGATTCGAGTTAGAAGGCGTTGATCCTTCTTTGATGCAAGGAATATCCGACGAAAGATGTGTGCATTTATTGTGAAATAACTGGCCGCACTCCGAACACTTAAAATGAGCTTGTGGTTGAAAAGTTGACGAAACCATCGAATTTTCGCAAATTGCACATATTTGACCTGATTTGAAATGAACTTCCTTTTGAACCAAATGCCTAGAAAGCAAAGTAAAATTGCCTTCTTGTGATAATCTGGGCTTATTTGATATTGGAAGAGCATTCTGAGTTGGTAAATTATTAAAGTATGACTGGATATCGTGCTGACTAGAAGTATTCGAATTGTAGGAATAAAAATTTGTCGAATCGGTACCCAAGTCGCTATTAGACAAACTTTTATTTCCAATTAGGTTGTAGGCGTTATCGTCCAATTCAGTTCCATATTTAACCGATGCAGATTGTTTCAATAAGCGCTTATTAACTTCATGGTTTGATGATTTTCCCATGATATTTCTAAAAGTAGCCTTAGCTTTTTGAATAGGTCCATTCGAGGTTTGACTTTCATCAGAGGTTGAAAATTTATTCTGCAAGCGATTATGAACAGGCACATTAGTTGTTGCATTGGAAGGTATCTGCTGAGAACGGTACTGTTGTTGAAGTTGTTGGAAATGCGCTTGGGTACCTTCCAAATTAGAAGACTGATCATATATTCGAAGTTTCTGGAAACTTGAGGCACTATCACTATTGGTGTTGTAACCAGAAGAAGAAAATGCAGACAGGGAAGATGAAGATGCAAGAAGCACATTTGAGTCACTGGACAATTTGGTTAGTTGTCTGTGATGACTTTCACTTAAGTTAGAACTGCTAGTGTTGAATGCCGATGAAGACAACTCACTATTAGCACTAGCGTTAGTTAACAGTTTGTCATCAGAAAGTGATTTATTTGCTTTTCGCTTAAAAGAAGTTTTACGAATTGGAATATTTCGCTTGCGATTAAGTCGAACAAGATCGTCGTTTTCAAAATCATCATCAAGATCACATTCTTGACCACCTTCCTCATCAAGAGAAACCAAATTGATAGCAATCGTTGTGGCGTTAGGATCTTTCGATGAAGGCAATATTTCAGTTTCCGTGGATGTCAAATTATATTTTAGTGACTGATTTTGATTGTAATGCAATAAACTATCAGATTGAGAAATGAGAGCCTCATTTTGCACTATTTTGGACATGACTGGAATTGCCTCACTATTAGAAAACAAAGTTGTATTGCCACTTTGAGAACATGTTACTGTGAGTGATTCAGAAATAGAAGAACATTGTTGTGACGAAGTCTCGGAAACATTTTCTGTGAATAAATAAATAAAATTAGTATAACAAAATCAGCATTAGCTAAAGATACCTCTAGAAAGGGAAACTGGGGGCGTTGTACGAATGGAAATGGAAACACTATTCCTTTTGGCTGAATTGGCTTTGGCTTCACTTCTTGCTTTAGCATTTTCCTCGACAATTTCATTCATTCGTGAACGAAGAACATAACCTCGACAATGGGATTGAAAGTTGACCACAGAGCGACGTAAATTGGTGAACCATTGGCGCATTTGATAGCATCGCCAGTGTTTTTGAATGCAATTAGCTGCCCAATTTTCATACTGAGCAATCTTTTTAAGCTGAGATAATCGTCTTTGAGCAATATATCGACGGGCATAAGTCTGAATGACAATAGCAGCATTTCGCATTTCACTGAAACGTTTCCGACAAAGCCATGTTCGCACCTAGATTATAATAATATAATAAATTAGCACAAATCACATAATTTCAACAAGAACTTAAAAAATATTAAATATTTTGATTAGTTGCATCTAATAAGTACTATTTCTAATTTTTAAATTTATTAGTAATGATATACTTAATAAGTGATCGTCAATATGAATTAACGAGAATAAAACAAATGTAAACGCATATCATTATTTAAATGCAATAGAAGCAGATCACATTTAGCATTGACAAATAATCACTGCAAAAACAAAACACAATAAATCATAGACAGTGCAAAGATGACAGAAAGTAGATTGAAGTAATTTATTCTAATGAGAGCCAATATAATAATGCACTTCACTCAGACAAGTGTGACAACCACATTTGAATATGTCACGATAAAGGCGAGTTTATTCACCCCGAGTGTTTCACAGTTATACACAAAATTCTGCAATTGAAAGATCAAAATTATTGCAAAAACAATAGCAAAACCAGAAATGTACACAGTTATATTAACATGATGTTCGTATGTTGACGAATTGGGGTAAAGCAAGCATATAAACCATCGTTCAATGATCGAATCTGTACTATTTAACAGGCGACAAATAGACCTTAATTGGTCACAACAAATGAACATATTTGCTGTGGGGATTTAATGCATATTTGCATTTGGCACTTCCCAGTGATTGCGCACATCAAAATAGAGTGCATTTTATTGCGTTCACAATTGACCACAACAAATAGCGCTAACCTAATTTTAGGGTCTTAACCCTCGTTTGTAGACTGCGATGCCGCCCAAACGATGACGATTACGATGACTAATACAGTCCTTAAGTTCCCTTAAAGATAAAATGCTCAGACTGCTTCTGTGATGCAAATAATAAGAACTCTTGAGGGAAGTATAATTTAAATAAATTCAGTCAATTGTCCGCGAAATAATTGTTATTCAAAAAGCAGAAAATGTAAAATACAGAATTTTTCTAATTAAACTGGTACCAATCTAAGTAAATAATAAAAACTCAGTAAAATACTAAGAATTCCATGATGTACTTAGAAACATGCGAACATGCCACAAAAAAGAAAAAAAACAAATATAAACACTTACCCATCTCTGCAAATTGATTATTCTTCGCAATATTTCCTCGTGTAGTCTTTCGTCGAGCACAAGTTTCTCACTTTCACGCATAAACACTTTGGTCTTGCCAATTTGATACATATCGGGCTGAAGTTTCATAGTAAGCAAGAATTGTTGGACGTCCATTTTGGAAGAAAGAAGACCTTTTGGCAGTAAAATGCGATAGTGTTGAATGAACTCGTCGAAGGTAAGCCGCACCGAGTATCCAGACTGGCGGATACGAACCGTTTCCAACATGCCCGTATAACGGAGCTGCATTAGTACCAGTCGGTCGTCAAAGTGATTAGGCATTTTGTCGGCGTTTGACTTGATACAACGTACAAAGAAGGGATTGGCGTGACTCAGCGTGTCCATCAGTTGTTGGAGAGACTGCTGAAACTGGTGCGTTACTGTGGGGGTCTGTTTGCGCGCCGCTCGTGGAATTGGCATCACATGTTGCTTATTGGAAGACAAGGCTAAAGAAGGAAGGGTCGGATTGGAAGAACTTGGAGGACCTAGCAGCTGTTTGAGCAACTTGAAATTACGAATGGACTTCTCGAAACCGGGCTTGCGAGACAAGTGGTAGGGTGATGATGAGTATTTCTTTTTCCTGTATACAGAATTATGTCGAACATATTGATAATTTCATTTCGTATGTATAAAGCACATCAACCAAAATTAAATAAAAAAGTCGACCAATGTGGCGAAAATTAAGGCATTGGTGGTCGAGGTGCATAATGAGTCATAGGAAGGGCATATAACAGTGCCGTCGGTAAAGGGGCACAAGTCAGATGAAGTGATTGAAGAGCGAAATAAGAAAGAAAGACATGATTAGTTAACGATATTAATAGCGAAAATAAGGCAAAACACTCGGTCTCATTTCGGTGGCGATTATAGAAAGCAAGCGAACAGTGAAGCCGCATAATGTTTGGTTATGAACTCGCAGTGGCAGACTGTTGAGTGAACGAAGCTGTCTAGCTCTTGCAACTTCGTTTTCGATCAAGTAAGTGCAAAAAACAGAAAAGCTAGGAGAAAGTGGTCTGAACTGCCTTTTAAGAAGCCTTCTTCAGTTGAACGAAGTTGGACGTGAGAGAAATGGCACAAGAGTGAATCAACAAGTGAAACAAAACGATAATGCCTAACAGGTAGATTGGAAAGACGGCCGCCAGACTTTGATAGTTTGCTGGATAGAGCGCCAAAATAAGACACGATCGCAGACGAGTGAGATAATGAGCGTGACCAAGTAAGCCCGATTGACAGAGCAAGGTGCTCGCAGGTGCAAATGACCAGAAGACCAAGCAATTGAGCAGATGAGCAATAATTCGGTGGCATATGCAATGCTGCAACATCAGTCTCAATTATAGTGGGCAAATGTATCACCTCAGAGGCATTGCTTAATATGGAAATGCATACTGCAATTCTGCAGAGCAGAGCCACAGAAAACACTATTCCAGTTCTAATTGCACCTGTACTGAGGAAGACTACTCGCTCCATTGTTGGTTTGTTAAAGAAAGCACTCGCACATGAGCGCAACAGTTAATTAGCTAACGCAAAGCCATCGGTAGCGTAAATCTTATTTCTATGCAGATTTCGGCCTCTTCCCTTTTCGTGGCACATGAGAAATGATCGCTTGAATTAGGCAAATAATAGCAATCAGAGTTGTGTAGTGCTTGCTTGCACTTGCAAACAAAAATGGATAAATGCCAGAGAAAGGCACTATTCTAAGTTTCGGCACAGAGTGGCCAGCAAGGGATGTGTTGATTAGAATTCACAGCCATACTCGAGATGAGGTGTAGGTGAGAGATTCTCTTGAGGTAAATCAAAATTTCCGAGTTAAAGTGCAAATGAGGATATGCAGTAAGACAGCCAATAAGATAGTTCATCATTCATTAATTACAACAATTAGTCTCACTTTCGTTTATAAATAGAAAGTTTCAAAATGACACTGTAAACAAATCAAACGTATAAAACCAAACAAAAAAGCCCCTAATTAACCAAGAGAAATAGTTGATAAATTGTAATAATAATTAGCAATACTTTAGTTACTTAGGGACAGGGTCAGGAATTATACTATTTCAAAACGAATTTGAACAAATCAAGTTTCAAATTGTAATCAATTCGATTACTGGAAACTTTCTATAAAACCTAGAATGAACAATGTAGACTTGACTGCAGTCAATCCATGGATTGGACTGGGATAGATCGACGAAAATAGAGCCACAAATAAAGTTAGCTAATTCGTCGAGGTGATTGCGGCAAGGGAGCCTGTGGCAAAGAATGAATGTATACCGAAAAGCTTCGCCTGTCAATAAGAACAAGTACTTTTGTTTATTGTTGATCAACATAGCACACAAACAATCGATTGCGCCAATCGCTAATCAAAACAAAGACTCTGTAGATATAAACGAGCGACTAATTTGATTTGTAGTGCATGGATAGAGTCACAAGTGAGGGAAGTGAGAACTTGTGACTCTCCTCGGAATCATTTGGGAAAGAGAAAAGTGATCAAAAATTGAAAATCAATGATAATGATCAGACGTTTCGGATACTAATAGACGTTACTAATACGAGACATCGAATGAGCATTTAAATGAACAGTCAAGTTATTCGAGGTATTCAAGCAAGATACATACTGAGTACCATATTGGTATTACTGACCGAGTGTAGCAGTGAGACAAAATGCAATCTCAGTATCTGTCACAATCAATATTCTGACTGATAGTACTAGTAATACCCAGGATGTGCAAATCTGTGTTGATCGTCTGGCCAACCAGGAAGAAATGATAACTGGAACTTCTTAGATTAGCACTCATTTCGCAAGTGTTTATAGACACAATGATTGTCAATTTCTAATCTAAATAACGATGTAAACTCTAACTTATAATCAATAAAACTTTAAATGAAATTATAAAATAGGGGATGATAAATAAAATACATTTTGTCAAAGTTTAAGTTTATGTAACTCCAGTTTACTATTACTTTTAGAACGCCCAATAGCTAACACAATTAACTTCATTGGCATTAATGAATTAGCGTAAAAATGTACATTGTATAGTCGTTCACACTAAACACTAGTAAAATAATGTGCAAGTTTGCAACTTTCAATAAAACTAATCATAAATCATCTAGATTTACAGTATTTCTCCAAATATCTACAACAAACAATGCAGTACATGTAAATCAGCATATTAAAATTCAGCTAGTAGCTATTTTGACGTGTTTCACATTACACCAATCAGATGCATAAAAATCAGGTTGAGTAATGGTTTAAATAATTCGAAATATATCCTAAGTGTAAAGAAAAAATTCTTTCAATAAACTCGAGCTAATGAGAAACGGCAAATTAAATATATCGTAAAATACAACTTTGACAAAAGATTTCTTTCATATCTAAAATGACAGCGTATCAAACATCTTTTCAAATTGAGGGCCAATGAGAAAGATCGCCTCACATGTCAATGGAGAGGCAAAGTTCAATACCGACAGTGCCAGTCATCACAGCTGGATTAGTTGAAAAAAAAATTAGTATGCCACAGAGAGAAGGAAGTGAGAAGGAACAAAGATGAAATAAAATAAACGTACATTAGGATCTTATTGGCACGCGACAAAAGACGTGCCTCGGATGAGCAAAGGTGTGCTTGCGAACCATGCACAGGGCATGAAAAGTTGGTGGAAGCTGTTCGCATCAAGGCGCCATGGACACATTGAGGTGAGTGAGTCATCGGTCCCGATGTGGCAAAGAGAGCCTGCCGGGAAAGCAGTGCCTTGGTAATACGGTAACTAGGCGAACTACTAGAGGAGGAACTCGATTCGGTGACCGACTTGTCCCCTTCAGCATCATCATTGGCCAAAGTGAGAACCTCTTTCTCAAAAATGGTCTCGCTTGGCGGGGACGTTGTCGAATTAGAAGAAGTCTGGTGAAGATTTCTGTGGTTGTCCGACGACAAAGTGCGACTATGGTAAAGCATGGAGACGAGCAAGTTAGTCCAATAAAGCAGTGGTTAACAAAGTTAAACACAGGAAAGGAACAAAGTTATAGAAAGTTAATGTCAAACAAGCGAAAGAGATATTGAAAGTTAGTGAAGATGCTGCCTTGTCAAGCAGGACGTAGACTGAGTCACTCATAATAGATGAGCCCAGATGCACAAAGAGGTCAGAGTGACGTGAGAATTGGAAGTTAGTGCGAAAGTCAACAAGTCAACAGTTTTAAAAGTTCACCACGTTGGCAGACAATTCAGGACATAATTTACAGATTTGTTGACTTGAGGTCAATTGAAACAAAATGACAAGTGACATGAGCAAACATCTAACTTGATTAGCATCGAATACAATTGCCATTTATGAAAACGATCCCCGAGTAGTAACATAAACGAAGTTTCATGCAAAGCCCATTTGATTTAATTTAACTCAAAATGTCATGCAAGTTTGATAAATAATTAATATCAGTTTGTCCGAGTCAAAGTATTGAATAAAATGAAAAATAAAATGAAAAACCAATGTCCCCAGTTAGAATATAGCCCAATAAATAACACCACCGAAAAGGTTGATTTAAAAACTAATAAAAAATCATACCTTAATGGAAAATTTGAATTGTTGAGAGGAGTTATTCGTCGTCTATTAGAATTGGAAAATTCCTTGATTAAATAAGCGTCCGTTAAACCTATAACAAATAACAAAAAAATTAAACCAGAAATTAGAATTGATGCACAAACCTCGTTTCATTTTAGAAAGCTCGCGAAGTTTTGAAAAAATAAAGTAGGCCTTGAAGAAACCCTTCAATATTTGCCAGCGAAATAAAGCCAAAGGATCAGAGCAGACAAGTTCACGGACGAATGCCATTTGAGATACTTTGAGTACTGAAACAATATCTGGCCTCATGAGATCTAGATTTTTTTCTCGAAAATCACGAATTTGGTATTTGACTTTTCCAGCATAATGCTTTATAGTGAAAGCAGAGCCACGACATGGAGGCACTTCAAATAATGAATTTGAATTGTGGTGATAAATAAACTTCTGCAATACAGTTTCGTTACTTCCACAAGGAAAATTGCACTGATCGTCGAGCAAATAGAGAAGACCGTCAGGTTTGTCTTCAATTAACTTCAAACACTCAGTATTGTCATTGAAGTCAATATTTCTCCAAGTAATACCTTCCCGTTGGTACTCTTCTTGTTCGTACTTGAACACGTGTTGGTTAAAATAATATTGCAATCTTTCGTTGGCATAGTTGATGCAAAATTGTTCAAAATTATTATGATCTCCGAAGTCTTCGAAACCAAAAATATCCAGAACACCGATACTATTGCCTGAAAAAGCAATAAGTATTAATTTTAATTAAAACAAAAGCAATTGTAATGTTTGGTACCTTTGTGTTCGCGAGGGTCTTTTTTCGAGAGTAAAGCGTGATTGACCTGCATCACGATCCAATCAAATAATGCTCCGTACAGACACTTGGCCATGGCATCACGAGTGGCTATTGCATCAGGCAACTTGTAATTTATCACCAACATTTCACCTTTAGCCGCCTTTGTGCGTTTGCAAGTTAAAGCGGTAGTCAAAGTTTCCTCCTTGACATGAAGAAGCTTTGAAATTATGGTGACTACTTCAGGATTTTTAACCATCACAGTCTCGTCAGAATGATATGTAGATTTTTTACTAAATTGAACATTTCCCAGATGTAACACTGCTGATAAGACTCTAAAACACAAAGATTGTTTTTGTTTGCTGAAACCGACCATCTCCATTGACTGAGTTAAACGAGTAAATTCATGCCTTTCATCGACACCTTCCAAAGTGTAACATTTGGATTGATTCAAGTAATTATAATCGGACGGCTTTGTAAGATAAATTTTCTAAAAGTGAAAAAATAATGAATTTGCAAAAAATTAAACAAAATAAATATATAAAATACTCACATCTTTTTCTTCAGATGAGAGACCATCAAGTAGATAGTAAAAAACGTGATAGTTACGTTCATTTTTCACTTGTGAAACGATACGCGACTTCTCAAGTAGATATTTCTGAACAAGTGCGCCATGCACAGCACCATTTTCTTTATAATTCACCTGAATAAACTTTCCAAAACGAGAAGAGTTGTTGTTAAACTTAGTCTTGGCATTTCCGAAGGCTTCAAGTACAGGTCCAGCACCAAGTATGGTTTGTTCTACACCAGAACCATGTGTTCCTTTTTGAGATAACGCAGTCAAGTGATGAAGTAGAAGGTTAGTGGATTCTGTCTTCCCAGAGCCAGACTCGCCACTTATCACAATACATTGATTAGTTCGCTTTCTCAGCATTGACTGTGAAGAAAAATGAAATCGATGAGATGATAAACATGATAATTAAATAAAATAAACACAAAATCTAATTATCTAGTACAATAACAAGTAGTTCGTGAAAACTAAAAGATTGAGCTTACAAGCTACCACAGCAAAGATCGAATAGTATATAACTTAAAGACATAAAGAGTATGTTGTATCTGAAAACTGTGAGATTGTCTCTTCAAAATAGGTTTGACTTGCGAGGATAAGAAAAACTGAAGAAACATTCATTTTGCATGAGAGCTTGACGCGACAATAGCATTAGACCAACAAGTGCTAGAAACTGAATTAACATCCTCCCATAAACGTATGGCACTTAAATGAAAGACCTAGATTATATAAAATGAAGAACTAGAGTAAACAGTATTGAGTTCAATTTTGAATAAAGTCATCATCAGTAAATCTTAGTCTCTGTATATGCCAAATTAGATTTAGAAAAAAAACTTATTGAAGCATTGAAGCAAAAAGAGACAAAAAGGCTAGGCTAGTAAAAGAGCAATTAGCTAATTGGCAATGGACTGTATAACAAGCAACAAAATTCACTGAACAGACACTGCTTGATTAATTAGATTTCAATTGACACATGCGAAGTGCGCAAATGGAAATCAAATCAAATGTAAGTAGGAGAACGAATAACTTACATTGACATCATATATCAATTAATTAATCTATTCAATTCAATAATTTACTTTTTAATGTTTTCTCATGAAAAAATTAATAAAAGCGTCAAAATGATAAATTGAAATTATTGATAAAGGAGAAAGACAATGATAGTTATCTAGAGTAGCAATAAAATTAATCTAGTCAACTCATGAACTTAATAAGTAGAGTAATTAAAATATTGACAATGATCTCTTGATTAGAGTTGGTGTGAATAGAGTAGTTCAATAATACTTTGATTAGATAATAACTAGATCAAATTCGTTTTAACGGATTGCAAAGAAATAGAACAAATCGAAAAGTAATCAAGCAAAATCCATTAAGTGTAGTCAATTCATCATCATCACTCATAATTGGAGTGGACACTAAATCGACATTAAATTCAGTAGACAATGCTCCATTGCCATAATAGAACGAGCAAAGACATTGACAGGCGACAAATATGGCAGCTAAGAGCAGAGCTTGCCTTGAACTGCATCTCTCATCAAATCAAGCATGTGTCAAATGTTAATATCCATTGTATTGTCTCAATTAACGATTGTCGAAGATCTATTAATGAACCA
The DNA here is from genome assembly GCA_023373905.1 of Rhizoglyphus robini. NCBI lineage: Eukaryota > Metazoa > Arthropoda > Arachnida > Sarcoptiformes > Acaridae > Rhizoglyphus > Rhizoglyphus robini. The sequence goes on along the minus strand of JAKIJQ010000007.1, from coordinate 4,018,303 downwards.
ATTGCAAACACCGCATATTCATACAACATTGGCTATATGCAAGGAAAAAATAAGTGAAGTGAAGAAATGGACCAAAACTTATCCAGCTTTTTCAACGAGCATTAGAAATACTAGTTTCTTATGTATATGTACAGATATATCTTTTAGGATTTATTTATTTGTTTATAAATCGTTGAACAAAACATACCTGGTAGGCAGCATCGGCGATTGCAAAAATATGAGGCGGTAAATCACCAAGACGCCGATTCTGGTAAAGTTGGACATACTTTGGGTTGTAGATAGGATAAAACGTGAAAGGATTGACGGCAATTAATATTGAGCCAACATAGGTGTAGATGTGACCTTTCTCAAAACGGGCCTAAATAGAAAAAGAAAAAAAAGAAAAAAGTTATTTATTTATATTAAATAAAAATCAATTATTCAATAAATAAAATTATACTACTGAATAGGAGTCAATCTGAGTGGATTTAATTTTAAATCGACTAGAAAAGAAAGCGTGCAAAAAAGCGACCCTGGAACGAGTAAAGAAAAGACAAAAGATTGCTATAAAAATGAAGCCGATAATAGCGATCATGTTTAAAGTAGTCGCTACAAAATATCGCCGACGATCAAACAAGCAGACTTCAAATGAACTGAGTAATTAGAAAATTAAAGCAGAAAGACAAACTACTACAAATGATTACCGGTAGCGGTACATGTATAGACGTGACACAGCATAGCAGCGCCTAGGTGACAATAATATCAATGCTATCAAAACTATATTTAGTAGCTTTCAAATAAACCTGAACAAGATCATTGAACGAAACAACCCGGAATTCTTATTATGTATTGTCACACATGATAGTGCATCGACCAGTAAGACAAAAAATGTTAACTATCCCATTCTACAAACATCAATATAGGGTTAGAAAAACTGCATAATGATAAAATTACCTTTAAATTTTCCAAAAGTGTTTGCTCAGTAAGATCAGGTAGTTGGCACAAATCAGGATATTCACAATTTCGCGGTTGATAGAGGAATCGAAGAAAATAATCACGGATAAGTTGAGAATCATTAGAATCTGACATGGAAAGTGACCAGAGATTGCCCATTAATTTACGACGAAGACAAAATTTAAAATCAGTATGACCACCAGAAGGCTTATCGGTTTTCTTTGGCCATAATAGCTGCAAAGCAACTGGACACTCGTGGTGACCAATTCTACGCTCTTTGCAATCTTGACCACCTTGATTCCCCATCACTTCTGCTAACTCGTAAAAGCCAGCCCCATCACTGAGGGATAACTTTTCGCAAATGCATTCCACAATTTCGTCAGCTGAAGTAGTCTTTGAAGCTTCAATCGACAAGGCCTCATATAGCCGACTTAGCGAGCCGACGTATACTTGCAATACGTAGCGTTCATCCATGGCTGAGAAATATTGATGGAAGAGAATTTCCCAAAGATTAAATGAGATTCATAAAATATTTCGACGAGTTAAGTAAATGCCAATTTAAAATTACATTATAAAGTAATTGCAAAAGATTGAGTATGCAAATAAATTGTCATAAGCTCTTCTGTAAATGTGCAAAATAATTTCCTATAGAGTTCATATTAGGTGCAAGTAGATTCAATCCAATTCCAATGATCTAAAAGTAAAAATAAAAATTAGAAAAATTTACATAAATAATAAAATGAGGTATGCAAAATGGAATGACGTAAATACAAGAAATTTTAGATGACTTAAAAGCAGTGTAGCGATTGATGGATCGATGGCAAATAATGATAAAAAATCGCTTCCAATTGTAGTGAATTGTTTTGACTACAATTTATCGAATTGGTTGATAACTCTGATGTAGTAGCATCAAATTGTTTGTATTAAATATCGATGACAATGTTTTATGTTTACTGTATATAGATTTAGTAAACATTCATACAAAAACAATATTTTGTTCAAAGGGACAAGAATTTGCCTTTGTGATAATGTGATGTTTACAAATTGAAATTAGTGCGCAACTAAAAGCTTACAAAACGAAGCAATTAGCAATGAAAAATCAGCTTAACATCTATAAGTAATGTCAGTTGCAAACAAAGAATAAGACCACTCATGGCGATAAGATAACAATAACTTAGCGCGATAACGAGAGCAATTCTAAGCAAATAAAGGACTCATTCATAAAAGTGAGAATACAATTAGTGTAATGTTCAGAATGAAACTTACGAGCAGCACACTGTCAAAATGTCAACAGAAACAAATGATGGCAATGAGTGGCAAAATAGAGCACAAAGCAATGTAAATAGCTGACTGATCAACAGGCTGTGATCAACAAGAATATGGTTAACAGCAGAATGGTGTCACTGTGGATCACTTTCATGGCGCAAGTAGATAACCTGGGCGAATTTGGTCAATTGGACACGATCACACGACCAGAATGGCAAAATGCCACCGAAAGAGGTGACCCAGTGGACACGAAGACAGACGAACAGACGATCATCGAGCTGGCGAGTTGCTCACACATGTTTACAGTGCTAGCGCACATGCGCACTCAGGCTAGCGCGCAACATGTAGAACATTCAAAGAGCACGTTACTATATGAAAATAGGCTTGCTGTTTATATAATCTGGCACCCAACAAGTTTCCAACCAAAACAATAATATTTGAAACATTTGTAATGTCGCTTCTGTGTGATCACTGATCATATACGAGCACGATGGTTGCAGTAGAATGACAACAATAATCATAACCAATGTTTGTAAGAAAAAATCTTGTAAGTAAAAGAACTCAAGAAATTTTATTGAGATTCGTCACTATCTTCACTAATAACAGTGTCATTTTTATTAGGTGAAGTCGGTGTGGAAATGTCAGGAACGCATCGTGGGTGAGGCAGTGGCTCTAAGAAATTCTGGTAGAAAGCCAAAAACAATGCCCGAATACAGGTGCCCACCATTATGACAATAGTGAGAGTAATGAAAAGCATCAAAATGAATTGTATGGCTTTGAATGAATCCATTATACATGGCTCGCAATGGAGTGGCTCATTGACCATCATCGAGGACTTGGACATTGTTGCAATTGAAGATCACTCGCGAGATGAGACCAAAGGAGATAAGACATAGTTGCTATCGATACACATATCACATTGACTGATGCACAAAATACATTGGACACTTTCAAAGCGACTATTAAATCAATTCGATAAGTCGAATGTGCATCTATCTTCAAGAGAACTGCAACTTGCAATATTGCAAATATTTGCAAGTAAGCGAACTCGATTGGTTGCAGTGAAAGTAGGCAATTTGGTGGGCGTTGCAGCTTGCTAGTCTAGACTCTAGATGTCTACCAATGTGTCATCCTGACGTACATTGTGTCGACAGAGGCCTCCTCGGTAGACACGTGCTGCACAAATTCTTAATCGGTTTGCAGTAATGCTGTCAATATATTCACTAATTGACACTAAAAAGTGCAGAAATACTAATTGATTTAATCATGACAATCACATACCGTTACTGATGAATTGGCACTTTTTGTAACATGAAATTCATTGACAACTTCGAGATGAAAACATATATTGGAATTGTCACACAATAATACAGTTAAACTTTAAACTTTAAAGGTGTACAAAAAGTCAATATATTTCTCAATTATGTTAGAAAAAGCATTGAAGAACTTGCCACTGAACATATGTGATAAACAGAGAGGACAATGTGTTTTGTGGTGCGTTTGAACTAAATAGAGTGGGTTCAATGGCAAGTCAAGTGCCAAAATGTGTATGCATATTGCCAATATTGCATATGCATTGGACAACACTACAATCACGACTGAGCATTGATTGGCAAACAAATAACTAATACTTATTAACTATTGGTCATTGACAAATGACAGCCGTTTGCAGACTCTGGCCGCGAGGCAAACCAGTTAAATGTGAAGGAGGTGTCACTGGAAGAGAGTGCCATTCCTGGTCAGTGCACTAGTGACAGGTCAAAGTGGTGTGCTCACAATGACGCAAGCCAGTGACACATTCTCCCCCAAAGCTGCTCAAAGTCTTAGGACCAAGTGCGAATGAGTGTGATTAATTTTCAATGACAACAGGAGACATTTCCTAAACTAGAAATACTCAAACAGAAGTGAACTAACTCGGCCACTCGTAGTTTGAATAAGCGTTCTCGCGATCAATCATTACTGCCAATTGATTTGCATGTAAACGAATTCAATCAGAACCAATTGATAATGCATTTGTACAGTATTGACAACGACCCACCATTCAAGATTAAGAGGAGCCAGACTTGACACTGCAAATGACAGTCAATCTGAGTTGATCCATCAAACAATAAAACCTTCCAGTTGGCACAGATCACACAAAATCGATTCTTTTCCTGAGAACGCTTCCATTTGGTCCAATGTTAGAGTGATTAATAGTGAACCAAGCCTAACAGAACTGGAAAGACCACACAAAATACATACATTTTCAAGATGATTTATGTGTACAGAATTCATTTGGTAGAGTGCAATCACTCACCTGAACTTACCTAGCAATGGTCACATATACATGGGATAGGATCATGTGCGTATCAACAAGATGGGTTTGGCTGAGAAGACCAATCGTGCAAAGTGAACTGAACAAACTGAACAAAAGTAGAGCAAAGATGACTGGCCGATGCAATGCAATGCAACGGAAAGCCTCAATTAGGTGCTTTGTGGTAGCCAATTTTGAGGCAAATGCTTGTCCTGACCGTCGGTGAAATCACCATGGTGCATAGCTCCCTCCTTACAATTGTCACCACAAACGAGCAAATGTGTCCACGTTGACTAATACAGTTGCGTGATGGCGCAATCGATGATCGAGAACAGTGATTGATTGCTCGCTACAAGCCTGAAGCAATCGATTGTCTTGGTGCAGACCACTGGATGCAATCGACACTGCACCGACAATGGACATTTGCTAAGTGGACCTTTCACGAATGTGATCAGATTCTGTCAAATGAACATATATTTGCATATTAGGTGATACAAGCTAATCAAATAGCCAAAAGTGTGGCCTCGGAAAGAGTCATCGTTCAATTCAATAGCTCAATGGTTGGTGCAAGAATAATAGAAACATAGGTTAACGAACAGTGTGCAATAAGTCCTTCCCGTAAGTGATTATCAATGCAAATCGAATCGAGATTGCCACAAGGGGCAATCCATTGTGACCAATGCATTGCTCGATCGATAGTTCAATGCTTCCTTAGTATTGGTTTGGTCCTCTTGGTAGAGGTGCTAATTTGCAAGGTAAATAAAGCATCGAGGCAGGATTAAGAAAGAATATGGTGAGAGCATCCGAGTGTTAAACACACCAGAGGCATATCATAAATCATTCCAATGGCGACAAGATGCAACTTTGCCATTTATAGATTTGACTTGACTGCCATGGCGCAACCAGGAATCGACTAGATACTGGACAGATTTAGCTGACAGTGTTATGACCAACCAATCAAATTCTGACAAATTGATAGTTGGGTTCAGGCTTGAGAGTACATTTAGTAGTGGCTGACAGCAATGAACCAATGGTCAGTATTGCATGAAAGCAGTGTGTGCACTCTACAGAGACGAATTCACACGAATCGAGCACAGACAGAGCAATTTGTTTAGCTTGAAATAGTTGACAAATTTGGCTGAGAGATAAGACCTGACAAATGCAATTCTACGACTCACTCACTACCAATAGACAGGGGAAGGGGCTAATTGCCTTTGTGGAAGGCTGAGCAGTGTGGAGTATGGATTGTCGGAATGGATACTGTCACAGGATGCTTGCTACCGGGGAAGTGTACTCGCTCAGTATGGTCTACTGTTGGCCGATATAAATCAAGCCAAAATCGGTTAAGTGTGCTGCACCAGTACTCTCGTGTGTGTGTGCTCTCTGTGCCATCTTACCACTAGACTGACAACAGAGTTGAGTTATAGTGGTGTTCAATGGTTAAGGACAAATGTGACCAAACACTGCGATTGGCAATGCAGTGACTCATTGAGTAGTGCCAACCAACCAGAGAGCAATGAAGACATCAGACCAGTAGACGAAAGTGATTGCTTCACCGCTGCCTTGAACTTTGATTCAGTGTTGGCCAACTGGGAACAGAGCGCAGAATGTGAGGAATGTTGGATGCTAGGCAAACAGACTCATCTGACAAAGTGCCAATGCTCGAGGACACGTTTATAAATAACACAGCACTCGGACTAGGCACTCCCATTCAAGAGTCACATGTCACCAGGATTTGCTCCAAACAGAACTATATTTAGTGGTGCCGGCTGTAAGGAAGCAGCTTGTTAAGTGAAAGCTTCAAGGAATGACAGTCGAGTGCTCGAAATAGAAGTGGTAATTAAGAATCGTTCACAAAAGTGTCATCAAACACTGTGCTGGAAAGAGTGATGCCACGGTGGGCAATTGGTTGGTCATTGCTAGAAGCAATCGTTCGTGCCATGTTGCTGCACACGTGGTCACATTTGTTCACTACTGATAAGTTGACCACTCATTTGGTTGCCTAATTTGGTTAATTTCAATATACATGAACAGTTTGCACCCAAAGTGTCAATATTGGAAAAGGTCATAGACCCACTGCCACTGACCACTTGCAACGATGCGATGAGTAACTCTCTGGTGAGTGCTCTGGCCAAAGTGGAAGTCCAAGTAGGAAGCAAATAAAGGTGTCAGTGGGCAAAGTGAAGTAAAGTGACCTAGTCAAGTGCACACAAACATATCCGGAGGGAAATGCAACCGTGCAAACAACAGATGGACCAACAGAACTTACAAACAGTTAATAGGGACAGTATTGAAGCGACACTGAACGCGGCCAATTCAACGAGACCACCATTTGCATGTTTGACCTATTCCAGTAAAACATTTTTGTACATGTTGCATTAGCACATATTAGCGCTCTCTTTCATGTCTGATAAATGGTTCGTCAAATATAGAATGGTTGATGGCACCACAATCAAATAAGTGAATTCACCCAACATGTGTTACTTGTGCTCAAAGCTTAAGCTTAGGAAGATTCCCTTTTGACAAATGGCATTGTGTTCAAAGGCGATTAAAGACGCTACGCTTTCTAATGGCAAGGATGCAACTGTGTGACAACAATAGAATAGGCAAAGGATACACAGTAGCACCGACGGTTATCGTTTGTTTCGTGTGGTCGAGATTTCATGAAGCGATACTTCAAAAAGCGAAATGCAAACGATAATGACCCAGTGATATGAACCTTCTCAGAGTCAATTCAGACATGCACATCTCGAGCAAAGCATTCGAAATGAACTGTTCGGGCGTGAGTGAATGCATTGTGCTACGAGCAGACGATCAACAAAGTGAGCCAACGAGTAAAGAAACGCACCGACGCGCAAAGATCCTATCCGAGAGGCAATTATGAGTGAGGTGTAGGAATCGAATGGCTGTTGTTGGGCCACTAGGCCAAATTGACAAATTGCCCTCTGACTTGTGATGTACAAATGGCTTGCGAAAGTAATGCAAGTCCGATTAATGTCGACTGGATCGAGACAGAAAGACAGTGAGACATGTGTTGCAGTGCACAGGTGACAACCGGGTACGGCCGGTGCAATGCACCAACCTTTCGCTTATTCATGCGGCCAGTTGTTCGGACAAGTCGAGAACAAGGTCAAAGCCATTACATTTGCCTAAGTGTTTCCACTCCAGTTACCGCTATTCGATCGCCGATGTCGCCTGAACGTTTTATGACGATCTTCGGGCTACCTGTCGAGTGTCGAGGCAGCATCACTCACACAACAGTAACGAACGTGGCCAAATCGAGTGGTGCAGTCATTACGAGCATGCTAACGAGCACTTCAATACTCGCCAGAAATGGTTAAGTAAAGTGTTTAACTGTCTGAGTTAACCAATGATGGGTAACATGCTCAAAAGGGTCAAAACAGTAGTCACTGCTGCTCACTTATAGAGGCCATGGTCAACTGCCGACTAAACGCATAGCAACTCTTCACCTAACGCCACAATTAAGTGCTATTTTCGATTCTTGAAGGTGTCACACTTTAAACAAAGATCATTTACATCATCGACTATCTAGCTGGCACATTTAGATGGCTTCATTTTGCAAAGTAATTTCAACGATCCGGTCACCTGGTTTATTTATTTCTTTTGCCACCAGCGAGAATCTATGTTCACATCAAGTGACACACTGGCCAGACACATTTAATCTAATAGCAGATCCAAGTGAGAGCGCTTAGTTGTCGTCTGTGTGGCGTCAAACTGATCTACTTGAGAAGCGCCGATTAGTTCACACCTTGATGTAAGTGGCACATCACTAAAAGCCAATGCGCCAATGATCGACTTAAAGTGTCACCGAAAGTGCCTACTACCTGCAAAGGACAGACTTCCATTGAGAAACTGCCCTCCAAGTGGTGCACAACTCACAAGCAGACTATTGTAGACTAGTCATTGGCAGATGGCAACAATTAATAAAAAGACATTGACGTTAGTATTGCAAGAAACTTCATTAGCAAAATTGGTTAAAAAGTGCTTTGATTGAGCATAAAATGTCATGATTTGTCAGAAAAGCCGACTAAATTGCACAAAACAATTTGAATGGTTGATGATCCAAAACACAGTGTATTATTATTATGTATTAAATAACTTAATTTAACCATTGACAATGATTGTGAGCAAAGTTGGGCAGTTGCAATTTCCAAGCATTGACACTTAATTGGAGCTTGTTAGCTGTATGATGCAATAGAGGGAGATGCTCATAAGTGGTTTCAAGTTGGTATGATAGGAGTACTCTGTTTGAAAGCAAGTTCTCGTACTTTGTCTGCTAGTCTTTACAAGCTCAATTAGCAAACCAATGAACAAGAGCAATCAAGAACAGGTACAATCAAATCTATTCAAATTTCGGTGGAAATGGATTGATTTAAAGCACACGAACGTAGCATTGAATAGCATTGAATGTTGCTGATATGTTGAGTGGTGGATGAAAATGAGCAATTTATTATTTACAAATACAAACCTGTTGCACAGATAAATTGGTTAATGTAGTGAAGGTTGATACACATCCATGGTTGTCTTGGTCAGATCACTGCTAAACACAGATTGTTTGCCCAATGTAACAAACAAAGCTTCATCAGAAAATAAAACCGAACTATTTCGCGATTGGAAGAATCAGATTTGTGTCATTTGACCATTTAAAGATCGGTGGGTATATAGTGGACGGTGTCTTATTTACATTCGATCACTGAGTCGGTGATGATGATAAAATGTGTAATAATGTAATTTCACTCCACAGCACAGTTGGTCAATTTGCGACCGGCAAGCAATGTCACAACTTGACTCACAAGGCACCGATCAAGAATCAAGCAAAATACGCAACGCGTAAACATAAAACAAGCGAGCCAAGAGGCAATCACGAGCAATCACGTAGTCATGAACGGAATGAGGTACAGACGGGTAACTTGTTGACAGGTTGGTTCACCGTACGGGTGCACTTTCGGAATCCTCGGGGCGTTCAACAGTGAGCACTAACACATCGACGTGCCACCAACAGAGGAGCAGTTGAGTTGGACGATTCTCGGCACCAGAGGACGGTAATGCCGATGCAAATGGGAATATCTTTGTGCAGATGCGTCCATCGATGATCTATCCGAGCACCAGTCCGCGGAATTGAGCATACTCGAACGCACTTCGACTGGCCTCGGTGGCTGATTGTTTGTCTCGAGGCTCGCGAGCTCACTTGGCCACTGGCATCTGTCTATTTCGCGTCCGTCAGCGGGCCGCCGAGCCTGTGTATCGTTGTGATGGTATATACACAGTGCACTGCTGCGCCTTGTTTTCTGCTGCCACCACAGATCAGAATGAACGAATGAACGGGCTCATTTGTTGCTTGCTCCCCTCAACACTGCACATACATACACATTGTACATTGTACACACCGCTGCTGACCGGGCCAATTTACTAAATACTATACTTTTAAATAAATGTGACCACATTCAAGTGCTCCCATGTCACCGGTTCAGTATGGCTCGATGTAGGTATAGACATCTTTCCATAATAATAAAAATAAACTCAATGCTTCAGTTCCAAGACTGATTACACTGAGTACTGTACTACTAGTGTCTACAGTGAGTTGACTCGATTCACTTAATGTTTATATGATAGACTCAATTCAATAGACTGCAAGCAATATTCTGGTGATCACGGTATTTGGTATTAGCCAACATAAGTCGCATTTGAGTGATCTTAATATTGTACAGGGAGCAGGACTGCGCCGTCGACATCTGACGGGTACATATTGAGCTGTTGAGTTGTGGAGAATAGAGTGCCCAGTTGGGCAGCCTTGAATGGACTGCATGTAGGATTACAGTGGTCTACCCCCAGGCTGATGTGCCTTCGAAGGCATTAGCACAAGACGCAGTGGAGAGGGAGAGCTGCTTTGAGCTTTCCAGGGAACCAGTCAATCATTGAACTGTAGCTATAGCCAAGTGGGTGATGAGTGCCCATCGCCCAAGTGAGCACTCTGAACAGTGTTCAGTCACAGCACGCAACAAGTGAGCTCAAGTGAATGCACTGCACTCGTCGATCGAATCGGCTCGCCACACCGCACAACACAATAGTCTCATAATAGTCTCACTTCTCCACAGTCACCACTGGCTTCTTCGATCCAAACATATTCTGTGCTGCTTTGGCCATCGACACTGGTTGACTGTGGGTGTCAAGGAACCAGGGCACAATGTTATCTCATCACTAGTCAAACTGAGCTGTCGCTTGTCTGCAGGGCCGGACAGTGTTGGCCCCGGAATCGTTGCTGGACCGTGCCATAACTTCACAATGCATCCGCTCGAATAGTATTTTATTTCGCTTGTGTCACAATCAACTGTCATCCCGAATCAGGTTGTTTTTGCTTGGTTGTTTGCCAAGCCTAACACGCTTCATCATGCATTTCATACTGCCTATATTGTGTCCACTCTGGCGCCACATTTCTCTGCTAAACCCATTCTCACATCGACATTTGATTCCATATTTCCACTTACCGCTCTTCAGCAGATCGATTCTTATATACCTCTTCTTAACAGGTAATTGCCAACAAATTTGCATTTGTGTTAAATTGTCTATAAATTGTCTCTTTAGTGTTATGCCCACTGACCCAATCATACCTCATATTTGCTAATCGCAAAGATATACGAAAATTAGACGAAAATTTTCTTTATCAAACCAAACGACAAAATACATCTATTATTATTGACAAACTTGAAGATGCTGTGGCCATTGATTTTGACATTGAAAATCAACTCATTTTTTGGTCTGACATTGGGTTTGAATCGATTCGAGGTCTTCGACTTAGAGATAATCACAAGTTCGATATTATCGTCACCGGTATTGTTCAACCTGACGGTCTGGCCTGTGATTGGATAACGAAAAAGATATATTGGGCTGATTCGGATACTGGCCGAATTGAAGTCGCATTATATAATGGTAGCTTCCGCACCGTTCTGTTTTGGGAAAATCTTGATCAGCCACGGGCAATAGCCCTTGTTCCTAGTGAAGGGTATTGACTCATAAACTTTGAATTAATTGACCTTACTCATAAATTTTTGTATTTTCAGATTGATTTTTTGGTCTGATTGGGGCGATTTGCCAAAGATTGAAAGAGCTTCAATGGATGGTAACAACATTACCAGACAAGTGATTATAACTGAAAACATTGTGTGGCCAAATGGGCTTACGGTTGATCACGATGCAAAAAGGTTATTTATTATTTATTTTATTTTAAAAATTTGTCTTTTAACACATTTATTTATATATATTTAGGCTTTATTGGGCTGATGCAAAAATTAGTCAAATATCATCTGCTGATTTTGACGGAAAAAATCGGCTAATGGTTTCTTGTGGGATAGTGTCTCATCCATTTGCTTTAACTGTCCATGGCAGCATATTGTACTGGACTGATTGGGATACCAAAGATATACACGGCTGCAACAAAACATCTAATGTCAACAAACCGGCTCTAATTAACACAAAAATGTTTACAAATAGTGAAGATTTGATATCTCCAATGGGAATTTGTGTCTTCGATTCTTCACGCCAGCCAAAGTCCTCGTCTCCTTGTCTTGTCAACAATGGCAACTGTTCACACTTGTGTATGCTTTCATCAGTTGCTCCATATTATTCTTGTGCGTGTTCCACCGGCATTAAGCTTATGGAAGATGGAAAAACTTGTCTTACCAACCCTGAGAAAATATTACTTTTAGCTCGCCGTTCAGATCTTCGTCGAATATCATTGGATACCAAGGATTACACATCCGTTGTCCTTCCTATTCGTGGCATAAAGTACGCCACTGTCATGGATTATGACCCTGTGGAAGGTAGAGTTTATTGGGCTGATGATGAATTAAGAGTAATCAAGAGAGCAATGCTTAATGGAAGTCACCAGGAAACAATTATTTCAACCGAAGTGCATCATCCTGATGGAATTGCTATCGACTGGATTGGTCGAAACATTTACTGGACTGACGCTGGAACTGATAGAATTGAAGTTGCTCGACTCAATGGTTCTTCACGAACAATTCTTTTTAATGAAGGTCTTGATAAACCGAGAGCTATTGTTGTGCACCCTGAACAGGGACTCATGTTCTGGTCAGACTGGGGAGAAAATGCAAAAATTGAACGCGCTGCTTTAGATGGGTCTGAGAGAAAGGTCATTGTTGACACTAACATTACATGGCCTAATGGATTGGCAATTGATTATCAATTATCGCGAATTTATTGGTGTGATGCCAAACGTGATACAATCGAGATGGCCCGTTTTGATGGTTCCGAACGTAAGGAAATTTGGTCCGATATGAATTCACACCTTTTTGGTTTTACCGTTTTTGATCAATGGGTTTATTGGAGTGACTGGCAACGAAGATCGGTGGAAAGAGTTCACAAACTAACAGGGAAAAACCGAGAAACTATCATCGAACAGTTGCCGGATTTGATGGGAATTAAAGCAGTTTCGGTAAAACATGTCCCGTTGCATTTTTTTGTTGAAAATCCGTGTGCTAACAACAACGGCAACTGTTCTCACCTTTGTTTGAATCGACTTGGAAATGATCGTGTGTGTGCTTGTCCCACTGGATATGAGCTAACTTCAGATCAGCAGACTTGTATTATTTCTGAAGCATATTTTTTATTGCTTCGTAAGAACGATATTCGAAGAACTGCGTTTGAATCAAAGAAATTTGATGTTGTGCCTGTTGCTGGTCTTTATTCCGCTACTGATTTCGATGTGAACATGGTCAAAGGCAGTGTCTATTGGATAGATTCAAAACAAAACACTATTTCCCGTTCTTTCATTAACGGATCAAACTCTGAACCAGTGGTACAATTGACATCTGAATCGCCTGATAGCTTGGTTATAGATTGGATTGCAAACAATTTATACTGGACTGTTAAAGATTTGAAACGGATTGAAGTAGCACGATTTGATGGTTCGTTTCGACGCGTATTGTATCACGATACAAAGAAAATTCCTCACTCTTTAGCGATCGATCCTATTTCTGGATTTTTATTTTGGAGCGATTTGTCATCCAATGGAAAAATTGAGAAATCGTTCCTGGATGGTGAAAGAATAGGCACAATTGCAGAATCGGTTGGGCACGCTTCGTCATTGACCTTAGATTATGCTGAGAAAAGATTGTACTGGATTACCAATTCTAGTGTGATCATGTCTTGCTTCTACAATGGTTCATCTAAAACCATTTTAATGCAGGACAGTAAGAGTAGGCCTTCAAGTTTGGTCGTTTATGAAGATAGTCTTTATTTCGTTGACAGTACAAGTCAAACTATCGAAAGTGTGAACAAAAGTGATCCTAATATTCGAACGACTTTGAAGAAAAGTGAATTATTAGCTAGCACAACCGACCTTTTCATGTATCATCTTCTCTATCAGAAAGGCTGGAATTTCTGTACTGTAAATAATGGTGGATGTCAACACTTGTGCTTTGCTAAGCCTTCAAAACCAAAAGTCAACATAGCCGACAATGTTTACTGCAGCTGCGCCACTCATTATCGACTTGCAGACGAACAAAATTGTTTGCGTAAGTTTGTGTTGTTGTTTTTGACAATTGAAACTAATATAAACTAATCATATTTTTTGCAGCTCCAGAGACTTTTCTATTGTTTAGTCAAAGAAATGAAATCACAAGGTTTCTATTTGATTCAGAACAAGAGAAGAATGATTTTCAAGACGTCACTTTACAAATTTCAGGCTCCAAACACATAAAAGCTTTGACTTATGATCAGTATGACCATTCTATCTATTGGATTGATGGCAAAAATTTTGCAATCAAACGGGTCTTTTTGAATGGCTCTGGTTTTGAAGTGATTGTTCAGTCAGTTAATAGCGACTTACTTGACATTGTGATCGATCCATATTCGCGTATTCTGTTCTGGACTTCAGGCAAGACCAACTCAATCAATGCAACCAGATTAATTGGCCATCCAACGCCGATTGGTTCCATCTACCACTCTCATGCTGACAATCCTCGATTTTTAGCTTTTCACTATCGACAAAAGTATTATTTATAACTGCAATAACTACTAGTTAACTTACTCTTGTTATTATCTTTTTAGCTTTTTGTTTTGGACCAACGATTTGCACAATCCACAAATTGAACGAATAGCATTGCCAAGTGCTTTAAAAACTACTGTTGTTTCGGACAATCTGCATGAAATTTTAGCTATCGCAGTCGACCAAGAAATGGATTTTCTTTTATGGGCAGACAAATCGTCCAATAAGATCGAATACAGTGATCTTGATGGGAAACACCGAATGACATTGTATGAAGAAAGAAATATTCATCCAATTGCATTAACCACTCTTTCAAAATATCTTTTTTGGATTGAAAAAGACAAGAAAAGCATTGAAAAACTACCTCTTGATTTGAATAATGGTAGAAACAAACAAACCATTTTCACTAAATTATCTTCCCTATCTGATATTATATCTGTTCCCTTAATGAAAAAGAACTCGTCAAGTCTGCATTGTGCGGTACGTTTTCATTTTAATTTTAATGTTATTATATATAATTTCAAAGGAAACTAATCTATCAATTCTTGAATACTTGAGTTTACTATTCAAGATAATTTAGTTTCCAAAATTAAAATTTGGATTCTGAAGTTGGATTTTTCAGATTCTGATTCTAGCTTTCGTTCACCAAATAACATTTTTCTATTTTTAGAACGAAAACGGTGGTTGTTCGCACATTTGCATGATAATTCATGGAACTAACACAACCGAAGCAAAGTGTGGCTGCCCTAAAGGATTGGTTTTGTCCAAAGATGAAAAGGACTGCATTGAACCTATCAAATGTGAACCAAAACAGTTCAGCTGCAGCAATGGAATCAATTGTATCGATGCCATATTTCGTTGTAATGGTTCCCCCGATTGTCTCGATGGGTCAGATGAACTCAACTGTCCAAAATGCGGTTCAAATCAATTCACCTGTTTCAAAGATGTCATTAGTCACGAAGAGTTGATCTGCCTTGATAATGATCGTATTTGCGATGGTCACAAGGATTGCTACGATGGGCACGATGAACTTTGCTGTTTGGATAAGTTTTTATGCAACAGTCGGCACTGCTTAACTTCCGATCAGTTGTGTGATGGCAAAAAGGACTGCATCGACGGTGAAGATGAGGACATGAATAGTTGTCAACAATACACTCCAAGCAAGACATCGGTAGAGACAACAAAGTCGTACACTTTATTTGTTGTTGCCGCTTTGGGAATCGTTTTCATCCTTTTTGTCTTTTATCAATGCAAACGTTGTCTTAATAGTCAAACAGAGAAAGATGTAACCGACATTTTAATGACAGAACAAAGACCAAACTTGGCATTTTCTTCAGGCATTCGCAATAACCGCAGCCCGCATCGCAAGTTTTCCTATAACAAAAAACCTCTACTGAACGAAAAGAACAAGTTGGAGAATTGCAATACTTTGACCAGCACTACCACCGTTTCAGGCATGGATACGATTCCAAACGAAGCACATCTCCCCTTGGAAGGCAACGTTGGTCTTTCGTTTAGTCACCCTTTGCAGTCCAAATTGTTAATGGAGCCCAATATTGTCCCTTCTTCGAGCAGTTCTTCTGCGCCAGTCAGTTACCCTTGCGAAACAATTAACCCACCTCCCAGTCCTGCAACTGAGCGTTCGCAAAGCACTTATTCTACATATTCTTCATCACTTTTTGTTCCTCGATCTCGAACCCGAAACAGCAAAAACGGAGTATTCAGTGCAAGCAAGCCTAGTACAAGCAGTCGTCGGCATAAAAAGTCTCGATGGCACAAATCGTCACTGCGCGGCCCTCCCCCAACTCCTTGTGGTACTGATGTTTATGAAGATTTAGAAGCTACCTCCGTGAAATATATCTTCTACGATAACGCACAAACCGAGATTGATGATTTCGATTACAAGCCACCGCCACCTACTCCTCGTCATTATTTCTCCGACCCAAGTTGTCCTCCGTCACCAGTCACTGAACACAGTTTTTGCAATTTAAATCTAAACCCTCCGCCACCATCGCCGGTACAAGAATCCGACTAGACTGATAAATTCATATCAGCTTGCGCTTAAATATCATACATAGTCAGTCTATTTGTTCATTATCATTTTAAATGATTTATTTGTGATCTATTTGCTTGTTACAATGGTAGCTCTACCAGTTATTTGTTGCCATATGATCTGTATTATATAACCACATATATTTGTAAATATAATTCGCTATTTATTACCTCAAATGATCTGAAATTTATTTAAAAAAAATACATAAGAGCCTGAGTCATACTAACCAAAAAGATCATATATAAAATAGATGGATCGAAAGTTCTAATAATTCGAGGGTAATACACAGCAAAAAGTACGATTAGTCATCCTTTGCGTTGTAGGCAACATAAGCTGGTTGGTTGTAGGTGTCTTGGAATTCGTCATCATAGTCTTCAGTTTTGAATGTCTGGCCATTGTTATTGTTGCCATACGGTCGTCGATATTCAGTGTCAAAAGATCTATCCTCACCCTCCTCAATTTCACCACTTTCTGCACCTGCATCGTAACTAGGAAATTGTTGAGATCCATGACGTTCTTTTTCAGAAGAAGTTCCATTGTTTTCTGTTTTTCCGTAAGCTGCTCTGCTTCGTTTGCGCTCCCGACTTCCAGATCGACTTCGAGAGCGAACATACCGTTTTCGCTCTCGGCTTCGACTGCGATTCCGTCTCGTAGCAGTAAAGCCAGAAGAATCACCATCATTAAAGTTATTATGAGCCACAACCTTTTGTTCCGGATACTCATTGTCAAAACCTCCTGTTAAACCAAAAGTGATAAGAATTTGTTGCAAAAAGCATGATTTAAGCTTACTTTCATATCGATCTTTATGGCGATCACCACGATCTCGATTGCGATCTCGATCACGTCCCGATCGATCTCTTTCCCCTCTGTCCCTCTCGCGTTCTCGGCTTTTACTTCGACGTTTACGATCAGTACGATCAGTACGTTCTTTACTTCGACTTCTACGACTTCTTTCTTTATCTCTTCGATCAAAACGATCTCGAAAGTTCCTAGAAAATAATATATTTAAAATAAAAATATCAAAGAATATTACACATACTTCTCCTCGCGTTCGTCTCTTGCAATTCTTGGTTTGGAATCGCTTAAACCTCCTCCTAAAAATTAAATAAATTAACGCAAAAATTAATATAAACTGATAAACGTACCTAATCGTCTTGGAAGCCATCCCTTGACAGTTCGGCCACGTTCAACATCGACTAAAACACGACGACCGTCTATTTTCTTACCGTCTCCATGTTTGTAAGCAGCTGTTTCAGGATGTGAAAAAGAAAGGTCAAAGACTTACCCAATACTTATCCCCACCAGAAACGACGGGAGTAGTAAGGTAAAAACGAATGTGAAGCCTAATCTGATCTAGTCATTAGCTTAATTTAAAATCTTACCGTTAGAAACGAATTTGACTGAACTAATATATTTTAAATAAACTAAATATTGATATCAATCTGTTCAATAAAATCTTAATTACGCTTAATAACTAAAACCAAACTTACGCTTTCAATTAAAACACAATAATGCTTTGTTTCAAGTTCCAAGACTTGTAGCGTAATCTGAGAATGTCAATATGAACTTGAATAATTTGGCTCCAAATACAAGGAAAAATTATCCACTTATAAGAATATTAGTGGCAAAATTCTTACCAAAGCCAAGGTAAACATCATCATAAATCTTAAAAGAGAAGTCAAACATACAAACCTAAAACCGGCGAACCGTTTTTAGTACTTACAGATACCAGTAATGTTTGACCTCAAAGCGTGCAATCAATAGTCCTGGTTTCAGTCACTCATATAAGAAACATATGACTAGCTCAATAGATTGAGTAATCGATTTACCTTGAAACCTTACCTAAAATACCTTTATACTTAGCTTAGTTATAATGATACAATCAAAGACGCTCAGTAGTGGAATAAGTATTAGCGCATAGCAAAATATTTTGTGTAAAAAGCAGTCGACAACTTACAGTGCATATCCTTTTCATTTTCATACTCAATAAATGCATATCCTTTTTGTTTTCCTGATATTTTATCAAAAATCATTGTAATCTAAAAATAAAGAAAAAAAGGTTGTCATATTTACTTTATGCCCACGCCACAGAATGAAAAATTACTAAATTTACCTTTCTTATTGTTCCATATGATTCAAATTCTTTTCTTAATTTTGATTCTGATGTGTCAATATTAATACGAGCAATAAACAAAGTCTTATATGGATCAGAAGTTGAAGTAGAATTATTATGAGGATCCCCTATAGAAAAATAATAATAATCAATGCTTTATAAAAAATAATTATGATAATTACATAATGCAATTCCTTGCTCTTTAATATAAGCAGCCTTTTCAGCCTTTTCCCGTTTCTTTCTTTCAAGTCTTTCTTCTTTAGTTTCAATCTTTATTGGCAATGGAGTATCTTTGGGATCCTAGATATATAAAAAGTAAGGAATCAAATAATCAACTAAAAATTAGACACAAACCTCAAAAAGATGCAGAAATTGACCGACACCACCATATCCTCGTGTCTTCTTCTCAAATGGCAATTTCGTAGTAGGAGGAAGATAATGAATAGGCTCACGTGGGGCAAAAAACGCCAGCAAATTCGGAGGCAAAAATTGAGTCATTTTGAAGTTGTTTTAATTTTAACTAGCCAAAAGACAAACCAAACCGAGGCCGAAAATAAACAGTCAATTAGCAACTGTTGAGAACCTCAAAACTGGTGAAAATGATGCGCAAAGCTTTTGATTCTAAGCAATATTTTTAAAATGGTTGATCTATTGAGCAAACTGTTTCGACTGATGATTGGACCAAGTTTCTATTAGGTGTCAGTTGGACCGGGTGCCAAACTGAACAGACTGCACTCAAGCACCAGCTCACAGTAACAATGAGAAAACTCACCGCTTACGTCTTCTGTGGACAAGCTTAAAGGCATGCAAACAAATGGTGCTCTGTGACTGCATGCTGCTGACATTTTGCGCCTTGTCCTGTAAACGAGCCATTTTGATCAAAATGATCATCCCGATTCGATGTTTCACGTGTGGTAAGGTGATCGGCAACAAATGGGAACCATACCTCAATTTACTCCAAGCAGAATACACCGAAGGGTAAGTCTACAACTCGAAACAATATATGTGATTTTTAAATTTTTTTACTCTAATAGTGACGCCTTGGATGCACTTGGTCTCAAACGGTATTGTTGCCGACGAATGCTTCTTGGTCATGTTGATCTTATCGAAAAGCTACTGAATTATGCACCTGTGGAAAAATCATAAGTTGTATTTAAGATCTAGATCTTTTTAATAATTGTAAATATGTTTCCACGAAATTTTTGTATTATTCAAACTACACTTATTGATTGCAAATGTAAAATAAACTAACAAGCTTTAAATACAAATGCCACAAAATCACATATATGCACTTTGAATTTTTCATGTACTTATTTCCAATTATGGAAATCTAACAAGTTGTAAGTTCTAATTAGTGTCGTTCCAAAAGGAATTCTACAACCAACCATATTTAAAATCATGCCAACATTGGCCTAAAGTGTAATTTCGCTATTCATCTCATTCTAAAGGCTGCTTCTTCAATCTCTTGTTCCCACCCAATGTCCACCTCCCTCAAGAAACCATCCGTGATTTTGCTTGACATCGAGGGTACCACCACTGACATTGGCTTTGTATCAAAGACACTGTTCCCGTTTATTAAGGCCAACGTTGGCAACTACTTTACTGAAGCGTACAACCGACCCGAGTGTCAAGAGTTAATCCAACATTTGCGCGAATCGCAGGATGCTCAAACCGATTTGCCAAGAGTGGCGTCTTCGAATGACTCTCGTTCGGAAATAATTCGTACCACCACTGAGTACGCGTTGGCCAACATTCGTCAGAAGCGTCGCATCTCGGAGATCAAGCAGCTGCAGATTCTGGTCTGGGTGTGGGGCTACGAGAAGGGACTGCTCAAGGGACACGTCTACGACGAGGTCACCACTCGAATGCACACTTGGAAGATCCATGACCACATCACCCTGTATGTCTTCTCCTCGGGAATGATCGCTGCCCAGCAGTTGCTGCTCTGTTGCACTAATCATGGCAACTGTCTTTCGCTGATTACGGACTTCTTCGACTCGGCCATGGGCGAAAAGACTGACCCAAAGAGTTTCTGCAACATTTCGGCCAAGATTGGTCAGCCATTGTCCAGCATTTTGTTCATCACGGACAATCCCAAGGAGGCGAATGCGGCACGTGAGGCTAAGTGCCAGGCGGTCATTATCAAACGTCCCAACAACAAGCTTAAAGGATTGGATTCTGTCAAGGCTGACATTCCTATCATCGAGTCTTTCGATGACATTCGATTCAAGTAAAGCCTCAAATCTGGCAACACTAAACTGGCTGTTCAACTTAGCCTACAAAACCCAGTTCTTGCTATTATGCAACAATTAGTTTAATTCATTAAATTGTCACATGAATAACTGCTTTCTGTTTTAATTCCTTGCGCGATGGCCATGCTAAACTTAACAAATGTAATTTTAATGTCTCGCCGATGTAATACAAAAATTTTATCGAAAATTTTATTTGAAATGTAGATTACAAATTAAGCAGTCAAAACACATGCTCCACCAATAGCCTTAATTTTTGCTTCGGCAACCTTGCTGAAAAATCGAGCTTTGACAATTATTGGCTGGGTTGGAAGAGCACCTTTGCCGAGGACTTTAAAATAACCCTAATAGAAGAAAATATTGATTAGTACTCAAGTCAAATCATCATTGGAAATAAATAGATTCAAACTATTTGAGAAACAAACGATACTTTATGCCTCGTTTGACGCCTAAATACCATTGATTATGGATAAAAAGGTAACACAGAGGCAAATAAAATAAAATAAAGTTGACTTACGTGTTTTAGAAGATCCACAACTGGAGCTTTACCAGCCTTGTCAGTAGCGTAATGTTCTCTGGCTTGGTTGCCCAACAAAGACCAGATATTCTCAACATTAATGGTTGGACAGTTTTGTTTGAGTTGAGTCTTTTTCACGTGGAAATTCCTCATACCGACTTTACCGAAGTAACCAGGATGGCTAGGGTTTAAAAATACGATTATATACGTTCAAATTAGTAAAAGAATATATCATACTATTTGTCAAAGTTGATTCTGTGATGGGTAAGACCACCAGCATTACCACGGCCACCAGGATGCTTACGATGTTTACCGATTCGACCATGGCCATGCGAGACATGACCACGAAGTTTTCGGGTCTTACTGAATCGAGTAGGCTATATTAAAAAAAGAATATATTAAAATATATAAATAATAGTTAGTAATAAGTTATTCAAGTGTGCAAACTTAGAAAGAATCCAAGAAAATGACCAAACACGTACCATTTCGTTGGTGTCACTAGCAATTGCTTGCAAGTTGAACGGAAAAGGAACACAAAATACACTGTGCACGGCACAACTCGAGTAAGCAGCATGATCGCTGGCCCCTCAAATAAGACGTAACAACAACAGACGCTTCCAGCATGCGCATGTGCAGCTTTAATGAGAAATTGTCCAAATCATATGGCATGAAATTCAACGTCTCAACTCTCAACTGGTGCAAAAAGTGCTTTCATCTGATCGAGTATTGCCTCCAGTGCAAATCTCTCCATTGACATTTGTATTTGTACTTGACATTGTTCATTGAGATTGACCATGTTCTCAAACCCAAGTTCTGGCTTTGGATTTGGTGCTGCCAGCACTGGCACTACCGTCCCTACAAGTTCCAGCAGTTTTTCATTTCCTTCTTTTGGAAGTCAAGGTTCACTTTTTGCAACTCAAGCCAGCGCGCCCACCACGACCACTGCCAACACAAGTTCGTTTGGATTTGGTGGTTTTGGAAGCAGCAACCCACAACCAAGTACTTTTCCAACTCAATCTACTGGCTTTGGTAGTACATTTGGTTCTTCACAGCCAGCTTCAACTGGGTTCTCTTCATTTGGAACAGGAGCCGGTGGCACTTCATTTGCCGCCCCTCAGCCTACACTCACTCTAAATGCAACGACAACTGCTCCAGCTGTCCCTGCTACCACTAAAACTGTGACTTTTGCTGGTTTAGGTAAAATGGATGCTTGTTTTAGCTAATTATAAAATCTTTTTATATCTTTATAGGTGGTACTCCTTTACCTGCCAACAATGGGAAATCAAACGATACCTCCGATAAAAGCAAATCATATCGTGATTCTTTAGTTCCGCCTGAATTTATGCCTCTAGTTGAGAACATGAAAAAGTTTCTTGAAAAACAAAAGCAAATTAGAGATGAAAATTCTCATGAACATTTTTATATTCATCCAATTTTGGAAGTAGGAACTGCTATTGAGGATGTTTTGCGAGTTCGTTTGAATAAAGTGGATATTGAAATTCAAAAAAATGCTAAAGCCATTGAAGTTCTGAAAAAAGATACCAACAAACTTCTATCAAACGGTGAACTTGTTTATCGAATATCTCGCTTAGATTTGCCTATATCTAACACAGCAGAAGTGATTGCTCAGAATAATTTCGTTAATACCAATACTCATCAATATTTTATGGAATTGGTTGAAATTTTCAAGGCTCAAATGGTGGAATATTCTGAACAAATTCAAACGCTAAAATCTTATTGTGCAACGTCCAATGACAAGTCTTTTTCATATGACGAAATCAATCAGATCATTCGCAAGCAACATGAAAATTTCATAGCACTTGCTTCTAAGGTCTATGCTATTCATGAGTATGCTAACAAATTGCGTGCTGATGCTTCAAAAGAGAGAGAAGAGAATAGCTCCAACGAGTTAATGAAATCGAGCTCAAATAGTCACAATCAGTATGGTCCAAGTCCGTTTTTAGTAAGAACCCCTCAAACGCCTTTGCTTACATCAAGCAGCAACCAACCAAACTCTACCCCTGCATTTACGTCGAATTCATTTACTTCACCAAGCACACCATTGTTTTCATCCTTTTCTAAATCAAAACGTTTCTAATTAATTGGATTGACTTTACTTAATAAATATGCCATTTATTTATATTATTTTGTCATTCATTGTGGTTGATTTTGTCTTGCAATATGTGGATTGAATTGCGAGCTGTATTTTTGAGTTGGCATCTCAACTTGCAGATTCGAAACAGGTCCTTGCAAAAGTTGACCAGTCCTGAGACGTTCTTTTTTCTCACGTTCCAATCGTTCTTGTCGCAACCTGTGGATCAATGCTTCTCGTTCCTGACTTTTCGATTGTTCGTCCGAACTACTTTCGCTTGTATCATTTCTAGACCGAGATCTATGCTTGCTTGTTTTGTGCTTCTGTCTTTTGTCTTTTGAGTCTTTCTTGTGTTTTTTATTTTTTACTTTGGTCTTTTTTAAAGGGCTTGTGATTTCTTGTTTCAAATCAATTGCTTTAGGAACTGTTTTATAGGAAGTATTCTGGCTAGTGGGCAGTGTACTTTGAATTTTCTTCATTTCAGCCAAATGTCGTTTGATATCTATTAGAGGATCTTGGCATTGTTTTGCTCGGTGATCTTTTAACGTTTCAGTTCCATCTTTATTTGAACTGAAACGCTCTTCATGTGATTTGATGTACCACTGTTCTTCCTTATCATTTTGGTATTTGTATCTTCCGTCCAGATAGTTAAATATGCCAGCTTTTACTTCCCATTTCTCTTGATCTACTCTTTTTTCAGATTCTTTTTCGCTATCTTGGGCAACTTTATCTTTGAAATTATCAAACAAATTAAAAGAAGGTTCAACATCTTTCTTGACAGGCTGAACGCTGATGCCATTTTTTGATTTGAGCAGAGCAATCCTGGATTCATGTTCAGCAAGATTAATACGCCTTAGTTTTTCATCTTCTTCTTTTTGTGCCTTTTCCTCATCACGTCTAACTCGGGCAATATTTTTCTTGGTGCGCACATGCCAAGACTTGTGAGGCAAAATATTCATTTTTCCTGCTAGTTTTTATCTTTCATATGCTGTAATCACAAAATTGAGATTTATATATAGTTGCACTGCCTAAATATCAGTCTAAATATTATACCTGAAAACAGTACGTTATCTAAAAGAAGCCAGGTCAAGAATTCTTAAGATGGAAACATATGGAAAGATGTGATGAACTTCAGTTGAGTTCTTGAGTCAACACTTTTCTCAAAAGACTCAAAACATTTCTATCAAAACAAATGGAACGTATTTTATGAATTGGCCACCGCAATAGCAACAATCCGAAAAGCATTGCTTGCACCGCTTTCAAATTGGCTCATATGTCTGACGGTCTGGCCAAAGTCTACTTGACCTAAAAGTACGATGTTGTTCCCCGTGCGCTGCTGGACTTGTGGAAAAGTAATTGGACATCTTTGGGAAGAATTCAACGAATCTGTCAACAAACTTAAGATGAGCGGCTCTGATATGGATTCATTAGAGTAAGTACTGTTACACTGTATCTGGCCTTATCTTTACTAAGACACATTTCTCTTCCAATAGACCTATTTTCAAAGTGCTTGGAATCACGAGGTTTTGTTGTTATACCATTTTCTTGACGCATTACAAGAAATATGAGCAAGCTATTAACATGGGCTTTCCAGAGGATTTCAATTAAAGGTGGTCGTTGGCCATTGTATCGATTGACACTTGTAAATAATTGTAATAAAGTACTGTTGCACATATACTATATTCGTATTTATTTAAGTCTCCACATTTCAAACAAGGAAAACAGCAGTTTAATGTTCACACAACAGAGGAGAATTATCGTTGACAATATCTGGAATATGTTTATTATACACAATCCATGGTTTCTGGGTTAATCACAAAAATAAAATGAAAATACACTAGGAAGAATGGGTCATCTGATATAAAATAGTTAGCGACAACTAAACATATTAACAATCTGTACAACAATTTAAATTAATATCATTTTTGCTTCGATTTCACAAACGAAATGATCGAGCGTAAAGAAATGGAATGATATTGATAAGTTGGGTAGGATAAAAGAACAAGCCTATTTTGCATAGATCATTGTGAGATTGAAATAAAGCGACTTAGATTAACATATGACTATTGGTCAATATACAAATGAAACTTAACCGGAAAACTTTTAGTGTAACTATTAACAGGTAGATGTAGCCTGTCTCTGCTTGGATGTGGGGGGCGTTATTTCATTGTGCTCTTTAACAAAGGTGTAAATTACTCAAGACTTTTGCAAATTATGTATAGATTCGCTAATAAACTTAGGAAACGTAAATAAAATGGGTAAAAGAATAGAATGGGAAAAATAAATATGAGTAAAAATAAGATGAAAATGGTTGATTGGTGAATGAGTCATGCAGATAGGCTGTTCTTGTTTATTGTTTGGTCGCCAGTACGAGAGCAACGATCAAACCGTACAGCCCCAAGACTTCAGCGAAAATTAGAATAAGAATCATACCAACAAATAGACGAGGCTGCTGAGCCGTACCACGAACTCCTGCGTCGCCGACAATACCGATTGCAAAACCAGCAGCAAGACCAGAAAGACCGACAGAAAGTCCAGCACCAAGATGAAGAAATCCTTTAAATAATTTGTATCCACCCTTTCCACCTTCGGATAAATTGTTGGCAATAATAGCGGCCACGACCAGACCATAAATGGCAATAATACCCGCCATGACCACAGGAATGATTGACTTCATGATAAGTTCGGGTCTCATTACGGCCATAGCAGCAATACCAGTACCAGATTTTGCGGTACCATATGCGGCTCCGAGGGAGCTGAAAACGATGGCAGATGCGGTGCCAAGCACACCGAAAAATGGGGCGTAAACTGGGGATAGATCGTCGGCCATTATGTCGATTTGAGTTGGGTTTGGTGGTACAATATGGTAACTTCAAATGATGCGAAGAATGACTGAATGCAGTTGAATGCAAGTTGCCTGTTGGTTAGCACAAGAATTCGGTTCGTGCGACTGTCGGACTGCTGCAAAAGTAAGAGGATTTTGTGAGGAGTTTACTTGGAATGGCTTGACTGGCTTTGTGGCCTTACGTTGGTTGGTTGGTTGTCGATAGCGGTCGTAGTGATGATGACTTCGATCAGACTAACTCGGCTCGCCAATTGAGTGAGAAGAACGCGACTGAGCAGAACTGTATGCTTGGGCTCTTTATGACTTGGCTCGATCGACACAACGCAAACGCTTTCTGTTCCGTGGCCAACAGCGCCGAACTGCGCTCACTCTCCACGCCTCGCCATTGATTGGACGCTAACGCACAGTCGCACTCACTGCTCGGACTGGTGATGCTAAGAGGCTCGTTGCGGGCGGCACTGCACCCTACAGATGTGTCCATTTAGTGGACCGTACTCTCATTATAGTCTCACTTGATGGGGTACCTCTGCACACTTCACTTCTCTTTCTACTGTGAACTTTAATTTTTTGGGGCTTTTCAAATGCACTGAAGTGACTGAACTGTGTGTGTGTATTGCAATCAAAACATTCACTTCTGCCTTCCACCAGTTTTGGCCTCAATCTCACATTATCCGATAGTGAAAACATTTGTTCTTGTCACGTTTGTTTTTATCTCTCTGCCTATTGTTGTGCGCAACCAAAATGACAAGGCACGCAAAGAACAACACCGCATCTTCTGTTTATTCGTACCACGAAAGACAGCAGGATACTAAAAACAGTGGTTATGGAACGCAACGACAAAGATTGGGCAAAGAATCGGTCAAAGATTTTAATGCCTGCAATCTAACACTACAGGCTTGTAGAATTCCAGTGATCACGTTAGTATTACTATTATTACGGTAACATTATTTTCTCACCTGGACTTTTATTTATTTTAGTCCTGAAGGATATCTATATGATAAAGAATCAATTTTCTCATTCATAATCAGCCAAAAATTGGAAATCGCTCGTAAATTGAAACAATATGAAAAGGACAGAAACAAAGAAGAAAAGGAATTGCAAGAGTTGGCTGAGAAAGAGTATCAAGATAAAAAGCACAAATTTATCCAACAAGAGGTGAAAGTATTTCGTGATGAAGGGACAACTTCAAGTTTGTCATCTTCTTCAAGTTCCATTTCGAACATGTCTAATGGAAAAGATAAACAGTTGCCTAGCTTTTGGATTCCTAAGTTGACTCCTTCGACCAGCAAGGAGAAAATACAAAAACCATCTTCAGTTGTTCTCTGCCCTATGAGCGGCAAACCATTGAAGGCCAACCATTTGATTGAAATTACCTTTACGCCAGTGGACCCGTCTTGTACAGATCCGAAAAAGGTTATTTCTTAGTGAGATTATATTTCTTTCTCATTGTTTTTCATAGGCTTCTTACAAATGTGCAGTTACACATGATGCCCTCACTAATTCCAGCAAATGCGTAGTTCTCAGAACATCGTAAGTTCAATTCATATAGACGATAACAAAACAATAATATATTGTCAATCACTTTTCAGAGGCTCTGTTGTAACTCAAGAATGTCTGGATAAAATAATTAAAAAAGATATGATCGACCCAATTAATGGAAAACCTTTAAAAGAAAAAGATATTATTCCTCTGCAGAGAGGCGGCACTGGTTATGCAAGTGCTAATGAACTTGAAGCTAAAATTCAAAAACCTGTACTATCAGCTTAACAAGTAAACAACTTAGCAAATCACTTCATGTTTATTGATATTTTTTGACAAATATAAAAATTAGTATTTTTCAGTATATTTTGGCTCATTTGTGGATGTAATTGTGTAGTTCTAACAGCTCTCTTGTCACATTATTGATGTGTTTGAATCGGTCCGGGCCTAATTGGATTCCACCATACCAGCGAGAAACGACCACAATCACGTTTTTGGCATCGACTATTTGCAACAAATGTAACATTCGAGATCCTGCATGTGTCTCGCCATCGTCATCACAGTTTTGGTTGACCGTATTCGAGTCTGGTTTGTTGATTCTGTAGGCCCACATGTTGTGAGTTGCATCGCTTATTTTGCGGTTCTCTTTCAATTTGTCTAACACGGCCTGTGCTTCTTCTGGAGAATTCACCCCTGCCAAATGAGCTTGAAAAGTGCTTTTCCGATCCACTAAAGGATTTCCATGGAAAATGCGAATATCACATTGAGCAACATTGGATTCTTTCTGGTCGCTCAATTGTTGATCAGCCAAATCAACTCCAGAATTCTCCAAAAGGTTGCCATCTCTCTCCACAATGGAGTTGAGTATTAATTGGGCCTTATTGACCAGTTGGTAAATAACAGTGTATCCTTTGTTTTCTTCGCACAAATCATTTAAATCGTTAATCAAATTCGCTTTGTCTGTTCGAGACATCCAAGGAGCAGAAATTTCAAAGATCGGTTTTTCTTTGGTTGGATAGCCAGGTGGCAATTTAAATTGCATCCTTATGGTGCTGTCAGTTTGTGAAGTGATAGTAATCGAATAACGGTTGTTGTTTGGATCTTCAATTGTCCAATCCTCAGCAAAGATAGCTGATAATGCTCTGATTTCATCTTGTCTCTCTTCGTCATCGTTATTCATAGTGCTTTTGGACGACAATTAGACTCATAAAAGAATAGAGCCGAATCAAAACAACTTACATACGAAACAAAATTTTGCTGCAAAAATGACAGCATATTTAAGATGAACAACTACATCGATAGTGAGTCGATTCTCTTATGAGACTCACGTGTTTAGCACAGACTGTTTGTTATTGTTTGTCTTCATCAAATTGCTTACTTTCCTGTTTTCCTGTCAAATCAACATTTTGCTCCAAATTGCCAATGATGAAGCTTAAAGATATAGAAATGCTACTACAAAGCGTGGAAGGCTTTGAATCACCAAAAATAAAGTATGAACAATATGAAACTGGTCATCACATCGGCGCAAGAATGCTATTCTCGATGAACTCGTATCAAGACATTCAAGAAAAAAGCATTCTCGACCTAGGCATTGGTTGCGGTAGACTAGGCATTGGATGCGCCTTCTTAGATGCCGCTTTTGTCTTAGGTGTTGATGTGGATCAAGATGCTTTGTCTCAATGTGCGGCCAATTGCTCCAAACTAAAAGACGAAGAAGAAGACGAGAACTTTCTTTCCAACATAGACTTGATTTGTGCTGATGTTTGCGATGATTCATTTTGGCGGAGATTCAATCAATCATTTCAAGTTGTAGTAATGAACCCACCATTTGGCACCAAGAATAACAAAGGAATAGATATGGTCTTCCTCAAGAGAGCCATTGATTGTTCAACAGATGCTGTTTATAGTTTACATAAAAGTTCCACTCGTGAATATATATTGAAAAAATCTAAAGAGTGGGGTGTCAAGCCAGAAGTACTCGCACAACTTCGCTATGATCTTCCAATGACCTATAAATTCCATAAAAAACAAAGCAAAGACGTAGAAGTCGATTTTTATCGTTTTGAAAAGTTATAATCCATTTGAAAACAGATTTTGTCTAATTGAATAAATAACATTTGCAATACAATATCAATACCAATGATAGTTATTATAAAGTCAATTTTCAATGAATGTTTTCAATTTTAGACCAATGGAAAAAGCAACTTCATCGATATGTTTGGTAGTCACTATATCAGAGAGCTGGTATTTCGAAGTACTTGAGATTGATGTCGTGTTGGCTGATTTAATAGCAAAAACGAGATTTTGTTTGATAAGTTCGTTGAATTCTTGAAAAATTAGAGATGCTACCATTAAATGTTTACGAGAATCCCTATCGGTTTCATTTAAGTTTATCAACGCTTGATAAATGGCAAATAGACGCTCGAAAGTGAATGGTTTAGGTGGTTTTGAATCCAAATCAACATTCTTCTTTGAATTCTTTCGCCTTTCTCTGAATCGTCCTTGATTACGGACGAAATGCCTCTTGTCATTCTTTACTGCATTATAAGAAGCCAAATAAGAGGCTACGAGTAAATAGCTAAATGAAGGTGACGTTTCAATTGTAGCTTTTAGCCGCACTATCTTGTGATCAGACCAATTCTCTATGATTTCTTGTAGCTTGGATTGAAATCGAAGATAAAGCCGACTCAATTCTTTAGTAGTCATTTCTTCTTCTTTTATTGGCTTAATGTAATGACAAAAATTTGTCAAACAAATGTTTTTCAATTCAACAAAGTTGCGAGTAAAAGGAGTCAATGATTTTAAAATTATGTTAACGTAACTGAAAAACAAAATAAGATATTAATCATTAAATAAAATATTGATCATTTTTTACATACTTAGTATAAAAATCTTTTGAAAATTCGGAATCAATCAAAGCAGATGAAGTAAACAGCTGAAGCAATTCTTCATTGGTATATGGTACGAATACAACCTCAAGGGAAGTAGATTTAAAATCAGAATGTCTCATCAGCCACTCAACCGAATGTGTTGAGATGTAAACAACCGAAATGGGACAAATATTTCTGGTTAATTGTCCAATATTGTTCATTAAATAAAGGAACTCTTCGTTGTCGTCTTTGATTAATGTATCCACATTGTCTAAAACAATGACCAACTTGTGTTTATAGACCTCGGCATGATTGTGACTTATGATTTCAATTTTTTCAGCAAAACACTTTAAAATAATTTCTAATTTTTCAATAAAAACAACAGAATTGATACATGAAATGTCTAAATCATGAACAG
This sequence comes from Rhizoglyphus robini, assembly GCA_023373905.1. Classification (NCBI taxonomy): domain Eukaryota; kingdom Metazoa; phylum Arthropoda; class Arachnida; order Sarcoptiformes; family Acaridae; genus Rhizoglyphus; species Rhizoglyphus robini. The sequence goes on along the minus strand of JAKIJQ010000007.1, from coordinate 3,987,148 downwards.
TTGAATTGGTGTCGTCTAATGCAGGTCCATTCACCACGTAATCCTTAACTTGCTTCAATATGGATTCGCAAATGTTTCTAGTGTTCAAATAGTGAAATACGTTGATCCATGCATGAAATAATTCAAAATTATCAGCAATTGCTCGAACAATTGAAGTCTTGCAAGTAGCTCTCTGGCCATACACAACAATGTTGTTTGTATCAACCAAGTTGATGTAATGAAACAGTTGTTCCGTTTGTACATCTCGAAATTTATAAGTAGATTTGATGGATTGTAATTTACTTTCAGTTTCCATCTTGTTAGGATTCGTTGCCAAAACAGTAAAACTCAACGGCAGGCCCGGACAAAACACTTTGTCCGACAAACTGTTGCTGTCAGGCTGACTTTTTAAATTACAACTAGTCAAGTCAATATAGTCAGCTTGTTTATCTCATAACAATAGCCGCGACAAAGTGTTTTTGTGACTTTTTGGCCATTCGGATTATTTTTACGCATAACTACGAGTGCTTTAAAAACAATTCACTTTGGTCTTGTTAGACCATTATTGTTTGTCGTAATAAACGCAATGAACGTAACGTATATTATGCAATTACGAAAATGTATTATTTAATATTTGAATTTAAATTAAAGGAACAATAATAACAGATATAAAATGTAAAAATGTATCAATTAACGAAATTAATATAAGTAACTGCAAAATCACAATTTAACAGTACCATCATCAGCTTGATAGTGTGGATGAATCAATCCAATGAATCCACCAACCAGATGAACACTGCCAGTGATGAGCACATGCACAGGTAGACCCGCTTTCCGGGCATATTTCTCAATTGTCTCGATAGCCTCTGTAATGCATGATACTTTGACTGACTCTACTTTGAGGTTCAACTTACTCCAAGTTTGCGAATTATTAGAGCAAATTTCTTTTTCACGTTGAGCACTGACAGTAAAATTGGCCACGTCTGAGTTAGCTGCCTTCACATCACGCACACTGTTGGTGGTGAATATAGCCAGATCAAATCCAATTTCACTCAGATTTGACAAAAGCGGCGTGGGGTTCCTCTCTCCAGTACAATTAAATACCAGAATACGGAAAGCTTTCAATTTCTCAATGTTTTCCGATGGGCTCGGTTTTTTAAACTTGAATATTGACCCTCGTCCTTGTTGAATCTCATTTTCTGAGGAGGACTTAGGGGCAAGGGATTCCTGAATAAACCAAGCAACACAATTTTGCATAGAGTCGGGAGTATGAGCTGCATCCAAAAAATATGTGATTTCATTCTTGTGCAAAATCTCACATCTACCAAACCATTTGGTTTGATCCAAGGCAGTGGCATAATTGTTCACATTCAGCGATATAACATCTGAAAAATTTCCCTCGTTGGTGAGTAACGTCGGGATGATATATTTCGGTTGATTGCACTTGCTAATCCAGTAATGAGCCAATTGAACAGCCAGTGAGGCGTTGATTTTCTGTACATTACCTAAATTAGTTAGCAAAACTTAATTAAGTACAAATGTTAATGATGAATTTACCATTTATACCCAATTTAGTGGATTGGGACTGTGGATAAATGGACCAAGATGGTGCCACATACAAAGACGTGTTCTTTTCAGTTGCTCGTTGTCGCAACACTTGCATCGCCTTTTCATTCTGCTTCACCGTAAAAGCAGGAACATTTTCTTTGAAAATTCCAGCCTTTTGCCAAGCAATCTGTTCGATTTTATCGCCAAGCAGTTTAGTGTGATCCAAATCGAGAGAGGTCACCCCTGTAACAATGGGCTTTGGCACCACGTTAGTGCAGTCATATTCACCACCAATTCCCACTTCGAGAATGGCTACGTCAACTTTTTCTTCCAGAAAGATGTGAAATGCCATGACGGTCATGAAGTTAAAATAAGCAGGCATCGATACGTCGGGCGATTTTTTCTCTCGAATCAGGTTGTACACATGACTGAAATATTGAGCAAACTTCTGCTCCGAAATAGGCTCTCCATTAATTCGAATCCTTTCGCGAGCCACCACCAAATGAGGCGACGAGTAAAAGCCAGTTTTGAAACCATTGTGTCGCAAGATACTCTCGACAAAAGCACAAGTCGAGCCCTTTCCTTTGGTTCCCGCAACATGAACAACGCGCAGTTGGTTAAGCTCTTCAGGTTCGATTCCAATCAAAGAGAGAAAGTATCTGGTCTTCTCCAATGATTTTGACACATTGCTGGAACGCTCCTTCTCGATTGCCTGTTGAATGTTCTCGGCATTTGTCTGCAGTTGATTCAACAAATGGATCGCAGTTTTGTAATCTACCTAAGGAGAAACGTTTTAGTCAAATTGGCACAATATATACTCTCCATTTTGTCTACCATTGCTGTAGTAAAGCTTATTACTTTCAGTCAACTTTGCCGACGACATTATCTTTGTGTCGGAGTAGTTGATATATTCGAGTTGATAACATTCTCATATTTACGTGTGAGAAAATCAAACAATGACAAACTACTGGTCATATTTGGAAATTGCACCTAAACAAAATCCAGGCAAATCTAACAAATCTTTGCATTGCAGTTGCACTCAGAGCTAAACTTAATATTCCAATTACAAATAGAATAAAATATTAACCTACTTTTGAAAGATGAGTAATATCAAATTTCGATTCAGCATTAGATACCCCGGTCACAGCAACCGAATTACGCCGCAATATATTGTTGACCAGTTTGTTCATTGTCGAGGTTTGAATGTGGTCTGACAATAGTTTTGTGCAATTGGTACAAAAGTGTCGTTTACTACTTGGTTGCTCAAAGTTTGAATTTTTCGTTGGCGACAGATAATTTGGACGGTCACTATGAGAGGTATCCAATGGAAAAGGACACTTTGTGGAGGAGGAATGGTGCCATCGACGTTTAATGGCCAGGTTGTAAATTAATTTGTGTCCATTTGGGCAAAATGGTTTATAAAGAGCATTATTGTGGATTATGAAAATAGCAAAATTAGTGATGGGCCACAAAGATATCGTTGATGAAATGGTCCCATTAACAGAGGCGAGTGCATTGGGGTATGTTGGTCGGTAGCGAGGTCGATGGTGAAGATAGCACCGAAGCTGCTGCTTGGACAGAAGTGTCACATTTCTCCCTGAAGCGAGCCAAAGCTTAGCTTGATTTGGAAAAGACTTGTACTTACCATTTAGAGGCACTCGATGGCTTAACATGCCAAGTGGACAGCAATGCAAACACAAAACGGCGGCAAGTTTTTCCATTCCGTTTCGACTAGGCTCGCTACCACGAACTAGACTAGGCTTGTTTGGTAATTAGCAGTGCACCATGAACCGGTTCTATCCAGCATAAAATCTATGTCGATGGTCATCCATCCAGGAGATCTGTATCAACCAGAACTGCGTGAATGTGAATCAATGTGCGGCAAACGAACACAAACACAAACACACGTGTATGTCCGTTTTCATAGAGGACGTCCAAACAGTAAACCACGGAAACTTTCACTTGTGATTGTGATTACCGTGTTCGGATTTTGAATGATGCTCAATTAAAAAGGAACTTGCTTGCCCATTTGCAAGCGGTAGCCAATCTCGGATAAATGAGGCAACAGGCGAGATGCCACACAGTGATAACGCCATTTCAACAGAAACAGAAAATAGTTCAGCGATAGTACAAAGTGTGTGTTATTGGTATGGTGCATCGAGTAGCGATGCATATCAAACTTCGGCAGATAAATATTGCTTTGGAATATACCAATTGTACAATACATGATTGTATCGTTCCTTGATTGCGTTTGGCAATAGGGCCTATTGAATAGGCAGTGAAGCATGCAGCATACTGTAGTGCGGCACTATTAGTGAAACGCTTGTGGCACCATCTGGTGATGTTACTTCAATCGAACAGTTCAGCAACTGACATCATAAAGTTTATGACATAAACGATTGATCATGTCGCCGATGTCATAGACATTTGACCAAAGTTAACAATAAAATTTAGACTGTAGATTTAATTGTATAATAATCGAACAATTATCGCGCAGGTCACTCGGATAAAAGATCAGTTGTTAGTAGCTTAAGCTTTGCAACACGGCAATGAATATTTTTTAATTAAAATATGCAATGAACATAAAGCCTCCTGCAGTTTCGATTCTTCAGGGGAGCTTGTTGAAGACCGTTCTGAATGTTGATAAAAAGACTGGCTGATTTACTTGTATGCCACCCATAATTTGATTCGTGCCACCACAGGATTACCAGGCCACTACCTGGATTAAATGATGCCAGGCTTACAATCTAACCTAACCCTAGTTGCTACATATGAATATGAATATATGAATATATTCACCAGAGGCGGCATTTTGTAAAAGGTTTGGTGATATTGGGTGGCCTAACCGTTAGGCTAACGGATAACGGTTTAACTATAAAGGCTAAATTTAGGACCAGAGACATGCTGAGAGCTCTACTTGGTGATGAAGCAGCTTTGATACGAGGTTTGGCAATGCTCGATGATCCATCTGATCAAAGGCAGAAGGAGTTGAAGTTTCTGATGAGACATCGATGCAGTCTATTGATTGGACAGATTGATATTTTTGATTTCTTGTTGGCCTTATTGACCGTGTCTTGTTCAATTATTTTAGAAAATACCCCAGTTATTTTAGCAAGAGCGACAAGTCTTCATTATATGGAGCAATAAATTGCAAGTAACCAAAAAAAATCGATAAATTCAAATTACTCTTGGTCAAATTGCTAATTGACCAATTTGATTTGCTTTATATTTTATTCATACTTTTTGTTAGAGGCTTTGCAAAATCAATTTCAATGTGAATTGCTTTTTTGTAAATACAAATTGATTTATTTGTTTTAGTAGTTCACTTTTGACGCTATTTATGTTTTGTGCACCTAATTTACAAAATTCAATTTAGGTTCAATTATTATTACTCATTTTCATGAGCAAATATTTATTCAGGGTCAGCTCATTGATTCTTCATCAAAGGCAATGAAACTGGAATTTGTTTGAAAACAATCCTTGATCGAGTCTAGGTCAGTCTGGCAATTGACAATTTAGCCTTGCAGTGCGAATGAATGACCTTCCGAATAGAAGTCGTTGACTTGCCACTGCAAACATTGACCTGCTAAGCGGCAGTTGTGACCCTCTACGAAGGCACAATAACCTCCAATAAACTATTGACCTTTTTGCTGCATCTAGGCAGTCTGAATGACCTTGCAAGTTGAAAACATTTCCTTGGTCGACTCCATTGCCAGCTTGAAAACACTTTGGTAAATCATTAATGACCTTTTTAAATTTAATGGGACTACTAATGGTAATCTCAAATTTTACAATTCAGCAGTACTGAGCTATATAGTAGTATCTTGTGAGATGTGTAGTTTTGTTAATTAATTAATTCTTTATTCAAGTCACATTTATCAAACAAAAGTAAATGAAGTTACAGATCTCGAATTATAATAAGTTTCTTTGTTTCTTTGCCTGTCTCCAAACTGTTCAATCTTTTAGAGGTGTGTAACAAAGACTTGCAAGTGCGATTAAATTTGTAAATTTGTAATAAAAAAATTGTATAGTGACTATACCCTGTATACAACACTCTAACAAATGTATTGTGTACATGGATGCGACCTTACAGGTTGCATATATACACCCAGCAAAGCTGTGTACATACATGCAAAGTATAAGTTGCGTCTATACATGCAGCAATATCGCGTCTATATATGCAACAAAAATCACAGTGACTTGATCTCAAAAATTTTGCATACATAGGCACAAAGTCCTCATTGTATGTATATCCGCAATGGATTTTGCGGATATAGACACAAATGTTTCATGGCTGGTAATGTAATTTAAATTTGAACTACTCTTACATTGATTGGCTGTTGGACTAGTCGCACTATGGCACTACAGTACTGTGCCACTACTCCACCTACCCTCCCTTTCCTTTCTTTTTCTTATGCTGTTCAATTGGACGGTTGGAGAAGATGACCAAGACAAAACGACTGTTGACTGCAGCTGTAGTCAGCAGCGGAAAAGCACTAGTATTGGCACCGAACTTGAAGATTGAAACATTTACTCATCCATTATGTTACCACAATTTGTTTTTGTTGCCACAAGATTGTTTATCTTCATCAAGACATTCATCTTGCTCAAGACATATATTAATTTTGTGATATAAACAGTGTTCAAACAGTGAAACAAATCAACAGAATCATCACAAAATTGCTTCGAAATGAATTGAACATTGACATCACAAGTGTACTACAAAAAGACTCAACCCAGACATGTTTTTTTTCATTTTAATTAATCAATTAAACAAATTTAATGTAAGCGAACATACGTGTTGAATCATTAAACTTGAATTCTCAAATTGCTCTTTACACTGATATTCTCGACTCTCCTATCAGCAACTACTACTTCACTCGTACTTCACATTCAATTCTATCGAAATTTCTGCATTGGTATCTGAAGTAATTGTGAACAAGTTGTTCGACAATGTTCTATCAACAAGAATTGGATTCAAACTGCTCTTATTGTGAGGGTTTTCTGTAGGTTTTTGTTTGCAGATACTGGATCCTGATCGCCGGTACATTATTTAAGCGTCTTGGTGACCTCCGCTGTTATGATATACCAGAAGTGGAAGATTAAATGTGGAAGTTTAATTATTTTTATAGTCTTTGTAACTACTGCTTTTAAATTTTATAATTTCACTTATTATTATTATTATTATTGTTTTATTAAAATTTTAATGTCAATAACTATGAAAGTATACTCTCATTGTGTGGTGCATATATGGATGCAACTACTGCATTGCATGTATATGCACAGAGCATTGCGACCATATGTACAAACATTGTTGTGGATATACGCGCAACACTAGGAAACGCTGCATATATGCACGCAACGGTTCCTTGCACTTATATTTGCGCTATTTCCATTCTTGCGTTCATATATACAGCACATTTGCTGCGGTGAATGTACAATTAGCATACAGTTGCAACAAAGTGCATTGCGCACTAAGCACGACTTCAATGGCAAGGTTACACTGGTGACACTAACAATGATACCAAATGAGTGTTCCAATCGGAAGGTAGAATGCAGTTTGGCCATTGTATTGCATTGTGAACAGTGTGCACGCTACCAGTGTCGGGGAATCATTCGCAATCGACCTTGTTGGCCAAACAGACTGTCTGGACGTTCGATGTGAGAGGCGGGACGACAATGAAACTAATGGAAAAGGACAATCGTCGGTGAACGAAGCACAGTACAGGAAAAAGGCGCCAAAGTGGCGCCCACAGCTATATACTGTGCAACTGTCTGCGAAAGCGTAGTGTCCACCAGAGTGACGTGCTTGTAGGGTCGATTACCCCTCGAGATTTCACCTCTAAATGATCACTAAACCTTGGCAAAGTCCTTCAAGTGTCCTCATACGACCTCAAACGACTCGTGTTTGGCATTGAGGCGTCCAGTTCATTGCTGCTTTCACCAAAGTTGGGTTACAATGACACTGTCTCACCATTGTATCGCTACTTTTGGTGAGGAAAGAGCTTTTTTGGTGGGATGGGTACTACCAGTGGTAGTCAGCATACCCATTTGGGTATTCTTACATAAGGTCATTCGGACAAGGCTATTTCGGTTGTTGACCTTGTGCGATCGCATCGATTCGCTTTGTCTCGACTTGAGGTCGACTAAAGCAAAGGACGCCATTGAGAGAAAACCATTGATGGCGCTTGGTCAGGTAATTCCGGCACATCTGCACATGCATCTGCCTGTAACCCTGACGCACATTAACAGTGCGCATTTGTTGATTTATTGGTGAGCCAATGATGCAAAGTTTGCAAACCTTGATGACAACATTGAGAAAATGCTCACTGCTTGTGCGTCTTGTATTGCCTTTTCGCAATGCTGTCAATTGGTATGCCGTGAGCAATCATTGATACTCTTGCCAATCAATCAATATTCACACAATTGATTTATCGCATTTGTCGCTTCTCAATTTGAAATATATTCTTTAACAAATGAACTATATAATATGTAATATAACAATTATGCAATATGTAATTATTTGACAATAGCCGTAACATCAAGAATTTAGTTATGCAATTGAACAAAAATTGATAACACTGATTTGAGTACTCAATCGATTTCATTGCATTACATTGTTCACCTTTAAACCACGTGGACACGTTCGTCTGCAATGAGGCATCGGTGCAGATCACCTGTTATGCACGTCAGAAAACTTGTCTACACACGCTCCAATCACGATCACGATGCCATCACGAGTCTGTCAGCCGCTTTATGTGCGACCAACAAGTGGCAAATCGAGCACAGTTGACACGTGAAAGATTATAAAAAAACGAGTGACAGTGAAAGCGAGTGTATTAATAACAAGAAATAACATCGGAAGAACACAACAATTGGAGGATATTTTACAATTGAGAGATAACAGACAACGGTGTGCTTGAGCGCTTTTATTTAGCGATCAGCTCATTGCACTACATTAATGTATAATAGTGACCTTTATTCTACAAAATCATGCTATATGGTTTCGCGATAAATTGTTTAAAACTCTTAAGCCAAGTTGCTCCTACAGCACCGTCAACTACACGATGGTCACAACTCAAAGTAACGCTCAGTAAATTGGCAGCTTTTGGTTTTCCATCTGAATCAGGAACAAGACGTCGTTCAGTTCCACCGACAGCCAAAATGCACGATTGAGGTGGATTAATAACTGCAGAAAAGTTTGTCACCCCAAACATGCCAAGGTTTGAAATGGTAAAAGTGCCGCCTTGGAACTCATGTGGTTGCAGTTTTCCTAAATATAAAAAGATTAGCTTCATTCGTTAGATAAACAAAAGCATACCATCTCGGGCTTTTTTGGCTAGAGATTTTGCGTCATTCGCTATTTCCACTAAACCCTTCTTCTCAGCTCCAAAAACAATAGGAGTAATTAAACCGTTATCAGTACTGACAGCCATAGAAACATCAACCGAAGTATATTGTCTAATAAAAGATTCCTGCCAAGAGGAATTTACTTCAGGCACTTTTAAGCATGCTAAAGCAGCAGCCTTGATGATGAAGTCATTTAAGGATATTTTTACATTATCACTTTTAAGCATTTCATTTAGTTCCTTTCTGGCCCTAATAATAGGAAAAAAGGAAATTAAGACCAAAGCAAAATAAATAATAACTTACTTTAAAAGCTCATCAATTTCAATTTCAACTGTAAGATAGTAATGAGGAACAGTTTGCTTTGACATTAATAATCTTTTGGCGATTATTTGTCTCATATTTGTTAGACTAATATCTTGGAAAGAAGTGGATGACTGTTCCGAACTAGTTGCAGCTTGTTGCGGTACTGGAGGGGCAGTAAGGACATCTTGAGCACGAATTCTTCCACCTGGACCTGACCCAGATCCACTCAAAAATGAAAGATCAACGCCCTTTTCTGCAGCAAGTTTTTTGGCAAGAGGACTAGCAAAGATTCGACCACCAATTCCTAAGCTTGAAATTGATTGAGAAACAGAAGAAGCTATGGATGAAGCGGGTTTAGGAGTAGGAGGCGCGGCTGCAGGAGTCGAGATTTCTGGCTTTGGTGAAGTTTGCTTTTCTGGTGAAGTTGATGCTGGCTTAAGATCAGCTTCGGTTGGGGCATAGTTTGAAAATGCGGCAATGTCGCTTTGTTCTGAAACAATTATGCACAAAAGCTGAAAAAATAATAATTAAGTTTAATTAAATTGGCACATGCAAATTACCTTTCCAATAGGAATATCCTTAGTTCCAGCTGAAATTAGAATCTTTGCCAAATAACCTTCTTCAGGAGTTTCAAATCCCATAGTAGCTTTGTCCGTTTCGATTTCTGCTAACAAATCACCTTCATTCAGTTTATCGCCTTCTTTCTTTTCCCAAGAAACAATTGTGCCTAATTCCATCGTAGGAGACAAAGCCGGCAATGTGACCTTGGTGTGGCTAGGGAGGCCATCTCCAGAACTAAACAATCTAACATTGTCGTTGACGATACTTGGGTTGTATCTAAAGACAAATTAATTGTACGGACGCTTGTCTTCCGGCAAGACATACCTTAGCGATATATCAGGTCGAAATGTGGAAAGACTTGAAGCATTGCACGCTGAATAGGCCAGAGGGATAAATTCATTGCGTATTCGAACGCGGTTGGAAACTTTAGAAAAAGAGTTCAATAGAAAACAGCTGCGAGTTCTTGCCAAAGTTGAACGGTACATAATAGAGGGCAATGGAAAGCCGGCGAGGAGGAACTATTTACAAAATGAGCGAAGTGCAAGTGTCCAATGATGGAGGATACTGCAATACTGGACGCTAGACCGCACAACTGACAAATGGAGTAATCAACGACCGTAGCACAAATCACTTGTTCAATTAGCCGTGTTTGTAACTTTCACTGACATCAATCGGTCAAACAGATAGACAGACAGACGGGCGCAGTCGAAATAGACTACACTAACTTCGTCACATGTGCTGTTGTTGAGTATCCATGTGCTCAAAAATAACTGATTCTGTTGATATTTCATAGCGGCCTTTGTTTACGCTCATTATCGTCTTTCGCCATTTCTGGCCAGTTTTCTTTAAAGAACCGAATGAAAGCATATATCCATTTAACTGTCGATATTGTCTTCAATCAACTTGTGCTTTGGGGACTGTTGATGCACTGTGGATGAATTGTACTTTCAAAATGAGACATTGCTTTTGTCAACTGCGTAAATTGCAACAAAAATGGTTATTTTCAAAAAGATTGCCAATGCCTTTGATGATCGCGTCCAGTAATTATCAATCGATGTTAATTAGCTCGGAAAGACAAGCTGCTGCTGTTTTCACGAGTGTTCGCAATTGTTCATCCAATAGTGCAAATAACAATTCAGGCAATAAAGACTTTGATTCGTTAATTACACCAAGCAAATCACTAGCAAATCAAATATCAGACGAATGGGGCGACATCGGAGAGGAGTTGACAGGCAAGAAATTGACCAAAGAAGAGTTGATACCTGTTCTAAACAAATTTCTGCAACGACAAACAATTCGTCAATTGGCGGCTGAACATGGACTCAAGCCAAAATTGTTGATAGAAGCCTTTTCTAGTTTTCGTAAAAAGATTCTTGAGTCGAAAATACTTGATCCAGAAATTCATATTATTTTGTCAGACATAATTCACGCCAAAGGACATGTTGACGATTTATTTCCTTTTTTCCTGAAACATGCCAAACAGATTTATCCTCACATCGACTGTTTAGACGATTTAAAGAAGATCAGTGACCTTCGTTTGCCACCAAATTGGTATCCACAGGCAAGGGCAATAACTCGCAAATTTTATTTCCATTGTGGTCCCACCAACAGTGGTAAAACGTACAATGCGTTGAATCGTTTTATTAGCTCAAAATCCGGAATTTACTGCGGCCCTTTGAAAATGCTTGCTGTGGAAGTATTCCAAAAGTCAAATAAAGCTGGAGTGGATTGTGATTTGATCACAGGTGAAGAAAGGCGTTATGCGAACCTAAACCAAACTCCATCTTCCCACGTGTCTTGCACTGTGGAAATGTCTTCGCTCAACCAAATTTATGAAGTTGCTGTTATCGACGAAATTCAAATGGTCCGAGACCCTGAGCGTGGTTGGGCTTGGACCCGTGCCTTACTAGGAATTGCAGCGGAAGAAATTCATTTATGTGGCGAAAAGGCAGCACTGAATCTAATCATTGAATTGCTGTCAACTACTGGGGAAACAGTCGAAGTGAACGAATACAAAAGGCTTACTAAATTGAGTACTGAGGAAAATGCACTAGAATCTTTAGAAAATGTCAAACCAGGAGATTGCATAGTTTGCTTCAGCAAACGAGACATCTATGCAGTTAGCTTGAAATTGGAAAGAATGGGATTCAATGTGGCTACTATTTACGGCACATTACCACCCGCCACTAAATTGATTCAATCAAATAAGTTCAATGACCCGAATGATCCCTGTAATGTGTTAGTGGCCACCGATGCCATTGGAATGGGTCTCAATTTGTCAATACGAAGAATCATCTTCTATTCGCTTATAAAGCCAACTTTCAACAGCAAAAATGAGAAAACATTGGACGTTATTCCTGTGTCACAAGCATTGCAAATAGCTGGCAGAGCTGGTCGTTTCAACACTCAATATTCTGAAGGATTTGTCACTACTTTTAAGCCCGAAGATTTGACTATTCTCAAAGAAGTTCTTTCCAGTACAGTGGATGAAATTGAGGCGGCAGGACTACATCCAACTTTGGATCAGATTGAAATGTTTTCTTATTTGTTGCCAAACGCAACGCTAAGCAACCTACTAGATATCTTCATCAGTTTGTCTCAACTGAACCCGCATTACTTTATGTGTAATATAGAATCGATCAAATTTCTTGCCGGAATTTTGGAGCACATTCCTCTATCACTTAGAGCCCGTTATGTATTCTGTTGTGCCCCTGTAGACAACAAGTCCAATTTTGTTTGTGCCATGTTCCTCAAGTATGCCCGACAGTACGCCAACAATCAACCCATGTCAGTTAGCTGGCTCTGTCAAACACTGAAATTTCCCTTCAGAAGACCGAACAATATGTCAGATCTAGACCATTTGCTCAGTGTTTACGATTGCTTCGATCTATACCTTTGGCTAAGTTACCGATTTCCAGACGTTTTCCATGATCAAGAGTTAGTGCGCAATGTTCAACGGAAACTAGACGAAGTAATCATGGAAGGTGTTCTCAATATAACCAAATTGTTGCGCGCATCAGGTACAAGTCACACACAAACTGGTCGAACGATGAATAATCACCACAGTCCCCAAGCTCGTGCAAAACAAATCAACTTGCTTCTTTCTAACTCAGAAAACGATTCAAATTACGAATTGCCTTATGTAAAAAAGATCAATGGAAACTAAGATGTGTCCTGTAGATAACATTTGTTAGATTGTAATTAACTATTTTTATGTTTTATTAGATGACAATTATGTATGATAAAAAGCATAACTCGATATAATTTATGTACGCCTGGTTGATTAGTTTCATTATTTGCTATGATTTGATAAACCACTGATGCAAATCCAACGAGAATCAGGAGTTTCCTTCCACAAGCTTACTTTATTGTCTCCGCCAGAAACAGCCAGAATGTTGCCCATTATAGACCAGGATACGTGCCAGACGACATCATCGAAGGTATTAAGCACGTTGTATGACCAGCCAGTGCTGGAGGATTCGTCTCCAGAAGTGTTCAGGCTTTTGGTCCATATGATCACACGACGGTCTTGTGAGCAACTAGCAATGTAAGTTTTCGGCAAGCCAGTTGATGGTGCCCAGGCCACATCGCGGACCCAATCGGAATGTGCTTCTAACTTTTGTTCTTCTATCCATTTGTCTTCGGTATCAGAAAATAGCCAAATTTTAACCAAATTGTCACAGCCACCACTAACAATTCTTTTCTGTGGTGTGTACGAAGAATTGGTGGGAGGAAAAACCGGGCCCCAACTGACGGAATTACATCCTATCGAGTGGGCATTTTGAATTTTCTTTACATCCCACACTTGAGTACTCAAACTGCATGTCAGTACAGAAATAGTGCCATCTGAAGATCCGCAAGCCAAAATAAGCCCAAGTTCATGAGGAGCCCAACAAACAGAGTTAACACTCGAGTCATGGTTGTTTGATTCGTATATTTTTTCCCATTTATCTGAAGTATCTTTCCAGATGATCACTTTTTTATCATATGAACAAGATGCGAGTAGATTTTCATATTTGGGATGAGCCCAAGCAACTTGCCAAACTGGGCCTTCGTGACCGTTGAGGGTTGCCAACAATTCCTGACCCGAAGCCGATATCTCGAATATCTTCACACTTTTGTCAGAAGAGCATGTAGCCAGTTTGGTGCCATAATAATCCATCTGGGCATCGTGGATCATGTCCTCGTGAGAGGTGTCCACTTGGGCCTGCAGAGATACCATTTTGCAGACAAAAATTAATTTGGATCAAAGCACATGCAAGAAAACAAAATATGAGAAACGTAAATGTCAGCAAGTGGTGTGTTTTGAATGATGACTACTGTGAAAGGCTCGTTCGCAAAAAGTGACTATTTCGACTCAAATTGTTCGAGTTTCCTAAATAAAAATTTTGAAAATTTTTTTGAAATATCCATGAATTACTGAGTTTTTTATTTACAAACCGAGACAAATATACAAATATTCACCAACGGAGTCAATTATTAAATTTAATTACATAAAATAAGCTAAAATAATTAAGGAACAAAATAAACCTCAATCGTCATTGAGGTTATTTTCCTTTTCATTATCGTCATCATCATTGTCAGAATTTTGAGGACTTCTTTCGACTTCGGAATCAGAATTCCTTTGCAAGTTTTGGCCTTTGCCGGTGATGGACTCATCGTCACTAGATTGACTCGAATTTTCTGCAGATTTCTTATTGAATCCGCCATCATCTTCGTCGTCCTCATCCTTGTCATCATCAAATATTTTTCGTTTAACTTGTTTCTTCTTTTCAGTTCTATCATCGTCTGAGTTTTTATCTGAATTACCTTTTTCAGACTCACTGGAGTTATTAGATTCACTGGAACTGTTGGCTCTGACGCGCTTCCGCTTCTTATTTACTTGTTTTCGCTGAGAATCGGAATCACCAGAAACGGACGAATCAGAAACGCTGGCTTGTTTTTCGATTTTCTCTTGGCTATCGCTTTGATCATCACTATTAAGAATAATATTAGTTATATTTATACTCAAAAAAGATATAAATTTAGGTGTGAGAGAGTCTACTATTTAGGGGTTTAGTTATAATCTAGCTTTGTAAAGTGGTAAAAACTAGGCTTGGAAGCCCTCAATACTTACAATCGATTTGGAGGAACCACAGAATGCTCATTTCCACCAGCATCAGATGAAGACGATTCGGAAGAAGAAATATATGCTTTTGATTTGAATTTTCCAGGTTGTTCCTCTTTTTCTTGCCTAACTCGTCCCTTCTTGGAATCGCCATCCTTTCGTTTCTTTTTCTTTTGCCTTTCTTCGCGTCGTCGTTTGCGTTCCTCTTCACCGACCTCTCCTTCAGACTGTGAGCCAGAATCCGAATGTTTCCTGCGCTTTCGTCTTTTCTTTTCTTTGCCATCGTCTGATTTCTTTCGCTTTGACGACTTATCAACTCGATTTTCAATATTACTAGAACTATCTGTGACAAATCCGTCTTCATCGCCGGCATTGCCTTTTCGGCCTCTAGACTTTTTAGGTTTTTCCTCGGGCATTTGTTCAAATATAAGAATATTTTTTGTTTTTTCAACATAATCTTGTCGCTTTTGAATCAGTTCTTTTTCTTGTTTTAATTTCTCCTCTTCACGAGAACGTTGTTCTTCAATGAACTTTTGACGTAATGCTTCTCTCTCAACCTCCTGTTTCTTACGAACCTCTTGTTCTTCATCGTCCATTCGTCTGGCTCGAACAACGTGATATTGTGCTTGTTGCAAAAGATCTTGACACCGTTGTTCTTCGAGAACTGCCCAAGCTAAATCAAATTTAGTCTTGTCTCCATTAATTTTGAGATATCCAAAATATTTATGAGCAAGTCCGAGTTCATGCACAGATGCAAGTACAACGCGCAATGAGCTTTTGGTGTCTTCCAAGACGGAAGCTGCTAATTTCTGAAGAACAAGTGCTAAATTGAAAAGAATAAGAGTATCGTTGGGAAGTACTCTACGAATTTTCAGAAGAACATTTTTGCATTGACGCATTTTCCCCCATTTGTAATAAGCCCGTGCGATATAAAGCATTATATCCACATTAGTACATTGGAAAAAACGCTTATGACAATTTTCATACATTTGAATTGCGTTGACATACTGCTTCAATTCCACGTAGATATGAGCAATATTAATCCAAACGTCAGAAAAATCAGCCGTTGATTCGCGAACTTGAGAGAAAACATCGCGAGCTTCTTGGATATAACCTTTGTGTGCAAGAACAGAACCGATTCCGTTAGCAGCATAAATATTGTTTGAATCAACTTTCAGGGCTTGACGATACATTTGAATAGCCCGGTCCTGATGTCGTCGCTCTTTGTCCTTATCTTTGGTGGGTTGATACAAAGTCTGAAGCCAAACATTACCAAGAGCCACAATTGAATAAGTATCTTGAGCAGTCGGTTCCTGAGCCAAAATTCTTTCAAATTTTTTCTGACCTGGTCCCCATTCCTGTTTGGCTAAATGAAGATTACCAATCAAAGACCAGGCATCCGGATGATCCTTTTCTACTTGCAAAGCTTCTTTAAACCAATCACTTGCTTCGTAAATTTGACCAAGATCTCGGGCCATACAACCAAGGCGAAGATAACAATCGACATAATTCGGATGTTCTCGAAGAATATCTTTGTAGATGACTTCGGCTTTGTTATACTCATGTGTTGCTTCATACAGACGGCCAAGATTGTAACTAATCGTTACTTGAATGAGTTTGAAATAGTGCTCCTCGTGGACCATTTCTTCTTTACAACGATTCAATGCATTCTCATAATATGATGTTGATTCGGTAAAGTTTCCTAGACGAAAGTGAAGAGCGGCAACATTGTTGTATATTTCAGCGGGAATTTCAGGACTTTGATCGGTGTTTTCAACAATTTCTTGAAAAATTTTGATAGCATTCATATAACAGTTGAGTGCAACTAAAAATTAAATAAATTATTTAAATAAAAATAATTAATTATTATTAAATCATCAAACCTTGCAAATCAAACTGTTCCAATATTTGTGCCAATTCAATCCAGGCCTCAACGTCCTCAGGATGTTGTTCGGTGACTTTTTTAAGAAAATCTCTCGCTTGTTCACGTTTACTTTGATTTGTCGACTGTGCATAGATTGATCCCAAAATTTTCATCGTTTCGTAGTTATTGGGAAAGAACTTGAGCACTTTATCAAAGCAGGATGCAGCGTTGTCAAAATCACCACGGTAAATGTACATCTGACCGAGGCCATAAAAAGGCAAAACAAATGATGGAGATGCAAATTGAGTGGCTTGATAATAGTACTGGAATGCTTGATCGTAATCGCCTTGAATATGAAATCCACGTGCCAATTGATAACAACTTTCTGCACGCATAGGTTCATTTTCAGTATTGTGAAATGCATGCAAAGCCAAATGTTGAACTTTTTGATAATCTTTCTTGAAGAAAAAATGGTTAGCCAGGTGATTTAACACCATTGGGTGGGTTTGGTCTATGGTGTAAGCTTTAGACAGCATTTGTACTCCTTTTCGAATTGATTCTGGAGTCTTTTTGTTCAGCTCCATGATGGACAAAGCCACAAGTGCTCCTACACATTGCGGATCAAGTTGAAGTGCACGTTCAAAAGCCAATTTAGCCTTTTCCATTTGATTGAGCTTATAAAAACAATGGCCAATTCCAAGTCGAACATTTGCCGGACAATTAGGATTGACACGAAGACACTTTCGGTAGAAAGTCAATGCAGTCTTATAATCTTTCTTGTTGAAGCTGATACAGGCTTTGCCTAGTAAAGATGGAATGTTGTTGGGATATTGATTCAACACGAATGTAAATTGTGCATCAGCTTGATCGATTTTTTCGGCCTCAGCAAGACAAAAATGAGCTCTTCCTACGAGATGGTTCGGATCATACATAACAATTTTGTCGGCATTTGTGTATAAAACAGTAGCAGAGGTGAATAATTCCCGTTTTCGATCACGATTTTTCTCCTTGTTTGCTTTGGCCACATAAAATGCTGCCAAAGTATCCAAGGCTTTCATTTGATCTCGTTCATAGTCTTTATATTTAAGTGATGCGTCAGTGCGGGAACATTCCAAAATTTTAACAAATTCATCTTCCTTTCTTTGCTTGTAATAAGCCAAGGACAGTTGAATCCAAACATTGAGAGGCGCCGATTCCGATTGAAGAATCTGCTGAACTTCTTTGGCTTCAGGTAAGTTTTCGAGATCGAGTTCAATTACTTCGTCTGCCGATTCCTTCAAAGGAATTTCGATAGTATTGCGAGACATTTTGGTGTTTTGTTGTCCAGACAAATTTGCTAATATAATTTCATAACATGATAATATCACAAACAACCGGACAATAACTTATTGCTCTCGTGCTGAAAGCACCACACTGTGATCATGCATTGAGCTGTACGCGCATGCCCTACAGCACAACTTGCAGTGTATGAATTATTTGGTGCGCCATTTCATCAATTGCAAACAAACAGAGGGACAGTTTCGATTGAACTCCAAAATCAATTCAAAATAATTAATATTTCATCATTTGTTTTGTTGAAATAAATATACAAAAATTTTAAAAATGTAAAATGGAATGTTCACAATTTTACTCTAGACACAATGTATGCATGTTGCTAATATGAGTCATTGTATGACAATTAGTAACATCTACAAATTGCACAGGTGTTAAATGCAATGATATAATGTAGATTTTGTCTTTTGCCAAAACAAGCAAAATTTTTGTTATTTGAACAAGAAATAGATTTAATTTTTATCTACAATTCAAGTATTTCTTTTTTATTTGAGAACAGAATAACCCAAGACAATTACATTGACAAAATGACGTTTTAGTGTTTTATATTTACTATTTTTTTGTAAATACAATCTATGCATATTTACTTCAATAGTACCTTAAGTTTAGTTAAAGGTATATAATAAGTTTGCTTTTTGAGAAACTCTTGGCGCTACTGTAAAATGAAGTTGAGTTTTCATACATTTGGCGTAATTATTATTGCCACTGGAATGGCTTTGTTCCTCTTGAGCGACACATCAGCCTGCGATGATCAGGCGAGACAGATTGGAGCGGCGTTCTTTTCTGTGAAACGAAAAGCCGAGACCCTTTAAATTATGACCATAAACAAATAACTTTAATTCGAAGTTTATCTCATTCAAGCTTGTCTTTTATATTCAGAATTTTTAGTAACATTTAAAAACAATAAGTTATCATATGAAATTGATTGATATACGATTGAAAAAAAAAGTTTTCACATAGAAAACGACCTGATCGGCAATGGCGGTGAAAATTGCAACACGTGGTTTGTGGAAGCCCACACTGCACTACTTTTCCCGCCAATTGCAGTAGCGCTTTAATGGGGCTGCTCATTGTACGTACAGCCCACACCAAGATTGTGCTTGATTGTTTGATAGTGCGATCACTTTGTTTGTTGACATGCTCTTATAATGCAATAAAAGTGCTGCAGTTCCCCCTCAAATCAACTTCTAGATACGCCTTCTTGCAATAAAAACGAGAAATTTTATCGAAATACACACAGACCACGCCTTAGCATTACTCACACAGCGCACTGCTACACAAAGGACAAAGTAGAATTGAGGCGGGAATTGGCGATGTGCTTGAAAGGTTCTTTCGGGGCATTGCACAGAGCAACCGTGAGCGTACACACAACTGGCTCAATAAGATTCCCTAAACACAAGACATAGTCCTTGTTGGCCTTCTTTTGCGCCCATTTCTTCTGATGACCTGCCTCTTGTTTGACCCCTAAGGTCAACCACTAGTCTGTCCCATCAGGCAGTCTTTGTCTAATTAGTTGCGTCATCAACAACTACAACAACGACTTTGAGCGAACCTTTCTACTGAAATATTTTGACGTTTTTAGTTGTTGTTGTACCCTTTTGCTTTAGCTTTTGATCATATTTGTTTATGATTGCATTTCAGTGAACTTCTGTATATTTTTTTGCTTGCGAAGTTGTGCCTTTCTGTCATCATGGATTCCGACGACTTTGACATTGATGATACTTTCAACGACGTTCGGAATGATCTCAATTTGGATGATGAAACGGCTGAAGATGCGCTGAATACTTTTCGAAGGATCAGTGCTAATTACTCACTTGAGGTAAGATTAATATTAATATACAGTGAATTGTGTTCATTATTTTACTCACTCATTCATTGATTTGTTATTTTTATATATTATTAGGGAGAGAAAAGGGACTGGATTGCATGCGCTTTGTATTCATCTTGCCGAAAATGTGTTACTCAAACAATGGGCAAGTCTAACAAAATTGAAGGCAATTTAGTTTCTCTCACCAGAATACTCCGTTCTTGTAACATCAGGTATGTTTTGAGTTTATCTGAACAATTAATAATTAATCGTAATTTTCGATAGTCTTGTAAGATTTTTCAACAAAATGAAAAACTGGACTGAAATGGCTAATCTTTCTATGGATATGCGTAATAAATTGGACCAATTGGAAAGAAACTTTAATGTTAC
Organism: Rhizoglyphus robini; assembly: GCA_023373905.1. Taxonomy (NCBI): domain Eukaryota; kingdom Metazoa; phylum Arthropoda; class Arachnida; order Sarcoptiformes; family Acaridae; genus Rhizoglyphus; species Rhizoglyphus robini. The sequence continues at coordinate 3,966,907 of JAKIJQ010000007.1, read as the reverse complement.
GACCGTTATATTTAAGAAATTTAAGCCAATTTTTGAGGATATTTTCAAGTGCCCTGTTGAGATGCCTTGTCGTTTTATACCTAAAAATCGAAAGCAAATGTATGCCATGAATTATTCATATAATTTTCATTGATTTTAATATTTTCATTTTAGACGTAAACAAGCTTTGAATTCACTTGATATCTACAATTTCTGTTGGACTCTTTTTGTTTATATCAAGTCTAAATATTCGCAAATCAGCGATGATTTGGTCAACTCGTACCACTTGCTTCTTGTTTGTCTGGACTATTGCTTTTCATCAGTTCTTTCTTTTGACAATTATCAAGATATTGTCAACACCAATTTTTATGGTATTGTAACTATTTGATATTCAATGACTTTCTAAAAATTATTTTGTAAATTCTAGATATGCTTACAACTGAACTCAAGTCCGATCCTCGATCTCATAACAACGATAACCGAGTTAGCATTATCGATATTCTCTGCAATAAGTGGAAGGGCATTCCTATTGAAGTGAAGCAAATTAAAAAACATTGGTTCAAGCCTTTCCTCAAAGCTCTGGTTGAAAAGGAGGAAATTAGGAAACGTGGAAATGGCATAATCGACAGTGACGTTATTGATTTTAATTTGTAAGTTGAGTTTGAACTTTTATTTTTAAAATACTGTTTTATCTTTTTTTTCGATAGCAAATATTTAAAACGCGAATATGAAAGCTTTGTTCTCACTATTGGCGATTTTGATGAATGTGTTTTCTTAAATGAGACTGCCAGCGAAGAACTTGGTACTTCTGAATTGCGTTCTAATTTCTCAGACTTGGACAACAACCTCTCTTCTCGGGCCACCCCAGGAGCTAACCAATCAAATCATTTTATGCCAATGACTCCACTTAGTTCAAAGCAATATCTGGCCACTCGCACGCCTGTAAACAAAAGTATTCCTTTAACACCCATTACTTCAGGAATCGCTTCTATAAGTCGTCTTCAATCTATTTTGATTGGCCACAATAACGAACCAAGTGTTGATTTAGGAAATTTGTTTGACAAATGCAAGAACAATCCAAGGGAAAGAATTGCATCTATGGTCAAAACAATGGGTGACATATTTTTGGCTGCCTATTCTAAAGAAAGCTCTCCACAGTCTCTTATTAGAAATACTAACGAGATACAATACATCGTCACAGACCAATTTCCTAAAAGTCGACTCGATTTTGCAATTAAATTCTTCTACAATGTTCTTGAAAAAATATTAAAAGGGGAATTGCGCCGCAACCAACGACTGCCAAATTCTCAAATCGCCGATTCATTGGCTCGAATCATCGACAAAGATATTTTCCTTCGATCCTTGTTTGCCTGTTCCTTGGAAATCGTGCTTTACATGTACAATCCCTACAACCGAGTCTTCCCTTGGATTTTAAACATTTTCAATGACTATTCTGATTTGAAGATTCATTCTTTTTATTTCTACAAAGTGATCGAACCTATCATCCGAGACGAGGAAGGTTTGTCTCGAGAAATTGTGAAGCACTTGAATACAATCGAAGAGAAAATTTTGGATAGCTTGGCTTGGACTACTGACTCGCCAATTTGGGCTTTGTTGAACAGCAAAGAACCTGCACCAACATATGCCGATGTTGCTTTGAGACTTGATTCAAATTATCTCAACTCTCCTGTCACCAAATCAGAGTTTAACAATTCAATTCCTAATGCGTATAGCAACAAGTGTTCCGCTAAGAGACAATTAACATTCGGTTCAAACGAAGCTCCTATTCAGGGTAATTTATAATGTGTGTTTATATTTTCTTTTTATTAATTTTATTTTTGTAAACTACTAGTGAAAAATGAAAGAGGCGAACACAGTGGTTATATTCAAGACATTAAGGGAGAGGTTGATGAAAACATCAATAGCTCTGTTCCAAAGACTCATCAATCAATCGTTGACTTAATGAAATCTCCAATGAAAAATGAGAGTGCCATGACTAAATCTTTCAAGACTGGTCAACTTGGACTATTCTTTAGAAAGGTATGACGTTTAATTGTTTGAAAATGAATTCAGAATCAATTTCAATTTACAGGTTTATTCGTTGGCTTCATTGCGTCTTCGGGACCTTTATAAAGGACTACAAATAACTTCGGAAGACATTCAGCACAAAATTTGGACTTGTTTGGAGCATGCTCTAAGTGTTCATACCACTCTTATGGCAGATCATCATCTGGACCAAATTATAATGTGTTCGATTTTTTGCATTTGTAAATTGAACAAATGTGACGATAGAGATATTCCATTTCAAGACATCATCAAGTTTTACCGAATGCAACCTCAAGCTGTGAGCCATGTAAGTGTTAAGTTGTATTAATTTATTCATCAAAAATATTCACAAATATACTTTGCAGGTGTATCGAACTGTATTATTAACCACTCGTAAAGTTTCTGAAAGTAGCTTGCAAGGTCAAGGTGTTTCAAATGGCGATCAAGATCGTTCCATTCAGAATTCACAACCATTGACCGTTAAGAACGAAAATGGCCACAATACGAGCGAAGATAAGAATGGAAGCATTATCGAGTTTTACAATAAAGTTTTTATTAGGACTCTTACTGACGCTTATATATTAAGATTTTCACCTAGCGAAAAGGTTTGTCTTTAACATCTTCGAATGGTATTAAATATATTTTGAATTGTATAGAATTCGCCTCCTCTTTCTCCGATGCCTCGCAATAAATTTTCTTCTCCTAACATGCATTCGCCACTTCGACGTGTATCGAATTATCCAGTTTACATTTCGCCTCTTCGTGCACCTAGTTACCCATCATCGCCAAATCGTTCAAAATCATACCGTTTCCAAAGCAACCTCAACTCATCAAATGATCTTAAGGCTATCAATAACATGATGAAGTCAAATGCTAACATCCCTGGTAATGGTGGCAACAACGATATGAAAGCCAAAATTGCCACGGCATTTATGATGAATTCTAATGCAAGTGTAAATAGAGTTTCTAAGAGAATTTTGCAAGATGACCAAGAAAGTGACAGTTCTCAAAGCCACAAGATGCTTTGCTTAAATCGCAAAATACGAGACATTGTTTCTGACCGTCAAATCCTCAGTGGCTCATCATCTGCCAATGCTAGTGCTACTGACGATTCAAATGACTCAATTCAATTTAACAGCCAGCCAAGCATTGGTATCAACCTCGGCAGTGTTAGTATGTCTCCAATGTCAAGTCACAACCACGAATCCTTTATTAGCTCAAATTACAAGCCTCCCATTAGCCCTCATATGTTGGTATTGGGTGTTGGAAACAGACACATTGAACAAGTGAACTACTCTAATGGACAATCTGCCGCTAATTTGATCGATGTGATGCCAGGTCCGGCAATCAATGCTGTCGTTGCTGAATGAATTGAATGTTCGAATGACCTTTTGGTCGAATGCCATTACTGCATTGTCTCACTCCATTTATGATCAAGTTTATATTTTGTTTATTATTATATTATAATTATCATTATTTAACTTTATTTTTGAGCATCGTAATTTTTTTAAACAGATCGGATTAAAACAAATATTGTATAGTATAAATAAAAATTATTATTCAAAATTCACAAACAAATGGACTCCTATTAAAGAAGCCAACCAGATAGAGATTCTTTCTTGGATTGAGCACAGTTGGCTTTACCCAAATATTGCAGCCAACCAGTTGGCAGTAAGTTTGCTTTACTACAATATTTGTGTTATTGGCTTTCCAAAGCAAAGCTTCCTCAGAGTATACATTTTGAATTAATACTTCATAGTGTATGATTAAGTTGGAATCCTCAGAGAAAAACACTAAATTCCAAGGGGTTTGCCAAGATATCGTAAGTGTTTGCCCTGTGTTCAAGCAACTGATGTTTGACACTTCACTCAATCGAAATACATCGAGTTGTGCATTTTCCGTATACAGAGACTCGTTTCGAAATGATTGAATGAATTCATCAAACGAATCGACATCTATTTTGGTATCTTGGTAAATTCGATACAACCAAGCTGGATTATCACAGCACAGAAAAGGTTGTAGAGGTTGGTCGATACTTTTGATTATTGAATTTTTCTGTTCCACATCTAAATGAGTCAATCCACCCCACTCAGGAGGATAATCTTCACTGTGGAAAATTGTATTTTCTTTAATTTTATTAGTCCATGAGTAATATCGATATCCTAAGATATGTGCTAAAGTTCGGAATGGAGTAAACTGACTAGACTCAACACCATACGGAAATAACTCAATTATCGTAATCTGCGTTGAAATATGTAAATTCATTAAAATAGACAAAATATGCTCCGACCCATGCATTGCAATTAGAGTGCGAGTGCAGAGAAATGTTTGTAACAGCGCTTTCAGTTTGTTTGGATCTTCTAAAGAAGACTTGTCAAGAATATAAAGTTTTAAATTTTTAAATCGTGATTGAAGATGATTGAATAGTTGGATCTTATTTACAATTCGTCTGTTTTGACTTCTAATCAGCAAAAGAGAAACGCTTTCAGGACATGTATTATTCAAATTGAACGTAAGTATCAATTGTTTTCTAAACAAATCAATGGTATTTCGAATATGTACTATTTCTTCACTAGACCTCTGTACAGCACTTTGAGGTTTCAAAAATCCGAACTGGTACCAAATTGAAGAATTTGAAAGGCCTGAAACACAAATAATAATTAAAAATTATTACGTTTTAATTAAATATTACATTACCTATGTATGAATTATCAAAGCAAACTATTGAATCGCTTGGAAAATTGCCTTTGTGCAAGGCGTTTGGGAATAATTTCGTAAATAAATTTGATCCCAATGACTGATTCCAAGAGTCGTCGATGAAAACAAAGTCGAGCAAAGAATTGAGACCAAGCTGTCGAATAGTTGCAAATAATGGAATAAGGTCGTCATGTATTAGATGCATCAAATTGTCAGGCTTAAAGCGACTCATAATTAATGTTTGACCGTTAATATAGAAAAGTGTTTTACTCAAAGAAGTCAATTTTGAATAAGGAATTGTAACAATATGCTTAAAACTGTACAGATTGTGACCAGAAACCGAAGACAAACGACCATACTCCACTTGGTCAGTAGAGGTTCGCAAAGTAGCTGGAAAAAATTGTGATTGCTTTTGGTCCAATGCAAAAATGTATTCGTTGGAGTCCAGTTTAAGGCAGAGCGACTCAAAACGGCAGTACATTTCGTGATAAACAGTCCAACCATTACTGTTAGTGCCAGTGCACCAGACTGAAGATGGCCTAATAATAAAATTAAACAATTAGAATAGAATATAATAAAAATCAAAAAAGGAATTTTGTCAGAAGTGGGGTTCGAACCCACGCCCTCATCAGAGGACCAGATCTTAAGTCTGGCGCCTTAGACCACTCGGCCATTCTGACTGCTATGATGTTATACAAATGATGCAGTCTTTATAAGAGCTTTTGTCATAAGTAAAAGCTGCAATAGCTTAGGAAACAATTTTAGATAAACACCTATTAATGGCACAACTACATCATGTACTGTGCACTTATACACGTGTACATTTGGTGGATAGATTTGCTTGGAAAAGATGCACAAAACACAAGTACATACTTTATTGTAGTAGAGGGCTCAATGCGGAATTGACTCACATCCAACTTGGCAGTCGACGTATTTTCTCGAATATTGGACTCATTGTGACAATTAAAATGTAGATCGAAAATGGAACAAATTCGACACACAGATTCAGATTGGAGAAGGAAAGATAGGGCAATGCCAATAGCAATAATAGCGAAAAGTGTTGATAAACGAGCCAAATGTTTGGACATGCTTTCAAGTCACCACTCTCAGTTAGAGAAGAAAGTCGAGGAAACAAGTTGGTTCATCGGTGTTTGCTATCGGGCGCCAAGCCAATTCACTATAAAAATGCACCACAGCGACACATGATCAATGTGAGCATATACAAGTTTGTATAACTTTGTAGCTCGTGGCCTATTACCACATATTTGGAAGGGGCTTTGTTTTCATTGACACATTAACATTGTACAAAGTACAAAGTACATTACGATTGACTATTTGTTTAGTAAAGTGTGTCCAGAAATCGGTATGGGCAGTTTAATTTATTGTTGAATGATTGAATTTATGGTTAACAATTGATTCATGATAAAATGATAATTCAGTACAATGGACTAAAACAAAAACTAATGGACAACATAAAAGTCATTAACCTGATTCAAGTAATAGTGAAAGTTCGTTAAGAAAAGCCATTCTCTCCGAGTATGGAATATAAACAATGTCTGGATCTACAACGCTCTCTTCGAAGGTCCAATTTTGGTTTGTCCGAGAAAGTCGTCGAGAAATACTGTTGAACGCTTGTTTGAAAAAAGTTTTACAATCTTTCAAGGCGAGTAAAGGTGAAATACCACAGGCAATGCCAATACCTGGACGTTCGGGATCAGGGGTAATAAACACTAATGGCAAACGGAAGCTTTTTTGTGATTTGGAATTGAAAGAAGCATAAGCGTGCAACGTATATATTGACAAGGTCTTAAGACAGCTCGGATGACAAAATAAAGCTTCATCGGGAGTGCCTTCTGGAATGATAGCATACAGAAGGACATTGTTCATAATTGCCATGAGATGAGCGTCAATGATAAGTTGAACTTGCTTGACGATGGCAATAAGTTGTACTTTGGCAAGATCGAGACCTGTCTCCATCAGTTCGCCGTTAGACCACGACATTGAATCGTACGAGTCAAAGAATTTTTGGTTGTATCGTTTGTCTTTATCCGGTGATTCTAACAAGGCTCGAGAAGCAGCAGCCAAGTCGTTTGAGCTATATTTTTGGTGCAACGCTCGACTTGAAATGAAACTATGACCCATAATATTGTTTAAGCCATATTTTTCTATTTTCTCCTCAATAGACTGTTTTAGATTTTTCCGCAAGTCAAGGTCCATTGATTGGTATTTTTGCTTGCACTGACTTAGTGGAATTCCAAGATCTGCGAGAAATGTATGAAGACGTTTGTGGCCACGAAGCTTCCATATTTTGAATTTACAAGAAATATACATGGTATGTCGTAAACTTTCGTAGATAGACCATTCTCGGTATAGTTTGAGGTTAAGATCTTTTTCATATGAAATGCTCAAATGATTAGTGGTTGTCACCAATTCTGGTTGGTTTACGTCGCCAGCAATCGAGGCAGTATTGAGAACAAAACCCCGATCTGACCGAATGTTTCGTAGTCTCAACATGGAATCATGAACATAAGATATTTCTTTTTTCATTAAATTGTCTTTCAGTTTAAAATTATTCATTTTATCGACCACAGCTAAAATGGCAAGCCACAGTAAATCGTTACTATCTTTTCCGAGTTTCCAAGCGAGATCAAAAAATATCAAAGCAGTTGAATAAGAATAACGCGAATATTCTTCATACTCGGACAGAGCTTTAAAGCGAGCAGCTTCAAATTGTTTGAACTCGTTTCGTTTTTTTAGTTGTTCCAAAGACAAGTTGCGCACATCAACATCTTCATCGTCGATATCAGAATCCCAAAAGAGTTGTTCATATTTTGGAATTGACTCGAATTCGTCTTCAATGTTGTTCAAGCCACTAATTGAGCACATGATGTGAACATTGTGGTCATAGTACACATTATGTACATTGAAAGGTCTATGAGAATCGGCTATGAATATTTTGACTCCCGTTTCAGGCGTAAAAAAGTCCAATACATCAAAGGTGCCTCCAATGTTGATAAGCAGGACAAACTTGACATTTTCCCGATGTTCTTGGTATGAACGTTGCAATTCGGCACGTGTCCTGATGGGGATGATCGTATGTTGGATGTGGTCACACTCGAAGATGTATCGAACAATCTTTGCTGCCGAAATGGAATCCAAATCGTGACTAACGAACACAAGCACGTGTGAACGAGCCCGAGAGACGATGTCATAGAACTCCTTCTTGGTGTCGCTGATCAACATTTCCACGCGGGAGTACACTCAATTCTACCAAGTCACTAGATCTCATAAAAAGGAACACAAATGTGTGTGTAATAGAGACGGAACGGTCTAAAGGTGAACGAAATGAACTGAACGAGCCTTTACGAGAGAGCAACAGTTGTTGTGTTCACTCGACTGAGTGCGCTTCGAGCAGACGACACGCCAACAAAGACAAAAAGGCGCCAAACTGTTGGTCGAGTTGCGCATGCGCCAGTTCAATATAAACATCAATCACATGGCGCGAGTGGTCGAGTGTGTCTAAGTGACAGTGAGCACTCGAGTGAGTTTAACTGTCTCCAAGTGACCTGTTACTCTCTACCTGACCATTGAGCCATTCGATCCAATCGGTCCGTTCACTAATGAACATCTGTCACTTGGCGACTGTTGTCTGTTGTCTTGGCTGCCTAACCACCACTGGCATACCACAGTCCAGCCACTTATTGCATGTTGTAACCGATTGCGCAAGTGAAATCGTTTTGTCTACCTTCGAAAGTGCCGTGTGTGAACTAGGTGACTCTTGAACTGCAATGTTAGTGCACAAACCATTATTATGAGTTGTGTGTGTGTGTGTGTGGCAAGGGTTGCCACTTGCCTTGCTGCCAGGTGAGCCATCGGAAGGACGCGCCTGTGCCAGTGCCTGTGCGTGGTGGTGACAGGAAACGATGCCTGGGAGTGAGGCATCACAAGGAGAGGGAGTGAAACGAGCAGACACTTCCGCTCGACCGTGACAGTGGCTGGTGTGATGGTTTCAGTTTGGCTGATGCGCTTTGGCCTTGGATGCAGATTGTCGCAGACTCGATGGAGTGAGGCTTACCGATCGAACAGGGAGATGTGCCACTGGCCAGTGGTGCACTGAGCGAGAGTGCTCGAAAGTGAGCCAGTCGAGGTGCGAAATGCGCCCGGTGCAGTGAGAGCGAGCGCCAAGTAAGGCAGTGGGGTAGGCAAGTAGGTCAGAGGGCACCGCGCGACAAGGACGACGGATTCGGTGGGTCGGCGCACCACGACTGCACCGAGCACTCACTCCAAGGGGCATCTGGCAGACCTCCTTCTGCCAAATGTAATGCTGACCCCGTTTGGTGACGACCCCTCGTCCGTCGCGCCGGTTTACTCCCGCCGAGCTTATCGAGCAACAACGGGCGGCAACAGTGATCGCGATGTGGAGTGACTGGAGTCTGACCGAGAAGGTCAACCGTGCGGCGAGAGGCGCCTAGATGCAAACATCTGTCGCCTTGTTGCTGTAGGGCTTAATAAATCTAGTGACAGGAGGGCACAATGGCACAATCCTGTCTGCCGAGTGCGTTGCGCCGTTGCTTGGCCTTGAGTGCACAGTGCACTTGGACCGATCCAACGAGCGCACTGCGGAAGGGATGCGCGGCCAGAGGGGCGCGAAGTGTGCCCCACAAGGCCAACTGACTGTGAGCAGACATTGCTGGCATTGCAGCTCTGTCTGTCTGTCTCCTGCCAAGCGTACAGTGCCCTAACGCCCTTTGACCCGCACGATGGGAACAGATGTGCCTCCGATTCAGTTGGAGCCACAGTTGGCCTGCAGAGCTGGCCACCGGCGACACAGGCCACTCCTCCTGCAGCAGACCGGTCGGAGAGGGACTAGGGCAGGCAGTGAGTCGGCTGCGGCAATGGCCAATCGGCCAGTACGAGCCCAATGGGAGCCTACGATCTCGTCTCAGTTCGCGTCTCACTCGGCCTCTGGCGGTGCATCCCCAGCCAAGGACGGACTGGCTGGACGCGAAGGGCGCCAGGGGGTACGCGCGCATCACGACTTGCGCGTCCTCGCAGCACGCATGCTCGCTGGGAACAAAGGCACAGATGACGCGCGTCGCCAGTGGTCGGAGTGACGCGCGAGAGCCGAGATCGAGAGCCACTAGACGGGACTCTCTCCCTCTGACTCCTGCTGCGGCAGAAGCGACCATCCGACCCTCCAAAGCAGAACCAACCGAGGCCAGTGCAACACTCGAACACAACACTCGAGCGCGTCCCTCGCTACTGCTCCTCACTCAGCAGCTAGAGCTCGACCCGTTCCCTTGGTCATCACTTGCTCCCTCGTGCTCACTTGCTCAGTTGCATTGCTCCTTTGTCCGTCCAGTCCCGAGCCAAGACCCGCTCTAGTAAGCAACAATTTTGATCTCATCCACAACCATGGAACCTAATGAGGCTCCCTCGCTCCTGCCGATGCTAACCCTCACAGTTGGCAATACCGAAATTAAACCAATCCTCACGCCCGAGTATAGTGGCCATGATTCGGATGAATCTAGTCCGAATGATCCAAACAGATTTAACGCTTACCTTAATAGGGGAAGCGAACTATGGACACATTGGGCATGGCTTGGTGGTCAGGGCAAGATGTCACTGATGCGATGCAATTACTGTCTTGTCAACAAACAGCTGAAGAATGCTCCCAAATGTCGTCGACACTTAATCAAATGCCCCAAGACACCTGAAATTGTGCGTAAATACTTTGAAAAGAAAGAAGTCGAAGCCACAAGAGTCTCTGCACTAATGCGCGAATTGAGATCAAAAGAAATCAAATTTCCTCGAAATGACAACAAACCCTCATCTGATCAGAAGCTGCCAGTGCCGACCGCTAACGACTTAAAACATATTCAACACAAACAACATCAGGCATCAATCAACAATGTTATCGTCAACGGCAATTCTAACGGCAACCCATGTGAGGTGTCACTTAGCACATCCACAAAGTTTGTCAACAAACATCATCACATCAAATCGGAACCGGACAGCAAAGCCAATATTCATCTGATCACAAACCCACTTGCTAATAGTAAACCCTCGAGAAATGAAGCTGTCTCTAACGGAAACCACATCTCCCGTAATGACAACTTGTTCAACGAATTAAGCCTCTTCTATCAACAGATAATGGTTCGTTTCTTTTTGCTTTGCTTTCTGCTCTATTGCGCTCTTAATAGCCTATTAAAGCGAGTTATTACGCCCGTTTCAATTTGCACTTTCGATTTATTTTGTTTGTTTATTTGTTCAACGATGCTATCGATTGTGAACGAATTATTATTTGATAAAACAACATATGCAAATAAAGGGCGCTGAAATGTAAATTTCTTTAAGGGCACAACAAATCAGAAACCTGTGGCTCACTGTCAGTAGGATTTAATTGATCAATTTGTTTTGCTTCCTATTTTACTGTTTTTTCACCTATTGACATATTCATATATTGATTAGTTAACGAGCTATTAATCTAAGAAATGAATGTTAATTGACATAAGTAATCTTAATTTGTGGATAGTTAGTAATTACGTTGAATTCTAAGTCATCTGTGCTTCGTTTGCGAGTCCTTTCAATTTCCTGTCAACTGTTGACCAGTATGAGATTATTGTTCGACCTCTCGATTCTTCAAGGACACTTAAGACGATGACTCCGGCAACTTTGTTCGGCTCGTCAGTGTCCCACCACAATTCGTTATTCGGCGCTACTCTGCCCACAGATGTGTTATAAATGTGTACATCGAAAGGTCAATTTGCCTCAGAGGCACATTACAGGCGCACTGAGCGCACAGCAAGCAAAAGTGCAGCACAAATCTCAATTCCCATCACACACGCTCTCGGCAAGGCGTATGGTTTAGACGCTTTATTTGCCCTCTCCCTCCCAAGGCCCCTTAGTCCAGCTCACTCCAGCTGCCTGCTAATTTCACCCGCTGTTGTCAATTTATCTTGCCTTCTTCAGTGGCGCTTCCACTCCACGCCAAGCCAGTCTCACTTATCCTCCCTCTTTCCAGTGGTCAGTCATAAACATGGACCTCTGTACGCAAAAGAGGTCAACTTGCCCTTCTTTGTTTGACATTCGCAGCCATCATCTCGCCATCTCTGTGAACCAGTCTAGGAGACCGCTACATGGCGTTATAACAAAATTGGGGAATGCTCGGCACGGGCCTTTGTGCCCGCCGAACGGCGATCGCTACCCTCACCTCCCCGATCGCGCGCTACGCTCAACAGAACTGACATCTGGCAAAATTGGGTTTGTTTCTCAATGGCGATGGATGGGAAGTCGAAATTGGATAGAGCTAGTCAGTTAGCTCTTTGGTTGACTTGTCTTCATTGTATTCTCTCGCTTGTCTGCCCGTCGCAGGCACTAATGAATTATGGCTATGAACACGTTCGCCTTGTCTACGTGCTGGCGCGTCAAATCGCTTCCTTCTAGTTGCGAAAGATCGGGACCGAATAGCTTCTAAACACAGTCGAGTATTGCCACAGATCATTCTGAAGCTCGTAATAAATTAACCACAACGAATTATTTTCTCAGAAAAGCAAGTCGTCGAGGATCTTTACTCTTTCTCTAGTCTAGCACTGTTTTTTCACTCTGTTGCCATGTCGTTTTTACTCATGCAAATCTTGTCAGTTTAATCGTGTAGAGTTATAGATTTAAAAGGGCATAATTATACATTGGCAATTACCACGAACCATATTCTTACGAAACAGTAATGTTTGCTAGTTTTTACCAATGATTAGGATTTCAAATTCTACAAACTTAGTTTATGGGGCAATCTTAATATTGCGTTTCCACTTTTTGTTGAGTCGCATCTTTGCTTTTGATAAAACGCGTAGACTTTTTTTTGACAGAATTATTTTTTTTATAACAACTTAAGTCAGTGCAATGTATCATTACTGATAATTCCTTAATTCGGCTAAATGTCATTTTAACCGTTAATTATCTAAAAGTGCTAAAAGTTAATGCATTTAAATTAATTCTGTTTAATTTTTATTTATAGTCTTATAATTCAATTGTGCCTGCTGTACCAAATACTCCCGAATCAATTGATCTAAGCAAAACTCATAGCAAAAATGTCCATATAAACGGAAACGGCATTATGATGTCAAATAATAAACTTAAACGAAAACTTTCTCCCTCACATGATGTCCAATTATCCAACAACTTCAACGGCGACATCCCTGTCAATAATACAAACAAAGAAAACAAAGAACTGCACAACTCATCAAAGAACGGAATGAGCAACACCACAGTTGTTATCAATCTCGACGATGTCAATTCTTTGGATGAGAGCATGTTCTTCAATCCTATCGAAAATGGGTTTAATAGTACTTCATTGAATGGAAGTCGAAAGAAAAAACGCGATTTGCACATCACAAACGGATTTGCTAATGGCAGATATGAAGGTAAAAATGGTACCGAACAATATAGGTCTAATAATTCCAACGGGTTTAATGGCGACTTTTTTAATACAAATGATTTTGGAATTGTCCATGACGATTTGAATGATCTCTTAGCTTCTTCGTTACTCAGTGCGGGCATAGAATTCGACTTCATCACCAACCCGTACTTTCAAAAGTTTATTGCTCAATTGGTCTCTTTGCCTGCGACCAACAAAAATTACAAACTGCCCTCAGTCGATAAGCTTTCAATGGTTAATTTAAATAATCTTATTCGCAAGTTTGATTATGAAACTGCCAAAATATTTTCAGAGTGTGACTCAATCATTATTTCGTTTGATTGGAATAAGGAAAATTTATGCAACGATTCAAGCAAATCTGCAAACGTGATAGAATTTCAAAATACAATAAAACAGAGTGGAGATTTGGATGTAAATTTACTCATCTCTTCCTCAAATGTATATTCTCAGCTTTACTTCAAAACTATTTCGTTTTTTAACAAAAATCTGCTTTCTCCTAATTTGAAATCAACTCTCGACGAGAATTTGAAGTCTCTCAACAATCAAATTGATTCTTTGATTAATAAGATCGGTCCTGATCGAATAAACGCGGTTATCCTACCATATGACCAGGGGAAATCGTCAGAACTAATATACTCTTACCTCTCTGCTTGTCACAGCCATATTGTTCCTCTCACAAATTCATATCAACTTTTTCATCACCTTTTATGTGATATATGCAAAATTCCTTCAATTCACAAGTTACTCACTCAATGTATCAATCTCTTTCGTGAACTTGCATTTAATTTTTCCGATTTTCAAGAGGAGAATCAAAATCATTGGAAGCGGGTTTTTGAATCTGACAATCTCAAACTCTACAAGCATCTTAAAGAGTGTTCTTCTTCTTCGAAGAATACTTATTGGATTTCGCTCAATCTTATGCTGTGTTGGTTTCTAGTAGCTAAAACAAGCATTACTGAATTGTTCTCCAAGTGTTCACAAGAAGAAATGCGATCTATCTATAATTTGAATATTTTACTCGATAAAATCAACCTTGAATCCAGTCAAATAGAACAATTCTTCAACCAGATCTCGATACTATTCACCTTTTTGACTCCTTTTATTAATGGTAAGAGTTGCATATGATCATTTTAATTTATTTTAATTATTATTTTTTATAGCTATTCACCTTATTGAAAATGAATCTTCGGTTATTTCTGATATTATAAAAATTTATTTTGACGTCAAATTAGCAATCAACAACAATAACTATTTTGATGGAATTAACTTGCTTTGCGATAAGATCGAGCGTCAGTCAATCGATTGCATTTTGCACAACTATTTGCAAGAGCAAAATTTATCTCGATTCTTTTTTCTGGCATACTACTTAGATCCAAGATTTCGTTCCGACAAACGGATTGAAGAGAATGAAGAACTGATTGCACAAGTATATGACACACTTTTCTGCTATGCAAATGCTCTAGGTTGTGTCAGCAGCGAAGAAGAAGATCGCGAAAAGCTTGTCGATAGTTTAGACGAATTTCGCAATGGAGATAAATTGTATGGAATGCAGCTACTTAAATGTCCCAAGTCACCTACCAAGTTCTGGAAGCATTTACGCCGATTTCCTGGCAGCGCCAAATTGGCTTACTGTGCTTCTCGTTTGTTGTCGATCTCAACTAGGTCTATGCTTTTGACCGCTCCTCTCAATGACAAATGTACCTCATCTCTCAACCACAAAATACTCACCGTAAATGATTTAGATTTTGACTCGAAAGCTACTGAAAAAATTTTACCAATTAAATCATACTTGTTGTCCCATTGTGAACCTATTCCTAACCTTGAAGAAGATGACAAGTTGGACAATGGAAAGCTGTCCGAGTCTTTCAATGGTCAAGATAGTTCGCCTTCCATCGACTCCATATCGGAAATAATATCCAATGTGATTACTTCTCTCGATCAATCTACACTAATCATTGCTCAACCTTTTACTAGTAGCGATTTATCATTTCTACTTCAATCCTCAAATTAAGTGCCATTTGCATCATCAAATCTTGCCAATCGATTTTAACTTTTTACTTATGTAACATATTGTTTTTATCATCAAAGTTTTAATTAATTTCCATCGTGCTTCCAAATAAACTTATATTACTTATTTACAAATGTATATTGTGTCAATGATTAAATACTTAAACGCGTGTCAATGTTTGACTGAATAGATGAAGTGTAAAAACAACAGTTGACATGCCTTAATTAGTAGTAGTATTTGCAATCGATTAATTGTGAGCTTCATCGCATCTTTGGTTTTGTTCGTTACATTCCTAGATGATGGCCAACCCGGAAATAGCCCAAAGGCTAAAGGAAGTACTTAGCGAGTGAGAAAATCGAACAAATTATGCTTGACATATACGAGATAGATGATATAGATAAGCGAACTCACCAACACACCATTCTGTATTTGTTCACAAGATGGAGACATGACAATCGACAAAGTCTGTCGGACAGACGACCTACACTCGGAGACATGATTCACATTTGCATTGCAAACTGTACTTGCACTCAGCTTGTCAGACATGAAAAAATACAAACATACAAACACAGTAGACTTGTTGGGCAATTTCAATGTTAATCGAACAAACAAACCGACTAACAAGTTTGTATTGGATTACACTCTTTCTCTACTTGGCTTTAATTGTCATTTGTCCTAATTGCGGCTCATTTGTCACTGATCTGTATTCGTGAGTTGATTGTCTGCTCGTAATTGACAAAGAGGATAACCCTAGAGGCATCGAGTCGCTCTAAGTGGCAATTTATAATTGCAATTTTGAATGTAATTTGGCCCAATTGAAGTGTCGTTAATCGGTGGCAATAAGCAAAGTTGCAATTCTAAGGTAAAGGTAAGACAATTGACTTGTTCTGTGCTTTAACTGAACAATGCTTTATTCGAACTAGCAAACCAAATGTCTTTCTACTGTTGGGCCGATTAACATTATTTATTGGCCAATGGTCACACTTTCCATCACATGCCACCACGCATTCTACACTCAATCGAGACTTGCTTGTTGCTTAATTGGCAAAGTGGCAAGACAAATGATCCAAATGATAAAGCTGTGCATATTAAAACTATTATTGGCACTTTATGGCAATTGCTCTCGTTTGTCAAGTGGTCAGCCAGAAAATGTTCCCACGTCGAACGATGCAACAAAGCAATGATGATGTACAATGACTTTTGAAACAGAACGTTCTTGTTTGCATCAAAGCGTGAGGTTTACTTGGTGGACCTTAGTGCCTAACAATGTAACCACTGCCTGGTGACTCACTGAGAAGAGAACATTTGCATCGAATAGCCAAATCGGTCCATTGAAGGTAAACTATGTGCGAGGTGTTAATTTAGTGTGAAGGCACAGGTCGTGCAGTCACTGAAGTGGTTTGATTGGTCCACTGCAGTGATACAGATCTAACGGTTGCTAATGGCAGACATTTGCACTTGAATCATTTATTATTATTTCGGCGCACTTGTGCTCTGCAGAATGAAACAGAAAGTATGATTCTAATAATTCCAATACTAATGACCACAAGAACAAATTTCAAAACGCGGATTATCATTTCATTTAGGGCTGTTAATCATACTAGTGAGTGTCAAAGTGAATGGATTGGAGAACATGGTGGGGCACCACTATGAAAGTGCCTGTGTGTTAGTACGCCTATGCAGATGTTCTCTCGGTGGCATGCAGCGTTCCACAATGGCAATTAACATAGATGCAACCACGATGGTCAGAATTGGGCAAAACACCGCTTCCAGGAAAGTACACTACAGGTACTGACTCGAATTACTTGTCGTTCCTAATCGCTAAGTGGCATGAATACAGCAATAAAGATATCTCCCCTGAATGTCCCTGAAAACGCCCTCGATTTGGAAACGTCGATTCGTTCCGACAAACAAATGATAAGAGTGAGTGACTACAGCTGACCAATGGCGTGCCTCTCTCGTGGACATTCTCTTGTACAAATAAGAGCAGATGAGGCAGGTATTGCTGCTCACTGATTAACATTGCCAGGTGAGCACAATGGACAGTTGATTGCGAACAAATCGATTATGGGGGAGAATCAATCGAACGTCATGTCAATTACCAACAATTGCCAGTAATTAATCCCATTTGGCCTACAGAGTTCAGTCAGTCAGTCAGTCTTGGATGGTACAGGACACTCATCAATTTTTGTGCAATCCACTACACAAGACAATGCTTTATTATTGGTGGAGACTGTGTTGAATAGCCTTGGGGACATGGCGATGATAACTGAGTTAAATAATCGTCTATACATGGTCTCGTCAGTTAATGGAACAGTGCAACATGTGGCGATTGTGCCAAAACAAGGCTCACTCGTTTCCATAAATACAAAAGCGCCACAAAAGGTTGCCACAAGTGTTGAGAGGTCTATGGCAGGCTTGACGGTGTATAATCGAGTCAGCGAGGGAAGCGAGTGGAAAGATTTGACTCACATCGTTACCGAACGTGTCCGAGTTTGTTGCTAGAAAAGACAAGACAACACTGATTGACTCGATTGACGCTCATAATTGGGAATCGCTTTAGTTCGAGCAAACAAACAGCCGACAGATAGCATTGAGGCAGCAAAACAAATCGAACGGCAATTTGATGGGAATTTGCAAAACATTCTTATTAGTGCAACCTTGGCAGATAATTAAAGAAAGCGTATAGAGAAGAAAAGGTTGACATGCACACCTCGAATCAGTGGAAGGGCAACGTTGATTAATTGCCAATCGAATTGGCACAGACTGTTCATCATTTCAATCCCTCAATCGATCCAATAGCTACAAGTTGACACACGCCGCTATGATCGATGCCGTGCAATAGTCACACCTCGGTGACATCACTTCTCCCGTAGAGGCATAAACTGTTCCAGTATAGGTAGAGGCAATCACTCTGATCACTGATCGTTGATCATTGATCTGAAATGAAGGACCAATGAGACATCGACGAGGGATCACCTCAAATCCGTTTTGCAATTGGCCGCATTAATGAATCCACTGGCCGATCCACATTTGGACTGAAGAACTGTGCTGTCAATCAATTATCTTACAAGATTAGCCAATCTCGATTCGAGTGCGACAAATGATCCTTTGTGAGCAACACTTGGAGTTTGCCAGAGGTACGAACACCGAAATGTCTCGCCTCAAGTGTGAGACAGAAGTGTCGCCATTTTACCTTGTTGTTGCTTGCGGGCTTAGGGCGATGGTTGCACAGGCACAGGGGACATGCAAAGTGACACCACTTGCCAGTGACAATAGAAACGATAGCGACATTATTGTAATTATGACGCGATAATTGTGCTCTCATTAGCCTGGACAATTGTGCTTGTGGCGTGCCTCTACCACAAATGCACAGTTAATTGCTCTCCCAAATGACCATCTGTACTTGGCTGTCCATTGCTGGCCTAATTGATAGCATCACTCAAGTTCAACCGATCGAAATCGCCGACTGGGCCATTGTGGTTTGTGAAATCAATCTTCGATTGGAGACAATGTATCGTCGAATTAGTGTCAAGAATATTGTTTGATCATCACAAAGTCATTTGAATGGTCGCAATGTTTCTCGTGCCCTCAGGTTGCCTTCAACTTGGCACGCATCTATTGGCGAATAAAGCACAAACAAAGAGAGCGCGAGAGTGCACTAATTGACATCGAGAGACAAACATAGGTGGTTTCGATGGTCGAGTGACACTACGAGGCTCCACTCGGACTAATTGTTTGCCTTATCGACCATTTATCGTGCTAGTCCAGGGAGCAGTGAGACAAAGGATTCCAAAGGTGGTGTGGTGCTCGTGTTCGGATTAATTGGCCACTAATGCCCAAGTCAGCATAAGTGCTCATTGCCCACATCGTTACCGTTCATTAGTGTTCCGCGTGTCTGTCCAACATTAATGCGAAATGAATGGCTCACTGCCAAGCAGGAAAGTGATGCCCGCAACAATGATACCACTTAATTGGACAACTGTCCCTTGCCTACTGTACTAAGCGATCATTCATAAATCTTCATATTTGAATGGCGCATCGCACTAAATGCCATTAGTACGACTAGACAGAGAGGTTCACTTGAGTTTCGTTTGATTCATGCAACACCAATTGGAACAATCAGAGTGGCATTCGCACTGGCGTGCCTTGTCCACTTCGGTATCAATCAGATCGAATCGCGCCACATTGAATGCGCCAAAGCGTTCACCGCTGTCTCATTTCCATTCTCATTTCCATTGGCCGAGTGCCAGCCCACTACGCCTTTGAAGCCGCGTTCAATTCTCAAGGTGCCAAGTGGCTGCTGCCATCGGCGCTCGGCACGATTCTCTCCAAATTCAATTATCGCCCGTAGAGGCTCGACTTTGAATGGGCACCCGTGCCCACCACAGACCACACCACGAGCCTCGAAGCAATGGGCACCACCAAGTGACCAACTGACCGCTGTGCACTGTCGTTGACCACTCTCCAGTGGCATTGCATCAGTTTCACTCTCTTTCGGTGGTCACTATAAAAGCGCCACTCACACTGATGAATCAATCATTTGGTCAGTGCCAGTGCCAGCAGTTGGCACTGTTTTGCAGTATTATCATTAGATTCCCTTCCTCTTCACTCCCTCCTTACCTTTGTGTTCGTCTCAGTGACAGTGTCAAGTCACTTGCCCACGCACATAGCATGATTGCAAAAATCTTTGTGAGTACCCTTTGACGTTTCGCTTCACACTAGTTCTTTGTTCGTGCTTTGTTCATCGCCAAGTTTCGCAACAAGTTGACAATGTTAGCTGAACTGTTGCATCACTGTACGCGATAGAGCAAAGAGCACTGACTCAGTGCACTTCGCTAAAGACTTATCCATTGACTGGTTAGCTTACAAGCTGTTGGGGTTTCACTCAATGCAGCCATGTGCCATAGGCCTAGTGAACGCTATGATCGTATGGAGCGAGAGAACGCCTTTTCGACTGGTTAGAGTCGAGTGCACGCTCGGTGAGGAACTTCATTACGCAAAGACTTCTCCATTTGGGGTGCTTTCGGGGCTTTGGCCCTCCGAGTCTGTCGTAGCCCTAACCCGAAAGATCGCTTCGCACCAATCGCTGCCCGTTGAGTTGCCTTTCGCTTCCTGAGCGCATTGACCGAAACCCCAACCCCAATTGGATAAGTCTTTCGAAGTTCCCGTGTGTGCCTAGTGACCAACCAGTAATGGCTTTCTTTTCTTTTGCCAGTTGATCGCACTTGTCGCTTCGGTGGCATACGCCAAGCCAAAACCAAAGCCAAACGGTTATGGTGGTTATGGTGGTTATGGTGCTTATGGCGCTTATGGCGGCTATGGCGGCTATGGCGGCCTCGCTCCATATGGTCTCGCTGCTCCATACGGCATAGGCGTGAAGGGAGTCGAGGTGGTTCAACACACTGAACAGAAAGTGCTCCAGCCCTACGGTGTGCCACAGCCTTATGCAGTTCCAGTCGTGAAGACTGTCCCCCAGCCATACGAAGTGCCTATTATCAAGTCCGTGGCTCAACCATACCCTGTCAAGGTTGGAGTGCCACAGCCGTATGCTGTGCCAGTTGTGAAAACCGTTCCTCAGCCTTACCCAGTCCTCAAGGAAGTGTACCGAAAAGTACCTCAGCCATACGAAGTTCCAGTGATTAACCAAGTTTACCGAGACGTCGTTCAAAAGGTTAACGTGCCTGTGCCACAACCCTACGAAGTTAAAGTCCCAGTGCCACAGCCTTATGAAGTTATCAAGAGAGTGCCACAACCTTACGAAGTAAAGGTGCCCGTGCCACAACCCTACGATGTGGTCAAAGAAGTTGTCAGGAAAGTGAACGTACCAGTCAAAGTTCCATATGATGTTCCACAACCTTACGAAGTAAAGGTGCCCGTTCCACAGCCCTATGATGTGGTGAAAGAAGTAGTCAAGCACGTGCCTGTGGTGAAGCATGTTGTGAAACACGTCAATGTGCCAGTCCCACACCCAGTGGAGAAGATCGTTAAAGTTAACGTGCCCGTGGAAGTTGTAAAGGAAGTGAGAGTACCCTATGAAGTGATTCGTCATGTCGAAGTGCCCGTTCCACAGCCATATGAAACCATCAAAAAAGTTCCAGTACCAGTGGATGTAGTTAAGGAAGTGCAGGTGCCATATGACGTGGTTAAGGAAGTCAAATATGGAGTGCCTCACCCAGTTGAGGTGGTCAAGCATGTTGATGTTGTCCAGGAACGAGTGAACAAGGTTTTCGTCGACCGACCTTATGAAGTGCCAGTAGTGAAGAAATATGCTCACCCAGTTCCAGTGCCAGTAGTACAGAAAATTGCTGCTCCCGTGGCAGTTCCATTTGTGCAAAAGATTCAAAAGCCAGTCTTTGTTGAACAAGCACCAGTGGTGCAAGAGCACATTCCATTCGGTGCTCGCATTTCCAATCTCGGATACAAATCTTCCTAGATGAGCACATCGATAGAGCTGTTCCTCAGCAGTCTTTGTAAAGCTAACCATTCGATCAAACCAGTCGTGTTGTACTCATTGGGTGTAATTAAATTTTTTCCTCGCGAACACAATTTTTAGTTTTTCTTCTTCTCTTTAACCTTTTCATTACTAGATCCTAGCTCTGATTGCTGGCTTTGCAGCCTGCAAGCCAGCTCCATACGGAATCGCCGCTCCTTATGGATTCGGTGTGAACGCAGCCTATCCCTACATCGGGGCACACACCTATCGTCAATCGATTCACCCAGTCCCAGTGGCCCAACCATACCCAGTGCCAGTTGTGAAAACAGTTGCACAACCCTACCCAGTGCCAGTTGTTAAGACTGTGGCTCACCCAGTGCCGTACAACGTGCCAGTTGCACAACCATACCCAGTGCCTGTGGTTAAAACCGTTGGTCAACCAGTGCCATACGTGCAGGAAGTAGTTAAGGATGTCGCCGAGCCAGTGCCCGTTCACGTTGTCAAGAACGTGGTCAAGGATGTCTACCGTCAGGTAAAGGTACCAGTCCCTCACCCAGTGCCTGTGCACGTTCAGGTTCCTCAACCATACCCCGTGGAGAAGATCGTTCACGAGCCATACGCAGTAAAGGTGCCATATCCACAACCTTATCCAGTGGAGAAATTGGTGGAGAGAATTGTCAATGTTCCTTATGAGGTAAAGGTGCCAGTTCCAAGGCCTTACGAAGTGAAGGTTCCAGTGCCACAACCTTACCCTGTGGAGAAGGTCGTGGTTAGAGAAGTTCCAGTGGAACAAATTGTTGAAAAGATTGTTGAAGTGCCAGTGCCACAACCATACGAAGTCATCAAAGAAGTCAAAGTTCCATATGAAGTAATCAAGGAAGTCAAAGTTCCATATCCAGTTGAGCGAATTGTGGAAGTGCCAGTAGCCAAGCCATACGAGGTGATCAAGGAGGTTAAAGTCCCATACGAAGTGATCCGAGAAGTTAAGGTTCCATACCCAGTGGAGCGATTGGTCAAAGTTCCAGTGCCCCAACCTTACGAGGTAGTCAAGGAAGTGCCCATTGTCCGCGAAGTGGTCCGAAATGTGTACGTTGACCGACCAGTTGGTGTTCCAGTCGTCAGAAAGGTGGTCGAGCCCGTCCCAGTGCCCGTCTACAGCAAAGTGATCGAGCCAGTGCCAGTTCCAGTGGTGAGCAGAGTGGTGGAGCCAGTTGCAGTGGGCATCAAGGGACCAGCATACGAATCATTCCAACAGTCGTTCCAACAAAAACTTGATGACTTCAAATCGTCATCATAAGTGCAACTTGTATAGCTCTCACTCAACTCACAACGTTGTAAGGTGTCAATAACGCCTGCAGAGTGACCAATGTAAACTTGCCTTACCATCGAACGAATAAACGTTTTTGTATGAGCCTCATTGTTTTTTTTCTCAATTATATACGGCTAAAATTATAAGGACAATAGATGAAGTCAGAATGAAAAAATTTCAATACATGTAATAAGAATCATTGAAAGAAACATCAGATCAACCCTATTGACAAATAATTCTATTAACAATTTCAATTAGATTTTGCTTCAATCATTGTAACTCAAAGTTAGCAATTCCATAGTATACTATGATCACTTGGTGTTAAATGTATTCATGAATCTACGATTCATAGTAAATCAAGGACCGATAATGAATATTCAACACGTGTTAGTGCGACCACTAAGGACAGCCAACTAATTGAATGTTTCATTGAAACTTTCAATATGTTTAACTATAAATCTTTAGATTGTAGGCGTTTAAATGGATAATTTATCTTAAAAATAAATGGCAACACACCTTTGTGAAGAAAAGAATCTCTGGAGTGACATCGAGGTTGCAATAAGTTTATTGAGTGCCAACATGTGTGCTAAGAAAGCTCGATTTACAGTAAAGGGCAGTGCACAGTGAAGTGTCACAGTAGTGAATCAAATGATCAAAACAACAAACATTAGTTTACTTCTTGATAAACATTGTCTTCGCAGCAAATGGAGAGCCAATCAAGGCCTTGTCTGTGAGCCAGTCATTGCGAGCTACAGCCATTGGTGCAGCCATCAAGGCCTTATCGGCCATCCAGGCCTTATCAGCCATCCAGGCTTTCTCTGCAAAGGTAACTGGAGCAGCCATCATTGTTTTACCGGTAACGGCAAAGGGAGAGCCCATAAACGATCTTTCGGCAATTAGTTTATCGGCAATCAGTTTGTCAGTGACAAATTTGTCTGCGATCATCTTGTCAGCAATGAGCGATTTCTCGGCGAAGCCCATTGGAGCAGCCATGAGGGTCTTGGGTGCAAACCAGGACTTCTCAGCAAAACCCAATGGACCCACCATGGCCTTTGGGCTGACCATCAGCTTGTCTGCAAGCAAGGCCCTCTCGGTCAAGATCGGAGATCCCATGAAAGATCGTTCAGCAATCAGTTTGTCGGTAATTAATTTGTCGGCAACCAACTTGTCGGCGACCATTTTGTCAGCAACCCAGTTTCGCTCAGCAAAAGCCATTGGTTGGGCGGCGATCATGGCTTTGCCAGCAATCCCGTAGGGGGAGGCAATAGGAGCACCGATGAAAGATTTCTCAATCAATGGGTTTTGTCCGACAGCAAGAAATTTGGGTTCATTGTGGAAAGTGCGCGAGACGTAGGTGCTGGACATGGTTGGAGCTAGGCCAAGAGCCAACCCCTTGGAAGCCAAATCCAATGGATTGCCAGCAAGGGTCATTTTGCGAGCCCAGTCATTGGCAATAAGCGGAGTAGCAATAGCTGAGCGGCCAATAAGAGCTCTCTCAGTCATTATTTTATCGGCGATCAGTTTGTCTTCGATCAACTTGTCGGTGATAATTTTGTCGGTAATCATTTTATCAGCAACCAATTTACCGGCAATGTCAGCTCGCGCAGCAATTGCCATACCTCTTCCAGCCATGTCCCAGTCGTTGGTGAGGAAAGTTCTGGCAGCAGGGGCAGTGAGCATCACTTTTTCGGCCATCATTGGTTCGGTCTTTTGCACAAGAGTGAATGATCGATCTGGTCCATGAGTGCTGATTGCATAGTCGGCTCTAATGGGGAAACCACCTGCACGACAAAGACCGATAACAGCCAGGAGAATCTATGCAAATTGAAGAGAAGAAAGAAAAGAGACAGATAAGTGGCAAAACGACAGGAGACACTTACAAAGAACTTCATGTTAGAACAAGGAATTCAACTAACGGGACTGATCTGCCAGAATGAGGCAAACTGTACTTATATACCAAGTCTTGGAGCGGAAAGAGAGTCCATTGCTTGAGCGTGCACACGCGCTACATTGGTCGACATTAGCCACATTAGTGACATTAACATTATGCTATCGGTACTTTCCAATAATTAATAACGGCTAACTGGTCGGGAGAGTCATTTCCAATGTGTTCCACTAATTATCACTCGCATTGAACATTGTTGTGTAGATGGCTAAATTGGATCGATTCTCGTTTTGCAACCTTCTCTGGGCGATATCTGCTTCGTCACAGCCCAATGTTAGAAGCCGAGGATGCCAGTGTGCTGGTGTGCCTCTAAACACTGGACAATCTCCAGGATAAAGGTGACTTGCCTTCATTGCATATGCATCGTTTAGTCCAAGGCGGCACATGCGACAATTTTCAGCCTTTTGAATGAGCCTCCATTCTGTGCGTGATTCGAATGCTTCTAAATGTTTCCCCTGAAATGACCGAGGTATGATCATTAATTTCGATTAATTAACTTGGATTTTAAAATGACAATTGCACCAAATTCACTTGTAGTTACCCAACATGGCAATAATATGGAAGCAAGTTGCAGTAGTTTTATTTCGAAGGAGTTCACTAGTTATTCTGCTATAATGAGATATTTAATTAAAGTAATGAAAACAAAACTAAATTGACTATACAAATAAAGACAATTACTTAATTACATTTCTTTCCACAAGTAAATGTGACTAATCAAAACAAGTTAATGTCATTAACACGTGCACCAATGGAACATTACATGAACTTGAAAACACATTCGTTGATAAACTAAAAGTATTTTACTTTATTTTGTAGTAAATCGAGGCGATTCTTAAAAAATGACGCCTAACAAAAAAACAAACATTGGAGAACATAAAAATACATCACTATATATGATTTAATCAAGTTCTATTAAGTTGGCCCTATTATTCACTGGTATCCAAATTTCTGCAAGTAAAAAATAAAATGTAAATTAACTAGAATTGTCTCGTAATATAGACGAGCAATACAGTAATACACACCTCAAAATCTCAGGGCATTTAATAAATTCCTCGGATTTAAAAGAAATGTGAGCTTTGGGTTCTAGTTCTTTCAAACGTTCCTTGCTATAAGAATAAATCGGTGGAGACTTTTGAAAAAGTTGTTGACTATATTTTAATGTTGTATTCAAAAGTTGGATAATTTCACTTTTCATTTTGGAAGTATTATCAAAGCACTCGTGATAATTACGAGTTAATGAACTTCTATCCAAATCAGGATTTTCGGTTCCTAGAGTAATTTGCATCGCAATTTTCATTGATTGCTCGGACTTGAGGCGTATTTTATTCTGCAAGTCATCGATTGTTGATAAATTGAAAAATATCTTCTGAGTCAACTCATCTGCAGACATTTCAGTTTCATCTTCCATTATGGTAGGTTGTACTGAAAGAAAAAAGCAGAACAAAATGAAATGAATGAAACGGAGGCAATAATGTGCCTCGAATTCTGTCAAAACTACTTACTAGTTTTATTGACAAACTGGAATACATTGTCCTATTCACAGTGATTTAACGAAGCGAACATGGCAAAGTAGACAAGTGCTGCCCATTTGCGCAAATCAGTAAATCAGTTTGGTGGAAAGTTTAAATGGCTCGACTGACTTATTTGATTTCACATCGACTGCATTTGTGAATGGTTCTTTGAGGGTAAACTCGCGAATTCGATTGGTCATAATAGATCAACTGTGCACAGTGCATATAGTCGGACAGTGGCGTTGCCCTAGCCGAGATCAAAGTGCTTCTCTGCCCAATAAAGTTCACATTGCTAGCTATTGAGCAAAGTAACTTTATATGTGAACAACTAAATTTACACTAAATTAGCCCACATTAATAAATGTAATTAAAGACAATATTAAACTGTATTGACACTTTATGTTCGTTAAAATCGATTTATCGCCCATAAAGTGCAACACAAGTCCCAAACAATAACAATAAATATGTCAAAGATTGTTTGAAAGTTCCATTGCAGTACTATTTAGACTGGAGCGACCATAGTGCGACTATTTTAGCCTGACGAGTTCGTTCCTCGATGGATCGCGGCGAGCGTAAACAAAAAGAGGAAAGAAGAGAATGAAGTGGGCTGAATGTGAACTAATTTAGTTTGGTAGCCTCGCACGAAGACAGTTGGCTCAATTTGCCTGCTCGCCTTGTTTGGCCTCGGCTTGACCACCACTTCGAGATTGTTCATCTGTGAGCCTTTGTTGTCGCGTGATAGTGACAACCAAGCACACACACATTGGCCCTTATCGGTAACTTACAGTCAGATTGAACCATTCCACTTGATTACTGCTGCCTTGCTGACACTGCTCACGTTTCAGATTCGACGACCACCCTAAACACCACTCACTGTATTCAACTCCACTCCACTGATTAAGAAAGTGACCATTTCTTGTTGAAGGCTATCTTTTAGCAACGACCACACTAGATCTCAAGCTGGACATTTAAAGCCTGTTTGTATCAATCATGGGCGATAACCAATACAATAAGTACCTGAACGAGTATCAAAACCCGCACTACCAAGTAAAGGCAAATGTCAGCAACAACAACAATGGTGCCTCGCAGCAGTTCGTTTACGACGTGAACCAGTATCCAGGTGCTGGATTCGAGTCCAACACTCACTTAAGTTCCCTGTCGAATTGCGTGAAAGGGCTGCAGACCCATCTGAACCAATACCTGACCAAAATCATAGATGAAGGCTCTGAAGGTAGTAGCAACTATAATCTCGGCTCCGGAGAGGTTCTGAATAGCCACCTGATGGAGCAATATTCCACCGGCAACAACACCACCCCCAACACTGCAAGTGCATTTCAAGCTGAATCGCCCATAAATAATGGCTACAGTTACTACAGCAACTATCCACCGAATTATTCCACTTATCAGCCGCAACAAGCACCTTATTCTGGTCCTGACTATTACAATCAGCAATATCCTAGCTTCCAAGAGCCTAAACCAAAAAAGCAAAAGAATAAATAATGAAGATGCTCACAGGTGGGCCATTTTACAATGTACTATATAAGAAGACCTCTAATGTCATCCCATATATTTGAGCTATCACGTTATTATTCACTTATGAAAGCATGCATTATATTATATTCTTTACTCTCTACTACCATTTGGCATTCTATCTTATTTACTTACTTCAACTACAAATCGATTTTGTGTTCTTATGTTTTGTTCAACTTTGATTTACTGCAAATTATTTGATAATCAAACCGCAATCGTTTTGATAGTATATCTAAGTATTGATATCCTTCAATAAAGCCTCTCAAAAGATTTGATTTGTTTGCATATTGATAAGTGTATATTAGTGACTAATATTTTGTGAAGTCGCTAGACTGCGGACTTGTCGTCAGATTATAGCTTGGTGTGACTTGACAGCAGTACAACAGTATAGTTTAGCGCTGCGTTGAACTTGCCTCGCGAGTGCACAAACACCTGTTTGAAGCACAGTACTTGATCATTTGATTTTCTTCGTTTGTTTTCTATTTTTCTCATCATGACACAAGAGGACCAAAAACGTCTCGAGCGAATTAAGAGCAATGTTCGCTCATATGTGGACTTTCCCAAGAAAGGCATTATTTTCAGGTATGTATTATCATCACTAAGACTTGTTATTAACTAATTAAATTAATCTTGTAGAGATGCTTTTCCACTGTTCTACAATCCTTCTCTACTGGAAGATATGATGTACCTGTTCCAACAGAACATTGAAGCACTGAGTTCACGTGTTGGCGCAATTGTTGGCCTTGAAGCACGAGGATTCCTCATTGGACCGACATTAGCTTTGAGACTAAACGTGCCATTCATTCCAGTACGAAAAGCAGGAAAATTACCTGGAATAGTTAGGTCTGCCTCTTACGAGCTTGAATATGGATCAGATGTTTTCGAAATTCAAGAAAGTTCAATTTCATCTGGTCTAAACTGTGTGATTGTCGACGACTTGCTTGCAACTGGAGGATCACTCAAGACTGCCATTAGTCTGATCGAACAATGCGGAGGAAAAGTAATCGGCTCTGGTGTGATAATTGAGCTAAGTGACCTTGGAGGTCGCCAAAAAATTTCTTCCCCTGTATTTTCTCTGGTTCAATACTCTGATTGATGATTGACATTTAATTTAATCGGGTAAAACTGCTTTATCTTTTACTGAATAAATTCAAACACGATCTTTAACAGTTGCATTGAAATTTACTTCCACAGAGGACAAATCAAGCATTTTCAATAAATTGAATTTGAGCCAAATACCATATGGTTGTTCAATAATTTCATAATAAATAGTACAACTTATTAGTCCCAAATCGTGAAAGTCAGCAATGACCAGTGACAAATACCAATTCCAATTAATCATACATGTATTTTAATTACCTTCGAGTGCATTTTGGTTGTACTAGACAATGAGAGTTATTGGTCCACGGTCGAAATGGCCAGTGAACATCATTCCAATTGGAAATAGGAAACATTTTTGTATCCTTTCCAAGATATGCATTGTATTCGCTCGCCATCTGTGAATGGTACACGAGAGTGACTGTAGCGCCAGAGTGTGACATGCGGCGAGTGAAAGCATTGCATGTGTGTATGTGTGTGCTGTTGTGAGGTTGTGGCGATGACTTCGTGCGCTAGCTTGTTCATCATCAACTTGTCGGCATCTTGGGAGTTTGAAGCATCTCAAATTTGGTAGTTTCCTTTGCCACAAGTGACCACTACTGTCCACTCGGGTGAGACACGCCCATCAACTGTCTACTGTGACCGCAATCCATAACCAACTGGACCTGTATGCTTGTTGGCACCACTTCAATCTTCTCCGTTTATTGGCTCGTCCTTTCTTAATTATTCTTGCACCGATTTATTTATTCTAGTACATTTTTACATGTGATTCTACAGTTGTCAAACTATTCTTTGTGATTCTCTGCATTCTTGATTGATATCATCATAAACTTGTGCTTTTCAACCAACAGTTGACAGTAAATCATTCCTTCACATTTTTATGTCCAAAAGATCATGAACATTGAGAATTTAAAGTCCGGCTCATTGTCTGACTCTTCAGATAATCTTGAGATTTTGTTTCTTGATACATTTTCTTCCCAGAGCATCGAAGACCGTGCAATTGATGTCAGTACTGATCTATGTTTTTACTTTTCACATTTATCGTTTATTGGTTTTTCATTAACAAATAGGACAACAAAAAAGACTTTAATGTTGGTTTAATTCAATTCTCAAATCCTGTTATTATCTACGAACTACGAATAATTCCGCTATCAACGTTAGTTTCAGCTGAAAGTTTGAAAGGTGTTAGATTAGGGTAAGCTTTTGTTTACTTGATGCTTTATTATTATTATGTTTCAACTTTCGGTTTAGTGCCACCATACCATCTTCCTTCGAAGTCCATTTTTACGTCAATGATTTAAAAGCAAAAGAAGCTCCAACTTTTCTAGACATTGGAAGGTAATTGTTCATTCTTTAATTTGCATATTTTTAATGTTAATTTATTTGCAGTTTTTCTTATAAAGAACATGATCGAATCATATTTAAGCCTCATCTTCATGTCCCAACAGATGGACTTTTTCTTAGAGGTCAATTTGAAAGTCTTACTATTGCAGTTCTCGGTCTGGTGACTGATATCTCCAGTTTAGTAAGTAAAAAGCAAACTGAACAGTCTACAAATTCGTGCATTTCGCCTGATGAAATTAAGGAAATTGACGATGAAATTAATTGTTCAATCTTTGACAAACCCATTGAGATTAAAGAGCCTGATGATCTTGATGAATTTATACATGCGCCAAATGACGATGAAATTATTAATGAAGACAATTGCTATGAATTTAATAAGAATAGTGTCAACTCAAAACCAGATCACTATGTTCCCAAAGAAGATGTGCATTCGTTATCTCCAAGTCCAGATAGCTTTAGAATCCGTTCTCCTTCTCCTCATCACAATATATCAACACCGAAGAGTAATTCTTCAAACTCATCTAAAGATAAATCAAAGGAAAAGAATAAAGAGTTTTGTACTAAATCAAAATATTCTTCACCGGCCAACTCGATATCTCCTACCGATTATTCTGTAAAAAGTAGAATCACTTCTCCAATAAGCTACCGAAAGCATCTTTCAAGTGCCGAAAGAGATCGGGTTGAACTTCGAAGTTCTTCTAGTCATCATCGTGATCGTTATAATGATGATAATAAATATTACCAACGGCCTACTTCGAAGAGATCTAGAGATCAATCACCTGAAGTTGCACACAGATCATCTCGATACCAGAACAGTAGGCATAGCAGACCAAGTAGAAGTCGAAGTAAAGAGAGTCTCTATGGACGCACACAATATCTCCGAAGTGTTGAGAAATCCAAGCATGGCAGACATAGTCGGAGTCGGAGTATTAGCTTCGAAAGAAACAATGACACTAGAAGCATGCACAGTGATAGCCGCGATGATCGCTCAATATGCAGCATCAATAGTCGCACCAGGAGCAGTGGTGGTCATTATGAGTTGAACGATCCTCATCGTGATTTATCGCCTAAATCTTCATCTTCTTCTAAAAATCTTTATTCCTCATCGCATCGTTCTCGTAGATCGAGATCGGCTTCTCCCAATAGAAAGCGAAAATATCATTCTCGTTATGAATCATATTCGCCTCGTCTTGAGTCTCACCACACTATCAGATCTCCTGATCACAAGAAATCTCGTTACTCTCATCTCAATGTTGCGTCACCTAATTCTTCTGCTTCATTTAACAAGAATGACAATTCGATTCGTTCTATGTCATCATCTCTAAGTCCAAAAGTTTCTTCGAAAGTTGTGGAGAGCATTTCTTCCACTGTTACACAAGAACATGTCAAAAATGACATTCTCTCGCCTTTTAACATGTCTCCTCATTCATCTATATCCAATTTTTCTTTGAAGTCCTTGGATCAGAACAACTTAGATCGGATAGAGATAAGCAAATCGGATAATGGGAATCTGAATAACACTCTCAATGGCTCTTCGAATCATGAGAATGGTTCAAGGAATGAAATCGAGTTATTTGAACCACTGTCTCCTTCAGATGATTTGTCAGATTTGGAAACGGATAACATATTGAACAATAATGAAAACTATGAACAGATAAGTCTTTCTTCGGATGTCGATATCGAGAACGACAATTGTGAAGCAGATGTCAAACTTGATGATGGACAAAAGGGCGAACTTTTAGAAATCATAAGCAGTGATGAAGAGTATCCAGACGAGTTGAACGCAGCTTTGTCTTCGGATAACATCGACTATGCCAAGAACTATCTAGATATTGCTGGTAACAAATATGAGGATGATGAAGTTGATAATGCTTTTGATATAAGCGAAACTCTTTTTGATCCGTTCCTTGTCAATCAACTTAAACCATTAACATTTTCATTTAATAGTAATAATTCAACCACATTTATTGATGAAAAATTATTTCGCTCAGTTGTCAAAATGATCAATGATAAATTTCTTACATGGTATTCAGTCAAAGTTGAAGAATTACATCCAAAAGATTACATCAACGAATCCTGGGTCAAAGATGTTGAGCTTCTTGTTGGAGAAATAATTAAATTGACCTCGCCAATTTTCTGCTCATTTGATGATTCGAATAGCTTGATCACTAGTGAAAAAGATTTTGAGCGTTTTATATCAATATTGGTTGCCATTACAAAGGACGGTCTTAGCTTTGAGTTGGCCATTTCACAGAAGCAAGCATTCAAAGTTCGGCATTTAAAGGCTGGAATTAAGTTGTTTATTGCGCTCTTCAGTTCATTGGACCTCCATTCAATGCATGAAAAAAACAATCAACAATTATTAAATGCTCTTCTTGAAGCAAATCTCCCCCATGACTTGCTTTTGCTTTACAACAAGCCATACATGACGCTTTCTTTGAGACTACTTATTCTCAATGGATTGATTGTGCTTTGTGATTTTCCAAAAGGCGTTGAATACATTTCTAATCAAAAATTAGATTGGCGAGATACTGGAAGTGAAACTATTGATGTGCCGGTTTTACATAATGACGATTCTTTTGAAATTAGCCAACTTACCATCTATCAATACGTATTAACTTTGATCTTACATCAGCAAAAATCAAGGTTGACATCAGTTTTCGATGAGTTACTTGATAAGATTCACTTATTTGAGTCATTCAAATTGTTGTCGAAAATCAACACAGAAAATTTAGTCCAGGAATATAATGACAACTCAATTAAGC
The DNA here is from genome assembly GCA_023373905.1 of Rhizoglyphus robini. Classification (NCBI taxonomy): domain Eukaryota; kingdom Metazoa; phylum Arthropoda; class Arachnida; order Sarcoptiformes; family Acaridae; genus Rhizoglyphus; species Rhizoglyphus robini. The sequence continues at coordinate 3,933,805 of JAKIJQ010000007.1, read as the reverse complement.
ATGATGTGTTTGGAATGGAAAGTCAACATGAAGGCAATGTCTACGCCATGTTGGTTCAACTTGTTACTTCTTTTAGTCGCTTATCGAACCGAATTCATCGACCACTTCGTCTTCTACCCAACATTTGTCAGTACGAAATAAAGACTGCCGTTCATTCGTCTACTTCGTTGTCGTTTCTCTCATCTTCTGAGTTTGGCAATTATGGACATAATCCTGAATTGTTCAATTTTATCAAATCTCGTTTAGTTTGTCGTCACATTTCATGTTCTTCTTCAAAGATTGGTTTCTTTTCTCAAAAAGCTTTTTACAGATATTTTAAATACTTTGATTTGCTTAGTTTATTCGTGAACATACTGACAATTATTAACGACCAACTATCATCATCTGCCAAAACCGATCAAAACAATTCTAATCAGTATTTGTTTTTATGTGAAATTGTTTTATCATTGCTCGATCTTGTCACTTCGCACCAACAAGGGTTAAAGTTTTTCTTGGAAGATGATAAAAACACAAACTATGCTAATGCCATTCACAAATGTTTGGTTAATCCAAAATTGAATTCTGTTGAAAATGGCCAAATTAAAGACAAATTGATCAATTTTGGAGTGAAATTCATAACAAGGTTATTATTGCTTTAATTATTTATATTAATATAAATGAATTTAGAAAAACTAATATTTTTTCTTGTAGACTTTATTCGCTCAATTTGGTCGATGATATCCTTCACAATGTTTTCGTGTCTCAACCTGAAATTGACAACATTCAAAATTTAACTTTGAATTCTACTGTGTTAAACTTTTACAAAAATGACAATTTCCAAGCCATCGACCGTCTTTTTCGCCTTTACACAATGATCTATCTGGATAGATCTATATTCCGTGACTCAGTAGTTTCCATACTGACCATGGAACACAATTTTGATGCAATTATTTCTTTTCTTCTTCCGATAACTTCTCAATTCAATCCACAAAAATTGTCTTTAATTAATGAAAAGATACCTTCTCTTGATTCAATATCTTTTGTTTACGCAACTAAACTGGCAATTGCATGCATTCAATATCTTCCAGAGAAGAATTTGATTCATTTTTATGATTCCTATGGACAGCTTTTATTAAAAAGCATCGAAACTGTGCAATCACTTGTGCAAAATGCCTCCGTCAAATTGCACAAGTCCGACATATATCAAAATCATATATTTCAATTTGCATCTCTCGCTAATTGGTTATCTCCTTTGAAAAGTGGGAACTTTAATTCTCATGATGAGTTATCAATTCGAATGTTTGTCACCATTTTGAAGAAGCACAATGATTTATGCCGTGATAAATTTAACTCAATCGACAACTATATCAACCGAATATTTTACTTTGAACCAGAAATTATAACTTCAATTAAAGTTTTAGTTTCTTTGTGTGATCCAACCTCTGATTATGCAAAAAATCAAGATCCGGAAATTCAACTGAAATATAAATATTCATTGCTTCATTGTTACTCTTACGACTGTGTGTCTTATCTGCTTACTTTACTGGAAGCAGTTTCTGAGACATGTCTTCGACCTTCTCATCAAACCTATGCATATTCATGCAACGATTCATATTCAAATTTATTTTTGAAATCATTTTACAAATCTAATAGCTCAATCACTCTTCAAAAGCAACATTCCTTGCAACAACACAGCAATTCGTTTCTTCACCAAGGCACAATGATACTAGAATTTATTCGTCCTAGTATTCGACTACTCAAACTAATTCTCAATTATCTTCTCACGTCTGTTGGTAGTAAATTTAACGACTCAACTCCTATACCAATCCTGTTGAGTATTTACAATCTTTTGGATTTCTATCAGTTAACTGTGATGAAAAACGACAGATTAAGTCAAGTTGAGATGGGCATCAAAGTAATTTCTACCCTGATCCAGAAGGAAATTATCGACATATTTCTCTCTGTATATACATGTGTCTATGTGGAGCACTCAGAATCAGAAGATGTTCTCAAGAAGTCTGTTTGGACAAAAATGTTAAAACATGTTATTGATTTTACTTGTTCCTCTCCGAAACATTTTTCATCAGGCCTTGACGTGTTGTCCAAAATATTACCACGACCGTTTCCATTGAGGTTTAGCAAAAAAGTGAACGATGTTAAGATAGGGAATATAATCAATTTTCGCAAGTTGTGGTCTGCTCATTTGCATGTGCTCAAAAGTGAACTTGAACAAATGGTAAATTTGTTGTTGCTTTGTGATTGTCCAAATGTTCAGAAACATTTACGGGATGTTTGTTACAAGTTTTGTGATTTATACTCTCCAACAGTAATCACTTTGACCAAGTCCATTACTGAATTTTTGGTGCATAATCTAAATGTTTGTCTAAAATTGACCAAAGAAAGCGAACAAGAAGAAATTAAAGAACAGCAAAAACATCAATACTCGACCAATTGCATCAAAGTATTAGATTTAATCTTGGATTTATTTGATCGAAATGTTGCATTTCGCATTGGCATTTTGAATGCATTTTACTTTTATTCCAATGGAGAAATTGGCCGCAAAGAATCTTCCAAAATTTGCCAATTTGTGGAAAAGTTGTTTGAATGCTTGAATGAAAGGAAATTAGATAGCAATATTAATCTTTCCGCCCTTAATTTGTTTAAGGTATGTAAAATAAACATTGTTAACTTAAGATTGACTTTATTAACTGAATTTATACTTTGCAGAACATTTTAGCCGATGATCAATTTGACACTACCAAAAACGAAACCAAGGATATTTCTGTATTGATTAACGAATACTTTGATAAGAGTAGAAATCCTCTCTTAAGCAGTTCTTTACATGACAAATTGAACTCAAAATTTATTTCAATTTGTTCGGAATCGCTAAATGATTATTTTAGCAAACGTTCACCTTATGTTAATTTTGTTAAATCGGAAGATTTTTCCAAAAGCGATAAGAATGCGTCACGCCAGGAAGGTATTCAGATCTACTCTCCTGAGTTTGTTCAGCTCTTCACAAGTGTCAACTGCTTTGAACCCAATTTATCTATGTCAAGTCAACGTGAATTCAGATTTAACCTAAATTTTGAAGAAATTGCGAAAAAATACTTTGACAAAGACTCAATCAGTTTGAGTAAAGCTTTTGAGATCTTGTACATGCCTATTGTTGAAACACCTGAACCACAACCAGAAAAACCTGTCGAAGAGGTTAATAAGATAAGCAACGCTCCAATAAGTACTAATAAAAGAATTTCAATAAGAGGACGTGGTCGTGGATTTGGTGGTCGTCTCGATTTATTTCGGTCAAGACCACCGAACACTTCCAGACCACCTTCAATGCATGTGGACGATTTTGTGGCGTTGGAGAAAAGACAAGACCCTCATGTTAGTAGTAAAAGTCGGTCTAGTCATTTGCAACTTCATGTAAATTCTGGACTTAGCCATTCGAGCTCAAGTAATAGTTCGTCCTCATACGGTGGTAAACATCAAATGCAGGACTATATCCGCAAGAAGAATCTATCATCGCATCATTCGCTTCACGGTCATTCTCACCTGAGTCCATACTCAAACAGTCTGAAGAGTAACCTGCTGAGCAACAACAACAATCAATCCAGCAATACAACAGCACACTACAGCAAGCAGCCTTAATTTTTGTCGAACTTATCTCTCAAACTACTGTCACACGTTTTAAATTATCATCCTTGCATCTCCCATTTAGGTATTTTTCAACGATCGTAACAAATGAATGTAGAATTGAATAAGCTATTTTGTAACTACTGTTAAATAGTGTTTCAACTTTTGCAAATAATTTATTTTTATACAAAATATATATGTATCATTTTGTATTTTGTATTTTGTTGAATTGGACAATAAATGCCGTTTTGTTACATTGTCTTGATCACATGATAGTGAACTGGTTGAACAGAATGTGAACGAACAAACGAGAGCAACCGTCAATAGACCAGTTTATGGCCCAGAGGCAGCCAAATCGAGGCACGACACCATAAAAGTCAACTTCCACCATCCTTACCGCAACTATGCACACTTCACATGTCAGACATTTGCGTATCTAATCGCGCACCTAAGTGGAGATTAATTGCCTAATAATCTCAATTGACTATTCACTGATGCTTACCACTAAGTGATCATGATCATGAGCATCTCAACGTGTGGCATTAGTGACACTTTAAATATTTCAGGCCACCGGCAAGTTGGTGATGCAATGACAATTTACACGCCTAATTACAATCGCCGATCGATCAATACGATTTTCTGGGAATTACGTACACTGATGCTCACCTTTCGAATCGGTGTTTTTAGTTTCGTTTTACGAGCTTGTTTGTAGTCACTTGGGTGCTGGCAGAGTGTCATATAACTGACAAGAGATAACACTTCTGGTTTGTATAAATTGAGCTCTCGCCAGTGGTCCACTCAAATGCTGCCCAGACTGTCTGGTCTCAAAGTATATCAACTTTGCTCTTTTACCCGTTTTACTTTTTCCTGTGATTTATGCTTAACCTTTTGAACAAGATCAATAGTTTCCTTGTTCTTGTGGCTTACGCCAAGTCATTGACCCCGTACAGATGACAAGCCTTTTAATTAAAGGTAACAATGAACTATAATAATAACGTTTCGCCGAAAAAGTCGGTCTCAGATGGACTGGTCATTGCCAATGAAGACGATCATTTGGTGAGTGTGTAATCAAAGAACTAGAAACTAAATTGACCAATTGGTCTAACAATTTCAATTGGTTACAACAGCAAATCTACGGCTACAAAGCTAACAGAGCTAAACAGGTGGTAACATGGTTGTTAATAGTCCTTACTGTGGGTCTACTTCGGCTCATTTTCTTCTGGAAGCCAAAATGGATGCTTTATAGCACTCATAGTTCGTGTGCGCTTAACGAGTCGGACACTGCTTTGTTGTTTGTACGTATTGGCTAGGGATCTGCCAAGATAATGTCATTTTCATTTTGACTAGGACAAATATGGTCAAGCGTTTGTGGAAGATATTGTGGAACAGGAAAAAGACGATTCCAGTTTGCTTCATCCAAAGTCAAACGGACAGTTCAAACAAGTGGCAAAAGTGCGCTACATGGAAAACAGAAAAACTCGGTATATCTGGAATTATGAAGAAGCAAAATTTGATAAATTAGTAGGACTTGACTTTAATTATATTCAATGCAACGAGATTTGCAGTCATCAAGGCCTAGACAAAGAAGAGCAAAGCAAAAGGTTAGTCAAAGTGTTGTTGTTTGTCATTCATAAATTATTTAAATGAAATTGTAGATTGAAACTCTTTGGTTTAAATCTGATCGAGATTAAGATCGAATCGATCGCAAAGATATTCTTCACCGAAGTACTCAATCCATTTTACATTTATCAGTTTTTCGCAATTGGATTCTGGGCAGCTGACGCGTACTATTACTATGCTTCGTATATCTTGGTAATGTCGATTATTTCGCTTACCCTGACCACTTACCAAATCAGAGTTAACCAACGACGACTAAGGGACAAAGTGTTTGGTTCTACTGATGTGCTCGTGTCTCGGACCAAGGATCACTACGAACAAATCAACTCGAGCCAACTTGTGCCTGGAGATATTCTCATACTCGACCGAGAAAGGTACCTTCCGTGAATATTACCATCGTAGTGTGCAACTTAGAGCTTTCCTTTAATATTGCTAGTTGTCAACTTTATTGCGATTTGGCACTTTTGTCGGGCGAAGTGATCGTTAACGAGAGCATGTTGACAGGAGAAAGCAACCCAGTGACCAAAACACCGATTCGAGACAGCAAGGACATATACGACCACAAAAAGGACGCAAAGCACATTTTGTTTTCAGGTACCACCATCATTCAAGTGCGTCAGTTGGGGTCGACCAAACCTAGGGCAGTAGTGATTCGGACCAATTTCGAGACTGCCAAGGGTGAGCTGGTCAAGTCGATTTTGTTTCCAAAACCAATCGATTTCAAATTCAGTCGCCACATAAACCACTTTCTCATGGCCATGGCGTTGATTGCATTAATTGGCTTCACTTACACTGTTACCCTCAAGATCATAAGAGAAGCCATTTTCACCGAAATCCTGTTCAAAGCAATTGACTTGGTGACCATTGTAGTGCCACCAGAATTGCCAGCTGCGCTCACTATTGCCACCATGTTTGTGGATAAACGGTTTGTCTGTTAAGGTAATTATATCAATAAAATGATCATTTATCCTTGACAGACTTCGCAACAGACAAATATTCTGCATGTCACCACGAGCTATCAACATTAGTGGTTGTATTGATTGTGTTTGCTTCGACAAGACTGGAACACTGACAGAGGAAAGTATTGATTTTCATGAAGTCGTTCGAACCGAAGTCAAAAAGACAGGCGAATGTAACTTTGCCCAAGCAGTCACCCAAGTTAGCTCACTCAGTGAGTCTGATTGTTTACTCAAATGTCTAGCCACTTGTCATTCTTTGAAATTGCTCAGTGGAGATTTCATTGGAGATGACCTAGAAATAAAGCTGTTTAACTGGACCAATTGGCATCTTGAGGAACCGGAGAATACCGAAGAAACCTATGGTTACACAGTGCCCACTGTGGTCACTTCGCCACAACAGAGTATCAAACTAGGGGTTTTGAAACAATTTCCATTTACCTCAAAATCTGCTCGAATGTCTGTGATTGTAACCAAACTCGAAACAGGTGTGAGCGATCAATTTGAATTCTATATAAAGGTTTGATGCCAGTCAAATAAACTTTGATCGTCATTTGAACCATTCTCTAGGGAGCCCCAGAAATGATAATAAAAATGTGCCGTCAAGAAACTGTACCTAAAGACTTTGGTTCAATGCTTGATGAGTACACTAGAAAAAGTTATCGTGTTCTGGCAATTGCATACAAACAAATTGACAAGATGACTTCCAAACAAATGGACAGCAACACGATGGAAGTCTATGAAAATGACTTGGTCTTTATCGGGTTGGTTGTGATGAGGAACATGCTAAAAGAGAGCAGTATTAAAACCATACAAACACTTAACGAAGCGAATATTCGTACCATCATGGTCACTGGTGACAATTTGCTGACTGCACTTAGTGTGTCTCGAGAGTGCAACATCACACAAGACGAAGAGATGGTCATTGTGGAAACAGAGGAAATGGTCAGTGGCATGACTAGACCTACACTGAAGTGGCATCACTATCAGCAGAATGGACAGAAGACCCAAACCAACAATTCGCACATTATATCCGTGGGGCCAAACGAAAGGTAATTGAAAGTTGTCCATCTTATTAAGTAGATAATCATTTGGCTCGATAGGTACAAACTTGCCATGACAGGACAGACTTTCAAAGTCATTCGAGAGTGTTATCCCGAGTTGGTGTCCCAGGTAATGGTTCGTTGTGCGATATATGCCCGAATGGCACCGGAACAGAAGCAACAGCTGGTGGAAATGTTACAATCGGTTGGATATTACGTAGCCATGTGTGGTGATGGAGCCAACGATTGTGGTGCACTCAAAGTCGGCAAGTTAATTAATGTTCGAATGGCTAATGTTTGCTGCTAACGATAGATGGGGATGTGTGCTGTGCTGTTTTGCTTGCTTTTTTGACAAATGGCCAATGATTAGTTAACTAATGGATGGATCCTTTGCTTTTAGCTCATGCCGGTGTTTCTCTCTCGGACACAGAAGCTTCCGTTGCATCAGCGTTCACTTCTTTGACTGGCCAGGTGTCATGTGTTGTGGACCTGCTCCGAGAAGGTCGAGCTTCGTTGGTATCTGTGTTCGGAATCGTTCGTTATATGGCGTGCTACAACATAACTACCTTCTTGGCTATCTGCATTCTTTACTTTGTAATTCTCTAATTGATTCAAATAGAATATATTCCGGTTAGGTATAGCAATGGCATTAACTAATTTCTATTTTACATTAGTTCCACTCGGCCCTTACTGATATTCAAAACCTCTACCAAGACGTAGCAATCATATCTTTGTACATTTTTCTCTGTAAGTATTTACGATCTACGATGAACTGATTGTTGACTCATTTTCATTTACGAACTTTAGTTGGCAGAACATTTCCATATGAAAAGTTGTCTCCTATTCGTCCTCCGACCTCTTTGATTGGAATATCACAATTTTCATCTATTTTATTGCAACTTACACTAGTGGGCATTACCCAATTTTCCACTGTGTTTTATATTCGTCAACAATCGTGGTTTATACCACACAACATAACTGGAGAAGAAACAGAAAACGAGGACTATGTTTGTCACGACAATTATGCTTTGTTCATAATTCAAATCTTCCAGTACGTTACTTTAGTAATCATTTTTTCTAAAGGAGCTCCTTACCGACAACCTTTCTACAAAAACAGTGAGTATTTCATTTTAATGGATAATATTTATCAGATTATTTTTTTAGAACTTCTTACTTTGGCCATAGTGGTCACCTCTGCAATAACTCTTTTCATTGTGCTCACTCCCGAACGTCCATTTCCAGGGATTGCCAAAGTCTTTGGGGTAAGCTACAAATACAATCTAATTTAAATTCAATTTGTTTATTTTTTTTGTTGTATTCTAGCTCGACTATGAAGGATTTCCTTTCCTATTTCGACTTCAACTTGTGGGATTGAACGTAGTTCATTTTGTTGTGGCGATTCTCGCTGAGGTTTGAAATTTTCAACCTAACGTTTATTGAATTTATTTGGTTATAATTTTAATTCAATTTCATTTGATAGAAATTTATTGTGGAACAATTTATTTCCAAGCTCACTCGAAAGTACAAAAAACATCCTTACGATGAGATATACAACGAAACGCACAGTCTCGACTGGATGGCCACCCGTTAGATATCGATTGGAGATGGAATTCAATTTATGTCCGCCATTGTTTGATTTACCGCTGTTGCCAAATTGATATAAATCATCTGGTCAAGCGGCCAATCGAACTCTAATATTATTATTTGTGCTGCCCGCTCGCCTTAATAAACAGTGCCAGAAAGCAATTCTTTATTCTAGATAGATTGAAATTTATATCGATGCTAATTTATAGATTATTGCTGTCCCATGAAGAATACTGCACCGAACGAAGCCATTTGGGAAAGTGGTCCAATAAATATTGATGCTCCAAATGGACATATTGACAGTGCCAATGCGGTGGCCAGTAAATGGAAAACACGACGCAGAGCGAATGGAAATCTAAATAACACGATTAGAAATTATTTCAAAATTGACATCAACCACTGGGCCCGCTTTGAGCTCGGACAGATGCTTCTTGTCCGACACAAATGATTTGTTCGACTCGCGAGTCGCGACGGACCGACCAAGACAAATGCTCTCGAGCTGCAATTCATCCCATACAGCGGTCGGCTTTGGTGTCCACAGCATTTGATCGATATGCCCATTTGTTAGACAATTCGATTCGAGCTTTGCTACGAGATGAAACTTATACCATAGTTGGTGTAGTTGATTGGACCGAAAATTGAAAATCCTTTCTGTATGTTTCTGTCGAGTTGGGCCGAATGTAATAGCTCCTCAATGTTGCTTTTCAGTGATGCGCCGCTCTATTTCGGTTTGCTCTGGCACATTAGGCCACTCTGTCTGTTTTGTTTCATTGTGATACGGTCAAACTAAATCGCTATCTCGTATTGCGAGTGGCATAAATATCAATTTGACTATGCAAATTTTATTTAGTTATTTCCAGTGGCACCGTTCCTCGCAAAAATTACTATAATCTAATATCACTTAGATCAAATTGAATCAAATGACCGGCAGTGAGAGTAGTGCAAGTGCAAGTGGACCATTGGACGGCCACCGAACGCAAACAAACGAGCTAACGAAATTGAAAGTTGAAAGCATAAGCATATGACGATCATGGTGGACTATCGATCAGGCAAATGGCATATTTAAATGTGCTCCCTAGTTCGAATGGCGCACCCGGCAGGAGGCAATCTATTAAGGCTCCCTCGTTTGATTCTTGTTTACTTCACTCTCAGTATTGCTTTGATCGCATTCCATTATGAAATCACTAATATCCTCGATATGTCCCAAAAGTTCCCTTTCCACTGGGCAAATATTGCAAATCAACTTTATAAACTTTGCCTTTTGATTCCTCAATTGGCAGACTAGATTTATTGTGTTCAGTGTAGAGGTGGAGAGGTTAGAGTGAAAACTCTATTGACCGATCCAGTAATGGAAATGCTCCTTGCAAAGATGACTCTTTCTCTTGCATTGCAATATGGTATTTGACTGTATTCTCTTGCTGTTGCTTATTATTGTTGATAATGGGATCGAGTGCTGATGACTCGGTGATGAGGAACTCCGACGAGGACATAGTCAAGCAGTGCATTGTCAATCTGGCCGAATTGATTGGCAATCTATGGCGAGAGAGAATCAAGTGTGCAAACACCAAATCGAGATAGAATATAGTCATAATAGAGAGGCATACCAGGCAGTTTAATTTAAAATTAAAATTCCAACAGACGCCCAAAAGACTGTTCACTGTTTGCTTTGCTTTGCATCATGAAACTACAGAACAAAATAAACAAAGAAATTTTGAAATTTTAATTTGCCCACACTAAGTTGCCAACAATGAATGGTTCATTTGGGTGAGCATCGTTAATGGCCTTTGGATGGAGCGGTGCGGTGATAGAGCCGGTGGTGCCTCACCAGTTAGACCTTCCTGGCACAATTTATGCAAATTAGTAGCCTTCATTATCGATGATTCTAGATCGTCTGTCAGCACAAGTTCAATTCACAAATTCAGTTCGGAGGTCTAATTGATTTTTGGCCATTGAGAAGACAGCAAACTCAGCTGAACAATCGAAATAGTGCTTGCTCGTGTTTAGTGACAATCGAGGTGACCTTTCAACAGCACCAGGTCCAGTGCTTGTGAACGTCCACCAGCGTCAACTTGAGTACTCGTGCAAAAACACTATGAATTGTAATGTGCAGCGCCAAAGTGAGAATGAAGCATTCTCGGTTGGGAGAATGTTTGCATATTCGCATCTTGACTTCTTGGCATCTGGTTGCATTGGTGCGTCAGTCATCTCGTTGATTATTGCAAGCAACGTGGTCGAGAGCAATTGGCAATGCCATTTGCCACTTTGCTTATGTCACCACTGTCACCACTGTCAAAAGTTTAATCTTCACAAGTAACGAATGTAAATTGTATTCCTTGTCTGGCATTGTCTGCTCCACTTTTCGCCATTCTTACCATTCTTCTCATTATTGTCAGTGCTCTCCAATTTGCATAATAACTGGATGCGTCCCGGCAAGTAAGTCTCACTGATCAGACCTGTGTGATGTGTTATCTCTCATCGAATGCGAATTATTAATCTGCAAATGCGCGCATATTGCCTTTGTTGTTGTGTTTTGGTGCACTAATTTACATTTGTCCTGTCATTCGGTGATTGCACAGTGTCGCGCTGAGTGACTTCCATGTTGAGTCTATTAAATTGAGCTAATTTGCATTACTGACATCGTTGGCCAGATGAAAATATTAACTATTCACAATAGACCATTATTGTCGTTAGTATTGATATGCGTCCGCCAGAGAGGGTCCAATAAAAGTGTCAAATTTCGGAGCCAACAGAGGATAACAAGCTAACAAAGCCAACGAACAGAAAGGACAAGTTGATTTGATTTGATTGCCTGTTCTGGTGAAGCTGCCACGGAAGCAAACAGCGCGCACTGACACACACCAACACATCGATCGATGCTTGACTGCGATCGATGAGCTTGCCTTGCCTGCTTTATGACGCATCCACCGAGAGTTTGATTTAAATGAGACTTATTGCTCGATGACAGATGTGACACTTTGACACTAACCAATACACTTAATAAAAGATCTTTCAGGCCTACCAGTCAACTGCAATTCTAGTTACGCACATTAACATAATTCCCAAAGTTAATATTCTAATCGACAAATATATTGCTCATTGCTCTTACTCGTGTTCTTTTTAAATCAATTAATTTGGAACCTTTTATTAGCCGAGCTAATTTGAACAAGTTGCGATAAGTTGCATTGACCTCGCGCGCTCTCATATCGAGCTGAATATTTTGCCAACGTTCTGCCTGGCATTATTCATGCCAATCTAGTGCTTTCTCTCTTTTTTGATTATGTTTTCTAGAGCTATACTTATGGGCCACATTGATTGTCATATATTGTCATATACTGGTAGCCAGTATATCGGCACACTTGCAGCCTCAATGTAGGCATGTCCAATATGGTGCACCAATGGTCATTGTAGTCCGAAGCGGGCAAGCGAACAAATTTAATTATTCGATAATAATAACAATAAGTCGTATGCATTCGAGACAAATATCGTCCGATTGGACCAAAAGCGAATTCTCCCTTTTTGCATTGATGCTGATGACGACGATTATTAATGAATGGTACGCGACTAAATTACTAAATTAGTGACCAAACAAGGCGAGTGCAATTGCATTCCCTCACTCGGATTCCTTGGTTTCATTTTGAAATTCTCCGTGCCTCTGCTCTGGTTGGTTCGTGCCTTGGCTGGAGCGTTATGTTTATCTACTAGAGCTAAATAAATAATATGCTGACCAGTGTGCATGCAGTGCCGTAGTGGTAGTTTTGATTAGAAGCCATTGCCCATTGCCCAGACGGAGAGTGCAAATAATTTGCCACTTCTCGCTGGCCAATTGGCGATCGTTGGTTCGGGCGGAGTGGAATTCTTCTTTCTCGGTATCGAAGAGTATGATTACATTGATATCGCCTGCACCCAGACTCGGTGGCACAGGGCACCACTAACCGAAGTGATTCACTACCACTGACCAGTGCATTAGTTGCATTAGGAATATAATTGTTTTATAGCTTAACTCGTTTGTTACCAGCATTGGCAGTGAGCAGTAGTGAACAGTAGTGAGCACTACTGCCAGTCCAGTTATTAGTGCAGTCTCATTACAAAAACTATTACTCTAGTGCTGGTGAGTGCGGCCAGTAATGAGCACAAACAACTAGCACGATGTCCATCGCAGTGCACAAAGGCTATTTGGTCCATTTTTTCCAAATTGATGCACTCGTACAGGGCCAGTTGGTCTCAGTGAGCATTAGCAATAATCCATAGCGATTGCATTTGCAGAAGGGCTGCATTTAATAAATATTAAATGGTGGACAGTCAAAATTAAAGTGCTCCACAGTGGTAGTGCACCATCGGTCTATTGCACTAGTGCACTATTAGGCGCAGTAATTATTGCCACTGCCTGACACTGCGAGCATCGCCACTTGGACTGGCTCCTCTGTGTGCATTGTGGCACCGAAGGGGAAAGTCGCCACTGGTCGATTCGACAAAATGTTTCCTTTACGCTTTCAGCGTGGATGAACACCGACTCGATAACGGCAATTTGAAAGATGAGGCCAAAAATGAGGCTTCGCTGCCACACTTCTCCATTGAGCGATTCCGCAAACAAAACAATAATTATTTGGACAAACACATCGAAGTGGCAAATTAATAAACCTAGCTGAGTTATAGTTTTAATATCGCACAGCTGCAGGCAGACTCAGTCCACCGTAGAGAGGCGACTGGCGAGTAATTAATGTCTATTGCCGCATCGATTGGCGACAGACGGACAAATTGAGGGCGCCATAGAATGCAAATTTAATTAAAAATTGAATTTATATCGAAATTAATTAAGGCCAACCCTGGGCATGGCAATGGCGTTTGATAAATGGCCACTAGTGCACCGAACTAGCAAAACAGTGCAGCCACTTTTTGCTATTAATTAGCACTCGACTGTTTGAGTAGAAAATTTAAAATGCGTTAATTAAACATTTTTATGCAAAAAAATACATTAAAACGAGCGGAGCAGTGAAATTTTGAACTCCACTGATTAGTTGGCATTTGGGGAAATTGTTGCCAGTGGGCCAGAATGAAGCAACCAGGCCGGTGGCTGTCAATGTTTGATGTATTCCATTTTGATTGTGCCAATATGCCTGCCGATGGCTCGCTCCGTTCGAGTCCATTTCTCAACTTGTCTCAGTCTCGGGCTTACTCTCACCCGCTCCACATCCCTTTGCCCTCGATCGCTAATCACTCATCTGTAGAGGCAAAGTTTAATGCATTTTTTGTTCGCTCATTTGGCTGCAACAATTCATCATCACCGGGGCCATCACCCTCTTGAGCACTGCTCAGCATCCTCACCAGCACTATACAAATTAATATCACTCGAGCAGAATCTCAACACAACGCTAAAGTGGCAGCAAGTAGGCAAAGATAGCAATTAATATGCCCAGTAATGGCAATGACATGGTCGATGATGAAAGAAAAGCAAAGGGTGGCCAGGGCCGAGTGGAGTGGCCTGTCGAGCGCATCACACCAACTCATTCGATTGATCATCTCGGTGTCCAACTGAAATGACACACTCTTGAAGCTCTCTGTTCGGTGAGGCGTTCGTTGAACGGACTCCCGAGTTGGAACTCTCGAGTCTAGACTCGAGACTGTAGGGCTGCTTACTCGGTCTGTAGACTCTGTGCCCCATTCGGTGGCACTTGTCAGCACCGTGTGCTTGTAAGTCAAGAAAGCGGTCTAATCGTGCTAAAAGGGTATCGATGCTTTGTGCTATCATTTCTTCATTTATCTTGCTCTTGTGCCTTTGTCCCCTCTGCTGCTCAAAAGCAGCCATTCCTCGCCATGCCTCTGTGCCTTGTGCACCAGAGCACTTATGAAATATTAATGCCCTTTGCCGGAGAGGCAAAAATTAGTGACAATCCTCGGGACAAGCACAGTGGTTGACTAGTCCAAATGCAAGTGTCACTGACAGTACAGTACTGCAGTAATAATAAAGATGAACTCAATGCGAAAGAGTTTAGATTGACTAACGTCATTATCTCGATCAAGTTGGCTCCAAATGAGTGACTCACTGAATGGGTTAATGCAATCGAGATTGGTCTGCCACTGATGGCTATCGCCAGTCCTCTCTCAATAAATGCAATTATAGCCCGTTCTCTCTAGATGGCAAATTTGCCGTGTCCGCTACTGTCCATCTTGAATTTATTTAATTTGATGCTCGTCCCAACAAAGTTTGGCACAAACTTTGTCCTATCGAGATGTATTCGAACATAAATTATAGTAATGGCGAACTCATCTCTGCTTCTGTCATGTGGACCTTTTAGCCATTCGGCCAGAGCACTCAATTTGGCACTAATTAGCGATTGCTCTTTGTCGTGACGCCTTGGCTTGATTACTTTCTCTGTATTGGAGTGATGTGCGAACCAGTCCAGTGCAAATATGTCGATCGATGGTGAGG
Organism: Rhizoglyphus robini; assembly: GCA_023373905.1. Classification (NCBI taxonomy): domain Eukaryota; kingdom Metazoa; phylum Arthropoda; class Arachnida; order Sarcoptiformes; family Acaridae; genus Rhizoglyphus; species Rhizoglyphus robini. The sequence goes on along the minus strand of JAKIJQ010000007.1, from coordinate 3,918,563 downwards.
TAATAGACAAGTGTCATGTTGGGTTCTGTTGTATTGTCCGTGTCCAATCAATTTATGCCGAACAATTTGGCACACGAGTGCTGCGCAACGGTCCTGACACATAGCACAGTGCCGTATGAATATTAAGAGAGATATCGATATGATGCTGTGCCAGTTGCACCCAATTACGATGCAAACGAGTCGATTAGGCTCGGTTCTGTTTATTCTCTCGCCCAATGTGGCAATTTGGCACAATGGAGTCATTAATAGAGCGCATAACTGTGACTTGTCTCATATGTTGGCCACACTTGGCTGTGGAGATCAGTCTTGGAGAATACATCGAGCAAAGGTCGATTGGCAACATCGAGCCGAGTCACGTGGCCAGGCGCGTGTTTCTTTTATGACAACGCAAGGCGTTTGCACAGTTTGGCATGCACATGCATTGCACACAACACAACACGCGATTGGAACGAATTCGCACGTCCAATGACTTCAGCAGACTCTGTCATGCTCGGCTCGAGTATGCAAGCGTTAAATTAGCTTCCGTCGGGTCATGCCACCCATTCACCGACTGTTATTCGTTATTATTCATGATTGCCTCGATTAGATTCTCGCTGATTCAATTAGCAAATCAATAGACGCCATATTGCTACTTTCCAAATTGGACATTTGTAAACAAACACGTACTTATGAATCATACCACTGGCATGAATGTGTCATCTCGCTTGGACGCAATTTTGTGCATTCCACCTGCGACATTAGTTTGGCCCGTAAGCATGCGAGCAAACATTAACTAGGCACGTGTGGCGATTTCGATAATAAACGAAACATTTATTCAGATGGCGAATTGTTTAACTCGAACATATCGATCTGATCGGTGTAATCATATTCTCGAAGTGCGTGATCAACTTGCCAGTTGAGGGATAAGGCCAAATGAAAGCAATTGCTTGGAAGTAGTTATTGACAGCTTAACACGGACCAAGTCTGGTTGCTGGTCTGTGTGCCTCTATCGATTGTGTGCAGTCACTACTCTGACCACTACTGAGATGACCAATCAATAAATAACGACTATTTGAGTCAATCGCTAATTACTACTACAGCCATGGCAACACTCGCACCAGAGCAGTCATATCACAAAGATGGAAAGTCCCGCCAAATGGGAGCTGTGGTAGTGGTGGTGAAAATTGCCGATTAACTTAAGATTAGAGTGAAAAGTTTTAAATTAAATAAAACCATTTTGGTTTGCTCTGCTTTTGGTCTGCCGTTGACCACAATCGGGACAAATAGCTCGGCAAGGCGACAAGCTCGATTGTTGCTGTCGACTGTGGATGCGGCAAGTGGGCAATTGAGCCAAGACAATCTCCAAATGGACCGAGTGCAGTCCTGTCCGGATGCGGTATATAGCCGCTGCAAAGTGTAAAGTTAATTTTTTAATGTGCTAACACTCGAACAAGTCGCATTTTCCTCTAACGCTCTAATGCTATCGGCTTGGTTTGGTTCGGTTACGACTTGCTTTCTTGGCAAATAATCAATAATAATAATAATAATGTTTATTAATTTAGTCCAAATGGCTTTTATGGCGTGGAATATAATAAAGTGAGTACTGCGCCAAGTGAAATTAGTAATTTGTATTCCGAATCGGTCTGCATTTGAATAGTGCTGGACGCCATTCGGAGTGAGTCTTGCTGCAAATGACGCCCGTCTGTGCGTTATATTAAATTATTGCCATTCGCATATAGTGGACTGACGATTAGCGAGACTTCATTCATGCGCCTTGCTGTGTCTGCACCCAAATGGAGCAGCGCAATTATTACTGTTGGCCTGTGTGGCTGTGTGCGCCCAACACAGCGCCCAACACATCTATGAATCTATATATTTATTATTTTTGCGATGGCGTGATGGGACCAAAGCACTAAGACAAAGACAGGAGGAGTTATCATCGATGGAAGGCGGTTTATGGATGGCGAGCTTCATATTAATCGAGCAGATATGGATTGTACTGGTCAGAAGAGCCACTATAGAACGCGTTATGAAATGATGCATCGAGCCAAGCACAGAGTGCACTGCGCTCAACACACTCACTAGACAACTCGACGCCAATGCCAGACTTTGCCTAACATGACGCCACTCAGACATCTTCCACGCGAGATCCTCCTTCTTGTCTTATCGAAACCGCACAGACGGGGATGGACTAAAGTGTTGCTACCGAGAGACAAGGCACAGCACTTTTATGTATTTTCATAATTGCCGGCCTAGCAATTAATATTGCCGTTGGTGTTCACAAAGGCGCCATTTTGGGCTGCTCGCTGTCGAGATAAAGGGAATGTATTAATTAATTCTGCCTGCTTCCCGATAACTGAATAAATCTATTTTTACTTTTAATTTTATTATTGCTGATAAATTAGGCACTGCTCGGGCACCGTTGTGTTATGAATAAGATTGTACCAGCAGAGAATTGGCCAACACAAGAGTAGACCAAGCCTGAAAGTGCAACCTTACTGCCGAGATGACATTTGAATGCATTGACGGCACTAAATTGATTATATCGATTATTAGTGCAGGCACAGGCAATTGGCAGCACTAAATTGCACTCGAACTGAACGCCACCGAGCTTGTCAACTTGAGCAGGGTCCACCAGAGACACTAGACAATGGTGCTTATAATTAGATTATTTTAATAAATATGAGCACAGTGCGCTGCCACTCATTCACTGGTCAGTGCGTTGAATTATTCATGCTCAGACGGTGTCAAATTGGAATTTGAATTCGCTTATCGCCGATCGAAGAAGGATTAATCTAAGTTGCAGATAAATAAATAAACTCGCTCGATATATGAGAATTTATATTGCAGCTCGATTAGAGCCGACTGCAAACACAAGCTGAGATGTACATGGAGGCAGAATTATTTATGGTCGTAATTAAATCCAAAATTAAGCCAACAATTTCAGTGCCTCAGTATGGGGACGCCTGGCTAGTTGGCTCATTAACCGCCAGTGACCAACTGACTGACCGTGCTGGGTAGAATTAATATTTAAATTTGCTATTGCACTATTGTACGATTGGATATATTGGACTTATTGGTCCGAATGGAACTGTTGGCACTATTTGCATAGAGCATTGCATAGTCACAGGCAGACCTAAGGACTCGGTACTTGTTGTATTCTTCATAAATCTTGATCAGTCCACGATGGCCACCAGACAATCGATTGGCAGAGTCGTTTTGTGTTGCGGTGCTGGTGGCCACTGGTCGGTCTAATTGGTGCAGATCGCATAATTTAAACAAGAATGCGTTCAGATAATTAAAGTGGACACCGCTTCATTGCATTGGCCTAATGCAAATGTCCATTTGTGCGACTGCAATTGGTCTGATAATGCGATTAACTCATTAGAGCAGCCAGCACTAATCCGCAGAGGTCGATTGGCTTAGTTGCTTTGGATTAGTTCGCATGTGGCCAGTTGATTGTGTTTACTCAGTCTGGTGGGACAGAGTGTTTTTTACTGTTGCAACTGTTACAACTGTCCAGGCACTAATGACGACCAAACTGAATGACCAAACAAACAAACCACCCAACTGAGCGCATCCATATTTGCATTGCACCATGTTCGTTCCAATTAGATGTCATAATTTACATTTGTCCTTTCATTTGACGTCTTTGCCAACTGAGATGAGCTTTGTTATGGCCCAATAGGTCTTCAATTTGCACATGTTCATTTAGTAATTAATTCCAGTTTCAATTAAACCAGACCGGTTGGTTCGATTATGAGACAGCCCCAACAGCAGCATCAACAGCACCTAATCCAGGCTCACCAATGACCAATCTGATTGCGTTCTTCTTATCCTATTATGTGCGATGGTGCCTTTATTATTTATAACGCTTTAAATGTCCAGTCTCGGTTTGATTGCATTCGCTTGTTTTATCTTTTCGCCTGGCGCTTATCGTTTGTTTGTCCTGTTGTGACTGCCAATAAAGCGACCACTAAGACAGTGTCAGTGCGCGTGTTGCTGTTCGAGTTTGGTCGGGTCTGGGTCGGGTGTTGTGCTGGTGTTGGGCAGAGGGTCTCAATCTGGAAAGTGGCTCGCAATCACTTTGCCAAATCAAGCACACAAGATTGGAGAATTAATTCGTGGCACTAGCGAGAGAACCAAACATAATCGAACCAGCTTGGTCCAATGCAAATGGCACTCACAATGAGTAAATCCATTTTGCAAAGCAAACATCTCATTGCAAGTGCATTATGTGCAGTGGACAAATCCTCTCATTTGAGTCGATAGGGTTCGGTGTGTGTGTTTGACCATATATTGTCTGCTTTTATGCGTGATGACATGAGAATGACATAAGAAGACCGACCGATAATAAATAAGAATTAATGCCTCAACGAGAGCAACACAAGCAAGACAACACCGGAGGATGCATTTGTGCACTAAATTTATGTGGCCAATTGGACATTTGGCCAGTTTTATCTAATTTGCGCACAAATTCACTCGGCCCTTTATTATTCGGTCGTAGAGAGAACGTGCCTATGTTCCCGTATTATGGCCGCCGATCTTGTCCAAACAGTGACACTTGCAGGGAAAACATGATGCTTGTGTGCAGGCCATAAATAGACTCGTTGACAATGTTGTCCTGTTCGGACAGTCGTGACCACCGCTAAGACAATCTCTCCCTCTACAATAAGTCCAATCGATTCATTTACATCTCTGGCAGGCTGTCAGTGCAAGGGATGTGCCACTAGTCGAGTGGTGCAGTCCAGTGGATGAGCAAACTGCAAATTAGTGTTCAAACTAATGTGTCTTATTAGCGACATAATTCCAATGACTGACTGCATATCAGCCAAACTCGGCCCGACACACGTTGTCTGAATGCTAATGAACAGTCTGCATGACCAGATAACTGACCATTGGCCATTGCTAACATCATCAATGCATTTGCTTGGTTTAATGCAGCGCAGAGTACCGACACTGGACCGATCGATCCAATCGTTCGGCACATTCAATGTCCACTGCATTAATTATTCACTTCCATTCTAGTACTCTGTTCTCCACTTGGCTAATTAGTGAAGTTATGAAGATAAATCAAATTTGCCATTTGGAAAATAATTACTTTGGACTTGTATGTTCACTGTGAGACTTGCATGAAGACTGGGGCAAAAGGCATCTTGTCTGAATAATAAATTTATATCGCTCGGTGAGAATAGATGAACGAGCGGGTCTGTCCGGTGGAGTGACCACTGGTCAGTGCCTGGTGCACTGGTGCGCCGAGTGGAATACATCCTATATGCATCATTAATCACATTAGACCAGTGGATAACTGTGCATATTGGCAAGCAGAGCCAATTGAGCACCGAGTAATGATTCGATTGGATCGCCTTGTTCGCCTGCACGTCTGCACCATCATGTCCTACTCCTAGGATATATCACATATATCGCATTAATAGAGGAATATTTTAAGCGTTTCAAATTAAGTGCTACACTGGACAATGTCCACCCGGGCCATACGTCTGCAATGCCATAAGTAGGGGCGTGCGTACGTGCATGTGTCGATGCAATTTGGCAACGCTTTTGATGCTTGCTTGCTCCATCGCTGACTTCCTTTGCCTTTTCCTGTACAAATAATAATTTGTTCTGTAATTTGGCAGTGAAGATGTTTGCCTCGCCATCCGATAAGTTCCATTTGCAATCTTCTCCCCGTACGGCATAAATTATTGCATTTGCTCGGTGTCACAGTGGACATGAGGCCTAATAACTAATTAATTGAAACAATCGGCCAATTTGCCATTGTTCCGTTGGTGCACTGTCTGCTAAATGGAGCAACACTTGCTCTGTGACCACTCTGAAATGACCGAATGCAGCTCTGAGGCCAAAATGACCAATGCACTATGCTCGTGTTGCAAATGGTCATTTCAGACTGAGGTGATTGTCTTTCTAAATGGTTCTTTAATAAAGAGAGGCGAATAAATTAATAAACATTATAGCGACACAAATGACTAACAAGGTGACATCACTGGAGACCAAGTTATTGTTATAAACGTTGAAGAGAGACCTCTAGAGACCACAAACTGTTGGCCCGTTACGAGGCACAGACACCGTTTTGATCGGTCTGCTCTCGCATTAATAGAGTTATGAATGACACAAAGCTGACTCCGAAACTGTGCTTAAATCTCTCTCCACTATTCTATGTCGATTACTTTGTATGCCATTGCACCGATTTGAAGTGATTGCACGTCAGCAGCAACAACAGCAGCATTTTTACCCCAATTTGGTGCATTTGAATTTGTGAATTTGCCCGACTCGATAATTAGCGACATTAACCGAATAGCATTAGAATTCTAATAGTTCTGGGTAATAATAATGCTAAATGCGTCCGTTGAAGAATGACTGCAAAGATTAATTAAATTTGATTTGTCATTCGATGCTGTTCAATGGCGACTCGCCTGGAGATGGCACACTGTGTAGTGATATTCTAGAAATCGAGATGCACGCCAATAATGGAATAGACGGACAGAGAGAATGAGACAGTAATGAAATTGCCACTGCTCCATTGGCTCTCTACTCTGGTGGGTAATGCTAACTGGAGCATATTAAGACAAGAACACTGCAATGATTATGATTTGGCGAGCGGTGCAAGGCGAAACGATCGGTGCAGTGGCAAATAATAAGTAAATAGATGGATGAAAGGACAATAATCGAGAGAATAATAAGCTGAATGATGAGCACAGTGATGAACATGATAAATAGGCGCAATTAGTGGAGAGAGCACTGAAAAGGCGGACCACTCAAATGGCACATCACCGCGATGACGAGCACTGGTCGGCAATATGGTCCGCTCGGTGGCTGCATCTCTGGCTGCTGCAGCTTCGTTTTGGCCAATATTTGCATTGATCACCGCTTCTGCTCGCTCTTTGTTCGGCTCAGTGTGTCGCGCCAATAGCCAACTGGTAACAAGGATATGACAGTCCAAATTAAATTGCTTTGTTTTTGCTCTCTGCAAAGAGGAAACGATCCATTTGGACCCAACTGTCACTGGTGAACGGTCACTGACAGGATGCAGCCTGATTGGGAAATGGAGCAGTCCGTTTGAGGCAATATTTGATAATTTAATAGTTTGATTCGATAATCTTTGCTTGCCATTTGCGGGCACAATTACGCAGGATTAATGTTGCCGCAGTGTTTGAACAGAACCACCACAACAGGCACAGTACAAATGCAATCTAATTTTGATTTATACTCCATCCATGCAATACATGTAGTCCACAGTGATCCATTCGAATGGGACTGGCACATTTAAATGACTTGCAAGACCTTGCAAGTTCCCCACAAGTGCCATTTGAGGCATCATTTCACTATTGACACACAAATGTAATCTGCCTTGAACAGATTAGTGGCAAATATTTGCAAATATGGCATATGTGCTCACTGCATCGACTCGATTCACAAATGGTTCTTTCAAGGTAATTACTTCATCTATGCATAACTCATGCCACATAATATACAAAGTTTTTTAGACGATCGGTTTGATCAGTTTGTTATGAGTCACCAGCGAAATCTATTTTGACACTTTTCGTGTTGGTCTATTGGCGTGCGTGAGTGAGACAACGAGTAGGTTCGAGGTATCGAGTGGTTCGCGTGTCAAGTTTCATCAGACAACTTTGATCGCATTTGTACGAAACTCACTAATCGATTGTATTGTTTCCAGTGAGGCAAGCAACGATGTGAATGTGATGTGTGACACATGTTTATGCCATTATTGCACTTGGCTCACTTCACTCCTGTCTGCACTCATCGATTTCCTCGTATTACTGAGCAATTTCATATAACTGAAAATATTTCCCAGTAATTTATCATTTTGACATTCAAGCACTATGTAAGCGGCATTTGCATTTTGTGTGCGCACATTTTTGTGCATCAAACTGAAAACAAACTTTACTCATGTCCTCTACTGAATTTTGTTTTTCGTCAAAATGTATTTGTAAACTTGTAATCAATTTAAGCCAATTGAAAGTGATCTCAATTTTGTTTTATTTTGACTGGACAGTTATTTCAGGTAGAATGGAGCCTATTCTTCACCAGAGGTCGTTGTGGACACTTGCAAAGAGTATTAAACCGGGCTATTCACCTTTTGTCGGTAATGTTGAGATGGCCTTGATAGCATTTCTTAATTGTCGATCTGAAACTACTTTCAATGTTTTGTAAAAGCTTTATTTGTTCAACACGTAAATGTGAAAGCAAAGTGCAAATAGCTCAACAATGACAGAAAGTATTCACATTTCTTGCTTCGATTGGCAATAAAAATATAACGAAACAGATCCATCGGAAAGGTCTAGACGAATGTTGCATCTGCCGATCCAAAATTAGCACTTGGTCACGTTAATGGAGTTGGCCAGGTTTGGTCGGAGAGATAATCCCTTCAAGTTGGATGATTCGCTTTGCACAGAGAAAAGCCGTTCCACACAAAGGCGACATTGGCCGGTGGCACATTACGGACCATTCAAGCCCCGAAGTGCAAACAGACGCTGCACAGTCCACTGCTTGCTTGTGCGCTCTTCTTTAATTTATTTGTACTTAGCGATCAGTGAGTCAAGCCAAGCAAACGAGTATATTCATCATAAATGGCGATTTTATGAATTTTAATTTGAATCTCATCTGAGCGGGATGACACGACCAAATGCACACATTGTGGCCAGTGCATTCATAGCAGCGGATTTACTGTGAACAGTGTTGGTTGGACGGTGCGGGACCGAGGCCTGAGATATGTCACATATGCGCACTGCCCGAGTGACTATCTAATTCGACGAGTGCACATTATTTATATGCCATTCGAACAAGTCCATTCGTTGGCGGACATGACCACTAAAGCATGAACACATTCGCACTGCCATGCAGATTACTTCCCTTTGATCGATTCATGTCATCTTTAATAAGCGAAAGGTGTGCACCAGCACTTTACTCAATAACTGCTCAGTGTTATGCACTGCAGAACATTGGCCGATTGCCAATTGACGATTGGAAATAACGATTGCGGATTGACATTCGAGTTTAGAGTCGATCACTTCCCAAATTGTCGCTTCTTGATTCCTTCCTAACTGAGTGTAACTCGAGTCTAAAAGGCAAATAAATCTTTTGCTTTGAAAGGAATGAATTGAGACATAGCAATGTGAGTTCAATTAAGACAAGAAGCAGTGAGCGTCCAGACGTGTGGCCAACAAGTTCATTTGCTAGCTCGGTGAGGCCATTTATTTGCATTTTGGCTTCTGTCTTTTGGCCCGAGCATAAATAATAACCCTTAACTGGGTTGTAATAACAAAGCAAGGTGAGCCAAAGTGCTCCATTGGCTTGCACTTGACCTTCTTGGCCTGTCAAGGTCTGGTGTCGTAAAACTATATTTCATTTGCAGTCTTTGGCATACAGCAACCGATTGCATGGTGTATGGCGGAGATAGAGTTTCGCTTTTGTTTGCTATTGCGATCTCGATTTTACTTTTTGGCCCTCAGCGAAACTAAGATAGTTTACAATTGCTCCGATAGCAATATAAAAATAACACCGAGTGATCGCGCGTCATTCTCTTGGTGTCTTTATTTACATATTTAGAAGACTAGTCCGTGTTATATATCAACATTGCCAGATTGCACTTTCCCCAATTTTGAATTCAACGATTTCATTGACTTTGGCACTGAATGTGGAAGAACGAGTAAACATTAATGCCTATATCGAACGTTCGATCAGTTGCCAAGACGAGTTATTGAAAAATGTAAGCCCCCGCCTTCAGTGTAAGATCGCTATAGGCAAGACAGTGAACGATTAATCATATCGAAGAAGACATGGCAGCACAAGTCTGCCTTGAGCAAGGAGGCAGAAGGGAGCCATTCTCATTGGCACAGGCTGTGTTTCTGTTGGCAGGCTTTCTGTGCTCATTGGCCGTGCTTCTGTGGAGGAGTTATGAAAATGGCCAATATTATTAATAATCGAGGGCTCGACCTATGGCTGCCAATTCTATATAGAGGCGGGGATGTGATGATTGGGCTGTGTGGTGCGCTACAAGAACGCCATCACGCCAATCGGACTGCCGAGTGGCTCTAGCCCCGCTCCATCTCATGCCTGAGTGCGATTACATAATGCCCGGTAATAAGACTGCCTGGACGGGCAAGTGTGTGTGCACTAGTCGGCAACAGGCCTCATTCATTGCACTTGTTTTCGACGAGTTCATTTCCAAATTTATACTCAAAGCATTACTGGCACTTCACAGTAGGCAATCAGTGAGCTGTTCAATTCTCTATTTCGGGCCATAAAAGTGTTGTAAAGCCAAAGCTAAATCATGCAAGACCGCTTCAATGCTCACAGGAATAAACAAGAGAAAAAATGAATTTTATTGTCCGACAAATTGGCAAGTGCGGGTTGTGTTAATTGAAAAGTGCCATTCTGCCATTGATCGCGAGTGCACTTTAATTTCAACTTTAATTTGCTCTTAATTGCACAGTGCTGCAAGCTGAGGCGAGAAGCAATTGCTCACTTATGACAATATCGAAGTTATCACCATCAAGATGGCCAATCGAGCCTGTGCGCTGGCCATCCTGGACAGCATTGTTGTGTCAGTAAGAAGCGAGTACTGCTGCCACCACCGGGACAACACCAACAAGCACTCGTAGTCTCCGACCGTCTTCTGGCCAGTAAATGTTCCTAATCTGCCGAGACAGGCACTGGAATAATAAATAAAGCCAAGGCGACATTAAGTGTTATTCGATTTGGATGGCAAAAGACTAGTGAGAACAAATTCTTGACGTGCTTTCGCTTCTACTCGTCCAAAGCATTGCCCAACTGCGAGTTGTTTTTGGCAAAATTGAACACATTTATAAGTGATCTTTTATTGCTTTTTTATTATTATTAAATGAAATGTCATACAATATTGAATATTGCCAGAATAGGGAACGACGGTTTATGGCACAGTGAGGACGACTCACCGAGGCACATGATGGCACTGTAATGATGCTAATAAATACTATGTCTGGCTAATAGCCAGCGCAATGCCAATCGCAAATTCATACAATCCATACAGTGTTCATGTGTTCGGTCGTTTTATGTTGTCTTGTCGGTGTGCACACTATGCCAGTGTCGTCACCGGCAGCACAGCATTCGTGTCGATCGGCACAAATCGTCGCCTTGCAGTGAGAATCAACTTGCCAACAAGTATCTATTCGTCAAGCCCACAGCTGGCCTATCACTCGATCCACCAATCGACATTTGGAAACGCTCGCTTTGTCTCTTCTTCTCTGTTTGTCTGTCTCTGTGTGAATATGAAATTTTACAACTTTTTGCCATAACTTGCCGACGAATAAAACCATTTTACGATCGAAACGAACAGTAAGGTATGCACTTGAATAAGACAGTCTGCCAGATGACTTCGACTGGTGTATTTGTCCCGCCATTTGACAATAGACCGACCGGGTCGAATTGACTTGGAGAATCTGCCAACCGGTGCTTGGCCTATCACTGAGCAGATTCACATACATTTGAGGACACTAATGGAAGTGATCGCTTATCAAAGAACTATTCGATTATGTAATAAAGGTAAAAGATCTTTTTATTATTTAGTGCAGGCACAAATAAACAAAGCACTCAGGAGAGGTGCGAGTCGAGAAATGGACAAACTTGATTTATGCCTGGACTATAGTTCCACTGCTTTACGCAACGTGGCCACTTTTATGACCATGCTCTTTGCCGCCACCTTGGCCATGTGTGTCTGAAAAACCGAGAGGTAATTGAATCTGCGAGATGGCCATTGATGAGCGCTATAGATGAAGATAAAGATAAATAGATTGGATATAAGATGAGAAGAGGCCAACACAACGACTGATTGAATGTTGGCAAGGGGTCTCACAACGATGGCTGCTTCTGAAGCTGCCTGGCCTAAGCAAAGCCGTCTCAGGTACATTGCTCTGCATGTACAGTTTGATCAACTGAGACTGCCACTGGCATTGGCCACTTTTATTATTTTATTGACCTTTCCATTTCGAATGCTTTGTTTGTCTCCTGTTTGTTTTTGGTTGAGCCATCGAAAGTGAATTTATTCACAACTGGCCTGCCAAGTGATCAAATTGTGTGCACGGTTGCCAGTTGTCAGTTGGCCACCTTCATTAGTACGACATATCGCAATGTATTTGTTTCGTTTCACTTTTGGACAATAAGGGATTGCCAATAAGCGGCTCATTTCTCATTGATTTGGTTAGTGTCAGTGAGCACAATCGTCATTCAGTGGTTGTGTGCATCTCCAATGGCGACAGTGCAGCCAATCGAAGTGCTCGATGTCGGATCGCATAACGCATAACTGACGAATGTGTCGACTGCTAATTTGAATTGAACCAGAGAGGAAAGGCAATAATTGCTGATGAGACCGAGAGAGTTAAGTTGCCATTAATTTTAATCGAAAATAGATCGAGTCACCCAGTGCCATTTGTTCGCTCGATAAATTCATTATGTTTGTAATATTGATGCGTTTGCAATTTGGAGGGCGCTCAAGTGATCATCGTCGAATCGTTTGCTCGGCTGTTTGGTCGTCATTAACAATTACAATTACTATTCGAATTGTTGGCACTGTTCGGCACTCTCTTCCAGGCAGAGGAGTAATCAAAATTGATAATCGCACGGCTGGTTGTGTTAATATTTAAATTGCTCATATCAACAGCACTCGATTCACTCGCTCTCGACCGACCAACTCGGTTCGATCTCGTTCACTAGTGAGAGCTCTGGTTGTCTCACTTTTGAGTGCAAATTTAAATTAATATCAAATTGCCTGTCGTCTCAATTATGCAAATCCCAATGTATTGTCTATTGACTTGTCCCTCAATTGGCCTCAATAATAGAAACAAATAGTGTTATTTAATTGCAATTGCAAATTTATTTTCATTCCATCCAATTGACTGTAGACGTCAATGATCGATGGTACCTGATTTGGCAAGTCCAACACAGCCAAAAATTAGGTGGACGGGTTATTCGGTATCGTGGTGCAACCAAAGGTTCTATCTGAGAAGACAGACAATTCGCAGATCGACTAGTGTAGGCATCAAGTCGCAAGCATCTTCAACTCTTGAGATGATTTTGTCCATTGACAAGACTTCAAGTGACTCAACCATCGTGTTAACCGAGAACGCTTTTCTCGGCCAAGCCAAGAACTTGTCTGATGCACAAGTGACTTTTGTCCATTTGTCCTATCGAATGCTTCTCAATAGATTATCGGGTGAAGTGCTTTTAATGGCAGTAATTAATCTCTTTTATCATCGTATTATTTGCATTTGCTGCTAATTGCTTCACTTGGTCGAACAATTGTATTTGCATAATGAATCATTGTAGTGACAATTGGTCATAATCACTGTGTTCATTATATCGAATTATTGCAAAGTGTTGAGTAGGGTCATTTGAACCCTCACCTATTATCGCAATTAATCGGTTGACTGGTCAGGCAGCATCAAATATTGTCAAATATGTAAACGAGTCTCTCCTAGACTGTAACATGAATCGTGTCACGCTTAGTTTGTGCGGCACGTGCGCGTCCCCAACACCTCTGTCTCGCCAGCGAAAGTGGTTAAGTTCAAAGGTCAGAGTTGTGTTCACTAGCGATGGCATGGCACAATGACTGGTTGTGACACGCACTCACTGGTGCTCGGTGCCTCAGTTGACCTGGCACACCATTTATTATCTCGACGAGTGGTGCCGTGACGCATGATGAAATTATTCGAATCACTGCCCAACGAAACAGTGTGCAGTTATTATTAATGAGAATCGATGCCTTTTCACCCTTAACCCCAAGTTCATAAACGATCAAATCAGGACACGCGCCGTTCCGTTCAGTGTCACGACGACACTTGATGAACCAAAAATGCAGAAAATGTTTTCCTTTCACTGAAGTAAGCGTTGCCGAGTGGTACGTGAGCCAAAATGATCATAATCGACTACATTCCCCAAATATTCACCCGAAGACTTGTCTCAATGGACCAGTTGTTTAGATGTGATAGGATTGGTGGCGATATTAGATTTGGCAAAACGGACAAATCGGGTTTAATGTGTTCCATTTAATGAATAGTTCTGTGTGTGAATTAAAAATTGTGTTTATTGAATTCAGAATTGGAGTGGACGGGTTAATGGCTGCAATGAGTACGGCTCGATGACCGCGAGAGCAGATGTTAATTGTGTGGTTACCACAGAAAGGGTCACTTGGCAAGGCATCTGCAGGGACAATTTCATTTGGGCCAGTTGCCAATTGGCTTATGTCTTGGGCCAATTTTAAAACTTTGTCCTCTCAACAACAACACGAATAACACAAATAATATAAATCAATTAGTGCGTGCAGACCATTGCCGTCGAGTAAACATAGTACAATGGTCACTAGTCATTGGTCAATGGTGAATGCTGCTGGCCGAGATGTGTTTGACACCGCAATGGGGCACTGTGTGACTCGTCCTAGGCCAACTCCGTTGTTGTTGGCCAGCGCATTTGTGATTGCTCTCGTATTAATCGAAAACAAATTCCCGCCGGTGTGAGTGTCCACTGGCAATGGTCATTTGAGTGAACTCGTGCCAGTTTCACTGCTAATTTGTTTATGGCCTGGCAAGTCCACTCTGTTCGGCAATCTGTTTATTCTGTGCCAACTGACCAGTGGTCCATTTTAAAATTGCTACTGGTGATTGATGTCCTACACGATGCTTGGTGCTTGCCAGCCACCGAACAAAGAATTGCTCAATTGGACATGGATCTATTTATGAAAGCTTTGGGAGTAATTGCAGATTTATATAACCAAAGGTCACCGACGATAATTGAGAAATGATGGCCATTCGGTGCTGACCCTGTTCAGTGTTCTATTGATTGAATGGCACAATTAAACAAATGAATGACGTTTGAGTTGAGCAGTTTGCATTGAGCACGTCTGCTTGCGACAAGCAGTAATTGATGGCACTGCCCGTTTCCATTCTAACGACCCTCTATCGTTCCATTTGGGTTCGATTGTTCGAACCAATTTTAAATTAATTATTGCTTCTTCTCATTTTGTCGGTGGCGAAATGGCCATTTGTCCATACAGACATGCGTCTCAGACCTACCGCCTAGTGGACAATCTCAATGTGTCACACGATCTCGATTCCGATTGCGGCATTGTAATTAGTGACTCTCATGGAGACATCTTCCGTCGTGCGCGGTGTGCACTGTCCGTGCAGTGTCAGGGCAAATATGTTCGTGTGCCGTCTATCAATTACATGGTGGACAATCACTTCCTTTGTATGAATGCCACGAGAGCCCCAAGGCGTGATTCCGTTACATAATTCACTCATAAACGTGCTCATTAAACGATGTAGATCGACTCGGCTCGGCTCAATTGCTTTAATTGTAGAACTCACTCGAGTCGAGTCGAACTAATTTCGATCGTCATCGGATGGAAAAAGACAATCAACAAGCACTGAATAAGTCATCTCAGGTCAAAGCACAATGACTCGATTGATTCTTTCCAAATTGACATTGCCACACTGCGCAATTACAAACAATCAACAGATCCGACTTGGTAGAACAATTCGCACAAAGCAATTTGCAGTCTAAGGCAGTGTGGAAATGTTTGAGATATTTGCTTTGCAGGAATGTTAGTGTACTTACGCTCGATTCGAGTCACTCAATGGAATGAACCATCACACTTTGAGCGTCTTCACGTGACAATTAATTGCTCCTGAACTTGAAATTTTCAGGTTGGCAATTTTTGTGATGGGTTATGTTTTTACAAAAAAAAATAAAGAATACAATCTAGTTCGTTCATGAAATGCCAACAAATGCCACCTGGCCAATTTTAGGTATGTCAGTTTCCTGCCAGTCAGAATTTTTATTTGAGGCAATTGGAGTGGTCAGCTTGGTTGCTCATTGAGCATGCTAGATCTATGGCACCTCACTCTGATTATATGCCTGGTGATAATATCTTTTTAATGGATTTTTGGTAGTCCTGTTCAGTTGATCAGTCAGGTTGGTGCTCTACTTGTCGTCTATTTCCTTTATTTAATGATCATCAAGTTAGCACTTTATTATTAGCGGTACCTATGAGTCGCGCTGGTCAAAGAAGAATCAGTCAATACACCCATATGAGTATTTCCATATTTGCCATAATGACTACATAATTCACTTTTAACCATTGCCTTTGTGCCATATGTCGTGGGTACTTTCTAACCACAGCAGCGGCTTTGTGTTTATGTTAGTTTAAAGTTGGCGATGATATTGATTGAGACCAACATTAAAATGGACCGATGCACTGTTCGAGCTTAATTAGCATTGCTAGTGGTAAATCAAACAGTCAACTGCTTAGTGGAAATGCACTAAACGACCAGTGGTAGGTCATTGATTGCTCATTGGCGCTGCTCAGCAGACAATGACACTGAGGGCAACAGTTTATTACTAGACTCGAGTCATTCTGTCAGAAGTGATGTCTATTCTTGGTGGAGAGCAAATCGGATTGATTCCACCTGTCATCCATGCAGTTCAGTGCGCCAATTCAATTTGTTGCTTATGGAAATGCCATTAGGTGGTGGTGAATGGTGTTTGTGACGCCATTGTCAGTGGCCATCGTGGGCCAATCTCAATCACTATTGTTGCTCGTTCGATCGGATCGACTAATTAAGCCACTAATGACGGCGTCGTTGTATCAGAATCAGCCTAGGTAGTGACTCACCCAGCCCTGCTTGTTCGGGTCGTGCCATTTGAAGGATAGACATACTGACATTTGACTGTTTACCTTCAATTAGCATATTCTCAATGCTTTGAGTGCAACAAACGAGCAAACGGATAGGACAACAATTGAACAAAGCACGACAACCAAATTGAAGTAAATTAATTTGCCCATCGCAGTAGACATCTTATGTCTCATTACGCAACAATCTCCGCGACAAGCAGTCGAATTCAATTTTCAATTACAAATTAATTTTGTTTCCTCACGAATTAATTATATTGGTAATCTCACTCGTCATTACCTTGTCTAATTATAGCGAGATGAGCGATGCTCCCTTTATAGGTGGCAAGTAATTGCATTGTTTGGCTCACTTGCCAGTAGCAAAGAGGCACTCGACGATCATCCATTTCTGGGTACCATTATGGCAGTAATGAGAAATGCGTTCCGATAATAAGTGCGATTGCATCGATCGACCAGTGACGCAGCTCACTTGCCAATGGCCGCTTGGCTATTGTTCTCACTTGCGATCATGTTCGAGGACATGGCCATTGGCCACTGACCGAGTGGAGTGATGCCAGCATCGATCCGCATTGATTCGTTCACTTGCAGGCCAGTTCAATGCTGGAGGTCCGAGCAGTGATCACCTGAGCCTCGTAATTGGAGAGAACGGTGAGTGACAATCGACCAGCAACCGACATGGCGCCACTAACGCACTCTTCAGCCAATATGCATATATCGTATATTCAGATAGAGCCATTCGGACAGCTTGATTGCAAATTGAAAATTAATTTCCTATTTAATGGCCATTAAAAGGCTCACTGCTCGGCGGTGACGTCCATTAAGCACAGTTACACTCACCAGTGAGTTTATCAACTACCTTTAATTGGTTTGATTTATTATTACAACCTTTCATTAATTATTTGATTGCCAGCAATGGCCGCTCACTGTCTGCCTGGTGTGACCATTCAAATCATATTCCTCAACCTATTGTGCTACATTGCAAGTGGACACTTTATGACCACCACTCTCACACGTCATGCAAATAACACAATACAATTAACATGGTCACTGTCCATTTCTACTTGCACCAATTGACCAGCGATGCAAACTAACCGATGTCCATTTGAGTGGACACCAGGCCTCACTGGTCGCAAATACACCAAGCACCATTCGAACCGAAAGTAACTGATCGAGATTGTAAGATGGCACCATGAAGCGAGTGACTTGTATTTCTCCTGCTAGATGGCCTCTCTCTCCCCAGTATTCGTCGAATGGCCGCGAAGGCAACATTAGTTCGGAGTTGTCAGGCAGGCGTAGTTGAATGCATCCTCACATCGTGCCCGACCGCACAGTAGTCCGAGCCACTTCTAGCAGCTCCCAAGCGAAAGGTCATGCATTGCCACTTGCCGAAAGGCGTCTAATGAGTAAACACTGGTGGGCAGAGACTGGAGTGCACTACGAGCCCAGAGTGTCACCCACTTTGGGGGCCCGCAATTATGCCTGTGCCAGTACTGGTACCCTCCGAGCACTGACTTGTCCGAGCAGAAGCATGTGCCAGGGCAATGCGGGCAACAGACCACGAGTTATGCATAGTGGCATGACTCGGTGTTTCAAAGGCGGAGTCTGCACCGACAAGTGTCGAATGATGGCCATGCAGCGGCTCTCGTTCATTCGGATTCAGTCTCGGTGCAGAGAAAAGGCGCGAGCAGACCGTATCGCTTTTCTCGCCATCCACCGATGCCGCCACCGACTGCTTATCCAATCTGTTCGCGTGCTTCCAATCTGTGATCTATCTCAGCTGTTGTTTGTTTGACATTCTGCCCAACATTACCGCACAGAGCCAATTGTTGCTGTTCAAAGTGTCTGTTCGTTAGGCGCCGAGCTGCCACTGACCAAGTGAATTCGTTTTCATCTCATTGTGCAACTGTGTAATCTCATTCTCATTGACCCATCTCTACATGTATTTGTCCCTCACGTGTTGTCACAAATCAGTCCATCAGTGAATCCGTGCTCGTCGGTCTGTCCAACAAAAAAGGATTGTATTGCTATATCCTCGTCAGTATTATAATGCATTGGTAATCATGTGTGTCGCCAATTGCGCTAAATGTCATGATTATCATTGCTGTTACGGTTATTTGGTCATTTACCTATCTGATCCGATTGAACACTTTGCATCACTTTTCAAATTAAAAGGTCAAGCGCATTTGTTCGTCTGCCAGTGCATCGATTGAAATACTTCTCGACCATCCTCGTAATGATCATCGACTTGCTCACATATTCAGCAGCCGCAGGGACAGGTGAGTCAGTCTAGCCGTGGATATCGATTGAGCAAAGACATATTTCGCTAATTCTCATTTAGTAGTACTTAAGATTGCCTTCTGCGCGGTCAATATAATCTAATTGAGTGCTTGCACATGTAACCGACAATTGAAGGAATCGAAAATTGAAACGAAATTACTCGTGGTCGGGCAGAAAGCAGTCCCACCACCGCAAACCGATAATTATAAATGCTCTATGCAAATTATTATTGTGCCCAATATTTAATATTAATATCAGCCCAACTGCATAACGATCATTAGTGTGCTCCTGTTGCCACTAACTTGTCGTTAGCGATGACTAATTCGAGCCAATTGAAGCTAATAATTTTCTTTGGTGCGTTCCACTCACGCCATTCGATGAGAATTCTGCCTCTCATGTGCCTCTCGGCTGTGATAAGCCAGATATGTGAGATTCAAGGGAAAATGCAAACTGCTGATGACCGCAGGTTTGTAATAATTCTGTGTGACGATTGTTCGATTGAGCCATCGCTGATGCCTCTTTGGACATTGTGTTGTGCTAACATCTGCCTTGCACTAATGTTGGTCTAGATATGCAAAACAGATTATGCCAAAGGATGAGTACGATAATTACATCAATTGGTCGAATCGAATCGATGCCACTTCATCTTTGCATTATTGACTGGCTTCTGTCTGTTCAACTGCGATGTCGATCTCTGTGGCGCTTATAGTTGATCAATCCTCTACATGGCCACAGAAAGGTGGAGGCATTTAGTTGTGATGCTGCATGAAATTAATTACTAAATATGAAGAATATGAGCGATAGGATCAGGCATGGTAGGAGTCAGCGTTGGACATGTTGCAATGCTTCCACTGTGCTTTCCAAAGCTCCGGTGCTGATCGACTGCTTGGTGATGGCTCGGCTCGATGATTGTTGACGTACTTTGCGACCCACTCTACTATTTTTCTAGCTGGTGCTGTGAGAAAATATTATTATGGCAGATTTGCAGATTATTAGCATCGTTTTATAATTAATAATAAACGGATCGAGACAAAATTTAGGTACGAAACTGTGCCCTCTCCTTTCGCCAGTGTGGAGGACTTGTTTTAACTTAGATTTCGCAAGAAGATAAACACCAAGATCACCTCCGAGAGCAAACGAGCAAGTGTTGGCACAATCTCGGCAGAGCGACGATAAATCCAGTGGCCAGAGTGACTGTCTGTGCAATGCTGTCACCGAACACTGTCACTTGTTCGTTAATGGTGCACTTTTACTTTTACTCAATCTAATTAACCAATGACGAGACAGTCTGACCGTGCCGCGATTGACACCGAACAAGGCTGGCCCACAACCACAACCAGGGCTTGTTGATTGTAGTGGCAGTGAAGTCGATCGATATCTGCTTATTAGGCGAATTATTCCTTTTCGATGTGGACATTTGACGCCGGTTGCAATGTCTGCACTCTAAACAGATGTAATCTCAACACAGCGCCACTCGGTGGGCAGACAGACGTTGATCATTCTTGAGTGGATTCTGGCGCAGTGCCGGCAAGTCGACTGGCACTAGTCTAAATCGAGACACAAATATGAGCATTTAGATATTAATTAGCTGGCCCGATAAAGCAGCCGCGTTGGGCACATATTGTCTGAGAATGCTTTGACTCGCCGACCCAGCCAAGAAGGCTACCACTTTGAGTGGCCAACCGAGACAGCACAAGCCTTGCTGCCAATTGATTAATCTGTCCGAATTGATTATACAAATTGAGTCCAATTAATTGTGCACTAGCACATTGAACATTACCCACTTGTCTTGATAAATTCTATCCGCTCTTTCTGTGACCAGTAAGTCTTCTGCTCAGCCATCGATGTCAGCTTATCGTCACAAAGTCATAAAAGTTTGTCTGTATGATGGACCAGTGGTGGTGTTGTACTATTGGCTAATCAATTTAAGGTATTTTACATTCACTTGCAAATGATTTGCCATTTAATTGCTCGACCAATTTAATTACCAAACAAGGCTTCTTTCCCATCCTGATCGCTGATAGCTTTGCGGCAATGTACCACAGCACTTGTTCGATGTAGAAATATTAATTATTAATTATTACTTACCTGTCTGAGGTGTTCTTACGCAAGGTCATAAAGCAATCGGTTGCAAACATTTCTATCGCTTCCTCTTGCCAGTCGAGTGACATTATCTGCCTCTATGCTTGCACATGTGAATTTGTCCATTGGCTTGACCTATGTCATAAATTAGTCGTTGCAGTAAGATTGCCACTTCGGTACCACCGACACCGCGCAGGTCGTGAGCATACCTCGACCGATCAATAGAGCAGCTGCTTGCACACTTGTTCAATACTCAAATGGATACGAGTGGAAATGTTCTCGGCAAATTAAAATCATTTTAGATTGCAACTTGCCAAGCACCATAAACTGACAATGTTTTTGTAGACCAAAGAACTTGCAAATTAGCCATTCGAGACCTAGGATTTGCTCAAAGCTATTCCGACTTGCGAGTATTGGGACAGTTTTGTCCTGTATGTTTGTCTAATTGTTCATTTGTGTAGTAGGCTCGAGCAGTTATGGATTTATGACGTTTAGTGTCGATTTGTCATAAGTTGTCTACTAGCTCGGCAAGGACTGCTAGGGTCGCAATACGTCGCTAATTGCCTCGGTGCTGCCACTTTTATGACGCATGAAAATGACCGTTTAGTGGAAAACACTTAGTCTTAATTGCTATGACAAAATGGATTCGATTGCACTTGTGCTGTTGTCTTTGTCACTGCCACCGCTGCAAGCTGAGCCTTCACTCAATTCAGTGCCTCTATTTTTGTTCACAATTTTATGCTCGCTTTTATGATGGACATAGTTTCCTTGAACGAGTTTATGGTTCAAGTACAAGGTCTTGGCTCGAGGTTCTTGCTGTGTGGCCGAGACTGCACCGAGATGGCTTCTGGCCGAACGTTTAGCTTCACGTTGAGTTTATTTATTTATTTATAGAATTGATCGGACTGACCACTAGGCCCACTGGGACAGAACAAGAAAGGTAGCTCACTTGTCACTTGGCAGTGGAGAGTGCGATGTCTCATTTGGTGCAGTGCTCTGGTTGGCCAGTTGAGCCAAATCTCTCTCATCACCGGCAATTAATCATGCCAACACACAGCCACAGAATGTCCTTCTAGTGCCTTAATTGCGTTGTCAAATTGGATTCTTGGCTCGTCGTGTGTGTGTGTTGTGTGGCACTTGCGCTATTATTCATAATCACTTAAGTGAGCCAGTCAATGTTGGCTATTCTTAGAATGCTAAAAGCGATCACTAATGCCCAGTGTCAGTTTGTTGCTCCGACCAATGATGACGATTTGTCGCTGAGAATTAGCATTACTCGATGCTCAGTCCAGTTAGCCAGCTCGATCAGTCAGCAGTAATGCTATGAGCATAATCGATCGAGATGGCATGATGTTCGCCTTACCATTGCCCACTGAGGATGAAGTTCAGTGTTCACAATGACCAGACTGTTCGCTGGTCGCGGATTACCGACTCGTCTCGTCATATTTCCTCCATATGACGGGCGATATGAGGAAAGCTGGCACGATGAGGCAGCCATATAGCCCACAGTGCATGATCGAATCTAATCAATTGTCAGCTCGTTTTAAACCTTCCTTCAATTAGACTCACCTAATCGCTAAGCAAATATGTCTTCCATATTGAAGCTGCACCAGTGCACTATCGTTGGCTATTTCGGCGAAATATTCCTCTGTCAGTGGCCGTGCAGCCACCTAAGCGGTCTTATCAAATCAAACGTAACGCAATGCTATGCACAGAGTTGTGCCTTATTAATTGGAGATGCCAATGGCGATTAGAGAGAATAGAGAGGCCAACAATAATGGCATATTAATATATGTAATGACATAATATTTGCATTCACTTGAGATGAGAGATGATGGCCTAATGACGCCCAATATGGCTCGTCGGCGCACTTGCCGCTTCATTGCCACCAGTTGTGCATTTGTGTGCATTTGTGAGCATGCAAGATGTGATTTGTCTGTGCTGCCAATTCAATTACTGACTGCCAAGCATTGCCATTTGCAGCAAACAAACATGCCAAATGCGCCCGACTCGGGACAGTTGCCATTTGATTCGATACAAACCACTCGGAACGCTATGTTGCTTGATTATTCACTCTAATACGCCAATTAACATCGAACCAGTGCTAGAGAGCTGATCCGGTACTTTGAGTGGATTGTGCCGCTGGTCAATGGAGCAGTAAGTGTGGATCGAACCATCGACCGGTAGCGAGCAAGTTGTTGCTCTTTGAGCCTCTCAATTCTGCAGCTCAGTATCGCATTTATCTGGTCATTAATATAAAATTATTGTCTCTCCGCTCGATATGAATGTGTCGTGTGGCAACCCGCAGATAGAGTGAGTGCAGTCCTCTGGAGTGAGTCTGTGTACAAGCAACGGTTTCATATTAATTAATAGATGTACCAGCAATTATGCATGCGCCATATTGTGGTGCATGGTAATTCGGTCGCCGGTGGCTGATTAGGTGGAAGGGGCACCATCACTGCCTCGCCGATGGCGCCCGTTTGCTACCCTGCCTGTCTGCTCTCGCTGGTCCCGAGTGCTATCTCTCCTACTGGCAGTCAAGTGTTTGTTTGCTTAGTTGCACCGATCGAATAATAATGGCCAATGTTGGCCACAGACGGCACAGACTGCACTACTCACCAGTGCACTGTGCTTTGTTTCACTTATCGCCCAACTACTGAGCATTGCATCTCCAGGCAAAGATAAACAGCACACCTGAGCGTCAATAAAACTTAAATAATTTTATTATTTTAAATATTTAATTTTACTATTAACGCTATCGAGTTGTTTGAGTTGACAGTGGCCACTGTGCCTGTCGCGGGCGCGATTGCCATCGACACGGCCACGGGCTCGAACAGACGAACATTGCACAAAGTGGCCAAAGCGGAACACTGCACAAACATGCCACTCACCTGGCCGAGTTGGCAAGTCTGGCCACTTGCTGTCCTCACTTGTGCTTCGATATGAATTGGAACGACTGCTCACTGTCACTGACACCTCAATTCGTTGTTATAAAGTGATCGAATGATGAATTATTAAACACGTTCTCCCTAATGAACCAACAACAGTCTGTCTGCTCAATGACTCAATGATTCAATGAACACCGTTCACTTCGTGCGCCCGGGCTTAATAATATGCAAACACGAAAGAATCGTTTGTCGATAAAGTGCTAATTTTTCACTTTGGCACGTCACCGTAGTGGCATAACCTAACTAGTTGACTCCATTGATTTGGCCATTGCCTAGTCTGTACTCATATCTACTGTTTGAACAATTCAAATTAAACTCACTCATTCTCCAGCAGCTTAATTAATTTGTTCCTTTCCATTTGCCAACACACAGTACTGCCGAACCATTAGCTACTGTGCAAGTGTGTCCTTTCTCAAGTGGCCACACAGCACCGAACAGTCAGATCCATCCAGCGATCTGAACCAGTGGCACTATGACAGCCGAGTCGTGAGTCGATCCTCAATGATTCCTCATTCTCGTCCGCCTTTGTGCACCTATGTCTTCTAACGGCCGTGTCCATCGTGTCCACCAATGTCCCCTTCAGTGATAGTGTTAAATCGTTTAATAATTGAAGTACAAATTAAGTGATCTTCCCTTTTCACGCTATCGAACTTGTCTACAAGTTGTGCAGTCACAGGCAAAACGAAACTTGTTGCCTGAAATGTCACGCCGTAAACAGGCTCGACCGCAACACTACGCCACATCCGACGACGAGCTCGACCACGAACCAGAGCTTGGTAAGTTAACTTGCATTTCTGACTGATTGTCCGTAGCCAATGTGCCATACAGTCTCTCTATCTCTTTTTTATCTGCAATCGATCGGATTGCTCAGTGTGTCCACTCATTGACCATTGCCGTATTTGATTAATGCAATAAATAATTTACGATTAATCATGCCAGTCTTTACATATTTGGTTGCATTTGTGCGATATAAATTATAAATGTCATCTCGACAGCCTTGTACCGAACAGCACACCACCTAGCACACCACTCACACATGTGCACCTTCATCTGCATCATCTGCCCAACTCATCAAGCGATGGCAGTTCGTTAAGCACTTGTCAACTTTTCCATGTGTCCCGGTGACTAAATCTGACGGTGGCTAAGTTATGGCCAGACACCGTGCCACTAATATCCACAAATTATGACCATCTCGATGAGCACATCTTCGTGTTACTATTGAAAGCTCGCATTGAAAGCCACAAGCCACATTCTGTGGACCGGCATTCTAGAGGTGATAGCGCCACAAGATCGATGCTGCTTGAGTGAGATCCGCGCTGGTGGTTTGCCGCCAACAGAAGTGCATTTCACCAATTTTGCTAATTACTATAAATCAACGCCTTACCATGCCACCAAACAAAGTTTAACAAACAGATAATAGTGAATAAATAATTCAACTTTACAGATTTGTAAATATTTGTTAATGTTCACTAGTAAGTCTAAATTATTATCCATTAGCGGACATTGCAAGTGGGCCATCTCGACCGGCCAACACAACACACAATTGCTGTCATATCATTCATAACTATGACCCATCGGTGAGACAATGCATTATCTCATGTGAGTATCTGGTGCATGTTTGACACGAGCTCAAGACAACCAACAATCCACCACAATGACTTTTGCAAGTCACTCAATTAAGGTCGTTTGCAGTGGCAACCGATATTAGCAATAACGCATTCGCCATTACCGATATGGCATACCAATTAATTGTACTGCTCGCTCCTTAAGCGTAATTGATTTGTTTGTCAATTTTGAATTGATTTTTACTAAACTGAACATTGTTGTGAGGCATTGAATTATTATTGATTAATTAATATAAATCACTCGGGTAATTAACATATTTGAGATGCTCGCCAGACAGGTCAGCAGATTAAGCCATGCGGACAGATTAGGTCGATAGGATCGATTGTTGTGCTTGATGGCCGTCGGGCTTGTCATTGGGCTTTATTTGCCTTTATTCTTCGATTTATTGGACGCTGTGTCGAGTGACACAAGTGGCACATCACTGGACAGTGGTCACTAAAGGGTCGCTCTACCTTCTGCTGATGTTCGACATTAACGGCTTGTACTAATCAATGCATTCAAGTATAATTTGCACTTTTATTATCTTCTACGTTTGGCGACAACAACAATGCTAATTAGAATAGCTGAGGAACTGGGCAGTGCATTGCCAGTGGCTCGTCGTGGCAGTCGTGCAAATGGCAGCCAATCAGCCACTGGTCAAAGCAATCGAGCAGTTTAATTGAAAAGTGTTAATCTCGTGTTAGTTTCAGTCAGTATGTCCGAGTGCTTCATCAGCTAGTTGAGTGGCACACCGGCACACGTTACTCATATTTACATTGGTCAACGTGTCAACAACAAACAAATCTAGTGTTAACAAGCCACCGAGCTGGCAAGTCTAGACCTAGCCATCTGATTGCCAATGACTGCCTGGTTGACCGTGCAAATGTGCCAATTGGCAATTCCAGTTCTCTAGACAATAGGTGCACAGTTGTGGAAGTGCAGGCTGACACATGCCCGACGGATTACGTCTAATAAACTGGTGTCTAATCTAGCAAAAGTGTTCGCACAATTTGGCCAAATATGTCGCTTTGCTTTGGTCTGTTGAAAGCACTCAAAACGGACCGAACAAATGGAGTGCTTCTTTGTTGATGGCTTGCGTCCTTCAGTGTTGACTAATCCCTTGCCTGGTAGTTGGCCAGCCATTCACAAGTATCTCTTGACTGATGCCTGTGTGTTGTGTTTGTGTGATGGCTCACTCGAAGCGTGCCAATGTCTCGTAATTGTGACTGGCCACGAGTAATCGAAGGCACGTCGGTCTGATCAATAATTGAGTTGGCTCAGTGCATATTGTTCCGCTATTACTCACAACTTGCAGTAGTGAACCAGACCGAGTGTGCCAGTGCAATATCTAATAAAGTTATGATGAACTTGCCTGTGTCTGCTCAATAATTGATGATTAGTGTAAACAATCTAAAATTAATCCTCACTGGTAGGGAAAGAGCCAGTTCGGCTCAATTCGAGCGCACAATATTTAGATTGGCTGCAGGATGGCAATATTTAATTACAATATTAGTACACTTATTACGGCAAGATTTATGTCTTCACTTGATATGGCCAGGCCGGACTGGCTCTGTCTCTGGTCTACTCTGATAGAGTTGCTGTAACCTAATCTGCCAACTCCAACTAACAACTAACAAGCTGCTCTTTGGCGTAATGAAATATTTGCACTTGCCACTAAACAAATCGATATTGCACTGTGCATCGACTATTTTTTGTCACAGACAACTGCCGTCCATTTAGGCATTGTTCTCATTACTAACAATCTAGTGCTCTCCTCCACGCCGAGCCAAAGGATTGACCCGAACAGAACATTTGATTTGGCTGCGAGGTCATTACTGGACTGTGCACTCGTTCGTTGCTTCTCTGCACTCCTTCCCATCGACCTTTTATGCAATTCGTCGAAATGCACTTCAACTTGGTCAGTGTCGATCAATTGAGTGCAACAAAGGCAGTGATTGTATTCGATTATATTGCCACAAGTTGGAAATGTACTTCAGTGCAGTATATTCAATAATTCTTGCCACCGAACGTTGAGAAATTGCTACTGTCGCTCGCTAGTGGCCACTGCTACTGTGTGAGAGATTTAAATCGTTTAAAATTGTCTAACGCGTGCACGTGTCCTTGCTCAGCTGGCTGGTTGTGCTATTCTCGTGTTGGCTCGGTGAGAAGGCCCTAAAGGTCAAATGAATCAACCTCGGCTCGTGCCAGTTTAAAGTGTTGCTCGCGCTGGCATTAGATTAGATCGATCCATATTGGGCCATTGATTTATTAATTTATGACAGAGTGGCCAACTGCTCGTAGATTAGGTTTCATTGCCAGTGCACGGTCAAATGTCACATTATGGATTAATAAAGTGCACGATGACAGACGATGCCTCGCTGCTGGGCAACCAATCAAAACAGAATAAGGTGAAAGGTCGTGCAATGATTGATTGATTCGAGCAAAGGGACTTGTGTTGCACTCGTTCGATGCGTTCATTGCTCGGCCTGACAAGCTTTGACATCTCAATCAAAGCACAATGCTCAGTGCCTCGTCAGTGGCATTGCTCGGTCCGGGAGACTCTGTACTCATGTCTTGTTCGCAATGTCGCCTTCCTTTCTCATGTGCCTTCAAATTGATTTCACCCGTTTAATTGTGAGAATTCTCAATTGCCACTGATCCATTCACTTATTGCCACATTCTCGATGCAGGCCAATCAGATATGGACAATATTTCTACATGTGAACTGATTGATTTGAATTGTCCATTGCCGCAAACAAGTGCAATTGCTCACAGACACCGAGACGGGCACACTACTGTCGACTGGACACTGAAGACTAGCCACAAGCTCGCGACTATTTTCCCATTCGACCAGCACACTTTGTCTCGCTAATGAACGCGACTGCAATTAATTAATTTAAATGGCTTGTTCTCTGTTTATAGTTGTGTCATTTAAATTAAACGCTTAATCCAACTCGGACAATATCGAGATAAGGCGCACTGTCAAGTATTGAGCAAAGTATTAGCCACTCGGAGCACAATAAATCCGTTTGTGTTTATGTTTGTCCATTGGCTCTCATAGCTAGTGCCCGATTGTGTTGATTGTTCTGGAGGTGCTCGCCAGACTGAGGACACTACAGTGCGCTGTTCACTTGGTCATTTGGGCCAGTCTCTAATGTCGATTCAAAAATCTATTTCTGCCAGCTGGTCAGACTCGATTTTAAATTTAATTGTATTGTCTGGTTGATTCGATTTGCCCTCTCGCTTATGGTGCATACTGTGCTGATCAGTGATCACTGACCACTGGTAAGTTCGATGTGCAATGTCCAGTGGACAATTGTCCACTTCACTGGCTATTTACAAGGACAAATGGGCAAATGGTCGTTCGCGACAAAACGTGGTCTATCAATTAATAGTGTAAATCTGTCAGCGATCAACAATGTCACTTTGTTTTTGCCAGTTTACTGAGTTTTTTAGCACGTGATCTTGATGTTGTTGTTGAAATTCACACGAGTTGGTCAGAATATTTATTTGAAGATTTGTTAGGTTCGACGCATCAAGAGATTAGCATGGATTGACTGAATTTCGAATTGAATTGGCCCATTTTGTAACGATTAGTTCATTTGCATGTCCGCTTAGTTTTGTTCGGAGCAGTTGCCCTCTCGTATGTTTCGTGTTGAGCATCGGCAATAGAAGTTGACTCACTCCTCTGGTGATTGGCCGCGAGTATGTTGCAATGGCCTCACCGGTGACTAGTCAATGACTGGCAGTCATTGCTCGCTTCTGTGCATTCGAGTCTCCCGAGAGTGTATTCTCCTTTGTGAATCGATATGAAAATTTCATTAAGTCTTGCAGTGTATGCAATACCCCGATGGCCTGACCTCCACTGCCACCGGACCATCTCGCAGATTCGATCAAGTTGTGAGCCACCTCGGCTACTGAATAATTGATGGCAATTTCTAATATTTCCTCGTCAGTTTAACTCTTGCCTGAGCGTCCCATTAAAACGCACAGATGCATTTCGACCTTTGACATGCTTGTGACAAATTATTGTTGGTTCATTCATTGGCTCACTATCTCGACATTGCATCAGCACCACTCAACGGGCCACAGCGCGCACATGACACTCATTCAGTCTTGACGATTATGATTTGCCGTGATTTGATCAAATTAAGTCGACGGTCTGGTTGTATTGAAGTTGCACTGCAAAGCGTTGTCCGACTGACGATCATAATCTAATAATCTAATAATCCGACGATGACTCTCTCCATGTGCCTGGTCATGGCTTTTCAACTGTTTGTCTGCCTCAGTTATGACGACCAATGCTCGAGTCAAGTCTCCCTAATACATCACATAATAGCTCGATTAGGTCGGTGCATTTGCAGATTGAACTCGGTTGCATTAGGTCTTTCTGTAGGACCGAATTATAATTCAATTTGGTCTCTGCATATTGCATTCACAAAGTGCGCAATTCGTTCAGATTTGGCTGATTTATGGCCATCTTCTGGGAAAGGGTACTCGAATATGACTGTCTTGTTGTGTGCAGTGACCAAATGTGGCCGACCAGACAAGCCATCACGGACTGTCATAATCGTAATGGCTAATCGTCAGTGCTCTCAATGGCTCGACTGTCTGTGGGTATTTATATTTGTGCTGAGATCAGTCATATTCAGTGGTGGCAATCATACACTGAGCAGTTATGATCCATGGTCTCGTGTTTATACATGCAACCATGTCTAATGATACCATTGCGGTGAGTTTGTCTGTCGGTCGGTCTCGGCTGGTCTCTGCTAACATGCCGACCGCCATTCTCAAGCTTTTCATTGCTTGGTCGAGTGTGATGGTCGAAAGTGATCGAATTAATTAATAAAGCAAATTAGCAAAGTGTATTTATTTATGTTTGCGCGTCGTTGTCTCGTTGGCCGCGAGTGTCTTTGAGCGAGCCGGCCACGCAAGCCACTCAATCCGGGCCCATTCAGATCGGCTTGGTGTGATCTATTTTTGTTCGGCGTTCAGCTCGTTGGTCTCCGAGCAATTTGTGTTTGCATTGACGCCTCGCTTCTAATGTTGCCCGATACCTCTGTCCGTCTGTCTGTCCTTATCGTGTTCGCTCAGTTCTGTGGCTTTGTGCTCATTGAATGTTTAAGTAAATTAAATTGTGCTGAGTGAGCATCGTCGTGCACACTGCGATGAAATTATTCTAGGGTCTCCCCGTTGGCTGTGCCCCAAATGAAAATAGAATCCATTCACCATTGACAAGTTCACAAAGTAACATTTGCGCTCTCACATTTGCGTGCTCACAGACCATTTTGTGGCCATTTGGTGGTACCGCTTTTGGCTACAAGTGAACCATTTTGCCACAAAACTGCCCAGTTAGCGTCTTGCAACTTGTCTGATTGTGGTAATCCAGTGGCCTCTTTCTGGCCAGACAAGCTCGCATTACTTGCCACCTTTGATTCGTTTCTTTAGCTACTTGGCCTAATCGAGTTTGCGAAGTCATTCTGGCCACAATGTAACAAACAAGCCACTCGACCAACCCCCACTACGGTGACCACCGATAGTTTTCATCTCCCAATTGGCCACTTTCTCACTTTGACAATTGCGCGGCGAGTCTTTGCAGCCAAGCAATCGACACATTAGCTTGACTTGTTTGGTCGGAAGGACTGGAGGAAACAAACATTTCTTTATATCGTCCATAAGGTGGCCATCAGTGAGAGCGAGCCGGCTCGAATCGAGTCTTGTTCACTCAAAGACACGTTGCCGACCGCACACATGCACATGGATAAAGCATCTCATTTGATTGCTCACAAATGAAGTGACTCACTGACACTCACTCAGTGCAATTAGGCTAATAACAAAGGAGACATATTAATTAATTTATAAGTGCATCTCCGTGTGTTCGCAACGCGTTGCTTTGCTGTCCGACTTAACGCACAACACAACAAAGCACGTGTCTTTCTGCCGTGCTCAGTCGCGTGCCACCAAAAGTGCTGCAAACAATGTCCAGAATGGACCGGCACTCTCTACTTTGCTCATCGAGCTATGAGCACCCACACAGACCGAGACAAATAAGCTTCTTAATGACGCATCATTGCAAGTCCTGTCCTGTGCCCCAGACCTGTGCGCACACTGTCTTGTCCTCTTGCATTCGGCGTGCATGGCCAACAATTAGGCCCTGTGATGGAGCAGTGACAGGGTGTGTGACACATTGCACTGCTAAAGAAGGGCCAGTTCTTTTTGCGCTCTTGTTTTACATCTCAATTTTACGCTTTCCTTCACACAGATGCAGACATGGACTGTTTGCGGCAAAACAAACATTCTTCAATGCCCGCTCGGGCCATTGGACCAGTCTGCCAGAGGAAAGGTTCACTCGCATCCAGTCGAGTTGGTGTATTTAGCAACCAGTCCACGTGCTTGAGCTCCGACAAACATATCCAAATATGTATTGGTTATGAATGGTTAGGTCTAGTTGGTTTGCTCACAAGTCTCTCTACATAGCCTACAGCTTGTGTCAAATGAATTCAAAATGTTGCCAAAGTTGCCATTCGTTCGATTCGAATATCGCTGTGTCAGGCAAAAGGCCAGTTGAGAGGCATATTAATATGAAAGATGGAATGGAAACAAACTGACAGACTGGCAAGTGGATATTGGACACCGCCGGGCACTGTTCTCTCGGTGTTGACACGTTCGTTGAGATTCTGTACGGTCTAAAAATACTCCGACTGGTGTTTGGTCTTATCGCGGTAATCTTAATCGCGACAGGAATGGTGTCTCCACGAGGATACATGCCGATCTACACGATTATCACCATCACCAGTGGCATTCCGCATTGTGACAAAATTCGATTCGTGCGCACAAAACAGAATCGAGCGAACTCGGCGAATGTGTGACTGTTGCCATATTTGAAGATGACGACGATAATTATAAGCGAAAATGATATATCACTTGCCTGGCGCACCAGCACGGCACCAATGTATCCTGGCCTGTCTCCTTCAGTTCGTTTGTCTCTTGAAGGGCTCAGGCAGACTGTCTTCACGTGCAGTCTCACGTCTTCGTCGACTCTTTGGCTAATGATGTGATAATATGGCGTGCACTCGCCGCACCGCTCGCTTTGGTCCTCTATTTCGTTGACTTTGCTCGGTTGCCAGTGCGTCTGGCTCCAGAACTTGATGAAGCACTTGTGATGGATTCGGTAAACAAATTTGTATTTTAGCACTTTTAATTATTCCATTTAATTAAAGACGAATATCAATGATAAATTAGTTGGTAGTGTTTTAAATAGCTATTCTGCATATTTGCCGAAAGTGCTCCACTCGGTGTGCCTTATCTGTCGAAATGGATTCGCTCTCTCGATGACTTCAATTGCCAACGCAGCTGGCTTGATTGATTAGATCTGCCTGTGTGGTTGTATGCCAAATGGCAATGCTCGTGCTCACTTTGTTCCACTCGAGCCGAGTCCCGGTCTAGCTGCTAAGTGGCGAGTCTTCGTTTGCATTCAATTTGCCCAATCCAAAGGACCATAATGCATGTTTGGTGTTTTCAAAATTTATGGCACAATTAGACAAAGATGATATGCCTCATACGGCTTCATTGATAATTTATGCGATGCTCCTTTGGGTGAGCTTACGAGTGGGAGATTTATTAAATATTGCCAATCGTCTGTGTGCCTTGTGGCCGATCTCGATACATCAGGGCAGAATGGCCAGGCGTTCACCGATAATCGAACTCACTTATCGTCGGCATGCATCGCTGGCTTAAGTGCTTTTGCCTTCTCCGAAGTAGTCTAATCGGCGCGCCAGGTAGACCGCTTATTATTATGTATCAAAATATGGCTCGATCAATAGACTTCTCCACCGACGAGTGCATTTGTTTGATTGTGCTCATAATTTTGATCAGGCCAGATCACTTGTCGTTTCATTAGCTGCCCATCAGAATGACCATAAAACATAAATAAACGAAGTCATTTGGTGGCGAGCTCGGTTGCCCGCACGAGATCATTGTGGCGAGATAAGGTGCCTGTGCACAAATAAGCCACCACCAGTGCAGATGACACGATCACTTATCTTCTAATCGTAGCCATTTAGCTACTTAAAGTGTCATTTCGTGTGTCTCTAATTAGTGAATAATTGCCTCATGCCCAAGTATGGTCCTGTTGCCTCGACAATTCTTCCATCCATTGACCACTTCTCTCATTTCAATTCGGTGTTTCCGTCGACAGTCGCGCTCCATTCTCCAATTGCTTCACTGGGACCACTTTCAAGTTGACCTCTACTGGCTAGTGGTTCGGGTTCTAATAGTTTCGATCATTCGAATGGATAGTGGGTGTCCTGTGAGTGAACAGCTAATTGATTGGTTCCCTCCAGTTCGATAAATTGCTGATTAACACTAATATGAGCATCGATAATAACAATCAGAACAGTTTTAAACTAATTAACTTTTGTTTCTTGCTTTGAATTCAGGCTTAGAAGCTTTTCGATTGAAATGTGCTCGCCAGCTTTGCGAAGCTAACATTTGTGGCCGATACTAATGGCACCTGAGCATAGTTAATCCGTCCAAGGCATATGTAGCACCGAGAACAGACGTCATTTGTTTGTTTTTATATTGCTCCTAATCTTTATACAAAGTTGCTTTATATGTTCAGTCTGGGAAAATTGTACCAAGTGACGAATTGGTATTGTTCAATTTGAACTTGTCCATAGCCAACAGCATCAACAAGCCAACTCGTTTCTCTCAAGTTGAGTTGACACAACAAGGCTGATCAACTACAGTTGGCGCATGGTTCCATCTGACAAGAAGCAATTGTAAAGCGATCAAAATCTTGCCGGCCTAGTGAATTGAGCAAATTCCTTCCAGGTATCAGTCATGGCTAGTGTCGATGCTTATCGCAATCATTAGCAAAGTGTAATTCGTGCAGATGAGCAGGTAGTGAGATGGCAGTGAATAGTTGCGAGGTGCTAGTTGCATGGCACAGCGCATTCGCCACTTGCCACCTCACTCTTTCTCAATGAGCGCCACATCCACTGCCACATGCCTCTGCCTTGACTACGTCAAAGGATGAGGTCCGCGATGATACGGACGATGATTTACAGCGCAATCAATGTGGATGCCTACTGTTTGGGCCAGCACTGGGACCACTTTATAGAGGAGAGGCAGTCGACTAGTCATCGAGCACTGCCTGTCAAGTGTGCCTCCACTTGATCGAGTTCGCAAATTTGATTAATCACACAATGCTGTCTGGCTGTGAGCGAGTGCCACTGACTCCTCTCCACTGACATTGCGTTGAAACCAACTTGAACGATTTGCTCACTTTCGGAGGTCAGTTGGCATTACCATTGGTGGCACTGCAGCACATTTGCCAACGGTGGGAAGATTTACATTTTTCTCGATTTCAATTTATAGAACGACCACAAATGGAAGGCAATGTGCATTGGAGATAGGCAATGTAGATAGCAGAATGAAACTTCCACCTACCTGGCTCGGTTTGATTCGGTCACGGCGTGCCGTCTTCTCGGCTTTACTAAAAATAATCTTCACCGCTGCCTCTAAAAGCTACGCGAGATAATGCAAAGGAAAAGCAGTCAAAGAAAAACATGATAAATGTTATTCTTTGCCGCATAAACGACCGATAACGTTTCCTATCGAGCGGCCTTATCGTGCCTTCTATAAGACATTCACTCACTGGCCAGCTACCTTTACCGGCGAATAGATTTGTTATAATTTATGTAATAACTTTTCTGTGCTCGTGCAGCCAACTGTCTATTGTCGCTCTGCTTTGGTTGTTTGGTTGGTTCACGATTGGCGAGTGATTTCATTGTAAAACCTTGAATTGCGAAATTCGATTCAATGCGAATCGATTAGCTTTGTCAGGTGACAATGATCGCACAGGAATATTAAAAAATGGCTTCCATCCGAGTCAGTGGTTGGTTGATTGGCGAGCCCACTGCATGTGCACTTCTGCAAGTGGTAGTGAGTGAAATGTGAGGGAACGAGCTGCTAACTAGCGAGTGCCACTTGACAACTTGTCACCGAGACAAGTCAAGTCAACAGTTTCATTAGCGACAAGCTTTGTTCTTCCCTGTCGACTCTTCAAATCGCTATTTCTAATTATTATTGCCTTTGTCTCGGTGGTGCTCAAGTCCGCATCTGCAATGAAAGGCAATACTGTCGGAGGAAATTTGGGCAATGTCAGTTCTAATTAAGAATATGAAAGTGTCTCTGTGAATTGATACACTTTTAATTGAACATTAAGCCATTAGAGACATGTTTTAATTAAAGTGCAAATGTCGGGCCACAATAGTTGGCACTTGGCCTCAGTGCACTGCTTCTGGGCGATATGACGAATGTCTTGATGGGTGGCAATTGGCAAGCAAGTGGCACTTGCCATTGTTACCTAAGTGCGGATCGGGTTACTGCACACAGCCAGGCTGGCCACCCAGACATTCGGCGAGCATGTCTTACCATCATGTTCGCACTGCTTGATTGATGCCAGAACCGAGTTGGTCCATTGACAATAATCGCCAATATTGAAAAGCTATTTTCGGTAACAATAACACAACGGAACAATACCAGGCTGCGACTTTCACCCTCTCCACGGACCACCAAAATAAATCGATTCTTGGTCGACAGAAGCAAAAAACGTAACATAGCCCAATCTCAGTTGAGCTCTACTCGAACTGCCTTGTTTGCAGTCTTCTGCTTGGCCTCGGCTCGATTCATTTCTTACAAATGTGTTGATTGATGAACGGAAACATTTAGAGTCCTCACGAGTAGTCACTCAGTTCATAGCTAATAGCCAACCCTCACTAAATATGGACAGGCCAATAGTAATGATGAAGCCAATTGGCGAGTGCACTGACATAATACATTGACAAGTATTGCTTCAGCAAATGTTGCATGATCGATGATTACCCCACCGAATGGATGAATGGACGGGCAGTGGCAATGAATGGTGCTGTGATCGTGTCAGTGTTTGCATTTGTTACGTGTCTATTATTGCACTGCGAGCGGACACTTTGGTGGCATATCGTCACTGTCACCGATCATCAAAGGTCATCTGTCTCACCTGAGCGTGCCGATGGTGTGCCATTGGTGGCAATCGCAAATTGATACCTCTCCATTGCTTATTACCCGAGTGATTGTTTCCCCCGAGGAAGTGGGAGTGTTGCTCGCGTTTCTTTGTGTCTTCTTTATTCTTTCAATGGCGAGAGTGCTCGAGAATTTGAGTAGTCGGTCCTGTGCCTGTTGGTTTGACTTGCAAATAACTGTCAACAGGACCAATTAATTGCGTCACTTAATGAAGAGAGGCCGTAATCGAATATCCCAGACAATAGACTCGTTTCCGTGCATCTTTGTTTGTCAAGGTGGACATTAGTGCTGCTCTAATTAGTCCACTCCATTGTTGTGGTCAGTGTGCACTAAAAATGGCCACTATTTGTGACTCACTTGTGCTCTCATAGGAACATTTTCCTTCTTGTCTTTTCAGTGACGTTCTGGGCCTCGTTCGACTTGTTATTTCTTGTTCTCAATTGCAATGAGCGACTTTGAACGGAAACATAAGTGGCCTAGATGATAGGCCAAGCACTGTTTAGTTTGTTACGTGTGTGTGAAATGCTTCAACAACTGCACTTGCAAGATCGGACCAAGGGGAAAGCGACCAGCCAAGCAAACCAGAGGATGCGAGTGGCTCTAGCTAAGTGGCTAACAACCAGCGACATAGCCATCTAATACCACAGCAATCATATGCATTGGTCTCTACCTGAAATGGTAGATCACATGCGATGGGAGTAATTCAATTAACTCAATTCGGCTGTCCGTCCTGTCGGCCTTTGTTGCCATCGTGTCACCTCGATAAGGCTTGATGTGTATGTTCTCATAGTTGAGGTGAGAATTTCGCTACAAACCATTCTTTCCGTTCTTTGGTTGGCGCGACACGCTTGACTATCGATGGATGCGCTAGCACAAGTGGCTGAATTGCTGCACGGTAGTTATCGTTGCTGTGCTCTTTGATCGCCGTTTATGCCTTTATGATTTCATTTGGCTCACTTGCCAAAGTGATCTGCTCACTGGCACGGTGCTATATGTCTTGGCTGGTGGTGAGATGCCATTCGGTGAATAACGATCGCCTCTCGATGACAACTCGAGCAGATAATGAACTAGAGCCTCTCACCGATTCGCCATCACCGAACTGCTTCGGGCTGTTGTTGCTGCCGGCTGTTCAATTGTTCGATTGTGTGTTTATTATTTTTGCCATATCGTCAACGATAATAAGTAAGCGAACACATTGGTTGCTTCATCGATTCGACGATTCGCACTCGCAGAGATGATTTCGTGGTGGTCGTAGTGTTGTAAACAATTAGCTGTCTGTGCAATATCAAGCGAACCTAGTTATTACAATGTCTTCCACTGGTGCATTGTCTTGCCACTCGTACTCGTTACCATCCTTCCCTCCTCTCTGCCCGTCATCGTTTTTATTAGATGTCTGACGAGTGACTGCTTCTGCATATTTCGCATTGCCACTGCCACTCAACCCGCCGGAATCGCTATTCGGCCAACAGCCAAATCATCCGTTCTCTAACATTGGAAAATATCATTTGCCCGGACTTGCCACAAACAACATATTCATTGCATTATTTGTTCGTATTTCAGCATATCGCTTGTTTTGACTTCAAAATAATTGCTTGGACACTCACTCGTGAATGATCAAGCTAGCAGTTCTGCGAAAACGGTTTTCGGCATTTGCAAGTGCAGGACATTTCCTTTGCACGTTCACACTAAATGGCAAGCTAAATCAAACCATATTGGTAGCCTTAGGCCTGAAATGTGCAGATTTATCAAATGCAAGTGGGTTCGCCGACTATAGTCTCTCTTGGTCTCATTCTGTATGCAGTCCATCTGAAATCGATATCATAAATAATTTATTCTGTCCTTTGACATTGGGCCAAATTTCCATGCAGAGCTTAGTAGAGCAAAGATGTGTTTTATGTCAATCGTGCCGATAGCCAGTCAAATAAATCTTAGCTCCATCACGTTGACGTGCTCATCCCGAGTGTTTTGTCACTTTGACTCGATCGACCATTTATGGTCTGCATTTCCTTTCAGTCCGACCAGTAAACAGAGCCATTGCTCGAGATGGACCGTCAGTGGCAATTGGCTTTTGGCTCTTAATCCGCTTGTTGCTCTGTAGTGTCGGTTACATTTTGCTTGGTTTCATGTTTTAAAATCGGTTTGCGATTGGTGGTGAATCTCGCTGTGGGATTTATAGTTTGGAGGCCAAAGAATCGAATGACACTTTATTGGCTGTCATCGGATGTGTTGTGGTGCACTACTGATGGAATACATTGCACATTGCACATTTACCGCCGTAAACGACTGTGGATTGTTTGCAAACAGGCTCGATATGTTCTCTCTTGATATCCAGTGAGAGCGTTTGATTCACATTAGTGTCGCATTACAATCGCTATCTGTTGGCACATTCAACCAGTGATTGACATGTCTACGCGTTGCAGAACTGTTGGACTATTCTCTGCTCGTCAAGCTGTAAAAATGTCGTAAAATTCAAACACGATATTTACAAATGGCAATTCAAATATATGTCGACTATTGTTTATTGCCTGGGTGTAATGAACACTTTGAATGTGTTTGTAAACATGCATCCAAGTCTGCTTTGACCTGTGTCGTGTGTGTGCCAGAGCACTATAAGCTGACCATTTATGAATATGAATCATCAAAGTGTGCTAATCAAGCGAGCTGGCCTATAATGGTAGAGCAGGACGTGCTGTGATTGCGGGGCCGAGATGGCCACTGGCGAGTTGTCTTCCCGCTAATTCGGGCCTGTCATATGGCAACTGGTGTCATTATCATAACGAATGGTCTTTGCCCATTATCGATATTTCCCCTCGATCCAATTGCATTGAGA
Organism: Rhizoglyphus robini; assembly: GCA_023373905.1. NCBI lineage: Eukaryota > Metazoa > Arthropoda > Arachnida > Sarcoptiformes > Acaridae > Rhizoglyphus > Rhizoglyphus robini. The sequence goes on along the minus strand of JAKIJQ010000007.1, from coordinate 3,879,079 downwards.
CAACATATCTGGGGTACAATCGGCAGGCAGTTCAGTGGTGGCAGTGTGTGTCTGCCTGTCAGATTTGCCAATAAATTGTGTCTTTATGACACGGCCACATTTGTGCTCACTTGCTTGTTCTTCCTTTCTCCAGACTCTATCGAGTCGATCCACTTTTCTCATGTTGCATTCCTTTGAAGGGACAAGGCGAATGCGACTCACCAAAATAGCTCTTTTCTCAGTCATTCTTTGAGTGTAGTTGTTTGTTCGGATCTCACAGAGAGTGAATCAACATTGAGATATACATTTTTCGCTTTGATTTATGTCATGGCCCAGGCATAAACGCGACTGCATATGGTCCACCGGCCAGAAAAGAGTCGCTCTCCATTCGAGCCCGCAAAATCGATCTCGCCATAGAGCGGCAAGCAAATTGGCCAACTTACGCTCACTTGAGTCGTTTTATAGAGATTTCAATTTTCAATAACAAATGTGCCATTTTCACTATTCGTTATGATCACGCTTGTCGCGGGCTCGACTCGGTCCTTCTGTGGACTGTTCATTGTAGCCATTGGTGGACGGTTTGACTAGGTCACTGACCATCCTCACAAACGAGTGCCAATTTATGCTCATTGACCAGTGAGTGTGGCCCACAAATCATTGACTCTGGTCGGTGTGATTCATAATAAACGATTGACACGCATATTATCGATTTATAGAGTAAAATGGGCGAACAAGCCAGACGGACCGGACTGAGCTGACAATGTGAGGATTGTTAGAATGGCCATCGATCGGCCTTCTGTCACTGCACTCTTTCCTGTAGGATTGTCCATGCAAGGAAGCAGGCAATGTCTGTCTTGGGTCGTGATAAATAGCGCACTACAGTGTACTCTATCGCCCTGCAGTGGTTCCCTTTAGACACTGCACTGTACACTGTACAGTATACATGTGCATATGTGTTCATGCATATTTGTGCCATAATTTATATGGTTTGATGGTCGATTTGAATTTTAATGCTACCAATACATTGTATCTGCTTCATAAATTACCTTGTGCCAGGTTAGGAGCAGCGCTTTCGAGGACAGAGACAAGAAGTTTGCACTTAGTAATTTTGATTAATCACTGTCCAATTAATCATACTTAGTATGATTGCGCCAGTGGAGATAACTCCGAGTTTGGCATCGAGAATATGTGTGCATCTGCATATGGCCCAATGGCTGCAGATCGGTCACATATAGAGCCTTCACTATGATCAATTGGCCTCCACCTTGCACTCGGCAGCGTGATTGACTCTCCCGTAGACCGACATGCGAAGGATTCTGGCTCGGTCGTTAACCCAAGTCGGCCAGTATCGAGTGGGCACATTAATTATAATAATTGTAAATGTATTAATTCTCACTCGATTCGGTTCGATACAGACCTGGCCAGTGACCATATCGGCAACCGCACTCGTTCGTCTGAGCACCGAATCCAGTCGATAGCCATCTGGTGAGCATCTTTTGATTAATGCTCCTATTGATGCAGCCAAGCTATTATTTGTTTGCACGACCAGATTGACTCAATTTGACATGCAGATCGAGTGCAGGTATTTATCTTTTGATTTAGCCTTTGATTTATTTATTCTATGCAGATAAGACTCGATCCACAAGCAAGTCTGCCTGTTGATTAGTTCAATTTTTCTTGTGCGATAAGCGCTGTGCTGTAGAGCTCACTCGAGCAAGTGTTTATCATTGTGCTGCTGTTGTGGCACCTCGTGCTCATTGTGACTCGGTGTTTACCTTAAAGCGCTCGCCTATAACCTTGGGTAGGCATCGTTGGCGCGAATAGCCACTCGATGGCAATCACTGAGCAGCTCACAAGGTTCACCTGTGCGAAGATTGCTCAAATTGACTTGAGTCCAGATTCACTTGTCCGCGGTGGCAACCTCTCGGCCCTCCCTGTGGCGCATTCGAGTGCAGTCCCAGGCAATGCTTGATTTATTCGGCTGTGTTGGCAATTTCAATTCACGAACTGCTAGATTAATCGTCACTGTCTGCATTCATTTTTGCCTGTTTGCATTTCGATTATTTCTATGATTCGTGTGTCAGGCAATATTAATGAGAAATAAGCAGAGCAAATTAATTTCATGCCAAGTGGCCACTCAGTATTGAGCCAGTTCCGAGTGAATGTAGATTGTCAGCTATGATTTATCCCGCCTGCCTGTTACACTTCGGCACGGTCCCATCTACTGCAAGTCTATTTTCAATTAGTTCGCATGGCAATCTCTGTCAAATGTCAGACATTGTCAGCATAATTTATGCAAATTTCAGTTTCAATTTTGTCTCCGTCTGCCCAGGCCGAGGGTTTCTTTTTGGGCAGCTGTGCCATTTAATTGCCACTGGTTCGAACATTGGCTTTGTCTTGTGCATTTGTCATGGCACCGATCGACCAGTGGCCCAGTGGCACTGTCCACTGATTATCACCGATAATTAGCATAATCCGAGTGGACAACAAAACACTCATCACGCCTTCTCTTGGTCACGCTCAACTCTTTGACAAGAGCACACTTTTCTATTTTTAGCACCGCGAATGAGCTGTACCGTTGGTCGAAGTAATGGCACTGCCACTCACAAGTCAGTGAGAGTCATTTTTCATAGACATTTGCAGTGGCAGTCGAAGCGAGTCGAATATGATTTGGCCAATAGCCCACCTCTCGCCGCCACTACAATTGGTGGGGTCGAACTAGAGGCGTCGTAGTAATCTCGCCGAGTGGCAGTTATAATTATGATTCATAAGGGAGGCAGTCAGACTTGCCTTTTGCATGTGCAGGCCGCCACTCTGACGGGCAGGCACAGCGTCGCACACATCTGCTTGCTCGACCTCTGAAAGGCATTTCCCAGTCGTGCCTCTTGCTCTCGCCACAGTTATGAATTATGGAATTTTGTTACCCTGTGATTGCATGTTCACAGCTCTATATAGACGGGCGCCATTATGACCAATTGACGCCGACTCACTGCGAAGCCGTGAAGGACACCAGCTAGGTTTGCATATGAAAATGAGAAATGTATATTCAAAACTGCTATATACCTTGATTACAAGCAAATATGAATGCGCCCGGACCATTCCAAACCGAGTGCTATTCGCGACTGTGCGCCGAGCTTGTGAGTCCACTCTTTTGCTATCGATCGATTCGGTGATGATGCAAATGGCTTGTATGCCATCTTGCAATGCACCTCACTGGCAAGAGGTGACGAGGCACTATTAATATTGTCCATGTTTGCTCAATGCAGATATTTTGGTCGAGGCACACTTCACCGTGCCCGTCATCATCGTCCCATGGTATTGTTTCCACATTTGGCAGTTCCTTACCATTCGCCAACTAAGTAAACTGAGAGACTAGTTTGGCGTTGTGCACAATGTGCACATTGGTCGTGAAGATATGCAAAGACAAAGAGCGAAACATGAAATGCGAGTTGGCAAGATAAATTGCGAAATGAAATGTTGCCCATTCACTATTGATTACTGACCAGTGAACTGTTCGCTTGTTTGCCTGCAGGTCATTGCAATTCGTGAAGATGACTCCACTCGAACTGACTCGAGACAATTAGTGACTGCTCATGCCTCGGCTTGGACCTGAAGGATAAGTGCTCATTCTCAGAAGTGAGCCATTCCTTTCCATTCCTCAGTGGAAGTGGTCATTTCACTCAATGGTCTCTTCGTATTTACAGGTGTTTATCGAATTAATAATATACGCTCGGTCGGTCGGTGGTTTGTGTGTGCTCTGGGCGGCCATGCGACCACAATGAATATGATCAATGGAGCAGTTATTATTCACAATGCTCGATGGCAACCGAAACCAGTTCACCAGCATTGCCATCTCCTTAGGTCTTCCATCTTGTTGCCACTCTAATTGAACTTGTTCTACCAAATAACTCTTGTTCAAGCGTGATTGAGGGCGTGCGTGTCTGTCTGTCTGTTTGTGCAGATCACCTTTGAACTGAGCCCGCAATGGCTAATGACAAACACCTAAACCGCAACATTAATTGCCTCCAGTGATGGTCTTACATTTGGCTGAATGGATACTTTGCACACTTCTCCCTTTCCGCGAATCCACCATTTGCATATTTAACCCATAGAGCACCCACTGAACCGTTTTAAGGCACGGACATCTCTTCAATGTTTGCTCAAGCCATATTTGTGTTCGATGTAGCTAATCAGCAAAACATGACTGTTCCAATGCGAAATTCCTCCGAGATTACCGACCGTGCAGCATTGGAAACGTTTTCATGCTCGTTTTGGTTCCTTTTTCTCGGCCGCCTCCATTCATTCGACGGTAGAGCACTTAAATAGTCATTAATCAAAAGAACCATTCAAATGGCCAGTGCGCATCAGTGCGACACAAAGGCAGTAGGGCAGTACAATAATAGCGCATCGATCACACTTGTGTCAGTCCAGTGCTCTGGTCAATCATGTGCCTTTTACTGCCATCTTGGCGCCCGTTGCAGTGAGGCAAATTGATAAAGTTTAATTAAGTTATTGTACGGGTCAGCCAGGATGGGCACTGATTTGTGTAGCTTCTATATGCTGGTGCAGAGGCAACAATCAAACTGGCACATTGGTGGTCATGAATAATAGATGTTGAGGCTGTGGCTGATGCTGTGCTCATTGGTGCCTCTCTGGGGCCTCAATCGCCACTGTCAGCGACAGTGTCATCCACTGGCAATATGGTTCGTTCATATTTTGTCACATTACAGTCTGCTGATGGCAATTAGGCTACGAGCACAGTTCACATTGTGAGCCTCATTACTGTCTGTGTAATTTGTGTCCTTTAGCTTGGCATCTTCTTTAAATTCTAATACATTCCGGAATCGGAAATGTGTCATGACAATGTGAATGCCTTCAAAACTGAGCATATTTTCCCTAATGCACAATGGCCAATTTGGCTTTTCACTGGGTTATTAATAATAAGTGGACAAGCACCATTCGGAATGATTCAGTGACAACTCAATTGGCCCTACGTGCCACTACTCAATGCAGTGCAGTCCACTGCTTGTCCACTGACCAGTGCATCTATTTGTATTTAGATATTTTGCCTTTCAATTTCGCGTCGAACTTGTCTTGGTCCGGATAATGGTTCTGTCTGCTCACATTGTGCACTTGGTCAGTGCGCGTGTCTGGCTCGGCTCCATTCACTTGGTCTGTGGCTATTTTTGGTTGGCAGACGACGGTCCGAGCAGGACCAGCTCTGATTATGCAGTGCACCACTTGCTCCTCACAGGCATTTATTCCGGATGAGTTGAGCTTTGACAAAATAGATTAATTTGGATTCATTTGCCTACAATGAGCACTGTTCATCTCGGCTCTTCATTGCTCGATTGTCCGGCTTGGCTGCATGACAAGCGTTTATTACGGTCGGTTATGACAAGCGTGTGGCACACTGTTCCTTGGTGGCAGCCATCGGCACCACGACTGCCACCGCCACCACCACCACCAGCCAGTGACCGGTAGCGCATTTGCAAGGATGTAATTACTGGCACTTTGCCATTTGGCCCAGAAAGCAATGCGCGACTCACTAGTGGTCGCATTTAGATGGTCTCGTCTCGTAAGTACTCCTTAATTAAGCTTTCAATGTCGTCCTGAGCAATCGAACCCGATCCAACAGCAGCAACATCAGTACTGACTAGTCCGAACAAAGCAATAAAGCAGCACAAATCGAGGCGCAGACAATTGCAATTTAATGTCTCTCCCGAGACCAATTTATGCGCGTCATATTAAAATGAATTTAATAAATAATAAGCTTACAGGGACGTCTCACTCGTCTCGCTAGTTTGATGGCTCGCTGTGACAGACGAATATTCGAGAAAGATTGAACTTTATTGCCGCAATAAATCGATACCAGTCAACTAGGTGCTGTGCACAGTTCAATTTGTACGGTTGGCAATGGAAATTAATTGAATAGTTTAATGGCCAATGGTGAATATAATGTAATATAACGTAATGGCTAGCAGTGAATAGTTAATAGTTAATAGTGAGGACTAATAGGGCTGTTTCGAATCAAATTAGCCAACAATGCGAATGTAATCTCACTATTAATAATAATAGACAGCCTGTCTCACTCGAATGTCAATAATAAAGGTGTCCCAATGTCTGTGTCGCGATGCATTGGCGACACGATGGCGACCCGCAAGTGGCTTCGTCTGCACACCAATCCACCGCATTCAGGTTGTGTCCTGCGGTGTGCCACTGTCCAGCGCTCACTCGCCTCACCAATTACCGCCATTATCACTCGGAATTATCCTGTCGCCTTAATTAATTCATACAGATTTCGATCGACACCATCCCACCGTGCATCCCTTGCCTTCGTCCGGCCACACTGTGGCTCACGTGGTTCACGTTGCAAAGGGTAGATTTCCCACGACAACAGATTTGTGACCATTCACACACGCACAACACTCAGCACAGCAGACCCTTTTCAGCAATAAACTGCTTTGTAATCGAATGTCTTTGTTTGCTTTATTAATATTAATTAACTCAGACATATATTAGCTATAATTGGTTGCAGTATCATTATTACAGACATTATTCGATTCGAAACCCATTATTGATAATTTACAATTGAAATTCACCAAATGTGCTGCCATTCTCAGCTGATGTCGCCCTCTGATAAGTGATATTGCCATTTATAGACATTTGAGCACAAATTATGACACGACCGAGTGCATCTAGGAACAGCTTGATTGAATCGATTAATTGGCTCGATTCTGACGAGACAGTTCTGGGCAATCGCCAGACGGGATGTGCATTGATTTATGGCTGGCCAGTCTAGTTATGAGACATGCAGATGTCCATTTGTCATATTCGGCTCGCTCCGTTTCGTTTGTTAATTGATTGCTTTACGCGTAACCCTTTGCTCAGTCGGTTCGTTGCGTCAACTCAGTCGAGCATCAAGCCCTACTAGTAGACTGCTTCACCAGCAGAATGTTAAGCAATGCTAGCAATAAAAGTTAGGTTCACCTTGCCACTTGCCACAATAAAAGTTGTCTCAGGCTAAGGCACATCCTCAGTGACCATCACGGACAATTGGTCTTCTCGTTCAAATTAATATTTACATTCAGTTGCCCGCTTGCTCAGCACTGGTTCACTCGGCCTGGTTCAATTAGACAGCAGATTAATTCCCTTCACTTGTGAGTCGCATCGCTCATTTCTCTCGAACCCTTTTGCGGATATCTACGTTTTGTGTGGCTCACACTATAGTCATTGCCTAAGGAAGGCAGTGCAGTAATGAAATTAATATTTTGTCGAGTGATTGCCAACTTGCCGCACACCCAGTCTGTGCGTCCGTCTGCCATGGATCGATCGGCGCCGAGTGCGCATTCTCAGGATGCCTCATTTGCCTAAATTGACTTTGGCTCACTTAAGGCTTTCGGGTGGTATGACCTCATCGGTGGTCTCGAGAGAGCTCACCGAGCACATCTCCCTTCACCTCCTCAGTGGTGGCAACAATGCAATATCGAGCCTATTAGTGCAGTCTAATAATTTAATAATTTTTCATTCATTTCGATATTAGATTGCTTTAGTTTGTCTCCCACTTGCACTCGGCTTGACTGCCGCATTGGTTGACTAATTTAAATAGAGTCAATGCTCACTACTCAGCGGCATTTGATAATTTGTTCAGTTCTGTTCATTTGTACGGCAAATTTAATAAGCCCTCTTTAATTGAGTCTATATTTATTATAAATGTAAATATAAACTCACTGCACCCTCTCCCCTCTGCCTAATTGCGACCGAATTGAGTCGACTATTTGGGGCCTAATCAATCGTCATTTGGGCTCACAAAAATGGAGCAGATTATTATTGCAGTCATTATTGGTCGATCGAAATGGGCCGAACTGGAACTGTCGAATCTAATCGAGTTCTATTGATGCAAACATGTAAAGTGCATTTGCTTGTTGTTTCTCATCTTGCTCGATTACCAAATTAAAATATCTTTTATTATCGCATTATTAGTGCAGTTTCGATGTCTTTGTCACCAAGTGCTCAATCGGGCCATCCACTGACTCGTCTCAGCAGGAAGATGTGTACCAGTCTAATTGAGAGCTATTACTGGACCGATGGTAGCACTCAGCGGCAATATTACAATATTGTCCCAGTGATGAATTAATAAATTAGTGGATGGCAATGGACAAATGTGCATTAGCTGTGCTTGCAAACAAGGAATGCACTCGGTTGAGTGTGTGCACGTTGGCCGGTCGAGGAGTAGCAGCCGAGTGAGACCAATTGATAATTCAATTGTCAAAACGTGCCGCACGCGTGTGTCAATCCGAATGGACCCACCGAGCTGAGTCAATTCGAGCCGAAACTAAATCCCGCTATTAGCCCGGCTCGCTTCACTCCAGCCGATTGTTTGCATTTATTTATATTAATTTCATAACACCGAGCCGCGTTTGATGCGTTCGGCGCGAACGTTCGCATATGCAAAGTATCGCTTGTAGATCATTTCTTGCTCTCCACCAAATGTACAATAGAAAGGCAGGAAATTATCAAATTGACTAACTTGCCTTTACGCAGATTTAACGAAACAAAGCAGTGGGGGTAAGAGCAAGTGACTGCAGCCATGAGAAAGACGAGTAACGAGAACAATTGCACTCGAAATTAGTCATTAAAAGTGACAGCAATAAGTAAAGGCTTGGAGGTATGGCAACCGATCCAATCCGATCCAAGCTGAAGCCATGATTTATGTCATCCGAGAAGGTTGAGAACTTCTTAATTAGATGCTCAAATAACATAATTGGCGCATTGGCAAATTAAATTTAATATTGCTGCACTGGTCCATTGCTATTGCCACCGGAGTGACTATGATTGTGTCACCGTCACCTCGCTAATTGCTCTTCACCCGATGACATTTGCACTGCTCGGCCGAGCGGTGTGAGGACCAAGCTTGCCGTTAAACAACCTAATTGAGAGTAATCCACACAGCTGCCCAGTGACCAGGCAGAGATCGACAGAATTGCATCTCACTGCTGTACGACAAGCTAAATGACCTAATGGGCTGTTCAGCTCTGGTCATTCTGTCCACAGTGATCGCAGTAATGTGTGGCCATTTCAGTTTAACAGATCATAAATAATAATTATGAAGATGATGGAAACAGTGCCGACAGTGGTGCTGGTGGTGATGTTGGTGGTGGTGCTGATGACGGTGGCAACGCTTTCAGTAGCCATCTCCCTTGTTGATGGCATCTAAGTGTTGCGAGCTGCTAATAGCTTCTCATTTTTCTGGCCATTTTGTGACAGCCACGAGGTTAAGTGTGCCAGTGAAATTGAAGCCAGCCAGTTGGTAATGAAAACATATCTAATATGCGAAGATACATTGCCACACTAGCAAGTATAGACAAGGCGTAATGCTGTGCGCTCGGACAGTGCTCCAAAGGACGACACATTGGCGGTAATTTATTGCCCCACAATGAGGGTTAAGTGAGTTGCTATCGCCCTGGCCGTGATGGGACCTTTTTTATTTATTGCCTTTGTTCTCTGCAAGGTCTGACGGTGGCCAAGCAAAAAGTGAGAATGTTCTCGGTGTCACTATTGACAAGAATGGCCACATTAATATTTGCCATCGCCATTGATGGGAGCATTATTGATATAGATTACATTTTTATTAGGCCTCCGACTGGTGACCAGTCCGGGATGTCACAGATCACTGTCCAGCACTTGCACCCTCTAAATGCACTCCTTCCTTTTCTAATCGACAAACAAAGAGCCAAATGTGCAAATCATTGGGGACTAAAATGATAAATGACTAGTAATTTATTTGAAACGTATTAATTTTGCCTCAAATGGCAATCCATTTGCACTGACATGGTTGGCAGTTTGCAGACCATGGTGGCATCGAAGCCAAGTGCTCGACATCATAATCAATATTAATACGTCAATCTGGTCGGCCTAGGTCGGCTAATGTAATTTGCCAGTGATGACCCTTATAAGGCTGGTGTCATTGTGCGATGACAGCAATAATGCAATTTAGTTTACATTACACGACATGTTTGCCTTCTCGGTAGACCTGCTTGCCAGTGATCTTCTTCCAATTCAGTGGGGCGGCAGTGCAATTGCAACCAGTCAGTTGGCTAATTGTTTGCTTTACTTGGCCTCTGTTTATGTTATGACAAGTCACAATGCAAAAAACAAGCCTCACTCTGCTGTTATTAGTATTGCCACTGCCATTTCGATTGCTTTATTGGCGTGAGTTATTTTTTAAAAATGTCAGATATTTGCAAACATTCGAGTTTACATTGCAAAATGTGAGCCGAGAGCGAATTTGTGCCCAATATCGCAGTCAAATCTATGGCCGTTCGGTGTGTTGTGAATAAATTTGGTTCGCTTTGTTTATATTCAGACATATCGATTCGAGGCAAATGTTATTGAAAACGAACTAGGCTTAGCCTTGCCAATATTAGTGCCAATATTGGCCAACTCATCGAGCACATCACCACTGACGATGTTTTCCATTTGACTCAACACAAAATATATAACACTTAATATGGATCGCTTATTGGAGGCGCCGAATGGTAGAATGGAAAAATGGCAATCTCCAAAGCCGATCGTGCTGGCACTGCATCGCAACTTGGTCTGCTCTGCCGCCAAGCCAAACCTCACCAATTGACGCCAGGCACTCGTCACTGCTGCTCGCAATCATAATTATGGTCGAACGTAATGTTTCAACTTGTGTCTCCATTGCAGACAGCAAGATATATTGCACACTAGAGCAGTGACAATAAACAACATGCTCCCACCAGTATACGTTACATAGATCAAGAGCAGACAGCTCTGGAAGGGTTCTCGTCATTCATATCGAACTCTACCGGCGAACAATAAACTCAATAGGACAACTATTGCATTATTTGCAAACAATTTATTCTCAGTAGTCTTATTTCATAATTAGACTGTAGCGAGACATCGATTTAATTGTCAACAATGTTGAGGCAACATACTTTCATCTTAGTAACCACACTTATCTAGGATATCTCAAAACAAAATGGCACGCTAGTACCTTTCACAAATGTCAAATGATTACACTCGAAAGTAATTCACATTCCTGGCAGTGCATTGGCCATTGTTAGCTGATTTATGATGATGTGTCGACTAGGTGTGATTAACCTTGTGGGACAGTGTGGGTGTAGCATCTCTAGGGTAAAGCACTGATTGGTCTGCTCGGTCAACTCGAGAGGAGCATCAATGATAATGTTTCATCGTTGACCATGAACGACAATGTAAGTTAATTGTGTTGGACAATAATTAATAACATCAATAACATTCGATGTGCAATAGAGCAAGAGGAACTGTCCACTGTTTGTGTGCACATTGTACAGTGCAATACGACCATGGTGCACTGTCCAGTCGGTGCAGATGTTTGTCCGTGTGCATGTAATTTATTTCCTCCTTTTCGGCGAGTGTCTGTATGAGTCAAATTAAAATATACGCTCCAATAGGTCTGATCTGTCCGGCTCACTCTGACCAATCTACATGCATTGTCTTTGCATTGTGAATGTCGCTACTGCATGAGTAATCGAGCCACTGTGCCACTGACCAGTGGCCACCCCACGCACACATGAGAGGTGATGCATTAGTGATTGGTACGCTTTATTGATTCATATTTGGGTGCCGCTTTGTTTAGTTGCTCTGTCGATGGTGGTTGTAGCACTTGCTTACTTATTTGCCCTCTTGATTGTACTAATGCACTTTCACTACCAGTGCCACTCATCTCACTCATCGTGCGTATTGAGCCTTGATGTAGTGCCATGTTTATTCAAAGACTGTTGGACCCGACGGCCAGCGCCACTTGCAGTGTTTTAGTGCATGTGCAAAGGTGCGCCAGTGGGTCATTCCATTGCGCATTGCCGAGTTACGCAATTAGACGGCATTGTGATTTGTGTGCAAAGCACGTGTTCCTTTGGTGCACTTCCTAGTCCCTTCTGGGAGCACTCGGAATGGACACTTTTCTCGCAATGGAAACTATCTAAATATAGCAATTAAAGTTTACTTCAATTGGACAATTAATTGATGGTCTCGGAAAGAATGGGAAATTAACAAATCGATATTGCACTGGCAGCCCCTTCCTCTGGCTCTTTCCGTTTGGCATATATGCTATAGTTTGGCAACCAACTGAAGAACACATTTTGCTGTCTCACATCGAGACATCAACTGGTGAGTCGGTTGGTTCGATTTGAATAATTGAGCCAGGAAAATATCGAATTAATTTGTCTGTTGGTGTTTGCTCAAGGATTAGAGCTGCAAAGCTAGTCAGTGTTGCTTTATTGAATTTAAATATTTCACCAGTGTGCGGTGTCATCGCTCTGTCAACATTGCCCGCAGTGACATATTTCCAGTGTGCTCTCCTGCATCGGTACACGTGTCACTTTGTCAATTGAGCGAGATTGCATTCAATTATGAAAATACAATTATCTTCCAATGCGGACATATTAGCCGTGTTTGCATTGCAAACATGGTTTCCTCTCAATATGAGCTATATTATAAACCAATCTCGGCGCTGTCGAATTTGTCCCGAATGAAATCAATCTTTTCACTCTCACTTGAGCAGACGTATCATATTAAATTGGCCAATTCATTCATACTCAATTGCATATCTGGCTCGTTTGGCCAAAGCTCATTTGTTCGACAACTCGTTAGTACAGCAAGGCTTCTCGAGTGCGCTTTCGTCGGTAGGAAAGCTTTGATGCACTATATCTAGATCTATCATCAGAGTGAGGTGATCGTTTTGACTTCACCCTCGTCTACTGATTGTATTGACTTTAGATCGGCGCTCATTTATTTGGTGCACTAATGACAATAAATATTTGCTCACGGTTACAAATATAATTTCAATGTTTATTGGCTTGTGTTTGTGGTGTTACGATGAGCAATTACCGTTATTATGACCATTAGTGCCACAGTAGCACCAGTGGTCCACCAGTGGTGTCATAATTGCTACCATCACGAGCAAGCAAATTAAATCAAACAAATAAAGCAAACCGACCGACTATCTGCTTCTATTTGCGCCTGCCATTGTTCGGTCTACATATTTCAGTGGTCACTGGCCAGTTTATGATGAAGTTATTGCTCCATTATAATGGCTTTGGTGGAAGCTGCTTGGTGGACACAGCAAAAGGCAAATAATTGGAACCATTACTGACACGGTCCATAATTGTTCTACTCTGTGATCTAATTATTATCACTTTATTGTCTTTCTTATTGGCCATTAATATTGCCATTTCCCATAAAGCTTGTTTGTGTTTGTCCCTTCATTTCGAATGTGTTGTTTGCTTGCAACCAACATAAACAGGCAAATAGCAAAATTAATAATTTACATTGCATTTTGCTAGCGAGGCTATTGAATTAATGACCGATGGTCAAGTTATTTGCTGGCACATTAGTGTCCAGTCAGTCATTGCCTACTAATTGATGTTTGCTTTTGTCTATCATAGATGACACTGACCAAGCTAAACTAACTACCACAACTGAAAGCACCAAGGACAAGTTGACCGACAACCAAGACGGAACCAACTCCAAAACTGAGACTAAGTTGCACCTAGATTCTGACACAAGTGCACCATCAACCGAGGAAGACAACGACGAGAACTTGAACAGCGGCAACCGCAGTATCGACTTCAAGCGACGTTTGCCCGAAGAAAGTGACACTTTGGAAACGACCAAACTGAAAACATTGAGCAACGGACTTTCGATAGAGTCGAACCGAACTAAGAACCAGGAGAACAAACTAGAACATGAACCAAAGCAGGTAGTGGAGAAGGAGAACGGACTGCCAGTTGAGCCAGTTGTCCACTCGAAGGCGAAAGACAACTGCAACTACACTTCGCCACTCAAAAGCAATTACAACGTGAACCGTAAGTCGCCCTCTTGGCAATAAAGCATAAATTAGGACATGCTCGCCTTTTTACTTGGACAATATTGATTGGCCTTTTCAATTATCTCGCATCCCGAAACGACTCGAAATTAATTGCGACAATTAATCCGTGCAATAACTTTGCCAAATGTAGACCTTATTAAAATTGACCAACACATCGTTGGGCCTCTGCCTGACCATGCACTGCGGACCAGTGTTCACTAGCCATTGCTGCAGCAATATTTAATCCCAACAAGTCAATTCTTATTTATTATCCTCACTTTCGGACACATTAATAAGGTTATATTATGGCCGTGGCCATTAGATTGAGAATATTTTATTAAAAATTGCATTATCACGAAAGATTAGATGGACTTTGTCTTCGAGTAGGGAATGCTTTGGATGCATTTATAATTTATGTATTCGCTATACGACTACCGACTGACAACCGAATTGGCCCGCTTAATTCCGCTACTGCAACTTTGTTGATACTAATAAAATTAATAACTACCACCAGAGGAGAAGAATACTTTGTGCTCTATCGGCTACTTGATGTTGTTATTATTAGTGGCTCATAGCAAATCATAGCTGTAAATTATAGCGAGACTATGAATTGCGCTCACTACCAAATTGGCACCGTACAACTCGGCCAGAATCAGCCATTCCGCCGAATTAGTTGAGTGCAGAGAAGGCCTGGATTAATTTTATTATTATTACTAATAACGTGGACGGCCATCGTGCATATTGGCAATATTGAGTTGGCAATAAAGTTATTGATGCATTATAATTACACTGGCCAGTGATGATCCATCAATGCAGCAATGCGATGCTAATCAATGCCGATGCGGCCATATCGAATGTAAACACAAAAATGAATCGATCCCCACACAGCCAACAACCATTGCTCCCGTATTTATTGCTGCCATTCGCTGAACCGTCAGGCGCGGATAATGATGCTAATCTAGACTGGGAGCCACACTAGATCACTGCAATATGACTGGTGAACGCGGTGATTGCCTAAATGGCAATCAGGATGGCCAATATAATAAATAATATAGTGATGGTGCACTGTTCCTTGTAATTAGAATGCTAATGACACTCACTCCACTCAGTGCTACCGTTCTATTGTAAACATTAGCCTAGCGACCATTTCGATTACCTGTCCCCTAATGATGGCTAATTTCCACTCTAGTAATGATGATGGCGCCATCGTTCACTTAGGCCTGCTCTGTCCTGCATTACACTCAGTAATTACTATTATTATTCACACCAGTCACTCGTACATACGTCTGTGCATCATTTCATTCGACTTCCAATCTCGATCGATTCTACTGCAAGGCCAACCGATCGATGTAATTGACAAATGCAATGTACTCGGCCTGGGCAAAACAAACAAGAACAATCAAACGTGTAGTGAGCTAATAATTCATAAAACTGACCAGCCAAATCAATTGCTCATTGCTCGGCTTGATTGGAACGTGATGTCATCATTAGGCATGACAATGAGAACAAGGAGCATGTGAATGGATGCAATTAGGCCCATCGCGGCCTGCACTGCTTCTCCACGTATGACAATGCAATTCTTCTTAATACATGTGCAATTGCGTTTAATTCCATGTAAATTGCTTTGCTCGGTAACCGCCGAGTGGAGTCGACTTTGTCTCCGGTTATTAATACAAGTGCCATAATAAATCGAAATGTCCTCGTTTAATTAAATTTAAAAGCCTTTGAATTATTGATCGCTTCCTTCGCTCACTTCCCATACTGAATGGCCCAATCGGACGTAACGCATCGAATGAATTAGTAATGTGGCTCGAGCTCGGTCTGTCATAAACGTTCTATTAATAATAATATCAAATATATGATGGCCATCTATTGTATATGCGCACAGTTGGTTCGACTAATATTGCCGATTGTGATTTATTTCCATTTGGACAATCGTTAATAATTAATCCAATCTCGAGCAGGCAAATCCTGAGTGTGTAAACTCACCCTAGGTGCCATCCATCCATCCATGCCTTACATCCGTGCCGTGCAAATGGCACTAACACTAATTACTGCTCGTGCGCATGTCCATGAACTTATGCATTATGGTCGATGCTCGTGTCGTGATTTATGGTCTCCATTGAGTAATACATTGGTGCATGGCTGGCACTGATTTATGGACTGCCTCGCTCGCAGTCACATTTGTCATCGCACCAATTGACTAGTTCATATTTACATAAATATTTCTCTTCGCCTAATTGACTAATTGTACCAGGCAGCATTCACTTTGGTAGTCAATTGGCAGTTGCTTTGAAGGCCACAAGAGATGCCCATTAGGCCTATTAGTTCTCCATTCCCCATGGTCTCGGTGGATGAAGTCAACTGATCCAACTTCGAGCCGTGCCTCGATATTGAACTTTGATTTGTATTTAAATGCAAATGAACGTTCGATGCAGTGACAGAGAGACGGACAGACCCACAGCAGTCAAAGCGATATCAATTTTTTATTCACCCCCACATTGACTTCTCTCCATTTCCTCTGACTAGAATTTAAAATTGTAATTTTTCTATATTTGCAAAATAATCTATTTGAAAGCATTCAATTGAGTTGATCGAGCCTTTGAGCAGTCACCATTCTGTTTAGCTATGATTCATATCGAAGTGTCGGCTCGTGTGCTGCGCAGATTTATTGTGTTGCCATTAGTGAGCCGTCAAGAGCGTTCCCTTGCCATCGAGTCATTTATTAATAACACTTGCACCGAACGATGTCTCCACAACGTTCCTCATAACAAAGCCTTCATTTACCTATCGAGCATCGATTGTCGATTGGCAGTGAGTCGAAGTGGCCAAACCGAGCCAAACACTGAATGGGAGCGACTGTGCCACTGCACTACAACTCACCACAAATGCGTCTGCCGTTCTCGGTCGAAATGATATCGCAGATTGGAAAAATGTAAACTTTTTCACCGAAAGGGAAATATAATTAGAAGTGAAATGGTCCGAAACAGTTTGGAGCTAATCTGTTCGCGGGCCGTTCTAATCTGAGCACAAGCGAGACCGAGCGTGTCTGGCCAGAGACAATTAGGCACATAAACAAATTTGACTCGAGTAGTCGAGATGCACTGCTAGGACGTGCGAGGAAAGTTAACACACAAAGAGTGCTTTCAGAGGTCGCATCTCTATGCGGCCTCTTGTTTTATTCACTTTTTCGAGCGAATTTAAATTGGCAGCACAACAACATGGATACATTTGAATTTTCGCAACTTTTAATTGCCTCAAAGATGCCATTCGGTGGAGCTGAGAAAATTAATAACCGTTCGTAAGAAACGAGTTGCTTGCACTGGAGAGTTGTGCAAGCCATTGCCATGATGACTCTGCTCGTTTGGTTTCAATACTGCCCGTTTATGGCTATACGAGTTGACTAACGTGTCATTTTATGATCTGTAACCAGTGTTGTAGTAACATTATAATGAATACGGCAACTGGTCCGCCTTGGTGTGATCAATGCTCATCAGTTATTGCTTGCTCTGTATTATGGTCATTTGGTCATTTTTTTCACTCCGATGGCTATCAATTCGGCCAATTGCTGCCGTATTCTGTGCATCGGTTTTGATGGCATGGCATTGGAGGAATTACCTCTTGCTGGTGCATTACAGTCATCTGTACGAGCGAGAGTGTGCAATGCAAATAATAATGACTCTCACAACTCGGTGCAACCAGATTACAATTATAACTGCCTCAGTGTCAAACATTATGTCAGCGATGGAGAGCACAGGACGGACCTAAAAATAAATTCAAGCTTGAATTATTTATTTGTGTGCCTCTCTTTAATTTCGAGATTATTATTCGCCGTGAATGGATGCAAAGCAAATTCACCGAGAAGGTCTGTGTGGACTATGCAGTGCACCACATACTATGTATGTAGAGCGCGAACTGGCGCGTAGGCAATCATAATAATAACACTGGCTCACTGGATGACTGGATGAGTGGCGCCTGGTGTCAGCTCCATTTGAATAATCGCCACAATAAAAGTGAACATAAAAATGATGAATCGGGTGCAAGACAAATTAAATTCGCTCATGTGTGTAACAATCCTTTGCTTGCAAATCTGCTCGGTCATATTGGTGCCAACTGGAATCACTACTGTGTTCTTCTACGAAACCTCCTAGATGGAACCATTGGTCACCAGGAATGTGAACACATGGCCCCTATGATGCATTGATTAGATCTATAAAGACATAGCCAAAATGGGCGACGGAAAGCAATAACCATTAAGGCAGCCATTACGAGCACATCGACTGACTTAATGGCCAGCAATAAAGAAGTTGTAAGCACGCCATGATTGGCTAACACAAGTCACAGATCACGCCCGGCGCGTTACATATTTCATATTCATATCTGTGTTCGCGGACAGCGGCACAAAGAGAACACGCAGCAGGTCAACCTGGCTATATACGCCGCCGAATAGCTATTTATACTTTCTTGTTATTAGGTACAGTTAATGTGCGAGGCGGAGACAAGGTGATTTCCACTTTAACATGGCACGACAAGTGCACAGGATCAAGATTGAAATTATGACGATATTTCATAAGGCTACCAGGCAGTGGCACTCTCACCGGCACTATATACCATGGTACATGCTAATGCACATTGTACAGAATAGAGTGTACGATGATTGAACATTGCGCCCAGCACCGGATCACTGCTCACTGCCTCATGCCGTTTGGCAAATGGATCGAGATGGTGGCTACGTGTTTGCCCTACTCGGCTCACAGGAAAATAACTGCAGACATGTCTCACTTGCCTGACAGCACCAAAAGATGAAATATAAAATTAAAAGTTAACTGTCATGTGGTGCTTGCATTTGCATTCATCTCCTTTCGGGTTTTGCACTCGGCGGAGTTAGTTCAACTGTCACTTGGACGAGTGGCACTCGATCCAGCTATAGACCATCGTTCGTTATACTCCATTCGCACTGGCGCCATTCGACTTGCGAGACTCACTCGCTTGTTAGTCGCTTTCTGCAAGTTGTAATTAAAACTTCCTTGGCACAAGACTGCTTGCCATGCAGCCAGTCAGCCTTCTGATTTGGTTCATAACTCGGTATGGATTGATAAGCCACTGTGCTGGTTGCTTTCTATTGACTTGCCATTGCTTTGTCACAAATTAGTTTGTAAATTTAAAGTACTAAGTCTGAGTAAACAAGATAAATTATTTATAAATGATGCGAGCTGTGAGGGTGATGCATTATTTATTTATAGTGGCCCGCTCATATGCACGGAGTATGTAGTGACACAGTGACTTGCGCCATCGTCCACAGCTCCATGCTGCATACAATGTCATCATCGAGCATCCTCACAAGACAAGTGATTCCATTAGTTCGCTTAGCATTGATCTGGCAAGTAGCCATTCACACGAGACGCATCAAGCAGACAACCAGACAGGGCCACTTTCACCTTAGTTGCTATTGTTGTTGAGCATTGAGGAAGGTCTACAAGCCGGCAAGTGGTCAAATAAATGCACTTTACGATAAGCTAGCTGGATTGCACTGGAATGAATTCGGCTTGTCTGGTCAGGTTGAGCTAGTGACCGACGCCATGCGGACTACATTAGTAAGGCTCAATCACGACCTATCACCTCGGTTCGGTGTAATGCACTTTACATGTTCATTTGCATGTCTTTGTAGCATTATTTATTCGGTGTGTCTGTTGGCGGACTGAGTCGTTAATTAGGGTATCGACCGACAGTGCACGTCACTTTCGCCATTGTTTGTGCGCTAATTGACGCATGTCCTCTCGTCAAATGAGACCCTCGGCAGGATCGAGGCAAGCACGTCTGCCAGCCAGGCCTGACAGCGGGCCAGCAGTAATTGAAGTGTGATTTATGCTAATTTAACCGACTCACTTGGACTGGGTCCACTTTGGCTCGTTTACGGCTGACGTTTATTGGAGTTGGCTCTTTATTGAATTGTTTTAATTAAAACATTCTATTATTAAAGCTGCACAAGCATCGTTGCAAGACGATCGGTTGGACGAGTTGCCTGGTTCGGTGCTTTCGCTCGCTGCAGTGCAGGTCTAATACATATTTAATTCCCCTGGCAAGTTCGATTGCACGAGCCTCCTTGCTATAATCAGGCAGG
Organism: Rhizoglyphus robini; assembly: GCA_023373905.1. Lineage (NCBI taxonomy): Eukaryota > Metazoa > Arthropoda > Arachnida > Sarcoptiformes > Acaridae > Rhizoglyphus > Rhizoglyphus robini. The sequence continues at coordinate 3,859,106 of JAKIJQ010000007.1, read as the reverse complement.
CTTAGTAATATCGAGCAAATGAAGTCACATAATGAGCACTCGATCAGTCGCGTTCATATGTAATCACTAATTGAAAGGCTCATGCCTCTGTGCTCTAACCCTTTCCTTGCCTTGCTCTTCTTTGGACATTAATTTATCGAGATTAGTTCGACTGAGACTCATTTGGCACAGACAATGCTTCAGTTGAGCAATTTGTAATCTGCCATTGCGAGTAAACTGTAATCGTCACTGATTAGCTTATTACTAATAACTCGGCCTCATCGTTGCTTCTGCAAAGGATCCTCGTCGACGAGTCAGGCACTAGTAGTAACACTACATGCAACTCACCAGTCGGTCAGTGAGTGTATCGGCGGTGGTTGACAACCACTGGTTGTGTTCAATGTATTTTAGAATATCGAGCACACTTGTGCACTTGCTTTGAGTCACAATAATCTAAATAACATCATATCATTCCCTAGTTTGAACGATCAAATTGTCTCTTCAGACAAATTATTTTCTTATTATTGCAACAGATGGAGCGGTATATGAAATGAAATCATATAGAAATTATTTAATTAACAGTAGAAATTAGTATAATTATGCCAGTCATAATGCAATTATTCTATTATAAAAATATGGACCTAATTTTGTTCTTTTTTTATTTGTTTGCAGTGTCGATCGTCACAACCATGAAGAGCAATTCTACTGCCATGTCAGGCCCAACCAGCCATCCTAGTTCCACAAAGAATCTGTGTGACAAGTGTGGAGGTACCTATGCCACTTTAGCCGCCCTCATCAGTCACAAGAAGTCGTGCAAGGGCTCTCTCAACCGAAAACGAGCCACAATGGACAGGCACAAACAAATAGAACACAAGTCTGCCAAGTCAAGAAAGCCAGTCCAACCAGAGAATGAACATATCGACGAGGAGAACGGTCAGGATGAACAGACCGACACACAACATCCAATCGGCGCGCACTCAGCTGATCACACTTTCAAGTTCATGAATGATGTGGCCGCAGCTGCCATGAATAACTCTGCTGGTCCGTTTGCCAATTCGGCTGCTCAGTGGCCAATGGATTTATTTCCGTCTGGCCCATTTCCGGGACCAACTCCTGAGATTGGGGCATTACTCGAGTCGTTAACACCTATATTCGCGCAAGTCAATGCAGATAGAGCCGACAACTCGTCACCAACGCCCGAGGAGCAACAGCAACAGCAAGCCGCTTTGCAGCTCACTCAACAAATGATGTGGTTCCACATGTTGAACCAATTGCATGGCGGCTCACCGATTCCACCACTTCCTTTGCTAGCAGCTGCTGCGGCTGCCGCTGCTGCCCACCAACCGTCTCAGATGTCTTCTTCCCCAGCACCGGTCTCGGCGGCAGTTGAGCCTTGCACTGAGAATGGAACCGAAGCTGAGTCTAACAGTGCCAGGGAAAAAAATGACTCTCTTGGGGAGCGACTCATCTCTCGATATTCTCAACCTCTTACCTCATCTCTTTCCTATGGCAACAATTCACTAGGCGACCACTCTTCACTAGACAACCCAGCCGATGACAAAGAAGATGAACCAAAACGTCCTCTCTCGGCATCTTCGTCATGCACCAACGTATCCACCTCACAAGCGCCCTCAACAACCCGAAAGTTACTCTCTTCCTTGATGGATCTGAAGGATACCAACCCCGACGCCCCATTGCCTCCCATGATGAGTCCTCCCAAAGCCGATTGCTCGGACTCAGCAGCTCCTTTCAATGAGCCAAATACTTTAGAGCTGTTACAGAAACATACTGAACAGGCTTTGCAGAATACCATGTCTGGAGGGTCATTTCTATTGAATGGCTCATCCGACAGTGGCGATTTACTTAGTTTTCGCAAAGGCAAGGATGGCAAGGAAGATCCTTCCAGCCGACACAGATGTAGATATTGTGGCAAGGTGTTTGGTAGTGATTCCGCTCTCCAGATCCACATTCGGTCTCACACTGGAGAACGTCCCTTCAAGTGCAACGTGTGTGGCAATCGATTCACTACTAAAGGCAATCTGAAAGTCCACTTCCAACGACACAAAGCAAAGTATCCACATGTAAAGATGAATCCTCACCCTGTGCCTGAGCACCTAGACAAGTTCCATCCTCCGCTGGAGCCACCATCAAACTCGCAATCGCCTCCGCCTGCTCCTCCAGGGTTCTTTCCGTCTTCGTCGACCACCTTCTCTAACAACTTCCACATTCCAGCCATTTTCAGCTCTACTCTGATTCCATTCGGCTCTGAGGATGGATCCAAATCAGAAGCTAACAAGTCTAGTGACGACAAATCAAAGTCTAAAACTCGAAGTCTATTCGACTTTTCCGAATTGTACCTTAATAAAGCGGACTCGAGTAGAATCAAATCTTTGGCATTGACCACCAGAAGTGATCATTCAAGTGATCATAGCCAATCGGAAGGGGAGGAGAACGAATCCACAGAGAAGCAAATTCCAGATGAAACTGACACATCGGACATCGATGAGTTTGAGAGCAATGACGGCGCTATCAATCTCCGAAAAAAAGACATTGACGAGGATGTTGCGAAGGACCTGAAAAGGGATAATGACAAAAGCGAGTCGCTTGTTCGAAGTATCGAAATTGAAAAAGAAGCAAACCGAATGGATGATGACAGTTGCAGTCGAGTGGAGATTGACTCCAACGACGAACTGTCTGATGACGACTTCTCTCAATATGGTATGGATATGGAAGAGAAGGATGCTTGTCACTTAGGCGACAGCGACGACAGTTCGGAATCCTCTCCCTTTCATGTTCACTCATCATATTTTCATTCATTGCCAGGAAAGTTGCCATCTTCTTTGGGACTAATGGGACTTCCTTTCGGCGTTGACCTTAGCTCTATTCCTAACTCGAGCGCACATAATACTGGATCACTTCCTGGGCAGCCATTTCTGAATGCTCGAAGCGAAAGTGATTCTGACTTGGGGGAAGGCGCTTCGAAAGATCCCATCTTTTACCAGAGTTTACTTCCCAAACCTGGCAGCACTGATAGCACTTGGGAAACTCTTATGGAGGTGCAGAAAGCTTCGGAAACGGCCAAACTACAACAACTCGTGGACAATATCGAGCACAAACTGAAGGACCCGAACCAATGTTTCTTCTGCAAGCGAGTCCTAAGCTGCAAGAGTGCCTTGCAGATGCACTACCGCACCCACACTGGAGAAAGACCTTTCAAGTGCAAAATTTGTAGTCGAGCCTTCACCACCAAGGGAAACCTAAAGACGCACATGGGCGTGCATCGAGTAAAACCTCCATTGAGGATGATGCACCAGTGTCCCATTTGCCACAAGCAGTTCACCAATGCTTTGGTAAGCGATGACAGCCTTGAATTTCTTCAATTGTCTCAACTGTCTTTGCAGGTTCTTCAACAACACATTCGCACACACACTGGGGAACACGGTAATGGCTCCTCAGACATCGGTTCGGATCTCTTGGCAGAACTCAAAAACAATCCTCTGTTGCCTTCAAATTTTCCCAGGGCTTTTTTGCCTCCTACTTTTGGGCCACCATTTTCGCTCCCACCCTCACTTGGACCCATATTTCCTCCATCCCTACTTCCTGAAATAGCGGCCCAACATTTTGCATCTGCGTCTTTCAATTCATTTGCAGGGTCATTTCAAAAGGATTCGATTGAGCCTGAAAGGGAAACAAATAAATTATGCCTTGAACAGGCTAGCGACCTCACTACGAACAAGGACAGAAAAAGAGCAATGTCGGAAAAAGACGATGCTAATGATTCTCTCAGTGATCCCACTGATTCGGATGATGAAGACGATGAAGATGAACAAAGTGAGCCAGTTAAATTGAACATCGACGAAATGAAAGAAATGATTGATGACGCGGACAAACCAGAACAACTGCAACGTTCTGACAGATCCGACCGATCCGACCGATCAGAGAAGAGCGAGATAACAAGTGATAGTGTGAGAGATAATGTGCCCATATTGAACAATCGAGTTGAACAAATTGACCAATTGATAAGCCTCAACAGTGAGCGAAACAAAGCAAACCAGGAGGAACCAATCAGCACTCTCAGTGCCCTGGAGAATCATGTGATCAAGTCCATCTCACAAGTAAGTCCTCAATCAAAAGGATTGTTCCCATCGAACTCTTCCGATAAATCGAATGCACTTGACTTGACTCCGAAGCACAGCCAGGACTCCAATTCGTCGCTTAGCCCTTCCGAGTCGAGAGGATTTCCTCCCAGTCCGTATGCAGGTCTGCAATTCAATCCCACCGGAAGACCAAACACGACCTGTAGAATTTGTTGCAAGACATTTGCATGTTATTCGGCATTAGAAATTCACATTCGCAGTCACACCAAGGAAAGGCCTTTCAAGTGTGAAGTATGCGACCGAGGTTTCTCCACCAAAGGTAATATGAAGCAGCATATGTTGACACACAAGATTCGAGACCTGCCACCTGACCTTTACACGACTGTGTCCCCAGCAGCCAACACCACGCTGGGCAATTTTCTCACCAGCAGCAACATAAGCAAGATTTTGCGAAAACAATCGACCAATAACTCGTCGAACAATTCGAACAGTAGCAGTCGAGTGTCCAGTCCCCACACCCCGAATGGAAACAATTCCAACTCGTTGGACTCGGATAAAGTTCGCAACAGCGAGTCACCTGCTGGCGACCAAAGCAGTTCTTCGTCCCGGGCATCTGGATCGAACAAACACATGTGCAAAATATGCATCAAACCATTCTCAAGTGGTTCCGCATTGCAGGTAAGCAGCCTAGGACATTCTGAGTGAGCTTTGCATTTGACTGTCTATTATCTGATAGATTCACATGCGAACGCACACTGGTGACAAGCCGTTCAAGTGCTCCATTTGTGGTCGAGCGTTCACCACTAAAGGCAACTTGAAGGTGAGTGAGCAAGTGCCTGTCATACCAACTAATGTCTCCATCTACCAACCAGGTCCATATGGGCACACACATGTGGAACAGCAATCCTTCGAGACGGGGTCGCAGAATGTCCATCGACTTGCCCAACCTGCACATTTCTCCGCCGAATGTTTCCAGTGGCCATCCCCCAATTCAGTCTGATCATGGCCCGGGTAAGGCCAACCCAAACACGGATCTCTTTTTTCCATACATGCCGCCTCACCTTCCCAATTTTCTGAATGGTCAGTCTCTTCGGGAACCAACATTCAATTTGGACCAATTACTGACCTATTGCACCTCTCTTGCAGGACCAGAAGCTAATCAGCTGGCAATGCAGCAAATGATGCTAATGAAAATGATGACCGCCAATCAAAACTCTCAGCTGACACCTCACTCCATAATGTCCGACAAGCGCACCTGCTCCAGTAACGACGATGAAGACGAGACTGACATGAGCGCACTCGATGAAGCAGACAGTGACATTCGACCAAAGGAAGTTCTTTGTCAGCCAGAAATTGACTTGTCTCCAAGAGAGCAGAAGGCAAGTGAAAAATTCTTTGCACCTAATTCGAATGCTCAAGACGAAATTGCTGACGATGAGAATCATTCTTCGCGGTCTGCGCAAAGCAACCACGAATCTGACTGGTCATCCAAGGAGTGGAAGATGTCTTGTACCATTTGCAGTCACACAAGCATTTCTCCTGCCGAGTTCGATCAACATATCAAGGCACACTTGCACGCTGCGGTCAGTGCATCTACGCCCACCGACGATCTTTCGAAAGGCAACCCACTGAACACGGCTAACGCTGCTGCCGTTCTTTTATGATGCAACCGGCACGGAGCAGTAGCAGACAGCCAACTCCTCGACCCTATCAAAACGCCTTGCCACCGAAAGGAACATACCAGCATCCGATCAAACAAGTCCTAACTCCTAGAACAGTAGCCATTTGTATTAACGATAGTGTTCACATACTTACTGTTGTACTTGTGTAGATGATCACCCGAATTGTTGCCCAGTCAACTTTCATTCAAACACCTAGTCCTAACCTTTTGATAGTTTCCAATTAGAACTGAATGGTGAATTGTTGCCAGTGCAGTTGACCTGACCGAACCAAAGGCCATTGGCCTATCTCTTTGTACATAGGCGTGGACAGGTGTAATGTCCCCTTATTTATTGGCACACGACCTTGACAGTTGCACAAGCCCTTGTGGCCATCAATGCAGCAATCATTCTGTACAAACATAATTTATTTGCATTTCTCCCTATTTCAGTTCGGTCGGTGCCTGACTGAACTGAGTCGATCTCCTCACACCTCCATCAGCCTCAGCCTCGGCCCACAGTGGTCACCATCATCGGTACCAATTGCAATATGTATCTATATGTCACACCTCATTCGCGATTATCTGTACTTAAAGTCAATAAATAATTCCAATTAAGATGCAATAATTTATTTAAAAGTAGAATTATTTGAAAAACACATGGAAAGAAAGTCTGGTGAGTACAACAAGAAAAAATGGGCAACAATAAATCAACAAAATGGTAACTATTTGCTATTAAATTGAAACATAGGCGTTGCAGAATTAGAAGCTCCAAAGGCAAATGCCGCTGGGGGTGAAGTTATGCTTGATGAGTTTGAAGCTGGATTGAACGAGAAAGGTGTTGAATTCGATGAAGATGGTTGTCCAAAGTTAAAACCAGGATTGGTCATAGATGAAGCTACAGTAGAAAAATTAAAACCACCATTCGAGGCTAAATTACTACTTGGGGCAGCTTTAAAGTCGAATGAAACAGATGGCTTCATATTAACACCGTTTGTGGCTTCTTTTGGATTCGAATTTGAGGCCAATCTAGGAGTTGACGCGTTGAATGAAAACATATTATTATTATTATTAGAATTCAATGATGGAGGCGCTGCATTAAAGGTAAATGCAGATGTAGTGTTCAAAGAAGGCAAATTTTGTGCGGAATTGGGGACTGTTTTAATTCCATTACTTAATGAGTTACTATTTGCAACAAGATTGCTTGAAGCATTAAATGCAAAAGAAGGCAAATTGTTTGATGGTAACGTGAAAGTTGTTGATGAGGGAGCTGGTGAAGAAGTGTTGAGTGCAATTGGCTTTATTTGAGTGAAATCAAAACTGGGTTTTGGTTTAACAGCCTGTGGTTGGCCAAAATTGAACACACTAGCGGGAGGCTTAACTTGTTCATTTGCAGATTGATTAGATAGTGAAGAAAAGTTTGAAGTCGGCTGCGAGGGTTGAGATGGCACAAAAGTTATTTGACTTGAATTTGTAGTGGGAATAGACGAATTATTGATTGAGCTTGGATTCAATGTTGACGATGTTGTATTGAAAAGCAATTTCGGAATAATATTTGAATTACTAGAAACATTAGTGACAACAGAATCTGCTTGTGTTTGTGGCTGAATAGCAATATTAGGTTTACTAACAGGCTGAAAACCAGTGGAAGGTTGATTTGATTGTAAACCTGATGAAAACGAATTGTTAGACGATGTGATCGTTGCTGGAAAAGCCAAAGCGTTAGAATTAATTGATGAAAAGTTAAAATTCAAAGTTGACTGGGGTTTACTGTCGATGGTAACAGCACTTGTTTGGATCGGAACTGAAAATATGCTTGAAGAAGCAGGAGTAGAAATGGCATTTGTTGAAATAGATTTTGTCAAGTCAGATTTTATTGGCACCACAGAGTTAGTCGGAGGATTGAAAGTTGAAGTTGACAAAACTGATGTAGAGACCAATGGAACAGAAACAGTAGGAAGTTTTAAAATCGATTTTAGTTGACTTTCTGAAGATTTAGTCTCATCTGAAAGAACTATCGTTGTTGTTATCGGTGCAACAGTCGATTTGGAAGCAATACTGTCACTAGAAATAGTCGAAAGAGTATTTGCTGTAGAAGCAAACGAAATTGCTGAGGCTGAAGTAGATGTGACATTTGCACTAGAGTCAACGACATCATTAAATTTCTCATTTTCAACGGGAGATTGAATATTGTTATTTTCGTTAATATCGCTAGCTTGTTGAACAGCAGCAAGAAATCGATCTAGGCGATTTTTAGACTTTTTCTTATCATATTCATGATCCTTGATGGAAAATATGTGAGCAGGAATAGGATAAAAACGATCTTCTGATTTTTTAGAGCCTTCATCCAAATTAGTTTCCATGTTTGTATCTTCTGTGTCATCATCATCTAAAATAATCTGATCTGTTAGATTGTCCTCCTTAGAGATTTGGAAACTATTTGTCTGCTTGGTAGCATCACTGGAAAGTAAAGTAGGCTTAGCAAAAGATTTAGGTGGAACAGTTGGTACGGAATTCAATGCAGTATCGTCGTTCAAAGCTAAGTTGTTACTACTGCTAATCTTTGGAGAAGAGTCTCTAAAGTAAGGACTCAAATCAGAATTTAACAATTCAAGTTCTTCGATATAAGTTCGCTTTTTAATTTTAGTATTAGCTGAAGATTCTTCTGGAGAATATTTACGTTTGTTTGCCAAATTACGAGTAACAGAAGTAGAGCTATACGAACTGAGAATTTCATTATTCTTGACTCGTTTTTGTGGAGAATTCAATGCCATTTCATTTTCAAATGAAAGTGTAGATCTTTTAACTGCTTTTTTGATAGGAACTGAATTCACTTCAGGAACAGCATCTTCAAACATATCATCATCATCATCCAAATCTATAGTTTCAAAATGATTTTTTGACTTTTTCGAAAATTGTTCACATTCACCATCATCGCTAGAAAACATCGGCCGTTTATTTGATGGGCGAGCTAAGGTAGTATCATTTCTTGGAAGGTCAATTTTGTGAGTAACACTGCCATTTAATGTTGAATGATTAAAAGAAGACTTGCTCTCGGATGGCGAAGAGAGTGTAACATTTGGACTTCGAATGCTTCGGTTCACTTGTGGAAATGAAGACAACTTGACAGTAAATTCCTTTTTAAGTTCTTTGGGTTTGTTTCGATCGCTCAGGATATTAGTTTTAGGCATGTGTCCGTACATTGATTTGGGTGAAATATAGGTAACACTCGAAAATCGTGATTGATTTCGGTTCCGAATATAAGAGCTGACAGTGGGAGATACATGGTCTTGTTGTCCATTTTCGTCTATAAAAAATACAATTAGTTAAAATAAATTTGAACTGAATGTTACCAATAGGTTTAGCAGATATAGCTTTTGATGGGCTTTGATTGTTGTTTGCAGCACTTGGTGGCCGCTTGAACTCAATGGACACACGATTGACTTGATGAAGTGAGGCACGTTTCTGGAAGAAGACATAGCCAACGTATGCTACAAGAATAAAGCAAATCGAGACACCAACAATGAGGATCATGGCGCAACGGAATAACCAATCTGAAACTACATTCAGATTCTGAAGCCGAACAAAACGTTTCCAAAGCGTGTTTGAAGGATTTCTGTATGTATGTCGAAATAGCCCCTCTCTGGAGCGCTCAAGTAACTTTAGGTAGAAATAGAGTAACTCCTTTCATTGAACACTATTTTCAAATCCGTTAGATGGCGCAAAGCGCGATTAAATTAAATTAAAGTTCGTACCATCAGAAGTTCTAAAGTATATTGAATTCTAAGAGTCATCCCTGAGAGCCCCGAGTGTCTCTTGTTGTGCGAATCGTACTTACAACATTGTAAAAACATTGTCAAAATTAAAATCAAATCGCTCTGGCCCCTCAACATTAAAAGTTACAACAGCAGCGAGCTGCATCTATGGGTGTCGTGAGGGCATGTTGTTTCAATGTACTAAAAGCCAGCCAAACTGCAAAGGACTTGTCTTGACGGATGGGCAGACTAAAAAGTTTACAAAAGTGACAAGCTAAATGATGATAGGCACAAATAGACACCGCATAGTTCGTTGATGAGACTGACCACGGCTCACGGTGAATCTCTCGTACTGGACATCCCATCTACGAAGAAATTAGTGCTACTGTGACCACATGAGAGCATAAAGCCTGACCACACAACGACAAAGCGAACGTAAAGCCTTTGGCTTATGCATATTATTGAATGTCTAATCCGCTCTTTTTAAATTTTATAAGAAATGAAAATTTAATTCAGTTTTAGGGCTCACAAATGACCGAACAGAGCATTCAATGAATTTAACATATAAAATTGCTTATTACGTAAAAATTCGCGAATTGCAGCACTAAATATTCTCCTAGAGCTCAACTGAAAATATTTTGGTGAACTTGATATCCAAGGGGCGGAAGACCACCATGGATCGAGATTCAATGGTACTTTGTCCTCTTAAACCAATATTCTTGATTTGTTGATTCAAGCGAATTTGTTCGTCGATGTGGGCTGCCCAGCGCAGCCAGAAATTGTATTCAAAATATTCACGAATAATATCAAAAAACAACTTTTGATCGTAATTAACCTGAAATAGAGATTAATTTGGTTAATGATCTTTTGAACTGTGGTTCAGGAACTTGCCTGACACTGAGGATACTGAGATGATTTGACTAAACCATTGTTGATAAATCGAAGAAAGTTTCCATGGCTTAAATTTTGAACATCGAAAAAAATCTTTGCCAGATGTCTCTGTTGTTGTGATGGGAGCTTATAGTCAGTATAAAAGTCGAAATTGAATAACCATTTAGTTAACTTGGCAGAAACAATGATGCTCGAGCCATTGTATTTGGCAAATATGCGGCCAAAGATTAAAAAAATATTTCGATTAAAAGTGAATTCACCCTTGATGAGTTGTGGTTTAGTTTGAACATCATTCAAGTTGAAGTGAATACTACTCACTGGCCCTAAAGAGCAGAAAACATAACCGGTAAAGTTAACTGACGCTTCTAAGGAATTCATCGATGCAACCAATCGAGTTGGATACATTTGGCCTGGATTAGTTTCAAATGTCAATTTCATTTGTAGAAATTCCTTGTCATTCACATTGATTTCCATTGAAGCAACTTGCTCCTTGGGCTTGAATCGATATGAAGCCTCGCCTTCTACACGTTTCCACGGAGTCTGAATTAATAATCGAGCTTCCTTAGTATGAGAGTTTAACAACTCTATTGCAAACACAATTTGACGGTTAATCTGAGTGCCAGGGGTGTTAAAAGCAAACTTGAATAGAGCAATTTGACTGATAGGTTCCAAGTCTTGCTCTTGTTGCTGCTGTTGTTGAAGTCGAACACTGTGGCGGCCTCTGACCGCGAAAAGTTCTTCAAACGAGTATGGACTTTCAAAGTAAAGTTCATAGAACTGAAGAGATTGATCAGTCTTGACCACGTACACTTCCGCATTGACATCAATTCCGTTTCCGCTAGGCTTTGAAAAGTTAAAGCACAGTTGAATGCCTAATGGGTTTTGGGTAGATTGAGTGCACACGTGAATGTCCTGTCCGTGGAATTCGGACATTTCGGGAATATCTAAAATTTCCTTTGGCTGGGCCCATGGAACTCGTAGATAATCTAAATCTCTTACGTAAACTTGGCATTTCCATAGAGATAAAGTGTATTGGGGTTCGGGTAGGTTAAATTTGAAGCTCACTATACTACCATTGGTGATTGTAGCCGACAAATTCAACTGAGGAGACGAATAAAAATTTTGAAGATATTCAATAATTTTTGGTTCAAAACTAGTATAGTATTCGATAGCAGTATCGAGTTGGGATGCAGCGGATGGATAGACGGTAAAGTTCACAGTATAATTGGATGAATCATGCACATCAAAGTTGAGTTCAGTTCGGAGATCGAGCACAACCGAGGAATTGATTCGAACCTGTACTGGGAGTCCGACAGATGGAAACTGGACCACAGTGTCAATGGGAGTAAAGGCAAAAGCTCGATCAAGCTTAATTAAAGCCTGAAGTTTGTGTATGAGTTCTTGGACAAAAGACTCTGATTGAACTTCACCATAAATTAAGTCGTGCTCGTCGATCAGAATCACGGTTTTACCGTTAAAAGATAGCTAATGAGAAATATATATATTGAAAATCAAAGATTTCATTAAGAAAAAAAACAAATACCTGAAACAACAGACAAATTTGAGGATTTTCAGCCAAAATATTAGCCCCGTGTTGAATGATGTACTCAACAATTTTCATTGCCACTCTCCATGGTTCCTTCACACCGGATTGTTGAATCTTGGCCAAATGTTTGGAAATAACTGGCTCAATTCCATATTGATGCAGTCGCACCTCAACCAATTGAAACTCCGAACCACCAATTGGAATGGTCAAATTGAATTGAACGGTTTGTGGCACTGGGAAAAAATTATTTGTTTGTTGGTGATTATAGATGATATCAGCCTCAGCGGTGAAACCCAAAACAAAACTCTTGTTCACATAAGAAATAAGATAATTTCGGGAAATACCCGCAAATTTCCGCAATGGTGAGGGGAAAATTGGTGCATCTAGTGGGAGGACTGTCTGCTTGTTTGGATCAGATGTGGTTCGCAGGTTAGCTTGGTGAGATCTAATGTAGTTGACCAATTCCAACTGCTGTGGCTGACCGGAAGCAATCTGATCAGTGTATTGTTTTATTTTTTGTAGCTGGGCAGTGGTGGCGCCCGAAAGAACTACAGCTTTGTATGTTTCAATCTGCAACTCACACAAACTGTCTGTGGTCTTGATCAATTCGTCCAACAGATACTGTCGAATTTGGTCATTTAATCCAGCGTTGAAAAGTGTTTGCACAATCGAAACAAACACTTTTTGGCTGTGCTCAGTGAATTTCACTTTTTTCAAAATTTGCATTAACTGTTGCGCAATATGTTGATTCTGAACGAGAATCAAATTTCTGAGAGCAAAAACAACAGTCAATGCTTGATGTTCCTGCTTTTGGTTAGAAATTTGATTCATAAATTGCTCAAGACCTTGAACCAAGAGGTTCGACATTTGTAGGACAACTTGATCGACATTGGGATTTTGCAAATAGGATTTTTCTTGGACAGTCTGAAGATTGTTTACAAAACCGGTGATACCAAAGAGGATACCTCGGGGAATTTGAACTAATTGAGATGTCTGTTGGCCTTGTTGTTGAACGAATTGAAGCAATCTTTGGGCTGCTTCAACAGAGGGTTGCTTTACAAAAGACTACAGACCAAACAAGTAGTTGGCTCGTAGTTGGCTAATTTGTTGCTGTTGAAATGCCTGAATGAGAACTTCCGCTGAACCTTCGTTACCAGCCAGTGCTGAAGCATCTAAGAAAATGTCCAAAAGCTTGGAGGAAGAACCAAATTCACCAGATCGAATCTGTTCCCAGACTTGAATCTGCTCTGCTGGAATCAAAAAGTTGAGCAATTGGATCAATTCTGAGAAAAGCACTGGAACATCAAATTGAATCGAGGGTTGTGCTCGAGCGTTTATTTGTTTCAAAAGTTGTTGCACATCATGTACCGGGTTTCTTGAAGCATCTTGAAGAGAGGCAGCTCGTATATCTGTGTAATTAATTAACTCTGAAGATAATGTCAATCGGTACTTTCGGAAGCCTTGATTTAATTGTTTCACAGTGAGGGTCGGTAGCTCTTTAATGTATCGCGTTTTACTAATGCTTACAATTTTTAGAGTGTGATCCTTCAATGGAAAAACTTGAATAATGTTTTCACATATTGCCAACTTAATAATATGGTTGCCAATTGTTTGAGTGCAATTATAAGTGGAGTTTGATTGAACAACTGAAAACGTTAATCGAAACAATTGATTGAAACCGTGTGATATAGAGAAGAAAGCCATGTTGAAATGGTGTCGTTGATCACCTAAGACAAAAATGTCAAAAAACAATTTTCTAGAAGAAATACTTACATTTGTTCGCTTGTTTCACTTTTCGGATGCGTGCAACGCCCATATGTTTTTCTAGCGGTTCGTAGAGGGTTTCACATTGACCAGCGGTGTCAGTTTCAATAACCTAAAAGCAAGATAAAAATTAAAATTAGATTATTTTAGAAAATTTATCACGCTCCGAAAATAACTTACTGTTTGTTTTTTTGAAACATCAGAACTTGTCATTTGTAGTATAGAAATGATCAATTTTTTTACATTGATAACCCAAAGATTGTCAACATGTGAAGCACATACATCAACAATCTTTCCATTTTCATAAGAAAAATGAATTGGTTCCTGTTCCAACTGCAATCCGGCATCATTGCCTAAGCCAGTCAAATTTACTTTGCGCAGGTTGAGTACCAACTCGCATGGACCTTTAGCAGAAATTTCCGCAAAAGCAGAGATCCTGATTTCCTGTTCGATCATGTCCAAACGATCGTAGTTGTAATTTTCGTTGCGAGTGTAAATGACAACTCTAGTCATAAGATACACTTGATAGGTGTAGGTCATGCCATTGGCATAATAAACTTCCCATTGGTTCTGGTTACAGGTTTGCGCACAAGTCGAGGAGTCTGGTAAAAAGAGTTCGCTTGTTTCAATGTTGGACGGTGAAGCTTTAAAAGAGAAAGAAACAGAAAATTAAGTTTAACAAAATTAACAAAATTAACAAAACAAAACAAAACAAAAAACAGAAAACCATACTCACCAAATTGGGATGCTACAAACAGCGTGATCAAAAGAAACAAAGCCACGGACCGTTTCGTCATGCTTCAAATCAAGTCAAGACTTTAGTTTGAAGTTGATTTCTAGAAACGTAATGAGAGAACAAGTTTTAATGGCTTAAACACTAGCCATAATATTGATGAGCACACTCATTGAACATATGAAATTGATCTATCTTTAAGAGTTTGTTTTCTTTCTTCGATGACCAATATTTGTCAACTCAACTGATAATGAGCAAAGAGCAAAGAGTGTTCAGTTCATTGCACTCTGTTACTCAAATTTATCAATGTTTGATGTACTCTAGGTATGTAAAAACAACTGAAGATGATTTCAATGTTCAAATTTTAATTGTCAGTGTGGAATGAACCAAAGAAAGCGATAGAGTGAGAAGAGACGACTAAGCGACTAGAGGTGGTTTGACGGTCAAGCCTTGACCTCGAGAGAGCTTCGAAGCAAATTCGATCACCTCAGTGACCTCACCTCCCTCCATCAACCTCACATTACCTCAGACAAACTCATTCACTAGATGGAGACACTGTCGCATTTTAATAGGGTCGAGGCTTTAATTTAATTTAATTAATTAATTAAATTAAATTAAAAATTTACTTATTAGACTCTAATAATTAGAGACTAGACTTTAACTTAGTCATTTTAAATTTATTAAGTCAATTTATATAATTCATGCCAATACTTCAACAATTCTGTGAATTATTTTATTGAAATCTAAATTATACATTAACAACTACGTATGTAACATGGTCCATGTTTATGTCTTATTAAAACGACTCAGTATTATCAGGATTTGAGCACTCCGATGATGATTTGATTGACTATAAATAACTCGAGAGCATTGAACATTGACTTTGAACTTAACCTTGGAGTAGTAAACTTTAGTGAATCTCGGTGTAAGGAATAGTGTCAATTATTGAGTAGCATTCGAATTCGAAACCAGTCTACATGCTCCCCAACGGGCAAGTTCAAGCGATAGACTATTTAAAATTGGCAATTTGTATGAATGCTCTTTGTTGGTTGAAATTGATGAAGTGGACGAAAAACATGGACCAGGGCGACATGCAACACAAACCACCTTGTGCTCCAAACAATGAACCTCTCATCGATGCAAACAAAAGACAATCGTTCTACGAAATCATGATTGATGTCTGGTGGTTTGGTTGGCGTGTTTGCTATTTGTGGCACAACTAGGCAAACAACCGTATTGCAAATTGCCTTACTGCTTTTTGCTGTTCTCACTAGGCCAATCCGCATTATTTTAAAAACTCTCTTTTCTTATCGATACCAATTGTGAATTATTCAGCAAACTTCCAAACAAAAATCGATTAACTCGGACAGTGCACTAGAAGACACACGTGTTTATGAACAACCTTATTTAGTGCTATTTGTACGGAGATCAAGCTTGATTTAAAGATTTTGTTTAAATTTGTTTATTTGAAACATAATTGCGACACATATTGAGCACATTTGATTGAACTCAAGTATTTCAATTGCATATTCTTCGAATGCACGGAAAGTTGACCAGTTAGAGAGAACGGTTCATATCGACACGCCAAATTAATTGTTATTGCACTAAAATCATCCCATTTGGCAACTAATCCAATCACGTGATTGAACATTGATTGAGAATAATTGGAACGGAACAGGGCGAAGAGAACATCACACAATGGCTCTCATGTCGACCGGTGACATCGGTGCCCGATGGGGTCGTTCCAGTTTGACCGGAGTCAGTGCTCTACTGTCCATTACTTGCCGTCAGTCAATTGTAGGCTCACTACGAACCAGTTTGTTCGCAATGATCGACCATTATCTGAGTCTTCTTCTGACTTGTGAGCTCGTTCTTTGCTTGGCTAGTTCACTCCAAAGTGAGCCATGCTTCCCAACTCACAGCAACTGAAGCAAGTGCTCATGTCATTACTACATGCATGTAATTACAATGTTTCATCACATTTATTCAATCAACACCAGCCATTGTGCCGTGAAGGTGACCATTCGCCGAAAGTCATTCACATGTTTATGTAATGAAATATTACAGTTGCGAACAACCTCATCGGCGTCATAACCGCATTATGTTCGAAGTATTTGTCGGCATTAAAAATACCGCCATTTCATATATCAACGCTGTCGTCAAAGCAAAAGACAATTTCGCGAAATGTCACTTATGCATCGTTAATGGGAAGAACAGTGTAGCAATTGAGTATCCATTGCAAATCAATCAATGAAGCAAAGTGAACTAAGCCAAAAGGTAAGCTTCCCTTCCTTTTCGCTCCAAATATATCGTTATTGAATAAGCAAAATAAAACACTGATTAATAGACCAAATAGCAATCGTTTGTAATGACGGAGATATTTACAAGTATGAACAGAAACTATTAGAAATAGTGCCGAATAGCCAAAAGCATTATCCCATTGATTTTTTTGTAAACTTTAAACCTTTAGCCTTGCGGGCTAGTCTTTTTCGTTCGTTGAGATGCTCTTTTAGTTGACTCTCTTTGGCCTCACTCTTCAGTTGTTGTTCTTTCTCTCTGCCACTGGGTTGTGGGACAAATGTCATCACTCGATTGCCTCCAATTCCGCCATGGAGCAGCTTAACCGACTCATTTCCTGTCTTATTCTGCTCTCGTTTTAATCTTTGTTCGAATGATTGTTTCTCCAAATTGACTTTTTGAGCAGTCAATTTTTGGTCCTTCAGTGGGTGAATAAGTTTAGTTCTCAGAACAGGTTCAGCCGATTTAGTGACTTCTTTGTTGCTTATCTCTGGCTTGTTGGTTTTGGTTTGGTTTTGGTTGAAGTCATCATCACTTGATTCACTAATGTTTTCATCGACATCTTCATCATCGTTGAGATCATCATCCGAATCAGAAATAATTTTGTCATCATCGAAAACGTCAGCATATATCGGTTTAGAATCACTTTTGCTTTCTGGTTTGGCCATTCTCGAAAGAACCGGATTAAGCAGACGGAAATCCTCACTAAGTTCGTCAATCTGGAAATCAGGATTCTTGAACATGGCAGCGAAACGGTCGTCTTTAAGCGGGTTGGGCTTATATTTCTTGTTTTTCTTTTTCTCTTGCTCTCCATCGTCGTTGAGAAGACGTTCAGCAAGTAAACGATTAACTTTAGGAAGTTTATCTGCGATTTGAACACGATCTGTGCGTTCGGACTCGAGCTTTTCTCGAATCTTTTGTTTCTTGTATTCATCATAAGCGAATGGTTGCGATGCATCACGAGCCTTTCGGTAAAGACGCATATCCATGAAGTAACCGTGCATGTAAGCCCGCAGAAGATTGGTGCCAATCAGGTCCGTTAATCCGATCTCTTGAATCTCTTGTTCGGTGATAAATTTGTAGTCGTCATAAATAGTGTTTTCATTCGATTCCTCCAATTCTTCAGTTATCCTATCTAAGAAAGAGCACCATTTCGGTGCAGGCCCAATAGCAGGAATATAGTAAGAGAGAATCTTTTCCGATTCATTTGCTACAAAAATCATTCCTGAATTTGGATAGGCAGTCAACATGTTCAAGTCGCGGTCTGATTGGATTGCTGTATAAGGAGATCCATTGTGACGATTCCATAATTTAATGATCTTAGAGTCGAGTGAAGCAATTAGGTCAAGCGGGCCATCGAGGTAAGCGATCGTTTTAATTGGCACTCCGTACATGTGGTCTTTAGTTAAATATGGCTTGTTGGACCGAATGTCGTATAGAAAAATCTGTCCAGTTGATGTGCCAACTCCCATAGTTAAACTGTCACGGAAGCTGATGGTGGTCACAGCAGGAATTCGTTTCGGAGCTTGACTCGAGTCGGTTCGCACCACGTCGTAAGCAGTGTCCAGAATAGCTACTCTCTCATGCATTCGCGGATCCCAAGCTTCAACGAAACCTTCCTGAGAACCAACCACAAGAAGATTGTGTACGGGGTTTATTGCAATCGAATTCAAGGCAACTGCATTTGTTTCAAATGGCTTCAAAAAGGTGCCAACTTCCAAGTTTAGCCTGTATACCTCTGGACCATTACCAACAAAGTAAGTATCACAACTGGCATAGTTGTATGCCATGTCTCGGCCAAATTTAGGAATTCGAGTTTTGTAGTAAAAGCCAAACTGCGAATGCATCTCAACATAACGCTCCGCTTCAAGGAAAAGCAATTTGGAATAATCGTCGGAGAGCACTATACACTTAATAACTTCAGCATCAAGACATCTTTCAAATTTCATGGCCAGTTGATTGACATCGTAGCAACGTACCCTAGGTTTATAAATGCCTGTGGCAATAATATATTGACCATCTGGAGATATGTTCACAGTATTGCTGACCGTGGGCATGTCAAAGTCTTGGATCAGCTGAATTCGACGTCGTAGATCGACATCTTTCTTGAGAAGAAGTCGCTTTTTTCGATCAGATAGCCATTCTGGTATTGTCTTTCCATGGCTTAAATTGTATGTTTTGATATCGTTTACTTCAGTTACTTGCATCTTATAAAGTTAATCACAAACAGATGCAAATAATCAATAAGCACAAATGCCAAATAATTTACTAAATAAAAGTGAATACAAAAACCACGTGTTTTGCACACTTGCCTGCTTGATAGCTTTGCTTTCCAGGTTTGTTTGAATCACGTGACTTGTTCGTTCATAGATGACGTGCAACTTTTAAATTATTTTTTGAATGTTTATTTATTCAATGTATCAAATTAATTAACTTATATAATGCGATCAAGTTCCTAATTATTTGATGTAAATTAATATATAAGAAATTTAATGTATGCAGAAGTTTGTTGGAAGCAAAAGAACAATATGATTTAACAGACAGGCGTTCAAAGACAAGTGGTTCTACCGTATTGTAAGAAAGTGCATAATTTGTTCTTCAACTACTAGATGGCAGTCACGACTGTGAAGGATTCCTTCAGAACTACAATCTTCTTCTTCAAAAGAATTTGAATTGAAGGAATTATAAAAATACTGATTCTATTGAGTCTTAATTTGAGATATATTATATTATAAGATTACAGAACATTATTAAAAACTGACATGAAACAATATATATTTAATTATAAATCTTCAATAACTTAGGCTGGTGATAATCCGATTGAGGTTCTCAATTTTACTTGTAATTCTTCGCTAAATCATGGTACATGACTCATAACATGAGATAGACTTGAACAACTCGAACAAATCGAAATATAATAAATTGAAGCAATTCCAAAATGAGCGTAATTTCCTTAGAATTAGCATTTACAGTTTAGTTAAGGGAAACCAAGGCAGTGTCAAATAAATGTACTAATGATTCATTTGTAATGATTTAATTAATTTTGTTAGTAAGTTGAAATGATCGATATTTCATTTGTAAGTGTAACATATTTGAAAGTTAGTGGCGTGCTTCGTTGTACACTGTGTACAATGTACAGCGTGCATGCAGTTACCGTACAGTGACATGCACGACAATTGACAACAAAGCGAGACTAACTGACAGCACTTTAGTAGTGACTAATCAATGCATTGCTCACTGACTTATGGCAATCACTCTACTTCACGCCATATTTTCAATGCTAAAGCAGACAATGGACACCGTACGTGTAGCATACAAGTGACATTACTGGCATTTCTTGACCAATTCTCCGGAGCAGTGTTGTCTAGAGACAAATAATGTGCACAATCATTCGATTTTTGTTCTTTGTAGTCTTCATTATTTCATTTGCAGACCAAAGGCATGCAATTAGTTTGGTTGTCGTTTATTTTGCACATTTGTGTAATCTTTTCTATACTTTATAATTTCATTGGTTGCTTTATATCGAATAAAATGAGCGAATTAATGAAAACTAAACCGAACAATATCTAGCTTGCTCACTGAAGCGCCTCGATTATTGAAATACGAGAAGAAAACAACAAAAAATAATGAATCATAATTAGCATCAATTGAGTCAATTGAGTGGATGGTCTGGCCAATTGGCAATGTCAGTATATTAATAATATCAATGCAATTGCAGAGAAGAAGTGTTAAGTGGGCCTAGCACTAGCACCAATTCAGCATGCATTAATCATAACTTTGAATCAGTTCACTTCAAAAGTGGCAATGGGCTCAAATCGAAATGGAAAGTCGTTATTATATGCATGGTGCCATTTGGCAATGCCAAATTCTTTAGTTGCTCAGTGAAGAGATGTTTACTTCTTGAGAAAAGCGTTCGACAGTTGACATCGCATCGTTATTGAAATGTCGATTCTAAACAAATTACAGCATGACACGAGAGCAGCACTCTCCTCCACTCACATGCATTTACTGTCTTGTCTCTTTAGTGTGCACATGGGGGAGTCGTGCAATCTCCTCTCTTAACGGCATACATTGGCACCATGTGCTCGAGCATATCTGCACAGGTCAATAGAATATGAAAGTGTTTCCAATTTGTGAGCACAAATATTTAAAGTCATAACTCGGAATTCTCGGTAGTCAACACGACTTCTTGCCACACAGCCAACCGTTTGTTTGGTGTTGCGAATGTGCCATTTTGCCAATTAATTGGCATAATTACGGTGCTGCTTCTGTACATTTTAGTGACTCGTGCACTGTTTTGTTGCCAGAGCAAACAATTTGCTGTATGAGAAGGACAAGTGAGCACTGTCTTTGCTCACTCAATTCGACCCATTACCAGATTGATCGACGCTCTTTGGCAGCTGTCAATTTGCTAATTGAACTTGATTTATTCCATCTCTCGAGTCGAATTGTAAGTTTATTCTGCAAGTCAGCTTAAGGTGCAGAAATTGTAAACATGGTTAGCCACAAATAGTATTGCTTGAATGAACCAGAGTGGCGTAACTTAGCAAGTTATGACAACTATGTTGAGTATCCATTTGCAGGGCCCTGCCATCGAGCCAGTGTTCGATCAGTGTTGGCAAGCGGCCACTAATTACAATGATTATTTCTTGGTACACTCCGTTGTGCCCTTTATGTTTTATGCTGACGCATGTTTGTCAGCAAAGACAAAGTGCTCGTCATAATTGATATTAATCTACACTGGCAACATTGAACTGCTTTGTTCGGCCACAAAGCTATGTCGATGGACTCGGTTCACTTAATTGTTTGAAATGCGTTCAATCCACATTCTGAAGCTATTCTGGTCTGGGCTCTTTTTGAATCAAACCACCAATGTTAGTTTGATTATTGCCACTGTTCGAATTACTTACAGAATGGACTGACTGCAATTAAGCAGCTCAATTGTCACCATGTCCAGTGCCATCGCGCCAATACTATTTACCATACATGGATCCAGCAGTGAATTTGCATTTTGTTTATTGACCCAGCTTCATTGAAGAACAAAGTTTGTCCAGAACATTGCAGAGTGACATCACAGCTGGTTGGCTTGCTTGTTCGAATTAATTAAAATATTTCTGGTCTGTTCGTACGATTGGACCGGGCTCGTGCCTTTGCGTGTATTCGTGTTCAAGTTGTCAGTGGTGCATTGTTTGGCCAGTTAAACTTGTCCCAGAGAATGACGGTTACATTCACTCTCCCCTCAACTCGATTGAGTGCATAGCTTGCAATTCTGCCTTGATGTCAGTCTTACAGTCTCTCGGTGTCCTGTCTTCCCGTCCAACGTTATCATCTGACAAAATGGTTTATTCGGTAATAGTGCAACAATGTTTCATATATGTGTAAATCTCCTTTGCCAACGATTTGGTTTGGTTGAACGTAAATTGCGATAACACTTATCAACCGTTGTGATTTGCGGAATGCTTTACACTTGTTCCGAAGTGACAGGTGTTAGGCATCGAGTGACACGCCGCAGACATGGTGGTTGCCAATACGGCCAAACAAGCACTCCTCCCCGAAGTGGACACCTATTCTTGAACTGTTACATGTACTGAGCCACAATCAAATTGGTCAAATATGTGGTCAAGTGATACAGTTTCCTCTGCTCGGGCGTAATAAAAGAAACAAAGGACCTTGAGTAAGTGCTGTGATACCGTTTTGCCATGCGATGATGTCTGCTTTGAAGAATGTCAGTGTGACGCCAAGCAATGAACGAAAGAATCATAGAAGAGTTAAGCAACCAAAAGTGCATCTACTTTTAGTTGGAGGTTGTGAGTGATCCACTCGGTGTGCATGAAGTGCAGTGATCATCTCAATGCAAATATGAACTCACTATGTAATGAGTTACTAATAACCGAGTGCTGCACATGACATACGGTTGTGTGTGTGTGTGTGTGTGTGTGTCTCCGGGTACGAGTCACTTTGCAAAGATATTTTTGCTGGTTGCCTGTAGTGGAGGAGGGCGCTGTGTTCATTGTCAAGCCGAGAGTGTGTTTGTGTTTCATTATCATCACCATCTCATCGTTTTGGCACACATCTAGTGTCTCATTGCCGTGGTGTAGCACAAAAATAAATCCCAATAATCTAGCGAATAACCGAACAGGCAAAGAATGTCACTTCACTAGTGCTACTGTGTTGGGTGTCAGTTCTTTCTGGGATCATGCTGGTACTGTATCGCTTGTATCGCCAGTGACAGACTCGACACTCGACGAATTAGTGCCATTAGCGTTCACGGTGAGAGCGGCACGTTATTGCACGTTTGTAGTGGAGAATGGTCCAATGTCACTATGTCATTCTCGCGTCTTGCCTGTCGAGGCTGTCGACGATGCGGCAGTGTGCCTCTCTTCGGCCATTTTCCGCTCTGGCAGTGATCTGCACGATAGACCACCGTAAGCAATTGCCAGCCATTGTGCGCACTCGTGCCACTCGATTCTGTGCCAGCTCGAATTAATCGTTGCACCGATTTGTTTTGCACTTGGCAAGTTGTAGAGATCTCTGCTAAACTCAACTGTCACGCCACCGATCGCCAATCAATCGTCAGCTATTAGGTCCAAACCAAAGCCAACTGACACCGACTTGTCCTACTTGGTGTGGCGTCTTTCTCCATTCTCCATTACTTTACTCCCTTCTTTCCACCGACCGAATGCATGGTCTATACAGCCATGTGTTTCCAGCCATTCTCTTTATCGCTGCCCCTCGCATCGAATGAGTGCTTGTGTCTCACAGTATCACTGACCTTTCAACTTTGACTCATTCTGCGTGCGATCATGTTTCGTTCAAGTCAATCATGTTTGCGTCTTAAGCGCTGTGAATCATCTCCAAGCTTTACTCGGAGTAGGTTTTACAGTTTGTTCTCTTTGTTATGCAATCGATCGCTTCTGCTGTGAATATTCTGTTTGGAGGAGAGTGAACAAAGACTGTAAAGGACATCGCTCAGTGACCAGTGACCGGTTTGGCTGTTGCCTTGTTCGTTCGCTTGTCACGGACACACTCACTAATCAGCACTTTGCCTCAGTCAGTTACGAATAATGAAGTCACTTCTTTGTGCAGTGAGAAATGGCTTTCCTATCGATATGTGCTAATTGCAACTGCATTGATTCGATTCCACAAAGTAACGGTCACTGCATTGCGAGTCAATCCGATTGTTGTTGTCAAGCCAAAACGGCGCCAAAAATGCTGTGCAATGTACAGAGAACGGAATACTGCCAAGTCTGATTCGATCGAGTCATCAGTGGCCCAATAGTCCGCATTTGTCTCCAACAAGGCTCACTTTCTTTGTTCACTGGCCATCCAGTGGACTTTGCGTGCAACTCGCTGCCTAGCAAAGCTTCCTTCTCACTTTTGCTTTCATTTCCGTTGGGTTGATCAATTTGTGCCTGGTAACGACATATTTGTGTGACATTGATGGACATCTTATCTGCGACCTGGTCGACACTTAGCCAATCAATCAAGCAACAGCAACCTGTGCAACTGTACACCTTCTTTTGCAAATCACCTATTCTTGTCATTCTGAACGAGTGCATTCTTCGCTACGTATCTCTGCACCTCTGCCTAACGCTTACTGCTGCTTTTTGACGGCTCCAATGGCCGTCAACAACTTTCAGTGTTCATTGCATCGATCGTGTATTCTTCGGTACAGCAATTCCGCTTTTGTTTTTGTATAATTTAAACTAGTAGTTTTGTTGTTCAATTAGTTTTCAGCGAGTCTTCAGTTTGGCTTGTTTTATTTGGGTGCTCAACTCGTCTCAATTGAACCAATGTGTTGATTGTGTTTGTTAACTGTCTTTGATTGGTCAAACTTCTAATTATCTGAGTAAAAGTGAAGGGCCATTGCAAGTTGGCGTAATCAATTGGCCCAACCAAAGTAATGCTAACAAATTGTTCGATCGCAGTGATTATATCGATTGGGCCGAGCTGGCCAGTGGCCATAGACAAACTTGATGTGCCTTTGTTTTTTTGTTTGCTTTGAATGATAGCTCTGTAGGATAAGATGACATTTGACCATTGATCACGCTACGGTTGGACCAAGTGAACAATTTACCTTTGCGATCATGTTAGCTCGTTTGGTTTGTTTACCGTTGCTCGTATTTCGTGAACGACCATCGTTGATCGGCACACCTTGCTTTATGTGCAGTTACTGTGCACATTGATTGTGATTGCATTGATTGGATTGGCACTTGGCTGCACTGCACCGATCGCGCTAATGCTCTCACTCATTCATTTATTATTGTATATTTGCAAAGTTACTGTTAAACCGCAAGTTGCTTCCACTTAGGTTCATTCTCTAAGACTTGCAACCTTGTCCGGACAGTTGTCCCAAACTGAGGTACTTTTTATCAAACAAGTGTAAGTGGTCAAGGATTGGACTCCATTCCTTATTAGCATGTTACAACGGGAGTTTTGTCTTTGTCGCGCACTTGGCATTGTTGGTTGACGCAACTCGGTTATCTTGGTCAGCGTGTTCCTCACTCTAGACTGCTGACGTCAGTGGAAGCGAAAGAATTTCCAATCTTGCACACTGGCACTTGGTGTGCATTATTCCAAGTGTTAACATTAATTAAGTCACTGACAATAGTTCGAGCTGACAATACAATACACTACAATAACTGGTCTCTCTCTCTCGTGACCAGTTCTTTCTCACAATTATTTGCACTGTCATTGGTCAGGTGCAGGTGCTGATCTAAACACTACGATTCGCTTTGATTTAACATTATGAACATCAATTTATGTTGCGTTATCAAACAAGCCATACAATAAAAACTAACTACTAGTAGTACTTACTTGTTGTAGCAATCATAGCACATTTACTAATCGGTCTTTTCTTGGCAGATGATTCTTACCCAAGGGAAACTTCTCCATTGACTTTGCTTGATTCTCGTCCATTAATGGTAAGTTGATGAACCACATATCTCATACAGCACATCTCTCATACATTCAGGGGAAACACCACTGCACTGTCAATATGTCACATGAGCTCTCGTTTACTCTTTTTACGCGGCATTTACTGCACTGACTTGTAGGAGCTATTTACTCCAATAGATGGCGCATAGACATGCTGACAATAAACAAAATAAATGTAAGATGGATGTTTTTAGCTTGGTTAGCCTTGTCAGTGACACTTGTCAAGATATATGTGCGAATTAAATGAGCCGACTTATGGAGATATTGAACATATGATCACTTCAGCACGAATTGTACATTTTCAATGAAGCAAAAGTGATCAGAATAATATGTTGATGCTCTGTTGTGGTTCGTTTTAGTGTCCAAGTTGATGTTCAATTTTTAATTCTGCCTATTTCTGTAACAAACCGTATTTGTGAGCAAAGCACAATGTTCCATTTGGTATAGAATCAATACAATAATCATCATCAATAATCGATTCTCTAATGTAAGTTCCACTGTGTTGCAAATTTTTTTTAATGATGAATCGAGTTTAACTATTTTTTTTACTTATGATGCTAGTTGAGAGTGGTTCGATAGAAGTATACTTTTGCTGAATTCTAATGGTTACACCAAATTTTGTGTTGAGCAGTAAAAGCTTGCCAATGTTTGGAACTCTTTTTTTTAAATCAAAACTTTAATCGCAATCAGTTTTTGCTGTTAAATTCTTCAATCGTCTCATCATATCGCAATCAATAACTCAGCAGAGTAATGACGGTCGCATGTATGAATTTCGATCAATTGTCCAATTAATTAATTTTTGTCTCTTATACAATTAGTAAATTTTCTGACCATTGCTTGTTTGGAAACTATGTGCACAATTGTTTTGAATTGTAGTATTTTAAAATTTTAGAATTATATCTAAACATGATGATGATGAGCAAAGTTTGTCCAACGTTAATTGACTCGTACTATTACAACCAGACAAATTTAAACGGCTAACTTGTGGCTTGTTAATGTTAATAACGATAATATCTGGTCAGCTCATTTTGCTTCTACCGCTAACATTCATGAATTGCATGTTTTCGATTCGATTTGATTAGAGTGACTACTAATGAGTTGTCATCTAGCCAGTAACATAAACAAAAGTTAAATTGCCTTCAATTTCAATCAATTGCTTACTGATTGAACTTCACTGGTCCGAATCGATTGTCAAATTGTTAGCTGTTTCACGATTGCCGACACTTCATGCACCTGCACTGGCAGTCTGACTGAGCAGTAGTAAAGATTGCATAATAATCACCGGTTGAATTCGATTCTATACTTTACAGACGAGCCAGTCGGAATTATGAACGTCTAGAGGGTCTGGCTACGTAACGCTACGATAGTTCTCAATTAACATTGCTAATGTGCTCTTGATTTATTACTTGAATTTTTTTTCTTTGGTTTGCTTCTTTGCAACTTGCCGCCTGTGTCGGGTATTGACCCATTGCAATGGAGGAATGTGAGTGTGGTTGTGGCTTCGGTGAGTCGATTAGTGGTTTTGGGGAGCATTCTTGTCGCGGTTTTGCATCGATGAATCTGTTGAGTGAGTCGTCCTGGCAGAAGACCGTTCTTTCTGGTCAATATGTCATTTCAATGATTTAGTAACGATCAAAGAGGACAGTGAATTGAAATTCAATTTGAATATACTGTATGATTTGCAAAGTTTCTTCAACATGTTTATTACGCCATGAAGTTGGTGCCATCAGTGCCACTCGACTGTGATGACTACGGTCAACACAATCCTATCGTTCGAACGTGCTTTTTGTACCAAATCGAAATTGCCGCCAAACAGACAGAATAGCAAAGTAGAGTGTGGATGGTGTGCCCAGTGAAGAATGGCTGTGCAATACTTGTATCCGATTGATCTCAATTGCCGATCTGGCACATCGCACTCTGGCGGAACGTGTCTTGCAAGTCTCGTGTCGACTTTGCACAACCGCCACTCTCGCTTGCACACCGAGAAGGGTCCATTTGTCTATTTGTTTGCACCATCGATCAGTACTGCAGTGCAATTTGCCGCTTATTTGCACCACTTGAATGCGCCAATTGATTTCGAAATAACGGTCTCATACCCCATCTCATTGCTCTATTCGCGATTGTCGCGTTTGATTGTGTTGAGTTGAATTCACTTTTGGTGGCTTATCGGGCGTTTAGTTATTAAATTCACTTTAATTGGATCCAAATGAATACATCAAAGTGGCTCGATTAATACAAACTACTTGTGCAAACAAACAAGCCGAGTATTGCACAGCAAATTAAATCAAACTGTTATCGCCACTCGACAGTCTTACTTATGAGTTCAATTATGATGTATGGCTTTTCAATCAAGAACACAAGAAGAACAGTCTTGGTGGCGGCACTCTGCCAATTGACAGCAGTTGGTGATGATCGCCACCACCACCAACAACACTTGTAAGTGGTCATTTAGCCATTCAGCCAGTGCCATTTATCTTTACTTTGGCGGCGATACTGTGGACATTAACATCTCTGGTGGAGATTGCCTCTAAATGGCTAAATGATTCTGCCGGGACAAGATAAAAGTGATCGACTCGATGAAAGATGATTTGCCTTTGGCTCCAATCGGTGCGTCCTCCTATTCTGGGCCTGTAGAGTGTATTAGACGTCACTTTTTGTGCCAAATTGCGATCCATTTGACAATAGACGCAATGCTTCCCAAATGGCAAATGGCAACGTTGCTAGCACTAATAGCTTCACTGCCAGCGCCACTTTCGTTCGTTTGCGACCACAATCACCGTGACTATATAGTCGGGCAGAATTGAATGGATCGCTGTCAAGATATGGGCTAGATTTTATCCCTTTTCTCTGTAGCATGGTTCTCACTATTTAGGCCCGTGATTTTGGCCTACTCGCTCATATTCACTTTGTCACTGTCTCGGTGTGTCTCGCAATCTGCATTGGCCTTTCAGGTCGTCATCTGATAACTTTTGGGAACCATTGCAACGTGCGCGCCATTGGCCCCTTGCATCAGTGCCTCGTCCCAATGATTCAATCACCCATTAAGCTTTGATGAAAGCTCGCTCAGTGTGGATGACATCCCAGTGCACTATCACCGAGTTGATCTCCTTTCTGCCAGATTCTTCGTCTGGCCTTGTCATTCAACCATTGTCTGTTCTGTCGGGTGCATCTTGAATCAGCTTCCACCACTTCCTCAGCCAGTGCGACTCGTTCATGCAATAAGAACACAAGCGGATAGCTAATCACTGCTGCCATACGAGTTTTGATTCACTTCGCTAATTCTGTCCAACGGAGAAAGTCTGTCCGTTCGTTACTTACAAACAGACTGCTTCCATGCTTCTTCTCGTGCACTGCAAGTTTGGACGACTTGACCAACTGATCACAACTAAACCAAACCAAACCTTCAAACTGATTATTTACTCAATTTGTGGTGTTTAAACGTTATTTGCTTCGAATAATTCAATGCTCCAGCTCAAAGTGCCTCATTCGTCAAATTGTGGATGACTTGGATGTTCAAATTGTTTGTGCCATAATTGGCGTTGGTTCAATCTGTCATTTGTTTGGGCCATTCGCCATTACCTCACAAGAAGATAGTAAACATTTCAAAGTTAAAGATTCTAGCTCTGTTTGATTGGTGCTTGAAACGTTCGCGTGTATCGTCAAGTTCTAATTTGGAAAAAGCAACTATTCCTTCTTGTGAGTCAATTCACAAAGTGCCCTTTAGTGGCACATCTGCCGCTGCTGCTTCATTAGATCTTCAGGATGACTTGGCCCCAACTAAGGTGCCTCTCATTTTGGCTCACAACTATGTAAGTAATGTTGGCACATTTAAATGCTCTTGGTCACCTGGTTGACTTTGTGCTGTTTCAAATCACTTAAGCTAGTCATTTTATTTATGCCACATTTATATTAACCATCTTAAGATGGCATTAATGGCACTCGTGATCTTTTAACTACATGACCTGCTAATTTAGGTACATTTCTTTGATAGAAATGCATTTTGGAATGGTAATTATTAGTAATTATCAAAGAAATGACTAATGATCTGTGTCCGTGTCTGGTTACGATCGGGTGATGTTGCCTTAACGCTTTCCCACTCCATCCAGACGATCATTTATTTGCAGTTTTGTTCGAACGATTTAGATATAATGGCATCAAAGTGGCAACTGTCACTCGAATGCAAATGACTTTCAAATCCATCTCAAATCACTCATGCCTTTCCTGATGTACTCGCTCCATTGTGCTTGTGCATTGTGAGAATTGAATTCAATTGCACTCGATTCATATTCAAAGCACTCCTGAGTGAGAGCTCGCGACAAACTTTGATTGTTTACAGCTTGATTGTGCAATTGTTGCAAGATTGAACACTTTAGTGAAAGTCCTTAGCTTGAAGCCTTCAATCAAAGCCACTTGTTTTAGCGGTCTGTCCGTTATAATTGGCTACATTGCCAATGGTCCCATCTGTCCGCACTTGCAATCACACAACAGAACATGTCCAGTTGTTTGGCTCTGCACCAAATTGTTTCTTTGTTGCCAATTGCGATGCAAGTGAAACTTGCCAAATGACGCTATTAATGGCCATTTGATGATGACCATTTGGTTCAGTTACACTCGAGCGAATAAAACTTCTTGTCCGGCTATTGCACCGACTGCTGATCTCAGTGATGATAGCGTCAGTACAGTTCTTTGCCCCGACAGGCAAATTGAAAAGCGGTTGCTTTGCTTTGTCCGAACCAATTTGCCTTTCAGAATTTGAGACAAATTTTGATAACTATTTGACTGGCCAGTAGTGCTGGCGACGGAATTTGAATGATTTTGCTGTTTGCCATTTCCAATCACGATTCACAAACAGGACAGATCATTTTTGTTTCGACCAACCAGAATAGAGCAATAGATGAGCAAACTCAAGACGGCCATTCTTGCAGCAGCACTGCTTTCTCACTTTGCAGCAATTGATTTGTGATTGCAGAGTCCATGTCGTAATGTCAACATGTACACTCGTTTAAGACAATCGAATGACATGTCAAGTGTCAATAAAGTGTTCCCTTCTATGCTTTCCTCACCGTCAATGTCTTTATGTCAGGCGATCTCCAATTGATTAGCTATGTTTGTCCTTTGGATTTGGCTTGTTTGCACTTTTCAATACTTTGCTTTGTCAGTTCTGTAGAATATTATCAATTGCAAGTCTTTTTCTTAATTGAACATTTGAGCAAATTTGCACGGTTTTGCAGAGCAAATGTCCACTGATGATGATGATGAACAGAATGAGCGGTGTTCAATGTTTCTCTAAATACATTTGAGTGATTGCACTAAGCTTAGTAATAAACTCATAACTGTTAATGGTTGTTAGGCTCCGTGTCGTTGTCCATAAAATGCAAGTTAACCAGCCAATCGAGGCAATTACTGTGGTCATCGAGGGTACAGTTGTCCTTTGCAATTCTTTCACAATTTGGGTCAATTCATAATGGTGTTGGGTGTGTCCTCGTGCTGTAAATGAATGCTCTAAATGGCGCTTTATCCGGCGTCTCCTCTTCGATTCAACTACTAATCTGGCCAAATGGAACAATTGGATTTTGTTGCAGAAAAGGCCTAAAATCAAGGGTCTTCATTGGCAGCTTCAGCTTCAGCCATTAATCAGTTGTTTGCATTTTAATTTGACTCATTAATTAATATTACTCACTGTCTAATCACCGCCATCAGTGGAACACGAAATGCCTCTAATGCCGACCAGTGCTAACAGTGCCTCATTGTTCAACGTCATACGGATCGAGTGAATCGAGTGCCAATATTTTGGCCTCTCAGTCAGGTAACTTTCCGTATCAGCAGAGGGACAATCAGAGTGTCAGGGCGTTTTGCAGTCTGTCCGTATTGGCCATATATCATTGACGGTAATGTCTTGCCTTGCCGGACTGTCCAACTTGTTTTGTGTGTGTGTCTGCTCACACTTGCTACGTTCGAAGTGCGATATATGAATAAATGAAAGGTGTAACGCTCACTCGAGAGTCTCGAGTCGAGACCGAGCCAAATAAAGACAACTGGAGCCAGGCACACACGACACAGTGCATTATTATTGCCTGATCAGTCATTAGTGCACCAATTTAGTTTGCTCGTTATAATTTAATTAATCTAATGGCAATAAACACTGGTTGTGATTTGAATGATCCTCTCCAAGTGGCTTTGTTTGCCTTCTGGCTCGAGCCAATCAATTAGACGCCATCGTGCACATGTCTGGCCCATTCTTGAGCATGCAGTCAGTCTTTACCGTTTCAGTTTGACATAGGGACACCTTAATGACGACAATGTGTATTGTTTAGTGCCCTCGCGTCCTCGTATCTCGTAATGTATACATATGGGCAAGTGGCATTTGATTAATATCCACCATATGGTCGATATGTCAATATGGCTGTGGCTGTGTGTGTCGAATCGGTCGATCTAGTTAAGTCGTACAGTGCAGTCTGAATTAATCAAAGGATTACCCACTCGGGTCGATCACACTCGATCCGCTTGGGCTGAGCCAATGACCGAAAGTCTAACTGACCAAGCAAATCTCGTTAGCATTAATCCTGATTGGCGATTGTCTGGCCATGCAAAGCCATGTGCTCAATGTTGCTCAGTGAAATCAGTTGTGTGCTGTTTGCTTGCTTTTTCAATTAATCTCGCTGATTAGTTCGAATTTCTTGCCGTCTCTGCATCTACACTTCTCATTGATTAACTGTTCTGGATTGTTGGCAAGGGAAGACTCTGAGTTCGGGACACTGCGGTGCACTTTGGGCTGTTTGCTCCCAACTGCTATTGAGCAATTTGGAGCTAATCCTAGGAGTCAATGACGATGCATGCAGATGCAACCAAACCAGTGCCATCTTGAATTGTCTCAACTAATATTACAATAACCGCTATTGGTGACTCCCAAACTTTTATAATTAGTTTTGTTTAACATTGACATAACATGTAATTAAATCTACTATTTTTAATTATTTTATTTATAATTAATTATTAATTATTTTGAACTAACATTTATTGCAGTCATTCTTATTATATTATATGTAAAATCAGATTCATACCTAAACAGTCACAATAATACTACATAATAATGATAATACTAGGTTGATGTTGTATAAATTTTGCGCCATAGCAGCTATGTGCAATTGGTATAATCCTTTATTATCAAATTAGTGCAATCTGTGCCAATTGATCGGTTCAGTGGGACAGTGTGTTGTAATTAATCTGTCAATATTGGCCTTTCTATATAGGAATATATATTCTACAACAAGCCAAACACCCTCAATGTCAATTGCACCAATCTAATTTGCAGCTTTTCACTTGCAGGATTTGTCCCCATCGTCATCTCGGTGTGACTCACTAGGCAGCAATCGTTTCAGTTTGGACGAAAGCGCTCTCAATGGTGCGAATCGAGTCAAGGCCGACTCGAGCACAGTGCCTGGTGGCCCGAGTCCGGTGTCATCGTCTCGTTTCCCAGTTCCACACAAGCGAGTATTGCGACATCAAAGTAGTCTCGAGGACAACAACGAACGACCCAAACTGGCTAACAGACTGACCAGACAATCCAAAGGTGAGTGACTTGTATGAATATGATATGACCAGTATCGCACTAACAAGTAAGAGAGAAAGGAGATGCTTTCGTAATTAAACAATTGGTAACACAATAACTGCACTGACATACTGACATTGTGAGATGAAGACATACTTCAGGCAATATGCCAACTTCGATTCACACAATATTCAAATGTTCATTGTGATCGTCAAATTCTACAAATATTCTCAACTTTTGTAAATAATAATTAATACATAATAATGGTAAATAAGTGCTTGTGTTCCAGTCAGCCTACTGTGCTTTTGTCTTTTATAACCAGTTAACTGCATTTTGGCTTGTCATAGCCATTCGTCCCATCAAATGTTCAACCAACAATTAACCAGAAAACAGCAGCAGTAGCGCCTCCCTCGATTTAATTGCGATTTGTGCTTTTACCACAGTTTTGCCTTATAATTTGAATTTCAATATTTTCGATTATGTTAGAATCTAGATAGCACAATGTTTAATTCGGGCGAGTTAACCGTGCAAGTTAACGAATGGTAAAGTGGTAAAGTGTCAGGTCAGTAGTGAGTTGGATATAACTTCACAATGGACGTAAGCCATTTCCTCGATCGATATGTACAATGGTGTAATATCATATGTTCAACAAAATGGAGTTCAGTGGAAAGGAAAGGAAGAGTGTCTGTCAGGCAGCACGACCAAGTGAACTTTCACTGGTGTTAGCAACTATTTTCACAGTGGCACATTCTTGGTGCACTATCAGCTCATTTCCTCGCAGCAAATGCATTTGTTCGCGGCCAGAGTATGTCTGCTTGCGCCTATGTTGGTCCTTTGTTTCGATTGATTCGTTATCTCGGTGACACTATTTGCGGCAAACATCGAGCAACAACTCTCGTCACACACAGCTGAACTGCTATTTGTTGGTGGTGCATTTTCATTTGGTTACAAGGCGATTAGACAACGTGCATCACATTATTGTCATTGTTGAATTGTTCCTTATCGATCCACTCGTACAAGCTGTCTCCAACCGATCTCGATTTGTTCACTGTGCATTGCTATACCAACTGAGCAAATGACCAACCAGAACAGTTGTCTAATTCTCGAATTTTCAAAGGGCATCTAGACCAGAACTATGTTACACAATGGTTCTCAGTTAACGTCGGGAAGCACTTTTGACGACGACGTAATTGTACGACGTCCTCGCGCCAAGCGTCCAACTATAAATCGCCATTCGTTGTTTGCCTTACCTCCCAAGCTGGGTTCTTCACTGCGTTCGTTGAGTCCTTTCCGACATCGACGCAATTCATTGACTGAACAAGTTTCATCGAGTTCCAGTAAGTTTGTTCAGTACTTTAATTCATTGCCTCATTCCATGCAGTCGACATCGAGTGATCGATGTACTGCAAATGCGTTTTGTGCAACACTTACCATGATGACATATTTTGTCCTCATTAAGCCAATTTCACTCAAACAATAATTGATTGAACACTGTTTCAACTTTTCTACTAATTGATTCATAAGCTTAACGATTCGATAAATCGATAAAAACTAAGGCACCCTAAGTAAATTACATTTAGACATTTAAAAGATTAATTTGACATAATAATAATAATAATAATAATATTTATATTAGATAGCTCAACGGAAATAGGCAATGTTGAACTATTATGCACGCATCGTTTGTATCATGATTGTTGTGTTTGCTAACATGCGTGTTGTCATTGACCCGCAGCACCTGTATTCGCTCACCAACTGACATTAATTAGTGCGCATCCATTTTGGGTTCCTCGAAATTGTGCCACTGAGTTTGGCCTAGTGTTCATTGGATAACTTATTGACTGTGAAAGTATTTATCCCGCCAATGAGTGATTTATGTGTGCAGCACACTTTCCTTCTCACAGGCTTAATGTTCATTCGCGGTTTGATGTTTGATTATTCATTTGTTTGCACCGACTCACTGGCCAGAGTGCACGCACTGATACAATAACGAGCAATGATCATTTGGATGGGACTGCAAGGAAGTGAGTGCACTTTGTTGTGTGGATGTGTTGAACGAATCAAATCAATGCGCTCACACGCACACTATCCTTTCGGCAGACTCACAATTCGACTTGGGCCACAGAGCCAGTGACACAACTTGAGCTCACTTCGTACTGCTCAACGCGGTGTCTTATCGTCTGGTAGAAGGTGTTGTGTTGTGTCTGCTGTGTAGCTCTTGTTCGCCAGTGTTTTTGTTTGCCTTCATGTCAAGTGGTTCACTGCCGATTCATTGTCAATATCGAAAGAGTGCGTTATCTTGTGCAGATAAGGGTTACCACTTTCACCTGTATCGAGATCGCACCTTAGGTTGTTGGTGTGATGATGTCCTTCTTAGCACTAACCTGATACTCGGTAGCCAGGCTGGATCGGTAGTGGATTGCACTCCTTTACGGTGGCCTCACTGCCATTGCCATAAAACTGGTCAATCGGACTGGCTACCAGTGCATTGCATATCGTCTGCACTAGCTATCGGTCCTCTCGATTGATCATGTGGCAGAGTAAAGAGGCAAGTCCGGCAAAGCGCAAACAATCGATCAGTCATCATCGGACCGAATTGCCTTGTGGTGCACTGTTCCACTGGTTTACTCTTCCTGTAGCCGTTGTATCGCGGTTCGATCTATCTTGTTCGCTCCACTAATTCACAAGTGTTGAGAATCAATCAGTCTCTGGTCAAGATGCCTTCCTACCAAAAGAATCATCAACGAAACATGGCCTCTGCTCGCCGAAACAGTCAAGAATTTATGACCATGTTCAACCTATTTCACATGCTGCCCTTTCGACGCACAAGTCTACCAGCCACGTTAATGCGAATTAGTAAGCTATTGATCCATTCCCAATTATGTTTTATTGACATTGCTTTTAACTGTCGAGCACATTTCGACCTCCATTCTGTATTGCACTGCCTGATCACTTGCGTGACTGGTGAATGGCCAAAGAAAGGTCTCAATTGAATTGTACCAGATTTATCCGCCTTTACTCCAATCGGACCGAATTACTTTGACTGGTCACTGGCCAACCATAAATAACTCAAGCTCAATGACAATAAGTTGCTTACGTCTCAGTGCTCGTCATTGACATTGAACAGGGTCGATGTGAGTTGAGCATTTATTGCCATTGCCACTGTACCGTTGGTTAATTGCATAATTGGCGATCGCAAGGCAGGCCAATCAGGCAAATTGTTATCGACAATCAATCTGTCAATGAGCAATGCGCACCAGATTGAACTGGCGAATGAGTTGCATTCTTGTGCACATGTACAGTTGAGTTGCCCGGGTCTGTGAGCGGACACTAAGCCTGTGATGATTTATTACTGGAGCACCCTTTATTTTGTCTCTGCCATCTGATTTATTGCGAGACCATTTGCAGTTACAGCAAGGCACCTAAATGCATGCATAACATGCATTACCAGTATTTATTGGCCTGTGCGGTACAAGCCGAACTGCTTCGAACAAGCCATTCCTCGGTAACGTTGCACTTGCCCAATTGTTCGAGACACTTCTGGGCGCATTGTTCCTCTAAATCATGACTGGCAGATGTTGCTTGTTGCAGAATATTTGAATGCCTCTCTTTGTGCAGAGATAACCTTGGCTCGTCTTTATTCTCCATTTGGGTGCCATCGATCGTTATTGATGAGAGATGAGACTTTGCAGGGTTGGATTGCAAGTATTTTAGGTGCATTCTGCTTTAGCCTAACTGTTCAACCAACAGTCAGTCGATTATGGCTGCATTGGGACAGTGGAGTGAAGCGTAACTTGACTGTGCCATTTTCGCTGCTAATTGACATCGGTAGATTGCACCCAAAGCAACCGAACAGAATTTTTGTCTGATCGTCGATCGAGTCAGAAAAGTAATTTACATTGCATTATGGGTTCGTTCTGTTTTATGGCAGCAAGGACCAATGACAATAGATCCGACTTTATTTAGCCAGAAAATTATCGAGACCAATTGATGTGTTGCGCCGACCAAATTGGTCTTGTTCTTTGTGGCCAATGAACGAGTGTGCATTCGTTTATTAACTCATGTTACATGTAGACGCGTTTTACACTCTTTACACTCTACACCATGACATGGAGTTTATGCTCTCGCCGATGTGATGAATTAGACGGTGGTTAGCATGATTAAAAGGATGCGCCTTGACTCATGAGGATATTGTCATGGTGAACTCTCTTCTCGAGGTAGACGCCATTGTCTCGGCACACCAATCTATGAGTTAATTTATGTTCGGATGGAATCTAGAAGGGAAATTAATTTGCAAACCCGGTAGCGAGCAACACCGACTTGCACACCATTGTCTGACACCAGTCGATTGACACGCACTCTTTGTGGCACACTCATTCTGCACTAGATGGGACTTGTGCCAAAGTATAATTGTTGTTGATTAACGATGCTCGTTGAATGCATCTTTTACCGCATCACTGGACCACTCTGTCCATGTTCGTTTGTCCAATATAAATTATGACCATTTGCGGACATGCAATGACAATTGGCCCAAACGTGCAAGATTGATGGCCCTGATGGGTAGCGGGGCTGACTCCATACATGTTTCGGTGCATTGCTGGCCTTGCCACAGAATTCCGTTTAATTAATAAATCGTTAGTCCGATTCTAGCCGGCCTTTTGGTGTATTACCGCCAAATGGTGTCATAAATTAATCCAAATATTGGTCACAGCCGTATGATGAGTGCATTTAATGAGTTCAGAACTATTCGCTCGTGATTTAATGGACAACCTGGAATTCGTGGAAAATTATTTGCACGCTGCTAATGATTTACATGAATTAGCTTCACTTGGAGTGGTCTCTGCTTGCCAATTCGATCGCAAACCTAAATTGCCAAATTAAATACATTAAATAGTTTCAGTGGCAAAGTGAAGCCGCCTGGATGGAGACAAGTCCACTGGAATTCGTTTACCAATCTTTCCACTACTGATTATCTCACTGTGTTCGTGTACTAAATTGCATTTTCACTATAGAGTTGAGCAGATCACATCACTCAACGACTTCATTCACGTATGTCGTGATTATACATTCAATTCCTTTTATGCAATTCCAATATACATCACTTACTTTTTGGATTGAATCTTCACATTTGCCGCTTTGCTCGGTTACGCTTCACAGTATTACGCAATCGATTGTTGTCATTGAGTTTCCGTTGTGGTGTTCTCTTTCGCTAGGCTAACGGAAACATTGATTGCCTTGTCTACGAGCGATTGTGTGCAAACAAAGCTTGTTGCATGTTCACAGTCGGAAAGTGGCATGCCATTTCAGTTGACACTGCTCTCGAAGACAAGCAGATTCAAACTTTGAGCTCAATTAAAGCAAACAAAGCTTTCGCATTAAGCAATCTGAGGATAGTCATCTAAATCAATAACATAATTAGTTCTATTACATTTATCAGTTTTGCACTAGATTGTTGAACACGTGCTTGAATTGCTCTAAGCTGTATGCCACACCAAAATAGTGACTTTCTTCACTATCCACTTGAGCTATCTAGTAATAATTGGTGTCTTTGCCATTCAGTTAGGACGAGTTGGTTTGTCGGGTTGTTGTGGGCTTACGGGATCTAATCTATCCAATTTGGGTGGACTGTCTCATAGTGTTCGTTGATTGCTTAATTGTATGTACTCCACTCGGTAATTGTTTCGCCTATGCAATAGCTCAATGGAGCGCAATGCAAGGCGGCAATTTCGGTGTAGATATGCCTGGATGGAACAGTGCATTTGCATGCTACAGCTCTACTTGCCGACTTGCCCACTGAGCGAACTTGTAAAGCACAGCTTTGCCAGACCGACATCGGCTTGCAAGTGCGTCAGATGGCATCTTCCGTTTGGCTTCATTCAGTCCGACGACGATGGTGGTTGCTTCTGTTGGTGTCCTCTTTGATAGAGCCACTAATTAACTGCTTCACAAGCTAATTTGTCTCGGTTGCCAATTTAGCTGCTATTCTAAAGCGATAATGTCGAGTAATTGCAATGTGTCACTTTGGTCTGCCAATCTGCATATTTGCCCGAATGCTCATTATAGCTCATTAATCTGCAAACACCTGACTGTAGCATAATCAAGTTAATTCTCTCTTTTGTTTGGTTTAATAACATTTAATAACACAGGCACACAAAATGAGTAAATATTGTCCTGTGACTTTTACTGTTCCAGCAATAAGCAAGCAATATTGTGTCTAGTGTCAAAGTGCATTTAGATGAATTCATTGCCTGTGATCGAGAGACGACCTCGTGCACCCATTATAGAATATAATGTTGTGGTCTGTCATCGATGTACTTCATCGAAAGCAGATTAACCTTGTGACTGCTTCGGTTGGTCTGTTCACACAGCCAAATCAAAGTAAGCTTTGTTCGGAACTGAGGCTCTTTAAGGCGAGATAATCTGCCCATCAGGCAGCATTAGTCAGTGTGGTGCCATAAATTTGTCAGCTATTACGTAATGCCGTGTGTAAATATCACTCGGTGTGTGAGACATACACTAACGGTCTTGACGAATGGAGGGTACTCCTTGGCTGGTCTTGTCTCACCTTTGCCGTGCTTGGCCGAATAAGGTCATCGTTTAAGTGATTTCTTGTACTTGGTGCCTCCATCCTTGTGTCAATGGCAACTGCAACTAGCCTCGGCAACCAAATAAATAAATAATCCATTCATTGTTGCTGTTGATATCATCGAATTCCAATACAAACAACTTCCATCTCTCAGCACGAATTATCTAATTCCATTTTTATTGCTCTATGACTAGTTTTTGACCGCCATTTATAAATTATCACACAAACTATTTGCATTCGATTAGATTTGTTCGTTCCAATCTTTGGCGCATTTTACCCTTTTACCCCTCTATGCAATCCTCTACAACTTGCAATTCTTAATGGCGATTTAAGGTGGCATAGCAGACTTGATTCAATTCCTGAAAGTCAGAAGTACACAGTGCTCTGTTGTGCATTCACCTTTCACCTGACCTTTTACTTCCTGTCCTTAGAGACATGTGTAGCCACTTCTCACACATTTGTTAATTCTTTCCATTCTCGCGTTACGCCTTTCCTTCAGTGGCAATAAATAAGTGTCCATTCACTCCGAGCGCGACAAGCCATCGACCGAATACAACTGTTTAATTGCTTAATTCGGGCACAAATGTTCTTGGTCACTGCACTTGGCACTTTTGAGGGGAGCTACGCTCTATATTTGGCAGAAGGTAAGTGCGACGGACTTGTAGGTGAGCTGTAGGTAGCAAGAAGCTGTTGCACTGGCAACAATCCTGGCTCGAGGATGGAGTGCACGAATGTGTGTTTGTGCAGTCACACGGTCACAGCGAGGGTACACGAAGAACAGTGCACTTGTAGTGTCCTGGCCAATCGGCACAGTGGCGCATTCGGTCAGCGAGACACTCGGCCAGATTGAATGAGGCAACACAAATACATCTGTTTGCGATATCGTGAATGGAGTGGAGTGACTCCTTGGCGGCACACATAACACTATTGTCTAGGCGTCGATCGCATCGAAAAATGTAACGGGCTAAGTGAGCCACCTGCTGTTTATCAACTAGAGTAGGGTTAAGCAGGGTGGAGATGGCAAACAGAGGACGATGCAATGACCAATTGGCCGGTGCCAAGTAGGTGCCAGCAAGAAATAAGGAAATGGTTCGGTGAACACGCGCCACACTAACTGATTGCCACTGCCTTGCAAGGCATGCCATTGTTTACTCAACGACGAGGGTCAGTCGCACTTAGTGACATAATCGATTGTGTGAGTGAGCAAGTGTAGAGTGTGAGTCACTTTTGTGCCATGCAGTGATCTACTGAAGTGCACATCCTCTGCTCCTGGCCCAGTGCCCACCAGCAATGCTCTTCGGAACAGACGATTTGTCTCGATCACATTGCACAAGCAATCATCACTCAACTTGCCATTGATCTCTTTGTTGTACCAAACGGATGGCCCACTTTCCACAAACAACCAGACAAAGTGAACCATTTGCTTTGCGGATCTGTACTTCTACAGCCCAAAGACACACTGACCTGACCAATTGCCATTCAATGTCAATGTAAACGGTCGTTCACTGCATCAGTGTGAGTGTCCACCTAATTGGCAGGTTAATTAATCGATCTATTGATTGACGGACAATTGGCAGCGAGCATAACTTTTGCTGGCATGGGGTCCACTGGTATCGAGTGTGATTGGAGCCGAATTAGCCATTGGCATTGGCTTGCATGTTGGGATGGCATTCTTCCTATTCACTGGGCACGATTATCCTTTCGACACCATTCGATTGTTTTGCTCGAATAGATGGCCCACTGCTTCATTTAGATGGTTCGAGAATAGTTTGGTTCGAGTTAATGGAATCTTGATTACTGGCTCACTGGGCCATCCATCTATTCATCACATTAGACTTAATTGGGGTTAATTGGCTCAGGTACTGATTTGCTGTGTAAAGCTGTGCTGCTCTCAAGTTCGGTCCTCTGGCGTACAGCGTCCATTCTATTTGGAGTTGCACTTGATGCTTTCTTCATTAGTTTCCCTTCCCTCTCCGTGGTCGCAATCCAACAATTAAAGTTAATTAATTTTTATTGTGCTCATTATTATCGCTAACATGCAGCATCGCCTTCCACTGTATGTCCGCCTAGGTTAGGGTTGCTGGTGCAGTTGTGCTAGCCCTGTCCATTGTGGCTTTCTCCATAGCGTCTGGTCGAAATTTATGGACAGTGACCACTCTTGGTGGCACCTCGCCTTATTGGCTCGACAAGTTTTATCATGACCAATGCTTGGTGTGGTAATCTAGGCAAATTCACGGACTACTGATCGGTGCTTTAATGCACTCGAGTCAGCCGACCATGAGAGTGAAGTCAGTCTGCCGCATCTCGCCTTATGCATATCTATGCAGTGACCCTTCTCGTCGCACCGAGATAAGATTGATGTAATTCGAAATACAAACAACTTGCCCAACGGTAATAATGTCACTCGCCAGAGGCAAATTGTGACACCGCACAAATGGGTTAGCAAGGTAAGGCCGGGTAAGTTACTGGAACTTAATTAATTGTGACTCTTTAATCTAATCTCGTATATTCGAGACGAACAGTCAAAAGCTTCTACGAGTTTACTTGTTGTGAGTTCATCTGACTCACTTCGATTGCTAACTCAGCTGTACTCTAATCTAATTAAGCATCTCAGTAGCAATCAGCCTTTGGTCCTCAATTGTAGGTCAAGGCGACCAATCGACTCGACTTAATCTCGATTTGGTAGCAAGCAAGAGTTGTATTGGTCAAGCTGATCGATACAAGCGAGAGTAACACTATCAACTCGTAACCACTGGCCTCACCTGGTCGTTATCTCTCTGCCCCACTCACAATTGTGAGGGTCACCAATTAAAACTGATTTTGTGCCTTCATATCGAGATTTTATCTCAACCGCGAGACTTGGTCAGGTAGTGAGAATGAGGAGCCATTAGTGAAGTAGAACAATGCAGAATGACCCAACCAGATGTTTTCGTTTGTGCACTAACAAATGCGACATCGGCAGAATGGCACTTGTGCCCAGTGCAGGTGTGACACCAATCTCGCTCCGTTTGGCATACTATCTATTCATCATCTGGTGACATCATTTCTTCTTGCTCACAAGTCACTCAACTCAGTGGGTCACAGTTGGTTAAGGCACTCAAGTTCGCTCTGTTGGTCAAATTGTGCAATGTGCAGACCACCAAGACCATCCATTACAGCGAATTTGATATTTCACTTAGCGCACAATTATTAATTATTACCGTCAGAAGGGTTCTCAGCCGTCCACTGGCTATCTGAGCAAATACTTCACGCTGACAAACACTATCAATTATGGTCATGACCACTGACCCCTGACAAGGTAAACAAACCACGCCAGATAGATAGATGCAATTGATAGTTCTGTTCGCTTGGTCGCTATTTTGCAAGTTGTTTTTTTGCTAATTCACAAATGCGCAAATCAATTTACATGGTCTCTTCGGTTTGCTTTGCCAATTTTGTTGTTTCCTTCTAAT
Source organism: Rhizoglyphus robini (assembly GCA_023373905.1). Classification (NCBI taxonomy): domain Eukaryota; kingdom Metazoa; phylum Arthropoda; class Arachnida; order Sarcoptiformes; family Acaridae; genus Rhizoglyphus; species Rhizoglyphus robini. The sequence goes on along the minus strand of JAKIJQ010000007.1, from coordinate 3,815,862 downwards.
TCCTTCGTCTTTTTGTAGTTGACAAATTAGTGAATTAATGATTCTTACACTCTTCCAATTAGAAATATAAAATATGGCCTTCTCTGTGTAGTTTATTTGTTATTCGCATTTGTTAATTTTAGTTATGGTTTTTAATTATATATTTGTACAAGTTATAGAAGCCATTGAGCAGCAAGTAATCTACTGGCTGTCATTGTAGAGCATGTCCGATTGTGTGTTGGGTCTAGTCCTGTTTTGTCTTGTCACGGGACGACTAATCCAGGCCTGGCGATAATCTCCTTTTTGTGCTCGTGGCAGTAATGAACGGACAAGCCATAAATAAACTGGCTTGTCCATTCACTTGGCCATGCAATGGCAAATTGGTCACCACATGTAATTATCAAATGTTAAACTCGGTCGTAATGTTCAAGTGAAAACACCGAATGGTGCTGAGAAGTTGATTACTTGTGCACAGACCACATCGACGGTTCTTCCTTTGCCTCGTAAAGTACAGCATTAATACATTACACCTTTTCGGTTCAATCACATCAGTAATGACTGTGGACAGATGCAATATTCATCACAGGTCACCTCGCTCAGTCTACTTTTAGTTATACGATATTATATATTACTTTGCTTGTCCAAATCGATACTTTTGGACTCACTTTTAAGTGGACATTTACTCAAACCAAGTCATGCTATCTCGCACTGTGAGTTGCATGCATCTTGCACTTTACTGCAGTGCTTTCGTTACAACGACACCAAATGGCATCATTGACAGTGAGTGACATCGGCACATCATTCATGTCAAGGATTCAAATTTTCCAAAGTGTCGTTCCCTTAACGCAACTTCCTGATTGCTTCATAAATAGCACAAACGCAACCAGGCAAAATGAACATTTCAACAGAATGAGCGGACACGCGGTTTGTGGAACCCCTAGGCCTGGAACATATCGATGACCGAGAAAGCAGCTTGTGGTGTACAGTGTACAATGTATAATATACCGAGAGGGGCGCACTGCCACTACGTTGAGTATTGTCCACTTGTGGCAGAAGCAGCGGACAGCGCATCCATCTCTCGGGCAGTGCACCACTAGTTCAAGTTCTTCAAGTCAGTGGAGTGTTCCCATTCCGGAGTGAGTCAGTCAGTGTCCCGTTAGGAGAGAAGCCCGTCTTGTCCCGCTGGTGGTATCACTTGTCTCAAGTGCACCACTGGCCATTGCAACCAATGCCCCACGTTCATTCACGTGTTGCCTTGTGCTCGTGCAGGTGCACCTCACTTTATGCTTGCTTCTGTTTACTTCTCATGTTTATGCTCTGCCGATGTTAGAGTCCAGTTGGTGCATTCTCAATTGGACATTTGTACTCTCGTTATTCATGTGATCAAGTGATCTTTTTAGGTCAATTCCGCGGCTTTTTCATATATTGCACAAGTGTTTTGTGAATATTTTATAATGTTTATATCTGTGTCCATTATTCGTCAATGCATGTCTGCTTATATTCAAGATTCAGCATTCTACTTTGAACATTCATTGTTTCCATAAATTTTGAAGATTTAATTCCACGGATTTGGCTTGTTTTATCGTGTTCTTTTTGAGTGAATTACTTTGCGAATTAAGACCATTCAAAGCGATGCCCTACAAAACAATATAGACAATTAGCATCGAGGAGTGTCAAACTTTAATCTCGACGTTCTTCATGGTAATACTAATTGTAAGACATTATCTTCAGTGTGATCTACGTCACCTTCACTGGACGAGTGTTTGGCTGTCAGTTTTGTGACAAGGAATTAAATCAATTAATCCAAATAGACAGTACGTGATTTACGAATGTTTTCGTGTGACGATTCAATGCTTCGAGTATTGCCGGCCTGTCAATGATGGCTGCATGAGTGCCGTGCAGGCTCATTCGAATCAAGTAACGCTCACTTCATTTGGGCTAATTGCTCTAGTTAGTCTGCTGGACGATCATTGCCGACTAATGGTCGGCTGACTGCACTAAATGCTGATTGATGTGCCATAATTAATATTTAATCGATTAATCAAACATTCCCCTTTGAATGGTTCATTTATCGAGCTCATCTATCATTACTCAGTGGAAATGTGCCTTTTTGTTGGCCGTGTATTCTTTGTGTGAGACTGTTCACAAGACGCTGTGAGTGCAATCTTACATTTCGATTCATTCATCGGTCAATTAGTCTTTCCGGTCGAATAAGTGACAAATGAAGTGAGAATATCGGCGTTGAACTTGCTTCGACGCTCTTTGCATGTGTTGGTCATTGAGAGCATTGAGAGACGTCCAGTCAGGTCTGACTGAATCAAGTGCAATTGTTGGCAACTCTTTCTCCACTTGTTCGCTTCTCAAGTCAAGCATTATGAATTTGTTTGTCAATGTTCGATGGCATGACTTAATCATAACTTGATTGACTTTTTCATCGTTTCCCCTTAATCGCTCTCTCAGGAGTTGATCTTCGTTCGGTGTTGGAGCGATAGAGAATCGATCTTATTTAGAGCCAATATTGACAGGTGCGAAGTAATGTAAACACCACAGATGAACAGTTTAATTGCTTGCTGGTTGCTGGCTGAGATCTAATTGCATGACAGTAGTGACAGCCAATTCAATCGCTTCCGTTCGGTGGGCAAACGAACTCAATCAACATGTGCACCAGCACCGGTGGTGCATGCCGATGCACGCATATCGACTTACGTGCTGTCACCCAATGGCCCAATTAGTACTGCCACCGTCTTGTCAGCACATCAGTGCACTTCGTCATCGATTCCGTGATCACTCAATTTGTCTTGTCTTGTGAGCTCTCAATTAGTCACGTTGTGTTATACCAATTGTGCCACCATTATGACCAAGTTAGAGTCTAGTTACTAGACCCCAATTGATCGAATATTACTGCACACTCGCACCTCACACAAACTATTTCTGAATACTGATTTGTTAATATCACTGTGGAGTACTACTCACCCAAAGATTGTGTAGCGTGAGCAGTCTTCTGGCACATTCATGTATGTGCATGCACACATTAGACGACAGTGTTTGTACGTTTTCTTGTAGTCACTTTGGACAGGTCTTTTTGTGGTGCTCGTTTTTGGTGACTGCTTTCCGAACGGTAGCATGACCGGATGAATCGTTTTGCTTGGACTTGAACGGTCTCATTAGTACGCGCAATACGATTACATTTGACTGTGACCTGCTGTCGTTAGTAGCATGCTCACAGTATGGCTCCCAATCAGTGCAGTGTGCACGTATGCTTTATGGCCTGTGCTTTTATTGCCCTAATGTGGCAATAATTGCAATCTAATTTGGCTGCCTTGTGCGCAATTTGATTCCATTTGCTGATAATTGCGCTGTCCAGAGACAATCTCCTTTGGTGCTTTGTTAGGCCAGTCGCCTTTGCCTCATTCAATGTGAATGGCCACTTTCCATTGAACATCCCTCGTGCCTGTCACCAACGAGAATCGTTTGCCAGTGACATCGCCAATCAAGTACTTCTTTATTTTGTGTTCATTTTATTTCAATCGATGTCCATCTTACCAAGTAATGTCTTTAAGAATTATCTCCACCTTTTACGCTTGTTCCAACTGTCAGTCAGTCATTATGCCACTTGTACCAATCGAATTTGTTTTGAAAAGAAGTCCTTGTTTGTTTAGCCAAAGTGTTGTTTCTCTTCTGGTGCACTAATTTTATTAATACATTAAACTTTCGTTTGAGTGGACATTTTAATTAAACAGAATGTTGTTTCATTGTCGATTTGCATTTGGTTATGTCCAATTTGATTCGGCTGTAGGACTTTGGTCAAACATTTTATCGTATGACTAACCAATTTGTTTGTTTTTCCTTAGGCGAGAACGATGGGAATGGTGAAGAATGTCTGTCGGAATCGTCGAACAGTGCGGCACAAAGCAATTGCTCACCAGCCGACTTTGGGCCTCATCCCATTCATCTCACTCATAGCAGCAGCGGCGGAGTTATCAATAAGCCAAGTTTTAGCATTTCCGGTTCACGAGAAAGTAACCTCAACACTCCAAGTCAAAGCATTTCCAACGGATCCTTCTACCAGCGCCCACCAGCCATAAGGAGCAACTCAAGCTCGAGTTCGATCTTCCCAGCTTCGTCGTCTCCAGGCAAAGAAGACCAAAAAGATCGCCGTGTTTCTGGGGTAAGTTGTTCGTACCGAGGCTTGTCAGGAAGTGATGCACCAATTGGCACTTGTGCAGGTGCCAATCAACACTGACCACTGCACAAACCATTGTCCACACGGCTGTTTCTGTCAAAGCGCTCGATTGCCTCCTCTGATGCACTTCTTTGTAATCGAACTAGCATTCCACCTTGACCTCGAATTGAATAGACACTTTGGTGCACGTTATAGCATTGTAACGTTATAAGGTGGGCGGCACGAGAGGAGACATTACAGGGTAGTGTTATTACTATCTGATTGATTGCTGCACAATGGTCGTTTTGTGCAATTTCATTAGTGCTCCATCTACCCTATGGCCATTAGCGTACGATTAGGCGGCATTGGTGGCCAATCGGTTCGGGCATGTGATGCCAATGGGAGCATTACAATTCTCTTCTCTTTGCTCTACTCTGACCTTTCCACTGGCCCGATCATCTCCATTATTACCGTAATGGCAGTACCACCACGCTGTCAGTACTTTTATTATTGAACGCGAAATGATTTTTTCGCCAAAGTGACACTGTCTGGTCACCTGTTGCTTTGGCGATGTGGCCACTCTTGCGAGTTTTTCCTTCCATATTTCTCGGTTGTGGCAGGACTGTTCGATCTAATCGAGATCGTTCACAGCAACAGTAGACTTGTCGATAATGACCATGAGAAAAGAGAGATTAACATGCGATAACGACCGAGCAAGACTGGGAATTGCAAGACTCCTTTCGTGAAGTGAAGTATTCGATTTCAATAAATGACAGTCATTTGTGAGGTAATGTGCGAATCGAATCGAATGCTGAGAACAACAGGAAATGGCGATGAGCAGCAACCCGGTCATTTCTTTGTTGGTCTCTTCCAAAACATTTGAGCACTTTTGTTACCTTCATACTGAAGACTTCAATAGAACTTGTGAAAGCTGTCAAATCGCCAAGAGAATTTATAATGCATCTATTACAGAACTGTGCTTACTTTAAATAGATTGCACTTGGACAGGAGTTTCAGAATATTCATATGACAATCGAAGATGTTATTGCAAATTGATGTACATCAATAGAATTAATATTTGTTTAGTCAATCCGCTGATGATTGTTGCTTTTTAGAATCGTTTCACTAGTCACATGCGTCTGTACGGATCGGGCAAATTGGCCTTGTTGAGTGGCTAGTCCGATTGTCCAGTGTCTCACTGCGAGAGCATCTCAAATTATCTCTCACGTCTGTTGTTATTCGTTTGGTCACTTCCTCTTCGCACATTATAAGTTTAGTAGCACTTCCTCGAGTGGCTCAATCGCGCATTACTATCTCGCTTGTCTGCATCATTTGCACAGGCACTTCCATTTGTGGCTTTGTGTTGCTCGCGAATCGCCAATCGATTGCCACTTCACATCGCACTCCATTTGAGTTATTTCAAATTTCTAATTGGATTGATTTCTTAGATTGTGGCCCGGTCACTGTGCCACCGTCAGTCTGAGCACAAACCGTCCAAGTCAGGCATTATCTGTTTGCACATATTCTGTGTTGTCACTGCAGACATGTCGAGCTAATTCGATCTGCCTGTCCAGTTTCCAGTGTTGAGGCTATGTCGAGCCATTGTATAATTAAGTCAATTGGCCACATCGCTCTATGATCGGCTTAATAGTTCATTATCTCATCTTCATCTTGCTAAGTGAAACCTTTCGATCGAGTCAGACAAAGTGCGCAAAATGTGCAAAGTGCTTCTGCTTCAGTTCTTACCTGTACTGTGGTTGGAGTACACTCCGCTGGTCCTAATCAGATGCAGATCAATCATGTCTGTTCAAGCATACGCAGTGCCCAATGAGGGTACCTGGCAATTGTGGCACACGATCGCAATTTGCGTGATACACTACTGACCGTGTTTACTTGCATTGGCCGATCGATCTTTACTCAAAGAAATATTGACTAATTGGAGAGACATTCAAAATGATTTTCAATTACGATGCCTGTCGATCTATCTAGTCTTCAACCAGTCAATCGCATTCCACTGGTTTTTCTATTCATACAATCAAGTCATATCAACCGTACCTGCTCCATTGATCAGACCTAATTAATTTTGAGCATGCGGTTACTTTGTGGTGCCCCTCAAAGTGAATCCACAAAGGAATTAATTGCGCCATTCCATGAATCGACTCACTGCTTAATCGGTGCCCAATGGTCAAACAGGCAAATTTGTATTGGCTTGCTGAGTTGCCAGTTTATTAGCGCACGATTACTGCCACGATAATAGTCGATTTAGTTGGCTTGCTTGAATGAATTCTCGATGATTTGCTCACTGCCCCGTTCACAGTGACTTCTCTTGCAGTCCAATTTGACCACATTGTGTGACCTTGAAAGACACAACACAACACAGCCGGGTTGTCCAATCAGTTTGTGTCGTCACAGATTGGGTTGTTTGTTGCACTGATGATTTGCTGCACTTGCGAGGCAATAAATGAAGTCATTGCCGGGCACGACTCCCTTCAACTCCCACGTCTTCGATGGTTTTCACAAAACTTTGCCTTTTCTGCCCAGAACTGCTCGTATTAACCAATTTGAGCTATTTCGGTTTGCAGTCCACCAAAAGTCGCCTTCATCCTTTCGAATCAATTTAAATGCAAACTCAACTCGAGTCTCGAGCTGCTCTACTAACCTCAGATCGAAATAAAACAATATTGTTTTATGCTCAAGTTTGACTCCACAAATCAAGTGCACTTTTAATCAAAAAATTTCTACCTTTTGATTTGGTGCCAGGCGAGTGGGTGATGACACGAAGGCATTGCCAAATGCAATGGCCCAACTGGCTTAGCACTGGCGTAGCTGGTCCGAATGTGTTGGTGTGCAGTGTGGCTAATGATGATTACTACCAGCGTCACTAACTAATTTGGAAACAATGCACAACTGGGTGAAAGGGAACTGTGCAGAATTGTGCAGGTATGCCTTTCTAATAATATCTCACATTGGGCTCTGTCCTAATTGCGCCATTAAATCGTACTCATGTAGGCCAGTTGGTGCTGCTCCTAATGACCGCCTTGTGCCTTCTCTCCTTTGCCTTGTACCTTTCTCTTTTCATTAACACTTTGGCTCGATTATTAGCCGTGAATTATGATAATTGAAATTATAATGATCGCCCTTAATCGCCCCACTCGTCGGACATTATTTGCACAATCTTCTGTGCTAGTACAGTTTGATCACTCGGGTGGCGGAATACGAATATATTGACTTGTCTTTAGACTACAGTTCTTTTTGGGTGTATGCTCACCTTACACAGCAGACATTGTTAATTGAAAATTTAAAAATCTTACTAGTTTATTATTTAATGAACCAACTCTGCAATTCGCTTGTGATAATATAGATTTACTCTTAATTGCACAGAGTAATTGGCCTATTTTTGTTCTTTGTCTATTGGACAAGGCAACTGGGACAAATACAGTGCACTTGTGGTCAACTCGAACTGGTCATATCGATTGTGGCAAGACTGCATTGAGTTACCACAACCTGCCAGCTACCAATTAGCAAAACTGTAAATTGATCTTACTAGCAATCTTTGACTTGCCTTTCCGTTGTTTGCCTGACTGGCTTGGAACTTTTAACTTTGACTCAATGAATCATTGTTTTCTTTAGAAGATTTACTCTCGGATTTTACTGAGTTTTTATTTAAATGATTAATTCATTTTTACCACATCGTTTGGTACCGTTATATTTTACGGATTAGTTATTTATGTGGACTTTTTTAAATCGTGGAATGCTACATTAGTTGTCTTGTACACGGCATACGGTGCAAACTTTTGCTTGATTCAATTTACTTCTATTGTATTTTAGTTCAGTCAATTTAGATATGGATCTGAGAAGAGATGAATTTTAAATGCTTGGAACACTCGCGCCGAATGCATGTCTCTAAACTAAGAATTGCACTTGGTCACTTTGTTCACTCAACAGACTCGTCCGTAATTCTGATGAATGGTCGAGTTTAATGGAACTGAGCCGAGATGGTTTTGCTGAGCAATGACAAGTGCGGATGTCTCGATGACAGTGCACGTCTTGGTCACAGTCGGTTAGTTCATTTCAATCGGTCGGTCTCGCTCAATTCTGTCACTGGGAGCATGCTTGCAGTAATCATCTAAATCAGTCACGTTTGTTAGTGTGGCATGATGCCGAGTTGCGTCAGTGACAAGCTCGAAAGGAGCAAATCTCACAGTGACAGTTTGGCCATTTCAAAGGGCTGTCCAATTAGCATCGAAGGCAATTACATTCAATTTATCCATTAGCGACAGCTATTCTTGTCCCCGTCCGGTGGCGGGCAACTGCAGAATGCGATGACCAACACTATTTAGCAATGTCAGCCAGCACAATGTCTTCTAACATCCTCAATGGAACGTTCTTTTCTCCATTCTCATGCTAATGTCTCATGCAGTTTGAATAGTAGGGCAGCTCTTGGTAGACCACTGGCATTACGCCAATCATTTCAGCGTTGCCACTTGCTCGTTTCCATTACATCCACAGCTGGGCAACCTGAACAATGGCTCGATTGAATTACCAAACTACTTTGGTCACTTATTGTTCGGCTTCTTTGCTTACTCCAACTTTGTGGTCACAAATCACATTTGACGCACTTTTCGCATTTGTTATTATTGTCAAGTAATTATATTTGTGAGTGAAACATTCTGAGTTTATTCAAAATTTGAAGTTATGCAAGATTAACTGTCAAGGTGGATTGATAATAATAGAATTAGTCTTGACAGTGGCAATTATACCGCAAGCCAACACGGGCATATATGTGGCCACTACTGGTCACCAGGTCAATTGTGAGTAATACTAATTATAATGTTTGTTTCCTTTGAATAGAGCGAACGTTACCGACCAAGACGCGGCGCCATGGTGTCTTGTGAGAATCTTCTCTCCGAAAGTTCTGAGCTTTTTGGCTCAGTTCCGGAGAGCACGTTGAAAAGTGGTAAGAACAGCACCCGTAAGATCTACCGTTCTGGGGGCAGCATATTCTCGAACCCGTTCAAAAGTGACTCTGAAAAGATGGAACAGCTGAGCGATCTGCTGAAGCAGTACCGGGAGAACGGCATCCCTGACCCGAAACACCTGCCTGTGATGAATAGCGCCAACAAATTGAACCACTTGCGTGCCTCCTCGCTTTCGATCAGCGGCGTGCTAGGCAACAACAGTGGGGGTGGTCATGGCAACCAGCCACCCAACCTCCTGTCGACCAACAAGACCTCCTTGTCCACCACCGATCTCCACCACCTGAACCATTCCTCAGGGAACATGACCCCCTTCTCGACAGCCAACTCAGGCCAGTCTGGGGGCCAAGTGTTGTCCTCCTCCTCCTTCGACGCCTCACCCGATTCCAATTACTACCTTGAACCGGAATGGCGCTCCATCGTGGACAACGCAGACCAACTTCCTGCCAGAGTTCAAAGCCAAAACGAAGCCATTTGGGAGTTGCTACAGACCGAAGTGTTCTACATCCGCAGACTCAAAGTGATCAACGACGTCTTCATCGCCTGTCTGCTCAATCTGCAAAATGAATGCCTTCTCACTGAGGTGAGTGCCGCTCGCCGGTCATGAGTGAACTTAACTTTGCAATATCATCAAATTATTGTTTTGATGACAACGCTATTCTTGCACGGCTAATGATTGGTGTCGCTTTAATTAAAGAACGCCATTAATTAATTACCTCGCCCGAAATGGTTCGCTTTCACACCGTATCGGGGGAGAGTTGCAAGCTCATGGACTCGCTGGTCCTTATTGGGCCACCAATGTGGATTTAAAGTAAACAGAACCAGCTAATTCACTAGTGACTAGTCAATAGAAATGTCTTGTGGTATGCAATTTGGCCCATGTCGTGCAATTGTTTGCTTACGAAACGGCAAAAGCAGTTGAGTGAGAGTGAAGGGCGCCAGTGGAGGCAATCCAACTAGAGCACATCGTGTCTGTGATTGCCACCAATTTTCTCTTTTTGTTCGCCGCTAATATCTCAACGGAAGCTCGAATAAATTGAATTGACTCATTCTAGTGCGGTTTGCCAAATGGCAGTTGTATTTTGTTTGAGATTAATTTATTAAACTCAAATTAGACTTATCCGTTCAGTTTGTGGGCCACATAATCAGCCTAATTGAACTTGTCTTCCTCCTTCCTTTGTTGGGCCCTGTCTTGTGCTTTCAATTAAATTAAAAGCAGTCATTTTAGAGTGATTTGTTTGGAAGGCAAACATTGCACTAAGCTTTATGATAAAGCCTTTATCGACTTATTCAATGCAAGTCTTCTCCTGACCAGCGCTGCAGCAGTCCTGTGCCTGCTGTCTCATTCTGGTCGAGTTGCAGTACAATTAGGGATCGGTTCGAACCTAGATTGAGAGTGATTGGCTCACGAGACTTGTTGAGATATACCAAATGCAAAAGGCGACAAAGGAGTCATTTGGCCTGACAAAGGGCAGACCACCAGTCGAGGTTAGTTCCTTTGAGTGACACTCGCCAGTTCTAGATGCAATTAACTCTAATCAAATTGCCACTTGAAGTCTCTTTGTGGCACACATCATGAACAGACCATGCTCTGTGACCATTTCATTGCATAAGCCACAAAGCAATTCTTAAAGAAAGCTTCTCTCTCGAAACTATAGAAGGACATTCATCGAATGAAATTATTTCAAATAAATTTTGTTGTGCTTATTCGCAATTTAAAATGTCGTTTTGGTCAACCATGCCTTTCAATCCTTTTATCTCATCGACAGTGCCAATGGCCCTTCACAATAGAATGTGATTATTTCTAATAGTGGATTTCTGTTTTCTTAGCACTAATTAATTTTCCAAGCGTTACTTTTTAGAGCCGCATTCGCTGCCAAAATAGCGTCGAATTGTTGTCTGTTGTCATTGTGACTCGTTGACCGCAGTCACGATTCCACCAAAGTTAGAATACTCTGCACTTTGTGCACCTCTCAATGTGCAAAACTGCAAGTCGGAGATGTTTGTCAGGGCAATTGATTAGCCGATAATTGTGGCACAATTAATTCACTTAGTTAGTGAGCAATCGAATCTATTTGTTCAATCGTAATGATCTTTATCTATTAATAGAGTGGTCTATTAATTTGAGCGAGCACTATTATGTGCAATAATTATTCCGATGGCCATTTGAGTGCATTACACCGAACAGTGAAACATTGTTCTCTGCAAATAGTTCAAACTTTGAAGCGAACACAACTTTGGTGGGGCGGACTCACATTTGTGACATCAAAGTGGCCCATTTTGGCCAAGCACTAATCCTCATGCTGAAAAGACTCAATTCAGCGGACCGCAATGATGGTCAGCTCTGCTTTAGGCTCGATTCTCGCATCTCGATCGTCTTGATGTCTGCATTACGCTGTTAATGGATCGCGTCAGTTTTGGTTGGTTGTGCCGAGTTGAACGTCGTGTCAGCAACATTATGATGATCATTCGGTCAACTGAGTGGTCCTTACCACAAATGAAGATAATTGGTGCACTGTGCTTTGGCACTGCAATCACGACACTCAGTGAGAGTCTATTGTGGAGGGCCGATACCGATCAAATGGTTGTGTGGGCGCTCAATGGCCTGGGCATAATGGAATGCTAATCTAATAAGATCGCGATGCACCCAATCGACGAAAGGTCCCACTCGCGCTTATGCTAATGCCGCTCGTCGACTCACTTATCGTCCGATTATCGTTTGCAGGGGAAAGTATCGACCGTAATAAATGGACTTTTACTTGTGCTGTCCTATCTTGGACATGCGTAGGTGCATTTGTCATGACACGAGTCGACCGACATAAATCACAACTCGATTCTGATGAGACAAAGCCTTACTGCCGCCATTGCTTGCCTGTAGAGATGAACCATTTGATTGGGCAGTGACGCGCATTGGATGCCATGACCTAGACTTAGACTTAGAGTAGACTCTCCAACCAAGCCATTAGGCCACTGACATGTCACTAGGCTTACTCCTACTAGGCTATTCTGTGGACATGTCCTTCTAGAATAAAACAATGCCACAAAGCACACAATCACTCTCTAACCGATTACTGTTTGTGCAGATCGACACCAAAAATGTGTTCAGCAATATCGGCGAAGTGTTCGAGGCAAACCATCACTTCTGGATGAACCATCTTTTGCCAATGCTTAACTACAGTCGCGAAACGAAATGCCCTCTCAATCCAGTTATGTTCGAGGAAGGTTTTCTCCAGGTATGTTCTCCATTCGGTGCCAAGCATTATCACACACAGTGAGCATGTTGCCCAGCTGGTCACTTTAATTGATTTGTTTTTGTATTGATCTAGTTTGACCAAATTTTTCGGCCATACATGCAGTATTGTCTTGAGCACAGCTCCTGTTTACAGTATTTGAAGGAGAAGCGTAAATCGAGTGTTCTCTTCAAGACGTACACCTTGGTAAGTGAACCTTTGTCCAATACTGCAACTATATGACTCTATTCTAGTGGTGTGAGAATAACAAAGACTGTGAACGATTGCGACTGATGGATCTCTTAGTGAAGCCAATGCAAAGACTCACCAAATATTCGCTATTGCTGAAGGCAATCTTCAAAAAGACCGATAACGAATTGCACAAAGAGGCACTCAAGAGAATGGTTTGATTCTTGTTTGTTTGTTTGTTTGTTTTGAATTGTTTCTTTTTCTGACAGGACCTTTCAGTGGAGCGTTTTGTGATGAGTGTCAATGGGGCCATGTATCGACAACAGGAGCATGAGAGACTGTCCGCGGTGGTGGGTCGAATAGAGTGCTATGATGCTCTCGATTGCAATAACGATGAGGCAGAGAAAGTAAGTTCTGCAAAAATGGACTTTATTAATGACACAAACTCTTACTATAGCTCATCCGAGACTACATGTTTCTGGACCTTATGCAAACCATGCCTGGTTGTTCGTCGCATAAGATTCGTCACCTATACTTAGAGGACACTGTCAAACTGAAAGATTCTCAGTCCAACAAGGTGGATGTGCACTGTATTCTCTTCACGGACGTATTCCTCGTGTGTAAAGCACTTAAGAAGAGCAGTGACAGCAAAATGAAAGTGATTCGTCAACCGTTCATTACGGATCGACTGATTGTTCGTGAACTTAAAGACGGCAGTGGCTTTCTTATGATTTACCTGAACGAGCTCAACGTGGCCTGTACCTTCCTGTTGCTTTATACCTCAGAAACACGCACCTGGGTAGACTCAATCAAGAAAGCTCAAGAAGACTATCGCAATCTGAAATATTCTTCCGAGCAAGAATTCAGCACATATCAAGCGCACTTCGACGAAGACGAAGCCTTTGAGGCTGCCACTCATGGTTTGCTTGGGGCCAGTTCGCCTCGATCCTCCAGCAGGTCTAGTCTGATTCACTCACACAGTGGCTCACAAGACATGACCGAACAGCAAGTGAACAGTTCACAGTACGGCCAGACAGTCAACAATAACAATAACCAACTGGCCATTCAGCCACAACCACCCAGAGCAGTGAGCTTTGAACTTGGCGATCTTCGCAACCCAAGTTTGGTAGTGGAGGACGCAGAGTCATTTGCTCGTTCGCAATCTGTGGATAATCGATCTCCCGTTGTAACAGTTACCTCACCACGGCCTGAGCGCCGAGCCTTTCTTCTTCGCAACAACGGCAAGAACAGCAGCAGCAGTAACCTGAGCAGTGGGGGCAGTAGTCCCTCGAGCAGCATCACTTACCTGAATCAGAACAATCTCTCGGTGAGCGTGCCATGCGGTCAGGCAAATCTGTTGCCAGTACAGCCACTGCCCGTTCCCCGGACTGGTCGTCGGTCAGCGGGCACTAGTCCCAACAGTTCCCCGAGTGTATCTTCCCTGTCAGATACTTGTGCCAGTACATATGTCTCAACAGGCAGCAACCACCCGAGTCCTAGTGCAAGTGCGCACAATTCACCAAGTCACCATTCATCAACGATCCAAGTGGCAGTGCATCCACCGCCTCCGCCTCCTTCACCACCACCGCTGCCACCAGCTTCACCAAAGCGGTCTTTGAGTAGTCGATCGATTGGGTCTAATCGAGCAATTCCAACCCAAACCTCACCAGGACCACCGCCTCCACCTCCACCGCCTTCTCCACCATCGCTGATGTCAATAAGCAGTCGGGTGCAACCAGGTCCATTGACAATGACCATAAACAAGCCTCCGCTGGTGAAAACCAAAAATGTGTCTTGTGGAGTAGCTTCCTTGAGCTATGCAGCTGATAAAGTTCCTGGTCAAGTACATTCAGGGTGTGAGTCGGCGGACGATTGCTCCAAAAATGAAATCTCTGCAGTAAATATTCAATTGGACAATGCATGTGATAGCGATTGTTTTCTCCACTCGAAGCAAGTACTCGATATGGAAGACTCCAATGAGAACAACAAGATGGACTGCAACGAGGAATACCTCAAGAATCGAATGGGGCAACAGCCCAAACGGACCTGTCGCCCTGACCGAAGATATCACACTGCAGACTCGATTGAGCACTTAAAGAAAGAAAAGGATAACTCAATTCACAAGCGACTGTCCTGGAACTACGGCCAACATCAACACCAACAGTCAACTTGCCCACACTGCTCTGGCCCTGGTCAGTGCAGCTCAAGCAACCAACTTCAGCCACGTCCCCTACTCACGACTCATCACCCTAAATGCCTTAGCAACGAGTCGGTGTACAGTTCAAGTGGCTTCAGTAGTACGGGTTCGGTGCCTCTGAGTGTTGGCAGTACGGAGAACAATTGTGAACAGGCGTGCCATTGCTGTAATACTACATGTCTCGACCTGCAGAAATTACATTTCGACGAACAGGAAGAGGAAGAAGAACAGACTCGCGAACTACTGACAAGGGAACCCTTGGTGGGTGATGGGAGCTCTGACCGAGACTCGGCTCTTCCTAACAGTCCTGCACTCAATCCACCAACTCCGGAGTGTTATCATAAGCACACCAATTCACAGTGCAGCATCGACAGTTCATCGTCGCATGAGAACACGAGTCTCTCGAGTGTGCCTTCTCTGAAATATGCTCGAACTCAGAACAGACCATCTAGTTCGGACATAAAAATCGACGTGAGTGAAGTAAAAGATGGAATTTCCTCGGTACAGATCACCCTCACAGGCGGGCCCAACTCGGTCACACGACCATCGAAAGCTGATCTCAAGAAGATGAAAGAATTTCTTCTTTCCAGTTGCAATGTCGAATCATCGTAAGTACATGCCTCGCTTATTGTGTCTTTCCTGACGATTATCTCTCACAGTGAAGTATAATCAGATGTGATCTCTTCTATGCCAATTCAACAGTCTGTCCTGATTAGATCTCTGGCAATGTTACTGCTGAACTGATCAAGTGATTGTCTTCATGCCAATCATTCATCGGTCCTAACGATTGGTCTTTGCCCCAAGTGAATCGATTCGAGTGGAGTTGTACTGGTTTGTGCAAATGAATCGAATGTTTGGCCATGTTTTGTGCTCGAGAGAGAGCAAACCGCAAGAGTGCCGAACTACGAATGGAACTCGTCTGTGCCTTGTTGCCACTCTGCAAGTGATCACTGCTTTGTATTCATTGGTTGAATTTGATCAGATTTATTTCCGTCGTTATTTAGAATCGCCCCAATGATTCGAATATCTGTAGAATAGCGCCAAATAGATAGTTTCGAGGCACATTCCATTTGCTTTGGTCGAGCGTATTATTAGCAGTGATGCCTTTTTGTCTGTGCACTGCACTACTTAACCGATTCAATCCTTTGTCACTTATTTATTCTATAATTTACCACTGATCGAGCCCAATCGGCATTATCCCTGTGCACAGTGTGCAATGTCGAGTTAACTTAAATCTTGTCACTTGGTTCATTTATTTCTTTCTGTACATAGACACTGACCATTCATTTATTTATTGTAATAATATTTATTGTTTTTGCGATTGCCTTTAGTTGTGGCAGTCTCAATTCACTTGTTAGTTGCACACTGCGGTATCACTTAATAAATGGCCCTCACCCTCACTAATTCCATGTCATTTCTTTCTGGTTTTATCAATTCGCTACTTTTACTTTTAAATTCCGATTACCCACTTAATAATCAAGTCGTTTTAATTTTTTAAAAATCAGTAAATTATCAATGAATCGATTAAGTAAAAAGCATTTACAATTTAATAAAATATTTTTTATTGCATTTAGCAGACATATTTGGCCAATATTGAAAATGAATCCATGACTACAATTTGATTCAACCGCGACTATTTATTTGATAAGTTTGCCATGTGCTCCAAGGTACCCTCCATGCAAGCCATAGGAAGTCAGGCCTGACAAACCGAGGCCAGCACGGCCCAAGAGAGGAGCGTGACCTCCATAAGCTCCACTATAAGCATCGCCATAAACACCGCCATAAGCTCCACCATAAGCCCTACCAAAAGCATCACCAGCCCAACCACCATAACCCAAACCAGGACCATAAGCACCAGCATAACCTGCAGGTCCCCAGCCATAGGCATCATTTCTTAAAGCGAGTCCGCGTGCAGCAAGTGGAGCTGGAACTGGATGCAAAGTACGGCTCTCGTAAGTGAAAGCACTTGTGGTGGGAATCTCGTGGCCGTACGAGATTAGTCCCCTGTCATATTCACCACCGGCACACACCATAGCCAGCACTGAGGCAAAGACCTGTAAATTCAAGTTAATTTAAATTAAAATTATTAATGAAGATGGACTTACTGCAATGGCGATTAGATTCATGTTTGAGTGTAACGAAGAACTGACCAAAAATTTGATCTGTGAGTGTTCACAAAAACTATTGTCGCTTTATATGCGCGATCCAAATGGATTTTCTTCAGGTGAGAACGGTCTTTAAAGAATTCTCTTAGTTCGTGTCTTAATTAAAGCTTCGTCTTTATTGGCCATTAATAGCGCCTTAATGTGATGTGCGGGCAGGCAATTCTCTACTGGGCTGCCATTTTGGTTCTGTTTTAATTATCGATTGCCAAAGTTGTGTTCGATATTTGTCTTTGATTCTTATCTTCCGATTTATTATTATTATCCTCTTTGACAAATAACGTTCTCTCATTGTTTGGTCAATTAAGTGAACGCAAAGCAGGTTTGCCCAACTATTTTAATGTTAACTTCACACTTAAACTGACTAAGGTAATTCGATTCAATTCTGAGAGTCATTGAGCAACGAATATTTATTGGGCCTTCGAGTGCTTTGGCCATGTTACAACCTTAGTCGAAATCTTACGAACATCATATTTCAGTGCGCATCCAAAATTGCAGCAAGTACAGACAACCAATGTGGGCACGCTCGGTTTTGGGCAAAGTTGTCATCACTATGGTGCCGAACGAGCACTGGGACTAAGCCGTCCATGTGCGTTAATGTGCTTACTAAAATAATTTGTCTAAATTGCACTACTTTTCATTTGATTGCATCAAAACACAGTCAACATATCCATTAGCCAATTTGTCAAATGGAAAACCTCTATGTTCCAGAGCCATACTGCTCATTAAAATAGTTACTTGCAATGAACAATCTAGTCAAACAAATTTGTTGATTAATTAGCGAATTACTCCGCAGTAATTAATCAACAAAGTGGGACAATATTGCATTAGCAACAAATTGAGTCAAATGTTTCATTGTCAAATTCCACTTGATCACTCCTCATTAGATACAATGTACATTACATACTGAACATACTGTGACATTTAATTAATTAATATTGTTAATATTCAAGAGATAATTGGTTCTTTTCGATTTGAAAATTTCGAACTTGCTTGTTCAACAGTGATCTGTTTGCACTCTATGGCTGTATTTCTCTCAATCCAATTTAGCTCATCATCTTTTAACAGAATCGTCTAGTAAGTCATATAATATAAGTAATATAAGTCTCTACTTATGTTAATCGCCACCAGATTCACCGACAAGTGCCAATGTAATGTTGTTATCCATTATCCTGATTATTGTGATCTAAACCGCTATTTTAGTTGAGGTGGTGGGCGGCACTTTATACACCTTTAATTACTAGTGTAAGTTTTATGATCGTTTTTAATAAGCCATTAAATTTGAGTTATTATTTTCATACTTCAACAAATTCAACAAATAATCTAATACTAATCCATTTAGGCTTACATCATTCAGTCACGAATTTGAACACTAGATGTCCGTAGTGTCTAATAGACACAATGCATCACTGACATGCAATGGCAACTACAAATTGCAATTATCGTAATAATATGGCATTCTTTACATTTACAATATTATATAGTGTTAGTAAGATTAATATTATTGATATTATAAAGATAATATTAGATCCGTTGCGAAATGAACCTCCATTAGAACTCCCAAATTGAAAGTTCCTTGAGAACCAACCGATTGGTGATCAATGATCAATGTATCAATCGATTGTTCGGTTGTTCAGCGAAGCACGCCGAGTCCAGTAGTGAACACTGGACCGAATTAAGCCGTTTCCGTCGAATCGAGCCATATCGATGTGACACTGAGTTGCACTTTTATTCAATACAATCATTAAGCGTAAAATTAAATTCAAATTGGACCAAAATTGTGCTCGATTGTTTTGTTGGCCGGCGACCACTAAACAATGAAACATATTTTGCATTTTTGCATGTTTCACCTGTGGCTTGATTCCGTTTTCCGAGAAATGGAGTTAATCAGTCAGTGGTCAGTTGGTGTTGTTGGTTTGGTTGGTCACACTGGCACCACTGGACGCCGCCACAGACTCTCACAATTGGCGCTTTATGCCTAGTGAGCATGACCCTGAAGGGAGAGCACATTCGGACACGAGTGACTCCTTCAGTGTCATTCGCATTCGATGGCCATTATCGTGGTTCGGTTTTGTGCCATTCGTGCAACCAATTCCATTCATTTGCCTTCAGTTGTCAACACAAATAATAGATCTCGGTTCGGTTTCCTACCGCCGATTCAAACACTTTCATTCGTTTGATTCAGTATTCAAGTCCTCATTGAAGTTTAATTGGCTTCCATTATAATGCTTGCATTGCGGCCATTGAGTTGAGAAAGGGAGAAAAGAGGGGACATGACAGGTGAAACAAACAAGACAAACATGTCAATTCTGCAATAATTTAATAAAAAATTGGAATAATTAATCCATTTGAAATGAGTCAATTAATGAGAGTGAAACGAGTTGTTACAATCATGTCACAGCTATAATGCCACTGGCTCAAGAAGAGCTATCCTCGTGTGTAGTGGCAGGAGCGTGTGAGTGGTCTTCGAGTAGTCAGCGGTCAGTGGTCAGTGGACAATGGATCAAGAAGCGATTCGGGAGGCAGCACTTGAGATCGACTTCCCCGTGAAGGCTCAACACTGACCTAGATCAGGCAGTACCGCAGAACGATCGATTAGTTCGCATTGCTTCGGTAGCCTTCGATGGCTGCCTGCAGTGGTCACTGAGATATCGTTAGCATGCCATTTTCACCTCGACTCTGTTTGCACCCAGTCTCTCAATCTCCACGAGAGGCATGTTTTTCGATGCTTGAAATTGCATTCGTTCATTTCTCTCCACCAAGTCTACCAAAGGTAAAAGTGGCCATTTCCTTGCCGGACAAGAGGCAAGTCATGTGGACAAGACATATGCATTGCACTACAAACGGCGCTATTATTAAATTGACTTAGCTCATTTGTTCATTTGTTTAGTTTGCTGGGCAATAAGCCTTTATCGAGTCCGTGTTGGCCAGCAGCATAGCCACACTCAAGACAGGAGTCAGTGAAATTAGTCATGCTCTCGCTAGCTCGTAACTCTTGCTAGATCGTTCCATATCAGCAACAAATAGTCACTCGTTTGCCGCTTCGCACGAGAGTCCACAATTGCGTGCACTCGTATTGTTTGCACTTAACATTCAATTGATAACATTCTGCGACATTCGATCGTGATCCATTCTGATGGCTCAGATGACAATCACAAGTGTCCACTTGTAAGTTCATCAGTGATGTGCTCACTCAGCATTGTGTCTTCTTACAAACAACTTTTGTCTGTCTCGAATCGAATCCTCAACAAACATCACCACTAATTGGTTAATAGCCATAGTATTATGTTTGCTTTACTTTAAGTGCACTTCAAATTCAAGGTAAAGATCATCTTAGTGTGAACCAATTGACTGGACTGCCCACGCTACTCTTTCAACATCCAACCAAAACAACATATTCAAGTCAACATCGAAAAGCTAAAATTGGATCAAATAATCCTTTGGTGAGTGATTGCTCTTAGCACAGCACTTCAAACCCCCTTTTCAAGTTCATTCGCAATTTTCACTTGGATAAGAAAACATTGCCCACTCATACCGCAACTGAGCGGATGGGGTAATTGTAAACCAAATAGTTTCTAGACTAAACTTTGCTCTGAATCAACCATATATGAGACTAGTTCACTTTCACTGCCGCCTCCATGGTGTTGTATTGTCGATATATCGCACTTATTGCACTGACACTCTCAATGTTATGGCAATTTAATAGCACCGTTAATCCTATGTTTAATTTATTTTTGTTCAATTCGATCGTTTCACGGACAACTAATACTTTAACACTTAAGCTACTTTTATTGTCGATATACAATTTGCAAACTAAATAAAATATAACCAAAATGATCCACAGTCCACAGGACCAATTTGAATTTGTCAGTGATCGATGCTCAAAATATTGTTTGATTGCAACGGTTGTTTACAAAAGAAACGTGCAGACAAGTTGCTGTTTCGAAAGTGATCATCATAAATTATAATGAACGCAGTTGTGACATTCAGTGGATGCAAATAGCCACAGTGCAGCTTACTAATGACGGCGTGCAGTACTAGTTCGCAGTAGATCGCACGTGCAGGCCTGTGTTAGAGTCCTGTACTCGTGCGCACGTCAATCTTGCACAGATCGCTTTCACTTGCCGGCAATGCTTGCGCAAAACGATTGGTCCATGTTTAATTCTGACATATAGTCACTAGTGGACTCTGTGGCAGAATGTTGCGCCACCGAGCATCGACCCAGTCAGTCATCTCTAAGCCATCTCACAATCACCTCACACTATGCCAATTTCATAATTGCCGCCTAATTGTTTATTATGAACTGCTCACTATTCGATTAAATCAAATAGGCGAAACTGAGTAATTGATTGTGTATCAGCAACTGTAACGGTCACAAAGGCTCTAATTGCTCAACAGTGGGCCAATTAGATGTTAACTGTGCAGGGTGATGGTCACTAGTGGCAGTAATCGATAACTTCACGATGCTGATTGCGATATGCCTGACCGGTCATCGCTCATTCGCTTCGATTGTGCTGCAAAACGTGTCGAGCGAATAGATTCGATAGTCAGAAAATGATGACTAGACAGTCACTTGTCAGCAATGCATCACTTGGTCTGACACAATGAAGATATCACTTGAGTGAAAAGACACTGAGCACACCAGCAACTATCGCACTGAACAATCAATGCTGACATTCTCACCTGGCACAATTAAGTGCTAAGTGATTACGTTCGCGTGCCTAATGGCCAATTAAAGTGCATTACACACAAAGTCGACTGTTTCTATCTGCCAGTGCGACTGACCAGAATAGACAGCTCAAGCCGAATCTATCTGCAAATGAGACAAATGAACCAATCACAGTTTCGGTCTACTTCTCTACTCGTGTAGAGCTTTGTTCGGTCCCTGTGAATGCAATGACCGCTCAAGTGGACAGACAAACAATTCAAATTGAAACGGAAAAGTAGTTTAATCGAATTAATTTAAGTAATATTATACTAACGAGACAGGTAATGGTCATGTTGGATCAATTGTCAATATTGCCACAACGTTGATCAAGAAGCGATGTCTGCTGGCCAGCCCAGTGTCAGGTAGGCCTTGGTGCAAGTGTCCGCAATGTCAGCTTTGCAAATGTTTAGCCACAATTTCCGATGTTAATTAAGAGCATTAGAACATATTAAAGTGGATGGTGTGAGTGTGTGTGAGTATGTGTTAGCTGACAAGCGAACACTTTGCCTCGCTCGAGTTGTTCTATTTGAATCACATTCGATTTCATTGTCGGTCCACTTGCCACTTGTTGAATGACATTTACATTTGAACTGATCTGTGGCCATTAATCTATTGTGCTCGTTGAGAAAGGTCATTTCGGCTGAAATGGCCATAACCACCGAGTTGTCCATGCTTACATAACGCTTGTCGTTTTCCTTTGACACTTGTTCCACTTGCTTACTTCGGACAAAACAGAAATTAGCAAATTGACAATTACTGTCATTATTACTGCATTTGTGTTATGCATTTGTTCGCGGTACATTAGTGTCGCTTCGTTTACATTTGGCCGTACCAAGATCACTTCTGTGAGATAAGTGAAGTACCCACTCACAATTATGGCCAGTAAGCCACATTGACCATTTCCTATTGTGACCATTGTGGATGTTAAAGATTTAATATTTTCTAGAATTGTTCAAAGTTCACTCGTCATGCTAAGTCAGAGGTGAAGCAGAATCAAATTATTCTGAGCAAATCAAAAAGTGGCAGACGAGCAGGGCATAACGCAAGTCATCACTTTATCATGTAAGTGATAATCTGGAAACTTGATTCAAATTGCAACCTTAATCATAATTTTATAAATAGGAATTCTAAAAGACTAAAATGGTCAGAATGGTTGCCAAGGACGCATTGGTTTGGTTTGTCCGTGTTGGTGTGCTTGCTTCAATATGGAGCTATGCCTGTGACAGCGTACAGCAATGGAGCCCCAGTGGGAGAAGCCTGTCGCACGCTTTATCCTGGGCATGGAGTTGACAAGCAGTATGGTCGATCCAGCTACCGAGTGAGTGCCATGCGTCGTCTTAACGACAGCAGCATCGTGGTGACCATCTACTCGCCATCGGACACCTTTCTCGGGTTCATCATGCAAGCTAGACTGTATAGCGACCGAGAAATGTTGGTCAACGGAGCATTTGCCACTGACCAATACAGTCGCGCGTTGGACTGTCTTGGAGGATATCAAGTAAGATTTGTTCTAACGACAACTAAAGTTCAACCACAAGAATAATAAAACTTGTTTGTTGCAGAATACATTGACCCATACGGACAACTATCCTAAATACAAAGTGGAGAGTGTCTGGACTCCACCAAAAAATTTCGCCAGTGACATTGTTTTCCGTGCTACGGTGGTACAGTCGAAGAACGTCTTCTGGACCGCCATCGATTCCGAGCCAATCGAAATATCCTCAAGTCAATTGCCATACTCTTTGTCGCCAAACGGACGCGTCAATACATTCAACATTCACAACTCGAACCCATCCTATCCTGAGTCGGTATCCTCTCCTCAAGTACCAAGTGGATTTGTTGTAAACAAAGACACGGCCACCAATTCTCCTTACCACGTGGCAATGCCTTCCTCGGCCATGAGCCCCCAATCTCCATTTATGACTGTGTCCCAGCAGCCACTGGTACAAAGGTTTCCATTGTCGCCCGATTCGCACGCCAGTAGTAGAGAACATCAATTCTACCTGGACTACAACGTGTGCAGTCGCAAGTTATGTTTTGGATTACCAAATGGCTGTCTTCGCAAACGTAATTGCATCATGCTACTCACTGCCATCTATGTGCCTTACACGGATGCAGTTGTCGAATTTGAAGTGATCGCTGACCACAAGTCCGCGTTCAGCAACAAACGACTTGCCAGCTTTGGATTGTCCTCCTCGATCAGCACCACCTCCGCCTACTACTCAATGGCATTCTCACATGACAAAACCATGGGTTTGTGTCCCAAACTGAGTTTATGGTCAATAATCTAATGAACAATTTTCTCTAGGAAATGATAGTGTCACGGATTGTGCCCTATTGTCTGACGGTCGACCTCAAATTCTGCATAGCACCAACATTGGCAAGTCAAATGAAGAATTGTCTGACACGGAATTCCACGGAGTGACCATAGTGAACAGCACCTACTCTAATGGAATTCTTTACTGCAAATGGCGCAAAAGAAGGCGTTTCACCATGCGAGGCACCAGATTCGACTTAAAGGACAACAAGTACTACATAATGCTCGCATATGGACGACTCACCAGTCTGAGTACTTTCCGTCGAAAGGAGCCACATCTGGACAAGGTGGTGTCTGAGTCACTGGTTGACTTCAAATTAGTCGGCTTCATCTCAGCACATTCAAAGACATTCCTGATAAAACTTCATGGTACGATCAGTTCAACCAAACTAGCTCTTTGACTTCTAATCGTTGTTGCTAATTTTCCAAATAGCGTCATTCATGGTGGCAGCTTGGATTGGCTTTGTAAGCATTGGCATTGTCACTGCTCGCTACTTCAAGCCATTGTGGCTATCCCATTCACTGTTTGGTGTGAGAATTTGGTTTGCGGTAAGTGTTTGATGTGAAGTAAGGCCCAGTGATTGACCATATACTTGGCACAGGTGCATCGTTCCTGCATGTTAGCCAGTTTGATCTTCATCTCCATTGGAGCTATCAGCATCTTCCTTTACGCGGACAGTTTCGTATTTGTACGTAGACCAATATTGAAAATCGCTCATCCGATCAGACGTGTTCTCACATGCTTATTCCAACAGGGCGCCCATCAAATCTTTGGTTGCATCGCATTGCTTGTGGCAGTGATCAATCCGATCGTTGCCGTCTTCCGACCTGAATGTGACGCGGACAACCGTTGGGTGTTTAACTGGTGTCACTGGTTGGCGGGAAATGTTGGCCACATTTCCGCCATTGGAGCCATCTTCATGGCCTTCCAACTGACCGCCATTCGACTGCCTGGTGCATATCTCTGGTCAATCGCATTCTATTTATTTTTCCACCTAACGGCACATTCACTACTTCAGTTGTACTTTTGCAACTGTCGACACACTAAAGGTATTTTGAAACTAGTAAAATCATCGTATCATTGACAGTGTTTGGTTTGTTAGAATCAAGTGACATAACGGGCGAAGGTTCCATACCAAGCAACGACACCAGTCAACGGATCGACAGTCTATCGGACACCTCCTTCCTTCGCTACTTCTTCATTCTGTACTCGAGTGTAATCTTCATCTTCGTGTTCACCATCATCGGTCTGATCGTGTTCAATTAGTCACCGCACAACTCTTGTCATCCTGTAAATAGTCAATTACATGGTCAAGTCGCCCTGACCCGAGTGGCGACCTTGGCAGCAATGTTTAGCCTCAATCACTAACTCACCCAAACACAATTCATTCTATCCACTGCACACTGTCACACATGTCAAATTTCCAATAAATTATTGCCACTCAATAAAGTAAGATTAACTCGAATTAATTAATTCCCTGAGTGACATATTGACAGTGCACATGCGCAACAAAAGGCAATATCCGCAGGAAATCACATGAATATCTCGAGTTGATCTGCAATGTTTTTGTTCCATCCTGGCTTCACAGTAGTTTCAATCGTTCTACCCAGCCAAACAAATCATGTGCTCTACACCGAAGCTTCTCGACAAATGACAAACTTAAACAGTCGGGTTTATACGATACTACCAGAAAGGTTGCCAATTTTGCTGTGCTTTGGTTCAGTTCTCGTCATGTCGGTTTTATTTTGCATTTTCCACAAAACAAAACGTTCTGTCAACATCGAAGAATCTACAACAAAGCACAAAGATGAATCCAAAAAAAGTGGCTTGAACGTATTTAGTGGCATGAGCACTTGTTTCAACAGAGACAAATTCCAGATAAATAAAGTGAGAAAATACTTCGTTAGCAAGACATCGAAAACATCGAAAACTAAGAAAACAAACGACACAAATGGCTCCAATCACAATCAAGGTAAAATCGGTCCGACCATAAAGCAGGATGTTGGCCCAAGCAGCCGATTGGCGCCCAAACAATGCGATGACAGACTTTCGAAAAGTAAGTGATTTGAGACATTGCCTGGACAATACTAATAATAGCTGTACTGCTTGCTAGTCAACCACTTGTCGATTGGTG
Source organism: Rhizoglyphus robini (assembly GCA_023373905.1). Lineage (NCBI taxonomy): Eukaryota > Metazoa > Arthropoda > Arachnida > Sarcoptiformes > Acaridae > Rhizoglyphus > Rhizoglyphus robini. The sequence continues at coordinate 3,789,807 of JAKIJQ010000007.1, read as the reverse complement.
ACGAAGAGTTTTTGGACAAAGGTTCTACCAGAGCGTACTCGGAGGCTGGGGAAGAAGCGAGCCTAACACAGATCGTGATAGCGCAAATCGAGCACGACAACAACGAGCGAAATAGGAAAGTGGTCGAATCGCCGCATAACCGAGGCCCGGCGTCACGAGGCACAAATGGGAAAAGCAGTTTAGATAAAAATCAACGCGAACAACGTATGCCAAAATCGATGGATGCCAAGTCGAAAAATGAAGAGCAGGCAATCAAGTGCAAACTGAACGTGCCACTCAACTTGACCAACAACGACAAAATCAGCGAGGATCCCATCTACGACGTGCCGCCTTCCAAGTCGCTCATCAACCTGAGCTCGAGTGCCGACGAGGAAATTAGTCTCCAAAAGCAACACCACATTCATGTGAACAGTGACCTTGCATACTTCCACACCTCATCTCCCAACATATTTCTCAACGTGGACCAGGAGGAATCCATTTACGATACTCCCAGCACACGGTCCTTGGCCGTGTAGGTCAGCAGGACCAGGTCATCAGGATGTATTTCTCTGCTGTGTACAGAGTGCTGATCAATAAAGATATAGTGATAGTTCGTGAGGAGCTTCACGTAGGAATCGAATCGAATCAAAGTGTCACTGGCCTTTGAGTGTCAAGAATCGAGGTATGCGGTATGGAGAGAGTGGCAAAATGATAAGAAATGGCGTGCAGTGGCCATTGGCCATCAAACCAGTTTGCATTGCCACGACCGAGAAGGAAAGCGGACAAAACAGGCTCTATTTAGGTCAATAGCTAACCGTAGAGCCAGCAAGTGCAACCGAGTAGCAATGTTTGACAACATCCTTATCGCTGTCAGATTAGCGTTCGAAGCTTTGTACTTGCTCTTGTCCGCGAATTGCTCTCTGTGAGACGATCGGTTGACTCGAACAAGGTTCCACACTTGCAGAGTGCAAGTGAAAGTGTTGCGGCAGAGCCGCTTTCTAACCTCAATCGGACACTCGGCGTTATTTCCTAAAGTTTGCTTCAGAGCTAACATCGTGCCTGTGCCGCTATAACTCTGTTCTCCAACAGCTCCTTGTTGGGCACCGACACCACCAGAATGGACAATTGTCCCGACACAGCCGAGCACCACTGAGCAGTTTGTCTTCCCGGCCTGACAGTAAGATTCACCTCAAGCCTGATGCCCTAATCGGAAGCAGTGTGTGTGTGTGTGTGTCAGTGTGCCCAGAAGGGGCAGTCAATTGGTGCAATCGTTGTGTGGGGCATTTGCATGCATTTGAGCACACTTTCATTTAATCTTGTCTTCGATCGATTCAATGTCTAGTTCAGTTATTAATAGCAATTAAGTCCAATTTAAATTCATTTCGTTCATATGAATATAATAATCATTATAATCGTTGCATCAAATTGATTCGATGGTCCATGTAACGATGACGTTCTCAACAAAAGTGATTCGTCAATGTTCAATTGCATCAAGATACCAAACTCTCAAGTCCGCCAGCCATATATAAGTGGGCAAAAGGCATCCTTCTGGCACTGTGTCTCTGTCAATATATTTCGTAGTGAACTTTGGCAGTGACAACAAAGTGCTCTAAAACAAGCTTCAAGTCGTTTCATCTCCAAGTTCAACGTGATCGGATTATGCAGCACACCACTCTGCGAGCAAATAAAAATGTCCGACGCGGTCGCCATCCACAACGTCAACTTCAGCTATGGCTCCAACCAAATATTGCGCAACTTCTGTGCTCGAGTCAAGTACTCCCAGATCTATTCGTTGCTTGGGCCTAGTGGAGGAGGAAAGACCACAATGCTTAAACTCATTATGGGACGCCTCAAAGTGCAACAAGGCAATATTAGTGTGCTGGGCATGCCACCTGGCGAGGCCAATTCCAATGTAAGCTTCATGCCCCAAGAGATTGGTTTGTGTTACAATTTCAGCATAAATCAAACCCTTCGCTACTTCAAGCTCATCTACCAAATATCGAATGAAGACTTCTATACAAGGTACAGTGTCAGTAATACTCTCACTTTCTTCAACTGGTTACTTTCGTTTGTATAGGCGCAAAACCCTTAGCAAACTGGTCAACTTACCTAGTGGAAAGCAGCTCGTAAGTGAGTTGTCCGGTGGCACACAACGTCGTCTTTCGCTCGTGGTCTCCTTGATCAACAATCCAGCCCTAGTTATTCTAGATGAACCCACAGTAGGCATCGACGCCGTTTTGCGCATTCACATCTGGGAGTACCTCGTAGAGAAATGTCGCCAAGGCATGACCATTATGATCGTGACACACTACATTGAAGAAGCTGCCAACTCAGATCGAGTGGGCCTAATGCGCAATGGCCGTCTTCTAGCCGAGGACGACCCTAAGCGCTTGATGACAATATACCAGGAGCCAAACTTGGAATCGGTCTTCCTTAAGTTGTGTTGCTTCGAAGACAATTTACAGAATGAGCCCAACTTCCAAGGACCCAATAACTATTACGACGTATCTAAATCGGACAGTAGTGGCAACTATTTCTACGGTCAGTACCCCACCAAACAGTACAATGGATCGATGGCCAACCACAAAGACACTAATAACAATGAGGTATTTGTGGTAAATAACTTTGATGATTCCGATAACCGAAGTAACTCGAGTTCAGTCATCTTTAACTCACATCTATGGAAAATCAAACTGTGGATACTAATTACTTTGGTGTATCGCAACTTGGTCAAATTTTTCTATTCTTATTTCTCCATAATTATTATTCTTTTGCCCGCAACACAAGCATTGATTTTTTGTCTGGCCGTGAGTCGAGATGTCGTTCCGGTAAGTGACGAATTGACCAAACTACGCTGCCAACTAATATTATTTTATTTGCAGTTAAAGGCAGCTGTCTATGATCAAGAGTACGAACCTGGTTATGGAAAGGATTTTGTGAATCAACTCAAACAAGTAAGGCGGTATTCAATAGAACCGACCATGTACAATTCGCTGGAGAGTGCAATTCAAGCAGTTCGGAATCGATCTGCGCTAGGAGCCATTTGGATACCAAGCAATTACACAGAATCATTCGACATTAGACTTGAAGATGCGTTTGGGGCAGACAACTCCACTGTGGACAATTCTACGATTAGACTGTATATGGATAACTCACTCTACATGGAGAGTCTTGAATTTATGAACACTCTCCTCGAATCGTTTACCGATTTTTCGAAGACAATTTTCAAGGAGAAAGATATGCATTCAATTGAATTTCCCATCAAGATTGAAGCCTCTCATCTATCGAAAGATTTTCGTTTCAGTGACTATTACATGCCAGGCTACTTTCTGCTTTTCATGTATATTTCCCAAATCACTGTTGCTTCTTTAACGCTCACTCAGGAGCGCAAGGATGGTCTTTTTGAACGGTCACTGGTGGCCGGGGTGTCACACGAATTGATTTTTATATCACACATCGTCACCAGTTGCATCATTTCGATAGTGCAAATTGTTTTACTCGATATAACTGCTTTTTGCCTGTTCAACAACCCGAACAATAGCTCTTTTTGGCTGCAGTTTGGATTTTTCCTAGTTCAAAGTCTCAATGCGATGTCCTTGGGCTTTCTCATATCATCGTTAATAGACAATGAAGTGGCCTGTCTCATCCTTGTCTGGTTCATCACCATTCCCCAGATTCTCTCATCAGGCGTTTTTTGGCCTCTTGAATCGATAGATCGTCCATTGACCTATGTCTTTTATCTGTGGCCTCTGTCCATTCCAGTCAAGACCATCCGCCACATAATGCTCCAGGGTTGGGGTTTGTCTAACGTGTATGTCCAGTATGGATTTCTCTCTAGTGGCATTCCGATGATCTTTTTTTTCTACGCCGCTTTGTTAATATTCAAACACAAATAAAGCAACTTGTTATCTTACACATGTGTGAGAAAACCAAATCGATCTGGTCTATTATCTGCTTGTGTCAATCACCTGGGGCAGCTTCCTAGGTTTGACAGTGTTAATTCGTTGCTCTATTATCACTTGATCATTTGTTAATATTATTAGGCAAGCATCAAGTCTACTTGTGAAAGTGCTTGCACAAGTGGAACACTTGATGACGTATTTCAGGGTTAACGTGGAAGCCGTGTCCATCGAACAATTAATTGCTCCATCACCACCCAACAAGTGTTCCAGCCAATGGAAAATTTGCGTCAACGCAAACAAAAAGCACTCGGTCAGCACAGCTCTACTTACTTAGTCTCGTTTCCAATCCACTCTTCATGTACGATTAAATGGAAATCTCGCCATAGTAGAGCGATTCGATTTGAGGCAGTCCAATCGATAATGATATTCACTGGTGGCTATAATTGCCCCACTAATGGCAAATAGTCGAATAGCTGCCTTCTATTGTTGTTCTTGTTGTGCTTGCTGCTTTTAGCAGTGGACAGCAACAATCACTCTATTACGAAAACGTCTCGCATTCTGCACAATCTCCATCTCTATTGTGGCTCGTTTCACAAGTGGTCAATCGTGGTCAATCCCACCTTTGCTAAAGGTGACATTTTCGGCACCGATCGTTCGTATATAAGGCGCCCGATCATGACACGACATCATAAGCAGTTCTGACTCACTCAACTCACTTACAACTCAAACCCACTCAACTCACCCGCACCAAACCAAAAATGAAATCTTTCATTGTAAGTTCCCGTATCCTAGTCCTAAAGCCACGTGATCAGTTCCTATATTCTGAAATTAAATGTTTTCCCTAAACCTCAGGTTTTCGCTTGCCTTTTTGCTGTGGCTGCCGCCGTTCCAGCCATCCTGGCCCCAGCTGCCGTCACCTACCACAACACCCACCGAAGCCTGATCCCCGTTAAGACCATCACCCACTCCGCCGTGGTGCACTCCGCCCCACTCGTGCACGCTGCTCCATTGCTCCATTCGGCTCCACTGCACGCCGCTCCTCTTCTTCATGGTGCTCCATTGGGCCACGGTGCCTTGCTCGGTCACGGTGCTCCACTTCTCGGTCATGGTGGTCTTGGCCATGCTGGTCTCGGTCTGCATGGTGGTCTTGGTCTGCATGGCGGTCTCGGTCTCCATGGCGGTCTCCTGCATTAAGCCCTCATCGTATTCATAAAATTAATTCGTATCTGTCAAGTTTGCAAACTAACATTACTGTATTATACAATGCAATCGTCGATGTTCCAATAAATTATTCTCATTTAAACCACGACTCGCCTCGAAGTTCCCACTAGCCGGTGACAATACACTGATTTACGACTGCAAAGGGCGACTGAAAGTGAATTGCACTCATAGAATGGCAATTAATCGAATCGCTGCTGACACTGCCTCGATAAGTGCTGATTGTCTTATTGGCTTGCTAATTGGAGGTAAATGCATGGTAAAGGTGGCAAGTACGAGGTCAGCTGAGAAGCTGATCTGCTCAGCAGATCTGAATGCCGATTGCAATATTGCGAATTGAACTGTCTTCATCTCACCGTAAGGTGCATCGATCCACAATGACACTACTCATCCTGCCAGTGACAAGTTCAAGTGGCACTCAACCATCGTTAACAACCAGCATTACCTTACATCATCAACTATGCTGACACTTTCGCACATTGTTTCAACAATGTCACTCATCTTTACACGCCATCTTGCTAGCTCAGCTTTACTTTAATTCAATGCCGCTAACTCGGGACTTGGGAACTTATGAATGGGAACTTACACCCTTTGCCATATTGAGCGATGTTTATGGAGAAAGTAATGTGCCATCAGTTGAAGATAGAGTGCACTCGGATTATACTGGAAGAGATAGGAAGGCAGAACATGGATTAGTAAGTTGACTGTTTCGTTCAATAGTGTCTCGTTGAATGAAAGAGAAATGATGAGCTCGGCACATCGAGAGAGACCGTTCGAAGAGATGTTTGGTGGTCAACAAGGCCAGCCTGCCTGGCACAATCGGAAGGAGGTAACTGCTCACAACTCTCTCACTTGGTTCACGTATAAATACCACGATCAGCAGATCTCACAGCATCCATTGCAACTCTTTCGCAACAAACAAACGTCAACCAACCAAACCTCACAATGAAATTCATCGTAAGTTGCATGTAGTTTGTGAATCGTTCGATCCAACAGAGCTTCTTCCTTTAGGTTGTTTTTGCTTGCCTCATCGCCGCTGCCTCAGCCGTGCCAACCCTCCTGGTGGCCCCAGCTGCAGTCACTTACCAGTCCCAACAACAATCACTTGTCCCAATCGGAACCCAAGTGCACACCACCGTTTCCCATGGTCCAGCCATCGTTAAGGCTTCCCCATTGATTGCCGCCCCAGTTGCTCCACTCGGTTTGGGTTATGGTTTGGGTGCCCCACTTGGCTTGGCTTCTCCATACGGTCTTGGTGCTCCACTTGGTTTGGCTTCTCCACTTGGTTTGGGTTACTCGAAGACCATCGTTGCCCCAGGCCTTTTGGGCGGTCCACTCCTGCATTAAGTAACAATTCGTAATGTACAGAGCGCACTTCCATCAGCCTTGTGAATAACATTGCCACTCATGTATTGAGCAGAAATGCTTGAATAAAGTGCCAACCTTATCCGACCAACTCGTGTCAGTGAGATATGTACAGGGAACATCACCGAAAGTGGATTTCGGTTGCGACATCGAGAGAAGGCAGCACGAGTGCGAATGTTCTGTCTCCATTTGCATAATGAACACTGTTGGACAGTGAGACAGTAAGTTCGATTAGGCACGATAGGCAATCTATTGCTCGTTGCGATTGTGAGCTAATCCTACAGTCCAGTCCGGCATTCACCTTGAAGTGTTCCTCTATGTTTGCACTCGAAGCTCAATTGATTGATTGCTTCGAGGTCCATTTGGCAGAGAGATGACTGTGTCGGCCATGGCAACCATGTTATCAAATCTATCTTTGCTTGCCAGCTCGCAGTACCCAACCTTGACCAAAATATGTCTCGCCTCTAACGCAAAGTCAAACAAAGCTATTTAATCTCAAACACACAGGTCACGTGAGTCGCCATTATTGTCCGTCAGGAACGGTCAGAATGGCAACAAAATGTGCTTCATATTATTCGATAAGAACTGCATTGGTGACAGAATGAAACAAACCACAAGACACCGTCGGAGTGCAATTAATAAGAATAATCAATTAATTAGCATGGACATATTCACCAAGTAGTGTCACTCTTGGCCAAAAGCAAGCCCAAGTGTCACTGTGTTGAACTATATAAACAGTCCAATTCCGCATAGAGAACATCATCGTTTGTATCGAAGTCGACAACACTCACAATGAAATCCTTGCTTAGTTTGATCGTAAGTGTGTCAGTGTGTAATTGTCCTTTTGATCAATTTCATTTCTTAGGTCTTGGTGTGTATGGTTTCGTTGGCCTGTGGCCAGTGGTTGGTTGGGCCCAGTGCAGTGACCTATCACGCCACTGCTCGTGCCCTCGTGCCTGCTGCTGTTCCAGTGTGGGGTCGCTCCCTGCATCTTGATGCCCACCCGGTTGCTCTGGCTAGATCGTTGGATCCATTTGCCATAAAGCCACTCGCCACCACCACCATTCACACCTCTCCCTTGGCCGCTCGTATCTTGTGGAAGTAAGCCACGAAACAAGCCACCAGAGTGGCACCTGGTGACTCAAGCTTTATTGTCCAGTGAAATGTGCAAATAAATTCATTAAACCGTGTCTCGTTTATTTTGTTTTACCAAAATGGAAAGGTAATGCTTAAGTGGAAACCTCCAACATCGATGCTGATCAACTTTTTCTTGTTTTTTCCGTTGACCTTTTCGTTCGATTCGATGTGTTTGTTTTTATCTGGTCTTTCTGGGTCGGTGAGCAGAGGAATTCGGTCCTTTTGTGATTTGACTTTGTTTGGTTTGATAACAGTTGGAAAGGTTTGGCCATTATCCATTGTCGGTTGGTCGCAATTAGTTTGACTGATCTCGTTAAGCCGAACAGTTTCGTCCACCTCCAACTGTTTGAGCATGGTCTGGAGTTCTTTCAAAGTTCGCGGCTCAATCGAGGTCTGTCGCGACATGATTTGCGCGGAGCGTCGATGGCCAAAGATGGTTCGCTGACAGCGCCACACCAAGGCGTATCGATCGTAGTCAGTGGCAACCACTTGGTAGTGCTTCATGTTAAGCATTCCCGTCTCCGTGTACGGAAAACTAATTTCCATTTCTGCTTGGCTGTCGTTCAAGCGAAACTTGATTTTGCCTACAATCGGACGAATGACTCGTTATTAATCAACAGCTAGGGAGACAATTCTGTTCAGAAATGAACATCCATCACGGCAGCTCATTAATTCGATCGGTCATTTGCATAGAATTGCGTAGAACCGAACGACCAAATGGGCTATTTTACTTGGTGATGCTGTATCAGACAAAACTTGTTTCTTTGTAGATGCAACAAATAGTCTCGAATAGAACTCACCTGTTTCGTGCATCATTTGTCTGCCTCCAAAGGACAGATAACTTCGTTGAACTTGATAAGTTGATGGCAAGTCTTTTTCTTGTTCCAGTTCGTTACGGGCCATGTCAAACATTTCCTTTTCATCAGACACGTTCTCAGCCAGAGTAAAGTTTTCCTTTAGACAAGCAACCACATTGTCGTTGTAGTTCTCGATCACATGCCATTGGCCCAGAAATTGGTCGATTTTGAAGTCGGGCATTGGATCCACTTGTGGACATTGTCCACTGGAGAACTTGTGAAAAGCGTCGCCTGAATGAACAAGCAAACACACCGCAAAGAAAACCAACAGAGAATCCATTTTCAATCAGTATCGACCAAACCGTACAGTGCGAATCTGAGGTAATAACCGCAATTGGCACTCTATTTCTACTTTATAGCAAGTTTCACCAATCTACCAAGTTGTCCTAGTGCAAACATGGACGGTAACAGGAAAAACCGCAATTCCAGTTTGAGGGCAAAGGTAATGTCGCGTTCAAAACAACGAAACGAGGATGGTCCAGGGTATTTCAAGGGTTGGGCTACACTAGTGACGCAACTGTGACCAGTGCTGGCCAATGAACTGACAAGTGCAAAGGGCAACGATTGCAATTGCGACGAGCAATCGAATTCAGAAGGAATTGGTGTCCAGTGCAGTTTGATTCAGGAAGAGACATCGAGCCGATAAAACGAGAAGATGGCCAAAGAGAAAATGATGCTCGATAAGAGAAGTGGAGCAAGCCAGTCAAGTTCATTAACAACTTGAATGGAGCCTTCCATTCATGGCCAAAGACAAACATTGGCCAACTTTATTCGATGTCCACAGATTGAATGTTTCTTTTGCAACACAAATGCACATATTAATCACAAATTGACTATTCAATTTTGTATTTGCTCGAACGTCGATAAAATATAAAGTCCACTATTACAGTCAAAACAGTAAGTAATAAAATGATGCTGTAACTCGTGTACCAGTCCGTCCAGAAAGCAAGCAGGGTAAACGGATAGCCAGAACAAAACCCGCCAACTAAAAAAGACAAATTATATTATCATTGAAATGAATTGACAATCGAACAAACCTTTCACAGAAAGATTCACTATCGAGGTAACGAGACCCTGGTGCTGTTTGGTGCTGATTTCAGTAGAGAGCACACTTAAGGTTATTATGTTGCCGGACGAGAAAAGACCAGACAACACGGCCACCGACAATAAGAAAAAAGAACTTGAGGAAGAATTTATGAAGTTGCAGTAAAGAACCATTGAAAGCACATTCATGCAATGAAAAATCATCGAAATAGGCAGTCGGATCGCCAATGGCGACTTTAGTCGAGGCAAGTATTTGCCCATGATGTAATCGTTGATACGACCAGACATTAATTTGCCAAATACGCTGGAAAATTCAAATGCGGTCACATAGAGACTGCCGAGGTACTCTGGAAGATTTTTCTCATTGGTGAAGTACATCTGAGTCCAGTCACTGGTGGACAGACGATGCAGCGACACAACAAACCTAAAACTTTTGTTAACATATGCACATGTCTTATTAATTGTACTTACCTATTGCCGACTAGAATCCAAAGCACTGGGAAGACGAATAGATCTGTTAATCTCAAATGACTTGTCGATTTGGCTTTTGAATCTTTGATGACTATGCTGTTATGGGTAGACTGATTGAATAGGAACAAAGCGACTAGACCTGTTGCTAGGGTTACCAAACCAGATAGATAAATGGCTACGGTCCAATTGAATGTATTTGAAATAAAAGTTGAGACCATTGGGTTGAGTACTCCAGCAATGTTCACTGCTGCAAGCACAAATGACCAGTTGGTGGCAAAAGTTGTGTCAGAGCTGAGCTCTTTTGTAAGACGCATTGCGGTGGGCAAAGCGAGTCCATGTCCAATGCCGTTCAAGAACCAAACAAAGGCAAAAGATGTGGTACTCGAGCCAAGTGGGAATAGGAGAGTGGTCAGGCCACAGGAGATCAATCCCAATGGGAACAGAAGAGTGGAAGGCACATAGTCGGACAGAATGCCTCCGAAGAAAGTCACCACTGAGATGGAGAATTGCTGAGAACTAGAGATGGAACCTATGTGATATATGAAACAAATGCGGTTGCGACCTGTCGAACGTACCTGCATTTTGTTGGCTTAAGCCGAACTGACGAATCAGGTGAGTGTACTGGAAAGTGACACACTTTTTGTTGTAGTTGTACACCAGGTAGCACACGAACACAAGCAGAATGACGCCCGAGTTGTTGGTCTTGGTGGAACTCGCCATTGTCGACCAGTGACTGGTGTCTGCTTGGCCCTTCTACCGACTGCCGATCCGTGAAGATGGACTGTCATTATGCAAGTAATCTCACAAAATAGTCGATCAAATTACTCCATTGACGCGAGTACTGATGGCTTAACGTCCCTTAACGTAAACAAACGCAATACCGACTCACATATCTTATCTGTCCACTCAGGATTTATCATTTTGTGGTCCAAACTCAAACTCGAGAGGTTCAATTAGCAAAAGTATTTTATGACGCCAACACGTGCTTGCGACATTTTTGCATTATTGCTGCACTTAAAGGCTTCACCATAGCACCTGATTGGGTCACTTTCGATTTAATTGAGATCAAGTGACTTCAAGTCTCGAGTCTAGAGTGCACCGGAAAACTTGTCACAAACTCCGTTACTTGTTATGGAGGTGTGTCCAATAAGCGGTTTAATTGTAGATTTTTTTCAATAATGCCAAAGCATACTTATATGGTAAATGTTAGAGTAGAATAATGTTTATTGATACAAGACAAGATCTACATTTTGTGGTCGATGGCAGTCATTAACTTAGGGAGAGCTGCTGATGGATTGATCGACCATGACTGGCGAGATGGGTAGCTTATTTGTGGGAGGAGAGGATGTGAGAGCTAAGGACGGTTTGCTTGTGAACCACTGGTTGCACAACCTTGGCAACGTATGGAGCGGCAATTGGTCGGTCAATTGGGACGGTGTATGGCTTGTCAACACCAACGGCGTATGGCTTGTCAACTGGCACTGGTTGGGCCACTGGCACAGGTTGTGGCACACCGACCAATTGAATTGTTTGCACGGGCATGGGAGAGAAGTGTCCACCAAGACCGAAGCCGTTGCCACCGAGACCAGCTGGAGCGGCGATTGCGTATGGGGCAGCAAGGATTGGTGCACCGAGTGGAGCACCATAACCCAGACCAGCGTCGTAAAGACCGCCGGGGATGGCAGCAGCGATGGAGATAAGGCTAAGGATCTGAACAGGGCGAGAAGGGCCAATTAGTCTCCGCCGAGACTGACACATGACACGTGCGATTAGATACTTACGATGAAGAATTTCATTTTGGTGCTTTGATTGGTTTGTCGAACTGATCGATGCCTGTGCACCTCGACGCATATGCTTTATATACAGTGGACACATCTTGCGCAAAACACTTGCCACGGACAGACTTGAAGAGAGAGACAAACGATGCTAAACTCAGGTAAAGATGTTGTTCGATAGTGAGATGCAATGACAGGAGAGAAACGTGCCAAACGAACAGAATGTACAAATGCGCGGTGAAACCCATCACGGGAGCGATTTGTTAGACTCAGCGAGACACGGAGTGCCCACAGTCTGTTGGAACAGATCTCCACCTACTGCACTGGGGTGAGCATTGTCAGTCCGTTCTCAGGTTACCTCGCCTCCACTGACACAGACTTCACATTTCTCACATCCTTGCCCATTGTGTTGCACTTGGCATTTGTGTGTCTTCCACCATTTTCCCAAGCTATTAATTATACTGTTGGATCGCTTTATTTATTTTGTTCCCTTTCGCCTCGCCATTCGATTCATTGGACAAACAAATGTGTGCAAATGGACTTTAAAGTCACCACAAGGAGACATTCAGCTGGTCAGGCTGTTCGAGTGTTTTCGCTTGTCCAGGTCGAGTAGTGCACACAGGCCATTAAGCGATTAGCGTACTGATTATATCTTAATTGAGTTGAATTTTATAGAGCGAGCCGCGACAAATGGCAAAAGGGTGATATTAAGATCAATTACACTTGCAATTAGTAGTGCAATGGACAACTAAATATTACCAAGTAGCCTTGCTCAGACAGAGGCACCTTTCCTATGCCGGTCTCACCCAATCTGCCTGATTCTTCGACGAGGAATCGTTGTTGATTCGCAAAGTGTTCCGCAACATCAAGATTACCAAGTTGATCAAGATTAAATTGAGAATGAACTAGTGTAAATAACTTGGCATAAGCATTAATCATAAAAAGCACTCATTAGTCCATTGCATTGGCTAGTGGTGAGTGCACACTTGGTGGGTGGCGACCACTGACGATGATCTATTTGCAAATTGCAGTTTGACAAACAAATTTTCGATTTGTCCACTAGGCTGTACGAAAGCCAACACGCCTAATGCCATTAGCAGTAATGAGAGTGTACACTTGTTGGTTGGCGTCAATTAATTCAGACCTTGGCGTGGGGCCAGCCAACAGATGGATGCAAGCGATTTGTAATTAGCGTGCACCTCGTACAAGAATGACTCGCTCGGTGGCCTATTGCGATGGCTAAAAATACGAAGATGGCTCGGATGCCATTGTGCTCATCGGGGACAAAGCGATACAACGTGCTCATTGGTCAGCTGTAATTAAGCCTTAATTGTGACTGACCTTGGTGCAACAATGCACGAAGATGTTCCTTGGCTGCGATCACCGATCGCCGCTGGCAGCGAACACGGCCGTAGACATGCTTCCGTAAAAGGCAGCACAGTGCAGTGCATTACTGCATCACTGTTTCGGGATGGGATGGCTTGCTCGGACAGTTATCGATACCGAGGGATGACTCGTGGCCCTCTTCAGCCATCACAAAGGATGAGCGTGAACAGATAAATCATTGAGGGAGAAATGGATTGCCACTGTTACACTGCAACAGAGTTGAAGGTTGAGAGCAGAGAATAGTCAAAAGGTGGCCAACAGTTTGTACGACATTGATGTTAAGTAATTTGCTCCTTTCTCGACTCAGTCGCACGTTTGCATGCCTGGCCAGTGAGTTGCACATCAGCCCTAGGACAAGTGAGCACTGGCTAAGTCAATTGGATTCGATTTGCATAACACGAGTTGAGGTGTCGAGACAGGAGTATGGCGCTAGTCGCAAGACGATCGCTCACTGGTTTCGTAAGTCGGCTTGGCTCAACCTTATGAGATTTAATTTAAATTGACAACACTGTTCAATCGATGTTGCTTACTGTCGAACTGATTGTTTTCTCGTCCAAACAAAGTGTGCTCGTGTTTAATGGAAACAATGTTTCCTGTGTGACGACTTGCTAATTGGTCATTAAACGTGTCAGTGATCACTGACCAGTGAGATACACCCGAATGGACATGAGCAAGCACAATAAATCACCTTTTGTGAGAAGACCGTTTGTCTTGGAGTCATGCCAACATTAATCGATCATCGATACACTCTCTCCAATCACTGTCAATCAAGTTTGACTGCTAACACTCTTCTGACAGATTTGGACGTTTACTGATAAGATCAACTGGTCCATTTAAGAGCTCACCACTCCTCATGACAGTGTCAGTCACAAGTGAACTTGCAAACACGCGATCACCAAAATGGCTATAGCCAACTAGGTTAAAGGTTGCACTGAACATTGACACAAGATAAAGAACAAACTGACCAATGGCCATTGTCTCGTGATGTGCACCAGAAGTGTCAGTTTTTGTTTAAAACTCATAAAATTATTGTCACATATCCCCATTCAAAGAAATTTTTAATTAAATTTCTAACTCAATAAATAATAAACATTGAGAATGTATGAATGTATTTATATATTTATTGTAATTCACGCGTTGAATCGATTTGTCCAACTTCAAAATAATTTAACACAGAATTGAATCAATATTCTTAGAATGCCTCAATTAATTATGAATGAGTTATGTCATGAAACAAATGACAGAACGGCAATCTGCTCATTGCCATAGCTAGTCTGAACTTATGATACTGCACATTTAACGGCAAAACGAATGAATTTCACTAATTGAATTGCTCGTGACCGACCAGTCGGCGACCACTGCTGGAACACTCAACGGTACAACAAATTGGCCCTAATTAACACTTAACGGACTTGAAATCGATTGAGAAGCAACTAGTTTGCTGACAGTTCGAAAAGTCCTTCCCATTGAACAGTCTCAATTTGACAATGGCGGAATCCCTCAACTTGTCAGTTACAAAGAGTCTCTCTTATGACCTATCATAATCTCTCGTGCAACTGACCACAAACAGAGACGTCATCTGTTAGGCAAACTGACAACTGCTTGTGCAATTGCGCCACTGTTGTACTGACCATAATTGTCGGAACTAACAATAACTTAAATCAAATAACTGGAAACTCGGCTCGAGCTCGACCTTGAAAGTGAGTTAGTGAGTCATACCCGTTCGAAAGTGGAATTTGTCTCGGGAGTGTCCCTCATTGATAATGTTTGCACACAGGATGGTTTCCATCGAGATGTGACTGTAACCTGAGAAGCACATTATCGGCAAGGGACATAAACGCCAAATTAGCAACGAGAACTTTCTTCATCGATCGTTATTGAAAGCTTGCTAATCAAACAATAATCAATTAAGCACATTTGCCTTCTGTGTCAGTTAATTAATCCAAGTTAAAACAGATAATCTGTCTCAATTGCGAACAACACCCAACAGTGTTGCAAATATTCGTGATAGCGTCTTATCGTGTCAATATAAATACGACTCGGACACTCATTCTGATCATTCGTTCTGGCACTCGTGTTCTGTGAATACCACACTTACAATGCACTCTCAAACTGTTTTGGTCCGTATTGAGGCACAGCTCGGTTCGAGCCATGTAACCGTTTGTCCATTTTCAGGTTCTTCTGGGCCTGGTGGCCGCCGCGTCGTGTCAACTGTTGTCCACTGCCTTTGTGGGACACATTCCAATCACCCGGACAGACTACGCCAGTCGAGTGGACCACATCGTCCCAATTCCAATGCCAATTGTAAAGGGAGTACCACAGCCATACGCAGTGCCTGTTGCACAACCATTCGCGGTGCCTCGTGCAGTTCCAGTTGCCGTCCCTCGACCAATTGCAGTGGATGTGCCTCGAGCAGTGCCAGTGCCAATGGTGGCCAAAGCGCCAACAATGTTTACCTCGTCACTTGTCGATGCCGGCACCAAGTTTATCGATGCCAGACCAGCGATCGGTATGCGTATGATGGATCCTTGGGGAGCAAAGATGATCTGGTAATGGACAGTTGCACTATTATATGACTCATGTTCCAGTGAATATGATGATGAGCACAGACAATCATAGACTACCAAGCAATAAAACGTTACTCCGATCGAGTGCAATTCCAATTATTCCGAAGTGAGCGGCAATTAAAAATGCCGGTGCCTAGTTGCTATCGAGTTCCCTTCCGACAGGGAATTGATCTATTTACAGGAAGTGAGGCTTCCTGGCTAAAGTGTATTTGCCGATAGCTGCCATTGAATCGATTCTGTCGATAGAGAGTTCGAACATTCGATCAATACCTCTGATGACATGAAAGGCATCAAGAACTCTCTGAAGAAGCTCAGCTTCACTCGTCTTTCGTTTCGAGATTCGATCCAGTCAAGTGTCGATTGCCAAGAAGTGGTCAGTGACATCGAGGCTAAGCGACATGATTATAAAGAAAGGGTTGCTAAAATTGCTACTTATCGCAATTATGAATTTCCTGAAGATGCAGTACATCCTCGCCTTTTGGAGGCAATAGAGGACTTGGACATTCGTGAAGATGATATTTTCTTGTTGTCCTACCCTGCCAGCAATGGTCATCTCCTGGAAGATATGGTTCGACTAATGGTGAACAAAGACGAGAAAAACAAAAGTGAAATTCTTCACAAGAGAGAAAAGACGGAGAACATTCCGGTAGGTCGGTTGGAGGTGTCCAACCTCTATGGTCATCTCCGTTGGCTCAAGAGTTTAAAGTCACCTCGTCTATTGGCCTCACACCTGCCATATGACTTGCTCCCTCGCCAGCTGAACACGCCCGTCTGCAAGGTAAGATTGGTTGATTGAAAGGAACAACTTGCTGAGTCAACCTTTGTAGATTATTTATTTGGCACGCAACCCAAAAGACCACATAGTTGCCTACTACTACCACCATAGACTGAAAGGTATTCAAATATCTCTGGACGACTTCATCGACCTCTACTTGCACGGCTACTTGCTTTATGGGAGCTACTTTGATCATGTGGTCTCATTCTGGCAGCTCGCGAAAATGCATCCTTCCAGCGTACTTTTCTTGTCATATGAAGAACTTAAAATAGTAACCAAACTCAAGCAAATCAACGATAATAAAGTTTATTTCCCTTGACAGGTACCTTCCCAAATGGCTCGCTTGATTGCAAATTTTCTAGACTTAAATCTAACCAATGAAGAACTAAACGAAATTCTAGCTCAAAAGCATTCAACTGCTAATTCAATTGATTGGGGTAACCTCAAAGAGGAAAGCGAGTCCAGTAGAAAGACCTCAATCAAAATAAGCAAATTCCAAGGAGTACTCGGTGATTGGGTCAACTATTTCAATCCAGAACAGACAAGAAAGCTCGACGACATGATTCGCATTAAATTCGAGTCTCAGAGACTAACTTTGACTGATGATGCCTCAGTGGCAATTAAGCGACTCAACAAGTTTGGACGCCTTCTCGAGAGCAGTAGCAATGATACGAATAAACCCATGGCTAATGGTGACAGCGGTACTTTGGCGAGGGTTAAGGCCTCTTTTCGGAAGAAGCCAATTTTTACTAAAGACGAAGCAGCCTTTATTAGGAAAAAAGATAAAGTGGTCATTGTAGAAGAAAGGTATCAACCAGAAGAGCAACAGGAAAGGAGTGGCTGGATGCGAACGCTGGTTTCGGTCCTTTGCTGCTGTCAGACAAAGCGTGGTTACTCGCCCTTTTGAAAAGAACTATATTTGTCAAATTCAAGTGAAGTCACTTTCGATTGCATCGTTCGTCGATGTACCAATCGCTCGATGTGCGTGTGACTAGTCAATACTAACTTCTTTGAAGAATTAAACAATTTTCCATGGATATACTTGAGTTGGCTTAGTTCATTCAATAAGACGCTTGATTGGGTTCGAATGAAATTTACCTTGAAACAGCGACATTCGTCAATGAGGCATCAATGGAAGAGAATTGCTATCTCAAGACGTTCTTATCTCATTAAGTCGCTGGTGACAAACACATTAACTAGTAATTACTGAGCAATTACGTCAATGCTGCGGTGCCAGTGGAGGTAATAAATGGCAATTCGTGCTTAGTTCGATGTTTATTGATTGTTTGGAAGCGATCGAAACACATCACAACACCAACATGGCTTATTCTCGTTCGATTCTGTTCATTTCTTTGTTGGTTACTGTGTTGACATTTATAGTATCTGTCAACATGTCGCCAATTCTTCCCAAATCCGATAAAGATGTAGTCATCGATGTTTCGTAAGCATATAAGCAGCATGCAAAAAAAAACTTGTAACCAAAGAAAAAACTACTAACAATGTGATTTTGGCAGACCCTTTTTCAAGATGAATCTCCATCGGGAGCCATCGGCTACTATTCTGGACATAGATGTGCTTAGTGGTCTGGTCAAGGTGGGCTACGATCGACTACCAGGTAAAAGCCCAAATGTAGACGTGCAAGTCTTTGGAATTGGAAACTACCGGAATCGACCAAAATATATACCACCCGATAGTGCAAATCCAGATGGCGAAGTGGTCAAATATGTTTAATTGACAATGTCAATTCTGTTCATTTGTTGCTTCAGTAATGCATTTGTTAGTTAATTTAACTAAGGTTTGTGCTACACTCAACCTTAAACCAATATTCGTAATATGAAAAATATAACTGTATGTTCTGTCACAGAATGTAAACAAAATTCAATGTGTTCGTTTTTTCGCACAACAAATCAAATCCAATCTTGATTCGGAATAATTCCAATATACCATGGTAATCCATAAACATATGCAATAATTTTCTTTATCAATAAATAAAAGGCTAAATTAAATTTAAATTAGATAATTCTTATCAAGGAAGACTTACCTAACACCTGCAAGTAATAGTGTATTAAAATGTTCGTTGCACAAGTGTATTTGCAAATTTGCTAACCAAACAAAGCAATTGCAAACAAGTCACGTATTGTATGAGTAACTCCCGAGTAATGTTGAAAAGGGCAATTTGTACAAACTTCAAAGCCACTCTGTGCATGCTTTACTGTCATATGTTAATTGCTCTTTGGGGCACCGAGTTACCATAATAAATGTTCTGAACACGAGTGTTTACTGCTAACAAAGAAGTAAGCCAGAGTGACTCTGGTAGAGTGCATAAAAGTAAACTGCTTGCGGTTTTTTGTGTTTTGCTTGTCTCGTCCGTCAAACCAATTGCTTTCTCGGTCCGGTCTTTGTTTTCCAAAGGAAGCAACTCAAACTCAAAAAAATGTTGATCAAAGTGAAGACTCTCACAGGCAAAGTAACAAAATGAAACTAACTTGCTTCTCTATTTTGTTTTAGACTCTCACAGGCAAAGAGGTATGTATTTGAATTTGCTCATGCAGTTTTGTGTCAACCAATCCAACACTGAATATTTACAGATCGAAATCGACATCGAGCCTAATGATAAGGTGGAACGCATTAAGGAGCGCGTGGAAGAAAAAGAAGGAATTCCTCCGGCTCAGCAACGACTTATCTTTAGTGGAAAGCAAATGTAAGTTTCAGTTTTTTTTTTGTTTTTATTAGAAATTAGATGTTCCAATTTACATTTTAAATATAACTTTTTGGTTAGCTTCTATGTTTTATTATAATAAAACAGTGTCGGAATTTTGTCTAATAAAACTCAAATTATTTATTTTTATAGGAACGACGACCGCACTGCCAATGATTACAAGGTGACTGGCGGATCGGTTTTACATCTTGTGCTTGCCCTTCGTGGTGGACTGTTTTGACTGGATTCTCAATTTTAAGCGATGAAACCTATTTATTGCTTCCCAAATTGTAATTATTATTATAACATTTTCCAATTTGTAAAAACGAAATAAATCATTAATTGTATTGCATAATTTAACATTTTGTTAACTAAACTTTTACGGAAAAACAATGGATTTATTTTACCTTTAGTCACCACTTCTGGGGACATGTGCGTTGGATTGTGCACCATAAATAGCAAGCAAAACATAAAAACAAAGGACATGAATTGCATTTTAAATTTGCTAAACAAGTTCACTAAAGTTCAAATATTAGTCAAAATGTGGCAATAGTTACTAGTGGTTGTTGTGGAAATAGTTGTCAGTTGTCACATGTTTACAGTGTTTGCCTGATTTGATTTTGTTCAACAATTTGTATACATAATTTGTAGTTTGATGCAATCAGTGCAAAATGGTAAACTTGACCCAAGTATGTATGAAGTATATGCCTGTGTTCTTGCGCAGACCTGAGAATCGAAGTGTTTATTTCCGAAGACAAGCTTTGTTTCGACTGACCGGTGTAAGTATTTTTGACAATATCTTCTATTGTACTTGAACTCTATTTGTCGATTTGAATAGACTTTCTATGGTGTGAGTCGAAATGTGTGGCGTACCGCCATCAAAAAATGGCGCAAAACTTTGGAATACAAGATGGAATATCGACAACGACGAGGTGAACATCTACAAGATCTATACGCACAACGTTTGTTGGCGGCAGTTGAAGAGCACGATTTCAAAATTGAATATTTTCTCTCTTCGCTTACTAAGGTATTTTTGGTTTGTCTCGTGGTCGATGGCTTTTCTGATTGTTTTCTTTTAGTGCAACGTGGAATTGAGCCGCAAAACCTTGTCACTACTTGCCACCTACGAGCCTCGCACTTTTGAAGTATATTGCCCTTTTAAATCAGTCCAATTTAATTGATATATGTGTATTTTCTCTAGTCTTTGGTTGACCTAGCTAAAACTACTTTTCATGAAGAAGGCTCATCTGATATATCACAAAGCTACAAACCTCCAGGCGGAGTTTTAACTCGTGGAATGCTAAAAGAATGATTCTGAATGAACTATATTGCAAATACAAATGTATTGCTCATCTTCATTGTACAGTGGCAATCTACGAGTTGTCTTTAATTTTGTTTCATAGTCAAAAGATAGTCTAATTTAGTAAAACATTTTAATTTGCAAAATGATTTTAATTTTAAATATATATTTGTCCCGGGATACACTAGATTGCACTACAAACAGTACTGTCCGATATAATACATGTATTATATGCCACTTTGATGTTGTCGGACGCGGTGGTGGCCGAGTGATTGCGTGACTGCTAGCAGAGGGGCCAATTGGCGCCACCCGAACGCAACGAAATCGCGGCTTGCGGAATGCGAGGCAACTGGCTGGACTGAGTTCGAGGCCAGTCTGCCGGCAGCTAGCCACCGTGTAACTTGTAACTAACCGCGCCAACGTGCACAGCGATAGGTGAGCGATCGCTTGGCAAACAAGCATCGATCTTGATGCCATCCTCACAGTGCTTCATCATTGATCGTGTTCGTGCCTACCTGTGGTTCATCGTGTTGGGTTCTCGACCGCGCCATCGTCGATTTGCTTCAAACCCATGGCTTAGAGCACACCAACCTCAAATGAGCACTAATTAGTGCCTTGTCTTCCTTGGTCGTATCAAATCATCAGCAATCGCCATTCAACCAGACCAATGTGGTCCTGTCATTGTGCCAAAGTTTGCTTGCATTCTACAACCGAGTTTGCCGCTACCTAGCCTGCCTGTTGTCAAGAGTTACCAAACCAAAGCAATTTCTCATTCCCATTGTAAACAAGTGCTTCTGTATATTGAGAAGAATTCTATATGTAGTGTTTTATGTTTATATTTTAAAATATCGCATCATACCTCGTGGTGTTTTATGTTTAATTAATGTTCCGTGTTTAATTCATTGACCTCATCAATTTGCAGCTAGTTCAACCACAAAATGGTTTGTTTTATCGTCAATTTTAATTGTCTGTATTTTCTAGTTATTTGCCAATGAGATTTGAATTCAGCCTCACTTTTCAGTACAATTGTTTCGTCGTCTGTGTTTGTTTTTCCAATTGAACTAAACAAGCTTTATGTTTGTTCACTCATTCACTGATAATCGCTTTCTAAACAGTTAGCAAGCGAATGGCATTTAGCTTCGGTGAACATTGGTCATTCAGTATTGCTTGCTAACTTGTGGCTTGAAGCGAGCACTAGCACGTACATGGCAAGTGATCAAAGATCGTCTCCACTCTATTTGGCCTTTGGTCGGTTTGATCCAACCAGCATCATTTGCTTCAGACTGTCGATGTTGGTAAACAACAATCGAATTGCTTTGCTCGAGCGTTGCTCGAATCCGTTGGAAGGTGTGTCGCGGTGACCATGTCTAGCTTGCTGTCGCTCTCTGCATTACTGCAAGTGAATTTGAAGTGTGCAATGCACTGTGAATTGAGCAGCTACACTCGACTGCGTGTACTGCCTTTGCCACTAACCATCCTCAAATCTACCTGTTCCCCGCTAGTAGTGCAATAACGCTTTTCAGTGCCTTGGACAAACTCGTTTCATCGTACGCTCAGAACTGCCGTTTGTCATTAACCCCTCTAAATCGACCGACGATGCTGTTGGTTGTTATGAAAAGTCAAATTTGCCATGCTTCATTTAGCTTAAGCTTCATTAGCAGATAATTGAATCGAATGTTTGCAAGTTGCATCTATTGACACTTGCCTGGAATAATGCCACTTGTGCAGATGTCACATCTGATATATGCCCCAAACACTTGTTCCACTACAAAACAAATCATTGTGGAAACAACCAATTCATTGACATTACTTTGGTGATAAATGCTCAGTCTAGTAGCTAACATGATTGGCTATCAATTTGACTACAAACAAACAAGGCACTTTGTTATCTGTGAGGTTAGGTTGTGTTGTGCCATAGGTCGTCTTTTGACCGAATAGATTTGGTGGTCTTTGCGACCAACACGGCAACTAGTTTGTGCATGGCCGACTGTTAACATGTTGTGATCTGTGCCTTGTCTGCCCATTCGTCAGTGTCACCAGAGCTCAATGGTAGTCGATAAGTTGGGCGTTGACCGCTTTGACCCCACTGGCACAATATCTCTCTTTTCATCTGTCGTATGTTTTGGCTAAGTGCAAATTGTCTGGCCACTAATTATACTTTGTTGCTTCTGTGGTGCCATTTGCTCTGGATGTAGTCAAGCAATTACTCTCCCGACTCAATCACCCAATGACGCAACTTGGTTCTATTGCAGGGTTTGTTTATTTCTTCCTCTGTGACAATCTCCACAAGAGCAGGTCTTCAATTGTCCTTGTCTGGTCGAGATTTATGAGCTGTGCCTATTGTGCGCACTTTGTCTTCAGTTCAATTAAAATGTTAAGTCTTATTTGCATTGGAATTTATGATACTTTTCTTTAGGGAGTATTTCTGTATGATTTCTTGCCGTCAAACTGACAAATTGACAAAGACCGGGGTCTTCCGTTGTGAAACGATCGATTTATTTTGACTAATTGTCAGAAATGCACTAACCAAAACACTTGTCCGCTGACATATCCACAGACCGAAGCAACAAACTCGTTGAATGTTGCCACTTTCTCACATACGAGTAGTTGGGTTCGCATCCGCCTTTGCTTCATTTGGCTCATGTTTTCGCAACGAACTTTACCACTCAATTTGTTCATAAATCACCCGTGCAACTTTTGTTTTCCATTACATTTCTTTCCATATCCAATCTGTTTTTATTACCTTCGGTGTTGAGACCGACTAACAATTTCACTTGTCCGTTCCTAGTTGTCATGCATGACTTTTGATTACTTTACTCAAAGTTCAACTCAGCTGTGTTAATTAATAGACTTGTTGCAATGGCAGCTGGGCTAATTTTGATATATTTTGTTTACTCTTGGCCCTGATTCAGTCAAACAGACTTAGCATCACGCTTTGGTCTGGACATTGCAAAGACTGTGACTGTTTGTGTGGCCGTTTGTCGGTGACTAATTGACTAATTGGTGTGCTAATGAGTCCGGTCTGTGGGAATAGAATGGTCTCACGCGCAATTGGCCGGGGTGGGAGTGTTGCCCAGTGGAGTGAACACTCCATTGGATGCACTGACCGAACAATCAACGAATGACAGCTGCCTGTGACAGATCGCAACAGCCTGCAAATGGCCACTAATTGTCCAGAATGACAAGCCTTTGTGTCGATTGACTCGTTCGCTTCTTGGTTGGTCATTGGTCTCTTTACTAAATAGTGCCAAGTGCTGACCAGTGGCACACATTTCGTGGTACATGGGTTCACTTTGGCCCAGACACTCCACACAATGGTCAGTCTGTCTTGCACGGGCTTGCTCGTGTCACAAGTCGTGCGCCTAATTGGTCAAATTTATCTGAATGCATTGTGATTCGATTGTGTTCGGTGGCAGTGGAGGCAATTGACGTATTTGGTGTTCACATTTGCGATGCTCATCACTGGAGTCGAATGTGCTAGATTGCAGTGTTTCGCCACATTTGGGATGTGATTTATTCGTCCTTTTTCTGTTTGCATCTGGTCCAATGGACGAGTTTCTGTTGATCGGTATTCTATGCACCGTGTGTAACAATTCGGCGAGCCTTCATTCAGTTTCCCTTTTGAAAGGTTTGCGCTTTTGCCCGGTTTAGCTTTGATGTTTGGACGGATCGATGGAGGCCAATTTCGATCGCAATTTGTCCGCATTAATCCGATTTGGCCAGCTTGGTAAGCACCCTTGACGCGTTATCTCCATTTGTGCAACTCATAAGCTCATTAATGTGCCATTCACTTCGTTCACAGAATGGCACTTTCTCCTGCAAGGTATTTGCAAGCATTCTGGCTCGCTTCTGTTCTCTACTTGCTTGCCCTGGTACTTGATCTAGATGATGTGTTCTGTAGCAGATGTTTGTGGTTAGCAGTTCTGTGATTGATTCCCTTGCCATTGTGTTAGTGTTGCCATTTGATATGCCGCCTTGTGCCTCACTGGCTGGCCACTGAACACCACCAACATTGTCGATCGCTGTGTCTAATAGTTGTGTTAATACTCTTTTGGAATGTGTCCACACTGTAGCCAATGGTCTCAATTGTACAACGATTCTTTTAGTGGATCATTAGGCTAGTGGCTTATTGAAAGATGATTCACAGTCATTTTTCGGAGTGCCGCAATGAGCTATGGGCCTTTCGATTTTGAGTCGAGCCATTGAGATGGTTCGCACTGCATGTGATGCTAATGATGCCTGGCCAGTGAATATTCGCTTGGGTGACTCGGTCTATTTTTGGTGACACGTTTGAGGTCTGACGGGTCACTCAGTTGTTTACACTCTTGTTTGTCCGCAGTGCCGATCGGTGACCGAGTCCATAGCGCTATGTCTCAGCATCAGATTTCGCTGTTTGTTTTAAGCTTAAGCTAAATTTGGCCTCTTAGCCAGTTCAGTGTCTTCTGTCTGCCGCTGGGGAGACTAATTAAGCATCTAGTCAAATTGTGTCTACTTTCACACTTGCACTGCACTGGTCTGCATCGGGCAGACAGTTACTATTTGTTGTGGCTTGTTGGCTGCTTGTCCGCTGAGCACTTACATTGGATCAAGGCAAACATTTGCCCAGTGTCGTTTGAGTGATGCCAACTTGATGAGACAATTAATGTGACTGTCGCCTTGCCTAAGAGGATAAAGCTGTCACGGCTGGACGTGTCAGCCACTGGGCCCGCTCGAGATGGCACGAGTTGTTCATTGTTCATTGTTTCTAATTGATTCTTGTCACTGCCACACTCGATACATTCGATCCTCACCTCAATTGGCCTTTCACTCGACTTCGACCCTGTCCGAAGCAGACCGATGGCAGACTATTGAAGCCATGATAGGCAATAGGCAATAGGCAATTGTGTGTTTGCAGCACTTTTGGTACAGTCATTCAAAGCAATGAAGTTCCTTTGCCCTTGGCCAATTGGTCATTGGCTGCACATTGCTGCCCTTGCCTAACGACATATGGAGACCGTCTGACGGAATATAAAGTGTCCATTACCAGAAATGGGCTTAGGAAGTGATGAGGCCATTCACGCTGACCGCTCGAATCGATTGTACCAGCCGAACCTATATTCGTCCCAATTAGCGCACATCCATCACCACGGTTCGCTCTACTGTAAAGTATTTTAATTAACTCATAGTCTCAAATGTCTTCGCGCCGAACCGATTGTACAGTTAACAGGTAAACGAGTGCCAGTGATTGACTGGCCAGTTGTGCTTGGCAGTTGGGCCTAATTACAAATTCATAAATGCTCCTCCCAAACTGTCTGACCAACCATTCGATCGCATTCGTTGGTGTACACCGTTTTGTGGTGAAGAGTTGTTGGACAATTACTCGGTGCAATGCAATCGTGTACCAGTGCATAGTCCGTCAAATGCTTATCACAAATGCGATCACCACTCACTATTCTCCATTTTGTTGCTCGATAGGTTCGGAATCAAGCAACATGGCATCTATTAATTAGAACCTGTTGATGACAGCTCCACCATTCACTTGTCTACCATTTGGACGCCTCATTTGCGAGTCTCATTTTTCACCTTTCCTAGTATGTCACCTTGACAAATGTAGAGAGTTTCGTATATATTTTGTCTATTTGTGGCAGTGTTATTTCTCTGATAGCACATTTGGCTTGCATTCTATTGAACAAAGATCTAAACTAGTCCGAATTCGCTCAACATTTGTTCACAATTGCAGACAATGATTAGTTACCACTACGAATAAACACTAAATGGCAAGGAAAGTGAACAAGTTTAGTACTTCAGTGTATTATAGTTGTATTATAGCCTGTGAATAACGATTGAGCTAATTGATCAACCATTTACTACCGATTTACTGTGGTGCTGCTTTTGGTCGTGATATGGCAAGTGACGATTGACCGATTTGGACTGTGTCTGCGTTCATCACAGGCTTGTGTAACCGAATACTTGTGGCCACTGGCACAGGAATCAAATTTAATTAAACATCTCGATCGCCCTCAGCAATGAGCACTGCATTCAGTCTAACACTCAACTCTAAAAGTCAGAGCACGCAAACGGCAGGTGTTTTGGCGCCAGTTTGTGCACTGCTATATGCTTTGACTCATTGCCTGTGTTTGTATGTTTGCCTCTTTGCACTCCGGCTGTTTGCCTTTTCTCGTGTCTCATTATCGGTCTATCTAGGTATTGCTCGTTTGTGGCGCACTTGTTGCCTTGCCATTGTTTGGTTCTGATTGGCAACTGCATTCTTTAAGCTCTCCATCAAACCTCGAATTGAGCCTGAGCTATTGTAACCAGCCTGTTTATTCGTCCGTTGTGATCCACTCGTAGCAAAACACGCAATCGACTATGGCCACCAAATACCACCGGAGACCTATTGATGCTTTCAGTGCGATGAGTCAGCTGAGTCATTGGTTAGAGTTAGTTTTGTGTCTATTGGGCCAGTCCGGTACATTAGCAATATAATGCGACTCGATGTCGAGTGGTGGTGTGGTCGGATTTGATTAATGCTGCCGAGCAATGCCATCCTGGTTCGATCCATTAACGCATTATCTTTTGTAAGTGCGAACTCGCTGGCAAGTGTAAATCTCGATCTAGATTAGTGGTCGATTGATGTTCTTTGCTCACGAGATGCTCACCAGTGCTTTCACTGACCACGTCGGTCTCACTACCAATCGGTGTCTGCTCACTAATGAACCTGTCGGTATTGCACGAATTCATAAATAAATCATTTGCAATTGGCTGGCGCACCGAGCAGTCGGGCCAACAATTAACAGGCCGCATCGCTGCAGTGTTTGTTCGTTTAATTGGCTCGCTAATATGCTGCTTTTAACATCTCGTTTGGGACTTCTGTGCAAAGCACGTCTCGAGTAGGCTCACTCATTGCAAATGTAAGTGCTAGCACAAGTGCACACCTGACCGACAGTGGAAGTCATGATTTATACTTGGCCAGGTGTACTTTCCGATAAGTGGTCACTAGTGCACCACCAAGCGAATGCACTAATTGTCCAATGCACTCGATACTAATCTCCCTCGATGTGATCTCAAATTTAGTGAATGGATATAACCAAGCCGATTCCATTGCATTCCTTCTCTTATCACTGTATGAACGAACTTCAATGACTCATGGTCAATGCAATCTTCATTTAATTTCTCGATTGTTGGCTCGGACATCAAGTGACTTGATTTAAGTCGGTCTGTTGGTAGCCATTTTATGCGAGCACTTTACGTGAATAGTACACTTTTGCTTTCTCTTGTTCATTTATGCAGTTTGTTTTTTATTATTTGCTTGTCGATGTTTTGTAGTACAAAAATACTTGACAGTGCTTTGGCTTGTCACACTTTGCATTCAATAATCCACTTTCGCTTGGTGTAGCGCCATTTGTCTTATCTCAATTTGGTTGCAGTCTTGGTCTGCACATTAGTCATATTTAGTTGTGTCAGATGGTCATGTGCACGATGACATCTATGATGGACTCTCTATCATAGTCCCTTGCATTCGCTTTATGCTCTCGCAATGGAACTCTTTTTGCTTCTGTCCCTGCACTCAACGCACACTTAAATGAATTCAATTTATTTTTGGAACTCTCCGATTTGCATAAATCACGACAAGTGAATCTCTCTGCTATGGGGGTACGTGTGCCACGACTATTGCACCTATTTATAGACTGCCTGATCGATTCAAATCATTAATGCTAATCGGTGGCCGCCGAGCAACAAATGGCATTGAACGATATCATTCCACTACATCTCAATGTTGTTTCATCTGTCCGAATCCGAACGCATCATGACCGGCTTGAGTTCGTTACTCCAGTGTGGGCATATGCAATATAGTAAGTCACCACTGGCCTCGTGTCACTGTTCCTGTCTGGTCACATACCATGGTAGTTTGTTTGGCCAATTTGGCTTTGGCTTTGGCTTTTATTGTTTACTTGGTCTGTTCGGTGCCTAATTGCACTTGCAATTATGTCCTTTAGGTTGTGGTCACGACATGCTCGTTCGAGCTCTGGCAATTATCTTGCAAACATAATCATGGTCGCATCATTAACTGGCCATTATTGACATGATGCAGTTGTTTTATTCCATCTTAGAGGTACCTTATTGCTTTGTCTCCTTTTGGTACCGTTTCTAATTGTCACTGGCAGGCAAGTTGTTCAATCTGAATAATTCAAACATTGCATTTACTCACTGTACCTCACCTTTTGAAATGCATAGATGTGAGTTTTTTCGTTGTGGACAATTGTGAGTGAACATTACCAAGTCGCCACCGAGTGCCAATCTCAATTTGTAGTGCTGTGGTGACTTTAATCAGTGCAATGTGTGGAAAACATTACCTTTTGATATGGCTTGATTGCAGTTGGAACCATCTACTCAGGTGTTGTCCCTTGAATGGCCCACTGTGTGGGGACACTTCCGACCGCTTTTGCTAGTGCAACGTCCTGTTTGGCCAACAAAGACCGTGGGCACGAGTTTGTGGCACCTCTGCCTGTTTGGCCATTCATCTATTACCGCACCGCAATTGACTTTGCCACTGACAGTCTCCTTCGAGTTGACAGTCCTTGGAGCTTGCTTAATGCTTCTTTAGTGGCCCTTAGAGCAGTCAATCTGCGGCTCAAGTTAGGCAAACAAAGCGCACCTAACCGCACTTGGCCACTTCAATGGAGACGTCTGCGCGTCTGTCTGGAGCACGTGCATTACAGTGCGGTTGGTGTGCCATATGCGAGTCGATTGCCATTCAGACGCAATGTGCTCGCTAATTCATTTATTCAATCTACTTTTGTGTTTCATTTTAGTCGCTTCATTTTCACAAAACAGACTTTCTTGAAACCACCGTGGTGGCCATTGATAATCCTAATTCTCTATGAGAGACGTTACTAAACTTTATTTACATTTCAGTGGTCATCCTAACCCAAGAGGCATCGATTCCTTGTTCACCTCCACCATGACGCCGAACGTGTTCTCAAGTTGATCGTCCAATGATTTCCCTCTTCGGAGCGATGTCTCTCCTGAGGCCAGCAATGCTCACCTTGTTACCCTTGGTGATGGTCCTTGTTTGGCCAAGTCTCGGCGCAGGACCAGCCCTTGCTCAGCAGTCATTCCCGGACTCCATTTCCCTGTCGAACGACATCAATCGTGATCTCATTCTTCCTGAACCGTAAGTAGACATTCATTCAATTGTTCAATTCACTGTGCAGTGTGCACGCTTTCTAAACTAAATCAGACATTTCCCAAAGGCAAATGCTAGTGATGTAACTGATGTTATGTGCAAATAGCTCTACTCTAGTCCGTGTTCAGTGATCAGTAGCCATTCGAGTAGACTTCGTTAAGTCGATAATTTGCCCACGATGCCATTGGCGGCAAGTGCTTCTCTACCTGTGTGTTCCTTCACTGTGGCAAATTTGCTTATAGTGCACTTCTCTAATCGTAACTAAATTACTGCTAATTGAATTTTACCATAGCTAGTGGTCGAAATGTTTCCAGTTATGTCGACAACTTGTTCTAAGTAATAATTATTCATTAATTGCACTTGTTTCATAGCCATGTTTTAATAGACTTGCATAGATTCTTCCCTCTCCTAGGGAAACAAATTGTGGACAAGTCCATTCGGTTGCTTACTTTGTCCAGGCAAGTCATTGTGAACTCGGATATCTATCATTGAGCTAATCTGATTTTAACCGATGTGTCTGGAATGTTCAATTGCGAATTAATCTCTTCGGGTAGCATCACGTGGATTATTAACATTACATACTATTGATGTCTGCTTGTCGGGTAATTGTGCTTGTGGCCATTGGCAGTCACATTGGCACAACACGCGTGCTCGTCATGATCACTCGAGCAAATGTGACCAACTGTTTCGGCTTGTTTTGGTAAGCCATCATCGGTCCTTCCGTGTATCACAGCCAATGCAACTTACAAGAAGATTTGCGGAACAAGTGCTAATTATGCTCGATAACACGACAACACATCTCACCAACACACCGCACCGCACCACACCAGTTCCATTCAGACCGAGCTGGGTTGCGCAAAATAATTTGGAATTCACTTTGGTGTCAGGCAGAACATGATTCATCATGCCCGTGCACTTCGCATGGTGGCACGGTTCTGACCAAATTGAAAGCAAACAAGACTCGTGCCTTTTACAGTGAACTGACTTTGCAGTGAGCAATTGATCGAGACCCTCAAATGGAGAAAGCATCCATTTTGTGGGCATTGGTTTTTAATAATCGCACTCCGTGGGCAGTGCACGGCGATGTGTCACAACAGGGGAGTGCAAGCACGGTTGCACAAAGGCAATAAATGCTCTCGGTTCGATCTATTCTTGCGTGCATAATCGCTCTGAAACAGCTGAGATCGGTCGGTGCGCGAGTGAAACACCAAGTCCGTGCCATGGAACCAAGTGACAGCCACTGACAAAGCGTGCCTCCACAGTTGCACGTACAGCTGGCACGGACCACAGTCAGCACACAAGTGCCTCTTGTGCTCCCAGGCTGGTTGGTTGGACAGATTCCATCGGGACACAGTTTGTCGCCGAATGGCCATCAATTAATGATCATCGAAGCACTCTCAGGTCAGCCACGCGTTAGACAATGTCATTTGTTTGTTACAATGTAAATTAGACCAAGTTGTTTGAATGCTGCATGAATTGGTGAGCTAACTGGGACCCCAACATATGACTCACTTGCTCAATTCATTCAGCAATGAATGACAGTTGCATTGCTTGTGTAATTATACTTATCTTAAATTGTCGTTTAGTATTTCAATTAATGATCAAAGCAAACATTTCTGTCAATCGCACATCACTCAGAACAAATTTTCTTTGGGTACTTTTCACAACCAAGTCTGCATTGAAGTGCGTTCATTGCACAACTTCAATTGGTTCCAATTCGTTCAATAGCCCAGTCGATCTCACCATTTGGCCGAAATGTGTTTCGCCTCATTGAAGCAATTGCATATCGCTTCTGTGAGTGATACTTACTGATTCGAATGCTTCTCTCTGATGACATTGAATCTGAGAGTTTAAGCGATTCTCTGCTCGATCGTTCCATAAATTGCCGTGTCAGGTCTATTCCAGATTGGTTCAAAGTGAGCTCCATCGGAATGACTCGCTTTATTCATTCCCTAATTCATTCTAGATTTAGCATTTGGTCTTGTCATTCTAGCAAATGGACGCATTACCTGGTCACTCATTAATGGTCGTTTATACTCACAGGTCTTATTTCATCGTATCCTCGCGGATAATTCGGCCAGGTCAGGTGTACCGGGTACTGGTCACCATATACCGCTCGAACACACCAATAAACGTGCGCGCCTCCTTGCAGCGCAACGGAATTGAGCTATCCTCGGCAGTGCAATTGTGCAAAGAACGCATTCCAGAAACACTTCTTCTGCGTGTCCCTTCGAACGCCTTGCCAGGCAACTACAAATTATGGGTGGAAGGCAATGTGAACGAGTTTTTGGGTGGAAACGCCTTCCACAACGAGACTTTCCTCACCTTCGAGCAGCGTTCTATGACCATCTTTATCAGCACGGACAAGCCCGTCTACATGCAGGGACAAGTGGTTCGGTTTCGGACGATGCCCATCACCACCGACCTGAAAGCATTCGCCGACGCCATCGACATCTATATGATTGACCCTGCAGGCATCATAATGCGCAGATGGCTCTCTCGTCAGTCCAACCTAGGTAAATTGCACTTTATGACTGAGCGGCACTGAAAACCTAATTAGTCACACGTTCGTTGTGTTACTGATTCGATGTTGCACTTTGCATGTTGCAGTGCCGCTCACTTTGATGCCGCTTGATTGGCCCAATTGAGCTTCTTGATTCTCGATTGAGTGGAGAGGTGTCAAGTTGTTTTATGGTCACTTTGATTGCACTTTCTTGGTAGCACTCTTCACTGGTTTATTGCCTCGTTGCAATCTAGTCAATATATTGAGTGAGTTGATTAGTTTGCCTCATGATCACTTTCCATGATGGTTTCCATTGTCAGTGACTTACTACCAGTGTCAGTGTTTAATTGGCTTGTTGTCTTGTGACAATTGTGTTAATTGTGTTCGATCTCGCAGGTGCTGTCAGTCTGGAATACCCGCTCTCGCAACAGCCTGTCTACGGACAAAATTGGACAATTCGAGTTATAGCACAAGGACAGGTGGAAGAGAAACAATTTGCAGTTGAAGAATATTGTAAGTGATGTGTTGTTGCACTGGCAGCACTTCTCACCGATTGATACTTTGCCTAGACCAAACTCGTTTCGAAGTAAACGTCTCAATGCCTGCCTTTTTCCAAGACACCGACGCTTACATCAAAGGCTCAGTGATGGCCAAGTAAGTGGCGCCAAATGGAACATATTTGGCAACTAATTGTACTTTGATGTAGCTTTACCAGTGGAGTGCCAGTTGTGGGCAACCTCACCATTCTCTACACATTGGTCCTTCCCAACTCTAACCGAGTCTCATCACAGTCAATTATTAGCAACTATTATGATCGACCAGCAATCGAAACCACCGAGCGATATGTATGTCCCTTGGTAATGATTTCATTTTATAATGCTTGTTGCATTTTAGTTCGGTGGTTACTACGAATTTCGTCGTCCTATGTCGGAAATCATATCCCAACTCGCCAAAGGCTCGCCAGCTGATGGTGCCGTCTTGACCGTTACCGCATTTGTGGGCGAGCGTTTTCTCAACCTGATTTATTCTGGGTTTTCCAAAGCCTATATCTTTAGTTCAAAAATCAAACTCAAGTTTCTAGGCCCAACGCCACAAGTTTTCAAACCACCGATGCCTTTTAAAGCTTATGCGGTTGTATCTTACTCCGATGGATCACCTCTGCCACGCTATAATCTCAATTCTGATACTCTCGAAGTACGAGCTCGAATCCAATTCCATCGAGGGTCATCTCGAACCTTGTCTACAATAAGCGTGCCCATGTCCCTCAACGAGTTCGGCCTTTGGGAAATAAAAATAAATCTTCGCAAAGAACTTAACAATGATATTAATTTGCTGAATGAAGTCAATTACTTGTCTTTGGAAGCTTCCTTAGATGGTGTAGGCATTCGGTCACCTGAATTACGAATCTACTCTTCTTACTCACCAAGTCAGCGACTAATTCAAATCTCGACCAGCACAAGTAAGCCTCTGGTCAGCAACTACATAATCTTCCACGTGAGGGCCAATTACTACGTAAAATTGTTCTCCTACCTGGTTGTTTCAAAGGGCAGCATTTTAATGGCAGGCCGAGAAGAGATGACTTCAATGTTGAAAACATTTTCCTTTTCTGTCTCATCGGAGATGGCCCCCACTGCCACCATAATTGTATATGACATTGTCCCAGGTGGAGAGGTGGTTGCCGACTCTCTCACATTTTCTGTGGACGGAATATCTCGCAATAATTTTACAGTTTCACTGAACAACCGCAAAGACAAGACTGGTGATACGATTGAAGTTGTCGTGCATGGCGAGCCCGGCACTTATTTGGCTCTGTCCGCCGTGGACAAGGACATGTCTGTGTTACAACTCGATAACCAACTTAGTTATGCTCATGTACAACAGAAAATGATAACATTTGACGCAATTTTACAAATGAACAATGCCTCACTGACACATTCCTGGTATACTCGCAACGGATTACTTGATCGCTTTCTTTACTTTCCTTCACCTTCCCTTGGTATCGATGCAAATCGTACATTTGAGGTTTGTTTGCTTTCTTGGTTCTCTTCATCAGCATCACTCTGTTTCTCCTTTTACTCAGTATGCTGGTTTGGTAGTCTTCACGGATGCCAACGTTACCAGAAGATCAGATACATGCAATCAAACTCGTGGCTATATGTCTTGCTTAGATGGCACGTGCTACCATTATCTGAAACAATGTGACGGCCGTTTGGACTGTCGAGATGGAACAGACGAAGGCAATTGTATGTTTAATTGGATGCTTAGCATTGATTTGACTTTTCGGTTATTTAGGTAAAGAAAAAGACAACATTAACTTGGCTCAGTTCAGAATGACGAGAAGCAATCGCATTCAACGATTATACGACAATTCTTGGCTGTGGAATGACATTAACATTGGGTAACTTTCCACCGTCGTTGCTTATATTGTTTATCATTAATTCATTTTAGTCCACTCGGTTATTACATCTTTAAAGTGCCAGTACCAAATGCACCTGTCAACTGGGTTGTGACTTCTTTTGGAATGAGCATCACCAAAGGTTTTGGAATTCAAGCGAATATTCCATACTCAAGTGCTAGACCATTTTACATGAACGTTGAGATGCCTTCGTCCTGTGTGATTGGCGAACAAATCGGAGTTCGAATCAGCATCTTTAATTATCTCCCATACGAAATTGAAGTGGTTGTTATTCTTGCAAGATCATTTGATTTCAAATTTGTTCATGTTGAATCATTTGGAGTGGTGCAATCGTACAATCCTCGCACTTCATTTGGTCAGCACCAACACTTGGTAATGATTTACCCTGGAAAAACGACGGTGGTCTATATGCCAATAGTTGCTCAGAGATTAGGCGATATCAACGTTACTGTAATGGCTCAAACTCAAGTGGCAAAAGACATGGTTACTAAGACCATTCACGTTGAACCCGACGGTGTGCTCCAATACACTCACACTTCTGTGGTATTGGATTTGTCACAAGGAGCCTTCCTCATCAAATACCTTGAGTCGAACGTCACTGAGAGTCCATACATTCCTTACAGACAAGAACGTCGCTATGTTTATGGCTCGAATCGTGCAACAGTGACCGTTGTGGGAGATGTAGTAGGTCCTACCTTTCCCAATATGCCTATGAACGCTACTGCGATGTTACGTAAACCTTTCGATGCTGCTGAGCCGAACATGTTCAACTTTGCTGTGAACGTATACACTTTGCTTTACCTGCGCTATACTGGTCAACGACGATCGGAAATTGAGAAACTTGCCTTCAAGTACTTGAATGTTCAGTACCAGCGGCAAATGAGCTATCAAAACTCAGATGGCTCCTTCCGAGCTTTCCGGTGGCATAACAAGCCTTCTGTGTGGATGACTGCTTTTTGTGCACGAATTCTCAATTTAGCCACTTTTCAAGAATGGGAGAACTTTCTTTATATTGATCCGGAAGTGATTCAAGGCGCAATCAAGTGGCTCATAATGCAACAATTGCCCGACGGCTCTTTTGTGGAGGTCACTCCATTTTCGCACAACCGACGAACAAATCTCACTTCGAACATTTCATTGACTGCACACGTGCTCATTTCGTTAGTAGAGGTAAGAAACCTTCGTGGAGAACTAGACTCGAAGGCATCAACTGCCAGAACAAAATCTCAAAAATATTTGGAGCGAATGTTACATATCGTGAAGAATCACGAAGACCCTTACGACCTAGCCATTGTCACTTATGCATTGACTTTGGTCGAGTCTGTCGATGCACTTGACGGGTTCAATTCAATGTACAGCAAAATGCGCGAAGTCAGTGGAATGCGTTACTGGGGCAGAGAACCTGTCTCGCCTGTTAAAACCCAGGTTGAGGGCAACCGACCGTTTATTTTGCCTCGACTACCGAGTAGATTTGATTCTTCAAACATTGTCACTACTGCCTATGGCCTTTTGGTCTACATTAAACGACAAGCAATGATCCAGAAAGAAATTGTCGAGTGGCTCAATACTCAGCGACTTTATGACTCTGGATGGGCAACCACCGAAGACACGATCATTGCCTTACAAGCACTCATTGATTTCTCAGTTAACGATCGAATTCGAGATGTAACTGACATCACCATCACCCTAGAAGCGCCAACTTCGCACAACTTCTCACGAGTACTTCACATTGGGGAGGACAATATTTCGCGCATGCAGTCCATTGATATTCCAAACGCTTTTGGAGCTGTTACTGTCAAAGCACAAGGTTCGGGCTTAGCAATCGTCCAACTGAGTGTAGAGTATTCCGTCGACTGGCCCATGTTCCAGATCCAACCACCGATTAGGGCATACGACCTCGACGTGACAGCCACTTACACCGGACGAAATAGTTCGCACATCAACTTCAAGTCATGCCAGCGGTGGGTCAATACGGCCGAGAGTCTAGTCTCTGGAATGAGTGTGCTCGAAGTGACCATTCCAACCGGCTATGTCATTCAGCAGCAAGAGCTAGACTCGATGGTACGCTCTTCGACCAGTAACATCAAAGAAGCTCGCTTTTTTGATCGCAAAGCTGTTTTCTACTTTGACTACGTAAGTACCATTTAGTGTCGATTGAGCTCACTGGGTGGCGGATTGAGTGCATGGGCTGTTGCCAATTAGTGAGATGGCCGCTGGTTTTGGTCTTGCTGAGCACTTTATTTATGTTCGATAATTGAATCTATTAGTCGGTAATTGATAATGTTAATTATGTTTTCACCTTGTGCAGCTCGAGACGAGTTATACGTGCGTGTCTTTCACCGTACAACGGTGGTATCCGGTGGCCAACTTAACTCGTTACATTCCCATTCGTCTGTACGACTACTATGCGCCAGGTAAGTGAGTGCTCCGCTTTTTCGGTGCTAATTGCCATTTTTCATGCAGAACGGTTCAACCAGTCGCTGTTCAGCACCCAGAACTTGAATTACCTGAGTGTGTGCCACGTCTGTGGCTCGTTCCAGTGTCCATATTGTCCCATCTTCAGTTCCGCTCCACGTCTGCCCTCACCGAACGTGCCCCTGTACTTGT
Source organism: Rhizoglyphus robini (assembly GCA_023373905.1). NCBI lineage: Eukaryota > Metazoa > Arthropoda > Arachnida > Sarcoptiformes > Acaridae > Rhizoglyphus > Rhizoglyphus robini. The sequence goes on along the minus strand of JAKIJQ010000007.1, from coordinate 3,752,641 downwards.
TCATCTGCGCATTCTATTTCGTTTTAGTCCATTCATACAGCAATTCATTTTGCGGCTTTACAGCCTTGTTCCGAGTGCATTAGCTCCACTCGTAGGTGCATTTCTTCTTGTCACAAGCACCAACCAACTAACCAAATGACCACGCAATACATTGTCCAGTCGTTTGCCAAAGTCGGGAATTACCAGTGCAGTATTGTTAGAGCTATTTTCGATTTCTATTTTTACCGTTCCGTGTCTGTTGACAGATCGGGACGTGATGACGAGCTGTAATTAATTTGGCACAGTCCAAATTATTTATTTATTGAATTAACGCAAATTGCAAATCACTCTTGGATGAAGCGATGCAATGGATCTATGTACAGATGCTGTCTTATTGCTCATTAATACGATCACCATTAGCAGCCCTCGTTCATTGTTCATCTCGGTGTTTATGTAAAATAGATAAATCGATTTGCGTCTTTCGATTATTTTGATTAATAGTTGGTCGCACTAATAATGTCCGTTCTTATTGGTGCCATTTTATATAAATGTATTTTATTAATATTGCCACCATTCAATAAAGTGTAATATAGACTTGCCACTTTGATGCCTTCCAGAGTCACATTCAATTAATCGCATCTGCAGCGGCAGTGAATCTGCCCGATGAGGTGCACCCAGAAGTAGCCACCATAAGCCTTCATAAGCGGCAACTTATGGCACGCTACATTGGTTCGTGTTGCCGGTCAGGTTAGTCACTTTTTAATTTCATGGCTCGCCATAATGGCATCAACGGATATTTTAATTGCAAATTATATTTGGACAGTTGTACAATCATCTCAATTGTATTTAACAGGGCTAATCCGACTTGGCACAATTCCCAAACTGCACTTTGCTTTATTACAGGCATGCCGTGGATCCTCTGCAAACCGGAATGCGGAACACTCGAACAGTGCACTGCTTTGGCACACTTGAGATGCAGGAATCTGTCGGAAGGGACAGATTGAATGCACTTTATCTCCATTTGTTCTAAGCTCCATTGTGGAGAGCAAGTCATGCAAGCCTGGTGTCTCACTTCTCTAGTGTCTCTTGGTCGGTAGTGGTCTCTGTGGCCGGCTATATCTCGCCCTGTACACGTGCGTTCTATTCTCCATTGCCAGTTTCACTTTCTATTTACATGCCGTCCACAGTCTCGTTCGACCCTCTGGCTTGGGCCACCGTTGATTTTCCACTGTATTAATGACCATTCATCGTCGAAAATTACTGCCTAAATGACCAAATCAACTGGATACTGGCTAATTATACGCTGGGCAACCACACCGGAATATTAAAATTTCTATACACCTCATTGGCTTCGAGACTACGATTGAGGTTGAGGCTACAATGTAGACCTAGGTCATACGATCACGCATTTAGTAGGTGAGTGCATCACCGGTGGCCTTTGTTTCCAGGCTGTGAATCAAGGCTGAACATTCAGCTAGAAACTGTGGCAAGAGTTGGTTGGAATGACAAGCCTTAGCTTACGGGAAGGTGTCTCATGTGATGTTTTGCCCTCTTGTCAACAAAGTGCTCATGTTTACTCTCAGAAGCAATGTCAGTCGAGCTTTTCAGTCACTCTTTTACATCTTTTCATCAAAATTCGTTAAGTTCACTTTCAATGACTGAATTCTTTGCGTCTAAATTATAATCGCTTTGTTGTCACTTAGACCCCGAAGCAAAGGTTGGTTTCGTATTGTTTGAAGAGCATTTTACTGAATTCTATCTCACAGAACATTCTTTTGGTTTTTATCATTGATCAGGACGATGATAAAAAAAGTGAGAAAAGTTCATTTGGCAAATAGAAAATGTCAACCGAATCGCAAGACATGATATACATTCTGACTTAGTGGCAATTGCATTTCATTTTGGTACTATTTGGTCTTTGCCGAGTGGTTAGCCATCATTTGCATCGATGCCAGAAATGACTTCCTCGTCATTGGTTATACATCTGGTTTGAATGCATTTGTGCTTCTTAGTTCACCCGATTGGTACAATCCTACAATAGTAATAATAGTAATGTTGATCTTGGGCAATGGGAACAAGAACCAATTTTTATTGCAAAATTACTCTATGCCTTCATAATCGAGATTATATGGGAAGCAATGCATTAATGACGGTGAAGATAAATGTGCCTTGATAACGACTTGACTGGCTAAGACGCAATTGTGAATGCAGACATTTGTCTACCGCTTTGGCACAGCAGAAATAAATGCCAATTGCGAACAGTAGAACTGAGATAAGCTTGACTTTAAATAATAGTTCGGGATTAAGGCAAATTGTCCAACTGTAGAAGCGTGCAACCTTACAATCATGCTGCAGCCAGATTTCGTGAATGTGCCACTGGCTCATTGAAGTTTACTTCTTAAATATTTAAAACATTTTGCAATAATTAAATTAGCCAATGTCTGGTGTTAATACTTTTGTGAGGTGATTCTCAAAACAGCAATTGTCATTTATCTAACTTTGTTCTCATTCATTTGAACCAAGTGCATTAGCATCGCACGAGTTGGCAATAATACGTTTGGTCTTACTGGCACAGTGTACAGTGTTTCTAACTCGGGAGTAGGGACATGCTGGTGCCTCAATGCGAGGATCATTACTTCGTTTCTCAGTTGCACCATTTAGTGCTCCATTAGTGGCCCTATGAGCGATATTAATTAGGCAAATTATTTGCCTCCATTCTGTGCATATTGCTGTCAGTGTCGCATTAATAGCTCGAATCAACTGGCACTTATTAGTTTTGCCTTATTGTTATTGCCACCGATCAAGGCAACCAAATGGAGCTGCCAATTTATCCTGAAGCCGAGTAGAGTTGCGTCCGTTTATTTGCCAATGGTGCTCTAGGTGGTGCTTTACTCAGGGTCTTTCTTGATGCCTCACTTTAAACCTTTTTCGGTCCAGATTAAGGCCACAACTCTGTGCCTCCTGTTCTCCTTTGCACTAAGAGTCGAATGACTTTCCTGTTAAGTGACAAGTCGAGCTTGTACCAGTTTAGTGTTACAGACTTCAGTGGAGAGGCAATTTTAAATTGCAATTATTTTCTATGGGTGGCACATCATTGCCACCTCAGCGCACTTCGGCGCATCTTTCTGCCACACTACCATCGACATTTGGTCTTTATTAGTAAAGGGCAATTAGTTAATTAATAATTAAACTAATTGCCCTCTGGCATTAAATATTTGGTATTAAATAATGGTGAACATTGGCTGATGTCGCTATTTGGTCATTACGAGCACATTAGCGTTTCAATTTTGGGCGCTAATCCATGGCCACTTATGAGGCCAATAATGTTCAATTCCGATTGTGGGCCGATTGTAGATCGTGACGTGGTCAATCATTACCAAATTGATTGACTATTCTCAGTTGGCACTTCTAGGAATTACTCACAATATCCCCATAACGAGTTGCTCGTAATAAGCTCATTGGTGGTTTGGTGCAAGTGAAATTAGACTAACCACCTAGACCTAAGAATCGTTTGTGGTTGTTGATTTGGCAAATTGTTCGGTGAAGCAATCATTGGCGAGTGTTTCATCATAATCCTTATTTAATATTATTTGCTTTCCATTTCGTGCCTTATTAAGTAGGCCAATTGGAGCAAGTCAAATTCAATTTGGCCGTCCCGACACTCGACTTTGTCTATTTCGGTTACTTAATCAACAAATATCCGATTATGCGATTATTGTTGCTATCATGGTGGCAAGTTGGCTTAGATATTGCCCGAATTAGTTCTCGTTTCAGTCTTAGCAGCTTATTATTGTGCCTTGTGTCTTTTGTGGCGAAATTTAAATTAACTTGTTATTGTTAGTTGTCTTATGGCGGCTGTGTTGCACTTCTGCACATGAGCTCATGGCTGATAGAGTTAATTTGGTCCTTCCATCAATGGACGCGTTCGACTCGGTGCGTTTTGGCACTATTTTCTGCTGGCTACTGACTTGAGCGACCCATTGGGCTGCAATGATCATTATTAATTAATGAGTGTAGCTGCATGCAGACATGATTGATACCAATTGGCCCAGCGGTGCCAGCACTGAGCCGGCCGGCACTAATGACAAAGAACCGAATTGTCTTCTGGCCACGTTTGCCCACTCGCCGGTAGTGCACTTGTACTGTTGCACTGGTACTGGGCCACTGTGGCAATCAGTGTGCGTGCCCTCTCCAAGCACTTCTCATAACATGCCATTAGCATTGAACGTATTAATTTGAACTGAGCTTCGTTTAAGCGCGATCGTTGCGTGATTTGTAAACTAACAAACGAACGAACAATCTGTAACAAGCTAACTGTGCCGGCACTTGGTTTGATTTAATTATTTGATTTATTAATCACAGGCTGGCTTGCTCGATCCATCTCACTCCTCTATGAGTGCAATGGCAATCCAATTGGATCGTCCTCATTGCTCACTCATTGGCAATTGCATTTAACTCTTTCGATCGTTAAGTTGTGTCTCGTCTCGAGTAGCTTTCACAACACTGTCGATTTGTTGGAGGCAGAGGGCCACAAGGCACTGGTGCACTACATCCGCCGAGCACTGGGTTCTGTGCTGAATCAACTCAATGGCTAATCGCTAACTCGATCAAGTCTTTGATTAATGACTATTTAAACAGAGACAATTAGCGACCAGCACTACTGACAGTGACAGTGACAGTGAGCCATCCATTTGAATTGTGCATTCGATCGACGTTCGCCATTCATTTCAATCTGGTCTAATTAGCCTTGTTGGCCTTCCCATCTCGGAATTACTTTTTAATTGTTGCCAAGTGTGTCTTCGCTAGTGGACGGCACCTCAAAGAGCAATTCTTTGATTCGCTCACATTTGCTCAATGCAGTAAGCAAATTAATTTGCCACTGAGGCAGTGATAAATCACACTGTAAGTGATGACCACTGAATAATGGTGCTTGTGGTCGGCCAGCAGTGCCATGCTGCACACAATAGCCGAACAGACCATCCTCAGTGCATTGTCATTGGGATGCTCACTATGGACTACTGGAACATTTGACTATGGACTATAGACTATGGAGCTTGTCTCAAAACGAGTCACAACTGGAATTGCATTGCACCAACACCAGTGCATTAGTGTTTGCATAGACGATTAGTACAAATTTTACTGCAAACAAGTACTAATTAAGCTCTATTTGCCAGTCCAATTAAGCCAACTTTGTTACATAAAGTGTTTACCTCTCTTAGTGGACTGCATTTATGTACATACAATTGTCCTACTGACTACAACATTATCCTATGCCTTATTGCTCATGGTTCACATGATGGTCCAATGGAATTTGTTGGTCGGACAAACGAATTAAATTTTAATTATTTTAATTGCTGACGTTCATTGCTGTACATTAGCGATGATCAAGTGTCAGAACGGGCAGACAAATTGTAAGGCAGAATGGAGGAGCGATAATGTTTCGATCCATTCTGTGAGGATCTTTTGCTGGGATCGAATTGTGGCGGCAATTGAAATTTGGAGCTCTTCTCAAGCTCGGCCACTCCATTAGCTCTGGCTAGCAGCGAATGTGCATGTAGAAGCTCCGGTGGTGATGGTCTTGTTTGGCTCGGCTGGAGTGCGGAACGGGGTCCAGTCTGTAAGGGAGCAACATTAATTATGTGCCTCTATTTAGTCTGTCCATCGTCAAATGCATCCTTTATGTCTTGGTGATGACGGCATTCCTCCAGTTAAATGACACTTACTGACAGGGACGAGTCCGAATTAGGCAAACGCCACGCTTGGGTAGCTGTGCCAACTGGTGGCCAAGCCGCATTTGGAGCATCGGTGGGGTGGACAGCTCTGGCTGAGTAGGTCGCCGCTCGGTTCTGTTGACTCCAATCAGCTGGTCCCGATGTGTGCTTTTTCGTGTGTGGTGGTGGTTCAGTGTTTTGCACAATAATTCTCTCGGGATTATGCTTTGGCAAGCTTTGCAAGCAAATTTGGCTTCCCATTAGCCTGTGAGTTAGTTAATTTGGTCGCACTAACTTGATTCGATTAAGTTGATTGTGTTGATTCGCCGTCCAGTCACTTCTGCCACCACCGCGGTATTCATATCGTTGTCTATGCGTGGCGCCCTTGTGCCCATTGAGAATTTGCCGGCCACTGCGTGCAATGTCGGTGCCATTTGAGTTTCGATCACTACTGTGCAAGTCTGCTTGGCCACTTGGTGGCTTTCTTCCGATCAGTACCATGCCTTTTGCCTGGTCTCGCAATTGTCTAGAGTGATCAGTGATCAGCACTGTCAGATAGTGCCGCATTTCTCTATGTAGACGTAACCTTGCACTAATGGCGCTAATAACCCTAATGGCCACATTATTGCCAATCCTACTGAATTGGTCATTCGGTCTGGCCCAGAGCGAGACAAATCACATGTTCCACAAATGGATCAATTCGTCCCTACAGAAGCGATTCATTAGCTTGGCTCACTTCTATGCCTCCGACTGACACACTACGAGATTAGTTGGCTTGGTCTCTACGATGAGCCACTAAGGAGGTTTGTGTGCTGATTAATTGCTCTAATTAGGTCTAATCGAATTAGCTCGGTCATAGTCATTGTAAGTGCCCTATCGAGTGCTTTTTGGTGGCTTACTTGGCAAGGTATTTGCGCAATATTGACTGATACGGACTGGTCACATTCATTGCTAATGAGCTTGCAGTTAGTGGTCCCCTTGGTTTGTGGCTCGCAATAGGATTGCGATAGGCACCGACTTTCTCCAGTGGAGCTTCATTCTCTTCCTCTTCGCTGTCGGTCTGCTGCTCGAAATAATCTTCATTAATGCACTTTGATTTTCGCAGGAACACTCTCCGAAAGTATTTCGCGTTGAGCCATTGCGTAGCTCGCTATGTTATGTAAACGAATGAATTGTTAGATGGGCAGTGGGACAGAGGGGCCCAGGGACAGCCTGGGATGAGACAAGACAGTGGCACAGTGAGCACCTCTAATAGATTTATAGTGATTGCCATTTAAAGTTTGCACTTTGTTTGCTGGAAAGGCTTCTGCTAATGATATTACTGTCAATGATGGTGCTTTGTTTATTGGCCAATGGAAATCGATTATATTAATATTAATGCCATTAATGGCACTAATGGCGTTGCTCGCCAGACAGTCCGATTGCACTTTACCTCTTGCAGCAGTTATTAATATATTTATTAACGTTAATGATTATGGTCATAGATGCACTGGCAACATGTCACACAAGCAACCATCACTGCAACACATATTGCGTGGAACGTTTCAATCGGGCCAACAAACAATGCTCACTTCCCATTGGTCATTGCATGTGAATATATTACTGATGTGGCCCAATTGCACTTTCAAGCTCAATTTCGAATGCTCACAATCTGAGCACTTCAATTGCAGTCATTTGTTTGGCCTGCCTCTGTTCTACAGGGCCATTTGATTTTACACTGGACCATAACATAAATCACAACATCATAAAGTGTAAATTCGACAATAATGACACAGGAGATGTTGCAAAGGTCACTGGCAATAACTGGCAAATCATCACGCCAGACCAACTGCGAGATTAGTCTGACCCTGCTCTAGTGCAGTGGGCCAGTATTACATTAAATGTGCCATCGTTGCTACCAAAGTGACTGACATTGTGAGTGCCATCGTCTAAGCTCACTTGTCCGATAATGTTTGGTGTGGCAATTTGCAAGTTTGTTTAATTTGGCAATTGAAACTTTTCAGAGTGTTCCTATTTGCATAGCTCAAAAGTAAGATGGAATGTTTTGCAACAGTGGGCCAGTCATAATTTGATTACAGCCTGCGCACCGGTCTATTACCGCGACTGGTTCACTTGCTGCCGTCACGACCATGCACGCCGAGCACTGAATTGGATCGGAGCGAGCTCACTGATCGCAAACCCTTCTCACTGCGAATATGTAAATAATAGTGTTCGCATGTGGCTATTATGGCTGTTTATTTTCAATAATGACACCAGCGCTGCAAATTGTTTCACTTTCACTTTTCATTTGGCCCTGTGGCACGTCACACCATATTTGCACAGACACAGGCCATCACTGTCCAGTGTTAATGTTGCGAGCGCATGCAACTTTGTAATAGAAAAGTTGGCCAAATTGTCTACTCGGCCTAGGTGCTGTCGAAGTGTCGCCCTTTGATCAACTCGATAATTGAACTGATGCCGTTTTGTTATGGTTCGAGGTGGTGAACCATACAAAACCAGTCAGTTGAACTAGTGAGAGTGGCCACATTTGCTAATTGGTCAATTATGCTAATGAACGAACCCATGAGAGTTTTCCTATGGTCCTGTGCCCGATGGCACTCGATGGCACTGTCCGTCTAGCGTGTCTTGTCCCGAACTGAGCCGTTTATCCTCAAGTGACTCGATCGGCCAGGGCACAGAGAACTGTATCGGTTGCCGTTAAAGTATGACACTTAGATTTATGTTTGAATTTGATTAAAGTTCTCAAATAGTTTGCCCATTTGGGCCACTGTCCATTGTTGCAGTTTGGCGTCTTTGTGCGTTGGCAAGTGTCCAAATAGCTATTTGGTTTCGTAATTGAATTCTTTACTTTAATTTGTGCCGATATTGGCCTCATTGGGCGCACTTCACTGCATCGGACACACATCTCGGTCACAATGGCCATTCACTCAGTGTGGTGCCCCACTTCAATGATAAATGTTGTCTTTTTTAAATATTTGAATTTGTCCAGTTCTTTGCTTTCATTGAGAATACTTTTTAATCGACCTATGCCACTTAATGAATTTGCTCTAGAGCGCTCGCACCGAGAAACAATGCTTCTGTGGCAACGAACATTGCTCGAGTGGAGCATTGTGGCTACTGTCAGTTGATAAATACATTGCTGATGGTGGACACACTACAAATATGTCCTCTTATTAATGACAGATTTTGTCAGTGAACAAATTCTTGTCTTCTCTCGAGTACACTTCGATGGGCGAATTTAAATTTGATTCTGTGAAGGCAATTGTGCGCCAAATATGATTGCCTTTGTGTTGGCTGAATGGGCGGCAAAGTGGGAAGAGAGGGAGAGAACACTAATTTAGTTGTTCACTTCGTTGCTGTTGTGCGCCAATAAATATCGATGCTGTTTTCTATTTGTCCATCACCATTGCAATCATTTGTGTCCGCTCCACTTGCCAGTTTAGTCATTAGAATGCTTGATTCCTCTTAGCTAGTCTTTAAATTGGCCTGCTTGTGCAAATACACAAAAGTTTCCTTTCGATCTAATCTATCCAATAAATGCCTCTTATGGTCCTAATGACTACTCTCTAATGATTACTTCGGTGCACTGAATATTTCGTGATTCGCCACTGTTACTCCTCAGAGAAGGCATGCACCTTGTTGCTATCGAGCACTGACGGTGAGCACTTCTTAACACAGACATGCGGCTCTAGTGTGCATTAAGCCTCTCCACAAGTTGGCCTTTCCTCTGTCCATTCCGCAAACACTTTTTCTCATTGGCCAATTGAAAAACAAAATAATAGTGTCTTTACCAAACACTTTTCGCCTAGCATGTTTGGATAAAGCATGTGCTTAATTGGGCTAATTGGCACACAAGTGCTTGGTTAGAAGATATTGTCTTTACTAATTAGCTCACTGATGCGTGTCTGGATGAATGTCTACTCACATAAAGCCATGATGTGCTTGATCTGTCGCTTACAATTTTGCTGACTGACTTGGCCGTGTCTTCCAGTAACTGAAAAACAAGATAAACAATTAATTGAGCCTTGCCTCGCTACTGACACCAGCCGTGTTCATCCATTGCGGTGCTTAAGTTGTGACAGCAATCAATCAGATGGCGCCAATGCATAATCGATCATTGACTATTTACCTGTTCGTTCAATTGTTGGAAGATTGTTGTCTTGCTAGTGTTGTCTTCTCGTTTGATCTTCAGATATTTCAGCAATGGCTTTGTGGTGCTTCCCTGCATTGCATTTCGTCATATATGCGAAATACCATTAGAATAGTGGAAAGTGAAAATGCTGATTTATAAGTGCATTGTCACTGACTCGTTATTGATAGATCTGTGTTTGTCAGTGAAAGTTATATCAACATGATTACCATGAGGAAGACGGTGACTACAATGATCACAAGTGTGGTTGTCTGCAGAAGCCGAAATGTTGGAATTGTAATTGTTGGTGGCATGTCCTCGGTCAAGTTGTGCCATGCAGCGTCTGTCCTTCCGAAGTGCGACCACGGCGAAGCATTTTGCAGAAGGTTACTTTGTTGGGCCACTGTTTTATGTTTGCCTTTGTTTGTTTCGTTTTGTTCTTTGTCATTGAGCATGGAAATCAAGGCATAAGCGATCGCTCCCCTAAGCCCAGCATGGACCTGCATCAATGGAAGGAATTAACTCATTTGGTGAGTCGATGTGCCTCACAGATGCGATCAATTGTCACTCTGTTTGCTAGTTGCTAGTGCTGTTGGCTAGACTGTAGCTAGAGCTCACTCTTCTCTGACCATTGGGCCGTCATTACTCTTTGTCTGTGGCTGTGTGCACTCTAAGCATGTCCTCTGATTAATGAATATATTAGAAATGATTTATTGCCGGCAGACAATGCCACTACTGGACTCACTGTCCACTAATGCCATTCGAGCTGTATTGGCCCTTGTGTCCGCTTCACTTGTGCCCTACTGCGAGGCCCACCAATTTGTGTTCAATGCAGTGTGTGTCGTGTTAGTGTGTTATCACCGAGCCGATTAATTAAAGCCAACACGTACCATAAGCAGCTGTTCAGAAAGGCTAACGTAAGTGGCAGTGGTGATCACTCGGTTCACTATGAAGGTGAGGCTGAGCACGCCTAGAACAGTCTGATCAGTGACTTGTGGCCCAATACGTGCTTACTTAGAAAACGGTACAGCACACAGAAAGCAAGGGTCAACAGGATGAATGCGACATTCCAGTGATGCCTGCTCTGCACCAGAATCATTCCGATGAAGATGAATATGACCACGTCCGCGGTGGCACTGTGAGATTGACTTGTCACGTTGCACTTGATCCACTTGGTTCATTCACTCACCTCAAGGTCTTGATGTAGTTGTGCACAGTTATTCGGGACCGAGTGGAGATGTTGCGGAATGCGAACTCGGCCTGGAACTAACACTTCATCATTGCAACCGACGTGACATGCCGACCTGTGCAAGTGTCATTGACAGTCCACTCACCAAACCACATCCGATGATGCTCACCACTCCTGACCACTCGAAAATTTCGGCACTGACATAGGCAGTGTATGCTAGAAGTAGCAACAGAATGGGTTCTATGTCTGCAAGTGCATTAATGGGTTAATAAGAGACAGTAACTACTTCAATACTACCTTCGACGTGTTTGGTGGCCAAAGTGAGGAGAGACGATGTGGCGCCATATGAGAAACCTATCAATAGACTGCCCACACTGACCACCGCGAACTTGGCCAGACCCAGCAGAAGGATGCGCGGGGAGAAAATTTGTCTCGTTTGCAAGATGTGGAACAGGATTCGGTGAATCACCAGGACAACCGCATCTGTGGTATCGTCAAGGGCGATAATGAGCAGAATGAGTGTTCGGTGCACCGGGCCACCCGCGTCCACCATCGCCATAATAACCATAACAACCATAACTAACATAGCTACCACTGGTCTTAGCATCACTAGCACCATCACTCACCGTTGAGCAACGACTCACCAAACACCAAGTAATACAAGGACCGCTTCACTTTGAGGTCCTTGAATATGGCCAAGACCTGTGGAGAAAGAGCAATAAAGTAAAGTGCTGTTCCAACACAAGACGGGTTTAATTTATAAATAAAATATTAGCCGCCTTGTTGGCAATCGATTGGCTCCAACCGAGTTGGGCATTTAGGAAATCAATTTGATAAATTTGCTCTCTTTGTCGGTCTGGTCATCTGTCCGACTTGGTGAGGTCATTTATGTATTCGATCCATTGCATCCACATGATTTGAATCGAACATTGGCAGACCCGTTCCGAAGCAATTTATTAGCCTCCGACATGGAACATGTCTTGATGCACTCAGCAACGGTGAGCATGCAAACTACACGATTGTGGCCATGATTTTGGCAGATGAAATTGCTCGTATTACTCGAAGCGAGCACAAGTACCAGTACTAGTGCAGTTTGTCTGAATTATGGCTTGTTGGCAGTTGGTAATGCAAATTGCTTCGAACGCACTAGCCCATTATTGGAACATATCGATTTTTAATAGTCTCCTTGCAGTTCGCTCTTTAATTCGTGTTCTGCAGCGATATTTTATTTGCATAATTACAAGGAAAGCAGCCTGTTTGTGCCACTTGGCCGTTTCTCCATTATCTCGAGTGATCAATAGGGCTTGAGCGTTTTCTGCCAATTTGCATTGCGTCTAAGCCTCTTAGTCTGGTCACTTCGATTGACCACAATAATGGCTGCCACATTGATACGGAACTATTTTCGCGTTACACCAACGAATTAACGAGATGTAAAATGTCGTTGGCAGGAAAGATATCCGCACAGCTTAGTGGCTGATAGACCAGACCGAGCAGGCCACCTCCACAATGAGTGGCGAGTGTGTCGAGTTGGCAGTTTAGTGCCTCCGACAAAGCCTTGTCGGCACTCGAGTGAAACTTCAAAGGTACCAAAGACTTACCGAGACCGGATCGATGGCACTTAGCGACGCTCCGAAAATTGTTAATTCCAACAGTGAGACGTTTGGCATGTTGAGCCATTTATGGGTGTCGAACTGGCTCATTGCATACAATGATGGTCCGATGGTGGCCACGTTGATCACCGTGCCCTAATGAGAGTCACAATTAATTGAATCACCCTACAACTTGTGGTCCGATTGATCGGTGCTCAGTGCGCACTTTGCATGATCGATGGACGGTTGTGATTGAAGGCAAATCACTTTACTCACGATCACTGCATACAGCAGAATTGGGACAATGTTGAGGTAAAAGTATTTCTGGTTCAACGAATAGGCTGATTCGAGCATGATCCTGTACCAATAGTCAGCTTAGTGTGAATCGTAAATTTGATTAAGCCTGTCTCTGGCATTGTTCGCTCCACTTGCTCCACTGGACCACTAATTGGCCACTGCCTTACCAAGGCCAGCATATGGCTAGCTTAGTGATGAACTCTGCTTTTGATCATTTACTCTGTCGCTTTTGCTTGTGATTAGATCACTTTGGCACTAATTGGGTGCATTAATTAATTAGGCAAATTTGCCACTTCTCTCACTTCTCGCCACTCAACGTGTGTGAACACATTCGAGACCCAAACTGAAACACTCAGCAGTGCTCACTGCTTATTACGTCAAATGAGCAAACGTTACATACGGTGGCAGAAGGACTGCGAAGAATATATCGATCGTGAAGGTTGGCTTGAGACGGGCCAAGGCAGTTGACGTTTGGCTGCGAAGTAAATCTATTTTAATTAGGCTCGCTACCAACACCGAGGCTTGATCTAATTGGTGCATTGGTGCACTGCAACCCGACTAAGCCATTGTTCCATTCATTACCCTTACTGCCACACTGTTTGCTTGTTTGTGGTGATGACACTTTGGATGGAGAGATGTTTTCTCTCATGTTCCCAGCCGAGTGTTATTATCAATTTAAATCTAAAATTCACGCGTTTCCTCTCACTAATGCATTATGGTTAATGTAATCTGAATAGATTAGAATTAATTCCTGTGCAAGCCGATGTGCTTGTCATTGCATGACTCATTGCAAATTTGTGTGCAAGTAAGCTCATTCCTTTAACTCACTGCAACTGTCACTGGCCACCAAGTAGTGTGTTGTGCCACAACTTGTGGGCAATGAATTAGCGATGTTTGTTTGCTATCGATTACCAATTACCACTGGCCCAATGCAATGCTCCATCCGAACTCACTCATTACGAACTCGTTTAGCAAAAAAAATCTTGGTAAGCAAGTCCAATTAAAATCAAACCGCGCGCACAAACACGACATCGATTCTGCTTGTCTATAGCGATTGGTATCACCTCTGTGTGTGGGCCTAATCACATTAGAATGCAAGCAACGTCCGAGTGTTATACCATGGTACATTCTACAACATATAGAGCACATATACCATTTCTTTAAAGTAGATTTTGCTGCTCAATTTACAGTGTCGTAAAGCAGATCTAGCCCAGCCAAAGCAGATTATTAGCATCAGTCAGCAGTGCAGTGCAAATGGCTCTATTGCTAATAAAATGCAAATCGAACGTCATTGCTTTATTACCTTAATAAACAGTCGATGGCCGAGCCGAAGAGGATGAAAACACTGCGAGCAGTCACATTAGTTCGGACAATAAATTTAATTGCAACTCTGATTATGCCTGACGATGTAATTCGCACAATTTTGGCCTGGTGTCGTTGCACTGTACACTTACCAAGATTCGGGAATGAAGTGAGCTATCCGTTTGTTGCGGTGATACACGATCTTAACCACAACAGCACAAATCACAAAGAGACAAGCCACAAAAATGGCTTGGTGGTGACTCCATCCTGTCACCTGCACTAGTTGATCACCAGAAGACGAGCTCGACTGACTGGCAGGCCCAATTTCTCCTTTCAGGTGCGAAATCTTTCGCCTGTTGTCCATTATTGTTGCTAGTTAAATAATTTTTCGAATCACTGGTTAAATTAGATGACTCTAACAAATAAGATGTAACTCACAAGTCAAACAAGAAGAGAATGGCCAGTTGGCCAATGATTGAGTGTCTTAAATGGCGTGTTTTGCTCTATCAAACATTGTAGTCGGGGTAACAGAATAAACAAACAGAATTGTCATAATGTCAACGGTTACTTAATGTGTGCAGTCGATTTGATGAATAGGACCAATAGGTCGATACCCGATCGCTTTGACCTACAATTAATGGACTTGTTCACTAAGAGCACTTTGCATATTCCCAGTGCAATGAGCCACTCTGCAGAACAATCTTATCGACCGAGTATCTATTTGGCTGACACCCTTCAACCAGTGCCGAGCAAGTGTCCTCAATTTGCTAGCAAATGGCACCGTCAATTAATTAATTATAATGAGCCATTCAAGTCACAAACGATGAGAGGTCTAATTTCTAGTTTCTAATTTGGCATCCTTTCTTGTGAATCATGTATGTGGAGTATGCCATTTCGAAAGTAACCAATTCAATCACTAATGATAATAGTTTGTGAGTGTGTGTGAGTAACTGTTCCTTGCACCAGGCATGGCGGTAGGCATTTTCAATTAAGCACTCATTCTAATTGCAACGCACGTCTTATGACACGAGCGAGACAATCTAATTTATCCTCAGTTAGTCGTTAGTGTTCACTTTAAATGTTTTATATTGTTTTAAGTTTACATTGTTAGCCTATTTAATTAATAATTTAAATGACCATTTTATTTATGATTAAATTAGCTTTAACCGTCAACACATTCGTGCTCGACTTGGTTCGAGGCACATTGGTAATTGAATAATATTCGCTTGGCGGGTGGCGTGATGCATGCAATTGACTTGTCACAGTGCTCCAAACGTTCTCCGGTGCTGCCTACGGTTGCCAATTAAAGTGGAGCACATTGGCTAATTGTTATGGTCCAGGTTGTTCTGCTTTATTGGTCGTGTTCGCAGCCGAATCGACCATTTAGTCAAAGGGTACTAATGCAACTCATAAATTGCGTCTGGCGCCACTGCATGCTTGACAATATTAGCCCAAATCCACGGGACAGAGGTTCTAACAGCTCCTATGAAGGCCTTGTGCTAGCAATGCCAGTGCTTTCTGTCCAACTGTAGTTCTCCTTTCTTATCGAATGGAGCAAACTTTCAGTTTTTGCCATTCCTGGATGGTCTCCACTTCGTTGTTTCCAGCCTTTGACCAAAGCTTCGGAATGAATGTGAACGGCTGGGTGGCTTGTTCTTCTTGGCGGTGTGTAATGCGATGCAATGCAGTAAGATGCACAAATGGAGCGTAGTTTACTAATTAAACTTTACTACCAATCCGAGTCGCGAATTTAATTAGAAAGTTTGTCTCAGTTGCTTATTGGCAGCTTCCATTTGAGTCCATTATTGAGAGCCTTTGATAGAGAGTGAGTTTAGAAAGAACATGTACTAAGTCTCACTAAAAATTGGTTAATAGTTTGGTCTGGGGGTATTGAGTTGCCCGAGTGGCCTTTCAATTTGGCACCAATAAGTCTCAATTGGCCACCGTGCCATTCAAAGCATCGCCATTAAATAGCATTAAACTGGATACCTTCTAAAAATGGAAGGCTTAAATTATTTATCGCTCTTGGATATATTTGGTCAGTTTTTAATGCCTTCTCATATGGCGGAAATGATTGGTAATGGAACAACACAGAAAGCAAGACTGCCAGAGCAGCAAAATGTGCGTCAAGTTGGCAAACCATAAACCGTGGCCAATTGGAAAACTTGATGACTACGGGACAGGCTGCTCCAAATGACCGTGAGCAACAGAGGAGACAGATTGGACAAGCGGTGGACACGCGGTGGACGACATCGAGTACAGAGACCGTGTGACAGAGATCCGTGCCTTGCAGCCTCTGTCCAGCACTGTCCAGTCAGCTCGACTGGGGCACTAATTGAGTTAGGATTGCAATCATGCCTCCACCGAGCCACCCAAGTCCGAACGAACAAACGTGCCACTAATAAGCAAACCGATGTCCGATTAATTGAATCAACTCTTTGTCTCGCAATTATTGTCCCAAAGCAACTAGAGGACCTCGGTCTGGGCTTGCGTGCCCCACCGTCTCGATCAACAGTCAATTGAACCACTACTTGCAGAAAGTTGCACCCACCCGCTTGTGGTCGTCTCTCCCAGTGCTCTATGCTTCCACCAGTCAATGCCGACGCACTCTCTGTGCTGAGTTGATTCGTAAAGACAGGTCGCGCAACTTGGTGCTTCATTTCACTTGGTTGCTTTGTCTTATTGCTTGCTTCCAGTTGACATCTCCTTGTGACGGTCCCCTGAATGGCGCCAAAAGTGTCGAGTGGCCATTCGATCTTCAATTCGTATGTGATTAGTGATCTTTGTGTGAGGTGATGTTGCGAACTGGCGAAATGGTTTGCAGAGTGGCGTCACGTTCTTTCGTGCAATTATTTTCATTCCCTACCAGTGAGTTTCTTCGCTCAATGTGATAGTTGCGATTTGTTTATCACCAATCATCGACTATCGCTTTTCGCCAATATTTTGCTTCAAAGTCCCATAGCATGGCCGGTCATTTGGGCCTTATCTTTGAAACTTGGATCGAGTTACGACGCACATTTATCATGCTCATATCGGTGGTGGCAAGCAAGCATCAGTCGGTACTTATGTCACGTGTGCAAGAGAGCCATTCAGTGCCATTAATCGTGTTCAATTCGCCTTCCTTCCTCGCCTCTTCGTACTAGTTGTTTTGCATGTGTACCTCTGTCAAGTGATGCCATGTCAATGTGGAATGCATCGTTGTTTGAATCAATGAGTCAGTGGCCACTTGAACCATCAAGATGGCACCGTTTCACCGAGACCCTTATGGTCTGTGGTATGTTTATGGCTCGACAGTAGTTTCCAGCTACATCCGTCTCTGTCACAAGCAGTTATCTTCAGTGATTTACTATGTGGCATCTTGTCGTCTGAAACATTGTTCCGCTGTCCGTTACGTGCTTTTCTCATTAGCATTTCTAGTGTCCGGATTGCTATTGTGCACGAAGGCGTTTGAATTTGGCTCACTGGATATACAGCCAAAAGGACAAGTAGTGCCATACCATCCCACGTATCAATTAATGCACTTCAATGGGCCAGACTCAATCTCATATTCCAGACAAAAGTCAAAAGCAGCAGGCATGAACCACAAAACGAACCGACACATACCTACTTTATTGGCAAGCAGCACCTCACCAACTGGTGACTTATCATCTCCTCCATTTGTATCCGAGCCCTTACCTGTCAAAATTACGTCCACCTCGTCTGAGGCCAATCGACATCGAGCATCACGCAACAGCAGTCAATCGGTCACGCCATTAGGTGCTTTGTTGGCTTCGGCGTCAACATATCACCTCGATCAGTATTCAATCAGACGAGCAAGGATGGACAAAAGTGCTGATTCAAGCAAAAGCAAATCAGTGACGCGATCAGTGGATAATTTGTTGCAGCTTGGTTCAAGGCCTTCTCATTTAATTAGTGACACTTCTTCGGCGATTGAGAAGGCGGATTATGGTGGCAGTCAGTTTGACTCTCTGTTTGCCAGCCCATCATTCAACGCCAGTCTCGGCTTGGGCATTAATCTGGAGAAGGCTCAATCCATTCCGGTTTCGTACGACAGTGTTTATCTTGGCTTTGATAGCAGCAGTGATGTGTCTGGCAGTTCGAAACGAGACGATTTCTCTACCATTGATGGCTTTGATGGCAACGTGGAGAATTATGATTTATTCGATTATCCCAGTGAAGAAGAAGAAGTGCTTGACTCGAACGAACATGGGGACCTTGCCAAGGGGAACGTGAATGCAAACAGATTTGTCACTGTTGATTACGCTTCGAACGAGAACGGCCCGATGCTACACTCGTGGTACTCCTCGGAGAACGATCCCGTCCTCAATATGTACCAGTCTCGGGCCACAGCGACTGTGATGAAGCCTTCCCCACGGCAAGCCCGATATGTCTTTCACAGTGACAGGCTCAACATAACGTGGCCTGTAAAGAAAGTGTCCGAAGTACAAGGCAACATCACGTTGGGTGGCCTCATGATGGTGCACGAACGAGAGGACAAGAAGATATGTGGCCCGATCATGCCACAAGGAGGCATTCAGGCACTGGAAGCGATGCTGCACACGATAGACTATGTCAACTCGCGAAATGACATCTTGCCTGGCGTAACACTTGGTGCCTACATTCTGGACGACTGTGACAAGGACACATATGGTCTGGAGCAATCGATTGACTTCATCAAAGGTTTGACTTGCCACTTCACTTGCTTCTTTGCTGCACAATCGATTATTGAAATTTATTTCTCTTCAATTCATCGATATATCCGATATATGACATTGCAGCACCACTTCACTTATTATGTCTTCCAAATTGGCGCCCTAATGCGCTTAGTCTAACATAGTGTTGCCAAGGGATGCTGCACTGCTGACTAATTACTGACATTAGTGCCACCCGATTACCTGCTGCCGAACGGGACAAATTAAATTTTTAATGATTCCATTGGCAAAACTATTTATAGCCACTGGACTCATCATAGGGACATATTTTCCGTTTAGGCCAGTCTAATCCTTGCTAACTAGCTCGCCAGTGTGCAGTGTCTCTCAGATTGTCGGCTTGCAGGGTGCCATGTGCTGTACAGTGTACACAGACTAGCCACATCAGTGAATTGGATTGTAGTGACATTTGATGGTGCCACCTTGGGCATGGGTTACATTCAATGTTGCTTTGCTCACAGTAATACATGCTAATTCGTATAATGCAGTAATGCACACCTCCATGGTCTGAGAGAGACATCTGTAATGACAATAGCGAGATGCAAATTATTCAATTGAACATGGCAAGGTAGTGCCGTGCTGGGAATTTGCATAATCTACCAAGAATGACACGATCGCCATTTGAATGGAAAACAAATGGTCGACCATGGACGTGAATCGAATCTTAATGGATGGCCACAGTGCACTTGTCCTGCCTAGTGGCCACTTGCTGCCTTATCGGGCCACATAGCCCACTGGACGGCATCGGAATAGAATGCGGACATAATTTTAATTGCACTCATACGACACCGATCGAACAATTGACAGTCTGCAAATGCGATTCGCAATGAAACCGCTCATTCCGACGTATCTATTAATATCGCCATTAACATATTCGATCGCATCAATATTTGCTCCAATCTCATTAATATATTGTTTCCATTAGCATATTTTGATTAATGTTAACCAATTCGATTGCTATTTGCACTTGGTTACTTTGTCATTGCTTTCCAGGAAATTGCGCAATCATGCCAATTGGAGTCATTCAGTAGTGCCAATCAGATTGAATTAACATGCCATCTTTCGCAGGCCATAGGCCATTGATGGAATTGAAGCAATGTTTGTGGGATGAGCGAATGAATATACGGTTGCAAATTGCAGTGCATTGTCCATTCACTGGTTTAGGCACTGTCGCAATTGCATTGTGCCATGCTAATTATTCCCGATTGTGTCCACAATTGCCTCTAACGAATGCATGCCAGTGTAAGTTACACTTATTGACCATCTGAGAGTTTGCCGTAATAAATTACCCAAATTAGTTATCCTATCCCAATGCCTGTTTGCCTGTTTGCTTGCTTTCCTGCACTCATTTTTCCTTTACGTGTGCGCTTGAATGTTTGTTTAAGTCTGTTTGTAATTAACCCTTGCTGGACCATTGCTGGAAGTGAACAGGAGCGGTGCTGGGTTAAGCCACCCGAGTGAATCACACCAAGCTGGTAACTGCTAACTGTAATATTTTATCTTATATTTTATTAATGTGATCGACCTAAATTATAAGATAACTTATTACGGTTGGCGGTTATTTGTGACGACAACCAATGGATCGAGTTTGCTTTCATGTTTGTTTGCACTTTGTTAGTTTGCTTTCGCACTGTGTTCATGTTGTGCATGCCATTTGTCGAGCAATTTGTCCCGATTTGTGTCGACTTCCAATGTGGCGATTGACTTTGCCGTGTAACCAGAGAAGGCACTTGCATGCTGCTGCTTGGCCTACTCGTCCGTCTATTAATCTGGCGAGGCAGTGAAATAGAGAATATTCTAATTACTGGCACATTGCCAATTAATGAATGAATGGCCCAGTGCTGTAGTCTCGCTGGCACGTGTGCTCTATTTGATGAATGGTCTTAATTATCACCATTAGGGCGACGCATCCCAGTCGACCGAGTCGAGCAACCATAATTACTCTAATGTGCTTCGTTTATTTATCTTTTATTTTATTTATTTATTTCACTCGACCCGGCTTGGCCCGACTCGACTCGACTCATCGTTAGTGCAATTAAACGTGTTCATTTTATTTAATTAAATAATTTATCGATTGTGGGCCAACTTGTCCGTACCGAGTGGTCTCTCAGTGTCATTGACTACTTACTTTGATTATGGATGGCGTCTCAAGGTGGCAAGTGAGCCAAACTTGGAAATTAGAACTAATTTGTCTCAATGGTCCAGTGGACTCGATGACAGTGCAGGCCAGTGACGCTCTCAATCGAACTGTGAATTATTGTCTTGGCAGCACATTTTGCTCACAACGGGCGCCAAAGTGAATTATTAAAATGGAAATTGCTCTCCAATCTATCCATAAATAAAATATCGACGTGTGCACTGAAGATTGGTTTCAATGGCAACTCGTCATTGCTGAATAGCATTCGGACCGCTTCTCTGCCGTCCAGAGCTAGTTCTTTGTTTGCATTAACTTTGGGAGAGGACATGATAATTTATTTTCTCTGTCTTCGTGTCTGGGAGCAACTTTTAATGGATGTTGCAATGGCAATACTCAGGCTTAGTTCGCATTCTTTATTAATTGGCAATGCTTTCCATTTGGACATGATTAATTGAACGATTCTCCAAATCTTTATTAATTAGAATTGCGCCTTCTAATTTGTTACATTTGAGTTCGCATTTGGTGTGGCTACCATTTGACTAATCCTGCCGCCGACCACAACTCGGCAGCATTAATTCCTGGATTGACTTGCACTTCACTCTGCCAGATAGCAATTGCTAACTTGACGGTTCCATTTTAGATCATTACCTCATTTGTGAAAAGAGAATGTAACAATGTCGGTGGGTTGCATGTGAGCAGTGATTGAGTGAACGCCAATTTGAATTGCAATGTAGCCAGACAATTTGCCATTTGCAACCAAGTGGAACTTGCTTTTGTCACTCGGTGCTAATGACACCTGCACTTTGTTGGCTCGAAGCACATTAGCCATTACTGGGTACAGACCTGACACCATTTACCTTTCAGGCTCGATCACAAACATAGACGAGGACTATCAGTGCTCAGATGGTTCTCCTCGTGCCCATAAGAAAACATGGGGAGTGCTCGGTGCAGCATCCAGTGCCACATCAATCCAGGTTGCCAATCTACTCCGTCTCTTCCGAATACCTCAAGTGAGTGCATTGTCGGTGGACAGTTCTGCCTTAGTGAAATTGTCAATTGATTACCTTCCTCTGCTAGGTGAGCTTCTTCTCCACCAGTTCCGAGTTAAGCAACAAACAACGTTTCGAATATTTCCTTCGAACTGTTCCAAGCGATAAAAGTCAAGCAGAGGCCATAGTGGAGATTGTGAAACGACTCAAATGGTCTTACGTGTCCATTATCTACGAAGAGTCAATCTACGGAATCAGGGTAGGTGACAACTCGTAACGAGCATCTATTATTAGTTTCGGTGGTCATTGATGGAGTGCTGTTCGCTTAAATTGATCTTCGGAAGCGGTCCTTTTGTCTGCTTGCTTGCTTGTTCGCATGCGACTTGACAACCGGACCATGAATGTCAAGTCAGGAAAGAAAATATTTGTGACTGCCACTTTATATGTCTTAATTAAATTGATCCTCTGCCTGCCGCAACTTAAGTGCCCTGCAAGATTGCATTTGCAACTGTTTACTCGTTGGTAGACACATTTAAAGCAACCTCTCACTGGCGCTTTCAAGTGTTTACTTTTAAATTAATTTTAATTTGCCAATTTGCTCGAGCAAGTCAAATTGAATGCATTGCTTCGGAAAGTAATTATGTGCTGTCACTTATTTGCTTATTTCACCCATTAGACCAAACTATCTATCTTGATACGATTGTAATTAAATTTATTTAAACAGGCGTTCAACGACTTAGAAGAACTTCTTGATCAAAATGATATTTGCATTGCCATCAAGGAACGACTCTCCAAAGATTCCGGAATTGCGGCAGACAGTTCTTATGACAACATCGTCAAAAAGTTGACAACCAAGCCTAATTCAAAAGGTTTGCTCAATGCTAGAATTGTTTGAGAGAAATGTCAGCAAAATAATATAAAAAATGATACTTGCCATTTTCTTACACTCCCTAGAGATACTTTACATAGATATTTAGCAATTACTTGTTTACAGCACATTCGATACCTAATTATTCTAATTTTAGCCTTAGATTTCTTTTGATTTGTGAATCTTTGTAAAAATAGAATGAGATTAGCCCAATTTGGGGTGTAAGCAAGTGATTTATTTGACGATTATTATTAGCAACTTAACTAACGTGAGGTTGTGGCATTTTTATTTGCCAAGCAAATCTCGTTTGGCTTTGTGGTATTTGCATCAAAAGCTTTTTATTGACATAGACATTCTGAGTTGTTTGTGAGTAATTAGTTCTGGCAGTATGTAGTAGTATAAAGTCCAAAATGATCGTTTTGAAATCAATTGAAACTCTCGTTTTAGGTGTGATCGTTTTTGGCTCAGACCAAGAAGTGGCTTTGTTAATGCGTGCAGTGAAGCGCAATAACGCAACTGGCCAGTTCTATTGGATTGGCAGTGATGGCTGGAGTGCTCGTTCTATTGTCTTTCAGGGAAATGAACGCCAAGTAGAAGGCACTATCTCGGTGCAGCCAATGGCTAATCCGGTTCCTGGTTTTGACGAGTACTTCCTTGGTTTAACACCTCATAACAACAAACGAAATCCGTGGTTCATCGAATACTGGGAACAATATTTCCAGTGCAAATGGCCTGACAGCGATTACACTCCGTACAACTTGCACTTTTCCAGGTAACTTTTGGCTCGACGCTCTTTGTCTTGGTTGCTCTCTACTTTGCATTTGTTCTATTGCACCAGGAATTGTTCCGGCGAAGAGCGTATGACTGCTCAAAATGGCTATGAAGTCGAGGGACAGTTACAGTTTGTGAGCGACGCCGTTCTCGCATTCGCCTATGCAATCGAATCGATGCAGAAGGAACTTTGTCCTGGGGTCCATGGAGTGTGCCCCCGGATGTTGACTGCAGACGGCAGTGAACTGCTGCAGCACCTCAAAACAGTCCAATTCAAAGGTTCGTTTTGCTTTTGCCTGCCAGTGCTTTATCTAATCGAGCACACCTCATTGTGGCGTACTGAATTAGCATACAAGCCCATTTGTGTTTATTATGCCCACGATTTGGCTTTGCCTTCAATTCTCTATGGCCTCGTCAAACTTGCTTGTGTCCTTTATTAATTTTGGCCAATTCCCAGCCAAACCGAATTAACTGTTTGTGGAATATATTTTAATATCGCTATAATCTTTTCTATATTGACTTCAGCATTTAAATTTGAAAGCAACTTTATTGAATTAATATTTTGCAGAGTAAACACAGTGTTATGGCCAATCATAAATACTAACACATGCTGCTGTGCGAAAATGTTTGCCGATTGTGCCTTTGCCAACGGAATCGAATTAGCAAAGCAAACACTAGTCAATCGATAATTTGATTCGATGCATAATTCCAATGGTTTAACACTTTCCCTGGCTGCCTCTCTTATCTGGCTTGTTCGACCGACCGAGTTGGCCTTGTTTGTTGCCATTTCTGTAATTATATCTCCATTGGCTGTGTTCCGCTCAGTCATGTGCCCTAAGACAATCAATTGGCATTAGATTACCGTGCCGGTCTGCAAGGCGGCAATGTTACATTTGTGCGCTTGTTTGTTTAAAATCTGCACAAGCCAGCAGCTCAAAGTACATTGCAGACAGCAGCTAATCCGGACACGCACTGTTGTGATGTGACAGAGGCATGTCTATCTCACAACATGGTTGCAACATTTCTTTCCCTGTTTTCGTCCTAATTCGACTTTTGTTTGGCCAATTCGTCTCGTCTCGGTTGTCTGTTTGTTTGTGGAATATGTTCCGTCAATTTCTTTGAATTGTCCTCTTTTCGAATTAACAAGAGCGAATTCGTTCGACACTTGTAATCGAATATTTGGACACGAAATTAATTTTATTGGATAATCAAATTTTAAAGCGTCAATTTGTTTATTCGCCACTTTGCATATTGGTTTGTTGCTTGTCGTTGGCAAGTAGCGGCCACTTGAGCCATGGGCCTTCTTGCTACACAGTCAGCGGTGCGTAATAACCTCAAACCGGCGATGTCTCTATTTATCAAGTCCGAAGGCAATAATGTGTTCTTTCCTATTAACAATTGGCCAATGCTCGTAGTACAGAGCCAATGACGAGTGGCAAGTATCAAGTGCACATCTATCTAGATATGTAGGGACACGTCTATTTAAATTTATTATAATCGCGCCATCGATGACAGTTTAAACTTGTTCGCCATTGTTTGATTCCGCTGGCCCTACTGTTCGCATCGATTTGATCATTTCGGAAAAGTTTGCTCGAAAGATTGCCAGATAAGCATAACTTGAGCACAGACACTTTCCAAGCAAGCAGGTCCCTATCGAGCCCAATTTACAACACAAACGACTCGGATATTTACGCATGCATTTACCCCGAGTGTCATTATGAGGCGACTAAGCCGAGCAAATATATCACAGCAAAGAAGCAAGCGAGAGAATTGTGAGGCAATCGTCGAACGGTTTTATCCCGACTCGGCCAAAGTCGAGTCAAGTCTCATTTGGCTCGTTGCAATAATGTAAATAATGTAAATCTATGGGCAGAGGCAAAAGTGAGAAGTGTAAACGAGTAAGAAGAAATTCTTACTAAGAATGACTCCGCCAAATAGGAAAGATTCTTAGCAAATGAGCTAAGTAATGATAATGATTGCGATAATAGCGAGTAATTTAAGTTCACTAAATACTGAGACAAGTTTGGCCATTGACTGAACGGAAATCTAGAGACAAACTGATAGGAAACGACACGTTCACAAATTGGCTCCTTTCATGTTCGGCTCGGTGCCGATCGGCAGAGCCATTTGCTGTCTCCGAATAGTAATGAAGAGAGCTTGTCCTCTCTACTCGATCGAGCTCGACGTGCCACTGGATATCGAGATGCGATAGTTATTCGATACTGCCGGCTGACCGAGCTTGCCAGTTGCCACTCGCACTGGCCCATTGCCGTCTTACTGAATTTAAAGCAACTCGACCCAATTAGCACCAAACAAGTCACTTTTGGCACATAACCATAACGTCTTCTGTCGATCTTGTTGATCGGCAAATTACCAACGAATAAATTAGCTACTGAGTAGCTCCATTTGATGACAAATATTTCCGATTGAACAAGACTGGCTGCGAATGGTCAGCTGTGGTTTGGCAGTGGATTCTAATCAGTTATCGCTTGAGGACCGAATTAATAGCTGCTCTGCTAAAACGTAAACTATGAGCCAATCTGTCAATATTTTCCATCGAATATTCTTAAATAGTCACGTTTTGTTTGACTTGCAGGCAAATTATTTGCGGTTATTTATTTGCCGGTCTTATCTGATGGAACGAAACGGTGTCTGGTTGTGTGTGCGTGTGTGTGAGCACTATGCAGACTACTCACTAATCTGTTTGGCGATTATACAATTGATTTAGTGCTCATTATTATTAATCACAGTATTTGCTTTCCAACACTTGTTCGGAGCTAGTCATGCCAGAGTGAGAATGTTAGACGCACTCAACAAGGCAGTATAAGCAAAGCAAATATTATTCTTATCTACTTAAGAGCCATTTGTACTGAAGGCAAATAATTTTTCTATCACAACAGCAATTGATGGGCACGAATTTTATTTTGCCAAAAATACCAGTGACGGACCAGCCCGCTACCGGATCATTCACTACAAGCAGTTCTCGGAGAAATCGTTCGATTGGGTTCAAGTGGGTGAATATGTGGAGGACACTCTGAATCTCGACCTCGACAAAGTGCAATTCCGTCACTCGGACCCAGAAGTGCCTGTCTCGGTTTGTAGCCAGCCTTGTGAGAAAGGACAGGCTAAATCATTCCTTGAAGGCGAGAAGTGCTGCTTCCATTGCATCAACTGTACCAAGTACCAAGTGCTCGTTTCCGAGACTCAGTGCTTCGACTGTCCCTCTGGCTTTCTACCCAATGCCCAGCAATCCGAGTGTGTGCCCATTCCAGGTGAGACCATCTTCTAATCCAACTGTACACTCACTCCTTTCTCACAGAGGAATTTATGAGGCCAGACAGCACCTGGTCAATCGGTGCTTTGCTTTTCTCGGGCATCGGCATAATCGTCACTATTTTCGTGATATTCATCTTCATAAAGTACAACGACACTCCAGTGGTCCGTGCCTCTGGCCGTGAACTGTGTTATGTACTTTTGGCCGGAATCCTCATGTGCTACAGTATGACCTTCATTCTGGTGCAGAGGCCAACGGCAATGATCTGTGGTGCTCAGAAGGCAGGCATCGGGCTTTGCTTCTCGGTGGTGTACAGTGCCATCCTCACCAAGACCAATCGCATTTCGCGAATATTTAAAGCTGGAAAGAAGTCTGCTCGTCGGCCGAGCTTTATTAGTCCAAAATCACAACTGCTGATCTGTGGTGCCTTCGTTATGATTCAGTTCTTCATCGTGGTGGTTTGGTTGGCATTATCGCCTCCTCGAGTTATCCACTACCACCCAACGCGCGAAGACAATAAGCTCATATGTCAGGCCTCTATCAACGCCGGATATTTTGTGGCGTTTATCTACCCAATCTTCCTCATCGGTACGTATCTCCGCACTATATTGTACTTAATTAGTCGCTAGTCGCAGCGTAACGAACTGTTAATTTATTGCATTCTCTTTGCCTTGCACCGTAATACCGCCAGTCGGTTAGCTAGTTGTTTATTTTGTTCATTTCCATTCAGTCAGCTTAACTTGCACTAAACAATGAGTTATCGTTCTAATCTGACCAGGTTAGTTAATGCCCTGCACCATTGCCCAGTTATTAATGTACTGTTGGCCTAGTATCGACCTAGTGTTACACTTGCATGTGATTATCGTTGAATGAATGAATTGTCATTTGTTCGGTTTGTTATATTTATAGAAGCCAAGACTAAGCATTCAGTGTTCACTTCAGTGTGCACTTATTGGCGTTGACAATTAGGCTTGTGACCAACGTTGGCAACTTGTATACAAATGTCGAGCGCCGATGAAGATTAGGCTGCTCACTCAGGCATACACCGTTGGCAGTGCTGGATTTGGCACTGCTGATTGAATGGAAACGGTTCGCGCCAAATCTGATTACTCACTGAACTTGGTTACTTTGTAATTGATTTTTGCTTCTATCCACTCTAATGCCCAACGAATGGCGCGATGAATGTTGCCTTTACCACCAGACCAATAGGTCGTGCTTTACTCCATGGTGACTTAATGTTAGTCTACTCCGGCACTAAATGCTGATTCTTGATTTGGTCTTCCTTACAACTTCATCACGGACTCTCCGATAGTGTGCAGCAAAATAGTCCAATTTGTTATGTTCTATCCGACTAATGCATATTTGCTCTTGCTCTCGTGCAATGCAACTAATTCTCTGGAACGGTGCAAATAACGAAACTACTTAGTGGTCACTTTGCGACTGTCACACAGTCTGCAGATATATTAGCTGGCCAACAAAACAATGAATCCTATGCCCAATCTGGCGATGCTCCACACCAATGTTGGTGTTACTTTTAATTTACTTTGCACTGAGCACTCACAGACAACACTTGTTCAATAGCAGTGGAAAATTTAGACTTGCTAATGTGTTTGTGCGTCAGTCCGGCTTGGTGCCATCCAATTTGGCAATGGCTTCAGTGCACTTTCCTTATGGCCTGACTCCATCCAATCTGGTGTGCATGTCATGTCGATGTTTGCATCTCGCCAACCACACCAGTACAACCTGGTGCCTTGTGGGGCTTGTTGCACCTCGTGCTTCACTAATCAT
This sequence comes from Rhizoglyphus robini, assembly GCA_023373905.1. Taxonomy (NCBI): domain Eukaryota; kingdom Metazoa; phylum Arthropoda; class Arachnida; order Sarcoptiformes; family Acaridae; genus Rhizoglyphus; species Rhizoglyphus robini. The sequence continues at coordinate 3,723,909 of JAKIJQ010000007.1, read as the reverse complement.
CAACTAATTGGCACATGCACCCAATTTGCACCTTCCACTGCATTTGCCCTGTCAATATCTTTATTACAGAGTTCGATTTTAGTTTGGTGATTTATAAGTTTGGCATTTGTTTCATGGTGCACGTCATAAATCATTTCATTACAAAATAGGCTAATTTTGCAGTGTACTTTGCTTGTTTCGTTATCTGGCCAGTCCATATTCTCGGTCAAGCCTTACACTGAGTCATTAGTGCCGGCGGTGTGTAATCAATTTAAGCATTTATCGGCGCACAGTTGGCTAGTGACTGCTTGATCAATAGGGGTCCAAAAGTGTATTGATTTTACAATGCGTTCGATTGATCAATTTGTCATTAATATGCAAACGTGCCAACAAAGCCTTTTGCCAGACTGAATTGATGAAAGTAGTGGCCTTGTCACTGCAGATCGATGACCAAGCCACTCACTCACCCTTTGGCAGTTACTGTCTCTGTCTTTCCTCACAGCTGACCATTACTCTCTGTCAGTCGAATATTTGCATTTCATCTTTGCTACTAGCCACAACTGACCACAGCCGCGGTCTGTAGCCAATTTGATTTACATTCCATGCATTCTGCCATTTCCCCAGAAACGTTCCATGCACAACCATTGCGAGTGAGAACATTAATGTGGTCTCAATTAGATCTGGCGCATGCAACAAATGCGAGCAAATATTCTCATGTTCGCCTTAATGACCACTTGCCTGCAGTGCATTTACAATGTCTCTTTTTGGGGAAGTCGGCCCAATAGTCTGTGGTGCCACGCATCTGTGCATCACTTAGCATACATTACATTGTGTGCATATTAGAGCCATTAGTGGCCTAAATTGAACCATCGCTCATGCGATTGACCTCAATTTGGCGTCGATCAAATCACCAAAATTGTTTTATTGCGACAATAATTGTCTTTCAGTGATTTGGTGCAGTGCGAAATGTGCCACCACGTCAAAAGGCACAATAAATCACCGTTTGGCAAATCATAGTTTGTTTGTTTTGAGGCAATGCAAATTTGTAGTGCCTACAGTCATCATTGGGCCAAACAGAAGGCGACAGCAGTGAGGCAGCACGAGTGTCTATCTTGGCCCGTTAATAGTGCCAATTTGGATGGCGAACCACGCTAAGCGATTGTCTTGTTGGTCTCCATGCAGTCACTCTATCATTGGACTCGGTCTGCCAAGATAAAGCCGATTCGAGTGGCACTAGCAAACGTATTGCCAAAATGATCATTTATCATTGCTGGTGCACTGTTTGATGTGCATAAAATTGTACTTAGACCCACTGATCTCATAGCTAGTCGAATTTGATTTCATAATTGACTGCCTTTATTGACTTTATTGCCTCACTGCCAAGATGGTCACTTTCTTGATGGCAATATTCGATAGATCTGTGCATTGCTGGCTCACCAAAACCGATTTTTCTCATTTTGTCAGTGATCATAGAAGTCTTCTAGCAGACTTACTTCAATCTGACGATTGGTGGAGATAAATCAATTAAGGCATTAAAACACTGGCCCGTGAACGTCACAATGGTCAGATTAATTGTCTATTGACGACTGTATAAAGTGCAATTAATATCGGTCTAATGCCTTCTCTACAAATGACAACATTAATGTCGTTCTATTTATTAGCAATTGGCTCGCTTTTGCCAGAGTGATCAAAATAATGACTTTGCATTGCTTTGAGTAGCACTGGCCTTCGCCAGTTCTGACCCACTTGAATATTATCTGCGCATCACAAAGGCCCTATTTCCCCAGTCATTGTGTGATTGTTTGCATTGGTCCAATGGTGGTGATCCAATGGCTGAATTGAAGCTCCATTCAATTGGACCAGTGGCGCAATCGGTAATGAGCCAATAACGAGTTTCGATCGCGTCACTTCACCATGAGTGGCCACTAATTGAGAAGTGTTGCCAACTGCATAGAACTGTCCCAATCCCAACCGAGCCGAGTCAGTGCATGCTTGTGGTTTGCTGTCATTTGCATATCGCGAGTCTTCACTTGGTCTGTTTTAATTTAATTTGTTTCACTTTAAAAGCACCACTTTGTGAATGCCTGGTCCGTTGGGCATTGTTGGTGAATGGTCGATAATTGATTAGTTGGTGTCTCTTTTCAAACGTCTCTCCGTGTAATTAACCGTGTCGTTGCAATTAGTACCAATTGCAACTGGAAACCAACTAAATTCATCTCCTGTAGCCACCTCTTGCTTATCCAAGATGTGCATTTCAATTTATTTATTTTTCTTGGTTCTTGGTCATTACCAGAATTTGTGAGAGCCAAACTCAGTGAAAAGTCATTTGTTGGGATCGGACGCCGTTAGGGTGTTTCATTTGCTTGACTAATTATATTGGCTCGATTGTTTCAATTATAGTGTGCTGTCCATTAATTAATAAGCGAAATGTTGCCTTATCGGTATCGATTGGGCTGCCGTCTCTCCAAGGGAAATTTACTGTCTACAGACAGGCCCAATTTATATTGGAAATTAACTTAGTGCAAACATTTGCATCCTCGATGGCCAACATGGCTGCTATGCTTGTTCGCTGTCATTCTGTCAGCACTCTAATGGACCTAGCCTGTCTCGGAATATGTTTACTAACTGGCCCGACACTGGTCGGCTCGTGTGTTCATATGGGCCAATCAGCCAACTATCCTTTCGATGTTTGCTTGTTCGCGCTTTGTCTGTACGCGAATTGTTCTTCAAATTTGCGAATCTCAGTGACTGTTTTGATCGGGAGTGCTGTTAATGTGGCAGTGATTGAATGCGAGCAAGCCATGTCGCCATTAAGTGTATTCTTTTCTCATTATCTGATTGCACTTTGCAGTGCTCTTCATCAGGACAATATTTTCATTACAACTAATGCTCCACTTATGATGGCCACTATCGGCAGTTGCAGCATCTGCACACCAGACGCATTGTAACTACTTGTATAGCTCTAAATAATGCATTGCCGATAACGTTTGCTGCACTATTTGTGGTTATTGAATTTCTGGCTGCCATTACCGCGGTGTATTCTATTAATAACCAAATAATATCGGTAATGACAGTCGGTCTAAGACAAATATTGCTCTGTTGGCCATGCACTGCTAGACAGACACTGGTTCGGTGATGCTATCGCAAGTACATGCATTCCGATGGCTCACTTGACAATTACACCCATTGCCGCCGACCTAATCGAATTGTCCCTGTCGGTCTCCCTCGCTGAACCAGTGCCCAACAAGGCAGTGCACCGTGCGAGAGCAATTTAATTAACTAATCTTTGCTTTATTTGCGATTAACCATCCACGAAAGTATTGCCGCTTAATTGCATTGCGCGTCACAATGGCCGTCACTGACTAGTGTGTGCATTCTGCACTCGTTGATCGAGGCAAACAAAGCGATATTCGAGGCAATTTGAATAACCTTGCTCGAGCTTGATTTATTTGCTGTTCCTCTCCAACTTGTTAATTAAATTTGTCTTCTCTCATTGCATTGTCAGTGGTGTGCACGGTGTACGCGGTGCTCACTCGCAACATCCCGGAAGCGTTCAACGAGTCCAAGTTCATTGGTTTCACCATGTACACCACCTGCATCATTTGGCTGGCCTTTGTTCCGATCTACTTCACATCGTCCCAGAGCAACCACATCTCTCTGAACATCACCACTTTGTCGGTGTCGATATCGCTCAGCGCTACGGTCACCTTGTTGTGTCTGTTCAGCCCTAAGCTGTACATCATTTTGCTGCATCCTGAGAAGAATGTTCGTCAGTCGATGATGCCGCAGCACAAATATAGCACCGTGGTGGCAGGACGGGACCACGAGTCGCCAGGCCAGAACGCGGTCATTAGGGTGACTACATGCATCCAGACCAACAACCGGGTCGACTCGGCCACCCAATCCGACGGTGAGTGTCGCCTCACGTTACTTTGTCTTGATTATATTTTATTGTACTTCGTTGCACTAAGCACGTTGCCAACATTGCTTGGCTTAGTGGGTCTGAATAGAGCACAACTGGATCGAACCATTCATTGAGCGAACACAGCCAGCTGATGAATTATTTATTCGCTTTAAAATAATGCACTTTGATCGACAACTCAAATGGGAATAGCATGCAAGATCAATAATAATTGCCTTCATTTGTACCTCGGACATATTTGTGTTGTCGTGTTATGGTGACACTTAATTGGCCACTCCATCTTCCGAATACCGAGTGGCACCCAAATTAGATGCGAAATATTCTCCACCATGACAGAAGCTCTTTGTCGTGCCGAACCATTTGCAATTGCTCACAAATTAGGACTGGTAATTAACGGCGAGGCACAGACAGCTCATCTTGGCTCCATTCTCCACTCGTGAGATTGCTGCACGGAATTACCTTGACAGCCCTAATGTCGAATGTCTTAAATTAGTCATTGCCAGACACAGCTTGAATAATAATGCCTTTCTCTGGAAGGAGACAATTTGCTCCATTTTGCTGCCATTTTTGGCCTAATGTCCCTTTGGCCAGATAATTAGATGCAACACCAAGCCAAATTTAATCCAATTGAAGATTTACTCTTAATTGCCTTTTGCGAGTAACCATATGGACATTCCATTAATCAAATAGCAACAAAATTCCAATTTTACGACCTTTAAGCGAATGATATTTTCAAACTCAATTGAATGGAAAATTGTTGGAGTTGCATTAATTGGCTTGTCCCAAAACAATGGCCCGATCATTGCGTGGTATGTGCATGTCGCATATCGTATCGAGTCTTTTGCTTTTTGCTCTATCGTGGTCCATTGCTTTTGCACTTTTATTATATTCCTTGTTGAATTAATCTTGCAAAATACCCTAACGAAGCAGAGGCTCAAAGCCCAAAGCCCAAAAAAAGTTGAAGCAGAAATTGAATTAAGAAAATTTGACTCGAACAGACAAAACAGCAAAATAAGACTGTGCAACATATTTTAATGGATATTAAGAGAAACTTTGAATTGTTGCGATTGTGATTGTGAGCGTAATTGCACAAAGGCTGCAAAGGGATCTATTGGAGATGCAACTCGCAATCACAAAAGTAACTCGGTAATGCAATACCGATGGGCCACAGTCTATTGGCCGAATTGCCAGCGGAGAAATCTGCCTTTGTTATGGTCATGTTGTGTCGTTCTGTTTATGCACTCTCCTCTTGCTTCATTGCATTGATGGTCGAATTGGCCGGCGAATTTGTAGTGCACAAATTAGATTGGACACTCACTGCTGCTTGATTAACCTACACTGTCCAAATTAGTGCCATTCCATTTGAACCTTCTTTTGTCGATTTCTTTGTCATCGGTCAACTGTTATTCAGTGTACTTTAGCACGTGCATTTGTGTGTTTAACGTTCTTATGAGATTTACTGAATAATAAAATTATTATTTTATTTACAGAATACGAAATGTCCGAAGTCATGGTTATCACTGGCAGCAACAAGGCCACATTCGAAGGTCGATCTTCTAACTTGAGTGAAATCGTTTCTGCGAGCAACGGAGTTCATAGTCGGAATGGCTCCCTCAAAGGCAACAATGGATTCAAATGTCGCTGTATGACTTTGGGTGAGACTGGCCCAAGCAATGAAGTATGTGTGACCGAGGCTGAAACAATCACTTCACGAGAACTGAGGAAAGAGAGTAAATCTACCCAGACAGTGCTCAGCACTGTTAATGGAATTAACGGAGGCCTTCCATCTCGAGGTATCGACTTCCTGGCATACAACGAAACCGAGAATGCCCTGGCCAATCACTGACTGTGCCTCTAGCCTGTTATCGCCAATTCGATGATCGTCAAAGTGCCAACGTTTCTTCTGGTAAGCGCCCATTCGCCTGGCCAATACCGGCTCGCTCTTGGCAGAATGTCTGGCAATGAAGAACCAAGCCAACGAATTAAAGTGTCGCTAAATGGGCTGCTTGTGGAGCGTTCTACATTTTGTTTTGCTCTAAACTGGACTGTGATTGATTGCTAATCTATCTACAAAGATGTAATACCTTCTCGGCCCGATTTGGCATGTCCGGCCACAAGCGAACCATACGTGGCTTTATCCGTTAAGCAAACAGACTGGCCGCAAGTGTTCCATTCAAGTGGGCCTGTGTTCTTCGGATGGAGCACTCAGCTTGTTTGCACTGCCTTTGATCAGCACATACCAACAAGGAGACCTCACTGTGTCATATGTTTTGTCCAGGCCTGGCCGTGTCTGCTTGTCTCGGTATCGACTATTGCATTATTTGACACGTAGAATATCACCGATGACATCGTTGCCGATTGCCATTGCCTCTCGAACAGTTGCCAATTGATCGATATATATTGGACTGCGAGTGCACAGTGCATACATTAGTCCATACATTAGCTTGAAATTGCCTTTTCGATTCCTGATTTAGCTTTATCATTGGGACTGAAAGCAAAATTTGAATTATGAACACTTTGATTGTCTCGCTTCTTGACACTAATAGATTAGAGGCAAGCAATCGATGCCACCATTTCACGGATTGAGCTAGATCAGCTGCGAGTGTCGATTTGATTTATCTACTCACTCCGTTGCTCGTCATTCCATTGGCATCGAACGCCGCCAAATGTAAACGGATTCGTTTAATGTAAATGAGCTTTCTCACCACTCAATCAAATGGCACTAACAGATTGCGTCACCGAGAGTAACGAGCTTCCCAAAGCGATCTTCACTTCTTTGCCGGCTCAAATAGCGATGCAGCAATCTGTACAGACGTCTGTTCGGCGGCTCACCGCCAACTAGCCACCGAGCAAGCACTTTGACGAAGTGATCTGTTCCATGTTCCGTGCCAACTGCCTTCTGACCTGTTTGTTTGATTGTTGAATTGTCAGATCATTTAGCCGCGTTACGTTACGTTACCAACCATTCTACATTTTACATGTTCGACAGATGTTGCCAAAGTACCGAACAACTATTAACACGTCTGCAAGTGCAAGTCGAGAAGTTCGATTCGCAATTTTCGCTTTCACCTAGTTTGTTCTGCTAATTTCACTCGTAGATGTTGCCGACTAATTGTGTCTGGCCAATTCGGGCCACCGAGGCACATGAGGACACTTTGCAGTGGTCAATGTTGCTTGTGTGGAAGGCTAATGTAGCGTTCCAAATTAGCACCACTAATTGAAATCGATTGCCTCAACGACTTTTGCATCACTTGTTTGGCCGTAATGGTGTGCCAAGGACTTGAAGAAACATCAGCCACCGGCCACATGCAACCCGTTGAAAGAGTGTGCCAATGAACAAAATTGAGGCACTAGATCGAGCCACACTGCCATACTGCCAGCGCAACACCAGACTGACAGTGCCCAACACTGCTTACCGACTCAATCGACTGGAGACTAATTTTTCATCATTTCCATATCTGTTTGAATAAAGTGATCGCTTTCGGTGGCAACACAACGCCGCACAAGACAATGTCTCGTCGGAACCATTTCTAAACGATGCTTCCTATCTCTTGTGCCATTTTGTACAGTTAGTCCAGTGCAAATAGTAACTTGGCGCACATGTTAGTGCGCTATGTCGTGTTCGAAGTCGCTATTTACGTGCATGGCTTGATGCATTGATTCATTGATTCGTTGGTGCATTGATGCATTCCCTAGATCGCATGTATATTTGTACATAGCCCTCCACCGGGTAATAAAGACGATATTTTCTAACTAATCGATCATCAGCTCCAATGTCACCGCTGTCATCCTTTTCCTTGTTTCTCTCTATACTACGCGTTGATTAATCTTTGCGGGCTGAGACTTTGGCCAATTTGGAAAAGCTCTAATTACTTGTCCACTGGTCCTGGCTTGCAGGGATGCAATGTGACTCGGGTGCGAACCGAGTTGAGCCAGTAAGCAATTAGTCATTATCTGGCAGAGCGGCAACGGCAGTCTCGATGCACTTCATTAACCGCCCTCTTCTGCCTCATTTAACCCTTTCTTACCTCTTTTGGTTTGTCGGCTATTTCTTTTGCTACACACAACACGCTCTGTAGAGTAATTGTAACGAAAAGACAAATGACGACACCAAAAGAATCCGCTTCATGGCCCACTTGGCTGGCAGGTATGTTTACTCCGAAAGCAGACAATAATTAGCCCCATAAGTGGCCATTAATGGATTTTCCCAGAGCCGACATGGCCCATTCGGGGATTTAATTAACTCGACTAGCAAATGGACCGTTCACAGTGACGGTCTTGACCGAGAAGTGACAAACGACAAAGGAATCACCTAGAAATGTCCATCTCTAGCCGACCACAAAGGACGTGCTCGGGTTCGAGTGACATCAACTGAGATTGGGAACGATTGGAAGCATTGAAAAGGCCACTTCCGACAAGACCACTGCCATTGGTCCGGCCTGACATGAGAATATATCGAACCGAAACAGATTTGCTTCGAAACAAGCAGGCAATCACTTTAATTTATATTGCCTACAGATCGGGGACTTGCTTTGATTAATGCGGCACTGTTCTTTGCACTACTAATGGCACAACGAGCAGAATTCGACTCGAAAATGGCGATATGAATGTTCTCTTATGGAAATAGATGTCCGATGTTGGTTGCACGAGCACTTGTGTACACTGTTCAATGCTGAGCTAGGGCACCGCAATTCTCCACTCGGCTTGGGCTGCAGACTGTCTGGAGAATTGACTGCACTCGAGAGGACATGTCAGAGCGGGATCACAATGAGCCAAATCGAATTCAAATTTGATGCTTCTCATATTTGTCTGTTAATTGTAACTTTTCTAAATTTAATAACTCACAATTGGCCAAATGTACAGCAATCCCCTGGGCTTGCAAATATCGACTGTGAGTTATATTTGGCACTAATTTGCACTGCCAGCAGTAAGGCAAAGTTCATCTGCCAACAGTAAATCGCTGTGGCAAAGAGCGAAAAACGAATGGACCAAACTAATTCACACTACAGCGAGCTAATTTATAAGTTTGACATATTTTAATTTAATTACCAAATTGATTTATGTTTCTCATTCCAATTCCCGAAAGCCAAACCAGCCAAATGAAGTCCTTCATGTGAGTGTCAGTGGCGTGCAGCACTGTACACTAAACCGTACACCGTACAGTCACATTTCTGTGCACATGTACAATGTACATACATGGTACTTGTGATATGTACATTTGCTTCATTGTGCACACCTAGTGCAATGTCAACACCAATCACGATGGAAATGTTTGCATTCGATTTGTTTGCCGATGGCCAATGGCCAGTTCAATTTCAGTTCGGTTCCATTCACATCGCTCGGTTCAATCGTTCTCACAATTATGATACACTCATGTTACATGAGTCATGTACGTTTACATTGTAGCATTAATTTAGTTGTACAACGGCGCCCTCTAAGATTGTATATTTCAAATAGGACAGACAAGAAAGCCCTTCTTATTAACCTGGTCTGAAAGACAGTTTGATTAGCCTCGTGTGGCTCGATTTAATTTTGTCACATGCTAAATTTATTTGCTATTTTGTTATATCACTTTTAAAATAATTAGCCCTTGACGCTCATTAGTGGTAGGAAACGAACTTGTAAAGTTCATGTTGTCTGTCAACAGTACCAACTACTGGTACTAATAAAAATAATTTGACAAAGCTTAATTCTCACTTAAATTCTCAACTTGACATTGAAAGTTTGTGGTTTGTAACATTTTGTTTGTAAATTTTGAAAATACACAATAAAAAAATAGTTTAACAAAAAATATCAAAACTCCGATTTATTCAAAAAGTCATGGACTTTAAATATTAGTTTACTAAAAGACTATTTCAACAAGCTTTAAGTAGACACAGCCGTAATGCTTTTATCAATAAACAAAGTTAATAAACTGATCAATCAAATACATTACAATGATTATACCATTATTATATATGGTTCATACACCATATCGTAAAACTACTAAATTCATATACCATGGTATTATCATTTTGTACCACCAGATGTCGACGGCATCAAATAAAATTGAGCACTTGAGCACAGAAAGTGACTTGCCCGGCATTGATTCATTTAACAGTCCATATTACATTAATCTTAAAACTGCACCAACCAACTTATAAATGCCACTATCTAAATATGAGTTAATTAACCGCAGTTGCCGTAATATTTTTACCGGCTTCTTTATTTTGTTATAAATTTACGCCAAAAAATTGCCAAAGCTGAATTGGGCCTATTCGTTTGCTCGACGAATGGCATTTCACATAAACATATTCAATTCATTGCACAAATGTCATGCTAAATAAACACTTCCGACACCTATCTTTGAGCCTCTTCGATTTGAACACAAGTATGTTTGTTATATTTATATTTTACATTTAATGTTGACTTATTATTAACCATTGTACTGAATAAGCTACTTCATGTGGGTGACATATTTTGTGTTGGTGCGATTATTTTGCTCTCAAACAATTGGCACTCTATAGCGAGAGTACACAAGAACCGTCTGAAACAATTCTAAATTTAATTCGACAATTGATTGCCCGTGGGCAAGTCTTTTAGTCTGATCGAGTTGGAATTAAAATTTTCCAGCCAGGATTAGGCAGATGCAAGTTTATTTGATTACTTTTGGGTCTTAATTAAATTTTCTGACAGACTGTGTGGACTCATCTGGTTGATACTTTGATTTCCAATTGGGTGCTTCAAATCGATGCTTGTTTGCTTCTCTGTAAGTGCACAGATTCGATTGTCTTTTGGAAATCGTTCACAAATGTCAAATGTTTCACTGCTTGCCAAATCCAATCGAATGAGTCGGGTAGAAATTAGTTTGGGAAATCGTCAGATGAAACCAAATGCATCACTAGCTGCAGTTGGCTGCTCAAATCGATTTCATATTTTCTCTTCAGAGGCGTTTGCCTCAGACAGCACAATATAAAGAATAGCACCGAGAGTATGACTTACCAAATTGCATTAGGCTATCGGAACTAATTTGGAAATAGCCTATTTAGCCAAGTTGCCATAATCAGAGCAATTAAAGACGATCGGGTGGATCGATTGAATTGGCACAAATGTCATTGCAAAGTAACATCTGCCTGGCACTTGCCTCCTCGACACAAGACCCATTCGGCAATGTTGCAAGCGATTATGTAACTAGTTTTGCTGAGTATAAGCTACAATGAGTTAACTACACTAGCGTTCGCGCTAACTCGAATTACCTGGAAATGTTCGGGGAGGCATTGTGAACAAAGCAACAGTGTGTGCAACCACTGACCACGACCAGCACCACCACTTAACCTCGATGGTAATATAAAGTAATGGACCTTTTCTTGGAATTTGCTCGGCCGAGGCAGAGTAATTCCGAGTATTGCTCTCTTGAAGTGTCACTCTCTTAGTGGCCTTGCACGAACATCTGCCTCGAGATCTCTGCGGCCGAGTGCTCTTGCCAAGTTGAAACTCGTGTTAGGCTAAACAGTCCGTTATAGTTGCCTTGGGCAGGGTCCCTGTAGTTTCGACTGGTAATTGCCTTTGCTCCGCGAACGGTTGTATTGGCGGCATTGACTTGAGAGATCCTGCAATGGAATGGTTCTGCTCCCCGCACGGGTGACTCATTCATTGACGCCTTGCTGCTTGCCACTACCTCGTGGGCTTGTGCTTGAGGCTGGAGCGGTCGTCTCGCCGCGTTTCGGCAATCATCCTGCAAACGATTTATTTGAGTTCTTGCCAGCGAACTGTACACTTCGAAAGTGCCGTGCCGCACCGTCCTATTGTCCGGATGTCTTTATCTGTGAACGAGCAAGTGAACATCAACAATTAATGTGCTTACCGCACAACTATCTCGAGATGCTTTATCTCTCTCAGTTGCGTTCCATAATTCCGGCTGGCCTGTTACTCTAGCATCACTCAAGCTCAACAAGCAACAGAGCGCAATCATTTACCTTTATAAGACATCTCATATCCTATCTTAGTACATACCTGTTTATTGATGTTTATTCCTCCGAACCGAAATCCTCTTCATCTTTTATCATCTTTCATTGAAACGCTCATTGGTGAGTAGATATATTCTCTAAATGCACTTGTACAACGCTCATTATTTATAGTTCTTCTTTATGTTTATGTCGTTCAATTAAATTTTTAAAAAATCCTGGTTTGGGAAAAAGGTTTTATGTTTCTGTCCGATCTAAATTAGGTTGGTCTGTCATAAATGTTAAGTCAAGCTTGAATCGTTTGGCCACCCTTTGGTTGACTTAACTAATGGCTTTCATTGGCCACCACGACAGTTGTAGCTGGGCTAGGCGCAATTTTATGTTATCGCAAATTATTCTTCAATTGGCCAAATTAATAAAATCTTTGCAAAGTTGAACTTTAATGGCGTGCAAAGTGAATTACAAGTTACCACCATTGCCAGAGAGATTACCCGAATGTTGTGACAACCGTGCGCTGTGTGAACCGATCATTTTGCTAGAGGAACCAGTTCTTTCGATTGGCGTGACTCATGCAAGTGGACGAGTTGGACAGGCCACCAAGTGGACAGAATGAATACAATTAACTTGACGATTAACTCTACTGAAAACTATTGCCTGGCAACCTCGGACATGCATCTGATTGATTGTTTTCATCAGTGCAACACTCAGGTCGATGGATAGTACGCGCTCAGAGTTGTGAATGAATCATGCGGAAAGAGCCATGGAAGGTAATGTTGGCCAGGTGAGGTGTAATAGTGCGACCAGTGATGATCGCCGTTCTGTCGAACCAAACCATTTTGCGTTGAGAAAGAGAGCATATGTCTGTCACTGCTAGCTGTGAACCCACTTACCTGCGATCGATGGCAGTGTGCATAATCTCAGTTAAGCCAGCGTGTGCACAGTGCTCCGATGCCCGCATTAATTCGAATCCGTGCTAGTCTGTACCAAATCGTCACTGTTGGTCCATTTGTGTAAATTCTGTTTGCGCCTACAGTGTCACTGCACCAGAAACACTTTCTCTCGGACGTGATTGCACTTGATTGTAATTGATTAGTAGCGGCATTGCATGGCGGCACAAGTGTTGATACCTTAATTGTCGCCTTGTTAATCGAGTTTGCGACCCTTGTCAACTGCCAGAAGACAGAGCCCATTACGGGCTGACATGTGCTCGTCCGATGGTAGCATCCCGTACAGTTTGTGGGGACTAATTAAATCAGTGCCGTGCCGCAAACTTCGTAATTAGCCTCTGTTTGAGATTAATCTTCACGGGCTGGCGGCAGCACAGGCAAATAGACTGTGATAATAGGCATCATTGGCTGATTAACACCCGAAGTGACAACCTATTCCGGCAGTGCCTTTGCCAGATGGCATTGCACTATCTCCACTGGCTCGAATGTATTCTCATTAAGCCGATTCGAATGCAAGCGTTAACTGTAAACAGTGAGCTTTATTAAATTAACGACGTGCCAAATTGTCAACGACGCTATTTTAATTTGTTTCCATTAATTAAACTTGTGCTTTTCGACGCATACAAATGAAGTTATTATTATAATTCGCGATGCCATATTTGCCAATGTGCTCTTCAATTAGAGTCGCTTTGTTGTTCATAAACCGTTCGATGTGAACAGTTCGGAAAGTAATTAATGCCTCAGCATTATCCGCTTTGCATCTCCGTCCTTTCTTGTCTATTTGTGCTTTGGAAGCACGCACTGACTATCGACTATGACTCACAATTGACTATCGCCCAATAATAGTGTCTTGAGTTGTATGGCAATTACACTTACTCGGAACTGCTCAACTCTTTATCGAATGCGTGTGTGTGTGTGAGTGTGCCACCATAAGCTAATCCATGCGCCTCCTATTGTTCCTAATTGGCCTATTGCTGCCATATCGTCCGTTTTGGCATCTTTCCGCATTTCTCGGAATTTTTCTATCGCCTCTTTACCAACGATTCTTCTTTCTATTTTGTAGCTTTACACCTGTCTATCAGCTACTGATTGATTGTTACCAAGGCATTCTCATTACTTCTTAACACCAACAAGTGACGCTCTACAATTTAATGACATTGTAATGAAGAAGAAAATGTCATATTCGATGGTCGAGTCTCTATGACGAATGTCACTTTAATACAAATCAAACTTGCGTACAGTCGGACGCATTTTCTCAAAAAGTCCAGTTAATTGCAATCCACCCTTCAAGTCATTCATTCGGTCTGTGTTTGTCATTTCGACCGAGAGCAGTATATTTCATTGTGTGCCATTTCCATTTGGTCAGTGAAATTTCAATTTCAATTGACAATTGTCCTTCCATGGTGGGATTAAGCAAAGCATGAAATTTAATTGAAGTAGCCCAATTGGAAATTCTGGCCAATTGACGTGCCAGAATTGAAGAGACTTGCCTGCCAGCTAACCCAAATTTGTGTGTTCTTGATCGATGCTTTTCGACGTGTTTGCCGTTGATGCTTGCTCGGGTTGGCCTGTTGGTGTACTTTAAACATTCTCTGGCCTCTTGACGAGAATAAATTGAATTGCCTGAATTATCTCACTTGTGCTTTGCTCACTATTTCCCATACGGTTCCCTTTGAAATGTGAATGAGTCAATTTAAATTGCAAACTTGGGGCACAGAATTTGATTGCACTGCATAGTCTGAATTGTGCTGCCACTCGGTCACTTTTCCATGGACTTTTCGTTTCCTTCAGTCCACTGTGCATAAATCGATGTTTTGCTGTATAAGTACAATATATATTGTTGTACCAGGCGTTCACTGCAGGCACATAATCAAACCAACCAATTAGGCGATGTTCAATGTGGTCAATGGCGTGTTGATAGGCCAACTCGCAGAACGTGTTACACATTTGTCGAGTTCATTACGAGTGATCATTTGGTTGTGTTATGGCAGTGAGTCATTTGTTGGTTGTATTGTGTTGTGTTGTGTTATGTTGAGTCTCGGGGCGTTCTTGAAGCGGAAAGTGTGTTTTGTTTGGTCACGGTCACTGCAAATTGTGCCTCGCTAGTCAGCAGCAGCCATTTGGAATTCTGCTCAGTTATATTTTACATTCTCGGTTCACCACAGAAAGGTCCTGAGGCGATTGCAAATTGCAAATCACCACTACAACCGCAAAGTTAGCCATTGGTCCGTCAGCGAGAATGAACAATATAGCACATTGGCACAAATGTTTGCATTAGGTTTGCTTGGGTGTGCCATGCATTGTACCCTACAATGACAAGTCGACTTATGCTTTTATATTTCAACATAATTACAATCTGTTTTAATTGAATTGACCCTTTTAGTCGAATCGATTGATGGATGAAGCAAATTGATGCGGCCTCACCAAGACATGCTCGATTGTTATCATCTAGATATTTGTGGCCTTTTCCATTCAACTTGCTTCTGTACAGTTTGTAATTGCATTTTGCTAGGAAATTGAATTAATTAAATTTTTCATTTGACAAGAGTTGAATTGTCAATTTACAATTTAATGGAAACATGTCCGTTGGTCTATAATTAGATTGGTGGTGATGCAGCATGTAGTGCACTGGTGCGCAGTTGGATTAACCAATTGCATAGCTCTCTCTGAGCAACCTCTGCGAGTGGATTTCATTCACTTGCGCTTGGCTGCCGAGTGCAATTGGCCAATTTGGCAGTGACAGATTTAAATGCGTCCTAATGGCCAAATAGTGATCATCATGCGGCACATCAGCAATCAAAACTCGCTTACATCGGCAGCTTGTTAGTAGTTGACTCATGCGGTGCTCATGCCTGCTGGTGTGCGCACTCAGGTTTGAGTGGCGATGTGCCTCGGCACCAGGAGCCATTTGCCTGACCGATCACTGTTGGATCGCTTGCGAGCATCATTACCCTCTGACACGCGGCTGCTCTTTGCTCTGATTTGGCCCATTCCATTATTGTCTTTGGGCTCAGTTGGCAACTTGGCACAATGGCTCCTAGTGAGAGTGGTTCTCTTACTCTGTTTGTTTGTCTTTTAAATTCACTCACCAGCAGTGGTTGTGTGGCTGGAACAAACTTTTCAATTCACTCAAACTGGCCGATTATGCTGATCGAGAAAGAACATTAGTGTGATTAGGACCCGGTGAGCCTAAAGCAGCCAGCCAGACGATCCACCAGCACAGACGATCCACAGACGACACTTTCGCTTGCAAGACAAATAGATTGCACCGAGTTGGCCCGTTTCGATCAAGTCGTGTCGAATAAGTTTGCCCATTTGGCGCGACACTTCTCCACACAGCGTGATCTATTTGCTTATTAAGACCAGTGGAACTGGCACAAGCCCCAGTCTTGAAATATCGCCCTTTCGGTGTCTATGAATAAATAAATTAGGACAATTTGGGCAGAGAAACATTAATTCCACCGCTTGTGTGACTTGCATGTATTCTATGCAAATCAATGTCTAATCTCGTCAACTAGTTTCGTCCGTAATGTCGTTTAGATTTATTTCTCTGTCCGGACCGAATTCAATTGGGATGAATTATAAATTGCACTGCACTGTCTTGTAGTGTCAAGTCACATTTCGGGAGCATTTGTTTATTGCAATTCGTCTGGCACAGTTTGAGTCGGTCAGGTCAGCTATTTGCATTGGTTCAATGGCGTCTGGCGTCTCACCATCGCTCCACTCGATCACTTAATTGCTTTGGCATCAAAGGCTATCCACTCCTATCCTCTAATAGCAATTCTTATCAGGCCAACTTGATAATGACTTTGGCGTTCGCAGTTTGATTGCCAAAATATTGGCCGAATTAGTCTTGTGGAACCGAATTGGCTCACTCCGGCATGGCTACACTTTGATTAATCTTGGTGTCATACTTGATTGGAACAGGTCTGCCTGCTTTGCGTGTCTCCCTCTACTGTTAATCAACGTTGCTTATCATATATTAATGAAAAATTACTCGATACTGCTCGGCATGATTTATGAAGGTATGATTAGTCCGATATGTGAGTGCGACCAGTGCTCGATCACTGATCAGTGAACTCAATCTGGCGACACTTGCCTGAGTGCCGTCACTGTGGACAAATGGTTAGATTACACCGATCACAAGTAAATTACAATGCCATTTGCTGTGTTGCCATTGTTGAGCCATCCTCCGTCGGAAATTGGACTGGATTAATTCGATCTATTCGACACACGCTTGTCATCTTGCATTATGATGCTAATAACGTTAATGACAATGGAGCATACATTGCACTGAACTGGTTTCACTTCTTGCCACGGCACGTCCATTCTCGGCTCAGTGCAAGCCACAGGCCTTAATAGACAGCTGATTTGACAGTGCAGATTGACTGGCCGTCAGCAGACTTGTCACCCTCGGCTGATAGTGCCCGAGTTTGATTATCTAGCACAAGTGTGGCGAGTCGAGTCGACAGTTATTTGATTTAACCAAACGAGCAAATCGATTCTCTTTCCATTGCGCCGTATTTGGCCGGCATCCTAGTTTGCGTGGCACACCGAACAACTTTTCCATTTGTTCGTAAAGTGTCGACATAATTAAGTTTATTTACAGGGAGTCAGATCGATTGCCATTCGAACTTGCCGACCGTTTGACAGTACATCGAGCTAAATTTTGCTTATTTGCTAAACGTTAAATACAAATTGTGTTTGTGAAATGGCTGAAGTCATTGAAGAGAAGAACTATTTTACTGTCTTCCGAACATTGTCAGTGAGGCGGCAAAGCAATTCTCGGTTGAAGCGGACATTCTTCCTTTCGCGGCATCTTCACTGCCTTGCATTTCAGCAATATTAGCTGTTGAGGTTGTCTCGGTGGCCATTGCTTGGCTCGCTTCTGGTCACAGACAATGCCATCACTAAATGGCCAGTTCGGTGTTGTTTGCCTGTTTGCCACTGTTCTGCCTCTCGCCTCAATTAATCTTTTGATCAGTTGGGTCAGTTTGTGAGCTGCCTTTGTCATGTGTCCCTTCTGTGCCATTTACTGCTGCTTCACCAGTTTGGTTTTAATTTTTCGTTTCTTTTCACTTTGATTTCCATTATTTTTGGTCCAATATTTGTTTGGACCAATTTGAATTAGCTTTTCTGAGTGCGACAAATTTTCATTACCAAGCGCCATTTAGTTTAATGTGTACTTATGACTATTTTTGGCAATTGCTTGAAAAATGAAACCTTTTGCCATTGAGTCATACAGGAATCGATTGGTGGGACATAGTGATCAGTGGCGAGGAATTGCATAAATTTGGCTGCTTTCCAGCTTTATTGCAATCCACTTTAGTGCCAATGGTTTCTCTACTCGGACCGATTGGACTCTATCGATTCATGTGTAGTGCTGTGTGATGATGAGGGCTGATTTGATGACGAGTCATTTAGAGCTGGTCAAAATGTCGTTATTGCTCGGGCTGGACCATTCCCCTGATGGACATTGGATAGCTGGCCGTGTGCAATAGTGCGATCGCTCTTAGTGGCTTGCCTGCTCTTAGATTGTTTGCCAACACAGACACGCTCTAAGAGACCATTATCTCCGAAGGATTCTATTCCTCTGGTGATTGCCGCGCCGAGTCTCGTCCACATTGAGCTATTATTATTTATTAACTCGAGATGCCATGCATAGCAAGCAGTTATAATTCTATCATTTAATTTATGATTCAAATTATTCTCAAAGCCATCGGCGAGCCAACTAGTTCCATTTGGTGCTATTGATAAGTTTGCGCTTTGTAGCGATCAGTTTACGTTGGAAACTTACTTTTTGTTAGACAATTTGCCTTTCAACTTTTTGACTGTTCGATAATTTGCCGTCGGTTCGAGAAAGTAGGAACAAGTTTGCCTCATTTGGCAATGTTGAGCCACGTCCATTAATACTCACTAATAGAGCCATTGCACGGTACAAGCCAGCCGAACACCCACTAGGCCATGCTCGGCAGGGCAAGTCGCTCACTGATGGCTTGAGCCATCTCCATTGGCTAATTGCCTTTGCACCGAGTGGAACACTTAATTTGTCTCGTTCTGTTTACCGAGTTCACATTCAGTTTCAATGCAAATTAGCTCGCAACAATACAAATCGCTTCTATTTGAGTTGGTGCTTGTACAGTACTGATATGAACACAACCTTTTCTGCCCCCAAAACCGACAAATATGACCCTTTTGACTGTTACCACTATATTCATTATTTGAATTTGAAGTTGCTCATTTGAATGACGCTTCACCCAGAACGGTAGCACAGAGGCAAATATATGTGTAGAATTGGGCAGAATACACTAATAACACTACTGCCTGCAATAATACTGTCATAACGGTTAATATTAATACTCCTTGTTTATGGCTCTAGGTCATAATTGCTAGAAACGGATGCAATCAAGTAGGAAATTAAACAGTACAGGCGGCACTGGTCCTTCTTATTAGTTCAGTTGACAAACTTGCCTTAGTGCACATCTTTGTCGATTGTCGAAGGCGGACAAGAAATATCGTTGCAAGTGCTGCGAACCATTCGGCAGTTCTTGTGTCATAAATTATTAGCCACTTGAGTTCATTTGTTGGCTCCTTTGTCTGTTTGAGTTCGTTCTGTAAGGCAGTAATTCTCGCTCAGCATTAGCCAATTGCAATGCATTTGCACTAGACCACTAGTTTTTTTCATCGCCAATCGAATCCGTATGCTTTGAAGTGTAGCGCCATTGAAGCGATCGATTCATTGTTAATTTCATTTGCCTGTTTCCATTGGCACTGCATGAAGCGTAATCAAAGGCAAACAAGGAATAATTAACTGAGTGGACACTAAGTGCTCTGCTTGTGCCTTGTCGCCATGTTCATCCACTCAAGTGGCCCATTCGAGTCACTTGTCCGAGTGCAGATCGATTGCGAACATGCAAATTGTTCTTTCCTCGGACGCTCTAAATTGATCTTTTCTGTTTGTTTGCAGACAAGTTGTGAATTCTAATTCGACTCGACAATGAAGTGTCTCGATGACCATTTGGCCGATTGTCTACCTCTGACAGCGCACTCACTGTCCACCGAGAGTCCTTCAGTGAAATATGCGACAGACAAGGTCGTTTACAAGGTCCATTGGAAAGTGCATTCAAGTGCTACAAACAAAGCCATGTCTCACCGAAGTGCTTTATCGAGACTGCATTGTCCATTGTGGGCAGTCCTGTTCTGCATAACATATGCGATCGCATCAGTCGAATCCGTTGCCTTACGTCCAAGCCGATCGTTGTCCAACTCATCAGCATGGTCTACCTTATCGTCTCCTTTCGAGCC
Source organism: Rhizoglyphus robini (assembly GCA_023373905.1). Lineage (NCBI taxonomy): Eukaryota > Metazoa > Arthropoda > Arachnida > Sarcoptiformes > Acaridae > Rhizoglyphus > Rhizoglyphus robini. The sequence goes on along the minus strand of JAKIJQ010000007.1, from coordinate 3,703,813 downwards.
ATTGCTTGCACTCAATTCTTCATCGTTTCACAGCAGCAAGGAAGACCTTCACAACATTCTAACTCCACTGACCGATGATGAGCATGAGGAGGCCGCTTTGTACAGTTTCCAACAGGACCAAGTGAACCGCAATGGCCGACCGAAACGAGAGGTGCTCAGGAGGAGAACTCGAGCCGCAGACGATAATGTATTGAACCAGTTCTCGGAGCGAGCCAAAAAACATCACTTTGTCTTGTTAGATTGACACCCTGCAACACTGTTTGTTAGCAAATCGAAATCTCGAATTACTTTGCGCTCAGCAGACTTGTCCGCTTTAATTTGCATCATTGGTGCTTAACAGTTAGACAGTGTTTGCACGTAAATTATCACATAGCTGCCACTTAGTAGGCCAAGAATGGGACACTGAAACAAGTGATGCATCCGGGCAGTCTCGACCAGTCGACAAGACACATTTCTTTGCACTACTCGTGTGTAATTACGTTGGCTTGTACCATTCCTGTGGCATAATTACGGAGCGTGTCTCTTCCAATTGGAAGAATGAGTCCGACTGAGATAAGAAGAATGCATTAGCTAGGACTGGTAAGTTGTGTCTTTGACTCGGCTCCACCGAGAACGTCTTCCTTCGATGGCCTAAGTGAACATTAGGCAGGCAATGAGATAAGAAATGGAAATTATGCACTTTACACGCACTATTATTGTTATGATTGGACCATTCTTTAATCGCATGCAAATTTGAAACACTCGCTTTGCCTCTCAACGGCTTTGTATCTCTTTATTCTTTGCTTTGTTCGATTGCTCTCCACTCCACTCCAAAGGCCAATGTCGGTTCAGTGCAGTAATACATTTATATTTATATTTATAAAGATTATTCTCTTTAAATTAAATTCTCTCACTTGCTTGACAAGTGTACCAATATCGAGTGAATTGAGAGCGGACATGGCGCACTCTGCACCGTACAGTTTAATGTATGGACTCGACACAGTCTGCACACTGCAAATAGGATTAAAATTAAATTTTCAATCGAATCGCGCCATGTTTGCGCTGTCCAGTGCGACACTGACACTCCACCGACTGGCCAAATGGCCCCAGAAAAACACTTCAAAACGAGTGGCTCGCTTTTGGGCAAAGTCGTCTGCAGGAATTGACATCAAAATTGGAATGCTCCGTCAATGATCATTGAACAAACTGCTCACACGGCTCGTGACAATTCGATTACTGGCAGACCAATTGATACTACTACACATTGCCAATGCACACGTTCAGCTAACTTTTGTTGCTCGTTTGGTGTGCCTCAGTGGACGATGCAAATTGCTCTTTGCTAGGAAAGCATGTGCTGGTCGCATTTGTGCTATTAGTTAAACTCGTGTGTCGACCAGCAATTAAGTAATGTTTGGTCAGTACGGAATGCGAGCAATGTGCAATGGTCAGAATCGCATTTGCGGCATGTCTCGCTGGGGCATATTGACACTGCGACGTGATAATGATCAATTCGGCTTCGGTTCTATTGGTCATTGCTACCGAGCGTATCGTTTGGCTAATTCTATTTGTCCCACTGGCTGTCTATATTATATATTATATTGCAATGCTTTCTGTTTGTGTTTGTCTGCTTTGGCCTACTTGGAGATATACAATTTTGTGCCAGAGCAATGTAAGCCATATTTAATAGAGATATGTCCAATAAACATTATAGATGTTTGCATTATTGGCTCGATGTGGCAAATCTCGTGTGATTAGTTTGTCCCATTGTGCACTGATCGAATGTCGCTTTACGTTGGCAGTGCTTCACTCTCCACAACTGTCCTCTCTTTGCTTTGCTTTGTCTTATTTCTTAATTTGTCTCCCTGCCACGAATCGAATGCTTACCGCCAATGGTGAGCATAACTGCATTGCATTCTCCAACTGGAGCCACTTTGCTTGTTCTCATTAGTTGTTGTCTTCTTTGTCTAGATTGATATTAATGAAACGATATTGGTGCTAGATTTTATCGTTGGAGAGTTGTCTCGTTGAGCAGACAATATGCAAAATGAAATTGAAATCAAAATTAATGATTGTAAAGCCTGTGAATTAGACCTGATCCCATTTTGGCCAACTGAATTGGCTGCCAAGACCAAGAGGGCACTTGTACAAACATGTACATGTGTGGTGTATCACTTGGGCACCAAACGGCTCAATCGGATGTGAACACACAATGGTCATACTTCGGTGCAATCGGCGCACACAAAGAGTGATTGGCACTTGGCTATGCTCGTGCGAATCTCAATTTGTGTGCGCCAGGACGAGATGGCAGCTTGCATGTTTGCAGAGATGGCAAGGGTGCATTGTTGTGATGGCCAATTGGGCCCACTAATTGAATGTCGCTTTGTTCGTCCGCATTGGGCCAATCGGTTTATTTAATTTAATTCAATAATTTTCATTAATAATTAATTACGTCTGCTTGCTGGTTGCACACTTCGATACTGGCACAATAGGTCTCTCACAAAGGACTCTGGCTCGTAAAGAAACAGAAAGGAATTAAATATTAACTAACGTTGGCAATAAATTTTATTGCCACTCCAAGGAAATAGAGCTCCAATTGATTGCTATTGTTGGCAGAGCTATTTGCAGCACCATTAATCATAAAATGGCACTTATTTAGAAAGTTTCATTTCAATCCGATTCTTTCCTGTGCTCATTGCCATTTGGTCATTGGGCTTTAATTAGCTATAACTTTAATTTTGTCCTGTTGATGTCTAATGTTTTGTTTGTTTGTTCACAGAAAACACAGGAACAAAAGTAAGTGATTTGCCATTCATTGCCAGTACTGACTAACCACTGACCTGTTTCACCAGGAACAAAAAAGTGTGCTACAAAACCGCATTGAAGAAATGTGGTCGCATCTTTGTCAACTCGTACAGGTTTGTGCGTGTCAAAAGAAACAAGGACAACGACATCATGATTGCGCAATGTGCCCTCCGAACGGTCAGTTGCTTTTGCTGCTCAACTTTTTTTAAATTCTCAATTTCATTTTATAGGCATTCTTTGATTGCCTCAAAGCAAGAGCGGACTCGTGTAATGCCAATCCGACTGACCCGAAACCCATTGTGGAACAAAATATTATTGAAAAGAGAAAAAAGAAGAAGGAAAAGAAAAATACAAACGGCATGAAGACTTTTCCCAAAGACTTAGGACAGAAATTCAAAAACAAACTGGCGGACACAATTTGGGCCAGTCGAGTCTGTATTTTCCGACAGAGCATTCAAGGCTGATTGACATCAAAGCTACATTCGCACAATTCCACTTGAAGTGACTCATTGTAATATATTTTTGCCTCATTTCACCATTTTGTTCATTGACTCAATAAACTCAATGTATAAGTATAGTAAGATGCGTTTTCTCACACCAAATAACTGCTTAAGTATTGAAGATACCTTACTCGATCACTGATTTAATAGTTGTTTTTGTTTGCACTGTGTCGGTCGCTTGCACCAAATCAGGACAGGCTTGTGCGCCTGGGCTCACGAACCCACACCGAAACGACTCGGTCTAATTGCTCTCGATGTGATTGATGATTGTATTCGATTGTGCACCGAACAGTAGGCCGTCTCTGGTCCCAGCATGCCACGCAATCATTTGCACCATGTTGGCCACTGAGAAAAATATCGATGGCTTGGTAAGAGAGTGGCACTTGGTTCGTAACCAGTGTAATATATTCACCGACCATATGGAACAACCGAGTCGAACTTGCAGGCAAGTGACACTAATCTTGATGTGGATTAATCACTAATCCTAAATGAGACGTTTCAATTATTTTTACCAACTTAAGAATGTTTGTTTGAAGACTTTGAGTGTCTGTTAATAGATTGGTTTGACAAACGTGGTCAGCCTTGTTAGTTCTCAATGAGCCATTCACCGAACCGATGTGCCTCAAGTCAAACAGAGTAACAAACAACGGTTCGAGTCAATACTGTAGTCTTCAATCAAATACAATGCAATTGGTCGGTGCATGAAATGAAACGACTCACGTGAAACAAAACAAGAAACAAACAAAGAAATGCAGTATTCCAAAAGAGTGAAATATATATGGAATAAAAATAGTTAATAGCTAGTTAGATAGTTACTCATCTCTGATGACTCATTGCCGATCATCGTTTATTTTCCCTTCTCCAGAATACCCTCAAGTTAAGAGCATCAACTTATTCAGCACAAGACCGTGTGATTAACTTGCCAGTCTATATTAAGGGCGATGTATTGCATGTTTCGGTGTCTTTTCCAATTGCAACCATATTCATAATTAATTGCCACGAACATTCATCTACAATTTGGCAATTGATCTTACATTATATTAGCTATTAGTATCACGAATTAGCTCAGTGGTTCGTCACCTCGATATTGTCTGACACGACAATGGCAAGCTTGCAAGTTCAACGGACAATTTTGTTTATATGTCCTTTCGACAAAGTACAAACTCGCTCGAACCAGAACACTACCCAAAATGAACCAAGCCTTAGTAGGGCTACACTTGGTGGCATGTCTCGTCACCTAGCAAAAGGGGCCATTTCAAGCTGGCATCAAGTTAGCACTTGTGCTTGCAAGCTGGCAAACAGTGGCGCAATCAATTGGCCATCAATCATAGCTACAAAGCACTAAAGGTCAGTGGAAACAGTGTTGAACCACGTCCAGGGTGGCCATTCCAGTGCCAGAGCACCGGCATGCCAGCAGCGATTCTCATCTCGACTTGGGTTCCACTTGGTCCACTGACTTGTGTCTGAAATGAATTGGCTAAGTTACTCAGGGAAGGCTTGCATATTGGGCCAAGTGATGTGGTGATTTATTGCACACACAATAGACACTAGCACTGAGTGACTGTGCTGCCAGGACGGTGTTTGCTCTGGCAACATCTCATCCTGATTTATTCCACCAATTATTAAGCCATTTATCGGCTCAGTTGCAGTGAGAGTGAAGCATGCTCCAGCACTGGTGGCTCAATTGGCACAGTCGGGCACCGAAACAAGCCACCGACACTCGGATTCGCTTCACTGTCAACTCTTTGCTTTGTTTGTGACGAACACTCAAACTTGAACACCACCAAGTTAGTTCCGCTCATTTCCGCCCGATCACTATCGTCTTGTCAGCCGTTGCCCTAAACAAAATAGACAACCATTAATAATAAATTATACTTATTAGTTCTAATTTTGCTTACTAGGTGGCGAGAGTGAGTGCAGCACTAAGCACTGTTCCCTTTACCACACATGCTTTCACTCACATGAAATGGATGTAAGATATAAAACGTTTTGTCAATTAGATTGGTGATAGACTAATAGTAATTCAGCTTATATTTTATATGTTGTACTGTACCATAATTTGATTTACTCTTTTATTGGTCTGGTTTTTTTGCACAAGTGATGTTTTTAGTCAAGCACTTACCCCAATGAAAATATCACATTGAGATGACTTGGAGTGGAGTGAAGCAAATGAAAGTAAGTGATATGCTTGAGATTTGAGTGGTTGAGTCGAGCCCATTGTCTCAAAGTGAGTCTCTCTTGTGTCCGTCGAGTGGAATGAAGTGTTGTCTACTTGTGGTATTGTGCATTTACCAAGACTCGTGAACTGTCATTTGGACAAGAGTCACGTTTTGAGTTGATCCTTCACTGTTGGCAAATGAATTGGCCGACATTGACAATTAGAGTGCATAATGAGTGGATCACTCGAACGGCTGTCCTCTCGTGTAATGTAGATCATTAGATCATTAGCGTAGTGCGTGGCGCTGTCTCGTCCGAATCATAAGACACCTCATTTGGCAGTCATTAGCAACAATGACCCATTTGTTTTGTCCGCCTATTCAGTGACCTTTGAGAAAATTCTCCGGGTAAGCCGTTCACAAATGTGTATCGTTTTGACAATGATTTGCTTGTGGCACTTTTGTCCTTACCGAATCGACTTGTTCTGTTTTAGAGGCAAGTCACTTTGTCTTCAATTCCATTAGTTCCTTTACCCAACATTGTACGGCTGTATGATTAGTAGTGAAGATGGGGCACAACAAAGGGAATGAAACATTTGAAAGTTTAATTGTATCGAGTAGAACACGTAACAAAGTGGATTGTCGTATGATACAAGTGTGAGTGGTGTGAAGGGGGAGAGTGGCTTTGTACAGAAGAGGCATCGCACCAGGCATCTCACACTGAAATTAGCCCTCCGCGGCTGGTCCCGTTGATTGATCGCTGCTTGGAGCTGGCGACAGAGTTTCATTGCCACTCTGGCAACACAGATGCCAGTCCAATCGATAACTAATCTGAACAGTCCGCCGAGTGGCTCAAGTTTAGTAAGACAAATGCTCTGTTTGCAGTGATGGCTCGATGCAATGTTTAGCTCTGTGCAATGGATTTAAATAGATGTTAATTCAATCTATCATATGCTACACTTAATGGAAATTTGATTTCGATTTCCTCAAGTTGGCTTGAAACTAATTCTGGCTCGGCCTGAGCAGAACAAGTGCACATAGTTGCAGCTTACTGCCAGGCATGCAGTAATTGGATTGTGCTTGAAAAATTGATTTCCTACTCGACGACAGGCCATGCTTGGCGCATTACCTTATTTAAAATGAAATTATTCTTCGACGGGCTTAGTGCGATGATAAATCGAAAAGACTATCGCTCAAAACAGCGACCGGCAATATGCTGGTGGCGTGAGGCAGTGCGACAAGTAAAACAGTAAAAGTATAAAAAGGGTGCGAGGTGTAACTGAGAGTTGAGTATTTACAAGGGAGCGGTGTGAGGATGTGGCAAGTGTAACGCACCGCGGGCAATAAATAAGTTAACTCGAGGACATTTGGTGGCGCAGATGCTTGCGAAAGAACTTAGCCAAAGAAGTTCATGTTGGCAGTTGAGGTTGGATTTACCGGCACCATCTCGGTCAGCACCGTTGTGATTGTGGTTGGTTGCACACTAGTGCTCGTGATGGTCCTATACCTGGTGCTCAAGGCATTGTACACCAAGGTGTACACCTTTGATTTTGTCACTGTAGCCTCGGTCACCGTTGTGACCGTCTTCAGACTGGTGATGCTCGGCGCAGAAGGTGTCGCTTGGAACTGAGGCATCATGCCCAGTTGAGTGGCCAGCACATTCTGCAGCTGAGCCTGCTGCATAGCGAGATTATTGTTGAAAACGGGCACAACCTGGGTAGTGAAGGTGTTGAGCACTTTTTCGGTGGTTCCTGCCGGTTCCAGAATGGTCCTCGATCGGGTTTGTCGACCATCGTAAAAACTCACAATTTTCGTGTTGTACACTGTTTCGGTTTGCATCACTTGTGTTGGCTTGGTTAGTGTGTTGTATTGCGTGGCTTGTTGTTTCATTTGTTGTAAACCGAGGTAAACTGCTGCAAGTTGTGGATTCTGCAACACTGCCGCCAACAAAAGAGGGTTGTTTAGGTCGAACTTTTGCGCGAATTGACTTGGCGGAAACATTTGTGGAAGCGAACCAAACCCGAGACTAGGGTCGATGCTTGGCATGAGGGGTTGGATAGGTGCAACCACACTGGTCTCACTCTCACTCGGCAGACTTGGCATTTCGGTGGCCAACATGATTCCTAAATTAGATTAGTAGAATTAGATTGTTGACCACTGACCAGCTGACTTACCTTCCACCGATGAAGGCTGAATTCCTTGTTCTGCCATGGATAAATCGGTAATTTCACTTCCGTTAAATAGTTCGGTATTGAGTTCACCGCCTACCAAGGTGGAGGTGCCATCTATAAAGGTGACATCACCAGGTGGCAAGGTCCTATATGCGGTAATAAGTTTACGGATGAAAAAGCTTTCAGTCACAGTGTGGCTCTGGGTGGCGGTGCCGTCGAAAACTGGTACTACGGTTGTTCGCATAGTTCGCTCGGTGACTGAGTACGTTCGCGAAATGACCAATCCAGGTGTCTCAGGAATTGAGGTCGCCTCGAGGTCGTTAGCCGAAATGTCTATAGTCGGCTTGACGAGTTGGGTGTCGAACTCAGACTCAGACGGGTGGAGTGTCCGGGCAATGGTGGTGGTCAGTGTCAAGGTCTTCACTTGTAGGTGATTCCCTTCTACGTGCTGTGTGACTTCGCTCGTTATGGTTTGAACTTCTTTGATTACCTTAGATGGATCAATGGCCAATATTGTGTCGTCCTCTATTTTTGAGTCATTCTCTTCTGGGCTAAGTGTAGAGGTTAGGTTCTCTAAGATTTTTTCTTTTGTCTGCTGGTCAATAGTTTTTTGGTTGGCCTGGCTAGATTCTGTCTTATCTTTGAAGTCCTTCGAGTTGTAATATTGCTGCATCTCTTCTGCTTGAGTGGCTGGCAGTTTTGACTTGAATCGATTCATTTTAACCTAACAAAATATGTAAATGGACATTTCTCTACTAATCGCAATGGCACTCACCTTTGGTGACTGTCTGGGTGGCAAAGTAAATCGTCTCGAGCCAACACGTGCTTTTCGCACTTTCACTACTGATTGACTCTCGCGACTTTCTGAGTCATCATGTTCATCTGTATTCTCAGACTTGGCCCATCGCGACTTGAGTGGATTAAGTTGAAATCGTGCGTTCATGTGTCGTGCTTTGGCACTTTCTATCAACTTTTGTGATTTTGCTCGAAGAGGATGGATTTTTTTGTGGCCGGTAATGGCATTTGGAATGGATTCCTCTTCTTTTGGTTGTTCCACATGTCGCACAGGGCTGACCACCCTAGTGGCTGACACAATCGGCAGTTGTGTGTAAGAGCTGGTGGGTCGAATGGTCGGACTTGCCACTTCATTGTCTGGTCTAGCTTTGATTGAGCTTGACAGAATTTGAGCATACTTTCCGCTGATGTAAGTTCCGATCACCTTAGTTTCATAGAGCGTTGTAGAGCCACCATGTACAACACTTCCTCCCAGCACTGTCACAAGACCAGTGGGATAATTTTGCACTGGGCCTTGATTGACTCGGGTCGGTCTGATTTCAGGCAGCTCCTTCGGAGGTTGAGTAGGTGCAATTTGTGCAGTACTGGCCGTGCTTTGACCTGCACTAGGCGAAGGCGTGAACACGATCACTGTGCCATCTACCGTGGTTCGGAAGTTCAAAAAGCCACGAACGGTAACTGTGGGAAGGGATGTTTGAATGGCGATGCTGCTCTGCAATGGTGAGCCATAGAAGGCTTGACCATGGACCAGTGCATGTTGGCCAACTGTGCAAGGAACACAAAGAAGCAATTAGTGGATTGAAGTGCATTGCAAAAGCGAATAAAATGAATGAACTCAACACATTGATGTGAACAAAATGAATGTTGCGAATTAGTGGGAAAGTGAGTGAACATTTCCAATTCAATCAGCCACTAATTATAGTCCGTCTGTACGGTCGGTCGCCTTTAGATGTTTGTTTGTCTAAGGCACTCGATTGACTCAACACAGCCGACGATGATCGATGTGACGCAACACTAATCGACACTGTGATTCTGTTTGCTGAAATCTAATTGGACGCGTCGCTATTTAATATTGAGACTATTATGGATGAGGCGCTCATCACGCGAATGGCGTGCGACTTGTGCGCGATGAGTGATTGTCCAATCAGTGTCCGGCAGTGTGAGTGTGGTCAGTGTGGTCAGACTGATCATCTAACCTAATCTCGATGCTAATGTGCACGCACAGTGTGGTATTTGCCAATTGGTCACAACTAGCCAATATACTCGCCGAATCACCTGTGGCAAGGTCTAATAAGTGAAAGTGCCACACAGTGGACCAATCAAACGGTCACGACTCGCTCCTCGATTAAAATTGCTAATCGAACCATCTCTACCAATTTAGTGATTACTCACCAAACAGGAAAAGTATGGATCACTATGACGGTGGTTTCCTTCCTTTTGACGCTCCACTTATGATCGATGGAGCAAACAACCAAATGGTGCTTAAATGCTTTGCTCGGTTTTGGTTAGTCTAGCAATAGAAATTCTGTTATAAAATCGATGGTCAAATTAGTTTCATTGTAGAAAAGCAATGGTCTAACGGGTTGTTTGTATGGCCAATGAGCATTGTTCACACCAATTCCGCACTCTGCCCTGTCCACTGGTTTGAATATTCACCGAGCAGACTTGCCCAGGCAGAGGCGCCTTCTTGAGCGCACGCCTCGACCGGAGTGTTCACTGTAATTGGCAATGTCCGGCTTCACTTTCTCGTGCCCTATGGCCATCCGCACCAAGCCGGTAGTGTCTATTGACAGTGAAAGCACTAATTGAACACTCGGTGAGCATTCACTCGTCGTTACTGCCTAATTGATCATGTCGGGTGACTGCACTGCATTGAGCAAATGAGCCAATTTAGTTAATTTATTTATTATTAATATTATTAATATTGTTTATATTATTTAGATGGATAATACAATTTAGTTGATTTATATGATTTGATTAATTAGTGTGTGCTATTTCGAAAAGTGCAACTCGCCACAAACACTCGCTTGGGTGTGGATGTCGATTGTTGAATGCAATCGTTTCTGTGTGTGTCGCTCAGTGCCACCATTTGCCGATGCAATCGAATTCGAGACAGTTTGGCCAATCGATTCGAGCCAACTTGCGGGTTGGACAATGGCCCAGTGACTCGTCTGCACTGACGCCATCCACCAACTGACAATGTACCGATGTGGGCACCGAACGATGCTTTATTTGTGCACTCAAGGTCTTTTCAATCTGCCCGAGTGTGACTTACCTCCGAAGTAGACTAATTCTCTGCCCGCCTGATCGATCTCTTTGAGTATACCTTGAAATGGCGCATTAGTGCCAATTTAAATTGTGCCGCAACAATCGAGCTACTAATCCACTGGGCAATCAGTTAATGTCAAGTTTATTTGTCAAATCACTAACAAAGCACATCTATTATTAGCCATTAGCCAAGACTGAGTTTAATTAGCTTGCTCACAACACACAACTCACATGCGCAGCCTGATCGATGGCCAAAAGATGCTAATTGGTTATGTTTGGGTGGACCACTTAAAGCAAATTGCACTGCAACATGTTCGGCTTTGCTCAGTCATTGACTATCATCATCACTATTTGAACACGCAACGGTACCTTTCGCCACACACGCTGCCATTAGTAGTTGTTTGTTGCGAATCGCAACTTACCATCGACACAATGAGAAGATTGCAGTGGCATTGCAATCCACTGGAACGGTCGTATGTCTATTGGTTGGCCTGAAATGTCATCTCACTCCAAACTAGCCTTCCCTTGGATGCGTTTCTTATACTGATAGATCGGTCTACGCTAAATAGCCACACTTGCAGCAGAACCGTTTTATTGCGGATGAATCCTTTTAGCATGCTCCATTGTGTGCTTCCTAGTTTGCTGAATTTATCTCCCAACGGAACACATCACTTTGTCTAGTAACTCGTTTTGGTTTTCAATTTACACTTCGCAGTGAGTCAACTAATTAAAATCGGTGCCACCTGTATTGGCAGTAATTGGACTCATTCATTCGCCTTATCAAACAAAGCAAACTAATTAATTAAAAGTCCGCCATTTGCTTAGGGTTAGCTTGCTACTACTAGTCCATAAGATGGATTGTATTTATAGATCACTGCTGACCATTGCAGTACTCCAATATTGAAGTGATTCAATTGCGATGGCACTGTGAACCTAAATTGTTTAGTGCGATGACCGTTGTATCATTACTCATGAGAGATCTGTTTGTCTGTTTGTGATGCTGGTCAATAGTGAAATTGTTTGTTGCTTCAACATGCGATCATTATGTTTGGGCAATAAATGTGGAGAAACTTGTGTACCAAAAAGGATTTGCACAAGGTGGTCAGCGTAATTGTGTAATGCAATTATTGTGACTCATAGGTCCAGTCACTCTAGTGTCTTTTTGTGACGATCAAATTAGAGACTGTGCTGCGAGCGAATCGATTTGCAGTGACAAGAGCTATTTCGGTGCACTATAAATCGTTGCTTGTGGCATCACAATTTATGGTGGTCCCTTTTGAGTGGAACACTTTCAGGAAAAACAATGCACAATAATCGAAGTTCGATTGAGCGATGAGCCAATTTGTCATTGGAGCCATCGTTGTACAGATTGCTCGGCCACTGACGTTTTAATCTGACTGTCGAATCTGGCCGCCTTAGATCGGAATCAATTTGAATATTTACAAAGTATTTTTAGAAATACCTCATCTCCTTTGATATCGCTTTTGATCCTGACAGATGGGTCTATTTATATCGTTCAATTGAAAGTAATTACTATTGGCCGTATTGAGCATTGAATTTCACTTATTACCTAGTTTGGACCATTATTCAATTACCTATGACAACAAATGACATTTTAAAACTGCAAGATGATCCAAGCTAATCCCATTTGGTTTGCACATCGAAGTTGGTCTAACTTTACACTCATACCTAAGATGAGTGATTGAGAGTGACCAATGGTTCGATGATCATCAGTGGCCCAATAGTGTGACCCAACAGAGTAAGTCAATAGTTCACCTGTCTATTGACTGTCTTTGGTCATTGTTTGCTGGGCGTAATAAAACAAGAGACAAACCAAGTGCGAAACTGTGTCCTATGATTGATGGCATTCACCTGTTGGCAGTTGAGAAGGACTTCTGTGACTCATCATCACTTGCTCATTGTGACGAGTTGTTCCACTCGACAGACTTTTTTGCCTTTGTTTGTGGCTGAGGGCACTTGCCCTTTCGAAATCGTCCACAGCCGACCAAATTGAGTCTTAATTCGCGTTTTGTTAGCGACGCACGGTGCACATCCTCGTCATTGCCATCATTCGCATAGTTTGAATCTTATAAATGCACGCTTTAATTGCCATCTCTACAGCCGTCTCTGTTTGTTGTCATTACGGATTAGGCGAATCGATTGTTGTCCTGCACTGGAACAGTTTACTTTGCACTGTCAGGCATGTTCTCACTCATGTGCTCGATTGTTCTCTCAGTGGCAACTCGAAATGTGTTACAACAGTGCAAACACATTCACTGCTGTGCTTCTCCACCAAAGTAAGCGACATCCATTCCAATTGGTTGTCACTCGACCAATCGTAAATTGACAAACTCTGTTTCAATTCTTGAAATTGAATTGGTCTGCATGTTTTATTAAAGTGGCACAATTGTGACTACTTGCAACTACTTTGAGCACTTTCCTCCACCAGTTCAATTCATCAAAAGATTCGTTTGGAAACTTTGCTTTGCATTGCAGAATCGAGCTTTGGCAGAGCTGTCCTGTGGTGATGTTTGTCTGGCTATAGCTTTCCTCATGGGACACCTTTGTGCTCTATTGGGTCAACATAAACAGGTGATTATTCGATTGACTTGAATGAGCAAACAAAGTCAATCCAATTAAATGAACGTGCCACACTGCTGTGCCATGGCATGCGAGTTGTCTGTTCGATTTAATAACTCGCTATGTCACTGCTCGAGACAATCTCACTAGATCGCACTGTAAGGTTATCTTACTGCTTTAGTTTGTTTGATCTGCGAGTTATCGTTAGAAGCAAACAATGTCCATTATCTATTATGAACCGATTGCATGGCTCATTGAAGCAGTTTGATTGAGCACTTGCAAGTGAGGGCAAAACTTGAGCACTAGTTGAATTGTACTAACCTAGATTGACGATTCGAGCTCGATTCACACCGAAACTAGCAGCCATTAGGAAACGTTCAAATTCCCAATTGAACGGCACTTATTTACGACCGACACTCTCGTATCCCCTATCCCCGTACACACGACCATAAATGTCGATTCAGTTTAATTTATTGAATCTTTATTGGCTCAACTCGATTATCCGCAATTACGGATAAGTCTGTATTGTGCATTCGATTGTTTTGCTCTAAGTGACCTCGATGTCTGGGCCACTAGGCACTGAAGAGGACTTCCTTGAGTGGAGGAAAGTCTCGTTAATAGGTAGGGTCAGTTTGAGGAGAGAAGTAAGTCACGCAGTCACTCGAACATTCATTCAATAGTCTACGGTGAGCTCATGAAGCAGCGATCGGTGAGATGAGCTCGCTCTGATTTAATCTAGTGATCACCGCGTGCAACCGAGATAAATCCACCTGTTGCTTGTTGCTTGTGGCGTCTTCTATTTTGGTTGGTTTTAGTGTCACTCGAACAACTAATGCAACTACCTTCGGCGCTGTCGAGAGAAACAATCGTTCGGAAGAATAGGAAATGCAAACTACGAACTAATAACTGACCTGTACTATCTGGCAGATCGCATTAAGCTCTTATCTGACAGACGGAAAGTCTCTTCTCCCTAGCGATTGTCAGCTTTGCCTTGTCCGTTGTTCGTTGTGCAATGACAATTTGCCGCTTGCATCAATGCTTTCACTATTCGCCTCTCTGGCGGACTAAAGCGAGCTTTCTCATCATTTCAATCTTGACCGATACGTTAGATGTCACAGCAATTGTAGTGATTGATCGATTCACCCACTGGCTGAATTATCTCGCACTATTTTCCACGTTCAAAAAAGTATTACAGGAATGGAAACCCGACTGTTTCGTGTAAAATATGGATTGACTTGCATTGTTCAGTGGGAACGAGACAAAATGCCACCGGTTAGTCTTCACCGGGCATGGTTGCCATTCCCTCGGTTATGGAAGCTATTACTTCCTCATTCTCAGATAACTTTTAAGCTCACTATTGTTTGTCTCCATTTAGACATGCATTACGCTCGATTAGAAGCATTCGCACAAATGGTCGCTGTTTGGAATTGCCTCCCGAGATGCGCTCAAAGAATTGCTCTCACCAATGCTAATGATGATCGAGAAGTTGTCATGCAAATTGAGTGCTTCACTAACCTGTACCGAGACATGTCTCATTCATTTGACATTACGCCTGTGGTCATTGGTCAGCAGTTGTATTCTGTTCTAATCAGCAACTTTCGGTCCGTTTGTGTCATTTTCAAAATTGGATTGACACTCATTGTTTTACTTGGCACCAAGCTCTCACCTGTCACTTTGATGCAATATCACTTAGAGGTACTTTGACAAGGAGCAGTTTATATTTGTATTCGATTACTATCAAGCTCAGTCAAGTCATGCTGCTTCGAGAAATAAAAGTCAATAGATCTAGACCTGTTTGATCAGTGCTGATCGAGCTTTATGGCCAATCACAATTGAAATGTGTGGGGCATCACTTGTGAAATGGCTCGTGTTTGATTTATCGAGCGGAAAGCAGCATCAGGAAGACAAATGCTACGTTACGGCATTATAACGCTATGGCACCAGCATAGTGCTAGAGGTGGAAAGTGATTTGTGATTTGAGAACGGACTGGCAGCGTGTGTGTGTGTGGAGAATTCACTGTGCCTTACTGGTGTCCCCTCAAAACGTGATCCACTAATTATCTGGCATATGAGTCACTTGCTTTATTTAGCATGCTTGTATGTCTCGTTGATTGATGTCATCCTCTGACAACAACCGTTACAGTTAGTAGCACTCCAGTGGCCAATGGCCATTCAACAACCGAATCATACATAATGCAACAAGTGGTCTGTTTTATTTTAAAACCAATCGAATCCGATTCGACACTCTGAGACGGAAGCATTTGATGTGCTCATTTGTCATGAGACTGACTCGTTCGTTATGTTTATTTGTGATGTGCCATTATTGACTTTGGTGCTCAACGAAGGCTCAATGCACTTTCACTGCAGCGATTGATGGTGGTCAGTGAGTCCTTTGTCGGATTCGACCTGGTAGTGGCTTTATTTTTAGTGTTGCGATGACTTGTGCGATAAGAGAAATGATAAGTGACCAAGTAATGTCTGACTGTCTATTTATAGTCGCCCTCGGCCACTGGTTCGCTTGGCATGCACAAAGTCTTACTGGCCAGTTGAGCACTTATCACTTGATTATGGATTCGTGGGTTATGGACGTGTGAAAATGTGAAAATATATATTCTCATAGTAATAAGCAATCAGTGACCACTTTTGGTGTTCTCTTCGACGCGTTACTAATTGTTGAGTGATACGTTTCAATGCTAAAACAATTAGCATCCAGTGAGATGTCTCCTTTGTTGCTATTCGACCACATTTGCACACAATCGTTGCCTTGGGAGTGATGCGCAAAGGCACTGGCACAGTTCAGACCGCTAATGCGGCTGCTAATAATTAATAAGTTCGAGTCCGATTTGCATCAACCCCTCCAATGGAGCCGCCTTGCTTGATTAATTGGCATTAACGTCATGTAATCAAGTGGTGGTCGACATCGCGAAGCAGTGAACACGAGGGCATGGTAACAACAACAACAACAATGGCGTTATATAAGAGAAGTCAATTCTTTATAAGGAATCTAATCACTTGCAACTCAAGTCAAGGTGACTTGGTGGTGTGCTTTGATAAATGGCAAACTTGAAAAGAGCCAGTTTGCCAAGTGAGCCATTTGGCTGGCCAATTGTCCATTGCCCGTGATGGTACGTGTCTGTTTGCATCTGCACGAGACTTACAGTTTGCAGTGATTTACACCACTACACGTTGACAAGTAATGACAGTGACACAAGACCACCACGGGCGTGCTTCTCGCCACAAGGACGCGCTTTGAATTCCAATTGCTCATTGCCCTCTCATACACCTCCAAATGAGTGACTGACTGAGAGTGTGAATGTTTAACTCGTCGTTTACTGCAGCGACAGTCAACTATTATGCTACAAATGGGATCATCAACAATTGAATTTCAACTGCTTTTGGGCATAACGGTACAGCACGTCGCGAGTGTTGCACTTGAAATGACAAGACCAATGCATAACATTGACGAAGATGCATCTCGGAAGGATGTTGCCAAGTGATCTTCCTAGTTGGTCATAGACACACGAGGCTATTGTTCACACCGAGCAACACTTTCCGCTCATTTTGTGGAATTGATTGAATAACTGTCAGCCTTGCTCAAGTTACACTTTCACTTGACGGTTGTGTAGCAGTGAACTCAATTCGAATCAGCTCCGGTGCATGTTTGCATTTGTCCTTTGCATGAGTTACTGTGAACACTGCAAATAGCTTCGTTTACTCTCAATGATTAGTTAATGAGCAACTGAGTGTTGTCTCCCATATATAATAAGCACTGATGCCGGCACTGAATGGTCTTAACGAATGTATTCATTGCAATGTAGCCTTATCAGGATCGCCTTCTTGTTTGCCAGTTAGTCAGTTAGTGGCTTATTTTTATTCTATTGGGTGTACCTGTGCTTGGTCATAATTGAATCGATCTTTAGTATTGATAAGTGTGCAAAATGTATTGCCGACGGTTTTGCCTTGCATGAAAAACTTTCCTTTCAAGCAGCAATTAATTCATTTCAATTTGAAACTGAACACGACTTTTTTCACTGACACTTGTTTAAATGTTTGGTGAACATTCAATTAGTGTTTTCCAGTAAATTCCAGACAATTCCCAAGCAAAGATAGTGTGTAAGATGAGCGATGTCAAGTGGGACTGAGCATTGTTTGCTTAACTGACCAGATAATTGGTTTGCATTAGTGCAGAGGGATGAGTTTGCTTTCACTGTCCAGGTGGCAATCAGGTAGAATAACTCATTAGGCGATGATGTTTTCTATAAATAGTGTGCTAATCGTATTAGCCGGACAAACGCTGGCCACAAACAGGGCTGGCATCAATTATCAAGACGACCCGTTATTAGCTCGATTGATCGATTGGCGGCCAGTTTGATCTGACAATGTGTGCACATATGGCAATACCATTGATCTTGACTGGCCAGCGGCCACACTCATCGAAGGTAACCTTAGTTTAGCAAAGGACCAGTAGCAGTGCTCACTTGTTGACTGCTACCGATCTCTTAAAATAGCAATTCGTCCAATTTGAATCCACGCGTGCCTACGTTTGGCACAGTAAAGCCAAAATATGGCATATTTGCATAGATGGGCAGATTAGGCAGAGGACAATGACTTGTCTGGTCGGATCATTTTCAAGTGTACTCAAGCCATTAATCTCAATGTGGCCGTAATTGATCTTTCCTCTAAATATTGGTTAATCGGTCTGCAAGGCAATTACTGTAATCCTAGGTATGCGACACGATCCACTCCGAGCATTGACAAATGTTCACTGAACTATTTGGCCTAAATGCTCTCAAAAATATATATCTAAATAATATATTTCAATAAAGCAATTTTCAAATGTAATGGTCCTCAACATTCGCTGAAGTGTTGCATATTCGGATGGAAACCAAAAACTCACCCAACAAAAGTATTGAGATGAAGTGAACTGTCACAATCGAACGACTCATTTTGAGTGGCGTGCTGGATGTAGTCGATTATAGCACGTTGATTATTAACATTTGAACTCGGTCACATTTGAATCGATCCGTATGGCTGTGGCTTGAAGCTTATGAAAGCTTAAAATGAAGATTATGGATACACCAATAAAGTAGAAGGAAGCAAGGATGCTGAGGTATCACTGATAATTCACAAATTATAATTTTAAAAATTGAAGTTGCTGATCTATTACTATGGAGACTATATTTAGTGTTTGATCACTAGACACGGAATGCACCGACACTGAAAGTAGACGGTTGTGGGAAACAAACACAAACTGACGATAACGAAAGTCTTCTTGGTTGGTTGCAGCCGGCAGCACTACTGACTTGGTGATTGACTGACTGACTGAGGTGCACTTGTCTTCTCTCAAGCAAGTGGCCACAGAAAGAGAACGAGAGAAATAATAGGATGGCAAAAGTGTCAAGCGTTGGACTCACTTTCGCATGCAGACTCAAGTCTGCAGACATGTACAGGCTGAGGCATTCTTAGCCAGCCGTCTAATTATAAACTGGGGAGAGTGTAGATGATAGGAAAGGGCGCCATCAACGAAACCAGTTGCCTGCCGCACAGAATGATCAGTGGTCAGTGGCCATCTCCGTCCGAGCCACTGTGAGCATCTGCGCCATTGTGGCTGTAATGGTCCTCTCTCGGTTGGCCACTCGTGTCCTGGCTGTCTCACGATGAGTCAAACTCAGTGACTAGCCATTGGCCAGAGTATCATCACAACGGACAAAAACTAATTTGTTCAGTCAATTGTTGCTGTGGGCACACTTGTGACTTGTGTCGCCCGTCTGTGCACTTTAGAATCACTCGATCTGCTTTCCTATGCAGTTCATCTTGATTTGCACCTCACTCCTGTGGTCACGACGGTGTTGGTGGCCAGTGGGCACTGACACTGCCAGTGTCACAATGGCCAGATTCAATCATTGCTCTATTACACTATTAACTCATTCGTACGAAAGTATGTGTCAGGATAATAGATTGCTCTCAAATTGGTGCTAAGTGGTGCTCATTATCTGATGGTGGTGCCTACTGGCAAAGTGTCGTGCACAACACTTGATTAATCGGCTGTCTATTCGCATATTGGCCACCCATTAAGTAGATCACTGCACAACCGAAGATTCGGTTTCTCTAAATATTGGAGTATTTGCACAGTCACATTGTTGCACTGTAGTTGCCTATAAGTAAAATACAATTCAAGTATGAACACTTGGTAAGTGGACCCAACAAGTGGCATGCCTTAGCATAGATTTATTCGGATGGACAATGCTTGTTGTGAACAAATGTCTGAACAAGTGCCTGAACAAGTGTCCAACAAAACATTGTAGCCATTTTATTGTTCGATTGATTGGCAATTGTGCTCAGGTCAAAATAATCAAACGATTAAAGCTGTGTGTGACATAATCCATTCGCCTTGAGTACAATAAAGCTAACGCATCATTGGCCGAAGTGATCGTAGTGATCGGTCTCAATCTGTCCGATCAACAGCAATTAAATCGTAATCTATTTAGCACCATTGCATTGCAATAGGTCTACAACAGTATACTGCCACAATGTAGTTGAGCAATGTACACGAGTATGGCAAAGTGATTGCTAAAGGAATCCGTCTCACTCGATATAGTATTCCTAGTTTGGATGTGCAAATTGGACGCGTTGACGCAACTGGATCGTGCATGTCTTCCCGTTAGTGGCCAATGGTCAGCCGCCGGTATTGGTTTCCATCACTGACCGAGTACATCAATTGCCATTGTGTGCCATGCCATAATGACGGGCTTCGAATGGCCACCATAAATCGATACTGTTTGCTGTGTTCTCCATTCACTTTGATTGCCACTAATCAAGCTGCCATCAATAAATTAGCGCTAATGTGCCTCATTGCCTGCATTACATCACCTAAGGATTTGCATAGGAGCGAACAAGTGATTATGTCCAAGATCACCAGTGACTTGACGCATTGACTGTTTCGAATGTTTTCAATGTTCCATATTGTTTCGCTGTCCTCACATGAATCCACTCGGCGACAAGCAAACAAAGATCGACTCATCAATCGGTAGTCGGCAAAGGAATCGATTGTTGATGCGTCGACAGGGCGACCACTTGATTGATCAGCTCGGTGCAACACTTCTCATGCGACGAGCATCTCCATTTAATGACTGGGAACGGCATCGATTTTGTGTGCACCATCTCCCATTGCCAAACAAATGGCTATTGTTCGGCACTAATGCCCAACTCGACCAGCTTCCCTTGTCGGTGGCAAATCAATTGTCAATAATGCCGTTTACTTAATTGCGGATAATGCGATCATTGGAGTGAGCATTGAACGATGCTTCTCGCAAATCACCGCCATTCACATTGAATTTATTGAATTGATCGTGTTGACTATTCCACTCGTAAATTACAGTCCATTGGAATTGTTTCAGAATTGAGAATTCTAATTATTTGGAAAAATTTGTAAATATGTATCTATAAATAGATTGGAAGCAGAATCAGAAGAATTGACCACAGCCAAATATATTCGACCGAACATGGATCAATGTCACTACAGTCAGGTTGTTCAGGCCCACTGCAGGAATGCACTTACGAGCTGCATCTCCAAATGGTACTTCTTGAAAGTAACCAATTAACGGTTTGCTAATGCACGTATGCACTGATCGATGTTTACATTCACTCTTTTGATCACTCTTAAGATGCTTGCAAGTGAATAGAACTTGTGGCTAATTCACTCCTCGATTAATTGGCCGGCCACAGTAGCTTTCCACTGCATTACAACAAGCCAATCATGTGTTTGTCTACAAACATAAAGGCCAATCTGGCCCATTTCAATGCTCTACCGTTTGTGGTAATAATAGACAAAATGCATGAGTGAATTAATTAGTTTGCCATTGTGCATTCCAATTGCTTCTCGATTGCCTCTGTTTTGCATTTGGTTTGGCAACAAACGAGATTGGGTTCACTTTAAATTGCGATGCTCAACCACAATCGATGTTTGCATTGTCTCATCGACAAGGTTGCCTTCATCCATCCACCCAGACAGTTTTGTTCTGGACGGTGTTCGTTCTAATTGTGTTTGTAGATCGAAACGTGAGCTATTAATAGACAGTGAGAAGAGCGGACAAATTAATATTGATAGCTCGATAATTGCTATTTATTTATTCTATTATGCTGTCTTCGCGGAATGGTCAATTCTAGGCTTGATTTGCATTAAATGGTGCCACTCGACAGACAATCGCAACTGCATCCAAGGTCGCCGTTTGACAATTAATCGATGCTCTTCTAGGTGTTCATTCGAACAACTCGAGTCATGGTTTGCTTTGGCTCACTGCCATTGCCAGCACAAATCTAATTTGAATGACTCCTTTGCGCCTATTGATCAGTTGTGAGTGCAATGTTTCAGTTGGCTCTACTTTTTGGTTTGGATGAGTCGGCTAGAATGGAGACAGCGTAGAGCACCTTTAATTTGCCTAATGATCAGTACAGGCCTTGTACTTCCTATTGATGCCTTACTAACCGTTTAAACGTTTGCCAAGTGCGTCGAAGTACAAAGAAAAGCTCCACGCACTGATTCCAACGAGATTTATCTCTTCACCGAAGTATTGTGCACTGAATCAAACAATCGACCATTGTCACGTTGATCGATAGCCTTGCGCACTTTCTTCACTTTGCTCCATGTCCGACCCGACCAACTCGGTTTCTAATGACAACTTCAATGGTCACTTTGATCGAATCCTTTTCATACTGATGAGTGCATTCGATTCTGCCTGTGAATTCGATTAGATTGCTCACTTTGATGAAACTTGGTTATTGGCAACAAACGATGTCCGGTGACCATTGGCCAGGTTTGCTAGTTTTGTTATCGTTTATAATGGCTGATCGATTAATGTAAATGAAATGCATTTGCATTGTTTTCACTTTGTATCAATATGGTCGCTAGAGTAATATTAATATTAATTGATGGTGCACATATATGCTGTTCTAACAGTTTGAGCAACACTTGATCAGGTGCAATTCCACAATGAGTGGCTGTGGTGATTAATCGGCTAGTAATGGCACATTTCGTTGAGTGATCGTTCCAAATCGACCGCTAATGAGACTCAATTTGTGAACAATCCTTACCCCGAACACCTCCAGACCGACAATAAATCAATAGCTGTTGCAATTCTTATTGACAGTTTCGAATGCCACCGATTGCTCTGGATGGACGACCAAGTGAAATGCGATCAACTATGCACTCGATCCACAACAATGAGGCAAACTTTCCATTTTTACACTCACAAGTCACTAGTGACTATAGTCTGCCACATCTCGATCGGCCACTCGTTTCAATACAATTTAAATAACAAACAGACAAGTGAATTCTATAAGCGTCAAGGTTGTGAATGCGTGACTGTGGTCTGCTTTGTGTTGGTTCATTCCAAGTAGATCAATCCTTTTCCCTCGAACCACCACGGAGACGTGCTCAATAGCCAATTAGCCTGTTGACTTGTGCATATTTGCGTGGAAAAGTTCAATTCTGAGAACAGTTGAAATGGTGTCCAATCACGAATCGAAGCTAACCTTGTCAGCCATTTTGCATCGATGTATTGACATATCATTCCTCCTGTCACAGTCTCATCTCACTTGTCTTCTAATGCAATATGCACTGTAGAGCATTCATTTGTATTGCTATATTTAGATGGTTCGTGTGACCATAGATGTCATTTATTTTGTTGTGGATAATTCACCTTTCAATGATGGCATTAATTTATGGTCGACTCAATCCTCTCGCCACGTCAAATGGACATTCGAATGCACACCTGATGATGATGGCATATTGAACGATCTACTGGACAGGCTTAGCTCTCATGAAGTCTTCACCCCACTGAACATACGAAAACAAGTTGCCAATTTGACTCGTGTCAACCTAGACTTTGATGTACAATTTTTGTTTGTCTCTTTGCCATTGGATCAAGTTTCTCTCTGTCACATTTGCGGTCTGATACCGATTGGTCGATCGAAGCTGTCACTCGGACTGTCACAAAAAAGACTCGACTTGACAGTGGTTGGTTCAGTCGGTCGATGCTTTGGCAATGTTAAGGTCACCCAGGCCAGCCACATTTGCAAATTTTTGCAGAAAAATATTAACGTTCCCTTTGCTTAACTTTCCTGCATTTTCTGCTGAAGTGGCAGCGCTAAGGTCACCCAAGCGCCCGACTCCTGGTATTGCCTGGAGCCATTACCAGTGGACATCGAAATGGTCTGCTGTCATGTGCAGTCCGCATCACATTGTATGTTAATGATCACTAGGCGTTTTCGCCTGCCAACAAATGAACCACTTTTGCCTCGCTGATCATTGCACACAGGCAGTATTGATTGTATTGTGCCAATCGGCACATAACTTACCAACCGTTGTAAATAACATTCAATGTCAATCGTCATATAAAGAAACAGAGAAGCAACGAGCAAAACAAGACTAAAGCACCAAATCGACTTGTACGGCAATCCGTGTCACTAGGAGCGAGTGTCACCTAGGCTTATTAGCATGTTGTCAGACCAATTGAAACAAATCTGCTTTGGTACCAGGCTACTAGTGCCTCCGCTCAAGTGGATAAATCGAATGTAAATAGTAATTCGAATCAAGACAAGCCAATTTGCTTGTTGCCCAATTGGCCAATTTGATAATTATGCCGACAGTGCCGAATGTTCCACACAAACTTGGTAATTCGCAATTCGATGGCCTACTTCAAATGTTATTTTGGTTACTTCTCGGAAGGCACATCGACACGTGCGCTAAGAATAAGAAACATTTAAATGTTATCTTTAATATTAAAATGTTGAAGTGAATAATAAAAATGAACCGACTTGTTCACAATAAGAAACAAGTCCGAACACGCTTCATTTGTTCTTGGGAGGAATGTGTACATTGTTAGTCCTCAAATAGGAACCGGCTTATATTTTAAAATTTGTTGTCTTGTCAGCAGAATTGACGAAAGCACGCTGTATTTGGCCAACATGCTTGAATGTGGCGATTACTGGGATGTGTGTTGACCATTGTTGGTTATTGCATTTTAATCATTGTCCAATTAATCATCGCACACTTGTGCAAGCGCACTTTATTGCCTCAATATTAGCTCAACACTTGATGGCTCGAATAGCTCCAAATTTCAAGGGAAGACTCAACTCAGCTCCACTTGTGAGTGCGAATGTTTTGAAGAGATGCTCGTTGCACCAGTGCCGCACGAACGCGTTGTGAAATAGATTTACAATTTGAACTGCCAACTGTTGTTTCGCTCGTTACTTTACTAATTGAATTGTTGCATGCTCACAGCTCACTGTGCACGTTTGCACTGTCATTTGAATAAATACATGGCGCCATTCACTGACCAGCGAGCAAATAATCACTTTATTGCCTACCTTCTTATTCTGTTCAGGTTGGGTCGGAATGAACGAAATTGATCAAACTGTAACATTACTACCCGACCAATGACCAATGAGCAACGTCTGGCTTCAAACAAAGCTACTTCCAGTGAGCAAGCTACCAAGTAATTGAGAAGATTACGCAAATGGCGTAAGTGTTGGCTGTGGTAATAAAATAATTAAGTTATATGTCAGTGCTAATTGCGATCGCTCATTGACTGTCGATGTAGGCTTGTTCCATTTATGTAATAGACGATTAATTGTTCGTATTACCATAAGAAAGGCTACTCGTTCGGTGGACTCGAAGGTCTGTTCGTTGAGCAAAGTGGTCTATGTGTGCACTTGGCCAGTGACCACTCACCGGCCGCTGTCCACCTGGCTCACTTGCCGATAGTAATCAGGCAGTCTCGAGTCGGCAGAAGGAGAGCAGTTGGAAAATGCGATCAATGCGATCGATAATGAATAACGCACAGAGGATTGATATATTTGCACAATGGAAAGGAGACAATGGCAAGTGGGAGAAATGCTTGTATGCCTCGGTAACCTTTCACTGGGCGCCATTATGTAACGAAATGAACGTGAACATATTCTCAGGCAAATCGAATTACGACCACTGGACCGACCTGTCGTTGGGAATGCCAGCGATTCGCCCAATTTGCAAAGGACAAATGCCTGTGAGGATATCAACATTGGCCAAGGATTCACTGCCACCGTCGAGTGAAGTTGTCATCACAGGGAAGTGACGCCAAACGATGTCGGCAATGCATCGGACGTGTCGGAGGCATGTCCGAGCAAGTCTGCCTCTCACCAGTGCCACACCAAGCACGCAAACAGTGAGTGTGGTCAGTGGAGCATTATGCAACCGAGTCTGGTCGAATCGAATCACTTGCTCGTGGCCACAGTCACTCATCATGAAGCGATGTTGCACAAAATGCATCATTCAAGGTGACACCACAGCCACAACAATCCATGTCCGACAGTTCGTGTTGAATTCTGCTTGTTAATGCCTTATCGATTCGTTCCTTCCTAATGTCCGATTCCTGTCATTCACACAATGATACACACACTCACACACAAGGCTTGCTTTGCCTGTTTACAAGTTTACGCACAATCTTAACGAGCACAAATCGATGAATGTGCCTCTTTGAGAATGATGTTACGCCGAGAATTACTGAATCGCATTGGCAATAGTATAAAGTATTGTTTTGCAATGGCCACTAATTCTAGATAATGGTCAATGGAATAATTAACCAAACAGCTCTATCCAGAATGCATAGATGTTGCAAAATGAGCAAGATGTATTATTTAATGACAAATCGGCGTGATATAAAGCATAATGGCTCGTTAACAACAATAGCCACTGAGCAATGCTGCTCTAGTCAAGAGAATTGCATCGATTTCTATCAGGATTGCACAACCGACAAGATGGCATTTATAGCATCACTGAAAGTGGCCACCACCAAACTAGGAGCAGGCTCGATCTTACTTTCATCTCCATCGCGATATTTGCCTGTCTTAACAAGGATTCCTTTTAAGCCAATCGCTTGTGCTCCAGCGACATCATCTCGAACATCCTAAACAGGATCAATAAAACAAAAATTTCATACTCTAAACGATTTGACAGTAGAACATAATAAAACATACATCACCAATCATAACTGCTTCCTCAGGAAGCAGTGTCAAATCTATTGAATGAAGTGAACGCATAAAAAAGTTTTTTTCAGGCTTGCCAACGACAATAACTCGTTCGGGTCGAATGTCTGCGGCATAAGCGAGAGCTTTCACAAAAGGACCAGGTCCAAGAGATAAGCCTTTAGAGGTTTTGAAGTATCGCCCTTGGTGTATTGCCACTAGCTTTGCCCCATCTAACAGCTTTTGAAAAGCGACATTCATCGATTCGTAGTTAAAGTGAGAAGGTGCCAGACCGACAACAACAGCTTCACCTGATTGTATAGAAAAACTATTCATAATAAAAGATTCTTTGTCAACAATATAATAATTGCCTTTGTAGCTGTTAGACTCATTCAAAATATCTTGAAAGTCTTCAAGAGCAGCATCTTCAAGCATAAGATGAGGCTTTAATTGTTCACTTTTGACTAAATCTTTAGCTGCCACTAAAGAAGTGAATATTTGTTCTCTTTCTATATCAAAGCCCATTAGCTTAAGTCGAGAATAAAGTACATTCTGACTTTCTTTGGTTGTATTCGTAACGAATTTATACTTTAGCTTTGATTGTTTTAATCTAACAAGAATATAAGTTAATGTTCTTGTTTCGAAAGTAACCAACTAAACACCTTTTCAGTGCTTCAATTGAACCAGGTACTTCGCTGGATTCAATGTGAATGGTACCACTCAAGTCAATTAGAACTGCTTTCACCTTCGAAAACATTTCTGCTTCTTCATGTGATATTTCCTAGAGAAGCAAACTTGTGAAACTAATCTAATCTAAAAGAATTGATTCATTAGAAATTCAATTTAAAATAAAATATTTTATTGCATACCAGTTGCACTTATTGGAAATATTGTCAAAAAAAAACAACTTGGTTTAGTCAACTAATTTACTTTGTAGTACAAACTTTGTACAGTTTCGCTTTTGCATGTAAACAAAAACGTACTATACTGATAGACACAAATGACGAAAAGCGAGTGTTCAGAAGAATATTTTAGGGGCAGCACTTTCCCCAGTCAATTGTTAACAATTGGCGTGTTACAATAGAATTGAGCATGTCGGGATTTTGTCATTGGGTTGTACTACCCTCAAAAATCAAGCTAGCTCGGCTATCGACTACAAAGAACATAGCAAGTTGGCGCCAAAAGGCTACAAAGGACCTCCCCTTGGTAAGTGTCAGCAGGGAAGCTGCATTGTTAAATCTCCACTCTCGCTCTCTAGACGCAGACCTTTAATTCGTGACAATTTGCTTGAATCTCCTCTGTTGAAATCTACGCGCCTTCATAATGCAGATCCGAGATTACGAAAAGGACAAGGAAATCATCCGTGAGGTGATTCTTGGACCGAACTACACTGACAAGCTGGTTGCTGTTGCTCATCGAGAACAAGTGAGTTTTGTCATCGATCTGGATGATGTTGAAAAAGTGGATCCCGAGTTAAGTGAGGCTATTGTGAACAACACCAGAAGATATGTACTCTTGTTCTCGACTGTGGTAGATGAACTTTTGCCCGAATACAAGGTTAATCAAATATTACACAAAGATACTTTTGATGTTTTTATTGAACATCGACTACATGCCGAACAAAGGCAACAACAAGAAAATGGCATTGCGAATGAGGCAAATTTTCTCTCGAAATATCCTCCAGAACTAATGAGACGTTACGAATTGTATTTCAAGCCTTCTTCTATACAAAAAGCTATTGCTGTTCGCCAAGTCAAGTCCAAAGATATTGGCAAGTTTGTTTCTATTTCGGGAATTGTTACTAGATGTAGTGAAGTTAAACCAATGTTGATGGTGGCCACTTACACTTGTGACTCTTGCGCTGCCGAAACATATCAACCAATTGGGTCCAGTAATGTAATGCCTCTCGAGCGTTGTCAGAGTGAAGAATGTAAAGCCAATCGAGTTTCGGGTCGTCTATTCTTGCAAACTCGTGGTTCAAAATTTATGAAATTTCAAGAACTTCGAATTCAGGAGCACAGTAGAGATGTGCCAATTGGAAATATTCCTCGAAGCATTAATGTTGTTTGTCGGGGCGAAATGACTCGACTGACCTTGCCTGGTGATCATGTCCATGTTTCTGGAATATTTTATCCTGTTGCTCGCACTGGCTTTTACCAACTAATGGGAGGCTTATTGGCTGACACTTATCTTGAAGCTCACAGAATTGCAATTACGAACAAAACTGAAGACGAAGAAGATGAAGAAATGACTGATGACGAATTTCGACAATATATACTGCAAGATAATATTAACATCAATCGACTAGCTTGCAGTATTGCTCCTGAAATCTTTGGACATTTGGATCTAAAGAAAGCTTTACTGTTGCTGCTAGTTGGCGGTGTTGATCAAAATACAAATGGCATGAAAATCAGAGGTGCTATCAATATCTGCTTAATGGGAGATCCTGGTGTGGCAAAGTCTCAGCTTCTTGGCTTTATCGGTAATTAATTGTGTAATATTTGTGTAGTGTTTTTATTATAACCATTTTGTTTCCTTTAGATCGAATTTCCCCTCGCAGTCAGTACACCACAGGTCGAGGTTCATCTGGTGTTGGTCTTACGGCCGCAGTCATGAAAGACCCAATTACTGGCGAATTTATTCTTGAAGGAGGTGCTTTGGTTCTAGCTGACCAAGGTATTTGTTGCATTGATGAATTTGATAAAATGCTCGAAGGAGACCGTACTGCTATCCACGAAGTGATGGAACAGCAAACTATTTCCATAGCCAAAGCTGGCATTATGACCACACTGAATGCTCGTGTTTCTATTTTGGCTGCCGCTAACCCTGTTTACGGTCGATACAATCCTAAAAAATCCATCGAACATAATATTCAACTTCCTGCTGCTTTATTGTCTCGATTTGACTTGATCTGGCTTATAACCGATCAGCCTAATCGAGACAACGATTTGAAGTTGGCCCATCACATTGCTTATGTTCATCAACACTGTTGCGAGCCACCTCTTGAATTCGAACCTCTCCCGATTAAGATAATGCGTAGATATATTCAGTTGGCTAAGAAGTATAATCCCGTGGTTCCTTCGCATTTAACTGAAGACACTGTGGCTGCTTACATCAACATGAGAAACGAAGCTCGAAATAACAAAAATACCACATTTACTTCTGCCCGTACTTTACTGGGCATACTTCGTTTAGCTACTGCTTTGGTGAGTTGTTATTTTCTTAATTGACAAAATCTAATTACTTTGCCTTATAATTCAGGCGCGATTGAGACTTGCTGATGTTGTCGAAAGAGGCGACATAACTGAAGCTATTCGTTTAATTGATGTTTCCAAGTCTTCCATTAATCAGCACGTCGAGCACGCTTCTGTTTCGAAAAACGAAAAGATTTATCAATTTATTCACGATATTAGTGTGAATACTAAATGTCGCGAAGTTGAAATGGGCGTTGTAATTGAACAATGTCTTGCTCGAGGATATACCAATGATGAAATTGAAGAAGCCATCGAAGAGTTTGAACTGAACAACATGTGGCATGTCAACTCTTCTCGTACTAAGATTATATTCGTCTAATGTAACACTAATTGTGAATTATTATCTTTTATTCTTTTACATTTATTAAATTTTTAATCTGACAACTTGAAGAAAATTAAACAATTATTTTAAACATACACTTTATCAAATGTCAAATATCGATTTCATTATAGACAATTTGCAACAATGAATTCATTATTGCAAATCCCACTGATCTAATGTATTTGACTTTAATAAATGATTTGTATTCACGGGTTCATTTGATTTGTTGTGAGTTTTTTATTTGAAAATCATGAATGTGCCTGCACAACAACTTTATCAAATTGATGTCAATAGATTTGTCTCCACTTTATCTATGGAAAATAATCTTGCAAATAAAAGTGATAAATGTACCATGAGTATATACAATTGATTTACAAAGGTTCAAACATTGGTCAAATAAAACTTGCATTTACTTGAATGATTTGAATCAAATAATTTGAAGCTAAAACAACTGTTCACATACTATGTGACAAGCCATATGTTTTGTTCTACGGCACATGCGCAACCAGAGTGACAGCATTACAAAGCACTTTCCCGTTGTTTGTCTGTCTACTTGATTTAGCCCGATCATTCAGTTTGCTTCACTTCGTCAGTTCACTTGTCTCAGAATGGCCGCGAAAGCAAAATTCTCTTACAACGATGGTTTCGGCAACCAACACAGCCAACAGCCCATTTCTACTGGAACCTCGGTAATTGGTGTGGCTTTTGATAAAGGAGTCATCATTGCTGCTGATCAGCTGGCCAGCTATGGCTCTTTGGCTCGTTTTCGAAATGTTCAACGAGTTGCTCAGGTTAACGATAAAACCATCATTGGTTGTGGAGGCGATTATGCTGACTATCAGTTTTTGATGCAATACATCGAACAAAGAGTCATCGAAGAAGCTTCTTTTGAAGACAACCATCAAATGAGCCCAAATTCTCTGCACACTTGGCTTACCCGAATTCAATACAACAAGCGCTCTAACTTTGACCCTTTGTGGTGTAACTGGCTGGTCGGCGGTTTAGACCATGATGGTAAATCTTTTTTAATTTAATTGTTTTTATACTAATTTGTTTTTTAGCCAAACCGTTTCTCGGTTATGTTGACAAGCTCGGCACTGCTTTCTCTTGTCCAATAATTGCCACCGGTTTTGGTGCTTATTTGGCAACTCCAGTTTTGCGTGAGGAATTCGACGCTAAGAAAGGACAATTTACTGAAGATGAAGCGCTCAAGCTGGTTCAAAAGTGCTTGGAGATTCTGTACTACCGTGATGCTCGCTCCTGGAATCGCTATCACATTGCAGTCGTCAATGAAAAGGGTTCTCGTGTTGAAGGACCATTTAAGATAAATTCTGATTGGCAGTTTGCCACCATGGTTACTGGTTATGAATAATTTATAATTCTTCAAACATTTTATGGTCATTAAATTTATTACTTGTACTTTTTAATGTCACCTCAATGAATTAAGAAAAATGAAATTTTGTCCATGCAAATAATTATCTAGAAGCTTTTTACTGATTTTCAATATATAACTGACGATTTTGATTTACCGAATCTTGATTTATCATTGCTAGACTTGTTTTCAATTGCAAGAAGAACTTCAATCAATCAAAAATTAAAGCAAATAATTAGTATTGACAGACAATTCATAAGTTGTAATGATCATCAATTAGTTTATTAGTACAATATTAGTGGAAAATATGTCTACATAAAAGCATGTTCTTGACTTTATGGCCTATTTTACTCATGTCAATAACTAGGAAAAGCTTTGATGATGTCAATTTCGTCAGGACTATACTTGGCTGTGGAAAGTTTCCAGATGGAGTCGAGAGTGGAGTTGAGATCGAACGAGCTTGTGGGTTCATACTTGGGATGGTCCAAATAACTTGTGTTGCTGAACACTGCATCTGGATTGTAAAGTCGAGTCAGGTTACTGAACACCTCTCCCATGTGTCTGTCAAGACAATTGGTGTTGGAATTGTTGCCACAGGCAGCTGCTATGTCCGCTTCCCAAAAGGACGATTCTTGTCCGGCACCGAAAGACGACAATAATGATAACACCAGGCTGCTCAAAAGAAAAAGGTTAACGGGATGCATATTGACCAAAGAGGCAAGCAAATTGTTAATAATGGAACGAATGACAGCAATGACACCCAAACTAGACTAGTAAACTCTAGGTCTCCGCGCCTTTATAGCCATGGCTATAAACCACTCGAAGCTCAATGGATGAGTCACTTCACACCTTTAACCATGACTATTGACCTATGACAGTCTAATTATAGGCAAATGTTTTCATTGATTTGTAGTCTGGTTTCTCATATATTATATGTTTACTACATCTTATCAATATCATATGAAATGAAAATATTTAGGTTCATAGCTTTCTTGCTGGTTCAAGATTGTTACAAACACTGAGGTATCACAGCATACTTTAAACATAAACTAAGTATGGATTGTTGAATTTCTGTTTTGAATCTTTTGATTTTCAAAATGACACCAATGCAAATTATAAAACAGAGGTAGCGCCATCTCTCCTACAATCTTCCTCAACATGCAACATAAGAAGAAGATTATTTAGATTATTAAGATTTCTCAATTAGTATCTACATCGAATTTACTGTTCCTTGAAGAAAAATCTTTAATGTGTAATGGCCATTTTTAGAATTATCTATAAGATCATACAGTACATTAAATTAGAGTACAACTTGAAAATAATTGGAAAATTTGAATAAACGACAAGAAGAATGAAGAATTCTGTTAGCAGCATCATGCAGTTTATTCGATTGATTCGATCGATCGATGACCAATGATTGACCAACATTGAAATGCAAGTCATTATTTGTTGTTCGAAAAAAGTGACATTTACTTTAAAACTGCTCCGTTTCTAGAGTAATTCATTATTATTTTTGTTTCTGTCTTTTTGCTATTACAGCCAACTTACAAATGCAACTAACTACTTGCTTCTTCCTTAGCGCTTTAGTCTTTGCGGCCAGTGCTGATTGGACATTCACTACCAAACTTGAATGCTCCGAACAGATCGAGGACTTGCTTGGCTTTGGCTCCCGCTTCCAAGTGGACATTTCCGAGCTCCTTAACAAAGCTTTTTCCAGCAAGGCGAGCTGTTTGGAATTCGGCGACTTCCTGCGTCGAAAACTGGGCACCTACATCGACTTCAACCAGTGGAACTCCCTGGATGAGTCCGATCGTCGCCAATTGGCCAACAAGCTGATACCCTTGTTGCATTATCGCTCAATGATGGCCGAGGAATCCAGAGGAAACTTGTCTTCCCAAGAACGGCTCACAGAGGAAGTGCTGCAGTCGAAACTGTTTGCAAGTAACCTCTTCGAGGTATCCGACGATCTGCAGCAAAACGGCGCCTCTTGTTCCCAAAGAGTGCAACAGAGTCTGCAGGTGTTTGAACCCTTGGTGGCTGAGCTGAGCGCTTACCTTGACAGCTTCAACAGCTCCATTTGCAGTATCTTTGTGGGCAAGCTGAAGTCATCTCTGCTTGAGTTGACGCGTCTAAGCAACTCGGACTGGCTCTCTCTGTCGAACCTTACCAAGTCCAAGATTGTCAAGGGCCTCTTTCCTGTCATGCACACCCACGGCAACAAGCCAAGCATTACCAAGCTGAGCTCCTCGGAACGGATCTGGAAAGAACTTTCCAAACACGAGGTCTTCCTTGGGGACATCTTTGCATCTGTCCATGCAGTCAATTTGAATGTCAGCCTCGGGTCTGAGCCAATGGCTAACTTAACTGCCAACAGTACTGGACCTCAACCTGATGGCAACTTGGTCTCTACTGGAGAACATCACTGGCGCATACTTTTGTGGGTTGTGATGTGCCTCACTGTGGGCATCGTTATTTTCCTAGGACTCCGCTTTCTCAACGTGATTCCTAGCTTCGCCTCTAATTAATTAGGCTAACTTAGCTAACATAACTTGCTTGTTAGCTCACTGGCCATCTATCGATCGGCTTCAGTTTAAATTATTATCTTATTATTTTAAGATGTTCTTCTATTAAATTTTTATTTTTATTTTTATATCCATTATTTACCAATTTCATTATGATATATTTTTGACCCCTTATTTGCTGGAATGCAATCTTTTGACCTTAAGGCAACGGACACATTTTTGTGTGCCAGATGTCTCATAGCAATTGCAATGAGTCGGTTAAATATTTTCGTTCACACTGTAGATCGACTTCATCTCATATCACAGTAAAAGACATTCGCCACCAATAGATGGCACACAAGTGCTGTTCAACTAATTTGATGAAAGTAAATTGGCCATTGCTCTTGATTGTCAGTTCACTGATGAGATGAATTGATGATAGTGCCAATTGTGAGCAATCGAAGTGTGCGATCGATGAGCCAAGCTGGCAAACAAGTGAACATGCCCCTTGTTGCGAGTGGTGTGCAGAGTATCAAACAGAAGACCATTTGGATCGAAAGTGTTGGGAGTGGCATAACCGGTGGGCCAGGCAAGAATGGCTCGTCAGTGCGAGTTAGGTGCCGTGTTGGTCTATATACGGTGCGAGCGACTCGACTCGATTCATGAATGGGCCAGTGCAGTCCAGAGGAGTGCGCCAGTGGTCGAATCAGGGATGCTCTGCTTCCGTTATTGGCACAGTGCCCCTGCCAACTCACAAACTCCATGCAACCGTCAATGCGAGCTTCAGTATGTGTGCTCGAGTCCTACAAACAAGTGTCCATTTAGCAAGTGGACTGGCCAGTGATCACTGGCCGACTGTTGATTGGGCCAATACAATTGATTGATGCAATTCACATACGACCAGTGCACGAATTGGCGTGAATGTTGTTCGGTGCTCGACTCGATGGAACCATTCGGTGGTCGATAATGGAGGTGTGATGTGACTGTGTGACAGGCGTCATTGGTGAACTATTTCGCTGGTTAGGTGTTTGTGTTGGTGGTGTGTCACAGAGCAACATTTCATCACTTGCAGACAGATTGGCAGCGATCGCGCCATCTTCGCAGCCATCCCTCCACTCACCACCACTCTCCACGACTCACCGTGTCATCTTCAATCCTCATCCTATCCATCCACGCTCGTCTTGTCCCATCGCATCCCGTCCTGTCCTCATCCTATCGCATCGTTGCCTATCTTTGTTTATTCTTGACGATTTTCCCTGTTTTTATTTTTGCTGTCTCGCTTTATTTGCAGTGGTTTTGGTGCACTTTCGCCAAATGCGAATCTCAGTAACTTCGGTGCTTCCAGCCATTGGCAGTTGATGACAAAAGATGCTTCTGTTTGTGGCTGTCGCCTGTATTCCTTGTGTGTTCTAGTGTTTATGGTGCTCATAGTGTTGATAGTGTGCACTGTTTGCTCGGCTTGTGCGTTATGAATTATTTCTGATTGGTGACATTCGTGCACGTAAAGCGTGAACACCGCAAGCCAGTGCCGCTCTGTTTGGTTCGGTGCAAGTGCTTGGTTAAGTTGTGAATCGATGCAACGGTGGCAATGCTCGGAAGTGGCAACGAGTGAACCGACCGGAGTGCCAGTGCCAGCTCAGAATGTGCCACAACACTGGCCAAAGTGTCACAACAAATTGGCCATCAAGAGTTACCTTTTGCGAACAGACAGCAAGTGTATCACGTTTCCACGAATACAATCGACCATTCACAAAGGACCCACTTGCACTCTATTTTAAGACTCTTCCTCACAGAATAGTAAACATCCTAATGGACTCGTTCTTGTTAGCTTCACTCAAATTGACTCTATACCGGCGAGATGGTCCGGTTAACTCGACTGGCACCACTCAGGGCCGGACTAGCCACCTCAGTTTGCTTTAGTCCACTCAATGCCCTACCATAAACCAGTCCAGTAGTGGACAAGTGAAGTGCCCAGTTGCCTGGCTAGGACAACTTAGTCCAAACCACCAAACGATTTGTTTCAACCAAAGTTCCTATTAATTTCCTACCAAGTTCCTATCAAGTTCCTATTCACCTATTCCATCGTATAGTTTTTGGCTGTGATTTCAATAAATTGTATTGCATTTGTTTAATTGGAAGCATTTGACAAGACAGATCACGTTGCAAATTTCAATTCGCTCTGCTCATTACCACTGGTAAGTTACTCAAACGGATTGGTGCTTGTTCTATTGCGGCTAGAGGGACAGAGTAGTGCGCTCTCATTTGTCAGGCAAATGTCAATTGAACGTAATTAGCGTCATCCATTTTCAATTAGCCAGAGGAGTACAGTGGCACTGCCTTCTCCATTCGTGCTGGGTCGTACGATGGTGCTTTCACTCGATTCACTCTGATTAGGACCTAACTGCATTTGTGCGCCCTGTCGAACAGTTTGCTTTGCATTCGAACCAAATTGGAAAGCAACGAAACGCCTACACACGGACACCGTTGATGAATGTGCGTTGGCAATGGTCGCCGAAGCACAGAATTTGTCTTTGCTTGTGTTGCTTGTACTGTAGCTGCCACTGGGGCAACGTGATGAAGACAAACAGTCTCTTCCGTGTATTCTGCAAGTCGAGGCAAGTGTCTTCTTCTGTGCCCCACTCTGTCTCAGGGCTGTGCGCTGCTGTAAAGTGACCCGTGAGTATCGCTTTGGTGCACTCGAGCACAAGCATCCACTCGACCAGGTCCAGTTCAGGTCGGACATGGGCCAACTGACGGAGAGCATCCTGAGAACAAAACAAGCACACTCGCACGACGAACGGCCCGACCGAGATTGACATAGATTCATCACGTGTCACTTTATTTTTGTTGTTGCTCTTATGTGCGCTGTTTGCCGTTAATGTTGACTAACCCACACAGAGCGCCACTTAGAGCTCTCCTGGTCCCTTTCGTGATTTATTCGTACAAGGAAAATCATTTCAAGTCTCACTTTTTGTCATGTGCCCGGCCAAGAGACCTCTGTCTGTGCTAACCAATTTTAAATTTAAATTTAGGTTTTGTCGAAAGGAGTGCTTCTTATGAATTAGTTGGAGCCCAATTGAGCTCAAAGGAGACATTCACATTTCATCGGCTGGAATTAACCAAAATTGGCTATGGTGGCGTGCAGACAAATGAGAGGTTGAATGAATGTGGTCCATTGAGTGTAATTGGTACGTACACGGTTGCATACATTGCCACCAGACTCGACCGGTGCCAAGCGAGTTGTGCCACTTGTCCACTGGAAAACTGTTCCTTCCACCAAAACAGCCCAAGTCAACCGTTGAGGCAGCTCGTTAAGTGATTAGCATCGATAGAGCACGCCACAATTAGTGCCAATCCACTCAAATAGGAAATGCACACGCACGACGCTCAATGTCACCGAGGGTGACCTTTGACTGGTGTCAGTGTAGTTCTCTTATCGGTCATTCAACGTCTGGTCACCTAGCGGGACTGGCATGACGTGCTGACACTTGTTTGGCGTGTCTGGCCTCGGTGCACTTTGCTGTTTGCTGTCTGTCTGAGACTCAGAGCACACAGTCGCCAATGAGGTGTCCAGTGGTGTTCGATCGAACTGCTCCAACAAAGTGCCATTGACGCGATCTCGAAAGCAATCGCACCGGGCAAATGAACGAAAGGCGTCAGATGTGACAAAGCTGTAATGGAGATGTTATTACAAGCGAGATCACTCATTCGAGGCTTGTCTTGTTGCGCTCTCAAAAGAGTTAAGCTGTGACACGATCAAGTCATGCTAATTATAGTTAAGTTAACTAATTAGGCAGCAAAGAGTGGAAACTTCTCAATGAAGATGCATTACGCGCTGCCGAGAGATCAGCCGACAGGGCGACAGTGCGAGCTGTGCAGTGCGAATTCAAATCGCACCAATTAGTGACATGCACTTGGCCAGTGTCCACACAGTGACACTGACCAATCAAGCTCGACCAATAGCACTCATTCATGCAGTTGACTGCAGACTTGCATTATTGGTCCTCGTCAGTTCGATTCGACCCGATGGTTAACATCCGATTTTCCGCTTATTTGCGATGGTTTCGTAGCCCGTCTGGTTGTAGTCTAGTCGTCAGTGACAAGTCGCACTACCACTACTAAACCCTCAATCGGTTGCTCTGTCGTCTAAATGGCATTTCTGTGGGAACGTCTTTTTTGGTGATGATGTTTACCCTAACCCAGACAAACTTGTCCTTGCTCCACTCGTCCCTCAATTTGACCTTTCCTGTTGTGGGCCACAAGGAGTGCTCTTTGAGCGTGTAAAGCATCGTGTCCATGACCCCTTTGGTGAGGCCAACTTAAAACCAATCATGGTCAAGCTAAAGGTCAGCGGTCAAGTGCGGCTCTCATGTGAACGTCGTGAGACAGGCAAACGATGCTTGGGTCGAGCAAGGTTTTGCCTTGGGCTTAGGGAATCTGCTCTAAATATAGCGAGCGGCCAGTGATGATTCCACTGCGGAATGCGTTTAGCCCGATTGAGCCAGTGAAGACAACTGGAGGGGTAGTTTGCCGACGGAGCATATCGCCCAATCGCGTATCGCCGTATCGGCCATTTCGTCCGCGTTGACCGGCTAGCGCGTCGTATGCCGCCAGCAGAGACACCGCAACAGGCGATACCGCCACAGCCACTCTGCTGGCTTTAGTAAGCCTTTCAGTGCGCCTCTGCCTGTGCTTCAACCCTTTTCAATCGCTCTCCTTTCGCCTCTCGTGACTGCACTCTCGATACTCGGCAGTCTGACTCGAGATGTCGAACACTGCAGACGCTGAGACTCGATGCGCGTCCATGTGGCCATCAAAGGCGCCGTTTGCCTGGCCACCGGCTACTGCGTCCTCGTCACCGTTCACTTGTTGATGCCCATGATGTCAGTGTGCCATTGAGGACACTCGCTGACCGATCCAGTGCCTTATGCCTTATTCCTAACGGAACGGTCAGTGCAATGCTCGCAATCCTCTACCTCAGATTCACCTCATCGGTTGGTGTGTCAAGTGATCTCAAGTTGTGTTCTCCTGGTTTGTCACCGGTTTCAGCGTTAGCGCGTGCTTATCACCACTGATGGCTTGCTTCCTCGTAGCGCGCCTCATCTCCGTACGGCAGCCAATCACCATCACCGAATCGTACATTACCGACGACCGCCAGCATCCTCGCCACTAGCACTGTGCACTCTCTTAGTGCCGCACTCTTTCTCTCCACAATATCTTCTCATTCTCGGTTTATTCTCGAGCCATGGCGCTCATCGCCCCAACTGGCTAGTGACAGGCACTCGTTACCTCGTTTTGGTGCGACCGAGTTCGGGCCCGCAGTTGTCCACTGTCGGCATTGCGAGGCCTCCATCCCATCCCCCTATCGCTTTTGTGCAATCCAGACAAACTTTGTACTGTGCCTCGTCGGACGCCTTGTTTATTTGCTACCATGTCACCGTCAGTGCCATATAAATCAATTTCTAAATGATTGCCTGATTATCTTTAATCGTCGTCATATGATAACACAGTGCGCTTAACTCTTTGATGCAACAAAACAAGTGTCCTCGGTACCTCCGAAGTGGCTTGACTGCCTCAGCACCAACTATCATCGCGGCGTAATCTAATCGTGCCACTTTCCACTGTCCAATGTCTCCACACTAACCCTTTATTATGGTTTGCTCTACAAAGTCCACTTTAGTAGCGTGTCATGTGCAACCTGCACCACAAGCATGATCTGATCGCGTAATGTGGCCTCCAACAATCTCAATTACTTGATGCAGCTCCACTTAACTCTTTCGACTACCTCACTCGATGTACAAAATGCAATCAAGCAAATCTTGCAATCAAATCGAAGTCTCGTCTGTAGCGGCAGCTTTCGATAACAAACTATAACGCCTCTACCAAGTAATCAATGGGATGAGTCTAGCCAGCATTGAGTTTATTTGCAATTAATCAAAAGCAACTATTCCATTGAATATATCGTTTTACTCCGAAGGTTTGTACCCAAACCGTTATCTAATTTGGCCAAAGACTTGGCATGATAGTTTAGTGCCTACACGTGTGTCGAAGCTGTTTGCTTTCCGACCAAATGTTATTATTACTTCAACCCCCTTTCAGCCAACTAGGTCTGCTAATCTAATTGACTTCCTTTGTTTGGTCCGTTGTTTCACTCGATAACTTTGATCATTCGGTCATTTCCACTCTCACGATCATTCCCTTTTGGCCCCTATTATTTGCCACTAATGACAGTGTCTGTTCTTGATCTCACACTGACCATATTGTTTTACAATTGTCCGTTCGAATCGCACCCAGAGGGTGTGAGAGATATTTTTTAATGATTGTAGGGTTAGCCTGGAATTGGCTTCACTTTGTTTGTCCATACGAGTCAGTTTCGTTTGAAGGTTTGTTTCTGTTTGACCTGTGTCCAGTCACCTATTCGAGTGTAATCGATTGCAATGGCTGTAATGGGTCAGTCGGTCTATGGCGCAACCGGTCTCTTTTGCATGTTCTCGCCCATTCGCTTTCGCTCGCTCTCACTGCTCAACGAGCAAACTTGCGTGGCAATTGATGCATCACAGAACAGTCGGAAATATGGTTTGAATGTGTTCTCTCGTGACCACTGGCAGTTGAAGAGTTGCCGGTCACATAACTCTTTGCTGTGCCATTTGAGACGTGTCTAGGAAGAGGCCCCTCGTCCCTCATTTGCCCTCGCCCTTGGACGTTTCAATTTGAAGCACAATATTCTTCGTTTAGTGGCATTTTATTGTCGAATCATCTGATGTTTGGTGAGAATTTGCATTGACTCGTTGTGAGAGGCCTTCATAAATAACTTATTAGATTAGGGGTCAACTTGAAGGTGAAGGTCAAGCAGAGACATTTTTACCTTTTTCTTTTTGGAGTCGTGAGCAGGAATATATCGAGCAAAGTGTTCGTTCAGCCAGTGACCGACACTGTCATAAATAATATGAGTCACACCAGGACAAGGCGGTTGTATAAGTCCTTGCTTGCTTAGCACTTATGGGTTAAGCAGAGGCACCGAGCACTGCCAGTTGTGCCCCATTAGGCCCATTACTGAGAGCTAATTTGCTTTGTCCTTACTTGGCTGGACACACTTCGACTTGGGAAGTCTGTTTGGCTATAAATTTTATCTTTTATCGCAAAGTGGACGGCAAGGAGACCTCTGCCAAAGCAAACTCTTTGTGTTGCCCGTTAGTGTTGTCATTGGCCTAGTGCATTACCGAACTTGTGTTGAGTGCGCAATTCTTTCGCAACCACGGCCATGTGGTCATTTCTCGGCGAGTGCCAGTGACATTCGCAACGAAATGTGTGCACAAAGGGAGCACCACCGCTCTCACTGCCACTCTCACCTCTCGCCTTACTTCACCTGCATCGCTTCTCGACTTGTCGATGAGTTTGCAATTAGTGCAACCCGCCGGCATCGGATCGAGTGCATCTCCACTCTCACTGTCGAATGGAGTGCAACAGTTCGCCACAAGTGGCCCCGTTTTTGTCTCTCTTTTTGTCACGTGTTACCTTTTCCTCTCGCCTTATCTTGTCCTCTTTTCCACCAATCCAGTTGTTTTGTTGTCGATTGCCACCGATTATCTCATAATCTAGCTTATCTCGTTAATGAGCACTAGGCAAACACGGGCAAGTCTCGATGACACAACTGGCTGATCTGTTGCTTTGCCTTCGGTCTGGTCAATACTTTAGAACGCGATTTGCGCTGCTCAATCGTTCATTTGTGTCTTTTGTGCCATCCAAAGGGTTGTTTGACCGCACACAGACCATGGTTGGTCTTTTAGTAAGGTTCAACTCTACCTTGACCAAATAGCAATAAATCTCGGTGACATTGTTTGAGTCATGCCAAATTGTTTCACCCAAAGAGTTATTTGACCCTTGGGCAATGTTCCTTCATGCAGACGCATTGTGCCTTGTTCACTGACCTCGTTTTAAGTCATAGCCTGCATTTGCCTTCACAGCACGTCTCTCGGCGTCCTCTCAGTTGCGCTAGTTCGGACTTGGTTTTCATAGGTGCCAAAGAGTGGTCGGTAAGGCTCAAGAGTGCCTCCAATTATATTCACCAAAATGCGTTGTCTAGCATCGAAACCAATCGGAATTGCTTACAATTTCTCAATTACTCAATTAGGCTTAATGCCTTTACATCAAAATAGCGTGCCACACTTTGAGCTGCATCGATCTTGGGTGAGATATCTGTTCGAACAGGACGAGTCGAGTTCGTTTTATCCCTTGCTCGACGCTCACAAAATGCAGCAGTTGTGTGTGATGAAAGTGGCGTCAAAGTCTGTCCTGAAGTTACTTTGTGTGTACAAAGTTGATTGTGAGGGTTAAGTTAAGTTGTCAGTTGGTTAGTTGATGGATTGCGTCAATGGC
The DNA here is from genome assembly GCA_023373905.1 of Rhizoglyphus robini. NCBI lineage: Eukaryota > Metazoa > Arthropoda > Arachnida > Sarcoptiformes > Acaridae > Rhizoglyphus > Rhizoglyphus robini. The sequence continues at coordinate 3,661,735 of JAKIJQ010000007.1, read as the reverse complement.
GGCAAGGGTTAACCAGTGGAGGGTTACTTGAATGGTAGCCAAATGGGCGCAATCAGTCAAGTGAGTGTGAGCTTTCTTCACCGAATTAGTCAACTCGGTCTTACATAATGTGCAGCGATGTCTTTATCGCCGTTCGCTAGCTGATAACGCCCTCGTTGTGGCCTAGTGGAAGGCACTTGATGAAGTGTTCACCGTGTTGAAGCATTGCACTATGCAAATAGATTCAATCAAACTGCACACGTAACTTTCCACGCTCACATCATCTCTAATCCTTACTCTCTTAAATTCCTCCGCTATGGAGACATTTTGTTGCCCTTCTGTTCAAGGCTAGAAGTGTTTGAATTGTTGCAACTTTGTTACTGTCACTGCGCGCCTCGTTACGCAAGCCTAATTGACATTGACGCCAGGCTGGCCTCACGAGACGAGTTGTCTGCCAAGGCACCTGTTGCTGGTCTGCCATTTTGGTGCACCTGGTCGAATGCTCGTTTGCGGTTAGTAGATCGATGTGGCTTGCTTGTTGGTTGTGTGGTCACTTCACTGGCTCTTTCCACCCGGCGTCATCTCAATTGGCAGGTTGATAAAATTCCAGTTTTATTTATGACCGTGAAGGCCTTGCTGGCGCTCGGACCAGTGACATTCAAGTGCTCTGAGACCTTGTTTGTTAGCTAATTGTCCTTTACCTATTTTACTGCTCGAGTATTTAGTCTGCTCGTAAACATATTCAATGGTCATCACAGTGTGAACCTTGTCGCTTTGTTCATTGGCAATACTGTGCAGTGCACTTGTTTGCTTTTGATCTGTGCCTAACCCGACCAAAGACGACTCGCGGCACCAGCAGCAAATGTCATTGCGTAGGCTATTAATAATGGCAATTGGCGACACTTACTCTGTGAGCGCCATCACGGTGGGCATCATTGTTCGGTGCCACTTGCAGCACCATTAATACAATTATTGTTGGCTATGTTTGTTTTGCGTTTGTCATTCTACTTTGGCAACTTGTAGCACTAGAATTTTATTGCAGCCAGTGCCGTCCGTCTGGCCGAGTAAATTTCCATCTTGAAAAAATACTCCCGCTGCTGCTATGGTGGCCTTATGGCAATAGATCGATAGATAGTGACTTCACCCGAGCCAGTGAGCAGCTTCGAATGATGTACCCATTGGTGTGAGGCAAACACCAACCAGTGGTTACTCTCCACCAGTGACGAGACCTTCCATGAATAAGCACTTGGCAGCTTAGCGATTCCTGTGGCCAGCCTCACTTTCACAGCTTTAGTCAAGACTAAACTCTCAATACACTGGTGGCATTGAGCAATGGCCAAGTGAAAGGCTTTGTTTGTCCAAAGGGTCGTCAGTGGCCCAGTTGGCTATTGATTACGCAATGATCGATGAGTAAGTGGAAAGCAGTCTCACAAGCATCACTTCACTGGTTCATGGTTCCGTAACCAGACTGACGATGACAAACAAACCACAGTGTATCGTTGATAAGTGCGGTAAGTCCTCGAGTTGCTTAACTCGGGTTTGGCTCACGTTTGAATCAAACCGAGAAAAGACTGTCTGGCCACTTGAGTATAATTACACAATGCCTTGTTTCGAACCTGCTAGTCTAGTTGAAAACTGACTGACCAAGTGGTTATTGGTCCTAGAAATGTGCGATGCAGGAGTGGAGAGTTGCTTTTTGCTCTACCTGTGCTATCACCGATCAATCGAGCGCTTACCGCTGTCCGCATTGAGCAGACGTGTTCGGCGTCAGACTGTCGTGAGCCAACTGGCGTCACCATCCACCGCGATGTCAAGTGTTTGTGAGGTTGATATACTTTGACTCAACAGGACAATAGTGCACAGGCCAATGTTGAGAATGACCGAGTTGGGCTCATTGATGGGCCAGTGACTCAATAATTCATGTCGACTTGTCTTGATGCACTGACAAGTCTCACTGGGCTACAATAAAGCCGGGCATACGTTCGGAAGGGTGACACCGACACGACACACACATGCTCGGGATACGATGCTGTTTCATTTATAACGATTACTACTCGGTACCATTGTGGCCTACTCTCAGCCCCTCGTTGCTCTTTTGCGTCCAGTCTGGACTGATCAAAGTGTAATTTCTATATTTAGCTCCCCAATATGGCAATTTAATGGCTATTCCACATTGGACCAAGCCATCGGTCGGCCATTAGGACGAATCTGTTTGGATTAAGTGGATCGCTCTGTGAATCATTGCCACTGTGTTCCACTGGCCATTGGCATTTTTAATAAATTGACAGCTTACGAGTTTGGGTCACAAATGCTAATTTGCCGATTGATCATTGCACATGTGCACATCTTTTGCAATGCGATCGTTTGAAAGCAGTTTCAATTGGACACAATGATTTGGTGCAAGAGGCACACATCCCGCTGCTCGTGGAAAGTGAATCCACTTAATGCCTAATGCTTTTGTAACACCTTGATTGTTGCCAATGCATTGTCATAACAATCGGTTGTGGTCTCACTTTCCACTTGTCCGATCTTTCAATCGTCCACCGTGGCACTGTTTGTTGTTCTACTCTGCAGACCTTGCACCTCGTCGGCCACACTACTCCCTTGCCTGCCTCGCACCATTCACACTCGATACCTTTCAATATCAATGTCAATTGCGCTAATTGGTGCCCTAAGTGGAAAGTTTGACACTGCTTTGTGTTAATGTCAATTGTCCATCACTAAATCAGCAAATTGTTTTACGATGTTTGATTTGAAGCATCCCGATGCTGACATATTTAAATGTTTGCCAAACTAGTTCAGTCGCTGTCAGCACTGAGACTAACTGTCAACCGATTTGTCTAGTAACCGATTCTATTTCTCTTTGCAGAACTGTGGCCTGGCTTTTGTTCTCGTCGTACTTTTTTAATGGGCTAGGTAAGTGACTTTGTTGTTGTTGTTGTTTTGATGCCTTTGAAGAACCTTTCCCCGAATTGATTAAGAATTGGGCTCCTATTTCAGTGGTTAGTGGTTTGAGCGAGTCAACTTTGCTCTCAATTGGCCACCGGCAAATCATATCGTTGCCTTATTGTCATAATAAATTTTAATTAACAAGCTTTTGGCTGTTAGTGGCAGTGGCCTTTGCCATCCGAAGCCAAGTCGAACTATTAATAGCAGCAATATTGTTCCTAATGACACGAGTTGAGTCGAGCCTCGAATGGCGACACTTGCATGTCTCAATTGGTTCAGTTGGCTTTGTTTTGTTTGCTCGTTGCATGTCGTGTCGTGTCGTGTAGTGGCTTGATTGTTATCTTATTTGTTTTGATTATTCTGTCGCGATTAACGTTTTCATCACGATTACTCACCACTGTGGCAGCTTTCATTAGTGCTGCTCATAATCCGGTACTGCATGCGAGCGCAACGGATTTTGTTTCCTGTTTGCTTGATTCTCCTCGATCAACTGGCACAGAAGGTGAATTCTCTTCTTGTTTATTACTTGCCCCGATTTGGTCTTTAATTTTGTTTTAATTAGCTTTGAATGCATGCCAAGCCGAGCAATCTCAACCAGCTCAAAGACACTCATTACACTTGCACACACTGGCGCAATCAGCGCACCGTACGGTTCTGCACTGAACTTTGACATCACCGAGCGGACATTGTCGTTGTTGTTTGCTTCTCAACTCTTCTTGGCTCAAAGTAGATTCGATTTGTCACTGAGCGGGCAACGCGTCACGAGCTGTCCTTTGCTCACTTGTCTGCCAAATTGGCCAACTTTGTTGTTCTACCCTGCTCGGACTCTTTTGCCAAAGTCTCACTGTTTATTCTCGCAATCATTCTTAACCCTCTCCATTTATCTATTTATAGTCAGCAATATCGCTTTCGGTGGCGACACATTTGCCAACTGGTCACAACTGCCAATGATTCTCCGAACTCCGAATGGGTGTATGAGTTATTTATAATTTGTTTGGTCGCCACCGTAAATTGACTTGGTAATGGTTTGGTTGCCTAATCGAATCCATTGCCAATAGGATTCGTCGAGTGAGAGAGATTGTTGATATTGTTTATTGCCGGCATTGTGCAATGCCACACTCACTCAATTTGACCTGGTCTATTGAAGCACTCTCGTTTGCGGTCACTTTGCTTTTGTGTCCAATTGCGACTGCTGCACGAATCGGCTTTTAGACTAATTGATTGATGCTAACATGATGGCATGTGTTCTTCATTTTGGACGCACTCGATAGCGTGGTCCGAACATGTCGGCCAGTCTGATACTACTTCATCATTAGAAATAAACATTATCAAGTACTTTGCAGTGCTTTACTGACTCGTACATTCTACAGATTCTACAGAATGAAGTAGCCAACTAGTGACTCTATTGAGTGATTGCTAGTGGATTACAAGTTGGATCGGTGGTCGGTGTCTTGTGTTTACTTGGAAGTGGCAACAACATTGTCAATTACCATATGAATCGAGAGGCAAATATTTGACTCATTTACATGGCCCTAATTCCCAGTGATGTTCGGCCCAGTGCACAGATCTGTGTTTACCAATTGGGCACTGGCTTGTTTATGTAAAGCACCTCTCGGTGCTAATCGCCAGTTATTGGTTCGGTCTCTTTGCACAGCGCCACCACCGTTGGACCAACCAGTCGGCGCACTCTGTCAGTGGCAATCACTGTTTATGCTGTTAGCAATTGTAAAATTTGTCTGCTCGTCCTAGGGTTGCAGTGTTTTGCATAATTTATTGCCAAAAGTGCCTCTGCCGACCGATTGATGCCACTCGATTGTTACATGTGGTGCAGTCGGTCTTGAGAACCCTTCAAAGCTAACGACCAACAATCGCTTCCTCGTCGCCTACACTCGCACAGGGCCAAGTAAGCCCGTGCGGTGTTGGGTCTAGACCGGCCGATTGTTTTATCAATTACCTCTTGTGTTGCCGTGGGGCCATGCATTGCCAAATACGTAGCACGTGTTCCACGTCTCATCCTCTCATGTCGGGTCTATTTTTTACTGTCTCCAGTCTAATCACTAGCACGGCTTTGTGTCCGATCCTCTGCAGACGGGCACACGAGGCAGCAGCTTGCGCTGGGAGCAGTGGTCTGCCGAGACTGCCATACATAGCTAATGGGCTATGCACTGGAAAGGATATTTATTTTTTGGAGGCACACCGGGTCAGTCGGAGTTAACACTGCACCGAGCGATGCTTTATTGCATTTGAGTACGATTGTATTATTGCATTTCCATTCCATTTCGTTTTACTCACTCATTACGGTCGCTCTCCACAGGGTCCGCATCAAGGTTTGCCTCCTCCACCGCTCGTGACTGCTGCAAGTGACGTGTGCCCAACGTGCATTGAACATTTGCAGTTGGAATCGAGTCGAATTTACACAATTTTGAGAGGATTTTATTTTCACATAAATCGATGCTTTATTCACTCGTTTTTGGCCGTTTTGTTTTGCTCTCTTTTTGCTCTCTTTCGAGGCTTCACAATCGCAGAATTGCCGTCTCTTTCAAAGTTTCAACTGAAAGGGGACACTAACCAGTCGGATCGAGCCACTGACTAACTCGAAAGCACTGTTCTAATTTGGCCATTTGAATAATGTGAGAACACCACTAATCAAATACTGTCGACCGTTGACGAATGTACACCGTGGACCAAGTTGAGCCAACACATGACTTTCCGTGCTGGTGCTCTCGGCCATTCTGTGTCCTCATTAACATTGGCCACATTCTGGCTCGAAGAACTTCCTTGATAGCAAATAGCTTCACTCTGGAAGAGTGTCACTCAAACACTGTCAATCTGTTAATTGATTACTTTCCCGATGGCTCCAACGCCTTATCTACTTGCTTCAGTCAGACTCTAATTCGGCAATAGTTTCACTCATTATCCTTGATTGATTAATCGCACTCTTTATTTTAGTATTGCAATTCTCTAATGGGACACAACACAAATATGGCAAATACGTTTGCACAAGAGTTAGGTCGCCTTGCGCCCAGGCCAATTTGTCATTCTCGGTGACAGTCAATGTCTGCTTGATCTCTTTCTAGGTTTCATTCGATCTGATCGTTTTCCATGTTGCTTCTTGAGTTGTACAGTGGTGCGCCAAGGACTTCATTTGTCAAAGTATAGCACAATAAGCATTATATGCATCATCATGAGCATTGGTCAGTCTTGCTAGTTGACCAATTGAGTTGCACTAGCACTTGATCGGTGCACACGTGTCACGCGTTGGCACAAGTCGCATCACGTGGGTGCACTAACGACGGCAGTGGTGTGTGAGAGTTACATTCTGTTCGCTATCGCCGAATGCTATGCAGATTGCATTGGGTGGTGCTCAAAGGCTTTCGATCGGAGAGAGTGAGAGAGCCCGTTTGGGCAGAGTTAAGTGAAAGGACATCGACTTGGCACGACGACGCGTAGAGGTAGTGGAGCCACGAGACAGCAGACAACTGCGAGTCCCTCGTCGATGCACTCGCTCCGACTGCCTGTACGGGGCAATTAACCCTTTCTGCCCAAATAAACCACTTCGAAGGTCAAGGCTGTGGAGAGAAGCGAAAAGCATTGCGTGCTCAGTTGTGTTGTTGTTGTTTCATTCGCACAATTCTGCGTTCGTTCCTCTCCTCGACATCTGCTGATTCAGCTCGAACTGTCTTAACACTTTGCTCGGTTATCAATTATCTTGTCATTAGCAAAGGCTTAGGTGCAGTCAATCTCTCCCTTTCTACACCGAACCGGCGATTTGAATTTAATTTTGTGCTTTTTCGTGACTTTTTTTTGCTCAATCTTTCGTTCTTTAAACGCGACACCGTTTGTCTTGTCACCATTTTACGATTCCGAAATAGCACTTTTAGCCAATTTATCAATCCTAGTCTGAAAGATTCAGTTTACGAGTTTGCCTTGTGGTCATTGCTCGATGCAGTTTAGCCTCGATTAGCCCATTGCAGTCTAGTCGAAGTGTTTTTATTGCTTGCATGCACAAATCAGTTGTATGTGCGGTCCCTTTGGACCGACTTGGCCCTACGAACCCGTTCTCTTAATTGTGGCCCAATGGATTGCCTGGAGCACTGTTGGACACATGTCCACATTTGCCCGCTAGGTCAGAGACGTAATTAGCGATGACCTCAATGAATGTGCAACTGCCGTTGGTGAAACAACGGGACACCTGTATGTCAGACTAGATGCATTGCATTGCTTTGCTGGTGCTCAAACGGCCTGTCTCATTCGATTGACCACTCACTGACCTGTCCCCTCAACCGCTTCTACCCTTCGACAAGTGTGTGCCAAGTCCGTTGCAAGCCCTTAGGGCCATTTACCCTTGCATGCTTTCCTTGACTTTGGCCCTTGAGTGAAGTTATGTTGGCCTGCACGGCCGAGCCCTAGTCATTACTTTGATCGACATTACAACTGCTCCCCTTTCTCTGCCTGACCTCATGTTTCGCTCCACTTTGGTCGGGTTGAGGTCATTGGCTCGTTGGTCACTTCCAACTTGTGTCTCGAAAGGCAAGTGCATGCCACTGACCCTTCTCACAGACTTAAGGGGTATTGACCAGTCAGTGGAAATAAGGTCAAGTCGCCATTCCCATGTTTACTTTACTTGGCGCGCACTGACTGCACAAACACTCTCTCTCTGACACAAACCAATCCAGGCTAGGTCTCACCCTCATGGCCCCACTGCTCTTGCTCGACTGACTGGCCGATTGTTTCACAGATGAGTCTGTTTAGATTGGCCAGTAGGCCAACTAATTGATGTTGCCATCTTTTCGGAAACAGATTAAGCAAGACACATAGGGCGAAGTTTGTTTCATTTCCGCGAGCGAAAGCGACACTGCTTGTCTGTGTCTGTGTCACTAATCCATCGCAATCGATCGGTATGGCGTGTCAGTGGCCAATGGCCATTTGTACTGCAAGAGCAAGGCCATCTCTTGTCTAGATCAGTGCTCTCACTACCCAGAAAAGGGTTTGGCATGTCGGCATAGCATTGATCTGTGTTGCTTTCGCTCGTGTGTTTTCCTCTGTGAGCGGTCATTTTTGCAAATGTCACTGCACAAATTGACAGAACGGATATTCACTTAATTCACTCGTCCGGTCTCTGGTCACACTAGCTTCATTGATAAGCGCGCCAATTTGCAAACTTGATGCACACGACCAACTGCCAATGAACTGGCACATCGATCGATCCTTTGATCAGTGAGGATGTGGAAGTCATTTGTCGCATCTGTCCACAATCGCTCTGTCTCCAAAATGACCACTCGCTTTTTGCTTGCAATTCAATGCACAAGGTGGCGCCTCTGGCCTGCCTGCTTTGGTTATTTTGCGAATAATTTAAATTTGTTTCGCAGGCGAGCGACATCTCGTGTCTAATTTTGTGAACAGATTTAACGAAATGATACATTTTATCGTTTGATTGGTACTGCACCTCTCGGCGACAGTGGCTTCACTTTTATTCACTTTGTTTGTTTGGCATTCTTTCAATCAGATTAATAAATTCTTGTAAGCGTGTGTCTTATATGCATCATAACATTGGAGGCAGTGTCAAGCAGGCAATATGACTTGATTGTTTTTGGTCATTTCAAATAACGTATTTTCCTTTGCAGCCGTTCAATTGATCGTTGGTTCATCGTTGCCTGGCTTAAAGCACTTGCACGAATCGAGTTTCACTTTGTTGGCCACTTTTAGCTCTTTGATGTCGTGATCGCACTTCGTGAGGCCTGTTTGACCCGTCTCGGTGGTTAGTTGTCCTCTGAGCAGGTGGTCAGCCGTCTGGAGGGTCCCACTAGACGTGTCCTAGACTGGACGACTTCTCTTTCCAACTGAGAGGCCAAGAATTGACTTTGCCTCAACGGGCAACACTTCATTTGGCCACTCAGTTTGGCAGTTGTTTTGCTTGTCGATCTGCATCGATACCTGCATGTCCTCGGAGGCTCCGAATAACTAGGTTAACAGTAGGCCAACTGATGTCTCACCAGCAAGGCCAACTGCACCGACCACCAATCGGAGTTAATTTATTAGCATGCAAAAGCCTACCTTGTGGTGGTAATTGATCTCGGTTCGGCATCAACGCATTCCTAGTCAAAGGTAATGTCTCAGAGCAACTAGCCATCGTCGATTAAGTGTCTTTCGGTAGAGCAGTCAAAGAGCATTCTCTAGTGGCGAGTGCATCGTAGTGACCTCCGCATGTTTGCCATTGCATCCCTGCTTAATACTTTACTCTAGGGCTTATCTACCAACTGCGATTTGTCTTGCACTTATCGGACTAGTCATTGAGTGGCATAATTAATCTGACCATTCGCGATCTTGGCATAGTTCGATCGGACCAATACAAAAATTAGTATGTTCTTGTTTTTGACTTGTGATAGTTCTCGCTGAACCGTCTGGCAAGTCGATTGCAATCAACGAGCCAGTAGGAGACTAGAAAAGATCGATTAGCACTGCAGCCCTGAGAATGGCTTGTCTGGCAGTGCCAAGCACTGCATGGCCGACCTGATGCAACGGACACGGGTCAGCAGACGTTCTCCAGACGAGCACACAAAGAAGCTGGCCAAAGTCTTGGGGGAGTAGGTGTGACTCGAACCCGTCTAGACTGGTGAGCGTGCAGTCCACCTTGGCAGATGTGCCTGCTTGTCACCGGCATGGCCTTATGTCGAGTTACATCACGAGTCACATCAACTTGTTTAGGTCTGATCCGTGAGCATGGACCCATCACTTACACCCACACAGGCTTCCTGTGCAAGGCACACCTTGTCCCTCTCGTTGTTGTTTAGTGCGATGTTCTCTGCTAGTTCTCTCCAAGTCTTTCGTTGACGTATTTGTTGACAAATTTGTGCCTCGTGTTTGTGTTAAGTTTCCGCCAACAGACTGAAGAAAGTACGGTCGCACCTTGGCAACATAAGTGTACTGTGTGACCTCCTTTTCATTGTTGGCTCACTTTTACTTTCTCCTTACTGGCCGTTGTCCGAGTTTGCATATGTCACTTGGCCACTGACCGTTGCGTCTTAAGTGGGTCGTAAAGCACGATATTAATTGCTCGTTCTGTTCTGTTCGGTCCATTCGAGGTGCCATACGGTCTGCTAGGTCCAAGGCAAATACTTTCTCCTCTAGCGGAAATGTCTTGGGTGTTCTAGTTGGCTTTGTCATAAGCATCGGTATCATCTGTCACTGGAATGACATCACAAGGACAGTCACCAGAAACGTTGCCAAATGGAAGGATGCCATTGTTTCGCAATTGAAATGCAATATGTGTTCTTTTGTGCTTTATAGCGCTGAAAAGGGTTAACCGACACGTGTCGTTATGGTGGCATTCACAGCGCAATAACACCGCTCGCTATATAGCCGGATTGTGTGCTTCTGTCTGCTTGGCGGAAGTAAATTTGGCTTTAAAGGGTTAGCGTGCCCTTCGAGTGAAAGTGAATCTCTCTAATTGACTATCGGTGGGCGTTACTGTGCACTGACTGTTGGCGGGCTTATAGGCGTTCGCTCATGACACTTTCACTGGTGCTCTTTTGCTCGATTGTTGTGAACACGTGCCTTGATTTATTGAATGGCTGCAAAGGGGTTGCCTCTTACCAGAAGTGAAAGTGAACGCACGCCATTTAGCTTCTATTGTGTTTGTGCATTGTGTGCACTATTAGCGGCTTTGTGGCATCTCTTGTGCACAATGTAACTCTTTGTGTTGTGACCCGACAAATTAGTAATGTCGAGGCCAAGTGATGTCTTAATTGTTTGCCATTGCTTGCCAACACCACGAGGGCTTGTGGAGAGTGATGCGCTTTTGTTAGTGTTCGCTTGAACACCATTCCACCGAGCTCACTGCATTCAGTGCCTTCACTCATTTCTAACCCTTCAGTGCGCGGTTCACCTCATCTGGCACAGTGACAGATCGTCTCCTTAATCGACGTGTCCGTGTGGCGGTATTTTTCCATTCATAATTACACTTCAAAAGAGTTGCCTGTCAGATGGCACTCGAATTCGATTATTGACTAATGGAGTGAATTTTTGTGTCCGTGGCAAGACCACTCGCCTCTCTCCTTGGTGGCATTCTTGTCAACTTCTTATGCAACTTGTTCGGCAATAAACATTTACATCTCGATAAGAATAGACCGCAGAGGTGCAAATGCAGACAAATGCAAAGCCTTTCCACTGGACAGACTTGTTGACGTGTTGCCACTCTACGGACGCCAATTAATTATTGGCCAATGCAGTCTTGGCCACTCTCGCCACCGAAAGAGTTAGCAATTGGCACGGAAAAGTTGAGTGTCGCTATCGGAGAATCGATTGGCAAACGAGTCATTACATAATTGTCGCATCACTTGACTGGCTTTGTTCATTCACTCCAGTGCTGGCTGGCTTATTCCGAATTTCTCCTTTGCCACTGCCACCGTGGTGCGGAGCACATTCTTGACTTATCTGACTCTGAGTTGTGGTCTTTTCTCCAAAAGTGGCCACTCTCAGTGCAATTAGTTTGCGAGGTGACGTCTTTCGGTGTTCTTTCCTTACAATGCTCGGTCTTGTAAGCTTCTCCTAGGTGACTAGTGGCTAGTGCCCAACTGGCTCACCTAACGGAATATTTTGTGTCGACTCAATCGGCTGGCCAATCTGCATTAGCATGTCACTCTGTGTGTATGTGTGTGTGTTGTCACTTTGTTTCCCCTTACCTCATTTCTCTAATTATTATTAATTGAAACTTATTTGATGACTTCACCAGGAACGAGCACCGAGTCGAGTTGCAATTGTCACTTCACTTACCTCTTTGAATGCAAACACAGACGAGTCGGTGGCAGTTTGGTTAGCTCTTTCGAGTTGGCCACCACAGACATTACCCATTAATTGAAGTGGTTCTAATTCAATTTGGCCTGCTCATTATCGGTGTGTTTGCCTTGCTAATTAAGTTCAGCGGAGCCCAATTTGTTGCTCTACTCCTTCGTGCCTCGGCGTCACTCGAAGCACGCACCAGTTCTACTAACCAAACTAACGACTTGTCTTGCAGAATCAAGTCGGCGCGAGTACTTGTGCGGCAGCACTGGAACCCTCCACTCGACTACCATCTGGTCAGAGCGAACAGTTCTCCAGTCTAGTGCCCTTTCTCTTCCAACCAACGAATCACTGAATCGATGTAAGTCTCTTCTGATTTGTCATTTGTCCTCTCGTTTGGGCAACTCGACCGTTCTGGTTACTACCGAGTCCGTGGGACGAGCTATGAGACTCTTATATCTGGTCTCCATTCGGGAATCGATAACCTGCAGTGTGATTAATTAGCTTTTCGGTGGCTATTATCAGCACCGGTAGTGTTGGGTATCGTTGCCAATTGACATATGCGATATGCAAACATAATTCCTTCTGCTCGGCTCTGCCTGCTCTCTTCGTGCCTAGTTCGGTGCCTTGCACTCTGTCTCACTTAATGTCGTTTATCGAATTTTCACTTGCCACTCTTGATTGCTGCCTGCCACTGCCGAACTTAACTGGAATTGTCGTGATACAGTTCTATTAATTTTTATTGTCTGGTTAAGAGGGCCACCTTGGCACTGGTTAAGCTTCATTTAAGAGTTGCTCCTTACCGCACGGTGCACTCCAAGAACTGTGATTTGCGAGTGCCTGGCCACTGGCACCGTGATATAATCTGCCTGCATGATAATGTGCTCGCTCACTAATTTGCCACATTTGTCTGGTGCATCGATTCTAAAAATACCGTTCGGGCATAACTCAGTTCGGTAACGAGCACAATCAAGGCAGTAATAATCGCCTGTCACGATATTCTGCATCGATTATTCATTACCACAACCGCAATCCTCGCTGAGCTTCGCTGGTCGATGTTTTGTGGAGAGCTCAGTGGACCGACTGGTGGCAAGTGTGCCAGTTCCACTGCAAATCACAATTAATTTCCAACCTGATCGCATTATACAATTGTAAACAGATTCCTCTCTGGTGCACTGCCTTATTGACACTGACTAATGATTGCACCATTCTGATTTGGAACGTCACTTCTTTTGAGCTCTCACTCTGGTTGCTATAGTGGCGTGGCATGCCCTCTGCCACCAGTGGCCTGCCACTCAATCGACCCAGTGGTCTGTTTGCACAAAGTGCGTTTGTTTATCTGTGCCAATTAAAATCCATTGGCCGACGATGGTTTTGACAGGTCATGCATTGGCACTTAGCCTTGTCACCACCATCGAGCAATTGTCCTGTCCGCAGCACCCTTGCTTGTGGCATTGTTACTTCTCTCTCACTGAAAGGGTTCTATTCACAGAGAAGCCAATGGCTACATTGCCGAGTTTATTCGCTAATGGCTTCTCTCAGTCCACTCAGTAATGGACACTTTGGGCCATTCTCGGTTTGTTGCACCTTGAATGTTATTTGTAAGTAGTTGAATTATTTGGTGTACATTGACAGGAGCGAATGTACGATAAAGATGTTCTGTCGAACTAACACGATAATGACTATTGATTGGCTGGAGACATTAACTGCCAGGCCAGATGATTGATTCGAGTGAGCATTCGATGCATTGTTTCGATGCAGATCTGTCTCACTGCCCAATCACTACATGTGATTTGATTCTTAAAAGGCTCGCTATATTCTCTAAGCGATTCTCCGCACAAAGTGGCATGTATTACATCACGATCGTTGTGCAATACTTGCAAATATAGAAATGTATTTCCATTGTTCCCTGTCAGCAATACGTTTGCTCAGTTGAGTTGAGCACACCAAGCACACACACTGACACTGGCACTCATACAAATAGATCGAGCTACTCCGGAAATTTGCCATCAAACGACGGGTTAACAGGCACAGGCAGGAAGAGTAACTGCTCGATTGGGGCTCGCTTTGTCTCGATACCTTTCGATCGATTGGCGTCCCATGATTGAATGGGTGAGCGTGAGCGGCGTGAAATGGCTCACCAAAGCGCGACCAGACCAGACAAGCCGCAAGTGGCTCGGTGTTGTTTGGCCAATTTGTGCCAGCATGATCTGTGATCACTTATGCACAGTCCGGACATTCCACTCGGCCTCAGGTCTAACGGGCCACAATGGTTCCCAATTATGATTGCTAGTTTTGGTGATGATTTATCACTGCTTGTAGCCCCAATTGGCAGCTCTCAAGACTACCGCTCTATTAGTTGGCATCGATGATTGTCGCAGCTCACTTGGCCATGATTTATCTGTTAGTCGAATTTGCATTGCAAGTGTCCAGTTGTGCATTGCTCTGGCCAATTAGCAATTGGCAGTTTGTTTATTTGCACTTTCGCATCTCGTCAATGGTTAGCATCACGTTAATGGTACTGGCAACCTTAGTCGGCCACCGAGTGAGCACAGATCACATGCCGTCTCGTGTGTCCGACTGGCCAAATTCGATTACTCCAGCTAGACCGTAATGATGTGGAGCGATTTCAATTTCATTGCAGTCATAGATCATTACACAGTGTCAGTAAATGGCTGTTTATAGCAATTATGGTTTCCATTTGCTCATATTTATTTATTCGTGCCTCTGTCATCTGCTCATTTCTATTCTGTCGGCAGCGGTCGCATCCACTCAGCACTACACCAGCCTGTGTCACTGTCCACCACTAATCTGGCCCGAATTTGGCCTTTGCTTTGGTCTGCCCGTTTGCTTGACCATCCTTGGCACGGAGTGTGTCGTGGTTGGCAGCGTTATTGGCGCAAGCACGCAATTTCATTAATCTTATTTACTCGTGATGATCATTGTGGCATGATGAATTGATGCCAGCCCAACTCAGCACACCAACTCAACCCCTCAACCCCTCTCATTTGGATATGTCATACCGTACAGTCCGTCTGTGTCTCTCTGTGGCTTTGTTTTGCCCGATTGACCATCAGCTGTCCTCGGCCACTGTGCAAGATTAATATTATCTTTGCTTTTTATGCTCTTCTTGGTGTGGCAATGGTTTAAATCGCCATTATGGTAATGACACTGGCTAGTCTGATCGAATGCAATTGCTGTTGTGCAATTTGGAATTAGCCTGTGCCATCACGGGCAATGGTGGTCTTGTACCACTTAAGCCGGACAAATGTCGCTTCTATTATCGGTCCATTCGAATGCACATTTAACTCATCCATCACTGGATGTCGTCTTCGAAATTATCATCGCTCTTTGTGCATATGCTTCACATGTGGCAGTATTGTTGGCCCTGTGCACATCTATCTTGCTGTCCACTTACCCATTGCACTTCCCTCCTTGCTTGGCCCAACCAAAGACAACTTGCATTCGCAACATTGCCACTGACCATTGAGTGCTCATAGCCCGATTGCTCCAATTGGCAAAGGATTCTTGCTAAAAAAAACTTGCCGGCTACATCGGTTGTCAGTGGAAGACAACTCGACTTGTGCCATTAACCGATGGGCAGTGGCAAGGACCATCTCGACGCACTATGCCGGAGCACGACAATGCACGACAGAATGATAGATCGAATATGGAAATCACTGGTGGCATATTTGCCAGATTGGAGGTGGTGATGATGGCTACACTGGTGATGTCACACTCTGATTAGCTTGGACACAAGTGGACTCATCGATGGCCCTACGTCTGCATCTCTGGCTTTTAATATTGGCAGCTTATCCCTTGGCGAGTAACAATTTGTCCATTATTCAACAGTCTGTCACAATGGCAATAGAAATTGCTGTCCAGTCCGGTCTGTTTACTCAACTAGACGCGTTGCTCGATCTATTTGCCTGTGGCAGCAGCGTCACGTAATCGGCCCACTGACCAAATGCACACAAATGGACAGATGGGGTTTGGGTTGCTTTTTATCGTGGCGCACATCATCCTCGTGATTAGGGTTCTCTAATGGGTTATTACACACTTGACGAGAACGAGAAAGTTAATTTGCTTTCCTGCCCGAGCCTGTGCGTGTCTGAGCTCATTTCGGACTGGAGCGGTGCGGTGTCTCTACCCGCTTTGATGACCGGACCCATTACCCGCTCAGAGGCACTCGTCCCTGCCGGGTGAGTCATTGTTTTTTGTGCGCCCTGCTCGGCTGTCCATTTGGAGACCTCTTTGATGTATCGATTATTACGAAACCTTGGCCAACAAACTCTTTTCACTCTTTCACTCTTTCCTTCTTTCAGTTGGCTAGTTTGGCTCGCGTTGGCCATTTCCAATTGGATCTCACTTGGCTGCCTAATGCAGTTTGGAGAGTTGCGCTTAGCTGGTAATTCGAGTGAATGTTCCGTTCGGCCAGTGGGCAGCACATCGGTCGATCATTTTTCATCATTTGTGCTTTGAAGACTTTGATGCACTTCAAGCACTGCTCTACTCACTCGCACACTCACTCACTCACTCACCGACATCATTTGAATGTTCCATTATTAATGCTCGCCAATTGGCTTAGGTGCATTCGTTTGGTTGGTTGTCTGTTTGATGGCATTGCATTATTGCCTAATTGATTTGTTTGTTGGCTTTAAAGTTATTTATGTGGATTAACATATTGGCTTGTTTGGAGGTGTTGTGCGGGCTCAGTGGCTGAGTGCTTGCAAGTGGCCAACCGAGCTTCACATTTATTATTGATTGTAAATCACTCAGTAATTAGCATGTCCTCTTGCAATATTTGGCTTTGCTCACCAGCGACATTTCCCATGGGCCACATTGGCTGATATGCATTGACCAATCGAGCCATATTCATCTGCTCGACGCGATGATAAATTGTGTGATGTGCTGCGGTGAGTGCGGAACCACTAGCCACTAGCGGTCGCCAAATTAATATATCAATTGGCCACTATCTTGATTTATGAGGCTTGCTTCCAATCGTGCAGATTGTTTTCGCTTTCTTCAAGAATTTGTGCTTGTAAAATGATTCCGAGTTGCACTCTCTGCACGGTGCATTTGAATATTTGCATTTCTTCCATTTTGTCCATTAGGCGCAATCGAATCGAATCGAAACAATCGATATGTTTGCCTCGGTGGTGATTTACAGCGCTAATGCGAACCACGCTTGGGAGCACGTTTGATGGCCAGTGGCCAGTGTGGTCCACTGGGACTTGAGTCCAAGCAAGACAAATTGACTGAGCGCACCTATGGTGTCATTACCGGGCCTTTGTGAAAATGCACTTTCCTGCACAACGTCGTTTGTTTTTAAATTAATAATAAACTACATTGGTGGCTAAATAAATTAAGCTCTCAATGGCCATTTCGGTTGGATATACACAGACCTCTTTTCCTCGCAGTGGTCAATTGCTTCCAATCTAGTATATTAGTTGTCTACTTTGGTGGTGACACTTTGTACAATTGGAAAGATTTGAGAATAGTATTAAAAGATGCCAACTTGCACATCAATACATTTTATACATTCACATTGACTTTAGCTGTAATTTATGTTGATCTGCAGACGAGAATAATCGATGTAAGAGATGAAATGCATACTACCAGTGCATTGCCACCAATGACAACTCTGATTGAAGAGTACATCTGCAATTGGCTGGCCATGTGTAACGGTTGCGAATTGGATGCAGTCTGTATGTTTTACTGACAAAGCACCAAACCAGTGCTCACACCTTCGGTTTGATAAATCTGAGGGACTTTTTTCTGTCTCACTCGTTCGGTGACCACATCGAGCGAGTTCAAGTTGTTCCGAATCAACACCCAACACGGAATGCCTGTCTGCCTACCACCCATAGCACACTGCCATTTGATTTATTTGCATGTCTGTCCGATTGTTTCTCTCTTGTTTGTCTGTCTAATGTTGAGTTATAAAAAATTTAATGTCATTGCATTACGTTCCACTGTAGAGTCCGTGTTGGATGCGGTAACTCGGCACGAGGATGCAGGGGAGAGTGAACTGCCATTGTCCAGGCTGGCTCGTGTGCAATGCCAAGTCTCACTCAACACTCGTTCCGTATGGCTCGAGTTGACTGCCTTTACTCTCTTGGTCCACTTTTGTGCACAGAGACCTACAAGGGTCAGCATTGACTTTATCTGATTCATCCGCTCTGGCGTTCTATTCGCTTAGAGTTCTTTGCCAATAACCGACTCACCTAATATCAGTGCAATCAGCGGCAAGCATAATATAATGTCATAACCATTAATAATGATCATAAGCTGATCAAAGTGATTATTATCACTTATGCTCACAATTGACTTCTCTCAAACTTTGATTGTAAATTGCAAAGGTGTCTTCTTTGCCAATTTCAAAGAATCTCTGCGCCTCACTTGTATCATTTATCTTATTTCTATCAGGCAAACTTTGATTATGCTTGGCAATTTGATTTGGTTTCATTTGTTTAGAATTTGAGTCAATGCTGGTTTGAGTCGAACATTTCTCCAGATTAACCTAACAGACATGGTTTTTGCAGTCCGATTAAGCACTAAAGTGGAGTGGAGTGTTTGATTATCATAGATAGATTCAATAGACAAAAGTTAAAGTGCAACTGGCTAGTGGCTCAAAGCATATTTACTACAAGCAGCCCTGTGCCCTCTTGAATCGATTAATTGTCTGCAGATAAAGATGGTTATGGCCATTTGTACGTTGTAGGCAATTTCCTTTGTTTAGACATTAGCTTGGTGACCAAATGCTGTGAAAGATGGCCAAAGTGTACTGTCACGACGACTAGTGTTGAGCACTGTGTTATCACTTGAAATGTGTGATAATAAGTGATGCTCGTCTGGTATCTGGACAGAGAGTAACTAAAGCATGCTCAATTTGTGTCCTCTCGCCATCAGCACGCACTTGAAACGATCCTCAGTGAAGGAGAAATGTCATTCGTTTAGTCCAATGTCTCACTGGCCATATCCTCTTTTCATTACATCCGAATGTTTGAGATTTATGGACATGAGCAAAGATTTGGTCTGATAAGTATTGCTCTTAGAGCCATTTCGAGATACTTGTCGGATGTATTTGAGCCAGTTGGACCCACACCAGCGCGAATCGAATGGACCAATTAGTCGGGGCCAGTCCATTTGACTACTGTCTGATTAATAGGCTTTGCATAACCGTCAACCGGTGAATCCCTTCTGAGAGCGATGTCATCCATCAGTACGCACGGTTCACTTGCGTGCCAAGCTTAGACATGTTTGGTTCTTTTCAAGTTAATCGCTCACAAGTCTAGCGACCGTCTGCGCACAGTGGAAGGCACTGTTGCCATTGCTTTACACCAGTGACCCACCAGTGACCCACCACCCACTCAGTCGCAATGTCCTTTGCTTTCTCACGACATTTGACCTCCTAGCCCGATTACAGTGCTGCACACTCAACAGTTGATGCACCCCTAAGCTTACAGACGGCGAACTCCTTTAGCTTGTTTGCGGGGGTGAGTGGGAACCCTTCTCGGAGCAGACCGCCGCTGGCCCCACTGCCTCGCAAAATCATTGAGCCCGTTTTATTTTACACTTGACTCTGATCTAATTGGCTTGATCGTGGTGAACGTCGAACAAATTGCCACCGACTGCATCTTCTCTGGCACATGTTTGCTGTGGACAGCTCGGATGGTTTATACAGCCTTACAATGTGAGCCAAACATCCGTTGCATAATTGCTGTCAAGCGAGTCTCTGGGAACGTTTACTCTCTCGAGTGGCTTTGTTTGTAGAAGACTGTGAGATTAGATTAAGACCAAGCAAGTCCATGGACTTGCAGACCAAAGACTGTATGGCACACAATCGATTGGCCGGCCAGATCTGCCAATGCACACTACTGGACTAGAGTGGCTTGCCACTGTTGGCATATTCTGAAGTGAGCATCCTGTGGACTTGGCAGCAAGGCATCTTCTGGCTAAGTGTTCCTCACCTTGTCTTATCGCTGGACACAAGCAGTTCCAGTGCCACACCGAGTGATAGTGGCCCTAGTGACTGCTAATAGTGGCAATCACGGTGATCATGGCCACCACTGAGGCACTAATGGCAATCATAATTGTAATTGTATTGTAATTCTCGGTCTATTACTACTTCACCCTACCGAGTACTGCACAGCTAGTCGAGTGCTCCTAACGATTGTATTAAGTTCTACTACGTGATTCTTAAGTGGCTAACTGGCCCAATTGGATTGCGCCTTCTGCCTGGACCTTGTTTATTATCTTCGTTACTGTGCAAAATGAAGTAGATTTTGCCTGTCGATTTATGCGAATTATTTCTATTCGGATTCGGTGAAGACGCGAATAGTGTAAATGATGATTGCATTTTTGCATTACCATGATTATGGCCAGCGTATTAGGCAATGTGCCGTTGTTGCATGTGGCCACTGTCTTGTTGGCTTTCGGCTGCTGCT
Organism: Rhizoglyphus robini; assembly: GCA_023373905.1. Classification (NCBI taxonomy): domain Eukaryota; kingdom Metazoa; phylum Arthropoda; class Arachnida; order Sarcoptiformes; family Acaridae; genus Rhizoglyphus; species Rhizoglyphus robini. The sequence goes on along the minus strand of JAKIJQ010000007.1, from coordinate 3,641,579 downwards.
TGCATGCCTCCCACAGCCACATAACGGCACGATTAGACCATTTTGGACAGTGATTATAACGATTATGGCTCTTGGCGCCATTCGGATATTCTCCCCTTGGCCCATTACTCGCTATCTTCAGTTGCCTTTATAGCACTCGATGAGTTATTTCACCACAGCTCTGTGCCTTCTCGTCAAGTCTTATTAGTCTGCAGTGCAATTCTTGCTTGTAACATCCGTTTCCGAAACAGTTCACACTGCTCACAAGTCAATGGCAATCTAAGCCATTCCCGGCCAAATAGTAAACATCTCTCGGGTGTCAACACAGAGCAGTGCAAGTGCATTGTGTCAGTGAGACCAGTCAGTCGGCTTTGTTCTTTGTTGATTCTGCATGACCACTGGCCAGGTTGCGCTGTGCCAAGCACCGAACCACCTCACTGAGCTCTAAAACAAAGGCTCGCAAGTGATGAACCTGTTAAGTGGATCGGAACAGACTCGAAACACTTGACTTGCGGGCCTCATTGCGAGGTCATTGCCAGTCTGGCTCAGCTAGGATCACTTGCCATCACTAGACAGCTTCCCTCAAAGGCGTGAATGCATTCGAGCAAGGTCTGTTGATGAACTCAATGCGCAATGGATCGAACTTAAATTGCTAGCTGCTTTGCTCGTCCACTTGAAGTTGCCCAAGGCCTTTGCAATGGTACACTTTGTTTCACCTGACAGGCCCATTGCCTAACCGGCGAGGCAAAGTGCTCACTAATCGAGTGGCTCTGCACGATTGTCCGTCACCTCCTTTCTCAGGCCTCCCTTTCTGGCCCTCATTGCATTTAATGATTATTACTATCTTCGCTGACACTCGAATTGAGTCCTAGTTGCCCGAGGCTCATGACAACGGGCCAATCGAGCCTCACTTGGCCTCTGTCCATCCATCTAATTTGACACTAATTCCGAACGCTTCTGCCTCCGATGTGTCTAGTGCGAGTGGTTGCTCTTCGGACCGGTGCATTCATCCCTATCTTTGACACGCAATGCATGCGAACAGGTTCTTTCAATTCAGAGGCAAGAAGGCACTCAAACTGAGCCGAGTGATGGCTAGGCCCGGGCACGTTTGACTGATCAACCCGAGAGTGGGAGCATGGCGAAGTGAGCAGTCTAATAATAACGATGGTCATAATAATAAAACACCGTCCTATTACAGTTATGGCCATTGACCACCTCGCACTTCACTTTGATAAGCGACTTTCGCTGGATGGCCTGATTTTACGGGTTCACTGCTGCCTTGAAACATTTGCACCGATGTAATTGACTGTCGTCCTGCAGGGTGGCTCGTAATGGCACTTCACTGGCCATCACCACGATACTTCTCGCAACTATGCTCTCGATGCGCTACTTGCACTATCGCCTTTATGTGATTAGGATGACGATAAGTGACTCGTTGATTAGTGATCTGTCTCGACTGGCCAAGGGGTCAGCTGATAAGGTCACAGTCATCTTCACAGTCACTGCTCTCGTCAGTGCCACTCTGCAAAACGAGGTTAATATTGCTATTAATTGGCCATGGCATATATTTCTATACTTTGTCTTTTCACAATTCTTCGATTCCTTTCAAACGGATGTGACTGGTCATTTGACAAGTGCTCTTTATCAGCCTCACTGCTTTGTTTGTCCACTTGGACTGTCCACTCACTTCAGTGGCCACTCTCTCCATTCACTTGCATTGCTTAGTTGAGGGGGCGATTGTTCAAAAGTGCACCGGCCATGATGGTCACTCTATGACCCGAGGCCATGTGTTGGCAATCGTCTGGGTAGCATTCACCTGTGCCGAATTCTGCTGTGATGTGTGATGACCTCTCCTGGTCAAACGGCCTTTGTCTCCAGCTTGGCAATCAACTTTTGTGCTTACTGCATCGTTTGAAATAAATCATTTGGCCGAATAATCTAATTAGATCAGACGTACATCACCCTGATGTACTGTGCTCTACTAAAGGCATTACATTACCATCGATCTCTCCGATCAAGACATTTCACTGTCTCACCTTGTGACCGTTTCACCTCTGACCGATCGGTCTCCGTTAGAGCCATTTCATATTTTATCGTCTGCAATCGGTTGCACTGAACGCAAGTCTAACAGGTTATTTCAAGAATCACCTTTGTCCATGCTCGTCAGGTTGATTGCCGTCGGGATGATATCGGTGACTATTGTGAACGGTCTCGTCTGGTCTGTCACTGCTCTAATTATAGAATGCTCTATCTGGCAACAAGGAAATGGAAATGTGCTCTAATGGAAGCGTTGCCATTATTAATAGTCATCGATTGGTTCTATTTGTTTTGGTGTGTTTGCTCAAAATAGCTAATGGTTCCAATATAAAACGGCCTTATTTGTCCGTCCAGTGGATATTTGCCAAGCAGATAGGGTGAATTGAATTGCTTTATGAAATATTCAATATAAAGACTACTTATTGATAGGTTTGCTAATCACCAGGATAATAAGAAAGAAATAGGATCCATTCGCTTTGATTCACTCGCTCCTTTGATTTATTGTTTGTCTGCCACTAAATAGTAATTAAATTGCCGCTCAGTTATCGCTTATCGGTTATTGCAGTCCATTTTCTGTTTCAATATTCACTGGCCTCGCTGCCAATTTAGTGCGAATCAATTCAATATCTTTGCCCGGTGTTGATAGAAATCGGCTTCATTTGGCCGATTGGCCTCACCGAAATGACTTGGTGCGTTATGATCGCTTTTCAATATATCTGTCAGTGGGATCACTCCTGCAGACTCCATGTTGTCGCCTTTGTCGTCCATCTCTCTCATTATTGTGTCCAATCACACGAAACACTCTCAACATGAACCTATGCCCATTTAGCTGCTTGCCTGATTGTACCAGGCCCATGCCATTCGACCTTGTTCATCAAATGCAAAGTGCATTGCAATTGCATGGGTTGCGAGGTGTTCAATCGATATTGGTCAAGAGTCTTGACTCAAGACACAACTTGTCTGCACTTGCAACCAAACTGATCTTGGTATCCATTCGCTTTGTGTTCATTTTCACCACCGTTTACATTGACCTAAGTTGCCATGCCATAATCGCTCGATTGATTTTACTCCAAGCCGCGTCACAAGTCACTGGAATCGTAGCTATTTTCAACTCAATCGATTTGCACACTTGTTCTCCAATTCCCCCGCCAATATCGGATGACATTAGCCGCTTCTGCTTTGCCGTTGCAGTCCTTTTGAGGGATGTAAGCTATTGAGTGATTGGTCAGCGGACACCTGTACAGTTCAATCCGGATACTGATCAAGTGATGTAAAACACTATCTCTCGACTTTCGATGCATTGCCACTGGGCATCAACTTATAGGCCCGATTAATAAAGGAGCAATAGAACAATTAATATAATTAGTGACTGATTTATTAATTCGATTTGAGTGATCATTGGACGGTTCTCATGTGCGTTGAGTGGCTCCCTGGGTCATAATGGCCATTTATCACGCACCTTACTTTGTCTTTGCAGTTGTATTAAAGTGGCAGCTTACCGTTGAGTAGTTGAGTTGGTGCTGCTTTATTGGTTTGTTGCCCGCAAGTGCAGATTTAGGCACGTTGCAAGTTGACTCCGTGCACTGGACTGTTCTGAGACAGTTAGCCATTTGCATTGGGTAGATTGATCATTAGATTGGAGCAGATGAAGCAATTACTTACCTTTCGCTGGCCAATCGATGTCTCAGCACCATTAGCCGTGGCCTATCGGTTCGAGAAGCCAGTAGCTACTGGTAATTATCGTTATCGTTGCAGTCTTGATTAAATTAACCTGCCCGAGACCGTTCCATCTGCGATTCTGTTTGCCTTTCCATAATTGATAATTGAGCCTTTGACCATGGCGCGCAGTGCACCTTAGGTCCAAAAGAGTGGTTTGTTTTGTTGTTGGCTGCCGTTGGTGCCTTGTCGGTGGCGAGGTGCACTAATTATCATAATGTTGTCTCTGACAACACATTCGATTATTATTATTAGCTTACATTGCCATTTGCTAATGATGTCCAATATCGAGCCGAATTTATTCAATTTTCATCATTAGGCTGTCTCTAATGATGTACGGCCAAATTGGTTTGCCTCACTGTGCGTGGATTACGACGATTGGGGCATGGCCAGCACTGCGGCCATTACCGATACAATTAAAGTGTTCGATTCTAGTTGATTGCTTGCTGGCCCTCACTACTGAGCCACTCTGCACTCGTTCTCAGGCTTCGCCACCTTGCCACTGGTCCAATTGAATGTAGCACCGGAATTAATTGATATTAATTTAATATTACACCAGACGGACAAACAAGCACCGAGTAGATCTCAGTAGCCTCTCACAGCCTACTCACAGTACTCAGAGCACTAACTGTAGTGCACTGCCAATGCTCGGTGATCTACTTGTCTCACTTACTAATGAACATTAGCATTTGCATTAGTGCATGTCCATTTGTAGTCCTTTGCCAATGGTACTGCAGATCAAATGCTGCCAATTATAAAATGCACATCGCCATCGATGCCACTTGCTCTAATTCCCCTAAGTGCTGAATTTGAGCAGATTTCTTTTGGCCAGTGGTCAGTGGTTGGTCACTGCTGGTCTTGCTTGGTGTATGGCCATTCAAATTGGCTCACTTCTTTGGAGCCACTTCTTTGGCTACTGGCACTCAATGTGTCCAGTGTTGGCATTAATTATTTAATTATTGTTTGATTGCACACATGTTTGTCACTTTGACTCGACAAATTAATGTGTGCGGAATGTCGAGTTGGGCCGAGTTGATTTGAGTCGAGCTTTGAATTCTTTCAATTGTTCTCCATTGAAAGTTATTCCAAATATTTCTTGCAACTCAACGCGAAATTAACGAATCCAAATGTGGCACTGTGGCACTACTCTGACCATGGGTCTATGCAACTGAATCGAAAAGAGATTACACAAGGACAAAGGACAAGCTCAAATGAGGAGGCAAATTTAAAAGTGGCCACTTTTATCTCTTGCTGATGTTCTCGTGTTCCGTATGTCTATAAATTATTATTCTTTGTTGTGCCAAATGAATGCAAGTCGAGGAAATGAATTATTCCAGTTGACACTGCACTGAGATAAAAGCAAAATGTGACCATTGCCGAGTTGCCAGTCGTGCCATTCTCCTCTCAGGCCGCATTTTGACAGGCAAGGTATGTTGGCCAATGTTTATCTCACTGGATGCAAACTATATCGGACACTGGTAAATGTCCTGCTCGAGCTTTAATCGGAAATGCTCAGAAATTTGAGACCTCCAGCACAAGCCAGGCCGACCGACCGACCAGCTAAGGTCGCTTATATCCATGGTAGAGATGCTGATTGGATGCAGTTGGTGCGCCACTTGCCAACCCATTGGGCACATCACCATGCAGGACGTGGCACCACCCCCACTCACTCATTCGGGCCATCTCCTCTCTGAACGCTTTTATTGCTTTCGCTTACTTCAATCACTCCCAATCGAGCTTTTCGATCAACGCCTTGCATGACAGTTCGTTTCTCTGTCTTGAACGGTTGCTAGTCTAAGTTAATTTACATTGTTCGTAACAATCGGTGGTATGTCATTGCTTTGAAGAGCTCACAGTCTGACTCATTTGCATATCATGATGGACATTGGACGGTCACTAGTGCTTAACTTAACCAAGTCTTAACTTAGTCTTGTGTTGACTTGATCACCTGCATTACTGATCGACTAATCTTCATTGCTGGGCGGAAGAATGCAATTATTGGTCTTTTTGCATCTGTCCTCTTTTCAATCAATGATAGCAACTGTTATCACATTATGGGACATCTTTACTGGCGACAGTGGCGCAACCTGTTTGCCGGGTGCCATCTTTGTTTTGGCCTTGGTAATCGTCACTGGCCTAATGAATGTAGTGATCAACTTGTCCGATGCTCACTCTAGACTCGATTGGCTTTAATCGAACAAGTGGCCACTTGGCAAGTGCCCTTTCCAGACGTGTTCATGTGGACATTGAGGCTGGCCAATCTGGACTGCACTGCTTGGGCGGGGCTCGTCTTCTCAACGCACAATTTGAGTTCGGGGTCAAAGGGCCAGCTTGACTGTCTGGAGTCTGGACAGGCTTCTAGACAGAAAGGAATGCACTGAGCGAGGTCAAAAATGGGTGAATCGGGCAAGGCGAGACGGGCATGCATGGTGGACACTAGGCCGACTTTCGTGACTAGTGACTTTGCTCGAGTGGTCAGTGCGGTCAGTCGGACTTACCTGTTGGCGGACAGCGTTGCACCACTTCCCTGGACGACTTTGTCTCACTTCGTCATTTATTTATCCTCAGTGTGGCTCGATGGCGAACTTATTGTCGCTAATAGAGTGAAGCATCCTCATGATTAATCTATTAGTGCTGCATCAGTGGGACTCTTTCAAATCGTCAACTTGCCAGTGTTGTCCTTTAATTCAATTACCAGAAAATAATTAGCCTCAGAGAGCGAGTGGCAATTCATTACAATTTGTCTTGTTCGACTCACAATTTGCTTAATGTAAGTATTGCACCAATATTCCATCCATTGTCTCTGTGTTGTGCTTTGCCTTGCAATAATTCACTTGCAGCTAGCAAAATAAACAGCGAGCCTGTCTGCAATTAATAAATTATTAGCACAAAATGGCTTCTGCCTGTCTTGTGCACCGAGGACGGAATATATTTCCTCTATCGATTAAGTGTCATGAAGAGTATCGATTTGTAAATTTACACAATGAATGCAGTCGGCCAGCGGACTGCTGTCCGTGCCACTGAGCGATCACTGTGTCCATGGCGCACATTTGTGGTCACTCAGTTGGTTCGACTTTAATTAATTTACAATTGTTCTCGATGGCCGATCACATTGCCTTTAACCGTCACTAGCCGAAAGCAGCTGTCGTTGCTCTCTGCTGGACGCGTTCGATTACTTTTAATTTTGTATTCGATATTAATTTATCATGTCTGTATTAGTGTGCATTGTTGGTCATTATTGATTGGCCGACTGTGCCACCGAGCCCTACACAAATTCAATCGAATTCACTCGGCCCCAGCACAGAACCACTAGGTCTGTTCTTGTTCCAGCTTGGTGCTCATCGAATGTCAGAGTCGTCTCATCTGATTACTCTTCTAGTTGTCTTTTGGATTAATGTCTTGAGTGCCATACTTTTTATTGCCAGTTTGAATATTGACTTGGGTTTAGTCACTGGTGGCGCTAGTTTTGATATATTTTGCCTTTGGTCTTGGTCACTTGGCATTGATGCATCGGTAGTGACCGTGGCCGAATCAAATTGTACACAAGTCCGTTGGTGACTTGTTCGCCTCGCAGCCTCGAGTGGCGTGTGTCCAAGTTGATCTCACCGTGCTCCATATCTGGCCTTGTGAGGCTCATTGTGCGACAGCAACGGTCCGAGTGGACTGCCTGTTCAGTATCCTCAGTCAGTCAGTCGGTCTCTTGGTCGGTCGTCGACATTTGGTCTATTTATTTTTTAAATGACAAATATCGAACCAAAATTAGATTTCCTCCGCAAGATCGGCGCGCGCGACTGGAATTACGACAATCAAACCGAAGTGTGGCATACGTGCTGCCCACAGATGCTCGACCATTCAACAAAAGTGGAGCAAAATGCAAATTGTTAACTTTACAGGGCACTGGCCATTGTAAGCCACTGCAGCCGATGTCGCAGAATGGCCCACTCTGCATCAGTGTGATGTCTATTGAACGGGAAGAAACGAGATGGCGAGGATGGTGACTCGTGCTCGAGTTGAAACAAACTGCCGAGACGAGGCACATTCACTTTCACGTTCACTTTCGTTCTCGGTGACAGTAGCACACAAAGCCGTTTCGCGGGCCTGTCTGCTCACTCTTGCTACGGTGCAGGCTCATCTGTCGGTCACCTATTTGTTTTTAATTCGTTCATTTGGCCGCGCAAGTATTTGACCTTACCTCTGGCCAATTGTGCTTGTGCTCTATGGTCTAATCGTTGGAATAAATCAAAAAATGTCTGCTGTGGCTGTCTTGCAAGCATAGGCACCCTTACACACAGCCAGCGAGCACTTTCTCTCTCATTTGCGATAAACCGTTCGATTGATTGCTTTGTTGGTGTGTGCCGCTGTGCTATGCTACTCTATATAGAACGCTTGGCGATGGCAATGAACTTGAATTTTAAACTGTTTTATGTCATCATTTCACTTTACAATGGCACTGCACTGTTGCTGAGCAATGATTGTTGCGTTACTGGCCCATTTGTGCTTGTCACTGTGGTCTGCTCGTGTCCAATTGTGCCCAATCGGCGTCTGTGTATCATTATGTCTGATTGCTTTGCATCCCATGTGATCGAATCTCAGTGACAGAGCTCAACCAAGCTGGTCTGTTGGTCTGTTATGCCGTCGATGACATGGCGTCATGTTCAGCCTAGTGGGCAACATCCCACCTCGCAGTGCCTGTGTCAGCGAGTGACTCACTGCGCGCATTAGCATCTCATCGGAGGCAAGTGTCTGACAGCCCCTTCGCACCACTGCACTAGCCAAGCGCGCTTCTGTCTGCCTACTGCCTGGCGTTAAGCCTTTCACTCCTAATCAATACTTGTCGCTTGCCAACCCACGCAAGCCTTTACTGCCACAGCACTGCTTGCTCTATCATCCTCCTCCTTATAGGTCGTCTGCTCGGTGCCTGTCTCTTTGGTCTTATCTTCTCAATGGTCTCGCTTGTTGGGTGCCTGGGTGGAAGGCACTTTTCATGAATTTTACTGTATGCTTTGGTGGACGCGATGGACTAAGCCAGTCGGTTGGCTCCACCGATTGGTTTGTGCATGCTCCAGGGTGTCACAGCAGTTGGACTCTGACTGAATAGTTTCTGTCCATGGATCCACTTGGTCCACTCTGCAAATTGCTTTCTATTATTTAAGCCTGTGATTGCATCTAAACCTTTTGCGACTTAATGATGAGATTGATGTTCGCTTTCGATTGCATCGGAACAGGCGAGAGCACGTATATAGGAGGATAGGCATCGGCAGGACAAAATGAATTTATTGTCTTACTGACTTATTGCTATATTGGAGGACATGCTTGGCGACAGCATCAATGCATTGGGGAGTAGAAAGTGACGGCGCACCAGAAATTAGATGGACATTGCAAAGATTAATATTGAGCAATGGCCAGTTGAGAGTGAAGTGAATCAAGTGAGCCAGTTAGAGCACTTTTTAGTTGACAGTAGGGTCCACTGACTGAGTGTAGTGTCTTATATCGATTGGCAGTGCGGCAGCGACACTTGGGGCTGTGGGCAAGTGATCTCGTCCGATGTTGCCGACCAGCACTAGACCTTGCTGTATGGCTTGATCGAATTGTCTCAATCTATTCGGAATAAATTTCATTACCCTGCAGTGCGGCCGATGGTGTTAGCTGTGAGCAGTGGCTTGCATGTATTCTAATGCACTCTCACTGACCAGTGGCCTCATGGAGGCTCACTGGTCTGTACATTGTCTTGGCAGGCTCATTGTTGGCAGTGTGCCTGTGCCGCTTCACTTTTGCTGTTTCAATTGCGTGTATTGAAATCGGATCGATCGATGTTTGGACGGACATTTACTCGAGCCAAATGGTCGCCTAATAGAATTGGACAGTCTGGACAAGTCGCACTTGTTTGTAACTGATGATGTTATTTCACGCTTTTGCTGCTAGCTCCCGACTCGGTATGCCTCTGTCCGAGCAAGACAATTGCCAGCGAGCTATCACCTACCCGCCTCAATCTTGTTCTTTATCTCGGTGCAATTCTGTGAGCACACTGTCGGCGCACTTGCGCGTTCCAGTGATCCACCAGCGGACCGCTATCGGACTGTTTTCATATTCGTTGCCTATTCGATGATAATGCTGCCTGTGCCTCTACGTGTCTGCCGCTTGCATCTAGATGCAGCCAAGTGCCACAGTTATCGCTCAAGACTTTGTTTCCGTTTTCGTGTTCACACATGTCTGCCAGTCGAACTGATTCGAGCCAGTTTATTCCTCTGTCCGTCTGTTTCATATATTATTTGCTCAGAGCGATCCAGTGCCATTTCAACAGTGTGCCCCGTGTATTTCACTTGCCTAACTCGGCGGCCGTACTCCGCGTGTCATCACAAGATCTTGATTAGGTCGTCTGTTTCCCGATGACGGCTCACCGTTAGTCATTTGCTTGTGCCCGATCGCGTTTGCCTCTTGCCTGTGATTAGCAATTCTGTTTGGCCACCATGAACGGGCCACTTTGTTGGTTGAATGCTGGCGACTAGCCGGTGTGGATCAAGCATGTCGGCATGTCGCGATGCACCGTTGCCGCACCGATACTGGTCCAGTGACTCGTAGTGACCGCTATGCTGCACCAGCCCGAACGCCTCATTAGGAGCAGTCCAGTTAAGGGGACATTTTCTTAAACCGTGCTTCGTTCGCCATGGAGGCATACACTTGGCTTTATCTTATTTGGGCTGCATTGCCAGTGGTGCATGTTTACTTTAAAGTGGTGCTTCAATGTGCTTCACATTTGGAACATTGGCCATATCACTAATGCTCACATGTGGGCACTGTGAAATTGATGTTTGCGAAATAAGCAAATAACTGTGTTGTGGCTGGACACTGGCACTAATCAGCTAGTTGCTCTCGGCTGTACTCTCACTCGCCAATGGTCCACTGGATCATTCGCCAGCATTATCTTCCAATTGTTCCTTGTTGTCCACCGATTCGAAACGCTCCTTCTCTTGACCTTTGATCGTCATGTGAGCATCGATTGAACAAATGTCATTTCCTCAACTGTTGTGCCACAAGTCTAACCGAAACCAATTTCTCTTTGGCAGGCCATCGGTCTAATCTCCAAAGGGTTAGCTGCAATTCTGAAAAATAGTTCCTACTCTCAATACCTCACCTTGCATTTGCCATCGACTATGAAACACTTCACCCGAGCTGCTACTACCTGGCCAGCATCAAGTAGAATGTGCCAAAAGTGCCACTAAGTTCATTTTGCCCTGCTTGTCCTCTTCTTTTTGGTTGGCCATCATCGTTGTCCAATTGGTCACTTTTGCCGTTTCCACAGGTTAGTCTCACTTTGCCAACACCTCACACGGTTCCACACAGACGATTGTCTAGTTTGTTCATTTAACCTGCAATTATTTTCCCTCTCACTACACGATTTCATTAACTAGTACAGTCAATTAGTAAACCATCCGATTGTCATTTGTGAGACATTTGAGTTGAATCCCTATCGCAGTTATCGCACTAACGAGTGTTGTCCAAAAAGATTTGTTCATACTGAGTGGATTGAGGCACAACTGGTAATTGTGCTTGCATCTAGAGACTACCGGCGTTGGTCTGCTGGCTCGGCTGCCATTTGTACTAGCGAACAGTAGCGGAGTGCACTTGGACTTGTTTACTTGTCACTCTATTAACAAGAGTAATGAGTTGACATGAAACAATGCCGCTCAAATGTGCTCGTCCCAGCAAAGGGCGAGGTGATGGCGGCCATAATTAATTCAAGATAACTATTTGCTAATTCAACTAGCTAGTTTGTGAGTGTCGTGACAATATTCTAATAAATTATTCAATTACAACCTAGCCTGTTATTATATTAATGGCGCACTGTCAACAATGTGCCACCAGCAGTAGCCAGTGAGTCATATGAATTATGGGCCAAATTGCAGTCGATTCTACCGGCACTTGACATGGCCATTGGCCAACGTTTAAGACGTGCCATTTGCATTGTTCCAACCTAAATCGAGCCGACAACGTTCGGATAGATGCATTGAAACTACTGCCGATGTTGAGGGTCCATTCTGAGAGAGGATGTGGCTCGAGTGACATCTCGCCAAGTGCAATGCATCGCTTGCCGGCAAACACTTCTGGTCGCATCACTTGGGCCAATTAAATCCACTCGCACATGTTTCCTTTGCATCCTCAAGAAGCAAACAGTTTGATTCTACAGCTGAACTTTGTCAGTGGGAGCTATTCTGCGCACTTGACGACACATCTTGGTGAATGGCCACTTTGACAAGGTCGAGTCGTTTTTTAGCGAGTGGCACTGCTCTAAATATGTCAACTGTTCTAGCCAGCGGAACATTTGCACTACTTCGGCGGCGTCTTACTAAACTGATGCCGAGCGCATCCTGAGCTGCTTTAACTGTTGCACTTGTTTGTATCTGTTCAAAGTGATCCGTCAAGCACATCCTTTGAGATAGAATCGGATGCTTGGCCCACTGACATCACACAGGGCCAGACTGGCATTCGTGTTGCTAAATATAATTTGGTTGGCTTGTGCAGTGTGCAGTATGAAGTGTCGCATTGGGTCAGGTTGCTGGTAAAATCAGCCAATCGAGCCACCGATTGAGCCATTTTGTTTGTCTATTTCGTCTTGATGGGCGTGCGAGGTCAACACTTGTGGATTAGAGCTGTTTGCAGTGAGAGAATTGCTCTCTGACCGAACACATTCTCAGTCGTTATCAGCTCGATAACTTGATGCTTTCTCGCTTGGTCTGGCTCACATTCATATCGAGCACATTCATTTGCCTAGCTTATAGCAACGCACTCTCTATCGGCTAAATGTCTCCAATTGGACACGACTTATCAAACTAGTTGTTCTTAAAGTAAGACGCGACTTGAGATTCGCAATGGCAATGAAGTCGTTTGTGCAAATATTGGCCAACTGCAAACGAGCCCACGATTGATGCAAACAGACCTTTGCAAATAGACTCTTAATTGGTCTTTTCACTGTGCATCAAATAAAGTCACTCAGTCTAGGTATGAGTTTGAATATGAGTTGTTGGTGACTGCAATGCCACTTTGGCACTACAGTCTTTCTACACAGGACAAATCCGAGCTGTCGATAAGGCGTTTCGTGACGTTTGGTGGCGATCATCGCTGTAAACATAATAAATGAGGGTCACTCTCGGCTGATTGCCTTCCCCCAGATCGACCGCCAATTTGGCGAGCTGGATTAATGTTTGCTGGCCTATGTAGCCCTGCATTGTCAGTATTGTCACTACCACTCAAGGCCATTTCGTCTCTCTGCTGCATTATTAGACGAGTGAATCTCTTTATGGACTGTTCAGCGACAACTCTCACCTTGTTTACAAGTGCATGTTTTAGTGTGAGCGTTACTACGCGTTGCCATCATTGATCAGTTGGTGTTGCTCGATTATTGCCTCTACTCCCAATTATTTATACCAATTATGAGCTAAACCAGTTTGAGCACTCAGATCAGAATCATGCTTTCATCGCTCACTCTCCATGACCTTTAACCCTACTGTTTTGGTCATCGGAGCGTACCAATGTACTGGACAGTTGTAGTTCACTAACAGTCAGTTCATTGGTAGCAAGAGGTGGATGGCTTCACTGCAAGGGTTTTCTCTCTTTAAGCCTATGGACACTAATTTGGCCTATATAGCGTTATGCTATGCTATGTGATGCTCGCTTGCTCTCCTCTCTTTGCACAAACGACTCTTTTCGTTTTTGATCGTTATCGGTGGGAATGAACTTTGTCCAGTGGACATTGCATTTACACCAACACCAACACACGGTGCCAGTGTCTGTAGCAACGGGCTCGTTAGACGCACTCCTTTGCCAATCGAATTGCCACTCTCACTCGATCTACTTGACTTCTCAGTACTTGTACTCTGTTCGATTGCTTGCAAAGTTGGAGGGTGGAACAAACACGTGATCACAGTTTGAGTTATCGGTTGATTTGAAGCATTAAGTTTGATTCAAGTTTTTTGTTGCGAATTTATTAGTCCAACGGACCCCGATTGGTGTGTCCATCCGTTTGGCCGACCTGATTGTTGCTCAACGACTGGTCAGTGGTGCTTCTTTCCTTACTCACTTTCCTTACTCACTTTCCTTACCCGATGTTTCCAGATGGTCACGACAGACTTTCACTTTTGTTCTTTTGTTTGACTTATTTTACTCGAATCTTACGTTGATGCTTGTTTTCGAATTCATTGAGAAAACGTGCCCCACTCGGAAATAGTCTTAAATCTACCCGGTCCGGTCATTCTTTCTCGGACAGTGCTGTAACGTGAGAGCTTAATTTTACGGACCGCGTCCGAGTGACCGTGCTTCGTTCGATGCCCATTTGTGTTGACCCGATTGTTTGGCGATAATAAAGTGACGGGCAAGAGGTTGTGTCCGTCCGGTAAGGCCCGCTTGTGCGGACAGCAACACTTTGATTTGTGAGGCGAGCCAAGTGTTGGTCGATGAAAAATCACATTGCGAGTGACCAAGCGAGTGCTAATGCACACTGCGAGAAAGTTGGCGGGGTGAAAGCGAAAGGGAAAGAAGTTGAAAGGTGAGCGAGGATTGGGTGAGCGAGAAGAGCCGAGACGGACGAGACTCGCTCCACCTAGGCTGTCTGCGAGGTCGACTGCATTCTTCCTCTGCCAGTAGGGTTTGTGGCCTCAGCTGGCGAGTCGAGAAGACACTCGCCCTGCTGCTGCTTGCTGAGGCAATACTTTCTTGACCTCATTCTGGCCTGACTGACAAGTCTCTGACCACTTTTGCCTCTGTGAAAGTGCAAACTCACTGACAGGAGAGAAGGAAGCAGCGAAAGCAATTACCATGTCGACCATTTTATTATAACCTTATAACCTGCTAGGAGTGGACAGTTCATAGAGTGGACCTCTGCACCGACTGACCTAGTTAATTCAATCAAAGGGCTACACTTGTGACCAAAGGGACAGGTCCGGTCATGGGTGACACACTTTCAGTGTTGGGCCGTAGGGGCCTAGCGCGAGTGGACTGCGATCACAGCCGAGCAGCCCAATGGCCACTGGGCAACGTCTTGTGACTGGCCGATGTAATCTGTCTACTTTAGAGTGCGATGGCCAGTGCCAACCGAGTGGCACTTTCTGGTGGGGCTCGATAAGAGGGTGAGGAGCGTTCGATGGATGCTTGCCTGGTAGTTGGTAGACGCATCGGAGTGCTCTTTAAACTCTAGCCCGATGCGAGGAATGCATGTGGCCAGCAGGAAAGAAGCCGATCGACGGGCAGCAGCGATCACTTATCTGTGTCACCAATGTGGTCCTTAATTTGGCTAGATTCTCGCCTAGTGCAGTGGTGCAGGCAATGGCTTGATCGGACTGGCGTACTCCCTCCAATCCGGCAATCTAAATGATTTTGCTCTATCACTCTCACTTTGATAATGACATACGCACTCACTCTCCCTGTGGCTTTAATTTTTTACTTTCAAACCGTGCATCGTAAAGGGGAGAATGGTGGTGCCCCCAGTGACCACCAGTGCCTGTGCCTGTGCCAGTGCCACCACGCTACATCTCGTGAGGGTCAAAGGACAAATCTTTCTCTCTCTCTCTTTCTCTCTCACTCTCTCTGTCTCGTTCTCTCCAGCCGAGTGCGTTCATTGAGCGTTCGTATTTTTTAGGCTCTCCGACTCAGCCCTCGCAGCGACCTCATCCTTGACCCGCTACAGCCGTTCTCGTTCACCCCTCGCTCTCACGTCAAAGTCCCTGAGTGGTAGTCGTTTTTTATGCAATACTCGGTCGGGTTTGCCTAAAAAACCGAGTTATGTCTACGAGTCAGTCATTCAACAACTCGTCGTCGACCCAGTCGGGTCTGCGCGCTTGTTTGCCTCTATGCATCTGTGCTATCTCCTCTTTCTCTGGTGTTGCTGTGTTGCTGTGTTGTGCAAGTGCGCCCTTCTAGCCAACTAGTACTAAGCATGATTTCACCTTTGCCTCAGCACTGCTAATGTTTGCCCACTGGCTGCAAAATGTCCATTCGCCTTTCGATCGAAAAGCCATTGCCAAAATGACATGAAGTATCGAATCCAATTTGTCCAGTAGATTTTCTTTTCTTTTTTTATTTGTTTTTTCGTGTTTGTCGCACCGAGTGAGTGACCCACCAGAGTGAAACTATGTAGTTGTGTGGTGCGGAGTGACCAACCGCGGACGATGCTTTCGCAAGTAGACCATACTCTGGTTGGTGGCTGAGGCCATTGCCAACGAGCCATGTCCTGAGACAAACACATCTCATTAGTCATCACCGACGTTGTCCCTCGCTACCTCTGAACTGTGATCTCTCTCCCTCTCCTTCCTCTACCTCATTCATTACGAGCATAGTTAAATAGTTCAGTCATTGCCATCACTTCGATCTAATCAAAAGCAAGTGTGACCTTTGCCCGACCAGGGCAAGTCACATCTTACGCATACGGGTACAAAGAAGTGATATTCTGGCTGAGTCTCTACTGCCAGTTGGCGTTCGATGCAATTCGCCTCGTCTCATCTCAAATATATTATATCAAACTCTCTACCTCATACTTGTCTGTCTAAATCAAACAAGTCCCAATCAAAATCAAATTGTTCTATTTCGTCTCAGTGTGATCAAATAGAATACTTATGCTCATATTCATATTGCCATAATTTATTAATTTCAATGTAACTAAAGTTCCTACTTTTCACTGAAACCAACTACCTCACTCTTTAAGTTGATCAGTTTATATTTTTAAAATAATTTACTCAATTATCTTTACCTGTAAGTGAATTCTTTGTTTTACTTGAATTCGTTTTTAACTAAATATACATTCCAAGTTGAATTAGACTGACTGACTGATATTATTTTATTTTTGTAGATTTTCTTTTGCTGAATTGGTCTTGATTATTGAGAATGAAAGAAGAAAGTGACACCAGTAACGACGTTCTGGAGCGCTTAGCCTCCTGTCAACTAATCTCTCCTCACAACCATCTCCTATTGTCGAAGCAGGACTCACCACCACATGCCTCTTCTTCGCCATCATCCACTTCGGTGTCTTCAATCACTTCGATCTCCAAAGTGTCCAGTTCAACCAATGGAAATGGTGTTTCATTAGGAAATGTTGCTTCAATTGGGTCTCCTTTCGAAGATCTGGTCAGGGCACATTACGAGAATGCCCTTGCTGCGGCTGCAGTTGCGGCTTCCAGCCTTGGATTTCATCCAGGAATGGGAGACCAAAGTCGGTTATTGTTGAGTATGCAAGAAATGGCAAGAAGTGCACTATCCTCGACCAATAGTACCAGGTCAAAGTCATCGAGTTCTGATGGTTCCAACGGAGGATCTCCTATCTCATCTCTCGGTATGTCTATCAAGCATAAGCCTAAGCCCGTTGGTAAAGCACGCTCGCCAGGCTCTGGGCCAATCGCCAGTTCGACCGGCAACCGGGAGAAGGTTTTTGTCTGCCAAACTTGCGATCGCAGTTTCGGATACAAACACGTACTGCAAAATCACGAGCGAACGCATACTGGAGAGAAGCCATTCGAGTGTCGAGAGTGTCACAAACGATTTACCCGTGATCACCACCTGAAGACTCATATGCGTCTTCACACCGGAGAGAAACCATATCATTGTAGCCATTGCGACCGGCAGTTCGTGCAAGTGGCCAATTTACGGCGCCATCTCAGGGTGCACACTGGTGAAAAGCCTTATGCATGCGAGTTGTGCACAAGCCGATTTTCGGATTCCAACCAGCTCAAAGCTCACATGCTTATCCATAAAGGCGAGAAACCGTTCCAATGCATCAAGTGCGACGGTCGGTTTCGACGTAGACATCACCTTATGCACCACAAGTGTCCTAAAGATGAAGCTAATCTCGGCAAACCTCGCCGAGGCCGGCGTCCCAAGGCATACGAGCAACTCCAGTCTGCTAGTCCGAATTCTTTGTCTAGTAGGCCGGGTTCGGCGGAGTTACTGGTTCATTATCCACTTTTATCAACAACCGCCGCCGTTTCTTCGACGACTTCGAATGCCTCGACCAATAATTTCTACCATCACAATTCAAAGCTCTCACCACACCACTTGCCTCAGCGGACACCACCTCCGCACCATCTACTGTCATCACCAGCAAGCATACCTCCAACGGCTCACCATTTTGCAAATGTAGTTCCTAAATCACGCCGGAAACCTCGACATACTAACCGGATTCTTCCTCAGTCGCAACACGATCTTTTCGACGATGACGATCACAACGGCGATGTTCAGACACAGCCTCTCAATCTGGTATTGAACAGACGTGCTTATAACTCTTCTCCTGATACCGATGACGATGTGCTCGATTTGTCTCGATCAAGAAGTGACGCTGAGTCAGAGCCTGAACCGATTGAGGAGGATGAAGAAGATGAAGACGCGACTGCCAGGGAGGATGAGGATATTTTGGACGGAGTGGTGATGATGCACCAGAACAGTTATCTCGAGAACGGGCAAGAGAGCTTCAAGCATCATCGACTGTCGTTCAGCAAGCACTATTCCAACAACCATATCAACAACAACAACCATTGCTCTAACAATTCAATTTTCTCTACCAAGTTGCAAAGCTTGGACCAGAAAGCGTTGCTTGATAATGGCAATGGCATTACTGCCCTTGATTTAGCCGCATTCAGTCTGACCCAACTGGAGAACCTCAAATTGAAAGCTCCCAATGCCAACGGAGTACCAGTGCCTCAAATCAAGTCCAGCAATCAGTCAAAGGTCACGGCTGAATCGATGGTGAACGAATAGTTTCTGAATTACGTATTTATGCTTTGCTTCGGACCAATCTCCATCTAACCTATAATTGAACGTTGCTCAGCGCCATTTCAGTCCTCACACAATCCAAATTGACACTGACAGGGAGATGCAAACTTTCTATAGTGGATTTGCTTTCACTAATTAGGAGCCAGTAAGTCGAGTGAATTGCACTGTCTCTTGGTAGATCTCTTGTTTTGTTAACTTTGTTTGATATTTATTTAATTTAATTTACTTTTCTTTGATCGTCTTGAGTTAGAATCTATTTTTGTTGTGTTGCTGTTCCAGCGTGGAATCAGTGATTACTAATCAGCCATATACCTCAGCAATAAGTTGTTTCGAACTGAATCAAATCAGATTAGACTAATCCACTTGATCAATATTTATTGCTACTCTGCACTGATTACTGTACAAATTGATATTGTTTGGTTCGAGCCACTAACTACTAGCGCAGTCTTAGTCCAAGTTGAGATGTACTCATTAACGATTCAGTAGTACACTCTCTAATGGCGAGCTGACCATTTCCCAGTGAACATTGCACCGAGCTGGCCATTGTCGCTTGCTTCCTCTAAGCAGTGGCCGTTTGCTTTGTTTGACCTCTCAACTACCTCATTTTCTAGTTGTTTCGCTTTGTCTCAAGTACAAACTCACTCGTAATACCTCTGCAAATGTAGTCACTAAGTCGAAAGTATTGTCACCACTGGCATGACACACTCTAATCACTCGCGAATCGCTATCGATCGCCTCTCCTGTCCAATTGAAGCCTGTCCCCAATGGACCTTTTCCTAAGCTTGTCATCTCGGTAACAAAGTTCCACTTTCATCGCCTCACACATCTCATAATCTTGTATTTTGCCATATTTGTCCAACTGAAATCAAAATTTTTTAAAACGGGTATACACCAATCAATACACACAGTAACTACACTCCCACACTGACACTGAACACTCTACACACTATACACACTGCATATACACTTTGTAGCTATACGAACTGACCCATGACATAAGTGATATTGTGAACGATCAAATGGATGCATCGATTTACTATTTTTATTATGTCATGGCCTATTCTACAAATCTATATTTGTTTGTAATATTTATCATTTATTTATAAATGCACATTATCTATTTTATATAAAATAAACTAACTATAAAACATATTTGTATTGGCTTCATTCATTTCGCAATTCAACAAGTCCTCTCTCGGTCTGTTTGACTGGTCAGTGAGCTTTTTGTCATCTCGTCACTGCAGCCGTCACTTCCACGTGCGCAAAGAGTGAAATGAACGGCCAATGGAAGGCCACAGTGGTGCTGAGTAATTATAATCCTTTGCACATGGTAACCCACTTAAATGGTGTTGGTCCCGCACTGACCCACACAGAGGACATCTCAATCGAACGTTGTTTTTTACTCTTTCGATCTGTGATCGAAGTGGTAACAAAAGGATTTGATCGTTTGCTTGCATTGATCGGTCAACTCTCTCCTGCCTATGAGCTTTTTGGGGGTGTCCATTTGGCTAGTTGACCTACTTTGGTTATTATTGTATTTGCAACTATTCGCACAGCTTGGACCACTTCGAATGTGCTCAACCAATGGACTAATTGATAAATAAGTCAATGATAAATTGACATACAAGTTGACAACTCCTTAGGCATAATTACGGTTAATTAGAAAAGCTTCCCGTTGGCAGTTTGAATATGCGAAAAAATTTATTTCGAAAGAATGAATTTATTCCTAAAGAAATAAATAAGTTCGTAATTAGTATTGATTAAATATTGGACTTAGAATTCATTTTATCAATTACATTAATACTATGATAATAACGTAAAAATAGATTAAACATTATCAGACAATGATTGGACGAGTGTGAATGGTTCAATTTGGACTTTTAGGTAATTAAACTCTCTTTTTTGCTGCCCCCATCGGTAGATTGTTCTGTTTCGTTAATCGAGTTCGAAGTAAGGTCGTTTCTCAAAGTTGAAGTAGACATGTTGTTTTCGTTGTTTATTGAGCCAAATGAAGCTTGCATAGACTTGGTGTCTGACGAGTCCGACCGAATTGAACTTTTCCATTCGCCACTATTGCTCATGCCAGGCTGATATAATTCATTTGGAGTAGATGAATTTTTAGAATCTTTAATCATGTTGATTATTTTGTTTCTCGTGGAAATGACAGGCGACATGGGACAAACGTAGTCGCTTAATTCGTAATCAGACCGTTTCTTTCGCATCAAAGTGAAATGGCCTTTCTTGTAAGCCTACAAATACAAAATATAAAATTACTACAGAGACAATCATTGTCAATTGAATGTTACCTTCACTTTAGAGCCAGGAATCATTTGTGAATAATTGGGTTGGCATTCAAAGTCGCGCTTGATTTTGCTTAGATCATCGCCAATAAGCTGCTTGAATTTAGCTGAAATATGACGTCGTAAAAGGGTTTTATTTGTTGGAATGCTAAGCAAAGTCGCAAAGAGATCGGCATTGAATGCATTCTCAAACAAAATCAAAGCTCCATGAACTCCCGAGCCACGTAAATTAGGAGCATATTCTGATAAATCAATTGATCTGAGCCACTCCATCACGCGATGAGAGGACCAAAGAGCAACTTCCGAAGATTGACATTCTGATTCTTGACTATCTTCTGGAGCAGCTCTTCTCTTAAGACACTGACTATTATACTGAAAATATACAAAACGAACTCAATGAAGCAAATAAAACATAACACATTCAATTTATCACTTACATTATTTTCCCGTAAAATACGAATGCCCGAGCGAATACTGGCAAAGTGAAGTTGGCTAGTAACTTTAAGATAAAATAAATCCTCCACGGTCAAGTAGTGTAGCACACGTCCATCGATTCTGGCATCGAGGAAAGCGTCTTTGTATTGCGGAAGGCCAATATCATCGAGCCATCGTGCAACCCAAAGGTAGTCAAGCTTGCCAGCATTCTTCAAAAGTAGATCTTCTTCGTCATTCATAGCGGCCACTGCGAGTCGTAACTTCTTCCTATGAAGCATATTGCGAATACCGAGATCCTTTTCCACTTCTGCTGAGGTAGCGCGCATCAGATGTTCTCCGTTTTTGCACCAACGCTTACACTCGGAGACATACATGCCCAGGCCGATCACTGCAAACCAATCAGCGACCAGTGTTGTGTCCCACTGAGAGAAAGGAAGGTTTATGCTGCAAAATAAACAATTAATAAATTCATCTACACCTAAATAAATATATACTTCTGAAACTTCTTTTCGTTATTGTTGCTGAATCCAAGCCTGGGACCAGATGTAGCTCGTAGTCCACCACGTGAGAATGCATCTGACAGTCCTGACAATGACGAAGTGCTGCGCTTTCTGTGAAAATCAAGTTTATTGATTTGTTCTAAAATTAAAATTTGTCAAACCTTGAAAAGATTTTCTTTAGTCCCTTTGGCTTAGAATCATTGATTATTATTCGAGGAGGTGCAATTCCATTCCTAGCCAATTCAGAAGTGGAAGATTGCAATGAGGAAGGTATGATTTCGTCGTCTTTTGCTGAGAAAACAATTAGTTAAAACAGCTGATAAATTGGTAATAAATGTTATGGCAAATGGCAAAATCAAACAAGACAACTGACTAAATTAGAAATAACCAAATTGAAGGCAAACAGGTAAATTAATATTAATAGTTAGTGCACAATGATCATGCAGAGTCGACCATGCAAGGAACATTCAGTTGAGCAGGATCTACGACGTGGTTAGTGGCCACACAAAGCAATGCAATAAATAGGAAAACCCTTTCACCTAGTTCTGGTGCACTTGTTGCTCTCTTATTCCTTCTTAACCAGAAAAATGTTTTACCAAAAGTGACAGCTGCAGTGGTTGGTTGAACCGAAGTTGTGTGCATCGACGATTTAAAAGTTACCGGAGAAGAAGGAGTGGACAATGCTTTAGTGTTTAGTTGTTCATCCATCAATGATTGTGACATTTGTCGCATTTCGTCGTTGGCGTAACGTTTTCGGTTATCAAATTCTGCTTGTCGCTCACTTTCTTCCAACTGTTTTTGTATTTGTCTTAAAGCTCTAGAATTGTGTGGCAAAGTAGAATACAAATTTTTATTAAATTTTCCAGACTGTTTGTCTTCAGAACGAGCTCTATTCTCAGGACTACTGTCCATAGGTGCACAATTATGCTCACTATTCATCTTCATATCCTCTGCTGAAGTTGAACGTAGCATATTTGAATTGGCAGTTGAAAAAGCGTTCTTTGAATTATTTGCTCTGGTTGGGGGAGTTGAAGAAGGGGAAGGATGAGCAGAGTGAAACCGAACAGGTGCAACAGGCGACGATCGGCCACAGACAGTACTTGAAAAGCTGTCCCGACGAGACGATGGTTCCGAATAGAATGCATTGTTTTTAGTATTTGGTTGCTTGCCACCGAGACCATCAGGATAAGTTTCTTTAATTAATTTCTACAAATAAATTGGTCAAAAGTTAATATTAAAAAACACAATAACAATAATAACTTACATTCTTAATGAAATAATCGCTTGCAATTGCCTTTCCTCGAAGAAGAGCCAATTCATTGTCTGATAAGACATATCCTGTGGCACGAACTATTTTGGCCATGGTCAAACGCAATGACGATATTTCGGTCTCTTTTTCAAGCAACCTATTCTTGAATGCTTCAATGTCCACTTCCATACGAATATTGTGGTCCTCAATCAGTTTGCGCCTTCCCTCGGAATGCGTCAAATCAAGTTTTAACTTATCGACCACAGTTAGAAGATCACAGTTAGCGCCTTCAAGGGCCTTTTTTGATAGAAGAGCTTTCTTGAATAAATCCTCAGTGTTGAGCTGTTGATTACGAAGAATGTTCACTATTGACTCCAATTGGACAATCCTTTCAGTCTGTGAATTCTCCGGATATTGCGAGTCGTTGTTCAACCCGAGCTAAATTGAACATAAAATAAATATAAATCTTATTTTTTCTTAAACAGAAATTAAAATGAACTTATTCATAAATGAGCGCAAATAAATGCAATATAAAATTTGCACACAGTTAGAGCACAGCAAACGCAATTAGAGAATACAAATTTCACGACTTTCCACAATTGAATGTAAATAGAAATCTATTTTGATTTGAGATAATTGAAGAGGAAAGGCCACCACAGCGAATAAATAGAGATCATGCAATGAAGGAAACATGTCTTTAGAGTCGTTGCCTCAGAGACTCTGACAGAGAGGGGCATCCATTAAGATACGATCAATAGGCACGTTGTCGTACATTAGACCTGTGATGTTTTGTTCTGGGCGGCAAATGCCAATCAAACACTAATTGAATGGTCAAAAGTGGTCCTGCAAGTGTAACTCTAACTATGCTTGCAGGTAAGTATGCCATTGTAGCCTTAACCAATTCTCAAGTAATTAAAACATAGCTTATAGCCAATAAATTGACCGATTCGAATTGATCATACCGAACATTACACAAAAGATATTGGCTGTGAATAAAGATGAAACGGGCAAGAGCATCAGAGAAGCGCCAAATAGCATTAGTGCACAATTAACTGCCTGTCATGCAGCTGCCACAAGCATTTCGAATCTCGAAGAAAGGTTCAATATAAAACAGCATCCTATAGCTCGGGCAAGGGTTTAGGCAAACACTATTTTTAATCTACTGTAATTGCAACATGCAAGTAGACCGAGTGAGAACAAAAATGCAAAACAACTGACAAATACAAAAGTGAAATAGCCCAGATCAGCAGTACACCTTTGACTGAATAATTAAACAAAGCGCAACAATTGCCACCGTGCTTGGTGAATAAATTTGCAACCGAATGGTTGTATAAACAGATCAGTCAAGTACGAACAACTCTTCCTTGCAAAATAGCAAGACTCGCACAAGCTTAATAAAATAGACCAAAAAATCTACAATTAAACACACTAACGATGAGAGTTGATCAAAAATTTAGATTGAGACCAACAAGCGTCGATTAGTAGATCTATAGACCGATTAATCTTGGAAGCTATATTAAAAAAGTAGCCAATAGAAGTAGAAGGAAGCAATGTTGCGATGGCAAATTGAACCAATTACCGTAAACCGAGCAGAAGGGTCAAAAGTGCACCTTTAATTAATAATTTTTAATTATACCTGGTGGAGATAATTGCTGTTGCGATCTTGCTCCGAGAGAGTATCGCCAAGTTCGGGCGAACGACGATAGTAGTCGGGAGTGGAAGTAGACGACTTATCCAGCTGGGTCTGCTGCTGGGCCAACTTATCTATATTGTCAGAGTTTGGCAATTGGTTAGCCCCGGGGATGGTGTTGTTGTTATTGTTGACAGTCTGTAAGAAGAAAGACAGGTTTCGGTCAGATGGCACAATCGAGTGGTCATATCAACAAATAAACAATTGACAATTGTTTTCGGTTTGGCTACTTTCAAGAAATGAGAGGCAAAATCAACAAGATAAATCAACACACTAGACAGTGAGCAATAAAAGTAGTGCAAATGAGCAATAATTAAACGGGCCTAAACACGTTTCCACGTACGAAGGCACTATTTATAACTATTTATAGCTAGCCCCACGAGAATAATAAAACTGATAGTGTTAATTAGAGTTAAGTAGAGGTCACTGTTTGGCCAGATTCAATTGTGCACTGGAAACTGCTCATTATTCATTAACTGTCGAACTCATTTGACAGAAACCTTTCGAGAGGCCAGTTGGCCGAGATGAGCTTGTGATGAATAAAGTTGATGCGCCAAGTTGGCGTTGCTTGCCAATAGCAACGAGTTCGGCACTGAAGATCCAGTGCAGTCCCAGTAGGGCGAGTTCAATGGTAGATGAGGATCGTACATGAGGGAAGGGTGACAAGGCATCACTGGTACACAGTGATCACAACCAAGGCGACAAAGATTCGCGTAATTGGCTCGTTGAAAAGCATTGGGCTGCATCATTTGGTAGTTGCCCATGCCGGACATTGATTTCTCAGCCATTTGGAGGTGGCTTGGAAAAGCATTTGAATACATGGAACCTAGTGAGTCGGAGCCAAAGTATGGGTTGCAATTGGGAGTGAACTGAGTATTTTGAGGAAATTGCTTAGGTGAGGCAGAAGGCGAGAGTGCCGAGTAGCGAGGTATATTCTTGGCAGCATCATCCAATAGATAAACGTCCGCTGAAGTGCGGTGGTCTCTCAACTGGTGCAGATGTGAAAGGGACCGCAGTCGAATAGGGTTGTAATCATCAACCGAGATGGATTCACTCAAGGGTCTTCCCTTGCCTTTGTTTCCCTTCCAATTGGGATCATCTACGTCAGAAGAAGCAAGTGTGGCTGAGTCACGGGACGATTCGAGCGTCCGAGTGGAAGAATTCGAATCATTGTCTTCGGGATTAGAGTCTGCATTGGCTTCGCCTGAGATGGACGCTTGGTGAAAGACATTTCGAAATGCGTAGTCCGGTTTGTTGCCACCTTGAATGGCCCCAGACTTATTGGCTTCTTCCTCTATGTTACACGGATCACGATATGCGCTGGTAAAATTGACACTAAGATTGTTTTTGCTATTGTTATTCATTGGTGGTAAGTTGCTCGGCTTGGCACTAGGAAGGCGTATTAACGTGCAAGTGAATGCAATTCAAAATAAATTCAGTTCGTGGTGAGAGGATCACTTGCAACAATGATATACATTGCTTGAGGGACATGTTCACCTTTTGCTGCTCTACGTGACGACAGTGATGCAGTGACGAACTAGTGATAACAATGCGAGTGAACGATAGCTCCCTCCACACCGAAACTGCGATACATATTGATTTGAACTTTGTCCGCTCGAACTAAGTGACTAGTGAAGAGTTCTAATCATACACTGATTGGAGCGTGCACAATGTATTTCAGAGGGAAACAATCGAAATCAAACATCAACATGGACATTTCACCACAGGCCAGAATAGCGAAAATCACGAGACAAAATGCAAAATTGACAAAAATAAAGCTCGTCTGCAGAGTACATTTGAATGGTGCAGCAAACAGAAGACAGAGCACATAGTGTTTTGGCACTGAACACTGACTGAATCTGCCTGAGTTGCCTCATCACCATGCTCAAATGCAATGTGCGTTTGCATCGAGCAAGAGTAGTGGCTGATGACGATACGAGAACACAAATGAGTGAATGAATCCAGTGACAGAACGAAAGCATCGGCAGAGAGAAAGCTGTAATTTGCCTCGTAAGTCGCCGGCTTCTAACTTGTTGATGCAGACTCCAAAGGAACAGTGAGAGCTCGGCGTGGGTTGTGGTGATGCGTCTACATTTATATTTAGACTTCACTCGACAGTCAAGTAAAACAGAAACGAATATGAATTAGAATTGCGGTGCTCATATGTTCATATGCTCGTGTGCACTACACAACCGATGATAGCAAACAGTCAAAGGCAAGCAGAAGCAGCTAGATATGAGTCCGATTATGGCCAAACATGACACTGCTAACCAATCTCTCTGGAAAAAGACTCTCGAATAGGAAGGCAACAGAAGCGGCAGAGGACTGCACTCTGCTGAACTTTGATCAGAAGGAAACATGCTTGCAACAAGAATGATTAAGCTTAATTCAATTAAATCACCAAGAAGGGACGGATGTCGTGTCGAGACAGGACAACACCATGAGTTTGGTTTGTCGTGGGGTTGGTCAAACCGAAAATTGAGATCAAGTGCGGCCAAACGCATGCGACTTCAGTGCAGAGTGCAGAGTGGAGAGTGCAATAGCAGTCATATACAGTGAATGTACACCTTGAGTGACAGTTGACAGTTCCACTTAGAACTAGTGCACATTCCGGGCTTCTATTAATAGACAGATGCTTTTTACAAAAGCATTGTCCAACATTTGAATATAAACAAATGTTCAATTCGTAGTGTAATTCGGTAGTAACAGAATTGAGTCAATTGAAAGTTCTATTTCAAATGAAATAATTTCAAAGTTCAGTTACAACAGTCTTGAAATATTCCTATAAATCATAAGCCACAAAAGGGTTGACAAATCTTCTGAGTTGACATTGATAAATTATACAAATTATTCAAGATTTGACATTTTCAATGACAATTCCTTTCAAAAGCCCATTGAAATACGAGTAATGGTAGTTGAATTGGAATCAACAAACTATGATTATTTATAAATATTTCTCAATTAAATCAATTAATTGCATAAATGAAAGTAAGTTTAATCACAACATACCTCTTGATCAAAATGTTTGTAACGACTTGGCTTAGTTGGAGGAATACTTGGATTTTGATCATTTTCCATATTTTGTTTTTGATTACTAGTTTTCAAGTTTGTCGCTGAACTTTGATTATTATTATTTTGATTATTATTGGAGTTGCCGATTTTGTTATCAAAGCAGGCATAATTGTCCTGTGAGTAGTCTTTCAGTTCTTGCAACAAACGATTGAGTTTATCTTGCTTTTTATTGCCATTTGTTGTTTTTACGCAACTGAAGTCAAATGATGATGCATTGTTTGCATTGCCGTTGTTGGTAAACTTGAAATTATTGCATTGTTTTTTATATGAAGGTGATTGTTGGCCAAAATGAACGTCTTCGTTAGATAAAACGAGATCAGACTTCACACTCAACGATTCCAAATCAGGATTAGCTGCAGAATGAAAGAAATTATATTAGTCATTGCCATGTACACGTAAAACACAGAAGCAATTACTTGCAATAATACCATCCATTTTTTGTAAAGCCAAATGTAGCATTTGAGATGCATTCATTGTGTCGTCAGGTTTGTTATCCATTGCCATACGATTGATATTGAGATATGACCGGCTAATCAAACTGCAATATAAAACCAGTTGCAGGAATCTTTAAAAAATTCATCAAGACTTGATATGATCAAAAGGAAAATTCAATTTGGCGATGATGCAGCCAAAACACAATTTGAAATCGATGCTTTAGGCGTAAGTAATTTGAGAATCATGAGAATATGCCTGTAAGTCTAGCACTGGGCATGGGTGGCAGTCACTGAAGTTTTAAAACAAAAACCATATGTTTTGAGAAATTGCCTAGCAATCACTGCCAAATGAGATCAATCTGGAGGAATGTTGGTTACTGTTGCTAGCTTTAGACAGGATGATAAGCAATTCTTCTCGGCTTTGTTAGCGATGCATGATACAGCTATCAGGTAGTATTGGTTGCAACTTGCAAGATGATAGTGACTGTTGAGCAGACTATTGGCCTAGTTGAACAGGTGTCTTCATCGACCTACCAACCATGAGTCGAGCTGGCGAGCGATCGAGGTGCGCTCAGTAGCCAATGGCCATCTATCGACGATCGCTTTACGGTCACAACAAAAGCAACGAGCTGTCAATACAACAGGCAACAACACTAACTGAACTCACTCACTCAATTGTGCAACAAGCTGCTGAGATGTGCTACTCGCCTGATGAGTCTCGCCAATATGCGATGCCACTGCCCGACAAGACCAACACCAAAGAATTGTCCAAATTGACTCGTCTTTTGCGCCAGCACTCCCACTTGCCAACATAAACAAACCATACACACATGCAATGGCAGCAATGCACAGATGGTACCTTTCCTTTCTAGAGTCTAGACACTAAACAGTACTTTCAAAAGTCAATGATTCCATCCAAAATGCTAATCCTAACTTTTGTCAATGAACATCTAATTGACATTGCAACTAAAGCTGTAAACCTTGTCATTATGTTCAAATTAGTTATAATTGGTATCATACAGGTTATTTTTATGAACCAAACAACAATACCATTTACCAACTATTGCCAATATTGGCAATGTTATTGTTTATGTAGGAGAAAAAATGATTTTATTCGTGTTTTTCATTGGATTTGAATTACGCATCTCGTTTCACGTCACGAGTGAAATTGTGGCAGGAAGTTTTAATCGAACTTGCAATCGAACTCAGGCTTTCGGTCAGCTCTTTAAAGCCCGACCTTTTGTCTTTCCCAGTTACCTTTTCCCGTTGTGCAACTGCATTTGTCTCATACATTCCAAGCTTGTTGACATTTGTTGAGATGGGTGATGTTAATTATGTTGAAGAAGCAGACGCGGCTTATGCCAGAGCAGAAAAAGCGTATGATTTTTTTTAAATGAATGACTTAATTTTACATTTTAATCCTTCATTACGTAGATTAAAAACTGGTCTTTTCAAATGGACGCCAGACTATGAGAAAGCTGCTAATGAGTATAGCAAAGCTGGTAAGCTATTTTTTTGTGGTTACATTTTGTCATTTGTTTTGTTTTTTAGCAATGGCATTTCGATCTGCAAAAATGCCAGACAAGTTTATTGAAGCCATCCTCAAGGCGGCCAATTGTCACGAGAATTCTCGCTCGTTCTTTTCAGCTGGCAAGTGTTATGAACAAGTTGCATTTGCATCAAAGGATAAAAGCGACTGGAACACTATGGTCACTTATTTTGAAAAAGCTTGCTTGTATTTTAGTGAGCATGGCCTTCCTGATCCAGCTGCATTGACTTACAACCGGGGAGCTAGGTTAGTAGTTTTGCATAATTTGTTATGCAAGTTTAATTTTAACTTCAATTTGTATTAGGATGGCTCGAAACTGTAAAACCAGAAAAATCAGCTGAATGGTATGGACACGCATCTGAAATTATTTTGCAAGAACGCGTTTATCTACGAGCAGATGAAAATGCAAACAAAGCTGCAGAGCATGCCAACAAAGCAGCCCGAATGTATCTCAAACTAAAACAGTATGACAATGCTGTCAAGTGGGCTGAGAAGGCACTTGAAAATTATAGTAAGGCAAATGATGATAAATCGATTGGAAAACAGATTTACACTTTAGTTATTATTCACTTGGCTCGTGATGATCCGATCGCTGCTCAAAAGGTCTACTTGACATACAAAAGGTAAACTTCTAGATATAAACTATCAGTAATAATCGATATACTTAATTTTGAATTCTAGTTCGGTTGAACTCGATGAACGATTTTCTTGGACGATTGTTTTGGGCAATCTTTTTCGCGGCTTCGATAACTTTGACAATGCTGCCATCTCTAGTGCTCTAAAGTCACCTTTAATTCAAAATGTGGACAACGAAATTACCAAGATTATTCGAGATTTACTTATTAAATATGAACCTAAGAAAAGCGCAGCTGCAGCTGGTGACAATCATGGCGAAGTTGTTGAGCAAGAAGAAGATGACGAAGCTGGACCTATGCTATAAGTCTATTGCTTCTGTTCTGGGTTCAATTTATTCAAATTATTGCTACATTCCTGTTATTTGTCTACACTTTGGTTGTGTTAATATACGGCGTCTTTATTAAATAGATTTGTAAATATTTGTGTGCATTAATATGAAGCATGCTTTGCAAACTATTATAGTAATACAATAATGCCATTTTTGTTGTGTTTTTTCCCAGCAAAAACACGTTGACCCAATGTCAATGGCAGCTATTTTAACCAAATGGTCTTGTGAGTTCGTTAACGGTTAACCCCGCTTGAATGGTCTAACTCCGAATCGCCATTTATATCGACTGAAGCAATACCAAAGTCGTCGTTAATGTCCAAGTCAGAAAAAGTTTGCAAATTTAATGATTGACTGGTGGACCGGGTGAAAGGACATAAAATCAAGCCAATCATACAAATGAATCCTGAATCTATCTACTAGAATAGAAAGTTTCTATTAATTAACTTCTGTGTATTCTCAACCAATCTATTATATCAATTGTGACTAAATTCACAACATTTAACTTCTTTCAACGCGTAATACGGTATGTAGCTACCTCGTTATTTTTTAAAACAATTATTTATATAAGTTATATATTGTCTCGCCACAGATTAGCTGTGTGTCCGACTGTTCTCCTCATTTCGACATTCATTCAGTCAATATCACCGGTCCACCAAGAACGGATATGAAACAACAATTACATAGTGGCAATTAGCTTACCTGAATACTGGACACAAGACCAACAAATGCATGAATGTAGGAGAAAAGATTTGAGAGACATCAGGATATGACTTACTGCAATTAAATTGAGTTGATCACTTTACAAGGATAAAGATTTAATCTAACTCATTTAGTCACATAATCACTTTTGTTTAAATAGTTGAAAATTCTAACAGTAGATGAAGATAGCGGTTGTGTGAATTATATTATAACAGTAAATTATTTGAATCAAAAATTGAATTTGAAAGTGTGGCGGAGGTGTGACCACCGCCTGTCGATAGGTGGCGTCACTAGTCTAGCTTCGAGATGATTCTAGTCAAAGTGCGCATGCGCACTCAACTCTGTAACCTTCTGTGATATGTGACCGTTGCAAATAAAGTCAGTTATGCTTTGGTTGCCCAACGATACTTCACGCGTACCGTTAAAGGTAATTAGAACATTGAAAATCTAATTTGAATCTTATTTCTAAATATATTCAAATTTTGCTTTATTTTGCTTGACGCGTTTAAAACTATTTATTGATTATTAGCTATGCCTTCTTCGAATTCGCCTCCAAGTGATGAGCCGACTGCCGACGATGTTGCCGCACAGCCAGAAGAACAAGTTGATCAAGTTACATCAAGAAAACAGCATCCAGAGTGCTGAACTTGTAATCTACAACTTCAGCGGTTCTCTTTACATTGGTGGACGTTCCCGAGGAAATCGCCGCGTTCGTGGCTCCGGTGGAAAAGTGGCCAGTCACGCTAGTTCGCGAGTTCGATTGGGGGGCGGTGGAAAGTTTCAACCGACCCCAAGTGCTGCCAAGTCAACTCCGAAAACTGGTGGAAAGAACAAACGAGGTGTCCATCGCAAGTCACGAGTTGGATTGGGCAATGAAAAGTTCCAACTGCCTCATCGCACCAAGAAACTCAAGGCTAAACAAGGCCGTCGTCGCAAGTCAGCTGGCTTGAAGCTACACAGTACCACTCGCTCTCCTATGAGCCATATCTCAGGAAAAGTCCAGTAGGCGGTCTACAGTCAAATTCCGTTTGTTGACTTACGAAGAACTGTATCGCAGATGGCCAAGATTGAGCATGGAATCAACATTTTGACCAAGAGGAACATGGTCAAAATGTTGACTTCTAATACGGGATTGGACGATATTTCAACCAGTGTAAATCTGTCCACTGAATTTCCAAGTCCAATTAAACTGGTTTCTCCACCTGTAGCCGGTGGAAATTTCCAACCGATTGCCAGTGCTGCCAATTCAACTCCGAAAACTGGTGGAAAGAACCAACTGGCTCATCGCACCAAGAAACGCAAGACTAAACAACGCCGTCGTCGCAAGTCAGTTACTTGAAGCTATCAGGAATCGGCAGCACAGGCCAGCTGATTCAAGCATCCTCGCAAGTGGGTCCAGCTGCCTCAGAAATTGCCAAGACCAACGGTTTGGAGCCTGCTGCTTCGCTCAAGTAAAAAAAAACAACGAATTTTTACGCTTTAAATTTATAGATTTTTATACTATATTATTATAATATATTTTTCAATTAAAATTTGTCCCAAAAAATGTCACAATAACACATTTTAAGTTATGAGCCTCGAGTCTCTGAGACTCACAAGTGAGACCGTTAAGTTGAGACTCAACTGTTGTGTGTGTCTATTTTGATCCAACAATAAGTAAGTAACTTACTCGGCCCAACTCGGGCAACGACGCACATGCTGATTTTTGGCGAGTGACTATTTTGTTTAGCGTACGTACTTTATGAAGAGGACGGTGCTAGCGTGCGGCAGCGCCCAGAGCACTCTCATGAAAGGCCTGGTTAACCCGGTTAACTTAACCGTTGACATATGGTAAAAACAGTGTTAATTTAGCCTTTAGTACAGACTTGCGCGCTTTTAATTTGCCACAATAGGAAAACTTGTTGCGTGTTTTACAAAGATCTAATCACCATGAATATTGACATTCCTGAAATTAAGTGTTTACTGTTAATAGAAACCTTTGCCTCAAATGGATCGGTTACAAGTAAACATTCATTGACCGATGCTTGCTTAAAGCTTTGTAGAAATGTCGCAGGTGATTGTGTGCTGACGATCAGCGATAAGAATAACAAAGAAACCAAAAGATTCACCTTTGTGAAGAAGCAGGAAAACTATCGTCTCAATACAAAGTTTGTCAGTGAAGGAAAGTGTTCACTTTTGCTTCCAGATCTCAACTTGCGAATATTCATTTCCAATTGTCCTCCAAATGACTTGTCCCTTTTTCTGAAGGGCTTTACACTCAAATGCAATTATTATTCAAAACAAAACACAAATAAAAATGAAAATTTTCTTGGCATGATGACCAAGCAAGTAACCTCTATGAGAAATTGTCAAAATTCTACTATTGAAAAGATAAGCCCCTTAACCACAAAGGATGTCATCAGAAATTTGGCTCTTCGTAATCAAACAAATACAAATAACATGCTCAATCTGAGTTCACCAGTCGCTTCGAAAAGAGCTTTCCAGAAAAGAAAACTTGAGAATGGTAATTTTATATTTATATTTAACTCAATTAAATTGTTTTCTTTTAGCACTAGAAACGATTACAGACAGCAGTCCAAATACTAAGAAGAGATTGATCAATTCAATAATTCCATCTCCTGTAAGATCTTTGAAAGTTCTCAACTCTAATAATTTGACCGATGAACAATACAAAGTTCTTAGTGCTGTCATGCATGGACAAAGTCTGTTTTTTACTGGCAGTGCTGGTACAGGGAAATCTTACTTGCTTAAATTCATTATAAGCCGACTTCCACCAGATTCTACTTTTGTAACTGCGAGTACTGGAATTGCTGCTAGCCATATTGGTGGCATTACATTGCACATGTTTGCTGGTATTTCAGCTAATTGGCTCGAAGAAATGCAATCTAATACACAATTGACTCCTAGAGATATTGCTTGTAGATTGATGAAAAACGAAGCTAAAGTTCAAAGATTACGATTTTGCAAATGTCTGGTGGTGGATGAAATATCTATGGTTTCTGGAGATTACTTTGAATTATTGGATCAGGTTGCTCGTATCATTCGAAATAATAACAAACCTTTTGGTGGCATTCAACTTGTTTTATGTGGTGATTTCTTGCAATTACCTCCAATCTCTAAAAAAGTTAAATAATTTGTCATTTTTATAGATCAATTAATATATTGACTTATTTATATAGAAAAAAGTGACAAGAATAAATATTCGTTTCAAACCAAATCATGGAACGACTCAATCCGATATTGCTTTGAACTAAGAAAAATTCAAAGGCAGACAGACCCGGCTTTCATTCAAGTATTACAATTACTTCGAATTGGCCGAATAACCGAATCAGTGAAAAGCACCCTCATTAAAACATCTCAAAACAATCTCCGCCAAAATAATGCAATCCCTACTCAACTTTATACACATCGCAAGGACGTTGATTTGATAAATGCTCGACAACTTCAGAAGCTCACAACTCAGTCATTTATTTATATGGCAAATGATAGTGATCCTCTACACTCAACTATGCTGGACAGTTTGTGTCCAACGTCAAGAAAATTAGAACTCAAAGTTGGGACACAAGTTATGTTAAATAAAAATATCGATGTTAACAAAGGACTAGTGAACGGCCTAACCGGCGTTATCATAAAGTTTGAACGTGAAACCGATTCTTTTTCATCTGTTTCAAAACGTCATTTTCCTCGAATTCAGTTTGTGAATGGTGTCGAAACAGTAATTGGACTTGAAAAATGGATGGTAAAGCTCAATTCGGAAAACAAATCAATATGTCGATCTCATTTACCTCTTCAACTTGCGTGGGCTCTTTCTGTCCATAAATCGCAAGGAATGACCATTACCAATGGTGTTGAAATATCTTTAGCAAAGGTCTTTGAATCGGGGCAAGCTTATGTGGCTCTTTCGAGAGCAACTTCATTGAAAAACGTGAAAATAATTGATTTTAATCCTAGAAACATCATAGTTGACAATGACGCACTTAATTTTTATAAGCAACTAAAGTATGTGAGTTGATTTATATTTATATTGTAACGAACATAGTTTTGTATTTTACTATTTTTTTGCTATGCATTAAGCAATTCTGCTGTTCATTTTGAATAAAATTCATGCTGGTGTTTGTAGTAATTCTTCATTCTAGTATCAAATTCCATAATACGATTTCCGTTTCTATGTTGAACCTCGTGAACAGGCAGTGAAGAATTCAATAGACCAGAGGCCCATTTCAAGTACTCCCGAAGATATTTTCCCGTGAAAATCGGTGGACTGTCGGCCTTTTCTAAGTTCTCAATAGGAATTTTGTACGACGAATTAACAAACAATTCGCCAGTATGCATGTCTATTTTAATCGAACCAATGTCTTCTTCCGACGGAATACCATTTGGGAATTTCAATGGTTTTAACCGAATTAAGTGTTTCACTTCCCAAAGAAGTGCGTTATAGTGCGGCGTATTAGGAATTACGACTGGGATGTTAACAACCTTGTGATGAAGACCAAGTCGTTTCATAATGAGTTTTTCGTTCCTAAATCGTAATAAAAAATCTGTTAAACAACAATACAACAGAATATGACTGCTAATGTATACCAAACGTTTCCGTAGAATGGTTTATATCTCCATACCAAATGGAAAGGTGACACATCGTTGTCGGTGATTTGCTTCTCCCGAATCTGTTTAATTTGTTCCATTTCTCGTTCAAGCGCACTTCGATTAACTCCAAAAGGAAAATTGCTCATGTGGGCATCCTTCTTCTTGTATTCGAATGGTCCTTTGTAAACGGGGTTGTAGATGTAGGTCCGAATTTGGCGACGAAATTGACTAATAAAACTCATTTTGTAATAAATTTGAAACACAAGCCAACTTAGGTTCGACCAAAGAAGCCAAAACAGACATCAAAGGTAACAATATACAAACACATGTTTGGCGTCTATTTTCACGTGATACATAAATTTCTGTTGAAATAGCCAGTAAAAATAAACTCGAACTGTTTCGCGCTTGAACCTAAAGCTTAAAGTTTAAAATTATAGAATGACGAATGAAATCGAATGAAATCGTGCTTTAAATAAAATCACCCATTTCCCTTGCATCAGTATTATATTTAATTTTGATTCTTTTGAAACTCAATTTAATTTTACGTGATTTTGTCATGTCTCGAAAGGAAAAATCGCTTAATTTGCTGTTCAAGATGCAGAATTTTTTGTACCGTGATTTTTCCAACTTAACCATGTCACCACTTTCACTTGAAGTTCTGTCATTTAGTATTTTGCCAGGTACCACTGGTAAATGCTTGGAGGAGTTGTCTTTTTGCTTGTTTGGTAAAGAAGCCTCACTTGACGATATCACTGAGGCGATTCGATGCTTTAAGGTGATTGTCAACCACGTCAACACTATTCAGAATGTTGATTTCAAGATGAACAACTTCATTTACGTCTCCGACAAATTTGAAATGATGCAAAATTACATTGATTTTGTCTATACTAATTTGAACACTCGGGTGAAGCAGATTAACTTCGCAGACGAGAATCTTGAGTTGTACAACATTATCGATCAAGATATTCGGTAAGATATACATGAAATTATGCAAATTTGTAATTACATTCATTTTGTAGTAACGCAACTTGTGGTCGAACTGAAAAAGTCCTTAAATGCGTTCCGACTGTGTCCAAGTTTTTATTGGTCAACTGTATCACTTTCCAAGGCGAGCTTAAATTCAAGCCTACAAAAATGTACGATGGCAAGTTTAAGACATTTAATGATGAGGTAGATGTTCCTTACACGGTTCAGAAGAACAAGTTCAATTATTACGACAAAAACACTGAGTTCACTTATGTTGAGTTGCCCTACAAGAATGAAACTCTCAATTTGTGCATCATCTTTCCTAAACAAGGTTCTTCAATTCGCGAAATTTTGGGCAAGCTTAGTTACAACAGTTTGATTCAGTTGTACAAATCAAGTGTGCAAACTGAAGTTGAGGTTCACCTTCCAATGGCACGACTTCAGTCAAATGTAGACCTGGCATATGTTCTGCAATTGTGCGGAATTAGCAAAGTGTTTGAGGAAGAAAATGCAGAATTCAACAAAATGGCTGAAAACCCAAAAGGCCTTTGTCTCGAATCGATTGTGACCAATTCTGATCTCAATTTGCAAGACTTGTCCAAGATAAGCAGCGCAATTGAGAAAATTAACTATGCGCCTGCTCCCACTGCGAAGGCTTTTATGCTACTGAATCGACCATTCATTTATTTGATCAAATGCGACATGAAAAAACAAGAGACTATTACAATTTTCTCTGGGGTTGTTAATGTCATTGAATCTTAGTTTATTAACCAATAGTTAGTAGGCAATGGATGTAAAATTAACTTTTAAAATTGTTAAATTAAAAGTCTGTTCTTATTACCTTGTACAATGTTCAATTTCCCTCGCACAAATATCGCGCAGAAAGAGCACCTAAAATTATAATCGTTAAACACAGGCAATGAGCAATTCATAATAAATAATTACCAATAGGAGCGCCAGTAGGAACTCCTGGAAATGGGCCCGAAGAACCAGCAATGTCAATGTGCGAGAAAGCAATTGGCCGGTCAGAGTCAATTCCGTGCTGATCAAGTTTGGATACTTGAATGAGAAAAGCTGCAGGAATTTGATGACCTCGAGGTGTACGAGAAGAAGGAGCATTGTTGCACTGCAAAATGTCTTCGTACTCAGACTTGCCCTCGTTGAACTTGTAGTCCTCGCGACGAATGGTGGAAATCTCGAACAAGTCTCCTACAGTGTCGCCTGCTTCTTGAATAAGTTGGGCTGTCTTCCTGTCTCGAGCAGGACCATTGTCAAGAATAATTGAGTAATTGAAACCGACAGCCATGCAGCAATGTCCAGTAAGAGTAGCAATTGTGAACATTTCCGGATTGGCAATGTTTTCAGCCACAATTTTCTCCTTATAGTAGGCCAACAAGTCAACCATGGCCATGCGGCCTTCAGCATCAGTATTGCCCACACGCAATCTCACACCTGCCCGAGAAACAATCAATTCATCTGCTACATAACCATCAGGCCCAATGCTGTTGCGAACCATGGCCATAGCACCAAATACACGAACGTTCTTTGGTCTAACTTTGTTGACAGTTTCAAAAAAACCAGCTACAGCGGCTGCACCACATTTGTCTCGGTGCATGCCAGCCATGATACCACCAGACTTGATATCCGAACCACCTGTGTCATAGGTAACTCCTTTGCCAACAAGGAATAATGTTTTCTTTGGCGCTTCCTCTGGTTCGTATGAAAGAAAAATAACACGAACAGCGTGACGATCAACACTTGCTCGATTTACCGCGGCTGTAATAAAGGAAAGTTAAACCTGTGTTAAACAAATAGAGCTTTACCTAAACACGGAAATTCCTTTTCAATTACTTTCAAGTCGGTGATAACTTCGACTTTTATGGAGGAATTTTTGAACAAATCTTCCACATAATCGACCACTTTGGGTGCGCTCATGCGTTCGGGATCAGATCCGCCAATATCACGTGCAACTCCCCTACCGCACTCAATAGCATTAGCCAGACTTAAAACATCAGACTGTCTTGTGGTGCCTGAAAAGTTAGTAAATGCCACTGTGTCGACCTTCTTAATACTTTTAAACTCTCGATTCTCCAATGGGATGTATAGAATCTGGTAGATTCCAAGCACAATTGCGAGGTCAAAGTGACGATACTTTTGAGGGATTTCGCTGCCATTCGGAAGCACAATTAAAGGATTTCGAGAGCCTGCCTTTAGAGCCCTAGATATACCTCGAACAGCTGCATCGCTAAAATTTCGAATGTCATCAAAGTCGCGATTGACCGAACCAATTGGAGAGTAAATTAAACGCTTGAACGGAGTTTCGGGTAACAGAATGAGACCGCCATCCTTGTTGAACTTGATGTCATACTTTTTCTGCTCTTCGATTGGCTTTGCATATTTCTCTAATGAACCAGAAAAAGTAGTTTTGTCCGAAAAAGAGATTATTATCAAAGCATCGCAATTTGATTCGACCAAAGTAGTCACAGGATTGATGCCGAATCTGAAAAATAAGCAAATTTTTTGAAAGATTTGAAAAAACTCTTTTCTACATACCTCGAAGGCATTTTCAATTGCTCAAATAAAATTTGGAAAAGAAAAAATAGATCTGTCAGAATAAATAAACGTTTGGTTAAATATAAATGAGAGTATAGTATGAGCACTGTCAAAGTTTCGATTTAAACGCCTATTCGCGAATATATATGACTTTGATAGTAAACACATTCAAATAAATGCAAATACAATCATGGCCATCACTGATATCTACATGATAAACACTTCTAAAATTCCCTTTTCCTAAAACAATTCAAGTGTTGGACATTGACAGTGGATTGTGGTTTGTTGGATTGAACCCTTTCACACAAGAGTAATTCAATCACAAATTTAAAGTCGAAACGAAACGATTCACTTGCCTGTTGTAAGATTGAGCTAACGCCAGAGAATAGAAAGGAGAATTGCTTGTGGCCGTGTACCACTGTGTCCAAGCGTATCACGTCAGCATCAAAACTTAATAAAGCAATAAGTGGTTGGGGACAAAGCTCTAACTTCAACTTTTATGGTTCGAGAAGAGCTCACCAGCCAAAGCACAAAGTAGATAGCACAAAGCTAACAGCTAGTGGCGATAGTGTGCATCACCATTCTGAATGATGTGCTCGAGCGATCGCTAGCCACAGACATCTCAGCCAGGCTCACTTATCTCCAGTAACGATTGATGCTTCTCTGTGTTGCCATGACGTAGCTAGTTTATTATTATCGTGCGGTCACATCTGAAACAAGTCCATTAGGTGAGAGAATAAACTGTTGTGACAGACTCAATTTCATAGCTTTGTCCTGGTCTCGTGACGCGGCACTAACGGTCACACACGATCCTCGACCAACAACAGAGAGTTACACAAGTGTCGGGTTAAAACAACGCTCATTGTCTGGTCGAGCAATTCGATCATTTTTCATCCTCTTGCCATGTTGCAATAAGAAATAAACAAACTACATACAAATGCAACTGTGCACACATGTCTCAACTTAGGATTGCCATTTATCAGCGATTGGTGACTAGATATCTGGAGACAAGGACAAGACACAGATAGTCACAGATATCATACATTTATTGGACATCGCCCTCGTTGGCCAAGCAGACTAAATATGTGATCTCTCTGTAAAATATTTGTTAGAAAAATGATTTGACAACTTATTTTACAAACGCGTAGTTGAATATTGTCCTAACAAATAAATTTGATTGTACAGGCTTGGAGCTTGGAATCATTATGCTTAAGGTTTGAAACAATGTTACAACTTTCCACCGACAAAACTATCTCACAAAAGTAG
This sequence comes from Rhizoglyphus robini, assembly GCA_023373905.1. Classification (NCBI taxonomy): domain Eukaryota; kingdom Metazoa; phylum Arthropoda; class Arachnida; order Sarcoptiformes; family Acaridae; genus Rhizoglyphus; species Rhizoglyphus robini. The sequence continues at coordinate 3,600,838 of JAKIJQ010000007.1, read as the reverse complement.
ACAAAATATTGCAAATTAAACTTACAAACAACAAGAATGCGATTATGATAAACAACTACAAAAAGATACAAACTCATGTATATGGCATGACATACCTGACTTGAACGCTGTACAGCATGACAACTATCAATAAAAACAGATCGTCAGTAATGCAATGTTTACATCACAGCTGATAGCCAATGATTGTCTGCCAATCGGCACCATGTTTATATAAAAGTCTATTTTTATGTACACTAGATGTCGCACTAAGCACTGAGCATTTTTAAAATTTAATTCAATTTAAGAAAGAATAAAAAATATATATAAATAAATGAGTTTGATTTCAAAAAAGATCTATCCATTTTGACAATTTGAAATTACTAAATTAAATATGGCATATTTCAAAAAACAAACAACTTATCCCGAACAAATAAGTAACTTTCCCAAATAACAATAATTATTGTATCAAATAGTTTCCCAAAATAAATGGTTTCCGTTATCAAAAAATTTTAGTAATTTTACAAAAAAACAAATGCAAGTAGTACTAAGAATAAGGCAAGAAGTTATCACAATTGATCAATTGAATAAAAAGTTACTCAATTGGATAAGTAGTTACCCAAATTTGATCGGAAGTAGTACCCAATTAAGCCATTAAGTATTTGTATTGACATTTCTTCCATCAGACTCAGGTAACTATGACTAATACTAATAAAGCTGGTAATCTCAACACAGTCAAAGATAATTATTGGCTAATCAACATTTAGTGTCCCAATCGATGTCGAAAGAAAAGTGCCACTTGTTTGGCAACCAGAGAAGAATCGTTGTGCTGTTTGCCTTGGGCGCAAGTCGAAGCGGATAATGGCCGAACAGAGAAATATCTTCACTGGGTCATTATACACTTCAGCAATCAACATCAGCAAGTAGCATAACTGTTGAGTCAATAGTGTCGGGACTCGCCATTTGGCTGCAGTGCACCAAACGATTGCGTGTGGTTCGTCGAAATGAATAGGATTTATTGACGAAATTACTATTTGTGGCACACAACACAAAGTCCACTGCATATTTGGCAATTGGCTCGTTGGTTGCATTAACCACATCGATGAACAAGGTAACGAATTAGCAAGGCACCGCCATTTATATCGGTTCGCGAGAAAAGCTGTATATTCGAACCTATTGACCAAATAGACAGGCTAGACGAAATACTAGGAATTGGTGATGACCAGATTGATGGCATTTGTATGACTGGCTGTGGCAGAAGGAGGCGGCACAATAGTTACACTGTGGCTAATTGCCGTGAATTACTTGGAATTAGCGACAGGCCTGGCCAACTGTAGCCCAATTGCTTTTCTACTCGGTATTGCCAATTACGAGCGCCATAGATCATGTGAGCAGGCAAGATTAATGCCATTTTCCATTTAATCGGTAGAATTACACGAACTCCGACTGAGGCAGGACAAAGTGCGCGTTCCACGTCTGGCTCGCCAGTTGACAGCGAAAAGGGCGGCAAGCTAGTGAAGATGCTGATGAGAAATGGAGACAAGATAAATGAGCATCATTTACGTGTTTGCCAGTTGGTAATGGCTCGTCCGTGCATGGATAACAAGCGGACCAACTCAGTGCAAACAAGACGCGCCATTGTCAGATTAACGTCCACTAATGGCTACAATAGTTGGCTTCAATAATGCCTCCGCATCGTTGGGCAATTAGGAATCGACTAAAGGCTAACACAACAAAGACGGTCAGTCTCACTACTGACCGATGCTAATTTGATTTGATCGACTCTAATGCACCGGACCAGTGCCGGCTCCCTCTCCACAGGTCCTTCAATGGCCATTTGGTGGAAGAGGTGTTCCATGGTGTGAGGCCTGCTCGGACGCGTTAAGCACATGTCACTTTGTTATTGTACTTTGGCATTACAACATTAAATTGCATTTTATGGCCACTGGTAATTGGTAATTGGTGAGAGTGGTCACTTAATCAACTCTATCTGTTTGGATTGAATCTCTTCAAGGATGCCAATTGGCATTGCTCACAAGTGAACTCTTTTAATGGCCACATTAGGGATAATAATAGACTATGGCTGGCACTGCTGATGACTAATTAGACAGATTACAAGACTGACAAGTGGCACAGAGAATTGACCAGAATGGTACGAGAATTGAGAGGCCGCATCGAGTGCACTCTTTGCATGTCTCACAGTGCGCTAATGAGCCAATAATGAGTGACCAGTGCAATGGATTCCAATTAGCCACTCGATACATTGTGTAAGCCTTTGCCGGACTTGGTGTGCCGCTCTGTGCGGCCAGTGGCAAGTGTATTACTGTAATGAGTGAGCCAGCAATCATAATGGCGCCAAAACAGCGATTTACTAAATGCAATTTCGCTTCAGCTATTTGGCTCGGTGCGGATAATACAAATTGATTCCAATTAAATATACACCATCTCACTCATTAAGACGCCCCACCATTGATGTGGCAATCAAGTCAACGAGCCTTCACTGAGAACTTATTTACTTTGCCGTACTTTGCTTGTTTGTTACTTCTCCAAATTGATGCCTTCAGCTGGTCGGCAATAATAAATTGGCTCTTCACTTAGGTTCGATCTACAGAATTCAATGGAAATGTATTCACTCCAAACAGATATTCATTGGCGCCATCTTGTCCATAGAGCCACTCTAGAGATATAAGCACTGGAAAATTGCGACCATTAACGAGACAGGCGAAAACAATCATCGACACTAATTGAAATTGGCTGAGCAACTAGCGAGGACTAGTGAGTCAGTCCAAGCCTGTATTCTTCCGAGCAGTGCTCATCGCCAATTACAAAGAGCGCAATTAGGTAGCATCGATCGGATGCGCACCCTGATTGCCAATAGTAGCATTAGTGACCATATGGCAGTGAAATATATTGCTATTTCTGTTATCGCCACTAAGAGGCTCCCTTCTTATTGACCATAATGGTGGTAAGCTTGTTCGGTGAACAATGACCAGAACAAACATTCGAAAAAGCGTTCTCGTTGTGTCTGCTTAAAAGACATGTCTGTTGCAAGAACCATATGGATCAGTTTCATAGTCAAAGTGAGTTTGGGTGCTAGAGACATCGACATATCACATTTGGCCAATATGACACAAAACAAGAGCAACATCCGCATCCTGATCGGCATTCCTTTCTGATCAGTACGTTTTGCCTACATTGCTGTGATATAATTAGATCGCTAGGTTTACACGTTTGTATTTGGCACAATTATCACCCCGCCTCTACTACTACCTTTAGGGCAAAAAGCAGATGTCACTGAAAATAAGTCATTTCATTGCGAATAGGTGTTCCCGAATAAAGAACTCTCATTGGGCCAGTTAGATGACATTGCAATGACCAAGAAATGAGCGTGCAGCATCTAGAAGTTCGGTGCCCGTTCACCAACCGGTCGGTCACGTGTAGCCATTCTTGAGACATGCCAGTGCACTAGACGCCACGCCAAAGACGATAGATACAGTTACAACAAGGAGAACAGCATTGGCCAATGTTGCGCCCGCGCACTAGTTGGTCGAAAGGATCCGAGGAGTATTCGGCAGTGACCACCAGAGTACCAACTAGACCAGCCGGACTGACTCGGCCTAATTGTGATTAACAGACGCCAGCACGGAGGTAAGAGGGCGGGCAGGGGGTCGGAACCAACTCTGGGCACCTCGGAGAAAGGTCGGGGCACGGGCTGGGACTGGAGCGCATCTCCTATGGGGCAGCATCAAGCACCAAGAGCAGCATGAGCTCATTGAGCATCACAATCATCAGCAGGATCACATCATGCTCGGTGTCTCGGTGGCACTAGTCACTACTGACTAGAGTACTCGGTGCAGACATTCCAAGTGCGCGCGTCCGTCTGCCAAGCCGAGTGCGTGTCAGTGGCTGTCGTCTGCGCGATGGTGTTTGTTGTTGTCGCGTTGTGGCACTCCCGAGCAGCATTGGCCACTGTACCAGAATGATGGCAGTGGATTGTGGTGTTATTGGTCTGCCATGCGGGCACATGCCCACACCAGCACCAGCTCCAGCACTGGTAACTGCTCTCCCTCTCTGGCTCGTCTATCTTGGCTCGTCTGTCTGTTTGTCCTCTCGCTTCTGTCAGTCTGGCAGCTCTTATCATCATTACTCTTCGCTATTTGTCTTCTCTCTCGCTCATGACTGGTTGGTTGTGTCTGCGTTCTGTAAAGGGTGTAAAAATATAAGGAATGTGTCTGCCTGTCTGTCTGTGTTGGTGTGTTGGTGTGTGTTAGTGTTCTGCCTGCTCGCTATGTCTATCCGTTCGCCGCTCTACGTTTCACTGCTATCTGCGTGTCTCGTAATAAGATGAGATGCTTTCACAGATAGAGTGCCACCGAGAGACGCCGTGTGCAGCTGTGGACTCCTTTCGGTCTTGCATGTTGGGAGATGACGAGATGTTCTTGTTGACGCGCTGACCAGACACAACAGAAGGTCCACCGGACCAGTGTGGTGTCCGTTCGGTGTGAAGACAGGCAGCACCATGACACGAACTGCCGTGCCTGGGCCACTCGCCTCAGCCTTCTCTTTACGTCCCAGCCGCCGATCATCTGCCTCCAATCTGCATCTCGATCGGTCAACATAGTTTCCTTTTCGGCGTGAACTGTTGTGCCAGTTAGGGTTGCATCGTTAGCAATCATTGTCACCGTGACCAGCACCACCGCCACTACCTCCGAGCACCGAGCTCGAATCAGTGAAAATGTTCAGCAACGCTAAAGATGTTAGTAGTGGTCGTTGCCGTCGTCCAGTGCAGCTTCCCTTCACTGGCAGTCCACTATTATTATCAACCTCTTGTCTGATGGCACTGACAAGCAGCGTCAACCGTCACTGCAACGTCACAGGACACATCACCTGCCCCGAGGGATACGAATCTTCTTCGACAGTGAGGACACCGTGAGCATCTCTGCTACCAAAGTGCGCCATCCTCGATAACTTCAAGCGGTCGATACATCTTAGGCGAAAGCTATCTCCGAGGACAGTGACTCGTCACTAATGTCAGTTGAGAGAAAAAAAGTCTTCGCAAAATTGTTGTGAATTCCTCGTCGCACTCACTTGACACTTCGAAACTTGAAACTAGTGCGAGTCTACTTTGTTTCTACTGCTCTGCACCAACATCGTACTCGTTGCGGTCTCGCCACAGCGTGGTCACTTTTGCTTTCTGTTTTACTTTCATTTTCTCCTTGATTCAACAGTGGCTACTCCCTACATTGACAGTATTTCGCCAAAGGTCTTTCGCAAACAAAACTAGATCAAATCACTTGTGTTTCAAGCCAATTTATCTTCATTGCAAGCAACTTCAGACTCCTCCATTTACTAATACAAGAAGTCAACAATAGAAAGACAACGAACTTTTTCTTTTTAACTTGGCAGTTTGTGGCAAGTTTTCAGTGAAACGGAATTTATTCCAGTTGTGATCTGACTACCGTTACTATTAAAATTACTTCGACATGAACACGTCCAATTTGATAATTTTCTGGTTTACTTTGTCAAGTATATTCCAAAGTTTTTTCAGCTTGAAAAGTGTTGGCAATTACTACAATTCTGTCCGATTTCATTGTGAGCTGAGCGTGGTTCGCTATCTTATCTGTCCATCGTGATTTATTATGCTGCTGAATTTGTTGTTCTCCCCTTGTATAGTCTGTTCTAATAGTCGTCATTATCGTGCTAATAACCATCATTGCCACCGCCGACAAGACTACTATCAGCGGCAATCATAATCATAACTCGCTAATAATGTATTAATTAGATGGCGAGCCGATTTCGGCTTGCTTCTTTGCCTCTCTTCTTGCTGCTCTCGTTCATTGTTGCTTTTATTGTTTTCATTGCACTCATCAGCCCTTTCTCTACAATAAACAACATAAGTCGTCGGACTTTGCCACAGCAGACGCTTACCAAGGCGCACACGCACAACACGCTTCGATTCTCGAGGAATCACCACTCATCGAACGGACTCGATCGTAATTTTGCAACAAGAAATTGTCTCAATAAACTCAGTAATTGCAAACCAAACAGTTCCGTTAATCGTTTAATCAAAGTGCCTGACCAGTGGTGTTCACTATTTGAGAGCACTTTCAGCAGTTCAGTGATTCAGTCGCAGTTTGTGACCACCTCCCACCGATACCATCATTTGAATCCTTCCAAGATCTCGCCATTATGTCATCCTTGTTGCAATAAGTCATTTATGGAATTATTCATCATGCTACTAAATCTGTTTCTAATCCATAAAAATAATAATTTGTACTATATTCTGTGCATCACCTGAATCGATATTTCTTGGTTTAAAGCACATTTTGCTAAATCGAAACACCGGTACTGTTGTAAAGAGGTTGAACTAAAAAGAAACTGTAAACTCACCCAGTCTGCATTGACCAGCTGTGCTCTTGAGATAATGGTGTCCAATTTAAAGTCTCTCACTGACCGAATCTTCATATTGATAGCACATTTTGAATAGCTCGTCACCGCCTCACCCCTGTCAGCATTGATCAGCACAATAAGTACTGGGCTGGAATCAGAAACGCCACACGACAAATCGATTTCGATTAATTAATTCACACCCGCAAAAGACAGTGGCAAGAGTAGCACTGGCAAGTGAGCACATTTGAATGCGATGCAGCGCAAGCTGCCCCAGAGCGAGAGTAAGAGGGCAGACTCAAGCGAACAGTGAAGTGCACCAGTGCTGCTTTCAACTTGATCTTCACCAACCAATCTCAGAAAGCTAATCGCGCTATTACGAAATAGTTGTATCACTCAGTGGCTCACTCTCGTCCACAGAGGTAAGTAACACACCGAAAGGCGAGGGACAGGACAGCACATGCAAACAAGTCGATTTGTCACACATAGTGCGTGCCTTGCTCACCCACAGGCTGCACGTACAGAAGCGCACAGGCCAGGGAGCACTGGCGATTATCACTAGATCTTTTCTATATAAACATTGGCCTTTCTAATCGATCATTTCGCATCCATTTATAGATTCGGCGATTGGACAAGCGAGCCATTCGACCACTTGATGAGCTCAAGCACCACAACTGACCAACGCACAGAGCCCTCGTCTATTAATGTCCTACTCGGACCGTGCTGTGGCTCGGCTCACCCAAAAGATATTCGAGGAGTGTGTTTTGCCGTGATGCCAGAGCTAACCACTGCATCTGTCGCTCTTTGGTCAGCGTACCCACTTTACAATATTGAGCGACCACTGGTGCACGTGCCAACTGGTGTTTCATCTCGTGTCGCACTTGTGCTCACAATCGAGTTCGCACAGACTGGAGCAAGTCTGGGCAGGTCCCACTGCTCTCATGTCAGCTTGCCTGATTGGCCTCCTCACCTGACTCAGTCTGAGCAAATATTGTTGTCTGTGATCAGTAGTTCTTCACTCACTCAACCGACACTTTCACTCGCCTACGTTGCCAATTCGATTCGATTCAGCCTGAAACATAATCACAATCCAACAATCGAAGTCCTCAGCAGCAGCCTCTAGGCCTTGTGTGTGTTTCGGTCTTTAAAGTACAAAACGACGTGATCTGCGACCAAGCCCGAATTTGCATTCACCCTGTAGATCGGCAGCCACTCTTCCAATCAGACTCTTTTTCCACCTTGCAGGTGATCCAAGCCTCACTAACTCACCATTAAGCATCGACCCCTTTCACATTATCGTGCCCATTAACCGATCCACTTAGTTGATTTACGTCGTCGTCGTCATCGTGAGCGACAACTTTACAGGTGGCTCACGAAGACCTCGACGGCGATGTCCTGTAATAATTCTCTATACAAGAAGAAGAATGGCAGCAGTAGCAGCAGCACCACCATCAGCGGCAATAGCTCCGAATCGAGCAGCAGCAACTCGAGCCCCTCTTCGCATCACCTTCACCATCACCAGCAGCAGTCCCAACCAGCGCAACAATTCTACAATAACTATTATACTCGCGATAGCGGCAGTAACCGAAAGAGTTGCGATTTTTACAACAAATTCTATGAAGATGAAATCCGTCGAGTGTACATTCGGCCGCCGCCTAATCGGCTTGCCTGCGAAGCGATCTCTTCCGATCGTTCTACGGTCAACTCTTCCTCATCCAGTCCATTCTCTTCCGCCTCACCCTCCATTCTCTCACTGTCCACCACATCGCCTCCATCCTCCACAACGTCTTCTGCCTTTGGCGTTTCACCATTTTCCGGTTCATCTTCATCGCTTTCCTCGTCATCAATTGGATCGGCATCTTCTTCCTATTCTTCCTCGTCTCGAAAGTGGTCTCCATTTGCCTCGAGCGGACCTAGCAAGAGATGACCCTTGGTCAGTGCAGCCTGCACCACTTTCCTCTCTTGACAAATGTATTTTGCTGCATCACAAGCCCTCCTCCACCTCCACTTCCACCTCGAGCACCACTTTCCGGGGCAAGGGCTTGAGAAGCCGGACCCAGTTGGCACCAGCCAGCATTGCACCAAGCAGACCAAGTCTGACTCGGCCCTCAACAAGGCCACCCTCGCTAGCTGAGTGTCATGCAACCAAGTATACCTTTTCGTTGCGTCACTTTTTGATACCTCGAGTCGCGTTTGCTGCTTCGTCCTTAAAACCGAAGTAACCAACACACGGGAAACCAAAGGAAGGATGTGTGCACTTTTGCCAGATATTTTTACCACTACTACCATTACGGTTTCGATGTTGTAATTTATTCTTATTGTTTTCACTATTCTTACGACCATTCTTACGAGATAATAAAAGTATATCTCTTAATGCACCTGTGACTATGGAATGACTGTGGAATCCATAGTATGAATGGTCCAGTATTGAGCAGCAACAGCAAAGGACCAATCACGCCGAAGTGATGATTGATTGGCAGTAAACCAGCGAAAGTACACTCTTGCTCTGTCAGCAGTGGACCGTGGTCACCTTGATCGGTTGATAACCAAGCCACATGGACATCAATCATGTCGAGCACAGCTATTGACAGACACTCTGATCAGTAAGGCCAACTCAGCCACTTGCCAATGCCACAATGCCAACCAAGTGATTGTCCGTGGGTTCGATTGGCAGCATCGACACTTGCGCTTGTCATCCTCAATACCTCTTACCATTGCAGACTGTGAGGTGCATTTGACACATCGATTCGCTACTATCTAAGAAATGGCTACTTCATCGCTGCGGCTACTTTCAATCAGTGAATGTAGCAATTTGCGCGCTCCTTTGTGTACCTTCGTGTCAATCGATACTGATGTATCCTTTAGTGCTGATGTCGCAATCATTTCAATTCACTCGTCAGACGAACTGTCAGAAGAGCGTGGACAAGTGACCACTAGTGAGACCAATGAGTAGGGAGCATCTGCTTACAATTCACAATCACAGTGCGCACCGAATTGACAGTCTGTTCGCTATCGACATCGCTAACCTCATCGATGGCCACAATTACCATAGGATCAAGGCATAATCGATTGCGAAGAGCCACCAAGCACGGTTGAACCTTCCAGGGCCAGTAATGAGCCAACCAGTGATTAGTCTTCTTTTGGTAGTCTACCAATGGTAGACCCAATGTTGCTCATTAGTTGTTGCTGCTTTTGTTGCAAGATGTGTTCATTAGGGCTGCTGTACCATGACAGGCCAATTAACGATTGCGTTGGCATAAATCAACAAATTCGATTGCAATTGCACTGATTTACTCGGTCTTGCCACCAGACCAAACATTGACTCGCTCTGCTATTGTTTGCTAATTATGTATTTGTGAGTTGACATTAATGCACAAATGCTCAATAGCAACCAGCTTGACCTCCCCCTCAAGTGTGAATTTGAGTTGTGACTTTTGGTTTTGTTCTAATTGCATTCTATTCTGTTATTCGGTCAGAAACATCAGAACGAACAAGATTAATTCAATAAATGTGTACGCAATTGGAAGCTGCATGAAAGAGTATTGAAGTAGTTGATGCATAGAATGGTGTGAGCAATCCAATTGAGTCTTTGCCGTGCGAGACAATCGCCAATTGTCAGTACAGCGAGACACTAACGGTAGAGTGCAAGTTCGATTCGATTGGCCCACTAAGGAGAGTGATCGCCAAATGAGACTGTCAGTGACGGAGCACATGTCGGCAATTATAATTAGTCTGCACAGACGGCGAGACAGTCACATCGATTCAGACGCTCACACATTTGCCAAATGAATGCATTTAATTATCATTGCCGTTATGCAAATATGAATTGCTCTTCCCATTCGCCACTAAGTGACGATTGCACTCGAATCGGGCCTTTCTGGCACTGCACATTCGGGTCTGGGCATAGTCAATTGCGTTCAAGTGCACTTTGGTGACGAGTCAACATTGTTGACCCTTCTATGTAGAATTAGTCTAGTCAAATTGCACTGACCACCAAGAGAAATCAACGAGCAGAAGCAGTTCTGGACTGGAAGAAGTGTCTCGACAGATGTCTGCGGACAAGTGCGGTGCACACACCTCACAGCATGTGCGAGTGTACGGCAAAGGCCGGACAAGAGAAGCATCTTTAGTGACAAAGTCGGTATCCCAGTCACCGAACCAGTGTTTGCCGTTGCCGGACGACTCCTTTGGCGCGATTAAGTGTCGCCTGTAGGAAAGCCGTTAGTCCACAGGACTGCGTAATCGATTATTTGCGTCTGTCTGTCTGGTATCCTCTCAGTTTGGCTGGCCGTCTAGATGTGTGCCCTTCTACCGGCAATCCGCGACTGCATTCTGTCCGGGAGTTGGATTCTGAATCGAACCAATTAGTACACTCGCGGCCAGACTGTCGTTTAAATGCCGACAAGCACCGACACATGGGAGGACGTCTCGCAGCCCTGGTCGAATGGCACTTTGATCATTGTCTACGTCTGTCTATGTCTTTTATTATGTCTATCTGCGAACTCACACTCAAATCAAACTGTTTGATGCGATTTGGCTCTTTTCTCCTCGTCTGTTGGTGTTTGATGTTTTCGGTCTATTTCGAACAACTTTGCAAAGACCAATTCGGCAGCACCAATATGCCATTTCATTGGAAGGTTCGATAGACAGTTGCAGGTCGTCTGAGCAGTTGGTGGATGTTCACGGATGGAGCTTGCAAGTAATTCTCGCTAGTGGCTATGGTCAATGTTTCTATTCGTATTGAGACTGCCAACTAACGACTAACGTATCTGTCTGATGGAGGGCAAACATGGCGATTCCACGGGTAGTGGCATCAGTTGCCCATTCTCTCGTTATGGAAGGACACCATTTGTGTGTCTGTAAGAAAATACAAGACAGTCAGAAGGAGTGAGCGCGACAAATTCCAGTCGATTCTAGCTGTGTACTCGGTGCACTAACTGTACGGTAACTGTACAGCACTGGTTGTGTTGCTCAGTACATCTGTCTGGCTGCTACAGTGTTTCAACTCCGCCAGTGTCACTGTGTCTGTCGCATGGAAAGTTTCGGTCGATTTTACTTCGCTGGCGTCAAAACACAGACGTCATTAGCCAGAATAACAAAACTTCTCTGAGAATCACTGGAGGTGCACGACAAAACACCAACAGAACGTGAACGTTCTGACTGGGTGCCATTGCCAAAATACCACTGGCCTAGTGATGCTCATTCAAATGGCTTGCTAATTGTGCCTTCAACCGATCAATTATACAATTGCAGATCTGTTTGCCCATTAACAACGACTGGTGTGATTGTGATCGGGAATGACCATAAAGCTCACTAAAAGCGCATACAAACTCGATTGGGTAGATCGATTGTGCCACAAGCAGACTCGCTGAAAGTGCAATTGGCCTATTCCGAGAAATGAGTGTCGCCGGCTTTAGCTGACAATTGTGAGGAATGTCGAGCAAGGTGTGCATCAAGATGCTAAATGCAAGGTGTCATCGATGGCACAATCGATCAACCAAAGTACTCACTTCGACCGAATCCACAGGCGCATGTCAATCACTTCAATCGCACCTCGACAAGTGTTGAACATTTTCCAATGCCACAAAGCCACTGTCGTGTCTTTTCCAACGCTGGCCATCATAGCACTATAGCTATTACTTATGCCAACGACCCACAACGCCAATTACCTTCCATACACACTCACTTTGCCCACTTTGGTCAAACAATTATTTTTGCTTGTTTTCACATTGCTCTACAAATAATTCTACCGTTGTGTAGTGCAAACTTTTGCACCTTCGTACATTGGCCAATTTGTCTAGTTTTAGATTGACATTTGTACTTTCAGTCATTGGCAAAAATGACGACCTGTTCAATCACTGAACTACAATAAACTGACAAATTGGCCATTACAAACAAAAGTGTCATCAAATAGGCATTGTATGGCAGAGTTCATATGCAGTGCATGAGCATGAGCCCCAAAGCATCGATCACAGCGATAAAGGCAATCAACAACTTATTCATTTAGGTGTCAGTGACTTGTAATGGTCAATTGACTCGTTAAGTGATATGTTCAAATGGATATAATTATTAATAATGAAGACTCTCACATTGATGCTTAATTGCAAGTGGCAACAGAGAACAGAGAGGTGATCAATCAAGTGAATCATTCGAAATGATCACCAATCAGTGGGAACTAGTGGCACCCTCTGCATTTGCATGCCTGCCAATTCCAAATGGACGTCTTGTTTATGACAGTCTATGTTTATATAAACCTCATAAGCTGCAGCGAGAAGTGCATCGATGCGCGCAAAATGGCTGCCAGATGGGCTAAAGACACTGCACTCTCGCCAAAGAGAACCAATCGTCGTTTAATAACACGTGCTGTGCAAGATTCTTCTCACATTTTGGTGATGCACTTGCACACAAACACGCACTTGCAGACACAACAATCTATACGAAAACAAAATGCCAAACAAAATCAATACCAAATAAAAAACGAATGCTTCATTAAACCAAAGTGTGAAGGACATTCATTTAAATGCTTGTGTCAACCGTTTTGAAAATAACAAATGACGAAATGCAAGGAACAGTACAAACAAACGGGCACGAGTTAACAGTTAGCCTAATAGTTTACTTTAATGTTTGTTCAATATTTGTTCGAATGGCTACTCATATCAAAACTCGTGCTTATTACAGTGTCAATCTATATTGCCTTATTTGCCAGGTATATTTGTTGTTACTTGACGAGAAAATCATCACTATACTCGTAAAGTTAATTGTCAATGGATTGATAAATTAATGAAAATCCAAACTTTTGTTCGAGACTCGTATTGTCTATGGGTCTCACAAAAAAACAGGAGATCACTTCTACTATCTACCGAATGCATTACTAGCAAATGAGAGAATTCGCAATTGTGGTAATAGCAGAATGGACACTATTTGCCAAAGGTGTAATTAAACGATTTACGTTAGTTGGCATCGATGGAAATTATATTTATGCCCGGAGCAAAGTTATAAAAGTAACAAAAGAATAAAAAGATTATATTGACTTTGAATGCATTCGAATCAATTCTGCCCATTGGCTCAATGGCACTGTTGGTCAAGGACAGATGGACATAGCAATGTGCACAATTTGAATCGATAAGGCAAAAACGTTACCGTGCCAGAGGCTGGTCTTACTACCTGATGTAATGATCACTCTTTAGCCATCAGATAATGATGAGTTGAAGCAGTCAGATGATTCACACCGTTAGACAAACACCACAGGCACTCGTCAATTGCTCAGAACGAAATCACTCCCCTACACTTTGGGATTGGACTTGTAAATCTCAAGTGCGTAAGTTAATGTCTATCAATTTTTCTAAAGTTCAAGCGTTCGTTTGGCAATTTAGTGTATTTTTGTTGTTGTTTTGGTTTTCCAACGAATGATCAAACAAGTGCTAACTGTACGTAACAAAAGAAAAAGACATCGAATATTTTATGATGGTGAGAGTACGAAATAAAGCAAAACAACATTAATGGAGTTGCTTTCTCGACAAAGGTACGTTTCGAATAGCTTAGTGGCTTGCATTTACATATTAATTAACTCGAAAAGTATAAAAATAAAACACGAATACATTCCGATTGCACTGAACATTTGGAAGCAAGCAGTCAGTGATTGCAATCATTTGTTCAATCTCTACGTCCAATCGGATTGTTTGCAAAAATAAAAGTTCTCTTAGAAACCGAAGACAAGTTTGCAGTGAAGAGCGCGAATAACCGTTCGAAACAGCTATAAAGACACAAATGCGTTAGTGGCAATGAAAATGCCTATAAGCCAAGGACAGGACAAGCAAACATGTATACTCACAAGTAAGTACAACCAACCTATTCCACTTGACAAATGGCTTACTTTGCTTGACGCACTACAACATTATTGCAAATTCAAACTAACTAACTAAAGTGGCATAAACATTAATAAACATTAAAAACAAACAAATATTACAACAAATGTTTTTATACTATAATGAATGATGAATGATATGGATATAAAGATTTTATATTATTAAAATGGGATTAAATAAATACTAAAATACTACTTCGGTTGATTGGTTTAAGTGTACTTGAGTAATTATTTGTTGGGCAAAAGTGGCTCCATCCCAGTCGATAAAACTTGATCTGCTTTTCATGATCGGCGCTATATGTTGTCGAAGAAGATCCGCGTGTTCTTTCATGTAAGGTCTGTATTGAGGACACGTGAGCATTTTTATAGACAAGTTCACTAATGCAATATTTAAAGATTTCAGATTAACGGAACAAAAATGAATCAATGGCCTGACTAGACTGCCAAAAGCATCCACAAATTGTTTTCGTTCTTCTTCACATTGAGTGTTATCGATGAAACGAATTAGCAGGTCCAGTATATGTTTCAACTCAATTATGCACAATATTTTTTTTGTTGATGTCTTCGAGTTGAACTCGCGCTCAACAGGTTCATTATTGTAAAAAGATAATATATTTCTTGTAAATGAAACAAGTTCGGAAGGAAATTTCTGTAGTAGTGCAATACAACACGAAAATAAATTAATGTAAAAATAATATAGATATGGTAGACGATGCAGAGATTGTAAAATGCGGAATAAAAATGACTGACTCCATGATCCAGTCAACAACTTTTTAGTGGAAGAGATTGTAAATATAAAAAATAATATGTCTAATAAAGCTTCAATATTACAATGAAAAGTGTTCCTTTGGTCTATTATATCGAGAATAATTTGAATAATGTTTTTGTAGATTGTGTGTCTTCTTTTTGGGATGTACGCAAAGATGTCCTTAATAATTTTACAGAGGAACTCTCTTTCTTCTTCATCTTCACTTTTGATGAGAGAGAGAAGCTTTTCAACAAAAGTGTCATCGATCAGTGTTTCTGCTAAATTTCCTAGATTTCCTCTGGTTGTGACAAACTCCAGAAAAGAATATAACAAATGGTAAACTAGTTTCAAAAGTTCCATTTGGGGATCAGGAAAAGAGCTATAGTTATCAAATCCAGGTCCGATGTTGATAAGTTCTCTTTTAAGTGACGATGGAGGCAGTGTGCGAAACAGATTTACTTCAATCACTTCAATTACATCCGCAAAAAATATATACGAAAAGTCAGCATCTATATCATCAAATCCTTCACACAACTCTGTCAAATTATTCATCTTGGTCAACTTTTCTTCTTCGAATTCACTTTTGCTACAATCGAAGACTTGCATGCATATTTGCTTGACGTCAGAATCCATGATGAATAGAAACTATTGGGAATTCAAATTTTGAATTGAAGAAGAAATATCAACAAGTTTATAAAAATAACGAAAATACGAAACCACGCATAAATGACGTAACCAGGTATGTGTAATGTTAGTATAGTTTAGGAGTTTCAGCTGTTAAATTGGTGACAAACAAGCTAATTTCATATTGTGTACTTGAATTTACTTGTTGTATTACAAATAATTAAACGATTAATTGTAAAATTTATAATTATAAATCAAGTTATTAGCTGATAAGTTGTGATAACAGACGCCGACAGTTAGTCCTATTTGTAGCCAATAATATGTTGAGATTGGATTGCCATCTGTTAGAATAGAATCACACTATTCGTTTTGCAATAACAGTGACATTTGTATATGTAAACATTCCTCATATTGTACAATTTCACTTTGCATGATGATTAAACAATTCCAATTGAACTACCAAGTATGAAGATAAGTACGGAATGGAGAGGTGTAAAAAGATAATGGTCCCGTTTGCACTGGAATCATCTCCATCGAGGCTAAATTACCAAACACCAAATTGGATCGATTTTCACATTGCATTTGGGTAAGAGAAATTCGTTATCTTCTAGACGTGTTAATAGTAAGAAGCGAAAATGGGCATTGAAGCAATTTAGGAGCACTTTAGTGAATGTAATGTAATGCATATGACCGCTACCAATGGAAAGAAAGTCGTGTGTATATAGTGAAAGGATGTATTAATATAGCAAAACAATGGCCAATAAATAAAAGGGTACCGGCAAATGTGACTTGCTTGTTCCGATCAGAGGCTTAATTCGCATGGTAGTCCTAGGCCCGTCACTCACAATAAGTGAAGCAGCACGAAATTCATTTTGATTACTGGCAACATTTGCAAGCATTTGCGCGGCAAACATCTGTGCACTACCTAGTACCAGTAGTAGTTGCGATCGACACCGAGTGCACCTAATTGGTTGTCTACTTGGCCGCTTTTGGTTCAGGTTTGGCTGATGCAAGTTCAAATGGATATTGATAACCACAATTTTATACGAGCAAGTGTCAATAGCTTATGGCAATAGACAGTATTGTTATAGTATTATTAATTAATTGAACCGTTCACAAGTTTGTGCAGTAAAGTTGGCTAATAAAAGTGATATGGGTTGGAAGTGGTGGACAGTGGTCAGTAGTCGCATCAGTTTGGTTGTGCCATAAAGTGTTGGTGCAATGTTTCATATGCGATGGACATTTGACATGTTATATGTTGCCAGTAAAAGCATTCGAGCCAAGTTGGCTTTGAAGCGGTGACGTGTACAGAATGGATCATTGCCGCCATGAAATAATTAATCGATTATTGACATGGTCCGATCTGTTTGAGTCTGTTGGCGTCCCGACTCACCACCAATGATGCTTCTGCTCGACTCTTTCCAACTACAATGGACACAATTGGGTCGCTTCCACAGTGAGCCCAAAATGCAACCAAATCTACTTGGCAGCTAAAACACAAGACAGACCTTTTGAAACTATTGGCTAACGGGCTGTAACGTGGCCATTGGCCAATTGACACAGATCCCCTACAGCGGCTTGATCGATCACAGTGCAATGGGTCACTGCATGATCCTTCTATGCTTCTATATCCATGGGCTGAACATAGTCATTCAGAGAATACTACTGAGGGGTACTTTTTTCAAATGGCATTACCCAAATGTTCACTCCACCTATTGGTGATCGAATAGACATCGATCAATTGGCCAAATGAACAACGATGTGACGATCGATCGCTTGTTAGGAGATAATTTGTCCGATGAGCCATTGACTGAAGTCGTCAGTGAAGACAAATGACCAAACAGTTCGAACGGCTGATTCCATTTGGAACGAACCGACAGTGGTCAGTGAGTGAGGTGAACATTTCCAGCAGAAGGGGGCAGCGGTGTGCAATGAATCAGCCAGCGAGACAGCTGACAGACAGAAAGAGACTGACTGGCTGTGTTGGTGGGCGAGGTATGATCACAAGGAACTGGTCGGTCGGTCGTTTGCTGTTTGCTTCGATCAAGCCTGACCTTGCTCGCTACATGCAGGCACAGAAGAAACAACACAAAGAACTTCTCGATGCAAGTGTGGAGACATCAGCTGAGACGAAGCCTCTCTGCCTGTCATAGTTGATGTCGTGTATGTTTCGCCATCTGACCAATTGGTTAACTTGAACATGTCAACTGATTTGTCTGGGAGTGTGACCACTTGCGACCATGTCTGTGACTCTGGCCTCTTAACCAATCGACGCTTTATGTTTGAATGAACGTCGTGGAGTGAGCATCGTAATTATCTCTCTGAGTGACCATCTTTTGATTTGCTCGTTGAAGTCTAATTGAGATCATTCACAATCGAATCGATTGGACAGCTAATGACCGTTTGCCGAATTGGAGCCTCACTCTTGTCTTGCATCACTCTCACCCGTCCGCATCAGTAACCGTCCAGTGAAACGAATGTTTGCCTCGTCTGGTGTGGATCGATCTCGAATTGAGCACGTTCTGTACAGCGTAATCTGTGCTCACATATATTCAAGTTTGATTGACATAGCCGCACAGCGCTTTCACAATGAATCGATTCATGGTGAGTCGCAGTGCGATGGACGAGGACAATGTGGCCATCATCGACCAGAGCCAAGATGAGGTCACTGAAACTGTGCCCTCCACCACAGTGCCTATCTCCGCAAACTCATCCCAACCAATGCACACTACCCAAAACGAATCGTTGGGATTAATTCCGCCGGTGCAAACAAAGCGACCCAAGAGGAAGTCTGTCTTCAAAAAGTATGGATCCACTAATGGTAATGGTATTTTGGGACTTTATCTTCTCTTCGCGATCCGTTTAATTGCTTTTGCCCAAACTCAATCTTTATTATTGCACTCAATTATTGCCGCCATCAAATTCTAGGACTTTTATTCTGAACACTTTTTATTTTATCATGCGACCAAGAATATTTCTGTTGGCGCTTTGAATCTCGATGCGGTTATAATTCGATTGGTATATGGCGAAATTTCTGGCTGTACATTGTGCCTTACTCAACGAATTTTCTTTGCGGACTTTTGCTAGTTTTGGCGAATGGCACGCAAAGGCACCATACAGAGGCAAATAGAACCGTGCCATGGCAGGGATATATACCGAGGAGGAACGTCCGGCGAGTGACTTTGCTAGATCAATTGCTAGATAGACTTCGATTGGTGATGGCTATCGATTGGCCCGATAAGCACCATGCTGACATAGTGAGACTTGCTTTTTTGTGTCCTGGGAATGTTTGGTCGGTGCGTTCGTGTGCTCGAGATGTCGATTGTCACTTGGTTACAAGACGCATCTTGTAAGATTGATTGCTCTTTAATTTTTAATATTCGCTTATTACCCAGAAGAACTGGTGGTCCTTTGTGCGTTCACTTAATTAGCCAGACTTTGAATTACTTGGTCGCGTTCAATGCTTGGTCACCATCTATGGATATGGTCCGAATGGAGATGTAGTCTGGTTGTACGGTTGCATGCTTGGAGTGGCTCGTGATGCGCTCCGGGACTGGCCTCTTTGTTGGCCATCAGACTGGCGAATTAATGCCGATACTTTTATCGCTGCTGGTCGGCCATTATTAATGACATGGCCGCATTTGGGCTCACTCCAACCGAAAGTGATACCATTGGGCCTCTTGGTTGTGTGATCCAAGTTATTGTGGCACATCGGTTATTTTCCTTTTGATTTCTATCGCTTTCCGCCAAGTTCGACTTTTCGCGAGCTAGGCAACTAACAGCAATTTGGCCCAATGTGATCTTACTTTGTTGGCTGCCGCTACACTTGATATTCCACTCATACATTCTGGTTGGCGTGCTCCACTGAACCATTGCGCTTATATAGCTTCTCGGACTGTTGTCAGTGCAACTTTGCGATAGGAAGGACTTGTCCGCAGTGGCTGCGCAGTTCTTTCTCAAGAGCATCATCGGTGCGTTCATTCGGTCTTTGAGCCCGATTTGTCTGCTAGCATGCAGCATGCAGTGTGCCCAGTAGTGATTGCACTCATTGGCGCACATGAGACTCTTTATTTTTAAACTCCTCTCTGCTGCCAGTTTGATCACGTTCGGTGGTGGATGCCACCTCCCAAGCATCTGGTCTGGTCTCACTCGGTCTTGCCACTAGCAAGTGCGTTGGTGCCCTCGGTTTGTTTTCTTCAATTGCTCGGCATTCGGTGCCCGGTCCGAGTTGGCCGAGTTTGTCTAGTCATTCTTTGGCTGCCATTCTTAGGTGGAACAGTACGCATCGATCGGCACTACCACCGCAGCATCCTCCACTCCTCTCACCCGTTCACTGTTCGTTCTTTTCTCCTTGCCAACTTAGTGTCCCAGTCGTTGGCCACACTCGTAGACCACGAACCGAGTCTCACTGTGCTCTTGTTCTTTGCTGCTCACCGAATGTGCGATCGCAGAATCGACACCTTGGCGGTGTGCACCTGCACCAGTCGGCAGTAGCGGGCCATCACGCAGTTTGATCGGTTTCATTAATTCATTGCTTCGTTCACCTTTGATTGCTTGCTTGATCCCGTTTTGTTGTTGTTGTTGTTGACTTATCTTGCAAGCCGTTCCAATGGTTCCGTTTGGTTGCAACCGCGCAGTCACTCGTACAACGATTCGCTTCTAGTCTTTGTTGGTTGTTTCTCTCTTGCCAGTTGACAATTGTGATGCAAATGTGATTGCTTGTCGCCCGACTTGCCAGTGCTATTCTAAATCGGCTATAATCCATGCTTACGCTGGTGGTTACGTCTTAT
Organism: Rhizoglyphus robini; assembly: GCA_023373905.1. Lineage (NCBI taxonomy): Eukaryota > Metazoa > Arthropoda > Arachnida > Sarcoptiformes > Acaridae > Rhizoglyphus > Rhizoglyphus robini. The sequence goes on along the minus strand of JAKIJQ010000007.1, from coordinate 3,580,449 downwards.
TCGACCGAATCCGCTTGAGTACCCTTGCCGGTCTAATCACCACCTTGCAGTTGTCATCGTCCACAGATCTCGTTAACTATTTTTATTTGTGTTTCACTCCTTGCGGCGATCTCAGTTAGTTCAAACCGACAACATCCATCCTCAGTGACCATTGTTTCAGCCATTTGTTCTGTTATCATCTTTATTTATTCTGGAGAATTGTTGCAATTGGTCAGTCAAAGTGCTTCAAGATCACTGGTGCAAAAGGCATCAAGTCCTCTTGCTCAATAATCTTATAATTTATTTGCTCAACTCACTAGCCATCTATTTCATCATTTGGTTGTGCAAATCGATGTGCCAGTGGTCAAATTGTCCATGTAGTGATTCACCTGAAGCAGCATTTCTTCTCAGGGTGGTCCAACCAGCGTGTGCAAAAATAATCGATTTGCATATTCACTCTATATGGTAGTCGACGTTTGCATCCGCATTGGTCGTTATCTGTGCTGAGTGTGCAATTTGTCAACTCTTCAAGCGAGTCATGTCGAGCCCAAGTCCGCAGCAAATGGTTTCCCGCGCCTAGAAGTGCTCGACTGTATGTGCATATAGTTCTTTCCCGTGCGGATCTATACCTTTGATTCGATGGATCAGGTTCGAACCGATTCGCAAGCCTCTTCTGCGACATCGCCTCCAAGCAGTGGTGGTCGAAGCTTACCCAAGTTCGAGGTGAGCGCAGTCAACGAGACCAACATGAAGGAAGAGTCCAACGAAGCCGAGGATGGTCTCGACAGCGGAGGCGTTATTGTGATCAAAAGTATTGAAGACGCCGACACATCGGCTGTGTCGCCTTTCATTGTCTCACTGCCATCTGAAGAAGGTCTCGACTTTTGACACACTTGACATAATTGACACATGCACTAGATTAGCTAAATAGAATTTTGAATAGCAATTTATAATAATGTCTTTGTTTAATGGCACTTTCCTTTGAGTTGCTTGTGTGCCATTGAAATCGATTGGTGGCACAATAGGGCACTATTTTAATTGATCGCTTCTGGTGATTAGTTCAGTGCCGTGTGCACATCCATTTGCAGTGCAGTCCGTGTGCACTTATATAGATAGAGCCAGATTAACCCTTTCCATTTGTCCACAGATGAGAACGAACAAAGTCTCTACGACCGTAATCAGATGTTCCTCTTCAGTGAGGATGAAGACAAGCGCGTATCGTCGCTGTTATCTCGACTGGCCAACTATGATGACGCCATCCAACCAGTGGAGATGGACCCGGGCGCACCCGGAGCCGAAAACGGCGGTGCCAAACCAAAACCGAAACCGCGGGCTAACCTAGGCGCACTGACAGGCGTCTACTTGCCTTGCATTCAGAACATCTTCGGAGTGATCATCTTCATTCGAATGGCCTGGATGACGGGCACGGCAGGCGTTCCAGCTTTCTTTGCCATTGTCCTTCTTTGCTGTTCGGTCACATTCTGCACGGTGAGTGCTTTCTGTTTGCAATTGTGTAGTGGCACTTGTGCCAGCCAGACTACCACTAATTCAATTAGCCACTGGTGCTCTGTCCATTTCGATTAGGTGTAGCACTAACGTGATTTTATCATGCTAATGGTCACCTTGTGATCGTTGAAAGCACTTCTTGCTGATCGAACCAATCAAATTAGTCAACTGCTCTCATTGCTATCTGCCCGATCGATGTCAGTGCCAAATTAGATTACACCTTGCCGTCTTGTCACATCACACTGTTTGTTTAAATAATTCATTTGCCCAGAACCGCTAGTGAATGCACCAGAGGCAGTAAGCATCCAGCACTCCACATTAGAGTCCACAGTGCGTGCCCAATGTCTTATATATGCGCTTTGGTTGCGGGCAAACAGACTTTCGTGTCTGGTTAGTCTGTATTCAGTTGTCTTTGTGCAAATTCCATATCATAACTGCCGATCCAAATCAAGACTTCTTGGATAAAGCTGTGTTCTGAGCATCTTGCAGAAGGCTTCAACCGGGAAATGTGTTAATATTCGCTCTATTGAACTGAACGATTGTGTATGGTTGCTGATGACTGTGCACTTTCATTTTGCTATCGATTGCATTCCGATGATCCGAATGAACAGTTCGAATTGCGACCTACCACTTTGCATGGCAATTAGTTTTACTTGACAGTGAGCCAATCCCTGGCAGGACAGGACAGGTGCATGTGGGTCGCATGCATATGGTCATTAGCAGCGATTGGTGCAGTATTAATCACCCTTTAATGGCAACTGGAGACGCGTTGGCATGAACTGTCGATTGGCAATCGGTGACTGCTCTGCCATTAATGTGTAACGCATTGCCCTCGCTCTGCTGAGAACCCTTTCCTTTTGGTGCATTAGCCAAATTGGTACGGTTTACTTTCTAATTGGCAACATGACCAACAGTGTTTGCGAGCTCATTAGGCGGAAGGTAATCTGGCCAGTAGGTCTGTCAAGGTCGATTACAGCGTGATTAACTCCATTGTTGGTGTGTCACTCAGTAGCAATGACATTAATTGATTCCATCTCGGTCTGCTTGTCTGCAACGGTCCGACAGCACATTCACTTGTCTTAGTATTCAATTTCTTTTGTCTGTGAGTGATATTTCAGTTAAGGAATTTTCATTTGCTGTCCATTCCTAAGTTATGGGCGACAATTTCAATTAAAACACGAAGGTCCTCGTTTTGTGATGCACGCATACCATGTGTAAATGGTTTGTTAATTATGGGCCTGTACTGAGTTATTGATTGAGCGTTGGGGGCACACTGGATATCAATGGACAGTGGCCCGTAGTGTCGCTTGCACACACACACTCGCCTAATCGGCAATTAATCGAAATGCTCTCTTTTTCGGCAGTGCAGACTATTGTCCACTAAATATTGACATGCTTCCATTGAAAGGACATTCCACAAATGGCGAATGTGATCAGTGATCACAAAATGACCGTCTTGGCCGATGTCATTTGCCGCCGAACAAGTCCATTTAGTGTGCCTTATCGCATTAGAGCGGCTCTTAGACAAATCTATATGCTAATGTGAACGCATCATAAATTGGCCCCTTTCTATTGCAATGAGCAAGTTATTGTTTGCATTCGTATTGGCAACAAACGAGCGATATGGCAATCGCAGTGAAGAGGCTGGCAAGATTTGCCTTCCAAGCAGACAGCCGCTATTGTCACTGCTTGCATACTGCATGATTAATGTTGTTTGGCTCCAATTGGACCGCGATCAGCTCCAGTTCTGCAAATTGCTTTCTGCCTTCTTTCACTGTATGCCACACTTGACTCTTGCTTTTACTTGCCGATTAGCATTCTCCAGCCATACCAAGCGACGACGTGCAAATTGCAATTCACTTTGATTTCCCGGTCACTGTTATTTGTATAATTGGCTGGTAAAACTGTGGCCAGTGATCACTTTAGTTCAATTTATTGGCTCACATTCAGTTAGGTCACTCGGACTTGGCTCTTACATGACCCCATTCTTCTATCACTCTGATACGTCTTGTTTGCATTCATTAGTCGAGCCCAAAACGAAAGGCCTTTCTAAGAAAGTGCTTTAGTGCACTAGAAACTTAAGCAAAATGTAATGTCGCCTAGCTGCAATTTAAATGTTATGTTAAGTAATGTAATGTCGTTTTTCTCTTTGGTCCATTCTCTTTTGTTGATTTCGTTAGAGTGAAATCTTTGGTCGCTTGGTAACAAATTGGCATAGACACTTCAAGAGAGTGTAAGTGCGAATTGTTAGTCATTTTAAATTGCACTTAGCCAACTTTTCAAACTAATTAGCTTTTAGAGTTTTGTAGTGGAAAAGTAATTTATTAGCTCAGAAGCTGATCACAAATAAATTATTGCTAGTGCCCTCACAAGCGCTTTTGATTCATTTGCTTAATAACTCGCACTCGGTAATATTTCATTTTGCACAGTCATAAGACGAATGATCGATCTTTTTCTTTAAGCAACTCCTATGAAAGGTCTATTCCTTCTCTGTGAGAATAAGAAAAAATACGTAAAATCACGTTTGCTGCCAGGCACGGCAAACCCGATTTGTGCCGTTGTCTCGTGCCAATTGACGATTCGGTCCACTTTCAGTTTTAGCTAACACTGTCGAGTTAATAATGTGCTGTTGAAAAGTTGTACAACTTGCACACAAACCAAAAAGGCCACACTTCTTTTGACACACTGTCCTTAACGCAAATTATTTACTCAGTGGAGCTATGGAGACATTTTGTGGTTAGACGAGTATAGATGGAATCATTTGATCAGAACACTTTACTTTGTTGCATGCAAGTTTGTTTCGAATCACATTAATATCAGTCATCGCGCTTGTTTGTTTTTGTAAAGACATGCATTCACTTTAAACTTTTAATTGGTTATTCAACTTTAGGCTATTCAAGCGTTTGCGCCGCAAAATGATGAAATCTTAGCTATATTGTTTACATAGAGAGTGGAATATTATTTTTAGGCCTCTTGAGCTGTGGTGCAATTACGGAATGACTCTAGGCACTGTAGAACTACATCATCTGCAGGCCTTTGCTTATTTGACGGTGTCCTGCCAATAATAATCAACGTGGCTGTCTCGGTAGATTTGGCTGCACGGTTTGTCACATGAAACCTGCTCAAAGTGAGCTTCCCTGAAATGCTTTTTAAGTGTATGAGGCAAAGTTTCGATTGATTGGCTTGATTGGGTTACAGGCAAATGGCTGTTCATTAGTGTGCTCATTACTGACACTCAGTGTGGTTGCTTGCCGAAGATGACTCAATTGAAGGACTCTCATACTCAGATACGTGTCCTCTATATGTGTTGACTCAAGTTGAATTGAGTCTGCATTGCAACTGTGGTCGTGATTCATTTGTGACTGCTCTGACCGTCTGCCGTCATGGCGGCCAACACTTGCCTAATGCAATTATTGCCTCAACTGCTATTAATTGACACCGACTTGGTCAACAATGACCACTGCTCGACCATTTTGATGACTCTGCACTAACATGTCCACACTGGGAGCTATATTCCGGCAAGACTAACTTTCACTTCTAAGAATTCTGCTCGACACCGATGGAATGCCAATTAAGATCAGTTGTTTATTTTCTCGTCTGGACATTTGGGTATTTGCATTGCATGAACATTGTCATGCTCATTGACTCACTTGGTAGCGTAAGAAAGCTAGATCGAACCGTTTCCAGTGCATTTGGCAGCATTCGTACAGAGAGTGCAGTAGTGCAGTAGGCTGTGCGCCCACCGATTAGTGGACTAATTTGTGCTTTGTCCACAATGGCACAAAGACCTGTTTATGTAGTTAGTGAGGTGACACATTAATAGAATTGTCAAATATTACCATTGCGCCACTTATGCACCTTTGTGCTATGATTGATAATGGCCAGTTCGAATTGAACAGTGCGTGCAATGCACACAAAGGCAGATGTGTTAATTATAATTATCGGTAATGCTACACTGCCATTATTGTGCACACCAACAATGTGCTGGAGAGTGGTCTTTCGGCGGACACTGTTCGCTTCTATTTGTGGGCCTTTTCGGTTAGCGCCGGGGGAAAGCAACCTATTAGGCAAATTAGGTTCAAACTTGCTCATAGTTCTGATGCTGACCGCACCAAACTGAAGCTGCCCACTTTGACTTTTGATTCTTTCATTGGTCGACTTTTATTGTTTACCGACCAGTTTTTGCATTTAGTATCTTGCAACGAGCTATTCATAGTGCACATTGCTCTCTCGTAAAAAGGCCCTTATTGTGAAGTACCTCTCTGTCAACGTAATGTCTCTTTTCATTGTAACTTTGGGTCTATTGTGTTTTACTGCTCGATTGTACTCAAGTGGAGTGATACACCTCCATTAGCGGTTTATTGATTCTCTTTGCGAATTGACTAATTACTTGTCTCTCTCCACTTGTCAGGCATATTGATTGCAGGGTGCACGCATGCAGCCTCTCGGCACTTTATTGATCAAATGCTCAGTAGTCGAAAGTCAGTTAGCATTGAATTCGCTTGATGTGAATCGATTTCACATTGCAATTTGGCTTGCAAGTGCCCCACAGTAACCACTGACTTGGCCAAACAGTTATCACCAATAATGTGGCACACATCTTGTTAGTGTGCATTGTACAATAGATTAGGCATCGCGTCCATTAATGATTTTATATTTGCTCACCGAAGTGGCATTAGTACTACTATTTTCACTTGCATTTATTTCCATTTGAATGAACTGACAATTAATTTTTTCTTTCCTTTTCAGTCGATCTCACTGAGCGCAGTTGCTACCAACGGAATTGTACCAGCAGGTGGTTCTTACTTCATGATATCGCGAAATCTTGGCCCAGAATTTGGTGGTGCGGTTGGCATCCTCTTCTTCATGGGAACTTGTGTTGCTGGTGCTGTAAGTAAAAGTCCATGTTGAGGAGTCCATGTAGAGCCTATATTGCCTCGATTGAGGCCAGCTTTAAAGTACATCCCTCAAAGCAGCCATTGATTTGGGTGCACTCTCCGCCCCACAAAGTCGCCTCTGCAGCGTCGCCATTTTGCTTTTGATTTGGTGGGCCAATCTGACAGATTGGTGTAAAGTTATCACTGAGAGACAAACTGGTAACTCAATGATCCATTGGCAGCTGTTGAGTTGTCGGTCCCTGTCTGGCCACTAATTCTATTTGCTCATTGTCAGCTTACGAGTGCACTTGTATTAATTGCGTTAGGCACTTTTAATTAGAAGTTCAACATTATTGCATAGCTTCCATAGCATTCTCGTTTTGAATAGCAATTGCAGCATTGTCTTCATTATTTGTCTCTGCAGTGTAGTGCACTAGTCAGTTATTAATTAAAGTTCTCGTGTTGATATAGATGTCAACTTTGCCACTGAGTACTTTAGCCCACTTGGCCTTAATTGATTGGACAATTGATCGTAGGCGTCAGGAATTAATTGGCCACTTGCATGGCAAATCTAATCCCGCTCTCAATGAACAGATGCAATTAACTTTTATTGCTTCTTCTATTCCGAGTTTATTTGCTATTTAGTTTAGTCTTTTGTCTTTTCTTCATTACTTTGGCCGGGCTTTGTTTGTTTAACTGCTTATAAGCTATAGCTTTGTTGGGCAGTAATGGACAATGGTCAAGCAAGTAAATGCCCTCTTTGTTTTAGATGTATATCACGGGTGCTGTAGAAATCTTGCTCAACTATATCTCACCAGAAATCGCGCTCTTTGGAGACTTTGAAGCCGACAAGGACATTCTATACCACAACATTCGCGTTTACGGAACCATATTCCTTATCATTATTGGTATCCTTGTCTTCATTGGAGTTCGGTTTGTGTCCAAATTTGCACCGATTGCCCTTTTCTGTGTGCTCATCTCCATTCTCAGCATCTACATCGGCATATTTGTCAATTACAAAGGTTAGTCACTGTCAGGTGGTTATATTCTCATTGCAACATGCCATATTGATTCTGTAGGAATTGATAAATACAAAATATGCACTATTGGTGGGCGCATTCTGTCGAACAAGAAGAACATCACCTGTTCGGAGGAAGGACTGTCCCAGTTCTTCTGTCATGTTGACGGCAATGAAGGATGTGTTGAATTTTTTGATAAAAATAAACACACGATCAAAGAAGAATTGGCTATTCCTGGTCTCAGCTCAGGAGTTTTCTGGGAGAACTTTATGCCCAAATTCAGAGACAAGGACGACCTAGTCAACACTGACAACGGAAAGTACCACGTGGAGAAGTCATGGTTGTCCAAGTTCAATTACATATTCGTGGACATCAGTAGCTCGTTTACTGTTCTGGTGTCTATCTACTTCCCTTCATGCACTGGCATTTTAGCTGGAAGCAACCGAAGTGGTGACTTGGCTGACGGCCAGAAAGCAATTCCCTTAGGTACCATTTCAGCTCAGCTCACCACCAGTTTTGTCTACCTTTCGGTCATATTACTGTTCGGCGCGTCCTTCAATCCTCTCTTTATTCGTGATAAATTTGGCGAGTCTCTAGGCAAAGAACTAGCAGTAAGTGTTACCTGTCCAGATCTTTAAATGGTACTCTTTATTAATGATCTCCTGCGGTACAGGTAACTCTCATTTCCTGGCCTCATCCTACGATAATCTTGATTGGCGCCCTTTTGTCTACATTTGGTGCTTCTCTTCAGTCTCTTGTTGGAGCTCCTCGATTGCTGCAGGCTATAGCAAAAGATCAGATAATTCCATTCCTCGACCCTCTGCAGCAAGTCAATAAGCACGGCGAGCCTGTACGAGCTATTGCAGTGTCACTCGTTATTGCCGAAATAGCCATTTGTAAGTGATAATTGAAAAATGCGGCATTTTTTTGTTTAATCGATGGTTTTCGCACTTGCAGTGATCGGAAACCTGGACTTCATCGCGCCTGTGCTCACCATGTTCTTCCTCATGTGTTACATGTTTCTCAACCTGGCCTGTACAGTTCAGTCCTTGTTGCGAACTCCATCATGGCGGCCCCGATTCAAATATTACCATTGGTCCATTTCATTGGTGGGAATTTTCCTCTGTCTGTTGGTCATGTTTTTGTCTTCTTGGATCTACACACTTTGTGCCATGGGCGTAGCAGCATTCATCTACAAGTACATTGAGTATAGAGGTGCCGAGAAGGAGTGGGGTGATGGCATTCGTGGCTTGGCACTCAGTGCTGCACGATTCTCTCTCCTTAGACTGGAAGAAGGTAATTATTGTAGTGTTGGCACCCACTTGAGCTCATTTATCCCCTGCAGGGCCACCACACACCAAGAATTGGAGACCTCAGTTGCTGTGTTTGGTCAAATTGAATCCCGACACATTGGAGTTGAAAGCCAACAAACTATTGACCATTGCGTCCCAACTAAAAGCTGGCAAAGGCCTCACTATAGTTGCAAGTGTTCTCGAAGGCAACTACGAGTCCGAGTCTGGCATTGCTCAATCTGCTAAACAATCACTTCGCCATTCAATGGAAAGAGAGAAAGTGAAAGGCTTTGCCGAAGTGGTCATCAGCAGGGATGTCACCCAAGGCTTGAATCACATCGTACAGACGGCTGGCCTTGGCGGTCTCAAACACAACACTGTCATGCTGGCTTGGCCTCACAAATGGCGCCATTCCACCTCTCGCGACAAGCACAACCGCTTCTTGTCGGTAGTGCGAGCCAGCACTGCAGCCAATACCGCTTTGATTGTGCCCAAAGGGCTCAATTTATGGCCAGAAAACAACGACCGTCTTGGTGGCACCATTGACATCTGGTGGATCGTGCACGACGGTGGATTGGTACGACCTATCCATGGTCTTATCACATTTATAATTTATTTGTCTACTCTTATTAGCTCATTCTTCTGGCATATGTCCTCTCTCAACATCGAACATGGCGATCATGCAAGTTACGAGTGTTCACGGTGGCACAGCTCGAAGACAACTCTGTTCAGATGAAGAGGGACTTGGAGAAGTTCTTATACCATCTGAGAATTGAAGCCATGGTTGAAGTGATTGAAATGAGTGACACTGGTAAGCTTGATTTTAAATTTTCATTTTCACTAATCGCTGATTATTCCCTGATAATTTTAGATGTGAGTGCGTATACTTACGAACGTACTGTTCTCATGGAACAGCGAACTCAAGTACTTCAGTCTTATGGAAATGAGTTGTCTGTCATCAATTCGGGCGATTCTATCAAGCCCGATGAGTTAAATGTGCGCAGAATGTAAGTCGAATGATAACGATGGTGTTCATCATTGGTCACTAACCGAACTCAATTTGTAGGCACACTGCTGTACGGCTCAACGAGCACATCATCAACAAGAGTCACGCAGCTAAACTTGTGATTATTAATATGCCCGGAATTCCACGTAAAATGACCCAAGGAAGTGAAACAAATTACATGGAATTTATCGAAGTGCTCACTGAAGGCCTAGAGCGAGTCATACTGGCAAGAGGGGCTGGTCGTGAAGTGCTTACTATCTTCTCGTAATTCCCAATTTGCATGTCGCTTTCTGCATCGTGCCGTTGTGACAACTGCATCAGCCACAATGGCATTCAACCTCAATCTCACTATCACGAAACTTTAGGCAGCAAATCAAGTACAATTCATTATGTTCTTTCCATACTATTCGAATCACTACTTAAGGCCATTCTTGCAACTGTTAGCCATTTCAATGTCACTTGTCAGTTGTGTTGTCACTTTTATATATTTTTATTAGATTCTATATTCGCTCAGTTGGATCATGCTAAAAGCTGACTATCCAATGTTACACGTTGATTTATGTTGGAACTAATCACACAAACAAGTCTTTGGCCGCTGCAGATTTATTTGTAAAGAGCCAGAGAGGAAATGTAAATGTCTCCTCGATGCAAGCCTGAGAACTGAGTTGATGTTACCGTGCCGAGTTAACAGCTTGGTGTGCTGTTGTTCTAGCTCACTATTCTAGGTTTAATCAATTGTCGCCTGTCGCAATGTAATTAATCATTATTGATTATTCTAATTGACATTATCATTATTATCACCATTCACTTGTTAATCATTTCGTTGTGAATTCTTAACTTTTGATTTATTTCGATTATGTTCATTTGTATGGAGGAAAAGTCACCACAAACAAGTCCGAAGGAAACTCATCCTACCTCGGCAGCAGACATCCCCTGTACAATCTTTCCAAGTGCAAATTGTATTTATTATTTATCATATTTATTTTGTTATTGCCAATTGAACTATTTACGAATAAAGCTAATGCAGTGGTTAGTTAAGTTAGTTAAGTCAACTCTTTGCAGATGACCCCAGGCAAATGCTGCTTTCGATTTCGGACACGTACCACCGCTCGCGCACTGTCCCACTAACAACACTCCAAGCCCAATTGAAGGTCGTCTTGAGGTTGCCATCAAGTTGACTGGAAACAGACGAGATCCTCCTGTTCTACTTAGTTCTGGCAACCGTGCTTAGTTTAACATAGATCGGTTGATAGTGACCATGTCTGGGCAGTTTTGCAACTCACATCAGCACATCTAGCACAATTCGGATTGCATTTGCAATTCGAGTCAAATTAGCCGAAAGACGGCGAGCGGTCCAGACATAAGGTGCACTCGCCTCCATAGAGTACGCTCTTGATCAAGTCATGCAGTCAAGTCTCTCCAGTATAAGTCAGTCGAATCATTTGTCCAAGTGATCAGACTTCAGTAAGCGAATCGGAACAATAAACGATATTTCGTAGTGTCACACTAATATCATGTTGGAAACGACTCTAGTATTCGCCGAAATGACTCATTTGCATGTACTCGCTTCGGCAAAGGTAAACCACTGACAAGGCCTGTGATTTGAAAATATTGTCAGCATGTTATGAGCTGAGCGAAATGGTGGGCAAGTTGTGTGCTTGAAAGTGCAATAGTTGGTACCTTTACTGGCACTTATATTTAGGGACAGCAAGCTGACAATCGAATGTGCACGATCGGTGAACGGGCAGGCCAATCTTGCTTGTTAGCCAAATTAAACAGTGAACTAGCGGTAATGGCAACCTTTCTCTTGATGAAAGAGATCTCCAGTGAGATTTGGGCTGAGAGGAGTGTGCAGCGATTAGATTCAAGCGTTGGATAATTTTAAGAGCGAAAACGAGTTAACATACAAGAATAAGAAATCAGAAAGTGAGTCTGTGAGTCTATAAATTGTGCTCGTAATAGTCGTACTGCATTACGAGTGAATAGTAAGAGTATCAGCTATTCGCATTGCCGTTACGGACACGTTATGACACTTTGACTGTTACTTGCAGCCAAGACAGGTTACTGAAGACTTGAACACTGACACTTGTCCGAACAGATCCACTAAATGTGGGTCAGCAGAACGTAACCAATGAATTGAAGAGCCGACAGGGGAGAGTCATCAAGTCGATCGCAGATCGGAGAGAAGGCTGCAAACAAGAAAATTCAATTTCGGAGACTGTTTCGATGTTGTTCGCATCGATCGTGCTGACAGCAATACTCAAAAGCACCCAATCGAGCCTCTCTCCAGGCATTGCCACAATTGCCATTCGCACATTGCCACTCGTGTTCTGCTTTGCCCAATTCTTATCTCGAGCCTAGGTGATCCAGTTCAGGAAGGACAAATTCTTGGTGACCCTTCCCACCTAGTCCAATGAGTTATTACTATAGTCGGCGGTGCACTCGATCCATCCAGCAGAGTGCATGAAGAAGACACGTTTCAAACGGTCCTCTCTCACTCTCTTTTTGATAGTTGGCAGTTGGCAGCTGTTCAGTCCCACCAGAACATTGCAAGATGCGGATAGTTCTGCTTGCTTACAGTAAGAAGTTGTCAACACGCCCCTTGCCTCACTCTTTTTCTTTCTAGTTTTCCTCACGTTCCTGGCACCTGAAAACGAAGGCCTACGTGATGACTGTCCACAGTGCGTTGATAATTCCGCCAACCGATTCCTTGCATCAGCTACGAGCAACTCTAACCAATTTCAATTTCAACGCACATCAAATCGGGCCCTTCCTCAGTACCGTCCCATAATTGCAGCTTATCATCCACGGTAAGTGATTCACTTTTGCAACCAACACCTTAGTGAAAGCATCTACCCTGTTGACAGTGTGAGCAACCGTCAACAATTTTTCAGTCGCAATGCCGATCACCTTCTGGATGAAATAGAAGCACCTGTGCAGCCACACCAGGCGCAACCTCATTCTTATGTGCGAGTTCCAATAAGATCGAAAGTTGCAACAATGACTCCTTTGACCAGTACGGTCGCTACAACTCCAGCAACAACAAGCAGCACCACAACTACGACAACTACAACTACTACCACTTCAACAACTACGACAACCACCACAACAGCCAGACCAGAACCAGAGTTGGAATCGTACGAAGATGTGCCAGTTTCTAGTACAAGCAGGCCCAATTACAGGCCGAGGCCTGTATCTATCCGAACTCCGTTTGCTGGTCGAAATCCGAAACAAAATGTGTTCAACCGCACTCCCAGTACACCGAGGACAACAACTCCAAATAGTTGGAACGAAGTAACCAAAGTATCTCCTGTCATTAATGCAATAGCAGAAGATGATAACTCTGACAACAAGGCCGAGTTTGAGCCCAAAAGAAGAGAAGAAAGACGTGGAAGACAACGAAAAAGATTTCGCAGCACTACAACCAGCACTACTACTTTGGAGCCTCCTTTGGAAGATGACGATGACTATTACGGTAAGCAAAGGTTTAGACAAATAGAAAAGTAGCAATGTGCTTCGATTGATAGATTACGACCAGGAATACGATGACTACGACTACCCGGCAACTACCACCACAACGACCACAACTCAAAGGCCCCGAGGACGAGAGCGTGGAAGAGGAGGTCGTGGACGTCATCGTGGTCGTCCGTATCGGCGCGGTGGTCGTCGCCGTCCCCGGCCAACCGAGCCAACAACAACTACAACGACCACCACGTTATCACCTAACTACAAAGCACGACCGGATGGTCGCATCATCGATTACAACGCGGATCCAAATTTCCCATACGAGCTCAAAGGTGCTGATCTCACTGATTACCCTTTTTATATTTCGATTCCGGAGAATGATTTCAAATGCAAAGGCCGACACGACGGCTACTACGCTAACATTGAACTTAGTTGTCAAGTGTATCACCATTGTGCGTCGGGTCATCAGCGGTATGACTTCCTATGTCCAAACTATACTTTGTTCGACCAGACCACATTCACTTGTCGGTTCATTAACACGGTGGATTGTGCGACCTCGGAGAACCACTATGTCCGAAACAACGAGCTTTATGTTACCACTCCGAATCCCAACTCTGATTATGTCAGGCCGCCGCTTCGTCAGTTTTACCCAAACGATGGGGACAAAAGTAGAACTTCTGAAGCCACAGGCAAACTACAGTCATCAGCATCCGAGATGCAACAAGCCGCAGTTGAGTTTGCGCTTCGAAATGGCGCTAAATTAGAGACAACCAATCAAGGTGATACCAAAGAAAGAATACGAACTTTGTGAAAGTCATAAATGGCTGTCGATGACCAAGGCCATCTGTACATAACTATTTATTGCTTCAATTGGTACCTATTACATATTTATTCATTTATATGCAAATGCTCAAATAAAGTTAAATTTTTCGCCGATCAGACATTTTATTTGAATCAAAGACTTACAAAAATAACTATCATGGATTCAATAATAACAAAAATTGGAATCTATGCCAAATATTGACATGAAAATGATAGAATTAGATTAGATTCGGTTTGGACAAAGCAAAAATTTGACCCCAAATAGGCTTGGCATTTGGAGTTTAGGCAAGGGCTTTTTTCTCGGCGTCAATCACTTCTTTGGTAGGAAGTGGATTCTTCTCTTCGGTGCTGGTGTGATTCAACTTGTCAGGAGTGAATGTTTCGATGCTTTTCAGCAACTCCTGCTGACCTTTCTCCTGTTGGATTTCTGAAGAAAATCTCGTTAATTTCATAAAGTAACTTAAAAAGTGTGTAGAGGTAGTAAGCAAAATGTTGCTTGGAATCGGAGAGATTAAAGTATACTGTCTATCACAGAGTGATTGCCAAGTATGCAATCAACGTCAATAATAAGCCAACTGTAAACAAGAGTGACATGTTCTCAACTGCAATAAATAGCACTAAATAGTCAAGTGGAGAGCAACAAAATGTCAATCTTGCGAGTTCACTTTCTCTAAAGCACTAGTTCTTTAGTATCAATACCAATTGGTATTTGTCAATGCAATTTGCATCTTATTTACATGCTTCGAAGCAATCAATACCCTTTATCAAGCCCAAATCACAGAGGTCGACCTGGTAATTCTAACAAACAAACAAGCTACAGGATGTTAGATAAGCTTTAGCCAAGCAATCAACATTTGCAATTGATAGCAGCACCCTGGCAAAGAAACGTACCATTTTGGGAGGGAAGTACCACCTTTTCCTGGGTGGTTGTGTGCTTCAGCTTGTGTTCACTCTCTAGCTCGCTCTTCAATGTGTCAGCAATGCGAGGAAGTTCTTCTTTGGTTGGAGTAGACATCTTGAAAATAAATTAACAAGATCAGATAAATAAAAAGCCAACCAAAAAATGATTCATTATTAGTTAAGTTAGAAAACACTATTTGAACAGACACTGACTAGACAGTTAAACATACTTCCGACCAGGGTTGCCACTTTGCATACGTAGAATAAATGCAGTAATTACTAGTAATTACATAATCTACATTCATTAAAATAATTAACCATCTGCAGACATCAAAGTACGTGCACAGACTATATCATATATGACTGACAAAGACATGCCTTGTTCCTAACCGACAGTAATAATGATGCTGTCATATTACAACACCAGTGGAGAAGGGATTAATACAAAGCTGACTTCAGTTAGGAATAGTTTCAGATGAATAGTGGGAACGATTCACAAAAGAAAAGAACAGATGTTGTGTTCAGGCAACCAAATAATTTCGTTTTACTTTTACGAAATGTCGTTACTTCTTAATTATATCAAAAATGCTCATTCGTTCAAAACAAAAAGACCACTTATAAAAAATTGGCTGCAAAGATTGAGTCACAATAAAAATAGCAACACTAACAGTGGTCATACTCTAGAAATATAATAACTTTATAAAAATGACAAATACATTGACTTAGTGAAAAGGAAATATCAAATGAGACATAAATGTTCGCTCAACTCATATTTGAAGCTGTCATTAAAATATTTATTGGCCTTAATTATACTTGTAGAGTATTAAAAAATTGTCAAATAAAAATAATGAAATTGTATGAATCGGCGAATGTCGAAATAAACTTACCTTCAATAGTAGATCAAAATGCAAGGAATGAAAAATGACAACTCTTTATTACAGAATAATAACAAGATTAGCAAGAGATGATATCGAATGGATGACTTACTGGAATGGGTTGGGATGGTTATTGGCAAGTTGGATGTTGTCGCGTTGGAGGACAGATCACAAATGAGCGGGAGAGGGTCAGAAAAGTGGAGACAGAAGTGTTTTGTGTAGCACCAAAAAGCCAGTTGAGCATCGCGAATGACAGCGGACCACACCTAGTTAGTGTGAAGGCATGCAAACAAACGCAACTGTCAAACGAACAGCAACAAAGACGATGGCTAGCACATGACGCCGACCAGGCCGGAGAAGTAGCACTGGCAGATGTGTCCAATGGGGCGACTACCATGTGGGCAGACAATGCAATGCGAGACCATTGGCGAGCGGTGATCGTCTATCGTCTATTGCAATGCCTACTGGCCACTCACTCACTTGCTACCATTGCTATTATCCTCCTCAACCAACCATACTGATACTAGGAGGAACTCATGCAAATGGATTATGAACACACAATTGACTGCAGCCACTTGCAATCTCTACCATATCTTCACTTATACGGCCATTTTGACGGACCGCCACTTGTTGCTTTCAGCTTGGTGAATCATGCTCAGTTTTGTTGTTGTTTGCCCTCGCATACCACAAGTTGCCTCTGCCGATGTTCATCATTTTCCGCTTATCGACAAGAACTACACAACTGCCTGAATGACGATTTGTTCACTTGTTGAAGGTAACTCAGTTCCATCGCGCACAATTTATTTCATCGTATTGCCAAGTTATCATTATCACCCGGCAATGACAAATTGATATGACATTGTCAATCATTTTTAGCTTATTTTTCAGTTTATTCATGCTAGATTCAATTTGCTAATATTAACATTAGTGTTAATACCGCAGGATTGGTTCGGCACATATTCCCAATTATGTAGTTATCCATAGTTTCAGATTGTGCTGTAATAGGATGTTGTTGCAATAAACCTTATTTCATCTAGAAGTCTCATTACCAATCTACTGGTACTACTATCTAAGATATTGTAAACAGACCAGAGGTTGTAATATGCTGTAACTTAGTTAAGGTAATCATATAATTTAGTAATTAATTAAAAGTATTGTAGTCGAAATAGTGTCGGAATTAAATGAGTCAAACAAGTGTGTAGTTGAGTGTAGTTTATTGGTAGGAAAGTTAAAAGCACAAGTCAAATAAATATGCAATACAATGATCGTGAGAGGTAGAACTGAAGGGAAACGAACCAAACAAAATAGAATAAAACAGACTGGTGCGTGTGTGAATGCATTGTGCCCAGTGGACAAAGAACACTGCTCAATGATGTGCACTAAAAGTTGCATTTGGCAAGCAAATATAATCATTTCCAATTCGTAATTCATCAATAAATCTATGAATAGGTCAACATTGATAATTGAATCAAAACATTGGTCAAATAGAATTTTCATTGCTGAGTGTTGAGGAGAAATAAAATAAATTAAATAAATACAGTGAGGTTATCACAGTTGAACACAACAAATTATCCATTGGATCACCCCATTTTTGTTGATTTGGCATGTCCAGTTTGGATCGAAGCACCGAAGTTAGCGTGGCCAATATCGATCAGGTGGCGAACTAATATTTTGCAATCGCGACAAACTTTGACTAGAGGCCCATGGCATCGTTTCGAGCTGACTTCATTGACTAACTGACTCTCGTGATGCGAAGTCAACATTCGCACTATTCGAGACATTCGGGTTTTGGAGAAATTTATTTTAGGAGGCAACGACTTAGATTCGCCTTCATTCTCTGACTCGGAGGTATCTTTATGAGTGTCACTCTGGTCCACCTTGGGCCAGTTGAACATCTCAAGAGTGGACTTCTCGTTGGGAGGCGAAGGAGTAGGTGACAACATGTAGATGGGCACCCGTTCGAACTGTTCCGTTGGAATGTGCATCTTGGTAGCACACCTGAATAAAACAAAACAAATTGCCACTATTCAGTTTTACACACGACTACACCTACCTGTCACATATGGCACGATTGCAAAGCTTGCAAATGGTGGCCCAAGGGCCCCAGAAAGTGAAGCGAGTTTTCAAACAAGTGAAACAGATCTTTCCATTCTCCAAGTCGGTCTTCAGTGACTTGGTCACACCAAGAGACTCGATCTCAGCTTTGGTAAGGACCGATCGAATGTGCTGCACTTCTTTAAGTGTCAATGACAGACATTCCAGTGATTTGCCCAGTTCGGAGCTTTCCCAAATAGTGGCAACGTGATTGCGGGCATCTTCATCAAAGTCCAAATCTTCGATTACGTCCAAAGCTCCATTTTGTTGTTCTAATGTTTTAGTGTCAAACACACTAATTGAATGACGTCTTTCACGAGAAAATAGTTTTGAAGAAACTAAAAAATAAAATAAAACCAGATTAGTTTAATTGTTTACAAATGTCTCAAATAAAGTCTCATAAATTTTGGTTTGTTGAACTGTCGATGTGAATGATCTTACAATTGCACACATCGATGATAGTAAAGCTAGGCCTAAAGCAGTAGTGCATTTGACTGGAACTTACATCGTTTAAGTCGAAGAATCCTTGTGTTTGAACTGTCGTCTTTTGATTGGTGGTCGTGCTCGTTGTCTGCCAAGTTCGGATCGCGGTCAGTGTGATCTTCATTGGAATCCTTGCTAATCTCGACTTGTTCAGCACCGTTGGTGTCAGACGGAAAGCTGTGTTCCTCTAAAGCAGGCTTTTCCGAAAGGAAATATGCTGACATTGGCCTGGACGAATGAACTTTGCCTTTGCACTCCACTCGTAGCTGTTCGTCTTCGTCAACATCGTCCTCCAGTGACAGATTTAGTTTAATGTTTGCTTTGATGAGTTTACGCCTCGATGATGCTTGATTTGCCAATTTAAGTGACTTAGTCTGTGGAGATAATGAACAAGAGGTGCTGGTGGTGGTGTACAGGTCGTCGGTGCTTACCGCCACTAAAAAGAATCAAGCACACATATTTAATAACTGTAATTGTTCAACTCAAAGTTTTACAATAAATTTAATGAGACCTATCATATATGGCTATGTATTTATCGATTGCACACAATGAGTGTGGCTCAACTGAGAAATTTCTTTAAGCATTTGTTTACGAACTAACTGCTTATTATATTATTATACGATCCTATTTGCCGGCTCAATCAACGGTCAATTGAACAGTTAATGAATCTGTTGGCATACCGATGGTCATCTTGATTGGTTGTTTTAACCCAAACTGCCGCAAAAGAAGTGACAAAATCTAAGTGACAAGGAACACAAGAGTGGGCGATAAGGGCGAGTAGTTCAACACATTGGCGTGACATACCTTAATACTGATCAGCACTATAAGTTGAAGGTGCAAACCACCGCAATGGTCCGCCATTGAACTCGCAACAGAAAATGGACAAATGCCAACAAATGAGCGACAATATATAGCAGAATGGACCACTTCTGAGCTGACATAGTCACAAGTGGTTGCTATTGACCAGAGTAAATCGATCCATTCGAGTCGATTGAGTGCACTTTTATTAGCTCAGTGCACTGAATACAAACAAGTGATGCTAACTGACAAGAGAGTTCTCTCCTCTGCAGACGATTCCAAGTATGGAATGTCCTTCTGTAATGGTCTCACTGTGGTAGCGGCCCCTCAAGGACTATCGCCAGTGCAATGGACAGTTCCGATTTACATTGCAAAAAATTAAAGGCCAGTTCAACCAAAACGAAAGTGGCAAGTGAGGCAAAGCACTCGCACGTAGGTTGTGTGCTGTTCATTTGAAAAGACATTGAGCCGCTCATTTGATTTGTAAACCACGGCGCCATTGCAAATATGTTCAATTGACCAATACTTGTGGACACATTTAATTAGCACTGTTTCAAGCAGCCTCAAAGTGTACCACTTGGTGATAGATTCCACTCACTAATGAACTCTAAATTTGGCAATTTCTCATCTTTTCTTCAATGATGCAAAGACATCGAGTGCATTCGAATGAAAAAGCATTCAATCATAATTGTGATAACTTACCAGGCCTATGGACTGGCGTGCAGTTTGCCGAAAATGAATAGCTTGACTGTGGTCGAGGAGTTGGTCGAAGTTTATGTTCCTGTCGAATGGACTCCATTAACCGTTCGTACAGTGTCACTTGTTTGGGCGGTGGAGGCCTGAGCACCCGTTTGGAGGCAGGTACCAGAGGAGGGCGTGATCGAATGAAATCAAGAATCAGCTCGTGAGCATCTTTCTTCAAGCGCGCAGGTAAATGTCCATTGATCATCACCTTGTTGAGTTTATAGCGACGAGATCGAATGTCATCAAGCAACATTTCGTAGGGAGTGAGTTCGTATTCTGTATTGTGAATCGGGTCTTCTTGGTCCACTTTCTTCAGTTTCACTCCGTGCCTAAGTTCACGAATAACTTGAATCCACAGACGGGCCCAGTCATGAAACTCAAGCTTTTCTAGTGTTGCTTCAGACTCATTATAAGAGTGACTTGATCCAATGGCAACCACTGATGACTTGCGTAATTCCTGAAAAACAAACCAAATTGACTAAAATGTTAAAGTAAAAGAATTCTTTACTTTAGTTCCTTTAGCGATTTGGTCTAAGAAAGTGGATAACTCGAGCGTTTCTGCAATCAAGGCCCGACAGACAGCCCGGTAATGGTTATCCGCTGACACGCGATTAGATAAACGTGATACACACATCTGTAAATTAAAGAAAAGCATTAGTAAAGTACAGTTTATGCAAGTTACGTTTCAAACAGACCTGCATCACTTGATCAAAGTTGACTATTTGGCAGTTGTGCATCGACGAACCAGTGTGGTCGCCGAACTCGTGGCAATCTCGTTCGATGCCTTCGTCATTTGTACATTCGTCGTCATCCTCCTCATCGGCCTCTTCTTCCA
Organism: Rhizoglyphus robini; assembly: GCA_023373905.1. Classification (NCBI taxonomy): domain Eukaryota; kingdom Metazoa; phylum Arthropoda; class Arachnida; order Sarcoptiformes; family Acaridae; genus Rhizoglyphus; species Rhizoglyphus robini. The sequence continues at coordinate 3,559,754 of JAKIJQ010000007.1, read as the reverse complement.
TGTGGTCATCATCGTAGAATGAGCCGAGCGAGTGCATCTCCGGGTGTTGTGACTGATCACTAGCAGGTCTCGCTTGTTGACCCCTCTTATGCCTTCGAGTAACTTGGTGCGCAGTAGTCAACTTTTCAATGAGCATTTCCAAGGGCTTGCTTAAAGTTCGCTCCTCATCATCACATAATCCAAAATCGAGAGCATGAAACAAAACGATACCCAATGAGGTAAGCATCTGAAAGAGAATTTAATTATTATCACTTATTTTTCTGCCATTCTTGACAGTATTACCTTGTGAAAATTATCTGCAACAGGGTGACGTTTCTCTAGAATAGATAAAATAAAAATAACCGTTAAACAAATGCAAAACATGTAACTACATTTTACTGATCGCCAATGCATCAGAGAGCAAATAATCGATAACGAATATAATAATAAATAGAGTAAATCACTTCTAAAACTAAAGAGTCTTAATGCTTATTTGTAGAAAATAGCACTGAACAAGTCAGCGCCAAAATGCATATAACACCGTTCTACTGACTGGACTTCACACTCACATAATTTGTGTGTTCGCTCCAATCGCAGAACAGAATAATTTGTGAGTGCTTAACTTTGTAAATAAATCGATTACTAATTGTGGCAACACTATTGGCATAATAAACAAAACTAGTCAATAGAGCACAATCACAATCAAGTTGAATCTCATTAAGGGGTGCATCACTGTCAATATAGTTGATGATCCTCTTGCAGCTGCCAACTCCCAACTGACAGAACCAGATAATTCGTTTCACTTCCATCTCAACAGTATTCAATTGAACCAAATGCATATTGACTCTGTGTTCTAGATCACTTCCCGGATTGCCAGTTTGTTCAGTGGCATCGACTGGCATCAAGAACCGATTGAGTCGCTTTGCAGCAGCACTAGCATTGAATGACCAGTATTGATCTGCCAATGAATCAACCTTAATTGCTATAAATACGTTAAGTGCCAACAGTGGAAGCAATTTGAGAGGCAATCAATGCAAATAGAGTCACTAACTAACTAATCAGATTATCCGCTTTATTCTGTCCATTCTATTTATATTCGAAGTGCCATTTACATTTGAGAAATAAGAGGACTGAGCAAAGACAGAGATGCTCTACCGCGTGTGGCACTGGAATGCCTTAGTCCTGTTCGGCAGCGTCAATTCGCAAATCCATTCGGAAGATAGATGGCCCGAGGATTAGCAAGAGAAAGCACACTGCGCACTAAAGCGAGCGTTGAGAATGCACGGGAGAGTGCACAAAGGCCAAAAATGCATGCATTGGTGTCACAGCGAATACCTGACAAAGGTGGCCTTTATTGGCACGGGCACATCATCTTTTATTCATCACAGCCAAGTGTCCGAGCGGTGAGAGGTGAGAAGACGCGCCAACAAGTGTTCCGTTTTACAACCGACAAGATCACACTGGGCTGCCACTTGCACAACTGCATTTACTCCACTTCAATCGACCAGCCAACCAGGCACAAAATTAGATTCCGCTCTATAGGAACACATTTCGATCAATCGCGACTTGGTTGGCGCACAGCAAAACAACAATTGAGCCATTCGCATGGAAATCGAACTCTCACGCTGTCCTTTCGCGACACAATTTGGTATGCTCGTGTCTGAATGGCACAAAGGTGCAACAGATGATCACATCGCACTGCTCACATTGTCAGTGCTCACACCGCTCCACACAAATAAACACTAATTAATCGAAGCATTATATTTGGCACAGGTTCATTCGTTCGTTCATTTCGAGGCGAACAATCTGCCTGCAACAAAGCAATCCTGAATTAATCTACATCTCACTAATGACCATTCAAGCTATAAATACAATGGCTCGGTAATAGTCACTAATTGCCGACAGAATAGACAACAGCCTGCTTTGAAGACAAAGATAAGACAGCACTGAGCACAATTGATTCAGTGATGTGCATTGATGTCCCGCGGTCAGTGTCCACTGCAAACGAGACTATTCCATCAGTGAAAGGGTCCACATAGTCGGCGAGTGCGCCCCAGTGGGCCAATCAATGCGGACAAATAACGGCAATCTCATTAGGAAGAGGCTTCAAGTTCAACAAAGTGGCACTTGGCAAACTTGAATAGCTTGCCAGAGTGAGCATTAACTTTCAATTAGACAGCACCTCTGCATTGCTATATATAACTCTTACCGCTCCAAGCAACCAGTTGATCGATTTGAAGCTGAAACGACCGCGCTAATCAATTAGAAACATGCTCGGCATCGGCACATGACCACCATTCGACTAGCGATGCAAGTCGGAATCAATTACGGAAATGACAGTCATGGAATGTCAATTCAAACAATGACAACAATACAAACATCCTCTCCTAGCATTAGACTTCCTTTGTGTCATGTCAGACCAAACCCGTGATCAGGGAGCAAACAGTGCCCAATGAACTTTTTGCTTTATCAACAAAATAACTCGAGCCATCGAATCTTTCAGTTAGAGTCATTAGATCTTTAGAGAAAGTCAAGCAATGTAAACGTTTTTGTATGATATTGGTGACCAATAATTGGTCGCCCACAGAAGCGAAACTTTATGTTGAATTGAAAATTGCTCAATTCTCTTTGGTTATGTCTATAGAACAAATGAACATATGGATAATTTAATTTCATTAGTTGTTCAAAGGAAATTGAAATGTGCAGTAAAAACAAGATCAATACTAACCGAAGACTAGAATAGTTCAATGCACCAATAACCGAATTGGTTTAAATCAGTTATGAAGGGTCCAGGTGAGCTAGGGCTGTACAGATGAGTGTGCAACTGGTGGAGAGTGTTTGGTTGAGCTCAGCGCTGACTGCATGGCAATCTTCATCGATAACAACTGATCGAGAGCAAGTCAAAGTGCGAGATAGTCAAAGTGAGTTGAGAAATACATTCGAGGCAGAGTGAAGTGGAGATTCGATGGCCAGCGAAAGGAGGGAGAGTTATTGTTATAAATAGACCAACCGACCAGTGCACAACAAGCCAAGCATGATGTGCCTAATTTATCTGACGAACATCGTCGGTCGGGACTCGCGAGGTTTAATTCGCGTTTCGACACGCAAACTTTCGAGCCGACTCACACTGAACACACACACACACACACACTCACTCACTCACTCACTTACTGACACACACGCCATACACACCTGTAGATAATAAAACGATGATGATCCGCTTAACTCTTTCTGAGGTCGAATACAAAGTATAACATGCGATAGCGATGAGCTAAGACAATGGCTTCACTGCACCAATCAGCGAGGTCTATAAATAACTAGCCCAAATTAGTGTATCGCTCATAGGCAGAATCGCATGCTTATCAGCTGGTCTCGAGTGGAGTGCCATAATTAATAACGCGTTCAAGATTTATGCTTGCAATTAGATTGCTGCCAGCGGAGTGTAGTGCCAATAAATTAGCTTCTCTTACAAATTGTCATTGGGCAATTAGCTCGCATAACGATCTATTGCAATTCGATTAGCGCTGATAGAGATAATTGACGGCGACAAATGGAGCCTCAAAGCAGATCGAATCCATTTGGATCTGCTCGTCGTTGCTCCGAGTGAGTGAACCGTCTCGGTGGCGGCGCTCGGTGCCTGCCAGTCGTCAATATCAGTAAGCAAATCATAATGCAGTCATTTACCGCTCCATTTGTCTCAATGGAGTGTCCATTAGAAATGCCCAAGACAAAGCGTGCAACGAGAGACAATCATCTAGTTAATCACAATTTTGCTTGATTGATAGACTGCGAGCTCGGTATGAATTTCGACTAGAGGCCTGATTAGCCTCGAACGCCATTGATTGCACTAGGCTCGACTGGCAATAAATCAAACTCAAATTCTCCAATGCAATTGATGAGACTACACTACACTCAAATAGACAACGAGCCTCCAAATATATTATAGCCATAGTGCAAATCACAACTTTCACTACAGTGAAGCTCATTCGTGGGCTCGAGTGCCAGCCCAAAGACCACAGGTGTGATTGAATCCGGTCATAAAAGAGTGAGACCTAGTTCTGCTGAGTCCAGCAAGACTGTCCAGTGGAGTGTCCACTGCAACAAACAACAAGTGGAGTGAATAGAGTTGGAGACCTGTCTGACTATCTGTTCGTGTCCAAACAATCGAGTTTGAATTCTAGTGTGTCCCATTAGAAGGGGCATACTGTTCATGTCTAATACTGTTGGAGAGCAAGTCGTGTTTCGCCATTTGCATTATATCGATTTGGCCTGCTCGACCTATTGACTCGTGCATGTCACCCAGACATATCCAAATACTCCACCTTCACGTGTTAGATGCACTAAAGGCGGCTATTAGCAAATATGAAATGGATCCCTTTGTTCGTCATGCCAACAGTGATCAAAGACAAGCAGTCATTAATTGTGGCATTTGTAGGGCCAACCAATTGCCACACACAAACAATCCACTGGTGGGCCTATTGCCTAGTGCGAATGTATTTCACTTTGACACACAAATAATGCACACGTAGAGGTACATGTACTCACTAAGCCATATGCATGCATGGCCACACTGACACAAAACAAGTGCAATTGTATGAATAGTCACTTCATTTGCACAGTATGACACCGACTCCAACAGAATCCACTCAAGTTCATTAACACGGCCATGACAAGTTGAGAAGCAACAATGCATGACCCGACAAAGTACCAGTGCGACGGTCATCACTAATTAGTGATCTTTGTACAGTCTCTGGTGAGGTCACTGGTCTCCATCAATGTCCATACAGTAGTCCATGTAGTATGGACTCCATATTGACTGCATAGAACAACATCGATAATGCTTTTGTTGCTTTGTTTTGTTGATTCAATTGACACAAAGTTGTGCAACCAAATCAAAAACAAACAACAAAAATTTAATTTAGATTTTTAAAATCCTCATTAGTTTAGGAAACCAATGCTTAGCAATAAAACCATCAAGAACAGCAGAGCATATTAAAGGCACACTAACAAAAGAGAAGCCATATTTAAGGAGTCTGCATGGTCTACCAATACTAAATACACTTGTGATGTTGAACACTTGAATTGGCATATTGCCGACAAGTAGTGCCATTGCACGGCAATTTGTCTCCCACAAGCAAACATAAACAATTAGGAGCTAAGCATCGCTAATGTCAATGCCGAATGGCAACATTCGCCAATGACTCAAGTCGATCGCGATCGCAAGTTACGATTCGCAACTCCTTCACTCTTCGCCTTGTACGAGCTAACAGATGCACCTGTTAACATGTTCGATAGATCGTATCGAGTGAGACGTCGGCAAAAGAATCTCGTTAAGACACATTTAAAAAGCGCAAGTAAAGGTGCGATTGAAGATATACAGGTGAAGATAAATGAAGCTTTAGTGACACATGCCTGTGAAATGGCAAATCATCAACAGTGTCAGTTCAGACAAATATAACAAGTAAATAAGTAAGTCATTCGGTAATTCTGCATGAACTGACCGGTGTAGAACTGTTGCAAAACAAACCATTCCAACAGCAAACCTGCCAACAAATAAACAGAAAGAGTTTGACTCAATGTGCACAAGTCGTGAAGAACTCGCGGCCAAATTGAAAACAAGTGAACCTCGAAGTTGCTATCGAGCATTGAGATATAAATATAAATACATTGATTATGGCTATGATTGGATAGCTTATAATTATTGACAGCCATTCTGATCGTAAAGTACAAATATGAAAATAGCTTATTTACATTTGAGCATGAGCAGTGGACAAGTCAGCTGGACCTGTCCATCGGACAGCTCGACCAAGTGACCAAGAGTGGCCGCACTCGAGTGGTCACAACAAACTCTGCCAGCTTGCCGAGGCTCTAACCGGAGATCGGCCATTAGTGGGATTAGCCATTAGCATCAGTCAAGTGATCGCATTCGATTGCAAGAGGCAAACAAATTGCGTCTATTATTAATTGCAATAATTGATCAAATAGCACCTTCTCCAGCACTATTTTTAGACTTTTGCTTCCCAGTTCAACTGTAGACCTACTGAGCGGGTTCAAATGGCCAAGGGTTAGCAACACCGCAGTGCATGCATTCTACCGCAGCTCAGCTTGCTGCCTCGAGCACAGCAGAATATGCGCCCCTAATGGGTTCGTATTGCTCAAATGGGGCGAGTCATTTGGTCAAACAGTTTCAGGTGTCCAGTTGGCCTTGTCACACTAAACAAAGAGAGGCGATACTTGACACTTGTAACACGTTGGATGATTTACTTTCAAGTACACAGCTCACATAATATTATTATCCAAAGGCGATGGCACGAGATAAGATCGCTCGGAGTGACCATCGGAGGACATGTGCACTGCAGTGTACATTGTGCAGCTGGTTGTTCGATGCTAATCGGCCATTAGTGAGTGACTCGAGTAGAGCCAGTAGAGCACAAGGATCGGTTGAGGGCTCGTTTGCACAAACCACCGGCGAGACAATAACTTGGCCATCGCCATTTATGAGATGCGATTTGATCGGTTATCGGACATAATGAAAAAGAGCACAAATGGTAAACAGGAAAACAGGTTCGGTCGATATTGAACTAAGGTTGACTATAGTGACAAGTGACTGGTGACCGGTGCCTTGCCGGGACTGACGCCACTGACGGCACCGATGGGCTCCGTCGGTGAATGGCATCACAATAGAGATGGTCTGCCAGCTGTCACTCTGGCCAATCAAATTTGCAATCTGCATCGACAGTCTTGGTCTGTGTCACTGCATCGCATTATTTGCTGCCGAATGGACCAATCTATTATTATTCAGTGTGGCCACTATCAGAATAGAAAGTGCCGTCTGCATTGTAGGTCAAGATTATAAAAATAACCGACTCGACCGGTCGAAAATAGAATTGGCCATCCAATCCAAATATCATCGCATCATTATTAATAAAGTATCCTCTCCGATAGCGTCATTATCTTCTCACAGAATGGCAACGAGCCAGTCTAATCGAGCGGCAGCTATCAACACCACCACCGGCATAATCAGCTGAGAATTGGCCAAGTTCAAGCCGAACAAGCATCCATTGACTAGTGAATTGAATCCAAGTCGATTCAATGCACAGCTGCAGTCGGACAGAGTAAGCCAACAGGCAGTTCATAATCGGCTTCGTGACTCTTCTCACCGAGTCCACTTCAGTCCAGTGCGGTGCACTCGATCGATGCCAGTCCGTACAATGCCAGCTAAATTATACCTTCTAAATGTCGGTTTATTTTCCAAACAAAATTTCACGTTTCTCATTCGAGGATCGATTCGAAATTGTCATCTCGCAAGATTACAGTTACCGGGAAAGCAATCGAATGCGCAATTGGCATTGCCCACTCGAGTCACTGGACGCACTCAACGCATTGGCCATTAGTTTATTGGCAAATTAAATTAAAACACAGCGAACAATGAGACGGCGGGTAATAGTGGCCGCGGCAATTGCAATTGCCAATCACACTATATCGATTAAGTTTGAAGCGATAGATTATTTATAGACCGAGCGGGCAAACCGAGAAATTGAGAGTTTATTTGCCTAGGTGCAGGTAATTAATGTGCCATTAATTGCATTAGGCAGCATCGAATGTTTGTTTGGACGTTGTCTTTAACAAAGTAATGCCCTAACTAGCTGCCAACGTCCAATTGGACATCGCTCGGCACTGACTTGGCAGCACGCACCATAGCCAATTAGACTCGCAGCCATTTGTTCGATTCACTGTCCGCTGCTAATTGTGCTGTCCGGTCATGACTGTTCCATTTCAATGTTCATACAAGCAACAACAATTACCGATCGACGAGATCGAATCATTTGTTGCCGCACACTTCAATATTAAGTCAATCTAATTGCCCGACATTTCATTCAATTCAATTCACAGCCAAAATCAACTACATTCACCCAAACAAACCTGCACCGCTGTATCTAGTGCTCAATTTTATTTAGATTAAATGCTATCCGAGAGATAAGATACCAAATTTTAATGTTTACACTTATAAAGACTTATCTTCATGACCACAATGAGAGCAACAGAAACAGCTCCATTGAGATCATTGGCCATTCCAAACGGACCAAGGTCAAACGAGACGTTGCCAATAGAGACAATTTGTCTCAGACAAGCTAGGATCGACATCGACATTAGTTCAAATTCATGCAAGTGCACCAAGTTTTATATAAGCAAAGCAGATGCTTCCCTTATAGCGATTCTTTATATTGGGTTTATACTTTCAAATTTTAAGTAACACTTCGATCCCTTCCATTATTGACAAGACATGCTATACGGCTCAAGTCCCTAACATTTGAGAAGCGTCCACTGAAAAAAAGAAACAATTTTAGTGATCATCTGGCACTTATATCATATCAATGACACACGTGACATCATCTTTGTCATCTTCCAATGTTCCAACTATCTAGTAATCTCAAACATTAATTGATTTCTCAAATGTCAAATTCAGCATATATTCATATTTTACAACTTTGCAACTCACAATTCACAACTGTAATAAATATTTTCAATAAAAAATTACTTTTTTTATCTTCTCAGACCTCGATTGTCAACCAATAAACCTTATTCAGTAAGGGCAAGTGTTGAATTTATTAGCTTCTCAAGATTGCCAAGTATCGAACATTTCAGACTAGCAACTGAAGCACATGAAAGTCAATTAATAGTTGTATTGCATTCCTGATTAGTTCATTATCAAGTTGAACAACAATTGGCCAGCTAGAGCAAGTGGGACACGAGTCGAAGCTGTGAACGGTGTTTGAACATAAATGCACTGACAAGCTCATAAAGTAGCAACAATTAAGGTGATCGTAATTAGAAAATAGCATGAACAATCGGCACTAAACAGACAAGTGAAGTATACTAAAGCAAGTCAAGCTGAATGTCGTCTCAAGTGAAATAATAATACAAGTGACTTGTGTAAGGATTGCTCGCATTTAGGTGTCATTTGGCGGTACCCACCAAGACCCACTTCCTCAACGGCAATCAAGTGCATCGAGAGGGAGCCTCGATGACAAACACGCCATGGCTGGGTGGTGATTCAAACGATCATGCCATAAGTTTGACTCGACCTCAATGTGACAATAGATCTAGTTTTTGAAGATCGCAAGACAGCGTTTCGATTAAGGCAAAGATAATTCTCATTATGATTGGCAGCATAAATAAGGTAAGGAATCTCCGTGATCATAGGTGTAAACAATGGCAAATCAAATCAATTCCAAAATGACGACAATTGGATGCCCCAATAGTGGCATTGACTTGTAGAAAAGAGTATAATCATATATCTGAACAAAGCCTAAAGTAGTAGTATGGACAATAAAAGTTTGATTCGAAAAAGTGTATACCAGTTGAAACCGAATTCAAAACATATGTTTGGTAAATCAGTATTAACGAATTAGCCATATAACAAATTCAGCCATACCTTCAACATTTCCTCCTTTAGAGGTCTTGGGAAAAAGTGACTTGTGGTGGACAAAACCATCCTTGTGAATTGAGAGATGAGATGGGTCGGTAATTAGGTAACACTGACTAGTTTGGTAGTGCTGACTGAAACATTTGACCGTTTCATAGCATAATGCCCAGGCCTGTTCCTCGTTGATGGCGGTCTGGAAGGAGGTAAGTATGTCTTGCAGACTGAGACACTGGTCATCGTCCAGTGTACATTTGACCACGCGGGTCAAGCTGTCGAGCTGAACAACATTTCCGTCACCTTTCACACGAGACGTCATGTTGACGGTTGATGGAGTCACATTATTGGAACCTTTTTGATTACTACAAGTAGGCACTTGACTGGTGCAATTTACACTTGCAGATGATGCTGAACTTGTCATCGAAGCACAAACTGATTTAATACCAGGTAATGGTCACTGTGAGTCAGCATTTAAAACCAAAAATGGATCATACGCATGTATGTGTACACAGGAGGAACCTTTTGTTGGTACAGCAGTGCGACTCACTACGTGGCCTTACCACCGCACCAAAACACGGCTGTTACGAAGCACAGTCCTATAGAGAGCCGACGAGACAGAATCGCCAAAGCTATGGTTTTGGGAAATTCCGATCTTTCGGTTGGAACACGCATGCATGGTGCCTTGAGCAGTAGATGAGTTGACGTCATCGGGTAATGCGCTGCTCGGAGAGAAAGTAGTGCCGACAGCTGAGCGATACACGAAACTAGAAAATATAACCTCCAAGTGATAACGAACTAACACCATAAACACAGCTGACACTGAGTAATCACAAGTGGAGATGAGTCATAGTCGTCTGCTGACCAATGCAATTATCAATTCCAGGGTAGGTTTAGGCGCCAAGATTTCACCTGTTTGCAGAGAGACAGTGTGGTCAGGACGGTGGAGAGGTACATTCGAATGGGTAATAATGATGCGCCCGTGAGTCTGCTTGCAATTGAACGACACATCGCTACCAAACAGTCTCGACAAGCCAGAATACGACGAGAGAGTGAAACAGAGATTGAAGGCAACGAGTGACAGGCATTGATACGATCGGACAGTGGCAAGGTGGCCAAGATAGAGTAAGAGAGAGCCAAAGAGCACTAACGCGCCGAGTGGCGATTGAGAACGCGAAAGACTTGCTGACTGTGCTCGATGGCTGCCGATGGCGGACTGCTAGTGAGGAGCTCCTTGCCTCGATGCCTCATCACCTGTCTGCCTTGCCGCTTCACGCAATGGAACGCATACGAAAGGTTTGTCATCTTGCCACGACTCACTGACTCAGTGATTGCCACTTGAACTGCACACGAAGACTCATTCTACCCGAGACAGGTCCGTCTAGTGGATGCTCCAGCACCGTCCAGCACACTGTCCTCCCATTGTCCAATGACAGTTGCAACCAGTGCTCAACATGTTCACTTTTGGTTGAGTTGACACGGCTCGCCATTTATTCGGCGCTAAATTCGGCTCAGAATTAAGTGTTTGGTCAAGTGAATTTAGATATCAACAAAGTGAAGTATTTGAGATAGTTAGCGTCGATTTGTAGTGCAAATTGGTTGAAGACGGTAGGTGATGTCATTTTGTTGTGCACTGTTGTATCGACCCAATGGTGACCGCAATTGAATTCTACACTTAGATAACGGTGTCACAGCTAAAAATACTGCCAATGGCTCAAATAAGAATGGTAATGGGCCAATGGGCAATTAGTAATTAGCCAATATGCCGTGTTATGTCATGGGACAGGTAATATTAATAATATTAATATTAATGTCTGTCTAATGGTAATGCCATTAATTATTCCGTGTGCGGCCGGGAGAGAAGAAAGGCTCCAGTGGAAGTAAAAATAAAACAGCTAGCACGCAACAAATTGGCCCTTCAATGCACTTTGTACGAATTGGCCTCTAACCACTGGCAGGTGTTTATTTCACCCGAGAATGTATTCAAGTGCCGGCCTGACGCTAATCAATTACCGATTAGGCCGTGATTGCGATCGAGCATCGAACGGCTCGATGCGGCACTGAGCTTTCGTCGCTTTGTTCGCCTTGGGAGATTGTCCACCGAGAGATGTTTGAATGACTTTATTGGGAGGCACTCGCATCATGATGTGCACTAATAAGACTCCTGTCCAGCAGAAGAGTTCGACTCAGAATTGCCATTCGGCTCATTGCCATATTGTTGGTTGCCCTTGTTGGAGCCATCTTGGTTCTGGGCAATGATGGTCTCGATCTTCTCCTGTACTGGTCTCACTTCTTGGGTTCGTTGTCGATACGGAGTGATCACTTCACGAACTTGCTGAATGATTGGCTTTTTGATGTCTTGAATCAACAAGTCGGGCTCGTCCACCGAAGAGGACTTCTGCACTTGTCCCGCTGTGCCAAAGTGTTTCTGGATAGCGTTGATTTGAGACGAGTGCGAATTGAAACGAATGGTCAATGGCAGTGGACCAGAGTTAATATCCACTACTGGACTTTGTGCCATTGACTGACTAGACTGTACCGGATATGTATTAACAGAGTGCTTCGAGTTGACGGCTGCTTCCACCGACTGAGCATTGTTTTGGACTTGGTCGTAAGACCCTTTGACACATCCAACTAATGCAACTAGAAAAACTACCTTCTGGCAGAGCAATGGTTACTGTAAGAACACTTTACAAACTTACTCACGAGAAAATTCATTTTCAAACGGCGACAAACACTGACTAACTGAAACAGTAACACAGATGGATTGCTTTGGCACTTAGCCATCGGTAAAGGACTTATATATTACTCGAAAGTGACAACAACAAGAGCAAGTAGACAAAATGAGACGAATAAGGCCGATTAGTCGACTAATTAACCAACAAATAGTGATGCTCAAGTGGACCCGGCAAAAGTAAAAATAGCACAAATTGCACAGGACCCAATTAAGTTAATGAACCTATCTGGTCAAATGGGCCACCAATTGGTGCCAATGGCACTAATGACAGCTTTCGATCTCGATCACCGATCAGTACATCCGTTCTTAATTAGCCTGGCTCGGGCTTTTACTCGGCCAAGTGGCACAACCGAAATGAGCGAACACTGAACACTTGAACAATATTGTTGCCACAGTGGAATGGTTCGGGCACTAATTGTCATAATTAAGCATCGACACAAGTGCTCGACGTGACCCACAACGTGTGCTATTTTGTAGCTCATTACGCGCCAATTGACTATTCCACCAGTGACTGGAAAGAGCACACGCTGTGGCCTAAGTTGGCCAGTGATGTTCCGTGCGTGAACTTTACTGCTCAATGTCAACTTGTGGCCCACTTGGCTGCCAGCTTGATGCACTCAAGTGAACCACTGGCTGTCAGATTGGTTGGAACATTGGAACAACACTGGACAGTGACTAGTCACTAGTGGTCACTGGCCAGACAGAATGGCATACAACATGTAACAACATTAACAACTTATTAATACAATTACAATTGCATATTGCCAGATTACACCTTTCCTTACACATGTTAACAGTACAACTCACGAGCAAGTGTTACTCACAGCTGAGCAAGATAATTTAACCAATGGTGCACCACTTGCCACTTGGACAAACTGTCATTTGGTCATATCCAATAATTGAGACAATTAAAAGGCGACAACAAATAATCGACAAGTTGTAAGCAGCAATTATTCAGATGAATTATGACTGAGTGCGTCCAACAGTGGCATACTATATAAACGATTGCCGTTGATCTGATCAATATCATTTGTTTTCAACAGTTGAAGTGACTTTACGTTCGAACACCACACTTGACCATGTTCTCGGTAGGTCTTAGTGATTGTGATCAACCTTTCAACACAAAGTTCTATTCAATTCTATTCAATGCACTATTTCCCTAGATTATCTTGTTCAGTGCTGCCTTGGGTCTTGCTTCAGCCTCTTACGGTGGTGGCGGCGGTGGTGGACACTATGGAGGCGAACATTCGGTAGATGCAGCAGTCAAGTCGCAACATTCGGTGAGCACATATCCAGTGCCAAGCAGCCGAGATGTAGGTAATACTCCGGTGGTCGACATTAATTCGGGTCCATTGCCACTGACCATTCGCTTCAACTCTCACTCTTCTCATATCAACGCCATTCAAAAACACTTTAGCAGCCCAGGTCAAGTACAGAAGTCATCTTCGGTCGATGAACCTGACTTGTTGATTCAAAATATCAAAAAACCCATCATCCAAGAAGTACGCGAAGTGATCACTCCCTACCGACATCGAACTCAAGAAGTGAGACCTGTCCAGGAGAAGATTGAAACCATTATTGCCAAAGGAGAGCGTGGTGGCTATGGCGGTGGTAGTGGCTATGGCGGTGGACAAAAGTCCTACGGTGGTGGGTACTCACAAGAAGGATACTGATCCAATTGTGAAAAGTAATACAAAGTTGTGCTTCACTCGTTGAACTGGCTTTTAATTAATTTATTTACTATAAATTTGTTATTTATTTATTTATTTATTAATCTTATGTTGCTCATTTACTAGCTTTACTTACTATTCATTAAAAACTCAGTAATAAAATCAAAATAGTATCAATTGGCGCATTTAATTTCCAACCGAATGACTATTTGAACCGAAGTGTTATATTTCTGTGGCAATAGGTGACAAGCCTCGGAGTGCATCATCACGGCTCGTAAACTTCAATATTTGATGTTTCCTTGTGCTGATTGAAATCCAAAATTGCATTGATAACAAGATGACTTCGAACGCAACCCTCGTTGCCAATTTGCCTTCCTCATCGGACCCAGTCCCACCTGGGGCGGGTGACTTAGCTCTTTCGGCCAAGTGTTACCTTAAGATTGTAATGCATGCATTCCGTTATCCTCACGCTACTGTCAACGGGGTTCTTATCATGGAAAAGAAGAACAAATCAAACAAACAGAATCGGGTTGTGGATGCTATTCCTTTGTTCCACTCGGGTCATGGCTTGACTCCTATGGTAGAAGTGGCCTTAACTCAGGTACTTATCTTCATCATTTAATGTTAATTAATAAGTTGCCTTTTAATTCTAGATCTCGGAGTATTTCAACAAAAATTCCAATTACGTTATTGGTGGGTACTATCAAGTGAACGAACATTTTCACGAATATCCTCATCCAACTCCAACTGTGTTTGCCGAGAGAATTGCAGACAAAATTTGGGAAGCAAATTCGGACTCTGTACTTCTTATGGTTAGCAACTTTGATTTAGCTTCTGCAATTGATGAAGTGAACAAGTTGGATTTTCCATTTTATATGTATCAAAATATTGACGGTAAATGGAAGTTGAAGAACAATCCTAATTCACGAAATGTCTACCTTGAAGGAGAATCTGCCATATACGAACTACTTCAAGATCTTGTTTTTCAAAAACAACATCATCTAAATATTATTGACTTTGACGCTCACTTAGAAAATGTGAAAAATGACTGGCGCAATCCTAAATTGAACGAATTAATTGATCAATTGTTAACCTAAATTAAAATATTTTCCATCGAATAGACGTTCGAGGATTCATCACAGTTAGTCGTTATTGGGAATGTATCTTGCTGTATTCTAGATTATCTAATGCAATTCAATACTTTACATGCAATCATTAAATTATATTGAAAACATTTATAGCTTATTTGATTTGAATTTCTTGTAACCAGTCATGGAATATAAATTATTTAAGCCAATACAAACCTAATTTTATACAGTTTCCAAAATCGTAATTGATTCTTCATTAATGATAACAAATTGTTTTGCTAGCTCACCTCATAACCTACTTGTAAATTTTCCTTCCTTTCCTTGAAGGGACGTTTAAGGATTTAAAAGAACAGTCGATTTGAAGGTGTTTTTATTTGATCTGAAGATGTAGCATGTTATATCATTATTAATTTGTACTAGGAACAGCGTTTTCACAAAAATGAGTCAGACGATTTGACTGTTCTCAGCTTTCAAGAAGCACAAAAACGACAAAACTTCAGCAATCAACAGTAGACATTTTCAAAAGTAAGAACTGATTTGGACTTTGTTATATTAAATAAGAAAGGATTCTAATTGAAAGTTATCATGGTTTTATTGTATTTATATATAGATTATATTTAGATTTTGCATTTGCTTATTAAATATAACGTTGCATAACTTTACATAACATTCTTTTTGTTTAATTGTACTTGAACTTTAAAAGGCGTTAATAAGTACTCAAATCAGTGTAAAATTAAAGGATACCTTTTTTGGCATTCACGCCCAGCGTCTACTTTCGCTTAATCAGAATCCGTCCGGAATCGTGACAACAGCAACATCAGCAGGGTAGTCCTTGTGAGCGAGTCTGCGCATATGTAAGTAGTCGACTATTTAATATACTCGTGCCGGAAAATAGTCGCCGTGGGCAGTGAAGCATTATTGAAGGCTGGGGTAGCAATACCCATCAAAACAAGCTGTATCTATTGGCGATAATGTAAAATGTAAAGCCCCCAAGGGCTGTGGTACCCAAAAAATGAAAACAGTTTTCTTTGAGAAAAATAAATAAATAATTGTCATTTTAGGTGGGATTTATTGTAAAATCAAATAAAAAAATACTTTTTAAATGTTAATCAATTATCCATAAATGTAAAAAATATAAATAAATTAATCGTGAACTTAGATGGCTAAAATGGATGGGCCTGGAGTTGTAACAAGTGTTCAAATGATCAATTTTGATGTCTTAATGTGGAATTAGTTAGTACAGTTAGACCTTGAAACGTTACAAGTAGTCAAATGGTCCACTAATGGTCTGCAATAAAGCCATCACTTTATTGGTGAATGAAGGGCATATTAATAATTCGTTTAAATGGTACATAACCTAAAAAAGGCGTTAATTAGGTTTAGACTTTTAAACGTTACGTGTGATAAAATGATCGACTAAGGTATGTATGACATGTATGAATTATTTGATCATGATAAGTTATAAGTTATATGATTAGTAACTTAAGATAATTCGAGCTTTTGAATTCTAGGCAAGATTGTTGTTTTATTTTAATTATTTATTGTTTAGTATTCTTTTTGCTTAATTGTACTTAACCTAAAAAAGGCGTTAATCGGTATTATTTTGTGTTTTCATGTTTAAAATTAACGTCAAAAGGGGACCTTTTTCAGGGCTTTTTGTTTTAAATTGGCTTCTGTTTTTATTGTTGCGTGTGTTATGTTTAAAACTAGTAATTAATATTTCCGTTGTAGACTCATTAATTTTCTCAATTTTTCTCATTAACTGATGTATAAAAATTTGCGTATTCCATGGATAAAACTAGCGTTTCATGGTTATGATTGCATTTGTAGTTTTCTGTGTTGATAGATCTGTGACAAATTTGTGTCATTAAACAAAATGGCCGCCCTTTGAAGATGTCAAAATCGAATTAGTTTATTTTTAAGGCAATTAGCAGGATATTCCACTTTAAAATATCTTGAAAATTATTTGAATTAGTTTTATTTAAATTCATGAATCGTTCTCATATTGAATAATATTGTCTTATTAAATCAAAAGTTGAGTTAATCTTAATTTTTTTTATTATGGATTAGAATCTAAGCCTTAGATTGGTCAAAGTACATACGGGGTAAAATTTTATAAGTTTAAGAATCTATTGCTGTATTTAAAAGCATTATATCTAATTACTTTCTTATTTAAACTATAACAATGGTTATAGGCAGTTTAATAAGCCCGAGATGCTAATTTGACATTTCGGCAAAAATCTCTAGCTGGTTAAAGTTTACTTTTTACCGTTAAACTATTTAAATTCTTTATAACCATTGCACCTTGATATTTTCTGAATTTATTTATTTTATTCGTACTTAATACTCATTTGTCTTTAAAAGCCAAACTTATATATATTTAATACTGATAATGGAGTTTTAAAGGGCGGCCATTTTGTTTAATGACACAAATTTGTCACAGATCTATCAACACAGAAAACTACAAATGCAATCATAACCATGAAACGCTAGTTTTATCCATGGAATACGCAAATTTTTATACATCAGTTAATGAGAAAAATAGAGAAAAATAATGAGTCTACAACGGAAATATTAATTACTAGTTTTAAACATAACACACGCAACAATAAAAACAGAAGCCAATTTAAAACAAAAAGCCCTGAAAAAGGTCCCCTTTTGACGTTAATACATACCTGGAAATTGGATTTTTCAAATTGAAATCGACTATATCGACACGAGTGCCATTCTAATTGTACAATTTGTACTCCACTGTGTAAGTTCAGTGAACGCCGTTGACCGATCATCGTTGAAGCCACTAAAAACACTGCTGTTTGATTTATTTTCCTGGGTTTATATTCTTTGCTTCTGTTAACTTGAACATTGTTTGATTTTTTTTTGCAAAAATGACACCTAAAGTTAAAAAGGCGAAAAATTCAGCTCGAAGCAAATTCAAAATCGGCGAAAAAATTCTCTGTTATGAAGGACCTCATTTGTATGATGGTAAATGTCTAGATGAAAAAATAGAAGAGCAAGGACATTCATATTTAATCCATTTTGACAAATGGAATTCAAAATACGATAGGTGGGTTTCGGAAAAGATATTACTTAAATACAACGAAAAGAATATACAACGGCAACAAGAATTGCGACAAAAAAAATCAAAAAATACTTCAAAAAGCAGCGATGAAAATGAAACATCTGATAAAAAGCTGAAGAAGAGCAAAGCTACAATAGCTTTAAAGTCCAATACTTCAGAAAGTTCAACAATTAGTGCTGCAGGTTTGTTTTTTTTTTGTTTTAGTTAAATTATAAACTAATTATTTCTCTATAGCTTGTTCGTTGAAAAATTTGACAACTCCTTCTTTTGTTTGTAAAAAAGATGATTTTCTTAATACTCAAGAAGTAAAGATTCGAATCCCTGAGGACTTGAAGCAAATTTTGGTGGATGATTGGGGACAAATTACTTGCCAAGATAAGTTATTGTGTTTGCCAACCAAATTCAATATTGACAAAATTTTGAGTGATTATTTTATTCAAAAAACTCAATCTTCCAAATTACCTTTGAATCATACAATTGAAGGATATAAAAATTATTTATCAAATTTAAGAAAATATTTTAATTTCCTTGTTGAAAAACAATTGCTTTATCCAATGGAACAAGTACAATTATCTTATTTTAAGGACAATTATGATTCCTTGGTACTTGACTTAAAAACGGACGAAAACATTAATTCTCAGAAAGAATCACGACGTGCATGGAAAAAATATAGAAAATCTAATTCCAAAAAACAGACAATTGACAAATTGCAAGTGAAACCTGAAGATACAGGAGAAAATACTAATTGCTCCGAAAAGGCATGCACTTCTGTTTCACTTGATAACAACAGTCAAAGTGAAACATCCGATAGTTCTACTAGCTGTGAAAATGTGTCCAATAAGGCATTATCTAATAAAGAACACATCGCATCTCAGTCTAATATAGAAGTAAAAAAAGAAGATGAAAATGATAACAATAAGATTGATTTCACCAAATTGTACGGTGCAAATCACTTGCTTAGACTTTTCTCCAAGCTTGGCAATTACTTGTTTTACACTGATCTAAATGAAGAAAGGCTTGCTTTACTAAACAGTTATATTTATGACTTTTTAAAGTATTTGAGCAAAAATATTTATACATATTCGAGCGATTTAGACTCTGATTACATTGAACGCAACCAATTTATTATGAGTATCCAAAAGTAACGAATAAATTGCTAGCAATAGATATTGTACAGCAGTAACAGAAGGGCTCATCATTGAATGATTTAATGCCCATTGAAAAGACTGAATTCTCTAAAACTTTAACGATTGTGCTTGATGTATCGACTAGTAACCCTTGTGTCCTCCATATCCACCGCCGCCACCACCACCGCCGCCACCATGTCCCCCTCCACCAAATCCACCATGGCCTCCAAACCCTCCATGTCCTGTGGCAATAATAGTCTCGACCTTCTCTTGCACTGGTTTCACTTCTTGTATTCTTTTTCTGTATGGAGTTATGACTTCTTTGATTTCTTGAATGACTGGTTTCTTCACACTGTGTATCAATATGTCGGGATGATCAACTGAAGAAGACTTTTTCACTTGTCCTTGACTGCCGAAATGATTCTGCACTGCATTGATGTTAGAAGAATGAGAGTTGAATCGAATTTTCAGTGACAGCGGGCCCGAGTTAATATCTACAACGGGTGTTTTTCCATGATCTGAATGGGTTTTCACCGTATAGGTGTCCACCGAGTGTTTCGAGTTAACTGCTGCGTCTACAGCATGTCCAAAGTCACCACCTCCATCTTTTCCCTCACCCCCATGGCCACCACCGTAATCACCGCCACCTCCGCCGCCGCCGCCACCATGGCCTCCGCCATGACCACCACCTCCATGGCCTCCACCATGACCTCCGCCATGACCACCTTCGTTTCCACCGTAGCCTCCGTCATCGTAAGAATCTTGTTCGCCACCATTGTAGGAATCTTGTCCTTCGTATGATGCAAGAACATTGGTAAATGTGACCAAAGTGCAGATTGCCAACTAAAACAATGATGGTCAATAAATGCAACTTGCAAAATGGCAACTTACTATCAGCATGGATCCAAACTGTGTTTTGTGCATTCTCACTGTTTACAGGTAGTATTCGGGAGTAAATCAATCGATGAATGAGACAATATCTCCAATGCGACCTCTTTTATAGTCTTGTATTGCGAGTTTAAAACAACGTTTCTGCCAAATAGAATAGTTCGACAAAATGAGTGCGGTCTGATTGTGCAAAGAAATGTCTCGCAACACAAAGTGGATACAAAGCCCGCAATTACCTAATCGATCCGAGTAAGAAACCACACCGATTTGAATGGAGATCGCAAGACCAGCCATCTGTACCGAAAGTCCGATTACGGCACAATTGGCACACAAATGGTAATTATGCCGTATATACGCGCAATTCGACAACGAACGAACGGCAATCTCTTCAATCGGTTCCGTCTTCGGCAGTGGCTTTCCCTTGTTTATCACTTGTTTGCTCTTTAGACACGCTTCAATAGAACCACTACTCAGGACCGTTAGGTTAAGGTTAGAGACAGTCATCGAGTAATCGAATCAGCTGACAAGCGAGCGTAAGTCAATTCAGCTTCGTTCTTATCAAAATTCGATGTATCTCAGGTGATCATAAGTTGGCAATTTGAGTTGCACTCGTTCAATGCAATCGATCAAACAAAGGAATTGATTTGTACCGACAAGATTGGTCAAACAACCAGAATGAGAAATGACACCTTTAATTGTCCTTCGGTGCTCAAATTGCTTTTTATTGGAATCACTCCAAAATGTGCAGCCGAGGCAGTGACAGGGGAAGTGACTGTGCCTTGCTCACAGTGACAGCGTGCAATACTTTCAAATGCTTTCAATTTAATGAACATATGTTACATAATGACTAGTGTGAGGTGACATGCACTCCGGCCGAGTTCAATTATATCAAGTCAGTGTACTCGTGTGCCACCAAAACATCCTAAACCAATCCACGAAAACTTGCTTCCACGAGATCAGAAGTTTAGTAATGCAAACATTTACAAATGAAAATATGACACATTTGATCCTTTGCCCAATCAGAATTGACCTTGAAGTGTTGACGCTCAAGAAGTTAATAATGGTGGTCTTATTGCACATGTAATCAATCTTAATTTGCTGCAAAAATTCATCATTTTAAAAATTCTAAAACAAAATGCAAGTTTTTTGTTAAAAATTAATTAACAATAATTTCAGCTGTTTTCCCCTCTTCTAAATTAATAAATAAATTAGTTTGATCATGGTATGAATTATACAACCTGTTGATTTGTTCAATTCTTTGGATAATATTTGGCCATTTAAGTTGTTAATGTGTTTGTCGTAGTTAACAATAATCAATTTAAGAGATTCAATTTGTTTATCTTGCATCTGAAATTACAAAACCTTGTTATACAATTACCATAAATATTAACATTATACCATAATCTTGTCTTGATAAACAAAAATTTCGTTAGATTCGTTTTTTGCTTTAATTTTGGCCTCTTCCATCGCTAATTGAGTCTCCAATCTTGTGCACTTATCTTTAGAAGAATCTAATAGAGACGATACTTCTAAGAGCTTTCCTGATAATACTGTAAAAGAAAGAGAATATTAGCAAAAATTGTAAATGAAATTTATTGATCTACCATCATTGTCATATTTCAAGGCATCAATGCATAGTTTGTCGTTCAAATCAGCCACGTTCTTATTTTTGTGATATGAGTCTCGAATTTGGTTATAGAACTCCCCAAATAAGAACAATTGATTTTTTAGCTCCATATTTTCAGATTCAAGTTTGGCTACATCAACATTTTTATTGTTAAAGTTGCACAGATATTTATTCAATTCCAATTCGGCATTTCGGTAATTGTGATTTAAACTTCTAATTTCATCTTTGTATCGCTTCTCCAAATTATTCTTGTCATTTTCTAGCAATTGACATTTGTTTTTGTAGATTTCCAGTTCGGCTTCAACTTTAGTAATCCTGTCTTTCATTAACTTCCGATGATGGTTGAAATCAAACATCTTATCTTTTAACTTTTGTTGAAGTTGTTCTATTAGCCCTTCTTGCAGTCTAAGTTGTTCTTGAAGTGCATTATACTTCTCTTCAAGTTCTATGCATTCTTTCGACTTTTTATAAAGTCGTCTGTTCCTGATTACGTGCGAATCACGCTGGTGGCGTTCAAACAAAAGTTGAGCGTACATGATGGCAAGTTGTTTTCGCATGTCTTCCTCATTTGTGTTCATTGATGGCATGTGCTCCACACTGCTGGCTGTTGAGTTTGTGTTTAGTATCGAATTGCGACGGCTTTCCAAATTAGTGGATCGATCATTGCCTTCTTTCGAAGGAACATTATTACTATTGAAAGGTACTCGATCAAGCATTTCTTTGTGGCAAAATTCGCTATTAAGAAATAACATTCGATCTAACAACTCATGAGGAGTGTACTTCTTATGTGAAGTGTCCATCTTCTGTTGATAGTGCATTTCCATTGATGAGGTGGAATCAAAAATATCTTTCCTCTTTGAGCCTTGGAAAGAATAAAGTTTGTTCAAAGCATTGTCATGGCGAGTTTGAGAATGAAATTGGCGCCATTTTTGTTTTGCCTCTTTAGTAAAATCGACAGATTTACAGGTTTTCTTCAAAGTGATTGATCTATTAATTCGTTTCGATTCCAGATCAGGATTTTCCAAAATTAAATTGACTTTAGCTTTATCAGGATTTTCTTGAACCAAGGAATCTTTATTTTGACTCGACAAGTCAGTTCGGTTAACTTGATTGCCAGTATCGTCCAAAAATTTCTTGGACTGTGTTCCAGTGGGCAAAATGTTTGCAAACTCGTCATCATTTTTGAAGTAAAGCATTGGACATGATTTACTATAAGTTCGCAAATTAGACAACCATCCAGAAGGACTTTCACCAGGACAAAAGAAATCAGTTTCTTTATCAGATTCAGGCAAACAATGACTTTGATATCGAATTCGACTGTTTGCTTTTTTAAGTGAGTTTTTAATATTACCAACCAATTCTTCAGCAAATGAATCATTTAATTTGTATTTGGTAAGCAAAGAAGAATTCTCATTGCCCACATTAAAATCTTTTTGCATAGCAGATTTCTCTTTAATGTTTTGATTATCAGAAAGAGGAGAAAATCCGTTGTTGTTTTTAATGAAATCGATAGAAGATTTGTTATTACCATTACCAAGGTTGTAGCTGATTCGAACTATTTCCATATCGACATCATCATTATCATTTTGATGAAATTGTTCCATTGACGCATCACCTGTCAAAGTTTGAGAGATATTTGCATTCAAAATAGGAGATTTATTCTTCAAATTTTTATATTCGTTGCCATTTTCTGTTTCCTTTATAGGCTTGAATGGTGAAAAACAAACAGTCTTTGCGCCCGAAACACTTTTACGTGGAAACGAATTGTTGTTTATTTTAGAGACTGCAGAAATCGCCACCGGAACTACTACACTTTTATTGATGTTGGACATTGAAGAAAATTTTGCAGAATGAATATTTTCTTTACTCAACGAAATTGCCTCCACTGCATATTCAGGATTTTTTATCTTGTTATTTAAGTCAACTTTTGAAGTACTCAATAAAGAAATATCTCCAGAAATGGATGAACTAATATCTTCATTTAATTTGTTAAAAATAGAATCAACCTCATTTTTGACATCATGCTCGTTTTCACAATTAAAAATTTCTTCCATTTTATCTTCATCAGAAATAGAGTCTGTTAGTTGGCATAATTCATCTTCGTCATCTCCAAAATTGGGACTATATTCTGATTCAGGATAAAATTCGATAGGGTCAATTACGTACTGTCCACATTCGTCCAATATATCATGTGCTTCCTTGTAAAACCAACGTGACTTATCACATTCTTTATCTCTAGTAGCAGTGATCAGTAAAGGATGAAATTTGATTCTGCTTAGCATAGGTTCAATAATTTGGTTGAAAACTGCAGTGTTCTCTTTACATCCATCAATTCCATAATTAATTTTGAGAAAATTAATAAAATTGCAGGGATACATTGCGTACAGACGAAAAAACAGTCGATAAACGATTGAATTCAAGTGCAAGAACAATACATGATCATCATTGTGCAGTTTTTCTATAAAAAAAATAATTAGCTTAATTCATAACTAAATAAAACAA
The DNA here is from genome assembly GCA_023373905.1 of Rhizoglyphus robini. Classification (NCBI taxonomy): domain Eukaryota; kingdom Metazoa; phylum Arthropoda; class Arachnida; order Sarcoptiformes; family Acaridae; genus Rhizoglyphus; species Rhizoglyphus robini. Next base: position 3,535,636 of record JAKIJQ010000007.1, on the reverse strand, counting down.
TACTTTTGTGCAAAAAAGTCGATAGTCTTGAAAAACAGTTAAAAATATCTCCCAGGCACTGCGATATTATTGATGGCAAAGTTGCTATTAATTCGACTAAAATCAAAGCCGAAGTGCCAAGAATAACAACTTCTTCCTCATTCTTTGAAAAAAGTTCAAATTAAATTAAAGCTAATATTAAATATCAAATAAATAAATACCTTAAGAATATAAAAAAAGTGATTCAAGATGTTTGTGTTAATTATCTTTGATAGCCAAGCTGGATTTTGCTGAACAATATTAGAAATGAGAATCAAAACCGGATGACGAATTTCTAGGTCTTTATTGCTGTAGCTGACGATTTTGTTGACTAATATATTGAAAAGACACTAACAAATAAAGACGAATAGATCAATATGTACAACTAAAACATTTAGGTACATACCTCATCTAATGGAGAAGACAGGCCAACCAGAATTTTGAAAATCCTCCGAGAAAAAGTCTGTAGATAATAATCGACAAGCAAATCAAGATAGCAGTCCTTAGTCGGCCTTTCTGGATTTCCTTTAAAAACAATGTATAAGATAACATTTCAGCAAAATTAATATCAAAATCTTACTTAAAACTTCATAAATAGATATGACCATATTATCAAATTCTTCATTAGTAACTTTGTCAATCTTGTATATAAACTCCTGAATATTGCTTTTGGTTATATCACTTTTAACAGCCATGACTAAAAATTAATATGTTCACAATCTTAACGTTTTTCTTGATCACAACAGAAATAATCACAATAAGTTTGAAGGATTCAATTAATTTGATCAAAATCTGACCATTGTAAAGGATTAAAAATTCCGAAAATATAATAATTTAAAGAGACACGCTGTCATAAAAAACAAAGATCGACCTGGTCCACGGATAAGAGCCACTTGTGTGCCAACTCGAGTATATTTAGAATCAATAATAAACAAATGCAATGCGAAAATTGTTTGACATAATGTCAAGAGCTGATATACTTCATCATGAAAGATGTATTCCGCACAACTCAGCCAGTGGAAATTAAATTGAACTTAGAGTGCAATTTTCACAAATTGCACAAAACAATCGACCCAAAGGACAAACAGGTCGGACAGTCGGAGTGAATGAAGTTCAATTCTGTTCGGCCAGAAGAGCAACACGTCCAGAACAGAAGCAAAAGCTAACACTCTGACAGTGTAACTATTTCTCAGCTGCTCGGTTAAATGACCATCGATGCTAGTGAAGGACGACTCTATTGTGCAGCCTGTGATTTGAATCGATTGCCGACAAACGACCAAATCGATCTAAATCAATCAATCAGTCTTGTGAAAATGCACGACAGCTCACCAATGGTACGATCTATTTGTGTCAATTCAGCTCTTTCTCGAGCTTTCCATTGCGTCTATCTAAAAACATGACTTTAACGATAAAACATTTATCTCCATTTCATTTATTGCCAACATTGCCAATCTTGTACAAGATAGATTTAAGCGATAATGGATAATAATAATAATAATGTCACTTGGTTTATTATAAAACAACTTGAATTGAATTGGATTGCACTTAAAAGTTAATGTTGAAGACTTCCTTGAAGAAATTGGTTAACTGACTAGTGTCGATATTGTCCAGACATTTGAAGAAGATATGGCTTATGGCGTACAGTTCCTCCAGTTTGCAGAGCAATTTCAAGAAAATGCTTTGAGCCTCGCTTCGATCTTGATACTTCTGTCTGAGGTACGTATTCAAGATGTACAGGTAAGTGAGGTATTCATTCCTGGCAAAAGAAAACAGTTAAGGCTACTAAAGTTGAGCTGGGAGAATGTTTTTACCTAAGGTACTCTTTCTGTGTGGATGCTTCCCGAGGCTTGAACAGAATGATGACCATTAGCTGTTGAGTGCAAAATTAGAATTGCTTCAAGTTGCCAGTTTAAATACTTACTAGATTAAAAACATTGATATCGTTCTTGAGCAGTTCCTGGAAGGAAACAATGAACTGCTTATAAAGGCTACTGATTTGCGGACTGCAAAACTGGTTAATCAATTCGTAGTTTATCTTGGTGCAACTTTCGGTAGTTTGCTATAAAATTGAAACAATCACACATGAGACCACTCAGCTTTCATAAGTAAACATTACCCTTACATTGTAATAGACTATACAGTTGAACTGTCTGTCGTAAACGACTACGTTCCATAAGGGCAAAATCTCTCGGATGCTACCTTTAAGGACTATGATCTGGTCATCGATGGACAACTTTCGAAATGAGCTCAACTGTTTGGCCATTTTTATGATTGTTATGATTTGCGCTTCGGAGGCCTGGAATGCGCCTAATATGTTCACAATTTGGTGGTCAATTTGAAAGCACTTGGGCATCAGAATCATACAAGCACGATTGAGTTCTTCGTATTTGACGTTCTCGGTTCTGTTCAAGTCCAATTGTCCATTTGCCAATTGCGTTCCGGGAGAGCCCATTCTTTGGTTCAGGTACTCAAATTCGCAGTGAACCGTTTTGTTACATACAAAGTCCAATAATTTTTCGTAAGGAAATATGGGGAAGCCACCTTCAATTTTGTCAATTACCAATTGAATGTTATCGTTGTAGAAGACATGGAAAAAGTCTACCATTTGGGAGAGTCGAGTAAGTGGCCTGAGATAAACATAACTCGTGAAGTCAGTAAAGATACTTACCCTGCAGTGACTCGCTTTGTTTGAGCACGAACAAACTGTTCTGTCTTTTGTTGGCATACTTTCCTTCTGAGTTGCTTCTGCTGTGGTGCCTTTTTAGCTTTTTGCGCTGCTTCTCTTCATCAGTAAGAATCAGGTCCTAGAGATTCATTAATGAATAACATTGCCAGGCGTGTTTCACAACTGAGTACACATACTTTTCGCATTCCCACTTGTAGACACTTGATCAATCGACATTTCTGACAATACTTGCGAGTTTTCACGGTTATCTCGCAATTATTCTCGAAGGGACATTTGAATTCCTACAATCGATAATACGATATTATTAAGCTGAGAATCAAGAACCAATCTCACCTTTTTGGAGAGAGCGTTTCGTCTAAAGAAGGCTTTGCAAGATTCGCATGTTTGAACTCCGAAATTGAAGCCTGTCAAAGAGAGACCGATTGACATGTACCCAGTGGACTCCTGTCTAGTTTCCTTACCTATGCCTTTGTCGCCGCAAATTTTGCACAAGTGTTTCACTTCTGCTGCACTAGCTGACCCACTTTCATTACTCGCACTGGCGCAGGTCTCAGCAGAAATGGATGAACTGTCTTGAGAGGACATGATGTATTGCTTTTCGCAACTCGTTCGCAACTAAGTGAGCAATAACACTGTTGAGTGAATTGACGTTCAAAACAGATGTCGGACAAAGTTACACGTGGCACAATTGACCATTCTGTGGTGCACCACCAGAGACCAGAAAGAATTGTCGCAGTTTACAGTTAGTGTCGTTGAGTGGAAGTGGCCCTGGCTAGTGCGGGCATTGCGTGTGTTGATGCGAAAGTGGACTCCTCACAAAGACGATTCGTAGTGGTGCACTTGCTATCTCGCCTGCTCGCAGGCTGATAAATACAGCGGCGCTATTCACTGCGAGCATGCAGGCAGGCAGGCTGGCAGCAGGCTGGCAAACAGATTTGCAAACAAACGACATGCACACTCGACTCGACACTCGATGCTTGGACTTTGAGTCTTCTCCACTGCACGTAGCACTGGTCGAGGCTGGAAGATGTTCGTCCAAGGCTGTCTCACAAGGCAGTATCTCTGGATTTGTCGATAAGCGCGATCACAGAGGACCTCTTGATTGCCATCTGTACAGGTAGTGATTCGTCCCGTGAGTGATCTGTGAGCGCTCTCTCTCCCTGACGAGGCCCACTTATTTGCACAGACCAGTCGTGGTAGTGGTGGATGGCGTGGATGTTGTCCATGCAAACACCCCTGCCTGCCACCATGCGTCACGCAATTAGAAACGTTAATTTTCCTTTTCCTTTGCTGCAAACTAGTGGCAACAAGCTTTCACAGATCGATCTTCGCTTGGAGACATGCAATTGAATGTACAAACATCCAACGACGCTCGGAAATCGATTCGAATGCTGCTCGATTGGCCAAACATGCAATCGCTTACTTAGGGCAGATCTACACACTCGTCAGCACTTCTGGCTGCCATTTAGGCTTGCCGACTGGTCGACCACTTGACTGCACTGCAGATTTGCATTGAGCCTGCAGTGATGGCGACTGTCACTATGACGGGCACTAGTCACAGTTTGGTTGTCTCCGCCGTGTGACGGTCTCAACCTGAGGATTACGATGGAAACGATCGATCGAACGAGTAATGCCAGTGGTTTGATATATTGTTTCGCACCACCGAATGACAGACTGACTCATTAATGCCGCCATTAGCCGCGCGGCTGAGGTACACTGGATTGCACTTTATTGGGTTGGAATGCTCTATATACAGGTGATTGGGAGCCGGCCGGGCAACATTAGCACACAATTTGTGCCTTATTGCCTGGCCGAGATGCACGGTAGAACACTATGGAAATGTCATAAAAGGCATAAATGGTCTCACTAATAGAAATGTTAGCACTTGATGAGTAAACACGTAAACACGTCTTGCCGAGATGTTCAATGCCAATTGGCCAATCGCGCGTCATTAGCCATGAAGGTGATGCAATCGCCACTAATGGCTCAGTGCACTTGGCTACTTTCCAGTCACTTTTGCACTGTCCTCGATCGGTACTTTTACCCAACAGACCGCTCCTTGTTTAGGTCGTACAGCTCCACCGTAAGTGGACCTATATACTTGGGGTCGGCTAGTTTCAGGATAAGCTCCATGCATTGTTCGTTCAGGTCATGCATCTCTTCTAGCCTGCTCATCAGGTTGAGATATATGGTCTTGGCCTCACAGACCGAGTTATACTTCACCTCGAGATACCTCTGTAACAAGTGACAGTATGTCAAATACTCTAGCCTGTGGGTGACAATCGAATTATTAGTCTGTTGGCATCGATCACTCGCTGGCATGCTTACATAATGTATTCTCGGTGGCGCAAGTTGGCTCTGTTTGGGTAGAACAAAAGTATCATGGCCATCTATAGCCGAGGGTGATTCGTTAGTGAGCCAGAGGAAGTAAACAAGCACTTACCAAATTAATGATCGAATCGTCGTCTTTCCAGTCAGTGCGAAATGAAAGAAAAAAGTTCTTGCACCGATTATATAGCTCCTCGCCATAGGTCTTCTTCAGATAGCCGTGATCGATTATTAGGATCGAGTTCTGGTCCTACCAAGACACTATGATAAGTGGTCTGTGCAATGGTTGGTTCGCAATGGACTTACGCTCGGATTAGGTACAATGCACAGTTCTTGAGTTGGATTAAAGTAGCGAATGTTGAGAAGACCTTTTATTTCGCCGGCACTGCCTTTTAACAAGGCAATTTGGTCGTCCTGGCACATACACTTGAATGAACCAATGTTCTTCACCGCTATGATGATCTTTTTGATGGCATGCTCAAAGCATTGCAAGCCCTCTGCCATGTCGGTGATGAACTTCTTGTTTTCCTTGTTGCCCTGCACATAGACACACAGAGGTCGCAAATGTTGGTTCACCTCTTCGAGGCGGTTATCCTCTAGTTTGTTCAGCTTGCGAAGACTTCTCTCATCCTCCTGTCCTGTCAACTCGTACTTGAGCGGATTGGTTGTATACTCAAGCTGAATAGCATGTTTGTACACATTGTCCGATATTTTCCACTGTGAGGGATAACCAGGGTGCTTTCTGCTGCCGCCTAGATTTGGGCCCATTAGAGGACCCTGTCCGACGCCCTGAGTATTGTTCATTTGCATGTAGGCCTCAGCTCCTGTGGCAGCTATGTTGCTAGAGCTTTCATTTGGCACGCTTTTGAAGGCAACAAATTGCGACTCGTCGGTTACAGTTGTCTGTTCGAACGACTGCGCCGAGGTCACGTTAGTGCCATTTAGTCCCCCGAAGGAGCCATTGAAGGAACTACTGCTGTTGTCGCTGCTCATGTTCGAGTCTCTATAGTGCAACTCACTCGGCTCGGACAAACTCTTCGATTCATTGCCTCCCTGGTTTGGGTACACGATTATGGCACTGCCACTGTTGCCTATCAAATTGTTGCTCCCTCGCGTTCCATTCTGTCCAATTGTTTCTATGTTCACGTTGTCTAGACTCAAATTGAGTTTGTTATTGATGTAACTGATGATGTCTTGCTTATTGAGAGATGATATCACATCGCTGGTGTCTTTCTCACCATTCAGCGAAAGAGGTAAGATTGGCAATATGATTATGTTGTTTTGGTTCTTGTTCACTGCTCGGTCAAACTATTAGACGAACTAGTTGCTTTAAGGGACACAAACCTGGCCTGTCGGGCAAGCTGTCGTCGGGCGAAGGACAATTCATTGAAGAGCTGTCTGCATCTTTCTTCTCTGAATCTCGATTTCTGTGTTTTCTCCTTTTCATGACCTTTTCCTCCTCTGTCAATATCCAGTCCTAGTAATGAATGTTCCATTACCAAATGTCTATCTATTTTCTTGATTCGAACCTTTTTCATTCCAATATTGAAACATTTGTCCAATCGACATTTTCGACAATATTTTCTCGTCTTCGGATTGAGCACACAATTGCCCGCCGTGATGCATCGAAACGTCTGCATTGTCAATAAAGGAGGGGTAGTGAGTTTAAAGATCACCTGTAAGATCTCACTTACTTTGTTGCGAAGTGCATTTCGGCGAAAGAAGGCCTTGCATGATTCACATGTGAGTGCATTAAAGTTGTAACCTAGGCGAGATTAATTTAAATAACAACATTCCAAGTTAGTGGCTGCTCGGTTCAGTACGAAGGTAGGCTGCAAGTCCCAAGTTTACCTTGACCAATTCATGAGAATTGCCATTCAGTGGTTTGAGTGATCAGTGGCTAATTCGGTGGGTTAAGCAAGTTGACACTGCTATTGCACCAACTATGCACCGATCATGTACCAACAATGTACCGGGCAAGTTGCCACTGTTTGGAAGAAAAGTTCGCTTCATCCAATCGCATCTCACTTGGTGCAGTCAATTTGCCTCCATACTTTGCCGAGCAGACAGTCACTTGCAGCGAATATTCCATATGGTTACCTAAAGCTTTATCCCCGCACACGCCGCATATCTTTTGAACTTCCATTGTGAGGTTAACATTTGCCGTTACAAAACGAACTCAAGTTGTGCGAGCAAATGTGTTGCTAAAAGGAAGAGCGCATTAATCATTGCTGGATATATAGTTGCGAGGTCAGGTTGAGGCCTGTTTGCGGAATACGTACTGTTCGGGAGTAGGCTCGCGCAATTTCGACTACGTGAGCGCGTTAATGATTCTTGCTCAAAGGCAACCACAAGAGCACTTGAAAGACCAATTCTCGCCGGTACTGGCTGTTGTGATTATGGGCCCGAGGACTGTCAAGCGGTGCACAATCTTGGGTTCGAAACAAAGTGGCCACTGTGAGGAGAAGCACAATTGATCAGCAACAAGTTAGACTTGGTTGGTCGGTTGGTTGTGAATGGTTGTGCAAATCGACCGAATCTGACCGACTCTGTCATTTGCGGTTATTAACGATGCAAGTCGATGACAGAGTCATTGAGGCGACCATTCGTCTATACACTAATTCACCACTTGGCCCTTGTTTGGCGGCAAATCTTCTTGTGCAGCAGCAGCAGCAGGACTGATTGGCACAAGCAAAGACACGCACGCTAACGCCAATGCACAACAAACGGTGGTGGCTCACATGCATGTGCATACACTTACACTGGTGGCTAACACAATTATACAATTGTACGATTACCAGTGCGACAGGAGTGAGGACAATTTCGAGTAGACATCGAGTCGATTCGACTGATTGGATCGACCAAAAGCAAAACAAAACAAAGCAGCACTGTACCGAGAGGAGACACTACACTACAGTGGAGGCGAATCGATTCCGTGTTCGATGGATGTACTGGTGATTGCTTCGCGATAGGCTTGCTTCAACTTAAATACACTTTATGCTTTCTTAGGACAAGCACACACTTTCAAGGATACTGGACGTACTCTGTACAGCTTTGTGACGATTTGATAGCTGCTCAAGTGGCAACTCTGCACGATGCACAGCCAAAACAACCAACAGGCAGATCGGTGGTGTGCCTCTCGCGGCGACCAGCGATAGCGATGCACTTTACTCCACAATATGGACACATAGCCTACATTGGCACCACCAATTGGCTATCTTCACTTTGTCATGCCCCTCATTTCCACTGATTTGCACGACTCATACCAATGCGAACATACGAAACGGGTAAGAAACGTCGTCGGTGAGTATGCACATTCGAGTAATGCCGCACTTTCACCAAGACCAATGCACTGCACCGTACTGGACAGATCACACTGATCACACTTGTCCGTTGCTCGGTGCGGATGTTAGTACTGGATGAGGCAGTCCAGGCTGTCCTCGCACTCACCAATCCTTCTTATCGACTGGCTCGAGGTAACAGTTGTACTCTGTCTGCTCTCGGCCAAATGTACTTACTTTCACCGCCACCGTAAGCCGCCGTTAGTCGCTCATATCGCGTTCCTATCTAATCGTTTTTATTTGTTTGCTCAAAACATGGCAATTGAGCAATTGCACTTGCATGCTGATCCAGAGGGATGTAGCCACGCTAGCGGACATGTCTGCCTAATTCCCTTTTATGATGTCATTTACAACACCACACCAGCTCTAATTGGCAATCACTGCCAGGTCTATTCTACAATTCAATTCTCTTCAATTAGCATATATTACTTTGTCAACTCCATTCTCGGCTTTCGCCGATCAGACCATTTCACTACTACTAAAGTTTACATTAAAAAACAGTACACAAACATTCAAGTTCAAAGCAGCACTAAGCCGAAACAAGTATGAAAGTTAGTTCTCTTCTGCATAAGAAGTGCCGGTTGGGGTCACTTGTTGAAAATTTTGCAAGTAAATCAATCAAAGTGCACTTGTTTCACAAGTTCTCTCAACTAGTTACACGACTAACTGACCCAAAACTATGCAGTTACCTAAGTGTATTGTGTCATGAGGTTATCAAAGATTGTCTACCCACTAATGATAAGCAGTAATATATTGGCTTATTAGGATTGACTGTGGGAGGAATTATCGATGAGTGAGAGTTGGACTTGCCTTGGTCAATTCGGTAGTGCTACTGACACTTCACCGATCTGTTGTGAGCACATTTTGGTCAAAGGAAAATACACGTGAGTCTGTAAGTAGTGAAGAGCCATTCACTGGTCATAATGTATAATAAGTGCACTAGCAATCGATGGCCAACAAGCAAAGAATGGTCACTTTGATTTCTTAACCAAAACAAATGCCACAGCTAAACAAGTCGCATGCAATGGTTGCTCGAACTGATGCAAGTCTTAGTGTTAGTCTAAGTTTGGTTACTTGAACGACCGTCTTCGTCGTCGTGTACCTCGACAGTCTCGCTCGCATGGCTCACTTTAGTTTTGCCCTTGCCAGGCCGATTCACTTGTCGATTGGAGGTGGTCGTTATATAGCATCGATACTGCTCATGTTTCCGAGCACATGGCGCTCTGAGTGCATTCGTTTCACTTTCTACTAATCTACTTTGTTGGCAATGTTTCTAATTTATTCCTGTTTTATGGTAACTTTTGGTGCAGCAATATATATTGCTAATTGCAGGCACACTTTGCTGCACAACAAGCCAGCGCTTGGTGCAAATGTCATCGGGCCACTGTTTGGTTTGCATGCAATTTCAATTGTGCAGTAGTGGCAATTGCCCACTTGTGTCCAACTGTCTGTGCAGTTCCTTCACCTATAGGTTATAGCCATGTAAATTGCATCGAGACTGAATAGACCAAATAATCTAATTAGATCAGTGCTGTCGATGTTTGTTTTGTGTAGTGTGAATGCAATTCTCGCCAATCGGTAATTGGCAGTGCCACTTTGTTGTCCGTCCTGTTTACTGCCAAACTCATGGTTCAGTGCTTTTTGACCAAGTGCTCGGCTTGAATCTCACGAAGTGCCGATTAAATGGAAGGCTTGATTGTCCAAACAAGCGTTACTTAGCACTTTGTTGCACTGTTTGTCGCGTTGTAACAGCAATTGGGATCGTCAAGAGAGTCATTGCCATTGCCAAAGGCATTGGCAAAGATGGATCGAGTGGTCACTTTAGATTGGTCAGTTTTTGCAGCAACAAGTAGAGTGGTAAATGATCAGTGCGAAGAGGCATTGTTTGAATTATCGGCATTCTGGCGGGTTTGTCGCCGAACAATCGAATCACCCGGTGGCACTCGATTCGGTGCTCTCGGTGTCAGTGGATGCGCATTCCTCGAACAAACAGGGCGCCATTGTGCACTGGCTATTCCTTTGCGCAGTCTTTTCTTGTCATGATGGTAGCAATCAACTCGAACTGGCAATCTATCATTATTACTCTAATGGTTGTTTCATTTGCTGCCCAATAATAACCGGTCTGCACAACAATAACCGACAAGTGAATGTCCCTTGGTGAGTCGGCAGTCCCGAGTCCACCATTTCGTGATTGACAAAAGCACAATCAATTGGCGACCTGCATAGCGAACAACTCAAATAGTACCCATCATGCATTCGGAATCGAATGGCACCAGTCGCCAAGGCATTCGGCCAAGTAGAACGATTCCGACTGTGCCGACCTGTACCCAAAGTGGTCAGGCTCGAAGGTGACCGACCAGAACGGTGCTTCGGTGATGGGTATGACATGTCAAGCGTATACATAGTACATCGTATATACTGTACGATGTTGTGTGTACAGTGTAGACTTTGTAGTGCCATGTACAGGCCACACTGTATACACTCCATATACCACAAGCTATATAGCACAATGGCACAGCACCGGGCATTGAATACAATGTTTCTTTCTAATTTCATTAACAAGCAAATCAGCACAACGTGGGACTCAATTCTCAATTCGGGTATTCTCCACACAGGTTGCGAAAAGAGAATAATAACGCGAGCATGGCAGCATGTGGCCAGGAATACTACTTGGCTTCGATTAATGATGCATGTCCAATGGAAGAGCACTTACCTTGCCGTCAGTTTCAACAGTCACTTTGCACCATGCACATGTAGAGAGTCTGCCTAAATATAACAATCCGCCAGTCGAAGAGGAAATCTCTCTTGAAGCGGGAAAGCGAGTGCGGCGTGTTCGGTATGTTTGGCCGAGCAGTTGGGCGCTTGTTGTCGTCACTGCTTGCCCTCTTCGCTTGGACGTTGGTTGGAAACGCGTCGGGAACGATGCTGAAGACGGGCTTGAGCGAATAAGGCAGAAGCGGCCAATAATAGTGCAAGGCACTCGGGCTCGAATCACTCATACTCGGTGCAGCGATCTGTCTTGCCGCATGTTTTGAAGACGCGGCTCACTGTCTGTGTCACTCAGTCTGGTTGACAATCGATTCTCGCCACTGGTGATTACGCGCTGCTATCGCACTCGATAACGATTCGCTTGGCCTCGACACTCGAGTGCAGCCTGTGATGTAAATAACTACGGAGTGCGGAGAGTTCTCTTGCGCTTGTTGCCTTTCAGTGCTTTCTCTTTGCCAGTTCACTACTATTTGCTGTTTGGTGTCCGTCAGTACACTAGTGGTGTTCGGTGGTGGTGTTCTCTCACATTCTGCCAGTACTGGCCACCTCTCGATCCAGCTAGGTTGCCTCACAATCACGCTCGATGACAATGATTGCGCACTGAACGAATCCACTTACTGGTGCTGGTGGTGCATGCATCGGACGAAGTGATCAACAATCTCGGCTTGTAAGGTAGCATTGGTAGGATTCGCTCGGTGCGAACGAACAGAGCGAGACTGACAGTGACTGAGTGAGAAAGCAGATAGCGCAAATCGAGCTGGTTGCTGCTCTTTACGAACTACTCTCCGTGCTCACTATTTCCTCCATCGACGTCTAAGTCGTCTTTTCGTCTTCTAGCCCCATCTCATCATCATCTGAGCAAAACATGCAGCAGCAGCCAAACCAACCACAGGACGCCTGGAAGACGCAACAGCACCGACTTCTTGCGCCCGTCTCCAGGCGCCGAACGCAGCAATCGTCTCCAGCACTCGCCGTCCCCGTACACTCATAGCACACTTTTTCTGCCTTCCTCCTCACTGTGCTCTTCTTCTCTCACGATATCGACTCGATCGCATTAATTGAATTCAATAAGATAGTCCCTGCAATGTGTCTCTGTTGCCTTTCTTCGCGACACCGTTATCTTCAATATTAGCTCGATACAGCATTTGTAAGAGCAAAACAAACCCAACCGAAGAACAACTGCTCACTTCTCATCTGTTGGGAGGCAAACGGCAAATTGAAGATCGATACTAGAACAGTTTCGCACCCCATTTCCTTAGTTACTGTGCATTCTCGTTCCCATTCTCGTTCGCAACTGTGCAATACTCGTCAGCCATTAACCACCTTACCTCGTGTCTTGTTAGCCTCACTAATCGAGCAAAACATAATTCACCTATTAATTTGTGCAATCAACCACCCCAGTGTCTCAGTATATCAATCAAGCAATTAATAATTAATCTCACCTATTCATATTAACGATCGATGGTCAGAATGTTTTCAGCAAACTAGAAGTCAATCATTGCCGATCTATCTGTGACCGAATTGCCTTACTTTGTTTGTTTGTTGTCATGTTGGCAGTGTTGCCAGTTTGTTCCACAATAGTCAACATTCAGCACTGATTGAATCGGGTGGTAGACTAACCGGCCAATCTCGAATCAGTGTGCTTCATTGGTACTTTAGTCTTACCAAAGCCAGTCGGCACAAAACACTGGTTAGTCCAACTGCTTTCGCGGCAGTACCGCACAAGCTGTTTCCGAACAATGCGTATGCATTCGGTCACCCGAAGAGCACCCAATTGACAACTCAACTCTCTGCCGGTCAATTACAATTCGATACAAATCAATCGATCGAGTTGAACAATTATTACTAGTGCAGCATGAAGCAATCTGCGATGGTGTAGCGCAGTGCTGCGGCATTCCCGATTCAGCACAATGCCCATCGATGCACTAAGCACATGATCGTGTCGTGGACATATCGTATCTAGTCAATTCTACATTTGCTCAATCGAAAGCAATTAGTCATGCAAACTTTTCCATCGTTGATATTTGCGGTGGTCGTTTTGTGAGCTATTCGGTCAATTTGTCAACTCACCGCGGCATCACTCATTCGAGTAAGTCCATTTGTTGTGCATTGTTTCTCCTGTTTGCGATTCTTTCCACAACACTAACAATGGAAAAGTACCGCTCGGTGAATGGGTCCAAACCACTAGAAGACCTATTTGCTTTGCGTCATTTTCTGGTGCATCCATTCGGTCAGACTAGGCACACTCAAACATTATTTGATCTGTGGTGGTGATGATGGTCTTCACTGGAACACAATTACTCGGCCAAGTGCAATCCGATCCACTGTCAGTTGTATTTGGATGGGCCGGCCTACTCTAAAGTACTTAGACTTGAGAAATATGAGCTAATTCAATTTTACTCCCATCTATTAGTGACCCTCCTAAAGTTCTAAAGCGCACACTTCATTTCTTTTGCTCTGATTTGCCAAGTTGCCAATTACTTGAGATTAGCCTCCTGTGTGTTCTCATGTCTCAGTAGACAGTCATCAAGCAACATTCGAGCAAAGTTCACTTGAGCCACCGGGCAAGAGTGCACACGATGATCATCATCATCGGGGTAGGGTAACGGCCTAGGCTCAGTGACAGGTTCTTATCACTACCAAGTTGCACTCACTTGACACGGTCGGCCAACGCGAAAGTGCGCAATTCGTCTCTATTGACTTGTGTTGCGCGAACAGTGATCACTGGAAGCTTGCCTAGGCAGTTGCGCTTTGGCAATTGGCCGCCAGTGAACCACTTTGCGCGATGACAATTGCACGACCAGCGGCCACCAGCTAATTTTGAGTCGAGTCAACCGGCAACTTTGGTAAGAATCGAGTTAGTCGCTGCTAATCGAACTGTCCGGTTTCGATTCACATAGGACACGTTGGTGCTGTTGATCGATGGCATTCCTCTAATTGGAGTTATATAAACTGGCATTACCTTGAAGTTGGTGCACCATGAGCAAGTGATCGGTAGTTCGAGGATAAGAGCAGCTAGCACCACCACAACCGCAGCGACACACTCCACCAACATACACTCCGACAGCAACAGCAGCGAGTATCGCGATTGACAATTACATCTACAGGACGAATGGAGTGATATAAGCGGCCAAGTGTGCAAATGTGCAAGTGTTGCTTTGTGATGATGCATCCCATAGAAACTAGCTTTAGTGCATATCGGGGATTGTATCACTTTGAGTCGATTTAGCCAAGTTCTCATCGTTGCCATTAGACCTCACTCGTAGGATTTACCTACGATGCGCCCAACACTGATCTGGTGAATCGCGTGCATGTGTGCAGGCACGGACAAGGATATCTCTGCCTGATCCTCACTGCAACCTTTGCACCCATGCATTCTAACGTACTGATGTTGTTTGTCCACACAGCCTGTACCTAGCAAAATGATGGAAACCGAAGACTTGCAACTAAAGTACAAACCAATGAAGGTATGCGGCATATGTGGCGACAAAGCATTGGGTGAGTGCACCGAACAGAGCTAATTGAGCTCGCTCTTCGTCACAGACCTACTAACTGCTTTTTCGAAGGATACAATTTCAATGCCATCACTTGTGAAGCATGCAAAGCGTTCTTTCGTAGGAACGCGCTCAGGACTAAAGTTAATGTAAACAATTCAGACATGTGCACCTGCTAAAACTGTTTTCACACCTAGGACTTTAAATGCCCATTCGATGGCAACTGCAAAATCGATCTTGTTACTCGCAGATTTTGTCAAAAATGCCGACTCAAAAAGTGTTTCGACATTGGCATGAAAAAGGTTTGTCCTCATGACAAAAGTTTCAACTGCGACTCATCGTGTTCTTCTCTACAGGAATGGATTCTCTCAGAAGACGAGAAAAAAACAAAACGCGACAAAATCGTTGAAAATCGACGAAAGAAAGATCCCTCAGGCAATCCGTACAATCTCGATGGCTACTCCAGTTCGAGTGAACCTTATTCGCCCGAGTTGAAGCCTTCTATAAAAAGCCTGAACAGTGATCTACTTAACTCCAATTACTCGCTATCTGTTTCCGAAGGCAAAGGGTTCTTCAATTCACTGTACCTATTGGAACAGTACCAGAATCAGTACCAGAATTTTTTAACTGGCAAAACACCGAAAGAACCAATGGTGCCATACTCAGCCTCGATCGCCAAAGTGCCAAATCACAATGCTGCCGATTTATCTGTTTCCAAGTCCGACTCGGTTCTACGATCACCGCCACCAATGGCTACGACGTCCCCATGTACGAGCAATAATTCCATGCTGGATGGTTATTCGAGCATTTACCAAAAGGGCCTAGATTATTATGGACCTTTGACCAACAATCATCACCGCCAATCGATGCAAGCTTTACCGAGGACAGTTGCCCCTAACGTCAATGGCAATTTCCATTTAAATGGCAAACCTCTTGAATCGAATTTGCACCAAAGCTCAAGTCATTACTTTCCCAAATGTCAATTTGACATCAAGCCTGAAATAAACAATGAGCCAGTGCTGAGACAACTTGACCAGGCGTCTTCTAACAGCAGCGACAGTTCCTACCAATTTAATTCATTCTTCCAAGAGAAGAACCTTGTCAACAGGTCGAGGTCAGAGTCACAGTTAAGGTGTACTGACTCGGCATTGAATAGCAAATCAGATTCTGGGAAGTCGAACGGATCAAGTGGCTTTAGAGAGAACGGTATGTTCTTTCACTTGGCATTACATTTGCTAATTGGCTTACTAAGGAGCTATTTTTCTCATAGATTCCAATGGTTATTTATCTTCTGATGAAGAGAATTTGCCAAAAAGAGCTTCATATTCCGCTGACCACGAGGATCTCAATGAGGACAGTAATAGTGTTTGCAACAGTGATGTCTCATTCGTATGTGCAAAATCCGATTTGGAGTTGAACACCCCTCGAATGTTACCTACTGTGAAGCCGTCACTTAGTCTGTATAACTTTATTGAAGAACTTCGAGTACAAGAGTTAACAATTGCCTGTGACATGTTGAGTCATTGGTGCCAGTACAGCAAAATTGTTCATGAAATGCTGGAGATGGAGGAGATGGCAAGTGCAGTGGAGGTCATCATCAAAAAAGTGATCGAAATGGCCAGGATGGTGACCACCTTTAAGGAACTGTGCGAAATGGAACAAATCGCTTTACTAAAAGGCTCAGTCACCGAAATGATCATACTCCGTTCTGTGCTCAATTATGTACCTGAGAAAGAATCCTGGATGTTTAACCTGGACGAGGTAAAGATTGTAAGCTTGCACAAGCGTGAACTGTAATGACATCTCACATGCACTCTTTTTTAGGAACATGACAAAGGCCAATTTCTCAAGTACAGTACCTACGAGAATGTTGTCTGCAAAGGCTTATTTGTAGATGTAAAAGATTTTATGCATGAATTTATGCAAGATTGGAAAAGTGACAGGACACTTTTCGACTTGGTAATTAGTCAATATGCTTTGACACATTGTCCTTATTTATTTCATTTTATCCACAAGCTCACCGTGATAACCCTCTTTACGCCGAATCGCCCTAACCTGAAACATAAGGAAATAATAAAGTAAGTTTTCAAGTGCCAATCAATTTTTTTACATATTAACCGTATTATTTTTACCCAACCAGACTAGAATACCTCACTTATCGGCACTTGTTACAAAAACATTTGGAGTCAAAATATGCATCCAAAGATTCGTCCAGAAATTGTTTTACAGCTCTAATGGATTTGCTGGAGAAATTGCATAAAATCAACGATCAAGTAAACAAAATGTATGCCTTCAAGGTGATCGAAAGTTATAAACCGTAGCGATTGTCGCATATTCCATTCCACCTCGATATCGTCAAATAGATCTCCAAATAAATTATTTTCCATTCATCGCTACAAATCATTAATTGTTAATGTACAAACACACACAACTTTACATTGTCATTCCATTCTGTTATGATTGCTGTTATAAATTCTCGATAATGTTTTATCATGTTATGTAAATCTGTACAAAGATATAAATATATTAAATTTTGAAATTTTCTATTTATTAAAACATGCCTTAAACATTATACTCCAGAAAATTATTTATTGGTAAATTCTTTTCAAACCATTAAAAGTTACCTACAAAATCTTAAATACTTAATGATATTAAACATTGGTGACAAGGATTATTCACAGTATAACTGGAAAGCAAATCTCGCTTCATTCCATGAAGTTCATGGAGACCATTGAAGTGAATGAGCGCCAACAGTTCTATTTCGACAGCATTGCGCCGTGTGATGACAATAGTCGCTCACTGTGAATTTCACGTTGTTTTTGTGGAAGAAAAATACTAATCGAAAAGGATAAATAATTGAACCATTTGCCTTCCAATTGTGTTGTCACCATTTGATTATCTATTTTTATCCCATTTTGTATTTATTCCTTTCTCATAAACTCGTGATTCTTTACCGAAGACGGCAAAATGTCGTACAACTATGTGGTTACCGCACAAAAGCCTACAGCGGTGTTCAACTGTGTTTCTGGTATATGTCATTAGATTCTTGTGCACGTGCTTATTATTAATAATCAATTGATTAGGTAACTTCACAGCTCCTGGTGATTTAAATTTGATTCTGGACAAACTGTTCAGATTGGAAGTTTATCTTGTCACTCCGGAAGGACTTCGCTCTCTTAAGGAGATTTCTCTTCATGGACGTATTCTTTTAATCAAAGCATTTCGTATGCCAAATGAATACAAAGATTATTTGTTCGTGCTTACATCAAAATATAATGCTTTTATTCTTGAAATTAATCGGGATACCGAGCGTGGAGACTTTGAGGTAAATACTCTTGCAAATGGAACTATATCTGAAAGAATTGGGCATCCATCTGAAACTGGAGCTATATGTGTGATCAATCCCAAAGCTAAAATGATTGCATTGCGAATTTATGACGGTTTGCTTAACATTATGAAACTTGATTTTAAAAATAAAGAAATAAAATCATTCAACATTCGCATGGAAGAAACTAATGTAACCCATTTTGCATTCTTGAATGGGTATGAAGCTCCTACGTTATGCTTGATATACCAGGATAACCAAAGTCGCCATCTGAAAACTTATGAAATAACAGATGAGAAAGAATTTCGTCGTGGTCCATGGAAGCAAGATAATGTTGAATCCGAATCAACTATTTTGATCCCAGTTGCGGAAGAATACGGTGGAGTTATAGTTATTGGTCAAGAATCGATTGTTTATATTTTAGATCAAAACAACTACACCGCTATCGCACCTCCTGGGCTGAAGCAATCTAGCATTTCATGCTATTGTCAATTAGACGTTAATCGATTTTTAATTGGGGACATGAGTGGGAGACTATACATCTTGATTCTTTGTCGTAATGGCGAAGATGAGGAGATCAAAGCTAACACTTCATCTTCTGCTACATCGGCCCATAAACTCAAACTAATTTATTTAGGCGAAATATCTATTCCCCAATGTCTTACGTATCTGGACAATAATTATATTTTTGTTGGCTCAAGAATGGGCGATTCTCAGTTGATCAAGCTTAATTTAGAAGCAAATGAAACTGGAAATTATATCGAAATTGTGGACTCATTTGTTAATTTGGCTCCAATTGTAGACATGCTTGTTGTGGACTTGGATAAACAAGGACAAGATCAACTAGTCACCTGCTCTGGTTTTTATAAAGAAGGTAAGCTAATCTAATTCAAAACTTTGGAATTAATTGTTTAATTCTAGGATCTATTCGAATAATTCGAAACGGAATTGGAATTAATGAACATGCCACTATAGATTTGCCTGGCATCAAAGGCGTGTGGCAACTTAAAGCTAACTCGCCACATGACAATTTAATTGCTATTTCTTTTGTTGGACAAACTAAGCTACTAAAATTAATTGATGAGGAAGTAGAGGAAACACAATTTGATGGTTTTGATTGCTTACAGCAAACCTTGTATTGCGGGAATATTCATCAGAGCGGACAAGAACTGATATTGCAAGCAACAGTCTCTGGCATCCGACTTATATCAACAGAGCAAAACCGTGTCTTGAATGAATGGTTTCCATCTCAGAATATATCTCTGATTTCTACCAACAACACTCAAATTGTTTGCAGCTCACGTTCTAACTTATACTATTTGGAGGTAATCAATAATGAAATTAAACTCATAAATGAATCTCAAATGGAATATGAAACATCTTGCATCGATATAAGTCCTCTCCAGCAATCAAGGAGTAAATTTTGCTCAGTTGGTTTGTGGAAGGACATTTCTGTCAGGTAAAATTATTTTACTCAAGTTCCCTGTATTAGGTATTCATTATGTAATTGTTATTCTTTTATATAGAATTTTAAGCTTACCAGATTTGAAGTTACTTCATGATGAAAAACTTGGCGGTGAAATTATTCCTCGTTCAATTTTGATGGCTCACTTTGACTTAACAAGCTATCTGTTTACTGCTATTGGTGATGGTTCACTTCTTTATTACATTTTAGATAACGAAACTGGAACTTTGACTGAAAAGAAAAAAGTTATACTTGGAACACAACCAACACAATTGAAAATATTTAAAACCAATTCTTCTGCTAATATTTTTGCTTGCTCTGACAGACCCACAGTCATATATTCAAGCAACAACAAACTCGTTTTTTCCAATGTAAACCTTAAAGAAGTTAATCATATGTGTACTCTTGATTCAGAGGCTTATCCCGATTCGTTAATTCTCACTAACGACAATCAACTTCTCATTGGGCAAATTGATCAAATTCAAAAGCTTCACATTCGAACTATTCCTCTTGGTGAAACTCCTCGGCGTATTGCTTATCAAGAGTCAACTCAAACTTTTGGCGTGTTGACTATGAGACATGATATCCAAGGTGATGATGGACAAATTATTCCCATTCGAAGTAGCGCTAGTTGTTTGGCTCAAAACATAACCTATTCGTCATCAATACCAACAATTGTAAAACCAACTACCCTAACCGCTCCTACTGACCAAAATGAATTTGAAGTTTATCATTTGCTGATTATTGATCAAACTACTTTTGAAGTGTTACATGCTCACCAATTTATGGTTAATGAATTTGCTCTAAGCATTGCTTCAGCTAAATTAGGTAAGCGGTACCTTTGTCTTATGCCTTTACTTTAATTATTTTTTTCAGGTGATGATCCAAACTATTACTACATTGTTGGCACATCCTTTATCAATCCAGAGGAACTGGAACCTAAAACGGGTCGTATCATTATTTTTCACTTAGTCGATGGGAAGCTTCAACAGGTAGCAGAAAAGGAAATTAAAGGAGCTCCTTATGCTGTGCAAGAATTTAATGGAAAACTCTTAGCTGCTATCAATTCTACAATTCGTTTATTTGAATGGACTCCTATGCACGATCTTCATAATGAATGCACTTTTTTCAACTCTATTGTTTCATTGTATATCAAGACAAAAGGAGATTTTGTTATAGTGGGAGATGTCCTTAGGTCTATTACTTTGTTGATTTACAAACCTTTAGGTGGAAATTTTGAACAAATTGCAACTGATCTTGAAACTTCATGGTTGTCATCAGTTGAAATTATTGATGATGATACTTTTATTGGATCAGATAACAACTTTAATTTGTTTACAGTTCAGAAGGATTGGTTAGTTGTTTTTAATAATTAATATATTTAATTTATCATTAATTGTTTTTAGCTCTGCTGTGACGGATGCTGAGCGCCATCGTCTGCTACCTGTTGGTTATTTCCATTTGGGTGACTTTATCAATGTTATGAAGCATGGCTCACTTGTAATGAATCATCCATCTGAGATGTCTTGTCCCATCATTAACAAACCAATTCTATTTGGAACATATTCAGGGAGCATTGGTAATTTGTTTTTATTTTTTATCTTCTTAACTTAACTTTTATTTTTAAATTTCAGGACTCATTGCACAAATTCCCGAAGCTTTTAACGAGTTTTTACTGAAATTGCAGAAAAATCTTACTAATGTTATTAAGTCAGTTGGAAAGATTGACTACGAATATTGGAGATCTTTCTCAAATGAAAAGAAAACTGAAAAGGCTACCAATTTCATAGATGGAGATATTATCGAGTCCTTTTTAGATTTAAATAGAAGTAAAATGGCCGAATGTATTCAAGGTTTAACGGTAATTTTATTTTTAAAAAATATTGGCCAATTTTCTAATCTATTTTCTCTCATTAGGTTGACGACAATGGCGCTCAGCGCCCTGCTACTGTTGATGATATTATTAAAATAGTCGAAGAACTTTCACGAATTCATTAAAATAGGGATTATATCGATATTTTATATTTAAAATAGTTCCGTTTTAATTGTAAATAAAAAGAATTAAAATTCAACATTTAAAAAAGTCAAATGAGTGGTAGAGGTACAATGGAACGAACAAAAGGAGTGCTAGTACCTATTTCATATTTGATTTTTTTCGTTTTACGGTCAATTCCAGTAATTTTTCTTTTGAGTTTCACTTTATCCTTTGATGCACAAGTAAGGGATGCTAATTTAGAGCGAAATTTGTCAGCAATTGAATAGAGACAATTTCTATTTTTTCCCGAATCAGTTAGACTTGCAATTTCGACAAGTGGATTTAACAATTTGGTAAAAATTTCATTCCTCACAGAGATGGGTTCAGCAATAACAATTTGGTCCAGAAGTTTATCAAAAATGTTCATTCGAATAGATCGGCGCAGTCTTTCGTCTTGAATCACTGAAAGCCTCTTGCCGAACGGAATAAGCATGTCGTAGTAAACAGAAGCTTTTGAACTATCTTCCAATTCCAATTCAATCAGAGATTTCTGCAATTCATCTATATAAATGTCGCAAACGTGCAGAAAAAGACCCACCGAATTGCTTGTAACGGATACAATGAAGTCAATGACGGCCGCCTTAATGTCAAGAGATTGTTTCATCTCTTCTAGGGTTGCTTTATTTTTAACAGGGACATCTCCATCTTTGCCGCGATTGTTGTCAGTCATTTTCGGTTCGTTAATTTTAGCTTGTTGGCTTTTCTTGTGTTCAACTAAAAAAATGTTGTTTTCGAAAAGAACTTTTCCTTCTACCAAAGAACTGATTTGTTGTTTTAAAATATTTCTCAGCATATTTCTCACCAAAAACATATACTTGTCAATTCGGAAAGAGTCAATTCCACTCCACGATTCGGTGAGGGATTTAAATCCAGACAAGAGATAGGAATCGTTTTGATAAAATCCCATTTCTTCGATTAACTCTTCGCCACCTTTCCTCATTTCGGTGTACCAAATTGCATAATAGAATCCACGCCACAACTTCATCCACTGAGTTTCGGTTAGATTGGCTGGACAAATTTGCATTGTTTTCTTGATTTTACGAACTCGTTTGGCGTGGGTTTGAGGCGATGAAACAAACTGAACAAAGTTCATTACAAATAAATCTCGATCCAAGTTCTTTTTTAAATTCATTTTTTCAAAGTTGGATTACAAACGGCACAAAAAGTAATAGGACACAGTCAAACTATAAGCAGCGCGTTTAGGACCACATGGCTAAATGTATCGTATAAACTTGGCAATGCTTCAACAAATTTGGCTTTCTTTATACTGTGCTGAGCATGTTGTGCATTATTTTAGTATTCAAAATATCTCAAATATCTTGTCAACATATTTTTTCATCGATGGACCTGAATCAATTAAATTCAATTGCACGAACGGAATTAAGCGATATTCAAAAGTTAAATATAGAAAATCGAAACAATTTCTTATACTTACTAAGCTGTTGTCAAGATAAAAAGGCGACGATCAAAATGTACGAATGTTCAAAGATGTTGTCTGGCCGGATTGAAGCATTTCAGCCCGATTTGAAGTTTATTGCAGTAAGCAACCTCGAAACACCCATTGGAACAGAAAAACACGCCATCATCAGAGTGAATGACTTAATTGAGGTGAGATATTGTAAAGAGAATGCATAATGACTATGTTTAATATCAATTCAACAATCTAATAAATGTACATATTTACAAAAACACAAACATCCCTAGTGGTGACTTGGCTTATGGTCATCGACGTAAAAGTTCCTTGTTGCAGGTGGCAGAGTTACCTCAATTCCGTCCATTTCTTTCGTGAGAATTATTTGGCAGCCTGTTTGAATTGAAAAGTTAATGTATTATGTCTTGTATAACAGTCATCAAATCTTACTTAATCTCGAGTTTGGTTTTAAAAACGGAGCCATATCAAGCATGTCCTCCTCTTCTTCACCAGCAGCATCCAATTTATTATAATAATCATCTCTAACATACACATGACAAGTACAACAGGCTAGAGAGGCTTCACAAGCCCCTTCGATGTCAATTGAGTTTTGTTGAGCCAGATACATCAGGTTGTCGCCTTCTTTGGCATAAACAATAATTTTTTCACCATTCTTAGTTATATAATTCACTTTAATTCCATCCTTCGGGGGTTCAACAGATTGTGCTCTAAGTACATAACACGTAGAAATACTTCTGGACCACGAGGGTGCAAGTCTTGGCCATTCATAAAGTTGTTTACTTTGTTTGGTGATAATTGTTCTGATAATTGACCGTGCAACACCAAGGGAGTTTATACAATGGAACATTGCAATTAGCTGGTGAAATAATTATAGTCAAAGAAACCGAAACAAACAAATTGAAACAAATGTTGCAAATCTCCAAAAATCCATGCAATGCATGGCATGCCGCATGCATAAACAAGGCAAAGCATATGATATGACCCACTAGTATCGAGTAATGTCCATCACTATCGATGTTAAATTCGAATGTTGTGATATTGGTGTTTGGTTACCAAACTTCAGTTGTTTTCAATCATTATATCCAATTCTATAGAATTCTCTGTTGAGTTTATCAGTTCTAATGATTTATTTTTTTCAAGTTTCATGTTTTGAGCAAAATGTAAAGATATAAAATATTTTTTTCAAATAAAAATAGTTTAATCTCAGGTAGATTTACTTATAGTGTATTCCTTGAAAATCAGGGAAATTAAGACAAAGTAGATTACATAAAAAGGGATACCATAAAAGATGGCTACTCCCATAGCGAACATTGCAGATTTGATCCAGTTTCTCAAAAAGTTTGAGACCACATTGGCATCTTTTAAAGTGTACTGCAACTTGTCCGGGTCAAGTAGTTTCACAGTGTTAATTGAAAAGAAAATTCCAATGAGGATGCATACCGCTCCGTAAAAATAAATGATCTTCATGAAACGGTGTCTCGGTTTACCGTCCAGTGCATACTTGGTCAAATCGTAAATGATTGCCATTAAGCCAAAAATAAAAAAGAAATAGCTCAGTCCCATTACGGTGGCCTCTTGCAAACTGGTCAAAGAGGGAGGAGGTTAATCTTGCTCTGTTAACAAAGACTCGGCTTATGTACCTGTTGTAGAAAGTGTAGTTCTGCTTACTGGAATAGTCAATGTAGTAAGCAACCAGGTATTTAGCGGAGAGATAGGAGACGATACTGAAGTACAGATAGAGAGAACTGATAAATTCTAGTGGAGAAATTCCCTGAGTTATCGCAAAATCTCCCTCGAGCTCCATGTTGGCTTGCGCCGTGGTCATGAATGATTGCTCCTTTTCCATTTCATCTAGGTTGAGCGATTTGATGCATCGTTCCGCACAGCCAATGTAGCCATCGTTAGTGGTGGAATTGTGAATGTCCACTAGCGACACATTCAACTCGCCTCCTTGGTAGTCATGAGTAAGGCCAACCTTTTCGATCAGCTTCAATTCTGTGTCTCTATGAGAAGATATGGTAAGTAATGCACGGCTAGGAAGGTTAGTTACCTAATCAACAGAAATTTGATCGTGCCTCGGTCTCGGTTAAACGTGTTGTGCTTGTTCTGGTCAAAAAACTTTGGAGGAATTCGAAGAGTGGTTCGCCCTATGTCATTGACTTCGGTTAGTTGCAGGATGAGGCTAGTCTTGTTAAAATCGACAGTGCTTTTGCGGTAATAGTACACCACACGGATGATGTAGATATACTGGGCATTGAAGTCTTTCAATTGGTACAATATGTTCCAAGAACTGTGAAACAACGAATTGTCGAAATAAGTAGCCAAAATGGCGCTCAGACAGGCGACGAAGTTGAGCACCGCGAATGCTGCCGGCAGAAGGTAGATCGAAAAGTCGACCGAAGCTCCAGGGCTTGTGGAATTGGTCATATTTTGTTCACTGTAGTGTTGCTGTCAGTTAGTGACGTACAAGCGAGCACATTATAGTATAAAGTTTATACTATTAGGCAATATACGCATATAAATGTGTTCGTTATGTTCGAATTGACTAGAGATTAGTGCCATTAACCAATAGGGTGACAATTTCGAAAATGTCGCGATGATGCTGTAACCGATAGTGCATGGTCAAGCCACACTTAGGTCAATGTATCTCTGTTCAATTTAAATAAGATTATTCTGACAATTTACCTAACTCGATCGGTCTCGGTGCAGGTACCTGCGATGACTGCAACCTAACCACAGAGGCATTGCGGCACTTGGGCAATTAATAGCTTTAGTCGTTGCAATTTGCAAGTGGACTTAGAGAACTAGTTGTCGTATGTCCAAGTGCACAGTGGCAAGATTCTTCTGATAGTGACCAATAGGACGAGTTGTAACTTATTAGCTACGTATTCCACCTCAACTTACCCTTCACTCGACAAGGGTCGAACCAGTCGATCACATGTCACACTAAACAGATCGATTAGTGCCGAAGGCTTCCCTCTTTACAAAGTCCACCTTCTTTCCACTATAGAGACCTTATGAAAGTGATTTTAAAGTTCAAATATAAAATGCAGGTCTGGCTTGAGATCTTTGCTTACTTGATATCGAGAAACGACACAGAATTTTACCAAGTGCCACCAAGTGTGCCTTCCCAATGGCTCTTATCAAGTTAATATTTTGTTTGCTCTTAGTTCTGAAGCTAAGTAAAGCCGTTCAAGGTATTTGTCATTAACCAACAATGCAATAGTTATAAATTAAATGTATATTACTTTTACAGAGCCCCTAGTTTCCCCTTATGTAGATGTCACTCTCATGAGTGAGGACTATTTGGTAAATATTCACCAAGCTACTGGCATATCATCTGTCACTCTGGCATTTGCCCTAGGCGGCATTGGTGGTTGCGTGCCCAGTTGGGCTGGTGAAAAGGAAATTGATAACCCGAAAATCATCACCGCTATTAAGAACTTCCAGAAGATTGGAGGCAAAGTGATCGTAGCTACTGGTGGTGCCATGGGGCCGTACCTCGAATCGGCTTGCTCTTCCGCATCTTTGCTGGCTAGTGCCTACAAAAAAACTTTACAAACAGTGGGAACTAATCATCTGGACATCGATATAGGCAAGGCTGAATTGGATTTAATAATAATTTAATATCTCATTGAAATTCCTTTTTTAGAGGCTTCGATTTCTTTGGACAATATGAACAGCGCTTTGAAAATTTTGCAGTCCGAAATGACAAACGTAACAGTCTCCTACACCTTGATGATTCAGGGAGATGACTACGGGCTCACCGACTTTCTCGGAGTGGAAGTTTTAAAGAATGCTGTCAAGCATGGCGTCAAGGTTGATGTTGTCAATGCAATGACAATGGAGTTCGGTAGTAAGTTGACTTCTTGGGGCGAGGCTGTAATTTCTGCCGCGGAAAGTGTTCACAAGCAAATGAAACAAATCTGGACATCTAAGTCCGACGAAGAACTTTATGCAATGCTAGGAGTGACTCCCATGATTGGCCGCAACTTCAACGGCAAAGTGTTCCAACTAGAACACGCCAAACAATTGGTGACATGGGCCAAGACTAGAAAGGTCGGTCACTTGGCATTTTGGTCACTAGGTCGCGACAATGGCGATTGCTCTGGAGGAGGAATTTCGCCGAATTGTTCTAGCATTGCACAAAGCGAGTACGAGTTCACTAAAATATTTCAAGAGTATGCAAGCACCCAAATTCCTGATCACTTTCCGGAGAAACCGAGCCCAACTCCAGTACCGGACACAACCCCTGCACCGAACAAGCCCACTGACAAACCTCACCAGGAGAAACCCACAGATAAACCGAAACCAATAGATTGTTCGGTAGAGAAGTACTACCCGCACGAGACCGACTGCAACTTGTACTACTGGTGCTATGGCGGCACTGCTCACTTAGAACATTGCGGGGCTGGTACTGTATGGGACCCATCCATCAAAGGATGCAACTACGCCAAGGATGCTAATCGACCTGAATGCAAATAGTCCATATTGAATGGCATATTAATTCAAGTTTATTGTGAAATATAATTTCTCAATATAATCAAAGTCATAATATTAATAAATCAATTATAATAATTAACTTTTATAAAAATAAATTGGCTGATTGTCCAGTAAAAATCAATTTTCTTCAAATTAGTCAATTCGTTAATATTTACGAATATCTAACACACTTGTTCGGCCGATTAATTAGTGCAGGTAAATGATGAATTTGTGTGTCGACTAAGCATAGCATTATCACATTGATTTGTTTCGAGTGAGAACATTTGCCTCTAATAGGCACATCAAAGCACATATCACCAATCACACATCATCAATTTATATTAACATTTACATAACCACGCGTACACGAAGAGAAGAAAGAAGTCAAATCACGATTTTCAATTTGATCTAGCCATATAGTTCGGTATAAAGAAAAGAAATTTCAAAAAAACTTCAATTGAAATGAAACAATATTTCATTAAAGCAAGATAAATAACTTGCATGTTCGGTTATTTTTTGATCGTTAATTAAGAGTGCTGCTTAAGAAGACCAGTAGTCGATCTAATCACCAGTCAATAAAAAGCCGTATGCACGATTACCTTCTCAGTCTGATGAAAGTGTTTGTTCGGAGCAATTTGTTCCTCAGCCAACCAATTAGCCATCAATCAATCCGCCATAAATAAGTCAGAATTGTCAATTAACATTACATTTTAGTCGTCAAATTGTCAATCAGTCTAAAATTCGAATCTAGTTAGGGTACTAGAACATACAAATTGCATTATTTGGCAAATAGTAGTAAGTTTGATGATTTATTATGAATCGAACTGGTATAAATACACACTCGCAACTTTGGCATTCCATCAGGGACAGACGGTAAAAATGAAGCATGCAGCAGCACACTGCAAATACTCAATTAATTAAGATCTTTTATTTTATTATAAGTCAAAGGTAGCAAGTTAAAGATAATGGAAATCTATTTTCAAGATTTTCCGTATTATTATTCAGAAAATATGTCAACCTCATAAAGCAAGTTTCTGCTTTTATGAGATAAACCTTGTTACCACTATGGCACTTTTGATAATTGTCGCACTCTGCTCATGAAATTGTCAGTTTTCAGCTCAACTCTCACTGACACTCTCTGTCCCAGTCCTTTCACTGTTCAATTAGAACTTATCTCATTTTCATCAACGAATCAGATCACGGCAAATCGTGCAATGAAGACGGATACAAATACAAAGCAATGGCGATTCGAAACACTTTTGTCCGAGACTAAAATGCTGGCTAGTCTGGTCGGGAAGCAGTAAAGGAAGCAAATATTTGCAAACGAATGGAAGGGAAAGGTGCAGCATTGCAGAAGTAAAGTGGCAAAGGCGATTGAATTGTAATCGGCCCATTGGCACGCTGCCCATTGGTTGAGTTGGGTGCAACCACAGGCCACTGATTGAGATTGTGCCATTAATGAATTCGACTAAAGCGACTATCTATTTTGGTTGGGATGTTGTTTTGAACGCATCCCGAGATGCTTCCATCAAGAATGTCTGATGCTTAATTGCCATACCAATGGTAATAGTGGTGCTATGCACCGCTAGCGCACGGTGACTCGTTCCTCTCATGAGTCATGACATAAGGCTATAATCCGTGAGCAATTTACAAATTACAAATTAAACAAACACTAAATTACAAAGCTGTATTGTCTCGCTCTATAATCAGTTATGCTAATTGAAATGTTTAGCAAGCGACTGAAATAGCAACTGACAACAATACTTGCAAACTAGCGCAAAGCCCTTTCGGTCTGTCTGGCAGACGAACGTTCTGGCCACTAATGGCAGTCATAACAATCCAGTCAACTAGCTCATACTCACACTGGACACTGAACACTCACATCAATGGCCATTTGTGCCTTCAGTGGCCCTTGGCACATTCACACACAGCACGTCACACACCACTCAACCAGCCATTTGAATGTTCATTGGATGCAGAAATAATGCTCTGCCTATCGACAAACAATGACTAACTTGTTCGCAATTACAATGGTCACATACGAGGTGATTCATCACCATTGATTGGCTTCATTGATGACAACAAATTCCAACTAGACCAGTTACAAAACAATGCATTCCAACAATTCTACTGAATTGACCAAAGTGAGAGAATGTAATTGCTAAATACCCTTTCTAGGATTGGTATAATATTATGATATCGCTTGGATGCCAAGATAATTCAAAAAATAATACCAAATGAGTATCACTTAAAATAATTTAAATCAGTGCAAACAAATGAAAAGGCATAAAAAAGTTGTAGATAATTTGAATAATTCGATTGATTTAGTAAATAATGAGGTAAGTGGTGCATTCCACTGCAATTAAAAATTAATTAACCTTCTTTTCTGCCCAGTTGTCTTACTGTCTGCCAGCACCTGTTTGATCGGTCCATAACTTTTCGGGTGAAAATAAGTGCCAATTAATTGATACGCTTGTTTTGCTTGACCCCCACTCATATTCTGAATACTTTGATTGCCTCAATTTAGCATCTCATTTAATGTTATCACTTCAATTGAATAGTTTAATGTCAACTTGAACGTCACCATTTGGAGACATTTATAGACACAGAATGGCTCTCAAAGCATTTTTGACGAAAACATCGAACTTGAGATGTAAATATAGGCAATGAATGGTTGGAGGCAATGCAAACAGGAACAAGTGTAATGTCGTCCGCGGACAATGTGAGTGGTGTTTTGACATTTGTCAGGCCTCTGCACAAGTACTATAGATAGAGTTATAGATAGAGTGACACAGAATGATAACATCTGTGGCAAATGCGAAACCCACACAGCAAAGCAAGTGCGAACCACTGACTTGTCTCAGTTCGTCATCGTTCAATCCGTTAACGCTTAACGGCAAGTGTCAGTCCGAATCGATTGCCATTCGAGTCCGGTGAGAGAGTGAGTGGAGTGGCCATCGGGCTGCACGTAATGATCATCGTAGGCATTGATTGGGGTGACCGTGTTGCACCTAAATATAAACGATACCTGTGCTCTGGTCATTAGCCGTATTATTTATAAGAAATTATCCATTTTTGGCATCGAAAAACAGAAGAGCGAGCGGGCAAGGATGAGAGCGAGGATGCAGCAGCAGCAGCAGCAGCAATGGCGCCGTGGTAAAGAGCATTCAAACATTCAAATTTGTCCGTTGCTTATAATTAAATCAATTTAGTGTTCTGGTGCGAGAGTGCGAGTTCTCTTCTCTCTCCCGAACAGATGATGTCGATAAGGCGAGTGAGAAAAAGTAAGACAAATGTCAATCTCCTGGGCAAGGAAGACCTGTTGCGGCAGTACTTTCGCTCGCTCGTGCCTGAGCAACTGTCTATTCTCGTGGGCAAATTGAATTTTCTTACCTTTCTTGTGTTGCTAATCTGTGAGCATCGCACTGCCAGTCGGGACTGAGCATCGTCGATCTGGTGGAAGTCTACCAAGCCAACGGAACATTAATTATGTTTTCATGAGCGACCTGAGTGCAGTCTGAGTGGCCACGGGAGAGTCTTCAGTGACCTCATTCGGTGGTCATTCCACCTTCGCTCTAATTCAGACTTTTCTCGATATAAAAAGCAAAAGGAGGATTGTGTTGTGTTGTGTTAATTTTAGAAAACTGTTTCCACCATCAACTAGCCAGTTAGCCAGTTAGCGAGAGAGCGGGAGAGAGTGAGAGAGAGAGGCAATAAAACCAAAAAGCAGTCATAAAGGAGGACTAGTTTGGTTTAAATTTCACTTTTATCCGCACACTTAGTTCGTGTATCGTCAGTAAATTTCTTTATTCGCCCGTCGTCTCGTGCACAAGCAAGTCACCAACCATGCACAAGTTAAGTTCTCTAGTTTTTTGTATGCTTTCCTTGCACCTCGTCAATGGCCAATTCTCACTGTCTGGAAACAGTGATAGTTCATCCGCGTATCCTCGCATCAAACTGGCTGGACCCCTAGGCCAACTGATCGGCGGCCAAGGGATCAGTCTGAACTCGGGTCTCGGGCAAGTGCTAAGTTCGATCATCAGCTCAGCTGCAAATGGTGGCTCCGGTGCCAATTCCGGTGGACCACTCAGTCAACTGGCCACAGCCGCATCAACCAACTACATCAACGCAATCCGCAGTTTGCCGCCATTCAACCAGTTCGGTGGCAATCAGCAAAGCCAACAACACAGTCACAGTCACAGCCAATACAATGCCCCATCCGGCCACCAGTACAACGCAATGCAAAACCCGATCAACTTCCTCTCCCCCGATAGTAACCTATACGGAGGCCAAGGCAATTTCGAAAATGGTCACTTTGGACCAAACTCATTCCAACACTTCCCTTCTGAAAGTAAGTAGTGCCATTGACCGACTTTAAGCACTTCTGGTGGAAGCAACCTTGCCGTAACGATTCTTACGTTGCAGATTTCTTTGGTGGCCAGTACGGCGGCTACAATCACGTGCCATCCTCCAACCAAATGGGTTCTTCGGCCCTGTATCAGGGAGGCTCGTACAACGGGCAAGGAGCAGGCGGCTCAGGGCACCACAACCTTGACAAGTAACCTCAAAGTCCAACTCGCATCACTCATTCCCATACTAAGTCTCATTCTCAGTCATCACTCTCGGTAACTAAATTTCACTCACATTCGTGTACATCAATGTACATAGCTTTATGTCCTCTCGACTTCTCAACTCCCTCATTCTAAATTACTCTCTCCGCGTTATCTCAGGCCAATGTAAAAATGTCCATTCGCACTGTGCCCAAAATTATCCTCCAAGTATTGTTTCATATGGCTAAATTAAGCCAATCACTTCAGTCAATAAAATCACATTTACTCTATGGCATTCTCAATTGAATAAAATAAAATACATCAAATTCAAGTGTAAATAAGAAAATAAGAATATGTACAGCAATAAATAAGTTAGTTCGATCAAAGGAGTCCCTGTAGAACGATGCTTGGAATGTGACTTTAGGTGTTCAATTCTATCAGATTGAGGAGCACCTTTCTGCGACAAGCAAGTGAGGAGCACTGTGGCTTGTGTTCACTCACAAGAGCATCACCAGGCGAGTGAGACCGTCCACGCCAATCATCGATTAGACGGTATGGTGGGTCGGTCGGGTATTCTCGGGGGTAGAAGAGGCTTCTCACCAAAGTTCATACTGTTAAAGTTGCTCACAATCGAATTTACACGTCTGAAATGAGAAATCAATTGAGTTAACTCATGAACGTGGATGTAATCAGGAGAAGCAAAGCAACAAGCGGAGCCAAGTGAACATGGACAATTTATTTTTATTAATAACAAGTTAAATTTTGGTATAATTCGAACAGTTAAAAACCTCACAATAACACAAATAAAATGTACCATCGAGTAATGTTGCATTTGTAGTTAGTCTTTTCTGTAACCTAGTCGACAAAGTGGTCGACCAATTAGCAAAACTTGGGAATGCAAACACTTGATTGAAGCAAAGGATAAATAAATTGCGTAATGTTCACATTGCCTCATACTGTATGGATTTGGTCAATCGAATCCAATGCAAATAAATAAAATGAAAAATACACATACACTAATGATTTAAAGCTAAGAGATTATCGTTGATAAGTAAAATCGAACGCCCAGTTGGCTGTTAAGATGTGTAGCACATTAAGTGGTTCTTGTGATCCTGGTGTCATCAATTCTAAGCAATACTTTTATATTCTATTACAGAGTATTCAGTCTAGTGAAGTGTATTTGTTGTGGGCAACAACAGAAACAGCTTATTTATGGGAAGACATTCCAAAAGCATCAAGAACTGTATCAGTAACGGCTTGTTGAATTCGTGGTGGGATATTAGGCATTCGTCTTTAAAGAAGATGGTTCATTTCACAGAAAAGAGTTTGATGCAGAAAAGCAGAGAAGAGATGAAGTTAGCCAAAGGATGCGCAGTTGGGAATAGGCGGTTAGTTAAGAAATAAAATATAGAGGTGAGCGTTATTTTAGGTTAATTCAAGCATTCTAAAGTGAGCTATTTGCATCCATAAGCAAATTATTAGCAAAAAAAAAACTTACGTTGGAATCAGTGGAGGAGGAAGTCCGCCAGGGCGAATAGGTGGTGGAGCAACTCCTCTCCCTGGAACATTAGGAGCGGGTCGGCCAGGTGGAGGTGGTGCACCTCGACTGGGATTTGCAGCTGGCGGTGGAATCGGTCGGCTTGAGTTGGAAATATTTGAAGGCGGCGGAGGCTTGTTACCAATTGAGTTGCTCATTGGCGTTGGTGTCGGCGATGGAGCCATGTTTCGGAAAGACCAATCATCTTTGACTGGTGGTGGAGCGGGCTGGTAGCTGGTCTGCATTGAAACGTCGCCAATAATGCTTAAGGCTTCCTTGCAAGCGTGATACATTCGAAGCATTTCTTCACGCTTTCGTTCTTCTTCTGGTGATTCTTCCATCATTTGATTCTAAATTAACAGAATTAGTCAGATAAAGAAAAACACAACAAATATACTTGATCGCCAGCTGCATAAAGGTGTGCCAACAATTCTCCGTAAATGAATTCTTTCGATTCATTGATCATCAGATGCATGATAATTTTGGGAACAAGATCTCTGTGAAAACAAACAGTGAGCAATGCGATACTAGAGGTAAAAGAAATAGTTACCGATATGTTTTAGTGACGATCTTCATGTACGAATCGACCAAATTGCGAATAGTTTCCACTTGACGCTCAAGTTGTGGGTCTAGACTAGTAGATACACCAGAATCAGCAACGCCCTCTTCAGACCCGTTGGAGGCATTAGCTTCACTAGTTCTCTCAGGATATACACCAGCACGCAAAAATGATGCTTTCCAAGAATCAACATCCTCCTGGGACTCACAAGATAACTCAAGTTGTTTGTAGTCCTTGTAGACATTTCTTTGATCAGGATTGAATATGGCAAATAAATGTCGACGAGACATGAATCCAGATTCCATGTCCTACGTGGAAAATGAAGATGTCCAATAAAAACTTTAAATGCAAATACAAAATACCTTTATCTTGAGACCATCCAATGAAAGCATATATTTTTTGTCCTTCTCTTCCTCATCTTTAAACCAGGAAAGGGACTCGCTTGTCAAAACAAACCAGTAATCACGAGAACCGCCTTTCATAATTCCCAGATTATGAATGCACATGTAACCTTTACGAATAACCCCAGTGAACGACAATTAAATAAAATGACAAAAACATAAAAAACGAAAATAATAATAATAAAAAATATAAATGAGTTGTGCGAAGTCTTTGGTGATCATAAAATAATCCAAAATGTTCTTACCCCAGTCTTGGATAACAATTTTTAAATATTCAGCGCCGCATAAGGAAAGAGAAAAAATACAAATATATAAAAATAAATATGGTATAGTTACAGTTAATATTATAATCTAAATCTAATCTAATAGTCATAACAACGGCACAATCCCCAGAACCCGAAATGAATTCATAACACAACTGCAACATTCCAACCGAAATGTACATTACCTGATTTCCAAGTTTTCTTTTTTGGGTTTCCGCAGATTGTTGGGCATTGGAAAACCCAATAAAGTCCTCGTGGTTGGTGTTCATGTAAGCTAGTTCCACATCGCAAAGAAGCAATATTTGATCTTTGGTCTTTTGCTCACGTTCCCTCACATGTGACATTATAATACGTTCAGACTCTTCACGAAGTCGAGGATATCGAACCATCTTCTGAGTACAACGTCGAACTACATTTCCCATTTCATTGATAACAAGATCAACGCATTTAAGAGATGGTTCGCGAAGCTTGCTGATTTGCCTTTTTACAATTGCTTCAAAAGCCATATCGGGTGTGAAGAGACCGACTCGAATACCATGAATGTTACGAATCGCAAAAGCAATCTCACGACGAAGTTCTTTTTCATCAAACTCCATTTTAACAATCTCAAAAGGAAATCTCTCGTGGAACAATCGATTGATGCGAGCACCACCGGACAGTTCAGATGTGTTTATTGCAGCAGAACCAGAACCTTCAATGTTTCGTTCGAAATCCGTTTGTAATTGTTGAATCATTTGAAGCATAGCTTTTGTTTTTCGCGTTGGATCATCAGGTCTAAAGTTTTTGTATTCTTCCACCTAATTAAATACAACTATAATTCAATTAACAAAAAACAAGCATTGTTACCTCTTTGTCAAGTTGAAGCATTTGTTTCTGTAATTTATCCCGCAATGCTGGCAGTGTATCTCGAATGTGATTGGTCAATTGTTGGTTTAATACTCGTTGAAGATAATGAGTTCCCATCTTCTCGGCCATATGACGATAAGATGGATGTGAAAGAAAAAATTTCCGTTCTGAATCAAGAGCAACTTTAATATCTTTTCTGCCTTCAATATCTCTTTGGGAACGATTCACAACGCCGATATAACCTCTTCTCAGAGGCAACAATTTATTTTCAAGAATTTCTTTAGCATCGGTACCTTCGTCCATAAGATCAAGTTTAGTAATAACGCCTAATGTTCGTATGCCCTCTGGATCAACTTCCTTAGAAAGTTTGAGAGCGTCAGAAGTAGCCAAGTCTTGATTTGCGCTTGTTACAGCAAGAATCAAACAATTGTCTCGGCGAATAAATTGCAATATCATTTCACGAATCTGGTGTTCAATGTCAATAGGTTGATCCCCGACCGGTACTTTGGTCATACCTAAAAATGATATAAAATTAATATAAACATTTGAAAAAACATAAATCAGTTACCAGGCAAATCAATCAAAGTCAAGTTTAAAACATGTGGCGAATACACCCTTAAGTTAATTGGAACAGGTGAGATGCCTTTATTCGATCCGGTTGTTTTGTCTGTTTCATCTTCAATTTCTTTGCGAATTTCATCAAAATTTGTAAATTTTTTTCCACGACAATGTAAAAATTCGCCATATTCTATAAATGAAATAAATATGCAAATTAATTTGGTGAAACAGTGCGTGACAAAATATACCCATTGATGAATTGATTAACTGTAGCACAAGAGGTCTTCGAGTAACAATACCCGAACCACGAGGAAGAAAGTCTCTTCCAACAAAATTTTCCAATACAGAAGATTTGCCAGCTGATTGTCCGCCAATAACAGCAATTTGAGGCAAGTCAAGTGACATAGATACACCTACATTTCGATGCAAAACATGAGAAAATGTAGTACAAATTTAACAAAATGTTAACATACCCAATTGACTGAAGGCATCTTGTAATTTATTAACAATAGGGATGAGACCCTCCATCCCTTCGTTTCCAGCAACCATTTTGAAACTATTATTTAGTCGCCTTGTGATATAAATACAGCTTGATTGTGAATTCTAGTAAAATAAAATAACGCGAATTCACTGTTGAAGAGAAAGGTACGCAATTAGCACACGATTCACAGAATAAAATTAAGTAAAACAATAAGCGCGTTTGGTAACTGACTAGGAAGGACACTGCCAATAAATGAGTAGGTTCACTTTAATACCAATAAACTAAATCAAATTACATTTGAGTGATTTGGCTTGGGGGCGTCCAACACGAGAGAAAACAAAGCCTTTGTATGTGAGAAGATAGCAATAACAAAGCAGTGCAGGCGATTGTGATGTTTGCAGTGATGATGTCAACACACTTTCATAAAATAGCGCTTTATCATATGAACATGAGTCAATACAAAGAAAAGTCGCTTGGCGATAGAGTCATTCACGGACAATGTTGCGATTGCGAGAAAGCCGTAAAACATTGCTACTTCAGCACATCTCTGACTATTCGTACCTTGCCTCTCTGGACAAGTTCGAGGACAACAGATGAACAAATGAACAGGTCATACGATCAAGTGACCGTGAGGTGGGCGATGATAATTGGGACTGGTGACGATTTACACCGAACAGACGCAATCAATGACAACACTGAGAGGAAACTGTCCAACATACATGTACACTGTTGAGATGGGCTGAACATACTGCCAACAAGTCTGGCCTTGCTCGTTTAGCCCAATCAATCCTGGGGTCCAATCCGCCAGAATAATTGATTCTTAGCTGATTGTCTGACTAAAGAATGAATCGCGATGACGGCATCAGGCAAAAGACAGCTTCAAGCAACTTCATCTGCTCAATGTGTGATGGATGCGCATGCGTGACCACTACAGTGGCAACTTGCAAGCAGCCACCCAAACAGCTGCACTCTCACTGTGGGTCGCTAAAGGCGCCAACATTGGCAAGAAGGTTACTGGACGGCACAAGGACCCAAATGACCTTCATGGCGCCCAACACTGCTGCACCATCTTTGAATTTGAACTTTTTCGTTGTGCCATGTACCAGTGAAACATTGCACAATTGCTAGGAATGGCCAAACTATCTAATTAGTTAATGAGAGATCTATTGGCGTGTCTATTGTACTGGCTGCAAAGAAATTGACGCATTTTCAGTCGCGTTTGCCAATTGGGCACGAATACGAACTTCCGAGGAAGTAACACTGTTGTCATATTGTCTGTTGTGCGTTGCTCAATCGACGCACACTGCAGCATTGTCAATGTCACTGACTGAGTGTCATTAAACTTTGACTGTTTGCATGACATCTGAAGACATTGACAGTGCTCTCCAATTAAAGAAACCAACAGTTACATTGTTCAAACGGGCATGGAGTTCCTTGCCTTAAAAATAGCTTCAGATGTAATTGAATGCACAGGACGGCTTTGGGAGGTAACCGGTGAGACTCAAGTTGGTAAGTAAGATTTGTTCAAAGGTTCAGAGGAAAGCAAGGAATATCATGATTCACTCAATGACAGAGGACATGTTCCGAGCATGTGTGGGACACAACTGCCAATTGAATAACGGCTGTCTGTTAACTAGTCTATATAATTTGTGTGTTGGAACGCAAACTGGGCCAGCAGAATTGTAGGTCAATTCATTGGTTGTCTCAAGTTGGCTAAATCTAACGGTTCAAGGTTGATGTTTACATTTATTAAAGGGTTCTATTAGCAATAAATGAAACAAGTGAAATATAATAACTAATTAATAATTGTTCACAATATACTACTCAAGAGTAGAAGAATGACGTGACAATGACAAAGCAGCATGCAATGGTGATTGTTATTTGTTTGCCATCTTGCTTTTTCACGAATTCCTGACAATTGTGAGATGACATTCAATAAGTTTAGTCGATTTGACTTACATTAAAATGGCGAAGTTGCAAATAACATTGAGGCCAGTGTGGCTAATCAGTGATATCACTGTCAAACAAATGAGATCGAAGTTACGAAGTTACCACTAATCACTAGGAATCACAACTTTCTTGAGTTAGTTTTCGCTGTTTTGACATACGGAAGACTTGAGATTTAAGTTGATGCTCACAAAGTTAGGCCTTTGATGCCTTTGACGAGAATACTTGGTAGTCTGGCAAATTTCATCAAGAGTCCGACAATCGAGACACTAAAATGTCCGCTTCAAGGTGGCCAACTGCTCAGCACTCTATACAACAATTCAGTATATATGCACTTGGTGGCTTGATTCTGCGTCTAGTTCGGCAATCAATGCCAACTGAGCGGCAAGCATATTACTGCAAACTCTGGTGAATTGGTTGGTGGAGCACTAGTGCCTGGTGCGTCTACTCGGCTGCTTTCGGTATTGATTGGAACCGAGTAGGGTCCCTGGACAAGACATGCGTGTGTACACTGTGCAATCGACTTTCTCCATTCTCACCATTTGCTATAGACTCGACTTTCTGCTTGTTGAGTGCTCAAGTCCTTCAGGAAGTAGTGCATGACACAACACTAACATTGCACAATATACAAAAGCATTCTGCACCGACCCGCAAGTCCCATTAGTTAGCGACAAACTTAATCATTCATTCACACGACCCTTTCTATAATTCAAATCCACAAAAATTTCGAATGATTAAAAAAAATTTAATTTAGACAAAATAATATGCGCAAATAAAAGCGAAGAAAATATCCTCAATAAATCAATCAATAAAGATAAGAAAATGTCTTAATGCAAAATGTTCTGTATAGTAGCCAACAAGACTCAATAGTAAAATGAGATTTATAAGTCTTCGAACCAAAGACCATCCGTCCATTTTGAAAGTAAATTCGAAGTAACAGTCCACATACGATTTTGATTGTCTTCGACATATGATAAACGAGAAGATTGAGCAATCCTACTGTCTTCGAAATATTCTCCACTTTTTCGATTAAGTTGCATCGAAAGAGCCGCATAAATTACAGTCTCCGCGCCAGCCTTCACACTCTAAAAAAGGAACAGAATATAAAAAGATATACAAAATTATTGCCTTTTGCTTACCCTTAACGTAATCTGATTGGCCAAGGCAGGATACTGTTGCATAATATCGATCGTGGATAGTAGATCAGTATCGACCAAGCCCGGATGTAGAGTAAATACTTTGACGTAACGGCCCCAATCAGACTTCATTTTGAGGGTACGGCTCAGTTTGTATATGAACATTATGATAGACAACTTGGACAAACCATATGCATAATGAGGCGAATAGACTTGCAATGACTGCAAATCGTTGAAACGAATTCGACTGGGAATGTGATGAAGACACGAAGATACAAGCACCATACGAGACTGCTCTCCACTTTGTCTTGCTGTCTGATGCAAATATGGCAACAAGTGGAAAGAAAGCAAAACGTGACCAAGGTAATTGATAGAAAACTGTGATTCAAAGCCGTCTTCAGAAAGCTTAAATTTGGGAAACATAACACCAGCATTGCCGATAAAGTAATTCAGTTGGGTATTATTTTGGCGCTTAAATTTATCTACAAAATCCATTACTGAGTTCATAGACATAAGATCAAGATGCCATATTTCAAGCTTCCATTTGCCT
Organism: Rhizoglyphus robini; assembly: GCA_023373905.1. Lineage (NCBI taxonomy): Eukaryota > Metazoa > Arthropoda > Arachnida > Sarcoptiformes > Acaridae > Rhizoglyphus > Rhizoglyphus robini. Next base: position 3,495,433 of record JAKIJQ010000007.1, on the reverse strand, counting down.
TCAGGTATGCCTTCTGTAATCTTTTGGATGCGCGATTCGGCCACATTAGAATCTTTTGACGAAGCGGTAGTAATTACTCTTGCTCCTTTGCGTAAAAAGGCTCGAACGACTTCGACTCCCAGACCTCGACTTCCACCTGTAATTATTGCGACTTTTCCTTCCAAACTAGGCAAAATGTCAGAGTCATATTCGTTTAAAATACGAATTCCACTATTAGGCACATTTTTTCGTTGATATTCTTTGAGAAGGTAAGGCATAACTACTGCATAAAATTGAAATCGATACATCGAGTTGAACAAAGGAGCTTTAAAAATAAAAATTAATTAAATTGAAAAGTCAAAGGCAAAATACCAAATACACTCACCAATGACAACTTCCATTTGTACCAAATTACAATGGTAAAGCAAGCTAAATAAACTTACAATAATAGAGATGCGCATTCTGACCAGCTTTAATGAAATGATAATATGTCAGTATTTAGTAAAATGAGCAAATTGGCCAGATTATATAAGTGATGTTATCGATACGGAAGCAAATGTAGTACCCCACATTTTTGCTCTACTCACGATTTAGGTCTTGTTATGGTTTGGTTAGAAATAAAAGCATATAAGCCCAATACATGCAAAGAAGTAGACCAACTGATAGCGATTGTGGACAATAGATAGTGGAAGTTCACTTCCTAGCTAGTAAGCAGATAATCAGATGGACGGTAGAAACCTTTGATAGTCGACTTTCCAAATGGTCATCAAATTTGAAGTGATGATTTCCAGTTTTCCTCTAAATAACCAAAAATAGGCGCCATGCATTTGATTTTGTTCGACAGTGCAAGACTTGCAACTTGAAAGTGCCACCATACAACCACTATTTGCACTCTACTTGGCGCTACTAACTTGACATTATGTCAATGCAGCCTCGATTTTACTGCTTGCAGTGCACGTGGTTTTGTTTTGGAATACTTTTGCGAAAATATAGGCCACATGGCTAAATACGTACTGGCATCTAGTATTGATGCTAATCAGGTATGTCAATGTAGTTCGAACTATGCATGACATGTAATGACATTATTATCTAATAGAAGACCGGCCTTATTTCATGCAAAGCTATATATTCTGGAGAAACAATTATCGAAGAGCGGCCACTGATTAGTTCGCAATATCTCTGGAATGCTGAATACAAATATGATGCTTGTGAGTTTTGTTTGACGCCTTTGGAAACGGCTCAAGACAACGCTCGACGATTGAGTGGCGATGTGACCATAGTTTTACCTTATACAGAGCAATGTTGTCCCACCATAAAATCCGCTCATGTTGCTTGTTCTTGTAATACCCGATATTGTTCTTCCGGTTGTCAAGCACAAGCATGGCAAATGTACCATAAAATCCTGTGTCCATCAGAACCAACTAATCCACCACAGTTAAGCCAATCAATCAGTAAATTGTGTGATTTCTGGAAAAGTATTCATTACCCTCCTGAAACAACAAGCATAATGCTTTTGGTGAAAATTTTGGCTAGCATTAAGCAGTCTGATAAACCTTCTGAATTAATAAGCAAGATTAACGAATTTGCACGTTTCATTGAAGGCAACGAAGAATTTGTACATAAGCTTCTTGGTAATATACTTACATAATGATCTAATTATTTTTAATTAAATTTTTATTTTATTTAGGCGAAAAATTCAAAGATCAGATCATTGTTATTCGAGATATGGTTGTACAGATTGTGTATGATACTAATTTAGACCAGTTTTACACCGAACAAGGATTTACCTTTCTTTTGTCGTTGATCAGTCGACATAGCCAAGGAATTGGAACGAGCTCATTTAGTAAATGGGCAGAAAATTGCGAAAATTTGGTTGCGAACAATGCATCTGAATGTGAACAAATCAATCGAATTGTCGAAAACTTATTTAACAAAATGGACGAGCAATCTGGTCCTTTTCTTAATTGTGAAGGCTCGGGACTATATCAATTAAGCAGTCAAATAAACCATAGCTGCTCTCCAAATGCCGAAGTTTGCTTTCCATTTAACAATAACGTTTTGGTAATCAAAGCGATCGATAATATCGAACCCGGACAAGAGATTTGCATTTGTTACTTGGACGAATGCATGAAATCTAGAAGTCGCCATAGTAGAATGAAGTATTTAGAAGAGAACTACTTTTTTACATGTAAATGTCGCAAATGCGAATCGCAAATTAATGATCCTGATGTTACAAGTGAAGAAGATTCGTCAGACGATGAAGAAGAGAGTGACATGGAGATGAATTGTGATTAGTTTCATATTTAATTTTTGTTAAGCTGATATAAATAACTATCGTTTCTATTCAAAATATTTATCGTTGATAATTTTATTATACCTTCAAGAGTAACAGTCAAATTGAGTACAACTTACTTATGTTCAACCTTATATTGAAGATACTTTCCATTTACAATAAATTCAAATCGCACTTCATCTTCGCCACCTTTCTTGACGATGACCTTATTGAGATCAATTGTGCAATCAATCGCTGACATTATACCGTCACCAGCTTCTTCACGGATAATTGCCTTTATTGATTCTCCGTATACATCAATTAATTCATCAAGCCTTCTAATAGTTGGATCTTTTAATTTTGTTTCGCCTCGGCTGGCAGGAATTTGGCCTAATGTTTCGACAAGATTTTCTAGTTCCTTGGACGAACCAGTAATGTTCAAAGTTTTAATTAGTTTATTAGATAGATCTGCACTAATAGGATGTTGACCAAGAATAGCAGAAACTAACCAAACCTAAATATGAAAAAAGTTAATAGTGCAATAAGAATATAAATAATACGTACTATTAACATTGACTTAACAAGTTAACTGTCGCTTTTACGCTGCATGAAAAATATAATAATGACAACAATAGTGAGCATAGTAAATAATCTTGTTTAAATCGCTAATTATTTAACTAGATAAACTTGGCATGAGATGATAAATTTGTAATTAGTATTTTTTTAAGATTATATGCGTCTAAAACGATAAATATAATTAATTCAATATGTACAAAAATACAATATCAAATAGTATCAAATGCTCGCTTTATGAATGCACATGACACATTAAATCTAACCTTATTGACTTGTAATTTGCTTGACAAATCTTGAAATGTTAAGTTTAATTTCTGTTTAGCACCAAGAATGATTTGAGTGGCATCGTTCTTTTGTATTGGATTAAGATTGTCTAAAGAAAAATTACAGCATCTAATAATTCGCTGTGGTACAGTAGTCAATCTAATGGAACGAGAAAGCAAAGCAAAAGCCATTATGGTAATAGTGTGGCACTGTGCGAGTATTATGCAATCAAATCATATGGTCTCAGTACATGTGTGAGCAAAGTACAATTTATAAACAAAAGGACACTACTTTGGCAAATGTGTCAAATGTAGTTGGGTGACTATTGCCACCAGGTTAGTTCGATCACGTTGGGAAGGCTGCGCGCATGCACAGCTGGCAAGTACTGCTCGGCTCTCCCTCTGGCCGCCATTCGGTGATTCTTGCGGCCTCACCTCGTTGTCTTGCACTCGCTCCACTCGCTTTGTTTCTGGAAGATCTGTCATACCCGGCACAATTATCCTCCTCATGGCGTACCGCAGCTGGAATCCCGATTGTAAGGTCTATGTCGGTAACTTGCAAGACAATTGTTTAAAGTCGGATGTTGAGGGTGCTTTCTCAAAATTTGGCCCGCTTAAAAATGTTTGGGTAGCGCGAAATCCACCTGGTTTTGCTTTTGTCGAATTTGAAGATAGTCGCGATGCTGAGGATGCAGTTCGTGCCCTAGATGGAACGTAAGTTGTTGCATAGTTTATATTTATTCATTGTTTATATTTATCATTTTGTTTTTATTTTTCCAGGCGAATTGGCAGTTCTCGGGTTCGTGTTGAAATGTCTCATGGTCGTAGCCGTCGTCGAGGTCGTCGTTACAATAGCCATGAGCGTAGTGATCGCAATGATCGCGGCGGTGGTGGAAGGTAATTGTCTTATTGTTATTTTATTCTTTTTAATGTTTACCAAACAGAGATTACAGGCGCCGAAGTATTTCACGAAGTCGGTCACGTTCAAGGTATGTAGTTGTCATGTATTATAAATATATTAACAAGATAGATATTTTATTGCTCTATAATGATCTTATGTGCTTTCATAACAAACTAACTTATATAGTGATAAACCTTAATATACCAGTTTTATACTTATATTTTACGTATAATTCAATATGCACATTTCTGCATACGCATATAGGTAACACTTATCAACACAGAATGCAGCGTTTTCTTCTGTGTTACTCTTCGGTATTTTGATTTAAAAGCAACCCTCCATCTTGGCATCTTTATCGTCCACTGCGCTAGCTTGCAGAGTGATGTTTATGTTTGATGATGAAAGGCTTTATTATTTAAGTGCCTTTATTGGTTCTTAAATCTCCGCTTCGACTTCGGTTTATTTCGTCGCGTCGTTTTAAAGTATGAGAAATTTACTAATGCCAAATCATAAATTTAAATTAACCAGATCTAATCAAACTTATTACGTTGATAGTTCTTTGTAATCGAATACGTTCTTTACATTTGAAGACGCGCCGTCTTCTTCGTAATCTTTTGATATCATTTTCTACGCTTCCGACTTCGTTAAAAGGGATTCGTTCAACCTTTACACTTCCCCTTTAACGCTCGAGAACTGCACATTGATTTAGGTTTACAATCGACCTTTATATTATTTGGCAAAAATCCGACGCAAAAGCGGTCTTTTACCCTCTTCTAAAGATGAGGCCAACTCCACTCTGCAATTTGCCAACAATTTGAGTTCTGCTAATAGCTTCTAAACATCTGTAAAGATGTTGGTTCTATACTTCGTATTCCATTCTTCTGTCTTCCGATTCTACTGCAGTTTAAAACTACGCAGAAATTGATACATAACCTACTCCTTACTTCTTCATCGCAACATGCTCCATTATGGTATTGTAGCATTTCGATGTAATCGTTACACTGCTCTATCGTTCTTATTGTTTATTTGTTTGAAATATTAAATATCTAATTAAATTGTATTTTATTTCAAGATCCAGATCGCCTCCAAGAAGGCGTTATTCCAGTCGTACGCCAAGTAGATCACGATCCCGATCTCGATCTACATCACGCAATCGTCCCAGAACTCCTCCATCAAGATCTCTTTCACGAGATCGACGTTGAATGTGTGTTGTATTGCAACTAAGCAAAAAATTGAATTATTAATTTGCAACTAATTATGACTATAATTCCAAATTGATCACAAACCCCACGTTTCTATACTTGTACTATTTATAGCACTTGTGTTAGTCATGTTACTATGAGACAATTTTATTTTATATTTACTTAATTTTTCTTTATTTATTTGGTAAGAATTCGATTATTTTTTTTGTGCATGCATGTTTTTATTATTATTAATAAATTATTCTGACTGACCAAATAAAAAAAATAGCCAATTGATAAATCGTGTTACTTGCATCGTACAAAATGGTTTTCTTTGTTGTCATATGTTTTGATTGAAACAGTCGACTCCACTTAGTCCAGTACAGTCTGCAGACTGCAGTAGCTACCACAACATAGTAATGGACCAATTGATATTTGCACAATATCTGCTAATTGAGTGACATGGCATGGCCATTCAGTTTGTCAAGATTTCTCTTTTTAGTATTCAACTTGTTGCCGTTGATACTTAGTAACGATTCCAATTCTGCATTCAACACAAAAAACATTTTGTCTGTCAGTGAATCAGTAAACAATTGCAGCATTCAATTCTGTGAGAACTCTGACTACGGTCCTCAATCAGCTTATATTCCTTGTGAAAACCTGCCTCTTGACTTTTTGGATTGTGACGAGTTAATTGATCACCAAGGAAACGAAACTAGATTAAACGAGTCTGATGGCATCGGTTGTTTGAAGTTCGGAGGACAACATAGCAATGGTATTTTGGTAAAGTAAATTGACCACTGACCCTATAATTTGCTTGTTTCAGAAATTTGTACTGGATCCAGCCGTTGTCAGGTACTCTCTGATATTGAGTGCTATGGCAACCGTACCTTCATCCGTGGCGGTTTTCCATGTCTTCACTACAATGGCCATTATTTCGTAACAACATTACTTTTTTCACTTCTACTTGGCTTTCTTGGAATGGATCGATTCTACTTAGGACACACAGGTACGGCGATTGGAAAAATGCTAACTATTGGTGGCATTGGAATTTGGTGGATTGTGGATATTATTCTACTCGTTACTGGCAATCTAATGCCAGAAGATGGTAGCAACTGGATGCCTTATGCGTGACAGATTCTGTCTACCGGTGTATTGCGTACATGTACATAGTCTAAGATTGTATTGTAAATAATGTTTAACTGATTCGATTAGGGTGCATGCCCATCCTTTTGTTGGAATGCTCATCTCAATAAATCTGTGCAAGACTAATCAAATCACTTGTTTACAATGGCAGTGAAACAACTCGCCAAGCTTATATGTTTACAATGCAAAGATCAACGGTTAATCTGCACACGGCAAAACATGTTCGATTGTTGGGATGAGCTCCCCAGCATGAGCAACGCAATGTTCATCTCTTGCTGAGTGGCCACTCGGTGGCGAGCGAGTGGCGAGTCTTGTCACGAGCAGCACTGATCTCGTGGAAACATCTTTAGTGGAAGCCTGTCCGTGTGTCATTTCGTGAGTGAACCCTTTGTGGAGTGCAATTGCGATTGCTATGTGGCGAGGGGCTCAGATTGACTGGAGCTGATCAGCTCGAGCCCATTGAGGCTGCAAATTCTGCAGTGACTGGCAGTCACATTTGTGCCAGACAGACTCGATCTCCATTGACAGCCTCTGCGAATGGTGCACACTTGCAGTCTGTCTTTTGGTGGCACATTCGTCTGCTCGCCTTCCATCTCGTCACTGCAAAGTACGTCTGCATTTAATAACTTGGCCAAGATGTTTACGCTAATTTAAGAGCTCACAAGTACGAACTTCGAAGACAGACAACTCGATTACTTTGGTCACGGACTGCATTATGCCATCGTGATTGGTGTGCTGCTGTTCAATCTGCAATTGTGCCTGGGTGTCTAACTCCCTCCGATTAGTGTGATCGCAGGGGACTGGGTCTTTGCCTTGTCTCGAATCGGTCCCACTGAGAGGCCAGTTTGTCTGATCCAGAAGTGTCAAACAGGCATTGTCAACAGGGGGCATCGAGACAATGGCACCACTTGGCTGTCGATAGTGCCCACAGTGCCCACGCAGTGACATGTGTTGTCTGTGAGCGTTTATCGCACCAACCATCTACCACCGTGATCGTTGGTACCACTTAACCAGTGAGCGCAATCTAGTCCGCCTTGACTCTGCCTGAGTCCATTAGTGGAGTGACCGTGTGACGTGCCACTAATTCATTGCACTGCCAGTGCACTCTCGGTCGAACAAGTCCAGTGGCCAGAAGAGCATCGCAAACACTGGCCGCGCAATCAGTCCCCAACTTCAATTCTGTACCACACGAAACCAATAGATTCAATAAAGTTTGCCTTTCAATTAGCGACGCGTTCAATTAGATCGAACAGGAAATCTTAATTGACCAAGCTCAGTTCGACGGCACTGACAGCACAAGACCACTTGCCAGTTCGCGTCAATCGTCTTAGTGCCAATTGTAATCGCAATTGGGCTGGTGTGATGGGTTCCAAAAATCTCGTCCTTGCATGGCTGGTGGTGCTGTGTGTCAGCGCAGTGCTGCTCAGCCAAAGGACTCATGCGAACACGTTCATCTGGGACCCGAGTAGTCCTGGCAACATCGACACTTGGAAACGGTAAATAATGGCCGAGTGGTTGTCCGTGCACTAACCTAATCTATCGTATCGCTATGAATAGTCCTTATCCTTCATTTGCAAACCCACCAGTCTGCGTGACCATCCCTGCCAACATGACCCTGTGTTATGGCATTACGTATACCGAGATGCGTCTGCCCAATCTTCTACACCACGATAGTCTCAACGAAGTGATCGAACAATCCGAGTCTTGGAATCAATTGACAAAGCTGAAGTGTCACTCGGACACACAACTCTTTCTCTGTTCCATGTTTACCCCAGTGTACGTTAATGACTTTACGTCGGCGTAATTGCTAACCCCACCAGTTTAGATGCCTTGACCAAACGATTCCACCCTGCCGGTCACTTTGTGAAGCTGTTCAAAGAAGTTGCGAACCATACATGTTGAAGCATGGCTTCAATTGGCCTAGCATGATGCGTTGTGACCAATTTCCGGTGGACAATAATATGTGCATTCAGTCACAATCAAGCAGACCTAGTGCTACTCCAGATGACTCTTCCATCCATCCTTGGCCTAAAGTCACCTTGGACAATGCCGGGCAAGACAGTAACCAAAGAGAAAACCAAGCGGACACTAAGTTGCAAGATGATAAGTTTTACCGAAACTTTCTTGACGTAATCTGCAAGTCTGAGTGGGGTAAGGCTGTATACAGCATTGGCAATGATTATATTTACAGTCTTATTTTGGCAGTGATCAAATCAGGAGTGAACAACATGCAAGCCAACCAAGTGCGAATCAAGAAATATAAAGTGATTTATGGCAATTTGGCTTTGCAAGCACCGTTCAGTGTGGTAATGAACGAGTCGGCCAGTGCCATCACCGATTCGAATACCAACTTCAAGAGAAGACATAAATTTGTTATTGTCGGAGTAGGCAATGGCAAGGAGAGATCTCTCTCGGCTCGGTTCGTGGTCAGTTGGCACAACAACACCGCACAAATCAAAAAGGCAATCAAAAAGGCAAAAACAGGCAACGTCTGCTTGAGGAAAGGTAGAGGAAGAGACCCCACCAAGGTTCGTCGACAGAATCGCAATCGTCACTCGAATCGTAATTAAATACACCTGCTTCTTCTGGTCATGTCTCGTCTTGCTTTTACTTTGAAAGACAGCTTTATTGTTCTACTCAACTTTCCCATGGGACTGAAGTCCATAACGAATAATATTAAACATATTGATTATTTATCGATTTATTTCAGTATTGCCTTTGTTCAACATGAATTTAATTCAAATGAGCCCAATCGGAGGGAGACACTTCATTTATCAAGGCTAAGTAAATTGTGAGCTATCATTTATTTATATCAATTCAAGTTTGCAACAATCATTGAGTCAGTCATTAGTGGGGCTACCAAACCAAATAAACCAGATTTACTTTATCGTACAATGGAGTCGATCCCGAGTGGTCTCATTTTTTTCAAGTGTACATAATCGAACCATTCGTGGCAATGGCGTACTGACCCATTTGAAGATTGTCCAAATGCAATCTGTGCGGGCAATCAGTAGAGTCAGTTGTTTGGTTTGCAGAGTTTAGAACGGTGGTCAGGCACAATGCTATTCTCTCGCAACTCTATCTGTTCAATTGGGTTTATGCTATTGTTTGTGCTTGTGAATGGCATTTCACGTGAAAAGTTTTTGAACCGATCATTCCATGTGGAGCAATGTATGGCAAAGATAGTGGAGGTGATTCAACCGTGCAGCCAAAGAGCGGTGAGCAATTGGAACCTCAATCACAGCCTATTCGTCCCGTCCAAACTGAGCACGTGTTGTGCCAATTGGCAAGTTTACGACTGTTTCATTCAAGCTTCACTAGTAAGTCACTTTTATACGAATTGCACCATCGCTCCTGACTATTTATACTGGTACTGTTCCCATAGGACAATTGCAACTTACTAGAGTTTCAGGCATTGGTGCACAACATGACCATCGATGCTTTGGCCCTGCAGAAGACCAACTGTTCGCGATTCAAGTACCACTCAGAGGAGTGCGCCATGTTCAATGGCTGTAGCATCAAACAGGGCTTTAGTCTAGTGGTGCCCTTCTTTGTTTTACTAACAATCCTTGTGGCTGAATGTATTTGGACAATGAACAACCAATAAAGTGCCATTTATTACCTGCATATGTAAAGACAGTGAACAGACAACTTCTACTTATAGACTAGACTTGACCTCGTAATATTTTCTCGATTATCGAATTCAGGTTAAGATGTTGATTCAGAGTCATATTGATGTACTTTTGTGCATTCAATTCGATCACGTGGCGAATGTAGTACTTCTCCTCATTTACGATGCTGGACACAATCTCGTTGAATGGCCACGAAAGAGACTCGGACACCAGTTGAAAGTTATCAAACGATTTAATGTGCATTGAGTTGATCTTAAGCACCTGTGTGTCAAAGTTAATTTCGAATGACGATTGAAGCAGACATCTTTCCATAAGTAACATTAAATTCCAATTTTTGATTACAATCTTGTTTTTGATGTTTGCGTCTACTTTGAACTGAGCCGTAAGATTGGCCACCTGAAGCATTGATGTAAATCTCCAAGTTGAGGCATTATCTTCGGACAAAAATTTGGTTTCCACAGGTTTCAAGTCCATTAGGCCAAATATTTTAAGGTTGTAAATGTTGGCATCGCCTGTAAAGTTATATTCGTTTATTATAAAAACATGCTTAAAACAAAAGCATACCCCAATGTTTTAACTTGACAAATTGAATATCTTCAATGACCAAAGGTTGCAAGTATTTTCCATACTCGTGCTTCATCAGCTCGACAAACCTAATCACAAATTCTTCTACAACTTTTCGTTTAAGATTTAAATCTTTATTGACAATGTTCAACTTGTCTTGGTTCACATCTAAGGAAAGTGGTAAGAACAAATGAAACAATTGAACAACCAACCTTGATTTGGCGTTTGCTTGTTGTGCCACTGTTGTTTGTTGGCATTGGGCTTCTGGTCGAATGTGAGAATGACTTGTGGCTTGAGAGGACTGTTGTTGATGATGCACGAACCGCGGGTAAAAATCTCAATTTCGCACTTGTCTTTGCCTTTCTGTTCTCGCTCATTTGGCCCAATCTCGTTCAGTCGATCCATCTGGTACATAGCTTGACCTCGCGAGCTGCATGTCAAGCCAAGAAGGATTGCACCGACGAACAATGTGGACGGTCCCATGTTGACAATCGCACGATGCAATGCTTACATTCGAACTAAATTGAGAGCCACTGAATGGCGACCAACTCGACCAACTCTCACCACGCAGAGCTATTCTGACAGACATTCTGCTTCTCGTGATCAAACTGAAGCTAATAAAATTTATAACGGATACAGGATATTGATACTGCCAATTCCATTAATTAACAATTACGCTCTCTGTCGGTCGAGCAATACTTTTAGAGAAATTCGACAAGAATTTGCAAAATAACCACCCATTGACCACACTTACTTGGAGACGAAGTTTGAAAACAAAATAAATCGGAACTTTAACGACTTTATTTGTGCTTAATAAATCATTTGTCAACTTTAACCTCTCTCTCAAAGCAAACAAGCGTTGCGCAGTGCGTACTCGTGATAAATGGAAGCTTCGTTCACATCAAAGCTATATTCACGGTCGATGCTAGCCAAATGGAAATCAGTTAATGGTAAACACCATTCTGAGCTTCGAAAAATGATTGTTCTCTCAGCTAATTGAATCAATTGACGATTGATAACATCCAATTGAGGCCGAATGGTGGCATACAGGTCCACAATGCTAGGGCCAGCAACGAACTTTACATTATTGCATTTCCACTGAGCAAAAAGATATTCTTGAATCTTTCGATTAGCTTGCATTTGATCCTGAAAAAAGTGACTTGACCATACTCGATCTAGTCCGAAAGAGTTGGCTTTCCCCACTACTGAGGCAAGAATCGATTGTTCCCGCTTCGGGTCAAAAATGGCTTTGTGGTTCTGCCATTTGTAGAGAGCTACATCCTGACCAATCTTGAGCCGACTAGCAATGAGGCACAGAAACTGCTTGTATTCGTAGAGCAACTTTAAATCTGGAAGGTTATTGTGACTTAATTAAGAATCTTAAATATTTTATCGAACAGGATTTACCTTTTCCAGAGTGGTCATATGTCGTTGTTTGGTTCTGCAGAAGATGACCACAGTCCAGATTGCCGTTGAATTTGTTCGAAAGACATCTGACATTCGAAACTATCACAGTCAGTACGAGAAACGTCCACACCCAAGTACAAAAGCTCATTTTTAATGACGATTTTCAAAAGTGAGTGAGAAAATCAGATCAAAACACTAACTTAAGTAACAAACTTAGTAAGTACAATGTAAATGAGCACAGATGGGAGTCTGTGTCGGTATGAGAATGGAGGTGTTCGCCATGCCACTCGATGAGAACAGCCAACATAGGAAGTGACACATGTCATCGATCGTGGTTCTATCACCAAAAGTGCTTCTAAGCAAACTGAGCATAGATGCAATACAGTGCTAATTAACACTATTGTTATGACACCGCTTGCTTATTTGCTCACCGGTTAGTCACCATTTTAAATGCATTAATTGACTGTACGGTGGTCTGGTTCAGCTAATTTCACTACAGCTGTGGTATGTCACAAGTGCTGTTGCCAGTTGGAATTGATGCATGTGCGACCAAGATTGCGGCAAAAGAAAATAAACTACCTGCTGATAGCGCTCACATTGCATTGATTATATGTCATATGGTAGATACATCATCGATCGGTTGCCCAGAGGAAGTGTACATCACAAGTGAATCCAAAGAGGCGCGCTAAAGTGTCTAACGTAGCAAAGATGCATGTGCCAGTAATAGAATAACATTGTTATCAACAATATTTATTCTAAAAATGGTTTGTATTAGTGCAGAAAAGCAATTGAATGTCAAACAAATAAAGAACAATAAAACATAATATAAAGAAAAAGATCAGTAAGTCGAGAAATGGTTGTCTCCAGTAATACAAGCCATACTGGACATAATGACCAAAGCAAATCATGTATCGACATAAAACACAAAGCAGAGAATAAGATTCAGTTTAAGATCAGTTTAAGATGCGTCGTGATTTCACAATATCGCCTGTGTTCAATCGACGACGAGGACGGTCATCGATTTCAATCTCCTTTCGCTCACCCTTGGATATTTTCAAAATGCGCTCAGCAATAGATTCGCTTGGTTTAAAGTCATAGCTCTGCAAAAATAAGTTTAATTATTGTAGTATTTTAAAAATTAAAATTCTACTAATACCTCATCATTGTCCTGTTCAGCCATTCGAGAACGAAAATGAGGAATCTTAATTGGCAAAGAATTTGGAGTCTGTTGACTATATCGATTTTTGCCTTGAAAAGAGTAAGGAATATTCTGGACAACTGATGAAGCCATTTTACGAGTGCGTTGATTATTCTCGGTAGATTTTATGCTCAAGCCGGTACGAGAGAAGGGCTCATCGGAAATATCTGTGGCGAATGATTTGGAAAAATGACTGACATCGTTCGAAATGAGACTGTTCTCTTTAAGAGGAAATGTATCTTGTTCTTCTTCTTCTTCATCATCGAAATAAACAGCTTCTGGGACTGCTTTCATGTTACTCTCGACATCAATGTCATCAATATCGAAAAGGCCATCGAAGTCAGCTGACCGAATTTTTTGTTTGGAATATGACGAGTCTTTTATAATGTCTTGTTTAAAGTAATCGGAATTAATTTCCATCACTATAATAAAAATATCATTTTAGTAAAAGCAATCAACATTTAAAGCATACTCTTTGATTCATCTATGGAAAATCCACTATCGTCAGTAACAATTGTGCCCAAAGCGGAATCGTTATCGTTTTCCTTGTCAAATGAATTAGAATCATTCAGTAAATCATGGCTTTGTCTAATATTTTGGACCAAGTCAAGAAAAATTTTCTTCTCTTCTAACACATTTTGACGTAATTCTTCAAATCTTTTCATCTCTTCTAACTGGAAGCGTTTAATACGACTATCCATTTCGTCTTTTTCATTTTGTAAGAATTTATTTACTTTATCGGATGCGTGCATTTCAGCGTCAGACAAATATGCCAGAATTTTGTCTTCAAAATTAATATCAGGGTTATTACTGACTATTTTGTCAGTGGAATTCAATTTCAGTTTTCTGGGCAAAACAATATCAAAAGTAGAAGAATATTCAGGGCTAGACTTCAATATTTTCACTTTTTCGGCTTCATTCTAAATTTAAGACAAAAAGAATAGATTGCGTATAAATTAAAAACTAATCAATTATGCAAATTACCAAACAAATAAGAACAAGGCTATCGTGTGCAAATGACTTATTGAAATTCGCATTTTCAGAATTGATCAGTATCGCATGAGTCTCTTTTTCACAAATCGCACAAAAGTTGATTTGCAAATTGCCAACATTCCTTTTCATACATAGAAAACTGTGGCGCTAAAATAGATATATTAAATTATTAATTTGAGTAAAGGATCACAAAACATACTATTTCCACAGGCTCAAAGATCTTGAGTTTGATCAATTTTGAATTGCTAAGAAATTGTCCAATTTCATTTCGTGCTTCGCCAGAAATGGAATCGACCAGTTGATGGACGAAGTTAACTTCATTCTCGGTTACATCTTCTGAATTGCCCTTAACAGCCACATTAAGACAATCGCAGACAAACTCCTTAATCATGGTAAGTATGTCCAGGAACAATTTAGATTAAGACAATGTGTAATTCGGGTATTATTAATTCTTCATTATTGACCCAAAATCCAAATGTTTTCACTGCAAATAAAGAATAAAGTTTAATAATAAAAGTTTGTTATCACAGTGAAAATCTTTTGTGTGACAGGAGCAAAGAACTACACTCAAGACTCTTGAGTCTCTTCACTCTATGACTTCCACAACAATACCTGTTTATAATAAATGTTGACAATGGTTAATGCCAAATCAGGTGCGAAGATAATAGCAGCAAGACATGCAAGTCAACTAAAGACTCTGCTGTATAAACATCACGGCGGTCCTCTGAATCGATTGTAAAACAATCATAAATAATTCAATTTGAAGACAGTCGTCCTTTTCGACTAATAGTTGTTATTGTTGTGATGATAGCAACGCTGATAAGACGGTGAGAGGAATGGCAGACAGATTTGGGTAAAGTGACACAGACATGGATCGCACACTGTTTTGGCCGTCTTGGCGGTTCGATTTGACACTAAATGTGTTTGTGCTGTACGAATCCAAGGGAATATCTTGTGGCAAGTGTCAAGCAAAAAGAGCCACCAAAGTAGCACTGCGTGACAATGCTCCCAATGTTGTCAATAGTGCACAAGACTGATTCCTACCCCGAGGCCCGTGATGGTTTAAACAAACTTTGTGTTGGGCTTGTGTTGACTTCGCAGTTACACTTCTCGGTGTGTGCTTACAAAGTCGTCTGCAGCAACAACAGCAACAACACAATCAGCAGTGCGCAGAGGCAAACTCGAATAGTACCGGGTGGCTGCACTTGCACTCTTCATCACACAACCAAATACTGGTGCAATCTGATCACTGGACACTATATCTCTACTTGATCAATCAATTGTCGACCAAAAACTTGTGACAGTAATGACAATCAAGATTAATACTGATAAACTTATCTGTCAAATGTACTTTGGGTCCTAAAGTGCTCGTCATTGACAACTTGTCGGTGCTCAACTTGCACAACAATCGATAGACATTGGTTAGTCAATAGATGAAATTAGTTAAGATATATGATCAAACTCAATCGAGTAATTGTTTCGATTTTTGTGCTTAGATTGCATTTAAAAATTCCAGAATTAGATTTATATTTGTAATCTTGTCAGCCATGGCAACAAAAGCAGAACTGCTGTACCAGTCGGCAACACGCATGCGTGTTTGTGTGTTTAAATGCAAACAAGGACAGTGAGAGTGGCAAGCATCTGGAGAAGACCAGTCTGCACTCGACTCGACTCACTCCTTATTACTTGTTCGCAATGTTCACAGCTCACTGGCCAGACAAGCCACATTCTAGCAGTGTAACACTCGAGTGTACATACTCGAATAAGCTCACTAATGACTAACAAGCCTCACTTTCTGGTCTCACACACCTCTCACACAATTCTACTATCAGATGATGATGACCAGTTGTTGCTGTTTCGATTGTTGTCACACTCGTGGGCTGCAAAAATGAATGCATGACAACACTTGCACTCAAATACAACTTTCCTTTACACTGTTAGGTTTTATTACTCTGGGTCCACTATTCCGGTTTCGGAATAAAGTTTGTGCAACGATGCTTTCAATTGGACAATAATCACAAACGCTTGTTTGCATAAAACAAATGAATGAATAGCCGCAATTACGGATAGAGCAATTCAAATGGAAAGAACAGTGACAAATAGTTTTGTATGGTCTGTTAGGCGCATTGTCACATGTCAAAATGACAAATTTGATCGAATTGTTCTCACAAAGCAGCAATTCAATCTTTATAATCCATGTAATGAGATTCAAAACATTAAAACACTTTCTTGGCGCGCCAAATCTCAATTTCAAATACGCACTTAACTGCCATCTAGTGTCGCCGCCAAGTTACAATTTAAAGATTGTTACTGACAAGTGAGTTTTTGTTTGATTTTTGGTAAGTAAAGTTTTGTTACTTGGTCAATTGATCCATGAGACTAATTCGATTTGCTGTTTCAATCAAATGTTTAGACTATCTATCTTTCCTGAAACCTTTTGCAGTTCACAACATTGCCAGCCAATAGCGATATTATTTTGAAATTAATAATTTGTCAATGAGTGTGTAGTGTCGGTGGAATGGTTCATGTTGACGAATTGAAATTTGTGACATGTTGACAAGTCACTTATTGATTGTTGAATGTGCAAACAAAACTGGCACGTGCATCACAGACAAAATCGGTGGTCAACTCGAAAATAAATAAACAAATGCAATTTGAATCGGAACAACCTGCACTGTACAAAGGCGAGTGTGGCGTGGCAGTGTGGTGCGCATGCGCCTGCCAGCGCAGCCCTTCCCACCTGGCAGTCTGGCCGTGTCCTATATACGCGAGTGGCGCTGTTTTGTTTGTGCCTGTTTGTTCGCTGTGTGGCCACTTCGTCATTGTGCTCTCTGCTCGACGCGACGTCTCCCGATCTGCTCGAGCCTGGTTCTCGTCGATTGGGCCCCTCGCAACTGTGCTCTGCATGATGGCCTGGTCCCGGTGCAAAGGCGCTCACGACGTATGCATCAAGCTGGCTGTGAACCACCACTCACCGAAGCAGTGATCATCGGCGACAAGCATCCAAACACACTGCACTCGGCATTCTCCACACCCTAGGTCCTTCACAGTTCGTCTCAACTCGCCATTTCCATCAGCACTTTGTGATATTAGTCATCATTAGGGCATTGTTTGGCTCAAGCTACACACACACAGCTACAAACCCTTGGCACCAAGAAGTGTATGCTAACGTATGACGCAAAAGTACAACCATCGTTTGGAAACAGACGCATTTAATACAGCCTTGGTTGACATAGCTTGTCTACTATACCAATGTACGTCGAACGAAAGTCAGCCAATCAAATCTAGTTGGTTTTTTACTTATTTCGTCACCAACTGAGTCAACTACAATCCATATTTATTATAACTCGCCTTTTGTACAAATTGTTTTTGCACCAAGTCGTGAATGGTGAAACGGTCCACGAATGAGTATTATGGCGCATTGATTTGCATTGGAAAGTGGATTTATTTAGAAGATAATATATTCTCGTGTGATTGTATGGGACAGTTCCATTCGAAAGTACAAAAATGTAATTAACAATCCGGCCATTCTTTTAGCAAGCATTCATTTTATCTACACCTCAACCATATAAATGAACTTTATGTGCTCAATGAAATCGTCCTGATATATTTTAGTTTGTTTTTGTTGTCATTTTTGATATATTTCAGTGTGTTTTTATTTTGTGTTCTTGAATCAAGGTTGAAACCAGTGCGTCTTATGCTTCTTCAAAATTTTATTATTAAAAGTAAGTCAATTGGAACTATCCATGTTATGATGACTTTTTCGATCTATACTCATTGCCTATTCAATGGATTTACAATTATTTAGTCTATGATTTGGTTGCATTGCTTATTAGTCTTGCTATTGTTGAATGTTTCTCTTCTCACAAAGTGGAGTCAGCAATTATTTCTTGTGACAGCTATGATCATGAACGGTGAGTCGACGCCAGTGGCAATGTCCAGCTGCTAGTCTAGAATGTTCTGTCAAAATTGCAATGCATGCATGTCTTCCATGACTCGTAGCTGATTGTTGTCTCACTAGGAAAGCATTCATAACGAAGACTTTTAAATGCTCTTCACTTTGCTATTGCAATTCTGAGAAACGTCATACGTGCGCACACAGGTACTGGGACCACAACTGCTGTGTGTGCCTTGTATTTTTACCTTATTTATATGTGATTATAATCGTTTCGTTCGATCTTATTTTTATTATTAATTTTATTTATAGATAGAGCAGATTTAGATTATTTTGACATGCATTGCTCATTGCTGAGAATTACTTAAACTTAAACTAGTATTACATATACATACATGATGCATGTAATGTGACTCATATTGATTTCTACTTTGTACTTTCTTTTCTAATGTGATTCATTTCTATTCTAGTTCTAGCTGCTAGAATCTAGCATTTATCGAACCTACTATCGATTTCACAATTGCAACTTTGTCTGATTTTGCTTGCTGGTAAGGTAATTGGTTGACTTTGTTGCAATGACAACTCTGTTCATTGCCAATGTTTGGATTGTATACTCTTCTTTACGACCGCTTTTATTATTATGAATTTATGTGCACATTTGCTATGTCGAACCTAGTTTCTCATCTGCATACATCTGTTTTGCACTGAGTATTTGTGCATTTGTTTCAGTAATTAAGCAGTGTGTTTATTATTGTCTTATATTTTTGCTGGTGCGCTTTACTCTTAGCGTTTTTATTTTCTATGCTCTTGAATCTTTGATATGAATCTTGAATAGTTGGTGTTACTCTTTGCAATTCTCTTTTGGCTTTTCCCCGCTCCCTACGTGGCCATTTTGAAATTAATGGCCTCAGTTGACTGGGCTTCAGTGTCGCCTTCACTAGACTGCTCCCACCAAGTAGGCTTTGTTAAGTGATTGCCATTATCGAAGGCCTTCCTGTGCTTGTTTTGTGTGGCTGCCGGACTTAAATTGAATTGACGCGATTATTGCGAGCACAATGTGTGCCCATCATACCAATCATGCACGCATTAATCATAGAGCCTATCGCCTAATTCATTCGATCGGCTGATTGAACCCGCGACTGTTTGCTCAGCGCTACTGTTGGATTGATCCTTTATGTCTGCGTCTGTTTCCTGCTTGATAAGTCTAGCCACTTTGATCTTGGCCCGAGTGTTTGCAATTGGAATTTGGCGTTTTTCATCGGGCATGTTTCGTCAATGAGAGACTGCAAGATACAATGCAACCACGTTTGATGCATTGTTCCCATGTCTTCATCCTGTGCCTGCAATGTGCACATGCTTACAATTGTAATGATTAATGTGCAGAATTAGTACAACTAGTATATGCCATTTTTATTCTTCTTCTCGAGCTTGTCGTCGAAATACTGACATTGGCGCAGTTAGGTTTCTTTTTCAACTTTTGTCGGGGATGTCGTAATGGAGGCTAGCCAGCAATGAGCACATAAGCACCACAACAAACAACCGCATTCGGCGCGCTTAAGCCGTACTGGTTCCGTCTAGATATTTGCAACCACACTCCTATTTATTATAAACCGACGCTGCACTTGATCCATATAAACAGCACCAACTTAATTTATTGGCTTGAATGCCACTTTTTTGCAATGAAGGTCACAACTGTGTTTCAATTTCAATGCGAATCAGTTCCAAGATATTAACATATTTTTATTTTATTTTACAGGCCTGTAATGCTTGTTAAGGGCGAATCAGCTTCGATCAGCAATAATAACAACAGTAGAAGTTCATACGTCAAACTAGTGTGTGATAATTTAAGCGGCGACGTTGTCGACAGCAATACCTTGAGTGCATTTGTTGTTCCGGTTGCTTCTAACCGACAGAACTCAGAATCAAGCTTGACTTCGGCGCCATACGAATGCAGCAGTCGCACAAGCAGCAATAGCAGCAATCGTCAGTTTGACAGTTACCGATTGCATAAACGACGCCGTCTGGATACGATCATCAGCGAACTGAACCACAGTTCTGGCAATGAACATAATAGCTTCACAATCAGAAGTAGTTTATTGAATGACAAATGTTTGGCAGAGTGTTGCGCCAATCAAGTTGGGGACATTTCCTCCACCACTAGCTATGAAGCAGGCCTTAATGCATCTGTGAACAATTCTTTACTCATCACTCGTCCAATTGCGATCCAACTTGCAAATCACTCAAAGATAGAATTCGACGATTATCGAAATTTTGTAGGCCACTTAAATCATTCTTTACAATACCAAGACACTTATTCTCACTACAGTGATAAGTTTGATAACATTGCAGTCAATTTGTCCTATGATCGACAAAAAGAGGATAGTTATGCTAAATCAACGCCCAACAAGCATTCACATGTAAGTTTGGTTTTATTTGATTTGTATTTCATTGTTACTTATTCGTTGTATTTGCTTATTTCAGGACCCGTACACGTTAAAGCGCAAACTTTGTGATAATGGCAGTAGTGGTGAATTGTTTCTGTCCAAAGGCAAATTATACTCCGACCAACGAATCCAAATTGAATCAGGCAAGTTATTTCTATAGATACTGTTTGATGATTTTATTTTAATTATCAATTATCATTTTAAATAGCATTTTCTAGCAAGGTTCTGGCTGGCGATTTTCTTCTAAAAGATTCTGATTTTTTGCCTGCGAGCACTTTGTCGGTGGCAGGCTCTAGCACTGCCGCCAATACATCAATCACCACGGCTCCTGCAACTTCGAAAGCGTCTTCCTCGAATTCCGAGGGAGATTACCAGTTAGTGCAACATGAGGTGCTTCAATCAGCCAACCATCACTATGAAGTGTTGGAATTTTTGGGACGAGGTACCTTTGGACAGGTTACCAAGTGTTGGAAGAAGGGAACCAACGAGATTGTCGCCATCAAAATCTTGAAAAACCACCCTTCATATGCCCGTCAAGGCCAAATTGAAGTGAGTATTTTGCACAGATTGAGTCAAGAAAATGCAGACGAGGTATGTGACTACTTTTTTATTCCTAATCCTCTGGTTTTGACACTTTGTATTTTCAGTGGAATTTTGTACGTGCATACGAGTGCTTTACTCATAAGAACCATACATGTCTGGTCTTTGAAATGTTGGAGCAAAATCTTTATGATTTTCTCAAACAAAACAAATTCAGTCCTTTGCCACTCAAATTAATCCGTCCAATATTACAACAAGTTTTAACTGCTCTTCTCAAGTTGAAGGTAATGTTTCTTACTTTACTGAAACATTTATTAATTGACTATTTTTAGCAATTGGGTTTGATTCATGCTGATTTAAAGCCCGAGAACATCATGCTTTGCGACCCAGTCCGACAACCATTTAGAGTAAAGGTTATAGATTTTGGCTCTGCCTCGCATGTCTCAAAAGCAGTTTGTTCTACATACCTTCAATCTCGATATTATCGTGCTCCGGAAATTATTCTTGGTTTACCTTTTTGTGAAGCGATCGACATGTGGTCACTTGGTTGTGTAATTGCCGAGCTGTTTCTCGGTTGGCCGTTATATCCCGGTTCGTCTGAGTACGATCAAATTCGCTATATTTGTCAAACACAAGGCCTACCTAATGAACATATGCTGAATCAAGCAACCAAAACAAATAGATTTTTTTATCGTGAAACAAATTCTAATTATCCTTTTTGGCGATTAAAATCTCCTGAAGAACACGAAGGAGAAACAAATATTCGATCAAAGGAAGCTCGAAAGTACATCTTTAATTGTTTGGATGATATGGCTCAGGTAAATGTGCCTAATGATATTGAAGGTCCAGAATTGCTTGCTGAAAAGGCCGATAGAAGGGAATTTATCGACTTGTTAAAGAGAATGCTCACTCTCGACCAAGAACGGAGAATTACTCCCGGCGAAGCATTGAACCATAGTTTTGTTATTCTCAATCACTTTGTCGATTTCAACCATTGCTCGAATGTTTTGAATTGCATCAAAATGATGGAGAATTGTCGAAGAAGGACGATCAACTCTAGCAATTCTACTGGTTCGTTGGTAAACAATTCAAGCCATCATTCATACGATTCTTCTCTCACTGGTGGTCATCAAGCCATGGCCATAATGAACAATTTCAATTCGTCCTCCGCTAATGTGCCCACAATATCTTTCAATAACCATCTTTCTGCCAACAATACCACTGCACCACAGTCAGCCAATGCTGCTGCCGCGTACCAGTTTCATCCGTCGACTAACTTCTACCCAGCTCATAATCCCCTTTCCAATTCTTCTCAGAACAACTCCACTTCCAGATCTAATGGGCAGCAATCAGCCATTGCTCGAGCTGCTGCTATTTCTGCTAACCAATATGCTGCTGTTGCTCGAGCAGCTGTTGTTGCTGCTGCCGCTTCTGGAAATGCAAGTGATCCATTTGTGACTCACCCTAGTTCGTCTCTTTGTATGCCTTCGATACTTTGTTCTAACCCTTATCAAAACTTGAATTCACCTGCTGCAAAGCATCCCAGTATGATGCCTATGGCTGCGGCAGTTCAATTTCAACCATCAGCTTCCTTCTTTACCCAAATGGCTGCTGCAGCCGCAGCAACCAGTGGTCAACAATATGTGCCTGTATCGGTTGTTGAACAAAACGGACGTCAAATGTTACTGACCAATCCGGCTGCTGCTGCCGCTGCTGCTATTCAATCTGGCTGGCCATCAAACAACGGAGGAAGACAAATGTTTCCTGTACCCTCCGCCTGGCAACAATTTCCTACCGGAGGACGCATTCAACAACCTTCTTTGACTGACGCCACTGATGCTTGGAGTCGTTCTTTTATGCTTGAACGCGCTATTTTACCTGAACAAGCAGCGGCAGCTGCCGCAGCCGCTGCTATTTTGCCCATGGAGTTTCATCATGACCAAGCAGCAATATATGAACAACTTCGGAATGGTGGAGTTGAAAGGGCTGCAGCCGCTGCTGCAGGTTCTAATATAATTCAAACGGCCAATGTTTTTGGTGGAGCTCCGTGGAATGCGGTTGTGGCTGCCTGTGGTCAACCAACAGCAGCACACCATTCTTCCTCGGCTTCAGCTTCCCACCACCAGTATTCGGCAAGCGCGAGCAACAGCGCCAGTAATCTTAATAATCAAAATCATATTTTTTCTAGTACTCACAATCCAAATATATTTTCGGCAATATCTGGCCAATCGAGTTTGTCAAAGCGCAATAATGTCGCTAACTTGCCTTGTAACACTGTAAATAATCTGATCCCTAAACCTGTCAAAATGAAAGAACACATTTCGCCTGTCAAGAAGCGGGCTAAAGAATCGTCACCACCTAAATGGCAAGATATTAACTCGTTTCGTAACATTGAATCTAATTTTGCCGAAAATAATTTACCATCAAGTTCAATCAATTCACCAAACTTAGTTTTTCGAAATCATTACGAGCCAAGCAGCAGCAAAATCACAAGTAGTTCTTCGATAATTCGCAATCTTTCACTCAATCATTCGAGAAAGTCAACTCACCCTCAGCACCAGACCATTACCATTGAGGATACTCCATCTCCAGCCGTTAGTGTAATTACAATTAGCGATTCGGACGACGAGAAGCAAGCTGACAGGTCAGTTTTGTACAATATATTTCCTAATATTAACGTATGAATATTTATATTTACAGTGCGGCAAAGTTTTTAGGCGCAAACATTCATTCGTTTGTTCATTATAACAAAACTTCAAACAATTCTGTTTCTACCACTGGAAGCGTAGTCGCTTTAACTCCAGAAGAAGAATTTTCTCGATACACTAACAATGCAAATATCAACAAGTCTTCTTCTCTTGTGTTTGATCGCTATAATTCAAAGGCAGCCACATCTTCAAATCTTGTTCATTCTTATTCCACCTCTGCTATTGTTAAGAATCCCCAACAACACATTATGCCTAGTGCAGCTGACACTACTTCTGCTTTTGCTGACTCCAATTTTTATCAAGATGGTAAGTTTTATGTGAGTACTAATAAATTTTTACAGAGTTTTTTGTTAAACAGAAAACTTGTGTCAAAAGAAAAGGATACTTGCTAAATCACAAGCTCTCAGTAAACTTTCAACAAGTCATCATAACTTTCAGCAGCAACAACTTGTGACGAAACAAGAATCAATTTCTAACGAGGATGAGGATTCTCTTTGTGGTCGTGTCAATCATTTGTCTGCAAGTGGTAATATTTGGAATCGGCCAGATTTAACGCATTCGCAATCCTTTTCTCGTCATCCAAAAGTTGAGCACACAAATGACTTGAAAGTTTTCGAACTTGGACTCTCTTCAAACGGAATTGTATGTGTTTATTTAAAAAGTTTCATTCATTACTAATTCGTTTTTGTAATTTAGCGAAATATTAATGTGGACTGTGGTCGAAACCCAACCTCTGTATTAGTGGCAACTTCACAATTGTCACCTCTGAGTCAATTCACTCAACAGTCACTTTATTCGCCAAATCCGGCGGATAATCAAATGATCTATCGAGACTATGCAGCTGCTGCCGCGGCTGCTGTGTATGCTTCTTCGAATCAGGCCACATCAGCGGCTTACTTATCACCAGTACATGCAAAACAACTCATTGGTTCTAATTCAAATCAGTCAAATGGCACAAGTGGAATTTTTGCTACAAGCACAAGTTCCACTTTGAGCAGCCTCAACATCCCGGTCCCTCCACCAGCACATCACCAATCGTCAGCAAGTGCTCATCATAGTTCGCTCTCAGCTAGTTCGTTGGCCGTTAATCCAGTCAATTCACACGGCACATACGCTTATTCCCATGGTTTAGCACAATCGAGCAACCCATTACCAGCTCACATTCAGCAGACATCAACCCATCCATACCCGCAACTTCATGGAACAAGTGCTGCGAATATATCAAATACAGCGGCCATGTCAGCTATTCAATTTTCACAGCCAAACTATTCTGCAAACTATGTTGGTCCAATTCAACCTTTGGCCGCTGCATCATCCAAGGCTTCTCAGTACTCGAATATATATCAACTATTTGCTGAATAAAAAATCAAATTACTAAGTGGTCAGTCGGAATTTGTTCCCTCATATCTCAATCTCAGTTCATACGCCGCAACCGCACTGTGAATTGTAACTAATCGTGATAACTTTCATTTGCATCTCGTTCTCCAAACATTTCTTTCGCATTGCCTTCACTCAAATCACCGATCTATCATGGCCACTGTCAATCTTGCCTTTTAATAAACTCATTACCTAGATTACGCCTTGAATAGCATGCAAAAGTACACATTGCAAATCACGAATTACTTGTAGTTTTGCTTCGAAGCTATTATTTGGTACCCCACAAATGTCTATTTTGAATCAACCAAGCAATTGCTTACTGTATTTGTCTATGCGGATTTACCCTGAACACGTTCCGCCTGAATGATCGATTGTATTATGGCCAATGGCCACTACATTACACACTGAATATAGACTCGCACCCACAACTCATTTGTTCCACTCTTATTGGACCTAAGTGTGATTCTTTCAATAGCTTCCATCCGACTCACCTGTTCGGAACTCACCTCATGTAATATAGTCTCTCCATTTGGACAATGCTGGCACGAATGTGATTCATGATGTAAGCCAAGCACTGTCCTCCCACCAGTCAATGTCCAACTCTCGATTGTGCTGCACATATCCGCAAGACATTGCTTGCTTGTAAAATCTGTATTTGCTAATTTGCATCAATAAAAAAAACGCGATATAAGCAAGCCCACCGAGAGTGTAGTGTGACTACTAGTGTGTCATTGGATATTGCCACCTGTCTGGTCCAGTTGGTCAGTCGGACTGGGCCACGTTTGGGAGGTTGTTCACAGTGGTGCAGTGTTGAGTGTGCACCGGTGCCTGGCAGTGGCATTCACTGGGCCATTGGGCCTGCGACTGCGCCACTGGAAGCATATCCAGGCGGGAGGCAGAGGAAGCATGCGTGCTGTCATTTCTACTGTGCCTGATCCATAGGCGCCAGGCGACCGGCCCAGTGGACTGTTGGCCTGCCCGGCCCGGCTCAACTTGCTCCGAGTGCCTGTAGGGGACGCGGCTGACGCTTTTGCACTGACACTGGAACGGTGCAGTGACTCGGTGGCACCACTGACACCGCTGCTCTTGGACTGCTGTTTATGTGCATTGTTGGCTGTCTCAACTGGCACTCCACCCGCGACCCAGCTGCACCAGTGCAAGTGCCACATTGGCCCCAGCTCGAGCCCTATTCAACATTTGCTCTTCTCTGCGTCCATACTCTATTCTCGCCCTACTCGCCATACAAAGCTGACCTCGATGTTTACTTTCCTTTCCGTAGCGATTCTGAGTTAAATTGATTTGTGACTAGCACCACTGGCGTAAGCGTCACAGGATGTACACGCGATCAAAGTGGCAATAGGAATGGCAATCAAAGGATGTGATTCATTCAGAATAGAAATGTGCCTGGTGAAGTGATTTGTGCATTGTCTCCACGATTGATTCGAACGATCCTAATTGGTTCTTTGTGTGTTGAATAGTGTTTATACGCGAATTGAGCCAAATTTGCACTCCCTCATGACGAACCATTGAAAATAAACAAATGTGTGTTCTTTGGTGAAGTTTCTTTCTAACCTCGACCATGTCATCGTTGCACACTTTTATCCCTTCTTCTAAGGTATGCAAAGTATATAATAATTTCTCTTTGTTCATTTAAAGCATCAAGCCTTTTTATTTTCTTTGAATTTATTGAAAAAAGTTTTTTCCTGATTTAATGATTCTAATGATTGCTTTGATACTTATTATTATGTGTACACTTACCAAATATATTTGTTCTGAAAAGATTAGCTTTAAAACTCGTTAATATTTTATTTAAATAATTTTCGCTAAAAACTAATTTGGCTTTTAATTGATTTAGCGAGCACTAAAATTTATTTTATAAGCACTTTTTCAATTTTTCTGTTTGCCCGATTCTATCAATGAGTATCCACGGTCTAAAAATACTCTAATTATTATTAGATAGGTTTGTCTATCATGTCACATATGTCTGGGTCACTCTGCTTCAAGGTTGCTACGGTTGCAGCCGCACCTTTTGCACATACTAAGTTGGCTCCCAATGGACGCATGCCTAGTTCCTTGACGCCCAGCAGACATCAGTCGACTAGCGAATAGCCTGTCAACCAACTTGTTTCTTGTCAACTACCAACTTGATTCTGCTTTATCTTCTGCATTGCCTGCTGCCTTTATTGGCCAATTTTCGCAGTCATAACTTTAAGGCCCTATATACACTTGGGTGAATGGTACACCCGGCCACTTTCCGAACATGAGCAGAGATTATCCATTCCTTTGGATCTGTTCTGTGATGTTCTCCTCTTTCCGCATCTACTTCCAGAATGCTGAGACAGTAGGAATAGGGATAAAGAGGAAAGGAACGAATTATGAAAACTAGAGACAGCGACGGCTTTCTTCTGCTTTCCTGTTTCTGCTAGGAGATTGCATCGGGCGCAATAAAGCATCCACTCTGTGGAACGAGTCTAGTCCTGCCATTAGCGAGCACCCGAAATTGACGCAACCGCACCAAGCGCTGGTTCGAGGCCACACAAGGCAGAGCTCTTTCTATATATCGATCAATCGGAATCGGTCTCCCTGCCTAAGTGGTCTCTATTTTCAATTCTACTGCCACTGCCCGTCCGAGCTGCGAGTCTGCCTAACTGGTGCAAAGTTGCAGTGAGTCAATGAGCAGACAGTCTGGCAGGACAGACACTTTGTACCAACACTCGAACGCCACCATAGATATTCTCCTCTAGTGGTGTGGCTCGTTGGCAAATTCAGTACCATTAATACCGACCGCCGCCCATCGTCATTATTTTACCTCTCGGTTTGAGACATCTCTGCCTGCACGTTCTTTTTATAATGCTGCAAGAGTATAGCTTCCGACTTGGTGATCTCGATCATATGAATTTCGGATAGTTCACTTGCAAGTGATATCAAGACTTTCAATCTGCATCAACTGATCGTTTCACTTTTTTGCAGGGTTCATCACTTTACGGCCAAACCTATTTTATTCTCTAGCGCCCATTCTATTCCATATAATTTATCATTACCACCAGCGATATTTTCAAATTCTAGTCACAATTCTCAAGCCAATTTAATTAATCTTCACTATAACCTTATTCGACCTTAAGTGAATCAAACATTTTCTGCAAGTAGGGCACGTTCCAAACAGAAGCTAACGTGATTTGTTGCTTTTACCAGAGCACAACTTTTGGATCAATTTGTACCATCATTCAATTTTGACCATCAACTCATTTCATCGTCTCATTCATTGGCGCCATTAGCAGCAGCCAGTGAAGCATCGATTTTGTTTCTGTTCGTTTTTCAATCGTTTGCTAACCATTACGACACTAACACATATCTGCGGAGCCATGGGCTGTGCTATGTCCGCTGAAGAGCGGGCTGCTCTTGCACGCTCCAAACAAATTGAGAAAAATCTCAAAGAAGATGGAATACAAGCTGCAAAAGATATCAAGCTTCTTTTACTTGGTAAGTTTTGTCTTACATCATATACAGCAAATGATTTGAATTAGCTATCAAAGACACACAGTGACAGTGTTTAATGAAGTCTTTCTTTATCTTCCGCCATTTGTGATTTATGTCTATGTCTATTTAGATTTGCTTAAGACAAACACAGACCATGTTATAAATAGATTCTTGGAAGCATCAATGTTTTAATGTAATAAAAATTCTTGCCATACGTTCACAGTTCATTAGCACTTGACACTCATTTTGGAATTCTCAGTTTTATTAATTACAGCCATTGATAATTGATTATTTTTATTATTTGTTATTATTTGTATTTGTATTTTCAATTTATAGGCGCTGGTGAAAGTGGTAAATCCACTATTGTGAAACAAATGAAGTAAGCGTTTTGTGTTATGTTTTTTCATTTGTAAAGTAACTTTGTTTTTATTCCTTAGAATTATTCACGATTCTGGCTTTACCACGGAAGATTTCAAACAATACAAACCAGTTGTATATTCAAACACGATTCAATCAATGGTGGCAATTTTGCGTGCAATGCCTAATTTGGGTATATCATTCGGGAGTCCAGACAGAGATTCAGATGCAAAAATGGTTTTCGATGTGGTTTCTCGAATGGAAGACACAGAACCATTCTCAGACGAGTTGCTTTCTGCCATGAAACGATTGTGGGTGGATACAGGCGTCCAAGAATGTTTTGGCCGATCAAATGAATATCAACTTAATGACTCTGCCAAATAGTAAGTAAAGCCCTGTATTTGCTTTATCTTATATTTTTGTTTGTTTGAAACAGCTTTTTAGATGATCTAGATCGCTTAGGAAAGAAAGATTATATGCCAACCGAACAAGATATTCTACGAACTCGTGTCAAAACCACTGGCATTGTGGAGGTGCATTTTTCTTTTAAAAACCTTAACTTCAAATTATTCGATGTTGGCGGCCAGAGATCAGAGCGAAAGAAATGGATTCATTGTTTTGAAGATGTGACCGCAATCATCTTCTGTGTAGCGATGTCTGAATACGACCAAGTTCTTCATGAAGACGAGACCACTGTTAGTACTTCATCGTTTGTTTGATTTTTCAACTTACTGATTTGATCTTTTCTTTATTCTATTTACAGAATCGAATGCAAGAATCCTTGAAACTTTTTGACTCCATATGTAACAACAAATGGTTCACTGATACTTCTATTATACTCTTTTTGAACAAAAAAGATTTGTTTGAAGAGAAAATTAAGAAATCGCCGTTGACAATTTGCTTTCCTGAATATACGGGTGAGTTCTTTTTCCACAAATTAATGTATTTACAAATTGTTCTTGTTCGTAACGTACAACGTACAATTTCCTTAGAATGTAACGTACGTGTGTGTGTGTGTGTGTGTGTGTGTGTTGTGTTTGTGTTTTTAGTATATTTCAGTGGAATTTGAAAACGATGAACATTATTTTGAACGGTTATTTATCCCTATTAACTTCATCAGTGATTGGGCACAACAATTTTGGACGTATTTGCTAGCTCAATGTTCAATTCGCATGTTCTTTCTCGATAATGGTTTTGTCTATGGGCTTATTATTGAAAAGGAATGTTTCTATTCACAACAAATTGATTAATTGAATGGCCTCTCTACCTGTGCACTAATCGAAAATCGATATTACTTCCCACGAATTGTATTATAAGTCAGTCTTGCGTTCGCGCACATTGTGTCGTTGGTCTTTAATAATCGTGCAAAATAGAGATAAATATAAACTAATGTGAGCTAATATACTAGTAATTGTCCTTCCTATTATTATGGCTTCATTTAATGCATTTATGTAAACATTTAGTTCTTTGACATTTTTTAGTCTTCTTCGGCGAATCTAATTCACTAGTTTATGTTAATTTTATTATTTGATCCATTGATTGAAATCTAAGTAAATTATAGGACCATATTATAAATGTTTTCTAATTTATCCAGTTTATTCATCCATGTTATACAATACGTCAATACAATCACGTGAGGGGTTTGTTTTGTACAGTATTAATCTTTACATTTATAAATTATAGTATGAGTTGCTTTCAATTTTGTCTTTGCTTATTGAACTAAGTTATGAACTTGAGTGAATATACAGTTATGTCCACTTGTTTGTGTTCTAGATCGATCACCTCGGAAGTAATTAAACTTCATTTGACCACCAAAGTGCACTTCTGAATCAACCTTGCAATTTCAAATTTCAATAGATTATTTTTATCTTTTGCCTCAAGCTTTTCCAAACTCTGTCATTTAATGACCAATTGATATTGAATTTTACTTTAAATTCACACTTCATCTCGATAATATTGTTTTTGGCCAATAGGTGAATCTGAAATTTATAATTGAATTATATTTGGACTTTTTTATTACATTGTGTTAAGCTGATTTGTGCCAATTTAAGTTTAGTAGGTCATGCCGATGCTACTGTTGGTAGAGTAACGGTCACTGTGGAATGCAGTTCTACCGGCATCACCTTCACCGCTGGGTTTAGTGACGTAAATGCGCAATGGCCGCGTTGACTCCATTCAATCGATATTCTATATGGTGGCTGCACTCTCCCTTTTCTCACTCACTCAGCCTGCCTTGTTGACTTTCCTGCTGCATTTTCTTGGTCAAATTTGTTTTGCATTACACTTTTAAAGTGTTTTTATATCTAGATGCAATGTCGATGGAGAGACACATGTTGTGTTGCCTTAGTGGGATCTGTGTCAAAATGGCTTTATTCGATTAGGAGACATGCTCCTGCTATTTATAGCATCCGAGAGGTGCTTATTGAATGTGCTACATTCGCTATAATCATCACATTGTGCACACTTTCCTATGAATCTATTGGTTTGCTATATTTAGTGAGTCAATGCATAGTTTCTTTTGTGATTGATTTATTCTTATATTATTTTTTGACCTTACCACTGAATATTTCTTTAGTGTGGCTGTGGCTTGTGGTCATGTGTATGCTTTATCATACTTAGAAGTATGTTTCTATTGCAGTTGACACAAAGTCACACAATTTGCTTATTGCTCCTATTCTATAAACTATTTCGTTGGATTTGTTCAGCAATGGTCATACTGACCCAATTAGTTCCACGCAGTTCATTTGCAAATGCTCCTTTGTTTCATTCGTTTATTAGTTTGTTTCAAAACGTTAAAGCAGATTTGATATTTTCTAAATTTCTTTGGTCACTTATAAAATTAAATTAAATTAAATCTAATTTAAATATTTTGCTTTCGATTTGTATTTGGGTATATAAGTGTGCATGATAAACTGATAAACAAAACAAATCATTTTAAAAACGATCTTTACTAAAATTGAATTATATTTATTTAGGCGCTCAAGAATATGGGGAAGCAGCTGCATATATTCAAGCCCAATTCGAAGCGAAGAACAAATCTACCACCAAAGAGATTTATTGTCACATGACTTGTGCAACGGACACAACCAACATTCAATTTGTCTTCGACGCAGTCACCGACGTTATCATTGCCAATAATCTACGAGGATGTGGATTATACTAGCGACTAAGTGATCTAAGCTTCTATCAATTATATTGTCTATGGATTCTTTCAATTCTTTTGAACATGCTTTATAAGTTTGTCTCCTTATCTTTGTCTATGGATGTATGAATTTTATTTTCATGCTTTACACAAACACACACACACACACACACCACACTATACTTACATACACACCTATACACGTTTACCTACCATGGCCACGAAATCATATATATAAAACACCGATGCAGTTCTAGAATGAGGCATAGATTTACAAATTTCACATCAACGTTTTCGTTTCATTGACCACACATTGCCACTTGAACAGCAATTAACGCCACGGGCAAAATGGAGACAAATGTCAATTGCATTTACTAATTAGAAACGATTTGGTTCGCTCAAATCGAACCAAACAATCACCAAGTCATCAATTATTTTCAATGCTAGTCAGGCTTGCCAAATGAAAGTTCACGCAAAGAAGCGTGCAAAGCACACAAAGACCCTAGGACCTGACTGACCATGTTGGTCGATTTGGTTGGGAGCGTCTGCATGACAACCACCGTTCCGAACGGCTAGTCCTCACTGATATCTTCACCGATCGAACTTTAGTTCAGCGAGATGTTTGTTTTGATTATCAATTTCAAGTTTTGTTCTCGTTCTCAAAAGCACTGTCAATTGTCAATGTCTATGCTCGATTTCATTTCAGTTACGCATTGCCTCACTCGAACATGATTTGCCCTTGTGCTAACACATTCGAATCAACCTTTTTATTGCAGTTTACAATTGATCAGATAGACATTCAATTTGTTTTGTTGCATATTGACAATTTTTAATTTTGCTAGGCAAATACTTTTTGAAGTTTTGTTTAATTTTATATTTTTTAAACTTAGCTCATACCT
This sequence comes from Rhizoglyphus robini, assembly GCA_023373905.1. NCBI lineage: Eukaryota > Metazoa > Arthropoda > Arachnida > Sarcoptiformes > Acaridae > Rhizoglyphus > Rhizoglyphus robini. Next base: position 3,462,482 of record JAKIJQ010000007.1, on the reverse strand, counting down.
CTCACCTTACAGCCTTTCTACTTGTTTTCCCAGTGTTGACTGAACTTACTGAATTGCATCTGGTTATGACCAGCATTTTATGTATCTGCAAATGCAGTTTTAGTTAGCGCTTTGATTTCTTGCCCGGTCCATTTTGTTCTCAGTTTGATTAGTTCGAATGATCAAAACAAGCACTCAAACCCACCAGCCACAAAACCCAATGAAATCAAACCGCAGACTATGCCCACGAATCGAGCCCCGACCCAATGGTTCCCTTGACCTGTATGTACGCCACCAAATGGAATATATTTTGTTTATATTCTCCACCAGTCGATATGTTTTATTTATTGCTAATGGCCACTTTATTCACTGTATAAATGCGACTTCTCAATTCTGTATCTACTTGTCCAAAATCAAATTCCAATGTAATAGGACCATTTTCATTTCAAATCAATCTGAATATCTTATTTTATTTTTATTGCAATTGTTTTCTAATTGTTAGCCACAACTATTTATTACCACCGATGTAATTTGTTTCCGCCGATTACTTCGACTATGTACTTTTCATGCGAATCGATTAAATTTTCGATCTAAATCGAACCAAACCGAATCGTACGAATAGTTTGTCTTGTCATGTGACATCATTGCTGTGCTTGCATTGGCACTCTTATTCCATCTGCACATAACTATTCAATTAATGGAAACACAAATATTACTTGTTTATTGGGTAAATTGGCATTAACCATTTATGAAACAAACCGAACGAACAAACATCATCTTAAATAAGCACAACTGAAGAGCAATTTCACCTATCAGCAGGAAGTATTGCCAACAGGTTATAGAATATATATGCCAAAAAAATGTTTAGCCCGGCAATTAGTAGAAAGACAAACTGGCGAGTGAACCAGGACTGCAAAAGACAAAAGACAAATGCTGATAAATTCAATCCAAAGTGGAAACTTACTCCAACTTTCTTTAATGTGGTTCCTGTGGAATTAGAAGGATTTTGCAGTCTTTGGCGAGCCTCGTGAGCCATGTTGGCAACCTTCTCCCGACTCCATTCACCAGACAGAGAAATTGAGTTGCTGTTTGCGATATAATCACTTGGTAGTGAACCTTTTCGCTGTTGATTCACAAGGCCGTTTGACGATGAACTACGTCTCACTGGTGGCTGAACTGAATGAAGACTATCAATCGGCTTGGCTGCTGCAAAACTTTCGTCCATTGCACTCGGAAAGTGACTGGCTTCCTGAACGAAACCACTTTGCTCCAATGCAATCGAATGGCCATTGCTTTCGAAAGGATCACACATTTCGAAGTTGTCTATGTAGGATTGTGCAGGTTGATTAGCCACTTCTGGTGAGTAAGACAATTTGCGACAGGCGGCATTATCTACAATCAAACAATATAAGTGCAAGAAAGAGTCTATTGATGGTGAAGGTACCTGCTTCATTATACAAATCACTAAAGTCGTCGCTTTTGCGGTTTGACTTTTTCGAAAGTATTTTACTAGTGACAGATTTGTACTGGTCACAATGATCTGTGAACGATTCCGAAAAATGGGGATCCATCTGCCTGGGAATGGGTACCGTGCGATCATGAACTTCAAATGAGGTATCGTCCACACCGTTTGGCACTCTCAAGGTGTCCATCGCTCTATTGGCGGAACTGCTAGGAGATAAGTTAGAGTTGTCCGAATTTGGCATTCGGTCTTTGGCAAAGACTTGACTAGCGTTAGTGATCAAAGAGCCGTTCGTCTTGGAGAACGATTTGCTAATGCTGTTAGGCACAAGCGCTGTACTGACTGAATCAGACACTCGAGCGGGATCCCGGGATAGTCGACTACCTCCCAAAATGGTGGATCGACTTATGTACTTAGAAGTTGAAGCAGATCGAGTCAGTGGTTGATAATCGTGAGCAGTTGATAGATTAGTGCCGCTTTCGTAGAGAAAAGCTTTAATTAGTTTTGCGCAGCGATTGCCAACGCAACTTACAAAGAAAAATGATGACTTCGCATTGGTGATGGAGATCGAGTCATCACAGGCGATGGCTCCCGAGACAGCCGATGTGGATAGCCCTGGTTGAGTGAAGTTCGCGATCCAGAACGAGACAGCGATAGTTCCGGGGACCGACTGTTCAATGCAGAAGGCAACGGAGAAGTCGACCGGCGAACATTGTAAAGCTTCTGTTCGGTAGGTGAAAGTCGGGAAGGAGATACCGAACGGCGATCACGAAACTGGTTTCGAGAGTTAAGCTCCGTGTCCATGCCTGCATGGCCCGGAGAGAGATTTTCCATGCTAAGACGCGAATTATAGTTCGGGGGTGGAGGTCTTTCTGGAGGACATTTGTTGGGATAGTTTTCGAAAGAAATGTCTTTGCGACTATCAGACAAATTGGTTTGACTTGAATAAAGCTGTTCTTTCTAAAAGTAAACGGGTTAGTTCCAATTTGGGTAGAATAAACGACAAAGTACACTGCTGTATTGAGTTGGGTCACGGCCACGTGCAATGGCATTAGTAATAGAAGTCGGAATTGAGGTGTACTGAAATGGCTCGATGGCGGGTCTTGCCATCAAGGTCGGATTGAAATTCGAATTATACGGATTGTATGGAACGTTTGCTCCTTGTGCATATTTTAAATAGTCCTGATGAGGTCGAATGGGTACTTTAGATTGAGGTACGTGCAGTGCCATTGGATTCATCAGACGCGGAATTTGACCTGGCACTGAGCCAAATAGTAAATTGCCCGATGAACTGTACGGTTGACGATAATTTTGCTGGGACATATAATAATTGCTCGCTGGTTTAGGCATATTGGAGTACATATCTATTGGAATATTCATTAATAGATTAATGCACCGCAATGTTGCAGTGGCAGAACAAACATTGGTTTGGGATATGGTCTGTAGAAAAGTTTCGCCTCATTCGATTGGGAAATCCAAAGCTGTCATCTGTTCGCAAAACAATTGGTAAACAACATAAAGTGGACCAATTGTTGTACAATACCGTAAGTTTGTTCCGTTCGAGACGTGCTCAAGGAACGTTTTCGCCTGGGAGGAACAACAGGTTCCTGATAGCCATATGGATTCATGGTAGAGAGGCGAATAGATCGAGTCAACTCGACCGAGACTGATCACAATGACCAATGGAAGTCACAGTTTAGAAACAAGTCTTTATTCGATAAAAAGAGTGAAAAAGATGCGATCACATACAACATGTTGTGTTTAAAATGCATGGCAAATGTAGCTTCGGTATACAAGTGCTATAAATACAAATAGGCACTACTCCAATTAGAAGACACAGACTAGTAGCTGCATTCGGATGGAGACATTTAATTAGGAATTATGCTCGCAGTGCCAATTCGGTGAGACTCTCGGTGGAATTGCGCGGAATAATCGTCTAATTGTTTGCTTTATAAAGAATTCAACAATTGGGCTAGATGAAAGAAGAGAGAAGAGAAGGCATTTTTAGTAACAATCCATCACCATGTCTTCAGTTATTAGAGAGGTGGATATAATGTCATCTAGGATGCTCACACTAGGACAGTCTCGCTGTTTCTCTATTGATTTTCTCAGGTCTTCATTGGGAGATAAACAAAATTTGAAAGCGTCTTGCAGTGAAGCTGCTTTGGTCGGAGCAATAAAATCAAAATTGGGCTCAAAATCGACATTGGCCAATTGAGTAGTCAAGGTCATGCAAATATTACTATGCAGGGATAATGTAGCCAGCTTGGTTCGATATAAAATCAATGGCTCTTTAAGTAAGGTATAAATTAATGTAAACAAACCAGACTTGAGAAAAAAGTCAACACATTGAGAAACATCAGTGGTTGAATGGAAGTACGTTTTGCAGATTAGCTCAATCATTAATATCAACAAGCATTCCAACTCAGTGTCATTTTCTTCTATGCACAACTTGCAAAATAAAGGCAACAAAAAGCGACATTCATCGATGCAAATAGGGATGGAATGCTTCAATATGTTGTTCATGTTGAAATATAAAGTTTGTCGGAAGAGAGAATCGTAATCGGCCGATGAGAAGAGTAGCTCAAATGAAACTTTCGTTACAGAGATTGGTATATTCTTTGAACTCAAACTGTACCGGCTAATGCAATACAGTGAAGTGACTATATTGGCTCGGATGGATGATTCAAGACTAATGCTTTCCAGATAAGAGTGCTCAATTTGAAAGATTTGTTGCAAAGCATTATTGAATTGTTGGCATATGTCAGAAAAACGAATATAGATTTGCTCAAAATCAATATATAAAACAAGGTGCAATACTGTCTCTGTAATAATATCAACTATTTCATTATCTTCAAAATGTTCGACTTCTTTCAGATATCTATTGAAAAAGTGGAGAATATCACAAATCCGAAGAAAAACAACTTCAGAATAAATTAAAGTGGAATCGCAAATAAAAAAATTTCTAAGAGACTTGAGAATTAGACCTCGATGCAATGGCAATTCACAAAGAATATTGCAGTAAGTAGACAACACTTCAGCAAGAACTGTGGCATCTTTGGATTTCAACTTGATGGCTTGATCAAGAAAAGTGAGCACAAAAATCGTATTCTTTCGATTAGTTAGCTTAATGATAATAGTTTTGAGATGTCGAACCAAAAATTGAATATCACCTGATTGCAGTAAATTTACATCAATTTGATTCAAAATCCTGAAGCATTTCAATTCAAATGATTGATATGACATAGAATTAAAAGCTTGCTCAACCAGATAATCTCTGTTAGCATCAATGTGTGGTTCAATCTGGTCGATGTTAGAATAATGATGATTATGTACTAGTGATAACATCTTCTCCATATATCTAAACCATAAATCGTGAATGGAACCAAATTCTTTAATAGAATAATCAAGGTTGACGTTCAAGGTTAAGAAAGTGATGAGTGGAAAAAAATCATTTGATGAATGCAACTTGATTATCGTAAATTCAAGTAATTCAACAATAGCAGTTAAATCTTCAGAAAACAAGCTTAAAAGGCGAGAAATTAACTTAGTCAAGTAGTTTAATTCATCTTCGCTCATTGAATGAGTTTGTTTAAAAAAGCAAAGAATTTTTTCAATCAGATTGAATTCTGAAACAAACAAACGTTTGTCTGATATGAATCTCAACATATCTATGAGAAGTTTGCAATGGAAAAAATTTAAATCGTCCAAAAGATATTTTCTTATATTCGAGCAAAACTTTTTACATAAAGGCAACGGAGAAGAGATGCTGAAGTCAATTAATTTGCAGAGTATTGAATATAGTTCCTTTTGAATATAATGAGTGTTATCCTGTTTCACAAATTCAATAAAATTTAATGCAAAATTGTTTTCAGTTTTGTTCGTTGACTCTTTAAACCAAAGTGAAAGAAAATATTTGGCACCAGATTTGTGGGAAGAAATGCTTTTCATTAAGGTGAGAAGTGAAAAAATAAGCAATTTTGAGTCGTGAGATTGATCATTGGTCAAAACAAATGTTCGAATCAATAGATCGCCAACATTGAAAACATCTTCTTCACATGTCAAATATAATTTAAACACCTCTTCGTTGGAAAACAAAGAACCAATAATTCGGAATGAAGCAACAAAGTCATTTTTGTGTTTACTGATTGAGTTTGCATTTTCAAAATCAGGTAAATTGGCGTCGATCAAGCTGAAGATGTTCTCTTGGATAACAAATTGGACGAGATGGTCGCTTTCAATTTCTGATTCTAAAAGAGAGCACAATTTTTCAAATAAAGTATCGTCGTGATTGTCTTTCAATTGTCCAGTGATGAGTGTTTGAATAGCAATCTTTAATTTTTCATCAAACGAAAGTTGAAATAAACTCTCCCCACTCGGGCGCGGTTGATCTGTTTCCGTTGAATTCATTATTATTCATCTAAAAAATATAAATAACCATTGAATTTGGTTGTATTTCTTAGAAGTTTTGTTGTTTCTTTGCTGACAACTGGCAACAATCACATGTGAGCTAGCGCTATGTCAACTGCAATGTTTGAAAGTCCTATTTACACTGATACAACAAACGCGTGGACACAAATTTTCGGTAATCGTTTATGTTTACCTCAGGTCGAATCAATTTTTCTTATATAACTCACACTTCTGAAAGTTTTTTTTATTCTTTTGATTTTAATTGATTAAAAAATGAGGCACGCCAGAATTGAGAAGAGTAAACGCCACAAAAAGCTCAAGACTGTCAGTGGGCTAAGCGAATTTAATTTTGTAGATGACAAAATGCTGCAAATGAATAAGTATTCAATTTACTCAAAATGATTCTTACTATAATTGTAATTTTTGTGTTATTATTTAGAGAACAACAGATACCAAAGAAATTGGCTCAAATTATGGAATTTAAAGAGAAAAATAAACAAGCTAATCGTAAAATTGAAACTAGCCTTAAGAAGAATGCAAAGAATTTCAATAAAAACCATAAAAACTTGACAGGTAAGATTTAAATTAAATTGATTGTGTTACATTTTGGTTTAATTATTAATAATTACGTTTATATTTTATTTTATAGTAAATTCCGAGCCAAATTTTGTTGTTGAAAAGGGAATGACGCGCATTCCAAAGGGCATACCAACAAAAGTGGAAAAAGGATTCTTAGAAAGTGACTACCAATTTCTTAACAGATTGAATCGAATGTGTGCTAAAGCAGTAGCTGAGGCTAACTTGGAAGAACACTTCGATGTCGACTTTGGTGATAAAATTCAGGATGAAACAGATTCTGCTCTCAATGATTCCACGACTGACAAAGATAAGGCAGAGAAAAAGAAAAACAAACGAAAATTGAACAATTTGAAAAGAAAAGAAAAAAGAAGCAAGAAACAACACAAATTGCTTAAAATGAAAGAGTCACAGGAATTTAATTTTCCAAAGGATAATTTCCAGTTTGGCGAAGTTGTGCATCATCCACCTTCGATAATTTTTAGGAAAAAATCAAAAATATCCAAACAATAAAATACAATAACAACTATTTTATATTAAATTCGTTATTTTTAGCATTAAATTGTTTTAAAAGGAATAATTGTTACTTTGACTTTTATATAATAAAGTTAGCAGCTTGAACAGAAAGTATTTTAAATTGATGTTTACAATAATGGGTTACGTCTTATGTGTACATTCCTTCGAGTACGCCATTTTCGTCTGGCTCCGAACTAAACACAAAAAGCTGTGCACTCTTTCTCGCTCAAGTGCTCGAATTGAAACCAGAATCCAGCATCTGAGCCCTTGTCGGTTTCGGATTGGGTCACTATCCAAAATTTGTCTCACCTGTCCATCTCTGAGAGTAAGCTTGATTGTTACTTGTGTTATTTTCCCCAAACATCTATATTCAACCTTAAACAACTGCTGCATGTTTACGATTTGTTTGTTTTGCTTTAGGTGGTTAGTTTATTGAATTGTATTATGTCAGTCACCTGTGAAACGATTGGAAGTGACGATGAATTCTCTCAAGCTTTGTCAAATTCCAAAAACAATGACCAGGATTCGTTTGAAGAAGAACTTGATTATGAAGAAGAAATGGAGGATGCCAAATCTAATAAAAATGAAGACGACGGCGAACTCTCTGATACTGATGATAATACAATCAAAGACAATTTATCCAAAACTAAAGCCCTAGAAAAGGATGAAGGTAACTATTATTAACTATTTATATAATATTATAATATATATATTTTTAGGAGAATTAGACGAAGATGAAGAACTTGAAGAAGGGGAGGTTAAAGAAGAAGAAGAAGAAGAGAATGATGTAAGCGAATCAAATGATAATGAACGCAGTAAAGCTTCTACGCAAGATAATCGAAATTCTTCAAGTATTTTAGACGTTTTTGTATATTTTTAAAATTTTAAAATTCAATTTTTAGGACATGATATGCAGAAACAAGGGAAATCTTATCACAACAATTCATATTGGCCTAATCAAAGTATATATTGATTTGTGTTTGATTGTCAATTATTTAAATTGATTTTTATAGACTACAATAATTCAAGATATGCAAATCATAACAGAAACGAACGCTTTGCAAACAATCGTACAAGAGATTATAATCCTGTTAATCAATCAACATCTACAGAATCCGCATGGGAAAGAGGCTTAAAGCAAGCTCGTGAATTATTATCGAAGGCATCTAAGCGTAAAGAAGAAGAAGTTGATTTTGACAATAAACGCGTAAATTTAACTGTCGATAGCACTAATGTATTTGATCAAACTAAGACACTTAATCGCGACACACGAGAAAGATCACCACCAATTAAACGTCGCCGTCATTCGAGTCAGCAACATTCTTCTTCGGAAGATGAAGTTGAGAGAAGACATAGATTGGCTTATGATGCCGCTCCATGGAATAATCAAAGCAGTTCAAATTATGGCAATCATAGAAATAAAAGTAATTATTCTTCTAATCGTTCAGCGGAAACTTATCGAGATCCTTGGAGAAGATCTAAGTCTCCTAAACTAGCACTAACTCGTAATAAAAAGCCAGAAATTGAGACTCGCTTAGGGGAAATTTATAAGAGAGAGAAATTAAATTCTGATAGTAGAAGGTCTAATTCAATGTCATCGCTTTCGTCCATTGATTCAGATTCTTCAAATTTTTCTGGATCAGAAAAATCAAACGGAAGAAAACTTCCTTATCCTAGACCAAATTTAGAAAACAAAAATCGACATGAACGTGAAAATGGTATGTTTTTTATTATGTAAAAAAAATATTAATTAATCTGATATTTAGCAACAGAGTTACCTTATCGAAGTGATTTTCCTAAATCACGAATGGATAGAATTCCAAAGAAATCAAATGGTAAACTCATCAATCAAACTAAAGCTCAATTGTTTTAACATATTTTATGTCAACTAAACAGCTTCTCATTATCAATCAAAAGATCAAATTTCTGAGACGAAATCATTTGATTCTTGGTCAGAATCTCTTTCGGATTCAGATTCGAGTAGTTTCTTTTCCAATTCAGACTCCGAATCAGATGAAAGTGATGCTGATATTTCAACTCGCAATAAATCCAGCAAAACTTCTAAAAAACTTAGTGAGAAGCGTTCTCAATCAAAATTAAAAAAGCATGATATTAAAACTAACGAAAATACTTCTCACTTCAAACAATTTAATAAAGATTCTAATGTTGAATCTAGAGGATCGGCATTTCTAAATAGCAAGTCATCAAGGAGTAATCTTGAAAAAGAAGCTCACAAAAAGGCTCCCATAAAGATGACATTTTTGAAAACAGTAATATATTGTTTATTTTTGCATATTGATTTATATTATTTTTTTTATAGCAAACTTCTTTAAAAAAGGATAAATTAATCGACGAACAGTTAAATGGCGAAACATTAGAATTGGAAGACATGGACACTAACATTTCAATATCATCAAAGATTAGTAGCGGCAAGAGCGCTACGAGTAAATCTCATTCTGAGGACGAAGATACAAAAAACCCCAGGACTCATAAAGACTCTTCCAGTTCATCGACATCATCGAATAAATTACATAGACGCGAAGAGTTGTTATTGAAATTAAAAGCGGTTGAAGAAGCAATTGAGCGTAAACTTAATTCTAAAAAAGAATGATAATTGTAAGCATTAGTTGAGAATATAGCAATTGTTTTAAAGTCATTAGCCATTTGATGTCTGACCAAACAAATGCATCTATTCGTTTGTTTATCTATACTAATGTTGCAATTTGCCATTAATTTTTTCATATTTTGTCACCTTGTATATTATGTTAATAATTCATTTCAATATTATATGATTTCAAAACAAAAATTAGCAAATAAACATATATTTATATCTAATGAGTACTAAAGAGGATACTTGGCGCAAATGAAATGAATCAAAGCGAGCTTTAGTTTTGTGTGTACGTACTCTATGACGACCCCAACATGTGTTCAGTTTTCGCAGACGAGGTGCTGTAGTGCAGTGAGTGCTCTTCCTTTTCCTACCATACGCCAAGCAGGTTTGTTTTCCATCGTTCTTGTGTGTTTCCAATTGGTTTATTTTTCATATTTTCATAGATATCGCCTAAACATGGTCGGTAAGCGTAACGGAACTATCCCCAACGCCCATTTCCACAAGGATTGGCAGCGTTTCATCAAGACCTGGTTTAACCAGCCTCTTCGAAAGAAGCGCCGTCACAATGCACGCTTAGCGAAAGCTCGTCTTGTTGCTCCAAGACCAACGCAGCAACTTCAGCCTCTTGTTCATTGTCCCAACATTAAGTATAACTCAAAAATTCGTTTGGGTCGTGGTTTTTCAATTGATGAATTGAAATCAGCAGGCATTGCACGCAAATTTGCCCCAAGTAAATATATTTTAATACCGAAAAAATATCTTATTTTAATAATTTTCTTTAGCTATTGGCATCAAGGTTGATTATCGGCGCAAAAATAGATCAGTTGAGTCAATTCAACGAAATGTTGCTCGACTCAAGCAATATCGATCAAGGTAACTAGCAAAGTAACTCGCATCATATCATTAATTGTTTTTCTTCTAGACTTATCTTGTTCCCATTGAACTCGAAGAAGCCAAGAGCTGAAGAATCAAGTGCTGAAGAAATCAGCAAAGCCCAACAACTTACTGGCACTATTATGCCTCTTGTTAAGAATAAGAGAACCAAGAAGGCTCGCGTTCCAACTGAAGATGAAAAGAAATTCAACGCTTTCCACTCGCTTCGTCGTGCTCGTGCTAACAAACGCTTGATTGGCATCCGTGAAAAGAAGGCTAAGGAGGCTGCAGAGTCTTTGGATGCTCCCAAGAAGAAGTAAACTGTCACGTTATTTTTATTGTAATAAAAAAAATTCACATTTCAAACAATTAGTTTTTATTGGTAACATTGACTGCCTAAAATATACAGGTAGATTACATCGAAAGTATATACAAAGCATTAAACTTAACTGACGAGTGTTATTATCAAATAGAGCTGATTAGTAATTACTGCAGACGAACTATATGACACTTCTTACACAGTAAATGGCCATTGAGAGGATAACATGTGCCATCGGTCAGTTGAACATTACAATCCTCACAGATGTAGCAGTCAATGTGATAGTCCTTGTCCATTGAAACAACTCGAACCGTTTCTTCGCTTCCTTCCAATGGAACAATTGGAGTATTGCAAACTGCGCATTTTGGTGCATAAAGTTTGTGATAGTCTGTGACACAGAATATTCTGTTATGCACATCCACAGTAAAAGGCACTCCATCTAGACATTCGTTGCATTGTTGACAGCGAAAGCATCCTGGGTGGTATGACTTGCCCATTGCGTGTAAAATGGTTTCCATTATAAGATGACCACAAATGGCGCATCGGTCAGCGGTTTGTTGGAAGCCGCAATAAAGATAATCTTCTTCGCAATAGACTTTACCCAACACATTATAAAAGGCTTTGCCTAATAATAAAAAGATGTTAGTAAAAATCTTAGAGAAAACGCATTACAAACCTCTTAAAGGGCGACCACAAGAACAACAAGTGAAACAATTGGTATGATACAAGTTGCCCATTGCTTGACAAGCATCGATTACTCCAAGAACTTTTTCCCCGCAATGGCAACAAATTCCAAAATAATCTCCAACTGGGTCTTTTTCCTCCATTTCCTTCTCAATTTCTTTAGTGAGAGCTTCAACCTAAATGAGTGATCAATTCAATGTTTACATCAATCAATCAAGAGTACCTTCTTTTCAGCTTCAGTCATGCCACATGGCTTAGGTGGAGTCACTTCATAATATAGCAAATTTTGCGATGCTCGAGATGAGTCCTTAGTTTTAGCAGAAAAGTTAGCTTTTGGAGAATTGGGCACAAAATTGTCTCCATTAGGAATCATAACAGAAGACGAAGTATTAGATGAAATCGATTTTTTCGTTTCCACTGTCGCTCTGACTGCAGTAGTTGTGATATTTGAGTTATTTTCGCTTACTCCGTTTTGAAGCAAAACTGTTTAATAAAATTGGTTTGTCTAAGAATCGTTTATTGGACTAAAGTTGGCAAAATCTTACCTGTACGGTTTACTTGTGATGGTAATGGAATGGCAGCCTTCTTTATATTAGTTGATTGCGTAACAGGTGGTGGTGGAGGAGGACGACATGGTTTGGAACTTTTGGAACGTGAATAATGGTTGGATTGAACCGGTTGTGAGTTGGGCTCGAATAGGGACAAGTCACGCAGAATGTCGTTGATGTCGTCCATCCTTCTTGGACGATGAAGGGGAGAAAGTCCGTAATGACTATTGATTTGATTCGGTGACTCACCCGATGCAATCCACCAGTCTAGGTCAAGTATATTCGAGCAATCACTAGTTCACGATTACTGTAGCCACACCAGCCTACGAATGCATCACTTTAGGGACCGTGCAAAATCGATCGGAAAGGGTTGTGGCAGCAACAAGTTAGGCCATAAACCAATCGCCAATTGCAAATGAGTCTGTCTTCACCTAGTCGCCTGAATGTTATGCCGCTCGAGAGAGGGCAGTCTGGGGGCACCGAATCGACTTAGACTGCCTTCTAAGGAGTTGCTCTCACTTGGTTGCTTTTCAAAGTTGCCTTGTTCGTAGTGTCCCGAAATACAATCTGCTTTAAACTACAGTGCTACAAAGCATTTTCTCCAGCCAAATGATATCAACCCAAAGTGCAGAGTTTCAAATGACAACTGTCAATTGAAAATATGGTCCAGGGCAATAAAGGTTATCTGAGGACGATACGATCGTTGAATGTACAGGTCAGACAGTCAAGTCAAGCTCCCAGGCGGCATGTTTCGCTACTCTGGGAAGCTGTCAAGCCAGTGTGAATGACATCAGACCGAAGGGTTGCAGAACTGGGCGCCATGCTCAGCGAGACGCTACACTTTACGGAAAAGTGCGCAGAATCGATGTCAAACTTGGTGCAAATCGAGTGATGCGTCTGCGCACACCAACATCGCCATATTGCGAGTCATTGTCCGTGGTGTGTTGGCTCCATGGACTGCATCTGTGTGGTCACACGTGGCCATGCCACTGCCACTGCGCATTTCACTACACTCACAGCTTTGGTCAGTTCATAATTTTTAGCACTATTCACTAGCTAGACACTCCTCCCCGCGAAATATTTCTTGATACTGTTAATAACAATCTCACTAGGGTCTATGGGCTAGGGATAGAACTTAGAAGTTACAAGAATCGAGTAATGTGTGCAATAATGTTGTTGACTTTTGAGGGTCTTTAGTAAAAACTAACAAATCGAAACAATATCGATTGAAATAGAACTTGTCAGTACACAAGTGCAAATTAGCATTGCCTCACTGCCAGGTTTGTTTATTTCAACTGGTTGCCTGCCAATCAACCAAGTCGCGGTACAACTTGTAGATCTTTGATGGTGTCAGTTGTCTTTCGGCAAATGCATCCCATTAGCAATTACAATACAATTAAACCACAAATGAAAGATGAGTATAGCCAAAAGATTGATTTCAATGTGTCCAGTTGGGCACTACCTTTCAACGCGGCATTGTCTTTGAGTAACAGTGTACCGGCATCTAATCAGTTGAGTCTGTACACATACTTCCCTCAAACTGTTTATTCGTATTCGAGTACTGGCAGGAATGAGTATTCAACACCAAACACCCACTACCACCAATTGGTCGGCCAAAATGCAGGTATGTTCCATTTAAATGTGCAGTTTAAATGTCTACGAAATGTTTGCGAACCAGCGATTATTATTTGCACAACAGGTTCTACTGATTCGGTCAGATTATTAAGGGATACCGGTAGTTGAGTGAATTTGAGCTATGCTGTCCGATAGGTTAGACTTGCTGCTATTGAGAACGCAAACACAGAGGTAATAATGTTCGAGTGGTCGGTTATTTGGCGAACAAGTTTGGCGTCGTTTTGGTTGTGTGGCGACTGGCGAGGCAAGAAAAGCAGCAACAACTTGGATGTGCTGCTAATTTTAGTGCATAAACAGACCGACAGATACTACGACGACAAATGAGTGGATTCAGTGTGGTGGCGCCGTGTTGCTGTGAGAGGCGGTCAGTGGTGGTGTTGGCGAGAAGTACGCGCCGCAGTTGGAAAGGATTTGCCCCGGCAGGCTGTGGCTGAGCCCCGGCCAGTCACTGCGTTCATTAGAAAAGTGGAGAAACATTCTGGCTGTGCCGCGTCTGTCCGTCTGCGTGCGTGTGTCTGTGTGTGTCTGTGCTCATTTACACAACTATCTTTGTCTCGGTTCGAGCATCGTCCAGCCAACTGTCTAACTAAAGTGAACTCGCATCTAGTGATCGAGTTGTAACCAGATTTCTTTGTGTCCCACACCTGGTGCTCTTGAGACTAGCAACATTCAGTGTCCAGTGTCCCTTGTCTTGCAACACCCGCACACCTTACCCCACAGAGGGCTTCGCCTTTTGAGTGCTTTTGCCTGTGTTTTGTGGTGTTTTATCCCCCAATAGTTCAACTTTGACATCATCACCGCAATCAGTCGGTTCAGTGCTGTGTGACTGTGTGTACTTGCAATACCCGTTTGATTACATTCATTTGGTTTCAGTACTCTTATTCATTACTGTGTATGTGTATCATCGCTCTCATTTAGAGGCCATTGAATCGGATCATTCGCATTTAAACTACTCAACAATTGCCAATTTCATCGAAACCATCTTTTTTTGCTTTTGTTTCAGGTCATTATCCTATTGATGCAATGTTTGGCTCACAAAACACATATGGCGGATATAATAATTCTTATGGCAATGCTCCCTATTACGCACCACCGAATGAACAATTTTGGGGCAATAAACAGAACCGAGTGAATTATCGTAATCAAGACCCTGCTATCGCTTCTGACTCTCTTTATGGTTATCAAAATAATGCTTACTCTGATCAAGGTTTAGATGGATCCCTTAACCACATTGAATCTGGAATTTCTGGTAAACTTATTAGGCACATTTTAATTATTCATGTGTTATTTGCTATTTTAGGTCTTAGCATTGATCAATCGAAACACCTGGAAGATTTTGGAACTTCAAGTAATTATATATTTTGTTGTTGTTGTTTATTTTATTAATCGCGTTTATATTTTTATAGCTTTTGCTGGATCACTTGGTTCAAGAAAGACAACAACATGGGCATCTATTGCTTCTCAACCAGCTAAATCGCAACCAAAGTCGCTTAAATCAAAAATGGCAGCTTCTGGATTGACTGGGTCTACTTCAAAACATTTGCCTCCTACAGTTACTATGGATGCAATGTCGTGGGAGTCAAAGAATGGTTCGATGAATAACTCAGCAAGTGGAGGTAAATCGTTGCCACCTCCTACTGTGATTACGACTTCGGTACCACCGCCACCAATTGCTCAGTCTTCAATTTCGCCAATCGAGGACTTGCCATCTCCGGCCATTCAAACTCAACAACATTCGCCCCCTCAGCGTCCTCCAAATCAAGCAAACAAAGAAAATTCTTGGGTTAGTAATGGCAATTCTTCATCATCTGGATCGATTTCTACTGCTGCCAGTTCACCGAGGCCATTGCAGCCGCCAATCTTGTCGGTCAATTCAATGCCTAAAACTAACTATATTAAAGGTCCTATTAACGAAATTGATGAGGATTATTATCCGAATAAATATGTGAATCAACGGAATAACAATTACTCGAAACCCATTGACAATCAAGCATACTCTTCGAAAAGTTCTGCCCATTCTTCTGCTAGAGAAGTGCCAGATAGTCCTCCACCACCTGGAGATGCTAGCGACGACGAAGCTCATCCTGTTCTTGATAAGCTATGTGTCGAAAACGATTACAATCCAAAGGAGTTTGATCTTGCTCCTCGTAATGCTCGATTTTTTATTATTAAATCGTACAGCGAGGACGATGTTCATCGAAGTATTAAGTATTCCATTTGGTGTTCTACCGAACATGGCAATAAGAGGCTTGATACAGCTTTTCGACAGCAAGAAGACAAAGGTCCAATTTACTTGTTCTACTCTGTCAACCGCTCAGGTATATATTTTTTACACACACAAAGTTTATTCTAATATTTGTTTGGAACAGGTCATTTTTGTGGTATAGCTCAAATGATGTCCCCTGTTGACTACAATGCGTCTGCAGGTGTTTGGGCTCAAGACAAGTGGAAAGGCCAGTTTCAGGTAAAATGGGTTTATGTCAAAGACGTGCCCAACGATGAGCTTAGGCATATTACACTGGAGAACAACGAAAATAAGCCGGTGACGAATTCTCGCGATACACAAGAAGTGCCCTACGAAAAAGGAAAGAAAGTGCTTTCTATTATTCATAATTTTGATCATCGTACTTCGATTTTTGATGATTTTCTTCACTACGAAAAGAAACAAGAAGAGGAACTGGAAAAGAAGCCTTCTTCTCCTCCTCCAAATGCTTATCCGAAATCGATGTCGAATTCGCAGTACAATTCTGGCATGCCACCACGAGACAACCAGATGCCTTACCGCGCTAATGCTAACAGTTTTAGTAAAAATCGTTCCTATCCTGATGCCCGTGATCACCGTGAACCTCGCAATGATTATCGAAACGAATACCGAAATGACAATAGAACTGAATACCGGCCCGAGAGAAATGATTATCGCAATGATCGAATGGATCGTTCGGCTGAGTATGGTCGTGACCAGCGTGAAAGGAATCCTCCAGAGCATCGCAATGAGTACCGAGATAATCGTGATAACCGCGAATATCGTGATTACAGAGAGCCAAGAGAACCCAGAGAACCTCAATTTCATCGAGATCAGTATCATCGTGATTTTGTTCCTCCGCCCCCTCGAGATTTCACTCGGGAAAGGAACGACTACAGACCCCCTGACCGCGACCACAGAGAGTTTCGAGAGCGAATTGATCACCGGGAACGCAATCACCACGAACGACCGAACCAATCGTGGCGCAATTGATACACCCGAATGGACTGGATCTTTCCAAATCTAACTAACTCATACACACCCACACAGACATTTCTGTAATTTTATATACACTAGGCGCATGTTTGTTTATATAATTGATTTTTAAATTATTACGTCATTTTACTAATATTTTATAATATATAACGCCACATAGACACACAGCTGAGTGCAAGGACACGAACAAGACACTTGGGCTGTGTTTGTCGCTCGGCCTTTCCGAATGACGCCCAACTGGAAGTGAATCAGTGATACCTAGTAAAGTATTTATTTTATTGAACTTGCCTCGGCTTTCCGTGCCCTTCTCACTCAACCGAACTCAATCGAACTGACTCAACTTGTGAACGAAAGCACACTGATACATACACACCTTGTGAATAATAATGCAGTTTTATATAGGATGTATTAATTGTTAGAGCTATTGCAATTGTCAGTCCTTGTAGTGATGCTCTCAATGGACTACCACCAGCCTGGAGTGAGCTTGATACAATTGCACGCTACCCAGACCCAGTGCCTTCTCGGCCATAGAGACCATATTTATACACATGTATTTGCAGTAGGCTGGTGACCTCACAATCACACTGATATGCCATAACTAGCTGCTGCCTGCTTATGGCTACTGACCCTATGCCAAGGACTGTTTCAGTGAATGGATTCGTGTACGTACATGACAACTATTCGAATGTTTATATGATACCAATAAATATTGCCATCTCGTAGAACACCCTTGTCCAGTTCAGTCTAGTCACTAGTGACTAGTCAACGTTCATCGAAGACGAGTGCATTCTGTTGAGCTTGTACCGGTTAGCGACACGGTCATTGACAGTGTTCAGTACTCAACTAGCAAAGGTTGAACTCCATTACGGAGTTATTAACTCAACCATTGACCGGCCAACCAACTTTGGCAGTAATGTATCTTTATGAACGTAGATGTCGCTTCGGTTGTTGTGGTTGCACTCAGTTGCGTTGTTCACAGTTGATTCACAACTCTAGGCGACAAGTTGGCACACGTGTGCTTGACTGCAAGCAGTGCATTTCTTTGTTGTTTACCGGCCGTGAAAATCTTGAAAATGACTACCAAGAGGTCTCAACCGGTGTGGAGCTTGCCATCTTCAGGCCAGAATCCTGCAAAATTACAAATCCACAACTCACTTACTAGGGCCAAGAATGAATTCGTGCCTGCCACTAGCAATCAAGTCAACTGGTATAACTGTGGACCAACTGTTTACGACTCATCGCACATGGGTCATGCTCGCAGTTACATTACTTTTGATATAATTCGTCGAATTCTACGCGATTACTTTCATTATGATGTCTTCTTTGTGCAGAACGTCACCGACATTGACGACAAAATCATTCACCGAGCTAGACAGAATTACCTCTATGAGCAGTATGCTTCACAGATTAGTCAAAAAGAGAAGAATTCTGTTATGGATGATGCCAAGACTGCACTTGGTTTGATTGAACAAAAGTTAACCAATGAAAATGATCCAGACAAGAGAAATATGCTCACTAAAATTATTGACAATGCAAAGTCTGTGATTGGCACAGATAACATTCAGACAAGTGAGTTTGTTTTGCAACTCAAAGATATTTTTTCAATTTGGCTTGACAAAGAATTCGGCAAAGATGTTACCGACAATGATATTTTTATTACATTGCCTCGCCATTTTGAAAATGAATACAACGAGGATATGCGGGCGTTGAACATTTTGCCTCCAGACTGCATTACACGGGTTTCAGAATTTGTTCCAGAAATTGTCGATTATGTAAAGCAAATTATAGATAATCAATACGCCTACGTTTCCAATGGCTCTGTTTACTTTGATACAGAAAAATTCGCTAATTCAGACAAACAATTTTACGCAAAACTTGTTCCTGAAGCATTCGGAGATAGCAAAGCCTTGACTGAAGGTGAAGGTGATCTTATTGCTTCCGCTGAAGAGAAGCGAAGTCCAAACGATTTTGCTTTATGGAAAAATTCAAAGCCTGGTGAACCTTCGTGGCCTTCGCCATGGGGAAATGGTAGACCAGGATGGCATATCGAATGTTCAGTAATGGCCAGTGCATTGTTTGGTGGTCAAATGGATATTCACTCTGGCGGCGTGGACCTTAAATTTCCACATCACGACAACGAAATGGCACAGGCTGAAGCCTACTTCAACACCGGCCTTGCTTGGGTCAATTATTTTTTGCATTCTGGCCATCTTACCATATCTGGTTGTAAGATGTCTAAGTCATTAAAGAATTTCATCACAATCAGAGAAGCTCTTGCGAAAAATTCAGCGCGGCAACTCAGAATTGCATTTTTGTTGCATTCGTGGAAGGACACTCTTGACTACAGCGAAAACACCATGAGCGATGCTGTCCATTATGAGAAGACTGTCAACGTAATTATGATTAACGGGTTTTAATTTTGATTTAATTCTGCTTTCTCTTTACAGGAGTTTTTCCTTACAGTCAAGGACATTTTGCGCACAAATAAGCAGACGCCTTTTGAACAGCGAATTGTTAAGTGGGCAGAAAGTGAAAAGAATCTAAACCAAAAGTAGGTTTTTAATTTGAGCCTTTAATTTTATAATTTTTATTGATAATATTTTTTATTTACAGATTTAGGGAGCATATTGAGCTCATAGATTTGGCATTAAAGGACAACATTGACACAAAATCCGCTTGTGAAGAAATTCGTCGACTAATCACGGCTACGAACATTTATATTCAGGAGAAGCAAAACATTGCTAATCCAAATTTACTTTCCAGTATCGCTCGTTTTATAACTCGTTTGTTGGATATTTTTGGTTGTGTCGGTTTTGGCGATACAATTGGCTTTCCGCTTGAAAAGTCCAGTAGCAGTATTGATCGGGAACAAGAAATTTTGCCTTTCCTTGAAGTAATTAAGTCTCTGAGACAAGATATAAGACTGAAAGCTAAAGAGCTAAAGAACAAAGAATTGTTTATTCTGTGTGACTCTATTCGAGATGACATTCTTCCTAAGCTTGGAGTTCGCATGGAGGACTTTGAAACAGATTCTGGACTGCAAACTCGAGTTAAACTTGTGGACAAAGAGATTCTTCTACGTGAACGAGAAGAGAAGCTTAAAATGGAAAAATTGAAACAGCAAGAAAAAGAGGCAAAGAAGAATGCCACTCAAAGCAAAACCATCGACCCACCTATTTCTCCGAGTGAGTTCTTTCGTAAAGAAACAGGAAAGTATTCTCAATTTGATGAAAATGGTAAACCAACTCACGATAACGACGGCAAAGAGTTGAGTAAAAGTGCTCTCAAAAAGATTGAAAAGATATTCCAAACACAAGAGAAAAAGTACAACGATTACTTGAAAGCTACACAGAATTCCTAGATGTGTCACTGAGAAGTCCTTTCTAATTTGGATAGTTTCACTGAATTGATGTTCTAATTTATTTAAATTTAATTTATTAAACATAAAAAATGAATTTGTTAGAGCTGTTTTCTAAACATCATTTGTTTGTCGATCAATGCGCGGCGCGACCAGTGCTTGTCAGACCGGCTTGCTGCGCATTGCGCATGCGACTAAAGTTGGTTTGTGGTTGCAGTGGCGCGTTAGCAACTTTCTCTCCAGCTGCATTTGCCTTTCTCCTTTTGCTCGATGCACTCGTCTAATCCGCGTCTCTGTCTGGTTTAACGCTTTGTTACAATGTCGGTACAAACTCAGGTACTAAACCACCTGTTTGTCATGTTGCACTGTAGTGCGCCCAAATGGCCTTTTTAAACCCAATTATTTGTGATGTGTTCTGCCGGTGACGTTTTGTGTTTGTGCAATGTGATTGATCAAATGGTCTTACGTTGAGCCCACTTTTGGGGCTTCATTTTATTTTACTTGTTGTACTATCTTCATTTGGAAAATATCATTAATTGACATTTGAAATCAATCTATATAGCAATGGAAAGGGTAAGTTAATATGTAAAAGTAATTGAATAAATATCTATTTAGTTAGGCATTATGGTGGCGCACTGATAACTGATTCAAATGATGGTTTGATTCGCAATCATTGAAATGCTATCATGCTAATATGATTTTTTTGTTTAATGCTCCTTGTTGCGATATCGCTTGTATTGAATGACAGTCAAATATGGAAGTGATGCCACTTAGCCTTTGCCAAAAATCAAAGCTCTATGTATGCCATAACTACTGTTCAAACTTGAGATATCCTGTATGGCAAACTCAACTTTAGTATAGTCACCGATTGTTCCCTTAGATGCAACATTCGGCTATTCGAAACTGTTTACTTTAACGATGTTTGTCTTTAATGTTCTTATCATCAAAGTTAACTTCTGGTGATATTTGCTATTTATGAAGCATATATTTGTTCTTGCACAGGAAATGGTTTTCGTTAGTTTGGCAAGTTTTATATTTTTGTACATACTAGTCATATACATTATAATTTTCAATGATTGATTGGCGCAAAATTGTTTTTGCTACAATAAAGTGATTCTTAGATACCCGAAATTTTTAAGAGTAATTGATAAGCATAATACTTTTTGGTGGTTAATAAAATGTTGGATTCAATAAACTGATCGTAAAATAATATTGTGAATCAAAAATTATTTCTGTCCACTTAATTAGAGATCGACTTGATAGCTTTATTATCATGCCGACCTTTGTCTGTCTAGATTGCTTGACACTGTAAAGCTTGCAGGCTACTCTGTTCTTTTGTTTCAATTGTGCTCAACCGTGGACTGCGGTCGTCAATTTGACCAGCACGGTCACAGTTGGTCTGCAATGGAATATCCGCATATCGACAGGACAGGCTTGTGTATTTGGTTTCATCCATAGCCCATTGCACATGTTGCCATCATTGAAGGCTCTCGCTTTTAACGAACTCGCTTCGTTGCAAGCTCTCTGTTTACCATTTAATTACTCAACGGTCATAGTGTCCGCTTTGCCTGGCACAAATTCAACCGAATGTTTGCTGCACATGTTATGATTGGATCGTACTGTAAACAGCAGTATGCTAAGAGGCAACTCGCTTTATCGTTGTAATCCGCTCGCCCTAAGAGAGCGAGTACTTTTCCTTTTGCCAGTGACTAGTCTAACTTACTAGTAATCTTACCCCCTCCATAAAACTCATGCCAATTGCTACAGCTTTAGCTCAAAACGGTCATTTATTTGTCGTTAATGTTATTTTAGCTTTATAACGACTGAGGTATTTTACGCGCTTTGATCTACATTTTCTATGGAAACATTTTATTGTTTTATAATCTTTGGAGCAACATCCCATCGTTTCTTATGAGGTTAGTCAAACAACAACAAAACAATGCCAATTGAATCGCTTTATAATACTAATTAATACTAAATGCAAATAATAGCATTGCATTGCAATTTTGTGTTCACTCTAAAGCAATCTTCCAATTGTGTGTATTCTTCCATTAGGCAAAACTGTTCGCATTTGAAATAACTCAAGTAAGGTTCACTTTCTTAGTCCTGTACTCACAGTTGTCAGTAGATTGACAATAAAGGCAGTTCTTGTCTGCTGTTGCCTGTTTCCATGGCCATTCACTAATCCTAATTTATAAAGCCAGAGGCAACAAGTGTCAATGTTTGGAGTAATGTCTTCCACTGATCGAATGCGACCAACGTTTGTGTTAGTCTCTCCTCTTCAGAAAGCTCAAAATGAATTGGTCTGTTGGTAGAAGTGAATTAATCGTTGCATTGCACGAACCGTTTCAAGCTGACTTGTGCAGTCTGCAGTCGATGGTACTGCGTGCAAGTTGGTCAATTGTCATTTGTGTGTGTGGTGGTGCATGTCACTGGGCCACAACCGCGGTGCCATCGACCCTACTTGTTACTTGACAAGCCGACTCGATCACATTTGGTGGCTCGTTTCCTTTCCCTCCAAGGTAGTTAGCTGCTTCACGCATTTTGACTGCAGGTAGAGCTATTTCCCTTTGATACGCTCATTACGTGCACACATTAGGATTTGTGTGCCAATGAAGCCGATCAGAGCGATTTGTGTTGGCACTTGGCATGGCACTCACTCTCCCTGCACTTCTCATCGAGGCTCGCATCGCATCTTGCTCTTCCCTTCGTCAAGTGAGATTACTTGTCCACACTAATTACGCCAGCAGCTCTCGAACAAATGGCTTCACTCATGAGATCTGTTAGTACACGACTATGCAGTATGCACTACAATCGCTTCTATTGTGTAGCAAGTTAGTTCATCTGCATGGAACCATTGACCACATGTGGCGCTATTCAGCTTCACTGTCGCCCTGTTGTGCTTACAATATATAATGGACTACTAATTATGGTGGACAGTTTATGTTTTGATTCGATTTGCTACTTGTGGCCGCATAGGTGTCGTTCCACTGGATTAGCCCACTTGTCACAACAATTGTAGTATTGTAGTAAATCCTTTGAATAGTCCGTCCGCACCTGTGTCGAATGAGATACTTTGCTAGTCAGCCTAGTTGTCAATCACAATGTGTCCATCTAGGCCACGTTGACGTCATTCTAAATTATCTAGGCGCCGTGATGGCGTCTCGTGCAGATATCTATTTCGAGATACTCTCACAGTACTAGTTTGATTGAGCACATGACCAGATGTGCTGGCCAAGCAAGTAGGCCTATTGTATCTACTCGCGGTTTGTTGTGTTGCTCTACTGCTTGGTGACCGAACAAAGCGTTCATGCCTTCAATGCCTTCATTTTGGGCACTTTAAATTCGTCAATGGCGTAGGAGCACATGTTGACAGGTCATTGAGCCGCCAATTGGGCTAATTTTGGCTCACTTGTGTCATTGATCACTCAGGTTCGATATATTCCAGTTTGTTAACAGTATTCCACCCAAAGATGTTATATTTTGTCTATCGAGATTTACTAGTGGACGCATTAATACATTTTTACTTAAATTCAAAGGGTGTTTATTACTTTTTGTTAACCACCTGCTTAAATTTAGTTGCCAAACTTACTTACTTGCGTGCTAATTTGATCTACTATTGTTATGGCCATGGCTTTCCTTCTGTGTCCATCTGTTTGTCAATGGAGAATGCTAATCGAATGTCACTAGCTTTGGCAAAAGGTGCTCTCATATGAAAGGTCACCATCAAAAGCATTGTTTGATGCCAAATGGTGTGGCACCGTATATTGAAATAGACTTGCTCGGTTTGAGCTATTTTGTGCGGTATCTATGTGTCACGAGTCAGATAGACCGTCTAGATCGATAAGTGCAACAAGTGCTAACGGGCATTATTTATACTTGAAATCTGTTTTCTTTTATGCTTGTTTATGCTAACTCGCGATGCCATCAACCCGAAAGAAAGTGCTACTTTGCAGTGAAAAGGCATGGCCCAGTAGCATGTCTAGGTCTGTTGATTATGAGCAATGATCAGACCTCTATTTATACTAAAAGTGTTCAACCATCGTTCTGTTTTGGCATTGCACTATGTTGAATCACTTGGACACAAAGCAGCCGCCGTGGAGTATCTGATCGTTCAAATAAACACTCCTCGAGTACGATTAGGCAATATTGCTTGATCACACTTGCACCGTTGTCTCCACTAACTGCCACAACTTCTACTAGTTCGACTACTTACTGTTACTCTTGCATTTCGTCATTTACATTGCCCCCCGATTTTGTTGTGCTACCTAACCGTGAGAGGAAAGTCTGCTTTAGGAAAATCAAGGAATACCCCAACTAACGATTGCATGTTTGTCACAAGCATTTTGCAAATTGATTTGCTCTGGTCAATCTTTAAATTAGCCGGAAGAAGTGAATCTTTATATTTGCTGTTGTCATGTTCGATAATGATCCACTGATTGAATACTTTCTGATGGCTTGCTTGCTTACTTTCTCATTTCATACTACCATTAAATAGTAACTATTGGCCTTGATGTATTTCAGCTTATGCTGTGAAGAATCATTACGATCAATTGCCACTTTGTTCGCCATTGCTCACACATTGTCCGGCATGTACTCGGTGTGATCTATTTATATGTTGCACTGAATAGATCTAATTGCATCTATTCGCACTTATATAGTTGAACATGGTCCATCTGATGTGAATGATGTGAGGCGTTGAATCGGTGGTCGCATCAATCAATGTGCCATGAGATTTATCGATATCGATCAATAGCGACGAGGCAATTTGTCAGTTCCATTTATGGACACACTTCTGCCATTGCATCGCACCTCTCCTGTCAGCCTTTTATCCTGGCATCCTGTTTTGTTTCTATTTAGTTATTCTTGAACACTTTCTGTTATCTCCTGGAGCATTTTGTTAGCAATTGTGCGAGTCAATTTAATTGACCCTGTCTGGCAACTTTGAATTACATCAAACTAATTAGTGATGGTCGATTCTTAGTTGCACTGGGCAACATGCATACACAGTCCCTTTTTATTATAAGCTAGTCCATTATATTATAATAATATAGTCTTTGTGCTTTTCAAAGTTTACTTTTTATAAATGTGTGTGTGTCTGTCTTTGTTCAATAGAGAGTGATCTCCCCTTGCAAAATGTAAGTGTTCTATTCATTGATAGTTCTGTCAGTCATTAGTTGTATTCACACTTTCATGGACACTTGTTCAAATGTTGCCCACTTGCCAAGAACCGTGCATGGCCGCATGCGCCCATTTGAATGGAACATTTTACTGCCCAGTGGTATCTAGGTACGACCACAAGGAGAACAACATACCTTTTACTGTTTCTCTGTTACAGTTTGTAGCTTTACCCATTATTGACATTTATTGCCGTGAATGCACTTGTGTATTTTGTTTACGATTGTAATCACTCTTTGATGCACTTTCTCTTTATTGTTTCTCACTCAGTTATTTATCTATTTTCTCAGCTTGCCTCTTTGACCATTGAGTAATTCTCGCTTAAGTTTACTTTTCATACACTTTCTACTGAACATTAACTTGAAGTTACTCGTATGTACGTTGTGTGCTGTTTTGTGTTATTAGTTTTTAGTTTGTCTTTTAGCTTTTAATTGTGACATTTTTGGAAGCTCGCCTGACATTGAATTTAATTCTTTGTAAACTCTTTTTACATGTTTCAAATATGTTTGTGCTTCATATGTATTATGTTTATTTCCTGTTAATTAGCAACATTTAATTAGCTATATTTATATTGCTTTCGCTATCATTCGAATATTTCCGTTATAAAGGTTAATGTTAAATCACGTTATGTCATTGTCACGTTTAACATTGTTTGTTGTTGTCGGTAATATATTTTTTAAAAATCATTTGATGTGTTTTTAATTTAAGTGATTAACAAGCTTCCAATGACGACGGCAACTTGTGCACTATTTGACATGTGTATTTATTATAACTGACAAGTGAGACATTTCCTCGTAGTTGGTCTGTCTTGATAGTTTTATTCTTTAATGTAGAAGAGCATTCTTGTGCGCACTTTCATTTGCCAAATGTCCAGACCGTTACTACGATATGCATGGAAAGTAATATTTCATAAACCAGTACTGATGCTTCTCGTGAAACATTGCTGTGTCACTCGTATAGTAGTGATCAGTGACATTAATTCAGTTCTTTGTGTTGCCGTAGATATTCTCCATTCACTTGTCTCTTTGCAGCA
Organism: Rhizoglyphus robini; assembly: GCA_023373905.1. Taxonomy (NCBI): domain Eukaryota; kingdom Metazoa; phylum Arthropoda; class Arachnida; order Sarcoptiformes; family Acaridae; genus Rhizoglyphus; species Rhizoglyphus robini. The sequence goes on along the minus strand of JAKIJQ010000007.1, from coordinate 3,436,062 downwards.
CGACCTAATTTCGTTTTCTCTTCATAGATCGAAATGACTCGCCATGACTTTGCTCAGCATCATTCATTGCGTAAATTTCCCCAACGAAGTCAGAGTCTCCGAATCAAATCGTCATTGCCTTCCATTCAACGGCTCACATCGAAATGGAATGTTGCAGCTAATCGATCTCAGATGCCTTCGTCCAGGTTGATAATTTCCAATCAAGATTTGATCGTCCAAGACGCATCTCTAACTTCATCACCTCTTTCTCGATCTACACAGGCTGGGGAGGCTTTCACAAACAAAGCTCACTTCAAAGTGAAAGGGAAATTTGGTGATGAACACTCAGCTAAAGATTCTGCTTTGATGTCATTTAATTCGATGACATTGAATAGGCATGAAAGTATTCGGAAGCGTGCTGGTTTGTCGCCTATTGCATTGGGCAATGAAGCAACCACATTGTTCATTAATTGTTCCCTGTCCCCAAACACCGCATTTGACTTCCCTTCTTCCAATCATAACTCACAGGTACTGAAATGACTTTTACTTGAACACTGTTATTTTCTTTTTGTAGCCATTAATTTAACGGCTGCTTTGTGCGTCAATTTATAGTTTCTATTCGGTTATATGATGAGTACTTGCTCTCCATGCACTGTATTCAATCAATTGGCACTTGGAAACGTTTCTTGAAATTGCATTAATCATATTTCATTTGTTTTTATGCTAGACACTGCATTTACGGAAATAATTTTTTACATGTTGAGTTCGGGAGTTGTTTGCCTTCAGATACATTTCTCCTCTCTTGACAGTACAGCTGTATAGCTAAGTAATTGAAATTCAATTTTGATTGCCGTCAATAGCTAACTTTAATCAAACTTGTATTTCACGATCTGCGTTCGCTGATTTGTTGCGATTTAATTCTATAGTTTAACTTAAAATCCAAGTAAAGTATGCAGATTTATAGGAAATTTATTTTGGCTTTTACGAAATGTACGATTTTTAGTTTTGAAAAGCATTGGATTACAGGTAAAATGTGCATTTTATCTAATTAAGTCTAATAGACTTGAATTTATTGCACTTGGGAACAGTCCGTGTTTCATACTTTCTCTGTTTGACCCAATTGGCCAAGGTTATATTCGCTATTATTTATTGTTTGATCAAATTGATTTGTTCTAGTAATTTAGTGAGATTCACTTTGCCAATTTACTCATTTGTGCTATTCAGATTTGTATGTAGTCCATTATTAATCTGTATTGAAAATCTCTCTAAGCACATTTACTAATTTTTATTTACTTTTTAGGGAAATGTTTCACGCCGTTCACATGAAGATATCAAGTTGGCTTCCAATGGTGACAATATGAACGCATGTAGTACTTTTTTTGAAGACACCAGTGTGGAAGATGAAGGCGTGATAACGTCATTTAATGAAGATTATCTTGAAGAATCAGACGAGGAAGATTATTTTGATCTAGAAGAAATTGTCGACACTCAACAAGTGTCATCTAGACAAGTGCATTTAGTTAGACATTCTCAATTGGGCCTCGGTATTTCCATTCAAGGTGGCTCCGATATTTCTTTGCCTGTGATTGTGTCTGCCATCAGAGCAGGCAGTCCTGCCGACAACTCTGGACTGATTTATGTCGGCGACCAAGTCGTTTCGGTCAACGAAGTTGCTCTCAACGAAACCACTTGCCACAAAGATGCCCTTCGGTTGCTGTCTGAATGTGGAGACCGAGTTTGTCTAGGTATGTTTTTATTTGCATTCTAATATCATTCCTTTTTTGTTAGGATTATAGTTAGTCGACAAAAATGGCCTTTTTCGATCAATCTCTCTATATCAATTTGAAATTGAATGATTGAATTCGTGTATACTACAGTATATTTCAGTTCAGCACATGATGACTTCATTAAAAAGATCATTCTGTTGCAAATTGAAAAGACTGTAGTTTGCTCTCTTTCGTTGTCTAGAAACAAATCTCCAATGCTCATTAATTCGATAAATTCAATTAGATTACCAGTCGATTCAGGTTTTAAGGCCCATAACATGATATTACTAAACCGATTAATTATTGCAATTTAGCATTCTGCTTGGTTAAGTGCTCATGTTGGCTCACCCAGGTTAATTAATTTGTTGCTCTGTGTGTTTGCGCCGGACTCGAGGTTGAACCCTTTTACTTGATAGAGTTCTACTTTTCATGTACCGCATCCTACACACGAACAAGCTTATGCACTAAATGTTTGCTGAACTGACCAAGTGAATCTTGGTGATTGAGGTGATTGACTGTTTGCCCTGTACCTTTCCTTGTTATTTGTCAAGGTGTAATAAATTTTGTTCATCAACTCGATACTTATTCACACAACTGTGTCATCTAACATGTACTCGATTTTATTTAATGTCATTATCAAATTCAAATCTTTTCATATCGAGCACTTATCTTAAAAGGGTGATGTCCATCTTCATAGTAAAAATCCTTTTAACCCAGAAAGTCATGGAAATGTGACCCGCAAAGAGTTGTATGTGGGTACGAAGTGAGATAGAGATTTGTTCGTACTTTACATTTTCTAGTAGAAGACGAGCCAGATATCTTGGGGCATCTAAGTTCCTTGAGGACAACAATCCAATTCATAATAAGTTTAGTACATTTGAATTATAGTGTGTAGAGGGAAAAGTCAGAACAAAGCCCAGTTTGACTAATGCTTTTGTCCATTGTATAACTAAGCTTGATTTTTTGCATCTATTTCTTGAATGATATCCACATATCGAACTTGTTAATTATTACAATCAATCTCACTGTAATTTTCTCTTATTAGTTTTAAAACATTCGAAAGCTGTATGCAGTTTTAGAAGGCGATGGAAGAAACGTGAATTTAATTCAGCTGTCAGAAATCAACTCAACTTAAACAATTCTCCCAACCAACGACCAGAATTTGATCAACTCGACTTCCCACAAGATTACTGGAAACCTTTTGGCCGAAGTAGCAGTGTAAATTGCCTTAGTCATTATTTGCGGATTGATCTCTTTCTGGCTGGAATTACTCAATACGTTACTTATAGCGATAAACTTCGAGATTCGAGCTTTGAAATTTGCACATCAAATGGCAACTCTTATGTGATACAGTGCAGCAGTGAAGAGATCTCATCTCAATGGTATGGTGCCATCAAAGGCACTATTGACAACTTAACCGATGGCTTTGTATGCAAAATACAGACTTGCTTTGATCGAATCTAACTTGATTTTATATATTTTCAGATAAAATACTTCAATAAGCATTATGCTCAGCGTGAGCATATTTTCTTCATGGGTTGGGTGTCCGAATGCTTATCTATCGATTCCAATTCAGAAATATCGCAGCACTCTTCGGGATGGCGTTGGTTATCTCGTTTCTTAATAGTGAAGGGTGGTCATATGTATTTGTTCAAACTACCTCCAGTTTCCATTTTGAATGACTTCAAGCTGAAATTATTTAACGTCTCACGTCGAAACCATAGTGGAAGCAGTGGCAGCAGTCTAGGCAGCGTTGGCAGCTCGGGAAGTGATGCCAGCAACTCAAGCACTAGTGCTCACTTCAATAACAACGAAAATGATAACTCAAATGATTTGTTAACAAAATTGAGAAAAGGCAAGCCAGATCGAATGATCAAATTGAACAAAGAATTCGAGAAAGAATTGATCGCCGATTCGATGGTACACTTTTCTTGCTACAAATCCGATTTTAGGTGTGTCAAATCAAACGAACTGACTGACGAGAAGGCGCATTGCTTTATTTTATTTAGCGGTACTCTCAATAAACGGTATTTCTCCACTGAAAACGACATCGACTTGGAGCAACTTCACAAGGCATGGACTCGTGCCAATTACCATTCCGTTACCAGACTGAAAGTATGTTTCTTATAGATTCATTAGACATTTTACTTAATATTTTTGTTACAGAATAAAGTTTTTACTGTTGAAGAAGAAAATATTTTTGGATCTCTTATTCTTGACTGGAGGTTTGGGTTTGCTTTTTATGACCCCAAGAAAAAACAATACCTTTGGTCATATAAGTTCTGCCAGCTGAAAAATTCATCTGACGATGGGAAATCTTGTTTGTCCCTTACTTTCATAACAGACCAAAACGATAGTCGTCAAACGAGGACACATACATTCGAATGTAGTTGCCTTCAGACCTTAATATATTGTATTCATGCATTTCTCAGTGCAAAAGTGTATAATCTTTATATTTGACGCTCAATTAACACCTTATTGAAACCAAAAAACAATTGAAATGTTAAGTTTTTACAAACTATCGTTATAATATTATTATACTTTTAATTAAATGTTAGTAGATTTGTTACGTTTATAAAATATTTTCTAATGGTACTTTTCTACTATTTTATACTACATTGGAATTATTGCCAGCGCGATCGAATAGAACTTGCCATCGAACATCTACATCTGACAATTGTGAGATGAATCTGATCATCAATTGATTGAGCATCTAGTCGCCCATCTTCAAGTGAAGATGATGTAGAAATGGAGTCTAAGATGATCCATTATAAGGATTATTCACCAATCGTGTTCACGGAACCATATCCCTCAATTGTTGGCATTGAAGATTTCAAATTGATTTTTTTTATCTTATTCCAATCTATGGATTTTGATTCTATTCATTGGAATTGGGGAATTATTTCAGGAGACAAACTCAATTGAAAATCTCAACAGCACACCATTTGTGTAAGGTTAAACTAGGATTTTCTGAATCTCTATAGAGATATAGGCTCTCGTATACGACTCACCGATTGAAATATAAAATCCAAAAAGTGAACTCAAAGTTTGGTTGTCCGATTATCTGGTGAAGGGGCCACCAAAAATTTTACAAGTATAATATGAGTCCTTGGGACGGATACAAAACTGATTACCACTTTTGTCAGTAAGAGGAAGTTCATAACAATCTGGTGGTTTGTCCAAACTTTTGAACAGTCTCAAGTCTTTGAACTTGAGAATAGTTAAATCTCGTAGTCAACAAACTTCATTTGGAACTGTTTTTCATATTTTTTGTCGATATATGTTATAATTCGTTGTTAGATTCATTTTGGGGCACTTTTTAACGTTTATAGTATTAAAAATATTAAACTTAACGACAAAAAACAATAGTTCTTCTAATTCGTAATTCGAAAAATTTACGATTGGTATCCCTGAAAGTAGCCCAGAATTAACGGAACTTTACTGTAGATTTGTGCGACCCTTGAGTCACCATTCGAATGTCGAATGTTCGACCAACATGTCTCAATAGAGAACTCTATTTGTGCTCATATATCGCTGCACTTGCTTTGTCCTATGTTGTACTGTTTTTGTTCTTTCGCTCTAATAAAGAACTTTGACCTTCTCGTGTGCTTTCCTGTTTGCTCTTCGTGGCCGAGTCAACCGCTTGGACTCCCCGAGACCTGCTATCGTGCTCTTGTGGCCGAGTCAACCGCTTGGACTCCCCAAGACCTGCTATCGTGCTCTTGTGGCCGAGTCAACCGCTTGGACTCCCCAAGACCTGCTATCGTGCTCTTGTGGCCGAGTTACCGATTGTACTCCTTAAGACCTAGTTGTTTTTCTTAGACGAGTCGCCTGCTTGGACTCCCCGAAGACCTGTTTGCTCTAACACAATTGAATTTCTACAATGAAGATAACTTTAAAAACTCAAGCCAATTTATCTTAAGTCGATGAGAACGAGACGGTATGTACAAGCTCAAATTTGAAGAAACCAAAATATTTAGTCATACCAATTGAGATTATAGTACCAGGCTTTGAAAAGACTCTTTTAAAATGGTTTAAATTGAACCTCAATTTTGACCTAAGCCACATTGATACTGACCCCGACCTAATAGCATTCAAAGAAGAGACTTTGTTTATCGAAGATCCTCAAAACACTTACAGCAACAAGAAGAAAAAGAAAACTATCACTGATCTTGTTGAAGGCAAACTCAACTCTGAGATTTAAAAATAGAAATTAGAATTTAGAAATAAAATTTATTCATCCGCTATATCCGATGTGTATTATTTTTTACTAAACAAGAAGAAGTTTGATTTGTCTATCGCCAAAAGAATTCGTCGAAGAAAATATACACATTTTGATCAGCAGCAAATTAATTTCTCACAATGTCATTTCCCATTGCTTTCTTGTGAACAAAAATTTGGAATTCGTCCGATTTATTAATTACATTAATTACATCAAAGTGACCAGGATTGCGCCGATATTATTGAAAATTATTGCGAGAAGCACAACAACTCGACGTATTTTGTGTTCGATGAGTTCGCCTTATACGCAAACACCAGCAAGTATCAACGAATTTTACTAGGAATGCACCCCAACTACATGTCTCTTGAGCGATTTACGGACATTTGTTTCGATAATAACGGAAATTTGCCTAAGCAGTTGTTCAGACATAAGTGAATCTCCATTATTTTATTGTACACTGATTTGAGTACTTGTTAACGCCTTTTAAAGTTCAAGTACAATTAACAAAAAGAAACTATTATTTTATTGTCACAGGTTTGTATTATATTTGCTTTTATTATTTAGATTTTGCTGATCTTTAATTATTTTACATTTTATTTTCCAGTTCCACTATAATAATTTTTTAATTCCGTTCTCCCATAAATTCTTGTCTATACTGCACACGATCAAAGCAAACTTTGGGTTCTAGAAAAGGCTGTTTCTGTTGGACTTTTGGCCGTTGTTCCCTCACCACTTGCCTGCCAGAATACCTTTTTGAAATGTAATATATTATTGAAAATTCTTTTTGTTTATTCTAAATTCTAGATTTGTTACGTTTATAAAATATTTTCTAATGTTGGTACTTTTCTACTATTTTATACTACATGATACATTGGAATTCGTGCCAGCGCCATCGAATTCAGGTTTGCGGGCACTATAAGGCATAACCTTTCGACTTTGTCAACCACTGTGATCAGTCCAGTTAGATCTGACATTTCGGTGCCGATAGACCTGACGCCTTGCCTAGTGTCAATAAAGACCTAAACCTAAAGCCTTTAGTTAACACATTGGTTTGTTTTGATTCAATGACTTGATTGTTGGTAACTTAACAATCTAGAGGCCGGCCAGATTCACTCAACTTACCGAACTACTCATCTGAATTGTCTCATCGTTCATCAAGCATAATCATTCACTTACAATAAATGAATTATTGTCTAATGCTTTCGTAAAGTGTTTATATGACCTTCATTGTGTTTTGCCCTTTTGTTTTGGCTAAGAAACCAAGTGTTTCAAGTCAACGAAACACAGTACACAGACATTCCTCATCAAATGGCAAAACAAACTCATTTCTACTTTGTTGTGTGAAAGTAAATATTTTAGTAAATCCAATAAAATGTCACTTTAATCTGAAAGTGAAAATTCACTTGTGTTATATAATCAATGTCTTAATGCATCAATTTGAAATGTTGTTAGTGTTAGATCGATTTTTTAGCTTAATAAAAAAGGTAAAATATTCTGCAAAATTGATTATAATTAATTCAATTATTTAAACAAATGATGAGCAACAGTAGTTTTATCAATTTAAATTTAAATTTAAACGACAGCAACTTTGACAACTTGAATGCACTTACTCACAAAGACATAAATACTTTTCTTTTTTTTCGGACAATAAAATTTCGGTTGTAGAATATAAAATGTACATTAAAATGCAAATTATTAGTCCAATCTTAATAAGATTATATCTTATTCAATCTCTATTTCTTCAAATTGAACCACAGATGTAGAAAATAATAGTGGATTAAACTATATATTGAATCAATCAGTAACTCTCTTTTTCAAAACAAACAAACAAGTTTAGCGAATTTTCAATTTTCATGACGTACTTCGAAATCCGAACAAAATTATTTTCGCTTATTTATTTCATTTCTCTTGTTAAGAATATGTTACTAGTAGTTATATGTTAGCTATAAGTCTTGAAGTCCAAGAACCCGAATTGTTTCTTTAGTCATCAGCATCACTATTTTCAAAATAGACCCATTTCCATTTTGTTATGCAAAAGTGAATCTATTGTATCTATTCGGAATCGATCAAAATATGTGATGTGAAGCAATTTCTCCACTTTTGGTGGCTATATTTATCAATATTTCACAGTATTCACTGGCAGGCAAGTCGTGCTTCACAACATTCAAACTCAACTCATCGATCTACGGAAATACGGAATAGTCACCAGTTGCATAATATTGCCGTCATGGATTGTGTTTCTGCATCAAATGTCTGACCTAGACCATGAACTTCTGCATTTATGACAACAGAAAATATCATTTGACTAATCTTCCCTGAATGTCTATAGAACTATTATCCGGCAAAATGATGATGCGGTGCTTCATCGAATGGGAACTGTAATCCTCAACAATTGTTATTATTCTCAGTGTTTTACTCTTTTGCCCTGCCTCAACTTCCACGAATTTCTGTTTGCATGAAGAAGTTTTGTATCAGCTTAATTCAAGAAAAATGTAGATCGCGAGGATTATCTAGGATTGAGGAATGTGTTTTACTTATTGTGATTGAGCGTGCCAACAGAAGCATATTGCACTTTGTGTCTAAAGTATAACCAATTTGTATCAAATGTGCAAAGTCAAATATACTTACAATTGGTCAATTCTTACTCTCACATTGTCAGTCTCAACTTGCCTGAGAATCTCGAGGAACGTCAATTGTCGAATTGTCTATTACGAATCGAGGAAGAAAACCCCAAACTCAACATCTCCACAGAATTAGTGCACACTGTATGACGTCATGTACATGTCATCTTGGTATAGCTCTCAACCCAAAAGTATCCGATTAATCCGATTTAATGTGCTTTGAACAACAAGACATTTGAATGGTAACATTTTCTGCAGAGATCAAATAAAAACTTTAATTGCCTTTTTGCCAAATTATGTCAATTTGTAGAATAATCTAATTGAAAACAAGTTGATCATTACAAATAAAATCGAGTTCTTGCTCAGGTCACTCAAGTATGAAAGATGAGAAGTGGAGTTAACAATTATTTAATTTCATTCATTTATTTATTATCTATGTAACCAGCAAACATTTCTTCGACGTTTTTAATTGATTGTTTTAAAAGTTTACTTAATGCTTTATTTATGTAGTTTGGTTCCAAATCCAAATTAAAAAATCGTCAACCAAATTACAAAGTATTGATTGAAAATGTATCCAATCAATTCGACATTTTCGTACACTTACACTTACAATAATCAATATTTTAAAATCATTTCTAACGCTTACTGTAATCGGTTGTCTATTGAATCTATTAAAAATGATATTCTTTTACTTCAACAGGGTTGAATCAACCCACCCGAAGCCTTTTTGAGCGTGAAGCCAGGCTTTAGCCGCTTCATGCCTTGCGGTTTTTCTTGTAATTTTGGTTTATTATCTTTTCTTTAAAATGAAACAAAACAGTCCAAACATTTCTTTTCAAACTCTCTCACTCACTGTCAAAATAGATTCATTTGTGTACTTTTGGCCAAAACAGCTGTTTCTGCTATTTCTGTTTGACCTCGTGCTCGTGCATTTCTATTTGTTTCACTAAAAAATAAACAAACTTTTCTATTCTCATCACCAAAATGTCTAATCGCCTCACCCATCATTTCACCTCGTTCCTGGATCGATTCGAAGAGCAGCTCGAAGTGGACTGTGAGCGATTGAAGCGTCAACTGGCCGCTCAGGTTGATCAACAATTTGGAGCTGTACGATCGAAAGTAGCCGAACTCAAGAATCATTTTGGTGGTCGTGCTCAAACTCGTTCTGCTCGTAATGTCGCCAACGTGCTTGATGATCCACTAATGGAGATAGTCTCACTCGACCAATGGAAACAAGAACAAAGTGCCGCTGAGGTCATTGCCAACATGCCTTCAACCTCATCTGGCACCAAGCGCAACAACAAACGCAAAAGTGATGCTCCACGAACTGCTGCCAACAACAAACGACACAAGTCGACTGGATCCAAGAAATACGAATGCAAATACCCAGGATGTGGCAAATCTTTCATGTACGACAGAGATTTGGTTCATCACGAACGAATCCACATGGGTGTGAAGCCATTCGCATGCACCTGGAACAATTGTTTGTATAGCTCGGATCAACGTAGTCGACTGGTCGTTCACGTTCGTATGACTCACTTCAAACTGCCTAAATCGTTGAAAGAACAGCAACGTCTCAACATTGAGGATGAACGCAATCCAATTGATTTTATCCACGTGGATGTTGACTTGTTGGCTCGTCGTCTTGAGTGACACTTGCTCGAGTTACTTTGATCTAACATATTTTCTAACTTTTAATCTCCCCAATTTTCTATATCAAATTTAATGGCTCATTAAAAACGATCATAAAATTTACACTAGTAATTAAATGTATATAAAGTGCCGCACATCACCACAACTAAAATGGTGGTTTAGATCACAATAATCAGGATAATGGATAACAACATTATATTGGCATTTGTTGTCATTATAATGTCATAATATAATATATTCTGTTCTACCTGTGTTGATTATTTTGCGTATTTGTTGGAAATTGCACTTGACCATGTGTGATGAGTGATAATAAATAAACGAGTTTCAATTAGTCTCAAGGCAAATAGTGCTTTCACTAATTTTAGCTTGTCACTACGACCAAATCTCCCCTTTTCTAAAATCGAACACAGGCGCGTACCTGCTAAACGGGGAAAGAGTTGGTCGTCTTAGTTTTGTTGTTTTCAGTGTCATTTGTGTTCTACTTGAGTTCGCATTTCAGTCTCGTCACGACAATCGAATCAAATCTCAATTCAAATGGATACCAACACCAAACCATCTAGGGTTATCGATGCCGTTGAATCGTCAGTCACTTCACTTGCCTCATCTTTTGTTCAACTCGAAATTAAACCCTCGACTGGTGATGATGGACCGATCAACTGTCTGCCCAACGAATTGATTTTGCAGATTATGGCTAGGTTGAAAAAGAAATCTGATGGCGTTCGTGCCAAAGATGATGATGATTATTATTGTTTTGATGTAAAGCAGTTGATTCGATTGCGTTTGGTGTCCACTCGGTGGCGAGCGATTGTTGAGTACTACTGCCAAGAGAAGATTTCAAAATCGTTGCTTGTGAATTGGTCACGCTATATTGATATTGATTTTAAGAAATCTGCTCCTGTTAGTGTGCATTTTGAAACTGTTGAGTTTTTTTATATGATGCCCAAATTATTTCCAAACATTGAGCAACTGAAGGTTGGTTGGTTTCTCCCACAATTTGGTAATTTTTCTTCTATTTATATCTTATAATTACCAATTTGATTTCTTCTTTTAGACAATGCTCAAATCCGTAAGATAGCAGTTAACATCAATTTGTTGAACTCATTGAAACACCTCGAACTTGTAGGACAACTTATGGCAACTTTACCATATCTGTCTTCAACTACTTTGTCCCAATTGGAGCACATTGTAATCGATGACATTTTTTACATTCTGACTGACGACGACTTGCTTCGAATTGTTTCTCACCTTGGCCCAAAGTGTGCTCGTCTCTACCTTGGTGAAGTTGGCAATTTGGATTATAATCGAATTCTTCAATGGCACAACATCAAGCCGCAATTGTTTGCCAATCTGACTCATTTGCAGATTTTAATTGAAAGTTCAAATGAAGATTATACCAAAGTAATACATTTTCTTGGTGTGAACGCCAATTCATTGAAGCTATTGTACTTTTATGCTTGGGTATGTGCATTTTGCCTGACAAGGCAAAAAACTTTGCTTTGTGCTTTTTTCAATTAACTAAAATAATTTTTTAAGAATAATTCACCGCTTTCATTAACACCCACTGTGATTGATGATCTTGGTAAAATGTCCAACTTGACTGAGCTTGAACTTTGGAATATTAGTATGAACATCCCTTTGTTGGAAGAAGCAGTTGCCCGCCATCGAATCACTTCACTATCTTCTGTTTTGACTTGCGAACTTTATATCAATAGGGCTCATCCAATCGATGCCGACAAATTCACGCGTGTCTTGTCGGTCATTTTTCCCAAACTGGTCTTGTTGGATTTGCATATTGGTCAGGACTATTCAACTAGTCGCCGATTTGTACGTCAAATCAAACAACATTTGGATCGATTCCCAAACTTGCGCAAGCACGAAATTGACTTTTGGAAATGATTTTATTATCTCTTTCTATTTGCATGGCTAAAGATACAGATTATTTCATATATCATATCTATTCATAATTCTTAAATTAATAAACTTGCTTAAAATCAATATTTGTTATTTAATATTAATTTTGAGTTCGTTCTCTCTTTGCAATCAATCTACATATATACAAAATCGTTATTTTCCTGCAATACATGCAATCCAATCGTGGTCAATTGTCGCGCAATTGGCTCGAGTGATAAATATAATTTCCAAGCTCAAGTACTGAACATAAATTATTGTTGTGTTACATAATAAAACCAATACAAGGCAAACATGTCAATGGTCTCTGATTATGTCAATGGCAAAATAAATTCATTTTAAATGAATTCATTCGAATGAGTATAAACTTGTTAATTCACAATTAGACATTAGCAGATTAAATAGACATTTAATTAACCAAATTAATTAGTCAACTTTAAAGTTAAGATATTTTATTTAATAATAAGGTTTCTCGAAGGTGCATTCAACACCAGGCAATTCTCGTCGCACGTGGAGCTTGAACATTCGATAGCTAATTTTGCTCCAAATCTTGGCCGTCCACTTGATCACACGATGCGAACTCGAGAGACAAATAAAATGATAGCCCAAATGGACCGATTCCAGATTGGGGAAAATGTTGCCTAGTAGGAGTGACTTGAAATATGGATACGAATTAGTGTGCCAATCAGCATCAATTGAGAGTTTCAAGTTGGTGACCGACGACAGTAGAGGAAGATCGATGGGAACTTGATCAAGGTCTCGGTCAAAGAGACGGGAGATATCAAAGTCCATTTTGAGATTGCGAATTAGCTTCAAACATTGCATGCCAGTAATAATTTCCATAAATTCGGATCGTCTTGATATAAGTCCAATATCGACTTTGGTAAGGTTGGGAAAGAGTGCCCATTGGTCGCGAGTGAAATGATTGCGAAAATCAATCTTGAGCAGAGTGAGCTTGGACTGGAGTTGACGTTCTCTAAACAGATCATTCATTGGTAGAGTCCAAATTAGAGCAGGCAGCTCGATTTGCTTGAGATGGTGATTCGGTCCAGCATACCGAACAAGCGAATGTCGTAAAATGTCGAAATCATTTTCCCCAGCGTAGAAGTAGAGATATTCCAACTGGGACAAAATAGACAAATCGATTGTGTCGATTGACAGATCTCCCGATGATTCAATGTTAATCATTAGTCGTTTCAGTGAAGTGAAAGTGTTCAGTTTGAGAAGCAGTCGCTTGATTTGCATACTTCCGTTCGCAGGCATATGTTTCAAAAGGCACTTCAGTGTTAGCTTGACCAACTGGTGGGACCATTTACTGATGAGAAAGGCTATGTCAGTGAAGACATATTTAATCTTACTGAGAGTCAACCGATTTTCAACGATAATCTCGAGCGAAGTAATGTTCGGCAGGAGGTGACCAAATCGATTTGAGGTGCACGGTGCGATGGTGGTCACTTTGATTAAGTTGAACTGGTCTTGAGTGTCGTCACCAGTTGTGGATCGTTCCAACTTATCAGTATATTGAACAGTAATGTCACGTTTGGTGATGCAAACTTTGTGGACATAGTCAGACCACCACGAAGTGAGTCTATTGAGACGGACCAAGTCGTGCACAGGAATACGATCAAACAAGTCGAGCATGCTCCAGTAGTCCAACCGGGAGAAAGTGACCACTTCAGTCTTGGAGGTCTTTGCCCGCTTGAATCGCGAAAAGATGGCCATACTCGAACACACGCACAAATAGACACAGTCTAGATAACTAAACGTTGCAATATGACGTTCAACTGTGAGCTTCGTGTACTATGCAATGTCTAGTATACTTTTTGACAAACATTTGATTCGAATCTATTAGAATAAGCTAAGCCGACTATACTAAATTAATTTGTTACAAAATATAGAAATTTATTGCGCGCCATTTATTGGCTTTTAGAGTCTGATATTTTGAGACATGACATTGCTTTCTACATTTAGAAGATATTCGACTATTGGTTTGATACACTGAAGTGGCATGGTAGCAATTGATTCACTCGACCCTCCTCATCCCACATGCCCTCGCAACGGTTGGCCAACTTGCACGCCACCCAAATTGGTGCTCGACTGAGTTGCAACTTTTTTGGAATGCCTGAACTGTTGGTTTGTAAGATGTGCAGCAGACTCGACCTTCTCCGCCACAATTCCTCAGCTCGACCCTCAATCTGTGTTTGAGAAGGCAACGGCAATGGTTCTTCTGAACTTTTATGACGCAACCGTGAAGTTCAAGTAAGCTTAATTGATGCAAATTCAAACAAACTAATATTTATTCATATTTTCAGATCAATCCAACTACTTTTGAAATCAATCAATTTAAATGTGATTTAATGTCAGAAATGAAATGAAAGACTATGAAGATAAGAAAAGTTTAGGGCAACATTTTTTAGAAGGCGTATGATCTTATGGACTTTGGAAAACTCGACGAGGAAGCTACCCAACGTTCTACAAGTGCGTACTTGCTGTTTTGAGTTAGCCTTCAATTGTTTTTAAACAAAGTCGAACGATTATTGAGCATACGCGCGCTGACTTGCACTCATCTTCAAGTAAAGTTTGCTTCAAAACCACAAGTTCCTTCGTGATGAGTCATTTAACTGCTTTAAAAAAAGAATGGAAGGACTGAACCTTTAAAAATTTTGATCGAAAATGCTCTTAGGGAAGAAGGAATGAAAGAGCCAATTAGGAAACAAAAAGTGGTAAATCTTACTGGACTCACAAATGATTCTGATGAAGACGATGATGTCTAATATACCATATTATTCTGTCACAATATTGTTTTGTGTGTGTGTGTGTTTGTATTACAAAATAATATTTGTATTATTACCATTGTGGCGACGCGAAAGCAAAAACCTGGCCTGTAAATCACATGCTCGGGGCTCTGCCAGGTCCACCAAAAATGGTGGTTGCGTACATCGATAATGTATGTATGTTATTACCATTGTATATTGATTAATTGAATAAACAAGTTTTTTTTTTGCAAAAAATCAACAAGAGTTCATAATTATAATTGTGTATTTGCTGATAATGAAAAAATAAAGGTGCCTCCAATGGGTCCACTCTACGCAGCTGACCGCCAAACCAGCTGGTGCCACCAGCCTGGTGGCTCGGCGCCAGTTATTTTGAATGACAGTTGAAGTTGAAATAGTCGAGTCATTGAAAGTGCATCATAACAAAGTAGACTGTGTATTTTCTTTCAGCGTTTGTCTGATGTTCAAGTTTGGACAATTCAAAATTCATCCAAAATGAGTATCCTTCTGCGAAGTGTTTTGTCTCGAAACGGTATTTTTTTATTCAATATCTTCTTTGGAAAATTTATATATATATATTTACATTATTTTGTAGTTTGCCGCAACAACGTGCAACTAACTCAGATTTACCGCAATTTGAATACTAAATCTACTCTTTTGAATGGCACTTTTCGATCTCCCATCAAGAAAATTCTTCCAAAATTCTTGTCGTCAGCTGCACACGATCACAGCAAACTTTGGGTTCTAGAAAAGGCTGTTTCTGTTGGACTTTTGGCCGTTATTCCCGCATCACTTGCCTCCCAGAATACTTTTTTGGACTATGCACTCGCATTGTCTCTTGTGGCTCACATTCATTGGGGATTCGAAGCCATGGTGGTAGATTATATTCGGCCATCTCTGTTTGGTTCTGTAATACCAAAGGCTGCTATAGGAGGCCTTTATCTTTTATCAATTGTGGCCTTGGCTGGGCTCTTTTACCTTAACTACAGCGATGTGGGTCTTTCCACAGCTGTAAACATGATTGTTAACGCTTAAATTTAGAGGTCGTATTAATAGCAATAAATTATTATTCGGTAAAAATTCACAATGATAAAAAATAATACTTTAAAACATGAAATTTATAAAAAAAGATCAAGCTTCAAAATGTGACTAGTAAAAAATATCCGAATTTAATTCTAATTATTTGTTCTGAAGACGTTCTGATTAGGCGCAGCTATTTCTTCATTAGTCTTTGTCCATTTTATTAAAGTTTCAGGTGAACGATAAAGGAAGATCAGCTTGGCATAAAGATCTTCTTCAAGCTCAAATTCCCGACTTTCTCTGACTAGATATATATCAAGACATAGCTGCAGCACTCTATCCACATTAGGCATTCGGGTGTAAATCACTTTGAATGAAGACTCGGAGTTGAGACCTCGCACCCATCTCGACACGAGAAAAACAAATGTAGTGTAGATTCCAATAATTCCATAGCCAGAAAGAAATGCCAACAAACCGATAAAAACTTTGTCGTTGAAAAGCACTACAGGAAGGTATAGACAATTTTCTTTATGCAGAAGAGATTGCATAAACGAGTCGAGATAGTTTAAATCGTCGCAGTTGTCGTGGATTTCCCACCACGAAGTTGGCGAACTGTTGTTGCCGTAACTTCCCTTTTTCATCAAACTGAGAATATTTCTATAATTCATTGTTGAATTTGCTACTATTCCGGTGTCACTTCGAGGAAGTAGTTCAGGAACCACGGATGGTTTACCTTTTTCCGGAACACGAAGATAATTTGGAAAAATATTTGGAATAACAGCAGGGCTACTTTTATCATCCGACTGTAATATCATTGCGGCCAAATTGTCTCTTAATTTCCTATCTCGATCTGTTAGAGTAATCTGATATTCATCGTAAATGCTCGTATCCATATCTTGCGTTTTCGTTTGTTTCTTTCGCATTATGTAAAAGGTCAATTTCATATTGATTTCACTAGAGCTTCTGAGCTCCTCTACTAATATTTTTTGACTTGGTGGTGATATGCCCCAAATTGCCGTAGAATTACCGTTAAGGTTGACAATATAAACATCTTTCTGGTCATAACCGTTGATAAATGTTTGTGCAACAGCGTTTTTGTTAAATGTCTTGGATAGTTGAGTCCATCTATCATTATCGATCGGTACGAGTCCACTGCCGGTAACACTCATTTTGAATAAAGGCTGAAATCCGCTAATTTCAAGCTCAAAAGTAGCTCCCTTGGGAGGATTGACTTCTCCAACTGCGCGACCAAAAGCAAATAAACCAAGTGGACCCCAAATAAGAGCTAGAAAGAGAAAATGAAGCAATTTTTGCAACAAGTTGTACTTTACCGATAATAATGATAACCCAAGACCCTCCAATTAAATATTTGAAAAAACGTTTTTTAGCTTTTCCTCTTGGTTCAGGAAATTCTTCATCAAGTTTCAGTTCGCACTTTCTTTGATATAAATTGACAAATATATCTTCCATTAAGGACCATTCGTCAAGAACAAGACTTGTGTCGGTCCAAATCCAATCCATGTACAGCCTCAAGTCGTAAACAAACGGAATCAACATATACCTGATAAAAACAATTAATTAATAATTTTGAATCTTAAAGAAATTTGAATCTTTTGCAATTAAATGCAAAATAAAAATAAAAATAGAACATACAACTTACATTTTGAACAAATACCAATTGACAAAATTATATTTTTTACAGAAAGTATTTCCTAAAATGCGAGTTGGGTAGCCACTTCTAATTTGATATGCCGATAATAAAAAGTAGATACATTTGAATATGTACCACAATTTTGGAGGGAGATTTTGTGTGGATGTAAAAGAACTAAATAAAAATTAATCGATTTTTATCCTTTGATTGACTTTTTTTTATCTTACGTGTCAGTCATAGCCGGAAGAATGAAGAAAAGCCACATGTGCGTGAATATAACAATTATAATTTGAAATATCAATTTTCCCTTAATATATTTTCGCAAGTATATTGCACGGTCAATGATAATTTGAGCAAATTGAATAAGCAACGTAATCAAAAAGCCTGTTGGAATTCTGTTTTCTTCAAGAAATTTAGCCACAGTTCCAGAATATCCACTCTAAAAACAAAATAATATATTATAATAAATAATATTAGTTAATTCTTTAGGGATAGAGAGTTTACTAACCCCAAAAGCATAAAATCCGAAAACCAAGATAAAAAAGTTGATAAAATCACAAAGAAACATGAGAGAATAGACGTCATGAGTGATTCGATAAGGAGGATGAAGAACGTTGTGGAAAAACTTTACAATTGGTTTTATCACTGATTTGACCCTGTTGAAAATAAAATTATAATTAATATAATTAATAATTAAATAATCAAGTGCCTTTCAATCAACCTTTGTTTGAGCCTATTTGGTGCATTCATCAGAAAGAAGATAGCATTGAACTCGGTGCTTTCATCGTCGTCTTCATCGTCATCAACATAAAAGTCTACTTCTTTGTTGGCTGAGTTTGCCTTCGAAACATCAAGTGTATCTTCACTGCTCACAAATTCGCTTGAATCGGAATGTTCCGTCTGAGGAAAGTCAATAGCTTTAGCTTTGCCTTTTGACTTCTTTTTTGATGTTTTAGTCTTTTTGCCATTTTCACTTCCGTTTTCATTATTTTCGATTTCACTTTGAATTAATTCAGCATTTGTCATATAAGCTTTCATTTCAGTTTCGGACAAATCCCACAAACCAAGACTCTATGATAATTTTTGGTAAATTTTGTTATATCACTTATAAAGCATTACCTTAAGCATGAAACGATGGAAGAAAAGAACCAAGAGAAGAAATAGATCGTAATTGGCATAGTTGTCTTTCTTCTCTATCCCGACGAGACGAGGCCACCAAAAAGGAGAGATTTTAAAAACTTCAAGCCAGGGCCAAAATGGAAATTGGAAAATGTATTTGATGACTACAACAACTTCGATATAAGTGATCGATGTTACCCAAAACGATTTTGAAGGTCTAGGCACAGACAATGAGCCCCACAAAAACGCAAATAAAGGCAAAGGTAGTGAAAGTATTGAAGCAGTAGTGATTTGATTGATTACTATCGTTATGTAGCACATCACTTCGGAACGAGATAATATTGCATAGAATATGGCACGCAAAAAGTGAATGTAGATACTGGTTTCAAGATACTTCGAGTCTAAAGTTACATAATAGAGGTTATCCCTTCATAAAAATAACACAAATTAAGTTCAAACAGTCAAATACATAGTGTGAATGACAAACCCTTCAACAGATGTTGTGTCCAATTGATTCCATTGCTTGATGGCATTCTTTGGATTACTTTTGACAAAATTCTCTAATGTTTCTTCGGTGACTCTAGATAATTTAGAAAGAGCAGATTTTCTCCAATTTGGGTCAGAAATGAAATCGTGGGTGTTTCCTTTAGATTCTTCAATTTCAATCACTTTTTTCAAGCATTTCTTTTCGACTGACAATCGCTTGGCAACGAAACGATAATCGCGCGAAACAGAATTCAAACTCGAGGTGGCGCTGATAAGAATGCTTTCAAAAAAGTTTTTAACAAAGTTAAGCCAGCCGCATATTTTTTGCAAGTATGTTTCCTGAGGAATGTCATCTTGTTCTTCCAACAAATTTTGATCTGGTGCACTTGCCTCAACTTTGTCTGCAGCATCTTTGGCCGATATCTGATCTCGACTGCTCAAAGTAGACATATTCGAAATATCTGTCCCTTGTGAAGTTGATGCAATCGAAGTCATGGTAGTCGGCTTCGACATGTCTGGGTAATATTTGGGCCTTTCCACCGATACTATTGCAGAGTCTTTGCTAGATTCGCCAATATCTGTGGTTTCAGACGAAACCAGCATTTCATCGGCTATTTCTTCGCCTTTGAAAATTTTTGAACAAAACTATACAAAAACAAAAACAAAAAATATATGCAAATAAGCACATTAAAATATACCGATGTGAATCCTTTTGATTTAGCAAGATTTCGCATTTCGTTGCCTTCTGGGTCTGGAATTAAAGACTCTCTCGTTTTATGATTCAAATCGACGGCTTCTGAATCAAAATCTTCGAACATATAATATCCACCTGATTTAACAGCTGCAAAGTAAATTTAAAAATTGAATGTTTGGGTCATAAATAAGCGAAAAATAAAACAAATAAAAAGCAAAATAAGAAAATGAGAACGAAAAATAAACAATAATAGATAAACAGCCAAAAACCAAAATAAAACCATTCCGATGAATCAAATTTTAACATTACACGAAGCATGTGAAAGAAATGACATTTTCCGTGATAGAGCAACGTCATCTCTATGTTTGACAGACACCTGTGTCCGAGTGGAAGATACAAAAATCGACGAATTGTCCGATCTAGGTTCTTCTTTCAGTTTAGCTGAAAGAGCTGCCCTTGTTGGTACATTAATAGCAAAGGAATGCAAACTAGAGGCAAGTTCGGTTGGAGAAGCAAAACTGAATGAAGGAATTGTTGCCGAAGATATTGAAGCATCGATTGGACGAATGGGACAAACTTTGTATACTTCAAAATATCCTGGCTGAAGTGAAGTAGCTGATTGAGGAGAAGTAATGGTCGGAATGCTAGGAGTAGGTGAATATACAGTGGGCAAAGTTTGTGACAATAAATCGTCGCAAAGCGAAACATTGGACAAAGTTTCGTCAGCAGCAGAGTATGGAGATATATCGTAATCGAACTCGTCTTGAAAGATAACCGATGTGTACAAATTTAATTAATTAGAAGTGACCAATAAGTGTTCCCTGGACACTGTTCAGTAATCCATCTACACAAAGAGCAATACATTACGTCATTTGAACTAACCTTGTTTATGGTACTTGATGCTCCTCGCTTTATCGGCAAACATTTTCTGTTGTGCTGCCTTGATTCTGTCCATTTTCTGTTTGATTTTCTCCATAACTTCTTTCTCTGCCAATTCTTGTTCGGCAACTTCTTTAGCTTGAATTTCATGAATCAATTCAGCTCCACGTGAAGCCAAAAAATGTTGTGCCTTAATTTCTCGAACCAAATGCTTGAAATAATGACTGCAAAATATTCGCTTTTGAATAAGCAAAAAGGTGAAGCATATTCCATCCCAGAGCAAGCCAGCCTCATCAGATATGCATTGATGTTCTTGTTGACTGCTAAGCAACGATTTATAATTTTGAACATTGAAACTGATTCCAAACAACTGAATTAGCCAACATAACTTATTTTTGACCAAAGTGATAACAAACAACTAAAAATAAAAAGTAAATAAGAACCACACGTTCAATTTTTGAAAGAACACAAACCTGCATGATTGACTTAGCAAACATAGTAATGCACGTGTAGGCAATGATAGATTTCCAAGACTTGAATATAACTTTGATTGGCTTTAAGTAAAATTCATTTCCAGTCCATAAGAAAATAAAACTGCCTAACACATAACCCAGGCCAAAGAGATTGATTCGAGTTGTGCCAGCTAAAAACAAAACAGCAAGAGTAACCCAAAAGAAACAAAAGAAAAAGAAAGACTTGATTGAATCAAAAATTGAATTGCCAAAAGAAAAAAAATCTGGAACATGTTGACTAGTTGTTTCTTTGTAAGCTTCGAGATTACTTCCAGCAGTGGGAATTAAAACTTTTTCTAGCCTAAAAATAAAAAGTTTTTTAAAATATTATAAACAAAAATTATAATTACCGGAAACAAATAAATTGTCGGCAAGCAAAGAATAATACAAGGAAATCAAGATAAAGTTTTTGTTTCGGAAGTTGATTGTTGAAATCGGGCAAAAAATACCAATCAAGTTCAGATTTAGTAAATTTGTCTGACCATGGATAGAGAAGACACAATCCCGGAGGTATTCCTAAGTAAATGATGTATTGATAAGGCAAGACTACAGCAAGAAAGCCGACAAAGTAAGTCCACATCCTCTCGTTGCCCTGACGGTTTAACAAGATGAAGACAAGTAACCAAATGCAATATAATACACTGAAAATATCGCCTCGATTTGCAATAGAGACAGTCAAAAATATGAGCGATATTTCCACTCCAAATTTATAGAAGCCAAAATTGATCATGTACTTCACGAAATGAACAAAATCTTTGTCTGCTAAAGTTCGATTTATATCCGGAAAAACAACTCCTTCCAAAAGTCGCTTAGAGCCGTATTCTTTGTGTCGGTAAAAATGTTGTCTCAGATGAATAACCGTTCTAAAAACCAAAATGACAATCAACAATATGTATTCCTAAATAAGTGAATTTAGACAAATTAAATCAGCGTTAATTTAATGCTTACGCTTATGTAGTCAAAAATATCGTTCGTTTTGAGAAATCCAATGTAGATACGATTATCAATAAGCTGTGTCACGTTATTGTCCTGACAGATTAATAAAATTAATATTTTTACATTTAACACTACTCGATCAAAATTTAGCAGTCAATTTCACTTACTGTGCAGTTGGTGTGCCATTCAATTCGTTGTGCAATATTCAATTGGAACAACATTTTCAAAAGAACCAAAATTCCGGCCCAAATACCAAAGAAAGAGCAAACAATCTTTTCAAACTTATTGAACACCATGAGAAAGACAGTCAAGCATACGAACAAGACGTTCATTGCGCAAATCTAATTTTAAAAAATCAATGAACATTGTACAATCAAACAAACAAAAACATACATCGTTCATTGAAATGACCACAGCACATAAGAAAACAAACTTGATGATATGGACTTCGAGTAGCCTCCAGAAAACGACCATTAAACTGCTAAGAAGTGATTCGATATAGTAATAGCATTTGACAATAATATCATTCATTTCTTTAAGAAAAGAACGTTTTTGAGCTTCCTTGGCAAAACTTTCGGAAAAGGAAGATTGTGCTTGAATAGCCAATAATTTTGGACTTGAAGCTTGGTCTCGGATTGTGTTTGTTCTAGGCTTTTTGGAAATAACTGTTTGTAATGATGACAACTCCGATTGACTTAGATCCATATCAACTTTCACATCAGATTGGTCGAAAGAAGATGATGCCTTCATTTGCTCAGGAGCAACAATTTCATTATTTGATGTTTCGTTGGAAGGATCGTGAATGCCTCCCAAAATTCCATCAATATTGCTGAATTCAAGAAAATCTCGATGAACAAAGTGCACTTGAATAATCGTGATAATGATGAAGAATGTTGGAGTGAGCAGTTCTTTAAACAAAACAAAAGCGTCGTTGTCGTAGACCACTAAACCCAAATCTTCTTGTCTAATAAAACATAAATTAATATTAAAAAACTGAAAAGCATTTCAATACTCACAAATCTTTGTCAATTTTTAAATAATCTGACCAATAATCAGGAAAATTGTTAAATTGGTACGTGTAAATAGCAATCAAAATTATCATCGAGTAAAGAATTACAATCAACCAAAAAGGATACATCAACTTGCGCCACCATTTCAGTGATAACTTCAATAAACAGATTAGTAAACAAATTAAAGAAATGAAAATTAGTTGTTTACCTGAAACATGATAGTAAAGGTGAGAAAAAGAAACATGTACACGATACGGTAGATAACCACTTTGGAGCCACTAAGAGACATAATCATCAACATGGTGGCAACAACCCAAATCCAATATTTTATAAGCAGTTCGTGAAAGAACTTGATAAGCCAGTCAAATATTTCACTTTTGTAAGTGACAGGAACGTATGGTACACTTAATTGGCGACTTGTTTCGGCTTGACTAGTGTTGCCAACGTTAAATAGTGGAGGGAAAACACCTTGCGATACATCAAACTGTTGTGTGTTTGTTCCAAATTTTTCAGAATATTGACGCAAAGTAATCCAGAAAAATAAAGTGTAAAATATCTATAAAAGGAAAATTAAGTAGTTTATTTTCTTATTTGCTTCCTTACCTTGATAAACAGAGGCTGATATGAGAATTGATAATATTTACGGAATCCAATTTCACTAATGCTGACTCTGCCCACACTAGTTGGCAATTCCTGGTCGTCAAGATTTAGACTATACACATATTGACCAATAAGTAAAAGTATTGCATATGCCACCAAAACTGGAGATGATCTCAAACAGACTTGACGCGAATTAGGAGTCATCCAAATAATGCAAGACGACAAAAGGAGAATAAAGGATAACCAAGAATGGTACGTTATAGACCAGGTCTGTCAAAAGTAACTCCTTTACATCTTATTCAAATCAACATTTAACTATACCATCATTACGATGAGCGTGATCACATAACTGCCACGTTTCAGCATATCCACCATTTGAGAGAAGAATAATGTCAACTTAGTCTCCGAATGTTGATTGATTGAGTGGACTGCCAGGTTGGGAGTGTTTGGGGCCGAAGGAGTGCATACCGAAAAACTTGAATGAGCGTTCGAAGTGGACTCTAACTTGAGCACCATCTCCTCGATTTGTGCTTTACTCGATGGCGAGACTGGCGGAGCTGGCGCGCAACTCCTGGCTGAACTGTAATTTCTGCCCATTCGATCATCTTGCAAAAGCTAAGGTAATTAAAACAAAATTTATAATCGAAAAGAAGCAGATTAGAAAGAATGAATGATAAAATCAAGAATAATATCTATAAATATCAAATGGAAAGCATGCATCTATGAACATACTGGCGTGTGAACGGTAGAGCAAGCAGCATTAGAGTCAAAAGTGCGATTAACATGCATAGATTGGGTGACATAATCCTTGTCCACATTGGGTTCACCCTTAAATGAGCCATCAGTAAAAGAACGTCCTTGCTTAGTTTTGTTGCCATGCACAAAGTTCTATAAGAATAATATTACAATAAGTCATCGAGTGCATCGTTCAAGAAATGTGGTATGGAAACAAAGACAAAACGTTGAGCAAGACGAAACAAAACAGAAAGACATGCACAGTCTGTCCAACAGGAAAGATAACGTACACTTTGATACAACAGAGTGGCACTCTCGTGAAAGAAAGAATTTGTGCGAGAATTGCGCTTCAGATTGCTAGACGCGTTATGCAGAAGATGACTTAGGAAACCATTCGAATTGCGTTCGGAAGCAAAGGAAGGAAAGGGAAAGAAGACAGCAGACGTTGGCGGGACCAGTTCGCTCTGTAGAAAAAGTGGTTCAAGGCGCAATTATAAAATATATTTTCGCTCTTGCAAATGAACACAACTTGAGATTGGTGCAACGCAATTAAAACACAAATTAAAACTATGTATAACTGTCAAGATATAGTTCAATATATAATTTGTAGCCAATTAACAAAAACTTTCGATAAGCAACATGTTAAAATGTTAATCAATAGCCTGGTTTACTCTTTGACTTGTGAGTTAGATGGTAGAAAAGATTAATAAACAAATAGATTCCAAATAAAGAAATGAATAAAAATAAACTTACCGTTAAATATTTTTTTGATATAAGTACGGAACGAACAAGGCTGATTGAAACAAAGTAAAGCAAAATCAAAGTGAATGGATGAAAAAAACGAACGAAGTGATAAGAGCTAAAGTCGAATTCGCGGACATCGTCGCAAGTTGTGTTTACATATTCAATGAAACCAAACAATCTGTTGAAAAGAGTCATACATGTAAGTTTTAAATTCAATGAGAAGAAACAAACCTTGCGTTGATATTATCAGGAGGTAGAAGTGGACGAACAATTAGAAATTGATAAACAAACAGCAAAGTAAAGTGAACCACAACAAAGGAAGCAATAAATATACGAAAGTAATGGTATCCCATGCCAAAGCTTCGACTAAAGGCAAACCACGAGCCAATAAACAGAAAGTAAAGAAAATAAACAGATGAAATCAAAGATGGTTCCAGAATTGCTGATGCACAAAGAAGAACGCAGAAGATGGTCTCAACGAAGTAATAGGTCAAACGGTCTGCTTTCTGACGCATTTGTTTCTTCTTGTTTAATTCATGTTGACGTTCGTAAAGATGTTTGGCCACTTGCATAGACATTGATTCCACGCTAAAGCCGGCTTCAGTTGGTCTTCGGGTCTGAAAATTATTGATTAATTATTATTAATCGATTATTATTAAAGTCAAATTCATTTTTTGTTTTTTTGTACATACCGGCTTATTCACATTTTCTCGAGACGAGTCTTTAGCCAATTTCGAATTGTAGCTTCGGACACAAAAGGCGTACACCATACAGGTAACCAACAGGACGACAAAGTCGAGACAACATAGCCGAAAAACGTTGAAAACTGAAAGATCGTTGTACCGATGAAAGCCAATTAAGTTATATATCTGCCCAATAGTTGTGCCTGTAATACAAATACAAATTAAGCACAAAAGACAAAACAAATAAACGAACAGTAGTCAATGGAAGTGTTGTAATTAGTAGCAATTACAAGAACGATCTGAAAGATTATGTGTGCCGAATTGATGAGGGCACTGAGACCAATGATCGACATGAGATAATATCCATTGCACCCTGTCGAATAGAAAGTTATATCAATTCAATTGTAATATTCTTGAAATAGTTCAAACCGTTTAACACATTCTTCGGGTTGGGCGTTTGTAGAATTGGACCAATAAATAAGAGAATCAAGTAGAGCAGAGAAAAAAGATTTTGCCGCAAAATGACAGCTGAAGTAAACAAAGTAACAAAAAAATTAGTGGAATAGCAGAAAATGTTCGCATAGATACATTCTAGATCTCGAGATAGTTGATCGTATTGTTTGCATACAGTAAGTGCAGTTCAAACAATGACCGAGAAACCATTCGTAAATTTATAAAAAGTATTCCCCGACAAGTGTGTCCTTGTTTGTTTGTTCCACTGCCAATTTGTGTTTGCATTCTTTAGAGCATCCAAGTTGATATAATAAATCAAGTCAACATGTGCAGCACAAATGTTTAATCCAATTCGGCCCAAATAGACGCCACTAAGTACACAAATGTGAAAGTGGGTGCTTTTTAATTGGCCGACAATGCCAAATATTGGCAAATGTCGATGCTGAGACCAAACAAACTTCCAGTCGATGGTACGTACAATGCAAATATTCACGTATACCTCGAAACTTGGTATAATTATGATTATAGGACACAGGCTAACATGAAAGCTAACAATTGTCTAAACATAAATTAATTAAATAAATTACCGTAATTTTCTAGAGTAGTATAGTATAGTGATATATCAATGGCAATTTAGGTATAGACAAAATAGACTAATAGAGG
Source organism: Rhizoglyphus robini (assembly GCA_023373905.1). Lineage (NCBI taxonomy): Eukaryota > Metazoa > Arthropoda > Arachnida > Sarcoptiformes > Acaridae > Rhizoglyphus > Rhizoglyphus robini. Next base: position 3,408,954 of record JAKIJQ010000007.1, on the reverse strand, counting down.
ATGACTTAACCAATTGTGTATTGCAATATTATTTATAAGGATTGCATGCAATTAATTGTAATATTTACTCAAGATAAGAGTATATGCTTTTTATTGCCTTTATTGCCAAAGAAAAATACAAAAAATGATTTAAAGACCTACCTGTTCCCAGTGTGATGGGGATTAAGAATCGAATCAAAAGATAACACAAAGTGAGACTTAGATCCATGATGGCGATGTCGGTGAGAATATGTTGAAGTATTGCACTGAATTGGGAACATCATTTATATGGACGACATGGCGATTTTTGTCCGTTTGAGGGAGGAGATGAGACGGGATTCTAGCATTGGAGTATGTAGTGAACACCAATGCAAACAATTCAAACAATTCAAACTGTTTCGAGACAAGCGAATGTCAAACACAGAAGTTGTTCGCTCTATCTGGCAAAAAATCAAAACAAGTGTAAATTAGACATTTAATTGGTTGCAATACAGCTGCAACTAAAACCACACAGATAGTTCAAAAGAAAATGTACACAAATCATTTGACAAAGTTAGCGCACCATTTCACAAGAAAAATGACAAAATTATGCTGAAAGTGCATAAGCTGAGAGCTTAAATTAGCCGGGACAACTAAGAAGTGTTTAGGCCACTGGCTGTCTGATTTGATACAGACCTAATTCGGTTGGTGCACCCGATGACCCAAGTCGGTGCAGTCATTGTGATACTGTCACTTGGCCTGATTGCGACCTGACAAGAATAGCCAATGTGTGGTCCATTACATTATAATGGATCAATCAAGTCAGTAGAACTAAAAGCTATTTACATTGCACGCAATCTGCATTAGCCATTACAGACTACCTTCATCCGGTCGAAGTGACACGATGCCATCGGAAATTACAAAGTTATGTCAGGCAAAGAGCAATATAATAATAAGGCTTATAATGTTAGTATGACAGTAAGGTAACGATCATCGAGCAAGTGATCATGTACGTTTGTCGCTCACGCATTGGAACGGTCACAATTGTTAATAATGCAAATCACCTATTCTATTAGTATGCGCCATTTGTACAGATAGAATGAAGAGTAATCGTGAACGATAAGGCACATCAGCTTGATGACTTACTGTAAAAAAATGTTTCCATTAAAATTGCAAGCATGAGTAAGTGAAATGTGAAATGAAATAACACATGCCAGAGTGGCAAGACATGGTAATTAGTTAATGAGACAAATTAGTCAAACACATCACTTGGCTTGCTGTGAAATATCACTTACAGGCAAAACCATTCGAAAGTGAGTGCACTGAAGTGGAAGTGTAAAGTGCACTGCAGCCATGCCGACTGCAGAATAGAAAAATTGTAGCGCAATGAGTTGAGTGCAAGCAGTATGAGAAGTCTCGAGACAATCTCGCAATAAGCAACCGAATTATCAGACAAGAGCACACATTTTATTACTATTTTGAGCTATATCATTATTGTGGCAAGTTATAAATAAGACATACACAACTAGCGCAGATGGCAAAGACAGCACTAGTGCAATACATCTATTTCGCAAGAACACGCACGCTTACACCCAGAATATGTCAAATATTCGACTAGACGATCCAGTTCCGTATTACCTAAGTGGAGATTGAAAACGCCGACTGTGACGAGTCAAAAGCATCACAGTCTGATTGAAAGCCGCACTTTATCGCACTAGATTGTGGTTGGGGCATGCAATAATACTGCCTATTGACTTTGCTTGTCAGTAAAATGAAACAAATGGTTATTTTGCCATTCGACCACTTACCCGTAGACTAGTTGACCTTGGAATGGATCGAGTGACGATATAAAAGTTGTAAAATAATTTGCAGATTGAAGATGAAAATCATTTGATTGAGAAGGAAAACATTACAGAGGTAGTTGATGTGGAAGATGATGTTGATTCATCAATGTATTCAACGCATCAGTGCAGCATCGCTCAATCCATGGATATGTGAGTGAAGCAAGCAAGTATAGTAATGAGCGTGCAGTGAGAGACAACAAATGACAGTCGACCAGTAAATATTCAATCTTTGAGTCTGTCCAAATGCTTTGTGCATTGCCATGTGACAAGTTGGTTGCGGTGAATCACTTGTTTAGCTTGCCGATTTGTGGCTCTTCACTGTGGATAATGTTGGCTTTGTGACACACACATGCACACAGCATAACAACCATCACAAACATCACAAAGCAGCACAACTGACAGAACAGCAACACGCACCAAAACACAACGACTATAAATATCGTTGCCTCAGTGAACGTGTCCGATTATCTTGGAAGGCGTCTTAGGCCTGCAAATTGGTTCATTCCACTTGTGGCTCACGCTTGACAGTGGAGATCGCTTGTGCACGTCTGGCCGGTGGTTGCACTTGCCCGTGCCGAGTGCCGCTCACAGTCACTGATGGGAGCACTTGCTGACAGCACTGTCAACGTTGGCTATCATCTGTCGCGTTTTGTTTGCATTTATGCTCAAAGTGAGCTGTGAGCATTTATGGACCAGAAGATGGTGTGCATTGACTCACTCTGTGAGTGCATTCTCTGACTAAGGTCCATGTCCACTGTTTTGGTAATGAAAATTTATTAACTGACCCACCTAAGACAATTTAGACTCAATTGTATCTGATTTTGTCTCATTTGTGGTTTTGTGGTTAGAACGGAAACACGAAATTCAATATTGTTCAAGTCAACCAAGTTTGCATCTAACTGTTGCAACCTTGCCTCGTTATTGTTTATATTTGAGTGAACATTTATCGGGTGCAATTTTTGTTTAATGTATATTTCCAATGTGATTTCTTATCATTGATCATTTTCGCTACGAAAAGTTCTGAATGAGCTCGAATTACTAAAGCGTAGTTTGTACATTGTGCAAGGTCAAAGGACAAATTTATCCACTTTATCAATGTACAATGTCCGTCTTTGCTAATCGTTTCGCATAGATCGATTTCACAAATTTACCCATTAATGTTATATTTGCAAATGGGATTCAGCTTGTAGACTTGTCCTCTGGAGACTTGGAAATGAATGATACTAAACTTTGTACTAAACAACAATATTTGTCATGTCTATCGAGGATTGTGTAGACAATTCGTTTATAAAGTAATGTGATTAAATTCAAATGAATGACCAATGGTTGCAATTATTTTATTTGATAAATTATATGAATGGGGGATTTGCGCACAAGTCTCCATCTGTCAAATCGCTGTTACAATTGATAGTATTAAAACGGAAAAATAGATGGCGCTAGATACTCATTGGTTGAATTCAATTTGATTCGATTGTCAATGTTCATAGTGGACAGCGTTTACCGATTGTTGGTTGGCCCATTTGACTGTTGCATGGCTCGAATCAAGTCTTCGGTGAGCATTTGTTTCAACTTAAGCTGCACCAATTTTGCTCTCAACTCGAGAAGCATCGATTGATCCAATTTGGTGTGAATGTTCATGTCGGGAGGCAAGCAGCTTTTTATTTTCCACAACAATAATCGTTGGCGAATGATACTAATTAGTGTACCTAAAATGAAAAGAGTTATTAGAAATATTAACAAAGTCTCCAAGATAATAGTACTCAGAACTGGTGTAAGTACCAAAACGAAAAGAGCAGCAAATATGATGCCAAAACCTGCCATCCTTAAGAAACGATGAGATGCTTCGGACCAGTCGAAATATATACTGGAAAAAAGTAAGTTATTCTATTCGATAACATCAATTTAAATCCATTTATTATTTTTAAGTTACCAATCAAAGCAATTAGAAATCTATTTCCAGAAATAACATTTGCCTGAAACCGAAATAGATTGTGTCAACTTCTTTCAACAACTCAGCCATCTTGCTTTATTGATTGAGACTAACGAGAGAATTCATCTATAATTCTATCGATTGTCCACCATCGAATTCAGAATTATTCTTAACATAAGTATTACAAAAATGTTGACAAATATACTTCAGCCAATAACAACTAATTAAGTTAATAGATTAGTAGATTCGTGAATCAGAGCATGAGATCACCATGCAAGCACATTTAATTATTCATTTAGGTAATCAACGTTACGATAAACAAACAAAAATCATCAAATGATCATTTATATTTCCACAATTAAAATACGGCAATTGACTGAAATCTAACAAAAGAACTTTAAAATTAAACTTTATTGTGTTTTAATATTATTCGTAATGAGTTCAATGAAATTACAATTATTCAACAACCAAACACTCCAAATCTCAATTTTATAGTTCATTTATTTATTATCATGATAAATTGAAAACGCATGCATGTGTCACATCGAACACTATTACGAAGAGGAACGACATAAAAGAGAAAATTTAATTTAATTTAGTCTGAACAAAACAATGACCGAACAATGAGACCAATTGCAAGGGCCATAATCCATTTACTGTATAAATGGCGGTTGCATCGGAATTGCATTGGCGATATCCAATTGTCTCAACTCAAGAATGAATATTATTAACCGTATTATTGTTTGGAAAATATAATCAATATGACGCACTAATACTGAATGGACGTAGGTGAATTTAGTTGTAAATGAGTTTCTTCTGTGGTCTTGGGAAATAGCGCAAAGAGCAGAAAGAACAGTCAGAAAGAATTGATGGTGACGAGACCGACTTGTGTCTGTTTCCGACAGCTTGCTTGGTGGACAGCACAGAGAATGGACAGTGTGAGTGAGGATGAGAGTGATCACGAGTGGATGCAGTGTGACGGTAGTCGAACGGCAGCAGACAAGAGGCAAAAGAAATAATTAACACGATAATGAAATTGGGAGGCCCGCAGAGAATATGCGCCTGAGAGTGGACCACAAGCAGACCGATGCTACTGCTGGCACAATGACCCGCGATAAACAGATGTTCACTGCCACTGCACTCACATGTTCGGTGCCACTTGGTCAAGCCATCCACAAACGATGCGGCCGTCAATTACGCGGTGTGCGTGTTGCTTTTGCATTGCGGTCTGCACTAATGAGCCACTGTAGAGGTGAGTCCATGCACTCAGCCCGAGCAACTGACACGAACTACTCCATGTTCATTAGCAACTCCGTGAAAGGTCCAGTGAAGAGGACCGTTTGCCTGGTTAGAAAAATCACATCCATTGGACGATGTTACTAATTCTTAGATTGTATTGTATTGATTGATATAAAGTTTATATTATAAACAGAGTGAAGGGTGGTCATGACAACTGTACGTGTACGAGGTGGCACTGGAGACCAAGTTTGTGGAGCGCAATCGAATTAAACTCGCATTAGACCAATGGAGGGGCCTCGTGAATGTAGGAACAAATTGAACGGAAACAGTCACCTGAACGTGATATGAATGTGCTCACCGAGCATGTTTACACCAACAGAACAGCAAAGGCAAACAAACCGCTCCAATGGTGACTTGTCACTGGTGAGGTCCAAATTAGCCGACACAGCCAGTGCGATCCATTCGGCATAATCCTTTCGTTGGACGACCTCTGCAGAGGACATTCCATTGTTAGCTTGTCCTTCACATTGTCCTTGCCTCGATCGGTGCTGCTGGGGTTAACCGAGTGAGGCATCAGCACGTTGCATCGTCAAGTGATTGCCATTGGTCGGCCTTCTTGCTGAGAGAGCCTTAATGTCACTCTGCAGTGGTACCCTTGCATGGCTAACGTGTGATGTCCGCGGATACTGATTAATTGCGACCCAGACCTTGAAGGAAAGGAAACGCGAGCATGCCGCAGACACAAAGACGAGAATTTAATGCATTGCCTGTGAATATTAATCGCGCTATTGACAGGCACAAAAGGTTTGACATTGCAGTGGAAAGAGTTAGCCCCTTGAATAGCACGGCCCGTAAAGCACACAAAGCGCGATTTGCAGTACTGCAAGGGTCACCCAAAGGAGACCGAGTGGAACGTGATGCTGGGAAAGGTCCAAGTGAAAGGGTCTCAATCGGTCCGTGACAGGCCGGCCAAAGAGAAAGAGCCAAGACGTAATCTCGGCCTTTGACCTAGTTGCCTTGCTCCAGCGAACTGACGAAGAAATCTTTGGAGATTTGCCTTTGTTGCTGTCATAACACTTCTGACGTGGTGTCAAGCAGCCATGGGCTTGGTGCAATTCATGTACCACCGACAGTTCCACAGTGAAAGGGTCCAAAGAAAGGCAGACAAATCAAATGGCAAAGACAAAAGTGAACTGTCCAACATAACTGTTCGCGTTTAGAGTGGTGAAGATGCGCGCACAGATGCGTAACTACGGACGAAACAAATGAAACGTGAAATTCGACTGACTAGTCACTAGTGTCGGTGCAATCCACTCGATATGAATTAAACATTGCCCCAATGCATGATGATGATGCCTGCTCGCCACCAACTGGCTGCCAGCAATTAGTGCAAATTTCCATCGTGAATATGAATTGATGAATGGACCTCGAATCGGTCTCGAGTTGCTATTGAGCTGAGAATAAATGAGCTCGATTCATTATTCGATTCGTTAACTAACGAGGAACCATTTGGAGTGAGCAAATTGGTGCCAACTGCAATCGATTGTGCCGAGACACTCGTCGGCACCTTGGCAAAGCCTATTCTCGACGGATGTGGCTGCGAGGTGCAATTGCCGCTCGGCCTGTCCGTTAGTGCCCTTCAGTTCGGTCTTTTCTCGACAAGCCGAGGTCGCATCATTTCTCACGGCGTATGTCACGCTAGTGCCATGTTTGTCTTGCATCAAACTAATTGAGCTCGATTACAACTCGCTGACAGAATTGGGCATTGTTGACCTTTGCACCGAACGCACGTCAAAGTGGCCAAACAAAAAAAACACAGCATTGTTTCAGCCTCTCTCGGGTTCTACAGTGCCGACGATTGTCGCTCGAAGTTTGCAATGCCGAGAATTGCAAGCCAATTTGTTCGTCTTGAGCCAACAAACTATTCTTGTTATCAATTATTAATATTAGCACAGCAAATTAGCTTCTCAGTTGGAGGCAGACAAAGTGAGGCTAATGGTAATGTGCACAAACGCCACTGACACGAAGACGCCACTAGCGCACTAAGCCAACTTGTGCGCCAACAAAGGAGATAAACATTCGATTTTAATGCTAATGGCAATGTTAATTCGTTATTAGGCACACACAGTGGCTTACTGGCACGGCAATGGCAATGGTTATTATTTATTGCACTGCCAGACACAAATTAAATGAGATCACAAATGCATGCAGATTGCCATCCAGAGACAAATTATGCACTTTTGCTGCTTCGCAGCTTTTCTTCACATTAATGGAGAACACAACGGAATCGAATCGATTCGGTTTGCAAGGCACTGTTTTTATATAGATTGAAATAGCGCCACGAGTGAACAACCGAGTTCACTCACACACCAAACACTACAGAATAGATCACTATATAGAGCCAATCGCTGTTGGGGCCATTCAAGGAAGGTGCCATTTTATAGATTTAAATGTCACCACTCAACAAAGCACCGAGCTGAGAAGTTACACTTGGGCCCGACAAGCACTCGAGTGGTCGTAACACACAAGGCCAAGAACAGGTACCGCACTTAAGGAACGCGGTTGTGAAGCGTTGGCATGGGGACCTTGACCAAAATAGTCACTCTCACTCTCACTGAGGACAAGGTGTCGGTCGAAGGTGCACGACTTGACTGAGCTGCCGGGCGAATTATTACGTGGTTTGCGGCTTTGATGCAAACAAAGAGCATGAGAACCACTCGTGGGAAAACAGCTGTACTGCGATGACACAAGTGCCACTGAGGACCACCGAACAAACACCACGATGGAAGCATCTTCGGTTGAAATAAACGCTCCGGACACATCACTCCTATCAAACCGATCGAAGACTTCGAACACAAGCAACAAAGTGACCTCTTACCGAGAGTGAGAAGTGCCAAGTAAAGAGTTCTCTCGGAGGCAACGTCGTACTGCACTCTTAATCGCATTCGAATTAATTAGCGCGCAACGCGCCAAACGGAAAGTGCGAGTGCGTGTGCTCTGCTAGCAGACAGTAATTAGTGCACTAATGAGCAAATGCGTACACTCTCTCACCAACGACACCATCTCGGGCTTGATTCAATTGGCAGGGCTCGGTTGGATCGAATGGAACCGAAAGAGTGCACAAGCGAACTCCAAATTGTGAACACACCCAAATAGTTGCCAGAGTTGCATGCAGTTAGTACTCATTTGCGCGCCACTAGACCAACGGCAATTAGTGTGCCAACCAGCGAGTCGTCTGAAACAAAGGCACTGGAGTGCAAGCGACGCTTTTAACCCTGTCGAGTGTGGAGTGAGGCCATGTGAGACCAGTAACAGTGCAACCACAACTTGGACCAGGCGAACGTTTTATTTGCAAGACACCGACTTTGTTCTCCCTGACTTGCGAGAAAGGTCTCATTATCGCGTGAGCAGCACTTGTTCTATGTGAACAGCATCGAATCTGACCATTCAATGCTTTGTGCACTTTGTCCAGATTTGTCTGTTGGCCAATCGAGAGCGATAAGACTTCACACTAATGCCATTATCAATTGTTCACATTTAAAAGCTTACATTTGCCTCAATTGGCTCGAATAGGATTGGGCCATTGGCAATGACTTGCTGGCTGGAGTCGGTCAGGCCGAAGAGTGCTTATAGGAGTACAATTGCACTGTGTAACTCGACACTCGGGCTGCCGCTCGGGCACTAATCCAATCGATCGTTTACTTGGCCACTTGTCTGCTTTATAGGATTAGTGCCCAGTCGGTGACTCACTCCCGACAGAATCAATAGTCACAATATCTCATTGCAGAGAATCGGTTAATTGCCTGCTCGGCTAATTTATGACGACACTTGGCAATTCTTTGAACATAAATTAGAGTGCAAGTTCGTAAGTGATATGCAAGCGAAATTTTATTAAACTCGTCGGACAGATAATTCGAGAGTAGTTTTTAATGTCAACGTGATTTGAGGTCAATGCCGCACAGTAAGCAACTTGAGCTGGTTTGGGATGGGGACAGTGTCAGGTAGGGTTAGATCGAGTCATCACACTGATCAGTCTTAATGCATAAAGCAGTCGAGCTCTCGTGTCGCCTTCGAATGACTCCATAGCAATAAAGATAAATGAAACTGCCACAGTAACGACCGAACAATAATTGGACCACATCGGGTAAAGGTATCGCAACACTCGTCGTTGAGGAGACCACCTTTGCATACTAACAAACTGAGGTGACACAGAGCCGTTGGAAAGCAATGCAACTTTTCCAAATGAATAACAGACAAAGTGGAACGATTAAGATCTTAAATCCGAGATGGCCATTTGTCCTGTTTGATTGATTTGGACAGAGCAGTACTTGGCTGTCAATGTCGGCTGCTCGATCGATCATGCTTGGTTGACAGTCTCTCCTTGTCCATTCACTCGCATCCTTCTTTAGAGAAGACCAAAGTGACAACTTGCAGAAGGATAGAGCACTGAACCAAATGACAGTTATTGTTATTGATTGGTACCAATCAAGTCACAGGAGAAGGGTGTGTCAGCCCAATTGGTTACTATTACAAATTAACCCCTTCCGATGTGTGAATTGAGCGTCGATTGCAGTTCTTGGCTCAATTTAGCATTGTGCACTTATAGGCCGTTTCTGTGGGAATAATCTTCCTCGAGAAAAAGCTCACCAACTGACAGTTAAGTCCGCAGTAGCAGTCGATGTTGATTTGTAATTGCACCAATAAAAAAGATCAAACTTAATCGAGTAATCAAAATCATAAAGTCAGTTGATGATCTCAAGTTAATAAAAATCTCAAAATAATCACAACAACAAAAAAAGAAAACAGAATGGACCTGACGGACGATGACAATAATGACATTATTCAAGTGGTATGTCAAGAGATCAGTGTAAGAAAGTAGCAGCACCAATAATAAATGATCATATCGGTCAATTAGCACAATTTCACAAGTTAATTCTTGTCGAGTACTCATTGAACTTGCATACACTCGTGCACATTGAATTGTATAATTCGCTTGTAAGAAAAGACTGTCATCGATCGTTGTCGAAATGTAAGGACATGTAACTCGATTGGTGTGATCATTGATCAGTTGGTGAGTGATTAATGCAAGTGCAAATTTCCAATTGACGACAAACTCACCTTGGCCTTAGAGAGGCAGCGAAGCGTTAAGTGAGATAATCGGTCACGAGTGCGGCATGCCCTAGTTTGACTTGTCGTTAGACCTCTCCGGAGAAACCGTTCCGTTCTGTACTTCTCGACCTAATGAGATTAATGGGAAGCGAATCGTTTCGAGTGCACAACGTCTCATGCCTCGATTGCCACAATTGGGTTAGGCAGGGTAGTCGTCGATTGATTGGTGACCACGAGCATGGTATGAAGTTCCTAACTCGTCTTTCATTATAGCAAGAAACTCCATACCTAGCTTGCTGTCAGCCAAAAGTGTTGATCCCAAATGGCAGTGAGTGCAAGTGCGGTGCGTCAAGAAAAGAACGGACTGAACTGGATGAATCATCGCTGGTTGCAGGTAGATGCAGTAATCGACAGTTCTGCGAGTAGACTTGGTTCGCTTCGGTGCCGATTCATCAAGTGTTAGCTGTTTACTCCAACAGTGAGAACTTGTGGCAAACAAGCAATAACAAGCGTCGAGAAACACTTTGGTTATGCAATTGGTAGTGCGATGGGCTATCTTGTCGCCAGTGGTGACACTACACGATCGAACACAAGGCACGGTCTGGCTGATTGGACGATTCTAACAAATCGACAGCGAATAAATCAAGAGAGGCACATGAGGCAACACATGCACAAATGAGAAGTGAAGCGAACGAAAATTTGCAGCTACGAGATGCTCTGATCGAGCTGATCTGTGCGGACAGAGGACTATGTTCGGCTGGTCGGTGGCTGCGATGCTGTGGTCGAGGAGCACAAGTGAGAGGGCCACTGTTTGGCGGTTGCATTAAATACTTACAGGTGCAACAATTCAAGTGAACGAACAGCCACAGATGCAGAGACAATGCACGCCGAGACGAGGGAAGGTAGTCAGCCTGGCTTCGGACGAGATAATCACAGAAGCAAGTATTGAGCCAAGACGTGCCGGTGCTGTGATCTGCAGAGGAGGATAAACGCACAGGGACAAGGACGTGAGCCTTGATAAGGTCGGGGATGTGCACACGTTTATATTCTCGCTGATGAATGGCAATTGAAGCAATAGTCAATAGAAACAGCAAAGCAGAGCAGCAGCCAAAGACAAACAAGATAACTGGGCTGCCGGGAGGAGTGCGCCGTCCTTTCTCCTGCAGACGAGATCATCGGTGATAGGCCATCGGAATAAGACCACTTTGCTCTCAGCTCTCACTGACATCCACTGCCACTGGTTGTACAGCCATGTGTATTGTGGCACTGCACGGCAGAATCACACTTGGCTCGATTAGAACGAAAGCGAAAGGCAACAAGCCGAATGATTGCAATTAGTGCCATTATTGATGCTCCCATCAGACGGTCTGGACAGACAGACCAACACTCAACCAAACAAGAGATAAATACGAACAAACAGCGAGACAGACTGCAACCACTGCTCGGTGACGTGCTCCACTGGTGTTATATAAGCGGGCAAAGGATAACACACCAATGGTCGAAATGGCAATTGGCCATGTTTATGCTTGCATTGTACCAGTCAACAACACTGCTGGCCCACACCGGCCATACTCGACTAGTGATCACTACACTCAAGTGATCTATTCTGGCGCTTGGTCATTTCGATGTTGTTTGCCTTGCTGCTTGACAAGAAAGGATATTATGGCGTTTGTCGCTATTTCGAGACTAAACAAGCGCCAAATGGCAGGAAAGGGGCATCTGGAAGCAAAGAGGGCAGAATGAGATAGCGAATCTGTTAGAATACTGCTCACTAGTCAATGCCTAACTGCGCACATTTTGCACCACTTCGCCAATTGGCAACTCGATCACAGGCCAGAGGATGTGGAACCGAACACAAAGTGCAGCCAACTTGAGCGACATGAGAATCACAAATAGATGCCACTGATTAGGACGCCATCGATGGCCACACTGGCCAGACACGTGTAACGTTCGCTTAGATAAGACATCGATGCAATCAGTCTGGTCTTATCATGCAAAGTCGACCGATTGGCAGAGACACTGAACTGGTGGACACCGCTCGTCAGAGTATGGCCGAGTGGGTGGTTAGGCATAATGCAATGCATTATCATGCTACTGTACAATAAGTCATAGTTGTAAAATCAAAAAGACTGTTCGTCGTATTAACAAAACTAAGCCAATAAAAGCAAATTTATTGGCTGATGACTCGAATCGAGATGGCGAATGAGGCAGACCTCTGGCTGATTAGAGTTTATTGGCTGAATGCGACAAGGACGAACGGATTGAGCGACCGGTTGTTGTGCCCATTTGATTTGATGCCCCTTGAAGGCAATTAAAAATTCTATCTATCTGCACTGTTTGAAGGTAGAATGGAGACATTGGCTTAATTGCGTCAAATTCTGATAAATTAAGAACTTAACTGGCGACGTCGTTCAAATGGCAAGTGACAGTAGTGCCAATTTAGTGAGTTGGAGCGCAATCACAGGTTGCAGCTAGCATCACAACTGCCGGTGTGCTGTCTTGTCAGATTTATTTCATTGGTCTCGCTGTTCTGCACTTACCAAATTGATTTTATTAATGTTCTTTCATATTCGGGCAAATAAAACGTAAAACTCAATCAAACTGGACGATGATAAAGTCGCAAATGAAGAACCGGTTCTGGAAGAAAGGGTGTCTGACAAGGCACGATCCAGTCTAGCCTGATACTCAAAGAGGTCATGCAAGGGTCTTTATTGGTTACGATCAAGTGTAACGTTTAATATCAAGTCGTCAAGGCCGGGTGTGACTCAATGAGAGGCACCTTGACGACAGACCAATGAAGTTACCGGCAGAATGGACCGGAATCGATTGAGACAGAATCGAAATCAAATGGCGCTAATTACGATAGCGACCGTCTCAGTGGTCACTTATGTTGATCGTATTCGTCTTCAGACGACATGCGTAATCAGTGGACTATCAATGTCGCGCGATGTAGAGGTGCACTTCTACATGGACCTGTAACTTAACATCAGCATTTTGAGTGCAAGAGGTCTCGTGTGGCCATTTACAAGGAGACATAATAAATCATGTTATTGACACTTCTTGATGAACTGCATAAGACATAGAATCACTTGAGAATATAAAACGAAGTGGTTCATATCGCCGGCGGTCATAAAACGGTTCTTTTTATCACTCACAAGTGCAATGGACCATTGGCACTTGGGAATGCCATCAGACAGTGGTAATCGGACTGAATCGCACAAAAAAAACAATTTATCTGAAAAGCAAGTAATTGTAAATTGATTTCAATATTGGACTTACCAAATTCAATGGGCCAGACTGTTGCCGGGTTGAGCAGAACGCCGAGCCAGGATGGAGGCAAACGTGTTTCACCCTTATCGATTGGTTCGCTTCTAAACGATTGAGCCAAACACGAACAGGCTCGGTGACAGAATTGAGAATACCGCCTTGCTGTTGACTGTGACCGTGGTGGTGATGCTGCTGCTGTCAGTCCTGTAAAGGGTGGCAGTCGACATTGACAGTGGAACAGTGCACCACCATGGCCAGTGCTCCATCAGTGCCATTGCCGCCACGCGAGACTGCCTACCCATCGCGCACTCGCAGCCCGTTGTCGTGTTGGATTGGTCGATCCACACACGGCCATACCGCAAGGTGAAAGGATAAAGGTCGGGTCACGGACTAACCTTGCTAGGGCTGCATAGTGAGTCGAGGTGTGGCTCAGCGAAGGTCGCATTCGCCACTAGGTTCGATACAATTGACATTTACTCAATGGAACGACATCTCGCGGGTTGAAATTAAAACAAGCGTGCATGTGCAATAATTTGTCAATGTAGAAGAATTTTGGTTAAATTAAATGAATTAATGTGTCACAAATTAATTTTAAAAAATACACTTACACTTTCAATTGATGAATGGAGAGATCGATCGATTATCAATTGATCGATTTCCACAAAATGCATTTACTTTACAATGTAGATTGCTTCGGACTTTAGCCAGCCACCAAAATAAATGACAGTTTGACCAGTACCAATGATTACAAATGACATCATGTGGAAAATTACATAAAATTAAACTTATGAACCAAAGAAAATCAAATGCCTTAATATAGTTAATTAGAATGCATCTAAGTCAAATAATTTAATGAATTTGATTGATTATCGACAAATTAAATGAAATATAATAAAATGGACAAGAGTAATCATGGCAATCATCAACCTTTGTGTATAAAACTTTATTAATAATAACTGATTTGTAGTGAGAATAAATGCATCAGCTAATAGCTCAATCTAATTTTGCCATCAAGACACTTTTCATTGAAACTTTATGCAAATTAATTTTTGAACGAGAGATGGCGCATAAGGAGACATTCAGATGCTTTTCTGAGTGGAACAGTCGAAATAAGTTGCAAACCGATCGCTTCAGCTGTCATACATAGGACTCCTATGATAGGAGTGAGTAAGTTGGCCGAGACATTGAAAGTCCGCTGACAATGGTACTAATGTAGTCTATGTCAATTGGATATGTAAATATTGACAAATACCATTGGGCAGTGTCCAGTGGTGGTCAGTGTCCGTGGTCAATGATAAATGACATGTGCGACGTGTGAGCATAAGACCAAGTGTCCGGACGCTATAAAGTGCTCACTGGTGCACTTTACTTAATAAATGGACAGCAGACAGTGGGAGGGCTGTGGTCAGTTGGCCAATGGGCAGTCGACCACGAACGTTACTCAATCTCAAATGACCGTTGTAAATGTGCTTAAGGCAACGATTTGTAAGCAATGTGCATATTAGAGTAAAGAGACAAGGCACAATGTGCACAGCAAAGGAATGGCAAGTGCCAACTGAGTGTATACTGCAGCCGGGCAAATGGATTCGACCAAGTAGTGCTAGTCAGGCTTTAGAGGTTGGGACAGAAGGGTTGCTCTGTGCACGGTTCGTTCCATTCAGTTAGTCGGGCAATGCACTCTCGTGTGCCTGCAAGAGATGTGTGCACAACTAGTGCTGTGTTAACATGTTGGCCAATGTCTCATTCTCAAATTGTTACTCTTACTAACCAAACATGACTTGTGCTCGAATATAGAGGACCAAAGTCCGAAGCTCAATTTGCAAAAATTGAAAATGTTGTCCATCTTTGGTCAGAAAGGATTGACCAGTCATCAGTCCATCGTCTTAAGGATTGAACGAAGACTAGCTGCAATCGGTTCTCATCTCGAGCAGTCAATGAGAAAGTGTGATCGAGTAGCAGGAGCAGAGTCGACTTGTGCCCGACACACCTGTATTTGCAGTGGATGCAGTCACACGGACAAAGTTGACAGTTGGGAGAAGGGTCGCGCTGGCAGAGCCGATCAAAGAACAAAACAAGGTGACATGCAAGGGTAGTGCACCGATAGCAGTGCCTCGCCTTAATTTACCATTATGCTTTGTCGTGTCTTGTGTGTCACCTCTTTGAGTAAGATAGCCCTTGAAAGAGTTTGGTAGCGATGCTGCAAACAAAGGACCAACTTTGATCCGAATTAAGACAATTACACTAAACTGCTCGGAGCAATGAGGCACTGAAATTAGGTAGCACAGAGGCAAACAAATCATTTATTACTGCTACTGCTGAGACCACTCCGCTGTGAGGTGAATTGATTCGGAGAAAGGCCTCCTTACATGGGAAATCATTCGGTGACCCTCAACGAGGAATGCAGTCTCAACACTAAAGGATGTCGGCTGAAAGGGTGTCAAGGACAGAAAGGTTCGGTCTCCTTCAAGATCAGTTTGGGGCAAACTAGTACTCAGTCATTCACTGACTCACTATGGCAGGATAACATCAACTGAAAAGACTCTACCAACAAACCACTGATGGGTCATTGTTAATGGAGCTATTCCGGTGAGGTGACCACAAGCATGTTTAGCGATATTGATCAAAACCACAAACACCTTTTCGAAATAAAAACACTTTGACAACATTAATAGAAAGTAAAGTCAGTAATAAAATAATATCCAAAAATTTAAACAACATACCTTTTGATTTTCGATCTTGACTCAAATTATAAACATATAAACAAATCCAACAATGCAAACAAAATGGACAAAATCAACTTATATGAGAAGAATTTAAATTGGAGTATCATGCACAATTCGTATTATATGATAAACAAACAAACAAACAAAATAGTAACAAAACAGAGTGGAGTTGGAATTAATCATGAATCTGAATGATGAATGGGAAAGAGTTGTGTGATTGTTTACAACTGTCCAATGATTGTTTCATTGCCATTAATGACGAGTGCTCACTGCGATCGCATTAGTCTCGAGCCCATTTCTTCCCTCAGACGCTAATGGCCGCGTGCTAATGTCACTGGCAAGTTGCATCCAGCAGTAGTAAATTGAGCATGCCAAATTAGATATTCTTAAGCTTGAGCTTGTTATTATCTTTATGGTCCGTTATTATCGTTAATATCAGGGTTGGGATTTGTTTTTAATAAACACGAGTGTCACATTAATGGCGATCACAAAGCACAGAGCAAATATAATGGCAATGTACAATTTAATCCATCACTACGTGGCCAACTTTGCGATGTTTTTCTTTAAAAACAAAATCAGTGGTTGTGCATTAATAATGACACTGAATGACAATGAACAAACTACTTTTCAGTTGTGAAGATGTATTGTTTAATGGCAATTGTGGCAATGAAAGTTGCATGTTGAGTAGACAGAAACAGTGATCATCGATAGATGAAATAATTGACAGTCACAAGACAGGCGCACATTCGAATGGAGAGAGGCAAAGATCACAAAGCATGGAAGGGTTCATGGTAAACGTTTGGCAGTGCGAGATCTGTGAGTTGTGCTCGGTGCTCTTGTTGGACCGTCTGTGGGGAGTGTGGCAATTCTGGCCAATCGATTTGGCTCATTCGACCCATGCTGCCAAATGTTTGGCCTTCCGAACCATTGGCCTGATGAGAACGTGCACAGTGTGAGCCATTGCACCACTGCCATGCCGCCGACCGCGCTCTACTCTTGGATGCAAAGAGGTGACTATCGAGGAGAAGCACGCGATTGCGAGTACAGTGCCAATTGCCTTTAACTGCAAGAGTTAACTGGAAGCAGACGGACAAGGCCTGTCAGGACTCGAACCGAAACATTATAGGCAGAACCGATCCAGTCCGGCCGACGGCCTCGACGCTTCACTATATTTCCTTTGTGCAGTGCGCAATGCAACTTCGCACTGGCAACTTGTGATTTTTGCTAATTGTCTAATCAAACTGAAGACAGTTTTCGTGATGCAATAGTTACACCTCATCTTTGGTACTTTCATCTCATTCACCAAAATGTGTTTCTTTGACAAAGTGCCTTAGTATAGCTGATTTCGCCATTCATCTTCCCGCCTAAATGATTACGATTGCAACTTAGTCAAAGTGATAATTTGTTACGACTCATGGCCACTGGCCAGTCGTAATGATATTCGACTAATTCTGGTTTCATAGAAGAATCTATTCAACAAATAAACCAAAACTTATTTATTTGTCTCCACTAACCATTCATCATCGAGCCAAATTCATTAGAAATGTTCGGATTTTAAGGTAGCTTTGAAAATCAGTAATTTAATAAGTTAATTTATTGTTTCTGTCTCACTTTAGAAGCTATTAAAAAGATTCTTGAAAATTAATCGATTTTCGAAAGAAAACGAAGTTTTTTCATCTATTATAATATTACCATCGTATCTTCTAATAATATAATAGTTATTTTAAATGTGGCATTCAAGAATTTTATTTATGCAATTTAATGTTGATTAAAACTTTTGGATTAAGTGATTATTTTGATGTTGTATGAAGATGATTCTCAATTTAAGCTTTGGAATGAAAAATGACATTAATTTAATTTGAATTTCCCAGCTAATGACATTCATTAAATTTTATTTTTCAACTTAATATTATATTTTACGATGAACTGAACAATGAATTTCCATGAACCTCGACGATTACATTATCAACCAATATTTTCGGCGAACTATTGCTAAATCAACTTAAAACGACAGTTTCGTGTATTCTTTATATTTATGCATATTTTTGAGAAATAAGTGATTGTTTTTTATTTGAATGTATATTGACTCGGACTAATTATTTGAATGACGAAGGATAAATAAATATTACATTGAATGTTACAAATAGTACTTGGCTGTTAACTTTGTTGACATTATTCCAGGAATTGTATGTGAATGAAAGAACTTTACCTTGCTGACACATTTGGATGAGACGCAAAAAGGGGTCACCAAGAAGCATTTCCTTGTGGCAATTCGCAATGCATGAGGTAATGCGGCAATGCACAAAGGACTCAAGCAAGAGAGCGACCGTCGCGTTAACGTTAAATTTGACTCATTCACTCAATGCCCGTTCACTTGCACCCGTGTCAGAGTAAAAAGCGTTGCGCGAGCTTTGTGTGTAACTTCTTTCAAGGAAACTGGCCAAGACCTACTTCTTGCGCTCTATTTAGATGAATTTCTCAGTAAGGCTGCTTGGGTGCATCGTTGATGGACCTCTGATGGTGGTAATCGGTTAGATGCGTTCACAGCCGCCTCAGTTGGCGTCACTCTGTGATCAAACTGTGCTTCGTTGGCTCACAACGGAGGTTCACTTTTATGCTTGTGTCACACTGTGACAAATGTAAAGGCAAGCTATGTCACCGACAGCAGGAGCAATTGTCACTTGTCCGTCACATACGTCATCCATATTTTGCTTCCATTTCATTTCAATTGCTCGCTTGGTGAACACATTTGCCCTACCTGTCAATGCAAGACCAGTCAAATTGTCGAATTGAATGGTAATGATAATACTCATTGATGGTTATCTAGTTGCAAACCGATTGCAAGATACTCTTCTCTTTTGGTATCTCAATTATCATTCACATAACATGATAGATCCTTTGTATTGGATTAAGAGTTCAATATGATTCGATTAAGGTATTTGGCAATAGTGTAATAAATAACCTCAAATGGTCTCAAATGATCCCCTTATTGGTGCGTAGAGGCAAGTTGGCACACAAACAATTAAGGAGGGAAGTACTCGGGCAACCTCAAATTTGGCACAAGTCAAAAAGCTACCTCTGTCAGGGTGACATGTTCGCGAATGGATGGGGACTGTGTGTCAGTGGGCTAGTTTCTCACTCACAGGCCCAGTGCTAACCGAATGGGTGTGTTTGAGTGGCCTTGTGCCACATATTCCGCAAATTAATCATTGCTAATGGCATATCAATCGATATAAGAAAGGACCAAGTGGCAATGTTCGATGCTTGCCAAAAGCATTGAAAGTGAAAGAGAGAAAGTGTTCCCTCAAAGGGATAGTGAATACCTATTGAGAAACACTCACCCTTGCTCTAGTGTTTCGCATACTTTCTCATCGACTCGCTTTTGTGGTCGCGAATGGTGTAAAGAGTCGCTTAGGAGCGTTCTCCGTGCACAAGCTTTCTTTTCTCCACCAAGGAAAAGGCTTTCTTTGGGTCACTTGGCAATCTAGGTGACAATCATTAAGCAACGAACAGAGTACAAGATGCCTGACAAAAGCAAATGTGCCCGAGAATCGATCGGTGATGTATGACCTGGTGATGTGTGCCATTCGTTCCGACAAGCACGACACAAGTCAATGAGCAGACTATCCTTTGACCTTTGTGTTCTTCCACAGTCTTACAAGTACTCCTTTCTTCCCTTATCCCTGAATCGTTGCCAAATAGATTCGATTTCACGGTACACAAATCGAAAACGGTCACACGCAGTGAGGACACTTTCGGGTGAACGGTGACACGGCTCCGTTCAATTCGATTACAAACTGTTTCGAGACAGGAGAGAAAGGACACTAACTAGTCCCCAGTGATGGGTCATATCAATCACCAAGGGTTGGGTCACTCGGACTTGTACGCATCCACAAGAAGTCGTTAGCAATTTAAGGGGATATTTATTTAAATATTAAAATGGATATTTAGCGCATCGCAAACAAGACATACCGAAATGGTATGTAGTTCATGCATAGAAATAGCATTTCTAGATTTAGTTATGCTCAAATGCATCATGAGTCAAATAAATGAAAGCTCTTCGAATCTCTGTAAACACGGAGAATAAGCAAAACAGACGTCGACGTCTATAGTAGGTTCGAAACCTGAAGCATTTATCATCGAGCAACCATTAACAATTGGTTGGAGGTGGATGCAAGAACGGCATACTTTGGCTATTTCTTTCCAAAAACAAGTAAACGAATAGATCTAGAGTTTGAATTTTAAACCCAACTAAAAAGAAAAGTTATTAGTAAAACCAATATTGAAGTGAGGTTACAAACCTAGTCCATCCTTCATACATTCGGGCCAAATTTTCATTATCCATAGATTCTTTCAACACTTGATTTACTTGTTCGAATACAGTCAACCGTTTATTTGCATCAAAATCTCGGCCTTCAAGCTGAATAAAAAATTTATTAAATCAAATGTCAAATTAGAATAATCAAAACATACCTTCATTTTGATCTTTTTCCATACTGAAAATGCATAAGCATTTCGTTTGTTTTTCTTCGATTTACTACCGTCAGTATTGGAATGAAACTTGACGTTAGAGTCAGTGGAAAGTGTTATAATGGAGGAATCGCCTTTAAGAATGTCACTACACTGGATTAGATCTGCATCATTGATCATTGGCCAATCAGTGTTTCGTTGACCGACAGATTGTATCAGCTGATTTAGTCGAGCGATGGCTTCAATATTTTCTCGCTCCATCTGTTTCTTTGGAATAATCTTTCCCTCCTTTGCAAGTTGAGCAATCCGAGCGCCACCATAAATGGCCCCAGTGTAGCCTTCCTCATGTTCGGGAGTCCAATCAATTAAAGGATCGTAGACAAAAGCTTCCAATAATGTGAGCAAAGTTTCCTTTCCTTTGCGTAATATTTTCATAACATGCTCGCAAGAAATGCGGAAGGTACCTTCGATTCCAGTTATGCCAAAAGCATTCACAATGTTCTGAGTGAGTCTACATAAAACCATTTCAGGCACTCGTAATGATTTGCCCTTTTCGAAGCATATGTTATAATCAATATGGATTACTTCGCCAGTTGTTAAATCCAACAAAATATTGTCAAGATGTCTGTCTCCAAGACCTAGAATATAGCCGATCATAGACATAATCGCGTTCGAAGTAATAAAGTTTTGAGTCAAATTCCAGTAATCGGATGCATTGGCGGAAGAAGACCACAATTCTTTGTAGATTAAATCATCAGGAGTTTCCTCAACCAACTCCTGATAAAGTTCAATAAGAGCGTTGGGATTCCATTCGTTTCTGTTTTCGGCCACAATTCCCTTTTCGACCAACTTGCTTTTAAAAATGTCGACGGCACTAATTTTTTTGTTCACTTCCTCAAGAGAGACTTCTCGATTAGCAAGCCATCTTTTGTAGAAGTTGTAAAGTGCTTGTCCTCCTTCAACCCACTGAATGAGCCCAGACTTATCGCCCAAAGGAGTGACCGAATAATGACGAGCTCTGCCAAACAGTTGTCGGTTACGAGCAAAACCTGAATCAAACTTGATCATCATTTTATTCACAATAGAGAGGAACTGCATTATTCGCTCATCTAAATGAAGATCTTCGTGTCCTTTGAAAAGATAAGTATAGTTTCGGCCGTCAGAACCAATGAAAACTATCTTTTTAGGCTTGGTATAGGTATGCAAGATTGAAACAGTTTTGAAAACCTTGCGAAGAGTAACCTTCGAGGTGAAATTCAAACCTGGAAGTGGTATCACAGAGTTCTCAAGTTGAGCAAGCTTTGGACTGATGTCTTGCATTTGTAACTTGTAGCCAGTGCTAATAAAAGACCGCTTACGAATCACTTGTAAAAGATTTTGATAATGATAAAGTATAGTCGACGGTTCGTATAGAATTTCTGGATGTCTTATCGAGTTGATTAGTTCATCTATCAATTGAGCAAAGTTTTTCTGAAACCACTCCTCGTGAGGTGTTTCGGGTAAATCTGATGTGATAAGTTTTGTTAATTCCAAGGAGTAAAGAATGCGTCGGAAGAATATATTGTGCTGTTGTTCGATGAAAAGCTCCTTTTCTTTATCATAAAGACTGATGTTTAGTTTAGTTTTCTCAATCTCCTTTTCCAATAAGGACACTTGTTTCTTAACTTCGCTTAAATTGTGCTGCAAAGTTCCGATCCATAACTCGTCCCATAGTACAGTTATGCGACGCAATTCGTGCACGAAGAGTTTGGTTTCCGATATCAGATTTGGACTGTGAAGCCCAAGACTATCCAGTAAGGAGGTATAACAATTTTGCATTAAAGATGAGTCAATCGCTTGACTGTTGATGTCCTCATCCTCCTCGTCCTCCTCAGCACTAGGCGTGGAAGTATAATCGTAATTTTTAGATTTCAATGTTTGGTCATTGAGAGAACCAGCAACCGCAGGAAAGATAACCAAATGAGGCGAATCTGTCCCAATTCGACATAACAAATCGCTAATGCTTTGTCGGACGTAAGACTCGTGGTGGTTTAGACGTGAAAACAACTGAAGTGTTATATTCTTCCATGGTCTAGTAGGAGTTTCTTTAAGACCCACTTCCAAAATTTCACGCAGTTCAGGTGCATGCTTTAGAATTAGGCGCAATAATCTGAGTGTGGCATTTACATCATCACAGGCAGTGTGAGTGCTAATGTGAAGAAATTTGAAGTATGAATTAGCAGCCAATTTATAAAACTCGAAAACGTTGTCTTCTTTGCAGATTGATGTTTGTTCGATGCTAATTTTGTCTTCGTCGATGTCACTTAGCTTGCGACCCCATTTATAACTCCAATCAGCAAGTCGATACCAAGCTTTAGCCAAAAGAGGACAAGTGCTTCCACTGAAAAGGAGCAATTTTCCAACGATATTCTCTGAGTGATTCAAATTCTTAATACATGCAAATTTTTCATCAATTAAACTAAAATTTCTAAAAGAATTCAACTTAACAAAGTTATCATTTTCACAATTCTTTGAATCGAGCTGAATAAAATCAACTAATTTCAAAAGCAATCGAGATTTTGATTCGGAAATATCTGAATTAATGGGAGAATTCTCAACAAAAACATTAATGCTCTTAAGTAACACTTCAATTGCTAAATCTGATTCACCGGTGGCATAGCAAAGTTTTGAAATTTCCATGAAAAATTTAATCAAATTTGAAGAAATTGATTTGCTCAAAGATTGCTCAAAGATATTCATTAAACGAGACTTGACCAAAGTTTCTTCCTGAAGAGTTACATCAAAATTTGACTGGGCGAATTGAATCAAAACATTTTGAGCAAGGTTAAAATTTAAGCTCTTGCGGGCAGTAGTAGCTGTCTTGAGCAACAAGTCGTTCAACGAACTTTTCATTACGTCTTCATTAACAATTTTTACTTTGGCATTGACTTTCGAGTAAACTTTGTGCCATAAAAGAGAATTGACCAAACGATCCATGTTGGGATTGCAATTGAATTTGAACGTAGTAGGACACTGGTTATCATTGACAGATCTGGTTTCAATCAATTCTTTCAGATTTTGTACTATTTTTTGCAAATTTGCTATTTGGTTATATTCAGCTGATAAGCCACACATATAAAAAGACTTTATTAACGGGTTCAGCTTGTTGTCAAGAAGATCGTTCAATTCAAGTGATAAAGTTTGACTAGAAAGTGTATCATCGGTTGACTTGAAAAAATTAAGACTCGACTCAAAGAGTTGAGATTGAAACGAGTGAAACGATGACTCCATGTCCCACAAGAACGCTTTACTTTTGTTGAGTGAAACATTCACGGTTTCTGGTTGGCACTTGGAGAAATGACTGAGAGATGAGAGATATGAATAGTCTACCTTAGAGTTAAATAGATTGTTCGATGAGACATCAACATTACAGTGACTGGACCAAGCAATTGCATCTTCATAACGATCAAGATTAAGGTAGCAAGTCAAAATTCTTTTATGGAAAAAGTTGACCGTATAATTATTGCAAATAAAATTTTTGTTTGAAGTTATTAAATTCAAATGGCTTGAGGTATCATCAGCGTTATGACTGGAAGATTTCAATTGAAGCAGAGACTGATACTCACTGAGAGCATTCTCGTATCTCCAATTGGCCTCGTTCGTAGCTGTTTTGATCCATTCAAATGAGACATTCAATTTTTGTTTTGTCCAAATGTAATAACCCATTACAGCTTCGGGAGCTTGGAGTTGAATGAAAGCATCGGTCATGAGAAGCAAAATAAACTCAATTTCTTCAATGGTTAAAAGGCATTTGTCAATCATAAATTCTCGAAGTAATACCTCGCCGTGACGAATAACAGTGACTGGCTCTCCAAGCTTTAGAGCTAAAATCATAATAGATCTGCGATTTCTGTTAATCCACTCATTACAGGTTCGTTTGTTTTTCTTAAAGAAACTCTTCGATAACTTTGAAGGAGCGTAAAGACGTATTGAATTGTCCGATATAGCGTTATAGATGAGCTTATCAAAATTCTCCATAATTAATAGCAACATATGAATTCGCATAACAGTGCTTTGCATATTTGGATCAGTCTGTTTGTTATTATTCAAATTGCAGATTTCATTGACGAATACTTTAATAGAAGCCTCTATTTTAGTGAAGGTGTCTTGAGGCTTTCCCAAAGGTGTTTTCAGACGATTTTCAATGCAAAACTGAACAAGTTCCCAACAAGCCCAGAAAAGCAAAGTCGAGTAGTTATTACTGAATATATTAGCAGCATTTAAATTATTTGAAATGAAAGGCAAATAACTGATGGTAGGTCGTAATGAAGTAGACACTTTGAGTTGACTCACATCGAATATTGAGTAGAACAATCGAGACAGCCATCCAAAATCAGTAGAATTTTTACCGTAGAGAATTAAGTCGACTATCATTTGAAAAGCGTGAAGAGAAAATGATTCTGAAGGAGGTTTGTGCATGAGACACACAATTGACAAGTGTGCTTCTTCAGGGTATAAAAATGATTCGTTTTGAATAGAATAAACTCGGTCTAGAATTTTCGATGAACTAATTATATTTAAGGATTTTGAGTTAAATGGAAGAATAGCAAAAAGATTTAAAAAAAGCTTTGATATATTCAAATCGGAGTGAGCAATATTGGTCTGACAAGCCTTCTTATAGTTACCAATGATAGTAAAAAAATTTGAAAGATCATCGTCGAGTAAGGGCAATAATTCTTGAATAAACTTGCATGATAACTTGCAAATGCGGTAATTATTCGAAAAAGAATACTCAGAAATAGTTTCGGCAAGGGAAATAAATTCGTTCGCATGCATAAGGATTGGCACCTTGGAAATTTTCCTGAAATGATCAATAATCTCGTCAGTCCATCGAAAACATAACAAAACAGTCTGAATAGACAAATGATCAATTTTGAGAAAGGAGTTGATCAATTTCAAAATATCAACAAAGTAGTTGCTGTTTTGAGAATTAGATTTAAATCTCATTATACTAGATTTGCTGACAGACTCGGTGTTCTTTTTAGTTTCTTTAGTTTCAGTTGTGGGAGAATCGTTTAAGGATAACAAAAAATGACTGCTCATTTGATTGGATTGCGGATTGTTTTGAAGTAAGGAGCTTTGGCTAATAAAATTATGATGCTTGGTGCAATACGAATACATGAGGTAACTGAAAGAATAAAATAACGATGGATAGTCTTCAGCAAGCCAAGAAGACGTTGGGCTGATATGTCGAAGAATTAGGTCCATAAATGTGGGTGTGAGAGCCCACATGGCAATCAGCGTATGTTTGGTATTGGCGATTTCGGAAAGCAAAACCAAATCCGAGTGAATTGAAATAAGACAGTTTTCCTCTGTGCAATCAAATGAACATTCCATATCTTCACTTAGAAGGCAGTCAGGCAAGAATACAAGCTTTTGATTTTCCGGGTATTTTATTTGATGAAGAAAACAAAGAGCGTATTTGAGGTGTTTCAAAATATGTTGATATGCTTGTTCTAAAATATGCACACTTTTAATTCGAAGAGTAGCATACAACAATGCAAAATACGAATGCTGTACATTGTCAAACATGTAAAATTTTAATTGTTGGAATTTGTCAGAAAACAGTTTTGAGACAAAATCGATC
Organism: Rhizoglyphus robini; assembly: GCA_023373905.1. NCBI lineage: Eukaryota > Metazoa > Arthropoda > Arachnida > Sarcoptiformes > Acaridae > Rhizoglyphus > Rhizoglyphus robini. The sequence continues at coordinate 3,382,788 of JAKIJQ010000007.1, read as the reverse complement.
GGCAAGTCGGTATCAAGAGATTTAATAAAAATCGCGGTTAAATCAAGTGACGACATAATAAGCTTGATGGATGTACCAGGGATAAAATCAAACAAAATATTGCAATAATCAATAACATCTTTTTGCATATCCTTGAAATCAAAAACTTCTTCAGATAGAGAATTCATTGCTGTTGATAGTAGACAGATGCATAGATTACATTCAGTTAGCAATTCTTCAAAACAGCAAACATTAAAAATACTTTTTAAAGAAGTAACTACTTTAATTAATAGCTTGATTATTCTAGCAAAAAATTCGAAAGAATCAAATTCCAACTTCACTGTCATTTGAAAAACATCAAATCCGACGTTTGCCAACTCCAGCTTGTAGAAAACCATTGAAAAAACTCGTAAAAGAGATGCCATTTTATGCAATTGAGCATTTAAGTTGGGCTTTTCATTTTCAATCTTGTCTGACTCAGATTTGGATTCATTTGGATTCAACTCGACAATTACTTCTTGATAATATTTTTCAAAATCTTCCATAAACTGACTAAGCAAAGTTATGGAAAATTGTAAATCATTCTTCCAATAAGAGTCAAGTGATAAGATGATGTCCTCAATTGGTCGAATTAAAATAGTAGGCTGCTTAGAGTCGAGAAACCATCCAAGCAATATGTCAATAAAATCTTTGAAATGACTTTGTAATGAATTTGGATAGCTGTCGCCAATGAAAATCATTAATTCCGATGTTTGCAAAAACATTTCGATAGTTGTGGCATCTTCTAAAGCTTTCTTCAACTTTTTTTGAATAAAAAAGACATTTTCCCTAACTCCATTTGGCGGTTGTTTAATCACACTATATAAAGATTTAAGAACAGTAAACCGAGTTTCTTCCATATCAACTGCGGATTTGTTGAAGTAGACACTAAACATCCAAGTAAAGAAGTCTTGATTCAATGATTCGAGACATTTACTAAAAGCAGTAACACATTGAACAAGTTCTTCCGAAATGTCAGGATATAATTTTCCGAGATAAACCTTTGTGAGAATTCGCGTAACATCCTCATATGTTCTGTAAAAAAAACAAATAAATTGCTGGGTTTATAAGATCAAATATACCTTTGTGGACATTCCAATAAAGTAGTAGAAAACGATTCAGATGTTAAGAAAAAATTAACCATCTCTCTGAGATATTTCGGCCAATTTTTCTTTTCTCCATTTTGAAATAGCTTATTAAAGTTCTTGAGAGTATGCAAGTCTGATTGAATTGTTGTAGAAAATGTTCGTTTCGCTTTATATCCATTAAAAGAATCTCCTTCTTGCTTATTATCATGTCGGTCCAAATCTAAAGAGTCGTCATCGTTAGAATAATCGGCATAACCATTTGAATAAAACGGTTTGCGAATGCTTGGTCCTGCAAATTCTTGGTTGTTAAATCCTCCACGATAACTGCCTCGTCCCCGAGGAGCAAAATTACGAAAATTTCTTCGAAAAGACATGTTGATGCACCAGTCACACACACAAGCAGTGAACTAAAAAGTGGGAAATGGGCAAAACATTATCAAATTGACAATATAACAGAATGTTAAATCATGTTGAATCTGTTCAGTACAGATTTGTCATATAATAAATAATAAATACCTTAATTGTATTCACCCCCAAACATGCAAATGATGATCATCATTAAGAAATTATCAAGAATTATAAAAGAAATCACATTTCTATAAAAATGCAATGTTATGTTGCTGTATTTGCCATACACAAAACGTGATTTCAATACTCTGCGCTGTTGGCTTGTTATGCTGTTTGTGGCTATTTCAACACATTTATCCAAGAAGCTATGTCGATGTAGTTGTTTAAACTTCAGCTGCAGCATGTTTTGAACGGTTTGTTTCTACTTTCGCTTCTGTTCTTTTTGTCATATTTCACCATGCCTCACACCCGATTTCACAAATTCCTGGACCGATTTGGGGAACGTATGCAAGTGGATTGCGAACGACTGAAACGTCAACTCATCGATCATGTTGACCAGCAATTTGGTATTTTACGTTCCAAGGTGACTGAACTTTGAAATCGTAGTGGTGTTCAAATTGGTCCTTCACGCGACATCGATCGTTTGTTTGATCCACCTGTACAGAATGTTTCACTGCGAGAATGATTGAACGAACAACGTGCGGGTTATAAAGAAGAATAAGAGGGTCGTCAACTTCCACGCCCTCAACTTCGTCTTGCCATAAACGAAAGTCATCTAGTCAAACAACAACCGAAAACGACACAACAAGACTTATTCTACTTGTAAATCGATCAAGCACAAATGCTAATCTACTGGATGCAGCAAAATATTTATTTCGGACAAAGATCTGGCTCGACATGAACGAATACACCTCGGCATCAAGCTGCACTTCTGCACTTGGCCACACTGCAAATATTCTTCTAAGCTGGGCAGTATTGTTCGACATATTCGTTTCGTTCATTTCAATTTACCCAAATCTCTCCAAAAGCAGAGCGAATTGAATATCGAAGATGATAGTGATCCGAACGAATTTATTCGACTGGATCAGCGGTTGTTCAACCGTCGGCTTTGAATTTCATTGTAGCACAATGTATAAATTCGTTCAATAAATAATTTGAATTACACTCTGATTAATTACAAGCTGAGATTGTATTTTTATTTTAAATGTTAAGGATTGCAAGAACAACTTTAGCGGAACAAAGCCAGAATCCGATGGAAATTTGAGTATTAGTGCTTGGTTGAATTCATTCAACACAATATATGCACCATGCAAATAGACAATGCCATTTAGTCCCATATTTGCACAAAAGAGTCAATATCAGCAAAGAATATATTAGGCTTTATTCAAATATACGATCAAATTCAGTTGCAGTGCAGACTAGTTTTATACGTGGATTTGTACAGAAAATTTAAGCCAAAATAATAATAATGGTCGTAAATAAATAGTCGTTTTGTAAATTATCATATTGGTATTGAGAAGCACTGGTTTGGGTAGCAGTGAATCGATCGATATGCTTGCGGAGATTGCATTTGTACTTGTATCAGTATCACAAATGGTCTATGTTGGCTACGTTCAACTAGTGAGGCGATGTACACCAATTTGAATTGGCTGGTAACAGTGCTCATAGTGACAGTAGAAAGTGAGTACGCTTTGAGACATCAAAAGCTGTAATGTAAACCTTCCAACGAATATATTGCACAACACGTTTGTGATAATCCAACGTGGCAATGGATCATGATCATCTTATCAAATCTTAGCGAAGACCTCTCATGTTGACCATGGCTGGTGACGGAGTGTGATGGGCAGCAAAATACGCGGTCGGTGAGACAGGTGGTGAAGGGTAGTGCCAGTAGATTAAGTTAAATGGATTCGGATTAAACGATCCAAAAGTGCCAGGAATTCGACCTGTAGCTGCCGAATGCGCTTGTTGTTGTTGGTGTACCGCTAAGGTCACTGCAGGGGCAGAGCCGTTCATTGGCATGACTGGATGTGCCTGTGGGACTGTAGTTGCAGGATGACCGGAATGAGTAACGTGGGGAAAAGGAAATGGTCCAAATGGAGAAGTTAATAAAGTGCCGGCTATATAAAAACAAAGTTAAAATACTTGATCGAATATTCAATCATCTACCTGAAGACAAAAGAGGTCGTTGTAGATTAATTCCCCCAGTGAGATTCATATCTTCAACTGAGCATTGGAAAACTTCTATGTAACGCTGTTTCTTCCCAAAGATCATGTATCGATGGTGTCGCTGTTGAGCAGCATGTAAAGCAGACTGTTCCGAATCCATTTGAATGAAAGCTTCACCAGAGGGCTGGCCCTATAGTAGTAGCAATAAATAATAACTTTATTGAGTAGAATTGATAACAAAAACTTACTTGAGCATTATAGACCATATGAACACCCTGAAAGACTATCTTCTTTGAATGGTCACCAAGAAATTCGAGAATCTGTTCAACTTGAGCTTCGTAAGGAAGGCCCCGAAGTCGAATACAATCTTTTCGAGATCCAGAGTGCAGCAATGGTTGAGTGACGAGTGAAGATAGAATTGGCTGAGCAATTGCGCTATCGTACAGACGAGAGTCCATGTTGCGGTTGAAGACCTAAAAAAGTACTGTGGTTAGAGAAACAATATGAACATTCGCGTAGAGACTGGCATTAAATGCTCGAACTGCAAAAAGAAGTTTGTGTCTTATAAGGTATACCAATAATAATAAACAAATCAACTTTGACAGAAAGGCTAACTACTCGACCTTCTATTGAGAATAGCTCGATGCAGTTCTGAATTAATCCTACTATTACTGGCTCATTCCAAACAGTCAAGTTCAACTCAATGCTCGATGACAATACTACAAAAATATGTTTTGATGGTCATTGACAGTTTGACATTAGCGTTCATACATGTTGTGGGGGTAGACATTTTGTGCAATTCAAAGATTACTATCAAGCCCGAGGGCAAAGCCAATGAAATGGAAAGGAGATATACTCCGATAAGAAAGTGATGCACGGTGCACTGAACATAGAGCCAATTAGCGTCATGCTAGTCACTGAGTAGTGTGAGCGAGTGCGCAACTGAGGCCAATAGAGCACGCAACTATTCGAGCAGGCCACGCTCAAATAAAGGAAGATGATTGAGCCGCATCCTGTTTGGCTGCCACCAATTGACAGACATTCGAAATTGGTCTTACCTGTTGCACTTCGGCTGTGGTACTGCGGAATAGTTCGATGTATCGTGAGCCAATCGATTCTCGGTGCTTGTGAAGAGCTTTGGCAGCAATTTCTTCAGTCTCAAACAGAACAAAAGCATCACCTGTTGGTCGGCCATCTGGCTTACGGACAAAGAGAACTCCTTCTTCTGCGTGCATCACATCACATCGCTCTTCGGTGGCAAAGAAATCGATCTACAACAAACAATCAGTTCTCCATTGAACACAACCCCACTGAGACGTACCACTTGTTGGGCAGAGCAATCATATGGCAATCCTCGCATTCGGACAATTGCTTGACCACCCTGGGACAGAAATGCTTGTGCCTCATTATTGTTGCCTGTTGGAATAAGGAAACGGTCAGCATGCAGTGAACGATGCAATTGGGGTGCTTTTTACAATGTGTAAAAACTCTCAAGTGAATGACTACTAGCCACTGAGTGGGGCAACAATTACTACAATGGCTGCTGGCCTGTTCACCTGTTCCGGTGATTGTGAAAAGACCGGCAAAGTTAATCAATGGATATTGTCTGAATTGACTGATGAATCAGGTCGATTTGTTTACAAAGCCCACAAATGATAAATTTGGTTTGCCGGTTTGCGTTGATTGGTTTACTAGTTGTCTTTTTGCCATTGGAAACATTGACGGTGGGTCACAGACAAACATTTCTTAGCTAATAAGGAAAATGGAAAATACAACCAACTATCAGTTCATCTGCGAAAATAGAAAAAACAAAGCTTGCTAATAAGTTGGAATTTCTAATTAGTTGTGACTAGTTCAACCGTGGGTTGATGTCAAGTATCCAAACAGCCTGGTTTGCCATCACAATGCCATTGATGACCAGGAAGTCTACTTGAGCTACTAACAGTTGGCCAATGAGTTTGTTTCCGCAATCTAGACTCGGCATGGCGGCAAAATGTACAGTCAAGTGATTGGGCTTCAATCTCATTTCACGATTGCCTCACATTGCAGTTCAATCGAGTATTGGAAACAATGGCACAAGTTTCCATAATTTGCCTAGACTGTGAGCAGTCAATTGACATTTGAGTGAAGTCATAAGGAAAGTGAACTTTGTCGTGCATCTCGACTCCAATCGACGTACGCAAACAATCACCACAAAGTTGCTTTCTCGGTGAATTTCCCTCACAGGTACGTCGATAAACAGCGAGCTAATTGCATGTGCACAACCAAAAGTGTCACACTCACTGGCAAATGTCCTTGCACACACTTTCCTGCTTTCAGGAGATGGAGGTGCCAAAAAGAACACTCAAATGGCAAAAGTTTAACTGCTCATGAGAATGATCATTAAACACCGATCAATAGAAGCTCAAGAGGGAACAATTTTTTTTGGTAGAATGTGTCAGTGGTCTAGATTTGCATAATTAGTCAAGTGCAATGACGTACCTCCGGCCACGTTGAGGAAATCTTCTCCACTGGCTCGATAGACTTCAATGTATCGCTGACCAATATGGTGCTTGTGGCGACGAAGAGCCATATCGCGATGTTCTTGGTTGACAAATCTAACCAAAGCTTCGCCATTCCTTCGTCCTTGAACGCTCAAACATAAGGCAACACCGCCCCTAATAAGAGAATAGTACTCAAAGCACGAATTATGCCTAAAAGCTTACTTAACAATGTTGAGGCCTTTGAAGAAATTGGCAATATCTTGGTCGGACGACTGCCAAGGCAAACCACGTGCTCGTACCACTGTGTTGTTATCAACAAATTCGTTCTTGCTGCTGCAGAAGAACACGCTAGATCAGTCTGATAGTAAATCACTACCACATACCAAATTCCTGGCTCCAATTTGTCGTTGATAAGTTCAACCTCTTCGAATTGATGACCTGGCAATGGGAAAGATGATGTTTAGGTAAGATTAGATAAAGAGTGGCGCTATTTGGTAGGGTAGCATTGAATCATTCGACCCAGTGCACTAATGATTCAGTGATGAATGCCTCTCCTAGATCTATAGATGGAACTTTGACAATCATATGACAGTGCTGTCAATCCTTTGGTCATGTAATGGCCGATAAATGGCATCCAACACACAAACATGAGCGTTCCACCTCAATGAGAGTAATAAAGTACCGAACAAAGGATAATTTGCAAACTGAACGAGAAAGTGAGTCTCACAATTGTCAGTGCTTGATAGGAGAAGAGTGTGTGAAGGGAGAAAGCAATCACACGAATCTACCTGTCTGTTAGTAAATTGCCAGCCTGACGGTATCACGAAGCACCACAATCGCTAATGAAGCCAGTTAATGTCGGCATGATGCCTCCAAAGAACTGCCTCATCGAACAAGGTCGATGCCCGAACTGTCGTGACTTGTTCGAAACAGCAACTCAAATACTTCGTCTAAGACACTGGCTCGAGCAGATTCGCTTTCAAACAAGCTCGTGGCTTAGTTAGCATCGAGACCAATCGAGAATTTAATTAGCGAATGTGTTTGGGTCAACAAGCCGAGTGCAACCGTAAGCATGCAAGTTTAGGCTAATTTGACAAGCTCGAAAGTGTTACCTAAAGTCAGTTTGACATCAAATATTTGCGAACAATGCATTCGTTAAACTTGACCTTTCTGTCCGGGTCATTGGTGTTGTGCACCGAAGTGACCATCCCTAGTGAATGCGACTCGCTCAGGTGAGCATACTTGGCAACACTGGCAAGTGAAAAGTGAGAGCTCGCCAGAGAAAGAGAAAGGGAATGAAGGGAAAAGCAGAAGAGATGTGAGAAAGACCATCTTAAAGAACTCGTCAGTGGCAAGTGGCGATGGTGGGCTGCACTCGACTACGACAAACCGACTGGCATTTTCATTTTCACAACGACACGACAATCAAGATGGCCATCTAGAGCCTCCACAGCGACCCAACCACTCGGTTCAATTGTGGTCGGAGGAAAGACCTGCTCTGGTGAGGATTGGTTGCCGCACCATGATGCTCAATGACACCAAGTCACTAAGAGTCCTTTAGATAATGGCAACGGAACACCGAAGCCAGTCATCAGCGAAATTATAATTGCGTCCTGAGTCGCTTCTGACAAGCTCGCTTAGTTTCGCCTTCGCTAATGCTGGTCGTCTGTCGTTAGAGTGATTACTTTGACAGCCATTTCACTGACTTGTGAGCTTGCACATGTTCATGCTACCTGCAATCAGCCGGTTGCCTCCTAGCACCGATTGACATTGATCCAAAACATACGAGCACCAGTTACAAGTTACTTGGAACATTTACTTGCATAAGTGAAAATACCATTCAGCTATTCGGACAACTTGTCCTTCATCGAGGCATTACAACTTCCAAAAACCATAAAAGTATTTCGAATGGCGTGAGGTAAACATAAAGCAAAACAAGCAGACCTGCCAACTAACCTAACTAAAGGGGGTCAACTAATTGGCCTATCTTCAGGGAACACTTCGATTGCTTGTTCAAACTGGTTCCAAGCAAAATATAGAGTGCTTCAAGTGCACGTTGATGGGTTCGTCGTTCAACTGCACCAGACAATCATCAAATGATGCTACTCAAAAGCACTTACCATCGGTGATCAGTCGATTGACAATTGTGGCGATATTTTGTATTTTTCCTAAAACGAAATCTTCACTTATGTCGCTCTCGATGGACAAATCTACGAATCAGTGATTAGCAGGCATTAGAGACTAGGTGCACTCACAGTTGAGCATGTCTTCCACTGTCCTCATGTCGTTGTTACGGTAACATTTGCGAAATTCTTTACGAAGGTCGTAAAATTTGTGTAAGTAGGCTGGCAAGAAGATCGACTTTTTGGTGGCTTCAGGGTGCAACACTTGTCGTAAGTGAAGCTGTCCATCGGTGACCAGGCAAAAATTATCGTCGTGCAATTGAGTATTGATGTAGTTGTCCATCTGGCAAAAGTGACCTATTAGTAATGTACAAGAGGACATGGTCTATGTAACTATGTACCTGGGACAGAACATTGTCCAGAGAGAAGGCATGCTTGATCTTATCTTCAGTAATTCCATGACAGTCTCGGGACATTTCTGCCAAAATGTTATCGTTAATGTCTTTGTTCTTGGGTTTCACATAGTGGCAATTTCGTTCGAGAATCTATAACGAGACATGTGGTCATTAAAAGGCGATCGATTACAGTAGAAGAGAACTCGGTTCAGTCAATGATCACTCGAATGGAATTCCTTGGAGGAAACAATGTCCGTGACTCGTTGAGAACACATTCTCATCGAAAGACAGAGTTGTCCATTTGATCAATTCACCACATTCTCTCACTGCACTGTTTCATTGGCCATTCTGGCTATTCACTCAATTCACATTTCATCCCGTGCATCGATCAAGAAAGCATCAAGTTAATTGTCTTGCCGGACAAACGAGCCGAGTTGCCAACGCCATTTGGCCAGATGCCTGTTTGGTTGAGGTAAACAGGTAACTCCGTAGGTCCGATAACCTTGTCTGAAAGCAGAAGGAGAGAGTCGAACAAGTCTCGTTCGATTCACTCCATCAATCTGGCCACCAATGGCACTACAAAAAGCATCTTCAGGAGTCATCAGTCCAAACAAAAGTCAATCGGATCACTGGTGTTGTAGACGCAATTAACAGGTCGTTAGGTGCTTTCACTATTTGGCCACTATGTCAATTCACAGTGCTAAATGGAGTAAAACACTAATTGAATTAGACAGCGCCAGTTGACTCGCGCCAATTAGCTAAATAATAATTCGATCAAGTCAATCGAGTATGGCTAATGAAGTTAATCTGCTTCACAAGGCAATGTCGAGTTGAATTTTCCTTGTGCAGCTGTTCGTTTCCTTTTCATTTGTTTCGATTTTGGTCACTAATTGTGTCTATTATTGCCAGGATATTGACACGAAACGAGCCGAAAAAGACACAATTTGCATGAAGCCAGCCAATGATCGAAGCTATCGGTTAAGTGGCAAGTGACAATAGTCACCATCGAGATATGAGCTATGGCCAGTAGTTCAATTAGTGCCAACTGTCACAGCTCATGGCTGTAGCCTCATTTAGTTTGTTTGCCAAGTGGCGCGACTGACGATTCCCAATTGTTGGTGTCACTGGTGTGACTCGAGCTCGTGCACTGGACAACAGGTGAGGCATAACTTATGCCGCATAGGTGACAAGTCAGATTACCTTTAAGGTTGTGGTGTCGATGACAAGCCATGCAAAAAGCACTATTTCTTCTTCGTCACTACCAAGATCTTCATCGTGAAGACCCGTAGTCATGACATAAACCACAATCAAGTACTTTGCACCCGCCATGGTCAAAGTTCGGGAAGGGTCGCCGCTTGTTGGTCAGTAAGAGACGAAACGCATATATACAATTGCGAGGAATGGGTTCACTAGGATTGCACCGAGGATGGCTTCAGCTGACTTAGAGAGACAAGTTGACAGAAGACAGAAGCGAAGAGATGCGAATATCACAAGCCGAATTGATCAAAACGATCCACCGAGGCGACTAAGAGGTTTGTACTGAATTGCGTGCACTGAACAAGCAACATCGATAACTGAATGGCCACTGGCAGCGACGGGACAGCACCGAAGACACCGAACACCGATGGCAAACGAAGCATGCAGGCAATGGAGTGTCGATTGGCGATTGTCAATTGCCACTTTGATCGATCAAACTTTCCCTTTCGAACCGAACTCTGCCTCGATGGCCAACAGTCGGCGAATGGCTTCACTCTCGAGTACGACCATCGAGTACTTTTGTTCGGACACTTGTCTCGATCGAGGATAATTGTCTGTCTGCGTTGGCCGTGGCCGCGCGAATGTCAGTGACGGTAAAGAATGGTAGTGATGATGCGCAAAACTAGTGACTGCACTAGTGACTCTGCTGGCCTGTCCCTTCGCTACATTCGTCTCACTGCTTCACTGACTTTGTATCCCGACTTCAAGTCTTTTCGCCTGTAAATACGTGTACCGACGTGATCACTTGTAGGCTGGGCTGCTTGACCAAACAAGCTTTTCATTTTGCCTCATTCAGCTAACTTTCCTTACCTAGGTGAGCAGTTGAACAGCATCAAGCAAACATTCGAACAGACAGACAGGTAAGACAGGCCCGCCAAGACAACCAATACATAGATTGAGCGCGCACTGCGCATAAATGAAGAGCCAAACGCAAAGCAGGCTAAACATTTATTTAAATGCAATCGGGGAATTATCGCTCAGGCAAGCTGCACTTCACACGGGCAACAGGTGGACCGATGCCATCGATGCAGGCCGTCCCTATGCCCTCGATGACCATTGCAAACGATGACAAAACCATGATACCAGTGTAGTCCTAGTCAATATTGAATCGCCGTGACAAATAACTGCAAGAACATACACACTTATTGAGCGCAATGCGGTCAATTTGTTCGTGTCACATCAGATTAATCCCCAGTAATGACAGGAATTTATATAAACTTACCGGGCAGGTTACAAGGGTGTTCATAATTTCTCATTCCGTTTCCTGTCGTGTGAATGGGAATTCAGCCAACTGGAATATACAGCAATCGATGGCAATCAATACTCATGTGATTGTTCGTACAACAATGTCAACAAGTGGCAATGGTAAACCATTGATACATTCTCAGTTGACACTTTGTATAGGCCAACTGAATCATAAATAGAACAAATCGACAGATCACTATGATAATCACTAGCCGCCAATATTGATCAAATATTGTCCAAATTGGCTCCAATGGCATTAACTTTCCCTGATAAGGTTAAGCCAGTTAATCGAACATGTGTTGCGATTAGACTGCCATCTATTGGTGTGAGGCAAATACTTCATAATGTTTTGAGTGAGAAATGTCTTGTTTGTTTGAATGATTGTTTGAGTTAAAATGTTTATTTCATCGTATCTCATTTGGAACGACACTTGATTTGAGCCACTCTACTTTTTGATGGTTACCTCTAACTATATGTGAAATTATAAGTGAAATCTCAAAATGGATATTCTCTCAAATAAAATAGAACATCTCAAAGTTGTGGTCTTCGATTTAGGCAAGTTGGTCACAAATTACACATCACTATAATTTTCACATCTAAAAACTTATTTTCACTATGCAGACTATACTTTATGGCCATTCTGGGTTGATACTCATGTCACACCTCCATTTCAATTGAAGTAAGATCATATAATAGATTCTTATTAAACTTATTAACTCGCGGCATATTGCACCTTGTAGGGGCAAAAAGGTATACGATCGACACCAACAGCACGTGTCCTTTTACGAAGAAGTGCCAGCTGTTTTGCAGAAGCTAAAGTCCCTCGGATATGAACTTGCGATTGCTTCAAGGTTTGAATCACGCTCTCTTTCAGATAACTGACATTTTTTTACACAGAACTGGAGCAATCTCAGAAGCAGAACAACTGCTACACCTGTTCAATTGGAATCAATACTTTTCCTACAAAGAAATTTATCCCGGCACCAAGACTCGTCACATCAACTCAATTTGTGAAAGAAGTGGAACTAGTCTGAATGAAGTAATTTTCTTCGACGATGAACACAGAAACATACGTGATTTAAACAACATGCAAGTGTGCAGTATTCTAGTGAAGAAAGGAGTAAATTTCAAGGTCATTCACAAAGGCATTCAAACCTTCCTTCAGACCAATCCCAAACCAGACAACTGTGATTAAACCAATATGCAATTTGTTAGTATTTATTGATTGGTTTGCACCAATAATCATTTGTAATGGCAATAATTAATAATAATATCAATATAATATTGGTTGCTAATAAATTACAAATCGATACCAACTCAGTTCAGTGGTCAATACTTGACAGTCGAAAGAGAAACAAGCGTCAATAAAGCAAGTTCCAATCGATATCACATGAAATCGCAATGTTAACATGTGCCTATGTTAATTTGGTAATTCTATAATTTGACAGTCGCAATAACACAATAACTGGAATAATAATAATTAGGTACAAGTTGACAAATAGATTCGCGGGCAATTAGAATTGATTAATTTCAGGTGCTCATATTTACATAGGGTCCAATTAAATAATAAAGATAATAATAAAATGGCAATTGTAATCATTAAAAACATCTTATCAAAATTGTGAACATTGTGCTAACTTTTATGATACAGAAAACCTAGAAAACCATTCCCGTTCAGTTACCATTTGCTGCTGCGGCAGCTGTATTCGGTACAATGGAATCCACAGCAGCCTTCTTGCGTGGAGGTTGTCCTGATTCGTCGCTGGCATTTCGTTTGACCGAACCACTGTGAACCATATAGACGTGATTTTCAAATAGCCGGTAAAGATTGAAAGTAGCAGAACAGACAGTGCACTTGTAAGACAAATGAGCAGGTTTGAGGTTAATTTTGTGAGTCTAAAAAACAAAATTTTAAAAGTTTTAAAAAAATCAATCAAGTGAGAAATTAATATACCTGATTCATATGAGTTACAAGCTTGTTAGTGAAGACACGTCCACATATAGTACATCGACCACCGTCTTGGTTTTGATTGACCATATCTTGCATATTCGAAGTCACTAGGCCATGAGCACCCAACAAATGACGTTCTAAGCCTTGATCAGTAAAGAATCGCCATTGACACTTTTGACAGTTCAGTGGAGGTCTATTTGCAAGCATTTTTGGATGAATTCGAACCTGAAAAAATAAATAAAAAATTGAGGCAAGTAAAATAAAACAAAAACTACCTTATGAATCCAATGCATATGCGTGCGAAGTTGCTCAAGATCTTTGATGTATCCATCACAAATTTCGCACATTACAAAAGAGCCTTTAGAGTTAGTTCCATCAGGGCGATTTGAAGATTGTTGATTGTTTTGTTGTTTTGAAATGATGTTAGGTTTATTATTGGAATTAGCACTGTTAGCCACACTTCCTTGCTGATTCCGAGAACCAGAATTAGATGACATTTTTAGCATTTGTTGATGTTTGTTCATAAAATTGATTGCATTCTGGGGAAGATTTAAGTTTGAGGCAGCGGGACTTTGTAGAAATTGACCATGAGGTGCTGTGGAAAGCATTTGATAGAGTTGTGGTGACAAATTCTTTATATTCATTTGATTCATCATGAATGGACTGAGCTGGCGAATCTTATTTGAAGGTGTTTTCGAGGGTCTTCCAGGACCAGTTCGAGGTTGTTGCTGTTGTATCGAATACATCTGCTGTTGTAAACCAGCAGGTAAACCAGGTATTTGAGGAACTTTATTTTGTGGGTTAAGAGCAGCAAATCGAAGTGCTTGTAAAGTTGCCTCATAGATTTTAATGTCTTCTTGAGTTATGGGTTTGGGTGTAATTGTTGGGAAATAATCATCTTTGTTTACAAGCAACTTTTCAGGAATGAAAAATTTCAAGCACTTAGCAATATGTGTGGCCGCTTTGGATTTGACCCCAGATTCGTATGGACAGATGGGACACTCGTACAGTTGAGGAGGTAACTCAATCAAGCACTTTCTCTCGTGCAGCATATTAACGTGTCCAATAATAACCTTTGAATCTCGTGTTGAGAATTGACAATAATTGCACTTGAACTCTTTCCTTGTTGTCATGTGCGGATAAAGCAAATGCTGATTGAGGACAGATTTAAATTCAGTTCGAAATTCACAATGTTCACATTTTTCAGTTTGAAATAAGTAAGACGAATTAGCGGAACGACAAGAGTTAAGATAATCTTGTTGCTTTTTAAGTTCTTCCACCAAGTCCTCCGCTTCCCCTTCTTTGCGAATTTGTTTGCGTACCTTATTAATAGCATCTTTATGATACCATTGTTTTACTCGACTGAGGCCAACTCCAATTAAAAATTTTCCAATTGAACTTGAATAGAAATCCGAAATTGTCAACATGTTCTTATTGTTAGAGCTCTGGTTGGGTGCAGAAGGAACTTGCTTAGCGTTTTCGTCCTTATCTAGTTTTAACTTTGCAGGGAACGTGTTGGACTTCTTAATAATCAAAGGAACAACTTGCGAAGGACAATCCAAAATTGAGTAGTCTTTATCGATGTCAATGTCACTTTTTGATTTTTTGCTTATAGCAATGCAATCTCCCAGAGAGATTATATCTTTAAGGAAAGTAGGAAATCCAGTAAACTCTTCAGAAATTTTTGGGACAAGCTCTTCAATAGAGCTAGTTTTTGTAGATAAATCTTGTACTTCGTCTTCATCATCAATAATAATTTCTTCCTTGGTGTCTTGTGTGTCCGTTTTATCGGCGCTATCGATCAATTTGCTTTCAGAATTGACGGAGACCTCACTCTTGGCCTGACTGCCATCATCGTTGACATCCACAGAGTCTGGATCTTCTTCCTCCTCTTCCTCGTCGTCGCTAAGAAGAATTTCATCATCCGAGTTGGCTTTCGAATTGGAAACTTCATTTGATATTTCGTTTTCATTATCGTTCTCATGATCGTCGCCGTTTTGGATTTCCTTTTCTCCATTTTCAGATTCTTTGCTATGCTCATCTAAATCTAAACAAATAAAATGTAAAAACTATATAACAAATAAAAATATATACCTTCATTCGATAAGTCAATCAATTCGACATCATTTTCATTGTTTAAATCATGATTGGTTTCGTTATTTTCTTTTTCGGAGACATTATTGGTTTCATTTTCTTCGGCCATAGTAAAAGTGCTAATAACAAATAAAATAAATGATTAGTAAATCATGAATTTTTATCCCATGATCCAACTGTTGAATAAACTGCTCAATTGATGCATTGATGATTGGCGAATTGAACATTGAAGTAATATATATGTACTAATTATATATCTAATAATATAATGCATTTTGAAGCGCTTAAGGTAATTTTCAAATGTCATTATTTATCAATTCCATAATAAAACTCATGATTCCATATATTTTTTATACTGGGCTATTGAAATAATTTAAATATTGATTGTATAAACATAAAAGATTGAGCAATGTAATTAAATGTAAATCTATTTTTTGAGTATTATTCCCGGGGTATTGCTAATAGTAGTAGTAGTAGCATGAAATCGTAGGGCGCCATCTTTATAGACACAAAATCATCAAGTTGACTGCAGAGTCAACCGAGAAGCAGATTCCAAGTAGGCACCAGTGCCGCTTGCTATGTCGATTTATCGAAACTCCGAAAGAGCAGGACAAGTTAAGATTTGAGAAAAACGAAATAATAATTAAACAGAGTACACTTGGCATGGATGGGGGCTAAAGGCGTCCAAGTGTACAAACGACTGCGCATGCTCATTGGCTGGCAACACACTCACAACACAAACACAACCGACCGCTGCTCGATGTTGGCCGCCATCTTGGCTTACTACGGAGGCAATCGAAGCATGGGTGGCAATCAGAAGGACAAAGAAGGGTCCCCAAGAATAAACCCAAAAAATGGCATCCTCCGAGACAGTGAAAAACTGCTCTTTGTTATGATCACAAATTGGCGCCAAATGACTAGCTCAAATACACTAAGCGAGTATTAAAAACAAAGGGACCTATACAAAAAGATTAGGTCTGACTCGCCTGATTCTGGTCACCTCGATTGAGTTTTGAGGTTAGCATTGATATGCAAAATATTTATATGATAAAAGATCATACGAGATTCTCTAAATTATGGCATTCAATTCAATCAATATATGTGCATAGTCGGCATGTTCAATCAGCTGAGTGCTGCTAGACTTGCTGCAGAAAAGCATTTCAACAATTGTCAAAAGTCGCTCTCGCAAGAATTTGAGTTGCTTAGTTGAAAATGGGCAAGTCTTTTAGAACAAAATATATCCTTGAACCAATGAAATGTACTCAGGTGACTGATTGATGTCAAACATAGAAACAGATATCTTCAACCATTTATGCCCATTTGAGGCACAAAGAACCACAGTGAGTGGAACAACAACAAAAGAGCATTGCTTACCGAACAAACTAGGTGTTGGGTGTTAGTTGATGTTGTTGAAGAATGAATAAGGCTTGGTGATGGGGGTTGAAAAGTGAGGTTATCGTTGCTGGTCACAGTTACAGAATTGGGTGATGATGATACCGGGCCGGTGAATAAAGACCGAATTGGGCCCAAGTGTCGGACAGGTGTAGAAAGACGGGAACCAAGGTATGCTGACTTGGAGTCGGGTGTCGGTTGGTGACTCGAATCGAGCAAAAAGGAAAGGACAGGAAAGCGCGTCGTTGCCACGAGTCTTCTTGCAGCGGCAGCACAGCGAGTCTCTGTCTCGTCTGAACCTTCACACCGTTCTCCTCGCCACACCGAGCCAGCCTCAACCATAGTTCCCGTCTCTGCTGGTCGTGGCGCTTTCGTCGCACTTCACCGCCTTTCGTCAGCACTCGATCCTACGCCCCTGACGCAAGTGCGCGCTCAAATGACCCCTCGAGAATAGTGCCGCCACCACCGGCCACAAAGCCATCCGGACGGCATGCCCCCCGTCTGCAGCCTCCCTAATTTCATCCCTGGCCCGTTTACCTAGCTGCCCGGGTAACTCTCGGGACTTGGATTTGCTTGACTGGATCAGGTCCGCTCATTACTTCGGATCAACATCGAAGTTCGAACAGATACCAATTCAACATTGGAGCAAAGGCCACACTTGTAGTGATTGACCAGAGTGCAGGTGACCAGGTTATAATAACAAAGGCCAAGAGACGTGAATAGGTTAGTTATCAATTACATTTATGGACCATGGACTGAATCAGTTAGACACTTAACATTAATGTTATCTACAACGCCCAATAGGCAACAATAAATAGATGTGTGTTGAGGGAAATAATTAGATATTTACATTTAGTCAGATCAAATAGGATTACTGTTGACTACTATGGGCTAGTGTGTCAGTGACAAAGTGTAGATGTGCACGATGCAGTGGAGATGCTTGTTTTCCCATCGAACATTGAAGCATTGGTCCCGATTGTTGTCCCAATAGCAGGTGGTGGCTGTGTTCAGTCCGGCACCATTCTTTTGCACGATTGTACAGGAGACGATGTACTTGAATTGCGAGTCATGACTTACCAACTGGTGAACCACACCATCGACGATTGAATTGTTCCACACACCGACATCGGAATGCTTGTATGATTCGTTGCCGACAATCTTCTCGAGTAACTCTTTCGTGATTCGATTAACATCATCAGCACAAAGTGATATTTTGTCAGGCATGATTGCAAGCCCAAACGTAAATATGATGCGCCACAGAGAACTGTCACCAAGTAAGTAAACTGTTGCTAGATTTCAATAGGCAAAAACAGAAGACAGCTGGCTTATTTTGCAATGCAGTGGCGTGTTTTCATATGGACATTCACTCGCACACAGCTGATGATGCTTTCTTTGCTCACAAATGCATAACACCCTTTGTGAATGGACCTCTCACGACTAAATATGGTGCGCTAGAAACCGGAGAACATGTTTCTGAATACGCAAATATTTATAATTTTGAGAACGACGATGCATTCACAACATACAGTGCCAGTTGTGCGCATCACTTTTGTTGTTTATACAATACAGTGATGCTTAGATTTATATTTAATTAATAATGAAATATGTCGGATCAATTAATTGTATATTTTACAGTGATGAGATAATGGCGCAAATAAATAGAAAATAGCAAACATGTTAACATTATTATCATTCGTCTTCATCATCAAATGAGAGTAAATTTGTATTCTTTATAGGTTTGATATTAGGGTTGTTTTTGGTTTGGTCCTTATCATCCAATTGGGTTTTCTTCGTACTTTGAAACAACTGCATTCCCTTTGACTCGGGCTTGGTTTCTTTGTCTTTGTTTGGCTTTTTGAAGAGAATCTTTTGATCTGTTGCGTCAGACGAGTCACAATCGCTGTGCACATCGGACTCTATAACTATTATCAGTATTAATCTATAGAACACTAACCACATTGTCTCGTTACAAACCTGCCTTTAGTTGGCTCTTTAATACATCCAATTCGGTTTCGGTTATTTTTGATTCATCGTCAATAACAAAAACAGGTTGCTCATCCTCGCGGTCAGCAAGATCACTTTCTTTGGCTTTAGATAGACTTTCCTTCTAAAAAAATATCATACATTAGTTTGCATCAAAATGTCAATTCAAATATAGAAAACCTTAGTTTCGACTGATTCACTTGAATTATCTTGGTATCCAATTTTTGACTTCAATTTCTTCAGAAATTCCGGTTCATCGGGTCTGGAAAATTCAATGTTTCGCTTTCGTTGAGCCATTTAGACGATTGAAATCGGGTTGTTTAGTAAAAACTGAGTTGTAAAGTGCTTGAATACTATGCAAATGAGTTATCTACTATCTGTGAGTAAGATATATGTTATCGATTCTCGATTCAAATGACAAGCAAACTTGAAACACTCGATGAAACACAAACTCGTTACTCGAACAAAATTTCAACAAATCGTCAAATTGTTTATTGTTGTTGTTGTGGTTGTCAAAATAGCCACACCACAATGATTCCTATTTTGCAAATTCAGTCTATTCCGTTTGTGTCAGTGTCCCACGAGCACTTTGTGGATCAAACATTTTTATTCTGTGACACCAATTTCATAAAATACAAATTTTTGCATAATCGACTGATTGAGTGGAATCACATGCAAGACACGTGACTATTTCTTGGTGTGCAAACTTCAGGGTCTAACCTCGGCAATTGGAAGGGTCTAAATGGGCAAATGCCAGTGGTAGTTTATACTATACTATACCGGCCTTCAGTTATAATCATCATCAATCGAAGTCTCTCGCTGTCCTTAGCAATATATTTATAAAATATTGACATTTCACTCTGTCTTATATTTTTCTTGAATTACTTGTATCTTATTCTGTATAATCACTATAATAATGGCATCGATGGTTGGTAAAGTAGGTACAAACACCATCTTCCTCAATTTAATAATTGTTTGGACTTTTCTAGCCTATCGAATGTTTTGCAGCTGTGGCTTGGGAAGCTAAACAGCCCTTGCAAATTGAACGAGTTACAGTTGCAACCCCTAAAGCTGGTGAAGTGCGAATTCGCATTTTGGCTACAGGTGTTTGTCACACTGATTACTACACTTTAAGTGGATTGGATCCCGAAGGAATTTTTCCTTGTATTCTTGGCCATGAAGGTGGTGGAGTTGTGGAAAGTGTCGGCGAAGGAGTGACTTCAGTCCAGCCCGGTGATCATGTTATCCCATGCTATATCCCTCAGTGTGGTGATTGCAAATTTTGCAACAGTTCCAAGACCAATCTTTGCTCCAAGATTCGAACCACTCAAGGGAGAGGTGTTATGCCTGATGGAACATCCAGATTTACCTGTAAAGGACAGACTCTGTACCATTTCATGGGTACTTCTACTTTCAGCGAATATACAGTCGTTGCTGAGATTTCAATTGCCAAAGTTAATCCAACTGCTCCATTGGACAAAGTTTGCCTACTTGGTTGTGGGGTAAGTCTCAATTTCAAGATTTTAAAATTTGACATTTGATCATTAATGATATAAATATGATATTGATATTATTGTTTTATAATTTAAAACATTAATTAATGATTATAGATCTCTACTGGGTACGGTGCTGCCTTGAACACTGCAAACGTGGAAAAGGATTCAACTGTAGCCATCTTTGGTTTAGGCACTGTTGGCTTGGCTGCTGCTTATGGCTGCAAACAAAGGGGGGCCAAAGATATTATTGGTGTGGACATCAACCCAGACAAGTTTGAACTAGCCAAAAAGTTTGGTTGTACTCGTTTCGTAAACCCTAAAGACTACGAACGTCCCATTCAGGATGTGTTGATTGAGCTAACAGATGGCGGGCTCGACTACACTTTCGAATGCATTGGCAATGTTCAAACTATGAGAGCCGCTCTGGAAGCATGCCACAAGGGATGGGGCACCTCAGTCATCATAGGTCCGTTTATCAGTATCTTATATTATCTGTGAATAACTTTGAAATATAATTTCTATTGATAGGTGTCGCTGGAGCAGGCCAAGAAATCAGCACACGTCCATTCCAACTGGTCACTGGTCGTGTTTGGAAGGGAAGTGCTTTTGGTGGCTGGAAGAGTAGAGACAGCGTGCCCAAGTTGGTCGATTCATACATGACTGGAAACTTGATGGTGGACGAGCACATCACTCACTCAGTGGACTTGCAGCAAATCAATGATGCGTTTACCTTCATGAAACAAGGAGTCTCACTACGATCGATCGTTTACTTTTCCAAAAGTGCCTAGATGCTTTCAACCGGGCATTTGCGGTGAGAGCACTTTTGAGCTTCTTTCCATCCATTCACACATACTCCACCAAAGGGAAGGAAAGATTACTCTGATTGCAAACTTAGCAGCATTTAAAGTTAACTTGATGGCTCAAATAAATGTGCTTTCTCATTAAGTGAAGCATACCAAATTGATTCGGAACTAGTATCGCGGTGTTCGGCATGCAGTGAAATTGCAAATTGAATTATTGCGTTGTCTGCTCAGATGGACAACACTGGCGCTTATATTTAGATTAGCACCGGTTGGCAGTGAGCCAAGTGACTCATTGATCAATAGTGCAGGCCACCTAGGACGTCACGTGACACGGTGCCATCGGATCACGATGCGATGCTTAATGGCTTTTGGTCGGATATAGTGGACAGGCTAATTTATTTATTATTCGTGCTGCCACCGTTTGATTGAATGTGATTGTTCAGAGTAGTGAATTGGGCAATTACAGAAGGTGCCATTGGGCCACTTGCTACTTGAGCATATCGAGGAAAGTGATCGTTACTAAAGTCAATAAGTATCGCAATTCGAATGGCGTCCTTTGGACCTATTGGCGAGGAACAAAGCCAATGGAGTCAAGTCCATTGCAAGTTGGCATCAATCCCAGTGGCATCGACAATCGTTGGCCCACTAATTGATTGTTGAGGAAAAGGCAGCCTTTTGGCACGGCTGTTCTTTAGGTCATTAGAATTGGCGATTGCACATTTCGAAATGTCAAACACGGCCAGTGACACTAGTGTCCGAGTATACTCGAGTGACCACGGAGAACGAGACCGACTGTTAATTGAAATAGACGCAGATCGCAACTCAGAGTCACTCAATCCAAAGTGGTCGCAATTAATTGAAAATGGCAATTGGAAGTGGTCTTCCATCGGTGCATCTCAGTTTGTATTTCGTTCAGTAGTGTCCACTAGCGGTCCTGTGGAATAGCAGCAAGCCATGGTTCGCATCTCGACTCAATCAACTTGCCACATGCAAATTGGTGTCGCACTGCAACACTTGCTGACCAATCGGCGACAGCATCGTTGATCGATTCCACTCGATTGCAATTGTCTCGTGCACTAATCGCCTTAATATCGAATGCAATTGAAACAATAAACCATTTGCCCGATTCCGTTGACTCACAGCAGACAAACAAACAAGTTCTACCGAACAAGTGGCAGTCAAATCAATCAAACCATTCGAGTGGAGTGAACAACGGCGGAAATTGACTCGAACGCAATCATTGACTGGCCAGTGCCCACGCCTCAACTCGATTGCCGCTCGGCAGTCGTTCGAACGCGATCGCTGCAGTCCGACATGCACTCAGTGCACTCAATCCACTCTTGGTGCTTTACTTTCACCTCTTGCAAACCTTCAAACATTCATTCACTGCCCCAGACCACACGCTCTTGATCGCACAACCGCCAGAATACAAATCCTGCCAACTAGCAAACCAGTTGGTGGCCTAACTGTACACCGCTGGCCAATCTATGCCAATTGCATTTTGTTTTGCTATGCAACACCACCCCAAAGACCGTTTTGCACAAGCACGTGTAATTAAATTCAATTGAATTTCCCACTCAGGAATGGAGGCAAACAAATAATTGTTATAAATTCAATCAAGCACGATTTTGCTAGGTAAATAATTTAGCACAGCACTTCAGCCTTTTTACTAGGACCAGTAAAAGTTGGTCAAACGATATCAATGACTCGCTTTCCATTCTAAACAAGGTTATGACAATTCAATCCAATAGTTGGAAAATCTTTTCATGTCTTTAATTCCCTGCTAATCAGTAGGCGAGTCCCGTTTAAAATTTAACTTTATTTGATCATTTAACCTTTCCAGCAAAAGTTCAGATTATTACAAGTATCGATTGTAAATAATAATTGATTCGATATACCAAATGATGTTTGATACTCTTTTACAGTACAGAGGGTCAAGCAAGCAAACATGTAACCATCGGTTGTCATAGATGAAATTGTTTCCTATGATTGTTATTTCCATTAAAGTTTGTCCCGTGCCACAATTAATTTATTGAGAAAACAATTCAATTTTCGCTGTCTAATCTAAGTGGCTATTTAGCAAATTAAAGTGGTAATTAGTTTTAGTGTTTAGTTTATCTGAGACAGCTTCTCTCCGAGCGAGTTATTTATACAACGAACGCACCACAACTTTCAGGCACAGAATCTTCTGCTTCGCTTTATTGGCTGCTCTTTTGGCCACCAAACCGCAATGCTAGTCAAAAGTCAAAAGTCACTCCTCGCTTAGCGATTTTCTCTAAATCAATTTCTCGATTCTGTCCAATGAAAATGACCCCAATCGAAGTGCTTAAATGTTGAATGTCCACTGGACAGCGCGATTAGTGTCCAACTGTGCCATGCTGTGACCGATCGGTTGACTGCTTTGTCCACTTCCAGACGAGTGAACCAAAACATGGACGAAGTGAAGAATCTGCTTACGGTGACTTTAGTGGTGATGGCCGCTGGCTCATCTATCTACACCATCAAGACCTACATGAAGCCAGGAATGGATCTCAACATCAACCTTGAAGAGAATGCACAGCAGGACGAGTTGCACATTAATGGAAGCGACTTCTCAACCTTGTCACCCACCACACTCGACAGCATCCTTAGTTCTTTGGCCACTGAGTTTCCGTTGATAGATGTGGAAAATAATACAATTGCTCTTGAAATTATTACTGACCGAACGGGCAATAAGACGTACGTATTCTAGAGATCGCAATATTTATCGCATAGCTTATCACACGTGCTTACCAAATGTATTCTTCAATCTCAGGTCAAACAGCACTAATGCTGATCGAAAACGATCGTTACCAAGTAAAGAGATCAAACCTAATTCAGTGGCAGTTGCCAACCAAGTTGGCAAGAGTGAATTGTTGTCTAAGCCGATTGTGACTACGAGTTTAGGCAAAATCGAAGGCATTCCACTGAACGTGCTGGGAAAGTCAATTTTTGCTTACCTCGGAGTGAACTATGCTCAAGCTCCAACGGACAAGCTGCGATTTAAAAAGCCAATACCGATTGGCGCATGGACCGGAAAACAATCGGCTAAACAGTTCGGGAAGGCTTGCCTTCAAGTGGGCTTACAAAACCAAAGCAACAACCAAGCGGTCGAGATGGGGGAGAATTGTCTCAACCTTAATATTTGGTCACCTTGCAGCGGAATGAACAATCAACTGCCTGTGCTGTTCTTTATTCACGGTAACGAGGTCTCACTTGTGGCCCATTGACCACACTTTTTGCTCTAGGTGGATCATTCACACAAGGAAGCAATTCGGCAGACGAAACCGATGGCCGAGTGCTGGCTGCTCTGCAAAACATCGTGGTGGTCAATGTTAACTACCGGTTGGGTCCGTTAGGCTTCCTTAACTTGGCAAATGAAGGCGGCAACCTCGGTTTGCATGATTTGGTGGAGGCACTGAAATGGACTCGCAACAACATTAAATACTTCGGTGGCAATCCCGACTCTATCACCGTGGTAGGGCACTCCTCAGGTCGGTGGCACTTTACAAATGACACTCTTTCTTGATCGATCGATTCGGTTGCTTTAGCTGTCAAGTAGCAATTAGTAAATGGCAATTAGGTTCATAATAAGCCAAACAGGTGCAACCTGATCGATGATAGTAATCCTATCACAAATGATTGGTTCGAGTGGGCTGTTAGGAAGTTTATGCATATTTTAGGTTAGCTCGCGATTCTCAAGTTCCGAATCGATTTACTTGTCAGTAATTTTTGCACAATCACAAAGTTTAATTGTATTATTCAATTGATTATCTCTAGGTGCCCTTGCCAGTGCTTTGCTTATAACATCACCTGAAACGAAGAGTCTATTCAAGCGTGCCATTCTGCAGAGCGGTTCGTCCACTGTTTTCAACTTTTACTATCAGCAAAGTCAAAAGGCTAGCGAAGAATTTGCTTCTCTTCTTGGTTGTTTGCGTTCAGCAGATCGAGTCACTTCGGCCAATCGCGAGTTGGTGTGGAAATGCATTCAAAATGCAACAACCGCTGAACTTCAACGAGCTGCAGAGAAACAATTGTCGCGAGATTCCTACTCGTATTCACCTCGCATCGGTGATTCACTTGTGCCTAGCTCACCAAAAACACTAGTTGAAGAATTGCGACAAGAGTCTGGTAAGAAGGAAATCCTGATTGGGACTAATTCAAACGAGGCTGCCTTCTTTGTCAACATGGGCTACCCTCAACTGTTTACCAAAAAGACACCTTCCTTAAAAGTAAGGTGATTCTCTTGAGAGCATTTTATTGAAAACACTTTCTTTCTAGGACCTCGAAGAAGTTCGCCAGTTTCTGTCGGCCTCACTTAAGGACTGGGGTATCTCGAGAAGAACTTTGCGATTGATCAATTCGTTTTTCCTCGAAAAGTCCGCCACAGTAGAGCCAAAAGCAGTGCTTCGTTCGATGTACGACATCTTCGGAGACCTCACTTTCACCTGTCCCACTCTTTACTTTGCGGAGAAATTCTCCACCAAGCAAAACTATTCGTCCTATTTCTATTATTACAGCCACAACCAGAACCGAAGCTTGGTTAGCGACGAATTGCCCTATGTATTCGGTTACCCACTACGCTTTCCACAAAAATACTCAGGACAAGACATTGACTTTAGCAAGAAGATAATGAATATTTGGGCCACTTTCATTCGAACAGGGTAAGTGGCAACCAGAGACACATTTGTGGGACATTTGCACGGTCATTTGCAATGGTTGTCTCATGTCGATTTGTTTTTTGTTCTGACAGCAAGCCGCCACTTGTGAATGGCTCCAATTGGCCACAGTACTCGGCGGAAAGTCAGTCCTACGTGGAACTTAGCGGAAAGGAGTTTCGAGCTATGCATCAGACAGGTATGGCCACTGGCACCAATTCAACCAACTCCACTTTGCATCGTTTCAATTGCGACACATGGAAACATGCCTTCAAAATCTTTACATAACTGCCCGATGGGACAACTAATGGAGAGGTTTGTGGCCGTAGACAGGAGACAACCATCAGCGCAATAAATAATTGACAGATGCTCTGACCAATAGGACACAATGCCGCGGTCGTGCTCGGCCAGAAGTGATGCCACTCGGGACATCGCTCCTGCTGCAGTGAGCACGGTCGTCATTTGGAATCCATTGACCGCTCACCAATTCACATGCCTCTCGCCCTCACTCGTTGATGTTGTTTCCCCTACAATCCATAGCTGATAATAATTATTATTCTAACTGATTGTTTTGTGTGCATGCAAATTCCATTCAATCTTTCGTTATGATTATTGCCGATAAAGCTGTCATCCTCAATACAATAAACTCAGTTGACTCTTTGCACATGCAAATCATTTTTGCCTGCGAATTTTCTTGATATTGCCTTTTTGTCAGCGCTGACGTACCATTTAGTGAATTAGTTAAGCTCGTTAATTACAATTTCTATTGGCGATTCAAATAGGACAATTGCATTGCCAATTATCGACAATTATTGTCTCATCGAAATAAAATGCCACATGAATAGCAAATCGAAACGTTAGTTTGTCGGTCTTAGGCGAAATTTGATCACTCGGTGGGTCTCGATCAGTCGGTCAATATTTGCTCAGAACGAAACCTGCTCGGCAAGATTGATTATACGTTCTCGGTAATGAGACACTTGTGATTAGTGACAATTGGCCCGAGTGATTGCTCCGAATATCAATGAGAATGTGAACACAACGGCAAGCGCAAACAGAGCCACGCTGGCAATTACAACTTGTCCGATCGAGTGTCAGTTTGAGCCCGCGTTGAACCCTTTCAACGTTGTGAGGTGAGGAAGCAAATAAGTTCGCAATGCACTCGACTCCACTCGACTCCGGATTGACCGAATGAACACAGGAAGGCATGCAAGCTAACCAATGAGTGAGCCAGTTTGTGCAATCGTTGGCATGGCGGCTGATGCATCGATTGCTCGATGTTTCGCTTCTGTTGTAAGTAAAGGCGCACCGAGCACATGTATCGGCACTAATCTGGCAAATGGCAAATTTATGGCCTGTCCTTTTCGTCATCAATACATTCACGCATTAGTTCGGTAATTAAAATCGAGTTCGTTCCTCGGTTGTAAATAATACGACACACAGACTAGTCAGTGGGAGTCAGTGCCGAGTAATTGCCTTTGCTGGTGCCATTTGCAGAACACAGCGCATCTGTTTGTCTCGGGTTGTCTCACTCGAAAGTGTCCATAACGTGACGTCGTTATGTTGATCGAGCTCATTATCTTAGTCTTGTGCCTTTGTTTGATTGTTGAGCAGTGAGACTTGCAAAGCAGTCCCCTCGGAGCATCCAAGGAATGTGGCTCGTTCACTGTTTTATCACAGCAAACGCGCCTACCAACAGTTCCTTACAATATTCTATTCACTGCAAATGGTTACAGCCACAAAGAAACCAAAGGTTTACAACAACAAAACATTGTTGGTAATAATGGACAGAGCTGGTGCGTCTCGAGACTAGACAAAGTGCACTCATTTGGCAGACCGAATAAGGAAAGCTCACTGCCCTTCTGGCTTATTAGCTGGCAGATAATGGCTCGGTGAGTGAGTCAAGGTGAGTGCAGTTGCCGGTGGCCTTGCCGGTGCCACCGGCAAACTAAATCACCTCCAGTGGGCCATTGTTGGTCGCAACAGTGGCCAAATCGATGTGGTCAGCAATGCGCACCAACTCGCTTATCTCACTCAATGTCCACTCGCACTAGGTAATTCACTGGTACAGTTGTGCTCTGAGTGGTCAGAGTAGCACAATTTGTCATCACTGCACGATAGAACGGTAATGAGGCCCATTGTCAGTGTATAATACACAAAGGATGAGACCGACCAAGTAGGCATTATGGCATTGAGCAGTGTTTTTTATTTCTAATTCTGGCCATTATCTACACCTGGCCAAGAATAGGCAAGTTTTGTAGTTTGTCACTAACAAAGGTATCTTGGCCATTACATGAACATATTGTGAACGAACTTTGAACGGGAAAGATTCGGTGGCAATAATGGCAATAATAATGGCCACAAGCAGACTCGATCTTCAGATTGCATTCGACGGCATTCGTGATAAATCGAGTAACATTTATCACCGATGATAGCACGACAAAGAATGGCTCCGAATTGGCAAGCAGTACTGGTCGCAATTTGGTGGATTGACTGCAATGTCAGTGTACCGGATTACCGCGTCCAATTGGGTGCACCTTGTGAGCATTGGTGGTGCAGATATGGCCCAGTGGACTAGTGGCAGTTTGCGGACAAGTTCGTTGGTGCGCGCGCGATTCCAGTCGAGTTGCAAGCATGGTCTGTGCGCCCGTTCTGCAAAACAAGCGCCACCGGTCCTGCCATATATAGACAGCCACTAACCGATTGTGTCCACATTGGCTCCGTTTGCAATCGAAGTGAACAACTCTTGCACGCAACCACGCTCCACTCGACGCGAGTTTCGCTTTCACCGCCAGTGACAATTGGCCTGTTCAGCTCGAGGTGCTACAAATCTTACACTATAAGAGTGCCTCCTCCATTGGACCCCTTCAGTGGACAACCAGTCTCGAAACAGAGCACAAGTTGATTCATTCCACACTCGACCACCAAACAGCGCGTTATTCGTGTTTGGCCTGACGGCGCGCCATTCGAAATCGATTCGCTTGGTACCGTTATTATTAGAATCACACGAACATCGTTGCACTCAGTTTTCTCTAAATTGTCTTACACTTGTGTTCGTTTAATCATCTTCAACTCGCCGTGACACAACGACAAAATGGCAAGCACAATCAACAGCACTTCACTAGCCGATAAGGAACGCGAAGCCAACGGACAAAATTTCATGCGACAATTCCGTGACAAGAACACTCGACAACTAAAGAATCTCACCTCAACCCAATTCATGGAGGTTTGGAGTCATTACGACAAAGACGGTATGTTGACACGCTCAATGAACACTGTGATCATTTGTCACTGTTTGCTCATTTGAGACTTTACTGCGCGCGACTTGATGGCCAATTTGAGCGTGCAACACTTGTGCTTGTTGCAATGAATATTTACTTATCGATCAAGTGGTTGTATAATCGATAATTGCTATTGGGCCCAAGTGTAAAGAGCGTTCATTGACTTAAAAAAGCTAGACGATCTAATGCAAATTGAATTACGTAGTTTGAATTGGCTTATGGCATCATTTAATTAGTTAGTGGCATCGGTTCTTTTGGTGTGCTAATAACCGCGCACACCGTTAATCGGATCAATTTAATAAATGAAGCCTCTAATGGTGTTTGTATAGCTTTGTATTAATATAAATTGCATTACTCAGTGACAGGCTTATTAAACAGATAGAAGTTACTTTGCCGAGGTGCGCTCGTGACTCTAAACCCGATTGAGCCTCACAAAATGATCGTCACACAGGCCATTTGACTGAACCAGTGCGGATGAGAGAGGACACATTTTAAAGTGAACTTTGCCAGACAAACTGATTCTCGGTAGATGTATCAAAAAGTCATTAACCACACACACACACACATTGAACGGATCTAACAAGCAAGCACTCTTTTGAGACCAAACTGCTCTCAGTGGTCCCACTAGCAAACACGACGAGTTTGCCAGTTTGCAACGTGTGGTCTGTTTGGTGTGGGCGATTCGAATGACAGTCGAGTTGCTTTGAGTTACGCCACAATTTGCACCGAGTACTCACACAGGAAAATGCAGAAAAATATATTCTATGATTCAAAGACAGTTGCCTAGTTGCATTGACCTTTAATATTTAAATAAAACTAGCCATTCGTTCGGAATAATGTTTCTAACCTTTAACCCAAAATGTTCGATTGTGCCAAAATCTATTTGCCTAAGTCACAAATTAGCAGAAAATTGTACGAGTGAATGTGATTCGAGTCGGAATAAGCCAATTAGGTGGTGAACATTGCAAATTGACTAGAATTGAGTTGAGAGCGACAAATGAGCTTGCTCATGCATGCATGTTCACATTTGCTGGTGAGTCTCGCGGCACTCCTTCCCACCAACCAAACCAACCAGTTTGCTCTATTGATTCAACTCTATTCATTGCTTGTATCGTTCCATTGTTGTATGAACGTCTTTGGGTGCGATGTGACACAACACGACAACAAATTAGTACGTGTCTGGTGATGCGAGGAACAAATCGCAATTAGATTGGCTCGACTGACAGTTTGCACTGTTGGCCTTTGTTGTTTCACTTGCCAATTGTTTAATTAGATTAATCTATTAAAGTTGATTAACTCTGTGGTGTTCACTTTCTTTAGGCAATGGTTTCATCGAAGGCCGCGAATTGGATAACTTTCTTCGCGAGTTTGTGTCTTCCGTCAATGCTACTGACGTTGGTCCAGAGGTTTGTTTTTTTACCTTGTTAATGTCTCGTTAAAGTTTGTAAATAATTAAAGCGGCTTAAGACAAACTGCGATGCATTGACTTGGCGATGGCAATGAACGTACTAATTGGCCATTGGCCCATTACTTTTTAGGTGGTCACCGACACCATGTTTGGCGAGCTTAAAGAGTGCTTTATGGAAGCCTACGACGATAATAAGGACGGCAAGATTGAGATTCGCGAAGT
Organism: Rhizoglyphus robini; assembly: GCA_023373905.1. Classification (NCBI taxonomy): domain Eukaryota; kingdom Metazoa; phylum Arthropoda; class Arachnida; order Sarcoptiformes; family Acaridae; genus Rhizoglyphus; species Rhizoglyphus robini. The sequence continues at coordinate 3,352,359 of JAKIJQ010000007.1, read as the reverse complement.
AAGTTGTCTTTTGCACATATCTTATACCACACTATTTTGTCGGTTACTCTCATGACCCTAGTCTAGCGCACTCTAAATAATTAACTTGCCATGATTCATGAATTGTTCTTTGTGACCTTATAGCCACCATAACTTACTTGGTAAAGTCTCCATTGACCATGAGCCACAGTTGGCCAGATTGGTTGCATTTTGCTGTGAATGGATCAATGCCAGTGCGGTTAATGTTTGTGAAGTAGCGATGTGTCGCGCTAAAGTTGCCACTGAATAATTCACTACCTAATCATGGTAATTCTATTTATTTAACGAGTTGTTTAAACTGCATAAAAGTTTAATAATTTTAAATTTTCCGTCGCAAGTTGGTATTAACTGTCAGCTCACTAGCTGTTCTATGTCGAGACGGTCATGTGTGATTTGTGAGTGAAACGAGTGCACCATAATGGGCACGAATTACTCACTAGGCCACTCGGATCATTGGAACATTGGCAACGAGCGAAATGAGCACTTCTGCAGACATGCAATCAAGCCAAAGCGAAAGCCACTGTTTGACTGCACTTGTTTACACTTTTCATTTTCTTTGGCCAGCACAGTCGGTTTGCTATTTTTTTCATTTGACGAAAAGGAAATTGTCTGCCGACTCTCACAATGATACACAAAATGTTCTGTCCTGTCCCTTTGCGTAGCACTTCACTGCAATGTATTTGTGAAGCTATTCCTTGGCTACTAAGCAAAATTAATTATAGTCAAAATTTCAAAGCCGCTTTTGGAAAACATTTTGAATTAATTAAATTAATTAACTTTGAAATTTATGGTAAATAATAATAATGATAATAATAATAATAAATATGCAAAATATCCCATTATTGGTAATACGGTTGCGATAAAGTTGGGCAATTTCATGTTGATGCTGGACGGGGACCATAAATGTATTGCTCCTCTAATGACATTCGATTAATGGAGCTTTAAAGTTTTGCACAAGCCACAGTGCAGTGCCAATTGAAACTCGGAGCAATGTTTGTCTATTGACTTGGCAAAGAGCACTTTGTCCAGTGGCAAATTGCAGATGCTGCCAAAGTGGCCTGTTTGCTTGCTCGCTGGTGCACGCAAAGTGTTTTCCAAATAACCTAAACGCAAAGTTAAAATTATGAAAATGTTTTACAATTCAAATGCAATTGCAACACTAGGCCTAGTGGCATACTTTGCTTGCCTTCCCATTGCCACTCAATTTATTATGATCGGCACAATAATTCCTCAGTTCTTTCGATTGAATTAGCATAAATCGCATTGTTGCAGGCATGAAACAGTACTAAACTGTACCAGCAGCAGCAAACACTACGAAACACTATCCATCTGCCATATTTCAGTCGATCCGTGCCCAATGTCGTTATCTGCCAATTGTATTTAGGCCTGTACGTGTGAGTGTGAGCGTGTGTGCCGTGCAAAATGCATTGGTCGTTGATTTATTCCACTCGGTGCACGTCTATCTTTTCTATCTCTTCTATCACTTCCATCTCCCCATTTTATTTATTTGGCACTGTTTGCATTGTAAACTTTATCTCTTTCAGTTGGCTCAATTGCTTCCACTCGAAGAAAGTTTCTTGTTGCTGTTTCGTTTTGATAATCCGCTCGAGTCGAGTGTAGAATTCATGAAGGTGAGCAACACCGAATGTGCCGTTTGTGGTTGGCCCGCACTGGCCTATTTAACAACTCTCAACACCGAGTCTACACGTTCTCCATTTGACAGATTTGGCGAGAATACGACACCGATGGAAGTGGCTACATCGAAGCGGACGAACTCAAGGTACTTTGCATGCTTTGGTTACATTAGCTAAGAATGGCACTTCGCAATGTTGTCATCATTTGTAAATTTGACAGAACCAAGTGTTATTCAAATTAACAATCACATATGTGCTATAGCAACGAAGTTGACCGAATCACTGACTCGAGTATTTGTTTGTGTAGAACTTTTTAAAGGACTTGCTTCGTGAGGCAAAACGAGAATCGATAGATGAAGACAAGCTCATTGAGTACACGGACACTTTGCTGCAGATATTCGACGCAAACAAAGACGGAAAGCTTCAATTGAGCGAAATGGCCAAGTAAGTGACAATTGTGAACGTGCTGCTTGCAAACAGATGCCAATGAGACAGAGGCAGAGTCCAGTCAGTATGATCCGATGATTGGTTTGGTTCACCACAGACTGTCACTTTGCAAAATCTGTTTGCATCGATGAAAGAATTGCTGAAGACAAGCTCCGATTGAGTGGGCTGAAAAAGGCAAAGGACCGAGTGTTTATTGCTGCCAACAGGCATAATTGATTGAGACCAGACGCGAATAGGCAGACATTTGCTTACGCACAGCTAAGACAACCGAACGTCATTTGGCCGATCGCGCGATCTAATTTTCATGAGTGTGCCATTGAGACATTGGTTGTTAGTGTGGGATTTAGCGACGACAAGGACATTCTAGCAGCACTTCTTAAATGTCTCAAATGCTGTTGGGCTAGGCTTAAGTCGATGCATGCACCGAGTCATAATCAATGCAATACCAGTGCGTCATGACATGTCCACTCAATTCGGCATTCGCAATAGTCTCATTGTGACAGATCGCATTATTATTAATAACTAGCATTGTTCTATTGGTTCTATTTGCCTAAAACAATGGCATCGTGTTTAATTAAAAGCCTTCAAACCCAATTGGAGAGCAATCAATTGGGCGAGTGTGTGATTAATTCGGAATTAGCCGAATGCAGTGATCGATCGGCATGGTACTTCACTGACTAACCCTTTCTGGGCGCTCACCCAAATGGGCAACCATTGATGCATTCATCTCTCACGGTTATCGTTTCAGACTACTTCCTGTCAAGGAGAATTTTCTCTGTCGCTCGGCGTTCAAGGGAGCCACCAAGTTGACGAAGGAGGACATTGAGCGAGTTTTCGCTCTCTACGACCGGGTAAGTGGTCCACTGGAATAGAATTCCATTGGCGTTGCATTGGCCACCATTAATATCGCATACTGACAAGCCGGTTTGCATCAATCTATCACTCATTAAGTGGTCTGCACAGGCATTCACTCAGGCAGTCATGCAAACTTGTGACCCAACACATGCCAGTTCCCTTGCCTGTTTTGATCCAATATGAAACATGGCAGTTTAAAAGAGATAATCAATCTTAAAGGGTTAATTTACATTGGTGCCACTGGCGCCGTATCCCGAGGTGATTAGGCAAATTACAATTGCACCAATTGCTATTAGACCACTTGGTGGTAATGCAATTTTAATTTCATTCTTGACAAGGTCACCCGGAGAAGTGCAAAAGCAACTAAAGGCAAGCTCACTGAACAGGTGAATGAGCGCTATTCTAGAGGTTCCAAGTGCTAATTAGAAACAGTGCTGACACAAATGCAGACATAGTCTGTGCCGCAATAGTCAATTAGCGTGAAGCGATGACATCTGCATCGGTAAATTGCATTGAGGGCTCACTGCCTCGGCACAGAGAAAGACGCCATTCGGAGCCAACTTCATGCAGAACACATGCAAATTCGGTTGCGCTTGATTGTAGTGCACCACACTAGACAAACATCCATTAGGAAGCACTGAATCAGTCTTAGAGAGCATTAGGCGAGTCGGTGCAACATGGATTATGTTTTGTCTCGAGGTGCGCTTCTACCACTGCAAGCAATTAATCGGTCAATTCGGTCTATTAGCTCGACTATGGATTGACTCGGGGATGTGCGCTTTGCCAAACAATTGCGCACAAATTGGCCCAACTAACTAACTAACTGCATTGCTCGAGTGGTTCAATCGCCAATCGAGCTGCAATGCATAATTAAAAGTTAGCTCTTATAATTGAAATAGTTCACACCAATGGTGAAGGATCGACCCGAGGGAGTAGTGGCAGTGCAGTGGACAGTCGATCGCATATTTAATTACTGCTAATGACACAAATGGCTTTATCTGGTTCTTTTGCCTCAACGGACACTGCAGGCAATGGCGCCAGTCAATTGGAGCAGCACTGCTAGTGCTAATGACGTGCTGGCTTGCAGTGACCATCTAGACAATGCCTGCCAGAGTCGGCACTTGGCTTTACCTAACAGCCATCTGCTTTTCATCTCGCCTGTCGCGCCTAGAATGAATACCTTCGCTAGAACGAATATCCTTTCTATAGGTTAATTGGTCTGTTTGCCTCACAAACAGGATAGGTTGCAGCGTGTGTGACTATGGCACTTGTGACTTTCTCGGACTTACATGTGTGCCAATGAGTATGCACCAAGGAACGACCCTCGGTTAACTAGTCAGGGGCACCAACAAAACAATAAATCAATCTAGGCACTATTTGGTTGTGTTTGCTCGTGGCCTATTTACCTAAGAGTGCTCGTTGCATGTTGGCAAGTACACTGGTCTACCGCTGTTCCGTGACAGTGCTTTGCAGAATCAATTAGATTGTCCGTTAATACTTGTGTCTATGGCCATAGGCTTCACACCGAGCAATGAACGCTGGACTGCATTGCATTTGGCCAAGCTAGCAAAGTCTTGAGCGGTGCCAGATTGGCCATCTGGCAACGATCTCGTCTTGTTCACTTTTCACACAAAGCAGTCGCAATAAGAATTGATTTGTCACTTTAAAGCGACCACTTCATTACTTGTCTGGTTGCGATTATGTGGGCAAACACGCAAGCAGTCAATGACTGTAAATGTCTATTTGCTGTTCTATAATTCATAGGAAAACGCAATTAAGGGATGAGCAGGCTTGCAAGTGAATTTATAATTTATACTTCATACTTGCTGGTGGCTTGTTTCTTTTCCAATTGAACTTTACCAAAAGCTAACTCACTTCATCTGCATTGCTTTCTTGCAGGACAAGAACGGCACTATTGAAAACGAAGAATTGAAGGGATTTCTCAAGGACTTGCTCGAATTGGTGAAGAAGGTAATGCCATGTGGCAATTAACGCCACTTCGAACACATACACACTACTGATTCAGGCCAAACCACAAACCCACGAACACTAATCAAACTAACATCTACTTGCATCACTTGCTAATGTTTATTTCTAATTCAATTTGCCATAGGACTATGATGCCCAAGACCTGCAAGATTTTCAGAAGGCTATTCTCTCTGGCTGCGACTACAACAAGGACGGCAAAATCAATAAGAAAGAGTTAACCATGATCTTGTTGGCCTTGTCGAAGCACTCGCAGGATGGTTAGTTGGTTAGGATGGATCATCATTGGTTGCCTACCTGCGACTCTCCGAAATTACATTCTCCATAGAATCCGTAACCCATTTGCAAGTCAAAAGAGCACATAACTTAGTAGGCCAGACCGAGCGGAACATCTCTTCGGTCGAGTCGAGTCTCATTTTCGCCACAAAGCATCGATCTCAGTTGCCAGGTCTAGTGGTAGGAGGTCTGTTCATTTAGAGTTCGCTCCCAACTCTCAACGTTCGATAACTGGCCAAATTGGCGTTCGTATGAGAGCAATTCGCTATGTAGCAGTTTTCCTCGGAGCACAATCGATTCGGCGAAGACATCTACATTTGTCACTCAATCAATTTGAATTGTCAAACGCAGTCTAGTCATTTCCCGCTGTTCGCTCACCTCCTTTAGTCGGCCGATCTTCTAGCGTCGATATCCGCCTTCGAATCGTTGTCATTGCGAGTCGTCACTAATCACCATAATTAACTTAATCAATCGGTAGTGCAGTGCATTACGTAGTGTAGTGCTCACTTACAAATCACTTTGTTACCAAGTCATTGCCAATTCCGTAGTGGCGAAGGCCAACATTGTAAGTCCTCTAGTGAGGCAGTAGGCAACTAACAACAGTAAGACAGCTGAAGGTATACCTTCATTGAGCCCATAAGACGGGCCTTAATTAATGATCCTCTAATTGGCCAGCAAATAATCAAATCAACAATACCAATTCCTGTAGAAGCGAGCAAACCATGCACGTATGCCCAGACGTCACTAGCAAGTCGAATCAAAGTCACTTCTAATTGAATTGGTTAGCGACTAACTCGATTAGTGCTGTGGCATTGTTCACTCAACCAATCAAGGTGCCAATCCGTTTATCTTCCAATACAAGCCAATCAAAACAAACAAATTCACCAGGCAGAATGTCGCAACTTTGCACTCATTCAATTCCAAGCGAACTATTCGCGTCATTGACAGAGTGGCAGTTTGTGTTGTGTCATGGCAGCACGAAACCGATCGCAGATCAAGCAAACCGCCTGTTTTCTGGACATGATCACCCAAACACCAAACAACACAAACACCACTGGTCTGCACTCATATGATGTAACTTAAGTACTGGGACGAGTTTTTCCATTCAACGTTGTGTTTACGCAGTCACCGAAATAGTCTTGTTTGCAACTAACCAATAAAGCAATGCAATGCACCACTGATTGTCTATTATTAAGTGTGTTATGTATGTTGTCGTGGTCGCTAGTGCGACACCAATTCAATTGAAAGGGTTAAAGGCAATATCACAGTGAAACGGTCCTTTCCAATTGGTGGCCTGACAGTAAAGCCCAATTGATTTACCTAGTAAAAGCGAGCCACTTAATTCTGAACTATTGCTTGATCAAATTGAATCATTCACTTTTATCGGCTACCAATCGACCGAACAAATGGCTACGAGCGATGTTATTGCCAGTGGAGAGTAAAGCTAATGAAGAGAGTAGACTAGTAGAGCGAGTTGGCGGGCAATCGCATTCATACAAATTCATAAGCAAATGGACAAATAATTCTTTTCATAACTTTCGAATGGAGACGGCAATTCGAAATGAGTTGATTGCATTCCGGCTGCATGTAATTGCCACATCACTTCACTAACTCGGCTCGACTCGGCCTGCTGACCATTGCCAACTGACAACAGCTATTGCCCAATCGGCGGCAAATTATCCCGATTGCAGTCCCAAATTGCGGCGATTTTTCTGCTTTGATAACAACAGGATGGATGCAGCCACATTAATGTCCTCAATCAAACGTAAATTGGAAACTCTTGGCCAAGTGATCTCGGAAAATTTGAAGGTAATTACACAAACACGATGATTATATTGTCGCTCACCAAATTGTCAGTTTAATTGTTCTGTCCAATCTGTCTTACTGACTGTATGACTGTCGCCTAATTGTCTACCTCGCTCATCTCTGACCAATGGTCGCTAACTTTCATAGAGTAACAGTCCTTTTCTTACTGATAATATCAATTAGACTAGTGAAAATCATGTGTCAATCAGCTGTTAGTTTTATCTGTGCGCACTAATTTGTCACTTTAATACTGCGAAAGTAAGAAAATCAAGTTTGTCGGCAATGTAGACTCGTCATGCATGGCCACCATGGCGTCTGCATGAACGAGACATACGTCATTCGAGAAAACTTTCACTTCGAATGGATGGCACGGTGAAGATTGACACTTTGTAGCGTGCCAGAACCTCGCAGACAGGCACTCCTCACTGTTTATCTGTGACTGTCGAAGTACTTACATGTACCATGGAAGTTGTAGATGTGGTGCCATGCTGACCAACCAACGTTCATAGTGAACGCCAACACCAATACGTGATTTGAAGAGATTCGCACTGAGCAAGTGCACCATCGGACGATGTTTTGCCGTCTGTTGTAGTCGTCGATGTCAAACAGACTCGGCGAAAGTGAGTACTCGGCTATATAATAGGCGAGTGTGTTGTCTTCCACCCAAACAGGTCTTACTGAGCATTGTGACTGTCACGTACAGTGAAGTGAACACTACCAACCGAGTGACACAGTCATTTACTTATTTGACCCATTGCAGACCTTCAAGAAGACCATGACAGGCAAAAGCAACAGTCAACTCTTGCACCTTGGCCACCAAGGTGTCCTTGAAAGTGAATCTCGGGCAGTGGAAGGCAGTCTCACTCAAAATCCGGCATTCATCAAACTGCGAAAGTATCACTCGGAAAATGCTTCAAATCTCAGTATGGTGGATCTTTTTGCTAAGGATCCTGATCGATTCAACAAATTAAGGTACGTTCTACTGTCTTATGTTCAAAACAATAACCTTTAATTTATTTTAGCTTGAAATTGTCTACTCCAGACAATGGGTTTTTATTGTTTGATTACTCGAAAAACTTGGTCAATGACCAAATTTTAAGTGATCTACTCGAATTAGCTCGCAGCAGAGGAGTGGAAACTTTGCGCGACTCGATGTTTGCAGGAGAAAAAATTAATTTCACTGAGAATCGAGCTGTCCTTCACGTGGCATTGCGAAACCGTTCCAACAGACCTATCATCGTGGACGGAAATGATGTGATGCCAGAAGTGAATCGTGTCTTGGCTAAAATGGAACAGTTTTCTAACGACCTCATCAATGGCGTTTGGACCGGGTATACCGGCAAAAAGATAACTGACGTAGTGAACATTGGAATTGGTGGTTCTGATTTGGGGCCAGTTATGGTTACTGAAGCACTCAAGCACTACCAAGTGGGTCCGAATGTGCACTTTGTGTCGAACATTGACGGAACTCACTTGCAAGAAACTGTTTCTAAACTAGACCCTGAAACTACTTTATTCATAATCGCCTCAAAGACATTCACCACCCAGGAAACAATCACCAACGCCGAGTCAGCACGAGATTGGTTTCTTAAGAAAGCAAACGACTCAAAGACAGTAGCCAAGCATTTTGTTGCTCTTTCTACCAACAAAGAGAAAGTTACCTCTTTTGGCATCGATCCAAACTCGATGTTTGAATTTTGGGATTGGGTTGGGGGACGCTACTCTTTGTGGTCGGCAATTGGTCTTTCCATCAGTGTGCACATTGGCTTTGACAACTATCGAAAGCTGCTTGAAGGTGCTCACTACATGGACGAACATTTCCGCAGCACTTCTCTTGAAAAGAATTTGCCAGTGTTGATGGCTTTGTTGGGAGTTTGGTATATCAACTTCTATGGTTCAGAGACTCAAGCTATCTTGCCGTATGATCAGTATCTTCATCGGTTTGCTGCATATTTTCAACAAGGAGACATGGAATCCAATGGAAAGTACGTCACCCGAAGTGGACAAACCGTTAACTACTCAACTGGGCCAATCGTGTGGGGCGAGCCAGGTACAAATGGCCAACATGCTTTCTATCAACTGATTCATCAAGGTACTCGACTTATTCCCTGTGACTTTATCGCACCGGTGAAAACATTGAACCCTATCCGAGATAGCTTGCACCATACCATCCTGTTGGCCAACTATCTCGCTCAAACTGAAGCTTTGATGAAAGGAAAAAGCCGTCAACAGGCGGAAAGTGAACTACGTCAACAAGGAAAGACCGAAGAACAGATAACAAAAATCCTTCCACACAAAGTGTTCGAAGGAAATAGACCGACCAACTCATTTCTGGTGAATGTGTTCAATCCTTTCAATCTCGGTGCGTTAATTGTCGCTTACGAACACAAAATCTTCGTTCAAGGCGTCATTTGGAACATTAACTCGTACGACCAGTGGGGTGTTGAGCTTGGCAAGGAACTGGCCAAAGCAATTGAAAAAGAGCTCAATGGAGACGGCGTGGTTCAGTCGCACGACAGTTCCACAAATGCTCTTATCAATATTATCAAAAGCTTCAAATAATGAAGCGACGTTTGTTATCAAAGGTTATGTTAGTCTGACATACTTTGTTTTCATAACTGTTGTTACCTAATCAGACTTGTAGTGATCAATAATTATTATACATGTATTTACCGGTGATTTATTCTTAACTCAGTTTAATGACAATAAATGACAATAAATCAATTTCAGTAAATAAAGAAATGGCATTGAATCAATGATTGAATGTTCAAGCACAGCGCCATCTGGTACCTAGGAGTAACATCTGTACCTCGTGGTAAAAGCATGTGTGCATTTGTTGACTTTCGCAAATAGTCAGAAGTGTAATTGTTTGTAATTGCATCTACAATGTCTAACTCGACATGGACTATTTTTCCTGAAATTCTCAGCTCTCGGCTAATTGATGTGCTTAAGGCAGAGAACATATGTGATCAAAATAATGGACAAATCCACAAGTTACTCACTCGACACCTATTTTCACAATCCATCCAGCTGGTCTCGCAAAATAAACAAATTTTTGATATGGTTCATGATTATATGATCCAATCGAATGAACTTGCTTTCTTGATGTTACGAGACATGCCAGTTTATGCATTAATCTGTCCATATTTCCTAGATGCTTATAATCGTAAAGGGACATTATACGGGGTATCAGGTATGTAACTTACTTTACTTGTGTCTATATTATAACTTTACTTGACTTTAGTCAACCGAGATGTCAATGTGGAGAACACAGTTTCTCTGTTGCCTAACCAGATACTTCTTTTATCGCTGAACGCTCAAACTTACTACAAGCTTGGAATAATTGGACATAAATCTACTCTTAATAACAAGAAAAATCTTGTCGAAAAATATCGAATTGAAATTGAATTGGGTAAAGACTGTTTCAAGCCCAATAAGAAAAATTACCAACGAGTATATGAATGTCTCAAAAGAACACGATTGAAATGCGATTTTATAATAAAATGGAATCCGCATGATAAACAAATATCTCCAAACTCCCTGCAACAGTACTTCAATTACGTACAAGAAAACTGTCGGGATGATGAACTTTTATCAAAAATGACAATTCACAATTGCTATCCCACAGTAAGAACATATACGAACAATTCCGCGGTTATATTTTCACAAAACAGTAAAGACAAGGACTTAGAAGAAACTTTGAATAATTTTATTGAGTGGGCATCTGCTCAAGTTGCAGAGATAAAATTGGAAAATACGGATAGTGATAATTTACTGCGTTCTGACATTTACTGTGCCGAGATTAGAGGGTTCTTCACGAGTTCAAACATAAGCCAATTATTAACTGCTTTAAAAGGTAACTTTTCTATTGAGGAGTTGGGTGCCATTGTGGTGAATGGTTTTGAAAATAGTCCTCAGTGTTGGAGTGGACGAAACAACGAACATTACAAAGATGTCAGCGGTGAAAACATGTTTGGAATTGGACAATTCGACAAGAAAGTAATGTCATGGAGCATTTGTGATCAGTTTGATTTTGGTATTGAAAAGCTGTAAATTTTAATTTAAAATTTTGAATAAAAAAAATTATGAGAGCGTTTATTTTTTATGTTTATTTCATTTTGAACACTGTAACGTCAGTTATTAAAGACCTGAATAAGGCTTGCTCTGTAATGTTTACATTATCAATGCTGACAATGCCTGGTATTGTGCAATTTTGACGAAATATTTTATAATTTGCTTCTTAAGTTAAATTATTTAATATTAAAATTCAGGCGACACTCGACTAAATATGGTATGTTTTGGCCATTTTTCAAAGAAAAATTTTAATTCATCTAATTTTTTTTCAATTGCAGAGAAAATCACAAATTTCTGCGCTTTCCAACGAAAAGTCGAAACGTGGACGAGCGGGACAAAATTCATTGCCTCCTGCGAATGGATTCAATTTGGGCAAAATGGACGAAACAATTCTGTTTATGAAAGAGGACATAGATACAATTATTGTCAGCTTGAAATCATCTTCGGTTGAAGATCAAGATAACATTAGACGCACCAAAAGTCTCTTGGAAACACTATCTTCTTTTCTTATTTCCACCAAGTCAAATCATTCAATGAAGTTTTCTATTGATTTTATTCAACAAATTCTATCACTAAATCAATTATTAGAAAATGTTAATGTTGTTTTATGTGGTGAATTAGACCGAACAAAATTGAATCTATTATTTCAAGTACAAAATTTGGCTCTGAAGAATGTTCGAAATTTATTAAAAATAACCAATGGTCTCAAGAATGATTCATATGCCAAATTATTAGAAAATATAATTGATTATTTAATTACTATCAGAGATATAATTATCCGAACAGATAGGCAACTAAATCGAGAAATAGCTATACAACTTGACAATGTTGCTTTATCTTTACTGAAATGCATGTTTTTCATATCTTCTAAATGTGAATTTGAAATCAATGAAATCAGCAAAACAAATCTTTGTAGCAAGTTTATCGGGATTCTAAGATGTTTTTCTTTTTACGGACTTGACAATTATGAGTTGAGCAAATTATCTATTCAATTGTATCCTTCGCCAATAAGTCAATTCTTTGCAGCGGATGCAGCGGATTCAAGTACTAAAAAGAGAAAGGGCAAATTGGACGAGTATGAAATATTAGAAGAAGACAGTTTGTTTAATACCTCAAGTATTTCCTTCTCCACCTCAGAGTATTCTTCCTCGGAACTTGACGAGGACTCTATTCGAGATGTATTGTCAAAGCGCGAAGCTCAATATAATAAGAAAATATTTGCTAAAATTCGAATGATGGCATACGAGTCACTTCAATCATCTTTTTCAATGTTTGGCATTAGAATCGTTTTTGGTTTTTGGTCATTTCTATTTCCAGATATTCCAAATTTAGCCGATAATACTCAATTTAGCGTTTTATTGACTATTGCAAAGGACAGTTCGAACAGAGTACGGACATCAGCACTAAATTTTATGTACAATTTTTTTAATTTTGGCAAGCTTTTTGTTAGAACCTTAGTAAGCGAATCTCAATACTCAAAACAAACATCTTCAAAAGCCTTCACTCCATTATCCGTTTCAATGACTTCTATGGTAAAGGAACTACACAGCGTTCTCGAGCGTGTTCTTATGAAGGAATCAAACAGCGCAATTTTGATTTTGATATACAAAGTTTCCTCTCTCATCGTGACAATTACTCCTTACAATAAACTGTGTACTGATATTTTGCACCCTCTTTTCTACCGGAACAGTTTCTTGCTCGATCACAAACTTACTCAAATTAAAAATCTTTCCTTGGCTCTGTATGTGAAGATGTTTACTCCTGAATTTCTTCCTAAAGATTTTCGTTCCTGGTTAATTGAAGACAAAGTGGGCCTCGAAACGTTAAACAAAATATTTAAGTGTTGCTTCGATTTTGTAGACAACCCTGACTACATTCTTCTATGCATTGAATCAATCAAACTATTGACATCAATAATTAAACATCACGGTCTAATGATTGACTTGTTCAACTGTCAGTCCTTCAGTATGAACATAGTATCGATCAGTAAATTATCTATCGACACAATTCAAAATGAGCGATCGCTCACCAACCCGGTGCTTCAGAGTTTAATTTGTAAATTCATTCATGCTCTTGGGATGCTTTTCAAACACCTCTCAAACAAGAATGTGGTCTTTTTTGCTTCAAATGATGACAAACTACTGTTCATCAAGAATTGGTTTCTTCAAATATTCACTTCTAAACTTTTTCGATTGGCTTTGACTGAGGTTGATATGAATCTTGTGAAAAGTTCGACCCAAGTTACTTTGATTAATGTGATTTCGCTTATTCCAGAGGAAGTGTTTACTCAAATAGATCACAATACTCACTATCACATCATCTCAATTTTAATGTCACTTTCGAAAGATGAGATTATTGAGATTAATCCTGGCGATCAAGACGAAACGAATTTGCCGATATATACAAAATCAGCTGCGATTAGATGTCTTAGCATAATACAGTCTTTCACTTGCTTAGCTGATGACATTAGTCTTACTTCTGATCTGATCGAAATTTGTCTTGATTCTCTAAATAGAAATGATACAAGAACCAAAAATCAAAAGAAAAAAGAAATCTTCCTAATTGAGCATTCATTGTGGGCGTTGGCAAACATTTGTGATGTGATCAAGAAAAATCATCTTGAAATGGAAATTGATGATTCTCTTTTAAATCGAATTGTGGTTTGCTTACAAAATTGCTATGACATCAATCACATTCAGTACCACACCGACGATATTTTGGTTAACCTTGTTAGAAGTTCTGGAATTGTGCTATATCTCATTCTTACCAAACAATCCATGCCCAACGACAATTCCGATGTGATTGTTTCGTCAAAATCATCTTGCGAGATTGACCGATTTATTCTACTAACGATAGTTATGAACTTTCTTGAATATTTCACAACAAAAAGGCTTTACAAGCTCCAATGGAACATTTGTATAGCTCTCTCTTACCTTTTACCATTAGACAATTTTGTGGAAATGTGCCGAACTCATTCACAGATTGACAAGCCAAATCTGTTGTTACACATCTACGATGTTTTGTACCAAACTTATCGCAACTCTCCAAACCACAAAGTGCAATCCTATTCTATCTTTACCATCTGCAGTACCTCCAAATTGAGCTATTTCCAAGATCAATTAGCGCATTTGTGGCCTTTTGTTGTAAAAAAATTTATTTCAGATTTTAACATTGTGCCCATTCATAGTCAACAATCCTGGCTTGAAAAGTATGTGTTTGCTTTGGAAAGATTAGCGATTCATTATATACTCGCTGATGGCGATAATCTCGAACAGTCATCGAAAGATCATCTTGATATGCTAAAGGAATTTGTCGAAAACGAATTGAAAAACAACCATAATGAAGCCTTAAGGAAGGAAATTAAGAAACTCTGGTCCATTTTAAGCTGACTTACTAATATTGAAACTATGAATCATTTAGAAAATGTATGTATTCCGATTCATTGCTATTTTTGAAATCTTTTGATACGAGTAGGTGAAATAATTAAATTAAATAAAGCTCTATTGCACAATTGAACACGCTTCTGTCTCATTAGTTTGATTGATCGAATGGAAAGTTTCGTCAATCACAGAAAGGAGGTCAAGCAAGTTTGTTCATTCGAACCGGACTGCTCGATTTGCACCTAAGCAGTCGGAATCACGTCATCCTCGAGGTGAACACGAAATAGCCTCGGTAAGCGCATGCTCTCTATGAACAACGACGAGTTTATTTACATTTTGCCGATTGTTGCTATCTCACTTGCTGCTGACTTATGAGCTGCTTAATCGCTTGATTGCCCCTTGTCTAAATGGATCTATTTTAGTTATCAACAATCGACATTTATGCAACTGGCCAGTGACTAATTGGCTATATTTGTCACCAATTGTGCGACTTCCTACGTCTGTGCAGTATTGAATCATCTAGTCCAGTAAATGTTGTTTTGAAATGGACTTGACAAATTGTCTATTCCAATGGGTAATTCTTCTATTTTCTATGAATGGACAGTTTATTGAAATTGTTTAATTTTTAGATTAAAACATTCGAATTAAGGGGAAATTGTAACACTCCAAAAGATTTATGCGATGGAGTCGCTATCACATATGCATTGGTTAAAATGTTGGTTTACTTTGTTATTAAATTTAATTTAATATACTTATTTTGCAATTTTTTTATTTAGCGCACCCGAGCATTTTTCTTCATCTCTTTTATCCAAAATTGAAGCAGAATGTGGCAGTAGTTGGTTTTTGCGCGTTTCTAACTTGAGGCGAATTTTCTTGTCTATAGTTGACTTTTACGGCGAAGTTTTAGACAGAACCATTCCAGAAAGGCTACAACCCGACTTGGAAGCAATTGCTCGAGATAATGATTTGAAACATCTTGGCCATTTGCTTCAACTGATTTTAGGATGTGCAATTAATTGTGTAGATAAAGAGAAGCACATTGAGGTGATGACCACCCTCAGCCTTGAAGTGAAGCATGGCCTCAAAGTTGCTATTGATGAATTGGAAAACTTTGAAGAAAATCATCCAAATGAATCTTCAGTGCGTGCTTCTCCAGAGAACAATGACTATGCAACTAATAGAACTTATTCTGCGGATGAGTATAATAGATTACAACATGAACTATCTGCTGCAAAATTATCTAAAGAGACAATATCAGAAAGATGTCATGAATTGGAAAACACTGTTTCTAAGTTAAAAGATGAAAAGCAAAATCTTAAAATTGAAAATGAAAAATTGAGCGACAAATTAACACACTCTTTAAGGAGCAATACTGTATCTGAATCTACTTTGAGGTTCGACTCTATAGAGCATGAGGCTTTATTTCAACGTCAAAACAATCAAATAAACTCCCTACAGAGCGAACTAACCAGGATGGAAGAACAAAAAGAAGATTATCGAATTAATCTTGAGATTAAAGAAAAAGAATATCACAAAATAGTGCATCAAGTGGAACAACTTCAAGCCAAATTAAATGAGTTCAAACATGATAGAGATGAACTAGACAGGCTTAAATATCTCAATGACGAAGTCATTAAATATCAAAATATAAACGAAGTACAAAAGAAAAAACTTGAGGAATTTCAAGAACTCAAGAAACAGATCAGGCTTTTAGAGGATAGAAATGCATCTTTGATTAAGCAAACTTGTGAACTTGAAGAGGAAAAGAAATCAATGTCTGTGTTCAAAGGTCAATTGGAATTGATGAAAAAGCAGCGCGACGATCTACGCGCTAATACCAGGGAAGAAAGTTTTCGAGCTGATAAGGCTGAAGATGAGCTAAAACGAATTTACAAAAAGTACAACGACATAACTCAGGAGAAGGAAAAAATGCAAGTTGAAGTAGAGAATCTCAAATTGGAGATTTTCAATTACCATAAGCAAGACCCTTTACAAGCAGCAAGTATCGATTTGGACATCTCTTCAGGTATCACTTCCCGCAATCCTAATTCTACTCACGTTATTGGCTCTTCAACATGTTTTAAAAATGATTTTGGTGAAAATGCTGCAGAAATTGGGGAAAAAGTAATTCGACTTGAATTTGAGAATGAAAAATTAAAAAAGGAATTACAGCAATCTAACGATGAGAAGGTTAAATTGCTTGAATCACAACTTGAGGACGAAAAGGTGCGTTTAGCAAAACTTGAAGCTGACAATCGATCTAACAACCAGAGAATCATCGAACTAGAAGGGCAAATTAAAGAAAATGGAAACTCATTTTCTGCTGAAATCAATGACAAAGAAATAGTAACATTGAAGGCTAAATTAAAAGAATTGGAACAGGAAAAGGCCAATCTCCTTAATTTGATTGACAAGAAAACTGAGGAGTTGACTGAAAAAGATGAACGATTTAAGAAACATGTGAACAAGGCGAAAGAAACTTTTGAATTACTTGAGACACACATTAACAATTCAAAGATATCGAGTTCACTACCAGACACTTCGAAGGTACAGTCTGATGACACTTCCTATTGGCGGAATTTGTCCAATCAGAAAGATGTTGAAATGGACAAACTGAAGACAGATTATGACAAGTCAATTGCATTCCGAGACATGGAGGAAAGGTTGATGACCATCGGTTTCCATAACTTGGTATGTTTATCATAAACTGTTCATTACTTCAATGACAATGGCTTTATAGAGCTTCCATCTACAACGAAAAGCAGCTGAGGATCGCATCTATTCTAATAATTTCAGTCCTAACACCACGTTTATGTCCCGCCAACGACAGGCGAGCTCGCGCAAGTTTATTATACCACCAAGGTATGTTTGATTCATTAAATACAATAGTTGCCTTTTATTTATTTTATTTTATTTATTTTGTTTTATTTAGTGACTTAGTTGAATGATTCTAACTGTAATCCTAAGTGGAACTTAATGGTTTATTTTGTGCAATGTTTTATTTTATTTTATTATCTTTTGCAAGTATTATTTCACGCCTTATTTATAACGAGTGTTTACATTGTAAACTATAATTATTTGTTTTATTACAGACAGTGGTTCAATAAATATACGTAACGAGGAGCAATTGTGTAAATGTATAATGTAAATATTATTGCCACATTAAAAGCATTTGAAGCGTGATTCAATTGTTCTATTGTGAAGTTGTCATCTGTGGTGGATTGTCTCGTCCTAAATATAACTCTCGATGACATTTGGTGTCATTTAATTTACTTTCGATTCAATGGCTCGGTGCAGCCATGATCACAGTCATGTTTGAGCAACTCGATTCCAATGTGCGCCTCACCAAAAGAGGTCTCATCTTATTGTTGAAGCAAATGCTTACTCTAAACTTTGTTCAACAGCTGTCCTGGCCAAAAAAGAATATCCCTTTGAATGTTTTCACTGTTACGCTTGACTAGCCTTGGGCTTGACTAGATTTGTGCCTTTCAAATGTTGACATGTTTATCCGTTCAACATAAAAGATGCGTTTGCCATCATTTGAATGCAAACCGTTTTTAGACTTCAATCGAGAAGCCGATTCGATTCGTAAATTCAGTTCTTGCTAAGCGATTGTATCGTGTCACGCTAGTTCGACCACAATGGAAGGTCAAAGTCTTCTGACCAATTATGTCGTCATCATTCTACTACTTCTTATTCTATGGCTCATTTACACCGGGGTATGAATTGTTCCACTCATTTCATTTGCTTCGCTTTAGCCTACCACTTGTTAGAGGGCCCGTGCACTTAACAATGTTGCTTGCATTATATTATTGTTTGATTACTTCAATTGTGAACATATATCTTCCATTATAGTTATAGAACGTGGTTGCTTTCAAATGGCGCCTTTCAAGTTTGCCACACGAAACGTTTCGATGCCCAGTAAAGACAAGACTGTGTTTTCTGCACTTCAACACATAAAAAAGTAAGGCTGCTTTTGAACGCGGGAATTAACCCGCCATGACAAAACTTGCATAAATTGGCACAAATTGGCAGTTTCTTCCAAACAAAGATTGCTTCACATATGGCACGTCTAATTAGCTTCAGTGATATCATTTCGCCGATTAGTTTGGCAGCCAAACACGGCGAAAGGTGTCATCGGTATGGCAACACTATAAATAACCCTGCCAGCAGCAAATCAAACCTGTGCTGAGACACCTCACACAGACAGTGAATGAACTTCTTTCGAGTGTCACAAGACCTATTTACCTGTCCGGTCTATTTTGCAATCCTTAAAAAAGGTTTTGCTTTTTCCACTATTTCTGATATCATGCTGACATTTTAACAATGAGCGCTGCAATAGACTATCATTTTGGCTACAACTATTCGAAGAATTTGTTCTACATTTGTGTGATGTTGGCATTTATTCTCTTGTCGCCATTAATATCGCCATAACTTAACTAACTTTGTTTAGCGAAAGTTAATGCTTTTATCCTTTGTGGCTTGTATAAATAGAATGTCGATGGCAATTGGACGAGGCGCCATTTTGGTTTATGGCTAACCTCTAATTTGTGAACGATGGCCATAGCGTTTTGTTAGAATAAATTTTGTTAGAATGATCTTGTAGCAAGCCAACTGACAGGCATTACTTGGCCTCATTTTCGCGACTGTTGCGGTGATTTGGCGCACATTTGGCCACAGGAACGATATCTTTGGTATGACATTGAATTCGGCGTAGATCACTGGCGCCAGCTCTGGAGCTTTGCTTGCCCAGCTGTGAGTCGGTTCGAAGCCAAAATAGTTTCGCCGTTTTATGTTCAGTCTCGGTGCCTCAGTGCACTAATATTCGTTACGGGATTAGTAAGTCGTACGTCTACAGAGATCTGATTTTGGGCAAACAAAAATATTTGCAAATGTGCACGAGAAGCAACAGATTTAAGCTAAAATTAACCGTAATAAGTGGAGTCACTCTTTTCGATCTACTTCTTCACATCTTCAGCCCCCAGACGCGCCACTGACTGGTGATGGCACAAGCACCGAGTGGAGTACATTTTTAATTGAATTCGTCACTCAGCTGAAACATTCTCTTTGTTATTCGCCCGATTCTGTCTCGAATTGGCTGTCTCCTGTGCTGCCGCACTGGCGTTCTCACTGTGCCATTCTATCCCCTCGGAATTTGCTCTTTCTCTGTGAAACTGTCACTCGGTCTGCCAGTAGCATTGTCGGGCATAGAAAACAGCTTCGTTCGACAGTGCGACAGTTCACATTCAATGACTCGATGCATCGCCACTTGTGCGAGCTGTAAGATTGCCCTCTGAGTGCCATCGGTTTACTCGACAACTGCGAGGTGCCTTGCCGGCGACTAATTGATTGGATCGATTGATTGCTTGTTTGGTGATTGCTTCTCCCCGTCCAACAAGTGTCCTCCACCTATTTCAAAATGGCCAGAGAGCAACGTCGACAGTCCATTGTGGAACAGATGCAAGAGAAAGAGGCTAAAAGCCTGATAGTGAACTATGTGATCCTTCTATTACTGCTAATGCTGCTTTGGTTGGTCTACTTCGGACTATGGTAAATATGGACTCCCTTCACCGAACGATTCCAAACGAACAAACATTCTACATGCATCTCCTGTTCTCACTGTTGTCAGTTCGGCTCACTCCTTTCGATGTCCAAATACCTCTCACCAAGTCACTGTCGCCACTTTACCGAAACGATCACACACCACCATGTTTCCATTGTCACTCATTCGACCGAAATTGGCGCTCACCCAGACCCTACCAATGCCTGACCATGTCCCAATGACCATAACATCCCGATATATCGATAGCCTAGCGGTTTCCGTGTTGCAATGATAACTTTATCTTTTTATAGATATAAATGCGCACTAACCGAAGATTACTTGTCGATTCGCGGTACCATTCACAGATCAGTCAGCACCGAAGTCATCATCCTAGTGCTCTTAGAAGTCAATCTTGCTCAATCGAAATGTCCCCTCGTGTCTGTGCACACTCGATCGAAGCAGTAGAATCGACTACACACACAGTCAGTCACCACCTAGCCGTTTATACTAGTCGTCTCGAGTCACCTCACCCGAAACATGTCAATAGCACCTGCACGCGGGTCACCTTGGTGCCAACGAACACCTTCAAATGCACCATCCTGTTTAATCCATCGTTTTGTTATTATGTGTAATATATCAGTGCACGATGTATTCGAGTCAATGAGCCAATAAAGGTGTAATATCTAATGGATCTACTCTTCTTTGGTCACCGAGAAACTGCAGTATACCATAGCAACCAGATTTGGCAGTAAATATGAAAGTGGTGAGCTCATTAATCGCCCTATAAAAGCGGCGATTCGACAAATAACGCAGTCAGTGATTTACTCTCAATTTGGCAAACTTGGCTCAAATTCAAAAGTGCACGAGCAGCAAACGCCTTTGCTCTCTCATCATGCAGCATGGCCTCTATAATGATGCATGCATGGTTGTGCAGGGCACAATTTGCACTGACAGTGGCAAACATACTAATGACCGTGTTGCCAACTAAACCCATTCCTAAATGCATGTCGATTGGTTTGCGTTTGAGATATTTCCAGAAATTTAATTTACATGTAACTTATTTGACATTGAACCCGTTTTGAAAGCGCTTACATGCGCCTTTGTGATCACAATGGAATTGGTTAAAAACAACCAATTCGAATCTGCTTTGAGTGTTTGACTGTTCAAGCTGGAGTAATGGTTTGCGGAGAAGACTGCATTGAGTAACAAAATCAATAATTTTGAATCTTACGGATTGAATTGAATTTACGATTAATATTATTCAAGCGATCTAACCAAAATCAGGTATTCGGTTAGGTCAACTATATTCCCAACAGATTTACTTTGTGTGAAAAATGTGTAGATAGCGAAAATGTGTTCTGGGTAACGGTGAAATTTGTTATAAAATGGTAAAATATAAGTCAAAGCAGTTCATTGACTCGGAAAGCATTCAATGGATAAACTTAGTTCCATTACAATAAAGTGGTTTCATGGAAATAGGTATGTATCCAGTAAGGTAATACATGCCACAACAAAGTTGTTATTTATCGATAGTAAGAAGACAATTGGCATTAATATAGGATAAACAATAAACCCTTCATTATGCCAACGAAATAAAGATAAAATTAGACCTTGGTAATTACTTAACGAGAACTAATCATTTTATTCTTATTTATCAATTATGATAAATTTACCCGAAAAACGACTACGATATTTAAGTATAAGATATCACCAGGGTTGGAGCCCCATGAAAAGTATGCCAAAAGACAATTTATTATTGCACAATATAATCCTTGTAATTTCTGTAAGTTTTCATCTGTTTACGTAGTCTCCGTACGAAACTATTTGGTTGAACAAGAATAGAAATCTCCTTGCCAATAGCATTCAGACGATCGACCACTTCGTTATTCTTGAAGAATAAATTCAAAGGACGATTATTAATTTCGGTGAGACACCAATTTTGTTCGTTGCGACATTCTTCGTCATGATAGAAACTGCATTTTGATAAAATTCCTGCTTTTGAGGCAATACTATTTGGAATAATGTGATTAATTTCCGAAGTTCCACTTTCCCGTAAAAGACCTAAATCCTCTCCATCGTAAGAACGCTTAAGACAAAATATTTGTCCAAAAGGAATACGACGAACAGTCACTTCTAAACTATGCCCTGAATGCTTTATGTAATTTCGTGCATGAATAGCAGATTCCATTACAACACCATTGATGCTGACTAATTGATCACCAATGTGAAATGTGCTGTGTAAGTGAGGATGATCCTTTTGCTTCCATCCAGCGATAAAAATTCCATAAGAAAGAATATCGACAAATGCAATTGCATTATGACAATCCTTTCTGCGCACCTATCAAAAGAATTACTTCATTAAATTCATAAACGTGAAAGCATCAAAGTACCTTCAAATTCAATCCTGTGATCATTTCCATTTCCTTTTTCAGTTTTTCAACTTGAGCTTCTCTAAATGAAGTTGCAGAACGTTGAACGTTGTCAGTTTGATTAAAAATAACAAGCTCATACGGTGGTGGACCTTCTTCAGGTGGAACAGCATGAGAGTTGCTATTTAAAGACAATTGTTGTAAGTTTTGAGTTATATTCCGAGACAAATCAAAGATGGGTTCATATAATTCATTTGGTTGAGAACTGGGACCAGCATTGACAATGCGTGTTTCCAGTTGAGGTAATTGGTTCGCGACAAATGGACTTGTTGAGTATACATTTTCTGGTGGTTTGAGTATTTTCATTGATATTAATTTTGTCTTGAGAATATCAATCCAGTCAAACATAACTTCTTCAGTGTCGGCAGCAAGTCTTATCACATGAGTTTCAAGAGTAATGGTGTATTCGAAATGGTTCGTGTTAAAAGATATCACAGAGGAAATATGCCGACAATTAAGCAGAGAATGCTTCGATACAGGTCCATCGGAGAGAATGGCCATTTGTCGCTTTTGGTAAAACTCCAGATATGGAGTACTTTCATCATATACTGCAAATACAACCCAAAATTTGTGTTCATCGGATGATAGGCTCTCGGCAAATGGAATATATTTAAGCCAACCTGATAATAGATAACAATTAATTGAATCTTTAAGATAAACAGATCATGTCATACCAGCACGCAAAACATCCCGATTTTGAAATAAAGCTGGAGTAAGTCTAACTGGAATTGAGCTCATATGTGATTGGGACATCATCAATAATTGTGACTTGGGGATAGTTTCATCAATACAATCACTTGTGCAATGAAATACTTAAACATAGTAAATTTCGAGTTTGCAAAACTTGATACAATAAGAGGAAATGAACAAAATGAAAATACAATTCAAATAATGGCGTTAGACAAGTTGCGCTTGAAAAGAGAAGCAAGTTTGGTAATCGAGCACTGATATTTACAATTTTGATTTCTGTTATTGGTCTTACACCTGGTATATTTCTTTTGTTTAATTGTACTTGAACTAAAAAAGACGTTAGTCGTTACTCAAAACAGTGTATGTTAAGGGATACCTTTTCCCCGTCGTTCCCTCCTACCGTCTACTTTCGCTTAATCAGAATCGGTCCGGAATCGTGATTGCACAATATCAGCAGGGCAGTCCTTAAGCGAAAGGCGACTGCACTGCACTGCTCCCTCGCTGTCGAGTCGATGAAAACGGCTATTTATATCCTAGTCGTTTTGATATAGCCGCCAGCTCGAACGATGGGCAGTGAAGCGTTATAGAAGGCAGGGGTAGTAGTACCCATCAAAACAAACTGAATCTATTGGCGGTAATGTGAAATGTAAAGCCCCCAAGGGCTGTGGTACCCTAAAAATGAAAACAGCTTTCTTTGAGAAAAATAACTAAATATTACTATTTTAGGTGAGATTTATTGAAAAATCAAATAGAAAAATTACTTTTTAAATGTTAATCAATTATCCATTAATGTAAAAAATATAAATAAATTAATAGTGAACTCAGATGGTTAAAATGGATGTGTCTGGAGTTGTAACAAGTGTTCAAATGATCAATTTTGATGTCTTAATGTGAGATTAGTTAGTACAGTTAGACCTTGAAACGTTACAAATAGTCAAATGGTCCACTAATGGTCTACAATAAAGCCATCACTTTATTGGTGAATGACGGGCATATTTTTACCACTACAGATGAGAACACTTTTAAATCTACTGATTATTAAAATAATCTACCTTTTCATATTTACTATATTTACTATTCTTAATTCATAATAAAGAGTCTTATGATTTATGTAATTATAATTACATTATGATATAAACTAATGCGTTTAAAAGATACTTAACCTAAAAAAGGCGTTAATTAGGTTTAGACTTTACGCGTGATAAAATGATCGAATAAAGGTCATTTATGTATGAATTAATTGATCCTGATAAGTTATATGATCAGTAACTTAAACTAATTCGAGCTTTTGAATTCTAGGCAAGATTGCTGTTTTGTTTTAATTATTTATTGTTTAGTATTCTTTTTGCTTAATTGTACTTAACCTAAAAAAAGGCGTTAATCGGTATTATTTTGTGTTTTCATGTTTAAAATTAACGTCAAAAGGGGACCTTTTTCAGGGCTTTTTGTCTTAAATTGGCTTCTGTTTTTATTTTTGCGTGTGTTATGTTTAAAACTAGTAATTAATAATTCCGTTGTAGACTCATTAATTTTCTCAATTTTTCTCATTAACTGATGTATAAAAATTTGCGTATTCCATGGATAAAACTAGCGTTTCATGGTTATGGTTGCATTTGTAGTTTTCTGTGTTGATAGATCTGTGACAAATTTGGGTCATTAAACAAAATGGCCGCCATTTAAAACTCCATCATCAGTATTAAATATTTTTAAGTCTGGTCTTTAAAGACAAATGAGTATTAAGTACGAATAAAAAAATAAATTCTCAAAATATCAA
This sequence comes from Rhizoglyphus robini, assembly GCA_023373905.1. Taxonomy (NCBI): domain Eukaryota; kingdom Metazoa; phylum Arthropoda; class Arachnida; order Sarcoptiformes; family Acaridae; genus Rhizoglyphus; species Rhizoglyphus robini. Next base: position 3,327,448 of record JAKIJQ010000007.1, on the reverse strand, counting down.
GGTGCAATGGTTATAAAGAATTTAAATAGTTTAACGGTAAAAAGTAAACTTTAATCAGCTAGAGATTTTTGCCGAAATGTCAAATTAGCATCTCGGGCTTTTAAATACAGCAATAGATTCTTAAACTTATAAAATTTTACCTCGTATATGTACTTTGAATAATAAAATAAAAAAATTAAGATTAACTCAACTTTGATTTAATAAGACAATATTATTCAATATGAGAACGATTTATGAATTTAAATAAAACTAATTCAAATAATTTTCAAGATATTTTAAAGTGGAATATCCTGCTAATTGCCTTAAAAAAAATAAACAAATTCGATTTTGACATCTTCAAAGGGCGGCCATTTTGTTTAATGACACAAATTTGTCACAGATCTATCAACACAGAAAACTACAAATGCAACCATAACCATGAAACGCTAGTTTTATCCATGGAATACGCAAATTTTTATACATCAGTTAATGAGAAAAATTGAGAAAATTAATGAGTCTACAACGGAAATATTAATTACTAGTTTTAAACATAACACACGCAACAATAAAAACAGAAGCCAATTTAAAACAAAAAGCCCTGAAAAAGGTCCCCTTTTGACGTTAATGATATACCGTATATCATAAAAAACTCAGTAATATATGTGAATGATTCACAGTGATTCACATTATGTGATTCTTAATTTTTAAAGTTGGGTAGAAATAGTCGAATCGAGTGTTGTTAAAATAGACATCGGAGGTTGCCAGAACGTGTGGTCTACACACAGAGGTCGTATCGCTCAAATCGTGAGAGAAGGTGCTTCAGTGCCCACTGCTGCACGAGACACCACTTGCTTATTTGTTTACACTCGAGTGGTCGCCTCGTTTGTTGTCACTGCCAAATGCCGACTGTTGTGTATCACCCAATTTGCATTATTCTTTTGACCACTATGCTTTATGTCATTGTTATTCTTGCGTTTTAGAGGGAAATGTTTGACCTCACAATTGTGTGTGCCAATAAGGACTTGGTGACTACAGTGGTGACACCAGTTGTCACTTTGATTCTCGTAGTGTCTCTTCGTAAGGCTCGGAATAACAAAGAAGTCCTTATTTGTCCGATTCTTTCGTATAATCAAACCCGTCTTCAATATCATTGCTTTCATCTAATCGATTCATTCATTTTATCGGCAAAGGTGAAGAATGGCTGAAGTTACTAAAGTCAAATTTGATACAAAATTTGTAGTGCCAAAAGTTGTTAGTGGTATTGAATTGAGCGAGAAATACCATTGCTTTCTTTTGCCAGGCGAGAAATGTACTTGTAATGCCAATAATCAAGATGGACATTTTCATTGTTATCATTGCCATAATAATCATCTTATAACATCAAACAATGATGTACTTAAGAAAAAACTCGATCGTCACATGAAAGCCGATACTCATCAAAAAAATTCAAAGTTGTCCAACTACACTTTTATTCGTCATTTCGAAGAAAACATTGATTCAAGCAATTGCCCTGAACATTCTGAAAAAGACTACCACAAAGTCGTTGCCGAAGGTATTTGTAATAAATTTATTAAATGAAAGTCTATTTGAATGTTTATATTTAGGTGCTTGGACATTTCATTGTGCGATTCATGGATATTCTTTTCGGAGCTGCACATGCACTGCTAAAGTGATACGAAATTTGTTTCAGTCTCGTTTTCAGTGTGCAGAGACAAAAGCAGCAGTCATTACAAAGAAGGTATTTGGAAAATTTGCTAAAGAACAACTTAAAGAAGAGATCGTTAAAGCCAATTATATTACTGTGTTTTTCGATACATCAAATCATAAGCACACGAAAATGCTTCCAATATTGTTACAATTTTTCGACTCGGAGAAAGGAATTGTTCATCGCTGTTTGACTTTGAAGCGACTTACTGGCGATAGCAGTCAGCATGTTTTCTATGCAATCAAAGATGCACTTAAGGACATCCCGAAAGAGAAAATAATAGCGATTTGCGCTGACAATGCTCCTGTCAATTTCGGTGGAGTCAATCGAAATGGAAAGAAAAATGTTTTCTTTTTTCTTCAACAGGAATACGGGGAGGATGGAGTCGCCTTAATTGGAATTGGTTGCTTAGCTCATATTATTAATAATGCAATTAATGATGCAATGAAAAAACATTTGAGTGATTTTAACCTAACGGGTATGTATGTATTGCATTTAATGCAAAGAAGAACTTTTTCTATCCTCTTCAACAACTCATTCATGAGTTGAAATGGTTTCCTGCATGTTTCGCTTATATGGTATAATTTAATCAAACATTATTTACTACTAATGATTCGTTTGCTAATATTTTTTACACCCGTAAATACGTTTGCGGTTTATCATCGAAAATGCTCAAGCTTTCTTTGTGGATTTTTTGCGAACTTATGCTGGATCACATTGATTTGGACGTCACACTACTCTACAATTTTATCTACACTGAATGATCATTATCAACAATCAAGAAGAACTACTATTTGATTCGTATGTAACAAAATGTCATCACTGAACTTCTATTTAGGTCCACTTTACCGAACCTTACTGACCGAACATAGTGTACAACTATTCTCTCAACAAAAAGAACAGCGGCTATTCAAATGCCAATCAACTTTAGCGAAGACTAACAAATTAGTTCCCGCATGTTACTAACTTACTAATGTCCCTTGTCTTGAATCATTCCCTCGTATTGCCGTTACCGCGGTAATTACATTTTAGCACCGTCGAACATGTTCATTACCTTTTTTGTCAGTTTTTTATAAATCTGCCGTTTGCCTTTAGGAATACTAAGCAATTTATACAGTCATTTCAATGGACAGACAGTTCGTTGTGAAGAACTCTTCGAACTCTGTCGAAAATGTGGTATTGATGAAATGTTGCCAAAGTCGCATACCAAAATTCGTTGGCTTTCTTTGAGACCTTCGGTTATAACCGCAATTCAGTTATCCCCGGCACTCGGACAAATTTTTTTAGAGTACGAAAATGATTTCAAGAAGTTAAAAGGTCTTACTGATAAACAGCGTAAGAAAATTCAAAAACTTATCGACTTTTTCAAAGACATTGAAACTATTCCGATTCTGCATGCGTTGGACGAAATGTCAAGTGATTTTCACAAAACAATTTTAGGCTGCGAAGGTAACAATGCAACTGCAATGGCATCGATTGAAAATTTTAGAAAATTACAACAAACTTGTGTCGATAGATCAATTAATTTCCCAATTCCAAAGGGTTGGGAAAAGTTGTCTGAAGAACAACAAACCGAACTTACCGCAAAATTTAAGGCAATGTATGCTCATTGTGCTAAATACATGTCTGATTGGACGTCTGTTTGGATGACTAGTTTGGAAGTGTTCCAATGGGCGACATTGAACAAACGTATTGATATTGAAAATGCTTTAAGTTCTGTCGACTTTTTTGAACGAAATTCAAGAATCACAATCAACAATGAAGAACTCAAACAAGAACTAATTGCAACTAATGAAATAATTGAAGACAATCTTGAACGTTGGAATTCCAAGGACGATCCGGTGTCAAGTGATCTAAGATGGGTCGAAGTTTTTATGAATGATAAATTTAAAAAAGTTTCCCAAAGTCCGAAAAATCTTCGTGCAGTTGTTGAATTTCTGTACGCACTTTCTGCAACGAACGCATCTACTGAACGATTCTTTTCAGAAGTAAATTACTACTGGTCCAAGCAAAAGGGGAGGCTACATTTAGAAACTGTGGAAGCTGTTATGGCAGTTCGTTATAATATTACTCATGATTGTCTTGAGATGATTGACATTTTACGAACAAACAGCGAATTAAGAAATGAAGTTAGACAGTGGCATTCACACCTAAAAAATAAGAAGGAAACTGTTGAGGAATTTGGTTCAATTGTGTTAGAGCCACTATCAAATCTTCGACCAGATAGGCCCAGAAACATATTATGGCCAACTTTTGATTCCGAAACAAATTTCCTTCAATGTTTAATACAACCATCCAACAGCACAGCAACACCACCAACAAGCAAAGAAATCTCATCTAACCATGTATCCAAAGTTTCACTGAGAGCCACTCCTATAGCTTCATCGTCTTTGTCACAGGTCACATCATCAGTTCCGTCGACCTCATCGCAAATCACCACCAAAACCACACTACCATCAACACATGTAACCCCAAATGCTCCTTTGATTTCATCGCAAATCACCACCAAAGCCACACTGCCATCAACACATGTAACTCCAAATGGTCCTTTGATCTCATCACAAATCACGCCCAAATTAAGTTTGCTCACAAACGGATCTCAAGTTGCCCACAAAAGTTCACTTCCATCTTCGAAATCTCAATCTAGTACAACTTCATGTATATCAAAGGTATAATTGATAATAATTTGATTTAATTATATTTCATATATTTCGATTTATTCCAAAGGTTGTAGCCACCTCATTACAAGTCACTCCAAAGGCTTCTTCTACCTTTTTGATTCAAAAGGTAATTGATATAAACATAAACTCATTTAATGATTTCTCTCTATTAAGCCAAAGGTTCATTTATCCTCATCTACATCACAAACGAATGTCCAGACAGGGAAACAATTACTATCCACGCCGATTCTTTCGTCATCCAATCAAATTCAAAATTTTAAACGCAAAAACATCAATAGTCCACAAAAGAGTATTCGTGTCAAGAAATATGTGATCAAAAAATCAGTTTCAAATGAGAACACTCCAGCTAGAAGAACTGTCAATTCCATACGATCAAATTTGTTTATAAATTGTGTCAGACCAATAAGCATACAACAGATTGGACAAGAAAATAGTTCAGCAAAAGTAATTCCATTGAAAGAGTTGCCAAATTTACAAAACACGAACAATCAGAAGAAAAACGAAATTTTTGACGTTACGAGTCCAGAGAAGAAGAAGTCGCGTACTAAATCATAACATTTTCAGCTATAACAAGAATGATGTTTTGTGAGTTTTCATAATGTTACATGACAATATTATTAAGACTTTTCAATCGTAGATGCATTTTTCACGTTGAGTCTGGAAACTATGTTCTAATTCGTTTCATTCAGCGTGGTCATCAAGAATTGTGTGATAACGTGTGATATATAACTTTAAACAAAGATATATTGATAAAAAGTCCGCTAGTTAAATAAAAAGTTCAAAGTTGTTTTAGTTTTAAATAAAGTGAGGTTACTCGTTACTGACTTTCAAATGCATTTACATGTAAACAAACCATTCTGTCTGTCCGACTCTGTCGTCTGTTCGGACAACAGTGGGCACTGCCAGTGGGTAGTTGGGCAGCAAAGCCCATACCTCTGAAACGACATCTGTGAACGTCCCACTCGTTCCGAAAACCTGCGATGTCTAGTTAAAATCATATATGTTGACAACATGTTGTTGAACTTGTTTGATGTGATTTGACAGTTTGCTCATTCGCTGTCGTGTTTAGGTCTTTTCTATTTCTCTCTGAATCACAGACTGTGATGCTGTTTTGAATTTGTTCTCATTTCTCCACACCTCCCAAGTCAGCACTACTCATATGGAAAGTGATCTCATGAATGTGTTCGATCCCAAGATGATGGTACAGAAGAATGTGGTCGACCTGTTGCCCAACGAAATTTTACGCAATATTTTTGTCAAGGTGGATGTGCCAAAATTGATCGCAATTCGCGGTGTGTCAAGACGATGGCAAGCTGTGATCGTGTCAATCTGTCGTGAGACGCGCTCACTCGTATTTGTCTCAAGAAATGTACCTTTCCACATTGACCATCTCTCTAACCGATTCAATGGTTTGGACTTTGACAAGAATTGTGCTGTGCTCAAAGTCAAAGAAAAGGCGAAAGAAACCAATTGGGCAATTTCACTATTCAATGATTTTTTCAATCTTTTGGCAAAACTATTTCCACATGCGAAGAATCTGTTTATGAAACCAAATGTTAAGGAAAATAATTTTGGAATTTCACTAGCCAATGATTTGTGTGACATTTTGAAAAAACTATTTCCGCATGTACAGAATTTGGCGATCATTTCATCTCTCGATTGCACCACTATCACTCAAACTAATCTTCTCGCTTTACTCGACTATTGGTCGTCAACTTTAATTACTCTGCTCTTGCCCGATCACCACAGCATTGCAGAACATAATCTCGTTTCTGATCACATTGATCAATTGGCCTCTCTCAAGAGACTTGCTATCTCGAGCTCTTCTCTTGTTAAACCGTCTACATTAGCTCGATTGGAGCATTGTTCATATGAAGTTACATACGATAAATATGGAATATTACCACATCTTGGACAAAGTTGTACCAGTTTGTACTTGAGTAGAATCACACATATCGGCTATATCGATGATTGGTTCATACTCAATGCTCATCTGAAAAGTCTCACGCATTTGAGATTGTGCATTGAGAAATATGAAGAATTTGGCAGTTTGAAGATCGTGTGTTCGAATTTTTCTGCACTGCAAATGTTGAACATTAAATTTCAGCATTGGATGGTAAGACCACCTGATTATATGAATTGGTTAATTAATTATTATTTAATTTACTCTAGACTTTTAATGGATTCCTGTTTGGTTTTATGGTTCGACTACCCAACCTATCCCAACTGTCGATTGGACATTTCAAGATCGATTTGGCCAATCTGGCTGCTCGCAAATTGTCTTTTAAAGGGTCATTCAACTTGCCCATACTAAATTCAGTACGAATTGTCAAATTATATGACTTTTGTTTCAAAAATGATAACTTTGATGGAGATTTATTCTGCCAAGTGTTGTCTACAATCTTTCCCAGACTCGAACAGCTGACCATCGTCAATAGATGGATGGACCGTGATACAATCTCTCGTCATTCGCATCATTTTGGCCACTTGCGCAAACATGTGATAATTGAACCTTATTAATTACTTCGTTTATCATAAGTTAATGGATTGTTTGATAGCTTTTTAATTAAAATAAATCTTTTGTCTACTTTTATTAATATATTGATTTCTTCGATGACTGTCTGGTGATTGTCAATTGGATGGATAAGTTCGTGTATGACCGCTTATGCTTTCTTTGCGATTCTTGGTCATCGTCATGTTCAGTAGTTTGTCGCAACCATTCAAATATATTCATTATTTAGTATACTCTTCAATTGAGTCTTCATCCGCATCATCTCAACCTCAAGTCTCAACACCAAACCCAAAACAAGTGTTGACCTTGTTCGTACATTTTGAATAGACAAAAAGTAAAGTTTTGTTGACTATTTGTGCAGTGACAAATTCAATGTGGTTTCTGCTACACAAGTTTCAACTAAATACTCACATATTTTGTCAAAGCAATGTCTATGAATGCCTCTTTTATATGTTAAAAGTGCTCTGCTACACCTGAATGCCATTTTCTGAATACTTCAATTAGAGAATGTTATTTGCTAGTACCGCAGTTTCGCGCTAGTTTGGTTCATTGTGTTACACAATTTGTGTAATTTGTGTTGTCTCGCTCATAAACATATTTTTATCGACATCTACATTGTACAATATTGTCTTTGATTGTTTTCCATCAAATCTGTCAATTTTTTGCAATGGGGATTCTCGGAATGTCCAGATTGATTGCGGACATATCGCCTGAATCAATCAAAGAAATGGATTTGAAATCTTTGTTTGGTCGGAGAATTGCAATCGACGCATCGATGTGCATTTACCAATTCTTGATCGCTATTCGAAGCAACGAATACATGATGACAAATGAATCGGGTGAAACTACATCTCACTTGGTTGGACTTTTTTATCGAAGTATTAAGATGCTTGAGGTATTTCTACATTATTTTCTAAATTGTATTTATTTAATCTTACATTTTGTTTTTGATCAGACTGGAATCAAACCTGTATATGTGTTTGATGGAAAAGCTCCTAAACTTAAATGTGGTGAATTAATTAAAAGAGCCGAACGTAGAAGCGAAGCTAGGGAAAAGCTTGAAGAAGCCAAAGAAGTACAGAATATCGAAAATATTCAACGATTCAATAAACGCTTAGTTAGAGTTACTCCCAAGATGACTGCCGATTGTAAACGATTGTTGGAACTTCTTGGCTTGCCTCTGGTTCAAGCTCCTTCCGAAGCAGAAGCTCAGTGTGTACAATTGTGCAAGGAAGGCCTTGTTTATGCCGCTGCTACTGAAGATATGGATTCTCTAACTCTGGGATGCCCTCGTCTAATTCGCAACTTGACATCTTCTAACAATGAGAAAATTAAAGAACTTCAAATTGACAAAATTCTTAATGGATTGGGCTTGACTCAGGATGAGTTTATTGATTTAAGCATCTTAATGGGATGTGATTATTGTGACAACATCAAAGGAATTGGTGGAAAAAAAGGACTCGAATTGATTCGCAAGCATAAGAATATTGAAAATATTTTGAAGGAAAAATTTGGAATCACCGAATTTGTTGATGTTGAAGTTGAATATAACATACGTTCAAAAGAAGTAAACAAAGAAACTGAAAGTGAAATTAAGGAAGAATCCATGCAAACTGAAGAGAAATCAATTGATGGAAACATTGAAACACAAGAAGAAGAATTGAGTAAAGATGATGAAGAAGATGTAAAGGATTTGGATGAAGCTGAGGAAAAGGAGGAGGAGGAAGAGGACGATGAAGATGTCGAGAATGAAAAGACAAGCAAGAGTAAGAAACCAAAGCGAAAGGTGTCAGTGCCTGACAATTGGCCATTTTTAGGAGCAAGAAAACTTTTTCAAGAACCTTTGGTATTGAAAGGAACTATTACTGAGAATGATCTCAAGCCTAAAGATATTGATGAAGAAGGACTAGTAAGTTTTTTATGCAAAGAAAATGGATTCAACGAAGAGCGAGTTCGTAATGCGATCAAAAGAGCAAAAGAATCTAAGAATAAAAGTTCTCAAACCAGAATTGACACTTTCTTCAAGACCATTCCCAACAATCCATCAAATTCAAAGAACGTGGCTTCTAAGAGAAACGGCACTGAATCCAAAAACAAGCAGCCCGCCAAACGAGGTCGTCGAGGTCGATAAAAGTTTATATCAGTTTTGAGTTTATGTTTAACCCAGTTTATTTATAAATTTGATTTGAACCGTTTGATTAAATAAAATCAATAATACAATAAAATTGTAAATTTAAATAACAATAATAACAACCAAATTAAGACTGTTTGAACACAAATTTGTTTAGCACCTCCCAAGCCCGTTTGACTTGTTCCCATGTCACTTTTTCGTCCCAAAGAGTACAGAAGATCACATTGGCATGTTCAACCTTTTCATGGGAAGCGATCATAGATTGAACTCTTTTGGAAGCTTCCTCCTCGGACAAGTGATTGCGATTTTGTAATCTTCGGATTGCTTCCTTTTCATCCAATATACTTAGCCAGACTTGGTGTACTTTATTGATCCAGTTAGCCTCAATCAATAGAGCTATTTCCAACACGATCACATCATACTTGTTTTGGAGTTGCTTTATTTCGTCCTCAACTAATTTTGCAACTTTGGGCCAAATAATTTTGTTTAGTAATTGCAATTTTTGGTCATCTTCAAAGACAATTTGGCCTAACTTTCGACGATCGATGTTATTATCGGCATCTAAAATATCGGATCCGAAATTAGCCACGATTTCTTTAAAAGCCGGCATGGTAGGACTTCGATACGTTTGGTGGGCCAGCAAATCTACATTGATAACGCCTGCTCCAAGTTTGCGAAGTTTCTCCGATATTGCTGACTTTCCGCTTGCAATCATTCCCGTGAGTCCAATAATATATGGTTTTGGGGGTAAGTTAGGTCGAGGTTCAGGTTCTTTTATTAAAGTTCCCAATTTACGAATTCTAAGTGAAGAAGAAGAAACTTTGTCTTCTTCAATGTCATTTTGCTTGTGTCCATCTTGAAGCAATCGAATGACTTCGATTTTCAATTCAGGCATTCCCTTTGAAGAGCGAATCTCGTTGATCTTTTGTCCACCACGAATTGTTTCATCACTTACAACAATAGCTTGCAATGATTCGTCAACGATTGCAGGCCCAAATGGGTCTTGAATTGGAGTTATTTTGTACTCAATGTAAGGATCAATATCATTTAGAAGAGTTTTTAATTTCTTGATTCGTTCTTCAGGACTTTCAATCAATTCCCATAATGTTTTATGTCTGACCATATTCCGATCGGTCACACCAATAGTTAATGATTCTTGGCATTTAAGTTGTGCAGTTGAAAGCATAATCTTGTGCCCATTGTGTAAATTGTCAAATGTACCTCCCAAACAAATACGATCATATACATAAGAAGTAATTGAGCTCGACACTTCTAAAGAGTCATCATTATTGATATGATGGTTTAGTTGAATAATAGGAAACTTTTCTGTTGGAATATCGAAATGTTTAGTCAAATAAAGGCCAACGTGATCTTCGTTAAAGCTTTCATTGGTAAAAATGACCTCGGGTGAATAGCACAGTTTTCGCTTTATTATTTGGCGTACATTTGTACCTGACCGGTGATAGTAAGCATGATGAAGAACTCGAACATCAAGCCGAGGAGCATATTTGTGAGCTTCAATGTAAATTCTAGGCACAATGTTGATTAATTCACTAATGGCGCTTGTGCATACATCGACATTATTTGGAATGAGACGCTGATTTGATTCCAGGGAAATGTACAGAGTGTTTGATATCTTCGAATTAACCGATTTCAGGTAAGATCCAACATGGGACAACAAAGATGATATATGAGAAGAGCGATAGGTGAGAAGCAGAAGACCATGATTAAACATTGATTGAGCTTAAGTCAGTCAAACACAATTTCAGAAAAAGATCAAACTAGTAGAGATGGACTCAGGCTCTGATCGATGTACATTCGATGTAAAATAAGCAGAAACTCCAATTTGAACCCATCTGACATCTGATCATAGCACTCATAGCAGTAAATATCGCAACAAGCCAAGTCGAAATAGACAGACGAAATTGCCTCTAAAGTTAAACTTTCTAAAGCTCACAAGTAAAGTACAAAAGTGTACTAGTCTAGTACACAGTGTAGGCTCTTGTTTGAATCGCTCGACCGCCTTTGTTTGAGCCAAAATCAGTGAAGTTGAACAAACTAAATATAGCGAAAATGGCAAAACAGATTGCCAACATAGAGGCAAAGTGTTTTCTGCTTTCTTGTTGACGATTACCGTCAATTTGTACATTATTGTGGCTCCATTGACCTAACAACCTTTGGTCAGTATGCTTGTTGTCCAAACAAATCCTCACCGATGATCACAATGCCACTGGCTAGACGTCTTTTGGTAAATTTTATATTTATTGTTTTTACATTTTATTTACTTTGATTTAAAGTTTTCATTTGTACTGCTGATGATCTGTTACGTGGTTGTTTGTGATCAGGATTACGATGCAGTACAAATATATGATGACTACAATGAGCCAATTGGACAACCAATCAAGCCGAATGAGGATGAAGATCAAAACGAGAGGATGGAAAATGACTCCGATTCGCCTGACTCGGAGAATGAAGATAATGAAGAAGGTCCAATGGAAGAACAAGCCGAAGACGACTCGGATCAGCTGGAAAACCAGAGTAACAATGATCAACCACCGAAAGACATTCCTATTGAGAAAGGATCAAACGAACCAATAAAGCAACATCATAAACGTCCACAAAGTAACAACAACTTCCGTAGCCTTTTGGTCAAAGTGTACAGAGGACCCACCAAGCAGATCAACGAAAAACCTTTTGCATCTTGGGGCTATTTTGTAAAGTATCCCAGTGAAGATAATGTACCTCCGAGTAAGCAGTGACATCTCATTGTTTATTTTTTTGCTGAAAACACAAGACAAGTTTAAATGTCACAAATGACGATGTAATGCCATAGTCAACAAGGTAATTATTCGGTGGTTTCTGTACCAGATACCAGTACAAGTTTCAATATGTAATGAAAAAATAAAATGGGAATTATTTATAAGTGAAAATTATTACAACATTCAACTAGAAATGCACAATAGTGTCCAGTGAACTAAAATCAATTTATCAACTACAGTGGTCCCTCTGTGGATAAACATGCAATATAAATGTGGTTCCAAATAAAAACATGCTCAAAATGTAGGTAGTTGCAATAGTTGACAATTGTTTGAATTATATTAATTTATTTAAGTATCGCGATGTTGGTGCTTGATGCGATGAAGAATGATAGGACAATGATCATTGATACCGAATCGAGACGAAAAAATAAAATACAGTTGATACCAAATTGATAAAATAGTAGATAACGGTCGGCATCAGATCTAAAACTGGTACTCGGGGCCTACCATCTCGATTGCCCACCTGAACTTATCACGTTGAGTTTTATTGTATATCTTGTCGATGGGTACTTCCCACTTTTTGCACCTATGAAATAATATACATAATATATTATAAAAATTAATAAAACAAACTCAATATAAACATACCAGGCAACACTAATTCGAGGATCGAGGTAGTTGAGTTTCGAGGTGCCAAGGGCAATTTGTTTATTCTCTTCTTTATCTACCTTTTGCACATTTAGCTTCTTAAGTTGATCTTCCAATGTTGTTAGTTTCTTTTTATATTTTTGCTTGTTGGCAGCATCTCCCTTGGATTCTTTATACAGCTTCTTCGTTTCTTTGACCTGTTTCTTTTTGTCCTTGATTTTACCGTCTAAATTTTCCATCTGTTTGTCGAATGTCTTGGGCACAGCACGTTGATGGTTGCAAAGAATAGCAACGGCCCGATTAGCCCGGTTGTAGGAAAGAAGTCTCTCTGGTAAAGACATACCTTCCTTGGTAAATTCGTTCAATTTTAGCTGTAGCGTTTGAGAAGCGTTGTAAGTACGAAACACCTTAGCAGTGAGGCCATCCATCAAGGAATTAAGGTACTTATTCAAGCTCGAGGTATTCAGTCGGTCAAAGAGATCATCACCAGGAGACTTGCCTTGAATAAAGTGCTTCAAATTCTTGTAGACGCGTTTCTCCACGGGAACCGAATTTGAATAGCGAATCGAATCTTTACCGAGAAAGTCAAAGTCCACAACGTACTGTTTCCCATCTTTCTCGTCATGAAGCTTAATGTGCTCCACGCGTAAAGAACAACAGCCAACGGTATCAGCTGTTTCGCCTTCCTCCTTTTCGTTACCTGCTCTCAGTGCTAATCTGTCGATGAAGTAAAGAGCAACCGCACGTTGTCGTCGCATCATTTCGCGTGATTTAAAATCAGCCTTATAATCATCACGAATCTTAACAACATATTTCTTTAATTCACGGGCCTTTTCGTACTTTTGCCAATCTTTGATACTTTTTAATTTTGATGAAGGATTCAACATAATATATTTTACGTTTCCCATGATATTCTCAGTCCATGATGCAAGCCAAGTAACAGTGTTGTCGTGACGAACTTCTTTCCATCTGTGGCCAGCTGGAGGAGAAGGAACTTTTGCTTTGTCGCCAATGTTGATTATAATATCTTCCGGTTGTGCACGTTTTTTCAGTTTACCCATCTTAGGGTGCTCGCCACGGCCACGAAAAAGACCCGGTGGTTCAATGCGAAAGTTGCCAATCTTTTGTTTATGCCCATCCACAGTGCAATAACCGTATTTGAGTAAAGTTTCTTCATTTTTCTTTTTCACCTCCAACTTCTCCTCTTTAGTCATCTGTTTCCGTTTTTCAGACTGATCCTTAAAATATTCATGCAAATCTTTAAAATTACATAGCTTTAAGTCGGTGATCAAGTCCCGTTCATCTTGCGTCATTGTTTTACGCCAATCTTTGAAAAAGTTTTTGTTGAAAACATCTTTCGATGTATATTCATGGTCGAGCATCCTAGCATAAAAGCCGGCCACTTCTTCGGCTTCAGATGAAAGTCTAACCGACTTGCCATTGTAATAAAACTTGATATTATGTGGAAGTGGTTCATAATCAGGTGGGAAGACAGGACCATTATGTTCCAAAGTCTTCCACTTGATACCTTCACCGGGTCTTTCCTCTTCCCACCACTTCCAGATATGTTCTTCTTCATCCTCCTTCTTCTTTCGCTTTGGGCTTTTCTCAGTCTCCTTGTCTTTTTTGTCTTTAGTTTTTGTTTTTTTCTTGCTTTCCTTTTCTGTTTTGTCCTTTTTATGTTTCGACTTCTTTTTTACATACTCTTCGTCTTCTTCATCGTCAGAATAATTTTTCTTTTTCTTCTTACTTTTACTTTTAGATGATTTATAGTTAGATTCGTCTTCCGAGTCGCTATCGGCTTTCTTTCGTTTCTTAGATTTCTTTTCAGTTTTATCCTTTTTGGATTTTTTTGTTTTTTTTACTTCAGGAACGTAGTCATCTTCTTCTGATTCCTCCTTCTTCACTTCAAAATCCTCGTCACTTTCTTCCTTGTAGGAGTGATTGTTACTACGATGATTGTTATTGTTGTTCACAACTCCGTTAGATGCTTTGCGGTAATCATCGTCAGAATTTTCACTTTCCGACTTGATTTCGGGTTTCTGCTCACTGTCTGAATCATAGTTTTTGCCATTTCCATTTTTTCTTTCATCCTCAGAATAATCACTACATTCGCTACGTTGATCAGAATCATCTGCTGATGATGAATATGCCATATCCACGATCAAGAAGTGTCAATCTATTTATTCAAAACAGAACAAAATCAAAGAATAATTCAAAACATTAAAATGCCAGCAACTTACCAAAATACCAAATGATTTTTATTTTACTAATGGAATTGTTTAATTTAGCGAAAAGAATCAAATGACAAATTCGAAAAAGACACAATAGGCACAAATAAAAATGCAGCAGTGATATCAATATGATCTTTTAAATACGTGGTGCAAATCAAACGGAACTTGAGATGGCAAGCCAAAAAAGAAGCTCACCGAGACAAAGGACGGTGACAAATCTCGGTGTGCCAGTGCTTTACAGCGAGAAAACTTAGAAAATAGCGAGTTTGAGTGCGGCGAGGCAAGTGTTCTTTGTGGAGCTTGAAAGCGGACGAGGCAAACAGGCGAAGTCAGACACGCAGAGGCTATGACGAGTTGGACTTAGTTTTTTTGCTGCTCTTTGTTCCTATTGAAAGCTATGGGAATCGAGTTCAACTTAGCCATTATTGGGAGTTGAGCGAGCGAACAAGTCGACGATGGCGATCAAGCAGACACGCTCACCGCAGACAAGTTAGCAATACTGTAGACGCTTCACGGCACTAGTGCTAACAGCTCTCTACAGAGGGAGCCAGACAATTTCGGGCATTACACTTTTCGTTCCCGAGTTGTACAATGCAAGTTGAGCACTTCATTCAAAACTCCGGCAACAGTTGTGGTTTAAAGGTAAATCAATCCATGTAATGTAAAATTGAAATAAGTAATAAGATATAATCATTTGTATATTTTAATTTTAATATTATACCAAAATCAAATCAGTACTCACATTTCATAAGCCATCATGTAAATTAAATTAAATTGGTCCAGACCGTTAGTTTGAGGATCCATGGTACAATGCACTTTGGACTTTGAGAAGTCTAAATGGGCAGCAATCAGAGATCGACTTTCGGTGAAACCTTTAATATTTTACATTTAGACTTATTCGCACCTTATTACATACATCAACCACAACAGAAAAATATGCTAAGAACTTTTACTTCAATACGAATGACGAAATACCATTGAGTCATTCGAATGACTGTAGATTGTAAGTGAATCTTTGATAGTATTTATACAATAGTAATAATGTTGCAGCTTTCAAATTATTTGAGAATCACTGGTATTGTCGTTATCAACTCCGTTACGTTACATCCGTAGAATAGATGAGCCTCATTTATGAAGGAAGGCAGTGGGAGAGAGAATATTTGGGTGAATTGTTGTGCGAAGCTACTACCAGCTCATTCAGTGACTTGGATATATTAGGTTTAGAAGGACATATAATGCATCAAAAAAGATTTGAACAAAGCGAGAAAAGCATTTTTCGCAACAAGTGATTTTGTGAATATATCGCGATGATTTCGAGAATTCGGCAAATTCTGCTTAAAAGTAAGTAAATCGAACGCTTTCAATAGATTCTGTCTTGAGATGGTTGTGACTGTAAAGTAAATGTGCTTTAAGGAGCCAATTAGGTAAGGAGTTAGCAAGGCATCAACGGTAAAGAAGTGCAATGCCGGTTGGCGGTGTGTCGCGAGGTTGCAAATGTTGACCGGAATGCGCCATGCGCGAAAGGGTCAGTGGGTCCATTCGTAGAGTACAGTGCGTGCAGTGGTGACTGTGCAATTGTCGCTGCCGGCGCACTGTGAGTGTGAGTGCGGACGGCGACGTCCATCTTTTGTCGAGGCACTCGCGAGGCAGTCTGGCGAGTGTGGCAGAGCAGCTTAGCCTATAGCACACACAACGCTAACGAGAGAAGGCACGCTCCCTCGAACGACACTTGAATTCACGTTACGCGTTCGGACCACTTTGGTCGTTATTTGGTTCCCTTTTGACCATGTTTCTCTTCTGACAAGCCACACAAGCACCCCAAATTGGCCTGTTCGCACCATTACCAATCTCGACCGAACCTAGGCATTTGTCGGCACTGACCACCCTCATTATATCCCTTTCAGTTAGGATACTTATCTGTCTAAACCTAGTTTCGTGGCTTGTCTACCCAAAAGATTACAGTGCTAAACGGCACATCTGTCCATCTGAATTGCTTCAGCTACACTCAATTGATCGCAAAAGATTTCCTTATTCAAAAAGCTTCTTACCTAAATAAGTTGATTTGTGTAATCATTTTTATTCGTTAACCTCTTTCAAAATTATTGGTATGTTTTATTTTGTCGTGTCAATTGACTTTATATTTGGGTATATACTTAATGGCTTTTTTCTTCACTCAGTTACCGGGCAAATTCATTCTCTTTCATTGAAATCTAACATTTCTTCATTGTTTTGCAATTTCGCTTTTACTTCACTGACTGTGTTCAAAAAATCTTTTTCTATTCAAAATTCATTTTCTATTTGGAAAAATTTGTATTTCAATGAAAAGAATATTTCATCCTTACTGAACTCGACAAAGTTAAATCGCAGCTTTCGTTTGCAGTTATTTTCTACAATATCAAAGATGCCGCTTCCATCTCGATCTAGGGTTTATGCTGATGTGAATGTCCACCGTCCCAGAGAATATTGGGATTATGAAATTCATACAGTTGAGTGGTCAAATCAAGACAATTATCAACTTGTGAAAAAACTTGGACGAGGCAAATATAGTGAGGTTTTTGAATCAATCAACATTACAAATAACGAAAAATGTGTTGTGAAAATTTTAAAGGTATTGTATTTTATGTTTTTGTATGTTTTATATATTTTTTAAATTTATTTAGCCTGTTAAGAAAAAGAAAATTAAACGAGAAATTAAAATTTTAGAAAATCTACGAAATGGTCCTAATATCATAACACTTCAAGCTGTCGTTAAAGATAATTTAGTAAGTTTTTGAGATATCATTTCAAGTTTTTCAAGACTAATTTATATATGTAATAGTCGCGTACTCCCTCGCTCATATTCGAGCATGTGAATAACACCGATTTCAAACAGTTGTATCAAACTTTGACCGATTATGATATTCGTTTTTATTTGTACGAACTGTTGAAAGCGCTTGATTACAGTCACAGTATGGGCATCATGCACCGAGATGTCAAACCTCATAATGTTATGATTGACCACGAAAATCGAAAGGTTTGTTGCTAATTGTTTCTGAATTATTTTTTTAAATAATTTTCTATTTAGCTTCGTCTTATCGACTGGGGTTTAGCTGAATTCTATCATCCTGGTCAAGAATATAATGTTCGTGTAGCTTCTCGTTACTTCAAAGGACCTGAATTATTAGTCGATTATCAAATGTATGATTACTCACTTGATATGTGGAGTCTAGGTTGCATGCTCGCTTCTATGATATTTCGAAAAGAGCCTTTTTTCCATGGTCACGACAACTACGATCAGCTAGTTCGTATCGCCAAAGTTCTTGGAACTGAAGAACTATTTGAATATTTAAGTAAATATCAAATTGATTTAGATTCACGATTTGACAACATTCTTGGAAGGTAACAATAACAATTTAACTGTTTTTGCGTATTAAGTATTTTCGTTTTAGACATTCTCGTAAAAGATGGGAAAAATTCATCAATAGAGAAAATGCTCATCTAGTTACTCCAGAAGCTGTCGATTTTTTGGACAAGTTACTGCGATATGATCATGCTGAACGTCTGACTGCAAGAGAGGCAATGGATCATGCATATTTTTGTATGTTATCTTAATATATCTATCTAGGATTAATTATTCTAATATTTTTTGTCATTTATTAAGATCCCGTGGTCAAAGAACAGCAATCCAATTCTGCGATGAGAAACTTTATGGAGCAGCGTATCAGCAGTGGACATTCTAGCGCTCCGTTAACAGTCACCAATGCAGTGGGTGATATCGCTCAACAAACTGTCACTTAATTTATCATCATGAATGTAGACTTGTAGTGAGCTTTGTGCTCATGAGATAACAGTAAATTTAACTGTCAAAATACGAATTTTTCTTTTTATTTACGATTTGATCATTTGTTAATTATGTTAATAATTATATGCGCCCAAACGACTTTATTTGAAATGAGTTTAAATGTATTAAGATCACTAGATAGATATAGAGCTTGTTTATTTTTATATTTTTCGTATTGCTTCTATTTATTTTACATTTAATTTACGCTGTATAGTCTAGGTTATTTTGAAATCAATCTTGCAAGTTGCAACTTTCAATTAACTTTCTAGTACTGACAAATTTGAAATTATAATTTTTTTTTCACTAGGATTTAGAAATTGTTGGTCATTTGTCTTCTCTTTATTTTGGTTACTTGTGAGTCTTATCTTAGACTAGTGTTTACATTTATTTTCTACATGACATACACAAATTTTGTACTTTCGATTGCTAATTTATTGAAGCTATTGATGTAAATAATATTCTATGATTGAACCAATTGTATGCCATTGTCAACATAACTTGACCGCTGATTGCACTGCTACTTGAGTCAAGTAATCTAACAGTATCGCTCCAGTAATCTCTCTGTAATCGAACTGCAGTTAAACAATGCAAAACACAAATGTCCTTTGCTAAATAAATGCCAAAATTAATTTTTGCATATGCGATTTGGTAGTTTGCGTGTGTGGTGCACGCCATCTATCAAGTAAACGTGTGAGTTACTCTGACTGAGCAGTTCTCCGCAGGCTTTGGCTTCTGTATCATGTCCTGAGGAATTATTTGTTTTGTTATCAACTTGGTGATTAATAATCACCGATTACTCACTCAGAATCGCGTGTTTAATCACTCACCGATGACCACTCTGCTGTCATAAATTTTTATTCGGTTTCTATTAGTTTGAAGTATTCATAAAGTGAAAATTTTCTGCTTTTATTTCAAATTGCATGAATTTGATCTACTAAAAATGGTCATGAGCGGTGATAACTTTCTTGCTGATGTGGTCTTTTTGATCGAGGCCACAGCACATATAAGTCCTTATGCAGAAAGCCTAAAAACCAACTATATTATACCCACACTTGAGTAAGTATATTCTTGTACCAAAAGGATTATTAATTTATACATGTATTTTCAAAGGTACTTTAGTGGTACTCTCTCCGACGAGCGTGATTGTGGTTCTGAAAACAATGTAAGTTTATTAAAAATGATCGTTTTTTATTTTAATCGCCATTTTTGTTTGTATTAGTTTAATTCCACACTATACGGGATTGTGGCTTTTAGTTCAAACGATTGCAAACCCGATTCTTCTTCGGTTTGTTATGCTCCCACCTCTAATTCAAATACTTTTTTAACATGGCTCGACAAAATTCAGTGTGTTTCTAATTATGGATTATCTGATTTGTTTTACATGCTTTATTTTCCTCAGGTTTATTGGTGGAGGAGGAAATCCATCCAGTCATATAGTCGAAGGTTTATCCACAGCAATTAACTTGCTTGATGATTTCCGGAAATTTCGCGAGAATGCTTCTCCATCCGATATGGCAAGCGCTTCAAAATCTTCGAAACATTGCATTTTAATTTGTAACTCCACTCCCTATATGGAACCGGCTTTTGAGAATCCAATTTACTGTGGCTACACTATTGATCAACTAATGAATGTTATGCATGAAAAAGAGATTAATTTCAGTATATTTTCTCCAAGAAAAATACAGTTTTTATATAATTTATTTGAAAATGCTGGCGGAAATCTTGTAACTGCGCAAATGAAAAACTATGCCAAGGACCGTCGACATCTTGTTTTATTGAATGGATTTCATTTGCAAGAAAAGCCAATGAGTCCATCTTCACAACCATCTTCAACAGAACAAGAGAAACAATTCCAAGGAATCAAAAGACCTTTATCTCCTTCGTCAAATGCCAATTTACTGCTTTCTAATCAGCAAATGATTGTCAGAAATGCACAACTAAATTCTTTGATTTCTAACGAAACCACTCAATTTGGACAACAAGCTGCTAGAGGGGGATCTCCATCAGTCAATCACTGGGCGACAAACGGAAACGTTCCATCACCACAAGCTCCAAGAAATCCCCCTCATGCTCCTGTTCGTCAACGTGCTTCAACGCCCCAATTACCAAATATTCCAATGATGAATCCTATTCCATCTCCTGGTCAAATATCAAATCTGGTTCCGCAAGTTTCTCCAGCATCAAAACCAGTCCAAGTAAACCCAAGCAATGTAGCATTGAGGCCAAATAATCCAAACCTAAATCAAATTCGTCCTCAGCAAATGCAGTCTCCATTTTCAGCACCTCAAGCTCCATCTCCTTCTCAACCACAACCTTCTCCAATGAACATAAGAGCAGTTTCTTCGCCTATTCCAAACTCTGCCCAATCTCCTATTTCGCAGTCACAACCTTTTATTCAGCAACAACAAATTAATCAAATTAACCCTCAACAATTAGGCCAAATTAATCAGATATCTCAAGGTCAAAATGTAGTGAATCAAATGAACAACATACAAGCAAACATGAATACTAATGTTTCAACAATACTCAACAATCAGAGGACTAGAATTTGGAGCGGTGTCATCGAATATCATGATAAAATTCAGCCCCAGGGTATTAATAATCAACAACAACAGAAAATGTCATATCATCTTGAATGTCATATAACGTACCAACCTAACAATAACGAACCCGAATTTACTGCAGATAGGTGGCCTGAGAAACTGCTAATTAACACGGTTCCTAAATTATTGATTAACCGTTTGTCACCTATTTTTAAGAACAACTCTTATCATGTAAACTTTCACTTTACTGGCGATTCTCCAGGATTACAAAAGCTTTTGAAAGCAATGAGCGTCAACTCGGTATGCCTTTGATAATGTTTTGTCTTTTTTATTTTCTGAAATTTTTCTTAAATGATTTTTTAGGTTGGCTGCATCCAACTTCCTAATCCAGCCAATATACGGATTATTATTGTTCTTTACATGCCAGATAAAAAGTATACTTGTGTTATGTTAAATCATGTTTATTCATGTTTTTTTAGAGTTTTTGTAGGATTTATTCCTCACAATCAAGACGAATTTATGACTTCTATGAAGGAACTTATTGAATCTCACAAAAAGGAACAACAAGTGAAGCAACAGCAACAAAAGCAACAAATGGTAAAACTTTTTTAATTATTTAAAATTATCTATAACATTTAAAAATGGTCGAGTTATTTGAGTTATTATTGGAATAGAAAAGAGCAATCAAATTTAGTTAGTACATTAATTGTTAGACAAGGAGGCTTAAAATCAATTAATGATTGCCCTTTGACTGACCCTTAGTTGAGCCACATGCAAATGACAATCGGCCACCAGCAGCAGATACAACAACAAGGTCAATCAATATCATCAAATCAAGCGCCCAACACACAACCACAATTAGCTCAGATGAGCGGTCCACTGTCCATTCAGATATCGCATGGTCAAATGGGACAGTCTGCCCCGGGCAATACTTCTCAAATAATATCTTCCAATAACAATGCAAATGCTATGTTCCAGGTAAAGTTTTTATCCTGGGTGGTGAAGGCTTTTCATAGATGATTACTTCTGCAAAAGATTATTTCTAACCTAGCAATTCTGCTCTAGCGCCACCAATACTAACTTTAATGCAAATAATTGATTGCTTTATACTTGCCATTGACTTTCTACTTTATTCGTCTAGATTATTTGCTTGTTTGTTTATTTTATATTTATTTCTTTTTAGCTCCAACAGATGTCAAGTAATTCAAGCCTTCAACCAAATCCTAATGTAAACATTAGCACCGTCGCACAGTCTGGTCCAGTTCAAATTCCTCAATCAAACACAAGTACCCAAGGAGGAAGCATGCTTCTCAGTCAAAGTCTTAATGCAATTCCTAACACAAATCAAGTGAAAAATTCAGTGTTCATCGGTAACACAGCAAGCAATGCTAATTTGGCAACTGCAACTACAAATTCTGGTATACAAATTACACTTAACACCGCTCCCAACACTGCCATTAACCAAATGCAACAAGCAAACCACCAACCAAGTTTGCCCACAATGGGACAGCAAATTATTCAGCAGAACCCTCCTAATCAGGCAGCTTCAGGACAGCAGTTCAATATGATGGCTAATTCCCCTCAAATGAATATTCCGGCAAATGCAAGCCGTGGCTATGGGGATCGCGAACAAAACTTGATGACAATTAAACAACTGGAGATGACATTAAAAGAAGCACAAAGGAAAGAAATGGAGTATCAACAGCAGCAGCAAGTTCAAGTGCCTGTGGACCCACCGAAACCAGGCCAGATGATTCCGAATACTGCCTTGCAGCAACAACCTCAGCAAAATAATGCAGTGAGACAACACCTTCAACACCAACTTCAGCAAAAACAAATGATACATCTTCAGCAACAACAACAGCAACAACAGCAACACCAAACAATTAATAACAATCTTCAACTTCGACATCTACTCCAGCAGCAACAACAATTGCGAAATATGAATCCTACCAGAATGCAAACTTCAGTTGGTGTTCCTCATCAAACACCTCAACAACAAACACAAATACTTTTGCAACAAAGTGGTCAAATTCCTCAGCAGCAGCAACAACAACAATTTCGTTTCCAGAACTCAGTCCAAAGTCAGCAACAACCTGTGAGTCAAACCACAGGCCAACAACAGCACACCCGAACCTTTTTTGATGAGTCACTATATTAGCCTTAAAAGTTTATTTTGTAATAGTCAATAAATTTTGTTTCTCTTTTCACTTTGTGTTTCTGCGCGTTCACATTCGAATGTCGAATATAACCAATTGCGCCTTCTGTCGAGCATCGTTTGAGCCTCAAACTTTGAGGGAAGGCGGAGAAACGAACCACTGTGTTTGTTGTCAGACGCTTTGTACACGCGCATGTTGTCAAAACTATTGACATTGACTGCTGTGCACATCGAAGTCATCATTGACGAATCTTTCTATCTCCGTTGACAATCTTTAGCTGAATGGATTTTACTTCAAAGTGCTTCGATCAAATTGATTTGTGAATCGTCATGGTTTATTGAATTTATCGAATTGCTCTAGATCATATTATTTTCTTGTGTGTTTAGAAATTGTTCACTTTTACAAACTTTTACAAGGCTCGTTGTGAAACACTGCGATCACGAAGACTTGTTATCACATGATTGGAAAAACCTCTCGAATTAGCCTGATATTTTGAATGAAAAGTCCATGAATAAAACGGTAAAAACCTTCCTGGCAACCAAAACTATTTTATACTAAAGATTTAATTTGAACGTCGTTTTTGTCCTCCATTCCAACTTTCAACTCGGTGCAGTCAGTTTCTTTAAGCTTCAACATGTTTCTGGAAAAAATTATGAACCACAGCAAGCAAATGAACAATGGTTTCATTAATTATTTTTCTCATCGAGGATTTTTCGGGAAAAGTCCAATGAAAAGTAAAAATATTACTCTGGACAATATTAATGAAAATGTGAAACGATTGGAGTATGCAGTTCGTGGACCGCTTGTGGTTCGGGCTGGTGAAATTGAACGCGAACTCAAAGCAAAATCCACTTCACACCCTTTCTCAGCTGTAATCCGAGCAAATATCGGCGATTGTCATGCAATGGGTCAGAGACCACTTACCTTTTTGCGACAAGTGCTTGCATGTGCTTCTGATGATTCATTAATTAAAAGTGGGCCTTATCCGAACGATGTCAAAGCACGTGCTAAAGAACTACTCAGTTACTGTGGTGGACATTCGGTTGGCTCATATTCCGATTCTGCGGGAGTAGAAATCATTCGGCGTCATTGTGCCGAATTTATTAAAAATAGAGATAATCTTGATTCCGATTGGCAGAACATCGTGCTAACCACCGGGGCAAGTGAAGGCATTCGTGCTGTATTGGCTTTAATTAACACTACCTCAACCGATACCAAACCAACAGGAGTTATGATTCCTATTCCTCAATACCCTCTTTACTCTGCCACTATTTCTGAGTATGGCATGCATCCAGTTGATTACTATTTGGATGAAAGTAAGTTTAATTTTTTAAAATTATACTTTTAAAATTACTTTTATAGATTCTCAATGGTCATTGAATATAAATGAGTTGAAACGATCGATTGATAAGTCCCGGGATAAATGCATACCAAAGGCAATTGTTGTTATTAACCCTGGAAATCCAACGGGCTCTGTGCTTTCTCGTAAAAATATTGAAGATATTATCAAATTTGCTAAGAAAGAAAATTTGCTTATTATAGCTGATGAAGTTTATCAGCATAATATTTGGGAAGGAGAATTTTTTTCTTTCAAAAAAGTAATGCACGATTTGAACGAAAATCTAGAATTGGCTTCAGTAATGTCAGCTTCAAAGGGTATGTTATTTTTCTGTTGATATTATTATTGTAAATTTTCTTTTACAGGTTATATGGGCGAGTGTGGATTAAGAGGAGGTTATTGTGAATTAGTGAACTTCGATCCTGCTGTAAGACAGATGTTCTTGAAAATGCTCTCTGCTCGACTTTGCTCTTCAGTTCTTGGCCAGGTGGCGTTAGATTGCATTGTGAAGCCGCCACAAAAAGGAGAACAATCCTACGATTTATACCAAGAAGAAAAGAAAGAGGTTTTGAGTGCTCTCAAATATAGAGCTCAATTGGTCGCAGACACTTTCAACGCTATACCTGGCATAACTTCCAATAAGGTTGCTGGTGCCATGTACGCCTTTCCAAAGATTACCATTCCAAAAAAAGCCATCGAAAAGGCAGCTGAGCTTAATCAAGCTCCGGATTTCTTTTACGCAATGGAATTATTGGAAAGTACAGGCATTTGTGTTGTTTCGGGGTCCGGGTTTGGACAATTACCTGGCACTTTCCACTTTCGCACAACTATACTGCCTCAAAATGACAGACTCGAAATGATGATGAATGTGTTCAAAGAGTTTCACTCGAAATTTCTGAACAAGTACAGCTAGAAAATTCATTGCCAAATGTATCGCACAAAGTTTTTAAACTTTATTTTATGTTATTGATTATGGAATTATTTTATATTGCTGCTTGTTACTGATCTGATTTTTAATATTATTTTTATATCTCTTTTACCAAACATTAATTTTGTTTTAATTTCGTGCAATAGACTAATGCATCGTTTTGTGCCAATTTGTTTTCCAATATGTTAATAAGCTTGACTCGTTCGAATTTTTCGATCTGAGTCTCGCTAAAAGAGTTTGTTTGTGCTTTCAATGAACAGTTTTGTTATAAAATAGCTTCATTTCAATATAATTCACTGTCAATGGCTCCAAAGCTTTAATTCATAGTATTGATAAGACTAATATTATGCATGACAAATAAAATTCAACTTGGAAAGTAAAAACTGATTAGATTCTACTTCGCATTTCCGTTGTAAAAACCATTCCAGATGTAGCGCTAGCGACAAAACTAATTTTATCTAAAAATAATGGCATTAAAGTGAAGTCAGCCCATGGTATACCAATGTTAGTGGCACCGTAAATACACATGTAATACACATGATATAAATACACTACTATTCTTAGTTTATTGTTTATTTAGCAATTTAGGCGGATTGCAAGTGTTAGTCAATAAAATCCAATAAAGTTATGACGTTTAAACAAATATAAATAATATAAATAATACCAACTAGAAAGTAATCAAAGGTAATTGCATCTCCTCGGTCAAACACCTGATTCAGGGTCGACCTGATTGGTGCCGATGAAACTGTTAGGCCTGCTGATACCAAAATAACTCCGAGACTTAAATAGATCAGAAACAAATAAGGCAACAAGAATGGCCACAAGTGTCCCTTGAATTAATCCAGTGAGAACATCGCTCCAGTGATGTTTGTAATCGGAAATTCGACTTAGACCAGTGTATAACACTAGAGAGACCAGAAGACATTGGACAAGAGATTTAATCAAGCCAATCGAATGCCATCTTACACGAGCTTGAAGGTAAATCTATAACAAATTGTAATTTTTAATCAAAAATTAATCAAAATTATAATTATTAAATACTCACCACCAAATAGATAAGACAGACTGCTGAGAAAGATGAATGTCCAGACATAAATGATAATCGAGAATCACGTAAACTTTTGTCACTTATCAGGTTGGTGCATGTGTAATCGATGACATATGTGTAAGGATGGTCACAGTTCGATAGCCGATCTATTACTTCTCCTGTTGGTAATCGAGGTCTGCATCGGTCGATAAAGTGTGGCCTCAAACGACCGATGCTATATTTGGCTATATCTGTCATCAGTTGAGATGAAGCAGCAGCAAACGCCAAAGGAATTATGTGTAGATATATTTGCCAAAGATAACATTTCCAAAAATGTTTTGTTGAAACTGATGAACGGGTTTGACTACTTGAGAACTTGAATCGAATGAGAAGGAATTCGTTGAGACAAATCTGAGAAATAAAATGATAAAAATAAAATGAGAATCTAAGAATAGAGACAAAGAACTGACCGTGAAAAAAGGAATTAAAGTTGAATAAAAGTATAGAGCTACACTAGAAATTGTGTTATCTAGGTAGGGATAACGAATAGAGTCATCGTCACAGTTAAATCCACGGTGGTAAGGCTTGCCCCACAAAAATAGGCACAAAATAGGAATGAGCACTGGGTAGGTAAAAATGAGCTTAACCAAATGCTAAATAGCAGTCACTTACCGAGAATAATCGAGCTCAAATCAACACCAATCTTGTGCACTAAGGAACTTTGTTTTGGAGGAAATAGAATGCGTGGAAGACATTCAAAGTCGGCTGAATTGTTTTCTTCGTTTCTCATGATGCCGTATTCTATTGGACAAGTCAAAATCTTAGAGCTGTTGAATGAACCGTGCATTCAATGATTAGGCCAAATCAACAATCAATTTGTAGAGCAATGCATGTTGAGAATTGGAGTGCGGTCGGTTCGCCAATTGCTGATAATCGCTATCTAGACATGCATCGCATGCGATTCGCAGCACATTATTGTTGTCGTATCATCGTAAATTGCCGCAACTGGTGTTGATATTGGTCATTGAGAAAACTTTGATTCCAAACCGAAGACCGTTGAAGTTTGCCGGATTTAATTCGAGTGAAACAACAACGCAAAGTGACTTACAAGTCAGTTGTCAGCTGTCTGCCAGAGCAGCCTCTACATCAACACTTTGCCAACAGAGCGACTTTCCGCTGGTGTTGCCAAACACTGCAATGGTTGAGTGTCAGAGCGCACAGCAGAGGAGAGGAGGCCGCGACAATGTGCCATGGCAAGCACGATCGATTCACAATGAATGCCAATGATTCTCCTGGCAGTGACTCGACTGGTCAAACCCCTCTACTTCTTGCCCCTTTATCCATGCTTGATTGGATCGCTTAGTAATAATCATTGGCAATCGACTATCGGAACTACTTAAACCGCTCGATCTCAATTGGTCAACTTTTTAATGTAAGTAGTGTATGTAAGGGTGGGTCTATTGTTTCAATAGTTTATTATCGAACAAGCAGTACATAAAGTGTTGGACTTCACTTAGTGTACTTAGCCGATTGGCTTGTACTTGTTGTCGGGAATGTAATCCCAAGAGCCTATGTGCATGTAATTCAATGTCCACATGCCCACACCGCGCAAATGACTTTCGTCAGCAAACCTGAACTTGAGTGCGATTGTGTCATTTCTGTCAAACCAAACTTGTCGTATATATCCATAGGGCATGGACTGTAAGAAAAATAAGGTCAGTGGCAGAAGTGATCACTTGATTGCTTACTATGTAGTTGTAGACCACGGTGGAGGAATGCTCGTCCCAGAACTGTTTCGGTCCTAAGTCGGTGTATTGGTCCATCTGGTTGAGTGGGACAACTGTGGCCACATTGCTGCTGCACTTACTGCCTCGGTACTCCTGTGGCTGGATGTAGCACTGAAGGTTTTCTGCGTACTCTAGACACTGATAGTCATGGGCCACGTATGGCACTCCGAGGACCAACTTGTCCATCTTGATATTGAGATTTTGATAGGCTAAAATTCCCCCCATTGTGTAATAGTAATTGGAGTTTGCGCCTGCAACACATCTCTCATCGAACGACTGCTTCCGTTGGTCGTAGTCCATGATGAACAACTGATCAACAATCTTGGAGATAGCCAAAAAGTCATAATTCTTACCATCTACGCCATTCTCTGTAAGAAATAACTAAAAATCAATAACTTATTCTCAATCGCTTGAATCGCACATACTTTTTTCGTTATAAGGACTGAATGGCACATTGAACACAACAATTGATCCACCAATTTTGTTATGGAATGTTTCGGTAACCAACTGTACGAATTGTGTCAGTTTGCTTGCCAATATGTTTCCTTTGTCCACAGGATCATCTACATAAAGGTTGATGCCATCCAAGAAATTCTCTTGAGCAAAAGAAACTTTCTTTTCAACCCATTCATTGACATAGCTTTGATTGTCCACATTTTGTAGAACAAATATCTCTGCAAACGAGCTAATTAAGCGATGCTACACTAATGCTCGCACTACATATGCTCAAGAACATAAACAAACCTCGAGTGAGCACTCGCACATCGTTCTCATGTCCCAGACACATCAACTTATCATCGTAGAAGTCGACCATCGAGATGGTAGTCAACTTGGTCCAGTTGAAGGTGTTCCATACTTTTTGGTCCGATTTGAGCACAAAGCCATGCACCTGGGACAGATGTGTGAGAATTGATTGTGATGACACAGCAAACATACCTCTTTCTTGTCATACTGCACTCGGTTGCACAAAGACGCCTTCTGACAGGGACACTCTCGGGCCCAAGTTGAACAGACCAGTGCCGTGAGGCAGACAGTAAGTAAGGTGAGTAAGTGATGCATTGAAAGTAAGTTGTCACAGTTCCCAGCAACGAAGCAATACGTGCAGCTTTGGGAAAGTGCCTTATGGCAGCCAAGTGTTTACCTTATATCAGGCGAGACTGCCAGTTGACTGTCACTTGGCACTAATCGCTAATCGATATCTATGCTACTGATTTGATTGACAAAATAGACAACTAGACGCGCATCGACATGCTACCATAAGCTGGTATGGTATACAGTGATGTGCACTTCTTTATTAGATCAATTTTTGGTGCATTGTATAACTGTGTCCATTTACTAGGATTGTTGCTAAATACATTAATTTATGCATCATTTTGACTTGTTGCTAGACCATGTCACTACAGAATGTTCTCTCGCGACAAATCTGTGATCTTCAGGAAGTAAGCGATGATCATGCCAGAGATCTGTATAATTTTAAAAAATGGTGAATATATTGATCGATCTTGAATAGAACAAAATTGTTACCTCAAAGAATCGAAAATAGTTTATGATAAACATATTGAGGAAGTAGAAACCAATTATTTTCCCACTCATACCATCGACGATCGAGTTTAGCTGTTATGTCAGATTGATTGGCATTAGTTTATTTATATTGTTTTGCAAATCTATTGGTGACTTACTTTGTAGAGTGAACGATAGCTCAATGTTTTCTGCATGACCACGTACAGACTGCTCAAAACGACACGGGTCTTGTTACTTTCATTAAAGACTACAGATGCGGTGTTAAGCAGAAAGAAAATAGCCATACAGGTCATTATGTTTGCATAGAAAAGAGACATCTGCACGACTATTTGCATCCGCACGAAAAGGGCCGCGTAGAGGACTACGTTGTTGAAGGTTGACAAGAAAGAGACCACGATGAAGAGGAAGCTCGACCAGTAGGTGTTGTTGCACCTTTGAACTTGCTCGTCGATGCTGTGCAACTGCTTATGCAACTTCAACAAACTGGTCTTGCGGAACAGGCGGGGATTTTGTATTGCTCGTTGAGCAGTATCACTTACTTCTCGCAACCTATATTTCATAAGATGACACAAGATGTAGAAGTAAGCCATGTTCCAAAAGTACGAACTGAACGTATAATATGAAGATATGGCAAATATGATACTCCACGGAAGGCCAAACAGAAAGACTTCGGTCGGGGTGAAGTTGACCAAGATCGGTAATATTGACATGGTGAGGGAGACGAAAAACACTAAGCAAGTGTTGAAGCTGGTAAGGCTAAGGAGAACGCGCGATTTTAGAATCAGATTGAGGATGTACTTGGGATTGCGAAGACCTGCTCGAACTGGAGAGGTTCTACCTGCCAAAAAATCGTACGATTTTAAGAAATCGGGTTTGTGGTTCAGGTAATAACGGACAAAGTTTATTGCCAGAATGCTAATTCCGGTCATCATGTATTGTGTGGCAGCGATGTTGATATGATTCTTGGCTCGAATGAAGTACATGTAATCACCAGCATAGACAAAGTACTGTCGGTTCGAAGTGGACACAAACAGCGAAACTAGACTGCGGATAAAGTAAAGCATCTCCATGAAGAAGATGAAGTACGGGTTGAAGTAGAACTTGCGACTGACATGGTTTGCTTTGAAAAGAATTATTCCATGAGAGTAAAGGTGAGTTCCAGCGCTTTTGATGGTCAAGTTGGGACCTAGCCTGTGGTACGGATTGATGGCACTGCAATCAGGCTTGATTGCAGCTTTAATGTTAATTCGCTTTCTGCTCAAAGTGTTCATTCTGTCTGACTAATTTAAGTGAGCGAAATGTGAGCACTCAGTTGGCCGCATTCTGTCTACTCAGCCATCTCACATTAATGTGAAGTGTCCATCTTGCTGGTATTGATCGTTCACTCTACAAGCTACACACTAATCCGTGTCGAGCTGTGTCTGCAAACTTAGAATTTAGTGCTCTCTAACATTCAACTTGATTTATGCGAGTGTTTCTGGTGCGTTATACTACGGCTCGAGCGTTAATTACATTGGGCAATTAATTTCCACGAGATAATTCAATGATTTTGAGAAAGTATGCAATCAGCAGACTGAAAATCTGAAAAATTGAGTTCATTTGTCATTAATGTATTGGAAAACTGACCAACTTACCTCGTAGAATCGGAAATAGTTTATCACGAATAGATTCAAAAAATAGAATCCAATTTTACGGGTGCTGAGCGCTTCGATTATAGACAAAATCTGCCCGATAAGAGCATGGTTGTTGATCAATATGCTCGGTTTCGCTCAATTTATCTCAACTTACCTTGACCAGGTTTGATGCATTATAGGCTGTTTTGGTAGCGCTGTAGAATGTCAATTGGATTCGACTCGACTCGTGGTGGACCACTGAGGCAGTGTTGAGTACAAAGAAGATGGCACTACTGGAGAGCAGGGTGGCGTACACCAATGAGATCTTCACCACAATGTTCATGTCCACGAACAAAGCAGTGTACATGACCGTGTTGTTGAAAGTAGAGAGTAGAACAATCGCGATAAAGAGGTATTTGCTCCAGTAGGTGTTGTTGTACTGACATACATCGTTGCTGATGCTCACATACTGACGCTGCAGTTGTCGAAGGTGCCAGTTCCTGATTGGACCGAGTTGCAACAACTTGGTGACTACGTCGTTTGTCTCTCGAATGCGATACTTGATGAAGTGACACAAAATGTAAAAATAAGTCATGTTCCAGAAATATGAACTGAAGGTGTAGTATGATGATATGGCAAAGACCACACTCCATGGAATACCAAACAAGATGTTCTCTAATATGGTAAAGTTGAGCAGTGCCGGCACTAGAGACAGGATCAGTGAAACGAAACACACCAACTTGGTGTTGTACCCAGTCAGGCGGATTGCCCTTCTCGACTTGCGAACAATGCTAACTATGAACTGTCGATTGTGCAGTCCTGAATCGGCGACGGTTGTTTTTCCGGCCAAAAAGTGAAATGGTTTCAAAAAGAGTGGCGGTATGTTGCACTTGTAGTTGAAGTAGTTCAAAATCAATATGTTGATGCCGAGCATCATGTATTGTGTTGCGGCGATGTTGATGTGTGTCTTTGCTCTAATGAAGAACATAAAGTCACCTGAATAGACAAAGTACTGTCGATTCGAGCTTGGTACCAACAAGGAGATCAAACTCCGAGTAAAGTAAAGCATTTCCATGAAGAAAATGAAATATGGATTGAAGTAAAACTTTCGTTTTATGTTTGGATCCTGGAAGAAGAAGAGGCCGTTCTGGTAAAAATGGGTACCTGCATTGGCCACAATCAATTGTGTTGGCAGCGGATGGTTCTGTTTGATCCATTCTTGACTTTTTTTACTTCTTCGTCGTAAACGTTCCATATTGTCTCAATGAATGAAATGAGTGTATTGAGTTTAAAGCAATTTCATTTCACTCCATGTCATGTCACATAAAGTTTCATTGGCGAAATTGTTTTATTATGCAAACCAAAGTTCTCGTGGTCCATCGATTGGCAATGCTATTTGCATTTGTTCTACTGTCGAGGCACACCAAAAGTGAATCAAATGCAAAGGCTCGTTAGAGTCTCTTGAAGAATGGAGTGTGCCATTGACGTAAATTGAGTGGCCTCGAGGTTTGGTATTTCGGTTGGGCTTGTGTTGACTTGCTTTGACTTAATTATCACTTCAAAACATCTCGTGTGGAGTGTGGCCAACCAAAATTCATTTGTCTTTGTGACTACCGTGGAAATTTGCTTGTCGGCTATCAATTTTCTCATCTTTGGGCCACACACTCACGCAATCAATGGCGCCAATGTATAGTATCACAATCGAAATTGTTGGAAAATTTTGTCAGTCAAACATATGGCGGATTGATCGTACAAAGTAACAAGCAAACAAACCTAAAAGTTGAAACAATAAATTACCGACTTTAAAATTAAACTAATGTTTGTAATCAAAGCCAATCCAATTTATTTATGGCTTTTCTCAACTTATGGATTTGTAAAGACATTGTCGTCAGATCGACATGTACCTTATACCAGGTACTTAATTTTTCTGTTTGTAGGAACAAATCATTTTCTTAGTCAAAATCAGGTACGCTTCGACATTGTTTTGAACGACCTTTAAAATTTAAAGTTCAGTATATACAGTACATATGCAAACAATATCCACCGAGTAATATAAAGAGGTTTTTAGTTCTACCAAATCTGGAGCATGCAACAAATAAAAGACCTTGCGAATAACACTCTTCTTCGGAATGAATTTGAACGTAAAATCGTGGAACCATGGCCAATATCATGGAAACAGATATAATATTATGGAATTAAAAATTAAAATTGGCCATAACGAATATATTTGCCATACTCCGATTTCTTGTTCATAAAAAATATACCTTTAAAGGTATCGATAAATTTATCGATAAAATTTTCACTTCCTTCTTCACAATTCACGGCGACACCTGCGTTGATTGCTTTGATTTTTTTGTTTCCTCTGGCTCTGTGTTATTATCATTTTCTATCAAATTTAGAAGAGGGATTGAATTTATTTCGAAGCTCGGGCGAGTTCATATCTTCATGACCAATGTCATCATTGTCATCCTTAATGATAGAATTATCAATTTTCTCCGAGTTTGGAAATGCACCGATATGGACAGAAATGGCAGATTTAAATGAGAAATTTACGTTTATAAAATTTTCTTCAGATTCAGACTTTTGTTGTTATTCTTATATTCTACGAAATTTTCGATGGATTTTCGATTTTCAGTTAATGTAAAGTGAAGTTCATCTTTACGATTCAAAATTCCAGTAGACAAAAACTTTTCATAATTTGCAAAAAGGCCCAAAAGTGCCAAAGGTGATGCATCTTCAGAAAAAAACATTCAATTAAATTTCATATAAAGTATTATAATGATTGCTTACTCTGAAAATAGGCAAAGTCCTCCTCAAAAATTGCTCAATATTCGGCTAATTGATCACACTCTTCGGCAGCGTTCCACATAATAAAATCGTTCATTTCAAATAATAATGATACTATCGGTTATAGACTACAACTTGTAGTCAGAAAGTGACAAGGAATATTGATGAGTGGACGAGGTAGGAAGATGAGGTATATGATTGAATTCAATTTTAAAGCAAAAGCTTCAAAGCCCAAACTCAAAGCAAAAAAATGAGGGAATCAAAAATCTATAAAATGAGCCAGCAACAAGCCACACGGTGAACATTTTTTAAATTTTGTATATAAATATATTTCTGCAGTTGATAGTCAACGCCTTCGCTCTCATGTCAGTTTCTCTTATTGTGGCACTTTATTATGACACTTTCTAATTTTGTTTTTTACAGCTAAACCAAGAATTTATAACTAATTTAGAAGAAAATAGTCTTGATGTTGATATATCAGACATTCATGTCGATAATGATTCTAAAATCTTAGTAGCAATTCTGGATAAACTTCATGCGAAGAACAGCTCTCAACTACGACTGAAGATCACTCAATTTTTCCACGCTGCTATAGATTCTAATGAAGCATTTCAAGATGATTTTATCTAATTAATAATAACAAATAAATTATATGCTTACTTCAATGTAACGATGAGTCTTTCTTCTGGTGAGATTACTCTATTGCTTGTTTGGCCGATGTAAGGGCTAATTCCTTGTAGAATATAATGAAAAGTCGATAATTTCATTCTGAAAAATTTTCGAAAGATATCTTTATGACTAAGAAAGCATGTTGAAAGCTGCTTGCGAAATAACCAATCGAATCGCGAAGTGAGAAATTAGGATGCGCTTAAAATCGCCTTTTACGTTTCTTCTTCTTTTCCTGTACCACCAGTGCCAACTCTTTTCAAAACTCTATTCTGTAGTTTCAAATTGCGATACATTTCTTTAGCTTTATCATATAAAATATATATTCTAAAGAATTCATTCTTCAAAAAGCTTGAATGCACTGTAAAACCTAGAAATAACCAAAATACTGCGAATAGAGTCTATTCCTCGTGCATTTGCAGCAAATGATTTGCTTATGTTTTTGAACATTGTATAAATTTGGCATGCCATTGCAATTGCATTGTTCTGGCAATGGCTCATGCAATGGCTGAATTTACATTAGAGCGTCTATCCGCGTCTGCGGCCAGGCGCGTCTGGGGAGCTAACGTTGGCTGTAGAGTACCAACTTATATGAACGGTATCGAGGTCGCCAGACGCGCAACTGATCGCAGTGCAATTTCAAATATTTTGAAATTTTCGCGTCAGACGCGAGAGCCGCAGACGCGGATAGACGCTCTAATGTAAATTCAGCCAATGGCATTAATGGGCATTAATAATGGCGGAAACATGTCGGTTTACGATACTATCGAAATCGTCCCCCTTAAAATTTTCTTGCGCGGCTTATTGTTGTGCGTTAAAGTTTTAGTTTTGTCGTCGACGTCAATTTAAATTTAAATTCACTTTTGTCTCCGCCTAATTGCAATCAGCGTTTGTTTCTATTTGCTCGAGCTGTTCGCCTCGTATGTGTGTCTGTTTATTAAACGAATATCGTGCAAACGTTTATTGTTTTAACTACCAGCCTTGTTTATGTGATTTTATTGTTCAGTTTTATCTCAGACATCAGACGATTATCGAATATTAAGAAACGAAAATCGCCTGGAGAATTTCGTCGTTGACTGAATTTCTCATTTTCAAGATTTATTAAATTTATTAAAGATTCAATATTTTACCTTATAAAGAAGCACATTGCACGTACAGTATACTGAGTATCGCCGGGCGAAATTGTCAACGTGAAGATCACATCGAAAGACTCTATCGTGAAGAACAAGTAAAAATTATTGTTGATAGGTTTGTTTGAATTTTAAAATGATTATTCTAAATTAAATTGTTCTTTCAGTTGGTCATTTCATACGAATGAGAATTCCACTCAGAACGATCGCGTCGATATCGAAGATGCTCATAATTCTCAAGAAAACCTAACTCAACATGAACATGCACTTTCAAATACCTTATTCTTAATGTACGATCTGATCCTTTTTCAAATGCACCAAACATTTCAAATTTCTTAAACGAATTGGATTTATCTATTTTAAGGATGATCGTGGCTATGCTGAAGATAGCTTCAATGTTATTTTAGAATCTCTATTTAATAGTGGACCCAAATTTGAATCTTTTAAACGATTCACTCTTCCTCTTATTGGCCATCTCTTTAAAATTCATCCAAACGTAATTGAAATGAGTTATTTGATTAGCCTGTGCAAAAAGTTTGTCTTTAGTGAAGCTTTACAAACAAATCATATCAAACTATATGGCACTTTTATTCCTCCTAATAAAATTGAGATAAATGGTGCTGAGAATACTTAATATTGAGAAGCAAATTGCAACATATCGTTAATCAATCCGAGAAGCCATTTGATGCCAAGAAGGAATTTGATGTCTACGATTCTCAGTTTTGTTGTGTCCAGAAAGACGAAAAATAATTGAATGAATATTCACAATTGAATTTGGTGGTAACAATTTCAATGTAACAAAACGAGCGAAAATATTTCTGCCATGTACTGCAGCTTCACCAACATGCAAATTAAAAATAGACTCAAAAGACATGATATTTACTTTTGATTGCAAACGGTGACAAGATGGCCAAATCGCTTCTCTCAACGATATTCTTCAGTTGGTGATTAAGGATCTGAAACATTTGATGCCGAAGGAGAAGCCAAAAGTGGAAGCCAAACAAATTGATCAATCGGTGAAGGACACCTTTGTGCCATTTCAAAATTGAATCGTTTGTAACCACTGGACAATTCACTCACTAAGGCGAACAAATCTAATTCGAAGGTGATAGTAGGCCATATTTAGTGAAAGATCGCCGAATATGGATTTGGATAGCTTTAAAAATCTAATTAACTCGCATCCCGAATTGGCACATGAAGTCATCTGTTCTACTATTAAGAGATTTAAAAAAATGTTGATATAATGTTATGAAATAAAATATATTGTTTATTGAAATTTGACTCGAGCGCGCCGACTAAACTAAATGTAAATCATGTACATTGAGTTTGTTGGAAAACGGTTCCACAAAGTATTTGGACACCAGCAGTACCACAAGAGCAAGGGTCAAACTGATCGGTAGGGCAGGGAGTGCTTTTTTTACTATCAACAACACGAGAGTGAAAAACATACCAATCAACACGAAAATTGACACGAGCAGAACGGTGAGTACTACTGAGTAGTCGATGAGATATGGCCCAGGTTTTGCCGACCAACAATGAGTAAAATATCAAATCGTCCATGCCGAGTTTGGGACGAAAATCGGACGAGATCTTTGCATATCGGTCTGGAGTGTCATTTTGGGAAGACATGTTGAGCCAGTAAACCATTGTCGAGTAAAGCATCACTTCCGGCAACTTCATCACCTGTTCTTTGTTTTTGGAGCGGTTTTGGAGGATCTCGATAATGCAACGAAGTGGACCACAAGGAGAAAGTACCGCAAAAAGGTCCCAAATTAACGCTCCCAGCAAGAACCAGCTGGTGGTGACGGGAGGCAAAATAGTGATCAAATGTAGGCTCACTAAACTGGCAATTTAAATCAAATATGCTTGACGGATCACTTTGGGGGAGTCCAAGAAATAAAACAGGAACAGTGCTATATCAAATATACAACAAAGTGAATAAACAAAAAATCAAATTAAACTTGACAACTTACATGAGGCGGCAATGTTCCAGGCGATGAAACATGAAGTGAACCAGTCGAATGGAGTGTTGAATGCAGTGAGAATAATTTGTAATAAATACAATGTGGGGAAAAACACTAAACCACACATCAACATGCCATTGCCAATCATACACCATGCGAGCTTGAAGTAGAAAACCAGTACCAAGACAAAGGTCATAATTACACGTACTTGATGGGACTTGGCTCTGGGATGTACAAGTTTCGGTCTAGATAGACAGGATCCACGTTGATCATTACGGGATATGTCTTGATGAAGGCCTCTCGTTTAGGAGGTTCTCCTTGTGGTACGTCCGCTCGAGGAGGGGTTGTCGATCGGTCTTGACCATTCAGTGTCGCTGTACCTCTCTTGCGTACATGTGCTGGTTCGCCAAACACCGGGTCGTTCGACTGGTTCTCCTGTCGGGTTGCTGGTCGTGACTGATCTTGACGAGTTGGTCTTGGTTGAGCTGGTACTCGTATAGGATCTGACACTTGGTGTCGAGGTCGAATAGGTGGTGTCATCGGGTGACTCTCTGGTGACGCTGGCCTGTCTTGCCAGTTTACGAGTTTGACTCGTGACAATGATGGCCACCACACAAGACACGACTGACGCATTTATGGCCTTGGTGCCAAGGCTTTGTCCTTCTTCTTCCACTGCAAATGGAACCGAGTATTGGAGAGAGCCTTGGTGTTGGAGCAAACAGGTCTTCGGGGAGTCCAAGCGGGCGACTCGTCTACGAAGAACAACCAGGTCTTGAGGAGTACAATCGGTTGACTCAGCCACAAGAGCACGACAGCAGGTCTCGGGGAGTCAAAGCGGTTGACTCAGCCACGAAGAGCAAACAGGAAAGCACACGAGAAGGTCAAAGTTCATTATTAAAGCGAAAGAACAAAACAGTACAGCTTAGGACAGAGCAAGTGCAACGATATATGAGCACTAATGAAGTTCTCTGTTGAGACATGTTGCTCGAACATTCGAGATTCGAATGGTGACTCAAGAGTCTCACAAATCTCCTTTTCCAACACTTTGTGACAAATTTCAGGCTGATGGCTACAGGCCATGCTGACAAAAGCACAAACCAACATGAGTGTGATCACGATTGGAATGCCCACCAGCAGAATGGGTTTGCCATTGTATATATGTCATTCAGACTCAATCCAGCATCAAGCGTTTCTTCACTGAGTGACGATTCG
This sequence comes from Rhizoglyphus robini, assembly GCA_023373905.1. Taxonomy (NCBI): domain Eukaryota; kingdom Metazoa; phylum Arthropoda; class Arachnida; order Sarcoptiformes; family Acaridae; genus Rhizoglyphus; species Rhizoglyphus robini. The sequence continues at coordinate 3,288,303 of JAKIJQ010000007.1, read as the reverse complement.
GGATTTTTTTGGCTGTCCTCACTGTGAAACTGTTTGGTGTCTTCAGGCAAAGAATTTCCACCAAGCACCGTTCGAATATTTAAGACACTTGATCCTGAAATCTCTGCAATTCTTCTTGCTGCCTATGATTCGCAGTTTAGCGATCCATTCTTTCATAGTTTGTTTGACTACAAGCCACAAGACATAGATGATTCACTGGTCACCAAACTGAGCGATCTTACAGTTACACTTTCTAAGTAGTGATGTTATTTACGAATATTCGAATATTCGAATAGGATTTTCGCATAGTATTCGAATACTAAGATATTCGAATATTACCGAAATTTCAAAATTTAGTATTCGAATATTCGCGAATAATATTCGAATATTCGACAAGTATTCGAATACCTATCATAATTTTTTTAATCAGATAAAACTTGTTTTTCCGCTGTATTTTTTATGATTAGACATTTCCCCCAATTTGAAGGATTTAAGGATTCTCAAAATGAGTTTGTAAAATCTTATATTTCAATTGTTCTGGCAGTTTTCATCAAATTGGATCATAACCCTCAAATGGCTTGGCTTGAGGATTCCACAAATAGAGTTCGGGAAGTTCCACAATTTGGTTGGTAGATTTTGTCACTCAATTGATTCGTCGTGGCGTGAACATGAAGCACATTACAAAACAAAGAATAGAATAACTAAAGCAATCGAATCAAATGATGGATTTTAATCCAAATTTATTAATTATTAATTGGTTCATATTTCACAGACCGACTGGTAGATGCCTTACACCGGACAGAACAGACATTCTCCATTCCATCCTTGACAACAAACAACACTCGACAAGGCACGGGTTATGGTGCAATGCCAGTATTTGTCACATATTGACAGAAAACAATAGCCCGAGATGTGTAGACAATTATCAATAAGTATAAGATAAGTTTAATTCGATAAAATTTACCAACTCAATTAGGAAATCCCAAGCCTAATTTGTAGATAAGATTCAAACACTCGAGTAAATGATCATTTGAATTCTTCAAAACTCCTCTATTGGAATTTGTAATAAATTATTCAGAATAAGATTTTTTAAACTCATTTGTGGAATCCTTTCATCCGGCCATTTGGGAGGAATGCCTCAAACAACCAATTATGAGAAATGATTTAACTAATGTATCAAGAATAATCCAAACCATTATTTTGGAATCACGTTCCAATATTCAAATTGTCAAATTAACTTCAATTGGATCATTTTCCTTTCTGATAAGAACAACAAGATTATTCGTATATAGGTTATATTCGATGATCCAATTGGAACATTTTCCAAGTAAATTATCTAAGTAGGCAACATTTACGGTGACTCATTTGCCCTTAGCCATAGTGGCCTTTGTGACGTTAAAAATTCCGAGAATAACACTTAAACTTTCATTGTCATTGTCTTACACCACATGTAATGAGCAAACTTGCTAAGGTGAAGGTGGTAAACAAGTTCTACACGAGCTGGCTATTACTTTGCCTAGACACTTTATCAAATCCGACAAAATGAACTCAAGTCAGGCTAACAGGCACAATGTGTATTTCAAAACACTAACTAATTAAGAGTAAATTGACTTAATTTGATTGTGATAATATTCGAATAATATTCGAATTATTCGAATACCAACGAAAGCAATATTGAATATTCGAATATTCGGAAATTTTTCAAAACTGCAGTATTCGAATAAGAATATTCGAATATTCGCGAATATTCGAATGCCGTATTCGATTTTAACATCACTATTTCTAAGGTATTTAGGCACTTTCCATTGTGTTTCAATATTGATTAAAAGTTTATACTTGTGTAGTTTCTTTACTTCCAAATGACCAAACAAGAAGGACAAATCGAACCAGAATTTGATTTTGTACTGTTATGAGTGACCCAACTAAGTGTAAATAGAATTACGTACCATGTGAATTAGCCCTAGACAGTCAAGCATGTAAATAGACTTTTCCTATGTCCTGTTCCTCTCACTTGTTGTCCTGTCTGCCTAGCGCACGGTCGCTAGCTCTAACGAATAAATCTGTTTTCATAATATGTACGAAATCTGACTTTGTGCTTCTTCCAGAAAGTGTCCACTTGTCATCTGTTTGAAGGCAATCTCGTTCTCAAGAACGTTCCTTTTACATTTACCACTCCATTCATGTTAGATAACAAGCAAGATATTTTATCATTGCGTTCTGCTGAAGTGCGAAATGCAATTTTCGGAATTGTCTCACACGCAACTGGAAAGATATTCAAATGTAACTTATCTGACACCTTATGTTGGAAAAGGAGATTTGTGTGCCCCTTGAACTGACATTCGAATGTCGAATTCGACCAACATGTCTCAACAGAGGACACCATTAGTGCTCATATATCGCTGCACTTGCTCTGTCCTGAGTTGTACTGTTCTTTCGCCTCAATAAAGAACTTTAACCTTCTCGTGTGCTTTACTGTTCTGCTCTTTTGGACGAGTCACCCGCTTGGACTCACCAAGACCTGCTTTCGTGCTCTTGTAGACGAGTCACCCGTTTGGACTCCTCAAGACCTGGTTGCTCTTCGTGGACGAGTCACCCGTTTGGACTCCTCAAGACCTGGTTGCTCTTCGTGGACGAGTCACCCGCTTGGACTCCCCAAGACCTGTGTCCTGCTCTTGTGGACGAGTCACCTTTCGGACTCCCCAAGACCTGTTTGCTCTCTGTGGCCGAGTCAACCGCTTGGACTCCCCTATCTGACGCACCTTACACGGGCTATCCCAGCATTAATTGGATTGAAATTGAAGCAAACAATCAGACCGAGAAGTATTAGTTGCTGAAGAATGAGTGTGTGTTCAGTCAAACAACGATTGACGAGGTGAGCTCTCCATATTTTGATTACGCCGTGGATGGACAAGAAGAAATAAGCAAATGGATTAATGTGCACAAAGATTTTCTGTTTTCAAGTGTGGTTGAAAGCAATTACGACAATAACGAGCAGCCTGCAATCATCATTTTTGTGCGACCATCGAAGTTATATGAATTTCTAATTCTTATTTTGGGAATCAAAATGTTTTAACAATTTTTTGTTTTTGTTTGGCTAAATTTATGAGCAAACATTCAGATCAGCTATTTGTTTCAATAGATCAATAAATTTTTTTGCTTTAATTTAACATTATAACACTTTCACAGTTACTTTTAAATATACATTTTATATTTATTTTGATTAATGATGACAGCATAATGTGTTAACACTTTAGAATTCGAAAGCTTAGAAAGCACATAATCCTACGTGAGCCCTTTGTGGATTTCTATTACCTTTACTCTGATATTATAATATCCTGTAGGCAAAGTTCAAGTCTGATAAGTTAAAAAACCACATCTAGATTAGGACAAAAAATTAATTTAAAGCAAGTCGCCATTATCAAAACATAAGGTAATGACTAATATGTTTACATTGTGGTTAGTAGCATTTACGGCCATTACATTTGAATTTGCACATATTCAGTGAGAGTTAGTAGCCAAATTCATAATTTCCAACATATTCGGCAGACAAGATTGGCAATGTACTTGGTGCTGCACCCAGTTGGTCTATAAATAGTGGTGCTTTGTGGCAATGATTGGCTTGTTGCTCTCGCATCTGTCTCTGTTGTGCCCAGCACTGAACATTCTGTGCATGGCTCAGTGTAATTATTATGTCAGTCCGGGCAGACTTCGGCATGCTGCAACGTCGTAGCCTTCGAACGGTCGCATTCCGTTGGCGCAGAACGAGATCCATTCTTGAAATTGCTGCTGCTCACTCATTGCCGGTTGTTGTTGTTGTTATTGCAATCTGCCAAGGCATAATAATATAATTAATTAGTGTTGCCACTAAACAGTTCACATCACCGTTTACTGTACCACTCGACACAACATTGCGATTTGTATTGCCAAAAAGTATTGCCAATCGGCAATACTCTCTGCTCTCATGCCCAATCCACTTATTGGCTTGCCTGCATTACTTTGCTGATTGCGGCAGCCACTATCGACAAGTTAAATTCCATTAATTGACTTGTTTGAAACAAATCACTCACCACCAAATAGTTAGACCATTGACTGTTTTTTCATGTCAACTCTTCTCAACCGATCCAATGCTCAGGCTGGACTTAATCTCGACGAGCGAATGTGTCCACTGCTCATTAAGTGCTCAGTGCCATTGACTTGTTCGACATGGGCAAATTGAAACATTTCGAGATTGTGTTTCACTCCGAGAACGACGTTTACTATCCTGGAGAACAAGTTCGTGGCAAGTGTCTGTTAGAACTGCGAAATGAACTCAAGATAAAAACTGTGAAGGTGTCCATGCGAGGAGTGGCCCGAGTACACTGGACCGAGGCACAAAACTCTACAAGCAACCTCGCAGTCTACACTGAGCACATCAACTCAGAGATCGAGTACTTTTTCGAGAAAAAGACTCTCTTTGATTCGGGTAATAAACTGATTTTGCGATGGAGCTTTACTACTTATATCTGACCGAAAATGTTGCATAATGCAATTGGATGCTGGCACCTAATAATGGTCTGTCCTTGCAGATGAGACTGGCACAAGCGACATTCTTAGCAAAGGAGTACACCAATTTGAGTTCTCGTTCCAACTACCATCTAGGTATGTTGTACACAATGTCCCACACGCTTTTCATTAAATGATTATTTTACTCAGTGGCATATCGACTTCATTCGAGGGCAAATATGGCAATATTCGGTACTGGATCAAGGCAGAGATTGAGAAGCCTTGGTCCTTCGACTACCGGACCAAAAAAGCATTCACGCTCATTAGTCCAATCAACATAAATCGTCCTGAATATTTGGTAATACCGTGGAAAATATGTCACACGTCAATATAGTGTTACTTGCAGATTCCTTTGGAGAAAAGTGTCGAGAAGACTTTTTGTTGTCTCTGGTGCACTCCTGGACACATTGCACTATATGCCAAAACAGAGAGGGCCGGATATTGCCCTGGTAAGTCCTTGCTTGAAACTTTCATGTTGAAAGTGTTTGCAATGCACCTGTTTATAATTGTATACATCTGTGTTAACGACAGGTGAGTCCATTGCCATTAGTGCCGAATTTGAAAACCACACTCGTCGGACAATCGTGCCTCAGGCCACACTGCACCAGACTCAATTGTTCTTGGCTGGTGGCAAGGTACGTTCGCGGAACATAAAGTTCACCACAGTGACTGGAGTGGCAATCCAGCCACACAAGACTGCCACTTGGGATGGACAACTTCTGAAAATACCTCCGATCTCGCCTTCAATTCTCAACTGTCGCCTCGTCCGTGTTGAATACACAATGCGCATTTCGGTGAACATTCCCCTGGTCGGGTACAAATGTTTTGTGGACCTTCCGATCGTGATCGGCACAGTGCCGTTCCGCCAAACAAACCAATCCACTACTTCGGGCCAAACACCACTTTCGTTGGGAATGGTGAACCGTCTTGCCCAACGACCATATTTGGGACAACAAGCCATTTGCAGGGCACAAACTAGCAGTAATTCCTTGTCGATTCGTGCACGTTCTTGTACGCGTAAGTGTCATTTGACAGAGTACAAACTTTGTTGTTGACTCACGAATTATTGTTCACTAGCTCCACCAACATATGCCGAATGTATCAATGGTTCGGTAGACATTGATGACGAAGACGAGGAGATTATAGGTAACACTCGGTTCACCCCGCGGTACACCTATGTCAATAATCGGTCTTTCTTTCCACCGCCTGCTTATTCGGAGGTTTGTACACTTATTGTGTCTGAATTAATCTGACCTTACTGCATTAGGTCGATCCATATCCTCAATCGTCATGAGCCAACCTCATCGATCGCACATTCTAATTGGCCTACTGGTCATTCACCAAAGCAAATCTATTTTTGATAAACAGTCCAATTGGCATTAAAGCCGTTTATTTATATCAAGTGTCGCTTGGTTCGTTTATTACTTGGCTGAAACTTGTCCATTGCTTTCTCTAATTTGGACTCTGCTTGTTTGATTTCATCTGTTCTCTGATTTGCCCCGGCAAGATTGGCAATGCTTTGGTTAAAAGTCTTTTCGGTACGAAACGAAATTAGTCAGAAATGGCAATTGCTACAAATACATTTGCTTACATTTTGAATAATGACGAGTTGCCGTACAATGTGAAACAGAAGAGCTATTGAGTGTGCATTAGAATGGCTTTTCTTGTGAAGAAACTTACTTAATGTCAGTGGAAATGTGAGTACGGTGAGAAGTAAAGGAGGGATTGTACTGGTCAGCACGGAAGGGTCCGTCAGAATTGACCGGGAAGATGGCTTCGATGTATGAATGAACACTAAACACTTTGGTTACTTGGTTGATACATTATTAGTATTCACTTACTTGGATCATAATGTTCAATTTTTGAAGAAATATGACTTTCACTGCCTTCAGGGTCTATTGATGTAAGTGTTAAAACAAGACATTCTCAACTGCACATAAATGACATACCTGCCACAGTGATGCGTTCAGTGAACTCATTGGGCCATAAACTGGCGACCATTTGACGCAGATTCACTTCCCTCGAATGATCATAACTCTCCTGTGGCAAGTAATGAGGCTGATGAGACCATTGGTGATGAGCGTACATTTGTTGCCGTGAGATGCAAACGTGCAATGTAACAAATGTAACTAAACCGTAAGCCAGAGCCCGATATGGGCTAATCAATTGCAACATTTAGAATCGGTTCAATGTGCGACTGCAGAACATTTGCAGCAAATGCACTGATGTGCCTCGCACATGCTTCTTATATGTCAATGGATGAATTCGTTAATGATCAGTGTGCAAGCTTGCCTATAGGCCGTTGACATTGAATGCATTCTTATCTTGGTTTGATCGAAAGCTCCAGACAAAGAGCGATTGTTTGTTCGATGGTTATCGGGAAGATCACTTGAATTGCTCCACTTGGTTTGACTACACATTCACATTAGACATTCTGTTTATTTTACTATATATTTGATTTAGTCAATTGTACAATTAAGAGAAAGGGCTGGGAATGTCAATAAATAAATAAATAAAGCACTTGGAGTTATCACCTGAACATTGCAACCTTATAACCTGAAAACCGAGAGATATGAATGAAGAAACACAACAACAAATCTATGTCAAATGGAATTGAGGCTATCAAATTGGTTCAAAGCTTTGGACAAACGTCCAGTAAGCTGTTGTACCATTTCTTCAGAACCGTATGGATAGTAATTCAGTTCAAATTTGGATATGTGCCTGCGACGCCTTCTACCAATTAAAGTGGCTGTGCCAGTTGCTGTGCCAGTTATGTTGTTCATTGTCTGCCATTTAAATAAACTAATTAGGTGGGTTTATTACGTCAATTGGGAATTACATTTTGCATCAAAGCAAGAAGCTGAAGAATTTGGGTGAAGAAGGCTGTATGAAAGAGTGAAGTTTGTAATCGTTCAATATATAAAGAGTTTACTTACAAAGAAGCAAGGGCAACAGAATGAGCGAGCCAAATAGTATTGGGAGAAAAGACAGCAATAGTAAAGGCCAGAAGTCGTCCTTTGATTTTCCATGATATTGCACTGGTTGGGCCGAATGAATGTGGACTAAAATGAAATCGATTAGTGTATTGTTACCATGCTCAAGTAAAAATCTTACTGGACTTATATGAATTCGGAGACTCATGACCAGACTGGTAGTCGTAGTTGTCTGCTCTTTCGAATTACAAACAATTAGGTTATCATTGCAGGTATAGCTCTAGACAACGTTACAGTCCGATTTGGCGGTCACTTGATCCGGAGAGTGCTTCGATTCGGAAGTCAACAAATTCCGAGGATTTTGTAGAAAGTAAAACAATTTAGTATTTGTGAGTACTCTTTTCTTATGTTTATGGTCGACTCGTTGTTGGAACTGGTCTTGATCCGAATCAATGTCTGACTCAGAAGTGGACATCTCTTTTGGGACTCGATCGTCCCGAGAAATGTCCGAACAGTGAACAACAGACAAGGCCACACTTGTACACAAAAAGTAATAATTGCACAAGTTTAGCGCCATTTTGGCCACAAACAGAACAAACATGGCCAATTCGGCCTTTTGGTACGCAATCATCTTTGCAAGGACATGATCTTAACTGATCGGTAGTCTAAATGCAAATTCGAAAATGCCCTTTCTTTCCTTCTTTTATAGCTGTGAAATAACTTTTGTTCTCCATCAAAGTGAGATATTTTGTCATGCCAGAGGGGAAACAGACAAATAATCAATTAGGAAAATAAGTACGATGAAGATTTCCATTATAGCACAAGTCGTTGTGCGGTTAGTTATAATTACTACCGGCGTCAGTAACAATTGTTCATCTGAACACATTGTCACATTGCTAACATTGTAAAAAGGTTTGCCGAATGCGGGCAGAGCTGACAAAATGAAAAGATTGTTGGGAAGACATACGATTCTAGTACCGATCAGCGCTTCACTGGAGATCAAGCCTAATTGCCGTGCTAATAGTCACTTAGTGCTTACTACGCCCAACAGTTGCGAAAGAGTGTGGTCATTAACCATTTGACGCCAATGAATAAAATCTATCTAATTGGTGAGGCCTTTCCGGTAAGGTTTATTTAATAGTCACTTCGCTCAAGCATTCGATCAGACAAGTGTTTCAATCGAGCTGACATGAAGACAATAAGACAAATGTGCTTTGTATCCGCACAATGATGTCGGCCAAGTTACATCAGAAATGGTTTGAATTGCGGTGTCATTCAAAGAAGCAGATATAAATATGTTTGTGTGTGCAAATCATTGAAATATACGATAATAATAAGCAAAATTCAAATTGTTGAAGTTGCACAATAGTATTCAAATCAAGCACCAAGCGAGAATATAATTAATTGTTGCGAGTAGGGCACTGGGCAGCAATATGTCCAGGTTCGTTGCAGTTGAAACAATTCTTCGATCGCTCTTTTCGCGGCTCGGTGCAGTCGCGGCTAATATGACCCTCCCCACCACAGTTATAGCAACTCTTTGCTCCAGGTGGATTCGGGCATTCACGGCTGATATGTCCTTCCTGTTGGCAATTGTAACACCGCTGTCCTCTTGAACGAAAGCCGCCATTTCCACCGCCAAAGTTTCCTCTTCCTCTGGTGCAATCATAGCTTAGATGGCCAGATTGTCCACAATTGTAACAACGGCTGTTATTGTTACGAAAAGATGATCCATTAGAGCGAGATTCTGAGACCTTAGTTTCTCCGTCATTGTTTGTGACGCTTAAGTCTTCTGATGGCTGTTCGATATCGGTCATGATTCTAAAAAATAAAAACCAAATTAAAATATAATAGCCAACGGTAAATTTTGAAGAGTAAAAATGTGGCACAGTTAAAAGCATAAACTAAATTATTAGCAAGTATCAGTGACAAGAAATAGGTTTTCAATGTAAAATTAACAAAATGTTAATTTAACATCGAATCTGGACAAAATGTAACTTGATTGGTGGAACCAACTTGGTTCTGTCAAGTCTAGCACACTATTAGCATTGTAATCGCTTACCTAGCGAGGTGTTATCTTCAAATGAAAAGGTAAAAACAAACTAAATCAGAATTAGTTGGACGGGATGATTGAAGGCAAAAGGAAATTGAGAAGAAATTACCACGTGGTAGGTTGAGCGAAATAAACTCTGGGACAGAGAAGCGAGAAAAGCCTGTTTAGTACGAGGCTAGTCGTTTGTGGACTGACACAAATATGCACAGTGCCAGTAGTGAATCTTGCCCTATTCGCACAAAGACAAGATCGCGTCGCGCAACACAGTGCGCATCAACTTTACAAATGTGGACATCATTTGTTTATTTTCTCTTTCTTCTCGGTTCATTTGTGTCACTTTTGTTATGTTGCACAGACGAGAAAGGACGCTCAGTGGATTATTATGTTATTTATAAAATTCCCAAATTGGAAAACTCTCCAAATGTACCTATTCGTTCTGGTTATGGTTATGCTTTTGTCAGCTCAAATGATGCCAGCAAATGGAAACTCTCTAATCAGTCGATCAATAACCCTCAATCGTTTATCGGGAACACCTTGAAATCTCTTTACCAATCAGGAAATGGGAATAACTTTATACTATATAATGATCAGCCACCGAAGGATTGTATGTAGATACAACACAATCTCATTGATAATCTTAACTTTTTTTTAAATAAGATAATTCCTCTTCGCGTTCATCATTGGCCCACGCTAAAGGAATTTTTGTCCTGAATAACAATTCTGGATTTTGGTTAGCTCATTCTGTGCCACGTTTCCCTGATTTGCTAAAAAACAATTACGAGTATCCAGAGTCTGGTAGACAAAATGGTCAAATTTTGATTTGTATTAGTTTGTCGCGAAAGGATACCGACACTATAATCAATATTGGAAGGCATTTACTTTTAATGAAACCAAGTGTATACTCATCAAAATATAATCAAGATTTTGTTAAGAAATACTCAATTTTCAAAGATTTAATTGATAAAAAATGGACCAAAAACCTAACACAGATCAGCAGTATTTACTCAAACAATAGGTGATTTGTTTATAAATAATGAATTACAATTAATCCGAATCTTTATATTTCAGAGTTAATTTTACAATTTTTTCTAAAAGTAATAAATATCAAAAGGACATTTATTCTCAATTAATTGCACCATTTGCAAAAGAAGATCTCTTAGTGCAAACCTGGAGAAATGGAGCTGGCGAAAAACTTGATTCTGATTGCAAAGATCAATATAAGATAATGAATATTGATCAAATTAAATTGTAATAATTATGCTAAGCATTATAATTGAAACTAACTAAATTAATTTTTAGGAACTCAAACATTGACTGGAAATATACGGAAGATCATGCCAAGTGGGCCGTGTCAGTTCAAGCAAAAGACAAAGAAACTTTTACCTGTGTTAGTGATCTAAATCGAATGAAATCTCAATTCAACCGAGGCGGCGGTTCTATCTGCTTTCATTCACCAAACATGTGGTCTGCTCTCAATTCCAGTGTGGAAAACGTCGAACCTTGCCCGCTGAAACAAAGCCGCACAAAAGCTGCAACTAAAGTTCAAAATTGAAATTTTAATTAATTAATTACGTTAAAGTGCCAAAAAACTTTTAGTAAAATATCAGTACAATAAATGGTAATATAGTATAATATATATAATGATATGTCAAAAAATCCAAACCAACTCGCTGACATTAAGTAGATATAAATTCAAAATTCTAATTTGTTTACCCAATCATATTTCCACTTATTCCGGGAATAATAATATTCCCTGTTGATTTTGAGTAACTCTGTTTGTGAAATATACCATTGGTGGTTCTTACTCTCCAACAGCTAATGAAGACTTGCTCATATAGAGCGTATCACAAGAAACCGTTTGCGCTCATTGTGAAACTGTGGAGTGTTTTTGTTTCTTACCGCCAATATTGACGCACGGTAAATCTCGTTAAATCAAATTGTAGCTATGCATATTTTTGGCTGAGTTCCTTGGTCTCCGCATTGACATTTCAAAACAAGGATCTCATCTTAATCTCCATCATTATTGGAATTGGATTTTAGTTTGTTTTTTAAATTTTCTATTGTTTTTACTACCGTTTTACTGTTTTGCTTTGAACCACTGCAAAATGTTCATCAAGAAAGTTATTCTCGACGGATTCAAGTCCTATGGAAGACGCGTAGAGCTTACTGGATTTGATCCATCTTTCAACGCTATAACTGGATTTAACGGCAGTGGAAAGTCGAACATTCTGGATGCAATTTGCTTTGTTTTGGGACTTAACAAGTTAGAAGTCGCTCGTTGTCATTCTCTTTGCGATCTCATCTATAAAAATGGACAAGCCGGTGTCACTGTTGCGTCAGTTACAATTGAAATTGATAATTCTGATCAAAAGTTCACGCAAAACGAATATCGAAATACCCAAAATATAGTTGTCAGACGTGAAGTATGTCACTTTTTATCTACTTATTAATCCCATAATTATATATTTTTCTAATTTATCTTGTTTAGGTTAATTCTAAAAACCAATCAAAATTTTACATAGACGGATTTAATGTCACAAAGGAGAAATTATTGGATTTTTTCCAGTCTGTTTCGCTAAACATCCAAAATCCTCACTTTTTAATTATGCAAGGCAAAATTGTCAAAGTTTCTGCTATGAAGCCTATTGAGGTATCTGATTATAATTGTTTTATGATGATTTTTGATAATTTTTTATTTGTAGATTCTTTCAATGGTAGAAGAAACGGTTGGAGTTAGTATTTATGAAAATAAAAAAAAGCAAAATATGGCTAAAATTGAAAAATATGATATTTCTTTGAATGAGATCACATATATTATTGACGAGTCAATATCACCTAAATTAAAGCAATTAAAAGAAGAAGAGAAATCTTTGGTGGAATATCGCAACGTGACAGCAGAATACGATCATTGCTCAAAAATCTATATTGCTTATCGATATTTAAAGGACAAGGATATCGTCAATAACGCGGATAGGATTATCGCAGAAAAGAATAACTCTATAGAAGAGAAAGACTCCAACAACAAAGCATTAAAAGAAGAACATAAAAAAGTGTTGCGCGATATGGAGGAGCTTCAGGAGAAACTTAATCAAGAGATTGGAGGAAATTTGAAAGAACTCGAATCTGATCTCAATACTAAGCGTAATCACATGGAACGAATCAATACAAATAGAAAGCTGAAAACAGATAACATCAAGGAAGAACAAGATAAGATGAATAAGCTGAAAAAAACTTATGATAAAGACAACAAAATTTTACAGCAAAAGAAAAAAGACTGCGAAAATGCAAAAGGGAAATTTGAAAAACTTAAAGAAGAAAATGTCACTAACGAGAAAAATCTTGCTCAAGCAGAAAAAGATTTCCAAGCTGTTACGCTTGGTCTGTCTAAAGGACGGGATGGTGAAGAAGCTGCCACTTTAGCTCAGCAAGTCATGACTGCCGGTGACCAGCTATCGACTGTTGAAGCAAATTTGAACCGTTCCAGGCTTGTGATTGAACATACCCAGAAAGAGGTTTCTCAAAAGAAACAAAAGGTTAAATCCGACAACGACTCTTATTCGAAAAGTACTAGAGAGATCGAAATAAAAACTAAGGAGATTGAACTTATTCAGCAAGAACTTGATCAAATCGATTTCTGTGAAGAGCGCTTCAATGAGGTTAAGACTAATTTCAATCAAAGTAAAAGAGACTACCAATTGCTACAGGATAAGCGCAATCAATTACAAGCTGAAGTACCACTTGCGACATTTAAATATTCGAAACCATCTCCCACTTTTAATGACAACGATATAATTGGACTTGCATGTGATTTATTTACTTTAAAATCTCCCGAATATGCTTTAGCTATTGAAAAAGTATGTGGTGGAAAATTGTTTAACGTGGTGGTCCCTAACCAAGAAGTCGCCACAGCTCTTATTGATCGTGGAAATTTACGAGAACGAAGAAATTTTATTCCTCTTAATAAAATTCGAAGTCGTGAGAGGGATATGAAGGTAATAAGACTTGCCGAACGTTTGGTCGGGAAAGGCAATGTTCAATTTGCCATTAATATGGTTGAATATGACGAGAGTTTAGAAAGTGCTATGTCTCATATTTTTGGAGATACTCTCGTCTGTGAAAACATTGACATGGCCAAGAAAGTTGCATTTGCTGATGGCATTAAGAAAAGAACGGTCACTTACGATGGCGAAGTTTTAGATCCAATGGGAACTATGTCAGGAGGAGCTGTTAAGAGTGGTCCTCAAACTTTGAATATAATTTCTGAGCTTAAAATGGCCAAGGAAGATTTGGCGAAGCTCCACATACAAATCCAACAAATTGAAGAAGAATATGAGAGGCTAAATCGACTTTCAAAACAATATTTCGAAAAGAAGTCTAAATTTGACTTAAAAAGCCGAGAAATTAATTTGTTGCAACAAAGCTTGACCGAAAGTAATCATTATGTTATGATCAAAGAAATTGAAGAAATGGAGAATTTACTGGAACAAGAAAAGAAAAATATCATTCAATACGAAGCAGAAAAGAAATCGATTGCCAAACACAAAAAGGACTTAGAGAACAAAATTAATAATGCCGAGGCTATTCGTGATAAGGAACGTAAAGAAGCTGAAGAAGCCATGAAATCTGCAAGGAAGCTTTTTGAAAACTCTACTAAAAAGTTACAAAAAGAAGAGCAAAATCTAGAAGTTTTAAACCAAGAAATTAAACACCACGATGAAACGTTGACTAATGTTGAAGGTCAATTAAATAAACTTCAGTCCGATATTGATTCCATGATGGGCGAAGTTAAGGTTTTTGATAGTGAAATTGAGTCTGCAACAACAGAAATCGATCTCGCAGAATCAACATACAACGAATACAAAAAGACTTTGAACACAAAATCTAATGAAATTAAAAAACTCCAGAAAAAGATAGATACATTGAAAAACACACTTGATGAGAACGAAAACCAAATGAAAATATTGCAACATGAAATTGAGGATACGAAAGGTTCAATCAAGGAAGCAAAAAACAGTTTGAAAAATACACTTCACAAAAACCCTTGGATCAAAGACGAAGAGAAGTCATTCGAATCACCTGATTCAGAGTATCGAGTGCTTCAGGGAAACTTTAATGCTGAGGAGTTTCAAAATAGGTTGGCTTCTCTCAAATCAAAGAAGGCTTCCTTGTCCAAGTCAGTTAACATGAAGGCTAACATCATGCATGGCGAAAAACAAAAAGAATTCGACGAATTACTCAAAAAGCGCGATATCATTCTACAGGATCGTAAGAAACTAATTAAATACATCGAAAACGTGGAGAAAGAAAAGGATACAGAGTTAAGAAAGGCATGGGAGAAAATCAACGAATCCTTTGGACACATTTTTAGCATTTTGCTGCCGGACACTTGTTGCAAGTTGGTTCCTGTCAACAGCAAGACTATCAAGGATGGCCTGGAAATCAAAGTTAAATTTGGTCAGGTTTGGAAAGAATCTCTTTCTGAACTAAGTGGAGGTCAGCGGTCTTTGGTTGCACTGTCACTTGTGTTGGCTTTACTCAAATACAATCCTGCCCCTTTGTACATTCTTGATGAAGTAGATGCCGCCTTGGACCAAAGCCATACCCAAAACATTGGACTCATGATTAAGCAACACTTTAAAAACTCTCAGGTATGTTTGGTTTTTACATAACATTTGACTAACTATCTTTTCATATGTAGTTTATCATTGTTTCTCTGAAGGACGACATGTTCAGCAATGCAAATGTTCTATTCCAGACCAGATTTGTAGATGGTTATTCGACTGTTTTGCGTCGATAATCGAATGTTTTTTACATTTAAATTTGCCTGTAAATCGACTATAATAAATTAAATTCGAACTTATTTACTTATATATAGCACAACGTAGTAAGTAATATGATAATTTTGTCTGTAGTTTAATGGCGACTTACTTGATCTATTCGAGCACTAGTACCAAGAATGTGCCTGTGGGACTTGTTCTCGGTGATGTTTTTCTTTCCCAGACGATGAGTTCGTTCAATCCCCTGGCGAACTCTGTTCAATTGCGAATTCTCAGAGAGGAAGACAAAGATCATCAACATTTGACCGAGCTTAGTAAAAGTCCTCGTTTCTTTACTATCAAAGTGAATGGTAGATTCGACATTGGATCTTTGATGGGATTTTCAGGCAAACAATGTTACCACTTCAGCATGAAGACTTGGCTCATTCTATACGTGACTCCTCGAATTATCGCCAACGGAAATGAGAAATGTCTGCACGAGAAACAGCACAATCTATTGGTCCAAGGCGATGTTCGGCTTGTGATGGACGACACTTCGTGTAACATCTACCTGCTCCGAGGTTATCTTTATGATAACGGCCAGTTCTGGGCTCAAAACAAGGAGCACTCGCTTAACCTGGTAAGTGATTGTTTTATGTCACTGGTATTAATGCCATTTTTCTAGAACATGATAGAAGTGAACAAGATGACCGATTGTAACTGGATTAACATGCCCGTGCCTAGCGCTAAAGAGTCATTGCCTATTTTGGGTAAACAAATGACTCAGTCTTCTGCTCCAGGCAGCAAACCGGGTCAGTCTGACCTGGTCTATGTTGGAATGCTCAAAAAGGCAGAACTGGTGCCACAAGAACCAATTGCCTTGATCACTGGGACAATTCGCCCAGCTCCCATCGAGCCGTATAGATTTGGCAAGAGTAAATTCGACTTTGAATTGCTCTATACCACCAATGTCAAAGGAAGTGCCTTGCAACAGCAAATTGAAAGTTCTTCAATGCTACTAACCATCATTCCGCAAGACGACGCATTCACTTCAGTTTATTCCACTTCGGGTCATGGCTTCACGATCTACAAGAATTCAACTGTAAAAATCTGTGGCCAACTCTTGATTGTGGACAACAAGGATGGTAGTCTTATCAGCAGACTCGATGGAAGTCATGCGATTAACCACATGTTTGGTAATCTTAAGATTTATGTTTGCGACGAGAATATAATTCTTCTCGACAACAAGACTCGTTGCTTCCAAATCGATGGCAAGACTAATTAGTACATTTATCGAGACATTTGCAGTGCTGAATGCACATTGATAATTGCCAAGGCAATGCATTGCCAATAAAGTGCTCTATTCGGAATGCATTAATGAAAGTACAATTGCACTTAGAATGAGTAGCATCTTTGTTGAGCAAGTGTAACAAAAACAGGTATTCAACGAATTTTGCCCTGCGATCGCGATCAATCGCGTGTTAACTTAAGTTACGTAACACAATTCACGCCTCACGCGAGTCGAAATAGATAAACCTTTTGAGTGTTTCTGAAACGGTTCACGTTGTTGTTGTGACTTAAACGTCATTTTCGATTTGTAAGTAATCTTTATAATATTAATTTTCTTTATTTTATTATTTCTTTTTATTCCAATTCGCCATTGGTTTTATATCTATTGCATTTGTTCCATTTGAAAATATCTTTCAAAAGCAAACTAAATTATCTATATTTTATTATTTAAAATTTTCACCGACGAAATGTATTTATTATTTCTTTTCATTGGCAGATGTTTGATGCAAAGGGTGACATTGAGTTGTTGAGTGTTTTTACTCTAATGACGTCTTGAGGATACTTAAGTTAATATATAAGTTGGATGTTAAATAGTATTTTTAGTATATGATATTGAGTGAAGGATGCGAAATGTTTGCAAATGTGAAATACCCAGTTTAGTACAGGATTTTCCATACTTTTCCCTCTTGTTCTTATCTACACATTTGATTTCTCATTAATTAATAAACATGATTTGTTCAAAATTTATCACAACAGGACTTTAGTGTAATTAAACACATTTGTTGTTTCCACTGGGAGTGCTTACACTTCCACTGAGCTCATTTTGTATAATGTGTGCCAAAAGAAGACTTTCTACACAACTAGTCAAGTCTGCAACTGTTAAAACTGGTGTTGGTATCTACGATGATTTGCGCGAACTTCGTCCCCAATTGTATCAGTATGCTACTCCGGAAGGACTTGAGTTGGCCATCAACTATGCTGATACGGCCAACGATAATCTACATGAATTTGATAAAGTTATCGTAGCTGTTCACGGCACTCCGGGTTATTATACTAATTTCGACCGATTAATTGAACATTTTCGTAACACAAATGTGCGTGTGATTGCTCCTAATCTTCCTGATTTTTCTCACACTCGAAGCACACAAACATTTTGGCATTCAACTCCAGAAAAGGTGCGATTTCTAAAAGATTTTCTCAAACAATTGAACATAACTAGAATCGATTGTCTCGTGAGCCATTCTTTTGGAATTCAAACTATTGCCGCTCTCTGGGAAAATGTATGTCTATAAGCGTTCGTTATCTCTATTAATTTTTATTTAAATAGCCTGGTAATATCCAAATAAATTCAATTGCATTGTTTGCACCTCAACCACTGTGGGACAAAAAGGAAGATGAAGTAAGAAAAATTAAGCGCATGTTTTACTTTAAATCGGAATTGTGGTATAACTTTTTGTCACTCACACGAATTCACAAATTACCGTCCATGCCAATGAGATTCGATAACATTAACGAATTTCTGTTGATTTGCACTACTGTACTTGACGACCAATCTCCAGTTGATTTGCATCGGAGAGTAGAATTTCTAGTCAATTCTAACATTCCAATAACTTTAATGTATGGCTCACAAGAGTCACTTATTACTAAGTCATCAATCAAAAAATTAAATGAAAAACTAGGTATTGCTCCAGAAGGTATTGTTCATCTTGATGCCAGTAAAGACAATGCAGACGACTTGCAAGCAAATGGAAGAATCAATTCCTATGTAATCCAGAACGGAGGTCATTTTGCACATGCAAACTATTATCAGTTCTCCAACAAAATGGTAGAAAATTTGCTAAATTATAACTACCCAGAATAGAATTTAAATTTATATTCAAATCCCACCAGACCACCAATTTCTCTTTTAATATATGTTCCTCGAATCAATGTGTTATTAGATTAAACTAATTGTTTTTGTTACTTAATTAATTAAATGTTGCATATTATTTATTGTTATAACTAATAAAATAATTATAAAATCTGTAATCAAAGTTTGATTATCAAATCTCTTTGGATAGTGTAAATTGGCCACTCTTCTTTAATCGAATGAACAATCGATTGTTTGCCAATTGTGGTGGCAGCATGTGCTTGTCTTTCCTGTTGTGAACATTTGCCTCTATCATCCCGAACATTACTGCTTGGACAATTTCAGTTTTTGCGATCATTATGTTTATATCGTGAATTTAAGGTTCTCAATGCTGACTTGACTTGCAATTTGTTTAATTCTAATAGAGGTGAATTGTTTATCTTAAAGGTGAGTTTCTTTAATTTATTTAATTTTCAAATTTCCCTTTCAACGCCGTGTTTTAACTCAAAATAAGTAGTTATTTCACGTTATATTTTTAAGGGAAAAAGTAAAATCATGCCAAAACGTAAACTTTTATCGGTCTTAATTGAATGTTTATACCTGTGTATTGATTCATTTTATTCTTTTTTAGGTTGGTTCAATTTGAATATAAAATAAACCCCTATTTCTTTAAATCCAAGCGAAGGTATATATTTAAGTTCTAGGTTAAGCTTTTAGTTTTCGATTTATTTTAGTTTACCTACAAAGTAGAATTGTTCTTATTATACCTATAGGTATAGAAGCCATAATTAAGTATAATATAGACAATACCGACAATTTTTATGAATTTAATTGTACATATCATTTAATTTGAAATAAAAAAAACTTGCAAAAATTTGTACATCACTTATTTATTTAATCATAATTGTATTAAATGGCCGCCTGTGTTTCTTAGAGATCGCCCTATTGAAGTTGTTGCCGTTGCTTAATATGAAAACTTACAGAAATGCACGTGCTAGTGGTGGCCAGTGGGCAAAGGTAGTAGACGACGTCTGGTAGACGTGACCATAAGTAAGTGGACCGAACAATGACTTGTTTTGCAGAGAAGTTCAATAGCTACCACTGGAGGGTAGTTCTTTGTTTGTAATTTTCATGTTTATGTGTCTATCAGAATGGGGTGAAGGTCCTTGGTCAAAGTCAAGTCCGTGTTGCGACCAAGGCCACTGATGCTGCCCAACTTTTCATTGCTTGATTTTATTTAATTAATTATTTCTCACATCAGATATTAAAATGAAGTTTTATTTCTATTTATTGCCCTTTGTTTTTCATTTTGCATTTGCTAACTTGGCTACTTTTGATTGGATGCACCAAGTTACTCTTGATTCCGACAACCGATTTAAAGTGAAATGGCTTTTCGATACCACAGAGGAGACAATTGTGTTCAACGTTTGTGTGCGCACCAAAGGATGGATCGGATTTGGATTTTCACCAAATGGAGGCATGACTGGAAGTGACCTGGTCATTGCATGGGTCGACTCGTATGGTCGGGCACACTTGCAAGTATAGAAGCGCAATTAATCTGTTGCCTTGAGCTCAAAATGTGTTTTTACAGGACCGATATGCTGAAGAAGAGGAAATGCCAGTGATCGACGATATGCAGGACTGGATTCTCTTGTCAGGTCATGAAAACGAGACGCACACGTGTGTCACTTTTAAAAGACCTTTTCTCACTTGCGATTATGAAACGGATTTACCAATAACTAATGACGTGACTAAACTGATTTGGGCATATGATTTGGAAGATCCAGTTGGTTCAAGTGCTTTGATATCGAAACACGATTTACACAGACGTGGTCACAAAAGTGTCCATTTACTTAGTCACAAATTTGAGGAGTCCCCATTTAAGGATGAAGATATTCAAAGCTGGGATATCACTTCAAGCAATCTAGTACTGCCTAATGATTCGGATACAACATATTGGTGCAAGATTGTCACTCCCCCATTCTTCTATAAGGCCCATGTTATTCGGGTAAATTCATCAGTGTGCTTATTTTAATATTTATTTTTAAAGATTTATTTCTAGATCGAACCAGTCATTTCACCTCCTCAAAACGCACCATTTGTACACCACATGGTACTTTATCGATGCCTTCATCCAGAGCCAAATCAAATGAAACAATACATAGAACATCCGGGAACAAACTGTTTCGACTTTGCTAATATGCCATTCGACTTCATTCATTGTCAATCAATTTACATGGTGCGGCCAATTATAATTATCTTCTTTTGTTAACATTTTTTTCAAACAAAAGGTTTGGGCAACTGGTGGCGATGCACTTAATTTACCAGAAAACGTTGGCATTCCAATTGCGGAAGACCACGAGACATCTTATTTCCTTTTCGAAATTCATTACGATAATCCTGAGTTGAAAAAAAATGTTCGAGACTCTTCTGGTTTCAGACTTTTCTACACAAGAAATTTGCGCACTTTTGATGCGGATACGGCCACAATGGGTTCAGTCGTTGATTACAGAATGATTATTCCAAATGGTTACGAAAACATTACTGTTTCGGGTCATTGTTCGCCAGATTGTTTTGCTGACAAAATGCCCAAAACAGGTCTCAATGTTTTGGCAGCACTTCCACATGGGCACAAGCATCGTAATGTCGCTCACTAATTTTCGTATATAAATAATGACTTTCGCTTTCGTTTTGGGTTTAGTGGAGAAGATTGTTGTGAGACAATTCCGAGACTCGACCGAGTTACCATATTTAGTGGAGGAAAACAATTATGATTTCAATTTTCAAGATTTTAGACGATTCAACGAGAAGCGATCTATTCTTCCAGGAGACCAAATAACTGTGGAATGTACTTACAACACAGAGTCGTCTGAAAAACCTATTTTCGTAAGTAACTGGCATGTTGCCATCAATGATCAACTCGTTTGCTATTTGCAGGGCGGACTGTCCACCAAGGAAGAAATGTGCATGGTCTTTTTGGTATACTACCCTCGGATGAAGGGGGTTCGCACTTGTTTGAGTGGTCTTACTCCTCAAACCGTGATGAAACTGTCCAATGTGTCCAAGGTGCAAAGGTAACGCAACCCATGGAGTGATCTTCATTGTAAACTAATGGACAACTATTTGCATTGGCAGTATCGATGAGAACGACATGAATCCAGTCATCGTGTTGCCTCGTGAATATGCTGATGAAAAACTATCCTCATATGTGCTCGAAAGAAATGATTGGTCCTTTTTCAACCTAAACGAATCTGAGTTGACTTATCTTATTCGATATGCACCTCAAAAGTCGCAATGCTTTTGGCGCAAAATTGAAGGAATCGAAGGCATGGAAGAAATCACTGAGCTGACTAGCTATCCTAAAATTGAGAAACCATACATGAAGCCCAAACGGAAGTGTCAACGGATGACCATATCACAATATACTGCAAACATGTCTGTGAACTTACATTTATCTAACATGGTCATGGTCAATATTTTGATGAGCATATATTTGGTGCTGTACTACTGATCTATTGCCTGTAAATAAACCCAATATTTTATAATAATCCTTGAATGTACAAAATTGTACCGTTTGCACTTACCGGTACAGTAAAACTAACAATCTAAAGCTCAACAATCACCACTGCCGTCGGTATATAGACCTGCACTATGATCTTCTACTTTAGTTGCCACTAGTCTGCCTACATGCTCGATGAAGTCGGGCAAAAGAGGTGTGGTTTGATATTTTCGGTTAAAATTAGAATCTAGCTGTTGCTCAACTCGATTAATGAAATCATTCTTTGCTCGTCCAACCGTATTTCTTCAGCTCATGTGTCTGCTTGAGTCGTAGTTTGTCTGGTTCTGCAGAAAGTTTGTTTGCCATGTCAAGATCTCGTGCTCGATCGAATTGATACGATTTTTGTTTTCGACTCCCCCATTCGACTCATTATGTCTGCTACAGCTAATGCCAATGGCAGAACCAAGGCCAAGAAATCGCAAGTGGGCAAGCCATTTGTATTGACAAACGACCCTTCTAACTGTGCATATGATTCACTTCTAGGTCAAGTATCAGAAGCCAACTCAACCTTTGTACCGACCACCTTCAGCCCGAGTGGAAAGCAGCTGCAACGAATCGCCGGAGTCGCATCACTCATCGAATACATCCATCCAATCGAGCTATTCAAATGATTCTCGGTTTCAGCAAGGCTTTTCTTCGAGTTTTGGAAATGTCCCCACAAGTACTGAATTGAGGCCAAATATGCCTACAAACAAAGTTAATACATATCTTTGTGTTTCAGGTGCTTTTCCAATCAAAGGAGTACTGAAGCGGTCTAAATCGTTTGGCAATAACCGAAACAGTGGCGAATTCAGTTCTTCCCTTTTGGATGAAACCTCTACTGGAAGGTTTCTTCTGTCGTTGGAAGGACTGTCCTGGGAAAATTTGACGTTAATCAAACAAGCTTTAGATAAAGATACATGTGCCTCACTATCTATGACTCATTTGTTGCAAATCATTCGCATTTTGTGCAACAAAGTTCTCGAGAAACCTGCCAATGCTAAATTGATTGCGCAAGTCTGTATGGAAATCCACCAAAAGCAACAATTGCAAATGACCACTCTGAGTGACCACAAGTATTTGTTTTTGGAGTCATTGGCTAATTGTCTTAGGGAGTGGTTCAATGAACGTGACAAACTTCGATTCACCACAGGTGGGGCTCGTCGTTGGACAGGTTACATGCTTTTCCTCATGGAAATGTATATCAACCTCAAAACAATCGATTTCGCCAACGTTCGCCAACAAATGGACCTTAATCTCAAAATGAACGATTCCAGCGAAGATTCCGACGACAATTGTAGCAATGCGGACAACATGGACAACAATAGTGTAGATGAGGAAGTGTCACGAGCCTTTTCTAATGAGTTAGCCTCCGATTGCGAGGACACTTTTCCCTGCCGAGTCGAATCGAGTCCAACTAGAAAACGAGCCAGCCTAGACATCGAGACCAAAATCATCAACTCAGTACTGTCAAAACAACAAAAGCAGTTCTCCAATTTGTTACTGGATTCCTTCCAAGTGATCCTCTCCAACCCAAACTCGACCCCAGCCGAGATAGAATGCATGCAGACGGCATTCCGTAAATGTGGTGAGTAATTTGCCTTTTTGCTTTACCTTTCATTTTCAACTTTTGCAATTTTTGAAGGATGTTTTCTTGAGGAAGACAATCGACATCGAATCAAAGCTCTCATCTTTAGCATTCGAGACACATTGTTGAACTGTACCAGTGCGAACCAATTCATCAACGCAAACAGCAGCAATAATTCGTCCATTACAAAGAATTTGTTAGAAATCATCGAACTCGCGGCCAGTGATTGGAAATTCAGCCAGTCGCAACAAATATATTACTTCCCATACACCAAAATGGACTAATTCGACATTCGTTCATAGGCATTCATCGATTCATTTGCACCGATTGTGATTGTGATTACCGTCCTTTAATAAATAGAGACCATGTACATTGCAGACTTTATTGGATTGAGTGATGGCTTGTACAGCAAGATAGCTCATCCGACGAGCATAGGAAAATGTGCACCGTAGGTACACCGAAATGGGTTATATTTACAAACAAGGTGTGAAAACTGCCGTATCGCAGTGGTAGTGATCTATTGACAGAGGCAGTGATGTATTATCAAGAGGATAATGGCCACTAGTATCAGTACCGAACTGATTTGAATGGAGCCGAAACTAGGTGACACCAGAGAGAAATCACAACGTTCGCGTTACAGTAGATTGATATCCACAACTGGAGTAAATGGGTTCCAGATGGAAGAGATGCTGATAATGCGTGTAAATGATGAATTGGTAGAGACAAAGTGGCAATTGCTGTGCACTAATGTGGCTAATGCGTTGGCTGATTGCAATTATGCCATACGTAAGAATGCAAAGCCTTGCCTTGCATTGCCCCTAATCAGTGTTGAGCCAATTGAGACTTGTCCTCAGAATCGCTCCATCATCTCGAGCACAATTGGCAGCACCGAGAGAGGCTTTTTTGTTTTCAAGTCAACAGGCAAATTTTTTGTCAATTTTTTGCAGTTATGTGAGTCCCACAAGAGATCGTTGCCACAAAAAAGATCAAACACTTCACCGGAAAAGCCTTTAATTGCTTCCTTCATATAGGCGCGTGACTTGTCATCGCACTTTTCTTCCTCGTTGATTGCGCTGGTCGAGCACTGTGTGCTTTTACTGATGAAACTAATTGAAAAGTGTGCGGGAAAAAACAAAACGAGAAATCACTATCAAGGCGATACACTTTAAACGGCGAAATTGTGAATATAGAATGACGAACACTCGTGATTTGCATAAATTTACAATCGATTCAGAAAGCTTTCATTTGGGATAGACCGATTTATGAAAATTTAATGACTCGATAATTGTTAAGGGGCTAATTTGTGGCTTACCAGCAAGAGAGTGGAATCCAGTCTTCCTTTTTGGACTTCAAAATTCTCATCGTGTCTCTAATTGCGTTATCATTGCACACGTCGATTCGCGATTTGGTGGCATTAATGCACTGCTTGTGTTCGAGATACTCTAAAATAATCATCATCCATTTATTAGTTACATTCGCTTACAAGTTGGGTTCGCTTTCACCGAGCGATTTGCATTTGAAAAATGACTTACTCTTGATGCCGGTGTGGCTGCAGCGTTTTCTGAGCACATGAGTAGGGCCTGCCAGCATCAAATTGATGTACTGTCGAGCGAATGGCTTCACACAGTTGCTGGCAAAGTTGCGCACACAAAGTTCCGCTTCTCGAGTCATGCTGTGGGATACACAAATAGGGTTAGGTGCTTGGACATAAAAAAAAGTGCGATCACTAGGACACTGACACTAGGCCTAACTTATATTAATCGTCCTATTAATTCGCAATGTCACTCGTACAAATCGAAAGAATATAAATAAATGGTAAACTTTTCAACTGAAAATATCGTTCAGACTACATTCATTTATTTTATATTCAAATTGACATTCCATTCATTTGATATTCAATAGACTGACAAGTCTCAAGCATTATGAATCACTGCATTGATTATGTAATTTTGGTTAGTCCATTCACAATGGTGCAGTGGTCACAGAGCCAATGAAGCATTTAGAATTCAACTAAACTGAGTCCCATTTGTGGTTGGAAATAAATCCAGCCAAATCAAACATACGCTTTGGGCCAGTAAAAAGTTAGTACTTAAAACAAACTTACTTGCAAAAATGTTCTGCTTCTTCGACAGTATTGGACATTTGGTAGCTAGGGTCGCCGTAAATATAAAGAATTTGAGTGCATCTGTCTGCCTTTTTGAGATCACATTTTGCATCTTTATTTTTAAGCATACTCGTCGGTACGGTTTTGCTATGGACTGGAAGAAATGTCGCCAATGCGAATAGGGACACTGTTATTAGTTGAGTATGCATGATGTATGGATGAAAACACACACAAGTGGCCACACAGATAGCTGCTTGATTGTCGGTATTTGCAATATTATCGGCACAAGTTGAATGCAATTGGACACCAGTGTGATGTGGCAGTATAATCTGGCCAAATTGTCGATGAGATCAGTGGTCTGTTTGGTCTCGGCAAATACTGCAAAAATGGCGACAAGGGTCACTCACAAACAGCGGATAGCTAATGGCCAGCTAGCTGAATGAGTATTGGTGCAAATGTGGCCATCAGCACCCGGAATGATGTTCACGAGGATGCGGAACAAAGTGCAAATTTGTCTGTGGCTGGCTCGCTTTTCTACGACGATTACCGCGAACAAGATCTGTCTCAAGCTCTGCCCAAATTGACTCAGTCCGTCATTTGCATTGAGACCAGGACGATGTGTCCAGAAGGCTATGTTCGTTCGCCTTTTTCGCTTTCTCGTTTCTCTTTCTTTGTTACTTCGTAGTGAAAGTAAAACAATTTACACTTCCACCGATAGCTCTTCATATTAACCGTTAAATACCTCATCGGAACGGATCTTGCAAGAGACTGTTAACGACTACCGGGCAAGTAGAAGAACACTGAAACGGGCACAGACCGACCAATTACCGCAATAATTGCAAACGGAAAAGACGACTCCGCACAAACTGAGTGGGAAACGAGTTGCAGATTAGCTCGCTCATGAGACGTGCACATCACAATGCGAAACTAGCTCTCCGCTATTCGGGAAGAAGTCTGTCGAAAGCCTTCAAACACGAACAGGTAACTTATCGCGGAAAAGCACTTTCCCTTTCCACTTGCGCTTGTTCTTGCCTTGCGGTGCACTATTTATAGATTCCTCTCTTGTTTATCAATGGATAGAGTTCGCAATGCTAGCTCGACATTCCAAATGGTCACTTGTAACTAATCTGTAGCGCTGATTCTGCACTACTGTTGATCGATACCGATTGGACAACTGAGCTCAACATATTGTATTTTGACAATGTGGACTTGAACGAAATGTTATGACCAAGTGGTTGCCTAATAGTTGAAATGTTCGTAGTTTCCAGATAAATGCGGAAATTATAACCGAAACACGAATGATTCGAAGTAGTTGTTTGTGCCACTTTGCAAACACGTGCCTAGTGAAGAAGTGCCAATTAAGGTTAATTGGTTATTGATTCAATGTGATGTGTTCGTGGTAATGTCTGGTGAGGCAAGCATCATAAACGAAGAAACCTGTTTCCTACCACCAAGTGACCCATTCAATGTAAAGAGACTAGCTCGCCTATTTTGGTACGATCAACATACCAAATTGACTGGCAAAATGCAATGAGAGAAAGTTCTATTTTCTCGCAAGACATTCAAAATAATGGGTCACAGATGAGTCATGAACAGCAAAGGTCAAAACCGAGTCCAGGAAGAACACTTTTCTAGTGCGTCAATAACCGATTGTCGCTCTTTGGAGTCATCCTTTGTTTTATAACCTAAATCTTTTGATGATTTTCACTCTATAAATTTGCAGACAAAATCATCGATTTATTGCGAAATAAATTATTGTAAAAATGGTAATAATTTCTTATAACTTAGAGATCTAGATTGGTCGGGCTGCATTGGGACACTATGTATATTCGGTCAGTCTTGTCGGGGCAAGCAGAATGTTTGGTTGCGATGCATCCGTTTGAATGCAAACAGGTAGATTGCGAGGCAGACCAAGCCCAGTCCTGTACTAAGCAAACCGAGTGCCAGCCATGCTTTGCAATATAACTCATCTGTTTGAGCACACCATCCGGAAGGGTGATCGAACGGGACATTTGCTTTGGATTGATGATTATTCAAGGCATGTCCTTTATGAAAAGTCATATCTGTTGAGAGAAACAGTTACGCAATCGTTCAAGACATTGCGATGGCTCATTATAAAACAGAAGGCGTCAACTGCTTACTAATTGATATGCCATATGGCGCCTGAAGTGAATGGCCGGTTGGAGACACTTACTTGCTGGAAGAAGAGTGAATCGATGTTCGTACACTGTTTGCAGGGGAGGCGATGTTTGGAACAGAAAGCTGTACTGTCCTTGGTGCCCCTCGGTGAAGTTGCTTATGTTAAGCCAAGCTATGTATTTCTCGTGTTCGGCTTGGTATGGCACTTGTAGTGCATTCTCATGTACCGACTGAGACAGCTCTAGGGGACAGATTGGTGGCTTGTCAGATTTAGATTAACCGAGCAGAGAGGCAATACCTGGAGAGGAGCTGACGCTGCCCGGCAGTTGAATCACAATTTGTACATCTCGACAATTGAGTGGAATTAATTTAGTGACAGCTGCTTGCAGTGGGCCGTGATAAATAGAGCAATTGGTTGCATCGATCAGGAGACTGCACTTGTAGCGAATGTTACTGCCCGACGATAACGCGAAAGTGTTGTTCACTTGCTCAAAGTAATTGGACTCGATCGAATGGTAATCGCACTCGAGCCAAAACCCATTTGCACTCCCACTCGAGTCAGAATTATTCAAATGGCTCCTTATTAAATTGTCCAATCTGCTTGGCACTATCAAGGCAAGCAGACTGGCAAAAGTGAGCGGAGACAAATGCATCGTCATTATTGGAAACACGGACGTTATTGGCCGGTGGATTGGTTGCTTATGTCTTGGCGGGACACTCGATAATTGGACAGATTGCTTCACCTAAACAAAGCTGACAGCTGCGAGCCATTGAATGATGACAACGTAAGCAGAACGAGGATTATAATGACACCTAAATAGATGCACAGATGCAGTGGTACAGTTCGGTGGTAAGCTTGTGCTCAATTAGGCGTAACTTTAGCCAGAGCTTGACTAGCGAACTCAATTACCGCACTAAACAACTGGTTACACCAATCAAGCAACTATTGCATACAGTGCCGGTCATGTTTGCATTAATCTTGCTCATGCACTGACCACAGCACCGACTGCAGTGACACACTCAAGGGTGTCCCTTGTTTGTAGTCAAACAAAACAAATAAATTGGGTGTTCCATTACACAAACTGACGGGCAGCGATAATTGATGACTACTCTCGACTTTGACTAGCTGTTGAGTGAGATTCACCGAGAAAGCTGCTTGACACGTGCCTCGGTCAAAATCAGTATTGGCCTTTGTTCAGCCACAAGTGACAATACAAATTAACTCATTTACTCGGTTCACTGAGCAAAGTCAATTTTCCAATTTCGAGTCGTGCTTCATGACCAAATCCATTTGGCACAGAAGTGGTTTACTCTCCAAATGGCATCACTCAAATACACTCTCTATTTAGATTTGCTTTCGAAATATTCTGAGAAGAATAGAGCGTTCAAAACAATTGACGGAGAAAGCATTGAATGTAGCAAATGGCTTGCTATGCACAAAGTGTACAATGTACGTCGAACATTGCACAGATTGCTGGTCGAGGAAATCTCGTCTGGTGACAGTGCAGTAATGTCTGGTGCACAAGCTGACTGCAGACCATTTGTGTATTGTCTTAGTTGCTCCACTTCCTAATCGATAAGCAATCGGTGAAAGTTTGTGTTCACTTTAAATTGAGATCATTGCCTCAATTGACCATTAAACAAGGGAAACTTGCCAAATTGAGAATGACATTTGCGAGCAATTGTAGCACATTATCGGGTGGCTATTATTATTTATGGTTATACACTTTGGCACCCAGCAGCAGTGATAAGTCTGTCAACTCGGCAGAAGAGTTGCACCATAATCTATGACTAAATTCGGTGCTCCCAGCGATGCCACCGTTTATTCATGTTTATTCAATGAGCTTCGGACACGTCAATGCAGAGAGTGGTCATTGAACAATTGCCGAGTATCATTAGCAAGTGATAAGCTGTTCCAATTGATTTAGTGTCTCTCTGCACAACAGACGCAGACCGTTAATACCAAACCATCATGAGTCATGAGTGATACCGAGCTAAACACTGAACTCATTTGGCGGTGATTCACTTGTGCACCAAAATGGCTTCTTCTTTGGTCGCCTAATTGCCTTGCACACCACAGCAAACTGTGCTCGTCGATTGAACTTGTCTGCTGGTGTCTCAGTAACAGAACTTATTGTCAGGCAAGTATAGCTAATTTTCAATTGTCTCCCGTTGTAAGATTGTCGGATTTGTGCATTTTGTAAGCAAACTTGGGCCGAGACAGAAACAAAGTACAATTTGGATGGGTTCGCCTAAGCTAAAGAATGTATTTGCTTGCGAGTTAATAGAATTATGCCGATAAGGCGAACTGCTGCAAATGGAATGCATGCGGAATTGTATATGGAATGTATGCGCATATAAACGAGTGCACAAAGCTGTCTCAGTCCGTAATGGCACCAAATTTGCAATTGCCAATTGAAGCACTGAACGCTGCAGTACAAACGACAGCGACACTTGCTAGGGCTGGCAAAGGGATCAATTACAAAGACAATGACAGCTATAATTCGACTAGATTGCCGCGTAATAAGACGACCCACTGAAAGAGTTGCCACCGAGTCCCTGTTTACTCTGACGTAGATTTATGAGACTGAATTAAGCAATTGTTTCCATTTCAAAGTGTTCCGTTTGGCTCAACTCGCCGTTCAAATTTGGCCCTACAGTAAATAGACTCCAACTTGCTCCTCAAATATTCTTGTGAGATCTTACAGAATATCAAACAAGTCTACTGCAGTGACACTCTCGACTAGGTCTATAATTAGACCGATATATATCGATCGATTGAGCAAATCATTGAATGCAATGGCGGTTTATGCAAACAAATTGATTTACACTCCAGTGAGATCTTTACAGAACTATTTAATTTACTGTCACAATGGATTGCCTTCCCAGAGATCAGCGAAACAGCTCTGCTGGCTCAACTCGATAAGCATTTTTGTGTACAATCAAAGTACTCACAATATCAGTGGACAGATGCATGGCTCACAGGTACGGATTATATGAAGTGGTTTTTGGCCAATGGACGATGAGGTAGCTCGCCATTGGGAAAAAGCTAAACTCGTTTGTCCTTAGAGTGGCTCGATTGCAAGAAAATGATTGGACTGCAAAGTTGCGATATCGAAGTGGACCAAATTTAAACTGCAAATGGTTTGCATCGAGTGACAGTGCCATCCTATGCCTCCTGTTCTATCACTACTTAAGTCCATTACCGTACGACCTCCAAAGTAGCTCACATTCTGGAATGGACTGTCCAATATGGAAGATAGCGAATGTGGCACTCAATAAATCACCGAAAAGATAAACGAGTGAAGTGACTAAGAGCACATTTGAATGCTTAGCTAGTTTGTCTACCGACCGTAATTGAGTGCAATCTTCTCAATAATTCTCAATTGACCAACAGTGAACCGGCCATTGCCTCAGTGAGGTAACGATGGCCAAACTTGCACTTTCACTCATTGGCAATCATTGCAAAGTTGTAATTGGCTTAATCGGTTTTGAGTCCACCGGAAAGAGTTTCGCTCATTTGTAGTCCAAATGCAATTGCCAATCATTTGTGGAACATCATCAATAGGCAGATCCACTGTTTTGTCATATGATTGTGTCAAAGTAATTTTCATATTTACTTTGGTAAAAGTACAATTTGCGCCACTGAAACAGATTATAAATGATACATCGGCCGTCTAATATTAAGCAGAGCGAGGCTATATAATAAATCTGCTAAATAATAGATTTACATTTGCAGTCGATTTGATTGTCTCACTGTGGGCTTAGTGAATGTCGATAATAATAGCAGTACACGCGAAATAAGAGAAACAGTGTCGGTCTTGTCGATTAATAATGCAGCTTGATGTGTGGCACTGGTTGTCACTTAATCATGCCAATGCCCATCAAACATAACAGACACACAATCGCAGTCACTTACTCTGGCCACTGCACGGACAAATGCGAATTACGAGACGCCACTGTCCGCTCGGTGATATATGACAAGCGACAAGCCAGTTCGCCACACCGAACAGACCCAAGGCAAACAATGGAATAAATCCAATTTGGACTTACTTACTGCTGGCAATATGTCAATCTCCCAGTGCACTTTCAAGTGACTTCTCACCAATGTCCAAGGCCCTACTGACATTTACATCTTATCCTTTGCTGTCATTGTAAATTATTTTTATTGATTCTCGTGGATAATCAAAATAAATTGACCAAACGTCAAAAATATTGGCTAAGCTCGACATGAATCAAGTTATAAAGGAGGGCACTGTTGACCAGATATTTACTTCGGTAGCGTGTGAACCAGTGTGGACCAGTGAACTAGCGTTGACCATTCGGCCAATTCTATTCAGGCCATTCCGGACAGTGCGACGTGATTTCAATCGATTTATCAGCTCGTAGGCTTTACTCGATTTCTTAATTACAGTCCACTCAATCAAGACACTGTGTTTTACAATCGATTGGTCAGAGAATTAAATGGTGGCAGTGGAGATAGCGTGAATGCATTTACATAGAATGGAATGGCACAATTAGTGAGAGACAATCTATTGTTGGATCGATGTCGCTGCCACAAAGAAGACTGAGTCCATGTTATCAGTGGCCAGAGAAAATCGAGCTGATGGTCCAAATTAGATTACTGTCAGCTCTTGCCAAGTATCTGTGTTAATGCCACATTAATGGCAAACAGTTCATTAAATAGAGATTAGCTCACATACGGACGCTACTCACCGAACTTGACGGACTTGTCCGCGAGATTTTGTTCATTGACCAAGTCCTCGAAGCGTACCTTGTTATTGGCCATGTTGGGAATTTGAATTCGCAACGCGATCATATCATATGCCCGAACATCGTCCTCGCCTCCACCCTCGTCTCGGTAACAAACCACGTTCTCTCGGATGTCATCGTTGACAGAGGAAGGCTGTGATTTCACTCCGTCCCTGACAGGTTTGCCAAGGGACAACTTATCCCCCACTCGGTTGGTGTTGACATTATTCGGCTGGGTTCGCTTGTTGCGACAACAGATGTAAACGATGTAAATGATGACTGCAGCAATACGTCAAACAAACAGGTTACTTACACTCGTACACAACTCTCCTCAACAATTAGTCTCAACTGTACATGTCTGGTCTGTTAGATTGGCATAGCAGCAAGTAGTTTTGTTTTACACGATTCAACATGGCTCACTAATGCAATGACCAAATTCGTTCACACAGTTAGTGATCTTAGTACAAACCTTAAAAAAGTGTTTCTCCAACGATTACCATTAAACAGGGAAACATTTATCACGGCTACAATCAGATCATTAATGATCAGTTAGATATCGCCGTGACCGACTAAACAACACTGATCTGTTCACTCTGGTCAGTGTCTTTTGTTAGACTAGTGGTTATTAATAATGTGCCTTGATTAACTCGAACCAAACTTAAATAACAATTTATCACCGCCATGTGATCTAATGTAATAAATTAATACTGTTTTGTGGTAATGGTCACTGGCCAGTGCAAGGTGGAAGAGTCACTAAACACTAAACCGAATTTGGTTGGACTTGAATCGATGTATGTCTAGTCACAAATGGTGACTGGCAAATGTATCTTAGCATAGGTCCTCGACAGACCAACTGGCAGTGATGCCAGACAGGCCGGCAGACTGATCGAATATCGAATGGAGCCAAATTAGATTGTCTCCAATTTGAGAAAACACGGCCAAAGTGCTTCCGTTGATCGAACTAAATTTGTTGCCTACATGCGTGCCATTATTGACTCATCTCTTGGTGGCATCGATTTAGTGAATAGTTGCTCGGTAGTCGGTGGCAATTTGGCCTATCATATTTCATATGCAAACATAACACGCAGCCAGATTGTGTTTCCATATCATTTGCATCAATTTGGCATGCCATGTGACTGCACACATTTGACATAGTTTGTCAAAAGTTAATCGAGTTACAATTTGAGTAACAATTCGCCTTTGTTCCACTCACATTGATGTGCGCGTCATTTGTAAATAAAGACCCAAAAGAATGCGATCGTGCAGATATGTTCCGCTAATCGGTAACACTAGGCAGAGACTCAGTCACTGGCACTGTCAAAGACCGTTTACATTGAGATTAATCGTCAAGGAAGGATACATTGGATGCATTCGATGGAATGAAAATGAAACTTACACGGAATATTAAGAGGCACCAGGGCGACCAGTACCACCACAAACAGACCGTACTCCAGCTGGAAGATTCGGGCATTGACGGTGGTCGGCTCGCGCATTTGATTCTCCTCATCGCAATTAGTTCCTATGGAGCAATTGAAGGACGTGAGGACTCCAGGACAGAAGAGGACAATCACATTTCATGGGAAAGGACACTTACCGTTGTCAGCTGAGGAGGAGAGGCGAGATAGAGTGGCCGAATGATGTAGTCCACTCAAATTGTGCACACTGACTTGCTCT
Organism: Rhizoglyphus robini; assembly: GCA_023373905.1. Classification (NCBI taxonomy): domain Eukaryota; kingdom Metazoa; phylum Arthropoda; class Arachnida; order Sarcoptiformes; family Acaridae; genus Rhizoglyphus; species Rhizoglyphus robini. The sequence goes on along the minus strand of JAKIJQ010000007.1, from coordinate 3,254,109 downwards.
CTTCGGCACAGACACGGATTGACTTTACATAACTCACTGGTCCTGGTGCAATTGTTGCCGTGCTCCGTTTCGAGAAACCCAGTGGGACACCTAAGCGAACCCAATAATATGACACTCAATTACTAACACCACAAAGTCGATGCATTAATATTTGATTGGCAGATTGTGGCATTTGTGGCCAGATAAATGAATCAAACCAATCAACTGGCCAGCATTTTAAAGTGCAACTCCCACAAGGCATTCGAGATATGCTTTGCGGTAATAACTTTTCCGTGTTGCGATCAATAATTGATGTTGCACACTGGGCAAGCAGTGAATTTAATTATGGCCACGAGTGGCAATGTCTGCTGCCGGAATTAGCGAGATGAATTGCTAGACTAGATAGGCTCTAGTGCACTATCTCTCGAGGTGATAAATGATGAGACTAACCTGCATTTGCCGACCAACCACTCGTCCACACAAACCCACGGTCGGGGACAGTGCACACTGGCGCAAGGGTTGTGCGAGGGTTGGCAACCAAGTCGCACATTCTGCCACTTGGTGATGGAAGTGCGAACGGCAGCGCTCGATGTCGGTAGCTGTGTCCCTTTCGGCATATCGTTCACCCGATCGACGTTCGCTGAATGAGAGTCCGTGCTGGATGGATTCACTGATGCTGCCTTGGCCAGATCGGAACTTGTCCGCAAAAGATCGCTCAGGGAGATGTGCACGTCATTTATTTTCAAGTCGTTGAGGCAGCCTGTCCAAATGAGTCACAAAAGATGTCTGGTTAATTTAAATAACAGAAAAGCAGCTCGATTCCCGCTGTGTTGCCACTTGTCCCGGTCCACAAACGACTCAGGCATGAATTGGCCTAATTGTCAAGACAAATGTAGCTTTAACCCTTCCTGTCCTCACTTGATTCAGTTGGCACATGAGGGATCGGGCACTGGAGTGAGACCAATTCCATTCCATTTGAGTCAGTCAATGTCGATTGCCAATGGTCAATCATCGAGCAGTTCATTCAATCTCCATATAAATACTTGAAAGCCATTCACCCAGGCGAGGCCAACAAATCCTGAATAAGGCTGATCGAGTTAAGTGCACTGGATTGGACTAATTTATAAGTCAAACAAAGCCTAAGAGGCACAAGTGGCGCCCAAGACGTACAACCTATTTGTTGATTGTGTGAAATGCAGCGAATTGAGTGATGGTATAATTAAATTTCACTAATCTAACCATGTGCCTGCCATAATAGACTACTCGTGCCATTATTGGGTCTCACCAAAGAGTCATTTAAATTAATTTAGACAGCCAAATAGAAACCAAATTCGAGAATTGTTAAAATATTATTAAGATAAATCTTTGCTTGACACGTCATTAAGATTCATCATTCAATTAACTCGATGTGAATGTGTTTGAATTATTGCCAACAAAGCAAATTACCACAAGGCGTCAAGTGCCATTCACTCATTACCGTTCGAGTGTACATGTGGCTTTGTTTCTAGGTGAGCCGGCTGTGAACAAATTAGCATAAGCCGTCAATGGGCAATGAATTGACACCCTGTGTGCTAAGAATTAAGTGCTTCTTCTAATTTTGCACACGGTAATCAGGAGTTTACTGAGCCGACAATGCGTTCAATGACAATAGGAATTATAACGTTCTAAGTTTGAAACAGTTAGTTCCACTTTACTGTGCTTAAGTAACTAAATGTCGAATGTCACTGTAAATGAACGAATTTGATAGTAATTTTATCAGCATAAGTTGATCAAGTGTGAGTATCACAATTAAAGAAGACTTACCGTCTGCAAAATCGTTTGTCACGGTGGTTGTACCGATGGCCAAGTAGTTCACTTGTCCTCCGAGCATGATTTGGTGCTGATTCATGTCGAACACTCGGTACTTCCAGTTGGCCAGGTCTTCTTTGTTATAAGCTACCAATCGTGTCGACTTGCCTATGCCGCCACCATCTAGAGTGAGTACTGCCGATTGTCCGAATCGATATGCTTCCACTCGATGCCACTTGCCGTCGTTCACCACAAACGATCCGATGGTCAACGTCTTTTCGGTTTTGCTTCGAGCCGGATTCAAGTTGAAGCGGAAAGTTATTCGCGAGTTTCGAATTTCCACCAGACAATATGTTTGGCCATTTTTGCCGACCAGTCGAACGATCTCGGCTTGTGATTGTCTGCTTCGGAAAGTGAACTCAATTCTGGTGGCAAAGCCACTTTCAAAATGTGCGCCGTGTTGGTAGAAATTGATCTCGCCGAGACTGTTACCCTTCACATTGGCTGGCCTTATCATCGATAAATGAATGAAACTGCGTGCTTCGAACATTACTGGCTGGGAAGTGTGCCCGCAATCAGGCCCATAATAGCCCGAATTGCAAATGCATTTTACACGATTGTAATTGCCGTCACAAACGCCATTATTGAGACACTTTTTGTTGAGAAAGGAACACAGAGAGTTGGCTGTAAAGACAAATAGAACGATAAGTTAAATTGAGGATCGCGAAGAGAAGAGGTGAAGACCTTAGAGCCAACATAAAACCAACTGACTCGAATCACTCGATGTCACAAGGCACTCACATGCCAGAGAGGCTTTCAATTAGGCAGTGTAATAGTGCGAAAGTACGTCAAATCAAATGAGCGTGATGGAGCAATTTGGATAATTCAAAGTTAAATTCAACTCAAATTGCATTAAGCCGAATCTTTTATCTACAAACAGACGCAAAGTGAAATGTCTCCACAGTAAGAACCGAGATAAAAGGTACAATTGGGCCATTTGAAAAGAACAAATTGTTCTATGCAAATGATCAGACCAGCGTGCACTGTCCTGCGAGCATGGTTGGGTTGCCTGTTCTTGGTAGAACCAATATGCTCTATTACAATATAGCATTGGGCAATAGTTGGCCAATAGTAATGGCACTACCACCGTAATCGCATTAATTATATGTTGGTGCAAATTCTTGCCTTAATTGCCGTACCGAGTGGAATGACAAGATGTAATCACACAGAAAGCATTATTATTAATTAGACCACTTTGCCACATTGATACACCGAACACTATGTATGCGCCATCTGAGTGTTAAGTACTAGCAATTGAAAATATTTCAATTGCCCATTATAATTTGCATCAAGTTCATTCAGTAGACTCGTCATTTTGTCATATTCGCGTGCAGTGCATCTCAACTGGGAGTACTCAATAAAACAAATTAGCTTATACTTTGGAATATGCATGCACATGCAAATGGGTGAGCATGCACATTTGTGCCGCTTTCAATAGAACCGACACGAATAAAGGTTGGCTAACTTGGTGTCAAGTTGAATGTGCAAGAACACTCAAAGTGCAAGGGTTAAGTTGAATTGAGTGGGTCGCAATGTGATCTGACGAATCTTATTTGGTCTATTTGAGCAAACACAAATTATTAAACCCAAGTTGACAATTACTTTGTCTAGCAGGAAGGCAAACAGAAATAAATTAAATTCTAATTCCATTCATTATTGCTGTGCCATCGCGGCAACCATCGACTCGTCGTTTGTCAGTCGTTTGGCAGTGCGGTAAATGAACGAATTAAGCCGAATGAATATTATTAGATCAACAAATCAAATAGAAATGAAACACAATCGAGGCAGAGGCGCCCAGAGAGGTAAACACTGGCAGCTACTCGGCAAGGTGAACTTAATTTAATTTCATTACGGCCTGCCTTAGCATGAGTGGCCCCTGCTATACCGGTGAATGATGATGATCATCATCATCACGATCATAGGCCCGTCTTTGAGTAAATAAAGCATTTCTCGGTGAGTTCACTTCAATCACTACAATCGGTAACTCTCATTTGAATGCAAATACAAATGTAGAATGCACTGCAGAGGCACTATTTCATCAGGGCATCATTTGCCAAGCACGTCACTACTTTACTCTTACTTTGTGTACGCCATTAATGTGTCCAAAACCTAGAATTGGTCAAGGTCTAACTGTTGGTTTGAGCTAACTAAGTAATAAGTGGAAATGACACTTACTGGAATAGCATCCCAATTGAGAATTGTGAGAATAGTGCACTTCGACGAGATCATAGATGTGCGAGTTGAACACAAGATTACGAATGCAACCGGTGAAGCTAGTAATCGTCTGTTCAGACCGGTAATGTTCATAGACGGCAGGGTTGAGTTTGTCCAAAATGGATAACTGAGAATGACCTTCCGAGTAGATTCCACCCACTTGCAGAGGGCCATTGACGTTAAGCAGTTCACTAAAGGAGGGAATGTCGGTGGAGTTGGCACATTTGTCCAGTTCGATGTCAATTCCATCGAAGCGAGTCTGAGCAGAGTGGGCACAGGTGTCTAGTACGAGCCCTACTCGACTTGTGTCGAAATGGACGTCTATCTGATGCCAGTTGCCGTCGTTCAATGGATTGGCGCTATTGATGGAAAGCTCGCCAATTCCCGATCCAAAGTCAAAGAGCAATCGAATTTTTCCTGTCAAACAAAGCAACGTTCGATTAACACAAATGTTATTGCTCAGTCAATTGAACCGTACCGTTCTGCAATTCAAGTAACATAAAGTCCAAGGAACTTTGCCTATTGACAGGCCCATAGTAGAAGATGATGCCATTCGGCTCATTGGTAGCTATTTGTATACTTAAAAAATTGTTTGTACACAAAGGGAACGGATCGAGCCATATCCATCCGTTTCCCTTGAAGGATCGACTGTTCGAGGTGAAATGTCGATTAGTGACACAATTGAACTTCAAATTGGTGATGCTTGTTCGGTAGTTGCGAGTGAAAGAACTCAACTTGTCCTGTTCATGACAGGTGTCGGACATGTCCAGGTAGGAAGAACATAATGCTTGATCAATATCACAGATAAATTTGTGGTCAAAATGACTTAGCAAGTTGTCGTAGTAACAAGTGCACTTGGCTTCAGTAAGTAGTTTGATGCCCACAAAGGAGGTAAAGTTGCCATGGACAAGATAGCTTGGACTAGTCCAGTCGATGGTCACTTCGGTGAAACAACTAGAGGATTCGCAGGGATGTCTCTCCTCGTACATACATTCGTTGATTCCAATTTGAGTCACGTTCAGCTAGACGAATGGAATGGAGAAATCGATTATGCAAAGTGCAGACAACAGCACACAAGCATAAAGCATAAAAGTCACACTTACCGAAAGCTCATTAAGAAGGTCACTTTTGAGTTGAACCAGGCCGTTCAGGTATACTGCAGATAGAAAGCGCCCATTCGATTTAGCGAAATAACGAATGTCCAGGGCTTTCTTGCCCGAATAAGTTCGGTCCATGATTGAGAAAATCTCGAGATGATCACAGCCAATGATCAATTGAAGGCAATGTTGTACTTTTTCCTTTAGACTGGTCACCTTGCGTCTGGTTTTCCAGTCCCAAGTGGCAATGAAAGTGAAAGAGTCGAGATCGACAATTCGCAATGAGCCAGAGTTGACGACGGCGGTCAGGGGAATGTCCTCCACTTGAACGCGCATTGTCGAGTAGGATTGGTGTTGGTAATGTCGGTCGTATACGCTAAACTTGAGTTCGTGTTTGCCTTTGCTCAAACTCTTGAGAGAAACAATGCCACTTTCGCTGTCGAGGTAAAACTTGGAGTCGACAACGTCGTCGTTCCAGAAGAACACTTTGTCTCCGACGTCCCAGTCGTCGGGGTCGTCCACGTTCACTTGGCCAATTTCGATTGGCTTGTGCAAGCTTCCAATTGTGAAGACAAAAAAAGTGCAAATAGTTAAAGGCTCAGTGGGAATAGTGCAAAGAAAGGCATTATCTCAGTGGCGACCATTGCCTCAAATAGTTCATCACTAATGAATCATTGAAATCGATATCGATCATGGTGATCCACTGAGATTAGTCACTTTGCAGATTGAACACAACACGGCAATATGGTCAACTGACTTGATTGTGCAAATTGGCTCAGAGATGAGCACAACTCGGCAAAGGAAAGACATTACTATAACAATTGGCTCAGAGGAATAAGACTTGGAAATCACTTAGTGAATGGCAATGAGCGGAAACGGGTGGAGGTGTCCTCGTTAGAGATCCAATTACTCGCACCAAATGAAATAGAACGAAATTTAATTACCAAACTGGCGCCAACGATTAGGATCCATTTGGGCCTGAATTGGCAGTAGAATAACAATAGAATCAATGAGCACACAAGTGGAAAATTAAAAGGCGCCGTGCAGGGCCAACTGGAACGAGCATACATTCTCGTTAGGTCTGACATGCTGCCTCTGTGACACGATTAATTGTTGCCCCTAATGCGGTGCAATCTGATAATAAACACGATTACCAGTAGATTACGGAGGCAACAACAAGGCGCCATTAATAAAGTGATCGCAATTAGTTAATTATTTCATAAATTAAACTGGCTCTCGATAAGCCTGCCAGTTGGAATCGAACCGAGTGACACTGTGACAGTGTTCAGAAATAATTGCTGTTCATTTCGAAATTCGAATGGACCGAGTGCAATCAAATTGTTTTCAATGTTTTCCATTAGTTGCCGTTCAATTTAGAGACTTGCAGCAATAAAGAAGGAATTACATTTTTCTATCAATGAATGGCACTGTTCGAGTGTTTCCACCGCTACGCTAATGGCATGATGGATAGGCGGGCAGGGACCAGTGCATTAGGCCTAAAATTAGCAGATAAATTGTCTAATTGATCCAAGACACACTTGAGCCAATTGCGGCCCAATTGATGCCACTCGCTCCACTAAGATGTCCATTAATCGAATTCAAAGCACTCACCAACGCTCACAGAAATCGAGTCTCAATTGGAGAGTTTAATTATTTTAATCGTGTTTCGCTTCGGAGTGTGTCAACAAGACCAACCAAACCCAACCGAACAAACACTACCAACTGTCCAAACATAAACATCAGGCTTTGGTAACATAGCCAAGATATACTGCGATGCTCATTGATGTGGCCGAGGCAAGACATGCACCACTCAAAATTATGGTTACAAAGTATAAAGTGAACATGCAAATTGGCACAAAGCGATATTGTCGTCGGTTCAGTCTGACTGAAGAAATCAATCAACTCGTACCGACATCGACGTCACTACCAACAAGAACGTCAACACGCTCGACATCGACACCAGTCAATGTCTGGATGCGATAAACAATTTCATATTTGCTGTTGGTGGCAAGTGAATGAATTAAAGGAAAATATCGACCGAACAAATCGATCGATTGTTTGCATGGATTTGTGAGTCGAGTGAATGAACAAATCGATACAAATCCAACTATTTCCGTTTCCTGACTCAATCATCACAGCCGTCAGCTTATCGTCATCAAATAATTGATTGCACAAAGCAATGAGCAAATGGACGAATTAATAGAATAAATCGAAATAATAAATCATGCTGCAGCAGACAACGTGTCTACAAGACAATATCGACAAATGCAAGACAATGTTGACCAACCTTTGCATATTGTGCGGACTAACGAAAAATACGGTCACATCCTTCCAGCCATCCTTCATGTCGTTGTCGTTTAGGTCGGCCACGGTGACCGTCACCAGACAAGTGGAGGAGAGTGATGGATAGCCACTGTCGCGGACCACCACTGGCACCACGTATTGCTTCTGAGTCTCGCGGTCGAATGGCCCGTTCGAGAAGAGCACTGCTTTTCCTTCACCTTTCAAATCGGCTTCAAGACGAAAGTTGCGCTTTATTTGCTCAGTAGCATCGGGTGCCAAGAAAAATGTGAAAGGTGGTCCGTTGCCTAGGTTGACAAATAGACATTGAGGATCAGTACATTACAGTACATCGTTACACACTCATGAGTGCCCATGAATTTATCAATGAATGAATGCACTTGCCTTTAGAGTAGTCGTCCCGGTCAAACGCGAACAGTTCGCCCAATTTGGCAGCAGCAGAATTCTCAACGATAGGAGGCAAAGATGTGTTAATTAGCTCGGGAGAGTTGTCGTTGATGTCCTCGACGTTGACCACCAGAGTGGCCGTGGAAGTAAGTTTTGGTTCATCCGAGTCGGTGGCAATCACTTTCACAATGTGCGTGGGAATAGTCTCACGGTCTAGAACACGGTTCAGACGGACGAAGCCTTCTGAGTCAATGTTGAAGTGGCGCTTTCGATTGGTCCCACTGTCCAAAGTGTACATAACTTGCGAGTGGCCATTCTGGTCTGCGTCCGTAGCGTAGAACTTAGTGATAATCGTTCCCAGAATAGTGTTCTCCGCCAATGAGACATTAATGAAGCTTTGAGCAAATTTAGGCTTATTGTCATTTGTATCACGAACTTTGATGTAAATGAAACACACATCGAGGTGGTATCTGTCAGTGAAGTCTGTCTGGTCACTAACCACAACTTTGAGAACAATAAATCTGTGCATTGGGACTTCATAATCAAGCGGCCTTAGAATTCGTAGCCATCCACTTCCGTCTGAATTAGTGCTCAGTGCAAAGTTGGTTGAATAATTAGAGTTCAGCTCAGACGCGGTGAGAGAGTAATCAAGATCGCGCACTTTTTCTAAATGCCTCGAATGTCGTTCACTAACAATTTTCATATTAAATTGGTTTGTGGAAGGCAGATCGTTGTCTTGTACAAAAATTCTTAAGATTGGCGTCGATTGGATGGCCTGCTCAGTATGGTTAGCCGTTCGGTCAGAGGCCACTTCGGTGTCGCTCTCATCCACCTCGATGTGCCACTCTTTCTTTACAAATCGAGGCGGTTCATCGTTGACATCTAAGAGCTTTATGACGACAAGGGCACTTGACTAGTGAGTAACAAAATTTAAAAAAATGCCGATTAAAATCACCATCGCTAATAATTAAGTTGATTTAATGTTTATTTGGCAATAGAAATTCAATTTCCCACAATATAGCCATCGAATTTTATAACCAGCCCAATGCGTACATCAAGGTGCCACCGTTTCCCGAATACACCGAACCGCTTAACCAGAATCGATTTGAGTTGAGTATCAATCCGAAGATGCTCACAGTCAAGTCAGGTATATCTACGCTTTGGCTACCATCAGATGGACCATCTACAGTCGAACAATAGGAGGAATTATAGGATCTTTGTTTCCACCCAAACATGTGAAAATAGTTCCACCCATGTGAAAATAGTTTTCAGACTGAAAAGCTGCTGTTGTCATTCGGCAACCATTTCTCGTTTGACAAACGTTTTTTTTTCTATTTGAAATCACTGTGTCTCTTTCTCGTGTTTCAACATGCCTCGTATCACCCGAATGCACTCGTTCCTGGATAGATTCGAAGAACGACTCGAGTTGGACTGTGAACGACTGAAACGTCAAATCATCGCTCAAGTAGATCAACAGTTCGGTGCAGTACGAGAAAAGGTGGCCGAACTTCGAATTCGATTTGGTGGTGATCGAGTGCTCACTGCTGGTTGTGTCACTCTTTTGGACGATCCACCAGTTGAGACAGTCCAACTGGACCAATGGTTGCAGGAACAAGGTCGCGATATTCCGTCCACTTCTACTGACCGTAAACGCAAATGCGCATCAACATCTCGTTCTGGCAAAAAACGGCAGAAAACTGACACTGCAAGTCAATGCAAGTCACCAGGATGTGGCAAATCATTTCGTGACGTTCACGATTTGTCCCGACACGAACGAATCCATTTGGGCATCAAGCCTTTCTCCTGCTCTTGGCCCGATTGTCGTTATTCTGCCGCTATAAAAGGCAGTGTTGTTCAACACGTTCACACTCAGCATTTCAAGTTACCTGCACTCAAGAAAGACCGGGAACGACTCCTTCGTCGACTCAACATAGCGGACAATCGTAATCCGGATGATTACATTCGAGTGGATAACCAACTGCTGCAACGTCGACTCATATGAGACTTTGCAGATTGATTTATTTCAAATTGACATTTACTGTGAGAGTTGCATAAAATTATGAAGATTCCTAAACAAGCTAATTGTGCTATATATCGCAAAAAGTTGACCAAGCGACAATATCATAGAATATTTCTCAATTATATAATTAATAGAGCAACCATTTAGTTTAAATTCAACATATCTTTGAACTTCTGAAAATTTATTATGTACCTGAACTATTTTATGCATTCGTAGTTTTATATGTACTCAAAGACAAGATGGATTGTATTGTTTAAAATAATTATAATAAAGTAATTTAGTAATTTGACATTTTGTTCTGCCTTGCATTCAATTGGCAAGGAGCAATGGTTGACTTTGAGCAATTCGTGCAAGACCAAACCGAACTGAACATGTTCAGTGCCTCCAATGTCGAGATTACATTAGTTGTGCTGTGCATAATTGAGGATACTCCATAAATGTTTCCTCTCTAAATGGCTATGATTTGTGAAATATGAGCCGAATGTTTAACCTGCGGGGATATTTGTTGAATCGTATTATTGTATAATTCAATCAAATCAATTGGCGAGAAACTTGTATATTATTGAATGCACTTTGTGGTAATATCATAACACCTTCTATTTTATCAGTTGGATACAAATAAGTAAGACTAATGCAAAAAGTAAAAGGCAAACTCAATAACTGCTCTAATTACACTTAAGTGTGATTCAATGTTTTTCAGTAGATTGATAACGACCAAGTGCATAAAATCACGACAGGAAAGCCATCAGTGACGAGTCATAATAGACCAATGCCTCAGCCAATGGAAATGCGAGTACGGCCTGACCGAAGTATGCGAGAAGTCGATCTAGACTCGGCATCGATGATCGAGTCAATCGAGCATTTCCAAGTGCTCTAGTTACAATGGATTTGTTGTGTGTGGCATAATGGCCATCATGGAGCCAGCCGAGTTGGCTCTGTTAACTAAGAGCGAGCAGTAATTTGTCGACAATATGGCTCGGCAGCGGTGGCAAATCAAATTTGCCTATCTCACTTGCCTCGCCGACTTGGAGTAATCAAATTATTTAGTGTTTTCATTCAAATTGGTCCATTGCAATCATATTTTGGGAGACAACTACCAAGCAAGCAACAGAATGCACTTGCTCGCAGGAGTTGCATATAAATCTGGAAATTAATTTAAATTTGCCAGTGCCCACTCGCCATTATGCAGTGCCTTCAAATGTAACTTAGTATCGGAAGGAGCCGACAAACAAACAAGAGGCAACAAACAAATAGATCAACTCGGCACAGGAGGCCACAACCACACAAACAGACCCGGGCCCATAAATCATTGCCATAACTGTTAGCAGGCAGTGAATCATTTCAATATTTTTTTAATGCCGTACCGAAAGCCTTGCTGATTGCTTTGTTTGTCGATTCAATTTGACGATGCTTCCAATAGAAAACTGCCAAGATGAAACCAACCTACCAAACTGAAAAACCAATTCCGATTGAAATCGAAACTAATCGGCCAACTATGCGACAATAATATGAATGGAGAAAATTGCTACTTGTCAATTATACTTGGCAGGTGTTAGCAAGGCACAAGTTTGCAGTAAAACAAACAAATCCTTCAATCAGACTATGATGGTCATGTGGTTCAATCGAGCTCACAGAGTTGCTCAATTGATATTCTCACAGATTCAATCAATTAATTACAATGGCTCACTGTTTTGGCTTCAAATTGTTTAGTTCTCGCCTCTGACCGGTCGTAATGTTGATTGTGCTGACATTAATTACTGCATTCTAATGAATAAATAAATGAACGAGCCAACCAGAGTGTAATTGCCAGTAAACTTAGAAATCAAGATTTTTAATTAAACAAAAACAATAGCAAAAATAGTAATAAGAGTAATAACTAAAAAGGGTATTCGCAATGCCCGATTTGCCTTACAAGTTCATACTTAGTTAGTTCATTCGCACAATTGGGCCGAGAGAAAAGTGATCAAAATTTCGGCATTCCGATTCAGTGTTGCAATAAGAATTTTGGCCAGTTATAGCCAAATGGCGATTGGTATACTCATTGGCCAATTGACCAATTTAAATGTTCGTGATATTAATCGAAAGAGCAAACAAAGTAGACTGCTAAGTGTAAGTCTACTTAGTAGATAGCAGATCGAAAAGCAAACAGTGAAAGCAGTGCACACTTGTAACGTTTAGTGTCACACAATCAAATACGACAAATAAAGCGTCAACAAAACTTACTTTAAGGCCTCCTCCATCGGTGGCAGTAACCCGAATGGTGTAGTTGTGCCGTCGTTCTCTGTCGAGACAGCACACCGCGGTGAATATGGTCCCTGTGTGAGGCTCGATTTCGAAGATGACTTGCCCTCGTTGATCCACTTGGTTTTGCTCGATCGAGTAGCTCACTCGGGCGTTCAAGTCATGTTTAGGGTCATCCAAGTCGATAGCTTTCACTTGAATCACTTCTTGGTTGGCAGTAGCATTCTCACTAACATTTGCTAAATAAATCGCTTGGCCAAACTGAGGATAATTGTCGTTTATGTCGCGTAAATTGATCAAAATATCCGCATAACCCAATGTTTTGTCATTGCGGATACTTTTCGAGTAAGCATTTAGTCTCCATTGTGGTTTACCAAGTGGACGATCTCGGTCAAGAGATTTGAGCACATAGATTTCGCCTGAAGTACCGTTTATTGAAAACTTATTGTTTGTTCGGTTGTGTAAATCAATGCCATCCCCTTCGAGGTAATAGGCAACCTCAGTCACTTGGCTATTGTCTTCAGTACTGAGCGATATCTGATAAAGAAAGCATAATTAAAAAAGGCGTCGCAAGTGGCCATGTTCTCGGTGGAGTAAATGGCTAAAGACTGCACTTTAAATTAGTTGGATCTGACACGGACAGTGTGAGGCAATTAATTGAGTTCGTTTTAAAATCGATTGTGCCATTGGTGAGAGAGCCAGTGACTGTAGGGTGACTGCATTCACTGCAATCACCACTGAATAGATACATCTCGATACATGCCTGGAGAAGACGTTTGGGCAAGTCGCGGTCATCCTCTTCATTAATTTCGATTTCAAACGTTGGCCTGAACTGCGTTTCGGTCACTGGTGTCAATGGGACGTTGTCTTCTGCAGTCGATCGATCGAGCAGGACTGTACGATTCACTAAGGCTGAATGTGTTCGGTTGGAGGGTGCGATCAAGGCAATGTGGTACGTCTGCAAGGTGTCAACAGTTAATTAGATGATCGGCCACACAAAGCGAATTCAACAACAAAGGCCTTGATTAGTGGCCATTGGCTGACAGATCAATCGGCCAGCAGAGTAGCACTCAGCGGTCACGCTATTCATGCCAATCAATCGGTCTAATGAGCAAATTTTAAATCGCATCACAGTCCCTGACCGACCAAATGAGCGTCAGCCAAGAGTGAAAGAAAGTAGAACAGAATGGACAGTGTCCAGTGGCCACTGGCAATACTCACACTGCTCGATGCCTGATTGTTGTGGAATCGATTCGATCGAGAACGGCTATTAGCCATGCCACTGAGATTGCTTGTAGGGTCTGAGAGGGAAAGATGAGAAGATGAGATGAGAAGATAAATCATTACGGACACTATTATCACGATCCATTAGTGCAATCCTTGCAGGAGGCTCGATGGGACATGGCCCTGTCGGGCACTGACGTGCCTCGCTCGGACCGATCGCAATTATGCTGATTACTGAGTGCTGAGAGCTCTGGGCCTTGCTTCGCACTCCAATTGAAGTCACAAGTCGAGTCATTGTGCATTGATTGCGACAAACCAAACTGTCGGAGTTGTCTTGTCTTGTTCAAATTTGAATTATGACTGCCATTTGGCTCGATTATGGCCAAACAGATCGTTCCGACCGTACAGGCCAGGCAGACCAATCAAAACAAATTGGTTAATTTTTTACATTGCCAAATTGTGCCTTGCCGCTTTTGTTTCGAGCGTTTAAATTTATCTGCAAATAAATTATCTGCTCAAAGATAATCGCAGGCTGAACCAAACAACACACAAATTGTTTGCCCACCAAATGTTGCATCGTTCACGAATGGGCACATTTAGGAGCAAATCAGAGATTGATTCGGTTGCACCCGGGCTCACTTGCTGGGACAGTGGACCATTGGAGTGAACCAGTGCAAAAGTGCCATTCATTGGCACACAAGCCACCAAGCAGTGGATCTGTTGGCACACGAAGCATGCACTGACTGGCTCGATGTACCAGCGGACAGTGCACAAATCGATATTGTAATTAAGGACGAGTTGTCGCTGCTTGTTTGTTGCCTCTCGGTGGGCCTCGCATTGAGAGATATTTAATTTCACTTTTTAATTAAATACCCTCAACTGTGACTTTATTATGGACACATCGAATCGACTTGCCTGACCATCACTGACCGGCTCATTATGCGAATTGATATGAAAGTGCATTTAATTATTGGCCTATAATGGCACCGACGGCGATGACCACACTCGGTGGACGCAGTGGGCCAGCCAAATCGCGTTTCGCATTAATGATCTTGATGAAATAATCAAATTAGCTGACTGCACATTAAACGTACCAAATAACGCTTGACCACTGACAGTGCCACTGGCATGGCAGTCAGTGTCCTGTGACAAGCAACTCGCTTAGTGCCATAAAGAAGTCGAAACTTTTCATAAATTGCACTAGTTTATTAGTTTATTAATTGGCTCAATGGAAACAGTGCATTAGCATTGACCAAATTAAGGCTTGAAAGTCACTTGGCCCGATGAATAGCACAACGCACGAATGGCAATGCAGCCATGATTGAGTGTCATAGCCAGTTCAGCGATGGGCCTATTCTCTAATTAACAAACCAATAACGCGCCACTGAACATAGTGAGACGTGTTCCAATAGTTCCAATGTATAATAAGGTGAGTATTACCAGGTAGTCCAGTGACCAGTGGACAAGATGAACCAACATGCACTCGCCTGTGCTCCTCGTTCGCAATAATTGGCAAGAGACCAAATTAAATTGGTTGCAAGTTTGCTTAACGAGATTACTGAGCCAATATGACAAGCCATGTAATGTTCGGTGTGACCAGTGGCGGAAAGTTGGGCACTAGACATGACGGTACATAGTTTTGGCCTTGCACTGCGGCACCGATTATGTGTAGATTAGAATCGAATGTCATGCCGGGCACTTGGACATGGCCATTGGGCCAATTGAAGCCTCCTTCAGTTGAACGACAAGTGACACTTAGTGGGAGAACATGGCTCGTTCAAGCCACACAATCGGGCCACTGATGGAACGCTTACACGACAAATTGGCACAGCACTGAATGTCAACAAAGCAAAGCAGACAAATTTAAACTTGTAACGAGCCAGAAAGAGAACGAGTTAGGCGCACCATGTCAGTTGATTAATTATTGAACACATCCAATTGAACACTTGAAAGGCAGACAAAGCACTAGATCCGATCGATGGCAACTGCATGCACTCGCCGTCCATTAGACTAATTAACGATCTGCTGGGAAGGCCACTTGTAGTACTGTAGGCTAGAGCCAGGTTTGAGCCTGTACCGAACATGTCTGCTCGATTCCTGCCAATTGGCCATTATTCAAATAGAGCTTATACTATCCAAAGATGCTTAATTAATACAATTAGGTCAGATCAGACACATCAGTCCACGATCGATTTGAACTGCTCCTATCTAGGTAAATGAACCATTGCCTAATGGAAGAGTTGCCGAATTGGTGGTCACTAATGGCCAACTAATGGCAACTTGGCACAAATGCACTTGAATTGACAGACCGAAGCACACACCAGACAGACTCATTTATCGGTACAGTGCTCGGTCCTACAAATTGCTTGTGACTGGCTCGGTGTCAGATGCAATCTTGTGCAAGCCAATCCAAGCAATATATTAAATTATTCGCACATCGCCTTTCAATCAACTCAATGGAGCATGCACTCGGTGGTGAAAGGTGTTGCCGGCATGGCCAACCACAAGCCGAGATAGCATCTGCTCGCCCTAGCCAAATTGGAACATCACTCATTGCACTCACAGGTGAAATTCCACTTAGTCCATACTGCAACTGTCAACTGAAGGTATTACCAAGAACCAGGCCACTTTTCTTGGGCATATTCTTAGTCGAAAATAGATCGAGCAGAATATATTTTGATAACTTCTAGAAAGAAAGTCTGCATAGATCTCCTTCAAATTACCTCAAAGACTAAATATCGAAAATGCAAATATGAAATATGCTCTCAAGTAAAACTCACAAATATGGTGAAATAACATGCAAACTGACCAGTTCATCTGACGTAATTCACTGACAAACAAATGAAACTTTGCCAAATTTGTTATGGTTCCAAGTAAATGATTGACTGGGAATGTACAGTGCAAAAGAATTCTTAAGTGTCAGTATAGTAGAGCAGAGTATTGTGTGCTCGCGAGCTGGTGCATTTCACATCCTTCAGGAATGCATTGTCCAGCAAAATAAGATCTTGGTGTCTCGGCCCAGTCAGACCAAGGCAAATCGATAGTTTTTATCTGTTCTTGGTGTGCAAGCAATTGTGATCTCATTGTTCTAGTGATTGTGCCACCGAATGACTGCCATTAGGGCAATATCGCATTAAAGAGCGATTCGATTGGTGGCTAATCATGATCGGTGCAAATCACAAGTGCTGCGACAATTATTGTTGCTCTCTCAATTAGTAGTGCCATGGTCGACTCGATTTCTAGCTCCAATTGGCTCACAGTCCGGTTGTGCTTGTTCCACTAATTTATGACGATTCTCTCACTGGCCCAACTGGAGCAGGCAGACCTATAATTTGAGCGGCCAAATTGGCACATTTGTGTAAGTCTCCATTTGAACATTTCTTAATGTATGATTAAATAAATCATATCGGAAACATCAAGCATTATTATGGCACTGTAGAGCGGAAAATGATTTTAAATTAATTCCAAAGTGCACAAGTGGAACAAACTCAATCAATGCATCCATAATTGAGCGAGCCGCATCGAGCAACATCCGAATGGATCGCGTTAGGCCAGATAATAGAAAGCAAGTGGGATACCGTTCTCGGAGACTGCATAGTCGAACAGTTGAGAGCTGTTGTGGGCAAGGCGGGCGATGGCATTGGCACTTCGGTTGAGCTCGTTCCAGGACTGGTTCTGGAATGTTGAGTTGTCGGTGGCACTTCGGTTAGGGTCGTCCAGTCCAACTTTGATGTATTTCGTCACTGTGGGGCGAGACAAATCAAACCAATTAGAAACAAGTCCGAACCATCATAACTCAATCATCGTCTTAATGGCTGCTAATTAGAAGCTCTAAAATGTCATCCAAAAATCGACAATAGCCCCAGGAAGAAACAAAACGTCCATTGCCGGCCACTGAACAAATACAATTTGGCAGGCAAACGTGACGCTCAATGTGGTCGTCGTGAGCACTTACATGGCCAATGAAGGGGTGAACTGTGAAGAAGGCAAGACTGGACCAATCTGGCACTCAATGCAGTGCCAGCCATCAGCCACCACCAGCCACTAGACAGTCCCGAAGGGAAGCGAGCAAAGTTACTCCGAAAGCAGCGACATTACATTTGATTATTTCATTAGGCACAGGCTGCACTTGGCCGAATGGCCGATTATTGCACTTGTTAGTTCTTAGACGGATAACTTTTTATTTCTGCCTGGCACAAAGTGAATTAGGCGAGAAGTGAAACAACTTTGTGACTAATTTAAATTTTATTATGCCGTCGCCAATGCCCAAATGGGTCCCATTATCAGGCCGGCCAAGTGCACCATGAGCAAGTCAAATTCGCGTCCCAATTGATTCTAGCCGAAGTGCAACTTTTGCTGCTGAATCGGTGCGGCAGGCAAGTATTGATTAATCGTAGTGTCGTGCTCGTACGGCAATTATGTCTTGGCAAGCATTAAAATTAGTATCGAATTATAATGTGACCATCTATTATGGCACTGCAATGGCCAACTTGTACATTTCTACCAGGACAATTAGAACCGAGATAATGTCCATGTGCGAATGTTTTTGACACTGCCATCGTGCTGTCGGCAGAGGCCACTTCTAATGAACAGTCAAAATGCCACCAAGGATAAAAGCAAAACAATTGTTAACCACCACCGACACACTTTCCAGGGCAATACTACGAGCCATGGCTAACAAGTCACTTGGTGCACCACACACAGAAAGGATCCCTAAAAGCATATGACATCAATCAGAACAGTAACAAGAGTGGATTGATCTAATCGGCAAATGCGGGCTCACGTTTTGAATGATAAGCAAACTAATCGATTGATCGATTGATTATTGATGTTGAAGCGGGGAGTAGAAAAGCTGCTCAACACCACTAGAGAGGTAAATCTAAGTACTTTATATGCATGACATTGTCCACTTGGCTATTAATAATTTGAGACGGCATGTTGGGAGGTTGGCAGATGTGGTTAATTGGCCAGTCGAGATTGCCATTTGCACTTCCACCTAATGCTCTCTCAATGGGATCTGAGTCGATTGGGACCAGTACCAGAGTGGCACACATTATCACCGATCTAATCTGCAGGCCAACTGTGAGCAGACAGATGCACTTCACCACCAGTCCCGGAAAGGTGTCTGCCAAGCAGAACTCACTCGAGTGCTCTCGTCAGTCTGGCTCTAGCATCAGCCAAGATGTGTTTGCTTACTCAATTGGCCTGCTGTTTAGTGCTGCTGGCACTAGTTGCCTTGGCCCAAGGGGCACCACTGCAATACACTTGCATCGATTCCACTGGCCGTGTGGAACAATGTCCACAAAATGCACGACCTCAATTTACTGAACACTTGGTCGCGTTTGCCAAGTACGCAAACAGAATTAATCAAACTGGATGGGATGAGTTGGAATTGGTCACCAATGGACAGCTCGAAGACAAGCTACAGGCATATTACGCGGGCTACTTGGAAGGCTTCATCACTGCTCGCCTCATTAGAAGCCTTCGGGTGAGCATGTTGCAAGAAGATAAGAAACAATGGTGTGACAAGCTGTCCACTTTTGTTAAACAAAATCTGGCACACACCATCAGTGAAGTGAACCGAAATGAACAAGACCCCTACTGGCACGAAGTAGGTCTCTCACTCTATCAGGTGACTGGCATGGACGACGGCTATACTCAGGCCCAGACTGGTTCTGGTAAGAAGAAGCCTCACCTTGAGGTAGAACCGTGCGGAATGATGCTCATGAACCTGTACACCGAATTCAGCGACATTCTCAGTATCATGAAGGCATCCAAGGTTCAGAGAGAAACTCGTTGCTCCGCAATAGTGAAAGTGTTGCCCGAGTCAGGTGACGTCTTAGTGGCACATGACACCTGGAGTAACTATTACACCATGTTGCGAATTATGAAAAAACTGACGCTAAACTTCCGTACCAGTAATGCGAAATCAGTAGTCATGTCGTCTTACCCAGGTAATATTTTTTCCACCGACGACTTCTACATCACCTCAACTCAGTTGGTCGTCTTGGAAACCTCAATCGAAAATCACAACAGCAGTCTTTGGAACGGACTGAATGCGACCAACTTTGTATTCGAGTTCATCCGCAACACGGTTGCCAACCGAATGGCCACAAGTGGTCAAGAGTGGGCTAATTTGTTCTCTCGATTCAATGGTGGAACTTACAATAACCAGTTCATGATAGTCGATTACAAACGATTGCAAGGCAACAAAATAGAGTCAGGCCTGCTGACAGTGCTCGAACAATTGCCTCAATTCATCATGTATCGAGACATGAGTGACCACCTGAGAGAACACACATACTGGCCCTCGTACAACGTGCCTTACTTTCACGAGGTCTATCACCTTAGTGGAAATGACCAAATGTATCGCGAGCACGGCGACTTTTACTCGTACAATAAGACAGCACGAGCTCTCATCTTTGGACGAGACCACCACTCGGTGAGCAACCTGACTACGCTCTATCATTTGATGCGGTCCAACAATTTTAAGCATGACCCTCTATCTCGGTGTAACTGCACTCCAGCCTTCACTGCTGAGTTCGCCATCTCAGCTCGGTGTGACTTGAACGATCCCAACGGCAAATACCCAATTAGAGACTTTACCTTCAGACCACACGGCGCCATTGACGCAAAATTGACTTCCTCGAGCCTTGCTGCCAAGCTACAAATGGTAGCTGTAAGTGGGCCCACCGATCAAGACGTGCCTGCATTCAGCTGGGCTCAAACTAAACTGCACGACGTGCCTCACAACGACCAACCCATCGAGTGGAACTTTAAGCCTGTCCATACAACTTGGGACAAGACTGACCAAGTGTTTCCCGACTTTCAGTTCGATCTGTGACCACAAACCGACCGAATAAAAGAGTTTCCGTCCTGAGTTGACCAAAGTAGACAATGAGTGAACAATGAACGGTTAACTGTTCACATGCTCACTGCAGTAAGACAATCACGCGGCCTGGCAAACCAAACTGGCCGTAAATAGACAACTACAAACTCAATTACTTTACAAATGTTTGCATTTTGGTGCAAAGTAAATGGTGTGGGTGCACCTTGACAATGTGATCTGATGCTTCACGAAACGCGAGAGACAAGTGCACCGAGACTTGATTCAATTTGGTAAGAAGAAAGCATCGAATCTGCAAATTGCAACAATTTTGGCCTGGTCAGAGAAATGATCCACAGTCAGATGTAATGCAATTGGGATGATGCAAGTGAGCATAACTGGCCGATGTCGGACGCAAATTGACTGCTCATCAGTTGGATTGCCTGGCCCGGTCAAGTAGACAAAGACAGGCCAACTGGTAAGACAAACAAAAGGGGAAAATACTTGGCCAGTGATTGTAGTCGAGTTGAACTAACGAGCCAAACAGTTTAAAGCCCAAACCAAAACGAAATGAACCGGGAAACTGGAATACATGTATTTTGGAATATAATCAAAGCAGCTTTCGAGCAATAAATTGGCTTCGACTGCTTGGTAGAGCAATCAAGCTCGAACGGACGGTCGCATTAGTTTGATGGTGTTCTATCGAATGTTCGATGCAAATGGAATGTAATTACGGGCACAATGAGCGAGGCCCAATTGGAAGGAGACACGTTCAGAGAGACCGATAATGAAAGTGGTAACTTGCGGGCGACTGTCAACTCTGCCGATCAATTGCATTATGAAGATATATTCGCATAATTTGCCGCTGGATTATGCCGATCTTGGCAGAAAGACAATGCTCAGACCATGATGCAAAGCAATCACCACATTGCAATGGACATTCATTGCCCATCAGCCCTTTCACTGTCATTGAGCTATTGTGTCTAACTGCCAGCAAATGTGCAACATTTACCATCAAACTCGGCAAGGAAACACATTGGCAAAATGGCACAAAATTAATTAACGACATGGAGACAAGTCCAAACGAACAAGATGAAAAAGAAGTATCAAATAGAATGCAATAAATGAAATAATAGCTGAGCCGACAAACACCGCGCAGTAAATAACAATTGAGCAAAGTTTAAAAGTGCCAGTCAGCAAATTGGCCACTTGCACCGCTCAAGTTGCCGCCATCGATACCACTGAGCACTATCGGGTCATGCAAGTACAATCGGTTCGAGTGCACATTACGGAAAAGCAAACTTAACCAACATTAACGAATCAATGCAACACTCACCGAGATATGTCGAGGCACCGGTTAGGATGAAAAGAAACTTGATAGGCTCCAACATTTAGGACCGAGTGGAAGCGGCACAAGTCAGCAGGTCCAATCCAAAGTGTGATTAGTGACGCCTAATGTTACCTTTCCGGATTAGTGCTGGCCCATCAAATATTCATTGCACTCGGAGACGGCGACACTGACTTCAATTAATTATTGATGAGTGTCACACTAAAACAACGCTAAATCGCTGATAAATTGCACAATTAGACGATTGTAGCGTTATTGCATTGGACCATGAAGTGCATTCTTCTGGCCTAAGTGGCCCATCAACAAAGGGAAATAATTCGTTAATTTCGCACCTAGGCGGTACAGCAAACTTAATTCGGCAACATACACCAAAGAGCGAGAATGGGAATTTGATCTGAAAATAAACAAAACAAATTAGTGACACATTTCATAGGTCCGAGTGAAACAATATCATTGCAAGAAAGTACACATGAAAGAAGACCTAAGGTGTGTAAAGCGAAACAGTCTACTCGTAGATTTTGAGATTAGCAAAGCACTCTAACGGAGACAGTCTCGGAATGCCGATTGACTTGCTCATGAGGCAAAAGGCTTAAGAGAAAGTGAACACATCTTAGGCATAACAGGGTTAATGTCTGTGGCGAGGCACAAAGTGCGAAATAAGCTTCGAGATAAAAAGATTTAGTTCGGTTCAATTTAGCAAAGTGTGAACACTGCACTGCACTGAATATCCACAGGGAAAAACCAAACCAAACGTCAAGATATAACTAACTAAACCAAACTCGCATGAAGCCAGAAGAATTGTTGCAGTCATTAGCATTACATTTGTGGAAAATGTGCTCAAATGTGTTGTCAGATAGATTCATGGAGGTAGTCATTGCAGAATGGTCAATTGATTTGCCAATCGAGCCCAATCAATGAGAGCACGTTTCAGTTGCAAAGTGCAAGAGATATACAAAAGTCATTTCCTCCATGTAAGAGGACGGCAAAGGTAGTGACAGGTCTGACTAGTCAATGGATCATTGAAAGGGTCGACCCAGCCAACAAGAGCCTAATTGCAATGGCAACGTGGTTCTGTGTTGAACACTGTCCAACGGTCAGTTCATTCGAATGGGCTTTTGGTGCACCTCCATTCGGAGGGCAAATATATGGAGGGCTAATTAAAAGCTGACTACACCATTCAATTGGTCCGTCCGAGATTATTGTGCGATTGTTTGTGTTTAATTAAAGCCAAGTGGACTGAATCAAATGTGGCGAGTGCACAAAAAAGACGACGTGATGCGATGCAGTAGGGAACGCAATTAGTTGCGAATCAATCATCGTCCTCAGAATATCCGACACAAGCATTCGATTCAATTTAGAGAGCCGAGGAATAAAGCGAACTCAAAGTCGGCACTGGAGAGGCAAAAGCAACTTTGCATTAATGACGAACGAGCAATGTAATTACAAACAAATTTCCACTGTTAAGACATCGTCGGAGTAGTGTGTGTCTCACAATGGCGCCCACTGCAATGCCCGATGGTACAGTGCCATTTGGTTGGCTTGGGGTACCGAAATAGACAGATTCAGTAACGTTTCGCATTTATATTGTTGTCAGATGTAACTCTTGCAATTTGGCCCTTAATCCAGCGGGCACACATCGAGATCAACTAGAAGAGAGGCTCGGTGTGAGAGCGCGTGTGGACAACGAGCTTAGCTCGACTGCAGCAACTACTTTGCCGAACGACAGTTCCGGGCACAAGCCAACAGGGACATAGCCAGACCGAGCAGTCATTTATAAGGAGATGGAGTCACATTTATTATCGCATATCGGCAGTTATTAGCCGGCACTCGCTAATGCACTTCACTGACCAAATGAATTGTAAAAATATAGCTCGTGAGTAAATTAAAATTAATACGACAAGCCATGGCACCATGTCTCGGTCACCGAGCTATTCCAATTAATTAATAACGATGGCGCTGTTATTATTAAAAATCCATAAACGTTCCTTTATTGTGCCATAAATTATTGAATAAGTATTAATTATTGCCTAATGGCCGCCAAGTCGATTCGAGCAGATTCCTCGTCAAATAGCTCATTCAAGCGCCATTGCCTGGCACGGATGGAATATAATCGAGTTTCGTTAATTAATTAATATTAATGCCCAATTGGAATGCACCCAAAGTCAGCAATCAATGAGTTTAATTGCCAGTTAACCTTCTGGGCTTGGCATAATTTGAGAGGTCTTTCGCAATCTGGCAAATAATGTCAATAATAAACAGAGAATAGTAAATATATTAATAAAGCGTAAAGGACAAACAAAACGATGGCACATTAATGGTGAATATGGCGAGAAGCTATGCAATTGTAAAATGCAACTCATTGCCAGATGGAAGCGATGGATGCGTTTGGCCATTAGTGAGCCTCCATTGGAAGCAATCGCGTCTCGGTGCCATATTGAAAAGCTATCGGTCACTCTTGGCACTGTCTATTTGTTGCGTGCCTCAGTGCCTTCTCGCCATTCCTTGCCTAATGTGATTCTATCAAAATAAATAAATAAAGTGGACGATCTCGAGTTGGAGGCAAAATAGAAAATAAATGGCAATATTGTCAGTAGTAAAAGTGAAAATCAAATTGGCCAAAGAGAGCAGCAAGGAGAAAATTAATGTCTAAGCGGATATTGATTAAATATATAAATATGCCTGGTTCAATGGCGAATAGACCAACTCGACAGGCTGCAATTGGTAAAGATCATAATAGACTGTGGTGGCAATGCGGCCAAATGCAGGCCACCCGGCATTGCATTGTCCGAGCGATAAACTCGAACCCTTTTGAGCGATATCAGCCAGGAGCGGAATCGTTTACAATCAGTTGACGAGTCACACAAAAGGACTAAAAACGATTACTGCGAGCTATGGAATATCCCCAATGCAATAAAATCCGATCGAAAGGAGACTCCAGTCGGACCTTATCAATCATAGTTGGTCCATTAAAATGATAAAATGATGCCACTCGGTTGGCTCTTTCAAATATCACATATATACTTGTATTAGAGTTTATTTGTGATGCATGTCGCTCAATTGGCAAGCGATGCACTCGAATGGGTTGAATGAATTCCATTTATTAAGACGGTCACTACTTACATGCGACCCAGTTCGTGGCAGTTTGAAGCTTTCACATGCCAATTGGAAAACAAATTAGCGGATCAAGGGATGAATGTGCTCTTAACAAAGTATGGAAGATCATTGGATAAAAAAAACGAGCAACGTGTGCCACTGCACTAATAGACCACTCCAAACAGAATACAATCAAACGGGCGAACATTTAATTAAAGCACCAAGTGATTAATTAATTAACTGTGATGATTAGTCGGCGGTTAGAACTGAAGGAAGACATTCGATGGTTGAAGTGCATCATATGATGGTGACAGAGCAACTGAGAAGTATGCAAACTTGCCTGATGTCACTGGGTAGACAGATTGTTCACGGATAAATAGAATTCATTTAGAGCACTAATGCACCACTTAATGCAACAACTCTTTGCCTTGTCTGGAATAGTGCCAATGATGAATATTCAATCAGTCCAGACACATTCACAGGACAATCACAACTGTGACACACAAATAGCAAATACACAGAAGCAGTTTCACTTTCGAGCAGTTGATCTTTTCACATTTGAGTGAAGGGCCATTGGCGTGGTCGACTTTCACAAGTGGAACGATCAAATACGGACACAAACAAAGCATGCGGATGAAATGAAATGAAATGTTACACGATGTGCACGAGATCGGGATTTGTTGCTAAATGCGGACTGAACGACACTGGCAGCACGGTTTGGTGCGTGGCGCCAAACAAGAATAGCAAGTGCGCACAAGCATCGAAGCACCGGGCTTGGGTGCTGCCATCTGAAAACGGACAACTTTGGAGAACAATCTCAAATTATTCTGTGCGACCAGATGGCAATGATTGTCTCGAATGCTCTGCTTCAGTACTGACTTGAGTGTGCATTATTATGTAATTATTTTAATGACATATATATTTACACAACACCTTCAACAGTTACTGTTCAGGCCACTAGCTAATTGGACAATCATAGTTAAAGTAATGAAGTGCCCTAGCAATTTCCAGTCTCACTCAAACCAAACTTACAAGGTCTACAAGAACATACTAAAGAATGGCAGTTTAGCCATTTTGGCGATGTTCATCTTCTAGTCATGAGTAATCGAGTAGAATTGTGAAAACAAAGAGCCGAGATGAGACTTGTCTGCATCAAATTACAACAGCAGATCGAATAGCATTGGCATGTTAATTATATGGTTACATGGTTATTAATATAAAATTGCAAATTGAACAACAATAATCTGGAGAACAATGATCTAGAGCCCTGACAATTTAAAATAAAGCTAAACATTGACAAATACATTCTAATTGGTGGGTAGTTTGGGAAACTTGCTAATTCCCATCGAGCAGAATGGCGAGAAGCAGTAGGAATGGCCGAACAATTTGCATCGAATTGCCATAAGGCAACTAACTAATTGTGTTCGTCTTCTTGAACTACAATTGATCGAACAGCAGCAGATATATTACAAAATCCATTGAATTATATGGCCACTTTAGAATGGTCCATTTAGTCTAATGAAGCCAATCAGTGCAAATTGTCGCGTTCGATGGTGATGCGGCCATGCCAGCCCAAAGAGGCATCGAGTGCCTGCATGTCACGGAGGTGGCACACACTCCACAGTAATTGCTACCCCGATTGTCGAGTAATCGATGATGCCAAAGCTAGTCATGTTAATGTTAATCAAATAACGTTCTCCATAATGTGCACTGAACAGCACAACCAATCGATGCGTTCTAATTGGGCTCATTATGTTAGCACAGTAGAGCAATTGATTTGCCTCGACATGTCCATGACTCATGACACAATCCACAGCACAACTTTAATCAAATTTGAAATTGCTCCTAAAATTGTTTCAGCTTGGCATTGTTTTGACATTTTAAGTTTTACATTGTCCGTGTTCTTGTTCAAATAATAAAACAACCAACTTGATTTCAATCTGTCCTGTTTTATTGCTGTTCAGTGTAAGGAATATTACTACATGGAAGTACATTGCATTGCATAATATGCACTAAAAAGTCAATAGACTAGAATAGCCATCAATGGTCCTCATGGTCAGCACACACACACACACATTTACTGGTTGTTCATTGCGCAATGCACAATCGTTGCGCATGTGAGGTTCACTGTGCAAACCAGGCACAATGTCATTGTGTGAAGTGAGGCACAAAGCTTTCGAGGTGCCTCCGATCTTGATCATCTAGTCATGGCTTGATCCCAAGATGACCCTATATTCCTCAGTTCGTAATCTACTTCGATCACTCTCGTTATCGGTCCCGCTGACATTGATATTCTTTGACAATGTGGCTTACGTGGCCAAGGTGGAAGGAATCTCGATGCAACCAACTCTCAACGACGACGCCTTGATCGATGTTCCCGAAAGTGCCTTCAAACGATATTTTTACAAGTTCAACTCATCCGATTTAGTGCTCCTTTCACACTGGTCTACCCGCAACTATCACATTAAAAGAGGCGACATTGTTTCGTTGGTCTCTCCCAAGAATCCAAACCAAATTATTATCAAACGAGTGATTGGACTGGAAGGTATTTTCCTGGATACAATCTGAGTTATCCTAGTAACTCACTCTTACAGGCGACACAGTCATCACTAGAGGAGCCCTCAAGTTCGAAAGTATAAAAATTCCACGAGGTCACTGTTGGGTGGAAGGAGATAATCACTCAAAATCGATGGACAGCAATGTGTTCGGTCCAGTGGCAGTGGGTCTGGTCACTGCCAGGGCAAAGTGTGTTATATGGCCGCCGAAACGTTGGAAAGCATTAGAAACCCATTTGCCACCAGATCGAAGTGTTTCATTGGCTTCTGCCAGGTCTTACAATGGCTCTTATACCTCAGGCCATCAGTTCGTAATTGAGCTCAAAAATACTCCTTGTCACTTTGACTTGAGGTCGTTCGAGGAAGTGTCCAACATCGAATAAATATTTCCTGTAAGTCTCGCCATTTAATTTCACAATCATAAACTAGTTTGTTTGGATTGTAGTGTTTTGGCGGTATATTCTACAGTTTACAACTTTACATGTAGATTGTTTTGCTCATTTTATGTATTTGTTTATGTTTGTCACGTGTTACCTTTTCCAATGCACATTTTGCTCACTAGATGGAAATAGCGTCTAGTAAATTATTTTTGATGAAACAAATTGTATGATTTCAAACGATTCTGAATTGGGATTTCCGACTGTAGTTTTTTATTTTGCTAAAGAATGGTCGGGAATTATCGGAAAGAGCTTAAAGTAAACAATAACGTTGACCCGAAAATGAGACTTTAATAAATTAACTTCAATTTACCTCCAATTTCAATTCACTTCAGACTCTGAAGTTCGGAGCAATCCAATTACTTTCATTTTCTTTGACTCAATAGATGGCAGCTGATTCTTTAAGTTTAAACACTTTTTTATTAGATTATTATATCGTTCCAATGACAAATGATCTAGTGAATTGATTAATGGTGCTACGTGACGTCTACTGTTGCCATCATCAGCGATAATCGTTACTGTTGGCCATTTTGTGGTGATGAATGAACTTGAGTTGACAGCTCGGAAGGATTTCTTCCTTGGACAAATAACCCTTTCGGTGAAGAATCGACCAGGAAGTGATGGTTGAGTGTTGTTGATTGGCGAATGCATCGATTAAGCTGCCACTGAGAATTGCAATAAGGAAGCACACCGGAGAATCGAGTTGTATCGATGGCACTGTGTCACTGGTCGGCAGACTAATTGTCGGTTAGCTTGCATGTCACTGGCCTAATGATCCTCCTGATCGACTGCAAGCCCAATGATAGTCACTAATGTCTGTGTTGTGGTTCGTCAAGCGGTGAGCACGATCAATTGACCAGTTTGCTGCCAATATAGAATGCGTCCAACAGCCATTGTAGTTGCAACCATGGTGCAGACAGGCATTCTTCGATATTACAGCCAATCGGTCATTATCCCTTGTAATGATTTCCAATAATTTCTCGACCCTTCTCCGCTTCTATGGTCATTAACCCAATTCGAACGGTTTTGTCTCGGTAAATCAACTTAGTGAGTGAGGTTCAAGGTTTGGTTGCACTCTAGTCGTTGAAATGAAGGTCCATGGAAAGATTGACACCAGTTGACATGTTCGGTTGTGTGTTGGTGCTGTCGCAGCTAGTTTTACTGTGGTACTCCGTCTGAACTGATGGCGACAGGTTTGTCTCGACTCAGTTCATCAATTAAAGCAAATTCAAATTCTCGCCTTGCTGGTCTCGGTGCATCACTAGTGCTCGGCCAGTGATAGCCTTCTGATAATGGTGGACTCACTAGCACTGATAGCATCTTCACTGAGTAATGACTTCGGTGGGGTTGCATGTGGATTAATTGGCAAGTGTCGCTTATCGGACTAATGCTAATTTTACTTTCTACCCTTGCCCACTCTCAGGGTTGAGTGACAAGGTTAGGTTCGTTTCATAGTGCACCGAGACAGTTCCATTGGAAGACAGTGAAGCCACGAGACTAAATGGTCGAATGGAGAGCGTCCTCCGAGGCGATATTTCATCAGATCGATCGAAACTGGCTGCTCTGATGCATGTGGAGGTAGAAGGACCTTCTGCGAGAAGGTACCTCTGTGCAGAGAAGACGCCGACCAAGAACGAAGAGGCACAACGAAATGGTTCGCTGAAAATCAGGTTTCAATATAAGCTGAGGTATCGACTGGCAAAGGCACATTTGCAGTAACATTGGCGGTGATCACTTGGTGTCACTGACTATGCCATAATCTTCACAGTGTAATCCTCAAGTGAAACGACCCACTCGCCATCCATCCACCAATCGGCCATTTGGTAGCTTTCCTCGAGCAATCGCCACCAATCAGTCACCAATCATTCACCGATCCACCTAATCGTTGCCTCATCCTCACCTCACTCGGTGCACCGACCAGTTCAAGCGTACTGTTACCTCAGTGGCCATCGCATTCTGACCGACTGCACTGGCCTATTGCGTAATTGAGCTGTCTCACCAACCAATTAGGCGCTCAATTAGGCCTCTTCAGTGAGCAGCAGGCCTATAATTATGCTCTCGATTAAGTGTACGTGCTGGTGACCTGTGCGCAACTTGAAGACCCCAGTGACACCCCAGTGAAATTTGCACTAGTGCAACTTGACCCAGTCCACCATGTTGTCGATCGAATCGTTGCAAAGGCTAGTGCTCAGGTCCATGTCGGTTGCGGTGGTGACCGCTTATATGCTCTTGGCACTGACCAGTCACCAGTTGAGTATTGTGCAGCTGAGCTATTGCGACCGACTCAATGAATCATTGTTGGCCTCACAGCACTACAACCGCATTCTCAAATTCGCCAAATGTCAAACGCCATTCCCACGGGTGGTGAACATCAACTCAGAGTTGCATCCGAGTGCCATCAAAAAGTACATTCCACATTGCACCATTCTACATTATTGTGGCCCCCACTCGGGTTGCTGTCGGCAGGAGAACGAACAGTGCGTTCCGAAGACAATCGAAGAGGTGAAACTCTACTTCTGGACGATCGAACTAACACCGAGGGGGCACAAGAAAGGAATAGAAGTGATCACCATGAAGAATCACACCGAGTGCATGTGTGCACCAATCAACGGCAATCACGTGGCCAGTTGGAATGTGACCTCAAGTGCGACCTTGGGCACGACGGTAGCCACTGAGGACCAGAACTTGGAAAGGTCCCTTCCAAGTGTGACTCAGTTGGAGCAAGTGCACGTGCAAGCTCGTAACGACTCGGCCTAGCTCAGTGTTGGCAAGACAAGCAACTGGCGTATGTGGCAGTTCGGTGGCAATGGCGGCAGAACACGATCAATCATGGTTAGCTGCTAGCAATCGACAGTTTCCATCTCCATTTGGCCAGCAATTAAGCACTCAGCAGGCGCGACGTGACGTGAATGCACAAAGTTGAGCCCGAAAAAAGCGCCAAACAGCGTCCAGTGCAAGTCTAGCTGGCTGAGTCCACTTGGTAGCACCCGCACTAATAGTCCTGTCTCGCCAAGACAGTCCAGTGCATTCCATCGCACCTCGTGTCCCACTTAATTTATTGAAGTGCCCTAGACCCTACGGTCTCCACTCGAGCAGTATTTATCCTTATTTATGTTCAATGTACATTGTGTAATGTAATGTAATGCAATTAAATTCCTCACTTTTATAATAAAACCAAATGGCCATGCAACACTAGACAAGTAGAGGCAATAGCTGAAGGAGAAGACTCCCGAGTAAGCTCGATAGAGGATCGCGTAGAGGACTTTCGACTCAAGTTGATAGCAAGCGTGGAAAAGCATGCACGGAATATCGACAATAAAATAGAAATAGAATGTAAATAAACGAGTGGACAGACGTAGGGTAACCTTGCGCTAATCGAATGCAGAGAGTTATCTTAATTTATGTGCACAAACACTCGGTGGCCATCAATGATCAGTCTGGCCAGGCAATTCTGTCCGATTCGTGTTGCTCGCACTGAGCAATGCGGAGCAAGAGAATTGCACCAGCGATATATTATATATGATTTATGCCAGGCGACATCGACCACTGGTCAGCAATCGTTACTGGCTGGTGCTCACTGACTAGTGCAGAGCAGTCGATTGCGGTCTGTATTTGCTAACAAAATTGCAACAGTTGATGCAACTGAATCGTTCCAACCAGAGTAGGCAACTGTTAATCTTAGTGCCACTGTAACTCACTAATTGCCTCCTCATCTCGTGCTGAGACGTAATCGTTCATTTCAAGGCAACACTCACAAGTTCGCATCAACTGCCTAGCCACCGTCGATTGATATTCATTTGAGGTGGCAGTAGAAATGCTTCATGAAGATGTATTGCCGATTGACTTGCACTTCGACGTTGAATGACTTCTTATTTACGGCCACTTTCATTCTAATTGTCGATTAAGAAATGTTTGTTCGATCATTTAATTTAAGCAAAATACCCAGCATGCCAAAGCAATCGAACAAATAAATAAATTATCCACTGCCAGTAGGCACAAGAAATCCAATTGGAAAATTTGCCAAGTTGCTATAATTTATAATTTTATTTTGCAGATGTTGTCTAAAGATGGTCATTTAAGATAAGAGAAATTACCTAGCTTTTTAATCGAATGAGTATAGATTGGTTATAAAATGGTTATTGAATATTTTTGTTCTGAGGAGTGGTATGTACAATGGTCACGTTGAAAGCAACTTTTTGCTACTCTTTGTTATCTTTATCAGATTTGTTTTGGTTCTCTCCATTTGAAATAATCTTGAGAGGCATCAAGTTTTGCTGATGAATTAGAGAACTTCCTTTAGATTCAACTTTAAAGGCAAACTGAAGAAAAAATTGTTTGGATTCTTTGTTCCATAATGTCCAAAATTTGCTTTCAGATTTGTCAACTTCTCTTGAAGGAACTTTGAATCCAATGGTTTCATAGGGTTCTGCAGCGAACAAAAGATATTGCCAGTGACGATCTGGTGGTTCGATCTTTTGCTCATATGCTGACATAAACCGATGACGAGGAGTGATATTTTCACCAATTTCAGGATAATCAATCTAGATATACATAAATAAGTAAATAAAAATAAGCCATTATCATTATATATTAATTATTATACCTGAAAGAGCAAAGACTGTTGGCTGTTATCAGTATCAAATTGTTTAGTAACTCGATAACCCGGCCGGCCAATTTTGACAAATTTACGAATATCTATTCTTGATTTGGCTTGGAGTGGTTGAGGAGCATCTTTCGCATCTTTGGCTGCTCGACGCGCAAGATTGGACTGATGCTTCTTTCCTTGGGTGTGAGCCAAATAAGAACCTTCGTTGTTATGCAAGGTAAGACACAATTTGCATTCATAAGAGCCTAAATGATTTTTCATAAAGTAGGGATCCTTAGCGAGATCGATTGTTTCGAGAGCAAGTTGGCGCAAACGTTCACGGCGGTCACGGTTGGACTCTGACCATGATGCCACTCCACCGCCACCGGTCTTGGCGCCAGGTCTGTTTTGGAAATCCATTTAAGGATCAGTTTAGATGCACACACGAAATGGTCCAAAAAGGAAAATAGGATTGGTTACTTTGTTCATAAACAAAAACAGCCTTGCTGTATCGTCTCGTGGAGACTAAACATGAGCCTCAATGGAACGTTCACAAATGAGGTTCCTCGCCGGCAAGGCTTGAAGTTCAAGCCGTAAAATTGGCATTTCAAACGACGTGTCCAAAACAGATGACCAGTGGTGTTAGGCCACTCGGGACCAATTCAGATTGAGAGTACTTGGCAGCATTGGCATCAGTGAATGCTTTCATGGCCAAACTCAACTCAACTATATTCCATTTGGGGGGTAAGTATTTTGATAAAATATACAGCCAGAGCACAGCTGTCAAAAACAGATGTGCTTGTGACCGTTTGGTGGCATTACACAAATATTAGAAAATATAATTTATTTTGTTTCCGATAATTCAATCTCATTCTAGACTTTGTGGCTAGTATTTGTGGGTGACATTTCCGGTAAAATTGAGAGCAAAGAAAATTATTTGTGACCAATATAGTCACTGCTAAATGACGTGTAAATCGTTATCAAGTCGGCCTCTCATACTCGTCCTCACTGCACCTGTTGTGATAAGTGAACGAACATGTCACTAGTAACGAGAGTGTAATTGTCCAAATCACCACTTGCAGCCACGATAATCCTCGTACTCCTAGTGCTGCAAGCTTTCTCATCAAACAGTAGTTGACTTTTTAATTTATATAATATTTTTAAATGTAAGTTGATGATATTTGTTATCTTCACTGTGAATCACTTAGTTTTCATTATATTCTTAGATTCCAAACAAAAATACCAAAATTATGCATTTACTTTCAAATTTATTTGGATTCATTTTCTTTGCTATTGCTATAAATGTAATATTGGTCAATTCGGAGAGTTTTAATCCTGAATTGAACTCTCAAAATTTGGGCACAGCATATGAATTCAAAATACATCTTGATGCTGGAAAAGAAGATTGTTTCTACCAAATGATCGAAACTGGTGCTTCACTTTATGTTGCTTTCCATGTATGAGAAATTATTTGATATAATTTTCGACCACTTAACTTGATCAAATTAATAGGTCCTCAGAGGTGGTGACACAAATGCTGGTTTTTATATAAACAATCCCACTGGCCAAACGGTAATGCCTTACCAGTGGAAGCAACATTCTGAATTTGACGATGGGCAAGTTTCACAAGGAGGCAAGTTGCATTTTGTTGGGTTGTTTTTAATTTTTTGATTAAACATTTTCGTATAGGGTACTACACTCTTTGCATCGACAACAAGCCATCTAGTTTTCAATCCAAATTGGTCAGTTTATATGTCGCCTCTTTCAAAAGAGATGAATGGGAAAAATACATTCAGGAATTGACAGATGCCGACGTTTCAGCTAATAATGCAACTAACTTGTTGAGAAATGTTGATAACAACATCAACGAAATGATGAGACACTTGGAGAATTCCAAACAACAGTACACTTACGACGCATATCTAATCGAATCAAACAAAAAGTAAGTTCATACTCACGAGAAAGTGTGTACTAATTTCGCATATTCTCTTACTTGACAGTTACGTGCAGAACTGGTCAATCATTCAGTGCATTGTTATAATCGTATCTGCTGTAGTGCAAGTCGTCTTTGTACGCAAATTGTTTGCTTTCAGTGATTTCGGCAAAGGCAAAACAAGAGCCTAAAACAATTTTAAACATGTACATATCGATTGTGTTTATTAAAACAATTTTATTTTATTGAACAATATTATTTAGTTTATTAATGCAATTTCAACCAGATCAACAGTTGATTTTGACATTTTTAACTTGATTTTCGATCCACTGAAGTACGTCCATGTGAGAGTTTAATATTTTTGATATTTGAACAATCGGATCATTGGAATCTTGATTAGATTTAGTTTCATTTAATTTTTTAATGAAGTCCTGCAATTTAAATTTTAAAATTATATTATAATTCTTCGAATTAGAATATAGTACCTTTAGATCCGAGCCAATGGCATTGAGATCGTTGTTGACAGTTTCAACCAGAGAGTAAGTATGTTCACGTTCAGCATTTACATTGTTCGAGCTTATTTCAAACTTGTTTTGCTCAATTTGATCCAATAATTGTTCCAATTCCTTTTGTTGAGCAATTATAAAGTCCAACTGGTGGTCAAGTCCACGATGGGCACTTTTAAGCTTTTCGATAGATTGCTTCATTTCAATCAACTTTTGTCCATTTGAGATCAAGAGAGAATCCCACGAGTTAATAGTTTGTCCTTGTGAATGGAAATCTGATTCAAATTGGGTCAACTCATTCATCCATAAATTAATTTGGTCTTCCAATTTTCCAAATGTTATTTCTAAAAAATACAAGCGTTAGTTATAGGAATAATAATATATAATAAAGAAAACTTACGAGGAACTGAAACAGGGGCAGATGTAGAAATGCTTGTTGTCGAAGTCGTGGTTGTAGCGCCTGTTCCTAAAGATGTAATAGTAAATCCAGTAGCAGGCTTCAAAGAACTTCCACTTCCAGTTGTGATAGTAGATACCGAAGCTTGAGTGCTAATTGGAATAATTGAAGTTGTGAGTGGTGCTGTGGTGTTCAAATTAGGAGTAGTTGTAATTCCAAGTAACGGTTTTAAGCTACTAGTAGTAGAAGGTCCAAAATTAAAAGATGGAGGTGCTGCTGAAGTTGACCCTGCAGTCAAATTCAAGGGAAGTGTACTTGATCCAGTTGGTATCGTAGATGCTAATGTAGTTGAAGGCTGAGGCTGAGTAGATAATGGTTGAGTGGATAATGGCTGAATGGAAAATTGTTGAGTTGGTAGTTGCTGAGTTGGTAGTTGTTGAGTCGGTAATGATTGAGATGATAAACCAAAGTTTAATCCGGAAGAAGGTGTCGTTGTTGCTAAATTTGAAAATGAAGGAATAGACGAAGAAGCAACAGCCGTGGGAACAGATGATGTAGTGGTCAAGTTAAAGGCAGTGCTTGTCAAAGGAGCCGAACTAGAAAAGTTGAATAAACCACCACTCGGAGCCGCATTAGTTCCAAGAGATATACCACCTAAACCACTGGCTGTAGTTACAGGTGCGTTGAAAGCTCCAAGAGAAGGGGCACTAGTACCAAATGATGGAGTTGTGCCAAAAGCATTTCCAAAACTCAGCCCGGTTCCAGTAGTAGAAGAAGCTGTTCCGAAAGTATTTGTTGCGGCCTGACCAAAAGGGGAAGCTGAGCTTTGGGTTGTAGTAGCTAGGGAAAAACTTGGAGTAAAAGAGCCAAAAGCTAGTGAAGCGGTAGTCGCAGTGGCGGCAGGTTGGGAACTAAACATAGGTGCCGTAGAACCAAAAGCAGGAGCTTGTGAAGCATTTGTGTTTGCAGTCTGCTGACCAAATAAAGATTGACCAGGTTGAGGCGCTGTTGCCCCGAAAAGTGTTCCTGCTGAAGTTGCTTGCTGTGGCTGTGGTTGTGGTTGTGCGCCAAAACCTGTGGAGCCAAACATGGGCTGATTTGGAACGCCAGTAGGAGATGTAAACGAAAATGCTTGATTTGTAGCTGGCTGAGCAGGTTGTGCAGTTTGTCCAAAGGTAGGTGATGCAAATGTGTTTGCAGTATTAGCAGGATTACTAAAATTGAAAGCACCAAATCCCGAATTTGACTGAGGTTGTTGAGGAGCTGGGGCACCAAAAAGAGACTGTTGTTGTGGCTGTTGAGGATTACTTGGTTGGCCAAACAAAGAGGTGGCCCCAAAGGTAGATGAACCAAAACTTGGAGCAGAACCAAAAGCCGAAGCCGTGCTAGTGGGCGTTTGCCCAAAGTTAAAACTTGAATTCATGGTGGCTCAAATAAGATGACAAGCCGAAATGAAAGAGCAACAACGCTGATGTCTAAATTGAAATTGAAGTCGGCTAGAAAACAGTGCACTGAACCACTACATGTGACATGTCTGCATGTTGTTCATAAAGTGCGTTACAGTGTATTTCGATGGTATCGATATGCAATGATTCTGGAACCGATTCCCGACTCGATTCGTGTTGGACAACATTCAATGTTGAACATTGGCTCATTATGAACTTATTTACTTTGTTTATTATTTAACTGAATTTACATTTGGCATTAACTGTATGTTTCATTTCTCGCTGACATTGACCTCAGCTTTAGTCCTATATATTATGGTCGTTTATAATTATAACAATGCAACTCAACTGGCAATCGTGTTGGATCGACGTGCCCAACTTGAGACAAACTCAAAGGTATGTCTGAACAATAGTTGCTTATATGACTCAAGGAACGTGTGGCGTTTATTATTAGATAAGTATTGCACATTGCGTCATTGCAAACTGGGCTTTATTGTTCGCTCTGAATGCATTGCAATCAGTTTGACTGGCCTTTATCACGAACTGCACACAACCGGCTTTGTTAGCTGTATATTTTGTAATGAAATTAACCTAAATGTTAGTTTCTTTTAATTTCATTTGGATATTTTCACTTTCACTTCAGTTTGCTGCTAGCTAACTTTTGATTAGCGAAAAGAATGAGAGATCTAGAGAGAAGGAGAGTGAGAGATGGAGACATGGACAGAGATGATTGCGGTAAGAGAAGTTGTATTTGAATAATGACTCGAGTCAGTAGTGCACATCTCCAAACTCGGCTGTTGGACAAAACAAAGCAAATGGCCAAATGTATTAGGAAAAGGTAGTCACCTGGCGTCTTGCCCCAACGATGCCAAGTGTCTAAATGAATCCGAAAAAAATGTTCGAACGCAAATGAAGATAATCCACTAATGTAGAATTAGAAGGCGAAACTTGTTTGCCACTCTCAGTTAGCAATTGGCAAGACAGTTTTTCTTCGTTTTCTTCTTCTCTATCGGTTGTTTTTATCACTTTGAATTGAAGCAGTCCTCCCAGACAGTAATTGAAAGCTATATCTCAAAAAAGTGATGCACACGGACACAGGCACAGTGTGGCGTAGAGCACATTCTTTACCTCTCTCGCCTGTGACTCGAGTCATTCTCTTAGAGAGGCACACTTCACTTGGTCGAGTCCCACTGCATCAACATGTGTATTTGTATCGATTGTCTGTGTGTGCACCACTTTCATTGTAATCACTGCTCGATATGATCTTGTCCCTCATCAGTGCTTTTGTGGTCCTCACCCCGATCTCTACTGTTTCTCTAACTGCTTCCTTATAGAAAGCACAAATTCGATTCATGCAAAGCATCTTTGCCCAAGCCAACCCTAATCATCCTGTTCGTTTCCTTTGGAATGGTTCAAATCCATTACGACAATTGTATCGCCACCCAACCGTAGCCCCATTACTCATTCCATTGGTCTGTGTCTATGTCTTGAATTGAAGTGCCATCGATACCATTTTTACCTGCGCTCACTCATCTAACCAATCGAATCATTCTGCCGCACGCACAACTGGATCGCCAAAATTTGAATAGATCAGACGCAATGTCGTTGCTCGATTGCTTAATTAATGATCGTTCAATGTTCGCTTCAAAATGAGCTCATTGGCCTGCATCCTGAGCGCCAATTAGCATAGCTACTTGAATTATAAATTATTATGAATTGATAATCACCCATTAGTGATATAATCCATTGAGACGGTGGCCAATTACCTTCATTGTTGGCTTTGCTAAGTCAACAGTCACTCGATCATTGGCAATTACGTCTGTGACACTTGGGATTGGAACCACTCAATGGACTGCATTCGAATTGGTTTAATTAGCGTGTGGCAGTACTGTTTCATGGCATCGTGTTCTGCAAAGAGAGTGATGTGAACGAAATATCGTTCTCGCCTGTAACACGGTAGTGCACTGCACTAGTCACTTCGTGCACATGTCCTGTCTTGCGCGGTCAGCCAATGAGGTTATCACTTCTATAAATACAGACCCTTGGGCACTTGATTTATTTGCTCCATTAGCCACACTTGTAATGCATCTCAAGCCAACTGTGGCCGCACGCCAACGCTGTTTCTCAGTCCGGATTGGACTGCTCATCTCATAGCGAACTTGACAAATCACGTAATCTCACACCGTTAGATGATCCTCTTTTGTCAGAGTGCCTTAAGAACTATTAGTTGCCTGTCTGGCGTTTTTAATTTCCCAGTGGCACATTGCCGCTTTTAAACTTCATTAGCTGCGAATCAACAGGCCGGTCAGCAGCCTTGTCGAATTGTCCAGTTGATTTACACTTTGGCAAGTGTCTCTTGTGAAATGTCATTTCGCGTCTCAATGAGGCAAATATAGTTGGGCAATGTCGTTTATTAGTTCGTCTTACAATGATTTGATTCGATTAGTTCCTAATTAACATTTTGTGCTAACATCGGTGAAGACAGTCACGTTGGCGCATGTTGCTCATTTCTGATTGATTGTCCGATTGGTGAGTCATAGTCAGAGTCTGCCTCACTTGGGCCATTTTCGAGCCGTTCGATTCTTCTCTATCGATAAATGCAATTGTCAGAATGACCAATTGATTTATATGCAGAAGACAAGTTTGCTAACTTGCGAACTTGCTAACGTGTCACTAACATTCACAATTCAATTTTCACTTTCAAATGGCCACTCCACTTGTAACGTCCGTTGTTGTTTTCATGCGATTTTGAATGAATGATTCGGTTTTGATGCAGTGTTTGTCAAATTCTTATTTGTACCGATTTACAATGAACAATCTTTTGCAGATGAACTACTTACTGAATAACAAATGTTTTATCTGTCTAGCCAATATGAGCCATTCCAGTATGCGTTTCTTTTGCCCGAATTGGCTGCACTTGGGTCTCCTTTTGCAGGTATAGCCCATAATGCCTACTACGGCAAGGCTCAATCAGTTTCTTTTGCTCAAGATCACAATCATGTGCCAGTTGGCCTTCGCTGATGCAGATAACCGATATTCGAACAAACCAATCCCTGCCGCCATCAACTCCCGGTACAGTGTCAGTGTGAAGAAAGTGGACTTGCCTAATCCACAGCCGTACACCCCTGGTACGATCGAGGTTAAGGGTGCAGTGCCGTCGTTCGTGATCAAATTCAACTCAGCCTCAAGTAAAGTGAATCTCTTCCACCAGCACCAGTCGGAGAAGGTGCCCGAAACGAAAGAATCTTTTTCTGAGGATGAACCCCAGATCCTGCGACATGAAGTGTCGAAGCCAATCATCCAAGAAGTACACGAAATCATCAGTCCATATCGACGAATTGTGCAAGAAATCAAGCCCGTCATTGAGACGATTGACACCATCATTTCGAAGTCAAGTGGTGAGAACAAACAATCCTCAACGAGCTTAACTCGAACTTCGAATGTGGCCGAATCTTTGCCACTGGCATTTGGAAAGAAGCCATCACAATCAAATAGAGCTGATGATCTAGACGAAAGTCTCGACCAGGCAAACAAGCCAATGCCAGACTTGGTGCTGGACGAGTCCAATTTGATTGACAACTCACTGTACAATGGCAATGCTGAACTCGACCTTAAGTACGCCTCCCCGAACGGTAAAGCAGTCTCGCTCATTGCCTCCAACGATTACGAGCCCAAATTGTACAAAGACAGATAATGTGCCATGCCACGCAAAGTTCTAATAAAGCAGTCTCAATTACTCGTCATTACATTGACTCACTTCTAGTTTCGTTTGGAACTGTCACCCGGACATTCTTTGTCCCATGCCCTGTTGTTCTTGCACTGTCTTATAATATCTATAGATCATAACGGCACTACCTTGTGACAATTAGAGGTTGTCAGCGGTTGAGTGGGCCAAGATGCATTTATGAATATTCAATAATCATTGATCAGTACGTGCCTTGTGGCTCGTGCCATTTTCCATGTCTCCTGTTGATATGCACATGAATGTCTCCCATACTGCTCTGTCTGTCTTCTTTGTCTCTTTCTGTTCTTCTCTATTTCAGTGTCGATTAGCACCGTCCCAATAGGACATGTCTATGATTTGATTTTTTAATTACCTCCACTACTGCAAATAGCGCACTTGCATGTCGTCTAGTGCGTCGTTGCTGGTCAACGTATTTAATTTGCGCCTTCAATTGTCTTCTGTTTTATTTGATCACTCGTGTAAGGCCCAATCGGCGATGACTCGTTCGATATCGCATGTGGTTCAGTAGTTTGTCTCAGTTCATCAGTTGCTCCGATCGATATCGTCTCAATGCTTTACTCGTAACGAGTGTTTGATTGTGTCATTTCTCGTCCATTCTCGCAAGTGACCAATCGTCTATTCGACCGAGCACGATGGACTTGAAAGCGCACACAGTGCACGATCACTGGCCCCATCCTACCAAGCCCCAGTTTCGAGCAAGCATCGTGTGGCGCAACGTGCTTCTCCTTTCGGCCCTTCATCTGGCCGCTCTGGTCTCGATCTACTCCTTCCTGTACATTCGGTGGTACACTTTATTCTTCGCATACGGACCAACTCTACTTGCAGGCCTGTTGGGCATTACCGCAGGTTAGTATTGCTGACTGCTGCTTGCTCCCTGTAACCAGACTCATCGACAGGCGCACATCGACTTTGGTCACACCGATCCTACAAGGCTAAACTGCCTCTGCGAATATTCCTGATGATCTGCAATACGATAGCCTTGCAGAATGACATCTACGTGTGGTGTAGGGACCACAGAGTACATCATAAATTCTCTGAAACCGATGCCGATCCACACAACTCGCGCCGAGGTTTCTTCTTTGCCCACATGGGATGGCTCACCTGTCGCAAACATCCCGACGTCATTTCAAAAGGTACCACTTTTTTAGCACTTGACCACTGCTACTTTGCTGTCACCTGTTCAGTGATTCAATTGACCACACTTAGGTGGAGTGTGTCTCAAGAGAACCCCAACTGATTGATGTGCGAATCAAGTTCTTGATTGGACAGTGATTGAGTGAGTTGCCAATTAGTTAGGCTAAGTGGTGACGCAATGCTCACAAGGAGAACATCTCGAAGTGGCAAAGGCCATCGGGGGAAAAATATCATAAATTGTCTTTCCGTTCAGTGGCAGTAGGCAAACATGGCAAAACAATTCACTAACCGAGGTTGCCTTCTAGGCGCAAGCATCGATTTGTCCGACCTGGAACGAGACCCTGTGGTGATGTTCCAGCGGAGGTACTACAAGTGGCTGGTCTTTCTCTTCTGGTTATGTTTGCCCACACTGGTGCCATGTTTGTTATGGCGCGAGAATGTGGTCCACTCGTTCCTGACCTGCGTTTGCTTTCGTTATGTGTTCGCACTGCATTCCACCTGGCTGGTCAATTCAGCTGCACACATACACGGCAGTAGACCCTACGACAAGAACATTGAGCCAAGGGAAAATGAGTTGGTGATCTTTGCCTCGTTCGGTGAAGGCTATCACAATTACCACCACACTTTTCCCTGGGACTACTCGACCAGCGAGTTCGGATGGATGGGCAATTTCAACTTCACCACTATGCTGATCGACTTTTTCGCTTGGATGGGACAAGTGGATGAGAGAAAAAGAGTGTCGCACGAGATGGTCCACAAGCGAATGACTCGCACCGGCGAGGGACAGCCTTATCGACGACACACAGCTCTGCACCAGCTCACTGGCTTGGTGATGGGCACCATTGCCATTTGGTTGCCTTCTAGTCTGCGCATTCTATTCAATTACTTTGCCAATCGCCAATTGCTGATGTGACCTTAGTCTTTGTCTTCGCTTCTCACGGCCTTGATCGGCAAACAAGTCCGCAAAAATTGTTTATGTGCCATCATTGTCTTATCTCGCATCTCTGTTCGATTTCCATTAAATTGCACCATACAGAATTGTGCTCGCACATTGCCCACAATCACTGTTAGTTGGCCATTAATGCCGGCCACTGAGGATAGAGTCTCGCCTTCGCACTGTGCGCATCTGTACAGTGGTCATTGCAGGTCTAATTCGGACCATGCAAATAATGGTTTTGCCTTCTTTGATGGGACTCGCTCCGTTGACCACTGGAGAGGCATCTGAGAGATGGCAACAGGAAGTCATTACCGAGTCACTGAAGAGGCAGAGAAAGGAGAAATCGAGAAATAGAGCACCGAAGGGAAACGAGTTTGTCGAGACTGTCCAATCGGGCGAGTGAAAGTAACGAGGAAGCGCCAACTCGAGTGATTGGCCCACAGCGTGCGCATCTATCCTCGCCAACTCAGTGCACCAATTGTTCCATTCGGTCCTGAATTGACTCGATCACACCAAACAAATTTACCTCTCACTAGTGCACCTTAGCATGGACAACATTCTTGCCTCTTGCGAAGAACAAACCGAAGACATCACTGGACAAGTGCAAGGTACCTTTCCTCAGTCCCCTTCAGCCCTTCCACTAAAGTGCACCATTTGTCACTGACAGGCGTCATCCCTCAATGGCTCAATGTTCAAATGCTCAGGCTTGGTCCGGCCAAGTGGGACTTG
Source organism: Rhizoglyphus robini (assembly GCA_023373905.1). Classification (NCBI taxonomy): domain Eukaryota; kingdom Metazoa; phylum Arthropoda; class Arachnida; order Sarcoptiformes; family Acaridae; genus Rhizoglyphus; species Rhizoglyphus robini. The sequence continues at coordinate 3,211,128 of JAKIJQ010000007.1, read as the reverse complement.
GACGATTTTGTGCTCAACCACTGGTTAGACGGGTGTGCCATGCTGTGCAAGTTCATCATCAGTAACGGCACTGTCACATTCCATTCAAAGTATCTCCAATCAGAGGCCTACACCAAAATGGTACCAAGCCAAATGTAGAGTGGCACTTTAACTCTCTTGTTCTCAACCAATGTAGGTCAAAGTAAAGCGACCCGTCTTCACCGAGTTCGGGACTCGTTCCTATCCGGACCCGTGTAAGAATGTATTTTCTCGCTTCTTCTCCCAACTAGTTCCTTCTGACTTGACTGACAACGGCTGTGTTGGTATCTTCAAATTGTCCAACGAGTATTATGCCGCCTCAGAAACGTGTAATATCCTTAAAGTGTGCAATCACTCGCTCAACGTGCAACAGAAGGTACTCTTAACCAGTACTTGTAGTGACCCACTCCCATTGACTATTGCCTTTTGACAGATTAACCTAGACAAAATTGTCGGTGTTAATTTGGCCTGTTCACACGTGCAATACATCAAGGACGATCACTACGCCTATAACATGAGTTCGAGCTTCTTAACTGGACTGAAGTACCATTTGCTGAAGATTCCTTTGTTCCACGAGGACAATAACGACCAAGGTAAAAATAACAGTTTGCTTTCCTTCATTGCTTATCAATTGACCCTTAGACAGCTTACTGAGCAAGGCCACGATTCTTGCTACCATTCCGTCCAGCTGGAAGACGTGCATCGCATATTACCACAGTTATGGCATTACCGCGAACTACATCATTTTCATCGAACAGCCACTGGTGGTCAATGGTTTCAAGTTGGCCACTTGCACGCCCAAGGGCAAGCCCCTGAAGGACTGTTTCGAGTGGTACCCAGAGGAAAACGTAATGTCCTATAAGTCCTGTGGCGCAAACACTAAATTGAACATTACTTTCTTTGCAGACACGATTCTATGTGATTTGCAAACGTTCGGGTCAAGTGGTGAGCAAGTATTATTCAAAGGCGTTCTTCTACTTCCACACAATAAACTCGTATGAGGAGAATGGACACATCGTGACCGACCTTATGGCTTACAATGACGCAACCATTCTTGAGAAGTGGGACCTCAGACAGATGCGCAACAACGTTTACGACGACCTTAACCAATGCGTGCCAACTCGGTTCGTGATGCCACTCGACTTGCACAAGGTAATGACGTCTTGTTAGTTGAAAGAGACTAATGCCATTCTTTAGGGCAAAACTGGCAATCTGGTTACACTCGACTACACCACCGCCAGTGCGGTGTTTAATGCCGACAAACAAGTGTTCCTCACCGCAGAGGAAATAGGCAGAGCGGGTTTTGAGCTGCCCACAATCAACTACCGATACTTCAATGGCCACAAATACAGATTCTGTTACGGCAGTGGAGTATTTGAAAAAGGATACTTCGCCAACTCGGTATATTACACTCGGCGTCATTCGACTGCTGACACGGTTTATTGTTTTAGATTTGCAAGCTCGATGTTTTCAGCAAAGAAGTGTTCAGGTGGAAAGGCACCGAGAACGAATTTCCCGGGGAATGTATATTCGTACCGCGACCAGGAACCACCGAAGAGGACGACGGCGTACTTCTCAGCGTTGTCTTGTCCGCCGATCAGAGCTTGCCTCATTTTGTACTCATTTTGGATGCGAAATCATTTACTGAAATTGCCAGGGCAAATTTACTCAAAGGAAAAGGCCAAATCCCACCGACAATTCATGGAGTCTATTCCTATCTAAGCGAGTTTTAATAAAATAAAATAATATATTCAACCAAAAATTAATCGACAGTTCAACCTAGCATTGATTCAATGGAGCAATAGTGTAACAACTCCATAGCTAATAACTGTTTAATAATAGCATTGGAGTGGCACTATCGATTGACAACCATTGACTCGGTAAACATTCGAGTTGTCACGAGAAATGCCGGTACTTGGCACAGGACACTTTCACCGGTGCATTTGTCCGATTTCGATTGCTGATCGATGCAGACATTCGATTGAAGCAGCTACCAGTGGGCCAATGATTGACGGCCAATTGAACGGCACTGCTCGCCAGTGGCAGACTGGTGCGACATTGTGTTTCGCACATTGCAATGGCAACCCGAAATATTGGTGTAACTTATAATTTTGTACCTGCAATTGAACTGATCTAAGCAAAGCTCTAATTGAATTCAACATGACCGGCTCGATTCAAGCCTTTGTCACAATCCCCGTACAACCCATGATTAAAGTATTGTTTGTTTGAATGGACCTAATCTGCACCGAAGCACTGTCACAGTCCCATTCGGACTTATTCGCACTTGTCCACCGAACGGATTCGAGTACTCAATCGATGCTTTATGGATTCGGCCCTTTATGAATGTCTCACATGAAAACAACTGAATGAAATGAAACTTGATTTGCACAACAAAACCATCAGAGTGGCGCTCAATGCGGTAAGCACCATTCAATGAATTCACTAGTAAATCAATCACAATTTGTAGAGTCCGCCATTCGTCTTTTTGAAATGGAATCAAAAATTAGAAATATGGCAAGGCAGTGGCGGAGTAGAAATGAAGTTAATAGAAACTTTGAAGCAGTACTTCAACTTCTCATACGAAATCATCAACTGCCAAAACAACTGGGGCTCCAAGTTGCCGAACAATACCTGGAATGGCTTGATTGGACTTCTCACTCAAGAGGTTTGTGTGCCAGACACATGGCCTTAGAGTCTAACACTTACTCCTGTAGAAAGCTGACCTCGGCATTGGTGGCATTAGCTTGACCTACGACCGTTCGAGAGCAGTGCCATTTCTGTACCCACACATCGTAAGTACGGTCACGTTCATCACGCCAGCACCGAACATGCAGCCAAACATATACCTTGTATTCAAGCCACTCGCCCTGGACGTGTGGATGGGCTTTCTTCTGTCCCTTTTGGTGTGCATTCTGTTTGACATTCTCTACAACCGATTGCACCAAACCACCAACTATGTCAAAGTGTTCTGGATCAGTCTATATTCCATGTTTCGACAGCAATACAGTGCTGCTGTGCCAGATTCGTCCTCGCTCAACACATGGATCTTCTTTTGGAGCGTAGCTACTTTTGTGCTCACCACAGGTTACGCTGGTTGTCTATGCTCGCTCATCACCATTCCAATTAAAATGAAGACCATCGACACGGTGCCAGAACTGGTAGCAGCTGCCAAGTCGGGCAAGGTTGTGGTCACCGGCATAAACAATTCAGCCTATACCGATGCCTTGAAAGTAATGGTCAAATTCAATGGTGAGCAGTCTAACTTGGTTTCGTTTAGAATTCTCAACTGCCCCTCTACAAGGAACTTGGCAAAGTGCTCAAGGCAGTCAAAACCAAAGATGAAGGATTTGAGATTGTCAGTCGATCAAAGAAGTCACATGCATTCATATCGATGCGCGAAAGTCTTCGGTATGGCCAATTGATTCACGGAGAAGATGCCATTTACATCACACCAGACAACGAAAATGCCGGACTGTTCATTGATTTGTTGGTTGTTCCAATTCGCGCCTCCTTCCAGCACAATGAGCAATTCGACTTGGCGTAAGTCCTACCTCTAGATACCGAACATGTCAATACTAATGTTTTGCTTCACCACAGAATCGCTCGAATTATAGCTGCTGGCTTGGTGCATCAATGGAAGGAAAACGAATACCTCAAGCTGTCCAAACCGAAAGGAAGTAATACTCAAAGTCAAGAACAATTCGAAGATTTCTCTATAAGTCAATTGCAGAGCTTTTTCTTTGTTTACATATTTAGTACCATTCTTTCAATTGTTTGCTTTCTTTCCGAGTTTATCTTCTTTGTAATTATTCGAGTCGATCGTTAAAAGATGTTTGTCACTGAAAGATTTATTTGAGCAAGCGACACACGCACACACTGTATGTATGTCGAAATAACACTCTGATGCAAGTCACTATAGTCCGATGCAAACATCACATTAAATCGCTTGCTTGTTTACTTTCGATTAAGATATATCTATTAATGCATCTGACCACTAGTTAGAGAACGCTCATTTTTGAGTTGCTCGTAAAGAAATTTATTAAGCGTTGTCAATTGTATCACTAAATTATGTTATATAGTGCATATATATCCTCTATGCATATAGTCTTTTAATAAAAATAGTACTCTACCGTGATATGCCTGTGCCAATGGCACATTGCTCCGGATCCACTGCAGATAACGCTTACTGGATAAAAGGCTAATGGCACCAATGCAGTGATAGTACATCAATCACTGCAATATTTAATAATTTAATTAAAAGAATAGTCGAGTCTTTTATTCCTACAAAAAAATTGTCTTCCAAGTTGTCACCGGTTCATGTATGGCCTTGACATTAGCATTGTCACTCTTCGATGCAGTTGCTCAATGACATCAACCTGCAATAAATGTTACTTATTTACAGTGTACAGTGTACAGTGTATATGTTACCGTCAAAAGTGATTCTTATGTTAAAACTAGTTTTGCCTAGGCAAAAGTAGGTGAAATATTTAAAAATTGATCAAACTACTTTTGCCTAGGCAGAATTAGTTTTTCCTAGTGAAAACTAGTTTACAAAAATATTTTCCGGCGAAACTGGCTTGGCCAATATGAAATTTTCGTTAAAATTGAAATTCAAGTACATTTTAACATTTTAATTCATATCTTATTGGTTTTTACATGGTTGTGAATTATGACATCTGAAACCACATTTTACTCCAGTCTTGCAACAACCACAACGAATAGTTTAGCACTTTAATCACTTCATCATTCCTTGTCTACCAGTTGAAGATTGTTTCGCGGCAATAGTTCTTACTGATCTGACTCTAGGCTCAACTTTATGTTCATTAAGAAATTTGTTGATTTGGTGGAATCGAGGGTAACATTTCAGTTCTTGATGGAACTACGTCTGGGGAAAATTGAGAATTTTAACTGATTGGCTGGGAAATTTTATTCATATCGGGGGTTTTATCAATGGCAAGTAAGTATTCATTGTTAATCAATGGTTTAACAGCATTGGTAATAGGTAAAAGATCGTTGAAACACTTTTGCCGGGAGTACAGTCGTCAAAATTAGTTTTGACTTGGAAAAACTGCTTTTGCCTAGGGAAAACTAGTTGCAAATAGACGGAGCTATTGAAAACTACTTTTGCCGCGGCAGAAGTAGTTCTTCCGAAATATCACTTTTGACGGTAACATATATATACTCTCTACAGTCAACAAACATCAGTGGAATTTGGCAACAAATAGTCCGTATTGGCATATAGATGACACTGTATCGAGGAGTGAATAATGACTGTTTGGCCACAGGACTGAGAGTAAGCACTCGTTGCAACGGCATGCCGTCAAACAGCTCTACTTCCCGATCAGCTGACTGCAGTCGACATGCCTGTCCGTCTGTTGACCGAGTGAGAGTGAGAGCTCGAGTTAGCTCGAACATATGTACTGCAGTATGAAGTGATCTGCATCAGTGTTGATTTGCCTTGGCCTGGCGTGTCATGAGGACTCACCTCAAATCGGTCGGAACAGTTGACAGGCAAGACACATCCCGAGGCGTCAGCATCCGTGTACTGAATCAGCAGCACGGATGTATTCATCACTTCTGCTGTGCATTCACATTAGCAACCAAATAATGCAGCTCGCAACTGCATCGTGCCTTAGTGTAATAGCTCACTAGCTGATCATGATCCGCGTGTTCAGTCGTAATTACTAATCATTTCTCGATCTGCATCCCTCATAAGTGCTTTCAGCTTTGCACGACACATCTCTGATTGGACCTACAAGCTAATTCACTATGGCCTCTTCTCGGTATGTTTTCGACCTCAAGCTTATTGACCAAATTGTTGACTCGGTCAATCTCAAAGGTAAATTCTTTATTTTGTTGTTTATTTGAGCAATTTGCATTTTTAGGAAACGAACATCTTAGAATTCGGCCGTTAGAAGTGAGCGATTATAGTCGTGGACATCTTTCGTTATTAGGTCAATTGACCACAGTTGGTGATGTGTCCGAAGATGCTTTCCGAAGTATGTATCTAACATTGCTTTTAGCAAAATTAAAATCAAATAAATGGTCCAATCTTTTTTTAGAGCAATTTGAGCATATGAGGAGCAGTGGCTCTTACTACGTGACCGTAATTGAGGATTGCAATGCCAATAAAGTGGTTGGATGTGCCACACTTTTCACAGAATTCAAGTTTATCCATAACACCGGCGTGGTAAGTTCATTCAGTTGTATACAATTTGTATTTATTTGTATTGCCATCAGAGAGGCCGAATTGAAGATGTGGTCGTTGATTCGGAATATCGAGGTCAAAAACTAGGAAACGTTCTCGTTGAGACGCTAAAAAAATTAGCACAACATTTGAATTGCTACAAGTTGACTTTGGATTGCAACGACGAAATGATTGCTTGGTACGAGAGGTTTGGCTTCAGAGCCGAGCCTGGACGAGCCAATTTGTTGACCATTCGCTTGCAAAAATAGGACTCGTCCATTCTCGAGAGAACAAGTATTTCCTGATGCCATCTGTCAAGACGTGCTCAATCTAATTTATTAAAAGTATTCTTATCTTAAATTCTTAAATTGTTGAAATTGCAATTTAACTAAGTGTTATATAGCAATTAGGTCAGTCGGAGTGTTGCATCGCACATTTCAGTGATTTGGTTACTGTCCGACTGTGTGTTATTAAATATTAACCAGATCGAATGCACAGTCCAATTGGCACAAGCCTAAGCCCTAATTTTGTTCAAATTGGGTCAGTGGTCATTTGTTTGTGGCACAACATGCTAATCGATTCGAAATTGAATTTGTTTCCATGTTCAATCGAATTAGACAGAATTAGCTATTAGGTCACTAATTGGTTAGGAGTGCACTTTGCTAATTGTGCTGGGCAACACAAATTAGTTTCTTTATTTATTCATTAGCTTAATCAAGTTTGGAGTATCCCTAAAAATACAACAAAATAAAACAAAGTAGACATTTGCAAGAACAACGACAATAAATGTTTGTAACAAGTGAGTATCTCAATCTAACGGCCTGTTCGAGCCACTACTTCAATGCCATTGTCGGTTAGCAATCGTCGTCCCACCAAGGAAATTTGCGAACAACCACTCAAGACGATTTGCTGCAATGTGTCGTTCTTGATAATGTTCCTGTATGGAAATAATCATCAGTAATGAAACAAACAAAGTATATACTGAGGTACTCTATTCCGCGGTCAGTCATTCGCCAGCAAGAAGATAGATCCAGATAAAAGAGCGAAGTTGCCATTGTTGCTACTGCACTGGTTGATTGGTCACTCAAGGAATAAAGACAAGCCAGTACGACTCGTCTTAAGGTACAACCTCGTTTTTGGAAGAGGGCCTCGACGCAATTATCATTGAGATTCCAGCAACTGGTTACGTCTATCTCGGATAAACGTTCGCATCTGTCAACCACTCGAAGAAAGGCATCACAACTAAGCCAACTACAATGCCGCAAAGTGAGCTTTTCGATCAATTGACAATGAAGTGCCATGGTGAAAACTGTGTCGTTGGTGATATTATAGCTGTGGGACAAGTCCACCGATGCTAGCCGAGACAGTCTTGACAATATTTGGTCGAATTCAATTTCTTCGATCCATAAAGCATTGACCAAATTTAGGTGACGCAATGAAACATTGTCTTTGATGAGTAAACGAAAGTGAACCCAACTGAATCGATGTCGTACACTCGATAAATCTAGACGAATCATTCGACGGAAGTGTTCGTTGACTAGGGCCAATGTGTCACGTGAGACCGCGCGAAAACGAAACAAATCTGAAACCGATAGATAAGAAAATACCAATTGGAGCCATAGTAGGCTTGTTGGAAGTACAATTATTGAGGCAACGTCCACACTCGACATGAGACACTTCAATAGTAATTCCAACTGTGTGCACTTCACACTAAGGTACCTTTAAGGTGATTGCCAAGTGGAGAGTGGAAGGCAACTTTAAATCGGACATCTGGTACCTGCTTCCCGCCAATTGGGCGCATCTTGCAATGGAACCGGCGCAAATCGAGACCGTCAGTGTAAAACTTTGTTAAGACTGTGACTTGGCACTTAGCCGAAATACATTAATGAATGTCTTGGGTTTATCCAAGACTAATTCCAGCTTCTCTCTAATTACTAGCAAAACAAATTTATAATGCATCGATGTTAATCCAACAATAAGCGTCTAAGACTGTCTTATCCAAGATGAAATTTAAATCACTGTATGAAAGTTTCACATCGGCATCGGCATCGACCATCAGCTGGCTCCACCTAACGGCAAAATCGGAAACTTGCATTCTTTGAATTGGGTAAATTGGGTAATTATGATAATAATAATCATTATTGTGGATGTTTTAGCCATCTATCAACATTGGCAGTTCAAGACTTCTATCTGTTCACCTTTTATATTTAAATTTCAACTATCAAGAGCAAGTATACAAAAATAATTAAATATAAACTCTTGATTTGTTTATTAACTGAACTTGTTCAATATAATAAAACGAATTGTTATTTGTAATACAAGCACAAATTAAACAATATTATTATGACACAGTAATATGATGCAATAGGCATTATCAACAGAAGCATCGGCATCATCGTCACAGGAATTGTCATCTGGAGTACTCCTGCGATCAGCTTTGCTTCTACTTGTTTCCTTTTTAGTGCTCTCATTCCTTCTTGTCCGAGAGCTTTTTCGATCGAAACATTCAGTTTTTCCATTCTTCTTTCATTTTTCTATTCAAGACCAACTGAATGGTTCATCACCAGTGAACTTATGGTTTCCGGAAGCATATTTACTGCATAAAGGTATAATGGCACAATGTTCGACTGCTCGACAAGTGCTCGTGTTCAACTTTCAATGTTGTGTGTGCAAAGTGTCTTTATGATCTTTATGAATGTTAACCCTCGATAACCAAGGAGGGTAAATCTACAAGTCTAAAAATCTATGGTAGAGACATGTGTGTTTTGACTCTGAATGTGTTATTAAGCAAACATCGCTGTCCACTTTGTTCGCGTTGTGTGCATATTCCTCTTCTAAGAGTCTTCTTGGATTTGCGTTAGCGTTCGTTTTCACTTTTGACCTCCCTCGCTTACAGCGAAAAGGGTGTAATATGATATGTCTACTTCTGCCTGTTAAACAGGCCCTGTTTTATTGTGAGCAAGAGTCTCTCTTGTCAAGAGATCACAAGTAAAACTCGAAACGCACACATTTATGTCCTAATTGCTAGCAGGGTCAATTTTAATGGCAATTTTCCAAGTCTGAGTCAACTGTTTGTAATTGTTACTATTGATGCATTTTCTCATTGAATTTCAATGATTGAAAGTCTTTCAATGACTCGACTATTGTGACAGTAGTTGCGCTGCAGCATGTAAAAATTAATGGACTCACACTGTCAGTTATTATTTGTGAAAAACAAAATTAATTTGTAAAAAGAAATACAATACTGGACAAATAATTTTAAAATGTAGAAAAGTAAATAGCGGCCAAAAGTCCAACAGAAACAGCCTTTTCTAGAACTCAAAGTTTGTAACTGTAAGATGATTAAAAATTAAGGATCAGTAAAATCCAAACAATAAAATAAAATCATAACACAAACCTATAGAATAAAATATGATCACTTATGCTTAAAAATGCTTTTAGGATACGAGCCGTCTTTGACAAAATTTATATCAGTATATACTGTATAGACATGTAGTTGGGGGTGTTGACCCATTAAAATTCGCTGAAATTTAGAAGTTTTCAAAGACTCTTTAATTTCAAGCGAATTTTTGTTCAATATTTCGGAAATTTCAAACATTTAAAGCCATTTCGTTCTTGGTATTAATTTGAATCAATCTAGTTATCTCCTCTTTCAGCCTCTGGTTTTCAGTACCTGAAATATAAAAAATAACCATTTCGCGAGTAGAATCAAGAATTAAAACTTGGTATTCATTGATAGTACTACTATTAGTAGTATCAATACGGCCATTCCCCCCAGCCACGCAGCATCGGTGCTGGTGAGTTTCGGTTCGAGAATTCGGAGGTATCGGTTAAGATCAACTGGGTCCAGATCGAGCAGGATCCTAGGACTGGGAACGTCTTCAACTCGACATTGTTCGTCGTCGGTGCTTGTCCAGAGCGAAGTTGGTCGTGTCGTGTTTTCGAGTTTGAGTTCTCGGTCGTGTTTGTCTCGCAATGTCGAACGTTGGTTGTTGTCCTGTTGTCGTTCCACGCCGGTTGCTGTTAGTTCTTGCTTGGAACGGAATTCGCTTGGGAGCTATCGCGCCAGTTGGGTTGATAGGCCTCGTCTCTTGGTAGAGTTCGTCGTTGTTGATGTTCGTTGGCAGTTGTTTGTGTCTCCGGCACGATACGGAGGTTCTCCACTGGTGTGGCCCGTTCGGGTGGTTACTGGCGTCTCGGTCGGTAAAAAAATTTTGGGCGGTTGTCTCCACGTTGGTAGGTTCACTTGTGGTGCATCATTCCAAAAGACCGGTGCCGACACATTACTTCTCGCTTGAGCGACATTCGCACTAGGACCTTGATACCGCTTGGGATGGTACTGTGGTTCGGGTAGTACAGCGGGTCGCGTTGTTCGATTCGAACAGGTTGACGTCTTGCTGGTTTGCCTTCGTTCTCGGCGATGTACTGCTCACTACCTTCGATCTTGACCAGCAGTTCGTCCAACATGTCACTCAACGTTGTGATGCGAGGTCTCCTTTCGTTGATGGCGTGTTGGAACGGTTCCGGGAGCAGCTTCTTGATAGTTCGTAGGACATGTCCGTCCATGTAACTCTCGTTCAACTTCAGCAATTTGGCGTTCGTAAAGATCTGGTTGGCAGACGAGTGGAGCTTTCGTAACGCGATCACGTTGTATCGATCGTCGATTGGGTGTAAAGCTGCCAACTCGGAATTGAACGCCGCTTGTTGCACGTCCGGATCTTGGTAATATCGGCGCATCATCTTGATAGCTTGTCGGTAACTCTCCTTGTTCGGCTTGAGTTCGGTTATCCAACGAGTGGCGTTGCCCACCAGACATTGTTCCAGGCGTACACATTTCTCGATGTACGACACCTTCTTGTTTGAGTGCACCAGTGCATTGTACTTGGGCCAAAAGGTCAGCCACTTGTTAACACAGTCATCGAACTTGGGCATCGGGATGTCTCGTAGTGACAGGGGTGCATAGTCACACTCGTCATTAGACTCATCGGAGTCGGTTCCAGAATGGTCGTTGAAGTGATGACATAAAGTTCGATCTTCATGTTCGAACGAGATCAACGGCCGGGTCGTTCGCACTAGTGGTCGTCTTGGTTGTTCTTGGAACTCGGGACTCGTGAACTGGGCTCCTGTAACCGGGGTCGGTTCCACCACGACCGTTTTCACTCTTTCCTGGATGGGGTTCTGCCCCGGAGCGTTCGCAGCTCCAATTGGTATGTCTTGGTCGAATTTGCACTTGGCAAACACTTGCGCCAGTTTGTCGTCAGTGGAGTCACATTCGAGTGCCATCCCTGGGTCACGATCGATGCCCAACAGTCGTTCGATCTCCACCAGTTCGTCTGTGGTCGCACAGAATTCCACCTGGCTTGGAGTACGTCCAAACTTGAGTACGCGGACCCAAGAGTCGACCTTGTGAAGTAGTCCACGACGTCGGTCGCGGAGCTTGTTCTTGCTGTCATCGGACAGGCTGCCGTCGGGCAGTACGGTAATCTTGACACGGGTTATGACCGGATCCATGACTCCAAGGCCTCTGGTATCTCGGTGGTGCCTTCAAATAATGTCGCGACTCGGCGCTGACACTAGGGAAAGGAAGTGAACTCGAACGGCTTGAGCTCACAGGAGTTTATTGAGCACGAGGTTAAAGGTTAAGGAGAGGACTGAAGCTGACAACAAGCATGAAGCAGCTCTGGACCAGTCCAGCAGAGGCTTAAATAGTGCCTGGAACGAAGGTTCGAATTGGCCGGTCGAATAGAACTCGCCTGTCGCAATTCGACTTGCGACACTATTAATAGTAGTATCAATACGTTTCAGTATAGAAATGACAAAAGCCTTCATGACTTCAGTTTGTTCTTTTAAGGAAACGGTAAAGTGAAAAATAAAAAATTTCCAAAACCAAAAAGAACCAACAGCAATAAGACCACAAGAAATAGCTGTAACGCCAATTACTTCAATTGTTGACTTAGAGTCAGTCAAAACTGGAAGAAGAGTAGCAAGTAAATCTGCACGGTTGCTACCTGCGTAAGCAAGTCCGAGACCAAGGATAGCCCCAATACGAGTAGTCATCGAATTGTTGGTGACATAGTCTGCAAGTAAAGCAAGTGCAGGGTCGCAGTCGTTACGAAAGCCGCTGTTGACAATTCCACAAGCAAGAAGAGCGCCTGCTTTGATGTTATCTTCTTTAGAATAAAGATGCAAGCATGGCTGGTTATCGTATTTCGCAGGAGGAAAGAGTCTATTCAATAGACTCTATTGGATGGCATTTGATCATGTCGGTTTGTTGGTTGCCAAAAAGGCAGGTGACCAAAGCGGTGTTGCCGGTGTTCCTGAACCACCTAAAACGAGTCCCATGGCTGGGAATGCAACTCAAAGCGAACTGAACTCACCTTTGGGTCAATTTCCAAGTTCGCTTTCCTTCTCCTCTTTCGAACAATACTTGCCGAATGAAACTGCATCACTTGATACCGTAAAGTAACTACATATCTGGATGCACCATTTTGCCCCAAACATTTGGGCTGCACTTTCCAAATAAACAAAGCAAAACATATGACTTGTGTTCGGCTGGTATGTGTTTTTGTATGTTTAAATTTACTTCTCGAATCCAATGTTCACTTTGCATGAGTCTACCATGAACTTGTTTCATCGACTGAAACCTTTTGTGGCACACAATGTTTTCAGATCAAGTGGTTCAACGATCATACAAAAGCGTTTTTTATACGAACAAACCAAAAGTGGATCTATGACTTTTGAGAGAAAAAAAATTGAAAAACGACACGAAACTAGCGAAATTGAAAGATTCAAAAAGAGCGTAGAAAGGTTCAAAGGAGAAGTGAAGTGGAACTGGAAAAACATCAAAGATAGAACCTTTTTAGCTTACACTTCCGACAACAAACGCTTCGGCTTTGATGATAAAGAAGTTATCAAGTTTTGGGATTTCAATCAAGCGAATAATGACAAAATATCGAGCTTTCGACTTGCATACAAGAACGACAAATATAACGATATGAATAATTGGTATACCACTTGCGATTCCGACTATGACGTAGGTCTGTATCCCAGATTCAGTGAGCCTTGAATGGCCGAATTTGTCAAGTGTGCAATGCTAATTGATTTATTATTTTTTAGGCTTTTCTACTTGTACTTGGAAAACATCACCCTCGGGACATGCTCTCTTTTCTGGATATTTAGACAAAACGGTGCCAAAAGATGGAAAAGTGATAAGGTCCGGTTATGCCTATTTAGGCTCTTACAAAAGTAGAAGACCATTCTTCATTCAGGACACGCATCACGATTTTGAAGATTTCACTCATATTGTGCTTCGTGTTAGAGGCGATGGTCGTCGTTATTTTATTGTATTTGACACATCTGACTTAATGGATATAACCTGGTTTGATCGGTATCAGTACATGCTGTTCACTCATGGTGGGCCTTATTGGCAGTACGTCAAGGTTCGTTTCTTTGGCTTTATTATTCTTTATTCATTCTTATTGATTTACTTTTGTAGATACCATTAACTAGGTTTTACTTTCATTATCAAGGATTCGTTCAAGATGTGCAATATAATCTTGAGCCAAGGTTGATTCGCAATGTTGGCTTTTTGGCTTACGACACTTTTCCTGGAAAATTTAGTCTTGAAATAGATTATGTCGGATTTATGCATGACTCTGAGTTTAATGACATAATCGAGTATGAAGGCTATTATCACGAATCGTCAATAATGAAGAGTTATGTGTAAAATGAAATAATTATTTATTGAACTATGTAAAAAGGAGTACAAAAGTAATAAATACAAAAAAGTATAATACAAGGCAGAGAGTTAAGAGCAGTCGGAGCATTTGTTAAGCAGTGATAAGTCTTTGCAGCAATGTGGTGCAGAGTAAGACAAAACAGACCCACATTTGTCCATTTGTCCAGTTGGCAGTTGTTGCGTTGATTGCGCTGTCAGACGCAAAATCGAGTACACCTTCTTGGCCAAACTGCATCAATTGCTTCTGATAGCTAATCATGTCTTTGTCACTCTGTTCGAGAGAATTTGAATTTCTTTCAAGTTGATCATTTTGATCTTGAGTCTGCAGTTTGCCATTGGGCACTCGATTGTGCAAAATTTGTCCTCTCGGACTAACGTAGAGTACATCTGATAAGCTATTCTCGGTTGTGGTGCTGACTCGATTCCGATTGAGTGTTTCTTTCTCTAAGGGTTTCCCACCAGAGACGATTGTATCTTTTCTATCAAGGCGATTGTCATTTATCTCTTCGATGGAAGAAATCTTTTCATAGCCAGGTTGACGCCTGTTTCTGATTTCGTGCTCAGAAAAGCCAAAAAAGTCTCGATTGATCTTCAAAGGCGGACTCAGAGTGCCGTGTAGAAATGCTCGATCCTAGAAGACAATGTCGATTAAATGTCGATTAGAATATAATATAATCACCATACCCAACTCATGGGCAAACTGTTCATAAATGAAACGTTCACTTTCCAGATGCGGTACAGGTTGCGGTCAAAGAAGAAGTGGTACTCATGACTTCGGTAGTCATAATAGGCAGCGGTGATTGTCTCGTTGATCGACATCCACTTCTTAATGTCATAAGTGAAGCGTAGACGCATTTCATACGGATCGATCGTTATCATCTTTGTGCCTGCAAGCATCGACCAATTAGTGACTGACAGTGAGCTGAACAGTCCAATAGACCAATTCGACTATTTGAGCAAATGCCATAAAGATAGAGATCGACTGGGAGACTAGTCGACTTACAAGTGAAAACGTACCTTGAAAGAAGACCCAGAAGCCGCCGTCTTTATCTTTGGTCCTATTTCGCCAGGTCACCGCGTCGATTGGTTTGTCTAAGTCCAAATCTTTGAGAGCATTTTTCCACGAACCATCGACAGGCAAATGACAAAAACTTGAATCACTAAGGAATTGCTCGAAAAATTCCTGACATACAACACGTAGTCCGTATTTAGCAGTCTAAAAGTGAATAAAGCTGTAATAAGTACACATGCTTGCCAAAAAGACACTTACATTGGAGGTAAGGTAGATTTGCGGACTAATGTCATTGTACGGGTCGGTCCAAATGGAGTCAATCTGCTTGAAACCTGGGAACAATTGACTAATGGGCCCCTTGACGTTGTGGGCTCGAGGCAACTCGCCTTTATTCAGGAACCAGTACTGGCCATTGCTTATCACAATCAAGGAGTCGTTGAACAAACGAGTGATGCCGTCAATACGAGCACTGTTGTATCGAAAGTCAGTGATCTGGGTTCGTTGCTCCTGAGGTCTCCATTTTCGGGTCACTCGAGCAGTGCAGAAGGCACAGGTGGATAACACCAACAACCATGTGAACAAGCAATGGGCAGTGGTCATCTTGAACACAACAATTGATTCGCAATTGAAAGACCAACCAAGTTAGCACATAAATCACTGTGGAAGACAAAGAAATGCAGTTTGAGACATTGAGATCGTTAAGACAAAGGAGGGTAGAGGAAGTGGATGGCAAGATGAAAGTGGTCGATATGAGGGTAGTGCCAGGATGCGGCACAAGGCATTTGGCGCGATCAGTTTTGCGTTCGAATACAAAGATGGCCACACTCACCTTCCACAGCAAAATGATCAGAACCATTGGTAGGGACAGGTGCAAGTGGGGGACTGTGATCAATGCAAACAAAGTGATGTCCACTGTGGCCTGCACATGTGAGAGATGTCTTCGTGTTGAGTGCGTCAGTGCGACCAATGAGCAGTTCCATTGGGCATAGTGCTTTTTATAGTCAGTCAACGTCGGGAAGTGACTCTCTGCACCAGTCTCATGGCTGTCCTCTGTGCACCCATGTGCTTGTGTCAATCCACACAGATTCGAAGTCGTGGCTATATTTTGTCCGCCAAACAAGCCAGAATCAAAACAGAGTGCGCATTCTCGGACGCGATTGTCAAGAGCGAGACATTTCGAAAGAATCGCCTCAGTGAGAATGTCAAATGCCTTGTCTGAACACCAATGCCATTGCCAACCCTTCCGAGGGGGGAATGTCAAGTCAAACAAAAAGCGACTATTGTCAGATCTCATGTAAGGAACGACAGGTCTGGTTTGCGAAACCAAACAAAATGCACAATAAATTTCGCACAATGACACTTTAGTCAAGAGGAAGTGAATGTTTATGGATTGCACAATTATTCAATGCTCGATTCTGCTGTTTCGTATTTTGAACATAGAACTATTCACATATTCAAATTTATCTTATTATTGAGCTCTTATTGAACTCGCTTAGAAAGAACCACTTGAAAAAATAATCAATTGATCTGGTAACGCAAGTCATTAGTATCATAGGCCATCGAACAAAACAAAACAAATCTACCCTTCCTGAATGCTATTTATATGATGGTGCACACAGAATGATGCCAAATTGGAGAGAACAACCGAGGATAAATTGTTCAGATGACGTGAAAGATGCGCTTGAGCGACATAGACACACAACTCGTAAATAATGCCAATTGGTGCTTGTAAGTGGAACAGGCAAAAGTAAACGATTACATTGGCACAAACGCAAACAAGTGTCGATGCCTGTGATGTGTCATCGAGTGAACCAATCTGGTGTTATCACTAATTCTGTGGCTTGTGTCAATGCACCAATCGCACCAAATACGTGCAGTGCGTGCTATTTAAAGAATCGATTGCATTCGCAGTGACAGCGATTGTATACAGTCAGTGAACATAGGGCACGCCTGTAATTACTTATACTTAAGTGGTTACAGTGATAATCAAATACTGTTTAATAACAACAAGCTGTGTCTCATCTGGGAGTCTTCCTCGATTTACGAGATTTGCGAGAAGTGCCTGAATTTTTGCGGGACTTGGAACTTTTGCGTCTCGATGAAGAACTCGCCTCACGGGCTTGCTGCTGCGCTAAGAGCATCTGACGTTTGCGGGCTTGATATTTCCAATACAGGATATAAACCAAAATTAATTGAATGATAAAAAATGCCGCAAACAAATAAATCCAATAGTCGCTGAAAAACTGACTAAACGAACTTTTATTGGCTGGATGCAATTCGAACGATGGTGCGTTATTTGACACTGGAAAAGACGTACAATTAATAAAGGAAATCGATCCACTGACATTAACACTTACTCTGATCAAAACGCAAACAACACCAAGTCCAGTGCCACCCAAATGTTTAGTCGTGCCAAGGGAATGCAGTCACGAGCATAAATGACTCATATGCCCGTGGCACTGTTCATCTCATTTCAACACACCATTGTAGCGGTCGATTTATTCGATTGATTCAATTAGTGAATCATAGACATGATCACTTACCCTACTAGTTTCGTTGAATTCGACGTATTTTCGAACATCTTAAATTAGTTCCACGAGTCGTTGAAACACAAACATTTACTGAGTTGACACCAAAGATGAAACATATCGCAACCAAACTTGTGAGATTTAGCTTTTAGATTTAGAGTGGCACAAATGGCGATTCACTGGCCAGTTTGACACGGTCTTCTTTCACATGTGTTAGTGTTTATTCTGCCTCAACTCATTTCGATTTCACTCGTGGGCGTGTATGTAAAAAATAGTGCGCACACAGGGGAAGTCAGTGAGAGGTGAAACATTTGTGGCGGACAGAGATAATAATTAGCGACAAGCCAGACGGATGAGACAGACACGACCATTGAAGGACGCGGGGTGGACCGATTGAACAGTACGCTATTTCACTGCGAAATTCTCGTTGCAAACCACTAGCATATGCTTCTTTTCAGCTGTGATTTGGTTGCTACTTGCAGAACAATGCACTATTTGTCTTCTGGCTTTTTTGAACGAATAAGCATTATCTCCATCAAGATTTCAATTTACGATTAACTACTTATTATGGCAAGATAAGTTGAGATAAACTTGCTCCACTGTGTGAGCATACACGCACATTTGAAACACATGTCTCGCTTTGGGCAACGGCACCAATCATTTGTAAGCTTTGACCAGACGAACAGAACCGTAAAAAAATGAACTCAAAAGAGACTAATGTAATACGTGACACACGAAAACGGTGACACTTGTGACCTCTATGACCAAACCAAGGAATGCCGACTAAATGTGATCACAAGTGTGCACAGAAGTTGTTGCACTATAGGCCATGCTAGTTTGCAAACATTCAATCGCCAAAATGTGGCTCATTTCATAAAATGACATAATGCCAGTGATTTAGTGTCAAAATCGTTACCGAATGGAATGCGCCATATCATTCTGCAAAGTGGGCACAATTGATTGTCGATGAACGAGCACTGTGTAAACCGAATGTAAACAAACTATTCACATGTGAGCACCCCATCTAATGATTCTAATCTAGTTGGCCGATAACTCCTCAAGTTGAGGCACAACTGGTTTCGAAAGTGTCACTTGTCGTTATAACGTCTGTAGTGACGAGTTTGTCAGTGCTCTATGTACCGCTAGTGCATTAGGTATACCTAATCTTAAGATTGTTGGTTGGTTGATTATTATTGGTTTCCCTCGTCGGTCCATCTGTTCGCAACTGCCATCCCATTCACTGTACCAATTCCAATTTTAGATTAATTCAACAACTCGCCACACTAACTTTATTTGCACGGTTTTTGCTCAATTGTTTGCAATGAACACTCAAATCTACACTTTGAACATCACCTACCGCTCGGTACTCTTAGTTGTGACTCTTTTCGTCATTATTTTTTCTTTTATGACTCCTTACCAAAGGGGTTTCAATTGTTCCGATAAATCAATCCAAAACCCATTCCAGCCACTAATATTTCCTACAAAATGGCTCTTTTTTTGCACTCTCTTCTTTCCATTGGCATTGATCTTTGTGACCACGCGTTTTTTATCAAAAGGTATTGTCAACTCAGTGGTCAGCTCTAAGTTGGCCAAATATTGTTTTGGATTTATGCTCAACTTGACGCTCACCGAACTGACCAAAAGAACTTTTGGCCGCTTGCGTCCGCATGCATATCCTTTTTGTCATCTTGAAAGATATTGTCCAACTGGTACGTGTTTATATCTTAGCAAGAAATCTTTTAAAATTGCCATTTATCTATCTCAGGCCCGGTGGACATGTACATTGCTTCGTTTACATGTGAAAATCATAACGCTTCTTCAATTTACATCACAAATACTCGGCTTTCTTTTTTCTCTGGTCATTCCGCACTTGGCTCATTCGCAGGGACCTATCTTGTTTGTTTCTTGCACGAATCGTTCTTGTGTCGTTTTTCGCAATTTAGCCCTTTAAAGAAGGCACTTGCCATTGCGGTCGATATTGGCATTTTTGTCTTGTACCTTTACCCAGGTTATACTCAGTGGTTTATTCACTGGCACTTTATTACCGATGTGCTAACCGGCTTCACTGTTGGCATTCTCATAGCTCTATTGGTCTTTTATACTGTCAACAAGAGTACGCACAGACGCCCTTCAATGAGTACTGCCATTAATTGATTTAGGCAAACTTTCAAGGACCAAGTCAAACTAAATCGATAAAATATTGAATATTAATATAAATAAGATTGATTTATTAAATAAATAGATGATATATGAATATGGTAAATGAGACAATCGGCGGACTGACTCATTTGCTTTGGATAACGTAATTTAAAAATTTATCACATTCGTTGATGACTTCGGTCGAGTACTTGAGAAAAGCGTAATGACCACCTGAGTTGAACACTAGAACACGGATATTGTGTTGGTCTGTGCCTGAATTAGATCGATTAGTAGTGAGACTTGGTAAAGGCTTACTTACAATTGCCAACGGGCTTTGCATTGATATCATATTTTTGAATATTGTCTTCTTTGGCTCCCATGATGTCCACCATTTCATAGAAGATCTCTTTCTCCACCAGTCGGTCGTTCTCACTGAATGCCCACAAGGTTGGCTTCCCACTTTGCTTCAGGAGGTCCAAGTATTTTTCTAACTGTGAAATGAATGAATATATCGGGTCAGTAAGGAAGGCAAGATTAAGAATGAGCTAGAGCACCTCTTTATAGTTGGAATAACGCATGGTCTGGGCAGATAGAATCACGTTATTCATACTTTCCGGCTTGACTGTCACCGTGTTGGTCGCTTTAATGAAGCTTTTTCCGAATATTTTGAACACCATTCTGCCTAACTTGTTTTGGTACACCTTGACTGAGCCCTCGGTAAACCAAGCCGGTCTCATGGCCATTATTCGTCGATGACCAGCAGGATTGAAGAATGCCACTGAACTAATCTCCACATTGCTGCTATCACATAGTAACTTGACAGCCGGGTAGACCGAACTGCTGTGTGCCAGCAACAGATCAATTCTGTCAAAGAAGGCTCGTTATGTACCTCAACGAATACCGATTTGACTTACTTTGTCACGTTGATTGCTTCTAGGAAATCTTTGATGAATTGGTACTTCTCCTCTGCCGAGTGTCGAAACACCTTGGTTTGAATGGTCAGATTGAAGTCTATCAAGCAGAAAACAATTTTAACTACTGCATGAAAATAAAACATGGCGCACTTTCGAACACGCAAAATGCCAATTAAGAACGAACTACTATGCGATCCTTTGTAGTACTAATTATGACTTCTGCTGAAATTATCAAGGTAACAGTCTAAGAAGACAATGGACATTGCCACTGCCAACAGACAATTTACACTCAATAACCCTGACTTTGACTGACTGACTCGCTGTTACAGCGGATACATCGACAAGTGCATGTCTGGTCTCACTCAAACTTACCTGGGAAGTTGGGAACAATTATTCTTACATTCCTACTGCCAAAATACTCGATAAAAGGTTGAAAATCTTCATGTGATCCTGGGGCACCATGCAAAGCGAGGATTGTGATTGGATTTGCTGATTGACATAGATCCTCAGTATCGGCATAGTCCACTTTCACTTCCAATCCTTGGGCTGCCTTAGAGTACATTCGCTTGCGAGATGCCCATTCTTGGTACAAGACACCGCAGGTGTTGATCACTACCGACTTGACTGGATACAGGTAACTTGACTCTTCACCGGGAACAATGTCTTTCACAGTCATTGCTGACCACACTAATTCACCGTCTCACAGTTGACAAATAATGCACCTTGCTGTGAAGAGAAAACGAAATTGCAGTGCAAAGTTGATTTGGTTGTTTTGTTGAATGAACGTTATCTGGTATATTGCATTAGTGAGGCAATAAGACAGTTCATTATCACACTTTAGTCAAGTGACTTGATGATGATGTAAATGTGACACAAAAAATGCATGTAATGAAACACTGTTGCAGTCCAATTGCAAGTAGATCAGGTCGATTACTGGGGACTAACCGTCGATTGATCACTGAACTTAATCGGAAAAGTAACCAAGTAAAAACTCCAAGTGGCGACGTCTGGTAATACACTTTAGTTACAAAACTTGTGCCGCGCAAATCACTCAATGTTGCCTCGAATGTTGGAGCAGACTAGCCAGTGTCAGCCAAGTTTGTGTTTATTAAGTGCACAACTGCAACTGCAATCCAACAGAGCTAAATACTGCCAATTCGAAATAAGACACGCGAATCTGTAGACTCGATTTCGATGCCTTCTATATAGCTGCAGTACTGACGAACTACGAACACTGTTGGCACTGCATACAGACGGCAACAAAGCTCTGCTGAGAATGAGGATTCAAGGGCTCTGTCGACGCAGGTGGGCATGGAGGCTGTCACCATTCTGGTCATGGAACGCGATTCGACTGACGAGTTTGTCGTTATGTCTTCCTGGGATATATGCTCCACTGCAACCTTTAATGGGATTAGCCATTGTCCACTGCGTTAATAGGAACTCAGTGGCTTATAGCTACAACCAACGGTGACTACATTCGAAGCGCCGTGTCACTTGCAAAGTGCAACAAGTGCGTTGCACTTAATAGTCAATCATTAATGTTAATGCCAAGTCAATTAGCGGCACCACAGGCACTACTATAGCTACGAACTCGATTCGGAATGTTCTCGATTCCGACTTGGCCGCTCGATCTATCCAAGTGCTACTTTGCATTGTGCGCAGTGCAACGATTGTGCACAAATTGTTGTGTTTCGTTTGCAAACAAGTCCACGCACAAATGGCATTGCCCAATCGAGTTTGTGTAATTGATGCGTGTGCGGTGGTAATGGCCGAGCTTCACTCTCACTAATTGAGTTCATTAATGGTGGCGGCCAGTGGCCAGTGGGATCAACTGTCCAACTGTCACCGTTGCCATCCTTGATCTACAAAGCCATTTTGCAACATGCATCGATCCCGTTGGGATGATTACTAATCGATGATTACTGCTTCATCGATACGGCCGTGTCAATGGCAACCGTTGATAAGATAAGCTCATGCTTAGAACAGTGTGTTGTGCCAGTGACATCGGTCAGTCGAATTGCGATTAGAGATGATGCAAATAAACAAAGACATCATCATTCGTGGATTTCCTTGAAACCCAATGGAATCGTTTGTGCATGTGGATATGCGGTGGTGGAACAGAGCTCGTCCCTTCGTTAATTATTCATCAATTCGTCCTGTTTTGGTGTCAAAGTCAATCGACAGTGCGATAGCAGTACTCAATCTCATAGCCATGACTCATTACTAGTGAGTCACTATAGTTTGCACTGTTTGTACTTACATTCACATGCGCGTTGCGCAATCCGTCCTTAGTGGTCTATTGGCTATTGAACAGGCAACTGACCGGTGCACCAAGACGGGTTGAGGTGTTTGTTGAAGGACACTCGTCACTGGACAGGTGGCTTTTAGTATTTTTCTGATGACACAGTTCGGAGAGGCTTATGTTTCATAAATCGATTCGAGCTAGTTTGCTCAGTGTCTGGTGCAGGTATCTGGCGTAGCGTTGTGGGGCGCGACTTTTGAGTGATATGCAGTACAGTGCGATAGCTAGCAAGGCTATGGCTCCTTTTCTGGATAGGACAGACATTGAATAGGTTTGAGCTTGGTGAGAATCAATTGCCAGTCAAGGGGTAGTCACGGCCACGCCACTAATGACACCCTCCGTTAAATGTTCCGTCCTGTGACGGTGCTGGCCAAAAGACCTTTCACTGACGCTGACAATTGTCACTGTGACAGGGTGCGATACCACTGCTGTACTCGTAGTGCTGACATTTCTTCAGTACTAATCTAAATGAAATCGGACTTGCACATGAGTCATGAAGAATCGATAATAAAGGAGGGGAGAGGCACAGTGATGGGTAGAATTCTAGTTTGAATCAACGTAACCACCACCGAGTGATCGATCACCACAGTGACGTCAAGAGAGAGGTAGCAGTGGAGTGCCACACCAAATTGTTTATTCAATCGGATTTTAATTAACTTTCAGTTGCTTTTACTTTCTGGCCAAAGGCAATGCACGATGCACTAAAAATTTCAAACAAACACAACACTCTAGTGACGAAAGGGATTCTTCAATGACGAAGATCATCGATGTTTTGGTCACTCGATAAATGAATGTACACTGTTGCACTGAGAGAAAACATTAATTCGAGCATGAGTTGATGCCAAGTCCGTCCATTAGAAAGTCGATTGAGCAACCGAACGTTTCGATTTTCATTGAACGTTTGCCTCATTCAGAATCGATGACTGCCGAGTGAAGCTAAACTATTCACTGTCGTCTTCAATCAGAAAATTTTTCGTTCCGATTGGCTTGCTATCGATCGGAACTATTGACGTGCTCTCAAGTCATTAGAAGGTGCACGTTGACAGCTTGGCGCGATTGTCCTCACGAAGTTAGTGGCGAGTTGGCATGCAAAGTGAAAGGTCTCACTGACCAAACCAAGTTAGACGAGCGTGAGCAAGAGAACACCTCTCACACACACAAGAGACAATGTGCAGTGACACTTGCCTGTTGCATAAGGAACATTAGCAAGGCTCGAGAATTAGACGAGTCTCGATGCTCTCAACGAGACAAACAATTAAGGCCAATCGATTTAATTGCCGCCATTAATTGACATTAGGATCGGGTTAGAGCAATGATTGGTTGATTGCACTTATGGACGGTGTCACTTGACTATATTTCCTTGTTGGCTGCTGGTTCGGTGGCAAAGGCGATTGGCCAAGTTGCCACAGGGAAGGTATCGACTAAATGGAGACAGTATCGAATACTGCCGAACTGTCTCCTTTGACCACTCTTTTTAACACTGCCTCAGCGTTCTTTGCCTCCAAGTGATGCAATTGGCCAAGAGCTGTTGTGCAAAAACAACGGTCAGAGAATGAACTAGACCGTTCATCGAGTTAACTAATGCCATCGACTCGATCGCACGAGTCAGTCTGTTTGATCAGTGGACTTGGCCGTGAGAGAGGCTTGAACAGTTTGGTCGCTGTGCCACTTTCCCTCTCAATATTCCAATGTCTCCAATCGTGAGGATTGGTCAATCGGGAGATGCACTCGCTCGGACTGTCACTGAGAAACCTGATTAGCACGTGCACTAATCACACAAACAACACTCTCTCCGGCCGACATCGACACTGACCGACTCATGAGCTTGCAGTCGAGCAGCCCTTTTAAGGATTGGCCAATGGCCATTGCAATGTGAACCATTCGATGGGCTATTTCGCGTGTCGATCGCTACATAAAGGTTAATTAATTTGGATTACATCTCAACTCAGTGGCGGTCACTCACGCCATTCACTCAAACTGATGGTAATGGTCCATTGCTAATGGACGACAGTGACGCCGTCCATTTGAGACTGTGCGTCAGCAAACTTGCATGTTAGCTTATTTCATTTCCATTGGGTGAGGATTGAACACATGCCTGCAGCAAAGTTGTAAGTGACACCATCTCTGCCGGCACAAGTTGATTAAAAAAAGGTTCAAGTTAAAAGTGTTCAAAGATTTTTTTGGACATTCTACACTTAAAAGGAAAACAATAAAATTAAGAAAACGCCTTTAATTAGGAAGATGATTGCATTTGTTTATTGTCAAAGTTTGGGTTGACTCTCGATTGAATCGAATGCTCGGTCGTAATATATCCTTGATTATCCTTGTTGAACATCTTTCAGATCATCCGCCATAGTTGGTCATTTCATTTGTCGCATTTGTTTTATATCACAAGTCTGGCTTGCATTGCTAGAGTGGAATCACCAAAGGATTGATCAATTCAGGAAAGAGCCACTTCTGGTAGACATGGTTGCAATGTCATCTTAGTCACTCGCCCAATGCAATATTACTCATAAACTAGCGGTTGCCTTGACAAAATAACTGTCCAATGCGAATTAGGCTAAGACCCGTGTGCATGGCTCAGTGCAACATCCCATTGTTAGTCCGTCTGGAGAAGTGGTGACAGACAGTGAGCACCGACGGTAAACACTTGTGCCGGACAGATACCTCGGCAACAATCGAGCTCTCAGTAGTGCTTCATCTATAACGACCAAACTATGAACATTGATCGAATATCTCAATGGCTCATCAAAGCCCAATTGTAGTTTGATGGCTATAAAGACTTCTGGTCTTACTTGTCTCTGCCCTTCTGTCTAAGTCTGTATAAGTGACACAATCCAACAGCGATGTTTGACCAAGGTCACTTTTGTCTGTGCCTTTTCTTACTGCATTTACCAGCGGCGATCAGAACAGAGGAAGTGAAATACGTGTTCGAGAAAGTGGTGCCCAAACCAGATACCGAAGCCTTTCAGGAGTGTCACTACCACTTGGTGGGCACCATCTTCGCATGTTGGATCGACGCTGCAGCTCGCTTCCATGTGGAAGCTGACGACATTCTAAATCAATGGCCTTCAAGGGGCCCCGAATGTTGCGCAGTTTGGGAAGCGCCAAAATGTATCAACGTGAAGGGTGACACCTATCCTCCTTGCAGTTCACCAGAAGTGGTCAACTACTACAAACAAGTGGAGCAAAAATACGTGGACAACGGATGCCAAGCATATACACCTGACAAGTACACCTGTCCCAATGGCGCTTATTTGAGTTCGCAGTTCCGCTCGTGGCTTCTCTTCTTACCGGCTTTCAGCTCCATTCTACTCACCATCTTTATGCATTCATAGACCAATCATGAACATGCTGGAAAAATACTTTAACTTAAAAGGAATAAACACGAGTCAATTGGGACTTCTGGTGATGCGTCAATCTGAGATTGGCACGTTGACACGATGTAAATTCACATTTGAAATTCAATAAAAATGCACGTGGTTCATTTGCTTTGTTGCTGATTGCGTGGTTGTCAGCTGATTGTCATTCTTGATCAATCGTTTGTGAATCACAACTTGAGATGTAGGTAATATCTATAATTATGGGAGGGCACGCTCGGTAATGGCACTGTACGATGGCACTGAGCAATCAGCAATAACAGTAAGCACATTTACCATAAACCTGGCTGGCCGTTTGTGTCGAATCACTCTGGCTATCATTGCAGTGCAAGCTAGCATGCTATTCTGAACTTTCGTCAGACTGCACATTTGTCTTTTCTGATCAGACAAACTGGTTGTGATAAGTTAGGCTCGGCTCAATTCCGAAGAACCAAGTCTCGATGTTTCTTGGTGCTCTTTGAGTCAAAGAACCATTGACGGCACGCCATTCATATACATCGTTCTTCGGACCACAATGAAGTTTTCTGAACGTTTGCATAGATTCAGTGCTCGTTGGAGGAGTCGACTTTCGCTCAATTGCTTCAAAGTGCGCTTTGTAGTTCGTTTCCTGCTGTGGCACACCTGTTGGTGTTCACTCATAGTGGGAGCAATCATTCTGGCAGTGGGTGTTGTGTTGCGCTCCAAGATAATCGAAACGTCGAACGTGCAACTCGTGGAGAGCAGCGGTATGCAATATATATTGTGTCTCATTCTTTGAGTGACAATTGATGTGTTTCTCTTTAAGGTCTATTCTTCATGGTGATAGGCATATTTCTGGTTGTCCTTAGTCCCATAATAGCGCTCTACGAATTGACCCATCTTAAGCGACTAGATCGGATGGCTGATGGCACCGGTGATAATGTGGAGATCAACTCGAGCGAAACGGTTGAACCGATCGATGCGAGAAATGATTTGCCTTCATACGATGAGATCGCTAAAAGTGACCGACCAGTGAGGTATCCTCGAATGCTCGATGTGGACACATTGTCCAACACAAGCCAAACTCGACCACCTGCCTACAACGAAATTGCACGCACCGAATCGATGCAATCCAAAGTGAGTCAGTTCACGTCCACATGTTCAAGCAAGTCTAATTCCGTCGCCACCATTTCGCCCTCATCACAAATCGAGACTAGCGCGGACCATGTCGGCACCAATAACCTAATCAATAACATTCGAAGGTCCGCTTAGTTCAAAGCAACCACGCACATAAATCCTCTCACAATCATTGCCTATGGCACTTTCAAACCGTATATCGATTCGCATTTAGTTGTCTGTAAAGCACATTCTTCCAAATAAATTTTGTTTTGTCAAATTTAGATAACATCGATCGATTGCGACAAACTACATTTATTGGTTCGAAGTGAAATGATGCAAATGTTGGTCATATTAATATATCACGATCATTATAAATGAATCACTCAGTGCGTTGTAGACTGCTTTGATTACATTCGCGCAATGCTATAGAACAAGTAAAGCTTAATTGCTATGGCAATGGTCAATGGTGCATTATGTAGTTGCATTTAAATGTTTTGCAGTGCCTCTGGTAACCTGTGACAGATTGCAATGTGCCTAACCGTGGTTGAAACCTTTTCTGTTGTCGATTGGCAGTATTCGCACATGTTTGCATCTCTTTAACATGTGTCCAACGCAAAGTCCTTGTGTTCGCTGCTAAAACCCAACAGACTCTTCATTACTATCCACGAACTCACCTATTCCGCATTCCCTCAATGAAATTGTCCTACTGGAAATTGGCCTACTTCTCTCAATGACATGTGTAATATGATACATACATGACACTCACACGCTGTTTATGGACGGGCCATTGTTGCTGTTTTCCGACCAAATGACCATAATTTGAAAGGTCTGAGTTAGGCTGCCCGTTTGCGAGGCTTTTTCCTCGTTTTCGAGGCTTTTGGGGATTTCGTAAAGTACGTTATTTTATTGTAATATTTTGAAAAATTCAGACTAAAAAATTCTGTATAACTAACATAATTCATACCAGAAAAATATTTTCCAGGTAAACTAATGATTTCCGACCCATAATTTGAATATCCCAATACCCAATTATCCAAAAAATAAGACCCAAAATCGAGCCCACGATTAAAGGGGAAACTTTTTGGCCTCACTGAATTTTGCATACCGGTGGCCTAGTGGTAAAGGTGTGTGCATTTGAGGCGAAAGGTCCAGGTTCGACTCCCGGATACGGAAAATTTTATGGATTTATTTTTGATATTTTTGAGTTGAAACGATGATATAATTGATATTTAAGCATTTTTAGCATGTTTTCGAGGGCTAATAATTTGTAGTTTCACTAAACGAGTTTGTTGACAAAATTCAGTGTAAGAAAGCGTCACGTGATTGAAGTGTACGTTTTATATGAATTTTCATTAAGCCTCATTTCAAGTGGGCACCCTATCTGAGTGCAATGCACTTCAAAGCACGTCATCGGAATGTTCGGCCTATGAACATGGTGACAATTTAATTAGTTAACGAATCTTTCTATTAAAATTATCTTGATTGTACCAATGAAACGCTTCAGCTGACATTTCCTTTTGGGCAATCACCTGATGGAGTATGCCACGTGATGCGATTGTAGAACGAGATATCGCAAATATCGATCATAGTTAGCCGATCAGTCATTGATCGTGCACCTAACCACACGCCCAATCGCATCCGTTGCTGGCCTGTTGGCAATCAATCGATTTGCAGCATAAGAGAGCCATCAGAGACCAGTTGGGCGCTTGCAGCATCTGGTCGACCGGCGACCGGATTCGAGATGAGTCACAATCTGAGTGTGTCACCAAGTGACCGTATGTTATCGCACACTTATCACCAAAGCACCGCTTTGTTGTAGATTATTGTTCCTGTGGTTGCCACCGCTAAGTGAAGTATCACATTTTTTCGCTCTAAAATTGTTGCCTTTTCTACCATAATAGCCATTATTTACTTTATTTCTCGGCTGCAAGCAATTGGCTCACCTATCTGATGTGGCTTTAGTCTACTTGAACAACGGTACCAGTCGGTTGAGAAGACATTTGCCTTGAAAGACGATGTGTCGGCAATTGCAATTGAGCTCGGTGATATTTCACGGTTAATTGCAAGGCTACAACCATAACATTTGTTAGTGTTGGTTACATGAAACTTCAGACATTCCACAACAGCTGACTACTCGCAGTTTGCTTGCCAAGCCTCAACAAATAGTAACCAATTAGTCCTTCCCAGCAATGGCTGGAAGTGATCCCACCGAAAGTGTCAAAAACTACCAGAACAGTGGCAAGACAAAGCTTCCAAACTTGACAGAGTATCATGTAATCAACATTCCTCCCGAAGATGACCAGAACGAATCGACTCCAATTCACCGATCTGAAAGTTCGACATCTTCGGCTTCATTATTGAGTATCACTCGGACCATTCGTCAACTGGCGGTAGCAGCCACATGTCTCATCCTTTCCGTGCTCTTCAATTTGACCATTTTGGCAGTGATTCACGAAAGAGTTCCTCGTTCGCAACCTCCACTACCGGACGTGACCTTCGCATTGCTGCCCAAAAATGACCGAGCCCTGGACATTTCCGAGTACATCATCATGTTCATGACCACTTCTCTTTTGTTAATTACTCTGCTGCATCGTTACCGGTCGATCGTGTTTCGTCGATTATGCCTCATACTTTGTGTGTTGTACCTGTTGCGAGCCATTTGCATGGCGGTCACTCAATTACCGGTTGCCAATCCTCAGTATTACTGCTCACCTCAGCTCAACCTCACTGATAACTTTGAATGGTGGAACTTCACCAAGACAATCGTCTCCCGAATTTCGCACATGAGCCTAGGAATGGGTCTCTCAGTTAACGGGCGCCACTCGTTCTGTGGAGATTACATCTTTTCGGGGCATACAGTGATGCTAGTCACAAGTAAGCACGTGCTTCTGCCACCAAACATTTCCACTAATGATCTCTATTTATCAATAGCGTTTCTCTTCTTGAACGAATATTGGATATCTACAAAGAAGGGCCTCATCTGGCGCTTTTTGAAGTGGACCTATTTTCTACTCGTTTGCACTGGAATAGTCTGTATTCTGGTGGCACGTGGTCACTACATGGTAGACATTGTGCTTGCTTATTTCATCTCCAGCCGAGTGTTCTTCATCTACCACTGTGCCTGTGACAATGTGCTGAGTGATCAATTTTGTGATACACGTTACAGAAAGATTTGGTGGTACACCTTATTCACTTATGTGGAAAGTGATATTATCAAGCATAAAATTAAAGTTGAAAATGTACTTGAAATATCCGAGCTGAATTGCTTCAAGTCAGGAAAAAGCTGACAGCTTGACATAATTGACAGGACCATATTCTAACAAAGTGCCACCGTACAAGTTTGTCGCAGATAAACTTGTCTCAAACTACCCTCAATTGTTTTCATTAATCGCTTTCATTAAGTGCTTTCATTGCCATTCATTGCCTCTCCCCATTTACTATTCTGTATATAATATGTTCATTAAGTTAACTTATTTTAGGTGTCAACTATTGTTATTATTAAAAAGCTTTGATACGGGGAGCAGTTTGTTATTCTTTGGTAAGAGTTAAACCTTGCCAAAAAAAGTTGGCAAGTTTGCTCGATTCAAATTACATATATTTGGCTTAAATTGTGGTCAGTTAGGAATTAATGTTATTATGATTGCTATAGATTATAAATATATTGTGCCGTTTTTACAAGGTTATGATGAGACTCAACTTATTAGATGATACAGCGCGCATTGACAACCAAATGATCGAGCAAAAATGATAATTTGTACAAGTGTAAATTGCGAAGGTAGAAAACAATGACAAATACCAGAGAAGATTAGCTAATTCAGTAGAACATATTACCAATGTGTCTGCTTAAGTGTTTGTTTAATGTACTTTGTTGGATTGTGGAATAGTTGCAATTTTCATAACTGCATTTGTAAGGTCTTTCACCGGTATCTGAAATTTTACATCAATTAATTAAGCTCAAACACAGATCACATTCGAGAAAAACTTACGTGATCTAATGTGGCGGACTATCGAATCGGAGCGAAGACTTTCATATCGGCAATTGGGCCATTTGCAAATATACGATGTTCGATTATTGACAGGTTTCTTTTCCACCAGAATCATGACTTTTTTAATACTATTTTCTTCCCGTTTCACTGCAGCTATTGTTTGGTTGAAAAATTCGTTATTGCGTTGCTTTTTTGACTTTCGTTTGCGACCAGAAGTTGTAGTAGAGTACGATGTATTACTTGCATCTGTAGTTAAGTTGGCAATACATACAGTGAATTAATTAATTGCAAGGTTTAACCAATATTAATAAAATTACTAGAGCATTAACCATTGGCTATTATATAAACTTATAGATATGAATTATATCTACAAGATTATAGTATAACATGTGTTCAAATGGAAAGAAAGTTGTAGAAAAAAAAATTATTTACTTTGAACGTTCTCACTACTGGAAATGACAGATAGGAAATTTATAGGAGGAAAAGGGGATGATGGCGTTCCAGAAGGTTTTAGTTGATTAAGGTTGCTTGATAATGTATTGTTGTGTAGCAGCTGATTGCTGTTTTGAACAGCGAATGGGCCGTAGCTGCTTGCTAAGGAAGACGAAAGAATTTGAGACGGTGACATTGTGCCACCGACCAAAGCTAAAGAATGACTGCTGCTGGCATTGCCATGAGAATGACCGTTTGGAACAGAAAAGGCTGAATTTAGTTGACCAGAAGGGACTTTGTTCGGATCAAGCTCAACGTGATGCGTTTTACGCATGTGATTGACAAGCTTACAGCGATCGCTGCTTGAATAATTGCAAGAATTACTAAATGAACACTTGTAAGGCTTATATCCAGTATGAGTACGTTCATGAACAACCAGGGTGTTTAAGACAGCAAAACGTTTGCCACAGTTTTCATATTTACAAACATAAGGCTTTTCGCCCGTGTGGCGCCTCATGTGAATTTTCAAAGCAGAACTCTGAATTGTAGCGTAGGAACAAAACCAACATTTATAAGGACGTTCGCCAGTGTCTAGATAAAAAACAATTATTCAAAACTCTCATAAACTTGAGCTTACGCTTTCTCATATGACGAACAATCGAATCAGACCGAATTGTAGTGTAAATACAGTTCTGCCATTTACATCTGTACCATTGTTTTCCTTCCAATATTGATTTCTCAATGTAGTGTTCAATATTTTTCATTCCGTTTGTTGTGACAGCAGGAATCTCAAATGCTTGGGCATTGAATGAGGCTGCAAACGTAAACAGTCATCAGTAATGGGGTTTGCACCTTAGCACACGAACAAAACAAGATAGTTCCCCTGTAAAAGTGTTCAGATAGTATCCTTACAGTTCACATGGTTGAGATGGGTCTTCTTGGTGATATCTTTACTGTTGCCTTTGCCCTTTCGACTACCAGAAGAGCCTTGACCGCTTAGATTCTGGTGCGTAGTCATCGAGGCAGCAGTGCAGAACGGTAAGCCAAACACAGAATTTAGTTGAGTTCTATTAATGAAGAGATCCACTTTGGTGGCAGTTGAGTGGTCCAGGAATCGTTGATAATTGAACAAAGTATCCAATTTCGAGTGTTAACGATGTGTCTCCTTTTGTCTCGAACTCGAGCTCGTTGGGCTAGACGCAGTGCGTGACTCAATTGCACATGCGCACTCATCCCACTGGCTGGGCCAACGTGCGTACACACTTGGCGCCTTGATACAATTGCATTAATCCAAACCATTCAATCCATTGGGTCTTCTTCAACACTTCTTGACTCATTCAATGAACACAATTCAGTCGAATGCTCATACGGTCCTGTACAATGGCCTCTTTTGGCGATAGAACACTGACAATAAATATTGATGCTGCAGACGTTAAACTGGAGCAAATTGATCAAGTTTGCATTAGACTTTCCACGAGGACATTGACAAGGAATTGGTTGTACAATTGTACAGCAATAGAAATTGAGTGACATTGTTAATAACATTAGAATAACCATTTACTAAATAACCGTAGTCTAGTATACTGATGTAAGGCCTCTGTTTGTTTACTATACAAGTGCTTGTTTAGTACTTTCACCCCGATCAGTCTTACTAATTCACGATGCAGTTCGCCGAAAATAATTTAAAGAGACGATTTATAGACGACACAGCAAAAGGTGCCATACTTGCACTTAACAACTTAATGCAAAACAACGTTGTTAACTGTTCTGCTTTGCCTATTTTTGTTTGTCAATATTTCAATATTTTCAAATTTAAATTCAAACTAATCCCAAATATAGAATCAAGAATATTTTATTTTATAAAGAATTTAATCAAAAACTTTTTATTAAAGCGACCATAGTTGATTAATTTCGCATCACAGTCTAATTGTTTTATTCATTCATTCTTGAGCAACTGGTTTTATTTTGATTTTATTTACAAATTAATCTACCTGGTAGAAACAATTAAAGAACTACCTCAGTACTATCTTTGGAATTCCACTGCCAGTGGTATCAGAGTTACCGGCCAACGAGTGGTTGTCCATAAATGGTAAATGACCACTGTGGACGACAATTTGTCGATGCCATCGACTTATGGCCTGTTTCCAGTGTTTATATATACTTTCAACAATAAACGACGGAGCCAGTTGTGAGTGCGAGTCAATAGATGTCGGGAGAATAGTGATCTGGCAAGTTGCACAGCCACTCCCGCCAAGGAAGAATGCAGTCGAGTGTGAGTCTGTCTTTTGTGGAAGGGCCGTAGCAGTGTTGGATGCCTCTACCCCAGACGGCCACCTCTTTGGCTGGTGTACTGTGCCAACAGTGTCCTATATACACCACAGCTGCTCGATTCGAGTGACTGTGGCGAGAGCAAAACAAAATGTCTGACTGAGTCCGCCGAGTGGAGCCTGGTGTCCACCGAATGAGCCAAGAAGCTCTCCCACCGCCTCGGATGACGCCGATAACGAGCCCGATTAGCTGCTGCCTCAGACCTCGGTGATCATAGCCGAGCCGAGTTTGGCCACTATCTTCTTGTGTATGTGCCACTCGCTGCGATTGTGTACGTATTGTCTCGCTCCGTGCTGCCTCTCTCCCTGTCTCTCGGTGTCGGTGTGAGAATCGGATCTAATCGAGATCAATATCGCCATGAATCGGAGCCAATGCCATCTGCAACTGCTGGGAACATCATCCATTTGTATCGAGTCACCGTTTCTTCTTGTGCACCTGTTCATTTAACAAAACAATGGGCTCCATCTCCTGAGCCGCCAATTGGTCTCATCTTTCAACTGTTTTGTTTACAGACTATTTTGATTTGAACTCAGTGAGCGTGTGCTTTTGTTTATAAACGATTCGAGCGTAAATGGTCGAATTTTAATTAATTAATTGGAAATCCAATCTCAATATATCATCTTAATCATCATTTGGTTCCAATGAACCCAATCAACAGCCTCGTTGGCAGTGCAGGCCTTGCCACTGTTAGTGGCACGAGCCTGCCTGTCGGCGGAGGTGGAAATGTTCAAATGATGATGCACTCCAACAATGCAACATTCGACCCCAACATGGCTTCATCTGTCACTTTAGCCTGTTGTCAATCTTTATGTGATGTTCTGACCGAACTTCCACTTCCAAGTGCAGTTGTCGACAAGTCTTCTCACACCCGGACTCTTATTGCTGGTGGTCTCAGCGTGGCGACTCGTACTGGTCTTCTAAGCGATCTTTCCATTGTCCCACATCTTCAGCAAGCATTGTTCATTGCCAAACAGCAGCTAAATGATATTTCATTTGTCAACAACCCATCGCCTTCTCCTTATTATCAACCACCCAACATGGTATCACCATCAAATTCTGAAACCACCAATCAACAACCATCACGGTTGCTTCTTACCCTATCAACTAATGATTATTTCTGCAATTCTCAATCTCCATCTTTATACCAACAACATAGTTTACCTAATAATAATACGGCTTCTACTAATAATAATAGTAACAACATTAGTGCTGCAAATGTTTGCGCAAATAGTTTAAGCGATTTAAATGCAGATCTGCAAACTATAGAACCTTCTATTGACAAGCATATGACAGATCTTCATCAGAATCTAATGAATGATCTTATCAACGATGACTGTGATATGTCGTCTTCTATCACAAACTCTAATTCAAATGATTTGTCTAATTTCCATCAACCCCAGCACACACCGCATCCACCAACACAGAATTCAATCCATTCGGCAACTTCTCACGTGTTGAACAACGATTATTCACAACACAATCACTACCGCAATGACATTCACAATGATGTTGACTTAAAAAC
The DNA here is from genome assembly GCA_023373905.1 of Rhizoglyphus robini. Classification (NCBI taxonomy): domain Eukaryota; kingdom Metazoa; phylum Arthropoda; class Arachnida; order Sarcoptiformes; family Acaridae; genus Rhizoglyphus; species Rhizoglyphus robini. The sequence continues at coordinate 3,175,565 of JAKIJQ010000007.1, read as the reverse complement.
AGAATTTGAGACCAATTATTCCTCTCTTGGAGAACGAGTCAAAAGCAGACAACGTGAAGCAGCACAAAAAGCTAACCAAGCCACTTCTGCCATGTCTTCAAACTCCACGACTACTATTACTTCTACTATTACTTCTCCAGTTACTACTACCACCACTCAGACAAATTCCATTTCGAATTCGAATTCACAAAGCTCCAACGAGCCTTTACAAAATCATAAACCCATTAGGCCAGAACCAAACACTTCAAGTGAAGACAAAGATTGGCAGCTTCCAACCACCAATAAAAAGGCAAAAAGTGAAACTCCGCGAAAGCCAACTTCAAGTCATACGCGGCGGACATTGGTCGATTCCAAGCCTCAAATCCGATCTGTAAAATATTCTTTTTCGGACTTTGATTATAGTGATTCAATGCTTCTAAACTCTTCTATCGATATCGTTGTGAGGTTTGAGCAAATAATCGACGAAATTCTTTCTACTTCGTGCAATGATTTTAATGAATATGACGACGATGAAAGTGATAATGACAGTTATTATGATCAGAAGAAATCAAAAAAGAAACGAAATTCTAAATCTTACGATTCAAATCATGTGAACGGAATGTCATTCGACTTAAGTATTGAATCGGATCAACTTAAAGAGATCATGATCTTATCGGCAAAGCTCAAGCAAACAAACCGTGTTGTAGAAATTGAACGTAAAAAGATTATCTTATTTTTGACGGTTTTGTCTAATCAGTTGAACATTTGGTTTGCGCGATACAAGAGTAAAACCAGCTCTCATGGTCAAGACGAAGAGGATTACGAGGAAAGCGATGAACGAGAGCATTTTTGGGAATTATGCTGTAATGCAGCTCAATCAGCACTGCATATCATGACCTCTTCTTCGCCAAACAACGATAAAACCAATCTGATTAGTCACGAAGAACTAATTGAAGTTATTGTCGATTTTTTGTCCAATAATTTGAGTGCTACTACTCACGTTTCCAATTCAACTCAAACTAATTCTCGTTCTCCAAAGTCTAAGAATCATAATGCGCATTTTGGTGTTTCGAAGCGTCACGTGACAAGATGGACTCAATTGCTTCAACTATTGTTTGAATTTGTCAATCTTCGAACAAAAGGCTCACTTACCGACACTTTGATTCTATCACTAACAAGGATCTCAATGAGTGCATTGTTTTTGTTGCAAAATACAGCCGAACTTCAATTTGTATCAATTGAAATTTTGTGTCATGTTTTCGAAGAATATCAAAAGCACCGAATGTCAATTTTAGAGGAACTTTTGAATTCCCTTTCGAAGATTCCAACCAAGAAGTCTCATCGTAAAGATTCAGTGCTCACTCAAATGTTAATTCGCCTGACTAATGCGTTTTTCCAGCCTGATATCCAAGCCAGTTCAGCTAATGTCAAAGGCAGTTTAGCAAATACTCATACACGCGAATCACTTAACAAACAAAGTACTGCTGCTCTTCAAATAATTACTGGTTTTTTGTCTCATTTCCTTCGCAAATGCTACCAACATTCGAGCAATAGCGATGTCGATTTTAAATTAATTTTTGAAGCTCTACTTAATGATCTACTTGAGTCATTACATTCTCCGCACTCCACTTCTTCTATTTTGATTGTTCAAATCATTGTCAAGTTGTTGATATCATTTTTATCGCCCAGCCAATCTAAATCACAAACTCCATCTTTAACTGCTCGAAATCTTGCTATAGAATATCTTTCCATAATATGTTCCAAATTTGCACAATTACTCGCTGAAAAAGACGACACTATCAAAGAATTAGAAAAAACTTTAAGTACTATTGAAGAGTCGGAAAAACCTTCTAAGAAAAAGTCAAAAACAAACTCTTCTGAACTTATTGTCAACAAAGTGTGGAATCTTCTCATTGATTATTTTAATTCTGAAAAGCTTTATCGTGAAAAATTAGTATTGGCTTCTATTTGGATTAAAGATAAGTACTTTTCCGAAAATGAGCAACTAGAAACGCAATTTTTACAAAAATTGAACACATCCAAACCCCAAAGTGATGATTCGAATGCCTCAGTTGTTGATATCTCAACAGCTGCTCTGTGTATTCAATATATGGAGTTTGTTCACTTCAGTACCAACACACGTCTTTTTGAGTTTTCAATTTCTCACGTGACCGCATCTCTGTCAAACACCACCAATACTACTCAACGAAGTCGAGCTATGAAATGCCTTTCGAACATCCTTACATCTAGCTCAATCGAAAGAGCTTCACAATTACTCTCAAGAAGCGATTTGCAAAATGCCATGCGTTCTGCACTCCTTGACCCTTCTACTTCGGTTCGAGAAGCCACCGTGGATTTAATCGGTCGATTTGTGTTGCAATCCAAAGATCAGAACTTATGTCAAAGATATTGTGATCTTATTGGGGAACGGATCTTGGACACTGGTATATCTGTTCGGAAGCGTGTCATCAAAATATTACGGGATTTTTGCATTGAATTTCCTGAATTTGAAAAATGTGGGGAAATTGCTGCCAGAATTGTTCGCAGGATAAATGATGACGGTGAAGGAATTCGCCGCTTGGTTGTTGACACCTGTCGTGATTTATGGTTCTCTCATACGAACTCTTCTCCAATCAAATATAAAGTGTATTCTCTCCTTCATGTGATCGCAACCATGCTCAACGACAGCTCCAACATTGAGTCTATGCAATCTTTGTTTGATCAGTTGATCAAAGTTGACACGATGTCTATTGCCCAGCAAATATGCGACTGTATTATGAGTGATATTTTGATCGACGATTTACCTCAATCCAAGAAGATGACGCAACTTAGTGCCATTCAATGCGTAGCAATGATGTCCCAATGCTGCCCTCAATTAATGGTCAAACATTGCGATACTTTGCAGTCATTCCTTTCTCTATCCTGCGAGACCTTCATCGAAATAACTGTAAGAATGAAAGTAATTCAGACTATTGAACGCGTTTTGCCTCATATCAACAATCCGTCACCTCAATTGCTAACTCGAATAGAAGAAGACTTGACCAAAAACATTCTCCAATCTTCAGCAAATATAATTCAATGTTCAGTCAAATGCTTGGCGATTTTGATCAAGAATCATACTAAAAACAACAAACTTGCTGTTGATTTGTTCAACAAGTTTCAGCAAATTCTTTATCAATATCGAAATTTACTATATGAAGGTCAACTAAAGGAAGATCAAGTGAAACCCAAGCTATTACGAGCTATTTTTACTTGTGGACTTTTTGCAAAGTTCTTTGCAATGGATATTTATGAATATAAAGACAGAGTTCGTGACACCTTCATTCAGTTGATTCAATCGCCGTATGATGTGGATATAAAGTGCAAGTCAATTGTTGCTCTTGGGTTCATTATCGAGAGCGATCCAAAGATATGTCTTTTTCCAAATGTCATTGATATCTACACTCGTATTCTTCGAAACGAGTTTTCTTGTGAAGATAACATGAACACTAGTAAGAAGAACGATGAAATGTTTTGTATTCAAGTTTTGAACAATTTCCGCAACTACTTATCCGAGTCCATCGAATCTGATGAAAATGCCGTAAAGACAATTCAATGGTCACGCGAATCTCTCAAGTCTATGCAATCTGCAGAAGATGACTCGTGCTCAGCACAATCTCAAATTATTCAGAAATATTTGTCTTCTATTCTCATCAATGCTTTGAACCCAAATTTGGCAATTCGAAGAGTGGCTTGTAATGTCATCCATGTGATTCACTCTGGTGGACATGTTCACCCCTTACAGCTTGTCCCTCATCTTGTTGCCATGACTTCAGATGATGATTATCAAATTAGAATGCGAGCAGATCATGTTCTTCACGAGATTGAGAGAAAATATCATGGATTTGTTGCTATGAAAGCCAAAGAAGCCACTTACTTATCAGCCATCTTTTGTAAAAGGGTTAAGTGTCACGGTTACCGCATCTATATGGAGAAAAACTCATCAGCTGGTGAAGGTCAAAATTCAATTACTCCTTCAATGAGCAGCAAAGAAATCTGCGCTCGTCTTTCTACTCTATATCAAGTGATTTGTACAAATCGTCAGTCAAGGAGAGGCTTCATTACATCACTTTTGCGTCACTTGGACACTTCGGAAATGATTATGAAGCATTCTGCTGATTTCAATTCCTCTTCCAGTCACAGCGACATGATTGATCTCGAATTCGTTGTGGAGAATGTTCTTTTTTTCCCTTACACTGTGTTTGACGAGATAATGTACATTCTTAATCAACTTGAGTGTACGAGTTCCATCAACTCTACCTACATCACTCAGCTATTTAAAGAGATTTTTACAATCGATAAACAAGCTCATGATCCGAACCAATGTCCTCCTCAGTACGGCCAACAGCAACAAAATTATCCTAATGCTTATGGACAATATCCCAATGCCAACTCAAATCATGCTAATGCGATGTATCCAAACAACTACCCCAATGCTTTCCAAGAGAATGCCATCGAAGACTTGGAAGACATCGATCTCGACAATGAAGAGCATTTTAAAAAATACGAAAATAACATTCATGTCAACTTTGATTTATTGCTCAGTGATACACGTAACGAACGCTTAACCAATCTGTTTAGGTCCCTGCGTACCATCTATTTGTCCACTTTGTTGCGAACTCTTTTGAAAGAATTCTACTTGCTCAAAGATGAAAAGATTAATGATTATAGCACCAACGATTCGAAAACTTGGGAAAAGCCTGTCCATCGGCGCCAGGTAAGAATTGTGCACATGATTGGTAGAATTATTAAAATTTAATAAATTTTGTTTTTAGATTGAAAGTACCTACTTGAAAGAATTGTTCGAATTTGCCCAGCCATGTTTATCTTTTCCGGAATCATTGCTACTTAGTGAGGATTTGTCTTCAGTTGAAAAGCAACTGTTAGATGAATGGAAACGCTTTAAATCTGTGTCTCTAAACAACTGCGACCCTAATTTTAAGTCTAATATGATCACAAAACTATTCCAAGTCAAGATACCACCAGAACCAAAGGCTGTCAAAATTAATTCCGAACCTGATCTTGAAAACAGCTTTAATCAGGAGACTCAAATTGAAGAATCTGTCGGTAAAAGCAAGAGGAATAGCAACGTGGAGTTGAACACATCGGCTATTGAACATGTAGTCGAAAAAACAAACAAAAAGGCTAAAGCACAGAGGTAAGATCTATGATGAATTATTTTACATATTTTTAATTATTTATATTTCAGTAAAAAAGCAACGAAGCAAAAAAAGAAACGAAGGAGAGTTGTGCTTGATGACGACGATTCAAGTTCTATTTCTGAAGATGACGACGACGAGGATTATTATGATGCTGACTGATTGTCTATTTGTATTGATCAACCAATTGTTCACTTTCGCAAAGTATTTATTTATTTTCCCAGTCATTTTCTATTGCCAGCTTTAACCGGTTTTTAACTAGCATCACATTAATTAGGCTTTTCTAATTGATCAACATTGTCTCCACCTGTTGAGATGTTTTATTATTTATTTTTTGTTTCTACACTTTTGTAAATGACCAATTGCGCGCCAATATTGTTTATCTGTACACACTGACGCGCAACCACTTGTACACATTTGTAAACATTTGCCATTTGACGATCGCTGTTTGATGTAAAGTCATGCCCATTGATCCATTGCAGCCGTCGAAATTTATTTTCTATGTACATGTTACCTTATTTTTGTATTTATCTTTTCCCTCAAAGCAATCATACTTTGCTGAATGTATATAATGTAGTGTAACTGAATTGATATATTTCTTGAGAACTGTCCAAGGGGACTGCAATACAACCGAACCACAACATTTGTATAAAGTCAATCACACTGTACAACTGATGGCCATCTCGGTCTTTCATAATTTATTTCTACCTAATCATATGTTTATATCTTTTCTAATTGCAATCCGTTTCTATTGTCAATTAAACAATCGATATCCCGTTTATTTCACTTTACACTTATTTATTAACTTATTTCTGTCAAGATTATCAATGTTTTGGTCAGACCTTAGGATCAACTAAAATGTCATTCCGTTTTGGCTCATACAGTGACAAGTCATCATCAAATATCACAATACAGCTTGACTTTGGAGGTCTGTCTATCGACTGAATGTGCTGTTCTCTGTAACGAATTCAATACCGTTCTTGACTGCATCACCTGATTCTTGTACAACCTTGGGGTTAAACGCCACTTTGGTCAAGCCTGACAGACATAAAAATCAATCTTTTAATGGTCCTTTTAGCGAAAGTCCTTTTAGTCGAAAGCTAACAAGATATCTAGCTAGCAATGATTTTCCCTCCAAAAGAGAAAATCTAATCCACCCAGCCTATAGATGGAGCCAACTGGATGAATTATACAGCAACAGTAGTGACAATTGACAGGTATTTGTTCAATGTCACCGTGCTAGGACCTGGGATTATAACTTCATACATGTAGGTGACATTGACAATGGCCTTCGCTTTGACTGGCTCTATGGTGACCTTTGTGTCAGAGGTCAACGACTGAGGGCAATGAGAGGACTACAGTGTGAGAGGGAGAGGGCAGCACCTGTGTGAGAATGACAGGCTCTCATTGGAGCTCTCACATTGTCAGTGGGTAACACTACCATTGCACTACGGTAGCATTGATGACTTGGAGCAGTTGGCTCGCGCCGGCGGGTTAATGACCGCGCTCTGTGAGGAGACGTTCACTCAAACGCGAACGACCGACCTAGAGAAAGTGACTGGAAGTGTGAGGCGCATGCCATCCTTGACCGAGCTATATAGCTAGGGTTGCTGGCCTGGGACGAACTCTTACCGAGCCCGAAACGAGGACGTGTTGGGTCTCTACCGAGGCCAGTAAGAAGCCATCGAAGGGATCCATCTTGAAAGGATCTCCTTTGCCTGTGCCGAGTTAATGTATCTCCGCCTTGAGTACAGCTCCACCAAGGAATAGACCACAAAGTGAAAGGACACTTGGCAACAGCAACCAACTTGAGACTGCTACAATTGTAAGAAAGCAGGATGCTGTACCGCACTGAGGTGGCATCGAGCAGCCATTCTCTGGACGAATGTTCAAAACATTCATCACCACGAAGGACTTGTTCGGACTCGGCCATTAGCATCGAAGCCTAGAATGAGCCCCCGACCAACCTTACCTTCGTCGTCTCCAGCAGACTACACTCGCTGAGGTAAGTTTTACGGTTCACTACAGTTTTGTGCTTTCTGCCCTTCCTTTCCTGAGAGACGTTCATAAGTGCACTCGGCCCCTGCAAGCTGGTCCCACCACTTTTCACTCTTCTTTGCTTTTGTGTCATGGCCAACACGGCCACTGACCTAAGGTCATTGAACCTATCACTCTCGCTAGGGCTGCACTTGTAATCTTGATTTAATCGAACTCAATGGGACTAATAAATTTGTCTTTCTAGAAATCTGGCCTGCATAACTGATCAGAGATGTGAAATGTTATTAGTGGGCGTAATGAGACCTCAGTTGAAGTGGAATCAAAAGTAGCCATTGAGCACTTTCGCCGTTACTTGCCAATCCTCCTAACCGATAATGTCATTGAGTGATCAAAACGAACGATCGGTGGATAAGCCCACTGGTCAATCGCTGGAAACTTCTCTTTTATTGACTAATACTGGCGCAACTTTGACTGCTCAAGATCTTCAAGACAGTCTCGTAGAGCAATCACTTTCTGAGACCATTCTTCTACAAAATGTAAGCTTTGACCCTAACTTGTTTGACGGCCTCAATTTGGACCTGGACCACAACTGTGCCAATGGTTCTACTTCAGTCAACAACAACATTAGAGATATTGGGCTCGAACCAGACCACTCCCTCGACCAACTCAACTTACTGGACAGCATCGAATTGCAAATTCTCAAAGAGGTTCAGTCATCGAGCCAATCGAGTAGCAATTCTTTTCTCAACTCATCTGACCCACTGGTCTCTTCTACAACAACTGTATATTCGTTCAAAAAAGAACCAGGCGAAGTCGATTCTGACTCGGTCGACTTTAAATATTTTAGCAAATCGCCAAATATTGTCTTGGACAAGCCAGAGCAACAAATTAAAATCGAGCCTAGTGAGGAAACAAACGAGTCTCAAGAGGACAGAACGAAAGACATAAGCCGACCACCCGAAGGCAAGAATTCAATCTCCCAATTGCGAACTTTTGCAAATGAGAAAGTATACGTAACCACGGGACCAATCCCTTCCAATCTGTCTACACTTTCGCTCACTAACATGAAGGTGGTCGGTCAAAACGTGGTAGCTATCATCAGTGAACAAGAAAACAATATCAAGCGACAGTCTCTGGGCACTTCCAGCCAAACACAATTAGCACAACAGACACGGCTGATAATCATTGAAGACAAAAAAGTCCCGATTAGAACAAGTGCCCAGCCATTGGTAAAAGAAAATAAGGCTTTGGTTAAGTTGAACGAAGGCCTGAAAAATGCGAGCAAAAGTGCCACTATGAACACAACTGTCAAGGAAGCGAAAGGTAAGTCCTACCAAGCACTGCAATCTCTAGTGCAAGCCTGTCTGGCCAATTAAGTGTCTTGGCCACTGGCCTTCGAGTTATGTCTGTTCGGAGTGACGTAACATTAGCCACTGCCAGACCCGACACTCTTCTTTGCACTCGAGCTCAAGTTCGTTGTCGCATATTTCTTGACAGTGAGCTTCGAAGCAAGCTTCAGCCTTTCTATCGTCCACTCTGTGGCACACGCCTACTTTCAAGTTGCTTTCGAGTAAATTTCGATTTCGATGTGTTCTCAGTGAGGAGAGGGTGAGAGAGCGACCGAGCCTGAATGATTCCGCCTAGGCTCGATTCAGATTGCCATTGAGAGCGAAACACTTCCGCGTGTGTTGTCCGCCAACTTCGGTCGAGCTGCGGACTTGCTCGGCAACTCTGAACGCGCAACTGTTTGAGGGACATGAAAGGCGGGCCGCAATCCTTGAAGTCAGCCAGTTGTTGACCTGCAATCAGTTACCTGTTGAGTCGAGCGCAGTTCGCTCGCAGATGCCTCTCGCGACTAGACGCTCGTTTTCCCGTGCCAATGTTGTTCGAGGTGCAAGATCGCTTTTATCGGTCAGTTCTGTTGTGAAGTTTAAGGACATTGGACTGTCTGGATACTGTTCCTGACGGTCATCTCACCAATCGATCCACTCTCCTGGTCCTCACCTCTGGCCACTCCACTGTTCATTTCCTTCTGTCCCTGGCCGAGAATGACTTTACCGGTGTTTATCTTGGCCAGGTTGACTCGCGCCCAACACACTCAGTCAACTCTTCTCGATCTGTGCCTGTGTGTGTTTTAACTGATTCGCTCCAAGCAATTGTTTTGTTCTTCGACCCACTGAATGAATGACTTCGATGGACTTTTATTCGCTGGACAAGCACTGTCCTAGCATACTCTCCCCACCGGTGATTAGTTCCACTTCTTGTGCGCCAGAAACTGGCTCCAGCGACACCAGTGTTTACCTCAATGGTGGCACTTATCGCAATTCGGCGGACAGTTGCATGTCCGCTGGCCACTCATATGGCCATGGGGGCAACATTCGTCACGACAACATTAAGATGTCCAATGTTCCCGTTGGCGATGTGGATTTGTTCGGCGGGAACGGATTCTCTTCCTATTACAACCTCGACAACCACGGTCCACTACACCACCAGCCACAATCGCATCTGGACGATGTGAAGAAGGGTCACATGTCATTCCACCAGATGCAATCGACCCCGGTCTATACCAACATCAATTGTTCAATGAGTGTGGACAACCAAACCTCGATGTACCCGGTGAAGGAGGAATTTGAGTCTTCCTTGTACTCAATGCAGCAATGTACGCCCCAGTCAAGCACATCGCCAATTCTCAGCCTGCCCGACTCGCCCCCCATAGTGAGCAGCAATTCTGGCTTCCACTCGGCCAGCAATCGACACTCATTGTCGCCCAGTTCGCAACGTAACATGTGTGTTGCCAAAAAGTCTTCCACCAACTGCTACGAACTGAAACGTGAGATGGCCGAAAGCTCAGGCCTCAGTCTTAGTGGAGCACCTTATGCCAAGTCCCGAGCCGGCAGAAAAGGTTTTCAGTGATTTTCCATTTTGCAATCTTTTATATTCGATGTGTTGTGTTGGTCAGAGCACCGAGATGATCAATGTTGCTGTGATGGTGGACAATGCTTGAAAGCATTGCTGTGGTTTGACAAGGACGGGAATGTGTCTGTGAGATGGCTGACAACGTTTGTGCTGACGGTAGTGCAATTGCCAATTAACGTTGTCAGTCGGTCTGCTGGCCGCATGCACTGCTCGGCATAGTTATCGCTGCCAGTTGTCTATTTGTGGCTGACATGCTGTGCGCAATGTCAATGTCCGTTCACTGAACAAATTCACCAACGAGGTCGTTTGCCTCGACCAATCGTTGCTTCTTTCTTTAGTAAAATTAATGCGCTTTGCTTTGTTGTTGGCCTTGGCATTTGCTTCAGTCCCCAGTCTGCGGCCTTATCGCTCAGGCTATTGCACTCAAACCCCTCTCGGGACTTGACCAAGACCTAAGAGTGGGGGCAATGGCCACAGGCCATTTGCTGCATGGTTTTACTGCTCAGCAGTGCTCACCAGTTGTGACTGTTTGCATTTATGAACAGGGCTGACAGTGAATTACAGTAGCTCTCCACTCAACTTAGCCCCAAGTTCGGCCGCCTAACTCAACTATTCAAAGTGAGAATTACACTCCATGGACTGTCAAAGTCTACTGACCATGTGTCTCACGTATACGGCCTTCAGGAATTAGTGCACATGTTCAAATGCTCTAGTGGGGCATTGTGCGTCTCAATTGAAGTTTGCTATCAAGCGATGCCAAGCTATTTATTCCATAACATTCCACCACATTGGTCCATTGAATGAACAGATTATAAGTCATAACAATATCTTATCTCGATTGGAAGTGTTTGCAGGACCAAGTAGAGGCAATTGCCCGCTCACTGGCATTACCTGTTCCTTGTCATTTTGTCATCTTGTCCTTTCGCACTTTTTGCTACCTCCTCCAGGGTATCTACTTTACCATGCATAGAGGCAAAGACGAGTTCTTGCAGCCACAAATGGCCGTTGACAGTCCGCGGATGCACTCCAATTGGACAAAACTGTCGCCTTGATTTTGATTAACTCTATCTGCTGTCTGCGACTTCATCGAGCAAATTGATCGGTGCATTGCAGTTGGTCTCTCTCGTTGGCAATTTAATTTGGCTGCAATTTAGTGGCTTTTCGGCAGTTGCATTGTGCAACTGAGCCAAATGGGAAAGCGAATGCAAGATCGAGATCGACCGAGTCCTTATTTCTATGCTGCCATCGAACTTGCCTTACTTCCGGGTTGAGCTGTGCGCACCACTCTCAGTGGGAATGATTTCGCCAGGACAGCAAATTGGCTCTCCCTCTCGGCCACTTAATAGTCCGCCAGTGGCTGTGCCAGTCGATGTTTTGTTTCTGCACTTCTCACTGCCAATATTGCCCACACTAACACCATTGACGATGAGAACACTTCCTCTCACTTAAGGCGCCATTCAATGAATCAATACCATTAACATTACCTTTCTGTGGCACCCTCCTAGCATCATTCGATGTTTTCATTTTGAGTTGGCATTACAATCTGTTCACTGTCAATTGAAATTGGTCAACATAGTTTAGTTTAATCTCTTTTAACCAATGACTTGCTCTTGGTGTGTAAAGCAGGTTGGACGCATGTGGTAACACTTTCTCTGTTTCAGGTGTAAGTAACGTGGCCAGCAGCACCGGTCCCGCTACAGAGGCAAATCAATTCACGGACGCTGATTCGAACAGTGGCACACCATCCTCCAAGCAATTTGTGCCATGCAAGGTCTGCGGGGACAAGGCCTCGGGATATCACTACGGAGTAACTAGTTGTGAAGGTTGCAAGGTGAGTTCTTTCAGGTCCATTTCGAACGATGTACTTTCACAGATTAGGTCGAGCCAATCAGTTATCAACCAGCCCTCCCATTTTGTAATTACATTGTTGACACCAAGTCAATTGGTTAGTCATTTTGGTTTTACAAACAAATGCTCGCTCTAATTGGGACTTGTTCCTTTCAAGTTTACAGCAGTGAAACATCTTGTAGCGTTTTATGCAAAGATGTCCGATTGCTACTAACGATGCAGTGCGATGTGATACGTTCCATTCAGTGTGTGCACATGTGTTAATTAGAGTACAGTGGAAAGCGAAATATCAAATAAATGGCTTTGTTGTGACTTCTATTAAGGTCACTAGCAGCTCTTCCTAACCTGTCTGCTAGTTGCCGGCCTGAGTTTGTGCACAAACTGAGCACGATGGGCAACAGTGTTGTCGCTGTTGTCTCTTCTCTGACTGAGCTCACTTCACTTCCGCCTTTGCAACTCTTTGGTGAATGGACTTTTCATTTATCTTCTCTTGAACTTTTCTTTACGACTTGCAATGCGTCCATTCATTGAAATGTATATACCATAATGGCAGAAATAATAATAATAATAATCTGAATAATTGCTTCCATCTAGCTATTTGCCTTTTAATTGCTATTGTCTGTCTTCTTTCTCTGTGTCCCTTTACCTTTGCCTTTACCTTAAAGCACTCAACTTGAGCATTTGTTTAAATTGAATTAATTCGACTCATTACATTGCTTTACGGTTAATGTTGGCTTTCTTGATCAATTCACTTTCTTATTAAGCGATAGCATAAAAGTCAGTAAGGCCAAACTCAAGTACAATGTGGTGCACTTTGAGAGGACCATCTTAGCTCTTCTGTTCTCAATTGCGCACCAACCTTGTCTGATTGGAATTGTTCACTTTAATAACGGAAATCGTTTACTCATTAACGGAACCGGATGAACTTTAACTGATTGGTTTTATCATTTTTGTAGGGGTTTTTCCGACGGTCTATCCAAAAACAAATCGAGTACAGGTGTCTTCGGGATGGAAAGTGCATGATCATTCGACTGAATCGGAACCGATGTCAGTACTGTCGGTTCAAGAAGTGTCTCGCTGTTGGCATGTCTCGCGATTGTAAGTCTTATCGATTTGTGTTGTCTCTCTTTTTAATTGACTCGTTTTCCTAGCTGTTCGTTATGGACGAGTGCCAAAAAAGTCCAAAGAGAAAGAAAGATTGGAGGAAAAAGCCAACGGAGTGACACAAGCCGAAGCGGACCAGTCCTCCTCGGTGGACCTCGACTCGAAAGACCTGGCCCTGTACGACACAATATTGACCATATCGCAAGCGCACCACGCAAACTGCTCATATACTGACGACAAAATCAAAGGACTGTCGAAGAAACCAATATTTGTGGTTAGTATAGTATATCACTCGTTCTTTTTCGCTCATTCAAATGAATATTTCTTCTAGATCACCAGTCACATTAAACTGGAGCCCAGTGACGAATGCTCATCCTCGCCTGATGTAGGCTCTGTTTCCGAGAGTTTGGAAGCTCAAAAAATTGAACTATGGGAACAGCTAGCCTTACTGATTACTCCTTGCATTCAGCGAGTGGTCGAGTTCGCGAAACGAATTCCTGGTTTTTCTGATCTGACTCAAGATGACCAGTTAATTCTAATTAAATTGGGATTCTTCGAAGTTTGGCTTGTACATATTTCGAAAACAGCCAATTGCACAGAAAATACTCTCACCTTCGCTGATGGCTCATTTTTGAATCGAAAACAAATGGAACTCATGTTTGATGTAAATATCGACTACATTGTTTCGTTCATTTGCTTATTTGTTTAATTACTTTGCAGCACGAATTTGTGGGAAACATTTTTCATCTCATGTCGGGTCTAAATAATCTCACTTTAAACGACACCGAAATCGGCCTCTTTGCTGCCACTATTTTGCTACAATCAGGTGAGTGAGAACGTTATGTCTTATACGGTATAATCAGTTTGTTTGGTTTGTCTTCTTTCAGATCGACCTCAGATATATGATATTAAGGCGATCAATAAAATCCAAGAAAACGTGGTCGATGCATTAAAGGTACAAATTAACCGCAACCACAGCAACGACCTGCAAACATTCCAAAAGTTAATGTTAAAAATCAACGAATTACGAGCACTCGGTTCCAGTCACTCATTACACCTTCAATGGTTTCGGTCCAACTGGCTCCGACTTAAACTACCTCCACTGTTTGCAGAGATTTTCGACATTCCCAAAGGAAGCTCCTTTGTGAACACCGTGCAGCCAAGCTCGTCGGTTTCACAATCGATCCAGCCACGCGAGCAACAAGCCACCACCACTCAGGCATCTGTAGCGAGCGCAAATCTCTCGAATCCAATCGAGAACAGCAACATTTGAACAGGACAGCACCTAGTGGCACTTGCTGACACTTGGTTGCTTGTCGATTCATTCATTCCTCACATTGTCCACTCACTGTTTGTTATAGTAATTATGATTATTTTTATATGTTTTGTATTATATATTTTGTTGTTATCGATTATCGATTTATATGATCTAATGTTCGCATTCAACACATGCATGCCGTGGACAGATATACCAGATAATGTCAATGTCAACAGGCGAACCATTGCTCACTGATCAACTGCATGAAGCATCCTCGCCAAGCCATATTGCAAGTTCGAATGACCTTTGGTCAGCACTGCCCGCACTTCTCAGTCTGTGTTATGCCCACAGTTGACCCAGTACAAAGCTGTCAAGTCACAGTTGTTGTTATTGCTGTTTGTTAGTTATTGCATGGATTCGATGGGTTACACAAGTTGCACCCGATTTGTTCCACTTGTAAGATAGCGATTCAAAATTTTGATCAATTTACACTTTACAAATTATTTGTACCGCTTATATAGTTTTACAGTTTTTGTACCAAACCAAGCTGTTCACTGCCAGAACAATGCCCAATCACCACTTCTCTTTTATTAGCTTTCCACCTTCAACTTGCAAATTCCTAAATTGCGTTTCTATTTCTAATTATTTATTTATTTATTTATATTATCTAGACCATATGAACGCAGTATTAACAAAATTTACTTCATAAAATTATTTCATCGCTATATCAATAAAATTCTTCTCATAGCTGAGAATGAAACAAATAAGATTCGGTTAAGCCTTTTAATTCATTAACACAAATGAGAACAAACGTAAACAAGAAAAAACATGAAAAATATTCAAATTCGGTGATGACTCAAGTAATCTGTAAATTACAAACAAACAAAAATATTGATGCGATCAATGAAAACAAATACCTTCTATTTAATAAGTAGAGTCGTTATAGATCAAATCTAATTTGTGACTAAATAAAATGTGCGCTCACGTGAGATGGCATTAGTCAGTGTCGGTATCTTTCATCAACTCCAAAACATGGTCAATAGGCTGAGGACGACCATCTTCTCCGATTTTACATGGTCGAATTATGCCACTTCTATAATGAAATGCAATTATTGGAAATTTAAAAAATCGATTGACAATAAGAATTACCTTTCCAGTTGATCGATCAAATTCACTAAATTATTGGCTTCATACTCTTTTTGTTCTTCTGTCATACCCTTAAAAGGATCAATACATTCCTCTTGAATGCATCCAACTACTGGATTAATCCTAAATCAAACTATAAGTTTTTATTTAAATTAATTTATGGAGCATACCTGTCCGCATTTTTCATATATTCTTCGGTGTCACTGTCCTCTGAGTCGGACGAATAGGCCGAATTGGTATCGTGCCCCAGTAAGCCTTTACTTGCTAAAAGCCCAGCGGCATTTCCATAACCTGTGTATTTAATCAAACGACCAACACTTTCTTTGCAAAGAATAAAAAGAAAAGTAGCAGCCAATAATGTGAGTTGAGGGTCAGGATGTGTCATGAGGCGAACCAATTTGTTTCGAATTGTCGAACCTTCTTCGGGACGAGTTTTGCATTCTTTTAGTGGAGGCAAAATTTGATAGCGAATATATTTTCGAATAACTGGTTGTGAGCTCGCTGCTTTGATTAAACAAGTCAAAATAGGAGACAACTTTTCTTTAGCATTCACGTCGGGTTTATTCGTCTAAAATAAAAAAATCAGAACTGAATTTAATTCAAATTGAAAGCAATTACTTCTTCAAGACGAGAGTTTAAAAATTTTATCAAAACAGCAATAACTTCCATATTCATTTCATCGTACTCATGTTCAGGATTTTCAGGCTTGCCCAATTCAGCAATCTTTGAAAGGAGTTCTTCGAAACTTTTGGCAGGCATATTAGTTAATAAATTCACAATATGACCTTGTAGCTCTTCTTTTTTGGCCAAGTTCTTGGCATCACACAACAAAAGGTCGTGTAAAATGGAAACTAAGCGAAAGAAATGTGCCTCCTCAAACTAAAGAAACAAAACATAATGAAAACAAATAAAATAAAATGTTCAATACATCTAATTGTTAAACATTACCTCGTCCATATTACTGTGTTCCACATTGAGTGTTAAACTGAAAAGTACTTTGAGTACTTGAATGGCAATATTCGCTTCCCAGTCATCTAGACAATAAGCCACCAAAGTGTCGTCAATTCGTCCATCTGGGGTATCATCCTTAACACTGTCATTGTCATTTGACGACATTTGAGTACCTTTGCGACCTCTTCTCGACCCTTTGGAACGGCGTTTACTTTTGTTGGGCATATTTTCCGCCAAATATTCAGCATTATTTTTCAAGATTAAGTCGATTGCTTCCATTAAGTAGATCAAGCCATGGTATTCATTTTTTACTTTAGAACGAAGTTCTATGCACATGCCAGTCAAGAGAAATAGCATCAGCATATCGAAATATTTGACCTGTCCAAAAACAAATAAATAATTACAGTTAGAATAAGTGATGAAATAAATGAATAGAAACTTACCTCATGTGGAAGCTTAGGATCAGGATGCATGCGCAAACGTAACATTATGCCTTCGATGCACGAATTGGTACAACAAATTTTGCGTACAGTGTGCGAAATGCTCAGAAGATTTGATATGCATTTTTGAGCTTCGACCACAATGCGAACATCAAAAGATTGACTATTTTCTGTCATAAAAGCTTCTTCTTCGCCGACAAGCATGGCCAAATGTAACAGCGTTTCTATTCGATCAGAAGGAAACATATCGCCTGCTGTTCTAACTCTACAAAAAACCCTTATGACTTGCAGCGCTAATGGACAAAGATTGACCATATCTGGGTCACGAATAATCCGAAATAATTGATCAATAAGCGATTGCATCCCAGCGAGTTCCCCATCGAAACTCAATTCTTTAAAGTTGGCATACTAAAAATAAAATTTGTAACTAAAGAAGATAACTTTTATAAATCAAAACTTACATAAGTATAAAAATCGGCAAGTTCTTTGGCCATTTGTTCTTGAGTTCCAATTTTAAGAACTTGAAGTAAATGATCTATTTTAGTCATATTGAAGCAAGTGTGACTGGACGTTGTAAGTTGAACAAATTAAATTCAAATGAACAAAACTTGAAAAAAAATTATCGTGATTGACAAGTTGAATTACGTGTGGATGAGTTTGTTGAGATCATAAAAGTGACAATTCATGTAGGCAAACAGATGCAGTTCAATGACTAAATGACTCTACTTGATGGCAAAGGTAATCAATTTGTCTTTTGCAAGTCAATCTTGTGAAATTGGCAAAATAAATCTTATACAAGATGCTGCTCCGAAGACAAATCCGGCGCATGTGTTATACCAGAATCAATGTTGCCCGACATTCAAGAGCAATCAATACGATCACAAGCAATATGATTCGGCTGCGACACTGAGCAATGTCAGTATATAGTTTGGATGGTGGTGGTACACTGGTGCAAGATGTGCCACACTCTGCACTGAACCATACCCTCAATGTACCACACAGGCAGAATACTCACAAGAGGCAACTTTGCCTGATGGGACAAAAATAATGTTGAGATCTATTCAGACTAGCTTGCCACTAGAATCCTTTGGATGAAAGCAACTACAATCAGCTGCGCTCTGCCGAGACAACCAAATAGAAAAATAAAAGACTTAATCGCCATCTCTCGTCTTGAGCTGGCACTGTCACATTCGATCTGTTTTGCAATGTATCTTTACGTGCAATTGCATTGATTTGATGATGAAATGTTATTTTATTCCAGTTTGATCGTGATTCGCATCATCAATTTGATAATTTAACAACTCAGTTATGAACATCATTTATTCAACAAGCCAACAAAAATTTTAAAAGTGTATATAAAGAATATAAAGAATAAACGTTTGTCATGGAAAAAACTGAAAAATATTCTTTGACCAAATTTCTGCTAATGACTCATGGCAACTGTTGAAATGAGAAGATGACTACGAATACATGAAGTGGCACAATAGCAAATATCAAGTTCAAGCACTGGCCGATTGCCGAGTTTGTAAGTGTGAGTCTTTCGGTACGACTCATGATGGCACTGCTCGTATTGGTCGAGCGCCATGAATTAGTTAAAGTTCTACTTCGTCTCAAGGGTGCCATGTAAACATTAATCACTGTAATCTTATTTTCGGTAACAGTGAACTGTTTCTGTAAAGTCTTGTAGCCAGTTGCCTTCACCACGAGAACATAATCACCAGGCAGTAGGATACGCCAGAATTGTCCTTTTTTGTTTGTTTGAAAAGGAATATCTCGACCCAAAATTGTCAAATTAGCCTTGCTAATCGGCAATTCAGTATTTGAATCTTGAACTACCCCTTTGACGCCCTTATGGGCCTCAGTTAGGAATGTGAGCAAAGGCACTTTGTTGTCATTCCAGAACTTGGGCAAATTAGATGAATCTGGATGTTTGCAGCAAGATAATTCCAATGTTAGCTCCATGCACCCACCAAAAATGTAATTGTAGTCCTGCATACTTCCTGAAATCAAGAAATCAATTATTTGAGTGAATTCAAATGAAACTGACCGCTTAAAATCACAATACCTTTTATGGGATACCAAGCGTTGCCATTTGTGACTCCATTCTCAAAAGAGAGATCGTCATTGTCACATTGAGGTTTGTAGCCCAACTTTGGATGTTTCTTTGCATAAACAAGAGCCAAGTGATGAAACACATCGTGGTCAGGCGTTCTTTCCACATGATCGCTTTCATTTCGACTGCTGTCGAATGGGTAATTCACCACCAATGCTCCGCCATGCAAATTAGCAGAAAGGACAAACTGGGTATTCGAGATCCATTGACGAACAGCAGCCGTCTCTGGCTGCTCTTCGTTGTCTAGTTTCACCAGTCGGTCTGGGAAATTTCGATTCAGATCAAAGTTTGCAGAATTTCGCCTAGTGAACCAAGTTAATAATAAAAATTAGATTCCGCGCCTGTCAAGGCGTCACTCACCTTCCAGGTCCTTCGCATTTACCTTCGACTGACTTTTCGAACCCATCAGGATTCATCGAGGGCAACACGTGAATGTTAGTGTGACGAAGCAAATTCTTAACGTTATTGCTCTTATTCGCATTGTTGACCAAATGAGCCACCAAATGGAGCATAAGTTCCCGACCAACTGCTTCGTTACCGTGCATGTTAGCCACGTACTTTACGTTCGGCTTGAGAGACACTTCTTTTTTACGGTTGCTGCAGATCAAGGTTAGATTAGTCAAATGAAAACAGTGTTGGTACAACTTACTCAGTGAGATGCATTGCCCACATTTCACGCCCCTCCACCGATTTTCCAATTGAGTAAAGTTTAGCCAGGTCAGGAAACCTTTTAGCGATTGATTTGAGCAGCTTGGTCAATTCTTCGTAATTGTGGTATTTAAACCCTACGCTGATTCTGGCATTTTTCGATTTTGCCGTGCTAGAGCTAGAAGTTGTCGACTGTTGGTCGGAATAGGCAATGAGAAGCGCCAGAAAAATGCAAAACTTCAGAAGATTCATTGTTGCAATGACGCAATTGGCATCATCACCGGACGAAAGATCAACTTAAATGTACCACAATGTGAGCAGTGTCATTGTTATAAGCAAGAAGCAATAAACTACAGATCACAGTAACCGAGTATGCATGTGTGTTTGTGGGTGACAATGAATTTCAATGTCAATTCAATTAAAGTTAATTTCTTGTCATGTGTCGAGTTGCTCACATCAATTGATCTTGAAAGGCAATTCAGCTAAATTAGACCAGCACGGTGAAGTCTAGTTTGTCTCTCAGCTCGAGCATATCGATGTGCGACTTCAATAGTGAGCTGACGAAGCAACTCTGCCTTGCATCAATATTCAGTCTCCGATGACAGTCGATATATTGGCAGGTTCGCGAACCAAGCCACCATCGCCACTTGGGTCTTTCTCATCGCATCCGATCTCATCAATCATCACATCGATATGCTCTTGTGTCAAAGTCCGAAATGACCAAAACGAGTTTGAACAGAATGAACTTTTCCGAGCTGACAACTCAAGTTTATTGATCGTTCGAAAAGTCTTGTTTGATGGCGCTTTGTGATTAGTGCTTCCCAACTAATATTAGAAATAGACTCACCTGTACTAACGTGTAGATAAATGATCGTATGCCACAGCAATTCAGATCAATTCTATGGAATCTGCGTTGAGACGCACTCGATGACAGAGTACATTGAAAACATTAACATTGTAAGGAAATCGTTTGAAATACTTGTTAGTTATATCATTGCTTAAATTATAGTGAAGGGTTCTTGATGCCCAGCAACTCTAATCACTTGATACGAGCGATGTTACTTAATAGAAGATGTACTAACAGTTAGTACACTAACTTAGTAACTAATTTAAGTACTTAGAAAAATCATAAACTGGTCAATGAATCTAACTAGAAATGAGGAACACTTATCTTTTGTCAAGATCTTGATTACCTCTTATGGGTCATCTGAAACTTGCCTGACAAATTGTCAAATAGAATTGGTTAATTAGACCTCGAGAGAATATAGGCCAAGTGGTGAGATGGTACAATATGTGTATGACCGGCTTGTCAATCAAGAGCTTCCAGATTGTTTCACTTCTCTCACTGTTCATTAGTTGTGGCTCATTAATTACCAATGCAAGAATGTGTACCAATGAACCTGGGCTCTTTCTAAATAAAGCAAATAGTCTATTTGCTTGTTTGTCCATGAATAACATCGAAAGAGTCGTCAATTAGAATAAGCAAAATAAGACACCAACAAGCGAAGTATTTGGCAATGGCGCCAGTGTACCAAATCAGTGGCATCGGTTTGTCGGGCTAACTTAACGTTGTTTTGTTGCACTTTGCCAATATGATGATCAGCTTGACACCATTGAAATTGCTCAACTTAGCCCAATTGGCTCTAATCAGCAGACTTTTGTTCAACAAGGACCCATCGGTGGAATTTCCCAAGGAAGCAATAGAAAAGATGTCGCACCAAAAAGGGAAAGGCAACGTGATGATCTTTTTGGGCAAACACACCATTCAAATGCCACCAGAATGGTCCGAAAAAAGGTAAGACATAAAAGCAAGCAGCACTGCAATAATATATAAATTGTCACTGTTTGCAGTGGTCATGTTTCTACCAAAGTGAGTGCCAATCAGACCAGCAGCAGCCGAACGGACTGGCAGAACTATGTCAACGGCAAGTCGTAAGTCTCCTCCATGTGGTTGTGCTTTATCTAATCGAGACATTGCACCCTGACCCAGACTACCCAGGC
Source organism: Rhizoglyphus robini (assembly GCA_023373905.1). Taxonomy (NCBI): domain Eukaryota; kingdom Metazoa; phylum Arthropoda; class Arachnida; order Sarcoptiformes; family Acaridae; genus Rhizoglyphus; species Rhizoglyphus robini. The sequence continues at coordinate 3,153,965 of JAKIJQ010000007.1, read as the reverse complement.
CGAGTCGTTATCTCAACCGCTCACTCATCCACTCGGTTCGAACAACAAAGCTGTCTCCGTTTGGAGAAGACACCGAACACAATTCTAAGAAGATAGCTCGTTCCCAGGAGACAAATGCACAGAATATATTCTACCTGCCGTACTTGACCAGGCACAACAAAATTCAATTTTTTGATTTTGACCGAACTGTTATGTCACCAAATAATTCTATTGCGTCACCAGACGAGCAAGGTTCAACAAATCAGCAAGTGTGGCCATTGCTCAGTCGGTTGCTTCTAGGGAAAAGTCCACCAAACCAAAGTCCAGAGATGGACAAATTGACAGACGGAGAGAAGCTCGTGGGAAAATGGATACAGAACGTCTTACAAAGGCAACTCCAAAGTTCGGACGCGAGCAAAGAAGACAACAACAAAAAGACAGTTGATAACCAGAGAATGGTACATTCATAGGTGGCTTTATTCGACCATGTAGACATTTGATCGTTGAATATTGCAAATGCAATGCTGAATAAATAATCGAATGAGTAGAGTTTTTGGCGGACTATCCAACAGAGTGACCATTCACATGGAAGTGCAATAAAAAGCGAGAGCAGCAATTCCACCCAGAGCGGAAGCACAGAAGCAAAGCACACTGACTTGATCACGTTGGTAGATGTTGCGAATGACAATCTTCTCGTTCCATGCGTTGTTGACAGGTCTCTTCACTTGTGTCTTACTGGACAATAACCGAGTGTCCATGCTCAGCTTGGTGGACTGTAGTGAAGACCGGGTGGACAGCTCAAAGGAATCGGTAGAGTTGGCTCGAGGTTGGCTGGTGATCTACCGAGACATGGAAAATATCTATTAGCACGGAATAGAGCAATATTGACCAATCATTACGATGTTATAGTCAGAGATGGACTCCTTGGTGGAAGTCTCGTCCACATCATGTGACACAGTCGAGTAATAACTAGGAGGCAAATCTTCGATCAGTTCTGCAGGGTCAGCATTGGCAGGGGGCGAGTCTAGTTTGCCCATTCTGTTGGCCGTCCGAATCTGATTGAGCTTCTCTCGAATGCCGATCTTGGCTAGGCTCACTATCGATATTTGACTGTGAGCCGACATTGCACATTAATGTAGCCCGCATTGGACAGAAGCGAACAAGTCGACGAACGCATTGGTTGACTTGTGAGCGATCGATTTGTCTTTTGCAAATGCTCTTCCCCAGTGGCCATATTGACTTTTGTTGGCATTCTCTACTACAACACGTAAAATCATTGAGGCTCGTTACATTACAGTTACACTACATTCCTTTCTGAACTGTTCCTTTCTACCTGCGCGATTAATTGAGCCGAGTCGACATTAGTGCACTTTACAACCCAACTAGTAAGTGAAAACTTGAATGCGCTCAAATTTAATATCGATTTACAATCAAGCTCACCGAGTAGAGCAAGCATTAGCAACAAACGACAATCGTCATCTGAGTCAAATGCAAGTGAGCATGACAAGCGAGACAAACAGAACGCAAACAGCTTATCCTAGCCGACAGTCCCAGTCGGGCCCGTATGCATTACTAAATTAAAGTAAGCCCAATTATCAAAGAAACAAACTGCCAATCCACCAAATATCAAAGTGCGATTGGCTTGAAGAAAGTAACTGTTGCTTAATATAACACTACAACTGGGTGTCATGTGTTTCTTCTCGGCGATAGTTGTGAGAAATTCGAGTCCACAGAGTCTTGTTTCCATGCTGGGCAATCGAACAGACAGAAGTGAACATTGCTGATTAAATCGCTCAGACAGTCTGCCGTAGCATTTTGATTACTTCTTAGAAGTGTGTTGATAATGCTCACAATTCAGTTCAATATCGAGCGAAACCGCCCGCAACTGGTGGAGAAATTCGAATGTACGCTCTCAATGGCCACTGTGAGCACTCGAGTTCCTTATCAAATGTGCGAAAATATGCAGCCCGACCAGACACTAGCAACAGAGTGGACAAGTGTTCGCACTGTCAGGTGATGTCAATTGACAAAACACCTGCCGGCTAATCGCTAGCTCCCGAGAACAAGGCAACCACCACAGCCAATGACCAATTAGGCGAATGTTTGTGTTTTGCCATATTGGACAATACTCTGTAAGTTATCACTTGGCTAATATTGCACAGACGCGATTGTCAGTAACTATCAAGAGAGGCGATTATCACTCAGTACAGATCTGATTGGCCGCAAGATTGTAGCTACTGCTTGTATTTGCAACGTCTATTAATAATCAAGCTCAGCAAGCAAAGGACTACAAATGTAAAATAATCGGGGAAATGACTGACAGATACATTGATTACAATGACACTGACTTGACTATTGGGAGAAACTGTTCAATTTAAACGATTAATGATCGATTATGTTGGGCAATGCAAGCAACGCTCAAATCGGGCATGATGCACTTTTGCATAATCTTGGTCAATTAATTCAACATTGAGCTTAGATTGACCGCTGACGGGATGACTTGTGCATTTCCATTTGCCAATTGATGACACTCAGTGCCATAGCAGCGATATAGACCTGAGTGCAATGCGCATCAGCGGTATCGAGTCAATGCCAGTTGAAGCACCTGTGGGCTTGAGAGATTGCAGTCGAGATTGATTACACCGAGACAGATGCAGAAAAGGCTAGAAGAATCAAGATTTCGCGTGAATATCTTGTTCCCAGGCGGTACGCTGGAGGCATGCACATTGTACGTGAAATGAAAACGATCGAGACGACCGACACCGCCACCGTCTCGGCCACAGATTGCCACACAGCGCCAGCGAAATGCGAACTTCGAATGTGTGGCCGATTCAATTGGCAGGCATAAGCAGAGGAAGGCACGAACTGAAAGTGGTTGAATTTAAGTCAAACTACATCACACCAGGCGACAAACGCCACTGTGTCTGCGTGCAAAGCTCAACTCCCTAAACACACCACACAGCTGTTGCCACGCCGCCAATATTCTCGTATAAAAAGATCTCTTCTGGGGCGACACTTTCCTTTTCAACCCAAGCCCGAGCCGAGTGGAGTGCCAGTCAGCTGTCCTTGTAAATTGCTCTCTCTACTATCTAATATAATGTGTGGAATATTTGCAGTGCTCAACTACTCCTCTGATGTGAAATGCTTTCGACAAAAAGCTCTCAACCTGTCCAAAAGGTAATGCCATTAGTGGCCAATGGCCGTTTGTGCTTGGACAGTTAACTCATATCAATATTTGCTCGTGTCGCAGGGTGAGACATCGTGGCCCAGACTGGTCCGGCTGCGTCATCTCGGGCAACAACATTTTTTGCCACGAACGACTAGCCATTGTTGGTGTCGAGTCAGGTGCTCAGCCGATAATTAGCGCTGACAAGTCTCTCATATTGACGGTCAACGGTGAAATATACAACTACAAAGTGCTCAAGAATAAAATACTGAAGAATTGCACCTTCGTGACATATTCCGATTGCGAAGTGATTCTCCACCTCTACAAAGTGGTTGGAGATGATTTCGTCTCCCATCTTGATGGAATCTTTTCCTTTGTCCTGTACGATGTTGAGAAGCAGCGGTTTTTGGTGGCTCGAGACCCGATTGGAGTGACCACACTCTACTACGGCTTCAACTCAGCCAACCCTGAGACATTTTACTTTGCCTCAGAGATGAAATGTCTCAACGATGTCTGTGACAATATCCTATCATTCCCTCCAGGCCACCTGTATGATTCAGAGAGAGGATTCGTTCAGTGGTACAAGCCGACCTGGTGGAACGAGTCGTTAGTTCCTACAACGCCAGTTGACTATACTTTGATAAGGAAGTCACTGGTGAAAGCAGTTAAGAAGCGCCTCATGTCTGAGGTGCCTTACGGTGTTCTTCTCTCAGGCGGCCTTGATTCGAGTATCATCGCTGCGATCGCAGCTAGAGAAACGAGAAAATTGTTGAAACATCAACTAAAAGAGAATGGCGAAGCTGACGTACAAGCAAATGGCGATAATGGAAGCAACAGTGAAAACAGTAGCAGCGACGAACAAACGGAGGCTTATTGGCCACGTCTGCACTCGTTCTCGATCGGACTACCAGATAAGTACACTTTCAGTGGCATCTCACATTAGCTGGAACAGACATTTCACAGTCTGGTGAGCGGCGTTGGTTGGTTGCACTTGCAAAAGTGCAATTAGGACCACTCACCATGACCACTTGATTGGTTTGGCATGCATGAAATCTAATTTCTCGTTATACGATCCCCAGATTTGATTGCCGCCCGGGAAGTAGCCAATTTTCTCAAAACAGTACACCACGAGTACATCTTCACCATACAAGAAGGTCTAGATGCGATTGCGGATGTGATCTATCATTTGGAAACGTACGATGTGACCACAGTGCGCGCCAGCACTCCAATGTACCTCCTGTCACGTAAAATCAAAGCCAATGGTGTCAAAATGGTGCTTAGTGGGGAAGGATCTGACGAAATCTTTGGAGGATACCTTTACTTCCATGCCGCACCAAACAAAGAAGCATTCCAAGAAGAGATTGTCAAACGGGTACAAAATTTGCACACTTCTGACTGCTTGAGAGCCAACAAGTCCACTATGGCTTGGGGCTTGGAGGCAAGAGTTCCCTTTTTGGATCTCAAGTTTCTAGACCTAGTCATGACCATTGATCCTAGCGAGAAAATGTGTCAGAAAGGAAAAATCGAAAAGTACATTTTGCGAAAGTAAGTTTCATAAGTAATCAACATGGTGGTATAACTATTGTATACTTTGCAGAGCATTCGATACTTCAGATAATCCCAAGGAGGAGCCATATCTACCTGCAAATATACTATGGCGACAAAAGGAGCAATTCTCGGATGGAGTTGGTTACTCCTGGATTGACAGCTTGAAGACAGAAGCCGAACATAAGGTGACCGACCAAGAGTTCAACGATCGATTTAGCCGATGGCCCGAGGACACTCCACAGACTAAAGAAGCATATTGGTATCGTGAACTGTTCGAGGTGTACTTCCCTCAAGATGCCTGCAACCAAAGTGTGGTTCGATGGCTGCCCAGAGTTGACTGGGGCTGTCCAGTTGATCCTTCGGGACGGGCTCAGAAGAGCCACAATAGTACATACACCAATGGTGTGCTCGTCAACGGAAAGGCCTAACACTCGTGTACAGTATGAATGTAATAAAGTTATATAATAATAAATGTATATTCTATTTCTATGTATCTTTAAATGAACTACTCAATAATTTATTACAAATAATCGTACAAATACAGGTGCGGCGGAAATTAAATTTCTTTCAAAATAAGAAACAATTCAAAAATAATGTCCAAGTGACGTCCATTATATTCAAACGAATCGTCAATTCGAATTAGTAAAAACAATGATATAATATCTATTTTTTATTTTAATTGAAATGCTATTCTTTGAATACAATAAAATAAATAATAACAAATCATCAATAGACATATCAAAATATCAACAGTCAGTGTATGGTATAAGAGAACAAGTTATTGCTAGAGTTCTAGGATATCTAACCCTAGTTTTGCTAAACAGGCAAATTAAAACATTTCATGCGCTTCTTTGGCAATTTTTAAATGTTCCATTGCAAAAAAAAATATTCAAAAGAAGACAAAATGGACGGGTCAAACTACAAGTTAGTTGATCGAGTTAAAAAAATAAATAATCGATTAATTCGTTAATGATCAAAAGATCGAACACATTGATTTCTATTTGCGAGGCTGTGAGTTTTGAAAGGTCTGGGGCATAATTGGTACTTTGCTGATTAACTGACTAGAGTGTTCCCCGGCTCTTGCCGGACTCGCTTGACCAGGAACGCGAAGTGACTGTGACTGAGTTTGCCGCTTTCGCTGTTCAAGACCAGCCGCGATATAAGAGAATACGCACAAAACTGCGTAACATATCTGATCGGCCATCTGGGATCGATATTTGCGTTGAGTAATTTGACGCGTCTTCGGATCTGTAAAGAAAAACATTTTCGCAAAGAACGTATTAGAATGCGCAATTCTTACTGAATTCTTCAATCACAAAGATCCCTCCTTTGTGTGTGAAACATTTTCGAATATTCTCGAGACGAACAAAGAACTCATAGTCAATGAAACCAAGAGATTAGTTACATTGGACAAAAAGTATTTACAGTGAAATAAGGGAACAATGGGAGATGGATTGGATACTTGGATAGATTGTGGTCACATGATGAGCAAAACATTCCAAAGGTAACATGCAATGGACAGCACGAGCACACTGTTAGCATAAGCAAATTAGACCAAATGCACAAGCAAGCGAGAACAAGCAAAGAAAGTGCAACACAAGCTGTACTTAGTGGATGCGTTGACTCGGTGAAATGCAATGAACTAAACTTTCAAAGCAACTAGTACATCTTGAGACTAGCTACTTAGAATAGAACCTTGGAGATGGTCAGTAACTAAAAAAACTGAAAAAGAAAAACTAAGAATCGATGCAATTCGTCAGTGACTAAAATGAAGAATGGCCAGATTGAAACAAAACATCTCTATTGGCTAGTTTCTAGTTGAGCAGTTACTGGCAATGTGTTCACATTGCCATTAAAACTTGCCATTACTGTCTTGTCAAGGGGTGGATCGATTCTGACGGCAAGGAAGCGTCGCTTGACAGGTACTACCAACTGTAGGGAACCAAATCAAAATAACTGTAATAATTCGTGCACTAGTCTATACTACACTAGTCTAGGTCTACTTTTGCTTGTGCGATGTGTCGCTAATTAATCTGAGTAGAGAGCGAACATAATCGAGATTGAACGAGACCGAGCAAGAAGCTACTACACACTACAAATGATCGAATGGTCAAGTCAAAATAAAAAGGTTACATTGCATGGAAAGATAGAATAGAGTAAAGTAAACAATTATGAATAATAAGGAAGGAACAAAATTGGTACCTCATAGTCCTATTTGAGTGAGAAAGAGTAAGAGAGGAGTAGATGTAGTAGCGTGATAACATAAGAGAGATGTCATCGATTGATTTGTGTCATTAAAATGGTCATTGTCGGCAAACAATCAAATCAGTGAATATTTGGTTAGAGTAAGCAGTGAGTTGTGTTCGATTTCATCCCAAATCCCGTTACAGAAGTGTCAAAGAGAGAAAAGAAACAAAGGTTAGGATTAGTAAAATAGTCAATAGAGCATTGCTTCAGTGGCCCTAATGAAGAGACTACGAGTGACTAATTGCTCAGTACTAATAGGAGAGACTTAATCGATTTTAGATTAAGAAATCCAAACTAAAAGCAAATATAAAGAGAAACAAAACAAAACGCCTGATTAGGACCATCTCAAAAGTCCCTTTTGATGTCTAGAGTATGGGAATGCACGAACTCAGTCAACAATGGAAATGTAAATAATATAACCAAACAATCAAATGGCAAAAGGTAAGGCAACTGTAAATCAATGATAATGACAATACAGCAAAACGGTTCAGTAAAATTCATGCTGGATGACTTTTAGTTGAAAATACGATCACAAAATTGCTAAGGAAATTATAATTGGAATAAGGCCGGGGAGAACAAAACCAAAAATAAATAGAAATGAAAGGATTCAGCTAGAGCACAAATTACACACACAATCAGTTAGTAGTGGTGGGCAGTTAGGTGAGTGTATTGACTCGATCATTCGCATTTCATTTTCCACATTTCCAAATGCTCTCACTAGATGATATTATCGGTCTTGTATTGTTCTCCTAGTCTGCACAGTCAATGCAAATATTGAACACACATTAAAGTAGAGTAGCTCATTAAGTGCGATCAACTCGAATCTGAGTTTGCATGGAAAAGCTCACACCAACAAGTTCAAATCAAATAAAACCAAGCAAATGCGACTGAGTCATCATCGTGACCGGAAAAGTGAATTCGCTTTGTTCAAGTCATTCATTTCAAGTTCATCTCAATTGTTACGCTTCCCTGTCGAGCATTATTACAGACTGCACTTGACATCAAATGAATTAGATTTGAAAATTTTCTTTTGATTAATTAATAATGCAAATAAATCACAAATAAATAAAAGAAAATTAAAATTAAATAGAAAACACAACAAGCAAGCAAAAGATGAACTGGCAAAAACTGTATTATCCACTGCCATAGTAGTGTATCCTAAAATTACCCTAAAAACTTGTAATTAAGAGAATTTTGAGTGGTCCGTTTGATAGAAATAAAATTTCGAAATAATAGATAGTAACCAAATGTAGCTAGGCATATCTCAATCAGATGAATCACATTAAATTGCCTCGAACGCGCACTAAACTCAACAAACTTATTTCTTTATATTTCTTTCTCATAACCATATTCTTATATAAAAAAATATTTTTAAAAAAATTCTGACCTTGCTGTTGGCAAACAAGAGACCAACTCCTTCCATGCAGACTTGGAGCAGTCCACCTTCACCTGTCTTCATGTCTTGAATGGGAAATTCGCCTCCCAACTCAGTGCCTAATGAAGAGTACAATCAATTGGTCAGTCAAGATCAATTAACAGAAGAAAATTGCTACCTGGCAATGTGCCGGTGCCACTTTGAGCAGCCTTCTCCATAGCATCCTTGATACAATAATACAAATCTTTGCATTTGCGAGTGTAATATTTATGCAATTGTGTTTGGCCTCCGTTTCTTCGCCATAAACATAGAACTTTGTTCTTGGGAGAGTAAGTCATGTTGACCAATCGCTCATACCACCAACGTTCTACGATGGTGCCATTGATTGAGCGCAGAATAAGACCGTCATCACGAACTTCCATAAAAAGCATATCTCCTGACGCATCTGTTCCCATGTGCACAGTGAAAGTTTGTCTGTGTATTTGCCGAGTTGAAAGCGGTTTCAAATCAATGTCATTGCCGTGAAGAAAATCAATTTGATCTAAAACTTCGTTAATTTCGGCGGAGTAAACCAGTCCAATGTGACATTTGCCTAAGGAAACTCAAAGTAAATACTTTCCTGCAATACAACTAATGCTACTAACGTACCAAGTAAACGTCGACATTTCCTTTTGATTTCGGTTCTATTCACATTGACCATAATCATAAAGCCGGTCATATTGTAGAGGAAAGTTGCCAAGAGACGGTCTTCTTCATGTTCTAATCTTTTTTTATCAATATCTGATAAAGTTCGATATCTTTCCATCATTTCGCTCGGTCCTTGATCCATTCCAATCAGATCTCGTTCTTGTGAAACAGCATCGAGAAAGGCATCTTCCCAAAATTGCATTTCATCCCACAAAACCGACCTGCTATTGCCTGCACAAAGAATAAATAACATAAAATAAATATCACTGATATGTAAGACAAACCTGAAATTCCTTCGAATAAGTAGAATCGCTGTACATCCATAGGAATAGAGCCAACTAAAGCACCACCATGGTATCGAAAGCCAGCACTTACTGAAGATTTGCTACTCCATACACTAGGAGTTCGAGTTTGTCTGCCCTGCAAACCCTATATGAAAGAAAACGAACAATCAACGAAAATAGTAAACAAATGTTGACAGCAATTAAAAGAAACAAAAATTACTTCTATGTCAGAATCAGAACATGTGGAACGAAAAGAATTGCTGCATAATCGGGTGCCAAAAACAGGATTTACCGTCAACGATCCGGCATCGGAAACATTACACGGTGATGCATCGGATTGTTCGGAATCGATTGAGGTCAGTCGATGAAGCAATGAATTTCGCTTCTGAGGTCCGTTGTTTGCTTCATTTTCGTCGATTTCGATTGGAGGTGATATAATTTGGTCCGTATTTAAAGTTTTAAAGTCGTTTGCCAAGTCTGATACATTTTTATCGTTAACTTTCGACAAATTTTCATTTGATCCAAAAGGAGTAGAACCTAAGCGATAAAATGACAATAACTTTGAATAATATTGTTGATTAATTGAATACCTTGAGAGCATGATGTGGCAACTGATATTTGTTCTTCCACGGCACCTTCCTTAACCCAATAGTGAGTGTGTGCGATTTCTAATATGGTGAATGCAGAAGCCATTCCACTTGAACTTGAACTATGATGCAAGTAGTTTTGCTCCAGACCATAAATCATGGCACAAATCAGCTTTAGCATTCCTTTCCATACAGCACGTGAAATTTGAACATCTTCAATATGATCGTCAGGACTAATTTTTCGTTGGAAACTTTTATTGAAACGCTGTAAGACAAGCATTCGATATTGTTCATCTTCCATTAAATTCTTCAAACGCTTCAGCTTCAGCCATCCTATTCCTTCGCCCTCTAAAACAGCATTTACATTTTCTTTAATAAATGATTGATTCTCACTAGAAAAGTAATAGGTTTATGACATTAAACAAACGTTAAATTAAATTACTTGTGATTTTGGCTTTTTGAATCTATAGTCCGGTTTGAGATTTGACTTGATGAATGTTTTATTAAAGAAGACTTTTCTACTGGACCTTTTTTTCCTATTAAATAAATTGCATTAACTTTAATGAAATGAATAGCACACAAATTACCTTTAGGGAAAGGTCCAAATGGTTGCGCTTTTTCTCTCATTTTACTGGCAAAATTAGAATTTTTGGTAGCATTAAAGAATCCTATAGTGGCATTAAACATTCCAGCGGTTTTGTCAGCTAAACCATTGAAATCAGTGGACATTGAAGACATGATTGATGAACTTGCAGCAGGGGGAGCAGTTTCGACACTTTCTTCGTCTTTAGAAGACCTCCAAAATTCTCTTGCAGATCCTTTCATTGGCTCGCTTATTGCTTGAAGATTAGCCAAAATTTTCTTTTTGCCGGCTTGAGCTGCTGGTTTAGCTACAACTTCCTTGGTCACAGCTTTAGCCTCACGAGCCATATCTTTAACTTCATTTGTAAGTCGATCAAAAAGCGATTGGCCAGGAAAACCTGATAATGAATCTCGATGTTGAGATTGAGAACGAGAAAAAGATTTTGATATTGTCTTTGATAGCGTTGGAGTTGAGGTGCCAGAAGATTTGTCTAAAGAGTTGCTTGGAGATATGTTCTTTTGACTAGGCAAAGATGAGACTGAAGGGTTACTTTGAATTGTTTGATTACTATCGATCGAAGATGATCCTTTCAATGTTTCGCTTCGATTATCTTCTAATTCAGATTCAACATTTTCGGAAACTTTAGCTTTAGGTGATTAAACCGGTTAATAATATATTTTAAAATATGAAAATTTAATACCTAGATTTCCACTCAATGAATTCAATTTAGTAAATTGAGATAAACTTGGCAGAGACGGCATTGTAAAGTTTTTGTTGTCATAAAGTGACGCTGGTTTGAATTCGTGCTGACTGTCTGAGTCAAGTTCGTCTTCTGAAGCTGATTTGGACGAGGCCGATCTTGTAGGAGAAGAAGAATTTGAATTATCATTATCCTTTTTTGGCTCGACATCTAAATCTATTTTAGGTGACAAGTTTGTATATTGAAGTGTTTCGGGAGGGCAAAAAACTGAACGATGATCACATAAAGTTAGAACACAAGAAGAGTCCCTCAATGAGGCTAGGAAATTAATAATAAATAATTAATATAATATTAATCCAAAAACCATTGAGAAATACCTAAAAATTGAGAATTTAAACGATTCGCATTGCACATTTCTTCAACAAATTCGTTCAACGAAGAAAATGAAGAGCTCGTGCTTATGTCACTGTCTTCATCGCTTTCATTGTCACTATCGTCATCAATGTTTTGAAATTCCGAATAGATTTGTGATAAAGATGGATTCGATATGTTCCAAACTTTAAAGTTAATGCTGTCCAATTGATGACTGTACCACTTGTGTTTGTCGCCAATTATTGAAGGATCATAAACTCCATTTTGAACACGTATGAAGGCAACATTGCTTGGACATAAAGACCATTCAGCAAAATACTCGACAGCCTGCAAATATGAGACTAAGACAAAAAAAGTACAATTTCGTGTTAATACCTGAGTTTGTACAAATTTGGATAGGAAGACCGATGATTTAGGACGAGCATGAAGAAATGAATTAATTTGAAAGGCAACTACTGGTCGAGGAAAAAGACGAATTGTTCTTGTATATTCATGAAAATTAAGAAGCAACCCAGGAGAATGATACAATTTAACCATCGCAATTCTTGTAGCGATATCAACTGAATCAACGTCGTTTCCTAAAACCAATAAAAATGAGTTCCGATAAAATATTTTGTGTTAATTCTTAGATTTCCTTACCATAGGTTAAAGGGTTAAATTCAATAGGACCTTTTGATTGTACAGAATTATTATTGCTATTTGAGTTTCCTTGTAATTGTGGAAATGTAATCGACATTGAAGCCAAAACTTGCTTAAAATGAGTTTTCAGTGTATTGCCTTCGGTTTCTGGTAAAGGAGGTAAATCGTCAGCTCCGGTGGGTTTGATGATTTTGTTTGTATCTAAATCGACTAGCCAAACATCATCTGGCAGCTTGAAATGTCTTTTATAAAGTAGGAAAGAAGCTGGAACGCCAATGATATAAGGCGTTGGGGCCAACAATAACTGAAATTATTCTCTCAATTAAAATATCATATAGAGCATTCGATAATATTTTACCTGTTCGGCCGAATTCATGCAAGTTGGCAAAAGAGGTATCACAGGAAACATATATTCTAATGGATAAATAATCGTGACGAAAGCCATTACTGACATTGTTAAAGCATTGTAGTCCCGTGATTGGAGCACTATTTTGTGTTCCATTATAATCATAGTCAACACTTTAATGCAAGTTTCCACACCAAGCAATTCAAGTGGTAAATGAAGAGGAAAGTCGACCAGTGAAAAACGAGTATGATCTGGCAATGCGAAAATCAATGGTTCACGCAATTCCTTGTTGAGAATTTCAAGCTAATTTCAAGTAATTAATAAATAAATAGTATACATTTAATAATACAAAGCTAAACTTACCTCTACTTTAGTTTTTCCAGGAATCGGCACTGGCGCACTTAAAAGCTTCAAACACCAAGTTTCAATTTCTCGGACATCGTTGATAACATTTTCGGGTATTACTTTTGCAAGCTCAGGAGAAATTCGAGTAGTCAATAAAGTCCAAACCAAATCTCTATAATGTATTTAGTTGAATTAATATATGGTGCTTGATTTTGTATTTTTAAAATAAGTATATTCTAAGTACTATAAGTACAAACCTTCTGTGTTTCTTATCGCGATTACGTTCGCTAAACATATAAATAATCTTCTTTAAAATGTTCAAACATTCCCGAAATGTAGAGAAAAATGGATGATGTGAAATAATGCAAAGAGATATGAGCGAAAGGCATTTGTGAGACGATTTATCGCCTCCTTGATTTACATCTTCATCCCCTGAACGCGATGATACTGAACTTCGAAAGTCAAGACGCCTGTAGAAATTTATACAAATTCCATATCTATGTGCACAAATTATAATAATAATAATTATAAGGATAAAGATACAACGATTTTGTACCTGACACGAGATGTATCCTTTTCGGTGAGCGTAAACACAAAAGAGTTGGTATCTCTCTGAGAAAGACGTCTTATGCTTGTATTGACACAACCTTCAGGTTGACAAAAGAAGACAACATCTGGTGGTAAAGGGAAGTCTTTGTGATCTTCGGGAGGGTATCTTCGAAGCAGTTCAGGCAACTGAACTGATTGCGAGGCCGAAGATGTTCGAGTTCCTACGATGGCGATGTAGTCAAGGAGGCGAGGTGAAAAATATTTTTTCACACAATCGGCCATTATGATTGTGAGTATTCAAGTAATGAAGCTCTAAAAAACAATATATTAGATAAAATAAAACATATGAATTACACACCTGGACAATTAAATGAGCATTCATTGTGGAATGGCAATGGCTCCACTTGTTCAATGCAATCGTAGACATTACATAATCAGGTAAACACAAACCAATTAAGGCAAATAAACGGAATCAAACATATCTAAGCATTGTGGTATATAGAGGGTGTGATGAGTGGAATGGAAAATAATCACTTGTCAAGAGTAATTATTGAATTATTCAGTTGAAGAGCATTTTAATGCATTAGTAAATAAGATTGACTGAAAGTGGACTATTTTGGAGAAAATTAAGTTCGAATAATAAATTGAATACGGTTACTTGAACTAGAAAGCATTTTGGAGCTAATGTGTTGCGGCAAGTCAGAATAGGTCATATATGAAATTGGACATGGTTTCAATGTTAAAAGTATATAGCCAATTGGTCTGGGTTGTCCAAAAGAAATATGTGCTGGATGGATTGTTATGAACGGAACGGAAATGAATTGAATCAGCTCGGCTAAGATGGGCGATGGTGACTGAAGACGAAAAATCGATAATGAAATTGGCAAAGGACAAAAATAGACTCGATCAATAGTGGGCCAGTATTAAAGCTGCTATATATGCAGGGCGCACTTTGTTTCGGTTGGCATGACACGAGGCTAGAATGTACCGCCGAAAGGTTGTTCATGGTGGGATCACAGACTCATAGGTGCAAAGCATGCTCAAGTGCCAACAATTCAGACTAGGTTTCCAAACTGGCGCAGACAATGGCTTTGCAGAAATGAATGTGTGCCTGGTGGCTGTTAACTTTGACCACAAAGCAATTCACAGGGGCACAACGTTGCATAGAATGGAGACAGCTAGTATAGTGGTCACCTTAGAGACAGCGGTGTTTGCATCCATTTGCTTGGCTATATAGTTGACAGTGTATGGCAGGTCGGCGTCGACGCGCCACAATTAACAGAGCCTATTTAGCAAGTATCCCCGACCAGGTCCACATCCGATAGCAGTTTGGCTCACAATCTGCGTCACGATCGGTACCACTATGGTCACAGCGGAAAATGGTAGTTCTCTCTCATACACACACACACACACTGTATCTTGATGTAATTTGGCTATTCTGCCAAAGCGAAAGCCACATTCGCAGTTGACTGCATACTACGTTCATTTCCACTTGATTAGCAGATTCAATATGACAAATGTATTCGGTTAGGACAACACAAATGCAAAAAAACGTGGACGTGCCAATGGTTAAAATTAGTGGCAAAAGCGTTGAATGTAATGAAACAAGTGAACTCACACGATTAATGTGCTATGTTATTACATCGATGGCAATGGAACACTTGGTGTAGAGACACAAACAAATTGCATTCTAGTCAAGGGAAGCGACGACCAGTACCAGTACTGTACCACCGAGACAATATTGAATGCCACATCGAGCCTCACCAGTGAGTAGATGGCGCCATCTTGTGCTACTGATGAGTGAACGTTCCAAAGGAGACTTTGAATTGGCCCATCCGAGGCATAGTCAATATTATCTGATGATCATTGTACAAATGTACATTAATGTCACTCTCGAATGTTCTGGTTTTGATCGAGCAAATTATCAACAGCACTGCTTTCGTTCGTATTTCTTTCCATGACATTTTTTAGTTGCGTTTGTTTTTGCTTTTGTTTGGACCTTAGTTTGTAAGCAATATAAACCATTACGGCAATTGTGGTGATGATGGCTGCCAAGAGGAAAGCTATTGGCAAGTAGTAAGGCAAACTGCATACAAAAGTTTGGTCGTGGTAAATGTGGCACCACTTGTCCAGCTTAGGTAATAACTTGAAAGGTAGAATGTATATGTCTGAGATGTGTTCGTCGATGCAATTCTGCCGAGCATGACTGAGCCAACAGTCCCGCGCCATCCAAATGCCACAACATTTGATGATCCCTCCCATTGTAGAATTCTCCTGTATCAACTTGAATACGTTTCGGGCTGAATAATAATCCATTTAAAACCAATCAAATCGGACCTGATCACTCACCTAGTCGTTGAAGTTGTTTGTTGCAATGAACAAACTGTAACTTGAATGTCGCCACGCACGAAACCATATTGTTGTACAGGTTCAATTCACTAATGTTGAACTCATTCACCGATGGCATGTTTTCCATTGCCAGTTGGCAGTGTACAGAACCAATGAGGATAAACACCAAAATTGACAACATGGTTCTAAAATGGGTTACTATGCTCGACCATTCATTTGCCATTGAGCAACATCACTCGCAATTTGCGAGTCGCCAATGAAGCTCGGCTCGAAGAAAGTAACAGTTGGTTGGGCATGGCAAAGGAAAATACACCAAACCGAACAGGTGAATGAGCGACATCGATTAGATTACTTAATTAGCCGAATGTATGTGCTACTGCTAATTGGTGTCAATGTGAGATGCTTCGATGGCGACACCTCGAATGGCCTTCAGGCAAAATTGTTATTCAATTCGCCTGGTATGAAGCTGCGAATAGACTTTGAGAAATATAGCCATCATTAATTGGCAAAATATCCTAAACTGACTGTCTTGATATAGATTAGATATAATATATTCTAAAGAGTATGATCTATGGTAAATTGTCATTGGCAGTACCAGTGACGTCTTCAGTGACAAATAGACGCCGTCAATTTTACAAACCTTGCGAGCGATCATTCAAAGATATTGTGCCATGACACTTGACGGCATTTACGCCATAAGTTGGCTTTACTGGCGAGTTTGCCATCGTCGATCGAATTGAGTGATCAACACCGAGTAGGCATTTGAGACAGCAATGCATGCAACATTTTTAAATCGATGGGCGATTCCGTTGCACCGAAAGCTAACCTAACCTTACAACAAACATATATTAACGGCAGTGAGGCCAGTACGTCACCACGATGCCATTAGCTGGGCATGTTATTGTTCGCCATGGTGCCAAAATTCTTCGAGTCTAGAACTGTTGATCGATATTTGTACTGAGCGCTTTGCGGATATTAAATCATTTTAATCATTTGATATTAATTTCGGTTGGCAGTAAAGACAACTGAGGTAAGCAAATGTGGCATTTAGCTAATTTGGCCAATATACCAATATATCAGTGGCCACCGAATTGGCAGGCTCATTCGTGCATACAAAGTACGTCCGTAATGAATCATCACAAAGTGGCTCACAAGGCGGAATGATCCCACCAACATTGAATTCGAGCGAGTTCTTGGGGAGGGGGGCTTTGTTTCCACTGACCCACAAGCCGTCCACGACTTACCAATTAATACATCGCATTGGCACGCTCGTCACTGAGGCACAAATGAATTTAAAGTTTAATTTGCTAATGAAAAACAAAAAATGTTAGATTCTAACAATTAGAATATGCAAGCGAATTAGTCTAAAAGGGTGAACACTAATCTCGCTTGTCAGCGGCAATAGGTCGACTATTATCAGCCAGTGTGAATGTCTCAATTGGCACTGCACTGTTCCGAACTTGGACCCACCAGTAGATTAGTCCAATTGGTCTGGCCTGAATAATTGTCGGCTTAATGGTTTCCTGCCAATTGGGAGCCAAACAGCGATCTATCCTTACAATGGCGACCAACTCAGCAACAAAAAAGCGCCCTTCCAGTGGCAATTCGAAGAACTCTTGCTTGCCCTAGAATGGAGCATCGAGCTGGATCGGGCCAATAGAAAGGAGCCAAGTCGAGCGAGTCCCACCTTCGAATAGCTGCGCGCAATTGGCACCCTCGCGAGCATACCTAAAAGCTTTATATTTGGCTGCAGTGGCTCATGCTGGCAAGTGTCTTCTGCCACTTGTTATTCCGCACCGAACGAACGACTTTGAGCAAAATTAATTTACCCGACGCAACCAACGACGCCGAGCTAACCAACACTTTGGAAGTGGCTTTATCCACGGGCACTACTGTCAATCATCACTGGTGGCTCAATAATTTGCCTATTGGAATATCTCACCAATTTGGCTTCAAGAGCGTTCATAGACGAATTGAATTTGTTCAGTGCAAGTGATCGCCTCATTCTACCCTCACAAGTGACTCTCGAGCCAGCACTTGAGCAAGTCGTTCAAAGATGACATTTCTCAACTGGTCCATCTGCAGTTTCTTCCTCGTGACCTTTCTCGCCATGGTCTTGCTGCACAGTTCAGCCCAGGAAAGTCTCTCACTTGCCTCCCCTCGTTGTCTCAGCATTTGTCGACGTGACGAAGAAAGCCTCTGCAAGAGGTGTCTGTTTAGAGAGCCAATGAGATTTGGTAAGCGAGCGGGCACTCACTTCCGGGAACCGATGCGGTTTGGCAAAAAGTGGGACTCTATCAGAGAGCCAATGAGATTCGGCAAGAGAAAGAATTTCCGTGAACCCATGCGATTTGGAAAGCGAGCAGACAGCACCGAGACCGTTGGACCTACCATCGTGGACGCCAACTACCTGCAAGAAATGCCTGTAGATGCGACCTGGAATAATCCCGCTCAGGGCGAGTCACTGCTGGGAATGCTGGTCGCTGGCGAGGACAGACAGGCTTCGGCCGAATAGTCCTTGGAAGCTCATCGATAGTCCATCGGTCTACACTATCGCCCTAGAATTGATTTCCATTACCAAGTAAAACTTTCACAACACCTACAAACAATTGCACTTACACTGTTCAGTTGGACACATCATTAGCAATGCAAATCTTAACACCAAATTCGCTGTCTACTTGTCTAGTCTACCAATAAATCGTTTGTTGACTGTTTTGAATTCTTTGTAAACAAACTTAAGTACTAATTGATCAATCAGCTAATTTAAACAGTTTCAGCATATTATTTGAGTTTTGAGTATAAACTAAAAATACATAATGTTACTTTGATTAATATTGCACAATTAAATGTAATATTCCATAAAACCATGAAACAATTGAGAAATTTTCACCTTTCATTATTTCAGATTAAATGATTCCCCAAGTCATACTACATTCTTTCTACTCCTGCTATTCAGATGAAAGAATGACACTATCGATTTAGTAGAAAGCAAATATACAATCAGTATTTCTCCATTTCCAGCAATTTAAAATAACATCCAAAAAACAATGATATCCGATAGATTGACTATACAATTTTTGTTGTACATCATTCTCATTTGCACACAGAGTTTATTATCGCCGGAAGCGATGTATGTTTGTCACGAACACCCCAATCTCACAAACATCTCACAAAGTGACAAAACCATTCCCCAATATAAAGAGTTAACAGTGCATGTCATCAGAGAGATATTATAATGTCGTAATTAGATAAATAAAATGAGATGGACAATAAAGAGTTTGTTATATCATTGGTATTCTTGATTCAACTAAAAATATTCAAATCTTATATAAATATCCAAAGCTATTTTCGACAATAATTGCATAGCTGTATACTACGTAGTTGCCGACTAGTTGGTACAACTTGATACTTGAACGAAAGATGCACCTAGGTGCCAGCACAGTAGCATTGAACGACAGCAATCGAACAAGGTGCAAGAAGTGAAAGGCATCACCTTTGAAAATTGGTCTTGTTGAATATATTGTTCAATGTTGCTCAAAACATCACAGAAGAGAGAAGATAGGCGGAGATAGGAAACTAGTTGAATTGCTGATAATGAGCGATCACTACATTTGTTCAGCTGACTGCTCGAGTCGCTCATACTCATCGACGTGTTGAAGATAGAATTTATTTGACCATCCATTATTTAACAGCAACAAATGGCAACTCGAAATGACTTCAAGGGCAAAGTGGTCCTCGTTACTGGTGAGTACCAATGTTCATTAGTTAGTCACTTGGCATAAACAAAACTTGAATTATGTGTTTTTATTTATTTTATTTTAAAAAACATACCCATTTCTAGGCTCAAGTTCGGGCATTGGCGAAGCTACCGCGATTCATCTGGCAAGTCTTTCGGCCAAGCTAACCATCACCGGTCGCGATAAGAATAGATTGGAAATAGTTGCACAAAAATGTCAAGAAGCATCTTCTGGCGTTGATGTGTTGCCACTTATTGCCGATTTAAACAAAGACGATGATCTTAAAATGTTAGTGGACGAAACGATCAAACGTTTTGGGAGACTAGACATTTTAGTGAACAATGCAGGCATATATCAGCTGTGCTCAATTCAAGATGACCAATATATGCAGTTGTACGATGAAATCTTCAACACAAATCTACGAAGTGTGCTCGCTTTGTCAAAGATATGCATTCCCCACTTGGTGAAGAGCAAAGGCAACATCGTTAATGTGTCAAGCATTGCCTCAACTAAACCTGTGAGTTGTTTCATTACCTTAGCGGTTTGTTCACTACCCGCTAGATGTGAGCACTAGCTTATTACAAATGAAAAGTTTCCATTGATGATAGCGATTCTCATTGATAATTTTTAATTCACAGGGCGCTATCAATTGTTTGTACGCAATGTCCAAGAGTGCTCTTGACATGTTCACTAAGTGTCTTGCTGTGGAGTTTGGTCCGTCTGGCGTCCGTGTTAATTCAATCAAGTTAGTCTATTGATATATTCGTCTAAGATTGATTCTAATTGACGTCGTTTTTCCCTCCCAAGTCCTGCGGCAATTCGTACTCCAATTTTTGACAAAGTACATAATGGTGATTTGAACACCGAGAAAATGGCTCAAATCACCGCACAAAGTTACCCTTTGAGACGCATTGGGGAGCCTGTTGACTGTGCCAAGGCTGTGGCGTATTTAGCCTCGGACGACGCTTCATTCTTAACTGGCGTCACTCTTTTGGTGGACGGTGGCAGTTCGTTTACTCAAATTGTCTTGCCCGAAAACAAGTAAACCAAGCAGAAGTCAAATGTCCTCCTTGGGTCGATTAACTCGGTAATAAAGTGCACTTATGTATGGCTGAGACGAGGTGAGAAATTAGTGCTGCACAATGTGACAAATAGGACATGGCTCGTTCGGACTAGGCCAACTCAAATCAATGCTTGGTGACACAATGGAGGCGTTTAGGAGGAACACGAGGCCTGCAATTGGGCCGCACTACTGTGCAACGCTGAGTGTGAGGGCCCATTCGAGTGCTCGTTGCGTGAGTGACAATGGACCAAAGGTGAGAAGTGAGCTCTCAAGTGGTATAGGAAATGGCCCATCCAGGCTTTGTCACCGTATTTAATGTGCCACTCCAGGGACCCTCCACTCAATCGGTGCCTTTGCCCTTTGCACGGTGTTCGCAACATGTCCTGCCAAGAGGTTTGCGACTTGTAATCGGATCTGTCCGT
Organism: Rhizoglyphus robini; assembly: GCA_023373905.1. NCBI lineage: Eukaryota > Metazoa > Arthropoda > Arachnida > Sarcoptiformes > Acaridae > Rhizoglyphus > Rhizoglyphus robini. The sequence continues at coordinate 3,132,987 of JAKIJQ010000007.1, read as the reverse complement.
TTGTCTTGCGACTGACTTGACGACATTGATCTAATCGGTTGACGCCGATTATGGACACTCGGCTCAAGTCTCACAATGGTCTTCTATTTCGACCCTGGGATTGCCATACTCAACTCAAATCTACCGATCTACCGTTGGCGAACACAAAGAAGGAGACCAAGTTAGTAGGCGAATCGTTAAATGTTCGCCCCGCAATCAAATGTCCTCGATTACCCAGCACGGTGCCATCCTCTGCATCTCACCTCGGACCATGTCTTCCCAACAACCCCAATCCACGGACAAACTTGTTTTCGTTAATGAACTCGTCTCAATGTGCCTACCCTATGGGCAGTAATTTTTCGCAGTCAAATCCAGTGGAGTACAACTTCAAGTCAGTTCAGTGTCCCTTTCAGTTACCTGAATTAAGTCATGGTTTGGCCGTGCCAAGCACAGCACCGAGTAATTTGTACGGCATTTCCAGTCTGTACGCGTACAACTTTCCGAACAATTTGTCCAATTCGCTGTTTAGTGCTGGTTCATTCAATTTGGACAATTTGATGACCAACAAAAGTTTTCTTTCCTCTGCTTCATCGAATACATTAAATGTGTCCGATTTGGAGAAAGCAATTGAGCAGCAGAATCTGCTGGACAGACCAAGCAAGAAGCAACGACCAAAGCGGTTTCAGTGTCCCCACTGTCAAGTGTCCTTCTCTAATAATGGCCAACTGAAAGGCCATATACGAATACACACAGGTGAGTTGTTTGCATGGAAAAATTGGCACAGTGACTAATTGGTCGTTTCAGGCGAGAGACCCTTTGTTTGTGACCAGCCTAATTGCGGCAAGACATTCACCCGTAATGAAGAGTTGACACGCCACAAACGAATCCACACCGGACTACGACCATTTTCCTGTTCCATCTGCAATAAACGGTTTGGTCGAAAGGACCATCTGAAGAAACACGTGAAGACGCACCAGCGACCAACTCCAATTCCGATCCATTTACCTCTAGACCCAGCACTGTCTTATGCCGCACTGGCCTATTCCTGGCTCTAGTTGTATTCACTTGTACATACTGTAAATAGTCAATATTTGTGCAAAATAGACCAATAAACTTAGCAATTGAACTCAATTGACTCTAATCGACTTTAATCATTTCACATCTGTTTGACTGTGTAACTTCAGCCTTACACACTTTATAGGCCTAGAGCATCCGACTGGGAATGAAAATCAGGACCCTAAGCTTGACTCCATCCCGAACGGTTCGTATGGACATGTGTGTGTGGTTCGTTGAGCCACTCGAACCAACGAGGCATTATTTATGAGCTTTGCCCTGTCCTTCCGAACTAAGCCACCGATCAGCTTTGCTTGGTGTGAAATGATCTTAATCGCATTATGCTAATTGAGACGGACACACGTCCATTGTCGGAACACTTAGTGTAGTGCAGTAGTACTGACCTTATAGTGGCAGAGTACCATGCAAATCGGTTCGGATAGTTAGACTGACACTTCTGCAACAGTCTGTCATCGATTCGAGTGCTCATCCACTCGGACAGAAATCGAATCGAAAGACTCAACCACCAACAAAGTAGTCCAGGTCTTAGTCCAGATCCGATTAGTTTCGTCGAGTGAACCTGACCATTGTGAAATGTCTTCTCGGTTCCAGTTGGCTAAGGTCAGTAGGTTTCTGTTGGAGCAAGACGATACTTGTGAATGAACTGTGCCACAAAATGTACCGTTCCGTGTGAGCAGACTAATTAATTTGTAACCTCGTAATCGTAATCGGCAAATGACGTGTCCAATTGGTTACGTACAATTGTCCACTTGTTAAGTGTTAAGTGCTACCGTGTGCCAAGGCCCGCACCTCGAGTCACTTCAATTTGTGACGCTCTTTACGTGAAGTATTTGTTCCGCTTTTACTCGGTCCTTGACTCGATCGACTTGTCAGCTCTAAGTGGCCAATCGCACTTTATTAACTAGCAATGCTTATTCGTCTCACTTGTGAACACTCAATCCAATGAAGACGCACCCAGCAGTGGGAAATAAATCACCTCGATTTGTCATGCCTCGGCCCAAAGCATTCTGGATCACATGGTCTATGGCTGGCAAGCTTTTGGTTGATAATTACTGCCATCGTAATTGTGATTAATCGACTTTTAATTACTTTCCTCAATTGATCGGACTTGTTTGTTTAGCCAACAATCTTCAATAACTAGAAAGGCAATCAAATTATGTATATTACATTGTCCACTGGTTAGCCATTCATTGATTCGATAAAGCGATACAACCGATTTATTCATTGGCACAATATTGGCTAAAATGTGTAAATTTTATCTGATTGTCCTATGTCCAATGTCACTTTGATCCATATGCAGTTGGGTGAATCCAATCCTGGGCAAAGTTGATCATGTCAAGAGGCATACATACCGCAAAGCACAGCTCTCTATAGTCCATGTGTCGAGTGAAAGCGAGCGTAAGCGATGTTTGGTCCAACATTGGTCGCATATGCGATTCGATGTTGGTCGGTGAGTGCTCACTGAACAGAAAGTGCACGAGGTGTGAATTTCTTCGTTAGCGCACTTTTGTGTCTCGATATAATGACCGCTTTGTGTTGTGCCACCGAGATGAGATGACATTCGAGAATTATGATCCCGCAGGTCGCTTTGCCAGTCTGTCGCCCCAATTGAATGCCAATTCGGCTTCAATTACCGCCGCCATTAATGTTACTGTTCTCGGTGGCCACAAAGGCTACTGAGGCAGTGCACCGTCAACAAAACAAGCCCGACCAACAAAGCACAGGGCACTTATTAGTGAGCCTCGCTTGTCACTTGTTTTGCTACCTCCTTTCCAGTTTACGTTTGCATTCGCGCTCAGCTAGGTCCAGCGTTGGGCTGATTGTGTTGCCCTGGTCGGGCCCAGACTCTATTGAATAGACTTGCAGGCCCTGAAAGTGCCCTTCACTCATTTGTACTTGTGTACCATTGTCTTACCGCAATATTTCAACACCTTGGCTTGGACCACTTGTGAACTTTCAACAACACAGCTCGCCGACACACAAAGTGAGACAATCCACTCAATCTGGCCTCACTCGCTACCATTGAGCAATTTCGCCGTTGGCACTATTTTAGCACTGTTAGCTACTTCATTGCCAGTGAACAATCACAAAACATTTTTCCGTTTGCGCGTATTGGCTTTAAAATTTGGATGCCAGCTAATGCTTCAGATCATGTTGGCTTGCTTAGTATAAACATTGACCAAGACCATTGTTGATTACCGGTCATTCTAGACATTGGCCAGTGGAATTATGTTTACGAGTACATCGCAACGTGCTATAAGCATTTAATATTATATCATTTTTGGTGTGGACAAATCGAATTGTAATAAATCAAACAGACCGAAGACACTATCGAACGATTCTGGTGTATGTGAGAATTGGCAGGACAAGCTTCGCACCAGAAAAGAAGGCCAAACTAGGGCTGGACATGGGTTTGGCCAACAAGGGACCGAAGTGTCAATGGCAAGTTGGCTTTTTAATGCTTTGGGGAGAAGGCAATCTATTTAATCCACTTGAAGAGTCAAATACATTCATTGACTGACGGTGAAAGGGCACAAAAGGCCACTTGTATTACAAAGCAGACCGGCATCAAGCCAGCACTCGGCAATTTGGCCAATTTCTATTTAATTCTCAAGTTCGCATTCGCACGGCCGGGCCTGGTTGGTCACTCATTGTGCGGCTGGCTACATTTGCATGGATCGTTACCCGCACACCAAGAGCATCGAGAGCGACATGAATAGCTCGATTGAGTGGATCGAGTGGCTCAGTGGCGGGCACAAAGCCACCATTACCCAGAGCCTTGTCCTGCCGATCGCTTTCGGGCCGTTTTGTTTTCCTAATGATCGCACCGCAGTGTAGAGTCCTCACTGGGCCTAACAAAGACTCCAGTCAAGAAGAACAATGAGAGGCTGAGAGAGGCGCTAACTCGAGTCTCGAACCGGTCAGGGTGACGATATATCGATAAGGTGAGGGTTCGCACTTAGTGCCAATTTCCTAATTGAAAGGTCGCTACCACTGTTCACACTTGCCACTAACGCGATCGTTTATTCCATTGCTCCTCTGGAATCGAGCTACACAATGACTGCCCAGTGGCACCATTCAGTCAGGGCAAAAGTTTCCATTGGGATCACTGTTGGCAATATGTCGATGCTTGTAAGTGTCGATAACTTATTGACACCGTCCATTGTCTCTCCGTGTATTGTGCACGTGATCATTGTCACCGGCACTCAGCACTAGAGCATGCGGTCTCATCTGGCCAAGTGGCTGCTCACAGATCATGTCACACGTTGTCCTCACTCGATTCTTACCATAGTATAGCAGGCCATTGAAATGCAAATAATTGGCCGCTATTCGGAAGTGGCCAATTGTGCCGAGAGAATCACCAAATCGTCCATGTCAATTGATCTATTCACAAACTCTGCTGACTGTCTGGCTGACGGTGCCAGGAGATGACACTGGCTCGGACCACACACTTGGAAGGTGCACTTGGAAGTGCAAAATGGCCATTCAGTTTGAAACAGTCAATTAAGTAGCGTGGACACTAGTGTCCCATCGAAACTCATTGAAGACCGTCCCTTTCTGTGTATTGTACTCATTCAAAAGGTATCATCCACCGAGTCACTCAAGCTTGAAGTGACTCTTCATTTCTTTTGTCCCAAGTCTATTTGCATTGACACCAAATGCCGATTACTGACAACTTATTGACTCGTCTATTTTGGTGGCAAATTTATTTACAATGCTCCAAGCCTAATTAACTATGAGAAGTGTGAAATGGAAACATTTCAAATGGAGGGAATTGCTCGCACAATGGAGTGGCTTAACAAAGTCCGGGAGCGTTATTTGGACGGGTCAGTCAAAGTTCACCGAGTACCTGACCAATTTATAAAGTTGGATGAATTTGCGCACATGCAGCAGGTTAGCCTTCTTCTCCTCCAACTTGAGTACAGTACCTTCGTCGAGTTCCATTTGGCTATTGATCACAAATGTGAGAGAGCTCTTTTTAGCGCTGTCCAAGATCGAGCCAAATTCATCAAATTTAAAGTCAAAAATGTTCAGCTCAAGTTGATCTTTCTTAGGCATGTAGATGAAGCTAATAAGTTGTTCTTTGTTTTCAATCTTGATGGCATCCTTCGATGTGGTAAGTTTGAATTGGAATTTGTTCTGTCCCTCTTCCACACGAATGTCAATCAACTTGTTAATCAGTCTATTGAGCGAAACATCAATAACAAAATATTAAGCCGCATCGCCACTTACCGGAAATAATTGATGAAATTGCTGTTTACCTCATCAAACAATTCGTCCATCTTAATGTCCAAGTCCTTTCGCTTTCCTGCATGCTTGACCAAATTGACGGCGATATAATTGAAATTAAAACCGGCAAAACTAGGGGACTGCCTGAGGAATAGACAGTTCTTGAAGATAGTGATTCGGTTAGGAATTAGGTTTATGATGAAGATCTTCTCGTTTGGTCCAAAATTGTTATCCTCGATTTCTTTCTTAATTAAACTCAAAATCCAACTGTTGGTAATAATGTTTGCGTACAAAAGCAATTGAGTTTTAAGTTCTTCAACCTGACTTGATTTGCGTCTTTTGGAACTGCGATTCAGCATAAAATCTGGGCTTTCCACAAAGAGATTATTGAGGTTGTGGTTGTTATTGTTGACGTTGTCTTGCATATAGTTGTTGATAAAGTGTCCTGAACTCATTTGAGTGTTGGTGCACAACTTTTTGATTCGCTTGTCGAGGTTGTCAACGATGAGTTTCTCGACATCGATGTAGTGGTAAGAAAACCTGATTACATTCAACTGAAGTTCACTTTTATTGATGAGCAACATGGCAGCCACGTTGTTGTCATTGTGAAGGTAATTCTCACAACTTTGTTGCAGCATATCCCATATGAATTCACCTTTGTTCGATCCGGAGCCACCTATGGAAGAGAGGAAAGACAATTTGATCAGATGACATGCACATCCAATCGAACATTTAAATTCTATATAAACAAGCGCCAACTGTCCCTATATAACGACCAAGTGCAACCATGCAGTTCATTCAATCTGACATGACAATGTCCCGTGCACTGGTTTTGTTTACTTTGGTCCAGTAAAGGTATGACCAAATATCGATTGGCCGAATGTATGGGGAGGCAATCAAACGATTCAACACTGGTGATCACTAACCGAAGACGAAGATGCACTTTGGGTTTGGGTTATCGTGGCTCAGGTAGGTATGTAGATTATGAGCGTTGATGGTCACTGAACCGCTTGGCCCGTTGCTTCGTTTCGACAAGTCCACTAAACGGGTGTGAAACTTGCTAATTGCACAGCCCATTTCATGGCACAGCTAGGCGTTCTGCATTTCAATGCACTTTGCACTCGGTCTAGAAAACACTGTTCACAAGGAGGCATTTATCTGAGTTGCATTGTGGCACTGAACGTTGAGACCGACTTAGTTCGTAGAGTAGCAAGACAATCGACCGAACAGCGATCGTGCTAATTGTACATTTCGTATTCGGTGCTACAGGTGAGAATCGATTGCCGTTCCAAATGGAGGCCCACGGTTGCACTGCTCTCTGCCTTGACTGGCGACTAACTGCTCGGTGCCCAATTAGCTCACACATGCACGCGAAAGGTCCGCGCCGTGCCAGACGCAATTGAATCACTCTATATAGCTCAAGTGCAGCCAATTGACAGGTCCCACTGACGCATGCACCAGAGCCAAATTAACCACCAATTAATCGGTAGTGGAGAGGTGACAATTTGTCCATTGAGGTGCATCAATGGACAGACCAATTGAGATCTCACTTGGCGAGGTCCGGTGCAGTGGCTTACCGAACTGGCTTCCCCTCCAACCAAACCATTGAGGGACTTGAGTGGTAGGACAATGCAGTGACAGTGCGCCATCAGGGACACTTCGCCTGACAAACCTTGTGAGACAAACCTTACAAGCAAATAAGACTCGCTAATTATGCACCTATTGAGTCACTGGGTTGTGTCAAAGCATTGAGCAGTTGCAATGCACCTTGTCAATAACTATATACCAATATACCACAGCAAACAAACCTAATGTCAATAGGGAAATGTTCTCAGGCATACTTTTCAATATTCAATACGACCCACTCTTCGACCGGAAAAATCGATACCAGTTACCATACTTGACTGAAAACAAGTCATCCGGGCATTAAAACTATCACACTGTCGCAGAACCAAAGAATTGCCATTCTAATGACTCTTGTGCGGCCTGTTATCTTCTAAGACAATTGATTGAAAACATTTGATATTAGGCAACTAACCGATAAAAATATATGCATTAACTGTTTGTAACCCGATAATGCCAACAAAAGTTAACCGTTAACTATCTCTGACTACAATCGGGGTTTTAACTAGTTAAGCCTATTTAACTGCTAAAAACCTCTTAACAGAGGGTTCCATAAAATCTCCCCAGATGGCAGTACTGTTCCCTTAACTTCTTGCGCATGCGCAGTAGGGATTTTTCAATTGGCGATAATATAGCCGTTAATAGAGAATTTTAACATAGTTAAATGGATTTTCAAGAATTGCATAATGTACAAAAAGATGATTCTGTACATTATAGAGATATTATAGTTATACCATGGTACTTACAAGTTACTTACTTGTTAGATGATAGATAGCTGGTCTGATATATGTGTCCTGACATTTCAAAACTTATTCAATTACACGAGATTATTGCCAATGCCTTGTCTCTGTTTGTCTTAATGTTGTTATATCATGACACATGTCTTCTTCTAGATTCACCAGGTTGTTCGAATTCATCTAATAGTCGTAGCCATCGTCAGTCCATCATCTCGTATCACGTGCTCAATCAAGAAAGAGCGTAGTTTAGTATGCTTGACAGCAGAAAGCAAGTTAAGCATTAGACAATTAGTGTTACTTGGACAACACTATTTAAAGTTGCCTACGATAGCCTTTATCTTTTATAGCTTAATTTGGTTCGTTTGTTCATTAAAAAGGTTCAAAATAGTACAAAAACTGTTACAACCTAACCTAAATAGGTTAGGAAATCAGTGGCGTTTTAAGGCAAAAATTGTTGTGCCTTTCAACCCAAACACTAGTGCCCATATATAATGAATTCTATAGGAATTTTTTCCCTCCAAAATAGCCTTTGGGGTCATAGTGGGGTGCCACAGTCAACTGAATATTGTTCTGAATACGTGACAAAATTGAAGACAACATTATATCTTAGATAATATCTCATCTATCGATAAAATTTTAGACATTTTGAGATAGCCAAATTCATCATAAATGTGCAAAGTATGGATCTGCCAAAAAAATTAGTGGATAAATCGATAAACTGAGTGTAAAATGGCAATCCTCTCACTTAGCAAAGTTTGTCTCCAAACAAAGTCGACGACCAAGTGCGGCACATAGTCAGTTACCCCCATTTGAAAAGCGAATTTGATTTTTGAATTTGGTTACCTCCGTTGTCACAACAAATTATGATTTTATTATTGCACAATCCTCAATTACACTATTTGTGTTATATTTTATCGATTCGATTTGACTGTTTAATTGGTTTAAATTGATGCGAATTGATGCTGATTGATGTGAAAATCACTCAAATGGATTTTAAAGATTTGATCATTTATGTCTATGTAAAAGTGCTTTATGTTCGCCGTAATTGGCTAAGTTTCGGTTGCCGAATATGACTTTGAAGATGTCCTACACTATCATCAATTTGGATTTTGATTTAGAGATGGAACTCATCGATTTAAAACTCTTTCATGTTTAGCCAATTCAGTTTTGTCAATTGAACATGAACACAAGAATGCATTCAATTGGCAACAAGATTCTATTCAAAGGATTAATCCAAAAATTTAATTGGTGGAATTCTAAACAAAAAGTCGAAATGATGGTTCTCACTGATTTAGTTAAATTAATCCTTCACCATGCGCAAGCATATATCATATCACATCACATAAAATCGAATATTAGATAACAACACAATGGTTATTACTATGGCAAAATTGCAATTGGACATCTTATTGAATCAAACCCTAACTTGTTCTTTTGAATGCGTACTAAATGAACACTGCATTCTATCTGAACAATACACAGTCCTCTGTAAGTGTTGAGCGACGAAATTGTTTTAGTGCCAGTGACTGAGGTCCAGTTAAGACTGTACTGCCATCACTGGGTAATTAACGTTTGCACTGTTTGCAAACACATGTGTTGCTCGATGCAGTTGATATTGAGAGAGTTAGCTTGCGGCTAGTGGCGACTGCACTAAGGCGAACAGAGTGGCTATGTCTCTTGCTTGGAATTACAATTTCTTCAAGGACGATTTGTCCCTTACTAAGTGAGCCTTAGTGACTAAGGCTTAGTTCGAGCATTCCGAGTCCAGTTTCAAAAGCGAGAGACGCGTATGAAGCACTAATGACTTGTCCTCATGATAATGTCCTGTCCTGTCATTAGCATTTCTGGCGAATTTACCATAAAATTGATCAAAACTATTTCTATAGGTTTGATTAGGAAAAGAAGCATCGAGCAAGTGCACAAACACAAAATGGTAATCGGTCAGTGTGAGACACGAAATAGAGAATTGACCGAAGACGGGTAAGAAGCAACGAGTTGCTGTATATCATACAAACACGATCAATGAGATCAGTGAGAAAAGTGATTGTAACACGTGATGTGCTTGTGATGTAATTGTAAGTGATGTTATTTTTAGATATTTTTGATCAAATGCAAACTCTGCAAAAAATAAGAGCTGTGCCTGGCGCAGACTTGGGGCAAACTTGTAAAAATAGGTTTAACAATTATCGAGAAAATGAAAGTAAAAAGGTATTTCAAAGATAATAACTTTAAAAATAATAATAAAATTGAAACACAATGGCAAAATGAATCACCTAAATGAATTCAGACATTACCATTAGAAATAAGCCGAATAGATTTATTTAACAAAAATTTATTAGACATTTCAAATGTGCATTCAGCTCCAGAAAATTGTCGTCGCATGTAGCGTTTGAGCATTTGATAGGAAATTTTGTGCCATGCCTTGGCCATCCACTTGACTACACAGCACGAGCTCGAGTTGAAATAGAAATTGGGTGAACTTTAAAGTTAAGCATTTATTTAAAATAAGTGATATTTCGGCTTGAAGATGCATTCAACGCCAGAAAATTCTCGTCGCACACGGCGTTTATGCATTCGATAGCGAATTTTGCTCCAAGTCTGGGCCATCCACTTGACCACACAGAACGAGCTCGAGAGCTTAGAATCAAAATAATAGTCAAAATGGATCGATTCCACATTGGGGAAAATGGTGCTTAATTGTAGGGACTTGAAGTACGAATTGGTGGGCACACGCGTTTCAAGTTTCAAGTTGGTGACGGACGGTAGTTGAGGAAGATCGACCGGAACTTGATCAAGTTCGCCGTCAAAGTCACGGTTGATGATCATGCTGAGATTGCGAATAAGCTTTAAGCATTGCATGCCAGTAATAGCTTCCATAAATTCGGATCGGCTTTCTACAAATCCAAGATCGACTGTGACAAGGTTTGAAAAGAGCGCCCAGTGGTCGCGACTGAATTGTCCAAAATCAATCTCGAGCATGGTGAGCTTGGATACGAATTGGTGATCGAACAGATCATTCAAAGGTAGAAACCAAAAGAGAGTGGGCAGTTCGATCTGCTTGAGATTGTGATTCGGTCCAGCGTACTGAACAAGCGATTGTCGTAAATTCGGAAAATCAAAATCCCCAGTGTGGAAGTAGATATACTCTAAATGAGACAAAATTGGCAAATCGATTGGCTCCTGCATTTTAGAGCGTTTCCACCATTCGCAGTCGATCGTAAGTCGTCTCAGTGAGGTGATCGTGTTCAGTGAGAGAAGCAGTTGATTGATTTGAATATTTAGGTTATCATCCGGTACGTGTGCATAGTCAGAAAGGCACTTGATCTTTAGACTGACCAACTGGTGGGACCATTTGCTGATGAGGTAGGTGATGTCATCGATGTCATAAGGCTGAAAGGCTTCGATGATAATCTCGAGCGAAGTAATGCTCGGCAGGAGGCGGACAAGTCGATCCGAGGTGTGCGAGTCGATGTAGGTCACTTTGAGTAAGTTGAACTGGTCTTGAGTGCCGTCACCAGTTTTGGGTCGGTTGTACTCGTCATGTTCACCACATTTCACAGTAATCGAACGCTTGGTGCGGCAAACTTTGGTGACATAGCCAGACCACCACGAAGCGAGTCCATTGAGACGGACCAGGTCGTGCACAGGAATACAGTCAAACAGGTCGAGCATGCTCCAGTAGTCTAACCGAGGGAAGGTGACCATCTCACAGTCCGTCTTTTGGGTCTTGGCCCGCTTGAGACACGAAAAGATGGCCATACTCGAACACACGCACAAATAGAAACAGTCTCGAGCACTAAAAGTTGCAATATGACACTCAACTGTGAGCTTCGTGTACTATACATTTCACTTAATGGAACATTTGATTCGAATCTATCGAAAATAAGCAACGTCAACTTTAAAGTTAATTTGTCGCAAAAAGAACGAAAGAAACTCGAACGCCATTTGATATTAGCATTAGCAGTTGAGGTAGTTCTCCTTTTTTAAAACTCAAAATTTTATTATTAAATGATTTAATTAGCGCAGAATATGTGTTCGCGTGACGTGCATTTGCAGTTGTCCATGACGAACCGTCAGCCACCAAATGTCCATTTTATAGGATGACCGATTAAAAATGTAAACTAAAATATCATCAAAAATATAGCAAACATAGCAAGATTTTTAAACCACATGTTATAACTGTAATAAAATCAACACATTATCCAAATAATACACTGGTAAATATTAAACATGTATTTTAGTCTTGAGGATAACATTTTCACATGTCCATTTGTGGTTGATATAGTTCTATACAATAATAGTAATTAAATAAAACTATTTTTAATCTCTGATCAACTTAAACGAGTAAACAAAAAGGCTATTTTTGAGTTAACTTTTTCATTTTCTGCACCTTCATCTTAAGCTTATTTATGTCCACACTGTCGTTTGAAGATTTCTTTGAACTACTAACAATCTTTTCGGATTCTATTGGAGGAACAAAGGCTGCGGCACGTTTTTCTTGTTGTTTCGTTTGAGCTGCAACTTTATTTTCAGTTTTATCTTTAAGTTTACTTAGTTTTCTTTCTCTTTCTTTCATAAAAAATTCGCCTAAAAATAATAAAACGAGTAATAAGAAGAGAAAGAGATAAAAAGCAACTTTAAAAACGTACCAGAAGACAGCTCCTTGTCAAGTTTACTCTCCGGCTGAGCAGGCGGGAATGGTGTGTATTCTTTCTTATTTCTGACGTTCTTTGGCTTCTTACGTTTGGAGAGAGTTCGAGATTTGTATTTTGGTAGAAAACGCTCCCAATCTTCATTTTTCAAATTTGGATCTTTGGCTAATTCTCGTTTTATCATTAGTGCTTTTATATTGTAAATTGGATGTACATTTCTCATTGTATCCTCTACAATACGACGAACTTGCTGCAAATCAAATAGGCACGATTAACAAATTTTAAGTGCTGTGTAAGATAAGACAAACCTGTAGACCCTTATGAGGTCCCGTTGCAGAAACAGTGTTGCCTTGAATAAGAACATAACAGTTAGTTAGTAATTCGATTGCTTTTAATGTAGATCCATTCGGGCCAAGTAATCGTTGACGACGGCGAACAAATCTTTCTCTATTGCTAACCATGTCGCCAATTTTTATGATATCACAGGCATTCTCATCATCTAAAATTTTCACTGCTTGTTCATATGGGACCGATCGGGCGAGTAGTTTGATCATATCACGTGCTTTGATGATTATGAAAGGGTCCCAAGTTTTGCGAGTGGTCGCCACTGTCATGCTTCCTTCTATCAAATCCAATTCGGCCCGAATGAAATGTTCTGACAATGTCTTCTGCACAAGTGGCCAACATTCTTTTAGATATTTCTCACGATATTTGGGGAATAAAGTAGCGAATGCACTTTCAGCCAATATGCCATGTGGATTGTCTTCAGGTGTGAATTTGGGAATTTCCATTTTCCATGGATTATCGACTAAAAAATAGGCTATAATTAAACAGCTTAATTTATCATAAAACTTACCTATTTCATCGTTATCAGACATTTTCAAAAGAATGACAAAATTATCAAACTGGGAACAGAATCAGAATACAGCAAACTTTCAAAACAGTGCGACAAATGTTGTGTAACGAGAGAACACGTGAAGCTGCTGCTCAAACTGGGGAGTCGTACATATAAGTTGTTACATTTTAATGTTAAACATTCAAATACTAAAATGGTAAATGAATGCTTATGCAAAGTTTGTGTCAAAAATATAAATTACATGCATTCTGATTCTTTTCAGTCGATTAAATAAATATAGTCGATTTTACAATAACAACTGTAGATAATCAACATGTAATTGAACAGCACGTGACTTACATAACAGAAACTATCGATACAATCGATATTTAAATTATAATGTGATAATGTAAATTAATTTGAGTTGATTTGTCTATAATCAGTAAGATTTTAATAATATTTTTTATTTTGTTTTTTAAATTTTTTAAAATTCATTCTGCAAATAATTGTATCGATTTATTATATTATAATTGATTCAAAGAATAATATGCATTTTCGACGATATAAATCGTTCATCACTTGTTTTGAGTGACTCAATTTGACAGTATCAAGTTGACTGTCAATTATAGACAGGCATCAATTGCATTAGATTTCCGTTCATTTTTATCATTAAGTCCAGTTCTATTCAACTGGGCGTGATTTTGATGTGGCCTGCTGTGTGTCACAATGAGTGCATATTCGTCTAATCTAGACCATTGGAAAAGCAAACAAAAAGGTACTTTGTCTTTTGTTTTGCTTGACCCATCAATTCAATTATTTAATATTTATTAATTCGGCTTTCTTTCTCTAGCTTCTATATCTTCACCACTTTACCAGAATGTTAATTCAATAATGAACGAATCTAATTACCAATCAGTGGATGATCTTCCACTGCCTCCACCTCCCGCAAGTTCATTTCATTTATCAACAAGTTGTTCTAATCAACAAATGGCAAATATGAAATTTCCACCACCACCACCCGAATTAGACAATTACACCTATGCAAGTGATATAAATGGCAATCAATTTCGACGTGAGAACGCATACGATGGCAAACCCGATCACTCTCTTTATGCAAACTTGCGTCCACATCAAACTTCGACCGTAAGAGATGCTTATAGCTTTGCCTTAGCTTTGCACTACTTTTTCTATAAATGTTGTAGTTCATATATATGATTTATTGTCACCAATTCCTACAATGCTAGTATTGAGCACAGTTGGATTTGGCACATTGGGGAAGCATATTTGGAAATGAAGCTACATTTAGCCTTGAAATGGCTGTTCTATACGTCACCGCATCACAAAGTGATGTGCAGACAGTTCGACTTGATGCTTGCCATTTATGCCTTTTCTGTGCGAGCTGAGACAAGTAGTGATTAAAGCCAATAATAAGTTTTCCAGCTATATAACTCATCAGAATTGTAGGAGAATCAGTTGTTTGGACGTGGGCGTTCTCTCGCCCATTCAGCCACAAGTTGCTTTGCTTACTTTCGTAGTATTTCATTCACCGACTCACGGTTTGGTACTCTGAATTCACATTTTTGGCAGATTTGTTGCTGATTTCTCCACTTGTGATCACTGATGTGTTTGACATTGACTAGGTATTTGCAAAGCAACCATCATTGTCACTTGTAAGTGTTCCAATCCTGCCTAACACAATCCGCGTTTTCTCTCGTACAAAGCATTTCTTTGCCATTTCTATCGGCCTGATTGAGGCTTTATTCCTTAGCAACTTATCAGCAGTATAACTCTGTTTCATTTGGTCTACTCTATTTCATAACTACAAACAGTGTCACTGTCATGTGCTTGCAATCTGTCACCAGTGTGTCAGTAAGTCTGTCAAACTTAGCCATTAAATTACATTGATTGATTAATGGCATTACATCTTAGTTTGGTTTACACATGGCTTACTGGCTTAACGGTGTCGATTGCTTGTTAACGATTTACACTGATTGAGTGTAGCCAAGTCTAAGCTACACTGACAAATTAGATTAGGTTTGTATTATGTTGACCATTGTTGCATTTGTTTAAAATATTTTATATTCACCTGTTGCTACTCTTTGTCAGATTTTGTATGTTTGAATATTACCAATATTACAATTTCTCTCTGGCCGGGGACGGATTACTTATTCTAGTCTAGCGCAACATCAACAACTCGACACTATTTTCTCATTTATTATTGTTTTGTCGTACTTTTTTATTGCTGTAAAGTCGTGGCTACAGTTCTTGGCTCAACTTTACATCTGTAGTTGTAAATATGTTTCCTAAGATTGTTCACTTCTTCAGGGGTTTTCCGGCCGTTGTATTGCCAATGAACCAGCCAACTAGCAGGGAGTTCTATTTCTGCAATTCGGGTCGGTATGGATAACGAGTTTGATGGACCCTGTGAGAATGTCTTGTCGATATGTTGCATCAGAGATGCACCAATTTTTCCTCATTCAGTTAGTTTGGGTGGCTTGGTGAGTGGGTGAGTTAGAGAGTGCTGATCTTTATTATCACTTGCAGTTCTTTTCTGGCATTGCCATTTACTACCATTTTGGGTGCCAACACTATCGGCGGTGTTGGTGCCACAAGTCTACTTGGGGCGCTATATGCCGCTTGTGACATGGCTTAAAGGCGCGCCACTTCTATTTGTCACTAATTAATTCGCACATTGCATTGCCACTGCATTTGCTCCACTGAGGATACAGTCTTCAATCGCTTCCATCAAAACACCGCCAAATAATTAACTAAATTATAACTAATTCACTAATTGAGAGCTTTGTTGAGCTTTAATTGCACTTAGAACAATTCACAGATTATCAAATTGGCTAACCAGAATTTTCTATTTTTGTTAGGTGGTTATCTAAACGGATTAAGCATGAATGTCCAACATATAGAAATGCAATTTTAATTAAAGGTGAATTAAAATCTTTTTGAGATTTTAAAGTCATCAGTTTTCTGGGATTTTTCTTAAGTGTTAACTTGGGTTACGAACAGCCATTAGTGGAATTGGAACAAGTTAAATTTGTCATTTTTCTTAAGAAGGCATCCACTCGGAGTTTTTGTAAGCCCAACCGAAGATTGACTGTACAACAGTGATGTAGCCCATTTCTAAAGTATCGCTAAGTTTTGGGCGCGACATTTGCACCTATTTAGCTATTGTAGCATTCTATATTTTTCTCGCAGTGTTTATGAATTTATTTGTGTATATCCATTTGGCTAATGTCTTTATAATGCTTCTATTTGTGAGCCAAGTTTACACAAATTGGCGTTGAACAAGCCATAAGTTAGCCTTGTTTGTCTTCGAGTTTCGCTCTACCTCGATGCTTCTAAGTATTGCCTTTCTGTTTGTCTTGAGCAACCAAATCTGTCCGGTTAGTTTGCACGTTCTCTAATCGTTGATTGGGTTTGTTCTGCAGGGCACACACGATTTCTTCTATGAGCCGATCAACGACTTGTCTCATTCTGTCTCACTTGTGCCACCGCATGAACAAAGTTTGCGTTCCAAAGTTTCAGTGCCAAACTCCTCAAGTCAATCGTCGGTGTATTCCGGTCTAAACACGCGAACTGGTGTCAGCAACAATTCCAGAGTCAACTGCGTCAACAAAAGTCTTAGCCCGGCCAAACAACCAACGGACAATTCGCAATCAGCCATCTACGCTAATTTGAACTACAATAGCAACAGCCCACATTTAGGTGGCACTGGTTTTAAGCCAAACTCTGCCCCCATTAAAAATTGTATTGCTTCTTTGTTTGAAATTGAAATGAATTTTATTATTCTTTTTTTTATTACAGCATTACGCGTAAACCGTTCTTCAGCAAATAAAGGAGACGAAGTTGATCATTTGGCTGATTTACTGGTCAAAAGCATGGAAAACTCAACTGAACCTGACTTTTTCGGTATTAATTTTTGTTTTAGTTGTTTTGATTTTTTAAAAAGTGTAGTTTCTGCATTTCCAGCTTAGGATTGTTAATATAAACAATGAGTTGTTTTTGTGGGTTAAAATTGATTCGATCAAGATCTATTGATAACATTGAATGGCAGCTTGTTTTGTCTTTCAGTTCCCAGTCATATGTGATTACACCCAAAGTCAATATGTCAATCAAGTACTCTTCAAAGTGCCATTTTCAAAAGAACATTTCTGGTTATTGGACATGTTGTGGCCTAGTAGTGCAGTACCATTCTGACTTGGTCACATCTTAAGAATAGTGTTGAGTTAACTTGAGTGACTGCATTACACCCACTCATTGCAACCCAAAGTTCTTTTCACTGTTTGTCGGGCTGCATTTATCTTCGAGAGCTATTATTGGCATCAAGAGTGGAGTATTCTTTTGTGCGGCGTTTGTACGCTCTAGGCCAAGGTTAGTTCATAGATGTACATTGTATTCTGTCGAAGCAGATTGCTGATCGATTCGACGACTGTACTGATTGATTTAGCGCTGCGTGCCAGGACAGTTGGTCGGGCCGAGAGCCTTCATACAGTCAATTTGTCATCGTCACTTGGCGACACTGTGTCACAATGTGTTCTAACATTGTGTTCACCGACGGGCTATTGCACGGTAGACTTAGCAAAGCTGATGTGTGGAGATGGTTGCGTTGACAAACACACTGCAGCTGATAATTGAAGATGTTTTGTAAGGGGCACATTCGCTGACGATTCCGTCAAGCGGGCTTATGCAGCTGGCTAATTGTGCTAAATTCTTACTGTGCCTAGTGCCATTCCGATTGTTTGGATATTGTTTCCTGTGTTTGCGCGGTGCGATGTGCATTGGGTTGCACAGAACGTGTCGTCTATTTAGATTAAGATTCCTGACTGAGTTCTTTCAATGGTGCCAATTAGCCACATTTGACGTAGTAAACTTGCTTTTATCTCCAGTGCAGTTTTATGTTTGACATTCATATCTTGTACAACATTTGCCTATGATGCATCATTCGGAATGATTCTTGCAAAACTTTCATTCAGTTTGATGTTTGTATGTACAATGCAGTCAGATCGCGAATCACAATTCCGCATCTTGCCGAACAGTGTCGATTGTGACCACAGTGTAGCTCAACATTTGACGCAATCCTCTTCTCACCTTGATCGGACCTAACTATCCTTGTTGTTAATCAATTGTCGATGATTTATTTACTAAAACTTTGTGCAATATTGCCCCTCCAAACACAACATCGAAAGGCCAATGCCAAAAAATTTCAGGGCACATTTTATCAGACTGACCGATAGTGATTCGCCCATACTAGGTGTGCACTCGGTCCATTGTTACCATAATTTTATTGTGACTCAATTGATTTATTCTTCCAGGAATGTGCAATAAGTGCGGCGAGAAGGTTGTCGGTGAAGGAAGTGGTTGCACAGCCATGGAAATGGTCTATCATATTCAGTGCTTCACTTGTTTCGATTGCCGTAAGTATTACACCAATAAGAAATGTCTCCAATACACGAATCTTTATGTACAGACAAAGAACTTCGGGGAAAGTCCTTTTATGCCATGGACAGCAATCCATTCTGTGAAGATTGCTACTTGGTATGTGTTCTATTTGTTTATTTATTGTATTCACTATTTGATTTTACTTGTTAGAATACCTTGGAGAAATGTTGTGTTTGTGAGAAACCAATTCTGGATCGAATCTTGCGCGCAACTGGAAAACCTTATCACCCAATTTGTTTTACTTGTGTGGTGTGCATGAAATGCCTTGACGGAATTCCATTCACTGTTGACGCTTCGAATCAAATCCACTGCATTGACGACTTTCACAAGTACGCTTCTTAACTATTAAGTATTATTTAGCTATTTCATTTTTTAATTTGTTTTACAGAAAATTCGCCCCGAGATGTTCAGTTTGCAATGACCCGATTGTACCAGAACCCGGAAAAACTGAAACTGTACGAGTTGTTGCTTTGGATCGAAGCTTTCATGTTTCGTGTTATAAATGCGAAGTATGCTAATTTATAGTTTGAATTATTTTTCAATATTTTTTTAAACTTTTAAGGACTGCGATCTGCTGTTATCATCAGAGACGGAAGGAAGAGGATGTTACCCGTTAGATGCTCATATTTTGTGCCGAAGTTGCAATGCCAAGCGTGTTCAGGAGATAACCGCAAACTAACCAAGCACTATTTGAAATACAATTACATCTACGTTGACCGATTCAAAGTCAGAACAAGAGAGCTTTTATTATTGCAATTAGACAGTTAGCCTTAAATACTTTGGCAACAATAGTTTTCATTACTGGCATTTCCGATTGATCTATTTATTTGAGACTATATATGCACAAATAAAGATTTATTTCCATATTTCGAAATCAAGTGAAATAAAAGCATTTTGAAAATACAGATAGATATAAAAAAATATGCAAGCTCAGTTTTCGTCCGATGAATAAAAGTTCAATCGTTCACGACTAGTTGACTTTTTCATTGAGGAACGAACGTTTCGAACAAAATCACTGACTGATTCATTTTCATATTGCTTGGGTAACGACATGTGAACAGGCTTTATACTGGGTGATCGTAAATTGTATTTCACACAATTTGGCATATTTTCCGAGTCACTTTCAATGTCAGTGGAAATGAAAGAATCGTCGCCGCTTTCGTAATCCGAGAAAGAATCAGAAGTACTTGATTCTGAATCACAATGACTACTGTCGTCACTGAAATATTCCAATGGCTTTGCTTGATCTGTAAAAAAAGAAAAGGTTACTTGGCTAAATGACAATCTCTACAATTCTTACGTTTGGGAGAATTCAACAATTGATTCTGAATGTTTTTGAGAATTAGAGTATTTTCGCTAAGCAATTTATAATTAATCTGAGATATATCTCGATAAGTCACTAGCCACCAAAAATAGGTAGCAGTCATTGAAATGAGCATAAACTTGCGAATAGTCCAAATGTTTCGATTGATATTGAAATTGTCAAAATCATCTATTGCAAATAGCTTTGAATTAATAAATAAGTCAATTCTCAGCAAATAGTCAGTGGCATATTTCTCTAAAATAAAGGTGACCACTAACATCAAATAAAGTATTAGACGTGATCCAATTGTTCGCTGAGGTGTGGTGATAAAGTAGATGACTAACATTGCAAAAATGTAAAATACAATAGCGGAACTGGTGGAGAATTCGACAAGTAAAAATTGACGTAACAAAATAAATTGATCGATGACCTTTTCAATCAAGTCTCTTTGTTCTTTGGTTTGTTCTTGAAACTTTTCCAAGCTATTTTTTGCTTGAGTCAATTCACTGTTAAGCGAAATTTGAGCTTTCAGAGAAGAGTTTTGAAGTATTTCCAGCTGGTGTATTTTTCCAACAGCAGAATTCAAGTCTGTAGAAACAACATGTGCACCCTGAACCAAACTATCAACCAAATTTTCAGTTTGCTTCTGCCATTGTTCGGATTGAAGATAAAAACAAATACTTTGCGTGTGTACAAAGAAAAGTGAGTACGTATGGAATATTTTCATGTCAATACTCTTTGCACATTCTTTAACACGAGAAGCTAATAAATCTGAGAACACATAATTATTTGAATCAATAAGGCTGTGGCACGGTTCACCAAATAGATCATTTCCAAAGCCGGAAGTCTTGAGGAAGCAATCAGTAAACAATATAGCAAGCCAAGATTGTCTATTTTCATCAAGTTGATTACAACTTTTTTCAAGCTTAAGAATGGCATTACTCCAGCACTTGCCGTAAAGAGGACTTTTCTTTCTTTCGAGTAACACTTCGTATTCTTGCTTTCCGTTGGAAACCATTGATTCAGAGTTGGCCGCAAAGGAAAACTTTCGAAGTTCTTGGTTTGTTGACCGCTCGTCGAAAGCTTGGGCATTAGTAAATTGGAAGCCTTTGTGTAAAAGTAAAAACAACGACAAAAGAACCAACAAGCTAGGATTCAGGTGTCGAGGAAGAGCCATCGTAGAGAATTCATTCCAACTAATATCACAAGAAGACAAACGCGATGCAACCGCGGCGACTGGCGCAACGCGAACGTTAGGAAAACGTTTGAATTTGTAAACAACGTGTTTGAGGCTTTCATTGAGGAGACCACGATGTACGGCACTATCACTAGGTGGCGCATTGCTCTTCACTTTTACAGCAATGGACATTATTGATATCTCATAGCATTGTTGATTATTGATTGAATCGATTATTGTATGATAAAAGCACTCTTTCTGAATTTTTCCAACTGAAAAATGCTAAATATACTGCGTTGATAAACTCGTTATCAGGACAATAAATCAGTTACTCAGTAACTGTTGCGGATTATCAGTAATCTTGTGCTTATCAATTTACCTCACAAACTTTGTGCCTTTTATCGATCGATTTGAGATTCGTGTGCGAGTCTCAATGTGAGGCCGATCGTTTTACAATATTGATTTACTTGTCTTTCCTATATGCAAGTCAACAACAAAGCTAAACCCATGGTTACCAAACATTCATATTTAATGAGTAAGTTCATCTCAGGAGAGAATCAACTTGAGATCTGCTTGATTTGTCTCGAGATAATTTCAACATAGACTCACACTGAATATATTAACATATAGTGATACTCATAATCATTTAGAGCCACTCACCAGATCAATGTAAGCTTAGCCAAATTGGCCAAATGCTTCAAAGGTGACTTATGCAAAACTTAAAATCGATGAAAGTTGGGTGGCCGCAGTCGGGTGGAAGCTAGTTAAGTATACTTGATGGTTTCCTGTGCCATTTCGCCTCAATTCATTCGTTGGTGAAATCGTGTCTGTGAAGGTAATCGATTAATTTGCAGAGGCACAATTGTCAACTGCAAAATTATGATATTCTTACTGACTCGCCGCAGTTAGGACCAGTCACTTGTTCTTGTGCACTAGTGTTTAAATGACTAGAGATGACTTTTTGCATATGACAGCAAGCAATTCATTCCTTAGACACTTCTCTCCGCAAAAGGTTAGATGGTACCCGTTCAAATTGGTAAATTTGTCTCCAGGGCAAGGATGCAGCCCGAACTGGTGTGCAGCAGTGACATTCCCAAATGGTTGGTGGACAACCCGTACATCCTGGGTTGGTGCCGCAAGCCAGGTCTAAGTTGTGGTCAGTGTGTTCTTTCAGTGCTTCAGTTGCACAACCAGACTCTAAACATTTGGACTCACCTTGCTGGACTGCTTTTCTTTCAGTACGAAATGTTATATGCATTTCCGAGCCACTTAACTGACCCAAAAGGTAATAACAATCGTTTGTGTGATAAGGAGCTAATCTTGTTGTCAGATGCGTTCTTTCTCGGGCTGGCTTATGTGGGCATTGGCATGTCTCTCTTGTGTTCGGTCATCTATCACATGTTCAACACGAGTACCTTCGAAATGTCTCGCTTTCTCTCCCAGGTGGACTACTTTGGCATTATTTTGCACTTGATCGGATGCATGTTGGCCCTAGTTTACTTTGCCTTCTACCACGACTACACCCTCCAGGTAGCCTATGTCTTTCTCTTCGCAGTGATTGGGGTCATTTGTTTGGTGATGAACTATCACTGCATGTTCAGCTCAGTCACCAACCGGATGAACAGTGTTCAAAGAAGCGCCTTCTTTAGTTTCGTTGTTTGCCTCTCCTTGCCTCCTCAAGTCTATATAGGCTTTCGATATTCCTGGAATCTGGTCCAACTTGCCTTCACTACTGATTTACTCTACGTCCTAGCTGCAACGGTCTATTCTTCAAAGTGTCCAGAAAAAATCTATCCTGGAAGTTTCGACCTCTTCAATTCGCATACTATATTTCACGTTCTCATAGTGGCAGCAGGATATGGCTCGGCCAAATCGATATCATTAATTTCACATGCTGCAATTGTTAATTATAATTAATGTTTATTGCAATTGATTATAATAAATGTTAACCTTTAGAAGAAAAGCCTATTATTTCGCATGTAATATGTGCAAACACTCGAAGTACCACAAAAAGATTTGGCGCTTCTATTTTTAAATGATACAACTTTATGGCCATACGCGGTTAATATAGTCGTTGTTATATTTTCTGTTTGTCTCATGCGAATCACATGCGTTTGTTTGGATTGACTTTACTTAGATTATCGATAATTCTCAAAATGACAACAGAAATTGAAATCTTTTATGGTCAATTAGTGATTGGTCCTGCTGGCAGTGGTAAAACCAGCTTCTGCAAAGCAATGTACGAATTACTCCAAAATTCCAATCGAGAAGTTGTCATTGTCAATCTTGATCCCGATAATGAAAGTATGCCGTTCACTGCAAATGTTGACATCAGTGAACTGGTTAAATTGGAAGACGTAATGCAAAATGAAAATTTGGGACCCAATGGGTCGTTTCTCTTTTGTATTGATTTATTAAATCAAAACTTTGAATGGTTTCATCAAAGAATTGTGGAAGAACTGAATAAGGCTAAAGCAAAAATTACAAAGCAAAGCAATCCAAGCACTCAGAGAAAACCGTACTTAATATTTGACTGTCCTGGACAAATCGAGTTGTTCACTAATTATCCAGCTTTTAAGGAAGTGATCACTCGTTTAAGCAATTTTTACAGTAGCCATTCACAAGTAAGACAGTTCTTATATTTGTTGTAAATTATTGATTTTTTGTTTTTCTTAGGCATCAGAAAAGAATCCAGTGAAATCAATTGATTTACGGTTGGTTACTGTTAACCTTGTTGACTCTTTTCATGCTAGTGATCCATCCAAATTCATAACCGTTGTATTAAATTCGCTAATATCAATGCTGCACATCGAAACCCCATTCGTAAATATACTGTCCAAGATTGATCTCATCGAAAACAACGGAAACCCAGATTTCGGAATTGATTTCTATTGCGAATTGCCAGATTTTTCACGGCTTGTAGAGCGAATTTCTGAAGAACCTTTTTTACGAAAATTCAAAAAGCTTACCGAATCGCTTGCTTCAATCATTGAAAACTACGGTCTTGTATCCTATGCACCCTTAGATGTAAAAAACCAGAACTTGCTCATTAGGGTTCTGGGTTTGATTGATAGTGCCAATGGATTTGACGTCTCCAACATGTCCTCTAAAGAAGATGTTCACCAATATTACCGGACTATTCAAGCAGACTTTGAAGCGTCTAAATATGGCGATTTAATTTAAAAGTACATTGGATAAGGTACAATTACAATGTAATATAAATAAATAAAAACTAATTATTTATATAAAAATAGCTCCAAAGTGAAATATTTTCTCATTTGTACAATTATTTATTTTCTAACCAAAATCCTTCACTGTTTGAGCTCCAATGGGAAGACGTAAATTCGCCAGTTTTTATTTTATTTTGATCATAGCAGACTTTTTTCCAAATCGGGACTTTCTTTTTGATTTCATTTAAAATTTGCATCACCATTTGATGGCCCGATGATCGATGAGGAGAAGATACAGCGATAATGATCGACTCTTGTCCTAAATCGACTTGGCCAATTCGGTGGCATACGTAAACTTTGTGTAAGCCATCAGCTTTGCAAATGATGTTTGCCACGATTTCTCTCATTACCGAAATTGCCATGTCTTCATATGCCTCGTAAATTAAATGCAATACTTGGCTAATAAAATATTATTCAATTATTTTAAGATTGAGCAAAAAGATAAACTCAACTTTACATTTTCCCCATTCTCTGTGATTCTAGTTGTACCGATGAAAATCGAAGTACCGCCACAATATGGCGAACTCACAAATGTCAATGCATCTTGTGCATCGATTTTTTCTCGAGTTAAGAGAATTTTACAGTTGTCCATGTCTATAGTGTCCCCGAATAGTAAATAAACAAGTACAAACACAACACCGGCTATTACGAAATAAACATTGAATACCTATTTCTACCCAAAATGAGAGATGTAGTTTAGTCGGCATGTATCTTTTCGTCTACTTTGCAAGAACATGTATATTGACCCGTTAAAGGTGCATTTGACCTATTCAAGATCGTTTCTCATGTCATCGGAAAATGTTTTATTGACTCACTTTTAATTCTTTAATTTGTTTTATTATTTGTGCATTTTGCGTATTTTCACTCCGAAATGAGGCAATCGTAGCAGCACATGATGACATGTCTCGATTTATGATCGTCCCTATTACTTGAGTTTCGCTGCCCATTCGACCTAGCGAATAATGTCTTACAGATTGACTCAATTAACGATTGGACTTAGTCCAACGACCAGGAGGCTAATTATATTTGTACCTCCTTTGCTTATTGGTGGCATCTATCTCTTTCGAAAGTATTGATTTTACCTTTAATGCCTTTCATCAATTTTATTAATTTCTAATTTTCAGAGCATATCTTTTGTTCTATTCAGACGATGAAATATCAAATTCAAATTCCGTTGTTTATGATGCCATCGACTCTAACTCATTAGCTACTACTACTTCTATGACTTTAAACCAGTCCGAATTGAAAGACAATTTGGATGGCTGCGCTTGGTCAACAGATAACAAAATAAGTCGATCAGCGCTCTCTTCTAATAAATGCTCTCATTGTCGAGGAAATCAGAAGTTGTCCTTCCGAGAAACAAATGTTTATGAGACTTCTATACAAAAGTTTTCAACTGGCCAATTGGTTAAATATGGCTTCGATAACTTAAATAATGCTGTTAAAGCTATTGAGGAATTGAGATCGAAGACTAGTACATTTAAAGAACATTTTTCAATGAGTGAAGATATCAACAATGTAGACGCCAAAATTGAAACTTTAATTAATAATCTTAACAAAATATCTCTTGATTTTGAAATATTCCGAAATGAGTTTATGCCAGCTACTTATAATGTTGCCGGATTTGCGGTATTTATCTCTTTATATTCTGGTATTTTACTAATGATTGTATTTTGTTAGAATGAAGATGATGATGACTTTGATGATCAAGCATCATATCTTTCATCCGCAACTACAACATCACTTGGTTATTGGGATCCTGAACCAAATTTACATTTTTTCCAAATTTACCAAGATGCTTTAAAGATGGTTTCCGCTATCAAGCCTCCTCGAACAGATAGAACTATTATTACTGGGAGCGACAATTTTGATGATTTTCTTGCAAAAGTTCATTGTTTGCGTATTGCTTTCTCGCAACTTTTGTCCAAGACTGAAATTCGCAATCGATATACAAAGATTGGTGAAGAAATCCTTAAAGTGATTTTAGATCATACTCTTAGGGTAACAATTTGCGTACGCTTTTTTAAATAGTTTAAATTTTTGTATATCTATATCTATTAAGCAATATTTAATATTTATTCATTACAGGACTCAAATGAATGTATCAACTCTTACTATGCTTTTTTGAATTATATTATGAATCAAGACAATCTTGATACAATCGAAATGGAAATAAGCAACCGTAATATTGCCGCAGTGTCTTTTTACGATATTGTGCTCGATTATATGATACTTGAAAGTTTTGATGATCTTGAAAATCCACCATCTGCAGTGAAATCTGTAGTTAACAATCGTTGGCTTTCGGCTTCGTTCAGAGAGATAGCATTACAAACCGCCGTTTCTGCCGTGATGAGAAGGAAACGATCTAAGCTAATCGTTCAAGAAGGTTTCTTTGCTCACTTTTATTCAATTCTCGATCATCTTTCGCCGGTCATGGCTTGGGGATTTTTGGGGACAGACGACAATCTTAAATTCAAATGTTATTCCATTAAAGAATCTACAAAAGCCGTCATCAACGATTACTTTTCGTTTGATCGATGTCGGTACACTTCATACGAAGACCTTTGTGAAGACATTCTCCGGGTGACAGAAGAACGTTACTGGGAACTGAACAATAAACTGAGCATACTTAATTAACTAATGCAAGTATTTTCAAAATTGTGTCTTATGTAATATCAATTATTTGTTGTTTCTTGGTGCTTGTCAATTATTGAGATACCATTTGCTTTGTCATATAGGTTGAATTTATTTTGTATAGATTATTAGAAGTTACCACATGTATTACCCTTTGTTTATTGTTTACTAAGAATTATATAATTCTAATGTAATTTTATTTTGTTATTATTTTGTCCTATATATTAGCACTACTTTGCAAGATATCATAAATTGTCAATGCTACTGTAACATTTAGTGAAATATTTGGATTGAGACGTGTGGAAAGATGAATTGCATTAATAATGGTAAGCATTATAGTGGTGAGCATTCGATCGAGCCTTGGCCAAACTACTAGTCTCGAGAGGAGGCCGAATTCAATTTAAAATTGACTTTGCAATAACATGCAAATGATGACTTGTTGGTAGATTTAATTAAATGTCGACGTTGCTGGCGTGTTGTGCATCTCTAGAGGTCACTCGGTGGTTTATGTGCCATTTGGTTGCGAGTAAAGTATCGATTCCATTGCTCAAGTCGGTGATTTGTCTTGCCCTCCCAAGGACAGTCTCAATGGCAAGTATTCTTTCCTCAGTCAGACATTGTGTATGACCATCCGAATGGATGGCACTAGTGGGCATGGGAATCACTATTTGCTGAGTACACATTTGCAAGTTTGCACACTCAACTCCAATTAGCAACTATTAATTGTCTATTAGCATTGGCATCAATGCATTTTCTTGTGACAACTACGATTCAGTGGGTTGTCATCAATCTTTCCATTTGGTCAGCCATCATTTACACCGGCGGTTCGTTTCCGTTATCGTTTGTCGCATTTACTGCACAATTGTGGTGTCCAAAGGTGCACCATGGTGAATTGGTCCGCTTGTGTCAGTGTAATGAGGAAAGAATTCGAAGTGAATGTTTATCGGTAGCCAATTCGAAATTACCTTGGTTTGAGTGAACATTTTGACAAAGTGCCGTCCACTGGCTTCTCTGCGAGTGTATAGCCAAACTATTATCGGCGCGATTAGGCTCTGATTACGATGTTAGCGGGCTTATAGTGGCACTCATTGCAATCTAGCCTATTGTCATCACTTATGTGCATGTCACTGTAGACGGACAGTTTCCTTTACGAACTCATCTAATTGTCATCTTAATTTTCAATTGCTTCTTGCTAGACTTCTTTGTTTATAACAAACTCGATTAAAGTGTCGAGAAAGGTGGCAAATGAGCTTATTACGGAGAGTGCTCATTGTGACGATTATGACCATCACGCGGATAGCAACACCGACGATATTCGCCACCTCTGCAGTACTGTCGACATGCAAATGGGCTGCCTAGTCAAGAGCCATTGCGATAAGAAACGTTCAAAGTCGGTCTCTGCCCGTCTTGGTCTTTGGTGCTCGATCTCTGTCAATGGGCCTGAGAGTAGTTGGTCACCGTTTGTCTCATCCAACGAAGCCTTATCATCAGTAGCTAACTTTGTCTATTGTGACAGCTCCATTGCCATTTGGTAGGCTGTCTCTGTCTCAGCACCCGTAAAGGAAACTAATTGAATCAAGCTGATAATGTAGTCACCGAGACTATCGACTTCGTCAATTGATTTAGGAAATATTAGTAATCGACCAATCAGCTTTAAGTGCTGCTGGACAAGTGTTTCCTACTAATCGGTGAGAAATTGGCCACTTCTGCTGATATGCTAATGTCCGAATCGATTTAAACCTCTCGATAAGCCATTTGTAACGTCAGAAAGGTCATAAATTAGAACTATTCACGCAAATAGACGGCGGCAGTTGTCACCGCGCAAAGACCACATTCAAATTCGAATGCTCGTCGGTGTCTGTGGATGGTCACACAAACCAACTAGAGTCCATCCTAATCGATGTTATCAATGAACGAACATCGCCGTTCTCACCGATCAGATCGTCAAGGCAAGTGTCAAGTTTGACGCTGTTTAAAATGCCCGCTCTAATGACGCAACCCTTCAGCAAAGATCGCCAACTAAAAGTAGCGATTGAAAGTAGCATTTGGAGTAGCAATCAAATGGCGTATTTATTAAGCCGAATTAGTGGCCTAAGCAGGTGGAATTGCGCCAAAGGTTTGCGCACGATACATTTGATTATGCGAATAACACCTCGGCACTGACACTGGCACTCGCTACATTACGAGCGGTGACGACCTAACACTGAACACTCAATCACCGATCGATCTAAACCGACTCTCTTCTAATTTGGATTTAATTAAATATTTCCACTTAATTATTTAACTCAACCTGGCTCAACCTAATTAAAATGTTTGCCAATGCTTTGCCCCTCAACATGCGTTGCACGCTGCATGTAAATAGTTTTAATTGAATTCGTTCTATTAATAGGCCATTAGTGTTTTGTCATTGCGAGTGCTTTCAATTGGCAACAAAAGTATACAATTTATTAATGATGGATCAATAATTTACGATCAGTTTTTTTTATCGACCACTGGTCATCAAGTTCAATCGATAAGTTGAAATTGTGACATTGATTTGCAACATCTTTTCAATATTTAACATATTTCTAATGGTAGTAAGATGAAGTTACTGGATGGGCAGACATGTTCTGAGCTGTCCTAAGATGTCCTGAAGTATGTCGCTTCTTTTGTTCGAAAAGTACCAGTCAGCTTGTTAATAGACCCATTAGAGAGAATATGGCTCGATGGCTGGGTGGCACGTAACACTTGCACTGACGTGTGTGTCATTAATGACTCATTACCGGTAAGTATAGAATCGCCATTCAATCGCCCAGTTAATCGAACATCCTTGAGATTTGCGGCCGTGGAATGGCCTACTGGCCAATTGTCGTCACTTCGGTTCACCAGACTGCTTTCCTCCTAATTGTTCCACCTGCCAGTGGGCATTTATCGAAAGTACACTCTCTGACAATTGGCGAATCAATTGATTATCTTATGTCAATAGACAATTGTCACCCATCGAGTTACTTAATTACCACCTTTGTGCATTTCTCAGCTAATCTTATTAAGTGACTTACTGCCGGAGTAAATTCAAATTCAAATTCCATTGTTTCGGTACAATTGCGAGTTTGGTTTGATTTGTTTGATGTGCAAAGTGTAATGGCGACAAATAAAAATATTTCGGATATGGTCAATGTGTCGATTGGCAATGACCATTGTGGCCATGTTGGTGTGAATTACCCTGTATTACATAGATTTACACAGTACTACATTAAATAAAGTACACTGAAAGGGTGAGAAATCAATCTGTTGCATTGGCACTTGGGATTTAGTGGTTGAGCACATTATGGTCATTTGGATAAGGTATCCATTGGGAGCCAGCGAAGCATAGTGCTTACGTGCGGCGTCGTCAGTGGCAAAGTGGTCACATCACGCCCTGAACCAGCCCATCACGTGGCTATTGCTCGTGCAAGTGTCTCCAAAACCCACAGGTACAGGTACTGAGTGAGGCAGCTCAGTGGAGCCTATTAATTTGTGGCCAATTAAGCCGAAGTGAGGCCAACACAGTGTACAGTTGCCTTCGGAGTGAGCCTGACGTTTGCAGAGAGCCGGTTGTTGATACACTTTCCTCCACCCTCACCCAAGCCCACTGGCATATCTAAGGAGGACAACTGATGCAACTAATGAGCGCACCAGTGATGCGACCAATGCGATCTCGGCTATAGTTAACTGCTGCCTTTACCGATGGTGACAAGTGCGCCACTCCAGTCCGGCAGACGCTTCCCCTGACTGCTCGAGGACAATCGATTCTGTGCGGTGGGCACAGTGAAACACTCCGAGACACTCCGAGACACAGTAACACAGTAATAGATCACTTTCGCTCGATAGACCAAACGCTCATTCGGCTCTCTCCACTTATCTCTCTGCTGGACTGGATCCATCCTTTGCAGTCGTCTACTTTCACTTTCATAATCGCTGCCTTCTCTCTCGTCTGTGCACGCCGTGTCGCGCGCGGCCTGTCTCTGTTCACTACCTGTCCGCTTGCCTGTTGCATCGGATCCAATTCAAACTCAAATAGCGACTGATCTGCCAAGCATCGCCATTACCGTCCTTTTGAGTTTATTCAATTTCGGGTGGACACTTTCATCACACAATTCTGCCAGTGCTTCCAGTGCCAACTATCCCATATGGCCTCAAGGCCGACCCTGGTCTTCACCTGTTGAACACTTCAGCTCAACATTACATAGTTCTGGTCGCATCACTTCCATTGGACTGCAAAGTCCATCTCCATCTCACCCACCTCAACAGTAAAGTGGCATTTGCATCAACTTTCAAATCATTATTTGCCAGAGTTTCATCTCACATCTATCTCTGGTCATCGGCCCAACTCCCTTTGAACTGTGTCCTTCCACATGTTACTTTCACACATGCCCTAACTGTAACGTCATTCTACTCAATTCTCGAAGTGTAGTTGATTTCAATTGGCAGTCACATTGTGCGCTGAATTATCCCGAGTGGTCCTCTTCTGTCCAGGTAAGTAATTTCACCTTGCCAATTAATCGAATGTTAATTTCAACTAATTGTGTGGAGATGTATGCTTGTTGACTTGTTGCATTGGTCATAAGTTATGATATTACCCGTGGTGGCACTGAGAAATTGTGAATTGACAAGGCAGATTGATAAGTTGGCGGGAATTTCCTGTGACCACTGACACAAGTGGACATGTGTTCACATAGGAAAAAATGATTCGGCCAGTGAGCATATCGCACTGGGGCAATTATCTGCCAGCTAGATGAGTGCAATTGTAATGAAGTTGTTGTTTCCAAATATGAAGACAAAACTAACTAACGCACGAAACTAACGCTCGAACACTGGCAGAATCAACAAGCGTCAAACTGTTCAGTGCAGCATTGAGATTTGTTTGATAGTTCCCACTGGCAGTAACGATCAAGTCACCGTTGGCAGCGAACATCGATTCGGTTAACATTTACACTTTCACTGACCATGAATGTGCACTACACTCGGAGCAGTATGCCATTTGTAGTCGAACAGTAAGAGAAAGTGCACAAACCAAGTAAACCGAGACTAAGTGCGAGTGAACGCGAATAGTGACCCTTGTTAGGATTGTCCTTCTGATGGACTCCTTCAGTATATTCATATTAGTGAGAAAGAGAGCCACTGGCCAAGTTCGCATTTAATCGAGTCCAGTGGAGTGCGATAATTCATCGGCGTCGTGTCATTGCTCAGTTTATTAGCCCATTTGGAAGAATCGATTCGAATCGAACTTGACTCGTTATTAGATGATTGTTCACTTGCACAAGTGTCAAGTCAAGTCTTGTCGGTCAAGTTTGATCTTCTGGCCCATTGACTTACTTTTGTTTTCTTCTTTGATTCTCTGTTCGAATCGCAATTCATTAAGTCGGACAAGATGGCCTGTGCCTTCCACTCTTGTGTAGCGGTTCGCTTCGTGTGCAAAGGTCACACACACTTCACTTGTGCCACTCGTTCTGAGTGACCTCCTGGCTCGACTTGTGCCCAAAAACATTGACATTGTAAGTAGTACGACGTTTATATCGCACTGGCACATAAACTTATTAATGAAATAATAAAATTAGTCTCTCTTTCTAATGGCCATTATTGTGCTTTATGTGCTTTAAGCGACACGCGACTCTGAAATGTACTGCGCCAAGGTAGCTTCTTACATTCACATCGTGCAGGGGTCTGATACCTACTCGTTGATGGCCGGATGGCCACAGCTCAGACGGCTTATATTTCAAGTGACATACCTGCACACTGAACCATACCAAAAGGTCGAGACTACTCAATACCTAATGGACATTTCGCAATATCACTAACAGACTCAACTCAAAGGCGTAGTGCACTACCCTGGCCAGTGCAACCAATGCTTGAAAGGTCGAGGTCTTGCAGCCAGCTAAACCACATTTATAGTGAAGTGACACTTTTTATATCGATTTTATTGCTCGCCAGTGGGCCGAGAAGTGAGTGCACATCCGTCGATGAGGCCACCGTGATTGTCACTCATTTGGGCTACTGATTCGCTCAATTTAGATCAGAATTATTTCATTACTTCTTCAAGCGACGTTCACTCAACTAATGGATAAGTCTGTTTTATTGATAATTACTCAACACACTTGAAGTGCACTTTGTCCACGCGACTCACTCGCTCTGGTACTAATTCTTAGCTTTTACTCGTGCTTTATTGTTATTTATGAGATGGCCAGTTATCTCAAATGGACACTTTTACTTTTGATTAGATGCAATTTAACCTATTGACTATTGATAACCAAGTAGATAAAGTGCTTGGTTTTTCAAAAAGTAGTGTTGAAAAGGATCACGGGCCGTTGCCACTGGATCGTGTAAGTAAGTGTAACCGACTGACATTCAAAGTGACTCAATTGCACTGGGCTTTCGTCTACACAGAACTAAACTGAGACAATTAGCTATGTTAGCAAGTGAGTGAGTGAATGAGTAATACTCAGTGAGTATAGGCCTGATGGAAGATATCACCGAACAGACAGAGGCTGACATATTGGGTCAATATTGACATTTCGACAGTGGCACGTTATAGGGGCTTGCTGATTGGCCTCTGTGCAGACGCGCAGATTGCACTCGATTGGCCAACTGGCCACTCGATTGTCCCTTATGAACTCATCAATGGATGTCAATATCGTCAAATGGACGATAATTACACCGATTCACTCGTTGTTCGGTTACCTCGGCGAGATATCACTTTCACCTTTGTTGGCTCGAATTAACATAAACTTCCTAAATTTCAATCCATCCAACCGTTTAAGAATGAATTTTCAGTCGCAAATGTCAATTACGGACAGGACTGGGCACTGGGCACACAAATATCCATTCGAAGTAACGGCTCTGTTCGATCGGGCAGTTTCATCATTGGTCAGTGGTCGACAATGGCGCGCAATGTCCGAATGTGAGCGCTCCTTCGTTTTCGCCACATTATCGTCATTGGCCTATCATTTAGCTATCAAAGGCGTTCAATTAACCTGGCCCGCTTGTTTTATTATGCATTTGTCAGCACTGGATCAGCAGAAGACACGAGCGCACAGCGAGATTTTGCAGATCTTTTCTGCAGACTGCCAATCGTGCACCGATCACTGATCGAGCACTGAACAAGCTGCGAACAAGTCGTCAACCATCTGATAGCCCACACTGAGCGACATCCTCATTAGTCGGCCTGCTACGGTTGGCGTGAGCAATTGGCGCGTTTAAAGCGCCTTACCAACCAGCGACACTGGATTATCACTGCATAAAGACATCAAAGCGGTGGCCAATCTTGATCTTGATTTCAATTCCTCTTCTTTAGACATCGAGTCAGTCTTTGCTCAGCCACTGGTCACTACAGACCTTTTGGCAAAACAGTTAGTCGAATCGATCAACTAATAAAACTAATTCCATTGCTGGCGGATATAGCTAAATAATTTAGCGTTTATGGTGTGGCGCATCATGATAAACTGGACTCGTGTTCTCATCACAGACATATAACTTTTTTTTGTGTTGCTTGTTTCTTGTGCAGTGCTACGAATAGCCATTGGCAAATTTATTCAGTTCAGTGTCACTTCATTGTCACGCCGATTAGGCAAATGAATGCATCAATTAGCAGAAGCATCTCGGTTGGTGGCACTAATTGGAGAGGATCAATCGAGCTGAGTGAATAAGCAAGGGAACGTTCTCCAATGAGGGACATTTGACAGTCGGCTAGGTGAGCACGAGTCAATCAAGCTGCCTCATCATGATCGTATACCACTGGTGCCACAACAGTCACTCAGTCTGGCAGCGCTTGTGAGCGAGAGCGTTTTCTGGGCAAGTTAAGACAATCGGACGACAAACAGAGCACTGCTCAGATTGTCATCGATATAATTGCGGACATCGATAAGGCAACCATTTCGAGCCTTAACGCTCACCAATCGTGTGCCGCACTACTCGGCAAGTGATGCATTTGCTTAAATTAGCAATTAGATTAATAGAATGCTTCACGTATGGTAATGACATATTTCACAGTGATGCTAGAAGTAACAGCTTTCGAGAATTGAATTCGTCTCGAATAGATTCGGCGAACAATTGATAAGTCAAATGCTACAGGTAGTTGGCTTGATAGAGAACATCCAAAGAATTGTATGCCGATACTATGCTTATAGCCCAAAATCTTTATAATTATAATCGTTTCATATCGACCAGCCAAAGCAGTTGAGGGATAGCCAATCGAAATAACATTAATTATGTAAATATCAGTTTGTCGTTGTTTAGAGTCTAACTTAATACATCAAGCATTCGATTATATTCACAACGGTTGGATATATTCTTATTCTGGTCAATTTTGTTTGTCACATGTACACAAAGTGAATTTGAATCTAATTAAGCGGATGTAAATCTGTGACAAGCATAAAACACACACACGGTGTGCACTCATACTCATTTTCGTTCATTGCAACTTGAACTGGGAAATATTCAAATGGGCAATTGACGACAATGTCGACTAAGGTTAGTGATTGTGTTGTTAGTGAGCAATTATTCAGTGAAATGTCACTACCACAAATGAATGTTAAGTGGCACTGGTGGTTTGGTAATTGTTACTTCGATTGTCGGTGCTTAGTCTGGTAGCAAGCCGAATCAAGATCAAGCGATCAAGCCACATACCGAGCGAGTCAACCAATATGATGATAATTAATCCTAATTGACTCCTGGGCATTACCATTAATTACGTGTGGTCGAATCGATTGAGACAATGAGAGTGATCGAATGTTACCGTTGTTCAGTTGATCGAGTCACTGGCTAATCGAACACACGAACAGCTTAATTTAAATTTGATTGATTCAATTAAGTAGCTCACCTAATTAGACATTGATTGCACTCACAAGCTCAATCCAGTGCAAATTATTTGCATCAGTTGACAGTGCACAGAGTCGATAGTGAAAGATATGGCGTGCTCGACCGTTCACTAGTTTCACTGCTCCAGCACAATATGTAATGTTTGCACTGACTGCAATGCACAATAATTACAATGAACATCGATACCGACCGTGGCTAGCCGTACTGTAATAAGGCCATCAATTAATGGAAATTAATCGCACTCGATCACTCAGTCGGTGGCAGTATTACAGTGCTGCCATCGAGCAATGGCAGTCATTGCTCGTTGACACAAATGACACCTCTAGGCGAAATATCGACCTGTTTCCGATGGTGATTTCGAGCAATGTGCCACTGGCAGCGGCCAATCCACAATTGGCCATATCGCGTGTATCACTTTCTATCACTTTCTCCCGTGCTGCTGCACCATGGTGTCGCTGCTATTGTAATTCTTGTTAGAATGGCACTTTAAGGATAACACTCTCTTCTCCTCTCCTCAGGTCACGGTCTTGCACTCCACTTGCAGCTTTACGTTGCATGTAGCGTTCAGATTCGATCCGAGCTTTATTCTCAATTGTTCTTAGTTCAGTGCATTCCAAAATTAATCAAACACTGACTTACCTCGGGCAAGTACTCCACTGACCACTCACTAACTCACTTACTCTTTCTGGTCAAAAGTGGCTGGTGGATAATTGAAGTACTCGTAAGTGCAAACATGTCTATGGTCAATGCATTTTACTCTGTGCATTCATTATGCTAATTGGGCCATCTTTAGATCATAGGATATGCAAACTCGATTGAGTTGATTTATTGCTGGTCAAAAAATAGAAATATATTATTGCACATGCACAGGATGCTGCATTGAAAATGGTGATTTATGATTTATCAATGATGAAACTATAATACTAGTTGCATTGCATATTGATCTATACCGAGTATCTGGTCACTAGAATGGACCGAAAAGCAGTGCGCATATGGGTTTGGGTTCATCTTGTGCATTGTACGTGTGTTCTTTCAAGTCGAACTGACCTGTCTGATTATTATCAGGCTGACCATAGTCCCGCTGTATCGCAATTACTGTATCGCAATAGCTGTTTACACAGGCACAGTGACAATTGAGCACGACATTTGAGTCAATTGGTGCACAATGGACGTGCTTGACTCGATGGCTCTCTGCTACTGCAGCATGTCTTCGCACTAATGAGCAGTTTGCAGGTAGCATAGTGAGCAGTGCACAGGCATTATGCTTGACAAGTGGCAATTTTCGATGGTTACACCGACAAGATGGCCATTAAAGACAATCGATTCACCCACGATGACACATCACCGTCGGCCACTGGTCGATCGCTATCGGTCTGGTCGTGATGTTCGAATTTGTAATGAATATCATCGATCTGACCAATAACTCACTGCCACTGAGCAAGTGAGGCGATTGTCGAGCCTCACAAATTGGTTCGTGCACGGATGTCGTCCTCGGTGGACGATGCTAATTTGCTAACTCGATTTGCTTGCCCTTAACCATTTTGGCACCACTTTCCTGCTCTCCAAGTGATCGTTACATATGAATATTTACTGCCGCAATGACATCCCTTGTGGCAGTCCGACACACCAGTCTGGGTCTAATCAATGCAAAATAAAGAGAAACGATGACCAGTTGTGCAATTTGTGCTCAGTCGGTGCTCAGACGGTGTTCGATGTTCGTTGGCCAACACTCCACCACCGAGCCATTCTCCATTCTGCTCTACTTGGCACCAGTCGATTGTCTGTGCATTACTGCTTGTACCCAAATGTAGACGTCTGTCCATTGTCGAACCGTAAGATTATCTTTGTCCATTGAATCCAATTGGCCGTCGAGTATCACCTCCAGCTAAAGGTAACCTCACTCATTAGCTGTTATATATTTGTTAATCGTTTTGTCTGGAAGAACTTGTTGATTATAAGCTCTTAGTGGTTGCCAATTATCAGGTTGATAACAGCAAGTGTCGCTTAACCTGTCAGTAGCAACCCTTCAAGCATAGATTGCCTAATGTCATGCTCGGTCAATTCGAGAGTCCATGTCCAGCGGTGTAAGACTTACAGTAAGTGAATTAGTGAAACGGTGATTAATGAATGAGAAGTTGTGCACAAGGAAGCGAATTGTTCTTTACCGGCAGATGACGGTCACTTTTGATCAGTTGACGCACTTGCTTGTTTAGCCCATCTTAAAAGCACTTATTTGTCCCAACTCCCAGGACATGTTCGACCAAGTCTAAATGGCCCTTTGGCCGAATGTGTTTGTCACTGTTTGGCTCTCTATTTTGGTTACTTGTGAGTGTTTGTCTAATGACAAATGGCTTTAATGGCCACCACAAAATCATCTAGTGTTGTAATTCAATTTCTTGGCTGTATTAATTGACGCAGCTCGCTAATTGCACATTTAGAGCCTTTTGAATAATTTCCATTATTTGGCCCTCTCGGCGCCTATAAACCATTTAATTGTCTAATTGTTTTGTCCATTTAAATTTGGCTCGGCCGTCCTTTCAGCTGCCAGTTCGAGTTCAAATCGAATTCATCGATCAGTGAGATTGTTGAGCGAGATAGTGCCACCACTGAAGCCGCAATGAGCACCTTGCTGATGTCCTCCAACTTGATCGAGCCCTTCTTCTCGGCCCCAACCGACCCGAAGGAGTACTTACACTCGTTCTCGGAGTCAATCATCAACTTCGGTCCTGGTCTGGCGCACGAGGTGAGTGTGGTGAACAACGCAGTCCCGGTCAGCATCACCAACCACTACCACCTCGGTACGCACAATGTTATCGGATCGCCCTCTGCACTTTCGGGAATCATTAAATTCGAAGACGACAGTCATTTCGAAGACTTTCACAACGAACACCACTCTTTGTGCAGTCCATGCTTGATGGACGGTGAGTGACGGCAGTGCGTGCTCGTCAAAAAACTGACCACTGATAACATTTTCTTAGAGTACAACATGGACTTGGAGAATAGCTGGGTCAACAAGCCACCTGACCACTGGCAACCGTTGGAAGTGGCAGATTGGATTCGCAATTGGGCTCGCAGAAACGAAATTCAAGACATAGAAGTGGCCCACCTCCTCTACAACCAAATGTCTGGATCGGACTTGTGTCAGATGCAACGGGAATATTTCACCTCAGTCTGTCCTCAATACGGCAATTTAATTTATGAGTCACTACAAGCACTGGTAAACCAATTCCGCTCAGCAAGCAGCTACATGTCGTTCAATGGCTCAAGCTCGATGGCACCACCAAGTGGTCATATGTCGAATTGCGTTCTAAGCGGCAATAGTCACTCCCACAGCACTTCCAACCTCAGTAACATGGCTATTGGCAATGGTACCATGTCGGATCCCCACCTGAGTCAGGCCATGGACTTTTTCCCTCACATTTCCAACCTTGATGTAATGCCGAACCCTTTGTTCGACGTACAAACAGCTCAACTCAACTACAGCCCTAGTTACACCAGTGGTAAGTGCCCAGAAACTACAGTCCCCGTTTTCTTTAAACATCTTTGATCATAACTACAGTTTCTGACTCTGACCGAGAGAGCACCAGTAGCAATCTAAGTGGCATTAATGAGAGAAGAATGCCCATCAACTCGTACTACTCGCAAGTGTGCATTAACCCAGACATGGCGGATACTACAAGGACCAGTGCAATGGCGTCCAAAGGCAATACTTCTCCCGTTCCGGTGTCAATCAAAAGAAATGGTCGCCGAGGAAGACCTCCAAAGAAAGAAGCCAAGTCAAGAAGTATAAGTGAATTAATATATTTCAAATTAATCATACCGTTCATTATTAGGTAAAGGCAATGGAAAATTGTGGGAATTCATACGAGACCTGTTGCTCAACCCTGTGACCAATCCCAGTTTTATTAGATGGGAACGACGCGAAGACGGAATCTTTAAATTCATTCAATCGGACAAAGTGGCTAAAATGTGGGGCGAAAGAAAACAAAATCCTAGAATGACATACGAGAAACTGAGTCGAGCCATGAGGTAATATGGGCAATGTAATCAAACTTAGTTTACTAACTATTTTTCACAACAGATACTATTACAAATCGCAAGTGCTACTCCCGGTGTTTGGTCGTAGATTGGTGTACAAGTTTGGTCCCAATGCCACCGGATGGAGGCCTCAGTATGACATGAAAGCGCCACCTGGCCATGCTGTCTAGAAAGTACAAATGGCCATTCCCGATTGATCCGTCACATCCCGCCTAATACGCGATCGTCCTCAAATGTTTCTGTCGGTGTATCAATTAGTTATAACCGACAACCAACGACAAATGGCAAAGTGCAACAAGTGTTTGCCGTGGGAGTAACTCACTGAGCAGTTCTCGAATCAGTGACCAGCGCACCAAAGGCACACTCAACCCACATATCACCAGTCGAATGAT
The DNA here is from genome assembly GCA_023373905.1 of Rhizoglyphus robini. NCBI lineage: Eukaryota > Metazoa > Arthropoda > Arachnida > Sarcoptiformes > Acaridae > Rhizoglyphus > Rhizoglyphus robini. Next base: position 3,092,800 of record JAKIJQ010000007.1, on the reverse strand, counting down.
CTGCTCAGCTGCTTAATTTATTCGAATACATTAGTTTTAATCGATTTCTTTATATAAATTATTCTTCATGCTTTTTATAATTGTAACATTTGGTTGTTTTCAATAATTTATTGTATGCACATTACCCATTCATACACACTGCATTCCAAATAAAGAGAATCAATTCTTGTAAAAACAAAATCAGTGGTGGAAGGCAATGTAAATAAATGCATTAATTGCCCTTAGATATATTAACAATTAGCGATTTGCTTCTACTCGAATACATTTGTAGACGTTGAGAAAAGTTCTAAAATTAACTCGGAGATGTTTGAAATCGATTCGATCAAAAGCGGTAATGTTTTGAAGCCACTGGCATTCATAGTTGTGAGCTATTGAGTTGGCAGCCAATTGGCATGTCGAGTAATTATTGGGAAGAAAGTCACATTCGTTGAAATACAATTGTTGGTTCTTAGGCTCGAGTACAAGATAAATCAGTTTGAATGTATCAAATTTGCGAGAAACAAACTTTGGGTCTTTGTTATAATACACACCAGGTAATTGCAGAAAACGAGTGAATCCACTCTGAGCTGCAAGATTACAAACATAAACAGAAGACTCGCTCAACTTGTGGACATCACTTTTGATTGCTCTGTTGACAGTAATCAAAGATTCTCCACCAGGATAATTGTTTGATGATATGAACAACATAAGCAAAGACAGAACAAAATTGAGCAGCAAATGAAACACAAGAAATTTGTCAAATGACCGTGTCAAACTGAATTAAAATCATTAAATTATTAAATCATTAAATTTAGCATAAAAATATATTATGACATACCACTTGAAAAGCCAATCGAACAATCGATCATGTAATGGAATGGATTGATTCACTTTGCTTTCGTCTGATAGAGATGCTACTTGAGATGTCACATTTCTCCGTCGCAACGAATAACGAATATTATCACTTGACTCAACTTCATTAAGTTTACTTTGGGACAAATTCTAAATACAAATTCAACAAAGGAATTATAAAGCAAAATATTATATTTCTTATACCTTTTTGTTTTGTTTAGTTTTAAAGTTCAAAATTTTTTGCGATAATTTCACGATGACATCTGAGATACATAAGTTCAATAAAGGAACTATGTAGATGACAAATCGAAGTTCTTTGTGAGGCAAAAAAGAATATGCCAAAAGAAAAGAAAATCCAACAAAAAAGTATTTGTTGGTATAGAAACCAGGTGCGAGCAGAAAAATTGAAGAGCAAAGTAATAACCTTGGAATGACCGAGTAAAAATACCAAAGAAAATGTTGAGTGCCCCACTCGTGAGATTTGTTGTGAATAATATTAAATAAAATTCCATCTCCTATTAAAGTAGAACCAATTAGAGCAAAAACAATTTATGATAAATAAAATGTATACCTTCAGGCCAAATCCACTTGTTCCACATGTAGGAATCGAAAAGAATTGTAAATGCAAGACAAACAAGGCCACTGGGAATGCCCACTTTAAGTACTTTGTAAATGGATAGTTTGCCAGTGTAGAACACCTCAACCAAAAGAATAAATCCGAAGAGAAGAATCGTTTCAAAACGAATGACTAAAACGGTAAAGGCAATGAGAGCAATAAATCTGTACCATTCTTGTTTGAGCCATGTTGAATAAACCATTAAAACGAAAATCAATGCAAAAGTGTTCGGCAAAGGGCGAGAGGCATAAAAGAGAAAATGAAATTGACTCAGTGTAATCCATGTGACCCATTGGCTAACCAAGGAGCCATGTGACTTAGTTATAGCTCCAATCAAACGATAATAAACAATTGCAAATAGTGTTGATAACCAAACTCGAGAAATTATCTGATAAACAAATTTATCTTCAAATAGATTTAAAAATTGAACGGACTTAGTTAACAAAGACACCACAAAAGGAGTAAAAAATGTTCGATGAACAACCCCTATAATTAGACCATACATTGAAATATATTAAAAGATTGTCACTAAACTTACCTGGAAAAAATTCGTGATCCCACGAGGGTAAATTAGAATCAACTGTTTGATTAAAACCGCTTCTAAATAATTGAATTAATGTTGTAGGAAAAGTTTGAGGTTTGCTGAGATAAACAAAATCGTGAATGGCTTGCATTGAAAATGATTCTTCCACTTTGGTAAACGGAGCTTGTTTGATATAAACCAAACACAAAATCCATACCAAAAAACTTTGGATCGATTCATTGAATCTTATTTGAGTAAACATCTTGTTGTCATGGGATGTCACTTAATAGGTGAATTTGGTAATCAAAATATCATTTTCATGTGAAAATTCATTTGCCAATTGGCAGCTAATCACCTGGCATCAGCCACATGCTGAATGTAAACAAATACACGTCATCTATGCGTGGTGTGTGTGTGTGTGTGTGTGTGTGTTACAATGTAGACAGCATTTAATTTGTCAACATACAGCAGTACACATGGTTCGTTTGTGAAAATATATACATTGTACATTGTACTGAGAGTCTAGTAACTAGACCTAAAATGATTCCCGAAGATTTAAATCTACTTGGACTCGTTTGCAACTCTTATTTCAATTTAATCAAACATAATGTCAGCTCAGTTCGACTTTGGATACTTTTATTTGGTAAGTGGCGCACTGGCGGCATTTGATTTGGTTGGTTAAGTGTTAATTATCGTGAACTTGTTTATTGTTAAATTGTTCAAAATTGGATAAATGAGTTAAACTTAGCGTTTTTTTAAATTGACTAATAGCAAAGTTATTTCCTGTACTTTGCATATGACTTTTCCAAGTCTTTGAGTTCATTTTGTGAGACGGCGTCTTCTTCCGTGTTAATTGGCAAGGCAAGGCCCGAGTCTACCCATTTAATGGTTTCGGGATATTTCTTGAGCGCAATGTTCACCTTGGCAAGCCACAAATGGTTCGATTTCCATTCGTGTCTTAAGCTGTCAGCTTTCTGCAACGATTCAAGTGCCTCGTCATAGGTAGCCTGTGGAGGCTTTGCGAAGAAGGTCTCGGCTATCTTTCGTTCAATGTAAGATAGGGAAGCAACCTCGAAACACCAACGACCATACATGTGGTGCAGCAGTCTATCGTTTGAGTCGATCTGGACCGCAATATCTCGGTGCTCTTTGAATTCGTGGCCGAACTTGATTCGTTCCTTGGTGCTAACCAGAGGAGCCATTCTACCAACAGATGCACAGTACCTACATGACGAGACAATTATATTAGTTAGGTTTGATTTATTTTGCAAACTAAAATCACCATTTGTGCGCATCTAGAGAGTTTGGCCCAAGCTCAACAGCTTTCTTGGCGTATTTGAGTGATTCCTCGGTGTATTTCTTAGCTTCGGCTTTGTTCTTCACCTTTTCAAAACTATCAGCCATAATGAGACATGCTTGAACCAGACGCCAGTATAGTTCCACGTTGTCAGAGTTTTCGTTGAGTTTATCCAGCAATGCTTGATATAGTGGGCTCTTTTCCTTGGACGAATCTTCAATATCCAAGTCCCAAGTTGCAAAAAATTGTTCCATTTTGGCAATAGATCTATTGAATTGAACGTTATTAAGGCAGGCACTTAGCTGTGGAGCTTGTCAAATGTTAGCCACTAATAGTAATGTCACTCAATTAATACGAGTACGAACTATTCTGAACAGAAATAGCTGTAGTGGCACTTGCACACATTCTGACAAACGAGTGTCGCGCGTACACTGCCAACTATTAACTTGCATTGAGCAATCGCGCCCATTTGGGTTCAAAGTCTATCACTCAGTGGCTGAGAAATCGATATGGCATTGCACATGCACTCAAAGCATAGCACTCACGTTGATATCGATGATACGATGGCTTGCTGTCCGCTGGCGGGTCTGTGTTGTCAACGTAATGTATTTGAGTCTTGTGAGTGCACTCGTCGCCGATCACAGTCCAAGTGTCAAGTCAAGTCAGTAGATTATAAGTTGGCTCTCATTATTATCATCTGTCGGAGAGCAAAGCGTTTAATTGTTTGTGTATTGGTTGGTGCACTCCTACATGCCATGCCTCGGTGGCAATCGACTCTCTACGATTATCATCTACCGAGCTACTCAATAGGACGCCTATTGTCTTGGCATTGCACTACTTTCGCCTTTTCGATCAATGCCATTCTCGATCTAAAGAAAAGTTGTCCGGCCAGATCGGGATTTACCTGAGTGGCACTAATTGGAGGCACAAACATACTCGTACCTAAGCGACTTGTCAGACTTGGCATTGATTTGAATTGACCAGTGGCACTTGTTTGGCCTCGTAGAGTGCAACCAATTTGACTCCTAGCCTTGTTCGATTTCCTGCGTGACCGCAATTGTTTTCGGTTGTGGTCTGCACTTTCGGATTAGCAAAGGAAATGGCCAGTGTCGTTGTTGGCTTAAAAATGTTTACTTGTCTCTCTAGCGGCTGGACACGGTCACACCGAATGTATTTGTTTGCTCTAAACGGCAATCCACATCGATAAAAGCACTCATTAATCAATAGAAATGTTGTCCATTTGTTGTTACTTCTCGGTGACACAGGCCTTCGATCTCTGGCTCGGTCATTCGGGGTTTGCTTTCCCAATCGGTTGTCGGCTTGGTGAATGACATCGAGCAACAGCAGACAGTAGACATAGCTATATAGTGTTGCGATGGATGGCACGATGACAAGTGATCAAGTTGGCCCTTGCTCTGTTCCTTTATATTGTCAAAAGAACATTGGCTTGCCACTGCTACTACTGGACAGTACTCATTGGCGAGACCAGTGATTGCACTGTGGCAATTTAATTCAATTACCATTACAATCCAATTATCGGCACCAACACACGCCACTGTCCACTCACCTATTCCATTGCATTTGAATGACACAAAGTCAGGCACATTGCCTCTTTGAACTTACCTCTTTCGCTTGGCCTCACCAACCGCCAAATGAGCTCATTAATGGACCTATTTGTGGTTTTATGGTCGCATTTGACTGTATTGCCTCATTCGGGTTAGACATTAGGTTGCTCGCTTGTCCAACAGATTTGGCTCGATGTTGTCTTTAATGCTTGCTCAGTGATGCGTTCCACTTGCGGCGAACATTTGTTTACATGTCAACGTTCACTGTCATTGTTAGGAAATGTAATTTTGCAATGAATGCAATAAAAGTTATTCTGAACTTGTTTCGCTTCGCACTGGTCTCCCCACACTGGTCAATGGTAAATGTCTAATTAGAACTATTCTTTCTCTTCACTGATCGATCGATTTGCTTTTCTCGTGTGTGTTGTCACCAGTACTGAGTAGAGTAATCAAAATTTATGTTATGAGATGTTTCAAGATTTATGATATTCACTCAATGATTGTGTGGTTTCGATTTACTGCCCGATTGATTTAGGCCTTGCATTGATTGCTTGCACATTATGGTATTATTAATGGCACTGCCAATAGATTGATGCCATTTGGCTCCATAGGCAATGTTCTGCGCTTGAAGCATCCTCGCTTGATTGTGATATGCCAATGCCAGTGAACGGCAGTTGTACGGGCGCATTGTGCACATTAGTACGGTAAGCCAAACATCGCTCGATCACATCGATTCGAGTGAATTCGTGCCCAACGAATGCACCATTATCTGTAGAACAGTTACTGCTACTTCAAGTGTTGGAAAATGGTTTCGATTGTATGTTACATGCAATTGGTTGTTAAATTAGTGACTGCTCCCGTTGTTTCCATTGCAATTGCATCACTTATGCAGTGAGTTAATGAATTGTGTTCACTAATGTCATCAATATGCACTTTCAAATATTTAATAATACGATTACCACTAGTTGTATTAATTAGTATTATCTAATCTCTTGTCACAACGATTCTCCAATGAGGATTGAATTGCACTGAACAAACTGATAGGATTAGCACTCTTTGAACGATTGAACATCTTGGCTTGCCTGTAGCATTGCAACTAAAATGTGCTTCTCTATTTGTACCACCGAGTGTTTACTTTACACACACTGACAAATAGTCATTATGGCAATTGGACCATTCTGCCTGTTAAATTAGCAAATTATGTAATGTACAAAGCATCAGAAAGGGTTCCATTCACACCACACCAAGTACACATCAAGTGCTTTCTTCCTAATGATAATGCTAATCGAGGCACATGTTCTACTCTTTCCTCTCCGCGTTGCCACTTTGCTTTAGCAAATCGTATTGACTCGCTTAAACTGATCGTATCCTTGCGTTTGTTGCAAACTCGGCAGCTTGCCCGTTGGAGTATCGATACCTTGCCATGAGTCATGTTTGATCAATCTGGCCACCAGTTTTTATTGCACTTCTAGTGGGATGAGTTAGTTACCCAGTGCACATTGCACTCTGTCTTGTTGGTTATTGGAACCAATTCGGAATGAATGCATATCAAGCACAAACGGCAAATGACACACGTGCACCGTTTGACTGGCTGGTGTGAACTTACTGCTTTGACATGTCCACTGTTGCGAAATCAACTTGGCACAGAAAGCAAGTGAAATGCGCGATGACAGCAATTGTTTAGTTAACTCGACACTGTCATCTTGACATGCAATCATTGTCTGGGAGTAGCCTTGCTTTCGCTTTTTCACAACCAATTCCTAGCATCGATGCAACTCACTGCAACATTCACTCGGTTAGGTCTGTGTGGCAAAGACAATAGACAAACAATACTCGCGCTCTGCTTTTGCACTAATGGCGAGATAAAGCCTTTGCAATTGACAAGAGCATCACCGAGCGATGTTACATGGGACGATTGAATAATTCGGTTCGGGTAGTGTCACAGTTGTGACAGCACTAGCAACTCACAGAACCGCCAAACGGCAACCAACCACTGTCTACTCAGATGTGTGCTGGCACCGGTATTGGCTCCGGTTATGGATCGGTCTTGCCAGAGGAAGCGGACCGTCCATGTGAAGCATGTTTGGCTGGAGTGGCGAGCAGTGGGCTGACGAATGTTCTCTCCTCTCGTCGTTGCCTCTGTGCGACTGCAAAAATCAATAATATTTGCCTTTTTAATAATGATCGCCCATTCCCCTCCCCTGATTTAGTACTAATTCTTCTAGCTCCATAGCGAGTAGACAATCGGCGGGAATAATATAAGGCGCGAGCATGCGGGAAATTGATGTTCAATCAAATGGCACTACAGAAGAGTGAGAGGGAGAAAGAGAGTCTGCCACAGAGCACTAGCACTAGCACGGCCAGTGGACGAGTGAGAATCGACGCACAAAGAACTTTGGTCGTCGGATGGATGTGCATGTGTGCCTGGATTGTGAGCAGTTCTGTGATTAATGCACTTCGAATGAGCATATTCTCCCAACGACCAACCAGGCCGTTTAGAGGCACAGGCCACTAGCAGTCAGCAGCAGCCAATGATGGCAGATAGCAATTGTCAATTCTTCTGGTCGTTTTCGTTTGATTCGATGCACATTTCTTTCGACTAAGACGATGCTCGCTTTTGTCGCGCGCTCGTTCCATTGCTTTCCATTTGCGATATTAACGTTTGCTAAGGTGCTTCAATTGTGAATCCTAGATTGCAACTTCACCGACAAATGCCGACCACCAACAGATCAAGACGGTGTCGACTATTGTGTTCAATTATCAGACAGCGTGCCCTAGCCACCAACACAGAGGCCTTCTTCTGTGACGCCTCTGCGAAGGCATCAATTGGCCTCTACAAAACAACATAATGACACCGACCAATATTCTGTGCTAATCGTGCCCTCCTCGTGGCCCTTGTGCACAATCCTCCCTCGTCACGTCCTTCCTGTTGACATAATCAAAAGATGAGCAAGAGAAAATGTTCGGAAGATGAAACCGACAAAGAAGAAGACGATGAAGACATTTGGGAGTCGAGTTCGATTCCGCTGCCGATTCAAACTTTTCTTTGGCGCCAAACCAGGTATGTCACCTAAGATATTTTTAGCCGCATCACCGTCAATGAATAATTCACATGTGATGCTCAAGACACCTCATGACTAAAGTGCACTCACACAAGCTCCAAATATTGCTTTATTATTTATCATTTCCATTAAACATTGATTTGTGCAAAATTAATTTGCTGTTTTGAGTTAGTCAATTAATGAATGAATATTATCAGATTAGGCAGAGATTGTGTTGATTTATCTAGTTTGACCATTAATTAACAGCAATTTTCTCTTAATTAGTCCTTTCATCCGGCCCAAAATCAGTCGCTTGCAAGATGCGGCTGCTATGGAACAACGAGAAGCTTGTAAATTATTCGAGAAAGTGCTTGTACAGAATATCCAATTTGGTCTTTCACCTAGTCTCACCGAAGCAATCCACAGTGTCAGCAGGTATCGTCTTTCATTGGTCAGTCTTGAGCATTGTTAGTGACTTTATTTTTCCTTAAAGGTGGCGTATGATAGTCGCTGCTTTGCCACATGTGATGCATTGTTGTGCTGCTTTGCTGTATACTCGTCGTAAAAGTTCCTTCGACAAACTGTCCGCATCAGAAACGAAACTTCTTTATACACTTCATTGGATTCTTCTCGATGCCGCCGAAGAATGTGCAGATGCTGAAAATGAGCGAGGAATTCATCGATTGCCAGAACACTACTTGCTGCCTATCACTACCATCCAGACATTTGTTTACTTATTTGCACCACTTATACCTCATCTCAAGCAATCGGACTTCCTCACTAGTTTTCGTCTTGAAAATGGATACAAGATATGGATACCTTTGTTCAACTACTGTCATCCCGAGTGAGTTTTACTTTTTCTCATATTTTTGCTTGTGTTGCTAATTCATCGATTGTAGGATTCCAAGTTTTGTCGCACATGCTCGGAAAAATAAATTTGATTCGTCTCGCATTGAAAAGAAGATTGCTGTTCCTAAGTTTGGTGATGTTTTTATTGGCTCAACTGATAAAGCTTTATCGAAAGGAGTTACCGACCTGCCTTGCCCAAGCATTCCATCTCACCCCTTGTCAATCAAGGAATCGCCGCCTGAATTAAGTAGAGAAGACCTTAAAAAGAAATTTGAATTCAACGAGAAAGACTTGACCGAACCAAGGTTGGCTACCTACCTAGATGTAGCAGTACTACGATGTTTGTTCACTTCACAATGGATTGAGGATGGAATCGACTGGGCACTAAGTTTCATTTATCGCCGACTGGAAGCTATTAGCAAGTCGAAAGACAAGAAGAAAACAGTTTTTTATCGCAGCAGTTCTTTACCAACTCCTAAACGGAAGATCGAGGAAAAATTTCTAGAAAAACCAGAATCAAAATCATGCCGTCCAAAAATCCGATTCAAACAACGAAAACAATTTAGACACGAGAGTGAATTCACAATTGAAAACTTCTTCTTTTAACGGAGTGCGACGATCTTCTTTCTCAGGACTTCCGGGTATGTTGTGTCTTTTTTCCTATATTCATGGACTTATTTTTTATATTTTATTTGATTGTCTTGCAGGACTATCGGGGTTTCAAGCATTGATAAGTAGTACTTCAAGTGCCTCATTCGGCCGACATGGAAGCGAAAAGGTTAAACACAAAAAGCAAAAAAAGCACGATGCTTTGGGCATTAAGCATGAAGGCAAGCAGAAATCGGATCAATATCTCAATAAAGAATCGAACAAAACAAAAAGTGATGATTTGAAGAGTAAGTCGAAATGTAAAAAGGATAAATCCACTGCCGACAGTCAAAACAAATTTGACTCGACTCTATATTTGCAAGAACGGCCGAACTCAGCTTCTGAATTCAAGTTTAGTTTCCAAAATCGAAAGACTTCTCTTTCGGAAGCTAAACTCATCGATAAGAATGACCAAAAAGGAAAATCGATGCCTTCACTGCATTTGATCGATAATAAGAGAGGCAGCTGTACTCTGATCGAATCGAACAAATTTCCATCCATTCACCTGATTCCCGAAAGTGCCAAATCGCCAGTTAAGACGATCGCTAGTGATTCCGTACACAACACACCATTTCCAATTATCACTATTACCGAGCACTCACCTGTGGCTTCGATACAGTTTTTTAATTGTGATTCCGATTCGAGAAGAGAATCAGATAATGCAGCGTCCAAGTACAAATTTTACATTGGTGATGAAGAAGAACCAGTTGGTTGCCCGCCTTGCCTTACTAGAAGCAAGACTGACACGGAAATCAATTACACCGTGGAGACCAGTGGCGAGTCGCTTGCGTCCATCAACTATGTCACCAAGAATGGGCAACTTAGTTTGGTGGTCATCTTGAAAGCCATTCATTCGATTACTCTCAAAGATTCTGTGTGCTCCATTCGTACCTGTCGACTAATCTTCAATATAATTAATAAGTTAATTAACCTGAAAATAATCCCTAAACACACTTCGAGCATGTACAAAAGTAAGTCTCTTCAGTGTTCAATTTATTGTTTATATTAAATTTGGATTTTACAGCTAAAAAACACAAAACTTATAAGCCAAATATAGAGAATCCAGAACTGTCAATTCATCATTTGTTTATGGACAGTCTCTTTCGAATTGTAAAACAATTGGGTTGTTCTCGAGGTTGTGGCGAAGGTCGTCGAGAGAATGAAGCTTTAAAGTTAAAAGATGCCGTAATGAAAACATTGAAGGTGCTCTATGAGTCGTCAGAAAACCATTTTTTGCAGTATTGTGAAATGCTTGTGCAAAGTCATCCGGTACAGGAAGTAATTGACATATTTCATGCCTTTCTTGGATTTTGTGCCGAAACACCTGCAATTACATCAGTTAGCACTCATCTGACTGCATTTCCTTATAAGAAAAGTCACGATCACTCAAGCGGTCACAAAAGTGGATATTTCAATAATTTTGGATTAGGTTTTGGAAACAAAGGTGAGCAAACTATTTGTAAGCAGGCCTAATATGAGACATTTCAATTTAAGCTAAGAACATAGTGGAAGCAATTATCATCAAGTGTGTTTTCAAACCATTCATCATGAGAATGGTACTTGTTCAGAAGGAACTCAAAGTTCAGGAGAATATGTCATTGTATTGTGAAATTAGACAATTTATCTCATACGTCCGGGATCATCATGGTGGCGTTTTTCGAAACGTATGTTATTTGCAATATAATATAGATTTTTATTGATCAATTTGTTTTCAAATAGACTGCATTGAACGGCCTTATCGAAAGCACCAAGTTCATAATGAAAAACGAACAAGCACATACATTTTCAAAGTCTTTGAGGGGAACCACCTTTATTGCATCTTCAGCTTCTCAATCTAATTTGCCTTTTAATTTGAGTGATGTCACTGAAAAACTGCTACATAAAAAGCTAAATTCATTAACGCCGAAACCGAAAATTACCCCTCCAAGCAATCGAAGTTCGGACCTGACAGATTGGGCGGTATCAAACGCAAACGATATTCCTTGCCAACGATCGGGCTCGCCTATTCCTGATGATGACATTTTCTTCAAGAATGATAAAGGTTTGAGAAAAATCAAATTGGAATTCAATATGGGGAATTGGTTCAAAGTTATAGAACTTGAACTATTTTACCCTTAAGTTGAATAATTTTACACGCAAAAATGACAGTTTTCGCAATTGTTTTTTTTAATTTCAGATTCACAGTCCGACAAATTTGTCCGAAGAGGAAGTTTTAATCGCCAAACACTGAAAAGTAAGTAAAACAGCTTTTTGTATTAAAAATCAGTTTTGTATTGCTCTTCAATACAGATTATCCAATTCCAAACCAAATGGGTTTAAACACATTTAATCAAAAATCGACATTCTCCAAAGCAAAGAAACGGATGGAAGACCAATTTAGAAATGTTTTTGGGAAAAACAAAATGAAGCAGAACAGTTTTGAGGATACGCCAGATTTATCTCGTAAAAATTCTCTGGAATTCGAACGAACTAATTGTGGCCATCAAGAAATCACAATCAGAATGTCTAAAACTGTGCCTTTACAAATCCTAAAAGACGGAATGCTTAAATTTCAATTTTTGCTTGAATCGTGCACCCCTGGAACAATTCCTGATGCTCAATTGGTTGCTGCAATGTTGGATCTAAAAGCACCAGTGATCGCTCGAGCTGCTTTTCTTGTCGAATGTTGTCATTTTGTTCATCGGTGCAATCGAGGCCAATGGCCAATTTGGATGCGTATGAACTTCAACTTTTTTCGTCCTTCTGGAATTGGCACGGGTGCGAGGAGTTCTCAAACTGTCATTAAAAATCGAGCTTCTACAACTTTACAAAGAGCAGCTGGGAGAACTTTTTATCAGTGGGGAGAACTTTTGTCCTCTCGGTTGGAAGATTTACTTCAAAGCGACATTGAGTATCAGAGTTCGATGGTTATGACGAACACGATTGACGATGGTCGCCGTTCGAAGCAATCTGTCCGATTGACTCCCGAAGACGACGACTTTTTGAGCGTACCAGCAATTCAGAAAGAAAACAGTTGTCCATTGCCTTTAAAATTGATTGCTTGCCAATTGTTACATGAGATAACCACTTTTTTACGCGAGACTCATCAGTATTTGCCTTCAAAAAGCTCCCGTCGATCATCCCTTGTTGCCCGTGAACGTGTGACGAGTGTAGAGGCAAGACCACCAGTCAACACCAACCGCCGATGGTCAATGGCCCTCAGTAATGTTCCTCCTGGTGGAGCTGGGCATAGTTTAATTTCCTTGGCCAACTTAAGTGGTGGCTCAACCGGACTGCATATTCTGGACCATTGTGCCAACATCCACTCAGATAGACGAATTAGTTTTGTTTTGCATGAAGTTGATACTGAAAATGATTCTAACAGTACAACCTCCAATGGTTTGTTTTATAATTAGTTTTCTAAGTCTTAGTTGCTAAATTTTTTCTCATTAGATGACTTGTTACATGAGAAGAAACGCTTGTCTCAAGTAGGAATATCGAACTTACTTAGAAGATCTACTGGTAGCGGCCATGAAAGTTTTAAAAGAAGGAGTATTAAGTTGAAAAAACCCGACAAAAGGAACACTTCTAAGCTGCGTTCTGCTACTTTAATTGAAGATGACTACAAAAGTGATATGTTTAAGCGATCGAATTCCTTACGGTCTAGAAGGAAAATAAGTGGAGTTTCGGAAAAATCTGACACTTCCGAAAGATTTTCTGGTATTACTTTAGTTCTTAGGTTCAAAATCCTATGATATTTTTATTTTCTTTAGGTGAAGAATCTCCTGGGCTTATGTCTGACGATGGTCAATTTGATTCTCCTATTGATACTTTGGACGCGAGTGATGCGGAGATAACAACAAACATTCCATGGCTCAAAATTACCACATGTTTTTCAAAAGCGCTGGATTTTTCTTGTCAACATAGTTGCTCTTGTTCGGGCAATTGCTACAAGAAAGTGATCAAATCTACCTCTTACTTGATAAAGGAAGTTCAGCGCATTTATGAGAAAGATGTTCAGTCATTCATCGATACCGACACAATTACCCAACGGTTTATCGATGACAAAGAAGATGCTGCTCGCAAAGAGAAGAAACTAAAGAAAATTCTTATGGGTCATTCTTCTCCTTTGAAAAGGAAGACTTCTGGTAATGCTTTGCTTTGTATTTTATTTGTTTAATTTATTTTCTCTCGCCAGTAGGACACAATATGGAGAAAATTGTAGAGCGTGAAAATCATGGTCATAGTATGTACAGCAGTACAACTGCTTTAGTACACAACACGGTGGATATTGAACTTGGCCTTTACGAAGCAGAAGATCCTAAAGGAATATTTTCAGATGTTCTCAGTTATAAGATGGAAATTAAACAAGAAGAAAATTTGACCTTGCTTTATATTGTGAATCAAGTGAAGAACCCATTTCACTCGATTATTTCGATGATGCTCAAAAGTGCTTTAATACTGAACAAAGCTCAGTTCGAATATTTGCTGAATATATCATGGAATTTAGTAATAGACGAAGATATACAAATATCATCTGCCGCGTCAGTTGCTGTTATCCTTTGTTCTCTCAAATGTCCAGAACTGGTCATCGAACTACTCACCAGAGAGCTTAGCCATTCTAACGTGGACGTTCGTGTCAATACAATTTATAAATTTTACAAGGTAAATATTAGATAGTGTTTACTATTTACTGTAAAAACTTTATTTGTACTTACTTTTAGCTTTGGTGCAATCGTTACCAATGCTGGCAAAGGTTAGAAGATGGCGCGCAACTCTCTCTGAAATTACCTCCAGCAGCCATCGAATTCACACTTCCCTCTCCTAGAGTGGCCCTCGAGTGCAAACCCGTGGTCGATCCTCCATACATGCCAATTGTTAAAACTAAGGTCGACGAAGTTGCTATTAATCAGGAACCCGCTATCCAAAAGTCGTTTGTTGCCGCCACCAAAACTCGACGGAAACAACAGATTGAAATGGTTACTCGAGCTTTACAAGAGCAAGAGGACAAATTGCGTGAAGAGAGGGAGACATATTGTTTTCATAGTGTTCCAGTGACTTTGCAAGCCTCATATGAACCAGCTTTGTACCACACAGTTGAAGATCATGACGACAACGATGATGACATTGAAAGAATTCCATTACATCACATGCAGGTGGCACAATGTTTCTTTCCTTCGAGTTTAACTACCGCATCTTTATTGATAATAAACTTATTAGAAGATAATCAAGTTAATTCAGAAGGAAATGCAGTATACGAAATTGCCTATAAAATAACTTGGCAATGTTTAACAGAAGAGCCTGCATTATTTCTTCGCAATTTACTTGAGAAATTGACCCGCGAAAAGAAGTCGATAATCATCCAAACTATCCGTCGATTGCTTCGTTTTTTGCCTCGTTTGCCACCTCAAGCTGCTTTCACACTCTATAACTACTTGATAGGATTCATCATGCATCATGTGCGGACCCCATACGAAGACTCGCAGGAAATCATCGCTTCAGTAATGACAGTAATCTGGCTTATTGTGCCAAATGTTTACGGTCTTTTTCTCAAAGACCTCAAGCAAATATTACGCAAAGAACAATGCGACGCCACAATACTTATCACTGCCAATGTTCCAAGTGCCAAAAAAATTATCGTCCATGGACCCGATTCCAGTTTGATTCCTTCACAGTTTCCTATTCACGAAGATACTCAATTCTCTCAGATATTGACTGATAGTCTCGATTTCTTCGGGATTGATGAGTCAAAACATAACGAATATTTTCTAGTCGACACAAAAACTAATCAGATTCACAACTTGAATGCTTTTGTGCGTGATTTTTACTTCTTTAAACGGTCTCAATATCCACAGATATCACTTGTGCACATGAGCCCATCTGAAGCGTTCGATAAATTTCAAAGACAGGCGTTTACTCTACAATTTACCGAATTGGGAAAGGTTTGTTTGTGTCATTTAATTTTATTTTTAGACTGACTCATTTTCAACACATTTTAGAGTTTAATGAGTTTATCACTGATAAAAACTTCTTTTCTTGGAATTCAACGAGTTCTATTTTTGCATGAAGAGCTTATGAAATTGCCTTCGTTTCCTCGAAAAGCATTAGAAACCAATTTAACTCTTTACTCTGGTCCAATGGGCAAAGAGGTTTTGGGAATTGACACTTTGCACAAAATATCCTGGGTTAAATTGGTCTCACGAATGTTCGAAGTGACATCTGGATTTTTTGCCGAATCTTCAGATATTCATTTGTTTTTAAATGTTGTCAATGGAACACTTTTGTTACACTGTGAAGATGCGTCCATTCTGAGACTATGCATGGCCACTTACATCAATGCCGCACATCAATTCAAAAATATTTTTGCAACAAATGGTTATTTGCTCATCGTCCAGCCAATGGTCCAAATATATGCCAACCATCAAACTAATTCTCTTCTTTGTCGCACAATCGAGTTTGTCTTCAAGCAATTTTACATTCTTCATCGAAAGCCCTTCGTACTACAAATGTTTGGCGCTGTAGCTCCATTACTAGACACTGATGCTGCTAATGCGACATATGGCACTGCCTGTCAAATCCATCCACGAGCATTTTTTCAACTTTTGCAATCACTCGGTCAATATACAGCCGATCCATTGGACATTCTCGAACTGGTAGAAGCAGAAAAGCCATTAAAGGTTAGTATACTAACTCATTTTGTATGAATACATTTTAATTAAAAAAAATATTTTTAGGCATTAGATTTTTGCTATCAAATGGACTCAGAAGCATTGACTATCTTAGATTCAATATCATTATGCGTCACAGTCATTTCCTATGCTTCAGATTCAGACCGAGGTCACCAAATGTTAACTGTTCTCGATGCTATTTTGCCTTATCATTTAAAACACATGCAATCTTTGACTACAAAGAAGGAAACTCCAGGAGGACCTAGAACAGAATTACAAATGATTCATAGTATTTCTGTTTGCATGAAAACTTTAATCTATAATTGCGAAGCTCTTACAAGGTTCGTATTATATTGATTTTTATAATGTTAATATATAATCTTAAATAAATATTCTGTCCTACAAAGAAATTACACTGGACCACAAAAGTCAATGGACATTCGTGAGACAAGTTTTAAAAATGCTTCGACGCAATTTGAAATCGACGAAGATAGTCATTCAAAGTAGGTTTAATTTAAATTCTAGATTTCAATTAAAATAAATTATTTATTTTAGATATAACCCAGATGGCTATTATTCGTCTCAGAAGTATAATGCAGAGCTTGATGATGGCGAATTGAGTCGTCTCGAGTACAGAAATCCTCGTGATCTTTTACTTAAAATTGTATCTGAATTTTTAACCAGAAGTACCGCAAGATTATCTGATTTAAGCAAAAAAATTCCTGACTTGCATCAGAAAAACTCAAGTTATGAACTTTTGGATGTTAAATGTCATCTCCGTTTGGCAGAGATTGCTCATAGTTTGCTAAAGTTAGCACCGTACGATCCCTTAACAATGGCATGTAGAGGTTTAGTGAGGTACGATCTGGGTGGTGTTGGATCATTATTAGATAAAATTAAATGTTTTATTATTTTAGGTATATGAATGAAATTTTACCAAATTCTGAATGGAGACAAGAGCAAATGAGGCCTGCCTTAATAATGGTTCTGAGACGACTTGACAAAACATTTACAAAGATATCGAAAAAGTCTGCCATTAAGCGAACCACAGATTGGGATGCTGCAAGACGATTACTTAAAGGCGTGTACATGACTTTCACCAAGCATCCTTACATTGTTCACCTTCCACATCTTAAATCTCTTATTACCGTTTGTCAAAATATTATTCTTGGCGATCTTGCTCTCAATTTATCCGACTCATCATCAACTTTTTCTTCCTGGACAGTTGCCTTGTCTCAAGCCCCTCCTCCTGGTAAGTGCATATGACATATGTTTAATTCGTGACCTTTTTAAAATTTTCATTTTTCAACTTTTCCAAAGGATTTACTTCGGTGGCAGTTAGACTTATATCATTGCAAATGGTTCAGCTTGGGGATTCTCAATCTTTGGAAACACTTTGTAGTGGGGCATTTTCATCTCCTGAAAAGAGCGAAATTTATCTGATGAATATGATTTATCCATTATGCGTTCGAATCACCAGTGGTTTAAAAGATATTCCAAAACTAAGACAGTGCGATATAAATTTCATTTTGAATATAATTCTTAACATTTTGAAACCAATCACTGCAAAACCAGGCAAAGGAAGCGATTCCTCACAAGTTGGAATGCAGCTCAAACAATTTTCATTACAGCAAATTGGGTTTTTAGGTAAGCAACTACTACAAAAACTGGTGTTTTATATTTTCTTTTTCTTTTTAAGGGCTTAAGATTTTAATTAGCTGTTTTGAGAAACAACTTACCACTGAATGGTATCGAATATCTAAATGCATTCGTGATCTTGCAGATAAGCCACACTTGATTGGTGCCACGTTTTGGAACTTCTTAGATTTTGTCTCCACATATCGAACACCTTTATTCGTTTTGATTTTGCCATACATTAAGTGTAAATATCTTCTAAAGAATTGTGATAATGAAATTGAACGCACTTATCAAGTCAAAATATGCGAAAAGCTAAGTGGGGCAGGTCTTCCTTTAAATCGATCGAAAGGCAACTTATTCGTTTCTCTTGTGACCGAACTCAAAACGTTGCGCGAAGAAATAATTCGCCGGAAAAATAATCCGAATATAGATGAACGTAGCCGATCAATCATCCAAGAACCAAATAGCACAGCAACTAGCGAGAAACCCGAGACCAGTGGCCATCGATTGAGTTTTGCTTTTTCCCAGATTGCTGCAAGTGCATCGAAATTGTCTAACATAAGTTCATCGAATTCAAACACAGTCGTTAACCCATTGCAAAGTAGTGCAAGTGAGGCGCCGGTTTCTTCGCCAACTTCCACAAAATCGATTTTGCTTCGTGGTCTAAGTTTTCGCCTTGGTTCAGATTCTCGCAGATTAGCATCTAGAGGCTTGAGTGTGAAGTTGGCTTCCAATCAAACTGACAAAAAAATGTTCACTCGCCGCACAAGTTATCCAGACCATTCGGAAAGCACAGAAAAGACAAATGGTGAGTCTTTTTTTTTGGTTGAATTATTTAGTTATCTGACGCCGGTTCGTTATTTAATAGAATGTTTAAAGGAATCGCATTCCACGCACTCGGAGCCCAAGTTGAACCGAAGATTAACTGTGCTCGGAAAGAATTCTCGAATTATTAGTCCTGGTTCCTTAAGTGGAGAAACCTTGAATGAAAATGACGAATGTCAAGAAGCAGATATGAAAAACTTGAACTTGAACAAAGAAGAACTGATTCCCCTCAAATATCGTCTTCAAAGGCAAAAAGTTCAAAATCGTAGATCTTTTAGATTAAGAAAAACTCCCCGAACTAACGATCGAACAATTTTTAAATCTGAAACTATAGACAACGGTGACGACCTAAAGCAACATAGTTCTATAATGAAAAAGGAGAACGAATCGACCACATCGTCTCCCAGTTATATTAGTGGTGGACAGAGTTTATTGTCTTCCCCACAAGAACGCGAATGCAACAACGACACCAATGGAAATATTAATTCTATTTATGAGACTTTGAACGAAAAAGCCGCTCTGCTCAACTCGATCGAAAGTCAAGGAAATAGTAACAAAATCAACAACAACACCGAATATCCGATGCGTGTGATAACCGACCTAAGTTTAGCTTTAAATTCAAATCGACGAAATACAAACGAAAGCACTACCGCCTTATCGCCATTTGAAAAGACACTCACAACGTTACCTTTTGCCGATGAGGACGTTTGACCTCAATTAATTATAGTTCCTTTTTAGTTAGTGAATAGATTTCTCTGTATGCAACTAAAACGTCCATTTTGGTTCAATTTTGACCCTCAAGATTGAACCAATGCCATATAGCTTTACAAAAGACCCGTCGAACAAAAGTACATCTCTGTTGACAAATTTGTCTTAAACCCTTATCAGCAGCCGTCAATGGCCAGTTTGTAATCTCTCGCCACTCATTGTACAACTAGCAATCAAAGTGACACAATGTTTCCGTATCTTCGTTTGAAGATGACTTCACTATTTATACTCGATATATATTTTCAATTACTTCATCTCATTCATCTTTCACATTCTCATCACAACCATCCAACTTTCTAAATGAACTTATCCTTTCGACTTTATTCCAGTCGAGCGACTAATGGAATCAACTTATTAGTGATCTCTTATTAATTGACAAATGTTATTTACAATTTGTATTGCAATTTCTCTACTGTTCATTTCTGGTTCATAGGTTTATGTTATTTATATGATTTATTTATATGTATTATCAATTAATGGTTCGATTCATTTTATCTACAGAAGGCAAGCTAATTCAATTCATTCACCCTAGAGGAATAGAATTTGAACATCAACGCTGTATGAAAAGTCTGCTATTACAATCTTCTAGAATGACTACTTATACAAAACGATTCCTATATATCTTGCTTTGTTTTTCTTGATCTTGTTAGCATGACCGTTAGCCAATTTTCAGCTAACGAACATGCATCTTAAATCAGTTTTTTTGTATTTTAACCATAACAAATTAAATATTTGTTCGATCTTGTTACAGATCTAAAGATTGGGGTTTTTCTTTAAGGTCTTTAAGGTCAATTTTCAATCAGCCTAGAGGTTGTCATGACTCATGAGTTATTAACTTGTTATGATACTGTGTGGTTGTTTAATGGCGAACTGTGTTATAACAATATTGACAAGGCTAGTGTCATCTCGACGCGAAATGCTCAAATTGGCTCGAACTTGCTCAAAGGTCCAGACATGGCTTCGCGTTATGTACTGGACAGAAGCAACAAATGCACAGAGCGGGTCTATTGTAGAACTGTTATGCGAACTCGATGTCAACGTGCCTTTCGGCGAAACAGGCCTAACCCGGGCCAGTCAATGTCAACTAAACCTTTCAAGCTGTCTCACAGTGGTCTCAATGCCTCAACTCCCCCTTCACCATTTGTCATGCCTTGTAATTTTGAATCAAGCCAACGCTCTCTACTCTGACAGGCTTTAGTACTGGTCACTCACTGCTTGCTTAAGCAACACAACATTCAAGCTTAATTGACCACCGTGTCGAACTGAATTATTTCTTAGCCTATAGTTTGATTCGAGACGATTTACGCGACCATCCACTTGTCTCACCTTTCGTCCTTAGACTGACTGAGATATGGAAAGGAGTTGAACTGGCATGGAAATTGCTTACCTCGTTAACCGTTCTCGTAGAATCGATTACTTGACAGAGGGTATTGTGCTAGTTGGAGCATGCATTTTGGTCAAGTAAAATCAAGACTAAGGTCATGAGTGTTATGAGTTGATTGTTGGACTATTGCAAGTTGCAACAGCACCGTAACGTTAGCACAGCATAAATCTGCCTGGAATGTCCTCCGAAAGGGTCCTTTGTTGTGAAATGGCATTCTAATGCCATTAAGGGACTATCAACCCACAAGCAGGCGCAACAAGAGAAGTGCACAAAAAGAGAATCAAATTGCTGTGGCAACGTGCCTTCATTTAATAGCTTTCTCTGGTCTCGATTGATCGTTAGCGGAGTGAGTCTTTGCACGAGATGGCACAATTACACAAATAGAAATGGAGCCGAACAAGTGCGTGCAACCATCGAAAGTGCTCGCAACTTGTCAGCAGGGTCTTGAGTCAAAGTTGGCCTGAAGCTGTAGACGAAATGATAGCTCAGCAGAGGATCGTCGTGTGGTGTGCTGCCGATAGCCACTTGCCACAATGACTCGATCGAGTCAACTAGGCACCAAATGCATAGATCGCCCATTGATCGAGCCACCTGTATGGGATCATTAACGAGGCAATCCTGCCCTGTCCGCGACTGCATCGTCCACCGATCTCATGTGTCCATCACAGCAATCTTGTTCTTATCTTAGGACTACTTGATGAACATCATCAAAACCGAAAGCAAATTTAGCATTTAGTTGTGTGCCTTCGTTTAGCCTAGGGAGAAGGGACTGCCACTTGACTGACTTGTTACTATTGCGAGCACATCTAGCTTTATGAGCCTGCGAGGACAGCACAAACTAATCTACGGGAACGTAAACTTGAACAGTCGATCGGCTTGGCCACGGTGCATCGGCATCATCTTCGAATAGATGGCCACTGCCGGAGAAGACGAGGAAAGTGGCCACGTATTTAGAAAGGGCGGGAGAGAAGCCCAAACAAACTGAGACGGGAAGAGCCCTCTCCGTGCCATAATTACCACCACCAGCAGCGACAGCATCCCATTATTATTATCGCAGTAATGGCAGTCATCGAAACTGGCTCGCACTCGGCCAGGCTTGCCGCATGCAGCTCTGTAGCCAGTTCTGCAGTTGTGTGAATTCAAATTTTGCCCTCCTTTCTGTCAATGCTCTGCTGGCCGTGCTCACCCACTGTCCATTCTTGCCGACAGTCCAGGACTGTTTGTGTACCCCCGCTACCGT
This sequence comes from Rhizoglyphus robini, assembly GCA_023373905.1. Lineage (NCBI taxonomy): Eukaryota > Metazoa > Arthropoda > Arachnida > Sarcoptiformes > Acaridae > Rhizoglyphus > Rhizoglyphus robini. Next base: position 3,070,928 of record JAKIJQ010000007.1, on the reverse strand, counting down.
GGTCACTTGTGCCTCGAGCTGGCCACAAGTGCACGTCCCAAGTGGCTGAGTAGCGCCAATTCGGCTCACCTTAGTCTGCCTCAGTTCACTTGTTGCACCCCTCTCGTCTTTACCTGCCAGCACTTGCCTGCTTGCACCACAGCAGTGCGCTGACAATTGCAAGGCTTCACACAGCAGCACAGAATCGACCTTGTCTACATACGTTCTCATTTGCTTTTGTTTCGTCTGTCCTCAAACCATTTGTCGCTAATGAGAGGAACAAATTAGCCAACTGTGCATTACATTACCTCATTACTTCATTACATTACACTTCTCCAATAGTGATCACCGAAAACCGAGACAATGTCGTGATTTGAGGTCCCTGTCCGGCCATAAAAGGAATCGTCTCGGCACGAGGGTGCATCATCAATACAATCATCATCAAAATCATATAATTGTTTCCATTCGTGCCAATGTGTTCACCTGTTGATATTTTTATGTGACGGGCCACTTGTTCCCTTTGGTGATCGAGCCCGAAGAGTTTTGAAAATCCTGCTCAAACTATTTTTATTTAGTGATGGCTACCGATTTAAGTGATGTGCTCAAACAAGGATATTTGCGATGCAAAAGTCGCTCTGTGGGTTTGTGGCAAAAAAGATGGATTGTATTGCGAAACACTTCTAACAAAGGGCCTTGTCGTCTGGAAAAATATATAGACGAGAATTCCGCCCGTAATGTTGACCAGCACAAAGTGCAGCTCCTCACAAATGTGTCCGCAGTGAATAGACTATCATCGAGAAAGCATTCATTCACAATCGACTTTCATGATGGAACGAGCAAAAGTTTCGCGTGTGACTCAGGTTTGTTCACTATGCTAATTACCTTCCAAGCTAAATATCTTTGAATGTTTTAATTCTCATCAACAGAACTTGAGGCAGACAACTGGGTCAAGTTGGTCACTCAAGAGTGTTTCCTCCCATCGTCTGGCATTGCCAATGGTGAACCTGATATCCTTAAACCTGGAATTCAAAAAGAACTCCAGGAACAGTTCCGATTATATCTTATGCCTTCATCAAAACTCGAATTTTTTGGGGACTGTTTACTTCAAGTGACTCATGAAAATATTTATATATGGGATTTAGTCAACCCTAAAGTCAAGCTATGCGCTTGGCCTCTCACTGCCTTGCGGAGATATGGTACAATATTTAAATAGATTGAGCGAATTTATGTTTAATTTTGTTTGTCTAGGTTCCGATCTGACTAAATTCACGTTCGAAGCTGGTCGTCATTGTGTAACAGGTGAAGGAATGTTTATCTTCCACACCCTAGAGGGCGAAAAAATCTATCGCAAAGTTCATCAAGCGACACTGGCTATTGCTGAAGCTCATCAAAAAATGAAAAAACAAATAATCCCTAGTCTAGCAAAAGAAAACTCTTTCAAGTCTTGTCCGGAATATAAATATACTTCTTCCAAAATGAACTCCGACTTACCTTTCAATGAAATTATTTCTCAATCAGAAACAAGTCACGAGCACGTCAGTTGGTACAACTCGGACAATGATTCTGACGTTACTGCTTCTGCAAGTGAAGTATACAGTCATTCACATATCGAGTCGCAATTTCCAATGAATCAATCATCTCATATGTTTCAAACTGCCAACTGAGCATTATTCAAACGATCATTCTGGTTCAAAGAAACTTGGAATGCATCAAGATGAACCTTCACTATTTTTTTTGTATTTAGTAATGCCAACGCGAACAGTCAGTTAATTCTTGGACCAATGGTTTGGTGGAGAAAACGAAATGTGATAAATAGTCTTCGAATGTCTCCATTTATACCACGGTGTTACAAATCTCGTCCTACTATTGTGTGCCAATAACTGTGGAAACATGCATTATTGCTATAGACGAAATATAATCTATAGAATCTTTTAGAAGTCATGTCGGCAAGACCATAATAGCCAGTATTAAGTCCATAGTGACCAATGTTCGTTGTCAGAGCAGTGCAACCTCCTCACGTGCCTCACCAACTTGTGGACGGTAGCACACCCCCCATACCTCGCGCAAAAGCATTTTTGTATTCAACTTGTAAATACAACTAATAAATACATTGCCATTTAAGTTAATTTCAAATCATTGCAATTTCTGACAATTTGTCGAACGAAACAGGTCGAATATATACGATTGCAATTGGAATTTATTCAATGCTGATGATACTATTACATTGAATCCATTAGAAATGACAATGAAGCTCCAATCAAATCGATTGGTCAATACAAAATTGATTGAAATAAATAATATCAAGCAACCATTTCAGTTGCTATATAACAATATACAAATTTATGTACAAATGAGGTATTCTACACGTGTCAGTGGAGTGCACTAACACATGAAAATTGCAACATGCAAGATGTCAAGTTCTGTTGTGATTGCATTTGATTGAGTTGGTCATGACATTCATTTATTTCTCATTAATTAGTTGGATTTCTTCTCAGATTTATCATTTGGCATACTAAGGCACATTAGTAATGCAACATCACTCGAGATAATTCATCAAGGTATCTGTGGTCATTTTATCTTGTAAAAATTAAAATTTTGAATTATATCGGCTTCTTAAAAGTAGTTGTCAAGCAGCGGACCTCAATTCTTTAAAAAGTTACTTTTTTTGCAATAATCAATAACAAATGTACATAGTCAGTATAGACAGTCGATAAAGCAATCACTTAAAGGATGTTCTTGAATGAATAGAAATCTAAACATGAGTTCTGAGAATGCATTATAAAAGCGGTAACAAATATGACAGATGACATCACATGTGTTCGCAATTGTGTGTTTAGACTCGAAATGAGTCTAGTGTTGGTTCGAAATAAAATGATGCCACCCGTATAATACAAAGGAGTCAACGTGTTAACAATAATGAAAATGGAAATAAATAAAAATAAAAGCCGTTAAGAATAGAACATAAATGGTTCATTCTCAATTCTGGTGCAGTAATGGCAACGGCGAAGGTAATCCATATATATCACAATGTAAAGACCACATAGCAGTTATAGTTGCGAATATTCGCTTGGACACTAATGTTGATTCAATAAGCAATTCGATTTCCATTGATTCGTGTCCCATGAATTTAAAAAATAATAATTTGACGTATAAACTATTCCAAATATAGAAGCAATTTGACAGAGATTTTAAATGATGATGGAAGTTTGAGACTCGAGTAATTGGCGACAAAAAAAACGATACAACAAATATAAATAAACTAATCCGATGGATGTTCAGGACAAGATCGATTCACCTCGAACCAGGCGTCAATGCAGCTAGACAAAAAAATGAGTCAACTAAGATTTTTTAAAATTGATAACTTACTGTTTGTGATATATGCATAAGCATGGAAGACGAGCTATCTTGTTCCCTTTTAACATCTCTTCTAAACATATCACACATTCTTCTTTGTCTTCATTAAGAATATCCTCTAAAAAATCAGTTTTAAAAATGCCTTACATAAGTAATTAAAATTTCCATACCGTTATAATTGAGAGGAGGTTTAGTAATGCACATAACCAGGTGGCATTCAACGTCATCAGGTAAAATAGTTTTCGAACAAAAGGGACATTTAAAACCTAATTTAATTTGACAGTTGTAAGTTAATTAGACATGAATGGAATACATAAGAAACATTCTAAACTAAATCAGATTTACGAGTCATGTTAAACATAACACATATATTGAACGAGCAATGAGTTAGAACTAAATCAAATTAGTAAACTAATAACAAGTATATATTTTGATTAGTAGATAAACTGTTTTGGTTAATCTAAGAATAGAGTAAAAAACAAAACAAAATGTAATTACCGTTAAATGGAAAAAAGTGTACAGGAAGTGAATGAGCAGTAAAGCCAAATGAGGCGGACAAATTGTCATCATTGGATGACATCGAAAGAATATCAGACGGAGAGGTAGGAGACATACCGAATGGTGAGAGAACATCGATGGCACTAGAATGAGACGGTCTAGTATCGCCTGTAAGGACTGCAGTCAAGCTCCGAGCCCGTTGCCGCCAATCATTATTACGACCATTATTTAATTGGTCTGGGTCATTTGAACGACTATTATTTCGGAAGGGTGTCGATGATGGAAATGAACCACTAATGGTGGTTGAATTTTCTTCGGCTTGAACAACCCGTGATGGACTATTTGCAGTACTTTGTTTAGATCCCATTGTTGGTTGATAAATCACAAATAACAAACAAAATAGAATAGATTAGAAAATTTATAATCACGTTTTTGAAAACTTGACTGTTCGATCTCGTGTCATTTGGAACAAATAATCAATGTTGAACTTCCGATAATAAAATGTTGCCAATGTTTGATTACATCATTGTGGGAATCATATAAACAAAATTGACGGATGATCAAATAAACTTTCTACTACTAATAAAGGCCAGTATAGTGTCGAGAAGCAGGAGTTTGGTAGAAAATTGGGTTGGTTATTTAAATGAGATGATAATGATGACTTTAAGTTGGAGATCAATTCGATTCATTTACAGTAATACGAAATTGAACGACGTATATTGAGAAGCTAGATAGCATGGATATATTGTGCTCGACTATTATTAGAATAGCGAGGTGGTAGCAATGTTGCCGTTGCAGTCCTATACTCTCCAGCAGTTGTCGTCAACAAAATTTGCCTCGATAAGAGGCACAGCATTCAAAGGGAGAGAGAGATGTGGATGATAAAATCGATGAAGACGTCACAAAAGGGATGCGGCAAAAAAGGTTTGCACGGATTTTGCTAAAAGTTTACTTCTTTATAAAATTGGACTTCACTTCAAGCTGGCGGAAACATGAATGTCAATGCATGATTAGAAACATCCACTGAACCATTGTTGACAGACACCAGAAATGATGAGGTGATTGATGGCAACTTGTGTGATGACAAGGATGTACCTAGAGTGGCAGCCTTACATGGTCCAGAACAGACATGATCATGACACGAGTGGCTAGAGCCACTTGGGGACAGTCGACCAGACCCGAAATGTACAAGCGAACGGCGTGATTGCTTGTCGAATGGAGACGAGAAGAGCCAAACAAAAAGACACCGAAGAGAAGGCACAGTGCACTGTGGGAGACGAGGACAGCGGCAGTGCGCCAGTATGCACTTGCCACAGCCGGACGCTGTGGTTGGAGCACTCAACGGTGATCAAGTGCTCAAGTCCACTCGCGCCGGTGACGTCGCTGGGCGCTATTCATTTGCCAATTGCCACTTGTGGGGACACTTTCGCTTACTCATACTCATACCCTATACCCGAGCAGTACCTATTTGTTCAATGATTAATGCTGGCCCACAATGACCTTTGTGCTCCTCTCCACAGATTGGTCAAATAGAAAGCACTTGAAATGACATTGAAGTGTTCGTGATATAGTCTGATAGGAGTATGCTTTCTGTGCAGTATGATTTACAGTAGCAAGTTGTTCTATTACCAATTTGGTGAACTGTGTTCTCTTTAATTTCTTTCTTTCACTATTTGTATGATCTTAATAGTAATAGTCCAATTAGATTGGACAAAATGGCCCTGCCCATTGTACAACTCGTACATGTTATATGTGCTTTATTGTCTGTGAGCAATAAAACAGTCGAAACCTTATCAAGCTTAGCACCAAACGTCGCATTGTTTACCTGATCTGTCTGATCTAATGACTTTTCTAATGAGTCATTAGTGGTTGAGTAATCATTTTCTCTTTGCAAAAGCGAACCGCGCACCGAAACCGAGAACGTTTAATCGCATTTGAGAACTTTGCAATATATAATGGAGTAGTAAAAGTAGTACAAAGTTGAGAATTGGTTCATAAATATTTGAATGAACACGTGTTGCCTCGGGATGGTTCGGATGCCAATGATTGTTGTGTATTTGGGAAATGAGTTTAATGAAGTGATCCGTGACCATTTCATTCAATAGAACATAGATCAAGTACACTGGTGTCAAAGTCAATTGGTTGTCGTGGTTTTGGTGTGGCCAATTGCGCCTGACCAGGTAAGGCTTTGTGTTGGTATAGTAGCGCAACCACTGTCTCACTTTGGCTAGTTGCTGGTATTTTGGCGCTAAACCACTGCTGAACCATATTGGCCAAGCGATATTAATGGCCTTCGCACAGGCAACCTGGCCACTACGGAGGACAGAAGTGGCAAGCACCTTTGATAGCTCCTTCTATTTACCTGCCAATTTGATTCGTTTGGCCAAGTCTCATTAGACCAGTGGTACCTTGTAGTGTTGGTGGTTGTAGTTGGATTCTGAGTGTCATGCAAGTAAGCAAGCACAAGACAAGTAAAACCAAGCAATACTTGCAAGCCAACTGATTCGTCACCGCCTTCACTAAACACCAACGCAAATTTAAGCTTGGTCATCGCGAAGCGTATTTGTCTATGCTCTCAATGTCCATTATTCAATAATAGAAACATCGTTTGTCGAAGCTGTACGAAGCAAAATTGCACCGAAAGGCCATTTAAGGAATGTTCGCAAAGGATAAGCTTGCAAAGTCGAACTATTTGGTGGATTGAGGTGCTCAAACTCTTATTTTTGATTATCTTAATGCAATCCAACTTCATTGGTTGCGACCTCTCAAGTTCAGCAAGATGTCTTCAATCGATGGTCCCGTGACGTACGTACAGCGCGAAGCACCTCGATATTCGGCTGCGATGACAATTCGTGCCAAGGCACAGTCAACCGGAATAGGAGAAGATCTTCACTTCAATCCGAGATATTTCACCACGATATCGGGCATCATAAAGCTGGTTCAACTGGTAACGACCTTACAAAGTAGTACTGAGTAATCAATTAATCGCCTGTGCCTTAGGTTCTCGCCATCATCGCTCTCAGTTGCATTTCTCCTCCTCTGACGGTAAGACATTGTGCAATAAGTTGGTCTTCTTAGTAATGTTCTTAATTTTAGTGGTTCTCTCGCCTGTTCACTTTCTTCTTGGCAACCACATTCGCATTGACAATACTTTTGTGTTTCGCGTACCTGGTTAGCTTGCAGAATGTGCTCTTCCCTCAGTTCAACTGGCTCTTGACTGTATGTAACTGTCATGGCTTGTTCCGCCATTGATTGATGTCCGTCTATTCCTACAGGAGTTCATCTATACTGTGACAGCCTCTGTCAGTCTTATCATCACTGCCATTCTGCACATTGTCTACACATGCAGGCCCGATTATCGTTACAGTCTAACCTACTTTAACTCGTACCTGGGCACAAGTTATTTTGGCACATACATAACAGCAGGGGTAAGAAATGTTATTGAATTGGTCTGTTCGTTGAGCAAGCTGAACTTCGCTCACAAATGAAAGAAATCTTTATACTAAATCTGTAGTCAGTAATCGTTATTTCAATGGCTGTATAGTTTTATTTATTTATTGATTGTACAGCTGACAGTTGACCAAACAGTACTATTTGTGTTAATTAAGTGCCATACCGCTCACATCGCACATTTCAACCCACAAATGACCTTTTTCTGCTAATTGACTTAATTAATAATTATTTTTTTTAGGTTTTTGGTTTACTAAATTCGTTAGCTTATGCAGCGGGAGCTTACTTTCTATATTTGGATTGGCGACAAGGAACCAACACAGTGGCCCCGGTCAACAATAATAACATCAATTACCGTTAGGCATTACGGCAGTCCACATGGTTCAATTGGCGATAGAAGTTGTGCCTAGTCCCGTAAGAACAGATGGAACCACCGAATGAAAGGAAAATGCATTTATTGGTTGCTAATTGCAGAATAATAAAACTCTTATTATCACAGTTGGTGTTAACAACTAACAAGTATCTGCGGTGTTAATTTTACAAATATTTGTACTCAGTGGGGAAATCAAGATTAACATCAATTAATGTATTAACAAGACAAATAAGTAGTGAGCTTTGAATTAGAATAGGGAACTAGGTTATATCAAATATAGGTAGGCGAATCAGCTAACGAGGTGTCACAGGCTTTGCAAATTTTGTCTTCCTTTCCATTGACCAGAGTGCATCGGCTACATTCACGGCCTCCACTTGTGAGAGGAGTTGATTCGTTTCCTTGTATTCGACTTCGGTGACACATTTCGCACACATCAACATTAGGAGGGTTTTTATAAGTGCACGATTTGCATGGCCAATTTGATGATACAACAACATCTTGAAAAGATGAATTAACAGGCTTTGATTGACTACTCAAAGTATTATACAAGTTTGAAACTTTCACTTTCAATGGACCTTTAATGGCCCCGTTAGAAGTTATATTCTCTAAAAGAGGTGTTTTTTCAGGTTTAGCATTTTTAGGAATGCAGTTTACAATCTGCAATTGACCAATTCTCTCCACCACTTTGTTCTCATTATTAGAAACTTTCAGTTTCCTGTCAAAAGAGGAAAAGGCATTTTTTGAACTAGGAACTGAATTCTTTTTGTTGGCTTCGAATTGATTAATTTCAGCCAACAAAACTGGATCGATATCATTAAGTTTATAATTTTTTGATTTATCATCAGCGCGATAATCATTAGAATTTGTTGAAGTTAAAACGTTTGACTTGATTGCAAACGTTTGATTTAATTGATTATTTATTGATGGATCCAAACAAACTGCATCTCTAGTAACCGGTTTTTCGATCGATTTGTTTTGAGATGTTTCTAGAGAAAAGTTGCTTGGAAAATGGTTGCTAGGTAAAACATTGGTTCTCGTATCCAGACTTGTAGTTGCATGTGAATCCGAATAATGAGAAGGCAATTCAAAAGATGAAGGTTCTGCCCTTTCAATTGCTCCGTCAATAAAATCGATTGAATCGAGATTGCTTTCTAAATAATTTACGTGTGAAGGCAAAGCATTGTTAGACAAGGAATTGTCCAGAATTGTTTTGTTATTGTTGTTCACAGGAGAGAGTAGATCAAGTTTAGTAAATGTTTTCACACTATAGTCGGGAAGGTCCAAGTCAATTAGTTTTCCAGTCATTTTTAAATCACAAATGAGTTTCACTGCATTTTCAGTATTGCAAACATAATCAGTTCTTATTGAATAGATGTCATTCCAAGAAATATCAGGAAATTTAGATTTGATCAAATTCTGAATGTTCAGCATAATTTTGCATTCCACTATTGCAACTAAACACTCGAGAGAAATCTTCGACACTTTATCAGGATCAACAGGAATCTCCACAAATTTATAAATATTCAAAGAAGAATCAAAGTTAAAACCTAAAAGTCCAAAAATTGCTTCATAGTCAACAAGGTTGCACTCAATTATGCGATAGAAAAATCCACTGAAGGCAAATATAGTGCGAAATTCATGACGCCATGGAAAGTTTAACAAATTGGTTGCATATCGTTCAATAGCTTCAAAAGCACAAATTGCTTTTTGTGGGTCAAAATCTGGGGTTTTCACAGTTTTGCTCAGACAATCGCCAATTTCTTTAAAACTAAATTTATGATTATGCGGAATTAAAGACAAATATTCTGTAATGAGTGTTTCAATCTTGGCACGTAACTCATATTTAGAAGGTGTTTCATCTCGACTTAGATAAGAAAGATGATTTTCGTGAATTCGAATTCGTAGTTGATCAGATCGAGAATATGTCAGTGACGAGTATGGTTTACACTGATTCGTAACTGGACAAATTGAAGCTGAGGTTGGCCAAAATGAATTGGCATTAGGTGGACAGTAAGCATGGTGAATGATTGCAGGACGATTAATCATCTGGTGATGAACGCTCATTGTATTCTGTGAATCGAATCACAAATAATAATACTAATACCTGTAAAAGAAAAGTTAAAAAAAATTAATATCAAGAAAATATTGAACGGCAAATACAGTACAAGTCTATGTTTTGTATGAGGGATCACATTCAGAAAAGAGAATAGACAACGAATGTGTGTCACGATAGGAATAGCAACATTTGCTATAAATTAAACACAAAGAGAAGAGTTGATGATTCATGTACTACCGCATCAAGTGACGATGCAAGCAGACAATTTGCTTTTACAAGAAAGTTGCTAGAATCGAGTGGTCGGTCGGTACAGTTCCGATAGGAGCGAGGGCAGGATTGCATCCATACACAAGATCTACTATAATATAGTATATGCTCAATTTGCAGTTGCCACTTGCCAGATGACAGCCAAACAAACACGCAATTTGCAAACAAACTCACGAGGGCCATCAGTAGATGACATGTCGGACAATGTGTTGTCCTTGCTTGTGCATCATTTCGCGTCATATGTCTCCTTCTACTTCACTACATTGATTAATACCACATTAACTGTAATTGTAACTCGACGAATCGCTCTTATTATATCTTTTAGCTATTATCAATTAACCATTTAGGCACATGATTTCAGGTCCCCTGCGTTTTATTTAAAATTTTTATTTATGTTACACAATCTGATCTTCATTAAAATAGTCAGAAATATGAACCAAAATATTTGTCCAAGCCAAGTCGATCGATTACTAAGCTAGATTTTGGATTAGTAGATGCGATTTTTGTATAGAATTTTTTTAAAATCAAGTTCGTTCTTGTTATTATCTTTAGAAACACGATAATGAGCTGTATATACAAAGCTGAGAACAATTGCTGTACAAAAGTTTCCACATTTGAGCTGTGGTTTGTCAGGTTTACATTTTTTTTGTGGAAACTTGTACGAGGTAGAATAGAAAGCAGTTGATTGCTCAAATTTCGTACATGGTCACTTTCGTTAAGTAGCGAAAAGGCGCCTGTTGATGGGACGATTGCAATTAAATGACTAGAAGTAGCTAATATCAATACACTCCTATAAACGCAATGAAGCGATTACACATTTGCAATGTCTGCTGTTGGAAGGGGCTCAATGTCATAATCAATCAAGTAATTGGCAAGTTCTACAGGGGTAATATCTCAATATGTCAATTGGACCCGGTAAATGGCATCAGTGGTCATGAATCAGACCTGGAGGGAAGACCAGGTGGGTTAGCTGTGCAGTCAATTTGATTGCGATGAATTGAGAAGGGCAATCAGTAGTGAGGCAGAGGCATAATAGAGAGCAATGTGTGCACGTTCCAGCAAGGGCACATGGCATTGTGCGCAGTGTTCGCTCAAGGCTGTCATCGTGGTTTGTTTTGTCTCGCTTTGTTTCCAAGTTGCATGTCGCTTCTCGGCTGTGTCTGCCAATCGGCGATCACACTGATCAGTGATCATCACACAGCGCCCAAAGTGCAGCAGCACCACTGCAAACTTCTCTTTGGTTATTCCTCAATTTGAAGCGCGATATCGAGACTCGTTCTTTCTCAGTGTTTGTTTGTGTTTTATGTTGCCTCGTTTGTTCAACGAAATTCTCTTCATTCAACATTATTAATAAATGCCAATTGGTATTTTGATTTACACTATAGCTTGATTTCTCCGAAGATTTTTTCGTGGTTCTACTTCATGAATCAAATTTCTATCGAATTGACAAATTAAATAAATTTTCCCCTTGGAATTGACTATCGATTCACATGTCGTCATACCGTTTACTTTATCTACTTCTATTAAGTGTTACTTAATCAAATGTTACTCTGCCACAAGTGCCAATAATAGTCAATCATTGATAAATTTGCGAGCAATATATCTAATTCTATGAGTGTTGCTTGTTTGAACTATTGAATCAAGTACCAAAATCAAGCAAAATCAATCAATGATAAATGTTCACTGAAAGTTGTGTGTGCTCTATTTACTGGCAAACTTTCCAAAATGCTTTGTCTTGTCACTCAACCAAATGGGTTTTTACTTGAAATTTATTTGCCACCTAAAGCTCGTGGTCAAGAATGTTTAGATAAGGTTAGTTTCTTTTTATCATAAAGTACTGATTTATTTATTCATTCAATTTAGATTTGTGATGAATTGTCGATAATTGAGGTCGATTTCTTTGGTCTTCAGTACGAAAATAAAAATGGCGATCTTTACTGGTTAAATCTTCGTAATTCAATTCGGCAACAGAGTAATCATTCGGAAATTATTCGACTAAATCTTAAAGTGAAATTTTACGTGCCACCTTATTTGATTCAACAAGATAGTACTCGGTAGGTTTTATTATATTACATTATTATTCAATGTTCAATCTGTTTTGTTTTAGACACCAATTTTATTTGAACATTAAAAAGAGTTTGAAGCAACGGCAACTTAAAGTTTCGGATAACACTAAGCTTGCAAAACTAATTGCATTGATAGCCCAAGCCGAAGTTGGCAACTTTAGGGACGATTCATTTGATCTCAAGCAACTCTATTCGGAGTGGATTCTAGTTCTCAAAGATGGCCGTTTCGATCCTCAGCAGTCAGTGATTGAAACTACTCACAAGCGACGCAAATATAATTCGGAATCTAACTCAACAGAAGATATCACCGAAGAATTGCATCAATCTTCTAACGATGACTCAATTTGCAGCTCTAATTCATTGAATTCACTTGCTGACTCGAGATTTTGTAAAATTGAACGACTTTCAAATGAACACTCTCACTTTTATTTCTCAGTTGTTGAATTTCATCAACAGCTAAATGGATATTTGCCTTCTAAAGCAGAAAGTAGTTTCTTAGAGGAAGTCTCTGAACTTGAAGATATCGGAATTGATTATTTTACTGCTAAAGTCGAAAATTCGCCTAACGAGAAATGTAAAATCGGGGTGGGCACTCGTGGAGTCACCATTAAGATGACTGATAAGAAACTGTAAGAAAATCGCCTCTTTTTTTTCGATTCATATTTATTATTAATTAACTCTTTATTTGTATCATAGGATAAATTATGCATCTCTTGTCAAAGTGAGGACATCAACTCACTTTTTCACTTTGAAATATATCAACGATAATAGCGAAGTGAAAGAAAAGAAATTTCGACTAGCTTCTACGAAAAGTGCAAATGCACTCTACAGGGTAGTCACAGAGAAGCACGTTTTCTACAGTTGTGACACTGTTGGTGATTCTGTGGCTACTCAATGTATTCTAGGAATATCAGGAATGTTCTGGTCAATTACTCCCGCAATATTTAAAGATGGTTCAGAAACGGGCAAGAATTTTGTGTTTGATATTCGAAGAACACTTCGTCAATTTTATGATGATGTTCAAAGGACCATGTTCAAATTACGAACCCACCTAAGCAATAATTTGACTCTAGATCAGTTAGAGTTGCCAAGTTGTGATAGTCCTTGTGACGGTCTTGAAGTTACTGACCAGGTAAGCCCCAATGATCTCAATGAATTTTGTTAATTCAATTTTTGTTTTCATACATAGCAAACGACGATTGCTGAGAAGCTTTTGTGTCGAATTTGTTATGATCGCCAAGTGAGTGCTGCATTCATTCCATGTGGTCATGTTATGAGCTGTGAAAAGTGCAGCATTGGTTGTGATTTATGCCCTGTGTGTCGTGCTCACATTGAGAGCAGACTTAAAATATTCTTTTGAAGCAAATCTTTGTGCAATCACTAGTGATCCTTAATGTCATACCTCCTATTTCGAATTGAATATTTATCTTTGTTGTTTGTTTTCTGTTAAGTATCATTATGACTATTTATGTTTATGACATTATAATTATGACTCGCTTTGGTACGTATTAGTTTGAGCAAGCTTTAATCATTTTCCAGTGAATCAGTTGTATTGAGAACAAGAAATACTTTCTGTATGGACTGATTGATGTGATCTGAGGGAAAATAGCATGTCAAACGTGTGACCACGTATCGAACGATGTTAATAAATACCAAGATATAGTGGATTTTCATATTTGGATTCAGCAAATTCCTTAATATAATAGATGATTATTCCCACAATGACCAGACCTATGCCAACAAGTGTGTTGACAATATTCTCAAGCGCTAAAATGGTCAGCATTAGACAAAGGAAGATAAATAAATATAGCACTGCCAATGGCAACTTAATGGGCCTTTCCATTTGTGGACTTTTGTGGCGCAGGTAGACACCTAAGACAGCGACAAATTAATGACCGTTCAACAATATCATTTTAGGTGCACTGACCAGAGGCGACTGCAATGCCAGTCCACAACCAATATGTGAAACTGAAGTAGTCGATTAACGAATAAATGTCACTGACGAACAGCATCATAAAGGTAAGCAGTACAGATAAGATCAGGGATACCACCGGGGTATAACGTTGATGGTGAAGCATGCCTACTGATGAAAATAAATGCTTCTCTTGTGCTCCCATGCAAAAGAGCCTAAATGAAAAGACTCAGCAATGTTGATTGTCTCCATGGCATAACGCTTACCGAGAAGATGTGAATATGGTTGCGTTCAAACTGCCCACTGCCGAAGCTGAAATCGATAACGAGATAAAGAGCACACCGAGGGGGCCTATTAATTTGCGCGCAAAAGTCTATGGAAACGGAGAAAATGAGCGAACCGCGATCCCATTGGTTCGGTTACCAGAGCGATGGCCGGAGAATTTAGAATTTCGGTAGGAGATAATATGAGAAAATAGGACACATTCGTCAACACATAAATGAGCGTAGAGAGAAGAATGCCGAACAAGGCAGCTCGAGGAAGGTTTCTATGGAATAAATTAAGACAATAACAAAGGCATGCCACTGCAGATAGCATATCGCATGCATGTGTCAATTGCCTCACCGGCCAACAGATACTTACTTGTAGGGATCCTTCAGCTCCTCAGTAACGATGTTGAGATAGTTCCTATCAAGTGGAATATTAATGATTTATAGATAGAACTAATAATGACTTGAACGGCAGCAATCTTTATAAAGAACTGCTTTCAAGAGATATGCCATCGATTATTAGTGCAATTCGTTATAGCCCTAACAAGTTTGCAACAGTGCACTAGTGGCAAATGAAGCCAATTGGCCCGGCCACTACTCACCAACCACCAAAAGCGAAAAGTCCTGAATAAATGGAAAGAGAGTATCGAGACTGGCATTGACCGTTCCACAATGAGGACTCGTCGGTCCAATTAGTTGCCAAGTTTCGATTATCGATGATGAGAAATGTTCCTGTAAATGAAATAGTTTAGTAATTGAATTAGTATGTAATTCCAATGCACCAAATGAGTATGTTCCGATTCCCAAAACGACTATAACAAATAGTGCCGCGATCTTGAGCACTGTGAACATATTCTGAAGATGAATGGCCCATTTGACGTTGATGCAATTAACATAGCTGAGAAGTGCTGTCAGTGAATCATTTGCATTAATGTTGTCCATTGTCCAATCAATCATCAAATAGACGTACAAATTAAAAGTGCAGATATGATACGTGCAGTAGCTTCATAGTTCCACGAATGACACTGCGATCTCGGCACGAATGAATCGAGCAAATAATAGGCAAAGGTAAGTGCTAAAATGGCTTGGGATGCTGGCCGAATGACTACAAGGTTCATCCACAAGTAGAGAAAGGAAATAAACGAGCCGAAGCCGGCTTTGATGTAAGCATAGTCTCCACCGGAACGGACAATAGTAGTGCCGAGTTCGGAGTAAACCAGAGCACCTAGCATCGAGTACAAACCACACACAATCCAGACCAGTGTTGCGCTTCCGTAGGTACAATTTGCATTGATGAACACTCCTTTGGGACTGATGAAAATACCCGAGCCAATGATGGTGCCCACCACGAAACAAATGCCACTTCCGAGGCCTATCTTCCGCTGGAAATTAGCTTTCGCTAAAAGCATGATGTCGCCACAGTGAAGTTATCTGCCGCACTAACTCATCGGGAGCAAGCGACACTCGACCACGAGCAAAACTGTTGATCGTTACAATTTCAACCACCAAGCGCAACCCTCTCCGTCGAAAACAATTGCCTCAAAGATACATCCCTTCGTTGGAGGATCCAATCAGAGGGTACTGTCACGCGATTGCTCTCTTGCAGTTGTGACGCGCTTTGGCCAGTACTATAGCTTTTGAGTGTCATTTTATATGGCAAACATTTGATCTTTGCTGTGAACATTTAACATTTAACAAAGGCAATTCTATTGAACCACTTGCAAATGATTGCAAACTTGACTGGCAGTAACATATGTGTTTCACCAAAACATCCACAGTTTGTAGACACAGCAATCGGTACACAGTAGAAGCAGTTGAGTCGATACTCATTGCATCAAGGACATTTAAATGCTAATTAGCCAACAGTTGAGTGGTCAAATTGTTGATCAATTGCTCCATTTGGCGCAAAGCGCTCGTCCCCTCATCTATGAGTGACTGTGATCATCTCATGCTGGTCGCGTGTGCGACTATAGGCCACAGTGTGGCTGTCAGTGCGTGTTTATGTTTATGTTTGTCCATATCCTGCTGAATTGATTGTACGTGAATGGAAACTATGTTTATTGTCTTGAATAAGGGTCTTTGATCAGCCATTCACTCACTCAAGTGATTGACTACATTTCAATGTCATTCTGTGTATACAGTTAATAAGTCAAAATGATTCCTTGTTGGTCAACTGCCAATTTCACCGCCGAACACAAAGATTTGCAAGCAGTTTGTTTGGCAACATCCAACAATGGCAAATGTGCTCTCATTTCGAGGCGTTCCATCTCGATTATATGCAACGAAAATCTTGGTACTGTGGACTATAATATCAGAAGGGACACCAAGTGGGACACAACGTATGCTGAATTCAGTACTTTGCAACAAAGCTTTATCGCAATAACCAATGCACAAACTATTCAAATATTCAACACCGATGGTATTTGGTGAATTGTTTTTTTAAGATTATTCTTATCGTTTTTTTGCTAGATCCCAGTTCCAATTCGCTTATTCATACTTTGCGAGGACATACCAGAACGATCACCGACTTGAATTGGTCATTCAGTGACCAGAATGCACTTGCAACCGCCTCTTACGACAATTACATGCATATTTGGGATTTAAGAGATAGCAGGTTTGTTTTCTGCTTTTAAGATGGTTTGATTTATGGATTAATTCATTTACTTTATGAACATTTGTTATAATAGAAAACCTATTCAATCGATGCATTCAATTGCCGGAGCCACACAAGTAAAATGGTCAAAAATGAATGATTACACTTTGGCCACTAGTCACGAAGGAGATGTTCGCATATGGGACAAGAGGGTTTGTAACAAGCTTGTTTTTCTGAATAACATTTTCCACTTATGTAGAAAAGTAACGCCCCAATTTATTACATAACTGCCCATTTGTCCAAAATAAACGGTATTGACTGGAATCCGTTCAGCACTACTCAATTTGTGACCTGCTCTCAAGATGGCAACATTAAGGTAAATCCATAAGTGTTTTTCAACTATTATTATAACTATTTTTTTTTAATAGTTTTGGGATATCAATACTTATAAAGGAAAATCTGACTATACTCTGACAACTGGTCTACCTGTATGGAAAGCACGATTTACTCCATTTGAAAATGCTCTAATGACAGCTTTGGTGCCTCAATTGCGAAGGACTGGCGAAAATAATTCTTTGTGGATGTGGAATATCAATTCTCTTGAACAGCCCTTACATTCTTTTGCTGGACATCTTGATGTTGTACTAGATTTTGGTTGGCACTTTAAGTCTAATTCTGAATGTGAATTGATCACCTGGGCAAAGGATAATATTCTTCGTTTATGGAAAGTGGATAGACAAATGTTTCAAAGTACTACTACTCAATACAGCAGCTCCGATATTGCAGGAGATGCTACTGAAGAATACCCTTCAGATTCTGAATCAACTAAATTGTCTAACATTGATCTGAGTAGATCAAGCAATCCATCTCCAATATCTAGTAAATTTGAATCAACTAGAAGCGAAAACGAAGATTCTGATGTGGGCAAGTTAGACAATATAACTTCATCTAACAATGTTATTCTGAGCTTAAGCCAGGAATTTTCTCTGGTCAATCAAAATATACCCAATATTTTATTCGAAGAACTGAATGCAAACAAAAGAACCTGCATTGTTGCAGCCAAATCATCGATTAGTTGCAGGTTGAAAATTGTTTTCCCTTCTAGCTATCCATATAATGTCATTCCACAATTCATGTTTTTAAACGAAAGTGAAAATTCTGCCAAAAGCTTGTCTGAATCGACTAAAAAAGAGCTTTTAAAAGTTTTACAAACAACGGCAACATCTCAAATACAACGAAATCGATCTTGTTTAGAGAAATGCCTTCGCCAATTTATTCAAACTTTCGATCGGTTAACTGCATCCAATCAACAGAATATTACTCCTCAAAAGACTCAAACAAGTTTATTAGATCTTTTGCCTAGTCACAAGTACGGAAGTTATCTCGATGCTTCTGTTCCTTTTCCTCGTACTTCAGGTGCTCGATTCTGTTCATCAGAGATTCTTGTTTGTTTTGGTCGACCACCTCACCTTGAACAAATGAATGCTCCAACTGAGTTCACTCCACGATCTCTCTCAGCTTTGTCTGCTTACCTCACTTCTCATGTTCGCGCTTATAATTCAAATTTTCAAAAAGACAATGCTCTTTCTATCTCTTCTTTTTACGTATCAACTCGGAAACGAAGACTTCGACATAAAAAGCCTAACTTATGCGGTCCAGTTTCAGTGTTCAGCGTGGCAAAGCTATTGCCTATTTCACGTTCACTTGCCGAACAGTATATATTGAATAGTAAAGATGACATTATTGGAATATGTGAAATGAACGCAAAGATTGCAACCAACAATGCCCGTCGAGATTTGTTTCAAGCTTGGTGTCTTGTGAAACTGTCTGCAGAGATATATTTAAAGAATATACATAACACCAACCAATTTCTAACTCCATGGTCAGAGCATCCTTTTGGTAGAAAAATGATTCAATCGATGTAAGCAAATTGACATTTAGCATATGATATGATTCATTAATTGGTACATTCTCTTGAACTAGGATTGAACATTATGCACTCAAGTGCAACGATATTCAAATGGCTGCAATGATTGCTTGTGCATTCAGTCCTTCAAATATCAAGTCAGAAAGCTTCTATAAAAATTCTCTGGTCTATTCTTTAGACGATCATAATTCGGTAAGCTTTTGTTAAATATTTACATTTTTAGACTATTTATTTTTTATTTATTTAAGCAGTTTAAGATGTCAACTACTTTAGCTACATCGCTGTTGTGTCCTGCAACTCCCGATTCTTATGGTGATTGGAGCTTGAGTATGTTACAAAAAGATTATATTGTGAAGCATATTGTTTAATCTTTGTTTTTACAGTCAATTCCAAAGAGATAAAACGAACTAGATCAAACAGTTGGTCTGAATATGGCGAAGCTGCTGAGTCGAAGTTGGACAATGTCAACAATAACAACAATCGAAATAATTTGGGCAAGTACGACATTGAAAGAGAAAGGTACTATTACTATTAGGCTTGCACTGGCAAATTACAACTAGTTTTTTTCTTCTAGCATTTTAGATTCGAATTTAATGCTCCAATACGATTATTACAAGAAGATATACGCTGATATTCTCTACAGATGGAAGCTAATTGAGAAGCGAGCTCGTTTACTAAAAACCGTTCAATCAAAATTGCTAAATGAAGATAATCAATTTTTTGCTCCATTCTCCAGCGAATGTCCTCGGGATGATTGCAAAAGAAACAATAAACTGTGCCATAACCGTGTTTGCAGCCAATGCAATCAGATTTCAATTACGTGTATCATCTGTCGCTTGCCAGTGCTGGGATCTACTAATCATTGTATGAAATGTGGGCATGCTGGACACACCGTACATATGCAGGAATGGTTTCAATCACATAATGAGTGCCCAACTGGTTGTGGTTGCATCTGTTTACAATAAATTAATAGCAAATATTTTATTTTTACAACGTTTAAAAATCTATCGTTTGAATTATTCAATCACTAAGAACATGTATGCAAATGATTTATTTCCAGTCGCCCTTTTCGTAGTCGAATTGGGAGGCCAAACCGAAAATTGGATTGGTCTTGTATTTGATCTCCAAATCTCGGGTCTTCTGTTTACCTTCTGGCGACATCGATTCAGGCAATGGGGCAAAAACTAAAAAAAACATTTATAATTTCATCTATAATATAAAAACTACAGGAACTTACAGAATTTGCGTGCAATACCATAAAAGTATAAAGCCAAGGAAACCATAAACAAGACAACTGAGAGTTGAATTTTCCATTCGCCAGTTGGAGCATCAACCTCAGACAAAGTCAGGCAAAAGTTATGTCGGTATACTATAAAGCATATTATAAAATAAATGATCAATTAATTTCAAATTTTGGCAAAATTATGTTAGTTAAAAACATGAAAACATTACGTTTCTTTTTCTCATCAAGGGTCAGTTTGTTCCAATCGCCCTTTTCCTTTTCGAGTAAATTCTTGATTTCACTTGTTTCTTCACGAAATCGAATTGCTGGGTAAGGCATGTCAGTGGCATCAAAATAAACATAGGACCCATTGAAACCATAACCAACAACTTCGCGACTTCCAATTAGTGCTCGGTTGTGTAATTCCTGGGTCTGCACCAGCTGCAATCCGATGTGTTTGCGAAATCGGTGCACATTCAGGATTTGACTAAGACGAGCCGTTCTCACCAGAAAAGACATCTTCGGTCCAACAATTCTTTGCAGCAATAAAAAAAGACCAAACAGTAGCAAAAATCAAACCAACACCGACAACGAGTGACTTTCTATCACCTTTTGAGGGGACTGAACATTGTATTCAGAAAATAAACTCAGTTTGAGTGGAGAGCTCCGCACACACAGTGAGCTGTTCATCAAGTACGTGCCAACAACAATAAAGTTAATTTTGGATAACTTTGATAGGAGGCACATACCTCTAGTACATGTATAATGCCACTGCACGAACATACCAGTTTGTTCATCGATGGTGTTACCTTTTGATTGTACGCCACAAAGCATTCTGATGTATTTGTCAATATGTTGTTTACCTTTCTGAACAACACTCATTCAAAACTAACTTTGTCATAAAATTGTAATTTCATTCAAGTGTACAAATGACTGGAAATTTTCGATACACAAGATGGGACCCTGTTCTCATTTCGTCCCAAATTGTTGCCATTCAAGCTACTTTTTATGTTGCTCTTGGACTAATCTCATTTGTTCTCTCTCATTTATTTGGACATTTTGCATCGCTGGATCTATTGTTCAACTTTAAGGTGAGAATTTTTATTTTATGTTAAATTTTAACTGTTTAATATTAATAATGTCTTTTTTAATAGATTGTCAGTTTCCGAACGTCGATGGGTTTGCTTATTACATTCTCATTTCTACTAAATGCTTTTGCAGGGTTTGTATTTTCATTATTTTTGCTGCTTATTAATTTCAACATTGTTTTTAGATCTTTGATTTTATTTTACATTATTCAACGAGCAAAACCATGTCTCGACTTTACGTTAACTACTTTCATAATTCACTTCGTTTTTGTTTGGTTTTACAACGGATATTTTCCTTACTCTTTTGCATGGTGGATCTTAATAGTCAGTTGCCTCACAATAATGTGTGTTTGTGGTGAATATTTGTGTTTGAAGTCTGAAATGAAAGCAATTCCTTTGCTAATATCTCATACTAGTTCTTTATAAAGTAGAAATTTGTATATAATTTGTTAATTTTGATATTATTTATTTATTTAAACATAAAAAAACATAACATTTATATTGTACAAGTTTAGCTATATTTAACGACTTGATATTACTATTCGGCCGTCCAGTTGCGGACAAAGATGACAAATTTGTGAGGGATCATTTATTTCTTGATTGTTTTTGGAGTGTCTTCGTGAAAGAGTGATCAAACTGCGGCGATGACCATCATCCTGCTGTTTTAAGACCTTCATTTGGATTCGCAAAACAGCGTCGAAATACTCCTGCACTGCTTGCGTCATTGGCATGCAATGTTCAATGGATTTATAGACGGAACATTCTTTCAAGACATCGTAACCATCTTTGCCTTGTGCAATAAACTCTTTCGTCACCACTCGATACACTTTATCTGGCACTAAATCATTTCCTCCTATTTTGATACTTTCAAATGGTACCCTACTTCCTGGCTCGCGAGTTGGGTCGAATGTAAAACTAATTCCGGATACTTGTGGAAAACGACCTTCAAGTCTTGGATATTGTGAGACTCCGTTTTCTAAAGCCCTATGCACTTGCTGACCGGTAATGTTGAGCACAAGAATCGATTCCAAGTAAGGCAAAATGGTAACCAAGTCGCGCATTTTGAACGGACCTTTCACGTGAACCCGATCGCTTCGGAGAGTGCCAGAATTAAGCAGAGCAAAGTCTCCGTCATCAATGGCATCAAGCATAATATCAGCGATTAAATTTCCTAAATTAGTTTCTCTAGATCGAATGCTAGCAAACTTTCCATCGAGATCACATTCCATAAAAGCAATAATATTGTCCATTTTGTCTTCAATTACAGTTTTATATTTCTCTAATTCGCTCGCTAAGATAGGATCCTCATCAAATTTTGCAGTGACATCAACCTCTTCGATCAGTACATCAATACCATTATTTGCAATGGTGACATCGATCTTGCTAAACTGTCGAAAATCGGTTCCACTCTTGATGATATATTTTCCATTCACTTTTCTAACATCGTAAACATGATCGTGTCCACCAAGGATTAAATCGATTTCGTCAACATTTTCCGCCAGCTTTATGTCGTTGTGCGTTCGCATGTGTGTTAAGGCAATCACGATGTCAACATTTTCCTGTAATAAATTATATATTATTCAATAATAATTAATTCCAATTAATCAATACATTCTCCCTTAGTGATCTGGCCAAATTTCGACCTTCAGTAATAAAGTCCACATATTGAATATCATTCGGATCTATGACTAGTGTTGACAGCCATTCTTCTTCGATTAGTCCAATCAGGCCAATCTAAGCAATAAAGAAGGTATAAATTGCAATGTATGTGTTATATTATATCTACTTTGACACCAGGTTTTTCAATTATATGCGTGATTTTGCCCTCTCCTAATGGAACCATAGTATTTTTCACGAAAACATTGCTCATAAGCCATGGAAATTTCGTTTTCTTTGCAAAAGAAATCAAGTAATCCAAACCAAAATCTAATTTTTAATTAATATAATTATTCAATAAATTCTTTTCTCAAATGCTCTTACCAAATTCGTGATTCCCATATAAGGCACAATCAACATTGCATCTTTCAAGTACAGGCAACATCTGTTCGCCTTTAGTAAATGTACTCACTGTAATTAATTATTAATTATAAATTATCCACTAATAAAATGTTTTGAAATGATCACTTACTTATTGAAGGTGCAAGTATATCACCACTAAAAAGCACCACAGGTTTCAGATGACTATATGTATGTAGAGCATTGACAAATCTTGCGGCTCCACCAAATGGTTCCTGACTGTTTGGTTCCACATTGTAGCAATCGTTGAAGTGAAGTATACAAAAATGCCTTGCATTGACTTGATCTGGCTCGATATTGCCCATGGTGATGAACTTCAATAAGAATAGCATAAGAATATAAACAAATAAAAATGTGAACCAACCATTTGTGAGAAGCTTAACCCACAAATGACTTCTTATATAGAACAGAGAACGAACGACAGAAGAAATAAATTTGTCGGAGTTGGCATGAACAGACTAAAACTCTAGCTTCTACCAGCAACAATAAGCGTGGAAAACAGACTTGTGCGCAAATAAATTCTAATCTACACTAGTTATAGGTAAGTTCAGCGATTTTACGCAATTCGTCCATGGCAGAGAGGAAATTGAATCTACTTAAGGCCTCTGGCCAATGGCGTAATCTATTGTTGCCTTTCACAAAGCAAACAAATTGAGGAGAATTCGTACTTGGTTACGATGATATGAATTATTACGATGACAGGATCGAATTACGTTGATATGTCGAATTATTGAAAAGTATCTTGTCAGAGAGGGTCCTTTCATTTCGTCAGAAAGCCGACTAATTTATGGAGTGTCAAACAGATCCGAATTGATTGATGATATATGCCGAGTTATGAAATGCAGACAGATTAGATTAGATGACATGATATAACTTGACAAAACATTTATTAGTCTAGACACGAGACGAGTGAATTAGTCAATCATTGGAATTGTAAGTACAAGCTTGAGCAATCCTACGTACGTCCATTTGATAGAAATGTTTGATTGAACCTGGGGACTAGACGGGTAGACCTTTGACTATTTGATAATAAAATGTATTTCGAAATGCAGTGCAGTGATTACTGATTAGATGAGTAACTTATGAGTTCGACCAAAAAGTTCACTTCACTTGGCTGAAACTATGAACTTAGTAGCGATTCGATAGATGGCAGCACAAGTGACATGTCTGGGCGCACGGTGTGTATGGAAGGTGGCTTGCGGCTCAAGAGTGCGACTAAATACTAACTAAGCTAGAGACAAAGGCAGAAGTTGTCTTGTGGAAGTCGATCGTCACGTACTCGGATCATATCGGATTCTATCATATGGCACCTAGGCCCCAGATGGGCAAGTGTGACACCTCACTAACAGCTTGTGGTCACCAGTGGTCGTTTTCGGTGTTTGTTTGCAGTGTCTAAGCTATTGCCAGCACAACTCTGCTCCTGATTGACACTCTGTGCTATTCTCCTAGATCCTCCCTGTGTTTGCTCTCTCTTCAGTTGTTGTCACCAGTTCTCTGCCAATTCAATTAAGTTCTTCATTCATCATCAATATGTGGTTTGCTCAGTAATTTTAAATCAAACGAATGCAACATTATTGTCAAAGTATGTTTTTAGGCAAAAATTATTAATTCTTGTAATAATAAACTGTTTTTTATAATTAGACGTTTATTATGGAAAGTGACAAAATGGACATTTTGTCACATGATAGACCCATCTATGATGAGTCTGATCCATTTTTCACATTAGAAACTTTACGTCATCAAGAAGTGTCCCCATTATTGATTGCAAATATACTTTTTAAACTTTGTGATCCTAAAGTTTCTTGTGTTGAAGATAATCTCATCAAACTTGCCAATTTCGCAATTGAAAAATTAATATACGAATCACCATTGAATGAAATTCTCCGATCTTTTGATTGTATCGAATTTAACAAGAAATTATTTAAGAATCTTCAATTTGACTATAATAGGTTTTTTCACTTTTGTCGAATTCTGTGTTCTTCAGACAAACAAGGTTTAATTACTTTACCAAATATAACCTAGAAATACTTACCTTTATCTTTTATCTTTTATAGGCTATGATATTCTTGGTCTAGTTTTCTTTTCGAAGCCTTGGAAAAGCAATGCCTACTTTCAGTTGGAGTTTATCAAATTTTGTATTCGCAGCAATAATGTGGCTTTGATTTTGTCAAGTTGCCACAATGCATCGTTCCAGCTTAATAAATTTGTGCCCCAAATTGAGACACTTAAGTCTCAGCCAGATTATGACAGTGACATTAATTTGGTTCCGTGGAAATATCAATGTCTTTATCAAATTTTGGTGGATTTATCCGAAAACCAGATTCTTTATCAAATTGTTGAAGAAATTTTCTTCATTCCCTTGAACAAATGTCCCGATTTGCTAGTTTTCGGTCTTCTTGAATGTTACGGCAGCAATACTCGATTGAAAGAAATTGTGTTGATAAAAGCAATATTAAAATTTCTTTACCCAACATCAGCCCATCAGAACTCGACGCAAATTTTTCAACGAATATGGCCTAACGATTTTAATCACACATCTGTTACTTCATTAACTTGGTCTCAAAGACTTTTGTTGACTTCTATGATAGAATTGTATAGCTCTTCTTCTCCAGAAGAACAACAACAGAAACTTTCTCGTATTTTGGACTTGTCTCAAGATCTAAAAGCTTTGAATTTGCTTTTGTCCAGCAATTCTCACCTATTTGTGATCGATCTTGCTTGTCTTGCTTCTAGAAGAGAATATTTAAAACTTGACAAATGGTTAAACGATAAAATTCTTTCTATTGGCCAGTCATTTATTGAAGCATGTTTGGCATTTCTCAAACGGCGTTGTCCTGCATTTGGTCCGAACGAATCAAATACGATGACATTTCCAAATGAAACCTTTGGTATAATTTTGACTTGTCTGAGACAATTTATTGTTGATAATCCAAAGAATTTAACTGAATATGAAATTATGAAAATGTTCTCCAAGTACACACAATGGTTGCAGCAAGCTCAAATTGCACCTAATTCATTTATCAACCCTACAAAACCCAATCAATTTGACGCAAATATACTTGGAATGAATGTTCAATCTTTTACTGATAATCAGCTATTGAATCAAATTCGGGCTACAACTTCAAACCAGCCAAATTCGACTAATAATCAAATATTTTTCCCCGATATTGAACAAGAATTTAGTAAAGAAATTGAAGAAGAAGCCGATTCGTACTTTCAAAAGATTTATAATCAAGATCAACCCGATAGCTTGTCCATAGACCAAGTATTAGAAATGTTGAAAAAATTTCAAGAGTCTCAAACCAAAAGGGAAAAAGAAGTCTTTGCCTGTATGATTCGAAACCTCTTCAAAGAATATCCTTTTCTTAATCAATATCCCGACAAGGAACTTGTTATTACCGGGGAAATATTTGGCGGAATTATACTGTATGATTTTGTCAAAGGATACTCATTTGTTGGAGCATTACGTTATGTGCTCGAGTCATTGAAAAAGCCTATTAATTCTAGATACTTCACTTTTGGTCAAGCTGCACTAAATAAATTCAAAACACGATTGAAAGAATTCCCTCAATTTTGCCAACACTTGTTCAATATTTCTCATTTCCGTGATTTTCCTGCAGTCTTGATTGAATACATCGAATATGGCAAGCAATCTCTTGAACCACCACCATTAACCCCTGCAAATGGGAGCATCTTCGGGAATAATATTTTCAATTCTAAAAAAATGCTTCCCAACTCTTCGATCAATGTCTCCGTTTCAAATTTGAACTTTGTTAACAAATCTAATTTGCCCAACTCAAGCGACGATTTAGTGTTAAATGTACCAGAAATTGCTCCCCCAAATATTCTTCAAGATAAGATTTCGTTTATTATCAACAATCTTTCACAGATAAACTTGAGTAAAAAAGCTGATGAATTTTTGGATTTACTTATGAAAGAAAAAGAACAATATCACCAATGGATTTCTCAATATTTTGTAATGAAGCGTGTCAGTCTTGAATCTAATTTTCATGAACTATATGCAAACTTTGTTTTAAAACTTGCAATGTCCGATTTAGCAAAAATGATTCTACAGGAAACTTATCGTAATATAAAGATATTGCTACGTTCAAATAAAGAAACAGACAACTTCAATGATCGAACACTGCTCAAGAATTTAGGTCAATGGCTCGGCTTAATTACAATTGGACAAAATAAGCCTATTCTTAGCATTGATCTCGATTTGCGGAACCTTCTGATCGAGGCTTATCATAAAGGCATTCAGCAACTTCTTTATGTGGTACCGTTTGTCGCAAAAGTTATCTCTGGATGTGCAAAGTCGAAAGTTTTTAGACCTCCTAATCCTTGGACAGATTCGTTGATTTCAATGTTAGTTGAACTTCATTCTGAACAAGACTTAAAGTTGAATCTTAAATTTGAAGTTGAAGTTTTGTGTAAAAACCTTGAACTCGATATCAATATTTATGTTGGAAAATCTACAATTTTGAAAAACAAAGATTTATTTTCCAAAATCGAGCCACAACTTAGTGCAACAGTCTCTATATTACAGCAGTCACCGATCGTTTCAAATCTTTCAAATCTGACTCCTGATCAGGTTATGCCTTCGCTTCCTACTCCGCCACCAATAATTCCACTCGAAATGCATCAAACATCGCCCTCTCTTCTCGTAACTCATTCCAATGCCAACTTGCACAACTATAACGAAATCAACATCTCGAACATCTCCAATCTGAGTCATTCTTTATTAATTCAGCCAAACTTACAGCTGATTCTCTTGAATCCTGCGCTTAAAGGTATTATTAAAGCTTTAATTGAAAAAAGCGTTCAGGAATGGATTAATTACATCTCAGACCGGGTCATCAAAGTTCCCATTGTAACTACAGAAACATTAGTCAAAAAGGACTTTGCAAAAGAACCAAATCCCGAATTGATGCGAATAGCTGCACAAAATATGCTTAAATGTTTAATTGCTGGTTTCTCCTTGATTAACACCAAAGAATCGCTCTCCAACCGAATTCACATGAACATTCAAACCTTGCTTCAATCTAAGGTAAAGAACGTCTCTAAAGAAGTCATCGACTCCACTTCTTTAGCAATAGTCAATGATAACATCGACTTGTGTGTTTGCTTTGTACAAAAGACTTGCATTGAGCGTGGTCTTGAAGAACTTGACAAAAAGATGAAATCCGAATTTGAATCTGCAGCTTTCCAGAATGAAGCACTCAAATCGAAAAGTGGTTCAATATCTCTAAAACAAATGTCTGTTTATGAGGAAATGGGAAGAAACATACCTGGGTTTCTCTCTTTTTCAGGCCCTATTCCTACCAATTTGGCCCAACTGGAGAACTTTATGAAAAATACGGCTGCTGCATCATCAAATATAGGATCTAGCATTCCGAATTATTCAATGGTTCAAAATGAACTTCCTCCGCCCTTGCAGGTCAACAATCAGGTGGTGGACAGTTTTGTATTCATTTACGACAAACTCATTAGTCAAATGAACGAACTGATTCAAGAATTTGATTATGTCCACTACAATACTGAGGCAATGCATCAAGTTTTGGAGATTCTTAGACATTCGAAGCAAGACCCTCGAGATCAAACAACTGCTATGACATTGATCAAGAATGTTATCATTGCTTTTCGTGAACTTATCATCAATGCCGACAATGGTGTGTCTGACTTTGCTGTTATTTCTCGTGTACGGGATTTCTATTTGATTCTTCTCAAAGCATTAACTGATCAACGGGCATTTAACGTTCGCTTTACAACAACAAATATTACACGTTTTGTCATGGAGCAATGGATTACGATGAACCAATCATTCCCTGACGAACTCTTTGATACCTTGTCTCGAGCATCCCTAATCAATTTTGCTTACATGGATAATGAATTTTTCCAGTTTTTAGAAAATGGACAGAACACCGTGGCTATAAATGTCATTTTGAACTTTCTCAAGTGTTATCTTAGTACAGGCATAACTGCTAGCCTGTTTACAAACACCTTGGAACTTCTTCAAAGAATTGCCCTTAAAGTGAACCTTTCGAACCATCCACTTTTAACTGATTTAAAAAGCATTATAACTTTGGCTCGTTTAAACCATTCTGGTTCAAATTTGAGTAACTCGGAAATTATTGAAACTGCTTTGGTTGAGAAAGCAGACTTAATTATCAAGGATTGGATTAACAACTTTAATTCACCAAAGAATTCTTTAAACACTTCTTTCTCATTTATAGTGAAAAACATGAGCACTCAAGTATGTAACTTGTAACAATAATAATCTAATTTAATCTAATCTAATCTTTTTCTTTAGGGACTATTGAAGAACGATGAGTTGATTTCAAGATTTTTTAAAATTTTCCTTGAATTATGTGTTAATCGTTGTTATCAAGTGTTTTCTTTTGGGACACAACATCAGACTGTTCAAGAAAATGAGATTCACACTAAATGCTACGAGTATATTGATGCATTTTCTGTGTTGGTTCTATTGTTTATCAAACAAAGTGGAAATCAAGGAAATATTGACCAGAAATTCCAATTTCTTAACAAAATATTGCATATTTTGGTCACCACCGCTAACAAAGACCAGGAGATGCATCTCCAAGAATTTCAACCCTTGCCTTATTATCGAATTTTAATCACCATCTTTGTTGAGTTCTTCTATTGGCCAAGTAATTTAGGAATTCAAGAGTTTATGTACCACGATGGCTTTTTTGAAGCGTTTAAGATGCACATTGTTCGCAGTTATTGCAACATTTTGCATTATTTATCACCCCTCAAAGTCCCATCTTTCTCTTATGCCTGGATCGATTTTATTTCCCATCGAGTTTTTATTGGAAAATGTTTGGACAATAACGCTCAATTTAACTCAAAGTCGTGGAATAATTATTTTATTCTTTTAAATGACTTGTTGACTTTCCTAAAGCCAATACTTCAAAATATCGAACTGCCTATGTCCAATAATCAATTGTACAAGGTAAAAAATATAATATATGTATTCTAGTTCTTTAACAATTTTGTTTTATATAGGGCACATTGAAGCTGTTTTTACTTCTTTTACACGACTTTCCCGAATTTTTAGCAGAATATTGTTTCCATTTATGCGAGCTCATTCCATTCAAAGCCGTTCAGCTTCGCAATATTGTGCTAAGTGCTATTCCTCCGAATGTAATACCGCTCCCAGAACCCTTGAATTCTAATCTCAAACTCGAAACTCTAAATGAAATATTGCAACCTGTTCGAAACGCGACAAACATGCAGCTTTTTGAATCGATACCATTCAAGAAAGAATTGGACAATTATTTCGTTTCGAGAAGTCCAGCTAATTTTGGGAATGACCTGAGTGGATTGTTCAACTTTGGACCTGACAAGACAATGGTGTACAACATTTCTTTGATTAATGCGCTTACGTTGTATATTGGGCATTCGGCTATTTTGGCAATCAAGAACATAACCATCAATTCTGTGACTAATTCTCCATTTATCGATATTTTTACAAGCCTCTTGAGAGCTTTTGATTCACAAGGTACGTTATTACTAAATTTAATGAAGCAAAATTAATTAATTCTGTATTTTCAGGTCGTCATATTCTTCTCAATTCTATGGCTGACCATCTGCGTTACCCTAATAACGATACATTATTTTATATCTGCGCTATTTTGGCAATATTCAACGACACCAACGAACACGTTCGTGAGCAAATTGTTCGCGTTCTTTTGGAGCGACTTATTGCACTGCGACCTCATCCTTGGGGCATTGTATTCACTGTGAATGAATTAATTCGAAATCCAAACTACAAACTTTTGGATCACAACTTTATCAAATGTATCCCCGAAGTTGAAAAGTAAATATACTTTTCCAATTGCATGATGTCTTACTGTTTTATTGAATATTGCATTGAATTTAATTGGCGCTTTGCTCTTTTATAGGATTTTGACAAATCTCTTCCAAGGTGTTCTCAATTCAATCGGATACGTATCCAACTCAATGAATTGTAATGATGTTCTTTTAGTCGACTCTCGTTAGTTCCTCTTTGAATTCTTGTAGGATTCGTCAAACCGACAGATTTGTGCTGTGTTGGCAACCATCTTTCACAAATGGCTTCAGTCGACATTTTTGTTTCACCTTTACCTTGTTTATAATGTACATAGAAAATGTCTCAAACGTTATCAACGCAACTCAAATTTTTCTTAATCGACGTTAAATACATTTTTGCAAGCTATTTTGCGATAAAATTATTTTTTTAATGCTTACCTTCTACGGTGGAGCTCATTTTGTAACTGTGTCTATTAATATGTTATCGTTTAATATATTGATATTCTTCATTATTGATTATTGTTTATCTTTTTGTAATAATTTTCTACTTTGTGTAATTAGTCCTTAGTGTTATTCAGTACCACATTTTATGAACATTTTATTTAGCGAATCAACCAATTACCGAGTATTTATTACTGTTAATTATTATTATTGATTATTTCGACGGAGACTATTTTGTTAGACTGTAAATGACTATTTTACTAATTATATTCGATTGATCAATTATTGTAATCTATTGGTAGCATGTAATAAAGTAATAAAGTAACTGTTTAGTTAATTAATTAGTCCTAATGAACAAGTGAGCTAATTAATTGTTTGCATTGTTGGTCTCGGAGGTGTTTATTCGGAGCCTAATTAGCTGGTCGCTTGTTTGCACATGAGAATCAGCGGCGATGAGTCACCGAATGCAGTTGCTCTGAGGCGGCAGAGAGCAGAGTGACATCAGTGAGCATGTGCTTGGCGGTCTTGCGTGCACATCTTGCTCAATGCAAACAAAATGCACTCACTCTAGCACCTCAACCGTTGAGCCTCAACCTGAACATGCATTTTCGGGCTTCTCTTCTGGTCGCCGTTCATTGTTCCATCAGTGTTGGTCCATTTCGGTAGTGCGCCAAGAAATTAGCCACCATGGCTAAGCAAGACAAATCATCACCAAGTTCAAATGAATTGTTGATCAAAGCAGTTTCGGACAATTGTCTGCAAGAAGTTGTAAACATTGTGTCCAGCTGTAATCTGAATGTTAACTGCGTGGACGAACATGGAATGAGCCCTCTCCAGCACGCTTGCTACAAAGGTAACTCCCAAATTGCTAGGTTTATGATCGACCAAGGAGCGGATGTTAACCAAAACGACCACGAACATAATTACACTGCTTTGATGTTTGCTGCTCTCGGTGGTCATGCGGCTGTTTTGAATCTTTTACTCGAACATGGCGCCAATGTTTCTGCAGTGAACTCCGTTGGTCGCAATGCTTCCCAGATGGCTGCCTTTGTAGGACAGCACCGTTCTGTGGCAATTATCAATAACTTTATTTCGCGCGATTTTATCGAGTATTACAGCAAAATAACCGGATTGGAAAAGCAACCTCGACTTTCGGTTCGCTTCATCCAGCCTATTCATGCCTATGTACGTCTTGTGAACGTGAACCCGGTCAGAATAGTGTATTTCTTTAAGGCAAACATATCCTTGTTTGAAGAACCAAAAATGATCTCTACCGTTTTGGACCTCTTGAGTGAAAAGCTTCTGCGAACTAGCGATCCAAAGGAAATGTTCTCCCTCAAAGTTCATTACCTTAACTTTATGTTCAAGCACATTCACAAAGCTTTGACTCAACCGAAAGCTAAACAAACAATTAATGATGGTAATGATAAATTATTAAGCAAGGCAAACACCGAGAATGTACTTAACGCCTTGATCAAACTGTGGCTGAAACCGAACTCGAAAGGCTTTCCCGAAACAATGGAAAGACTTCTAAGACAGAGCATTCGGCAATACCCATACCAAGAGAATTCGCTGTTTCAACAACTTGTCCAGACACTATCTTCCGTAGAAATAGGAGATGAGCCTAGTGCTTTGAGCATACTGAGTCAAGCTATTCTCGGTAAAGGCATCGACGACGACAGCAATCTTTGCTTTACTTGTGGTGAACTTGGTCCAGACAAGCGTTGCTCTAAATGCAAAGTGGCTACTTATTGCGACCACATTTGTCAGAAGCTGCACTGGCATGTCCACAAACACCAGTGTGATCAAATGGCTTCTGATAATGTTCAACGTGACAAAATGTTGGCTAAAGAAGCGGCTGAAGACCTAGAGGACAAAAGTATTTTGAGGACTGAGACGAATGAAAATGAGTCTCCGAACGAGCAACATATAAACAGTCAAAACAGCACCGAACTGACTGATAGTTAGAACCTGGTCTAGTTGGCCGTTTCATCATTTGTGTTCGATTGTAACTTGAACAATGTATGTCGATTAATGTCGATTCAACAGAGCATTACCAATATATTAATAAAGCATACAGTCGATTACCTTATCTGCCCTGTTTTGATCGATTCGAACCATAAATCACTAAAAGGGCTAATGTAGTCCAATTTGTGGAGTGCAATTATTGTTCGCTTCTTACAGGATTGTTCATAAGCAAACAAAAACTCAACCCGGAAAACGATTGGTCTTATCTTTTTGGCAACTTGTGATTAGCCCCCTACGAAGCCATTTTCACACATCTTATGCGGTGGGACAAGTACAGCTCGGCAATTAGGCAATCCGATGACAAATGAGTCATTGCAAGTGAGACTCTTTAATTGTGCTCACTGTCCGTGCGTTAGTGCTCTAATGCTTCGCTGTTTTCACTGTCAATTGGTCTGGCTGGGACAAGGTTCAATAGATCAAACCACTGACCCAATGTCCACTAGTCGAGCCTAATAGACTAATTTATATGCCCAGTTGGCAATTTGTGTGCTAATTAGAAAGTGACAATTGACTGGCCAATTGAGAATTCACTAGTGTGTGATACCGATCAGTGGAGCATATTTGACTAGCTAATCGTCTACTTGAGAAAGTAATTTCGATCTTTCAAGCAAAATGGTTTGATTTGAATTAGTTCACTTATTGAATTCGATTAGTTCTGTCTTCTTGCCGTGCTTTACAGACCGTTCATTCAATCGTCATCGCTGCAAATGGGACTCGACCTATCACCGTCTTGTCAATCTTGAGCGAATAACGATTTTTTATATTTATTAAAGTTACCAAAAGAAATCAATCTATTGGTTGCGGCCTCAGTGAGGTGCTAATCACAAGCTGAGGCGATAATTGAATTTCCCGGTGGCGCACTCCGAGATTTGGTCTCGAGCTGACACAAGCCACAGTGGCACAACTACACAAGAGACAAGACCACTGAAGCATACTAAATGAAGACTTCGAGGTAGACCAGCTTGTGACACCACTTTCTCTCTGCTCCCACCGATCTTGTAATCCTCGATGTTTACCACAAAACGTATAAATTGTGGAATTTGTCCACTAGACAGACATTGACTAACTGAACTCAGTCCAACTACACCAACTACAAACACTCACCATGAAAGCTATTGTATTGGTAACTATTTTTTCGGTGCTCCTGTGCCTTGTGAACCATTTGGTCGAGGCTGGCAGTAAAGGTGGCGACACCATCATCCTCGGTGGTGGTGGTGGTCATGGTTGCGGTCATGGTCCAAAGTTGCTGTTGAAGACTGGCGGAAAGAAGAAGAAAGGTGACATCATCGTGATTGGCGGCGGTGGATGCAAACACAAAGAAGAGGCTCACTACATCCCAATGCCGATGTATCACGGTTATGGTGGACATGACGATCACGGGTACGGTGGTCACGGAGGCTACAGCCACGACAGCCACGGATACCGAAAGTAATGCAACACTTGAACACTCAGGACCTGGTGTCCTGACCTGACCTCATCTTGCCTCACTCATCATTTTCATCACCCAAGCACCTCACATCTTCCTCTCACTGAGGCCATTCGGAAAGAGTCACTTTCACTTGAGCTCATTCGCTTTTGGTCTCTACACTCCCCAATTTAAATCGAAATTTCCTCTCATAAGTTAAATTGTTATTTCTGTGTGATATTTTGTGTCATTTGCTCATCAATAAAACTCACCGTAAACACAGCAATTTGACACTCCGTCTTTGTTTGTTTCAGAGCTGTTGAGTAATGCTCTAGTGGATCGACCGATTGGACAGTTAGACACCATTGATAAAGGACTCTCGTGAACGGGTATATTGACACTGCATGATCGATACAAGTGAAAGTGAACATTTGCTCTAGTTTAATTGCTTAAAGGAAAGCATTCAATCGATGAACTGGGATAAATTTGCATCACATAAACGTCAGCATATGACGAATTGCTTTGTCCGGTATGACTTGGCAATGACTTGACAGGACTTGGCTCGGTTCGGTACTTTGTCTCCGTGTTACGTGCGAGTGCCGACTTACGAGTTGATCGCTTAGGCAAGACCGACTTGGACACATTCCAAAAGGGTTCGATCACAAAGAACTTCCAGAGATGTGAGTAGATTGGTGACAAGTGGAGTCAATTAGTGTCCACGATGGAACTATCATTTTGCATATTCAATTGACC
The DNA here is from genome assembly GCA_023373905.1 of Rhizoglyphus robini. Classification (NCBI taxonomy): domain Eukaryota; kingdom Metazoa; phylum Arthropoda; class Arachnida; order Sarcoptiformes; family Acaridae; genus Rhizoglyphus; species Rhizoglyphus robini. Next base: position 3,035,416 of record JAKIJQ010000007.1, on the reverse strand, counting down.
GAGTCGGTCTGTCATTGCGGGCAAAGACAATGGGGCAAACCCTTTGTATGTGACAGACAGAGATGGATGAGTCAAGATGGATGAGCGGCAGTGAGCTCCAAGCCCTACCTTAGTCATGTCTAGCACATCCTCTGTTTTGGTCGTTTCCTGTGCCGTCTTCGGTGACCATGGCCAGGTGTGTCCGTTACTCGATCGATCTCATCTTCGTTTTGTGCCCTCTTGGACCAACTCTTGCTTGTACTAGTCATCTCTCACACCAACCAAAGCATCTGTTGCCCACCGTAATCTTCCCATTCATTGTCGGCATCGATTGAACTGAAAAACTCTTTTATTTGTATTAGCAAAATTCTTCTTGTGAGCACTGTAGTAATATAATAATGTACTTTATGATCACTAAAGACTGTTGCAAAATTGTTTGAGTTTAATCATAGAAAAGAGATAAAATGATACACGCGATTCATCCGAACCTGGAGACAGAGTCATGCAAAAATGAGGCAATGAATTGAGAATTGAGTTGGGCAACTTAGTGCTCATGAGGTGAAGTGTGCTGAGTTGAGATTCAAAAAGTTGAGGTGGTCAAGCTCGAGTACTTATTTCCTTCCGTGGTAGCCACCAAAGTAAGGGTAAGGCATGAAAGAAGGCATGGGTTCATAGTGGTGATCATCTCCACCGTGGTCGCAATTGTTCATGATCACCAGCTCACCTTTTTTGCCTTTCTTGCCGTTGGTTTTGTATAGAATGCCAGGTCCACAGCCTTTTGAGCCACCAAGAATGTAAAGGTCACCTTTGTCTTTGGCCTCACATGCTGGCCAAAGGACCGAACACGTAAGAAAGGCAAACACAAATAATATGGCAGCGATGGATCGATTCATTTTGGCAGTGTGCTTGTTAGATGTAATCCTCCGTATTCAGTCAAACTTCGACGATCGCTGTAGTTGAAGTATGCGAAGCTCTGCAAGTGGTGTCATGTCTTATATAGACCGACTTCTCAATTGGTATCACTTTGGCCTCATTTATCGAGTTATCAATCGACTTGCTACCGAAGCAATCAAACTTGGGCACTAAATGATGAAGTGACTATTGTCTCGCATATTGCTTTCATAGATTCGCTCAATTTGCTGGCTAATAATAGACGATCGCATAATTGGCCAAAAGAGTTGAGCACTGATCAAACAGTGATTCGCTATAAATAGCGGTCTTAATTGGTGGTCGAAGAGATTGAGAAGTGATTGAGAAGTGAGCAATTTGGTTTACCTCATCTTGAATTGCCGTGTGTCACAACTGATAACAAAGCACTGTGCGCACATTGCCTAATTGCATTCAACACTAATTAGCGTATTTATGCTTAAGGAAGTAGACACCACAACGAACACTTTCCATCTCGTTTGGTTACCAGCTCGGAACCAATGATTTCTTTATAGGCCTGTCTGCTCTACTCAAGCATCGTACGTTCAATTTTAAAAAGGTTCACTGACTACCGAATCGCATTGGCATCGCAAAATTAATTGCAATTCGAAGCACTGCCCACAATTACATCTCTAATAAATTGCCGACTATAATCGTTTCAATTTAAGAAATTCACATTTACACTAACATAACTGCCGCTTCAAGTTTATCCTTTCGTGTGACAATCGACAGGAACCAGACAGAGTAAGTGCCTGACTAGACCATAAGGAACTCACAAAGGACTGAAGGTCTCAATGAAAGTGCATCATTGTGAAGCATAGTTTAGACCAAAAGTTCCACATTGGACGGGCAAATTAAAAGGTAAAAAATGTTCATTTGCAGTAATTGATTGCGGTCGATCAAATTGATTTGCACTGGCAGTTAGGCAAAAAAGTTAATGCACACAAAGAAATGCATTCGAAGCAACATGTGGCCCAATCGATGCCATTGGAGACGTCTAATGAATTGTGTAATTGCAATGCCACATTCTCAGGTTACATCTGTTGCCTTCAATCTGGGCCCATTGGAACGTGCACACAAAGCACCTCTCCTTGATGGATTCCTTTGTTGTCGGCATCACTTTTTTTACAAGTGCACAAAAAGTGAACCTGTTTTTGCAGAACGTGCTAGTTGTTCCAAGTTAGCAATCGAAATGCAGTGTAACCCTTTGTTTGGTGCAGCAAAAAATGAACCTGTGTCGAGTTGGGGACAAAGCAGTGGCAGCCAGCCCCAAATCGTAATGCGAATTCTTCCAAATCGGATCGTATCGATTAATTTTGCTTTGCTTTTGTCGTCACTGGGCACACTCAACGTAATCAGCTCAAGGCGAAATGCATTAGCTGAGTTGACAGACCCCGTTGAGGCCACACTAGGAACGATCGATTGACTCGCTCCTGACCGGCGTGCAACTAAATAGGACCATGCACTAAAACCGATTAGAATAGACTAGACCCTTTCACTCACTGACAGATATTATTATAAATCGAGCTTGAGAATGGAGAAAGCCTAGTGGAGAGGACATTTTTTGCATCAACTCACCTTGCCGACAAACGTTTAATATTTGCGTTTGTTCTCTTCTGTCGATGTATTAGTCGTTTAATTTATTGGGATGCAATCAGCAATCTGTTCAAGGAATTACCAGCGAACACCATGAGAAAGGCTTCACTAGCAGCATGACATTTAGACAGATAAATGCGTTCAATGCGGTGCGCCTTGAACATGTTCCGGTGACGATTAATGATTTCGTACTTGCACTTTAGTTCTATTTACACAAACTGTTTTCACAATAGTTGTAAGTTTAAAGAGGTTCCATTGAAAGTAGCTTAACCTCATTGCATAGTACCAAGTAAATTCTACGATTCTTACAATCACATTTTGATGCACGAATAGAACATACTTTGGAACTATTTCCACTTTCTGGGCTACATTTGTGTTCAATGATTTATCAAATCAATCAAAATTGAACTTCAATGCACAACAAAACTGCTATGTTTACTTTATTTTCAATCTGGTGTGGGAACCTACATTTAATCTCGTATATGGATAAAATTTCCCCCAAGCAAGTAATTTAAAACTTTGATATTGTTTAAACTATTTACTTGTAGACTTGCAAAGTTATAATACCACTGTACTTTTACTTTTTTGGTTGTCTTCAAAACATATTTACAGTTCATTGATTCTGTTATAATTTTGTAACAAATCACCATGATCATCACTGCGAGAAATAATAAAGTAACAGGACCAAGTGAATTTATGCCACCGATCCTTTATAGCGTGAGTTCATCTATTTATTCAACCCAATATCGGAGTGTATTGATTCGCGTATCAAGCTGTGTGTGTGTTGTTGTGAAAGGCAATTTGATTTGTTCACACTGGTGGGATCGATGAGAAGAGACAAACCTGTGTCACTCTCTATTAATTTGCTCAATACAAACCAACGTAAGCAAATGAGCTTTATTTATTCGTTTACATTGTTGGTGGTATGCGAAACGCAAGTTATGACCAAATGCATTGTGTTCATGGAAGGCAATATATTACGCGAACAGTGAGCAACAGTGAACGCATTTTCAATTGGCACTGATTCAATCTCGATCGCAATTATCTGCGCTATTTATCGATGCCATTATTGCGCATCTGTAGATTTCACAGTGCACTGCCCGCAATCGGTATTGTATCGAGGTGCATTGTTCGCTTTACATTCTCTAATTAGATTTATATGCAACCGAGTTCCCTTTGATTCCATTCGATATGTTTTATTTCCTCTTCCAGATGAGATGAATTTTCTCCTATTCGAGTGATCAAACCGATGGAGCAATTCCAACACATGTCTATTCCCCCACACTAGTTCTCCCGGCATCTATCAATCAAGGGTTTGATCGGGCCAAGTTTAATGGCTGTTTTATTGTTGCCAACTGCAATACTTTTTCCTGGACACGGAAAGGGCCCAATAAGGAAATTTGCGCAGCTATGTTTGGTGCAATTCCAAAGAGTAATTGCTCGTGTTGTTTGGTTATTGTCCTTAGCGCAGCGAGACGTTATTACCTGCATCAGATAATTGCGATTTGTGATAATAAATCTGAGCCAAACAAACTAGAACATACTCGAAGAGGTTCCAAGTTGACAGACGGTCTGACCGATGCCAAAAAGGTTTGCCTATGTGATGCAACAAGCTTATTATGGAAGTTCCTTTGTCAATGAGATGAGATATTTTTGATAAATACTCAGGTCTGATTCGAAATTGCACGCACATCGAGAGCAAACAAACTTATGAAAATGGCTTTATGTCAAATTCCTATCTTCTTCCTGCTCCTGCTCGGTGATCTTGACCTCCGACCTCGAGATCAATCTTGATTTAAGACCACAAATCTATTGTGCTCCGTTGTGTGTCGTTGATTGGCTCCGCTCAAAGTTGGATCCGATTTCGGTGTAGTTTGAGTCATCGCCGACCACCAGACCACTTGGCCTTTCCCAGTGCCTATAATGCAGATATTGATCTTCGATGTTTGCCAATAAAGCACCTTCGCCTTTCACAACTTGACTTGAACTGTAAGTTCGCCCTTTGTACTTGCATGGATGTCGCGTCTCTGGCCAATAACTTCTGGCTAATAATTGCATTCTCTCTAATCTTCTATACAAATGTAGTTGACATTTTACTTGGTAAATTAAAGTAAATTTAGTGCTAATCTGATAAGGCGTAACCTATTTAATATATTTAATATACCGACGAATTACCAGTCACGGTACTGTCTTTTCGTTCACTCTCCTTGCACAAAAGACAATCTTTGCACGGTCTTGGCAATTTTGGCCCAAATCTATTAATTGTGATTAGATCGAATATTGCAGCAACAGATGCGAACTATCTTCAGATGCCAATGAGGCCTAATTGGACATGGTCGATTTATAGACAACATAACTGGTGCAACTCTGCCAGGCTGACATCTGTTTGGACCTATAGGCCGTATATGCGTAATGTTCGGTTGAATGCAATAGCTGTGCACTGCTCCATTTGACTAGGTGCAATCTCCCTTTTGGGACATTTCCAGTGAAGCGTAGCGAATAAATTTGTGAAATGGTATTAAATAATAAATATATTTTTTCTCTGAACAACCTATGTTGCCCAATAAATGACATTAACTTTTGATTAGGTCGGGTCGGGACACGAGAAATATGATTGTCACTGTGTGGCCAGTGGCTTGGCAACGCATGAACAAATCAACTCATTTTGTTACTTCGCACTACAAAGGGATGCATCGCAATGGCCAATGCAAATGACCTATGCCAAAACGATTACTTAGTGCACAATGGCCACTGGATTAATGTACTGACTGTTTTGTCACTGTTTATGGCTTGTTCCAGTCAAACGTTGGTCCGTGCCCGAGAGGAGACATTGGCTATTCCTCCCAACTGACTTCACTCAAATTGGCTGCAGTGAGGCAATCGTTTTCTTTGGCGAAAGTCACTGTCTTGAAGGCGATTTGTGCTTTATTGACCTGTCGGTTAGTGAATAGACACCGTTTGCTGGATCATTGATGATGCCATCGATGCGAACGCATTGGACCCGGCTTGTTCTGTTCAGCATGGCATTGGTGAATAAATAAATAAAAGACGAGTTGACGCGTGAAATTAATGAATTATCTACATAGGCAGTTGTCTCTTGCATGTGATTGGGACGAGTCGCTGGGAGATGGGAGAGAGTCATTGAAAGCAACACACAATGCCTAATCGATGGGTGCGCGGTAATAAATTGAACTGTTGCCGGCCAACTAGTGATCGGGCCTGTCCCTGTGCTTGGTACAACTATAATGCGACCTGCGTTGGCCATGCCAATAGTTCACTCACAAAAATTTTAAATTTTTCTCCAATTGGGACAGATCCAGTCGACACTTAACCCAAAGACAACACGCCAAATTGACTTTTCTAGCATTGACACTGACAAATTTGATTTTGCCGATTCAAGTCAAGATGCAGTTGAGCATTGTACCTCGTGTTATAAGTGCACTACATTTGGCACGGTTTCAAAAGGTCAAACGAGGTGAAAGGTTCCCAGCTAGTTCTTGAGCCATCAGTTGACCTAGAGAGAGAGAACAGATTGGATTACATAATAAATGATGTTTGCTTTCGGTGGAGCAATGCAAACTTGAACAAATCTGCTTAGTGCCAATGCATTCGTTTGGCAGTGAAAAATGTGCTATTGCTTTGTTATGCAACAAATCGCTCTGCAAATGGCTCTAATAGAAATCTCATTTGCTTTCAATTTGCCATCGACCACAAGGGCACAGTGATCGAACCTTCACTGCCAACCAGAAATATGAATCTCACGAGTGCACAGTGAGCAAAGGATTATGATTAAGTGCCTAGTCGACAATGAAGAGTCCCTGCAGTTACCTTGTGACAAAGGCCTCAAGACATGCACCGGGCAAAGGGGTCCAGTACGTTGACTTGGTCTGTGCTGAGAGCACGCCTTTAGTTATCTAATCGCAAATGATCATTAATAACGGCACAATGCTATAGACAAACAAGCATCGATGCAACCATCCGCTTGAGTGCAATTTGTCCGCGAGCAACACACTGACAAGGTCTATTGACAGTACCTATTATTCAGTTTTGTTATTGATTCACTTTGAACTTATCGACCTTGCTTGCAAAAAGGTCAAATGATGATTGAGTCAAGTAGAACTAACAAAGTCTCGTGCTAATTAAAGGACTTGACTTGGCTTGCACTCTCATAGTGGAACTTAATTTACGAGCAAAGACAAATGGTGAACAAGATATATTTGCAGACTGCAGTGTTATTCGCAACAGATGTAGCTATTCGGCATGGTGGGCCAAAGTTGAGAAAGTGTTGCGCTTTGTTTGCGGGAAAAGAGTTGTCTACAAGTGCCACTTGAATTTTGCCTCTGCCAGTCCGGTTGATCAGATCATTCTATAGTCAACATGACCGAACAGTCCATTTGGACTTATTCACAGCCATTCCATCCACCTCTATTATGGCTTTTATTTACGAGTGCGATTACAAAACGGGACGAAAATGTGCTCGCCTAACGAGGATCGGATTGGACTTATTTGACATTTATGACTTGTTCGGTGACCTTCAAAGTTGTGGCCAAGGCACTAATTTGGCTCTTTCAGTAGAACGGTAGTCAATTTATGTGACTAATATGTATTTGACCTTGCAATTGAGACATCCAATGAGAATGCATCTGGCAGGACGACTATTCAATGTGACAATCGATATGCGATCAATTTGTCTTTTCAATTTTAAACAAATTTTTCTTTATAGATGCTTAATTGTGGGGAAAATTGCGATGTATTGATTCATTTAATCTTTCGAATTTTAAAGTAAAACTTAATTTGGGCTTAGTGACACATTTGTCGGGAAACGATGCTCTAAAGTGAAATAAAATAGGAGAACAACGAACAACTCGGTCAGTGCCTAGTTTGTCTGCAGTGAGTTGTCAACTCGACACATCGACACAATCGATCGGTGTTTGTGGCTCGGACTGGATTGTAATTAATTGTATGGCTGACAGGGACAACTCCACTCAATTTGTTCACGTCCTGAGTGCGCTTCCGATCAAGAGCATTCTACAAGAGCATTTCTCGTGCACTTGAGCGGGTCCAATGGTTCTCTAGTGGGTGACTCGTTCAACGAATCAATCACTTGCTGATCGACTTGGAAATCACTTTTGCCGGACAATGAGCTACTGTTTGGCCGATCTCTAGACCAGTGCTTGCACCTCCTCGTTCGATCTACCATCAATAAGGTGCCATTGACGGAGGCACAACTAGTTGTTCGATTATTATGCTAAACGTTTGTTTGCTTGATTAATTCACACAATTATTGTCCCATAAGACCGATTGCTCCAAGATCGTTGCAACTCTCGAAAGTGGCAATAATTTGATTAATAACCGCTCACCAGTTGCACATTGCTCTTGTTGCCCATTGCGCGTCACTCTCGACGAACAATGGCACAATCGAATGCATGTCGAATGGACCAGCTATGGAGCACTGTTGAACGTGTACTGTTCACTGTCTAATGCTTGTAATGCCTTGTTGTACAATCTAATCTAGTTTAATTTGATTTGATTTTGCTCTCACAATAACCGAACACGCGGTAATTCAAAATCTGTTGCCGACTGCACCCATGTGTTGTCCACTGAGCCAATGTGTCTAAATCTAGTGTCAAGCGTGTTCTATAAATGCTTTTGTGTTACTAATCGTTTACATTGTACCTCACTAACCCAAAGCACCATTTGTATATGTACTCGTTTGGTCGATTAGTGCAAACATTGCTCCAAACCTCATTAGCAGTGTTTCGAGTGTGTCTTGGCAATGCATTGGAGCTAGTGCGTAATGTAACACGTGAAATTCAAATCGATGAGCATCTGAGCCTGCTTCTTGTATGTGTAACGTGTGACCATCCAAACAGGAACCAAACAACATTGAAGGCAAGAATGCGGCATTTGATTCTATAGTGTGACGCCAGTGCACTGCCAAGTGCAATCCATAGCTTACAGGCCTAGACATATGCTTGGCTGAGGCCGCAATCAGCCCGAGGCAGTGGACTTGTTGCTTTGTCGTTTCGTGGCCGTCTTCGACGAACACTTAACGTCCGGCAACGTTAAAAGCATGTGGTCCTTTCGCTTGACCATCTGTCCATGTGGCTGCCCTAGACAGGTGCAATATTCAGCAAGGGCAAATGCTTAATCGGTACAGACTTGCACTGTCTGCGCTGCCAATTGGACAAGAAAGTGGACACAAGGTCACAGTTAGGATGTGTTGATGTCACAGTTAGGATGCGCTTGGATGCACAGACATCCCCACTGATGCCGATTGCAGAGAAATGTGAATTCATTCACTAAAACCGAAACACATTAAGCCAACAAATGTATCGCCTTAGGTAGCGATTCTGCTGGCCAGTGTGTCAACTTGTCATCGTTGGTCGATTCACAGCAAGCAACAGGTGCACAGGCATTTTTAGATTTGCTTGTTGAGGCACGATCAGCGCCTTATCACCACTGCCCATAGCACCACTGGCCCAGTGCACTTTTCGCTTTCTCGGCAAGTGAGCCACTTCTAATTGCCGTCTGACGAGTTGCACAGCAATCGAATTTGTCTGAGGGTCTACAGAATAGCGTTTCGATGTCTACACCGAGACTTGCATCTCCACTAAGTCTTAGGCTAACAATCGCAGACATGCCACATGCAAGCTCTACTCACTTGGCACTCAAGTTGGCACTTTTAATTATCGATCACGGTTGTGAGCATTTCGCCCTAGGTAACATCTCACCAAAAGAACAATTTAGATTTTGTAGATTTGCAAGCATTTATTTGTGTATGGCACAAAAATTCACAAATTCCTGCTTTATCAGGTAAGAATAGAATTTACAAAGTGTTGTAACAGTGAGTAAAAATACATTAGAATTGCGATTGGTTAACGTGCTCATTAGAGTAAAAGTGTGTCGGGCAAGGTGCGAAAAGTAAATCAATATATCACTAGAATGGATCTTGGCTGGCCTAGATTGGTACTCATCCATAGGTCGAAAAACAAAACATTGGTGACTACTATGTACAGGTAATGTGAAATGTGTGATGTTTATTTACAGGTGATAAGGACGACTAGGGTGATGACTGCTCGGAAGCGTGATGACTTGTTGCTTATAGAACTTTGAGGGGTACCATGGCAATTGGTTGCTGTTGTGCAACTATTTGTTCGTCAATTTCAGTCTGCATTGGAGAACAAGCTGATAGGCTTCTTGGACCACCGTTGCATCCATTATCTTCGTGTTTGAGCAGAAGTGACATTCGAGAGAATGTTCGACTACAGCTCTTGCAATTATACTTCTTTACAATAGAGTGTGTCTGCAAGTGGGCTCGAAGATTGGAACGGTCAGCAAATGCTCTGTTGCAATACTGACATGCAAAAGGCTTCTCGCCTGTATGAGTTCGAATATGACCTATGAATAATAATGATAAGTCAAGAGTTCGGCAAAATTTAAGCAAAAACCTACCTTGAAGCAACCAGGGACGTGAGAAAGCTTTGCCGCAAAGTTTGCATTTGCATGGCAAAGTATGAGTTCGAATGTGCATCTTGAGGGCTCCCAAAGAAACGTAAACTTTTTCACAATGTTTACAGCTAAAGGATTTCTTTACTTGACTTGAACAGTGAAATTCTTGGTGCTTGGCAAGGCCGCTTTGGGTGGAATAACTCTTATTGCAGTCAGGACACTGGTAACGATCAGATTTTTTTACAATCTTTCCACATTTAGCAGGACTTTGGTTATCCACGGAAATATCTTCAGAATGTTCACTTCCACGACCAGAATCGTCAGAACCTTGGCTACTTGGTGTAGGAGAAACCAATTTGTTAACTGAGAAATGTTCGCTCCAATTAATGCTGTAAGGCGCCAAACGATGACAACTGGTAGAGTTTTCAATTGAAGAATAGTTGACTGGTTTGTAAAGAGATGTCGCACTCGATTGTGTCGCGATTGGGCTTGGAGTTGAAACAGAGGGTGCTGAAACACGTGCGGGAATGGCATGAGCAAATGGACTGACTGCTGATTTCGAAGCTTCTCCGGTTCGCAAAAAGTCAGCGATCTTGGCGAATTTAGCCGGGTATGGGTAGCTGGAGACAAATGATGGTTCGCTGTACAGTGCCGAATTGAAAGAGGCTTGGTACTCGATTTGGGATGACTTCTCGCTTTGACTGTTTGCATCTTTTAACAGATTTTTCATACTGAGATCCAAACCTGAACAAAACCCAATGGTTACTACTTATATATGTCATTGACGTTTAAAATACTTACATTGACTTTCCCGGTCAAAAGAATACTTTGGCGATGAAGTTTGGAAAGATGTCAAATCATTCTCATCATTACGAGGAGAAACTGAACTGGTACTGGCATTAGACGAATTAGGTGATGCAATTCCCGAAGAGGTAGGTGAATACAGTTTGGGCGACATTGGCCGACCACTGCCTGCTGAAGCAGAGTGTTTCTTCTTGATGAGAAAAGCGCGAGGCATTTTTGCGTGTTGAAGTGTCACTGAAGGTTGATTAGAACGTTTGCATAAAACTGGACCGAATTGATCAACAGGAGAATGAGCTCTTGTTGCGCACGAGTGCGGTACTCGACTGACACCGAGGGGTACTGAGCAGCTCAATTTATTGGTCCCTCGAGACCGTTCACAGCTCGATTAGCACTGTGCCACTGGCGCAGCAGTTCAGCTTGGTGCTTAGTACTCGCCTTCCGTAGCACTTCGCATCGTTGTCTGTGCAGGTGATGGGACATCACTGGTGGTACAGTCAGTGCAAATAGTGCTTGCCCACTTGGGCCGGTCTTCGCTCATTCACGCTTTCAGTGCTCATTGAGCCTTTCCGAGGGTTCCAGCACTGCACGGCAACAGATGCTGTTACGCGGAGGCCACCTCGGCGGCACCACAAAGCACTCGGGTCACTGCCAGCGCCAATGACGAAATGGCCTCACTGTGGCCATTCACACTTGACCCTTCTCGCAACTTGCCACTTTATTGACTCTGCCAGACTGAGCCATATTCACTCGGATTTCACTCGGTCGCACTTCATACCGATTGCTTCCTGCTGCTGTTGTGGTTTCACAGAGGAAACTGTCCTCGTCCAGTGTCAATGCAAATCTTAAGATTGGCCAGTCTGGGGAGCACTTGTCCTGCTCACAATCAGTTCAGTCTGGTGTTACTGTCATACGCACTCTCGTGCACCATTTGAGGACAATGCTCGTCTTCAATGCTCACTGGCCAGCGGCCACCGAGTGAAAGGGCATTTCCTTTTGGTTGAATTGTCCCATCATAACTACAGGTGAATTCCAATAGCTTAAACATTTTCATACTCAAACTATTGAAAATTCTATAAAAGTCTACAAAGCGAAAGATCGATGCAAGCCATTTGACCAGACCTGGGTGGTGGTAGAATGTCAAATGAAAGTCATCCTCATCGGACCTAGAGACCTAGACCAATAGACGTCAAATAAATGTCAGAGCGTGTGATTGATCGACTCAAAGGATTGCACAAAGCACATTCATTCGATTATTTAACGCATTGATTTGCCTGTAATTACAATAACAATCGATGTCTCACAAAGTGCCAGTTAATAACGAATTGATGAGAACGGTCCAATCGACTCGGTGCATCACATCTGTGGCAGTGACACTGCAAGCATTCATATGAAAATGGGCTTGAAGGCTTCCCATCAAAATAGCCATATGCTCGGGCCCGAATGAGAAGTGAAAATTTAATGCAAATTAACTGACTCGATAGAGTTAATGGGCATGCCACTGGCCGAGGTGATCGAGTGCCGACGCTCACTGCCACCGACAAAGGATGAGGCAGTAGGGTCCAATTATGTCACCGAGACGAGAAGATGAGGCCTTGCTGGTGCACAGTGGAGAGACACTACGATCACCGATCAATCGTTCACTCCATCAGTGACCTTTGCTGCCCTTGCACTGACGCAGTGTGCCACTTGAGAAAGGCAAGGCCCCGACTGAGGTGACAGCTAAAGTCGAATAAAGGTCAGGAGACAACGTGACAATTGCGGCCAGGCAAGGCAAACACTCATGGCCAATCAATCGATCACTTGATCGCATTCTTCATAAACAAACATTACGTGTCGTTATATTCATCCTCAGTCTGGCTATTCTTCTCACCTCTCTCGGCGAATCGTTGTCTAAATGTTCGCTTGAACAGATCGTGCGAAATTTATCTCCTCTTAAGTTTGCTCAGTCCAATTTAGGTCTCATCAGGGCGATCGATCGTCTAAATGTCAACTGAGTAGATCTTTCAATGGTTTCTTTAATTGCTTCTAATGTGGTGCAACGTTTCACTACACTCTTATTAGCATCGATCTTGGAAGAATTGCAAATTGATTTTCTTCACAGCGATAATCGATTTAATGTGCTAAACAGGAGTTTGGAGACATCGCACCTAGTTAGTGGACACTTTAATGACCATGGTGATGGTCCCTGGTTTAGCTATTAAATTGTGTTTGTGCGATGTTTGTCGTTTCAGTACTAATCGAGCCGAGAAGTCATTAATGCATAGATCGGGACCGTTGGCTGTGTGGGGCACTTTGATTTCATTGCTCTACATTTCTCACCTTGAGTGGGTTACCTTTCTATCTAGCGCCGGGCATTCGGTGGCCTAATCTGGCAAGGCCTGTCTCAACCTGTCGTGGACCACGTCTCCTGCTGCTTCTTCACACGGTGGCTCGGCAATTTGCTACCAAATTGACTGACCTCGGTGCCCGATGTGACACGCTCGTCCTCATGGCCTGTCTTTGTTCCATTGTCCCCTAAGGTCGTATAGTATTGAAGACACTTGCCCAAATTCCATTTCGTTCGTTTTTCGTCATCTTCGCTGGACACAAAGGCCCAACGATGTCCTCTCCGAACTGCGCTTACATTTCATAGTGCCACCGAGCCAAACGGCAGGCCCAGACAGCGAGGTTAGTGCATTACTCAACTAGCTCTACTTGTCGCCGATTGTGCCTCGTTGGCAGCTCCTTGAATTGTAAGACAACTGCTACCTGCCTTGAAATACAGTCTATTCTCTTGACCATACCCAAAACAAAACAGCTATTTCATTGAGTCATGATTAATTGATTCATAAATCGAGTAAAATATAATTAAATTATAACAAATATATATTCCAATTTCAACAACTCTTTGTAAACGTATTTTCAAATATTTTCAGATAAACGGAATAACCTAGCGTTGACTGTAGGAATGGATTTGAATTTAAGAAGCACAAATTGGAGTTGAAGCAGGACTCGATGCAATCTCGACTAGGGCCTTGTGCGCAATATGGTCGGTGCATTGGCACTCGGTACAGGCAACACCTTGCTTAGCAACGAGCACGACACAAGGTGACTTCATCTGCACTTGGCGGCGGTTATTGTTATTGAGGAATGCACATTCCAGCGCTCAACTTGAATCGTTGAACAACGATGCTTACCGTTTGTCTCATCACAGCTTAGGTCCCATTTCTTCGAAGCTATTGTTCGCTTACCCATTAAACTGTATAATGAAAGGCTAATATTGCTCAGGAATGTCATTGGCATCGCATATAGAAAACATTCCCAGTGACATCGTTACTTGGGCTTACATTAAATTGAATTCAACACGTGTCCGTTGTATTTATCATTTGGCTGACCATCATAACAGACTCTACCAGCAAAGAGTGGCCATCGCCGACGAAGATCAATCGAACAGCACTTGGGAAAGTAAACATATGGTAATTGATAATTGGCTCAGTGCACGGTAATGACACTTGTCCGGCGATTGGCCAATTTGCCACTTGCTAGCTGCAGCACTCCTCTGAGCGGAAAGTGTCGAGCCTGATCGTGTTCACTTGTGATCAAAGCGCCTTTCTAGCCAGATGATCGGTCGGACCACTTCCTCTTGAGGCAGTCGCATTTATCTAGTTTGGTTCACCAATTTATGTGTAATGCTTAAGTCTCAATGCTCACTAAAGGTCGTGCACTTTTTACCATTTCTCCCGCCTTGCCTTTCACTGGCAGGAAGAGACAGGCGCATCGACAAATGTGGGCCGCTAAGTTTGGTCCCACAAGTTCATTACTGTTTGGCAGTTCCGGTAAGGTGAAGGTGACGACGGCTGTCTCTCCGCCGTGTGACTGACCCAAGTGGTTCCGATTAAGGTGGGCCAAGCTGATCTGGAGCATTGACTGGATTCGCAGATTGCAAGGTGCACAGTGGTCAGTTGAGTCGTCTCGAGAGAGCTACTGACGAGTTCACTGCCAGTGGTGAGTATTGCACTGGCTTTCTCGACGGAAGGGATGAGCAGGAGGGAGGAAATCGATCGCGTTAATGCACAAAACACCGAGAGCGAGAGAACTGAGTGCTTGTGACTAGAGCCCAGTGTCGCGCAAGGACAAAGTGAGCCAACAATAGAATCGAGCAACAATGCAGACGCGATTTACATTTCTTGGACTTGCTCGGACTTGTAAGGTGGCTAAGTTATTGAGAGCACCGTGGAAGGTAAGTCACGGCAAGGAAAAGACCAACAAAGGCAGACAGGAAAGCTCCAACAGTAGCGATCTAGGAGAGCGGTCCAATTCACACACCTGCTCGGAGACAGTCGCTCCTGTCACAGTGACAGTTTGCTTCCCTTGCGAATAAGCAGTGCTTAGAGCAACCTGGCCTAGGCAACTTGTCGCGACCCTAGTCAAGCCGGATTCATTTGGCCCAACTTGTCAATTGGTTCACTCAATCATGGCTTTCGTTTTCTATTGAGGTTAAAGCAACGAAAGAAACTACCCCAAAGGCTATTTCTAGTGACAAACCCAAGAGCAGACTTTGAGGAGAACACAAAGAGTTCACCTGTTCATCGCACCGTTTTACAAGGTCAAGCAGGTTACCTAAAGGTCTTATTGGAAAGGACCTTGTGAAATGTTTTGAGCGACTTTCTTGGTACTGCCATATTTCGACAGACAAGGCGCAATGTGATTAACTAAGTTCTCAAAAAGATGCTTTGCTCGAAAGTCTCCTTTGTCGGCAGATAGTCTGTTCACTGGCAATTAGTGGTCGGGTAGTGATCAGCACGGGGTCATTGCATAACAAATCTCGATGGTGATTTATAAGAAATATTCACAATGGACGCGCCAATTTGCTACTGCTGACTTCCAACGAACTCGTAAAACATTGACAGTGCCAATAACCGATCTGCTCCGAGCACAAGCGCACTTGTGACTTTGCTCGGTTAGCTCACTTGAGCCTCACTCCACCAGACTAAACTCAGTCCGGCTCATTGCCTTTTCGTATCCTCGTTCGTTTCCTCGGCGCGTTCACTTGTCCACGTCCAGTGCCACCATGTGCCATGGTTTAACTAGCAAATGCCGTCAACGCGAACTAGTCAGGTGCATGGAAAAAGACTTCAGTGGAAAGAGCACAAATTTAATGCTAAAAATGCACTTGGCGGGAAACGATGCCTCGACACTGCGAACAGTTGGCAACGATGCCATTTGCACAGAATTATACAATAAATGGCAGTTTAAAGTGAAATGCTCATTTGCAGCTAAAGCCACACTCGATCAATCTCGATGCAAATGAGCCAAGATTAAAACATTGACCACTTACGATGGTGCGCAACTCGATACCTGCATAATCAAGTCTAATTAGGCGTTCGCTAAACTTGACGAGAGGCGCGCGTGCAAAATCTAATAAAGATAAGGTGCCCGTGAAGTGAGGCGATGAGCGATGATGAAACGATGTGGCCAGATGAGAGACCAACAGGTGGCACAGTGCCACTAACGATGCAACCGCACTGACAATTCGAGAGGCCTTGCCTGTCCCACCCAGAACATTGCTTGCCAAACTATTATCTCCGCTCATTAGTTGTTGCTCACAGATTGGCTCAAGATGCGCCAAAAATTGAACAAACAAAGCGACCAATTTCATTAGTTGCCCAACATTGCGTGAAATGCTCGGCTAAGGACTGGGTGAGTGGACAATTTGTGAATTGGTGAATGAGATCTTAATGGCTTCATTGACATCTTTCTCGGAGACGCCCACTACCGGACAGTATTGATTGATTCCGATTGTAGCACCTCGCATTAATTGACTCGTCACATGCTCACTCAATATCCTGTCTGTTAAGCATATAACTTGAAAATCAATTAGCTAAGTCCATTCAGTGGTTGTCGATGACTGATGGCTGCCTCAACCGTAATGATTAGCCATAATGGGGTTAGTTCGGTTCTGGTCAATGGCCACCAATCGAAGCAGCTTGTGCTCGGACCGAGGCTACTCAGTTGCTGAGTTGTTGTGCACTTACAAAGGATCGGTGGCAACAATAAATTAGCCTGTTGGCTAGTGGCACGTTGAACAGAAGAGACAGACAGAGGAATTCAGTGCAAATGACCGAGAATTGGAGTGCTATTCAAGGGCTCACAAGTGAACAAGATGATCCGAGGTCTGGCCAAGGCAATTGCCACTGCAGTATGCAAGCCGAGAGGACCGAGTGCGGCAGATTGTGCCGAGCTGTGACAGGTGGTTCGATCGCTCTCTAGATGGCTCGTGCAGAATGATTGGGAGCACCAATCTGTCGGTCTGCTCGTTCAAACCTGAGGCGAGTCGGCAAGAATGTCTGACCAAGACGGCACTTTGTGCTTACCACTGGCTTTGCTGGCTCGTTCGCGTCACATGTGCTGCGTGTGCCACTCGGCCTGTTCGCAACCAATTGCCAATTGGCCAGCTGCACGCGTCAGCCAGCACGTTGCACTAAGACTGGCTTGCCCAATTGGGCCAGACAGTCTAACTGAGCCCAGCAAGCCAGTTCACCTTGCAGATCGGTATCGACGAGGTCATACTGAAGTACCAACTTGGTGGTGCACTCAGATGGCCTGCTTGGTGCACTTTCCGCCATTACGAGGTCTTGGAACACACCTTTGTTGGTGTCACTGAGCCCATATGTCACGATTGGAAGAACATGTGTGCGTTCTTGCTGTCTGTTCGGTTAACTTGTCTCGGGACAGGTAACCTCAGGTTAATCACTGCCTGTCACTGCACCTAGGCCTCCTTCATTGTCTTGCTGATCGCCATTACAGCAGGCACGTGCTCACCACTCGACGCGTGCGATTTAAGGTGAATGTGTTTGTTCTGATGCGAACCTAGCCAGGTGAACCCGGTCACCGAGCGAGTAGACACAAAGCACCGTCTGCTTGATTTGCACTGCAGCACTTGGTCCAGCCCGAACATTATTGCAACTCCATAATGCGCACCACATTGTGCACGCGCCACAAACATCTACCTAGTGCCATCAAGGCTGCTCGAGCTATTGGAAATTGGTGCAAGTCCAGGTGCAAATGGTCTGCTCGTGGGCCATATGATCGGCACTCGTGGCAATCTGCCTCGACACCATCTCGCCTCGGTGCTAATTTATGCAACAAGCATACCGCATCACTCAAATGTGCTCTGTTTGCCGACTTGGCTCTTGTTGACTCGTGCCAGGACTGCAGTCGGTGAAAGCAAATGCAATGTTGTGTTAATTTGGCTCGACTCGGTTAGGATCGTTCCATTAGAAATGGCCCCATTTAGACAAGTCGTGATGTGTCAACCACTGTTTGCCTATATTAATCTAGGCATTGCACACAAATTAATCAATTAATTGCGATAAAGGCCGCTTTGGTCATGGCGTAATTGTAAGTCGTGACTACCAGGTCATTTCGAATTAATCTACTGAATATGGTACACTTCTATAGAAAATCATTTACAAACAGAATTCTGATTCGACGGGAACCTGCCAAATAAATGGAAGTGGGTAAAACACCAGACTCGATGACTAGTGCCAATTATGAATGGAACAAGTTGACATTTGTTCTGTTTACTGGTGCGAAATTGCAATTGTGCACGCGAATTCTGTGAGAACCGAGTCACCGAGAACTTTAGGCAGTGTGGGAACCTTTGCCTGAACTCGGTTGCACGTGCTTGATTCGATTCAACAGGCCAGGGAGAGTGGTCTATTGGGTGCACCGGTCCAGGCAGGGAGGCAGAATGGCACTCTTTACTAAAGTGTAGCGAGAGTGGCTGCCAACCGAACGATGGGAAAGTGCTTGACGGGATAACGGTCACAGCGACCGTTGTAATTTGACAGGACCGATTCTAATGCGCTGAATGCAGTGGGAACATATTCTCCGCGGGTACGTTCTCCCAATTAGGTCTGTTCACAAATGGGTGGTTGTTCCACTTGGAACCAGTGCATCGAATCGGCCTCCAACCAGTGTTCTCAGTGGCAGTTGCACTCGGTGGGAGAGTGCGCTAATCGGTGCTATTGCTATCGGGAGTGCTTTGCGAATTGTTTCAGTTGGTTTGGTCACCGACAACTGTGTCCTTTGATTCCATGGCCAAGTGAACTGCCACTGACAGCACGCGCACCAGTCAGCAGTACGGTGCTTGAGTGGGGTCACTCGATTAAGACCGGATGCATATGGAGCAAGTGGTCAGACGCGAGCGCGTCCGTCCAACTGACAGCAGACGGATCGATACAAGTAATCGAATGCTACTGCCAAAGGCGACCATGTTTGGCAGACTAAGCTGCAAGGCACACAGCATTGCGCTTCCTTGCCCTCGTCGGGTCACATATTGCACGTGCTGAGGCAGATGTTTGCCCGATCGAGACGCGTGCCTCGGTTATAGCTGCAAGTTGAATGGTGAGCATACAGACCAGTGCGTTGTTGACGTGCCAAATGAGAAACGGTTTCGGCGATGAGAGCTTCAGTCCAGTGCCAGACTCACTGCCGATTGCGCATCTCGATTAGACCCGACAGCTAATGTCATCTCCCTCGGCTAGTGAGGCCCCAACTGCAACCGCCGCAACTTGTCTCGGCAAACCAATCGAGCCGTTCATAGTGAGGGGCAAGCCTTTTACCATTTGCATATGGCTCGCGTTAATTAGACTTGCACTGGCGCGAACACGATCACCATCGTTGACCATAGTTGATCATTGACCAGTTACTGGGAGGGCTGTTGCGGCTAATAAAGCCAACGATTTCTCGATTAATCACTAGCCTCGTGTGTGTGTGACAGTGGTCATTGGCCAATGGCACCTCTCTGACAAGACCTGCTCCGAGAGGCACCTTTGTTTAGGCTACGCCAAGTGTGCATATGTTTGTCTCGTGTGGTACTGCACCGAGCGTAGGTGAACGCGTGCTAGATGCAACAAAGGAAAGAAAGTGTCGCGTGCCTGTAAGCTCGCACCTGCCTCTTTACTTTGCCTCAGTCCGCTTCAAAAGGTGTCTGTCGGGCTCGGGCAAATGGTTCCAAATGGTCTGACTGAGCCAGCCAAACCAACGGCTGTCAGTGGTACTACGGAGTGCATCGCACTCTATGGTGCATTGATGATGTACAGTTCGGTTGCGATGATCGTCCACACTGGCAGAGCCTACAAGCCTGGACATGTGCCATCGTTGCACGCGCCTGGGCTGTGGCTGCACGCGTTCACTGCCGCGGGCTTGTTTGCTTGACCGATTACTCACCTTGTCCGACTGGCACTGGCTAATTGAGCCAAACGGAGACAAACCCTCAATCCTTATTGAACACAATCTTGCTAGTTACTGCATGTTTGGCCAGCAGATTTGTCTCTGCTGCAACTCGATCGTACACTTTCCACTGAGTTGACTGTCGTGCCGTGTGACACTGCATGCATCGTTCACAATAAATCGTGCTCGGTTCGAATTACTCAACGGACAAACATTGGTTAAGCTGGCAAACTAATAGGCCCAATTATGGACATTACCGACATTAAATTGCTCGATAGTGCACGTAATCCTGGGCACGGTCATTTAAGTCATGCTCGTCATTGCCTGTCACAATCTCATTTGATATTGCAATTACCGGATTGTCTTGATTTCCGGAAAACTGAATTCACTTTAAATCCAAAGTGGTACTATAGAAAAAGGGACCCTGTAACGATACCAGTAAAAGTGTCAATGTCCGAAGTAGTATGGCCTACATCATACTCTGATGACCTTATGCCAATATTTACAGTTATGAGCAATTGCAAGTTGATGTAGGTTCAGTGGCAACAGGTTTGGTTTGGGTTTCAAGGCGGTCTAGAAAAGAACAGAAAGACAAAGTGGCGGCAGATGGCAAATTGTTTGACTCTCTAATTTACAATTTGCAATAACATGTGCACTGAGATAATGAAAGCCAAGGCAGACAGAGTTAACAGACTGACGGTCTAGACTGGGAGATGGACAGGGCCCAGCTAGACCTGACTTGACGGTGCAGTAATTAGTAACTGGTTGAACGGTTGATTAATTCGAATACAGGTCTCGTGACTGACGTGATAGAAGACTGGCACGCAGCCCGCGGTGACCACAACACCGCGAACATCGCCATATGGAGATGCTGCACCAGGCGAGATAATGCATGCAAACAGTGAAGTGCAACAGGCACGACATATGGACTATGCCAAGCACTCAATTAGAGCTCACTTGGCCCAGAGAGGATGCGATCGGGGGCTAATCAATCGGACTTACTGCCAATCGAGTCTAACACATAGTCCGTTGGCTTGTGGGTGCAACACATTTACGGTTTCTAGTTTACAGTTCGACTAGCGCCGAAATGGCGGACAAGCCTATGTCAAGTGAAAGACACGCGAATCGCACGTGCTGCTGGCAGATAGCAAGATGGGCCAGAGCGAATAGTGCCGAGCAGTACACCTTGCTCCTGTCGAAGACAAAGACAACTCTAATGACAGGCCTAATGATCACTATTAGGCTCGATAATGAATGGCTTCAGTGACAGACGACACTCCACTAGCTGACCGGCAACCAGTTGCTGTGCACCTTGCCTCTAATGGCCATTTGCTGTTTGCCCTCAAGAAGTGGCTTCGAGAGCTCTGAAAAGGATGCACCTGCTCAAGAGGAATTAGATTTCCATTAGACTCGAATGACAATTAACCTGACCTATTCGACTGCACACAAAGTTCACCTTAATAGCAAAATCAACAAATTTAAATTAAATGCAATCTTTGTACAGTTCTTTTGTTCAACTCAAAGCATTTCATTTGTTATTTGCAATTATAATGTTCAGTTGTAAAATGCAAATGAAAATTATTAATTTGTTTCAGTTTATTTCTTAAGATTTTCAAATACAAATTGAAATGCTGAGAATTTTATATATTATTACATTTCGAGATAACTGACACCTCTGCCATCTAGTTGAATGGCTTCACATACAATTTGAAATGCTGCTGGGATTCATGGCCAAAAATGCTTAGATTTTGAAAAAGCCTCAACAAGTGTAGTTGTTAGTAAATTCATTTGTCTGACTGAATTATTACACTCAAACAGAACACAAACAAGAAGGCTTTTGTTGCTCATCTGGTACATGTTAATTTTATCACATATCAAGAAAGAATCGGAAAAGGCGATTTTTTCACTTTGGTCCAATTGACACAAAGTAATAATTTCTTGTGAGTATTGTTCAATCAAATCTTCATTAAACGCAAAGTAAATATTTTGATCGAAACGAAAAACTATGAAGGCAGAAAGATCGTTCAAAACGGAAGCATGTTTGCCCAATAATTCACTGAATGTTGCTTGGGAAATGAACTTAGTCTCCCGTAATTCGTAGATATACCTTGACAGTTTTTCTTCCTGAAGCTTCAAGTCATTTAATGGAACAATGATCTCGCTTTCTATTTGTTCTAGAGAAGGATATTCGGCGCATAAGATGCACAAAACAACTCCTTTGGTGATTTGACTAATCACTAGGCGAGTCAAGCAAGTTGGACTGATGCAAGGCAAGTGAATGAGAACTTCTTTGGTGTTAATTAAATCTGTGTCCAAGGAATTCAAAAGGCAAGATATCAGAAACGAATCTTTGGTATTATTGAGTCGAGACCACCAATCTTTGCTTGCAGATAATAATTTTCTATGAATAAACAATGCACTATAATTGCTTGATGCAAGTTGGGCCACTGAGTTCACCAAAGAAGTGATATAAGAGGAACGAATGGTCAAGGCGTAATTGGTACTTTTAGTAATTAGCTCAAGACGACGTAAGTTATTCAAAGAAAAAGATTTGAGAAAGTAATCGATTAGAGGGTAGGATGACTTAATATTTCGCTTGAATCGTTCTACATTTGTGTCGGATATATCGGTCAGACCGCACATTATCACAATTGCATCGAATGTTAACTCAAGTAGAACCTCTAAATCATTTTGCTCAAGGAAGTCTACATTGTTAGTGACTAGAATCATCACAATATTCTTATTAAATAATTTCCACCTAATTTTCGAAGTGCCAGTTGAGGATTTAGCCAATTGCAAATCACAATCATTAAGCCGGGAAAAAAGATTCAACCCATACAAGGTAGTAATTGTATTCAATGCAATTCCGTTAGAAAACTCGCTATCTTCGCACCTGGCAGTTGTATCTATATTTAAATTCACCCTTCGAGTGAATAGCGGCAAGCCACTTAACGAGGAAAGGGCAATTAAGTCAATGCTCATGTTTCGGTTTGATCAATTTGTTCATTTCTGTCAATTAAAACTCATTAATTCAAATGTCAATTATATTTTTTGGCTTACCAGAATGCTAACCCAGACGATAAATTCAGCGAGACAATTTGTCGATAACTTAAATTTAACATATTATTCATTTGTTATATTAATGACATTATAAACATGGTCACTAGAAAATTATTACCTAACTTGCAAACAAATAATACAAACAAATGCAGCCAAAAAAGTTGAATCAGCTGTTCCAAATGTTAATATCGATAGCTTCGTTCAACGCTAGTGAAGACTTTCGATGGTACATATGTTTCACTTGTTAGCAAAGTTCTATAAGTGTAATTAGTAAATGACGTTACTTTTGAGAGAAAGTTAAATATGCCAAATATATTCGGAGCGCATTGCCCAGAAATAGTAATACGCAACGCTTCGTGTAAGGTCATGATCGCGTGCTTCTGTACTTGCCAGTTGCATCCTGGCCTCAGTGCACACTGATCACTCGATCGCGCTCATCTCACTGATAGCATCCAATGTAGCACCTTGTTGTCCATCGTCGAACAAATCTGTACCGCACAAGTTTGCCATTTCTGTCCTTCATTCATCCATTCAAGTCCATCTGGTCGCCTTCCTTCCTTTTTGTGATATTTTCATTACATTTTTGTACAGCTATTTCGTTGCACTTTTTAACCTTTAAATACTTTAGGTAATGCAATTTGGTGTTAATATTGTATATTTAATTCTAAGTGATTTTTTTAGAAATATTTCGTTATGCGCATTTGGACAACCGATCATACTTTTCAGTAAGTAAAGCAATTATCTACAAATTTCAAGAATTTAATATATTTTTTAGACACCCATGGGACACAGTAGTCCAAGCAGTATGGCGAAAATATCCCAATCCCATGAATCCTTCTATAGTCGGTATTGATATTATCGACAGAAAAGTTTGTCCTGAAACTTCAATAATGTGGACACATAGACTTATCAGCTGTAAATGGGGTCTACCAGGTTGGGCGGAAAAGATATTAGGTCGCGATACTTCTTATGCAAGTGAGCACTCCGAATTGGATCCTAAATCTAGAAGTTTCACATTGAAATCAAAGAACGTAAGTTATTAATATTTTATATGATACTTTCCAGTTGTTTACTAAATTATTATATTCTTGTAGTTATCATTTTGTAACGAAATATCTATTATCGAACAATTAACTTATAAGCCCCATCCGTCTGACCACAACAAGACGTTAATGACACAAGAAACTCTGGTGGAAGTTCACGGTATTCCTTTGAGTAGTTATTTTGAAGATTTTGTCTACAAGGACATATCGAGGAATGCTCTTAAAGTAAGTGCAGAATAATTATTTTATATGGTTAATATTTGGTTTCTTGTAGGGTCGACAAGCAATGGAGTTTGTGATTAACAAAATTAACGGAGAAGTACAAGATATTGCTCATAAGACTGTCAAGAGCGTTGATGAGCTAGCAGGAAATACAAAAAGAGCAATTGCTGATGATTTAGTCAATCGAGCTCAACCGAATTCATTTTCATAATGTCCCTTAATATGCCAACTAGTATGATTTTTCAAATTGCCATATTACGCAATTGACGCAAATGTGAACAAATTATATTTTCTTTATTTATTTTATGTTTAACTTGTTAAATTTCTAATGTATTAGGTATGTAAATCAATTCAATTTTAGGTAATTAATTAATTATTGACGAATTTATTTATGAATTATAAAAATTACTAATTAACTCATTTCAACTAGAATCCATAACTGACTTAATTTTCTTTTTTGGTCATTTTGGGTTATTCATGATCTATACATTTCAGAGAAATTGTATTAAAAAACAGCTTAGTAGCTTAGCTTGAGAGTTTTCCCCCAAAGCACAGTTTATTATTTAAACAAATTGTCACACATTTCTATTTGAAAAGCTCTGCTTTATACATATCTTCAATTATTACTTTTTAATTATTATAGAGTGAAGATTGGATTATTGTATTGCTTGCAGGAAATTGTAATTGATACTTTAACATTGAAATGGACAGATTAGAATCACAAGAATTCATTATTCTAGTGTGGTCTTGAACGAGACTGGTTCGGCCTCGATCTGCACAATGACCACTTCGTCGTTTGGTCGGTCATCAGCATTAGTAGGCAGACTACCAATGCGATACACCACATCCATGCCTTCAAGAACTTTTCCAAAGACTGTGTGATGGCCATCGAGCCAAGGAGTGGGTACCAGAGTGATGAAGAATTGAGAACCATTGGTGTCTTTTCCAGCATTGGCCATACTGAGTAATCCTGGTTCACCATGGTTTAGTACAAAATTCTCGTCTTCGAAACTGTCTCCATAAATGGAGAACGACCCACGTCCATCTTTACTGGTAATGTCGCCACCTTGGACCATAAAATTTGGAATAACCCGATGAAAGGTACTGCCTTTGTACGATTTGCCTTGAAAACCATCTGAAGACAGAGTGACAAAGTTTTTCACTGTCTTAGGAACGAGCTTGCCAAACAGGCCAATCACGATGTTGCCACTTGTTTGGTTGGCAATCTGCACCGTGAATGTCACATTGTGGGTGACATCGACCTCGAATGCCTAACTCCAAGAATATAGCATTAAAATTATTTAGTGAATGATACCACAAGTACCTGAGTTGAGAAGATAGTTGCCAGAAAAAGCACGAACACACCCAACGAACGATCCTTGCCAGTCATGTTGAATATGGCAACTAGAACAAACAGAACACTAACTTGCTGCACTTGTGCTGCCCGTCGGGGGTGATAAAGACTCGTCACTCGACACGGTCTTGGGTGCTCTATTATTAGAAGATATACCAAGTGGGTGGTGCCTTGGTGCCATCGGTGCATGTGCTTTCATACTCATTGCTTTCATGCACATCTGCTTTTCTTCGTATTCGAGGCAAAGGGTCGATTTCACTTGTTTCCCGTCTCCTTTGCCGCCGTCTCACTGCATGTGTTCGCACTTTGCACATGTTGCTCGACTGTTCCTGATTGAATATTGCCGGAACGTCATTTTAGACTAATTTTAAATTTCATTGACAATTTTGAAATGAATTAAGTAATTACATGAGTGTTCACTGCTAACCTACCTACTGGTATCTACAAGAATAAACCTTCAAATAAATTTGAAAACGTATTTTTTGCCAATCGCAGCGATCGTTTTGCGATATTCACCGCTTTTCTCTACAGTACTTGAATCATCGTCAATTATTCTATTGCTACAACTTGAACTATCAGGAAACGTTCGATCTTTCGGTGATTACAATGTGGCACTATTAATTTGACAATCTTATCGACCGTGAATAATGTGATGTTGGGCAGAGAATGTGGTTAATTGAATTCAATCAGTAATTGGCACCTCGTCGAATGTCAAGCTCATTAGCTATGCAAAAATAGTGCACTGGGTTAGCAATATAATTGGCATTCGATTTAGGTTGTTCAAATGAACTTCATACGCGGAACCAGATGAACGAATCGCATCGTTCACAGAGTGTCTTGTGGTCTGAACTGTCGGCCTGGCGAGTGAGCGATCATAAGTGTCCTTCACATTGCGCTAGTGAGCTCACAATGCCAAATAGCAATTTCGACTAATGTCACTGCACAGAGATTGTCCACAATCGATTGCCACTGACTTAATTGTGCCTCATTGTGCCCTCTCCACTCAATCAGAGCAAACACACACTGAATTCGGTCGCAATGAATTCTAATTAGTAATTAGGCCACATGTGGTAAGAGTAATAAGTTTGGTGTGGGCGAGACAAGTGTTGCGGTTCAAGCAACAATTTGTGTCCGACGCAACAAAGTGATAATTTCCAATTTCCCGTACCGAGGAAAATCCACTGACCGGCTGTCTGCCTGGCCAGATTAACGTCCGAGATGGAAAGCGTGTCAATGCTTTCCGCCACTGTTAGTGAATACAATTTTCAAGATTATCGCTGGATAACGAGTAACGATCGTTATTTGTTCGCAGGTGCATTAATCACAAGTCGATTAGATCACATAGGTAATTGTTAGCGATTGTCATTGGCCCTGCCTTGATCACACGCGATAATCACTCAATACTTTGAACGTACTATTCAGTGAATGGAGAGAATGGACGGTTGAGACTTGTCAGTCAATATATGCAATGCGGCAATGCACTCGCTCGCCACGTGAAATATGATCAACAATTAAAGCCAATTAGATTGGATCGTTTGTTTATTTTGCATTATTTCGTTATGCACTCAAAGCTCGCAATCAGTCCAGCAACCTGCACGCGTGCAAGCAGGGCAATAAGTTGTCACGGTAATCCGAGGCAAGTGGCATGAATTATTCAATTAAGCCAATTTAATTGTCCACTTCGATTTCCGTTATCGTGATTGTTATGAATGAGCCGATGTGAGTGCTAATTGACCACTGGCACTCGCAATCGTAGCGAAACCAGGTATTTGTTTGTTTGCGAGCTGTTGGTCCCACTGCATTCGATCAAAGATGAAAGCGAATGGGACAGTAGCTAAATCATTCATGTGAAACTATGCCTCGTTAGCTCAGACACACGAAACACGCCACAATTGACCAATCAGGCCGACCAAGACATGCCACTCACTGTGGTCATATAAAAGACACTCCGGATCGAATCACTCAATCAGTTCACTTGAAACACAGCAACAAGCAACATTGTAACCTCTCAACCCAAGCCAATTCAAACACATCAACAAAAATGATCCAAACCAAATTGACAGTACTGGCAGTTGTCTGTGCACTTGTTTTGGCACAATTCGCCACTGTCCAAGCCGGTGACAAAGGCGAGGACACAATCATCCTTGGTGGTGAGCACGGATGCGGTCCCAAACTACTTCTCAAGACAGGTGGAAAGAAGAAAGGCGACATTTTGGTGATGAATGACTGCAAAAAGAAACACAAACAAACCCATTACATCCCATATCCAATCTACACAAGTTATGGCGGCCATGGTGGTGGATATGGTGGTCATGGCGGTTATTAATTCGCTGGTCGAATCGCTTGTACATACACCAACTAACTCATCACTGCCCAACCATAATCACATGATGCCACTCATTTTTCAATCATTCTGTGAACCCACCAAAACTTGCTCGATGCTAGATGTCATTGAATCTTGTCAACAATGCAAATAAATAATACTTATTTAATTAATTTAAGTACGAAAGTGTTTGATATAAATTGCTTGCTGTCGAATAAAGTCGAATATAACTGATAAATTGTAAATAATAAGTTGCTTCAAATGTAAAATAATCACAGTTCAAGGGGAATGTTTCCAGTTTTTGATTTCCTTAGTTGCGAAAATGAAGATTTGTGTGGTACAAAACTAAGTAGAGAAGTGAGATAGATAAACTTGTCGATTATAGTACTCCGATCACTTGAGGTCACTTCGAAAAGTTTAACCTTTTCCCTTTCAGCCCATGTTAAAGCATCATTTCGTCCGATTGCATACTCGTTTAAATTGTCCATTTTATGAGAAAAAATTAGTATCGGAATCTATCAAATCAAAATAAAAGTGAGATCAAGTTGAAAGAAACAAGAATTGATTTTCATTGATTACATCTTTCTTTTCTTTGAACCGATCGATATTCTTTTTTATTTCTTCCATTTTAAGAAAAGAATTTTGGTCGTGTACTGCATAGACCAGTATGAATGCCTGTTGGTAAATTTTATAAAATTTCATTAAAATCAAAGCCATATTACTTGAATATACATACGTCACAAAAAGACAAATACATCTTTAGAGCATCCAAGTCTAATTTCGTCTGCAAAAATGTGTTCAGTGATCAAATAAAAGAACATTCACAAGAGCATACAATTCCTGCATAATCGTAGAAATAAACACGTTCCCGAGTTTTTCGATCTGTGTCTATCAAGGCACAATAAACATCTTCGGTTGTGGGTTCATATTGACCCGTGAGTCGGTGTCGATTGGCATAAATGGCCTCTTCGAGAATGGCGGTCTTGCCAATGGCAGGGGCACCGAGAACAACAACTTTGTACAGAGTTTTCATGACAAACAACGAACAAACGATGACACAACAGTGACAACACTGCAATCGTCTCACATCATTGCCAAAACAATTGCTGCTCTTCAACTGATTGCATCAAGGCACATGGTGCCATCCAGAGGATTCTTTCCTAACTATTACCTGTCTAGACAATTTGAATCGAAAGACAATTTGTAAGGTCGTTGGGATTGTTGCATCATTAACGATTCATTACATTCGACAAAGCGTGTTTGATCCATTCGGGCCAAATGGTTTGTTGAGTGAGAGTAAGTGGAACGACAACGAGGCCAGTAAAAGATCGTCTGTGTGTAATTGTGCCATTCTGTATCTGTTGGTAGGCATGGTTGCATGGATGTCCCACCAATTGGCATTGCATTTTTAGGTCGGTATATTCTTGTGAGCAGCGCTCAGTACTGCTTGCCAATGATCGACAGTTTATTGCATTCTATTTATAGTTGCCAATGAAATTATGAGCCATGTTAATAATTTAACTTGCTGGTCGTGCTTGACAGCTAATTATAAGTAATGGCGATTATCTTTATGGAGTAATCTCAATGTTACATCGTCATGACAATTCGAATGGCATGTGATTTGCACTGATTCGCTGCTTTCTGGCCAGTTGACATCTAATTGGACTGTTGATAAGATTATACCACCAAAGCGATTCGAACGGAGCCATTCGATATGATCTCACACGGACTGTGCGGTGTGGCCATTTGTCAGAATTGAGCAGTGATTGCGTCCACAAATGCGATCTTTTGGTTTGCACTGAGCACATGACACTCGGATGTGCCACGCCGAATCAGACAACCGCATGTCGGTCTCGTTTGTCCCATTTGCCACCGGACAAGTCACGAACATCTTTGCCAATAAATGACCAATCGACGAGCTCTCTTTCTGTTCCGTTACTTGCTGCTGCTGCTCTCTGACCAAGACTGATAAGAACCTTTCCAACGATGAGATGTGTCGTGTTCATATGCACAGCCGTACTAATCCAGCTGGTCCTCCAAGTCCCCTCTGCTTTGGCACTTTCTGGCCATGGAAGTCCCTTTGCCTGTCGTAGCAACCTTGAATACGATTTTCGCAACATCGACCGATTCACAGACAACATGTGCGCTCAATGTCTTTGGTACATGGCGGGCAGTGAGGCACCTTGGCATCGGTTTAGCCAAGTGCACCAATGGAACGTTATTTACAATTACAGCGACTCAGTCAATGTTCTTCTGTGTAAGACCGATGAATGCAGCCCGTTTCGGTATGAAGACCTCCGAGCCAATTCATCGTCAAATCATTCAATCGTCAGCGAATTCAAGTCCTCATATTACTTGGTAATGATGTTGCTGAGGTATAATCGCATAATGTCATTCACTTTAATTGTAGGATTTGCTTTTAGATTGCTGCGAACATGCTCGCCAGTGTTGCAGTGAAATGCTTAAAATGGACCAACTTGACCACAATGACTTCTGTCCCGCCAAGTGGGATGGCTTCATGTGTTGGAACTCTGCCCAAGCTGGTTCCATCAACATGAAGACTTGTCCGGGAATGACTTATTTTACCTTGGGACTAAAGCCAACTTCGTGTCGTGATGAAATGGCAAGCAAAGAGTGCTGGGCCAACGGAACTTGGGCCAAGATTTGGAAAAGTTATGCCGTGCACAACTCCACTCGACTGGTGCAGGAGGAGTATACCAATTATTTCCGCTGCTCTACCCCTGGTGCAACTCACAAATTGCGTTTCATTCGAGTTTCCATTGGGGTGTACTTCTTGTCACTGGTACTAACCGTGGTGGGACTTGCTCTCTTGACTCAATTTGGAATGAAGAAGCAACCCACCCTGAGCTACATTCATGTTAATTTCCTCACCTCGCTCATCTTTTCTTCTGTCTTCTCACTGTGTGTCTCCTTCTTCATTAAGGAAAAACATTATTTACTCAATTCAATGATCGACAAAAAGTAAGTTTGCACTTGTCATTTGGTTGTTTTTCAATTAAACTCATTGTTTTTCTTTCAGTCCAGTTTGGTGTCGCATCTTGATGTTGCTGAGGAAGGCTGCCCGACTAACTAACTACTGTTGGATGCTGAACGAAGGTATCATCTTGTGGCAAATGATCGTGTCTCCCTTTCGCAAATGGGCTAAAATGCAGAAATTTCTGTTGATTGGTTGGGGACTGCCTACGGTGATAATGACTGCCTACACAGTGGTTCACCTCAACGCCAAATTCAACAACAGTTGTTGGACAAAGTCGATGGGGTACTGGGAATTGATCTACAACATACCTCCCATCAGTTTCATAATCGTAAGTGTTGTTGTTTATTAGCACATGTGGTGACCCACTTTGATCGATCTAGACGAACGTGTTACTACTGGTCAACATGAATTACGTTCTATTAACGAAGTTGTCTTCTTCCTCTTCTGATAAGCACATCAAGTCCGGGGTGCGGGCATCACTTTTTTTGGTACCTGTGTTCGGCATTCAGTACGTTTTCTACATTGTTCCTTTTGATCCGTTTGAGTCGTGTTCCACCTTTTTGTTCGTGATCCACTATATTCTCATTATCACTGAAGCACTGCAGGGTGCCATGGTGGCCATCATCTTTTGTTTCTTCAACAAAGAGGTAACCAATCGACAAAGATTTACCACCCGCTGACCACCAAACTCTGTCTGTTTGTTTTAGATTCAGCACAACATTCAGAAACACTTCAAGAAGAAACGTTACTTTCGGTACGGTCAGACCAACCAAACTGAACAAATAGAGTTGAACCAAGAGCGCTCAAATCGAGCTCGTAAGAAATAGCTCATCTCTTACCTCGAATCACGGTGCTTTCATGCTACATTGTTATTTCGCTGCCAAGCACATTTGCATGCCAATTCAATACCATTCATCCCTACATCCATCCATCGCGTACCTGCAATAAATTTCAACTTCAAATTTGCCACTTAAGTGGAATTTTTGTCTTCGACTGTTTATTTCAAGCCAATGCACCAATTTGTAGAAGCAAGACAGTGTTAAGTGTGCATCTCTGTCATAAATTATAATTTTCTCGGTGTCGTATTGCAGAACGTGTTTTAGTCAGCCTGCTAGTCTTCTCTGTCATCTGGTCTGCCAAATGATTTGTTCGATTGCTTGTGCAGCTACAGACAACCTCCTCGACCACCGAATGTTCTCAGACTAGGCTTTTCTCGGTTATTTGCCAATATTCTTAGCACAGCCTGATTCGAAGCGTGACAGTCGATTGTCACCCGAGGAAAGCGTTCTCATGTCACTGCCAACACATAAATTAACGCATTAAGGAGCATTTACCATTGTACCAACAGACAATTGGCACTTTAATAACCATCCAGTCAGTATAAAAGCATGTCGAAGTGCTCATGGTCGATTCTTTCTCTCGACCAATTTGAATTCTCGGTTAATCCATGAATTTATGTACTCCCTAAACCTTGAAAGACAAACAAACTAGTTCATGTCCAATTGTGTTTTCTTGTGTTCTTATTGACTTGGAACTTACCTTACGAGTTTGCGATAAATTAGAAGCAAACCTAAACAGGCTCTTCGAATAAACAATGCCGATGCACTTGACCGATCTTTTTGAGCTATTACACAAACCCAGACACCATGGAGCACAATCTTGCAATGGCTTCGCTTTATGTCATCTGCCATGTCAGTGCCAAGCCAGACTTAATTTCCCAATATCCGATGGCACAAATCGATTTTCACAGAATTGGTACATCTTTGAAGCATGATTCGCATATCATGTCCGTTGAAACCATTTGGTTAGCGAAGCTTCAACCATAGTGTAAACTCATAACTCACATTAATGAGCTGGCTGGGTGGTGTGTTGGTTCTCGATCAACGGTAAGTACCCCGTTCAGTGTTTGCATAGTGCCAGTCAAACCAACAGGCAACCCTAAACAATCCGCCCAGCCGCTTAAGCGGCTTTCTCCCTTGCCGCATGTCTGATCACTGATCACTGTGAGTGCCTCGTCTCAGTTACGTCGGCAGTCAATCTGCCTCAGTGGGCGTCGAATATGATCGCACCACCAGCGACAGCATGATCAAATGGAGTAGGTCTTTGTTTTTCTTCTATTCCGATCTATTCGTTGTTCGACTGCAGTCTGGCCACGGCCACATTTGCCAATTGCTAATTGCCCTCGGCCTCAAGTAGCGGCACTTCCAATTGGTTCGTATCAGCAGATCGATCAAATTGTCTTCTTTCTGTCTGTCCCCTGCAATCGGCCTTTCAATTGCACCTGTTGCACTTGGCCACTTCACTCCACTGATTGACTCATCCCCTCGGTCCTGTCCAATCGAATGTCTTGGTCGGCGTCTGGGCCAGTCTAGTGCGAACACACTTGCACTATTGCAGTGAGTTTGAGAAACGATTCTGTCTCGGCGTGGCCATCAATTTGTGTCTACATCATCCATTTCGACTGTCTGTTGTCAGTCTATTCCATCCGAGTGACTAACTAATTAACTCTACTCGCACACACTCTTTGCTGCTGACAATCTTTCCATGCCGCGGTGCCCCTTCTCGGTTTCATATGTTTGCTTGTTCATTTCTTCTCAAACCGCAACCACATTCTTGTCTGCATTTTCTATTTGCCTATCTCAACAACTGGACAACACTCGAGTGTCCGCTTAATGGTGCACCAATTGTATTTTGTGATGGCCATTTTAATTGCACCAACTTTATTTAAGTTCAACACTTCGGCAACGCTTTGATTGTGTGTGACATCGAGCTAAAATATTTTGACCTGTTTGCTATAATCACAAAAATCATCATAAGGAAGTAGACAACATTTACCAATCTGGTGAATCTAGAACAAACAAACATTGTCATAAGTGCGATTCTTCTAGTTTTCTCTTACACCAAGCAAGTTCACTGAATTCGTGACAGAGTCGAAGTATTTACAGTTAAGTTAACGAAGTTAACGTACACAATTGTGCTCTGCTTGGCCAAATTGGGCGAACATTGAATCATCAAGAGGCGAATTCAGTATGGCACCAAGTTTACTGGTTGACTTGTAGGTTTGCAATGGTTCTCGTTGTCAGTTCGATTCCATCGCCCCTGTCTCACTCCATCACGCAATGTCACACCGAAATGTTTGCTAATTCTCAACCTTTCCCTTCAGTCAGTTGTCTTCTATTTATAACTCACAAAGTAAGTGTTCTCAATCTGTGCTCACTCCAATCGGAGCCACTGCGGATCATGTTCCAGTGTAATGTTTTCTCGTTGTTTCGACTGGTGACCATAACTATGTTTATCCACAGTTGACACTAGCCAGTTCTAGTTCAATTTTGAAATCATTTTAGACAGGTTTTTTGAGAGATTCTATGTCTTGACTGATGCCTTTGGGCTAGGTCTGCAATTTCGCATTTTAATGACCTTATCGAATAGCATGACAGCGCGACACAAGTAAATTGACAAGTTTATCTCATTTACAGGCGGAAATTTCAGCTCTCCGTTGAGCTGCAAAACTAACTGTCTTAATAGCTGTTCTGTCCGAGCCTTCGGCACCATATGACTCAATGAAACCGTCAACACAAAACCAAACTCACACAACCCAACCAAGACGACTAGAAAGCACGTGGGCCAACATCACCACACACTCAATTCCAAACCGAAAACTGCCCTTTGCACGTTCGAGAAATTTTGCTCAATTCGCCATAGTGGCTATCGTTCTATTAACTTTGTCTTCGCCATGCCGGCCATCCCACGTGAGCAACCATTTCAGCCGGTCTCGATCAAGATTACATTTTCTTACACAAGAAGAAAGGTTGCCAGACTTTTTAGAAGAAAATCTCATAGACGACCATTCTCTTAAGCAATGGAGCAAAAGTGTGTCTCTTGAAAATGAGACTCCATCTCAAACAGAATCCACTTCAAATGTTCACCAAGAAAATAATCAAAATCATAATCAACATCACCTCAAATGGTTTACCGAATTAAATCTTGCCAACACACACCTTTCTTACATTAGGACCAAATTTTCCTGCTCACAGCCACGTGCCAAACTCGTCAAAGTTCTCGAAATTCATCCATCTTCTCCATCAAAACAGTATGTGCCCAGGTAATGTCTAAAAATCCCAATTGAATGCTTTATTTTCAAAAAGTTTACTAAGAAGCGAACATTAAGTGCTATGTGAAATTAGTCTCTATATTAGTAAGACACGAAACATCTCAATTGCCAATTGGCGGTATTCCGACCATTAATGAATTCAATAGGCCAGTAATTAACAAGTGGCAAGCCCTAGACAATTCACGGCTTACCGCTGTGCAGGAATTGATTACCATACCTTCATTTCTCACTTGCCAGGCTCATTATGTTAATGTTCGATCAGGTAGCAAACTGACCAAATCGTGATTAACCAAGGTGGCGGTGAGCAAAGGACACCGCTTTAGCGCAGACCACACAAGCGAGTGCCGTGACTTGGTCCCAGCCATTCTGATCGTGCTGCGTGCTAACTGTCTGTTATAATCGATCGATTAGTGATTAATGCTCTCTTCGATTAGATGCACCGTGCTTCATCAATGTGACGAAGAAAGTGGTTGTTGTGAGGATGTGTAAGTTAATTCACCCCACTCCACTGGCCTAATGTTACAATTTACTTTGTCTTTGTTTAGAACTCATCGGTGCACGGTGAGTAAGGCCGAGGAAGTGTACTTGTACTTCCATGTGATTCGTTCCGATGTGCGAAATAATATCACTGGTGGAAGCGCTGTTGGCATTGAGAAGCTCCCTTTTCTAAACCACACTAAGTGCGCCTGTACGCCCATCAACTACAAGCCCCGAGCAGAGTTCTTGCGACCACCGATGCCTTCCATCGAGCCAAGGGATCATGGTAAACTTCAGGAAGGTCATAATAAATGTAAGCACATTATCGAATGTGCCAAACCTTTCAGGCAATTCCTTCGAGATTTGACATGCGTTTGTGATTGCATCGCAAATCTCACTGGCCGCACTTGGATTAAAGACAAACATTGCCAAGATATCCAGAATGGTATTGTAAAGCTGGACACCAACGAGGCCATGCTTGTCCGAAATGGCAAATATCCCGCGCCTGTGTGTGCCAATGGCTACTATTACAGCATTGAGGCAGGCAAATGCCAGTCCAGTCGCCATCTGCATAAATCTCACAAAATGCGCCACCATCGCCGTGATCTTTGGAGGACAGACAACCATAGAGAGAACTTTTGGAATTGGTTGCATTAGTTGGACCATTCGTTCTGTGCCATATGTTACACGAGTGACTCATCTTCACTGTTGGCCTAACGTAAACACGCAGCTACTTTTGTCCTATTTCGAAGAAATAAACCATTTTGTAAGACATCGAATCGATTACGAAATGCATTTACACCATGGTGCACGTACATAAAGTAACCAATGTGAAATAAATGCAATTAAGATTACTTCATATGTCTATTCTACGCATTGATGCATTTCGGATTATTTCTTTATTATCATGTTCGATAGATACATAAGAATCGCGTGATATATCTTGGGCTTGCTTATTATCAAGTGTTCTTTTGCGAGAAAGTAAATGGCATTAATGAGCCACCCACATGGCCATTTGCATAGGGAACATCCACATGAAGCGGTGCGAGTCCAAGCATGCTGTAGACATATACGTCTATAGACCCATCCAGTGGCCGCAGTTTGCTTCATAATGCATTTGCCAAATAAGGTTGCATTGTCAAGGATTCTGTCGGGGGCAGTGCGACTTTGGCGTACTTTCTGTAGTCCACTATGGCACAAGATGCTCTCCAGTTGGTAGTGACGAGTCTAGTTGCCAGCTGGCATCGGTCTTTGCACCATCACAAAATGATCAACTTATACACATTTCTTGTTCTATTTACATTGGTGCTTCAATGCACTGCTGATTCGGACAGTAAGTTCAGTGGGCACGAAGTTAAATGAATGAGTGACCAATTTTGTTGCGAACAGATTGTTTGAAAAAGTGTAACAACGACACTGAACAACCTGTCTGTGCCTCCAATGGCCAAGTGTATGAAACACAATGCCTCATGCTCAAATCGAACTGCAGGTAAGACGCAATCGCCATTAATCATCTAATGTAATGTTGACCTGTGTCAGTTTAACTCTTGCTGACTGGGAGATTTGTCGGGGACTGCATCCATTGTGCCCGGCAGACTGTTTGGATATTCAAGATCCGGTCTGTGCAGGTAACCTTTTGCCCTAAAAACAAAAGAAATACATTCTCTTCTTGGTTTCATAGAAGATGGCAATATTCATCCTAACAAGTGTGTTATGCACAAACGGAATTGCGGGTAACGAAAATTAATATATATATATATTTCGAATGAGTCAGATGAATATTACATTCTAATTGATTTATTGATTAATCAATATCGATAGCAAAAAGATTTCCGAAAGACCGATTATATTTTGCTTGGGAACTCACCGAAGTATGTACAATGACATTGGGCGGAATTCCATGCAACAGTAGAATTAAGATAAATGTTCTCCTTGGTAGAGTCCCGCCACCAAGACAAATGTCCTGAACATTGTCTCGAACTGTACAAGCCAGTTTGTGGAAGTGATGGCCAGATTTACCTGAATGAATGCTATCTCAAGATGGAGAATTGCAAGTTAGTTCCATTAAATTAGAAAATCGCAGAATTGCATTATTAACTTTTCATTTGCAATTAGAAATGGAATTGAAAAAATGGAAATGAAGGAATGTGTTTCGCCACCGAGGTAAGCAAATGACATTAAAAATTAATCTTAATATCGCTGTATATTTGCATTCTCCATAGCTGTCCAGGTATGATACAACCCAGTTAAGTTTCACTATTAACCATTGTTTGTTCTGTCCAGCGTCATGCATTCCAATTTACGATCCTGTTTGCGGGTAAGGTTCATTCTAACCACCAATAGTTATCGTTCATTGATTTGATGCTCTGATTAGTTCCAACAAAAAGATTTACCTCAACCAGTGCACGATGCAGAAAGAAAACTGCAAGAATCCTGTAAAAAATATGCCTCTCCAGTTTTGCGTAGGTGATGATGTAGACAAGTTGTAAATTGATAAAAGGTAAACTACAGCTTGAGAAGATTAAATTTTTCTATATGTATCAATGTACACAATGCATTTTTATTTTTTGACTATGAATAATGTCAAAAATAATATTAAAACATTGGTAATGTAAATATATTTCGATGATTATTTTAAAACTTGAGTTAAGCTGTTCGAGCACGAATTGCAGCACGACGACCCGTAACAGCCTGAAAACCACTTTTGATGTTCGCAACAGATCTTCTTGAACCACATGTTTCGCATTGTAAAAAGAAAAGACGAGTTTCTTTTTGCAAAATTGTTTCCGGTGATCGACAAGTTTGACATGCAACATATTCCTCTGTAATAAATATAAAAATTGGATGAATATAAAAATAAAACGTTATAAACTTAATACGTACTAATGTATTTTCGAAGAACACTTTCAATTTGTTTTTGTTGAAATCTTCCCTTAATGATCAACTGGTTATTGGCATCCACCGAACCACTTGTACCCAATTCAGTAAGTAAGAAAGCCTGCATGTGTTTCGGTTGTCGATGAAGTCTATGAATCAAAGAAATAAACCATTGCAGTACAATTAAATAAATACAAATGAAACTTACGATTTGCAGATCTCCAAAAAATTAGCAAACGACGTCTTTTTGGTACCAACCCGAAGCACTTGAGGCGGTCGCATAACAAGCTTTTTCTTGGTACCTGATTCGCTTTCAGGGTTCTTTTCCTTGATTTTGTTGTAGATAATCTCTAATAACTCATCATAGGTATAGTCACGGTCAGACTCAAGCCATTTAGATTGGCCAGAACTAATAGTTTCTTCTTTGAAATCTTCATCAAATCCATCGCCTTCATTTTCTTTATCCACAGTCTCGTCTTGGTCAGGTAGATCAAATGTGGTTTTCTTCTTCTTCTTTTTCTTTTTGGCCGTAAAATCAAAATCCAAGTCATCCACGACTGCATCCGCAGTTTGGAACTCATCATCTCTTTCCTCGCCTGGACTGGCCTGAGAACCATCATTACCCTCAGAAGGTAAATTTGCTTCTAATTCATCCAAATTAAAAGGCTTCTTCTTCTTCTTTTTCTTTTTTAAGCCAGAAAAATCCGTTAAGTCTCCCACATCATCAGGCTCAGCAGCATCGCCCTTAGATTCATCGTTATCATTATTCTTAGCCGAATCATCTTCATCATTAAATTCAAACTTCTTCGTCTTTTTCTTCTTTTTAGCAGTCAAATCAAACATCTGTTTGACAAAATGGCAATAATTAGTAAAGGAAAGTTCTTTTGTAGATGTGAATAAAATAAATCTTACCAGTTCTTCATCAGCCATGATGGAACAATTGGTCGAAGCAGAGAAAGATAAGAAAAGCTGAGAGTGATGCAATCGCAGAACAGAATGTCAAGAGACTCAAGAGCTGCTTACACGCAATAAAAGTGTTTGGCGTGCTTTGATGCCGATGTGTCCGGTGAGACCGGCGGGGTTGCTATAGTCGCTCACGGCTAATGTTGCTTTGTGGCGATTGTGTCATTTGTTTCCCACTAGACGGCTTGCTTTTCAAATTGTAACTCAACGACCACGATTATTTATTTAGCTTCCTAGTTGGGCGATAATTTACTTTACCTCGGTTTATCCGAGTTGAATCTCCTTCGCCAAAATGGAGCACAATGAATCAACTTTAAATAACGAAACTTTGCTTGAGAGGCATCGTCAAGAGAAGAAAGATCTTATTGGTAAGTTAATTCATATATTGCGGGCAATTATTTACGGTTTGATTTTTTAAGCTAAAATAACCAAGTTGCGACACAGTGTTCCTAAAAATGATAAAAAGAGAAAAAAGGATATTACTATTGAAATTGAGAATCTCGAATCAGCTTTGAAAGCAAAACATGAGAAGGAGCTAAAAGATTTTAACGACTCTCATTCTGCTAATCATGTTGTCAACAAGTTGACTGTCAATTGCGAAGAACATTTAGAGGAAAATAAAGATTATAAAGCGACTAAGTCACAAAGAAGAAGAGAAAACAAAGAGCGAAAAGATAGAGAAAGGCAAGAAAGAATCAAAACGGGGCAATTAGATGACTCAGAGAATATTCGCTTGATAGAGATGAAACGAATTGAAGACTTGTTGGAGGAGCGGAGCCTTAATTTATGTGAAATATCGTCTGATGGTGATTGCATGTATAAAGCTATCGAGCATCAAATGAGACTAACTCGCAATGTCCCACATACAGTTGAAGAATTAAGACTTAAAGCCAGTGATTATATTCGACAAAACAAAGACGATTTTTTGCCTTTCCTTTTGAACGACGAAAATAACATTGTTTCGGATAACGAATTCGAAGTTTATTGTGATAAAATAGCTAATACCAAAACCTGGGGCGGTCATCTCGAATTGAAAGCTCTCTCAAATAGTCTCAAAGTGCCTATTGAAATCATTCAAGCCGAAGGACCATCAATACAAATTGGCTTCTCAGAATTTGGTTTAAGCAATCCTATAATATTATGGTATACTTCAATGTTTAAATTCTGACTTTAATTTTGAAATAATTTTATATCCACAGTTACTTTCGCCACGCCTATCAGCTAGGTGAACATTACAATAGTGTATTACCTAATGGCGAAGTTGCTGATGAAGAAGAATGGCGAGATAATTCTGAATGATCAATTTATATCAGAACATTTGCAAATCTTGATTTTATTGTCGGCTTTTCGGTTACCGAAATTATTTTATCAGTTGAAAATTTTCTGATTTGAAGAAAAAAAATTGTCTAGGCAAATTTTTGTTGACTGGGAATTTACATTAACAAACGTTTCACATTTAAATATGCCAAGTGAAATTTTCAAACAATTTAATTGAACACTGCTATTTTTGAAAAAATTTTTACATTTTAAATTTATATTATAGTAATACAATTACTTTTAAGTAAGAATTTTATATGATAGAAACAAAACTGAGTTAAATATTCTTTTAATTGAATTTTACTGCGAATTTGATTAGCTAAAATATCATGCAATGAGTGAACTTGGACACAATCTAATTAAAATGGCCAGTAAGCATTTATTATTGCTTAATGGACAGCTATAAACAGAAACAGTGAAATTACTACTGTGGGCTGTAGTTCTCAAGAGTGACAATGGCCAGTTTGTGACTGCCAAAAGCAATCGAGGTTGAGTATGAATGATCGAGTGCAATCGCTAAGTGCCATTATCGGTGATCTTTCCAGTTTGATTGATTTTATTGCCTTCTTGTCAGTGACACTATTGGGAGGTAGAATTCAGAAGGGAACTAATTTGGGGATGAGCATCATTTGGGTGCCTTATCGTTCGCCATTCTTTCCCATCGGTTCCGATCGACTCATTGCCTTCGATCATGACAGCTCTATTACCTGTGTGCTGCTTGTCCCGCTCATGACTTTAATGAACTTCGGAAGGGAGGCGAACTTGCACTGACAAGTGGTCTTGCCTCGGTCATTGACTGATTTTGCTGTCACAACTGATGGAGCCACTTCTTAGGCGGGTTTGTGTGCGTTCTCGACTGTGTCTGCCAGGTGTCTTCGTATTTCGGTTGGATTTAAGCCCGAATCAATTGTCATCTCTTGCGCTGAGACTACTTTTAGACAACTTATTCAGCATTTATTATCTCTGCGGAGACGACAAAGCAATCAAGACTACCTACAAGTTGTTTTGATGCTTTGCTAGCACAGTTGTGATCGCTACCGCAGACAGGCTGCTTTCGATGCCCAAGCCGTCTCACTTGTATGTATTGTGCAATTTGTGTTGTATGATCGCTACACGGCTAAAAGCTTTGTTGGTGTATGTCAATCCTATCGTTTTGTTCCATCTACGATGCTGCCAGGCCAGTGGGATATCGTTCACTTCAATCCAAGTGGTTATCGCTTGAATCTGCTTTGTCCCGTTCCACTTGTGCGCTTCTGCTTTGCCAATGTGACCATTTGAATAGTTGACGAAGCTAATCAGTGTTGCACTCGTTCCAGTGACCAACTGTAATAGAGTCCATAATGAACGAGCAGAAACATACATTTCTCGATTACCGGTCTCCTTACGTTTGGCAAAGTCGAGCCATTAATTTTAACAAGCAACTAATTAAGAAGTTGAATCACATACAGAAGTGCAACTCGAAACCAGTGCAACCTCGAAGCAAAAAGATCGGTATACCTCAGCATAGAAATGGCACTTTCCAGCACCGCTTGTTAGAAGTGTCTGCTTCGAATTCTTCCATTTCGCCAAGTCTGACCTCACTAGAAGACAAAGAGGAAATCCCGTTCGTGAAGGGTTTCTGTCAAAAGTAACCGACCTGTTGCCTGTTGCACCATCTTCACTTTCAACTTGTTTTCTAGGTACGGTAATGCGAACAAAATGGCTCGCAACTACATGGACCATTACAATACCTCTAGAACAAACCACCATTTTATGCCTCATGGTACATTTTCACCCTCAGGTAGGTGTTGCTATTCGAACGGCCTATTTTGACCTCTATTTACATGTTTATTTCAGGAAACCGGTGTCCGGTCCATGGCATGTCATCCCATCTTGTCTACAAGCACCCTGGCCAGGGTCACTTTGACTCTAGCAATCGTTTCTCATC
Organism: Rhizoglyphus robini; assembly: GCA_023373905.1. Classification (NCBI taxonomy): domain Eukaryota; kingdom Metazoa; phylum Arthropoda; class Arachnida; order Sarcoptiformes; family Acaridae; genus Rhizoglyphus; species Rhizoglyphus robini. Next base: position 2,992,770 of record JAKIJQ010000007.1, on the reverse strand, counting down.
AATGACCGATCTGCCCGAGTATGGAATGCAACCAAGTCCCTACATGCCTTTTCCGTATGGATACCTGTACTCGGACAAGCAATATCATGCGCCCTACCCACAGTATTATTCTAGTCACATGTACATGCCCGGTTCGTATCTGCCCATGCAATATCTGAATGCGAATTTGTATTCTTCCAAACATTTGCCACCATACCAACAACGGCGAAATCATTCCTTTGAGTACAACAACACGATGCGACTTTATCCCGAGGAAAAAAGAAGCAAATGCAAGGGCCACCTTGTAGTGTTGGCCATTATTCTAACTGTGATAACCATTGGCGTCATAATGGGCATCATTCTTGCGGTGACCATCAATTGATCTCGCAATTTATTGAGCAGGCTAAATCATCGTTTATATTGACTTTTGTAATATAATGTACATACAATAAAATAAGAAAATAATAAAACATCCAGAATCAACAATCGTTTTTACAACTTGATTGTTTATAATCACAGTATTTGATTTTCCTCTTGATGTTCTTTACTGTCACAATTGACAGCGGACGATGCAATTCAATTGATACGGCAATTAGGGGCATTAATGGTACAACTATGGAATGACGATTCCCCCTTAAGGAGTAACCCATCGGTCGTAATGAACATAATGATCGAGTTCAAAAGTTCGCAGTCAAAGCCATAAATATCTATCGATAATTCGTAAATGCACCTTGAAGCGTGCTGTCGAACAATAAACATTTGTTACAAGTAGTTATATAAATTGGCATTTAAAGTTTGTGCGCACAAAATGCCCCTCAAAATCAAAGGCTTCAAAAGCAAGTAAAAAGAGATTCAAAATGGCGAGGTTCAACCAATTATCAGGGAAAAATCCTTTTTCAGTATTAGTTCTAGTAACGTTGGCTGAGAATCAAAATTTCGTGGCAAACTTCGTTTCCGGCATATCTCTTCAAGTTTATTTTCAAGTGAAATTTTGCGTTGCCCTGAAAACCATCTTAGTCGTAGAGATAGCAAGATCAGTGGGAAAACAAGCTCGCTTGACTCATAAAGATTATTTACTTCATAAACTGAGCCATTCTGTGGTACATTCGAAGTACAAACAATTGAGTTTTGAAACAAAATTTCAAATGTTTTATCGGCAAGTTTTTTTGCTTCTGTCGTGTTATCGACAGCATTGAGGCAGCCAATTAGACAGCATAATGTGTGAATCAATTGTGAATTAGGTTTTCCACTGTGAATTGATAATTTGTCCTGAATAAAGTAAACATTTTCTAATACATTTGCTGCATCTTCTAAAAATATAGATTGAAGGCATCGTTTGGCTTCTTTCAATTCGGAATGATATAAAAAAGTAGAGAATTCTTTTGAAGATCTAATTTCTGGCACACTAAGACAATAAGTTAGAAAGTTTTGAAATGCTAAGCTGCGTTCCGAAATGACGTCAGGTGAAAAATTTCCAATCAGAATTTTCTTTGGAAAAAGAACCTCCTTTAGCAAAGCAGGATATCTTTTTTTGATGGCATTATAGAAATCTAAAAAGTCTGAGTAGCGACGTTCGATCACAGCTGGCTTGGTTTCAAGTCCTGGCACCCGTTTAATAAGCACTGTATAGCTAACATATTTTCGTTTCTCGAATCGATTACGACCAATTCCTTTTTCAAAAGCAGTAATCGTTTTAGCTTTGATTATTTCAAATGTAATTCGGTATTGAGAACGACGAGGAGTACATGAATCGATTGTGTCATCACTCCATAAGTTGAATGGTTTAGGTGGCACTGCTCGGTCAGAGTCAATTGTAGTATTATTGGATTCACAACCAGTTGAGTCAAGAGTTGGGCTTGAAGTGGAAAGTGTCTGTAGAGTAGAAGATGACCTTGTCAATACTTCTATTCGCTCGTCCATAGTTCCGTTCAGTGGATCACTTATTGAAGAAATGTCCACCAGAGATTCATTTGGCTCATCCTCTTCATCGCTGACCAGATATGTTGAGAGGAGATTTGCTTTGTTGCGACGAGAAGAGGTGGACTGCGAGGAAAGATGCTCGCAATTCATGATTGCGTAACGTGATTGTCAGATCAAATATTGGCTAGCAGCCACAATGAGGATCAAATCAGACCTAGAAATTGCTCGATATAAGTTTTACATGACGGCGGTAAGTTTTGACCTAAAAAGGAAGAACGATCTCACAAGGCAACAACAGTGCAACGTGAGAACCAAAACAAAGCAACACTGCACTCTGAAATGTTCATTGAACAGTTGAACTGCGCAAATTTACCAAGCGCTTGCTTAGTTTATACTGTGCCGGTGCTCTCGCAATTGTCAGTGTTCTTTCAGATCACTTTGTTTTGAAACAAAATCAACAAATCAAGAAAAATGTGTTAACAATCACATGATTTAAAAATAAAAGCAGACGAATTTAATTGGATTTAAATATAGTTGAATGATTATTTTTATTCGTTCCATTGCATCACAATTAGCAATAATCAAATTTAATATTCAAATTCATATTATTAAATAATATATAAATAATATTATTAATCAGCCAATTTAAGAGTCGCGAATTCATTCGAAAGCTTTACCGCTTCATTTATTGAACTTGTATTGGTCCCTGTTGCCTGAGCGGATTCCAGTTTTCCACCACCTTTTCCGTTGATCAGGGATACAATGTTGTTGACCCATTCGTTAGCTTTCAAGCCTTTTTCAACGGCTTCTTTTGGAACAGACGAGAGGCAGATGATCTTTTGTGTTTCGTTATCGACACTGAAGAACATAGTAGCAGTTGAGGGAGTGACAGTTTTAACTGCTTTCAGAGCAGAATCGAGAGCTTTAGCATTGGAGCCAGCATTAAGAACGGAAACGACAAACTTTGAGCCATTATTTTCGGTGGCAATTTGCTTGGCAACGTTGAGAACTTCATTGGCTTGGGCAGCTTTGATTGAGCGTTCATGGTCATCGATTAATTTCTTTAAACCATTCAACGAATTTCTCAATTCGTCTTTTTTCCAATATGAAATGTCAGAAGAAGACACTTCCTGTTGCAAATCAACAATCTTTTTAACAAATTCTCTATGTTGGTTAGCAAATTGTGATTTGTTGGCTTCGATTATAATTTGAAGTTCATTGACCAATTTTTCCAATTCGGCCAATCTGCCGAGGGCCCGGGAAGCCTCGGGTCCAGTTAGACAAATGATACGTCGAATGCCCTTGGCAATAGCTTCTTCGCTTGTGATTACAAAGTCACCAATATGGCCGCTTCTCTTAAGATGTGTTCCGCCACAAAATTCAACTGAAGTTTTTGTTCCTGCAAGACTGGATGGATCTTGAAGTAGGTCCTCAACTGGCACACCGATAGAAACAATTCTAACTGGATCGGGGTAGGTCTCATCAAATACTGCACGAAGGCCTTTGACTGCCTTGGCAAGAGATAGAGGAGAGTCCTTAGCATATACTTCTTCATTTTTGTTAATTAAATCACGGGCAATTTGTTCTGCTTCTTTTACTTGTACAACTGTCATGGCAGACTACACGAAAGAGGTAAATAATAATCATTCATTCTATATATGCCTACCTTATTAGTGAAGTCAAAACGCAATTTGTCAGCAGCAACAAGAGAGCCTTTTTGGTCAGTTTCGTTGAGAACAGCTCGCAATGCAAAATTGAGAACGTGTGTCCCAGTGTGGTTGTTCATGATTTGTTTTCGACGTTCCTAATAAAGGAATTAATTATTAATGAACAATGTAAGCATTACGACTTACTTGATTAATTTCAAGTCGCAAAGAATCGCCAACTTTAATTGAAGAGGCAAGGTCACCTTCAGAAGGATTGTTTATCAAATAACCGATATGCATGATGTAGCCACCAAACACCTTCACCTGGAGCACTTGAAATTCAACTTCGGAATTAGTGTCGTCTTTGAAAATAATTCCTGTGTCATATTCTTGACCACCAGCTTCTGCGTAAAAGTTGGTTGAGTCCAAAATTATACCAACCACATCAGTGTCGTTAATTTGATCAACAAATGATTTATTCTTTCGAATAGCAAGAACTTGACCCTGACAGCTTTCGAATCGATAAACACTATCTTTGTTTTCACTGAGGGCACTATAGTTGTACTTTGCAGCATCATTAGTGATTGACACTTTCAACTTTTCTTTCAGCTCAGAAATTGCGTGCACATCTAAATCGACTGTTGTATTTAACTGATTAACTTTCGCTTGAGAAGCCAGTTGGGCAGCAACTTTAGCCTGTTCAAAACCGTCTATATCAACTGTTAAGCCATGTTCTTCCGACATCAGTTGAGTTAAATCAAAAGGAAATCCGTATGTGTCGTACAACTTCCACGCGATTTCGCCAGGCAAAATTTTGGTGTTAATCAGTTTTTCAATTGTTCGTTCTAAAAGACGTTTACCTCGGGAAAGTGTCTTCAAAAATTGCAACTCTTCGTCATTGATAATGTCGATTACAAGAGAAGGATCTTTGTTTAGTTCAGGAAAGGTATCACCTAAAAGATCAGCTACGACCGGAACTAAAGCACTCAAGGCACCAGGTTTACCGCCAAGCTTTTCAATGAAACGAATAGCTCGTCTTAAAATTCTTCTCAAAACATATCCTCTGCCAACATTGTCAGGTCGACCTCCATCGGAAAGGGCGATGGTCAAAGTACGAGCATGATCAGCGACAACTCTATAAGCCATATCAATTCCATCTTGGTCCTCTGCGCCTACTTTACCAGTGTAAAGTCGAGCTCCGGTTTTTTCTTGGATTGCATTGAACAAAGGTACAAAAACGTCAGTGTCATAATTAGAAGTTTTATCTTGAATGACGGAAACAAGTCGCTCAAAACCCATTCCAGTGTCAACGTGTTTCATCGGCAAAAGACGCAGTGAACCATCACTTTCACGATTAAATTGAATAAAAACCAAATTCCAGATTTCAATGACCATAGGGTCATCCATGTTTACGAATGAAGAAGCGTCACGACCACCACCAATGCGATCATAATGAATCTCAGAACAAGGACCACAAGGACCGGTTTCGCCCATTTCCCAAAAATTGTCTTTCATGTCGAAAGGTAAAATACGACTTGGATCAATTCCCACATCAATCCAAATTTGTCGACATTCTTCATCGGGTTCTAGATTGGCTTCCTTATTTCCGCCAAAATAAGTAACATAGATTCGTTCTTTATCCAGTCCATAAATTTCCGTCAAAAGTTCAAAAGACCACCTGCAAATTTCCTTTTTGAAAAAATCGCCAAAAGACCAATTGCCAAGCATTTCGAAAAAAGTGTGATGATATACATCTTTTCCGACATCATCCAGATCATTGTGTTTGCCTCCAGCACGAATGCATTTCTGAGTATTGACAGTACGCTTGTATTTGGCCATGTCACTGTTTGGATCAACAGTTCCCAAAAAGATGGGCTTAAACTAAACAAATTTTTTTAAAATTCAAGTTATTCAACTATTGGAAGATCTTACTTGGTTCATGCCAGCATTTGCAAACAACAAAGTTGGGTCCTCCAAAGGAATGACCGAAGAACTTCGTACAAAAAGATGGTCATATTTATCCTGAAAGAACTTGATGAATGCTTGGCGAATATCCTTAAATGACTTTGGTTGAGCCATTTTGCACAGCAACCTAGAACACCTTGGATTGAGAGCACTTTACGAAACCAAAACGTAGCAATTAGCTTTGTTGGGATGCCGATGCGGTTTATTACAACGTGTCAACAAAGCACTTGCCTGAAATTGCATGTGGCCGACACACACTAAAGCATTCGGTCGAAATAGACTTTCAGTCTGTCCCAATGAGCATGCGCTCAAGGATCATAATGGAAACTGGTCCAAAATTGCAATTAGTTGCATCAGTTAGTTTGCTCACTTGGTTGATCAAGAGCTTTAGTCTACTTCTTCGATAACAACGAGATTAATTTCCGGGATCAGCAGTGCAATGTAATCTTCGACGATGACTTAGATGCCACTATTTTTACCAGTTCTTTCATAGCAAAACGTTAAAAAGCGTTATAGATGCGTTGAACTTTTGCTTCAATTTATAAATTTTGAATCAAATATTTGTTGTCTCTTGTTAGACAATTTGCTAGATGCATTTCAGTCATCAATTGGACATTGGTGATGTGGTCAATAATGTAATGAGCTCGATTGGTTAGACTCAATGGTTAAGCAATATGTAATGCATGGGCCTTCCTGCATGGCGAACCTGTTGAAATGGCTACTCTAATTTTGAGTTAGTATTTTGATTTGATATGAAACTTACATACTGAAATGTATTTCTTGTTTCCGTTTTTGTATCTCTAGACACCAACATTTAAATTTCAACTTTCAAGGTAAGTTGCAATTTTGACTTGTTTCGTTTATTTGTAGCCATTCATTGTGTGAGCTTGTCCAATTTAGAACAAGGTTAGTCTAAAAGATTGTTTCCTTTCCTTTTTAATTGTTTTTCGTAGCAATTTTTAGTCAAAGCCTCCGGAAGTACAAGCTGCACTTGTTTTATTGTGCGATTTTCCTAGGCGAGTCATTACCAAGCAGTCTAGTGTTAACTTTCCAGTGTTAATGCCCTCTCAAATGCGCGCAATTTGTTAACTATTTAGTATTAACTCGTTTATTAATGCGATCGACTGATTTAGCAACTGTGAGCAACTGTCAAGTATATTCAAACATAATCACTTGTTTGAAGCTTCGTCAGTCTTCTGTACTCACTTAATTGCATGACTACTGAATTTGTAAACGACGAACACTTTCGGCAATTTAAATGGGAATTGTGGCCTTTATTTGGTTCAACTGGCAACGAGTTATTATCGAATTAATCTTGCTGAGCGCGTTTCTTGTTGTATGCTGTTGCAGTTATCTGCTCTTTTGAAGTTTTATTTTTTGTTACTTTCTGACCAAATAACAATTCTTTCACATTGCAGATGCTTTTTCCAATCAATTCTAGTTGACAGCATTGTTTTGCGAGAGATCGGTACTTGCGGACATTGCAAATCAAAGTTTGCACTCAATTAAGTGGTCCTTTCGTTTTATTCTGGCCAAGTGCAATTCTGTCATCAGTTGAAAGCATTACACAGTCGATTGAAGATTGGCAGAGGTGTGGAAAGCAAGGCCCAACTGGTAATGGTCGGTAATGGTACTGTCGGCATTTCTTTCTGACATCTGCTCAATGTCGATTCCGTCTGCAATGGGCTCAATCAGATAGGTGTGAGATTTATGGGAACACTAATGATGCACCAATGGCCAAAGTGACAGGCCAACTGCTTTCCCTTGCATTTCGATCGAAGCAAACGAAATGGCGGGCAATAGAATCGATTTAGATTTAAATTTGATTTAGTCACGAGTCTGTCTACAAAACGCTTGTCCGACTCGGTCTGAAAATAGTCTTCAATAGAAGCTTTCACGGAAAGAACGCATTAATGAGGTGAACGACGAGGTACCAGAGAGGACACCATCGGGAAGGTTTGGCTTTGCGCCTGCATAGACACAAAGTTTGTCCAAGTTGAGTTTGACAGTTGCAACTTGGCTACGTTGTCGCATTCAAGCAGTGACTCGCACCCTGCGCCAAAGCGTCAAACTATAATCGCCTTTCGGAATTATCCTACCGAGAGTGTACTTTAAAGTGGCAATCAATAGAAGGTCTCAACGAAATCCGATTTGTGCTCCACTAAATTGTGCAAATTGCTAATCGGTCGGTGGCGATGTTTGTCTGCTAGCATGCTCGATCGAGTGCTGGCCATGTAAGCCACACCAGAGCAACGTGTGCCACCAGTGGTGTGATCGGCGGACTGTCTGGAGACACCAGGCAAGTGCCAGTTCGTGACCTATTCCGACAAGCAAGAAGACCGATTAATTAGTTAAGTGGCACGGTTGCCATCTCGTTGGTCTGCGATCAATCATTGGGTATCTGTGCTGGTGTGTTGCTGCCTAGGACCGATTGAACCACTTCAATCACTGCCAATAACTGCCGTAACTGTACCTTGGCGAGATGTTCTCCTTTGCTAACTTGCCTTGTCTAGTCTTGTCAGCTCGCAATCGATTCGATCGACATTTCCATTTGTTCTCTTGCATAATACATTGTAACTGTGTCTCTGTGTTGGCAATCAGGCTCAGTTGAGCGATTACTTCCACTGACCATCGATATTACTTTTGCCGAACTTTGTTCGCACTGGCAAGAAGCAATTGTCATTCGACAAAGCATGCGACGGTCAATTTGTCAATTAGTCCAGTTACACTAGGTTTCTTTCTGGTGCAATCGGACTCGTTCGATCACTTAGACAATAAATGATCAGTGATCAGTGAAAAGTCATTGTCAGTGTTTGCTCATAATTACCACTATTAGCGATGTATCGATCCAATCAGTGGCGAACAATATAAATGGTAAATGGTCTTGCCCGAACTGTTAACCGTTAATGCACCGTCGAATCACATGTGAACATCAATGTGTCAACAGTAGACATGACTCATTGCTCGAGTCGAACTCCAACATTGCGTCAGTGTGGCTGTAGTGCACTGGTTAGTTGTTCGGGACATGTTGCCATTTGCATTAGCGCCTTGCATTGTACCTCTGCATGTGTGCACGTTCGCACCGAACAATCTCTCTTGCTAGGCATTACTCGTGCTGTCATCGCAACTGCACTAATCGAAGTGGCCACTAAACAGTGGTTAGGTTACCTCTCACTCAACTGCCACAGTGTACGATTTCCGATGTTTACGCTCGACCAAAGTGGCATCGGGCACTGGCAATGGCACTTTAAAAGGCCTCGGTGTGCTCATGAAATATTAAGCAAATGTCGATATTGTCGTTGTGTCGGTCAGTGCTGGACCGAGTGCAGTCATATTTGGTATTCTAATTTGTTTTGTTGCCTATTTCCGACTTTCATGCTGCGATGGACACTTGAGTGGAGTTGGCATTGGTCTGCTGTGTGCCGAATTGATCTCACTGCCACTCGCAAGCCTATTCGATCGTTCGGTTGTCGCTTATCTGAGCCAATTGGCTGCCGACACCATTCTCTTGCTTTGCAGTGCTCTTGTGTCGAGTGTTTGTGTGAAAATAAACATTTGTACCGATTGCAGGAGAGGAAACAGTTGCCATCGAACACTGGCTTAATCATGTCCAGTGCCTGTGGAACAGATAAATCACAAGCACTCTGGCTACTAGTGGACATCGTCCATAGTGCCCCATCTGCACTACATCCAGCCACTTGGACAAGCTTTCATTTTGGACTTAGTTTGCACTTTTCATCGTCATTGCGATGCTTGTGGAACAGTGGGTTGTAAATATACTTTCATTTTGGACTCGAAATGAAATGCCATTTGCATCAAGCCGAATCTACTTGCAGACGAGTCAAATGCAATTTGGTTCGATTGTTTTCACTCAAATGGCTACCTTTGAAGTATTGCTGTGATTATTACCTGGTGTCCTATCGTAAGGAAACAAACTGTTCGGTTCATTCAAAGAATTGCACTACGAATGGTGTGATGCGACAGTTGCTGTTCGCAATGAAAGCAGCACCAAATGGCAAATCTATCAACATCGGCACTTGTCTAAACTTTGCTTATCGCACATTTGACAATGTGCAGGAGACAATGGAATTAGCTACGTTCAGGCAACACTTGACTCGAGTTGTGCACTGCGGGCCCAATTGCCTTTATGTTGACAGTGATAAGACTGTTCCAAATGTTTGCCCACTCCAGTTGAATTACCTTTCAAAGTGACATCCACAGAGGAAGTGGTCTTTTTGAACTGAAACGAAAATGTAATACTTGCACTTAGATTAGTGGCAATGATAATTGCACAGACATTGTTTGTTGCTTTTGCTGTGCAAATACAGTCGGCAGCGGAATGAATCAATTGGACCACTCGAATTGCACCAAAATGAATATTCACTGAGACAATTGATGGCTCAGTGAATCGAAACTTGTGATTATGGTGAAATGGCACACTTGCAGATTGCCTGTAATTACCCATTCAACTGGGCTCCATTATGGCTCACTAGATTGATTGTTCCATTTTGAAATGTACACGCTGCCAAAATCTAATTCTAATTGCAGCACTGACGATGCCAATTGCCAATTGACGACTATTGAATACTTACAGTGAACGCACATCGACTCGATCGTTTGGTGACTCATTACGCCGATGGAAAACATTGTGCCAATTAGGGGAACAGTTAATTATGCTTGTGCCCATTCGCTCATATTCCATTTAGTCCAGTGGTGGTTGCCGTGGCTTCAACTGACCAGCTACGTGCTGAGATTGCTCTACACGATCACATTGGTCTATTGCTGTTAACGAGTGAACAACCAAAATGAATGTACTCCGGTGGTGGTTCGTTAAGTAACGATTGGCCATTTATTGTTTGGAAAAGTGTGCTTAAGTACAAAAGTTGACTGACAAACAGATTGGTATAGTACAGTCGGTGACAATTGGCTGTCGAGTTGACGAATTTGAGAAAATGATTTGCAAGTGAGAACAGTGAAACGAAGCGATCAGTGCTGTGTCTCTAGTGCCACACTCTGCAAAGTGCGCCAACGAGTGTCACTGTGAGTTAGTGGCTATTGCTAGTGAAACATTCGCTAGGAATGCCTGTGGAATGCAGGACGGTTACGTTACAAACACTAAAACAGTGTCGAGTGCTGAGCGCGCGCTGTGTGCCATGTTGTCTTTATCTTGTGTACAATGGTGTGGGTGTGAGCGTGTGTCTAGGACCGAGTATATTGTAGTATTATTATCATAGTTTATTGCTGCAATCACTGGACAAGATTTCGTACAAATCTTTGGTTATCAATGTTGAGTGGAATGTGACAAGATGAGCTAAGTGAACGCACTCAATCACCAAAACAGTCGGTGATGAGTTTAATTGGGCTAGGTGAGGCCAAACAAGCAAAAGCATACAACAAAACGTAGGATGACTAGAACAATGAACTCAACAAGTTGACTAAATAAATAAATGACTAAAAAGGGAACAACAAATGACTAGAGCAGTGCAGGGTAGTTTGCTTGCTCAAGGCGTCCAAATGGTTGGTGTGGTTCGGTGTGTGGTGTGTGGTATAAAGCAAAGATCAGCCTTCTATCTGTTGGTATCTGTAGAAGTAGTCGAATGTATAAATATAAAGCTATGTAAATAAATTCTATACAAAATAATATTCATTTGTGACCAAATTACAAAAGTGAAATGAGCACGCTCCCAGACGGAACATATAATTATAAAGACGTATTGCTCTGCGAATGACTCACTAGGTGTCGATCACGATGGATCGGGCAAAGATTATGCCTGACTGGAAGCTTGCCGAGACCTCTCCTGTCTCGTGCTAACTAATGAGTGTCACTAAGCGTTTGTTTATCCACTTGTCCAGTGTTGGACAATTAGAACAAATCGACAATTGCCTACTGGCAACTGACAGTACAAAACTATTATGTCGCATTCGTCTCTCTAATAAAAAGTGCTTTCGGGCAACAGTTCGATCCACCAGTCGGCCTGATGAACCGCTCATTAATAAAGTCTAGTAAGAAATAGTAAAATAGACAAATTGTAGCGAAAGTATCGAAAGTGATGTATAATGCAGACTTTGAGTACTGAGAAGTTGAACGAAAGATGACTGAGCAAATCTAGTGTGATGAATTAATCATAGCACTGTAAGACACATTCATTATTGTTTGGTGCGATCGGTTTGGTTCGTTTCATTGCCTTGTAGCACACAAATGCACTAGCAAAGGAACGTTTCCCAGAAAGTGGCCAATCTGTTGGCTATAATGCAATCAACGCTACCAACCACTAATAGAGTTCAATTATAATTAATTAATCAGTTTGCGAATATATGCAAATTAATCGATTCCTCAGTGGTCAATCAAACAGACCTGCCAATGTTGACTAGAATGGTTTATTGCTTTGAATGCAGGCCAAACCAACGTTTGTTGGCTCGATTGGTCTGCTTGACCGAAAGAATCGAATGGAAGAGGCATCCGAGCAGAGCCATTGAGTGGTGGTCTGCTCACTACAAACTACACTTTGATTGTATCGTCGCATCGTTCGTTTGATTGTTAACTTTGCACTAAATGAAGCCAATCACCGCCAGCATTGAGATAAAGTCGAGTTGAGAGTATTCCGAAGTCACGTTGACAGCACAAATTAAAACCCCACCGAAATAGGACACACCAGCAAATTAATTAAATTAACACTACTTGTCGAGCTAATTCCACTTGTTAGAGCAATATTAAGAATCGCCCATTGATGAATTGCGCAAAACATAAATGACTTGACTGCTTGTGAGTGATTCTGTTCGTGTAGACTGATATATTCGGTGAGTGATTGAAATATTCTCATTAAGGTGTAACCCGTTAGAGAGATCTGTTTATGTTGTTGTCGCTTATCGTCAGTTGACTTTAATTGCACTTCGCTAATGTATTGCAGTGAGTCAATTAGGGAACTGTTTGTTGATTAGTTCGCTCAGTGCACTGCACAGTGATGGTTGCAATTTAAATTTTGCAGTGTTCGCTTGGGCCAATCGATTAAATGGCAATCACTGTTGGCAGCATCGATTCGTGCATCAATTTGCATTGATCGAGATGTGTGTGAGTGTGCATGTGTGTGCCTAAGTTCGGCCTTGCCACGAGCAGGCTCGGCAGCATTGTGATTGGTCGGGCTCGTTTTGACGGGCAATTTGGTCTGCGCACCAGAGGAGATAATTCAATTGAACCAGGCTTCCTAATGACTTTTCAATTAGGATTCTTTCCACAGCTAATGACGAACAGTGAACCTAGCAGAGTGGCACCCACTGAGGTGCAACACGCTCCAAACGTGTGTGCCTTGGCAGATGCCGAGACTGGCAATCATGGTGTGTTGCCGTGCACCAGTGTGCACATAGTGAGCATACCTGTACTGTCTCAAAGTGCACTCGAACGAAAGACACGTTCAGAGGAGAGAGACAAAGTCATGATCGTTATTAATTAGAGCCATTGTGTGCATTGGCCAATTAATTAGATGACATCTATTTATCATTTCACAAGTGTGCTACTCACTGCTCTGGTCCAGTGCTTGGTGCTGGGCGCGACTGTACTAATTGCACCAGTCTGGTGATTGAATTAAACAATCAAATTATGTATGCGCGGCTGTTGCCGATCCTGCGAGATGATCGTTCGCTTGTGGCTTGGCGCCTTTGGCCTGTTGTATGGCGTCATTGTTGTGCAAGTGTTTCATTACTAAACATTTGATTAATTGCGCTACTTAGTTCGCGCGTTGCCAGGGCCTGGCACCCAGCAACTCGAGATGGCCAATTACATGATTTTAAAGACAAGTTTTAATTGCCTCACTCTAATGACGCGTGTTTGGCTATGCAAATGAAGACACAGCCCGATAATAGATTCACCACATCACCAGAGCCAGGCGGACTGTGCTTGCCGGCAATGCACCGCAAGGAAGTGGCATTGCTCCACTACTGCCTAAATGGTACACAAAATATCGCAAAGCTGTCTTAATTTAGCAAATTGAATTAATTAAATTAAGAATTTGTTTGCCTAATGAGAATTACATTTCGACTAGGCGCCAGACGGTAAAAGGAATGGAAATAGGATTACAAGACACTTTGTTGCAATATGCGAATTGCCACTACTTGGGGTTGACCCATTATAGCATGGCTGGCTCAGTCCTATCCTCTCCCCTGAACGACCAATTAATAAATTTCAATTTCAATTGGCAATTGTAACTGTAATTGCGCTGGGAATTGGTCGATTCTTACATAGATGGCCAAAGTCTAGGTAGTTAGGGGAACTAGATTAGTTGTTTTGTTACAAATTGCCTCTTTGTCTAATCTACTGATGGCACTACGAGCAAGTTGACTAGCTTTAAAGTGGCTCTGCTCTAGTGCAAACAGATCGCTAATTGTTGTCAGATAATTAGAGCTCTGGTCAGTGGTTACAATCGGACTCTGGTGGATAGAGAGAATTAACAATTTCCATTGACTCTTCAGCGAGAATAGCTATTGACACGCAAACACTCGGCCAGTGGATGACTAATTGGCTTGAAGACTATTTGCAAGGCATTACCGGGGTGAACCGAACAAAATGTCAGGCTTACCAAGCAAACAGCCTAAATCTGTTGACTGTTTACATTAGGCGTCAATGGAAATGGTCCACTTCAACTTGTACCCTCACTATAACTAATAAGCGCTTCCATACAGTTGCACTATAAGGATGCGGCAGTGCATAATGACTATTGAAGAATCGCTATTGGTTTCGAGAATGGAACCGAGTGCAACTGTCATCGATCTACCTGGTGGTGTGATAGATGACGCTAATTAGTGTGAACATTGGGAGCCTTATCGATTGGCACATCTGACTGGCGGCAAGTGGCATTCGCTTGACAGTCCGCTCACTGGCCAGATTGGCTTGTTACGTGGTGGCCAAATTGGTTGGCTAAGGGCACATTGCAGCGAAGTGGTTACGATTGGCTCGAACAGTGAAATGTCGACAAGCGGAAGTGGAAATAGAATTAAAGTGCTATGGTGGTCGATGGTGGACTGGGTTGGATGCTTGCTGGTGTTAGTTTCCAACATGCAGCTGTCATTTATGTGCCTACTGAGAGGCTGCGTTAGTCACTGCGCGCGGAATTAAATTCGACTTTGGCTGAGCGGCGAGTTTGATTGGCTTTGACTGGATATTTATTGATTGTTACTGTAATGATTGCCTAACGTTACGAGACTAGAATTATACGAACTATTGCCCAATGCAACACTGGCAAGTGTGCATCGAGAGCATTGACTAGCTGAGGGTAGGAATTACACTTGCACACAGTGAAACAGAGTCCCACTGGATGTAAGGAGCATTCGATGAGCTAAGAAACAATTAAAGCAGAGCGGCGTGTTGAGTTGTGAGTTGTGAGTTGTGAGGCATTGTGTGTTGTGCATTAGTGCCACTCGTTGTCTAATTATTTATTTAGCTCGATGCTTGTCGCTCGGCTCGGTTTGCTTACTCGAGTTTGGGCTCGCTCAGTTTTCGCTTGAGTAGCCCGTTCTGCTGCAACACCTTGGAACGAGTTACAGTAGTTCTGGTTAATGCGTTACCGATGCTGCCTTGCTTATCACAGGCATCGTTATTGTTGACGAGGCTGGCCGAACTGCCGATCGAGCCATTGTTGTTGGTCCGGTTAGGAGGTAAATTCTCCTCTGAGCTTGAAGACTTGCTCGCATCAGGCAGGGGCGATTCACTGCCATTACTGTTGCCATTACTGTTGTCATTATTGTGGCCGTCGTTAGAGTCATTACTGCCGTGGTGATGATCCTTGGAGTCTTTAAAGCAAGATGACTCGTAGTGCTTGTTGAGATATGACTTTAGTGCGAACGACTTATTGCATCGTTCGCAGCGAAAGTGCTTAAACGCGCTGTGGGTCTGCATGTGGGCCCTGTGGAATCAAACAAGAAGACACTTTGAGACAACTACAATTATACGGCAAAATTGGCTAATTCACACCATTCGAGTAAGGTGACGTCACGCCTGTTTGCTTTATACTTTGCTACTGTGTCAAAAGTATTTATGGCAAGTACTCCCTTGTCTCATTGCTCTCCACTTTAAGTTCTCGATGCAGCAGGTCAAGCTAATTCGAAGTAATTTATTGCCGAGATTACCGCACAAATGGAAAGTGACTGAATGGTCTGCCAGCCGAGTCTATCACTGAACCTTTCACTGAACCGCTCCTGTACTACTCCCAATAGCCGTCCAATAGCCACATTAATAAGTGACACTTCCAATAAATTTTGTTTGGTAATAACTTTAAAATGGCACTTAATTCAGTGGCCAACTGGCAGTTCAATGCGGACCAGTTGGCTCTGTGGCCAGGGCGCAGTCGCACAAGTAATGCTAGTTACCTCAGGTTGGACCGGTCGGCAAATGCTTTCCCGCAGTGTGCACACCCAAAAGGCTTTTCGCCTGTATGCGATCTCATGTGTCCCTGTGGAGTAAGTACAATCAGAGTTAGTTATGACCAGACGTCACCGCCATCATTACCTGGAGCAGCCATGGTCGGGAGAAAGCCTTGCCACACTCGTCGCACTTGTGACTGAGATTGTGAGTGAGCTAGGCAAAGGAAGACAATTAGCAGTTGTTGTGCTTGGTGGTGGAGCAACACTTACCACGTGCATAGCCAAAGCCGGCATGCTGACGTACACTTTGTTGCAGGTGGGACACTTCTTTGCCAGTTGGGAGTCTGGACTGCGGTGAGTCTGCTTGTGTCGGGACAAATTGGACGAAGTGGCGTAGTGCTTGCCGCACTCGGTGCAGGTATAGCGCTGGCGTTCTTTGGGTTCGTTGCTGTTACTGATGCTGCCACTGCCACTCCCACTCACAGAACGCTTACGAGAACGACCGTCGCTAATGAAGAAGGCGTCATAGGTGTAACTGATGGTCACATTCTTGCGCTTCCTGCCCTTCTTCACTAAAGTCACGTCGTTTGAGTCTGACTGCTGTGACGAGAGCGAGTTGTCGTTATCCTCCGATGAGTCATATCCAGTGGAGTTGTCAGATTCTTCGGTCAGCGAGGTAATGCTGGTGTTGTCTTCGCTGCCGGTGTGGTATCCTCCCAGGTACGGCTCATTCTGTGACTTGTACAGGTAGCCCTTCTTACTGCTTAGGTCCAGCAGGTGCTTGTTCCGCAACCCTTTTCCATCCTTGCTCGAGTCACCCTTTAACGAGGACTCTAGCAGTGAAGTTGACTCATGGTTTTGTGCATAACCTAACGGTAGAAAGGCAATTGGTCGTCAGTGAATGCATCACTTGGCTTTATGTAAATTGCAATTATTGTTGCGTTAATGATAACTTAAAGCCTGTAGGATTGCCACTCGCTCATCTGCATTGGTCTGCTGGGTGCGCTGTCAGAGAGTTTGGTGCCATTGGACTGGGCTAAATCGACACAGCAAAAAGCGTCCATTGCCAAATAATGGCAAATAGTGGCCATCAAGTGCGGCTGAATTAGTCTCGGTACTGCCTATGTGATGGAATGGCGTGACAGAGAGAGTCAGGCAGGCCAACTGTGCGATAATTCTGTCCCTGTCCCAGTGACTTGCACAGCTTAATAGTATCCTCATTGGAGGCACAAGCAAATGATTAATCTAATCACGGCAAGTTGGACTTAGGCAAAATAACTTCCAACAGATAGAGACTGTGCTGTGGCCAATGCTGTTGGCTGGTAGGCACACCACTCGTATAAATCATTAATAGATTTTGTGAGTCATTTTTTGCCCGTTCCTGTGTTGCTGCTCACTGTGGCTCGCCACTGCATGATACTGCAGCTGACTGGGCCATCAGACAATAAAGGCAGTCCACGCACGACAGAGTCAGTCTACTAGATTCGTGATAGCGAGCCAGCGATAGTTTGATTAGCTAATATCGACTGGTGAGCCTTCGATGGCGCCATTGCGCCCTCTCTGCTTGTGCCCTAATCGATGCTCGCAGCACTAAAGTTGAAGACTAGACACGCCAAGTGACGTTATCGGTTCTGAATGAATGATTAAGCTCGCCATTCCTTTGCTGTTGCTGCTTGCCTGGCCTTCAAGCCGAACCTTCAATGCCTTCAATGGCTTCTATGCCCAAAGTTATTTCCCATTATTGCTTGTCTGCTTGCAAAAGTTTACATTTTTGTTTGATTTAAAATGGCAAGGATAAAGTGAAGTGAAAACCTAGCGAGACTTCCAAGCGGTGGTTGTGCCTGAGATGAGAAATGAAACTACTAAATTATATCGAATTGAGCCATTCTGCTAGGTTGACTTACACTTGCCTCTCTTTGGCACGTTGGCCGCATTTTGCCAACGATCTATTTATCAAGATTGTTCCTAATGCTTGGATTTACAGTCGAATGATACCGAGAAGAGCAAAGAATGCAACTGACGAAGAGTGGCACAGGGGCAAAGTAACAGTGTGAGGGTAATTATGGCCACAGTACTTTCACCAGTGAAATGATCGAACATGCAGAGCAGGATGACGAGGCCAATGGCAAGTAAATTGATGCTACGATCCAGTGCTCATGCAAACCATAGATTAAGAGGTCTTGCTGCTCTGGCAGCCACTGACTTAATGCGGCACAGGACCATCGCTGACAGGACACGTTCGACTGGGCCAAATCACCGAGTCAGTCAGTGCATCACTAGATGGCAAATAATTATTATGATTGCCTGTGACAAACCAGCCCGATCATTACGGACAGTGATGAGGCGGTAGTGCGGCACACCACGCGCCAATAGATTAAATCGACAAGGCACAATTCGATTGGAAAATAGCAACAAATTGAATGCGAGCAATCAAGTAAATAGACTCGCTCCGGTCGGTGTTTCTCGCGATCAATGCTCGCCGGCGAGCACTTGAGAGCAGGCCAGAAAACTTTCTCATTTTAAACTTTTATTACGACGATCGCCTTCTTGTGAATGAGTGACGATGATTGCCGCAATAATCAAGCAGACACCGTTGCAAAGCGATTCAATCAATCGACGGTAAAGACTGCTGCGCGCAGTGAGACAGACAAAGTCGTGATTATGCCAGATGACAAGAGGGCAACTTGATGACGTGCCTCAGCTCGATTGTCGCCCTGTCAGTTTTTGTTAATGACGATCCAATTCAGGCCCGTAATGGAGCTGCTGCCTTGGATGCTTTTGCATTGAAATTGCCCCTCGTTTTATATTCGGTAGCAATAGAATCAAGCACCATCACTGCTGCAAAAGCAAACATCATTTGGCCAATGGCTCGACGTCTGTGCCCAGACGCACTACCAATCCCGACTGGTGTGACATCAGGCTCAGGCTCGCCACAATAGTTGCCCAAAGTGATGCCAAAGTGGATCGTAAGCGGATCAGGACAATTAACATTTTCGATTGGCAAATGGAGGTATTAATAATTTATATTTAATAAGAGTAATCAGTAAATTAGTTTAATCAATTTATGGGCCAACGTGCAGGCAGTGTTTGTATTTGTTGCTTGTGCAGTCTGGCCAGAAGGAGCCGAGTGCCACTTCTCCGCATTGCATTGATTGCATTTGCAGAGAAGCGCGCTGTCGTTCGGTGCAGCTGTGCCCACTGAGCGAATGTTCAATCGAAACAGCCCAAAATGGAATTGGAAATTAATTTCTTTGCCAGTGTGGGTCTGCACTGAAAGCCATCCAGCCACACTATAACCACGGACAACTGAACTCGCGTGTTGGAAATTAAATTTAAAATGCTCAATGGCCACTGCCAAGGCACTGCTGAACGATGCTTGGCGATGGCTTGTATGGCACGCTCCAAGCGCTACATGTGGACAAACTGTCGGCTGGTGGTGCTGTTGCACAAGGTTCAATTGCACTTTTAATATGCTCGCTTGGCTGTGTGCACCCTCTAGAGAAACGGCCAATTGGACCGTCAATGACGGGCAATGCTTATTAATTTGCAAATTTAGCCCGAGATGACAGTGAGGTATGATATCATGCAAGACAAATTTCCACCGTTGCGCTCGTTTAGTATGCTCATCCGCCTCGGTCATGTTCGTTTACAAATATGGCAAATTGAAATTGTCAATGACGAGATTGAGGAATTGTTGCAGTTGTGGTGAGTGAGTATGCAGTTTGTGAGCAATCAAATCGGCTTACACATGCACATATTAAATTAGGTTTTGGCAATTTGGAAAGTTTGATGATAGATTAACGCCATTATTGAATGCAAGACCGAACAGCGAATGTATTGCCGTACTGGCTTCCCATGTCAAGCCATGTAAGACCTTTGAGCTACTTAAATATTAAATGAATTATTTGTCCTGTCCTGTCGATATATGACAGCAAGATTGATACATTCCGCGCATATTTCAATACATCAGCACGAGCTGTGTGAGCACTCTTTTGAGCCCTCAGAGCCTGTCACCGTTTGGCCAATCGAACGCACTAATTGCTGCCTTTGTACTTTGATGCATCGAGCACAGTTTGAGCAGTATAATTAATTACTCTGTCCCTCTTCTTACGACGTGGCCCATGACAGAGAGCTAATTAAATTAGCATTTACAATTTGAAAATATAAGTCTAATAATTTGGTGTTAAGATTAATTAATGAATTGCGTCAGTGTTTGAGTAATGAAAAGTTGGCAAGGTGCAATCACTCAATGGTTGGTGTAGGTGGCAAGTGGGCAAATCAAAGTTTAAATTAGTGCAGGCCAACTTTTAATGACACCACCAACAGGCCGAGCAAGTAATTGCAGCCAAATAGGCAGAATTGGAAAGCTTTCCAGATTGGCTCAGTCCAGTAGCCGCAAATAAATGCCAATTTGATGGCATAATAAACCCAGGGGATGCTTTTGCTGGCCTAAGCTTAATTAGGCCCAGTTGCGAATGTGGTCGCTGGCACCAAGCCATAACTCGCTGCAAACTTATTTGTTTGCTCATGGGTCTTCACCTAGCGGTGTGGCAAACACTCCAGTAGTCAATTGCCAACCAGAAATGGCATCGAATTAATATTTGTCTAATTACACCGCTGCCAGTTAGGCAGAAATTGTGTTGGGGCTTCCGCTAACGCTCTAGGCAATGGTATCCATGTTCTAGACCGAGATGGTCATAATCGGTACTAATGTAGATTGATGTAACTCGACTCGAGCAAGGTTAAGATGTCTTAAGCGGATTTGTCAGTGCCTAGCACGGGTTCGAGCCGTGTCAGTGGCACTAAGACCAGTTCAATTTGTACCTTGTCGCGTCATTATTTTCGCTTTACGTTCGAGTACTTTTGTTTTCCTTTAGCATTAGCTGATGTAGCCTTGCTTGGTTGGATTTGCCCTATGCATGGACCACTTTCCATCAAGCCAGACCATCCTTGCTCACATCCATCGGGCTTTACTCGAGCAAAATTAGAAAAGTTCTTATTTACTTTGCAAGTTTTATTACCTCGTTCGGTGAGGAGTGAAGTGAGAAGACGGACAATCTTATCGACAAATAGAATGCAAGCCAAAACATCGACTCGACAAGTTTTATTGCACTCGGCAATGTGTTAATGTGCCCGTTTGTGCCATCAGACCATTACGGCACCGACCTCATCGATCGAACCTCACCGAGATGTGCTTAATGCTTCTAATCTCACAGTAATGAATAGCTTTAAAGTCACTGAACACGGCACCAAACATTGTCCCAGTCTCAACAGTGCATTGTCACACTCTCAGACAGGTGGTACACTTGCCCGTCTACACCCAATTCAAATTGCACGAATAGCGCTAATGCGCTTGAGTACACTCCATGTCTCGGTCGCTTCTCGACTTATTGGTGTTGTCTTATGCAGATTTATGTTCATCTAACAATTGGGTAACAAGAGTGGTCGTCTTGTTGATTCATTTTGCCCAGAATTAGCCGAGGTCAGAACAAGAAATTGGGGCTATCTCGCCATACTAATTGTCTTTGTTGCCTGATCGAACGGCAGTGCTGAGTTGTCCCGAACGTGTGTCGATGCATGGCCGAATTCGGATATGCCACACGATGGTGGTGGCCAAGTGGTAACAAAAGTGAGATAAAAGTGGCCGAGTTGGCCAGATAAATGGTGCGAGACAGAACAGTGCCAAATCAGACAAGCTTTTGCTTTCTTGTGCCATTGCAATTTGTTCCTCTGTGCCATTTGCTTTTAGTTAAGATAAATGATGACGCTAATTTAGCGCCAATGCAACGACCAATGCCAACAAGCAACAAAAGAGCAAAAAAATAAAACAAGAGATAAAATTAAAACGATAATAGGCTCGTTTACTCAATTTGCAATAGCGGACAAAGGAAATAAATTAGTTGTCACGACTGCAGCATCACTGCTCGCTTGTCAGTGTCCTTTTAGCCATTGATTTATTCGACTGTGGTATGCCCCGTCACTGACAGAACCTATGCCACCGGCCACTAGGTCCCACTTGAGTTAATCGGACTACTATTGCTACAATCAAATATTAATACCACCGAGGTAGAGATCGGTGATTAATGCTTTGCCAATTAGTCAGAGAAACATTTATCAGACCAATATAAAGGTTTGAAAGCTAATTTAGCTCATAAAATCCAGCCAATTCAAGCCATCCTCTTGATTAAGACCAGCATCTTGCAATCGTACAAATTAAGCCTCCTCTAGTGTATCTGCTTGCAATTGCTTGCAATTGACCAATGCGCAGGTAAATTGAGTTGTGTGGTTATCAGAGGCCGTTTACAGGTCACTTACCGAAAGAAAAGCGGCTCGATGGAATGGAAGAGGAGAAGTGATGGACGGCACTTGGTGCTGTCTCGCCTTCCGTTGGACTTGACGGTTGACGGTAGAAAAGTTTGCTGCTGCTGAAATCGTTTGCATATTTGGCTTTCTTCACTAAAAAAGATCGAGGCATTGTGACGTTTGATGACTCGGGACTTGGCGATAAATTGCAATGAGTATTGAACGATGAGGGTTGTCAACTAGTGAAGATAACGGGTATCGACGATCTAAGGTGATGAAATATTTATTAATGAAAAATCTTAATCTGGCAATTTGTTTATGAGACAAAAGAAATAATGTGATGCGTCAGAGATTTTTTGGATAAAGGTTATTAGCCCATCAAATGGACGAATGGACTTGTTGAATGACTTCGGGCTTATTAAAGTCTTTGAGTTCTATCGATCTTTAATTCTAATTGAAACTGGCAATTTGAAATGTAAAATATGTTGATAAATGTTTGGTTCAAATTAAGGATAAAGCAAACAGCGAAAGTGAACAGAGTTTGCTTTGGATCGAGTTGCCACTCCAAGCAAGCGGTAGCATCGTCGGCCTGTGTGCACTCGATAATATATTCACTACATGTCCTCTGCCAGTGCAAATAGAACTGCTAACTAGGACTGTTTGCTTTCTATTAGGTTTCACTGCACAATTAGCTGCAAAATTCATTTAATTCATTCGAACCGACTTGGCATTATCGATTTGGATTACATCACACGAACGATTATATTCGCGATGCACTCGGGATCACTTCTGTCGGGAGGACTGTGGGTGTGTGTCTCAACCAAGGGCATCTCGAATGGCCCAATCCTGCTCGACGTGTCTGGACTGGCCGAATTGTTCGCTTGTTTGTTGGCGTGCGGTGGCAATTGTGCTCTGCTTTAATTGCCACTACAGCTCAGTGCAAACTGATTGAGTGTGGCTAACATGTGCCTGTTTGTCCATTCTGTTCATTATCGTTGGCATCAACTGTTATTCTGGGATTCCGTCTTCGACCTGTGTTAGTCTAATTGAGTCAACAAGACAGTCACGAAACTATAGTCCAGACTGCCTGGTGATTCTGCTGAAGTGAGACTGGCGAGTGACTTGTGAGTGCACTGCGAGTCAACTCAATGCCAAACTTTGCCAAAGCCACCAAACTCAGCAGCCAGTGGCATCTTTACAGTCTGAGTGAGTACAGTTCACTGTTGCCAGTCGAGTGGTGCACTTTATGTGGTGCAGGCAAGCGAACACTTGTCTGCCTCTAGGTCGTACAGCATGCTAGCACTCGATCACACACTGAGATCGAAATTGAATTGTGAATTGGAAATTGCAAATTAGACGAATTAAAGCATATGAACGATGCTGCTGAGTAGCACTCGGTGGCAAATAATCGTCAGCACCGAGGCACAAATGTGACAGCAAACATTTAGATAAGCAGGCCCTGTACAGCCATAATAATTTGGAAGTGTCTAACGATAATGACAGTGAGCCAGTGTTAGATGCTGTTCAATGGTGTTGGCGAGTGTAGCTACTGTTTTCTGCTGCTACTGCTCGGATATCTTGCTTTGGTCCTAATGACTACGGTTGCCAAATGTCTGCCAGGGAGAATTTTGTCTTACTTTCTGACACAATTTGGAATTCCCCTCTGAATTTGAGTTTAAAAGAATGGCGAGATGACATTAGACATTGACTAGAGCAAAATAAGCCACAGAGCGAGCCACCAACCAACGAAGCAACTATTGTTACTTCCGTGGAACCATATAGAACCGACTTGAACCCACTGGCAATTGGCACGAGCTTGTAAAAACTGGCCTTTTCATTAACACTAGTCATCTCTGGCTAAATCGATTGAGACAATCGCTAGTAAAGCATGCCACCATTCAGTTTGACTCATTTGCATTCGGAAACTGCAAGAGTCACTTGTACTTGAATTTGCGACTGCCAATTAAACAGAACCTTGCAATAGAACCAGCAGTGAGATTAGCAAGAGCCAAGTCGAATTTGGTCTGACTGTTTGTGAGATTGGGTTCGAATAAATAAAACAAACCAAATTAACCACTGTATGGATCAATGCAATCGATGAAACGAGAAATGGAGGCCATTTGAAGGCCGAGCGATGTGCTACGTCAATTACACCATTAATCGGTCTTTCGGAGTGCTATTAGAGTGGGCCGAGTAGGACAGCAGGACAGCGATCGCGAACAGCTTGTATTGTGCATTGCACTTCGATCTAAAATAATTCGATCCGAATTTTGGTTTGCTTGCATTTTGGCACCACTTCTAAGTATTTTTTCCCCATTCAGCTTCTCACACGAACTGGTAACTTAATTAATTTGCATCGTTTCTTACTTTGATAACAATTCATCAACACATTTTAGAAAACACTTTAATATCATTATATAAATTATTAAGATTGTTAATTTCGCTACTGGCAAAGTAGTTTCGAAATTTTAGATTCCCATTTAAATTCAATTCATTGTGTCTTTTAGAAGCTTATTTATTTCAATGACAAATATAAATACGAATATATTAATTAATTTAAATTCTGAATTCGTGCAAAATAAGTTGAACTAATTATTATAATCGAGCGAGACTGCCGACAGAGAAGACAGTTGGCAAACTTGTTGATGTGAACAAGGTGTGCCGAGATGTCGTCGTCAACAGAGCTGACGCCACTCGGTTGCCATGGTTGAATGCAGTGAGTCACTAAATAACGAATAACGGGACTATTCACATTTTGGGTAGATCGCTCTATATTTGGCAAAAATGCAAAACTATTTACTGTTAGTACACTAGTCGTGAGGTCGAAAAAGATAACTGAATGT
Source organism: Rhizoglyphus robini (assembly GCA_023373905.1). NCBI lineage: Eukaryota > Metazoa > Arthropoda > Arachnida > Sarcoptiformes > Acaridae > Rhizoglyphus > Rhizoglyphus robini. Next base: position 2,967,764 of record JAKIJQ010000007.1, on the reverse strand, counting down.
TAGATTGCCTGGCAAATAACACAGAATTCAAATTGTGAAGCCTATCCTTGTTGCCATTAACCTCTCTGGAATAGTGTCATGAAGTGGTGATGCAGGAGAGCAGACAAGGCCTAATTGACTGCCACTACCTAATAGTATCTATTGGGACTTGCAAGTTGCAACAGCACAACCACCGAACAGGCTTGTTTACTTAGCTGCAACGGTCGGTCGCTACAGGCGCGTCTAGTACGCATATGACTAGCAATTCTCTCTCGTCTTGGCAGTCATCTACCTACGTAATCACGCCATCGCACAGTGCCACCACCAAATGCAACACACGCATACAATCCTAAGGTGGTTTCGTGTCGGGTGCTGGTGCAAGCATGCCCCAATCGATAGCCTCTCTGCATGGCATCAGTTGCGCTGACGAACTGAAACGAACCCAAATGAACTCACCCAAAGTAAAGGTTTCTAGTGGAAACTAAATTGCATTTGATTCGAATTGACTCACAAAGATGACTAGTATTTGGTGCTTAGGGTCAGTGAGGGCGAGTTCTTGAGCAGATTTGATGTCACTTGATGAAATGGAAAGTAGAAGCAGACTGGATATATCGATGCAGTGACACATTCGGAAGACTAGAGGGACATCGCGGACTCACTGATGATTTGACACAGAAGATCACATTCAATTCGGTAGGACTGAGTGTGGAATAGTTTGGAATGCGACTAGAAGGTTGCAGAAGTAGCAGATTGAGTTGATCACATTGCCAATAAATCACCAATCAACAGTAGTCAATGGTGAGTTGGTGTGCTTGCTGACAAACTTGCAGACCGGTTGCTAGTCAACGGACTGGGTGACAGACAAACGGTCGAATTTAAATGGCCAAGCGGTTATCGATGTGTGGAGTGGCGTTGAGGCCGAGTTTAGTTTAGTGGTCGAGTTGGTTGCACTCTGATCGAGAATGTGTTGAGCCAGTGACGAGACCTTTAAACGCGTCCGACCAAATGGTGGCCCTCTCTGGTGCGGGCACACTTCCACAAGTGAGCACCAAGTTGAGCAGTATCGGTGGTGGCAAGTCGGTCCGTGGGTGCACACAAAGAATCGAGATGTGCGGAATGTGCAATGGCTGGATCGCTTTCATGGAAGGAAACGCACTGGTGAGCCCTGAGCCACCACCACCACACCAGTCCATAGCCAACAGTTAGTTTAGCTTTGTTGAGTGGCCAATGCGAGCAGACACGGGTTGAGTCAAGGCAGCGGCAGATGAGAACACAATGGACCGATCGATAGATTGATTTGCGGTGCGCATCACCCGCACGCACTTGCATTGCCTAGAAGCCAGACCATTCTGCACTCTCTCTCTCTCTCTCCCTCTCCCTCTCATTCTATCCTCTCTCTCCCCGCTCTGTTGCTATATTCTCCGTTCCTGAATCGACCGATGGGAGTGTGTCTTGCTATCCCATCTGTGCTCTGTTGCTCTACCTACTGGGCTCGTTAGTTCCAAGCTGTTAGTCCGTCGTTTGTTGCTGCCACCGTCCGCTGTGCCGCCGGTTGGTCTCGCTTGGTCTCTCCCACTGCTCTGTGCCGCTTTCCTCTTTCCCGCAGCCCGATCGAGCTGTTCCATCAGCTTTTCTGTTGCATCTACTTCCTTTTCCTACTGGTGACTCTCTCGTTGGTGAGTCGTACTGCCATAGAGCACAGAAGTGCACTCACAGTCTCCCAAATCAAGAATTATGGAACAGCCACTGCTGCCAACGGCACAGACAAATCTGCGGCGGGCAACTGCACCGCCGGCAGCCAACGGTCTATTGTCTATTGTTGCAATTATTGATTCGCTTGCCTGTCTATCCGTTGACTGCTCTCTCGGTCTCCCTTTCGCCCGTTTGGTTCGGTTCGGCCTGCCGTCATGTCCGCTGCCATCGCAAATGGCACTGCACCTACACACACCATTTGCTTCACTCGCAACTGACTGACTGACATCACTGGTGTTGGTCCACAATGTGGACTACACACACTGCTCAGCTTGTACTAATTTGTGTTGTGTTTGAATGTTCTCCAACTTTGTCTTTGTTATCAGTGCTCTGTTACGCCCTCTTCTTGTGGTCCATGTCGGATGGCACGTCCAGAACCAGAAGATGGGCACTGACGATTCATGTTGATTGTGACATGCTCAGCTAATTTGGACCGATGACCATGAGGGCAGCAACAGAGAGATGTCTCACTTGGCAGCCCAATGCAGTCCGCTCTGACCGATCAATTATTCATTCCATGCGAGTCGGGAGGCAAACCACATTTTGCATTTCATTCGATGTTCCACTGGCAATCGTATTACTTGACTCGATTCACTGTCACCAGTCGGTCACCAAACGTTGATCAACGTCTAGGTTTTAAGGATTTGTGTGTGTGAAACTAGTGTCCATTGAGACTGGCACAGTGCCAAGGGTGTTTTGGGTGTGGAACACTATTGGCGATTGTGGCCAATTTTTCGGTCTGCACTCGATTCTCGACTCTGTGCTCAAGCCGAACAAGTCGACCAAGTCCTCTCTACTTCATATATTAATTCTGATGCATGTTTCGCGTCTGGGCGCGTTTTAAAATTAAATGCTTCAATAATTTTGGCAAATACATAGAATGGTGCGATGAATGTGGCCAACTTGGCCATTTCCTGTAATGCCTTCAATGGACAGCAATGAGTGATGCAAGGGCAATCGAAAAAGATAAATCGATATGATTGGAGCCGAATCGAATTCGAATCGATTCTTTGTGTTGGTGTACACTACTGAGATGATAACAAACAGAGCCATTAAGGCACTACTAGCTGGGCCTGAGCAAATTGCTGAGAGCGGCACATTTGGCAGCGCAGTGTCAAACATGTTCGCGACACGATCATTGCCGGCCTGTTTGCCCGTTGCACTCGAAGTAACGATATCGAACGTGAACAGATGGGCACGGTGAGTTGGTGATGGCCATTGCGACCAGCGAGCACGTACTGCTTGCTCGGTGAATGGCAATTACCTAGAGACTCGATGATTGATGCATCGGTGCAATAGTGCTACACGCTTGGCCAAACGTGTTGCCGAACGTGCCAACCGACAGACCAATCGACCAGGCGCGTGCGGACTGACACCCCAAGTGATCTACTCTCATTGTCTCATCTGTTGGCCTAGGGCAGTCCCATGCAGGCATACTAACCCAGTCCTAGGGGTACAATTTGTTGCGTTTGGTCAATCACTTGGGCACCGATTCGAGTGACATAGCAACTACTGGCCAACTTGAATAAAGTTTATACAGTATAGTATGCAGACACGATATGGTTCAATTATCATGCAACTAATTATAAAAATATTCAAATTTCCGAACCAACAGTAACATAAAGCAACAGAATCGGAAACGGAAATCTACGAGCGGAAGGCAAGTGCACATTTGGGCAATGGAGGTGCCAAGTGGGTAGAGTGCGACGTGTGCACAGCACGGTAATCGCATTCGAGTGTTGTGTCCCGGCGCTACCAACTGTGGCCCGCTCGGAAAGGGCAGCCCGAAAGTGCAGTTCCCTTGTCCGCTTGATCTGTGCTCGGCCATACTGCACAGTGCGCGTTTCATTTGATTGCCACAATTATCATTACGGGCATAAGAGCAGTGCGAGGCCAAATTTGTCCTAATCAGAGCAAGCTATCATCGGCCTAATCTGGTCATTTGCTCGCCACCGCTGGATTCATTACGGTGGCCAGGCACAGTCCACTCGGTTGCATTGTTGCTCGACTTGCACTTGTCGGTGCTTATTAATTATTAGCAGCAGTCACAGGCATAATCATGCTTTCTAATCATGGTCCAATATTCGTGCCATGTTCTCTACAGCTAACAATGTGCCGATGACGCCGGCAAAATGATTGCGATGACGCCCTTAATGGCCACTAAGTTATATATTGCCTCCAATGGGTACATTTACCATTTACCACAAGCAACAGAGCCGCATAGCACCAAAGGCAATAACAGACAGATATTCCGTCCGGCCGAATGGGGAACGCATTCGAATAATTAGCATTTACGTTCCATTGCTGCCAATGGAAAGCATTTGTCAGTGCTGGCGCATTGGCTTGTCTGACCGACTGTAGCACAAATCAAATCCGACCAGTCGACTTTGTCTCGGAGGACAGCAGTGAGCAACAAACAGTGAAGCAAGTGATTGGCCTTCTTTGAAGCACAAGTGAAGCCTGTTGGCAATTATGAAAGCATTCGCACTGCTTGCCATGGCATCTATGCATTGGCCAATTGGACTTTCTTCTAGCGCACCTATATGACCACTTTGATAAACAATGCTACTTTGGCTGCCATCTGCCCGCACTGTCATTCCGACTTTGTGTCACTTTTCACCATTACAGATTGCAAGTTGTGAAGCTTATTTTTAATTTAACAAGTCCGAGTGAAGAAGCAAAATAAATGTGTAAATAAATAATGATTTTGCGCTTGGCACTTGGTGCTGGTGCAATCGAATGTTGAGCAGAAACAATAAATATGCCAGCAAAGTGACAAACCTATCGTCATCAATTTTTTAGCAGAATCTAGCTTGTCGGCAAACGTCGCCCATTAATGCATTAGTGGACCGATCATTCTGGCTGGCTGCCTTAAGTGTTGGTCGGCGCAGCGTTACTGTTGGATGAGGATGACGCGTTCGACACTGGCGAAATGCAACAGCGAACAAAGCCTAAATGGCCACAAAGCATTGGGCGCTGAGCAATGGATGTTGTCCCAGTTGACATTTGCACCACACTTGCACTGACACAATGGACGGCGAAAGTAACAAGCCCGGACACTTGTCACATGCAGACAGACACACCAGACCAGTGGCAGTAATCAGTGCCATGGCACACTAGCAACCCTTCGGTTGCATCGATCTGACACCAAGAGCATTCACCATGACCTGCCATTGGTTGGCTGTGGCTGCCAATTTCATACTTATGCTCTCGAAAGGCAAGCAAACACAGTGAAAAGTTTAACGTTAACGACCATTGTCCAATGGTATTGCTGAGTGAGTTTGACCAAATGCAAATTGTTGCTCGACTGGCATGATTTACCGCTGACATTGCCATAGACCAAATAATAATTTCAATGGTGCAGCGTGTGCCACAAACCAAAAGTTGCGATGAGCCAACTTTCTTCGTCCGGCCATTTAGAATACAGTGTGAGACTAGACAGCCGGGCTGTTTGCACTTTTGTGGCATCGAAAGTGGAGTGGAATGGATCGTGAATGGATGGCCACCACAAAAGGATCGATCCAAATAGAGCGAATCTAATCTTTACTTTTCTATTTGTCCATTTGTGACCGACTCGGCAAAGTTGTGTGCCGTTTGGCATGTGGCAGACAAAAGCCAAATTGAGACGATATCAATTTGCAATCGAAAGCAAACTTTTCACTTGCCTAAACGTGTGAATAAATTAGTGAGAGAATCAATTAGACAAGTGGCCAGTGGGCCAAGCGGGCAAGTGCAAGTCGGACAAAGTTTGCTGCCGGACGCGATTCAATAAAGACGCAACCAAGTGATTCGCACTGACTGTTCGATTGAAGGCGAGCAATTGTGCAGTGCTGACACTTGTCCCGTTCGTTAGTGAATCATTTAATTAAGTTTGCTTGAATTAGCATTCAATTAAAGCCACCAACGGCCTATCTTGCAGACATTTCTTTGACCAAAGCAATGCCAATGGTGAATTGAGTCAAGTTGGACATTGCAACACGCAAATGGCGTCATTGTCGAATTGAATGAACGACTGAAAGCATTGGCATTGACTAGCAGTTTAAAACAAACTGTCCACTGGTCTTAGTATCAATCACTGGAATTGATTTCTATCGACGCAATTTGCAATTAGATTGACTCCTGTGAAGGAATCTCGAACAAAGTCTATTCACATTTGGTTGAAGTTGGCATTTTGGTCAATTGAACTCGTAGGTAAAAAGGCCCGTTCGGACGGCCAAGAGAATTGTTTTGTTCCATCCTCAATCGATTTAATTCGATTTCCTGACATCTTTCCAAATTTCCAGCACTTCGATTGGTGGCCCAAACCAACAAGAGCGATTCGAGCGTCACTGATGGCTAAATGAACAGTGTTCATTGAACACCATTTGCTTTTGACATGATCACATTGCTCTAATTAAGTTCATTGCCTTATCACTGTGGATTGTAATGAAGCTTGTCTCAAGAGCAACATTTGAGGTATAAAGTCCGATAAGATACACAATATTCCATAGAGGTTCATGGCCGTTGTGTGCAGATGTATTGCTGCTAGAGCTGCATTGGCTGAACCTGATTGATGTGAACGTCGTAACGAGCAACCAAACCAAACCACTGTTGTTCCACAGGCGAGACAATGGCAATGGAATCAAACTCAAGACTAACGCTAAGTATTCGGTACGAAGCATTTAAAATAAATAGATCTGTGGTGTGTACACAAGCGAGACATAGCCAAGACAAGTGTGACCAGAAATGGATGAGCCACGACCAACCAGCACAAACCAACAATGAGCCAGCCAATCTGACAACAAAGAATTAGATTTGCCTTTGTGGCCACTGCAAACAAACAAGTCACCCAACCAACCAAGCAGTCAACGATGCACCGAACGGATATGCTTTGGCAAGGCAAACTATTTCGACTTGTGAACTTGCCATAATGGGACGCCATTTATAATGCTGTTGCCGCTGCCGTACTCGCACTGGCACACTTGTGCACTTGGCGCTGCCAATTATTCGGCAACATTCATTCCTTCTGGGTTTGGTTACTTTTGCTTGCGACCAGTTGTACACTTGAACAGATGCAAAGTTGCACGATAAAAGGGAAAACACTTAATTGCCAGTGAGCTAATTGATCAATCGATTGGTGAACGATCGAATTGATCAAACACTGTGCTTGTCCAAGGATGACTGATTAATTAGAAAGTATCGATTGCTCGCATGCTTGTGAGTAGCGAAAGATCTCTGCGAGACTAGCTGCCAAGTGTGCTAATCGAAGCGTGCACCCATGCAGGGCACGGTACACTGGCAATAATGAAAGTTAGTTAAATCACAGACACAGGCAATTCGATAATATTTTAGTGAATTTGCAATTTAAATATCTCAATCGACTCAATTGGACTCAGTACCAGCAGCAGTACACACTCATTCTTCCTTCAGAAGTATTAATTTGAGAATTTGCAGTCAAATTAAGCACAACTAACCAGCGAAAGTACTAGAGCGGAAAAATGCAAACTCTGGTCGATCTGACAGTGTTGCACAGCGGCAAATGTGCATCGGCACTTGGTAACGCACTCGGGCCTGTCCACCGAGCCAACCGATCGATCTGCAGTGGCCACTTCGATTCAGCCAGTGCCAATTGGTCACTTTAAAGTGAGGCCAAGTAATTACCATTACCGAGCGAGAATGGCACTCAAGTGAGCCAAAGTTCCATACTGTCAGTCTGTGGGCTTGAAGCGACACCACTGAACCGAACCAGCATAGCTCCAAAATGGCTCGTGTGGCCAAGTGTAGTTCTAATTGAATTAGCTCAATAAAAGGAAACAAAGCGATTCGTGCCGCCAAAGCAGTCCGATGGCAGCGACTTGATTTGATCTATTTCTACGACTTTTGCATTTCGATTTTGAATAGACATCGACATCGAGGCTGTCTAATAAATTAAATTATCCAATAGATTCTATAGTATTTAACTCGAGACAACACACAACGCACAACACACATCCCAACTGCAAGTCGCCTCACTACGATGACAATTGCAATAAGTGACATCTGCCTTTTGCTGTACCGACTCAAGAAAACAAAGTCGCAAATGATATACGCTACCAGGGCCATTGGTGAGCACGATATTTGGCTAATAGCGCCGCAACTTGTGTCACCGACTGTGACTAGTCGCTAATTGGGAACAGCTATCAGAGCTGCACGCAAACAGTGAGACAAACTAGAGGTTATATCTCGGATGGCAAATTATTCTGCAAACAAAACGTCAAATGGAACAACTCATAGCGGTAAAAGACTATTCGGTTCAAATTTAAATTCGTAGACCAAATCGATTTGGCTGGACATGGAAAATGCCTTTCAACGGAGGAATGCTAGCAGCCTGTCCCACCTTTCACAGGTGCGTTGGTCGATGATGCGGTCCGAGTTGGCACCGCTAAAAGGCGATTATTACCGCATTGAATTGAATTCACTTTAAATAAGCCTAATGCAATTTCCTTAATGGACAAATACATTCTTTATGCTAATTTGGGTTCTATTTGCAAATATAAAACTGCCATTTACAAATTCGTATTCAAGGTGTTGCCCAACTGTAATGAGCGAACCACCGAACTGATGTCTATTTAAACGAATCGACAAAGGCGCGCCACTAATTGTTGCCACAAGTGCCGCTCCAGGTTTGAAAGAATTGGTTCCATGGAGCACAGTCAAACATATTGTGTATGATTGTCTGTATGTTGGCAAACTATCCTGCTTGAGTGTTGGTTTAGCCGAGTAATTAGCCAAACAGCACTGTGGAAAGTACTGTGCGCAATTGGATTTATTGCTCGTGTGCCCAGTTAATTTGATTAAAGAATCAACAATCAAGACCTGCACTTCTCGGTGGTTGTTCTCGGTGCCACTGCATGCAGACAGTGGCGAGATTGGCATCGGTGGTCATTAGGTGCAACAGAGCCGAATTGGTACTGTCCGGTGTGGCAGTAATGCAAGTAATGGATATGGTGAGTGGTAACTTACCACTGGTAAGTGCACTGGCATCTATTGACTATTAACACCTGCCAAATGCATTTAATTTAGTGCATCACCACGACGGACATTATAATTGAGTTCATTACTGTGCTGCAGGCCGTCAGCGGGCTTGTAGCTATTTCCAATCATGCTGATAGAATGGCGATAATAAGAATAATGGCAATGGCATCATACTGCAGCAGGATATATCGGCACTGAGCATCATTAGACCGCGCAAATAGGCGAATTATCATCGAGCACCGAGCGAACCTTATGGTGATATAGTCCAAGTGAGTGTTCCCATTGTTGCTGCCAGACTTAGTTAATGTTCATGTGCACGTTAACAGTGCCCTGGCAGACCAATTGCAGTACCAACAAAGCTAACCTCACCGAATGCTGTTCCTGTGCTCGTTTAATGGCCTAATAATCTATTATAGACTTAAGAATCTGTCAAGTCGTTCTACTTTGAATGGAGCCTTTCAGGAATATTCTCACTATTGTGAGGCGGCAAGGCAGCAACAATCACTGCATGCCAGCAATCGGCATTATGCGAGCGTTAGATTCTGCTCGCCTGCTTCATTAATCATGGCAAGGGCTCCACTCTGCCCATTTGCACCAAGTGCAGACAGACACCACACCAAGGACCTCAGCAAGCGATAGCAAGTGGCTAATTGAGTTGAAGGGTCTTTGTTTCTAGCAAGCATTACTACTTGGACCAAGCAACTTGGTGCCTGGTCATTGGCAAATAATTTTCATTAAGTTCGGCCGGCCATCTATCTGTCCAACTGAGATGTCTCCGCACAGTAATGAAGCTCGCGGCAAGTTAGTCTCTTGTTGTGTCTGTTGCAAATATCCTGCAGCCTTATGGAAAATCAATTTCTGGTGGCAGGCACATTTTATGGCAAAATGACAAGCTTGCAAATAGTTTCGCTTACTGAAGAAATCTGTTCCCAGTTCAGATTATTAAGAGAAGGCAATTTGAACAAAATGACTTCTCCGGCAGAAGCAAAGTGACTCGAATCTGTGCTCACTGCAAATTGGCACTCGCACAATCGAGTATCGACTAATTCCACTGGCCACTGCTTGCAAGTTTACTATCGCCCGAGAAGGAGCAATTCTGTTTGTCGTTAAAATATAGCAAATTAATAATTCGCTGCCTATTTGTCGAAGCTTGTAATTGCGGCCACTGTCAATATCGTACATTCAATTTCTGCTAGTGGCAGTGAATGATTATTGCACTGTTCTGTTGGCCGTGTTCACTGCTTGCAGACTTGTTTGCGAGAAAAATGGCCATCTATTTATTTATTGTGCCTCGTTCGATCATACATTTCCACTACAATCGAGCCAATTCGTGGCCATAATAGGGCTTGTATAACTAATGGAATCAGCCTTCACTTGATGGCATCCTTTGTCTTGCCAAATAAATGGACGGGCCGCAAAGTAAGCAAGCAAAGTCAATCAGAGAGATCGCAAGTACATGGACATGGTCCAACAATTGTTTGCTCTTTCTGTTCCTCTACCTTGCTGGCATTAATTACATCTGCGTTCACTTTAAAGTTGACTCCTCTAGCGAAAAGGCACTAACACAGTCAGATCTGTCCCCGACTCGATTTCGACTGGCGCTGGCAGCATGCAAGTGCCATTATCAAAGGCAAATAGTCAAATTAGAGTCGATGGATATGACAGATTGCAGAACGTTCTACCGAACCGCCCATTGTACAGTTTTGACAAGTGGAATTAATAACCAACCCTGTAACTCGATGAAACCAGTTTAAAGTTAGACACGCAATGGTGACTTGTGCATGGATCCGTGGACACCAAATCAGTGTTGCACACCACTGTCGCACTGACCACTGTCCACCCTGCTTGCTAAACAAACTTGTTAGTTTGCCGTTCCTTTTAGATCGATTAGTTTTGAATCACAAGTACCGCTCGATGATCGAGCAATAGGTTCGCTTATGTCCCCCACTGCATGAACACGCCACTCTCCTTTTGAAACAAAGCACTAGTAAAAGGCTTATCATATTAAAATGGCATTAAAATCAAATTTCGATTAGATCTGCAAAGCCCAAACCAAATACATTTAATAGATGTGCGCTTAATTACATGGACAATGAGCAAAGTACAAATGGCTTGTGTTAATCAGACAGGCTTGCATTACCATTTTTGCACTACGCTATCATTGGCGAGGTTTTCCGTTCATTGGTGGCATTGCAGACGACAAGGAAAAGTGGCTCGATCGATCCAAGTCACAAATTGCGATTCGGAGTTGGCAGTGTAATTAGAAAACAAAGCCAAATGGAAGGCAATTGACAGAGACAGGCAACCTTATCTTTCGGGTAGTCATTTGGACGGCCATCCAAGTAATGTATACTTTCCTGCTGGCTAATGAATCGATCAGCGAGTGCATCCATTCGATCATTTACTGCTTCCACCCAAACCGGTGCTAATTCGAATTTAATTTCTCTTTTAATTATCGACCTTTTGGCCAGATAGAAGCGTTCCATTGACTGGCAGGGAAATGGGCAATCGATAAACAAGAACGGTGACGCACACCAGTTTGAATGGACAGCGTGGATCGACCCAAGATGGGATTGCCTCCCAATGCAGATTGAGCAAAGCCCCAACATGAACCAACACCTTCACATACAGGCAAACAAAGGCAGCAGGGAGATGGATGCTTCGGTGAATTCCGAATTAGCCATTTGCAGATGTGACTGGTGAGTGGTGACACCGAATGTGCACACATTGGGACAGTGTGGCAAGCAGTGCCAATTTAAAAAATTAAAATTGTCCTCGCGAATCGATTCAATTTGTTTATTCCTCTCACACCAGTCTCGGGAGAGAATTGCAATCAAATAATGCGGAGAGAAGCGAGACATGAATGTTTTGCATTGGGTGAGATCGACTAAATAAACATGGCAAGTGATTTGGCACAAATATTCGAAATAGGTAACAGTAAAACGTTTTTGCCCTCAATGAACCCATCAGGGTGGAAGACATTCGTTGCTGTCTCAATTATGATCGAGTCAATTGAAAGGATTTGAATGCCAGAGGAATGCAACAGTAATGCACAAGTGCGCTGGCCACACCAGATCAACACCGACACCCGAGTGTCATAGTCGAGCAAAAGTGGCAACTGCCAAATGACCATAGTGGGCGAGTGGGCTTAATCGTGCATCTCGAGGTGTCTCGGTGTGGCTAATGATTTCACTTCGAACCTATGCTGACAATGTCTGACCAAAGGACAGATGGACAGTGATGACGAGTGGCACTGCTTAGCCCAGTGCCAATGTCCACACAGGCAGAATCATCATGTACCAGACAAGTGTGAAACTCGAGAAGCAATTGGCCGCACATTCGAACGCAAATAGAATAAATAAAGACGAATATCGGCACAATTGTTCCCTCAATTAGTTGCAACACCAAACTGTGTCGGCCACCATTGGCGTAATATAAATATTGTGCCACACAAATGCTAATGGCCTGAATGAATGCGGTCCCAATTGGCAAACACTACTGACAAGCCATTACTAAGTCCACTGCCCATTGACCAGTGGTGGATCCTGTGCATTTCGTGCAGTTATTGCTAATAAGCACCAAAGATAAATACGCCAAAACGCAACTTAATCAAATTGCAAGTTTGATCGCACCTCTGCACCGCGATTGTCCAATTAAACAGTTCTGCACAGATAAACAAGCCAAGTGACATTAACCAAAACATTCTCATCAAACTGAGATGACCTTTTGAGCATCCCTCCCTCAGGTGATACAGAAAAAACAACATTTTAAATCATTAATAAAAATGTGGAATATAACCACAAATTGATAAACTATGAATTTCCCTCCAATTTTGAACCAACTGTTCCATGTTTTGTAAGCAAGGAAATATGATGACCAGATAAATCGTTATTAATTAGTTTAGTGCAGACTACGAAAAGTGCAATTAATTCGAAAATATTAAATTTCTTTCATAATGGATTTGATCAAAGTTCAAGGATTAAAGACTTTAATTTAAAGTGATATATTAGTAATATATAATATTACTTAATTGAAGATCCCGCCAAATTGTGATCATATTTCCCACAAATTGAACAATAAATGCTTACTATGCTAACTAAACTGATTAGATTCTTTGAAAACATTTTAATTGTTCATTTGGCAGAATTTTCAGAATACTTTTCGAGACTTTTCTGTGTATACTTCAATAAAAATTGTTTCAAATATTTTCGGGTGACAAATAAATGGCAAAACAGCGAGACGACACGTTGAAGCAAGTTATACACGAGGAAGTATCACGTTAGTGCAGAAAGGGTTAATATGAAAGGCAAATGCAGAATCAAGTGTAAATTAATTACGGTTAGGCGGGTTACAGGCATATATTGCCTGACATAGACATAGTTTGGGGGGAAATGGCTGTCAAGAGAACGAACAGACATTTGCATGCAACATGCACACGTCATCGGCGATTCAGTTGGGTTCGAAACTCGAATGACAGGCCGGTCTGATCGTTACTGTGCGCCAGCCATGTGCCAACCCAACTACCAGGGTGACATTGAAGCTTTAATTAAAACAGACCAAACTCATCTGTGAGGAATAACTTTATTGATTGGTGATTGTAATGATAATATGGCCACAATTAGCGGGCTATAAGCTGTTTAATGATAGTTAAATTTAAGAAGTACATTAATGACTGTAGTCTATAGATACAAAACATGGGCAAGTCAAACAACACAAAAATGAGTAAACTAAACAAGAGATATCTTGATTGCGTGACGTGAAATAATTGTCAGCAGTAATTTACATTCAATTAGTTTCATAATTATAATAAATTGAAGTTAAATCGACTTAAAGTTTGAGGCAAACTAGAGATGACATGTCCATAGCTTTTTGAGTTATCGTAAATTTCTAACAAAGGAACAGCAACTAGTTTTAAGTTACTAGGCACTGAAAAGTAAGCTTTCTCTGGCAATCTAATTAAAAATAATCGTTTGTGTTCCTTTGGTTTAGTCACATGAGGAGGAATATATGGATACTGGTGTTGTTCAAAGTTAGGTCTCCACCAATTGGCTATGGTATCCACTACTTCCCAGTTTACAGTTGTATTATCTTTTGGACAAAGGTACTAAAAACACATTTAGAGAATGTAATCTTAAATTACTTTTCTTACCTGTTTTAAATATCTCTGAAGAGCATCAAATTCACTTTCATCATTTTCTATTTCACCTCCTGGAAGAATAAACAAAGTGGGATATGGTTTCAATAATAAAATATGCGGCAAATTGTGTTCATGAACCAGAATGACCGCTTCGACAGATTGGCGCTGTCCAATCAACGCGTATTCCTTTTTAAGTCGTTGCAAACTTGCAGGTAATGAAGGATCTTTTTTAAGGATTGGATCTTTCGTATCGAATTTATAATTAGACAGAGAAAATCTGAAAATCAAATTTGAGCATTAGAAAAATATTACATAGATATCGCAAAAAACTTACATGTTGACTAATCTATTCGAGGCAGGCATTGTGACAAGTGATGAAATCAAATATCTAACAATTTGATTTAATGTGACCAAGCTTTGATTGTATTGGCCCAATGGACAAATTTGAAACTCAAAAATCGAACTCTGACTAAAAAACTTGACTGTCAACAAAGCATGCTTTCTCATATAACCGAATACAAACAAATCAAACTTGTCAAAATAGGCGGGCACATGAAGCGGTCGGAATAGCATTTTGTTCAAGATGGTGCTTTTCGATGGTCCAGTGGCTGGACTCCAGCTTGATGATTGCTATTTTCGAATCCAAGTTTTCTGTAAAAATATTTAATACACTGATCTTATAATTGTAAAATAAATAATTGTAAATTCAAAAAAATATTTTAAAGAGATTAAGAGATAAAATAAGAAAATAATATTTTATCAAAGAAAAGTATCAATTAAGGTTGGGTTTTATTTGCAAATGGTCACATAATTCATTTTAATTAATTAATTAATTAATATTATTACATATACTTAATGAAATGAAATGTATACTCAAAAAAGGTTCCTAATAAAATGAAAATTTTACAGTGGTAGTCAATAGGAAAAATGCTCGCTCATTACTTATTACAGGATTGCATATAAACAAAATTGAAGCGACTTAATGCTTGAGGTAAACTAGATATAATAGGACCGTATCCTTGAGAGTTATCATAAAGCTCAAATAATGGCGCAGCTACAAGTTTGTAATTTTTTGGTACAGCAAAATACGCTTTTTCTGGCAACTGTACAAGGAATAAACGCTTATGTTCTTTTGGTTTTGTAATATGAGGAGGAACATATGGGTATTGAGGTGGTTCAAAGTTTGGTCGCCACCAATTACCAATTGTATCTTCAATATCCCAATCGTGAGATTGTCCATCATGTCTTCCTAATGTCTATAAAAATAAATTGTAAAATATAACTATTAAAATTAAAATTATATTACCTCAGTCATGTGACGTTTTAAGCCTTCTATTTCATCTTCACCTGGATTAAGCTCGCCGCCAGGAAGCTTAAAAAAAGCAGTTCCAAGCTGGAGCAAAAGAACATGGGGAAGATTGTGCTCATGGACTAGTAAAACACCTTCAACCGATCGCCGTTGGCCAATCTTGTCAAATTCATCTCTTAAACGTTGAAAGCGTGCCTCGACAGAAGGATCTTTTTCAAAAAGGGGTTCTTTGGTACCAAATGTGTAATTTGAGAGTGGATATCTAAAAAAAATAGAAATGTCAAAACAGTTGTGAAATTAAATTATATTAAATTTACAAATTGATGGTTCGGTTAACAGTTAGAGTAAGCATGTTGGCCGGAGCACTGCACTTGTAGTTAAACTGTCCTTTTGACCAAGTAGTTGCCACAGTCGATTGAGGAGACGTCATGGGTTTTATCAACGATTCAATGAAACACGAGATAGCGGCGAAATGTACTCAGCTGCTACAACTTTCGCCCGTCGCGATTCGCGAACAATGGGCAAGTTAGGCGACTTTCATCGACGATGTTACGCTCCTCAAGCATGCTCCTCGAGTTGCGACAAGTCAGCCGAGTGTTCTGTTTTGATCGTTTCGGGCTGGTCCCTGTTTTGGTGCCTTCAAATTATCTACTCAAAATGCAAGTTTCATCTTAGCGTCAAGCAGAACATTCTCATTGATATTAGCTCTTTTCCTATTGCTACTCACTTGGGATATGTCACTTTGCTTATTTTTCCCACTGTTTCTTCTTACATGATTCCGGATTTGTTTATATTGTTTATATTTCGATTTTATCATTTGTGCGCGACAATATGTCTGGATTCACGCAGCAAGCTTTCGAGAAAAAGCTAAGCGATTTAAACTCATCACAACAGTCAATTCAAACACTATCATTATGGCTAATCCATCACCGAAAACATTATAAAGCCATTGTACAAACATGGTTCAATTGGCTAAAAAAGTGTAAGAATTTATTTCTTATATGATTACTCTTTCTAATTGAATTTATTGTAGCAAAATCATCTCGTCGCTTAACCTGTATGTATCTTGCTAATGATGTAATTCAAAACAGCAAAAAGAAAGGACCGGAGTTTGCAAAAGAATTTTTGAGTGTTTTAAAGTCGGCTTTTCAATGTATTTCTAAGTATGCAAATCTATTTTGTTTGCTTAGTTTTTAATTTAATTTAATTTAAATTTGTTTAGGGAAACCGATACATCTACATCTTCGGCATTAGACCGTCTGGTTAAAATATGGGAAGAACGTAACGTTTATGACAAAAGCCACATTAAAGCATTTCGACAAGCATTACATCCTAATGACAAGGTAGAAGCAGTCAAAGAGAATACCAGCAATGCATCAAATTCAAATTCAGTAAAAGATTCCTCTAAATCAACTAAAAAACGGGAAAATGACGATTCTAAGGATAATGGACATTTTAATAAAAAGTTAATCACGGAACAATTTGACTCAACAATTCTCAACAATGTGATTTCAAAAATTGATAATAATTCATCGATTGACATTGAAAATTATGAAAAGGTCGAACCTGATAAGTTAGTTAAATCTCTTAAAGATCTTGAAGGTTGTGCATCAGCTGATGTGAGTGTTCGAACAAAAATTGCCAATTTACCATCCGAAGTGTTTGATACCAAACTCATCGAGAATGTAATAAATAAAGAATCTGCAGAGCGTTGGACTAATTTGGTTGAAGATGCACAAAATATGCTCACTTCATATAATTCACGATTGGCTCAAGAATTAGAAGATCGTAAGCAACTTTCTACAATGCTTGCCTACTTCATCGAAGGACAACGACGGGCTCTAACTCAAGCAGAACAAAGTTTAAATGAATACCGTGACAAGTTAAGGAAGGTTGTTTCCGTTAGAGAAGAGCTCAAGTCCCACTTGCAAAATTTGCCTGATCTTAGTCAACTCCCATCAGTAACACCGTTACCTTCAGCACTAGATTTATTCAAGCTTTAAATTCTAGCTAGTTAATCATTGAATCATCCAATTTGTTACTTTCACACTGCATGTCCAATAATTTGAACCATTATTGATCACTTATTATGTCTAAAACTTCTGTTCTATATATTTGATTTATTTTCATAAATTAACCGGCAAGTGTTTATCAAATAAATATTTGAACATCCAGCTTTATTTGCTTGTTTGTTTCACCGATTGGCTGATCGATATGACTGTTGTGAAACTCCCATAAGCGATGAAAAGTACTGAAATGAATAAAACGGTACTTTTTCTTCTCAAAAGTTTGAATTCATTTTGAATAGACTGAAGTTGCTCGGTGTCAAACAATGCACAGTAAAGAGATAGACCTGGCAAAATAAAGACAAATAGGTTTGCTAGTGAACCTAGATAGTTGATGGCAACTGCGATGTTTGGTACCAAGATTGCCAATATACATGAAGATAGAACCCACACTGTGGCTATTGTCACACGCAGAACAATTGGCTTATGATTATTCCAACTTCTAAAGAAATCTTCTATAACAATTCTTCCACAAAAAAGTAGAACTGGATAAACCACAATAGTTTTCACAATCAAAAGAATCATTGCTGTTAATATATAATTAGTTAAAAGTTATGGATTAGAAACTCTTACCAAACGAAACAAAAGGGTCCTTAGGATCATAGTTCTGCATAATGTCTTTTTCAATATGATCGGACCCAAAGGCCAGAATGCCGAAAACAGCAGTCCAGGTGTAGCTCACAAAGCACACTAACATAGAAACAATTATCATGCCAAATATTTTCCAATAGTTGCCTCGATTTTTTATTTGAGCATATGTTGGCACCCAGCTGAGTTGACACTAGACATTAGAAAGTAAGATAAAACTATTTAAAATAGCATCAATACCTGGTAAGAAAATGTGAGTACAGGAACAACGTTGAGCGCATCGGTCCATTTGTTTTGTTGACTTTTCACTGATATTTTAGCACTATTATGGCTTACTTTAATATACTCAACAAATATCAAAATGGTAAGATATAAAGTACAACAAAAGCCAAAAAAACTAACAAACGAACGAAAATAAAAATATATATAAATATTTTAAAGAATTAAGATTTTCTATAAAATACCTTGCAAATTTTAGGAACGAAATGTCCTTAGAAAAACAAAGCGGCAGAATGGTCAAAATTGATATAGAAAGAATTAAAAAATCGCCACTAATGTACCAATGTTGATTGTAAATATTTGGATAAAATGTTCCGAAAACTGAAAAAATTATTACATTATATTAAATATCAATAACCATTGACTTACATTTGTCGAATTGGTCACCAATAATGATGACATAGGTAACGCAAGCACCATAAGAGTATAGAAAAATAGACAAAGAGCAAAGATGACTCCAAGTTGGCCCACAAAAATACAACACAATGCCTTGTAAAGAGTCACATTTGGAGACTTGCGAACAACAGCTGAGTATCATCAAAGAAACAATAACCAGAATGACATGCAACTAGTATAAAACAACAATTAAAGAAATTACACCAAAAGCAAAGACATCATCTACTCACAGACTGAACATAACTAGCTGTCAATATTCCACCAGACTCGGCAAAAGCAAAAGGTATGTTGAGAAGACCCGCTCCGAGAGTGGCGTTTACTGTGAGAAAAACAACGGCAAAGAAACCAATCGAAGTTCTGGGGGCGTGATCACTATCTATTGAAGCATTAATTGGATCTTCGGCATTGATAGAATGGAGCAATGATGTCTGCTCTGTGGCGGGAGTTTCCATCTTGATGAGCCAGTTTGGACCAAAGCAGCCGACCAACTTAAAAAGCTCTAGAGGAAAAACACCTGACCCAGTCGACTCTCATCGAGGCTCGGCCTGCCACCTGTCAGCTGATTTTTATTGTTGCATTGTTTATCGAATCAACAGTGCAAAACAGTTGACGTTTGGCCCAGAAAACAATTCGTTAGATTGCGAATTGGTTCATTCGGACAGCGTTAGAAACCTCAGCAATATTTTTCCACATTTAAACTTGCCACATGTGATGTCTTGATGAACATGCATGGCTTTGATTGATAAACCCAATACTGTAGACCCAGTTTAGGCAGAGAATCACAATTAATTGAGATCATCTTCGTGAGATCAAGTGATAACGTGAAATACGATGCCATCGTAGGCATTGAGCATACCAGTTGGTACAGTCTCGGTGGAGTAATCATATGAATCATCAGGCTTCACAACGAACACTTACTGGTAATGTCTGACATTGCAAGCATGAGGATAACTGTGCAGTGTTCATTGAACAAGCCTACGGCGGTGTGCTTGTTGGCTGTCATCGTTGCTGTGATTGTCAACACAACATTGCTCTACAGATCTGTTGTGGCTTTGCTTTCATGCTATTGCTCCTCTAGGTACAATAACTGTAACTGCATTTATCGCACAAAAGGAACTCTATAAAGTTACTGGTGCATTTTGGTGAACATCACTTACAAGTTTTTATTAGTTCTTAAGTGCACAGGTGTAATAAACTGCTGCCCAGTCATTTTAAACTCGTCGTCATCTGAATTGTTTGTTGGTAGAATCAACTTTTGACCATGTCCAACTTCCAAGCAACTGGTGCCAGCACCACCACCACACATATAACTCCTTTAATTTGGTTCGACAAAGATTACCTCAACTCGAATGCCGGATTGATCAAGCTTATCGTGGTTGTATGTATTAATTGAAAAATTTTATCTGTCTAATATTTGACACAATCAAAATATGTGCAACTGGTGACTCATTTGACTATTTTTTTAGATCATTGATCTGGCCGCTTTCATTGTGGCCCAGTTTGCACCTTCCTTGGGGAAAGTGGTATTCTTTTGCTTTACATCAATGAGCGCGTTTTGGATCAGCCTTACACTATTTGGACTTTACGCATTTCATGTTGTAGAGAAACTATATTTCGTTCAATGGCTGCTGGGGGTAAAAGATCTCTGACTATTGTTTCCTTTACAGTAATATTTGTTCGATATTGTTATTACAGGAATTTGCATTTTGTCTCATATGGTGTCTGTTTTTCTTTGTATCCTCGTTATTGATGCTCGTGTCTGGAGGCGTGCAAACAATTGCAGCTGTAAGTTTGTTATAAATGATAACTTAAAATTCACATTACTCGAATCGATGAGCCAGCATATTTTAATCAAGAACCCTTCTTTAGATATTTGGTTTCATCGCTTGTGGAATTTATGCATATGAAGCTAAAAATAACTACGAACGTTATAGCCGAGGTGAAATAGCCCAAGGGGAACGGACAACATCTCCTCAAAACATGGCTTGAATAAAGAATAAAGCAAGGTAATGAAAATCTGCCATGGCTATGGTAAAAATGCAATCGGGCCAAAAACAAACCAATGTGCATTACTCTATGCATTATGTATAATTCATCTGCATTTATTGACATTGACATTTATTTATGACCAAATACATGAGCGGCGATAGTATATATACAAATGACATGATATTGATATTGATTCATTGAATGAAAACGTCATCATCCAAGTCCTCAGATAAACTCGTGGACATTGTTTTTTTACGTTGAGTGCTTCGAACATAACTAATCACCTTAGTGACGGGCAAAGTGCTTTCCACGTTAATAACAGAATTTTGGTCCTTCGAAATAGAGCGCCTAGTCAAGAAAAGGTCACGGACACTTTGGTTCGTCTGTCTTTTGGCTTTGCGTCTTTGTGAAATCATTTCGAATATGAGGACAACAATTCGGACAAGGTAAAGCGCAACCGAAACAGTGCTCAAAATTAAACTGGCCAAAGTGAATGACTCTGCGAAAGGATCCGTATGGGCGACGTAACAAACAGAGCTAAGCAGCAGCAGTGAGCCAATGGTGGCAATGGTCATGATTTCAAACTCGTACTTCTTTCTGGTGAGACACATTATATCGCATTGTGCGATCAGGTGCAGAAAATAGATGAGAAAGGTTACTAGACAGGAAGTGATCGTCATCACTGAGTAGAAGTGAAAATATCTGGAGCAGTCTTCGTAGTTGCTTACGTCCACGTAGTTTGAACAACGCCTCACTTTCGAACAGATGAAAGCAATCAAGGAGGTAATCATGATTGTTACCAAAATAAAGCCGTGTAAAAACGATCTCGAAGTAGTGGTTTCTACATCCTCATTCATATAAGCAACACTTCGGGATATAATTTCTTTGATGCTGTCCTCCCTAAAGTTAGGTGGCAGGTTCACTTGATACGACACTGAAGAGTCACTGTGAAGTAGCCTCTTTTGGCTGGTCCGTTGATTGAAGGACTCCACCGAAGAAGTACTCATCGACACTGATGCTTTTGGATTCATCTTTGAATCGAGTTCTCAATTAGCAGAGTATGAATTGGTTGGTCACACTTTTTTTTGACAACTCCAATGTTTTTAGCATTGTTATTTTATCCAAAATGAATGAAATATCAAGAGATAAGACAAAGCGGAAATGTTGCTATGCACATCCGGAGACGTGCAAAATGGAGATAGATTTATGACTAACGAACAAGGATGGAATGTGCACAAACGATCAAATGAGTCGCTTTACATTGGCGATCAGATAAATCTTTTCGTTTTATTCTCATTCTCAATGCGTTGCATTTTTCGTTGATAGTAAAGTTCCACGTTGTTGTAGTAATGCTTGAAGAGGCCATCCACTGCATTCTCTTTGTGGTCATTTTCTAAGGTCACTTTCAATTGTTCGCTTTTGTTCAGAGTATCCACGATCTTCACATTGCAAAATGCACTTTCCAATTTGTCTTGCTTTAATTCAAACAACTCAATTGATTTGTCATGCAAACCACCTGAAATCCAAATAAAGTTGGTATGGGCTAAATCAAATTGCAACCAAACAGGCTCAGTATCTAGCACTAATTTATACGATAGTTGCAGAAAGGTAAACCTATTAAACTCGCGAACTACTTTATACAATTGTACAAAAGATTGTCTGTAAAATGAAACAACCACAAAATTAGCCATTTCACGGTCAGCTGTAATTGACTTGATTGGAAATTGAGATTTTTCTTTTTTCTCCTTTTGATTTTCGTCACAGTTAAGTGAATAAATTTTTTCCCCGTTGAAAAAGTTCCAAACAATAATTTTTCCATCGCCAGATCCAGAAATTAGCGTTTCCTGATCAAGAAGTACAATCGAAGAAACAAATTCACTATGGCCAAGACAATAGGACAATATATTGTAAGTATTGGGATAATGTGTAACGCGAATCTTTTCATCTCGATCGCAACTATAATAAAATAAATTTAAATTGATTTTAAATTGAATTAACAAAATATAAAGTTTACCTGAGGATGTACTGACTATTTTTGGTCATAGTAAAATCAAGAAGCATTGAACAATGGCCTAATAGTAATTTTCCTTGACTATTAGAATTAAGTAATTCAAATTCATAAATGTCTCCGGACTTATCACAGCCAAGTATGGTCTCTTCATTGCTTTTGAATAAAATTTTCACAAAAGTTCGCTTGACCAAATAATGTGAGATTGCCTCAAATTGTCGATTGAGGATGACCAAATTTTTCTTATCGTCGCATAAAGCAAAGTAATTTTCAGATTCCGAAACACAGCCACATACAATACGGGAAGAAATACTTTTGGATTGATTGCCATTAGTTGAGACACTTGCAGGTGGCCATTCGAGTGTTAAAGGCTCAGAAAAATCGTCCTTCAAGTTGAAGACTAAACAACGATTAGTTTGTGGATCATCTTCACATGTCTTAAAATCGATTTCGTTAAGAAAAAGAAAAGATTTTGACAACAAAATAAACATGATTCAAAAAACAGATTCACATGCAGCCACAAGTTCAAACAAATATTGTCACGTGCGTGAGAACTATTTATACAAAAGTCAATAGTTGAATCGACATAAAAGTGAAAATAGTCTCAAACTTGCACTTGATTGCATCAGACAGTCTGATTCCGACTGATTCTATAAATTGAACTGAGGGTTTAAAAAATAGCTTCAAAAATAGCTTCAACTAGTTGAACAGGATTGTCTTATTTTGTATTGTTATTTTTTGTTCGTCAACAATAATTTATTGTCAATAAATTAGCAAATAAGAACATTTAAATACAGGTATAAGCTGCTTCGAAACAAAAAATAAATAAAATAATTAGTCATAGTTAAATTGTTAATATTATTATGGATGGTGGCTATATGTCTTTTCAGATGAAAGTTTGTATTTAGAATGTTTTGTGAAATCAATTGCTGATTAGAGTATCACTGAGATCTGTATCACTAAAGAAATGGACTCAAATTGAAAGAAAATGTAATACGCCGCCTAGCGGACAGACAAGATTCTGAAATAGAGGCGAGCAGAGAGGAAAGTGCGCTGTGAGCAGTGAGCACACTGAGTTCGTATGTTTGTATATGTGCAAGCTCTTGTTTTGTTCCATTTGTCCACATTCGCCGCATAATTGCCGGAATCCTCGAAGAAAATGCACTCTTTGGACACTCTGGATTCTAATTCAACTATACCCACTTTCATTTTAAAACTATGGAAGCTAGTTGGCGAAGAGGCCAGCAACAATTTAATTTGTTGGAGCAGAGTATGAACTCAATCACTGTTACTTTGAGTCCATTTGTTATTAATATATTTTTTTACTTTTTATAGAATGGCCGTAGTTTTATCATCAAAGACCAATCGCATTTTGCTAAGGAAGTCTTGCCTCTTTATTTCAAACACAACAACATGGCTTCATTCATTCGCCAACTTAACATGTGTAATTATAAACTTTGGGATACTTTATTTTTTAAAACTCAAATTTTTATTTATCTTGTTTCAGACGGTTTTCGCAAAGTATCCAATATTGATCATGGCGGACTCAGATCTGATGCAGATGATGTTGAATTTTTTCATCATTGTTTTCTGCAAGATTCTGAAGATCAACTTCAGTTTATCAAAAGAAAGGTATAACAACTTTGTACTTTAGTTAGTTAGTTAATTAATTTTATTTTAAGATGTCTACCACAAAAAGCTTGACAAGCATTGTTAAAGTTGATGACTTTCACGAAATTATAAACGATGTTGAGTCTATGAAAGGGCGCCAAGATACTGTTGATTCTATGTTAAACACTATGAAGAGAGAAAATGAAGCCCTCTGGCGTGAAGTTGCTATCCTCAGACAAAAACACCTGAAACAACAACAAATTGTCGAAAAATTGCTTCATTTCCTAGTCTCTATTGTACGAAATCAAGTTGTCAGTGGTATCAAGCGTAAAACTCCACTGATGATTGATTCAAGTTCTGGCAGCAACCGAAAAATTATGAAAACTAACAAAGATGGCGTTTGTATGGCTCCTTCTCCTGGAACAAGTGGTCCAATTATTAGTGACATTACTGATTTGGATGAAAATGCTGATTTATCACCTTTAATGAATGATAGTTCCAATCAGCTTTCATTGCAGACTAATTTAGAAAATTTTAGCTCAAAGTTTATGAAACCATTTGAAGAAACGTCTCTTCTTGCTCCAAATGATAACGATGGCCAGTTTTCCCAGAATAATATGGTTTCTCTTCCAAATTCGATTTTAGACTTTGATTTGAACGATGTACAACAAGCTGCTGACATTTCAACAAATGAACTACTTGACGACCAAATTTGTTCAGGTTTAAGCACTCCCAAAATTTCAGTTGAAGATTCTTTGCTGCCCCTTTCTTCAAATGAAGAATCTTCACAAAAGAACGAAATTGAAGTTGGAACTTTGCCTAGTATGAGCACTGATTTGATTGTGCCCAGCCAGTCCACCTCTTCTCCAGACATGCCGAGACTTCAAACTGAATATTTGTATAATATAATTATATTTTTGATTTTTATTAATTTATTTATTGACAGAACATTCAATAATCATGTTGATGGAATTGACGAGGAATTAAATTGGCTACAAGATCAACTTTATGGAGGAAATTTAAGCATTGATCCATCTACTATTTTTGGGGTATGTAGTTTGCGAATTTATTAAATACACGTCCTATCATATTCTATAGCCGTTAGCTTTGATTTATTTATTTACTATTTATGCTAAGGACACTTGCAAATACATATTATTTCAATTAATTTACTTAATGATTTAATGCTGTATTTGCGGGACTTGTTTTGACCTGTAATTTTTGTTAATTGTAGATTTTTACTCACGATGACCAGTTTGCAAATATCGCTTCGCAAGATCTTCCCACAACTTCCACTCTACCACCTAAGGCTATCATGGATGGATCCGATTATTTTAACGCAAAAATGATTAAAACTGAAGATAGTCCAAGTGAAACCGGACTTTTTGAAGAATTGGATTTAAATAATTTAAATAATATGTCATCTGAAACTAAAGGTAGATTATTTTCATTGATTTGATTGATTTTAATTGATTTTTAATTATTTTAGATATATTAAGAAATGCTGATTTAGATTTAGACCCTGCTGATTTCAACTAAATATTATCGCAATGAATTTATTACATGCATTTTTTAATTGTTTTGTTCGAATACAGTTCTGCGAATAGTATTCTTTTCAATTGTGCACATTTATTTTTATATTTAGGTCATTTAAACGTGGATCTATATTTTATCTACCGTATCTATTTTCCTAATGACCGTGTACAAAAGTTGCTTGTGATATATGACGTGCTGAGTATGATCAACAGATAAAGACTATTTTATTTGGCATATTGAATGATTACATTGGCTTGATTTGAATCATCAATGTGTTGCTTGGCTTGGTTACTTGCCCATGTCAATGTCACGACCAATTACCGCATAACAAATGCATTATCCCAAAAATATAAAATTTGGCTTTTACAGGTTGCATCACAACAAATTGCAAACATGATAAGCTAGAGTAAGTTTATTGAAATTCAGTTTCCGTTGTCAATACATATTTTAAATTTATGATTGAAAATTGTAAAAACAATTAATAAAAAATACTTCTAACTTTATGATATGGAGATTTTTGATCAATTAATTCCGAATGGTCTCTTCGATACCCCCAAAGGTAAAAGTCAATTTGAATCGAATTGGGAATTAAATCCTTGCCTTTAGCTTTGACCAACTCTTTAATTTTGGCTTTGATCAACTCAACAGCATGAATAGAAGCCCCACGAATTTCCACTTCAAACTGAGTTCCATTTTGCAGTAAGTCATTCTCTCTTAGACGATTGGTCAGTGGAGGCGAATATATCAAAACATCAAAGTAATGCAATACTTGTGGAATTCTGTTGGGTATTACTAACATTTTACAAAATGACTCTAAATAGACTCCTTACCTGTAGTCAGCAAACATGGTCAATTGATCAATATCTTCGAATTGGCCTAAATTCTTACCCTCAAAACATCCCCATATGTCTGCAATCAAAATTTGGGCTCGTTTGAGAAAGGTCACTGTAAAGGAAAATTATCAATTACTGATGAATATAGAAGTGTACTTGTTGTTATACCATGATGATCTTTGTAAACACTTTCATCACGAAAAGAAGGAAAGTTATCATAGATGAGTCTGAGGAGGGCAATTGCGCTTGAATTGGCCTGTTTTATACAATTCACGAATGAACCACCAAATTTCTGTACGCATTTGTAAACGATCATTTGATTTCTTTGGATTTATTTACTAATACTAATACCTCCAATAAAATTTGTCCGTTTTGATTGAGAACCTGTAATCGTTCTTGCAACATTGGGATGATCACATCTGTTTGATCAGTCCTAAATAGATGAAGGGCTTGTTCATAAGTCAGTGTACTGCAATAATTTGCATCACAAATTGGAATAGACTCTTTCAGTGCGCGGTTGATTGCCGCACATAGCGCCCAATAACCAACTTGGCCTTCTATTGTAAATTCGTTTCCAGAATCAGGCCAAAAAGAAAAATTGAGACTGTCAATCAAGAAAATCCAATCCGCCGAGTGAGCAACCATTTGTTGTGGATGAAGAGGATTGTCGGACTTCCACTTAGCAATATCGTACTCGTTACTGTCAATTTTGTCTGCCAACTAAAGTTCATTCGCATCGCATTGTTAGTCTTCGTTTTTTTTAAAAGAAACTTACAAAAATGGATAACTTTTCAATGGCTTTAGTGTCCAAGCGAATGTGCTCCATACTGGAGACGATGAATTGAGCACTAGCTGCGGGCAATTGATTCATTTTGAAAACACAGAAAGTATATAAATTAAAAATTTTATTTTGGGGTTGAGAGTAGTAGAAAAACTAATTGTAGAAATCACAACAAAATGGAAAAACGCAATATGAGTAATGTTGGGACAATGGGACGACTATTTCAATCATGCATGCATTTCAGTTATGGAGCATTGATAATCTATGCTCGGGCAATGCATACAGTTAATCGATCACATGTGTATTATGTAATAATATTTGAAGCTCATTTATAAATTAAGTAGTTGACTGGTGGGTGACTTCGGTTGTGCTAGAGTTGACTATGCGAGTTAGGCGAGTATAAGTAGAAGGTTAAGTCAACGATATGCAATATGTTGTGGAACAGTTCGCTGGAACTCGTAGAAAGTGGAATAAATGGTGGGAAATATAATGGAAGATAAATATGTGCAATGACTAAACTAATACTAATTAGGTGATCTCTTCTCAATAAACTATTTGGCCTCAATTACCAATTCATTGATAGAAACATTATCAGCATCCACTTCTTCTTCTTCATCAAGCATCATGACTACTTCAGGAGCTCCGTCAAAGGATTCGATGTCATCAACTTCATCATAATCTTGTGGGTGACCATCGTCATCATCCTGACTGTTCTCATCGACAGACAAGTTCAGGTTTGCGCGCATCTTAATTTCTTCATGAGCATCGGATGCAACTCCATTGTGGTTTATGTTTAATTTCAACTTGAGATTTGGCTGAATCAATTTATCCTTATCATCGCTGTCAAGAAAGCCATTTTCAATACCAATGCACGCATTATGCTCAATAGCTCGGAAATTGGGGTTGATCAGATGAAGTGCTCTGTGCTTTACCAATGTTGCCGCATACCTGACAGAATAATCACATTTGTCACACTTCCAATTGTATTTAGCTCCGTGTAAACTAAGATGCTTTTCCAATCGAGTTCGCTTAGAAAATCCGGCTGGACACTTGTGACAATTGTAATTGAAATTGTATCCGAGGGCAGCTTGAGATTCGGTCAAATTGTGTAATAAGGAATGAATACTGAGGTTGTCTTCAGTTGCATTCGAATAACTACACGAGTCGCAGGTAAATTCAGTTTTCTGTTCATGAAGTGTCATGTGGTAAATTAGAGTATTCACTTTAGTAAATACCGCTGGACATGTTGAGCATCGATACATACAACGGTTCTTAATACCAGAATTGATTCGTTGTAAATATTCTTTAGTTTCAAGAAATTCTTGACTAGCCATCAAATCGGTATTGTTGAAAACAATCTTTTGTTTTCCATTCTCTTCATTGTTCAACTTTACTTTGACTGGCTTCATAGGAAATTCAATTTTAGTGCGGTGTTTTCTGCCAGTTTTTCCCGTCTTCTTTTCTTTGCCTGGCACCTTCTTGGGAGAAGGAGACTCTTCCTTTAAATTGATATAAGAAATGTTATCTTGATGTCCGACTAAATGTTTAGTTCCATCAGGGTAGGAATTGGCTCGCTTAGATATATATTCAGCGGTATGCACGTACAGGTGTTTACAAAGTTGCGGTTTGTTTCGAGCTCTAGAATTAAATTAAATGAAATTAATAAAAATAATTTTTAAAATCAATTAAAACAAACTTGTAAGAGCAATAAGGACATGAATGTTGATAATTGGATGAATGAAAAACAGCATGTATTTTGTAATCTCCTGGACTCTTAAATGCAGCAGGACAGTCTACAAATTAGTTAAAAGGCATTTAAGATTGAATCAATACTGTGAATTGAATATTATTACCAGGACAGACATAAGAAAATTTCTTGGCATTACCATTTTTCATGTTATTAACGTCGATCAATGAAAAAGAGTTATCAACAAGCTCATTTCCCATTAAACAAGCATCGTCATTATGCATGTTGGCAGCATCGTTGAGGGATGGCTTTTCCTCCATTGATTGGTCTAAGGAATTTTCATTAAACTCGTGGTCATAATCGATATTGGACGTATCATGGATTTTCATATGTTCGTTCAAAATTTTACTATTAATTGCTCGGAATGAACATAGTGAGCATGAGATCAGAGATTGTTGGCCAAATGTTGCTTGAGAATAATGAGGCGAATCAGTCTCTTTCAGATTATTACATACTGAATAGTTGGAATTAGAGTTGGTAGCAATTTTCTGATGCAACTTTTGGTGGCGCATCAACTTATCCTTATTATTTACATAATAAGGACAATATTTACATTTGAGAGATCCTTTCGAAGAATTATGAAAACGGAAATGAATAGTCATCTTTTTTAGATTGGTTGTCAAAAAAGGACATAATTCACAACGAATCACAGCCTTTTCTTCGTAAATATTTGGTTCAATTAGACTAGAATTGGTTTCAATGGTGGGTGATTCAAAAAACTCGCTATTGAATGTTTCCATCTCCATGTGGGCAAGCTCCTGTGCACTAATAATTCTACAAACGCCATTTTCGTCGATGGCACATCGAAAACGCATCTCGAAATCGTATTGATCTGTGTGCTTATGTTCAGTGCTGATGTGGCATAGGACGACTTCACGCCATTTGGTCTCGAATGGGCAATATTTGCACGAATACGGTTTGCTTTCAAAGTGACTTTCCATATGAGCAACCATGACCCTGGCAAATTGGTGCTTAAAGTCACATTCACTACAGTAAATGAGGCGATTATGTGAAATCGGATGTCTTGAAACTATGACAGACTTAATAATAGAGCGATTTCGAGCGCTTGGTTTCATAGAATTGGACAAGTTTCCGTTGCTTTTGCCATAAGAATGGTTGTAATCAACGTCGCCATCCACTTCAAAGCACACTTCAGGCGTCAAAATGTTGTCAATTGCTAAGTTGTCGTCGGCCTCTGGTTCTTCCAACTCATTTCGAAATCGTTTAGCCCTAAAATCGATCTTATTTGCTTCATTATTGGCCATCTCAGCTTCAGCTTGACCTACCCAGATGACAAATTTGTTATACTTTGAGTAGTCACGCTTTCCAGAATCATGAATTAGAACAGGGCGAGCCTTTTCATGATTTGGGTCTCGTTGAGCCTTCATTTTTATATGCTTAGTTACATCCCATTCCCAATTGGAACGATGACCACAAATTGAGCACTGAAATGGTTTAGTGTTGAGGTGTTGTACATAGTGAACATGAAATCGTGACGCGGTACTACACATGAAATCACAATATGTGCATTTGTACATCTTGGCTGTATTGTTAGGTGACTGGATGCTGTCTTCATTGTCCACATCGAAATTGTCAGTGCTGTTTTCGTTACCATTAGGAGCTGGTGTGTGATCTGATTCGTCTACTTCCATCAAGCATTCATACCCATTCGTGTAATCGTCTCTAGGAGCTTCAGCAATAAAAGAGCCTTTCAAGTTATGCAAAGATTCATCATCAGCAGGTCGATGTGTTGAGGTAGGTGGAGACATATCTGGGTTATTTACATTTCCGGTATAGTTTACACTCGTATCACTTTCGATGTCAATAACAGATTGCTCAGTGGAATGGTATCGTTGAACATGACGATTTAGATCGCCTTTCCATTTGCTTTTGAAATCACAGAACATACATTTGAATGGTTTCTCTTTGGAATGAACGCGAACGTGCCTTTCTAGTTCAGATATCCATCGAGTTTTGTAACTGCAAAATAAAACATAAATTAGCAAAGACTAAGCACAAAAAAATATTATAAGCAATATTACCCGCAATAATTACAAGAGTGGACATTCTTAATGCTGTCAAAAACTTTTCTCTGACTAGTTGTTAACTGAATTGGACTCGATTCGTTCTTTAAATTCAAAATGTGTTTAGAATCATTATATTTATGATTCTTTAAATAGTGTTTCTGGGCAGACATTATATCAGCAAATTTGATTTTGCAAAATGAGCATTCAAGACTAATAGGATATTTGCCATCATCTATACAATAAAAAACAAAATTAGCATCACATCAAAACATAAAGTTAGCAAATATAATGAAAATCTTTTAACCAACCTTCTTTATCGGTATCGGCAAAGTCTTTATTGTTAAGATCATTTTCGTATTCGTTTAAATTCATCTCAAAATTGTTCATATGTTCAAAATCTTCATCATTCAAAGACTGATTATCTTCGTTGTTGATATCTACATAAACAAATATAAATATAAACAAAACAGCTGATTGAGGCAAAAAAAACAAACCTGGTTCGATGGAATTGTTTATATCATTGTCCAATATACTGCTTCCATCAAAATCGTGTTTTAACTTTTTAAACTTTCGCTTAATAATTATGCTGTCGTTGTCATCATTGGAAATAGCTTCACCAGGAGTCATAAGCGTTTGAAGTTTATGAACCAAAAGTAAATGTCGCTGCAATTTCTGCACATATTGGCAAGCATAAACACAATATGGACATTCAACAATCTTAATTCGATGTCCATGTGCATCTCTTCGATGGTAGAGAAATTCACGAGGATTTACAGTACGAAATCCACAATCATTGCAGGTATATTGTCGACGTATTCGAGTTGCAGGCAAATCTTTCGTATTCAAGTTATGCGATGATTGTGATTTTGGTGTACTAGATCGAGAAGTATTCACACTTTCACTTTGAACATCCAAATTCACAAGTGGAGCTTGATTAAAGTAAATCTCTTGATCTCCATAATTGTCCATAAAACCCGCTTTCCAAAAATCATCAAATTCATTAGGCTCATTTTCGCCGTTGTGCTTAAGGTTGTTTGCATTTATCATGCTGCAATTCATGCCGACACTTGAATGATGAGCTTCCTTAATTTTTGTTTTCTTTCGTGGCTTTTTAGGCAGATTTAGTTGGAATGAACCTCTGCCATTTAATAACTCTTCGCTCATCGACTCAAAGTTGGCAGAAAAATCAGCAATACTTTCATCACCACCTGCAGAGACTAGTTCTTTGGCAAACTTGACTTGCGCAGACTTCAGAATGTCCTGATGAAACTCAATCTGATGATGAATGAGTGTGTCATTATCTTCAGAAACAAACCCACAAAATTTGCAGCTTTTATTTCCTATAAAAGCAAATTTAGTGACCAAGAAGTTTAATAAAAATAAATTTCAAACCTTTAGAACCACAAATTCCGTGGACATCTTTACGATGACGAAGTAAGTTTGTTTGGTATGCCTGCAAAAAAGTGACATTAGAATATAAAGTGATAATTGTGTTAGTTACCGTTACAAATGGACAGAGAACACATTTAAGAGCGTTCTGGGTGTGCGTAACCGCTTTGTGACGCGATAATTGGCGAGCACTTTGTGCTTCGAAGTTGCATTCAGTGCAGGGGAAAGTGAGCTTCGTTGAGACAGAAGGAGGTGTTTTGCTGAATGACATTTTCCTTTGTGTCGACTTCTGCAGCTGTCTACAAGCGACGATGATTATGCGTGTGTGTGCCGACTCTGTCCGGCAACCAACAACAATAGCTCTATGGTTCGAATATCTTTCGTGACCAAAACTACGGCGCTATGTCGATATGTACAGAAATGATAGTCTCAAAATATTGCCACATCATGTGCACATGCAAGAGACCAAAATATAAAGGATAAAAATGGCTTTAAACGAGCTGTCAATCGATTTGTCCAAATGGATGACAACTTGCCGGCTTCGAGGTTACGAATGTTTCTGCTATGATCAAGTCTCTGACAAATGGAGGCAAATCAATGACCGCCCCGGAAAGGTAAATGTGGGCACAGAGGATCGGTGAGTGGCACCATGGAAACAGTTCTAGTTGGAAAGGCCTCGCGAGAACGGTTGCAGAAGTCGATGCTTTTCGAAATCGAATCGAACGATCTGCTGGCGGTGGTGCAGTGCGGCGACGAGGCGAGTGCACAAGAATGGAAACACGAAACAGCAGTCAATGCAGATGTAGCAGCCAGTTTGCGGCCTACTCGAGAGACTGCTGCTGGTGATTGGTGATGGTTGTTGGTTATGCTTGGTCGTGGTTGCTGGTGGCGAAGACGATAGTGCGAACACAACGAGGAGCCAAGTGCGGCCACGACGTTTTGAGACGATTGCACGGCCAACGAATGAGATCAGAATCGAGCTATCCACGACGGCGTCGGAATCTCTCTCCACTCACCGATTCGGACTCAAGCGGGCACAGCACCATAAAGGCCACAGCTTCGATTGATAGAATTTCGAACCGATGCTGCTGCCGTCGAGGATGGACAAATGGCGACTGCTAATGACTGTTGGTGGCGAGTTGCACGAGGACAAGAACTGCGACAAGACAGCTGCTGCACTCGCGGTACGACGACCAGCAGGAGAATAGTTGCAAGTCGCACCAACAATCAAACAACTTGAAGGTTTGGTGCTCCAGTGAGATTTGATGTCTCGGCGGTCACGAAGGATGAACTACAAAGACAGAATGGACAGCACGGGATTGATGGCGATTGGATGGCGCGCTTGAGGATGGCAAGAATAGAGTTGCTCTGATGAAGATGGTGTGAAAGAGACGATGATGGCAATGGCAACAACGACGTCGATGACGAGACAACTACGGAGACGGCAGCTGCGTGGTGTTGTGTCGTTGGCTCGTTCTTTGTTGCACTCAGAGAGGATCAGCGAAGAAGTGGCGGAGCAGTGCAGCCAATGGTCGAGTGGACGATAATGTCTCTATGGGCTATTGTGGTGCAGAAACCTTCGCGCACTCCTAGACGGTCTCGCACAGTCGGTCCGTCTGTCGTTTCCGCTGCCACTTTGCCACTCGGTCTCTCATCGCATCTGTGCTCGGTTGCAACTGCGCTCAGTGCGCTTTCCCACTCTACTGCCGACTGTTCCAGCAGAGTTCCAAGTCGTTGAACGATTGAAGGCATGAACGGGACGGAATGGATGGTGCGGTCGAGATCGACACGGACAGGCCAACAGATCTCGGCAGGCTCGGTCGCCTCACCCACGAACGTGCTCTACGATGGATGGACGATCGTGGCCACTGTGCACACCTAGGGTTGATTGCATTGTGAGGACCACGCCGGGGACAGCTGGCAGCCATCGCTGGCCGACGCGTTGCCTTGTGCGTTGTCCCTGATTGATCGAAGCCGAACGAGGCTCGATGCTCACAATGACCACGATAACGCACCGCTCGCACTTACATGGCTCATGGTTCGCACTCCCGCCATTTCGGATTCATTGTGCCCTTTGCCTGGAGGAGTCATTCGAGCTCGATATTTGGACAGCGGATTTGACTAAACTTCCGTTGTAGGAAAAGACTTTATTCCATCCGATTACAGTGAGGTTATGGTTAGGTTTAGGGATAGCTTATGGATAGGTTAGTTTATGGCAAGGGAGACGCACTTCTGGACAATTAGTGGCCGTTCAAAGTGGCCACTCCAGTGATGCCTTCCTGGGGGAAAGTGACGGTGCGCTTGCGACCCTCTGCCATGATCGCTTCAATCTCCTCCACGGTGCGAGGCACTTTGGTGAGCAGTTCCACGCCATCCTCGGTTATTGCGACGTCGTCCTCTATCCTCACCTGCCGAGAGCGTTAACATTGACAATGACAACTAGCAGCACTCAGGTCAGGTCACTTACCCCTCCGAACTTGCTGAACCGCTCTATTTGGTCCCAAACAAAGAACCTCGACAGATTAGGGTCGTTCTTGGCCCTTTCCAATTGAGCTTCGACAAAGTAAATGCCTGGTTCAATTGTGAGCACCATGCCAGCCTGTAGGATGCGACAAGTGCGCAACTGTCGAAGGCCAGGTAGTTGGCTTCGTTCTGGACATGAATCCAAGTAGCCACCCACGTCGTGCACATCTATTCCAAGCAAGTGACCCAAGCCGTGTGGCATGAAGATGAATCCAAGCCTAGCCTGCATCATTTGCTCGATGTCTCCCTGGAGCAAGCCGTGCTCTCGCATTTGTTCAAGCTGCACTCTCTCAGCCAATAGATGCATTTCCTTCCAGGAGACGCCAGGTTTTGCAGCGGCCAACACAGCTCGATTCGCCTTAAGTACCGCATTGTAGATAATTCTCTGTTCTGGCGCGAATTTGCCATTTGCCGGGAAGGAACAAGTAATGTCCGACGAGTAGCAGTAATACTCGCAGCCCATGTCGAAGAGGCACATATCACCGTCCTGGATTGTCTTCTCGTTTGGCGCCGCCGCATGGCCGTAGTGCAAGACGGCACCATTCTCGCCACTTCCACAGATGCAAGTGTACGACATATGTCTTGCGCCCCCGTTGAAGTAACAATGGTGCCGGAAGACGGACTCGAGCTGATATTCGGTCATGCCCGGCCGAATGGACTTCATCACCTCGATGTGTGCCTCACTACTCACTCGGTTTGTGTAGCGAATTATTTCGAGCTCTTGCGGTGTCTTGATGACGCGCAACTCTGCAATGTGCTTGTGCAACACCGAGTTGTCCACTGTAAAGCGATCGATGCCGGCAAAGGTGGCTTCGATGGTTTCCAAGCCCGAGTCTGTGTTCAGGCCTTTCAGAGTGAGCAGAACTTTCGTCTGGAGACCCTGCAGGACATCCGAAAGCTGTCAAACGAAAGGAATAGTGAGGCAGAGATTTAGTGTGGTAAGAGACATACCTGTTCTGTGTAGTGCACCTCATCGACTTCGTATCGATTGCGGAAATCTTCGCGAGTATATAGCTTGCCCATCCAAATCGCGTACGATTCATCTAGCTTTGGAACAAACAAACAAGATTTGCCAGAGGCCAAGTCGATCGTTCCGTAGAAATCAGGTTCACGGACCCCGAACGTCCAATGGAAATAAGATTCTTGTCGAAAGACAGGCTCGATGTCGGTGTCGTACATGTGCTGTGTCTTGCCACCCATCAACAACACCACCGAATTGGCCCTAATGGAAGAGTCATTCTTGAGTTTTGCGATAACACGATCCCGGTTGAGCCGATGCACCTTTGCTGGAATGTGCAGGGTGTGAGGACCTAGTTGAAAAATATTTTCTCTACGCAAATGGTCAATAGGCACAGTTGATAGCATAATTGGGACTTACTGCTGTGGAGCGCTCATTGTTGCTACTCGGTTTCAGATGCAGCAAGTGGGCCAAATGAAAGCGAACTTTAAATAGACAGCAATAGAGTTGCTAATTCACGATTAGATTGCGAACCAGACGAATCACTGCTGACCGATGACAGGCTTTGGCAGTCCAACTAACTCCTACAACAGAGAGCGATTATCGTAAGCAGACAAAGAGATGGCACTATTAAGGCTAATGTACGTCATCAACAACAACTAGTTGAGCGACAGATTGAAATAAAAACACCAATCATTTAGACTCCATTTTACATTTTATTGCTACTGACTTTCTAAGTTTTATTACATTTATTAAGTCAATTAAAGTTCATTAACGAAAAGATTAGATTTTAGCATTAAACGAGAAAAAAGAACAACACATCAAATTTGAATTATTGCTGCTTAAGAGAAAAATTGAAATCAAGACATCCAATCATATCTTCAAGGAATTCGATTGCCTTTTCTAAAGATAAAAATAAATGTCAATAGCAAAAAATGACATTGCAGAATGTGAAAAATAATAAACTGTCACGAATGTCACAATAATAAATACCATTTGAATCGATTAATTTCTGTTCCATTTTAACCAGATCGTCTTTGATTTGTTTCAGTTTATCAGACAACTCTGGCACACTAAACTGAGACTCGATTTGGCTATCCATGTTGACTGGAGCAGTGAGAACATTCAAGTGACACTCGGTGGTCACTCACCGCCATCGAACGACGTTCGATGCAGTTCAATTGAGCATGCGCAATGACATTATCCATTTGAGTTATCAAACTAAAGCAGCCCGATTGATGACTATCAAATTGATAGTATCATTGATCCTCATTGATTTGGGCAAGCATTGTGCGCCCCTAGACATTAACCCACCAGGTATGCAATGGGCAAATAATGAGACATTCGTTAATGACCCTTATGGAAAGCTATCTAGATTTGGAGTGAGATGAGCCCACATACAAGGCACTATTTAAGTGACACTGGCAAGAATTGACAAGATAGTCTGGCCAGATTTGTCATCGAATACAGTGCATTCAATCCAAGACAATGGCTAAATTCGAACGCTATCTATACGCAGGTATTGTCATCATAGCTTTTGATCATCATGAGAGAGTATACTATACTATACTATTTGCATCGGTGAAACGTTAGCAAAATCTCATTCGAAAGAATTATTAAATTTCATACATCGGCGAATCTTTGTATAGAGACAAATTACATATATACTCTGCTAATTAACGTTTTCTTATTTTCAGCCATTTTCGCGTTGGTGTTGATGGCAGCAAGACACCAAGCCATTCCAGTTGGAACGGCGACTTTTCCAAATCTCGGAGGCAATATGACTTTCACTCCTACTAACGGGTTTGGCACCTTTGTCAGTGGAGCCATAAACAATTTGACTTGCAACAATCCACTGGGCAACATAATCCCAGGAAATCCATTGGTTGGCAATAGCTCGATTCCTTGTAGAGTGGGGATGACCATTCACAATCTGATCAATGGCACTACTGGAGCAATGTTTCGCCAATTTCCAAATTGGGAGCAAATTTTTGGAGGAACCTTTCCACCGACAGCCAACAACAACGCACAGTGTGGCAATGTGGGAAATATGTTCAACCCAACCAATTCGCTCACTAACCCAGCTGGCTTCCTGGGCAATATGGAAGTATTCAATGGTACTGGCAGATTTGTGGCGGGTCCGTTCAACTTTACTTTAGGAAATTATAATCCACTTTCAGTGCTCAACTTGCCTGTGGTCATTTGGAAAGATGCTCTCAACAAAACTGCTAACTTGGCAAATCAACTACCAAATCCTGCACGAATTCTGTCATGTTCATTTATAAGATTGACTCAAATGTAAAGCACACAAACGATTACCAAATAATAAGTGGAGACGTACCTGTACCGTAAAGACACTTGAAATTGATTCACATTGGCATGCAATTCCATGCAAGCCAAAAAAGCACGATGCTGGTTTGCTAATTAGAATTCACTTCAAATTAGACTATAAACAATGCAGGCGAATGAGTGAGCATAGAGACTGCCTAAAAGCTATCTCAAAAGTTTACGTCAAGTGTAAGTTGGACATACATCCAGTGGTTTGTGGCGTTTGTCTAGAATGACAAATGTCTTGAAGCATTGCACAATTGTTGACAATATTGTCATATAAGACAAAGTGGCAGTTACGCAGTCTGTGCATGGCACTTCGTCCGTCTGTCCGTCCACTCATCGGAGGGCTCTCATTGAAGTTATTGCTCTATTTGAGGCACGATTCTGCCGACCTATTCTTCCGACAAATGTGATTCAGTTTATCTTTTAATTTTGTCACCGCGAAACCTTTGATCGAAACCTGGGCCTAAACAGGCTTTCACTTATTGTAGCCATTTGTCAGCTTGTCTTTCGCTACAATGAGTTTAATTTGAGCGGTTGTTACTATTGTATACGAAGCATTCACCTGTTCATTGTTGTGGCACTAGTTACGAAGCATTATCAACTCGATTGCACTTTAATCGCCTAACGTTCATTCACATTGAAGAACAATGTCTCCCACTGATTCTAAGGGGATCGACAGTGCTTCTGGTTTAAACCGAAACACAAACCTATTTATTGAGCCAACAGATGAAAACAATGACAATCAAGTGGATTCTGAATCAGTTCCTGGGCCTGAGAATGAGAATCAAAGTGATGAAGAAGAAAGTGACGAGGAAGATTCTGACGACACTGAGACTGAAGATGAAGATGAATTGTCCGGCGAGTCTGAAAATGAAAATGAATCTGCTGAATGTAGCAGTGTGGATCCAATCAAAGAGCCTTTGTCACCAAATAGTCAACCAACTTGTTACATTTGTCTTAACGAATTTGAAGGACAAGATGTTGGCAGTCCTGATTCGTGTGAGAATATTCATCATTTTTGTCTTGAGTGCATCGAGGAATGGAGCAAGGTATTTGTATTTGAACAAGCGATTTGTTTTGCAACTTTTTACTCATTTTAGTGTTTTTATTATTTAGCAAGTCAACACTTGTCCGGTGGATCGAAAAACTTTTACATATATCCTTGTCAAGAGGGAACTTAACGGTGAAATAACTATGAAGGTACTTTATTTAAAATTCTCAATTTGTTTACATTTTTTAAAAACTTATATGATGAAATCAATCGCGCATAGTTGAGTTTTAATTTATCTTGCATTTGGTGCAATAAGCATTTCTACTATGATTGCTTTAGTTTTCAATCTGATTTTATTTGAAACAGTAAATTTAAATTAAATGCTTAATTTATTAATAATTTATTTTATCTACTCTTATTTTTAGCTGCCTGTTACAAAGAACTCAGTGGTTGAAATTGAAATGATGGACGATGATGTAACATATTGTGAAATTTGCGGAAGATGTGATCGAGAAGATAGACTTTTGCTATGTGATGGATGTGATTTTGGATATCATTGCGAAT
Source organism: Rhizoglyphus robini (assembly GCA_023373905.1). Classification (NCBI taxonomy): domain Eukaryota; kingdom Metazoa; phylum Arthropoda; class Arachnida; order Sarcoptiformes; family Acaridae; genus Rhizoglyphus; species Rhizoglyphus robini. The sequence continues at coordinate 2,927,974 of JAKIJQ010000007.1, read as the reverse complement.
GTCTGGATCCACCACTGGAAACTGTTCCTGTTGATGATTGGTTTTGTCCTGAATGTTTTGATCGTCGTCAACAAGCAAACATACCACAAACTTCTTCTAGACGAGCAATAGCTCGAACCGGGGCTTTTGAGATTGTGAGAAATCGAATTCTAGCTCGTAGAACTACTCAGGAGCCTAGGACTAGGACTCAAAACAGTAATCCTCCAAGAAGAAAGGCAAGGAGGAAGCGAAGGAAAACTAGAAAGACTAGAAAGACTACGAAAAGTTCAACAAAGAAGGGTAAGAAGACAAAAACAAGAAGACGTCGAAAGAGAACTCGAAAATCAAAGTTATCGTATAAGCGTTTACCTTCTGCTTCTGTTCGCTCAAGAATCGCTTCTAAATTAGGCATAACTCGTAAACCAAAATCTCCATTTGGACTTCCTGCAATGAAATTGAGTTCAACAACAATATCTGAGATACGTTCGGCAGCTGGAATTGGAAGTTTATCAATTTTTGGAAATGAACTTGATTTTAATAATCCACGCTCTTACGATGACGAATTTGAATTCGAGTCTAGCTTTGGGGGTGTTGGTCTAATTGCCAGAGCAAGGAACAATCTTTCTGGACCTGTCGGTAAATCTATCAAATCACCGTTTTCTACTTCTTGTATGAATTCAGCTGATTTGTTAAGTGAAATTATGAATTCTCAAGAAATTTTGCATGCTACTTCTTGTGATTTATCAGTAGCAAGAGATGGAAGAATTTATCTGAAATCAGATGGTAAAAACGGGTTTCAAAAGTGTGCCGATTCAAATTCTTCGTCAAGTTCATCTCCATCATCTAGTAACGATAATAATGGAAGTGCTGACAATTCTAACAATAATAATGGTTATTTGAAGCAGACTTCTTACTCAGAGCAAGCGTCTAGCAATTCACCTGAAAGCGATATTAGTTTAATAAAACCATCTCCAGTTGTTGCTTTACTTGATGAAAAAGCTGATTTTGAATTGTACAGCGATATTGAGTCAGTGGGTGATAATAGAGAAGAGACAGAGGACGCTGCTGACAAGAAAATCGCTGTCAAATGCAAAGATAAAGTTATTTGTGATAAAGACGAAAAGCACGATAATATCTCTGGTAGGTCAATCTAATCAAATAATGTGCTAATTTAATCTTCTTCTTTTTTCAGGCGAAAATATTGAAGCAGCTGAAACCCCTATTGATTCTTCGAATAATCATAAATCAAATGATTCCATTGATTCAAAAGCTAAACGAAGACCTTCTATAAGAGACCTTTTTGGTGGTGATAGCGATGAGGAAGTGGACGATGATTTAAAACAATTAGTAGCTCAACAAGGCAGTATTAATATTCATTACCCCATTAAAATGCCAATTGTACTTAAGACTAATTTTATTAATGACAAGTTTCAATCTGAAGGGGGAAATGAAGTTCCAATTTCGAAAAAATGGATTCCCATATATCCTGAAGCTGAAAAATGCAAAAATACAGGCCCAAAGTGGAAAGCTGTTGGACAATCGAATTTAGATAAAGCAAATAATGATTCCAAAACGAATAATCAAAAACAAATTGAACAAATTAATAAAACCAAAGAAAAGAATGACAATTTGAAATTTGAAACTATTAAAAACGATAATGTCAATTCATTGAATGCGACCAAGAAGCCAGAAATTCAAATAGAGAAAAAAGACTATTTTCGTTCTGTTGAAGAATCACAACGATCAAAAGAAATAATTGATATTGTTACTCATGAGAATGCCAAAGTTAAGAAATGTATTGAAGATTCTGAAAAGAAGATCCGGGTATGTAAGCATGGTCGTCTAATTAAAAAAGATAAACCAAAGGAAATTATAAAAGAAACTATGAAAGAAACTAGAAAGCGCTCTCAATCTTTTGATCGGGAACAAAATAAAAAATCAAACGGTATATTTCATGTGTTTTTTTAATTGCCGTTTATATTAAAATTTTACTTTTATCATAGCTAATCCGAATATTTTGAATGAAGATAAGGATAAACACTTTAAGAAATTAAAATTATCCCAAACTGATGACAATGATGCTAATTTGAATTGGAAAAAATTGTCTTCATCTTCTAAAATGCGTAATTACAGGGATGGCAAGTACAAAGATGTCGATTTGTTGTATAAAGATCGTCTTTTGAAATCCGATCCTCGTCCATCTAAAGACAAAAAGTCTTCTCACAGAGACGGAGAAAAAAGAAAAGTTAGGACTGAAAAAATGGATCGCGATCATCATTCTCGTCGTAAATTTGAAGACGAAAGTAGGAATAGAAGAAAATCATCTTCTAAAAAATCTAAACACAAATCTAGCAGCAAAATAGAATCAGAACCTAAAACAAAGGACAATAAAATTAGTAACCGCCGTGCGTCGACCGAAAAAGAAATTAAGAGTTCAAAAGGCACTAAGCATCACAATCACCACCACCATCACCACTCAAAGCATAAACATAGCGAAGAAGATCATCATCATAAACATCATCGACATCATAATCCTAGCAAATCGAGTCAAGTAGATAAATTAAGTGGAAAAATCGATCTTGTCGATAATTCTAAAAAAGAATCATTACTCGCAAAATCTTCAAACTATGAAACATATCCTGTGCTTAAAACTCTTGACTCTAAGCAAATATATAGTGAAGGTTTGTTTTATAAAATGGTTGCCATATAATATTTTTCATTATTTATTTATTTATTTTATTTTTAGGTGACAAAATTATTATCAATGTAAATTTCAAAAGAGACAAAACACCTAATGAAGACGACCGAATAAATTTAAAGAGAGATATTAAGGAATTTAATTTATCCCAAAACAAAGACTCTTTCAATAATTCCCACCATGACAGTAGTGATAATAATGTCGACATTCTAAGTCCACAATCAATTGAAAATTATGCTTTTCAAAGTGATAATTCTATTTCATCTCCATTTTCTATCGAAGAATTTGCTGATACAAACAGATCAACTGTGAACAAAATTTCGGAAAACTTTAAAAAGGTTTTAAGTGAAGAATTTAACTTTTTGCCGCGAATTTTATCTACAAAGGAAACAAGCAATTCCAATGATTTAGGTCCGACAACTCCTGATCAATACTTGGACGACTCCTTTTTACCTACACCAACACAGGATGAGTCTCATTCACCTATAATCAATACGACTAGTAATGCAATTATTAGTCGTCTTAACAAAAAACCAAGCAAATCAGATTCTATTCTCTCTACTTCACCTCTTGAAACCAAAGATGATTTTTATGATCCTGAATTACCATTACAAAGTCCTGATCGAGATTCTATCAAGAGTCCATCTAAAGATAAAGATAAAATTATTTACGATTCAGTTGCTTCTCCGAAGGAATCCCCAATTGTAAGTTTTGCTTTAGCACATTCAAGATAGTATACATTTTCTCTCTACTTTTAGGCCAAGCGCGACAATAGCTTATCACATGGCAATTCATCAGCAGCGTCAACCTCTTTATCATCAACCGTTGCTGCTGCAACAGCCACACTTGCCTCTTTGAATTCAATTAATTTGGCTCAACTCATTCAGATTGCTCAAACATTGAAAATGAAAACTAACAGTAGCAGCACTAATAAGAACGCACAGAATAATCAGTCTCAATCTCTCCATATGGATAATTCTAATCGAGATATAATGGAAATTGTTGATATGGATGTTGACTCTCCTACTCCTTGTTCTTCTCCCGTCAATAATACAAGGCCTAATAACAATGGCCCATCATCTCTAAATAATGTCAAGGATATTTGGGATCAAATTGTAAAAACAGCATCGGCAAGACTTAATAATAATGGCAGTAGTAATGCAAATCAACAAGCAATCGATTCAAAGAAAGCTAAATTTGATCATCTTCTTGAAGAGCCACCAACATCTGCGGTTGATATGGAAATCAAAGATAAGGTATGACATTTATTGTTTATAATTTTGCATATTGAACCTTTTTTTTGTAAATCAGTACATCAAAAAGCTAAATCGGCTAGAAAGAGTTGTCGAGGAAGTTAAAGTATCACTTAAACCACACTATCAAAAGAAAAAAATTTCCAAGGATGAATATAAAGAAATTCTCCGGAAAGCTGTGCCTAAAGTATGTTGATATATTTCATTTTTGTGTATGTGATTTATTTTTAATTGTTTTTAGATTTGTCATAACAAAAGTGGTGAAATCAACCCTCTTAAAATTTCAAAATTAGTAGAGGGATACATAAAAAAATATCGATATCTTCGCAAAAAAACAAAAAATTAGCCGCCTTTCGACTATCGTATATTATTATAAGTGGAAGTCTAAGATGCATCAAACTGTAATATAATAGTAATTGTATTAATATTATTAATATATTTTTAGCAATTTGAATTATTGAAATGAAAATCTAAAATTTCATTAGTATTTGTATATTATATATCATTTTAACTTGTATTATGGATTGTCATTTATACCGACGAATCTCATTACTAATAAACTGACAATGAGTATTGAATTTTGAAATTGAGTATTTTAAGATATGAGACAAGTGTGAGTTGTTGCAATCCATCGATGGATTAGTCGTTTCGACTGCTTGTCCAGTGACCCCTGTCATCGACCATTCAATGAATAATTCATGATGTGAATTGAAGTGACACATCGAAGTGTAAATAGAGTTCAAGTTTGGAAAGTAGAAATTGCCGTTCTGTGTAGTGCACGGTGCACGGCATTGCTGTGCGAGGCAAACAAACCGAAAGAAGTTGCATGCTAGTCAACAAGTACTGACTTGCTTTATCGTCTTCTCTCACCCTTCTATCCACCAATCCAATTGGAATTTGTTTGATTAAACCTTCTCTTGATCACACTCACACAACTGATGTTAGCTGTTATTGGCTCGCATTCTTAATTCTAGTAGAAACTTCGATGCCTTTTCTTATTTCGATTTCATGTAAGTTTCTTTTTCTACTATCTATTTTTTTATATGTTAACGTTAACGTTTGCAATTCTTCAGTTGTAAAATGTTTTGATTTCCACTGAAAACGAATTATGGAAATGGATTCCGATGTCATGTTAAACGCGTCAAGTCAAGACAATTTTGACGAAATTGATCTTGAAATTTTGAAACAAAATGAATTGTCTCCATTAGTTATTGCCGAGATACTTTTTAAGATTTGTAGTCAAAATTCAGCATACAATGTAAACGAACTTGCCAACCTAGTGAATGAAAAATTGCCCTCATCTTTAGTTAGCATCGTGGAGAAATTTAATTCTTCTACTTTCAAGCAAAGATTTTTGTCATCACATTTTTTCAACTTCAGTCATTTTTTCAACTTTTGTTACTTCCTTGAAGAAGATCATGGTATGTTTTGTTATATTAAATTCGAATTTTAATCTATATTTTTTTTATAGCAAATGAAATCATTGGACAACATTTTTTCTTTAAATTATGTGACTTAAACCAACCATTTCAGCTTAAATTAATCAAGTTTTGCATTGATAATAATCAAATAGTCAAAATATTATCGAGCTGCAATACTCAATTTATTAAGAAAGTATCTCATACCGACACATTAAAGTATCACAACGAGAATGATAATCAAAGTGAAACTTGGAAATATCAAATATTGTATCAAATTTTGATTGATTTATCGAAGAATCAACTTTTGCATCCTCAGGTTGAAGAAATTTTTAATCTTCCCTTAAGCAAATGTCCGGATATACTTGTGTTAGGTTTACTCGATTGTAACCTTGCCTCTAACTTGAAAGATACTTTTATGATTAAAGCAATTTTAAAGTTCTTATTTCCGGCGGCTTCTCACCCAAATGCAACTCAACTTTTTCAAAAATTGTGGCCAAGTGATTCAAATCTATCTTCGTTGACATGGTCTCAAACTATTTTACTTAAAGCAATGACTGAACTTTACAATAATTCTGTAACATCTGATGATCTTCAACAACGACTCTCTCGAATACTTGATTTGTCTCAAGATCTTAAAGCCTTAAACTATTTACTGGCGAGTAATTCTCATTTATTTGTAATTGATCTGGCGTGTCTTGCTTCTAGAAGAGAATATCTTAAGCTTGATAAATGGTTAAATGATAAAATTAATTCTATTGGTAAGCCATTTATTGAAGCTTGTATGACATTTGTGAAAAAACGATGTCCTGCATTTAACAATGATAATGATCCGATCAAATTTCGAACTTCTCTACCTACCGACACATTGAATACGATATTTTGCTGCTTTCAACAATATAACAAGAAGCAAAAATTGCACACCGACTTTGATCGAGATCTTTCCAATATGATTACGATGTATTCTCAATATGCTTTATTTCCGCGTGCCAATGTAACTCCTATTACAAATTCAACACTTGAAACCCAACTTACTGGCAATATTGTGTTCAATTCTGCTAATCCTGAAGAATTTTTCTATCAAATTGATATAAACTTTGATAAAGACGTCGAAGAAGAAGCGGACATGTGTTTTCAAAAAATATACAATCAAGATCTACCCGAAAGCATGAACATAAGTCAGTTTTTTGAATTTTTAAGGCAACTGCACGATTCTTCATTAAAAAGAGATAACAATTTATTTTTATGCATGCTTCGAAATTTGCTTAAAGAATATCGTTATTTGACTCAATATCCCGAACGTGAACTAGTCATTACAGGAGAGCTCTTTGGTGGTTTAATTCAATTCAGCCTAATCAACAGTTTAATTCTGGTCATTGTTTTGAAATATATTCTCGACTCACTGAAAAAGTCTCCTCAAACTAAAGAATTTCGATTTGCTATTGCTGCGGTTGATCGTTTCAAACACCGTCTTCGAGAATTTCCGGGTTTGTGCACACAGCTTTTTAACATTCCTCACTTTGGTGACTTTCCTCCAAGACTACAACCATATATTCAGTATGGGAGAAGTTGCATGGAACCTCAACCTTTTGACATTCAAAGTATATGTTCTGAGACTACCAAAAAAGCTCCAGAAAAGAAAGTAGAAATCCCACCTCAAAATAATATCAATGAATCAAACGATAGTGCTAGTATTCCCTACATCAAGGACAAATTGCAATTCATGTTTAATAATTTGGATTACACAAAAATGGACAAATTTGCCTGCACTATTATAGAATTGTTGGACAATAAACAATGTTACACTCCAATTGCCAACTATTTTACTAGGCGAGCCATCGCTGAAACGAATCATCACCGACTATTTATTGATTTTTTGGATATCATCAATCTCTCCGAATTGTTTAATTTGATTCTTCAAAGGACTTACTCTGCAATTTCAACGTTATTTACCGAAACCGAGAAAAAGAATCTTAAATCAGCTGGAAGTTGGTTAGGATTGATAACCTTAGCACGCAACAAACCAATTCTCACTATCAATCTTGACTTGCGCAATTTGCTCATCGAAGCTTGTCTTATAGGCAATAATCGACTACATCTCGTTTTACCATTTGCCGCTAAAATTCTTGCTGGATGTAACAATTCAAAAGTTTTCAAACCTCCTAATCCATGGACTGTTTCTCTAATCAATTTGTTAGCCGAAATCTATTTCGAAATGAACATTGATACCAACTTGAAATTTGAAATTGAACTTTTGTGCGAAGCCTTAGATACTGAAATTGAAAGATATAAAGGGCAGTCCAAATGGTTAAAACACGATGACATTGTCTCAAAGATTGATATCCACAGCGAATCTCCTGAACCAATTGAATCAATTCCTCCGAATGTCAGTTCTGTCCAAAACGTCATAGCTCCGTTGTCTGCCCAGATTACTCCAGTTCTGCCCGATAGTAACGTTCAACTGTCAATTCCTTCACCTTCATCCACTCTTCACTCTAACGTTTCTTCGCACATTTCGAGTTTTTGTCAAAATTTATTGATCAAGTCGAACTTACAATTAATTATGGCAAATCCTCCAATCAAGTCATTTATTGTGGCAGTCATTGAGAAGAGTCTGTATGATTGGATCAATCATGTGGTTGAGCGGGTCATCAAAGAATGTCTTGTCACTGTTGAATGTATTCTTAAAAAAGATTTTTCTTTGGACCCTAGCGCCGATTCAATGCGAATTTCTGCTCATAACTGTCTGAAATGCTTGATCAGTGGATTTTCACTAATTCATTCTAAAGAACAATTATCGGAAAGAATGCTTAATTCGATTCTCGTTTTGCTTCAGTCAAAGGTCAGAAACGCATCTAAAGAGATAATCGAAATTACCGCTTCAACTATAGTTAACGATAATCTTGAAATTTGCGTCAACTTTGTTCAAGCCACTTGTATTGAACGTGCGGTTGAAGAGCTTGACTTGAGATTGAAAAACGAGTATGAAAACAGACGAAATAGACCAGATGGTCGACCATATTATGATCCAGCAGTTCTCAATTTCCAGAATACAAGAATTCCCGAAGCGATTAGAATTAAATGTGGTGTCACACCACCAAAAAAGCTCTTTGTATACGAAGAAATGGGTCTTATGTCTACTGAAATGCTTTCTAGCCATCGGTCCGCACTTTTGGTAGCTCAAGAAGCTTTTAAGACACTTGCACCGCCAAGTCCTGTTTCAAGTAGTCAAAGCTATTCGTCAGTGCACAATGAAATAACTCAGACGATTCCTGTGAGTGACGAAACATTAGTTCATCTTTATGACCAACTTCTCAAGAAGTCAATCGAAATAACGCATGAACTTGATTTTGCAAGTTATAACTCAAATGTGATTCTCCAAGTTACTGAAAGTCTTAAACATGCCAAACGTATTCCGCGTGATCAGAATACTGCTTATTCATTGATCAGCAGTACAGTAAATGGTCTTCGTGAGCTTTTAGTCAAAAAAGATATACCAACCGATTATAGTGTCATAACTCATACCCGTGATTTCTACCTTCTAATCTTGAAAGCTATTACAGACCAGCGAGCTTTTAACATCAGTTTTATTGCAAACAACGTTACACGATGTGTGATGGAACACTGGTTTACAATGAATCTGTCTTTTCCCGATGATCTTTTTGATATTCTTTCCAAAGCTTCTCTAATTAACTTTGCGACATTAGACTTGGAGTTTAGTCGCTTAATGGAACAACCAAGTCACGGATTCTTTATGGTTATATTGAATTTTCTCAATTACTATCTCCGAAACGGAATCAATCCTAATGTATTCTCGAACACCTTAGAATCTTTTCGAAAATTGATTGGCAAAGTCAAACCAAATCACCAAGTTTTTATTGAGCTAAAAAGTCTATTTGATTTTTGTCACGTTTCCCAACCTGGAAATCAAGCTCCCAATCTTGAAGTGTCACAAAATTTGAACCTGAATATCGAAATAGTTGAACAATTACTAAAGGAATGGCTCAATTGTTTTCATACCAACAATGGATTCCAAAATTTCTTCCACAATCTTGCTCGACAGGTAATTTTAATAAGAATATTTTTTTAGTGCAATTAATTTTTTTTGTTATATAGGGCGTTCTCAAATCTGAAGAAACTCTTGTTCGTTTCTTCAAAGGTTGTTTGGAAATTTGTGTTGAGCTTTGCTATCAAATATTTAATTCAACATCGACGTCAACAAGTCATGTCCATTTGTACGATGTTCACAATAAGTGTTTCATGTACTTGGATGCATTTGCATATTTAATATTATTTTTCATCAAGATCAAAGAAAACTTTGAATACAAAATGCAAATTCTTAATAAGAGTTTGTCTGTAGTTGCTTTTGTAGCTCATAATGATCAAGAAATTCACAAGCAGCAATTTCACTATCTTCCATATTATCGTATTTTAGTAGTGCTATTCTTGGAATTCTGCAACAACTACTCCATTTATGGCTTAGATAAATACAACGCCCAATATCATAAATTGCTGTTTGAGCAGATAAATGGTCATATCGTGAAACATTTCTGCTCAATTCTTCGCTTGATGTCGCCAGCTAAATTGCCTTCTTTCATATATGCTTGGCTAGAATTCATATCACATCGTTCATTTATTGGAAGTTGCCTCAATGATTCTTCACAAGGAAGCAAGTTGTGGAGTCTTTATTTTCTGCTCATTCAAGATCTATTAACCTTTGAGAAGCCTTTCATACAGAACGTTGAGCTTTCAATTTCTTTAAAATTTTTGTACAAGGTATTTTGTGATTTAATTAATTGGGCCGTATTTAACATTTCTTACTTTTAGGGCACTTTAAAATTGTTTCTTCTTTTGTTGCACGATTTTCCTGAATTTTTATGTGAATATTGTTATTTGATATGCGAATTAATTCCTCACGGTGCTTTTCAAATTCGCAATCTTGTGCTTAGCGCATTTCCCGCCACTATGCGTTTGCCTGATCCTTTTTCGGTAAACTTGAAAGTTGAATCGCTCAACGAAATTCATCATCCTTATAAAGGACTTATCAACAATGCCAATTTTGAGAAGTTGCCATTTAGAAACGAATTGGAAATGTACTTAAAATCTCGCGGATCACATTTCCTTGTTGAGATTCAGCAATATTTCCATCTCACTCATTCAACTTTACAAGAGCAATTGGTTTATATAAATCTGATCATATTTTACTTGGGTCAATATGCATCAAAGGTGTATACCTGCATCACTTTATCAAGTATTGCAAACTGCCATACCATTGATGTCATTCAACATCTCTTGGCCAACTTGGACACCGAAAGTATGCATTTTTATACTATCACATTGTTTTATATTTATTTATCTTATAGGACGATATTTCTTACTGAGTTCAATCGTCAATCATTTGCGATATCCAAACATGGAAACTCAATACTTTATTTGCGTATTGCTTTATTTGTTTAAAGAATCGGAAGAATTCATCAAAGAACAAATTGTTCGAGTTCTTTTGGAAAGGCTATTTGTTTTCAGACCACACCCCTGGGGTTTACTTTATATTGCGAACGAACTATCGAAAAATCCAAGTTACAATTTTTGGAACTATGATTTCATTAAATTTGAGCCTAAAATTAAAAGGTAAATTAATTAAATTTTTTAGTTTTGTTTTAATCAACTTTTTACAGAATTCTTGGAAATCTTGGAATCTACAATACCACTGAGAATAGAATTGATTATTGAACATACTTTTGCCAAAAGACAAAATAATATAAGTTATTATAGTCTATAACTAATCAATTTGTATTTAATGTAAATTTTGCGCGATCTTATGTATGTTATAGCTTTTAAGTTTTACATTATTATTAATTGTGATGAAAATTATTTTTGTTTGTAAAGTTTAATATAGAATGCAAAACTTAATTCAATTATTTCAAGTCAATAAAATTAATATTTAATTAAACCTTTTATTTGTAAAAATATACATGAAATGTGTTAAATGTTAAAAGTATTTGTGTATTTAATGTAATTACTTAGATACTTTTGGCTTTCCTTTGTCTGCAGCGCTTTCTTTGGAATCGACTTTCTTATCATTTTCTTTGTCGCTTTCTTTCTTGGAATCTTTCTGCGATTCTTTCTTTTCAGCGTCACGATTTGCAATTTTGTTGTTAATCAAATTGTGCAAAGCGATGACCGACCGGACTAAAGAAGCCAAATAAACCACCAACATTTGATCGTTGGTTTTGACGAATGATGAATTAACAAAATTTTGATTGGCAACATCTGGCAATAAATTAAAAATGTCTTGAAGCAAATAAATGATGGTATGGTTCATTGGAAGCTTGTCGTTCAGAACCTGCTCCAAATACAATTTAATAGCGTTTATCTGCACATTTAACCCCTTAAGGCCAAGAAGTTGATTAGTGACAAGCTGAGACAGAGAGCCAAGTGTGGTATCTTTAATGTCACGCAACAGATGTTCAACGCCAACTTCCTCAGCTTCTTCGGCGCCTATTTCGCTAAGCAAATGTTCAAAAGTTTTTGAAGTCGGAGTGCCATCATCGTGAACCTCTTCAACTGCAAAATAAGCTTCAGTGGGAAGGCCCAAATCTTTCGGTTTCGCATCAATAATGACCAAAACAGAGCTAGGACAATATTTGCGAACTAATTCATTAATTGCAATATCGTTTTGATGAAGTTTTGGCCCGGTGTGGTACCATCCCACAATTCGTTCTTTAGCATTCACTTTCTTAAACATGGCATACATGTTTTCTAAGTAATCGTGGTCCAAGAACCAAACAGATTTGTCTCGTTCATCTTCATCAAACGGAACTACAAAAAAATAAGTATTAATGATTTTTAGATAATAGGTTGTGATAGACTTACCAGCAAAGCTGTTCGAGATATCCAAAATGCCTTTGCCTTTAATACAACCCAGAAGAATTCCAACAACTCGCTTTTGGTTTCCAATTTTTCCCATACGGTTAAAGTGATCAACTACCGACAAAAGAACCAAAGGATGAACTACCACCTTTTTAAATGGCAATTCAGCCAAGGCGCCAGTGGTGGTTCGGGATTGTTCTTTAACGTTGACGGCAACGGCCACACCACCAGCATTGGATTTGTCCATTTTGGAAACTATTGAACAAGCGTGCACAATCAAGAAACAAAATAAAATGAGATTCACAACAAACTGCTGATCACTTTTGAATCAACCAAAACAAAGTGCTGAATCACAAGCATACAAAGAACTAGAAAGAGGTTCTGTCTCTACCCAAGAAGCTTTCCTATTTTAACCTTCTTCATAAATGCGCATGCTCCGAATAATACATTTCAAAATTACATTTGACAATTACTCTTTGCTGAAACATTTGTAAAATGAATCAAATGTAAAATGTTTTATAAAAATAATATAATGGAGATAACAAGGTATAAATATGTTTATTTATGGCAATTTTTAAAATTACCATTAAAAATTATGATTATATAAAATGACCAATGGATAAATAAATGACCATACAGTGAATCGGAATTTATTTTTGTCTATTCGTTTTGTTGAAATTCACCTGAGAATTGCCTTTCTAGAGCAGCAGCCTCTTCTCCAAAAGACTCTACAGATTCGTCATCGGTGGACGAAGTTAGATTATCATCGGATTCACTTTGATCATTGTCCTCTTCGTCTGAGTCGTCCTTAGAACGTTTTACTCCACGATTTCTCTTTGAAGTATTTTTCCATCCTTGAGGATATTCGCCTTCATTCTCATAATTCATACATTCATCGTCCTCATCTAAATCTCGCCTTTTATTTTTAGGCATTTTATTGCCATCTTCATCCAAATCGCTTTCATCGCTCGAATCTGCTGTATCGATATCGCCATCGCTGCATGCATCGTCCACTTCTTTGCCCATTTCGCTCAAATCCGTCATACTAAAGCTGGATAAAGGAGATAAGTCAAGCATAGTTTTTGATTCGTCAGTTTCTAAAGTATCAGCATTCGATAAAGAAGTGGAAGTCGATGGTTCATCGATTGGCTGAGGTTGAGAATCTTTTGACTTGTGGCCAGTTGGGACGTAATATGGAATGAACACTTTCCTACAATCATCACGATCGTTCATATTGTAGACAGTGTCTTTGTTCAACTTAAACAATTCTTCGTCTACCTTTTCCCATCTTTCTGCACAAGTGATCAACCAATCAGGTGTGACCATTTTAATATTTGGAAACTTTATGCAACTGTTCACTTTTACAGTTCCCCACTTCGAGACCACTAAGTGTGTGGTTATAGGAGATCCTTTCACAATGATGTCGTTGGTGATGATGGCGCCAAGCGATTGAGCTAATCTGTAGTATCGATTAGCCTCAGGTGGTGTGTTGGTAGCAATTACTCCACTAAAAACAACATTAACGCCATGTAATACAGACTTGCGACAACATGGAATAATTCTCTTGACATCTGGAATCAAAATTTCTTCTCCCTCACTTTGATAACGGACCTTCTCATCATACTCGCGGTAAAATTCCTTGTGGATGCGAATTAAAATATCTTTTAGGTAAAGCAAGTAGTCGTCTTTGTCATCAAGCAGATTATCATGTTCTGTAGATTTTTTTGTTAGATTATCACTTAAGATTTGTTTTTTAATATCTTCACTTATTTTAATAACTGTCTCACTTTTTTCAGTCTCGTTTTTGCAAACTTCGCTTTTTGGAGTTTCCTCTATTTGGGCTTTTGGAGATTCCTCTATTTCAGCTTTTAGAGTTTCAACTATTTGGCCTTTTGGAGATTCCTCTATTTCGGTTTTGATTTTGTCAGCATCAGTTTCTTTAGCACTATCATTATTGTCGATTAATTCTTTTGAATTTACATTTTCTATATCAGATTTTTCAGATTGTTTGTCGGATTCTTCGATCTTGATGTTGTCGATGTTCTCTGTTTCAATAGTTTTTAATAATTCATCATCTTCTTTAGAAGTAGATTCATTGTTATAAAGTTTGCTGCTATTGCCTGAAATGTTTGAATTTTTAAAATTTTTAAAACCAATGTTCAACTTCTCAGGAGCATTTATGTCATCAGTTTTAAAGCAAATATATGGTTTCACGTGCACAACATTGGGCAAATAATTCCAAACATCCACACGGTCATCGATGATGCAAACCATCGAATCGCCGCATGGAAATAACGATTTCATATTGCCAGTTTTAGAACGAGGATCAAAAAATTCATCACGAGAAAGAATTCTGTCTTTGGGGAAGAATTTACATTTAGGGTCGATCAAATGAGAAATTTGGTGAGCATAACGACGAGCGCCAAAAGTGCATATGTGTAATTCAAAATATTTAGAAATCTCTTCTAAAAATTCTAACATGAAAGGACGAAATTTAGTGTGATACCAAGGAGAATTTGCCCCATAAAGTTGGTAATGATGAATGTCAGGAATATCAATTGGCACATCTTGATTGGAGGAATGTACAATGGTCTGATCAAGATCCACTAGAAGAACTAATTTGCGTGCCTTCAGTAAGCGATCCTCGTCAGCTTTTCCCAAGTCCTCAGCAACTTTTTTGCTCACTCGTAACTCTGGAATGGAGTGTACCATAGAAACACTCGTATTTTCGGCGATTTTTCTTTTTTCATGAGAATCAAAGTTGTTAATGTTCACACCACAGATAGCACACAGATCCTTCATTAAGGTAGGATGTGAACATGGCTCGTAGTCAAGCAAAACATCATCGAATTTAATTACATCTCCTTTATTCTTGTACAAATGTCGGACAGTGACGCCAATGTTGTTTACTTTGTATTTTTGTACACTTTCTTGAGGGGTACCGTCGTTGTTGCAGATTTGGTAGAGAAAGAGCACGAATGGATTTTGGTTGACAACGCCGTTTTGTTTCACTTTCCATTCGGTGAGGACCACTTTGTCCTTGCCGTTGTACATCAAAGGATAAAGATCTGAAGCCATTTTGAGACAAATTTGGTGCCTCAATAAAATCAGCGTCGCTGGATCAATGATGTAAACATATGACACAAGCTTGCAACAGTGGCATTAGTGGTAGACACTTTATTTTGTCCCCTTCTTGAATGGATGAACTAATTCATAATTGAGTAACTTCGTATGTTAATTGCTCATTTTCAATTGTTCAGGGCTTTAGTGCACCCGCTGGTTTATTTTCTCAATACGTGATTGTCACGAGTCTGCTGGGCCAAATGTGTTTGTTAACAAAACACATACACACGATGATAGTTTCGCATTGATAACCTGACGTTGTCATTCACTTTCGCTTACTCTTTGTTAGTTGGCCATTGTCAAATGCTTACATTCAATCTTTTGTTTGAAGTGGCACTTTTAAGAATGAATGAAATACTTGCCTTGAATTGCCAGAGGCCATCAGTCGGTCAAAAAGAAATAGCTCAATTGTTGTGACATTTTCATGCAATGTCTTCAGAATGGTCTATTCTGAATGGAGGATTACAGCGTCATGCAAATTACATGATGTAATTAAGTTTCGTTAACGGATCGCGATTTGCATACTAACTAAGGTAACTGACAGCTGTTTAATATTACTATAGTATAAAAGGCAGCGATATGTGCGAGCATGATCGTTCTTTCACGATGACTGTTTGGGTGACAAGTAAATTATGGTACACTTTATTAAGTTGTGGTTTGTTGGTTTACTTTGTAAAATGTCTTCAACCAATTGCCCAGAACCCATCCGTGCTGATTGAAGGCTGTATAGACGATGGTTGTCTAAGTGTGTTGACCAAGAATTATCATTCCATCTCAAAGTGCTTCGACAGTCTTCGCGAATCGATTCCATCTGATGATGAAGAATATAGTCTCAAGTTATGCTGCAATGTAGCCAAATACGAGCGATGCATCTTTCCCTTTGTGATTTCTTATTGCGGCATGGACTCGCTAGACAAATTCGAAAGCGAATTGCGCAGTTTGAATTCACTCTGCGGTATGACAACTCTGCAATGGTCCAAGTGCGAAACAAATAAAACCGTTCCTGTTGACAACGATCTCGAGTTGAGGGAATAGATATACTAGACAATAGTCATATGGTAGACTATTTAATGTATTTCCTTAATAATTCAATTTAATGTGTAATTGTCATCTTTTCGAGTCTAGGCATTTCTCTATTTAGTAAAATTAAAAAAACTAAAAAGTAAATTACTTAATTATTTTAAAGATTTGAATTAAAATTGTTATTTGATATATCAAAATTACAAAAAGACTAATTTTTAAAAATTTAATTTTGAACTATATTAATTTAATGCACCCGAATTACTTGGAAACGACTCTTTGACCCAACTGGTCGATAGGCCTGTATAGACTGACTTCTGTTTATGACCTGTTTTATTTTGTTATGTTTGGTTCGTTTCTATGGCGATGTTCTGCTAGGAGCAATTTAAAGAATTCAAATTGACAAAATGAACTCGCTCTGTACTATTTGTTTGATTCGACTCGTTGGGTCGACACGGGTGATCGTAACAACCGTCTAGATCTAGAGTCAAGTCAACAATTAAGATGGCTGGATGCTGGGCCATTGTGGTCATCGTGATTGTTTTCGCAGGTCACATCAATGCAGAAGTTCATGTCAAAGTGTACAATACGCCCGATCGCTGTGGCTCATTGGAATATTTCGATGCATTATCCCTGAGTTGCTTGCCTTGCTCCTCTTTGGCCAAAATAAACTACTCAGCTTCACCGAACCAGTCAGAAGTCTTGGAAAGTCAATCTTCAGATAAAACTGTCTGCACCTGTCGAAATGGCTTGATGCTTGTACGATAATGCACCTTATTTGTTCGCATTAGTAATTCCTTTTTTATAGGACATATCTGATGGCAAGTACCGTTGCGTAAGCCATTCTTGTGATTCCGGACAAGTTTATCTTCAAGGCGAGTGTGGATTATGTGAAGAGAACAATTCTAATTGCCAATGCCCCGTCGGCAAGCTATTACGCAAAGTGGAAATAGAAGATGGAACGTCTAACCACAGTAGTTTCCACTTTCGATGCGTTGCCTTTCAACTGTCGATGGGTCTTAAAGAACTGCCATGTCACTTGAGCTATTTGTTAGCCTCAAAAGAACCTTGCCACTGTCCAGAGTCGAGCCACGTGGAAGAAGACGGAATGTGTCTTCCTCAAAGAGCACTCATTTCATCCGACACTCGCCTACAGTATTCCAATATAAGGGTAAACTCCGATCGATTCGTTTCACAGTATTTATATTCAACTCTACGTCCAGCAAGTAAGTTAACCAGTTTTTTTAATAAATTGATTGACTATTTTATTTTCAAGTTTACAACTGTAATAATCTCAAAAATCAAACTGCTTGCAACCTCTTGCTAAATCTTTGTGTACTTAAATTGGCCACTGAACTAAGTGTCAACTCAGGAGAAGAAAAGTGGAATTTGTGTCTCTACTTAAATCACTTAAACCCTCAAATTGATTTCCAACTCGACTCCTACTACGTTAGTGACCACCAAGAAAGCGTAATCAAAGACCAATTCCACGCAAGTGATTTTGTGCAAATGGTATTGATTGTGTATGATAGTGATGGTCGATTTATTCGAGTAGCTCCTTTAGACTTGAAAGATCTTTTCTTGTGTACTGATGAAAGATTGAAACATCGACGCGTTAGTTTTGGTACAAATCTCTTCAAAAGATGCAAGTGGACAACAAATATGCTATGGCAAATGGCAATGCAACATGATAGCAATAACTTTTATGAACTATATCTTCTATCGGGGAAGTCTTCACTTTATCCAGTTCCTATAAAAGTGTCATTTGACAAGATCGTTGCATCAAGATGGATGACAAGACGTTTCTTTCTATTAAATTCACAAATAGGTAATTAATTCTCATTTCATTAATTCAAATTACTTTCTATAATGACTTTAAGGTGTGGACCTAGTTCGTTTCGACAAAGATGGCTCAAACAGGTTCATCATATATGCAAAATCGATCTCTTTGCAATTTCAAATTAGTAAACACTCCGTTGACGGTAGAATATATCCTCCTATAATTTCAATCGAATACGGAACCATCGATGCCATTAGCGGAAACAAGCTCAACTATACATTGGAGACAGAATTCAGTTTATTGTATCAGATGGATGACTCAAGTGCAAAGTACAACCTTAATATGGGGATCGCCATTCTAGGCTCCTTTGCCATTTTGTGGTCTATTTTTCGAACATGGTGTTGGATGAGGAGAAGCGGGAAGAGTCGACTTGACCTTGCAGTTGTGAGCACATTTGTGACTAAAACACTGAGCTCATTTTCAAACATTTTGCTGGCTGTTACTTTGTTTTTCGTAATCAACCAACTGATTATCTTCAAGTTTCAATCAATTATTCATACAGTTATGTTTACTCCCACACAAGAAAGTACCATCATTGTATATTTGATTGTTGCCTATTTATTGAAACTAATCGAATTATTTAAACTGCTTTTGAATATCACTTCGGTTGATATTTTTTTCTTGGATTGGGAAAAGCCTCGCAAAAGAGAACTCTCAGAAAGTTATGGTAAAATTGAAGAAAAAACTCGAGAAAGAAATTCTGGGACGGATAAACGATCAGAAATGGAACAAAACAATCACCGAAGGCAAAGCGTCATCTCACACCTCAGCATGGCCGATTCTTCATCGAACATCACGATATGGAGAAGTTACTTTGTGGCCAATGAATGGTGCGAACTATCTACAAAGAGAAGAATTGATATTAGTGCTCATATTTTTGTTCTAATTTTATTTCTCGAGGTATTTTGATGCTAATATGCTAAAATTAATTTACAATTTGTATAATTCAATTTAGTGCAGTGGCTGGAAGAATTTTATTCATTTGGTTCCTTATGCAGACTCAATTGACACGGAATATCTAGCGGAAGTTCCTGAAAGTAGTACTGCACGAATGGCGTTTGCTTCATTTTTTTATATTATCCTTGCGGCAACTCAATTCATTTACAAGAAGTATTTAAGTGAAAATCTTGGAAGTGGCAAACTAAACGAATTCATCGATCTCTGTTCAGTGAGCAATGTAAGCAGACTAACTTTTGATACAACAAATTGATAAATTTGATTTTACAGATTAGTGTATTTTGTCTCATGTTTAAGAAATATGGTTATTACTTACACGGCCTCTCACCTAATGGACGAAGTGATGTGAACATGCTTGAAATGTATGAACTACTTGAAATGGAAGAAAGTGACCTTTGCTCAAAACGAGGTCTTTTGCCAAATACTGAGCAGCAAACATTCGAAATGTACTTGCCTTCTTCTGTGCATGATCAATGGAAGAGTTTACGAAAGTCTTTCGATAAAACAAGGCCGATTTTGGCAAGAGTTAGTTCAACAAATATGCGTGAAATCGACAAAGCCAAACTAGTACACACATACTTCTCTATCAATCGCTTTCTGTGTTCTTTCATTGAACATACCTATTCTAAGGCAGATTATATTGTACAAGACCGATCAGGTGTTGAATCGTTGCTCAACTTTGAATTAGGCTCTGCTCACCAAAAAGGTCGTCTTTACAACGGTACTGTATCGATATAATTGCACATTCATTGTTTGTTGGTTTGCTTTTAGATAATGGACACTCATTCGAAAATGTACTGCTATACGGAATTGAAATTACTATAGCAACCATCGAATTGATGACTTTTCTCATGATCGATCTCATGTCACGAGACTTTATTTTGGCAGCTATCGGAACATATTTGGTGTCCAAGGTTGGTAGTAATAAATATTAACTGTCACAAATAATAATGTTTTTTCTATATTTAGATTATTAAACACGTTTACAAGAAAATGTCGCGCAAAAATTTAGTAAGCAAAACGCTCATGGATGAAAGATTCTTGATTTGATTCCGCATTTTTGCTTTGTGCCAATTGGAACTTGCCAATCTTGTTTGTCAAATTGACTTCTTTCCTCTTTGTCAGTCTAGAATGTCAACTATGATAAATTGCTGGCCAAATTATATATATAAAAATCCAGTTTGTTATTTGTAGAAAACGAAAAATTTGATTCTTTGCGAAGTAGGTCTATAAAAGTCTCCCACAATATCGTTTATTTTACACAAAATGTTCAACAGCGAAAATTAGTGAACTGGAGTTTGAAAAAGTTCTAACCAACAATTGTATCCCCAACACTTCCAATGGATAGAATCGTGATTATTTTGTTGGCAGTTTCGATTGTCACTTCTAAAAGGCAAGGTGACAATCTTATTCTAGGTAGTAGTGGCGAAGGATGTGGACCCAAGTTCATCTTTAAATCCGGCAGTAGACACCACAAGGAATTTTTTATTTTGAACGAGTGCAAAGAAGATCGACAAGCAAGTGAGACAAGGCAAGTGGTTAAATACATACCCATCCATCGCCACCAAGTGCATCATGAAAAGAGCCATTCTGTTCAAAAGCACCACCATCCAGAGTTGTACAGTGCGCCTAATCATCGCTCCTCTTGGACATCGCACGACACCAATCCTATGCAGGGCTACATCCTACAACACTTTCTAAATCCTCGTCATCGCCACAGGCATTATTAATTCGCATTAATTCAAAGAGATTCTTTATACCATTTTAATTAATAAATTTATTAAAGTAAACGTCCAAAATAGAGTTAAATGGTGTTGTGTTAATCTGAAAGGATGTATTTCTAATTAATAACGGTACAGATGATTCTGTTTTTGTTTAATATCCTCAATAACCCGCGACGAGTCTTTTGAATTAAAATCCTTAAATTTAAGCAAAAAGTCACGCTCATAAGTATAGTACTGCTTCCTGTCTTCGCAAATAGCTGCACCGTTACTACGTGGAGGTTTTTCTTCGCTAAGACCACGCTTAATGAAATCCATAAAGTTATACTTGTTGAGGAATTTTTCCAATTGTTCGCCAATCAATTTATCGGAAATATTAATACTCGCTTCCTTATTTTGAACAGACAGCTTAATATTGTGACCAGAATTATCAATTTCGGAAAGCGAATTTGCACTTGATTGCGAACTATATTTGGCAGGATTTGCGATATATTCATTGGAAGTATATAATTCTTCAGCTGGTGGATAATTGTTTTCGCCAGAATCAGCAAATTCATTAAATGGAATCGGGGAAATGTTTTGCTTTATGGTAGCATCAATCAAATTCTTTGCAACGTTTATGTTGTCCTTGGTTTGTCCAGAGATTTGCACGATTCGATCTCGTGCTGTAGAATTAACTAAAAATAAAAACAAAATTAATAAATGTATAAGTAATATCAATTACTTTTAATTTTAAAATTAATTCAGTCAATCAAGCCAATCAATTTAACAAAACAAATTCTAAGCGAAAGCAAAGCAAAGTATGAAAACGAATATCACCCTTTTGAAATGAAATAATGGTATCACTCATCTCTTCAATCATATGCACTCGACGTCCTTTGATTCCCATGACTTAAACAAATAAAACAATCAATCAGACGAAACTTTGGATCAAGGCAGGCAAATTTACCTTTGCCTGAGTCAGAATTTTTAATAACAACTTCATCTTTCATTATAGCTTTGCTATTTGATTTTAACTGTTTATGACGACCAAACATAGCATCATCAAGCTTATAGTTAGTCATAATATCTCCATAAGATTTGGATGCTCGAAGACCAGAAGAAAAACATGTAGTATTTTCTTGTGGTTCCATATGACAATAATGCAAAGGGTTTTGTTGTACATTATGTCGAGGCGTTTTATCAATTTTTTTCATGTAATATTCTTCAATGTTGGACTTAATTTTCCATCTACACGCACGAATCTCAATCAGTCTTAAAATTAGTAAATTAATCGAATCTGGCAAATTTTTCAAATGATTTCGAAGTAAATTTCGAAACATGGTAAAAAACATATCAATTTGTTCTTTATAATTCATATCGCTGTCTAAAAATGATCCATTTTCAAGAATAAATTTAAGTAACAACACCAGGTTACTATTTAGTGAAGAACCAAAATTCTCATTTGAAATACACGAATCAAGATAGTCGTATTTTGAAATGAGTATGTCCGCTAAATATTCAACAAGTCAATTGAGAAGATTTATACGATACGAAAAAATATTAATTATATCCTACTCGGAAAATATAAAAATTCACACGCTTAAACTTACCTAACTTTTCATCAGCGAGAGACAGTGTGGCAGTATTACTCGAAGAAGAGAATCCACTTCCCATAAGACTTTCGAGCCATTCTTTGTGTCGCCGAAAAATGAGACCTTCTTCCTCCATAATGGATCACTAAAAGTAAAAATAAAATAAGTGGGATACGAAAAACAAATAAAACAAAATACTCACCAATGAAGTTCGATTGATAAAAGCAAATTCGACAGAATCGAGAGCTTACTAATTGAAGCAAAGTTGCAGCAACTGACGAAATGCCACAAATCTATGAAGGCAAAGAGCCAATAATGTTCTATTAATAGAAAGCAACCAAATGTTGTTGTAATGGCACAGCAGTGGGCCAGACTGCTTTTGGGATATGCCAACAAAAGCAGAATTTTAGAAATGGTACTTCCGAAGTGGATGGTCAGTCGATTCAAAACAAGTGACCAACAAGTCAAAGTCAAACTCCTAATGAAACGATGGCAGCGAACAGGCGACACTTCGAAATGTCTCTCATTGTAACGTACTAAGTGAATGGCTCTTTCTCTTGCTAGTTCATTCTGTAATACAATCTGTATGCTAACTGTATGACAGTGACTCGTATGTGGATAGTGGCTCCCAACATTTGTTTGTTTGCTTTAGAATGTCATTCAATAATAGCCCCATTTGGGGCGATAGTACCCAGGAAATTAGTTTTCTACATACGCAGAGAAAAACTGCAATGTTGTGATTGAATCATCGTATTTGTTGCTCAACGCAGTTTTATTTGTGAATCCCTTTGTTCGTCCATTCCCTATCGTGCAAACAGCTGCCAATAACTCCCAGATTGATTTGAATTATACCGTTTTTCTATGGTGCACTTTTTACAAGTCCCAACTTTTTGCATTTTTTGTTGAGCATAATAAAATGGCTTATTTGAACGGTGGCAAATCCTTTAACGAAATTGAAGATGTTGACGACAGTACATTCCTGAATCATCCTCGTCAAGGCCACTCAGGCTATGTCCTCAATGATAATTCCTCAAATAACTGGGAAGATAAAAGACAACAATTGCTTGATGAGAGGCGAAGAATTGAGGAGAAAACTCTCCAATCAACCAAAACTTCGTTAGGTCTTATTTATGAAACAGAAAAAGTTGGTCTTTCTACTGCCGAGGAATTGCTACATCAAAGGGAACAATTAAACAATGTGAATGACAAACTAGACTCAATCAATTCAATTATGCGTGTATCCCAGAAACATCTAACTTCGATGAAAAGTATTTTTGGAGGTTTCAAGAATTACTTTAATAAAAGCGCCGACCCTGCTAACCCAGCAAACAACAAACGTCTGTCGTCATCCGCAAGTGAAAGCAAACTTCAAAATACAGTCGAATCGATTAAAACTGAAGGTGATAATGTGAATTCCCAATTAAGTCATCCTGCCTTAAGACGCAAAGGACTTGATGCTTCTGGTTTTTACGATGATAAAGCTTCGGATGGCAACCCTCCAAAGAGTTCTTCGTCATATGATTTGCATTCTCGAGACATTGATCGCCAATTAGATCAAAACATGGAGGAAATGGGCATGGGCATTAGTCGACTCAAAGATCTTGCCCTTGGTTTAGGCAACGAGATAGAAAGCCAAAATACACTTCTCGATGGTCTTGCAACCAAGTCTGAACGGGCTCAAGACACTATCGCTAACCAAAATCGACAGATGAAGCGAATTCTAAAAAGTTGATTTATTTTTTAATTAACGGATATTTGAATTTATTTATTTTCCAGAGAACAAGTTTGTTTTCTTGCCATCCAGCAAGACCATGAAGTTTTTATACACTAAATTAACTTATAATGTAGTTATTCTCTGGTGTAATTATTGTAAGCCATTATGATAATAAACGGCGTACTCAATTTGGCAAATTTTCCTGCTTTTCATTTATAATCTGAGCCATAATCGGCCAAGTTACTTTACTTTCCTGTGAATAATGAACTATTTCTATTGTACTGTTGATGATTTTGTTGCCTAGCTTACAACTTCTAATTGAATTTCAAGCCTAACCAAATCTCCGAAACAGATTAATCATTAATTAGTCATTGAATAGGTTTGTAATGCAACAAGTACAAGATCACTCGGACTCGTCAACTCGATTGGCAATTTGTTATTTCCTTTGCCAGTTGCCACCAATAGTTTCATCAGCGATCAAGGACGAAAGGTTGCCTTTGCGTGCAAGTGTTCCTGATGATTTGCCATCTCCTGTTCAGCTAATCTGTCGTCCACTGTCCAATTGGACTGATCATGATCGCTGGGCAGCAAAGAGGTACACCAAGTACTAAATGTACTGCCGAAAATTGAACGTCCTTCGTACAAAACAGACGAACTGAACAAAGTGAAATGAAGTAGCACTAGTGCGATAAGCGATTTTAGTGCTCGAGGAAGACTAACAAGAAGAATCGTCTGTACAGATTCGAAAGAGTTTTAATAGAAAAGTTTCCTTCTGGTTCATAGGCCAATAACTGACAGTGACCATTAGTGGTCTATAGCACCCTCACGTCTAAACTAACTTTTGCGGTGACTGTAACAAGTTGGCAGTTATCGAGTTTTGGTGTTATCGATATGGTCAACCTTATCGTCACTTTCGATTTGTCCATTTTAGCAGTCGGCCACTCTGTAACTTTGTCCACTTGTGAAAGCCAAATGAAATACAAGGGGCAAAGTGTTCACTCGTCCGTTTAACGCATTAAATCAAACTATTCACCCTCAACTTGTCACCATGGAATGTCGAAGAAGGACCAGTAGCGTTGATCGTGCCACTGAGATCATAGACTCCGAAAAGAAACTTCGCAAGAAGCAACCAGACAATCCGTAATGAATCAACACGGTATCACTTAGTTAGTTTGACGCTTTCTTTTCTTAGTGTGCACCATGCCAAGGAATCGTTGTTCAGCTCGACCAGTGGCTACACCAACTACCGGGGTCTACTTAACCTGTGCTTCATCATCCTGGTCAGTAATCAGTGGCTATTATTTTGGTTATTAACGCTATTTCTCTAGGTCCTATCAAATGCCAGAGTTGCATTGGAAAACTTACTCAAATATGGCATCTTGGTGGACCCTTTGCAATGGGTTTTTCTGCTTTGCAATATGCCCAACCTGTGGCCTGTCTTTAAATTGATGCTTGCACTGAATGTTTTCATATTTTTATCGCTCATTTTGGAACGATTTGTTTTAGCCAATCGATTGGTAGACAACACTTTCGGGGCAATATGCTCAGTGACAATTGTTCTAACTTTGCTCTCACTCCCGCCTGTGGTGTTCAGTTCAGGGCAATGCAACCCTGTGGGTGCGTCCATTTGTTGTTTTATGTATTCGATCATGTCACTCAAGCTTACATCATATCATATGGTCAATTACTGGTGCCGACGAGGCCGACAACGAACTCATGTCCGACACAATTCCTTTGGCACTTCTACAACTAATGGCGATGTCCATTCTAATGGAAGCGTGACAAATAGCACACTGGTCACATACCCAAATAATTTAAATCTTCAAGATTTATACTATTTTATTTTAGCACCAACACTTTGCTATGAATTGAATTTTCCTCGCTCAGACCGAATTAGAATACGATTTCTAATGAAGCGCATCTTTGAACTTGTAACTTACATTAACTTTGCCTGTTTCACTATAAACAAAATTAATAATTTATTCATAGATATTCTTGCTTCAACTAGACCTTGGTCTTATTCAGCAGTGGATGGTGCCGACCATTAAGAATTCCCTGGAACCACTGAAGGAGATGTCACTGAGTCTAATGTTGGAAAGACTTTTAAAGTTAGCGGTAAGTTTATGCTATGTTGCAGACATTTCATTGTTAACACTGATTGCAACAGGTTCCCAACCATTTAATTTGGGTCATATTCTTCTATTGCTTCTTTCACTCTTTCCTTAACGTACTTGCCGAACTGTTACGTTTCTCTGACCGCGAATTCTACCGGGATTGGTGGTAAGTGTAGAAAATGTTGAAAAGCTCACTTCATTCATAATCTACAGGAACTCTGAATCGGTCAATTATTTTTGGCAAAATTGGAATATTCCGGTACACCGATGGTGCGTACGACACATGTACATTCCCTTGTTATCTCAGGAGAAGATTCGATTTAGCCGTTTCTGGGCGTCAACTTTAGTTTTTTTCCTGTCCGCATTCTTTCACGAGTACCTGGTGTCAGTGCCACTGAATATGTTTCGAATGTGGGCTTTCACAGGCATGATCATGCAATTGCCATTATCTTTCTTTGTGTCCAAGTTCTTGAACAATCAATCAGCGAACATTGCCGTCTGGATTTCACTCATCATTGGACAGCCATTATGTATTTTAATGTATTATCATGATTACTATGTGATTCACATAGCCAAAAATGGATAATTTGTCTATCTATGTCTATGCTCTAGTCGAATCACTTGATTGTGAGAAGGATAAATCGAATTATTTTAATAGTAAAAGTTTTTACTGAATTTCATTAGCACAAACTTGCACTAATCCTTTTTCTGGTCAGATTGACCGCCTTTTCCTTCTTCAAAAGCAGCGAAAGTGCCCTTTGGAACGTCAATCTTGAAAACTTGCTCCTTGGGAGTGTAGAGCAATACATTGGTCCAACTGTTGCTCAGAAGATTGCCGTTAGTAAAGGACAAGCTTTCCATGTTGACCAGAGGCTGGTTATCTTTGCCTTTGAACATGTTGTTCGGGTTGATAACGGTCGAAGTGACGTGCTTGATAAAGAGACCTTCTTTGTTAGTGGTCAAGCGCTGTTGTTTGTTAGGATCAGCAATGAAGTTGGCCCAGCTGGTAGTGACAAAGCCCTTAGTCTTGTCGTACTCGACCAACTTGTCCTTGTGCGCCTTTGTAGAAACAATGTCGCCCTTGCTCGTCTGTTCGGTCTTGCTACCGCCATAGTTGATCTTGAGCGGCACTACATTTGGAAAGTCTCCAAATTCGATTTGCTTCAAAGAAGGCATAAGAATGGCCTTAAGAATGCTGTCCTGCGCCAAAACTGGTGGTAAATTCTGGACCGCTTGGGAGGTGCTTTGCTTGAGGCTCACATCGACAGTCTCCATGCTTTCATTTTCAGTCCAAGGATTGGCTTTAAGGTCTCCTTTAGCTTGAACTAGATCCAAAGCCTTTTGATCCTTCATTTTAAATTTCAAATTTAAACACAAATGTTTTCATTGGAATAAACCATTTAATTTATACACATGCAACGCTATTCAAATAAAGAAATATAATAATTTTAGAACTCATTCCCCACTTTCATTAATAAACAATTCTAATAGAACTAATAATGACATTTCAGTTACTCAATTGTCAGTAAACAAGGCCGCCACCGGAAAACTCAATCCTTTGAGGAGACTCAACAAAGTCAAGCCAATCTGAAGCATGAGTAGGCAAAAGACCCATAGATTTGCACTTGTATAATGCCAAAGCAATGCCGCCTAGATTGCCTAGTAAGTAGATAAACTTCTGCATAATGGCTTGGTTGCCTTCAATTAGTTTGAATGCTGTAACAAAATATTAATATAGTTTGCAAAATTGCACAATTGCAAAAATACATACTTTTGTTAAAATTGAAAAGTGCTTTGATAGGTCCCAAGAAGAGCATACCAACCATCATAATGGGGAAAATGGAAATGGAATTGCCGGCCATATACATGATGAAAAGATTCATTGGAATTTGCTTGAGCGGAGCAAGTGCAATATCCCATGATTTTTTAACAATCAAATTACTGTCCACTTCCTGACTAGCTTCATTGTGAATGTGTCCCAAGTTAGCGTTGAAACCTGGCGGTAGAGATAAATCCCGATCGGGTTTGCTTCTAAAAATAATATAAAATCAATTTTACAAAACAAAATAAGACAAAGAAAATTCCATACTTAGCCGCAAAGTTTAGAGACCACTTGTGTCTCTGTTTGTGTGCCGACTTTGATAAATTTGAGTTGGTCGAAGACATTTTTTCTTCACAATAGAAATTAAATGAATAATGACAAGTGATACGGGGAATTGCTCGTCAATGCTTATGACAACAAACCTTGAGGGATTGTTCATAAAGGACATGCGAACAAGCGAACACGTGCCGTGCACTGGCAAAGCCTTTTGTAAAGCTGCTTTACTGAGTTTACTCAAAATTCAACACGATTGTCATACCTAAATTCATATTCTGTGTCCTTGTTAATGTGTCTACAGTTTCATATCTTCTGAAAAGATGGAGAATAATTCTCTTTTGATTGATGAGTCAATCGAATTGCTTAAAGAATTTAAGTCAAATTTGCTACCATGCATCTATTCAATCAAGAATTTATTAACAAAATTACAAAACAACGAACTTCCAATTGAAGATGGAATTTCTCTTTTTGATTTGAAAAATAAGATGTTTCTCAGTTATCTAATTGACTTGGTTCAAGTCGTTGGAACAAAAATGAATGGACGAAAACTGTCTGGGAATTCAGCTGTGGAAAGACTGGTCGAGGAACGAACAGTTTTGGAAAAGATTCGTCCAATTGAACACAAACTAAAGTATCAAGTGGACAAACTTATGAGGGTTCTCAACACGGGCACAATTGACCAAAGTGACCCAATGAATTTTAAGCCTGACTTTTCTAACCTCATGAACGAAGACGAAGGCGATGATGATGAAGAGGTTAATTTGGACGATGTCAACCGAGTCCCAGATGAAGACAATCAAATAGACTCAAAGAAGTCTAAAAGTGGCGTTTATGTGCCACCGCGTTTAGCACAAATGAAATTTGAAGACGAAGGAGATAGAAAAGTGAAAGCTTTGGAACGTGCTAAGAAGCGGGCTATCAACACTTCAATTATTAAAGAATTGAGAAGGGAATATGATGACGCTCCTGAAGAGGAATTTGGCTCATTACTACACCAAAAGAGTGGCATCGGCAAGTACCTAAAGGAGAAGAAACGATTCGAGGAAGACAATTTCATTCGCCTTAATTTAACGAAAAAACAAAAAGCTGCTTCTCGCAAGCTAGCCACTGTGAACACTATTGCCGATGATGTGACCAGATTCGAAGACATATCAGTGCTCAATATTAAGAATGCAAACGATTTTACTCCTCAGAAGCGGAGGAAGACAAAGCAATCGAAAAATAAGAATAAGAAAAAGTCTATAAAAAGACGAAAGCATTAGTTTCTTTACCAATTGTTTGCGCTTGTTTACGCATCATTGTTTACCCTATTACAGATTCAATAAATAAATTTGAACACTTAATTGGTTCATCTCCTTCAATTATCCTTTTTAGACCACAGAATCTCAAGTCTAAGGTCAATAACCAGAGAATGGCTCATTCATACATGATAGTTCTAAAGTATAAATGTTTGAGATGGGCATTGTACTTTGATTTGTGCCACTCTGGTCTCAATTGTTGCAACAAACTGTATTGTACCATTGGTGCAGAAGGCTACGCTGTAATGAAATACAATGAACTTGAACACAAGTGCATCATCATCATGTAAATAAAAGATCATGAGACCACATATGACGTTACTCAATGCGAATGTGCTTATGGAAATATCGCGAGGGTGTGTCAGTGCACACCAAACAAGCAGTCGAGACGGCAGCTACAACATCTGCACAACAAAGACTGTGAGCAAAAGTTCGTCTCTGTTCTGATCTCGTCTTTCGATCCGTCTCGGACCATTCGTGGCCAACTGCAAGCCACACTTTGCATCGAATTTCTTTGCTTGAGCGTTCCTTTTTCAACGATTCCTCATCAACTTTGGTGTTTATCTTCGAAAATCTATTGCTGCGCTTTGATACGCAATTTATTTCGCAAACTTGAGTATCAAACAAACAAGACAGGTGAGCATTCTTTGATTGAAAGTTTCATTGTTTATTAATTAATTGCTTTTGTTTTAGTATGTCTCGTTCCGAATCACCAGAAATGGAAATGGAGACTTCGCGTTCAAGTACTCCTTCCACCCCAACTACGCCATCTTTCCTTCATCCAATTGAAGGTATAGAACGTTTGAAGAAACTTTACCCATATACCGATGTTTCACTGCTTCCAAAGAATTGGTCCACAAAGGATAAGGCCAATTACATTATTCTTTCTGAAGATGGACTGAAAGTTCATTACAAAGGCACAGGAAAAACGCATAAGGATGCTGCTGCTGTTAGAGCTACTCATGCTATTCCTCAAAGTTGCTTGCTCTACTATTTCGAAGTAAAAATTATAAGCAAAGGTCGCGATGGCTATATGGGTATTGGTCTCGCTGCACAAGGTGTTAATAATCATCGATTACCCGGATGGGATAAGCAATCATACGGCTATCATGGTGATGATGGCCATTCGTTCAATAGCTCTGGCACTGGTCAACCGTATGGTCCTACTTTTACCACTGGCGACGTTATTGGTTGTGGATTTAACTTGATTGAAAACAAGTGTTTTTACACAAAAAATGGTTTGAATTTGGGAAATGCCTTTTCCGATTTAGCAGCTGTTCCTTTATTTCCTACTGTTGGTCTGCAAACTCCTGGCGAAGAATTAGAGGCAAACTTTGGACTTGAACCATTTATTTATGACATTGAACAAGATATGATAGCTTTAAAGAAACGAATAACAGAGTCCATTAATACTTTCCCTGTAAATCATGCTGAATGGCAACCTATGCTCCACTTTTTAGTTCAATCGTGGCTAATTCACAATGGTTACTGCTCTACCGC
Source organism: Rhizoglyphus robini (assembly GCA_023373905.1). Taxonomy (NCBI): domain Eukaryota; kingdom Metazoa; phylum Arthropoda; class Arachnida; order Sarcoptiformes; family Acaridae; genus Rhizoglyphus; species Rhizoglyphus robini. Next base: position 2,896,797 of record JAKIJQ010000007.1, on the reverse strand, counting down.
ACAAGTTTTCTCCGAGTCTACACAGATTCCATTCAAAGAAAATATTCAAAATATCAAACAACGACTCAAGATACAGCAGTTTGTGCTTTGTGGAAAAATTGGCGAGGCTATTTCACTCACTAATCGACTGTACCCTTCGGTCCTACAAGACAATCCCAACTTATTGTTTTCACTCAAATGTCGGCAGTTTATTGAGTTTGTATGCGGACACGATGTTGCCAGTTACGAGTCAACCAATGGAAACGATTGTAATGGAAATTCGGAAACCAAGATGGACATTGATTTGAGCCCAGAAGAAGAGAATGGTGAAAATTTGGTCGAACCTGATTTTTACAACGAAAATCATAACTCGAATTCTAACCACAGCACCAATGAAGTGGCAGCGCTTTTGCTCTTTGGCAAAGAGCTAAATGCTTTATCCAAGAAACTAATGTCCGAACACGGCTATAATGAGACTAACAAAAAAATGCTTGAAGAAGCATACCACATTGTGGCTTATAATGATCCAAATGATTCCCACCTGCACGCAAGTCTCACATTTTTAGATCGTGAAACTGTATGCCAGCAACTGAACAATGCCATTGTGAATGTAAGTTCTGGTTCACAAAAAGTGCCCATTGAAACGGTAATCAAGCACACGAAAGGTCTCATTACCCTCAACAGCCAGTGTGGAGCGTGGATATTAGAAAAATTGTAATTTAGTAAAATCATCGACTTCTATGCTGTATTTTATTATTATATATATTTTGTATTCATTTTGATAACTCGCAACAAACTATAACTATGTTTAATTATATAATTAGTAATCCGTTTTAATAATAATAAACTCATTATTTAAAGACTTCTTTCTTTTGGTAGAAAATTGAATTAAATCTCTGAGTTCGATCCAGCAGAGATTGCTCATTTAGTGTTTTCTTAATAAACATTACGTCCACTTCAGGGAATTTCTCTTGCAAATAGTCCAAGTCGAGATTGTCAAATCTTTTCATTAATTGACGACAGTAGAAAGCCTTTTTGAAGGTGGAACCAAAAAGTTTATTCTGTTTGATTTCCCTCAATTTCCGATTAAAATTGGTCACATCTTGGCCAAAACCAGGGGCATTCAGTTTGCGCCATCCACTGTTCATCCAGTAAGGAATTAAATGCTCCGAGCAGGCAATCCTAAAATTAGATGAAAATTAAAATACATAGAATAGTTAATAACGCCAGTTACCATCGCCATCGGCCAAAGATATCCTTTCTGAAAGCCTTTCTCCTGGAAACATACTGACTATCGCCAACTTCAAGATCCCAATAAGCGCGATTTCTCTCCATTACCACATCTTCAATATTCTTCATGCTTTCTTCCACTTTATCAATTCGTTCTGGACTTGCCATATTTTCAGTATCGTCACTTGCAGCTTCTTGCATAGTCATTAACATATTTCTTTCTTTATACAAAATATACCACAACTTATGCAAGTCTTGGTTACTTTTAATTCGTAGTTCATCCTTTCGCCAACTTCTTCCTGTTAAAAAAAATATAACAAACCGAACATCACAAATGTGGAAATACCTGATTTCACTTCGCTTTTGCCCCAATTTTCTGTTAGGTCGAAAAAATCCATTAAACGCTTTGAAATTTGCTCCGAGATGGTACTATTTTGTTTTAGTTCATTTTGATTCACTTGTTCCTTATGGGCAATTTCACTAAAGTATGCAACTGATGTTCGATATAATCTTGCGTGGACATTATTCTGACTAGTAGATAATAAGCTTGAAAGCGAAATTCGGAAAACTTTCAGCATTTTGGGAGTACCAATAAATTGTCAACAAGAACCACAAGTTGTAGCCGTAGCCGAGGAAAACAGTCACATGGGTTTGTTCACTAACATATTGCAAAACCAGAAGGCAGCACTAGAAAATCATATCAAATTTTTCAAACTCAAAACATTCAACTTATAACCTATAATTTACAATTAATTTAATAATAAACGCATTTTTATTGTTCTTACCAAACATATCTCACTGAATTTCCCAATTATTCTTGGCATAGAGATATCTAAGATATCATATCTTTGTTTTATGTTGTTTTATGACAATTAATGCAAACGTCATCGATGAATAGGACAGAACGGTCAATCATGCTTCATGCATTGCATGTCTAGCACGCTAAATTTGACTTGAGCTTTTCGTTTGCATCTTTTGGTCAAACATTTTCTTTGTTCGCGTGAAACTTGTTAATTTTAAATCTTGAAAATGGCAGATAAATTGGGCGATATGATGGGACGTTTCGGTAAAGCACCATCGGGTGTTGGTTTAGGTGTCAAATTGTTGCTTGCCGCCGGTGGTCTTGGGTACGCCGCAACTCAATCTGTCTATACAGGTACAAACTCATGATATTTCTCGATATTTTAAAATTCATTTATCTTATTTAGTTGAGGGTGGTCATCGTGCAATTGTATTTAGCAGAATTGGTGGCATCCAAAAGAATGTTTACTCGGAAGGATTGCATTTTCGGTAATTAATTTGAATGTTAATTCGCTTTTTATATATTTTTTTCAAATATTTAGCATTCCCTGGTTCCAATGGCCGATTATTTATGACATTCGTTCAAGACCAAGAAAGATATCCTCTCCTACTGGTAGTAAGGATCTTCAAATGGTCAACATTACACTTCGTGTTCTTGCTCGACCTGATGCCATCAAATTGCCTCAGATTTACCGTGTCTTAGGAACTGACTACGATGAGCGTGTCTTGCCGTCTATTTGCAATGAGGTTAGTTTTTTTTGTTTTTATACTTTACATTAATTTTCAAATTATCTTAGGTTTTGAAAAGTGTTGTTGCCAAGTTTAATGCCTCGCAACTAATTACACAGCGTCAACAAGTTTCTCTTTTAGTTCGCAAACAGCTAATTGAACGGGCCAAAGATTTTCATCTTATTTTGGATGACGTATCCCTAACAGAATTGAGCTTTAGCAAGGAATATTCGGCTGCTGTTGAGTCGAAACAAGTAGCTCAGCAAGAAGCTCAAAGAGCCGCTTTTACTGTTGAACAAGCTAAACAGGAAAAACAACAGAAGATTGTTCAAGCCGAGGGTGAAGCCGACGCTGCTCGAATGATATCCTTTTCACACTATAATAATTTAAATCTATTTGAATTTATTGGTCAAATGATGAATTATGGCTTATTTAGTCTAACCAGACTAAATATTTTTAAATTTGATTTAGGGTCTGGTATCTTGGCATTAGATAGTTAGAAGTTATTTATCAATGCTGTAAAGGACAGACTAAACAAACTGTCATCTGAACACCACTAAAAAGCTAGTTTAATTTTAATGATGTTCAATCGACAAACACTTCTTCTAGGGAATTAACTAAACGTGATATTTTTTCTTTAGTAATCTGATGACCATTTTTAATGACATTTTAATTTTTACTTTTGCAATTGTTTCCTTAACTTTTCATCTTACTTAGGTGAGGCCATTATTAAAAATCCAGGTTATCTAAAACTTCGAAAAATTCGCGCTGCTCAGGCTATTGCTAAAACTGTAAGTGTTGCTTTTTATTATTAATATTCTCTGGAATGTCAATTTATTTTCTTTTATAGATCTCTCAAGCCCAGAACCGTGTTTATTTGGATGCCCAATCTCTACTGCTTAACATTTCAGAGAAGGATTTCGATATTAAAACGGGTCAGATCCAGGGCAAGAAATAAGTGTCTTACAACCATTGATTCTTCTGTACTATAATTTGAAAGTTGAATTACTTTTTGTAGTGTTAAATAAGTTAGATATCTCTATTGTTTAGAGAGCTTTATTATTTGAAAAATCCTAATAAACTATTAGTTTGTACTGCACATTTAAGAATTATGAATAAGGAAATGCCAAATAGAAAATTGACTGATTTTAAATTTAAGAAAATTATGCATTTGGATGGAGTTGATTTGCAATGGTGGCAGCATTACTTGGTGAATTCTCGTTGTACCGGTAAACCGGCCAAAAATTAAGAAAGCAAGATTTCTATGTTTTCATTTGATTTGGAGTGTAACTTTGGCTTGGCCAAAATGTTGCTCGAGTCAAGCTGGCCCAATTGGCATATGTCCTTTTGAACAAATTCCTTTGACCCATGATCGAAAAAACAGCTCATGTCACTACAGTTAAGCACGGTTGCACCAACACTACTTCGTCTTAGAATCATCGACTTCACCAGAGCCCATTTGTTCTTTATGGGGTCATAGCACTCCACCGTATTGAGACTGTTGCTTCCGTCATTTCCTCCCAAGGAATAGAGCAGGCCATTTACCTGAACCAAATCATGAGTGCTCCTGTCAGGAAGTAATTATTAAATAAAAGCTGCTCATAAGTTCTAGAGTACATACCTCCTGCTATGCATTGAAGCCACATTTTCCCAGCCATTCTTCACTGGATCATACCTTTCCACACTATTCAAGCAGAGGGTGCCGTCATTTCCACCGGTCACATATAGTTTGTTGTTAAGAGCGATCACGCCACAGCTGCTTCGGCGATTGATCATTGGTGACACACCTGACCATTTTCCTTCCTATGGAAACTAAACATTAGACTATACCTCTATTTTAGTAACACTCACTCTAGGATCGTAGCGTTCAACCGATGCTAAATAGTTAGCCCCATCATAACCTCCAACAACATAGAGACATCCATTCATTGCAGCAAGTCGGCAGTATCGCCGTTTTATTTCCAAACATTGGACAGAAAACCAGGCTGAAATCAACGGGTCAAATCTTTCCACACTACTCAAACATGAAGAACCTAAATAAAAGTAAATAAGTATAATATTGAATTGATAGGCTGAACAAATTTACCGTCATAGCCTCCCGCGGCATAAATAAGACCATTCATTTCTGAAACTCCCAGACAACTTCGTTTAGTGCCCATACTTACAGTTTGATTCCAGGCGTTAGTTAGAGGATCGTAGAACTCAACAGAAGACAAATCCTTTGTGCCATTGTAGCCTCCAATTGCATAGATATGACGATTGATTGAAGTTATTCCCGCCCGAGAACGTTTTTGGTTTGTTGATGTAATACTTGCCCAAGAGTTATCGCGAGGATTATAAAATTCACACTCGCTGTGAATTGAAAACAAAGAACCGCCTCCGATGACAAAGATAAACGGTTCCAACCCTTCGGGATTTCTTTGTTTGGTTCTGGGAGAAAGTATTTCCGCTCTTTCTTCAGGACACAGATGATACCGCATAGCTTCAATTAACAAATCCTTAGCTTCTGAATTTTTTTGAACTAGACTTTCATCCACTACTTGATTGACAAGAAAATTTCGGGCAATTAAGGGCAACCGAACATGACTTAATAAAAGTGCAAAATGTGTTTGTCGGTTCAAAATATCGTTCTTGACCCACCGAATGACTGCATTGTATACTGTTTCTTCATCACTCACATTGAGTTGATTGTTCGAAACGAGTCCATTGATCTCATCGAATGAAAGTGATACAAACTCGTCGGTCATTGATACCTCTTGAAAATTATCCAGTGCATATTTATGCGATGTAACTTGCAATTCTTCACAAGAATGTGTATCCGCAAAGTTGCGAATGCCCAAACAGTTAGAAGGGTGCAGCTGGCGCAGTAAGAAACTGCAACAAGCATCACGAATAACTGATATTTGCAAAAGACTTGCAGCAGGAAGCAAATTCTGTACATTATCTTCCCTGATCGAGATTCTTCCAGTGTAGGCGTACTCCACCAATAAACGAAGTGCAGTTGGGTCAACTGCATGAATTTCTACTTTGGACATGCTTTTCTCCAGCATTTCATCTGTTGGGATCATATTCGTTTGAATTAGTGAGATCACTTCAAATGACTTACGGTTGAACATGGCATTAAAGTAAGCACTAGTTGCAGCAAGCACCACTTTGTGGGCAACAAGATCGGTGCCACACACTTCCAAAGTGATATCGCAGAGTTGACCAGTCTTTCGCATTTCATTCATAGCACAAAAAGCTGTCTGAAGGTGGCTCGCATTGTCGAACATTATTGGCGAGAAACAGATGTTTTCTTCGATTTGTGGTAATGTTTCCATGAGGAGATTGTTGGACCGTGAGGATTCCACCTCAAGCAAGCCAAGGCAATAATGGCGCCAAATCGATTTGCGCTTTGGCACGGCACTTCGTACGGAGTGAGAGCACGTTTTCACTAGCTCTTTTGCTTGGTGCCTTTTGCGTCATGGAAACCAATGAAACCGCCTATATAAAGCTTTCTCTGTTCCATTCCTGGATGGTACTCTTCTTCAATGTGACTTGCCTAATTGTCTATATACTTCGAAGATAATAAATTAGTGTCTAGACCAAGAGAATAAATTCAACATTTACCATTCTGCAAGGAAATTACTTTCAGTAAGGCGGTGTCCCTTCATTTGCACAATGCCAGAACCGCAAATGGCTCAATTCAAGGTGAATGTCCTGCAATTCTCTCTAGTCGTAATCTATTTCTCCGAAGAGTAATTTCGAAACGGGAAATGAAACAAACAATGTATTGGTCGCCATTATATAGCGCTAATAGTTCGGGCAAACATAGCCTATGCATACAATGTGCGTTTGCAATAAAGCAACCAGACCTTTGCCAAATGGGTTTCCATTAATAATTGATCGTTGTTACGTAATGGTAACATGCTCTCGACAACACTTCTGTCCACCCATCAAGAGCCTCTTAAGAAACGTTCAATTTGATTGGAGCACGCGTCATATGAACTATTTCGACTAACTGAATCTTCCGACTATTTTGACTACATCCTCGCTTCGTTACCAAAACAACAATCGCATGTTGTCACACATCAGTTGAATTGTTTTCAAAAGTTATTTTTTATCCCAATTGAAATCACTAGAAATGAAATCTAAATCCGATACTGAGACATTGGAATATCAGGACGATCTCCAGTTTCAACAGAAAAGCAATTTTTCTAATCCCAGATATTTTTCCCTCTTTTCTAAAGATTCCAATCTTGAGTATGTTGTTATTTATTTATTTGTTTATATACGATTCAATTTAATTTATTTGTCTGTGTTTTTATGTTATGCTCTTAGGAATGTTCTCAAATACATTGAAGATCAGACTCTTGAAGATGGATTTGATAAAGTTTGCGTTGTTTCTATTATTGGACGATCTGTAATGAATTGCATGAACTCCAAGGCTAGTCTTATTGGAAATTTAATCGGGCAAAATACTTTTTTCCCACAAGTCGGATCAAAGACAACTCTTTTTGAAACTAATGTGAGCTATACTTAAGCAATAAATCTTACTGGTTGATTGTTTGTAATTTATAATTTGTTTAGTTTGCTCAAATGGATGGTTATTATGACACAAGCAATCGAATTATATTCCTTCATTTAACTTCAACGTCTGATTCGTGGTCTTTGACTACTCTATATAAAGACATTCAAAAACAATTTTTTGAAAAGGTATTTGATTCAATTTTAATTATTATGAGTTTAATTATGAGTTTTAGAGCTTCCTCAATCAATGGCCAAATTTGCTAATTGATTTACTTAAATCGCTCATCTTGATATTCCATATCAGCAATTTTGTCATTGTATCAAGCCAAACTCCACGATTTGATATAAGCTGCATCAACATGTTTCGAATAATAGATTCACTTCGAGTAAAACTGCAGCCATTTGTCTCTGAAATGCTTCAATCAATTTCTGGTTTGCCTTCTTATTGGATTAAATCTGGCCGGTTGTGTGTTCCCCAGCTTTTGTTTACTTTTGAGGCTTATGAAGGTTTTGAATATATTAACAGCAAAAATGTTCATTTTTATGTGAAACAATTAGAAGATCAAATATTGAGAGTTTTACGCAAAAGTCGTCTTATTTCTTCAATCAATTCAAACTCTTTATTTACAATTTCATCAACAAGTCCATTTGTATTTATTTCTACATCAAACCCTACAATTCGAGATTACAACGCTTTCTTTTTTGAAAAAATATTTGATCGATGCAATAACGAAGATACATATGAAAACACTTATGCCGCAAAATATTTTTCATCCAACAAGTGTAATCAAATATTTCTTAGCTTTTTTCTGCCCCACATTAATTCCATCTTCTCAAAAACAATTGATGATGTTAATGTAAAGCAACATAATGCATCTTTTAGTGAATTGGCAAAAGTAACAAGTTTATTCAAAGTTTTGATTGCTTTTAAGGAGCTTATTTTTGCTCAAACATATCCTTCAATTAGTTCTGAGAAATCAAAAAATTTACAGAAAATTTTTGATTCGCTCTTTTCAACGCTAGATATTGACACTCGCTTTTCTGAAGGAAGATGCAACAAAATGGTGATGAATGCTGTTTCTTATTATCAAGAGAATTTACCTTCACATTATACGCGAGAGACTCATGAACGCAAACTAATGCTAACCTTGCAATATTTTACCGTAAATGCAAGAGGTCCCGCTATTTACAAATACATCAAAATGATTCAAAATGAATGTGATAAAATTTGGAAAAGCGGTCGAAAAATGTGCGAAGAACTTAGTTTGACTGGAAATTATTGCATTCACAAGGTCCACCGTCTTCCACATGATGACTACATTGAACCTGTATATGAAAATGATCCAGAGAACGCACCGAAAAATATACCTATCATGCTTCACGCTAGCATGGCTAAAATTATATCAGCTTGCAATTGTGGAAGGCGACAAGCAGGCCGAGAGGATCCTTTCTCGGTTAAAGCTGCAAATTATGATTTTTATTTAAAAATGAAATTCAAATGTCATACTTGTCGTCACATAAGCCAGTTCAAATTTCCTGTTTACGATAATTTTGATCTAGACAATTTGAGCTCCAGTCAAAATATGACTTTTAAAAGCGAAAATCGCGACAGTCCATTAATGAAGAGTCTAAATGAAACCGCCTTTTCTCAAGATGATCTCGGTGACGATATTCAAAAAAACGAAATGGATGTTGACGATACACAAGCACAGGATGTCTTAAGCGGCGAGAATTTGTCCAATAACGACGATTTGCTCGAATCTCTACTAGAAAATAATGAGGAAAATTATATTGTTACTTGTGCGAGTTCCGACAAGAATGATACGAAGGGAGAGGATAATAGTGATAAAGATGTTCTTTCCAATGACAAGTCTGATTTCTTAAAGAACGAACTATTCCTAACACAGTCTACCGAAAACGAAGAATTTGGAGATAAACAATTTTCTAGTGAAGAAGAATTCAATAGCGACCCAGAAATGAATCGATCGTCTGGTTCGAACAAAAATCGTGCCAATCTTGATGTGTCAACTCTTCCGCCAATGATTCATACTTTATGTCCCCCAAATACACCTGCTCGTTTCTCTTCCTGGTCATTAGTCTGTTTGGGTTCATCCAGCATTTATTCTCACAACTTAGGCATTCAAGACCAGCAAGGTTTTATTAATGGTTCAAACTATCTTCTTCCGTGGAATGTAACTGTGATGCTTCAACACGCAAAGAATATGCCCCCTCTATGGGAAGGAAAACGTCCTCCGGGAATTAAACATAAGAAAACCCTAAAAGGTTTTATTTATTTTATAAATCTATCCTAATCTAATCAAATTTATTTGAATTATAGACGGAACTCAATTTACTGTGAAAATTTTTATAGGGGTTGAATATGAATGTTTACGGGGACATCGTTTTATTTCTTGTGGGCCTGATCAAATATTAAAAACCAACTCGAACATTTTTCCCGAGACTGCGAACCAAATAGCCACAAGTGATATGCCAATTTACATGCATTGTATATGCAGGTGAGTTTTGTTAGACATTGTTCTCATTAAACTTATACGTTATACTTTATACGTTAATTAACTTCCAATTATAGTCGACCAGGCAAACCGCCAACCATTGCTCAACTAATGCGAATTCATATTGTCACTCCAAAAGCGCCAATTCATGTGACACTAAAGCCTTATGTTCAAATGACTCCAAATGCCAGTCCCCTATTTTACCCAGGAAATACCGAGCCTATCAATTTGACTCAATCGAGCTATTGGGTATTTCGTTTTCCAATGATATATGAAGCCGACAGCCCATTCTGTTGGCCAAAAGAACCAGCATCTTATTGTCGTCTATTGAAAAATTGTTATGGCATTGCAGATCTTGTAACTAAAGTGAAAGACTTTCAGAAAGTTTGAAGAACCAAATTATAAAATGAATTATAATTAGTAGTAATTATACTGTATGTTTGTGTCATGGTTCATGTTTATGTAGTTGGAAAGAGCAAATAAAAGCACGTCTAATTCTGTACAGGTTTGCACAAGGCACATTAGGCAACAGTAAGTCAAAGAGACGAACTTTATATGTGCGACTTAACATTCAATTGGCGGTTCTACAAACATACATCGATATGAAAGCTTGCTTTTTGTGGCGAAGCCTTCTATGGATGCGTCACTCGGAGTCAGTGGCTGCAGTCAGCTGTGCGGCAGCATGTGACGCACTGAGGCAATCCTCGGCTGGCACTGGCAGACAAGCCTGTCTCACAAGCGCACTGCTTTAACTCGCTGTCATGTGATTTCGCCTTGAAAAGCTCTCTCGTGCCCTTCACTGCTCTATTCGGGTTGCCAACAGTTAGTGAATGAACCACTTTTGCAATAGCTTGACATATTGCACGAATCGCGCTTTGTTGTGTTGTGTGTTGTGTTTGCTTACGAACTGAAACCTGCGCAACAATGGCTTGAATTCTTCAACAACAACACTTCCACAATGACACAAGATAACGTTCACTGTAAAAACATTGGCAGCTTTCCTTTCTTTTGTGTACTTATTTTTGCCAACTTGATGTAAGATGTTCAGAAAATAAGATTACTTTCTCTGCGTTGATAACTATAATTGCGTTTTCAATTTTGAATTGCGTCAACATTGCTTGAGTGTAGATCTACCAAATTGGTTTCTCGTTTTGCATTACTTTACCTGAATCGCTAGTCTCTCCAGTCTAAATAAAGATGGAGTCCCCGCAAATGTCCGACCGTGCAAGTCAATTTGTCAAATCTCAGTTGGACCAAGTCCGTTTTTGGCTTGTTCATTGTAGCGAACATGTTGGAGCGATGCTCTCTGCCAAGGACAGCGATACAAATTCGCAAGACAAGCCTGATGACTCACTCAACTTGGTTTCCAATTTTGAATCCTTTTTGGTTGAGTTTCAAAGTCTACTCATATGGGAGAACCCGTACAACTCTGCATTTGCACTGACCATGTTTACTTGTTTCTATTGGTATACTGATTGGTTTATCTTCACAGTGGGTGATTTGTCTTTTTTATCATTTTCTAGGTTGGTCGTAATGTGGAGTCCTCGCATCTTCTCTATCATCGCTATTATTTTCTTCTGTTATCACTTTTATGAAATGTGGACAAGATATGTGTGGCCTGAAATTAGAGGTAATCACCATTTTATCTTTTATATTCATTTATTGTAGCTTGGTTGTATTTATTTTATAGTGCCCTCAGCCGAAACCAAAGAAAAGTAAGTCTTTTCAACGACCAATAATCAAATGGTTACAATTTCTGAGAAAAATATGTTTACAAAATTAATCAGTATAATTAATGAGATTAATGATTTAGATTTGACTATAATTCCAACTAGTCAATAGAATTATATTATTATTCTCTTCAACATGTTCATTATTAATGAATTTAATGATTAGATTTGAATCGCATTAATTTCTTAGTTTGAAAGTTGATTTATTATTTTCTGCTAAATGATAGTTTTTTTCGAAGGCTATATTTTATTGAGTCACATATTTTTCTTTGTAAGAAAGTCCCTAAGTCACTATTCTCTAAACATGACTAATTGAATTTACCAATTGTTGTTTAATTTATTAATTAGTTGGACTTCAGTTAATCCCAACGTTTTGAGTGCCCCAGAGATTCAAACTTATTTGGAAAAATTGAAAAATTTGTTTGTAATTTTCTTTGGTGAAATTGCTGATTTGCGACGTCGATCTCATGGTACTTTCTGCTTTATCTCGATATCTCTTTTGTTGGTTTTTTATTATCTCGGCCGAAACATTCCCGGGGTGATTTTTGTTTACTTTTTTGGTAAGATGAATTTTTTATTATCATTGATTATTAATGTCTACATTTAAATATCCTTTTTAGCAATCTTTCTTTTCCTTACTCCTGGATTCTTACTACATGTATTGCCCAATCATATGCTTGATGCCATTATAGACTATTGCAATTCATTTGTTGCCTCTACTTCACAGGAAAATGATAAAATCATCAATTTAGAAAACAAGGATCTCGATCAGGAAAAAAATATAAAAGAATTTACTCCTGACCGGAGCGAAAGTCCTCGTTTCAATAGTCAATTTTATGAAAACTTTTTTGCTAGCGGAAAGTCAAGTACTTCCACTTCAGATATCTCGGATGACTTTGAAATAATATCAGAAACAGACTTAGGCGAAATGAATTTCAAATAACTGTTACAAATTTGAATGAAGAACTTTTTAAGGTACCATTTAGAGATATTAACGCTTGACTGGTTGAAAACTCGATTTTAGATGGGAAATGTTTCACTTGTCGCATCACTCATTGTACATACTTCTTATCCAATAACTTCCCTTTGAAACGTCGATTAAGGTCGATCCATCCAAAGTGTGTAGCTAATTTGAATTTGAAATTCGAATAAAGATATGTTTGATAAGGCACTAATCAGCAAAGAAGACCGTTGTCACCTCTAACTCTGCTAGTGGATGAGGCTCCTCATTGCATTCATTAGTTCGCGAAATAACTGTTTGTTCACAAGAAGGGAGAGTTCATGTGGAACAGAGGCAAAGCACAAACATGTAACGAGAGCAGCACAATCAGTGCATTTGCAAATATCACCTAGGTGAGTGTTGGCAGCTAACAATGTATGATGTCGTGCTCATTACGGATATGCACATGGTGCATCGAAATGGGAGCAAGATGGTAATCACCACTGCACACTGAAGCAACACAATCTGCCAGGTTATCGCTCATACGGTGACTGACTTGACACGGTCACCTTTTGTCACCAGCGCATCGACAACAATAGCTCTGTTGCATGTCAGCTCGTTATTGGTTCATTATTGCCACTAGTGCAGACAACACCGACAAAAACGGCAACAACCTGAGATAATAGCAAACTTGGTCATTGGAGATGTGCTCTCATTTGGGCACTGCGATCTCTGATCACTGATTGCAGTCCATCAGTGGCCACCACACTGACCTGCCTTCCTCGTTGGCTAGCGGTGACATTGACCAGGTCAGGCTGACAACATTGTGAGATGAATGTACCGCAAGTAATAGTAGTGGGAATAGTAGTGGACTACAAGCAGAGGGACCATAGCTTACCGCTCAGGTAGACGATCAACTATCGTCGAACACTCTCCACCCGCGCGCAGTCCCACTGACTGACTGCCTTGGTGAGTGGTCTGTGCCTGTGCGTCGTTGGTCGAGTGATGACAGTCTAGTGGAGAACATGCATTGCTCATCATTGCCTCAAATGTGTTGATCTATTGAGGCACTTCTCGCAACTAATTGTAATTGCCTCGAATCCGTCCTAGTCCCTTTGGTCCTAAACCAAAATGACTCCCCGTGGCGTGTTTATATTGGCAATCTAATCGGCTCTAAACAATCGATATGCCCTTCTCAGTGAAACGCTCGTCATGTACAATAATCATCAAATGAAGCCTTCATCTCTCGTGTGCACTCACAATCCTAATCACTACTTTAATTGCTGCAGACCTATCTGCGGGCAAGAGTCAACCCCCACTTTTCAAAATGCAGCTGCAAATAATATATCATCAAGAATGATCACTCGATCCATTAAGATACGCGGAAAAAACAAATATTCAAAATTTAAACTATTTGTGAATTACTAGACTCAAATTTTGCTTTGCCATTCTATTTTGTGTTGTTTTACTAGAACCAACAAAACTATTCCAAAATGGTGAAACGAAGTCCACGTGTTATATTCTTTTACCTTCTTGTTCCTGCCGTTTTTGTAATATTTATCTACTCTTTTATGTTTGCCAAATTTTCCAATCTAAGTCATCTTCGTGTTAACTATCGCTCTCAAGTCCCCATTTCCAATGACGCCTTTAGAACAGTCGGCGAAAATATATTTGAAACTTATATGCCTTCACTAGGACCGTTTACCTCGAATGTATCATCTGAAATAATTATCAATACCATCGATGACTATTTGAGCCTAGATCTCAATCCAAATGACACAAACTTCTGGTCTTCAAAACTTGATCGGCGTTACCAAGAATTGATTGCCGAAAATGATAGTCAGTCACAACCTCACTTTCCCTTGAAAGTAAGTGATACTTTACATATAATATGCATTTGATGTGTAACAGTTATAACAGTTAGCCTTTTGCATTAAAGATTTTGCTTTTGCTTGATTCATCACCCACATTTGGCCGTGATTTTAATCAGTTTTCCGGATCGTCTTTTTATCGATATATATGACTAACAGTTTCTCTTAGCATTTAACCGTATAATGTAATTTATACATATGTATTCATGTGGGCGCCACAACGAGTTTTTGTTGTTTATGTTAATTTGATCATTTTGTTGCTTAATTTTGAGAACTTTTAATATAACTATTCAAGGTCAAAATATGTATATTTTAATGTTAAATTATTATAGAAAAACAAAATTATTTTATACACTAAGATAACTTTAATGCATTCGAAATTTAACTTACATTTTTTTAATTAAAGGTTATTATCATACCTCACTCTCACAACGACCCAGGATGGCTCAACACCTACGATCAATACTTTTACCGTTACACTTACTACATCTTAGACAACATGGTAAAGAATTTGGCTAAATATCCAAATATGACCTTTATTTGGCCTGAAATGTCATTTTTTTCTCGTTGGTGGGACAGGTAAGCCCAACATTCTAACTTGAGAGTTTAGTTCATGATTTGTTGTATTCCTTTAGATTGCCTTCTGATGCTGCTAAAAGAAACCTGAAAAGATTACTTAAAGAGTCCAAATTCGAAATTGTCACCGGTGGATGGGTTATGACAGACGAAGCACCAACCCATTATTTTGACATGCTCGATCAACTGATTGAAGGACATCAATTTTTAAAAACCACCTTGAACTACAGTCCACGCAACTCTTGGTCAATCGATCCATTTGGCCATAGCAGCACTTTTCCATATTTGCTGCAAAAATCTGGCATATCTAATATTTACATTCAACGAACTCATTTTGCATGGAAACGTTATTTGTCCGAAACCAGATCTCTTGAGTTTTTCTGGCATCAATTTTTTCAGAATGTTTCAAGTGATTCTTTAAAACCTTTAATGTGTCACATGTCTCCACTTGATTTGTACAGTTACAAGTATGCATGTGGTCCCGATTATAAGACTTGTTTAGAGTTTGATTTTCGCAATATATTTGGAGAATCATCTGAGTCAACAGCAGTTCCTCTCAACAGTACAAACATCGAATCAAAGGCACACAAAATATTGGAGCAATACTCGAAGCTTGGTTCGTTATTTGCACACAACGTAGCTTTGGTTTTGCTTGGAGACGATTTTCGATACAATTTCGACATTGAGTGGCAACAGCAATACAGTAACTACAATATGTTGATGAATTATGTCAACTCGAACGGAGATAAATTCAACAAGGCACAAATACAATTTGGCACTTTGCAGACTTATTTTGAAGCTGTCAATGAACGATTGCCTATCGAAGGAAATAACTATCCGTCGCTTTATGGTGATTTCATGCCTTACGCTGACGTCTATGTGAACTCTGTGCCTAACTACTGGACTGGATATTACACCACCCGACCATACTACAAATGTTTAAGTCGAGAATTACAACATTGGTTGCGCTCAGCGGAAATACTATACTCTTTGAGCCGAAATCATCTACGGGCTCACTTAGGCTCTTCAATTAGTGCAATTTTGGATAAGGATTACATCCAAATTACAAATGCTCGACAAAATTTGGCTCTCTTTCAGCACCACGACGGAATAACTGGCACATCAAGGGACTTTGTCATGGAGGACTATGGTCGACGTATGAGCCACTCGATAAGTAACATGATGGAAGTGGCCGCTTTGTCTATTCAAATGCTCAATGCAAACAATCTTGATAAGTTCGACAACATCAGTAAGCCTTTCATTTATTCGCATTTACACAAACCAAGTTGGAATAAATTTACCGAGAAACATATTTTAAGAATACCCGCAGACGATAACGGGCTCAAATTAATAGTTTTTAATTCACATCTTCAAAAGAGGACAGAATCAATCAGAATCTTAGTGGAAGACCCGTTTGTGAAGATAATCGACATTGAAAGTAACTCAAAAGTTGACTTTCAAATTAATCCCATCTTCAATAACCATGTCTTATCGTCCAACGTTTTCGAACTTCAATTCACCGACATCTTTTATCCTTTATCATTAAAAAATTATAAAATACTGACAACTGTGGAAAACATTCCATCCAAAGTAAAAATAGTTCAATTCGATGATAGACCAAGCGCTGAAGAGGGAAAACAAGATCACACTAACGAAGCTTTTCTTTTCGAAAAATCTTCCACACTATCATTGCAGAATGATTTGATGCAAATCGATTTTGACAAATCTGGCTTTATCGACAGAATTCACTTCAAAAATACCAACACATCACAAAAAGTGGAAATGTCTTTTGTGGCATATAATTCTGAACCAAGTGAAAGTGGAGCATATTTGTTCAAGCCGAGTAGTAAAAGTCCAACAACAAAAATTTTTCTATCGAGCGTTCCTAAATACAATTTACTCAAAGGAAAAATCAGCTCGACGCTTATCGTTAACTACACCGACATTGCTTATTCAGTCACATTATACAACTCACGTTCTCCTGTTGGCGCTGCTGTGGAGCTCAAATTGATGGTCAATCTTGAAGACAATGCAGCATATAACGACAAAGAAATTGTCCTTCGACTTAAGACTCCAATTCGGAATTTCGTGAATAAAAACAACAAAAAATATCGAACTTTCTTTGTAGACTCGAATGGCTTCCAAATGGTGCAAAGATTCTTCGTGGAAGAGACCGGAGTGGAAGGCAACTACTACCCAATGACAACGGCCATCTTCATAGAAGATCTTTCCTCTAGGTTGACTCTTCTTTCTTCGAGTTCACACGGAGTGACTTCTCCTGCAGACGGAACAATCGAAATTATGCTTGACCGGCGAATCTTGGAAGACGACAAACGAGGCCTAAGCCAAGGAATTACCGATAACTTGCCTGTGGAGTTATCTTTTTGGCTTGTGTTCGAGCATTCCGAGTTTGCTCACTTGTCTAGTGATTCAATTGCTGCATTGTCTCCTTTGGCGGACGCTTTGCTACTTCAACTGAACTATCCCTCGGTTATCACGTATTCATACAAGAGCGACCGCGAAATCGGAACGAAAGAAACTACTAGTTACTTCACAAATCGATACCTGATTGCACCGAACCTGTTGTGCGAATACTTTCTACTCAACTTGCGTACTTTGCCCGGACACAATCACTTTTCGCGTCCTTCTAATTCGAGCCTGTTGCTGTTGCACAATCGAGCTTCGTTTAAATCCAAGTGGCAGCCACTCTACCCACTGAGCCAATGTGATAACAATTCCACTGTCCTCTTTAACCAGGGCCTTCACTTATTCAATGGGCTCAAAATGTCGTCCATTAAAGCCTCTTCGTTGACCGGATTGCACTCCAAACAAAGTTTGCATTCTCTTTCTCAAGTTAAAGTGAATCTGTTCGAAATTAACTCATACAATCTTACCTTTGGCTAGCTGTGATTGAGCGGTGCATATTTCCGAGCTTTTCTGTACAAAACCAACAACTTCTAGGTCATTGACTAATTACGACTGTCCATATTTATTGTTTGTTTCATTTTATCTGTATTGTTATTATTAAAATAATATTATTAATATTATCAATTTGCTATTTGAATATAGCTTCTCTAAAGAATAGCTTCTTGACTAAAGCAACCTTTTTTTAAATCTTAAACTATTGCAAACTGTCACCATTTGTGACATTGAGGAAACCAACTTGTGCCATCCTATTGACAGCTCTGCAATTCTGTTCCGTTGGTCATAACCTATGGGTGAGTTGTTACTAGCCAGAACCCCAGCTGTGGCAATGGTTCATTTGGACACACAAATCGAACTTGCGAGGGCGTAGTACTACCACGTGGTGTAATTGCCTTCGCCACTGTCCATGGTGACAGTCCATCGCACCTGCACGGCGGTATTGCTTTGAGCAATGGAAATGTTTCATTACGGTGCTAATTACGACACAGGTGTAGGCTCATTCTGTTGGTGGGCTGCTTCAGTGATTACCCAATTGACTGGCTTGGCAGTGCTCGATACCGTACTCAACTGTCTGGGTCTATTCTTTCGTCAACCACAGTGGTCAATAGCTTTACTACTACACTTTGACATTTTCTTTGTGATCAATGAAATCCTCAGAACACCTGTGGCACATTTGAATTCAGTTGATCAATTCGAACTAATTACTTTGTCTAATTACTGTACTGCATTTACCGGCGGGCAAACATTCTCATTACCCATTCTTATGGCTCGATTCAAACAAATACGGAAGCGAGAAACACTTGGAATTGAATCGAATGGCACGATTGTTTAGTGAACAAACATTGCAGCATTTCCCATTTCCCCCAATAAAACCGATTCGATTGAGAAACAGCAGGGGTTTTGCGTGTCTCTCAATTTATAGGATGTTTGCACAAGAAAAGGAATGTGCTTGGTGGCACTTTCCCAAAATGCCAACCAAACAATACCTCCAAAAACCCTCGGAACCATTGACACTGTCCGACTTGTTTACTTTTGTGATTATCGCTACTGTAGCACGACGATTCCTATGGAGTTTGCCTCAAGAGTGCCTTGCAACCAATTGACAACTTGGTCTCATAAATGGCTTCACTGGTCAGTGCTAGATTGGGCAAATTTTTAAAATCTTATGGAATGAAGCATGGACCACTTGTTGATGGTGTTAGAATCAAATGACTGCTACTAAGTCATTTTGTGCCAAAAGGAAATTGTTCAAAGTATCATTGAGTGCCTCACTTTAGACGCCGAAACAGACTGATTGGGCAGTTCTTTGAACGCTGTCTGATGTGGAGCACATTTGACACCGTGCACTCGCACACTTAGCCTGACTACCTCCTGTGGCACTTGTTGTTAAGACCGGCCACGCATGACTCAGCCCCCATGGTCTAGGCCTCGCAAACGTCAGCTAGGATAGATTAGTGGTCAGTTGTGTTCTATCCGTGGCCAAGTGAACAAGTCTATTCGTGCAATGCGCAATTTGAACCAAACACAAGCGCGCGCAAGGACAACATTGATTGTTACCATCGGCAAATTGAAAATTGATTACATTACTGCGTTGAGCTAACTGGCCCAAATAATTAAAGAGGTCCTTTGAAGCAGTTCAAGAGCTTGTTTCAATTAGTGACTCGTGTTGGCCATCGGCATCTTCGCACCGTACATATACAAGTGCATATGGCACTTTGCATTGAACAGAAGTCTGCAAGCCTGGATCACTTACACAATTTGTTCTGCTTCCCTCTTGGCACTTTGGTGTCTGATTTGTCTTCTCATCGCCTCTCCATACGAAACCAATTTTGTCGTACCAGCTAATTGACCAAAGCGAACACATTGAAGCCACACACACATTGGTGCAACTTTGAGTCTTTGACTCTGATGCGCTTATAAGTATCGCTGCTCTACAGTGTCAACTCGCATTCAACCATCTGAACCAAACTGAGACCAAACCTGTGTTACGTCAAAATTTCAGTGAATCGCAATTTCTTCACTTTCAATGGACTTATTTCGAGCCATTTGGTTTCTTTTTTTGTTGCATTTTGTCTGTCCAAGGCAGTCACAGGAGAATTCCACGAAGAATCCATATGAGGCCTTCAAGTACCTGAGAGGCGAAATTCATCGAAGACCAAAGCATTATCGTCAAACACGTAAGTAAGCCGTTTTGTGTTGTTCACTTATCACAGTGGTTGCTTGTTACCACTTGTGGCGCAAGACCACTAAGTACTTCTAACAAATCGTTCAATGGACGACTGTCCGTTCGAATCCCA
The DNA here is from genome assembly GCA_023373905.1 of Rhizoglyphus robini. Classification (NCBI taxonomy): domain Eukaryota; kingdom Metazoa; phylum Arthropoda; class Arachnida; order Sarcoptiformes; family Acaridae; genus Rhizoglyphus; species Rhizoglyphus robini. The sequence goes on along the minus strand of JAKIJQ010000007.1, from coordinate 2,876,697 downwards.
AGCGAATTGCATTGTGTCGATGGATTAATTTCACTTGTGTACCTCTAATTGTGGCCGTGAGTGGTCCTAGGCCTGTCCTTTAGTCTGATTGTCTTGTCCTAGGTCATTGTACCGCACTTCGAGTGTCACTCTAACCACTTATGCTTCATTACAGAATGCCTACTCAAGGACGCCTACTATTCTATTGGTCAAAGGTGGAGTCCGGACTTTGGTACCAAGGATGGCGGTGTGCAAGTTTGCATCATTTGCGAATGTATCTATGTGAGTACTTCTATTTCTATTGTGAATGTACCTAACTACTAACTTCATCACTGATCAATAGGCCTTCAAAAAGAATAGCAAGGGTTTAAAGAAATTACGTCCTAAAGTGAGCTGTAGCAATTTTGCTGAGAAATGTCCCCAGCCTAAATGTGCAACTCCACAAATCAAGGAAGGCTTTTGTTGTAAAAGCTGTCCTGGTGGTATGTTTTTTAGCTTTACTTTGGATTACCTTCTTCTAATATATCATTAAAAGACGATTTCGAACTGACAAAAATTCGTGCCAATTTAACTATCAAGGATAATCCAAGTGTAAAGAAAAAACGAAATTTTTACGTATTTCTTAGTGAAGATGGTCGCATTCAAAACGGTCGCCAGTCTTTGAGTAAAAACCATGCTCTTCTTCAAATGAAGAAGAACGTTCTGCACTTTAAGGTTCATACAGTTGGGTAAGGCACAACTTTATCTCTTAGTGACGCAACATCTTAATGGGTATCTTTTTATATCAGCTCGGAAAAGCCAACTTATATTCGATTCCACGATGTCAACGAAACGATCGTTGAAGAATTTGAGGTTATTGGAAATGTGACTTCGCAAGCACATCATAATGTAAGTTTGTGGATTGATAATTTGGCATTCAAAGATAATTTTGTTTTCTAGGTTTATGGAAATTGGTCAGATATGCCTCAAAATTACCGACGAACTCTGATGACTCGTGAACTCAGAGTATCAGTTTCATTTGACAATGATCATGACTCTCAGTGGAAAATCATTGGTCCCGTCCAACATTATGAAATTGAAAGTAATTATTCTTAAATGTGATTTGAGTGTCAATTTTAAATATTTATGTTACAGAGAAATTTAGTCTCAAATTGCATGGCGATTATTTGAGTGCCATTAAATATGTCGACAAACCTATCTCACACACGCGATATCTCGTGGCTGCCGATGAGGAACACAATCCGAACCTAATCGACATCAAACCCGGCTGTGAGCATAACAACACTAAATATGAAGAAGGCGAGCAATGGCCAAACTTTAGTGATCAATGTCAGATGTGCACTTGTCAACGCGGTAGGGTTCAGTGTGAAAATGAAATTTGCATGAATCTTAACTGTAAAGAAAAGATTCTTCTACCTGGTCAGTGCTGTCCTATCTGTAATGTCCCATCCTTCAACTCGAACAATTCGTGTCAATTCGACAAACTCAAGTATGCTCCTGGTTCAAAGTGGCATCCATTTTTGCCACCAAACGGCTTTGATTTATGCACCACTTGCAGTTGCCAACCAAATTTGGAGATCATCTGCGAAAGGAAGAAGTGTCCTTCTTTGACTTGTCCTTTGGAGAACAGAGAACTTGACGAAAGTGGTTGCTGTACAAGATGCACTGAAGCCGCAGTCGACCAGACTGAACACTTTAATCGTCCTCAATATGACATGGCATTTGTTGATCCAATTGAGAATCAAAAACTAAAAGACGAAGAAACACTCAGAGGAGGAGGTTGCAAGCAAAAGGACCAAATTTACCCGAATGGAGCAGAGTGGAATCCGAGAATTGGCTCGTTTGGTCTGAACAAGTGCATTGTTTGCAAATGCAAAGATGGCGTTCGCAATTGCACAATGCCAAACACTTGTCAACCTCAACCTAACTGCAAACAATGGGTCACTAAAAGTTCAGAGTGCTGTCCTGTCTGCGTTGATCACCAGACAATTTCTTCTAGAAAGAGCGCCAGAAAGTTTGTGTAATCACTCTTTTACCCGTGTACAAAGTCAACTTGTCATATTTTCATTTATTTTGTGTATTTTTTCTATTGCAATCAAGCATTTTTACAAGAGTTATTTTATTTTCGTTATTTTTGCTTTATTTTACTGATTTTTGGTGACTTTTTAAAATCAATGAGGATTTGGAAAGTCCTCTTCTACCTTTGTGGCGCAATGTGGCAATTTTAACCAAGCGATTTCGTTCAGTTCAAAGCGTCCACATATGACGTGTATTGTTTGTTTACATTTGTGTGCGGTTCTTATGTAAGAGGGAGGAGCGTCGAGGTGAGTGAGCAAGTCTGGCTGGCAATCAGTGACAGTCAGCAAGGCAGTCAGTCGGTTCGCTCGCTTGCTACTTGCAAGTTGCTACTCTACTCGCTCGTCGCCATTTGCTTTGCTTCTCTACTTCGTCGCCACTGTTAAACGTTGTCAATTACATCGCTTGTTTGACCAAGCCCTGGGTCCTGCTGGGCGTCCAAGTTGTTTTTTATTTTTTATACAGCAGTGCCATCCATCGTTGAGCAGGTCGTGTATTTCTCCCAGTGACATTTGCCTTGCCTGGTCTGGTCCGCTACTCGAATGAATTTCTTAATCAACATCAACAAAGTCATTCTGTCAAATTCGACTAATTTGACATAAGCATATTTCACTTTACTTTTGTTTTAATGAATTAGACAATATATTTCAATAAGGTAAGTAAAATGCTGAAATTAAATTATCTATTAAGATAGATATTGTGAATTTTATGAATTTATGACACGAATAGCTAAAATTACAAATTTGTTTTCCAGTAATTTATTTTAATATAATTTGTTTTTTAATCACTTATTTTAAATTAACTATGTTTATAAATCATTACGCATTGAATAAAATAATTCAGATCATTTTGTTTACTCTTTCTGACATTGGCGCCAAAATATCACATGTGCGACAGTATTGCATAACTTCACCTGTCAACATGGTTTACTAGTCTTTTTTAATTCACCATGACATTAGTTTAAGCAACATTTTAATTTGTTATGCTTCTTTTTTTACAATGTGCAATTTTTATTTATTATTTTATTAAACACTAAACATTTTATTTTATCTTAGATGGCGAAAAGAGGTCGTAAACCTGCGACTACTTCTAATTCGAAAGGAAGACCCAGAACAAGAAGTCAAATAAATAAAACAGAAGATAGTAGCAAAAAGTCCCCAAATGCGAAGTCTCTTGTAAATAAAACTAGCAATAAAAAAACTAAGTCTCCAGAGGTAAATGCGACTAAAGTTGTTACCTTGAAAACAAAAACAAAGCCTGAAAAAGTAAAGAATGAAACTAAGAAGGTTTCGAAAAAATCTAAGAATCAAATTCAAAAAGATATTAAAACGTCTCCTGCCAAAAGAGGTCGAAAACCAAAAGCTCAAAAGTTAAAGAGCTTTGAAGATAAATCTACCAATGAATTCTTTTCTAAAGCAGTTGAAGTTGATGATGATGAAACAGAAGATGAAGAAATGGTCGAAGATGAAATGCTTACTGAACCAGCAAGATCAAATTTATTTGAAACCAGTATTCTTTCTGAAAAGGCTGATAATATTGCGGTTAATGAGCTACCAATGTTATCTGAAAGTTTTGACCATCACAAAGCTACTTATCATTTTGAGTCAAATATAGAAAAGATTCAACAGGAAACAATGTCTCCAAAACCCTTTAATGTCAACAATCAAGAGACGTATTTGCCTCCACTTTATAGCACCATTACATCATCATCTACTTCCGCGTTTTCAGTTCCGATCCAACCTAAACATTATCAGACGCAAATGAATCAACAAGAATCGAACATTTCCAACATGATGGTGCCACCTTCATTAACATCTGTAAATCTTTCTCATCAACCATTAATGACTCCCAGCCACCAAACACTTTTATCTCCTCCTCAGAATTCTCAGAGTTCTTCTGATCCTGTTCATGATCTTCCACCAGAGTTGTTACAACAAGGTTGGCGTAAATTCTGGAGTCGTCGTGAAGGCCGTCCTTATTATTTTAATAAAGTATCGAATGAATCAATTTGGGAAATGCCAAAATCTACTGGACAATATGATCCTTTGACGGATCCTCTTGGTATTCAGACGTCAAATAATAGCTTTCAACCGCCAACACCAACTGATCCAGGTACACCACCAATATATCCAATTTTCAATCCATCGATTGTTCCTTTTATGCAAAAAAATGTTGAACAAATGACTAATGGAAAGAAGGCCTTTATTGGACCATTTGATTTTGACATTGACTCGAATTGTCTCATTTGGGAGGGTTTGGTTTTCTATTATTTTCATTCCCATCCTGAAACCGAACTTTTACGATGTAATTTTATCAATAAACTTCGACAACAATATTATGAATTATGCTACACCAGAGAAGGAATTGAAGCTCCTAAAGACTCTTTCTCAAGATGGATCATGGAGAGAAAAATAATTGACAAGGGTTGTGACCCTTTTTTGCCTTCCGACTGCACGTCTGACCTATCGAAAACACTGTTCGATGAAATTATGAATGATATCCCTATTAAACTGGTTAAGCCTAAATTTAGTGGCGAAGCTCGCAAACAATTATCAAAATACGCTGAAGCGGCTAAAAAGATTATTGACTCGCCACATGTTTCGGCTACTAGCAGAAAGATAGTTAAGTGGAATGTCGAAGATGCTTTTGAATGGATACGAAAGACTTTGAACGCAACCTATGAAGATTACATCGAACGTCTTGAACACTTAAAAAAACAGTGCCAACCGCACATAACTGAAGCAGCTAGAGCTTCAGTCGAGTCAATTTGCTTAAAAATATACCATGTGTCTGTTGACTATTCCAAGCGTGTTCGGGAACTTAATTTGGAGATTTTCAAAAAAGAAGATCTAAGAGGTATTATTAAATATTCTTTGTTTTTGAAATTAATTGATTCTAATAATTGTAGAACGTGGTCCAATGAGGTTTCCTAATCAAAAGAAGGTCATTTGCTATCCTGCTTATTTGATCAATCCTTGTCCTAAATTGCCGCCAGTTCAGATGTTTACTGAGAAGGATTCTGTGATGCTGCGTTACAAGAATGGAGAATTTTTGCGCTTGAATCCTTCTTACCTTCAAAAGTTGGAGATGCTTTACTACTTCAACTGTCGCGATGATCGCAAATATACATACTTTTTAACACGCGTTTGGTGCACGCTAAAGCGATATCAGGTGATGAAATTATTTGAATTATTTCTTTTTATCTAATTATTGTTTTACAATGTTTTGCAGACATTTTTTAACAAAACTGAAGGATTATTATCTCAAAACGCTCTTCCTTTATCTGTTTTTGGAATGCTTAACAAACATTTTGGTGTCACGTTCGAATGTTTTGCCTCTCCGCTCAACTGTTACTTCAGGCAATATTGTTCTATTTTTCCTGATACAGATAGTTATTTTGGTTCAAGAGGGTATTTTTGATCTTATTTATGGGTTGTCTTAAATTATTAACCGAGTTTATTTTACGATTAGATCTATTTTGAATTTTTATCCTATGTCTGGTTCTTTTCAAGCCCATCCACCAGATTGTGAAGAATTGATCGATGCCACAATAACTCATTTTGAGAAATTGCTTGAAAACTCTATCGAACCTTTATCTTTTATTTTGTTTATTCAAGAGGTACCGGAAACCACTCAAAAAATAATTCCTAAATTGGAGAGTAACAAATTCAAACGCACACATTTAAGTATTTCATTTATGGAACATGAATATCGTCATGGATTTCAGTACATTTGCAATAAAAGTGAAGTCAACGTCAAGTCTCAATATAACACTTTGGTTTATTTTCTCCAAAACGACGCTGGCTTTCTCAAATGGGGTCCCACTCCCGAAAGAGTGGAAGAACTAGTGGAATCTTTCCAGATTGGTCGCGACAAAGAGGTAAATTAACAAGCATAAACTTATTTATTTATTTTTATTATTATCTATCTTAGTTGCCAATTTTGTCACCTCCTACAACACCTTTAAATAATCAAAAACCGGATACCGAAATTCGGCCCAACGGTAGTTAAATCCAATTATTATTAAAATCTGAGTATTAACATGTTTACTTCTCTTTTAGGTCATGATGTCAAAGATTTGGTATAAACCAAGACGGGAATGTATATTAAATTATTATCTTTTTAGCTAAAAGTGCTTTTATGTTTGAGATTTTATTTCTAATTGTTGCTTTCATTGTAAATACATTATTATATATAAGGTTTTAAATGTATAATCTATTAAAGTGTACCGCACATTAATTTTTGTGAACCGAAGAGAAGAAGACTATAGAGGTGTGCGCTAATGGCAACCAGATTAATGTCGATTGGTTGGAGACGAACAAAGTTGGTCGCCAAGCGAATCAATCGATACACTGAATGTTATGCGAGTTGCACCGCCAAGCCAAATATAATCAACACTTAGACATCGCATTGTAATTGTGATTGTGGAGACTGCAACTTTTTAATGGACACTTCTACATTTAATGCTTGGTCTAACGGTTCAACAAACATCTTGGTGTTGGGCACCATTTCCGAGTGGACCGTTCGTGACTAGGAGCCAATTTATTGAGAAACAAGATGACAATCAGATTGACATATAAGTTTCATAGGCCAGCAAAACAATTCCATTTGGACAACTCCATTTGGAACGATGGCACCAGTAGCAACAAAACGTGAATACCATTTGATCGTCTTGCTAGCAGTGCCGCACAGCTCGACCATAGGCAAAGCAACTTTAAAGTTGCCAAATGTATTAGCACAGCGAGCAATGAATTGTCGATGTTATGTTTTGCTGTGTAGTACTAGAGTACCACAGAGACGAGCAGTGGTAGTGAACCAAGTTGAGGAGCAGGCGCCTCATTGGACACACAGTGCGCCATTGGCTCCAAACCTAACACCACCGGGAGTGGGAGCATAGAAGAAGGCCGTCTCGAGATGGACTGCATCGATGAGACGTCGTCAGTTGCTATAAATGAGTGACTTGAAAGCCAGTCGTGCTCAAAGCATGCCAGAATGGCATTCACTCCCTTCCGAGGCTAATCGCTCAGTGCCTGCAAGTGCTTGCCATAATAAATCGGTTCAATTAGCCTCATATGCCATAATCGCATCGCATGAATACTTAATTTGTCATTTCATCACTGCACTAGTCTATCAATCTCGACCCGTTTCAACCACTGATTAATTTTTTTTTCATCGCTGTCGCTCGATGTACCAGTACCTAAGATGACCCCAGCAAGTTGTAATGCAGCGCAGCAAGTTGACAAGTGCTCACAGACTCAATTGAACACACTTATTGGTCTAACAGTGGGACAAGTCAACATTTACCTCAAGTGATATTTCTCTCTAATTGATGTTTGTGTATTTTGAGAATTGATTTCTTTGTAATTTGTGTTTGCATCGGAAAGAATCGCCTATGCATCTGTTGATGACATGTTTGAATGATGACTTCCAAGTTGCCTCCGTCGCGCAGACAATGGCCTTTGCGGTCTCGTCCATTATCATCCTTACTGGAGCCAAGTTGTCCTTTACTGTGCCGAACTTTGCCACTAAACGTTCGGTCCCACTCTATTACCTCAAAAGCAAACCTCACTGCACTTTACAGCCTTTTGTCCCTCCTGGCATCAGTGCACGTGGTTCAATCACAAGGTTTGTTTTGTTTCCTTGGACCATTTCAATTCAATTAGTGTAATATTGTTTAAGGGAGAATGTATGCTTTGCTGCATTACATTTTGCTGTAAGCGCATTTGATTGCACGATGGCCGATTGTCCATTTGGCTCTAGGTCGATCGCTGAGGTGGGCCTTACCAAGTCGCGTATGTAGATGTGTTCTACTGCCGACGATTGTTACGGTCATATATCACCAGCATGACTTTTCCATATTTCATTAGGGTACAACGTCAGTGTGACTCTCTTATTAGCCTTACCGATTTAATTTTACTTTATTCTCGTGCCAAGCCATTAATAAATCATCTCTCTGTTTGTTTAATTCTCTTTTAAAAGAATGCGTTACTTTTGCTTGTATGGACGCTGGCTGAAGTGAAATAAATTTATATCAAGTTTGATTAGCTTCATATATTCTCTAGACTAATTTGCAATTGGCAATTGCACTCGTTGATTTTGCATTTTCCAAGCGGACCAAAACAGACCTGTTTCAATAAAGTCTTCTAGATCGCACTGACAAACTCAATTGATGATTGTCACTTTATGACTTCGATTGGACTTTCATTTGTCTGCCTTTGCCACTCAATGACGGGCCAATTGAATTAAGTAGAAGCGGTAGAGCTCATTGGCATTGGCATGGTCTATTGCACTTTTGCACTGCTAATGGTACTGCTTTCATGTCAAGTGCTCATAACGAGAGTAACGTCTTCCCAGTGCCATTCACTGCGTCGTTAGCATCAATTAATTTAAATTTCCCGTAGCTACCGAGAGTCATTAATCAGTGAGGTTAATGTCTGCCTAGTCCACAAAGGCAATCACAATTTGTGGGATGAGTCATTTTGTCATGTTCGTGATTGGCACTGAGTTGTTTAATTTAAATTTCAATTAGCCAACTGCATTTGTGGTCCTATCGGTGTTGTGTTGTGTACTGCTTTGTCCACTCGCAACTGTCTCCTGGCGACCACTTCAACTGCAAACGAGCCAAATAATTCCTTTTCAGGTAATGGCCACCATGAAATAAGACACATGGTCTAACAAAGTGCTGCGAGAAGTACGAAATACATTATAGCTTATGCCTCAGTGCCAATTTCAATTAGATGCCTCACAAGGAACAATTCTGTACAAATTGCCAACCAAGATGCACTTCTATTGACTTTGTGTTCATCTGTGAACAATGGACGCACTTTGTTCGACTAATTAGTATTGCAATGTCCTGATGTAAAGCTCTAGTCGAGTCGAGCATCGTATCGTTTAATCGTTCACTCGATCGACCTTCTCGGGTTGCCTTCGACATGTCGATCGCACTTGACTGTCAAACACTATTTTTCTATCATCTACATTACTTCTCTACACAACATCTGAGAACGCTTGTTTGCGTCTCTAGAATTAAGGAATGCAATGTGCTTGAAGTGTCTTAGAAAACTGCCAAATATTGAACTGGGCATGTGTTTGTGCGTACACTAGACGCAAATTGATGTAACCTACAACCAAATTGGCAGAATGGCATCTTTCTGCTTGGGTCATTTGGTGTCGAGTTTGATTTGTGTCTTTGCTCGATCGGCCAAAAACAGTCGGCTAAAAGTGATTGTTCCGGCCAACTGTTTACGTTCACACTGATCAGTAGGCATTGAGGCCTGTTGGTAATGCAAAACTGCCAAAATGTGGCCAGCCGTGTGAGTGTCTATTAATAAGTTGGCATAAATCGAGATTAATTTGCATATTTTAAGTAAACACAACACACAACTCACGTCCCGAGTGATTGTTTGCATGCATTCAACTTCGAAGGCATAGCAAGTTAGCGCCTTTTTTGTGCGTTCTACTCGTTCGCACTCATCTCCTTTTGAGCAACCATTGATGGTTCATAACGTGTCTGTCGACGCCAGTTGTGCAAGAAGCGTTGCAAAGACTGCAATAGCATAGTACCAGTAGTGTCAGTAATAGTGCCAATTTGGTCTGCCAATTTGCGCCAAGCCCGCACTTAATGAGCAGTAGTCCATTTGACGGCTTCTCTGCAGGTCGCCAAATTGATGTGATCGCTTTGTGATCGGCCACCAATGGCAAACCGAGCAAAACAAGCCAAACTGTCCAACAGAGAAGGCATTCCCCACCGATTGTCTTTGTTCGCAGCATTGTCCATTGCTCATTTGATATCACTCAGTAATTGACTCGGTGGAGTAACACGGTCACATTTACTAAAGGCAATGGAATCGATTTCGGACAGGAAATAACTGTCACGTCATGTCTAGTCCACAATGACTCACTGGTTTGTTTTACCAACAGATAACCCATACCCATACGAATTGCATACGACACCTCCTAACATTACATCTACGGTTCCGGACGCCGAACAAGTGATTTTTCCCAGGCCTGAAAATGTAACGGCCATTCTCGTCAACTGGTACCCTCCAGCAGTGCGCGTCAATTGGGTCTACAGTCGAAGCGAACTAAAAAATTGCAAGCTGCAAGCCTTCCAAATCATATACCGCCCTGTAAAGTCCAGGTTAGTCGGTTACTTCGAGTTTGACATTTCATTGTGAGGCAATCGATTTCAATTATCGAATGAAACTACTAGTGCGGAACTAGTCACTAGGTTAAATTTTGAGTGTGAGGTAATGATAGAGAGGTCTTGTCTCGTTGGAGAAAGCTCTTATTCAGGAGCCCCTGTCCTGTTTTGCTTAGTTCAGTGAGCGATATGCAAATCAGCACAAATGAACACAATAGAGTGAGTTGTCACTGCAGTACCATTAGTAGGCATTGTTATCTCTCTGGCGAGTCCAATTTGCTCAATTCGGCCAAATGGCGCGACCACCCTGACAAGCTCTTCTTCTACTTCAATCAGTGATTTGTGCTTTCTGGAACAGTGAGGAACCATTCCAATCTTTCTTAGTAATGATCTAACGCGGTCAGACAGTCAGGCCATTTCATTTATGACAAAAGAGTTGTATTCCCTCCGTGTACAATTGTTTCATTATGCCAAAGTAGGACTTCAGTCAGATGAAAGCATCACTTTAACGATGTTGTTTAGGTATCGCATCATTCAAGAGGTGCCTCCTTACTTCACCAATATCACTTTGGACCGTCTTGAGCCAGGCATTGAATATTCAGTGCGAATCAATGCAATCTCCGAGTCTGGCATTACCAATCAAAGCAGATTAATACACTTTGTATCACCTGACAATGGTAATTATATTATAATACACTCAAAATTATTATAATTAATCCACTTTGTGAAATAATTGTTTTACCAGAAACGCGTCGAACAGGTTCATATCGCAAGTACATCAATAGGTCCATCCACACATATCCTGACGAGATCACGGATGGATTGCAAGTGCGAGAAGACGAAGTAGTCATTGTAGTGCTAGTCATTCTGGGTTGGATTGGCTGCATTTGCCTTTTTTTCAACAAGTGGGGCAAAATCCGAATGTTGGAGCCCTATCAACCTCAGTACAAAGAATCGTTTCACAACTCTGTCCACTCAATCCACCCGAAGCCTTCTCGAATGAACACATGCACTTCAGTGCCGCCCAATATGATCTCGATCGAGAGTCGAGGCAGTTTGATCGCGGACAGGGAAATGCTGTTGCACCACAGTCGACTAACCGAAAGTGGTCAACTGTACCAGTGCGCGTCTGGCGCCACGTACCACCACCCCGCTTATCGGCCAAGGCTGAATTCTGTCTTTGTGGGCAATCCATATCACCGGGATTCGTTGTATCCCGAGCCAAACATGCCTCGTAAGGTAAAAAGTGCCGAAGATCTGAAATCGTTAGTTGTCCAAGTGAACAACAACATACCGTCCACGTCAACATCTGTCCTGTGAGGACATGGTTGCCAACAGTGGCGTATAGGACAGCAATCGATGCAGTGCATTAGCAGAGCAAACAAATCCACCATTGGCTCAAACAGTGCACTTGGCCTAAATGGCTCCTAGTTGGTTGTTTGCCATTTGCACTTGCCTACCTATTGCGGACGTATTTATCCCTTCTAGCTTTACTAGACAAACAAGCCTTATTTGTTAGGAGTCGATTAGACCCAAGAGGTGAGTGCAGTCTCGTGTTGGCCGTCACTAAGAAAGCTTTTTCTTGTTTGATCATTTGAGTTCACACTGGACATGTGATGCGGCGAATCGATTGGACTGGTCAAGGCATTTGCAGTCGCCAGTCAGTGAATTGTCCATTCGGCACTTCCACCAGGCCCAATAAAGTTAGAGAAAACCTTTGCGTGGAGCCATCGAACAGTAGAGAAATACATGTACTAATGCATTGTTTTAGATTTGCCGTTCCTCTTGGCAATAAACAAAAACGACTTGCTCGACTAACTCAAACCACTCTGTCTGAGTGAGAGCAACTTTTTAATAGAAATTGGACCGAAAAGACTGCAATCCGGCTGGGTTAGATTCAATTACACTGGGTGTGTTGAGCGAAGAGGCTTCATTCTTATGTTGCCAAAAGATGCCAAAATGGCGCCATTGATAAGTGATAGTGAACAATTCAATCACGCTTGATTGAGCCGTGATCCAAGGGATACTTTTGCCTCTCAAACTAAGAAGAATCTACTCAGAAGGCAATAGAAGGCCATTTTGAGGCAAAGCAGTCATTTTGGTTTCGATTTTGCCATTTTATTATTTAAATAGATCGCAGTGCGCTATGCCAACCACAGACAAACACGGTAGATAGTGCCGAAGTGATAGCTTCGCCTGCACATTGTACATTGTGTATAATCCTGCTGTACATATATAAACTAATTACTGTTGATTAACTCGACAACAATCGCCAACTAACACACTACACTGACACTTACTTAGTGCCATTATCTGGGCAACATCGTTGTTCATGTCAGTGTGATAGAAATGTCCACGACCGTCTATCAAACAATTCAACCGGCACTTTGCCTAAATTCATTGTTTCGAAAGGAATTGGATTTCTCAGTCTACAGATTGCGACACATGTAGGTCATGTCATCTGCCTGAGTTAGTTCGATTCAATTGATCCAATTGAATTGATGGCTTTAGTCACTTGGAACCAAGTGTTTGATGACAGTGCAGTGCGGTGTTGTTGTTGTTTTGTGAGCTTTATTGATCAGACCGCTCTGTCCGCATTATGACATTTTGTCATTTGGCCTTTGCTGATCTCCTCGGCAACCTATATAACAATTGTACCAGTTCCATCCGTGGCCACATGACCCAATCAATGCATTCGCCCATTTCAGCATATTCACTCACCGCACTAGCGAGCCACACTCGTAATGTGCACCTTGATGATCATTTCAACGAACAATCGATGGTCTTCGTTTGAATTTTGTATACTTTCAAATTGATTCTTTTAATAAAGCAAACTGACATACAACAATCGATAGAAATGTTTTCGTTTATATTAAGAAGCAATTTATTACCGCCAATTGTACCTTATTCCTATTGGCAATAATCGTTGCCAAATAAATAAAGCATAAATAATGCAAATTGATTGCTCTACTCAATAATTTATCAATCCGGGGCTTTCGCCATTCACCGTTGCCAATTGCAAATCCAATTGAACACAACCAGTCCATGTGGTCGAAATAGTGCCGGCTCGACTGTTTGCAGACAGTTTCAGTGCACCCTGGAAGCGAAACGATTTTTTTCTTGAACTGTTCTTGTTGACACTAAAGTTTGATGACAAACTGGTACTGTAACTGCTATTGATAACAATCTAGTCACTATAATTTGACCATTTTCGAAATGCGTGAGTATTGTCATAAGCAGAGGTCATTCATATACGTTTCAATTACAAACTCATTTGTTTTCATAGAACGCTCGATCTACTACTTCTGTTATGGGTCGAATATGCTAACCAAGCGTATGCATGTCAATAATAAGAGCGCCACTACCTTTGCCAATGGGATCCTTAAAGATTATAAACTTTCTTTTTCTGGTCAATCGATCACTTGGAATGGAGCTACAGCCAATATTGTACCTGAAACAAACGTAACTCCAATCGACATTGGCATTTAGTTTGATCTCACTAAGTAGATCTTCTATTTATTTAGTGCACAGTGCTTGGAGTCATCTATACCTTAGACCAGAATGATATTACCAGTTTGGACAAACAAGAATTTGGCTATGATCCTATTGAGGTCGAGGTTGAACTGGTCCAGGATTCAAGTGAACAGAAAAAAACTGTCACTTGTAGAACTTATGTGCAAAAAGAGCATTATAAGAGTGCAGGTAATCAAATTCCTAGCAAACTATACAAAGACGTCATAATGAAAGGAGCAGAAGAACATAAGTTGAGTCGAAGTTACATCGAAAATGTAATTCAAACATTCCAGGACAATGGTATCAGTGACTGTGGACCACCAGGCTTTGTTTTATGATAAGTGCAATATTTTAGGCGCAATTAATTTACAATATCAATAATTGATAATCAATTGCAGTTCGATGAAAACAAATGTATTTCGAATCGAATTTTCCGGTGTTGAAAAAATGTTTAGATGATAAGTTAATAACAAATTCAAACTCAACTTTCATGTGTATTTTTCTGTCTTCGATAAGATGAATGTTTTTGCTAACTTTAGACGAGCGATGCTTTCTGTTTACTTGAAGCAGGCTTTTATGCAACAAACCAGCGATAAGGTATTTACAATTTTAACTTTTTGGTAAATGATTTGGTGATGAGTGACCAGTCAAGAGAGCAACACATGCGACCTATTACAAGGTGATTTAAAATATTACCAGTTGGGGTTGTTGTTGCCGACATCACGCATCTCGAACTTCTGGCGCTAGACAGCGTTCCGCCTGCGCTGATATGCGTTCTCAATGTCACGTCTGCATCTATATACAGACAGAGGTACTGTGCCGCATTGAGTAGTGCAGTCATTCTCTTCGCTGTCATAGCCCAGATCGGCTGTTTAGTAATTGTTTTGATTGACCTTCTCGCAGTCAACTAGCATTTTCGACAAACACAACAAGATGGGTCGCAAATTTTTTGTCGGTGGCAACTGGAAATTGAATGGCAGTAACACGGCCAATGCTGAACTAGTGCAATTGTTGTCTAAAGGACCACTTGATCCCGAAACAGGTATTAACTTGTCTCATTTATCATTGACTAAGGTTCTTCTTTCAGAGGTCGTTATTGGTGTACCAAGCATTTATTTGGCTGATGTCCGACAAAAAGTGCCACAAAATATTTCTGTTGCGGCACAAAACTGTTACAAGGTGTCCAAGGGCGCTTTTACTGGTGAAATTAGCCCAGCAATGATTAAAGATGTTAACGTTGATTGGGTTATTTTGGGTCACAGTGAGCGTAGAAATGTCTTTGGCGAAAGTGATAAGGTACGAGTTATATTTACACAATAAGTTATTCAATTTGACTTTGTCTCTAGTTGATTGGCGAGAAAGTGGGCCATGCTCTTGATGAAGGACTTAAAGTGATTGCTTGCATTGGTGAACTTTTAGAGGAACGAGAAGCCGGTAAGACCACTGAGGTCGTCTTCCGACAGACTAAAGTCATTTCTGGTGAGTATCTGCTTCGACAAAAGAATCTTATTGAAAATTTTTTGGGTTTCAGAATTTGTCAAGGACTGGTCCAAAGTAGTTCTCGCTTACGAACCTGTTTGGGCCATTGGTACAGGCAAGACTGCCTCTCCTCAACAGGCACAAGAAGTGCACGATCAACTTCGTAACTGGCTTTCAGAGAATATCTCACCAGAGGTGGCCCAATCAACTAGAATTATCTATGGTGGCTCAGTGACAGCTTCAAACGCCAAAGAATTGGCTTCCCAAAAAGATGTCGATGGTTTTCTTGTTGGTGGTGCATCCCTCAAGCCTGAGTTTGTGCAAATTGTGAATGCTCGTCAATAAGTGAACAACGGCACGTTTTGCCATCGTTTCATGTATCATTCACGTTAGTGTGTTCCGTTAGCCTTTACCCTTTTTTCAGATGTAAAGTACTCACTCAGTAGGTAGCGAATTGCAAGTCGATCTGAATAAAAACATGTGACCATGCACACCGTTCCGTTTGTTGGTAGCAATGTTAGGGGCAGTGCAAAGCCCTCCGCACTGCTGCTCGAACTCAGTTGAGCATGTAACACGGTTGGGAATTGCATCAGTAGGAATGGGAAAGGGAACAGAAAGTGAGGTGACGCCAGACTCTAGCGTTAGCTGTGGGAAGAGGACAGACAAATATAGAAGGAGTGCACCACGCACCGAGGCAAGCACATGTCTGGCCAGACATTCTCTCAAGCATCTCCACTAGATTGCTTTTCATATTCACTGATTCGGTGCTTCTAATCGACTATGATCATCGGCTGAGTGACATAATTGTACATTTCCATGAAACAATCTGCTTTCGGTAATTGGCCAAGTATTCTTCCAAACTCAAGGACTCAGGTCAAGCGTTTCAACTTTGCATTACACCTCAATAATACAACTGGCAGTGTAAGAATCGTTTTGTTCTCGCTGTGCTCGATGTCATTCGATTGGCCCTCCAGACGACAATTTTTTTTCATCTTGTGATTACCTCTCAAGAGGCGCTCATAGAGCACTGGCCATTTTAAGTGCGAATGATTCTGTCCGGCAGCACACTGCACTGACAAGCACGAAGCAATCATATTCACAATTGCATTTCCATTTACATTCATTTGCATAATTGACATTCGAAGACTCAGCCAAGTCTGATCTGTCGACAATCACTCGTAGGTCGCCATTGGTATCGTTCTATCACTCTCCCAATTGTCAGGTGAGTCATTTGTAAAAACATTCCTATACTTATTGGTTTGTTCGCCATTGCCAATTACTAATTAACCGTTCAGTGTTTGTTTGATTGTTGATATATGGGCATGTATGTACAGTACCGAAATGTGACCACAATTATAGCACCTTAGCGCTCAATCAAAATGACTGTGCTGTGCATGTTCAGACTAAACTTTAGTCTACAGCTTTGAATGAGATGACTGTCACAAACCATTAGTCTTCTTCTGGTCGGTCTTGCGTATTTGGCTAAACACCGACCACCGCGCGACTGTGCTGGCCTCCCAAACCAAAACATTGCCACTGCGTTTGGTCAGAAGCAACTGTTGGACCTCATATTTGTCTGTTTGCCTGAGCAATGTTCGCCTCTCTATTGGCGCCGAGTGCTCGCTGGATCGCAACTAGTTGTCGTCGCTCGTAAATTGTCCCATTAATGCTTGTTAGCATAAAATATGCTCGGTCGGTGTTACTCAATAGATTGGACCTTGAGCCGGCGACAAGACAGGTCTCGGGGACTATGTGGCACGACTAAGTGACATCCATTAATGCAAAGATTAATGGCACCGTGGCTCGTCTGCATTTGCATACAACCGAACCCACTTGTCTGGCCTTCACATTTAGAAGAATGAAAAGCGTCTAACCGTTTTTAGTTTTGTTGCAGCATTCGCATGAAACCCTTCCTCATTGATGCTCCAACTGCCCTCAACATTCACACATTTTGATAAATCAAAATGATCCAAGCTCGCAACTTCATCCGAACATTGCTTCGACGCAAGCGAATCAATTCCAGTCTTTTGACAGAGACCAACTTAAACCGATGTCTCTCAACACTCGACCTCACAGCTTTAGGTTTGTTGTCTTTCCATTCTTATCGAGCTCATCAAACTAACAGATTTCACTTTAAGGCATCGGAAGTACCCTTGGTTTGGGCATTTACGTACTTGCTGGTGAAGTTGCCAGTCGAACAGCAGGACCTGCTGTGACAGTTTCATTTTTCATTGGTAAGCTTGTTTGCTTAAACATGAGTTTCTTTTAAAACTAACGCAAATTCATTTTCTTTTAGCCGCTGTCGCTTCAATTTTTGCAGGTATTCAATTCGATATCAATTCAGTGTGTTGAGTTCAACTTGCTCTAGGTCTTTGCTATGCCGAATTTGGCGCCCGTGTTCCTAAAGCAGGCTCTGCATATGTTTACTCATACGTCACAGTGGGTATGTCGCGACTATTCACTACATGTACATTGTTACATTTTATCAATTTCAGGAGAGTTCATGGCTTTCGTTATCGGCTGGAATTTAGTGCTCGAATACGTGATCGGTAATAGACCAGCCTATTGGCATATTTTTTGAATGAATTTTTCTATCTAGGGACTGCTTCTGTGGCTCGAGGCTACAGTAATTACATCGACTCATTAGTGAATGGAACAATCCAATCCAACTTGAGAAATTACCTTCCAATCGATGTTGTGGGTCTTTCCTCCTATCCTGACTTTTTAGCGTTTGGCATAACAATCACGTTGACATGTAACACGATTACACCTTTCTTCAATTATAGCCATTCTAACAATGTTGCTTTCAGTCATGTTGGCTGTGGGCGTAAAAGAGTCTACTCGATTCAACTCTATATTCACGACTCTCAACCTGTTGGTTGTAATATTCGTATTGGTCGCTGGTTCCTTCCACCTTAATTTCCACAATTGGAATCTTTCGCCAACTGAAGTGCCTAAGAGTGCTGGAAGCGGTGGTTTTTTCCCCTTCGGATTCTCTGGGATGATGTCTGGTGCTGCTACTTGTTTCTATGGATTTATAGGGTTTGATGTAATTGCCACCACTGCCGAAGAAGCAAAGAATCCACGAAAATCGATTCCAATAAGCATTGTGCTCTCGTTGTTATTTGTCTTTTTGGCCTATTTCGGTATCTCAGCTGTGCAGACATTGATGATGCCATACTATGAGCAGACAGAAGAAATCACCAAAGGTGCCCCACTGCCGTATGTCTTTGAAGCGGTTGGATGGCCAGTGGCTAAATGGATCATTTCGATTGGCGCTCTTACCGGCTTGTCTACTAGTCTTCTCGGGGCTATGTTTCCACTACCTCGGGTTCTCTATTCGATGGCCACCGATGGAGTCATTTTCCGATTTCTTGCCAAAGTAAACCCTCGCACAAAGACTCCCGTACTTGCCACCATGGTTTCCGGTTTTTTCGCAGGAACAATGGCCGCTCTTTTCGAAGTGAAGGAACTTGCCGACATGATGTCTATTGGTGAGTGCTTCATTATTTATATAGCTACTGACCGGCTTATCTTCGAAGGAACTCTTCTGGCTTACACTTTGGTTGCCATTTCCGTTCTGATTCTTCGGTTCAGTCAGGTGGCAGACAAGATTGGTGTCGATGACCACAACAGTAACTGTGCCGAATTGCAACCTTTGGGCGAAGAGAATCATGACATGTTGACAAAACCGAATGACTTACCAGATGTAAGCTTGACAGCTGTTTTCAAGCAAATCTTCAACCTGGAAAAGCTTTCGCAGTCGAACGAACTCTCATCTCAGGTGTCCATCAGCCTAATTATGACCATCAGTATGTACAACACTAATAATAATTCAATAACTCACTTGAACATTCTTTGCAGCCATTTTGCTGATTATCTTGGATTGTTTGTTAGTTTTCTTAGAAGAGCAACTCGTAGCATTGCAACCAATTGCTTTGTCAGTTGTGACGGTAGTTCTAATTTTGCTGTGTAACGCCATTTTTGCCTTATCAAGTCAACCACGCTCAACAAAGAAGGTTTCTTTCGAGGTAACAAATGAGATTAACAAAAAAAAGTGTCTCACTCTTCATTGTATTTCAAGGTTCCTTTTGTGCCGTACATCCCCATTCTTAGCATGTTCGTCAACTTTTACCTCATGCTCAAGCTGTCATACACCACATGGATTCGTTTTACAGTCTGGATGTTGATGGGTAAGTCGGTCTCTGTCTTGATCGATTGACACACTTAACTTTGCTTCGTAGGTTTGTCAATTTACTTCCTGTACGGAATTTGGAATAGCAATGAACGACACCAAAAAGAGAAGGAAAAGTCAACCAATCATGTCAGTTTAGAGTTGCACTAAGTTCACAATGGCCTTTTTCTCAATATTCTATAGATGTATTGTCTAATAAACTTGCCAAATTGGATCGTGGTTCGTGTGGCATTATTTAAATTGAGCACAGACAGAGGGCAGAAGTGTGCAGATTGCAAACGAGAGACATGGAGTGCATGTCCGAGGATCCATGTCCACTGTGGATTTGCCTGTGGGCGTCATGGCGCCAATATGCCACAGCAGACAGTCCCGTTGTGTGGCAGTGCGCATGCACCCACGCCTCATTCATGCGCTGCCTTTGGTTGCCAGTAACGGCGAGTGCGTGCGCATCAAAGGAGGAGCCTAGTGAAGAGGCTCGCTGGCTGCAGCTGTCGAGCACGGCTTGAGCTCTGTTTTGGTGTTGCGTTCCAGCAAAGTTCCAGGACATCAACACATCGACATCAACACCTCCGAGCTTAGCCTAGTCGGATGGACTTTGTCTTGCCAATTTGACCCAACTGCTATCCGACCCAATTTGCACTGTTGTATGCCTTGGTGACCCATCTGGTGTGCTTGCCTGGAGACCCGAGCCTTGGACCGTGGCTTCATTGATATCATTTTGATTGCTCGGAGCAGGAGCCGACCTGCATACCCACCGGACATATATCGGTGTGAGTAGTCTCGATTTACTGCCTGTGTTGTGTTCCCACGGCAGGCAGCCTGCAGATTGAATTTGCATTGGTTTCTCATTGTGAAATAGTCGGATATCGTCTCACTATCTTCTCGTGCATCCATTTGCCACATTGTTGTTCTCAGTTTAATCTCATCGATTGGTGCACTAAGCAGTTGTGTCGTGTTGACACTTACGCGGCAGCAGTCAGTCAAGATGACCAATCGGCGCCTTTTCCTTCTTTGTGTCGTCTTTTCTCTCCTCTTCGGGCCATCGTGGGCTACCAAGAAGGGTACGTTTGGCACAACTTTTTATTTTATTCCTTTTTCAAACTTTGGACCGTTTATCTTGCACTC
Organism: Rhizoglyphus robini; assembly: GCA_023373905.1. Lineage (NCBI taxonomy): Eukaryota > Metazoa > Arthropoda > Arachnida > Sarcoptiformes > Acaridae > Rhizoglyphus > Rhizoglyphus robini. The sequence goes on along the minus strand of JAKIJQ010000007.1, from coordinate 2,856,187 downwards.
AACAGACAGTACACTGCAAACTTTGCCTTTACAGATGTATTCAAAAAGTTCTACTAATGAGAATTATTAATTTGCTTTTTTTCTTGACACTGCATGGATCATAATTAATGAAAATTAATCAAATGGAGCATGAGACTGTCAAACTTTTATCGTTCGGTCAAAAGTTACTAGCGAAATATTGAAATATTGAATAGGCAAACTTTAATGACATTCGCTAAGGCGATTTGCTGATCTACGAGCATGGCACGCTATAGTACAGACTCTTTCGTGCTGGCCTCTCCTGGCCTTGCTTGGTTGCTTTGTTTGACCAGGTTCAAGTGAATCTGTATCCAAACTTTCGACTAATGTATCCACCGGCAACCGATATATTTGTACACGCATTGGCCGACAGGCCGCACAAATGCATTCATTGCGGAGCCACAAATATCACTCGGTAGCACGCAACTGCACTTGCATTCATTTGTTCTTGTCACTGACAAACACGGCGAATTCTCTATTCAAATGCACTTGCCTTATTCGCAATCCAACTCATTTTATTGGACCATACTTGGCTGTGTGAGCATATCTCAACAAACCGGCAGTTCTAAATTATTCAGATGGCCAGCAAAGGTTTATCCGAGCTGGCCAACCTCATTGCACTCGACAAAAGAGCTCCAATTTGGTTTGGTTTTGGTGCAATGCTCGCAATTGTTCAATCGTGGTCTGTTCCACTGAATCGGTGAGCATTGGACTATGAAACACTTCACTGCAGTTGTTGCAAATTACTTAGCTGTAAGATTGCAGCGATGCTTGTCTGGCACGTCGTTGCCTCGCGATGAGTCACTGGCAGCTTCTTTCTCCCCTCGTTGGGAATCACTTTGGCCTGAGCGGAACTCGGTTCGCTTCATAGAAGGCAAGGCGCTGTGTGACGTTTGTTCCAGCCGTCATATATGCAGTGTGTGGGCACAACACTTACCTCGCTGCTCCACTCTCCTGACGTCAACTCTTCAGGTGTGTCACTTGAGCACTAATGAATTCGTTAATGCAACTCTTCTCTCTGCCCTTGGGTGGGAATTCAATCGCAGATAATCGAATCGAACTAACTGGCCCGGTCCTTCGTTTTCCGGTTAACTGCTTATTCGCACCAGTTTGAGTTTGCTTATGCCAGTGTAGCCTAGGTTTGTCTGGTAGGAATGTACGATTTGTTGGGTGTATTGCATTCGGTGTCGGTCAGTGGAAGGGTCCATTAGCGACCATGTCGGGTCACAATCTAGTGACCATTAAGAGTGAATCCACAAAATCGATTGCAATTTGCCAATGCACTTGGTGACTCATTCGAGTGGCAGGCACTATATATTATATGCCCGAGACGTGGTACCTCTTGTCTGTCGCTAATTTGCATCGCCATCAACGTTACCGTTCTCGATTCGGTGCACAGTTAGGTTTTGTCTTGGACACGACATTCGTTGGAAACACACTGTCAACTGTTGTTGAAATGCTTGTGCCAAAGCAAAATAGGGCCATCACGTACTCAGCGAATGTTGCCGCTCTCTGTATTCGGTGTATCACTGACTAGTCTCACTGATTACCTTTTCATTGCCACTGGCAGGCACACACTTGCCCTGCACTGTCAATTAATTGCAATTTAGTTTGGGAAAGTTGTATGACGGCACTCGAATCTGTAGACAAATCGATTCAGTGTCTTGTGAGTTTGCATACTTGATTTGGCTGCAGTTCTCACTACCAATCACGCCTGTCGTGGTTTGTTGCACTACTTTACAATTTTGTTTTTCATACTGGACTCGATTATTTTTTCATTGCTTAAGAAGCTTTTCTATTTTGTCACATTGCCTTGTGTTGCCTCTGCACTTGCAATCTAAGAATAGTGTTCATCTAGACGTCGTTTCTTGTTTGCCATTGATCACGCTGTCTCACTTTCTATTCGTAGTTTATCTCACAAAATTGTCAGCACAATTCTAGTTTGCAGCGCATTTTGTTCTCTTGATGCCTTCTCCACTTTGTGTGGGATGTCTGTCTTCAAGTGCAGCTGTATATATGTCTCGCCTCAGTCCTTGTCATATGAATATTCCTCGCCCAAACTCAATCTCTACTTGCGGGTTTTGCCATTGCCATGGCTTAACACAGTCGCCCGGATGCTTCGCTTGATTCATCGACCCATCTGACCTTACAAATACGTACAGATGCGTCTTAGTCATTTAAATCACTTTTATTCGATTATTTGATCACTATGCACCTCGTGAGCGATCAAATATGATAAGCCCGAAAGGTGCTTCTGAACGACACCTGTGTTGTCTTAGAGGTCATTCGGAGCATTCCGATTCGGAGGGACCGACACTGCTCTATCGAGCGATCATCGATTTACCGTTTGCACTGCTGTCCTAGTGGCTGTTTGTCGAGGAATTATGTCAACTAATTGCACCTAATGACGATGATAATCGCAAATGGCTTTTTCTTAATGTCCCATCGGTAGTGTTCCATCACCACACGATAACTTTGAACGAGCACACATGAACATTGTACTAACGTTAGCTAACTGGCCATTTCCTCGCACAATTTCCGGAGTCGAAGCATTTGCCGGGACGAGTTGTGACTGGTGGTTGGAGGGTGGTTAGCATAGGGGAGTGCTTTGGCTTTGACGGCTGTCTTGATCAACGCTCGAGCGTCCGTAATGGCCACTGATGGCCAGTCACTTCTCTTCCATCGTGCCAATCTATTTGCTAGCTTTGTTTGCTTATCTCTCACTCACTTTCTTTATTGTCTTGCCTTATCGAGGTCGTTGTTGTGCCATCCTAGTCCGTGAAGGCATGTTCCGTGTGATTTATTGCCTTCGCTTTCCCGTTTGGCTTCATTCCGAGCAGGGTCTACTTGACCAGTGTCAGGTTTTCTCAGTGCCAGTCTTGTTCTTGTTCTTAACTCCCTAGTTCTTATTAGTCTTTTCGCAATAAGCAAATCTTTGGACAAGTGCAATATTGCCATTAGCCATTAGCTAGTGCCATTAAGGCACGGTGAACTCGTAGTACATCGCCTAACTGGCCTAGTTTGTTTAGCCCTCAGTTGTACTTTATGTTGAGGTGTCGCTTTCTGTGACTCAATTAACTAAGCTAGTCTAGTGTCGTCAATCTGCATTCGACTCGTTGTGGGTGCTTGTCCTGTCTAATTAGTGTTCGGCGCACAGATTGCATCCATTCGGTTCGACGCCATCGAGGGCAATCAATCTTTGTGGTCGTGAATGTTATATGTTCTTAGAAGCCCGGCGTTGATGTCGTCCGCGCCACTCATTGCAATGGTTAGTTGACGCTTCACATTTAGTTCGATTGTACTCTCGGTTTTCGGTTGGATCGTTTTAATGAAAGAGTTGATTAGTTTTGATTAGCCCTCTGTGCATGCCATAAACGGCTTGGCCATGGTGCCATGGTGCCAACTAATGTGCAAGGCAGCACTGGCTCGCTCACTGTCCTCTCACCACTCTGTCCTTGTTTCTGGTGTTCGTTTCTCGGAATTGACGCATTCACCGAGAGAAAAGAGCCAATGGCAAGTCGTTATTGCCTATTGCTTGTGTCCGATCGTGTAGAGTTATGAAAGCTGTCGCTCATTCCGCTATTGAGTTTTGGCTGGTCGCCGTGTGTCGCATTAGAATCGTCATTGGGCAATAGCTTTAATCCTCTCTGCCAGATTAGCTCGTGATTGAAATGCATGGCGATACATTTCCGACCAGACCTATTAGAGACTGGAACATTACTCGGTGCAGGCCGACTGGTGTCGCTAACCATCGTGATTGCACTTGGTCACATTGCCACCTGTGCCGAGCGAGATGGATTATTCGCTTAATTGCCATCTGATATTGCGATGGCACCGAGACGAGTCAATTGGTGCACTGACAGTGCCAACAAAGCAATTGGATTACTCCAAGTGCTCGGTGCTTTGGCCTTTGACTCTGCCGATCGATAGCGCAGTTATCGTTGATTAGCCATATAAATTAGAGTAATGCTCTTTATTGTTCTATTAGGCCTAGTGGCGAAGCTCCCCAATTGACAATTTATGACAGCGCTCCTCTCCTTGATTGTTACCGACGTTTGTGGCAAGGACACTGTTGGGCTCGAATTGGAATATATTCTGCTAGCATGCTCCATTGTGGCCTCATTGCCATTTGGTTTAATTAACGGCCTGGCACAGTTCTACCACTGTATTACTCTATTACTAATACTGTACCCATTCGGACCGTGTGCACGGAATATGAGAACGACTCGTCTGTTGGCACGTCGCGCTATGGCCAATGTCGACAATCGATCAGAAGGAGAGCACTAGCACCTCGCGACCTTTGCACATTTGAACACCGTTTCCTCTGGTTTCCTGCCGTTAGCCAGTGGCAGTGGTAATTGTGCCAGATTGTGCCAATGGCAAACACACCGAGTGTTTATGGTTTTCCTTTCACTCTGGCCAGATGCACACAGAATCGCTTGTCATTGGCATCTATTAATAGGCGATCGCTCAGTTGGATCGTTCGATAATCACTATGTACATATTATATATTGGCGATCGTAATAATTGGCCCTCAACAAACAAACAAAAAAACCTAGTTATGACTTGCGCCGGGCTGGCATGCCGATTTGATTTACATTAATCGAACATTTGTTTGGCACTTTCGATTTTGCCTAGGCGTCATTTCTTCCGTTATGCCTGCTCGGCTATGGCAGCAGAGCCCATTTAGTTGTAAGCCTGGACGCTTTCGGTTGGGCCTCACTCGGTCGGTTATCTGCTCAGTTGACCGTTTACATGGCTACCAACAGACATGTTTGTCTCTATTTGTCGTTGGCACTAAGCTCGCTTGAGGATTTGCCTATTAAAGGACGATCAATTATCGATTGCATCTGTGTGATGACCATTGGACACTAACCTTGAGCGATGATCTGCCTGTTACCAGGCTCAATCCAGTGGTTCGTTCACTGTTCAATAATACATTGTGATCTTCAGTACATTGGGCCAGTTCTGTGCGTTAGCACTATAGTTCGGAGCAAGGCACAGATCCCACTGACCAGCACAAAGTACGTTTCAATGATGTGAATGGTTTCGATGTTGTGCACTTTAAATTGACATTTTGCGGTCTTTGATTTCATTTAGCATTTGCCTTTGTCTGACTGCAAACACAGTGCCATTGAGCATTATGGTGCACAAGCCAAGACAACATATTGAAGTGAAGTGAGATGTGAACTGCACTTGATTGTGCCCACTCTACTTGCCTACAAGAGCGCATCTGCCGATAAGCAGACATTGCGATATGCCAATTCAGTCGAATCGACCGCTGGCTTGTCCATTCCGGGCGCCATTGCAAGTGCTAATTGTCAGATTGGCTCTTTCTGTCCCGACACATGGCCCAATTAGTCTATTGATGGGTCGCCACTGTCGCATTCGATTGCACGTTTCGAGTGCGAGTGTGAGTGTCACCAAGGCCTGTCTCGCATCTCTTTGTTTAATGGCAATGACTTTTGAGTTGTAAGCTCGCATCGTGCCACACTTGCTTGTCACGTCTTGGGCACCCTTTTAGGGACTTTATTAGCACTTGTCATCTCACTTGCAATTTCACTTTGCTCTCTCGTGATTTATCGAGTCATCAGTGACGAGTAGAGCCAGATCACAAACAAAGCTATGCTCGCACAACAGTGACGCCCTGTTTGCTCACTTTTGACTAATTTTAGCTTTTGTTTAATTTCTTGCTTGGAGACATTCTTTTGTTGTGTTGGCGTGTCACTGCTGATTGTCACTTGTCGATTGGTGAGTGACCCACTGGCCACATTGGTTATATTATTATATTATTATCCTTTTACGAGTTGACACGATCGCTTGACACTTGCATGTCGACTGCATGGTTCACATTGGCCTAATGACTGACTCGGTGCATGCGACCACTAATGGCGCCATAATTGGACAATGCAAATTGAATTTCAGCCTGGCCTTATATAACCACAGTGTATGACATGTCGTCGTAGGCAAATGGGTTCTGGAATTCCTTTCCATCTTGTGCTGCCAGAGCCGTTTGGGCTCGTTTCCTGAGTGCAATGCAAGCGGCTCATGAAAAATGATTCGGCTAATGCCAGGCTCAGTGCTCACTGCAATCCCATTAGTGGTGTTTGTTTAGCTCGACGAGCAATTATTAATTTTGAATCTTGTTCTTATTGGCCTGCTCGTCTTGGGCCAATTTTAATTTGTTCTTTTTCTGGCTTTGTGATCGGTGGTGTTGCACTCGTTGTTCGATTGTCCTCTTTGTTCGTTGTTCGTTGTCTCTCCTTGTCCACTTCACCTTGAGAGCTTTTCACTTGCACCAATTGGTGGATTGGCCAATGGCCATCCCGGTTGAAAGGTGCCACCCTAACTGCCATTCTCAAGGGCCTCTTCTATGTCAAGTTGCGGCCTCAGCACATGACGATGCTGACCAAGCCGTGCTTAGCGCCAAAACACTCTAGGCAAAGTACCAATGACATCACCAGTGCGCACTACAATGAAGACTTTGTTGATAATTTCGGATGCGAACTGCATTGGCTTGTCCGTTGTGTTCCACTTGGTCAATGGCTTCACAAATGCTTATATTCTATTTAATTCCACAATTGTCATCTGTCCAATGGTTGCACTTGGATGTGTGCCCTTTGTGCAGTCTTGTTTGTGACCCTATCTATATGCTTTGCAAAGGTTAAAAGGCGAGAAGAATTGAGTGAATTTGAACTGAGCTGAATTGAGTTGAACAGTCTGAGTTTGCTTTGTCTCTATTTTTTCTTTATCTGTGAATTTGGGTTCTTTCATTTGCAAATTCAATTCTTTGCCGAGATTGGTTTTGTCAATGTGAATAATGACGATTGACTTGCTTACAGTGAATGTACGGTCGGCAAGCATGCTCTATATATCACTGCCAGTCTGTTTGCCTTTTAAACTTTGTAAATTGCAGTTTAGATAAGTCCCAATTGGAAATGTTCACATGAGCACTGTGTTGGTTGTGCCAGCACATTACCAGACCGCGTAATAGACTGCTCGGTTGGGCACCGAATTGTATTTGGTCGGAGTATGGCTCGTCTTGTCTTGACTTGTTTCTATACCTTGGCTGGTAAAACTCGTTGACACCGCTGGATCGATTGGCTCACTGTCGGCCTGACCTAGCCCAGTATCATGTGACATTTCCCTCTGCTCGTGATCATTGACAGAGAACCATCGAGGAACACTTTGTTAGCTTGTTAACTGATTCGTTTGCTCAGATAAAGACAAACATTTGCTCTTTGTTTAGTGAATTAATTAAAGCATGGCATTCTGACTGCACTTTCCCAAAAGGGCCTCAATAGTGTCCAATTAATGCTTTCCATTGTGACTGCTCACTCTAGTGCAGTCCTTGTGCCGACAAACGCTCCGAAGAAAGTGGATGATCGTTCGAAAGTTGGCCTCAACTATGTAAACATTCGCTGGCTCGAGACTGAGCAAACAGCACATTAAAAGTACATTACGCCCAGCATCTCTCATGGTCGATGTCCATTACCGCGATAATGATCGCCACTGCTTGTCCTCTTGGATAGTTAGCACTGCTAACTGGTCTAATTACCACTAAAGCAGTCAACTCTTTGGTCACCGATCGGTGGTGGCACTCGATTGGCACAATGTTGCACAATTAGTTTGCTGTGATAATTGGCAAACTTGTAAAGTATCGATCTCTGAATGGGACGTCGAGATTCAATTCTGACAATTGGTGCAATCGATCGTGCTTGGCAGTTTCACTCTCGAGCAAGTAACTAGACCGATGCACTGCCGGCTTGTTTACTCCCCACATGCAATGGCCATAAAGTGGTGACTCTCCAGATTGGCTGCATTGCTTTCTCACTCACTAATGAGCCAGATGCGTGTCTCTTATCATTTGGGCGGTGTGATAATGCGAGTCTCGACTCGATTCTCTTGACCGACCATGTTCACTGACTGACGTCCGTGCAAGAAACTTTGCTGTGTTTGCTGACAGACAAACTATCGATGACAGTAAACAGACGTTTGACTTGCAAATCGAGCCGAACGAGAACGAGAGCACGACCCATTCACGCAGTACCGTTCAAGTCGTTCCCCTTGTCTACATCTTCAGTGGCATCGTTATTTTCAATTTGCAAACACTTAATTTATGGTTCGAAGGCAGAAGGACAAATGACGAAAGCGATTGATTCGATGCTGGCCGACCCACTTGCAACTATTATTAGTAGAATTGAAATGTGAACTGTTCGATGACTTCGGTCTGATCACTCACACTCAGTGCCGTGCACAAGCTAATTTCGCTTTATTGCTTTGTTCATTTCCCATCGAGCCAAATTAGTGCAACTCGATCTCTGTGTGAGCACACTCGAGAGGACACTTTGCCATGTCTTGAGTGCATTTTAAATTTAAAGTGTGAACTTTGGCAGCACCATTTGTTGGAAATTAATTAAATTCTGTCCTCTCCATGCGTGTGATTGCCTCAATGTTGTCTTGCCTGTCTTGATTTACCGGGCTGACTTCGATGATCGCTTCACTGCATGTCTGCTCAATGCCTCCGCTGGTTGAGCCATCCTCTGTCTCTATATATCATGTACAATGTACAGTGCTGGTGTGGCTCGACCTGCCTGGCAAGATTGGCTCCACTTCTCTGTCACCCTGCCTCACTGCTAATAACACCAACAAACAAAGTCGCTCCCGGTGATTTATTGCCAGGATTAGCGCCTGAGCTGGCAAGTCTGCTTTGGTCCATTTGTCGTTGGCACTCGGTCGATCGGTTACCTCTGCGACCTTTTTGCTATTCACTGGTGCCACTCAAGCCAATCTGTGCTCGGCAGAGACCAGTACCGGCTGGCCTATGATTGTCTAATTCGACATTGGTCACCAGTCACTTGCGCAAAGGGCAATTGTCGACTCATGTTAAGGGTCGCGCAATGGCACGCAAGCAGCATTGCTCTATTGCACAGAGTTTGATCATTGTGTAACCATTGGACGGTGAGCACAGGCTTGGATGCATTTCGAATCTGTTTGATTACATAATTAATGGCCGAATCGGTAATCTAATTTGGCACTCAGTGTTTTGCAGTACTGATCTCGTTTGTTTGGCAATAAATTACAATTAATTCGCACCGAACTAGATCGGCTCGATGACACACTCGATCATGTGTGCCATCGATTGTCTCGTCGGCCAGCATTGACTGCATGGCCGTCTGCTGTATCGATGGTGGACGGTCGGTGGCCGTTTAGTTGGGTTCTATTTAAATTCGCTTTGTTGAACTATCGCTGGGCTTGCATTGTGGTCGGTGCATCGGAGCGCACCGAATTGTATTTGCGTCAGTGGCACAAGTCTGTGTCGTACGATTGTGTGCATGGCACAGAGTATTAATCAACTGCACGGTAATAGTTTCCTGCCTCCATATCTAATAATCGATGTTTCCATTTGCTACTTTTCACAAAGCTCATCCAATTAGGCCTTTGCATTGCCTTCGCGTCTGGGCACACAACTGCCAATCGCGAGCACTTTAATTAATTACATGCTTCGGTGTGTTTGTGTTGGGCTAATTCGGCAACAAAGCGCTACCGAACATCATTTCATGCTCGATGCCTTTCCCCATTTGCATTTTGTCGCATCCGAATCTCGATGCGATTGTCTGTAGTGAAGTCACAATCCTGACAAGTTGTGTCAAGTGCCAAGTGATCGTGTTGCATTTCTGTGACATTTTGTTGTATCAGCCAGGCCAACTTAGCTGTTTGGTACTTATGCCGTGTTCGTCGATCCACGATAATCAGTTAGTACTCCAATTTGTAATGCTTTCCATAATTCGGCGCAGGTTTGTGCCAGTAAGGTGGTCGGTTGCATGGTCGAGTGTCAGTTGCCAGTTGACCGATCAGCAATCACTTTGGTCCAATATATAATATATTATATTGTATATTGCCCAATATAATGCCATCATTTGGTTCGTCAGTTCTATCGATAGCGCCTCCCCTCTCACTTTATTTTGCTTTTGTTTATCAATTTATTAAAGTTCCGCCGAGTTTAAACTCGACTGTTCGATAACCCGTTTGTTTGGAGCATGCGAAACGGTCACACGTTATTGCTGAGGCTTATCGGCACTTGAAGTGTTTGGTCGTCTTGTGATTTGGCACTAATAAATGCGGATTTACTCTCTAGAGTGATTAAGCCTACTGTCGTACGTGTTGAGTTATTAATTTGTATTAAGGCCATTTGGCACTTGTGCATGGCAGCTAATTTGGAGTGTGCCCCGACATTGAATGAATTGACTGAATGAGATCACTTTCTGCCGAGGAAATTCTAAGTGGCCAGATAAGAAGGCCTGTGACTTGACCAAGTCGAAGCAAACTGTGATAATGAGCCTGTTTGGTTGGCTTGTTACCGCTGATTAGAGCCAATTTGGCACTAACTAACTTTGATGAGCTCACTACCAACTAGTTCGTTGCATGATTTATTGTACTTTCTCTTTTAGTTGCAATCATGCGGATCAAATGGAACTCGTTAGAGTGCCAGCCTCACTAGTGAGACTTGTTCCATGGTGGCCCAATGAGAGTGAGACAATCGCAATTAGCACAGCAGCAGAAGAGCACCCTCTCCTCTCGTTCCTTTCCTCACAAGACTGACGTCGATGGGACGCGCGCTCTCAGCTTTTCTTTTCTTCATGCTAATTTCTTTGTTCGTCTTTCACTTATTGGCACCCGGTTCATGAATATGCACCTGAATTGCATTAATATTTCAATTAATGATGCATTAGCTGGCTTGTATTTTGGGCAGTCTTCTTTTGACCTTTACCCTGCTTTCCGCAAGTGTCGCCATTTGCAAATGAGGTACACAAATGACCGAGCAAAGTGCTGCATGTTACTCTTTCATTTCAAACTTTTTTGTGTGTGTTTTCTACTCAGGAGTCATGACTTTTGATGGCTAATTGGTTGCATTATTATTGTCATGGTGGAATGGCATTTTCCTGGCACCCTCCATGCAAATCAGCAATTGGCGGCATGGTTGTTACTCTCCAATGCTCTGCAAATGGCCTCTCGAATGGCGTCATTACGATTGGCCTAATTGGTCAAATTGTACTGTTGTCGTTGTTGGGTCATATAAATCCAGTGGAAAGTGAACTCTCGATGCATTACATCAATTGGTGGCAAGCTTACAAGACATTCATGTTGTCTTGAGTCGAATTTGAAATTTATTGTTGTCGTTGCCAACTGTGCCCAAGCAGATGTTGTCCCAACTAATTAGCCTTATTTATGGTTGCCTAGCTCGATAGAATCCTGGTGGCACATGTCTCTGCCCACCAGGGCACTGTCACCAAACTGCTAACTAGCAAGTGCTGCTCATACTTCAATTTGTCATGGTCATGGGCTGCAATCGAGTTGACTAAAAAGCATGCAATACGCACTCGTTTCCGGTTTGAAGTGCTATTGATCTTGTACATGACTGAGGATTGAGGTAATGTCACATTTACTTTGAATGCCTTTTCTGGGTTTTGCCAAGAATTTAGATTTTTAATGTTCTGACAATAGTTGCACTAAGAAAACCCGATTGCTTTAAACGAAATTGTTCTATTCTGGACGCTTGCACCTGTAAGAAGCAATTCTTTTCTTTGATTAATTAGCTTCTGTGAACGTTTTTTTCAAGTTGATTTGTACTTTCGGTGATGGCCCTAACAAGTGAATTAATGACACTCGAATGCTTTGTTTGGTTTGCGCCTAATCACATTGGGACAATCATTATTGCAAAGAATGTACTTTGTCGCCAATCAGTAAGACACATTCGCCATCTTAACAAGTCCTCACAGACTCACTTAATTAGCATTGTTTTTTTTAATGCGCTTAGTTTTCTTTGAAGCAACAATACACATACGAACAGTTTCAGATTGATCTTATCACTGGTTGGTTCACCTGTGGTGTTTGTTTCGGTAAAGATTCTATATTGTTTTGCACTGCTTAGTGGTCTCGACCCAAAACTCAATCGATCGATAATGTTAACTTGTCTGTTGTTAGTGGTCACCATTTTTCTGTTTGACCCATTTCTCACTAACTACATTTTGCTTTGTGCTTGGTCAAGCATTACAACTTGCTAACTGACTGACTGAGTGAGTGAATGACTTGCCAAATACCCACTTGGTCATTGTTACACTCGAGTCCACCACGGAGAAGCAGCAGAGCAAGTACTGAGTATAGTGGAATTCATTGAAGTTGTGTCTCATTTGGGAGTGCCAATGTCTGCTGGCAACGAGGCACATCTCAATCGATTCTGTCAGTGGCCATTGTCGGCAGCACAAATTGTTTAATATCGTTCGATGGAAATTGAAAGAAAGCCCAGCGCAATTTCCAATGACTTTGCATGGCTTGTATTTGCTTGTTTAGCAATAAGGCAGTCCCAGAAGACCTCGCTCATTAGAATTGATGCCCCAACTGCCACAGTTGCCGCCGTGTGTCTGATCGCAGCAAATTGGCGGCAAATTCGCCGACTGGCAAAAACAAAGCGAGCCCATTACGATGCCACCAATGACGTCGATGTTCCGTCACCAAGTGCAGTCAGCCATCGATGCTCCATTTGGTCTCCCTTGGTGCTACTGCTACTGAACTATCCTTTCATGCCTGGATTGGCGTGCATGGGCCTAGGCAATGGTCTTATATAGACCTGCTTGGGTGGTATCATCTTTATTAACTTGTCATCGTTGGTCTCGGTGTACCTCGGTGAGGCATTTGATTGGCCCGATGCTTTTCTATCTATGATGCTGCCAACCGAAACAATCGCCACAACTTCCTTATCGGTACAATGAATTCTAAGGTTGCGATTGATTAATGTTCAACGTGGTCCGAGCCAGTGACTGCTCACACGATTACCGCCTCTGTACTTTATTTCCATAATTGGTCCGTTACAATTTAACTAGACAAATATACCCAAAGTCGGTTAGCATTTCACTCTCTTGTTTTGGGTTTGTGTCACTTTCTATAACTTTCCTCGTTCTAGTATCAGACCAATGATAAATACTTAGTAGCGACTCACGATATTCGAAACAATTTTCTAATCTTTGACTGAACGTTTGTGACAATTGTCTTAGTGGTTTTAGCTGTTGTTCAATTAGACCGATTTCGGCTAGTTTTGTAGGGGAAAGTTGTCTTCATGGCACACATACAAACACACACATACACACACACCAAGACAACTTTGTATTCTAGGGTGTTTTCCTATTTGGAGCGTTATAATTTGTGGCGAGTGGCGTGGAATGGCAAGTAGATCAGTAGTTTGCAACGTGGTAACAAAGTTCGACCTTGTGTCTTGTTTTAATCTATTGGTCATTGGTCCGGGCCAATCTCGCAGTCACATCTCGTGTGTTACCTTCCGAGAAGCCTCGTTTGACGGTCACAAATGGCGACCAGTGATGCACTAGTGATGGATCCAATTAATCAATCCGTTTTGCTATTTGGCTCGATTTGGCGGCTTTCTCATGAATTCCTGATGGCTTTGTTCGTTGCATCGTTGTGTGTCAAATTGAATTAACTCATGGCACTTTGGGTGTATAAACCAATTGCACTCCACTAGTGAACAATGAACGTGTCCAGGGATGTTTTCTAGAATGTCATAGTGGCCGTTAGTTGTTTGTCTGGGCCATCTCGCATTCAAATCACGCAATTTGATTGAATCAAGTCACCAAAGGAACGTGTCCGAATTAATAAACTAACACATTAGGTCACTGGTCTCACTCGGCCCTAGCTGTGTTTGTGTGTGTGTCACAGACTTTCACTTTGAGTTGCCACATTGACTTGACCCTGTGGCCTGCTTTGTCCTAAACGCGCCTTTAAAGTGATCACTTGGGCAGTTGTGCCCCAATGATTGGTCGATTAGCTGTCAACACCGAAGTGTGTCCCTACTGGAATCTCGCACTTGCAATCTATCTTGTCCAATAGTGCCATTAGCACTCTCAGTAGCGTGCTATCAGTGAAGCAGCACTTTCCTATATGAAGGCACTAATTCCAAAGTGCAATTCATATTTTTACTGGAGAGTGATAGATTGCACTAATGCACATTCACATCGATAAGCATGTCTGTCTGTGACTGTGATTGGTGGCCTGGCCGACAATAATGCTAATGATGGCTCTTTTCATTGTCTACTCATTTTCGTACCACTCACATTCAATGTCGTCATCTCTATGCTGGACAATAGTCTTCTTTCGGACTCATCACTATTAATATTGGACTATTTGAGGACATATTCGATGGCAAATCGATAACGCACATTCGAAGAGCTTTCAAGCCAGGTGGATTCTTTTCTAACAAGTTCTCTAAGTTCTCTTTGTGTGTGTGTTTGCACTGACTGTTTGTTTGGTTGTCCAACGAATTACTCCAAAACTGGTGCTTCTCTGCATGGCTGTGATTGCACTTTTGTTCTCGATTGGTGTGTTCGGCCCACTGCAGAACGCATTCAATTAGTATTCTTTCGTTTGGCCATTTTGCTTTTTATCTTTAGGCATTTCTCGTTAGTTTTATCTGAGTGTTTCGTTTCATTTGCAAGTCGTTAATGTGTGGTATATTAATTTAAATATAATGCAATTACTGCCAACAAGGTCTGCTTGGAAGGTTAGCCCAATTAGAGTGATGTTTCGCCTTGTGCGGTTGTGTTGTCGAGTTGTGTTGCCTTAACATTCACGAATATTCCACAAATTAGTGTTTTCACTTTGTGGTCGACGTTACTTGGCAATGCGTGTCTGGCAGTGTTCATTAATGCGGACTAGTGGCCAAATTAATCACCGCTTTTATCAATTCTGGTCGGCAAGCCGCACTGTCACCAGTCTATTATCTTCCAATCTGTACTGAATTCGGTCTGCATGCAACCTAGCCATTTGGTGAATCTAGTTGCACCGACACAACCGGGTCGATGTGTTGCTCTGTCATTGTGTGAACTCAATTACATTACATTACTCTTTAAATAATTGTGATGCATGCAATAACCAGCAGTCTAATTATAATTACAATCGAACCTTTTCTGTCAGCTCAGTCTCTGCAGTGTACTATTGACAGTTCCTGTTGGATGTCACTGTCAGTGTAAGCAGTGTCCAATTTAAATTAGCCTTGTCATTCGTAGCCATTAGCTAATCATTCTCATTTGTTTCAGTTCCTCGATTTGATCTCATCAAGCCAGAAGATGGATACCATGCAATTGTCAAGGAAAATGACAGAACAGTGATCATATCACCGAGAATAAAAGTGCTTGATGGTAAGTCTACTTGCTAAACAAGCATCGATGACAATTTATTGATAATGTTTTATTGTCACAGCCGAACTGTGTAACATCGAGATCGTGAACAAGCATCACAATGATATCCCTTTTGAGGTGCAAATCACCGACCAGATCAATGGCGAGGCTATTGTTACCGCCAAGCGAGACCTCAACTGTGAGAAAAGGCGCGCTTATCATTTCTCGATGCGAGCTGTCTCCTGCACTGGCCAATATTCGGACAAGTAAGTGCTATTCTTTTTGCCGACTGGTCTTTATTGTTAATTGTCTACTCGCTTCACTCAATTAGTTCTACCGTCCATATTACCGTAGAAGATGTGAACGAGTTTGCTCCTGTTTTTCGGCAAGACTCGTACACTGTCACAGTGAATGAGGGACGCATTATCGACCCGATCATACAAGTTGAAGCGTTCGACCACGATTGTAGTCCGAAGTACAGCGATATATGCAAGTATGAGATTGTTGGTGGGGACAAGTTGAACAGTCCTTTCGTGATCGACTCCAATGGCAATATCAAGAACACACGCGCACTTTACTACAAAGAATCGCATAATCACATTCTGGAAGTGGTCGCATATGACTGTGGCATGAAGAGATCGAAACCAGCCATTGTGAACATTAAAATTAATAAAGTGTGCACTCTTGGATGGAAAGGTTTGTTCTCCACATTTGCTTGTTGCCCTCTCCACATTAATTAGAGACGAGCGGTTCTGCTCTTTGTTGAGAGATTACACTAGAAGCTGCTTGCTTAGGCCAACTGGATTATAGTGTCGGTCCTGCACTCTTTGACACAAATCATCGAGAGCTCATTTGCATTTAGATCGTGCACTGACATTACAAAGACTATTCAAATTATATCGATTCTTGACTTGTTTGGCATCTAATGTCGATCTTCAATTAACCGTAGGAATCCCTGAACGAATCGAGTACATGTCCGGTTCAGGCTCTCGCGTTCTTGTTCCCGATGCAGAACTACAGCTGTGTGACTTGCCTTGTGAGACCAAAAATGTCACTGTTCGAATGTCATTGGCCACTCATCACATTGGAAAGGGATGTGACCGAGACACTTATTCGGTCGAGTCTCAACGTAAACTATGTGGTGAGAATGTGTTCTCTCGTGTGTTACTGTTTGCCTAGAACATCTTGTGTATGTTTACAGGCGCCAACAGTGAAAGCATCGATCTATTGCCATCGTCTTCTAGTGGAGCTGAATGGATTCATGATCTTCCTACCGATGAAGGACGTGAAAGTGACCAAATCTATGAATTTGACGGAGCATCTAATTCGGCTATTGTACCCGAAGACATCTTTGATCACAACTTGACCAGTCAATTTACCGTTTCGTTCTGGATGAAACACGAACCTCCACTGGACCAGTCGAACAAGCACATCAAAGAGCACATCATCTGCAATGCTGATGATCACAGTAAGTTACCTGTTTGGGATAATTTGATTTTATTCGCTTGTTTTGTGAACAGAGAAAAATCGTCATCACTATTCTTTGTTTGTTCGTAACTGTCGTCTTATCATGTTACTTCGTCGCGAGTTCAACCAAGAGAAACACACAGTGTTCAAGCCTGCCGAGTATCGTTGGAAATTGGCCGAGGCCTGTGACAACGAATGGCATCATTATTCAGTGAGCATGAATTTTCCCGATGCAAATCTTTTCATCGATGGCGTTAAATTCCGCAACACCTCAACCAATCCTGAAATTGTTGACGACTGGCCTCTTCATGCAGTGAAAGATGTCAAAACCACATTCAGTATTGGCGCATGTTGGGAAGGCAAGAAATCGAAAATGAATTTCTATTTTAGAGGTTTTCTAGCCGGATTGAGCATTCTTCGAGGTCAAACAGAAAACTCAGACGTTCTTCGATGTTTACATCGTTGTAAAGAAGGCTTGCATCAACCAAGTGCTGACTCGATAGAGTCAGGAATCGACATTCTCACCAATAGCGATTATAGTTCTATCCTGGTCAGTGGAAAAGAGTCGATTGATGTCGAAGATGTCATCTCGCAGATCTCATACAGCAATTCCAGAGAATACCCAACTCCAGGCAGAAGAAGTCTCAAGCTTGCAACTTCCATAAGGTGTGTTATTTTATATATTTTTTATATGATTATCACCACATTATGCATCATATTTCAGTTGTTCCACTGGAAAGACATTGAAAATTCCTCAAGTGGACTCCTATGTTATGGTCATGCCTGCCGAACAACCAAGCATTTCCATTAATGGCACTCCTAACTTGGCTAGAGAATACGAATCCTTCATGCAAGGAATCGAACTGTTCTCGTCTATTTCTATCTTTGTGAATCAAGAAAATGAGGCAGAAGATAGCGATTCTGACAATGATATTGATGAGACTACCAACAACACCGACGATGATGATGCAGATGATATGCCTGCAGGTACTAACAAACTGGTCGGCGAACACAAATTGGACAGTTGTAACATCCAAGTCTACCCTCCACTCAATCCGGACCACGAATACTTTCGAGTTCCAAACAATATGTTGGAACATTTGGACATTCGTCACAAGGAAACAAAAGACGGAATAATTATTTACGGTACTGTTGAGGGAGTTCTTTAATTTGCATATTAATATTAATTATTCTTTTGTAGGGGCCGATTCGGTTCGAAACTATCAGCAAATTCTACGTCAACTGATCTATTTCAATCGAAAGCCGGCATATTATCTGAATAGAGCTTTCAAGCTTTCATGTTCTGAACTGAATGGGCGATTCTTGAGTAACGACTACATCCAGACATTGACCGTTATTCATCCCAAGGTGGATGCTCCTCAAGCCAATCCAGAACAACATGCAAATGTTGTGGAAGTTCAACCGGTTCCTGCTCATGCTCAGGTCCACGACCACAAGGTTGAAATGAAAGATCCTCGAATCAAGCCAGTTTCTGGATTCTTCGATAACAGCATTGTTGATGCAAGTGACAACTTTGCCCGCGCCACTCCAAGTAAGTTCTATTGGTGTTTATTGTATTCATTGCATAACATAAACATTCTAGGCCACGCAGTAACGATCATTATTGTGGTTTGTGTCGGTTTCTTGGTTTTCATGATTGTTTTGGGTGTTATCCGAATTCGATCTGCGCATCATCGAACTAGCGACTCTCGTGACGATGAACAAGAAATGACATGGGACGAGTCTTCACTGACCATCACTGTGAATCCTCTTGACGTATGTTTTTATTAACATTTTTTTATTCGATTTGCTTACCCTTGTTGTTTTTATAATTTGGTTAGCAAATTGAACAAGAACACGAAAGTCAACAACTGAACGACGATGAGGACGACAGCGACAGTTCTGACGATGCCAGCAGTTATCATGAAGATGGCGAAACCAGTGAGGAAGAAGTCGAAAAACCCAAAACACGTCAAGAACTTGAGTGGGACGACACAAATTTTTAAAATTTCCATCTCTTTCTCTCTGACCGTGTCTTGTTATGCTTTTTCAATTGTATCTCCAAAACCTTGAGTTGGCATCTCTTTATTTGTGCATAGTCACAAGCTGCATTGAACTCTCACACATTTCACCATTTTGATTTTGTTCAAATATTTTGATTTCTTTTTGGTTTGACTTGACCGTTTGTAAATAATCGCTATTTATTGAAAACCACAACCAACTGACCCAACGACCTGTATTCTTTTCTATAAATACTTCACTCAAAACTGCATCACGCTAACCGAACTGACCGTGATTGCTTGATCGACTCAACACAGCAGCTTGAATTGATTTACTATTTTTTGTTTTATCCTTCTTTGTTGTATCTAATTTTCTTTCAACATTATGCAGCTTTGTTCTTCCTTTCCTCCAATAGTCGCTTCATTAGAATCAACCTGCGTGCCATAACTTCTAGTTTTTGTTTGTTTTGTTGAATATATTTCTACCTTATTTGTACCTTTTCTCTTGTCACACGTTTCACGCCCCCAATGCCCACCCAATAACTTCCATTGACCGATTTGTAACATTGACACTAACTAAATATTACCGGCGAACGTAAATTACCAAACTGTAACGACCGTCACATATCTTGTCTCACTCGGTTACAACCAAATACTTATCCGTTATACCATTGAACACATTGAAACCGATTTCGACTGTTACCAAGTGTAAGCAAATTATTATTTTTATGCCAATTCTTCTTTGTTGCCTATGTTGCTTTGAACTGCGCGCGATCATTCGAATGCAAAAGTCTTCATTCATGCCATTCACTAGCACACCTCACTAGGGACAGGTTTCCTTTGCTTTGCTTTGATCCAACACTTTTCAGTTCGATTCTCCCTCTACTTGGTTCCCTTGTTTGTTCTCTTGTCTGGCCAATAAATTTACTCTATTTTACTACTGAATCAATATCAACTCACTGACCTATGTCTCTCACTACTCGAATCACCATTCCAGTCTGTTCGTCATACATATTTTGATTGTTTCTATAATTTACCTTCTCTTTGTTTTAATAAAAATATTTTCTCCCATTCAAACCGATTACTGGCGTTTGATTTATCATGTCCGATTGCTCAATGACAATGAAACTTTTGTGTTGTGGGTTAGTTGAACTTGTGTCGAGACATCGGCAAAACTGTTATCAAGAGATTTTTATCTTATCGTGGCCAGTGTGATGTAAAAAGTTGAAAAGAGTCGTGTTCATTGGCCGTTGGTTCTAATCGACTTGTCATACCTCGCCACAGCATGTCAGCATCAGAATGTTATTCAAAAAGAAATATATTTTCATCTCATTCCACCTGATGAGACCTTTATGGAGATGGATTCGAAGTTGGAGACGAAATCGTCTCAAGTTTTATCTGATTGTTTACTTTGTACTAGTGATTCTCTATAAAATATTAGAAGTGAGTGCAATCGATTGTTTAACTTGTCCAATTAGATTTATTTTTATTATAGATAATTCTTGTTAATGTTGACTTGTTCGACACTGGGCCAAATCATGCAGAGATTGGTTGTAAAAGTAGTACTCACCAAACCTGCAATCAGTCTTTTGCCATTGACGCAGTCTATACCTGGGTTAATGGAAGCGATCCATTGTTACTGGAGGCTTTGCGACGGACTACTAACAAACTGATTGCGAATCGATTAAAGCAATTCTGCTATAATTCCACCGAATGTGCCGATTCGAGCATATTTTGCACCTTTCTGCCAATTGTGCTAATACGTCCAAGGTTGCCAGATGCCCACAAATATTTTGGTGACGCGATCAAATATGAAAATCTCAACGAAAGCGCTTCGATCATTTATCTAAAAAGTTTGAAGACAGGTATGGAAATAATGTCTGGCAAAGTGATAACTTGTACATATAATCACAGCTCAATCTATTGGCACGAACTGTGTCCAAGTAATTGATGGCCAAATCTACAAACTGACCAACTTGTATTATATTGCAAATAGCTCTAGGCAAGCACAAGCACTCACCATCAATTCACTTGTTCGACTAGACAATATTAGTCTTGTACCACATTTTGCCCAGAAAAATCCATTGAAATATTTCTCTTCATTGACACGTAAGCATTTTGAATACGTGAACTTGGATGACACTTTCGAAAATCGAAACAGTAGTAGTGCATTGTACAGCACTCGATTGGGTCAGGAAAATGCGAGCAAAATTGTGTCCTTCATGCGAGACAAAGTGAACGCCTCAGTCGAGTACAAGTTTGCAGTGGAATACCCGCTTCCTGTGCAAATGACAGATTGCCATTTTTTTCACCACGAATTACACGACGAGAACACTCGCCGAAATCGATTTGCTGACAATGATGAATTGCGATATTCGCTGCGTTCCCTGGAGCGGTTTGCCCCCTGGATTCGAAATGTATTCATCGTCACCAATGGGCAAATGCCGCACTGGCTCAATGTAGAGCATCCCAAAATCCGCCTGATTCAGCACCAAGTACGTCTAATTTCATAATACACATTTGTCGGATTTTCAGCTAAAGTCGTTCATTCTTACAAAAGAAAATTCGATTTCGCTTGAAATTTATTAGAATCCAATAACTTTTAACTTTAACATTTGTTTTATAAATCTCATTACAGGACATCTTCCCGAATCAAACACATTTACCAAGCTTTAGTTCGGCTTCAATTGAATCCCATTTACATCGAATACCTAATTTATCGAAAAGATTTTTGTATTTCAACGACGATGTCATTCTCGGCAGGCACATTTACCCAGACGACTTTTACACTCAAAGCAAAGGGTTTAAGGTGTATCTCTCGTGGCCAGTACCCAACTGTGCGGAAGGTTGTCCCTTAACATGGCTTAATGATGGATATTGCGACAAGGCGTGCAACTCGTCAAAATGTCTCTGGGATGGGGGCGATTGCATGCTAAGCGACAATAGCACTTCCAATTCAAGCACTGGAAACAATTCACAAGTCCCATTAGAAACGATTTCCACACAAAACATTAAACTTTGCGCCAGTAACTGTTTGACCAGTTGGCTGGGAGACTCTTTCTGCGACCAAGTGTGTAATAAGCCCGAATGTGCTTACGACATGGCCGACTGCGGTGTGAAGAATTTTGCTTCATTCGAACAGATCTCAATAAATCACCTGAATCAGACTTATTTTTATCAAACAAATTCTAGTGTCATCTTTCTAAATTTTACAAATTTTGCGAGGCCACTCGACGAGCAATATCTACTGAAACTATCGAGTGCGCAGTTCGAAAATGTCACTTCTGTCTTCAGTGCGGTACTTAACCAGAAACATCGCATTCTAACAGTTCTCTTATATCCGCAAATAGAAAGGCAAATGTTGAATTTTACAATAACCGCCTCGATCAACCAAAGAACCTTTAACTTTAGTATTTTCGTTCAAGAGGCAAATAATACAAATAGAGAAGCAATTGATAATTCTCCTTTCAATTTTGCTGAGCTGTTGCAGAAAATCGAAATGCACAATTCAATACCAAGCAAAGTTGTTTCGTCAATCTTAAATCCTCGCACATTACCAGAACAATCAGAAGCAACAATACTGAGTTGCGATGTTCAGATTGATTCTTTACCTGTCGAAATCAAGGACAAATTTGACAAAATCGAAAAACAACTAAATGAAGGACTTGTGACAGATAGAGGAAAAGAGCACTTCTACAAAGAGTTGAAGCAACTCTACTCAAATCTAATTTGCAACGATACTCAAAAGATACACAACAATCCTATCAAGGACTTTATTGTTAACAGTTTACTTGAAGAGGACTCAGAACGACAAGTACATCGATCTCGTCGGCTTCTGGATGCATATGCGGATTCGTTAATTTACGTAAATCACTTGTTCAACAAAGCATTTGGAATGCAATCACGACAAGTACCTGCGCATATGGCACATTTTATTGACGTCGATGTAATGACTAGACTGCAAAGTAGATTCTCTGAATACTTCCAACAAACATCAGCTCGACAAGTTCGCAGCAGTGAAGACATGCAATTTTCCTTTTCATATTTCTATTTCCTAATGAGCGAGATTGAAGAGTGCAATGCAAATAGCATTCTTCAAGAGTTTGACATTGACCGATCGAGGTAACTAATTTTGTTTGTTGCCTTATTTTCTAATTTTGTAATCTATTTTTATCTAAATCTAATTTTAGCACATTTTCATATAACGAACTCAAGACACTAATCATTTATTTAAATGAACTTCCTCTGAAACTGCAACACTACCAAATGTTCTATCAAGAATTGAACCTTTGCTGTGAAGGATGCATTTCTTGGATCAACGAAACCTACCACTCATTGCACCACCAAACGGTATTTCCTTGTTTTATTTGTCAATTATTAATAAATAATTTTATTAGCCTGAGATTGATCTATCACTTGAAACATTGCAAAATTGTGATGAAATTAAAACAAAAATTTTAACAAAATGTTCAAAAAGAAATAGAAACAAATTTGAAATCATCAACGACGATGATGTGGCATTCAAAATGTTGCGTTCTAACGAAAGCTTACTCGAAGAAGAACTGAACGAACTTCGAAGTAAGCGGAAAAAGTTTATCTGTCTCAATGATAACTTTGAACATGGCATCAACAGTACACAAGAGATTAATCTGAGACGAGTACTGAAAGAGTTCTACAATAGCATCCTTCCAACACGGTCACAGTTTGAACATCCGCAGGGTCATTACAATAGATTTCTCTACATCGAACCATATCACCGATGGATGCATAACTTGAGAGAAAAGCATGGCTTATATTTCAACTGTAGCTATTTATTTCTTATCATCAACATAATTCTTTTTATTGCAATGCTAACACAATAAAATCTACTTATATAGTGGTTTATGTAGTAGAGTATTATATAATATTCTACAAAGAAGACTCATTGACAGCCACGTCAAAATCGAGTAAATTTTTCTCCTCGAAAAAATTCTTATAAAAACCAATAGTTTCGTGCTTGCGTTCAACAGTAATGTACGGATTCTGTGACAAACCAATGACGACTAGTTCCATAAATTGTCTTACCGGGCCTTTATCAGGAAATTCTTCTAATAGATTATCTAACAAAACGTGCTCATAAAATGGCACTTCTTCTTCAGCTTCGAGACCTATGAGTTCGGATAGATAAGTTAAAATGTGAATTAAGTGTTTATTATACCTTGTTCATTGTTAATTGGATAATTCCATATTTTGCCTTCTTTAGTCAACTTAATTAGCTCTTCAAATGGATTCTCTGGTGGAAAGTCAACGGATCGCTCAACTTCTTCACGAAGCAATTTTTCCCAAAATAAATTTCGGTTTAAGTCACTGTTTGAATATGGTCCTTTCGGATCGAATATGTTAAGGCACTCTCCGGAAAATAGACTAGTATCTTTCTTAAATTTAGAACCAAATGAAACATTCTTTTGATTAAATGAACGACTTCTTGGAGTTTGGGGCAGTTGAATTTTCTCAACAGTAGAAGCAATTCGATCGTTAAATTCATCAAATGAGGATTCATTTCTTTTAGATTGTCTACTTTCCTTCATTATTTGGTAACTTATACTAAAAAATAATAATTAGTTGATTGATTAAGCAAAATAAATAAATTCCAAAACCTTTGTGTATAGTCTTCCTTAATTTCACGAGTTGCTTCAAATTGTTTCCTAAAAATATTTGTTTTATTATTAAGTATCGTAAATAGTAGATATGGCTACTAACTTAGCATGGGAATTTTCAATTTTCTGTTTTTGAACCAGATCTAAGAGTTCTTTTTCAGTTGTTTTGGATATATGCTTCGGCATTTTACTTGCAACTCTTCGTGCTGCTTCCGCGAGTCTTTTATCCAAGCCATGAGCTAAACTGAAAATGGCATTAGTAATTAATAACGAGCTTATCGTTTGAATAACTCACACTTGAATTGGCTCAGTCTCATCATTTAATTCATTCTTTGTTTCAGATTTACTTTTTGCACTTTGGCGAATGAATGTTTTTGGTTTTCCGATTGACTGGCTAATAGTTTGCTTTTCCTTAGGACCAATTGATTTAATATTTTTAGCATTGTTTATTAAAGAATCCAATTTGTTATCAGCTTGTTTAGAAGTTTGTAAGGATTCTTTTTTATTTTTGTTATCATTTTTCACAGCCACCTGATCTGAAGTGAAATTTTTTCCTTTTCCTGAATTTTCATCTGATTTGTCTTCTTTAGAATCATCGCTGAATCTGCGAATTGCAGGTAAACAATTGAAAGATTTTGATAACCTGAAAATAAACAATGTCAATGCAAATGGTCATGATTGCACAAAAATCTTACCTTTGACGAATGTCTAGTCGGATCAAATGTCGATACATAGTGAACTTGTAGAACTACACGAGATTCAAGTATATTTTCATAACATCTGATCGGACACCTGAGGGCGCACGTGGGTGCAAATAGCCGCAATGGGAAGCATGCTGCAGTGGAAGTGTTGGCTGACAGTGAGCGTTGTCTCGCCCGCTCAATGCGCTCTCGATCTGCTCTTCGCGGTGCTTAACGCGTGCACATCCCATGTATGTCTTTCTTTGGACGCATCGGTCTAATCGATTCCTGGGTCGCCAATCGTTGCACACACATCCCTAATTTTGCATTATTCTCGATAAAGTTTTCATCTCGCCTTTAAACCCAACAATGGAGATCGCCAAGTTAGCAGCAATCTTTCAAGCTACACTTGATCAAAATCAACATGAACAAGCCGAAAAGCAACTTGAGCAAGTGAGTCTCGGTATTTTTGCCGAATTCAAATTTTGATTTAATATTGATTTATTTAGGTGCACAAAATTATTGGATTTCTACCAACTGTCATCCAGATTGTCATGGAACCTAGCTTCGAGTTGCCCATAAGACAAGCAGCTGCAATTTACTTTAAAAATGAAGTCGTCGCCTATTGGCAAGATAAAGAGGCAAAGGTAAAAGGCCAATTGATTTATTCAATACATGAACAAGATCGAGCTTTGATTCGAAACTCGATTGTGGATGCCGTTGTTGTTTCACCTGAAGCAATAAGAATAAGTTTATCTGTTGCTTTAAATTACATAATCAAGTATGATTTTCCTGACAAATGGACCGGTATTGTAGACAAAATTGTGGTTTACTTGCAAACATCTGAACCAAATAATTGGATGGGCGCTCTAATGGCAATGCTTCAACTTGCCAAAAATTACGAATACAAAAACAACACGGAAAAAGCTCCTTTGCTTGATGCAATGAAACTACTCGGACCTACTATTTACAAATTGATGGTTGGTCTTCTTCCTGACAACTCTGAACAATCCGTTTCATTACAAAAGATTATTTTGAAAATTATCTTCATCTTAACTCAATATTCTCTTCCGCTTTCTTTGTTTACCAATGAATTCTTTACACAGTGGATGGAGGTGTTTCGTCAAGTTTTAGATCGTCCGGTACCAAATGAAGTTAACAATGTTGATATTGAAGAAAGATATGAACTTTGTTGGTACAAAGCAAAAAAATGGGCTATCCACATCTTGGTCCGAATTTTTGATCGTTATGGTTCTCCTAAGACTGTTCAAAAGGAGTACAAAACTTTTGCACCATGGTACGTGAAAACATTTTCTTTGGGCATCATAGAAGTTATTTTAAAAATGTTGGATCAATACAGTCAAAATGTTTACTTGCCACCTCGTGTGTTGCAACAATGTATTAACTATTTGAATACTGCGTAAGATATTGTTTTTATTTTACAGAGCTTTTATTTAATAACTTTATCTTTTAGAGTTGAACATATTGAAACTTGGAAATTGCTAAAACCTAATATTTCGCTGCTCATTGAAAAAGTTATCTTTCCTTTAATGTGTTATACTGACGAAGATGACCAGTTGTGGAATACTGATCCCCAAGAGTATATTAGGAGGAAATTTGATTTTTATGAAGATTACATTTCTCCTGTAAGTGCTGCCCAGAATTTTCTCAATACTTGTTGCAAGAAACGTAAAGATATGCTTAAAAATACAGTTGCTTTTTCTGTTCAAGTTTTGAGTACAGAATCCAGTGATCCACGTCTTAAGGATGGTGCTCTTCATATGCTTGGTGTAGTATCGGATTTGCTACTGAAAAAGAAAATTTACCAGCAACAAATCAATGACATGCTTGCGCATTATGTTTTCCCTTTTTTCAACTACGATTATCCATTCTTGAGAGCTCGAGCTGCCTGGGTATTGCATTATTTTGAAGATTTTGATTTTGAAAATGAACTCACCCTAACTCAAGCTATTTCATGTCTTCAAAATGCTTTGCTGACTGATAAAGAACTTCCTGTCAAAGTTCAAGCCGCTATCTCGCTTCACATTTTTATTTCAAGTCAAGAAAAAGTAAAGCTGGCTGTGGAAAGTAACTTAAATGCAATTATTATTGAGTACTTGAACATTATTAAAGAATCCCAAAATGATGACGTCACCAACGCTCTTCAAAAGATTATTTTTGTTTATGGCGCAAAAGTTATCCCGATTTCTGTTCAGATTATCGAACATCTGGTCAACACTTTGAACGAAATATTGTCAAGTAGCGATGATAGCGAAGATAAAACCATTACAACTATGGGCATTTTGAGTGCTATCGACACGGTTCTTATGATGATCGAGACTAAAGAAGTGCTTGAAAAAGTTGAACCAATTGCATTGAAAGGTGTGTTCTATGTTTTTAATCAAAATTTGGTCGACTTGTACGAGGAAAGCTTTAATATTGTGGCTTCATTGACGGACAAATTCATCTCTAACGATATGTGGAAGCTTTATGAATATTTATATCAAATAATGACAAAAGATTCTGGTGTTGATTATTTCACCGATATGATGTCTGCCCTTCATAACTTTATCATTGTGGATCCAGATGCATTTATTTCAAATCCTGACCGGGTTGCTGCTCTTTTTGAGATGTGCAAGTTTGTCCTCAATTCTGATGTTATTGAAGATGTTCACGGCAATGTTGTTAAAATAATTGAATGCTTTATTCTGCAATTCCGTGAAAAGGTGGAAAATTATATTCCTTCTTTTATCGAAATTGTCTTGGCAAGATTTATGAAGGAAATTAAAACGGAAGAATTGCACACTATGTGCATGCAAGTCATGATTGTTGTGTTTTATTTCAATCACGATCTTTTATTCCAGATACTGGACAAATTGCAACCAATATATCCCACAAAACCTTTGATCAATCACTTTTTTGAGCAATGGCTTCAAAATATTAATTCTTTTCTTGGTTTGCACGACAGAAAAGTTTGCATTCTTGGACTTTCCAAATTAATGACTTTGGAATCTAGCAAAAGACCTTTGATTATAAACGAGCTTTCCACTAAAATCATGCCAGACACTCTTAAGCTTTTTGAAAACTTAAAAGAAGCTTACAAAGCTAAAGCCAATGCTGATGCTGATACTGAAGACGATGATAGCGAAGCTGAAACGGATGAAGAAGATGATGATGCTGTTGACGAAGAAGAACATGACAAAGGTAATATGGAAAATGCTATTGATCGACTCAAACAAAACTTACCTTTTAATGTCAATGTGACAGAGATGGATGATGATGAATTTGAGGATGACGACGACGACGATGATGATAGTGATCTCGAAGATAATGAGCTCACTCCTTTGGAAAGCTTTGAAACTTCTATTGACAAAGAAGATTCGTCTGATGACGAATATGTCATCTTTAGACAAACTGTCGAATTGCTCAAACATCAAGACCAGCCTTGGTATAATGTTTTATTTGCCAACTTAGATCAACGGCAGCTTTCCACGTTAGAGGAAATATTTGTTCTAGCTCAACGGCGCCAGGATGCAGCTGGTATTTATTTGTTTACTTTATTTGCCTTTTTTAATATTTTTTTTAAATTTCAGAATCTCGTAAAATTGAACAAGGCGGTGGATATGTCTTTGCGAATCAAACAATTCCGACTAATTTTAATTTTGGCGGTGGTTTTTCACTTATTCAATAGTGAAATTGTGTTATTTATTTAGATTTACCATTGCCTTTGTTTTTAGCTTTGTAATTTGTTATTCGGATTACAATGTTATTTTATTTTATTATATATACTACTTTTATTATGTCGATGAATTACTAATAAATTACTATATATATATGTATTAATTGAAATTGGCATTTTTATTTGTATTACATCAGTGATCGTCAGTAACATCACATTGCACAAATTGCGCTCATTTGATAATTTTCATTGTTTAAAATTGAGCCACTTAGGTAGAAATAGAACCAATGGCAGCTTTAGGCTTCAGCCGGGCCGGTGAAAGCACATCACGCTGCCTTGTTTAAGGCTGAAAAGCAGCGAATTGAAATTTGCATTTGTTGCCCTGTTTTGTAACTGTTCACTTTTTCGGAATTTAATAATATCCTCTCTACAGCAACGGCTTCAAGATGGTAAGTTTACTTTGATTCAATGTCCTTGCAAATTGTCATTTTTCCCATTGCAGACTATCAGTAAAAATAACAAAATGATGCAGTACCTCAACTATCGAATGAGGGTCATACTTCAAGATAGTCGTACTTTCATTGGCACTTTCAAAGCTTTCGATAAGCATATGAATATTATTCTATCAGAATGTGAAGAATTTCGCAAGATTAAAGGAAAGGGAACCAAAGGAATTGAACGTGAAGAAAAACGAGTTCTGGGCTTTGTTTTGCTTCGTGGTCAAAACATTGTTTCCTTGACTGTGGAAGGACCTCCCCCGCCAGATGAAGGTATTTCTCGTGTTCCTATTCCTGGAGCAATTCCTGGACCCGGTCTTGGCAGAGCTGCTGGTCGAGGTTTACCTGCCGTTGCCGTTCCTCCTATTGTTGGTGCTCCACCTGGTTTGCAAGGTCCAGTTCGAGGGGTTGGTGGTCCTGCATCAGCTGCCATGGCCCCTCAAGGTCGAGGTATGCCGCCAGTTGCTCCTCCAATAAGACCAGGTGCACCTCCAGGCCTTATTCCTCCTGGTATTCCACCAATGGCTATGGGTCGTGGAATGCCACCTGCCGCTCCACCGATGGCTCCACCACCAGGAATTCGACCACCTCCACCTCCTGGGATGATGCGACCACCGCCTCGTTCTTAAATATTTTTTTTCTCATTGGTCATTCTCATATTTTCTATATTATCTCAGCATTATACTTTAGCACTGTAACACTATTGAAACCTTACCCATGCGAACATAATCATTGACCCAACAAATAAACAGATGGTTATATAACACTTGCACTAAGCATTGATTTGATTGTCATTATAATTGAGCCTCTCTAGGTGGCAGCAGCATAGAATACTGTCAGCGAGCAGCGTCTGTGCACGCCACTGGCGTCACAGTCAACAAACACCGAGCCAAACAAAGCTGCCTCAGCGAGATAACCGAGTGCTCTTTGTGTCAGTCATCCTCGGCGTTATCTCCTTTCTATGTATCGCGTCCAATCGTCAGCAGTTCTTGGGAGGCCTCACCAACGTCTCGTCGCGAACCTTCAACCATTTAGGTTCAAACCAACAACCTGAAACGTCGCCTTTGCTTAATTGCACTTGTATACTTCAAGCTATACTTGAAGCATTTATTTACCACTCTTCTCGGCGCAAATGCTTGACTAGGCTCACCAAATGTCCTGAAGATTCCTCTCAAGAGTATTATACTCATTGCAAACTAGATCACTCTATTTTAGTTTGTGGCAAGCCACGCTTTATACTTTTCTGTAGTACTTTCACCTTAACCGTGTTTACCACTTGCTTACATACATCGTTGGCCGAATTTGTATTCTAATTTACACCAATTGATTCATCAAAGCTAGTCTGTTCAACGACCGTCCACCATTGTGGTTTATCTACTTTGGCTTCGATTGTCTTCTATTTCATCCGTTCAAACTGGAGAAGCTACCCGACTATATTCGTGATACTATGGATTGGTTCATAGGGTATGTGACATTATCTCAAAATCAAAACTTTATTGACTCACTAAGTTTATCAAATCAAATTTAATTTTCAAATACACCTTGCAATTAGACAGAATTCTATAGATGTTCTGTAATGAATCTTTAATATTAGTTTAATGATTAATCATTGACAGTCATTGTGGCATTATTAGTATTTTGAATTTATTACCTAACGTTTAAATTTGATATGAATACGAACTGTCATTTTACTGATTTATTATTATGATTACACACCGATTGAATGCTGACATTTACTCTTGATTCTATCGATTCTGCGCGACCATTTTTCCAAATTTACCTTTTATCGCTATATACTATTGAAACACGACTATCTTTACTTTTTTGTTTTTTCTTCAAGTCGGACCTATTTTTTAGTTTTATGACTGATAAATAATATACTCGCTCGGCATTATATTAATTGTCTACTTGGAATTATTCGAGTTCACTAACCAATGTTATAGTCATTGAAGCAAGAATTTGCTCCACAATTGTGCCAACTACCTCCTAGTTTCTATTAATAACTTTTATTAAGTTTATTTATTTATGCATGTAGAGAGGTCTCTGGTTTTATTCCAGTATTTGTCAAGAGCGCGCTAGCATGTCTAATAAAAGTGCTGCTCCTCACTAAATTGTGCAGGTAGAACTAAATGACTGCGCAAACAAGAACAGAAATTACTGCTCGGCTGTTGACTTGGTAGCAAAATCACTTCCGTTTGCATTCATTGGCTGTTTGTGAGGTTTCCATTGAAAGGCCTGCATTTTGTGTAATCCATGACAGCTCCTGGCTTGTGTACACAAAGATTTAGATTTATTTGCATTGGTCCTTTCCTGCTGGGCAGTTTACAATTTTGTTTGTCTAGTGTTAGGAATTATACGTGATTTCATTTGACTCTTTTATTCATTCATCGAGTTTCAAATATATAGTTTGATCTACTTTGGCAAGACAACATCCATAACGCTAAGCAGTAGCTTGCTAGAAAGCATTGAAATTTAATTGCATTTAAGTTTTTAATTTAATAATTATAATATACTTCGATTGTTTTGGTGCAAATGTGATCTTTTTGGACCTAATTACATAAACTGACTTCAATAGAGATTTTAGCAGTTATGATTACAATTGCCATCTTTTCATTTGTAGAGAGAATTTTAATTCAAGTTATAAATAGATTGGGATTGTCACTGTCACTCAAACGAATTGTCACCTCTGCCAAATTTGTTTTATTTTGAATTCTTTCTAAGAAAGCTTTCGTTTCGTTGAAAGACTTCGTTTATAGTTTCATTTTATTTCTTTCGCATTGTCACATTTTCTCAGTATGTATTTTTATTTATGCATAGAGCAACAATTTTCTATTGTAAACCATTTCTTGCGAAGATATTTTCTAAACGAATAGTTATAACTTTATGGTCCTTTTGCAATTCGCAATAGAATGGAGAATTTCTGCGCCAAAACGAACTCGCTATAAGCAAGTATGCAATTTTTAATTGAACAAGTGCTATTTTCTAAATATAAATAATTCGATTATTTGCATGATTTATGTTACACTTTTATTTTTGAAGCACCATGAAAACTTAAATGAACAGGTTTTGGGCACAACATCCGGTTGACTGTTAAGGAATTAGTATGTTTAGCAAGTCTAGATTTTTTCTCCGAACGACGACCCTCTTCGATTCGTCAATTTTCGATTATGTGCATTCTGACCTTGTCGATAAAGCATTATTATATTTTCTCAATTTTCTCTGAATGATTGAACAGAACAGGTGTGCATCACATGGCAACTGGATGGCATGCGTTGTATTCTATTGCAAAGCTATTAGAGTCAATCGTAATTTTCTTCAATTCTCTCACAATTTTTGAAATGCTTTGCTAATTTTACTACAGGAGTGACTATATTAGTGCACTTGTGTTTTTAAGAATTGTTTACGATAGTCTTGGGAGCTTACTTTCTTGTCTTGTAATGATAAGTGGTTGAAACAATGTCTACGGGCATGGCTGCTTTTTATTTGCTTCGTCAGTCACTGCCTCAACCTAGGCATTGATGTACTTGTACTTTTTTGTACCTCCCGAAAAGACGATATTCTTCTTTATGCAATGAGTGCGACTTCCATAAGTGTGCCAATAGAAACGACCATAAGAACGAATAGTTCGCACCGAATGCTTTGGTCAGGCTGTTTGGAAAGTTAATTAACCTGTGTGGGCAGATGCTTGCACTGATGCCGTTGTTCATTTTAAAGGTTAACGCATACTCTTACTCTTGATAGTTCGTTTTGCAAAGATAAGAGGCAAGTAATCGTGTGGCTCGTTGACAGAGCAACGCGGCAGATGCAGTTTGTTGTTAGCATCGCTTGCCAAAACCATTCCTTGTGTTCACTTTCTCTCGCGGCTTTCTCTTCTGGCACTTTTGCAGTCTGTCTTCGATCACGCCATCCTACAACAAGCGCGACCTGCCTTTAGCACAAGCACAGTTGCACTGCCAAAGCGCGACAGCATTATAACCTGTCTGTTGACTGTAATCGGTTCGCTTCTGCCAGTTCTTCATTTCCTTGTTGTACATTATCAAACCCGTCGTGCCGTTGTGATTGTGTTATACTTTCCATTTCTATCGTCACTAGAAGCAGTCTTTTCCATTTTACAGTCACAGCAGGCGAACAATTTTTCATCATACAAATTCTTCTATCCATGCTCGATATCTTTCATTTGTTATCTCATAACTTCGTCTGTAATCATATAGTTAATCGATTCTTTTACTTCATATTTACTTGAAATATTTAATGCTAATTTAATTGTTTGACATTGCACTCAAGTAGATCGATTTGAAATGCCCATATTAGTATTGACCCAAATTGCTCCTCACTCTTCATGAACGGTTTTACCACAAACTCAACTACCATAATGTATTTGTAACATATGTAGTTTGTTAATTGAATTCGAAGTAAATGTGTTTTGAATGATTCCGTGTGTTCACTCTTAATGTCCACAAACTCGTTCTCAATGAAACCGTTCTATAGCAGCATGTTTGTTTTGAACTTTGTTTGGTAAGTCTTGTTTGCTTATTGCATTTTGTCTTGAACTTGCTCTAATATATTTGATTTTCTCTCTGCATTCCAATCGGTCAGTTTAATATAATCGCATTTAGTTGCCATTTGCTTACAATTACCAATTTGAGTTGATTTTTTGCTATCTTTCTCTGGTCACATGTCTTTTCCTCGAACGACACACAAGCTTATAAGCTCACATCACCCGGTCTGCCCACTTACAGGTCTGTTCGCATGCATTTATCCGATGTTAATGACGCAGGCTTGTCCTTGAGGCCACTGAATATCTAAACACAATCCATCTACTAGTATTTGCTTTTTCTCCTCAACGTTACTATTTTACGGTCTTTTCCAACCTTGAAGTCACCTTAATCGCGCATGTTGCTTTTTCTTAATTGCAACTGTTGGGTAACTTACTTGGTAGCTAAATTGGTTAAAACGATCACGCGCTATCATTGCTAAATAGAAAAAAATAAATTGTACATTGTACACTCTTAAGAATAATTGAAGGCAAATTATTTTAAGATATCTATAGTTATAAAAGCAATAATTATAAGAATACATTTGTACATATGCACATTGCCTAATCGAATTGTCACTGCTCATGTGTTTACTGTGACCGACTGATCAATGGATGTCATTGTTGATTGTTTCTAGTGACTAATGTCATAATGAGCTGAAATGACCATTCTAGTAAGTTACTGCGTTAGAGCATAATTTGTTTAGTCTACAATATAGACTATATATTCGTATATGGAGAACCGTCGATGTGAAATCTAATTATTGCTCGTTGTTGTATATTGTCTGCCAATAATTGGCGTTAATGAAGCTATTGCAATTACTTTTTGCAAGTGGACTAGAGTCACTAGGCAAGTGTTGTGTTATAGACGAGAACTGACAACAATGGCTTGCTAAATGACACAATCAAATTATGTCATTCTGTTGGTTTGCTAATCAACTTGCAAAGAATGTTTCTTGTCAAGTGGGACAATAGAATTGCCAAATGTATGCCTTCTTCATTGGTCTACATGCCTTTCCTTGAGCGATACGACTTTCTTTCAAATTCAAATACACATGCCTACAATAGTGTGAATGCACTCGAATCAGCGTGCCATTGTTTGTCACCGATATCATCTCATTGTGTTCATCTTTATGCGTTTTTTCTCTTCACAGGAAAGCACGTCGCAAAGACAAAGATCCTAACCCTGCACAGCAAGAAGAGACCAAGCAATATCTACATGCGGCAATGCTTGAATGCACAACGCCTGAGGTCAAACTACGTGAGATTGTAAATGCAGCAGCAGAGGGATTGGACTACAACGAATGGCTCGCCTCTCATAGTAAGAACTGATTCACCTGATTAGTTACTTTATAAACTTGTCCAGAAATTGTTTTCATTGCTCTAATTTGGTTTTTCTATTACTTTAGCTATAGCCTTCTTTGATCATGTCAACCTTCTTTATGGTACTATTTCTGAATTTTGTTCAATGTCTGGCTGTCCTGACATGAGTGGTCCTTGTAATCGGTAAAATTTATTTTATAAAATTGACACAATGCTGAATTCTATATTTATAAAGGCAATACTTGTGGGTCGATGAAAAAGGAAAACGATGTAAGGTAGCAGCTCCCCAATACATTGACTATGTGATGACATACACACAGAAGACCATCAACGATGAGTCTGTCTTTCCAACAAAATTTGGTGAGTCGTTTCATTTATGTTAATCTTTTAAAAATTAATTTATTTTTGTTTAGACAAAGAATTTCCGAACACTTTCGAAGCAGTTGTTAAGAAAATATTGAGGCTTCTCTATCATGTGATAGCACATATATACCATTCTCATTTTAAGGAGATTGTCTTGTTAAATCTCCATCCTCATCTCAACTGCATTTTTGCTCATTTAGTTCTTTTCAATGAACGCTTTAAGTTAATCGAGGAAAAGGAACTTGAAGTGTTGCATGACTTGGCTATAGCACTCAAACTTTATCCTCCAAATTCTGATTGTGATATCACTCAGGAAAGCGTCGGAAGCAATGATACCAACAACAATAACTCGATTTCGTCCGAGTATTGTGCCCAGTCAGTGATATCTACTCAATGTAGAAGTATTAGTGCTTTCGATAATTATCAAAATTGTCACGTCAACTTGCCAGGTGAAGATAATTTGCTTGATTTGAGTGAAATGAAGGAGAATGCCAACAACACAACCCACAAGAGATTCAATGCGAACACAAACAAAAATTTGACTTGTGTGGATATGAATTTAGATATTAATTACTGTATGAATTCTCCTATGATGGTGGATGACAACTTTGAAGATTCTAAGAAGGATGCTTTATTTGCTAACGGTTCGCCCGAACCTATGTTGGTGGAGCCAATGACCTTATCGGAGAATATTCCCAAATATACATTCGACTCGAGCAACTCACTTCGTGGACGGAGCATATCGGCAAATGCTGTCCTTTCATCCAGCAAGACACTAGAGGGGTTTCCTACCTCACCATCCACACGACGATGCAATTCCGATCGAACCTCGGCTAGAAGCAATTTTAATAGCCAAACAACCTGTGGTCGTTAGTTTGAATTTAGTTCTAATCAAATTTCATTGATCGATCTCCATTTTATTTGATCTATTCAAATGCAACGATAGATGTGTTTCAATTATAATTTATTCTGTTTTAGTTTGTTCTTTATTTAGTCATTATTGAGGTGTCAACTTGTTTTCCTCTTAATGAAGCATTTCGATTGATAGCCTTTCTCTTATTTATTATTTTAATTGAATAATTGATTTATTGTTGCAAGCAAATACCTTTTCTATGAACGGAAACTACATTGCCTGTGATTATCATAAATGTTACTTGTTATACTTGCTGTTAATAATATGCATTGGCTCAATTCTGTACCTGTTAATCAACTTCCAGTGAGCACATGAACACTGTCTGCAGTGCAAGGTCACAACAGATCAATTCCCTTTAAAGACGAAGTTCATTGCTCAGACTTGACAGAATTTGCCTTTTGAGCCTTGAATGCATCGCAATTGTTAGACCGCGCCATAATCCTTTGATTGAACATAGGATGCCTTAACTAACGAATTCAAATGAATTGATTATTATTATTATTTGTAATTCCGTACATGTTAACTTTCTATTTTGTACTGTTGTCTCAGTTAAACAAAATAGAACGATATTTTACTGAACATGCCTCTTGTCAGTCGAATGCTGTTGATCGATCTGAAGCATCTCAAGTCATGTTGATCGACTTTTCCTGTTAATCTCGACACCTCCCACTTATCAACATCAGCGAAACATCAAACACCAATGAAATTGCAATTGACAACTCGCCCTTATGCTCCATGTGATAGATTTGCTTGATTTATTTGTCCCTTGGAGGACATTCAATTGCTTGCTTCCTTTTGTGGACAATCCACTCTCTCGAAACTATTGAGGCCACCTACGACCTAATGAGCTTCCAGTCGGGTCAAACTAGTGACCAAGCTTGTACACACTTAGGCCACAGAATATATTAACAATAGATGTGGCACTGCACGTAGCATCACCGAGGTAGGTCCCCTATCCGGTGTGTCACTGGCCTTGATGCTTCACCATTACTATACCTATTGGCCTATTGTCTCACTGCTGACACTATCACTACAATCCCTTTATTTGCTAGTCATTGTAACTATTATTATTTAAATAAATCCAATTGATCTATGTGTTTATCTATTTGCTTTTTTCGAGTGTTATTTGCGGTTTCATTCTGGTCCCAATTTAGATAAGGTCTGGGTATGAACTGTAAATAATTTGCACACGAATCATCTCACAGAGTTGACACTCTCTCAATTGAATCCAGATGGCCTCATTGGGACGTACACCAGCAGAATGCAACTGTTCCACCAACACAAGGATGTTTCGTCGTTTATATAGTCAATGAGTAATGAAAGTTTGCATCTTGTGCGTTCATAGCCTTCATTCAGTTCATAGTGGTCCTTCTGTTTCCTCATCAATGCTCCGATGTGATTGAACCAACAGAAAGATGTTATCATCCCATTCGATTGTCCATTTGCTCACAGTTGTCTTGCTCTCTATCATCTGCCATTATCGTTCCATCGATGGCCACTTTCACACCAAACGCCTGCACGATGATTTATTCTCGGACTGTAAATCTGATAAATTTTACAAATATTTTTTGCTAATGTTATTTACAAATTTTATTTTGCTGTTCGATAGATAATCGGCTTATCAGACCTTCGAATCATTCTTACAAGTTGACTGTTAACATTGGTCTCAAATTAACTCAAATTATCGATATCGTAAGTTGCAGGATTTGCCATTCAAATAGTATTTACACATTAATACAATCGAAATATTAGAATCTCAAGCAGCAAGTAATGACAACGAATCTGTGGCTGGAACAGGTAACTTGTAACTCAATGTTTTCCATTTTAATGGCATTT
Organism: Rhizoglyphus robini; assembly: GCA_023373905.1. Taxonomy (NCBI): domain Eukaryota; kingdom Metazoa; phylum Arthropoda; class Arachnida; order Sarcoptiformes; family Acaridae; genus Rhizoglyphus; species Rhizoglyphus robini. Next base: position 2,818,056 of record JAKIJQ010000007.1, on the reverse strand, counting down.
GTTAGAATTGGTACGATTATAAACTGGCATGGAATCCTACTGATTATGGTGGAGTGGACATGATAAACGTACCGGCGGAGAACATTTGGTTGCCCGACATAGTTCTGTTTAATAACGCTGATGGCAACTACGAAGTGACTCTGATGACGAAAGCTACCGTTTATTACACTGGCTTGGTAGTTTGGAATCCGCCCGCACTTTACAAGAGCACATGCAAAATCGACGTAGAATACTTTCCGTTTGATGTGCAATCGTGCTTGATGAAGTTTGCTAGTTGGACTTATGATGGTCACGAGGTTGGTTGGCCCATTCACAATTGACGGTAGTCTGACTGAATCTGTCCCAATACCAGGTCGACTTGAGACATGTCAAGCAAGAAGAAGGTTCCACTTACGTCGACATGGGCATAGACATGAGCGAATACTACAAAAGTGTCGAATGGGATGTTTTGATGGTACCTGCGAAGTACAACGAAGAATACTATGACTGCTGCAAGGAGCCATACCCGGACATCACTTTCAACCTAACTATGCGTCGCAAAACTCTTTTCTACACGGTCAACTTGATCATTCCCTGTGTTGGCATTTCTTTTCTCACTGTTTTGGTTTTCTACCTTCCATCGGATAGTGGCGAAAAGGTCACCCTTTCTATATCGATTCTGGTTGCACTCACTGTGTTCTTCCTGCTCCTGTCTGAAATCATTCCGGTAAATTTTATAGAATCGTAACCAGATAATTAACGGCTACCAATTATTTATAAAATATTTTCTCTAGCCAACCAGTCTTGCTATTCCCCTTCTTGGAAAATATCTTCTTTTTACAATGATTCTAGTTACTTTGTCCATTTTCGTAACAATTGGAGTTCTCAATGTTCACTTTCGGTCTCCATCAACCCACATAATGACTCCTTGGATACGCAAAGTGTTCATCCATATTCTTCCTGGATTATTGTTGATGACAAGACCTTCTTCTCGTGATTGGCATGCAGAACTCTCAGGTAGGAATTTATAAAATTCTATTTCTATTCTATTTTTATTGCATAACCTTCTTAGAAATGGGAAAAAGAAATCGGACTAAAACTAAAAATGAAAAAGCAAATGGTTGGGATTCGTACAGGGTGATTCAAAATAGATTTCGAAACAATCAAACAATTTACAAAGTTGAATCACTCGAATCTTGCCAAAACGAAGATGGCATTGCTTCCGAATTGGACTATCTGCCTGCAAATCCAAATGAAAGCTGCGAACAAGATTTTGAAGATGAACTTGCCTGTTCGGAAAGACCACACACAAATGTTTACACAAGTGAACAAATCCAGGAGATTAACCAATGCTACGAACAGAATTGCACTCATCTCAGACAAATATTTAGCTTACCCGAAATGCAGAAAGCAATCAAAGGAATCATTCACCTGGCTGATCACATCAGAAAAGAAGATGAGGATAACAACGTAAGCGCGCAATGAATGTGCCGTTAATCGTAATTGACATTTTGTACTCTAGATAATGGAAGACTGGAAATTCATTGCCATGGTTTTGGATCGTTTATTTCTTTGGGTGTTTACTTTGGCTGTCTTCTGTGGTACATGTGGAATAATTCTACAAGCGCCATCACTATACGACCAAAGGACTGCAATAGACCATGAATTGAGCATGATCAACTGAAGTGGATCATTTCTACTGTAACTACGTAAAATATGCCTAAAACTACCTAAAAATCTTTAAAAATTGTAAAGTTTAGTCTGACCTGCCAAAGTTGGAATTGTTTATTCGCCAATTGAATTAGTGTAAAACAAGGAAATTATTCGAACGGTTGGGAATGTCATTATTGGCAAAAGTATATTCATTTGGCAACATTAGTTTGGAAAAAACTTAATCGATGTTTGTGATTCGAATTTTCGACCAACTAAAATTCCAAATCGCGAACAAAGCTCAATTTATTCCAATTAAATTAATTTCTTCGAATGTGCTCTTTGCTATAAAATTTATTTGCATGATAAATCAGCACTTTACTCTTGACTTATTCTTTCACAAAATGAGCAACATTGATCCAAAAGAGTGCAGAGCAAGTTCAAACGGCACGGAAAGCATTCCTGGATGGGAAGGAATCCCTGAAGCCATTGTTTTGAACGCTCTTATTGCTACAGTGAGTAAATGATCGAATGCTATTTCCATTGCTAATAATGTGCTGTAATCAATAGTTGTGCTTAATTTTTTTGAGCTTGGTTCGGATTTACTACTTCAAGAATAAGCCCTACGAAACCGATTGGTGCATAAAGTTCGTAGGTGTGTCATACAGAATTGAGATTAATTGCAAATGTGTTTCCAATTTTGCAGATGGTATCAATTCATCTTCAGTGACCGGAATGTGGTCTTGCTCAACAGCAATAGTCATATCAATCGACTTCACCCGAATGCCTATTTGCCGCCAAGTTTGCAAGAGTACTCAAGCATGGTCACGAACAAAGTGCAAGAACGCACTTCGGGAAGTTCGCTCTACATGACCAGCAACATTGGCGATAAAATGAAAGAGAAGCACCAGGCGAAGCTTGATAATGTCGGCAAGAAACGCCACTGGTTCTTGGATTATATCCTAATCAAAGACAAGGACATATACGAACATCGCGGCAATGATGCCTTCCAGTATCTTCTTTTCCAGCGGTACATTATCTACTTTATGACCGCCTTGACTGCTGTTTGCATGATCATTCTATTGCCGATTAACATTTTCGGCAAAAACGGTAACAACATGTGTGTCTTATATGATATTGCTTACATTAATTCACTAGGTGGCGAACGATATTTCGAGATGACCACCATCAACAACATCGGAGAGCAAAATCAAATATTTTGGATTCACACGATCATTGCAATCGCAATCGTCGTTTTAGTAAGTTTTATATGAACCAGTGATTTCATTCAAATTATATTCATTTCGATGCTTCAGGGCTTGTTGATGATGAAGAACTTTTCCGATCTCATCTTTACCCCAACAACCGAATATGACGATCGGACCATTTTGATTCAGAACATTCCTGAATCGAAACGAGATGCACGAATTCTCAAACGTTATATCGAGAAGAGGTTTATTGGCGTGCAAGTAACTCAAGTATTATTCACATACAGCGTGGAAATGTTGAATGATCTGAAGAATCAACAAGCTACTATCGAAGATGCATTGAAATATTGCCACAAATATTACGAGAGCAATGGTGAACGCTTACAAATCCGCAAACCTGGTATATCAGGAATAGTAGGCATGTGTGTGCCATGTTATACATCTAAAATAGATGCAATAACCTATTACAAAGAACAGCAAGAAGAATACCAGGTGCTGGTTCTTGAAGAAGTTAGCCGTCTTCTCTCCGACCCAAAACATGCCGTTTTCGTGCAACTAAAGGACGACAATATGGCTCAGAGGTAAGACAAGACAGGCTCAATTGACTATTGCTAACTTTGTCGGACTAGAATTCTGGAACACTTCGATAACACACACCACGAGCGAGTGATGAAAAGTTTGTTAGAGGCCATCAAAGGTTTCTTCTGCTGCCTCTGCGGCAAGCAAAATAATGGAAACGATCCCTTATGTTATAACAACTGGATTGTTAAAGCAGCTCCGCTTCCGGATGACATCGAATGGTGAGAATAGAGAGGCCTCATTTTCGACATCTCAATATAATAACTTTGTTATCCTTAGGAGAGACATTATTATGGACACCAACACTTCAGGAATATGCACACTGATTCTCAATATAATCGTGCTTGTCATCTTTTTCTTCCTTACCACTCCACTTATTCTAACGAACAAATTGGACCAGTTATTGGATAGACTTGACGGCATGGTAAATATGTTCAAATTCAAGTTCAAATACAATATTGATTCTCTCCAACATAAATTGCATTTCCCCAGAACAATACGCTCGTGAGTGACATCAAAGGCGCAACCAACGTAAGTGTTCAATTGGTCAAATCTAAATTAAATTTACTAATTTATCATTCTACCTTCAGATCCAATTGACCAAGTATATTGGTATCATAATGCTAAACACCATCTCAATTATTCTGCCTAATCTGGTCATGCTAATTGCACTTCGCACTCCTCGAAATACCAAATCAGAAAAATATTACAAAGCAATGAAATCAGTTTATGTATTTCTAATATTAATGGTTTTCATTTTTCCCTCCATCGGACTGGCCTCGTGAGTTATTCGCCATTGAAGGAATATACATTTACTATATTTACTATTTCCTTTCAGATTATCGGTGCTAATCGATAACATTTTTCACAAAGTTGTTGGAGAAAATGCGTCCAATGTGTCCAAGAACCTGTTCAAATGCCTTTTTCCAGCCGGAAGTAGTGCTTTCTTTGTGCAGTATGTTGTTGCATCAGTTTTCCTAAACAATCCATTGGACATATTGCGGCTGTCGGAGTTAACAATTTATTTAATTAATTGTATTATTTACCCTCAAACCGAAGCCGAATATTATAAAGCTCGCAAGGAGACAAGCTTCGAATTCAATTATGGGTCGAGTTATCCACGCTTTTTGCTTATCTTTACCATTGTGACCACTTACAGTATTGCCTGTCCAATCATAGCTCCATTCGGTAAGTAAAACAACATTTTTGGATTAAAGAGTAACGATACCTTCATTAATTGTTTTGATCCTATTCCTTATTCTAGGTCTGCTATACATGCTTTTGAAGCACCTGGTGGATCGGTATAGCATCTACTACCTGTACAGCACACCGGTCATCAGTCCGAGCATTCATCAGACCGCAATCATCTTTGTGTTAATTTCGTTCTTTTTCATGCTGTTCCAGTTGACAGCATTTCTCAACGTAAAAATTAATTTCGATTTTGATCTAAAGGCCTCAAACGTGTGCACCCTGGCTCTTATGTTGTACTTCATTTTACTGTGCTTCATTTGTTGCAACTTTTCCTATTTCTATCCCAAAGAAAGCTCTCTTAACCGGCATCGAAACTCGAGTGCGAAAAAGGAGGTTAAAAGCCGAGCTAAAGAACCGAATCGCACTTAAATTCAAAAGCGTCACAACGTTTAGCTCGTGCCAATGGCTAACAGTTAACTGGCATGCACACGCACACTAATCCCTCTCAACCTGACAATTAAAGCTTATTCAGTGAGATTAATGATGATTTACTTGTCAACTTTACAGAAACGTCAATAACGTGTCAATCTATGTTTGCACAGTAATTAACACCTTAAATCTAGGAACTATTATACTGCGCGGCACAAATGGTGGATCTATTCTCTGGAGTGGACACACCTTTCTCAATGACTCTCTATTTGTGCGTAACCTAATCGACACTTAATATTGAGACTGGTCACATTAGCAATAACCAAATGCCAATTGTTGCCAAGACGTCAATATCGAAGGCTTGCTAACTAGTGGGTGATTACAGCAGAGACAATTCAATGCCGTATAAGACCATAAGAAAGAGGCTAAGGATGAGATTGCACAAAAGGATGAATGCGCAATGGTGCCGCCATGCATTTGGCCATAACTGGCTAAATGTCAAGTCAATCGAGAGCTAATGTGCACTGAAAGAACAAAAGTGAACGTAATCAACTATAGCAATATCTGACTTGTCTCCACTGTTGTGCCTTCATTCCAAATAAGCCACAACTGGACAATTGTAAATGCTTATAGGCAGTTATAGAAGCAAGTGCAATAAAGCAAAATAAACGAGCGAACATTATTAGCACCACTAATTAGCGGCTAACCGCACACACTGTAATAGTTACATGTGCTTTGTCAGTTTGAACACTAAATTGGTGCCATAAATTATCACTACAAATGGCCCTTCATTGATAAGCACAAGAGTTTGCTCTACATTATATTGTCTACCGCATACTGCAGACGGGCGAGCAGAGTCTACTGTCAAAGTGACAAGGCGATGATGTTTAATAATAACAACGAGCAATAGAAAGTAATTGGTAAATTGTCACTATACGTCAATACATCTGCACGCTACTGTAACCAATAGGAGTGAAATTGCCCGTGTGTGGCATACCTTTCGCTGGCTGGCTGCGGTGCATTGCGGGCCACTGATCAACTGACTGGCAGGTCATTGGTCAAGCGATTGTAAACTAATAGCTGAGGCAGTGAGGATTGCACTGGAAGGGCCCAATGGTTGCAGGTGTACGAGACCGTTTTGAGTGAACACTGTTGAGCGCGAACAAGAGACAAACAGCCTAAGTTGGTGGCACACAAGCGGTGAGACAAGTGGCGGCAGGGAGAGGCAGAGAGGCACGTTCACACTGCACTTCTTGGCCTCTCTCACCTGCATGCCATCGCAGCCATTCGCGAATCGCGAGCATGCTGCCTTTGCTGCGATCAATGCCATTTGCGATGCGTTGATGCCACTCGAACCGATTGCAACTGTTTACTAGTAGTTTACTAGGATTGCTGTCACCGGCAGCATGACCACTCCGTGTGGACCAACGGTTTCCTGTGAACCAGTGAGTTGTGTCATTGACTGTGCTCCCCATCTACACGTACAAGTGAGGCTAAGTTTCACTTGTACTATGTGACAAGTGATCACAAACAGCTGTCCAATTCAGTTTGCCTCATTTCGTTCCATATTTTCATTTGACTCCCTACACATTGAGAAGTGATTGTTGCTTTTTTGGTGCATTTACTTTACATATACAATGTCATTCAACAACTGTACTCATTGGTTCTTATTCTTATGATTTGGTTATTTTATTTATTTGTTTTGTTGACAATATAATAATGTGTAAGATCAAAGCACAACTTGTACCACACGCCAACAAATCAATATCAATTGCTATGAGCTTCTATTAACTATTTTACATCGATTTTACTTATTCATAAAACAATGTATGTCGTATATATGCTTGCAAATGGTCTGCAAAACTAACCTTAGTCTTCTAGATAAAAATGGCTGAACATTCGGATTTGGTTTCCGAAATGCCATTTTTGGAAAAGTTGAATACAGAAGAACGTTTAAAGTTGGCACGTAAAAGAAGATCCCAACAGTTAAAGAAATGGTCTCAACGTGAAAAAGAATATACTTTATTGAATAAACGAAAAAGACAAGATGACGATTTGTCATTTACGCGGAAGAACTCGGGATATAAAATTCATTTTGTTCCTTCTGTTATGCTTTTGGAAGCTGCAACACGTAACGATGTTGAAGAAGGTTAGAAGTGCAACTTTTACTTAAATTCTAACTCTTCTTTTGCTTGCAGTTAAACGTTTACTTATGCTGGGAGTGAGTCCAGATTCCACCAATGAGGATGGTCTCACTGCTCTACATCAGGTATTTTGAAAATTACTTTTTATGGTAAAGTCGCTTTCATGTTCACTTTTAGTGTTGTATTGATAATTGCGAAGAGATGATGTTGCTTTTAATTGAATTTGGTGCCAATGTCAACGCAAAAGATAGCGAGCAATGGACGCCTCTTCATGCCGCGGCTACCTGTGGTCATCTGCATTTGATTAAGATACTTATTGAAAAGTAACTTAGTTTGATAATCAAAGAATCTAATTAAATCAAAACTCTTATAGAGGTGCTGACCTTTTAGCAGTAAATGCAGATGGAAATATGCCCTATGATATATGCGAAGATGAACAAACTCTGGATTACATTGAATCTGAGATGGCGAAGCGTGGAATCACTCAAGAGCTCATTGATGATACTCGTGGAATGACTGAAAATCAAATGCTTGATGACATGAGATTATTAGCTGTCAATGGTTATGATCTTAATTACAAAGACGAGCAAGGAGCAACTCCGGTATTTTCAACTTCCTGAAATAATTGTTGATTATATTAATTGTATTTGTTTTAGCTTCATATTGCTTCATCAAATGGCTATATGAGCGTAGTCGAATTTTTACTCGATAGCAATGCATCTACCGACGAAGTTGACGATGACTTATGGCAGGTAATTTATTTCTAATTTAATTTAATTTGATTTAACATTAATTAACTTATTAATTTAATCAATTAATTTTATTTTATTAGCCAATTCATGCCGCTGCATGTTGGGGTCATGTAAGTAATCCATATTTACTTATTTTTATAATGTGACAATTTTTATTTGAATAGATTGATGTTATAGAATACTTGGTTCAAAATGGTGCGGATTTAGACGCAAAGACCAAAAATGGTGAAACGCCTTTTGACATTTGTGAGGATCCTGATTTGAAGAGTCGAATACTCCAACTTAGAAATGAAATTGAGTCTAAAAGAGCGGTCAGCTCAAATCGATTACGTCGTTCGCATAGTCAAAACACGCGGACACATTCTATTCGTCGGACAAGTATTCGAGAGAAATCTCAAATTGCAAAAAGAGAAGCCATTGAAGAGGCTCGCATTTGGCACGAAAAGTCATTTGAAGGAATTGAAACAAAAAAAGAGGATGAAATAGATGGAGATATGCAGTTCTATAATGACTACAATAAAGTGTCCAACAACATCCCAATTGAGTTAAATAACATCGATATTAAAATGGATCATTCACCTGATGACATCTCAAACCAATCATCGATTTCTATGCCTTCTCAAAATTCGACTTTGCAAAATAATCATAAAAACTTCAGCGAAAGATCCGTTGATATAATTCCATATCATCAATCGATGAACCAGAACATCAAAGAAGTCGCAAAAACGGAAGGTCAAAGCATGGAAAGTTATTACACTAATTATTATAATGAATATAGGGATCAAAATTATCATGAACAAAATGCAAATTCTCATTCGCCCAGTAACGAATGTTCTACTTCTGAATCTGTGAAAGTAGAAATTCACGTTACTGTCAACACAAATTCAAATCAAAATGCAAATTCAAATTTGAATTACAATTCACCTAACAGTACTGGAACTTTGATTGATCTCAAGAAGCAACGTTCCGAGAAACATCGAAACAGTCTGAATAACATTTACTCGGATCGAATGAAACCGCCAATGGACCAATCAATATCGCATGCTAGCAACAAATCAACGGGCCTTAACTTGAGCAATCAAAATTATCATCAGCCTAGTTCAAATGTGATCGTTGCACCTGTTACCACCGTCCCTGTTTCAAATTCAAAACTCTCTCCGGATGCTCTTTTTGACACGCCGCCTTCTCCTAGCAGTGTCAAGAAAAAATTCCGAGGCAATCCAAGTGAATTGATCGGAGAGGAGGACAAAAAAGGTTGCTGTGTTATTTGCTGAGTTGCCCACATCGACATTCCAGTTGACAGTATCTACCGAACTATATAAATTGTCGCTGTGATAATTTTTTATTACTGATTGTTAACTTATTTTACTTGCCACTATTTCTTATTACCTAATTGTTGCTGTTGTATTTTATCTGTATTTTTATACGACTTTTTGTACATATTTTATTGTCTAAATATATATGACCACTGTTTCACCAAGCAAATGAACATTCGATCAAATAAAGTTAATTTCATTTCTTTTCATTTGTAATTGTCTAAAAATTTGTGCATATTTTTTTTATAAAAATTTAATTGCAATTCATACTAGAATAGAAATATATAAATCGACAATTTGTGAAATGACAAATTAAAATATCACAAAAATAAAATTGAAATCCTTTAAATTTAAAAATAATCTCTAGAATTAGAAGTATCAATAAAAGATTACATAAAATTGAATAGATTGCTAGAATAACACATTGGCTTCTTGTCTGGATGAGGCACTTCTTTGAAAGTTGTATAATTGGGTGTCAAGTCGTCACCTTTAAAAGTAATGAATGCACCTAAATTACCCATTTGATCGCAATAGTTGGGAGCAGAAAAGACCGTAATGCATTTTCCATTGTGGGCCTAGAAGGAGTTCATTAAAATTATCTGTAATAAACCAAATTCAAGTACTTACCACTTCGTATCCATTTTCCTTGACTTCGTGGCTTCTAATGACATAATCCAATTTATTCAATTTTAAGAAATTTTCAGTCACATCAGGTCCAAATTGCACACCAACGCCTCGTTTGCTGGGCGACCGACCAGAATTAGACATAGGATCAGACCACAACATATCGCACATATGTCCTTCTTCGGGAGGTTGTCGAATTCGGTCAATATTGCGAATATCTTCCAAGGTTACATTATCCTTGTTGAACAAACCGCCGTGCATGACCAACACTTTTGAATTAAGACAGTGAGCCAATGGAAGATATTCGAATACCTCAGCAAATAAATCGTACATTTGTTGAGAATATTTGTTTTTGACTTCACCTTCGAAACCAAAAATCTTGTTCATGGTTTCACTTTCGTGATTTCCTCGAGCAATGAATAGATGATTGGGATATAAGATTTTGTAAGCAAATAGGACCAGAATGCATTCCACAGAAAATGAACCACGATCAACAACATCTCCGTTGAACAAATAAGGATTTTCGTCGCTGGGAAGCCCATTTAATTTAAATATGTTCAATAAATCATAAAACTGACCATGTACATCGCCACAAACAGTAAACTTTTTACCCTTAGGGATGGTGATATCGACGAGGGTTGCTGACTTTGCAAATAATTCTCGAACATCCAATATAATTTTATAAGCGTATTTTCGATGAAGTGGCTTTTCTTGTCTGAAAGTCTCGATCATTGCTGTAATAAAATCTTCAGTCACTTTACCGTCTATCATTTTTGGTCCATCATAGTTATCATCGATGGTCATGCTGTCAAAATCAATAGATTCGGCAACGGACTTTTTGATAGCATCTATTGCAATAGCACGCTCAAAGGCCTTTTGATTGACGATCTTTTTACATTCTGCATGCTTTAACTTGGCGTCTTTATCACTTGGACAAAATTTCATGACAGTTTCAAAATCTTTTAGAGCTTGTTTAAATTTGCCATTAGCCATTTGAGCTGCAGCACGCCTGTAATAGCCCTTAATGTAGTTATTGTCCAATTCAATGGCTCGTGTTGCATCCAAAAGAGCATAACCAAAGCACTCAGTTCTGAGGTAGGCAAAACTTCGATTTCCGTAATAGACAGCATTTTTTTGGTCTTTTTCAATCGCCAAAGAGTAAAGTTGAATAGCATCTTCATATTCTTTTCTTTGAAAATGATAATTTGCTTTATTTTTTACTTCCTCGGCTGAAAGTTGATTGTACTGTTGTAGATGGTCGTCAAGTTCATTCTTGGAGCTAGAAGTTGCCAAGCCACTAGTGTCACCTTCACTCATTTTGCAGGAGGAACGGTCGAGGATATCAATAAACTGTAGACCGGGTAGCACTGACCAGAAACCAACAACACTCGCAAAGGAAATATCGAACTAGACCGCATGCAATCGTGCCACTTCTAATCGACACACGGGCATCATGTGAGCACACTGCTTCTGGCGACCTCTTTTGTCACTATTTGTATAGTTTCCAATTGTATTACTAAATTGCGCAAATTATACTGCACAGGTTAGTTAGAGTAACATAGACCCTAGTTGTTTATTTATTATTTAACATGACTTTATTTTCAAGACTATTGGTTTCATTAAACCATTAAATGATCAAACAATAAGTTTACATTTTATAATTCATAATTGTTCTTTGCAACAAGCAATAATTTGGTTTTTTATGAATATTATAGAAATCAATTCTTTGCAAAACTCGTCCAATACAATCAAACTTTGTAAAATATTGCATATTTCATCATTTTCTGTATAATTTTTATCAACTTGATCGACTTCCTCACGAAGAAGAGATTTCTTGGTGTTGCACAGTTGTTGTTGCAAGTCAGAAATTCCTTTGACAGAAATTTGAAGCTCTTCCACAAGTTTATACAAAATTCCAAATAGATTTTGACTAGATGCATTCAAAGTGACTGTTGGGTTCAACATATATTCGTTAATATTCTCGTCTGGAATCAAAGAAAGTTTGGCTATCAAAGAGAAAATCTAATACTAGGATTAATATAATGAACACAGCTAATGTAAAGTACCTGTAAATTAATATCATATGGCAAGGAAAACATCGAGTTGAGATTATCAAAAATCATTTTCACAAAGACTCCTTGGTTATCAAGTTCGGAGAGATAATCCGTTCTTGCAACTTGTTTTTCAGGCCAATGAGCGTAACAAGAAGTCAAAAAGATTTGTTCCCCTTTTATGGCCTCTTTTAAGTAAGCCATATAATCGTCAGCTTCATTTTCAAAATTAAACTTGAGTTCACTTGGAATGAGCGATGCAAAATAGTACAAAATTGCATTTAACTTGGCAGGTTCAATAGTTGAAACAGTAGAAATATTGGGCAACTTACAGATCTCTTTAGAAATCGTTTGGATCTCAACAAACAAGTCTCGCATATCGATCTTTCCCATGACAGAATCAAAATTTTCCCAATTTTCGTCCTTTTCTTTAGTTTCAAGACAACTGCATTTCTTAATGTGATTCACGATGAGACAATCGATTACATTTCGAGAAGGTCTCATTAATATATCTTCGAATAGCTGAAGTGTTGCTGAAGCCAATTTTACAGTCTTACTCTTGTAATTATCATCATTAAATTGCACTTGACTGAGACTGCATCTTTTGAGCAAAATTTGGAAGAGTTGGCAGTTTTTATGTTTACTGGGAATGTTTGGATTTATTTGGTCAGGTATTGTTAGAAATTCACTAATACAATTGAAGAGAATATAGCTTTCAGTGTTTCGTAGACAGTTTGAAAGCAAAACTGTGGTCAGAAAACTGTTATCGATTGCATCAAATTCTTCTTTAAAACCATCACCAGATAGATCGGGCAAAATACAAGATTCAAGAAATTCAAGCTTAAACTGGCTCAGTAATGTCTTGATTAGCAAACAATCCTTTGGTGAATGGTAAATAAGCATGTCAAAAAAGATGTACCACTTGAGGAAACAAAGAAATTTGCGAACAGAGTTAGTAAATGAGGAATGACAAGCAGAGTCGTTTCGGAATGTGTAAATTGCAATCTCTACTTCTTGGGGATTGAGTGATCTGGGAATTTCGTTGTAATAATTAATTATTTGGCTAATAATTTTCGAGCAAAATGGAGTCTTTTGGCAAATGATTTGTTGTGCGTTTTCATCTGTGAGATATACTAATTTAATTATGGAATCGCCGGCTCGTTTAGAAATTTCAGAATCAGGGCTGCATAATAAGCAAAGTAAAGAGTTGATAAGCGGAAAAGAATTGTCGAGGAAAAAATTGAGAAACAACGGATTTCGATATATTTTCTCAGTCAAGCCGTTTAAAAATAGCATTTCAATCGATTCATATGGACCAGCTGGAATTCTTCCGCAAATAATTATTAACTTATTGAGCGAAGAATAGACACATTTGTGTGGAATTAAATCTGCTTTGCACTCGTTTAAAAGGCGATTGAAAAAGAGCATAATGCGAGGACAAATTCCCAGAGGCGTTTCGGCTTGTGCCAAAACACTTAAAGTTTCGAGCACCTTATTCTGCAATACATACTCCATTGATGGACATAATGCACCCTCGTTTTCACTAATATAGTTGGCTTGTTCTTCGATCAAAATGTCGGACATTTTGGATAGTTTACTTGACAAATTGGTCGATTCAATCAGACATTTGCAAAGTTCTTTATTTTCATTTCCTTCTTGACTAAAGAAAGTGGTAAAAGAATCCCATTGATATATAAATTCTTCAATAGGTGATAATTTAGGTGCTAAAACGTCCGATAAAGGACTGTTTGATATTAAACTAAACATTTTCAGGAATTAATGGAGCAAAATAGAGAAAAACTGTTTAAGACACTTGAATTACATGTCCCATCAAAAATCAAAAACATGAAATGTTAAGATTATTTACATAGAGGTTCCTGTTAATAAAAAATCATATTTTAAAAAATGTAGAAATATAATTTCATATTTACATTATATTATATTATTTAGGTCAAAAGTGATTTACATCAGATTAATTTATTGACAAATATAAAGCACATTTTATGACAAATTTTATGTCATAGAAAGAGGCCAATATTTGAACAAGATTATTTGCTTGCAAACGATAAGACTGGCCACAAAATTTGTGGCACAAATGGAAAAATATGCTAACTTCAATACAAAATATATTACAAATGAGTACACAAATGAAAGTGTGTTTACGTCAGTGGAATGACTATTTCCACCGAGTATCCGTTAGCTTAGTTTTAATAGTATGACAATGTTAGACAACTCATTGCTTTTGGTGCATTGTAACTGTACTCTGTACAGTATTGGTCATACTGTATACTACTGTTTACACGGCAAAATATTTGTAATGCTTATTGCATTTTGCTACATTGCAGTTTGTTTAGTGGCCATTGATTGCGCTTAGATGTATTACTTACAAGTTGAAATTACCAGTTGACCTAGTGCCATCAACTTAATTCACTAACAACAATGAGCGAGGACAATAATAATGTGGAACAGCTGTTGGAAGATGACCAAACCGACGACGGCTGGTTTGGGTTTGCTATAATGTTTTACTTTTTGCTGAATTCTTTTTTAACATTAAAACAGGATCCTTGAACTTGAAACTGCTCTTTTATCCGATTGTGATATAAATGTGATTCGCAAAATTTCTAATCAAAAATACATTCCCAGTCCGTTAAGAAATGAGTATTGGCAGGTGGGTGTGCCTGTTGTTTAATTTTCGAATATTTTCAAATATTTTGTTATTAGGTTTGCCTAGGAATTAAAGGGCGTGTCAAGGTGCTAGAAGATATATTTGATTTGCCACAACAAAACATAATTCGCCAAGATTGCAACAAACTAGTCGATAAATTAGACAATTCTTCATCTGAGAAATTATCTATTTTATCCGATATCGAGTCAATTATTACAAATTTTTCTCGTCTTTACAATTGCCCCTATGAGTCAACGAATGGCTGGATTGAATTATTAGAAGCATTAATTCATTTAAGCGTTAAAAGAGATGAACTTTTCAAAGTGTTTGAAAGTATTCAGTTGCGTTATGTGTCTAAGTACTACAATCTTCATTCCGATGATTCTCAATCATTATATCTCCAACCATTTCATCTTCTTCGCCTTCTATTACTATATCACGATCCTGAGCTGTGCAATTTTTTTGATTCACTTAAACTTACACCACAAAGTTATTCTTCAACTTGGGTATGGAAACTTGATGAAAATTCTAACAGCTTATCTAATTGATTTTTAGTTTCGTAGTCTTTTCTGTTCCCAGTGTGAACCCAACGTTTCGCTGATCCTTCTGGACAACTACTTAACCCATGCTAATCCATTTTTGATATTTTTCTTGTCACTAGTTATGATCATCAATCTTAAGTGAGCTGGTCTTTTAATTTACTTTTTAATTCATCTAATGTTTGTTTTTCTCAGAGATGAACTAATTACTAAGACTAACAGAGAAGAAATTATAGCCACATTAAGTGTCATTCCATCTTCTCTTTCCGAGTCAGATATTAAGGACATGTTTGATATAGCTGATCAACATTTTTTAAGCAAAACACCTTTCTCAGTTCGAGTATGCTGTAAATATTTTATAATCACATCTAAATTTAGATTTATATTTTCAGGATTTTCAAAGTTTGCTTTTTCAAGTTTACCAACAACCTGAAATCCAGTCCGACTTATACTTTATAAAAGATTTATCTAATTTACTTTGTCTTCCTGTGTCCGTAAACGAACTTATTTCAAGTTGCGAGACAGAAGCAAACCTCCATTATTTCGTTGTAGATTGTCGTCCTCCAGATCAATACAACAACGGACATCTATCAACTGCATTCCATTTGGATTGTAGCTTAGTAAGTATTAATAAAATGAAGAAAACTACTCTAAAACTAATGATATTATTTCATTTCAGATGCTGAACGATCCATCGGCATTTGCAACCGCAATTCAAGCATTGCTTGCTTCGCAAAAGCAAGCCATTGATGCAAAATCAGTAGCGGCAGGTGAACATTTATGTTTTATGGGAAGTGGTCGAGATGAGGAAGATTGCTATGTGCATATGGTAGTTTCGTCGTTTCTTCAAAAACATCATCGATTTGTTAGCTTATTACATGGTGGATATGAAGCTTTGCACAATTTCATTCTGGACAACCATTGTGAACAATTTTTAGTAGATCACTGCAAGAAAATGTGCCTTCCTTGTCAATCCGAAAAAATTAATGGCAATGAAACTGAATCTAAGAAGACAAAAGAGACTGATCAACTAACTTCAGTGTTCTTTCAAAAGTTTTCCACGGTTGTCAAACCTAAATTTACTGAAATGAAAGAGAAAATCGCTGAATACGTAGCAAACCCGAACCAAAAGCCTGTTGTAAAACATGTTAGTTCTATGGACAAAGTTGGTAGGAGATACAAAGGCAGCAAATTCAGCCTAGACGACCAACTTGCTGATTATGGTATGGCAATTTTGATTTATTTACAATAAAACTAAGGTTAAATTATTTTAAACACAGAAGAAGAAGAAAACGAGACAAATTATGGAAATAAACAAGAAATACATATAGATGAATGGAAGAAAGAAGTTAACCCAATTGGGTTTTTCGAGTGCTGCGAAATCAGTCCGGATGGATCACAGACTTCTGGGTTCGTTCTATATTATAAATTCTAAATTTTTATTTTGTAATTTATTTTATTGTTTATAGATATCTGGCATTGACCGAAACAAATTTATATATAATTAAAGAATCTAAAAGCAAAAAAGATTTTGGAACTATATCAGTAAAAAGGCCTTTGGAGATGATTGTTCAAATAACTTCCAAACGTAAGCATCCAGAAATAATTACCTTCAAATACGGTCATGCTGGGCAGGACAACGAATCAGTGTTTATCGCAAAGGATAGCATTTACCTACAGAATCCGTTCGATGTTACCAGATTAATTAAACAACAAGTAGTCAAAATATTGGACCAAAACAATGTTCCCGGCGATTAAATCGACCACTTGTAATTCTTTATAGAAATCTATTTTGACAATGAATTACTTATAGACAAACTAATATGTACTTTGATTCTCTAAAATATGATTCATATGATATCATATCGTATGAATAGAATAAAATAAAATAAATATATTAATTTTGTTTATGTAATTATTTTGATTGTGTAATGATATATAAATCAATGAACTTCATTGAATGAGCAAAGTCCTCATCAATTTGTTATATTAAACATACTAGAAGCCGAAAAAATTATCGGGCAAATCTAGTCTGGTCATGGTAAAAGAGATAAAGCATAGATAAGGATAGATTAGAGAAAGACCAGCAAAGTTCGCTGAGCAAACTAGTGAAAAGAGAAGGCCACTGACGACTTTGAGAGCAGTCGATTTCTGTCTAGTGAGCGAACAAGTGAGCATGGCTGTCTACAAATTCGGTATGATACAAGCGATCTAGTGACCAAAGTCATCATACTTTGACGATGTTTGTCTTTATGCTTCCCTTTTAGATGCGTCTCTATTGGAGGTGAACCTCAATTCATCGGCCATCAAGCAAAAAGCCAAACACTTACAAGAAATTGCAAAGTCTCACGATGATCAGGCTAAGGTAAGGTTGTTTGGTTGGCCAAGGGTATAAATGACAATTTTGCTATCTTCAAGATTCGAGATTTGCTATTGGCCGTCAATTGTATTGACTTGACAACGTTAGGTGGCGATGACACTGCCAGCAACGTATCACGTTTATGTTGGCGTGCAAATAATCCATTGAGTGGGCCGATTGTTGACAAGTTGCTTCAACTTGGCTTTTCTCCCGTCACCACCGGAGCTGTTTGTTGCAACCCGTTGCGGATCAAAGATTGTAAACACAATTTAAATGTCCTCAAGTCTTCATTGCCAATTGCAACAACGGTAGCCGGCTTTCCAGCTGGCCAGGGACCTGAAAGTAGTGTTTTGGCCGAAGCCAAGTATGTGACCGAGTCTGGTGCTAACGAAATTGACATCGTTATCAATCGTACTCATGTGTTGACTGGTCAGTGGAAAGAATTGTATGAAGAAATAAGACGTATGGCAGTGATTTGCGATGAGCTGAATGTTCATCTCAAAGTAATCCTAAGCGATGGCGAGTTGTCCACTCTGGATAACGTATACAAGGTAACTCAAATCACTTGAATTAGGACGTAAGACCATTGTGACACACTCGTTCTCACAGGCTTCAATGTGTGCTATGATGGCAGGTGCTCATTTTATCAAGACTTCCACTGGTAAAGAATCAATCAACGCAAAACTTGTCTTCGGCCTCGTTATGACCAGAGCAATTCGCGATTTTGGCTTCAAAACGGGTTTGAAAGTTGGCTTAAAGCCTGCAGGCGGACTAAAAGATGCTTTCGACGCTCTCTGCTGGGTAACTTTGATGCGAACCCAACTAGGTTCCGAGTGGCTCAACAATAGAATGTTCCGCATTGGCGCCAGCTCCATGCTTGGCAACATAGAGGCAGAGTTGTACAAGCTCACTCATGGCAAACAACCAACAGCAGCACAACTGTCATTTTAATAAGTTGATCAACACTAGATTCTATTTACAAATTTTATTTGGTCATTTATTAAATATTGCCACGATTTTAATAAAGTATAATAATCAATTTACAGAATAATAATAAAAATACAAAAATAAAAATTTATTTTGGAAATTTGGTCTGAAAGAAAGAGATTAATTTGTTGAAAATAGATGAATGGTGGAAATGTGAAAATTTATGTGCTTTAAGCAGAAGTGGTAATACTTTCTTCGGTGTTCTCATCGTCAATTTTTGCTTCGGAAGCCTCTTCCAAAACAGCCTTTAACTTCTTCTGAGAGACATCTAGACTCTCTTCATCAGTGGCAAGAGACTTCCTTTTGCCACCATTTTCAATTTCAGCTTCTTCCGAATCCTTAGATTCTTCTTCGACAACTTTGTCACCGGAGCCTCCATTAGTGGTTTCATCCTTGGGCTCTTCAATGGGCTCATTTTCGTCATTCTCGTCACTTTCGTTTTGCCCAATTTCTTCTGCCTCTTCGGCTTCTTCAGCTTCTTCAGCCTCTTCAGTCGGTTCGTCAGCCTTTGGAGCATCATCTCCAGTTTCGGTAATTTCAGCGACTTTTTCCTCAACACATTTCTAGTAAAGGTTTAATTTAATAAAAGATGCAATTAAAAGAATAAACTATTACCTTAATAGGCGACTTAACAGTCTCTTCTTTACCGACAACTTCCGCTTCAACCTCTGGAGTACTAAAACAAAAAAATTACCAGAAATTCAAACAATTATTAATAAATTAACTTACTTAACCTGGGTACTGGGCATTTTGATTAAAAACTTAAAGCGGTAGAACAAAGAAGAAGAGGAGACTCGAAACTCAAAAGCCGGTAACGCGTAAACAATGAAGCGAGGAATGAATGAGAAAAGGAGGGAAAGTGCTGGCAAGCGAAAGACAGCGAAGTGAACTTGACGAGAGTCAACGAAAAAGTGACGGCTTCGTTCGGTGTGAGCTTCTTTACCTTTCTCTCGCGCGATGCTCGAGCACGTGACCCGGCCTTCTTGACCAATCAGAATCACCGGCAGCGAATTCGATGGCAGAGTGCGCATGCGTAAGCAATTATACCGCCCTCTCACGTCTAGACTTGTTTCATTCTTCTCAGAGTTCGTTCTCTTATGTTCACTCTCGGTGGCGCCAAGTTCTGTGCGCGTGCGCATTAGTTTCACGGAGGCCTCATTGTCTCCCAGTTGGGCTCATATCCGCTCTGGTTTCCTTGGTACCGACTACACTTTGTCCTAATTGTTTCATTTGTCGGCCCTTGTCAAACGATGTCATTTTCGCACAATTCCTTCTCATCACCAGGGTTCTGACGTCGGACGGACCTGTCCCCCACAGCAGCAGTTCAAACTAGTTTACATTACCTTTGAGACTGGACTTGTGCACGATCTAACCGAGCACTATCCCAATGACACAAATAACAGTTGATGGGCAAGAATTGAATGCACTCAAGAAAAGAAAAGAGTGCCACGAAGGAAATCTATCCTCGAATCATTATAGGACAGGACGAGTTGTGCATTCAATTCGACTAAGAATAATAAAGTCAAAACAGGTTTCCTTCATTCCATTCAACTGATGATTCGAATCATTTCAATAACGATTCTAAGCATTCGGTGATTCCAACATGGGTGGTGCTCGGGAAAAATTTTGGTTTATTATGGTTGGTTTGCACTAGAGCAGGTTGTATTTACATAAGCGAACAATCAATGATTGTTAATCATTCACAGCCCAACGGTGTGAGTATTAAAAGTTTAACTGGCCAGTTGACACGAAGTAGAGTGAGTGCTCTATTGGATTAAGGCTCTCTAATTCAGCCTCGTCATTTTCTTCTTCCACAATTGAGTCCAACTTTGGGGCACTTTGGGAACGTTCCAGAGGCTGTTTGAAGTATAAAGCGCCTTTGACTAGAAACTTGGTCCTGGTGGGCAGCAGGTTATTTCGAGTATTCTGTCGCAGGTTCATTTCGCGTCGAAACTCTCGGAGGGCATTGTATAAGCGAACACGAAGATCATCTGCCATTTGTTGGGCATGCTTCGACTTTTTGCAAAGCACTGCATGACACCTCAGCTCGGGTTTTCCTCTCTTGCCGACATGTCGATAGACCCAAAGAAAGACTTGTGGGTGTGAAGCCATGTTGGTTACATATGAGATCCTGTTCGACCAGTACTCCACTTGGCCAACCTCGCGGGTCTGAACTTTCATTCCCGAGTTGCAAATGGTCACCTTCATTTTCGTTTGGGCCTTCTTTCCCTTTTTTCTTTGATAATTACGCCACAATATGTTAAGAGGTGTCTCGATACATTGGTCCCCTTTAGCCCAAAAAGTTGGCACATTGCCCAAGTAGGTAACATGGTATGTGAGATCACCTTTATTCAAAGTGAGAGAACGTCGTTTCCAGAATTTCCATCTTGACTGAAAGTTGCTGATTCGATACGAATTGCTAGATGAGCACCATTTAGAGAAAGAGAATAACTTGGTGAAAAAATGAAACATGATAAGCACTGCGGCATCTTTCGGGACGAAACATGACACTCAATAAAGTTGATCAATGATGATGAGGTGTGATCAGGTTCGAGCTCACAATGTTGGGCTCAACTGTAGATGACAGAGATGGTGGCGAAGCGAACGGGACAATGCCTGATGCAGATACTGCATTTTGGACTGTTTGGAACGGACAAAGACTCCCTCAAGGCACTAAACGGTCGGCTCGGCTGTTGAAACACCTGCAGGCCCGATTGTTGCCAGCACGACATAGGCCGGTCAGTGCGAGCCAATTAGCGGACCTGTTCGAGTTCAGGTCTGCTCACAGATGAGGTGAGTTGAACTGCTCACTGCCAGTGAGTCACTTGAAAACTCACGTGAGTCATCTGTCACTCAGGTAGGTATACAGTTTGCTTTCATTAGAACTAACTTGTACATTGTACAAACAAATTCAACCAATTCACCAGGCAGTTACTCGGAAGCCAGGCAGTGTCATTACCAAACTCGGTGTTATTTCTGTTACTTTACAAATTAAACTTTCGATTAAACCTGATTTGATGCGAAATATATTCACAAAACAAGGTTGAGGTTCGCTGAAAAGTAAACCAATCGTTCAATCAATTATTGGCAATCGTCCATCATTTTAGAGAATATAATATAACCTAACCGTGACTGTATCGCAAAATGACATTTTCGCATTGGCACAGGTAAAATTCAATCAAATCAATTAAAAATGTACTTTTTAAAAAATGAGAAAAAATTTGTCATTCGTAGATATTCTAACTAGAGATTTTGATTTAGAGTGTCTTATGAATCTGAATAAAACCAAAACCAGGAGGCTCCTGGCAGGAGCAATACATTGTGAGTTGAATCAACTCAGTTGATGGAATGCAATAAAACATAAAATTTTATGACATTTGGCAAGACATTTTGTGTGGAAATAGAGATAAACTATTTCCATGTGTTTGTTTTGATTGCTTTGTGGTCGTTTTACATTGCATTTCAAATATTTTTACCGGCTATATATGAAGTACAAATGTCCCATCAGGATAATAGTGAGTAGCTCAGATAATACTAAAACTAGCAATAAATAATTTTTTCTTAGATTTGAACCAACTTAATGAAGAGCGAAGTGAAAATGATCTCGATTATAAAACTATTCCTTTCAATCCAAACAAGTCTCTCTCGATTGAACATCAACGAACAAGACTTCCAATTTTTAATGTATGATATACTTTTTGAATTCTCATTTTTAAAATTGTATTTTTTATAGTTTAAAGAACACATAATATATCTTTTAGAAAAATTCCAAGTTTTAGTCGTTGTTGGCGAAACGGGTTGTGGAAAAAGTACTCAGCTACCTCAATTTCTGTATGAATATGGCTATGCAGAATCTAAATCAGAATCTGGTATTAAACAGATCATTGGTGTTACTGAACCTAGACGAATTGCGGCAATATCACTTGCTGCCAGAGTTGCGGAAGAGATGGAAGCCGAATTAGGAAAACAAGTTGGATACTCAATTCGCTTTGAAGAATTTTACGATAAAAATGAAACCAATATCAAGTATATGACCGAAGGTATTTTGATTAGGGAAATGATGAACGATCCATTGTTGACCAATTACTCTGTGGTAATTGTGGATGAGGTCCATGAGCGTTCAGTCAACACCGACATTCTACTTTCTTTACTTAAGAAGATAATTCGAAAGCGGCCCGATTTAAAGTAACTAATCTTGAGTACACTCTAAGATACCAAATGATTAATTTGTTGTTTTTTTTAAATTTTTTAGGTTAGTTATTTCATCAGCTACTTTAGACAGCGCTTCAATTTGCGAATATTTCAACCGAATAACATCAAGCCAAATTGTCGAGCGATCAACAGTTTTGTTTGTCGAGGGACGAACTTATCCGGTTGATATCTTTTACCTAACAGAATCAACTGCAAACTATGTCAAAGAATCAGTGAATACAGTAATTAAAATTCATGAAAATTTTCCAAACGGCGATGTTCTTGTGTTTCTTACAGGCCAAGAAGAAGTTGAAGAAGCAGCTAGTCTTTTGTTTAACTATGCAAGAAGTCTAAAAGGTAATATAAATTTTAATAATGTAAATTTCATTTAAATTACTTTTAAATTTTACAGATGAATCAACGGGACATTACAAGAAATTATTTGTATTGCCTCTTTATGCATCGTTGCCTTCAGGTGACCAGTTAAAAGTTTTTCAAACTTTTCCGAAAAGTGTTCGCAAAGTAATCGTTTCCACCAATATCGCAGAAGCTTCTTTAACTATAAATGGAATTTCCTTTGTTGTCGATTCAGGCTTTGTTAAGATGCGTTATTTTAATCTCAATACAGACACCGATTCGTTGGTTATTACTTCAATCTCGAAAGCTTCGGCACAGCAGAGAGCAGGTCGTGCTGGAAGAAATAAGCATGGATATGCATTCCGACTCTTTCCTGAAAGTGAATTTAACTCGTTAATAGATTTTACCCCTCCGGAAATTGAACGAGTGGCCCTTCCATC
The DNA here is from genome assembly GCA_023373905.1 of Rhizoglyphus robini. Taxonomy (NCBI): domain Eukaryota; kingdom Metazoa; phylum Arthropoda; class Arachnida; order Sarcoptiformes; family Acaridae; genus Rhizoglyphus; species Rhizoglyphus robini. The sequence continues at coordinate 2,794,595 of JAKIJQ010000007.1, read as the reverse complement.
TGTTATTATTCAACTAAAAGCACTGGGCGTGAACAACATTGTGAAGTTTGACTTTTTATCTCCTCCACCCGAACGAAATATAATTTCGGCCTTAGACATTCTTTATGCTTTGAAAGCAATCGACCAAGATGGTTCTTTGACCGATCCCCTTGGTTTGCAAATGGCTGAATTTCCTCTTAGTCCTGCATTTTCAAAAATGCTTCTTATTTCTGAACAATTCGGATGCAGCGAAGAAATTCTAACAATTGCCTCAATGTTACAAGTACAGAATATATTTGGCCAACCAGGCTCAGGTCAAAGGGCTATTCAGGCTCGAAGAATTAAGCACAATTTTTCAGTAGAGGAAGGCGACGCCATAACATATCTGAACATATACAAGCAGTTTATGAAGTCTGCTCAAATCAAAAGTTGGTCTGACAAAAATTATTTAAACTATAAAGGCCTTCTTAGAGCCCATGAAGTAAGAAATCGACTCAAAAGTTTACTTCACAAGTTCAACGTTCGTTTAGTTTCATCGAACGACGTTGAAGCAATTTGCAGATGTTTAGTAGCAGGATTCTTTACCAATGCTGCTCAACTCGATCAGGATGGGATATACCGTACAATTCGAGGCAATCATGAACTTCATATTCATCCAACATCAGTTTTATATACCATGAAGAGACCCCCAAAATTTGTTGTTTTCACCGAAGTGATTCACACCACCAAGGAGTTTATGAAAGACATCACCGCTATCAAACCAAATTGGCTTTATGAAATTGCACCCCATTATTATGAATTCGGAACGGACAGGGAAGTTTTAGAAAGAAACTTAATCAAACCTTAATAATGATTTGTGGCACTGTGATGTTAGTTTTTATCATTGATATAAAAATTCATTTTTTAAGATCGATTTCTAATTTTATTGATTGAATCGATATCAAAGTGCACAATAATTACATCTGTGCAGGAGACTAGTTTCAAAGTAAAGAGGTACAAAAATAGCATCACAAAAGTTCATATTTTCACTACCGTAGATTAAAATTCTTATCAAAGCTTCAAATCTTGTAAAAAAGTATAAGCTAATACTACTTTAGAGGTTAATCAAAATAAAAGTGCGATTCCATCTGTAAATTAGCTATGAAAATAGTTGCATATTTATAAAAGTAAGGATTATAAGGTAATGAGTTTAGTTCATTTATATATTCAATCGATGTTAATTAATTGGGTCCAAGGCATAAGCGCCTACTTTGAAGCTAAATCTAGCAAAAATACAATAAAATCAAGATCACAATTCAATTAAACTAATATAGATTTACCTTGTTATAGAAACCATTTTGATAAGCTGAGTCTCTATCAGGATGAATTCCGTAGTTTCCTGGACCAAGCGATCCATACAGTTCTTGAATTTCTTGTTTAAGCTGGGAGCGACTAGCATAAATTGGCTGTTGGGTTGAATTTGTCTGAATTTCTACAACTTGGAACGACTGACTCGGTGCGGTTAAATTAAGAGAACTTGAAAACGTGACACGGTTTTGACTTTTCAAATTTGAATTGAGCTCATTCAAATCTGGGACTGATTGTTTTCGCTGTAGCGCGCTAACCTTTACAAGTTCGACATTCTGCTTCTTATTGACTAGAGATTGACTTAGTTTATCAATAAAATTCTCACGAAAATTGCTGATAATATTGCTTTTCTCAAAAGAATTTTTGCGACTTAGAGTGCGCGTCGTAGAAGAACTTCTTGAAGAAGCTCGATGTTTTGCTAATAAAGTTAAACCAGTTAAAATTATACGTCCAAAGACTGAAAAATTTCAACTTACAATAAGAAGACTCAGCATTGTCTGTACCTGATTGACTAGAGCTTCGTCTTTTGGAAATCCTTGTATTACTTGAATGAGCTAATGGTGATTGACTTAATTTGGAATTAAGTGTTTCCAAAAATTCACGATGGACATTGGTAATTTTATTATAATGATGATGATGAGAGTTAGAAGAAGTTATAGAAATGTTTGCGTTATTGGAAATGTTAACGAAGGCTTCTGGTGGAGGTGCTGGGAGAGGTAATTGGGATGAGTCTTCTTCTATTGATTTGGATGCATTTTGAGGATAATTGTAATTTTCAAATATATTTTTTACAGACTGATATTCACTTTTATCACTAGAATAGTTGCTGTCGTCAACATGACTAGATACTTGAAATTGCTTTGATGATTTGTCATTACCAATTAAGGGGGAATTAGCAGGAGAAGATGAAGTAGTGGCATTGTTGGTAAAATCAGTATATTTTAATGAATAATTTATGTCATTCATTGATTTCGTCAACACGTTGATTTCGTCATAAAGAGATAAATTCTTCATGTCTTCATAATTAGCATTGATTCCAGCATTCTTAAGGGTGCCAATAGTGATTGCATTTGGATTAGAAATTGAAGAGGTCCGCCTCACCGGTGGAGCTGGTGGTGGTTTATTTGATTTATTTTGACAAGACTTTTGCTCGTTTGATGTAAATGAATCTGAATTGATCTGTTCATTATTGGTAGGGGTAACTGAACCTTCGGAGTAAATGTTGTTTTCTTGATAAGACAAATATGAATTGTTGACTTGTGCACTGTTGGATTGATAAATATTTTCTTGTGTATAAGAATCTAAAAAAGGGTTTGTTGAGTTCATGGGCACGGCACTGTTTGAATAACAATTATGATCAGTAGAATCGGCATCAAGCTGAAATTGAAGCTCATTTGAATCAATTTTTTTGGTATCTTCATTTTTGTGACTGTTATTGTAACGCATTTTATTAGTTGACTCAATTTTAGAATCGTCTTTATTATACGGAATTTGAGAAAAGTCTGACTTTTTCATATATACACCTTCAGAATGAATATTCGGCTGAGTGAACACATTATTGCTTGTTGGAATCTAAAAAGTTAATTTATTCGTAAAATAAAATTAAACTGTTCATGACTTACATGTGTGAGTGATAAATATTTATTCGGGCCAGTCTGGCCATATGTGCTACTGCTGGAAGAGCTATTATAGCTTGATATGGAGCACATGCTTGACTTGCGAGATCCTAGAGAACTTGGCGAACTCGGAGGTGTTTGTAAATTCCAAACTGTGTTTCCTTGTTTGCTTAACTTCAAATTGGATATTACAGTTTCACTGGAAGGGGGCAAATCGAACGGATCAGCAGTTAACTTGAATAGTGATTCCATTATTTCCTGGATATGTGAAATTTCTTGAATCATTGCTATTTCTTCTTCAACTACTGGCCGAAGAAATTTTACAAACAAACAAAAATGACTTCTTTCTTCTATCAAGGCTCGTCGGACTGCATTCTTTTCAAGATTTTCGAACAAAAGCAATCGTTCATTGCAATCGATTTCTGAGTCGAGTGAACGAGATAAGCTGGAGTTACTTGATTTAGTACTTCCAATTGTGCCATAAATGCCTTTATTGCTGATTGATTCCAAAAAATCGTATTTGGAATTTTTACCAATACGAGCTGAATGCTTTTTAGAGCGATAACTATTAGATGTCATCATTGGATCACAGATTTGACGTTTCTTAAATTCCTGTCGCAATCGTTTCAACTCCTTATTGTGTTCCTTATCTAAGCTTAATGTTGTCTTTTTCCATTCTTCAATTCTGTCTTGCAAAGGAATGATTAAACAATCAAGAATAGCACTGGAAAAAGATTTCAACTTTGCTTCGACAGATCGATGACGAAGGCATAATCTAGTTAACGCAGTTCCTATTTCTTTAGTGCCACCTATATAAGAAAAAAAAATATTTTTTAAAATATAAAAGCAATTAATTAATTGAAAAATAAATAATAATAATAATAACCTCTAGTTGTGGTAGCCATGTCTGCGACCTTTTGAAATGAATCAAGAAACGCAGTTGATGCTGAAATAGTCGATCTAATTGTGATAAACATATTAGATTATATAGCGGGCATTTTAATTCAATTATTTTACTTTAGCTGATTATGAAATTTGCTCGCTTTTACAGCAAAATCTTCCCAAGTGGAAGAACCACCCTAAAGAAAATTAAAGGATAATGGAAAGTTTCGAATGATTAGTAAAGCTGTCATAAAATTTAACACTGAAGATTTACCTTAAGATCGTTGACAATGATCTGAAATAGTCCGCCCAGGACATTACAATCATGTTCTGTGATAACTGACTGATCCATTTCTTCTCAGGTAATGTCAATTGGAATAGACGATCAAAGTTAGCATTATGACTAGATAGAAGTTGCCAACGCTGTCAAGCGTTAAGTAGTTGCAATAAATGACCGCCCAATGGTTGAGGAAGAATAGTTTTCTTCAGTGCACAAAGTGACAGGTCAGTGAGAGCAAACACAAACACCACGCGCACGATACGAGTTGAGGCCCGTCAAGCACAAAGGGTCATTGCGAGTATGTCACCGTCCACTCGTGCTGGTTGTCGAGAAAGTGATCCGAGCCGAAAAACTCGAACACTCAACAGAGAAACAATCAAACACCGAACGGAACACAATCCAAAGCACTGGAAGGCAACCAAACACAGGCGTACTCGGTCGGACAGAATCGCTGAGAGACGGCGGGATTGAAGAGATTGAAGGGAGACTAGCAAAAATCGATACGAGCAGGGCAGCGCGAGTGCAGTGCACTCCTGTGCCAATGGATTCCCACAACTCGTCACACAGAACCAAGCTCTCTGCTGTGCCCGCTCCTCGAGCCAACACGAGTCATTCATTGCCTCACTGCGCGGTCCTCATTCCTCATAAACTGGCGATGCCAAGCGCAACCTCTGGTGCACTGCTTTTGTGTACAAAATCGCTCACCAGATCATTCCATCGAGCCCATTGTTTGTGCAAATTGAACTTCACCGAACAATGTGCATTCTGGTGTGAACGATCTTCCGGGTTGAAACATCTGGCGGACTTTAAAAACAGCACAGTAGTTTGGTATTGAACTACATATTAATAAAAGTTGCCAGATCCGAAACATCGTTACACAATCAAATTATTAATTACCACAAACAAAGCATTTACAATGATACCTCAACATATAATAAATACAAACATCTAGGGCAACTGAAAAAACTCTATGTACATGCAATGGCAACACTTAGTGCTGAGTCCATTTGATAGCTTTAATGTCAACTCCTTCTTGCACCATCTCCCAAAGGGGACTCATTTCTCGAAGACGCGTAACTTGGTGGATGCACTTCTCCACTGTATAGTCCACTTCTTCCGCGGTGGTAAATCGACCAATTCCAAAACGAATCGACGAATGAGCCAAATCTTCGTCAGCTCCGATGGCTCGCAATACATAAGATGGTTCTAAAGAAGCCGATGTGCATGCGCTTCCTGAGGACAAAGCCACTTCCTTTAATGCCATTAGTAAACTCTCACCTTCAACGTAGGCAAAAGAGAGATTGACGCAGCCTGGATAATTAAAATCTGGATCGCCATTGCGAATGACTTGAGGAATTTTACTCATTCCTGTGATCAAACGGTCAGACAATTTCTTGACCCAAGCTCTGTCGTAATCCATTTCATTCATGGCAACTTCACAAGCTGCTCCAAGACCCACGGCAAGCGGAGTAGGCATGGTTCCACTGCGGATACCTCTTTCTTGACCACCACCACTTTGGATAGCGTCGATCCTTACTCGAGGTTTTCTTCGCACATATAGGGCACCAACTCCTTTAGGACCATAAATTTTGTGGCCACTAATCGAAACCAGATCAACATCAAGTTCTTTCACACTAAATGGAATCTTTCCAATCGCCTGAGCAGCATCAGTATGAAAAAATACACCATTCTTTCGACAAATTAAACCAATTTCATGAATAGGTTGTTTGACACCAATTTCGTTGTTGACAGACATAATAGACACCAAAACGGTCTTGTCTGTGATCGATTTCTCAAAAAGATCGAGGTCAATTACTCCATTAGTGTTCACCGGAAGATAAGTAACTTTAAAGCCTTCGTTTTCAAGGTATCGACAAGAACTGAGGACGCATTTGTGTTCGGTTTGAGTTGTGATAATGTGATTTTTTCGATCTCTATAAAAGCGGGCAACACCTTTTATCGCGATATTGTTAGACTCAGTAGCACCACTCGTAAAAATAATTTCCTTGGGATCTGCGTTAATCAATTTGGCCACTTGTTCACGAGCATTTTCGACCGCTTTTTCACTTTCCCAGCCATACATGTGAGTCCTCGAATGCGGATTACCGTACTGGTTTATCATAAATGGTAACATTGCATCGAGCACTCTCGGGTCCAAGGGAGTAGTTGCTTGTGCGTCCAAATAAAGAGCCCGAAGTTCATTACTGGAGTTGCCGGTGGTGCCTAAAAAAGAAAATAAATAAACAATAATCAAAATAAAGCGTAGACACTTTACTTGAGGTAAATAGACGCTGACTTGTGTGGTTGTTTCGAGCATTGCACGTGCCAACAATTGTGGGAGCACCTTTCGTGATAAACCGATAGAAATTGTAAAATTTGAAAGCCATCACTGGAGAGCAATTTGAAGTAACCCAAAAGAACCAACTGGAGCGTCAATTCGACTCAATTCAACTGAACATGTGACTAGCGAGCAATGCGCAAATGCAGTTCCCATGCTTTGAGCAGTGACCAAAGTCATCTTACACACCACTTCTGTGCAATTGCATCATGGCGAGGCTTTCTCTGCCGGTGTTTTGCCACATTTGTTTATGACTTTAGTTCTCAAACAAAGTTGGCTTAACACTATATTGAGGCTCGTTCCACTAGATGGCTCGTTGCCTTGAATGTCACTAACTGATTTATTAAAATAAAACTAAGTTACTGGAAACTACCAAGTGTGCACTTAGAAAGACAACAAAAATGAATCTTTCAAATGAGTGTTTTTATTGATGGAAAACTACATCTACAATGTGCATACTACATTGTATGATAATATGGATATATGGTGATTCTGGTGAAGATGCAATGCAGTTTATTTACAAAACTTATCAGACTTCATTTTTGCTCGTCTATCGAGCAGTTCTTCATGCAATCGGCCTTTGTCTTGAGCTTTCTTTAGATCAACTGTTCCGTTCGAATTGAGTCTCATTTTTTTGTCTTGAAAACTTTGAAATTTGCGAACATAATTGATTTCACAATCACGCAAAGAACCTTTCTCCTCGTCGGGAATTTCGTTTTTCAATCTCTCTATTCGAGTTAACTCAGGATTTACATTTGTTCGTAATTTAAGTATTTCTCCATCACCTGCAGTAGCGCTCTTTGCAACCAAATAGGGCAATTCTTCGTTGTCTTCATCTATAGATACAAAGCAGCCATTGGAGGCAAGTAATGCTAATTTGCCTTCTTGGAAAACAGGATCAAATTGTTCTTTTGTGCTAATCGCATCAGAGTGACCAGACACTCGGTGACGAGAGTCCACACTGAGATACTTATTAAAGCCAGTTTTGAGAGCAAATTGGTTGTTGGAAGCTCGAATTGCGACAAACACTTCCTCTTGATCGGGTCCTTCCCCTGGAGAGTGGGGGGCGCCTAAAATGAGAAGACCGTTGTCCAAAGCGCGAACATACTGATGAGGGCTGAACTCGATGCAAATTGAACCGGTAATTTGTTCAAATTTCTGTACAGAAAACCAATTGCCATGTTGTTCAGCATCCTTAAAGTCAATCGATGACGATTGTTCCACCTCTTTGTCACGCTTACTTTTCTTCGTTTTCTTGCGTTTTTCACCTTTAAGCTTAAGTTTTCCAACTCGGACACTGGAATAGTCAGACATGATCACTTGGAAGAGACAACAAAACTTTGTTTACATAAACAGAACTTTACGAGAGCAAACTACTACTCTATTTACACAACTCTACTTCTGTAATGTACTCTATGGATGGCCACTCTGTAGCTATTTTTACAAAATTTGCCTCGTGGTCGAGTTTATCACGTGTTTACAATTCAACCAAAACAGCATGGATCTTTCAGATGATCCACAAGAAATGGACCAAAATGGTGACATTGAAATTGATGATATTAATGATATTAATGTAACTGAACAAAATGGTTCTCAAGAAAATGAAGATTTTAAAGTGATTGGCAATTTGAAGCGAACTAAAGCTATAAAAGTTAATCCATCCCTGCCTAAATGGATGAACAATTCTAGCAAGTTTGATGGCAACATCGACACTAATTGTAGTGATCTTCAACAGTTCAAAGAATTACTTGAAGATAAACTCTTGTGTAACTTAGAAAGGAACAAGGTTTCCAAATTATTTCCTGTCCAAAAAGTTGTTGTGCCCTGTTTGCTTGATTCTTTTCAAAAGTTGAAATATTGTCAGCCATGTGATGTTTGCGTGCTTTCTCCGACTGGAAGTGGGAAAACTTTGGCTTATGCAATTCCAATAGTGAACTACTTAATGAAACGAATAGTTTCACAAATTCGCGCATTGATTATTTTACCAGTGAGTGATTTGGCCAACCAGGTCTATAAAGTATTTCAGTCATTGTGCAAGGATTCCACGCTTCGAGTTGGTTTGGCCACCAGTTCTTCTAAAAAGTCTCAAAATGATGCTTCTTTGTTTTATCGCAAGAATGTGGATGGCTCTGGTTATATTTGCTTGGTCGATATTTTAATTGCAACTCCAGGAAAACTAATTGACCTTATTCAGCACGATAATGGCTTTAAATTGAACCACTTGGAAATTCTTGTAATCGACGAAGCTGATCGAATGATGAACGAAACACAATTTCAGTGGCTTCGTGAAATTGAATTTTCTGTATTTGACTCAAACGCGAAACATTTCTGTTCCTGTTCAATGAATTCTACTAATAATCCCTTTTGCAACATGGATGTTTTATGTCCTTGTTCCATTTCATCGTCCCCTGTTTTGAGAAAATCTTTACATAAAATATTATTCTCCGCCACTTTGACTACCGATCCTGAGAAGATCGATCAGCTTAGTTTGTATAATCCCATTTTATTCAACGTTTCTTCCGAAAGTGATGTAGAATCTATTCAAGATCCAAAACAAACCATTCCTGCAAATCTTAAGGAATTAATGGTCATTATCAATAAAGACAAGAAACCTTTGGTTATTTGGCATTTGATCAAAGCTCTCAATTATCGTCGAATACTCTGTTTTACTGATTCTGTAAGCAGCACACATCGGCTTCATCAGTTGATGAAGCAACTTCCAGAAATAAAAGTTACTGAATTTTCCTCCAAACAAAGTTTAAAAAAGCGAATGAAAATTCTAAATCAATTTGAGAACGGTACTATTGATATGATCATTTCCACTGATATATTTGCACGTGGTCTTGACGTAAGTGGGATCAATTGTGTCATTTGTTACGATCCGCCACGCAACGAAACTGCATATATTCATCGAATTGGTCGTACTGCAAGAGCTGGCCACGAAGGCACTGCCATCAGTCTGGTCACTCCCGACCAACTCAAACACTTTACCATTATCTCAAGACGTGCTCATAAAAGCGAAAAGAAGCAGATTGAACGATTTAATATTAAAGACTCTGACTTGAAACCTCTAATATCTAAATACCAGGAAGCATTAAAGGTGCTAGAGAAAGACATCTCAACGGAGGACAAGTTGAATTATTTGAAGAAGAGAAAACAAATTACCAATTCCAAATTTTCTATGAAACGCAAAGTTGTGAATGGCACTAAATAACTATCAAATCGCATTTTGTGTATAGATTTATCGATAATTAAAACAATTTCCTTACTCAAATAATATTATTAAGAATAAATGGTTTGTAAAGCTTCTTTTTTAAAAAAATGAATTTGACATGTGTGATCCTACCCATAAGATAGTCGATTTTAGAGTAGTCAGCATTGTTCAAAAACTAAAGTGAATTCATTGCTTTAATGAAAGTAAAAGTTCAGTGGATGTTCAACGATATTGTGTTCGAACAAAGCTTTCTATGTTGGTGTCACATAGGCAATCATGATATTTACTAATCATGGACAATTTATTTCCAAATAGAAAAGTAAACAAAACTTCTCTGGTCGGCTATATCCATGGAAGGTAAGCAGGTGCCGGTGCAGACTCGGTAGTGAGCAGACAGGCAGAGAATGTGATGACGTACACTACGAGCAGGCAGACTGTTGGCTCACTGTCTGTCAGTATGCCGTCTGGATCGTTTTGCTAGCCTCGTTATCTTTGCCTTAATTTGGGCCTAAATTCTGATCTTCCCCACCTACTTCGTCCATCCAAATTGACCACCAATTAATAAATGAATTAATCTGTTCAAGTCTATAGTCGTCTACCAATCTTGGTTTAGTGCACGGACTGATTCTTCTTGCGTCGATATTGTTTCTCATTTGTTTGCATATTTACTTTTACAAACTCGAGATCAAATTCGCAAACGATATCGTCCAATATGGATAATCTTCAGTCAGCAATCTTGTCTCGGTATGTTATATACAAAAGTATTCATTTAAAAAATATTAATGTGATATTTGTAGATTCACGAATGCCTTGCCAACGCCTATACGGCTTCGTGATTTAATTCGACAAATCCGTGCCGCTAGGACAGCGGCTGATGAACGGGCTGTTGTCCAGAAAGAATGTGCTTATATTCGTTCAACTTTTCGCGAAGAAGACAATGCTTGGAGATGCCGAAATGTGGCCAAGTTGCTTTATATTCATATGCTTGGCTATCCGGCGCATTTTGGTCAAGTAAGTTTTTTTAATTCCTATTTTTATTTGACTAATTTTGTTTATAGCTTGAATGTCTCAAATTGATTGCATCCAATCGTTACACTGATAAACGAATTGGCTACTTGGGAGCTATGCTTTTACTTGACGAAAGACAAGATGTGCATTTATTGATTACCAATTCTCTCAAAAAGTTAGTATTTTTGTTGTTGTTTTTGTTGTGATTTAATTGCCATTTAACATTTATAGTGATCTAAATAATTCACAACAATTTGTGGTTGGATTAGCTCTTTGTTGTCTTGGTTCTATTTGTTCTTCTGAAATGAGTCGAGATTTACTTGGAGAAGTGGAACGATTGATGAAATCTTCAAATTCTTATATAAAGAAAAAGGCCGCTCTTTGTGCAGCTAGAATTGTTCGAAAATTACCAGAATTAACGGAAATGTTTATGCCTGTCGCTAAAAGTTTTCTCTCTGAGAAGAATCATGGTATGTCATTGTACAAATAATGACTTGCATCACATGTACTCTACTTTGTCTAGGTTGTCTCATTACTGGCATCACTTTGATCACTGAAATGTGCGACCTAAATACAGATGCTCTAAATTACTTTAAAAAGGTTTTTATTTTAGATTGTATTTTTCTCAATTTATAAAATTTGCTTTTTCTTTTACTTCGCTTTTTCTTCACTAACATATGCTCTGTCTTTGCATTTACACTCCGCTTTTCTTTATTTCAATTTTTGCAGAATGTTGAGGTATTCTATTTACTTTAAATTTATCAGAATACCAAAGAATTAATGATTTGTAATTAATGTTAGTTTGTCCAAAATTTAGTCCGGATTTTGAAAAACCTAATTATGTCTGGCTATTCTCCTGAACACGACGTTTCAGGTGTCAGTGATCCATTTTTGCAGGTTAAAATCTTGCGTTTGCTTCGAATTTTGGGTCGTAATGACGAAGTGACTAGTGAAATAATGAATGACATCTTAGCACAAGTAATCATTTTTTGAGTTAAATTGTTTTTTTTCTAATTTGCAATTCTTTAGGTGGCCACAAATACCGAAAGTAGCAAAAATGTTGGAAATGCAATTTTATACGAGACCGTGATATCAATAATGGAAATCAAGTCAGAAAGTGGTTTGCGTGTTTTAGGAATCAACATTTTAGGTCGTTTTCTCTTGAATACTGACAAGAACATCAGATATGTTGCATTGACTACTTTGTTAAAAACTGTTCACGCCGATTACAATGCTGTGCAACGCCATAGAACTACTATTGTGGAATGCCTAAAAGATCCAGATGTGACGATTCGAAAAAAAGCAATGGAACTGTGTTATGCACTCATCAATGAGAATAATATCAAGACGATGTCGAAAGAGCTTATTTTGTTTTTGGAAAAAACTGATCCCGAATTTAAGTCTATCTGTTCCTCTAATCTTTGCATATGTGCGGAGAAATATGCACCTGATCCAAAATGGCATATTGACACCGTAATCAAAATTTTAAATACTGTGAGTTTAAAAAACGCGTAATCATATTTCTTACTTCGTTTTGTTTTTAGGCTGGAAATTATGTTCGTGATGATGTAGTTGGTTTGTTAATAGAATTGATATCAAGTAGTGAATCGCTTCATCGTTATGCTGTGTGCCAATTGTGGCTCGAGTTAGATTCTGTGAGTGATCTTATTTCGAAACAGCCACTTGTACAAGTTTCTATGTGGACTATTGGAGAATTTGCCGATCTTTTAGTGCAATCAAGTAATAGTGAGTTTTTAAATGATGAAAATGTTGATGCAAAGCAAATTATTGAAAAGTGCGAAGAAGTATTATCTTCAATACATATGACACTCATCACTAAAGAGTATACACTAAACGCCCTGTCTAAAACAAGTGTTCGATTTCCCGACGAAGCTTCCCGGGTTAAGCAAATGGTTGACTTTTTTGGATGTAGTCACAGTATTGAATTACAACAACGTGCAGTTGAGTTTGCTACTTTATTCTCTCGTCACGATCAACTGAGACCGAGTGTTTTTGAAAAAATGCCACAAATGGCCAGAAGTGAGAAAAGAATTTCTCCTGAAAATGAAGATCAGCAAGAAATATCGATGGAACAACAAGCGGAACGACTTAACATTGAGTCTTCAGTCGTTGTAAATAACAGTTCAGCTCTCTTAGATTTGCTGGACATGTCGCCCACCCACAATGTAGAACCTTCAAAGCCTTCACAAGCTAATACAACAATTAATTTGAATGCGGCTAACGATGTACTTGACTTGTTAGGAAGTCTCGATAACAATTTAGCACCCGAAGTCCTTTCCAACAATCTGGACGCTCCAAAGTCAAACGATCTAAACAACCTTGACACTCTCTTTAGCTCTATTAATAATTCCACTCCAGTTACATCCATTCCAGTGGTCAACACAAACGGAACTAGTTCCAATCTTGTTAGCAATAGCCTTTTTGACAGTATCAACATTTCACCTGAACCTGCCAAAAGCGACTCAGACAAAATTCCTTCCATTACCGCATACGAAAAGAATGGATTACGTTTAGAGTTCAATTTTGAAAAATCGTCTGAAAATCCTTTGCTTACTTTGATCACTTTGATTGCTTCCAATAGCAACGCTGTTCCAATCGAAGACTTTCAATTTCAAGCAGCTGTCCCTAAGGTAACTGCAATAATGTAAATATATTTCAACTTTTAATTGTCAATTGTATTTTAGTCATTCCAACTTCAACTAATGCCGCCTTCTTGTACAGCCGTTCCTGCAAATGGAAATGGTTCCCTAAGTCAGCTGATTAAAGTTACTAATCCTAATAGGGTAAGTATCTAAATATAAAAAATTCATATAAAACTGATTTGCTTTTTATTATTAAGGCCCAACTTCGAATGAGACTGCGATTATCCTATAAACACAACGGGCAAAGCATATTGGAACAGTCTGATGTTAGCAACTTTCCAAAACAAACGTGGCAGTGACAAGTTTTCAATTCCTGATTTGTTTTGCCTCACGTTCGCTCCTTGTGCTATCCAAGTGCCTGATTCAAATTTATTCGCTGACAATATCTTTACATCTATCTTTTGTATATCTTATACATGGATATTTTGTATATATGTTTTATAAGATGATAACAGTCTTGAATTATATTATTTATCTTGTTGTAATCACTGATTACTAATCATCCAACAATTTGCTTCAAGGCACTATCAATATTATCATATTTGAATTTATAGCCAAGTTTAGTCAGCCGTTTGCTGATTACTTTTTGTCCTTTAGTCATCATCACGGACCTATCTGGGCCGAATATCAATTCGATTACTTTCTCGGGCACGGTGAGAAATGAAGGCCTCCATAGAGCTCTTCCAAATGCTTTGGTGAACTGTCCATTGGTGATGATTTGAGGGGCAACTCCGTTGATGACACCATCAAAGTTTTCATTATGGATGGCTTCCACGAAAATATCGGCCAAGTCCTCTTGATGTATCCAAGGCATGAACTGTTTGCCAGAGCCTATTTTGGCACCTAGCCCCAGCCAAAAGAGACGATACATTTCCTTGACGATTCCTCCATTAGGGCCAAGAACAATTCCGCTGCGAACAATTACATTTCGTACATTGGGATTGCCTTTGCAAGCGTTTTCCCATTCAAGACAAAGTTTGGAAAGAAAGTCATGATCGCCACCAGCACTGTCCTCGGAATATTCATTATCTGTACTTGATGGATAGAAACCTACTCCAGATATCGTAATAAAGACTTTTGGAGGGTTTTCCTTGCATTTGCGAATGGCATTTAATAGCATTCGGTTCGTTTCAACGCGACTGGCAACAACGTTTTGTTGAAAGCCAGGGGTCCATCTCCGCTTAGGATCGAGGACATTTTGTCCAGACAGGTTGATGATCGCATCGATACCATTGGGAATACCTTTTGAGTTGAGCTCTTCCTGTTAAGAAACGTTTAGAAAGTGAATCCAAATGAGTGAGAATACGATAAGCAGAATGTTCAAAAAGTAAATTACTACAGTGAGTGCATGATAGAAGAATTAAAAATTAGAAAATCAGTTACTACTAATTAAAGTATTCTAGGAATTTCTATTTAATTTTATCGTTTAGTTTGCAAAAGTTCTCGTGATCATGTTGACTTTAAGTGGACAAGTCAAGTTTAGTTTGTGAGTTCAGTGAACACTGTAATGTTTGGTTTGGTAATGTTGCCAATGACAACCGTAATAATTGGGAAATTACAACTCTGAAACTAGAGATGGAAGACTTCAAAAGATTCATGTTCAAAAGACAAAACACAGAGAAAAGTATCTATTCGGGTGATCGAGTAAGTAATTTGTAAACAATTGCCTTCACACCAATCTAATCTAACCATTCATTGTAATCACAAGAATTCACAAGAATCTGGCTCCCAATTGTTTTCCACATGGAATAATCTCGAGAGTTTCGATGAAGAAACCATAGGATCGAGTAAGTTGCGAACAGCCCAAAGTCTCTATTTAGATGACGAGGAAGAAGACATTCCTGTCATTCCTGATATTGAAGATTTGCGTGATCAAGACTTTCTTCAGCAAACTGCTGAAGCACCAACAGTAGAAATAAATAGACTTGACAACCTCGAAGAATTAGACAAGAAGGTTAGGAAAACTCCATTTTTGTCATCAGCCGACAACATCGACTTGTCAATTATTGCTAATTTATGCTTGCCTGAGGACAAAGTTAGAGAGAATGACGTTCCCTGGGCTTGGGACTCTTTGATCACAGACATAATGTACAATGCGGATGTTGTACATATGAGTCAAAAAGGAGTAGATGAAAGTGTTAAAGCAAGCAATGAGTGAAACATAGATGTCAATTGTCAAGAATAAATTTTACCCAGGTTATACTGTCGGGCGCTGGCATGCGAGACACCACACAAGTTTGTATCGCTTGCTTATGAAGTGCATTGATAATTGAACTACCAATAAAGCCAGTTCCACCACCTGAAAATAAATTGTAGTAGTAGCAGTAAGAATCAAAATAAATATTATCTAACCTATTAAGACGCGGTTGATTGCCATTGAAATGTAAAATAAATCATATGCTACAAATGTACCAATTACAATAGACAAACGACCTGATAAAATTTGTCCGACAAACAACTGAAAGAATGTTTTTGTTTTGAAATAGAGTGCGCCCTCTGTCGGGAAAGTTTGTCTTACTGCCAAAACAATGGTTCAGCTGTGAGCTGTCTTGCAATTCACTGATTTGTCATCGACCGCATCAGCTTGAGCTTTACAAGCCAACAACTGTTGCATCCACTGGACAGTTTTGTCAAGTGTCGTTCGCACAGTTACTCGTTGTTTGATTAATGAACACATTTACTCACTAATGAAATGTTGCTTGTTCGCTGAAGAAGCAAGCTAACTCCCATTGGATTAATTTCAAATCCATCTTTTTATGTTTCGGTTGTTTTTATATCAACGTCGCCATTGTGTTTGATTTTAAATTGAGACTTTGGCATTCTTCTAAATGGCTCCTTAATACTCAATTTATTCATCGTTAACGATCAAACATGGAGAACTGCCTTATAAATGATTCTTTGGAAGATTTGAATTATGAGTATGAACACAGCAATTCGGGACAAGTTGATTTTGCAAATTCAAGGTATTTTTTATTATGTT
Source organism: Rhizoglyphus robini (assembly GCA_023373905.1). Lineage (NCBI taxonomy): Eukaryota > Metazoa > Arthropoda > Arachnida > Sarcoptiformes > Acaridae > Rhizoglyphus > Rhizoglyphus robini. The sequence goes on along the minus strand of JAKIJQ010000007.1, from coordinate 2,778,288 downwards.
TATTTGTTTTAACCATTTTTATATATTTAGGATATCTGCCAATTCAGATAATGGGGAATTTGGCGACAGCTCTCGTCATGAAGAATCGGGACAAGATTCTTTTAGGACCTTAACTACTTTTTCTGGCGTTTTCGCGCCTGTTGCTTTGTCAATGTTTAGTGCTATTCTTTTTCTGCGATTAGGTATTGAACGCTTTGATAAAATTTATTTTTCAGTTTTATTATGCCCATTTTTAGGTTTTATATTGGGAAACTCTGGCTTATATCTTACCATCTTCGAATTATTAATAGCATATGTTATTTTATTTTTTACTGTTCTCTCTGTTTGTGCAATTGCCACTAATGGAGCCATCCAAGGAGGAGGTGTATATTGTAAGTTATTGACTTTTTGTAAAACAGATTTTTAAATATTTAAATATGTTAAATTTTTCTTTTAGATATGATAAGTAGAGCTCTTGGTCCTGAATTTGGCGGCAGTGTGGGCACATTGTTTTTTCTTGCCAACGTTTTTTCAAGTGCACTTTATGTAACTGGATGTGTCGAAGGAATTATTAGTAATTTTGGACCATCAGGTAAATCAAGTTCAATGAAGGTACACGTGATTCATTTCTCAATTAGGTGGCATCATATCAATTCTTCCCTCGAATTATTGGTGGTCCATTCTTTATGGTTCTTCTTTGAACTTCCTCAATGTGATCATTTGTCTGGTTGGAGCTTCTCTCTTTGCCAAAACTTCAGTCATCGTTTTGGTTGTGGTGCTAATAAGCACTGGTTCGGTTATTATTAGCTTTTTATCACGTCATGATCTCACGATTCATATTCCCAATGAAAACACACATTTCAATGGAAGTACCACTGACTTTACTGGATTTAGTCTCGACACTTTTTATAATAATTTAAAACGTAAGTTCCATTCGCAAGTTATTGACAAACTTACTAGAGTTAATTATCAAAATTAGCAAATTTTACAACGGACTATACCACCAGCATGCATACAACATTTTCTGGAGTATTTGGAGTACTTTTTAGTGGCGTAACTGGTATTATGGCAGGGGCTAATATTTCTGGCGAACTCAAAGGTAAATTAAATGTTTATAAATTGCTACATGTTTAAAGTGATTTTAAAATTTTTAGACCCATCCGAATCAATTCCAAAAGGCACAATAAAAGCTGTGATTTTCACCTTTGTCACATATTTGATTTTGTTTTTAAGTACTGCTGCAACCTGTCCCAGGTAATTCATTTAATTTAGAATGAAATATTTAATTGATTTTCATTAGGGAATTATTACAAAATAACTTTTTATATATGCAATCTGTCAACTACGTTCCAGTATTAGTAGAAGTTGGCATTTTTGCGGCCACATTTTCGGCATCACTCAGCAATTTGATTGGCGCCTCTCGAGTACTTGAAGCAGTGTCGCGTGACAATCTATTTGGTTCATTACTGAATCCTGTGAACAAGTATGCCCGTCCTGGAAATCCTGTCTTAGCAGTTATCGTAACTTGGTTCCTAATTCAATTGATCATCTTTGTGAATAAGCTCAATCTGATCGCACCAATCACCTCTGTTTTCTTTCTTCTCTCGTATTTTGCCATCAATTTAGCATGCTTGTGTTTAACACTCACTTCGGCGCCTAACTTTCGGCCCACTTTTAAGTATTTCACATGGAAAACGGCTACAATCGGCATTATAGGCACTATTGTGATGATGTTTGTCATCAATAGTGTTTATGCAGCTGTCACCATTCTATTGTGCTTTTTGCTTGTTATTTTGCTTCACATTCGTTCTCCTCCACTTCGCTGGGGTTCAATCTCTCAAGCTCTTATATTTCATCAGGTAATATCCGTTTTTAATATTTTATTTATCAAATTTTGGATTACAGGTGCGAAAATATTTGCTTATATTGGACAGTAGAAAGAACCATGTGAAATACTGGAGGCCTCATATTTTATTAATGGTTTCAAATCCACGCTCTTCAATTCCTTTAATCCGTTTTGCAAATGATTTAAAGAAAAGTGGTTTGTTTATAATTGGCCACGTAAAGTTAGGCACTGTAGATGACTTCCAAGTGGATCCAATTGTCAACGAATATCCTTTGTGGCTTAAACTTTTGGATATGTTAGCTGTTAAAGCTTTTTTCGAAGTCACATTAGCCCCAACGGTACGAGAAGGTTTTTATCATTTGGTTCGAATTACTGGTCTTGGAGCTATGAAACCGAACACTGTCTTTTTTGGCTTTTACGATACAGAGGAGCAAGTCGATTTCTTTCAAACCGATCCCACTTATGCTTTTATCAAGAACAGCTTTATGAACGAGTCTCAATTTTTGACACTTCGCGATAACAATCAACGAAACATTTCACAAGAAGATTATGTTGCCCTTATGTACGAAACTATATTTAAATTTCAAAAGAATCTTTGTATTGGAAGATATTTTAATCAATTCCAAAGAGTATTGTTTTTGTTCATTTTACGGTAACGATTTTAATTTGATGCATTTCTTTGATTTATAGGACCAGATTCATAAGTTGAAAAGCAAACAAATCGATATTTGGCCTATAGATTTTTTTGATCATGATGTGAACCTACCTGACTATTCTTGGAAATTCATCCTTCAGCTGGCTTGCATTTTGCAAATGGTACCCGGTTGGAAGTATTCGACTAAACTTAGAGTTTTTGCATCGAATAAGAACGATAGTCCAGAATTAATCAAGCAAATTTGGGAAAAACGACTCAAATTGCTTCGAATCGAGTGCGACATTCAAATTGCAAATTGGGACGAGGAAACGAATGGGCGTTTCAGCATCGACGTGCATCAATCTGATGCTAACACTAAACGACAATTTTTCAGTAATGTCAATCGATTCATTCAATCATACAGCCAACATTCGTCATTGGTCTTTCTTTATCTTCCTGCACCTTCTAAGGAAAAATCACAAAACAGTGACTATCTACATAACTTGTCACTTATGACAGATCGCTTTCCGCCAACCATTTTAGTTCATGGCATCACTGAAGTGACATCTGTTTGCCTTTAATTATTCATGTTCTTTCCTAATGTGCATTTATATATTCGCTAATATTTTCTATCCGCTAAAGATTTTGAATTGACTATATTCAATAAAAAAGTAATTTATTAACACTTGAGTAAGCAAAGACTATGTCAATATTTGACCAATGTTATTTTTGGAAGGAATTTCAATTTCAATTGAAACATAACACAAACGCAACACACTTGTAATTTGTCACTTGCTGACAGAAGTTTTAGATCACTCGCGAAAGTGAAACAATCGGCATATGAAAATGATTGTATGTAAGTAATGCTAGAAAATGTCAACTTTGTAGATGATTTTTGAGAAGTTCTTCAAAAGCCTGTAATAAGGATGGATATATGAAAACGATTATAGTCAAAAAATCACCAACCTCAATTTCCGCTAAAGTTTCTGCTCGAATTTCATTATCCACGTCTGGTTGGTTGTGACGAATTGGAAAAGCATTGCTTACAAAATGGCCATGGTCATTGAGAGATGCCACTGATGAGCCAGAAATCGAAAGCATATCTGATGAAGTGTTGGAAGATTTTCTTTTCTTAACTTCTACCATTTTTTGCCTTTCATTTGACGATTCTTTCTTTGTATTGTAGCCTTCATCAAACAATTTTTTGCAGATGAGGTCGCCCATATTCTTGGCTTTGTCAGAGCCTTTGTATCGCTTTTTGTCCTGATTATCTTCTGTATTATTGCTACTGGTACTATTGGTGCTTGTCAGACCAAGAGATTTCTTTCGATTTCGGTTAGACTCTTTAAGCAGATGTACATCGTTTTGAATCGAGTCTTCATTTGCCAATGCCCAAGTTATTTCGTCAGTAGATTTAGCTCGTTTTGTCGAACCCCATCTTCCTCGAAAGATCTTATCATCTACCAAATTTCCAAGGAATCTAAGCGGACTTCTGCGCGTTTTATTGCTACCAATGCTAAAAAAATCGTCGTCTATTGAATTCTTTTTACTATTTACTAGTTTGTCTCCACTTTGCTCATTATAATTAAAGTTATTTGAGGATTTTTGAAACTTGAGACTTTTGTTTGAAAATATAACTATGAAAATAAATTAATAAATAAAACATGTGCTGAATTAAGTTGGAAATAAAACTTACGCGATGGTATAGAAGTAGCTGCTTTGAGCACTTGTGAGTGTGTCTTTGGTCTAATTCGAGGACTGTTTACCGATTTATGAGTTTTACTTGAGTTGGACTTGGTTAGAAATGTTTCAGTAGAACTTCTCGTAATGGTGGACGAACTTGTCGGGCCAGACTGATAAATCATTTTAGGCTCCTCTTCGTCTTCGTTGCGAATTTGCAAAATCTTGTCAAACTCGTTCATTCTATAAAAAATACTCATTATTTGAGATCATAAAATTGAGTTATTTTGTACAAAATGGCTTCTTCTTTGTTGCGGGAACATAATTCGATCTCGGGTTTAGCAAATCGTTTGTTGAAAGAGCATTGCACTTCCTTATGGAAGGTCTTCTTGCCAGTAAAGTCATCTTTGCGTTCAACCTGAATAGTAATGTAATGTATAAGCAATGAATGCTATATTGCAAAATTTACTTGTTCCTGTTTCAACAGGTTTGCACTTCTGAGAATCTCTTCGTGTGCCTTGGTAGTGGTGCTGTCGCACGAGTTGTCTGTCCTGTCATCATCTTGGTACGAGAAAACTTCTCGGGTTTTGATTTTCCTGCGCATATTGAGCCGCGACTGGAAATCGCGTACACTTTCATTTTGTTCCAAGTTTAGCTCCTTGCCAAGACTGTTGATCTCATTGAGGTCTTTCACTATATACAAATAAAATTGGTCAGCCAGTGGTCAAACAGTGGTCCGTGATATACAAATGCAATGGTAACGAGAGTTGACCCCATACGAGTGGCATGATTCCGAAGAGCTTCTCGAAAACGAAGAAGACAACTCTTCTGCGGCCTCAATCTTGAAATCATCTGAACCACTGTCGCTGGTGGTATCACTGGACCGTCGAAAGGGAACAAACTAACAGATCAGTGAAATTGATTAGTGTAATGTTCGTCAACAAAATAGGAACTCTCTTACTCGGGTCGCGGAGAGACTTTTGTGCAGTCCATCCTTGTTCGACTTGTCGTAATACTTTTGGCATGGAGTCCGTTTTGTATAGCTCATATTGGCCACTTGATCCCTAGCCAATCGTCAGAAATAGCCACATCGCCAGTGACGAGTTGGTTTAGCAAGTAGTCAATTCCATTCAGTACATTCAATGTGCACCGGTACAGACAGGCAACGAATACCAAAAATGCCTCCTCGTGGATATAAATAGACGCCCATCGAGACAACGTCTTACTTCTTCAATTCTTGCCATTTGTGCTCAATTCGCTTCAACCAAGCCAACATCAGCATTGCATTGCAATTCAAAGTTCGTCACTAGTTGCGGTGCTGAATTTTTACTGGAATCCTGCAAGGCGCCACACGGCGCGGAACATTCGGTTGTTTGTGTTATTTATATCGCTGTGAGTGCATCGATCATTGCATCTTCATTAGGCGCCTAGCAGGTCAGTGTTGGAGTCATTTGGCTACTGTTGAGCAGTCCCGATCAATGGGGCAGAGGAGTATAACCGACCGTCTTTCCTCGGAGGCATTTCAACCAAATGCAAGACCAAATCGAACGGTTCTATTCATCTGTTCACAGTGTCCACCAGGCGTCAGCACAAGAGCAGCTGTTGGCCACTCATGTGACTAGTGGTCTCACGTCGACAGTCTCGTCTGTTCTCAATTGTCCGTTTGGCAGAGTCGTACGCGCATCGAGGAGAGCGCCAAGTGGATCGATCTGTGCGAGCCAGTGCTCAGCGCCCATTCTGCCAGAATCGGTCCATTTGCCTTGGTGCATTTGGTAGCACTACTACTCGTGCATTGCTCACATTGTCAGCCTTCAGTCCCTCTCTTCTCCGCTCGGCCGTAAACTTTGAGCACACACTGCCAAGTGTCATTTCGTGCACTTTGATTGCCATTTGTGTTCCAAGTCAATTGCGCTTTTATTTACAAGTCTTGCCACCAAAACCACAAAATGGTGCTCACTCGTCAATCTGCTCAAATCAAAAGAAAAGAATCAAGCCAAAACCTTCATTGAACGTATACGAATCTCATTTTTTTCATGTCGATATCGCGATCATCAACAAACCCTTTTGCTTTTTCTCTGTTCACTAAAAATGCCTTTGTGACAAATGTGTACCATGTCCAGCCAGGAAGAAACACAACTGCTTCTTTCTACAGAAAAGCCATTTTCTGAGTAAGTTTTTATATATTGCGTATACTTTAGCATAGTTAATTGGAAATATTGATTATTCTTATTGAATAGAACTTTTTTCAAAGTATAGGCAATGTTATAATTATGTAGTTTTTACATTTAGGAATTTTATTATAAGAATTTAAGTGAAGCATTTATATTTATTATGCTGTTTACTGTGCTAGTTTTTCAACTATTTTTTTACTTTTACTATTATTATGACATTTTTCCGCAATTTCTAATTCCAATTTAAATTTAGTTTAGTCTTAAATTAGTAAACAAAATTTGCATCTTTTTATATAACAGGCATTTTATAATTTTATTTTTATTGTTTTTAGCTTTAACTGGATGTCAAATTATTGATGATAATCATAATCATTGTATTGTTTTGATTTTGAAGATATTATGAAAACAGACATATCATATTTGAATCTTTTATTTAAATCCTTGTTTAGACGCTTCTGTTTGACTTTGCTAAACTTACGAAACTATGTAGTTTTTATTTTGTAGACTACTTCAATTGTCAACGATATTTATATTATAAACAACAGAAACAGGCATTTTTAGAATTTTTATCTTTTTTGTTAGGATTTATCATGATTTTGTATTGCTTTTCGATTTTTTGAAAGCAATTGTGGGAACATTTCAATTGCCACATTACAAATTAAGATGCATAATACACTATAATTGATTTTGATCGGCACTGATTAGTTAAATGATTAGTTATAACAGTGATTCGATTGTATCGCTGTAGTTTATCTGTGCTGCACGATTTCAACTTCTAGTTAGACCTGATTTGGTGGCTAATTTCCTGTGATTATGGTCTCATCAAAACAATTTCTTCATTAATAGACGCCAACTTATTTATGCTTACCTCAATGTTGTTGCCCTTTATTAGCAGCTATAATGAGCGCTTTAATTAACCACTTTTAGCACTACTACACAATTAGTTGCTACCAAAATGAATTTTTAGCAAACTTGGTCGGTTTAATTCTTAATTGACGGTGTTTCTTTATGACCGCTGCTGACTGGGCGTATGCTGATTGGCATTGTTCGGCATTACAATGCAGTGGTCTATTCTCGCTGTTCTAATTGTCTAACCCGAACACTCGTTTGATGGCTTGCTTTGTCTACTGTGGAAATATCAATCAATGCTAGTTCACTTAGATGTATGATATTATCTATTCATACAGATTACTTTATATGACCAGTGATTAAATGCTATGGTCTTTCAATAAGATAACACCTGTCATTTGAATCAAATTCATCTTCGATTGTTCATAGAAAGTCAAAAGTGATGGTCGGTTTTTTAGCATTTTTAGTTTTAATTAGGCACAATCGTGATTGGAACATTTCTAACGCTTGAGCGAATATTTACAATTCACATGCATACCATCACGACTTGTTTTCTATAATGCGTAAAGGAAATGCTTTTTTATTCGTTTTCCTGTTGCTATATTATTTGTTTTTTACATCAAAACTAGAACTAAACTGCACGTTTTGGATGTGAGGCCAATCATTGATCGACTGTGATATTGACCATTCAATTGAGAAACAAATCAAGTGCCGCCATTTATATTTTTGAGACAAGCCCTAACTATTCTGCCAATTTACCAAAACTATGTGTACATGTTGCGCAATTGGCATTGTGTTGATGGCGTATCCCTTACCTTGGTGGTTTAATTTCATTCTAATGCATTAGTTCAGTGATCTGCCACATGAGTCACATGATTAAGCTATGATGCAATGCAGTAATTTATACGAACGTGTTATGCTTTTGAATAGCACCTACAAAATAAGCTTGTTATATAAAAGACTTATATTGATAGTTGTGTTCACTCAACCAGGCCAGTATGACAAGTTTTTGTTGTTGCTCGTTTAAAAGCAGAAATGTAGTGCTATACTCGAGCTTTTTCAATACGATTACATTCAACTATTTAAATTATGATTGTGAAAATCTCGCCTTAGTTGCGCCGTTTCCAATTAACTTAATGCGCACATTCTAGCCGAAAACATCGTTTTAACTGACGAAGGATATCTTATTAGTCGACATCTCTTACGGATTGCCAGTACTAGATAAGAGGTGATGGTGCATGTGTGCTAGTGCTACTTCCTTCGAGACCTTGAGCTTTACTCTTCGTTGCGCGTTATGTTTTGAGAAAGAGTTGACTGTGTCGATCGTGTTGCAGACAAGCGTAGTGCTCATTATGGACTGTTTCGATTGCATCTCCCATGTGATTCCCTTCTCGGGATTCGTCGACATTTCCTATTCGAGTTAAGTTGTACACTTTATACTTTAAACCAGTTGTGTATGCCGACTTGCAAGTGCACATTTGAGCGCTCACTGACATGAGGGCACTGCCAAACGTTCTTTCATAAGAAATTTGCTTTTTTACTTGGAAGCATTGCTCTTTTCGATCTTTACTCAATGTTTTCAATAATGTTAACGTCCTCCACACCGAGTGCTTTTGTGTCCTATTAAGTGCATATTCTGTTTGATTTGTTGCAATTCGTATACTTCATTTTAAAAGCTGCCAATCAAAATTGTATCATCTTGTTAAATACTTCTGACTTATCTTCCAAAGAATTTATTTCTACCCTTTCATTTTACTAATGGATCGATTAAGATTTTACGATGTATTTCATTATGCTCTTCAGTAAGTTTTGATTTTGTTGAAAATGGTTATAATTAGCTTTGAATTGAATATTTAGATTTTTAGTTTTGTTTACCGTTTATATTAATTTTTTCTTTTTTATTATAGATCCGAGTTGAGCAAGATAATGACAACTTCCACACTTGTAGAGACTGTTTCCATCAATTATGAAGACTTTACCGAGGGATTTTTGACCTGTGGAACTTGCCTTTACACTTATGATGGCGAAGAACATACCCCAAAACTATTACCTTGTTCACACACAATATGCCGTATCTGCTTAGAAAGAATTGCCTCTGCGGCTGGTGCTCGGGATCCCTCTGGAAATTTTCGATGTCCCATTTGTCGCGAACTCATTCAACTTCCACGTGGTGGAGTAATAGCTTTTCCACCATCTTTTCTGGTCAATCAACTTTTAGATCTGATGGCCAGTCAACGTCGAGAAGTAGTTCCAAAATGTTCAAGTCATGTGTCTCAAGAGCTTCTTTTTTGTGAATCCTGTGATTTTGTTTTTTGCAGTCAATGCACTGGTGGTAAACATGGCAATCTTACCAACAATGTGATTGCTTGTGAGCATACAGTGAGTTTTAAGACGTTTTTTATTTACTTGAATTTTTTATTTTTATTTTTCCAATAGGTAATACCTTTTTCGATTGCTATTAAGAGAATGAGCGAAATTTTATTGTATAAAGCACAACAATGCATTAGCAAACTTAACGAGTCAGCTCAGAATGTGCTTAACGAAATGCAAAAGTTAGATCAAAATTCAGAACTTGCATTTGAAGACATCAACCGAACTTTTCAAGAAATAATTAACATTGTTGATAAACGACGGCAAGAGTTACTTAATAGCGCTAAAAAGACTCGTGAAGACAAACGGTCTGTTTTAAGAGAGCAATTGAATACTATTGAACTTGAAAAATCAAAACTTGAATCAGATTGTAGTGGCTTTAAATATCAAGTAGAGGTACGAAACATTAGCAAAAAGATAAATGACCTCAAAGATAAGCTTGATTCGATCAATACTATGCTGGATCCTAAGGAGAATTGTTTTTTGCGCTTTGAGCACTTGCATAATTCTGCTATCGATAACATTCAGGAATGCGTCAATAATTTTGGAAGCATTCGTACCAGCAATACTTTTCCTTCTCTGTGCATTGCTACCGTTGGCCGATGTTCGTCTCATTTACGGTCTTTTGCATACGTGGTCACTTATGACTATAATGGACAAAGACAAAAGTTTGGTGGCGATCCATTATCCGCGATTTTGCAACACAACGAATCTCAACAAAACATTCAATGCAAAGTCAATGACAATCGCGATGGTACTTATGAAATTCAATTTGTGCCCCCAATGTCTGGTACTTACTCAATGAAGATTGCTATCTTCGGTCGTCAAATAAAGAATTACCCACTAGAATTCGAAGTATCTGAACATATAAATCCTTTGTGTATATACGGTTGTAAAGGCTCTGATCAGCATCAATTTCTACAACCTACTAGTCTTGCTATCAACGATAAAGACGGATTTGTTTATATCTTAGACACTGGAAATGGAAGAATAAAAAAATTGCTCCAAAATCAATGCAATAACTCTCCATTTAGAGTTATTGGTCACATTGAAGGCCATGGTTTGGAAAATCGAGCTGCCACAGGCATTTCCTACTGCAAACAATCTCACTCAATACTAGTCACTAACTGGCGAAATAGAGATATCAAGCATTTTAGTTGTGATGGCCAATTTATTCGCCAATTCAGCCATACAGATTTGCTCGAGCCGACTTGCATTGCTGTTAGCAACTCTGGTCAAATTATGGTTGCTGACCATGGCTCTAATTCTGTCTTTGTATTTCACCGCGATGGTCAGCTTAATTTCAAAATAAACGACAAGAAAGGGCCAGCTGAGAAATCGATTGTCCTAGGTGTAATTGGTGGAATATGCTTTCACCCAACAAGCGACGAAATAATCATTGCAGACACTCGCATTCTTGTATATTCTTCTAACGGACGCTTTCAAAAGAAACTTTATTCAGAAAACAAAGCCAAGGGTCATTACTGTGGCGTCACAGTCGATAATAACGGAAACCTTTTGGCAACACGTGTTGACAAGTATCGTAGTGTGATTCAAGTAATAGACTCTGACACTGGACAACTCAAATTTGTCATTGATAGCAACGATGCTAAGCTAAAGCGGCCAAGCTGTTTAGCTACTACGAATGATGACCATGTGATTATAGTTGACTTAGGTAATGATTGCATCAAAAAATATCGCTATTGTTAACTGAGCTATTCATAACATGTTTTCCCTGTAATATTTGCACATTCATAATCATTCCCCTTTGGAACCGTTTTGTTATTTTTATGTCTTAGTTGTCTTTTGCAGTAATATCGTGTGTTCCGCCCCTAATGACCAAATGCCTTCAATAAACCATTGTATTGATCATAAAATTTACTGCTTGATATACTGGATTTTGGTTCGAACTGTCATTCGCCTGAATTAGTCATTTGGGTTTAAGATGATGGCAAAATATAAAATATAATTACTTCCTGTGGGCTAATCTAATCTAATCTCATAATTTGCATGCCATCTTCTATTAGATGGTAATTTAGTTTTTGAACGCACTGTAATTACTATGGAAACATCACTTATCAAATTGTCAGGTGGGTTACAAGTTGCAGTTGCCTCTAAAAGTTTTCACATCGATTTTGCTACAAGTGCTTTCTCTTATTCCAGATTACGTAGTTTTATTTGAATGTTTCATATCCATTTCTATTTCCATTGAACCATGCATCAACTGAGTGATAGCAAATTCTTTGTCCTTCGGCCCTCTGCAACCACATCCAGTCCAGCTACCAAAATAATAAGCTCAATCCTTTGAAGTGAAGAATAATCGAATAGACCATTTACTCTAGACCAATGTCCTGTGGAGCCCTGTCATCAAGAAGTATCGTTTATATTCACATTGAATCAATGTGATGCGATCTGGTCCAACGAAAGTGTAAAAACTTGGCCAAAAAAGTAGGTCCAAGTAAACGAGTTATGAAATGGTCACAGGTGACAAGTTACTGACAACTCTTGCTTGAACTAACATGCGCAGTGGCCACCTTAAGACCAGCTGTTGGCTGCAGCTTTTCACAAAGCAAATGACGCAGGACGTCAACACATCGAGTGGCCAAGCAGAGCGATACTCGCGTTGATGACGTTGAATGCTCAACTGGCTCTTACAGTCCCACGACCAAGTACCAAATTGACCAAATTAGCTATAATTCATGGCGGAAAGAAAGCGAAACCGTAAACGTCCCGAGGTAAGCAATTGCTGTACAAATTATCATCAATTCATTATCATTATCATTATTATTCGTTATAATTCCGTTAGGTGGAAGCTGGAGGTGATAACGTGGACGTTCCTGACAAGTTGGAATATGAAATAGCCAAATATATAAAGTCAAAGTTACCACAAAAACAAACTACTTTAATGGGACACAAAGTAGACTACTTTATTGGTAAGTTTCTTTCCTTCTATTTAATTTTTACAGATTATTTTTTGTCACTTGAATTAGCTTCAAGAGCTATTGATTTGATTATGGAATCGAAATGGGCATCAGCTGATAAACGCACAGATGAAATCAAATTTCCATCTAGAGAATCTGTAGTGGATTTCATGAATATTTTGTTGCAGCACAAGTTTTTTCATCGGGCCAAAACTATAATTGTTAAGAAAGAAATAAAGAAAAAAGACAATGACAGTGCCGATGATTCTTATGACAACAAAAAATCAAAAGCTAGTAGTTCTGCCGAGAAATCTCCTGAAGCAAAAAAGACTAAGAAGAAGGAAAAGAAGAAAGTTAAATTTGACATGCATCCTGACCAAGTATTTCTTGATGGAAACGAGGTATGGGCCACTTTGTGAAATGTTAAAATTAGAATGACAGACTAACATATGTTTTCTAGGCTTATGTGTGGATCTATGATTATATTCCAATGAAAACCTGGTTTATTGGTGGTGGTCTAGTCATAGCTGCCATTGCAATCTGTCTTTTTCCTCTTTGGCCTCGTACTGTTCGCAATTATGTTTACTACATAAGTATTGCCGCAGCTGCATTTTTATTTTTCATTATTGCTTTGGCTGTTGGTAAGTAACATTCACATATTTATTTTATAATTTCATAATATTTGTTTATTTAAAGTGAAAATGGGTCTTTTTGCACTTGTTTGGGCTGTTACATTTGGACGGCATTATTTTTGGTTTTTGCCGAATCTGACCGAAGACGTGGGTTTTTTCGAATCTTTTTGGCCTCTCTACAAGCATGAATATAAACCAAAAGATTCAGAAACAAATAAAAGTCCAGAGGAAGATGAAAAGGGCAAAAAAGATGATGAAGCTGACAAAGACTCTGAAGCAGAAAGTGTTGCCACCACTGAAAGCGTTGCTAAGAGTACAAACGGCTTTGAAATTCTTGACACAAATGATTGCAACGATGAATGATGATCTACAATACATTTGATCCATTGGATCATACTTTAAACTGATTCTGTTCTACCATTATTATTGTTATTAACTTACGGTGTAATAAGCATTTAGTGTTTATGCTTTTTGTATTATAACATCGATATTTCATATCATTTTTTTAGTAAATCTATTTGCAATATTCTCATTGTAAAAATTCCATTAGAATACTCTAGCTAATTCGATTGGTCTAAGTTGTTCTCTTTGGTTAGTGGAAGAATAATTGGTTTAGTCAATGCAAAGTAGTATTGTACAGCTGTTAGACGTTGAATGAGACAATGGGCCAATTCAAATGACTGAAGACTTAAATCTTTCCTGTAAGCATTGTTCAAGATTTGCCAAGACACGGTCAGGAACAAATAAGCTAAAGAAATTGCTAGCAGAGGCCAATTCCGGCAAATTACTTTGCCCAACACTCGTTCCCGAAGAATGTCTTCCCGAAAGAATTGTAACAAAATGATTAACAGTGAAAAAAGCAATGTTAAGTCTTGAAATAAATGGGCATAAAGATGAACCAACATTGGCCCTGTGTACATATCAGCAATCGTGTTGGCCGCAACATCAAACCATATGAGAAGATAACGATATTTGCACATTTTATTTGGTATAAGCTATTATTCGCTAACAAAGCAGGACATTGTTATACTCTAACCTGAATCGACCCGCAAAACAGTGAGTGATATTTCGAGAAGCGCTTTGAAAAGCTTGGTCACCGTGGAGACCAATACAAACGGAAACATAACATAAACAAAGAAACGCGCTCAAGTAGATTATGGTCAATGAGAGTTAACATGAATGCAATTGCCAAGTTCGCAATTGTTTCGAAGATTTGCTTCGAACGGCTGATCAATTGGTGATGCAAAGCCGGTAAGAGAAGATTCCGTGCACTATTTGGATAATTCCACAAACCAAGGCCAATACCTAGAGTAAATATTGAACAAATAGGTCAGAATGCCACAAGTTAAAATGCAACTTACGCAGCCGGTCTGTATTTTGCCAGAACGTCCATTACGTCCGAATGCGTTGAGAGAAACCAATAGACCCCCGACAAAGATTAGGATGCCCATGATAAAATGGAACATGAAATCAAAGCTGGTCTTGGGAAGAATGCTGGCAGTTCCCAAAGAGAGCAAAGCAGAAATCAACATGATGGCCACAGTGAGCCAGTCAGCGAAGCTGACCAACACCAGGTAGCGGTCGCTCTGTTGATTCCAGTAGTGGTCCAATTCCAAAAAAACCAGAATGAATGAAACAAGAGCAAGGATCTGCGTCAAGGACGAAAGTGATGAGAATCTTTCTCGTTAGTATTGCTAAATACATACAAGAATAAGTAGTTTAAGCAGTCCAAGCTTTGAGGTCAGGTAGCCAGTGTTGATCACCAGGACAGACGCTCTCGAGGTCGAGGTCGTGGTGGTGTGACGAACCTGTACGGTAGCGGTGGGCATTTTTGCTTGTTACTCGACTGATTCAGACAGACTGTCAAACGATAATGAAAGCGGCGAACAAGGCGAGACTGCCTATACAAACAAAAAAGTGCAGCTGCAACTCTAAAATTATCTCGGTGAAGCGAAACGCGCAAGCGAATGTATTGAAGAAGCGGGAATTGAAGCTCAAGAAACGCAACCGACTAACATCAATGTGCAAGTGAAATATCCGCAGAGGATAACTGCAGTGACTGGGTGTGCCACTCTGCCCAAAACTGTATTGTCGTTCACTCACAGATTCCAATTTGCCGCCTTACTCCTACGTGCAGCAATCGCATCGCGCAACACTCGCTAGTTGAGTTATTTACGTGTTCCCAAAACGACCACATCGGCGTCGTTCTCACCAAAACCAAGTTGCCTCTTGTCTATGTTTGCAATATATTCGTCTCTCTCGGACAATATTCTTTCACAAATTTTACTAGTGATAATTTTACCTTGATAGTGCGCTTTGGTCAATATCGTAATGCACAAGGAGGTCTATAGACTACGACAATAAAGGTTATTGAAACTGCAAAGACTGGTTGGTGCCCTATTACAAGGTTTACAAGAGGGTTAATTGCTATTCAAGGTTAGTGGTGGGAAACGCTGTGGAGGGCCAAAGGGAACAATAAAACATAGACAAGCAATTCACCATAGGTGGCTAGGTAGCTTTCCTCGACGGACCACAAAAGCCGATTAACCACTGCTGTGAGTAATTAGTGATTAGTAGTGAGCAGTTTTCCTAACAAATCTTCACATGAGGATTGCTCCCATAAACAAAACTAAATCGAATCTAATTGACTCTAAATAAAATTGTGTTGCAAATTCCAACTTAGAATTGACAGTTGAATATATGGTAAAGACTAGTTTCCGACCACCTTGGCTCAAATGCAGCTGTCAGATGGCCAATGGCACTGGCCAATTCGTGCGATGACCAATTGCAAGCGGACATCGTTGTGAGTAACATGTGCCTCGCGGGCGGACCCAGCAACTGTCTCCTTCAGTGCCAGTGGTCGACACTGTCCCAACACTGAGTAGCGCATTTTGCCGTTGGCGACGACGCCGTTCAAAGTTCGTTGCAAATCAGTATGTTGAGCGGCGAGTGTTGTGAGTGATTGTGAGCTGAGGGAGCTCTCATTGAGACTCTCAATCGCTTGCAGTTCTGCTCACCAGTAAGTCCATTCTGTGACAATATTGCCTGCTGCTCACCTCTTATCTTGCATCATCGAGCTTAGTCATGTGCTAGACCAGTCAAATCACGGGCCAAAGGACCATTTGGACTGCTCAATAAGACAACTTTCGTTCGGCAAACGTTCACTCAGTGTTTTGACTTCGTCACAACTTCGCCAATTGGCCATTTGGTAGTTGGAAATGGTCAGATGATCAACATGTGATGATTCATTTTATAGCAGATTGCAATGTTTGTCTTGATACCGATCAGTTGATGATCGTGATTCAAATGTACACAAGCTCAAGCACTGATTGTGCTGGCTATTCAAGCTGCATCATTGACCGATAATGCCTTGTCAATACTATTTATAAAAGCACCTCCATTGAAAATCTTTTGCATTCGTTTGCATTAGTGACATTGTTTTTATGCAAGTTTTTACACAGTAGCAATATTCCATTAAGAATGGGATCATGCATTACCAAAAGAAAACGTAATTCCTTTTATGGATCAATCGAAGAAAGTCAAGAAACCGAAAATCAGAATTCTTCGACACATCTTTTCGACTATGAATACACTTCGCATGGCAATAAAACCTGCTCATTCGATGATATTCAACATGACATTGACAATTGGTTGATCGAGGCCGAGAAGATATTCCTAAATGTAGTCGATATTGTGTAAGTATTATGATAATTCAGTCAATCAATTTTATTTTGACATTTGTCAATTGTAGAAACTTACCAATTGAACTGCAGCGATTGATTGACATATCAAGCAGTGATCCCGGATGGCTCAAGATAATTCAGTCTATGATCAATATAGTAGGCACTCACGCGCCTAACGGAATGGTAGAAAACGATCATATTGGACCAACCATAATAATTCTGTTGCTCGAAGACTCGCCATTGCCCACGCGGGATTTGATAAAAGATCTACAAAAGCTACTCGATTCATTTATAGCATTACGCATCCATAATCCTTGTGACGATAATATAATCAAGCACCGAAATATTTGCACTATCTTGTCATTCATCGCCGAAAAATTGGCAGGCTCTTTGAGTGTGGATCTTCTTTCACTAAAAGTAATTCGATTTTTAGAGAAGATTGTCAAAGAAAATTTGAATGCGTTGCATGTTTTGTTTGCTTTGAACTGCATTGAAAAATTTGCTTTAACCAGTAAGTTATTCTTAATGGCTATTTATAATATAAAATCGTTTATATTTTTATAATTTTAGGGGAAAACAAAGAGACCATTCTGAAACATTTCGACATTTGCAAAGAACTTTTGGAGTTTGAAAAATACGCCACTCAGTACTCAATTGACTCACTTTATTGTTCCACTCCTGTTGATTATTTACGATATCAAGTTGGCTTTTGTGCTCAATGGTGTCTTGATAATATTTTCCTTAAAAAAGGACGTAAACTATCATACAAAAGAGTTGATTATTCAAACTTAAATGCTATTTTAAATGTGAACGATAAAACTGAGTTCCTCAAGTTATCTTCTAACGGTTTATCGGTACAGAAGAAATTTATAACATTGGCAATATAAAATTCATCTGTTTGTTTATTTTAGGCACGATGTGATACTTCGACATTCGAATGTGTTAGATCAACCTTTCCTGTATCTTCGGGAGTTTATTATTACGAAGCTATTATTCTCACTAGTGGAATAATGCAAATTGGTTGGGCTACTAAGTCAACCAACTTTAAAAATCATGAAGGTATTGGAGTTGGCGATGACCGTTTTTCGATTGCTTTCGACGGTTGTCGAAGTGTCATTTGGCACAACACACAACACTACAAACATGGCCTAAGTCGATGGAATTCAGGTAATTTCATGACCAAACTAACGAATGATGACTATATTTGTTTTGTTTTGTTTTATATAGGTGATGTTGTAGGATGTTTGATCGACATTGACACGAAAAAGTTTATATTTTACTTGAATGGCAAAAAAGTTGAAATAAACAAAAAGATATCACAGAAATTAAAGTAAGTGTTAATGACATTATCTTAGAATTTTTTATATATAATGCATTTTAATTTTATTATTGTAGTCTTCATTTTTCGGACGAGCCTTACTATGCCGCTGCAAGTTTAATGTCATATCAACAGTGCTATTTCAATTTTGGGCAAACATCCTTCAAATACCCTCCAAAAAAGATCAAGTTTAAAGAATTTAACTCCAATGCAATTGTTGAAAATAAAGATGATATAAAAATAGTTCCTTTGTAAGTATTCACAAACTTATAATTATAAAAAGAGTTTTATAGTGTTAATCAAATCATTTTTTATTTGCAGACACGTTAAAGTGAGAACTTGCAGATCGATTTCTTTCGGCAGCAAACGTAATCTATGCGCTATTTGCTGTGACCATTCTGCAAATGTGCGAATCAAACCATGTGACCATGAGGTTTGTTCATTGTCAATTGCATCTTAATTCTTATTAATTTTTTTTTGGTTTCAGACTATTTGCTCTCATTGTATCGTCCAGTTGGAACAATGTCCTTTTTGTCGAAAGGAATTCACTCATTACGAAGAAACATAATCATTGATCAAGCTTTCTCGGTTGTCTTTCATCGGTTTTATCACAAAAGTGGATGCAGCCTTTGTATTGTATATTTGTACATATTTTGCTACCATTGTTACAGCTCCAAGTGTCCAATTTAATATTGGAAGCGCTTCTCTCCGACTATCATTAGTCGACAAGTCAACTCATCGCCATATTTCCATTTACTGTATGTTTTATTTGACCAAATGAATTTATTATTCACAAAATATATATGCAATAATTTTCAATATATTCTAACAATTTCTGTCGAAAGTATTCTTATCCGAAGAGAATTTTTCAAACTCAGCTGGATTGGAAAGAGGATCGATGTCGGAAAACAGGTTAAGCCACGATTGGAGATTATTCTCTTTGTCCGACTAAACAAAAAAACAATTGAATTGCGTATATTATTTAGGAACAACAATTGTATACCTTAGAAGTGCTGCTTGGAGCCACTTTTTCATTGGCTTTGTTAGGCCATGGCATTAATTTTTCAAAGTCGGATTTGATCAAATCGACATTGTCCATTTTGTGCATGTGGTCCAAGTCAATCAGCGAGCTTGGCATATAGTGACCAGACAAATCCAAATCACCAAACGAAGTCAATTTAGTCGAATTTTCAATGCTCTTTAATTGACTTTCAAAATTGAGATCCAACAGTGAATTGTCAGTTTTGTGAGTTTTTTCTTTTTTGGTTTCTTTCTCGTTTTTCAAATTAGTGCTTTTCGCATTATTTAAATTTGAACGTGTTTCCTTTCTTTCAGATTTCTCATCTCTTGCATCGGAATAATCGGATTCAAAGAAAACAAGCATATCCTTCTCATTGATGTTGTCTTGAGCGAGTATCTCTTTAAGTCGAGCTTCAAAACTTTCAAACTGTTCATCATTGGACTGATTATTGAGTTCTTTCAGCATTGTAAACTCGTAGTTTTGTGGAGACTTGAAAGTATCTACGAATATGTTCATCACAGTAGATGACTTTTCCCATATGTTTTGAAGGTTATTCTGGTAGTTGGCCAGTACACTGCTAAATAAGTTGCACCGAGAGGCACTTAAAAGGTCAGTCTTTTGGATAGTGTCAATTTTAAACTTTTCGAAACTTTTCTTTGTCTTTCGAACGTGATTTTGTACTTTCTTGAATTTGTCCATTTGATTATATGCATCTGGGTCAAGTTGTTTAGAAATATCTTTCATCCAAAGCAAGGCAGCTCGATAAGCAGTTCGAGCTTTTTCCATTTGGTCCACTGTATCGAACGTATCCGCCACTGCGCGATATTGAAATGTTTGTACGTCTCGATAAACACGGATCAGCACGTTCCGAAGTAAAATAAACTGATGACTGGCAAAAAGAAGCGTTTTACCCGAACCGGACATTAGCCTGCCGGCTTTAGTTGGATCGACTTTGCCACATTCTCGAAGAAATCTTCCAATGATGCATTCCTCCTGAGCTAAAATGCAAACTCGATCTTGATATAGATCAAGTAAATTTAAAAGGTTTTGGTTGGTCTCGTCGATTGACTTGAGGAGCTATCAGAGCAAGATGACAATAATAATAATGAGTTAGTGATAAATTAAATGAAACAAACCTCTAGCTTTGCATCGAGTTCCGCATCGGAAGCAACAACACAATCATCTTCTTTCCGTTTTATTTTCTTGAGAAAAGTCTGCTTTGCCTCCCAATAATGGAGTTGCATCTTCGATAAGGCAGAATTGTCCATCGTGATATATGTCTCGCCGCGGTAGCGACTTTCGGAACTAACGTGGCTTGTTTACTCTGTCAAATAGTCTCGCTGTCTGAATGGGAAACTGTTAACCAGCTAGTTAACAGTCAACAGAGAGCTGTCCATTGCATATCCAATATAGCCAACATATTGCGTCCGTTCGAGTAGGAAGCCTAACGCCTCCTACCAGAATCAACCGTAAGCTATTCAAATGCATGCCGTTTAACTTGGACCTTTGCATGGGTCAAAGTTCACTTCATCTTTATGAATAAGCTTATTAAAGGTTCCTTGACCCCTGTCTTTAGGGTCAAATCACTTCATTTAAAAAAATTTTGATTTCAAATATCTCAAAGGCGAGAGCTGATTGTTCAGATCAGAGGAATATATGAATTTGTGGTGGAGGACTAGTGGAACTAACGCTTAGATGCCTTCTGCCTGGAACTGTCTGCTCGGAGGCATATCGGTGCGTAGTGGTGCCAACAAACAGGCGTTATGCGCCAACCGATGGGAGTTTGGTTGGTCTGGCTGTGATGCTTTCAAGTCGTCTTGCTCAGTCAGCGCACTGGCAGGACTGTCATTTTTGATTGCTGCCACTGCCGCCGCTACTGCTGCTCTGTTTGTGTTCGGCGTTGCCTTCGTCGCTGACCGAGTCAATTCAGTCCATTCGTGTGCAGTGAGCTCTGTCAACTTGCATAACCATTGGCGATTCCTTCGATTAGATACCTAGAAAACGAGTACCTTTATTAGTTCATTTGCCCGCAATTATTCTCAGAACACAAAAAAGCCTCAACGACTTACACCCCAATTGTCATAATAATCACCATTTGTCACTTGATTCTTCCAAGCCGGTTTCGTCCAAGCTCATCTAACATTCCATCGATTAGTCACTTAATTTCGGCCCGATTGGAAGACGCCTCCAATCGAGTCACCACGAAATTGTCCCTGTTTTCACTTTCTTCGTGAACAACATATACCAAAATGCCTGCAGTCCGAGGGGAAGGAATGAGAGGCTTGGCCGTGTTTATATCTGATATTCGCAATTGTAAGTATTTTAGATAGACTGTTTTTGTTTGAAGACTATTTATGAATATTTTAGGCAAAAGCAAAGAAGCGGAGATTAAAAGGATTAACAAAGAACTTGCCAACATTCGCAATAAATTCAAAGGAGACAAAACTCTCGATGGCTATCAGAAAAAGAAATATGTTTGCAAATTGTTGTTCATTTTCTTGTTGGGCCATGATATTGACTTTGGTCACATGGAAGCGGTTAATTTACTTAGCTCAAACAAATACTCAGAGAAACAAATAGTTAGTATTGATTTAATTTAATTTATAAAAATTACTTAATTGATTTCTATATTTTAGGGTTATCTTTTTATTTCTGTGTTAATGAACGCCAATAACGATTTAATGAAGTTGATAATTCAATCAATCAAGAATGATTTAAATTCTCGCAATCCTATTCATGTCAACTTGGCATTGCAGTGTATTGCTAACATTGGCTCTCGTGAAATGGCTGAAAGTTTTGGTAATGAAATTCCACGTATATTGGTTTCTGGGTATGTTGATAATGTTAAAATGATTATTTTACTTATAACCAGTAACTTACTTCTAGTGAGACTATTGACGTTGTCAAGCAAAGCGCAGCACTTTGTTTACTAAGACTTTACCGATCAATGCCTGATTTAAGTCCAAGTGGCGAGTTTACGTCTAGGATTATTCACTTACTGAATGACCAACACATGGTAAACTACAATTCACAATCATTTTGATTGATTTGATTATTAAATTTATTTTTAAGGGTGTCGTTACGGCCGCAGTAAGCTTAATCAATTCCTTGGTTAATCGAAACCCAGACGAATATAAAGGCTGTATCTCTCTAGCTGTTTCTCGACTTAGCAGAATTGTTACAGCTTCTTATACCGACTTACAAGATTATACATATTATTTCGTACCTGCCCCTTGGCTTTCTGTTAAGCTTTTGCGCCTTTTGCAAAATTATCCTCCACCAGACGATCCAGGTGTTCGGGGTCGACTGAATGAATGCCTCGAAACCATTCTGAACAAAGCACAGGAGCCTTTAAAATCGAAAAAAGTGCAACACTCAAATGCTAAAAATGCCATTCTTTTCGAAGCAATTAGTCTAATTATTCACATGGACAATGAGCCTAATTTACTTGTTAGAGCTTGTAATCAACTTGGTCAATTTCTGCAACATCGCGAAACTAATTTGCGTTACTTAGCTCTTGAAAGCATGTGTCTCCTTGCCACTTCAGAATTCTCCCACGAAGCTGTGAAGAAACATCAAGACACGGTTATCAATGCTCTCAAAACAGAGAGGGATGTCAGTGTTCGCCAAAGAGCTGTGGATCTACTTTATGCGATGTGTGATAAAACTAACTCCGAAGAGATTGTTGCTGAAATGTTGTCTTACCTCGAAACTGCGGACTATTCCATTAGAGAAGAAATGGTTGGGCTTACAAACATTTAAGTAAATTTATTTATTTGTATTTTTTTTTCTCTTAGGTTCTCAAGGTAGCCATTCTTGCTGAAAAATACGCTTCCGATTATACTTGGTATGTGGATGTTATATTGAATCTCATAAGAATTGCTGGAGATTATGTCAGCGAAGAAGTTTGGTATAGAGTTATACAGATTGTCATCAATAGAGAAGATGTTCAAGGATATGCGGCCAAAACTGTCTTTGAGGTAATTATTAATCTCTACTAAGTTTTATGAATAATTTGTTTTCATTTTGAAGGCATTGCAAGCTCCCGCTTGTCACGAGAACATGGTCAAAGTTGCTGGCTATATTCTTGGTGAGTTTGGCAACCTCATTGCTGGTGACCAAAGGTCAAGTCCTATCATTCAATTCCAATTGTTAAACTCGAAATATCATCTCTGCTCTACCAACACTCGAGCACTCTTGTTAACAACTTACGTAAAGTTTATCAACCTTTTCCCAGAAATTAAATCTGATATTCAAGCTGTATTGAAAAATCACAGTAACATTCGAAGTGCCGATGCTGAACTCCAACAACGAACCGTTGAATACTTGCAATTGAGTCAAATAGCAAGCACTGAGGTTCTTGCGACTGTTTTAGAAGAAATGCCCCCATTTCCTGAACGGGAATCTTCTATTCTTGCTACCTTAAAGAAGAAAAAGCCTGGAATGACTGCTCCTGACAAGACATCCAAGGAAAATAAAAATTCAATTTCAAATTCTGTCGCAGTAAAAGACACTGCAGCCGATTTACTTGGAATTAATTCTGCTTTACCTGGAACTACCAGCCAAGTTCAAACAAATTCCAGTTTATTGGTTGATCTATTCGGGGATTCCACCGGAACAATTGAAAATAATATAACTACGAACGGAATCAATGGAAACTCGAACGATATTGTCAGTGTTATCCACAGTAATGAAGAGTGCATCGAAAAGCTATTGTGCAAAAGTAATGGAATATTATTCGAAAATTCTTTGATTCAAATTGGTGTCAAGTCCGAGTATAAACAGAATTTAGGCAGAATCAGTCTATTTTACGGTAATAAATCTAACGGAAAATTTACAAATTTCACCCCAACCATTACTTGCACTGAAAGTCTAAAAGAAGGTAAGTTACATCGCATATTATTTGACAAATTGACCTTTATTTAATTTTTATATTTAGTCTTGAATGTCCAATCAAAACCTTCGGAAACTTCCATTGAAGGCGGTGCCCAAGTGCAACAGCTTGTCAATGTGGAATGTATCGACCATTTTAACTCCTTTCCCAGTCTCAATGTGCAATTTTCCAATAACAACGTTCAGCACAAAGTAGATTTACAGTTACCGGTCACCATCAATAAGTTTTTTGAAGCAACGGCAATGAATTCTGAAAACTTTTTCCAAAGATGGAAGAATTTAAACAAGTTTGTTTCTCTCTTTTTTGAATGATTGTTAACCAACTTTGTTTTTAGCCCTGGCCAGGAAGCTCAAAAAATTTTTAAATCCAAGTTTAATATGGAATATGAAAATTCACGAACCAAATTATCTGGTTTTGGCTTCCAATTACTTGAAAATGTTGATCCAAATTTGGAAAACTTTGTCTGTGCTGCAATTTTTCACAGTTCCAAAGCGCAAGTAGGATGTTTGCTTAGGCTTGAGCCAAACAAGCAAGCTCAGGTAATATAAAATATATTTTTGTTATTTTTGTTAACATTTTTTTAAAAATAGATGTATCGACTGACAGTTAGATGCAGTAAGAACGCTTGCTCCGAGACGATATGTGAATTGCTTCAAGATCAATTCTAAACCAAAGCGAGACAACTTAACAAAGTTCTACTTCTGAGTCACTCCAATAACGACACTTAAAATTTGACGATTGGACTCTTGCATGATACTTTTGTGTGTGATTGTTTTATTTAATTTCATTAAAGATTAATTCTATCAATCGGCATGGAATACACCAAGTGAACACTTACAGTGTAGGTGAATAAATTAGACTGCTATTTGATGGCATAGCAAACACCAAGTAGAACTGTCCCAGGTCGCCACTTGTATCACTCGCTTTGTAGTCAATGTCAATTGAATTGAATTGACATTTGAATTGTTAGCCACTCTATAGAGAGAACGATTATCGAAATTAAAGTTGGTTGTTCGGTTTGGTTACCACTTTGGTATCACTTCATTGCCTGCATGCCCTTGATACAGGTTGTTCATATAGCAATTTAGCAACATATGCTCATTGCAAGCATGGATAGACAACTGTTTGCAATTGTCAAGTTTGAAATGCAGCGCCAATCACCGTGAACCATACGCTCTATCTGAATGACTCTACATACAGCCGTTGTATGTGAAAATATATGGAAAGAAGCTAATTTGCAGTGGCGCTTTGTGCTCTATTCTCCACTGCTGCTTTGAACATTGCAACTTTGACTGAAGTAACAAAGTATGCGAGTTGTACTGACTTGACTCACACGAGTGCGATCGTGCTGGGCAATGGAATATGCTGAACACGGCGACCAGTGGCGTGTGCGTAGTGATGATGAGTGTAAGTGTGGTTGTGGGGAATGCATTTGGGGAACAGTGGCAGTGACTGACTGCACAGTGCACATTGGTTCGATTGCAAATGGTGCGCACCGCGAGCACCAACCAACACCAAACGAGCACAGCCCCGAAGGTTGCCACTAGCGCCCCTTGCCCGCTCTCGGTTAGTTGTGCCAGCAGCCAGCAGATGTGCTGCAGTTCGCAGGTTGCAAGCAACGAGAGCGACATGTAGCGTGCGTCTCTGCTCACCAATTGCTGGAACAAAGTTCAACTCCACTTTGACCTCCATGTCAAGCCATTCTGCTTGTCTGTGATTGACTATTTCTGGTGCCAAACTCTCGCTGGTCCTTCCATTCTCGTCAAAGAAACCACCAAATTTGCCAACTAAATATCTGCTACATGCTCAATTCAAGCGAACGTTGTTTTCATCTCGCAACGTGCTCCGCCACTGAAGGTATGTTTTATTGTTTCCATCATTGATTTCGATTCTTTCCATTTCTTTGTTCTTCCCTTTCTATTCCTTTTCATGTTCAATTTGCATTTGATTTTAACAAAATTTGTTGCTTAATTTGTTGATTTATTTTTAAATTCTCATTCATTAATTCGCGTTTATTCGATCTTAGATTTAATTAAAGTAAATATGTGCTTAACGATGTCTGAGAATCTAGGCTTAAAGTGCAGTTTACTATCCAGTTTTCCTTGTTTTAAATGTTAGGTGTACATGCTCTGCAAAGTTAATTGACTTCAACACTTGGTTGCTCTAATTGTGTAACCGCCGCAATCCTGTTTTATTTCGAAATGGCTTGAAACACTGCTCATGTTTTCAACCGGACCTCATAATTGTGATTTCCAATTGAAACAAAATAATTGCGATAACAAAAAGCCTTGTTAAGCTTTTTTACTTATTTATTCTCTCAAGTCCCCTTGCTAAAATCTAATGCTTCGTGCAAAGCTATTTTAGCAGAGTCCAACTTGCTCGAATCCAGTCGGGGCAAAGTTCGTGTTAGTTAATTCAAAGTAGGCATTTGGCATACGCGCTCCTATCCTCCCCACCGATCTCTCCGAGAATCTTCGGGTAGGCCTTGTGCAGCAGATTCTTAGGCAACGCCCCCGAAAGGAAGTTTATCGTTGTCTTCCTTTGCTTCACACTGCCACCACTCGTGCTGGCAGGCCAACAGCCACCAAAGCAAAGCAGCAGTTACAAGTACCACTTGCAGCCAGTGAGTGAAGGAAATCGCGCGCCAAGATACTTTTAGCTATCTTTATTTTTGCCAGCCTATCTGTTCGTATTTCTTAAAACGTCACGCGGTAGTGGCGTCAAGTCAAACACCGATTGACGTTGAACTGTGACGAAGTTGCAACTATCCCAATATCCCACTCTTCATTCTCCTGCGCCTCTTCCCTTGCTTTCCGTCACCCCCTCCTCTTCCATTGCAAACTACTTTTGCCGCCATTTTTAAACGCATGTCTGCTCGTTGCCTCTCCGCATACTACCACTTCGTCCTCTCCTCCTCCCTACCGCGTGAGCCATAAGTGAGTTCTTCCAGGTCAGAAGCGGCCACCAGTCATGCTGAATAGAAACCCTCAAGCGCGTTCGAGTTCTTGCTCCGCCACCCCCTACTGCAACTTTATCGGCAACGGCGTCCAGCCGTCAACTCTGGCCAGAAAAAAACGAGTGTAGGAGTGATGGCACTCTAGAAGAAGCTTTGCTCTCTATATACTCGCTCTGTTCTTGAGGCCAGATAAAACGACCATCGCAACGGCGATGACTTGCTGTTGCCTCTCATGATGTTTCGTTGCAAATAACGAGTCCGTGGCGCTTGCTCATATCAGGCCAGTGCATTTGCGGTTGTCGTAGCAGCAGCTTGAGCAATGCAATAAACACAGCCAGCCAACAGCATTTGACTTGGCCCCTCTGCTGCAGCACCAGCACTTATTCCTTTGTGCGCGCCTTTTTTCATTCTCTTCTCTGTCCTGTGTTTGTGTTGTGTTTCGATTGTGAACGCGTATCGCATCCGTCGCCACTATCCACACTGTCTTTGCCTCCTATTGCAATGCAACGTCTTTCTTCGTTTTGTTTTTATTTCCTCTGTACATGACCTGTGTGTGCCAATGCATTATTATCTGTGAAACTTATCAATTTCAACGATATTTAATAACGTGATATTTATGTCCATAGCTGACCAGTATATTTCTTCAATTTTATAATCTCAAGCGATCCGCGTTCATTTATTTACATTTTTTGTTGCTTTCAATGTTTAATTTGTCAGCATTCGACTAGCAAGCATCTCCTGTATCGAAGTCACATGATTCACCGACCTATAGCTGGCCTGTTTCTGCTTCTCTTTAACTGATACTGCGTAACTCTTAAATGTTAATTCCTCATTCCGCCCGAGTTCAACTACTATTCTCGCCATCTAAGTCCTAGCCTTTGTGAAGCTCATTGGCGGCAGCATCTTCGCTCGGTTCATTCACAGGTTCATAGTTCTTTGACTCTTGCAGTGCTGCACTCTAGTGGCGGTCTGTGTTAACTTCACTATTTACTCAACGCTTTTCCCGCCATTTCTGTTCTTGTTCTTTTGTTGACATTTATTTTATTTAATTAACTAACAACGTTCTTATACTAAATATTCTTTGTGAAAGACATGGGTAGTGAGATGTGAATATTTGCAATTCATCTCACTACCTTGTCTTTGACGAAGCGTATTAGTTTTATTATGGCGATCTTTTAGCCATCAAAAGGGCTCGTGAAATGTGCGTTTTGTTTTTCATATCACAGCCTTTTTTGATGTACTCAAAGTTTGCTACGACCATCGAATGTTTTAGTGAAATATTTCAAGAAATGCAATTGCAGATCTTAACTCGTGTAAATAGAGCTGTGAATTGTTACTTGAATCATATCACAGCCTACTTAACACGATTTAGGCTTCTGATTTAACTTCATGATTGTAAGAACTTCTTTTTAATTGTTTAAACCGCCAAAGTGGCCGTGAAATGTTGAAATTAAAATTCATATCACAGCCAGCTTTGGTGAGTTTAAATGTTAAACAATTCATCTTAAATGGCACCAATGCGGCGTGTCCTCCCCTTATCAAAGTGGTAGTGATCTGTATGGTTAATTATCATATCACAGCCACTTTGATTAGTGGACAGGATGCTATTATCATACCATTTATTGATTTGTAATGTCAACTTTATAATGAAATAATTCGATTTAAGAAATTTCCTTTTTAATTTCATTCAAAATAGCAACAAGTGCATCGACGGTTTCTTCACCTGTTGGTTTGATGAAACGTGCTGGTAAGAGAAATCCATAACTTCCTTTATCCCTCAACTCGAATGTATAGCTATATTTTATTCCTGCTGTTCCATGTGCCCAATCTGTATAGAAACTATTATTTTTTGTTTTTTTTTGTAAGGGTAATTACCATCAGAACCTCCTGCAGCCAAATCTAAATCAATTTGTTAGCTAATTTTTTTAGGAAACAAGCAGAAACTTACATAAAATTGTAGGGCTTGCGCCGTATTCGTATTCAGTTCCATATCTCATTTTAATTGCTCTTGTTCCAATTTGCGCAATTCTCATTAAGTCAGGATAAGCTTTAGGAACATCTTTAGTCCATCCCCTAGTTATGATTTGAGAAATGAGTTGATTTCCTTTTACTCTTTACATACCATGGTGTGAGTATTAATTGCGAATACGAATGTAGTGAGATAAATAGCTAAAATGTAACTATAATTAATTATTTTTTATTTTTTATTTACAGAAACAAACCTTAACTCGATTTTTATGTTTTAGAATGTGCTCGGCAATAGCTTTTGTTTCTGGTTCTGAAAACGGGTATGCACCGTGGTATGTATTGGAACACGGGTTGTTGCTGCTTCCTGCTTTTTTCCATTGATAGCCGTAATTTCTGTAAACTCTAATTTTATTTTGTTGATAACTAATTTCTTTTTACCTGTTAGGATCTACTCCAATGCAGAATAAACTGAAATTAAATTATGGTCATTATTTTTAATGGCTTAATATTTGAAATTTGACTTGCCTCAGTAATGAATTACGGTTTCGTGATCTCGTTTTTCTCCAAAATCGATCGAAACTTCGTGAATATTCATATCCATCAGGATTTGCTGAAGGCAAAATATGAAAGTCGAATGCGTTCAACAGTGGAACTATTTCTGGGTCGCCTTCGTTGTTAACCAACTATCAAAATATAAATTGTCAATACGTTTGCCAATAATAAAAGAAAACGCTTATACTTTGTTTATTATGAAAAGAGCTGTGGCTGGAGCAATCCATTCTCTTGCATGGATTCCTGTCGAATTTGGTCTTTAAGATGATGTTTTTCATTTCAACTCATACCTGCGTCAATCCATACTATTGGCTTGGTTGGATTACTATTGTTTCCAGTTCCAATTTTGATTATCTTTATTGCTCGACCCTCTGAAGTTTTTCCAATAATTTCCATTGAGCATAATTCTGGATTTTGCCTTGTAACTTCATCCAAATATTGATAAATCTATATATGTTTTTTTTTGTCAATTTTGTCAATAAAGCTCAATAAATACTTGCATTTGCTAACGTTTGATACTTTTGAAAGAAAGTGGTGTCATTTGGAGCTTTCAAATAGAACAACGAAGCTTCGTCGGTAGTTTTCTGTTTTTCTAATATCCTTATTGTCAAGTTATGATTGTTATGTATGGCTGTGAAAAGAATTATTGACTTACCTGCCGACATCGTTAATTAAAGTTTCTGTCTGCATGTTTTGCTTCTCGAAAATAGTTTTCATTTCACTTGCAATGTCTGGAGAGACCATCACGTCGACGGACGAGTTGATTCTATTGGGCTCTGACCAAAAATTGATCTTTGTGCCACTTTCTTCGGTCTCTGAAAGTTGTCTTAGATATAGCAGTTGGTCCATGTTTTGCGCGTGGACTCTCAACACCTTATAGCCATCATAGACAACTTCTTTAGCTTCATTTGGGTCGTTTGCCTCACTTGGGAGAAGCTGGAAGGCGAAGATAAGCCAAATGGCGAATGTTTTTTTCACAAAGTTTTTCATTACGTGGCCTTGAAAACACTCGCAGAATCCATGAGTTTGAGATAACTGAACAAGCCTCGTCTGAGAACTGTGCATTTATACAGCAAATGTTTCGAAACCGGAAAACAACCCCTCAATTAACTGTCAGTGAGGGCAACAGGTCAGGTCAAGATTAATTGCCGCTCTCGTGCACCGGTTTTGATCGCGATAAGGGAAGCTTTCTACTAACGGTGCCATTCTTCCGCACATTCATTGATAGAACGTCATAGCCAAATATGGCAATGTAACACCCTTTAGCGGTCCATTCGAATTCGAGTGTATATCAATCGACAGTGGCCTAACTGGCAAATGTACGGCGAATGTCGAAATCGATCACAAACGTGCTAACCTTGTTTGATAGTCACACCAAGGCATTGCATTAGACCCAACTCAAATGGATTGTCGAGTATTGTCGTTCGCATTTGGCTGCAATCAATCTTCAGATTAGATTTTACCATGCGATATCGACTAGATGAGGCCGCTTTCTGCCTGTATTTCATATCGCTCTGCTCGAACGAACAAATCTGAATCAGTAAAGTTTTCTTTTAAAATTGACTTCACTAACAAAGTCGGTTGCGCTTGTTTCGAACCGTTTGATGCCAATACCGGCAATGTTATATCTGTCTGGACACAAGTCACCAATCGACAATGGGCCATTGGTGTCATTGCTCACTGGCAATCTGTTCGAAGATTCGAATACATAAAACAGTTTGACAGGCGATAGTGTTCTGCAGTCGGTACTCAGTCCCCGGGCAAAGGTACAAGCGGCATTTTTTTGCATGCGGTTCAATCGAGCCGATTGCTTTGTGACATCGAATCCTTGTGGAAGGAGTCCATTGTTTGTCTCGACCCGTTGTCACCAAGTTGGCTCTATTTTCGCAATGAAGTGTCTCGATCCGTCTTTGTGCGCTTGTCAGTCAAAGGCAATCTCGTCTCGGCCTGTAGCCGTCTATAATAAATCATTGCTCTAATCTTTGGTAGTCTTTCGCTTGATTTTTTTGTTTCTGGCGTCACAATCGAATCAATCGAGCCGAACCAAATTGCTCCAACATGACTTCGAAAAGGCGTTTGACTGATAATTGCACTCTCTTCTGATAGAGAAGCCGATGCCTGTCTGAGAGTGTCTGCTAATCGGAGGCACTCACTGATTGTATTTACTAAACAAATATTGCCTCTGCATGACCAGACATCATTGTCACTGGCACGAATGGAAAACCGTCAAAGTGTTGTCTGTTCACCCGTTCGGTGTCAGTTACCACAATTTAGTTATGGCGACGCTGTCCATTAGATGCCTGGCCGGATGCGGTGACAAGTGTCTTATGGGCAAAAAGTTATGGCACAGTTTATGTCTTGGCGAAAAGCAATGAATTCAATTTAAATTGAGAAATCTCACCAGTCAAACTGGCAAGGCAGTGCTAAACTATATTAGATTCAGCGAGGGCGCACAAAGTCAGTGCGAGATTATGTTCGAGTGTTTGGGTGACATATGTAAGAAAGCAATCAATTACCAATGGTGCACTATCTGAGATCGATGCGTGCGTTGATTGTTTCAGTGATTTAGAGCTCGAGGATCGATCGGTCGGCGGACTACTTCACTTCTGAGAAGAGTTGCAATTGGCAACCAAAGCATGATCACTTGTAGCATGTCAGTGAAATGCACTGGTGCAGTCGCGTGCTGTTCGATATGTTCGGTGCGTGGAAATACCAAAAGCTCGGTCTCGGGCACCTCGCCCATTAGTCGGCAGGGTCTACGATCAGTTGGCAGCACTGTCTTGTGTCGGCTTTGGTCGAATAATCAACGATCGATTGGATGTCGCACACTGGTGTGTTTGTCGCATTCGAATTTGAGTAATTTACTGCTTCAAGCGTAGAGGGGCCAAAAGGCGGTTCTTCCAAGACCGATATGCTCGACTCGAAGCACAGACATTTCGATGCATTGAGCTCGATGTGGCATATGAATTCAATATAAAGTTTATTCGAACTTGTTGATAGTGGCCAGTCAATCGACTCATCGGTGGTGCTTTCGTTTTTTGCAACCAAAAAGCTATTTCGCCTCGCAGTGATCATTCGAACCAAGAAAGCATTTGCTTGGCTATTCCACTTGCTGTCTTGTGCTCTGGTCTGCACAAGTCTGCCTGCACTGCCATTTGCAACGAACCAAGTGATTGCTGTGGCTGTTCACTAGCACAATCGTCCTAAGACGATAGCACCTTTTTCAGCACTCGATTGCTAAGCGTAGACATCTTCAGTACTGCTTCGAGTCCACAAACCCGGCAAGTTGGAAAATGCGTAGCAATTAACAAAATACTACGAAACTAGTAACTGTGTTCCCAACCAATTGAATCGACCAACCAATTGACGCGTGACTCGCCTCTGTCTCCATTGTGAATTGTGTCCCGAAATGTGCAGTTCTTCTTTTTGACCATTTCTAACCAATTTACCAGTCGAAATAATCGTTTCCAATTGGTCAGTTTAACAATCGAACCATGAACAGTGATCTTTCTCCGCCCACTTCGAACGGTTTGAATTTACAAACCCTCAAACCAGAACTGAACCACCCTAATGAAAATCACAAATCCGTCGCCAGTAATGGCACTTCCACGGCTCAGGATAAAAACAAGCAAACTGAGAAATCTGAGAAATCGCCAAAAAAGAAACCAAAGCGTAGAAAAATCGTCAGACAACTGCCTCCTCCTGATGGTATATCACTTTTGGTCCTGATGGGAGAAGCTCAAACTCATTTTCTTTTACAGGCGGTTTTGGTTGGGTAGTTGTGTTCGCTTCGTTTATGTGCAATGTGATCGTCGATGGCATCATCTTTTCGTTTGGCTTTCTACTCCCCGAGATCTCATCCGAATTTAACGAAAACAAGGCTACCACGGCTTGGATTGGGTCTTTGCAAACTGGATTTTACCTTATCGTTGGTAAACTATACAAGCTATTTCAAGCGGTCCATGTAAAGTCTTTCCTAAATCAACTACTTTAGGTCCTATCGTCAGTGTTCTTGCCCAGAAGTACGATTGTCGTAAGATCACATGTGTTGGCACTTGTGTGACTGCCATTGGATTCGTGCTGTCTCATTTTGCTCCAAATGTACTCGCTCTATACATCACTTTTGGCTTGCTAGGTGGAATTGGCTTTGGGTTTGTCTTTCTTCCAGCAATTGTCACCGTTGGCTATTATTTCGAGAAGAGAAGAGCTTTTGCAACTGGTATCGCTGTCTGCGGATCTGGTGAGTGCACTTGTGTAGATTTTCATTTCATTGACGCCTTTTGGTGTAGGAGTGGGCACTTTTATTCTTCCCCCAATCATTCAGTACCTGATCAGAGAGCACGGCTGGCGAATTTGTGTTATCTATCTTGCTGGGATTACCATGCTATGCATTATCTTTGGGTCGCTCTTTAAGCCTCTAAGAGAGACAATCTATCTGGACGAAGAAGAGGAAGAGAAAACCTCCCAAAAGCCTTTGTTGTTGCGAATCAAAGAAGCGAGAGCTGCTCAATGGGCTCAATCCGACGAGAACTTGAGTGAGGAATCGCCCACCGGAAGCCAAAACAGTGCACCGCCGCCGTATTCGGAAGTGCTTAACATCATTCAACTGAATGATTCTAACGAAGTATCGAAAATGTTTGTGCTTAAGAACGACATTTTGATCAAATCTAATGATATTTTATGCCACAGACGTACACGGAGCGCTTTGGAAAGAAAGGCGACCACCACTTCGCGAGACGAGATGCTGTACAGTAATCTGAGCTTGGTGATACTTCCTCATAGTCGTTCAATTTCCAATCTGAATCAAACGGAGAACACTCGAAATCAAATATCGGCCCGAATGAAGAATGGCGAAATGATTACCTTTGAGGAGACCACCGAAGAAAATTTTGGTTTTGACCTGTCCCTTCTCAAACGACCTTCATTTGTGCTGCTCGCTCTCAGTGGTTTCCTCTGCCTTGTTGGATTTTTCATTCCATTCATCTATATCAGCGATCGTGCCAAGCAGTTGGGTAATTATTTAAAGGTTGCCTGCAGGCACCTGTCCGAGTGTTCATTCTCGTTAACCAACATAATCCTCGTTGATAGGATGCCCGCCAGAGAAGTGCGCCTTCATTTTGTCGGTAATTGGAATAACCAACACCATCGGGCGAGTTTGCTGTGGCTGGGCTTCCGACAATCGCGTGAATGCTCTCATGATGAACAATATTGCTCTGACTTGTGGTGGCATTGCAACTATTTTATGTCCACTTATCGTCAACTCATACGCAACGCTCATTGTTTATGGGTCTATTTTTGGTTTCTCTGTTGGTAAGTGACCTCAACCAGAACTCTTCTTTTTTAATAATCCATGGCCATTCTTACCAAACTTAGCATCATTTGCCACACTGCGTTCTGTCATCACTGTGGAACTGCTTGGACTGGAAAGGTTGACTAGTGCCTTTGGGCTGTTGCTTCTTTTCCAAGGCTTGGCTGTCACCATAGGATCGCCCATCGCTGGTAATTACCTAACTGTACATAGCAAATGCGGCTTGTTAATTGTAATATTTAGGTTGGTTTTTTGACATGACCGGCTCATACGATTACTCTTTCTATTTGTCTGGATCGGCGATTGCGCTTTCTGGTATTATGTGCTATCCCTTGAATGCCATTGCTCGGTGGGAGAACGGCAATTTGGACGAGGCAGAGGAAAGACATAGGAAAGAAATAGGCTCCCTGAATGCATGAACTTGGTAGCTGCAAGCCATCACTCATGTTAGTGCTATCATAAGCATTCATATAAAACGATTCTTTATTATGTAAATTTCGTATATTAAATAATTTATAAACATTACAACATTGAAACAAACACAATCAATAAGCAAATAATTGGTAAAACGCCTATATTTGGACCCATAATACAGGAGAAGTGGAAACAATTGGTCACACCGGGTGAGTTCGATGGCAGAAAGGAAAGGAAATTAGTCTTCTTGAGCACAATAGAATAGTTTTTGGGTAATGGATGTGAACGAGTCTGGGAAAATAAGAAAGTTAGTGGGATACGATAAGTGAACCAAGTTGGACACCGTCCAAAGTGGTCATCTGATACTTACTGATTAGCTTGCGGAAAAGTCGCGGTTTCGATTTCCAGTGTATAGTGAGCATGTAGATTGGGACGCCACTCAAGGTGATCGCCACGCCAATGCCTGTCTCGTAGGGGCTCACGTAAAAGGGTAGCAGAACGAGGAAAATGCAAGCAATAAAGAAGGTTATCGGAAGTAGGAGGTTCACTTTGATGGGTCGATGAAGGTTCGGCTGTGAGTATCGAAGCCAAAGAAGAGCGCCGACTGATGCTGCAACCGCAAGCGATTCAATAAAGGCGGTGTAGTTGATGAGAACATAAATTTGCGTCGTTGTCAAATATAACAGCGACAAGATGCCCTACATAGAGAGGATAGCGCGGTTAATCAGTGGACAGAGCACTCAGTGATGCTTAAAGCAGCATATTCAATTGTATCTATTCGCTCAGCCTGTCAATATTTGCGATTATCATCATAATACAAATATTAACTAACACTATCAAATAATTTATGGCCACCGATAGTCATGGGAAGCAGATTATGGCATGAGTGTGAATTTGAAAATTATGAAATGCATATGGCGCCAGATAAATTTGCTTACCAAAAACAGTAAACTTGGGATTGGTGTGAAGTACTTGAGATTTATCATCGCCAAGCTTTTCGGCAGATGGCCACTGCGAGCGCCCACAAAGAACAGCCGAGACGAAGCAAAAATTCCCCCGTTCAAACCACCAAAAGTGGATAACGCCACCGAAAGCGGCATTATCCATGCGAAACTGCCCAACATTCGATTACCAAACGTCACAGCCACTGCATTCGAAGTCAGCAACTCGTGAGGCGTCAGTACCGTAAAATAGGCTACGTTAGCCAACAAATAGATCACTGTAACCAAGGGTAACGATATGTAGATGGCTCGTGGCAAATTCTTGAATGGGTCTTTCAACTCTTCCGTCACAAAATTGAGATAGTTCCTATGAAAAGAGATATTAGTTTAGCAAAGCATGTTCCATTTCACAGCACAATACCAGCCCGCATAAGAAAAGAGACCGGAATAAAAAGCCAAGGATATATGGCCAGGCGAGGTTGTTGTGCCTTCAAATGATTTTGGGTAGCTTAAATTTTGGTAGTTTCCGTTGTACAGTTGTAGAGCACCACAAGCAACAATTATGAGTAAAGCCAATATTTTGGCAAATGTAAACCAGTCCTGTACAAAAGTTGCCCATTTTACGTTGTAACTGTTCACGAACGTGAGGAAAACTAAACAAAGACGACATAAATGGTCCGTTCATAATTGAGGTAGGGGTACAGGTGGGTCCCACTGGGTGCCAGGTGGCCTTTGGTTTCACACACCGCGAAACTGTCAGGTTGCAACAGACCAGATGAACCGGGTAAATGATAAGGCTGGTTAACTTACTTATGACTGCGGCAGCAATCAATCGAACGGCGTTCGGTGATGGAGGAGTGCAGTCTGATAGGATCGCCTCGAGAATATAGTTGGCAAAGGTCATTGCGGCAATCGCATTGCTGCATGGATTGATGATAAGTAGAGCGACCCATAGAAATCTGAAAAGACAAAATGGCGAGATCGATGATTAGTGTTTCGATGGGGTCAGATTTCTTCTGTATCAACTTTGTCAATACCGACAAACGTGCTTTCGGCCATTGGGCCGAACAACGTGCACGACCGAAATGACACTGTCTTTAGAGTTCAGTAACTGAACTTCAATTGCGCATATCGTCGACCATGTCACAATCGAACAGCAAAACGATTGCCATCTAACACGACACTCTGCACAAACGGTTGTGTTCGCTTGAATTTGTTCTCCAGTTAGGGATGCGCACAAAGTGTCACTCTTGCCAACAGATGAACTCGCTCATTTGCGTTCGATTCATTCCGCAAAGTGCCCATTCATCCACTCAATCGAATCTAGGTTACCACTTGGTTAAATGCTCAGCGAGCGCACTAATTAGAAATTTAGATGGCCATAAATGAGTCCACTTCAACTAAACATCACTGGAATGCAAACAAGTGTGCCTAATGGCGACATTTGAGCTAATTGAGATGTCATCTCGATGCTGGCAAGTGAATGCACAGTAAATAGGACGAATCGACTAATTCTAACGGTACAAACAAGTCAATGACAGACGTTGTTGGCAGATTGATAGACAAGCACATGGCATAACTGCTTTGGCGGCGGCAGGGATAATGGTCACTTACAGAAAGGCAGGCATTGGGCCGAATGCTTCCCGGATGTATGCATAATCACCACCAGATTTCGGAATTGATGTGCCAAGCTCGGCGTAACATAGGGCACCAATGGTTGATATAATACCACACAAGACCCAAATTATGAGTGAAAAAGCCACGGAGCCAGATTCTTGCAAAACGCCTCGAGGTGAAACAAAGATACCACTGCCGATGATGACACCGACGATAATGGCCACTCCATTGACCAGCCCAAGTTCTTTTTTGAGGGCAATTGGTCCGTCAACATTTTCATTGCTTGACTTGTGATTCTTGCCGTTTTCGGACATTCTCAAGAATTGGAATAATGCAGTAAAGATAAGCACGTGACTGTAGCATGCAGCGGTGCTTGACAAATGCCACCAAAAGCGATGTAATCAACTCCACACTGAAGAGGTGCTTCACGCGCTTTTTGTTGTGTTTGATTTGGTCGAAGAGCGACAGGGAATGAACTGGCACGCTGCAGTCAGTGAGACAGTCTCGCAACCACCTTACGAATTGCAATGTTGATAGGCCGAGAGAGCTCTTCGGTTGTATCTAGTTAGTTTGGAGACTTCTACTTGCGGGATGGGCGTCAAGCGTAGAATGAAAGCATTGCGATCACTACGTACGACGATGCGTTCACTCGCACGAGGGTGTAGAGTGGCGAAAGAGATGGCGATGCCCTTGAACTGCTTGATGGATTCAAAGTTTGGTCGAGACACTCAGTTCGTACTGGCGAGTGGCATTGTTCGTGTTTGTGTCGGTCTTGTGGCCACAAGCGTCACTGCCTCTTCTGGCTAACTTTGTTTTCCTCTCGGCCTTAACTTTGCCTCTGCCTGTCGATCGCCGATGTCTGTCACCGATTCAGTCTTGAAATCAAAAGTCTACCGAAAGAGATCACCAATCACTCGAACTAACTTGTTAGCGCTGGATGTGGCCACAAAACAGTATTGTTATTATTAGAACACATGAGCAATTATCGTCGGCTGATGCAACCAGACACACACCTTACCGTCAGTGATTGTCTTTCGCTTCGATGTCTACCTCCCAGGCAAGTGCGCAAACTAGGCGACGCCGAACAAGCTCAAGGGACCAAAGCTAATAACGACGACAGGATCGCTCCAAAGTCTATGGTCATACATTACTGGCAGACAGTTTGAATGCTCTCCGGATCACTTCGAGTGCGATCGCACTTGCAAGTGCGTGCTAATGGGATGGTGCTGCCACGGAGGTGACGGTGATAAATGGATGTTGAGCTTCTTGCCAACTTTCCGATCGCTTGGTGGAAAA
Organism: Rhizoglyphus robini; assembly: GCA_023373905.1. Taxonomy (NCBI): domain Eukaryota; kingdom Metazoa; phylum Arthropoda; class Arachnida; order Sarcoptiformes; family Acaridae; genus Rhizoglyphus; species Rhizoglyphus robini. The sequence goes on along the minus strand of JAKIJQ010000007.1, from coordinate 2,739,238 downwards.
CTAGACTGCCTTAATTTGTCAACTCTGCGTGGGATTTGACTGCCTCAAGTTCGACACCAACATTGACATGACAAGTGAACGTGCCATAGGGATGCGATCACCTCGACAGCATCAAGTTCACTAATCGAACGCTAATCGATCGGCCAGTGGACACACCACTAATCACCTATCACACAAACTGACATTTGTGTGTCGCCCATGCCAATGTGGCCACTTTAAACTAGAATCTGTCTCAATTTATCGCGCATTCAACAGGTGGCACTAGTTATGTCTCAAAACCATCTGATAAAGCTGACATTGACGTGCAGGTAAAATTATGGCGAGATGTGCTTTGCTGGCTCATTTATTCTGACATATAAGTTGTACGATATAACAAAGCGTTTTGGCAACACATGGCATCTCTTCATTGACCCATTGTGCAAGTGTCTCGATTGGCTGCTCGTCCTAAAAGAGGAAATGGCCACCATATGCCACTATGCACAGTTTTATTGCAAATAAAGCAATCGGTGCAAATTATTTGGCTATAAATAAATTGCGAAGCTGATTTTTTGGTGAAAAATTCGACAAATTTATTTAATTGAAAAATCCGTCCAAAATGTCAATAGCGTAAACTATTTGTTTCATATTGAAAGGGTTAACACAAATGTACGTACATATTGCGACAAATGTCACTTCCTCCTGTGGTGTATTCTATACACTGTATAGCATTAGCGATTAGCTAGGTCAATGTGGTCAACGGCCATCTAGTGATCGATCGAGCGATTCGCCACTGACAGTGTGAGTCGAGTTGGAGGGAAAGCGAAAGTACAATGTACGATGAAATGCGCGCGTCGACTGATTGCGCGCGCTAAAGAGAGAGAAAGAGAGGTCACAGGTGTTCGGGTGGCACTACACACGAGTCTACTCGATAAGCATATGTTGTTACCTGGATGAGGCAAGCTGACGTGGGGCTTTGGGGACGCTGCCGCACTGCCCGCGCAAAGGTTCATGCACCTCAGGAGGCTTTCCTGCAAGGTCACAGCAGTATGTGGTGTGTTACTTTTTCCTTGAACGATCTCTGCTGTTCAGCTGCATCCAATCAGCAAACCAATGGTTTATCGAATGTGGTCAAAGGCAAACTAGGTAGCTAGGGCCAAGCGAGTGGACATTGCTTCTGTGCCTGTGAGTGCATGTTGAATGTTTCTCGGAAGAGTGGTCAAAAGGACTGTTGGGAGTGTGGCATGTTAAGCGCATATGTGTACCACCGGTGTTGGCCATCTCATCTTCACTCAACTGTTGCCTCATCACTGTACAGTGTAGACGGCAAGGCGGGCATACGACGCGCGCCTTCACTTTGCGCGGTACAGTGTTGCGCCAAAAGTTTCCCTCCTTTCAATATGTTGCTTCGTGTGCAGTCATTTGCGCGCAGTACTTGTTTACGCTTTGTCGTCTGTTCGGTGCTGCTGTAGCCCTCGATCCTCCAATCGGCCTCCGATTCTTAGGCTCATTTTATTCCCTTCTTGGGTCAAGAGAGGCTGTGTTGCACCGAACTGAAGCATTTTATTTTCAACAATCCTAAGCCTAACTCAAACCTTGTACTAATACAAACCTAGATGAACTGGTTTTCTGGTTTTATTTTACTTTTATTAGATAATTTTTATACCAAACTGATGCAAAGGTATGTTTCAATTGACTTTCAGCCATTTTTGGTTGATCATTCTTTCTCATATTAACATTTGATTTTTAGCATCAACTTTTAAAATTTGTTGTCTATATACCATTATATAGATTTAAAAATGTAAGTTTTTTGTCGATATATAAACTTTATTGTCAATCTAATGAAATCACTTTTTAGGACTTCAAGAAATTCTCTTGCAGAAATAGATAATTCACTGGTTCCAAATCGAGTGAAAAGAAAGAATGAGGTACTTGTTTGTCTGTTTTAATTGTTTTTATAACATATTTTTAATTTTAAGGATTCATTACAAAACGATCCAAACAAAAGGAGTTGCCTCAAAGCAAGCAATCAAGCCAATATAATGGACACCAAGTCCAAGAATATTAAGAACGATAAATTTAGAAAAATAAAGCGTCTTAAAACAAACGAGAATGCTCAAGTGATAAATGAGTTGACACCAACTAGTTCAATCACTTGTTCTTTCCGTTCTACCATTGATTCAATTACGCCGTTGCCAAATTTTGCATGGGCCAATCCTACTGATGTTTGGAATATGATGTCAAAAGACGATCAACAATTTAATCGTGATTCGACTGTATTCACACGTCATCCTTCTCTTCAACCTATTATGCGAGCCATGTTGCTTGACTGGCTGAACGAGGTGTGTCAAGCGTACAATCTGACACGGCAAACTTATTATTTAGCTTTGGACTTTTTTGATCGTTACTTATCCTTGAATAATGACATGCCTAAGAAACGGCTTCAACTTCTTGGAATAACCTGTTTATTTATTGCTGCAAAAATTGAAGAAATATTTCCTCCAAAATTGGACCGATTTTCTTTTGTCTGTGATGGCGCTTGTGATGAAACTGAAATCTTAGCCAAAGAGCTAGTCGTTCTTAATGCGTTAAAATGGGAACTTAGTCCTATGACTCCTATATCTTGGCTTAACGTCTACATGCAAATACAGAAATGCAAAAACTCAAATAACTCATACGCTTCTATGGACAAAGAGAATTTAAACGACAAACAAGTGGGTGAAAATTTTTTATTTCCCGACTACGAGTCAAAACTTTTTGTACAAATTGCTCATCTAATTGATCTTTGCACTCTAAATGCTGGTTCTCTTGTATTTTCTTACTCTGTGATAGCTGCATCAGCATTTTATCACTTTACAAATGAAAGCGTTGTGTTGCAATGTACAGGTATGCTTTTTCTGATTCAACTAATCATTTTCAACTAAATTATTGTTTTGTTTATTATAGGAAAATCCATGTCTGAATTGAGCCCTTGCATTGAATGGATGATTCCTTTTGCTATTGCCATCAAGAATGAAGGATTGGATTTTGTAAATAAATTGCCCTTGGAAGACGATCGATCTACAACTATTCAAAGCCATACTGTTAGTCTGGAACTTTTGGTAAATATTAATTTGTTTAATTATTAAGTTATCAACTAATGTTAATTTATTATTTTGCAGAAATGTGCCCTTGCTATTCAATCAGAGATCGAAAGTGACAAAATGACTTCTTTGGAGTCTTCTGATAATAGTTCTTTATGTAGTTCGTTAACACCTTCCAAAATGCCTTTAACCCCACCTCGAAGTTCATAATGACAATGTACAAATTCTTTGTAACCAATCACGTTGTTTCAATCAGACAATTGCCTTAATGTACAACCGCCATTAGTCCATTTTATGTTATATTTTATTTATTTCGGTACAAATACAATTGGCGCATGTTAAGGAAAACAATTATGATTTCATATATTATCGATGTATTTATTGGTCAACGTTGAATGTTCAATATATTATCAATGAATTTGCAGCAAATAAAGATTTTATCTATTTTATTTTTTCATTCGACTTGCCTTGAACTTAGAGATAGGTCGTGTAGTTTCAAATTGTGTACTGCTTGATGGGGGACAACTCTCAGGCTGAGATTGAGAAGGTTGGCTTCTCTCAACGAGACTCAAATTCAGATACGACGTTTCAGTAGAAAGTTGTTCATCTTCATGAATGTGTTCCGTTTGGCTCAACTCCTCTTCTTTCTCATATTGGGCTAATATTTTTTGGATGTCGATATCTTTATTGTGTTGAATTGAAATCTTTTTATATTCTTGGACATTTTTCTGATGTTGTGTTTTCCATTTTTGTAACTCTTCTTCAGACCATGTTTCAGTGATGTCAACCAAGCCAGCCTCTGATTTAATGTCCGCTGTTGCACCAAGCCAATTCTGTAGCATATTCTTTTGACTCTGCAGCTCTTCAATTTTCTTATTACAAAATACAATTCTCCTTTCAACAAATTCCATTGCTTCTTTTGTGGATTTCTCTATAAAATAATTGTCTCCAATTAGTACCAAAACTTCGTTGGTATGATGGATGTAGCCTGGCATGAAGGCCAACTTTGAGCCTGCAATCGGTACCATTATATCGTGGTTGGTTTTATCGGCAAGAGTCGTCAATTTCTCCCTAAGACATTCATAATCGTGGATATATTTGGAAAATAATTCAATGTTTTGAAGACAGTTTTGAAACTCAACATTCTCGTGTTCATACAGGACTTCATATGGATTATCAGCATGATTCACATTTTGTGCCATAATTATCTTCACATTCGCTTGACAATAAGTAGACGCAAATTTTCAAGACAAAAATGATGCTAACGATGCTTCCAGTAACAGTTACGAAGACTATTTGTTTTGACATGCGTTGCACCATTCATAGACAAAGTGACTCACTGAATAAGGCAGCCACATGTGGTTAGCATAATTCTGCCATATGACTCTTGCACAAGCTTACTGTTTTGTTCCAATTTGTGAGTGTTGTTGAGATTGCCCTTTTCATTGATCCAGTTGAAGAACATGCTCAGATCATTACTATCACATCCCTATACAGGCCATTTGGGCAGAAGAGTTCTTAATGATTCGCTGTTGGCGCGGATTAATCTCAATTTCGAGTTTCAGTGCATAAATCCAATCTTTACAACTTCTTCAACATCTTCAAGATGTTCTGTTGCCACTAGAAAACGCAGAACGACATATCCATTTCATTGGTGGCCTAGGTCGACAAAGGGAACAAGTTTCAAGAGTTATTTGACCCCTGAGAATACAAAATTTGTCGACGATGTAGTGAAAGAAAAATTCTCTTTGCAACCAGGGCAAAGTCCCTTAAAGTTGGAGCAAATGGAACGAGGCTTTTATGAAGCCGGCTCAACTCGGTGTGGTGTGATTGCCAAGAAGATCGGCCATTACCCGATGTGGACGAAAAATGGAAAACGAATACTTACTACTGCTCTGCAAATAGTAGATAATCATGTGGTCTCGTATACAAAAAATGAGGATATTGTTACACGACGAAGGCCATTCTACAATTTTCACAAATACAAAGATTTGGATGTTGTTATCGTTGGTGCTGAAAGTACTGATCCTCGAAAATATCCTCTGTCATATTTGGGATTGTTCCACAAAGCTTGTATACCTCCCAAAAAGAAGTTGACTCGATTTTTTATTACTCCTAATGCAAAATTGGCACCTGGAACTCCTTTAACCGTTAGTCATTTTCGGGTTGGAGACTATGTTGATGTTTGGGGAAAAACTCGAGATCACGGGTTTCAAGGTGTTATTACAAGGTGGAATTTCAAAGGTCAACTTAAACATCGTGGTGTAACTAAAGCTCATCGGCGTCCTGGAACCATCGCTCGTGGTCGAAAGCTAATGGGTCCACTGAAAGGCAAAAAGATGGCTGGCCACATGGGCTGTGAACGAAGAGTTCTCAAAGGTTTGAAGATATGGCGAATTAACACTAAACACAATATCGTTTGGGTACATGGACCGGCTGTTCCCGGGGCTAACAATGATTGGGTTTACATCTACGATACCACCATTGAGGAAAAGTATGTATTTGATCAAGCATTCCTGTAATCTCGAATGTCTTTGTAATATTATTTTTCATTTATAGGAAATATAGTGCTGACAATCCCCCTCCTTTTCCAACTTTTTATGAGGAACAAAAGCAGTCATTGCCTGAAAATATTTATGACGAAAATCTTCACGCTTTTGATGATCCTTCGTTGCTTTTTGAAGAGACCGAAGAAGAAAAGAAAGCTGCATTGGCTGCTCTTAAAATGTCCAAAAAGGCTAAAATTGCAAAGATTCGTTAATTTTGATATAATGCACTGTATAAATTATCAAGCCATTTATGTATAGAAAATAATACAAAGAGCGTAGAAATTAAAATAGTTTATTGTATGTTATTACCAAGCTAATCAATTAAAAATATCATCACTGCATACAAAGCACAATTTATATAGATCTATTTTCGGATCAGATTGATCGAATCCAACTGAGTGGTATCGTCAAATTTAAGCCCCAGATTGGCGATTTCCTTTTCGTTTTTAACTCCATACAAGTTTGCAACTCTCTCCATATCTTCGGAGAGCTTTTTTACAATATCGGCATTTGAGTCGACCAGTCCACTTGGAGAACTTTTCGATTTAGCTGAATACTCTCGGATCTTGTCAACGAAGAGCTTTTGAATTGGATCTGTAGCTTGAGCAGCTGAAGCCAATGACCGAGCCACGACGTTCTTTGGGAGAGTGACCGCTAAATGGCGAATGGACATCATGATTGATAGAATAACAATTCGGCAAGACCAGAAAGATGATAATATCTCACAGAAAACAAATGAACAAGTGCACGCCAACAACAACTCGCAAAGAACTTATGTTAGTGTGACCTTTTGCTGTTCATAAAGGACGTGTTATTCGACTTTTATTTTATCATGTTTTCTAGTTTTTCACATCGAGTTCGCTCAATGTGTACAATTCTGGCCACCAAAGTTTGTTTTCTTTCTTAAAAAGGATTTTCTTCTTGCATCAATCAGGACTTTCCCTTCAATCAAAGGTTAACTAGCAATCTTATGAATTCATTTATTTAGCACATTGTTTGTGAGTGTGTTCTTTAATGAGTCTTATTTTGTTCTAGTTAGATTGTACTTTAGACTTGTTCCTCTGTGTTTGTGTCAATTTCTCTCGCTATGGCCTCGATCCGATTGCTTACCAGACCACTATTGGTCCATTTGGCTACTAAGTCAGTTAATTTAACGCGTCCAACTTTGAGCGCAATTCATTTGCTCCAGAACCGACTCAACTCATCAACCCCAACAACAACAGACCAGCAATCTTCAAAGCCAACATTTTTCAAGATTGATGACGAAAAAAAGAAATTCTTGACAGATTTTGGACGCTATGTGGCTGAATGCTTGCCAAAGTATGTACAAAAATTACAGATGACTCATACTGGCGAACTGGAAATCTTAATTGCTCCTGAAGGAATTGTTCCTGTGATTGCCTTTCTCAAGGATAATCATACGGCTCAGTTTACCAACTTATCTGACATTGCTGGTGTGGACTATCCTACCAGACGTTATCGTTTTGAAGTTGTTTACAATTTGCTTTCACTTCGATACAATTCACGAGTTCGTGTCAAGACCTATACTGATGAGTTAACTCCAATTGATTCACTTTGCGGTGTACACAACGCTGCAAATTGGTACGAACGCGAAATTTATGATATGTTCGGCGTCTTCTTTCATAATCATCCAGATCTTAGGCGAATTTTGACTGATTATGGTTTCGAAGGTCATCCTTTCCGAAAAGACTTTCCTCTGAGTGGATTCGTCGAGGTTGGTCTTGTATATATGTCTTTCTTTAATTCATAAATATATTTTCTATCTAGTGCCGATATGATGATGATGTTAGACGTGTTGTTATTGAGCCACTGGAATTGACTCAAGAATTCCGAAAATTCGATCTTCAATCGCCATGGGAAACGTTTCCTGCTTACAGAGAAGTTAGTCCTCTTACTGATATTCCTTTACCTGAAAACAAAGAACCGAAAGAGAAAAAATAAATTGTATTTGAAGCAGCAATATTTTATTAATAGAATTATAATTAAAATGTCTTATTAACAATTTGTGCTATTGATTTAGCAAATCATTTACAATCCCATTAAGTTGTGTTTCGAAAGTTTTACAATTGAACTTCTTTGTCACTTGTTCACGTCCTCTGATACCCATTTCACGGGAAAGACTTTTGTCCCCGACGAATTTGTTCATTGCTTCCGAAAATGCAACCACATTGGGCTGACACAAGAAGCCAGTTTCACCGTCTATCACGGTCTCTTTAGGCCCACCGGTGTTTGTCGCTATGACCGGTCTTCGCATGTACATTGCCTCAAGTGGGACAATTCCAAAGTGTTCGTTTTCTGGAGTGTAAATGACCGCAGTGCAACTGTGAAGTAATTGCTGCTTGTCCTCGTCGGAAGGCGATTTTAAAAAAGTCACGTTATTTTCAATTTGCAACTTACGGGTCAATTCTTTGAGCTCTTGATAATGTTCAATGTTTTCTATATTTAAATGGTCGTACCCTCCAGCAATAATTAGGTGAATTTTGCATCGATTAATGTCGCTTAAGTTATTCGCATCGTAGAGTTCTTTAAGAGACTCGATTGCTAAATTTATGTTTTTCTTCCTTTCGTACCGATTAATGGAAAGAAACAACGTCTCCACACTCTTTCCTATGTTGATGTCCAAATTTCCAGTAATCTTCTTATCAAAAACGCCGAAATTTACAGTTGGGTAAAGAACTTTGGTGTCTACATTCAGTGACTTGAATGTTTGATGAAATACTTCTTTGGTGAACAAAGAATTTACCAATGTGACATCCGAATAGCTAATTCCCTTTTCATCAACCCAATCAATTGGAAAACGATAAATTTTCTTAATTAATGATTCTTTCTTTGTTAGAAGTTGATCTGGGAAATGACAATAAAAAATACACTTCAGGCCAGTGATTTTCTTCAGAATAATAATGCCAACTGAAATAATATCACAAATGGCAATGTCATAATCATTTTTGTAATGAAACGCAAAGTAAAAGGTAAGAAAAAGCATCCTCACATAAGCCCAGAAAGCTTTACATCTTCCGAATATGGAACGAGGCAACCAGTCACCAAAAACGACAACGCTGAGATCCGTTTTAGTTTCTTTAAAACAATGACTTGGATCGTGGTGAGATGTAAAAATAGTAACCGAATGACCAGCCTTTTTTAATCCCAAAGCAGCATCCACAACCAATCTCTCGGCCCCACCAATGCCAAGGTCTGGATGAAAAAATGCGATCTTGGCCATTTTGGTTGGACCAAAGCAGCAAACAAGGGAAAATACAAAATTGCCCAATTCTTTTTTGTTTAATTGTACTTGAACTTTAAAAGGCGTTAATAAGTACTCAAATCAGTGTAAAATTAAGGGATACCTTTTTTTGGCATTCACGCCCAGCGTCTACTTTCGCTTAATCAGAATCCGTCCGGAATCGTGACAACAGCAACATCAGCAGGGTAGTCCTTGTGAGCGAGTCTGCGCATATGTAAGTAGTCGACTATTTAATATACTCGTGCCGGAAAATAGTCGCCGTGGGCAGTGAAGCATTATTGAAGGCTGGGGCAGTAATACCCATCAAAACAAGCTGTATCTATTGGCGGTAATGTAAAATGTAAAGCCCCCAAGGGCTGTGGTACCCAAAAAATGAAAACAGTTTTCTTTGAGAAAAATAAATAAATAATTGTCATTTTAGGTGGGATTTATTGTAAAATCAAATAAAAAAATACTTTTTAAATGTTAATCAATTATCCATAAATGTAAAAAATATAAATAAATTAATCGTGAACTTAGATGGCTAAAATGGATGGGCCTGGAGTTGTAACAAGTGTTCAAATGATCAATTTTGATGTCTTAATGTGGAATTAGTTAGTACAGTTAGACCTTGAAACGTTACAAGTAGTCAAATGGTCCACTAATACTCTGCAATAAAGCCATCACTTTATTAGTGAATGAAGGGCATATTAATAATTCGTTTAAATGGTACATAACCTAAAAAAGGCGTTAATTAGGTTTAGACTTTTAAACGTTACGTGTGATAAAATGATCGACTAAGGTATGTATGACATGTATGAATTATTTGATCATGATAAGTTATATGATTAGTAATTTAAGATAATTCGAGCTTTTGAATTCTAGGCAAGATTGTTGTTTTATTTTAATTATTTATTGTTTAGTATTCTTTTTGCTTAATTGTACTTAACCTAAAAAAGGCGTTAATCGGTATTATTTTGTGTTTTCATGTTTAAAATTAACGTCAAAAGGGGACCTTTTTCAGGGCTTTTTGTTTTAAATTAGCTTGTTTTTATTTTTGCGTGTGTTATGTTTAAAACTAGTAATTAATATTTCCGTTGTAGACTCATTAATTTTCTCAATTTTTCTCATTAACTGATGTATAAAAATTTGCGTATTCCATGGATAAAACTAGCGTTTCATGGTTATGGTTGCATTTGTAGTTTTCTGTGTTGATAGATCGGTGACAAATTTGGGTCATTAAACAAAATGGCCGCCATTTAAAACTCCATCATCAGTATTAAATATTTTTAAGTCTGGTCTTTAAAGACAAATGAGTATTAAGTACGAATAAAAAAATAAATTCTCAAAATATCAAGGTGCAATGGTTATAAAGAATTTAAATAGTTTAACGGTAAAAAGTAAACTTTAACCAGCTAGAGATTTTTGCCGAAATGTCAAATTAGCTCTCGGGCTTATTAAACTGCCTATAGCCATTGTTATAGTTTAAATAAGAAAGTAATTTGATATAATGCTTTTAAATACAGCAATAGATTCTTAAACTTATTAAATTTTGCCTCGTATGTACTTTGACCAATCTAAGGGTTATATTCTAAGCAATAATAATAAAATAAAGATTAACTCAACTTTTGATTTAATAAGACAATTTTATTCAATATGAGAACGCTTCATGAATTTAAATAAAACTAATTCAAATAATTATCAGGTTATTCTAAAGTGGAATATCCTGATAATTGCTTTAAAAATAAACAAATTCGATTTTGACATCTTCAAAGGGCGGCCATTTTGTTTAATGACCCAAATTTGTCACCGATCTATCAACACAGAAAACTACAAATGCAACCATAACCATGAAACGCTAGTTTTATCCATGGAATACGCAAATTTTTATACATCAGTTAATGAGAAAAATTGAGAAAAATTGAGAAAATTAATGAGTCTACAACGGAAATATTAATTACTAGTTTTAAACATAACACACACAAAAATAAAAACAAGCTAATTTAAAACAAAAAGCCCTGAAAAAGGTCCCCTTTTGACGTTAATAGTCAGTATTGCAATGTTGTCACTCTACACGTAACTTTAATGAACACTATTTCTACTTGGTTTGCCTTTGTTTACATTTTCAATCAAATTTGTTGCACTTTGACAATTTATTCGCAACCGAAATTGTAAAGTGTGTTACTTCGTACAGTTTACTTCAGCCATTGATTTTAATCAAACATACCACCAGTGATAAGCCGAATTTGTGAGCTATGCGACCACATCGAAAATTGTATTTCAAGCTTTAATGTACAAATAGCGAAGCGACCTTAAAGGGAAACACCTTCATTGCGGCTTTACAATCGAAAATATTTTGCTTTTAATCGTTTCGTAACAGCAAATACAAATCCCCCACCTCAGTACTTAGATATTTCGCGAACGATTTTTATTATTTATTTTTATTAAAATGACTACTCAAGCAATCCAGTTGCCTCCGTTGTGCATTCGTTCTTTGAATGACAAAGTATTCGAAAAGAAAAAAGCGGCATGTCGACAAATCGAAATGTATGTTACCGATCTATTATTTACTTTTACTAATATTTGATTATTTTAGTATGACCAAGGAATTGAACACTCAAGGCTACAGTAATCAAATAAAAGAGCTGATTTTATTTTTTGTTCAGGAATTCATCAATAACACTTCTCCTAATTCCAAAATTGGAGGTTTGCTTGCCATATCTTCAGTTGCTATTGCTCTGGACAAAGATGCCAACTTATACATTGAAGATATAATAAAACCAATTTTTAGTTGCGCTTACGATTGTAATCGAGATGTTCGCTATCGAGCTTTGGAGGCTCTTTACAATGTGGTCAAATGCGTTAGAGGAAACATTTTGGTTTACTTGGACGACATTTTCGATACGATTATTCGCATGTGTGAAGATTCAGACATGAGCATTCGAGAAGCTTCAAATTTAGTAGATAAATTGATCAAAGATATTATTATTGAAAATCCAGCTTTTAATATTGTTAGTCTGGTTGAAATTATTCGAGAACGGATTTATGCTCTCACTGCAAACACGCGCAAAATGATTTTGTCTTGGATTAGCTTTCTCGATTCGGTACCTGACATTGATTTATTAATATTTATCCAAGATATTCTCGATGGGTTGCTCAAAATATCCTGTGATGCTAACAAAGACATTAGACGAGCTGCCGAAGCAATCCTTTGTGAATTTTTTGAGAAAATCAAGGACGACCATGAAAAAGTGGAATTTAAACCTCTCATTAAGATATTATTGATTCATGTTCAAACTGACAGCTATCTTGTACAAAACATATCACTTCAGTGGCTCTCGGAATGCATCAAGCTGGCCAATTGCATTGACATTCTGCATAACTCTGCGCACATTCTAGCTGCCATTTTGCCTTGCTTGTCCTACGCTAGAGTAGATAATACTCACGAAGACAACGATGACTCGAACAAAATTTTACAAAAGAAAAATACAGAATTGGCCAAAGGCTTGAATGAAGATTTGATGAACCTGGTGACTAAATTCAAATATGATAAGTTCGACTCACAGGCTGTTAAACCAGAAGAGAACTTTGCCTTTGAAAATTTATCTCATAAAACTATTAACGAGGAGCCATTTAATATTTCAAAAATATTGATTGTTCTAGTCAATGAGCTCGAATTAGGACCAAAGACGTCTACACAAACTAAAATTGCAATTTTGGAATGGATTTTTCAGATTTACACTAACCTTGAAATCAACATTGACGACAATTTGGAATCAAAGTTGCTGGACGTTTTGCTGAACACTTTACCTGATCCATCTGATAATGTTGTGCTTATGGATTTAAAGGTCCTTGGAAAAGTAATTTTTAAATTTTCCCAAGGCGAAGATGACTCTCGAAACTGTAAAAAACTAATTAACCCCTTGGTGGACCTTTTCTACAAGAATAACAGCATTCTGAAGGAACGAGGTTCGTTTATAATTTGCCAACTGTGCATCATTATGGACGCACAAATGGTGTACATTTCATTTTCTGAAATTTTACTCGGCTACGATCGCAAATTTATACAGTCGATGGTGCACATACTCAACACAATATTGCTCACTTCTAAAGAGCTTAGTCAATTAAGGAACGACCTGAAAAGCATGAGTACCAACAAGGAATCAATTCATTTGTTTACTTTTCTGTACAAAACTTGGTGCTATTCGGCCGTGTCAGCCGTTTCTCTTTGTCTGCTCACAAAATGTTACAAACATGCGTCCGAATTGATAATGCACTTTGGAAATATGCATATCACAATTGACATTTTGATGGAAATCGATCAACTAATTCAACTATTAGAGTCGCCTATATTTACTTGTATGTAAATTGCACCATTTCTCGTTTCTTTTGACATGTTATTTTATAATAATTTACAGCTCTACGACTAGACTTGTTGGACACGGAGAAGCACTACTACCTACGTAAGAGTCTAAATGGTTTACTAATGTTATTACCTCAAAGCGAAGCTTTTCATCTTTTACGAAAACGTCTTCAATGTGTTCCTATTCCCACTTTTGACCGACAAAAAGAGTAAGTTCTTTGTTCAAGCCTGCGATCTATATTTCATTTGAAATTTTGTTTATAGGGAATCTTCCAGATCAAAAACTGATGAGCTATCTAAACTAGTTAGTTTTAAGCAACTGCTGGATCACTATGTAAAAGTTCAAAAAAGTCTTGAAAACACATCTGGATCTTAAATGTTTAATCAATTTAGTCATTTTAGTTGAATACTACAGTCCAGTAATTAATCATCTTTCTTCATCAGTCTTTCCATGTCCATTTATATAGACTTTGTCAGTCAGTCAATTTACTTAGGTTTCACTCTGTTGAATAAACCAAAATAGATCCTTTTGACGATTAATAATTTTCAAATTATCTTGCCATGGGAAATTGTAAAGTGTTTACAAGTTGTTGCGGCATTAGGGCAATTTTGCCAATTGGTGATGATGCGAACGGGCGACATTAGGTAGAACATATGTTTCCTTTTGTTCACTTACCGAGAGTTTGCATCGAATATTCTAAATTTGTGAGCATTTAACAAATGACTTGGCTCACTACAAGAGTGTCTGTGAACTGTGAACAAAAGCACTGCCGCAACCGATGAGAGCATCACCTTGGGCGTGACAAGAGTGTATGTTTGTATGCCTGGTAATTGTCGATGCTATCTCAGAGAAAGTGAATGTTTCTCTTTATTTGCATACAAATCACACTGCTAATGATGCCTCAGTGCTGCAAATATCTCACTACCCGCGGGTCAGTGAGAAGATGTTCACTCTGCTTGGTCTTTGTCTCAAACAAATTACAAACACACGAGATTGTATCGCTCACTCAAGTGGCTAATTGAAATTGCCAGTCTGTAGTTGTCTTCTGTCTATCGATTTAGACCACAACTGGTTGAAGTAAACATACTTAAATATTTTCAATGCATTGAATTTGAAAGATTTGAATTGTTCCTTGCACTGTGAATGTGTCATGTTCCTTGAGCTGCACTGACCAAGGCTAGTTGATCGATCTTTTTGTCAAACTTTGGTTGCTTTTTGTTAAAAATCACTACAATTAACACTAGCCCAGAATATGCACTGTGCGCGTGCATAGGTAATTGAACTTTAACGTTTGATGGTCTTACAAGTGAATGCACACACACATACACACAAATTGATTCGTTTTGTTGGCACCGAATCATTGAGCCACTTTTGATTTGGCCATTGTTGTCAACAGTAATAATCGACCATTAGGCTGTGTGCGGCCAAAAATTATTATAATTCGATTGTTGCAGATCAGGCACAGTTTATCTTTGAATTGAATTGTATATTCTTTAGTTTACTAATGACTCGATTCGATTTACTATTGACAGAGTTGCTCGAGCAGATGAATAGTGAGCTCTGACGGAGTAGCGCGATGCCTTCTGTACAGTATTTGCCCAAGCAATTTGGACAGTCGGACAGGCCCATTCTCATAATGGAGAAAGCAATCAATCGAGTTGATTAGAGCTCATTGAGGCAAATTGAATTAAGAAAGCATCGCTGAATGACTTGGTCAGTAGAGAGATGGCAAATAGATTTGCATAAAGATGTCCGACCAAAGTGGCACAAAACACCTATGCGTTTTATATCCATTTTCTAATAAAGCATAGATGTTAAATTAGCAACAGAGCATTGCCACTAATTGGTTCAAATCACAATTGGCAATCCATCCGACTGACATATTCTCTTCGTTTGTCTGCAGCTGCACTAGTGTGAATGTGTAATGTGTGATGCTCGACACCGCATAGGTTCCTTGCTTTAATGCCAATTTGCACATCTCCAGGATTAATGTGCTGCCAAATGCATTAAGTCTACTTGTCTCGGTCTAATTAGTGTGCCCACACGAGTCACCGGGCAACCACACAAAACGGAACAAGTGGCACATTGTAACACTACATTTCATAGATCAACTTTGACTAGTCACTTCCTTTGCTTTTGGTGGTAGATGTTGCTTTGTTCCGATGAACCATCACCGGTTCCAACTGACTTGTGCATTGCACAACAGCCAATCACCAATCACCTTTAGCACCACTCGAGGTCACGTCTTTCGGTGAGGACACTTTAATTAACTTAGCACAGTACCAGTTTCCTTAGAAGACTGCCAACCCTGTCGGTCATGTAGTAGAGCTGTAACCCTGTCCGGACCACCTCCGACGAAAACGAGTTTGCTCACCATTTGAGAGGAAACAAATGTCATTTGTGTAAGCCAAAACATGTCACACTGTTGATCTCCAAGTGAGGCACTGAGTGGGCAAACGTTTTGCCAGTTTGGTCCGACCAAGTTGATCACCATCAAAGCATTCACCAGTGGCCGTCAATGTTGTGTTTATACCGACGAGTGATCAAGTGCGATTGAGTGTTCTGTCGATAAGTGGTGAAGCATCGAGCAGTGATGACCCCAACTGTAAGTCACAATCTCGCTATCTCTCGCGGTCGTGCATGTCGAGTGCGAGCATCGACATCATCTACAAGTCAAACAGCAGTGCATTGCAATATCGACTCGAACAAAGCTTCTGTTTGTGTGCGCAAACCGGTGATGATGCAGATGAAGTCGATCAGATTGGCCAAGTGGCGATGACACCCTTTCTGTTTCCCTCAGTGGTGCACCTTGCCAACTGTGCCTGTGATAACAGCGACTGTGTGCATCGGTAATCGAGAGACTTCAAATTTTCTCACTATGCCAGTGGTTTGCCAACTAACCCAATTGCCAATTGCCTTCAAACGTCCAATTGGGCGAGCATCTCCCGCGGTCGGTTTAGTCAATGATCGCATCCTTCTGTCTGTCTTCTTCCAGTGAACTTCCCGCAAACCAATGAACGTTCAACAAAATCGACCACTTAAGTGGTTTTCCGAGTGATCACACGATCGTTGCTGTTTGCATTGATCTGGCCCAATTCGAGTGACTTGTAACGCCATTGGACACTTTGTAACTTTTCCTTATTTGGTGCGTCTTGGCCATATTGAAGAGATGAATGCATTCGAGAATAGATACCACTTTGGCAAAAGAAAGCGAACTTAACACGAATGGCACCGTGGCACTGCACACCGAGACCGTTAATTAATTCAGGTGTGTGCCTTCTCTCGGTATTGTGTGCGGTGCTGTCAGTAATCGGCGATTGTTTTGCCAGTGGCCCTTCTAGTATGGCCATTTGTGCGCGTCTCGATTTCCGTTCTCAAATCTCTTCCATTCATTTTCCATTGTTTGACCGTTTAGTGACATTTGAAATTGTTTGCTTCTCTGCACGTCGATTGTTGCCGTTAGTGCACTGTTGAGCAAGACTTTTGAGTAAGATCAAACTGGTGCACTACTCTCGGAGGACACTTCATTCATTCTCGCAATGCAATTAACATTGGTCACGATGGCTTCATTCGGCTGGCGAATGCATCGAATCGATGTCGCTTGCAAATGCTTTCCAAGTTCTGCAGGGCAGTTCCGAGTGAGGCAACTTAGTCATACAGCCTCAAAGTGTATGTTGCTTCTTTGTTGAGCTAGTGCCGAGCACAACACACAGCTCAATTACTCTTTCACTGACCACAGACTAATTTAATAACCGAAATAATTGCATTTTCACTTGACTGATCCGCGCGCACTTTTGATTGTTTCCATAAGCCACCTACAACGTAGTGGCCAGTGAGCCTGTCAAAGCTCGTAATTGGTCGTGCTAGTGTGCTTTCACTCTCCACTCGATTATCGCCGGCTGCAATTATGCCATTACACAGTGTAATGCCACACCACGGTGCCGCAATGGCCACAAGGCAAGAGAATGCTCTAATCTATGCCGCATCTTGTCGATAAATTAATAAACATGACCGAGTCAAGAGAATGGTCAATTGATTGCCTGTGGTGTTACCGCTTCATGTGACCATTTTCAACTGATGGATTGTTTTGGCGCGATTCTATTTCCGCTGAGCTTATGACAATGTGAGACACGTGGTGTGTGTCGCCGTGGTTTATCCAGTTTTTGGTCAGTCTCAGTTTGGCTCCATTCGATTATTCGTTGTACCAGGTTAGAGTTGTGATACAGGCACGCACGTTGCTTGCTGCCAGCAACAGTCGAACCAAATCAAGCTTAAAGCTTAAGCGACACCTCTCCTCTGTTGGCAGTCGACATGTCTGCATCGATCGCGTTCTCTCTTCTCCCCTTCACCAACTTGTTCGTCGTCTTGAGGCGCCTGCCCGCCAGTTTGCCAGTTTGCGACTTGACTTGGTGGCCTGTACAGTTAGACTAACTGTTAGTCGTCCGTTAGTGAGAAGAGACTAGACTAAATCACTTGTTTGGCCTGGCACAGCAGACCAAAGTGACAAAGCCGTCCATTGTGCCCCAATCGAAGTGTTTTCTAATCTGCCTGTCGAACATTGCGACCATCGATGAGCGACCCATCGCCATCTTGACTGCATGTCTTCAGTGACACTTGTCTCTCCGTGTCACAGTGTTTGAAGACTTCTCGCCCTTATCTTCTCATCTCACTTCTCATCGTTCATTTTGGGTGTTTGTTGGTTGTGTTCAGTGAACAAGTTTGGCAAACATTCGACAGTGCAAATGTGCTTCTGCTTAGGCACTTTCTTTATTTAGTTCACTTTGGCTTGCTTCAGTTTTATTTGAAAATTGTTTTTGCTCGTGAATACTCAAAAACCGCTCACCAATAATGAATGTAAGTCCACAAGCCACTAGTGGACTAATTAGAAATTCATCCGTCTTCTCAGTGACACATTCCCATTGTTAATGTCCTCGTTAGTAATTGTTATTACTGTTTTAACCAAATATTTGTTCGCAATTAGTTGTGTAAAACATCTGCCCGATTGTGCAGATACTTTTGTTTGAGTAATAAATCCAAAATTGTATTTCTCACCATGCTTCAATTGGACAACTTACCTTATCAGAAACAATGTGCAAATGTCATAATTTAATTAGAGCAAGCGTTACCAGCTAATTACAAGTTAATTGTGTCTATTTAGCTGTGTGTCCACAAGGCTACAGCAAACGACACCGAGAGATACTTTTTACTGTTACGAGTATACTAATAGTATGCAATTCTGAACTCTCAACGTTCGTGCACATGTGCGCCAAGTGTCTGGACACAAATTGAACTGTTGAAATGACTACACGAGTGACACTAACCTGAAGCTAGAGTCGAGATCAATGGCACTTGGTCTGTCAGTTAACGAAACAAATTAATTTGACTGCTTAGCCGATGAACCTACATTCGAGCAGTAGGAACACATGCAAACTGCATGCCAATGTTTACAATGAACGAGTCAATCAGCCGATCAGACCTCAATCGATGATTGACGATGGCGCCATTGATTGACTCACTTTGGCTCGAAGCTATTCCCATTTGGAAGTGACTCCTTGTGTCAATATGTACTCGACTCCATTCAAATCGAGACCGATCAAATTGCTACTTTCCTCTGCAGGTAGCATAATTAATCGGACACTGGGCTGCTCGATTAGTATTCGCACACAGTTACACACTCGGATATACGGTTACCGACTTAAGCCATTTTGTTTGCTTTGACCATTTACTAACCCGATTGAGTTGTGCACATTTCCACTGCAAAATGTCGAGATGCATTCTTATTGGCGAGTGTTGTAGTGTGCATCTAGTTGCATAGTGGACTGTGTCGATTAGCAGTAAATGTCCCACTCCCCAAATCCGCATCCTTTTTAGCAGTGCATCTCCTGCCGATGCAAATGCAGCTAATTCGTAAATTATCATGCCCATCAGTGCACATTTAGTTTCTTCTCTGTCGACTGTTACTGCGAGTGCTTTCACCCCAAAATGGTTAGTCGGCGGTTGCACTGGCTGTCTGATCTGAAGTCGACTTCTCGTTGCGCTTTTCACTAGTGGCCTTGTTGGCTCGGAATGCCAAAACAAACAGTCTAATGCTCACAGACCTAGCATCGAATTTATCGATAATAATAGATGCTAACTATTCTCAGTGCCACTGCCCTTGATATATGACGTGTACCACTTTGGTAATAACTTTTAAGTGCTTACGAAGCAACACAACCATGGCACTGGTTAAGTGGACACCAGTCCTGGTTGTCAGCCTTTGCCTTGACAATTCTGCCTAATTGGTTCCACATATGATCGGCCAAGATGCTTTTCTGACTTGAAGCTTTCTTCAGAAGCATGCTTGCTCAGTTTACAACTAAGCTCTCCAAACGGGAGACTTCTCGCCAATACAAGACTTGTCGACTATTTTTAGTAGTGCCGTTAATGATGCCATTGTTGTTGTGAGCACTTCTTGGCCATTCTTGGCGCTGGCCACTTCTCTGTCAGTCGATATATCATCGATCTATTCAGTAGTGACTTCTGCCAAGAGCGCTTTTTCCAAATGCAACTGAATCACGTTCGTTGGCAACGATTTTCCCCTCTCAATTCTATTGCGAATCGAACTATTCCACTCGGTCAGTTTGTTTGTGCATCTTTCTATTTTCAAATCAATCGAGGATAATCAAATGCTTGGTAGAGGCTCGAGTCGACATTCTGTTGTATTGTACTGTGGCCTGTGTTACCTTTGATTGTCCCACAATGAGCTATAATGTAGTAACATCTGAACCCCAGTAGCACAATTGGTTGTACTGCTCGTGATTATCACAGCTCAATCAAAAGACCATCTATCAAGCTAATAACATTTAGTTGAGCACTCGTTGCCAGAATGGCCTTGCTTTCAATCTCACCCTTGCTTTGTCCACTCGGTCGGCATTCCAATTCCCAATGGTCGCAATTGAATTACACTAATTGCCTTGGAAAGAGGACTATAGGCAGATATTAAAACAATTGAGCTCTATTTCCTCGACGGTCAGTATTACGTCCTTTGAAGCGTCTCAAGTTAATGGCGCAATTTGTCCATTCTCTATTAGTAGCTCGCTGAAAGCATCTTTGTCTCAAAATAGAATGTTTGCTCTTCTCATAGTAATGCGAACGTTATTGAGATCTTGTTTGATGATCGAATTCAATTTGGCCACAGATCAGTCTGCACTCAATCGTTGGCGTCAACAAAGCACTCAACAGTAGACTATAGACTGAACTGCCTTTAAAGGTGCATTTGCACCACTGAATGAGCATCTTTGTGCACGAGACCTAATCTCATTAGATAAATTCACATGCATCGAGATCTCGAGGACGACACCAAGCAATGTGTGGCTGTACTCATTCCGAGACTGTTTTATTTCTTAGTTTGTGATCTATCCGACTGTTTTACTTCCTCGATTCTTGCCCAACGTGAGTCGACTTTTCTAAACTCGAACAAATGGCCATTAAAAGGACAACATTGGCCGCTGTCACTCAAACCCATTCATTTGCACGAATCGTCTGTGTTTGTTATGCTAATTACTTCTTTAGGTTTCATTGTGGTGTGTCCACTCTGTCATTCATTCAACTAGTTGCCTTTGTAGAGCGGTGTAAGTGAGCACCACAATTATTTCAAATGAGTGCTAATTGACTTGGCACACCATACATTTTCATTCGCAAATGCCAACTTTGCCGCTTTTCCATAATCGTTGAAATAATGAGCAGTATAAAGTCATAGTGTAAAACTACAACTTCTTGTTGTAGTTCTACAAGTCTACAACTAGATCAGCTCATTTCCACACTTGCGACGGTCATTTGATTTGGTGCTATGATGCAATTCAGTTCAATTAATACACACAACCAACGATGGACGTGAGAATTTAGAAAGACATTGAGTCATTGAGCATTGTTATAGTGGCACTTGATTGAATCGATATTGAGCCAACAAAAACAGACAGACATTTGCATTGAAACAAAGTGACACACTTTGTCCGTTGGTACAGCTCTAATACATTTAGTATACTGATATAGAGTGGAGACAAATCAATCTGCGGTGGCTAGTCAAGCAGCACCTCGATGCATGACTTAATTTACCTCGATCTCTGGTGGCATTAGCACCGGAACTTTTGTCTCGACCAATGTTGGCCAACTATTTCAATATTGGACTGGCCAATCGATTTAATCAATTGCACCGATTGTTAGTCAACTCTAATTCTATGCGATGGATATATTGAGTTCATGCATTTGGGGCTTCACTGCGGCAGCATGCTGCAACACAAAGTGGACTACTCTGAGCTCACAGTACTATAGTGCGAGTGTTTGTTTTCACCGGCCTGCACGCTGTGCACTGTGCCACTTGTTTGTCACTTGTTGTCAACTCAACATGCTTTGTTAGCACCGCTCACCCTTGATTTTATCTTTTTGTTTAGTGTGAAACGCACGTTTATTCTCGCGGCAATCCATAATTGTCAAAACGGTTTTGGCGCAACTTACAACCAGTAGTTATCGTCAGTCATCTTGGAATTGTCCTCTTGGAGTCAAACAGTCATGGATTCGTCAAGTTCAGTAGCTGCTGCAGAACGAGACTTCAACGCATTGGGCGGATTTTTTCACATTATCATCAACGATTTACGCGTAAGTAGTTTTACTTTTTTTATTCTGCCTTTCATCGACACTTCCAGCACTCGATCACTTATCTTTATGATTAGTTGCAATTTATCATTCATTTCGCACAACTCATGGTTTCGCTTTTCAACTGTCTCGATTGTTATATGAAGGGCTTGAATTGTATTGTTAACATTTGAGAGTGATCAAGATTGCTCATTTCCAATCAATACTTCAATGCGTGTGTGTTGTCATTCAACAGTCCAAGTTAATGATTGCATTGCCTGGTAGCTTATCAGCGAGCCAATATATCACCCAGATGGTGGCATGTTTGGTTACATAGTCTAAAAATAAGTTGCATCACTCGCTGTGTCTTAAGACAAATATGCCGCACTTGCAGGTATTCTCGTGCCATCGTGCTTGTCGAATGTCGGTGCAATACTGCATAATACTGAAAGCACTCAAATAGCTGGCATCAAGTGGAATTGCTGTGCGCCAGCGAAGTGTGCCACCAAATTATATCGTCGCGGTTGCTCGCACTTTTGTTCGATATTTCGGTTGTCTTACGGGGGACAGTCGACGTTTATCGTAGATTGAACAGTGGAAATAACCGAGGGCATCAGTCTGGACAATCAAGCGAACGAGATCGAATGACCAAGGTTTCTAGTTTAGCTTGTGATGGCTTGTTTGCATGTCCCACTAGAGACCAGTCACTCACATCACTGTATACTATTAGATTGTTTGCTTAATCGCATTGTGTCTTCACGGCTAATTGGCATCATTTATCAATCATCGTTTTTTACTTTGTTGGTTTGTCTGAGCGGAGTTTTCAGTTTCTCTCCTCAATAGGATCGTATCTCGACTGGCCAAGTAGCACAGAATAACGAAATAACTCAGTTCAAAATGCTTTCTTTTCTGCTTGATTGATCTAACCACTAATTGACCACATGGCCATTGCCCTGCTCTCTTCTCACTCATGTAATGTGATCGGATTCAATTATTACGATTAAGTTCTCTCACTGTAAAGTGCTACATTTCCAATTAGCGCGAGGAATGATTTAAGTATAATTATAGAGTAAACTGCGGCGGTATTGTAACTTTTCTGAAAAGATTACTGAACTGCTCTCACTTGCCACCATTACCATGGTAAATGCCAAATCCGTTCGCTTTCCGATGCCATGACCGACTGTGACGCAGTCTGATTGATACATTTTCCACATTTGCGCTAAATCCCGCTTAGCTTCTATTTGAGCGTTTATCATCGATTTGGCAATGCATGGCAAATACAATTTTACTCTATTAATAAGTCGCCATGCTCACTCACAAAGTGGCGCTTTACTTCCAAGTTATTATTTAGAAAAAAGGACCTGCCAGTCGCCTTTTGCACAGTGGGAAAATTGTTACAATAGGCCCTTTCGATTAAGTGACTTGTATTGACCATATTCCATAGAGACTTTATAAACTATTCCGGAATTGAACATAACGGCACATTTGTGCTAAAGGGACAGTTCACAATCCATCCATTCATTTATGACTGCTTCATTGCGATCGAGTGCTTTGGTGTCGTTAGCAGTGTGACCATTGTCATGTTGATTGATTACCATTTAATGGCTTTACTTTGTGATTGAAAGGGTGGTGCCAATAATTGGGACGATTTGCTTGTGAAAGCAAACAAATTTCATATGCAACTCAAGTAAGTTCATTTCCTTACGAACTTTCCTCGACTGTTCTCATCGTTTACATTTCCTTAGAGCCACAATTAATGCTTCTACCGCATTTTTGGACGCATTTCAGAAAATTGCCGACTTGGCTACCACAACTCGAAGTAAGTCAAATCTAAAGACTATTCTATCATATTTCTCTGAAAATATTGTTTTGTATTTTACTGATTTTTTATTGCAATAATAACTACAATGACTTTGCAATCAGTATCGAGTATACTGTTTACTGATTCATTTAGATAGATGATAGATAATTATTTTATTGGTTGTTACCTCGATAACATTCAAAATTTCTAATATTGTTTCATTTATCAGGCGGAACCAAAGAAATCGGCAGTGCACTGACACGACTTTGCCTACGGCATCGTTCAGTGGAAGCTAAAATGAAGTCGTTCACCAACTCGATGCTGGACAGTTTCATTCTTCCTTTGCAGGACAGAGTAGAGGAGTGGAAACGAATAATTGCTCAGTTGGACAAAGACCACAGCAAAGAATTGAAACGACTTAAGCAGCTAAAGAAGAAAACCTCCGATGCGCGTTCAATGTCGGGATTTACGAACACTACTTTTCGGATTAAGAGAAATCCTCGAAGCAAGCTAAAAAGTGATTTTTCCCGAATTGGCTCGATGTATGATATAAATAGGTTGATCGAGTCGATGGAACACAAAGAGAAATATTTTATGCTAGAAGAGGTCGAAAGAAACTATGTCCGCAGGGCGCTTATTGAAGAGCGAAGTCATTATTGTTTGTTTTTTAATTTTTTCCGTCCAGTTGTGGAGGAAGAGATTGCTATGTTGCAAGAGGTAACTCACCTGGAAGAGGTCCTCGGGACCTTGATCGAGTTGACCTCAGATCCATATCAACTACCTCCCGCCAGCGAGTCCCTACTTACCAAACTGCACTTTAGCGAGTCTTCTTCCTTTGACCTCACTTACGGCGAGCCTGAATCTCCCAGCAGCACACTTTATCGTTCAAGAAAGTCGAGTATTTCTTCCATCAATAGCATCAACAGTTTATCCACCGATAGCATCTCTCTGCAAAATTGCAAGTCTCTCTCACAGGTAGACGATGAAACTTAGCATAATTTTATTTTTACTTATACTAAATTGTTTTTAGCCTAACATAACACCCGAATTTCGACCAAAAAGTATCGCTTCTCAAGATTCTGGATTTATATCTCATGATTATAACGTTCCTAATATTGGCCGAATGACAATTTCCAGCAAAAGCAAAAGTATACTAGAGGTATTTTGTATTAATTTCGTTTTCGATTAACTTGATGAACTCTGATTTATTTTATAGAATCCAAGCTCTCTGAAAAGTGTTGTTTGTCCATCTTCGAATGGAATTGTAAGTAACAAAGGGAATAATCGCACATCGATTGCCTCGTTCAAAAATTGTCTCGATGGAGAGTATGCATCTGCAGAGCAAATATATTCAAGTTCTATTCGAAACAACGCTGACCTTATGACTAGAAGCATGTATGCACTTGGAAAACAACCAATTTATGCCAATGTAGGCGACAACTGTAATTCACTTGTTCCCAGTCAAATCTTAAATAGGAATTACAGTTCTGATGGCTCAATAACGCCGACCAACCAAGGCAACAGTTCTGAGGATGGAAACGAAAATGAACAGACTTTTCGTGCTAATAAGGCACCAGCGGTTACTGAGGTGGCAATTAAAACTAGACCCAAGTGGGGCGGAAAGACAAATCCTCCTAAGCCTCCAATTCGGCACAGTTCTACTTTGTCCACGGGCAACAATAAACCTCCCAAGTCATTACCAAATTCAAGCGCAAACAAATCAACTCGAATTTACGTAGTACAAGACACAAATAATTTGTTGGATTTCCCACCACCGCCACCTGAAGCATATGTTAATTATGCAACACCAAGCTGCACTAACCAGACGAACTCAACCCAAATGAGTAGCAATTCTCATGAGCAAACAAATATGTCTTGTTGTGATTATTCACTGCCAAACAGTCATTTAGTTCTTTGCAACGACATCAACTGCCTCAAAGGTATGCAATCCTATGGCGGTGACCAAAATTACGAAAATCGCAATTCACAAGCTTTTAGTGAGCCACATTATGAATCATATTGTACAAGTCGTACACCATCGAGCTTGGCAAGCAATGCTCGCAAGTCATATGCGTTCGAGTCAACGAATTCCGATGAGGCCAACCACTGTGAGCCAGTTCTTACGCCCATATATTCCGATTGCTCAGGTATCATCCCATTTGTATCATCATTGTCACATAGTCATTCAGCCACGGACCGTGCCCGGTCTGTTCCGAATCGCCGTTTTCACAGCACCATCAATTTGTCCCAAAAATAGAACTGAGCCTTACTTTTTGTACATTTGGACCACAATGGTTAATATATACCGAACAATACGTTCTCTCTTGTTAGTCACTTTTATGTTTGATCGTTAGATTTTTACAATAAACTAATCGAACTCGACGAATATTGCATACTCGAATCAATTATGGTATTATACACACACAAAATTTAGAATCTTAACTGTAATTTCTAACTAGCACTGCTAGTCTAGCGTTTGAGCTAAAGCCAATTTAGTATTAAATTAGTCTTCACAAAACGGTTAGTAATAATTTAGTGGATAGCGCATTGTTGCTATTGAAAGCAAATTGCGTCGCTTGTTGATTTATCAGTGCGATCAGATGGCCAGTTGGTCAGCACAGTCAAACGGTGGTTGCCTAAGGAATCTGCACTCATGGAGAAATGGTAATTGAACCATTCCTGAACCAGTTGTATGATATCTGGGCCGAATATGCAAATGCCACCATAGCCAAAAAGCCAAGTACCTGACATGTAAAAAATTCATATTAAATCATCTAAAATTATCAGATTGATTAATGGTATACCCCCGCAATTATGTAAGCCACTTTAGGACCTGCGTTGTCGCAACTGGTGAAAATGATCAATATCGATGCGATGAGCCAGAATATTATAGCTAATGACTCGTTTACAAGGAGCTGGCATGGAAAATATAATTAAACGTCAAAAAGGTGAGAAATTAGCATTATAATAAGCGACATCAATTGAACATACGGTTAGTGGCAGGTTGATATATCTCTCGATTTGTCGGTAAAAACGTGTCAAAAAGATAATTAACACAATTATTGCAAATATCAAACTCGACGAGGCAATAAAGACGAAGATGCTTAGACTTCTACTGAATCTGCAACTAGGAATTTCCACCACAATTAAACTCAACAATGCGATTACCTTGAGGAAGCAAGCAAATAAAATTAATTGATAAATCAAAATGAATTGAACAACAAACTTACGAATTGACAAATTCGGACCAAACCAAATTTGGTGGAAATGAATTCGGTATCGAAGAATGACTCTTCTGTGGAGTATGTTATTTCTGCCATGTTACCGATTAGAGTCTGTTGAGATAAAACCAGGAAAATGTCAGTTAGAGCAAGTTAGATCTGCACATCAAATGGTTCATAGTGAACACGCTAGTTTGAACGATGCGGCATTGCTTTCCCTAATAAGGTAATGCCGTCAAACTTGATTCTGTTTACTTTTGAAGCCATTGGCTAACATGATTATGTTGAAGCTCTTTGTGAGGTTACACACACACAACACTCTCTTACCTGTTTGCACCGATTCTGAAACCTTAGGTGAGAATATTTGGTGATCACAAAGCTTGACTTACGACCTGTGCTGGCAAGAGGCGAACGACTTTTGCAGTTAGCTCACACTAGATGCTATGAATTGGCGTGGTTGCTGGGTGTGGGGCAAGAAGGAACCACCATAGAAAGACACCATTTATTATTTAACACAAGAGGGAGTGAGTTCGGTGCAGGCACTGAAAGATATCATTCTGGCGAGGTTAGTCTAAACAATCCACCAAGTTGCCTCTAGTCTAGGTTTATTATTAGAACACATTAGCACGGTTTGCCACTTTGGTTTAGCGCCTTCGATCGACGTTTGCAAGATTCGATAACTTGCGCGCTTGGGTACAAACAAGCATGTAAGCAATTCTCAGGCTTGTTTGATTCGAAAATAGCTAGACAAAATCCAGTTGCAAGTGTCCCTTGTGCGATTCTCCAGCAGTGAACTGATTTAGAGTGGTTCCGCATCTATTTAAATTGAAACGTTTTGATATGACCAGTGACGGTACACTAGCGTCCAAACTCTCGATATTACAAATTCAAATATAATAAAAGTTTGGGGATTCGTGTGCCTGACTCGTGGCAAATTATTAGCACGTTGACCATCCGCAAGTGTCACTTAGGTCATGTGCCATCATTAGTGCCATCCTTGGTCAAATCGCATATGGTTCATGTCATAACGACCAAAGCCCAGAATAGAATAGAACAGCTTTTACAGTAAATCACAGTCACGAGTTAGTTACACTCGAGTTAGCAATACACATTGCCATCGTAGTCAAAAGCATTTCAAATGGTCTACAAGTAAGTGGCACGCGAGCACGTGCAAACTCGTCTGGCTCTAGAGACGTTCTATGACACTGTCATTGACAGTCTTAGTTACTGATCAGTTGAGAAGTCTGCCACGCATCCGGCATGATCTTGCTATATATTCATTAAAAAGTAAGGCAACAAAATCAAGTTAAACAACTTGATTGATGAATAAATGAACGCTTTTATTAAATTGCATAAAATATAATATAAAATGTAGACACAACATGAAGAGAACAAAATGATGTAAAGTTTAGAGCCAAGTTTAGAGTTCGGTGGGACTAGAAAGTAACTCAGAACCACGGGTGAGTATTTGTGAGGACATGTGGGCAATTAGGTGCCATTCAGTCATTGGTCGAACTGTGAAGTTTCATTTAACTCGTGACACTTGCAACTTGAAGTAGACTAACATTCGAGTCATTTGAGAAATGGTCGATGGACAAGCTGTCACACTTCAGTGCTTGTTGGTCAAAGGAGTCGCTATCTTTGAAACGAACCAAACTGCGATGTAGACGCATACAAGACGATTCTTCGTGCTTGTAAAGATAGCTTTTCAAGGCAAAGGCTTTTCCACATCGTTGACATATGTAAGGTTTGGTCAGAGAATGAGTCTGCACGTGAGCTCGAAGATTGCTGTGGACAAACGATTCAATTAATCGAGTACAGAGATCAGAGCATTACTTGCCTCTTGTCTGCAAATGCCTTCGCACAGATATGACATTTAAAAGGCTTTTCTCCTGAAATTGTCGAAATGTGTGAGTGTGTGAGTTCATTACGAAAACAAACTGACCTGTATGAGTTCGAATATGGCCTTGTAGAAGCCAGGGTCTACTGAAACATTTTCCACAGTAATGACACTGGCATCCTTGTGTGTGTGTTCGCACGTGCATCGAGTAAGCCGGCATGGAGACATACACCTTGTCACAGTGAGGACACTTTCGAGCTTTCTTGTCAGTGACACTTCGATGGGTTTGTCGGTGACGAGTTAAGTTGGACGAGGTGCTATACTGCTTGCCGCAGTCGGGACAGACATGTACGTCACTGGACGGGCTGGCTGGGAATGGTGTGCTCGGCGTCGATGGCGGAGTTAGACTGAGCAAGTCCTTCAACAAATGTCAACATTAGTCGGTAATCATCACAAATGTTTATTATTATACTCACTTTGTCCAACGAATCATTGAGAGACAAATCACTCTCTGGACTCCTGCAGCGAGATAATCCGCCATTGGAGTTGTCGTGCAGATCAGTGTCGACTTTTCGATAAGACTTGGTCTGCTGACTGTTTGGTTCCTTGACCAATGCACTCTTTTCTATAAAATCGAGTTGATCCTTCAATGTTTTTCGTTTGGTCTTGAATTGGTTGGATGCCTCTTTAGGTGGTGCCTCACGCCTAATGAAGCCATTGCATAATTCATCTGTACTACTGTCGCTAAGTGCAGGCGATAGTTTCGACCAAAAAGGACCCACTTTGTGGCCATTAGCCACGTGAGTTGATAATAGAGAACTTAGATCACCAAGATGAGGAACATTCAATTTGCTGTCTGAACTCTCTAAAGAAAAAAAATGTCATCATCGAAAGTTAACTGAATCTATTCATACATACCTGTAGCTTGTGAGTGAGTCTTGACTTTATCAGAATGTGGCGAGTTATAACGCCTGTTGATGAGAAACGACCTCGGCATTGTGGGCTCTCTAGAAAAGTCTTTTTGGGCGCCACAATGCGTGCATGGGGCGAATAAAGACGCTGAATCGGACAAGTGGCCCAAGTGGAAGTAACTCGAGCAAGTGTTGAATGTTCGAACGAGACACCGACTGGCAAGAACGTACTACCTCGCTACTTCGCCACCAAGACAGCACTGGCACGCGCGCACACTGCAATTCGAATTCTAGCAAAGTGGCAACTGTTGCATCTTCTATTATTATCTCCAAGTGGCTGTTGCAAATAGTTGGCTTCTTGTGAGCACAGTGCCAGAAAGCAAGAATAGTGCCCAAGCAGTGATTTATTCTGACTGGTGGCACCGAGCAATGAGCATATCACCCGATTGGCCTCTCGATGCCGACCAGACTCGCCGAGCGGACCAACTCGAACCAATGGAATCACTCGGTGGCGACTGACATTCGACCGCACAATGGTCCACCCGTCAGAGAGGATGTGTTCCTTATAAACCTTGTCTGCTCAAGTAAAGCCACAGTCCGAGGCCGATCTGTTTGTGTGGGACACATCCTGTCGCCACGATGACAAGTGGCTATTTTTAAAGTACCCATCTTCATCTCCCGCACTTGCAAGGGCTCTTCATTCGAATCCACACATTTGGCAGACGACCACAACACGATCGTCGACCATTTGCTTTACTTGCACAGGCACAGACAGTGGTCTAAGGTCGCGGTGTGGCACACGCACCGAAGCACGAGTCAACGATCCGGCCTTCGTGTTTGTATGTAGCATATGCATTGGCGAAACATGTTGCTGCTAGTAACGTAACGTTAACGTCCATTTGCTTACACCATTCTTGTAAATGGTGCATCTGGCCTTTTGGACTTCTGGTCTTTTACATGACCAGTCCACTTAAGTAAGCTTACCAACTATGACATTTCACCAAAATTTATTGACCCACCTAATGGACCAAAGTGACCAGACCAGCACTACACACTACCAATATTAGCAAGTCCAATCGAATATCGCCCAGTAGCGTAGATTGCCATTTTCCATTGATGCACACATGAATTAACTTATTTATAGACCAAATTGCGACCAGTCGAGTGCATTCCACAAGTGTTTGCGAACAGAACTGTTCGCTCAGCTCCACCACCGCCACCAGATAGATTTGGTGTGCTGCCAACTTACGAATCCGCTTGCAGAATGACGGGAATCTGTTTACAGTTGCCATCGGTGGCTGAAGTATTTTTAGGTTTGTGCCATCACTGTTCGGTGCCACAAACCACACCAGTGTCATCGATACGACTGAGCCTGCCACTTCAGTCCACTTTGAATCAACAACGCAAATATGTTGTATCAAAAAATGACATTTATTAGTTCTGTAAATTGTATTATCAATTTATGATATACATGTATTTGCTTGGTAATTCCCATTTCCCCTGTAACATGTTATTCTTCATCGTTTATCCATATCGTACACATTGCAATATGTAATATTCTTTATTTTAAAAATGCTTCAATTGATTGAATTTTGCCACTCGTGTTATGGTGTGCAAAAGCATTTCCTTCTTGTTAATGCCATTGGGAACTTCAGTGCAATCAGAACTATTAAGTATAAACTTAATATGTTAGAAAGAGTAAATTCCGGATTCGACCGACAGTGTCCGACACCTGCAAAAGTAGATAAACATTAGTAAATAATCAATTAAAGTTCCCATGTATTTTTGACATTACACTAAACTGACCTGAGCTGATAAACATTGATAAAATAATGACATCTTACACTCCAATAATAAAGACACTAGTAGCTCAAATCATTCGAATACAAATGTGACAATAATTAAATAGATCAAACTCATTAAATTTCTATCAATTATAATAATTAAATCCGAATACACTGTTTTGAGTGAAAAGTATAAAAGATCAATGACTCATTCATTACATTCCAATGGTGTCATCAAATAACTGTGGCAGAATTGTTTTGACTGCCATCTTGTGAAATTGCACGAAACAAATCACACATGTAACAGTTACAAGTGTGAAAAA
Source organism: Rhizoglyphus robini (assembly GCA_023373905.1). Lineage (NCBI taxonomy): Eukaryota > Metazoa > Arthropoda > Arachnida > Sarcoptiformes > Acaridae > Rhizoglyphus > Rhizoglyphus robini. Next base: position 2,707,535 of record JAKIJQ010000007.1, on the reverse strand, counting down.
GGTTTCAAATGTACTGTCATTAATATCATTAAACTAACCTAATGCTGCAGCGAATTAGAACGTATTATATTTTGTGATCTATCAGTCTGATAGTATCAGATAACAACTATTACATTGCATAATTCGTCATGGAAACTAAAAGAGACTCAGTCATTACAAAGTAACAGCATCGCAATATTGCATTTTAGATCACCAGATGTCACCATAATTTCATAAGATTCAAGATGTTTCCTCTTTTCTTTACATAAACTTAAATTGAAATGACAGTTTAAAACTTGTAAGTTGCAAGTTGACAGAATCCACTGAATTGAATACATTGATGAGTGTGTCAAGTCTCATTTTTGTAGTTGATAACATTGTTAACCTCTGCATAGTGTGCATTATTTGTACCAAGTCTGAACAGCAGTGATCCACTACAATCGAATCGACTACTTTTGGAATCCAGTGACTAGATTCTTGTGGACAAGTTGTTTGCAAATGAGAGGTGTATTATTGTATTGTTATTAGCGTGGTTTGGCCAACCGAGTCCATGCCATCGCCTCAATGGACATTATTCTGCAGTGAACAAGACAAGCGTCCTGATGGGAGCCCGTAGTGTCCGCACAGAAGGGCATGTGTGTCGGCAAGGCATCCATCAAGCAAGCAACACTAATGGAGTTACCTTGAAATAATTTGCAACTTTCTTGTTCCACTTGTGTTTCTCTTGCAAGTGAAAGTGTTCACGTTGCACTAGACCGATTAGTGGCATGACAAGTCGTAACAGCAGTCAGTACAATGTTTGCGGCACTTAGTTTACATAACTTGTTTGTGAGCTAGCTAAAAAAGCACTAAAGAAATGCTCGAAATGGAAAAAAGAGGTTAAGAATAAACTGACCGAACTGAAGGAACAACATCGAACCAACAGTGAAATGACACGAACCACTACCGAGTCGATTCGCCACTCCAATGACACAATCGAATGGTAAAGCCGACCAGGATGTCTACTGTCAGTGTACACAGCTCAATTGAATGGCACAATCGGCTCTGGAGCTGTCTGTTCACTGCTCATCCTTTTGCTGCTTGGGAATAGACCAATTTGTGGCCTCGAACTGTCCATTTCGTGGCCCACAAAGCAGTGCATTGTTTCAGTCATTCGGTGAATGTCGCAGAATTGGCTTAACTCGGTGACCATTGTTAGTTCTATTTCGAAGTGTACTAATTGCACTTGAACTCGATCAATCGATCAGGTGACAAGTGTTGGTTGTGTTCTCTACGATCGAGCTCCCTCCTTGCTGTGACTATTGCAATGTCTACGAGCGCACGTCCAAATTGTCACACGAGCTAATTAACTTGCCTAAATCGAGTTCGATTCGAGTGCCAATTTTGCCGCAAATGGACACGTCAAAATGAACTAATTTCGATATCTGCCTGAACACTACCGAAATGCGATAGCAAGGTCACTCCGGCACTATTGCAGTCCACTGCAGTCGGTCGCCCAGTGCTGTCTGCTAGATTAGGCCGACCATTTGATTATGGCTAATCTGAATCGACAGTGGTCTAAACTGCAACCACCACAAGATCGATAGTTTGCATAGTGTATTGTTTGCATTGTCGATATTGAGTCTGTTGTGACACAACTTGTGACAATTCTGACAACAATATAACTCACAAACAAGTGACATTTGTTCAGGTAAGTTTATTCTCTGACAAGGCACTGCATTCAATGTGCACTCTACGCCAAAACAATACACTTGACCATATTGTGCTACCGTGCTACTTGCTCCATGTTAGTGATGTCGCACTGAGTGTCGCTTATAACATATCGAAACACTTACAGAAAGTGACAAGAACTGAGAAGAGAAGAGAAAGAATCATAGCATTAAAGTGATTGCTAGTGTAAATTGTCCACTAGTCCAGGACTGCAGAAGTATTGTCCTTTAGGTCTACTCAGTTTAGTGCATTAATGACATGACACGATGGAACACGTGTCGGCGAGCGAAGATGATTAAGCAAGACCATTCATTGGTGACTATTGACCAGAATGACACCAATCGAAGCGTAATTTATTGCAACATGGCACTGTCACTGTGTCGTTGCACTAAAGCGGCAATTAAACTCGACTTAGCCACGTGCTATTATCGCATGGAATGACTTGGAATAGCTTGGAATGGCTTGGAATGGCCACCGAGTGACTAGAATCGATTCCAAATATAATTCGCTTAATTCAATTAAGACAAGACACCAATCTACCTGTCTCGCGTGCCCAGTTTGGCTAGATCCAAGGCGCACTTGCACTTTGCATTACTACGGGAGCAATTTAATTTCATTACTTCGAGGACGGCACAGGACTGAATGGACTGAATGGCTCTCTGTCTCTCTCCTGCTTTATCCACAGTTGACCTCTTTCTTTGGGCGAGTGAAAGAGAAAGTGACACAGTAACCTCAAACTTCGAAATTGTTTTCTGCCGCCATCATCATCAACAGCAGCTTGGAGTGAACTTTTGTTTTCAGCTACTTTCACTGCACGTTTATAGCGAAAGCCTGGTGAGAATAGGCACGAGTTGATTATGGTCATGATGCTCGTGCACTGGCACTGCGGTGACACGCACAACCACCGACTCGACTCACGCCAATGACCGATCAGTGATCATGGCCAGTCATCACACTTCTAACAGATTACCCATCAGTCTGGTCCAATCTGGTCACTCTCAAGTGACACATTCACAAGTGGCGTCGCTCTCCCTCAATGTCAATGGCCAATGGCCATGAAAGATTTGCATTGGCGCCATTTGTTACTGAGTTTTTTTTCGCCAATTGTGTTCACTGACCAAAGATCACTGTCATTGCCTTACTCGTATGTCGCGTGACCATTTTCTTGGCCCAAAGAGTAGAACACAAATCTAGCTGATAACTTTCCCAGTTGTCCAGAATCGAATTGCCCCTCAGTTGAACATTATTGGAGATGCTCGTGTGCATGATATTATGGTTGATTGGCTGCCCGCTGGTTAGAGCTCAATTAATTGGACAATATCAATTGAGTTTAATCGCAAACAAAGCAACAGTGCACAAAAGAGAGGCGCGTAATGAGTTTAATTTAACTTTTAGATTATCGATGCTCACCTTGAATAGTTAATGGTACTTAGTTGCATAATCGCTATCCGCAAATAGTCTTAATCAACGCTGTATATTATTACTAATGGTTCATACTATCGTTGTCTGTGCTTAATTAAATGTAACGTCCATTGCTAATACTCGAATGATTACTGCTTGTCTACCTCCATTGATTAATAGCCACTTTCGAGTGCAATTCTACAAGACTCGTTCCACAGAGTCCATCTGTCATCCAAATCGAGACCATTCACTCACACTTGGACTGGTGCACTATGTCACTAAAGCAGTGGTCAAGAGAATGACTGTCACTCGATTCCTGCCTCGTGCACTTCCTTGTTTCATCAGTTAAGCTGTGTGATATGTCCGATATTCCAGCACAGAGTCACGTGAGATAAAGCAACATTTGATGCAAAGGCACACAAGTGACCTATACCTTCACTGCACTGAGCACATCGTGCCGAGTATTGCCCTTCTCAGAGGAAAGTTTTTATCACAGACCGAGTTTGCAATTGGCAAGTGCCACAACCTGTATGGTTAAATCTCGAGTGAGACACACACCAAAATGGTGCGTTGGTGCCGATTGGTTTGGAATGAGTTCGGTATGACGACGTACTAGTGCTCACATTGGTCACCAATCGGCACCACGTATGCTCACTGGTGTATGATCGCAATGCTCGGCATAATGCACACAATTACTATCACAACAGACCGTGTCACTATCGGGCCAATGTGATAAGGCACCACAGCACCATCGACCATTGGTGCGCTCATTTGGCAGTGTCGTTTGGTGCTGAAAATGGCTGCCTCAGCCATCTCACTAACGGGCACTGATGACGAACCATTGGTCGGCCCATTTCGATTGCTTTTCTCGGCATCGAACGTGGCCAATCAACCAATCGAACCATTCAAACACGACCTAGCATGTGTTGAGTCCACTAATTATACTCATTGATTAATTTCTTCAATCCACAGATTTGTCCAAATTACAATTAGACAAACATTCTAAATATTAATTCATATTCTTTGTGGTGAAACAGTAGTCCGAATAAAGTGACATTATAATTAGACCTGACGGATAGTGCCGAATTAAATTGCCTCTTGTACAATTGCGGTTCGATCCAGGTAAGTTTGTGCAAGTGCATGCCGCGAATGTAGAGGAAAGGAACACTCGATAGAAATATCTCGCAAAGATTTGCATGCACAAGCGCTCGAATTGAATGGTTAGTTGTGCCTATCGTGATGTGGAGTGGGATGTGTGTCAAGGCAAGTGTTATATGATCAATTACTGACTAGTGAGACTGCCACACGGCAAACCATTGCTCCCACAGCTGTGAGGTGCATCACAAAGAAGAAGAGGTAACAAGCCAAGTGGTCTTCATTCGTCTCCAATCCATCCCATCACCACTGACATCGTCGGCCGACCACAATAGAGCAGCGATAGTTTGATGTGACGAGATTGACGAGCCTGACAGTAACCATGAGACTCAAGACAGCGGTAACTTGTCCTCAGGAATTGTCTTGCCGAGTCAACACCAACATTTACTGGTTAGAGGCAGTGCTTGCCTTACACTAATTAATTTAATCGATTAGTGTATCGCTACTTGTCTTGGTGTATAGTCACAAGCATGAGCCATTGTGCACTTGCAAAGAAACATTACTACATTGGGTTAGACCCTTCCGAGAGAATCAATTGAAGAAAGAAATGAATCATCTCGATAAGATATCAACACATCATATGCCAAGATGTGTTTGATTACTAATGATGCAAGTGAAACCCACCGTAGTCACCTGACTCGAGATTGCCATTGGTTGCGTCACTGAGCCACAATTCAACGATTGAGCACTAGAATGCAATCGGAATAAGACAAGAAAGCAAAGACAAATGCAATAAAGTAGAAGAGACATAATAGAAAACATAAATGTTTATTTAAATAGGCATCAATCATTATCATCGAAACGATGGACATGGTCAGTGTGAACCGAACAATGGAGAGGTCAATAAAGCTGGTCAGGTGAATGGCCATGTCCAATGTCAAGTCTATGCTAACGTGACAATGATAAATACATAGTTTGCCTAGGAGTTCGCATGTGGGCCCCGAGGGGACAAATAAACAAATGAGATAACAGAGCAAACAAATTGTACAGAATGGGGATGAAGAATGGGTGGTGAGGGCGTGAGCTACGATTCGAACATAAATAGACGAAATGGGACGCAGTTAGTGCGAGCCGGTCTCTAGTCACAAGTTGGGCCTGGGCGCCGCCTGGGCCAGCGAAAGCTTGCCTCTTTGCTTGATCCACTCAACTTGGCTCGAGTTCACGGTCGCAGGTGAGTCAGTGTCATTAGATGCCGCCAAAGCCTTGATGACTTTCCATTTGGAGACCTTTGGCGATTTCCGAGTCGACACTTTCGGGTGGAACGCCAACAGTGGTGAGCAAACTTTTGAGAACGTTGAGCTCTTTGCACAAGGAATCGACTTTTTTGCGAAGTTGATCATTTTCACGTGCCAACTCGGACACTTTCTTTTCTGTTTCGCGACTTCTTACTTTCGCCTTTTCCCTACTCTTGCGAACGGCAATGTTATTCCGTTCTCGTCGCTTCTTATATTCATCGGTCCCTTTGTCAGCACCCTTTTTCGAATGTTTACCTCGATTTCCTTGTCGTCCTTGAGGTACTGAATTAGATCCCATGCCAAAGTGCATCTGTCGATGATGGCTGCCTTCGGAGGAGTCGAGGGCCCGACTGCTACTCACGTTGGGAATGCGAGCGTCGTTGCCATAGTTTGGTGCGAATGGACCAGAGAAGAGTGAGTTCTGACTACAACTGGTTGAGAAATCCACATCGACCTCGTGCGGTTCTTGTTTGACTAAGGAACTTGCTTCGAGACCGTAGCGATCAGTGCCTAGGGAAGGCTGCTGAGGCATTTGTGAGTGATGCTGGTACGAGGAGAAATGAGAGGAGGAATGCGGAGGGGCCGTATTGTGCAGATTGCTAACCGCACTGACTGAGGAAGCTGCTGAAGACACCGAGTGCAGGTTGTGGTGGTTTGCCAAAGGAATCCGGTTGTTGTTGTTATTGTTGTTGTTGTTGTTCCCAACTGAGCCCTTTTCGGATGCTCGCAGAAGGCTGGGAAAAATAGAGACAGATTCTTCAAGTACGCTGCTGGAGGAGGATGGGTTCGCACTAAGGTTCGTAAGTTCGTTGCCTCGAATGAATTGCTGAATCGACATGTGATCGAAGGTGAGCTCCGGAGAGTTGAGATCGGTCGGAATCACCTCCGACCCGTGCGTGGAGTGCTGCAATGCTGGTGAGGCGCACTTAGGCCCTCGGCTTGATGCCTTGCTGTCGAATGAACTATTCAGTGGAGATGTCTGCTCATAGAAGTGCGAATCCATTCCAACCATCGAGACCGGACTGCATATTAATGGCCACTCGGTGTCAAGCTCATATGAACGTTGTTGCTTGTAGGACGCCGTTGTGACCAGAATGGCTTACGGCTGCACGCTTGAAAAGCAGCAGCCGATCGATGAGGAAGAAAATTGATTGAACGGTATGACCGACTCAGGGGATAACGAAACTTGGCTAGGCCAAGTGAACTGTGGCACTCAAAGAGGCGAGCTGGGCTTATTTGTGGTCAAAGGTGGCGCGAATTGAGGGTCAAGGTGCGAATTGAGCTGAACGAATGATTGCGAATGATGCGAGTGCAGTGATGGCAGACAAGAAACAATTTAAACTGTTGGGACTGGTGACCGTGGTTAGCACATGACTGAGGTCTAGGGTTGTGTTCGGATGTGTCCGAGTTGGTCGGGAGACTATGTCGAGCGGACAGAATGGAGCGAGTTGTGAACGCGACGAGAGGAGAGAATCGATTGCTAGCGATGACTCAAACACAGACACATAAAAGCATACATAGGCTTGATGCGTACTGGAGGACTTGGCTGACTTTGTGCACGCACCGCTTGCAACTGGCATATGCAATGCGGGGCAACAGGAGAGGATTGAGCATTGAGCTTGCTGGGCGTAATGTGTAAGGCGCCAGACAAACGGAGCGCGCATGTCACAAGGTGGCACCCTTCTGTTGGCTGTCTCTATCGCCGTGGCGAGAGCATGGCGCCCGGCAGTGGAGTCGGCAGTGGTCGGGGCTAAACAAGTGCTAACGAGTTCAGGCGAGTGAGATGTGGTGTCCTTCGCCTCCACCGCACAAGCAATGCTCGGCAATGCTGGTCGTAGGACTCGTAGACGCCAGTGGGAGCGAGGGGCAGCGTCACTCTCCTCGGTGGCCTATCTCGGTGTGTCACATGTTGCTGTATCGATCTCACTCGCACTCGATCCACAGCTAATCGCTAACTAAACGATCCTTGACCCTTCCTAATTGCTGCTGTCCTCTTGTCAATGATGCCTTTCGCCTCATGCCATTCGGACTCGAGGTGAGCGGGACAAGAGTGCACCTCAGCAGGTGCCATATCGCACCAAAGCAAGGGATCCATTCTCGCCAGTGGCAGGTTACTAAGCTGCGAGGCCAGTTTGTCTCGATTATCGCTCGGTGACCAGGCCAGTCGGTGACGGCAGACAAATTGGCAGAGATCGCGCCCAGCTGCAGGCGACAATCCAATCCGGCTTGGGCTTGGGTTCGGTTCAGTCGTTGCCGGTTATGGGAGGACAGTAGCGAGTGGAAAATTTGAAGAGAGCCATCCTGTGAACCAGCATCTACCACTACACTGGAATCCGACAGACCGAGCCGAGCTGTTCATTCTCGTTTGTGCCATCTCGGCAGTACATTTCCACTGGTTCGCTTCGCATTATTTCCACTGGTTATGCCTATATGTGCCCACGGAGCATTACTTCTTTCCTGACACCAGCGAACGTTGAGTCGACTTCGCAGGCCACAGTGCAACACTGAACGGCTTGATTGATTTGCCACTCGGTCGACCTTGAGACAGGCTGGTCACAAGTGAGCACAAGTGTCACACTGCCGGTCGGCACAGACACAGCCCTGCTCCAGCCAGCCACGCCGATTGGCCTGTGGTTTGCATTGGAACCGAAACGGCCAGTGACAAAGTGCACCATCGTGTTCGAGGATCACTTCCCAGACGGTTGGTCGCGAAGACACAACACATAAGACATAAAAGGAGGCAATGACGGGCCCAGTGCAGTATCGCGTCACGATCTGCCAGAGCATCGTCATCGGAGCAATAGTGATCATCACCACAGTCGTCATAAGCACCGAGTGATTATTATTGCCATTTAAAGGGCCATTTATTGCGATTAGCATGCAGCCAATCTCGGAGAAGACCCTTCAAGAGAAACAGAAAGAAACAGACAGAGACGGCAGTGATACTTTGTATAAAGTGGAGCGCACAACTGCTAACTCATAATAAATAGCTCCGAGCAGACAACAAACCTGCGAAAGGGTTAGTGCTGATCAAGTGACTTGAGTTAGTTGAGTTACTGCCACGGAGACGATATCGCCCTGCTGAGGTCATGGTGAGGGGAGGTGGGCTTGTGTGGCTCATGCCATGCCGGTGATGCATCATCAAATGCATGCCTGTGTGAGCGAACCACTTCGGATGCACTCGCTTGCGGATGTTCGGGTTTGCATTCAACCAATGCCAAATTGCCAATTGACAAGGCTAGTCTTGACCAAAGGAACACATTTGCCCAATTCAACAGAAACTGATAGTCGAGCAACAATTTGATTGGCTTTTGTATTGCTAGACCTGAGACACACTGTTCATCACTCATTCAATAATGAACTATTTGGTTTTTGTGTTTATGCGTCACGTGTTTGAGAAGAGCAAACATATGCACAATAGAGTGTTCATACTTGATTTGTGTGGCGTTCAAGAGTAATAAGCCATAATGGGACATATTCGATTCGGACATGTACCTTTCAATTGTCAACCCTTCTAGCGAGATTATTCGAGTGACAAGCTAGCATGGCACTGCACTTGACCTTCACTTTCCGTCTAAGATTAATTAATTTGTGCTGCTTAATAATAGAATCGCATTCACTTTCTCGAATGAGCGTTAATTGAAGAAGGAGCTCCAACTAAGTTGATAGTTCAGTGTTAGCTCACCGAAGCGACCACATTCACCGACTGGTCTGACCGTGTGGCAATGATAAATCTGTCTCATCGCAATGTACATTGTACAACCAAATCTAATCGACTCTATATGTTGGACTGTTCGATTCCTCAAGGTTAACATAAACAACACACACACACACACACATCAACTGAATTGATAAGAACAGCAAAAGTATCTTGGTGATTGCAACACAGCACTGGTTGGTTGTGCCATTCGGTGCGACTCAGTCAAGAATTATTCTCAGAATTGAGGCCTAAGAAATGAGCGCAGTAGCCAGTATAGTCGAGCTGACCAACGACATCGAGAGCAAATTGACTTGAAATCAAGTCCAAATGAGCTCATTTCATCTCTCTGCAAAACGCTTGAGCAACATTTGGCCGAGAAGCCATACCGAACCATTGTAGACTTTGAATTGTTCCGAAATGCATCAACAGAACTGCGGTGCAACTGAGAGATGGTGGCACTCTTTGTGAATCAAGTCATTTCACCAGACAGGTTGTGCCATTTAGTTTGAGACCTACGAGGTCTAGTTGGTGGCTATTGCATCGCTTCTTCGCTCGGACAGCTCTCCCTACACTTCGCGGCAACTTAGTTTCAACTTGGCGTCACTAGACATTGCAATAGTCTGCTGAATGTTGTTTGCCATTGTGAGGCAAATTACTCGAGAATCGTATCTACAAACTAAGACTTAGTTACTAAGTGCTGTAGTCGGCAAATGCCGAGCAGGTGGAAGGCCACTGCCACTGATATAGAGACAGATCGCCACTTTGGAGCCTAACAAGTGAGGACTCCACTGCCAGACCGATGCTTTACGATCGGCAAAGTTCACTTACGCGCCTGGAAGGCCGCTAATTGGACTGACTAATGCTCACTGCCACTGTGGACCATTCGTTGCTTGTGTGATCGATGCCATCACTGGACCATCACTGGACCATTCTAGACTATCATTCACAGCACACGGTTCGAACTTGCAAATGGATAAAGAATCACTTGACCATTCGGTGGAGTGGCAAATTTGCGACATTTTGAAATGGCACTTTGATTGAGAGGAAGTAGTTAAAGAGTTCTCTTATTCCAAAGTGCACTTCGTCACTGAATGGTATTAAGCAGTGCAAATTGCAATGATGACTATTATTAGCCACTTTATGGGAATGTTGACTTTCGCTGGCGGTGTTAATTGGTTGGTCAGTGTTGATGGCAAACTTCAAGTGAAAGCGAATCAACTCGCCACTTTCATCTATAGAGTGATGACAAGTCCACTTGCCATTGGCAGAACTCAATTTCAATTTGCCATTAACCAAATAGATTTTTTGTGACTTATTTTCGGCAAAACTCGATTTTCAACATAATCGCTTTCCAATACAAAATACTGTGCCATTTAAATTGCATTTGGTCATTATCCGCGCACAAATGTCCAATAGGTCAATCGTGAGTGCTTCAAAAACAGAAGAATTACATTACGACATTATCTAATAATAATACCAGATTCAATATTGCAATTCAGTTTAATCGAGATTGCAATGAAGAGATACTTTACTTTGTGGTCTCTCTACTTTGCGCATCAACGCAACTTAGCACTTGAGGTGACAATTTGTGAGACATTGACCAATAGGTCAGTTCTCTCGATGGAGTAGATTGGCAGGCTAAATGGAGCTTGTAATGTTTAGACTTGCATTCGAAGCATACTGAAATGACCATTCTAGAACAATAATCATCACAGTCGCCATTAGTACAGCATGAATTAGCTAATGTAAGGTAATGCAATGTATTCAATCGCATTCCACGATCACTGAAATCAACTAAGGAACTAATCAACGATGACTTTGCACAAATTTCATCCAATGCTTGTGTCGACCGTTGTAACTAATTGATCAAACAGATAAGCCTCATAATGAAGCCTCGATTAGAATATACCTTTGAAAGTTCGCTTCAATACAATTCAATTTAAGTCACCAGTTTTGTATTAATTGTTTAATTGTTCCAAATAGATCAGTGGTTTTCAGGGCTGTTCAATCAAAGCTAACAATAGCAGATTTGTATCCCTTGATTTAACTTCGTTCGAATTGCAAATGAACATTACAATCTTTCATCGAAACGAGTGAATTAGATTGGACTGTTCATCATTGGTAGTGTGCGTGTATGGAATTAGCACTAATTGATACTATTGGGACTAATTCATCGATTGGCTAATTGGAAACATGTTATTGATTACAGCTCTAATGAATATTCAACACAAACAAATGCCACAAGTATCTATCCGTATAGCTAATAATTATATTACTAATTTGTGCCCTCCAATTCGAACTTGAACTTTACCTTTGCAAATCTACATTCGGCTCAATCATCATCAAATGGTGGCTATAACAAGGACGATTGTAGATTGTTGTGTGGCCTACAGATAAGTGAATGTTTCATTGAATAATGTCAAACGAATGTAGATCTATGAATGAAACAAATTCCGAACAGATTGATAATATAGTGTGCCAAGATTGATGAATAAACCCATTGAGGGCTTGTATTAGCTAGAATGTTTGTATACTGAAACTCGGTCACTGGGCCTGGCAGAGATTGTTCAGTTCAGTGTTGACCATCGGAATGCTAGTCACCGTGATGCACCGTGTTTGGTCAATGGCGTCAATGCGTATGCTTTGTCCGAATGGATCGAAGCAAGTGCAAACCAGTTGCTAGCGAGCAGGCCCCAACGGAGGCTAATGTACTCGAAAGGTTAGACCGATCCACGGAGTACGATGCAGAGTGAGTGGAAACTCATTTGCACCAAGCATTACTGGTGCAAACCACGACGGGCGTCACTGCCAGAGCGACCGAGAGTGCTCCGCAGAAAGTTTTAGTCGCCTGACTCGGAGGGGCCTTAGCGTACACTGAACAGCAATTCGCACCGAATCAGTTGGCCGGACAGAAAATTCCACACACTTTGCCTTTACCTCGAGAGGTTATTTCCCGAGATTTTCCTGATAGCTTTGCTTTGTACTGCCAACCAAAAACCAACATGAACTCAAGACAGACATTGTCCTAGGTGTCGAATCGTAGTGAGCAGCACGTGATGTCACTTTCCTATTTGCTGCATGCAGTGCTCAACTGTCATTGGCGTCATCAAAACGACAGTTTGGTATTGGTTGGTATTGGCTGAAACAAACCCAAAGAACCTCAAATAGTAAATGACCGAGAAGTGCCTTGTAAACGTCAATTGAACTGCACAAGTGTTCAACTATGAAATGTCTTGGTAGGCTCTAAATTGGCCTGCTGCCATTAAAGGCACAATCTTCATTAGTCGAATGTCTAATTGAGCTAAAAAGCACACCAAAGTATTCAATGATCGAGTCAGTTGTAACTTTGCAAGTAAATCAAACAAATGTTCCATTCACCTAGGCAGAAGGTGGACAAACTTTCCATTAGTCTAAAGCAAGTTCAAGTGAACGCATGAATAGTCGAAGTAAGCATGTATTATTTTGATTCAAATATTTACCAGTTGATGTCACTTTTCTCTAGTACTTTCAGTGCTTTCTTCATCTACACACTAAGATTAGTAACATTCGTGTTAAATTCAACAACATAAAAGTAGAAACTTCAGTTTGCACGAACACCCAAACTGAGCTCGACAGATTGGGCAATACTTTCGTCAATCGAATTGGGCCCGAGTGTGTGTGTGTATCCAAAACATATCGAACCTTACCAGGAACTGAGGCCAAGTGTCTAAGAATTTTATGCCGTCATGCGCTCAAACGTATATAGATGCAAATTGAAGATTCAAAAGTAAAACTATAAAAAGGAAAGTGCTTTTCACTGAGGTGTACTGAGCGCGCTGTACACTCCCTAACGAGCTCATTCGGTGGCACAACCAACCAATGCGGACTTTTTATAAATCCATTGCACACCACTAAGGATAGAAAGATAAATCCAAACTGATAATTAAAAATCGGTAGCGAACAGGCAAACCAAAGAAAAGATTTGAAAACTTGTATCTAGGAAAAAACCTATGCCCGATACTCGATACACATAGACTAAAGCGCATAATGTAAAATGGCGATTAACAAAATTAACAAAACGCTAAAACAGATGATCAAAACTAGTAAATAATGTTCCACTGAAGGTCAAAATATATAAAGTAATTCAAGAAGAAATATAAACGAGATTGAAAGTGGAAACATTTGGCATGGATAAAATGTTCAGTATTTACAAACCGAACAGTAACGCCATCTATTGCCAAGAATTCAAAACTAACAAATCAAAATCGAGAATAATGAAATGTAATAGAAACATTTATATAGAATTCAATTTAAAGTTAACTGTAATATTATTATAAGCAGTTTTAATAAAAAATTATTTCATAAATAAATAAATCAATTTATATAAGACGATTAAGAGGATATCAATAAGATGTGCCCGATAATGTGTGGTGACATTGTATTCTTTACTAAAAAATATTTGTTAGTAACACATACGGTATCGCCATCTAGTTGATTTATTAACAAATATATTTTTAAATTCTCGGAATTTTACTAAATAGAGCTATTTATAAAGCAAATTGACCTATTTGACCGTTGTGTATAATAAATGACAACTTACTATTAATCAAGAATAGATGCAAATAAAAGCAAGAATTAACGAATCTTGAATAAATATGAAAGCGTAACATAGAAATGGCACTTTGGGCTTTTAGCAGAATTAAATGGAAAGCACTGATCAGCACAACACAAGAGAGGCCATAAAGCACTGAAACATTCAATATTCAGTTTAGTTTTATCAGAGGCAGAATAAAAACAGACACATGAAAAAATCACAATTGATCAAGTAAAAAATCACGAAGAAATAAATGAACACGAATGAAATAGAGAAAATTCTTGAATCTTGAATTCGTTTGATGGAATAAAGTGAAGTTTCTTGAATGTAGCAAACTATTCTGCGCGTCTAAAGACACGAATGACTTTAAGACCAATTAGTAGATGCCTTCACTGGAGGGTCGAGCAGAATCGAATGAAGACAAGTGCACTGTGAACATGGTCCCTTTGGTGTGTAAGGCTTGGGTTGCTTGTTTGTAATGACAATTCTCGTTCACTTCCAGAACGGCCCGCATCATCATCATCAGGAGCGCGCGGTCGTCAACAACAGCAACAACAGTTTTAAGCAGTATTATTTGTTCGCTCCAGTGCCAAGTGCTTCGAGCAAAGTAAATGTTTTTCTCGATTATTATTTGGTCGGAACGCACACATGTCGAGGGCGGAGTAACTTGGTCGAATCGTCATCAGACAAACAAACAAACATTATGGGCAAGCTCAGTCGGTTCAACCAAGTCGAAGAGTGCAGCTTGCTAATGTCTCTACAGCCGACCGGGGTCCATTAGCGCAGGGGGGACTGATGGCTCTATTTAGCTTGTTCACTGCTCCAACGGTGGCTCGCGAACCAGGCTCTTTGCTATATCAAATCCAAGGTGAGGTGAGTCCATTCTCGTGAAGGGTCGATAAGCAGGAAGGACATCTGCCCCACTGACAATTGTGAGCGGGTTGAAGCTGCAGCTATACTGCAGCCCGGCCACTTGCCGTCCAGGGTTGCCTGCCTGACTTGTTTGTCCTAGGTAGAATGTGCTGCAAACTGTCAAGGCTTCCACTTGGCATGTGTCGATTCGAATAACTTTCCTTCTAGTATAGGGCCTTTACATAGTTCATTACACATCTTGACCTCGCGAAACGAGAGCATTCTGATTTTCAGGTAGACACACTATGGCAGTTTAAATTTTCCAAACGGAAAGAACCAAAACGAAATCACCCTCACATTAGGTATTCTGCAAAGCAACTCGGGCAAATTCACTATTTCTAAGCGAATAACTGTATCGCTGACATAGACATTTTATAAACATTGTCAATTTTATTGACAAATAATATTTCATATCAATAATTTGTTTCATTGAAAAATTCGCCTCAGGTTCATTTAACTTAATCTTGGAATCATTTCTATTACTCCAAAGAGAATATTCTTATAAGATCCTATTTTCCTCGCCATTAATGGCTGAAGCACTCAATGGGAATTTGTGAGCCGGTCACTTGTATATTTTCAAAAATCTCGATAGAGTAATTACAAGAACAAGCTTGACACATAACTAAGGCTTGGTCAAGTATCATCAAAATGGTTGCGTTTGTTGAAAATCATATAATTTGTTCAGATTATTGTGATTATCTAATCAGTGAGGTTAGTCACTCAGTTTTATTCAGCTTTATTTATTCATGAATGATCATTCAGTCCTGTGTCTGCTGCTAACTCAAGCAACTGTCACTGTTTTGACTTGATGCAATTACATGTAACCGCCTTTATGAATGGCCATGGTAGTCCGCCAATCAACTCACAAGTTGTCAGCACGTGAAAGCAATCTCGGTGCTTTTGATTTCAGTTCAATTGAATCAGTTGTATTCTTATGAATGGTGATCGTTTTGATTGTCAGTGAGAATGTCTATGGAAAACATTATTGATTTGGCCCGATATGACAATCCCTTATCGTTGTCTCGGTCTTCGAGTGTACCAAGTTCGCAAGTGGCTCATAATTCCGTGTATTTCTCAACTAATTGCAACCATCTCTCAGGTATGTTTTTGAAATATTGTTTGTATTGTTTTAATTGAATCGTTTTATTTTAGCTAAATTTGTTTGGAATATAAATGGCACGATTTTGGAGATTTATAGTTTCGATCATAAATGCAATAACCGGTTGATTGGCATGTTTGACTTTGGTCAAATTTATAATGATCAATCCATTGCCATATCATATGTCACTCGATTAGTGGATCGTTTTGAAGTAACTTCAAAATTTCGACATCCTTATAAGTTGATAGTCATCCTCAGTTTATCCAATGACAAGAGCTATGTTTGCATCGTCGATGTTCGCCTCAACAGTGTTATCAACACCATTGAGTTTCCATTCAATATTACTTGCGCTGAAGTTATTTTAAGCGGCACTCCAACTAATGCCGATAAGTGGCCACTGGTTCGGGAACTTATTTGCATGAATGGAATCTTGGCTGTTGGATGTGATGGTGGTTTGGTGTTTTTTATTGACCTCATCTTGGACTCTTATTCTCCAATCCCTCTTATACCAAAGCAGATCTCAACCTTCACATGCAACAGTGCTCACATAGATTTACAAAATAAACGACGTACGGCTATTTTTCACAATCAAGTCATATGCATACCTTTAAACACTGATGCCAAGAACAAAGGCAAATTTAATTACCGAGCTAACGATGGAACCATTCTTGCTTCGTTTCCTGCCCATCATATTTACGTTACAGCTTTAAATTTTGTGCCTCAATTGGCAATGGTTTGTGTTGGTTATAATTTCGGTGGTTTCCATCTTTACAATCTTAATTCTTTCAAACTCGACTGCAGCTGTGGCGTTGAATCAGATTTATTACCTGTCGTATCATTTGCTTTTCAAGCTCCTGAGAATGATCCCAAAAATTATTCATATCTTTGGATTGTTAGGGGATTTTGTAAAACTCCCAACCTTGAAGAAACTCCACAAAAATCTTGCTCCACGGCTTTCTTATATTTGCTTTGCTACGAAAACAAAGAATACATCAATACATACGGCATTTTGTTCACCAAATTCAAGTTATGCGTCTGTAAATTTGAGTTTCCTTTAACAGTAAATCCATACGATAAGAATTCGCATTTGCACTCGAGCAGTAAATTACTGGATATGTTTACTATTCATCAAGTATCATCTCTCAAAATTAACGATGACGAAGTCTCTCCAATTGATTATAATTTATTCTTTGTTGCATGGCAAGCGCAAACAGAAAACGAGAAACGAAATGTCTATTTCTTTTTGTTCGATTTGAATCAATGGTACAAAACTCAAATGCCCAAATGTTTTTGTGTTGATGATGAGAATTTATGTCCTTTCGTTTCTATTTATTCTATGAATTCATTGGCCAAGTCATTTTCACCTGAATCGATTCAAGCTATATACTTCCATAACAATTCTCTAAGCAAATTTTGTTCAAATTTATTCTACCTGGACATTCACTCTTATCCTGCATCTTTGTCCTTTAATGTGACTGTTGCTTCACAGTCAAAAATGTGTAATGTTTTCTACCAAGGTTTTCAAAAACAATTGCTCAGTCAATTCCGTAAAATTGGCCCCAATTTTCTTGTGGATCCTGAAGATATCGTCACAAAGTGTTTTCAGTATGGCCTTATTTCACCAGATTATTTCAATATTGTCAATGATCCTTCAAACGAAATTGTTACAAAAAGAGAATTATTATTGAACATTGCTCTGGAAAATAGTTTGATTCCATTTTTAATCAACACAATCAAAGAATGGTCTTCCGGAGAATTGACGAATTTAGGCTGTGACCTGAAACATATTTTGGATTGGACTTGGAAAAAAGTAACTCATATTAAAAGTTCTATTGATGCATTGACAAAGCCATTATTTGATTTTTCTGGATGCAACATTTCACAGCAAGATATCGCTAAATTGATGTCACACGAAACAGATCTTGCTTCTCTTTCTGTTTTATTGAAACAGCTTCCAGTGCATGCAACTGTTCTAACGAAACAAGGACTAGAACAACTTATGGCTAGAAGCGAAATTGTTCAACTTATTCGCAGCTATTTAAAGATTATTCTTTTATTCGAGGAATTTAATTTGTTACCCGAACGAGATGTTAACAATCAAATAGGCGAAACTGTTACTTATCCATTTGAAAATTTATCCAGATTTTACGCAAAAAGAAGGAAAGACTTTATTTCTATTCAACCAATGTTGTTCAAAAATAAAGACGTTCTTTTGATTGACACAATCGTACGTCAATTGAATTCGCAAAAGTCTTTATGGCAACACAAACCTGATTCAGATAAATTCCAATGTCTCTACCCTCCTCCAAATCTTCATTCTTTAATTCGTATTTTCCTGGTTGATTCTGTTCCCCGAATTTACAAAGAATCTATCCTCATTTATTTTCTCTTTGATCTTAGCCAATCTTCAGTTGAACATCAACTATTTATTGGACAGAAAATTGAGTATTTTATATCTTCTTTGAGCATCAATCCAGGTATTCGATATTTCATTCGCGGCCTTTGGTGTTTAGATCACCAGAATTACGATTCTGCATTGAAATGCTTGACACATCCTATTGTAATATCTTCGTTGAGCAGCTTCAAAATTGACATTACAATGTTCAATGAATTAATGCAACGCATAGTGGAGTTGTTTCTGTTCAAGAATGAATTCAAAAGCGCATTAATCTTCACACAATGCAATAGTCACTTTCTTATTGATAGCGAACAGAATGAAAGCCTTTACATTCAAATGTTGATTCTTAATAACAACTTGACAGGCGCCATTGAATTTCAAAGACAACGACGAAGCATATCCAATTCGTATCAAATCTTATGGAGACTATTTTTTGTATCAGAAAAGAACAATTGTCTTGTCAATATTTGTCGAATCCCTCTAGATGACTTCGAAGAGAATGTTTTCACCGAATTTCTTCTTGCTTCTGTACATCCGAAAGCGAAACAGATTTTGATTCTTTATTTTATTCTAAACAACAAGTTATTGGATGCTTTTAATATTGTGAAAGAATTTGAACATGAACTGGATTTGTCACAAGAACAAAACAAACGAATCGTTGATTTAGCTGAGGCCTACTCTTCACGAATTCCTCTTTGTTTGGTCAGTTTGGCAGATGAAATAACTACCATTTTAACGAAAAATTGCGAATCCGATGCAAACAGTTTAATAATGACCAAATCTACTGACCAGACTACATTGAAAATAAACCCAAAGCAACGTAACATAAAAAAGATATCTTCTGCTCTCTCTATCGAGAAGGTGCTCGAAATGAACGAGTCACAATTCAAACCACAAATGAATAGGTTTGTTTTGCATTATTATATTCTATTTTTAAATAATTTTTTTACAGCATTCAATCTCCAACTAGAAATGACAGAAGACGATCTGTGTACTTATCGCCGAGTGTGTCACGGATGCAATTCAAAGCCAAAAAGCAAAATGGCATAAAGGATTTATTTACGGTTTTGAAAACACCAGACGTTATACGAAAAATGGATATTTCTAGCCACTTGGAACCTTTCTCAGATTCTCCCAAAAAGCCATCCATTTTAAAGCATTATGTTAACGATGATAGTGAATCCGATCGACACTCAACAATGTCCGACAACAGTAAATTGAAAGTTTCGTTTTCTATAAGTAAATCGAAGGTTGATTCTCGAAACAATTACAAAGCAGATTGTCCTTTGACAACTTCTATTGAGATTTCTTGTGAAGATAATCCAGTCCCAATACAGGTTCCAAAAACTTTAGAAGAAATAAATCCTGACTTTTCTGAATTCGACGATGACCCCGACGACGATTCTTCAAAGCCAAGGTGAATATCTGCAAGTCAAAAATGTTGTCTTATTTTATCATTGGTTTCAGATCACGCTTAATAACAAAAGTTATTGACACTCCAACTCATCGAATGAAGTTGAGAAGTAAAAAACCTTGACTCATTTATTAAATTTATTTAGATTGTAAGTTTATATGCATTTACTCGCCATCAATGAATTTGTAAATTTTGCACTGCAACCCAAATATCTTGTTGCATGTATATTATTTATTTAAATAAATATTAATTACACTGTTTGCCTTTATTTAAAAATTGTTAAATACTAAGAGCAAAAATGTTTAAAGACGCAAAATAAAGATCCACGTAATAGCAACAAGTTGATAACAGACCGAGAAATATAGATCTTAAATGTTGGTGTGATTTTCTTCGTTGGTTGTAGGAGAAGGGTTGACGGAAACAGCTTCACTTTTGCACTTTGCTAAACTTTCTTCTAACTCTGTGTTTTTCTCTTTGAGCTCTTTTAACTGTTGTTGTAAATAATATACAGTGTTTTGAAATCCTTCAATATCTTCTTCCATTTCCATAAGAACTTCTTCAATTTCTAATAAATAATAATAATAATATGAACTGTAAATTATGCAATTATTGTTTATTTTAAATAAGTACCCGATTGGCTTTTCTTTAACTCTTCAGAGTATTTTTTGTGCATTGCAAGTCCGCCTTCAAGTTTAGCTATTTTTCCTGAAGAAATCATTTTCCCTAATTCTTCATTTTCTTGATGCAGTTGACGACATTTAGACATCAAACGTTTACCAGTAACACTATGACATAATAATCATTAATATAAAAACATTTTGATTTAAATCTACGCACCTGTCAGATGTAAATTTCCAAGCATTTAATTCGCTTTGCATTTCATCAACTCGTGATTTAGCAACATCGACTTCTTTTTTCATTTGTTCAAACATATAATTTAGTGCAGGGTCTAGCAGATACGATTCTAGTTGTGTATTTGTTGGAAATCTCAACTGTTTTAGAGCTTCAATTTGTGTCTGAAATAAATAAATAAATGAAATAAAAATAATCCAAATTAATTTTACCAGACACTCTTGAAGTTCTTGCTCTTTCAATGTTAATCTCATAATCAGTATATTCTCTTTACGACTTGATTCAAGTTGTTGTTGTTTTAATTTCTTTTCAAAACTACTTTGAGCTTCTTTTAGTTGTTCCAATTTGTTATTCGACTGACTAGTGTCAATTGATTCTTGTAAATGCTTAATATAGTTGTCTTTTCTTAAACAAAGATTTCTCAATTGGTCATTTGACATTTTTGACAGTTCTTCTTGACCGACAAAAACATTACTATTTTGAATCGGCTCTAAAAGTTCTTTTTCGGTTTCTTCATTAGTATCACTTAAGTTCTCCAACATATCGGATGCTTTTGAGTTATTGGACTCTCTATTTGTTTCACAGATCGTTTCGACAGTGTCCATGTTATGGCAGAACAAGTAAATGAAATGTAGCCAAAATGACTGAAATATTCAATATTCCACGTGAAAAGCGGTACAATGATCCTGTCAAGCAGGGATTGAATCAAAGTGCATCGTTTCTATTGCCACCCAAGTGAGTCACTGTCAGTTGAGTGTCAATAGTCACTCTTGCTGGTTATTTTGATCATCGAGAGTATTTCGTCATACAGTATGCAGTTGCAGCAATTTGAGCCTACAGTACAGCAAAGTGTACCTTGTTGATCCGTTTGGTCTACGTTTGTCCATTGTCCACCATACAATTCATTCTTCTCTGCTCGACCCATCTTCAAACGACACTGAGTGAACATTGACCACTTCATTTAAGCATTTCATCTGGCGAAGCGTGTCCCTCCTCAAGTCAACATTCATTCCAAGTGCATTTCGTAATTGTCCGAGTGTCATTATTTGGCCCATTACCGATTGCATTCTCTAGCTTTTGGCTTCTTGTCTGCCTTTAACCGGTATCGTTGCGTGCGACATTAAAGACCGGCATTTCTGGTACAGTTTAATGCTGCCGGACAGCCACTTTTAATAACCAACTTGCTTTCGATATGTGGCAATGCGAGTTATATAGGAGAAAACGTTTCTGTGCCACTCTCGATGTTTTCATAAAAGCTTGCATTTCGTCAGACTGGATGTAAAGCGGCCTATCTCTCCTCTGCCTCTGCCTCTCAATGTCGGCATCAACAGCTCCCTAATATCAAACCCTCACTCGCACGAATCAAAATAATATTACAACATACTCCACGGGCAGCATATAGTGCTCGGCATAAGAAGATACCGCATAACCGCATGCCGTATAACTACACAAGTGTATGTGTGCTATGTTGTTTTGTGAATGTATATGTGTGTACATTTCATAATATTCTTTCGCTTGTTTTGTGCATTACAATTTATACAACGATTTACTGGAAAGCAGTGTTGAGAGGATTTGCTTGTTTGATTTGGAATTTTGATTTAGAACCATTTTCTTCTGGCCAAACTTCAACTCCCCAGGTCTCAGCTATAGTTTTCGCCTTGGTAACCCTCCGTTGACCAGTGAAAGTACTCACTTGACAGTGCACAATTGTTTTCCCGAGTGGGTATAGCTAATACCAAACCATTTGCATCATTGTTCAAATAAGGCTACTGCTGCAGTACTGTGGCATTTGGCCCATCTGAACATGTAATGAACCTATTTTCTTTTGGCACAGGTATGATGCTTTATCTTATTGCTTTATTTAAAGATTAAGATTGCTAAATTCTTCTATTTTATTGACACAGACTTGATCACTTCTGATTGATTGATTTCTTACTCGCAATCATTTTGAACGAAAAAAGCTTATTTATACGTGCAATAAATTGTTTAAATCGTCTCTAATGAGTCCGATAACAAAGAAACTAATGATTGATAAAAGTGAAGCACTGAATCTGTCAGCTGATGCCCTCAAAAGAGAGGAACTGTTGGCATCCAGCACAAGTGACAATGCATCTAACTCCTCTTCAAACTGTGTTCAGGGTAAGCCTGTGTCTTCATCAAGTAGACAATATGGCCGAGTCAACCGAATCGTGCTTGATAAAAACAGCGATGAATACAAAAAGCGGCGCGAGCGCAATAATATGGCGGTTAAAAAGTCGCGTAATAAGTCGAAAGCTCGAACCCAACAAACTATGCATCGTGTTAATGAGCTGAAAGAAGAAAACGAAAAGTTAGAAACTAAAGTGAAAATTTTGTCGAAAGAGCTGAGCTTTTTGAAAGACCTCTTTCTGGCACATGCTGGATCAGCGCATAACGGTCAAATTGATTTAAATCAACACGGATCTCACGAAGCTGTCAACGTTGGCATCAATGGCCCAATCAACTCTAATATCATCAGCTCTACGGGTTTGAACAGTAATACAATTGATTGCAACAATTTAACTATCCAAGATGGAAAAGCGAGCAAGTCTTCCGGCAACATAAAGTAACACCTGCAACATCATTCAATTATTGCGCATGAAATTTTTGCCATTATTGGCCAAAATATGGATAATGTTCCCATATTTTTTTATTAATGGATTTAATATTCATGTTAAATCAGGTTAATATTATTTCTTCGTTTATTTTTATTTTTTCATTACGATTATTACTCACGAATTGACCTTGATGACAATATACTTTTCAATATCGACACGAGCCATTAAGAAAAGGATTGATCCAATCAAACCATAAACGAATATTTCACATCTTTTATTCTGCAGCAATATAACACAGTTATAGCAAAAATTGTCACTTGCAGTTTGTAGCCGAATTACCTAAGCAGTTTCATTTTTAAAAGCCAATTAGAATTGTATGACCATTCAATTATTATTGATGTAAATTGTTTGAATATACATTAAAATAAAGCATTGACGTAATAAAATCAAGTTAATAATTTGCATTTCGGTAATTTGATTCAGATTGGTTTTTGTCATTCTCGTTAATTTTGTTATTAAGGCTCTTAATCATATTTTCATCAGCCTTAAGCATGCCAACATTTTTCCAATTGTCAAGACAGTTCGCTGCAAATATATTTGTTAATCGGATTGCATAATAGTAAAATTAATAAATACCTTTCCAAAGTCTAACTACCCCATCATCTCCAGACGAAGCCAAAATAGTGCCAGTGATATTCCAGGACACCCTCCAAACTTGTGAACCGTGATCTTCAAACGAAGCCAAAACACGAATATTGTAATTTCGCTTACTATGCGGGTTGCTTGATAATGCACTAGATGCAGAGCTAATTGTGTTGGATTCTTCTTGCTCAATGTTCAGAGAAATAATTTTAACATCTTTGGTTGTGGCAACGCCAAGTAAATCATAAGAACGACCGACATTTGGAGCAAAAGAAATATCATGAACTAGATCACTGATTCCTGGCCATGATTTATCAACAATTTTCTGCCATTCTCGTGCTTGATCGTTAAACTCATAAAAAAGAATTTTTGAACCAGATGAATTAGGAGAGCTGTCATCGCTGCCAACTGCCAACATTGGGCTATTTTGACGATAAAGAGATGGGTTCCAAGAAACAGAACTACATGCTTTTCCACAATTAATCTCATACTGAATGGACCAATGGGAAATGTTCATTACATCAGGAGCTTCGTAGATCCGTATACAACCATCAAGAGAACAAGTGGCTAGCATAAGACCAAAATGCTTGGGAGCAAACTTAATGTCAGTGACTGAAGTTCGGCTATCCACAAAACTATGTCGTTTAATCCAGACAGATTGATTTCTCTCTCCGTTATTATTGTCTGCAACTAAAATAAAATTGTTATAATGTTATAAAAGGTTATGGTACTGACAAACTACATACTCATTTCTTCCCAAACAATGGCAGTTCTGTCAAAAGAGCATGTTGCTAAAATCTGACCAAATTCGGGATGAGCCCATGTTACTTTCCACACAGAGCCGGCGTGAGTTTTCCAAGAAGCAGTGCAGTACCATAGACCTTCATCGCTAAAGTCCCAAACCTAGAAATTATTATATTAAGTTTTATTTAAGTTTTATAGTTTTGATGCTCACCTTAACGCTTTGGTCAGAAGAACAAGTAGCAAGTCGGCGACCATAATAGTCATAAGCAATGTCATGAATCAAATCCTTATGGTCCGCCTGAATACTCCGGGAAACCATGATGTCAAGCACAAACGGGGTTGAAGAATTGATTTGATCTAAACAATAATGAACAATAACGCCAATTTACATGTACATCGATCGCACATTGAGAATTGACAAGCTTGTTAGCTGCGAAACCATTTCCACTGCTATGGCCAATGGCTATTTTTACTGGAGCTTCTCACGTGTGTTTTTGTTTGGCAACTTTTGCTTCGTTTTTTTTATAGTGCTAAATTTGTACTTTTGTCTATTTTGGTTGTTACAAATGGAAAACGGTATTTATGTTTTGTTTTGATATTAATGTTAATTTAATGTTGGTATTTTTCAAGTTTTGTACTCTGGTTTGCCACAAGAAGTTTGTCAAGTAAGTAATCTGATCGGAATTGATCCAGGAATTGAACGAACCGAAGATGTCTTCAAAAATTTTGTTCAAGATAGAATTCCACGCAAAGACTTAGGCGATGACTTTAAATATAAAGTATATTCATTGTATGAGTCGATTGATCAAAATAAGCCTTCCTGGAAGAATAAAGAACCAAGCAAGCGGCTGAATTGCAAACAGAAAAAAGCTTTGTTTGACATTAAGAATGATAAATTGAAATATTCAGACTTCTTGAATATTAACAAACTCTGGCATTCTTATTTTGATTCAATTTTGTCTGAAGTAAAAACTAAAGCAGACGAGTTGAAACTTTCAAGAGCAGATTTTCATGGTGCTCTACTTGAAGTATACGCCTCGAAGAATCCATCTATAATCGGCCTTAAGGGCTTTGTTGTACAAGAATCAAAAAATACTTTTCGCATACTTAACTTTAAAAATCGTTTGCTCAGTAAGTAATTTATTTAAATAACAATTTCATTAGACTAATTTTTAATTAATTAACAGCAATACCAAAAAATGGAACAGTATTTAGTTTCGAGCATAACAATAAATCATACAGATTGAATGGATACAACATCATGATGTCAAGCTTCAATCGGTCAAAAATGAAGCCAAAGTTTAACTATATATGTGAACTATGAATATTTCTTTTTTACAAATGACTGAGTAATCAAAAATGAGAAGTAATACAATCTATTTCTTGGAGGTCGTCAATAATCTACAATGAAATAAATAAAGTAATTAATTTCAAAAATTTCTAACAAGAATTATTTATAAATGTTTACCTGTTTACTGCTGGTTCCGATTTTTTTGGCCAATTCTGCTTTTTCATTCAAGGAGAGATTTAAAAATTTGAACAACAAATCGCCATCGAGTATGTTCTTGCTTGGATTTGATAACTCCAGCCTGTGCATTTTAATCATTCGAAAAGATTTATGGTTGAGGCCGCCAATGTGCTGAATATTGGTGGTCAATAGATTCTGTAGCATAAGAAGGCGACGATATGTTTTTTCATTAATGGGTAGTAAGTAACCAATACTTCCATCCAAGGTAGCAAACATGGTCATGTGCTTACGAATATATGTCTGCTTTAAACGACTGTCCATCTCTTTTGAGGGAATGTTGCATCTGATCCGAAAAAATGAGTTCACATGTGAGCCAATGTGAAAATCAGCTCTCCGCAACAATCGCGTTCCACCGAGGCTCTCCATGGTATCGGGTTGGTAGGAATAAATGATGACGTTCTTTTCAGAATCTGAAACCACAAAACTCATTTGATTGTTGTCGATGAAATATTCACAAGAATAGACTTGCAGAGGTCTTTGATCTCGGCTGACTAACGATAATGTACGAGTTTCTTCTTGATATCGAAGCAATGAGATTGACTTGTAAACATCGCCAATAAGAATTAAATTGCGTAATGATACAGCGGTGTGGACATAAATTTGAGTGTCGATAAAGGCAATACCAATCAGTTGTGATTCCTTCAATTGCCAAATGTAGATTTTCTGGCCAATTGCAGATAAGAGATAACCTTTCACTTGGCACAATGCAGTGACAGGTCCTTTTTGTTCCTTACAGTAAACAACTTTAATTTTGTTCTTAGTCAAAGGCTTTCCAGGTTCAGGCACAACTTCGATGACATCAATGATCCAAATCCTACCGCGATTGGTTACATCTTCCCCATACGAGTAATTGGTGCCCAATGCCAGGTAGCCCTTCAAACCGGAACTTGTGCCCTCTGAAGAGAGAAGCACATTTTTCAGACAGGTCACGTGTTCCCACTCTTCCATTTGGGTAAGCGTACCAGGAATCACTTCCCAGTTCACCGGTGACAATAGTTCAAGTTCGAATTGTTCAGTGGTGCACGGAATATAGCGTGATACGCGCTCCACAATGTCATAATCTTTCTCATCACCTCCAACGCGAACAATTTTATCAACTTCGACAGGGATGCTTTTGATGATTGCGTAAGTCTTACTTTCAAGATGATAATTTATGTAATGAACTGTCTCCTTGATTGGAACTTGCCTAAAGGGCCAATAAGAATCAAAATCGAAAGAGCTTGGCAAAAGTGAGATTCGTAATTCTTCTTCTACATTGAAGTAAATAAAGCCATTGGGACAGTTGACATTGTTGAAGGGAGCGAATGAAGTAACTGCGCCGTCAACCTCCATGTTGTGAATCCTCATTTCGCCTCTTTGAGTCATGATGAACCAACAAGGGAATGGACCACACAGGAACACTCCAGAATAGCCACCGATATTGCTAAAGGGCCTCAACCAGGAGGAAGTGGAAGGCATGCTTTTATTGTTTAAACTCTCCAAATCATCCTTGTTGAAAAACATTTTCGGGTACTTGAGAAAGACATTATGCGACATATATTTTTTAAATCGAATCTTTAAATGATTCTCAACTTGGGATTCAAAATATGGAAACACTTCATAAATAAAAAGCTCTTCTTCGAAACGAGCAAACAAAAAAGGTCTTGACTGGTGCAAGCCCATACCAGTCACCATAATTTCGTTGGTTGCAGGCATTGAAGTGGTGTCCGATTGATTTTGATATGAGTGATCAGTGATTTGAATGCTGTCTACTAAGACACGAGGACCAAGGGGAAAATTCTTTACCAAGTAAACAAGTTTAAAGTCAGGCAAGTTATAAATTTCAAGAACTCCATTTTCGCGTACAAAAAATAACCAAAAAGAAGACTCTTTCTTGAAAACAGTGGCCAGTTTCATATCATCTTTTTCCTCATCTTCGTTGATTTCGTTGGCATTGTTGTTTAGAAAATAAATAGTAGAATCGCCGTAAAGTAGTTCATCTTCCTCGTCTGCAGTGATAGTAGCGGATGTCAAAGTAGACAAAGTGGATGCCAAAGGAGTTTTGACGTTTTGCTTTTTGGCAAGGTTCTTTTTCACCTTAACATTTTCTACAACTTTACTCTCGGTGCTGAAAAGTCCACTCACGTCTTTGTAAATGCAAAGAGAAGTGATCTTAGATTTAGCGTTACCAGACAGGTCTGGCTTACTAACTACCAAACGTGCCGATCCTTTGTGGGGGTCGATTTTGAGGCAAAGTAGAACAATCTGTCCATTGTTTGTCATCAGAACTGAATATGGATCTGCCAAAGAAGTGTAGCTTATTGGTGATCCGAGGTCAAGTGGAAAGTGCTGGAGTTCGTGTGTACCATCTAATAGGCGGACACTATGGGCACAAACCTGCAGAATATATCTATTGTCGCCCAAATTGCCTGTAAACACAGTTCTACTCTGTGTTATGAAGCCACTTTGGTCAAGTTCGTTAATTTCTTGTCCAATTTGAAAAACGATTGTCGAGTCTTCTTGATTTAAAATCATATATTCATGAGTGAGAACCTTTTCTTGGTCATAAAAGTTGGGACCATAAACCGTCCATGTGTCGAGACAACCAGGCAATTTAAAGCTAGTTTCTATTTGTGGTTTGATAGTGCGCTGAAGAACTGTCAATGCTCCGCTTCTATGAAAACCAGAAGTGGTAACAAATTCTACGTCGAATTCTTTACTATTAGCCAAGTTTTCACAAGTTATGTTTGGTTCTCCAAGACATATGTTTGCACAAGGACCAATGTTGGCAATTATGTCGCATAATTTGATTAAATAAGAAGTACTCTTTTCACTCGTCTCGTGTACTTTCAGTAGATGTTCATTAGCATCAGATGCAACTAGTTCTTTATTGTTGCTAAGGTCATCACTATCGTTACCAATAAGCGCTTCACTTTTGTCACTGGACTGGCCGTTGGGAACAATGTTTTCGGAATTTTCATTAACTTGTGAAACACTTGTTGACTCTAAATTTTTCTGTTCATTCTCATCTACTGGATCTAATTTTATTTTCTTTTGAGAAGAGCAATACTCATCACCATACAGATATTCATCTTCTGACTTTTCGTTTTCATCAAATCCAGGAATAGCAATTAAATTAGCCAAGCTTTGTTTAGAGTTGTAAGTAGATTTTTCTTTTAGCGAATCCGACTTGGAGTCAAGCTTCTCAAAGCAATAGAGTAGTAAGGAGTGACTTAACCGAGAGCCAAGGAAAATAAAGCCTTCTTCACATTTGCACAAAGTAGTCGGGACCACAGATGAGGCAAGACAAACAAAGTTGAATGTTCTAAGACTTCTTGTCATGTCGTTATGCAAATTGAGAACGTACAGATCACCATTGTTCAAGCCTAGCAAAATTTTATTATTCGAAATAAAACATGCTTGACAACAATCGAGGCTTAGTGTAAGACTGTCGTAGGTTTTCAAGGGAAAAGATGTATTACTATCATTGAAGCCATTCAGTGAAATGCCAAATGGAGGTAAACCTTGGTTCAAATGAATTAAAGCGTTATTTGCAAAGATGAGAACACCACCAATCGGTTTAGGCACCGGTAAGGCAGCAAAGGTGTTGAAAGGAAGGTTGTTGACTGACCAAATGTGAGGATGGACCCGTTGGTGAACATCGAGGGAAAGTGTTATCATCGACACCGTGTCTTGACGAACAGCAATTCGACCAGGCCATGTCCTTATGGGTTCGTATAGAATAAGCAAAGTTGGCTCATAATAGTTATGCAGAAATTGAATGTCCACAATATTTATTATGTTCACTCCATATTGTTCGTTGGGCAAGTCTAGCTTATATGAAGGCAAAACAGGAGACTTTTTGTTGGCAACCGAATAATTACTCGTGACTGTGGACAAAAACAATGAGCTTTCAGCCTCCTCCATCACAATGTCTTTTCGAAAAGGAATGATTATAATATTCTTGCTATATATTAACAAAGCAGCACAACGATTTTCTGGATCCACTCGAACTAGAGGCGTTTTGGAATAACTCATGTAGCCTCCTTTCATATCATCTTCTTCAAAGTAATGCATCGATATAGTTTTGAGATCGTGTGTATTCGGATCGTACTCCACAATTGATACTTTGGCGTCATTGAAAGTGAGCAAAATACAGTCTCGATTGGCTCCAGCAAACGAAACAGAATTAATTGATTCGATGTTTCCATCAAGTGAAAAGGATTGTAAACATTCGAGTTTGACATTATCTTGTATAAGACCCGCATCATTATTAACGTAATCAAAGGGTTCACTGGTAGAATATTTGCTAGAATTCGTTTTGGATGGATCTCTCAACAGGCGATACACTTTGAGTTGGTTTGCTCCAACAGTCAGCAAATTGCGCTCGTTGAAGTTATAAAAGTGACAATAGATGGAATGTTCCACTTCGGTGGCTGGATGTGTCGTCTTACAGATGGCATACATTTTGGAACGTAAACAATCTTGAACATGCCAATTTGGCCTAAAGACCTTGCTTACACAACACAATCAAAGTTTTTACTGCCGGTCAAAATAGAACCAGTCAAGCCAAATGAACAATCACATGACCATTTTATTTCTCCATTTATTCGCTAGATGGCAACCAACTGTCACGCGGGTTTTCAAATGTGCACCATCGATCGAATAAAGCACGAATGTACAAATGTAATCAAGCATAATTCAACTTCTCTCAAACATTAAAATTGACTTTTTATTACTTATTAATAATTTAATTAAAGACAATTCCGTTTAATTGTCCACATAGAACAATTGAACAAACAGATTTATTGCAAAAACCATGTGAGAAATTTCTTTATATATAAATTATTTGGATTCAACTCAAGAAAATAAATGTCGCATTTTAATTTCAATTAGAAACAAACAAAATACAATAATTACTATTAATTATACAATTTACAAGTCGTTGATAAACCTTTCATAACGATAAAGATCGAACAATTCTCGGAAATGCACTAATAATTGAGTTAGATTGTCGCCATACTTGGCAGAAACTGGAATCACCTTCAAATGAGACAAATTGTCTTGTTGCATGCTTTGAATGAAAGTTTGCAATTTATCAGCAGCATAGTCAATATCCATCTTGTTGACTATTACCGCAATAGGCCTTTTAGAAAGGTCTTTCTTGTAACACTCCAGTTCATGCATCAATACTTTCAACTGTTGATAAGGTTCATCCACGGAAATGTCGATCACATAAAAGAGGCAAACACATCTTTCAATGTGCCGCAAAAACCCAAAGCCCAAGCCTTTGTTCAAGTGAGCTTCTTCAATTAATCCCGGAAGATCAGCAATGGCAAGCTGTTCGCCGTCGTCATAATGAATGATTCCAACTGATGGTTTCAAAGTAGTAAATGGGTAATTTGCTACTTTTGGTTTAGCTCTGGAAACGGCGCTTAACAAAGTAGACTTTCCAGCATTTGGAAAGCCGACTAGACCAGCGTGGGCAATCATTTTTAGTTCCAAAATGAAATTCTTTTCTTCGCCCTTGGCACCAACTTCCGCTACTCGTGGATGGCGATTCTTATTACTTAGAAAGTAATGATTTCCTTTCCCCCCAGAACCACCTTTTGCAGCCAAGTACTTCATACCATCCTCCCCCATGTCAGCAATTAATTTTGCAGTGTTTGATTCTTTGACCAAAGTTCCGACGGGAACCTTAACGGTGATATGCCCCGCATTTGCGCCATTCATGTCTTTACGTTGTCCATTCTCACCAGGTAATCCAGTGTAACTCGATTTAATATTATTTAATGATTTTAGGTTTTTGCAAGCCTCAAACACCACGTGTCCTCCGTTCCCACCATCGCCACCACTGGGACCAGCCATTGGATTAGACCAAAGTTGAAGAAAGCAAATCATACCATCGCCACCTTTGCCTCCTTTCACTTTCACTCTCCGATAATCAATAAATTCATTATTACGAGTAAATCGGGACTTTTCTTTTTCACTGCGAAGAGGCATCGAATTAGACAGTTTTGGAAT
This sequence comes from Rhizoglyphus robini, assembly GCA_023373905.1. Classification (NCBI taxonomy): domain Eukaryota; kingdom Metazoa; phylum Arthropoda; class Arachnida; order Sarcoptiformes; family Acaridae; genus Rhizoglyphus; species Rhizoglyphus robini. The sequence continues at coordinate 2,675,614 of JAKIJQ010000007.1, read as the reverse complement.
TTTTTCATCATCTTCCAAATTGATGTCATAATTTTCAACTAATGAAAACTGTTTAAGAGAGTCTTGAATTTCAGCTGTTTCTGACTCATATCCCGACTTGAATGTCTTCTTCTGATTGGATAAATAACAAACAGCCGAATATGCAGAAGTTCTGTGTGGACCATGATGCAAAAGACTACCTTCTCGTAAGAAAAATTTTGCTAAATTTACATTTGCCAGCATTTTCCAAGCATGTCACATTGCCGCAATCATTGCCAAACATAAACATTGGTATGACTATTTCTACTCAAACTGACAATACGTGAAAATAGAGTTCGTTTACACTTTACAGCGATGAGTTGCTGAATCATTCGGCCACAGGCATACAAAGCATTTTGTTTGTGACATTTGCCTCATTACTTTTCGTATATTCTTGCTTTCTGCTGCTACACGGACCTTTTTACTTAGTTCAAGATGCCGACCGAAAACTTGGAAGAAGAAAGTTTGGCTAAGAATCCAAATCTTGAGTTAGCCCAGTCGTTTTTTCTTTTGACAATTGAAGATAATGCATCTCTTCGTCAAAAGCTATTGGATGCCATTATCGAGAATAATATGGCACCGTTTTACAAACAGGTAATTTATTAGTATTCAATTGTTTAAATTTTTAATTATTTAATTTTTAGGTTTGTGAAACCCTTAAATGGACTTTGAATGAAGAGATCTACAATAAAATGAAAGCTAAAAATGAAGAAAAGATTAAAGAATTTGATTTTACCATTGAAGATGCTGAAAAAAATTTGGGCGAAATGGAAGTTCGTGAGGCCAATTTAGCTAAGGCTGAGTATTACAGTCTTATTGGTGACAAAGAAAATGCTCTCACTGCTTTTCGCAAGACTTATGATAAAACTGTTTCTCTTGGACATCGATTAGATCTTTTGTTTCACATTATTCGAATTGGCTTATTTTATCTCGATCATAAGTTGATCTCTACGAACATCGATAAAGCCCGAGAACTTATTGAAGAAGGTGGTGACTGGGATCGGCGCAATCGTTTGCGTGTTTACCAGGGCTTCTATTGCATCACAATTCGTGATTTTAACCAAGCTTCATCTCTTTTTCTGGATACCATTTCGACTTTCACGTGTTACGAACTTTGCGACTACAAGACATTTGTCGCTTACACAGTTATTTGTGCCATGATTTCATTGCCCCGTGTGGAACTGCGCAAAAGTGTTATCAAAGGGGCAGAAATTTTGGAGGTTTTACATGGCAACCTTGAGTTGCGAGAGTATTTGTTTTCTCTCTACGATTGCAATTATGGCAAATTTTTTGAGAAACTTTGCTGGATTGAGCATTTTATGAAACGCGATCGCTTATTCCAGCCTCATTATCGTTATTACATTCGTGAAATGCGAATTCTGGCATATAATCAACTATTGGAGTCTTACCGAAGTCTCGAACTGCAGTATATGGCTAATGCTTTTGGCGTGACTGTCGCTTTCGTCGATCAAGAGCTTGCCCGTTTCATCGCAGCCGGACGGCTTCATTGCAAGATTGACAAGGTGAACGGTATCGTAGAAACGAACCGACCTGATGCGAAAAATCACCAGTACCAGTCCTGCATTAAGCATGGAGATTTGCTCTTGAACCGAATTCAAAAATTGAGCCGAGTCATTAACATTTAAGTCTCAATGTACATTTATTGGCAGAATAAATATTTTAATTAACAAACAGTACTTATTGTTATTGTTAGTGTTGATAACATTAAAGAAAAATACATTATCCATGTGGAACCACTTTGTGCAACTAGAAGTATATGCAATTGTTATGAAAAGTTATTTTCTAAATACTAAAGTTTAAAAGTTGCGTTACATAAAGATAATCTGTATCACAGTGTGATGCAATGACCAGTTGGATGATATATGAACAACAAAGAAGTTACATGAATCAACGCCTGACTTGGGGATGTGGACGGCTGCTGTGGTGATGAGAACCGGCGTTTGTTTTCTTCAGAGCCTTTAAAGCCCTGTTCACTATGTAACTATCTTTAAGCCATTGTTTTGCTTGATTTTGATCAGACTTTTCCACCGCTAAAGTGGATATCGTCGAAGCAAGGATAGCATTTATATCATAACTGTTGGAGCTTTCTACCTGGCTCACTAAGTTTATGTTTTCATTAGGGTCAATACAAGCGGCCAACAAAACTTGATTTTCTGGCGAGGTATCACTTTGTAAAATGCTTAGTTGATCACTCCCAATTATGCCTACGATTTGACCATTGTTGCTGATTAAATGAGCTGTTGGGCTTAGCTCAGCTTCGGGAATACCGCCTAATACAGTTTGCGTTCCGGTGTCAGCTAATGCAATATACTCGCACTCCTGTTCTTGCAATTGTTGTGATGAATTATCAAATTGATTTTGATTAGAGGTAACTATTGTTTCGCATAATTGAGTTGTTTCTGCCGATAAGTTCTGGTTTTGTGAATTTGGAATCAAAATATATCCGTTGGAAAATAAAAGATTTGTTGGCACTAGAACACTGACGTTAGGAATAGAAGTCAATATTTGATAGCCCACATCGTTGGGCAATATCATCTGCACCTGCTCTTGCTTTGGAACATTTGCAACGAGATTAATGTTCTGAGTTGGTAACAAAACAATTTGCGCTGTTTGAGACATATTTTGCTCTTGTATTTGAGTAGAGTTAGGCGTAGAATAAGAGACTTGTTGGTCGTCAGTTACAAGCAAATTATAGCCAATAGCATCAGTTGCATTGTCGCTGATATTTTGCCAAATGTTAGAGGTATTGTCGTTGACAGACGAATTTACTGAATTATGAACAAGTGGCTGCTGGACTATAGTGATGCCATTGTTGAGAGCGATCTGAGCATTTGTGTTTAAGATGAATTCGTTGCTAAGCTGATTCGACATATCAATGCAACAAAAAGTAAGGAGAGAAAATCGCCGATTTCAATTATCATGAGTGAGTCCGTTTCGCCAAGATGAGAATATCCACATGTACAAATAAAACGAATTCGGTCTGTAATGTAAAGCAAAATATAAAGTTTCAATAGGTCAATTGGAAGCGATCAAAACATGGTACAAGACACATTCTCCATTAAATGCGCCCAGGCAATCGTTCAATAACAATACAAGCCGTACAGTGTGAACAGTGTTGCAGCAAGCGTAGTAGCCAGCAAGCATTGGAGGCGCATTTTGGCAACAAACACGAACAGCAGGTCTAATGCTATATAGCCTTCAGATAACGAATGACGAAGCATGTGCAACACGAGGGAGAGGACCAAAACTTCATCGCCGCCGCAAGTGGAAGAAACGAGATGAGAAAGAAGTACAGGGGAGAACGAGTCGAGCTTGCCAAAGGGCAAAGCACAATGGCGAGATGCCGAGATGATACCGCCTGTTTTGGCTCGGCCTCTTTCCTCTCCTGGTTCGCTGCGCTCGTTGTTGCCCTGGTCAAGATATCTCAAGGCCCAACTATGTCCTAGCAAGTAAATATGCTTGCCTGTGGCTGCACTCACCTAGGAACTCCTATCATTGCCACCAGTGTTTCTCTGCACTGTATATGTAGCGTTAAGCCTTGCCGCTGATTGACTGCTAGGATCGCTGCTTGTAGACAATACAAAACATTATAACATCATCGAACAGTCAAAAGGTCGCTTCGACATTTTCTGGACTCTTATGCGCACCTTCCATCTATGTAGTCACATTCTCTTCCTGTGGAACTGAAACAAAGTAGCGATACGGCAAAGTGCACGCCTACCAAGTTTTGGTCGAGTGACGTATTTTACGATTGTTTGTTGAGTTTTACACTACCAGTGGGCATTATCCTCATTGCCTGCTAGATCTATTATATAACAACTTTTATTAATTGCCCAAGAAATGCTATATTTTGAGAGTGGTCTTTTTTCTGAATACATTGATGACATTCACATGGCAATAATGGTGTCAACATTGTTTACTAGCATTTATAACATGTGAACGCATATCCCCATAAACAAATTCTCGTTGATTAATCCCAGCGAAACATTCTATAAAGTGTGATTATTTAAATTTGAAATATACCAAATCTGGCCATGTCTGTTAGCTATTCATTGAGAGGTATTTGATATTTTTTATTTGTAAATATTTAACGGTTTTTTGTTTTGTTTATAGATATAGACTCATCTCTAATTGAAAGGGAAAGATCACTTTCAAGTAGAATTGATGCTATTGTTGAGAGTAATTCTTTGTTTGAAATGCCGTCCCAGATTGGTCAATATTCGCTCATCGTTGATAAAGAAAATGATACACGAAAAGTGATATTTGATGATTCCACGTTGAGCTACTTGTGGTTGCCGCCAAGAAATGAATCATTTGCTTTTGACCTAAGTGAAAGCTATGAAAAATACAAACATATCAATTGGTGTTCTGCCGCTAACGTTAAATTAGATGAATTCTTGCAATGGATTTTGCACAATCGATCTATGTTTCCGCACGATGCTTCAAATCCTATTGGAGTCGATTTTCTTACATATCGAGGTGTCTTGACCAAACTTATGGTTACTCCGTTCGTTAAAGACAAATGGCTGATTGGAGCAACTAAATTTAAAGGCACTATCTATTTATGTCCTTACTATGAAAATGAAAACCCAAATGAATTCGGCAATTTGTTCAGCTTTGGTGGACTTAGATTTGAAAACTACATTACCAGGACAGACCCAAACAAGGTCAATAGAGAGCCTTTCACTTCAGAGAAAAATGAGTTTTCAGTTGTAATGAAATCGAAATTGCAATCAACTGACAAGAAAATATCACTTTTGTATGCGGCAGAAGTTGACTGCTTAGATTTAGGACGAACCGATCCAAGCATTATGGACAACTTTGTAGAAATCAAAACTACCAAAAGAATGCATCACGAAAATCAACATAGAAATTTTAAAAAGTTCAAATTAATTAAATGGTGGGCACAATCATACTTGGTAGGAGTGCCTAAGATCATCTGTGGCTACAAAAATGACCGTCATTCTGTAGACCAAATTGAACACTTAAACGTTCATCAAATTCCACAACAATGCAACCAGTTTTGGTCTCGCCGACAATGTTTTAATTTCTTGAAACAATTTCTTAGTTTTGTACAGCAATTAGTGGTCGACGATGATCCTAACCGCGTATATCTGTTCTCAAACGAATATGCTGATCAGATAACTGCTAAAAAACTTCTTCTCAGTGGCCACTTTCAGATTCTACCAGAGTGGTACATCAAGGAATTGGACAAACAACAAATAATATGAAGTCTTTAATTGTTATAAATGAGATTTATCTATTAAATGTGTCCTTTGAGGAAATTATTCAGTAAGACCACCAATGCGCCACAGACGAGGATGAGGAAATTACAGTTGTATGTTAGATGGCTGGCGTGATTGCTTTTGCAGTGAGCCTCTCCTTGATAAGGCCCTACACAAGCAGCAAATGTCATTATGTGTGCCACATAGGTCTGCTCTTGGGTCGATCTCATTAGATGGGACATGGCGCCAGTGGCATAGGCAGCTGAAGAATTTGTAATTTGTCACTTGTCATTCATAATTTTTTTTTTGTTAACTCACCAACATCTTCTCCGCCATGTGCAGCACTTGGTATGGAGACCGATGAAAGCTGTCGGTATGTCTTGCTGGCTGCAATCAAATGAGATTTTATATGAAATCATTGAAAATTGCCCAGGTAACTAACTTGTCTGGATAAGTGTTTCGTTTTCTCTGTTTGTTCTAAATCCTGGTCCAGTCGCATAGAGCAGCGAAGTGTAACTTGTGTCTTGTGTGTCTTTTTGTTCGGCAAACCCGAAGATGTTTTCATCCCGTTTGGCATATCCATTGAAGGTGAAACCATGAGAGTGGTCGGCTGTTACCACGATTAGGGTTTCTTCCAGATTGACTAGGTTGAGTGCACGGTCAATGGCGTTATCGAATGCCAAAGTGTCGTATAGGGATAAGTAAGCCCAGTTTTGGTGATGAGCTTTATCGATATTGCCACCTTCGACCAGAAGAAAAAAGCCTTTCTCATTTTTAGACAACACTCGAATGGCCGCTTCGGTCATCTCAGTAAGAGATGGTTGGTTAGTTCCTTCTCGTTGTTCTTCATAGGCCATGTGGTTGCTACTGAACGAACCGAACAAACTCTTCACTTTGGTCAAGTCAAGCCTTGTCAATTCATCTTGTGAATGCACCAGTTTGTATTCCTCCTCGGTCATGCCAGAGTTTTTCTTGTTTTCTTTCCACAATGCAAACAAGTCTAGTCCATCTGTACGTTCTCCACCAGATTCCTTGGGCAGAAAATTCCTAGTGCCTCCACCAAGCGCCACACTAAAGTTAGCACCAGGACTGTCTTCTACCAATTGTCGGGCTATATCTTTGCAGTTTTTGTCTGTAATTGGAATGGAAGACTGGTAGTTTCGGTTTGAGACGTGAGCATAGCCAGCCGCTGGTGTTGCATCCGTCAAACTGGTGGTGGTGACCACTCCTGCACTCTTGCCTGGGACATGTTAGACCAATTAACATTCATGTTGTACTTACCACTTCGAATGGCTTGCATAAGGACAGAGTCCACCTTATTGCGAACTATGTTATCGCAGTCTTCGTCTCCCAACTTGACTTTGCCGTTCAATCCAATGACACCTTTGTTCGTCTTGACGCCCGACATAAACGCAGTGCCTGTTCCTGCTGAGTCAGGTACCGTGTAGTCAACATTATAAGTCTACTCGGAAACATAGGCCAGACAAGATTACATTTGTTTAAACTGCCACAAAGCAGTCACTCACTTTGATAAGACCGACATTGGGGAAAGTTTCGAAACCGAGTTGGTCGACCTTTTCATTTTGCCTCCTGAGCGTTCGAGCAGCTGTAACGGTGCTAATGCCCATTCCATCCCCCAGGAAGATTATTACATTCTTAGCTACCTTGGTGAATTTGTTTTGCAACGAGGCTTGCAAAGCTTCGCTAGACAGCTTGTTCCAGTACTCGGAATCTGTCTGATCTGTAAGAATGGTTAGACTAATTCGCCATTTGCGGCACTTACCTTCACTTCTGGGCAAACGGTTAGCTGTGGCCAGTGTGGCCAAAAGAACAACAGCGAGAATGGACTTCATCTTGGGCTGGACACTGATGCACTCTAATGTGAGTGTTTAAGTACCTTTCCGAGAGCAATATTTGATCCCAGAGACAGTCCATCTGATGATCAGTTGCACATGTACTTTAGTACATCTACTCTAGGTTTGTTTGTCTAGCTAGAACTTGTAAGGTGCATGCACTAATCCAAAGATGACACAATCATTTCATAATCGTCACATTCTTTTATAGCCATATCTGATCAGATCAAGTCCGCAGTAAGCTGATGTGTTAGCTCATTTTTGTTTTTATTGTCATTCCCGCAACAACGTAGAACGTTTCATTTATGGTCACACAGTTTACTGTCTTTCCGAATGACCAAATTGCAATTTAATGAACTGGAGTTAACTTCCAAACATTGCACTGAGATAAATTGGCCTACTGTTTACAACTTGTCTATTTGTGTTTATTAACCTTGGAAGGGAACAATTATTCTTTGGCAAAGTGTAAATCGGTGGACTCAAATAGCACAAAATAATTTAGTTGTTAATAATAATTAAGTTAATTAATTAGCAAGTGACAATTATAATAATCTCGATCGTCCGGGCCTACATTTTTCTGTAGCAAGCTTGATAGTACTGTTCCCAATCTGTACCAAAGTGCAGTCACTAATACTAAGACTTTGACGAATTCGAACGGTAAGGACCGAATAAGCGGAAAGTCTTTTAAACAAACATGTTTTACTCATGCGTTCGGATAGGTGATTAGAAAGATTCGTTGAATGACTTAATAAACTGTTTCAACTCCATTCGAGAATTCTTTCGATTAACTGGTTCAAACGAAAGAGCTTGTCCGGTGCTGATCTTTCTTTGAATCTCCTGTTTGGTAGCAACCGCGGCAACAAGTGCAGCACCTCGTCCACTGCCGTCCTCAGATAATTTGATGTCGAATTTATATTCGGGTTTCACGAGTTGATTTGTCTTCTCTTCCAAAAGACTGTGAAAGTGAGGATGAAACTTATAGACAGAGCCATCCACCGCCACAGTTGTATATCTTCGTTGCATTTTATTCAGAATGGTGGACACAGCCGCCGATACGAGATGAGCTGCCCTGGTCGAGATTCGGCTACACACCTAAGACAAAGTAAAGTTAGTGATCCGAAGTGGCTATTAGCTGGTCTGAAACTTACCAATTTGACGATGTCAAAGTCGATCTCTGTGGCATTTTTTAGATTAATCTCAGCCAACACCTGTCGAGTGTACAAGTAGTCATCCTTGCCATCACTCTCGATCGCAGAAATATATGCTGTTTGGAACATTTTCGGAGTGAGCAATTCCACTGATGCATTTCCTCCAAAAAGAAGGTTCCTCTGAGTGAGCTCGCACAAAATACAACGTGTAATTTCACCCAAATACATTCCAGACACCATTTTCTCGAAACTAAGTGATTACAAAATTAGAATCAAGTAAATAAAACATTATCATTGCATACAGTTGTCTGCCTGGTTCAGCAGACAGTTTGTCCACAGTTTGATCCCAGCGAGTGCGCACGAAGTTAAGAACATTGTTGTCGCCGAATGCTCCTAACTCGGTGTTAACAATCACTTGATTCACATCGGAGATGTCATCATTGTATAGTTCCACATTCTCAATTGTTTCCATGTAGCATGCATTTATTCCCGTTCCTATGTTAAGAATCAGTAAGACACCCGAGCTGAATGGCGCTACAAGTCGCTTACCAACAATGAGACCTACACGGCACTCTTTATTTTGTAACGCACATGAAATCATGGTTCCTGTGGTGTCGTTCACAATTGCCATTACCTCCACTTCAATGTCCTATAGTAATGGTCACATAAAGAGTTACATTATAGACAATCGCTCATTTCAGCACTTACATCTCGCCTGTCGATTGCTTCCCTCAGTAATTGGACCACGTCTTCTCCTTCCACTCCAGTACATTTGAAGCCTTTTGTCCATGTGGTCAAACGAGCCGAATTGAGCCCTTCTTGCACGCACGGAAAGCTGAACGTAAATCCAAGGGGCATTCGATATTGAACAAGATTTCGTCGATTCAGGAAGGTGAAAATGCATTGGGCGATGTAATCGAACAGCTAAATTGGCACAAAGAAGCATTGTGAGATTGGTGACCAATAACAGTTTGCTTGATTGTTGAAATTACCTCTTCACCTGTGCCATTTCTTAGATCGTCAGCAATGGTGAATATTTCTGTTTCGTGATGTAAAGATTCGCCAACCAATTCAATTAACAATACGCGAAAATTTGTACCACCAAGGTCTAGTGCCAAGAATTTGCCTTCCACTGTCAATTGACAAGTTTTCATTAGATATGTCTGTTAAAATGAACCATTTCTGCTTACCATATTTATGTTTCTCGTCAGGCACTTCTCGAACAAATGTCGGGAACATCTTTACAGGCTCTACAGGATTTGTTTCTTTTTTGAGTCCATCTTTAAACGAATTCATCAGCAAAGACTGGATTTGTTGCAGCTGGTCATTGGTGAGCACCAAAGACCTGGTCAATAGTTCCACCTGCCAAACAATGTCAACCATGATGTTAGCCAAATTAAATCGTCAACTGAACAGGCTCAAACCTCTCTATAACAAGCATTCATTGTGGTCAGTTTAGAGATCATGAGATCAATGCCAATAGAATATTGCTCACAAATAATGAATTAAAACGCAATGTGTGACAGTAGTCGAAGTGATCACAAGACGAGGCCTGAACAACATGAGTCTGTGACACGCTTTGCTAGCGCAATAAATAGACAACGGTAACCACGAGATATGGTCCTCATCTTGGCTTATCGCATCTTTCTCGCTACTTTCAAATATTCACTCGTCTTTGCTCGATATGGCAAATATGATACGAATTGCTAGCGAACGTGTATACATCTGTGCCTGTCCTCGGAGGTTGTGTTTTTTTTTCTGCGCACACATTCAAGTTCGCCTCGACGTATAGCGAAGAGTCCAATCCAATTGACATCATCCGAGGCTGTTCGATCACAATTGGTCGTACTTATCGAGCTTTAAGCACTGCCCATGGATTGCATTTTTCTGTTTGGCTCGACTTGGTGGCGCGCTATCATGATCAGCACTATCGCTCGACCACCGAACCAAACAACTAGTAATTCTCACACAGCGAGTATTGATGTTTGTTGCTGTGTCCACCTTGACAAGTTACAAGTACCTGTTAGCGTGTCACTCAGGTAATGAGGGATGCTCCACTCGAAGGCTGCAAATGCCTCTGAAGATTGTCATCTCCTCGTCCAGACAAGTAGGCGTTGTGTCTGTACTGTCAAATTGAACATATGGCTAGGTGGTCACTCATTTCCAATGTTAATTAACCCGCAAAGTACAGTACATTTGCCACTACATCGCATCAAAATTCAGTTCAATCCAGAGCACATTTTGTCATGATCGTCCATTGTACATTGCACCGTCGGATCGGTTAATGGCCAAATTGGCTTGTCACCCGAATATGACAAAAACTCATTTTTAAATTAGTCCGGGATAACTCCTGGTGTGCAAATAGTGATGCGAGACAATGACCGTTGGTGAATAGTAAAGGAAATAGCACACAGGACAATGTGCCTTCAATAAAGCACAATCAACACGAAAGACCAGTGAAGTTAGTCGGAGTGCAGTTGTGCACCACAAACATTGTTTTACCTAATCTCTGGTTGATGCCAAATATAGAAAAACGATGCCACCAAATGCAATTGCAGTGAGTGATCACTGATCAGTGCCACTGGCGCGTTGACGATAATGTTCGTGTGAATCTGCTCGTCATTGGCATCTTCGGCACATATCATACGCTTGTAGACATCGAATTGCTGTAATTGGCACCAATCGACACTTTATCACAGTATCAGCACTATCTCAACAGGATCGATTCAATCGATACACTTAACTCGCGCCACGCGATGGCTTCATTTCACAGTGCCATCTTCAAAAGCAAAGAAATTTGTCCGCACTTGTGTTCTCAGGTTTCGTATCGCAAATTTGCACTCAAAATAGCACTTTTGCTACTGATCATAATCTCGTTTTGGTCGCGCCACCTTATCAACTACACTGGCCAATCACGAGCTTCGAAGTGTCACTGCCAACCAAAATCTAGTTATCACCTTTTCCGAAATCGACCAAATCAAACGCGCCAAACTAGAATTCTGATAATCTCCGAAGCTCGTAGTGGGTCTTCGTTTTTAGGTTTGACATCCGTCAATGGGCGATTGTGAGGTAGCATTGATTGAATATTATCTTCTTCACAGGTGATCTCTTGCAGCAGGTCACTTCAACTTATTACAGCTTTGAGCCTTTGATAGGCATTGATCCTAACTCCCAATTATACGACAAACTTATTTTTGAGCTCTTCAATTGTAATTTTAATGAACTGACTAAGTCATACTTGAGACCAATTTATTGGAAAGTACAGTATTTTAAATGGAATTCTCTGCTATTAGATATGATCGATTCACGAGATAAGATGCAAATGTTCAATCAGACAGTGCACCGGTTGCTCTGTCTCAATGGAGAAGCCATTTTGGTAAAGACCATTCGATTCACGCTGCACGATTACTGGAGAGAGAAGCATCTTTATGGTATACCAATAGATCCATAAGCGATAAAAGCTTTCACCAAGTATATTCCTAGGAAATGGTCAACTAGCGATTAAAGTAATCTATCTCGTGAGAGACCCTCGAGCGGTGATGAATTCACGGTACCGAATGGCTTGGTGCCAGCATACAGAGAATTGCACCAGCAGTGAAGTGCTGTGCCAACGAATGCGCGCCAACATTGACATTTTGAGACAGATTAACAATTCGCCACTGGCACACAACGTGGCACTCATCCGACATGAAGACCTGATAATGGACATGCTCAACTCCACCAAGCAGCTGCTTGAATTTTTGCATATGAGTGTGCTAGATAAGAACCTAGTGGAATGGATTCACTCGCACACTTCGGTGGATGATCTCTTCTCGAATCCACACTCAACCTACCGAGACATAAAGGCCCTTGCCTCTCAATGGAAAACGGATCTTTCTCCCGATGAGTTAATGGAAATCGAAGAAAATTGTCTGGACGTAATGAGCCAGTTGGGCTATAAACCACTGGAGGAGCACAAATCTAACCAGACGGGGCAAATCACTCCGGCCAACGAATATCTCTCGAGCATCGATAGTGAATATCCATTGCAAGCGGTCTCAGTTCGACAAATAAGTTGAACAAACTTTGGTGCTGCTCGATGCTGCTGACTGGCGGGCACAGTTGTGAACAGTTTAAACTGCAATTGCTGTTTGCAATGATTGATGTACACTCCACACCACAGGACGGCCAAGAGCAAACAAGTTTCGATCGAAATCGAAACCAATCAACGAGAGGCAGAATGTGTTTGCATCTCATTAATGACAACAAATTCCTTACAGCCAAAGTTGAGTGGCATTTATTATAATTATAATAATAATTTTGCTAATAAATGTAGCAATTAACTGCGATACCTATTATTTGCGAGATGATCTACCCGCTGACCACGGAGAAGAAGCATTTCTTATGTCTGGAGAGTGCAATGATGACGGCAATTACCTTCAGACACTTCAATGTCAGTTCAGTTGGACGTTTCACTCGGACGCAAGCAACAGTTAGAGCAGTCAGTTGGTTGGAAGTATCACTTGTTTGTATCGTTATAAATTACTTGCCAATGATTTCGTGGCTTAATTCACTTGAGTGATCTTTCGTGGCAGTGCGTCTTAACCCAACAGTGCACAATTGACTCTGTGCCAAGATGAAGTGGCCCTACACGGTGGTGATGGTCAATTTGGTTCTCGCATGTGGTAAGTGACCTTGTTGGCCAGTCCCTAGTACTAATATGACAGAGGACTAGTTTGTCATGCTGCTACCAAGGAGGAAGAGTGCGAAAACGAGGAGAAAGACGTCGAAGTATGCGCACGGGACTTTTTGATATATCGTAATGGCTCGCTACCACAAAACGGACCAGAGTTGGACAAATTTTGCAGGTAAGTTAACTTAATTCTTAGCTAATAAGGGTGTAATCATGTCAATGGTTTGGTCAGGGAAAACAAGGCAAAGGAAGGGTGTCTGAGTGCGCACTCCAAGAAATGTTTGTCCCACTCAGCGAATCAAGCCATTACGGAACTAATCCGTTCGATGGCCAAGCAAAATCGAGCGATTTGCTCAAACAAGAACAGTCGACGTGTGTACGGCAAAACCAATCAGTGCATCAACAAACAATCATCAGGACTGTGCTACCAACAGTTTGTCGACAGAATTCATGGAATCCATCAGTTCAGTCAAGAGGATAAAATTCCAGTCATTTGTTGGTGAGTTTTTATGCTATATGTGAAAGGTGATCGGTCAAGTCACTTAATCTAATCCAAATATTGTCTATTCGACCAGTTCCTACATCAACTTCTCGGGCTGTCTTCAAAATAAAGTAAAAGGTTGTGGCACTGACTCGCTGAATGCCATCAATCGATTGGTGCAGAACTATGCCGGTGAAACATTGAACTATGTTTGTAGAGAATATAAAACAGGAAACAAGTGCACACAATCTACACTTAAAGTTGCCGATCCTAGCAAAATCAATGAAGAAATTCCTCAAAGTTTCTTTTCGTTACTTGTAAAAATTTATCTTAGTTAATATGCAAAAATTTAATTACTGAGTTTTTATTATTAAAATTATTTCAATAGTATATCAATGACTCATATATGGAGTCGGATAAAATATTTAGCCACATGACAAATAAATCATTCTCAAAAAAATATTATGATCTGCTCTCCTTCTCAATTGAGTCCTGAGTCATGTCTGGTTGTTCGAGTTCTTGAAGTTCAGCTTGCTTGTTATTCACGATTTCTAACTCAACCTCTTCTTCTTCATCTTCTTCATTTGGGTCAGGCATTTCCTCCATTGCTTCATCATTTTCTTCATCCATAACTTGTGTTTCCTTCAAATCATCATTAGCAAAGTCGTCTTGGTTAATCTCTTTCATTGAGGATCGTGTTACTTCACAACTCAAAGTGGATCTAACATCATCTGAGATTTGTTGACATTTCAAAAGCAAATGCGTGCGAAATTTAGTGACATTCTTTGAAGAATAAATTTTCTCGCAATAATTACACTTATACTGCTTTCGATCTACAAATAAGAAAAGTAAGACTCCAATTCAAATCACAAACTTTATAATACCGCTTAGGGGAATAATAGAAAAATGTGTCCAAATTGGCACTTTAATTTGAGTCCAAGTTTTAAGAGGCGATTCGAAAAAAGAGTTGTTTATTCTGTGACGAATGGCAATTGGAATTTTATCACATCTTTCCAACAGATGTTCGCGACACTTGGTTGCATTTTTATTTGCATAATTCATACAGCAATAAATGCATTGAATTACAATTTTATCTGGAAAAATTATAAAATTAATATTTTAAACTAGAAAAAATTGTAATAGTATTTAGAAAATGTTTAACTACCATCGTCTTCAATTATGTTGTAATGTTCCCAAATGGTTGAGCGCTTTTGTGAATTGAAAGAATTTATGTACTCTTGACTAAATGTTGCCTTCATCTGTTCACGAACATCATTGTCAATTTTCAAGCATTTAAAAGCCAAATGTTCGCGACATTTAGTAGCATTTCTGGAAGAATATTGGATTCCTAAAAACAAAAAATTAACACATATTTAGATTTTAATTAAATATTTAATTTTACCACAATAAATGCATGTAATGATGGTCTTTCCACTATTTTCATTAGTAATAAAAAAATTCCAAACTGAATATTTAGATTTCAAATGTGGATCATTTCGAGCCTTGTTTGCAGATCTGACCATTTCTGGAGCTTTGTCGCAACGCTCAAAAATATGTTCTCTACATTTGTTTGCAGTCAAATTCTTGTAATTAAAAGCTCTTCCACAATAGTTGCATTCAGCGTTTCGTTGCCCTTCAGAATCGGCTATTATGGTAAAATGGTCCCAAATAGCAGCTTTCTTTTCTAAATAATGATAAATTCGTAAGTATAATTATTGCAATAAATTGTGACAAAATTTAAACCTGGCTCATTTGGAGTTGCAAGAAGAATTCTTCGTTTTTCATTGCATAGTTCATTATACTTGATAGTGCATTCTTCGATCAAGTTAGAACACAATGCAATTTTACGCTGAAGATCATCCATTTCTTTTCTATCTGGTTCGTCTGCGAACTTAACCATGTCTAATCTGACCAAAAACTCAATCAATTTCGATTGATTTTGAACTTGCGAATGCAAAACAGAAAACTTCTCAGAAAGCAAAGTGTATTCCTTGCGAAGAAGACGAGCTTCTTCATCAGCAGTGTTAGAATTCTTCACCACAACTTCATCATCCCCTTTGACATCATAATATTCAAACTGAATATTTTCGCTATTTAAAGTCATAATATCAGTGTCAATAACCATGTTTTCATCTATGTTTATTTCCATAGAAGAATCTATTTGTTCAACTTTAACAATCTAAAGAAATATCATTAGAAAAAATGCATTATAGATAATTCATTGGTTTTCACCTGAGATGGGCCTGGAGTAGGATCCATTTTGAATAGCCGTGAACTAACAGCTTAGGTGAACAATGCGTAAAGCGGAAATATAAACAAAGTGTGGCATAGAAAGTCAACGAGGTGGACAGTCTTGCCACTAAGATGAAGCATCAATTGGCCAATTCAGCACCAAAAGCAAGTTCACCAGAAAAAAGAATCTATTCCCGCGATTAAACAAATCGATCAAAACTTCTGAGATGTTTCCGAAAATTTGGTGAGCGAAACACGAAAACTGCTCAAGAAAATTAACAAAGGAACCATCCACAAATGGATTACTGCACTGTTCATAGATGAGGTGCCCTTCAAGCTTGAAGTTCAAACTTTGAAGTTCAAAGTTTGACAAAGTTGAACAAATCAAACAACCAAGAACTTCGTTAGAATCAAGAATTAATGGAATCATAAGGAAACAAAAAATCAGTTTGAAATAGTTTATTGCTGATTAAAATTCCAATTGGTAAAAACTAGGATACAGTAATTGCTAGTAAATAACCAAGCAATAACCATTTACAATATAATTGGATAATTGGAAAAATTTTGCTAAATTTTTGAAAAGTAATAAATTTCCAATAAATAAATTAGTTAAATTAGAGCAGAGCCTTAATTTCATCATAAAGAACCAACACAAAAGCGCCACCCATGCCACGGAAAACGTTGGAGAGGGCACCTCTGAAGAAAGCTTTCGAACCTTCAGTCTGGCCGATCTTGACCCAGCAGTGAATAGTATTCTTGTACGCTCGCTCACTAGCGGGCAAACCAGATTGCATCATCATTCGTCGTCGGACAGTATCGAATGGATACGAAATGATACCTGAGACAGTGGTCACAGTCTGTGCAATAAGCCAAGAAATAACAAGAGGAGTGTTCTTCGGGTCAGGCAACATGCCCTTGGCGGTATCAAAGAAACCAAAGTATGCAGCCCGGTAAATAATAATGCCTGTAAAGACGAAATATGAATAAAAATTGCAAATAGAAATATTAAAATAAGTCACCTTGAACAGACACATTGAAACCTCGGTATAGACCAATCAAACCATCGCTCTTGAAAACCTTGACCAAACAGTCACCAAGACCCTTAAATTGTCGATCAGCTGCTCCTTTGCCAATATCGGCAGCCAAACGAGTACGAGCAAAGTCAAGAGGATAGACAAAGCAAAGAGAGGTAGCACCAGCAGCACCACCAGAAGCCAAATTTCCGGCAAAGTAACGCCAGAATTGAGTTTTCTTGTCAACCCCACTCAAGAAAATTTGCTTAAACTTATCCTTGAAAGCAAAGTTAAGAGCCTGGGTGGGAAAATATCGGATAACATTGGCCAAGTTGCCTCGCCATAAAGAAATGAATCCTTGTTCTTTGGGAATACGAACAAAGGCATCAATGATACCTGGAAAAAGAAAATGCTTATGAGAAAACGCGTGCCTTAAAGAAAAGGAAAAATTTACCCTTGTATCGTTGGTCCGCGGCAATTTGCTTCGAAGAATGTTGAACTTGGAGCAAAAGTTTGACACGCTCAATTGGGGCCACTGCAGTTTTGGAAACTGCGGCCGAAATACCACCGGCAATAAAATCCTTAGCGAATCCAGTTGCGTCGAACGGCATTTTGTTTGAAAATCCTTTGGACCAAAGTGGAAGACAAGCTCAAACGAAAGAAGAAATAGCGATTCGAACAATGGTTGGCGAGAGGCGAGAGGCGAATGCGATGAGCATGTGAGTGGTCTGGTGAGAGCTGACGAGCACCGGTTTATGAAGGGCGACTGAGTGACTCTGTTCACTTTGCGGCAAGTCTTCTCAATTGTGTACAACCTTACTGGAAATATTTCGCATTCGCCCACCTCCTTTTGTTTTGATTCCTCCCAGACTCGGAGTTGTGGGCTATTGTTTTTATTGAAAATCAATTATCAATTTGAGTTTTGATATTACTTGTCTGCTTGAAAATACACATTTGTGTCTGCTTCCAGAAACGTTTCCTTCTTGATTTATCAAAATATGAAACACAAAAGTGTAGCGGTAAGTGACCCTGAACATTTGACAAACTGACACACTTCGAGTTTTGCTGATTAATTTTGTTTTCTTATTTTATTTTTTAGGGCGATGATGTTAGAGAGTTTATTTACCTAATAGCGAACAACTTTGAATTAGTTTCAATTCCTCCCAAATTAATTTTATTTTCCCATTCGAAATTTAAAATTTATTCAAAATCTTTAATAGAAGAGGTAAAGAGAATATATATTTATATCTATATATTTATTAAATTTAATACTTAATCTTGATTATTTCAGCTAATTTTTACTATTGCTAAATATGTCAAATCATTGTTAAGTGGTAGGGATGTTTCTGTAGAGCAATTAATGGAAGCTTTACCAATAAACGATCAAGAATTAAAAAATACTTTCATCAGAATTATGAACGAAGAAAAAAGCCAACTAATAAAAATCGTTTGTAGAGTTATAGGTAATATTAAATGACGATCTCTATTATCTCTTCCTAACTTTTGCGTTTTCATTCAGAATTTATGCCAGCACTCAAAGAATCAACATGTGAGCGAATGTCTGGCAAAGAGTTTGTACTCAATTTGAAAGTACAAATTGACCCTAAAGAAAGCTCTCTTGAATCACAATCATATGCTCTTACTGAAGAGCAGATTGCTTGCCTAATAGATGACATGAATGTGATACGACAGCAACTGTTTCGATCGTTGGAAGCATAACACTATAGTGTATCACTCTTCCCTTGAATAGCGATGTACTAGGTTAAATAAAACTATGCGGTTACGAGAGCACTAATTCACTGACTCGAGTCTATTTATACAATTCTTTAGGAAGGCTTCCGATCTGGATTTTGGCCAAGATAGAGGCAAACTGAGTCGCCGCGAACAAAGAAAACAGATTGGTTTTGCTAATATGAAGATTATGGGTCAAGGTCAAAAGGGATGTCACTGTAGTGAGTCTTTGGAGGGTGTTTCTTTCGGGAATCGTTCCATACAGTAAATACAATCACAGTATGGCGCTTTAAACAGGAGTTTATTTAGTGATTTCACCTCAGTGGCAATTGTCAATTGTGCTTGACTGATAACAATTTGCAGTAGCGATAAGGGGCGGCCTATCGAATGACCACTTAGCCACGTGACTTATTATTGTCACATTGACTCAGCTGGTGGTGATGGGGCAATCGCGGGGGAAATGCCATCGCCGGGTAGAATGTGTCAAAATGTGCCAATGAGATGGCGATTGGCGCCATTCGCTCAATCTCCG
Source organism: Rhizoglyphus robini (assembly GCA_023373905.1). Taxonomy (NCBI): domain Eukaryota; kingdom Metazoa; phylum Arthropoda; class Arachnida; order Sarcoptiformes; family Acaridae; genus Rhizoglyphus; species Rhizoglyphus robini. The sequence goes on along the minus strand of JAKIJQ010000007.1, from coordinate 2,656,688 downwards.
AAGCCGAGTCGAACACGAGGCCACTTCCTTGCTTTATGAGTGCGCATGCACCCTCTGATGACACTGAATGCCCTTCAACGTCTGCACTTTTAAAAGCCTTTGATCGAGTCTTGCGGCAAGAAAAGCCTTCTTCCGTCACCGGTGTGCCACTTTGGAGGTAGCTAAAGCTATTTTTGGCCTTTGTCCTTTTAACCCCTTGGTATTTCGCTTTTTTATCTTAGCTAAATTGAATCTTCACCATCAAAATGCCGTTTGACGCACGTGGATTCGCTACAGACTTTATCGCAGGTGGTATCTCTGCAGCCGTCTCAAAAACAGCTGTGGCCCCAATTGAGCGTGTGAAACTTTTACTCCAAGTTCAACATGCATCAAAGCAAATTGCAGCCGACCAACGGTACAAAGGTATGATTGGCACGCATAACTGGTAACTCCTATTCAAATCTAACAACCATTTTGTCTTTGCAGGTATCATTGATGCTTTTGTTCGAATTCCCAGAGAACAAGGATTTCTTTCCTTATGGCGAGGCAACTTGGCAAATGTCATTCGATACTTTCCAACCCAAGCTCTCAACTTTGCCTTTAAAGACAAGTTTAAGCAAATTTTCTTAAATAATGTTGACAAGAAAACCCAATTTTGGCGATACTTTGCCGGTAATTTAGCTTCTGGTGGCGCTGCCGGTGCAACCTCTCTTTGTTTTGTATACCCTCTTGACTTTGCTCGTACTCGTTTGGCTGCTGATATTGGCAAGGGTCCAAATGAGCGCCAATTCAAGGGTCTTGGCGACTGTTTGGCCAAGGTCTTTAAAAGTGACGGTTTAATCGGTTTATACCGTGGTTTCAATGTGTCTGTTCAAGGTAATTCATTTCATTTCATTGTAAATTTTTATTTACTCATTAACTTGTAGGTATCATCATTTATCGAGCTGCTTATTTCGGTTTCTTTGATACCGCTAAGGGCATGCTACCAGACCCAAAGAACACTCCTCTTGTCATTTCTTGGCTTATTGCTCAGACCGTGACCACTGTCTCTGGCATCATTTCGTATCCTTTTGACACTGTTCGACGAAGAATGATGATGCAGTCTGGCGTAGCAGCAAATGAACGAATGTACAAGAACACTATTCACTGTTGGGTCAAGATCGCTCAAACTGAGGGCTCGAATGCATTCTTCAAGGGAGCTCTTTCCAACGTTTTCCGCGGCACCGGTGGTGCTTTCGTGTTGGTCCTCTACGACGAAATCAAGGCTGTGCTTGTTTAAATCAATCAATTAATAACTAATCAACGAATTATCAATTAGTTAGTTTTTTAAATTATAAATTCATAGGATATCATCTCATTAAATTATTCCAATAAAATAATGTATAATTTTCATTTTATTCAAGCTCTATTGCATATCTTCAAAATAGAATTTTGCTTCATTCCAACGACTTTTAGGGAAACGCATGGCAAAAGACCATTTTTCTGCGACTATAAACAAATCAGGTACATTAATCATATCAAATGTGATTGGGTACAACTGACCTATAGACTTTTGCTTGGATGTGTTATCTATTTGGTCTAGTTGCGATTTTACGATAGTCTGTTCAATGTAAGAAGAGAGCATAGATGTCGACATTTCTTGTTTGAGAATTTTCATGTTATCATCGTTCGTAAAGCAGCAAACAATCAAAGTTGGAAATAAAATTTGCACCAAAGAAGTTTCACTGAAGTACTCAAAAGGCAAAGAACAAAGCTGTTGAACCACTGTAGGTCTTTGACCTGACTGCAGCAGTGTCTAGTTGACAAAACAATTGGTTATTTTCTATTTGAGCACAAATGCAATCAATACCTGATTGTCAGTGTTGAGCACCACAAAATTGCCAATCAAAAGAATTACTTCGTGCAGTAGATCTGTATTCGATTGGTGATGCGAACAGTACCAAATGAGATAACTGCAAATGTGTCGAATTTGAAGTGAAAGACCTTCTCCTCCCAGAATTGACTAAAAATAACTATTAATTACTAATAATTAATAAATAAAATCAAACCTGTATAAGATTAATGTCGAGCAGTGCGATAAAATTGAATAATCGAATAGTTTCCAGTGCAACATCAAGTGTATGTGCCGGCACAACTATTGGAACATTATCGTCCCTGACTGGTGTGCCTGAATGCAACAGGAAACCGTATAAAAGCGATACTGTGCCACACAGTTGATTAACTCTCAGAGTCAACATAAACTGAGTTTCATCTTCGACTAGTTTAACGCCATATGATATATCGTTGCAATTGCATGACGGAAATAGAGTTAACAATTTCAGTATTGCACTAAACAAATTTATAATTTGCTTCACATACAAAGATTGCTGAGGCATTTCATTTACCGAACCTCTAATACTAGGCAAAATCATTGATAATTTGTCGATGACACCAAAAATTACTAAATAGCTAAAACAATAAAAAATATTAAAATTAAACAAGTCAACAATTAAGTTACTTACTTAACAATATCTTTGATATTTAGAATCAAAGTGTCGCATTCATTTGTCTGAATATGCGAGTAGTGAATGAAAATACTGTCAAATGTAGCTGAGAAAAATTCACACAAAACACCAACTACTGGGTCGTAAGGAAAATATGAATTTACATTTGTGTTGATGCACAACTATATTTAAAAAAAGATTAGTTTTTATTTGGAATAATAAATGAGCGCTTACATTTACTCGATGATATAAAATGTCCAACATTGTGATGATGTTATTGCTCTGGAGAAAATAGTGGCATATATCCAAATTTTGTGTGCACACTAATTTGTAAAGCATGGTCAATTTGATATTTGCATTGTCGGTGAGTGAAGTTGGTCGTTCGGCAGTGCCATTTAATATCCTTGACAGAATTCGTGTTAGCAAAGGGATTCCATTGATCGAATGAAAATATTCAGTGTTCACATTGTTAGATTGACAAAGTTTTTCAAGTTCGGTGAGCATCCTCTCGAGATTTCGTATCATATTGCAAGGCCATTGACCAATTATTTTATCGTTTGAATGTAAAGCATTTAACTCCTGAAAAGTAATATTTTAGTTTAGTAGAATAATATTTAAAAAATAACATACTTTAACAATTTTAGAAAATTTATATCTCACTTCTTTAGGAATAGAAAAAGTCTCTACTGACTTGGCTTGATACTTTTCCTCGAATTTATTAATACGCGAAAATAATCTTTGTTTAAGTTTTTTCGATTTCTTCCTTGCCTGTTTCAATTTTTCGCTGTCACAATCTTGAAATGATTTGAGATCAGCCTCAGATGCATCGGAGAGCAATGGAGCATCAGTGATGTTTTTCAAATTGTAATTCTCCAATTCCTCAACGCTAGGAATTTTACCACCATTTTGCTCTTTGATAGCATCATTGTGCTTTTTTCCTCTCAGATGTCCAAATAAGTACACTTCGGACTTAATAATTACTTTGCAAAGTGCACACATTTTAACGGTATCATAAGGCACACAGACGAGAGCATCATCACTGACACCTGAAGATTTCCTCACCGACAGCTCAAGAGCCTTTTGTCTGATCTGTTCCATATTCTCTTCGTGCCTTCGTTTACTTTCCTCTTGTTTAGCCAATATCTTCTTTTGCAATTCCTCCTTTTCAGCAGCATGCAAAGCACTCAATGCGGACAATTTGCTTTTTCTATCCAACTCTTTCTGGAAAGCTAGCTCCAAACGTTCTTTTTCTTTTTCCTGGAATTGTTGTTGAATTTTCATAACTTTAAGTTTACGCTGTTCTTTCAATTTTTCAATTCGTGCTTCTTTCTCTGCTTCAATAGCCTTTCTTCGTTTCTCGAAAGCCGCTTCTTTAGAAGCTTTCTCGTCCAATTTACGTTGTCGCTCCTCTTGCAAATCTTGAAGCCTTAACTCATAAACTTTTTCTTTGCTAAAAATTTCGTGCTTTTTAGAATCAGCTTCCATTGAGTTGATAAACAAAATTTCATTTACTTTAGAGTCTTCATCATGAGCTTTTCTAACAATTTTGTTAATTTGTTCTTGACGTTTTTCGTCCGCTCTTTGAAGCCTGATTTCCATGGATAATTTCAATTGCATTTGTTGTTCTTCTTTTTGTGCTTTTATTTCTTCGACCTATATAAAACCGAAGTTAAATTAATGATTGATAAAATTTAATTAATTAACCTTTTTCACAATTCCCTTAAATTTTCCAGCTTTCTTCTCCAGGAGCTTTTCTCTGGCTTCCTGAGCTTTAGCTTGCTTCTTTAAAGTATCATTAACTGACCGCTTGCGAGAAGGAGATGAAAACTTTTCGTGCAATTGAAGAGCTCGACAAGGGGTCTTGTTTTCTCCAGTCAAATTATCCAACGGAGACCAAGTGCCATTTTTACAAGCAATTGCTTTCAGATCATTTTCTTTAGAAAGATTAGATGTTTTCAGTTGAGTTACTTTATTCCTTTGTTTGTAACGAACAACTTGAAAACCATCTTCGTCAAGATCATACTTTGAGGATCGAGTTATTGTATTGAAACTGTTGCATCGGTTTAGTGTGGAATTTTTTTCAACAGAAGGCGGGATAGCAAAAGCAACTTTATTCTGTTTATTGCATTGTTCTTCCATACTGTTGGAAACATTAGTTGAGTTACTAAAATGAATAAATAAAAATTCATTATATTTTTTAATATTAAAAAAACAGTACCATTGAAAATGTCGCTGCTGAGATTTTTGGTTGTTCAAGTTTTTTTCAGTTATCAAGTTTGTTTTACCATTAATTTTGCAGACAGCTGGTTGGAAAACTATCTTGGGATTCGGATGATTGATCGGTTTAGCTTTGCTTATATTGTTTTCGCGAATGACAGTTGATTTTTCAGATTCTTTAATACTGTTTTTACCGTCACAGAGACGAGCTACCGAATAATGGAATATAACACAGATACATAAATTAAATTAGAATTTAAATTTAAATTAGAAATACGTACCTTTTTGAGAATCAATATCTAAATAGTATGACCAAAGAGGATTCTTTGGTAAGCGTTTTCGAACTTCCCATGAAACAGAATTTTGCCTCTGAGGTGTCGCCTCTAGATTTTGATTTAATTTGAGCCATTCAATGAGAGACTGAAAATCGTCAACATGATTTTGAAGAATCAAAATGACCTCTTTACACTGGTCAATGGATTCATCAACTTCACAACTTTGATAGATCTCGTCGACGATTCGATTTAGATGATCAAAAAGAAACGACCAATAACGATAACGACGTTCATAATCTCGTGTGCGGCCTTAAGAAGACATATGTGTTAGGAATGGAAAGAATAACTTGCCAACAAACCTAATGACGCCGACCGAACCCTATTTGTCGTTTCAATCTTCATTTGGAGCGATTAGTCAATGATCAAAGCGATAGTCGCAAACAAACCCTGGAATCAACAAGACAAGCAGCAAGATTGTTTTGTTTGTTTGCCTTGCCTAGCAAATGCGCCACGAGTCATTCATAGAATCGGTACACAAACACAAACAATTGAAACGATTGCAAAAGTTTATTCAATATATTATTTCTGTTTTAGGGTGCAAATGCAATTATTATCTGTATTAGAATTTTAATTTTGGGAAGTAACCTATAGAAAATACTGTACAGCGTACATGTGAATAAACAGATCTTATGAGTGAACCCAGTCAATAACAGTATAGATCTAATCTGCGGATGGCATAACCTTGAGACGTTCAAAGGCGCCACGTTCCAGTGCTTCTCGATGATTAGGATGAGCAATTTGAATAAGAGCATGTGCCCTTTGACGATAGTTTTTGCCGAAGAGATATGCGATACCGTATTCGGTGACAATATAATGAGCATGAGCCCGGGTAGTCACCACACCAGCGCCAGGTTTCAAACTCAGGGCAATTTTCGATTCTCCTTTGTTGGTCACTGAAGGCATAGCCAGGATTGGTTTTCCCAATCCGTCCAAGCCTTTAGCAGCACCTCGTAAAAAGTCGACTTGACCACCAAATCCTACGATTAAACGATTATAATTACAAAGTAATTCTAAAATTTCCACAAAAGTACCTGAATAGACACGAGTTCCAATCGAATCTGAGCATACTTGACCAACAATATCGACTTCTATGCAAGAGTTAACCGCTGTAACTTTAGGATTTTGAGCGATATTAAATTCGTCGTTAACATAATCAATGCCAAGCATTACGATGTAAGGGTTATTGTCAACAAAATCATACAACTTTCGGGAACCAATCAAAAAAGACCCAGTAATTCGACCAGTCTGAAGTTTCTTGTAGCGATTGGTAATTACACCTAAAGTTAAAACAACGTAAGATACAATAGGGAATATAAAAAACATACCTTGATTCCACAAATCAACAACACCATCAGAGAACATTTCAGAATGTACTCCAAGATCCTTATGGTCCTTTAAGTCAGCAAGTACAGCATCTGGAATAGCGCCAATGCCCATTTGCATTGTTGAGCCATCATCAACCAAGTTTTCAGCGATCAATTGACCAATTCTTTTCTCAACATCAGAGAGTTCTTTTGGCTTATGGTCAGGCAAATCGATTGTACCGTCAACCAAAGCGTCAAAATGAGATGTATGAATAACGGCATGGCCTATAGCAAAATAAAAACATTAAAAAATAAACATTACAAATTAACAGTACCGAAAGTTCGAGGTAATTTTGCATTAACTTGACCAATGATGTACTTTGTGTGCATAAGCGCAGCACGAGTGACATCAACGGACGTTCCAAGTGAATGAAAGCCATGTTTATCAGCTGGAGAAATAGAGACCAATGCTACATCAGGCTTGATAATTCCTTTAGAAAACAATAGAGGGATTTCTCCAAGGAAAATAGGGGTAAAATCAGCTCGGCCAGCGTTGATTGCTACTCGTGAATTTCCACCGGTAAAGAGGGAGTTTGAACGGAAAATGCCTTCGAATTCAGGGTTATTGTACTCCCCCGGTCCCTCAGTGTGAATGTGGTGAATGCGAACATCTTTTAGATTGGCTTTTTTGCCGTGCTCAGCCAATGCCGGTACGAGAGCTCGAGGAGTAGCAGCAGCGCCATGAATGAAAACTTGGTCGCCTAGTTTGAAGGAGAAAAGGATAAACAAACTGTTTACGTCAAATCGACTGATCGACTTTGAATTACATAGTTTGGAAATCAAATAATAAGAATTAAATTAAAATGTTGTTGCTATAAAAATTATATTAATTCAAATCTTTATTGGCACCAAAACTAATAACAAAGTAAAAAATAACTTTATTACAATTCTAAGTGTGCAAAATTCACTGCGTCCAAAGTAACCATACTTTAGTAAAAGTACATTGCATGACTAGGTTATTTTTAGAAAAGTGTACTTTTTCCATTATTGAGAACAACCCAAAGTTAAGTTTACTCTCATCAATAGATTTAGGTGAAAAATTTCAATAAATAAAGCTAAAATCATTAAGATCCATGAATCGTGGTCATGATAGACACATGTGTACTCAAACTTTGCACATACTTGAGAAAGGATAACAATGACACCGATTTATGCTTATTATCGATATTGATGTGCATGATATAAGCCTTGTACTTAAGACTTTGATATCTTCACCCAATTAAATAGGTCTATAGATTATTGAAGGCTAATGCCAATAATGGCTTTGTTTATAAAATTAGAGTACAGCTATACTTAAAAACTTGTCCTCATACAAGTACGAGAGAATTTAAACAAAGGAAGACTAACAGTTTAAAAATACACAAAGGCAGAATTAAATATAATTCATTCAGAAATAAAACAAACGAACGATAAACTAAGAATTGATATTTGAGCCTGAGGATGATCCATACCTGATTTTACAACAGAGACTGCTTCAGATGCTGACATCCATTTTGGTACCTTTCCTGGAATAGGATGAGTGGGTTCATTGTTGTAGCTGAAGAAATTCCGGCTGACCACAGCAGACGAGGGAAGGAACTGTGTGGTGTGCCTGAGACAAGAAATGCTTCTTAGAAGTGACATTGGAGTTGTCCAGCAAAAAAGTAAAGAAATGAATGACTGCACTCGGTGGACGATGCTCGGGTAGTGAAGATTATTGCGTCGAGTGTTCTCCGCCGAGTATCATCTCCAAAAAGCAAATATACCGCTAACTACGTGTTCAGAAAATCCTCCTGGGCAGCACAGCACAAAATTGTGGAAGAATACAAACATTCACAAAGGACATTACGAAATGGTACAAAGCCGTGTTGTTTATACCAATTTGGTGGAGATGGTAGTAAACATTGAATAGGTAACACGTTACTGAAAGGCAATCCTCACTGGATGTCGCTAGTGAGCTGATTAGATTGCTAAAACAATGAAAGAAACCATTCGAATGATGGAATGGAATGTTCAAATTGAATTGTCAACAATCGAACATATGGGTGATATGAACAAACTGGCCAAATCAGTCGATCATTTGGAGTATTGATTTAGTGTTCTGTTACTTGCATAATTCTTTGCGCATAATCAAGTGCCCACAATGGTTTCAACCTACGAAAAGTTGGGGAAAGAAACCAAGGACTTGTTCGAGGAGCACTACAGTAAGTTATTATGACATTATTGTGTTTGTATTGTGCCATGACTAATGTTTTCGTTTCTAGACATTGGGCAAGTTAAAATCGACGTCAAGAATAAGGTTTCTTCGCGCTTGGGCTTTGACTTTACCGGAAATTGTAATTCAGAGGATGGTAAAGTTACTGCGGCCCTGGAGAGCAAGTACGACTTCTCCAATTATGGCTTCTTGAGCAATTTGAAGTGGACCACCGACAACGATTTGCTTAGCGAAGTCGTGGTCAGTGACAACTCTTTGCTGGACGGCTTCAAAGTGTTTTTCAACACTAAACTGGGACTCGTGTCCAACAAGAGATCTGGCTCGATCAAAACCTCGATGGAGGGAAGCACGTACAACGTGCTTGGTGATCTGCAATTCGAGTCTGGCACTCCGAAACTAAACGCTTCGGGAGTGTACAAGTAAGTGATCGTCATTTATTTATGATGCAACAATTATAATTTTGTTCCGTTTAGATACAACGACTTTCTGCTAGGCTATCTCGGGCAGATCGATGTGAAAGGACACAAAGTCGAGAAGCAAAGCATATCCCTTGGCTTCGTTCAAAGTGGCACGTCTTTGTTGGCCAACTTGTAAGATTTTTCTCTTTTTTTGCCATTTCAATTTACCATTTTATTCGCAGTGACAATCCCAAAGAGATTAACCTGGGCATCTACAAGCAGGTTAGCCCGTTTGTGGAAAGAGGCGTTCAACTGACCTGGGACGATAAGGGCCAAGCCAAGCTTGCGTTTGGAATCAAGCACCAAATTGATTTCTCGTCTGCCATTAAGGTTTGCTCTATTATTATCATTTCTTGGAATTTACCCTTCATTTTTCAGGCGAAAGTCAACAACGACGGACAGATTGGCCTGGCCTACATTTACCAGTATCAATCGGGAGTGAAATGCTCTATCTCGTCTATGCTCGAAGCGAAGAACCTCATGTCTGGAGGACACAAGGTGGGCCTGGGTCTCACTTTCGAGGGCTAGCCCGCATGCCAAGAGCAATGTCTAGTCTCTCCCAAAGCTCAAACGACAGCTATTGTCATTTATTGACTTAATAAAGTCTGTTTATCGCTAGCTTACCTTACCTTACTTACCTGTGAGTTGTCACTGTCACCGAACAGTTAAATATTTGAATGGGAAAAACTTGACTGAATTGCAAATGTCAAGCCGAACACTAATTGGAATGCTCTCTTTGATTACACGCACGAGCGTCGCCCTGTGGACAACAAATATGGCATCGGCTTCATTGCTCGTAATGTTTAATTAATTAAAGGACCGATTGCACCAAGTGACGATGTGCTCGGCCGGACTGGGAAGTGATGCTCTCGATAGTAACGATAACGATCGCTGTGTCCACCTTAAACTGGACATTGATGGCATTCTCCCTTGATTGAGGCCACTCTCAGTGCCATTCTTGGCCCTCCGTGTGTTATTTGTATAACAATTGGACCACCACCAAGATTCCGACAATGACGCGTGTTTGTAGTGTTGCTTGAGTTGGCCAATCAGCCACATTTGCACGACCAAGCAATTGTCCAATTTGGACCAATGCTTCAAAACAGGCAAACAAGCTAATTGGTCCGAAGTGGAACACTGTCCGGCACTGTTTAACACTGAGCATCACGGCGATAAATGAGCAGAAAGTGCGGCAAATTGGATCATTTAACTTGTGTCGATTATCACAATTATAATATTAGTGCGTTCATGCTCGGAGTCCGGTAGCTGAGTAGATCGAGGCAAATGAAGCAATGTGCCAGTGAAGTGTCTGTGCCCAGTCTGCTAGCACGACAGGCCTATTTGTGCGCATCGATCACTGCACTTGTAAATGGATCGTTAATCATTGCTGCCGCATGTCCACGCCGGTAGAGCAACCGAATGAGCATTCATGGCCACAGATCGATTGTGATCGGATCGAGTCACACACCGAGATGGCATCGACTAATTAGCGAGCGCGAGCCTAACAAGCCTGGACAGCTCAAAGGATTACGGACTAATCAATGCACCTCGACTAGTGTGCCTAGTGTGTGCCTCAATCAATTATTATTATTGTGGAGGGGCACAATTGCCATGAGCATCGAGCAATAATTCTGTTGCAATTTGCATTGTGTCGAGCAGTCTCGTGCAGTAATTGTGCACTAATGCCACGGCACTATTAATGTAACATATGTCTGATATGCCGCATCCAAGGCGGTCGAAGCAGATTAGAGCAGTGGTCAGTTAGAGTGGCTCACAAGTGACCACCTAATAAGCCTTGCTCGCCTTCCCGGTCAGTATTTCGAGAGTAGAGTCCTCTCACTATCAAAGTGTAATCTTTGATTTGTCGTCTCCATCTCGATGTTCAACTCAGTACGGCAACGATGCATCATATCGTCTGTGCAATGCAAATGGTCGTTGTAAATGGCTCGTCCCAGAGCGGCAGTGGCACTCGTCACAATCTCGAGCTCGCGCCTGTTAATCGATATATAAATCAACGCTAGTGCCGCGAACAGATCGTACAGTGTGTTTCGTACCTGAGCTCAGTATGGGCAGGATTGTGATCGCCTTCTTTGAACTAGGTTGATTTTATTATCTGTGTTTGTCTGTGTCCGCTACATCTCGAGTGCGAGCACGTCCTCGTCCTCTTCGAGATTTTGTTTGCTTAGAAACATTCGCGCGATGGAAGGTTGCAGTCATTCGCGCCACCAGCTGTAAGAGTCAATGTTCAAGTGTTGCACTTTTCGACAGTTCCAAACACTCTGCTGAGCATGTCTTTGTCACTGCTCTTATTGGCCCTGTGTGTAGGGTCCGCCAGAGGGGCCGTCTTAGAGAACCCTACCGATTCTTCCAACAATACTCAATTGGCAGCACTACAAGCGCTATTTTCGTCCACACTTGGCATCAATCCATTGGACATCAAGTTCATTCCTGCACAGCCAAATGTTTTCTTTTTAGTTCCCAACCAGACTGGCCAGTTTGTGCCATCACCACCGAACCAAGTGGCACAGCCCAATTTGTTGATCATTCCCAATGGAATACTGAACAGTGAGCCCGTGACCACTATCGCGAGCAACCAAATTGATATAGAAAACATTGAGAACAATGAGATCAGTGAGAACAGTGTCGCTCCGAGTCCACTTGAGATTCGAAACAATTCCTTAGTGCTGCAAAACCCATTCGACTCGTCGCCTTACCAAAGCAACACTGAGACCATCAACTCGTTGATCGAGAGCATCTTCAACAACTTCGATCTCCAGTCTCTACCCCCAGAAGAACTCATTTTTGGAGCACTTCCATCTCCAAACAGTACTGTGACACGAACAATAGTGCAAGATGCTTTCAACAATGAGCAAATTCCACATTTTCGACAACCCACCGAAACTACAACAGAAACCACCGGAAAAATATTACCAAGTGATCTAATTTCCTTTGATAATGTCGATCAGCCCGATTCGGAAGCAGTGGCAAACCTTGTGGAAAACAATTTTCCATCATTTGCCGATGGAGTAGAATTTAATGCCGAACTTAATGAACAATTGCAAGCCCCGACCGAAGCCCCAATTCCGACCACAACCACCACCACCACTACAACCGAAAGTCCAATAACGGTTGCACCGGTGGTGAATATAGTTCCAGTGTCACCAACTCTAGGGGCAAACTTTGAGTCAAACCGAATTGAGCCAATCCAAACTGGCTTCCAAAGGTGGTCAAGTCCAAACCGAATCCAAGGTAACATCGGAACTCGATCACAACCAGTTGCAATCAGACCACCAAAAGTCTCAACTCGAGCCCAACCAATCGTAACCAAAATTATTGCACCTTCATATGCAACAATCGGTCCACAAGCTACAGCAACTACTGTCCCACCAGAAATCACAGAAACTACCCCTACCCCAGTCGAAACCAGACCACCGTCAATTGTTCCACCAAAACTTTTCAAAGCAATCAACCAGAATAAGCTGAAGAGTTTGTATCGAAGCGCTAACAAATTTTACCAACAGGCACTACCCGAATTGCGTCACTTGAGTGGCAGTACCTTTAGCTTCGAGTTAAACAATAAGAAAATTTTAGGCAATAAACCCAATGGAAAAATCCTTTTTCCCAAGTCAATTGCCAAAGATATTCCTTTGGAAATCAGCGAGTATTCAAGCAACACCCAGTCCCAGGCACAGTCTCAATCCCAGTCCCTGTCTCAGTCCCAGTCGCGGTCCCAGGCCCAATCCCAGTCTCAATCCCAGTCCCAATCCCAGTCCCAGTCCTCAGTGCCCAGTGACCAGTCGAAACCAGTTGTGTCCGACAAGAGCAAAAAGTGGTCAACCAATCTGACCCCAGTCATTTCGGACAATTTGGTAAACATAATTTCACTGCCAAACTACAAATTCTATCTCGGAAAGAAAGCGTAGCTCAACTTAAATTAAATTTCGAATCATTGCAACACTTTTTCTCTTTTTTTTGTGACCATAACTAATAAATTGATTTCAATTGATCAAGTACACATGCATCAGTGCAAACGAGGACGCGATGTGTGAACAAATGAAGTGATCACTGATAGTCACAGTGGTCATCCGAAAGTATACAAATTGATTGAAACAATTAGCCTGAAGCGTTGAGACTGCACTGAGAGTCTCAGTCTGAGACAAACAAGTAAGTGAGTATTGATTGCTGTGCGAGTGGCCAGTGGCCACAACTGGTTTAGGTATATACCTGTATGCAGGTGTAGTTCTGGTTGTGCCATTATAGTATGCAGACAGGATTGTGGTGGTCACTACACTGAATTACTGGTGGTGTGATGTGGCCGCAGTGATTTGTTGCGAAAGGCAATCGAACGCGATATGCCACCGATGGTGTGAATGGACACTGGACACTGACTGCAGCAGTACAAAGGATAGCACACATGCAGACAGACCGTACGGGTGGTATAAGACAAAGTACTCGATGAGAGCTCATGCCAAGGACATCTCAAGCTGTGCTTCGCGGTCGTCTTTGTCTCACACATTCTCAACACTAATGAGTGTACCTTCTGCCAATAATAACCAATAATCCCAGCTTGACCCTGACCTACGGCTGCCTAAGTGGGACTAGACTAGTTGTCCCATGGGATGCATCTGCCTGACCATTGACTAATTTGGCCAGAGGTATAAATTGCTTTGCGCACAAAAAAAGACAAACAAAACTTAGTTGGTGAAGTGATCACTTGAGCAGTCAGTGTTCAATTGTGTAATGCGACTCGACTCAGGAGTAGAGGATGCGGGCTTGCTTGTGGCTACTGACCACCGTGACGATTGCCATCACAATGGACCAAGCAGCTGTTAGTCAACCACTGTTTGCTGTTTGTAGAGGTGGTAAAGCCCACTGTCCCAGAAACAGGGTCGAAGCAAGTCCACGGGCCGCGTGAAGTAGTGAATGGGCAAAGTGATTGTCAGTGTGCAGCAGTGCCCACCGTGATGCAGTGAATGTGCCAGCTGCACTCGACAGCATTACCACCACCTCTGCTCCCAGTCCTCCCTCCCTCGGCGCACTCGCACTCGATACAGTGGCACTGGTCGCGCTCACTCACGCGTTGTTTGTCTCGCTGGCTTCGCACTCGCTTACCTTTGCATTCTGCTCGAAGCTACCAAAGAATTGTTTTGTAGCCTTTGACACCTTGGTCACTTCCCGCCTAAAATCCCAATTGCACCCAGTGATTGCAATCAGTTCGTTTTGAGGCTAGCTCAACTTAATGTGCGACTGTTCTTCTCAACGTGCCATCCAACTATCATACCAGCGGGCCAATTGGAACGATTCACAATTTTTGCATATCGGTGACAGCCATAAATTGAAATTCAGCCAGTTTGACTTTGCTCCAAGTCATCCATGATCAAGATTTGTAATACATAATATCGTCAATTTTGCGATTCAATCACAATAATCAAATTCCCCATATTTTGTTTGTTTCAATTCGTTTCATTTAAACCGGTCCAAAATTAACCCTCAAGAGATTGCAGAGATTGAATCATTGATGGAATTATCCGCGGTAGGAGAAAGAGTCTTCGCCGCAGAATGTATAATGAAAAAGAGAGTGCGGCGGCATAAAGTGGAGTACCTGGTGAAATGGAAAAGTTGGTCTCATAAATACAACACTTGGGAACCCGAGGAGAATATTCTCGATGAGCGTTTACTGGAAGCATTTAACCGACAGAAACGTCGTACCCGTACAACGACCAGTAGTCGAGAACGAGCTCACAGTTCCACTTCAAACGATCAATCTTCGTCTACCGGCAGTGAACAATCCACACATAGAGCAACTAACCATGGCAGTAAACAGCAGGATGACAACAAAAAGCTGTCCAAAGAGTCCCAGAAGAGGAAACCTTCCACAACCACAACCACCACCACAACAGCAACAGAAAGGTCTTCTTCGCCCGTGACTTCAAAAGTGTCAAGACATAAAAGTACTGATCGGACCACAACTTCTGAAGCCAACTCTAGTTCTGTTACTAGCAATGGCGATACAGTGGTACTTTTTGCTTTTACCTCAGTACAATTTACTAATTAATTTTTTTGCAGAAACTTGAAAATGGTTCTACTAAAGTAGCCACCGTGAACTCAAAACAAGCAAAAGTTGAAATTAAGTCCGAAGATCTTTCTAATGAAAAGACGTCTGAACATGCAAAGCCAAAATTCAATTATGGTCCTCCGCCTGAGTTTTGGCAGAAGCAAAATCGACTAGTGAATCAGATAATGATCACGGATGTGACCACAAATGACATGACCATTACCGTTCGAGAATGCCGGACACCACAGGGATTCTTCAAAGAACGCACCGAAATGAAAAGTATTGCTGTTTCTACAGATGCCACTTCTGACCAGTCGTAAACCTAATTGATTCTCACTCTCTCGTTACATTGAGATTATGCTTATGTTGTTTATTGTATCATATGTTTATGTTGAGATAAATAGCTTATCCCACTAAAGAATGTTATTTTGTTGAACTCTCGTTTCGTGTTTAGCCGAAAGTTTCACATGTGATTGGTGACCACCAAATTAAGTAGCACTTTTGATCCTTCCCTTAGCCGTGAAGCTTTATGCGCAACTCACTAATTACTTTGCATGGATGTAATGCTCTTCACTATGCACTGACACTATGACACTGTTAATACACCTACTTGTATAATAAATCCGCAAATGTTTGCCATGTAACTCATCATCGCTGTCAGTTATGAATAGCACTAGAAAGGCCAATTTATTGCAAAACTTGTGCTAATGCACTTAATGTACTAATTTACATAATGCCGGTCAATGTTGTCCACCAAAGAGTCGGCCAAAAACTGAGCGGTCACTTTGTGTCCCAAAACAGATTCAACGATTTCTTTTGGTGGCTTTCCTCCGCCATGTGCAAGAACCTCTTTGCGGTATATGCTGCCTGCATTCGAAGACAGTGGGTCACGAAGGAAATGTTTATTCCAAATAGAGCTTGCTACTGCTTTGGAAACTAAGTACGAGTAATATTTGGCACCATAGCCTACTAAATGGCCAAATCTTAACTGCCACGAAGTCTCCGATGTATTCGCAATTCCATAGTACTGATCTTGAATTTTGTTCAAAACTTCTGTGGTATTCTTGCAACCCTTCAATGGATTATCACTGTGATAAACTTGATCAAGTGCTGAATAGAAGATTTGAAGTTGAAGGTCACTTGCAGCAAATAGATTTTTTGATTCAATCCAATTTTGTAGCAGTCTTTCGTCTATAGGTTTTCCACTTGCGTAATGCTTGGCGAACTTTGCCACAACTCTAGGATCTGAAGCAAAATTTTCCATCATAATAGAAGGCACCTCAGCTAGATCTGTAGAACATCGAGTTCCTGTTATATGTTGGTATGGTGTTCGCGCCAACATCGAATGTATTGCGTGTCCCATTTCGTGAAACAAATTATCGACCATTGCTGGAGATAAAAGAGTTGGGCAAGACGATGTAGCATTGGGGAAGTTGAGAAAGATGACCACAATTGGCATTTGGTATTCACCTAAGATGAACAGTAAAATAAATAAGAAAATGCTTTTTATTAGAAATGAGATATTACCGTTAGGTAGATCGCAGCCACCCTGAATGGTGAAGTGACAATCATGGAAAGGCTTCTTTGACCGAATAAAGAAATCACAATAAATAAATCCCAAAGTGTTATGGTCTGACAAATCTTTGACGGCCAACTTGATAACACTCGGGTGCCACAAGTCTTCATTTTTAGTGTCACAAATTTCCAATCTAATGTTGAAAATTGAATTAAAAATCATATCAAGTCCTTCCATGCAACTTCCAAGGGAGAAATAAGGATTAGCATTTTTGATGTCTTCACTGAATTTTCTGGCCTTGTGGCTTTGAGTATAGTATGGGATGTCCCATTGCATCAATTTGACATCGCGTTCAAGTGAATCCTTTCGCTTTAAATCGAGCATATACTCAAAATCCTTTTCAGATTTGGATCGAACCATATTGTTAACGTTGTTAATCAATTCCCAAACTACTTCAGGTGTTTCCGCAATACTTCCGTTAATAGCACGATGAGCAAAAGATTGAAACCCACAAATTCGGGACAGCTTTAAACGTGAATATATCAACTCAAGCAACAGCTGTTCTTGATGATCTTCATATCGCAAAAATTGTTTAAAAGCAAATTCTCTGAGTTGAATATCACTGGATTCGTTGTGAAGACCAGATATAATCACTTTATTGCTATCCAGGTGAAAATTATTCCACATTGAAGAAGGAACTTCATTTTTCGACATGACCCGAGGTTGTGCAGTTCCTTGCATGAAATAGCTACCAACATGCAGAATATGTTCATTTAAGTGTACTACTTCTTTGCGAAGTTCTTCATTTAAATGAATTCCACTTTGTTCAAAGTCAAAAAGAAATAACTTGGCAACGTAATCATCAGTTTCAGAAGTAGGAACCACATCTTCTTTGTTGGCAGTTTGCAGCAAAGAATTATACAAAGCTCTATTTGTGTTCAGCCTCTCAACTTCGGCATTAATGGCAATTGACGATTGTTCGGCTGCATTGGCATAGTTCCTATCGGGATGACCAATGCGGACAAACTCGGATAAATCAGCTACTTTGCACAAACAATTAGAAAGTTCATCAAAAACTTGTACCATTTTTCTGGTTCGTGTTGGAGATGTTGCTTCGCGAACAAGTCTTTCAGCTTCGACGATGGCGTTTTGCCTAAAAATGTAGAAACCATTTGAATTGGAGAGGAGTTGGTTGCCGAAAAGACCTTTTTCTGTGGACTTGAAAAACTTTACTTGCTGAGTGAGACTGTTTACTTGGTTGCTGAGTGAATTGTAGTTTGATATAAAACGTCTACCCAAATATGCACTTGGGCCAAATTTGAGAAGCATCTTGAGGCAAATAATGATCAAATAAGAAAACTTTTATTGACTTTTGTTTTCTTGTAAAATAGCATCACAAGTTTCTTTCCAATTACGCCTCTGAAGATATTTCTCTTTAATACGCTTTCGTTCGTCAACTTCAGGCAGAAAAGGTCTTATTCCATGCAGTCTGCGAAAGTTATAAATGTCGTACCAGAATTGTTTACACTTTTTATAGTTCGAAATTTCTTTTTGACATGAATCCTTGTCATTAGTCAAATCGAGGCATTTGAGTGAAAGGTTCGATTCTTCGTAGCAAGGATTGTTTGCTCGAAGACGTTCCAAATTAGCCTTGGACTTGCTCTCCATGTGATAGTAATTGTTGACTTTCAACAGAATACATAACAGACGCTACATGTGACCAGTTACCACATTTGTGAATGAATTCTCCACTAGTACTTCTCCGCGAGTCAATAGTGACAACTATATTTCAGATACATCAATCATGATTCAATTACAAAGTGACTCATTTTATGTTTTATATCAGAGGAACATGAAATGCAAATTGAACTTTATAGCAAAATACAATTTATTTAATTATTATTTGCTTAGAATACAAATGATGAGATACATTTTATTATAAGTACAAAGATGCGATTGCTCATAATATCCTGCGCTGCCAAAATTGGGAACATTGAGCAGATTACATTAAATATTATTATTATTATTATTAAACATTGTTAGACTATTATCATTAATTATCATATAATGAATGGCTTATTTTAAGCAAATTCTTCATTTACTTTGCCGAAACTGGCGCCGATTGTTGATTGTAGTTAGTCTGATTGCGAGGAACGCCTCGATCTTGACGATAACCAGATCTATTTCCACCTCCATTCTGTCTATTGACCGGACGGTTTGAGTTAAAGTTTCCATTCTGAGAGTTTGAAACGTTTCCATTGTTTCCACCGTTAAAATAACCAAAATTTTTTGCGCCGCGTCCACGATAATTTGGGTTGCCTACAAAGTTTCCTCGAGAGTTTCCACCTCGGCCTCGGTTGTTTCTTTTGTAATATCCATTTTCAACTTGGCCATTAGTTATTGGTTTACCATCAGCATCTTGATTAGCTTGTAGATTAGATGCTTCATTTTGAATTGGTTCTGATAAAAATTGATCATTCTTTTCATTGGCTAACTCGTTGACATTATTTTGAACAATGGCCGGAGCGTCTGTTCCAATATTTCGAATGGGAATATGTTGTTCGGGAATCATTTGATGAGAAATTGGGCCTGCCAGAGACACAGGGATATAGCCATTGCCATAATTGTAACTAGGGTTCGTAAAGGTCTGAGTTGGAATTGAACCTTGAATTGGGATAGACACACTGGACTGAATTGGGTAGATATTTGGTGGGTAATGGCTGGAAATTGAGTTTGGGGTAATGATATTTGAGCCACTTGAAGTAGACAAAGGCCCAATCTGAGGTGGGAAAGTAAAACCAGATGAGGCAACAGCAACAACAGCAGGATCTTTGTGCTGAAGTTCATTTTCAACAACGGTGTCGCGCATAAAGCACAATTGATTAGATATCGACATTTGGTGAACATTATTTTGAATAGGTTGCTTAGTCTCGGTTTGCTCTTCAGCCTTAAAAACGAAAACAAAATTAAAATATAATTTTAAAGTCAAATAAATCCTCTTACAATCACTTCAGAATCGTTCTGGACGGATTCAACAGGAACGTCGTTTTCTTCAGCTGGTTTATCATTCTGAATACTCTCACTGGAAGAATCTTCAACGATTTTATCAGAAATAGATACGTTTTCGAAATAATTCGATTCGATTAGCTTGATAAGGGATTCTTTTAAATCGGAATATGACAGTCCTGAGACAAATTCACGCTTGTGGCCTTCAAGAAGATAATTAATCTTTTCAGCCGATTGCTCAATCAAATCGAAGCTCTGAGGCGAAAGTACAGAAGACAAACTTTCCAAAGAGTCAACTTGGTTTTCATCAAGTTTCTAAAAATTAAAATAAATTATAAAATAAAATATATAAAACAAAACAAAAATTATACAATTGCTCCATTTTCTCCTTGCAATAAATCATTTTTAGCAGCTGAGAACCGAGAAAGAATAAAATGCATATTGAGTAATAGCTTGACACGCATCAGATCTTGCTGTTGACGTTCGGCTTGCTTTTCCATTTGTTCTTTTTTCTGTAGCTTCTTCACTTGCTTTGCATGCTAAAATTAAATTTAAATTATTTTAAATCAATTAAATAAAATTATTATTACGTCGTTAAGGCCGTCAGTGACATTCTTTCCAATTTCCTTTAGCATATCAATCATTTCCATAACATTATCCAACTTTTTTACAGCATTCTTTTGGTCGGCTTCAAGCTGCTGTCCTTTGTCCTCCAAAGCTTTGATTTCAAGCAAACGAACCTATAAGCAAAAAGAAAATTATCAACAAAACAATAGAAATTTATCAAACACAAGTAATGATAAAGATGACAGTGCTAAAAATAAAGTACTTACCTTTCGTTTTTCCAAGTTTCGAATTTTCTTTTCAATGATGGAATTGACAATTTTCGGTGGCTCTTGAAGCATAGTGGTCGAAATATTCACATGGGTGGTGCCATTGCTGATGGGTGCAATTTTACCTTTTCCATTAGTTATCTCACCAGAAGCAATAGGTTTCTCGATTTTGGCAGCAGCAGGCATTATAAGCGATCGACTTGTAAAGAAAGAGAAAACGAAATGAAAGAACAGAAATCTTCCAGATTAAATAGGCGCGGATTATCGAACAGTTCGAGTTCGCGAAGAGTAGACACCGAAGATGGTATTGTGGTATAGGGCGAGGAAATGCCGATTGCAGTAGAACAGAATCAATTTAAGCGAACCAGAATGGTCGAACGACAGCACCAAAGTGACGAGCTTTCTTTGTGAGGTGTGCGTGTTTGCTGCCGCCGACGCCGCCGCTGGCATCGAGTTGCCACCAGTCAACACCTGACGTATGTGCTGCCTTTGACAGTGCCACTGCCCAATATGATAGACAACTTTCGCCGTGCCACTTCTCCAACTGCTCCACCGACAGCATGCTTTATTCATTGCTTTGAGCACTGTCCTAAAGATGGCGCAGCTATCCTGTCAGGTGTTTCTAGAAGCTTTCCTCGGAAGGCTCGGAGTGTGCGCCGTGGCTTGTCACAGATGACAATTGTGAACTGCGAGGACACTGCACTAATGACTAGTATGACTAATGCTTTAGTGTTCTCACTAATTGCAATCCATCATACCGTATCATACTAATCATGATCGATGCTCATTTCTCAGTAAAGTGCGCAAACTCATTGTTTACCTCATTGTCAATTAATATGTCCAAATATTCATTTGGTAAAAAGTTGAATGTTTCCCATCGACTTGTTACTACGATTCGTTAGGCGGCAGGTTAATTCATTTAGTACCTATGTTGGATGTCACTTCGAAATTGCGACATTCGAAATATCTTTGTTTCTGAACATATTCAATGGATTAGTTTCTTAGTGCTTAGTCTGTATATTGACAGGGTATTTCTCAATGCAAATGTCTGTAGGCAATCCGGAAATAAGATAACATAATATTGAGATAAGGTGCACATTGTGATGCAGTGTCGAGCTGGCACTCATTGATTATCACAGTGGACGGAAATGATTTCTACTATGCCATTATTATAGTCAATTTCTTGAGTCTTTGCAAACGTTCAATAAACTTAACCAACTTAACTGGCTAACTAGATTGCATTGCTATATAGCCTAACATGAATCATATGCCAACAAATCATCAATGACTAAAACATTTTGAGATGATTTTTAAATCTAATTGATTACAAACCATTTGAAGCACCATGCTTGTCAGTGCCAATTGACTATAAAATAATTAATCAATTGATCAATCTCGTAATTTCCCGAACCTTTAATCACTAGCAACAAGTTGCCTTGTGTTTTGGTTCACTCATCATTAGTTATGGCCACTTTCTTCCAGTTTTTGTTTACTTGTGTTGATTTGGTTTGTGAGCCATTTTGTAACTCATCGATAAGAAGCAAGTAATTGGAAATCGATATCAAAATAAATTAATCCATCAACTTACTAACCTAATTAAGTTTCTATTACATTGATCGAACAAATTGTCCTGTCACAAGTGTTAATCGATAATCAATAATTATAAATAGTCATCAAAGTACTTCGACTTGAAACATGTTATATTTATGTTCATAAATAATAGAAAATATATAAATGTCCACAACAACGTGGTGATATAGAGTGATTTATCAATATAATACAGAAATAGTGTACAGCAACCTGGAGGATGAGAACAAGGATACAAAGGCTACAAGTTGGCTAGCTCTATACATCAATAGAATTTGGTGCTATTTACAATCACTATGTACAGGTAGGAAAATAAAAGTGCTTCCATAAAAATATGCTTCTTTGCATTGAATGCTTAAGAAATAGCACGGTGCTTTAGTGTTCAGCGATTGATGGGCCAATTTGACCGACCAAGTGGTCATGCGGAGACTTGATTTTAATGTCACCAGACCAGTAAGTTCTTTCTAATGTTAAGGCAAGTAGTCTTTCAATTAAGACATTCGATTTTTATCGTATGTTGTCACAGGAAATCAATATAGACTCCAACTCGGAGAAAAGCTAAAACAGAAACATTAAAATAAATACAAATACGCAATCGCTCGTACCTTTTTAATCCAATCACTGTCCTGTAAACATTCTTCGAGAATAACATGTGACTCTTTATTTTCATCTTGAGATAGAATAGCTTCAACCTAGCCACCAAAAGATAAAAAATGAAACAGGCGAAAACAGGCGATAAGCATTACCTTAGATTTGCAAGCTAAGAAGCAGTTATATTTCTGATGATGCAATTTTGAATAGAGAAATGTTTTCTCTGTACACGAATCGCACGAGGCAAGTTTAGTCTGCTTGGCATCTACTTGAGAAATAGGCTCAAGTGTGTCTATACTGTAAAGGTTTCCTTCGAAATTCAAAATCTTGGTGCTCCAATTATCATGGCACAACTATTAGATTAAAAATTTATGAAACAATTCACATTTAAAAAATTGCTTTAGTTCTTACTCGACATCTGAGATCGCCAACATTGTTCTGTTGGTGAATTTGGATTTCCCTGTAAGTTTCGATGCATTTCAAAATATTTAAATCCCATTTCACTTTGGATGCAAAGCTAGAACGTTTTTTGTTACATAGTTCATCGATCGTTTGAATGTGAGTCAAAAAGTAATCATCTAAATCAATATAGGATTAAAAATAGTGTAAAAAATAAAATAAGCAATATAATCAATATATACGAACCATTCTCTTTGACAATCTCAGCTATAAAGTTTGGATCTAAGGCTTGACTCACGAGAGTTTGAATAAACACTTCAAAATTTTCAATATAATGAGATATGTCCGTAGGCCTAGGTGATAAAGACTCAACAGTTGTGGAGCTTTGATCTTTTTCAACTTGGGAAATAATGGTACTAAACAGAAACCAATGAATTAATAAAACATTGTTACGCCAAAATAAATACCTTTCAATTGGCTTAGTTTGAGTTAGGCCAAGTTTCTCAACAACAATCCTGGTTCGATTACATCCCATAATTCTGACATCAAGGCCCAAATACTTTTGTCTAACAGTTGGATTCCATGCAGAATACTACAGTCATACAATAAAAAAAAGATAAGCAATGAGATTAAACAAAAACATCAAAATTACCGATGAAGTATTTGTGTACACAGTGATCCCATTCTGTTCTGAAGGTTCAAATCTTTGAAGTAAACTTTTGCCTTCAATTCTCCATATAACAGGCAAATCAAGATGCGCTTCTTCGTCGGCCACCACAAAATCTCCAGTACGCATCAAACCTTCCTTAATGGTTGCCACCTTTTTATCTTGAGACCGACGTCTCGAAGAAGGATTCTGTGTGCTAGAAGTAGTAGTTGTGGTGTTGCTGGTGGATGATTGCGTAGATAAAGTAATGAACGAGGGTGCGGTAAGGGAAGATATTGAGGCTGTATTTGCAGGGTGAATCGATATCAGTACTGCATTGGTCATTGGAGACACTTGATACGAATTCACTGGGGGATTTTGATTCACAATTAAGGTAGGGGTCACATTGTTCAATGTCGCATTGGTGGAAGGAGTCAAGTTGAAGTTGGAGCTCACAGGTTTGTTGATACAAGTTGCATTTATCAAGCTGGCTTGAGGCAAAAGTGAATTCGAAGTTGGGCTGACCATGCTGCATGTTTTGGGACTAATCAAACTTTTGGGCAAACTTTTTGCTGAAGCCGATTTTGTCTTACAACTTTTATTGTTCAACGATTTGAGTTTTTCATTTTTCTTATTATTTACAGTAATGCACGCAGATTTGTCAATTAAAGCTTTGCCCGAATTATTTGCCTTGTTAGTAACGTTTGAATGATTGCCCTTCGATTTCTTCGCCGAACTTGTATTGATGCTGGCAACGTTCTCTTTAGCGTCTGAAAGAGAGTTTGGACTGGTGTCCATTGTAAGAGATTCCATCTTTAAGTTTGTTGTTAAATTATCAATTGAGTTATCTTTGGTCTTAGTCACTTTGCTTGGAGCAATTTCTGCCACAGTCTTTTTGCCTTGGGAAGTTGTATTTTTGATAGATGAGTTGAGCGTTACTTCATTATTTGAAATGATCGTTTCCGCTTTGGGTGATTGCACTTTTGAAGAACGTTTGCTCGGTTTCGGTTTTTCTGTACTTGGACTTTTCTTGGAGCTTCGCTTAGGCTTGGTAGCACTTTCAAAGAAATCATATTCGTTGTTAGGCTTTTTACACTCTTTACTTTTTGGCATGACTACAGCAACTTTTCTCTTTTTATTGCAATTATTGTCGTTTAAAGAGTCATCATTGGATTTGCGTTTGAAAAATTTCGACTGACCACTTTTATTTGCGGCCTCACAATTATCTTTCACGATATTCTTCTTATCTGATTTCTTGCTGGGCGTCTTTGCAATAGTTGATAGCTTTAAAGATAATTTTATCGATGGAACATTTGGACATACAACTTTTGAATCTTTTGGGGGTGAAGAAACATTTTGAAGTGTTGTATCTAATCCATTATGGTTTAGCAAATCATCTGAAGCTTGGACATCTTTGAGGTTAGTCTCCAGAAATTCGTCAACGTCCTCTAACTGATTCTCTTCGTGATCATGCTTATCAAAATCAATGGAAGAATGCAACTTGAGATCATTGTGCTGGTCAAAGATGTCTTTATTAAGTTTTTCAAACGGAGTACTGCTTATGTCGAGATCTTTGTCATGATCGATCGTTGATATGTCGTTCGATTTAAAGGTAGACTCCATAAGGGCAATTTTTGAGTTGTCATTCATCAACGGAGCCAAATCAGACAAAAAACTGTCAGCAACAATGCAATGGGACAGAAGCTCATTATGGTCACTTTTGTTGGACTGTAAACACTCATCACTGGACTTGGGCAAAGAATCGATTATTGATTGAATATTATTGCATTCCATTGCGGAAGAGTCTTCAATCAAATGTGTTTCATCGTGACTAGATTGATATTCGATTTGCTCAATCGTACTGTTAGCTTGGTCCGAATTGCCCATTGGTTGACTTATTGTGTAGTTGACGTGCTTGTCGTTCAAAGAACAATGATTGTCAACCTGACTTTGTGATGCAATAAAGTTCAGATCATCTATTGAAGGGAAGGTCGATTTGTCACCAGCAATGTTCATTCTGTTGAGATTAATGCTACTATCGGTAGATTCGGCCAATTCCTGTATTTGCTCTTGCTGGTCAGACAAATTGACGTCAATAGGCTGTATCACAGAGTCAAAATTCAAATTGAAGCTCTCATGGCTGCTTTGATAGTCAGCTTTGGGTTCTTCAATAGAGTCAATTAAGTGAGAATTTGATGAATGGGTAGGCGGTTTTGAAATTTGTCTGGCACATGAGGGCAATTCGCTTTTGTCCGAATAACTTTGATTAAACTCGTCATTCTCAGATTGCTCGTAGTGATAATCGTAACTGGAGTTATCAATTCCATTTGAGTTATTACCGTTGGGCATTGTCACTAGTGAATCTGGATTGTTCATTTGGATTGATGAATTGTCCGAACCATAGTTCATATAAAGATCATTGGAACAAGTGCTAGATGGGGCACTAGAACTTAGATGACTTTGGTAAGAAACAGAAAACTGTTGCGACTTGTATGAATCATCTAGTGGATTTGAGTCGAAAATGCTGGTCGAATTTAGTAAATGCTTTTGTTGATTCATATTATCTGATGAAATATTTCCTTTTTGAGACGCAACCATACATGAATTGAAAGACAAACTTTCCGAAATACTATTATCAATCTGCTTTGGCGATATTTGAGAACTAGATGAAGAGGAAGACTTATAATCATTTCTGCTGTATGGCTGACTGATGCTGCTTGACATCGAATTGTTTGAATATGGAGAGAGCTCTTCATTGGAATTGCACCTTGAATTGGAGTGACCTACACTTGATGGTGGAGTTGGGTAACCTGGAGTAGGAGTAGGAGTTTGCGAACTGCCCATCGTAGGAAATACTGTTGTTGGCACCGAGTTTGGAGTGCCATAGTTGAGATACTCGCCATTAGACATAGCACAAGAAGCTCCACTGGAATGACTAGAATTCGAAGTGCTCGATCTTTGTTGATAAGGAGAGTGGGCAGAAATGTTGGTCGTTGCAGGACTGTAGTTGTAGCTATACGAATCATTGCTATGCTGCATCTGGTGATTGCTGGCCACAGAAGAACATCGAGATACACTGTTTGAAGTGATATTGCTGGACCCGTTGTTTGCCAGACAATTATTTGAAGCGGCATTCACAAAATTATTACAGTTTGCTGTCGACATAAATTCATTAAAAGCGCCATTCATGTTAGGAGAAATTGTTTCAGGTTTGTAATTCTGTTGCTTCTTTTGGCTTGACACATTTTTACGAGTTGCTTTGCTAGCTTGTACATTTGTTGAACTATTTGAAACCTGGTTACTACAACTGAAATCATCTAAAAGTGTATTATGAGATTTAAAATTTGGATTCACTGAAGTGTCTGATGCAATTGGAAATAAAGACGCAGAACAGTAATTCATCAATCCATTTGAATGCCTCTGTGTATTAAAACTGGTCGAATCAAAAGGCATTGCAGGATAGTCTGCAGAATGGCCCGATGCATTAGAAGTAAAGTTATTCATCGATGACATATACTGTTGATGTTTTTGGGCCTGTTGCTGAAACGAAGCATATTCTGAATTCATGGCTGCAGCAAATGCTAAAGATGCATAATGGTCCGAGGCAACGTGGTGATGTGCAGCAGCTGCCGCAAATTTAGCACCGAGAGCAGAATCAACAAAAGAATTTTGACCAGAACGATTTGAGGGAAAGTTTTGCATCAGGTAAGAGTTATTTGAACTTAAAGGCATGTTCGTAAATGGCGCTGCAGTGGTCGGATTCTTATACTGGGTATGACTATTACTGCTATTTAGATGATTACTAGGCTGGCTAGCTTTTGGAGCATTGCATGCCACTTTTTGGCAAAACCCATTCAACGAATTAGTGGTTGGATTCGAAGTACTTCGATTGCATGGCCGAGGTAAGGTTGAAGACGAATTATGAGAAGCCATCATATTTACAGTTTCATGCGGCAACATGCCATTATTAGTTGTATTAGAAGATAATAAATTTTGATGATGCCAAGCACTTGCAGTTGCAGGGTTTAAGTGTGGATTGAAAAATGAACCCGTGGTTAAGTTGGAGTCTCGTAAAGTGTTACTGCAGTGAGCCATATTGATGCTTTTCATTGATGGACAATAAGAAGTATTCCTAAAATTCATTTCAGTCTCAGGTTTCTTCATATTATTCATAAACCCAGATGCAGCTGCCATTGATGGCAGATAATTTGATTTAGATTGTTGTTGAAAAGGAGTAGACATAAAGCTGGAATCGTAGACGCCGTTGGGAGTATGAATTCCAAAAGGGTTAGGGTTGAAAGACGGGTTTCCTCGCTCAGGATGATTCCTGACTTGGAGTGAGTTGTCATGGGCCGAATGCTGCTGACGTGAATTAAAAAACCACGATGATCCATTAGCTGAAGCATTATAATGACCGTTCATCAACGACTGGCCAGTGTTGTGATTCATGTTCATATTAGTTGACAATTGGCTTGCTTGCTTTGGACTTTTTGCTTGATTTGCACTTTTTTGACAACTTGCAACATTGTTAAAAGCTGCCATATGATTTAGTTGATGCAAATTACGATTGGGATTGTATTGGTGAGAGTGAGATCCCGGATTGAGTTGGGAATTCCCAGGTACTCGTAGTTGACTATAAGCTTGCTGGGCAGCTGTATATTCCATCCATGCTGATGGGTCCATTGCTCCGACGAGTTTCGGGAACAATTCTACAGTAAACACAAAACCACAATCGCCAAACTGGCGGCAAATTTCGTTTGCGTTTTATTTACGGCTGTCGACATAGCCTTGTAGTCGCTTTGAGAAGAAAACGATGCTTCATTCTCGCATAGTTATTGGGGACATATCTGAATGAACTAAATAAAAAAGAATAATTACTAAAAAATGAACTAATGTAAACGTTAATTTTTCGGAGTTGAATACTTTACAGTGAGAGACGAAGCATTCACAAACGGTCAATGAGGTAAAGAGAATTTGAAAGCGCATTTGTTTACAAGATCATTTACACATAAGTTCACTCATATGGCTGAATGAGAGACAAATAGTCACAAGTTAAGAGATGCTGTGAGGAAAGAGTTGCAAAGGGACACGAGTCGAGTGATTCATTCGAAAACGAAGAGATCTTGTAGCATGCATGGGCTAGTTGGAATCGATCAGATTAGATCGCGACAGTTGGCCTTGCTGCAGTGTGAGAGGTGAGATGCCTTGGGGAGAATGACTCGGTGCTGGTCACCTCTGGTCATCGGGAGAATGCTCCGGGCGAGAGGAGACGGAGGACAGATTCGGGAGAGAGACGGAGAGGGAGCGATAGGAAAACAACAGCTTGTGGACAGCATCACCAGCGAGGGGGAGGCAGAGGGGAGAAGATGTTTTCCCGAGCGAGGGGCCACCCACAGAGGACGTGACGTGAGTGAGTACTACTGCTCGGTGCGTCGGTGGCGTAGCATCACTGATCAGTGCACTGGTGGCAGTCAGTCTGTGAGGCAGCTACCCTGCGCGCGTCATAGCCGTCATCCCGTCTACCTCGTCTTACAATTGTTAGGTGTCTCGAGTCGAGTGGCTCCTTCGCCTCCGCAACTGGCAACTCGAGGTATCCTTCGTGCTGCACTCCATTGTTCGGTGCGCGATTGCCCTCTGCGCTGTGGCTGCAGCTGGCATATTGAGCCAATGCAATTGACAATGCTCACTTCTTAGCTCACCACAAACGATCACTCAATTGACTGGAATCCAGTCACTGGATTCACTCATTGCAATGCTCACTGTTGCCCACTGACCGTGCATGGCTCGTTGGCACCCAATGCATTCAAGCAATTGCGTCTGTCGCGAAGACACCTAGTACACCCGAATTAGAGTTCTCCGGTGTTGTCTCTCCTCTGTTGTCACTTTCCATTTTCCCACTGAGCATCTCACTACGACGAAATACATTTGGACATTTGAACACCTCTGCATAGTGGACACTGGACAGATCATAGAAGAAGCCATTCATGTGGATGGCGCCCGCCACCAAGAGGTCATTCATATTGCTATCTTGTCTAACAAGTGAGCTGGCCCTGTCTTGTTAGATGCGGTAACTTGTGTGCAAACTTCTGGCCAACAGAGATCCACTTAGATATTTTGGGTGGCGTTGCTCAGCGGGCAGAATCGAGGATGAATCACTGAGAGGAATCGAGTGCGAACAGGTTTGATTACCCTCTCGGTTGTGCAACAATCCTCAAGCGCGCAACAGCCCAATCTGATTAATGCACTTTGATTGTCTCCCGAGTGCTGGCCAGTGGCCACTCGACATTGTTCCCTTTGGTGCCAGTCCAGTTCGACTGGCCGGTGGCGAGTGTCATCTCGAACAGATGGCAGTCAACCATTGTTGCATTTGCACTCTGCCATCATGCTCACTAGGAATGGGAGGAAAGGTGTGTCTATCAACGCACGTACAGGTATTGTAAGCAGGACATGTGTGACGCAATGGCGCGCACAAAAGCACAATGTAACATGTGAGCACATAGTGGCCATTTGGCGCGATGCTGAAATGACACGAGGCTCGATCCGGATTGCGCTGCAACACCACCATTGCACCATCTAGGACAGGCAGGGTGCACTAGTTGGTGTTTGCGCTGCCTCACACTGTCAAAACTGCCAAATGAAAATGAATCTTTCCTCACATTTGAAGTGCTTTGACCCACAAATGACACGACCAAGAGTTGCATGCATCCGATTAAGTGGATCAATTGAAATGCAATCAAAGTAGCTCAGTGGAAGGATCACATTAGTGAAAGGCGCAAGATAACTCATTTGAACGCAAACAGACATTTGTCTCGATCTCGTTCAATTTGGCTCGACACGAAGAGGAAAGTTTTGTTACTTTATTGACAACACTAAACGGCGACAAATGGCACACGTCAGTCAGTCAATTGGCACATTTTGTTACTCGATGTGTTGCCTTTCCAATTGATTCCAATTGAGCAACAAAGTGGAAATTAATACAGCACTTGTGCAAGAATCGAGTCAACGTGCCATTAATGCACTTGACACAATCGGTAAGAGTATCGTTGTAAGTTGCCACTGTACAATGTCCTTGTACATTGTGCACTAGTGACTAGTCACTAAACCAATTCGAATGGTTATTTCATTCTCTTGCCCCAGATGGCGAACCGATCGAAAGGATCATCGGCGACAATGTGAAAGAATTTGGACTGAGTAGTACATTAGTTGTTGGTCGTGTGTAGTGCCAATGTATTGAGTTTGATTGGGTGTTTCATTGGCACATTGGCGGGAGCAGACCCCACATCTCATTGGTCTATATGACATTCCAGCGCGCCAGTGTTAGTCTCCGTCCGTGGTGTGACCAGTGGTGTCCGAGGAGGCAGCAGAAGGGACAGGCGCACTGTTGGCAGTATCGATTTTTGCCTTACCCGGCCCGACTCAGTTCCACTTGCCTCTATCTGACATTTGGTATCCCGAGAAGTGTACGCGCAGGTGCCAGCCGAAAAGTGTGGTCGGCCGAGTGAGTCGAATGAGAGGAGCAGAATTGCGTATTGACTGCTGCTGAAGGCAAATCGAGTTGGCATCTGATGGAACCAAAGCCAAGTATGCCAGCTCGTTCGTAGCATGCTTCTGTTGATCTGCACACCGTGCCCTTTCCTACTCTTTCGAGGATTCCTTCAATCCGATACATTTCCATCCAATTGCTTCACAGCCGGCCCTAGACCATTCCAGTGACCAAGAGCAATGGTCACACTAAAAGGGTTCAACTCGACAAGGCTCAATTTATTCTTTTTGTGCTCTTTCTTACTAAATTGATCTCAATTGTTACCGACCCTGTTTGGCAGCATGTTGTCGTATGCCACCAAGCTTGTGGTCGTAGTCTACATTCCTCGTTGACTTAGTGTTGACCTTAACTGTGACCAAACCCTTGATTAGTTGCATGTGCCACTAATTAATTAGTCATTTGCCGTGCAATGTGTTCTACTTCGAGGTGCAAGTGAACGGCACAAGCAGCGCATCACCACCGGCAGAATGTCGTCACGAGCAGATGTGAACAGTCAAGAACACCACCACGTCTACCAATATGTGGGCCCATATCGGCTGGAGAAGACTCTCGGCAAAGGACAAACTGGTATGTCACCGAGCACTATTCACTACGCCACTTTTGAATGGTGCAATTGTGCAATAACGTTAAGTGAACAGCTTCGAATGATCTCACTTGTCTGTCATTATTCCATTTGGTTGTCCAATTGTTCTTTGTCTTGCCGATGGTCATGTACACTTTATTGTGGAAAATGATCGAATGGCCCTGTAAATTGCTTTGTTATTTTCACTGTCTGAGCAATTCTTCTCGGGCAATTTAGAATGGCTCCATGCAAATGCAATTCAGTAAAGACTGACTCACTGGCCAAAGGATCGAACACATTGGTCTATAGACCAGTAAACTGTGCGGTCTGGTCTAATTTAATTGATTTCTGCTTGCTCGTGTTATCCCAAGTTGCCCCAGGCAATCGTAACTCATACGTTCGATGGCAAGCGTCGACGTCTGTGAAAGATGCATCATACTGTGGGCCATTTTGCAGTTTGCACAAATATTCAACTGTTAATCAACACTGCCAACTCTGTGGCTAATCTCGCTTGTGATGAGTCAGTTTGGTGGCCAAGTGGCCATAGTTGCACTCCACAAATAAGTGGAAAGATAATTCGATTATGGGCCAGTTTAGATGTTGATTTACTGGCCAACAGGCAAACAGGCCTTTGAAGACACTGCTGGCTTGGTCTCAACTTCGGTTGCAAACGAAAAGGTTTAATTTTTAATTGTGCACTGACCAGTGGTCTATTAAGATAATTAGCTTTGTGTCGGCTACAATTTGGCTCATTCGTCCGGAGACGAGTTAATCAAATTAGATCGGTACCTCTCACAGCTCACCGATCGGAGGATAAATTGATGAATGACACGAAACGGTTCATTGTGCGAGAACAGTGTGTTCGCTCATTAGATGAGTCCCTTTAATTAATCGGTCGGAGGACACGTAGCGGCGAGTGGAGCAGCGAGTGTCCAGTGTCCACTGCAGGCACCACCAGTCCAATCACCAGTCAACTGTCCCCTGCTCGTCGCTGCCTTGAGAGGCCAATTAACCAAAGCAGTTTGTTCATAACGCATCGATGCCTTATCGGGAGCACACTTTACTGCAACACATATATAGACGATGCTATTTATAGATGGCCATTGCGAGCAGCCAGATTAAATGTGCACGTACTGATCGATAGAAGCCATGCTGCCACAGCTTCTGCTTCGAGTCTAACTAACCACGCTTTGCACTTGACGGTGCCAAGTGGAAATTGAGTTTACTGCAATGTGTTGATCGTTCACTTGCAATCGATGCTTCCATTGTGGATGTTTTGAATGACCTCGCCAATTGGTTCATTAAAACTAGCACCTTTCCCGAACACTCGATTGTTACAACCAATCGATCTATATCAGACATGTGACCACAATGTCCAAAGCAACTATTTAGCCATACCATGTGGTAATTAGGGATTTTCGTTTTTATGGCCATTGTCCGTGATTTGGAGATTGTTATCGAGCTTTTCTAATTCCACTTTTACCAGGGGACGCTTAAAAAGCTCATTTGCGCCGAGATTGTGGTCGAAATGTGCTCTAATCGATTTAAGTTTAGTGAAGCTGTCCGCGACAGGTGAGGCGAATGTAATGTTCAATTTGCAAATGCACCTATCGAGTCAATTTGTGGCCGAATGTCAACACAGTCCATATGTCAATAGAGAGCGTTGTCTTGTCTGTTCTGCCAATACTCGTCGAGTTATTCTGGTGAAGTGGAGCAGTGTGTTGGTGCCGAGCAGCAGTGAGGATGTGCACGATCCATTGCGCGATCATATCTCAAGCTACCACCAAGCCCAGCAGGCCGTCTTGGCTGCCTCAAATGGTTTCTATTGCTGTTTGTATTGCCTTTTCTATAAAAAGCAAAACCTCAAGAGAATTTCAATTTGCCATCGCGATAGAAGACAAATGGAATTATAATTCGTGCAGTGTGCTATTTGGCTTGGCCAACTGGCCTGTACATTCGCCTCTTACCTCAATGCACACGTCATCGTTTTGGCAAAACAAATCTAATTCAAAATGCGCGCCAAATTGTTAATTGAACGAATGAACGAATTCTACAGTGCACAAGGTGTGCATTGAACGGTGCTCACTGCTCACTTGCCCTTAGACTCACTGTTTGATTTGCCAATTTGCATTCGTTCCCTCTCTACTTTACATTGAACCACCACTTGGTAAACAAGCGGTTGCTTTCCTTCAATGCATTCTCGACCACTTGCAGCTTTATTCGGCACATTTTAAGGTTAAACAATAATTGCAAATTTAGTAACCTCCTGACTTTGTGTGACAAGTGTCAATTGACAAAAGTGACCTTGACGTGACACTGAAATGTAATGTGCAGCACTAGCAGCATTATGTGGCTCGTTCGATGATCCAGCTTCAATTCAACGAGACCATCCAAATGGTGAAAACTTTCACTCAGGGCGTGATTTAACAACGTTTGATTGACGCTTTCAGTCAGCCGAATAGAGAAAAGATCTTTTGAAGAGGTCGAAGCATGACTCGATAGGATGAGCGAGAAAGCAATTAATCTAAATAATCACTATCTGGCCTCACCAGATCGAGAGTCGAATGTGATTTGTGTGTTGGCTTGTCCCATTTGCGATGGATTTTCTTTGGCATCGTATCGGGCCAATTACTGCGAACTGTTTCCAATTATTGTGAACGGACACATTTTGACATTTGAATAAGCGATTGACAAGCATATGCTTTCACTAAAGAATTGTGTGCAACTGCCGTTGGATTGAACCCAACGAGGCACTGACCAATTGCTTGTGCATGTTCGATCGTATTGGCTTGAGTTCACTAATTAAGCAATCAGATGATGCCCACTCGGTGGCACACACAAACACAAACACATGCACACACGCATTAATACGCCATTACTGGAGCGACAGGGACGGACAAGTGGCATCGATTGCAGTAGACAAGTCTCATGTTGGCTAGTCAGTGTTGGCTGGTGTGTCTGGTGGCATTCATTGTCTGTTCGCACTTACTAATGACGATGACGCCTTGCTTAGCTTGTTCAGTGTTGCACTTTATGGACCGAACCAAAGTCGTTCCGTGTGTGATGCCATAAAACAATAAGACTAATGACATTCCAAACGGGCAAGGAGTGCAGTTCGCCGATGACATTGTCATTGGTGTACTGGGTGCAAGTGAATTGATGCGCATGCAGCAGGCTCGATCCGTCCAACTTTGTCCGATTAACTGCTTCGATGCAACTGTCAGAGGCTAATTTATAAATATTACCGGTCGGTCCCTCCACAGCCCATTACGACCTCTCCTTCTCGATCGGTCCAGCTGCAACCACCGCAATTATTGGGCCGTAGAATGGTCTTGCCATTTTGCGAATTAATTCGCTTGTAAAAACAGACTTGTCTTGCTCGCAAGAATCAGTCCAACTTGCGATTGCCTTCAGTCGATCAGGTTTAGAGTTGCAAGGCTGGCTTGAGGAGTACTCGGTGCAAAGGTGACTTGCCAGTAGATGTCACATCTACTCTTTAGGTGGGTTGTGAGCTTTGCGGGACGCCATGTCATTTGGATCGAGTAGAGTTAGGTGCCGAGTGGTGCACTGACCAGTCACTATGGTTGTTCTCAGCCATTGGCAATGAAGTGTGCCACATTTTGTGCGGACAATTATGTAAATAGAGCCTGCAAATTGGCCATTTACGTCAACGTGGAAAGTGCCGTTAATGGTGGACACAAGCAAATGGCAAAAGGTGTTCCTTTCTTGTGGCACACGATGGTCACCATTAGTGCGACACAATACAGTGCAGCCAATTAATTGCTTGTAAATATGAATTGCCACTAGCCCAATGAGCCATTCTTCTCTGTCCAGCCATTCATTATTAATGAATGCTCACTGCTGAGCAGTTCCTTGTCAAGAGGCAGTCCTCGAGTCGTTCGCCACCATTCACTTGACTCGGTGACCATTTGAAGGCTATTTAAGTGACTCTCGGTCCCGACTAAGTCTATCCATCGCACAGCACAACTCGGTCTGCCTTTATTGAGCTATTAATTTGGCAAAACATCCACTGAGTGCAATGAAGTCAATTAAAGCGGTACTTGTGTGCATTATTTATTGATGAGACGATCAATTATTCAGGGTACATCTCCAATCACTGCCAATCAGGCACCTTGTTCGATCGCCCCACCTGACCTTGATCGTGAGTAGCTAACCTTCGTCAGTGTCTGGCTCGAGTCAGCTTGAACGGTTCACTTCTCTCTGCCATTTGGCTATTGCATTTGTGCATTTGTGGATGCCAAACTTGCACGTTGTGCACTAATGATCAGAGCTGTTCTGCTGGTGTGGCATTTTACCTCAAGTCTAATCGCAGTGAATTGTATTTAATGTCCACAGTGAGCAATAAATTAATTTCGCATGTGGCACAAAGCGATACATTGAACCAGCGAGCCAGTGGGCAGTGAAACTGCCAAATGTGCTCCCATTAGTGGCCAACTGAGAAATGCTGTGCAGCGAAGTGCACTGCTCAGTGAGTGCTCTCTACCAATGAATGCTCATTGGTGGCATCGTGTCCGAGTGGTCATCGACGGGACTAATTCCGTCCTCAATTAGCATGACATGACCCGAACTCGACACCACCGACAGAACAAATAAAAGTGAGACCAAGCATCGATCATTGACATTGCTGCGAGTGAGAGCACTCGAAGGGCACTTTGTGTTTTGCCAATAATCGATATTTCATTAGTGCCACTCGCCATTGCAAGTGATGTGACTAATGAATTGGTACTAGTACTAGTTCGTAAACCAATAGACCAACTGTCGAATGGACAAAATCAAAGTAGAGGTTTGTTTGTTTCTGTCCGACTGATTGCTCACCGAGAGGCTTTCACTGATCGGCAATGGCACACACTCCTCAGTGGTCTTCTCAGTGTTGCCCATCCATCAGTCCCAATTTGTTGGCACACCGCGTTGATTTGGCCCAGTGCTGTTTGCTGCATTGTGAATGGTGATGAATTATTAAGGATGCTACCAGACCAGCAAAGGCAATGTTTTCCAATCTTTCCAAATGTTTCCGAATGCCGAGTGTGCCTTTGTGGCCTTTGTGCGCCTTGTGCTTGGCTTGCACACGAACAATTGTTACTGTTCTGAATGGCTAATCTAATTTGCCTCGAATTAGCCTTCGCTCATTCACTCAGGCAGGCCAACTCATTTTCATAAAAGATGAACACTTTCATTTGCATGTGCATCGAAACGCTTATTAAATTTTCATTCCAATCTCGGCTACAAACATTGAAATATTTCCTAATTATTTAGATGAGCCATTTGATTGTGGCGCCACACTTACTAATAGTGAATGCATTCCACTTTGGGTCTATTTCGGTCCATTCAGATTAGTTGCTTAAGCCCGGATTAGTAGATGGGCGCGACTGGTAGACAATAGTGTTCGCCTGAGCTAAGTTACGACGTGACATTCACTTTCTCGGCACTACCTCTTTGCATCCGATCAATGCAAATCAATAATTTAACATTGCCCAACGAGCCACAGTGCAGAAGTCGAGTAGATTTTTAATAACTCCAATTGATTGGCCTTGTGATATGTTCGATATGACCTATCTGTGATCAGTGATCGTGAACCTAATATCGCACTGTCAGCTCGGTCTGACATGCGTCTCTACAAGGCCACCAGCCTAATAGGATCAAAAGTAATCAATCGGGTCGTAATGCACCAATGGAGGCTCGATCTCCGACTTGTACCCTGCTGCCTACTTAGTACTAGTAGTACTACTACTAACAAAACAAGACCAACTAATTCGGCGCTTCTTTCAGGTCTGGTTAAGCTCGGCGTACACTGTGTCTCTGGAAGAAAAGTTGCCGTCAAAATTGTCAACCGAGAAAAGCTTTCTGAAAGTGTACTCCAAAAAGTAAGTGATACAAAGTAGTAAAGTGGTCTATCCTGTGAACATTTGGCCTGGTTGTGGCTTTGTGCTAAATTTAGATTTACGAGTCCGATTAGCCTTGTCCGCTGAGTAACCTTCTCGATTGGACTCGCTCGTAAAATGAGCATGGTCGGTGTAGCTACCGGACACGGCCACCACAATCATGTCCATCCGAGCACGGGTTCACTGAGCAATCAAATCGATCTAACCAAACTGTCCGTCAGGTCGAGAGAGAAATTGCCATCATGAAGCTGATTGAGCATCCTCACGTGCTGGGACTGTACGATGTGTACGAGAACAAGAAGTACCTGTAAGTGCTTGTCTGTCTGTCCCTGTGTGCACTCTCTATTTGCCACTGTCTCTCCACCCAGGTATCTCATTCTGGAGCACGTGTGTGGCGGCGAGCTGTTCGACTATCTTGTGAAGAAGGGAAGGCTAACGCCGAAAGAAGCGCGCAGGTTTTTCCGTCAAATCATTTCGGCTTTGGATTTTTGTCACAGTCATTCCATTTGGTAATTGCCTGGCCAATTACCGCCAATTTGTTAATTGTTTCTTTATTTCCACATTCAGTCATCGAGACCTAAAGCCTGAAAATCTTTTGCTGGACGACAAGAATAATATAAAGATAGCCGATTTTGGGATGGCATCTCTTCAAATGGACGGTTCTATGCTGGAGACCTCTTGCGGAAGCCCACACTATGCATCTCCGGAGATCATTAGGGTAAGATTATTGGAATTAGGCAATGCACTCAGTGGTACAGCTATATAGAGACCAATGTAGAGACCAGTCTGCTTGCGACAAGCCAACAAGCCAGTGAGGACGAGATGTGCCATTTTCCAAATGATTACCGACAGTTGGCAGGGTTCAATTATTATTCGCTGTCCCTTGCTGGTGGCCATTCAAATGCACTTGTGCTCCGCTTGTCAGTGTGACCATGTTCGGTGCGGCCAGTGCGCCACCAACTGCATACCAAATGACCAACAATGACCGATCCTATCGGTTGTCTTGCTCAGATTGGTTCACTCTGCTGTGCAACATTTAATTAGACTCAAATTGAAAGCTTCACACTGAACAAATATTGACCGAACGATGGCCACAGGCCAGAGCTTCGATTAGTGCACTACCGATCAGTACTTGCACTGATTTGCACTTTGTTGTAAGAGTTGAGAACGGTGGTCGATCACACTCGCAAGTGCTCGAGTGACTTATCACTGACTAATTGCAATTTTGCTCTTCACAGGGAGAAAAATATGATGGACGTCAAGCAGGTGAGTTACGCCACCAATGGCGTGATGATTGACAGGTTCTCGGTGGCATTTCTAATCTTTATTTGGTAGACGTGTGGTCGGTGGGCGTAATTCTGTATGCTCTTCTTGTGGTAAGATCAATTGATCTATTTCGTCCCACTTCACTGATGGCGTCTCTTTGTGTAGGGTGCCTTACCTTTTGACGATGATAACCTTCGCCAACTACTCGAAAAAGTGAAGCGCGGAACCTTTCACATACCCCACTTTGTGCCTCCTGAATGTCAAGACCTGCTGCGGCGAATGATTGAAGTGAACGCAAACAGGCGAATTTCGGTGAGTGAATATTTGACAATTGCATTTGACCAGTACTATTCAATGGTTATCGTACAACTCTCTCACATACAATCTTCGTTTGTCTGACCGATTCAACCATTTTAATTAACCTAAAATGTGCTTTAATTCGGTTAGTTTTGCAAAGCTAATCTGTCATTGAGTAGTCGGACAATAAATATTTGATTGCGTCATGCCAAATAGAACTCAGCTGTCATACTAGAATGCTTGCACACTTTGGCAAAGTTACTTTACAATGCACCGTTCACCGTTTATTGCCGTGTCGGTCATATTTGCATTGAAGTGATTGGGTCGAAAACTGTCTGACCACTCGAGTGAGCTCGAATATTGTGACCAAATGGCCACTGACCAAATAGTGTGACACTAACTTTAGAGCAATGGCTGCTGACATGGCTGTTCCGAATAAATGGAGCCATTGCTTGTGACTTGTTCATAGTTAATGCGAAACTACAACGGAAATGTAAGGAAGTGCAGCCATTGGTCAATAGCTGTAGGTCAGGTCAGTGGCATGTCAACACGGGACACGGTGTTTGTTGTTCGACAACACTCCTCCTGTCCGTTTCCTGTGTTAGCACCATTTATCCTCTGCTTTGCAGTGTGTTAACAATTTTCCTTAGCTAAGCATCTAATTTGATCTATGCTTACTTTCGGTTCATTTCACATTGGTTACACCATAATCGGAATGGCCCATTCAGTGGCAATCTCACCCTTAAATTGTCAACTCAGTTCAGTTGTGCCATTTCACTGGCTCAATTCGTTCAGAACCATTCTGCCAAAGCTGTTAATTGCTAGCCTCTGTAGGATTAGGTTTGTAACGGGCTTGACCGAGCTATCGATCACCAGTGAGCCTGCTTGTGTAGCCATTTGCTCGATTACTCGGATGCAATTGGCAGCTTAATCCAAACACGCTAATCACTTATCGAGTATCGACTTGGGTGTAGAGCCACTGAACAGTTTCCGACCACACTCG
Organism: Rhizoglyphus robini; assembly: GCA_023373905.1. Classification (NCBI taxonomy): domain Eukaryota; kingdom Metazoa; phylum Arthropoda; class Arachnida; order Sarcoptiformes; family Acaridae; genus Rhizoglyphus; species Rhizoglyphus robini. The sequence continues at coordinate 2,616,454 of JAKIJQ010000007.1, read as the reverse complement.
GTCGATTCATTTGACCCGCGACCGACCGCTCCAATTTGCATGTTAATTAGGGACAAGAACTTTAGCACACAAGAACGACATACTCGCAATGTCGATTAGGTGGATTGCCTCCAAGTGCATTTCTAACCACAATACTTTCTTTTAACAGCTCGCCGAAGTTATTCGCCACCCTTGGGTAACTGCGTAAGTCACTTTGCAGTTTCACTGTCGCATGTTTCTCTGTCACATGGCAATGGAGTGGCAGTATGACCAGACACCGGCACGATCTCTTCACTACGCCCTCTTTTGTCCAAACAGCAGAGCAGTCTCACAAGATCTTACAATTTTAACAAATGACTTTCGCTTGCAGGGGCAGCAAGAATGAGCTTGAACTTGAACTGCCAATGAAGGAAATTGTGCAGGTGAGTACTTTGAGCAGTTTGTACACCAAATGCAGCCAACAAAGTGTGAAGCAGATCAGACTGGCGCCAATTGGCATACTCAATTCACACATTCAAGTCGCCTTATGCGCCAAACGAGATCGAGATTGATTGTAAAAGCAAAGCCAGATGTGAGGCAAGTTGCCTTTCTTGCCGAATGCAAAATGCTCACTGTGAACATGTTGTGAATTGAATGGACCGAGAGCAGTAATGGACGGCTTAGGAAGGTGCCATCGGTTGGTATGATTGCAATTGCAATTGCCTCCCTGCACATGACCACCATTGAATGCAAGTGCAATCACGACAGGGCTATTGACTCATTGCCTCGCCGTTGCATGGGTCGCTTTGATTTGTTCCATTTGAATATTTGGAATGCCTTCGATTGCGCCTTTGATTGACGTTCGTCTTTGACGACAAACACAGCCTGGTGGGCCAATGAGCCCATTGACGACCACTGACGGGCCAATGTTTGCTCTAGTGATTACCGAGCCGAGGTGCGTCTGTGTTTGACTCGATCCGTTTGTTTGTTCCTTCCATCAGGCTCAATTTGTGCTAAGCTTTTAGCTCGCCACAGTCTAAATTAATTTAACGCTCTTCTAGGCAGATCGATCTTTTCGTGTTTGGCGGGACAGCATTTTTAATTACTAATGCTTTTAGATGCTTTTAGTGTATTTCCTTAATAATAACTGGTGCAAACCCCACTACAACCAAAGCATGCCTTTGTGCATCCCGTCTGGCGCCAATTGTAATTCATCCGAAGATGTTTGCGTGAGCACTTTGTGCCCTCGCCGAATGTAATTAAATGCAAACCAATTTATGAATGAGTGTACAGCCCAAGTGGTGTGAGTACAGTGCCACCGTAGTGGCCGCACTACATCATCGGCTGTTTGACACTTTTATTGAGTTGCATTGTGTCAAACAAGTATAATCGAGTTGCACTGGTCACATCGGTAGTGAACTTCACTGTGATGCATTGTGTTACAGTGGACTGTACAGTGTTGGTTCTGTGCGATCGAGCCAGTTGTCTCGACATTTTAAATTAGACTTGCAAGCGGACCAATTTCCATTGGGCACTCTGCAGACCTTTTTATATTTATTATGCACCCAACTTGGTTGCCCCACTCCACTCGACCAGTTAAGCCCGATCCGAGCACGATAATGGCACATTGGGAATGGCAACTCCACTCGATGCTCTCAACCAATGCTGAGGCACGAGCCATTCCTGCACAATGTCTCAATATTGCTTCCCAATGTGCAATGCATGCAAATCGAACCCAATCGAATGAACCTCACTTGCCAACACGCAATAGATTTCTCACCTTATTAACACTGCCAAATGGATCGATTCAAATTAAAAACTGAAATGCCACTTGGAAATCTCATTAAAGTCTAATTGAGAGGGCACATCGTTGAGTGAAAGCATTAGAAGGCTTCCCCAATCCCTCGTTGGCCATTCGAATGCCGTTTCGGTGCGAATGTGCAATAGAATGTGTGATATGACCGATTGAGCGAATTCGGTGGTTTGGTGTATGAGACAAGAGCGTTGAACAGTAATCACTCGATTCGATGCACTAGTTTTTCGGTGGTCAGTTGCCACAAGACAATTTTGCTTGAACACAATGACAACACGGATCATTTCTCTTCTCTGCAGACGCACATCGTTTCCAACGTGGACGAGCTGGATCCAGACGTGCTGAACAACATGACGTCTTTGGGCTGTTTCAAAGACAAGGAAAGGCTTTTAAGAGAATTGCTCACTTCCAAGTAAGTGATACTGACAGGACCTTCCCGCTTATTGCGTTTCCCTCGATCACTCATTGGCCACGAGCGATGTTTCAATTACATCGTGGTCTCTGTCCCTAGCCGTTAATGTCTAGTGATCAGATTGCAAGCCATCCTTGCCCCGTTTGTGGTGAGCACTGTTTGACACTTTGTCGTTATTAATAGCCACAACACGGAGAAAGTGATATATTTCCTCCTTTTGGACCGTAAACGACGAAAGCCTTGCTACGAGGACGAGACGGAATGCATTATCAGGAACCGATCGGAGTCAGGTAATGGGCTCGTTCCATTCACTTCTCACCTTGTCAGTGCTTTGAGCCAGTCACCAACACATTGGCCAATGTCATTAACGTTATTAACACTTGATTTATCGTCTCCCAATAGCGGACCCTCCAAGGAAACGAGTCGACACGCGTCCTGGCAAGTCACACCGCGCCGAAATGTTAGCCAATGGATCGCCAATCGCTCCTCGAAGATTTCCTTACGGGTATGCGCGCTCGGGATCATCGAACAAGGGCAGTCCTCTAACTCGACCACTTCTACTTCACACCAGCATCAACAGTTACAGCAGCACCAAGGTGTACATCAATTGCACTCCGAATCGAAGCTTTGCTCGTCGCAATGGAAATTCGCCAAACTCAATTTTGGCCAACAACTCCAACAACAATTTACTCGTATCCCCTCTGAACAGTCCCAAGCCTAGAAGAATCACTAACAACAATAATGACTTGCTGGATAATCCACCCGGTTCTCCAAATTCTCAGCCTTATTGGAAATCGAGACTGAATACCTTAAAGAATAGTTTTCTGGGAACTCCCAGGTAAGCTTCATTGTATTATTCTCAGTTATCTCACCATTTTGTCCCATTTTATTAGGTTCCATCGGAGGAAAATGCAAGGTAAGTGATCTAGTATGATTTCAATCAAAGCAAATATTAACTAATCTGTCTACCTTTAGTACCTCTTTATGAAGATATTAATCTCACTCCTGAACATTCGCCTGAAATGACTAAAAAGTCGTGGTTTGGAAATTTGATGGGCAATGAGCGAGATGAAACTCATGTGATCTTGATCAAGGACCGACCTTTGTCGGCCATCAAGGCAGACTTAATACATTCCTTCCTTTCGGTGAGTGCAATATTTTTTGTGATAGTTAACTGACCTCTCCCTCTAGATACCTGATCTAAGTCATTCTGTCCTTTCGCCAATGTCTTTCCGTCTGGACTATCGCAGGCCCGGCGGCACTACTGCGATGTTTCAACGAAACATTCGTCTTCAGGTTGACATTACATGCGCAACTCCTCCGTCGAACGAAAGCTCAACGCCATCTCCAAACTTCGAAACGAATCCAATGGAGAGGCCCACTATTTATTGCATCACCTTTACTCTTCTATCAGGTATGTGAAACAAGCTCATCTGCAACTTTTAAAACCCATCCTGTTGCTCATAGGGCCAGTGAGACGGTTTCGTCGAATCTGTGAGCATATATCGGGCCACATCTTGGGTCGAAGATCAACAACGCCACATTCGCCTCGAATGAGTAGAAGACCTACCAGAGAATTGAGTGACACGAGTTCTTGTGGCTCATGTGGCTCCGATAGTCTGTCTCCAACACCGACACATCTTCATATATCGGAAGACACGATCAGCCTTGCAGCCGCCGTTGTCAACTCAAGCACAAACAACCTAACTGGTGCACTGTCTCGGTGCAAGTCCGACCAAGATGCCGCCAAAGATATTTTCAAGCGTGACGTTAAATTGCTGGAAAGGAGAGCCACACAGGACAGCACCGGTGCTCCTCGGTTGATTACCAGCCTGGCCAATGGACGTCGTCTTTCGTTAGAGCCCAAATTGCAGACGGACAAAGTGTGATTGAGTTCAGATGCAATCAGCCCAGGGCTGGACCACGATTGTGCCAGTGCTTCAAAGTGCAGTTAGCACCTGTGAGCTCGCCTCAGTGACCAAATGGCCAGTGACGAATGAGAAGTGTTATTGACCATGTGCTTTACTCACGAGATCGCCTGCTTGACCAATTCCAAGTTGGTCAAGGTCGCACTCGAAGCAAATTCTCTCGGTGATATTTCTCTACTTCTAGTCAAGTTCGTTTCCAATTGCTTGCCATTTCGCTGTACATTGTACTTCCATTGAGTTAGTTCTGTTTTGGACCAATCTTTTGTACGAACAAACCAAGCTGAACCAATGACTGATTGCAATGTTCTCTTATAAGGCATTACCAATAAGATTCCACTAGCTAATTCTAATTCTCTAGCCAATTGCAACACAAAGCGAATTGCATTCGCCCATTCGAGTGATAACATTCCGTGCTGTTCACACAAATAGTCAATTGGACTGATTGAATTGTCATCATGCAGATAGCTTGCCACATTGTTAGACCATCGTTCCATTCAATCCACAACACACATTCTGTCTATGGACACTCACTCACTTCCATTGACTTCATTGCCAAACGTTCGATGGATTGTGACAGTTCAATGTATATCTCTGCAGACCAAAAATGAAGTGTTCAAGCAGGAGCAAATCAAAAGTGAATAAAGACTAAAAGACTTGTTTACATTCACTCAAAGTGCAGTTTATTATTTATTAAAATACAAAATGGATTTACTGAAGAGGACCATTTTGGCACATTGTTTTTCACATTGAAGTACAAATATGAACACTGCAAAGAGTAACAACAATAAAGGTTGGTCATGAGGTAACATGAATATACATTAATATAAGGGTTATGTGATATATTAATACAAGTGTGCGGAAATTGAAATTGTAATGAGGTATTCATGACCAACAGTAATCGATCACTGAACGGTACTTTCGATAGGAGCAGTAATTTGGCCGTGTCCGTAATACTTTGGTCCGTACAATCTACCATAACAAGCTGAAAACGTGAATGTAAAATGAGCTCAAGTAATAAATCAATAGATTGCTTACTTTTACAGTAAATTTCGCTTTCCCGCTCGCACAAAGTGGTCGATTCAAGGCGTTTGTGACATTCTTTGCAGTTGAAACAGGTAGTCTTGTGCCAGGCCTGCAACAATAAATTTAATTAATTTGCAAACAATTGATCGAAATCACTTACATAGCCACCACCCATCATCTTTTCGGCCATGTACACAGCTAAACAAAAGAAACCAGATAAACTCAACTTTGTGACAAAAATTGTCGATCTAACCTTTGTTGCATCGTGGGCATACGTCACGTGAACCAAATTTAGATGGTCCGGTAGAAGAAACAACAGGAGCTGACTTTGGAGCCACGTACGCTTGAGCTGTCGAAGGAATGTTCGAAGTTGGCGGTTCGTTGGTGCACTTCTCTCCAGTCAACATTGACAAAGTACCAGCCCCATTGCCATAACCATAGCTGAAGAAAGTAAAACAAGTGAATAAATTGGCAATAAAAAGAGACAAATACCCTTTAGGTCCAAACAGACGGCCATAACATTGCTTGCAATAAATCTCTTCTTCGTGTTCAGTTAAACTGCCACTATCAAGGCGTCGATTGCAGGACTTGTTAGCTAAAATAATTAATATGAAGATGAAGATGACAGTTGTTACACACAAGTCTATTAGCAATTACCGCATACGAAGCAAGAACCGTGAAAGCTTTTGCCAATAGCTTTCTTTTCCTCGTTGAAATAAACTGTTTTATTACATCGACCACACAACACAGGCATCTTGTTCAATTAGTAATGTTAAGCACTAGAAAGCAAAAGCGAATGTTAAGCAAATGGCAATGAAGCAATGAACTAAACAAAATAACTCAACAAATTAAGAATAAAACCAAAATGGTTAATGAAATCAAATCAAAACGAGTGCAAAATGAGCATCAAGAGAAACAGGTTAGTGCAAAGCACACAATACAACCTCGGTTGTGGTTAATTGCCAGTGATTGCAAGATAGCTCATATGCACAAGCGATACTACATAAATTGAAGTGCTTGGTAGCTATATTATGAACGAACACTCTCCTATCATAAGTTACCGGTTGAAGGTAGTGAAAAAGTTCGATGGAGAAAACAAGCCAAATATGGGCGTCAATGCAAATGCAAAAGCAATTGAATCGAGAGGAACACCTTCGATCAAACACAAATTGAGTAGTCACACTTAAGGATTGACCAAGCAGAACTGTGATTAAAGCATTAGCGGGAATTAACCACTCACACCAACAGACACAAACTGACACAAAAAGCAAAAAATATATAACATAGTTCACACTCTCACATTCTTACAGGTTGCAGTTGACTATCATTTCTATAGTAACAGACAGGCAATACACAACGGTCCGGACCACATTCCCACGTGCATGCAAAGCACACAATAGAGTCGTTATTAGATCGGAGATCTTCAAAATAACGACAAACTTGAAGATTAGACCAAAATACCGCTTGTCAGGCTGTCTTTATTGAGTGAGTAATCATTGCATTAAGGCTGATAAATTAGACACAAGTCACGGATTGACAAATCATCTCAGCGTGATCAAACACGTTTACGCCTCAATCTAGTTATTCTCCTTCTCACATACCAAGTAATCACAGCAATTAATCAGTTCTGGTTTGGAAAACATTTGTCAAAAATACTAAATCTCCGAGTTTTGTTAAATTAAATTTTGTGTAACATGCAATATATAAATCTTTTGTTTTTCAGATTATTATTTCTTTAAATTTCAAAGGTAAATGAGAAACAATAACACCTCCAATGAGGTTGGAAACCACTGAACTGACATGTCTAGATCATGATTAGCAAAGAATGTGTCCGAATGTGCGTCAATGCAATCATATAGAGAGACACAATGCCACGTCCTACGCACTTTGACATTCACTACCATGGCTTGAATTCATCAAATAATACAACTCTATTGTTTTGTTAAGTTTGCACACAGCAATTGTTCATATTCTGTTTATTGCCCTTAACAAAACTTTAGCCCAAGTTTGTGTTCTGAACAGATTATTGGGCCAGTCTTGTCAACAAACGACAACAACATTGCGCTTAGAAGTTATCACTAAATGGTAAACAGGAACAGTGTTCACATTGGCATGTCGTCCAGCTAGAGGTACTCGTATGACACATGTACATGTACATTGACAATGTGACATCAGTAGTGTGCCATCTTCCATAACGGCGTTCTCTAATTAGAATCGTCAGTTGCCAACAAAAAAAGTAACATCGATCAAATTAACAGTTTGGGTTACATACCTGGTTTGGAGTGGAAAGATCACTTCAACTAGACGCTTCAGGTGATAAATGTACAAGAACTGTGTACTAGACGGTAGGAACAGAGGAAAATAGACACCAAGGACAGCAACGTCAGTTTGCGCTGTGTTGAGGTTTGGCGCTCACAGTTAGCCTCTCCGCAGAACCTGACCTTGACTCACAGCAAACTGCTTGACGCTCCACGACATCTCGAGACGTAAAGAGAAAACACAACCACTCAAACAAATTATAGATGAATATTTTATCTGATAAATAGCCAAACTTTATTGCATTGTACAAAACAAGGCGATTTATTGTGAAATACAATTATACTATCAAAAAAATGGAAATCAGTAATCAGTCAAGTGCACTTCTCACTTTTCGAATAAATGTTTTGTCAAGCTTCTTTCTATATTCCTTCGGTACGGAATCTAACTTGGGATTGAGCTGTTTCAGCAAAGCAACGATTTTTGTGTTTTTCAAGTCGAAAACATTACAAGTGATTATTAGTCTAATCAGTAAATTGATGTATTGCAACTTGGTTTGATTTGAGGTTGCTTGTTTGTCTTTCTTCGCTGCTGACAGATTGCCTAGTTCATCAATCAATAAGCTAATCGTTTGAGTGCCTAATCCTACAAGAATAGCCTTATCGGTGTTATTTTCGGAGCTCTTTAGAAGTGCACATATTATTTCGATGGCTGCACAGCGTTTGAATGACCGGACTTCTGGCTTGAAGGAATACTCCAACAAAGTTTCATAGTAATCACTTTTGAGAAATGATTTTCCTAGAGCTTCGCAAAGTTGGGGAATTAAACGGATAAAAAGATTTGATTTCAATTCCACATTAGGACGCTCAAAGAAATCTTTAAGAGCACGCTCAGTGACAAGTTGAAACATCTCCAAAGTTGGTAAACGGTTTTTAGAGACTATCAAAAGCCATGCTGAGAGTGAGACCAAGCTTTTCTGCAACTCCAAATGAGAGCACTTGTATTGGAAATCAACCAGTTGATTTAGCACCTTTCGCACGATTTCCTCATTGATGGCATCATCATTGGTGAATTTCTTTTTGGCAATCAATGTAAATATGTGAATGCATTTGTTAGTCAAGGGAGACATATTCTTTAAGGCATAGTGAGACTTAGCCACTATCAGAATGGAAGATAAAACATCAAGTGTCAACTCGAGAGACATTTCATTGCTCTCGACTGCAATTTGAATGAGTTCCAGAACTCGGTGTTTAAAAGTTTGGATTGAGTTCTGTCGTTCATTTTCAAGTTTTTTCTCGCCAAATTTCCTCTTGAAAACCTCAGCTAGCGAATCGTCAATTTTGAACATTTCGCTATCACTAAGGCCATCTGAATCATCATTATCGTTGTTTTGGTCAACAGCACTGCCCAAAGCTTTGATCACATCTAGTTTGAATTGTTCATCAACTTCATTAACTTCAGTGTCTTCAATATCGTCATCGTCGTCATCTTCTGAATCGTCTTGATCTGATTCATTTTCATTAGCACCTTGATTTAATTCATTTTCTTCCTGTTCCATTTCTTCGTCATCTTCTTCATCAGAATCACCAGCATTAAATGCGTCTTTGTTCAAGATAGCGTCAAATAAGCTTTGCATTCCCACAGAAGTGACAAAGGGAGAAATGTGTTTGAATGCATTCAAGACGATATTCTTCATATACTTTGACTTGGAAGTGAGCAAAGAAAGGAATAGATCGGTAAGCACATCTGCCCAAAGTGGTTCATCAGACTGACTCAGTTTATTTTCCTTTAACTTTTTAGACTTTTTCGCCACAAGCAATGATCGGTTAGCACATTCGGTAAAATCAGGCAGTATGGTATGAATTTCTTCAAAATTTTCAAACAATTCAACTAGGAAATATAGATACAGCATTTGAAATATATTGGTTGCAATTGTTTGTTTTTTGATAGAAGATATTTGCTCAATCTTTTCCTTAACATCGACAATGATTTGCTTTATATTGTCGATTGTGGTTATATTTGAAGAAATCAATTTAATTTTCTTTCTATTCAAAATTGTCTCAATAAAGTCGACAATTGACGACAAAACTTCAATCTGCTTCAAAAGCTTCTCTTGTTGGGAATTAACAGATGTGGTGGCGAGATGACCAAGATGTGCGAAAGTGATCTTAAAACTATCTGGAAATTGTTTTTGTAACTTCTCACTTAGGGGACTCTCGAAGCGATCTAAATTAGTTTTGCCGTCTATTGTAATGTTTTTGCAAGAGGAAACATCAAAATAAGCATAAACAAATAGAAATTTGTTCATTGACCACAAAAACGAATCATTGGTCGAGTATGATTTAAGTAAATTAGATATTTGCTGTAGACAACGGATTCGATAAAAGTCGCTTGTTGGAATATCATCTTGATTTACCATCATTTCTTTCAACATTAAAACCCAAGAACGAATAGAATCGTTGCTAAAATTTTTTAAAATTGAAAATAAAATCTTTGATTTGGACAATTCATCAAAATTGATTGATCCAGGTTTGTTGATAAAGCATTTGGCAAACGACACTTGAAATTTGCTATTCTCTTTTAGTTGCTCAGAAGAAAATTGAACAAAATAATTCCCAAGTTCAGATGCACTGTTATGGAGAGGATGCTTCTTGTTAGACAGGGTTTGAATAAATAAACGCATAAAATTTGGCGATAGCACCAATTCAACCTAAATGTTTTTAAAAAGTTATTAAAATATAATTAAGCAATTAAGCAATTGTCTTTAAAATACCTGTTCAGGATTGACCAATTTCAGCAAAATTCGCACTATCTCAAATCCTAGAGAAGTTTTCTCTAAGTTTACTTTGAAGATATTTTCAACGATGGCTGAACAAAAATTAGAGAAATTATCTTTGTCCATCTTAAAAATAGTCTGCACAACAAGTTCGTTGATAGGATGGATGTTCGGATGATATTTGGTGCTTTCCTTAAATAAACTCAGCACCTTGTTGTAATCTTTGCTGTTTGCTTTATAAAGATTGCTTACAAAATCGTTGAAGTAATTTTCGCTAACAGAAGGAAACTTCTGATAGGCTAATAAAATTACATAAGCAAAAAATATTGTCTTTTTGTTTTCTTTATCGCTATTCTTTGTTGTCTCCAGAACGACCGTCTTGAACTCATTGGGACTGTTTTGAAAAATGTCAAAATAAATTGGAAGCAAATTGCAAATAATGATTTCGACATAATTCTTCTTGATTCCTAATTGGAACATATCGTCAAATAATCGCCCAATTAGTGGATCTTTAGTAGTAATTTTTCCACTCTTTAAGATGCAACCAATAAGAAGAGACCAGGAAATAGCACCTTCCGAGCTGGCATTGGCCAAGCTCTGGCCATATTCTTTTTGGGCCAAGGAGAAAATATCTTCAAGATCACACTGCTCCCAGAACTCAGCCAAAATCCTAGTGAGCAAAACACAAAAGCCATGTCTGGCAAATTCACGAGTCGATATTAATCCACGAACAAGTCGTTCCACACAATAATTGATATCGCTGCTCAAATTGGCTTTCACTTGTTGAGACAATGTTTGCAGAATGACGTGAATACTTCGACATCGCTTCTCTTCTGACTGATCACAAATATTCCAGAAATGATCGAGAATCACCTGATTGCAGTTGGCATTTGCCTTTGGCTTATTTTTGCCCATCTTTTCTGATTTGTTCAACCAAAATTAAGTAACAAAAAACAAACTCACATGTTCTGCAGACAGACACGTGCAGCCAAAATGCCATCGATACTTGTTCAACTATCGATTCTTTAGCGCCCTCTTTCGATCTGTTTCAGCATCATTGTAATAAGCGGTAAACAACTCATAATCTGGTTTCAGTTGTACATTCTTATGACAAATTACAAGGCACACTTCAGCGATATACTTTTGATCTGACAAAATTATTGACCAAAACATAATTTCCATTCTTAAATGATCAATTCACATGCAAATGTAACTAGAATTGATCAAGTGATGACAATCAAAGTGGTTTTTAAAGAATTCACATTATCAGTGAGATATATTTAGACTCTTTGTCAATTACTTTTATTTATAATAGAATTGATTTAATTTGTTACTCTAAATTGGAGCATAATGTGCTTAAAAATATGCTTATAAATATACATTTGCTGTGGGCATAATCAAGTTAATATCTGCTTTCGAATGAATGTCACCAGTATGCAAACATAATTTCCTAATTGCCTAAGCAAAGGTCACAAGACTAGTTGAGCCAGTCGAGCTCGATATGAATAGATTGATTGAATCAACTTTATTAGTGCACTGTCAATTTTGTCAATTGGTTGGTCTCACGAGGCAAGAGTGCACTGACTCAACAATTCGCCCCCTAACGGCGACGATCACTTCATGCGGCAAGCAGGCACACACTCCGTCTGCATTCACTCAGTCAGTCGGCAACTTGCACTCAGCGCGTTCGCTTCGTCCTCTTGGCCAACATTTTGGTGATTCGTTCAATTGGCGCGATTTTTGTTTTCTCAATTTCTCTTGTTTGTTGTGGTCATTGGTTTCTTGAATCGCGTCCTCTTTATCGATTCTGTTGAGTGATTCAAACAAATTGATTATTTTATTCTCCACCAAGTGATCCATTTCAATTGTCTCCTTTTGTTGCCATATAATATTTTTCAAACTTTGTTTCAACTGTTCATTGCAATTTGCATCGCTTTTACGTGTTGTTTTTGTGTCATTTCTAATCTCTCTGTGCATGGTAAGTCTGTAATTTAAAAATGATAAGCTTGGTGTTGAATTGCAGTATATATTTCTTATGTTTACTATCAGTTTACTGCTATCTGAAATAATTCGTTCATTACTTTGTCCATGGTCTTGGTAATATTATTCGCAAGTATACCAGGCTGCAATGTGATCGTTAAGTGTTTGACTGACAATGAGCAATGATAACTAATGATGGCCAATCTGCTTTGTGGTTGATCTTTGCAAAGATTTCGTTGCTGTTTGTCTGTCTTTGACATAAAGACTTAATTAGCACCAGCCACATAGTTAAGGAGCAAAGAAGTTGACAGTGAGAACTGTTTTCCTTGGTTGATTGTGGTCTTGTGTGCTTGAGTGAGAGCGAGTGAACTGACACTGTTAATTGTTTGCATGAGAAAATAGACGTGTTCGCCATTAGACAGTATTAGTTGACTTGCACTTGGCCTGTCACTTGAATAAATATAACTTTAAAATTAGTCTGCAGTGACTTTATAATGCCATTAAGTTGAAGAATGACAGGACGAGCCAAAGATGATCGAGATAAAGCGTGTACAATATAATATGGAGATAATTTATAGCACCAAGTAAATGTGAAAATAAATCCGATTCCCTATTGCTTTGGCTTATCACTGCCCGTCCCGAGTGTAATTTAATCGCAATTATACGTTTTCGAATGTATCAAATGTAATCTCGTTGCCTGTCACTCGACACAACACATGGTCTGTGTTATTGTTGCGCCAATTGAGTCTGTGTGGCTGCAAATGAAGCGTTTTCAAGTGTAGTTCGTTTGTCGAACGAGTCCCCGTCTGCCCATTAGATTGTTTACATATGCCAGACTCGAACGCGAGTCTAATTTAATTTTCAGCTCATTTCTGCTGCTGTAAGCTCTTTTAATAATTTGTTCAATCGAAACTCGATTCCACTCAAGTCAAACTGACAGGCACGCTTTACCTAAACTCTTGATTAGATTCCTGCCTGCAGACCAAGTCTATTATGGCCCAATCGCACAATGCCAATTCGATGATCAGATCGGCAGGCCAATTTATCACCGACCAATTGGCTCACTTGTCTATTGAAAGGGGCACCGTTGGCATTAGCATCGCTAGCAAGCACTGTTTTCGATTTATTTGTTGGATTGCGCGGTGAAACCTTTTTATGATTAGACCAACACTTGGTCCTTCCTTCCCTACGGTCCCTTCTTGTTCTTAATATACGCTTTCCTCCTCGAACTGTGCCATGAACGTTCTAATCTTTCTTTGCTTTTTGTCGTTTTTCCTTGTTGGCGAATGTCTACATTGGCCACTTACAAATAATCTCAATTAGTCGCTATTTGATGCCTTTGCCCACGTTTGCCATTGGCAACTCTATTCGGTCTCGGTGCAATCCATCCCTACTGGTATGACCGTGGCCCATTGACGCGAGTCATCTTAATTGACTTCTCTCAGAGCTCCATTTGTCCTAGATGGATGTACGTTAGCACGTTTAGTTCGAAATGATCATTTTCTCTCTCTGTAAAGTGCACTTTGGCTCACTCCTATTTGTCATTGTCGTCTTCAATTGTCCATTTGAACCTTTCGATGACGGTAACACGTTAGAGCAGGGAACTTACATTTAGCTGCCTTGTCGAATGCTTCCTTTCAAGCCTAATGCGTTTGCTTTTAGCTCGACGCAACCAAATAAAGCTGATTTGAATTGACTTGCCTTTTCTCACACTTCACTTTTGCGCAGTCAATCGAATATTAAGACAAATTCCGTCATTTACGAGAATTTATTCTTGATCCACTACCATTTGCACCCTAGCACTTTGGTCACCCAATTGCACAGTGGTTAGTTCACCAATTCTGGCAAATTTGTGCACTATACCGAACATGCAAATGAGTCCCAACTCTAAGCATCGATTTATTCTCGTTGGCCAATCATGCAATAACTATAATTGCAATTCGTCCGAATGTGCTTTGTGCTCACTGACCACTTGGCACGCATTCCTACCGTTCGCAGTCATTTAGATTGCAATTAAATCGCAGCCACATTGCTGGCATTGTTAGTCCGACTTGGTAGACGCATTTGTATGGCAAATTTAAATATAATGGAACATAATTTAATAATGCCCTAATGACGATCACAGCCGTGGTGGTGTTATTCGGTGCTCGTCTGCCTGGCAATAACGACTAAATGGCGTATAAATGGCAGCACAGCACTTTATTAACAGTGCACGCCTGCATCTGTTTGGTCTTGCACTAGCAAGATTTATGAATCGAATCGAAACAAAACAAGCCAACTCGACTTACATTGCCCGAAACTTAACGAGACATCCGAATGCGATTATGACAGGGCACTAGTGCACTGGCACCGGTTCTCTCTGCCACTCGACGACAGCACTGCTGTGATGGTGAGATCGCACTAGACGATTAGGCACTCGTTAAATCGCAATTTACCAAATGTGAATTTATGGCAAAATTAATTTTATAAATCTTCAGAAATGTTGTTCAAAATGGGCACTACCAAAAAGTGTTGCATTTACTTGAAGATATGTCCGATTGAGTGGTATAGTGTAGTGATTCTTTGGTCAGTGGCACTGACTCAGTGCCGTGTTTGCTATTGACAAGCTCTGTTTGCATTTATTTATTGCTTGTTTACTGACACGACACCAACAGACGCAGATTAGTCTGCCTCTGGCCTAACCAAATTCAAATTGCCTTGCCAGAGAGGACCACTCGTGATTTGTCCACTTTGGTCAACTGACTCGCTGTGAGATCGATGCAATCTTTGCTTGACAGTTGTGCTGGGCATTTCGCCAAGCAAACCTCACTGATGGGCGACTGTCTTTGTGTTCGGATCACATTAAGAGATTTGTGATCATTGCTGGGCCAAACAATGGCTAGCATAGTGGTGCAGTGGAAATGTAGCCAGTCAGTGCGGCAAAACTAATTCAAATGTCTCGACATGCTGACACAGCGTAATTGGCTAATACAATTTCGATTGCACCGCGAGACAGCTCAGGCCAGTGCGAAGAATCAAATTAGTTTGATGTTTATGCAATGCAACTGGCAAAACAAAGCATCACTGGGGATGCATTTCAGTCGTTGCTGCCATTGGACTCTGCAGTGAATCACTAAAAGTGATGCACAACAGACCGAGACTGGCCCACTGCTGCCCATCGCCAATTGGCCACCGTGCCTGATTGCCAGTGGTTCGATCGGTCCCAGTGCGAGTGCGGCTCTGTCGGCTTCCGTTACTGCCACCGTGTTCGATTGCTCTGCACTGCAGTGGTGGTTGACGGGCATCTCGGACCACTGAGGCAATTCATTTTAATTTGATAAGTGCCATTCAGTGTCATTGGATGCCTTCATAACTGCATAACTAATAATGCACCATTATTAGCCTCGCCGGGCCAGTTCGATCTAATAAATAAGTGAACACTAATAAAAAAGCCATAAACTTTGTTGGTGCCTTAATTAACTGGCCATTGCCTGCCATGGCAGTAGTTCACAGCGAGGCATGTGCGTGAGTTTTGCATTTCACTGCTCTTCCAATTATAGTCGTCCGATGGATTTGGCCAAACTAAATATCTGCCGGAGCAATTAATCATGCACAGTGGACGAATTGATTTAATGACAAGGTAATCTAATAGCATTAATGACACAGAAGTGATTCACTCTGGCTGTGACTCGGTGCGCACCGCCACTGGCCACAAATGGGACCATCATTTTAATTAGTGGCCCATCGTGCTGCTGCCGCGCTGTCATATCAACACAATTTGATTGGCACGAACTAATAATGCAACCCTCACCACCACCACCACCACTGGTTATTTGCCATTTCCCACTGCATGCAACGCAATCATCCACAATTATAGCTTTGCGCCAAATTGGATCCATTTGTTCTCCAACCGTTCAACGAGTGTCTTTTTGTTCTGTCAGTCTCTCAGTTTGGCTCACTTTCTATTTCAATGATCTTCATCGAGGGGCGTTTGGGTCGTGACAAGTGACATTTGCCCGTCCTGTACTCCAATCGGATTGTTCTTGACCATGAATTTGGGAGTGCCATTGCAAAGTGGACCGTCAAGCGAGACAACGACTTAAGTAACTGGAAGGATCCTAACTGCAATTGATCGGTAATGTTGCGCGTTCAATTAGTGAACGTAATGGCTCACTGTCGGCTCGCTAGTGGTGAGTGTCTGTCATCAGTGACCGAGAGCAAATAGATTTGTACCGTCGGTGGCAGTGGAGTGAACGGCTCGCTGCTTCTATTGGTTCAGTCATTAAGTAAATGAAATTTTATATTTCCACCTAACCTATTATTAGTGAGTCAATTGAATTGCCTTATTACCAGCAATGAATTAACTTTTGCTTTCATTTGCCAGTTGACAATGGTCGCTGTGAGCCAACTGATGAAGTTGAACTTGTAATGGCCAAATGATGGTGGTTCAATTAATTAATGCACTCCATTATGACGATCGTTATTATTGGCCTCGCTAATAGATTGCACTTTTATTAGATTGAGAACTCATTATGGCGAAGTGCTGCCAGTGAGCAGTGCTCAGCACAACAGGCCGAGAAGCGTTCTCTTGTGGAGACAATCGCGATGCATTAGCACATCTGGCCTGGTCTGCCTTGTTAGCGGCTTGTTAGGTCGAGTCGAATTTGTTTGATTGGAAACTAATCTAATTGCCACTTTACATAGACAGCAAATTGCATCCATCTACTGCTCGTCCACTAGCAGACCTTGTGCACATCTGCGTATGGCAGTGCAGTGCCAAATTAATAACTTTAATGGCAGCCATAATCGCAACTCGGCACAATAAATTACCAAACAACAAATGCAACGACAGCAAAGTGAGCTAAACCAAGCAGTCAGCCAGACCGAGCAAGCAGCGCTTTTTAATTGAATCTATTCTTCAATTAACTTTGTGCCGCCTATCTGTCTTCCTATCGACTGGCTTATCTCGGGCTTGGTTTGTTTGCTTTCGATTCACTTGACTCACTCAACTGCCATTTGTCGGCGATAATTAATTTCGAACAGAACGGTTATTATTGCATTTTAATTACAAGCACAATTGGACCAGTGCACTTTACACTGCGCACACCACCAACTCGAATGGCACAATTTGCTCGCTCATTAATGCTGTCGCTGCTGCTGCTGTTTGGTTAGTCAATTGCATTTAGGCCTCGAATTTAAAGTTGCCTCAATTACTGAATCAATGCTCGACCGAAGCCATTACACTCATGCAGATTAGAAAATCTGGCGTGGTTAAGCTCGTAGAGAGTTGATTAATTTTGCATGATTGATCTGGTGGTGGTGGAAGCACTTGATTGAAGCCCCTACTCGCCGACAACCAACTGAGTTGCCATTTGATCGATCTCACTGCGTTGTCCTCGGTGCGACCGTCCATGCTGCAATTGGACCTTTCAATTGGCTTCGAGATTAATGCAGTCAAATAGAAAAGACACCAAGCCAATATTAATAGCAACATTACACGACTGCAATTAGCGTTAATAAGAGTGCCGATTAATATCGTCATCTGGCGGTGGACAGCACTCGATGCCACTTGATACAGGCAATCGATCGATCAAGGCTCTGTGAGGATAAGCCAATGGAGACCACACCCGCTGTCTGGTCCAGTCGGGCACCAAAACATGCCACGTCCAAATGAGTTCTCTTTCCACTGACATGACCATAATTTACCTATTAGATTTATTAATTAAAGCTCCATTATTGATTGGCTCTGCACATAAATTTGTCTTCTCCAGTTAATTGCCGTGTTTGTCTATGCAATTTGGCAATGTTAATTATAACGATGATTATGAGGAATGGAAAATTTAAATTGCTGTTCGAGCCATATCGCACTGCCGGGCGGACATTGTCAATGCGGCCAGTCATCACATTTGGCAACATGATTAGCATGAATGGCTTCGGCTGCCACCAATGGGGCCAGCCATTGCTCTTTGCCACCACAGGCCCTCTTGCTTTTGCTTGCATCGATATTAATTTGCCTATGGATGACACTTGTGACAAATGACACAATCATGCCTTGCACGGCACCACTAATAAATTACCACTGGCCCACCATGCTCACCAATGCCACCACGGCAACCATCTATCCATTGATGGCCAGTGGACTGGTCTGCCAATTGGTGCCTATTTCACATTCGATTCACGCATTTATTGACGTACTCGGTTCGTGTAACCAGACACCGAAAAACAATGCTCTCTGTCTTAGACCGAAGACATCGCCAAATGGATAAATGAAAGAGTGCTTCTCCATTTGTGTGCCAACTGGCCACCGAACCAGCAAGGTTCATTTTGCCATTGCCAAATGGTGTTTGCCCACAACGCTCAATGCTTTGTAAAGCATAAATCTGCACTCACCGATAAGTGCTTTCTAGGTAGCAAACTTGTCCATTTGGCTTTAATTCACTTTGGACCCAATCATTCGATGCAACTTAATTTGCCTGCAAACATTTGCAACTTGCGTCGATTGCGTGCCACTGATGCCCATCCAATTGATCACTGGCCCGATGATCGGATGGTAAGACAATGCGCAAAATGGACTTCACTTCTGTTGGCTATTCTCCATGGACCGATAGAGAACGGTTTGGCTTTCTTTATTGATTTGTACCTCACCTCCACTAGATCTATAGAGTGTTGTCTGTGATCTGAACAATCACTTATCAGTTATGTTTGCTCCTCTCATGCTCTTCATTTGCTATTTTGCCGATGAGGTGCGAATTGAGTGAATTGTTTGTTTGTCTGCCAAATAAGTTACATTCTGCCAAGTTGGCTCACTCAGCACTCATTTGACACATTTGACAATCGGCTGACTTTCTATGCTCCACCAGTCTAATGGTCATTGAACGAAGCCAAGGTGCTGTGCTGGCCACTTCGTCTTGGTCCGATCGAATTTGAGCGGGAAAGGCAATTTGTTTCTTTTTGTTCGGCTCGGTTGCCAGTTTGCACTAAACTCGGTAATTGGGAAATTCGATTTAATTTAATTTGCATCGACGCTTTACTCGGGCCGAGTTGGTCGCCATGCGAATGCTTTTATGACGAGGCTAAGCAGTGACTGCTTGGTTCCAGTGTGCTGGTAACGTTTCATTAGGCCTAATCGAATCGACGTCTAATTGTAATTGCATCTCCATTTACATTGTAATCGAATTGAAGCCTGTCGAATTGTGAATCAGTCAAATTAGGCAAACATTCACTGAGAGGCACCAATTGATCGGGACAAGGCACTGTGGCAGTACACTAGTGCAATGGGCCCGCAATCCATTTATGCTAATATCAATTGGTGAGCATTGAGTGAGCTCGGTTGGCAAGAGTACCACTCGGTGTCCATAAATTATTGCTTTGCCAGAACCGCTTTATTGCGTTGCGTGGTGCGGCGTGAGAAGCTGCTCAGCTAGCAGCAGCACAGCACAGCAAATCACAACAATGGCTGTGCAAGGCTAATCGAAACATTTATTTGGGCTGCAAATAGATTACTTTCGATAAACGGATTGGCTCGATATTAGCCAACTTTGGAGCTCATCTTTCGGTTGGCCCTCGCTGTGAGAATGCATATCAATGGCGCATTAAGGTTGAGCGATTTTAGATGAAAACCGATAAAGGAAAGGACAGACCCACACTGCACTGGTCGGTGGCACTAATCTATGATTCATGCATGCTCACATGCCCGAATTGATTAGTGCAAACCAGTTTATGCCCGACTGCCAGACTGGCAATGCGTGTGTCACTACGGACAGCCATTCCAAAGTAAACATTCCGTACGCAAGTCTGGCTCTAGGCCTCGTGTCGATTGTCACCGTTTGCCCGTCGATTAGCTTTGATTTGGCTCACTGCATTCAGTGAGACATTGAGTGTCACTCCGCAGACATTGCCACCAATGCTGCAGTGAGAGCTTTCGTGCAATTTATGTCCCTGATTCATCACCACCAATTGCCACATTCTTTCTAGTACGATATCTTATTAAACTTAGGCCAACTCACTTTACTGTTGCATTTTCTCACTGAATATTTTTTATCAAATATATTGTCTATTTTGAAGTATTTTGTAGCTTAGGACTGTCAGTAATCTATTCTATTAAGTGATTCCCGAACGAACATACTTGAAACACTTAGTCAAGAAGAAATGTTTGAACGCGAAACATCTCTCAGGTTGGATTGTTTGCACTAAGTGAAGGCAAGTGCAATTCTGTTGGTAGCAAGTCAACTGGTCTCGCTTGATGATTAATAGCGACAAGACCGAACGTTTGTCACGTTCGTGTGCTCACTCGATTTGAGTGCTTGTTGGGCTATCGATTGGTCGAAGCCAGCTGAGTGAGTGAGCAATGGCTGCCAAGTGGGCTATAGTTCACCTGTGAACAACCCAGAACATTTCGGAGCATCATCCAATGCCAATTAGCGAGTCGAACCACAACCGAACGATGTTGTGCATGAGGCCAATTACGCTGTACCATTTCACCGCACTGGCTAATAATAATGCCTTAATTGGAAGGCAAATTTGAATTGAATTAATATTTGCTTATTAGGACGTTCACTAAATTGTGCAGTTAGCGATGGCTAATTGTGACCAAAGTGTCTGTGACCATGCAACACTGATGCCGTGCGGTGCCCATCACTGCTGCTGCATGCATTGGCTGCTCTCAGAGCGACGTGCATTGCACTGCACTGGTCACTTGCAATGCACCGCACTGCGCGAATTCATACGGTTCAACTAACTATTAACTAATGCTGCCTTAACTTAGTGTTAATTTTATCAATCGTATTGTCATCGGATGCAGATAAACGTTAGTTCAGATAAGAGTTAGTGAAGGTAAGTGTTGCAGACGATGAGTCAAAGGCGATGACAGATTGATAAAGAAGCACCAAATCAATAAATGTATAGTTATTGATGTTACTTGCACGGTGTTCATTCGCGTCAGATGTGGCAAGTGACAAGCAACGAGTGACTAGTGCAGTGCAGTGCTTGTCGCTCTGAGAGCAGCCATTAACTGTACATTGGCCACTGTGAATGTGCTAATTAGAAGTGCACTGCACATTGCAGTGCACAACTCAGCATGCATCGGCACACCGATCTAAAGTCCCCTAAGAGCTGACAGCGGTTATTCTAATTGCATTTGCCAATTTGACTGTTGTTGCCTTCACAGCCGCCGATACCACACAAACACGAATCCGAGTCATTAGCCAAAAGTAGTGCCCTATTAATGCAATTGCTCCACTGTTGCATTGCTAACACTGTTCGGCGACAAACCGCTTAGTTAGCGAGTTAGCTCACATGTCAGATGACCGTTGCTCGAGCACTCTGCTCACACTAATCACTCGGACGACAGTTACTTTGCCATCAAGCTGCAACCTTTCCCTTACATCACTCGAACACACTAAGTGATTTTATAGACATGGTTGTATATTTTTCTATAGACCTCTCAATTGTTGTAGCCAGGTTCACCCAAGCCAAGAGTATCTAACAGGCAACCAAAAGTAACTACAGTTAGAAAGTTTTCCTTTGATCTATACTTTGTAAATATAATTATTTATTAGGTGTCTGGTCATGCACGGTCAGAGTTTTGTTTCACCATTCCGGTGGCTTCAACGAGTGTGATGGGTTTGATTGGATGCATTGGATGACCGAAGGAACATTCCGGAACATTGAAACGATGTTGAGATATGAGTATGTAGTATGTAGTATATAATTGTAGCTGACACAGTGCCAATGTAATTAACGAATGGATTGCTGGACAATGCGTGTGTCTGTCGAGTAGATCGCATTGGACACCAATAGATAATGGACAGAATGGTAATGGCGTCAGTAACGATCTACTGGCAATGAGCCAAATTAGCACGACCCGATGAAGGGACGAGCACTTGGCTGGCATTCTGCACTGCATGCCATTCCATTCGATATTATTGCCATGATCGGCTTAATGAGGCGTAAAATTAGCTAGATTGCTGTGTGCAGCCGAATTAATATGCACATGTCAAGTTTGCATGACCAAACAATGCAATATTGTGAGCGTTTGCAATTTAATTTAATTTCCTTTATTACTTGCCTTCGGTCCGAATGTTTAACGTTTCATTAATTTGCTTCATAACAATTTAATAAATTAAAAGTCAAACTTTAATAGACAGTTTGTTCTAATTAAATTGCCTGCCTGCCTGCCTTGTAGATGCTTATTTACTGTAGTCTGCTGGCCGGAGAACGGCTCGGCCTGGCAATCAATTATGATTAATAATGCACGTTTAATGGCCAATCGGTGCACTGCAATAAGTCCCATTTTAAATTAATTTCTGCCTGCCCGAATGGCAATTCCGTTTGATCAATCGACTGGTGGAGTGTGCAAATGTTTCAGTGTCCACCAATTGCAGTGTGTTAACGTTTGTTTGCCTGGCCAATTGTGTTTGTGGAATTGAATTTATTTATGGACAACAAGGCAATGTCTATTGCCTCTCCAGCTTGACAGTTTCAATCGAAAGTGCAATATTAATATCTTAGCAACATTTCAAAATGACATTAGCCCACTCGGTCCCTCTGCTGCTGCTATTGATTTATCATTACTTGCAAATATGATTTGTCCTTATCGAATGGGCCAAGTAATGCACTTTGAATGTCTTCTCAGTCAAATGAAATGTTTCCATTGGTTGTTTTGCTGATTTGTCTGGGCCTGAGTGCAATAGGCTAACAATAGTCTACTGGGCGCTTGGACCGAGCCTGGCAAATGCTGGTGCTTGACTGTAGTTGCCGCTCAGCGTGGTGGTGATAATGGGCGATGAATTGCACTGGCAATGCTATTGCATTGTTGCCTAATGTCATCCTCTAATTTTGCAATCTCGCAGCAATAATTTGCTCTCATCGGAATGGTTGTATTAGAATTAATGGCCACTCTCATTGTTATTGCCATTGTTATTGCGAATTGATAGTGCCAGGCCAGTTGTGTCGCTGCTGGTCGGTGTGTTGCCATCGATGGTATCAATTGGCTGTATTGCCATTACCGAAATTAATATAAATTTAATTTCATGCTGTCTGTCGATTATTGGCGAGTAGCGAGCTAATGTGTCAATAATTCCGCCGTGCCTCCAATAACAAATGAAGACAAATTTATTGTTTATTGTGCCTGGCTCGTTAATGGCTGTTGGCACACTAGTGGCCATTGGTTCGGTGTGCAGTGTAGTGCAAGGAAGGTGGCCTCAGTCTGGCTCAGTCCATCTGTTCGTTTGTTAACTTTTAATTGGCTCCAATCTGGACACGCCACCAAAGCAATCACAAAGTGGCAACAACAATAATAGCCTTTTGACTTTGAATAAGCTAATAGACACTTTATGTCTTGTGTCGTTACATTTATATCAATGTTACCAATTGGCGAATCTATTTGCAGAAGTGACAAGCCAGTGCCAGTCACTCACCCAGTCCCTGCTTTGTTGGCATCGAATGGCAATCGGTGCAATTGGCAATCAGGCCAGGACAGGACGGGCAGTATATTATTTACTGTGTTGCCGTGCCACTCTGACAGATCGTTAAAATCTAATAAAGGCCGTAAATATTGGCTCTGATGATTGCTGCCGTAGACAAAGAGTGTCCCAAGCAAGTGGAACATAACTCCCAAAGCAGCGATTAGCCCTGGCTGTCCCGAACAAGGCCAACTGCAACGGCACCATAATCGCAAGTGCAAATTTAAATTCTGAGACTGGCAAAGTGGGCAAATGCAGTCGAATGTCAAATTAATTTGTTAACGTTTGCGTTGAATGCATTCTACACTGCTCGAGTCTATGGCTGTGTTTTTCTCTTGTGTTGTGTCGTGTGTAGTTGGCAGTGATCTGTGTAAATAATGTACGATCAATCAGATCGAGCAGTTCCAATCCGGCCAATCATACTCAGTTGGGCAATTTCATTTTCACACTCCACTATTGTGAATGGCTCAGTTGGTTGCGTGCGCAGTGCCATTGTTAGTGCCTTGGATGGAGTCACTCAGCACTGGGGCAGACAATGACGGTCCTTTCATAGTTTGCAAATTGGATCTATCACTTTAATTTGCCATTAAAAGTGGTCATAATGGGCACTGTCGCACTGGCAACACTTGGCCCAGCCAATTGCCATTCGCACCGAACAGTGAAAAGTTGTGTCGCCATTTGCAAGATTAGAATGGATTCTGCAGCTTAGACGCAATTAATGTTGACATGGCCCTCCACTGCCGCTTGGTGCCATCAATACGAGTGGCTAATCTGATTAGGCCAATTGCCTGGTCGTCGCCAAATGCGAGCGCAGCACAATTACACAAAGAACGATCCAGTTTGTTTGCTTAGCTGCTGCAAGTCAGTTCCAATCCGCGAAGCGATACATTTTAATTGCGTTTATGATCGTGATCATATGCTAATTCGATTGGTTTGTTTGTTTTGCCTCCAACGGCCTTGAGTTTGTCTACTCGATTAGAATAGACGGTATTGCCTGCAAGCATCCTTTGAAGCTTTGTTTGTGGCTTCTTTCTCCTAACCGACCGCTCTTGGTCAATACCAATCGTTTTCGCGCATTTGTGTAATGTCGGCATACTGCGAACTAACAAAAGAATGTCTTGCAGTGAACTAATCTCTGTGAACAGTGAAGTCGCTTTGGTTTTTGCGCACTTGCATCTTCGAACAATTTACTCTGAGTGGTCATTTTGAGCCATTCGTTTGGAGATTGCATTGCAATGTCGCTTTGAAACAGCGAATCTAGTGTAGTTTGGTGCTATCTTCACCCCGATCAGACATTAGCAACTCGAAATGAGCCACAATCGAGTGGATAGCACAAAGTGCATTAGGCACTAATCAATTAGTGCACCTTGTCTTGTCACTCTCTAACGTTTAATGTTCTTTGCCATTTCAGAGGAACCGAAGCATGGAAATGAAGGCTGCGACTGTGAGTGTAATCGGGCGAGCTCGATTCGGACCCATTTCAGCCAGTGCCGTGCCAGGCACTCTGCCCAACTCGGTCCAATCCTCCGATTGCGCCGCTTGCAACAAACCAATCAAGGAACGTTATCTCCTCAAAGCCTTAGACCAGCTGTGGCACGAAGACTGTCTCAAATGTGCCTGTTGCGACTGCAGACTCGGCGAAGTTGGTTCAACACTCTTCACTAAAGCTAATCTCATTCTGTGCAAACGCGATTACTTGAGGTAATTGATACAGTACGTGTCCTTAAACTTGACCTTCTGTTTGTGTGCAGACTGTTTGGAACCACCGGAATGTGTTCCGCGTGCAACAAGATGATTCCTGCTTTCGAAATGGTAATGCGGGTCCGAGGGGGTCGTGTCTATCACCGTAAGTTTTGACTTCTCATTTACATTCTATTCTAACGTCGTTTATTTGTTATCACCGTGGAATGTTTCCAATGCAGTCAATGTAACCACAGGTAAGAATTGGTTGATTTGTGGTTTGCTTGATGTTGACTGTGTTTCCATTAAGATTTTGCATTGGCGATCGTTTTCACCTGCACGAGAATCGAATTCTGTGCGAGTATGATTTTGAGGAGTTGACCGTGTTTGGACCGAACGCTTCCTACAATAACCATATCGAGAAACTAAAGAAACAGACAGAGTCTTTGGCTTCTTCATCTCCGCCAGCCATCGTAAACGTCAACGACGATGGCTCTAGTGGATATGGCAGCCCAGACTCTTTGCTCAGCGATGGCAAATGACAACGGGCCAGACGTCATTGAAGTCCTGCGAATGTTGTTGCAACCATTGGAGTTATTTAGCAGCTGCTTTAATAGTCCCGATTGGAAGTCTCATTAGACACTCCCATCCACTAGAAAGCATCTCGCGACTGTATTATTGCTGTATTATGGCTTCAGTGTCCAATGGACTTTGATGACGAGAGGGTCAATCTTGAGACACTCAGCACTTGTAAAGTATTTTGATTCAATTTGTGCTTATTTTGTTCATTTTTGGAGTGCACTTATATTATATTTATTTATTGTTGCATTGTAAATACCGAGTGGTGACCCAGTCGGGACCATTGCCACTGTGACGTTTTATTTCCTCTGTACAGACACCCAAGCGCGACCAGTTCGCAATAAACTCGCTTGACCAAACTTGCACCCTTGCCGTTGTGCATTATTGCCCGTTGACCAGCGGTCGCTCACCGGTGGACTTGAGGACGTATTGGGCAATAGTGCACACTGCCCAGCAACTAATCAGCATGAATAATTGACTCGCCGTGGTGCGGAATGATTTAGCAGGCAAATTGTCCCGATTAGCACAATCGCAGTAATCATGACAACGCTGGCTCAATCTGTGGGCCTTCTAATTAAAATTCGCAATTTAATTCCACCGAGTTGGCAGGAAGAGTGGCTCGAATTAATCACCGAGCTGCACACTGCCACCCGACATAGACATGGCCTCAATTAAGAGCGCTCAGACAGCTCGATAAAAATAATCTCCTAATTAAAACGATACTTTAAAACGCACTTCTGCCAACTAACTCGCTTCTGTCCCACACACACACACGGACCGATGCGATGGATGCCATTCAAGACTTAATTAACGAACTGAACGTTATGTAATTTAATTAACAATCCATTTTTAATTAACTTTGGCCTAGCTAATTTCAATATTTTCCACTATTCTTCACAATTCTGTCTGACATTCTACGATGCCAGCAGTCAGGGGTCTAGCATTGGCTTCATTCCACATGGTCTTGTATGTAAATTGCACAAAATTAATTTTGCTTTGCAAAACTAGCAAGTTTCGAAAGCATCTCTGCATGGCCAATTAGCAATTGCTAATGTTAATACGCAACTACATTTGATACATTTTAAGAAACTTTTGAAATTCTGATGCAAAATAAAGTTTTAATGACAGTTTTCAAAACTGAGTTTTGAGCTATGTGGCGCCATCTAATGTCAAGAATGACAAATAACAAACTTGAATAATTTGATCTTTTACCGACTTACCTACAATATTGCGGCAATATTTGCATTGAAATTTGTTCATTTTATTTTATGCAACAATTGCTATCTATCTATAATTAAGTTTAATTAGTTTATAAATAAGAAAACAAAATTTTATTAAAATCTTATTTCAAAAAGATCTAAGAACGAATTTGCTCGGTTTGTGTGCTATGGTGTAGTGATTTATATGACTTATATCGAATAATGATGCAATAATTTGCTACATTGATAGAGAATTGGTAATGAAAGAGAATATATCAAATACATTGAATGAAACGCAGTGATAATCGAACATAATTGCCCTTAGTTCATCATATTCAATATTCAATTAATGCAAATTTATTGTAATTTGACAAAGTCAAGCTTATCTCTTTGGTGGAATTGCCATTTATTCGGCAATAATTGCGCCTGTGACAGGCGTCGAAGGCAAATAGCGAATGATCGGTTGGCGCTGTGCTGATCGAGGACGAATGTGTCCAATCAATAAGCGATAGAAATATTGCTATGCTCGCCATACTTAGCACCAGTCAGATTGGCCATTATTTAATGCACACACATTAGCTCGCTTTCCTCTGGCCAAAGACAACAGAAAGGAAGCCCGGTGAAGATAAGAGTTGGCAATATTGGCAGTAATGACTAAATTATGCTACCACCAGGCCAGTAGCACCACCACCAAAGGGTACACTGTTCGCTGGCCTCAGCCTGGTGAGTGGCATTAGGCGGACCATAATCGAGCACAATTATTGGTCCCTTAGTTGCTTCTCGCTCGACCCTGTCATCGATTATGACTGTGGCCACAAGCGCTATCGCCAATCTGGCTGACATTTGGCGCAACCGAGTGGCACCATTTGTGGTCCCGATGTGAGCTTTAAAACAGACACGCATCAATCTTATGCAAACGATCGCCAACCGTTGGGCCAAGAATGGCGATTGTCTCGGTGGCCAATAAGGCAATGGCCATATTCGATGCTACTGAGCACTTATCGCAACTTCAATTGGCCGATCTGTCCTTTATCGCAACTTCGAGGCTCATTAACTCATTGTTTCCTTGCGGTATTTATGCGGTTATGTGCCATTTGTGCACTTGCTGCCAACGAGCTCATCGTTCAACAATTATCGCACACAACTGGAATCAATTCATATTAATATGTCGTTAAGTGCTCTATCGAGGCAAATATGTTCCAATTGGTCGAATGAGTTTGGTCGACATGCAGCTGGCCAAACTATGGCCAAGTGATCAATTCAATTCAAATCGAATTATCACCAAAGTGGCCAATAAGATCGCTGAAAGGGTGAGCGCAGACGCGTGGGACAAGTGCACGCCACCGACCAATTCTCTATAAATAGAGCACATTGGCGTGGGTCTCACTTATTTCCGTGCTGGACATGTGTCGGTCTTGGTGGTTCTCTTCGCCAATGTGTTGTGCCACCGAATGTTCTGAGCACTCGTGTCATTAGTATCATTTGGTTTTTGTTTACTGGTCAATGATGACATCAAGTGAACAGTTCACTTCGTCCCGGTCGGGCAGCAAGCAGTACACCGGCAACAGCACCAATCCCTCAGCAAGTAGTTCGAGCAGCAACAGCAGTGGAAGCAGCAGCAAGTCGTTACCAGCCACCAGCAAATCGCAACCATTTCTCAAGCCACCGGAGTGTTTTGGCTGTCACAAGCCAATTCACGAGCGGTACCTGCTGAAGGCACTCGAACAGGTATGGCATGAAGACTGTCTCAAGTGTTCTTGCTGCAACTGTCGCTTGGGCGAAATCGGCTCCACACTCTTCACCAAAGCGGATCTGATACTTTGTAAACGTGATTACCTTAGGTAAAGCTCATTCGGTGCCTAATTAGATTAGACTGAAATTACACTTGATTCAGTGGTTATTGTTGCGATTGGGCTTTCTGATCGTTGCTCAGGCACCGAAATGCTCGAAATGTCGAGTCACTTTCAGTTGTCGCGTTCATTTGCAACACTGCATGTTGCCTTTCACTTGGGTCGAGCATAACACACCGAGTGCCACAGCACACCGACCCACACCGATCCACACCGATCCACCACACACAACTGCATACAATGCATCACATCCTAGTGGGCCAGATTAATCAGTAGACAGTGTGGAAAGTTAATTGAATACATTTACCAAGTGATAATTACAACACAAAGTATTAGACTGAAATAATTAGAAAATTAATTACACACAAATTTGGCTTCAATGATAGAGCACTGAGCCGATAATAGATCCGAACGAGAGAATCGATTTTTGAATTTGCCTCGCACTGTGCTCCTGCTGCCGCTGATGTGCAATTGGTTCAACACAAAGCCAACGCAACGTGTCTGGCAGCCAGTGGCAATGGCAAAGGCAATGGCCATAATTAATATTTGTTTGCAGTGAGCTAAATTAATTAAAATTCGCTAATAACCGCTCTATATAGCTAGTAAACGAGTGAGACAATCCGACCAGTCGAATATCGAAGGGGAAACATTCATTTATGAGATTGGCATAGAACGAACACCGTAAATGTTTGGGGCCAAGACCACAGACACTAATGAGAAACGATTAGATCGGTCTGAATGGGCCACAGTGCACCAGTCCTGAAGGTATTGGCAAAGGTATCTTTCATTTGTCTTCTCTTCCGCCAGAATGTTCGGTACCACGGGCTTTTGTTCGTCGTGCAATAAACAAATTCCAGCGTTCGAAATGGTCATGCGAGCTCGAGGTATGTAAATGGCATAACTGGCCTCCACTCACCATTTGCCGCTTGGTCATTCAATTCATTTGTAACTCACAGGCAACGTTTATCACTTGGAGTGCTTCAAATGCGAGGCATGCAGTCATGTAGGTTGCCATTACGGTTCCACTCGTACCTTGCCACTAACTGACTTTGTCCTTACTAGCGCTTCTGTGTTGGGGACCGTTTCTACCTGCATGAGAATAAAATTCTTTGTGAGTACGACTATGAAGAACAAATGGCGTTCACTCAAATACAGCAACAGCAGCGACAGTTTTACCAATCGTTGGAGCAGTCCGCGAAGACATCTAGTCACGAATGTCCGGTCGAGTCCGAATGTGTCAAAGTCAAGAACTATGGCCCAACGTTATCATTTTCAGTGGGTCCCGGTCACTATCCTTGATCGCTCAGTGACATTATCCCACAAGTGTACATACAGTCAAAGAGAAGTCATTTGTATCAAATAAAGTATTGCCATTGACCACCGACTGCATATCATTGCATATCACTCGATCTGCCACACTTGCCATGGTGCACCAAACTGACTCGAATCAATGCCTGAATTTCCACTGTCGTTCAATGCAATGTCAATGGGAATGGAAATAACGATTAACTGTCTCGAGATGCCATTATCGAGCGATTGCTTCCATTGGACATTAAGGCTGGTCAGATCTTTGTTCCTCTCAAATAGTTCCGAATGGAGTAATGTCCCATTCAAATGTGCATCGATAGGCCAAAGTGACCACTGTGCACAATGTGACTAAAGTGACTGGTGTCACTGGCGACACTTAAAATTTTTAATCTCCCGACATTAGTTAATCAAATAAGCGGAAAGATAAGAGGCAAAATGGACCTTTAATGTAGCGCACTAATGTGCCGATATGCGAGAGGCATTGGTCAGCCATTACCGGGCTAGGGAAGGCCATGTATCGAACCAAATGGCTTTACAAACAGTGACAGGCTGAGTGGCGAGGCTGGTGCCTTGTCGGCTTGTGTCTCCATGTAATACCTAATGTCGTATGTATATTTTAAATTTAATGCATTATTTATGTTCGATTAGAAACAATTAACTTGGCGCGCACAAATGGCAATTGGATCGGTTCGGCAGAGGGCAACCGGCCAAATGGTGCGCACATATGAATGAATGATTATTTAATTTGGACGAATTTAAGTAACTATTGTTGTAACGAATAAATTAAACAGCAACTCTGTCGAGTGTATTAATTTGTTCGCCGAACGAGTGTTTGCAATTGTTGTGTTGCCGCTAATGCACTCGATTCACTTATTGGGCTCGGTGACACGATCTTTCCATTTGTGCAATCGTTTGCACTTATTTTGCCTATACTTCTCTCGATGGCTCACTCACCGAGACGAATATAAATTTCTTAATTTTCCCAGTGTTGTCTTTGTCTTGTCCGGAACGAGACGCTTTCTGGCCAAAGTACACAATCGCGTCTAACGTGCCACTGCGGACTAGTCTATTGCCTGGTGAACGATATAGCGAATCAGTGGCAATTTAATTACCGTTCAACTTAATTACCATAGATGTCTGTTTGTTTGGCCAAGTAATGCTTTTCATAAATTAGATCGGCCAACAGTGCCGCACTTGCAACTGGCAACTGAGACGCCACCAAGTTGGCTTCCTCTTTCCTGTCCGACATGGTCAGTTGGACAAATTGGCCAGCAGCGAACAAATTAATCAACAGTAATAAGTCTCAATTAATAAATTACCGAGCACTTCGATCTATCGCATCTATTGGTCGATAATGAGGGCCCGAGTGAGGGCACACTCACTGGAGTCTGCAGTTGTGCACTGGTGCACTATCCATTATTAATGCCGATTGGCAGAGTGCAACTGCGATTGTGTCTCTGTCTCTGGTCCTTAGCGCAAATTAAATTACTTTAATGGGGCTTATTTTTAAATATTGCTCCACTGGCTTGCTGCATGCACGATATGCCGGCCAAATCCATTTTGCTGATTAAATTTTTATTATCATGTGCACTGTGCAGATTGGCAGATTGGCAGTAAGTTATTATTTTATTAGCCATTGGCCCAGTCCAAGCCTAATAAGTGTTGCTTGCCATTTTAAAGTTGCTTTTAATGTGCGTGCTTGAGACAAATTTGTTTATCCACTCGGCCCTGCGTGCCTCACTGACGATGCACTGACACACACTTACACATTGCTCCGACGAGTACGATCGAGATTGCCGCTTAATTTCGTTAAAACGTCTCACTCGGAACATTAAATGGCCACTGGACCATTTGCGTGGATTACCCGCGACTTGGGACGATTGGCCAGTGCGGCACGAGCCGAATGGACCATAATTGCGACCTGCCTAATTGTGGATAATTACACTGCCTAACAAGTTGTCCTTGGTTGGTGGGTAAATAAAGATGTTGCCAAATGTTGGCTCAACCACCATTCAATGTGTGGCTCGATGCGGTTCGGTGTGTGTCCAGCAAACAGTGCAAATTGAATTGAGTCTATTAAATATTGAATGAGCATAAATGGCCATTTGTTCCACTGGCTATTCCTCCAACCTCCAACCGGCCACAAACAACGAGATAAGCGTTCACATCGAATGTCTGTGCAAAGTATCGATTTCACTGAATTGTCGATGTGGCCAAAAAGCTCTCGACCGTGGCCAGACAATTAGCGGTTCGACTGGGGACGAATGTACTGGAGACGAAGAAGCCTCTAACGACATCATCTCAACGCTTATCGCCTCTGTGGTCCTAAGAGTGCATGCCGGACGCGTGCATAATCGGATGTGTGTTTTAATTTCCGACATAAGGTTAACGATTGCCGTTGTGATATCGAGACGACACAGTTCTGCCTCGAACCAGCCTAATGTCCACACTGACAATCATTGACAATCGATGCCCTCGCTTTGTTGTCGCCATGCCGTCTCGATTGCTCCATTGGCGCGGTGCCATTCAAAGGGTCTGCCACTGGTCTTTCACTGGTCGACTGCTCGGCACATGTCGCACCATTTGACACCGACAAACGTTAATCATTTTTGCATAACTTCTCCCCAACGAAAGTAACCAACGATTGAAGCATCGATAAGAGGCAACTTGACTCCAATTATGCTGTTGCCCCGAATAATCATTTTGTTCGATTGATCATGCCGCAGTCGATAGCTCCAATTGAGCTTGAGATCACGGTGGCCATTAGGTCTACTTTGACTTTATTTACACAATAAAACAAAATAAATACATCTCAGCACATGGACAGCGCACTGGTGACCTATGTACAGACGAGGTAATTCACTGATGATCAGGCCGAAGCATGAGAAAATGTCCAACGGATGATGATTGACTAATGTTCAAATGGCGAGTCACTGCTGCCATAGCCACTGCTCGCGTCGCACAGTTCGTTCACTTCTTTTGCTTGACGTCTAACCTGGTCCAAATTGGTCAAGTTGTGGGACAAATTGGCGAATACCATTCGTTCCTCGTAGTCGTACTCGCACAGAATTTTGTTCTCATGCAAATAAAATCGATCACCGACGCAAAACCTAAGGAAAGAATATTATAAAAGTCAATCCACTGATGTTTCGCAATTGGAAAACAGATAAGATGGAGCCAATAGTTTCTGAATCTAGCTAATAATTCATTTCATTCTGGTCAACAAGTAATTGCCTAATGCCCTGAGTGTGTGAACACTGTAAATAGAATGAGTGGAATGCAAATAGTGCCACAGCTAACAATTAAGAGTCCATTTTGAGTCGGTTCAGTGTTTAAACAGTGATCATCACTGAACAAACAAACATAGATAGACACACATGCGAAGTGCTTGCGAAAGAAATTGCCTAAATGGACTTGTCTGGGGTAATTATTAATTGCAATTAGTGCTTACTGTTAACAGCAGTGAGATACTAATTGAGTCGTATTGACTCGTGACAGCCTTTGAGTAAGACAAGTTGAATCAAAGGACAGGAATCGTCGCTGAGGGAAACCGCCGGAGTCGATCAAGAAAGTGCGCGCAAACACTCAACAATCACCAATAGAATTAATCGGTGAGCAAGCAAGCAAAGTGAAATCAATTTGGCCGTTTATTAATTCAAGTGAACGATTAAACAAATTACAAAGTACTCTTTTACAAGATCACTAGGCACTGGCCCGTGCTGTTGCTATATAGAACAAAGAATGCATCGACCAACGATGGCAGAAATATTTTAATTAAATTGACTTTTAAAGCCAGCCAAAGTGCAGCTTGCGTTGGTCATGCTGATGAGGCACTCATTGGCCGATCAGTAGTCAGTGATCGAATGAATATGACCAAGACAGAAGACCGTTCAGTGCCGGTGAATGACGAGATAGCCTCTCACAGTGGTCAGTGAGCAAATTAATAAACTAAATTGACAAATCTATTTGTTCGCTCTGCAGTCAATTCATTGAATATCAATCTCACTAATACTTTGCTAATGTAATTATTGCTAATAAAGGGCACTACTTGGGATAATTTGATTCCAATTGAGAGCAGATAAAGACAGTGGCAGTGGCGATGGCAATGGCGATTGGGCACCTCTATATAGAGTGACCAGCACAATTGCCACTTGCGATGGTTGCATCGACAGCGAAATAGATTTCGCTCGAGGAGAAGTGATAAAGCACTGCAGTGGTGGCACTAATGGCAGTAATGACAGTGGCAATGGTAATTAAAATGAAACCTTACTCGAACCTATGCCTACTGCCTCCCGCAATGACATCGAACCTATCCAAGGCACAGTCGACAGTTGCCAGCCGAGAGTCGTTTAATGAGAATTGAAACAAACCAATTTTTCCTAATTTGTTTGACAGATCAAATTTAAATTGCCATTTTAGCCATTTGAAGCATTTTCGCCAGTAGTGAGGTATCCCTACCAATGGCCCAATAGCTCTACCGTGTGCTATGGCATGTTGATACTTTCCATTAAGCGGCGAATGAACGGAAACAGCTAATCAGCAGACATCAATAATAGATGATGTGCTTTCAGAATCCATTGGGTGCTGCTGAGCGCGCTTTACTCATTTGTGTCAATAGATCTAAAGCTTTTAGCAAATATTAGACAGGCAAATTTAGCTATTAATTAACATTATCTCTCCATCCAAAGTTCTAATGCAAAAACTTAATTAAAACTGCAGCCAATCTATATATTTCAAATTAGTCTAATTGCTTGATTGACAATTCCATCCCTACATAGAACGTAGAAGCATAGAAGCAAGTGCCTGGTGATAAATTGACCATTGCCTCTCCAAAGTTGATGCACTTACTTTTGTCGACACTGGAAACACGAGAAACACTCCAAGTGGTACACGTTTGCTTTGGCACGCATCACCATCTCGAAGCCAGGAATGGTCTTGTTGCACGCTGAACAGAATCCTGTGTTGCCAAATAGTCTGCAAGGCAAAACGATTAGTTACTGTGTGAGCAGGAGCTGTACAAAACGAAACATTGATTGGTCCACTTGGCCAATCGTTACGTGCAAATGGACAAAACGATAATGCCTCATGTCTACCCAAAGAATTCATCCCGTGCGGACATTTTCTAATTAAGGCTTGATTGTGTTCGTGGAGAGACTAGACCAGAGCAGGACTGGACTGGTCCTGTGGCAGTGCCACTACTCGGATAGCACACTGCGCCATTATAATGCAAGTTATTTTATGCAATTTTAATTGAATTAATTATTAATAGTTAGATTAGACAGAGAGAAGGCAAAGGCACTGTGAGAATGAATGAATAATTGGCAACACAACGAATGCATGCTGCAACTGAGCAATGGCTGGTGGGTCGCAAATGACAAGCTCACTCAATTTTGGTGGCTCCTTTAAATGGGTCTTTATGTGTGTTAGCATGAATTAGAGAATTGCAATTGGAATTAGAATTATTAATTGACGTGCTGGGTGCTGCCAGAAATAATTAGTGATATATGCAGGATATGCAAAGAGGCAACGGCACAGGACAATGGGAGCGAGCACATTCATTGCAATATTAAGTGTAATTGCACTCTAATAAGACTGCTAAACGTGCTGCTCGGTCTAATTGCATTACGCACTCATTATTGTACGAATATGAATGATTGTTATAGGCAAATTTAATTATAACGCTCTGCCAACTATAGAGCTGTCACTTGGCCCAGTAATTGTTACCAATTTCAATTACGCGCTCCTCTCGCCATTTATTTTCAATTTAATTTATCAACTTTTTGCTCGGTTATTGTTTGCTATTTGCAACGTCGCACCATTGCCGTGCCGAGTGGAATGACTGCCAGACCCGTCCAATGGTTGTTATTTAAAGTTAACTTTCAATTAATATTTGGCCCAAGTCGACAAATTGAGACAATGCCACAACGGCGCCACTCTGCTCACTCCTCACTCCACATTCACCACACTCGCCACTGCCTTTGGCCTATTACGAGTGATTGCAATTACTTTCTGCTGTGCTACTGCAAGCGAATGAATGGCGAAAGTTGTCTTGTGACAATTAATTAGTTCAATACAAACACTGCTCAATTGTTCGAGTGACGTCTCAGTGCCATTTCACCGAGTGACCCAATCGGCAACAACGCATATCACGAGTTAATTGCTCGATTTCAATTAATTAATTAGCTCGCTGGCAAATGTCAACTGGAATGCGGAGAGGGCCACAGTCCGGGCGAGTGATGCGAGCAGTGCGTGTAAGCACGTCTTGGCTTGGTGCTAATTGCAAAGTGCACCACTGGTGCCTAGTGTGTCGGTAAGTCTACTTGGGCTTCGCTCAATCTCGTCCTTCTAATTACGCCACTCGATCCGTGCTCGGACCTAATGCCAGTTGGCCAACACTGCTGGGCACTAATCTAGGCCGAGCGAGTGTTCATTAAAAATTAACTTTTTAATTATATGCACATTCACATTCAATTAATTTGGCCTGCTCACACTGGCACTCAGTGACAGTCACCCTTGCCCTTAACGGCTGCAGTGAACATCGCATCGAGCCAATATATTAAATTACTCGATTCGTTCTGAGGGTGACAGACACACAGGCAAAATGAAAATAATTTTACATTCGCTCAATAATGGGACTGGACCGGACCGGACACGGCAAACAGCGAACCACCGAATGGCACTAAATCAAGCTGCTACTCTCACTAAACACAGACTGATGCCGAGCTTGATTTAATTAAAACGTTCTAAAATGGCAATCATTAATTTATTCTGCTAATAAGTGACTGTACCATTATTGGCATGGGCCGCAGTAGACAAGCAGAGCCCACTGCACAATCGAATGGTCCACTGATATTGCACAGCCACACTGAACAGTGACAATCAGTGAGGATCTAAATTAAGTTCGAGTTCATTTATTAATTTACCACCGACGATACTATTGAAACCATCGAGCGTTTCTATTCGAGACCATTCTGTCACTGATGATTACTTTGCGATGGCCAATTGCCTTTCCAATTGAGTTACACGATCAATGAATGGCACTGGCATTGAACTGGCAACGCACTAGTAACAAGTGGCACTTCCAATGGCGCAGTCACTGAAATAGTGCCACTGGCAGTGCGGTCTGTTTCGCAAAGAATCCACTCGAATCAACAGATTCGTGCCCTCAACTCGGCTCGACTCTCTCGGTCTGTCACAAAGCAGCCAGCAGTCGAACGGGCAGTACAGTTAGACGGAGTCACGGCTGTGCCGCTCACTTGTTAATTGTTTCCGTTCGGCAAAGAACTGTGCAAAGTGTGCACACAAAGAATTACTCCACTGGTAACTAACTAACTACTTCAATGTCGCCAGTGGCATGGCCCAGACATTGACATTGACTCGGTCAGTAGCCAATGGTACTCTGTATTCACCTCAGCCTGCGATGGTGTGAGCTAATTAACTAGAGAAATCACCAGATTTTCTAGGCTCGGGAGTTCTTGAGCGTACCTACTACACTGCACTCGAAATGAAACAGAGTAGCAATGAATTATTGAGAAGCCTAATGGTTAATCATAATTAAAGTGAACGCCAACAGATTAGAAATAATTGGCACAGAGAACACATCCCGAGATGATGATGATTATTGTTCTATTCAATTGGTCCTAATTAAAAGTTTTAATCAAGTTGAAAGCTTAAAAATTAATTATATGCTATGTTTGCGTGCCAGTGATGGCACTACAAGCACTACCAGCAAGCCATAGTAGACACAACACACGGACCAGCACTGCTCTCATGCCGCACAAAGCACATTTCACTGGCTTTGGTTCAATTAAAATTATTTGCAAACTTTTGCAGAGTGCAGTAGGCAGCACTAATTAAAATATAGTCGCTCGTCGCATTCTGTGGAGCAATAGATGCATTCGCACGGTAAAGTGCGAATTGGTCCACTGCCAAACGAGTGGACACACCGAGTCACTAGCCTCACTGTTACTGCTGTTGCTCAATCAGAATGGCCGTCTACTTTGTGATTCGATGAGTCTTCCAGAATAGCGACTGTCGAATGGAAATCAATTAGAGTGATTGTAAACAAGTGAATTGCAATTGTGCACCCAATTAGGAGCGAACAGAGATGCCTTCCATTGGAATAGTGAGCTTTGTAAAGTGATCGGTCATGGCTGTGCGAGCCCACCAAAATGCCTCAATACTGTTGCTCGGACATGTACTCACAAAAGCAAATATTTACTCGAGCAATTCGATTGGGATGTAATTAAAACAACGATTCACTCACACAAGTTAGTGTGCACTCCACGAACGGGCCAATTAGCAAATGAGTGACAATCAATACGACTTGGCGGCATAAGTTCTAATTGGCAAACTTGCCAACTGTGTGCGCCACTCGGCAAGTCAGACCAATTTAAAATCTGGCGCGCAAGTTTGCCGAAAGATGAAAATAAATTAATGATTATTAGACTAAATTAGTACCTGAGATAATCCCGTTTGCACAAGATTAGGTTCGCCTTGGTGAAAAGAGTGGAGCCAACCTCGCCGAGGCGGCATTCGCAACAGGAACATTTGAGACAATCTTCGTGCCAATATTGGTCAAGCGCCTTGAGGAGGTATCGCTCCCGGATTGGCTTGTGACAACCGCAACAGTCGACAGGCGAGGGGAGCGATAAGGTAGCCGAACGAGACACTTGCTTGCGGTTGCTGGTGAGAGACATGCTGGCACTGAAGATACAATCAGCTCGATGGGTGAGGGACAAGGCTCAACACTGTCCACAGCGGACCTTGTGCTCGAAGATAAAAAGCGACTCGTGTCAATGGACCAATAGATATTCCAAGTGCAACCCGACGCACAGAGCACTGACTGCGAAGTGAAGTGTGTCGCTTCGCGCCGGTGACTGAGAAGGCGCCCGATTGGTTGCATCCATTGGACCACCAGTTCAGAGTGGCACAGTGGCAGGAGCAAGTAGAAGTGCCAGGAAGGCCGAGCAGAACGCGTCTAGAGCCTGTGCCACTGAGTGAGACCGTTAATCGACCGGTGCTAGTCACGCGGCCATGCATCCTGTGGTGCTCGGTGCGGTATATAGCTGCTGTGTAGGAGCAAGTGGATTTCAATTAGATTATTATATTAGACCATCATTGTGGCGTCATAAGTGGCAATCATCTTGATTACTATTTAGGCTTTGTTGCATACTGCACCGAATGGACCGAATGGTTAGCATGCTTAGTTGGCATAGAATGGTTAGCATGGCCAGTCTGGCCAGAATGACTACAGTGCCAGTGGTGGGCATTATTATTACATTAGCATGATGAACACAGCCAGCCGATATTGTGATTAATATTGTTCGACTGGTGCTTGGACATTATTGCTATTAGAAGCGCCATTATTAATTTGCCTCACACAGATATGGCCCACTCAGTAATAGTGGCTTGTATGGCACTCGGTCTATGCACATGTGAGAGATAACGGGCAATATGCACTTTTAATCGAAATAACAAGCCATTTGCATAGGCAAAATGAAAACATTCGGACAGCGATCGCGGGCCATTTTGGCCATTTTGTCGAGTAATTTCTTATCATATCATCGAAAGAGCATTAGCATTTATTATTTGGCATGTACAAACGAATTAAAACGCCACAGAATGGATCTGGCTGCATCGTCAATGGCGGCAAGCCAGTAGATGGACACGGACACAGTTGCCCATTGCTCGGTTCGGTGAAGTGCGCCAAGTGCAATGTCAATTTCCAAATTAAACTATGTCTCACTGTCCTGCCATTCTTCCTGCCTATGTCTGCATTCTGTCTGCTCGTTATTAACGCAAATTTATTTCGAATTCCGCCTGTCCTGTGGTGGGCCTGCACTTCACGCCAGTCGATTTGATAAAAAAGCAATTTGTAATTTCGGTGATTGTCACTAATCAAGCTAAATAGGCCTTTCGAGCATCTTACTCACATAGACACATTATTACAATAATGTCCTTACTATGGGCCAATGCATTACGATAATTAACTCGCCCGCCGCGCGTGCCCTTAAATATGACTGAAATGTCAATAATTCCGAGATAGCCAATTGGACAAATGCGGCGAGTCACTGTCAGCAGAAGATACTTAGCTAATTGGCGCTTTGATTCAATTCAAATGTAGCTGCTTGCACTTGGATAGTGCGCAATGCGCAGTAACCACCATATAAGAAGACACATTTCTATGACAATCGAACTAATCTAGTCACCATTGACCTCATGATCAGTAGGTGACACTGAGATGATTATCAACAAATCAAATAGGCAATTAATTGTCGGAGCGGAACGTCGAGCGAGCGAAGCGAGCGAGTAAGTGAAGTGAGGACTCTCCGTCAACTCAATTGGAAAAGGCTTGTGTAGAGGCTTTCGGCTATACCCGTTCAATCGATCGGTCTGAAAATTTTACACAATGTTCTGGTTGTGGTGAAGATGTGCAAGTGCCCATAAAAGTCAAAGGTCAATAAAACAGCTATTTTTCAAAAAATAAATCAAATTTTGCATACAAATGTGTAAGGACAGAGTGTCCACAGTGGCTGTGCAAAACAGATAAGCACACACGCTGAGCAGCCTATTGATGACTCATCGATGATTAAACTGATAAGGAAAGTATTCGCGATACCGCGGCTCCGACTTCACGCCAACGGCGTAACTTAAGACTAGTATAAATAAGCATAATAACTCAAGTTTAGAGTTTAGGGTAATCTGTGCATTGCACATAACAGTAACAGTATTGTGCAAGTGTGGCACGTGTTTCGTGTGTAAAATGATGAGAACGAATTGTTGGGTTGGCCTCATATAGAAAGAATAGCTTCAATGCTTGTCTCACCGTTGCGACAGTGTTGTAATAGCAATGTTTGAATGGTGTCACCGAATGTTCATTGGAGACCTAGTGGTCGATTATGTGTGAGCAGAATGGAATCTTCAATGCTCGGTGGTGACCATGAGGACGAGGCAATTGGTTGTACCAGTGAATGGCAATTTGGTGCGTCGCGCCAATTTGTGCATCGATGGCCAATGCTAATGTGCACTGAGCACTAAATCGAAATGTATTGCTTGTCTATATGGGTCTAGAGTGCACCAGTATGCCAATGGAGCACCATTTAGTGTTGCAAGCAAAAGCAAACACAAATAGACAGGCGGAATAATACATTTATCTAATAAAGCAACGGAATGCACTTAAATTGAAATAAAATCTTTCTAATGTACTTCATCACTGGTTCGATGTTTAGTGTCAATCTAATGCATTTCGACATATTATGGTAATCTGTT
Organism: Rhizoglyphus robini; assembly: GCA_023373905.1. NCBI lineage: Eukaryota > Metazoa > Arthropoda > Arachnida > Sarcoptiformes > Acaridae > Rhizoglyphus > Rhizoglyphus robini. Next base: position 2,574,980 of record JAKIJQ010000007.1, on the reverse strand, counting down.
TTATTATTTATGCCAAGTGCGCAGAATTGTTATGCCATCTGAGTGACGAGCAGGGACAAGAGGAGCCACCGAATCTGGCTAAAGTGCACTAATCGGGCTGAGTGCCGAGACAGCAAATGGCAGTGCCAATTAAAAAATGAATAATTAACTTATTAGCCTTTATGGACTGCTCTGGTCCTGTTCCAGATTGGCCTGTCCAATGGATGACTCGATTTGGGCTGGTCAGGCAGCAGCAACAGCAATCAGCATAATGGCTGTGAGGAAGCTCTTGCCGCCATTTGTATCTATTAATATGTCATCTTTGTAATTAGAATTTGATTCCGACTGCTGCGTGCTGTGCTTCGGCTAGGCTCCGAGTTAGATGGCAAATTTAATTTACCGTAATGCATGCACTTTCAAGTTGGCTTATCTATGCAAACAGCCATATCGAAGCAATCGGTTATCGAGGCCTCCAATCGAACACATCAACGGCAATCAATTTATCAAATTAAATTCCTCCCTCCACTCGGTCCAGTGCCATCTCTCCTGTGCACAATCTCTCTCGAAGGGGCATAATTAATATTGTCAAGTTTCACTGCCAACTGACCACAAAAGTAAATTCACACTCTGACCTAGCAGCTGACTGGCGCGCAATTAAATAGCAATATTGATTAAGCAATAAAAGGAAAGGCTTTAGACAGAGGTATTAGACACTGACAAGTGGTGCAAATGGACCACTTTCGACAAGGCCAATTTGATCGATTCGATTGGAGGTGTAACAAGCTGCACCGGAATGGGCAATGAACGGTCCAGGCTGATGTAGCAGTGCAATCATGATGAATCACCATCGATGATGTTCGCCAAATAGTTCGCCACTCCAATGTTTGAGTGAATTAATATTCGTTCTCGAGTCTCTCGAGCAAGTTCACGACTTGCACCTTACTCGTATGCATCATTTGTAATGCAAGCCAATTTAACTGCATTAGCAGTACTCAGTGCAGTCCCTAAATAACTGTAAAATGCAAGTGCTCACTGTTCACTGTTCGAAACACATTAGGCAACCAAAGTGCGAGCGTAGCCACTTTAAGGCATCAATCAAGTGTGGCTCGTTTGCCAGCAAATGTCACTACATATTGGCCCTTCTAATAACAGTCATAATCGAATGCTTGCTTCCTTAGCAATTTAAGTCGAAACTAAATTCATCATAATGAAAATTTATTGCAATCAATTTCAATAGACATCGATCTAACTTTCTCAGTGCTTTCTGCTTTCTGTTTAGTGAAATGTGTTCATTCAAAAAATATGCCACACATATTTGTAAGAGTTTCATTTGGCCTCCCTTTCTGTTGGGCTAGATTAAAAAAAAGTTCTATCAAAATGAACATTATATGTTGAGATACCATTGTAAACAAGACAATTCTAGATTGCAATGCTCACTCTCAAATGGGACAGCTGGACAATTGGACGGAAGCAAACGTCTGTTTTCCACGCCGATGGTAAGTGCAAATCAAAAGGAAACCAAACAAATGGTCTGGGGCTATGTCGAAGTCAAGTCGAAGCGACCCAAGATAACTGCAAATGAAATTAATGCCACAATAGATTGAACCAACGAACATTAGCATTTGCGACAATACTGATTAGTACATATCATTTGATAATACACTAATTCACTTTACAAATGATCGGCAACAGCTTTGCACTAAATATAAAATAAATAAATAACTATTATTTGACAGTTTTCATGTCTTATCGATAAAATTAAAATTACGACATGACATAACAAATGAACAAAAAGTAATAAAAATCGCTTACCTGCCAGTTGAAGTCATACAAATGGATTCAATTATCGGAATTCAATGGGAACTTTTGAATCGAAAGTGAAAACAATGACGATACTATCGATGTTGCTCTCACTATCGATTCTTGTTTACAATGTGTTTGTGTTTTGTTCGCTATCCGACAGCCTGTCGGCGACAGGGCCTCATCTCGTCTCAATTGAGATTCTCAAGTAATTAAATTCAGGATCTTGTTGTATTGAACTTGATGTTTGAATCTAATTTAATCTCAATTTAAACTGCTTAGCCAAAAATGACTGACATCAAAATTACTCCGTTAGGTTAGTACTCATGAGTTATTAAATGATATCATGAATCTTTTTTAGGTGCCGGTCAAGATGTAGGCCGGAGTTGCATTTTAGTTTCGATTGGATCGCAAAATATTATGCTTGACTGCGGAATGCATATGGGTTATCCTGACCAAGTAAGTTTTCATTAACAAAAGACAATATTTATTTATTCATTCTTTAACAGCGCCGATTTCCTGATTTTTCTTATATAACTCACGAAGACAATCTAAACAATTTTCTTGACTGTGTTATTATATCTCATTTTCACCTTGATCATTGTGGTGCTTTGCCTTTTATGACTGAGATGGTTGGTTACAACGGTCCTATTTATATGACACATCCAACAAAAGCCATTTGTCCAATTCTTTTGGTAATGATTTTTTAATTATCTTATTTAATCTATATTGTATTCTTCGTTTTATACAGGAAGATTTTCGTAAAGTCTCCGTAGACAGAAAAGGCGAAACTAACTTTTTTACTTCTCAAATGATCAAAGATTGTATGAGGAAAGTGATCGCTGTTAATTTGCATGAAACTGTTATTGTGAACGATGAACTAGAAATCAAAGCTTACTATGCCGGACACGTGCTGGGAGCTGCAATGTTTCACATAAAAGTTGGTCAACAATCACTTGTTTATACTGGCGATTATAACATGACTCCTGATCGGCATCTTGGATCTGCATGGATTGATAAGTGCAGGCCTGACGTTTTGATCACTGAAAGTACTTATGCTACAACCATTCGCGATTCCAAACGTTGTCGTGAAAGAGATTTTCTGATGAAGGTCCATGAATGCATTGAACGAGGTGGAAAGGTTTTGATTCCTGTCTTTGCACTGGGAAGAGCTCAAGAGTTGTGCATTCTTCTGGAAACCTATTGGGAAAGAATGAATTTAAAGACGCCCATTTATTTTGCAATTGGACTAACAGAAAAAGCAACTAATTACTATAAATTGTTCATTACTTGGACTAACCAGAAGATCAAAAAGACTTTTGTCAAGAGAAATATGTTTGAATTCCGACATATTAAACCATTTGATCGAGCATATGCTGATAACAAAGAGCCTATGGTTGTATTTGCTACTCCAGGTAATTGCTCTGTAAAATGACTAGATTTTAATTTTTGTACTTTCTAGGCATGCTTCATGCTGGGTTGTCCCTTCAATTGTTTAGAAAATGGGCCCCCGATCCAAATAATATGGTTATTATGCCTGGTTATTGTGTTGCTGGCACTGTAGGATACAGGATATTGAATGGCGCTAAAAGGGTGGACTTTGAAAACAAACAATCTGTTGACATAAAGCTTCAAGTTCAATATATGTCCTTTAGTGCACATGCTGACGCTAAAGGTATGCAATTTTCTATCGCTTTCAATTTTAATCATATAATTTTTTAACTGATAGGCATAATGACTCTTATCAAGCAATGTGAACCAAAGAATGTAGTGCTAGTTCATGGTGAAGCTTCTAAAATGACATTTCTACATGGCAAAATTAAAGAAGAATTTCATGTTGACTGTTTTTATCCTGCAAATGGCGAAACAATTAGCATCAATACACAAACATCATTGCCAGTTGATGTGGATATAAACTTTTTGAAGCGTACCATTAATTGTGGAATTTCTGATCCCAAAAGACACAAGTTGATGCATGGTACCTTGACCATTCAAAATGACGATGAAAATGGACACTATGATTTTAAATTGAACTCGAAAGAACAATTGATCGAGTACGGAATTGAACCACATGAGATCAAATTCAAGACTTATATTAAATTAAATCGCGAGCCAAATATTACTTTTATTTCAATAGAGGAGATTGCAAATGTGCTCTTTAAAAAACTTCAAAGGTACATATACTTTAACATAGCGATTATTTATTGTAAACTTGTAAACTTATTTTTTTTATTTTACAGCAAACTGAATGATCAACATTCATTGGAAAAAATAAGTGATACGAAAATTAAAATATCACAAGTATTAATTCAAGTTCAGAAAAATGATACCGACAAGGACTTGAAGCAAATCATGATTGTCTGGCCTGAAGAAGTATGTTCTTATTTTCAATGACTATATTTACAATGTTTTTTTTAATTTTTTAAAGGATGAAGCATTGGGAAGTTTTTTGCTGAGTTATATCCAAGGCTTACAAAGATTTTTTATACTTTAAGTTTCTCCAATTTGATCTTTTGTGATAAGCTAAATGATTGCTCTGAAGTTGTAAAATTTTATTCTGTATATATATATATATTCTCGTTTAATAGTAAATTCGATTGTTTTATATTAATCTTTTATGTGAAATACAAGACTTATAAAAAATCAGTAATATATAGCACATAACAAATTATTTGGCGTAGAAACATTTCAAATTATCAAATATCGCGAAGTGTTTTGGCAAAGCTCTAAATAGACAACAGGTGAAATGATGATGTTACTATGCCTCACTGGTAGAATGTTCGCTGTTTGGCTGAGATATGATCTTCTTGAAGTTATATCTATTTAATTCTTTGCGAATTTCCTGTACTATGGACTGAGTTTCTTTGCTAAGCTGAATTTCTAAAATATTTGGGTGCTTTTTTGTCTCTTGTAAGGTTTCTTGTGTGCGCACATAACTGATTCGGTCATAATCAGAGTCGTTTACTGAAGAACTGCCAACCGGAATCAATCTTTCCCGATAGTAGCCAGTAGAAGTGCCACTAGTACTTGGTTCCATCTGTGGCGTACGTTGGTATCCTTCAAAAGCGCCATAATCGTATTGGCTACTTTTGTCGATCTTGTCAGTTCCTCTTGAAGTGGATGGGTGATGTACATTTGTATTACCCTCGTCGTGATCTTCGTCCTGACCATAATTCCAATGCGACTGATCTTCATCCTCGTCTTCATCTTCTTGTGTATTAGAATTTGAAGGCATCACTCGATTTAATTCTTTGTTGATTGTATTAAGCCACTTTCTTTTCTCGTTGCGATACTTCACGTACAAAAATGACACAAAAGCAATGCACAGAAGCAGCACTAAAAGTAACGCTATCAGAGAGGTTAAGTTGAGCCAGTTGAACATTGCTGACTGTTGTTTGTCGGCCCATTCTCGATTATAGCCTTGAACAAGATGTGTTTAAATGTCGATTCTTTAAAGTGTGTGTACTTACGACTAATTTTGTGAAGAACTTCATACCCGGTTTGGTTACGGATGAACTCATTCGAAACAAAAGTCATTATCTTAGCTGCATCATCAAAAGGCACCAGAATTCCGTCTCTTTGAATGTAATAAATAACATCGATTGTTTTTAGAGAATTGTCCACTTGCAAATCCCAAACCTGAAATATACTCAAGGTAAAATCTTCGATCAATTAAACAATTGTTAACTTACAGTTAAGTTAAGAGTGCTATTTTCACTGGAAAGCAATCGACGTCTGAACGCATTTATCAACTGCCCCTTCTGTAAGCTAAGGGCTTGTTCGTAGATGGAAGACAATTTGTCCTGAAAGTGAACACTCAGGTTGTGAGGCACATGGCTGAGATTATTAGCGCTATGAAACACTGTAATTAGTTCAAATGTGGTTAGTGTTTAAATTACAAAATTCAGGCACCTGTCCGAAGGAGATAGTTTTGAAGTGGGTCTTTTCCTGAAATATCCAACTGAGTTTCGCTCGCATTGGTCTTGTGATCATTTTCCCCTGAACAGTTGGCAGCACTAGAACTCATGTCTGTAATGGAATAGATTAAAATAGGTTAACATTGTGACAAATACATTTACCGATAGGAAATATTCCGGTTGGACTAATTGTGGCAGGTTCGAAGGAAACTAGGCTGTTCGATTTGGTCAAAGTTAAGCTCGGTGTGGCTATGAAAAAAAATCACTCGGTCAATTAGATAACAAAATTTATAAATTGGCAAACCTGGAGGTAAAGTTGAGCTTTCGAAATGAGATGAGAAGACATTAAACGAAGGTGTCAAATACTGCGTGTAAGGTAAAGTGGAGCTGGTCAGATCGTCCGTGTTTAGAATTGAGTAAGACAAAAGACTTGACTGCAATGAAGGTCCGTCTCCGGAGTGTTCGTAGTAGAACTCAAAATCAAACTTGGGCCATTCTCGCTTGGCGGTAATACAGTTGGCAGTGCAATTTGCAAATACTAATTATACGAATCGATCATATAGGGGAACAGCACTTGTTGTCTTACCGATTGGGCTCAGGTGCAGCATTAAGAGAGGCAGTATCACATTCAATGGACATATTACCGCCATTCTCTTTGGACCGATGGAGATGTCTGGAGCAATGAAGGCAATAGAAAAGCTTCTGCTGGTGTCATCGAATGAGTCAAGCATCCACCGAGAGGAAGCAATCCGATGTGAATCGGTGAAGCGTTACTTAGCACGAAAGAGCAGTGCGTCGACACCCAGTCGGTGATGACATTGCACCGAGTAATCCAGCACGTCCGAGTGGAAGCATTGTTTGGTCTAATTGCGTAATCTTTCCGCATCGAACACCTAACCAGTTTGTACTTGCCACTGCACAAATACAGGTGATGTCAGGTCGAGGTGCTCTCGTGACATGCAAGAGGCACATCGACCAAACCAGTAAACCCGGAGACATTCATGCCAAATGACACCGAAGCACAAGAGACAACCTCACAAGGTGCTTTACTGTTTTGTTATCCCTCGCCCCCCAGTTTGCCCCAAAATAGACTAAAGTCAACTGTTTGCGTGTGTGACTCGAATGTCATGGTGATTTTATTGATTCAAACAGATCAAGGCTATATAGAGAAGTACAAGTGTTTAAAGTGCACCGACTGTGCTTGTGACCTCTCCCTTCTGAACAGTCTTTCGACTGCACTTGAGTTCGTAGTCATTGGGAAAAGGTGAACTTCGTTGATTGAGACACGAATCGCAAACAGTGTCACTCTGAGGAGTGCATTCGTGGACGATGTACAACGAGGGACCGCATTGCGAACATGGCGTGCACTCGTCCCGATCAGAGTTGTGAGCGTTGTATGTGTTGGCAGGACAAGCGGAGCACATGGTCACTTGGGTGCTATTGCACCGACTTTGAACAAAGTATCCTGGCGCACAGAGAGGACATTTGCGTGAATGGTGGTGACGGTGTCGCCGATTGTGATTGTGCCGTTTCAGACATCGCCGTCTTCGGCGACCTTTCAAGGCACTACATTTGCAGGATATGAATGAATGAACTCGTTTTGGTTTAAATTCCGTCAGCGATGCATTTACATTCTGTCCGGACAACGGGCCATTCTCCAAATGAATTCTTTTCTGCTTGTGGTGATGTTTCCATTTGCATAAAGACAATTTGGTTTCTTGTTTGTTGTTGAATTTTGTGCCATTGGACGTTACTTCGTGAGTTTCACTTGCCGAATGAGAACGTCGACTTTCGGCAATAATAACGATCGCCACAAGAAGAAAAATAATACTTATTTTTGTCATTTTCACTGAATAAGTCACTCTGGTCGGTCTGCTCAATTGTGACCGTCGCCAGTTCGAGACAACACAAAGCACATTGAGTGGCTATGGAGATAGAAGATAAGGTTGCCATGAAGACACTCATTGATAGAGGAGTTGTCCGTCAATGCAGCACTAGCAAACATTTTTTTATAGAGGTCACACCTCACAAGGGCCCATAATCAATTGCAAGTTGCGACTTCAATCAGAGTATATCAATTAAAATAGATCAACTAGGTTAGATTTATTAATGGAAAATTGATATAACAAATGAACATTAAAAAATGAATTAATTCTAGTGATCGGTCAATTGATTGAGAACAAGTATATACAACAGTCGCATTCGCCGGTTAGACAGCTCTGCAAAATAACGAACATTACATTCTACAAGTGTACATCGGGTCAGAGTGATTAGATTTACAGATCCAATAACAGAGATAATAGAAAATTTGCAAATAAATAATCAATAACAAACAGAAAACAAGGTGGGTAATAAATAAAAGACGATCCACGTGCAACCAAACAGAACAGAACAGATTCACTAGAACGGGCGCAGTGGGCATGTTGATTCGGCTGAGATGGCAAGTCATATTGCTCGGTGCAATGGGGCGGCACTCGCTTCATCGTCCACTAGCCTGCAGTGAGTCAACAGGGCAATGAACCAACTAACAATATTGGCATGGCAAGAGCTATTATCAAAGAGGACGAGATTCTAAGTAGAGAATACAAGCTGCAATGCCAATCTGGCTCAAGACAGACACGAAGGGACTCAAGTGCCAGTGGGTCCCTACAATCATCACAACTGTGTCCACTTGGTCAGTGACATCGGTCGAGCAGTCGATCAGTGCGAATCGATACAAAATGGGACAATTAGATAGCTATTACAAGAATAGACATTTGTGGTACAAGACTATCGAATAAGATACAAAAGTACAAATCGATTAAAAAAGGAACGATTAAGTAGACAAAGAGAAAAGGTACCAAAGTGAAACAACCAAACCGACGGACACAATGGACCATCAAGACGTTACACGTTCAACGAATAATAGACCATTTCGGGGCCGTTGGGTTTATTGTTCTCACTGACTAGGTTGGCTTTTAAATCTTTTGGCGGTACACCGTTCCCGCCAAACGGAACTGTTTCGGCACCGACACCAGGATGGTTCGGAGAATAACTGGCGCCTTCAGGCACTCCACGTTCATCACTGGCCAGTGGTCGTTGGCCATGAACATTCGGGTTCAAAGCTACCCGAGAGGCTTGAGATTTTTGGGGTAGCTGAATTTGGCGTTCGAGCTGCTTTTGAATCTGCAACTTAAGCTGATCACGTGACATGGTACCCACATTTATGGTCGAGTTGGGTCCGTTCAGAAGGTTGGCATCCACAATGCGCACAGTCTCGGCCGACACAGAAACAGGCTCGCTACTTGCCATTTTGTGTAACTGTCGAGGCAAAGTTTGCGATTTTAGGTGCACAGGAACGTTCGATTGTGAATTATCGGAAAGTTGCAAATCGCCCACTTGCTTCACTATCGATATCATTTGTGGATGACTCGTTGTTCCGGGATTGATGTTAATAAACTGTGCATTCTTATGAATGGTTCCGTAGGTGGCATAAGTGGGCTTCTCAATGAACACTGGACTTGCGTGTTGACTCGACATATTGCTATTGGTCATGATCACCTTCTGCTGCTGTATCTGTTTGGGGATGGTGGAGGTCATTTGTTGAATGATTTCATTGGTTGTCCCAAATTTGGGCCGAATTCCACGAACAGAAGGTCGTCGAGCAAAACCAAAGGTGGGGTCATCGTCCTCAGTGAACGAGTATCGTTTCCTGATGCGGTCTGTGCGTTGTTGCTCTTGCTGAACAAATTCCTCCAACTCATCTTTCTCTTCCAAGTTAGAATCCGAATTTTCATTTCCTTTGGCACCTTGACTAGAAACTTTGCCATCCTCAGTTTTGAGCAGCACCTGTGGATAAGCATACAATCCATCTCTCCTACGAATTTCACTAGGGTTTGGAAATTCAGTATGGCCGTGCTGGCTTTGATGGTTTACATCCATGGACTGAACCTGACCAGGAGTACCTGCACGAAATTGTACATTCTGTTGATAAGCAAATATGGCTTGTTGCTGTTGTTTCTGCTGCATGTAGTACTGGTAAGGTGGTGGAGCCTGCTTGTGTTGATGATGTAAGTGCATAATTCGAGGACCTAAAACAGTGCCTTGAGGAACAATTATTCGTCGAATAGGAATCGGAATTGATGAGTCCACTGTGTGGCCAGGCATCGTCTGTTGTTGGCCAATTGCAGTTGCTGTGTTGTTCGATGTCACCATGTTGGAATTGTTGATGACAGGGCCAGAAGAAGAGACATTTCCAGTCGTGGTTGCGGAAGAAATGGTATACGCGGCTGGCTGGTTATTGATCACAAAACCCGGATTACAAAGGAAAGATTGAGCACCCGTTTGGGAATTTGTCTGAACGAAGTACTGCACTGGGCGTAAAGTGCTCACGCCGTTTGGAGTGGTTTGCTGAAGGAACGCACACGGATAACCGGGTAAACGGTACACCACCTGACCGGCTCTAATCTGGTTCGGGATGTGACCTCCATTGTTTGCCACACAAATCGGTGTTTGAGGCCCTGGTGGTCGTTGGGAGTGCTGCAAGGGAGTGGCATTTCCGTAAGAAGCGCTCATATGCGGCTCGTTGAGCGATGAAGGCACCGCAAAATGGGGCGCATTGTTATTCAAAACGTTGATGCAGTTACCCGTTGGGTTTGTCTCGTTTAGCTTGCCTGGAACTGGTGCACGTGCTTTTGGCGCATATTGAAGATATTCGTGCAACATTGCAGAGGAAGATGACGAGGCGGAAGAGATTGAGTTGGGCGACACCTGGCCGGGTTGTTGAACCAAATTGGAACTAGATAAATTCGATGCAATTGAGGTGAGTGTTGGTTGCAGTTGTGTGTTGTTAGTGCTTGTAACCAATGACGAAGACGAGGACGAAGTGCTCGAGAGAGAAGATGAAGACGAGGTTCGGTTAGCGTCCACGATGGTGTACAGGGGAAAACGAACCGGAATTGCTAAGTGACTTGTTTCGGCATTGGCCACTCCGACCGCTACTTTGCCTCGCTGCACATTTGGCCCCACCACTCTGCCATTTTCGGTTGGCACATGTTTGCTGTTTATACTAAGCGGGCTGCTGCTATTGGGCTGCACATTGTTTTGCAACATGTTCTCGTAGAACATTAAATTCTGTTTGAACTTGTTGGTATTGACTTGATTGCTTTGGCCATGTTCACCGCCTTCCATTTTGCTATCATCACTGCTGGAAGTGCTCAGTCGATTCTCGGCCGTATTGGACATGTGGTTCGCCATCGAAGGGCCTGTCACACAGACATTTGCCAAAAGCTCGCTGGTGTTCTCGTAGAGAACTTCGCACATTTGGCCATTTTTCTGATTGCAATCCTCTTCCGGCTTGTCGGGTGGCAAAGTGATATCTCGCTTATTCTGGTTGGATTCTGGAGAATTTTCCCGTTTCATATGTTCAAAATGAACTTTTCCACCGAGTAGACTAAGTTCTCCATTGCCACAATGTTGCACATTTTCGTAAATATTGTCACCGGTTGAAGGGTTGTTCCCCTGGTTGACTCCAATAGTAGTATTGTTGATCGAATCCAGATGGAACGTTTTGTTTTGGTTAATAAGAATGATGGTGTCTTGCGAGGTAATACTAGAATCACTAGCCAGGTCCTGTAGAGATCCATTCGGACTAGAATCGATGCAGCAAGCATCTTCATCCTCTTCGTCGATGTTGCCAGAAGAGTTCAGCAGATATGAGTTGAGATGGTGCACTGGAAAGTCCTCCGACGAGAGGTTCTCCTCAAAGTGTTCGTGTGCGTCTAACACTTCAAATGCGTAAGCTTTCGAATCAATTTGCTCATCGATTGCTCGGTCCCCGTTCACTAGACCGCGAGGATCAGAGCTAACTGGCAAAGTGATCTGACTGCCGATTGCCTGAAGAATGTCATCCTCTTTCAGCACTCCAATGATTTGCTCCTCTTCGAGGCTGTCCAGGTTGTTGTCAAGTATCATGGACTGCCATTTCGAATTATGACCCGAATCGTTGGTTATCACCAAAGAATTAATGTGGTTTCCTTTCTTTTCCTTAGACTGTTTGGCCAAAGTAGGGCCGTTAGCACTTTCGCTGTCATCGTCATCGTCGTCAATATAGTCGAAGGTAACCTCGTTCCTAAACACACTCAACGAGTTGGCGATAAAGTCTCGGTAATCCGGTGGCGGTTCAAATGTGAGAAAGTCCTGATACTCGGCCGGAGGCTCAAACATGTACGATTGGAACTCCATAAGGTTGAGTTCGGCAGGCGACTTGAGAGCGATGATTTGAGGCATTTGGTTGTCAGGCAGCTCATAGCAAAAAACCTGCATTGTCTCACTAAATTTGACTCGCTTGTTGTGCGATTTGATAAAATCCTGATTTGGGTCGATTTTCTTCTTAAGTAACGACTTGAGCATTTTCGACTTCTTTTCACTGTCCATCGAAGCCGAGTTCCTCGACGATGAAGAAGACGAAGATGAAAGTGATAGGTCATTTTGATCATCGTTGCCGTTCTTTGGTGGATGCGCTGCACAGGAAGACATTGCTTTCGAATGAGAGTGTGTCCTGGAGCTGGACGTCTTTAGGTCGGCACTTTCAATGTGGCCATGCCTCTGAAAGTTATTAGATTTGTTTTCGATGAATTCACAGGTCGGGTCGTCGTTGAATGATCTGGAGCATTCATTGCACGACTCGGTCATTGCCACATCGTTGCAGTCTTGAGCGAGGTCACTTTGTTTGCTTGTGACATGTTCGTTACTCATCGTTGGCATCGACACTCGATGGTAAGGGAGTTGGCTTGCCAGTGATTCCCACGAAAATGAGCTCAAGCCAGCATGGTCGAATCAGTGGTCAACGTGTTTAACGGGCGACCATGCAAAATACCTGAAACAAAACAAAACAGAACGTTACTCAATAAAGTGTGGTAAATGTGGAAGCATAAGCACAAACACTGAACAGAATTTGAATGCAACAATTGAAACGTGACAAGTGATTACTGGTCACGAGTCGATACGGCCAACTGGCAAGACAAATAAGAAAACCGTCTGAAACAAGCTATCAAACAAACGTTCCAAAACGTGCCTCAATGCAATCTACCAATGAAAGTAAGAAAAGCGCAAACCACACCTGATGGCGAATGCAAAAGTGCTACCTCATGCATCAATCGATCATCAGACTGCATTTTCATGCAAAGACCCTGCTCGAGCAACAGATGAACAGCCAAACCAAGTCAATGCAGTGACCTGGTGTGCACGGCCAAAGTTTGAGGTGATTTGGTTCATTTGTAACTTATTTACTGAAACAGAGTGCATGAAGAGAGCATTTCGAGGCTATAGTGGTTATGCTGCTGCACTGACCAACCCTTTCCGTCAGAGTCGCATACTGTGTGGTCAGTCAATTATGATAGGCAAATATGGCAGTAAATATATTCATTAGAGATATGTCAGATGTGGGCAGTTGTGGGCACTTTCACTGTCAGAGAAGACAGCTATTTCCGGAGGAAAACACAACAAACAATGACGGACAGGAATGGCCCAAAATATGAGGAAACAAAGATAGATCACTTGCCTAATGAATGTTGGGAGATATAGTCACAATTTGACATTGATCCTGAGTCATTGTGGATAGGTGCACTGCACCGACTAGGAATGCACTTTGAGGCGTGATTGACTGGGTAGAACTCGATAGAACTGCTTAGGCGAAGGCAGTCAAACAAGCCTCAATAGAAATAAATGCACCTTGGTATAGAACAGTTCGTAGAGACAACTATGATCGTAATCAAATCGACCAACCGTTTGTGTGAAATATAAATGGCAAATGTCACTGGCTGTGAGTCATCATGAGACAGACAAGCGAGCTCATCAATCGTTTGTGAACGATCCAATTAAGGCAAACTAAAATTGCATAGGACAATTGAACAAAAAAAATTTTGGGTCGTGCCAGAAAAACCAGCAGTGTTTCGTTACGAAATCATGAATGGAATGCAATTGGATAACATTGGTACTTTGCTGATTGGTTCACATTTCATGGAAATTGCGAGGCAATGCGCAACTTGTGTGGCAGAAAACCTCAAAAACACGAAAGTGAATCGAGTACAGCCGCATCGATGAGGCTGCCAATGGAACATAAGTATAGACTGTACAAGCCAGTGGGCAATGGTCGTGCTCTCGTTTGGCCAAATGTGCTTCACTTGATGTCTTTCTCGAGAAAAGTGTCTGTCTTTCCTGTCATTGTGATCCCATTTGGGCGAGCGGACAAATGTCCAGGTGAGGCGAGCACAGTACTAGTTGAGTGCACAACTGTTCCACTCTGACACAGGTCGTCTCACCGAATCAAATCAATCGTCCAAGTCACAAGCTCAATGGCTTCTCACTATTTCTCAGCTGACTGGCCACACTTGCCCACTAACGCCGACCTTTGCATCGATCCAACGAGTGTCTCTGTGGCAGAGTTTGTGCAAGTGAGTGGGATTCGGTGCAAGCAATGCAATACCAATACCAACGCAAACCGAGTGAGAATCAGAAAATCGTATTTGGCTAACATAAACACAACACAAGTTGGTCTGTTCGCAATGATGCTGGTCCAAGTGGAGTGAATAAAGCCAAGTGCACACCCGTTAGATCGTTATATAAGCGAGATGTGTGCTCCAAGCAATGGCTTGAGGCAGGCTCCGCATAACGAATCGACAGCGACGCGATCAATTAGTTTAATTGATCACAAGCGCACAGAGTGACAGAGTAAGCAATGACACAGCCGGCATCGGACAGAATGTTTTGTCCGGGTCACAAGAAGCTTCCCTTGGTAATGATGCTTTAATAGACCGGCTGTGGGTGAAGATACGATGTGGTACGCTGGGGCAAGATAGAGGAGACAGTCACAGACACACTACATCTACAGCTGATACCAGAGAGGCAAATGGAACGCACTGGCCAACTGCATTGTGGCTTGACTAGACGGAAAGGCAACTCTTTCATTAGCGACCATTGGACAGAACAAGGACTCGACTAGCTCAAATGCAAATGCACACGAGGACCGAATGTCAGTGCTCTCCAACACTGTGCAGTATCGTATTGATTAGTAAGAGGCAAAAGTGCTTTGCAACTTTTCTCGATTGGCCACTTCGGTGCAATTCGAAAGGAATGACACTAAATGATGGCCAGTTCGCCGGCAAGCCAAATTCAGCAGTGTCCCAGTGCGATGCAACACTAATGGCACCAAGCAGACCGTTACTGTCACTATGCTGACATGCACAGCTCCACTCTGACGCACTGGTAATGGACAAATGATTGGCTGACACTGCAATGACACACACATCATTTGCATCCGACTGAGGCTTAATTAGAGCACACAAAGGTAGACAAGTGCTACTGCTACTAACCGTTCTCGGTGGCCAGTCTACTAAAACCTTGATATGCAAGTATTTCCGTTTCAGTTGAAATGAATAAAGAGGTAAGTTGGCCATTGACCAAACCAGGGCTTGAATGGCATTGAGCAATGACCACAACCACTAAGGTAGAGTAATATCATTGGCTTAAAGTAGAAGCAAACACGATCAGAGATAGAAACAATTGTCAGTGAAGAAAAATGCGAAATCAATTAAGTGATGCAAAGAAATAATATGATTGCAATTAACGATTAGGCCAGGAAACGAGTCATCGTTAGCAGATGTTCACTAACTGCTCTCGGTGTGCATTCAATGTTTCATGGCAAATGGTAGACACGCACGAATTGTGATTCGACAGCTGACGTGGAAGACTAAAACTTTGAAGACTATTCGCCGAATGGAACAAAATAAGAATTGCAAGGATAAAAACAAAAAACAAAGTGCACTTGACAGAGCTCTGAAACCCTTGAAAGTGAAGCAAAATATGAAGTGACGTGCTTGACGAATAAAGTCAATGTGAACACAAAAGAGAATAGCCACTAACAAAATGACCAAAGGTGGAATGAAAAGACTGGCAAGAGATCCATTAGCATAGATGACCATCACGACACTAATTAGACTGATTGCGAGCACATGGCACCACAGTCTATAAATAAGACATAGCCAACATAATGATCGCCTCTCGATGGTTGAAGCATTAGCTCACATTCAGTTGCGTCGGTCGCTGCACTGAACACATTTCACAATGCAGTAGCCTTTAGATTATGAGCCAGAATATATCCACTGGGGAATGAAAAAAAAACCCAAGAAGTGAATTAGTCCAACTGACAAGACATGGAGAGGCAACTAAAAGAAGAGCAAAAAAGTCATTGGCTGCAGGCAATAGCTACACACTGACGACAAACAAGTGAGGTCAAGTGGGTATTGCCTGATCGGCTGATTGAATCTGCTCGAGTCTGAATGAGTTAGAGCGAAAGCTAAGCTAAGGATGAGAGCAAATCTACTGAGCCAACGAGCATTTTAGACACAGCTGAGTTGCGATAAAGGTCCGACTGTGGCAAACAACACCGAGCGAACACCTACGAGCACGAATGGAGCCGCAATCGAACTCAGCTTGGATGCTTTCCGATAAGACTCTATCCAGATCGATGCAGGTCTGTTCGCAAGCCGATACAGTTGTCGGCACTGCACCCAAAGAGCAATCAAATGGTATCGCACCCGAGCACTCTCTCCAGGTTAAACAGCAGAGTCGAGTATTGTGGCTAATTCAATTGAACGCTGTTGACAAGTTGTCTTCTCAGGCGGTACAATCGAGTAAAGAATATATAATTTGCAATGCAGATGCAAACATGCTCAATCTTAGGAGCACGATTGAACCGAAATCGAAAATTATCTATAAAAATTGGAAACCAAAATGGTTAATAGCTCAGAGTCGTTTTAAAGAGATCGTTCATGATTTAGCATCGATGATTGATGGTCTCGGTGACTAAATGACAACGATGCTATTTATGTGCGCACTAATCTGTTAATTATCGAATTTCATTCACAGCCATCAACAAAAAGCACTCCACAAACGATCGACATCTATTGAAAATCCTGCTAAGAGTATTAGCGGCAAAGTGGCTTTGTAAGTAAGTTTAATACCAAACCATCATACTTTTCTATACAAGACAAAATAAAAATTTATGAAAATGCCTATTCTCTATCAAATAATTAAAGTAACAATGATATTACATAGAAATTTAGTGGACACGACTAAAACTATAAGAACCAAAGAGCAATAATCCCGTAAGGTGACAACATAATTCGATGTAAACACAAAGAAGTAACAAAAATAACGGCAAAGCAAAGCAAGTGGTGATCGTACCTGAAGAAGCAAATTAATGTGCTGATCGGTGGTGAATCAAAGAAGATTGATGGAAGACACTGAGTTGGAATGCAATTTTAACACAGAAAGGTAATGCAGAACAAAAAACAAGAACGGTGATATATGGGCACAGAACGAACAACGAATCAATCAACCAGGGAGATAACTAACAAAAAAGACATCACTCGAAGACAGCAAACAACGTGAGACGAGGTGGCAAACAGTTGCTATCACATATTCAGGGTGAGCAGTGATCACTGATCAAACAATCGAGCAAACCTAACATTAACGACGAAAAGTGGTTGATCGAATGACCCAGGTGAGAGAGCCAATCAGAAAAGTGCGTTCATCACAATAATTCACACTCGCAAACTGGCAATTAGAGACAACCAAGACGGCTTCTAGTAATGCCTCTAAAACAACACAAGGTGATCCTTGAATGATGCTCAACGAAGATACTGTGCACAATAACAGAAGATAACAGAAAAAGGTCGATGGTGTTGCCGCAATTTACAAGGACAAAATAACATCTTCCAATCGTTGATCAGACTTGAAAATGATATACTAACAAGATGCTATAGTATACTCGGTGTGAGCATTCCCACGAAATAAGGCTTATTGCCTATGATTCAGTGTGAAGAATATTCTGTGCTTAACCATTTGGTTCAAATTGAATGTCATCCAAGAATTTAAACATGTTCGGTGCCAATATCTTATTAATTTTATTATCGGCAGCAATATTCTTGAAGAATTATGTTATAGCAATCAAACAATAACAAGGTGCCACATGGTCAAAAGAAACCAAAGAATATAGAACAAACAAAACTGTTTGAAGAGATAACATTTGAGAAGAAATTCAACGATGGGTAGTAAGTAGATCACATTGAAGAGAAGAAACAGTTTCTCGGCATTGAAGGCTTCCAGGTGAGTGATAGCGACCCAACAAGAAAGTCGGCCTGGGTTACCGATGGCCCAACGAGACTCCCATTGAAAGGGACAGAGCTGACGGCGAGATGCGGCCAGATTGACACAATTTGCAAACAAACACCAAACCGAGACGGCCGCACTCGGATGCAGTGGAGCCGAGGGAATTGAGGAGAAGTGAGGTTAGCAGAATGGCAAACAAAGCGGCATAGCGAGAGTGAGGTGAAGACTTGATCGAGCAGACCAAATCGTAGTGCTCACTTTCTTCGGGTGCTTGGTCACAAGAAGACGCCACTCCGCCACACGGAGGAATCGAGGCTGACGGCGCGGTTGTGGCAGCGACCGACCGACTCTGCTCGAGGCAGTCACCACTCGGACTGGCACCATGTAAAGGCTCAAGAAAGGCCAACATGAATGGCGCGCAGGCGAACAGACTGCCAGCGGTCGACCAGCGGAACGTTGCAGACGAAGAAAGTGACTCAAGACATTGGCCGCAGCGGCCACCGACTCTGCCAACCGTCCGAACAAGTCCACTCGAACACTCGAACGCACGGTGGTGGATGCCATCAGGATGGTGCTCTCTGCCGGCCTCTGCTGCATCCCACCAACCAGCATCAGGTCGAGGTGAGCGCGCAATGCCACTTCCATCTTCTCCCACCCACAGCCGAAGATGCGAGCACTCGATCAGGCCTGCAAGATCGAGTGCATGGAGCTGCCGAGTCTCAACCACTACGACCGCGCGCAAGGTGATTCTGCCCTGATAGGTAAGACATCTGGCGAATAGAACAGATACAATAGCACTCCGGTATAATTCAATTTTATTGATGTAACACAAACAGGAGGTTAGTCATTTGGACAGGTGACAAGGATGAAACACATTTACATGAGGCATACAACAATTGTGACAATGTGATGAGAAGTGTACAATAATTCAACTATTCGCTTGCTAGCACTACACCCGTTATTCAATATATTCAATAATAATAAATAAGCTTTAAACAAATTTCGCAATTGATATAATCACTGGCAATGAATAAAGGCTAGCAAAGCAATTTTGAATGGAAAAGTGAATTGTGAAAGTGATCTTTTTAAATAAATTTCATAATAGATAAAACATTAATCAGGACGAGTTAGTCGACGAGCTCAGTGTTGAGAGGAGTGTTTGCTGATTTGGCTTGTGGGAAACGCTGATAGTAACGGTCTTCTTTCAAAAACTTAACGCTGACCAATTTTTTCTCGCACCACCATCCATGCAATGCGTGGAATGCATTAGTTGCTCCGGCAATTGAGGCACATTTCATGTAGACAAGACCTTCGCTGGGATTATCTTCGAGCTCAATATGAACAATATCATGCACGCCTGTAGTAGATGCGTTAGCCGTCTTTTCTAGAATAGTATTCTTTATTTTCTTAGTCCAATTAGGGTCCAAAAATTGAGCTTCCTTCTCAAAAATGTTACGAATTTTGAGAAATCGAGTAAGGGCTTGAAAGTTCTTGTTACGATAGACCTCAGGAGAAATAGGGGCAGATATATTCAAACTGTCGATTTGTTCAGATTGATCTGGTTGTGGTTGAGAATTTTTGTTTGCCAAAAGATTTCCAAAGGCCTGTCCTTGCCATTCCACTCCTCCAATCTTTTGAGTCGGTGGAACAGCAGCCATAGAAGCATCAAAGTCGATTTCGTTATCGTTCAACAAGTAGTTGGCTCCGGCATTAGTTGCAATCCATTTCCATGCCTTGAAATCTTCACCGTCAATTTTTTTAAATTCCACTTTGACTCGAGATTCTGATTTCTCAATGTAATTGACTACTTTACTCCAAACTCGACGATATTTAGAGCTTTTTCGTTCAGAAGGGGACAGAAGAGTATCACGAATGTGAAGAACGGGCATAGATTGTGGTTCGTCTGGAGATTGCAAAAGTTCAATCGACTTTTCGATTAAATCATAAACCATATTTTGCTCTTCTGAGGCAGCCTGTTTAGTTTTTCTAAAATAGGCATAAGCAAGAGCTGGGATGCCAATTGACAAGGCAGTAATGATGATATACCACATGTTGACTTGCCAAAATACAGATAAGTTGCAACGGAGAGGAAGCTGTACTGTATAATCAGAAGATGGAACGATAGCATCTTCAAAATCAATCTCCTTACTGTCCAAGTTCCAAGACGGGTTAATTTTGAGTAGCTTAATGGCATTATCGAAATCGCGTGAAAATAAATTGATCGCGGAAAAATTTGCCAAACTTGGATCACGTTCCTGGAGAAACAAATCAACTTTTCCTTCCATTTCTTTGACAATTTGACCTTTCGGGTATTCAAAAGAAGTAATATCACGTGTGGGGTTGTTTGCTTTACAATAATAGTCATAAATAGATTTGTCGATATATCCCTTAATTTCTTTGACTATATTCAAGGCTGGTTTACAATCACTTTCAAATGGCAAACATAATGGTTGTGTTTCAAGATTTTCAATGCCACAAACTGGGGCCACTAGTTTGCTTTTATCTTCGATAAAGGTGTAATCATTTAGGTCGAGAGTATGCTTAGCGTTGAAAGTAAATTTAGCATAAAAATAGACGGAAAATATAATAACAAAGAAGAAGACAACAAAGATTAAAAGTGCAAAAGAAATATAATTTGATGAAGCTGAAAAATTTATGCTTGAATAGTCGGTTTGGGTGGGAGTTAGTTTCTTTTTAAGATTAGAAAAAAATAAAGCAATTTTTTGATAATACGAAGATTTGGCGCGAGGTTTAACACGACCTAGCCCAGGACGATGACTCAACAGCATTTTGCAAAGTTTATCATTTCTACCTTCGTCGATATCAGATTCGCTATCACTGTAATTAAGCAAAGAAGCACTTTTGTTGTCAACGATGGTTCGGCGAATTGGAGGTCTAGTGAGTGGTGACTTATAGCTATCCCCATTGAAGATTCGGGGAGTAGAAATTCGTGAATTGAGAAAAGAGATTTGAGGAGTATTCTCAATTGAATTGTCGTCGTCACTTTCAGAACTTTCAGATGAATATTGACTCAATTTAGGAGATAAGTCAGTCAAATTGACAGTCTTGACAATGCTATTTCGCAAATTTTTAGTGAGTTTAGAATCAGAACTTTCTTGGTTAATAAATTGCTTTTTCTTCATCTGTTGGTTGATTTCCTACAATAAACAAAGAATAATATAATAAAAATATTTTTAAAAAATTATAAAACTTACATTGAATGATTTAATTGCTTCAATTTCTTCGGCTGTTTTTCGTCGAGGAGAATATCTGCGAGGAGAATTTTTCTTAGTAGCACGATTTGGTTCGTCAAGTAAGCGAAAAATTTTGTCATTTTCCACATGTTCGGATGTGTCAACGTGTTTTCCATTAATAATAAAGCTTTCGTCAACTTGATTTATCGAATTATCAGATAAAAAACTCTGATCGTGGTTATTATCATTAGCCACACCCGTTACATGGTTTCGTTCTTTCTCAAGTCTTGCTAGCTTCAGGAGGAAAACACGTCGAGTGGAGGCAGTGACAGGACCACAATCAAGTCGGAACTCGTGGACCAGTCTTCTGCGAATTTCATCATTCGAAATATTGCTGTTGAGCATAGAATCCTGCTCGGAAGACATTTCGGAAGATGCTTGCCACGAGCTGGGAACAAAGTGACACAAACTCAGCGAAACATTCGAGCAATGGAAGCATGCAGCACGTCAAGCCGTGAACGCAACGAATAAAAGCAAGCACCTCACCGCATTCACCTCTCCCGATGCCCTCCACAGATGAGGTGACGCCGGCTGGTTTGAACTAGCAAGTACAGGTTCACTTGTTACAGTAGAATGCAATGCCAATGCCAGACACATTGTTGTGTCGCACACGAGCCACCGCAAAACGTTCTCGCTCGTTATCCCAACGAATAATGTGCAGCTTGCTTAAAATGGATTTATTTATTGGATTTCAACTTTTTACAATAATATGCGCAATACTGTCATTCGGTAATCACAAAAAAGGATAATCATGATAGGAAGGAGCGACCAGACCAGGACCACTGCAAGGATCCGAGGGTCTTTTCCGGATTTTCCGGAAAGCCTTTTACAATTCAGAGTGTCGTTGTAGAATTCTATTCTCAATTTCAGTGTGGATTTTTCCTACTTTATAGTTAAGTTCCTTAACTTTGCGAACAATATGTTTCTGTTGATTCACTGTATCGTCGATAGGTTGATTGAAATCTTGTTTTCCGGCCATTCGATCAGATTCAATTTGAGCTTGAAAGAATTTGAGTTTTTTAATGCGTTTTTGAAAATGCAATAGTTCATCACGCAACGTTTCGAGTTCTTCATCGGTAAAATCGGACTTTAATGCAAGATTCCAAAGATTCGATGCTTGCTCTTCCTCAAATTCTCCTTTAAAAGTATCGCCATTTGTGGATACATTGAAAACCATATCTGACAACCGTCTGTACTCATCTTTAAGTTCAATGTGTTTTTGCTTCAATTTAGCATTAGTCTCATCAATTTTCAAATCTTTCTCTTCTGCTTCTAAGAACGCGTCAATGTGATTTTCGAGATTCTCCTTTCTTGCCTGATCTCTAGCATGTTTGTGGTTAAGCTCAGAAATTATCTGATGATATTGTTCCATCTTATCCTCATAATGCTGCAGTTCTTCTTTTAATAATTTCAGCTGAAGTTCGTTTAAATTAGCCTTATGTGCCTTTTTCCACAATTTATCTAACTTCTTATCTTTAAAAAGAGATTTCTCGTCACTATCCATTTCGGTAAGATTTTGGTCAGCAGATTTCATCTGACCACTTTCCTCCAAGCCAAGATCATACTTCCTCACTATAATGTTCAACTGTTTACGTATTTGTGCCTCCTTCAAGCCTTCTTTGTCTTGATATTCGGCTTTGAGTTTTTTCAATGAGAGCTCGTCCTTATCTTGCTGTTTCAAATCGTTGTATAAATTTTTCAATTTCTTTCCATCCAATTTCTGTATGATTGAAAATGAAAAGAATATAGTAGTAACAGCTTAAAGATAAAGAATATTTACTTTTGTTGCTTTTTCCCAAAGGAGATTCAACTTTTGCATACGAAAAGGCCGTTCCTGTGAGAAGATGTTTTCGTTTGCCTCCTTTGAGTACTTATTAAGAGCCTGTGCCGAAGCAATTGCAAGACACAAAAACAAACACAATTGCACAATTCGAGCCATGTCCAAATGACAATGTGCTTCTCACTTCAAACTTATGAGAAACAACACACCTGTAACAAGCAGACACAAAATGTTTACTTCCACACTCATGTACAGTACATCTGTCACTGTCAGTGGGAAATATTTTGAACAAACTAAACATTGCCCAAAACTTTCCAAGCATTATTCAAATGTAGTCAATCAGTCGCAATTTTAATTAATGAAGCTAATAACAAGACAAATACACGAATAAAAATGTTTCCAACCTAACAAAATATTATACAAATCAACAACTAGAATTCTAGTGTGTTCAATTAATTGTGAGCGTGGGTGTGTGTATGTTTCAGACGTACTTTGGACATTTATATATAATTACAAATGTTTCCACTGATGGACTGTACACAGTTCGGCTGACTGGTGTGAAAATATACTTGACAAGCAAACTCTCGATCCACACACGATTCTGTATAATTCGAACCGAAGTGCTCTACTTCATATGATCAGGCCAGTAGTTGATGTGATATCGAGTAGTGGAGCCTGTAAATAATTTATCAAGCCAGTTGGGAAGGCCATCTAGTAAGTTTTCTTCGAAAATAATATCATCATGGAAATCATTGAAGAATGCATCACTTTTTCGAGATCTGTTTCTAGTTCCAACCAACATTCCTGATTCAACGTCTGATTCTTGATCTGAAGAATTGTCGCTATCGTTGTTTAAACCAAGGAATTCCCCATTTTCCAAAATCCTCCTCTGTGAACAAAAATAATTACAATTCTGATTATTAATATTATTAATAAGAGGGAAATTACATTGGGCTTAATTTCAGGATGCTTCGCATGATAAACACAAAAATATTTTCGAAATCCATTGATAGAAATAACCGTTCCGATGCAATTTTTTGGATTAATATTTAAATCTCGATCATCACCAAGTGTTTGAAGAAGCACTTTTTTATACCAATCTAAATTTTTTTCCACCAACAAAAATGCAAACAGCAAAGTTTTATTCCTATAAATCAGATATAAAAATGTAAGGAATCAATAGAAATGTAAAACACTTACTTTCTGTAAGGAGAAACGACTTTGCGAAATTGGGCAAGTAATTTTTGCTTTGACAAAGCATCGCACAAAAGCACAACAGTTCGACATCCAGGCTTCAGCAAGCGAACCAATCCATTGTATGTTTCTCCTCTCAGCTCATGCACGTTGAGTTGAATCTCTTTTCTAAATAAGCAAAATATTAGTGGCTGATTGTAGTTATAGTTGATGATTTACTTTCGCGTCAAATTTCGATCAAACTTTTTGTTTTTCTCTCGAAGAGATTGTTCCTCTAATCTCCTGTTTGAAAATAAAATACAATTATTTAAAATGTTCACCGAAAAGCAAACAAGCTCACATGAAATAAGTCATGAGGTATCCGACAAAAAGTATGAACCCCAGTGTGATAATAACAGACAAGATTGGTGCTGGATCAGTGCGGGCAATGTTATCACTTAAATTTTCAGTTACTAAAAGCAATCGCTTCATAATCCTTGATATTAAACTTTTTGCCGTTTCATCGATCAATGAAGATATCTTAGCATCGTTGGTGAAATGAGCAGTATTTTGTGATAATTGACTCAACAAGTTGTTTAGTTTTTTCCTCGTTTCGTTCATGTAAGTAGAATCAATCAAGTCCCATTCATTATCAAGCCATTCGTAGTAAATGTGATCAGGTTCGCGGCGCCATAAGACAACAACGTGAACACCTCGATTTATATTACCCTTCTTAAAACCTTCACTTATGGCGCGTACAAATTCCGTTTGTTTTTCTCTGTAAATATACATAAATCTGTAACGATCTTTAGAAAAATTATTTTCTCGAATGTAATTTCTCATTTCTTCAAATTTGGGTTCGTTTTCTAGTGTATCACTAGAAACCAACATTATACAGAGTTTTATTCGAGATGGGAGACTGCCAACAGGGCAAATTTGATCGAACATAGCCTAGAATTAAAAAGATAAATACAAATTACAATCTATTTAAAAATAAAGTATTTTCAAAATGCACCTGTGATGTTATCCGAGGAAGGAAAAGATATTTATTCGAATCGAGCACATCTTTCATTAACTGAGTTTTCAAATCCGAAACCGAGAGCGTGGCAGTAGAACGAGAAATGTCTTCATTAAAAATTAGCATTGAACTCATTTTCTGATCTATATGATAACGATTTTGAATTTCTTGAGAACCCTTGTCTGCAACCACGTGGCCAAATACGATGCGTTCACGAAAATAAAATGCCACCAATAAGTATCGAAGTTTGATCAATTGATCTTCGTTGACAAACAAAACACGAACTTTGTTGTCGCGCCATCCACTTAAAAAGTCCACATAATTCGTATCTTTTACTTCAGTGATCAAATTTTTAGGCAGTGCTCTTTTGACAAAATCAATCAAAGAAGATAATGAAACGTCGTCATCGCGAAATGGCCGAATGTCACCATCCACGAGGGAGACTATATGGGGCAATGATCTTACTCCAATTTTACGTGCCAAAGTGCTTTCATGTTGAGAATGGACGGTGGCGAAACCAACTCCAACTGACTCTAATTCTGTAATCAATTTCTGAAGTAAATGTTCAATTTGTATGCAAGGAATACACAAATCAGCATAAAAAACAATTAAAAACGGACGTGTAAAACTTTGAGGCCAAATGGTGTTCTCATAGGCTCTATTCAAGGGAAATATATTATGTTAAAGCAATATAAAGCCAAATTTAAATCGAATTACCTAAATGTGATTGAATGTTTGCGAAAAAACATCCCAGAATTATAAGTAAATTTAAATTTTGGCTCATTTGATGTAAAAAATGAGTCAAATGTATCAAAGTCGAAACGATTGAAGTTACTATATTCAGCTTTCTGTCGAAAATTAGGCGAATCTTCTGCAATGCCAGTTTTATCAAAATGTCTTCTTCTCTCAGGATCGAGTAAAATCTGAAATCAAATATTTAATAAAAACATAGAATCAAAATTAATATAATAAGGCATACATCATAGGCATTGTTGAGGTTAATAAATTTTTCCTGTGCATCTGCATCTTTATTTTTATCTGGATGACTGCAAAGAAAAAAAAGGTAACTATTTATTTATCACCAAACAAAACCTTACTATTTTCGAGCCAAATTTTTGTAAGCATGTTTGATATCAGCAATTGAAGCTGACCTTTGTACTCCTAAAATCTGGTACGGATTCAATGTGGTTACCAAATTAATCCAGCAAAAAATGACTAGAAGAAATAACAGCAGCTTGAATAGTAAGAAAATTTGATGCTTCATCGTATTGGCGAATTGCAAATTATAAATGATGAAATAAATAGATCACTATATTTTCACTTATTTGGCAGTTCTGACAATTATGGAAGCGATTATTAAAGTTGCACTTGATTATAAACAGAGGTCATCATTGAAGTGGACCAAATTGTCGCGAAAAAATCATTAAAAAATCATTAAGTTATCAAAGATAACTTTTTAATAAGGAATACTCTTGACTAGAATCAAATTGTTCAATTAGTATTGCAAATAGTCCATTTTAAATTGAAAGACTCTTGGTTCATTATTAATCGAGATTCTTCTTTGGCGAAGCATTCAATTCTTCAAGTTGCTTGTGATAAATCAAAATGAGAGTTTCCGATGAGCTATGTTTAGATTGAATAACAAGATAGAGTTAAGAGGAAAAGATCGTAAACCAAGATGCGCCATAAATATAGCTCATTGTTGCCATTATGGAAGTGGCTAGTGATAAACAAGTCAATCGGGTGATGGTAGAATGGACTGATTGGAGACAGTCTGCAACACAAGCAAGAATCACACGACAATCTTGGTTCCCCACTCCTGGCGGCTCACTCGAGTCCTTTGCTCAGTGTTCATTCCAATTGGCAATGCACACTCGCTGGTCGTCTTTGAGTTGCATTCTGCCAGAATCGCACAGAATCGGCAATCGCACTGAAGGAATGAGACGCCTCTGCTAAATAGATGCACACAACCCAGCACAGTTGGCACACTCGCACTGTGAAATAGTCGTTCTGTTTGTTGTTGTTGATTGAACAAACACTTGAAAGTTGAAACATTGTTATTGAATACGTTTTGCAGGTTATGGTTACATTATATGGTATATGCTCGCTTTTATTCTTATACTTGAAAAACGATTTTTCAAAACGATCACAACAAATTGTCTTGTCTCGGGAATATAATTTTTAAAAATTATCTTATAATTGACAATTGTACATTTGAAGGTAATTCTATTAAAATATTACAATAGTAAATAATAATAACAACAGCTATTTTCACTGACGAGCATTGTTTTCATTCATTGTGACATTGTCATTGACATTTGCAGTGGTCCGATCACCTGACAGGTGTAATTACCAAATCAATCTTTCATTGACAGTCTGTTTTGTTTTGATTGGTGGTTAGCTTTCACTTCTTCATGTCTCTCACATGTTGCCTCAATGTAAACTCCTTGTCATACACTGCGTGCTATTGGTAAGTTTACAATATTACTAATTATCAATTAAGTTATTTAAATATTGTCTTATATCAGCGAAGAAAACATTTGGAAACTTTGTGAAAGAATCAAGTCACATGAAAACGAACAATTTGGCAATTGTTATGTCGTTTTTGTTTCAAACCAGAATGAAATGGTAATCAAATTGTAACTTTTTTATTATTAATGATAGTATTGTCTTTTTACAGGTTCCAATTTGGGGACAAAAAGCTGGAGATGAAAGAGATGATCAATTGGTGGTTTGGGATTATCACGTGATATTGATTCACTCGACTGAAAAAGCATTTGTTTACGACTTTGATACCGTCCTTGCATTTCCTACTGATTTTAAAGAATATTGCATCAATAATTTTAGAGCAGCGCAAGCCAAAGCCTATTTCAATTGCCACCATCAATTCCGAGTAATTAGTGCACAGGAATATTTGCAAACTTTTGCTTCTGATAGATCGCGAATGAAAAACGAAGATGGAACCTTTATAAAGCCTCCGCCAAATTATGACTGTATTAGAACTGCTCACGAAACAAACAATCTCAACATGTTTATATCCATGAACCAAAGTTTTCCCATAGGCCAAGTAATGGACTTACAAGGACTGCTACAAAAATTTGCACTGAATTAGCGAAAATTTATTATTTGTTTACAAAATTTACTCTAACAACAATAATTGAAACATTATCCAAATGTTAATAATTTTATATTTATACATCTAATTTACTTTCATCATACGTCAATTCGTCAATCCAAAACTAACCAACATAGAGACCAAGGCCAACTCGAGTCTGTGATTTCACGTGGTTTATTAATCCACTGAATAGTAAGGTAAAGGGAAGCGGTAAAAGTTTCTTTTCAAAAACTCCGCCGACATTCCAATTGCTGTCCACAAAACCTAAAAAATATTGGTTCAATAAAATATTATATCTCAAAGATAAAGTAAAATGTACCTCTAAACACAAAATTTGACTTTGGAAGATCAATTTGATAACCAAATGAAGCAGTACTGTCTGGTTCAGTGAGGTTTGTTTCCACTTGAACTCCCACCTATACAACAAAGGTTATCACAGATTAACGAAAAAAAAATTGTTACCTGAAGGTTTTCGTTTTTTCTTTGATAATAGCAAAACTGGACTCCCGAATTGTTCAGAGTTGTACTAACAATATAATTGTTTGGAGAAGTGTAACGACCAGCCACCGAAAGAACCGAATTTACAGCAGGTGCACTGTACTGAGAGACTAACTCTGCACCCAACGAAAGATTGTTAGTGACATTCTGCAAATAGCTTGCAACGGCTACACCAGAACTATTGACAGGATCAAGATTTCCCAAAACTAAAGATGCCGTATAGAATGGACCAACATAATCGGTATTGAATTGAGATGCAACACACTTGGAATTCTGAAATTGAGCTCCAACTTGAAGCTTTAAGCGATCGCCAATGAGATGAATGACACGCGAATTCAAATTGCCGCTAGGATCGACTTCACCAAAAAAAATTGGATACGCTTCACTAGGGGACAACTGTCTAGTTCCGATGTAAGTAGCACCGAAACGATAGCCGGGAGGAGTGATACCACTGCCCATAATAATATTGTGGCTTATTTGAAAATGATTACTCAACATCTTGTTTATCACAACCTTAGCCCCATCAAAAGGCATTGGAAAGACATCTAAAGAAAGCAACAACAATGAGAATGTCTAAATTGACTGTCAAAATCTGTCAAAATACCTTTGCATTTTCGGTGCAATTCTTCCATTGGTCCGGGGTTATTGCTGACTGTTTGCACTTCAGATGCACTTTTTGGTGGCTCCTCATTCTCCGATGGTAAAAATTGAGAGAAAGACTGTGAGGGAGGTAAAGGCGGTGCGGGACCCGAGGTTGCAAAAACGTTTCCCATTTTGATCCGAGATTAGGAGAAAGAGAGAGCAAGATCACATGTGCCTAACCAAAGATGCTCTCACCTAGACTCGTCATGCGAAATGTGCGTTTGTTTGTTCATAGTGGACGAGACAGCGTCTGTCATGAATGAACATTGCCTGCTGCTGTCTGCATCTGCCTTTGACTCCATTGTCGCCATTGCCATCTACATGGACAATTTGACATTGCCCAGCCATTGATCTAATCTGTTTGTGTATTATAATGTAAACACTACTTTCTCACTGTTTTACACCATTTCATTCAAATAATAGTCCGTCTTTGGCCACCAAAACTATCGTTAGCCTAACCCGACGCTTACCAAACGATATTAAACGGATGACTTCAATTTGGACCGACGAGTTGTTTTAAATCTCACCCAAATGTACCTAACGATTGCACCAATTCCTGACGAATAGATAGAGAATTGCCACAGTTACATGGGATAAATTAGCTTTTCGGTGAAATATCGAATCAAGAGTCGTCAGTCGAAAGTTGGTTTGCAACAATACAGGCAACGTATCAACCAAACGCAGCAGTCGCACTCCAAAACTGTTCTCGTTTGAAAGCCTCGAAACGGAAAACAAACCCAAATATCATATCGAGCATTAAATTTAGTTTCGCGAGCTGGCGTGTGATTGGACAGGTGATTCTCAATGCTCTAGTGGCAGAAAGAATGGCACCGAGCGGCAATGGAGGCTAGGAGAAGGCGTCTTTGGGAGTCGGTGTGTCCGTTAAGATGAAGGCGCATTCGAGTTTGTGGTGCAGAGCGCGCCCATTATTCTTAGCTCGTTCTCCCTCGAGAGCTACGCCACAATCTCAGCCCCTTGCTATTCTGGCAATTGCCAAGTCGATCGTGTCTGTTGTGCGTAATTTGTCACCTTAAATGGCAAGAATAGTTCATATCGCTACTCGATGTCACTGCTGCTTGTGAATCTCTCTGCACTAGCACGCAACCGCTCCACAAAGCCAAGGATGCGTCAAAGAGCATCTAATTCGGCCATTCACTGGTCATTCCGATGATCCGGTGATCAAATTTTCATAGCTATCACGAGTTCTGGTTGCCGTTATGTTATGCAAGATACCTTCAATGGCAACATCCGTTAAGTAAAGCCAATCGGATTGCGATGTCATTAGCTCTCAATGTTAGTCGTACTGTCAGTAGCACTGACACCGGTGAACATCGAATTGAAGCAATCACGTAACGCACTGAAAGGAGTGCACTAGGCAACAGTTGCCAACCGATTGGACTTGTCTTGTGCGCGCTTGATTGTTGACACTAGTCGGCTCCGTGACATAGGTCCAACAGTTAGGGCACTTGTTCCAGGACAAGCGAACCAGTTGGTCTTCTTGCTCCGACTGACCACGGTCAATGGCCATCTCGTGTAAGATACCAAATGACTCAGCTCTCTCTGGCACGTCATCTGTGCGTGAGTCATAGCGAGCATGTGCGCAGTCGCAGTGGGGTACGCCCGGCCGGTAGAGGCAGAGAGCGTCCATTTTGGTGGGCAAGTGAGTTGAAGTGGAGTACAGAGCAGTACTAGTGTGAGTAGAGAGGCGTCCGCGCAGGCTCATTCCTTGGTGGCACGCTGTCCTGCCCTGTCGGCCGTCTATATTTGTGGCTACGATCTGTCGAGTTTGCCAGTTTGATTTCGGCCTCCTCACTGAATGTATGTATTGCTTTGGTCTTCTGTTCGAGCACTGCTTTGTGTAGTGATTCATTCATTCTTCTCATTGGCTTTCTTTCTCCTAGATCTTCAAATCATTATTTGTCTGCACTTTTTGACAGCAATTCTTTCAAATCGTACACGATGGTAAGTGACATCTTTTGCCCTTTGGTCCCATATTATTTCAAGCTGTACCCTTTATTTATTACCCAAATGTTGCGTTCCGGCGACAAAAACAGCAGTCAACGCCCTTAATACAATAGCTTTTATTTGACTTTGATGCTTATTTTTAATTATACATTAAATTAAATTCTCAACTCCTTTTTTCATTTAAAATTGATTATTTAATATCATTAGTTATTACAAATACATAGCATCTTAGCCGATTTAATTGTAATTTAGTGTCATCTTACCATTCTTGGCATTCTAACTCTTTCAATGCTTCAAGTTTTCATTTTCTGTCTTGCTAACCGTTTTTTCCTCTTCTCAACTCTGGATACATAGCTTCGCTGATTTTTAAGTAAATTCTGTTTATGCCAACTTTGGATACGTTTCTTATATTGCTTCAGAATAGCGCCCTCCCCACTCAGCTTTTTATTTTCATTCTAAATTTGGCGATTGCTTCAAACTTCTCATTCTACACTTGCACTTAACACGTGTTGATTTGATTATTCTGAATTTGTTCTCACTATTTCTCACTATTTATGTCATTAGATTTATTATTTATTAATTGCATTTTTTTTATAATAGGCCTCAGGAGTAACAGTTGCAAGTGAAGCGAAGACTCTCTATGAAGAAGTTAAGAAGGACAAGAAATATCGTTACATTATTTACCATATTAAGGACGAACGAGTAAGAATAAATTAATCAATTTTATTTTTAAGAATTACTTATTTTTGTTTGTTTTAGGTAATAGAGGTAGAGACTACCGGTGCTCGTGATGCTTCTTACGCCGAGTTTCTGGGAAAGCTTCAGGATTATAAAAACGAATGCAGATACTGTGTCTTTGACTTTCCTGCCAACATTCCCGTTGAAGGTGGCGGTGAAAAAACCACAATGAGCGTTGATCGGCTGGTGTTGATGACTTGGTATGTTTATTTTTTTTTAAATTGTCAACCTTTCTAACTTTATATTTCAGGTGTCCCGAAAGCGCTAAAATCAAGCAAAAAATGCTTTACTCAAGTAGTTATGATGCTTTAAAGAAGGCACTCGTCGGCGTTTACAAATACGTACAAGCTTGCGATTATGAAGAAGCCTCCCAAGAAGCGATCGAAGACGCCTTCCGCAAAGGTGGAAAGTAATTTATCCATTGATGTGCTGCGTTTGTGATCTTTTCTACTTATGTTTACACATTTATAATAGCGAATTGTGTAATTTTTTAATTTTATAACAAATCCACCAATAAAGTTAGCATTGACGCCTATTAATACCGAATGAATGGAAGACTCAAAAGCCACAAACCTGCACACGATTGTATTACGAATGGACATGTGCTTGTATAATTGTCAATTGATCAAACGCTGAAATTTGTAACTTATGGATAAATTTATTAAGTCATTAAAGCATTATTTTCTATGCATCATCTCAAGCCAAACTTTTCTTAGCCATTTGTATCGCTCCTTGCATGGTTTTGTTGCCACCAATGAAGCCGGTGGTGTGCACAAATACACAGTCATCTATGTTTGATTTGAGGCTAAGATCGTCGTTTACCAAACCGCGCCACTCGGAGGAGATTGGTTTTCGTAGTTCAAAGCTTTCCGGTGAAATAGGAACTGCTCGAACTCGCCAGTCTGCTGCTTTGTCCTGGAAGATAACATAATAAACGTGTCCTTCAAGTTGTTGCTCTGCCTCAACCTCGAAAAGGTGCTGAATCCATGGTATACTTTGTGGAAGTACGACAATACGTCCACTCTCGTCGTGTTCGAAGCGTTTGTTGAAAGCTTCAAGTACAATGACGCGTGCGGGCATCCATGCTTTTCCATAGTAAAGCACCCGATCCATAAATTCTTTTCCAGTCAAACTGATTGCTTCTAAAAATCGATCGTATAGAATTTGGGTAGTAGACTCTTCATTCCAGTTTGGCTTTAAACAGGCAACTCTTCCCGAGAGATTAGTACTGATTCGATAACGTGGTTCTCCGTCAAACATATTCACTCCTATAAGTCACAAAAGGAAATTATAACATTTATCAATAGAAATTCGCAACTTGCATACCATTGTCTATGGCGTCAATTTCCTTAATAAAATGTTCATACACCATGTCAAATACTTTGTCAATTTTAGAGTCTTCTTTAGGCCATCCAAGAACAGTGCTTATAATTTGATGACCAAAGTGTGCATAAACCAAACCGGCTGAACTAAGTTTTATATTACCAAAGGTCTTTTTGGGGTAAATTGAACTCAATGTAGAATGAAAGGTAGGTTGGTGATGGTCATAACGGTGAATAGCTGGGTCATAGATGCGGCCGACATCTACCACGATATCACAGGCATCGAGTTTTGACTGATCACGAGATCTCACAATGAGAGCATCTTTGTATTGAGGCAATAATTTGAGAAGAAAACAAGCCAAAGATTCATCACAATGAAAGACTCCATCGTGGGTACCAATTTGCAATTCCATTTTCATTTTCTTTTGATCACTCTCTGATGACATGCTACGATTGAATCGCACACAAGACCGATTGGCGAACGGAGTCACTGATCTACAATGGAAACGGAAGACTTTGGTGAAAATGCCAGCAAACATAATACAATGCAAGTTACGTACAGATGATATCGAGTTAGGAACCGGAACTGTTTTAAAAAATTCTTGAATGTGCAGGAATACTTGATTGTCACTTGAAATGTTTCGTTTTATAGTCTGACAGTGTTTTGTTTTGACAATCAGATTAAAAAGTGACATTCATTGGTAAAGCAGAGTAAAGTGAGATGAACGATCGGTTTTAAGAAGGAATCAAGAATATACAGCTGATTATAACAATCGCCGGTCAGTGACAGAAGTGCACAATGGCAGTAAGGAAAGCGAGAACCGAGAAGATAGGAGGGAGAGAGTCACGTGGTAGTGTCACAGTGCAGTTGCTGTTGCCGTTGCGGCATGCAGGACCGCGTTGGTCACTGGTTGGCGGCAGCTGTGCGCGCCATCTGTGGGACTCTAGTGAAAGGTGAGTGAGAGGATCGGTGGCGCCGGCGGCGGCTTGGTGCTCACACAAAGGCGAGGTGGTGGCGTGTGCGTTGCAGCGCTGGGCAGTGAGCTCGCAGACCGCAGCCTGCCACTACACAACTCAGTGCACTGCCACTGCTTGTTGGAGGCCGTGGCTGGGGTGGCGGGTGCGCGCGGTGCATACGGTCGCGCTTCTGTCTGGTTGTGACTGCGATCGAGTGGAGCGACCACGATCGCTGCACGGCCGTGCGCCTCGATCAACTGTGTCCTATGGCTGTGTCTTGCATGTCTTGTGTGTCTTGTCTTCTGTCTCCGTCTCCATGTGTGTCGATATATACCACGGGAATATATAGCAATTAGTGAGCGAATACAGCTTTGCTGGCCACTTTGATAGCACCACCACAACACAGGTTCGTATGAGTGAGAGACTAATCACTATTATCAACAACATCATCCTCGATCATAATTGGAGTTATTTTTTATTGTGTCTCAGTGAGTGTAATGTGTTCACAATTACCTTTATGCTCACCCTGTCTGTGTTCTGTGACATTGTACAATACACCAAACTGAGTGATACCTCGTCGTGAAAGTCCAGATCACCTTATTTTCTACTTCTGCTCTATATATTCTCTTCTCATTGCTGTTTCCTTGCTTTCATCTAGCAAAAAGCTTTGTGACGGCGGGTACTTTCACTTGCTACTTGTGTTTCCGTACGACCGCCAATATTAGTGCAAATGAAGCTTATATAATCGACTGCAAACCAAGTAGATAGATACCGAAGATCGAAGACAAGAGCGAGAGTTTGCAAGCAAACGCAGAACAGACCTGCAAGCATAGTTACGTTAGGAGTACCGACAGTTTACCTGGTGTGTTGCCCAAAAGACGACGAATCAACATGAGCGCCAGTGATAGTCTCCTTAGCCGGCCAATGTCACCACCAAGATCGAGTAATCAGTGGTGTCTTCATTGAGTTGAATCAATTACTCGGCCCAGAGCCTCAGTGAATTACCAAAATTGGCCATTATTTCTTGTTTATTTTGCCGTCTTCCTTCATGAATCGACAGTCTTATCTTGAACTTCTGAGGAGCAAGAAATCAAGTTAACGTCAATTTGTAGTTAGAAAATTATTTGCATTGACGATCTTATTCGGGCGATAGTAAGTTGCACTCTGCAAACATCTGACAGATATCCGTCTTTATATTCTCTGTGTCTCATTGACTTTGAATTGGTGTTATTTTAAGCTCTTGGTGAATTCTTCACACGAAAACTGCCACCACCGCTGTGTTTCGCAATAGCTTTCGTTGGTTTAGTTTTTGTGCTCGACAGCATCTAAAACTGATTTGTGTTTTATTTATAATGTGAAGTACACCATAGTAATAAACATTCGAGTGGCTGCAGTGTACATAACAGTGCCTACTGAGATGATCGTTTTACACACTGATGGCAGACACATTGCTCGATATAAATATATGAAAAAGATGTATGTTTAGGGCCTGCTGCTGCTGCTGCAGTGTTGGTGATGATAGAGGTCTGAAGAACCAAGCTAACCTAGATGTTATTTATATCCTGAGGTAGATTCATTTGCAGATTAAATGTTATGTTACTCATTGAATTAAATGCACTCCCACTGTCGTTTGCTTCTGCTCTTAGAAGTTCATTCAGAAATTCTAACGTGTCATTTGTTTGCTCCAAACATATTTGTTGTCCTTATAAAACCTCATTAACGGTACACTATTTTTCCAGGTATGCCAATTCTGCTGTCACATCACTTATCATTTCATCTCAACTCAATGCCCATGTGAGCTCGGCCGTTTGACATTAGTCTTCGTTTTGGCTTGTGCATTAATATCGAACTGTATGATTGAGAAAAGAAGATCACTCAACTATGACTTGATTCACTCAGTGACGACACCTTGTTTTGTTACAATTTTGTTTGCAACGGATCACATCTTATATTGAAACTGTTCTGCCTTAAATCATCACAAAGTTTTCAAACCCGCAATTGCCATTTTGTTGAGTGAACTGTCAATATGGCTTCCCATGCTTCGCTATCACCAGCTTTTGTCGATAAAATCGATCCATTCAAGAAAGGATCGCTCAAAAGAAAACAAAAGAAATCACAAGGATCTTCTCGTTATCGTATCACAAGCGACGTTGAATTGCAATCATTGCCTCTTCTTAAAGGTGTGTAGGCAGTTTTCCATATTTTACAAATGACTCATTCTGGTATCTTTGCAGATGTCAGTCAAGGGGAACAAGAAAGTCTTTTCATCCGAAAATTGCGACAATGCTGCGTACCGTTTGATTTTATGGATCCTGTTGCAGATCTAAAAGGCAAAGAGATAAAACGTGCAACGTTAAACGAGCTTGTCGATTACATAAGTGCAGGACGTGGTGTATTATCTGAATCTGTTTACCCGGAGATTATCAAAATGGTATATTGACACCTGAATTTTATGGAAAACGTTGCTTACTGTGTCTTTTTTATAGATATCATGTAATCTATTTCGAACACTACCACCAAGTGAAAATCCTGATTTTGATCCAGAAGAAGATGACCCAACTCTTGAAGCAGCTTGGCCACATCTCCAACTTGTATATGAATTCGTTTTACGATTCTTTGAGTCACCTGACTTTCAGCCTGCTATAGGAAAAAAAGTGATCGACCAAAAGTTTGTTTTACAGGTATGTTTTTTACTGACAATTATCATATAATATTATATTTTTTGAATTTGTGTATTTTAGCTTCTGGAGTTATTTGATAGTGAAGATCCACGAGAAAGAGACTTTTTAAAAACAGTCTTACATCGAATATATGGCAAATTTTTGGGCCTTCGTGCTTTTATTCGAAAGCAAATAAATAATATATTCTTAAGGTTCATATATGAAACGGAACATTTCAATGGAGTCGGGGAGTTACTTGAAATTCTTGGAAGGTATATTTCTCACTTTTTAAATTGGATAATCTAAATATATTTATTTTGAATAGTATCATCAATGGCTTTGCTTTGCCTTTGAAAGTTGAACATAAACAGTTTTTGATCAAAGTTCTCATTCCTCTACATAAACCTAAATGTTTAGGACTATACCATGCTCAAGTAAATATCTAATTATTTAATTGTTTTTATTTCATCTGCCATTATTTTTTTAGCTGGCATACTGTGTAGTGCAATTTTTAGAAAAAGATTCAACGCTTACTGAAAATGTAATAAATGGACTACTGAAGTTTTGGCCCAAAACTTGCAGTCAAAAAGAAGTTATGTTTCTTGGAGAAATAGAAGAGATTCTTGATGTGATAGACCCTGTTCAATTTGACAAAATACAAGTACCACTTTTCAAGCAAATAGCTCGCTGTGTTTCAAGTCCCCATTTTCAAGTAACTAGCTTTTATTTTTTGTATAACGATTTAAATAAATTTTTACATTTTTAGGTGGCAGAACGAGCGTTGTTTTTCTGGAACAACGAATATATATTAACTTTGATCGAGGAAAATAGCTCGGTTATAATGCCAATTATGTTTCCAGCACTATATCGCATTTCAAAAGAACATTGGAACCAAACAATTGTGGCCCTTGTATATAATGTCTTGAAAACATTTATGGAAGTCAATTCTAAGCTGTTCGATGAGCTTACTGCTTCATACAAATTAGAAAGACAAAAGTAATTTTTTTTATTGAAATTATATTTTTAAAATATTGTTTGATTCACTATATTTACAGAGAAAAAATGAAAGAAAAAGAACGGGACGAGCTATGGAAACGTTTAATGCAATTGGAGTTGAACCATAACGAGCGATCCAATACGAACAGTTCTAGTGCATCATCAACAACAGCAACTATCAATTCGTCCTCGAATCAACCAATCACGAATAGCACCTTTTCTTCTTTGCCATACTCTTCTTCATCTCCGTCATCGAATTCTTCATTATCCAATTCGAGTCACATGCAAACTGCTTAAATCAACCTTCATTATTCGCCAGTTGGTTGTTTTGTATAGAGCTAAACTTATTGAACGTATTAATGCAGCAACTTCTGAACTATTGAGCCGTCAAACACTTTCTTTTGTTCTGTTTTGTTTCTATATTTTGATTGTTCAAATAGTCATTGGTTGTTGTCAACTGTTACCTGAAATGGCCAAATTGACATTTTCGATTGCCTCTCAAGACTGCGTTCGCCATCATGCACCTTCAGTTCGACAGCAAAGATTGTTTGGTTATTTAATTTAATTAATGAATCGTTTATTATTTTATCACTTCTCTGTGGATTTATTACAGGCTGTAATTTATGTTTCTCTAGCGTTCTTATATTTTTAAAAATTTTATTTGTATAATTTTTCTTTTGACAATTCCATCGAGAATTTTATTTTTACAAATGAACTCTTTCTATTGTAAGCATCCAAGTGATTGTGTTGCATCAGTGAGAGTGCGATCGTTGATCGTTGTCAGTGGCATGGTCAATGGCCACTGGTCTTCTGACCATATCCAATGGTACCACAGAAAGTCCTCGCTTATCATCACCTAGCCCACTAGCCGCCCAAGTCAGTAGTTGAGATTGCATTCACTGACCCCACACCGACACACGAGGACACACCGCCAGACATGACACTTTGTAATGGCATATACCTTTACCTTATACCTTTACCTACTTCCCACGTTTCGATGTACATTTTGTTTAATTACGTTACCTATTGCCTACTCCTTTACTTGTTCTCTCCAATTGTCTCGCTCTCAGAAATCAAGTGATATATAAATATAAATATATGAAATATACATATGTGAATTATTACATTATTATTACTATATTTATTATTATTACAACATAGATTTTGGTTCAAACTTTTTCTAATGTCCTTGAGCAAACAACTAAATAAACACTATTTAGTGAATGGTCATTGCCAATGCTAACTGCCTTTTTGTGGAGTTTCTTCTGCACACCAATAGATGGCGAGCTTGTAGCTTTCTATAGTTAATTTTTGTACATTTGAAAATCGATTATCGTTCATAACATCCTAACTAACTGCTTGTAATGGGTCAGGATTGACTCACATGTCCAAATGACCAAAGTGGTTGATAGAAAGTAAACCATTTAGACAACAAATGAAGACAACCGAGTAACTGAGTGAATTAATCATAAATCGAATCGCTTTTCAAGACTCGAGGTGTTGTGCTATGGTTAGAAGGGTGCAACAAAGTGTGTCAATCAGTGCGTCCAATGGCAGCACAATGTGTATCTCCATCTGGCCCAATATGGCCAAATGGCAATTTGTGATTTTAATGGCAATTTGTAAGTGTTACAAGCGTGCAAGCAAGTTCGCCACTATTAGCGCGGTCCTAATGGAAAGTGCCGAGGCGGCAAAGGCTCGGTGTGGGACACAAATGACTGAATTCGAATGCATTCATGACTGGAAGTGACTGAGCCAGTTGGCCACCCCACCGAGTCATCGTTATCTCATTTGGGATTTACCTCGCTCATTTGGGTTGTTTGTTTTGCCGGCAAGCCAGTAATTGCTCTTTTTGGCAACTCTGGCTCGGCATCACCGTCCAACTCCCTAAAGGACCGAATGTGTCGTGTCAACGCTGCTCGATTGTGCCTTCTGTTGTCTTGTGCCCGAGTACAACGTGCGAAACTCGTTCAAATCTGTTTCGTCAGCTGTAAACTATGAACAATTGACTTTTGTCGTCAGTGGTCGATGTGTTAATTTGCCAAATGTGCCATTAATCAAGTCGGTGCCTCTGCTCGCCAATCGGCAAATTCAATATGTAAAGCCTGTAACCGTATCCATTGAATAATAGAACACTCGGTAATGGTCTGAATTAATTGGTCTCACTTGGTCTGATTGTATCACCAGTCAGTAGTTTTATTTCGAATATCTGAATGATTCTACAATGTACAATGTACAGTGAACAATGTACATGCTTTTATGGTCAGATTATTTCCAAACCAAAAACTATTTGAACAAATGAAGACTATCGAATAAACAGGATAGGGACCAGTCAAAGCTGTGCTCTAATTGCACTTGGGCTAGATCTTTGTAAAATTTTTGCTTGCTTGGCTTACTGCTGCTGCATGGGCATATTGGGCTGCATGGAAATGGCTTGAGGTAGATAAAGTTGACGAAGATATTCGACTTGAACTGTCCAGAGTGACCGAGTTTGCTGCCAGAGAGGCTTGTGACTTAGAGTAGAGACCGAAAAAATTCAGGTTGACTTGGCTGTCTTCATGTTTGGGCAAGGGGCTCGACTTTACATTTCGCTGATCTCCATCGCTCAACTCGGTCGCCTTTTTGCGTTTGCCAAGTTTG
Organism: Rhizoglyphus robini; assembly: GCA_023373905.1. Taxonomy (NCBI): domain Eukaryota; kingdom Metazoa; phylum Arthropoda; class Arachnida; order Sarcoptiformes; family Acaridae; genus Rhizoglyphus; species Rhizoglyphus robini. The sequence goes on along the minus strand of JAKIJQ010000007.1, from coordinate 2,534,376 downwards.
AATTGATCATACTCGGCACCGTGACCAGTGGTCAGGTTGGCCATGTTGGTCATATTGCACCTGTCTTTAGATAGGTTCATCTGAAGGATGGCTTTTTGTTCGAGTTCGGAGTTGTGTGGTGAAGGACTTGGCGTGCTCCGGTCACTTCGGTCACACGAGTCATCATCCGAAGTTTGTCCGTAATCTTTCAACTTATCCGCCGCCTCCAACGATTTACGATGCATTCCTACATGAAAGGAACGTTTAGTTGAGGGCCAACTTTTTACAATCTAAATCACATGACAGAATTTGTTTCTTATACACTGAGACTTAAAAGGAGGAACACTTACCAAGAAGCCAAGGAGCACATGACGAACTCGTATCGTCCACCTCTTTCGACTTGAGAATGCTGTCAGGAAGAGGCAACGAGTGACGCACCATGGCCCCATACAGGCCATACTCGGCCATTATAGTGCTCTTGCCCCAGCACTTCTCCGTCTTGCGCCATTTTGCGCGGCGATTTTGGAACCACACCTAATCAGACAAAGTTAGTGTTTGACCGGAAAAGGTGTGCATTGTCGATCAATTGATGGTGAACTATCCCGTCTAGGTAAGACCAATACTGAATTGATGTGGTTGGTAAAGTCGGTAAATAGCACAATTAGTGAGGTGGCAATGGGGCAACGAAGTAGCAAGTGTAATGGGGATCGAGGCCCGTAAGGGAGAACAAATTGACATGTCTGCTCAGTGGCACTAATTGAGCACTGACAAGTGAGAGTCGATATCGATGGACAGTGGCGGGCTAGCTAGCTGTCAATGTGGCGAGCAAATTCGCTCTCCAATAGGTCTCTCTGTCGGGGTGGCACTAATCTGGTCGTTTAATCATCTGAGCATAGAGCATAGACGAATGCGAGTTTAATCTAATAACGATGCACACATAAATATCAATTATTGCCAGTGACGATCATTCGGCCTGACTGGATGTACCAACATTTGTTGCTGAGAGTAACCGATCTCTTAGCCAAATTAGTGCCTCAATGGACCCACTGAGCTGTCGCATGCACTCAATCACGTCGGTCTATCAATGAATACGTCCCGTTCAACGGCAAATGGTTCTCTCATTGGACCCTCGTCCTCGCTGCAAAGCGGTTGCACTCAATTTGACTATTGACTTCTCATCTGTCTCCCATTAGGGTAACTACTCTCAGCCTCCAATTCGATTGTGATCGTAACAAGTGCCACGGCACAAACCAGGACTTGACGATGTCGCAATGTTGCCAGGAGAATTGAACGACTGTCCTATGTTCCACCACCACCACCAGCACCACTGCTAAATTCTATCGAGTGGAACCAAGCGAAAGGCAAAGTGAAATCTAATCAACTTGATGTGGTCCACACTCAAGTCGCTTTAAAATATTAAATTCATATTGCCATTGGCAAGAGAACAGATTAGTGTTCAGTGCCACCGTGCAAGTTAGCAATTATATCCACTTAATGATGCCCTCTCAGTGGCCAACAGTACACAAACTGAGAACAAGTGTTTCGAGCAAATCATTCGATTAACTACGACATAATAATAAAACAAATAGACAAGAACGCTCGATGGCATGATTCCATTGGGTGGCGTGTCTCGAATGAATGGCCTGGATTATGGACTCGGCGAATGAACACACAATTTGCCCTAATGTGGTCCTCCATTTGGAATACAAATTATTGACATTTGGCTGATGGTCGGATTAAGATTGGCTCTCTATTGCTTAGGACTATGTCGAGTGCCATTTCTGGACCATTAGGCAAACCACAAATCAAATCAAGCACAAGCCGGTCTGGGCACTTCTCTTCGTTCAAGCGGATCGATCATTTAGTGAACCAGTCTAATGGCGACAAGTACTCCTCTACTGGTCGTTTGTCTAAATTGAATTGTTCGACCACTTTCAATTGGGCCAACTGTTCTAGTCACTGAATGTTTTCAGCATTTGTCTTACCTGAATTCGGTCCTCTGGTAAATCTGTCTTCAACGAGAGCATTTCCCGCGCGTACACATCCGGGTAATGGGCGTCCTTAAATGCCTTCTCCAGTTCTTCCAGTTGGTAGCTGGTAAAGATAGTTCTACTCCAAATGCGAAGGATAATCATTAGAAATTCATCACGCAATTGCAAATGCGCTAATATTAATAATGCCTAATAAATTATTTGTAATAATGCTGTGATGGCTATTCTCACTTTAATTGGACACTCCATTGATGTCAATATGTAAGTCAACTGACAGTGCACAGTTGTTCAGTCAGTCTAGGTCTGTTGGGCTAATTGCCAACAACGGTGGATCTGTGGAATCGATCCAATTGCATCGATAGTTATTTGTGCATGTGTTTGTGTGATCGAGTGGCAGACATAATTAGCGATCGCCGCCTATTGAAATGTCATTGGTGCTGCTGGCAAGCCTTGTGGCATCTTGTCTTTGCTCTAATTAAGCCAAAAAATGGATTCACTTCGGTCCCACTTCGGCTCTAGTTAATTACAGCAGACAAGACACGCTCCAAACACGCGACCTTGTCTCGCGACCAAGTGAGTCAATATGACTGGCCCATTCTGCTGGTGTTGGCCCATCGAACTCGTTAACAGAATGACAGTCAACGCCAGTGAAATATTCAATCAAAATTTGATCGACCCAACCAACACACTCCCACTCGCCAAAAAACTGCAGGTTGTGCTTTGTCCACATTACTCAATGGCCATCGTTTTCGAAAACTCTAACTCCACTGTGTCATTGAGACATGTCTGCCGAGACCAGTCTGCATATCTTTCACCATGGTGCCAGTTGCCACAAGTGAATTCAATTAGACTAATAACCCTAATGGACTAGTACTGCACATTGCACTTCAATTTGTCTATTAGCTGTCCTCAGTTCCACTGATTGGACCGTTTGATTCAATTATTGAACACTTGTCAAGTGTGCCTTAATCAAGACAAACATTAATTTGGTATAGCAAACCTACCTGTGACGCCTCTTCTTCTTTTTCTTCTTGCCACTCATTGAAGGCCCGAGGTTGAGGTGTCCATTCGAGTCTAGTTCGAGGGAGTTTGCACTGGAAGCCAATCGGCTGGCGAAGTCATTTATTAAATTACCTAAATAATTAAGCACCGTTAGTCATAGCGTTATTTGGCAAGTGGTTCGCACTGAGTGGCCTTTGCTGGCAACTCGCAAATTGGTCACCAAATCAGCCGACGACAATGGCCTTAGACAACAATGGGCCAACACTAGTGCCAGCATGATGTGACTATGGTGCCGTGTGTGCCGCTCTCGGCTCTATGACAACTGTCCAGACCAAAGCTTAAATTAGAGCACAACGAGGAGTTCCGATCTAACGAGCACACGAGGCGAGATGTGCCGCGCCGAGGCAAATTAATAAACGTGAGTGAGATGCCGTAATGGCCTAATAAATAATTGATCACAGCCAAAAGTCAGCCAATGTCACGAAGTTCGCTGGCGCGGTGCACAACAGATCATTACCAGAACGATCGGTTCGCATTAATAAGCGCGCCAGGCACAACTGAGGATGCACTTCACTGCACCGGCAAATTAATTGCTCGTCCCCACTCTCACACCACTAATGGCAAGATGGCCATTCTAGGTGCCAGACCTAATTACTTCACTGCCAAGCATTAATGTGGTCAAGATTTAATTAAAAGTGCCAAATCAAACAAGAATACTTGCTTGACAATAGTTAGACTCGTTCGCATAGACTCGAGTGTCATTCGGTTAATTGGGCAATGCATAGCCAATCGATTCGGCTTGCATTTTGCTTAGTGTGCACATCGCTCCAAACGACATTGTGTTAATGTTTGTTCTGAAATGAAAATTAAAATATAATAACTCAGTTCAATTGTGAGAGTGAAGCTGAACGAAATGGAATGGAATTTGGTGGGGACATTGAGAGACAATGCGCCAGTATAATGGTGATTGTGCTCAGTTGGCTTGGATTAGCATTTGCAGGACGCACAAGGCCAAATGACCAGACGGATTGCGATGCCTTCAATATTAGGCCTAATAATAATAGCGATGTGCACTGAGACACGCCATTGTCCGTAATAAGCATTCACACCACCAAATTAAACATGTCCAGACTTAACACTTTATTAAAGAGTGCAAGCCAGACCAGCTGGAAAGGCACATTCCTTGGGCCAAGCCAAGTTTGATTTCGAGAATTGATAATAGGCCCTATTTAAGTGTGACATTCTTGCCGCCTCTCTATTATTATTTATTAGTTTTAATAACGGCACTTTGTGCCTTTTGCAGGCCGTTCGGCCATTCCATTGAAAGTGAGAGCAAATATTCAAACTATGTAGGCACGAACGTTTAAACATAAGCATAAGCAATAATGATAATGGCCGCAATAATATGGCACCAAACTGGCAAAGTGCAATCGATTTAAAGGTGAACGCCATTTGGCCATTGAGCCAAGTAATTTATGGTGTTTTAATAGCAAAATCTAAACTAATTTCGCGCTAACAAACTAATAAAAGTGGTAATCATTGCAATTCGATTAAATGCGTGCTTAATGTGCTCAATTCAGTACTATGGAAGGCACACACTGAATGGTCTCACTTATACCAGCCACCTTAATGATAGGCCTCACACACACAACCCAATTAGAAGACCAATGGCCAATTGGTAGTCTGCCCAAAGGTGTGCACACCTTTGCAAGGTGACATTAGCCAAATTAATTACCTTCAAGGGCCGATCACGAACGGACCACCAAACACTTCTGGCCAACGAGCCATTTAGCCCATCTGCATTCAATAAATGATGCAAATGATGATGCACTAAAATTCAGCGAAAATGCCAGCATTAGCATCATTGGTCCAATGGCACGAGTGAGTGGGCCGACAAGCAAATTCGTGGCACAAACACTACGACTTTGGTCGGCCTGGCGAGTTAGTTAGCTATTAGTCCTATCCGCCAGAATTCGATCAATCAACTCGACAAGCTCTAAGCTGCGTGAAAACTAATTTCAATTTGGAGCGAACCAAAGCGTTCTACTCGAATCAATTGAACGTCGGCACAACAGAATATGCACGCAAAGGACATTTAATCAGTGAACTGGTGAGACATTGAGCCAGTGAGGTAGTGAGAAGAGCCAGAAGAGAACACAAATAATAATAATAAAGCACCCCAAATTAGTGCCACTAACCGAGGACTCTGACCACAGAAGAGGATCAGCACCGAACATTGTGAACGACTTGGTTCGACTCCGTCTAATAGGATTTGGCTGCGGTATTACCGAGTATTACAGAGTGGAATGCACTGTGGACATCGATCTAGTCGACTTGTCCTCGTGATAGCTAATCATCATCGATTCATACCACTGAGCCAATTCAACCGATTACCACTGCACCACCAGTCCATTACACTAGACCGAGTGTGCAAATGGTTTATTCTTGTTTGACCAATCTGACTGCTAAATATGACTGAATACGCGGAATTAATCAAATTAACTGTTTGCTCCTTTCAGAGCAATCAATGCGGCGAGAGGCGCTTTCCTAAGTGTGTCGGTGCAGTGCAGTTGGCGCACAAAGGCAACGCTTAATGAATTAATTAATCAGTCTATTAATCTATTAATGCACTAATATGACTAATGGCAGCACTACAGCAGTCGAGTGCACAAGCCAATTGAGAGAAGAGACTTGTCCCGAGCGAGTGTGCCGTGGCACTGATCGAATGAATGAACGAGCCATAAAACAATGAGGCGTCGGCAGCACTCGCTTCTATTGACTCCTAATTAAATAATTGGCACATGCTTGTCAGCACTGTCGCTTGTTAGTCAAGTGAGTGCATTCATTGGCACTCATCGTCACTCATTACCATTCATTGCCAGCAACTGGTCACTATTAATGCCTTGCACTATTCTCATTGTGCACATCCACAGGCTCACTACTGTGCAGCACTGAGTTCGCAATGAGTGTGTCTGCCAAGTTGAGTAATTGATGAAAAGTTGGCGTTCGGTTAGGCAAACCGTTGACTGAAAGTAAACATTGACTAAACGCCTTGTTAACGCATCCAATTAGACTGTGGCCGAGTGTATCCATCAGTGGAGAGGTGTTGGCACGTTTGCCTCTCTACGAGGCATCGTCATCGCCCTACCTGTCAGTAGCTTTTACATGCCTGAATTGGCTGCCAATCAACGCCACTCGAGAAAACCTGCAAAGCGATTTGAGCTTGCAAAGGTACCCAACCTGAATGAGACACTTCTGCAGAGCCGTCTAAGGGCACTCGACTGTTCACTCCTCTCAATTGAAGTGTCTCGCAAAGTAACAAACGTCGATGAAGTGATCAACGTGGCTGCTGCGGGCTGAGTAGCCAACTGGACTGTCAAAAGCAACAATCAAGTTCGAGGTGAATGCGAGCCTTTGCACTAATGCTAACATGGCGCAAATCAATTTGCCTCAGTTTAATTCCTCGCCAAATATTTACTTTCGTCATTGTCCTGCTGGCAGCCATCACCTTAATTTGTTTCTCATTCACTCTCGATCGAGCCACGAATGAGCACAATTAGGCAAATAGACATACTGAACACAACACAACACGGATGCGTACGTCTCGATCCTATTAATAGATCACAATTAAGTGACATTAAATCAATAATTGGGCCGCCACAGAGAGTGCCACCAAGCAATCGCTAGTCGAATGTTGCCATTTATGATTAAACATAGCAAGCGGTTCGGCAAACAGTCAAAACTGGCGAAATCGAATTACGCCGAGTGAGGCAAAGTTATTAGTGAGCTTTAATTGAATTAGGCACATTTCTTTGGTATTCCTTTGCTCATTGCACGCTTATAAGTCACTGGCTGAGCCACTGTGCATAACCGGGATATAGTTAACTATGATCTCGTTAGTGCTCATTCCATTCGATCGCGCATCCTAATGATTCTGTCAAAGATCATTAGTCTCACGTCATTGTGCTGGCTCGCCATTCAATCCATTTAGACAGAGGAAATATTTTAAAATTTTCAATTGCGACCAAATGAGGAGACACTAATTTGGAGACCTTGCCCGACCTAATGCGCTCAAATGGCCGTTGGTTGGTCGGTGCAGTTAGATTTGAGAACTTTGATCGGGCCTTAATTGAGGCCACCAATAGATGCAGCATTGACACTGCCGGTCTCGTGTGTCACTACACACTCCACTTGTGTGAGTGTGTGTGCTTTTGATCTACGATCCGATCGAGTCTCCGCCGAGCACACTGCCCATTTGTATCTAAAACTTGCAAAATGCGTTATCTACAAACCTTGTCACCAAGTCGCACAATTAACAGTGCTCTGTTCAGATCCACTGAATCAAATTGACCGATTAAGTTAAATTGATTCTTCGCATTATGGCTTGGTAATTAATAAAATATCTCTAGTTGTCCATTAGTCTACCAGAATGGAAAGAATTGGCCTGACTGGTCGTCAGTGAATAGCACAACTCGATATATCGGCTGTGTCTCAGCACAGGACTTTGTCAGTGGACAAGTGCCGAGCATGCATCTCAATTAGTCAATTACTGTTATCAGTCTATTACGGTGACAGGCCATTACTAAATCGATTGGCTTAATTGTTGGCCCCGCAGTTCAAGAAAGGCTGTAACTTTTAGTGCAAACAGAAGCACTAAGTGTTGCTAGTTAGGACAAACAAAGAAGTGTGCAACACAGCTAGTTTGTGTTGTCAAGCGGCCATAAGACAAGTTAATTGCAATTGCCGTATAAACACTTTGAACAGATCGATTGGACATTGAAAGGCAATTGAAGGCAGTTTGAAGAAAGGCCTGCCTGCCACTGTTAGCTTGTGGTTGTTGTGCTGGCACAATTTCTTAAGTGCCACCTAACTGGCTAAATGTGCCCGCTGGTTTGAACAACACAACAACACAACACCGCACTTTGCCAATTTGCCACCATTGAGGCAAGACAAAGTAAACATGACTCAAGTCTGAATGTGCCAATATAGAATGCAGTGGGCACCTTTATTTGCGTTCGATTATTATTACGATCGTCGATCGGATCCATTGGGCCAGTGAGAGTGAACCACTGGCGGAGTGGCACAACTGCACCGAACAGCACGCGTACATCTCCATTGAATGAATCGACTTATCGAGTTTATCATTAGAGCACTTGGTGAGTGGCAATTTGAATTTGATAATTGGAGACGAGTTTGCATTGGCCACCACCTCGTGTACCACATACTGCGCACAGTGCAATCAACTTGTGTTGTCACTTGTCAACCAAAGCAAATGAATGGCTACACAATGCAAAGATGTGATAGATCTCTATCGCGCCAAGATTCCTTCTCGCTACTGTTCAGTGGCACTGGCCAGTTGGTCCGATTAATTAGTCGACTGAGCAGACCTTCACTAATTAATATGTCTGTTGTGCGTGTGAAGTAACGGCGCAATACATTAAACAAATGAGACCACCGAACCAACGAGCAAAAGGCTCTGCACTTGTTTCTATTTCTGGTGTTGCTAAATGGCTTTAAATGGGCTTCTTTCAATGGTTAGCACAAAGAATTGACAAAGTGAATTAAAGCAATGCGGGTACAATGGTGCATTGATCGAATGTGCCACACTACACGAGTCACTACAGACTGGTACTGTGTTGTCAGAGTCCATTGAACAGTCTGTCTCACTTGACTAGAGTGACTCTCAATGGACTCAATAAGTGACTCCTTTCCGTCCAATGTGCCAGACACGTTTAACTTAATTTACAACTCCTAGGTACTGAACGATATTAACTCGCACAGTGTCGACTTGATAGACACTCGCTGGGTTACAGTGGGCACAATGGGACGGGACAATAAGGGCCTGTCATGACATGACTCGCTCGGTGGTGTCATCAGGAGATGACTCAAACCATTGACGATGAATGCGTTTGTCACCTCGAAATATGAATTCGATTTACATTCGATAATCGGTGCACAATAGCAGAGCAATTTTATTCAAATTAATATTGTCCCGTTATCTGGTGAAGGGAACAACACCACAATCACTGCATCAGGTCGTTAATGGGCCCAGATTAAGCTACTGCCATTGTGACCACTGGCAATTGCCAATTGTCACATTCAATCGTGAGGACATCGTTTGCCTTTGTTGACACTTATAAATGTCATTTACTCAATAAGCAGACAAAGAAAACATTTACGACGAGATCCTGGCTTTGTTAGGGACATTGGTGAATTCACTCTAAACCGATTGGCAGGCAGATGTGATTGACAACTAGTGATCGGACGCAGTGATGGCACCATTCACACTACCTACTATAACCTCTCCACATCATCAACAAACCAATGCCTCATAATAGGTAACCATTTGATTACAATTAGGCTCAGATCAGGTGATAATTGCCACTTACTTTGAGTTGATGTTTTCTCCGAAAATTTAGCTACGTCCGATGCAAAAGGGTGAAACATTGAGGAAATTGCATTGTTGACGTTGTGGCCAGAAAAGGCATGATTCTTCGATATGGAATTTATTGTGGAATTCACCTGCTGAAGACCGACATGCATGCTTGCTGCAGACATGAATGCAGCTGCAGCCGGCGAATTGAAATAAGAAATACGACTACCATTTGGTGGAGATCCATCCTCGGTAAAACAGTTCGAGCCAGAGTGGTGCAAAATAGGTTGAGATAATGGCGAGTTGCGAGAGGGAAAATATGCGGCAACTGAGGAAAAGTTTGATGGCACACTCGAGTTGACCAGATTGCTTACGCTAAGGGAAGAGGCCCCAGTTGATGCGGAGAGCAGTTTAGGTGAGGAAATGGGAGAAATGGTGCCGTGTGAGGCCACCGAAATGCTACTACTGGCGCGACTATGTTCGCCATTTGGGGACAGTTTCGAGTCGAGGACATCATTGCTGATGCTGGTCTCGGTGTTGCTGCTGTGGGAGCTGTGAGCTGGACTGCCTATCTTGAGATCTTTGGGAGGAGTACTGGCTCGACTCGATGTGAGACCCAGCAATTGCTGAATGGCAAATGGAGACTGATGATACTGCTGCAAGGCCCGACTCGATGAATTATTGCTGAGATTGGTTGGGTTGCTCTTGTTTAGCAATTCAAAACTAGTATTCATGTTAGTTGGCATGATCGAAGAACTGAAGAAGGTACGATTCTCACTGGACCGATGTAAGGAGTTGGAATTGAACATGACGCTCATTAGTGACCGTTACACAAGTGAGCAGCGTTCTGATCAAGCAATGCAATGGTCACTTGAAACAAGATGACTATCAGACCGCAGTACAAGCCCAATGCAAGCAAACAAAACAGAAACAATCTTAATTGGCGCCAATAATGCAATAATTAAGAAGGGAAACGCCAATTAATTAGAAATAACGAGTAAAGAGGAACGAGGCAAGGGAAAAAACTCGTTGGTGATTGGAGAGAAGATCACACTCGTCATGTTCAATTTGGCATCTCATCTATCCAGTTGTGCTTTGGTCGGACTGTGGCGACTGCAAATCGTCCAGTCAGCCCGACGAGTCAAAAAGTGGGCGAGTCATTCGGAACTGTTCGATGCCGCCTCTCGGTGCTGTCTGCATTGGCAATTGTCCCAACACTGGCAAATTGGCAACATGCTGCCGAGAGCAAACCGAGAAAGTAAACACTAATTTGAGAGACACAGACAGACAGAGACGGCTCGGTGCGATATGCGACAGTGAACTAAACGACGAAGATCATCGCTCCAAGTCAGTTATATAAACGAATTAGGTAGTCGAGCACAAGTGCGCAGTCCGACTCGGTAAACAACAAATTGATGCAGGCAAATTAGGACAAGCCACAGAGCGATCACTTGCCGACTTGGTGCCGCCACTGGCTGCTTCTTGGCTCCAGTAGAATCAATCTCACTCACAATTGTCAGCCTGGTCCTGTGCCACCAGACCAGGCAAATTATAGTGTCGGGCACAATCTATTATTCATAAGCTATTTGCAGCTTGGTAACCATTCGGACCATTCTCAACATTCACTCCTTGACTGGCCAAATTAAATTGTCTCGCTTAGTGCCGCTCAGTGCAATCATTAATATTGCAAGACTCGACAAATTGAATTAAACAACCAACACAGTCTCAGGGAAATGAAGCCCAATTTTAATTAAATAATACAACTTGCTTGCTTGCGCTAATTCAATTTGGACGCGCTGACAATTTATTAATCGCAAATACATTTTAAAGTGATCAAACATCAATAAAGCCAACTCAATATTAGCGCAAATTAATTACATTTAGTTGCCTATTTGCCTTTTGGCCCACGTCCCAATGAGCTCAATCACGGCGAGCAGCAATTAAGCGGCAAAATATTTCGAATATTTGCAGTACTGCAAGAGAAGTGCAGAGAACGGCGCCGTTTGAGGCACAGTGTGGCACTAGTACTAGCTTTGTGGTCAGAGTCAGACAAGCCAGGCCGAGCACAGAATTAATTACTCGCAAAAGGCACTCATCCAGCAAAGTACCGACAAAAAAATGCACTGACAATCATGTTTTGCACTTTGTGACTCGAACATGCAGAGAGTTAATTTAATTGAGAATTATTAATTGGGAACAATCGACCCAATTAGTGAGTGATTAATTCGGTGCGAGTTATTACTTACCTAGCAGGACCGTTCACCATGGTGCAGTGGGTAAGTAGTGACTTGATTTTCTTCCTTCTCTTCTCTGCTCGTGCCGGTGCTCACAGAAGACCAATTGACGGCGCCAAATATATCAGGAGGTGAACGTAGCTCAGTTTGGTTCGGTTGGCCAATAGCCATGATTGGACAATAATTAGCTCATGTCCAGTCGGAGGCTAAGTCCGCATCAGCTCACCTCCACAGAGCCAACAGCGCGGCCATCATCGATCGAAAGGAGGACTTTACTGCGGGGCGGGTCTAATTGGCTATTTACTGCTCGCCACAGAAGACAAACTCTTTATAGAGTTGTTTTCCGCTTATAAAGCTCGCGCCTGAGCAGATGCTTTTGCCTCGAAGCAAATGAACGATCTGTTCGAACGACACAAGTTGGATCGTCTAATAAAGCAATTAAGTTGTGTATGACATGTTTCGGTTACCGTCCTTTTCATACCGTACTGGTTCAATCTAGTGGCCACATTCACCACTCGTGCAGAAATCTAATTTGCATTCAATCACTTAGAGTTTCACGCTGGTGGCAATTAGTTATCGAGACACCGATCTGCACTTGTACTGGCACTAATCAACAGTGAATGAAACAGTTAAGTTGAGTTAACAGCGAAGTCAACACCCAAAGGTGACCATCCAGCCAAATGTGTCAATCTAGTTGGCACAAAGTGGCACTCTGAGCCAATCAATCAGTTCACTGTACGGAGAGGTCCGCATGAGACAGTTCGGTCCACTGGTTCGGGGCTGAGTGTGGTCAATCTCGACTGTTGGTACAATCGCTTACTGAACAGCGATCGTTCTAATTGACTGGTACCGAGGTGACAAAAGCGATAAAGTTGCCTGTCATCTCGTTCAAGACGACAAGGAACGAATTAAATCTGACAGAGAAGTCGATCGACGGTCGGAGTGCAGTGGGTGACCGTGTGGAGCTGTCAAAGTGACTGGCTCACTCGATGTTGACTGCCACTTGAGCCTATTAAGTGCTTCCATTACGTCAATTTATAGACTCAGTCAAGTTGGCCCTTCTTGGCAGCCAATTGGCTCAGAAAGTGTCGACCAATCGAACAGTGCAGTGTCATCCAATGATTGGCCACTGTTTGTGCGATCACTTATTAGTTATTATGGTGCGTTACTGCCGATCACAGCCCAGAGCAACGAAACAAGAAAGCTGTATTTGATTGGTTCGGTAGCCACGAGCAATTTTCAATTTGATTATATTGCCCACCGAGAAGCGATTCCGTTGGTTCGGGTCGGTTAATTGAACTTGCACTCCGAGATGCACCATCGCCTTTTACAGTGTTTGCTTGCACTTAACAGTTGAGACAACTGGAGACTCGAGTCGTAATAGATTAGCGCTCTACATTGAGGGTATATAGCTCGCCGAATGCAAACTAGCTGGCTTGTACAATATTAATCTAGTTAATCTGACGTTAATGACTCACTGCTCGTGTGGTGTAATTAAAATGGTCCGCAGTGGTAATGCAATTATGATCACAATTGCAATTAAGGGCCCATTGTGGAGAGGCTTAAGGCAAAAGTAATTATCACTAAATAAGTTATTAATTAATTAAACACTGCCTCATTAGCGCCTATTGCTCCAACCAATTGGGAATGCTTTTCACCGTGAGATGTGCATTCATAACAAAGTGCAATTAATTGTGCACTAATTAACATGATATACTTTACTCAGGCAAACACCTTGTCCACCGCAAATTGGCCCAGAAGCATTCTCCACAGAAAGCCATTCATTATTAACAACTAGACAACTGCTCAAAGAAACGTCTGAATAAAATTAATTTTACTTTTTAGTTTAAGCTCATTTACTAAAGTAAACTAAATTTTAATCAGATTTAATTTATTCAAATAGTTCTGCATTGAAGTGATGTTACAAGAACTAACACATTCGCTCAATACAAGCGTTTTCATAAGTCAATAAAAGAGTTCAAAGTTACAACAATCAAGGCAATTGGCAAGATCTAAATAACTGAATTAAGGCAATGCCAATTGATATAATTTGTAATTTGTCTAACAGATATCGAAAAGAGTAATGCAATGTAAAATAAAGTAAAGTAATGAGCCATATGAAAAGATACAATGAATTTGTCCCTGAAAAACTCATTAGAAGCATAAGATAGACAGAAGTGCCCACATGACAGAGTGCATTAACAAAAGAATCAATTAGCATTATTATTCTTCATTTTCTTTAGTTTATTGTCGTTCAATATTTGCTCGATTGATCTCAAATCCCTTTTGTTTGAACTCGGAACTAGAAAAATAAATTCATTTAACAAGATGAGACAAAAGCAAATGTACAACTTCATCTTACCCATTCCAAATTGAAGATTCGGAGTAGTGATTCTGGCGGCAGCCTCTCCTGCATCGAGCCCAATAATACTCGCATATTTTAGTTTATAATTTGAGGCTGGATTTGCACTCTTTGAGGAAGTTGTTGATTTACTGTCTCCATTGTCGGCTTTACCTTGCTGTATTAAAAAAATATAATTAGTAATGAATGGGACACGACTTTTTAAAAAGTGACTAAATAAAATAAACTATTCGTGTAATTAACAATTAATAATATATCGTCTTTTGACCCATCAACCTCCACACTTAAATATGCAGTTAACTAAAATATATTTGGAATAAGACTAACCATTTCTTCTTGCAGTTCTTTCAATTTCCTATCATAAGCATCTCCTTTTCGCAATGTTTCTAATTCCTCGTCATTTGGCTTGAATTCTTTTTTATAAACTATACTATGTCGATCGACACTTTCGATGCCAAATGAAAATGTAACCAGTTCGTGTTTATCGGCGATGTCATGGCTATGGGAAAAACAAATTAAACTGTCAGTGACACATAGATGAGAAAGTAAACAGCTTTATCAAACCCGGCAATTACATTATTGTTCGAAGCAACTTTTCCATTGGTTCAAACTCCAATTTTTGTGCCTCATCGTCGTTAATAAATTTCATCAACTTATGTTCAATCTAATGTAAACAAAGATAAGCTCAAGCGAACTAATTCACTTATCAGTTACATTCAAACGGAATTTTTTCAATTTATCCTTTTCCATTTCGTGAAACTTCTTTAAGTTTTCTTGTTGCTCTAAATAAAAAAGAAGTCAATTATAATAAATTTAAATTGTCAACATTACTCTTAATAAGCACTTCTTGTTTTGTATTTGTTTGTGGAGGCTGCTCCATTGTGTCTAGAATTGATCCTAAGAGATCCATTTTGTTTCGATTTAAAAAATTCAAATATATGTCAATAAATAATGCAGCAATATCCACTTTAAGAACAGATAAATTCACTTGACAGTAGTTGACAATTTGAAAGACAGAATTGGCAGAATTGATAACGATAGAGATTCATTGGAGATCATCATAAGAAAGTGCATTTCTTTGTTGTTGACTTTCAAAAATAGTACACAAAATGAAAATACTCGGAGTCATTCACAGAGAGCGTTCCATTGTTTTGATCACATGGCCAAAGAAGCGTAGAGAAGGGGAGGGAGCAAATGCGTCAATTTGGCAATATTGCTTATTGACTGACAATTACTTGCAAGCAATTGCTTCATCTCACTCTTCAAATGTGAATACGTTTAATTTGATTCGTTGATCTTACTAGATATACTTCTTTTTCATTTGTCACTTGGTCAATATATCACCGGAGTGCAACATGACGTAAGATGATGGCGAAGCAGAATCAAGCAAAACGTATTTATGTTAAACAGACAAACACATTTATTGGCCGAGTTGGTGGCCAAATTGTGACAAATATCTGCAAATCATCTCGAAATGGTTTACATTGAGTGTGTTCCACTATCCTGCTTACGTCCCATTCTTAGTGCCTTACTGCAATCAAAACGCAATGCAACCTTATCAACTCAGTGGCAAAACAAGTGCCAGGAAGTTTGTTGATTGTCAATCTCAATCATTTGTGCCAGTATTATAATTTTTTGTTTACATTTATTTTTCTTCATCTTTTGTTTTTATTTGGTTTGCAAAATTAAAATGTCTTCTGTCAAAGTTGCCGTTCGTGTGCGCCCTTTCAACAGAAGGTATCTTGTTATCATTATAGAGATGAGATTCTAATAATTTTCTGATTTTTATTTTATAGAGAAATCGAGCTACAATGCACAAATATAATTCATATGGTAGATGACAAAACAGTAATTCAAAATCCAAAATGTAGCAATGCTAATGGAGAAGATTACATCAAAGAGTTTACATTTGATCATTCATATTGGTCTTTTTGTCACGATGATGAAAATTTTGCATCACAAAGTTTACTATTCGAGCATCTTGGCAAAGACATCGTGTCCGATGCTGTCGAAGGCTACAATTCTTGCATATTTGCATATGGCCAGACAGGTTCTGGAAAGACGCACACAATGATGGGAGATTCAAGCTCTGAGGGCCTGATTCCTCGAATTTGTCAATGGCTTTTTAAACAAATGACATCTCTCAAGAATGACAAAGATACAGTTTCAAATAAAACAGGTATATTATTTTTATATTTTAAATTTTCGATTGATGTATTTTTTACAGAAATAAGTTATTTGGAAATATACAATGAACAAGTCAGAGATTTATTAGATTGCACTCAAGACATAAATGGCAATTTTAAGCGTCCTTTGAAGGTGAGAGAACATCCAAAATATGGGCCATATGTAGAGAAATTATCGAAACACATGGTTTACTCTTATGAAGACATCTATAAATTAATGCAAAAGGGCAATACTAACCGTACAACTGCATCTACCAATGTGAGTTTAATTGAATCAAATGAAAATATTTTATTTTGTATTATTTTTTTTAGATGAACGATACCAGCAGCCGTTCTCATGCTATCTTTACAATAATGTTTTCGAAAGCTTCTTATATAGCAAACAATCCTTACGAAACAACCAGCAAGATTAATTTAGTTGATCTTGCTGGTAGTGAACGTGCTAACTCAACAAATGCTCAAGGCCAACGATTAGTCGAAGGTAGTTAATTTTAGTTAGTTCACAATTAATGAAGTTTATTTTTTAGGAAGCCATATTAACAAGTCATTAGTTACTCTTGGAAGTGTTATATCTACTTTGGCCGAAAATTGTAAAAAGAACAACAAAAAGAAATGTTTCATTCCATATAGAGACTCAATCTTAACTTGGCTCCTTAAAGACAGCCTAGGAGGCAACTCAAAAACTGTTATGGTAGCTACTATTTCACCGGCTGACGTGAATTATGGTGAAACATTGAACACTCTTCGGTATGCAAACAGAGCTAAGAATATTTTGAATAAGCCTCACATCAACGAAGACTCCAATACAAGACTAATTCGTGATTTGCGTAAAGAAATTGAAAGACTGAACTCAATGATTAATCATAATCCACTTTTGAGCGAACAATTACAAGAAAATGAAGCAAAAGTTAAGGAGCTAACAAAGGAATGGATGAGCAAGTGGGATGAAGTAAAAGATATTCTCAAAGAACAGCATTTTGTTGCCATTCGGAAATCAGGAAATTTTGGTTTGGTTCTAGATTCAGATAGACCTCACCTAATAGTCTGTGTTGATGACGATCTATTGAGCACAGGGGTCACTTTGTACCATTTGAACGAAGGAGATACTTTCATTGGCACCAAGTTTTCTGATAAAAGACAAGACATTATGATCAATAGTGGCTCAGATGTAGAGGATGAGCATTGCTTCATTCATTGGAACGTACAAGACAACACTGTGACTCTACATCCAATCAACAATGCTTTATGTTTTGTCAATAAATCGCAAGTAGAAGTGCCAACTGTGCTTCACCAAGGATGTCTTATTGTCTTTGGAGAAAATATGTTTCGATTTAGCAATCCACTAGAAGTGAAGAGTTTAAAACAAAAAAGTCAACATGCAAATCAACCAGACATTACCTCCTTAAATCGATCATCTCATCTTATAAGTTCGACTTCTTATGACAGCTTGTACAATTCAATCAATTCCTTGAATAAAAAGGCTTTAATGTCAAGTTTTACCTCATCATTTGGACTGAACACGAATGACGAGGAAAGTGAGATCAGCAAAAGCGCCACGACATCAGATGCTGAAGCCAATAGCTCTGCCGACAAGTTTGCACCAATCCAAGAGGAATTAGATTTTATTAAGGCATTTTTGATTGAATTACAACAAGTTATCAGGTGTGAATGTGAACAAAACAACCGAAACATAATTGAATCGTTTTTAAAAATTGTTGTTAAAATTGGAAAAGAGGAACAATTTTCTAAAGAGAGAATTTTACAAATTTTGTCTTTCATAAACAAGCTAGAATTGAGTGATCAAAAAAGTTCAGAGGAAGTTGCTATTCAAAAAGTTGCTGAATTTCTGCTTGAGAAATTAAATCATTTGAAGACTCATTTGAAAGACAAAATGGAACTTGATTGTTTAAACAACAACGAAGCAGCAAGTAATTCTACAATTGACAGTATTCATAGTGATCATTCACAATCGCCTAGTCAGAGCTCTCAATTACAAAGTGAAAAAGTAAATTCTACAATGAATGACTCTTCTTATGGACATTTGTGCCAGTTAGCTTTGGAGGTCGACTCTAACTTAGCACTGTTAAACGATTGTGTATCGAAGTTGAATATGCCTAATCATCTCAATGGCTTTGACAATTCCAATCAGTCAAATGTGAATAATTTTTCTTCCCAATCTATGTTGTCTTCGAATAACTTAGAAGAGATGATTGAAAACGAAGTACAACGAAGACTGAAAATTCATTTGCGACAAAGCCACTTAGAAGATAACTCTGTGACAGAAATTAAGTATGAGGAAAATTTAGGTCACGTTTCAAAAGATGTTCTCTACTCGACTCAATCTTTAAATATGATTAATAAGGATTTTATTGATCCTGCAAAACAAAGATCTATATCGTTCAATTACGACGAGCTTGATCAGATCGTCATTTATATCCCTTCCTTTCATCTTTTGGTTAACCCAGATTTGCACTATGAATACGAAATAAAGGTATTTATCTGTTTGTTATTATTTCTTTAATTAATTATTTTTTATTTAGATCGGAATTAATGGTGATAAATGGACCATATTCCGTCGGTATAGCTGCTTCCTTCAATTGCACAAATTTATTCGAATGCAGTATGGAGCGCGAATCAAATTGCCTTATTTTCCGCCGAAGAAATGGAACAATTTCTGTGAGAAGGTAATTGAAAATAGAAGACGTTTCCTTGAGAATTATCTACAAAAAGTGATAGATCAATGCAAAGTTTTGCCCGACTGTTCTCTCAATTTTCGTTCCAATGGCCTCGAACACCTTGATCGACTTTGTTTATATAATTTCCACAGTTTTTTTCAAATCAATCCTGTTGTGGACAAAGAAGACTTTTCATAATTATTCACTGCGCACCATTTGACATTTATTTAGATTGCCATTGTGATTACCATTGTGATATTTTTCCTAGAAACTGACTATTTTATTATCTTATTTATTATCATTAATAATATATACAAGCTTAGAAACAATTATTAGCCCAATACGCAATAATTTTATAATTCTGTTTAGAATTTATCTATTATTGTTACAAATTTATTAATAAATTTATTTGTTTTTATTGTGTTTTCCATCTCCAATCAAGATAGGTTTAAAAACCCAATTTCAACCTTTTTAGCCACTTGAGTTTAAATAGAGAAATTTCATTAAATTTGTGCAGTGGCGTTTTGATCGAGAATGGGGCATTAAGCCACTCTCTTTATTTTCAGTTCACACTTTATCAATGCAATAACGTCGTCTGTGAAATGTAAAAAGTGTCAATAGACGTGATACAAGTGCCCCAAAATAACTTTTCTGAAATCGTTATTCCTTGCCTTTGCTTGACTTTACTTCTTGGTTTTGTGGTCGTCTGTGAGGAACAAAACAAACCATGGCCTTGCTTAGCACTCTTCGAGTTTTGACCCGATTTGGATCGCCCGCTAAAGGTCTGTTGAGCAATTTAGATGCAATAAATATTTATCGTTTATTTTTATATACAATAGCGTCTTTGCGATTTAGTGGCCATGGGTCCCAAATGCGAATTCAACCATCGCGTTACATGTGGAATAAATTTAAGGACTACTTGCACTTCTACATACTCCTTGGTCTTGTTCCTCTTTCATCAATTTCTCTTTATTGCTACATTTTTATTGGTCCTGCTCAGCTAACTGAAATTCCCGAAGGATACACTCCGCATTACTGGGAGTATTATAAGGTTGCTTTTGTAATTGTTTTTTTTTGCATTGACATTAACATTTATATTTCAGCACCCTATTAGCCGGTTTCTCGCTAAGTATTGTCTTTACGACAAGACAATTGATTATGAAACTCTTGTAGCTCGGATGACTGAAGAATCTGAACAAGTTATCCTCAAAAGGATTGAAAGAGAATTGCGCGCTGTTATGGCTGAAAATGCTGATCACAAGTCCTGGTGGTATCGGCCCTATCGTATCGAAGATAATCGTTTCCAATCTGAAATGCGAAATATCGAACCTATTCGCTTATTTGGTATCGATGATGGTGGTGATAAAGATTGAGTAATTTAGTTTTTCTTGTGTTGTAAATAAAGTAGAATGCATGTTTTTGCTGATTGATTATGCAATCGCCGTAGTTTTAATGCTAATAAAAATCAATCAAGAGTATTCAAAATAGCAAGTTGAATCATTGAATCTAAAGTTTACTGTCTAAACATTGCAGTATACTTATGTGTATTGCCATCTAGTGATTTCAAATTGAAATTCATTTTATCTGGCTACACTACCCAGTCAATCATAAACTCCTGGTTCCTCTAAGTTCTTTTCGAAGGAAGTCTTATTAAAAAGTCCTTATAGAATATAAGGAACACTATCATAGGAAGTCCTTTGAAAAGGATTTCTTTTAGGATCCCTTTACTAATTTATTCTGAAATATTCAAATGAATTAATTTTAATGAAGCAAATTAACAGCCAGAGAATATACATTATTTGCAATTATGTTGTATCAATGATTCATTTATTCAATCTTAATCCTAGACAAATGAGTCACATTGTGTGCATGATATTACGCTGTACTTATGCCATTCGGCGACAACGGGGATAGTGTTGCCAAACACAAACATGATTGATTAACACAAATTAATAGGCATGGAATTGTCCCATTACAAAGTACACAATTGCCCTTCTAACTTAAATACAATTTCCAATTGGATATGCGTTTTTTGCTGTGTACACTCATTGTACTGGCAAGATGTCCCATATGGTCAAAGGTATCGTTACAAAAAATTGTTTGCTTTCCAGTGAGCATCATTAAGAGCATACCAAATGGCAGCATCGATAGCCAGCAGCAAGAAAGCAAACATTTGACACCTCGCTACAACCATCAATCTTGATGTCATTAAGAACAACTGTGAGCCAAATTGGCCAATTGACATTCGAATTGAACGAGTTCATTTTTCATCCAAATGAATGTTCCTGCTTAACAGATCAATAACACAAACATAATCGATTACTGGTACCATTGAAATATGTTCACCGAAAGCAATGTCAAGACGATAATGTAACTATTCTTGAATCTATATATATTTGACATTCATAAATTGAGACATATGAGAAAATATTCAAATCAACAAGTTAATTTCTTCTTGTTGTAAAAGAATTCGTTCAAATTAAAACTTTAATGGTTGAGCCAATGACTGAGACAACGTGGCCGACAAAGAAAGTGAATATCAGATATGCATTATGTAATAATGGACAAAATTCGAATTAACCACCAGTATTGCAATAGTGCATACAAGCACTGTAGTCTTGTGTAGTGTCAGTAATTAATGATTGGCCATGAATATATAATGTTACACACAAGCAGATTGGCAATATGAATGGTGCTCTGCCTCGGCACATCTATCTATTCAACCGCATGTAGATCATCGTAGTTAATTAGTTTGCCTACCACGGAAGGCTTCTTGTTATTGTGGCCAAAAAGCCATCGGTAACTTGACAGTGCTCATTTCGGTGCTAGACCACGAGATTAATCTCAGTCCGCCAGTCAGGCTGTGTGCCAGTCGTAGTCAATAGTCGAATCGCGTCTGATCAGCGAAGCTCATCGCTGTGGGCTTAATTGTAATTCTGATCATATTTGGTGGCTGGCCAATTAATTGCATAAACAAACATAAATATTTAATTAAAGCAAAATTAATTAAGACTGCCCTTGGTTGGTCAGATTGAGAGAGGCGATGACGAGAAAGGAGCGAGGACAAGAGTGGCCACTGGCAAGTGGTATCATTTGTTAACCAGAGGGCCACAAGACAATCAATGCAAATGAGATCTGGCCGACCATTTGTTTGCACATTTGCTCGACGCCAGTGATGATCATGATTAAGCACTAACATCACAGGCATTTATTTATTCATTCATAACAACACACAAAATGAGCCTTCTCTCGGGTCCAACTGTATGATGCTTCCAGTGAAATCCACTTAGGAGTGGTCCGCATGAATATTTGCTCTCTCGATTATATGCCTTTTAATGTATTTATGATTGCCACTAGTCGCTCTGGATGTTTTGAGCTAACAAACTTGACCAACAACAAAGCAGTCCACCTTTGATTGCAAGACACCAAGGCAGGAATCGATCAACCGAGCAAAGGGAGAAGTCAACACAACATAAGTTATTGTATTATTGCTTTTAAGTATGGCCAAGGCTAAGGACCAAAGTGGCAATGGAATTTATATTTAAGTGAATTGAAACACTGACAAAAGCTGCATGTAATGTAAAATACAACAAACGAGTCAAACTAATGAAGAGATCACTTGGCAATTATAAGCTGTCGAACTAAATTGGCCCTAAATGTTATGATTACCAAATAGTGGAGTGAAGAATGCACCGCGCCGAGCAGTGAGTACTATTATTAAGCCTGATTGCGCTATTTAGCCATGTTTGTCCGATAATTTGCTATTATTATACATTATACATGCAGACACGGTGCTACCGCCACTTGCTGCTGCACAGTAATAATTATGTGCTGCGCGGACTGCATTTGCTTCTGACAAATTGATGCTTGCAATGAAGCAACTTTGGCGCTAATGGAGATGACATATGCAGATTGGATTAGACCCACTTTGACCATGCATCAAGATTGATTTATTGCTGGCAGCACTAGCTAGACAGGCCAATAATTTATTGTTTGACGACACGTCCAATCGAATGTCCCTTTCGTCGAGTGAACCTTTCATTTACTCGTTTATTTACTTTTGACCTGTTGCGCTTGCTTATATTTTCATAATTCCGTTTTGCATAAAAGTAACTAACAATGAGATGATGATGCACAAGATTAAAAAGTGACAATTAGCGTCACTAATTTCACCAACACCAAGGCACCAATTAGTGCTCACAGGCTTGTTCACTGGCAAACATTAGTTAATGTCACTTTACTGACAAGTGAGTGCACTCACTCGCAATGTCGCCAATTCTGACATTTGTTGTTCAAACTTATTCGAGTGCAACACATTGACTATGTGTGAAGAATCCGACCGCCAAATGTAAAATGAAGTGAAATGTGCCCACAAGTCATTTATCATCCATAGGTTGCTTAACAGTTCTCGGTCGTAACCAGACACCAAAGTGCAACAGTCCGACCAAACAAACACTGTGCCACGAAAGTGAAGTGAGCCTAACCTGTCCCTTCACAAAGTGCCATTTAGGGAGGACATGTCTGTTGAATGCGCAACTGTAGTAAAGACAGTGAGTTTTGCACCAAAAAGGCGCATTCTATAATTTGCACATTAACAAGTGTGCATCGCAATTAAAGGTAAAGCCAATGAACGAAGAGCAGCAAACTGCAAGTTTATGCCGCACAAGATTGTTCAAGTATCGCAAGAAACAAGCAACAAGTAACAGCATCATTAGAGGCTTGATACATTGAGTCGAGTTGAGGCTTGTTTTGAGATGAGAACATTTGCATTGTCGTTGTCGTTGACGATGATTAATTTTAGTTTGTGAATTTACTTGTTTCGGGACACTTGGTGGCAGTGAACAGATTCGCAAGTTGCTTGAAGGATTTCCAAACATTGACCAGTGAGTGCAGTCCTCAATCAAGCGCGAATGTTTAGCTTGCAGTCAACAAGCTGGTTGGGATCGAGTCATTGTGCCAGGTCTGCTAATCGCACCTAATTGGCTCAATTAGCTTGCACGCTGTTGGCCAGAGGGTCTGCATCGAAGAATGTAATGCACACCAATGAAGAGCGAATTTGCTCGACCCCGCGCGCCCCTTCGTGCGACAATCGTGTCAATTGCATTTGTTCGCTGTTGGGCCTGCATGTGACAATTTGGTCCTTTGTTGAGCTCAATTCGTCTCTCGATTGCGGTGATTTGGTGTCTCAACGGCTGCCAGAACGATCTATTCGGGCAATGGGGCACGTCGCATTGTGTGGCATAACCGCACAGACGTGCCAAACATTAAGCGAATGTAATTGTGATTTAAATTACAATTGTTCCAATGTGTCATCGAAAGGTTATTAAATCAATGCTCCGCTGTAAGCTATTCATACTTGTGCCATTGTTGCCAGAAACGCGCCACTCACTCCGGATCGATCCTACGAGGCAACTTAATCGCACTTTTGAGCACGCACAATAGCAACCATAGCCCACCAACATGATTTCCCGTTTTACTTCTTGCAAGTATCACTAGTTAATCCGTTTGCAAATTAAATAAATTTCTAATTAATAGAACGGTCAATTGAAATGTGCCAGATCAATAAGCAAATAAAGAATAAACAGCGAACAAGATCATTTGAGCGAGAAGAGCAATTTTATGGCTGACTCAAGTGATTCAATGTTAGATGCAGTCCGATTGGCATTGTCAAGTGATATCGACATGCGACGGTTCATTAGCCACTGGCGACTAGTCACTCGGACATATCGATTGGTGGCACCGGCCCACGATGGTCACCAGTGAGCCTAATCGAATTGGTCATGGGAAATGAAGCAAATCATGTTATTGCCTGTGGCATATGTACTTGTGCCGGCAGTCATTGAGCCGTTGATTAATTTGCAAAATTGCCTCTCACTGCAAACAATAACGCACTGAGATTTGAATTAAAAGTCAATGTACATTCAATGCAGTTTGGATTAGCTTGGCCTGAGCTGATGAGAGTAAGTGAGGACTGGTGGCCAGTTCAACAAGACGTGTCACCGACAAGCTTGGGTTCGGCCCTTTCCTTGTCCGAGCCAACTTAATCTGGCACTCAATCAAACTATGGGCGCAGACCAAGCAACCAGGCTTGCTGTGTCACTAACTTCCATTGGGGCCTGATCGATTAGCTAGAACCACCAAACTGGTGCTAATTGTCAATTGGTCCTCCACCAAGACTCATCAGAATCAAATTCATTTGCAATTACACTAATTGAATCATTCATAAATCAAAGGCCAAATTTGATCAAACTGGAGCGTGAAATTGCGGCTCGATTGTTGCTTGCCGGTAGCGGGCGGACTTGAATGCACATTTCGTCATGCTGCATGTTTGATCATTCCTGTCATTTCCTGGCCACAACCAAACTGCAGCTAATCGACAATAATAGAGAAGGCACTAATTTGTCAAATTGAACGACTTAATAGGCCACTAATGCGATTAGGTCCAGTGCAATGGGACACACTGTAATCTGACATTTATATTTGCGCCATTGTTGCGATCAATTCTAACACCTCTAATTGGCCCCTACCAATTGATCCAGTCTCGATTTGGATTGGTTCGTCACTTTTGATAGAATAAACGCACTGGCACAGTAGAACATTAATTCGCCGAGTTATTAGCCAGACTGAGTCAATTTGGTACTGAGGGAATGTTTTATTTAAAGTTGCCTGGCGCTATAAATCACCATTAGATTGAGAAACTTTGCCAGCAGCGAAAGTTGACTCACAAAAGCATGGCACATTAATTTTATTGCCTCGAATTACAATTTTCAATATGAAATTTCATATCATTAAATCATGCATATTGTTACAATCCACTCGACTTTCATCACTTTAGTTGGCTAATTTGCACAAACAGACAAGCCAGACTCAGTGTGCTTGGTGTAGGAAACCTAGCATCGCTTCGCTGCTCACCACTACCAAGTGAACATTGCTATGAAGCACAACCAACCGAGCAAAGAACACACCTAATTTTAGGGAAATGTGCACAAATTCGCTTTAAAATAAATAACATGAAGGTGAAGATGCGGATGGCGAAGTCAAAACAGAACCAAGCTCAACACAAAAGCACACTTTGCTCGACTTTACAGCTTGGCGCGCATTAATTAAGAGATCACTGCATTTGGGGGGAAGGCAACAATGGCAGACTTGTGATTAATAATTAAAAAGTTAAAATCGCGCTAATTAAGCGTTCAGACGATGTGAGCACGACGAGGATGTGGCCGGCACCGATGTTGGCAACTGGGACTGTAGCACTGAAGACAACACTGGCGGTACTGCCTGGCCAGTGCATTGTCTCCCATTCACTTATCGCAAAGTATTTACCTAATGGGCAGAGAGCCGAGCATCTTCAGCTCGAGTGGTGGCAATCGGTCTCATCTCATCGCCTTGATCTCATCCATCTCACCTGTGCTGAATGGAATGGCAGTCTTAATTAGCATTGAATTAAGCTTAATATTATGCTAATTAAATTAGCTCAACTCACTTAGCACTTTGCCCGTTGGGTGTTCGGCCATGCGTCTGTGTTGATGTGCTGCCTAAAAGGAGACTGGCATGGATTTCTGACAGTGGCCACTCGGGTTGCTTCCACTCGGATGTTGGCATACAAGATCGATCTAATAATAGACGAGACTCGTCGCTCTGATTGTGCATCCCATTGTGCCATGCTTACATCTCGATAAGATGCTAAGGTGGCTCATACACAAATCAGTGTCCATTGATGACTGACAAATGTCGCACCGACAAACAATCGCCGTGTTAGATCGTTAGTTATTATGAACGTTAGTTATTATTGGCCGACCATTTAGTGCTCATACTTGTGTCTGCAAAGAACACCAAACTAGTGACAGTTGAGATCAGTGACAAGCTGTTTAGATTGTTGAGCGAACGTCAATTGGTTGACATATGCAAATAATGTAGTTCGATATAGTGCCTCCAGCGTGGTTCCTCTAGCTCCATGTCCGCACCAACGGAACACAATCAAATTTGATTATTGTTATTAATACTCTGCCATTCAGGTAAGAGCGATGATTGTCATTATCATTAGGCCAATCGGTATCACATTGCATTGTGTTGTTATAGCGTTCATTTGCCTTCCGAGCGATTTGCTTTGTTGTTATTGTTAGTCTTTTGTCATTGACTATGTTGCGCGGAAGATACAAAAGAAATGCCATTTGTTGGCCGCACACCACAAACAAGTTCAGTGACGTTGTGTGTGTTGTGCCACTGAATGAATGAGTCATTTACAAATGAACAAGTCAACACAAGCGAACACAACTCGACTTGACTCAACATCCCACCAGTGGCCATCTCACTTTGCATACGCGTCATGTCTGTTCTGGCACACTTGCCATCCTGACCACAAACTCACCGAGTCCGCCTTCTAATGATACACTTGTGGAGAGGGGTCCAAACGTACTGAGAAGGCAATTGCTCCACCGCTTTTGTATTTCATCTTAGACCGATTTGTCATTCACAAATACATGCTTTGAATATTCTATTATCAAATAGTCCAACAAACCAGTTCAATCGAATAAATCAAGCAAATTGCCATTTGGTGGCATTGAATGGGCATCAATGACACTTCCACTACAACAATTAGTGAATTCAACTGGCCGGATACAAGTTTGTAGTGACCGATTGCAGTTGGCAGAACAGTTGGACATTAGTGGAGAGGCAATGCTCTGGCTGGAACGGTACACAGCATCGGTGGTTCTCTTTTGTCGTCGACTGGCGCGTCTCGATCGAAATGGACCGATTATGGCATGGTCAAGTCTCATTATATGGTGTTAATAATCGATCGGCAGCATTAATCGAGACGGCAATAAAATTAATTGCTCGAACAAGTCAGTGCGAGAGGACTGAGCTAACATGAGCCAGTCAATCGAGACTCAGCTTTTTGCGTGGCACAAGTTCCATTATGTGCCTTGGTCCGATCAGTGTCACTGACAGCTGACGGCTACGTGCGTCTTCTCTCCATCACTGTTCCTTCTGGTGCGCTCTGCACTAGTGTTCCAATGCACCAAAGTAGCCGATGGACAAAGGCATCACTTGAGCAGGACTTTTTGTTAGCAATTGTTGGGTTGACCATGTTTAATTCAAATTACATTCCCAGCCGGAGCCACTTATGCTCGGGTAAACTTTGTTCGGTGCAATTGTCATACCAAACACCGAACGAAGATGTGACTCATCAATCGATTGCCTTTTGCCTAATGAGCGGACCTTTCATTTCGAGGGATTGCTTGATGCTTGGTGACCGGGCCGAGCCTGGCATATAGCTAGTTAGTGGTCCGTCTAAACACGACTTGGAAAGGCAGTTTGTGGAGAGAAGCAATGTGCCATCGAAGCAATAAAAGGCATCATCAAATGATACTT
Source organism: Rhizoglyphus robini (assembly GCA_023373905.1). NCBI lineage: Eukaryota > Metazoa > Arthropoda > Arachnida > Sarcoptiformes > Acaridae > Rhizoglyphus > Rhizoglyphus robini. The sequence goes on along the minus strand of JAKIJQ010000007.1, from coordinate 2,506,202 downwards.
ATTACGGCTGGGAGCCGTTCATTGGTTGCCTTCTCGAGATGACTGCTTTTCATTGCCTGGTGTGTCTGCACTTGACAGAAATTTGATTAAATTCCGACTGCATTTGCTACTTATGGCGATGATGGCGGTCTGTTGCAGGTTTGTTCCATCTCGGCATGGCCATGTTCGATTAATAATTGCCTGCTGCCAGTGGCAATAATAATGTCATATAATGTAGTAATGTAGTAATGACGATATATAGCGGTCCTTTGAATGCATTCATTAACCAAAGTGGCCAATCACATCGGACCGAGTTAGTGGCCACTGGCACAATGGCATGTTTTACCACTATTAATAGCAACACTGATTCTGCTGTGTTGGCACTCGATTGGTGTCTGGTTCGGGAGGCCACTGACAGTTGTAGTACTTGCCACTCGCTACTTACCAGCTACAAATGAAAATGTCGATGAAAGCAGCATTAGCATATAGATTAATTGTAATTTAATAATGTGATTAATTCATTAGCAGTAAATTAAGCGCACATGCTGCTTCACACATGCATATATCGACATTAGCATCGGCAATAGCAAGCGCGCACAAGCACTCGATGACTAGAGCCATAGCATGTTTGCTCGATTAGCTGTGCAGAGTGCAGTGCTCACCACTTGGTCTGCACTGGTCTACTCGTGTGATTTGATCGCCGCATTCGGTTTCATAACAGACCGAGAGTCGTCGGGCAGCAATGGTGCCATTATCCTCTCTCTGCACGCCTTTCCCATTGAGCGTTCACTCTGTGCCCAACTTGATTCAACACATGTCGACGCTGATTGGCTGCACACGGCGCGCTGTAGGCCGATCTTGAGTTAGCTCGGTGGGACTGTCGCTTCACTGCGCGATGCGATCAGTCGCTTAACTCGACGCCATTCAGACCGAATTGAGTAATTGAGTGCGATTAATATCTTAATTCAATTTAGACTTCGCATCTCACCTCGACCCAACTGGCCAACAATGTTCCTGCACAAGTCCACCTAGACACTAGCATTCTTTATCGACTGCCAACTTGTCGCACTTGTAAGTTCGTTCGTTCGTTGAACAATATTTTGTTGATATTTGATAAGATGTGCCACTTCGCTTGACTATCGTCTCGTCACAACATCACAGCATGGCTATGTTTCCTCAATTCTTCACCCACGCGTCTCTTTACCCAAACTTTTTCCGGCCCAATTCGGCCAGTTCAATTCCAAATCTAAGCCTTTCGTCTCAATTGGCTTTACTCAGCAATTCGACCTTTCCACCGAACGCGTTCAACTCTTCCGCTCATTTGACCAATTCTCTCAATTCTCAGTTCTTCGTTGACAACTTAATTCGTGATCGAGCTGCCGCTGCTGCTGCTGCAGCGGCGGCGGCTGCGGCAGTTGCTGCCGCAAATTGTCCCGAAAATCGCGAGTCAAATACCGGACAAGCCAACTCGTACAACACAACTACCTCCGAACCAAACCACAGCCCTTGTGACTATACAAATTGCTCATCAAAACTATGCACCAGCGAGCTCTGTAGACAAAGTGGTCGTTCTTCAGCGAATGCTTCCGAGACAACTGACCACGAAACCGAATCGTCTCAATGTTGTGATCGAAACTCGGACTCGAGCTCACCATCCACACCGAAGACATCTCATCTAAAATTCGGTGTGAATGCAATCTTATCAGATTCGAAAGAGTATAAGTCATCAAAAGCTTCTCTAAAAGGTAATCATTATTTTGCATCATTTACTTATTGCACTCACCCTAACAAAGTTAATTCCGAGTGTTTGTATTCGACACATGTTGAGTTCAAGCTATTAACTATACCACACAAGCTCTAATTGTTCCATTCGAGTAATTGACTGAGTCAATTTCTCTCGCGGGCGAGTATTAAGACAAATTAGATTAGTTCGAATGAAATAACCAATCATCATGGCCTAAAGTGTAACAGCATCTGTAATGACAAACATACAGACATCAAAAGCTCAAATTAATTTAGTGTCCAATCATCGACTAATGGAGTCGGTAATGACAGCATTGGCATATTCAAATGATACTACTTGATTGGCAGTAATGTGTAAAGAGTACAGCTCGTTGCCAAAATGGCCGATTAGTGGCCATCCACGAAGTGATGTTGTTCGGTAATTACTTTCATTCGAAAGCATTACAGACTTCAATCGATCAACACTGACTTAGGCAAAGGTTCGATTCATTTGGCAGGGCAGTTCTAAATGAAGTTATTATCGTTATCGACTAGAGCTTGTTACTTCTTAAGAGACCGCCGGCACCAAGCGAGTTGTCGTGTGTGTTGTTTTAAAGTTCAAAACGGCCATTTAGAGCACACTCTATAATTAAGTAAATTTATTTATGAGAACATTTATTTGTGCCTGCCTAATGAATGCCAAGACGCTCAAATTAGCATATATTAGCTGAGCTCAACTACCACCGACCATCTAATCGACATGCACACCTAGCCGAAATTGCATTCGACTCCATTTCGCCAATTAACTGCCATCAAAGTGGCCAAGCACTAATTCTAGCCCTCATCTGTCATATTAGTCTTCAGATTTATTTGACTCGAACGACAACAACCAGACACAAAAGACACTTTGTTGCCAACTGCAGAGTGTTTGTACGGCTCAACAACATCTATTGATTGGTGTCACTCTCAGGCACTCACATATAATAACTACAAATACCTTCTAGAGTCCGCCACAAGTAGAACAAATGCTCTCAGTTAGTGGATTCATAATTGAGAATGGTGTAGATTGTTGAACGCTGGTTGGTCATGTTGTTGGAGTAGTTGGAGTTAGTTAATATTCAAAAGGACTGATCATAAGGTCTGCCAGCAATTTGCCATTCATACCTGATGGAAGGAATCGAATTAAATGTGATTAGTGCAATTAAAAGCCATTTGGTCACTCTCGCCTTAGCCGAGGGATCACTGTTGCAATGGTTGGCATCGAATCCAGTCCGTCACTAGCAATCACATTCGCTCTCAGCATCACCCTCGATAGGTACGAGCTATTTGCAGTGAAGCCTATAATTAAATGCTAATGAGTGTCGAATAGACAACACTCGCTACACTCGCAGCACTCCACGCGCATTGCCATATTCCCAATGAACGATTGTGCAGAATGCAGTCAGCCAGGGAACATGTGCACAGGCCAAATTGAGCTATTAACCATTTGTCTCGGAAAGTACTCGCCAAACTGTGGCCATTGCCTCGCTCAGTGCATTTAGTGCTGCCATGTAACCAAATTGAGCAAGTGCCGTTCGGCCAGTAATGGGACTCGTTCTCTTAATAAAGTCATCAAGACTAGTGTTCACTTTAGTCAAGTGGTCGGGAGAAAGCTCGCCAGAAATTATCGCAAGAAACCAGGTGAGACACAAGCAACAAGCCTAATTGCGATGGCCATCTCTCTGGATTATTTCCACTACGAATGAACACTAGTGCCATTGCACGCACTGACCAACCATTGCAATTATGCTTTCATGTCCTCTCCACATTTGCATTCATTCAAATTCGATTGTTCAACAATGGTTCCCAATGAAGGGTAGACCCTTGTTTGCTCATTCCAGTGGATGCGCAGTGTCCACTGAAGCAAAGCTGCCTGGCACAGAGCCACCCAACAAACAGGTGCTTTGCTTGGTGACTTATGCAAATGCATGGAGAAGAGCTTCATTTGGCGATTGTCTATCCTGAAACACAGTTATTCGCTTTGAGTGGCGATAATAGAGTGATTATGGAGCGCGCATGGCTCCATTAATTGATTAATTACGACCGCACTGGGCAAGTTTGGTCGTGAGGCACGCACTGGCGCACTCGTAACATGATCATCTCGATGGCAAATGGTCGATCAGATAACAATGCTAGTTGTTGAAAGCTGATTGCCATCCTGAAGATAACGCTTAATTAGCGAGTTATCGAGCAACAAATAGTGCTCACTGCCTAACGACGACCTTAAGGCACGACTGTTGCCACTGGCCCACTAGGTCATATTTTATTGGCAATTAATTATGCTTGTCACTTGGCGATGGCTTGTTTGTGGCCACCTTTACAACATGGAACATTCATTGATAATTCACTCAATGGCCATAGGAGCACTTGAGCTGTATAGTATATCACGTGTCATTTCAATGGCCTATTGCTAACAATTGAAACTTAATTTTCTTAAATTGCAATTACACTCATAATTAGCTGACATTGTACAAATGTCTCAATTCTGACACAATAAGAAAAATATTGGTCCAATTGTGCAATGTTTCATACATACATGGATCGAATCGGTGTGCCTTGCACTTTGCCACAATGGAAACATTCACTAATCCGGAAATGCATTCAATGTGAGATGTGTAAATGTGGCTGTAGTTTACCTTGTTTTCTATCAAACCAGCCATCCAATCGATGGCAACACATTGAAAGCAAGTGCTAACGTACAAAGAATCACTTTCAGGCAGTATGCCATCGTTCTACAGCAGTCTGGCCAACTATGGCAGCCTAAGTCAATCGAAGCAAGGTCTGTCCGCTCACCGTCCCCTGCTCGACTTCCACAACTTTTTCACCTCTCGTTCCTCATATTTAACTGGTAAGTGGCATATTTTTGTTCATTATAATTCGGTGTGCAGTCGGATCAAGGCCAAATGAGTTGCATTTAATGTGAATGGAATAAAGTTTGCAATCGTAATGTTCACTTGTCAATCGATTATGGTGGCTAATTAGTTTGTGTTATGATAACAAGCCAAACAGTAGTCCGTTTAGTGTGGGCGCATTCAAGTGACCACACTGCAAGTGACATGCGAACGCTCGCCACAGAGATCGCTCTAAGCCAAAGCAAACAATCGCACATTGGGCCATTTCGAATGGAGTGACTTTTCCCCGCCGCTAACCGCTCAAGCTCGTAACGGTCAAATGCAGACTTGCCTCTGCCAACAAGACCGCAAGCAGTGCCACTGGGCCATTGTCATTCAAATGAGCTAATCTGTTCAATTAAACTCTAATTAATTCGAACTCACGGGGAGTCGCACCAACTTGCTACTTTATAAGTGCAACTATGTTTATGTTAGTCTTTTCAATCTATTTGCAATTGCACTTTGTCACTTCGAATTGGGCAACTGTCAACACGAACAACAACAAGTAACGCTTTCACACCACTTTTATTGTGTGAACAAATCGTCTGTTGGTTCATTGACAATGAAATGTCGCATTTGTGCAAACAAACTGCAATTTCAATTAGTGGCAATGGACAAGCATTTTGGTTTGTTTGCAAAGAGAGTTTCGATCGAACCAATTAGGTTGAAGACCTGAGCCAAGATGCTTCCAACAAAAAGTCCGTCATCAATTCATAGGACAGCACACCAATGGACACAACTGCACTATTTGTAGTCATTACCCCGCATCCCGCTTGGCACAACTCACTATTACAGGTTTTAGTGACACTTTGCCCCTATGGTGAAGACTTCAATCGAAAGCTCTCATGGTTGCAAGAATTTATTTCTCTCAGGACAACCGTTATACACCTAAATAGTATTACCTAAAGATTATCACCGTCTCGTTAGCTCAATCAATGTGAGCAATTGTTGAGTCAATTAGTTTAATTACGCGTCGGTCTATTTCCATTAGGTCAATTAGGCTTGTCAAATGAAAGGCCCAATTAGGCAGACGAGTAACATAATACTGGCATTAGGACCGATAAGGGTCGTTTATGACCAGTGTGACGGTGGTCATCTATCAAGCAAACAATCAAGTGCGATGGCTGTTTGTTTAGTGAAATCAATTAGTGCGCAATTGAATCGTTTGCCTTGATGGCGAATGGTCTCAATTAGCTGGCCAATCAATTAGAAGTGATTGTTACCTTGTCTGTTGCAGCGCCAAATGGCAACTCGAGCTCACCGTCGACACCGGCCACCTCGGTACCTCCGCCGCCAATGCTGAACACGGTCTCGAGCACGACTTCCACTGGCTTGGCCGTGTCTGCAAATCAAGCAGCAAATGGGCTTCCATCCTCGAATCAATCATCCGCTCTAAGGCCTCTTGCAGGCTTGCCTTTTGCTGCAGGCTTTCCCTGGGCTGCACGAGGCAAGCCACGACGTGGAATGATGCGTCGGGCTGTCTTCTCCGACGCTCAACGACAAGGCCTCGAGAAACGATTCCAACTGCAGAAGTACATCAGCAAGCCCGACCGAAAGAAGCTCGCCGAGAAGCTAGGCTTAAAAGACTCTCAAGTAAGTGTGCACTGCTAGTGGCTCAATTAGTGAGTCTTAATTAATTCGGCAAATTGTCAGCTCGCCAGCACAATTGGGAACAAGTGGCACCCAATAGAATAGATAGGAGTGCTCGAATGAGCCAAGCGGCAACAGCAGCCACTTGCCTAGGCCTTTATTGATGTGACAACATCTGGTGCGGATGGATCAGTGCGTGCTGGCAACACTCTAATCGGAGTGCGGCATCACATGGAGACATCGAACGGCATCGAGTGATCGAGTCATCCAACCATCTATCCAGCCATGGCACCGAATCGTTTATTTATAAGTGCCACATTTGAATGCCATACATTGATGTGCATCATCAGTGCCATTATCAGCTGCACCAATGCAGAGAATACAGCTTGCCCGATGATTACGATCACCATTGGCACCATTATTAATATAATATGGCCGCCTTTATTGGCATTGTTGCCTTTGTTGCTGTGAAATGCATATAAAACGTTATTACTGCCATTATTAAATACTAATCTGGCTGAACACAACTTGTCCTCGCCTATATTGCACTTGCACACTCGGATTCGTCTTTAAATTCAAATTACGTGCAACACATGTAGCAATAAAGCCACCGAGGCCATTGTGAGACGAATGAGATGAATACTACCGATTGGCAATTGTCATCCAATTGGCCGATTGTTCAGACATTAGCTTCTCCGTGGCATCTCATCTCAACTGAAATGTCTCAATTGGAGCCACAGGCAAATGAGCCACTGACCAGCAGTGCAATCAATCACAATTAGCATCGTTTATGCCAAACATTCGATTTGGCGTTGAGATTTTAATTAAGACAAATGGCACTTTGATTGCACCAGCAATGCATACTCGATCTAGTGGTTGCTTTCTGGTGCAGAGCATCACCGCAATTTACAATCGGTGCTCCCAACAATTGTTCTCTCAGATCGAACCATCGCACTCGTTGTTCGGTGTAAATTGCAAAAGGATATCACTTAATCTCTTTTTAATAACTCAATTAGGTCCACTTTGGCCGCACCGAGTGGGGCCAATTGCGTCAGAGTCGAAATCGATTAGTGTGATAGCCATCAAACCATCAAATGCACATTCTTTGTCGATTTGAATTGTCCGTGGTCATGCTTGCCACATCAGCACATGTCCTGCATCTAAATTCAAATGCCAAGCAAACCTAGTAAAAGATGGCCCACAATGGCCGTTTGGTGAATAAATTAATTTGCTTTGTAACTCGAGCAGCCAGTGGCTAGTTGGGCCTCTGATTGGGTAACCAAAAGCGCAATCAAATATTTACTCCGTTCAGTGCCCACTGGACTGTTTAATGCTCTAAAGAGTACACTGCTCTCGGCAACATTTATTCGCCAATGAAAGCGCTAATTGTGGCAGTAAGCAAGCAAGAATTGCCACTTTTGGTGCGATCAATTAATTCAGCTGCTGTACTGGCCAATGGTCATTGATCAAAGTGCACATCTCACTAGCCAATGGCCACATCTGCCGCCATAAGTGCCTTCATCGGATGATCACTTTGCTTTAGTTTGGCATGCTTCTGGCCGCACTGGACACAAGCAAAAGTGTTCTCTCACCGATCACTTCAGTACAGCGTCGCTTTACATTGTCAGACGAGCTAATGGTCGATCCAGCAAGTCGGCCAAGTTGTCAAACAAGTCAACCAACGAATAATTTACTTCTTTGATAGGTTAAAATTTGGTTTCAAAACCGTCGAATGAAATGGCGTAACTCGAAAGAACGAGAATTACTTTCGACCGGTGGAACGAGAGAGCAAACATTACCAACCAAGAACAATCCAAATCCAGGTAAAGGACATCAGTGAACAAACTGGCATTAACCTCAACCATCTGTCTATTGTGCAGATCTCAGTGACCCAGTCTCTACCAAAGCCTCAGCCAACAACATCTACAGCCGAGTTGGTCTCTTTACCTCGCCCTCTGCCAAGTCCTCCAAAGCGACATCACCCAACAGTAAGAACTCGTCTCCAACGGCAGCATTAGCAGTGACAGACAAGCCGTACCGATCGAGTAACTCAGTCTGTGATAGCAACAAGAAAGGCCAATTGTTCTACCTGGAGAGTTACGCCAATCAGCACCTAGACTCGGACCTCAAACTACGAACCAAAAAGAATACCACCCAAGACAGGGAACCCTACTCAAAGGACGACGGCCTCAACGAATCCGAATCGGACGAGAGTAGCGCTGAGGAGAACGAATTCGAGGTAGACGAAGAAGATGAACACAGCGAGACCGAAATCAAAGTGGAGGATGATTGATCGCAACAGGAGGAGATGCGATCGGCCGCTAATTGGCTAATTGACTGGATACATTCATGCTGAACAGAGTGAAGCGAGTTCATCGGGCATGATCAAGTATTTCGAAGTGACCAATCGACATATCGACATAGTCATACATCGGTCCATTTCATGTTTCATAGTGAAACGCTTGTAATATGATCTACGATTAGTCATTAATAATTAATATTCCACAGCACCTCGAGTAGGGAACACAGTTGAAGTGAATCGATAATCGATTTGTGCACCGAAACAGCACTCATTAGCATATGGGCTGAGGCACTCCACGGCGAGCTACCTGAGCTCGGTGCCGTTTGTAGAGGGCAGTTCATGTGAGACATAACTTGACACTTGTCGGTCGTCCATTGCTGTACATAATATATAATAAATCGAATGCTTCTGCATCATCAATGGGTCATCATTGTCCAGTAGTGCACTTGATCGCTTTAATTATGGCAATGGTGGAGCAGTGATGCTTGCCCAGCCGAGTTGGTTTAGTTTACAATGGAGATTAATTGTGTACCGCACCAAACTGAGTGGCTCAGTTAATCGGCACCACGGTGGCAGCCAAATGGACTCACATGGCTCGCTTGCTTGGTAACAGCTGTTGGAGGACTCGATTATGGCTCACTAGTGCGGCCACATTACATTCGAGCCAATCGAGCCAGCATAGCACCCGACCAGTCGCAGCAGCAGTCTTGGTCGCGGTTCGAAATATTAAAATGCAACTGTTTGCACTGCCACACCAGGCTCAATTGAGACTGTTAATTTGCTCTGCTCTGCTGGCAAGCCATCAACATTAACACTTTACAGGCCAAAGTGCACCTTTGCCAGGCCGAGATGGCCTTCCCCAGTGGTAATTACAACTATTGAACGGCACAAAGTAATTTAATTAAGTCAATTAAATCACTTCCGAGCATGAATGTTTATATTCATAAATTGTGATCTGTCACCAACAAAGCGGTTGTAGTTCGGCGGAATTTTGTACTATGCGGTGCACTATGGCTCATGAGCGTGATCACCGTGGTGGGCAGACCGAGTGGAAGGTGACCATCTCGAGTGCGTTATTGGTCGGCTGTACTGTAGCACTCCCAGTCTGGACATATCGCCTAATGTGACTGTTATTAATGGATTCTTAAAGAGCGTTACGTGCGCACACGTTTCAGGCTAATTTGAATCGATCCCGGAAAGGGTTTGTGGTGGCGAGCACGAGTACCAAATGGCAATTGAATCGATTCAATTTGGCTTCACGCAAATTCAAATTAAATTCAAATCAACTACAGCCAGTCGGTTGCACTTGCAACCGTGCAGAGCCGTTCTCAAGCAAGCCGGCCAACTCACCCCTTCGATGGTAACTCGACTGCTTGTGGAACAGTCTGACTCAGAATCTGAGTCGCTTTGCCAAGAGAATTCGCTTGCCACTGCCAACATTTAATTATACATTTCCGTGTGGCCCTATCGGTCCCTATGTCTGCCAACGGCAGTTCACTAAACGCTTTGGCCCTTTAAATTTATTAATATTCTGATAATTTAATATAGTAATATATTAATAATCAGTTCGTTGTGGTGTGCAATCTCGACGATTGATTAAAATGATTGCAAGCAACACATGTAAATATTAATAATAAAATATAATAATATATCACCCCAATATGGACTCGATCATCATGATGGCCAAAGCAATCAACATAATAACGCCATTGCTTTTTATAATGCAAATGTTCGTCTTTGTCCACAAGCAATGGTTGCACTAATCATATGCTAATTAAAATCGCATAAAATGGAGCTTTATTAAATTTGCATATTAATCTGGTGCGAAGATGATGATCGATTCAAACTACATTGAGTAATTGTTAACTCGTCAAGTGAATGACAACGATCAACATTGTAAGCACAACCAAGTCCAGCTAAAACGCTTCTTCAAGGAGCGACTTCAATTGGCCATTTCGATTGTTGAATCAATTAGCTATCGGCGATCGGAACTGTACTGGATCGTTAGTGTGGACTGATCAATCTGCTGCACAGAAGGACAGTATCATTAGCGCCATTATTGGCCAATTGTCACTCACCACGCGGCACACCATTGCAATCAGTTGAAAGATTAAACAAGCAAATCATTTGTCCATTAGTCGTTGGACAATTATGATCGCCACTAACTGCACAATAGCACCATCATTGTCGTGACCAATCATATCATTGAATCAAATGGAACCATTTGGCTGACAAAGTGTGAAGTAGGCAGCGAGCCCAAGAGGACAAATTGACTCTGGCAAGTGAAGTGCCTCGGCAAGGAACAAGGCAATAGGAAAAGTCAATAAATGCAGACAAGCTTGCCTTTATTGATTGGTCCATGTTCGCTGCATGTGTGCAGCTCAATAATGGCGCCAATAATGGCAATAATCGAGTAATACCGAGCAATGGCGAACAGTGTCGGCCATGGTGGGACCAATGCTCGACATGCTGCCACTGCCACTTGGCTACACGGCAACCAACCAACCAGCGGCCGTGCTTTGTTTGGCCGACTGCCACTGTGGGCTCAATTATGATCGCCATTAATAGCTGCACTATTGGTTGATAAATTATTGCAAATAACTGCAATAGTGCTGCTAACATTGCTAGGACAAGGCACCGAATGGAAAATAAATGCTAAACGTGGACCAATTTATTCGCAGCCAACTGACCGTCATCTTGTAATTCATATGGCACATCGCCATTAGGACCAGTGCTAATAGCAGTACTGACGGCAGAGCAATCGAAAGTGATACACCGAGTAAGTGGCCAAGTGAGCACCGAACAGTGAACGCCGAGCAGGCACAATGAGCAACTCATACAAACATACTGCACATACATGACAAGAGCAAATTCAATCAACTCGGCCCAAAGTGGCGCTGCCCGAGCGCTAAATGGGAGCTTTTCAAAAACTTTTATACCTGTCAGAAGCACATGACGCGATTATTGTAAAAAACAAATATATTTATACAGACAGACCGTCAGTCCACGACCAGACTGTCGCTCCACCAAGTACCCAAAAGTTACATTGAGAAGTATTGCAAATAATTGCCCAAGACAATAAGACACAGGCGATTGTCGTAACGAGGTTGCCTGCCACTGGCCATTGGCCAATGTTCATCTGGCCACTTCACAAACCAACCGTGCCAGAGGATCAGAGACTGGTCCTCGGCCAATTTGAACAAACGGCAATTGGCACAAAACGACTAGAAGGTCAGTGTAGTGATATCTATCAAAATGACATTTTAATGGCGAGATGTAAATTCGAACACAAATAGAAATGTTATTACTTTCCAACAAGAGCTGTTCAAGTTCTAGAGCGACATGTGTTTCCGACAATAGGAATTTAATTTTTTAATTTAAAAATCATTTAAATTCACTCGCAGACCACCAAGCAGAAGGTCATGGTGGCAAGACAAGCCGAACACGGCCAAAGCGGCACCATTGTATGGTAATGCTAATGCACTGTTTTTGCGTCTCAACTCGATATTTAAATGACGAATCGACAAAACGAACCAACTTGCTTTCCACTGAATGTCTCCATCAGAGCACGTTGCTCTAGCAATTCGGAAAAGTTTGCACTGATCGATCTATCGAATAGCATTCTAATTGGACCAATTCAATTAAACCGACGACACACTCAATTGGCTTGTAAATATTGCCTGTCAAGTACTAAATTAGCTACCCACAAAGTGTCGGTCCTAACGTGGAGCTAACGTGAAAAGATAAATGCTCATCGAGTAAAGTGAATCTGTCATTGGCAGACCATGGCTGCCATTGAAAGAAATATTAACAGACGGCAAGAGACGGCAACAGAGGACTGTTGCCAAAGTGGCACCGCACAACTGCCCCGTCTGGTGATTAGCATTGTGGCAAGCAAAACAGCAATCCGCACTCGAGTCAACATCACTCTGGCTGGGCGCACTTCACTTCCAGACAGTGAACAAATCATCGCAAAATAATTCAAAAGTTGATACATTGATGCAGATAGAGTAACCAAATAGTTCGTTTCATCGAATCCAAATTAATGAATAATGCTTGACAAAGTTGTGTACATAAGTTCAGTTCTTTGGTAGAACTTGGGATCTGCTAGATTAAATAATTCGATTAGAGAACAACTCGGCCCATATTTCCAAAATAAAAACAAAGTCAACTCAGAGGGAATGCTCAATTGACTGTGTCTTGCAAGCAAAGTTAAAGTCCATTGCCAGCGCAAATGTCCGCCGATGAATTGGGTGGAGGCAGTTCGAGTAGCATTCGCATAACCGAGGATTTCAAGCACAATTCCATTGTGGGCTACAATTATCGCATCATCAAACGACTTGGCTCAGGTAAGTACTGAACTAAATGTATTAAAGTAACTAGACTTTAAAGTTTTAATAACATTTTTAATAACATTTTCCATAGGCTCCTTTGGAGACATCTACACGGGAGAACATCTCGAAACCAAAAACAGAGTCGCGATCAAACTCGAGAATGCCGCTGACCGATCGGCTCAGCTCTTCAACGAGCAAAAGTTCTACAAGATGATCGGACAAGAAACGGGATTCCCGACCATATACTGGTTCGGCCAGTGGGAACGCTACAATGTGATCATCATGGATTTACTTGGCAAAAACTTGGAAGACGTCTTCGAATTGTGCGAGCACAATTTTTCGCTCAAGACTATTATTCAGACGGCCATTCAGCTGCTTACTCGCTTTCAGTACTTGCATGACAAAAAGTAAGTGACAGTTATTGAGCCACTGATGTTTCAACTATTTTCCTAGGATCGCTTATCGCGACGTCAAGCCCGAGAACTTTCTGCTCGGTCGAGTTGGCAATTCCAACTGCAACACGATTCACGTGGTCGACTTTGGCTTGTCCAAGGAGTACATTGATCCAGTTACCAACCGACACATTCCGTACCGTGAAGGCAAAAGCCTTACTGGAACTGCTCGTTACATGAGCATTAATGCCCATGTTGGCATCGAGCAATCTCGACGCGATGACCTAGAAGCTCTTGGTCATCTCTTTGTGTACTTCCTGCGAAAAGGCAAATTGCCCTGGTCAGGCCTGAAGGCGCCGACTCTCAAGGAGCGGTACAAGAAGATTGGAGAGGTCAAGCAAAAGATGCCTGTTGAGGAGCTCTGTGAAGGGTTCCCGAAAGAATTCGCCAACTACCTCACCTACACCAGAAGCCTGCAGTTCGACCAAGAGCCCAAATACGAGGAGATAAAAAATAGCTTCATTAATTTATTCAAACAGGAACAGTTCAAAGATGATAACAAGTATGACTGGGACCAAAAGCTTGAATAGATGGCATGTCAATTGTAAAGACAATAAATGAATTCGTTCATTTAGGCAATTTTGTAACTAATAAATTGTCTTTAACCTAAACCTAATTAAATTTGTCCTTCAGTTTGTTCTTGTAAACAATAGGCAAAATGCTTATAATGGCAAATAGAATCAAAAACAATACTGACTTATATGATATGATTGCATCAGAGGAAGAAGCAAGTTCATGCAATGTTGTGCCTGCATGAATAGCAAGAAAGGATGGAGGCGCAACTCCAAGAAACGTTCCAATAAAAAAAGGCTTTAAGGGAACGTTCACAATTGGCGATGTTATATTTATAAACCAATTAGGTAGAAATGGAGTAATGCGCAGAAATATGATGTAATTCAGCAAATGATCTTGGTGTTGACCAATTTGGTTAGACCATTGAGCAGCTCTCTCGGGCCAGTACTTTAATATAAACGGGCGGCCCAAAAGCATCGAAAGTAAGTAACAGATAGAAGCACCAATTGCCGAGCACTATATTATTCAAAAATTAATTTAATCAATAAAAAAATAAAGCTATATTTACCAAACAAACGACGAAAAGGGCGAGAACAAATGGGAACAGAAAGCCCGATAGCACACTAAGAAATATCGAGCCAGGGATCGCGAAAGATTGAAGACTTAATAATAAAAATAAAAGCATTAAGATTTAATAATATTAATAATAACAAAAACTTACAAGATATAAGTAATGATAAAGCCAAAAAGAACCACAACAAAGTAACGATCTTTGTAGTGTGATAAAACATTTCCAAGTTGTTTGGCATCATCAATCGATTTGGGCAATTTAAAGTGTTCTTTCTCCTCCCTGGTAATTAAAAATAATTAAATTGATTAATGCAAAGATTTATAGACAGGACTTACGGTTCAAGATTTGGAAAGTTAAAGTAAACAAAAGCAAGACAAATAATAGAACCAAACAAAATTAGAAGAAGCAATAAAGCAGCATTCCGCAATGAATGTGTCCGAACTTCGACTTGATTAGACTCATTCATCTTGTCTTTGGTTGAATAGTTCAAAGTATCCATCGAGAAATTATCATAAAAAGACTAAGACTAGAAAGAATCGAGAAACAATTACATCAACTAAAGCTATAAGTTGACATTTCGTAATGTTTTGACTTGGCAACCAGCATAGTCACTAAACAGACGCAGCAAGTGAATTGGTCACAATAGTCATTTCTATTTACACTCAACAGAAATGTAACATTTCAAACCATTTGAATCAAATGCCGCAATTTCAAATAAGTCAAAAATTACCTTTATACCTGAAATTAATTTAATTGAAACAAAAAGTAAACTTTAGTAAAATGCATTTTATTAAAACGATATAAAAACCGAGAGAAATCTATGAATTACGCCTTAACATTTCATTGATGTTCTGCTCCAGACAAGAAAGCATCTTAATTGAGTTATTCAATCTTTCTTCAGATTCATCCTAAAATACTAATGAGTATTATCATTATAAAAACATTAATTTAAATAACCTTTAATGAGCGAACATCGATGTGTACCAAAATAGTGGCCAATTCAGAACATTCCGTGTATTCATTATTTAATCGAATGCTTCGAAAACCTAAAATATATGCCAGATAACAAACATATAACATACATAATTTAAAATGTTTAAAAGATCAATACCTTGTCTGATGCACGAAATTGGATATGTTGCTTGACCCACAAAACTACTCTCATCAAATGTATCGCGATGATAAACCACAAAACGGATTAAACAAAGCTCAGGATAAGTGATGTGAAAGACGAACTTTTCATTAGACCATGATGGACAAAGGCCATTGTCATCTCGAAGAATAATCACAAATTAACAGACATTGAAGCAACATTGTATAACTTACAAACAATTT
The DNA here is from genome assembly GCA_023373905.1 of Rhizoglyphus robini. Classification (NCBI taxonomy): domain Eukaryota; kingdom Metazoa; phylum Arthropoda; class Arachnida; order Sarcoptiformes; family Acaridae; genus Rhizoglyphus; species Rhizoglyphus robini. The sequence continues at coordinate 2,490,474 of JAKIJQ010000007.1, read as the reverse complement.
TGGTGAGATACTTTTTTGAATCAAACGTTGTTCCGATGACTTCAACTTCGACCGATGGACTTAGAATGCCTTTAATGTTTTTCTTTAAGTTCTTGGCACAAACAGGCTAATAAAGAATCCATTGACAATTGTGAAATGAAACCAAATTGCAACAAGACACTAACCTTAACGGTAAGGACAATAGGCGAAAAAGGTTCTAAATTAGTGGGCTTCACAAAAGGGTCAAAATGTTCACTTTGCATATATTCAGGCATAAGAACATAGCCACAATTTCCATTTTGTCTAAATTTAGCATGATTTAGTTGCATTGGCTTGTCTTTGGTTTGATAGTTCAAAGCAACCATCTGATTGGCGCAATTCCACATGGGCATGGGATCGTAATTGGAAGAATAGATTCTAGAGCCTTCTGGATAAATTCTAATCAATTGTTGTTCGGAAAAATGTAATATTTTCTTGTATTGAATAGAATCCAGGTATCGAAGTATCTTAGACTCACGAAACGAGCACATTTCACGGAAATTAGTACGTCCTATAAAACAAGAGTTATTAAAGTGACTGAACACTAGAAAGAAACACTTACTACCACTGTAAGAAACAGCAATGCAATATACCACCAATCGGTTCAGTTCGGGTGCCACCTTGATGCTTGACTGCTTGCTATTACTGTGATTCTAAATCAAAACAATCGTTGAACAAAATTTAAACCAAAATCAACAGCAATTACCATGTTTCTATTTGAGTTAATCACTTCTTTAATTTTGTAAACCCATTCTTTTTGCTCTTCTTCGGTGGATGCTTTCAAATTGAAAACACCAATCTTAAAGGTATTTTCTTGTCCAAACGAAACCGAAATGTATTCGTTGTCAAGATCTATAGATTTCGGTTCAATGTCGTCATTCTGAAAATATTTTTGATGATTTACAAAAATTTATCACTATTAATTTACCTGTTCGGTATCATCATCAATGATCTCTTCGACAAAGTTGGAAGGAAAGAAACCTCCTTGTTGTTGACCAAGATCACCTTTCCACCATCCATCGTCGAACTTGACTATATTTCTTATAATGTCACCAACTCGAAGCGTAAGTTCGTTAAGCTCTTTAGCGTTGTAATAATAACGAACAATCGCTTTTGCTTCGCTTGGGATTGAATTGGGCTCCATGTATGCAGACTGTGAGTCACCAGCAGGTTCCTAAAATGAACTATTACGTCTGTGGTACGCAAACAATTGCCTTACTCCACCAAGAATTCGAACGCAGTCTTTTGTAGCAGGAAATTTGAGATTTATCTTTCTAATAAACATAAATAATTAGTCTGGCTATGGCAAAAGCAAGTATCGAGACTCAGTCTACGGATAGTTTCAAATTTAAAACCTATATAAAGCCAAACAAGACTTACTTATAAAGTGGATTTTTTTCATAAAACTCGATCAATTCAGTAAGACTGGCAAATTCTTCATTGCCAATGGTATAAAGTCTACCTTCTCTCTTGATGCGGCAATGTTTTATTTTGTTGTCAGCTCTAGAAAAAATATTAATATACGTAGAGTCAAAGTTAAACGGTCAAGCATTTCTATCAATCATACCTGAACGAGATGGAAAACTGATTTTCTTCCTTTTCGCTTGGTCTCACAAGGAAAGCACCTTCATGTCTGAGTCTATTAAGAATGTCTTCTGCACATGTTCGACTAAGTTCTTTATAAAACCAAGGCTTGTCCTCGTGCGTATTCGCAGGAAGTGCTGGATTTTTTAAGTACAGTTCTTGGAATTTTTCGCTTTTGAGTGGATGTGTTCGGTAATGATCGATCAATTCAAACAAAGTACTGAAACCGTTCAAATCGTTCAATCGATATGTCTTCATGCCATTTGAAGAATATGATAGCTTGATTCGACTGTGATGAACATTGTTGCCTTGTAAAAAAGAAAGAGTATAATTGGGTCGTTGAGTTTCACTTTCTCGCACCAAGAAGGTGCCATCTCCCAAGCGGGAGTGTTTGTAAAGAATGCTTTCCGCGTCTGACCGTTTCAGACTCCCATGAAACCAAGTTTCACCGTAATGAAGTTCATTGCTTGCAGAATCTTTGTACGATGCATAATAATTTGGTTTTTTATCAACTTGCCCATAAGAAGTCTGATTCTCTTCATCTTCGTCTTCTTCGATGACATCTTCGTCGTCACTTTTCTGTGAAATATAATTCAATTTGCGAGAAGTCAGAATGACTAAGTATTTTTTCCATTTCTGAATTTATCAAATAAATGCAATTAAAAAAATAAAACACGTATACGAACACACAAACCTCATCCGAAGGATCATAAATGAGAAGATCACCGGCTTTGACTGAATTGCTCAATTCACAATCGACTTCTTTTTCATTATTCTCTTTACGACTATTCGACTTGAAACTTTCAGGCAATTTTTGCGAAACATCTGTGTTGAGTTTAATCTTTTTGTGCTAATAAACAAAAACAAAAATCAATTTAATTAAAACAAAAAAAATTATACACACTTTGATAATGATTTTATGCTTGAGTTGTTCTGGAGAAGGCAAAAGAATCTCGCTTTTATCAATTTGTTCTTTCAACAACAAATCTAAAAGAAATAAGAATATAGCTAACACAATTATATAAACAAATTGTATACCTCCAAGAGTATCTTCTAAACAAGTAGCCATAAATTTTTGCTGTTTTACACTGCAATGATTTTCAATAGACAAAATAACGGGATAGTCAGAAGTGGCAAAAGCATTTTCTTTAATGCAATTGACAACATCGACAAATTGAATTCGTGTGGTTAATGTACGACCATGATAAATCAAAGGCTTCCCATCAGGACCGTCCCAACAATCCACTATAATTGCAAATGGTTAGCAGTCATATTTGTGAATGATCGAAATAATTGGCAAACTCACGTTCCACACAGCGACAGCCACTGCGAAGACAACGAATATAACACTCAACAGACGATTCACTTTTGAATTGATCACCAGTTAGATAAGTGTTGTGAGATGATGCTATCCAGTAACGGTTCAACGGTTGAGTCATATCTTCAGACACCTTACTGCAAGCTTCGTCCCAAATACAATTTTCCTTTGAAAATATGAAATCAATAAATTCGGAGGTGGTAAAAAATGGTATGGTTTCATAGTGACGCATTGAGTCAAGGGAATTCCTCAAAATAATATCACTGATTTCGTCAGAATTTAGTTGCGATTTTTGTTCATCATGAAAGAAGCTTTGAAGTTCTTCAATTTTAATTTTTGAGTTTTTTGAGTATTTCTGAAATGTTAATTCTAACTCCGAATGCTGAAAGCCAGTCAATCTATTATAGAAGGTAACGAAGCCATCATAGTCAAGGTAGCGAGTAAATGTGCGATCCACTTCGTAAAATAGTCGTTTCAGTTGTTCGGTAGACTGTTTAAAGTGATGCTTGGTAATAAAGTGTTTCATGTCCTTCAGGTAAACTCTATAAGTTAAAAAATGAATTTAAAAATAACTTTTATTAAAAGACAGTTCAGAAAATTACACTTTACAATGGTCTCCTTGAGAAGACAATTCTTCAAATTCACGTTGAAGCATAATGTCTACCTGAGCTCTAAAAGGCGCCCAATTAGCAACCTGTTTAATGTAATAAAATCCCTCACTAAGTCTTTCGGGGCTAATAGTAAAATCTGAGAATAAAATAAATTAAGTCAATGTGGTATCCAAAAACTATTATACTTGCCTTTACATGCCAATTTGTGTAAGCAAAACTTCTTTCCATACAAAATCACAAACATCTTGTCGCCGGGTCTTATTTCCTTGATATCTCTAAAGTCAATGAAACCTTCGAACTCTTCATAGCCAGGCATTGGACGATACCACTCAATTCGACACATCTCCAAATGCAAACAAAATTTTTTTCGTTCAGTTTTTTTCGATTCAACCTTGCTTAATGCAAATCCATTGCATAAAGTTCGTATGACTTCATTTTTAGAACCAAAATCATCTCGCTGAAAGACATAATTCTTAAATATTGACTGCTGCATTTTTGCGTTATTGTATAAAGTGAAAACATCACACCGAGCTGTTTAAAAACTAATGGGAAGCAAGTAACACTTGAACAATTCATTTTTACATCAAAATCCCTGTTCAATGTCTTATCAATTTCCGATCTATCGATTTCCTGTGTGCCAACAAGTAGATTAATTCTGTGCAATCCTGCCATTGTGATCGACGATCATAATACACAGAGAATCTTATATATTATTAAACTCAAGTTAATAGCAAATATTTTCTCAACAGATTAGAGCAATCAAATTCTAAATAAACACGAAACATCCAAATTGGATTCCTAAAGAATGACTGCAGTCTGCCGTTGATAACTGGCATTTGAAACAACGATTTGTTTACAAACAGAAGACTATTTGGACTATAATTTGATTGGTAATGTCGAAATAGTGACAAATTGTAAACGACACTTGGCCAATTTGTGAATGTTGTCAACATTTGTCTTATGTAAGACTGATATCATACTTTCATTATGAGCAATAAAGCGATTGCCAGACAAGGTATGGGCTAATATAATGAATGTTCTTATATTTAATTCATATTTACAATTGATTAAGTTATGGCTTACACACAATCATCACAATTGCCCGAACCCGATATAGAATATGACGAAAATATTGTTAAAGAGATTCTCAACTCAGAAGTTGATCTTCGCACATATTCTGCCGATGTTGAGAAAACATTGGTTGAATTGGAAAATGACACCATTGCCGATTACATTAAAGAAGCAGATAATATTGCCGAATTGCATTCACAGATTACCGCTAGTGATCAAATTTTAGAAAGATTAGAGGGAATGCTTTGTGCCTTTCAAGCTGACCTCTCAAATATTTGTCAAGAAATTTTATCATTGCAAGAGTTGTCCGCTTCTTTGAATATTCGCTTGAAAAATAAACAAGCTATTCGAGTCGAGATGAGCGAGTTTATTGAGGACATCATCATTCCGGAATCAGTTATAAAACATATCGTGGAAACTCCTGTCAGTGAGAAGGAATTTATGGAGCAACTTTATATTCTTGATCATAAAATTTCATTTGTTAAGGTGAGTTTTAATTTCGCACATTTCCAATTAAATTAATTCTTTGAAAATCTTAGGAACAATCTTTTCGTGAAGCGAAATCATGTCTGGATGTTATGGAAATTTTAAATAACCTGAAATCAAAAGCTATATTTAAAATCAGAGAATATATTCTTAAGAAAATATATTCTTGCCGGAAACCTATGACAAATTATTCTATTGTTCAAAATGCATTAATGAAAAACAAATTTTTCTTTAAATTTCTTGCAACACATGAACGTGATATTGCAAGAGAAATTCAAAATGAATACATCGATACTATGAGCAAAGTGTATTACTCCTACTTCAAAGAATATATCAGCAAATTAACTAAATTGATTTACGATGATTTACCAGATAAAGATGATTTGATGGGTAATGATGAGTCGAACAAAAATAGAACTACTTCAATATTTACTTTGAAGCATAATACCATGAAGCATCGATCAAATGTTTTTGCTCTTGGAAATCGTGAATCGTTACTAAATGAAGATCTAGAATCTTCTTTGATAGTGCCCCATGTAGCAGTCAAAAGTGACGTAAAATATTCGTTAGAGAATATCTTCAGAAGCATTCAATTTGCTTTCTTGGACAATGCCTGTCGGGAATATTTGTTCGTTCATGAGTTTTTCATTGCCAATTCAAAATTATCGTTGGAACTTTTTAACTCTATCTATAACAAAACTCTTGGCTTGCTGAACAAAAATATCGATGATCAGTTCTTACAAAGTTTCGACGCAATAGCTTTGTTCACTTGCCTCCACGTAATCTATCGATATCGTATGATTGCTTTAAAACGAAACGTAGTTGTCCTTAATTCGTATTGGGAAAGGGTTGTGAAAACGGTTTGGCCTCAATTTGAGAAAGTATTTCTTTTGCACATCGAAAGTATTAAATTGTGCGACCTCACCAAGATGAATGCAATTGACACTCGGCCTCACTACATCACCCGAAGGTACGCAGAATTTTCCGCTGCCATCATGATTATCAACGACACCTTCCCCGATGAACGAGTATCTAACGTGCTCAATATTTTGCAGGTATATTTTATTTACTGTTTTTTATTATATTTTGTTTTAATATTTGTTTGTGTTTTGTTTGTAGAATGAAGTTGTCAATTTGATTTTGCGCATGTCGGCTCAGTTTCCTAAGCCAAGAGATCAATACATCTTTATAATAAATAATTACGATATTATTCTGGGCGTCTTACTTGAGCGTAAGAAAGAAGATTGCAATGAAGCCGAATCGATGCGAGAACAGTTGAACAAGAAGATTCTCGATTTTGTAGAAGAAATGCTCTATCCACATTTTGGTGCAATGATTTCTTTTGTTAAAGAATGTGATAGCCTTATTGAGCGAAACGATCACGAAACATTGAAGAAATACGAACTTAGAGTGGGAGATTTAATCCGTAATTTTAACTCTACTTGGCGTAAATCATTGGAACAAGTCTCTCGTGATATAATGGCATCTTTTACCAACTTCAAGAATGGTAACAACATTCAACAGATTGCTTTGACCCAATTCGTGCAATATTACCATAAGTTCCAGAAAATTGTTGGTAACTCTCCATTCAAGAATAATCCTCTCCGGAGCGAATTGATCAACATACATCAATTGATGGTGGAAGTAAAGAAGTATAAAAATAACTTTTAATTTACACATATTTATTAATTCTCCAATATGAATTTGCTTTTTAAACTTGTTGCCCATCTTTTCAAAAGAGCACTTGTGGTCAATGAGTAAGTCAATATTATTGAAATCATTGATTTATACATACATGTAGTTTTATATTACATGAGCAAATATAAATTAAATAAAAGAAAATATAATTTAATGATTATGACATGGAAATGTCGAGAAATCAGCACACTTAGAAAGGGTTTACCTCAGTGTCCATGATCTCTCGCTTGAAGGTCACCGCTTGAGTTTGCATGTCGTGTGTGGGAGTGGACATGGAGCCTGCACCAGGCGAGGATAAAACATTTTCCACTTCGGATAGCAATGAAGAGCCGTTGGTCAGGACCGAATCGAGAGTGTGGTTCATTGATTGAGCCTGCTGGCCCACCGAGAGTCCACTTGAAGATTGGCGATTATCGGTCGAGTCCTGTGACATGATGACATTCATCATTTGGGACACACTGCCCACGTTGCTCATGTTCGGGTCTGGAAAGGTTTGTCCTGGAGAGAGAAATGGTTTAGTATTATAAGTTTGTTAGTGCAGTGTAACAGGCTGTGCTCGGGAAAGGAAAGTTGGTTTCAATAAATTCAGTTTATTACATTCAGATGTAATTTGGAAATGACCAATTAAGTCTATTCTCAATAAAAAAAAGTATATAATGGTAAAGTAAGTAAACTATACAATGGTAGAGCATGCTAATGAAACCTGATAGATATGTACAATGTACATCGTACATGAATGGAAGTGACTTTTGTGAAAGTAATGAGTGAGATTGAGTGTGTGCAGAAAGGAAACAAGCGCAATAGATCATTTGGGTTACGTACTAGGGTAGGCACCTTGCCACAGTTGGTTGCGTTGCCATTGCAAGGGGTTGCTTGGTTGAGAGGGGGCCTGAGAAGTGGAGTTTATGTTCTGAGTGCTTCCACTGGCGCTAAGCAGCATTTCCTGAATGAGATTGTCGATCTTGGCTGTCCCCAAAGCTTTGGCAAATTGAATCTGTTCGATTAACTGCCAAGTGATGCTTTGCAGGGCCGGTAAAATGAGTAGAATTTCACCAAAACGTCCTCTAGAATCGTACTGGCGGTCATTGACGTAGTCTTCAAGACATACTTGGATCTGATGACGGACTGTCTTCACCTTGTTTGGGTCGTTCAAACCTTTGACCGCTTTGAGAAATGCAACTGTTAGCCAAAACAATTCTCAATCAAATTAGGGCTTACCTGGGTCGAAGAAGACAATCGCCTTAAGACAAGCAAATTCGTTATCATCGATATTTACATCCTTCATGACGGAAACTATTTCGTCAAGAATTCGACAGCCAATTCTGGTGATTTCCTGGTCAGGAGTTAATCTGGGAATGATGTGATCGTTTCCGAGTAGAAGCACATCCTTGAGCATTAAAGATCGTTTCGAAAGGCCAAGCATCAAATGCTCGCCAGCGTGAGCCTTCAACAAAGCCACTTGATCATCAATGGCCAGTTCGGTGAAGGCAGGAATGCATTTGGCCCACTCGACCAGAATTAATAATTGTTGCTTCATCGAATTGCCAATATCTTCGATGTTTGCAATCTTTTTTGATTGAAAATTGGTATCGCTTGGTTGTGGACAAATCTGAAAAAGTTCAATGAATTAGTTTGTTTACGTTGGAATACAGCACGCAAACTAAAGCATTGATAATTACCTTGCGAGAGCACATTTCTGCGCGCAGCAGAATGGCTAACGAGGTGCCCGAAGTATTGTTTGCATCTTCGTAACTTGGTCGACGGCACGTAATCCGGTCGCGTTCGTTCTGAACTGCTTCCTTGCGCATATCTGCTCGAAAGCATTTTCTCAGTCGACAATAGCGACATTGGTTCCTTTTGTCCTTGTCGATTACGCAGTTTCGATTGAATCGACAAGTATAAAGGTGGTTTTTGCGAACACTTCGTCGGAAGAAGCCCTACAAGAGTAACAGGTTGATGGCCTGTACACAAAATGAATTGTCAGACTTACCTTGCAACCATCGCAACTGAAGGCGCCATAGTGTTTGCCTGTGGCCCTGTCTCCACATATGGCACAGATCTGCGAGTTCTGAAGAGCGTTCGAATTGTTGCTCAGGCTATTTGGACTGCTGGTGGTGGTCAGGTTGCTGGTCCCGTTTACCGAGCTTGTGTTGAGCGAGTCACTAGTCGAGTCTACAAGACAAACATAAAGTGACAAGTTAGCGATCTGTCCTCACAAGTATATACAGTTGGCAGTGCTTTGTCCACTGGCGCTATCGCACTCTCACCAAACAAACAACGTCTGCCAGGTTGCTCGGTAAACATTAGCTCAACATCGCCTTTGTTCAAGCCCTACCGCGCACATCTGACCACTGATAAAGTGTTCCTTTTGTTTGCTAGTCCCGGTCAAGCCTGTTTGCTGCCAAGCGAACGATCAATCGGTTATGGCCGTATCTGTATCGTGTGCTTCAGACAACTTCATCTGAGTGAGTTTTGTTTTGCTGGCAAAATTGCGTCTCACATCGACCCTCTTCAAAGTGCTCTCTAATCACGCACCATTCTGCCCCGCACTAGTGCAATTGGTTTCGATGGCCAACGAGTTTCACTTTGGCAATCAACAATGAACGAGTAAAGGCAATTCGAGGTAATAGCAATTTGTTTTGACTACAAATGCAAAAGTCAATTAACCGCTCTGTGCGAATGAAAATACTCTGTGAGGGGTACTTTCAAAATGATGCATAACCGAGTTGGCAATAACGTTCGCAATGGAGCGAGAACTGAGCACTGGTCACGAAAGGTTTTGCCAGAGACGCTCATTCGATTAAGGCAAAACATTCACAACCGAGTCAATAAACGAAGCATCCCATTTTGGCTCGAGCAGTCTCTCTAACATTCCATTGGACATAGCAAGTCGAAACCTTTGATGTTGGCCTCATCGAGCGGCGGCTTACCTGTGTTGAGTGCACAAGCAGACCTTTCACAATCAAGAGGCGGGAAGGAGACAGGTTTGCTGACCGTCACGTCAAAATGCAAGGTAACAAACTCAGAATTGATCTGCCATCAAGTCGATCTATAGGTCTCAGTATGACCACTCGGTTATAGGCAACAAGCCGGGAATCACGTCAGTTGGACAGTTGCACAAGCAATTTGCATCACTTGTTGTGTCGTCACTTGTCACAATCACTCGTCTTATTCGTGGACATATGCCGATTGCCTCTGTATGGCCACTGAATGCGATACAAACAAGTGCGCAACATCCAGCACGATAATCAAGCAGAAGTCACAAGCAACTGACAGATAAGACTTTACTCGCAACCAGGCAATGTGACCGGCATGATGACAGATCCACCTTGGTGATGACAACATGGCAGTGAGGCATAGGTGAGCCTGGTGAGCGATCTGTGGCAGTGAGCCTACCTCTACCTAGAGCTCAGTTTCACAAAGTTCACCGCGCTAATTAAGTTGTTCATCATTTCGTTCAATGATCTAATCAATCGATATGTCGATAGTTGGAAGTGATAATAGCAATTAGAGTAAATAAACAGGCCTGCACACGAGCCAGCCCGAGCAGTGGTTGGTCGAGTTGCTCGGTTAGGGTCACTGGCGTGGAAGGACACTCGCCTAGCAACCATGGTGCATTATCGGGCACGGCCAAACTGGCCAAGTGGCGCTAAAGGCGATCGAAGCGAGCAAACAAAGCACAGCAGCAGCATCAACAAGCTTTGCATTTCATCTTGTGATGCGTTCAATTCGAATCAGCTCACTGCACCTATAAGTAACAATAAATAGATGTTCCACTCTAAAAATAGCCAACTCCACAGATTCGAACGTTGACGGCTACTAATGCAACCATGCCCGGTCGGTCTGTTATCCACCAAGACTAGATAGCGCGATCAAGCGTGCGCGTTTGTGTTGAGGCCTGCCTGGACTGGTAAGAGAGCACTGGTAAATATATTCTTTCGAATGCTATGAGCTGATAACTGGCCAAGATGTACATTCGACATCACTTGCTCTTTGATGCTGCCACTTGGCCGATCAAATGGCGGAATTTGCACATACACGATGGTCACCGAAAGGTGGCCACAGATAAGATGTCATCTAACAGTAATGTAAATAGAGAATATGCTACCATACCGATTTGCTCGTGTTTTGACTCGCTTTTGATCTTCTGGTGTAGTTTTTTGCTAAGCTTGGCAGTGACTGACAGAGTGGTCAAGTCTTTCTTGCCGGAGATGGACTCCAACTCGTTGGGCTCGCACTGAACCATTGGCTGAGAGTTCCAGTTGGTGGGGGCACTTTCTTCGGTTTGCATATTGTAGTAGGATCGGGCTGGTGGGTACTCTGAGGGAGACATGTACTCGGGAGAAGACTGCGACGACACGATAGTGTCTTCGTTGATCGACTCCATCGAGGTGTGCACTGACGGGTTGGAAACCCCCGAGAAGTCTAGGGGAACATTGCCCGGGAAGTGGCCCGTGGAATCTGGTAATTCGTGTTGCTGTGACCTGAACAGAAGAGAGGGAGGCATGTTGAAGTCGAGCGGGAAATAGTTGTACGATTGGATGGCATTGCTATTGTAGCTGCCGTTGCTCATTGGCGTGTACATGAACCGACAAGCAGGTGGCTGCGAATGTGTCAACATTTTGGCTGAGGGCTGGCACAAGACAGAGGAGACAATCGGTGGACGGGTACGGTGCAAATCAATCACTCACTCGAGTGTGTCCAAACAAGACAAACGATGTCTTCTTAAGTGCGCCTTATCACTGAGCAGACAATCCTGACCAATCACTCAATCCATCAAATGAACCGGGTTCGGTACCACACTTCAACGGATCGTGCTCCAGGCAGAATGGCACTTCACTGCAGATGTGCCTCACAATGCTCAACTGGGACTGTTCGCATCGTATGGCAATGCACTAGGATGTGGCACAACTGGGCACTGGCCAGTTAGGCTCTTCGTTTCAGTTTCGTACAACGCAACCAAAACAATCGACGGTCACTCTAGGGTCTAGGTAGACTGTCGTGTCTTATCGTGGGTCAGCTTTGATGCGAATAGGAAAAAATGGCCAACTGTGAATACATTTATATATTGCGGCCAGATGAGGATCGTACTGACGATGCTGCCACTTGTCTGTGCACTGATAAACACAAAGATGCAAAGAAGTGTGGCAATGAAGACGCTGTGGAGGTGGCAGTGCTGCACTGCTGATGCGCCCACTGATCAACGATGATCGCTAGTGTGCTTCGACACTGCCGCAATGATAATTGCAAGATTAGAGTTGCTGCTGCTGCTGCTCCTCTGACTTGAGCACTGTGAGCTTAGACCGACCAGTGGCGACCAGACCACTGAGCACTCGATCACTTGGTGCTAGTCCGTCTGTTGAGGATCACCGGGACAGTCGGCCAGAGTCAAAACTTGATACGGACTGCTGGGATTGTATTTGGGTCGATTTGAGGCTGTTCACTTAGCAGAGTGGCTCGGAAAAGTGCTTTGGCGCAATCGGCCAGAACCGAACCAAGGTGAACCGGACCACAAGTGAACACTATTAGTGTTACACTAAGCGAGTCGAAGTTGGCGCAACAGGTAAAGCTTGCTAGGCAGTTTTGTCGATCAGTTCGCGGGAAGATCGCATTCTTGCTTAGAGCGTCATCACTTATATTGCGGCACCAGCAGCGTATCACTTCGGCCGTGATGGTCGTAGACTGGTCGTCTTGCAAGCCAAACAATCGCTACCACAGTGCACTGGTAGGAACGAATCACCGCATGCAATTAAGCAATTAAGGCAAACAAGCATTTAGTCGATCGTAATGGTGGAGAAGACAAACGATATTGGATGGACTGACTGTGTTTGGATGCAACCGGTGCGAGCTGAGTTCGGTCCGGACAGACACTTGCCCGACCTGACTGCTCATTCGTTCAAGTTGATCGAGACGATTGGTCGAGGTGGGGCGAGATTCGAGAGAACGGCTGAAGGGTTGTGCTCCCACTGACGTTCTCACCTGCCCTGCTGCACTAGCTAACCATCTTACACAGCTTACACTCGACCATTGCTACGCCAGCTAAAGCCAGCGAAATCAACTTGTCCGAGCGAGCCTCGAGTGGGGAGAGTGCACGTTCGGAGGCAAGTCCCTGTGGACATTCGCTTGACCGTTTTGCGCCCACAGTCTTTTTCCGAGTGTTTGTCCACTGCTTAGGACCAACCAAGTGATAAGACACTTCGTTATCAACTTGGTGACTCAGTGACATTACGATTTAAGCTGTGCAAGTTGATTACAAAGCAAGGACACCGCGGAGAATGCTCTACTAGTTGACAAGACTGACAGAGGGGCCTAGTCAAGGAGTGGTGTGACCAGTGACAAACTACTTTGCCTCATGATAGCATCTAGGTGCTTGGAGGTATTGCATCAGAGCAGGCCATACTGATGATCGTAAATCGGGCAACACATGTCTGCTCGGAATCGATATAAATGAGGTTAGCTGTGTGGACAGAAGTGGTTGGGCTGGCACAGTGGCCATTATACTAACTGGAACTCGATGTGCCAATGTTTCCACTGATCGAAGCGACCCAGTGCGGTTTTGGGCCGGGATGATCGAGCCGTGGCGTGATAATGGAAAGATGCGCGTGCAGTGCACTGGCCATAAATGTTTATAGTGGCGTCGACGGCGACGTCAATCGCGGCACAACTGGCCGAACTGACTACAGATCTAATCTCAACTGACATTGGCTAGAAGACACAGAACTCGGACTGGTGATGGTGGTGGTGTCGACCACAGCTGTAATGGTGCCTGCCTGATGGCTCCATAAAAGATCCACAATGCTGTGACTCGCACTGCAGTGGCCATAAAGCACCACGTATTGTCCAAGTCACATTGAAAGTTGACCTTAGTGGAGGTATGGCAGCACTTCTCCTGCACCGAGTGCCCTGCACGGCACCACACATCGAATCGAACCAAATCGAATTGTGTTGCCGTTGCATTTGGCTCCACCAAAATAGCCGCTCGAGCACTACCTAATCCGGATTGATAGATCGAGTCTTACTACAGCCGATTAGCCGATCAAATAGACTTATTAATAGATGCGCACGATTAGATTGACCCGAGCACTGCTCACAGTGGCACAATCTAATCGAGTGCCGCACTAAATGTGACCCTTCACTGGCTTGATTTGATTACGCGCGATTGCATTTTCATTTTGGGACACAAACAGATTCCTTTGGCATGATTTTGTCCATACACCTGGCCATGATGCGAAACAATACACTTGGGCTCAGTAACGATCGATATCTTCAAGTTGATCGGTTCGACTTGGCAGCTAGACCCGTTTCTGTACGTACGGTTTCTGTACAGTCTGCAAGTCCAATTCAACTATCACTGCACAATTAGCACCTTTCCAAATAAACATTGCCCAATTACAGGTACTTGGTTGAAACGTGTCGTAGGGCAGTAAAAGTGGCCAAATCAGTGGAATTGGCTTCAATAGACTCACTCGGAGCATTGCACAGTTAGTTAGTTGTCCCTATTATCTAACTAATTACATATACATTATTATATGCTCTGCTCGTATTGCTTACCGGAACCCATTGAAAAGGCTTTTGTTGCCCATCAAAACTGAGGCTTCGACTTGCCAGACCGTGATGGAACTGCATGACTCCAATGGGCAATAAAATCAAACGTCCACGTTGTGCGTGTCAACTGTTGGTCAAAAAGTTGCCCAAACGAATCGAGAAGATTCATTAGTTGCAACTTACATGACCTTACTGTCCTGGTTAGTCAACCACAGACACTGTCACTGTCACTGAATTAGCAAACCATAGAGAATGAGTCGAGTCAGGTGTAACTGCAAGTTCATCTCACTGCACAAACTTGCACTAAATTGCATTTATTGCTTTATCTCATCACGAGATTCTCGTCAGACTTGAAGGCGCTAGTGCAACGGCCAACGACAAGCCCCAATGAAAGGACTTTCCGAAGAGGCTCACTCTGCCACCAACGCAACAAAGGACAAATGATGACAAGTTGTAAACTAGACTCAGTCGGATTCAAACTAATGACAATGAGTTTAAAAGAATAAGAATATATTGACTCACGTGATATATTGACAGTTATTTAATGGATCATAAAAAGAATTGTTTTGGCTTGTTAGTATTGTGAGTGTATTAATGAGAAACAAATTATTATAATAATTATATAAATAATATTATCCGTTCTCATTATAAATTGATACAGTTTGATCGCCTTCATCAAAGTGTCAAGAAACAAGTTGTTTCATCGACACAATGATTTGGTCCATCGATTGACATTTAAAATTTAATTTTAATTGAATTGAATTATTACACTTTAATTAAATCGCTACTTGTTGTCAAGTGACAACTTATCACAAAAATGTTGTGACAACTTGTGAGCCACTGGCGCCACCTCTTGGAACAAATGTGAGGGCAAGTAATAAATTGTGTTTACCGGCAACAGTGGCGTTTGATTTGGGCGATTTGGTTTAGATGAGCGAAATAGAATTACTCACTTTTAATTGAAGACAAGTTCACTAGGTTCTGGGGCGAAGTCTGCACAATGACACCGGGCACGGCTGCAGCGGATTGGATGAGTGGTTGATGAGAGGCCAGCTGGGTAGAGGTGATGGTTGTGTCCGACACTATCTGATTATTGTGGCGCACCATTGAGGAATTGTCAATAGAGCTGTGGTGTGCAAGGTTACGAAAGTCAACACTTTCCCCGATCACCGGGGAACAAATGGAGGGAGAGTTTGCATTGACCGGCGCGACATCGATTCCGGCAATGACATCTTGTGGAGCGACTTGCAGTACCACTCGTGGCGAGACAGTCACCAGCGAAGACGGAGGATCACTGTTCATGGCAATGTACGAGTGAGCACTCACTGGTCTAATCTGCACGGACGCCACTGGTCGAGCCTAGCTGCAAAGCATGGCACTGACATGTGACACACTGAAGCCGGTCAAGACGAGGTCGAACCATAGGGCCAGAGGACACGAGCACGGGCACGAAAACTGGTTGCATCCGAGGCTGAAGTGGCCACGCTCATCGGTACATTGCGCCAGTGGCTCTTGAGGCCGCATCGTAGCATGACAATAAGTCCTCACTTTCTCGACGATCATTCGTGGCTTTGTACTCGAAGTATCGCAGCCACATCAGCCAAAGACACGGCGACGACGCACTTTTGGATAAAGAATGAAAGCCAAAGACAGCTATCGAGCCTGTGTGACTTTATATCGGCGATAAGTGCACTCCGTGGACTTCATTTCGTAGCACCAGTCTTATCTCGCCTCACTTATTTTTGAAACTTTCATATATCCCTTATCACCAGTCTGAATGGCAAAGAAACAAATCGGGAGCTCGAGTACCACGTGTTTGGTGCCAGTGAAACATGACCTCCTGGGTTTGACCTCATGCCCGACCATCTTCTGCAACAATCACATCTTGACCACTGTCCAAAACATTACAACACCTATCGCATGCAGACCATTTATGCGGCCAATTGACTGAGTTGTTCATTCTGATTTGTCAATTGTCATTGAGAGCTATTTTCGGTTCGCTTATCAGTGCTCTTTGGCGAACTACTAAAATAAAATGCGCTAATTAAGACATGCAGACTAAGCTCGCTTGGTTTGAGTCAACAGAAAGTGGCAAACCACCAACAAACTACTTGATAACTACTTCAATGTTTGAGCCAATCATACTTTCTATTGACAATAGACTGCATATATGTTGTTGTGAATATAATATATTGTTAAAACCTCGCTATACCGATCATAAGGATTATTAATAATTAATATATAATATAATGATAACAATTGTACCAGATGGCACTTTAAGTGTTTATTCAAAGCAAATTGTCAATTGCAAATGGAACAAATGGCCAACAATGTATTGAACACTCTCGAGAGATCTATTAAATTCGGTTTCAATTTATTATTGTCGGTAAATTGCATTAAAAATTAACAAAGATAAACAAGTTAAATATAGACCATTTTTAAAACAATTTATTTTACTTAGAACTAATTAAAATTACTTCTACCGAGTTTGCCTAAAATGGACACATTTACGTCCAATAATTCATCAGATAGGCTTGCAATCCAAAATCAAGAGTCGATTACGTTTATTTGTAAAGTCAAGTTTGATCAACTATTGGAGCCCATTGAAATTGTACTAATGGATTATGTCCACATGGACAACTATTATGATAGAAAATGGTGACGCAAGTAAGCAAACACGTCCAATTCAAGCCATGCACCTTCAGGTTGCAATGCGCCGACGCTTGTTTTCAATGCAACGGTGCACCGAGCAGAATCGATCACGGAACATGAGTGCACTGTGCCAGACTGTGACCTTATTCGATCGTTACTCTGTGCATGTGTTTGATGACCGTCCAATCGATCCAGCCAAGTTGTGCATTAACCAAATCTGCTCTAGTGCCTGTGTGTGGTCAATAGCTAGGCCTCTGTCCGATCCATTAATGGTGTTTCATTTCGAGCAGTGAATGACGCCCAGCAACACATCACTTGAAAGTGCCCCATTTGCGTTCACTATTTGTCAGTTTAATTAGCGCGTTTCCTCGAACTGAATCAAACTGGTTCACTCCATTTGCATGCATTGCTCTGGTTGCAATTTTTGGTAAGTTTGTTCTGAAACACCGCCATTTCACTCATGGCGACCATGGGTTCGTTGGCTTTGTGAGATCCATGGATCCAATGCCAACAAAATCAATTGCCTTCAGTAGACAAGTGTTTGTGGGCAACCTTAGCCCTGATTGAATTGACAAGCACCTGCACTGGACTGATTGCTTTTGATGATATTTTGTGGGCATATTGTCAAAATGGCTGTGATGGCGAGTGTGGTTTGGTTCGATGTGCCACTTACTGTGTGAACGTGCCTGACTGATATTTTCGGTTTGTTTCAGGCAAGAATTGTCTCTAGTACACGTTTCCAACCGGCACACTTGTGTCAGAGTGGCACACTTTGTGTCCATCAGCGCAAACATCGTCCTTGGTGGTTTATAAGCCTTCCCCATTGCACTGTTCAGTGGCCAATATCTCTGCTGCCATCGAGGAGAACGTCTGCCGAATGACATCATTTTCCTGGCAAACTGATAAGCCACTTGCCGAATGTCAGGAAACTCCAACTATCCGTTCAGATTAATTACCTTCAGGCATTGGACGAGTTTGATTTAGTGGCCGAGCAGAAGCTTCATTGGGCTACTTAGGATCGGCTCAAATGGCTTCGTTGCACATCTCACGAACCTCAGACTTGCTCAAAGAAAATCTACACAGGTGCAACATCAAGAGCGGTCTTTTCGATTCGACCAAATTGCGCAATATCAAGGAGAATATTCTGCTGGAGATTTCTTCCAAGTGGGAAACTTTTAGTGACAGCGCCAAGCCTCAACTCTCACCTAATGCCAGTTCGACAGGGCGAAAGTCGAAGATGCGATCCGTGTACGGCCAACCAGAGGTGGAGTGCTGTGAGCCCCAGATTACCGGTCTTCTGAATAGCCACTGGAGAAGCCTCGATTCGTTGGACACCTGTGACAGTGGTCACGGTCTAGGCAGCAATTCGACCTCTTGTTCCGACATACGTGCACTAGAGGGCACCAAGCCGGTGGACACCATCGTCAGTGACTTAGGAACCAGTGTCGAGTCCTCGGACAACGAGCTCGAATCATTCAATAAGCGTTGTCATTCCTCCAATTCAACTTCGTCTGGCTGTAGCACCGACAGCCAGGAAGATGAAATGGCCCGAGAGGCAAAATACTTCATGAAGCAATTCGTGTACAAAATATTTACCAACAGGTCTGTCTTGAGTGTCAGCAATTTCAATGCTCATTCCATTCTTTCCATAGTGCTTCGATCAGTCTTGAGGAAAAGGCCAAGTTCGGTTTGCATGCCCGCTCGGAGAGTGGTCGAGTGTGGTTCGCTCGGTACATCACCAAACAGGTACATTTAGCCACGATTGTTACCAATGTCCACTGATTTTATTATATTATTTGAATTAACTGATAATAGCGCAACACGAACAAGCGAGTGCCCGAATCGACCTTCTATAGCTTGGCACAATATTTCGCCATCGTCCTGTTCGAATGTGCCGAGGCTGATCATTTCTCACCGGCAAAGAGTCTCATGAACATGTGCTTCACTTATTACCACCAACAGACCAACCGGTCCTGGCCGAGCTCAACTTCACGATCCAACCAACAGTATTTGAGTTCTGTACTGCGCGACCAACCCATTTGGAGATCACTTCGCTTTTGGAATGCTGCTTTCTTCGATGCTGTACAAGCAGAACGAATAAACTTTTTTGAGAATGGCCATTCGATACACAGCAAACAAGATCTACTTGACGACTGGCAATATCAAGCAAATGTTACCTTTGGCCAGCTTGGGTTCGTATCCAGTGATAGTAACTGACCACCAACTGAACTTACCTATCCCTGTAGAACATTCACGTACAACATGCATTCCTTTGGTTTGCCCAAAAAGTTATGTCTCGAGTTTCTGGCCAAACAAAGTACTATTGCCAACTTAACATCAGGTTTGACTCTTTGTTATATTTCTATGGTTTAACCATTCCTTCTCTTCACAGACCAAATCCAGCAACTGGAGGATAACATTGAAGCGATGCATGAGAGTTCCAATTGATTAGACCGTAAACCGTAAATGGATTGAAAGAACTGATCGTTGCTAGCCTGTAGACTAGTAGTAGTGCATTTGACTACAACAAGAGTCATTACCTACTGCGAAATATTTTGTGATATATCATTTATTGGTAGTGGCCTTCCAGACGATACTAGACTTGTGTTCATCTATGCTAGCAAGAAGATATCTTCCATAGAGCTCATTACCTTGCCTATTGTTACCGTTTTATAATTTGTATTTTTGTATCAATAAAACATTCTCTAGCCTAGAATGTTAACAAACCATGACATATCTCTAAGGACGTATGGACTGAATTAGATTCGCATGTGAAATGTACTATGATAAGAATAATTAATTGATGATTTTATCATTAAAGTAAAGTTATACTTTATAAACTCCGGGGCTCGTGAGATGACATGCTGAAACTCAGTTAGTGAAATGGCACTGTCGTCGTCCATGTCTGCTTCTTCAAGAACTTTTTCGCAGACAATTTTGATCTCTTCCTGAGAGAGCTCGTTTCGAGTTAGTGCCATCACCACTTGCTCAATATCCTCTTCAGTGATCAATTGGTCGCCATTGAAATCTAAGAGATCAAATATGGTCAGAAATGAGTAGCGGTGGGCAACATTGAACAATTATCCAATTTACCATAGATACGGAAAGCATAGACAAATTTTACCGACCGAGCTGCTTGCTCACTGAACACAGAAAACATATCGAGAAAGTCGTCGAAGCTCAGATTTCCACTGTTGTCATGTGAGAATACTTTGCAGATGCGTTCCTTAAAAGGATTCTCCTAACAAAATCAATACTTACAACAACTCTAAAGATCAATGGCCTACCTTCAATTCGGGCATTTTGAGCACTTTCTCAATTGGCATCACGACCGTGCTTGGTTGGTCGCCGGTCATCACGTTAGGTACCAACTTAGGGTCGAGTTCGCGAAAGCGCCTATACACTCTAAATCAAATAGAAATAATTCAATTTGACTAATATAAAGGCTAAATTACGTCAAGATTTCCTGTCGAGTGAAATAAGTGCAATCCTGGAAAGTTAAAAAAATAAGCGATTTAGATTAAAACAAGTTGCGAGCGACAAACCTGGTAGTTTTCTAACTGCTGATCGGTGAAGATGGCCACTTTGTTGCCCATGTTGAGTCAGGTCATGCAAACTATCAACTCGACTGGCTTTTGAGCTTTCTGGTTCTTGCCAATAAACAATTTATGGAGACTACTAAAAGCAACTACGCCCAACATGGCTCTCATTACGGTGGACACTAATATCTATAGATTGAGGTGGACTTAATCAAACACACAGACCCTTATGCGCATTCACCAATGTCGGTCACCATTACAGTGTCCATAACATTGCTCGAAGCAAACAAACCAAGCTAAACACTTCCAGATTATTCATTTTGTTTCGTTCGATTCCGGGTGCATCGAGATTAATCGAGAAAAGCATTAATCATATAGTCAACCAATAGATGGCGATATAGGCGCTGGAGAGATTGCCTTCTGTCAGTTGAGTTTACTTTGAGGGTACTGCTCGAGAGATATGCTTTCATTTGGAAAGTGACATGTGATCACTGGTTTAGTTGTTGCCTTGCACCAGTGCCCGACTGGTCCAGCTGTCTAGGGCCCAGCTTGCCTGGCCGTGACATTGACCTAGGGTAGTAGGAGCCTAGGGCAATTGTGTGGGTTGTCACATGTGGATGGATTCGGTCGAGGCCACCTGAGTCTGTTTGTTGGGTTAGGTAGCGATCGGTGCCGCTCATTGACACTCGATAGTAATCACAAGTGAGCACATGCGCCTACTCATGCGCAGTGTGGCTTGGCGTGTGTTCATTCATCAGTTCGGTCGGTGTGCCTCACCCTCGCCTCCACTTATCGAGGTGAATGAATGAGTAGAGGAGGAGGTGAGTGGGTTAGCTGGCAGCTCGCACTGCCTGTGAGCGAGGAGAGCGAGGTGAAAGCACTAGCCAGACCGGGCCGGGCACCGGGGGCACTACAGCACGCTTGCGTGCTAGTCGAGTCCATTGTCCAGTTGTGGCAGTGAGGCCCAAAGCCGGTGTGGTGTGCTAGTGTCCGTGGCTTGTGTGCCGTGCCGCCAGTCGAGTGTGGTGTGAGCGGACAGACGGCAAACGACCACGACGACAACGGTGGCAGCACGGTAGAGAGTGCTTTGTGGTGAGCTCGAAGTGGTGCACTCGCGAGATGCTCAGCGAGTGATGAGGGCGACTTTGAAGATGGCGGCGGCTCGAAACAGTGAGACAATGACGACGACGACAACGATGACGTCTGGCATGACCACGAGCGCCCATTGACCATTGACCAACTCCACTGGCCACCTAGTAACTATCGTCCACTGCCATCGAACCTAATCGGCAGTCATCTTGGTGTAGTGTCATCTCTTTTGCATTGAGTATTGCTACCCCAGCACACAAACAAATCGCGTCCCCTTCTCGCTGCACACCTATATTCCTCTCTTCCTCTGTCCCTAGTGTTTGTGCCGTGTTCGTGCTCTATGTTTGTCTCAATCCAAAGTGCCGTCCCGGATTCGTGTCCTTCGTGTTTGTGTTTATCCATCATTTCTTGCTATTACTGATTCGAAGAAACATCCTTCACTCTATCTTTACTATATGTTGTCTGTTTTAATCATCTGAAATGACGATAATACCAGGCAAGCCACTTGATTAGACTACAATCATAAAGTCAACAAGGACAGCAAACAATCTTGGAATTTTGATTATGCCAACAATCTACAATGCAAAAACGTTCTTTCCACATTCGTGATATTGATCATGCATTCAGTGGATTACCTATTCTGGATGTGTTAGTCTTTGTTTTTATCTGCTGATTACTTTTTACTTGTAAAGTGGTAAGTTTAATTCATATCTCGTGTTTCGTATCTCTTAGTGTGGGTGCTCGTAAGCTTTATCTACTGTTGATATGCCTATTTACGTCATGTGTTGTCATTATCTTTTACTTCTTTATACATTTGACAAGAAGCTCTAATTTGTGCATTCGCAATGATTTGTTTTTTTCTGAATTTTTGAATTATTCTCTGGTTTGTGTCGCGAAAATTTTAGTTTGCGCTAATATTTTGTGATGATGACAACATTAAAAGCACTAGAAAGCCAACAGCTATGTTTTTATTCTGTTTAGTCATTTTGCCATTGCACATCGAAATCAACTAGAACGACAACCGATTGCAATGTTAGTTTGTGTTTAGGGCACACGCGTCAAATGTAAGCAGTAGCGCACTAAAATGAGCTTAGACGAGCAGCAGTAAATGATCGGCAAGTAAAATAATCATAATAGCAGTGAGACACAAATACACAAATACAGCCAAACGAATCGATCGATAGCCCCCGTGCAGGCAAAAAAAATGAACCAGTCAGTGTGAGTGAAAGCGAGATGTGCAGTCGGCCACCATATTCTGGGATTCATTAACGAAACCTACTAATAATAATCATCGACTCGTTTTAAAAAAACAAATCTCGTCTTCTATATATCCCAGGGAAGCAAACACGAGTGTACAAAAAGTGGCCGTGTGCTTTTGTCTCACTCGGATCGGACAGGCAGTTTCGCCTCCATCTTGTCTCCTTTCTCTGTTTCATCTCAATACTCTCTGATCGTTTAGTCCATTTCTCCAGTAGTGTCCAGTCGAATCCTTCCCAAAGTGTTTGCTTTATTGCTGATCCTTTTCTTGTTGACATCCGACACCGTGCCAGCACTGGTCTAATGTTACGTTGACTCATTTCTCTATTACCAGTATTCTTGTTTTTTCAAACCCTCACAAAGCTTCTGCACATGTCCCAAACTCACATGTCTGGAAAGCAGACTGTTCTTTAGTTAGTATATATTGGAATAGTTACTTTGTACAAAACAGTGAACCGTCGTTGGCAAGGAAGTGTATATGGAAATATTATTTTACCGGTACATCAATTCATTAGCAGCAAATGTTTTGCTTGCCACTTACTGTGTCGCGATGCAATTACTATTAAACTAGGTGCCTAGCAAGGTGCAATTAACAATCGTATTGAGATGGTTGAGTGAAGGTGTCGCGTAGTGTTTCACCAATGGATTGTGGTCTCCACTGACCAATCTAATTGGAATCGTATCGGCGACTGCCTGAGAGACCGCCGGGCGAGTGCAAACGGCTGTAGGCCCGAATTGAGTATCAGCAGTTGCAGTGTAAATCATAACGTATAACGGGTATGTGTATGTGTTCAATGATCAAGTGGCAGAGTAGCGGAGAGGAAATGGAAATGTGCTTGTGTGTGCGCGCTGTGCTCAGTGCTTGTGTCCGTCATCGTCAGAACTCATCCTGTCCAACGTTGGCTTTCCTTTGTCTCGATCACACACGCACTGCTCAATGTCTTGCCAGCAGCAGTGCCACAGTCCTTTGATCGGTGGCCGTCTCCATTGGTGTGCATGCGTGGCAAGTCGAATGTTTTCTATTTCTCGAGCAAACTTGCCTTTCCGTTTGGTGTATGTGTCTTTTGCCTTCATCTGACATTGCCGCCACCGAGCAAAATGCAGACGAAATGTAATAGAAAGACAAAGACAGACAGCCATAGTTACACACCGAGTGCAGTCTAGTAGGTTCGAGGCACCACCACAACTTGTCTTCATCGCCACTGCTCCATCGAGTAGCATTTATGCAACTCCAGTTCTTCTGCCTGCCTCTTCTCCATCCCGAATTGTTCATCGATGTCATAATCGTCGATATTGTAATGAGTTGGCATTTTAATCTATTCCATGTCTGGAGCCACTTTCTTCCTTCCGTCTACCTTCTAGTTAGGTAGTTCCAGACACGTGACCCTTTTCAGTCACGAGTCAGCTTCGAGTTGCACTATTTTGTAGTAGCTAGACACACTGCCTGAGGAAGGCCTTGCTATTCTTTCACAGTACAACAGTGCACTGCACTCCCCATGTAGTCTCAGTGCAAAACAGTTATCCAACTTATTTAGCCATACCCACTGTTTAGAATATAACCTTAACCTTTCAATATTTACAAGGTGCAATGTGTATGTTAGTGGGATATACACAATCCGAACCATAATGGATCGAGCGATAACTGTATGAAGGAAAGAATTGACTCACTCACTTGGCAGTTGTTTTGGGCGACTAGCAGGAATTGCAATGGTCAGTGTGGTGTGTCAAAGCGATCAAAATGGCACTACTTATGCAAGCATCGATGTCTCCTCCAATGTGAGCAAGGAAAGAGGGAGAGCGCGCGCAAGACTTACCTGAGTTCGGTGTGTATGTGTGTCTCGGTTTGCATATGTGGCTCTGTTCGTGCTGTTGTCTTCGTCTTTTGTGTCCGACGACAGCCACAACCGTCCCCTAAAAGGGCTGATTGCTGCTGATTAGCGTGTGTGCGCTCGTGAGGCGATAGGAATTAAGTGGTGCTCGCTCGCACACATCTGTTTTGTTTTGCTCACTCGCTCGCTCGTAATAGTCGCCATAATAACAAAATTCGAGCGAACAACAAAGACTACCACGAGCAGCTCACCAAAATGGCAACAGTTTATATCTCTGCCTCCTCTTCTCGTATTCTTGTGCTCGTCGACTGTTATATTTACTCGATCTGATAACGATCATTTGCCTGACCTTATTCTTTTTTGTTGTCATCAGTGAATGAACACTCGTTTTGTGACCGATAGGTACGCTCGTTATCTGTTTTTTAGAAAATTCTGTCCAATTGATCAAGAATCGTAGTAAAACTGGTGGAAAGAATCGCTTTCAAAAGGAGACACATCATCACAAGTGTTTGTGTCTTGGCTAGTTTTGATTCGTAAAGCTTCTGGCATTTTCTACTTGCGAGTTGTGGAAGTACTTTATGGTGCTAGTGCGGTGGTAGTGGTGGCTTACATGGACAATTAATTTTGTTATTAGCGAAACTGTTTGTGCTCACTGCACACAAATCTATGTGATCGGAAAATAATCTCGCCGTCTGTCTATATTGCCAGTAGTGGTGGCCAGTGAAGCCAATTCGAGTTGAAGAAGCAACCTTCGTATTCAACAAAAGTGGCTTTGCAACTCTGCCAAAGTGCGGTGACGAAAAGTGCAAATCAAGAATTCGTTGAAGTCGTCGCGATTTAGTTTGATATCGTTGTGATATTGATCACTGGACGGTGCTGTTGTTGGTGCTATTTTCGTGCCACACAATGCAGACTGACGCCTCGACTTGACGATCAGTGCGGTGTGCGAGTTAGTGCACTTTGTACGAATTCCACTGAAAGCCTCATTGAAGCAGGAGTAGTCCTTGCTTGTTCTTGTGTGACTTGATTTCGTTCTTCAATTCAACTGTGGAGGGTGATGCTGCGGCTGTTGCTGGTGATGTCATAACTGGACGAAGATAACTCGACGCTGCTTGTGGCGCCCATGTCTGTGAGTGTGTTCACTGTCGGGCAGAATGCCCGCCAAGCTTGTTCCTAGAGTTGCCCCGTATTGTTATTGCAAACTTGAAATGCTGCCGATATGGCTGCTCTGCCTCAATCATGGTCATTGGCAGCTTTGACCGAGCACCGATTGACCATTTCCGAGCACTCACACAAGAGCAACGTGAACATATTCTGACCGCTCACTAACAACATACTTTCTTTCCTACTAGATATTACTTCGCTACTTACTCTGACAGCAAATTGCCAAATCAACATTAACCAACACTTAGTGATTCTTTCCAATTGATCTTATTTATTCTATTTATTGGCACGTTATTCTTCTAAACAATTTTTATCTTTGAACCAATATGCATCGAGTTCAATGTCTACTAAAAAAACTAGTTAACAATCAAGTGAATGTCTTGTATTGGTGAATGCAAGTATAACTGCCTCCTGCCCGATGCGATCACCAACACTACACAATGATGCTTGTGTAATAGAAATTGCTCCTGTGGCGCCATATCATTGACCTATTCGACTCGATTGGTGGCTCACACACCACCCTCTCAATTTGCACAAGATGGCCGACTATCAACTTCTTGGTGATACCTTTGGTAAGTTTTCATTATTATGAGCATACCAACTTGATATTTATGTTCAATTTTTATTTAGGATATCACCCGGGCTATCCTGCAAACCCATCTCAACAAAATGCCACTCTTGGCGCCAGTCAACCTGGTTCTGGGCAGCCTGGCCTGGGCATGTTGCCCAGCTCAGTTCCCCCAGGCCAACAAACTTACCACCCTCTGCAGACGCCGAGGCCCGGGTACCCTCAAACCGACCCACTAATGTCTCATAAGATTCACCCGAATTACCCTGGTTATCCAGGAACAGCGCCTCCTGCATCATCGTCTGCTATCAGGTCACAGTATTCGCAAAGTTATATGCCTCACGCATCAATGGATTCGTACGCCAGTCTATCGATGGGCCAATCGCATCTCTCAGCTGCAGGCCAAACGATTGGACCAGCATATGGACAGCACCAAAACCTTATGGGCCAATATCCCGGTCAAAGAATGCACTCGCCCAGTCCAATTCATGCGGCTCCTAGACACCCATCGATGCCTTCTCAGTATGCGTCAACATACGGCTCATCTCAACCTGCATCCACTTACCACTCCGGCAGTACAAGTGAGCTGTGGTCATCTGGTCAAAACATGTCCCACCTTCAGCAAACACCATTTCCGAGTTTTCAAAGTTCTGCTGCAGGATCAGCAAGTTCTGCATCAACTGCAAGCAGTCTACATTCGAGTCGTACACCGCAATTTGGTGCAAGCACCGATTACGGTCCAAACTCGAGCAACCCTTATTTTTCGAATCATTTGCCGACAGAGTCTTCGTATCCACCTGGCTACTCAAGCGTCTCGTCTACTCAGTCACAATCGCAACAACCGACGAGTTCTCGCAGCGCAGTTGCATCATCACGCACTCAGCAATACAGTAGTCAATTGGGACCCTATAGTGCGACTCCATCCTCAATTCCAGCTCAAGTCAGCCAACAAGCTGCATCCAACTCGGTGTCTTCAAATAGCTCTACTTCTCGATTTTCTCACTATTCCTCATATCCACAAAGTATGCCATTTGACCCCTCAGCGCAAGCCAGGCTATCACCATACCCCACGCCAACTCCACCGAGTGGTTCCCAAACACCCAACAGTCCGCAATATCGATCTACTGGTGGCTATCCACAAAGCGGCTCATCGCAAACATCTCAGCTTCCTGTTCTTAGTCCGAGACGCCCTACTGCCACTCCACCAGCGGGTTCGCCAATGCCGCCTGCTTCTCACACTCCAGGTCCACCGTCTGTTGGTTCCAACTCGACGCAAGGATCAACTCAAGGGTCTGCATTCTCGATAGCGACACCCAGCACTGGCCATCATCTACCGAATTCTTCATCTTCGGTTCCACCTGCACCATCCAGTCTGCAACAGCTTGAACAAATGGTGATGCCTCATTTGAGTTCTTCGTCAAGCAATAGTTCAGTGGCTACTTCGAAATCTTTAGCCACAAGCTCTGCGAATTCATCTAGCACATTTTTCCCAACCAATGCCAACTCCTCGCCCATTTCTCCTCAATCTCAAGCTCAGAGCAAGTTGTTTCCTCATTTCGCTTCATCACCTTCCACTCAATCGCCGCAATATCCTTACCACCAATATTCGCAGCAGGCTCAGCCAGGCAACACAGTTCAATGGCAACCTACCACCGGTCAAATGCCAACTTCAGCCTCTCAGCTTAATACTCATCCTCTCAAATCAGGCCCTATGATTCAACCTCCACTCGTACACGGTGCTCAACACTTGTCGTCCACGTCTGCTGCATCGAAGTCACATCCCTCTTCTGATTCATCGTCATTGCATCAACCATATAGTTATGGCAGCAGTTCGTCTAAATCTACAAATGACTTGACAAGTGCTTCCGAAAGTGCTGAGTATTCGCAACCATTTTCTTCATCAAACTCTCATTCATCATCATCACCCTCATCAATTCCTGTGTCCCATACATTAAGTGGTTACAACATCCCCAATTCTTCATTGCCTAGTAATTCTGGGCTATCTTATGATTCATTATCTAATCAAAAGCAACAATCGTCAATAAAAAATGATACTCAACTGTTCGACCATAGCAAAAATTCTAGATCAGTGCACGAACCTTTACCTGGAGACATAAATCCGATGACTGGTCAGCAGTCACAAATGACTTCGCTCAATTCCAATTCCTATCACCCAATGATGCAGCCCTACTCCAGTCAACCTTTGTCGGCGTATCCGGGTCAGTCTCGGTTTGACCATCCTATGTCAAATCAGTATGGCATCTCTTCAGAGCTTTCTAATTCATCTTATGATCACGAATCTTCGATGATGTACGATCCGTATAACATCGACAATTCTCTTGGCATTGGTCCGCCCCATCAAAGCATGTCTGAGTATCGAGAATCGCAGGCTAATCTACAACAGTCTAATGCAGATTTTGCCCAAAACGATCCTTATGCAGCTAATTTTGATGATTTCGAAACTACCAGTAAGAGAAAAGGCAAGGGAAGGCCCAAGAAAGAACCTTCCACAACTGCAAAGAAAGAACGAAAACCTCGACAACCAAGAACGACATCACCTCGTGGTCGTGGCAGAGGTCGAGGTGCAAAAAATATTGTTGACACAAGAGGGCCTATGCCTGGAATGATGTCTGAATATGGCGATTCTACCGTTGCTCAATATGGTGCTCCTCCTCATTTAGGACCCACAAATGAATCTCTCGACATGTATAGCAACAATGTTGATATGTATTCGAGTCAATTGGCAGCCAGCAAAATGGTCCCCAATCAAATGCCTGTTGATCCTGTTCTGATGCCCAATGTTGCGAGTTCTCTCAACCCAGCAGTATTATCTCAACCATCACCAGCTGACTTGATTCCTCCTTACGGACCGCCACCTCAGCAAACATTGAGCCAGACCTCGAATCAACTCTTAAGCAATTCTTTACCTCAGCCTTTGACTCAACCGCCTTCAACAAATGCTTCTTTCGAGCCGATGACTCCATCGTTGAACGAGAGTAATTACTCCAATTTTGTGCCCGAAAGCATTGCCACTGAACAACAATCTTCATCAATGCCCAGTTCATTAATTTGTGATAAAGAATTATCCAACGACAAAAGCATAGCCTCAACTACTTATGACGATCGATTTTTAACTGAACACAACGACACTTCGAACAATACCTCAGCGAAAACTGATTCACACCCAGTGCCTGTAATCCCAAATGCGATCACTCCAGTCAGCGACGAAGTTGACATATCGGACGTTGAAAAAACTCAAATGAGCTTTAATTCGTCTATGGACACGAGTTGTCCGTCGTTATCGCAACCACCTTGCATACCAATACTTTCTCAAGAATCAGCTTCATATTCATCTAGTTCAGGAGATAAAGTTACTCTAGAACAATCAAGTGATAGTAACGAATTAAACGATAAGTCGAATAATTTTGAAGTGAGCCTTCCGATGGTTTCCAGTCAAGTGCACATGCAACCATCCATGCAACCTTCTATTTCTAATTCATCTGAGTACAATAATTCTTATAACTATTCTGAAGAACAATCTCTTTCACAATTGCCCTCTTTTATTTCATCTACGCCGATTGTTGAAACTAAGCCGAAAAAATCAAAGAAACGAAAATCGAAGAAGGTTCTTGAACCAGTTCTTGATGATGAAAATGATATAATCAATGATGAACCCGTAATTGAAAAGAAGCCTAAAAAGAAACGTTCATCAAAGAAGGCAAAAGTATTGGACGAGTCGAGCGTTACTCTGGAAAATTCTATCATGTTTTCTTCTATTGACATGGACGACAAAACACAGATGTCGATCGATGCTTCTTCAATGATTACTTCAGAAATCGAGACTCCAAAGCCTAAACCAAAACCCAAAAAGAAGAAGAAAGCTACAAAAAATGAAACTTTCGAGTCTGATTTGACATTGAATGACGATGCCATTATGGCGGACATTAATGGTGATGTTAGTGCAGAGATTCCTGAAGAAAAACCAAAAAAGCCTAAAGTGAAGAATAAGTCTCCAAAAAAGAAATTGCCTAAATTAGCTTTGAAACTGAAGCAAAACAAAAAACGCAGACGAGGATTTGGCTCTCCAGACAATTCCGATCTTGAGAAAACTCCACCACCTTCTCCTTTGCCCGATGACGATTCAGCCACTCATAAAAGGCGGTCTGCTCGAAACACAAAGCGACAACGTTACAATGATGATATTGACATTGATTTGTCGGATGACGAATTTTCTCAAAGGCAAAAAAATGATGATAGCAATGTAATGAATGTTCAACTGACTGAAGACACCATGGTGGTTGAAAAGTTTCTTGCTACAAGAATGGCAAAAAGAGAACTTGAAATTGAACCCAGTGACCGGAAAGAAGGTGATAACCCCGATGAACCTGTGTTTATTGATGTGGAGGAATATTATGTAAAATATAAAAACCTATCTTATTTGCATTGCGAATGGAAAACCGAAGACGAACTCGAAAAAGGTGATCGAAGGATTTCTCAAAAAATTAAGCGATACAAACAAAAGAAAGATATTAATGTTTTCGACTTTTTGGACGAAGAACCTTTCAATCCTGATTATGTGGAAGTTGACAGAGTTCTTGATGTTAATGAAATTGAAGAAGTCGTTAATGA
Organism: Rhizoglyphus robini; assembly: GCA_023373905.1. Classification (NCBI taxonomy): domain Eukaryota; kingdom Metazoa; phylum Arthropoda; class Arachnida; order Sarcoptiformes; family Acaridae; genus Rhizoglyphus; species Rhizoglyphus robini. The sequence goes on along the minus strand of JAKIJQ010000007.1, from coordinate 2,459,416 downwards.
CGACGAGGTAGAAGAATCCCAAGTTAAAGAACTTCCTGAGCAGGCTACTTCTGAAATTGGTGTAAAACCTGAACCAAATTCAGATGTAAATGATGAATCTACAGTTGTTAACGAGATTGAATCGGAAATAGAAAAGAAAGACACAGATAAAGATGAACAAGAACCTTCGGAAATTCCCGAGGCCAATGAGGAAAGTAAACTTGATAGTGATAAGTCACCAGAAAAGCTTAAAGATGTTACTGATGAAGAAGAAAAAATTAATGACAATGAGGATGAAAACGTTGATTCCGAACCAAAAGAGAAAAAGAAAAAGACTCGAATTGTGAGACACTATCTTGTCAAATGGCGAGGTCTTTCTTATGAAGAAAGCACTTGGGAACTAGAAGATGATATTGAACCATCCAAAATTGAACAATTTTGGAAATTCAGAGAGCCTCCTCCCAAAAGTGAATGGAAAATTAAAAAACGACCAAAAGCAAGCGAATGGAAGAAGTTAGACGAGTCACACATGTACAAGAATTCAAATTCACTTCGTGAATATCAACTTGAAGGAGTTAATTGGCTCAGTTTCTGCTGGCATAATGGGTAAGGCAATTACTAAATTAAGTTAGTTTGAGTGACACTGATGAATCTACTTTCAGACAAAACTGCATTCTTGCGGACGAGATGGGTCTAGGAAAGACCATTCAATCGATAACCTTTGTTCAAGAAATGGTCGACTATGGCATTCCTTACCCTTACTTGGTCATAGTTCCTCTCTCGACGATTGGAAACTGGCAGAGAGAATTCGAAACCTGGACTGACTTGAATGTTGTTACCTACCATGGCAGGTATGAGTATTTTTGGTTAATGTTTCCACTCGTATAACTTTGCTAATATTTTTGTTTGTTTTTAGCTCTGCTAGCAGAAATATGCTCCAAGAATATGAACTTTATTACAAGAATGAAAAGAACGAACGCATCCCAAATGTGTACAAATTTCAAGTGATGATCACGACGTTTGAGGTCATTCTCACTGATTGTGTGGAATTAAGTAACATCAAATGGGTTGCTTGCATTATTGACGAAGCTCATCGTTTGAAAAATCGTAATTGCAAACTTCTAGAAGGACTTAGGATGCTTTGTGTTGATCATCGAGTTCTTCTTACTGGAACTCCTTTACAAAATAATGTTGAGGAACTGTTTAGTCTTCTTCACTTTCTTGAGCCTTCTCAGTTTACATCGAATGAAAATTTCATTGCAGAATTTGGAGATTTGAAAACAGAAGCTCAAGTAGACAAGTTAAAGGCTATATTGAAACCAATGATGCTTAGACGATTGAAAGAAGATGTCGAAAAGTCACTTGCTCCTAAAGAAGAAACCATTATTGAGGTATATTTTTAATACAGGTTCATATTTGGACAATTATTTATAATATTTTTATTAGGTCGAATTAACTAACGTCCAAAAGAAATATTATCGAGCTATTTTGGAACGAAATTTTACATTCTTAAGCAAAGGTGGAACTTATGCAAACATGCCTAATTTAATGAACACCGTGATGGAGCTTCGTAAATGTTGCATTCACCCATTTTTAATTAATGGTGCCGAAGAACAGATTTTGCTAGAATTCCGTCAAATTCATCACGACGAGGCAACTTTGGGCGCAATAGTCCAGTCTTCGGGCAAATTAGTTTTGATCGACAAGCTTCTTCCTCGACTCAAAGCAAATGGCCACCGTGTTCTTATATTTTCCCAAATGGTTCGTTGTTTAGACATTCTTGAAGATTATCTATGTCAAAAGCGATATCCATATGAACGTATTGATGGTCGTGTTAGAGGAAACCTTCGCCAGGCCGCCATTGATCGTTTTAGCAAGCCAGATTCTGATCGATTTGTCTTTCTCTTGTGTACTCGAGCTGGTGGCTTGGGAATAAATTTGACTGCTGCCGACACTGTCATCATATTTGATTCTGACTGGAATCCACAGAATGATTTACAAGCACAAGCTCGATGTCATCGAATTGGCCAAAAGAAACATGTCAAAGTGTATAGACTTATTTGTCGTAATACATACGAAAGGGAAATGTTTGACCGTGCAAGTTTGAAACTTGGTTTAGATAAAGCAGTTTTGCAGTCCATAAACGCACAAAAAGGCCTGTCTTCTGACAATCAATTGTCTAAAAAAGAGATCGAAGATTTACTCCGAAAAGGCGCATATGGCGCTCTTATGGAAGATGATAATGCCGGTGATAAGTTTTGCGAAGAAGATATCGACATGATTCTACAAAGACGTACTACCAAAATTATCATTGAAAGTGAAGGAAAAGGTTCAACTTTCTCTAAAGCTTCTTTTGCAACTTCTGACAATCGAACTGATATTGAGATTGATGATCCCAATTTTTGGGAAAAATGGGCCAAAAAGGCAAATTTTGACATTGACGAACTTAAAAACAGAAACGAATTGGTTCTTCAAGAACCTCGTAGAAGGACCCAAACAAAACGCTTCGGTGCAGATGATGCCGTCATGGATATTACAGATTTGGACACTTCTACTGACGAGGAAGAAGCAATCTCAATGAGGACTCGTGGTAGTCGAAATCGACCGCTTAAAAAAGGAAAGAGGAGAGGACGAGGAAATTATGATCCTGAACATGACGAGGACTATGCTCAAGAGATTGGTTTTGGTTGGAGTCGTTTTGAATTTTTCCGTGTTGAAAAGGCTCTTCTCACTTTTGGATGGGATAGATGGGACGAATGTCTAAAATTGGCTAACTTCAAACGTGGCTTAACTGAACAAGATGTCGAAGATATTTCTCGAATCATTCTCCTATTTGCTCTTCAAAACTATAAAGGCGACGAAAAAGTAAAGTCTTTCATTTTGGAATTGATTACTCCACCTTCTGAAAGGAGTCCACGCAGTGAACTTGAGAGCAAATCCATGGACCAAGAAATGTTCAATGATGATGTCAAGTCGTTTGGCAGACGTAGTAAAAAAGCAAAAGTTCCAACCAAATCTGTTGGTGAAGAACTGGAAACTTTAGATTGGGCTAAAAACGAAAAGTACAACCCAGAGATTCATTTGCTTGAAGAATATCGAAAGCATTTACTTCGACATGCAAACAAGTAAGTACATTTTATTTGAATTATTATTATTATTCTCCCTTCATCTATGATGAACTTTAGCCATGCTAATACTGAGTGTTTTATTGAAACACGATGCGTATAATCAAACTTCTTTAATGAATAACTGAGATTTCTTTACTTTCAAATTTATTTAAACTTTATTTATTCAATGACTAATTTATTTATTGTTTTGCAGAATTTTGTTACGAGTTCGTTTATTGGCTTACATCAAGAACGATATTATTGGTGACCTTCACGACAAAGTCTTTAGTCTGGCTCACGTTCGAGACATTCCCATTCCTTACTCTCAACCGGACACTGAGCCACCTGTCTCCTGGTGGAATGAAGAAGCTGACAAATCTTTGATCATTGGTGTTTACAAACACGGCTATGACAAATACAACTTGATGCGGCACGATCAGGCACTATGTTTTTATTCTCGATGTGGACCACCTGATGGGGCAGCTCTACTTGCAGAAATGTCTACTGAATTTGATGAAAGTAAGACTATGGAGGAAGATGAACCGGACACACCTGCCACTCCTGCCACACCACTGGTTGATGGAGGCAAAGAAGATAAATTGACTAAAGAAGAAGATATTAAAGACGTTTCTGGAAAAGACGACAAGTCCCTAGACCAATATTTGCCATTCCCGAACGCTCCAGAACTGAATAACCGACTGAGAAGGCTCGTTACTTCTTATCAGCGCAACTTTAAGAAAGAAGAAGCTCGAATTGCTCAGAAGGCCAGGCACCAACAACGTATTGAGCGAATTGAAAAATTCGAAGCTGTTATGCGAGCCAAAGAGCAAAAGAAAAGAGAACAGGCACAAACGTAAGTTTAGATTTGGTTTTTTATGTTTTTAAACTATCATTATTATTATTTTAGAAAATGGTCTCGAAGAGAAGAACAAGATTTTTACCGCGTTGTTTCTTCTTTTGGAATCGATTTTAACCGTAAATCCGAATCGTTTAATTGGGGAAGATTTCGATTATTTGCTAAGTTAAAAACGAAAACAGATGAAACTTTAACCGAATACTTCAAAGCCTTTTATGCAATGTGCAAAAAGGTCGTTGGTCGACATGTCACTGAAGATGAAGAAAATCTGTCTATGATTACGCTGGTAGATCCCATTACAGAAGAAAAGGCCAATCGTTGTCTTGCCAGAATCGATCTTCTTTCTAAAGTTCGTGAAGAAATCATCTGCCATCCTGAATTAGATGATAGATTAAAATTGTGCCAACCCCAGCTTGATTTGCCCGAATGGTGGATTTGTGGTAAACACGACAAAGATTTGCTTTTGGGTGCTGCTAAATATGGCTTAAGTAGACTTGATTATAATTTGATGAATGACCCTCAATTGTCTTTCATCGAAGTGGTTCGAAATTTTGAAAATCAAAATGCGGCCGAAGAAAAGATATCTAATTCGGAAAATATTCAGAATGAAGTGAAAATATTACTCAACTCTCTTATTGACAAAGTTGAAAACATCTTAAGAGAAAATGACCTGAATGAAAATGAAGAGTCTAAGTTTATAGTCAAGCCCGAAGATGATATAAAGAAAGAAACCGATGAATTGAACGATTCTAAATCGGATTTGAAATTGAGCCAAGAATTAACTGCTTCCAATGGTGATATTGTCGACGAAAAGAAGCCCGATTTAATCAAAATTAAAATTGAAGAAAACGAAAACATTAAAAAGGAAGAAATCGAAAAAGGCAACGATGTGAACAAACAGTTTAGTGAAATTTTACCCGAAACAAAAGATTCTATTCGACCAATGGAAGTAGACTCTATTTTTAATGCAACACCAGTCAACCAGCCAAAGCCATCATTGAAATGGCCACGTGATCGAGTGCTTCAAATTCGTTTGGAGAACGTTTGTATGGCCGTGGAGAAAAATGAATGGCCTACCTTCCGCAGTGTCAACTCTATTTGCATGCCTCATTCGACCACTCCAAGCGTGGCTACTGCTGACAGTTCACCCCGACCCAGCTCTCCTTGCAGCCTTTCCAGTGCCAGTCAGGAGCACACTCCTCATCCCACTCCCGATCATACTCCACGACGAGAATCCCAATCTCCCTTTACCGGCGATTACTCCTTTTACTCGAACAATTCTGCCTCTATCAATAGTAATTTGATTAACTCGTTTGACAACGATAATACTCGACGTAGAAGGCGCCGTAGAAGAAGATTTGAAATGGAAAATGAACGAAATAATAAATTGCACAGTTTACTTAATGCTCAATTTGAGCAGCCAGTGATTGCTCCTAAACAGCAAAACAGCAAACTTCATTCTTCCCTTTCGTCAAGCACCAACAGCGCGTTATCTTCACTGGCTTCAACTTTGTTCAAAAATTCAAAGAACCAACAAAATTCCCTCTTGAACGCATCTCAATTTTTAAATCCACTGTTGCAAAACTTACCTTTTAATATCCGTTCGGCTCTTCGAGACGATCTGTTCAATGACGAGAAGGCATCTATTTTGCTTGGAAATAGTCTTGCGGCTGCTGCTGTTGCCAGTGCGAAATCGAACATGCAATCGAAAGCAATGAATATTGATTCAAAGAATCTCTCTTCAGGGCCACCGCCAGCTCATCAAAGTTCTTCATCTAGGAACTCACTTCCTTTGGGAACTCTTGATTTAACTGCCAAATTTAAAAATGCTTCTGCTTCTTCAATAGAGAAGGCCAACATTTCAACAAGCCGATCTAATTTGCCTTATCCTGCACACAAGCAGTTGAATAAGAATATGATGTCCGACAACAAAACCGACGTACTTGATCTAAGTTCAGTCACTTCAAAGCACGATCCCAAATCAATGACAAACTTGTTGAGCCAAACTCTTCAAAAAACAATTGATTTGAAGAATTCTGCTTTCATGTCAGCCCACTCGAACAATATGAGCAACATTTCATCAGCCGGTAAAAAGAAAGGAAAAATTGGAAGCAGAATTGATGCTCTCGCTCTTAATTTGCAAGCGAAAAAGATGATGGAAGAGGTCAAGCAAGTTGACAATGCTACTACTTTGGTCAACAAGTCTCAGGCAGCTTCAAGAATGGCTAAAGCTTTTAATGAAAAAGAATTATTAGCTGCTTTGACCAATTTGGGAGGAGACAAACGTTCCAACAATTTGTTATTTGACGAGTTTGCCAAACATTCTGCTATGCAGTCTGTAAAGGGAAAGAATATGGGTCCAAGTAGTTCTACATCTTCTACTGTTACCGTCTCTTCTATGATGAAGAAACAATCCGAAGCTGGCAAGCTTCCACCAATGAATTTATTCGAATCTCTGAAATTACTTACAGGCAAGCCAAGTAAAGAATCCACCAACTTAATACAGAAAAACTTAAAAACTATGCTGGAAGAGCACCCGGAGTTACTATCATCGAATGCTTCATTGAATTCTTTGCTAAATTCTCCTCTGATGTCTCAAAATTCCAGTTTGTCTTCTCTCAGTTCTCCATCATCTTCTATGAATGTAAGTAACAAGAAAATATTTATTGTAAATTACTAATTGATTATTTATTTTTATTATTAATACATTTTAGCATGAAGATAAAAACAATAGAACCAATAGATCAAATAAGAGAACTCGATCTCAATATGAATCTCCAAATACTTCAACCGATGAACCTTCTTCTAAACGACCTTTGTTAAACGTACCATCCAAGGTAAGAATCTCTTTATATGTTTATGGATTAATAATTTATTTTTTTAGCAGACACCATTTTTAGACCCAAAGAATCCTAATTTTAAATATTTATCCAATTTATTGGACAAAAATGATAACATTGAAGCAAAAATTAAAAACTTTATTAACATCAACGAAAAGGCAGCAACCTTTAAGACACCTCCGGTATGTTTTCATTGTGATTTAGTTGAGCTGTCAATAATGAAACTTTTATCTTCAATATAGACATCAATGTCGTCAAATACTACCAGTTCAATGAGAACTAGAACAAGCGATAAACGTTCTTCTTCGTCAGCATCAAATTATCAAAATTTGAATGCTTCTAGTTTACTAAACAACCTTTCACTTGCGGCTGCTGCTGCTGGAACTGGTTCCAGTAAACAACAACAACAAACAGCTGCTTCCTTGTTGGCCAATTCTTACGTGAACGCTTTTAATTCGGCAAATTCCAACAAGCCTGGTTCATCTAACTATTCGAATTCTGCTTCTCAGTATTCTAATTTTGGATTCAACCCTTCAATGTTGGCCAATAGTTTTCCATCAATGAAGATGTTCTTAGATGCTGCCGCTGCTGCTGCCGCAGCTACTGTATCAAAGAATTCTTCTTCTTCTAGTAGCAGTACAACTTCGACTGTGACAAGTGCTAATGCAACCGCGACATCTTCCACCGCCACAACCCCTTCTTTGTCGTCTTTTGCGAATCTTCTCAGTGGAATGAACAACTTATCTAATCCATTATTGAATTTTTCTAATTTTGCTAATTTGTCCTCATTGGGCCAATCTGGCAACAAGAAAGATGGGAACCCAGGAATGGATCTTGCTGCTTTATTTGGTAGCAGTTTGTCACCAGCTTCCAATAATATGAGCAACGAAGATAAATCAAAGTCCACAAAAACATCTTCCGCTTCTGCTTATTCTTCAACAAGTACTTCTAATTCCAACAAAGGAAAAACCGGCTTAAATCCATCGGCCGCTGCCGCTGCAAGTATGCTGAGTTCTGGTTTAAATTCTTCAGCCTTGCCGTTCCTATATTCAAATCCTAATTTTCCAATGTCTGCTCTATATAATCCACTTAATTTGGGCAATTTTGGCTTAACTTCGCCATTTCTCAACAACCCTAACCTAATGAACGGTCTCGCAAACTTTTCTAATGTGTTCACTTCAACAACTCCTACTTTATCGTCTGGTTCGAATCCGCCAACTAAATCGAGAGTATCCACCAGTAAAGCAAACACCAAGCTAACATCTAGCAGAGCAAAAAGTTCACCTTCTCCTGCATCAGGTTTATCTCTTGCCAGTGGTCTGCTAGCCGGCTCTAGTGGGGCCCATTCTAGTGCCGCTTTGGATTCTGATGACGAAAGTCTGAAGTCTCTCATGGGCAACGACGACGAAGATGATCTTAACGGCGATTTTGACTCTGAGCATATCGAGGAATCGAAAGGAAGAAAATCGAAATCATCTCCTAACAAGCCTTTGACATCACCACCAAAAGGCAAATCAAAAAGATCCACTACCTCCAAATAAAGAAAGCCTCTAATTAAAATTTGAATTTGATTTCTACAACTACTGTCATTGTGATATCTCTTGAACGGTTGCATCAGATCTGTAATGCACCAAATTGCGACGTCATGTTGTGATATATTTTATCTCCAGTTTAGTCTCAACTTTTATTATTTCGATATTGGTCCGACGATTGTTTGCTTTGTATTATTGTTACGACCACTTTGTGTACTTATCACCTTCACCATTAACGGGACACATCATCATTATCATTATCATCATCATCACTCATCGCTCACTGTATAGAACCCATCATCATCGCCATTTTCTTCGTGAAGCCATTTGCGAATATAAGCATTTCATCACAATTCACCGACTGAAGCACTCATAATTCACCCTAAGAGCATTTAAATTGTTTTAAAAAGTTCAAATTATTGTTTGCTTCTCCCAAATAGTTCTTTCCCAAGTTGTACACTTTGTTTCATATATACGCCATTACTCTACAGATTGTACCCTAATATGTATTATTGCTTATATTCACTATGGTCTTGTAATTATTATAATTAAATTATTATATTTGATTTATTACACCAATCATTTATTGTCGATTGATTCAAAGCAGACAATGTTGTAATAATAGCTTTTATTGGCATTGGTCGTCATGACTCATGACGTCCCGGAGGTAATTCATTTTAAGTGGCTCTTATTGTCGTCGATCCAACTGCAACAAACAATTCTATGGCCAATCGTATTGTCCAGGCAATTGGAACGAATTGAATGTGAAATGATAGCCAAATGACACGGGAGCTCTTGGTACGCCTCACTCGAGACAAGTTTCGGGTACATATTCGCATGGCACTGCGCTCAATATGAGTTGTGTGGTTTTGGTGATGAAATCTGACAAGTGCAATTAGATTAGACTACAACCAGTTGCCTGAGAGAGAACACTTACTTAGGATGGTGGCGCACTTGAGCTTGTATTTAACAAACGGAATGTACACCAACAAGCCGGACACGATGTATATGGTCGCGTAGAGGTATTCGATTTGTGGATTCTCCATTATTGGTGCTATCACCAGGTAGATTGAAATGAAAAACACTAAAATCGGAATTGAGATGTGCACCTACAAGTGAATAGTTTATTAGTCAGTCATTTTTCTTTTTAGTAATTACTTTGTACGGCCTTGGCATGTCCTTGTATGGTGCCTTGTATCGAAGAATGATCAAGGCCAACATTGTGGCACCGTAGAATAGCCAGGCTGTAAAGCTGAAAAAGTCGATCAAACTTTCAATGTTTCCCGGAATAACTAAAATGACTAAAGAAGTATGGTTTTTAGTTATTTATGCCCATTTATAGCATTTGGAGAACTTACTGGAGAGAAAGGCGTTGAACACAAGTGCTGGAGAGGGCGTGTATCGGTTCATGTCCACAAATGACAACACGTCCACCAAGTGACCTTCTCGTGCTGCTGCAAATGCTAACCTGTTCTCGACAATTAGTTCAACAATGTCATCCGAAACTGCAATTATTCACCTGCCACTGGTGAAGCACGATCCATTTCCCGCACCAAATGAAGATAGAGCTACGGAGATGGGCATGATGATAGCGGCAAAGCCAAGTATATGATTGCCCCAGGTCTATTGAGAACATTGAAAGATCGAAAATTGATTACAAGCCCACTTACCACTGCGACAGCATCCGATGAGAGAATTTCATCAATGGTCATTACACTCTATAGAGTATTGCTTTTAGAGAAAAATCAACAAAATAGTCCCAAACTGACCATGTAGGAAATGTTGACCAATACGTAACACAAAGTCACAATTGGAATACCGAATATGATGGCCAAGGGTAAATTCCTGTAAACATTTAGCATTGTTCGTTGCCCGAGATAATGTTCCCAAACTCTTACCTGCGAGGATTGATCAATTCCTCTGTTACGTAATTGAGATTGTTCCTAAGAAAAAAGTCAAAGCAGCTTTAGATACAAGATCGCCAGCGGCTATACAAACCATCCATCGTAAGCCCAAAGTCCACTGTAGAAAGCTGAAGCAATATCCGAGACTGATTTGGAGCCTTCGAAGCCTTTCGATAAATGTTCGGTGTTACCTTGCAACAAGTGGACAACCCCACCGATGACAATAATTATGACGGCTAACAACTTGGCCGCGGTAAATATGTTCTGGGTGCTTGTAGCCAAATTAACACTGTAACAGTTGACGTAAGTGATGGTCACTGTGGGACATATCTAGGGGTAAGCAAACACGAAAAGAACTCAAATTACCGATGAAGAATATGGCGATCAACTTGATGACCGGTGAGTCAGGAGGGCACTCTACGAAGAATGGTTGTACAACGTACTGACTCAATGTCAGACAGATGATTGACAACATAGCTGGCTTGAGGACAAACACCGAGATCCAGGAAAACAGAAAAGCCAACAGACCTCCAAAAGACTCGAGAATATAAGAATACTCAGCTCCTGACTTGGTGATCAAGGTGCCAAGTTCGGCATAACATAGGGCACCTGAGGTGTGAAAATAAATTAGCAAATAGTGACTTAATGGCAAGCAGATCATCACCTAGTAGGGAAATCAATCCAGAGCCAATCCATACAACCAAACTTAATCCGACGGAACCAGACCGCTCCAAGACTCCTTTGGGGGAAACGAAAATGCCACTGCCTTTTTGTGGATGCAACCAGTCGAGAGAATCAGTTCTTGGTGTGTCAGACGTGCCAAGCAGCAAATAATACCTATCATGGTGCCTACAATCAGAGCTGTGCCACTGATAAAGCCGACTCGACGCTTGAGACCGACGATTGAGATGTCGCCCTCGGAAATGTTGCGTTCATTGTTGCACATTGGGTCAAAGTGATTTGCCGCACAGTCTTTCATGTCGTCTTGGTCTTTTTCTTGGTCCGCTTGAAGAATGGCATGACTGAGCCCTCCATTAGACGCCACTGTGTGAAGAAATAGAATTAAATTATTGCCAGGTCAAGTGGAGACAGTCTGGAATTTGTAGAGTGCGTGCAAGGCTATAAAGTGCCATTCGATTAATTCACCACAACCATTCACCTTGATTCCGACTTTGAATGATCGACTATAGAAATATTAGGTAACGCAAAATATCATCAATTCGACCACCACCATACTGTGTCAACACTTCGAGATGACAATCACTTTCATCGAGAGCCATTCGTTTAGTCACCATGACACATTGGTATTATGCGACAACCACGGTGGCGTGGTTCGTGTTTGCCCACTTGTTTTGGACAAGTTAACTAGCAGATAATGAGAGATTAATGAGAGATTATTGTGCTAATGGACCGAACAAAGCAGCACAAACAAATAGATTCGTGAGATTGCACTCGTTTGGTGGTTCAATTAATCGTTAGTGACAGCAACGAGACTGTTCTGTTTACCAAACATTACGGCCACCATCATTGCTATGGAAGGATAGCGCAATCAAACCCGTGATGACTCTATTTGCAGTCAACATACTGCACTCCGTGGCTTTATAGCACTTGGCTTCCGCTAAAGCGGAGCACATGGTCGAGATGAAAGACATGAAAGAGAAACGACTACGAGTTAGTCTAAGAATATTCCTTTCCGTCTACAATATGGACTACATGTGCATTGTGCAAGGCAACGAGGAGAGAAGCCATGCCGTCTTTGTGGACATAGTCATGCCTGAGAAGTAAACGTGTCAGATCTCAAGATTCGGAACGCGCCCTAACCATGCATGCCTCTCTGTGACACACAATCGGGATAATTAGCGTCTCGATTAGTGATCTAGGCCAAAATACTAAGAATTACTTGCGAGATTGTATCGAGTTGATCAGAATTCTAGCTGAAAATAAAAACAAACTTACGGTTATCGGTTTGGTGAGAAGTGAAGTGATTGGTATAATTGGAACAGAGTGTTCAAATTTAGTTGGATTAAGAAGGACTATTGTTGATTGGTCGATGAGGTCAGTCACTGATGAACGATGACTAGTAATGAAATCGAAGTGACTTGCTGTGTCGATTCTTTGAGACCACCACCATAGGGTTCTCGGTAGACAGACTGAACGAGACTGAGCCAAGTGAGCCAATGCGACCAGGCGTGTGTGATACTTTCTATGTCTGGTATATGGCTAGATTCTCATGCGCACTACACGCCTCGGCATAATTCCGTGTAGTTAAGTGCTTTGGAGCACAAGTGTCGCCCAAGTGGAGTCACACCGAATCCGAAATGAGAAATGTCTGCCACTGGCAGGTCTTTTGCTATTTTAGTATTACACTCGTGTATATATAGACAGTGAAACTACCGTTACCCGTTCCGCCGGTTATAACTCTGCCAGGTTATCACAATAGCCATCGATCCATTGTGAAATGTGTTTCCACCGTGCCTCGTGCACGCTTGTAGTTGATCATTGCATGACGAAATGCTTGTGTTCGATGTGTTTTGCTACCGAAAAGTATAACTTAATGACATTCTTCTGTTGCTTCATAGATCGATCGCCATAGAATAAGCTACAATTTATATGAGAATATTACGCTCCTAAAATGGTCTAAATTAATCAATAATAGATCGATAATTTTACCGGACCATTTCTAAATGATCGTAAAGGGCTCAAAGATCGTATCGAATGTTGTTGTTGCGCGAAATAACCATTGGCAACACAAATTAGCTTTGGTCACACAAATGTTCAATTCAGCTTGAGGTGTAAATTGACAGTAACGGGCATATCTTTCGAAAGACACCATTAATGCATGCTAACCTAGCGTGATGGCGGCATTCGAATGTTTGTGAATGCGGCCGTTGATGACACCGATCAACGACATTGATGTTCACTTCGATCTCGCAAAGAGCACAACTGGCGGTATGCAGTTGAGCGCATCCTAGTTAGCATTACACAGTGAGCACATACACGATTACCGGGCTGGGCAAGGTGTGCTCAACGCTGCTCAGTGCACCAACGAAAGTGAACTAGTGAGGTTTGGGCTGACTGCCACTAAACTTCAAGCAACACGCATCGGTGAGTGTGACTGTTGTCGTGCCAGGTAGCTGCTCCCAACTAGCTCTCTACCTGTCACTCGCATTCAGTCTCATGACAACCATTTGAACCGCAATCGAATCACTGCAGGCCAGTAAACAAGACAACGCCACGATCAAGCAACATTTCGTTCAATTCGCGTTCCACTCGAAGTGCATTCTTCAGTCCACCATCTCCAAACACATGAACCTCGCGGCGCGGGTCACAAAATTGCCAAAATGTTGACACAGTGTTGGGCACCATGCTTTGCATTAAATTCGGGATACCTCAACCTCGAGAAAGGCTCACATCTCATTGCAATCTACACTGCAGCAACCCATGTGGTATTTCTATTCTACGGCATTTGGATCTTATGTGGAGGCCAGTCCGACACTTTTTTCACACCATTTTTTGAGTACAGTCGTAAAGATATGTACTTTCTGGCCGTCGTCTTAATCATTTACAGTCTAGCGTATATCGTAACGGGCTCATTTGGCCTTATTCATGCCATTAATTCGGTAAGTAATTGCATTATTATGTTATCAATATTGACTGTTTGATTGTATTCAGGAAACTCGTTTCTTCTATCTTCCCTGGTTGTATTGTACATTGATGGAGATTTTATTCTTTATTGGATTTGGCAGTTACATTCTTTACCGTTACTATCACAACGTAAGTTTTTCTTTTATTTTCAAGTTTCTATACTAACAACTATTCATCCTTTAGGAATGGTCTCTATTCGTGTCTATAATTATGTGGTCTGCGTCTGCTTATCATTTTTACCTCTACTCAGTTGTTCTTTCTTTATATTATTACATCAAACGACTTCAAGAGCCTACTTTTGTAGTGATTTACCCATAGGCCATTTTGTCTGCGAACCAAATGAATCTTTACAAATAGAAAAATGCGTCAGTATTAGATATTCATATAAATATGACATTTTATCACTTTTTTACACATTTAATATATTTTTTTATTGTTTACATATTGTTGTAATATACTTTCCAATTATTTTGTTACTTTTTGCACGAAATTTATTTACACTTTGTTATATCTTTCAAGTTATATAACTTAAATGTTGACCATCGAAACCAATATTGCAAATGGAAATTTTATTCTTTATTTTTTAAATTTCCATTTGATTTCAATAAATTAAATTATAGCAGTCACCGAGTATAATTAAATTTACTGACAATGCTAATAAAAGTGTAATTGAACGACGAAAACGGTTGACAAATGCCATTTAACGAAAAAATCAATCCAAATTGCTAAAGGAACATTATTCAATTTGTTGCTGTCGAAATAGTGCCTTTGTTATGAATTTTGTTCGTTTTTTATGTTGTCTTGTCATTTACATTGCATTTATGACATAAGCATTATTTAACCGGTTATCCGATGTTTTCACATGAGTCTGACAGTGAAGATGAAATACCAGCAGGGTTTGAAAATTGAATTTCTTTATTCATTTATTTTGTTTTGATAATTTTTTTATACAGTTGGGAAGAAAGAATTTCATCAAACGATCGTGTTTATTATGTCAAGTAAGAAATTATCACTAATTTTCTTCCTCACTCAAGTTGCCTTTTTTGAAATAAATAGCCATCAAACCAAAACTACACAATGGCACCATCCAATAAATAAAAAACAAAGATTTGTTAATGCTGCTAATTTGCCACCAGGTAATACTTTAAACATTTGCATTTTACTAACAGGCTTAATATAGGTTGGCGAAAGCAGATTCTTTCTACTGGAGAAGTTGTTTTCTGCAAGTATGTTCTACTAATTTCATATAATTCATGTTAATTAATGATTATTTCAAGTCAAAAGAATTCCCAGATTACCTATACCGATCCTCGCATTGCATTTGCCTCGGATGCTTCTAAAATGTCGACTTACAAAGAATTGGGTCCATCAAGTAACACAGACGATGTCTTGGGTAATATGGACTTACATGGGAAAGTTGCTTTCATCACTGGTGCCAACAGTGGGATTGGATATGAAACAGCAAAAGCCTTAGCTTCTCGCGGAGCACATGTTATTTTGGCTTGTCGAAATGAAGAAAAGACAAATCAATGCATCGGAGATATTCTTTCAACGAACGTAATTATCTTAACGCAATTGATGTTGCTGAATTTGTATTATTATTTTTTCTTTTTTAGGCATCTGCCAAATTGACTTACTTGCACTGTGATCTCACCAGTCTCGAAAGTGTTCGCAATTGTTGTGAAAATTTTCTAAACATGAATTTGTATGTATTTTTTTAAATTTGAATTTGTTTATCGTGATTTGTGTTTATTTTATAGGAATCTCAATATGTTAATTTTAAATGCTGCTGTAAACTCTGTGCCTTACACTTTAACTGGCGATGGCATCGAACTAACTTTTCAAGTAAATCATCTTTCACACTTTTTTATGACTCAACTATTAGAAAAGAAACTAATCGAAAGTTCGCCTTCTCGCATTGTATTTGTTTCTTCTGAAAGTCATCGTTTTAGCACAATTAATGAAAATAACTTGCACAAAGAATGGAGGTGAGCTGATCATTACATTGTTCTGAAATATTGGCTTATTGGATAAGAGTAGATTTGGCATTGCATATAATTAACTAAAACTTTGGACTGATTTACTTTATCAAGATAGTAACAATTTATTTTTCACTAGTATTTTCACTTATTTATAAAGTGTACTTATTTTAAATCAATTAAATTAATGAAAACAATTTTAGCGCCTCCAATTTTATTTCTTTCATGGCTTACAACGATTCGAAATTGTTCAACATTCTTTTGGCAAATCAACTTCACCGACGTCTTTACTCGAGCAATGTTACCGTTGTTTCTTGCCATCCTGGAAATTTGGTCTTTACCAATATTCAACGTTACTGGTGGCTAATGAGATTACTTTATTTAATGGCAAAGCCTTTCACCAAAACCGCTGTAAGTTCATTTCATATTAATTAATATAATTTTATTTAAATTTATTGTATTATAGAATCAAGCAGCATCAACTGTCGTACATTGTACCGTTTCAAATGAAATTGAAGGAAACGGGGGACAATATTTCAATAATTGTAAAGAGTGCACTCCTTCTACTCTAGCAACCAACGAACAATTGGCCAAATTGTTATGGGATCACTGCGCACTGATGATTCAAAGCGTCATTAATGACAATAAAGACATTTAAAGATTTTTTTGCATTACCTCTAACTTAAAAATAATATTCAATAAATATTAGACAATGCCATTGTGCTAAGAATGTTTAGATTCTAGACACAGATGCAGTAATGGATTCATTACTAGTGAAACATCTAAGTTAGTAATTTTATTGTTATTTTAGTTTTGATTGTGAATGTAACTTGACGCGGACTAGGCTGCACTGGATTTGCATATTGCAAAAATTACCTGGTTCTCTAATTTAAATAAATCAACCTTCATGTAATTTTTCAATGTTTTTCAGTGTTTTCAAAGTTGAAATTCAAGCTCAAGCTCTGCTTAAAGCGGCAAATTTTAATTGAGTCTACCATCGATAGTGAACCGCACTATCGATATTTTCAAAGCGGCTGATCGTGCCTCACTGAATTTGCTGTCACACAACAATTTGTCTGAATTAAGCTTTGTTTTGTCTGTTATTTCGCTCTCAACTTTTAACTATGAATTTGGAATTATTGGAACAGTTTGGTCAAAATTATCCTGAAGAGTTTGACGGAATTTTAGACTCAGTCACGCATTCCACAGTTGCTGTCTTCAATCGGAGGGGATCCGTTTTAGCTGTTGGCTGTAACGATGGACGAGTTTGCATTTGGGATTTTATGACTCGTGGAATTGCCAAGATTATCTGGGCTCATGTAAACGCAATTACTTCTCTTTCTTGGTCTCGAAATGGCAGATTATTGGCCACCTGTTCTAATGATTGCTATGTTTGTGTGTGGGATGTTTTGTCTTCTGATTGTATCATCCAATGGCACTTTACCACCACTGTATTTTCCGTGCAGTTTTCACCAAGAAATGACAATATTCTTCTTATTCGACGCATGAAAGAGCCTTCCATGCTTGTCCAATTTCAACGTGGTGACGATGGTTTAGGTATTTATTTGCTTAAAATTGTAAAATTGTAGTTTCTAATTGCTTATATTGTTTATATATTTTATAGTGCATTCCAAGGCTCATACTCATATTCCTAAAGACGATGAATCTGATTTTGATGTAGTGTCTTCATTTGATAGAAGAGGCGATTATGTTTATTCTGGTAATACTAAAGGTCGCATTCAAGTGGTTCAGCTTAAACCTGGCACAATTGATCTCACCGTGATCACGTCGTTTCGTGTTTCTAATACTGCTATTAAGCAGATTGAATTTGCCCCAAAGAAAAAAGACATTTTCTTGGTCAACAGCGCTGATCGTATAATTCGAGTTTACAACACTGCTCATGTTTTGGCAACCGCTCAAATCAATTCTAATTCGTCTAATACAAATCAAAATACAGGCAGAAGTCGGAAAGTACAAAATGTCACTTCACTTGACTCGCGTGCAGATCCTGAGCCTATTCAAAAGCTTCAAGATCTTGTAAATCGAACAACTTGGAAAAAGTGTTGTTTCTCAGGATCACCGGAATCTGATTTTATATGTGCCGGTTCTGCCCGGAATAATTCCTTGTATATTTGGGACCAAAATATAGGCTCTCTTTTAAAAATATTGCTTGGCACTAAAGGTGAAATTATAAATGATGTCATTTGGCATCCAATTAGACCTGTTATTGCCTCTATTGCCAGCGGAGTTCTTTCTTTGTGGGCTCAGCCTCAAGTTGAAAATTGGTCAGCTTTTGCTCCAGATTTTAAGGAACTCGAAGAAAATATTGAATACGAGGAAAGGGAGTCTGAATTTGATGAAATGGACGAGGACCGAACGCCAACCCGAATAGACCCCGATGCGATTGATCAAGACGAATCTATGATCGATGTGGAGACACCGCATACAATCGACGTTTTTCTAAGCAGGTATGTTAAATCTGTTTTTAATGATGTTTTCTTTTTTTAAATTTTATTTTAATTTTATTAGTGATGAAGAAGAAGATGATCCAGAGGCTCTTGTATACTTTCCAATAAGTGTCGATATTGAGGATACCGAATTAGAAAACGGAGAAGACAATTTATTTGAAGATAACATTACTCCGAGTATTATTCACAAAGCTAACAATAAGGAAAAAGGCAAGTCTGAAGATGCCCCTAAACCATTACATCCGAAAAATCGAAATGTTTTTACAGTGGAGATGTAACGAATTTATTTTAATCATTGAACATTAATTGCAAATTACAAATATCATAAATACAAACTAAATACTTTTCTATACTCAACTTTTCTTTATTCAACATTAGCAAATGGTTAATGATTCACTGGACAATGGGTCTATTTCCTAAAAGAGGTGATCAATTGGGCTGGTCAGCGACAGGACGCAACCCTTGGTCTGTTTATTAATGGCCCTATCGATTGGCAATTAACACTTTGGGTCCGTCTGGGTGCTAATGCAGTCATCTATCTATGCTCTCAATTTAATTATCCCTCTGCCCGTTTCGACTCATTTGATCTCAGTTCGCGGAGTACTCGTTAGATTAATGAGGGATTCAATTGGACCGCATCCACTGGGGCAGCACTTCCTTTGTTGTTCGAGGACAAGCACGCTGTTTTCGTGTTCGCTTAATTAACACACTAGATTAATTGGCATGTCTTACATA
Source organism: Rhizoglyphus robini (assembly GCA_023373905.1). Classification (NCBI taxonomy): domain Eukaryota; kingdom Metazoa; phylum Arthropoda; class Arachnida; order Sarcoptiformes; family Acaridae; genus Rhizoglyphus; species Rhizoglyphus robini. The sequence continues at coordinate 2,440,371 of JAKIJQ010000007.1, read as the reverse complement.
ATTAATGAAGTGACCAACGCATTTGCACTAAGTGATTTGCCATTGTGTCTGTCTGGCACCATCTAATCGAGAGATCGATTCAGTCCGAAGAAGTTTTCCCTGCTTGTCGGCAGCCACACAACAGTGCACTTTGTTGGCAGTGGCGTGTTTTTTACTGGTCAATGGTCAGTTGACATCAAAGTTGTCCGATTGAGTCATGCAGTTATACGGACAAGTGCATTACACACATTAATGCTAATGACATGGCCAGCGGAGTGGCCCACGCGGCTCACATGACAATTAGTGTTTCCTTCTGTGGACCATTGTGTCCTTCTCCACTTGTCTCCTGCTTCTCGTCCTTTAACTCGATTATCCTCGACAAGGCCTAATCTAATAGAACACTTCGGATCAGGCATTTCTCTCACTGCCAATTGGTGAACTTTGTGTCAATAATTCGCAAATTTGCACTATTAGCGTTCTCAGTGGATAATTAAATCTGTCCTTATTCATCGAGTCACTTGATTGAGGCTGGGGTGACAATCACAATTGACAATCAGTGTTCCATTTTTGATATCAATATAGTATTGTCAATTTGCACGAACATTGTCCGATCACTGTCTAATGGTACAAATGCAATTGTACGATCATCTGGTTGCGTGTAATACATTATATTATATTTTACTATTGGTCGCATTGAGATAGACCACTCATTGGGTAGCTTTCAGTTGGATTATTTGGATGCGGTTTTACTGCGGTAGGAGAGCGACACTTTACAATTCCCTTGTCGTTTTAGTCTGTCTGGTCACATTTATTTACGACACCACCGCTAGAACCATTTGCATATTGGCAAACATATGTACAGCTATTTGTTCGTTGCGTTGCCTTAAACTGGGCCTGGGAGATTTACTTGGCGCCAAATTGGAAATTCGCTTTTTAATTGTGCAAAAACTACATACTGCAATGGCCCATCAACTTTAACAACCACCAAGTTTGAGTGTTTTAAGCTTTGTCTGATAAAATAGTTTTTCCAATATGATAAGCACTTGATGATGCTAATGAACGACTGTAGTAAGTTTAGGTCTGACAAGTAAGTTTATCGCTTGACCGAGCACTGGCCCAAAAAGGGTTTGAATTTGTACTTTAACTGCTAAGTTAAGTCCTAGAAGATTCTTTGCTAGAGCGAAGTTTTAAGTTCCTCAATAGCAATTGACATGTGACGAACCGAACATTTGTTTGATTTGTCTGTTTGTTCTAGTGATTACTTTGTTATGCAAAGTTGAATTATAAATTAGCAAACCAATGTGTTGCCACACGATGAATGAGTTATCAAATGTGCAAATGTTCTTCCGTGGATGTATTGACACAAACTGTTGACAGAATTCTACCGAACTGATTTAAGCCTAATTGTGACCATTCAACGATAAGTGTGAGGCAAATTTGCGTTTTGATTAGCAATTAATAATTGTGTGAATTAGACTCGAGAAGCACCAGAAGTGGCTCACAATGGCGTCAGTCTCTTTGAGTGACAGCAGAATCGCCATTCGCACTATACCACGTAATGGCTGCACGGATGGTTTGGTGTTACGCAAGTTGGCCACAGAGGTATCCTTCTAAATGGAACATGTCGGAAACGAATTTATTTATGTCTAATTGGCCTTCTCACTGCCGGCAACGGAACAAAGCTGCCAACTGTGCTGACGGTGTCTAACTGTCTCACTGTTTGCCCCAAAGTGTCTTACTCTCAGCCAACCGACCGACAGCAACCATAAACAAACGTTATCGGGCGGCGAGAATAATGGCGCACCATACACACCGAACATTACTGAACCTACTGCTGGGCTCTTGCCCCAAAATAGTCATTCATCCTGCTGATTAATTGAACCAACCCCAGAGTGTGAGAAATTTGCGCCAAACTCACAACTCAAACTGCACGCTCGTGAAATTAGAATAAAGACTGTCCTTTTGCCGCCGAAAATCAAAGAGATAAAATTATCCGATCATTAGAATTTCTAACGGACTCGGTCCACCGTTTCGGTGTGCCATCCTGGCCCAGTGGTTCGAAAATGCACTTTGACATGTCCGAATGGTGGTCAAGCGCAGATCATTTCTACTTGACACGTAAGACGGGTAGCATTGCTTTACTGGCGTTCATTGACAATAGCGCCATCACTGGCACCAAGCACCAATGACCAATTGATCGGTTGCTTTTATGGGAAGACATGTTCGACTGTCAGGTCGTGGCTTGTGTTGCACTGGATTGCACTTGCCCCAACTAATAATATGATTTAGTGAGCTTTTATTGTTTTCCATAACAAATGTGTCCACAATTGGTCGCAATTAGGAACAATTGGTGGCTTGGTGGTTGCTTGCACCACTGGCATGTGAAGTTGTCCATTGAACTCTATTGGATTACTCGTGAAAAATTATCCGAATTAAAATATAAAGTGTGTCGCATACAAACAAGCCAGTGAGCGAATGTGTCCGTGTCACCGATGTCACAATGGCCCTACAAGGCAAGCAGTCTGTGCTGGCAAGATTAATTCTCGACCGGGATTAAGTGCCGGTCAGGCAGACAAGGCAGTGGCCAGCCATTGGCCTAGTCCGAATGGCTCTAGATGGCATTTGTTACCATTGTAATTTACACCACTTTTTAATTCGCCTCTATTTGCCTTGCACTAATGTGTGCCTCGTTGGTAGTGCACGAGGCAATGAAATCGATATGCCGCACTAATGCAGACCACTGACGTTACGTGATGTGACTGTGTCCAACCAACTCGCCATTCCTTAACCTTGCAATGTTCGATTCTGTTATTTAATCTCGTTACATTTCCAATCGAAATATTCCATCGTGCCTCGATGCCGGTTTGTCTCTAATTTGTCTGATGCCTTCATTGCATCTGAGAGCCATTTGTGGAAATTGAAATTCTCTCTAACGTGTCATGTCCAAACTTATTGGCTCTGATTGGCACTTTATATCGTTGCAGTGTAAATCAAGCCACAATTTATACACATTTGCCAACATCAAATTAGAGAAGAATGAGTGATAATAGCCTCACTGAGAGGATTTTTTGAAAGGTACTCTCGCAACTTGTGTCGCAAGTTCACTAATTATTAATTGAATCAGCGTGGAAGGCGATTAAATCGAGACAGCAATATCACGTACTTTAAGGATTGGACATTTTGATTAAGTAAATATTGAATTGATGCAAATCAGTGATTTTAATTTGTTATTAGACAATTTTTATATTATCTACAGGTAACGCCGCCAATGATTTGTGATCTTCAGGCGTCTGCATAAAATGGTACGAAACCAATCACGTTTTATATGGTTCAACCTGTGAATTTTCAATAACTCTCCGAACAATTCCTGATTCTCAAATTCAAATTCTCCTGATTGATTTACATTATTTGTGTTTTAGTTCAAATTGTAATTTAAATTGGGCTGGCCTAAAACTATACCAAACATCAGGAAGGTAAGTTTTACTGATGTCGCGTCACTTTTTGTTTTTATTTGATTTGCTATAATAAGCATGTAATGTCTTATTTTTACTTAGTTAGACTTAAAAATCATTTCATTATTTTTTTTATCGAGTCCATTCGAAAGGAATAACAATTGAAAGTTTAAGTTGAACCCTCTAAAGACACAAATGAGTTGGGCATAAATCAACAGCGAAACGGAGACCAGAGAAAGCACACAAAATGTCACTGGATTGACAACATCAACTGAGCCAAAGTACTAACTGTCAGTGGACTGAATCACTGACTTGTGAGTTGATGTCTCATACGCGAATCGATTCCCACAATCTCACACGAGTCACAATCGCTTCAGTCGTCCTTAATTGTCCAAGTGGTGTTGAACATTGTCGAACTGAGAGATTGACACCTGTGAGAAGAGATTCGTTCATAAGCAGTTCAATGAGTCACTAGCAGCATCTACATCTGCGGCCATCAACATCACTTTACTCCATTGAGCTGTTAGTGGCCTTACCGGATGGCTCTCACCGTCACTCGGACGAGCTGACCGCTCTCAAGTGACAGCTTAGACTGGACGTTGATTTTACTTTGGTCGTTATTGTGTTAATGGTGTTTGGTGCACAGATAGGGTTCATCTGACAAGTCCACTCGGTGGCAATAAAGTGGCAAGATATACTTTGTGCCATCATAATGTCTTTTATACCTCGTAAAGGTGATTCCACTGCTACTTGCTTTAGAGAGGTTATTTTTATAACTTGCAACTCTTAATCGCATTTATTAGAATGAGATTAATTACCACTGTGGAGTGTTTGCTGAGATTAAGTGCGCTGTCCAATGCAAGCTGTCATATGTGCATCGAGTCTGGCGACTTTGGACATGTTTATTGGCATTGGTTCATTCTTAATTAAGTGCTCTTTGTGTGCGTTATAGTTTTCATTAATGAACGTAAGCCATAAAGTGCGACACTACTGGCACTAGTTCATTCATAACATTTGCCCAGTTATAGCCAAATGGTCATAATTACGTTGGTTCACCTCGTGCAGAGGAAGTGTTGCTGCTGGCTTTGTGTAGACCTGTCAAAGCATTAATTTAATGTAAATCTAAATTTAAATTCGATTCAAGTCCGTTCGGTGCCTCACACAAATCACACCCGAAGCAAGCAAATTTTCTCGCAGCCATCAAGTCTGGTTAGTTTGCATTTAGGCGTGTTTGTTTATTTGCGCGTGATGGTGTGCCAATTTGGGTCTATTTATCAGTGCCTCTCTGGACACGTCAATACGTAATTATAGGCTTCGACTGAGCCATCTTCTGGTTAGTGTCACGTATGCCTTGCCATAGCTATTGGCCTATTGCTATTGCTCACTAATAGCGACCTAATGAGCGCGTGCAATTAATGCAACCACTGACGGTCTCCTTGAAGGCTCATCTAACTCTCGCTAGACGAGTACTCATGGCAAGCAAGCATTTCTTGGCCTCACTTGCAATGGCTCAAAGCCATGAATTAATGGTCTATTATGTTGGAGCATGAATTATGGTTCAATCACTGGCAAACAACACGAACAAGGTTCAATTAATCGAGCAGCAAACGGTGCTCAAGCGACACTAAATTTGTCAATTACTGGGCCAGACTGGTGCTGCTTTCGCAGATGCCGCCTGGGAATGAAATAACACTGGGAAGAAACTTGCTGAGACGAAGTGGAATAAAAATTTGAAGAGCCATCGAGCGATTCGTGACACGGCGACAACCGCTATATTTAGTGGCGAGGGATGCCTGCCTGGATGGCGGATTGTGTTCGCGCCAGATTGGCAAAGTGCAAATGCTCAAAGCACAACCACAAACGTGTGCATACGAGCGACATTAGGGCAATTGAATTGTTGATTGTTGGATGGTGATGGTGATGGCCCTGCCGAACTGCAGTTCATGGCACTAGTGATCACTGCCACCCTCGTCCTCAATCTATTCCATTGACAGAAATGTCTCTTGGGCAATGCGGCACTGCACTTGCCAGTTAGATCCTCTAAATGCCTCTGCAATGGATTACAATAAGACTGTTGTCTGTGAATTTGTCTCATTATCATACACTTATTAGTGCAAGACGCGCTCGGTCCGGCACTCATCTCTTCATCTGTTCATTAACTGTTGGGCATTAAACCGATTGCTCAGGACCGAGCTCAAATAGATCTAATCAACAAGGAGCATTTGCATCAGAGCTTTCACTGCTGCTCGTCCCACGGTGGCGAGTCTAATGATGCGCCTGTAATGCGCCTAGTAACGCTGCCGTGTCTGCTAATAGTCAATTACACCGCAATAATTAGCGAGTTTGCCATTAGAACTTGTCTCCAGCCACAAACAGATCTAATCGTGCCCCATTAGAGCTATCTAATTGGGCCCAATCTATTTATAACGGCTTCCTTCACAGCGACAATTAAATTGAATTTCAATTTAATTTAATTCAAATTGACTTGAGCTTATGCCAGACCGAACTTGTCCAATTGGGCAAAGTGCAATTATTGTCATTGAGCATGTGATGCAAACTGACGACACTGTGAGTAAGTGGTGCCATAGTTCTCACTGCTGATAGCAATCCTCTCCTGGCTCCAGTCGAATTGCGATTAATTGGGCGCCATCGGTCTGGCTGCTCTCGATGGGGCATGTCCGTACTGTTGGTGGCGACCTCTCAGTCACTACACAAGTGCCACTAAGACTCGGTCTCAGCCTGGACGAGTGCGAGCCCGAGCCCATTTTAATAGTGATGATGTTGCACTTTTGGCATCGCCATTTGGCAGTTTCCTTTGTTTTATGTCTCATTAATATCGACGCTTACATTTGGACCGTTGCTCCCTTCGGTCTGTCTCCACTTGCCCCCCTCGGCCATCCTCGACTGTCCATTTGAATTTTTTCATTGTTCATTGCAAAGCGAATCCTTTGGACATGGAAATATTACAAATTAATTGCAAATTAATGTCACCTCGATCAGTGCCGCCTCAATTGGACAAGTTTGGATTAATTAAATGCTAATTTGATTTGCTTTAATTAAAAATCAAACAACACTTTTTGCTGCTCTCAAAGGGAACGAACACTTTTTAATTAAATGCGAATAAAAAGTCTTTATTGCACTAGTTCGAAGGTTACATTACAAATGGTACAGGGGAGAACAGACTTGTCTGGGACAAAGCATTCGGCTGCCACAGTCAGGCAGAACAGAACGTGTGACACAAAGTGAAAGTGCACAAACGGCTAACAAACGGGCGACACTTCACGATCTAGTCAATTGTCAAAGGCTTGCATGTGACAGTTGCTTTGCATAATTAGTGCAAACATCGATTGGCCACAAATGAGATCACTCGCTGCCACTGAAGAGCTCAATGCTTGACGAGTTGCCTTTGCGCAATTTGGCCTCGATTCTCGCGTTGAGCTGGCACTTGAACAGGTGAAAGGTGTTTGTGACATGATTAGCTTCGTTTGGCCATACTTGCACCGTCCATCTACACCGATCAAATGTCTCAATGAACTCATTTGTAATTCTCTCGGTGGTCAATGTATGAATGTATCGATTCGGCGTGGGTCTTGTTCACTGATTGGTTCACTTGTTCGGCTTCCAGTGAAAGGGTAAGGATGCAATTGCTTGATGGCGAGTGAGACTAATCGCATTACTGCTAATTGGATGTATGTCTTGCAATGGACCGATTGGCCACAATTGGATTAGGCGACGCTCTAATTGGTCACTGGCCAGTGGCCACTTGTCCGGTGCCATTGGTGGATGTGGTGGTTAGTTTCGAACAGATGAACAAGTGGAAATTGCTTTATTGAATTATGCACAAATGCAGAATGATCAATGGTGACAATACAAAAATAGAATTGGTCGTTGGTAACGGTAATCGGTAACGGCTCCGGTGGCGATATAATACAGCATTGGCAATGGCCGCAAAGGAGATCGATCAGGTTGGTGCGTTGGTGTGTGCTAGGTCTGGTGTCTGATGTATGTACATGGATACATTGGTGCGGCACCGATTGCACCGGGCTGCGACTAGGCTTATTGCAACGGACTTGTGTCCTAGTGCCACTCAAAAGTCGTACAAGGTGGACGAGTTGGGAGTGGAATTACCACTGGACGCACTGGACAACGAGCTCGAACACTCGTGCTGTACCTCATTTGGGTTCGGTGTGCCCGAGGTTGTACTTACCACTTGCTGCTGACCCACCGAATTGTTCTGGAGCTGCTGCTGCTGTTGCTGCTGCTGATGGTGGTGGCCCGACAGGTGGCCTTGCATTGGTGTGCTCATGGTACTGTGGTACTGACTGGAGTAATAGCGCAACTTGCGGTTCTCCTCTTTCAGACTTTGGTTCTCCATCTGCATGCGGTTGTTATCGTTTTTAAGCTTATTGATCAGCTCGTGTTGGTCCTTCAGCTTGTCCTCTAAGTTACGTTTCTGCTCCATTCGTTTGGTGCGACAGTTCTGTGCGTAACCTCGATTCTTGAGTGTTCGTCTCTTTTGTTTCACTCGAATGATGTCTTCCTTGGTGAGGCCATTGAGTCGCTTGTTAAGCTCACGAACCGACAACTGTATCAGTTGGCCGTCATCGATCGATTTTTTACCGGGCCCGTTGCTTACGTACTCTGTCCTGCTAGATTTGCTACTCTGACTTGACTGGTTACTGCTACGGCTGCTTGTGCTACTGTTGCTGTTTTGACCATTCCTCTCTTGATTGGCCACTGATGCAGTGCTTTGATGTATGGCTTGGCCCGGTCCGGAATTGGGTGGAATAAGGTGGTGATGAGCCATCGAGTATGGATACGAATTAGCATTCTCGGCCAGCTGGGCATGCATAACCGACTGCACCTGGTGGTGATGAGTGGCGCCTTGAGGGTGCTGCATTGAACTGTTTTGCAGAACGTGCAGTTCGTGCTGTGGACTGTGGTGTGCAGTAAGTTGGCCTGGGTGACCATTCATTTGACTGCTTGGGGCTGGGTCGCCGTGGATCGGGTTGTTGTCGAGTGTACCCAAACCGCCCCCATTGATAAATCCGTTACTGCTGTTGAGGTGCACTGTGTGCCTCAGTCGGGAATGCATTCCATTAGCCATTGGGGTGATGTAGCCGTTTTGGTCGAGATATTCACGTTTCATGGAGGGCGACATCCAACTCGAGTCGATTTCTGGTCCTGTTTGTCCTCTGAGATCGAGTGGGCCTTCGGGGAGAAAACCGTTGTTATGTCGAAAGGAGAGCCAAGGCATGTTGTACGTTTCCTCCATGAAGTTCATTCTGTTGTGATTGTTCGGGTCGATCGGAATGATTGGGGCTGTCATGTTGCTTGGTGGAATCGAGCTGAATGCCGATGATGGCTGCATGGAGCCATTCTCGATTGGCGAGTGGCGAAGAATCGCCGAGTTGTGGTTGGTCGCGATGTGGGGGTGCTTGCGCTGATGATCGGCCATACTGGTCACCATGCTGCCGTTCATCGAAGTATTGCACATGCTGGAGGGCATCGCTTGACCTGTACAGCTGAGAACGTTGCCTAAGTGATCCATTTTCAGGTTTGACTGCTTGTCGAGCGTTTCGTCGAAGTTATTCAAATCGAGGCTCGATAGTTCCGGCATGTAATCTCCTGAAAGATTGCCAGCAGAGTCCATCTAAAGGATTGAACAAAAGCGATTAGTACCATTGGAACAGAGCTCAGGCAATTACATCCACAGATGGGCACTAAAGCATGGCCAGTGGCCACTACGAGGAGCACATCTCGAGCTACCCAGTCAGACCGACGTTTGCTCAGGCACAGGTGTCCTGTGCTTGGTCTGTTCGAGGTAGTAATGAGGCTTGATGGCAACTTAGCCACAAGTAGCTCGGCAATATGTCTTCTGGTGGAGTTATCTGAAGCTAATCTGATTTGAACTCTTCGGAAGGCGCAATAACTGAGATAACTGGACGAGTGGAAAGGAGGTTCCAGCACAACCTACTTGACAGCAGATTGCTGCCTACTTGACTTGACTCCTGTCTATTGACAAGAACCGAACGAAGATGCGTCCTTCGATCCGTCAGTTGAGACGCTCCTTCGGTGTGCCCAATTGCTCCGAGCAGATACAATTAGAGGAAAGGCTACCAAAGTGGAACAAGTCTTGCTCGGCCAGCTCACCGACGAACACTAAAGGAGGCTGCCGGCCATAACTGGTTTGCCGCACGAGGGCTCACTGCACAGAGCGTAATTGAATTTTTAAGTGAGCTGTCGACGAGTTCTGCCCACCTCGAATGCAGCAAATACATCATCTCTCCATTGTGAGCGCCAATAGATCGGGCGCGCGCACATGCACTGTGGAGACAGGGCGCATTTCTCGATCACGCAAGCCATTCTCACACTTCATATAGGTCTACGGCGCTATCAGGCGTCTATTGTCCTGCTGCTCGTCCCAATGTCTCTCTCAGTCACACTCAGTGGCGTGTTCATTTGCATAAATGCATTGTTGCGCCCAACCTGACAACCGACACCAGACCTTCTAACACTGAACAAGTGACAACTGGCGGGTGCTCATTCGCTCTCCAGGTGGATTAACTCTCATTTGGTCCAAACTGCACTTGATTGGTTATGCTCACTGAGTCCTTGGGCTCTTGCAGGGACTAGTGTGTTCGTGTTAATACTTTCATTTGTCAATGTGCACTGTTCAATCTCTTTTCTCTCTTCACTACTTTTTGTTACTAGCTAGGTAGAAGCAATGGCGGACTGGACTACTTGAGTCTCGGTGTTCGAATTTGGTTTTATTGAGCGATTGCTTGGTGACAAATCAAAGTTGGTTCAATTGAGGATTATCGCACTCGAGTGGTGTGACACAGTTTAAAGTGTCTATTTGCCGAGCTATGGCTCACTGCCTATCTGTCACTAGTCGATAGGCCGATAGAAAGTGTCTAAAGTGACTCAATTGGAAAGCCATTTCTAAGCGAAACACTTTGTTTGCTTTGTCACTGGCCAAGTTTAAACAAAGTTTCTGTTTGCCTTAAACACAATTGTGTGCACGGCCACCTAAGTGACGATGCTTGTGCGGGTCTGGTCTCGCCTGGCCACACGGCCACTCACGACTTTAATTGAGCGCGTTCTGAATAAAAAATGACGCCTTTGTTGTAATCTGGCCGATCTGATCGAGGCCGAACTGTCGTCGTGTCGGGTGCGAGCGACACATGTAGGGTTGGCTGGCCAAGTGCAGATTTTCATCTGGCCAGACAGCGACAGGCACCGTAATAAATGACATTTCTCGCATTGGATAGCTATTTGGGTTCAATTTTTAATTTTTAACTCAAAATCGATCTGCTTCTCAAGGCTATCAGGACCATCGATTTCCCCTAGAATTGCAAACCTCACATGAAATCTACCAATGACCAACACAGAGAAATCATTTAACTAAAGCTGAAGTGATTCAATAGTGTCATCAAAGATGGCGTCCTCAAAAGCGTTCGAGTGAAGTACAAGCAGCAATTTACCTTTAATTTGTTTGTTTTACAATTTCGGACAAATGCTTGCTTGCCACTTGGACCACTTAGGTCTGAGTCACGCCATCCGAGTTGATCAAAATTCAAACCGTGTTCTGTTTGTTTGGTTTGACATATTTTAAAGCGCAACTATGTCAAGTTTATTTATGGTCTTTTCGAGTTGCGATTTGTCAAGCAAACATAAATCACTTTGCTTGATATTTGAGATGTCAAATGGAAATATAAAATGCATTGGCCAGCCACTGCTTGTCATAATAGTGTGTCAAACTTCTCATTGCCATACAAATAAAAGACAAACGTATATTCAATCGATACTGGACCGTTAGCTTACGAGCAGAGTCATACTAAGTGGTCAGCATTATGACATTGGTTGTCAATGGAACGTTACTCTCTATGTTCTATGAAGAGATGGAATATAATTACAACTTACTACCACATCGGTGACAAGTGTTAAAGCCAATTCTCATATGCCGATCACGTAGCGAGTGGAGAGTAATGCAACCAACGAAGACCGATTGGCACAATCTAACGGCATGGTGACAAACCGCGAGGCGTTTAGATGGTCACACCGTCCACCAAATGATCATTGACGATGTTAACGAGCACATCAACACTTTGAAGGCACAAATCATTGCCTTTTGGCTCGTTGCACGTGAAGATGACTTTTTTGGCAAATTAACGATTGTGGGTGCCAATCGCTTTGAAGTTTTAACTGGGATCGAAACCGTGATAGACGTATGCCTCCCCAATAACAGGTAAGGGACAAACAAGTCAATAATTGTTAATTGCTTGTCATCACTGGTATCAGAGCAGAGGTTGAGATCGGATCAATGAACAGTTAAAATCGGAACACAAAATAGCCTTTTGGATGGAATAGTGCACTTGGATGATTTGTTCAAAGTTGTCTGATTGAAGATGGCGTTTCTCACGCCTCATCTGGTTGCGAGTGCACGTCGGACAAAGAATCGTAAAACAAAGTCGATTTCGAATGAACACTTCAACCCGAAGTGATGCTCGCTTCACTCGGCTCGGCAATGAGTCGAAGTGTCGTGGCGTGAGAATGCCTACCGAGCGAGGCACTTCACGGATATATAGTTTGATTATGCAAAGTGGCAAGCAGCAAAGGCAGCAAGACAGTGATGCGAGTATAAATAAATAAACGCCACCAAGCCCAGGAAGCAACACTTTTGTGTGCACTGTGCTAATGAAGACGTAACAGTGAGCCACACTCCACCGGTGGCAGCTCGCCCCCCATAACTCGAGTTTCTGTTCGCACCGATGTCATTTGCTCGAAAACACAACAGAATCACTTACCTTGGCTGAGGTGCAACATGGCTAATTCGTTCAGGTGGTATACCGAGTGGAGTGCGGTCGACTATTGCACTGACTACCAACGACGAACCAAACAAATGGCAATGAAGGGATGTGAGTCAATGAGAAGACTCGGACGATGCTCTCACCAAGCAAACCACTGTCCGACAGACACGAGTGTAACGCACGGCGGCAAAGTACGAACTGACTGACTGAGCCCGACTGGCAAGCAGTCTCAACGCAGATTCCGATAGAGGCGAGTGCTACTGCATCTCGGCCAACGGGCGAGTAATCCAATTAGAATGACACTCCTCTGGTCAGCGAAGAGGCGGTCGTTGGAGCTGAGATGCGCAACTGGCCAGAAGAGATAATTGTCCATCGTGGCACAACATTATCAGCTCTTTGCACAACTGGGTTCATTTATACTGTGCACCTCTAGGTTCACTTTACTGACACACCAATCATTCATTGCTCGTTCACTGTTCCACTCTGGTCAATCCACCTTATTTATTGATCTATTTAGATTGTTAACCGTCAGACATTGCCTAATTAGAGGCTCAATAGTACAATATCGCCTTTAATCAGTTAAAGTAATTTATTTATCTTTGTTCTGATTTTAACAGATTTGATTGATAACGCTTACCTTTGATTGTAGTTGAACAAGAATGAAGCAACCGATTAAATAGAAGAATGTGCTTTGTTTGTTTGGAGTTGAGTTGAAGATGAGAGATCGAAGTGAAAGTGGACAGTGAGATGACTGTGGTGAGATCATAGAGCGGCCTTGTTGTGAGGACACTTTGTTGAGAGTGGACAGACTTGCTGCTGCTGTCACCATTCGAACTAGGCAACTGAAGTGGCCAGTGAGAGGGCTCACTTATATGAAGCCAATTAGGAGCGATATCGTGGGAGGTTTGCAGTGGATGTGGTGAATTATTGATCGATGGGCTAATGTTGGCAACTAGATGATGGACAACCTTTGGATGGAGCGGTAGAGATGGGTCGAGATGAGCTCGCGGTGAATCGTAATTAAACTAGTTCGCATTTAAATGCTCTCCCTCGTGTAGATGTAGACACGGCACTTTGTGACCACTATCGGGGCATATAATTCGAATATCGCACCAGGAGCGATAGAAGCAAAATCGACTTTATTCGGATGCTGATTGCCATCTACCGATTGGTATGCCGCAAAGGTCACATTTGTCCACTTGTCCATGCGGCAACACTTGGCTACACTTAACTATTTGTCATCGCCGAATTGTCACTTCTCAACTGAGCCTGCATGCCACATCAACACCAACAAACGGGGTTATTAATGTGGTCAATGTCGACACGTCAATTGGAATATTTCTCAGGTTAAACATTGGTGGCGGTGAGCCGATCCAATGAAGAGCACTGGTCATACACCAGTGTGCTACGAGTGCCTGGTGTGCCACTAAGTTAGTACGAGTTCTTGTTTTTGCTTCACCCTTTATCTCCAGATGTGGCCAAAGCACAAGTGAAAGTAACTATTTGCATGGCCATGCTGTGGAGTGCGTGCCTGCGATAAGTGCGAACGAACAAACAGAGAAACAAGTGAGAAATGTTTTCCGTATTTTCTGAAAGCCCATGCCTCCTTTAAGTGTGTACTGCGAGAGAGGGCAGAAAGAAACAAAAAGAACAAAAGAAGCAAAGTTTATAAAAAGCAGCGAACTGATAGTGCGCCATCCAGCTAATTGAGAACTGTTACAAGCAAACCAGATAGTGAGGATGCGATCGTTGGGCTCACTGCTGTGCGATCGCGCGATAACCACCAAAGGCAAAGCGAACCAAGCCGAACCAATTGACACAAACGGCACAAGGCCGAGTTAGCACCAAGCAATTCGGCCTATTGACCGCCAGTGTACTGCTTTGACCCAACAATTGGCTAACTTAAGTCCATGTTTCCTTGACTGATTGACCTATCTAATCCTGCTTGACCACATCGATGTCCTTATCTGGTGCTCAATTATCTCTGGATTTTTCCTTCTAACCGTGTCATATCTGGTGGCACTGTTCACAAATATGGTAACGAGAGAGATGGCACAAGTGGATGGTGTATCGATTGGTGGTTTGATTAGCCCAGGCTGACATAACGTTTGCATTGGCCAATGGATCGCTCGTTAGTTCGGGTCTTTCTCGATCTGCGCAAATGATACATTGTAACTGTTTGTGTTTGATTACTAATAACGTTGCACCGTTCGATCGGCGTGGAGTCACTCGTTGGCATACAATTTGTGTCGATATTTATCAATGTGCTTGCACAGCACTTTTTGTTGTTGTTTAAATTTCTTTATTTTCATTATTTTTGCCACTCGCTCATAAATCTATATTCCAGCTAGATCGAATGCCATCGAGGCTGTCAATGCTGGCCCGCACCAAGTTTGCCTGATAATGTTGGCACAATATACATTGTATCAGTTGCTGTTTTAATTGATACTGCTCACTGCTAAATATATTCACTCTCGTTACTTAATACTGTGCTCCGTTAATTTGAATATGCACTCTACTGATAGTGTCAATGTTGACGTCCACAGTGAACCAGTCCTGCGTGCCAAATGTTTCACTGGTCTTTACCTTGGATGGTCAGCATGCATGGGTGCAGTGGTCTCTGGCAATGCTCTCTTCGATTGAACATGCATGTGATTGGTCGTATGGACAAGCAATTGACCGAGGTAATTGGCACATTTAAACACTTTCAATATGAAACATTGGATATGCTAGTGAGGTAATTGGCGGCAATAGCAAAAGACTGTGCCGATCGATGCTTCATGCCTCCAAATCGAATCGAATCGAATCAATCGTTTTGTGTTATGTTGTGTCCATATCCAAAAAGCGGTGAACGTGTTGGCCCGTTTAGCATAGGAATAAATTTAAAATTTGAAATTTGAAATTGAATTTACAATTGGCTCGTAATAGAATTATATTAGGAAAAGGTGGAGATAAGCGTGCCAGAGCAAGATGTGGTCAGAATGTGCCACTCGGTGGCAACGTGTTTCGTGTTTACGAGCACGATGCGAGAAATACGTTTGGACAGGCAGCACTGAAACTTATCAAAAGTACGAGCTGGAGCAGAGATAACCCTACTAGATAATATATTCGATAATAATACATCACGAGATCTGCTTGGCCACAACTGTAAATTTAATTTCATCTTTTCTGGCAATTGTATTGTAAAAGTGAGAGATCTGACTGGACTGGACCGGCTTGTCCCACCGACACTGCCAGCAGATGCACCCAACAGTGCAGTGGTGCGGCAGTGAGAGAATTTCAACTATTTGCTTACATCGATGAGGCCAAGGCTTTTGTACTAATTAGTTTAATTGTCTTCACCTAACATCATCAATTCGTGTGTATCACTGGTCTTAATGGTTCTGATGGCCACATATGGACTCATAAAGCACTTGCACTGAGGCTAGGTTGTTTGCCAGGATGTGCTCAAACGAATGTTTCAAGTTGAATGCGCCAATTTGCGATTAGGCCCAGTGCGGCAGTGGCGGTGCAGTGGACTGGGGCGCTGGCCAACTGCGCCAATGTGCCGTGTGATTTCATACATTCCTGGCACATTTCACTCGAAAGAATGTTTCCTTTTGGACAATATTTCAACCTAAGATTGGCCAAATGAGAGAATTTCATATTTTAAATCTATAAATTCATGCTTCTTTACGCACTGACTTCAATGCGAGCACACTCACTGCCCAAATGCCTTATCTGGGCTTGTCAATCTGCTTATTTGACCGTTTGACCAGTCAAATTTAAAATTATTTGCACATTTGTTTTATGTTAGACTTTAAAGTGGAAGCCATCGATCTGTGATCGAGTTCCGATTGCCTTACACTCGAACAAATCAAACTATGGCGTTAAGGAACTTGATTGATCTTGTCGCAATTAATGATTTGATGACATTTGACTGGACCAGGCAATATTATTTGTTGAGCCAATACGCTTGTGTTTTTCACTCAATCGATCACCCGCTCTCGGTTGATGTTCAGCTGGCTTCTAGTCACTTCGATCACATAACAAACACTAAATTAACTGGCTATTTGTTATCAATTGCTTGATTGTCGTGCAAATCGATGCCAAATAAATTGACAGGAGCTTCACCATGAGCCTTTCTGTGGTTTTTGATGGTTGTGTGGGTGGTAATGTTGATTATTGCAATTAGTCTTCTGTTTGTAATTGCTTGTGATTGTCCACTTGTGCAAACATCATAATTGGATTTGAGAAAGACATTTGGCAGTTTGGTCAACATGGTTTCAGGGCTAGTTTCGTCTTCTTTGCTGAGTATAATTCAATAATCGAGTGGACTTTGCATCGATCCTTTAACTTTAATGCCAGTCTAAGCCAGCCCAAATCGAGTCATGAAGTGAGTAGCATTCACTGACCATCTCGAGTGGACAGTGTCGCCATGTGCTCATATGTTCGGTCAGTAAATGTGCTTCACAAGGCTATTCACGGGTCAGCATTGGCATGTGCACGTGCAGCCAACAGTCAACTATACAGTGAATGGACGATCGAGAAGGGTAAATTCTGCGAAATCGAAATGTTAAAGGACAGATCTTCGACGGCAGTGGCATGGACCATTTGTGACAGTTGTGCTGTGCCATTCATAATGTTACGAGATGGTCTCGTTGCCACTCGATAGTCTAGTTGTCACTTGGACTAGTTTGTCTGGCAGACAAAAAGGATTCACGTTTAGATGATGCCATCCACGAAGTACTTTCAATGCAAATGTTCATTCGTTTTGTTACGCGCAATTTACGACTGAAAATAGTCTGCCCGAAGTGACTTGGCCGATTGTATTCAAATTCGTATGATTAACTTCCGAAGAGAATCAACAGCGTTTATGTGAGTAAACACACTCAGACCGGAATATTCTGCAGTGGAAAAGCAACAAAGCAAGATCAAACGAATTAAGTGGCAATGAGATGACGATGGTCTATTGCGGTGTGCTACTTGCTAGTGAGTTGCCTCTTTACTCACTCGATTTATGGCAGTCATAAATCGTGCCTTTCAATTACGACACAACTTGTAAGCGATACCTTACAGAACATACTGACGAGATGTATAAATATAAATGCACTGCAGACGAGTGTCCCAGTCACTGGTGGGCTAGTAAAAATAACGATTACCGCGAACGTTCTCGGTCGGCCATCGATTGCCGATTGTCAATCGTTTGAGCCAAGTCGAGAAGACAATCCGTCTAATTGACAAGTTTGCTTGTCACGTCCAAAGCAATGGCACAACTGCCTGCTTGCCACTTTGTTAATTCGATTTGAATTGAGTTTGTTTAAATTTAAATTCTAGCATTAAAGTCAGACAGTTCAATTTGATTTCCAGTTCACTTGTTCACTTCTAAACTTGTCAGTTGGAAAGGTCGCGCACAGAGTGAGTTTCACTTTTGAATGTGTTGTCACTGATGACCCTGTGGCATAGAAAGTGAGTGTGGGCGTGGCTGAAGAGCAAACCATTGAGTGTGTTTGACATAGTTGTCGTGCTCGCTGATGGAGGGTCGCAATATGACAGATTGCTCCAATTGCCAATTGGGAACATCTTTAGTGGACAGATTTGTTGGCGGCAAGGCGCGATGCGAAACATAATTCATAATGTTCTGTACTGTTCGGTACCGTACTAGCTCACATTAGTGTGCATTAGTTCGATGTGATTTGTCTGCACTCGGTGTAACCTCAACTTGAGACCGATCTAGTGGTAATGAGCCTGAATAAATGCGGATCTGCCTCGACGTGACGGTGAGATGATGAATGGTAATGAGCATGCCGACACCGACCAGATTGACTGTGCCAGGAACGAGTGACACTGTCTCACGTCCGAGACGAGATGCCAATGTGCCAGTGCACCACTGCCACAGGCATTCACCAAGGCACAGCGCAACCGAGCACATTAACTCGTGTCAATTAGTTCCATGAGCGCGATAAAATGTTCTAACAAATTTGAGTACAAATTAGCGTTATTAGCATCTCACTTGTGTGAGCGAGACAACAGTCAAATGGAGAAACTCGCAATGTCTCATAATAGAAATGTATCGACGCCACTCGGCACAAGATTAATCGTCGTCGAATTGTTCAACGTGCCTCAACCTAAATGAGCGATAGAATCAGTTCAATTACACAATGGCTTGCGGTATATTTAGCCTGAGTAAAGAACAAGCACTAATTAAAGTCAACCAGATACAAAGTGCAAATGTCTGACTGGTGCAATGATCTGACTGATCCAGGGCATTGTCACCGAAGAGGCGCACCGTGGCTCTATTATCTCCACTCGTCAGTCGAAAATAACTGACTTTCACTATTTGACTTTACTTTTGCTCTTTTTAGTAAAAATCCTCGCCGCCTGTGAAGTATCCAAGAACGTTTCCATAAAGTGTTGCTTATTTTCATACCAAAATAAACATGGCAACAAGACAACAAACAAAGCAATTGAGCCAGCTTGAGCAGAAGCATAAAACGAGCAATGCGAAATCTCATATATCAACATGTAGGTGTTAGGAATATAAATGGTCCCATCCAATGTCGATGCATCCACTACAGCACAGGAAAATCCATCAACAAAAGCCCATTTTGACAGTGCGAATCGCTTCTCAAATGATCTGGTGGCCATTTTCCGATCGAAAGGAAAGAGTTGCACTGAGCCGAGCTCTGGACAACTGAAATTACCAGTTCGGACTCCGAAGCATCACTAATGCCACTGACCACAACACAGGATTAGTGTCTCAGTCAACTGACTCAATTCTGTGGAAGCTAATTTATTAAATTAACCATCGCTCAATGGGGTGAATAATGGCCAGCAAAACTACTGACCAACTGCACAAACCGTCCAGTCTCGTTCTGCAACATGCGTCCACTCTGACCTATCTGATTGGGAGCGATGCTAAACTCAAATTTGAGAGCAATTTATTGACTTTTCCCCATTTGAGATTAGAATCAGGAACCACAAATTGGGACTATGAAGCATGATGAAAAGCATATCTAGAAGTGCACACTAATTTGGTACTAATGCAAATAAAGCCATTCGCCAGTGACTGGCGGCCAGTCAATATCGACACAATGACAATTATAATCATTGGCCGAGCGGGCTCAAAGGCCAGGCGGTCGGATTTAGACAACGTTGAAGAGTGGCGCGCCAATCATCCTGGTTGTGGTCGGGCTGGGTGATCCCGTGCTTTACTGGTGTAGATGACTGCCCCGAAATAGATCGCTACCAGTGAGACAGAGTGCATGTCACCGCGCTATTAGAAGCATTGTCTGTCGGGTATTGCGTTGCAAAGGAAATCTGCCTTCATCCATCCACGGACAACTCACCACACTAACTTGTGAGTGTCTCCATTTGATGCTGCAAATAGCTGCACTAGTAACGATCACAATGCCGATATGGCTGCTCTGATGTGGTTAGCAGACCGTTTCCATTGCTCAATTGACGTGCCTTTGTTTTGTCATTTCTCGTTTTGCACAAATCGGACCGATCCTCAGTGAGCTCAATCGAGCACTCAAGCTCGACAGACATCACCGCGTGATATTCGTTGCGACCAATCTGTGACCAATCTGTGACCAGCTAGTGAACCACTTATCGAGATATCCAGTTTCACTTGGTCATTGTCATTGTTTCACAGTGATTTTGTCTAATTAACTTATCCAAAGTGCCACTTTGTTTCAAAGTCCAAATATTTTGACAAACAACGATGGCTCGTTTGGTGAGAATGACATTTGACCCTGTCAGAAGCACTAACAAGTAGTCTAGCTTTCTTCCTGTGGTGGCAATACTTTGACTTAATTTCAAGTGACATATTGCCGATTGAAGGGACAACCTTGTGACCAAACATTTATACTTTTCCCATAAGTATCGAGGTCATTAATTGAGCAGCGGTGGACCGCTAGTGGACCACTGGCTGCAACGGACAATCATAACCCACTAATAACGTGCATGAATAAATCAGGAACTGAGTGCAATGAATAATAAGTGCCGGTCCTGGTGAAGGAAGTGCACAATAAGTGGAGACAGCGATATTCTTGGCTATTTGATTTACATTATAAATAGTGGAGAGTAAGCCATTGCTGAAGACGAGCATTATACGGCGAGTTGTGCATTAGAATCGGAAGTCACTAAATGGCAGCAATGAATCTGTTTATAATTCCGCACTGGTGAGACAGGCAAAAGCTCAATCCACTGGTGCACTGACAATGAGCAAGATCGAACTTAATGTGAAGCGCACTTTTGAGTGCGGTTTGAACGTTTGCCCTGTGCCAAGCTAGTAATTGACATTAATACTGACACAAGGCGCTACTGACGAGTCAATCTTTCACGACTCAATTGGCCACACCGAGGAGGAGACAAAAGAAAATAAACGAAACCTATGTTATGGTAATGAAGGCTCCTGCCACCCCGCTTAAAAGGTTAACAGAGTTGGCAACAGTCCGTTTCGGTGGCCATTTATGAATAGTTCTAATTTTGTGAGGGCAACCAGCAATAAAAGGCGATCAAGTATGCTTCAACGAACAAGTGTCCACATATCTGTAAAGTTGCATTTGGTTTAAAGTGGAAGGAACTGCTAGGAAGCTACGTTTGCTCCATTCAGATTGAGTCGAGTGTTGCATCGAGTGAGTCAGTCAGTCATCCTTTAAGCATTCGATAGCCACACAAGCAGAGACAGCACAAGCAATGCTTTGTCTGGCTCTAATTGCCAGTATTGTCTTGTGTTGCAATCACTTGTCAAAGCACTTCTAAGTGGTTCGATTCGATCAAACCTACCGCACATTCTCTCACTGTACCATTTGTGCTCTGTTCTGTTTGCACGCCGAAATTGGACACCAACTCGGTCTTAAAGGATTCAATTGGCGCATATCAGTCGAAACTCTTGAAAGGCCTTCTGAGCAAAACTTTCTTCGAGATGTCAACCAAGGATGCTATGAACGAGTCAATGAGAACCATGAATGAAGGCCACCGTGAGAGCACAAGCCTACTACTACTGGACTTCATTCCAAAGCGAACTAGCAAGCGGAAAGGGATCACTGCTACAAGGGAACAAGCTTTTCTTTGTTTGCACCGCTCCGTTCGGACCACAATTGGACTCACTGGTAAAGTAAGTCTGTGTGTTTGCCTCTGTGCACGATTGTTCGGGCAAGTAAGCAATATTATTAATATTTACTGTAATCTATTTATAATATTAGGCTGAATGATTAATTTAATTGATTCCTCGTAGAAGCAATCTGACATTGTGAGTAGGCCGGATATTGAATACCAATTGGTATTTCACGGTGAACTGACTCGATCCCGAGTGGACAGGTTTACTGCTTTATTCAAATAAATAACAAATTACTGCCAGTCCTTTCATAAATACAAATTGGTTCCTTTCTGGTCACAGCCACCGAATAATTGCATTGTGAGTGCAATGGGTCCAATTGGAACAAGTGGACAGCAAATTAAGCTTTGTTCTTACTTTGGGCAGTCAGCAAACAAAATACTCCTTTGTCCGTCATTAGTGAGACACGAGTCTATTCTGCTAGCCATTGCTCATGCATTGCAGACTGACCACTTGGCTCTCACACTGGTGGCACTATTCGTGCCACGATGGTTAGTTTGTTGATTGTTTGAGTGTAATTTATTTAAATGCACGTGCATGTGTTGCCATCACAGGGAGTACTTTAAAATTCGAACAGCAATTGAGACGAGTCGAGCAGTAATCTAATTTGAGTGCATGACCAACCAATGTTTGTCCACGGCCCGGAGCGATTCAGTAGTGTCTTTACAAATGAACTTTTAAAATTCAAATAAATATAATCAAAAATAACTTTCGCAATGACCAACTATTCACATTTTAATTCTGTTGTACCCACCAGAATTCGTGCTATCAAATAAACTGTATATTGTAACTTTTGGTAATAAATAAGTTTTTCACATTTGCAAATATTTCCCCATCCCGACGTCGTCGACTGTAAACAATCATTTTGTAACAAACCGCCAATTCAAATTTTTCAATATTGTTTGCATTCTATCGACATTAGCAACGTGGAGCTTATGAGAAGCAAACTGATGCTGTTATATTCAGTATGTATGTATAATGCAGTTTAATTTTTTACTGACTCAGGCTCTCGTCTCTATTTTAATATCATTTCCATGTTATACCAATATAGCGCCATCTATTATCCTGAAACGGAAATTTGTAAACCTGATTCATTGTTTTGCATATAATTACGTTACTACAGAGGCAAAATATATAAATTCATCTAGCAAAATTCAGGCAATGAAACAATCAATTCATAAATCACTGTTGCTACATTTTTTACTTTGCTTACTTTCCATGTGCTTACTTCTCGAATACCAAATGATTTAATTCTCCGATTACGTAATTCAGTGAATTTTGCAGAGTAAAACATGTGTCAATGTGAGAAACAATACTTTGACATGTTAATTAGATTCCCTGCTTTAAATTTCATTATACTGATGTATCACCAAAATCTCAATTTACATTGAGCATTTCAGACATAAATATTCACCAAAAATTCGACCAATAAAATAGACAAATTAATAAAGATTTACAATGATTTTATTAGCAAAATAGAACAAATTTGCCAGCATTTAATGGTTGAAAAGTTAAACATCGACGCGAACAAGTCAGCTCTGATAGTTGTACGTGTAAATAACTGATCTATAGAAAAATATCTCTGTGAAGGAGTCTCGTACTGGAGTGGAGTGGTGCACCACCAGTCACCAAAGTAGTCGTCCAGTGTCAGTAGTCTAGATTGAGATTCTATTGACCAAAAGTCAATTCTACCGAATGAATGGAGTGACAATGTGAGTGTGCACTGCGTTCTGAACGCAACGCTCTCTCGACGGTGCTCGGCACAAATAAACCACCAAATGACAACAAAACAGAGCGATAGTTGACAGGAAGCAACGTAACTCGGTCCACAGGTGCGTCGTTCAATAGGTTTCGAAGGCACATTGAAGTGAGAACAGTTATAATCTGAATGGATAACACACACGCATGTAGTAAGCAGCGTCAACAGCGTTGACTCAAAACAATCGGCGACGAGTAGATTATTGCCTCGACATTGCAATGGTAACAAACTAGGTATAGTCAACAATATCACAAGGCGTTACAAGGAAATTAGTGTTCATCACGTGAGAGACATTTGTACTTTTGAAGATGCTCCATCAGTGGCAATACTTGCAGTTCGGATGACACCGCTGTCCATTTACCATGCATCGACATCCGCCGGACAGATCACCTTTGCCCTGAAAAGACAATTTAAATTAATTCAACTGAGCCCCCACATTTGAGACATTGCAAGCGCATTGGTGTGTTTCCTTCAGAGGGTTATAGCGATGAGCGAGAGTTAATGTCAAGCAAATGTGTAAAAACCTTAGGCCCCCAACGAAATCCTTTGGTGACCCAGCAGATCTCCGTGTCACACATGCAACACTTAACCCAGTCACAACCCCATTTCTTCATGACAATCACTTTGCATTGGGGACAACGTAATGCTTCCTCTCGTTTGAGCATATCCTGCAGAAAGTAATGGATTAACTCATTGCTCAACTGAGTCTGGTTAGTCAGACTGGCTTGTCACTAGACAACTACTAAAGTCTACCTCGAGGAATATTTTAGTCTTTTTGGCTTCTTCGTCTGTGGAGGCATTGAATTCTAGCTCCTCTTGATATTGTCTACAATTGGAACCTTCATGTATTGCTTGACAGTTGATACAATTTTGGTGAGCGCACACCGGACAATTAAACACATTGACATTGTCATCATAAACACACCAACCTGGGCAATCAGTGCTCTTGCAGTGAAAACTTTTGTCCACATTCTTCTCCGCGACTGAGATACTCTTTTTGAGGTAACGCTCGTATGTCTCAAAGGAAGCTAGTTCCTTAATTTCTCTGTCCTGCAGAGTGCAATCACACGAGTACAAATCGTCTCGAAAAGGACACTTGACTTGAACTTCTTCGTTGTATTCGATGGTACCTCTAAGACAATCTCTGTAAAGATAAAGACAATCAGTGGCAGACTCATAACAAACTAGAACTTACCTGCAAAATGTGTGCAGACACTCCCTAAGAACAACGCCTTCGCCAGGTTTAAAGCGACCAAAACAAATGGGACATTCGAACGATTCCACGTTAAGCACACATTTGACGTCTTCCAGTTCGACTAACTTCTGATAGGTGGACAGCATTGGAAGGGGCATTTGGTTGGCCTCGTTCAATGCTGCATCGGTGATGCCATTCACATTCTTGGCAGTTATTTCATCTTCCTCATCCTCGAGATCATCTTCATCTTCCTCTTCTACTCTGGGGAGAAGCTCGTTAACTAAACTTAGTCCTTCAAAAATCAATTGATTGGCAAAAGGAATTTCCCCTTCTTGGTAGTAATAGTTCTTCATTAAATTGACTGAATTCGCAAGACTAACCGACGGGACAAATGATTGCGATTGGTTGCTGGCATGTTGAACAGTGTTTGCATTAAGGTTGCTGTGACCAGTCGAACCGAAAGTCTGTCCGATAGCCATGTCAATTGAATTGGAACTATACGAAGCCGAGTTGAGTGGGGTGAAATTAGTGGAAGATTCCTTGTCGATAGAATTCACTGCCTTTCGCGGTAAAGTATTGCTTTTCGAATTGAGTGATTGTTCCATTTTAGCGTCATAAGAGACGTACGGCATCATGGCCGGCGAACGAAGTGATTCGTAAACGTCGTCGTCGTCAGACAAATTCCCATTGGTTTTGGTCACATCGTTTATCGGTTTATTTATGTTTTCAGAATTGCGAGAGGAATTGGATGGGTGCGGCGAAGAAAGAACATACAAAAATATAGGACAACCCGAGTTGTTGATTCCGTAGGTGGACAAGGTCGCGCTCAAATTGGTAACAATGTTACGTCCCAAGACCCATTTTTGCATTTCACTTGAAATATTAAACTCCTTTTCGACCTGCTTAGCAAATTCGATTAATAAAAAGTCAATAAAATAGTTTTATCGAACCTTTAAACTCAGCATATTCACCGACATAGAAGGATAAACCTGAAATGGAATCGGTCCTTTGTGTGTGTTGCGATCTTCAATGTAAAGATATGCTCTAAGAATAGAAAGTAGTAAACGGATAACTTCCTCCTACAACTACTTACACAATGGGTGAGGTCAGAGTTGATTTATCCTTGCCATTGGACAACTTTCCACTCAATGAGCAGTTGACTCGTTTGATTGCCAACTCTTTGGCTAAAATAGCGGCACGTTGATGATTTCCATTGGCAATGGCCACCTCTAATTCGGACATGAGACATTTATTTTTTGATTCCTCGGACAACGATTGGTCATTGCTCAATTTGGATGGCAAACTAAACGATTGGTCTGCAAGAGTACTGTTAGTTTTAGTGAGATCCTGTACTGTACTTACTCATAAACATATCAGAAGTGAGGTCTTCGAAAATGTCCGAAGATTTTTTATCAAAAGCAAAGTTCTCCAATTGAGCAGTTGTTGAACTCTTCGGGTGCACTTGGTTGAAAGCACTAAACTCATTGTTGGATTCGGCGTCGACAAGCGGTTGAAAATTATTTTCGGCACTTTTAAAGAGTCTCTCAGTGCTGATGGGAGATCTGCCAGAAATAAGCTCAGCAAGAGTGTCAGCGGTGGAGTAGAAATTAATGTCTGCTGAGGTGAAGTGTGAGAGAGACTCAACGAATGGTGACATCGACGAAGTGCACTGATGTTGAGACTTGCAGTTGGACATATCATTTGAAAGTGTGCTCGATGTGCGCACTGTTGATGCTTCAGACAGAGTTGAGGTCGAAGACGACAGTGAGGACAACGAGTGGTCCGAAGTACTGCTGGTGAGCCAGGCATTGCGACTTGCAGTTCGAATATCATCTCCAAAACAGGTCATCGCTTGAGTGGCAGAGCAGCAGTCGTGGTGCGCACATTGGCGATGTCTAAAGTGCCTGTTCTGACCATGGTTCCGTTGTTTCGGATGTCGACACCGACAGGAACATTTGTGGTTTTTGTACTGACGAGATGGTCGTTCTGGGGGTTCTTCAAAGTTTGTTTGACAAAACACGTCTGACAAGCACTTCTGATTCGAATTATTCAACAAATCATTTGGACTAATTTCAGTTAACAGATTTAAATTGCCTTTAGCGGAATTAGACAAATCTTCCAAGTCTGGTTTACCTTCTCCATTACTGGAATCTTCATTTATGAACTCAACCACAGTGGCTGTGCTGGTGTTGGTCAACGAGCCATCAGACAGTGCTCGAATGAACTCGAACCGATCGAAAACATTACAAACCGAACTTGGATTAGCCTTTGTAGAGTCCAGTGATTCATGGTTGGACTTGTTCGACAAATCCTTAGACCGTTTGTATCGGCGACTTTGTTGTGGACTAAGTAATGCATTCATCAACTCACTTGGCATAAAACATTCATGGTCATCTTCACTGTCACACTCACTCTCTTCGTGGTTTATAAAAGAAAGGCATTTGTGATCACATTCTGGCTCGTGGCCCAGCTTAGCGACATGTTTGGCTAACTTAGCTGTGCCTTGTTGGTGATCATACTTGATGATTTGGCCAGTTTTGGAGAGAGCATTCAAGTACTCCTTCCAGTGGTACTGGCAACAAGTATATCGAGAGAAAGGCATCGACTGACTGCGGGGCATGTTCGGCGACGAGACATTGTCAGTCACTGTTCTCTTTTCAAGCATTTTGGTCTCGTTGTTATAATTGCAGCCGAATATTTTTATATGATCAAAAGTCTTTGCTGGAATCTCGGGAGGAATTTCGTTGAAAAGAGTTTTTATTGGTAAAGGCGTTTGGTAGATAGAATCGTCGACATGATTGCTCTTGGCCATTTCATCGATTAAGTACGTGCTGACAAGGGTTTGTTCTTTTTGTACCAGCTTGGACACGCCATCCTCGCAAACCAGCAAAATGTTTTCCTCGTTCTCTCTGGTCTGCATCAAATCTTCAGACAAACTCTGGGTCGCGTCACTTTTTGACATATCCTGCAGGTTGACCTCGCTACGAAAAGAAGGCATTGCGTTGATCAAATTCTTCATATTTAGTTGCTTTTGTTCGGAGAGTGAACGTGTTAGATTTGGTGGAAGTGGAGCTGGACTTTTGGTTAGTGCTCCTTGGTTGCGAGATGAAGCACTTAAACTGGTGGCCACACTAGAGTTGGTCGGACTTTGAGGAACCGAAGACGGACAAGAAGTGGACACGTTGTTGGTAGTGGAAAGAGGACTGCTCGAACATTGTGCCGTAATTGGTGGTTTTGGCGCAGGGCCTTTGTGCCTTCTTCGCCTAGGGGAGGCCGCATTATCGGTGCTGGCATTTGTTGATGGTCGGGAGTCGGCTCGATCAATGGAAGCCAACCTTGGAGCACTACTGTTGCTGCTGTTGGTCACTTCTTCTGAGATGTGTCCATCGATATTGTGGGCTTGTGAAAGATCATTCTTTCTGTAAGGAGAGTTTCGGTTACTAGTTTTAGTATTTCTAACATGATTGGATGAGGCAAATCTGGGAGATGAGAACAAAACAGCTGGTCTGTTGATTGGCTCGTTAGCATGGCGAGATGTATCTAGTGAAAGACTAGGCAAAGGTTGAGAATTGGGAGCACTGCTCGGAATGTCCGCGTAGCTCGAAACGTCAGTGGAACTCAAGCCAAGTGGCCTATGTTGCTTACTTCGAAATTTATCCTTTTCCGATCTGGACGACTTCTTCACTCGTTTTCCTCCATTACTTCGGCTTGGCTTGGTTTCTTTCTTTTCTTTGTCAGACTTTTTAAGGCGCAACGAATTAGCGAGAAAGCAAGCAACCAAGGAACGGAGCCCTTGCTTGTTGCTTGCTTTACTGCTCGATTCAAGGCTCCGCTCCGTTTCGGAATCGATGTCGGACTCGTCGGTAAGTACAGAGCGACCAATGTACACTTCGGCTACCGAGCTACTGGATGGAAGACTCGATATCGAGAGATCAGATCCCGTTCGTTCGAGCAGTGCCGAACTGCAGTTGTCGCGAATGTAACTGGGCGAGTGTAATACATCTTGCCGAGGTGACTTCTTAAAGTCGGCTGCAGTGTCACGAGCATGGATGGTAACCGATTTACGTCGAGGATGATACTCGGTGGGCACTGTGCGCAAAGATGCAATCACTTCGCTATGCTTCCAGCTGACGCCTGCTTCCATTATTGGTTGGGCAGCTGAAGGCAAATCTTCCCCGCCACAACACATATGAGCGTGCGGCTTGCTCGAGAAGTGACACATGTGAGCCATATCCTCCGTCCATCTCTTCCCTTTTGGCTTGCGGGTTTTGCAGATGTGCGCACACGGATGGTTACAACTTGCACACTGGCAGTGACGATTGTTTGGCGAGTGCACGTCGTGACCAACCTATGGAAAGTATCGTTAGAAAGCATTCAAGCAATATTCAAGTGCAATACATATGAAAAGCATCAACAGCTACAATGGATAATCTAAATTAACGCTTTGTATTAACTCACTTGTAACCTTCATAAGATTTATTTTATTTTTATTTTAAGAAATTCCTTTCAGGCAAGTTACTGAACAAAACAAAGAATATATAGAAAATTGTCTTTTAAAACTTTGTTTGATTCCACTTTGTTGCCAATTGGGACAGTAAATTAGGTTATACAAAGTAATTGTCCGGTAATTCATTTATGAAAAGTTTAAGTTAATCTCACAAGATGGCGTTAGTCGTCAAAAAGATTCCTTTGAATTTGAGAGCACGAAGCATTGAACAAATAGGAAATAGAACCCTAGTAACCCATATCCAAAAGCAAGACAAACCCAGGCGATCTCATTAGATGGTGGCTTGTCTCCCACCGCGAAACTAAAGAAAAGACCATTTAGAGAATAAATGAAAACCCAATAGCCGTCTTAGACAAAGAAAAATTGTCAAGTACGGCATTTAAATTGGATTAACGCGAAGGGATAAGATCTGTTGAGTTAATTTCAACTTGCTGAGTTGAGATTGACACGAAGACAGCAACGAGTAAAGTGAGACAAACGAGTAGCAATTAGACCAGTTTGAGGAGATAAATCCAATTAGCTAAGGCAAGACAATTGAATGCACGACAGATCGACCAACTGTGCAAAGTTTGTCTAACTTTATTTATGATATTGTGAATGTAAATGTTTAATCAAATCTGCCCTTCTCGCCTGGCCCGCTACTCACTGTTCGAGTATTTACATTTTTCTAATTTAATTAAGTGAGCCAAATTAAATCAGGCACCAAGCGAGCGGCCACAAATGTAGCTTATGTCTTGTGTCTCGTTTTATGCATGAGAACTGTTTGAATCTAATTTTTCAAATTAAACTAAGTAAAAAAGGCAATTTATGGCATGCAAACAAGCAACATTTTCCACTGCACAGACCAATGCCTTTACTGCGGCCTTTCGTGTCAAATGTGCTTGGCAGTAAATCTCAATCTGAATTGGTAATGCGAATAACTGCCGGCATGGCAAAGGTTCAAGCAAGCACGAATAAAGGCGTTCGAGGTGAGGACTGAACAGGGAACAGTGAGAGGCAATCACAAATCACACAAGCACAAATACCGCTTGAGACACTTTGGGGAAAGCAGTCCGGCTAATGAAGTTTGCCAATTAGACCTTTCGATTGATTAACCTATCAGTGAAGTGTCACTGCATGCAAGGAGGACAGACCGTTAAGTAACATTGCTATCTACTACGGTAATGGAGACACCAATCGATAGGCACAAAGTGAGTGAGGGCATGAAAGCATCAAAAAGAGCATTTGTTTGCAGTGCAATCGATGTGACTTGGCGCCAATCAATTGTCGGCAATAAGCAATTGTCACGAGTGAGTCAATGGATAGAATGCAGATTGACCATGACCAGTGCTGCTGACGAGTGGCTAATTAGATTGACAAACAAAGCTCCAACTAGAGCCACTCAGTGCTTGTTTGATTGAGTGAGAAATAAAGCAAACAAAGCGATTCGCCTTATTAGATAAACAGTTTGATGTTGCTCAGTAATCGGTGCCGATTCGATTGCCGATCGATACCAAGAATGGGATAACTACTCTTATGAACTACTCCACTAACTGGTTCGATCGGAAGGACGCTCAACACTGGGCCATGGGCAGAGGGTCTGTCTATTCACTGAGACTTGACTGGGCGACTTGTTTGTTCAGCTTAATTCATTCTTCGCCATTCATTCAGCTATCGATTGCACTCCAAACACAGGCAACTTATCGTGCTACTTGTCCGTAACAAATGAACCTTCTCAGTGAGGCAAACAAAAGCACGATTCGTCCTCAATGGCTTCACGTGTTTGCTTTCTGTTTTGTTGGGATTTTAGAAATCAATCGATAAGTGGCTTGATGAGACTAATAAACCACTCTGAGACATACAGACAAACACATGAACCGGGCAAAGGGCTAATAACCATTTGGGCTAACACGGACTAAGCGTGAACAAACAAACAAATGCAACAAACACTCAAACATAAAGGGAGTATAAAGACCATAAATACCATGACAAACAGTAGAATAACTGGTAAGATTCGGTGGATTCGATTGCCACTCAAGAGCGATGCTCAAAGACGAGACAGGCGATAGTCGAAATGCGATGCAGAGAAGCCTGATAATGACTGATCACTGAGAGCTGCTGGCCAGCTCTTATAACCCCATTCTGGCGAGTGCGTATTGCTGCCCTACCAAACCAACTCTGTGAATTATTTATGCAATTAAGCTAGTGGCTGCCTGTGTGGCCACCGAATCTTAGGTCGGAGTCTAGATGTCCACTTGCACATCGTTCCAATTGAAAAACAAATTAGTGAGTTATACCTGGCCTTGGTCATGCATCAATTCGATTTATGGCATCTCTAACTTAATGAGACGTTCACTGAGAGTCAATCTCGGAACATAGAAAATGCATTTCCAGACAGGTATTAATTAGTGGTCAGTTAATTAACTAGCAATTCCGAATACGTACGTGATGAGGAGCGTTGAGGTAACAGTGAGGCGCGGTGGTCGGCGATCGCTGGATGCTGATCAGTTGACCTGGCTTGAGCTGCACAGACATTCTAGAAAGCATCGTGCCTGAAATGAGAACTCGGTTAGACAAGCGACCAATCAAATCGTCCCTTCCCAGCCATAAACAAAACAGTATCATATTTTACTGACAAACATAAATCTGCTCAAATGAAACCAATCAAGTCACAGCGAGCAAATAAGCATTAGGCACAACGTTCACTGGACTTTTCTCTTATTTGGAGGTGAAGATTGTACCAATGGCCAGTGATCAAACACATTGTACACAGAACTAAACATAACAAATATTCGAGTCCATTATGGAGTGTCGCATTGCCAATACATTGAGGGAAGGGAAACAAGAAAACATTGAAACATTGGCCAATTGATCAATTGGTTTGAACTAACGAATCAGCCTGGCACTAACCACTTACCAGCCAAGGTCGACCGGCAATGCGAACTTAGTTCCGCTAGAATAAATCCTCAGTGAGCTTGTCAAATTATGTCTTGTTTATTTAAAAATTGGTTCAAGTTTGCAAATAGATCCGAATTAAAAATGTAAATACCCAATCTATGCAGACGCAATATGGCGCACATTGAAACTTGCTTCGCTAAAGACTGAGGCAAGTTTGCCTTTATGTAAATCAATCGCTGCTTTGCTCAATCGGCTTTTATTAAAGGCAATCTCTGGTGCCAATTTAAATCATT
Organism: Rhizoglyphus robini; assembly: GCA_023373905.1. NCBI lineage: Eukaryota > Metazoa > Arthropoda > Arachnida > Sarcoptiformes > Acaridae > Rhizoglyphus > Rhizoglyphus robini. Next base: position 2,408,393 of record JAKIJQ010000007.1, on the reverse strand, counting down.
CAGCCGAACATATCGAAAGGACAAATTTAGGCCGGAGTGCGTTAACGTAAACGGCTTGGCTCATAGTGGGTGAGTGGAGAGCTTGCCAGTCCTAATCAGATTAGGGTGAAATCAAAACATCGAAACATACCTGAGCGCGGTCTTCCAGCGTAGTTATCCACTTTGGTTAGGTCGGACAAAGGCAAAAATTTGGCAAAGTTCTCCTTGGCCACGAAGTAGCGTCTACCTTCGACGGTTCCCGCACCGGATCCGATTGGGTTGTCCTGAGGGACAATCGGTAAGTGATCAAGTGCACTACATTTGAAAAGTAATACTCACAAATTCCACTCCCACGGTCCAGTCATTGGTGACTTGGGGCATTCGGCCAATCCACCTGACCACTCCAAATTCTGGTCCGGAACTCTTCACCCAAGCAACTCGTTCTCCAAGAGAAAGTGTTGGCGCAACGGGCTCGCTGAAAAGAGGGTCGTCAGAAGAAGAGCTTTCCTCTGGTGCAGTTGGGCTTAGAGCTGAAAAGAGAATAAAACAAAATGTCAGTACGTCTCTGGAGTGTTCTTTCGTCCGTTTGTTGGTTTGTCGGTTTGTTGTCTCCGTTTGAATGATCCGCTTTAGGTGTCACAGTGGCCCAAATGGACAACGATTTAGCGAAAGGGCGGTAATTAATTAAGCCACTCAAGTGGTGCTGAATGGTCTCAACTGTGGCCACCGTGCTCGACTGTCCTCACTGACCATTCTGACAGCATCGTCAAGTGTCACCGTGTGGAGCGATTGCAATGGGACAAGGGCCAGATTAATGCACTGCTCCGTGACTTGGCAGTGGGTTGTGGTGTAAATGAGGCGGTAGTGCACCTAGCAGTGGACATCATTAATTCTGGCGTGCACTCGAGTGCCACATTCGACGGTATTGTAATGAATAAAGTAAATAGCATTTCATTGCAATGACAAATGTTTCGGAATAATTCAATGCAAACACACAATCGATGCAGCCAGTCACTCCAGTCACTGTTTGGGCAATTATTCGGCCAAATTCGGCTCGATTGAAGCAATCAAACACAGAATAGTATCGCAATTCAGTGGCCAACTTCTGTGACTGTCATGTTCGGAGTAAACTGTTCCCTCGATAACTCACCGGGCCATTGTGTCCGCAAAGGCATCGAACAAGGACAGGCAACGTGCCATTCCAAAAGGAACAATGGCCCGCTTCCGCTGCCACTGCTGCCTTCGAGCAAGTGCATTGCCATGACCAGACAACAACAAACAATTACAACGTGCAAGGCGGCAAACTTGTCAGACAGACACTTTGCCGGCACACAAAGCGTGTTACTACCAGGACCGGCGAGTTTGCATCCATTGCACCAGCAAATAGGCAAACGATCGCCGACTACGATGCATTTCTGTGTGACTTTAATTTCCATGATAATGCTAATCAACATGGCAAACATTCGTCTCACGAGTACGTTTGACAACAATTGCCAGATAAGCCATCTCGTTTATATTAACTGATAGTGACTTTGAAATAAAACAGCACCAAACGATATCGCGAGATGTCAGATTGGCAAAGGCAGAATTGAGAATCGAGAAGAGAGCAAAAGTCTCGAAAAGTATCAATTATTGGCCATGCACTGAGAGGGACAGACCACTGTGGAGCCATATTGAAGGGTCCAATCTGGTCATTACATATTCAACTGCATCAGCACCACATTTCAAAGAGACTCCAAATGGGATTTAGCACCAGTCGAACTGGCAGATATGATTTAGTGGACCAGCAAGTGACAGGCCGCTTGGCCGATTGTGATCCCACCAAAGGATGGCGTTTGATTTTTTAATTATCCTAATGCAGATTATACTTGCAAAACATGAACAGACAAGCCTGATCAGTCTGGGCCAGATCGTGTCGGGCTGATTGGCCACTTCGGCCCGTCCAAATCGGTCTGATCAGCGGGCAGATCACATTTCCTAATTGAACGGTCCGATAAGAAAGTGAGCTTGCAATCGGAGAGGCAAAGAGAGACAGCTGCGAACATTTGCTAGCGAGGAGCACTTAATTATTTAATCACAAACATTGTGCCAAACTGTGAGCCTGTCATTATATTATTATCGGATGACATTCGGCCCGATCGGAGCCAATTGACCGAACAGCAACTGGCCACCTAGAAGTGACACAACAACCCACCGACAATCGAGACAATCGACACAATCGCACTGATGCTGCTGGCCAGCAAGCTCATTCATCTCTTTGGTGAGATGAGAGAGATGAATAATTTATAGGTTCAAGGCGCCAGAATGCAGTTTAAAATGTCCAAGAAAAGTAATCGATCAAACGATCGCTTTCCTGCCACACCACTAAATCACAATCCATCGCCACAGAGAATTTGTAAATGTAATACTCTTTGTCTGGTGGCAAGACTCGTACCGAATGAATCCCCAGTGGATGCGGACATGCATCAAGAATTGATTTATAATCAATTGACCTACACAGACAGATATTATCGATTTGCCAGCAACACATCACTCTACAGTCTGTTTGTTCATTGACTGCTTCCATTACTATTGCTTTGTGGTCATCAGCTTAGCCAATCTAACCAAACAGGACCTATAAGGCTCAATTAACACATTGCCACAAAGTCAATGAACAAGACCACTTGGCCTGTGCTGGTGTAGAAGTCAACCAAAATTGGTCCACACCAACCTCCAACCAAATTTATCCTTATCGAGTGAACCTGCTCAGTGAAATTATCAGTGAAAGCTCCTGAACGGTGCTGCAAGTTTTTAGATTGCTTTCGATGATGAGATAATAAAATTACAACAAAAATTAAAATGGAACTCACTGGCAGTAAAGTGCCTGTCAGTGCACAAGTGAGCATCAATCCATTGGCAGGCGGTGGTAATTGCATTGTGTGCACTTATCACACTGACAACCGATGGACCGAGAACGAAATTAGATTTCTTTCAAAGAACATCGATTATAATTATAAAACACTTGGCAATAATTGAATTTAATAAAATTCACTTTAATTACTGCTCGGTGCACAATTCAATTTGGCCATTGCACGGTCACTGAGAACGAGTTCCATGAAACTCGCTGAGAAGTTTAAAGCAAATTCTAGAAAAGTCATCACCATTCAATAGCAAATAAAGCCAATCGCTTTGTCTTGTAAGACCAAATTGTCTTCACAATACGGCCACTTCAACTCATAGAAAATAGCAAATTTGACTGCTGCAGTATGGTCGACAAATTCGACTCGAATTGTCAGTGCCTGGCGGATGGCTTCTCTGCGCCACATAACGACATATTCCTAAATGGAGGTCTCAATTGAGAAAAGCAATGCAAACGTGATTCCAATTAGAAAGTGAACATTTCCATGTCTCTAATTGGCGCAATTGCCAATTGGACCATCCAAAGGCAAAGGCCCATGTGATTGGTCTTGCTTGAACACATGTGTTACGTGACCCAGTGAGACAAGGTGCGCTTTTGTAAGCTGTCAATCGAACTGTTCTTGAGCAATAATGCACGACAGTTGAGGACAAGTAAGCTTTGCCACAGCCAGGGACTTGGCAGACCGAGGATGTCTGTGCAGGGCATCGGGACTGTGTCGGGAATATTGATCAGGACAAATCAGTGAGTGCACCATTGCCAATTGCCAATTGGCCAGATTAGATAGCCTTTGTCCATGGGACAGTAAACGTTGTTAGATTGGCCTCACTTGCCATTCACAACGATTGCCATTGCATTGGTGCCATTCGGGCACAAATGGATTTCTAATAACATTCCTGATGGCACTCGACTGTGCAGAGCAGACAACAAAGAGCATTTGCCTAACGCTGAGTTGGCTGAATAAATTTAAACTCCAATTGACCAGTAGTGGATGCAATGCTCGGGCAAATACAACTAATTGTTCGGTGGCACGGCCAATAGATGTTCAAACTGCATTATAAATTAAGTGAATTTGTACAATCCAATTCGGTGTCCATTGCCAAAGTACATGTTGCCCAAGACTAAATGGACATTGGAGTAACATTCGTTGGCAAAAGCAAAGAGGATCTCTCATTAGGCCGATCATCATAATTGAAATGTCCGCTGGAAATGTGCACGGACAGTTTCTTTGGTGCCATTGCTGGACGTGAACAGTAGCAGCCGGGCCGAGTGTCGATCCTCAGTGCCCGAGAATTCATTTGTAGACCGACTTGGCGCTGCTTTCAGCGATGCGAATCTCGCTAATTCGGCTCATTCGATTAGAGCAATGTTTATAATTGCAAATGTCTTTCTTTGGTGAGCACAAATTATCACCATTACACCGCGGTCAGTTGTACTCGAATAGCACTTGGCACAAAAGAATAGCAAGTTAAGTTACCTCAAGTGCAAATGGCTTGCGCCAAAGTGCCCCACTAGTGGCAGTGTTTTGGCATCCTAATGGCCGCTCAACGGTAGTTCAATTTGTAATTCTAATGCCACTGCGGACAAACAAATAGATTGCCATCCGAAGGTCACACTCGATCTGGCAATTCAATTAGACCGATTATTGTAAAATCGACAGTCGGCAGAGAATTAATTTGAATATTAATAAAGGATAGCGAGTGCATTCCTCACTGCCAATTTATAGTCGACTGAGTGGTGTCGCTTGTGTGTGTGAACAAGTGATGCTTGAACAATTTAAAGAATGATTCTCGTCCAAACTGTCCAAACTGCTCGCTGCCAGCTAGAGTAATAATTGCACCAGTGGCAGTAAATAGTTTCCATTATTAATGATGCCGCATATTTCATACATCAAATTGGCCCTTTGTTCCTCTGGCTTATGGAGGGCACTAATGGCATCAGCCAAATGGCTATACGCCTGACGTATTAATTGATTATAGCGACTCTCTCGATCGCAGCTATCGCTTCAATCAATATCGGAAGATGACTTTGGCGACACAAACTGAACAATGTACAATTTGCCTTGTCCAAAAGGTACCAAAGCTCCATTCTAAAAAAAATACAGCCGAACTAACCTGAGAGGAATTGGCCAAAAGTGCTTTGTCTCTTGCGAGCCAAATAGGATGGAAGTGAGCGTACATCGATGCTGTGACGAGCTTTGCGACTTCGAAGTGCTGAGGCGAGTAAAGCTTGCGAGGAAGGTTTGTTGAGCGTGGCAAGTTTGCAGTTGCCAGGCAAGGGTGGCAAATCGCTCAATTGATAAGATTCACTGGTGGTAGTGGAGGTTGAGGAGTCGCACGATTCTTTGACAAAACGCGAAGTACTCGACGATGGCTGAACAGTCTCCTGAGGGGCAACAGATGGTCCGAGTGTTGTTCGAAAATGTTTTCCGTTTTGGTCCTCAGTGTCGTTGTGGGTGGTGGGCACATTTACAGTAACTGAATGCAGCTTGTGGCACAAATAGTCCGGCATGCTGCAACTGCTGCTCGTTCTACTACCATCGAGCACCTCGATCTGGTGCTGCAAACTGTCGTCTTCCATCGAACGCCTCTCGTTGATCGTGCTCAGGCCATGCGAAAAGGAAGTGCAAATAGTTGGAACCTGAGGCACAGGCAATTCGGAGGCTGGCACGGAGGCGGACGGAGATGACGAGCCGTCCATTGCAGTCGGCTGACCGATCGGTGTGGCGGTGGCACCAGGAGCAACACTTCTGACTGCATCCTCCTCTGGTAAACCAAACGATACTTCGTGTCGTTGTGTTTTGCTGCTTGACGATGCAGACGAGTTGCCTGTAGAAGCTCGCAAGGTTGACACCAAGTTGGCTGCATTGAGAGAACTTCTTCGGAAGAACGAAGTCCTTTTCTCACTGTTGACTGCAATCTGCTTATTCATTACTTGGTGTTGGTCAATGACACAACAGTCCAGGCAAAGGTGTGCGATCTGTGCGAGTCTGCAAGGAAAAAAATCAAATTAGCTCATTATGATCGTTACTGTAGCTAGAAATGAGTGAAGTGCTAATATGACAAGCCCATCTACCGAATTACGCAACGTGTCAACTGGAGCGAGGGGAAAGTGGCCAATTATCCGGCTTGCGACCTCAGTCGGCCAACTAGAATGTAGGCACAGTTCAGTGTGTTAAGTAACCCTCTCCAGTGAACACGTCGAGCCAATCTTCCAAGTTGGGTCGTTAAGCTGGCACAAAAACACTGATTGCTGGCACAGTCTGGCAGGCAAATGTGCAAATTAGTGCGGACAAGGCAAACTTTAAAATGAGACTCCAACAGACTAAAATAAACTAAAACAGACTAAATCCAAATTAAGCCATATCGAATCTAATTAAGATTAATTGCAAATAAAACACAAAAATCGATTTATTGAAGGCAAACAAATTACGATCGGTCGAGTCAAATCTATGGAAAGAAAATTCCGAGATTAATTCTATGGAAGTTAATCAGATGAACACTGGCAACAGTGCACACACAGACGGCACAGAATGATCCTGTTAGGTGCATTCGATTGTCAATGACGACTTTACCGCGGAATAAGCAATTGCCGGCTTGTGCACACACCAGCCAAAGGACGGCACTGGCCGTGATTGGCATTAACTGGGATAAAAAGACCGCTACAGTCAGTCAATCAACTGGTACCAAAGCCAATCGATACATTCGTTCCATTCAATGACATTTCAATGCCTGTCCATCACAAGCCTGGATTGGTCCAACACGGAAGGTGTGCAGTCCGTCTGACAGTAAAAGAGTTGCACAAGGCCATGCAAGCATTAAAATTATCTGCTCCACCAAGGCGACTTACGAACGTAAATAGCTTGTAAAGACCTGCTAATTCGACACACACAGGCGGACAGACGGAAAAGAAAAGAGTGACCAAGTGAATGTGACAGCAGTAAATGGATGACCACTGCACGAGAGAAGAAGCAATCGAAGCAAATCACGCCCGAGCCGAGGCGAGATCAATCACAGGTTCGTTTCAATTTGACTGTCAGTGCAATCAATAATTCATTGGTCTGCATCGTGTCAATTCGAGTTCTCTTCTCACTCGGCAAGCCAATTCGGTCTCAATCAATGTGGAGTACTATCGAGAATAATGCTCATAGTTCACGACGTTGCTGCCATCGGTTGGTAGAGAGAAAAAGCATTCGACTAGACTGCCCATTCAATATATGGCTTATATGGCATACTGTCCCTTTACAAAAGAAATGTGTTGCCGATACAGAAAGTATACGGACACGGTCAGTACCTTCGGGACTGTTTTGTGGCCAAAAGAACATCAAGAGCAACATCGATTACTTGTCCATGTCGAACAGTTATCGGTTGGACCACTTTGCTCAGGGCGCAAATGAGTTGTCAGCAAAAGAATTAAAAGACCAACAATATTTAAATGCAATGTAATTCATTTTAATTTCCGGAATCGAAGGAAATAGAAAGGCAAACAGAGGAGCAAGTGTGCCGCATTGCCACCGCAACCGGGCAAACCGAATCGATTGTGCGGCACTAGGAACGGCAACACAATTGTACAAATCTCCCTTGAGAGAAATGGAATTTTAAAAATGTTCTTCTATTCCGGTAGCAATGTGTAAGTTTGTCGACAGGCAAACAAACAAACAGACAGACAGTTTTGTGGCAAAAGAAATTAATTTCTCAATCTTATCGCGTCAAATTTTCGGTTAGATAAGACCGAATGTGCAATAGCCCTCAGACTTGGACTCAACTTGGCCTGACTCAACCGAACGATGGTGGTTGTGAACGATTGCTGAGCCAATTTTTAATGCTGTTTAGCAAGAAAATGCTCCAAATGGTCTCCACGGTCTCGATGGTGGCCCATTTGTGGTAAGTGGACGCACTGGGAAAGGAATCAATCGGCAATTGGCATTATCGATGCATTCGACACCGTAATTGGACGTTGTGTTACTTATTGCTAAAGTTAATGCATCGACTGAGCCAAACAATAATTTGGCAAAGTCGAGTGTGCTCACACACCCACTTTCCACTTTCCACTTGCGACAGTCATTGAAATTGCAGTCAAGTACGACCCATTAATGTGGTTCAATGTTGCGCCATCGAATAATTCATCGATGACACTGGCCAACATGCACACGGATAAGTTACATTCGGCAATCGATGCTGAACCAAGTGAGGCCTATCATTATGTAAGGCTCAGCATCAGACTAGAAACAAGTTGCCAAGTCTGACACAACTAGCATGCAACTTTGTGTCGAAGCTTGTTCTGCTGGTTCTGCTCATAGATCCGATTATGGTACCATGGTGGCAAGTGCACTGTACCAATGTGCAATATGAAAATTGTATGGCCAATAATGAACACAATTAGACATTCAAGTGCACATATGAGTGCACAATCCATTTTGCATACCGATTGAAGCCTCTCCACTGGTGCGCAAAGTGCACTTGTCTCCGATTTGGATAACCAGTAGTTCGAACAATGTCGAATTAGAGGAGCATATGAGCACTAAATCGAATTCAAATTACCGTAGTGTTATAATTAGCAGACAAAAGAAAATTAGCCAATCAAGTCGAGATGCCGCCAAATGGTCGACAGAGAATATAACGGTTATAACTATCAAACAACAGAACCAACTGTCTCTAATTAAAAGCACTTTCAGCACTTTTTGATTGTAACTGTCCAGATAAGCAGGACAGCGGGCAAATATTGACTGCGAATGCCTCGTCAGTGCAAACAAACTCACATTCAGTGGACAGTAGCAAGCTGACAATGTGAGGTCAGTTAGTGAACCTCAAGTTTTGGGTTCGGCTGTCATTCGATCTACGTAGTACGGACCACATTGAATAGCTAAGATAATTAACTGTTCAATAACTTGTGCAAATCAACTAAGACCTATAAGTAATTGAAATTAGCTATTAGCAGTAACAAGTGGGTTCATAATTGCAATGCAAATTAGATATTCGATATTAAATTGCCTTTTAAAAGTGTCACTTGCGAGATTCATCACGTTCATAATGTCAGAAATGTCATAATTAATGTTTAATTATGAAGATCACATTGAACAACTTTCAAATCTCAAACTCAAATCTCAATGTTCAATTGACCTAATGGCGCGAGGGCACTTTCGTATAATCGACTTAGAGACAATGTCAGTTGACTGTTCGGGCATTATTAGTGCGTTAATGCCATTTTAATTCAATACCAGTTCTGCGTCATGAAATACGTTGGCAAAGGCAGCGAGTATAAGAAGTGGCCGAGGCAAGTTTCATTAGGACCATCCATCAAGTCAGTCTTAGTCCATTCGGGTAAGTGTTCGCTAGCTGATCACTCTCAATATTTGCCTGCTCGTGCTGTGTGGCAGACCAACTTTTTGCCAACAATTCTACAATGGCCAATCTCAACTCACTTTTCTTCTTTGTGCTACAATTTGGCTCGACAATGTTTGGCCTCAACAGCCAAACTGACAATCACACTGAGGACAATTTGCCTCTCAGGAATAAACTATAAATTGGTGGCATCAAAGAGACCATGTCAACTTTGAATAATCGCCAATAGACAGGTCCCTAAGACCAAGCACATCTCGAGGCATTCAAGAAGCGCAACATTGGAAGCATTGCATCGGAGAGGACATTGTCGGTGAAAACATGGCCCAATCTGGTCAATTGAGTGAGCACACCGAATTGGTCAATTGTTAGCGAATGACCATAGTGTCCTGATGGAACACTTCACCGCTCTACTGACTCGTGAGAATGGCTTCGGGTGGATGAAGCCGACGTTAAGCACTCACTCAGTGGTGACATGCTTTTGTCATTGTCATTGCTTGACACTGTGTCAGTGGGCAAGTGAACACACTAAACACCAACAGTAACAACACTGAAGTGACTGGAACACTGTACAGGCACAAGGGCAATAATGAGCCATTGGAATGCGCATGATTTGATTGGTTAATTTTAAAAGGACCTCTCTGGCTGGCTGGCAACACCACCCGACTCGGCAAACTAACCCAACTAGCCCAACTAACCCGGACATAACATAACACGCACACGGCATGTGAACGCGGAACGCAACCGACCACGGGAAGCAACCAAATTGGCCGAATGAGTCTTTTGCAAAGACAAATTAGCACATCTCCAGCACGGAGAGAACAGTCATACAAGCATGGTTAGTGTACACTGTGCACACAGCCAATTCTGCAGTAAATGTCTGCCTGCAAAGACCAGTTGGTGCCCTCTCACAGAGCCGAATGGCCTTTGTTTACTTGACCAGCACGGACGAACAATCGATCGGACACAAACGATGAAGGACTCGTTTGTCTTATTCAGCACGTCGACATAAAGTAGTGCCAGAAGTGACTGTTACCAGAGGGTAGACTGAGTGATGGCCACACTGGCCACAGAGTGACAAGTGCAATTACAGTAATAACCGTTCGGCGGCCTCACTCCTACTACATCATCACTCGATTGCCCACAAACTGCTCATCCTCATTTATTGCTGCTCGATCACTTGCCTGCAGTTCTCAAGCTACAATTGTCTCTCACAAAGCAAACAACAAAAAGAAATAAATTAGACAAGCAGGTTCGTCGACGACCGTAAGGTAAGGAGATCACTATCGAGGCGATCATCAGTCGATTAAAAGTTGGGTCGATAGAGGCCGAGATCGATTAATTATAGGTCACCTCCACTGGTCAACGTTAATCGGTGCAGTGACTGCTGTCTTGTCTACTAGTATACTAGTGGACTGTCTTTACGGCCTAGTGCGGTCGTGCTTAGACAAAGTGGCCAGATTATCTAGCTGTCTGTGGCCAGATTAATGCGAGTGCAAGTGCTTGCTGTAAGTAAGAATGAAGGCAACTGTAGCTATTCGATGGGTAATAGGTTAAATAATTAACAATTATTGTGCTTGCACTGTGTACAGAGACACAGTTGACAATTGTTAATGTTGGGTCTATATATTTTGCTGCCATCCGCTCATAAATTATGCTTTATTGCCCGACCGGCCATATTGGCCCTGTCATTTGCGTTGGTTACGTTTCTCGCCCTATGTGTCATGTGTTATGCAGCCCTAATTCGGCACAAATGTCGCTTGTGATTAGATAAAGTCCTTTCGGGTGCTATTAACCCTACAGATGAGGCGATAACGAAATCAAGATGCGTCCTGCTTTGTGCTGGTTGTGTTGGTCCATTGTGGCAAGACAAATTAGCCCCTTGCAACAATAATTGGCGGCTTCGGTGGGGCAATAAATAATTTGTTGTGTCACTAAGCTAGCCAAGGTTCGAGCCACTAGTCAATAGATCGAACCGGGTAATGTACTTGCCACGCAAAAACAAGTGAGCACTTTAAATTTCAATAATTCACTGCACTCACAAGTGAGTGGTTCAGTTGGCCAAGACACCGATTGACAGTAAGGCACATAGAATTGCACCAAAAATGGCGCCATTGGCGAGTGAAGCGAAAACAAAGCATTCAAAGTGCGCTTTGATGTTTCCGCTTTGACTTTGGCCACTAATGCGAGGAGACAAATTGAAGATTAATTAGAGCAGCAACGTCACACATGTCATGCGAGCGGCATGTGCAAAGCATGCTCGAGTACTGTGCCAATGTGCGTGCATAATCACCGAATCACTGAATCGGCGATCAGTGTGGCCAGTCTGGCTGGTTGGCTTCGATTAGTTGCTTGCCTGTGCCACAATGCCAATCACGACAGCCTTGAAGCGTACGACCAATCGCTTCCATATCTCCGAGTTGATCTATTAGTGTGGCAAAGACACAAATGGCACTTTCGATTAAGAAAGTCACTCGCCGCTGTGGCCGAACACTAAAGCAGCCAATCAATACCGAATGGCATTTAGTGCGATCTACCGAGTTGGCGAGTGCCACTCACACCGATTAAGTCTCAACTGCTCGCTCTGCTTGCCTCAGTGCAATTTAAATGTTTCCGATAAATATTGGTCCAATTATGAATGAGTCCACCACTAAGAATAACTGCACAATCGATTGCCACAGAAAAGAATTATTCAAGCAAAAGTTAGCCTAACAGACAAGCGGACATGTGTTTCACTCGATTTGCTGTCCACCAAGTATAATTAATAAAACAAACAGGCCATCTGTAATTAGCGCCACAGCTTTCATTAATTGCACCACCACACTATTTATTGTACAATTTGCAAATGAAACTCTGTTCCATTAAAAGTTCAATTTCGATTCACACGTAATGTGCCATTAGTTGAGACTCACTGGTCTGACAGTTGTGTGAACTCGGCACAGTACGACATGTATGTGAACAATACGGTGAGAAATGAGTTCGTTTGGACACGAGTCGAGGTGCTGCTTCAACTAGCGAACATCTTCCAAAGGGAAATGCGTCAAAAAGAGAACAGTTTCGGTACAAATGTCACAAAAGCAAGGTGACAACAAACAAGCAATAAACAAGCAGAGTAAAGCAAAGCACTGCAGGCAAGTGACAAAGCAATCTACAAGAGAAGACGTTGTTGTGCCGTCTCTCAAGGCTGAGTTTATCACGGAAACATGAAAACGTGCATGAGAATTGATTAATTGCCGAGTTTGTCATAAGTATCAATTATGCCTGACAGACAGACCGGCCGACGGCATCCACCGAATTGGCACTTCCAGTCACGGCCAACAGAGGTGAGAGAGGCCATTTTGACGAGAACGTGTACCAACTGGCAAAGGAAGTGCAAGAGGTGCAAATGATACGACTTGCCAGAGACACAGTCCACTTGATTATGGCTTGCCAAATGCACAACACACTACACAAGACTGACTCGACAATTTACAGTGTGGCAAGTAGACTGGACTCGGTGCAAGCAAATTAGAGACAACTAAGAATGGTCCGAGCAGAGGCCAACCAGGCACAGGCACATCCATCAATTGGTCGCTTTTATTGTGATACTAGTGAAACTGGTGAAACGATAAAGAATAATCAACGTCAATTTGCATATAAATGGAATTAATCAAATTTAAATGAGGATCGGAGGCCGATTGCCGTTCGGTGAGTTGTGCCTTGACTGTGCAAACAAGTCCCACTTAACCGGCAATGAGTGATCGCCATTAAAGTGTTCGGTGGCTTTATTTAATTTGCCCAATTCAAATTAAACTGCAATGGACTGGGTACAAAAGTTTTGCTCATTCCAGGTGACGAGACAGCAAAATGGTCAATTTAGTGGAAATGGACAAGTTGGCCCCAAGTGGGTCTGTCTCAGTTGGCTCATTTGAATTATTGTCCGCATGCAATCGACCCGAATGCCAATGCAAGGCCACACCGACGATCAACTAAGCAAATATGTAAAGCGAGCAAATAGAATAGTCATTTATTGGGTTATGAGAAATGCGTTCACAAATGTATTATTGATGCTTGGCCCAAATGTGCTCAAGCGAACAACACCGAGTCAGTTTACATTTGTAAAATCGATGAAAGCAAGCAAAGCATTAGCAAATTGTACACCGAGATTGTCTCCATTCGGTCAATTCGGTGCATTAGACGGGCCAAGCAACAATATGGCGATAGCGCCCTTTCGATTCATTTGCTCGACCAGCTAAGTTGGCTGTTTGCCTCCATTTTGCCTAATAGATTCCTGTCAATAGATAAGTGTAAGCGAGCAAGGTCTAAAACAATTCAATCGTCTTGGTTGGTAACCAAACGAGCAGCATTAGTCATATGCATTGCGGACAGTGAGTCATGGAGGGATAAAAGGCGAGAGCAGTGGCAATTAGATTACTCGCGTTTAGATCAAAGACCGATTGCAACACTGTCAGATGGAATAGAAAACAACGTTGCGACTGCCGGCGGAAAGCGGCAAGTCGTCGGTGCAATCGAGATGGACCGAGTCAATCAGCACAAGCCCAACTGATGGTTGTCTGTCTCGAGTCGAGCCATAATTGCCAAGTTGTGCAAATCGAGCAGTGCCACTATTAATAGCGCCAAGCCACCAAGGCGGACATTCATTCCGACCAACGCTTGTGGCCGACCCACATAAAAGACGACTCATAATCGTACAACGAAATCAGTGACGTGGTGCGCTGTCGAAAATAATTAACCATGTCAAATGGGCCACAGTGACAACAATGCACAGCCACTGACCACTCAGCACCACCGATCACCAATCACTGATCACTGCGAGCCACTGCACTCAGTTGAAACGAATGTCACTAAACACTTTGTGGTCAGACCATTTAATCGATGCACGAGTCACAATTAAATGTACCGAGCGGGCAACAACCAAAATCAATTACTTCGACATTGACTTGCACTCTACAAATCGAAGAGCAACTTATATTTCGCAATATTGCTCTCTCGCTCACTCACTCACTGCCTGATGATAAAACAATAATAATTTTAATTCGATTTGATTCATTCGAGACATTCATTCTTTGTGACAACTCTAATTCCACTGCAAATACATCGATCAAGTAATTGCCAAATATTTTCAATTCGATCGATTGTTTGTATTTATCAACGAACCACATTCGCCAGACAATAGCAAATAACATTTGTGTGCTGTATCAGGTATATCTGTTACAGTAATTCATTGAATGAACAGATGAGCGGAGATAAGCAAACACAATAACACAATGACCGCACCAAAACATTTTTTTACCAGTTTACAAATCTTGTTGGTCTATTTGGTGGCAATGCTAATTTACACATTAAATGGAACTATTCTGCATGACTGGGAGCACTTGAAAGGAGGCGAGTAATCAAATTAAGCACTCAACAATTGCGATTGTATTTGCCGAACAAAACGACAGATCTACCTGTACAATGCACAGTGTAGAGTACAATGTGCGCAGTGATTACTTCAATAAATCATTACAGGAAAGTGGCCTTTTAGGGTCACACCAACCAAAACAAGGCCTGCGGCAATGAAGAGCAATACAAATAATTAGCGATACAATCGGCGTTCTACACACAAGACCACACACACACACAGACACACAGACACACAGACATACACACAAACACAATTGGCGGAGTCATTTGCATATGCAAAGTAAAGTGATTATTGGCTCTAGTGCATCGAGCCAGAGTGAATCTCAGAGGCAGTCTCAACAATGAAATGAGCATTTGAAATGGCCACACTTACTTGAAATAAGATAAATGGTCACTTGATAATTTATCTTCTACCCGAGAGTAAAAGTATGAGATTAGCTTGAAGAGAAGATTAATTCGAAGAGTTTGGTGAAAGTGGGCACAAGTCAGCAGTATGGCCTGGTGTCCTTACGGCACAACCAAATTCGCGGTGATGAGTGCACAAAGATCGAGCAGCAGCAATTGTTTCGTTGCACGATGATTAATTAGTGCTGATAACGAGCGATGCTTGCAAATGCGTGTGGCATTATGCTTGTGCGGATGAGGCCAAATGGCTTCGCAGTGAGCAGAGTAGCAACACTGGACTCCAGTTTCGTGTCATCTTTTGTTGGCCTGTTGTGTTGTGCGATTCGGTTTGGTGGCATGCTTTGCTAGACCAGAACAACCATCAGATTGAATGGAGACAACCAGAGTCAAGATTGGTGGTCGGAGAGGTACGCGCTCTACGATTGCCAATTGACGATCGATCATTGGTCCTGCTGCCACACTGGTGACATACAGATGACATAGGCGATGCTGAAAATTGAGATGCAATTCAAAATGTCGCACAAAGGAATTTCAAATTTGTGCTGATTCAGGCCTAAGACCATTGAGATTCCGCAAGGAAAGCAAATTAATTAGACAATAATTT
Organism: Rhizoglyphus robini; assembly: GCA_023373905.1. Classification (NCBI taxonomy): domain Eukaryota; kingdom Metazoa; phylum Arthropoda; class Arachnida; order Sarcoptiformes; family Acaridae; genus Rhizoglyphus; species Rhizoglyphus robini. Next base: position 2,392,765 of record JAKIJQ010000007.1, on the reverse strand, counting down.
GAGGCCAATTTAACTGAAAGAAGATTTGAAAGACCATTGAAAGACTGAGGATGCGATCTAGATTGAGACAAAGACATGAAAATTTGGCAAGGAAATTGTAATCATACCGCATTTGAAGCCAATTGTGGACAGGGAAGGAAATGCAGAATTGAGCGGACCGGTGGTAAGGAAATTAGCCAACAAAAGGACTAAAACAGATTCTCATGTTTCATTGCAACTTGAAATCGACCGAGTTGGCCAATTGGATCTTGTGCGGCGAGTCAACTCGGTCTCACTGTTTGCAATGCGCCGTTATTGACGATTGACAGCTGCTTTATGAGAATGCCGCCAATTTGATTTGTGGCCTGTGACCGGGTACTGGTGTCCGCGAGAAACGATCTTTTCTTACTGAGGGCCAACAACAACAGTGGCCACTGAGCATTCAACCCGTTTCTCAACATTTTTGCTGTTTTCCCAGATGTTCATAGAATGCGGTGCCATGAATGTAATCGGAAATCGGTGGCGAATCACCTTAGTGATGGAACTAATTACGCCGATAGACAAACAAAACACACCAAGCAAATGAATGAGCCACAGTGATGCTAATTGAAAGCAGACCCAAATGAATTAATTCGATTGGCAAATCAACACAAATATTGGATGCGAACAAGGCAGCTGCTATTGCACATTACTTAATGCTCCAATTGGCACATAGATGCCCTATAGATGATTAATTAATTAATAGATTAATCTAATTAGCTCTCCTTCTTCATTTCTTCCCGCACAAAAATTTCAATTTGCATCCAAGTGATTGCAACTGGATGTTGTGAACGGGGTTGTGTTGTAATCCAATGTACAACATGTAAACCACATAAAACCGAGAAGCTTTCACTGACTTGCAAACAGCTGACTGGTTTATGGCACAGTTCGATGGTACTGAGCAGTGATGCTACGTTGGTTGATAACGAGTGGACAGATGATAAATAGAGACTATTTGAGAGGAGGACGATCAAAGCACAATTATGACCATTAGTTTCATCGGGTAATGGACAAGCAGACGATCGTTTCTGGTCGAGCACAAGTTGAGATAATCAATCAAGCGAGGATAGAGAAGTATTTGCACATAGATAAGGGACTTTACCACCACCACAATGCCTCATTCACTCAATGCCATTAATCGACAGGTCGATGGGCGAAATGCACAAACGTCGCTGTTCTTTACAGCCATTTCAAAACATTGGCAATCAGAGACATACGTTGATTGGCTGCGAGTGCGCTCACATGGCATCGAAATAAGAAACCCGAACAAAAGTAAACAAACGCAAACACAACAAATTAAAAACACAGACGATGGTGCTGATGCTTGATTGAGATGAACTAAGGCAAATGATGTGGGAACTAGTAAAGATTCACTTTACCACGAGGGGATCAAGTTGGCCCAAGCAGTGCTAAATGATTCGAAGACCGAGGGCATGATGTAGACTCGGTTAACATTACATAGAGCGGCACTGCTCCGTACTTGTGCTCTTAGCGGTTTAATTCTAAAAGTGAGACTGAACACTTTCAAAACAAATCGGACTGTAAGCGTGTGTGAGGAAGCGAGTGAGCGTGCTCAGGTCAGGTCCGAGTAGCCACCACCACGAGCACAAGCGGTGACATAAAGGCATCGATATATAGACCAGCAAATGGGTGCTGCGAGTTACAATCGTGGATGGGGAGAAGAATGCGTTACCGAATGTAATTCCGAGTGGATGAATGATGCACGGCGTGGAGACGAGGACATAGTGGCATGAAGGGCCACTGGCGCACTACACCGCCAACAAGGACAGTCACTCGGCTGGCGCCCTTGGTGGAGTTAAGCAAATCCGCTCATGCAGTCCAGTGGCGAATGGCTTAACCGTTAACGGGCTCGGCGGCAATAGCAACTGCTAATCACGCTGACTGAGCGAGCCTTGTGGACCAGTCGCCCAGTACCGCCTGACTCAGAGTTCGATGCACAGGCGCAGTGCAGTGGGCATTGTGACTAGATGCATTGTGTGGCAATGTGAAGCATTGTGAAGCAATGGCGCACAAGATGGAAGTGTCGATCTGTGACTGCTCTGTCCAATTGGCACGATTGGCCAACTAAGAAATGGCAAGTGGCCCAGCAAGACATATAGCACTCGATGCACTCCACGCGCGCATCCAATTATCATTCATTCATTTATATAATCACATTAGAACAATACTGCGCCCGGTCCAATTCGCCGATCCGATCTGGCTTGTCATGGCTCCATGTTGGCACAATTGACCGAATAGTAAAATATTTTAAAACATAACCAATCCGGTGGTGACATTGTCAATTACTGCTGGAGCGCACTACTGGCGGTAATGATTATTGCCTCGATAATAGGCAAAACAATACGTCAGAGTACATGCAGACAGTGCAGACATTGCTCGAGCAATCACGTCTCCATCTGGTCGCTTCTTTCTATTTTGGCCTGACACACTCAACCCGATCGTGGTTCGCCTTCTTGCCACATTCAAATGGCCAAATAGAGATTTAAACAAACAGTTTACAGCCTGGCGCCAATGTCTTCTCATTCATTGCCGGTGCCACTTGCCATTCTTACTTTTGTTCTGTCTCACTTGGCACCATTTGCCTTTGTCGGGAATCAAACCACACACGGCTGGCCGAACATCCACAGAGATAAACCCAGACTAGAAAAGACATTAACATTAGTACTGATGAGCCTATCGATAATGTTTTCTCGTCGCTCGTGTTTCACCGCAGATAAACCTGAAAGTGTTGAGTAGTTCAATGTCGAGTGAGCTTTCAATTGTAGTTCGCGGACAGGACTAGTTCGATGTCCGCCAATGTCACAAAGTGATTCTTCCACTCGAGTAAATCACTTCGGACAGAATGACAAACTGTTAACTCGAGGAGTGTTCCATTGCTGCTGACAGTACACGTGAACATTCGCCGCAAATAGAGGTTGAGGCTGCTGGTGCTCGATAAAATCGTTTCAATAGTTCACATGAAGTCGGACTCATATTAATTGTCTACTAAAAGGATTGCCTGCTAATGAAGTTAAAACAAGATTGCAAGCACGTCTGATGAAGCATCACCAATCTCAGAATTGGTTCATTCCAACACGCAAAGCTAGAAAGGTTCAGGTAAGGTTGAGAGCACTGACATGATGAAAGAGCAGCTAGACCGTGCCAATAATAGCAGTGGTCCGTGGCCAAGTCGGGGCACGATCGTTCGAGGTGAGTTTGGCCAACTAATTGGCAACTGCCACAGTGGCATACTAAACGTGTATTGCCAGATTACAAGAAATCGATTCGCCTGATTATGTTCATACATGATCATGATTATTAATGAACTAATACGAATTTTAATCGATGCTCAGTGATACGGCCTAATCAGATTGCCGTCTCACATAAATTAATAACAATAAATGAGCAAGCCCAAATACTCACTCACTCGTACATTGACAAACTCGTTGTTGAATTTCACTACTGTGCACCAAGTGAAAATAATAAAAATACACCATGATTTGTCTACTTTAATAACAAAACAAATGTCGACCAAGTTTCTCCAATTGCAATTGGCCACCTTTTGTACATTCACACGTGCCCAATCCCGCTCATTGCTTACTGCAATTGTACTGCATTCAAAGATCCAATTACTTTCGATATCTAGTTAGCTTTGTACAGAGCACAAATGAAAGCCTTGTTAGTTTGTATACATTCAAATTTCGCGAAATTGAATATTCTTCCAAAGCCAAAAGTTGCTGAGCATCGGAAAATATTCGAACCAAGTCTAAGAAAGACGACCGAGAAAAGGCTACGAGAGCGAGTACATTTGCATAGTACACAATAAGTGACAATGCTAATAAATCACTGAGCCGCTTGTTTTTGTTTAAACTAATTACGAATGATCTTCCGACACTTTACGACTAATGCACTTGAACATATTGGAACATTACTATTAACTACTTGCAGTTGTGTGCAATAACTGGTCGAACAAGAGTACGACTGTGACTGTGTCCGGGACTGTCTGGCTTTTGTCAACTTGTGAGCACTCATTTCGATCATAAAGCAGTTCAATCTTAAACAGCCGAACAAATCGATAATTCCTCACTGTTGATTGCAATCAATCGAGTCCATAGTGGGTAGTATTTTCACCACAAGTTAAAATTATTTTGTCGATTGGTTTGATTCGGAAATAATTCGGTTCTTTGTTTAGTAGCAATTAGGACTTATTGATTGCACAGATTAAGATTTGTGAGATCACGTGGGGGATGATGTTTGCTTTTGTCGACGTCATTAGCAAGGCGTTCGGTTTCACTTATCGGTCATCGGCATTGGTTGGCACTAAATTCGATTTCGAATGAGGCAATCAATATTGCTGATTTAGACTCAGTACCATTTGCTTCCGAAACAAGCAAAAGTTTTTGCTGCAAAACCAATTGGGTGCTTTGTTCGGTGTCGAATGTCGGTGCACTGTTTGGTGACTTACATGTAGCTGCAGCTGTGGCAATAAATATCGTTTACGGCGGCAAACTATCTTTTAGTATAATGACTCGGGTGGACACATTGTATTGCAGGGCAGAGTGGAGAGGCCTGCACAAGGGGACGCATCCAGTTATTTGTCATCAGAGCAGTGCAATTAAGTGTCTATTAAGCTTGATTGATTGTACCTTGTATGCATATTTCCACTGGTGTGATGGCACATTAAACCGAATTGGCTGCTTGGGCGAAACATTGTTTCATATCTATCAGTTAATAACTGGCGCATTAGTGCTCTATTAATAAGCTGTTTAAGCATCAACTCACCGGAAAATTGTATGCCATGCTCGCTTCACCGATGGCCCAAATGGTCTCATCGAATAATAGGACATATTGTGACTTGCTGCCAGTCAATAACGTCCCTCTCAAGCTTATTAATTTGTCGATCTGATGTGTGGCTAATTCAATTAACTGTTCACACAGCGAGACAATATCGCGATATCGCCAAGCCGAGTGGCACAATCCAGCCGGACGCACTCCAACTCGAGTGCACCTTGGCTCGATCAGTTCACGGATCGTGTGGTCTCTGATGGGACCAAACCACGAGCCAATTTTATCCAATTCTGTCTAATACTGTCCAACGCTGTCCACTGAAGGATGGTCGATCGACTAATGTCCCAAATGAGGTTCCAATGAATCAGTGCCGTGCGCCATTTATCATTGGCCTAATTGGTTTGCTTTGTTCAATCATTAGTGTCTATGGAGGACCATCCATTACGAGTGCTGCCACTACTGATGTGATTCATTCGATTGCAGACAGAGCCATTTTAATCTAAAGTAATTAATTATGACTAATTATGGCTAATAGATTAAACCATGCTGCAGGCTCTTGTCACTGTTGACACAAGCATCGCTCTATTAAGGTGGCAACTATTTATCATGAGAGCACAAGACCAACGCTGCAATGTCATATTTGCACTTTGCCAATATGCCTTCACCAAGACACATCCAATCTACCTAGATGACTTTAGCCGTCTATTTGAGAATGAGGAATGAAGCAAATTTTCAGCAAAGAAATGTCCCGTTTGGTGGCACCAATTTGATGCAAGTCAATGGCTCGATTGCACTCATTAGTGGTCGGTCTAGACTCTAGAGTGCTGGTGCATGGACTTTCACGAACACCATATTGCCAGCATGTAATCACAAAGGAAACCAATTGAAAGACTATCGTGCCATCTTCCTCAATTAGGCCTTTTGACATTTGTAGAGAATGGTCCAATTGCGGACAAAAGCGAGTGTGCATGAGGCACCTAGGATTGGGCCAAGGTAAGTGGCCATTTGTGAAATGCATTAGGCTCATTATTGACTGGCTGGGTTGAACATAGTGGCATCGAGATGGGCATCAACCGAGCATTACAGGCAGCATGGCCAATGTGACCGAGGAGCATCAAGTAAAGTGTCGATCGACATGCATCGCAAAATGGAGCATCGAGCACCGAGAGTGCATGTTTCGGTGATCTGGCGGACTGGCCTAATAGTGGCACATTACCAGCCAGTGCTGGGAGAGGCTCATTGTTGCCAAGTAATTGACACATTCATTGCAGCGATCAATTGGCAGTGGCAGGCAACACTCCGAGCAGCATCACTGGCTCACTCCTTTCTCGGCCATTTGCGGACCATCGGAGACTGCACTTAGGTCGTATGGCACGAATCGATCCGCTCTTTGTTTCACTACTCGCCATATCAATTTCTTGTCTGATTTGTATTCTATTAATATTTGCCTGTTTAAATTAAAAAAGTTTTCTGCCCAACTCGGCGAGGAACATAAATTTTTTATAGTGCCGTCATTGGCTTTTATTATTTACAGCATAAAGTTATAATAACGCATTTGGCCAAGTCATGGTCGGCGTGTTTATTTGATAGCTTTCAGTTTGGTACAAAATCAATTACAACAAAACTCAATTGATCTTTGACTCTGGTGCACGCTTAAAGACGTCCTCGCTTAAATAGTCTCAGTTTATCTGTTCAAAGACCAATGGCCTCGAAGCCGACTTGGAATTGGCATCCTTGCAGGGCGATAAATTAGCCAATGCACAGCTCACAGCAAGCGATGACTTGAAGAAGACCCGGCCGGACAAGACAAGGAGCCAATCTGATCATGGCAGACATTGATCAAGCACATGTACATGCAACTCGATGTTTATATGCCCCACAAGACTTGCTCACTCCCTCTCTCACTCTACATGAATCTTAATAAGTTCATTCTTGTGCACCCTTCTGCATGGTCAACAAGCTTGGGTGTCATGAAGTGACCTGCATGTCATTTCAAATGCACCATTGACTGCGAATCGATATTGCGTGCCTCAAGAATGAACCAAACACTGGACACCAAAGAAGGAGATGGGGACAGGATTAATTATTGATGTGTCTGGATTGGCATTAGTGCCGCCATGGCCGTGACTCCATTCACGGTCCAATTTAGTTTGAGCGACAAAGTAAACTTGATAGCGAGTAAATCCCTCTATATGGCCAGAATAAGAATACATTGTTTCGGGATTGCATTCATTGCTTGGACAGATGCAGTTCAGTGAATAGCTCTAATGGGCAAATAATCTTCATCATCATTAAGTGAATGCGAATTGAATTAGACTTGTGCTCTGCCGCACCGCAATAAATGCCAACATGACCAAGCACATGTGACTCGGTTTGCCTTCTGTTCCAAATTGTGTCCGTGCATCAGTGATGTCATGTGGCCAGCCGTATATGGATACTTTGGCTTCGGCTTGCATTACACTTTGCAGCCACAAACGAGAAGCCGAATTAAATCGACCTCAACGAATCGGCGGCCAAGTAAGCGAGCAGAGAATCTAATGATGCATCTCGGTGACCGATCGGAATTATGCGGGAATTAAGTTGCATTCGAACAGGCAAGCCAACTGTAGTGAGATAAGACTAGCACTGCAGCACCTCTCAAAGTGGCACTAATCTTGCCGCCACCGATCAACACACCCGTCTGACCTATTGTCTTTGTTGGAAGGAGTCGCGCACCAATCAGCACAATCACTGGTGCAAGTAGACTTTTGCAGCAGTGCGACTCATCGAATGGTTCAATTAAAATTGAGTCAATCGATATGGCATCAGTGGAGCCATGCAATCATTAACCTCGCTTGTAGCTTTGTCACTCGAATATTCCTCCATACAATTGCTCGTTTGTCTCTTGTTTGTGTGTTGCACATTTGAATAATTCAATAAAGTCAGTTCAATCATTACTGTGCATTGTTAATGGGACAACACAAGTCGATGCTTAAGTTGCCACTACAGTCAGTCAGTCAGCGGCAGCAGCATAGTCATTTAGTGCTGCTAATCTAATAGAGATGAATACCGCCTTTTCCATTTAGTCACAACAAATCCAACCAAATAGCCAAATGTGGTCCAAATGTCCGCGTGTGATTTGAAACGAGACGACGTTTAATGGAAAGTAGTTGCCTGTTAGTCTGCAAGCAACGACATCGCCAATTTGTATGGCACTTTGCAGGAATCAGTTCGTTCCAACTTGAGATGGTTTGCATGCCAGTGGCAAACTGATCGGGTGCAGTGGCCAGTGCAACCCACATGAATGCAGCACAATGAGGCTCTCGGTGGGACACCGCGACAACTGTTCCAACGAAAGCAATCTTTCCTCCAGATCGAGCCAAACAAAATAAACACCGAAGCGGAGAATGGTGGTGTGAACGGAACACTGGCCACCCTGTGGTCCATCGATACTCCAACTGGCCGCTTGCTCGATTGTGGCACACTTATTCAAAACAGCCCCAAGCCATCAAATTAGACCGAGCACAAGTTATTTTCCGGTAAGTGCAAATAACACTTAGGCCATGATTAGTGCCATACGGAGTGCACTGAAGTAAGATGTTCCGCGACAATTCATCGGGCTCAAGTGACCACTCACAATGAAATGCACCATACAGATTCGCAAATCGGCCAAACGATTATTTCGAATGCAAATCTGCTTGGGCAAACATACTGCATTTATCCTATTGGCACTAATTAGACGGTAAAAAACAAAAAACAATGCGTTTACCAGTTTAGTAGTTCCCGGATCACATAATGTTGTGGTTTGTAACTTTCCTTGTAAACTTTGCAAATACACAAAGAAATAAATTGAGTTCTCTGCCTAAACTATTCAAATGTTCCCGTCCCGTTAGCTAACTAAACTGCATTTTTATTCAGAAGTATTCACATAGATGGTATTGTACATACTTATATAGAGAAGCAACTGTTTGGGGGCATCAGCGCACCTCACATTTCTTGCACTAGATGCAATTGAGTTGCTCGCTTCACACTGTGCATGTTCATACCAGTGTTTACATTGACACAGTAAGTTGAACTTGCACACAAGCACCGCCTTTTGTTAGTAGATGCAGTGTAACTCAAGTTGTGTAAGAGCTGGTAAGGGGCGGGCTCTGTAGAACGATTCAAGGATGGCAATAGCGTTAGCAACAAGGAGAACTCTCACTTGGCTGTGCATTGTTTTTCCATTTGTGTGCTCTTGTTGTCAGGCTTGTCTCCTCGATCGTTTCTCATCTTTTGTCATCGTTATCACCTGCACAGTGATTGAACACTTCTCGCAAAGTTACAAGTCCCTACTGTCATTAGACTACTGTTGAGAAGACCAACTGAAAGGCATCAACTCACCGGCGCGAGTGATTCTTGGTCGACATAAATAGTCCACTCACTGAATTGCCTCTTTCTGCTCGCAATTGTTTGTGCTCGCATTATCTGTTCAGCATCTTCAAGGTCAATGTTAGTGTTTCTGTGTTGGTCTGTGCTCTTCCAAATATAGACCTGGCATTAAGTCAGTAGACACAAGTTATATCGCAAAGAATTTTGATCCATCAAAGAAACAAATAAACCTATTCTGATGTCATAACGGTTAATGTGACATCTCCACTGGCAGTTACCTCTTCGGTGTACCATCTTCATCCATTGATGACTTGAGCTAGAAGTCGTAAATTGAAATTAATCAACACAGGTTTATCACGAATTGACTATTCACATCTGTCTAGTCAATGATTGATAGTTTTCGATCCTTCTTATGGACTTTATCTTCAATGTTATTCGTCAACGATATTAGCTTCACTCAATTCAAACTGGCACACATTTCTTCTTTGTCGTCTTCGTCATATGTTCTCAGTGTAGGATTACGTCGAAGAAGTAATAGAGTGCCAATTCATCCCAAAAGTGTACGCAAAAACTGTTAAACTTGATTCTAATGTGTCACCACGCGTGCAGATTTGTATCATTTAGTGTCGTAAACAGCTTTCAAGAAGTATGACAAACTTTTTTTTAAGTTAATTTAATTTGTTATTTCTTTTTATATAGCATCTGACAAGTGTGAAGATTTTTGCTTTGTATTGAACTTTGTACCTTTTTGTGTCAACTTGAAATTGGATCAAAATGAAGTTTTTAGAACATTCACATTTTGAAGCGCTTAATTCGGCTCTAAACTTTGATGCTGGAATTTACCGTATTATCGGAAGGTATGAAAATTCATTTATATTAGAATTTATTCGATTTAATAAAACAACGAACACCGATTTACAGACAGTTTTCAACTAATATCCAAGTAGCCCTAGAGATGGGATGAGTGAGCTCAGAATTGATTGTTTATAAATTCTTATTAGACCTGTCAATTTTGAAAATGTAATGTTTAGATATGTTTTTTCCATTTATGTTAGCATTTTCGAGGATTTGCTACATTTATCCTTAGATTGACATAGATTTCCTTTACGAAAGATGCAGCTTATACACAGTTACATGATGAGACGCAATATTTTCTGATCCTAGATAACCAGATTATAGTTGTCTCTATTTTGAAAAGATTACTTTTTATTTGGTACATAGATTTGAACTGAAATTGAACTTAGTATTGTTTAAAATTGGTTTAAACTGTCAATATTGTAATGACACTCTAAGAAGTTGTTAAATAACCAATTGAGCTCGCGTGGGTTTTTAATAATTTTTATAAATTATCGTCTTTGGACAAATGAAAAGTTATCAACTTAAATCAAGTCACTGTGATCGATAGCAAAACTTACACTTTACAGTTGTTTTGTCTTTTAGTGATTTAATATTTATAATTCTGTAATATTATTGAATTTTTAAGTATCTCCAATATATCTTAAGCAATATTGTAGTTTTATCGCCGTATCATGAAGTCTTTGTGTATGTATTTAAAGTATTCGTTAAAGTACATGTGTATGGCCTCTTTCATTAGACACTATTCGTCTTGAACACTAAACCAAATTGACTTCAAATCAAACTTTGAAAGCTACTGATAAAGTAATTTGGTTAATATTCTCTTTTTTGTTTATCTTTAACGGTCATTTGAAGTTTTTTTTAGTGAGAATTAGTAACATTTCTCACGTATATCGGTTTTCGTTGTTGTTTGTTTAATTTTCTTAATCCCGTTTTTTCTCCTTAGATTGGAAAGCTATTCCTGCAAATTAGTTGCCAGCGAGAAGAAACTCTTCAAATTAATGAATGCGGCTGATGGCTTGAGTCCTAACGATTTGGAAGCTTTATCACCACCAAATTCGAGCTCATTCACTAGCAGGTACTTGTTTGTCTTTGTTTAATTGACTATTTCAAGCGAACGATTCTCGACTGCAACGCGAACGCAATTTTCTGTTTACTTGTTTACTTCAATGTGAACAACCCATACGATGATGGATGTGCACTTCTGTCCAGTGGTTGGCCAGTCTTATTCAATTGCATTAATTATCTTCTGTAGCGCTAATCACCAGTGGTCTATTGTTTAGTTTATTCCTTTCAATTAACTTAGTGCTAACTTATAAGACCAATTTATTATCGACGTATTTAACTTGCATATGGCAATGCGCCAACTTTGTTTTCAACTAAAGCTTTTCTATTCATCCCTTTTCATGTAGACCTTTAATTGGGCATCTCTTCTGCATTATTTTGGCATTATTTATTTGTCGATTTGTTGAAATTTGCTATTTTGCTGGTAGCATTGTCATGGTTAAAATGTTAGCACTTCTCAATCAATGATTATATTGTTTGTTCCACTTATAATTGTTATCATCGATTTATTTATATTTATTAATTATGACTCTCACTCACTGTCATGTTCATTTGATGTTAGTTTATTGATTCTCTTCTTACTTTGTGCTAGTGCACCAGTGCTCGGTTTCTTTATCGACAACTGTCTGTACTGTCTGTCTGTCTTACAGTTAGTCCAATTTGGCTTCGGTAGTGAGCTGAGTGAGGCATTTTAATTCCGACAGGCAGGCAGCATCATCCTCGGAAGGGCAAGTGTGGCCATCTCTGACACGCCGTTACGGTGTGTGGTGCATCTAATATCGAATGGCTCTACATTCAATATGTGGCACTTGTTTATTCCAGACCAACCGACAATAGAATCACACCAAACAGAAGCGAGCTCATATTTTGGCCGAACTCATTCTTTTCACTTTACAAGCGAGCTTGTGTTCTCGATCTCGTTGCAGACAATGAGAATGGAACTCGGAATTAGACTTGCAGTATTATTGCCAGTGCTATTGCCAATGCTTCCATTTTCCATTTGGTTCGCCGATGACTTTGCTTTTGTAACTCAACTTCTACTTGTCTTCACTCTAGCATAAGTTCTGTTTTCTATTTAATTTGCTTTGCCTATAATGTTGGCAAAGTTAACTAGTAAGTTACTCTTTTAGGTTCTATATTAATTTCATCTTTACTATTGCACAGAAAGACTGCTATTATCAAGACAACAATCGCACTGGAACGATTTAATAATTAAACTTACATTTTAGGTTTGCTTGCCAGTGCCAGGCTTAATTTCCTTTGATGTTTCGAGTCTTTTCGGACCGATTGTTTGCAGTGGTGCTAATCCTTTGACTGGTGTGCTCGTTGACACATGCTCGCCACTTGGTGTGCACTCTACTCGATTCCAATTGGCACCTTCCCTTACTGTCTTGCACTATTCTGTGGTTCCATTCGATTAAGCCTATTCTTTGCTTTCATTTGCTCTGTTCTAATTAACACTTTGCAGTCTGTCTGCCAATTGTCAGTTATGATATTTCCTGTCCGTGTGTTTGGCGATGATAACTTTGCTGTCAGCTTATGCAGACATTAAAATTATTTATGCTTTCTCGCTAGGTCTGGTGTTTGTGTATATGTACTTTTCACTGTGGCTAATTAATGAGCGTTCCATTAGTCCAGTCGGTTTAATTGCTTTGGGTCGAGTTGAACACTGTTTTGATCTGTTTGGTTTCCGCTAGTGCATTTTTAGCTGACCACTACTCTACTCACTAGTGCACTATTAAGAACATGTTCGTACTGACCTTATTGATGCTCATCCAAGCAAGTTATTCATTGAAATTGAAAATTGTCACAGGAGATTAATGCTGTGAACGTGGTGTGAATTATATTGCCTCTTCTGTGTCACTTTCTTTTCAATAACTCTCGAGCTGCATGCCAGCAGTCAACATTGGTTCTATGCTTTTACTCTTGATATCTGTCTTTGATTTAGTTCGATGGTCACTTTAATGAATTTAAATTGCAATCTAAATGACAGTACATTACTGCACTACTCTGTCATCAATAGGAACAATTTATTCTGCTAGCGAGCTAGACCAGAACGCACACTTGTCTCGGCTTAGTCGTGCACCACTGCTTGTCAGCCAACGTGATCACTGCCTTTGCCCCGAAAGTGTCCACGTAATGACCACGAAACTATCCATTTGCAAGTGCCATTTGGCCGCTAATTGTTTCAAATTCTTTTGGCATGCAATTTTCATTGATTTGCTTTCTTGTTGTTTGTCTGGATTTGAACCCGGGCAAATTAGCGAAGCAGACCGACCGCATGAAATTCTCACTAATGTGTTGCACCTTTGTTTTGTTTTGCAGAATTGAAAATATGGCGGACCAGTTCCAATGCAGTCAAACGAGCCGAAAGATTCTCTTTTATCTGATAGCGACGTTGAATGCATCATTTAATCCTGATTACGATTTTAGCCACTGTCGTGGTGACGAATTCAGCAAGGAGCCAACTATAAAGGTAATGTTCACTTGTTAATGTTCGCTTGTTAATGTCGACAACTGTGCACAATGCAACTACAAATATGTCATTAATGTAATCTGCCATTTTGAACCATTTAATTGTGTCAAATTGGCAATTCTCAATTTGGAGCGCTAAATTACCGTCAGTTTGGCCGATTGAAGCCACTGGGCGATGCGACTGAAGTGAGGTGGCAATCTATTGCCACCACTGTCGTTTGCCATTAGCAACTATTAGCATAATAATATATTAATATATTAATAATAATCGAATCACACTGCGCGCTTCCAACTCTTTCCTATATGTCATTATTAAATTGTTAATGGAAATGGTAAAGTTTTTTCTAGTACATTCATTCTGGCCAACTCTGACACAAATTAGTGCTTCACTCTCAGTTGTTGGCCTTTGGTTGGAAGGCCCTCACCGAGTCTAGTCGGTGAAAGACAAAGCCGGCTTGAGTGTTCGAATGAAACGAATTTAAATTGTACTTGTCATCTGGCGGTGTTTATCTGTTTGTGCTCTTGACTTTGGTCGTTAGCTTCATTGTTGATCAAATCAATTGATGGCATTGTGTGCCACTGACTGTGAGTGCTGCACCAATTATCATATGCACCCATGGAGTCGACATTGGCACTAATGAATCCAGTGGGCTTTGTTTCCCTCTCCCCAATGGACCGAATTCGGTTTCGCACACTTGTTCGCGAGTCATTACTCTTATTGCACCAGACTGGCATTATCAGAGAATGGTACCCTTGGCGGAGAGAGGCTAGATTAGCTGCAAAGACATCTATCTCTAGGTGTGCGCGGTGCTCGAGAGATCTTTCTTGGCCTACCGAGTCTCATATTAATGGACTTCGACGCTCAATCGATACCCAGTTGAGGGTGTAATCAATTTCGACTCGATCTTGTCGCCTTCTGCCGCCTCCCAGCACAGACCCTTTCACTGGTCCATTCATCTTGGTCCATTAGTCCACAATTGCACTCAATTGACAACTTCTCAATCGGATTTATGGAGCAGTTTTAATTTAAAAATCATTAGAATATGAAAGCTCAATTTTGTCTCAGATATGATGCCGAGCGAATGATCTCAATCGAGCCATTCGTCTTGTTTATTGCAATCCATTTGAATGTTGCACTGGGAGGCAATGGCTTTCATAGCGAATAGTATTTATTTCAGTGCCAAATTGATTGCCACTATTATTAGTACTGCTGTGCTGGCTGTATCATTTGGAAAACATCATTTTTCAAGCCAATTTATAACTCAACTTGTGCTTTCTTTTGTTGCCGTCTTCCTTCTTCCTTTTCTGTCTGGCAGCATTTTAAATTTACATTTTTATTATAAATTTCTAACGTTATTATTGCATTTATAATGTCGGTTATTAATTTGATCTTCTTTCTTCCTTTCCACTGCTCCTTGGCACATTCAATCGTTGCAGCATGTGATGGATGCCGTGGATTCGAGCTTTTTCAGCTCCTCTGCTCGTCAAGAATACAACGCCGTGAAGGCTCAACTTTGGTCTGCAATTGATAGTCACATCAATCTTTCGGACTGTGAAATTTACAGGCAAGTACAACTTGTATGGGACATGGCCATTCCATTCCGACATATTTGTTTTTGCTTGTTTCAGCTTTCCTGATTGTTTCCTTGACTGTAACGCCACCAGAATGGCATTACGGTCATTATTTGCTATTAATTTATTGGCTACATTTATTGATCCAATTTTGGGATCTATTGCCAAATTTGCCTTCTTTTTTTCGGTACTGCATCTTTTCGGCCAACATTTGCGATCAAATTGTTTGATCTATTTTAGGACATTGATTTATAAGCTGCTTTAATCTATTGTTTCCCTTTCATATTGCTCAAATGCTTCGTTATGTTTTCTCTTTGATTTGGCAATAAATTAAACTTGTCTTGTTTATTTTGCAGTTTTAATCCCAACTCCAACTTTGATCCCTGGGATGAATGTTGTATTTGGTCGTTTTACTACTTTTTCTACTCGAAAAAACTCAAGCGAATTGTCTTCTTTGCTTATCGGGCCGTGAGGTTTGTGTTGTTTTCCCTTTCCGAAAGACTATTTGCTGACGTATTTATGATTACTTCACAGGAAAGATGACGCAGACATAGAGGATCAGGATGACACCGGATATACCTCGTTTGATATGGACTTGATGTAATTGACTAGAAACGTTTGCCTACTCAACTACTCAACCCTACAGACCAGCAAAAAGCACCAGCAAAAATCACATTAAAAGCTTAACTATGTCATCGGCAGAATATTCAAACATAATCTCATTTCTGGTTTGCACTGTGCACACCAAGCTGTGGTTCAGTAGTCCATCAAAGTGGACACCACTCTGACGGCCTATTCGATCTCTATTTATTTCCTATTTGGCCATCACTTATGTATAACCTAATCGGGCCAAGCATTTATGGCTCATCTCGCAATATCTCTTTCATTTATATCGCCATTATTGACTTTAAGTCTAATTCAATATCGATAGTTATTGCTTGAACATATATTCTATCATATATTCTATTCCCTGCACTTGTCGTATCGGCCTCATTATCACTATTGCAGGGAGCCATGTAATAAATACTTTGAATCCTTTCGATTAAATTAGGCGCTACTGCACTAATTGCACTAATGGCCATTGGCCATTGGTCACTCGGAGAGACTCTCCTCACAAGAAGACATAACTACTTTGGCTCGGTAGAGAGGCACGGCCAACGGGAGGCCATTTAGTTGTTGAGCAGTGTTGACAGTGCAAATTGTGTCAATTATAGAGAATAACAATAACCGTAACAATAACATTAATGGCATCAATTACTATAATCTTGCCTCCTTCCCTAATTTGGCCAATCTTTATATTGCTAGTTTCCAGTAATTACTCATTTCCTATTGCTCCTTCAGCTGCTCAAGTTCAGCAGTATAGCTATCGCATATTTCTCTCTGTCAATTGTACCCAGATTGGTAACATTGGCCATTGGCCACTTCGAACACTTTACTGCACTGGCCCTCAAATACCTCCTTACCATTGTACCATGTACATATTAATATCATTGTATCATTGTATTAATCATCAGTCACATGTGATCTATTGTCCATAATGCACACTCAATCCTCTCTCATCCTCCAATGGTTCGATACAATCATATAATATCTGTTCAATAAATAATAATAAAGGTTGTTTATTTCGATTAAATCACTCGGTCAAAATAGATTAATCCAACGGGACACTCTTCTGGGTGACTACATCAAAAAGTGAAATTGAGCTTCAGTCAATAGCCAACTTCAATGTGTAACCGGTTTAAACAATTACAATTATGGTACCACGATATAATAAAATGAATATGTTAAACAATAAATAAATCGATTTCGAATTATCGATAACGAAGTACTTCTGATGAATAGAAGCATATATAAGAGTCAGATAATAACCTTCGAGGCAACTCAGGTATCATTTTATCATCTTTATTGTTTAGTAGGAAATTGAAGCCGTCTTGACTAAGCCACCATCTGTGAACAAAAAATAAACATTACTAAATGAAATCGTGTTTCGCCACACTGAAAATCACTTACTTGAGATCGGAAAATGCAACAACTTCTGGAATATTATAGCCGTTTTGTTCGCCTGTTATTACGAAAAGAGGTTAGTTAGTTCCAAACTAAAATCAACGGAAAGAACAAACCTTTCCTATCTGCCATGCTATCGAAAAAGCACCACGGACTATCAGTGTTGGAGCCACATTTGACGAAAGACACATAATGACTATGACAGACAATAAAGATTAGTTTTTTGATTGCATTGAAGGTGAGGTATACCTGGTCTCGATGCAAAGAACAGCAAACAGCTCCATCACAACCCTTGGAATATTCGTATGATTCTTGAGCATTGCAAACTCGGCTGGGATTTTCAGTTTGGCTGCTTTGTGTTTCGATCTCTTTTTATGGCTGTGACTTTTGTCCAAACAGCCTGTGCAAAAAGCAATTGACTCGAGTCCTTCGCCGAACTTGCCGAAACACTCTTTACATTCGAACTCGGCTAATTCGCCACAGACGATACATTGTCGTGGGGAGTTCTCCAAAACATTAGTTATGTCCAAATATAAGCTTGGAATAATTCGAGAGTACATTTTAAATTCTCGCCCAAATCGAGGCATTTGGATGAGTAGGCATGGAGGAATCTCACGCAATTTAATGTCAGATGCCAAGAATGACTGATCAAATAATTGCTGCACGTTTGGAATTTGAAGATTTTCGTCCTTCTCCACAAATAGCTGGTAGAAGAATGACTCTAAACCAGAGCTTAGTTTGAGAAAAGGATCTGTTTTAAGAATTTCATTTAAGAGTAAATTCAAAAATTCTTCAGGATCTTTTTCTTCGCTGGTCAAACCACGAACTGAACTAATTCTTTCTAGTAACTGCCTCAAATGCATTACTCTATCAGCACGGACATATAAATTTGCTCGCAGAGGATTGACAATTTCCTCTTTAAGTATTCGCTGCACTTCATTATACTCGGGAATATCATCAGAGCGTTTGGGTCGATACAAGAGAGATTCAAAAACTGTTGTTGAGGAGAACATAGCAAACAAAGTAGCATCGAGGTAGCAAGAGTTGTGGTGCCCTTGAATTCCACGATTTTTGCCACACAATCTAGCCAGATCATCTTGAGTACTAAGTGGAGGAATATCACCTAAAACAGTAGGGCAATCGATAGAACCAAACAGACTAGAGCTTCTTCTGTTATTTTCTTGAGTAGATTCACTTAACGAGTGAAGCGAAGAACAAAATCGGCTATCTTTTAAACACTCGCATAAAGAAACAAAATAAGCTTTGTTGATAGGACAAGCAAAATATCGTCGTCCATTTAGAGTACCATCTGTCAAGCCAGCAATTTCTTCTTCTAATTCAATGCCAGCAATAACATTTTTAAAGTTTTTGTCAGACTTTCTAATCGAGTCGATACAATAGTCCAAATTATTCTTCAAAAATCCAAGCCACCGAATAACGCCATAATATGAGCTCGAATTAATTGTAACTTCTACCACAGTTCCAACTTCGAACAAATCATTTGAAGAGCTGCGATCTGATGTATTTAAAGTAACTATACTCGGTTTAGGAGTTATTCCATTTGAAGTCGACACAAATAAATGGTCATTTCGTTTAGGTAAGGATGAATCAATGTAAACCGAGTTTGAATTTGATTCTTGAAAGTGGCCTTTCACTTCGCTATCTGATAAAAGATCGCTGGTTTGAGTTAAATCTGTCAAAATTAAAACCAATTAAAAATTTAGAAATACACTTTCAGACTTTACCTGTGTTGCTTGAATTTGAGTTAATATGTGTATTTCTTAAATCAGATGTCACCTTTTCCATCGAAACACTGTATTTAGGCGAGCCGGTCATGTTTGTATCTACGGAAGTAGTCTTAGAAGAACCTGGTGACTCTTTTTCAGTGTAAAATTTGAAAGTGTCGCCGCTTTTTTGTTTGGTTCTTCTTGGCTTTTGTGGCGGAAAGGAGTCCTCAACATTTGACCTCCCAAGATAGTCGGTTGCCTTCATGAGACCCACAATAGGCACCAAAGAAGCATGATTGATTCGGGTTTCGAATAATTTGTATTCATTGTAAAGTCCTGTGCCCGAACCTACTGGATTGACAAAATCAACTCCAGCCATCCACTCAGTGCCAACATCTGGTAACTTTCCTAGCCATTTTACGATTCCATATTCAGGTCCATTGTCACTTAACCAAACAACTTTATCAGCAATTTGAAGTGGTGGTGGGGGAGCACCTTCTGCACAAACTTCCTCGAACGGCAATGGCCTTAAAGCACTGTTCGGGACTTGCTGTGTATAGCTAGGACCGTGAGAAGTGAGCTGTTGATAACCGTTGTTTGATGGCATTTTCATTTAGAGTTGATTGATAAATCAAACAAAATAAAGGCCAAATAACGATATCACAGTTAAGTTAGGTTAATCCTTAAACCACATAAACTGTTATGTTTAATTTGCGAACACATTCGTATCATTAGTGAGTTATGGTGAAGTTGATTTTATCGGTTGAATGGGCTCGAACATAAACAAAACACCAATCACAGGTCAAACCGAGCGCAAATTAGCAAATTTCATTAGAACAACACACAAATAACAACAACACAGTACGTCTTCTCTGGATGAAGCCAAATTCTGTGGATATCAATTGGATAGGAATTGGTGGCTTCGTTTTCTATTTATAACCAGGAAGAAAACGATTTCTTGGAGGCAATGGTAATTGTATGACGTTCCCGTTTGGCATCGAGTGTTTATGGTGCGACAATGTTGAGGGCTGATGTCTGTCTGATCAGTGATCGCTGTGTGTCTCTACTGACAGTGCAAACATCCGTTGCGTAATGCTTCTCCAAGCGACAATTGGCTTGCCAAGGAATGATTGGCCATTGGAATTTGTTGAGTCACCAAACAATCAAGCTTCGACTAAGGCTACTCTCGCTCTAATCAGTCACTTTCCAATCGCATTATTGCACCTGATGTGATAACGATACCAAATATCAAGGCATTGCGGTTGACACTGTAAAGGTATTTCATTTGCAGTATCAACACCGAGCCATTTATTGCCTCACTTATTTGATTGCAATTTCAGAACATTTGAAGTGAGTTGCTTAATTACTCCCCTTTTCTCCATATTGTTGTGTCAAACCTACGCACATAAATAAATAATAACTCACTCAGGGGATGTGTCAATTCTAACTGAAGGTCGTCCAATCATGGTTAGACAGATGTTTCGGGCGAAAAGTGATGCGCACTCTTTCTCCGCCGGTTGTAGTCTAGCGTTGAGGATGATATTGCTACTTAGAATGAATCATTCCTTCTAGATTTTATCATCTGTTCTATTTATGTATATAAATTTATCAGTACAGACAGGCTAGTGTGGTCAATGACGGGTCATAATTATATTTTGAGATATATATTGCAACTACCAACATTGCATCTATGTTGCATTTAATAATTGACCAATAAACATAGGAATAAGTCGAAAAATATTTTTAATTGCTCATTTAGTGTGAATACAAAGAATAAATTATCGAGTTTTACTTATGCTGACAAACTTGATAGTTCCACAAGCAATTCGGGTCCCAGAATTGCCGCTTTCCAAGCTTTCTCGATTATATCCCATGCCAAGATCGTCTTGTCTCAGATGCACCACGAGCGATCGTTCGAGGACACTGAACTTTCCTGTCAGGGATATTTTCTCACTACTTACATCAAATTGAGTAGTGCCCTTAGCATCAGCCTGCAGGTTACCCAAATCTCCAATGTGTGAAACAGCCGAGTGTGGCGATCCGTGGGTTTGTTTGGTTGGGTTGTAGTGTGGCCCAGCACTTTCACAATCACCATTCACCACCTTGTATTGATGCACATGAAAACCATGCTTGCCCAGAGGAAAAAGACCTGAAACGAATCCAGAAATTTGTGTAGCTCCAGACTCAACTTGCACCAGTCGCACTACGCCGTAGGTCTTGGGGCCTCGCAAAAGGGCGACTGCACGTATGACTGTTTTGTCAGCGAGTCCAGATGGAAGGTTGCTTGAATGGTCCAACTCCGAATCGCCATTTATATCGACCGAATCAATACCAAAGTCGTCGTTAATGTCCAAGTCAGAAAAAGTTGGCAAACTTAATGACTGACTTGTGGACCAGGTGAAAGGGCACAAAATCATACAGAGGAATAGAATTGTCCATTTGTGATTCATGTTTGGCATGGATTGAGACACTCACTGTAACTAGCTGCCAGTAGTGTGTGTCAGACTGTTCTCCTCATTTCGACATTCATTCAGTCAATGTCACCTGGCCGCCAAGAACGGATATGAAACAACAATTACAAAGTGGCAATTAGCTTACCTGAATACTGGACACGCAACCAACAAATGCATGAATGAATGAGTCGAGAAGGTTTGAGAGACATCAGGATATGACTTGTTGCATTTGAATTAGTTGATCACTTTACTGACCAGGATAAAGATTTACATTAACTCACCTTTTGGTGTGGCACTGTTCAACAAAGTTTGTCGCAAGAGAAAATAAGGCTAAATAAACGTAAATAAACAATGAGACTATTTTGATCCAACAACAAGTATTAGTCTATTGCTACATAACCAACTTGGTAATAGCAAGTGGCTATTCTTGCCAAACAAAGTTATGTAACCGCTTGATGAAACATTTTATACAACAAGATGGCATCTCTACCACTAACTCTTAACTCAAATAATAAAATCAAATGAACTCCGAAATGAAATGAAATGAATGATTGACCTGACGTATCGATAGTATGCCAACACGAGCGTTCTTTCCAACAAAACTTGAGTCAATTGTTTTGCTTTACAATTTGTATTTATTTCTACTGCTTCAATGTAGTGAAACGAGCACGACTAGTTGCATCAATCAAGATGATGCAGCTAATAATGAACTTAATCTAGTCAATTTCCAATCGGACATAGTCGACAATGGTACTTGAAAATGCATTTGTATTTACTTTTATTAACACTTTTTTTAATAATTTTTGTAGAATATATTGTAACATTTACGCATTTTTACAAATCATCAAGCCGATTTAAATTCATAAAGAAGTCGTTAGAAAAATCAAAATATAATGGCTTTGCAGTTAACAACTCTTTGTGGACAGTAGTTGAAAGATCTAACGTAGCTAGCCATTTTCCAAGTGACTTTGACTTGTTACGCATCAACTCAAACATTCCAAAGCAAGTCGTCTGTGATTTATTTCGTAACCATCCAAACATAAAATATGTCACTCCACAAAGACGAGTAATTAGAAACCTTAAATATGTAAATACTTCAAGTGATATTTCAAATGAATTTGATAATCAAAATCACCATGATCTCCGTCGAAGATTATCTTGGTTTAATTCGTTTAGTTTCGATAGCTATTCTGTCGATACAAGAAGACGATTGCTGCGCGCAATACCTCGACAAATCACAAGTGTCCTTCAGGCAGATGTTTTGTGGAAAATGGGCATTACTGGAGCAGGAGTTAAAGTGGCTGTGTTCGATACGGGCTTAGCAAAAAGTCATAAACACTTTAAAAAGATTAAAGAACGAACTAATTGGACGAATGAGCGTACATTTGAAGATGGTCTGGGTCATGGCACTTTTGTAGCCGGCGTGATTGTTAGCAGCAAAGAATGCTTTGGATTTGCGCCTGATGCCGAGTTGCACGTTTATAGAGTTTTCACGAATAATCAGGTCTCGTACACCTCTTGGTTTTTGGATGCTTTCAACTACGCTATTTTGAAGAAAATCAACGTTCTCAATTTGAGCATTGGGGGTCCTGATTTTATGGATCGTCCTTTTGTAGACAAAGTCTGGGAATTAACTGCCAACAATGTTATCATGGTGTCAGCCATTGGAAATGACGGACCGCTCTATGGCACTTTGAACAATCCAGCTGATCAAATGGATGTAATTGGAGTTGGAGGAATCAATTTTGAAGATCAGATAGCTCGCTTCTCTTCACGGGGCATGACCACTTGGGAACTTCCTTCTGGCTATGGACGAGTCAAGCCTGATATTGTCACTTATGGCGCCCAGGTTCGAGGGTCTAACATCAACAATGGCTGTCGAGTACTTTCAGGTACTTCAGTAGCCTCGCCAGTAGTCGCCGGAGCTGTAACTCTTTTGATGAGCGGTGTCCTGCACATGGGAAATATTATCAATCCGGCTAGTATGAAGCAAGCGTTAATGGCTTCTGCACGCCGTCTACCAAATGTGCCAATTTTTGAGCAAGGAGCTGGAAAATTAGATCTAGTTCATGCCTACCAAGTCCTTAGATCTTATAGACCTCAAGCCTCTCTGCATCCCAGTTATTTAGATTTTACCGATTGCCCCTTTATGTGGCCTTACTGCACTCAGCCATTGTACCATACAATAATGCCTCTTATCGTGAACGTCACTATTCTCAATGGCATGTCGGTTACTGGAAACATTGTAGAACGTCCCAAGTGGCATCCATATCTTCCACAAAACGGCAACTATCTTGAAGTGTCCATTTCCTACTCGGATGTACTTTGGCCTTGGTCTGGATGGATGGCTATTCATATAACAGTTTCTTCTTTGGCTCAAAAGTGGGAAGGAATTGCTCAAGGACATATTTCACTTACTGTGGAAACTTCTGCTAGTGACAATAAGGAAGAAAATCTAAAGAGTGAACTGATTTTTCCAATCAAAGTGAAGATAATTGCCACACCTCCTCGAAACAAACGCATTCTCTGGGACCAGTATCACAATCTTCGATACCCACCTGGTTATTTCCCTAGAGACAATCTCAACATTAAGAACGATCCTTTGGATTGGAACGCAGATCATATTCAGTAAGATTTTTTATTCTCTTACATTTAATTTAAATATTTTTTTAAAATTTTTGTAGCACGAATTTTCGCGATATGTATCAACACTTACGATCGAATGGCCACTACATTGAAGTGCTAGGACAACCGTACACTTGCTTCGAAGCCAAACACTATGGCACTTTGTTGATAGTCGACCCGGAAGAAGAATTTTTCCCCAACGAAATTGAAAAGCTTCGTAGGGATTTTCTTGATGGTCTATCGTTGATTATTTTTGCAGATTGGTATAACGTAACTGTGATGCAAAAAGTGAAATTTTTTGATGAAAATACTCGTCAATGGTGGTTGCCAGTGACTGGTGGCGCTAACATTCCTGCATTGAACGAATTGCTTTCTTTATGGGGAATTGTGTTAGGCGAACAAGTGTTCGAAGGCGATTTTAAAGTTGCCTCACACAACATGTATTACGCTTCTGGCACTAGCATCATCAAATATCCACCGGACAATTTTACTCTTCTCCAGCGAACTCTTAATGACCAAGGACAAGAATTATTACAGAACAGCAAAGTGCGTGTGACAAACGTGCCCATTCTGGGACTCTATGGTCATTTGCTTAGTAGTGATGTAAAAATAAGTAACTTTACGAAAAACTCTAGTGGTCAACTTGCGGTGTATGGCGACTCCAACTGCTTAGACAGTGCTCATATGCAAAAAGATTGTTTCTGGATGTTGGACGCTTTGTTACAGTTTACAACCACTGGCCAGAAGCCTTCTTTCATTGACGAAGCCAACAAGAACGGCCAAACAATTAGTGGGAAGCTTTCCTCGAATGCTAGTTCTATGCCTAATTCAGGATCAACTCCTCAACGAATGAAGGGCAATCAGCTGTTCAAATATTCTAAAGTGATCGATGAGCAGTCCAACTTTAAACCTTTGGCAAAATGTCTTGTCTTTCCCCTAGAGAACCCAGTGCCACTGAATACTACTGCTCCAGTCAACTTATACAAATCTCAAAAGCTGCTTTCATTGGACATTTCTGACTCCAAGTTACTAGACGCTCCTTTTATTCAAAATTCAGGCGAAATTATTGCGGGAGAGGGTCCGGCCAAGGAAGAAGCATTTGAACACTATGATGCTCTCAGCTGGTCCAATTCGCGCATGTCCAATTTGTTTAGCGGCAGCAAATTTTTGCGTGTAAGATCTCAATCGGAAGTGAACTATTCTCTGTACACTTTATTGATGGTTCTTATTTTCATCCTGGTGGTGGTCTACCTGCTTAAGCACAAACTTTTCTTTACACGAATTCGCAAGCGTCGTTCGCGTATCACACTTAAGCGATTACTTCGCCAAGGTCCCCTTCGGACGCCGACTGTCTAACGCTCACTCTTCCTCTTCTGCTAACATTTTCCTGATTAACCCTTCAATGGCCAATCTGACATCGTTATCTTCCTGTAAGAATGCCATTCACTGAGTTGATTAGAATGAATCAATTGTTCATATTGTTACGAATTCTTTAGTCTCATTACTATCCCACAAGGAAGCACTTTCTCATCAAAATTGGGTTATGTGCTCATAATTCTGTACAATTAATACGGAACTTATATGTTTATTCTTTTCTTTGTCAGCTCAAACTCATTTATTTTGCTTTGAGCCGATTGATTTTGGGCCCTATTCCCAATGAGATAATGTTTATTGGTAGGCCAGGCTGGACCAGTTGGCTGCAACTCAATAGATCAGCACTAGGCGGGCGCGATTACTTGTCACTAGGGCAGTCAAGTGCCATTACTCATGTGAAGCATTACCTCCAATCAAGTGAAGCCATTTGCGTCGATGTCCGTCCGACAACAAAGCGCAATCGTCCGTAATGGCGGTGTGGTGTGTTGGCCTGAGCTGCTCTATGGCCATTGCCTCTATGGATTACATTCCATTTCACTCTGCCCTATGGCCGATGTTCGGTTGTCGTCGCCATATGCGAGAGGCAGTGATCGTGCAATAATTAATTAATTACCGTTGGCCACAATGGATGACGTCTCTATAGAGGCAATTTGATTTCTTTATTACTTCACTTGATCATGAGGATGTTTTGGATGAGCCTACGCAAGATGCACAGTGCCCGCTGGCCGACAAGTCCTCTCCAGTGGCACACTCGTTCCATCAGGATTGTTTCATTTCAATTAGTGCACGTACAGACCTACACGTCTGACCATTTGCGTTTGACATTGCTCGGGACCACTTGTCCACGGCTTGTCTAATTTTGCTCCCTCTGCTGTGAGCATTAATCGGCTCACTTTGAGTGCGGTAATTAATTACCATCCATAGACTTGTTGCATTGTTCCGGGCCGAATATGAATTAGACGAGGAATTTGTCTGTCGGTTGTGTTCGCCTGCACAGTACTTGTGTCATTTGTTATCGCACAACCTTCATTACCGATTGCATTTGCGTTTGTCCCTTTTCTGTACAGTTCAATCACCACTTCATTTCCTACTTGTCCGATATTCTAATTTTATTTCATTCAACAGGACCTATTCTATTTTGAAAATGAAATATTCGAGGAAATATGTGAAGAAGTGTTGCTCACTGCCGATGACGATCAAAGTGCGCCAAAGGGGGAAAATGACGACATCGACTTTTTAACTGTCAACTGCACGCTGGTCTACGTCCCGGCCCGGTGTTACGAGTATTGTCCTATCGACAAATTTTACGCAATCGTTGAAGACTTGATCATCTCAAGCAGCATTTGTCTCACTCAATTTATCTAATCATTTGCCCGTTAAATTTTGTTTGGCTAGTCGGCGGCACTGATCATGTTGACATGCATCTGATACAATGCTCCGTGGAACAATATTATTTAATTTTTTACTTTATTTTTACGGATTCTGACAATGTATTTGTAATATATTTATTTAATTATAATATTATTATTATTACTTTGATTACCCTTTCTAAATATGTTCAATAGAGCCATAATCAGTGTACAGGACATTTTCGTATAGATATGAGAAGAAAACCAGATTCATTTTTATACCTAATGAGTTGACCGTTTGTACAACTTAACTTGAACGACTTGTTGCATGTTTGCTCATTCCGTCGAATTAAGCCAACATTTCCGTCTAATGTACTTAAATGTATTATGCACTCGACTTAGCGATATTGAGTTGTCCTTGTGATTGGAGATAGAATTGACAAGCAAAACGTGATCACCAATTCGTTTTCACTTATTAGTATCCTTAGTCTGGCAATGGACGGTTGGACCGGTTCGATGCGCTTTCACCAGCACCTCCAGACACCGTCCAAGCGTTACACTTACTTTCTAATTCGGTGACATCAGTGCCAAATGCTAACCCCAAGCAGGCAAGCCACATTCTGGCTGACTTTCGTTTTCTCATTCTTGCCTGTCGAGTCGGGACGGGCAGAATGATCGGCACAGGCGCCCAAATGACATCGCCATGTGTTACGTTCAAGTGCAAAACATGACTGCCAGAACGGTTAGTGTCGCGATTAAGCGATTATGTTAACGCATTTCCTGGCCGCCAACCGAACCAATCTTTACTCAAAGTCTTCTCGTCATTCACTCAGCTCGACTTTCTCATTCATCCACTGTCCAGTAACTTGTGTGCGCCATCTTAATTCTGTTTCACTGTCTGTCAATTGTTTGTTACACATGTGATCACATCGATGTGACAATTGTCATTGAGTCAATTTTTGTCTACAGAATGTATAAACCATTGTGCATTATTCGTGAAACCATTTGTTTCAGTTGGAAACTTTACTAGTGTGGACTAAGTTGTCATAGCTCGTGAGTTTGATAGAGCATCAAACAACCGGTAATGTAACTCGTGCAAGGTCATCAGATGTGTGCAATGCTGTGCCCCACCATTGTCATTGATGCTTCTGTACGGGAATCGGTGAAGTGTTTATGTTTATGTTTGTGTTTGTGGCGTGTGTTTATGTGTTCCATTTCCATTCGACTCTTGTCCAAAGCATTGACTGAAGACCTATTATTCTGGTAATGTGTTGCATCGAATTGTGTCAAGTCACAGCGCGAGTCAATCAGCCACTCGATGGCTGTTGTCTTTGCCAACAATAGACGAGTGTCGAGTGATCGCAACCCACACATGGTGTAAATCGGCAGTTGCACTCAATAATGCACAGATGCCCTGGTGGCACTATCCCTTGTTGTCTGTTGTTGTTTGCCTGGGCAATGGTTTCCGTGCATCGGTATTAGGTGTTGCTGTGGAGAGAATACACCGGTATCACAGAGAAGCTTCTGTGGAATACATCAAAGAATCTGTCTGTTGCTGGTGGCACAACAAACATTTGTGAATTGACTTTACTCTCCTCATTACGTTCATCTTGGCATTTCTTGTGACGAAACTGCTAATTATAGACGGAGAGGTTTTAGAGGAAGTGATCGTGCACGGAAGGGAGTAAGTGAGTGAGGTGCAACCAAACACACCGACCGAGCATGCACTGCTCTATCTCGGTGCCACATTAAGCAGCTTACCGCAATGCCCAGACCTTGCATCTCACAGGCATAAGTGAAGATCGCATTTTTGGCTGCAGTGCCCAATGTGAGTTGGTTGTGTTGGCTGGATTGGCAGTAGCGAGTCGTTTGTTGCACTATTGCAACTCGAGATGAAAAGAGTGCTGCTCGCTGCCAAGAATGCTTTGCTCCAGCAGAATGGATTTCCTTTGTGCGAACTTCATCCCGCACAGGAGAGTGGCGCATTCACTCAGAGGACTCAAACAACTAATGTTTTGCTCGTTCCATGCTCACTTTGCATCATTTCCCCTTCGAATTAACCCAGGAATTAACCGGTAGGCTGAGATAGGTTTGAGGCCACTCTCGGTCATTTGACCGAGTGAGGGGCGCCATCAGGGTCCACTAGTTGCGTCTTTGAGTGGTGGCATCGAGTCACTTAGAGTCCTATCGGCACTCGCCTCAGTGCACATTTCCTAATCGACAGCGTGCCAGCAATCCCGTACATTGGTGACAGTCACATTTGCTTACTTGAAACTGCTGACTGAAGCATACTCGACGGCGACATCAAAGACAACCCGTTGTTGTTTGAATCGATCATTTCCTCGGTGATTCCGACATGAATGGTCGACTCAACCGCTGAACTGATCATTGATGAATCCATCAAGCGCCGGTCTCGCCTCGGTGACCGTACAGGGCACCTGAGAAGACATTCAGCTAACTGCATTGAAAGTGATCCTCATTGGTAATTGACCCATCACACAGTGGTCACCACCATCGTTGCTTTCTTGGTTTTATTCATATTGCTTCCTTGGCAGCTTCGCAACATAAAAGGCTTTATCAAGTGCATCGACAACAAAGTGCGCTCGCTATATCGTTTGGCTTGGTTCGCTTAATCTATCAATCTGTGAATGGCAATTACAATTATCACCACTAGAACTGCATCGCAATGTCTGCCTATCGACATAATCGAGCCAATCCCAGCAAAGTAAGTCCAAACAGGCAAGCATCTTTCAATTCGACCAACATTGCCTTGTTGGCAATCAAGTATCGAGCATCGAACGTCTGCCTGGTAAAACTGTCCACGTGTGGTCATGTCAGCCAGTGACAGCAGTGACCAATCGAGGCTGTGTTTGGTTTTCATTTTAATAATAACGGACTCACTTGAGGCGAACCATCGGAGCGCACTGGCTTGGCCTATTATGCAAATTAGTGGATTGCAAATTGCAAAGTGTTTTGCTCGGTACGGCACAAACCTCGCACCTTGATTGCTTGAGAAGGCACGATCTAGTTTTCCCAATTCGATTTTTTCCATTGCGAGGATGAGCGTGAGCGCGATGATTGGCAATCGGTGGCGATAATCGGCGTGGGTGGCGAGTGTTGTGTCTTGCAATGTTTCCATTGGCACAAGTGGAGCACTCTGTCAGCTTGTCTAAATAACGATAACGAGCGCAATAATTGATTCCACCAAGCAATCACCAATTCATTGCGCAGTGAAATGTCATTCGTGCCCCTTACTGGCCCAAATCTGCAAGACTATGTACAAGTCTAGTGTTCGGTGTCGTCAACGTGGATCGCAATTGATGCGCTGGTTGCATTTCGGTTCACGCTACCAACAAATCGAATTCGCCGGTGTCACTTGATGCAAGTCACAATTTGTCTTCGGAATGTGCTTACTCGTCTTCACCGAATCAAAACCAGAACTGAGAAGACACAAGATACCGTGAGCAAGTGAGCGACATTCACTTTAGCCTCGATAAGCAAAATCAGTTCAACGTGGTCTTGCCGTGACACTGTCAGTTGCATTGCGCCACAGTTGATCATTAAATGAGCGTTTAACGAGGTGCCAAATGGTCAAATGCAGGTTTGCCTCTTCATGCCATTGGTCAAACACGATCAAACAGACTTTTTACGCAATAGTCAATAGTCAAGGTCATTCATATAGTCAGTGGATGCCTGGTAGCCCTTTAACGATCTCAAGGGAAGTTTGTTGTTTAAATTACACGCTAATTAGTAATTATCACGTTGTCAGTGTGAAGAATTGATGCATGATTTAAGTAGAATCAATCGAACGGCCTAATTGTCTGTGGCTCACAATTGTTAGTTTCAAGTCATTTTGAACAAGTGATTAAAATATAGAAATGTTTTTTCTGAGCTCACTGTTCAGTGATCCACTTTTGATCTAGTTTAATATACCAGAGGCACTAATAGCACTTATCGGCAGTCTAATATGACCACTGACCGTTGGTCAGAATGGAACAAGAGCGAGTCTTTTCGGAGATGGTCACCGACCGGTGGAGAGTACAATGGTGATTGTGCACTGTGCCAAATGGATAATATCTGCTGTTGGCCAGGCACTCGTATGCCCACCTCGATTGGACACTTCTACATAGTCAATACTATTCAGTGGCACTAGTTCAATGCAATCTTGCCAACAGGGCGCCCATTTGAATTGAATCGAAGTGAATGACGCTCGGTGGCTTTCAATGCGCGACGCTAATTGTCGGCAACAATGAGCTTGCCGGCAACCTTACTCTCGATCGAACCCATTTATATCGCAACTTGATCGTGCCTTCCAGTTATTCGAGCTGATCCTTTATTTTGTAACTCGATGCCTAGGCTACAATTGTAGACTTAGCCACGATAGCGGATCACGATTTGAACTAATAGTTGGCACGCTTTAATTATGAATAAATCGCGTCCGAATCGATATTGTAATGCAACGACGACCTTACTTATGATTCATTGCTCATGACCATTTGTATTCATTGGCCACACTTGCCACTTACGCTTTCCAATTACCACTCGATCGATCACAAACATCGTTGATTCCGTTCACATTATCAGTGACACATGTTAATGCTATTTGTATTATGTACATTCAACAGGTTCGAATTGCCCTCATTTCATTACTTTTCAGTATTGCACATGCAAAATCAAATGAGCTTTTTGTGTCACTCACGCTTTTCGCAGCTTAATGCACACTTAATTTTTCTGGTTCGAGCAAGGTCAAAATTTATTGTTGCAACGACATTTCTGGAAGGGTCACTTCAATAAACATTACATAGTTTCATCATTCGTAATCGGGCCGACATCGGCTTGTGACAATTTTGTGAGCAAATCAATAGGAAACTGGCGCTGGAAATCCAGTCTTACGTGTTTTTGTTTTTGTGATTGACCAAAAGCATTACTTGTCGGAATGACATCCAAACAGATATTACATAGACATCAAACCAAATGTTTTGGGTCACCAATCTTCAAATGCAGTTAATCATTATCTAACCTTTTTGTCTTTTTCTAGTTTGGCTCTTGCTATTCGACATCATCGTTCGGTTTCGGCATGTCTTTTGGCAGCGCAGCCATTGATCTTTATACCAACAAATATCCTGTTACGAAATCTTTAACATCTAATGCGGCAACATCTTTGACCGAGCCCAAAGTGTCTCTTTCAAGTTCATCCTCGTCAAGTAGTCAATTCATTTCTTCCGTTGCAGATTATAGTAAGAGTAGTGATCTACTATTGCCAAGTTCTTTTTCGCCCACATCTAGTTCAAATTATGCCAAAGATGTCAACTATTATGCTTCTTCATGTCGACCACTTCACACGGTGCATAGTCAGTACCACAGTGCATCTAGCAGTTCCTTTCTACCAACAAACTTTCATTCATCGTACAACACACGAAGTTATTCTTCACTGAAGCACAGCAACACAAGCAGTATTCCAAAAAGATCTTCCTCTCGATACACGCGTTATGCTGGCGCCGCTAGGAATCAATCAATACGACTAACAAACAATTTAAGCTTGTCTGCCAGCAGACAGAAGGAAACTACTCTAAAAAACTCAGCTGATGAATCTAAAGAAAACGAGCAAGGAAGTGAACACGTCAATGTTAATGCAGAATCTGGTGATGATGATGAAGATGATGATGTTGACGAAACTGATTCAGACTGTGACAATGGCGAAGAGGCAGATGACACAGAATTTGGAGTAAAATTTGTTTCGCGAAGTACATCTCCTTTAGGGGCACATGACACGGATACAAATTGTAACAAGAAAAGTCCGCTTTATGGTAACAGTGACAATCAAACAGAATTCTCTTCCATTGCCTCCATTGAGCAAATTGTGCGACCTAAAAAAATTATTCTTGGCAACAACTCGACAAAATGTCATCAAGCGATACAAGTGAACGAGGATGATCTCTCTCTAAATCGGAGCCATTCAAGTGATTTATCTTCGAAATATTCGAATTCTACTAGTTGGGATGCTTCGGTCGGATTCAACAGACGCCTGTCCGCCAATTATACACACTCGAGCCTCAACACCAATCGCTATTCGGCACCTGTGATCATAACACCGATCGCTAACGACAATTCTTCCAAGTCTTGTTGCACAATTTCTGCCGAGAAAACATCTTCATATAAAAATATCTCCTCTTCTAGTCTTAATGTTTGTGATTCTGTGAAAAGTGATATTGGCAATAAATCGCCTTATAATAGTGCATCCTCGATTGCTAGTGAATCTAGTGAGGATCGATATTTAAATGAAAGTAATGAGATCAGTGATATTAGCAGTGATACGTGCGAATCCTCCTCACTATCCACCAATAGTGCCGCCAATAAGATGCACATCAATAGTCCAAGCAGTCGACTTTCTCCCCGAATTGTTCGCCGAAGTATTAACTATAAAAGTCCGTCTCCCAAACCTAGTGAACAATCACTTTCTGCTACCACCAGTGAGAATGAAGACGATTCCGATTTCAGTAAGAGGAGCAATCAAAGTGAACCGTCAAAGCTTTTACGAGTAGACGTTCCGAAACATGGTTTGAATGGCAATCAATCGAATCTGTTTGCTCAAAAGCAATATACCGGCAGTTACGAGAACATTTGCGACTCAAATGGCCAGTTGATTAGTGTTGAGCCTGAACGAAGTGCCTCCGCAGAGCCATTTACCACGTTATTCCGCGGCACAACAATCGCTGCACCTCCACCGGTAGACCATAAATCATCACATTCTTCTGATTCTAGTCTTTCCTCTGAGGAGCACATTGTTCTGAAAAAGCCTCCAAATTGCCACCGTGCTCAGTCAGAAACGCCTCTGATCGTGGTCAATAAATTGCCGATTAAAATTAAAGACCCTTATTCCACCGAGAGTGAAAGTGAATTTGGCGCCGATTCGGAAGATGAAGTGAGCAATACAGTGACCATCCGATTGTCCAGTGCCAATTCGAACTATTCCGAGACTATAGTCAACGGCGATTCTTTCAAAGATGACTTCAGTGAGGATGAGTCTAGAGATGATGGTGATAATGTCGAACTCGACCACAACGAAGAGAGTGAAAGTAGTGCATCGCAAGCTGAAACGAGCACTGAAGAACAAGAGAGTGAAAATGAAATCAACAAAGCCATTAGCAGTATTGAAAGTGAAGCCTCCAGTTTGAAGGAAAGCAATACTAACTTGCTTCACCCTCGAACGTCTACTTTATTAACAAACAAGCTTGACTTGGGTGTTAATCGAAACGATTCTAAATTTAAGGACTCTCTTCGTGATTCGGGCTATTCGGAGAATTTGAATCGCTCTGACTCGCCTTACGACAATGTGAAGGCCAGTGAATCGTGTTCCTCAAGCGAATCATCGAAATGTAGTGATAAAAGTGAGATTAAAACTGTTTCAGCACAGGCAACAATCGATAAGAAGGCACTGGTGGAGAGGTGTCAGAAGGAATTGAGCGCCTTCATTAGCAAGTGCAAAGACATCGACGAAATGATTGGACCCACTTCACCACTAAGTCCAACTTATTCGCATGTTTTTCAACAAAAGGCCAGGCTCAGCGCATTGTCTGAGGAACCGGAAAGCGATGACTCCGTTTCAGTTATTGATGCTTCACACGTGAAGGTGCACTATTCGAAGCCAATGCAATCGACGGTATGACTCTTATCGGCCACTAAAATCTCTGTTTGTAATCGAACTCGTGCTTATCTGCTTATGCATTCACTGGAGATCATTTGCGATGGCCACTCAATGGCATAAAGACAGAATTTAATTAAAAAGAATAACTACAGCTCGAATGAATGCAATTAACAGGTCCGTGTGATCAATTAGTAGCCATTTATGACATTACAAGTGTGATGCATTGAAGATTGCAACAGAAGGCTTTATTATATCTAACATTATTACTCGCTTGTTTTCACTGTGTTGATCCTTGTTTCACCCAATCTAGGTCGAGTTTCTCACTGAAGAAATCGATTCCTCTGCTGTGCGCATACGAGAAAACAAGGCTATGTCCAGTCGGCTGTCAAAGTCGAGTGAAATCGAAAAAAGTTTTAGTCGTCAACATGCAATACCAAAAATTCCAAGTGAAATGTTTTATTATGCCAATAGAAGAAAGACGACTAACGACCCCAATAACAAGGCAAGTCCATTCTACTCTGTCACCTTAGTAATAACAATTCGTTATGATTGTGAGGGTTGCTTATAACCTAGATTAAACCAATCGATTGTTTGACAATTGCCTGACACTGTTAGTCGATTGCTTCCAATTTGAATGTCTCTGCACATTGCAATTGGTTGCATCAACAATGGCTGTCTAATGGTGCAGTAGTCGTTTTTGTGATTCATAAATGGGTCAATTAGCCACCGAGTCACTGATCACATTGCGACCTTTTCATTCGTCACCGTTTCTCAGTTTCATTTTGTTTGTTTGTCTAGATCAGTATCGTCTTTTCAATTGAGCAGTTGACTGTCCACTGGCTTGTGTCTATTTGCAGTGCTTATATTGTCCTCTTATCTATTGTGACACTGCCCAGATCATTTAGAGTTGATAATTGTGCCAAATTGTGCCGATTGCTTTGTTTGCAGTCTCAACTAGTCAGTGCAACGAATCTCAAATGGCGTTTCGTTTGTGAGATAATCACTCATTAGTAGGGGGAAAGTCGCGGTGTCTTTTCACTACTTCCGCCGACTTGTTACTCTTTGTCTATTTTTGCCTTTAGCTCGAGTGGATCACCGTTCCAACTGGCCTCAGCTCTCAAGTGAAAGCATTCTTAATAGATAAGCCACACTAATGGGCCTCGTTCGATGTGTGCACCGACCATAATTTATACTCACCTAATGGCGTACTGTTTGCGATCATTGTCCAGTGCGGCTACCTCGCACGCAATACTAAACATTAAATAATGACTTTATACCGAATACTGAATAATGAATGATGAATAA
This sequence comes from Rhizoglyphus robini, assembly GCA_023373905.1. Taxonomy (NCBI): domain Eukaryota; kingdom Metazoa; phylum Arthropoda; class Arachnida; order Sarcoptiformes; family Acaridae; genus Rhizoglyphus; species Rhizoglyphus robini. The sequence goes on along the minus strand of JAKIJQ010000007.1, from coordinate 2,357,160 downwards.
TGCGTTATTAATTTTTACGACCATCAGATTGTTATTAATAGAGAATCCATTTGCATTTGGGCGGCTTGTTTGATTTGGCCAGTACTTGCACTCCTTGAGAGAAGTGGTCCAAGTCGTTATGAATCTTTACCCGAACTCACCAACGCCGCACAGCTTCACACAAACCGATCACTTGAATATCTATTTATAGCCACAGTTTTGGTAAAACCATTGATGTCGATATCTTTTAACTGGTTGAATCTATCTGGTCAGTTATCAACTGCAGTTATGCACATTGTTGATTGGGCACCGCCAATGGAAGCATTGTTTGCTCAATTAGCCCAATTGTCACTTCATTTAATGGCACGAAGCCATTCTTGCCTGAAGTTGTCGTTTCCGAGGGGATCCTCCAAAGACACAGTGACATGGAGAGAACAGATGTTATGGAAATTAAGTGTACAATTAGCGACAATTAAGGGGCATTGGGCCATTCCGGAGCAAACACACCACGAGACCTGTTTTCGTCTTGTGGTGTTGTACTGTCCTGTTTGTGTTTGTGTGTCCTCGTCTTTCTAATCGTCTGTTATTCGTGTGTTGGTTAATCCGTTTGAATTTATCATTTGTTGTATGTTCATATCTTGTGAGCTTGTGATTTACTATCCATTTATAGTGCCATTTGTCTTTGGTCGTGTTTTATTTTTGGAAGGCACTACTGCGGTCCTCAAAATTTAAATTAAATCTGTCAGCTTTATATTGCCGAAGCGTTAATTCCAACGGTGAGCGTCGAATTAATTGGCCATACTTTCTATGAGCACGCGAGCCTATTGACAGCTGTGAGCTCCATTCCCGTGACGTCCTCCAGTTTGGTGCCATTCGCAGAATTGCTTCAAAGTCGCGATCATTCTGTCCTGTTCATTGTTCTGTATGTCTTGCCAGTTGTTGCCCTTCGTCTTGTCCCCACTGGGCCATCTTGGCGATGAGTTGATACCAATTAATCTTTCTCAGGTGGAACAATTCCACTGTGCTCCACTTTTCCCAATGCACAACCATTCGATTTGCCTGTTTGTGATATTTATTACCGATCAATGGGGTGTTTGGACATCTCCACGGGTGCTTTGGTCTGTCTAATGTCTACTTGAATGTGAGCAAACTAAACGTTGTCGTTAAAATGTTTGCAGCGATATTTCTTTCTTTCCTTTGGCTATGGTCGATAAAATGAGTGAGAATGGTCTATTGGTCGTTTTGTATGCAAATGACCTACCGATCAGTGGTCTACAGTGAGCAATAAACTGTAGGGTGTGCTCTACTTACCACTAATGGCAGATATATTTGCGGATCTAATTAATTTTCTCCAAGTTATTAGTGAGATGCCAGTGATGTTGCTACTACCTCACAGGACTACAGTGCTAACTCCCTGTGTATCGATCCCCTCAATGGACGCGTCATTTTGTCTCCGGGCCATCTAAGGCCTATACGAGTGTAGTGCCTTGATTGGTCGCCTCACAAGCCGCCTACTGTGTTTTCTATGCATTCTCGATTCTATCCGAATCACATGCCAACTTGAGGCCTTACAGACAAACCTCTATCCCTAGACATGGTCTGTATTAGTAACTATTTGTTCATTGACTGTTAAGACGCTTGTTTAATAGCTTAAAGTACCAATTGATTCATTCTTGTCGATGGTTGAATTATCAATTGTAGGCAAATAGCTTATTTGAACTGAACGAAAGACCATGCTCTGGGAAGAGACCATCCTGTAATTGGCACTTGATGGGTCGAACAAAATACCTTTGATGCTTTCGTGTCTGTCTACTCGTGTGAAAATGTGCACAATGGCTCACGTTGTGTGTTCCGTTGCCCGGAGCACACGGTCAGTTCACTTGTTGCACTTGCTCCACACATTGATCATGGACATTGAGCTAATGTGATGTGATTCTATGGAACATAATTGCTACTCAAAGCAGTTGTACTGCTCGGTTCGGTTTTGATAACTGCTTGGGCACTATGGCACCTACTCGGCTGCTTATAACATTTATCAGAACCGATCACATAATCATAAGTTTGACGCAGATTTATGAATTTGTTTCAGTGGCCTTAATGGACGACGTACTTTGATGTGGATGTTTTTGTTTAATGTCACTATTAAAGCACTCGATCGATTCAGTGTCTCATCACTTCTCTAATCGAACACTTAAGCTAATGACATTGTTCTGGTCATTTGACCTCTTGATTTACACTCTTCTGGATGGAAATTGCGTCCATTTGTGTTTGCCACATAGCTCAGTCCTAATTGAATTAAGCTGTGCTCGGTCTATCTGTCTTGATCGACGATTGTCTTCGGCTCACAAGCAATCAGTGTGAATCGTAAAAGATAAAGCAACCCTACTGGACTTGACCTAATCGAGCCATCATTTAGTGCACATTATTGGTGAGCAGTCATTAACCAAATGGAGTTATTCTCCTTGTTGCATCACCCTTGGTCGTGCATTCGAATGCATTGAACTAATGACTGCTGAAGTCGGGACAAGTTTCGGTAATTCTGGTTGTGTTAATGACTGCACATACGAATCGATTGGAAGAACCGAACTGGCCATTGTCTTGATGGTGTGATGCAATTGTGGTTCCATTTGTCAGTGAGTAATACTTGTATTTATTTGACTGCATACACCGCATTTACTCGTTCAATAACCGTTGTCTGCTAATGCTTCTTTATTGACACTTGAACTGAGCAGAGAAGTCAGTGTTGCGTTATTGCATTATGTTCTAGCGAAAGAGCGAGCAAAGGTCGCTCCAAGTGAATTAGATCTGAGCAATGGATGCAATGCACAAGCTATCCACACTGGCTACTGTTCATGTAAATTATTGACTCATTTGCATGTGTGCACTGTTCTGGCAGGCCACTTTCACTGGACCGAGCACGCTCTACACTAGTCCATCTCGAGCAACTTCATAGGTGCGTTCTCTGTTCCGCACACGAGTGATGAAATGCATGCTGTTGGTTGTTTATATTCTCTCGGATTGATTCGGTTGAATTTGTCCTAGAGAGGCTTCGCATCATCATCAGCAATTATTGGTTTCAGTGGAATTCTTTGCCTCAACGCTACTTTACCTTTTATTGTTAGTGATTGGTTGGAGCAAGCCACTCGTGGACTGCACTAATTCTCGTCTATGCGCGTCAATCAATGGTGTAGCTACTGCTACTGTGGTGTCTCAGTCAGTACAGTACGTGCAGTCCAATGGAAGACCTTGTGCTTGCTGCACTCGATTTGTCTGTCCTAATGAGATTGACGTCTCACTGAAAATCGATGTCAATGCCGAGGATTGTTTGTCTGTGGTTGCAGTTGGGCACTGTGTTCATTCTTTCAGTTTGCATTTCAATTGATCTTTCACTTGTGAAAGGATTAGACTCACTCGACGAGAGCTATCTGTGCAATCACTTAGTACACAGTGAGTGAATGACAAATGACACCTCACATCACTGGATTAGCACCACAATGAACCTATGTTTGTATAGCCAATGGTCACTTGGCTCACCTATGTCAACCGATGAACACAATCAACGAATCACTGTCCGATAAGCTCGTTCCGTCATCAGCAAACACTTGCCCCGACCCATTGGCCAATGCATTCATGCATTTCATGCATGTACATTACGTTTTATTGCGATGGCATGTCCACTCTCTTGAATGGCAGTATTGTTCTACTTTTAACTGGCATTTATCAATGCGATAGAATGGAGGCAGAATGACCGATGTCCATGAACAGTTTGTATATTTCAATGTTTACCACATTGAATATCACTGTGAACACTGAAATTGCCATTGTAATGTCTCTTTGAGCTGCATTGGTTGTTGCGTCCTGGTTGCTCTCCTGTTGGAAGTCTCCCAAGGGATGGTTTGTTTGCTCTGTCTCGAATGGAGTCGTCAACACCAACCAGTGGACTTTTTGTCATATATGAATGATAACTAATTGCTTCTATTATTAGGTCTTAGTTCGCAGCTCTGTCTAATTACATGACAACAGCAGTGATTGACATTTGTTCATGTCACATGTCTCTCCATGGAAATGTTGCAATCGAGCTCGTGTCTTTGACCGATCTGTTTGTTTGTTTGTTTGGGCATATTCTTCCGTACTCGGTGCACCGTCTACTCAATCCACTGTCCACTAATTGGCAAATAGAATGTCCCTTCAAGTGCACCTTAGAGTTGTTGGTGATGAGTTTATGACTAGATGGTTGCCTAATGAATGGTCAGTTGCCTTACTTGTTCGACTCTAATTATATTGGTCATTGGTCGTTACCTGATTTATTGCAGCCAGTGAGTCCACTGATTGGTGCTATTTTGCATTGAATTGTACTGTTCAGAATTGCACTCGTTAAGTTGGGCCTTCCATTTCGTGCTCCTAGGAACGTTTGAATTATGCAACTCGTGGTTAATTCACAGTAGACTGGTGTTGCTTTGGTCATGAACATTAATCCACTCTCAGGCCATTTGGGATTGGTGAAGTGTCACTTTAGATCGCTTTGATTCGCACTGTTCGATGACATCTGAGGTAGGCGCAGGTGGGAAAATGGGCAAGTTGTGAGAATTGTGATTGGTCATTGTGACGGTAATGGTAAAAGCATTAATGCACGTGGCTCGGTTGACATTCGCACTGTCAATGAGCAAATGGAGCAATCAATCGGACAAGTGGTCAACTGAGCACTCACTGGAATTAGCTTAAATGTGCGTGAGAAGTTTGCAGCACGAAGTGAACATCATATGATTCTTTGAAATATTTGTCTACTGAGAAGTCTCCTCTTGTGGATTGTGTCGCTAATCGGTCTTGTCATGCACTGAGTTGTGTCGTTGATCGGTCCGAGTGGACATTTCAATCAAGGCACAATTGAGGTGGACACCAGTCTGGCAGTGTCAGAGAAAGGCAAGTCTACAAGTTACACTAGTACACTAGGGCGCATTACTCGTTCTTGTACAAGTCCAAGTGGGTATAAATCAAGTCTGGCGCAATTCATTTTGCCGTGTTCGTTAATCGATTCCTTTGCATGTTTGAGTGTAGTCATCAATTGGGCAACGTGTGTTTTCTCGCTGTCCTGATTACACTGCACTGCACCGATTGATCGCAATGCACCACCGGTGTCGATACTGGACAGTGCATTACGTCTGCCGACGTCGGCAGTATTCCTTGGCCGAGCGTGCATATCTCTTCGGTGACAGTTCGATCAAATCACTGTGATCGCTTTCATTGCCTTCTGGGTCGGGTTGTGGCGTAGTAAGCGGCAATGAATGCTTGCTTGTTAGTCTTCCCTCGGCTCACCGCTTAATTATGCCCACGAGCATGTCTATCCCAAGCGATGTCATCTTATCGCTCGGAATATGATGCACAACTTTACCACCCACTACACATAATCACATTCTCTCGTTAACGGTAATGTCTTGCTTTGCTGCACACTGAATGCATCACTCGACTCACTACAGGACCAATTCAGTTGGACCAAACGGCATCGGTCTTTGTTCAGTCCACCCACTCGGTGCACACCATAATGAGTGGAGAGATTGTGTGAATGGCGTCTCTGCGAATGCGTCAATTGCCACCGAAGAAAGAGTTCTCTCATCGGCCCGATAACGCTCAACCAATCATTAGTGACAGTCGAGTCGAGTGGCCACATTTTTGCAGTACTTTCCATCTTGAGCACCTTATCAGCAGCTGTAGCAATAGTTTCTTCCCGGTCTCATCAGAATTATTCTCAATGCTTGATTGCAGTGAGAATCTGAGTGGAGAAAGTGCACTTGCCAGATGTGTGATGTGATTCTTGTGAGTGAAGTGCTTTCACTAGCTGCCTTGCACTTGGTTGCAATTGCGTGTGCTTCAATCCACTAGTGGAACCAACGCTCTCACGGTACTGTCCGACGCCGTTTGCACAACACCGATGACATCTACTTCTGACAACAAATGGTCCTTCCGTGCCATATAAATCTCATCACAGACAGTGGCCCAATTGAGCGAGTTAATAATCAATTGGCTCATTAATTTGTTGATCGATCGGTGTTGCTTCCTTAAGGTGTGCTTGCAGAAGCAAGGTTCGGTTACGATTCTGTCTTATCGTTTTCAAGTGTAGATGGCATCCGAGTAGTGCAGACGAAAGACGGAAAGGTAGAGCTAAGTGAAACAACAGGTAAGGCTGAGACGAGCCATGAGCTGTGAGAGAGCGGCACAGATGGGAGAGAGACAAGATTGCGGATCACTGAGGCAGCATGTGTGGAGTGCGATCGAGAGCGACAACCAAGTCCGTCAGTTGCCATCAAGTCTCGAGCCTGTGCGTGTCGAAGTGGTCTCCACTTGTATACTTGACCTCTCTGTTGCCTTCGTGCCGTGCCTGCATTTGTGCCCGAAGGGATTGTGATGACACCACTCCGTAACCCAGACTCGAACCCACACTGGTCACATGTCCATCATCTGTGTTGTCCTAATTTGTGCAATTTCCTATAAACACCAAGTGTGACGTTTTGTGACAATGCCATTCTGGTTCGATTCTTGTCTCGCCAATGCATTTATTGAAGCATAACATCGAAACACTTTCACAGCGGTTGGTGCGGTCAGTGAGCCCGTCTGCGGCAGACCGTCTGCCATTCCTCCTCCTCAGCGGTGCTCGTCACCAAGCATCCGTCATACTTTCCGTGTCATTTGAAAGCGCTCAGCGACAGTGGCCATGGTCGTAATTTCCAATTCGTTCTTCAAGGCGAATTTATGCTTTACCATGTCGGCTGCAGTAGTCCTTTGTGTGGCGTGTAGAGTTGCACCGTCTTCTCCATTCTATCATTGCTCAGTTCGGTTCTCTCAATTGCTCCTCATCTGACAGTGTCGCCGGCGGTGTTTGTCCAGTTCCGTTGTCGACCGACGCCTGCTTTACCGAGCAGTAGCACTAGCCAGTCAAGTCAAGCACTGGATTGGCTCACATTTGTTACAGTGTTTGTGGTTAACATGCCCATCCCGGGCACATGTCCCCTGTGTCAGTGAAATAGTTGCTTTGCATATCGCAGTACAAACCACCAGTGCCTGACTAATGCTCTTCGATCGACATGGCAACCGCACAGGCCAAACTCGGCAGGCATGTATCGGTACAGACCACTTGAGCAGCTTCGATTTCGTTGAAAACCCAAACAAACTCATTTCTGCGAGACTCACTTGAGTGAAGTACCACTGCAATCGATTGCATTCTATTTGTCTCGGTTCTACTAATTTGGTGATTCAGTCTCGCTGCCCGACACTTTGTCAAGAGTCGTGTTGGTTGAGTATTGATATTGTTCGTAGCCAACTTAAACTACCCTTCTTAGTCGCACTCGTCAGTGCTAAGTGCAACCTGTGAAATGTCCAACATGGCATTACTTGTTTGACATTTACTTCTCAACTTCTCAATTGTGTGCATCCTGATGTATTCACAATGTTGCCTTCAATTTCACTCGGTTGCATCCATGTGCTCGTTCATTGTCGAGTTACCTCATCTTCCCAAGCACACCGATCAGCGTCTTGTCTGTCGTAAGGGACCGAGTCACCTCGGCACCAACTGATCAAGATGTCCACTCTAACGTGCAAGGTGCAGTACCTGAATGACGTTGACCCATTCAGTGCGGTCACCAAATTTCCCGAACCCACTCGTCCTCCTTTATTCACCTTCAACGTCAACATCCCACTGATCAATCAGATCGCGGCAGTTCATCGTCTGCTCAAGGCACCTCACCGGGTAAGCTCGACAAAAATGGTCAATGACTGGCCATTACACTTGGTCCAAGGGATGATCAATGGTCGCTGATGGCCATAAAGTTGGTGCACCATTGTGAGTGGAGTGTTATCGAGTGGCGGTAGTAATCGGACAAAATGATTATCATTACCACGACGTAATTGGCCCAATGTTATGATGTGATCATGGCCGTGGTGTGTTTGTCCAGGCGCGAGGTGTAGTTCGCATCGATGCTATATATACTTCTATCAAATGCGAGTGCATGAAAGCCTTAATGGCGCTAATAAATTACTACGCGCCAAGAAAGTGTGGTCTAATATTGAAATTAATAGCGACTGTGCTCACTGACTGACTGACCGACTAACATTGACCTCGTTGCGCTTTGTCTTGGCGCGATGGGAGTGTGAGTGCGCCTCGGAGTGTACGAGTGTATCGGTGATGCAGTACTGTACTCACTCGAGTCGGACTCCCATCGGCCATCGGCATTGTTTCGCCTTCGTTACTCTCTCGCCTAATGCCTGTTTCACTGAATTGTAATGTGGCTCGAGTGGAGAATGCGATTAGCCCAGTCCAATCCACTAGCGATAGCCTTTCTCTGCCCTTCTCCCAGTCCAATCTGGACACATCCAGTCCAATTAATAGCCCGGCCAGTCATAATACAGCCCGTACGGGCGATAATTAAAATGACCAATCACTCCGACGAGCACACTCGGTCAGCGATTGCAACTGTAAACTACCACCTTATTCTGACCAAATTACTTGCTCTCCACTTGCTCTTAGGCTTCATTAAAGTTTCTAATAAAGGCGCCAGTTTGTTTGTTGGGCTCATCCATATTTATAAAGGCGCCATTCGCCGTTCTCTGCTCACTTGTACTCCCTCCCCCCGTTTGAGGTTGATGTTGATGACTTTTGATGTTGTGCCTCTGCACGAGTTAGCAGAGACCGAGCTGTCGTGCCCAATGGAGCACTGCACCCGTCCCTTGCTGCCCGCCGCTCTACCCAACAGTGCCCATCTCTCTCGGTACCGGACAACAGTCAATAGTCCCAGTGGCACGCGATGGTCTACTGATCCCCCAACCTGCGAGAGGTGCATTTCCAATTTGTCTAAGCATGCAAATGTCAGTGTGTTTATGTATTGGGCACTGTGCTTGTGCCACTCGAAACGAGTTCAAGATCAAGTGCACACCGCTCTTGGTGATTGCTAAAAGTTTTGCTTACCTCCGTCTGAGAGGATTCACTTTGAATCTTTCTAATTGAATTTGAATTTGATTGAAAAATTATGCGCTAAACCGCGCTGACAGCTATTATTAGCCCAGTGACGTTCCACTCAATAGTGACAGACTGGCTTTGCATCGATTATTGCTCCTACTGATTGGCCAGTGGCCACACTGTTCAATCCGATTCTGTTCGACCGACCGAAATAGACGCTGTCCAAGCTGTGCACTGCACCACACATGTGTCAGTGCGTTCGATCTCGGTGTTGGCGTGCATTGTCTCCACTCCATTCCAATCAGTGCTGATATTAATAGAAGACTCATCCCATCCAAATACTTTATTGCCTACTGTCCACGTCCTGCTGATTCTGCTCCATTTGGACAATGATTTATTCCGACGGTCTTATTACCTGTGGCAGTGATTAAGCCATGCCGGTGCTATTGTCATTGATCGATGCATCGAGAGAATATGCCATTAGTGCATGCTAGTTTCGATCTTGCTGCCTAATCACTCTCCCTTCTCGCTACCGTAGTGGCAAATGTCATTTGTTAACGAGCATTGCAGTATTGTTTATAGCCACAAGACTCGTTTGTTTCCACTTTTGCTTTTGCATAGTCGTTAATTGTTCGGCGTGGTCAATGCTACTCCAAACTGTCCAAACACGACAAGAGCAATTGCTCCCAATTGGAATGTCACCCATAGTGGTGTAAGCTTTGAATTCATCTTCGATGTACTTGATGCTGTACTGACAATTGTGAGCTTTGTTACAGGTCAGTCATTGGCACGTCACTGCTAACAGGTGCTGATTAGCATCGTAATACATGGAAGAATGCCTCTTTTGGCATGTCATGTTTCTATATTTGTTGGTACTTGTTGTACTGCATGTGTTTGCATAGATTGGCACGAAAAGTGACATTTTGTGGTGCGATACATCTCCACTGACTGATTTGTCACACTCTGGTTGGTCATTGCCAGTGCCACTGTGCAGTGTGCACCTTATTAGCTGGTCCATTCAATGGACTCCATCGCTATGTCCAATTGGCACATTTTATTGCCTCGATGATTTATTTGTCTATTTGCAGCCGTCGGAACAGAAGTACATTGAGAAGTGATGCTATTGCACAAGGCTAGCAACAATCGAATGCATTGATCGGCACACTTTACAACCCATCACTCTACTGCCAATGGCAGACCTGTCTGACCATTAACCAATTGCACTCGATCCCTTTCAGACTTGAACTCATTGCATTTATTCGGCTTCCGAGGCAACTCGAAAGCTGCCTGTTTGGCTGTATGCTTGTTCTGTTGGTTTGTTGGTGTGATAATGTCTGTCGTTAACCAGAAAAGTGATTCACAAACCATAGTGGCGTGTTTGAGATTCCATTCGGTGTGATTACAGTGCCATTTGGTCACTAACGGCTTGATTGTGTATTGGTCAAGGATACATGTTGCTGCGCAGGTGAATGACGATACACTCAATTGAACAGCAACAGATGCGTACTTGTGCATACGATATTGTCAATGGCCGGTGGCGTGATCTTGCACTCTTGATGGCTCACTCGGACAACAGACTCGTGCATCTTCATTGGCAATTGGCCATCTGTGAGTGGAGGCCGTGGTTGGTCACTTTTTGCAGTGTTGATCTGTGGATGATCAATTCTTGACGAATCAATTTGAATTGAAATTTCACTGTTGCCCACTGCCACCGATTTGTCCTAATCGAATTAGACCTGCCCACAGCAGGCATGCTAATTTGTAGTCACTCTGATCGGTGCCAATCGATCTTATTACTCACAACTCTGTCTGATGACCGATCGTGAGTCACTTCCCTGTGTGACCCTCGTTCGGTGCGAGGTGTTGCCAGCTAATTGCCATTTATTAATGTTCACTCCAATTGCATCTTGTCATTTCTGGCTGGGCCTACCCATTGTGTCTCAATGGTCACTTGCATGTGCCCTCAATGTTCGATATCGCGCTACTCGATCTTTTCAATCGACACATGTTCGTGGGCAATTGAACGAACGAATACTGCTTACATTGAGTTACATTGAATTACATTGCATCCCGCAGTCGAGATTGTGTCTGGCCAATTGTTCAACTTCGATTCTCTGACATTCTTTCATTTGTTGTCTGGCGAGAACGTTCTCTGAGCGGCTAGTCTGTCCAGCTTATCTACTGGCCAATCTTGTCTGAGCGGCCGAGTTATTGATGCATTAAATGACACCGCTCTGGATGTAATGAATCAAGCGGCAATATGATGCTTGCTTGGCAATGCCATCAACTTTGCAGTTCGACTCTAGCACTCAACTCTGTCTTCATGCATTGAGCTATCTGCACATAAATTATAGTCAAATTATGACATGAGCAAATTGGTCAGTCCCACTCCTCCTTTGCCGCATTGTCATGACCGAAAGATAATTCTTGGTTCGAGTCATCTTTGTCTTTGTGTCTCCTAACACCGATCTCTCTCGAATTTCTGTCGGTTTCTTTCTCAGCTCAGGTCATTCCATTGGCAGTGTAGGTAGACTCGATGCACTGATGTACTAATGCGCTAGTAGAATAGATAAGTGCTCGGAAATAAGCACAGGAAGTAAGCAGAACTCGTGTTTGCATGTCTGTCTTCATTGACTCGATTGCAAGTATGGTTTGTCGTCTGGTCCAGTGATTGATGCCCACAGAATGGAGCGTGATATGTTCGATGCCTTGTGCGGTGCACATCCACTTTCCGAGCCAGTCGATGCCGCTCAGTCAATTGCCAGATTGGTCCCGATTCTCTATTCGATTATTTCCTCGTTTTTCGCTTATCTTACACTGAATCATGCAAATAAACACACAGTCTAACTTGAGCAGTGAATCCCTTTTAACTGGTTCCTTAGTCCACCAACAAATGTCCGCAAAACAAACCACATGCCACTAAGCGATTCTTATCACCCTTTGTGGCCTCTCTTTCTCTAAACCAGCCGAGCAGCTAAATCTGTTCAATTCTTGGAGCCGGATGTTAGTGAGGAATTTGTTCACTCTAAACAACAATCGAATTCAATTGTCAACAGTATGCCTGTGCGTCACAGTGAGTCAACCTTTGGTAGGTACGAGCATGTGCCTCTCTGGACAGTTTGTTGCGGCAGTGAGATGTCAGTTAGCACTTAGGGATGCGATGACCTAATGTACACTGAATATGTGTCAAGTGGACATTGTACCAGACGTAAGCGCCAATTTGCCTTCAGGCAGTGCAGTGCTTTCTACCCTCTGCGGCATAAACATCTGTGAGGGAACTTTCTTGTTTACTTAAGGTAGGATTCCAGTTTGAACGGTGAAGGGTCTCTGTCTGAGTGACTCATTATTATGCCATATTTCTTCATATATCATTGGCCTGTCGACATTCGACTGGCCGATCGGTCCACCTGCATACCCTTGCCTTACCCTCATGCCGATCGAGTGCAATTCATTTTGTGCGCCAACGGTTCATTTCTGTTTCAGAAAGAGGAACAATCCAAACATTCGTTTTAAAGTAGTCAAACATTGAAGCCTGTTTGCCAGGCGCAATTTGAATGCCAACGCGATGACACAATTTGGATGTGATCACGCTCAGCATCTCACCGTCAGTGCGGCTACCACCACGGTCACTACCTCCCTCCATCGAACTGGTCTCTTCACCCTGTTGCTTTATTTATTTTCTCTAAAATGATAATTAGACAGTGCTCGCTTGTCCGCTGAGGAAAGTTCAATTTATTTGCATTCGAGCCGAACACGACCTCACTTCTCTTGGCTCTCTGCACTCTCAGCTAATCGGAAGTAACGAGACAAAACATGACCACCACAATGATTGAGCTGATTTTACACCTGTCCTGGCCTTGGAACGAGCCAGAAATTGCACTTTGTGCAGATGGTGAGATGGCCAACTGCGGTTATCGGTCGATTTGGGTTGACTCGGTCCACCTCAACGGATTGCTTGTAATTGGGTCTAATGGTGCGTGCACTGATCGGCTCCATATTTGCACCGAGTAGACGTTTCTATTACTGACAGGCAATCATTTGGCTACGATCGAGTGTGCTCGATTGGTCTGTGGATTGGCCAAGTCGTACGACCATGTTTGCTGCATCGCTCACGACTACCCATTGCCCACTGAGCTGTGTGAGCAGTGGTCAGTAGCACAACTGCTTCTGGTGGACGCTTTCCTCAACCTGACATGATTGCCTCCATCCGCACTAGGTTTGTCCGCTTATGTGGTAATCGGTGACTGCACCGACCTTATGGGAAAGTGCATTACTCAAATGCACGCTGATTATTAGTTGACCACTGGCTAGGTGCATTCGCTCCCACTTGGCTCTGGTCATTGTCCCACCGGACAGTGAGAGTCTTTCATCTAATTACCGTTCATGTAAGGGTGTTGGTGGTGGTGGTCATCATTTTGCAAGAGTGGCTATATAACTTGCTAGGCATCAATTTGTATTTGTCCCAGCCAAGGGGCCAATCACGAATTGTGGCAAAGTGTCATTTGGCGAGTTGTGACGGGAATCTCTATAAATAATGTGCCACCGAACTTGTCATGCACTTCATTTGTTGCTAATTGTGCGTGCATTCATTGTATGGCTAAGCGAGTCTGGCCGAGAGAAAACAGTTTGATTTAATTTTAACTTGCCTCACTCGAGTCACACGTAGGTGGTTTAGATGCCGAACTGGTGCAACAAATAGATACTTTGTCACAGCGCCATTAGGCCTCGACGTGTGGTGGCACATTTATTACTGCTCTGTGCACTTACCTCGCCAGGTTTGTTCAATCGGAAAAGTTTTGAAGGCAATAAGTTTACTTCGAGCTTACTTGTGACTTGTGAGCTTGCCACTCGATCGGAATTCATTGTGAATTCATCAAATCTAATTTCGAGTGAACGCCTTCTTCATTGCCCCCAAACGCATCATTCTGAGTGGCAATGTTGATATGTTTGTGTGTTTGTGTGCCGCAATTCTTCACGATTTGTCAATGGCCGGTCGACCAAATTAGCTCCAATTTGGCAATTTGAATGACGTGCGCACTCCACACGACTCCAACTATCGGTCTCAAGGCCGACACCTCTTGGTCGCTTTGTGGTACTTTATTCCTGTTGGCCAAATTCTCTTACTCGTAATTACTCTAGTGAACTTGATTATTGCCCTGGCCCACTAATCGACAGAACGTGCCTCTTGTTGTCTTGCATTCTCGAAACTTGTCAATGAACACTTCTGCCAGCTATCTTTAGATGTATTTGGATGTCTTGCCCGCTGGTCCGGCACTACCTCTGCTGGCCTGTCTAAATGTGCATCACATTGTCGCTATCAATGGACAGTACGGGTTAATTGGTTCTACTTTCGGAGGTGCTGCCATGCATTTCTGCGCTCTAGGTGGCCAAGAAGACTGCCTAGAAGGGTTTGGATGGCAAACGATGGCACTGCAGTTGAATGTGCTCTCAAATTGGCCTTGCAAAGTGGCCTGCCATTGGCGCCAGTAGGGCACCATTTCTATTGTGCTTGGTGCCATTTGCATCAGGACTGGCTGCAAGCTAGCGACAGTGTTGTGTATAATGCGAGAACTCACCAGACATGTCCCTGGCTGGGACAGTCGTAAATTGAGAATTAGTGTCCTATCAAATTGGTTAATGCTATTAGTTGCCTTAATTGTAACTGAATGCTTTGCTCACAATGAAACAAACGCATCAGCCTTATTGGCCGAAGGAAACAATTAAAATAGCTCTCGATGATTGTCTTCCATCATCGACTTGATCGTCTTTGATCAACATCTCGTGACCTTTGCAGTGCGATTGCTATTTGTGCCAGTGCTGATGCTGTGAGTGACACAAGCCGGCCATAAACGATGCTTCTTGGCGGGCACAGCAGTGGCCAATGCAGTGCAGTACCGAGCTGTACCCCATTGTGTGCACTTTTAATTGTCCGCACTGTTAATTCGTATTAATAACGGCGGGCATGACGATCGATCACTCGATATGTCACCGTTCGCAGTTCGGCTTGTCTTGCGTAATGGCTCCATGTCCAGTAATGGCAGTCTCACTGGCAATGCATTCTCCCCAGTGCACATTACCTCCTTTTCATTGTTCATCTGACAGCGCAATTACCGAGTTGACGTGCTGATGGCACATTCACCTGTCTACCATTTCTCTGTCCCTTGGTCACTCATTGAATGTCTTTTGTCTATTGCATACTCTACTAATGTACCAATTAGACACAACTCCATTCACATTCCAAACGTCCACTTTGCTCCATTTATTTGTAGGTACTGTGCCTAGGTCAGGTAGATTCGCTTTCAGTTAATTTCGCATTTTATTGCTTCGTTACTTGGTCTTCATTGAATTGACAAATTTGAAGCTTGCCAGTCAGATATTCAGTCAGTTGACATTGGCAAGCTCAGTTTGAAATGCTCTCAGTGGAGAATAGCAATTATTTTGAGTGGGTTTGTTCAATCAATACACCTGATGAATGGCAGTAAGACAAACATTGCATTGCGCCAAAGTGGTCATTGATCAACCGTTCTGTGACCATTAATGCTTTGCCATTTGCACAGGTGCAAGTGTTAATGGCCAGAGTGATGCGCTCACCACTGCCTTCTCGTACACATTTGTCTTGTGGGCCGAGGCACTAATTGGTCTGCAATGGATGCAACTCGCATCAAGGTGTGTCCCTATGACTTTACACGATCATGTGCCTCGTCCTGGTGCCATTTATTAGTGAACTACAGTGGGCCACTTTGCGTGTCTCACTAAGGCAGTTTATTTCATTACGTAGACTCTACCTAGTAGAGGCCAAACTCAATTGGAAATTGAGCAAGTTGCTCAATGGCAACTAAATTTTTAATTCTGTTTGCTTTACTTGACTTTTTTTTACTTTTTATTCCTAAACCATCTCTTTGTCCGATGATCAGTTTGCGACAGTTTACAACAAAAATTTAATTAACGAGTAATTTTTGAATTAGAAAGCTCAGATATACAGTGACATTTAGCACCATTTACATCAGATTTACAAAATTCGTCAAATTACAAATTAAGAAGACTATTAAATTAACCCAGACACGAATTATTAACACTTTACTGTACTATTTAAAAAAATGAATTTACACTTTGATAGAAATCGTTCAAATTCAAATCGATTTAATTCAAGGTGTGGACCCCATGGTTTTCGCCCTTCAGAAGAATGGCTTATTGATTTGCCATATCTGTCTTTAGAGATGCAATCATAATAATCATAAGAACGTTATGGAAATAGAGTGTCATTAATGGCAAACAAGGAAAGTGTAGCATGTCGTTATCGACTTATGCCTGTTCAAATGGACTGAATGGCCTCAACTGATTGTGATCCGCCGATCGATTCTTGCATTGATTAACTGGCACTAATTGGCAAGTGTGTGCCGATGGCCGTCCACTGTTTGTTCTCCATTTATGACTTCTATGAAGTCATTTATGAAGTCTCTCTACCATTCCATCTCTATATTGACTGACCTGTTGCGTTTTCAGCTCGGACAGCTGCTTGTTAGGTGTCAAGTTCAATTTGCCCCATTCCCCAGTCTCGCGTTATTGCTCGCTTTGTCTTAACGATTCCTGTCGGGACTTATCTACTCGATCGTGTCTCACTTTGTTTGTCTCATCTCCAATCAACAAGTGCCCGTCAACAGCAATCTGGCCATCTTCCTTTATTCTTGGCTTGCGTGAGGCAATTTTTGTTTACTTGATATGGTTTTCAGTGACGGGGACAATCTTGTTAGCTCGAAACATTGGAGCCATGGCTGCAGCCAAATGATTTGCAAGCGAACTTTATAAAGAAGAATGCTTAATTGAATGTGAGAATATTCTGTTAGTTGCCTTATCGAACGGTGATGGTTGTTTGATTAATCACGAATGTTGTGGTCTGTGGTAGGTCCGAGCCGATCCTCTCAATGAGCGTTCATTTAATTCAATTATCTTCACATTCCGCTTAATGGTTTCGATATTGGAGCACTGATTTAGTGAATGCTCTTACTGATTGTGCCTTTCTTTGATGATCAAAGTTTGATCCATGACACAAGGCATGTGTCAACCTAGACCAAGCGAGCTGGTATGCGTGATTCACTAGCGAATGAGTCTTAATGAATCGCTTACTCGTATCATCATGACATCTTTATGGGCCACTTTAGTTGTGTCCAATTTTGCATTAATCCAATCTGCCATAAGCGGCGAATCCAATCAAATGACCATTAATTGGCCTCTTTCGATTCATTAGATTAACGGTTTTATGACACTGCACATTAGATTGATTCACAAGTGGATAATTAAACAGGTTCCTTTCTTTGTGCTCAATTCGATTGTTGTCCGATTGATTTGTTAGTGTTTAGTCTACTTTGATTGCCATTTAATTGACCACAGCCTTGATCGATGTAGTAGGAAAGCTAATTTTAGCCAAGTAATCCTTATTCTGAAAGGGTTCTCACCCGAACGTGGTCACTTTGAGGAAAGCAATAAATGCACGCACTCAGTGACCGCTCGAATCGAACCAATCCGAGATTAAGGATAAGTCGCAGTAACATTCGAGTTGGTTCGGCGAGTGGCATCACTTGGCGCACTTGAATCCCTTCCATCCCTTACATGCGGTGTCCATTCTAAATTACGACTCTGCAATAAAGAAGAAGATTGTGCCAGTGCAGAATTGCGAATTGCTTGTGAGTTGCCATTTAAATTGGCCAATGGCAGTGGTGGACAGCCAATGGTGGCAATATCTGTGTTTGTCCACTAATCCCCACATAAAATGGTTGGCCAGTTCCTGTGGCAGCAATTGAACCAGCAGCAAAGGTCAATATCATCGGCAGGTCCAATACGTTCGGCTCTGCTGGTGCCATGTTTCTGTTCAGTTCGGTTGTTTCTTTTGTCTGCCTCCCAATAGAGATGATTTAGTTTACAGCACCGAGTGGTATAAATTATAGAGCGCGCCATGTCGAGCTTCATTTGTCCCGAAGAATGTTGGTGCAATTTGTGCCCTCGCTATAGCTACCATTGCCTGGCCATGATGATGACTAAATCATCTAGCGACCATCCGTTCAATTGAATGGCCACAAGACATATTCTCTGCCCTCCGTGTTATGATTGTCTCATTCTTCATCTCGTCCAATCGTGCCGTCCGACTGTACTCCACTGGTGTGCACATGCACCGGTCAGCAGCAGCAGCAGTACTACCCCTTTGTTATGGCACTTTGATTGTATGCAGTGATCAATGCCTCCACATCGGCACCGATTCCATTGTGGTGGTAATGACACAAAGCCTAATCACAGGATTCGGTTGCACTCGAATTGAGGCAAGGTGTCTCAAAACTGATTGGTCGGGTGTCGTCGTCCGACTAATTAGCAAGTCACTGTTCAATTGGCCTACTCCTTGTGTGTGCCATTTGCCTAATTCGAGCGGTGCACTTGTCACCGTTATTCGTGCAGTGCAGTTCCGTGGAGTTCGATCGCGACACTGCCTACGTTAAGAGACAATGAAACAATTTGCCGAGCAAATTAATAATCTCGCGGTGCGTGTGATTGAACTGCTTCTCGACTTGTGGCTCAATGTGTGCTAACGTGTTGCATTGTCTCGTGGGCTTTGTATCGCTCCAATTGCGCTATTCTGGCCACCACCACCACCACCACCACCACCACCACCACCACCACCACCACCACTGTGACCCTTCACTGGCCCATTTGGACTAATTCCATTTATCTCTCTTCTCACAGCTCGACGACTGCACTCTTCAGCTGTACAAGTTCGACAGCAAAAACAACGAATGCGACTATGGCAGCTATATCGATCTTGAAATGACAATAGACGAACAAAATGAAGAATTCGAAGGTTTCTCATCAAGGTAAGTGCCACTCTGTGATCCATTCACTCACTCACTCACTCACTTGCTCACTCTAAGCAAACATGGCCAGTGGAACTTTCTTAATCGGTAATTTTCCACTGTTAATTGTTTGTCTAGGTGCAAATGGTTTGTTCCATTCCATGTTTCTAAACAGAACACACTAAAATGGGCCATCTCGGCTAGTGTCTGGGCTGCTATGTTGTGTACTAGTATACAGCTGTTATTTATAGACGATCTGATCAAGATGCACAGCTATTGATCGATTCCAGTGCTTTGTCTCCTACACGAACCTGACCATTAGCTAATTGGCCTTTGTGTTCGCTCAGTGCAGAGTTAATTCAATTACACTTATCAGATTGCACTCCGCCACGAACCTTTTTTAAAGCTTATCACACCAAAAATCTGCTCCATAACAAAATCTTTTGGTGAATGCATTTTACTCTCAATCTTGTCTTGTTCGACTAAGACTTTGACTTGTACCCAGGCACACATTTCAGTCAGCTGTTTGCCTGGCCAAATCAGATTTGGCAAGGAGGCAATAGACAAATGAGTGTTGTGTCAGGCTGGTCCACTCGGTTGTTATCTGCTGACAAGAGAGTTGCTTGTTGCCAGTTGTGTCCGATCTTGTCTGTCGGTGTTAATACAATTGTGTTCGAGCGATGTCATCGCACTGCAGCACTTGCACTAGGCTTGTCACCACTTTCATCTGTCGCAAAAATAGAAACAGTGGCACAATGTGAGTGCCAAGTGAAGAATACTCGTGCCATTGTAGTGGATCTGGTGAAAGGCACTGCACAAGTGACAATAGTGGGCTAATCTATTTCGAACCAATCGTGCACTTCCAATTGGCATAGGACGAATCACTTGACTAAGTGTCCATTAGGCACCTGAGACAGTCCATTACCGTTATAAATATGCCGCTGAGGCCAGCGAAATAAATCACGACTCGGTCTGGTCAGGATGGTACAGTCGATGACAAAAGGTCATATTGTGAAGCAATAAATTACCGTTCGCATTGCCATCATTTATGGGATTAACGCGCATATAATAGCCAATAGGTGCTTGGTGTAGTGTTCGTATGTTCATATGTGCACTTGTTGCTCGGCGAAACTAGTCTCAGCTGTTCTGGTGGTGCACTGGCGCACAACGAAATATTGTTAATTGACTCGCTAATAGATTCGCAGACATATTTGTGCCATCTTTGGACAGTGTCGTGTTTGTGTCCACTTTGCATACAACAATGCCGACTGGACTGCCGCTCGTTATTGTCCGCTCGATGCTAAATGTTTCCCGTTTGGTGTTATTCTATTAGAACGGCAATCTCTCGGTGTAATCACACTCGTCTCCCATTTTCCTAATTGCTCACTTATTCACTTTGTATCGTTTCTCACCGATCTCGATCGCACTATCTAGATTAGTGGATGAAGCATTGCCAGCACCAGTGAATGGCTATATTTTCTAGAGTAGCCTCTTGTTGGCGTGCCACTGCAAAATGGTCGCTTTCGTGGCTTCTCCCTATTGGACATTTTGAACTTGTCTCATTGAGTAAAAGACTGAAATAGTTTGTTGTCTTTTGTGATGACAAATTGTCTTGGCAATGGGAAAAGTTGTCTTTGGTGTATTCGGTGTTTGTGCATCTTTTGTTTAGTTGTCAAATCAATTGTCTGGCTAATTTATATCTTTCTGTATTGCTCTATTCTCGTTCGTCATTTGCTTCGTCATATCCTTCAAGTTCACATAACAAAATTTTGTTTTATTGGACACTTCGACTCGACTACACAACAGTGTACGTGTACAAGTGGTGTAGCAGTAGTGAGCCTTGAACTGGCTTGATCCAAAGAATTATTATTATTAATGCCTTCGTTGCAAATTACTTTCGTCGTCTGCTGGCTTGTTGGCTTCAAGTTCGTTTTGTCTAAATATTTGGTGCATTCCAAATGTGTCGATTACACACATTGGAGGGGATTGATTGATTTCGATCTTGTTGGGTGGCGACTCAAAGCAAATCAACTTTGTTCACTGCTGTGCAATGTGCACTTCACTGTCATTGACTCGTTCGCATCGACTATTGACATTGCCTCTCTTTTCATTGAACCTGTCACTCGAAGTTGATTTTGTCACTTTATGCATGTGCCTAAACAATGTTGGCTTTCCGTTCAAGCTATTTTGAAAGACACACGCCACACAAACCCACTCAGGGATGGTTCGATTGAAGATCAGTGCAGTATTGATTCCGGACCAGTTGTCACAGTGCATAACTCTTTGGATGAACAAGTTTGTTCGAAGATAACATTGTCCACCAAGCATGTACTCTCAGTAGCTGCAAATGGCTTTAATTCGGAAGTGAAGTGATCTCGGCATGATGCAGTCTCGAGCCAATAATGCGAGACGAAACTTCATTTGCGAACCATTTGGTGTGTAATTTACCTGTCGCTTTCGTTTCCCTGGTCATTTATTCTCATTGGTCAAGTAAATGTAAATACAAACTCGCAATGCAAAGCAAATACAGCCACAAGTGCGACACAAGTTACTTGTGCATTTCATTTGGCAGTGCATCGATCAAACAGCTCAAGCTGGCAGAATCGAATCGGGCGCTATTGCTGTTTGAATTAGATGGAGCAATCGCTAGTGTCCTTAATATCGAGCGTCAATTAATCACTACGCTCTCATGTAGTTGTTTGCAAACTCGTTTGCGTCCACTCGAGTCATTGTTTCCCAGTAACTTTATTGGCTAGTGGCCACCGAATTCCTTTCTGTTGGCATTTGGTGCACTTGTTGCTGGACACACTTACCGAAATGTGTTGAGAAGTCTGCCATGAGAAGTGGCTATTTGCAGAGATGATCGAGTGCGAGCTGAACCGAACAGAACAGACTGCAAATCTGTGAGTTCGCATTCAGCTGACAAGCTTGTTGATTCATTAATTGCGGATTATGCCTTTACAGCTGTGTCTGAGAATTCATTGCTCGGATTAGATATAATTTGACTTATGTTGCGTGCTCGTGTGACTCCTCTAGCCACACTACCACCACTCGATGACGGCTCATCTCGTAAATTGCACTTACAAGTGTGCATTGCTGGTCTGCTCACAAAGTGATACTTTGTCTAGTTCATTAATCGTGGTTCTTCTGTGGCTTGGATCAGTCTTTTTCTGTTCATTAGCACTTGTTGCTATCTCTGCCTAGTGCTCAGTGCACTCAGTCACTCAGTCAGTATGGCACTGTGATGCTCACAGAATTGACTACCTATTGCTGTGGGTGAGTACACTCGTTGGCCATTTTGTTGATGTTTTTGTGTTGAACTTGTTTGCAGTGCTCTGGCTCACCACCAGAACGTGGTTATTTAATCTGCGTAATGGCACATTATCCGCATTGTCCGAGCCTCTTTTTGAACTTATGTCCATCGATGATTTATATCCGCGTAGACCTCTCACCTCTCACCTAATCGTGCTTTGTTTGAAGTGCTAATAATGATGACTCACACGGTCAAATTAGACAAACGCGCTCATCGAGGCACTTTGTTCGTGTTTCTTTGCACTTGTTGGCATTATGCAATTAGCAATGTAAATACTCACTGTCCGCTAACAAGTACTCTCTCAGAGTTAATCGATAATTCTGTCTAGAATAGTGCAGTAACCATGGTGCACTCCTCCTGGTTCAAGCAACTAAATTAGTAGTAGGACTGCGAACATGTCTGTCCTGGACTCATCGATTGATGTTCACAGTACAGAGCAAATACAAACATGGTACACCTTGTTAGTTCTGTTGCTTTTCGGTTGGCCACGAGAATGCATCTATTTGACTGGCATTGTGGGGCATCGCGTGAAGAGTGATCGCTTCCACTTGTGAGCAACCAAATATGTGCGATTAGTGTTGGCCACTGTGGCACGATCAATCAAGTCTGTGTAGTAATCGCACTGAGAGAAGGGAGAATTGTCAAAAGTAGACCAAAACGTGACACTGCAGCAAAGCCATCCGAGCTTGCAACACTTTGTTTGTGTTTGCATGCCACTGTTGACTCGATACCCGGCAGTGTCCATTGATTTATGCGTGCTAATCTCAACAGATTACAGTTCGCTTCGTTATTGTTGCGGCAACACATGAATATATTAACCAATTGACCAGTATTGCCCTTACTGCCATTAGCACTCCATTTTGGTAATGCAGAATGTCGATTGTTGGTGGGAAAATAACGCACCAATTACCATTTGAGTATTCTTTAGCCATAATTCATAATCCTAGCTATTCACAATCACTTACTCGATTATTTAGCTAAGCATTTTGTGTGCTAAAATTGATTTGTTTAAAAAAGTACGAGTTGATTGCATCAAACTAAGATCAAACGGTCGCATTGTTTGCATGTTGTGATCGTTAGTGTGTCTGTGTGCTCATCGTAGTGTGAAATGGAAAGCGCTCTTGGTTGCCAGTTGCCTTCGATGGTCATTATGATCGGCGATCAGTTCTGTCGGAAAACGGTGATTGGGTGATAATAAATGATGCGCCCAGTGGTACGCTCCGTTGTGGTATTCCTTTCTCTGGCCGTCATTCTCGCCCGTTCAGTGCCTAATCCGGCCATTGACCCAATCCTTGTTCGTATTACCGCCTCGACCTAACCGGTCGAACAGTGGCGGTATAGTCGATTTGTTTGTCTTCATAGCCATTCGCTTGCATGACATTATCGTCATTCTTGCTTGTCATTCGGTGCAATTCTAATGGGATTCTTCAGCAGACACTTGCCAATTACAAACATCATTCTAGTGATTCGCTTCGATTAGACCGGTTCAGCTCGATTGGCCGTACCCTCGGAATTTGCATTCGAATGGCCATCGATCAAGCGTTTTTGGCAGCATGCAGATCAGCACAGTTATCTCTTCCTTCTCACCACCTAATGACAGAGGGCGAATGCAATTCTAACTCGATGCCCACTTATCAATCTAATTATGATCTAATTATGGCCAATTAGAAAGCAATCTAACAGTGAATGAAACCAACACTTGTAGCCTGCAGTGTATTGTTTGTCAAGGCGCTCACTCACCTGACACGCCTCCAATCTGTCCGTCACAGTGCCACTAATTGATTCTGTCTCTGATTATTTCCTAGCCGCAAGAATGCCGTCATTCTACGCACCCAACTGTCCGTCCGCGTGCACGCCATTATCGGTAAGTTCTATTCCCGGCCAAATGTGCCATTCATTTTGTCAAATGTTTGTCAGTGTCACACTAATGACCATTGTGCTACTAATTGGAGCCTCACCAACGTTCGGAGTGTCTGTTTGTTCCGATCTATCTCCAGTGAGTTTTCCTATCGTAATACGCATAGTATAGTATGACTTAGTGTTGCGCAAAATCGGTGCAGTGTCCCGTAGTATGCTGTCCACCGAACACGATGACGAAATGAGAATTAATTATGCTCGCCATAATGTATTTTGTCTGCTTCCATTTGAATTATGCCGCATGGCAGTGTGAGCAATGTGCAGTGCACTAGTGTAGTTGAAGTCCATTCTTCGCTGGCCTAATCTATTACCCCTACTGGAATGGCTATTTGGCTATCACAAAGTGCCTGTCACCATTGACATGGTTATCTTCTTTCGGCGATTATTATTATTAATTGTTGCTCTAATGCGACCCCGATTATAGAGGGTCAGGCAGGCAATGGTGGATGATGCTGTCGACAGCTTGCTCTACTGAGTTCGTTGCGACAAATGATGTGCGTGCAGCATCGTGTCCTGCATGCACCGAACAGTGTGCAATGTGGCCAATGTGGTTCGAAGATGATCGATTGCTGATTACTGTTTATTAGCGGTGGCATTAGGCCTTATTAACATTGCTATCGTCCTTCTTCGGAATCCGCACTTTGATTCTCGCTCGTTAGTTTGCTAAGCAGTTTGCAATTTAGCCCCACCAATGAAGATGAATCACCTTGGGTAGAGTGGTCGCACACTCGTTCATCGATCGGAACAACTTCGCATTGCTTCTTTTAATTACTGCTGGTCAACATTCAATTTGTCCTTCAGTGCTGTCTCTTCGAATTTGTCCGATTGCCATTCTGATGTGCAGTAAGCGATACGGAGGCTAATACAACAGCCAATACCTAGACCTACCCTCAATCGATTGGTTATAGTCGGCCGAGTGCACCGACGCATCCTTCGGTACCGTTGTGAGTCGATTGTATCGATGAAGAATAGAATCTATTTGTTCTGCCTGTCATAGACGAGAGCATTCATTGCCTCTGATGACCACAACTGGACCCATTGGACAGGCCACCGACTGAAGTAAATAATTAATTTTAGATTTGTTATATTTTCAATGAGATAAATAGCACCGTGTCAGTCGAAGGAAACTCATTAAGTTAAGCGATTGGTCAACGGTGTGCCGTGAAGCAGGCCATGGCCATTCTTGCACAAAAGATGTCTCCTTGCCCATTCCGGCTCGATTACAGTGCTCAAGTTCAAGACCGTCTCAACCGGTGGTTGTCTGTTCAATCACCACTGCTGCATCATGATGCACATCACTCAGTCTGTCACTAAACGAATTATTCACGCTCGAAATATTTGCAACACTGTGAACCACAACACGAAGCATTCCATTGATCTGTCACAATGAGCTCAGCGGACAGACCAACTTTGCTGTCTAACTGTTTTGGCACATCGAGTACAGGCCTGCAAATGGCCCAATTGTACAGATCTACCAGAGCTCTGTTCATTGTTCGAACGCATCTTAGCACACACTTGTGGCACTTGGATCAATGAGTCCCCTTCGTTAGTATCTCGTGTCCGATCGAGATCTCAATTAGTGCTCACTGATTACTGTTTTAATGTTAGCCGTCACCGTTACCGTTTGTTGTGGCTCTCAACCGCGTTTCGTCCATTGGTTGTTGTTTGTCTTATCGTCAGTTGAAGTTATGGCTTAATTAGCCGATCAACAAGCACCAAGTCAATCTGGACATAGGATAATTGCTAATTAGATTATAATTGCCACTGAGTGATTGTTATTAATTGCTTTCGATGATGCCTGATACAACAAAGGGTGGACTAGGCCACCAGATGTCCGCTATCTGGTTGGCGGTGATCGGCCAAATGAATTGGCCATTGTTTGTTTATGCCATTTATGTGAAGGGCTTGATTAATTCACACGACCATCCGCTAATCCACTGAGCACTGATCGGGTATTAGCGCCGGTGCTGTTTGGAGATGGTGAAGGGTAGTCTCGAAGATCGATCGACGGCATCGATGCATGTGACTAGCCACAAGCTGTCCACATCGATTAACAGTGAGCATGTAATATTCGATAATTGCACTTTAATGCTCATTAATCGGTTGATAAATATATTAGGCTAATTTGATTTGTTCGGCCAATGATCAGCACTGGCTCTGTGCCCTGTGCACTTGCAACTGCTTCTGGCCTGTGCTGACCACTCGGTCGGTGTTGGTGTGTTGGCCCAATTGGAAAGTAGGTCTCGCTACCCATCAGTGATCGTCCAGTGAGTGACAGGCTTACTTATTTCTGTCCGACTCTGTGCCATTTAACCTTTGCTATCTGCCTGACTGACCTTAAAATGTGACCGTTTGTTAGACTAATCCGTCTTGCCGCGCCACTGATCGACTTGTGCAACTCTAATTGATGTGCCGCGATTGCTCTCGGCTGATGTCTGCCATTATTGGGTGATAATTTGCCTATGACTCAATGAGTGTCACCGTTCTGGGGGACTCAAACCGACAAGCCGATTCCTTTTTCATTGGAGTCCTCGTCTTGGCAAGTGTCCTAGCACGCACCTTACCAAAGAAAGCCATAAAAATGTCATTCATTTGTCCTATATTTGCACTAAGCCAATCTTTACAATCCGTATTATCTCGGTCTGGCAGTAAAGCTCCATTGGCCGTGCTTCTCTCGCTTTACCCAATGGCTAAGTCGCACTTTATGACTATCTCCCTGATGACCACTGTCCATGTCCACTGGACACTGTCCATCATGCAAACCTTTGTTTGCTCGAGCGAAGCTTGACTCGATTCGATGGTGCCAATCTGCTTAGCTCGACTCGGTGGATGGCACTAATGCCGCGTGAATCTCGCACAAGCACTAGTCGGTGCCCTAATGTCTCTAATTACTGGCCAATTAGTCCTCAATGGTCCGTTTGTCTACGAACATGTCCCAGCAATGTGAAAGTCACACTGCTCACACGTTGGACAGTTCTCAGATGACTGACACATTCTGATGGGGTTGGCTTCTATTTTGCAAACTCGATCCATAAAGTAGAGCCAATTTTCGTGTGAAATTTCTCGGCGTACATTTGTGACCGTGATGGTGACGGTGGCACCATCGTTTAAGTATGATTCAAATTTTCCTTCAGTGCCTAATCGAGGTGTCTGATCATTTAAATGTCTCCGAGAGAAATGACACCGAAATAGCTCGCTTGCTCAGACAGTGAGAACACCTGCCGTCATCGAAAGTGACTCCAATTGTGGTGTGCTAATTAATAATAACTTGATGATTCTTGCATGTTAGGATTTACTACATCAGTGCAGACACATTTCATTACGTATACGGGCCCACTTGAAAGTGACACTTTCGTTTGTCCACCCAAACAAAGCACACGAATGTTGTTTGTGGCGCTCAGTTTCGTTATCGCCTTGCTAATTATTGACCGCAGTGTTATTGTCCTCGTGTGTTTATCGCCATCGCTGGTCATAAATTATGACAATTGATGCATTCACACTTTGCATAATGCAGTCGACAGGGAAAGCTTTATTATTTCTCTTTTCATCTCGGATCGTTTACCTGTGTGAATGGAAATAAATCAGTCTCGGTAAATTGAGTAAAACTGTCCAAATTGGAGTAAACTCAATCACAGCTAATGGCCGTTAATGACCATTAATGCATTGTCACATGAGCGCTCACCATACTGCTTATAAACACTTATCACTCTTTCAGTTGTTTCCAATCGCTGACCATTCACTTCACTTGTTGCTCCGTTTGGTTATCGAAATTTTCTCAACACTTCCCTAAGTGTCCGTGTTGACCTGTAGTGCATGCTCAAATGTTTTAGCTCAAATACTGATTGTGACATTGGGAATTGAGTTGATTCGGTTGGATAGTGACTCTTTATCAATGAAGTCGATTTAAATTAAACAATCTCAAATCATTTCCGAACGTGTGTGAATAGTCATTGCCCACTGGTCAAGTAGATCGGTGATCGGGCAGGTCTATTCTCTCAGTGTGCCATCTGCATGATCATGACTAGTGATCTGTAATCACGTGCATTGCCCTTTCACCGATCATGCAACGATCTCAATCGTGTACTTGGTTGCGCCTTTCTTTGCCATTGATTTCGATCTATTTCGAGTGTGCCAATTTGTTTGCATCTTGTAGAACATCCCGGGATAATGCTCGAGCCTTTAGCCATTAGCCTCGATCGGTATCGTCTTGAAAATGCATTTCGTTAACTTTTATTGTCCAGCTGTTGTGATTGAGATTCTTGCTTGATAAGTTGCGTGGAATAGATTTCTCACTCTGTCAAGCAACAAGTGTCGACTGCATGTATTGGCGATTTCGAGTAGATTTGACACTTTGAGTTTAAATATTATTTAACTTTATTTACTCAATACATCTTTGTACTCGGTTTTGCTTTACGGTCAATCGGCCTAGTATTTACTGGGATCGTTCAAGGCATGCATCACTAGCAGGGTCAAACTTGTGATGTTCCATGTGAATTATTTCAGACAGATTGTCACTGTTCGCTCGTCAGTTGGGACAATGGTGGCAAAGTGAGTAATGACACCGCAGTGAACAATGATTGAATGCAACAATTCTGCTGCGTTGTTCGTTAATCTTTGTGAATAGAACGAATTAATATTGGAAGTAATTTTCCCTTTCGAAATGATATCTTTCCCAAATGCAAATTCATCACGTTTCCCAACAATGCCACACAGTGCACAGGCAGCCGTTAATGGCAGACCGAGCGCGATTGTATTTCACACACCACCATGCTAATGGCTCAAGACTGGCAGACAAACACGCTCGGCCATAGTGCGCGCTTTGTTACATTACCCGCAATTGTGGTTTGACTTATTTTCACGCGGAGAATCTTTAAGCCATTCTCCTTCCTATTGTGATGGAAGTTGAGCAGCCACACCACTCAGAACATTGAGTTATTTAGTAACAAAGTTCATTACTTGCGAATTTAGCTCGTTCTCAGTTTGGTCCAATTCATACAGAATGGCAGTTCATGTGATGTTCAATACAATCCATAGAATCATGATCAATGCATTGCTTCTCCAATGTCCAAAGAGGTAAACTATAGTGTTGGGCCGTCGGTGAGATGCATCTCTACGAGGCCACAAGGTTACTGTTTCCTAGTTCGTGAGCACGCGTCTCATTGGATCGAGCGAATGAGTGCAAATGCAAATGTGCCACTAAGTGGCAGTGAGAGTTACTAGCAGACAATGTGAGCACAACGAAATGATAAGAAGTGCCGATTAGCACTTGGCCAATGCTCGCACACCACTGCAGTGATCAAATGCAATGGCTTGATCTGTATCCGCATCAGGCGAGAAAGCATCTCGCCACTGCGAATAGATCTCGGCCGTGATTGTTTCGATCATGACACATGCGGAAATTAGCGACACTCTGGTCAGTGGGCAGTGAACATTGCGTTTATGCGGTGAATCGAATGGTAATGCAGAACAATAACCCGTTGGCTCCACTAGTTTGCATCGGTGGTCTAACTGCACCAGTTTGCACTGCACACATGCTCTAGCGCTTGTGCATGAAATGAGAATTCGTTCCGTTGTATTACTTAAAGTGGAGTCATTTCAGTTGATTTGTATTTTGGCTTGTTTGGTGGAGACCACGTTGCACGTGGCACGAACGAACAATCAGTAGAGATGGTAATATCATGAAAGGCAGCACTAATCGGGATGCTAATCAATGGTGCCAAGTGAGTGTTCACACAACACCTCGAATTACTCGATTTGATCTCCACTTAATAAGTCTATTTTGAATTGTTTCCCGCTCATCGAACAATTGTCTCCATTAGCACAATAAGTCGATGCATTGATAACTTAATTGCCATTGTTTAAAACTTGGGCCCCGAGTTTATTGGACAATTATATGATAGTTGAACTATAGTACAACTTTGTCAAATGGACCAATGTAACTAATTACACTTTCATTACAGAAAAACTGCTCAACTCATCTGGACGCGAACTCCGTCGAGCCTTATTCTCTTTGAAACAGATATTTCAAGTAAGACATGCAAATGCGCGAATATCATTTGATTTATTCTCTTTATAGGATGACAAAGACTTGGTCCACGAGTTCGTCCGAAACGATGGTTTGGCTTGCCTGATCAAGGTCGGCTCTGAAGCCGACCAAAACTATCAAAATTATATTTTGCGGGGTTTGTTTCTTTTACCTTGTTTCAGTGACCGTCATTGTTGCTCTCGATTGAGTGTTGAATGACTGTGGCCATCGATAACGATTGCACTGATGGCAACGTAGAGTGTCATCAATGTTTAATTGCATCATTTATTTTGCCTTGCATTAATTGTCCCATTTGTCCATTTGCAGCTCTCGGACAAGTAATGCTCTATGTGGACGGAATGAATGGCGTGATCGAGCATCCCGAGACAATCCAATGGTTGTACACATTGATTTCTTCCGAGGTAAGCTAGTGGTTGAAGTGTCTGCGAGCAAGTGCCAATTAGCAAGTGTTGCCACCAGTTAGTGTCAATTTGGCCACAGTGAGCCACACAACAGGAGTAATCTTGAATGTCTGTCTGCGAGCTAGATTAATCGCCGCTCAATTTCAATTATTCTCCAGTGCCAGAATTGAGCCAAAGTGGCCAATCAAAGAGGTCACCGATCATTAGTCATTTTCGATGTGCTTCGTAGGGGCCCTATTTGTTGATGCGGCCCAGTCGGTTTGTTAATAATTATTTTACCACAAATCATCAAGCCTTAATGTGTGTGAATGTTGGTCGGCTAATTATGTTTGCTATTAATACGGCCACAGACGGCCCCAAAGTGGCACCCGCCGTGCCATTTGGTGGCGCTCATATGTCTTATCGATATTATCTCGGCACTAATCTTCACCTGTTAATGTTATTAATTATAATTATTGCTATTATTATGCTGATGAGGATGATGGCAGTTCGGCTGGAATGGCTCGAACTCCATAAATGACAATGAGCGATCCAACGAGATTAGCGTGCCACTCAAGATGACAAGACAGGCTCGGTGGCACATGATCAATTCATTAACTGATAACTGACCGAACGTTCTCGCCCGCAGTATCGTCTGGTGGTGAAGACAGCACTCAAGCTGTTACTCGTCTTCGCGGAGTACGCTGACAGCAATTGTCTTATTCTAATCAAATGCATCCGAATGGTGGACACAGAGCGAGGTAATAACGAACTGAGCCTTCCCTAATTGTCCCTCATTCCTGCCAATATCGACCTTCTCCATTTCTACCCACTCCGATTCCGTAACCCATTTTAGTGGCAATCCTTTGCGGTTCAGTTCAACTGTCCGAATTTGGCTTTACATTTCTGTAAAGACATGTCTAAACTTGTGCTAACGAATGTCATTCTCTTCTCAGGCGTCAAGGCATGGCACAACATAATGAGTATTATGAATGAGAAAGATTCGGCCGACATAGAACTGCTTATATTTTCGATGACGCTCATTAACAAGACGTTAAACGGAATACCCGACCAAGACACTTACTATGACGTCTGTGATGTGCTCGAGGAGCAAGGAATGGAACGAATCATCCAGCACTACATGTCCAAACACGGCACCGACCGCGACCTCTTGCAGCAATTTCGAATCTACGAGGCTGTCCTTAGAGTTGAGGACGGGGATGACGACGGTCGAGGCATTCCACCTGACTCAAGACAAGTGCCTCGAAGTCGAAAGCCTGGACCGGAAGAGGACCGTCGCAAAAGCAAGCGCCATTCGATCGACAGCATCACTTTAGGAAAGCAGACGTTCACCGCAAAGACAATCTCGATCGGGGACAATAATAACAATACAACAGTGGCCAAGTCAATCAGTGCCAACGAGTCCTTTTCGAAAAAGACTCTTAACTTGTATAACTTCCCCAACAACATCAACCCTTCGATGGTCTCCAATGGCTTCGATGACATTTCGCTTTCACTTAGGAAAAGAAGAGACCGAGATATGCGGCCGAAGAGTTTGCTTCGAGACCAGGAGATTCACAATCAACGGTCGAGCATCTCTTCCTGTAGCAGTGCTGATTCATATGGTTCATATGCGAGCTATGGCAGTTACGCCAGCACTGAAGACAAATCAACAACTTTGATCGATTCGCTCAAAAACCTGGACACACCATCGGTGGACAGTACCGAGGACGATACTGACAGGAGCCTCGACCTTAGTAGCCGTAATTCGAGTCATCTCGAAGACGACCTTCTCAAGCCAAGTGACTTTAAAAGCTCAAGAGAGTCATTCAACTTGTGGGAAACTACCAAAAAGCCAAATGCTTTGAACAGCACTTATCTCAATGGAAACAATGGCCCCGTGACCAATGGTGATCAGACCTTTGGTCTGACTAGACAGCCAAGTCTCAAAGAGAAAAAGTCCTGGATGTTGTCGATGATGTATGGCAAGTCAAATGAGGAACCTCCTAAGTCACCTGGCTTCATTAAGCCCTCTATCGGTACGGCCAACGTTACAGCCTGGAACGGAGGTCTCAAGAGTGAGACTTGTGTGGCCCCTTCGCCCACAGTGGTGAATGATCTCCTCAACCTCAACAATAAGTCGACAGAGTCAGTCAAGTGCCTGAAAGAGAAGTTCAGTCAGCCGAAGTTGGTCGAGACAGCGACGAATGGCAACGTACAGAGGATATTCCCAAACAAGGAGCCAATTGACGCGAACAAGTGCTCAAACAACCTCGAGTATTTGCAATGGGAGCAGTTGGTCAACCAGCTTTCACGCCCACTGCTCATCAATGACCTTGACTTTACAGACCTCCGAGATGACGATGATACAGACATTTGTGCCCCTGTGATAGCAAACTTCACAGGCGCTATCCCTCCACCACCCCCTTGCAACGGCCTCATGCCTCCTCCTCCCCCACCACCAATGATGGGGACCAGCACTCCTCCTCCACCTCCTTTACCTCCCTGTACACCTCCTCCCCCTCCTCCTCCTAGATTTGGTGGTCCCGGTTTGGGTAATTGGTCGACAACAAACGGACGAGGACAAAATACTCCTTCGCCACCTGTGCCACCATCGCCTCCCGACTCAAAATCCATTGCCAAGAACAAGAAAACGATCAAGTTATTCTGGAAAGAGGTGAAGGAAGACAAGTCTTTACTGAGTCGCATCATGAAGAAGAAGACCATTTGGGACGAGATCAAACAAATTCCTGTGGACACTCAGAAACTGGAACACTTGTTCGAGAGTCGCGCCAAAGAGATCATCAACAAGGTTTGTTTTGTTTTCCATTGCATTGTTTATCCGTTCGATGCTAATTGCTTTGATTAACTCATTAACGCCACTAATGGACCTGTTGTGCCGACATAATGCTAACCAACTAACGCTTATTTAGGGATTCGATGTAAGCCTGTGTCTATTATGGTCCAATACCTAACTTAATTTCTACTTGTTGCTTTTAGAAAACTCAAGATTCGGGCAAGAAGAACGAGATTCTAGTGCTGGACACAAAACGCTCGAACGCAATCAACATCGGCATGACCAAACTACCTCCCCCGCGTACCATAAAGACCGCCATCCTCAAGATGGATCCCACCATCATGAACAGGGAAGGCATTGACAAGATTCTCACTACGATGATGCCCACGGAGGAAGAGAAAAACAAAATTATCGAAGCTCAAATGGCAAACCCAGATGTACCACTGGGTCCAGCAGAGTCTTTCCTACTAACACTTTCCTCAATCACCGCGTTAGATGCAAGACTTCGTCTGTGGGCCTTTAGGCTCGATTACGAACAAATGGAACGCGAAGTAGCCGAACCGTTAATGGACTTGAAACAAGCCATCATTGAATTGGAAAAAAGTGAAACATTCAAAATCATTCTCGGTACATTGAGGTCCATTGGCAGTTTCTTGAACGGTGTTGAAGCAAAAGGATTTCAGATCGAGTACCTTGCAAAGATTCCCGAGATCAAGGACACAGTGCACAAGCATTCCCTGCTGCACCACTTGTGTCACATGGTGATGGAAAATTTCCAAAATACGTCCGACTTGTATTCAGAGTTAGGCGCTGTCTCGAGGGCATCAAAAGTTGATTTCGACGAATTGGCCAAGAGTTTGACAAGAATGGAACAAGACTGCAAGGCATCTTGGGAACATCTCAAGGTAATTGCCAAGCACGACGGCTCCAGTCCGATGAAGGTGCGCATGTCAGAGTTTCTGGCTGAATGTGCAGAAAGAATTATTGTACTTGGGATCATTCACCGAAGAGTGATGAATAGATTCAAAAAATTCTTAGTCTTTCTCGGAATGACATCTTCTGCAATCAAGGAAAACAAGCCTAATACTTTGTTGAAAACTGTCAGTGAGTTTGCCTTGGAATATCGAACGACCAGAGAAAGGGTTAAAGAACAGCTCGAGAAGAAAGCAAACCACCGAGAGAGGAACAAGACCAGGGGAAAGATGATTACAGAGGTAATGTGTAGTGAGACAAACTTGTGTTAATTAATTCTTTTCGCTAGATGGATAAATTCAAGTCAAAAGAACAACAGGCTGATCAAGACCTGAAGAAAATCCTCACCACCTCGAACGAACTTGAGTCCGTTCTTAACTCAGACACAACCAGCGGAACCAAATGGGGTACTCTTCCTGGAACCAAATTGCGAAGACCGTCCACTGGCTCTATGAGCAATTTGACCAACATCAACGGCAACTCAAATGGCAGCTCCAATGGCCGACAAGTGCATGCCTACAGGCACAGTGTACACATTGAGACTTTCACTGAAGGTGAAGACGAAATTTTAGAAAGTTTGGTTCGATCCACCACCCAACAACCATTGCGAGCTAACGAAAGAAGTCGTCGCAAAGCTCGATTTGGCGACAGAAAGTCACGTGAGTAGATATGCAATTTTCATGTGCAACAATTAACGATTAACAAATTTCATTTGCAGTGCGGCGCACCCTTCGAGGCAATATGGATCTTTCAGAAGAGGAAAGACTCATGCTGGCTGCATTAACCACCTGAATCTATCATCCAGCAAAAGAATTACCATGGTGCGGCTGTCAATGGAACGGAATCCGTGAGGACAGCGGCTAACCCTCGAACCTTACTGTGATCTCAGCAATCGAATCTATACTTAAGCGTTACTTAAGAGTTACCTATGCACATACCTATATGCTATGTTGACTTTATTGAGATGATTAGCCAACCAGCGGAAGGCCACCACAAATAACACTATTTATTTATTGCCTGTGACGATGTGCATCACCGGCCTGAACCTGCAGGACATGTCCAGTGTCCACCTAACTATTCAGTTTGATATTCAATTTGATACTGTCTTTCCAAGTATTGCTATTTGGTATGTCTCCACCTGTAGTGTGTATGGTCTGGTTGGTGATCGATTGGCAAACAAGCGAGGCACTGCACCAGTGGACCATGCCAGTTATATTCACCCTGGCCGAGCTGGTCCATTAACACCAGTGAAGTGCATAGCAATCTGCCCAACTAGTCAAGCCCCCAATGAAGTCGCCCGACACTGCCTCATTCCCGATCACGATCACCTCAGCCAGTGCACTGTGCAACTATTTATTGGCACTATTTATTAATACCATTTTGCCTGCTTCTCTCCCCTTGCTCATAACCAAACATAGTATTGCCAGA
Source organism: Rhizoglyphus robini (assembly GCA_023373905.1). Taxonomy (NCBI): domain Eukaryota; kingdom Metazoa; phylum Arthropoda; class Arachnida; order Sarcoptiformes; family Acaridae; genus Rhizoglyphus; species Rhizoglyphus robini. The sequence goes on along the minus strand of JAKIJQ010000007.1, from coordinate 2,321,548 downwards.
ATTTACAATCCAATTTTTGCCAACCTCTCCTTTCCCAATAAATTAAATGAATACTATTTTTTTCAATAAATATTTGCCTATTTACCACATTTCATGGTAGCCAAATAAACATTATTCATTCATAAAATAACTTGTAAAAATATGGAATAATAAAAGTGTTTTGCGCATCTTTTTAAAGTTAAATTTAAACGAGTCCACCATTACAATCTCAGCTCGTGGCGCCATCTGGTTAACGTTTAAAGAGAAAAAACTGCTACAAACAAGAAAGCGAGTGGTGATCACAGTGTTTATGACGGGACGCCATTCTACCCTCGTTGCCGAAAGCCGTATTCTCTGGCTCAGTTTGTGTGCCGATTCGCCGTTGGACTAATGCCATTCGGCACGATATTACGAAACCGGAAAGATGTCTCAGAATAATGATATTCTTGTTGATGGCAAGCCTCTTCACCTACTCCGAGTTGTCGATCTGCGAGAGGAGCTGAAAAAACGAGGTATCAAGGCATCAGGCACGAAATCACACTTACAAGAATTGCTCATTTCGGTATGTTAAAAACGATTTTTAATGCCACTCCCAGATCAATAACAAACATTTCTTCATAGGCTATTGAATCAGTTCAAGTTGCATCCAAAGGTTTATTTTATTAAATAACTTTTCCAAGTATTTATTTTTATTTATCTAGAAATTGACCAGCCTGACGTACTTGAAAATAAAAATGAAAAAGATTCACCAACAAATGAAGAAAACTCAAACGAATCTTCTGCAAACAATTCAATTGACAATACTGAGGCCGAACAAAAAGTTGCATCTATATCAATAAATGAAGAAAAGGAGACAATAAAGTTAACAATTAGAAGCAGTCCACGTAAAAGTGAGCCGCCGATACAGGAGAAATCAGATTCAGACACGGAATCCTCTCAAAGTGAATCTGAATCAAATGATCAACCAGATATTCCAATCGAGGAAAGTGTTGATGGCAAAAACAATGTTATTGCAAATGATACTGAAATTGTCGATGGCAATACGATCAGTGAAACAATAACAAATGAACAAGCAGATAAAGTTCTTATTAATAAAGAATTAATTACTGAAGTTTCAACCGAGCAAACCCAAAATGATATTGCACCTATTGAATCTGTTAATCATGACGATTCCAATCAAATAGAACAATCTTTGATTACAGATAACGCTTCTGAGCAAAGTGATAAAACTAAATCGGAAGAGCCTGATGAATTAAAACCACCAACTGAAGTAACGAAACTCATTGATGAAAATTCTAAAGAAATCGATGAGTCTTCAGAACAACCTTTGAAAAATATAAAAGAGTCTGAGTTGCAGTCTGTTTTACCCAAAGAAGATGCGTTAGATTCAGTTGAAACTTCTAGCGATAAGTTAACCAGTAAATTGCCAATTCGAGAAAGACTGCTGTCTGAACCCAAGTCTACAGATGATGCTGCAAAATCCGAGGAAATAATAACTGAACAAGAGTCAAGAAAGCCATCAATTCGTGGAAGGTTGTTATCACATTCGAAATCTGTTAATGAAGAGGATTCTTCAAAACCAATCCAAAAGAAACGACGTTGGGGCAGCTCGCATACAAACGATTCTTCGGTTTTGAAAAAAGGAATCTCAAGTGACAAATTGAAACAGCTCATAAGTGAATCGGTCATCAACGAGAACGATAATCCAGCTAAGGTGAGTAAAGTTAATGCTGTTAAAGATGAAGATGAATCTATTCAATCAACAAATGAACTAATCAACGATGAAACAGAACCAAAAGAAGTTAAAAAAGAGGACATCTTGTTTAAAAGTCCTGACGATAGTGCTAACAAAAGCATTAACGAGAACGAAGTTGAGGAAAGCTCATCCGAAAATGTTCCTCGAGCTATTAGTCCTGCAAAGAACCAAGAATCTACTGTCCTGTTTGTAACTGGGCTTGTTCGACCCTATACATTACCACAACTAAAAAAGTTACTTAGTGCCAATGGTCCTATTGATGAAGAGAAATTTTGGATTGACAAAATTAAATCGAAATGCTACGTAGTTTACTCAACCACCGATGAAGCGATCAAAACGCGCGAATCACTTCATAATTTAAAATGGCCACAATCCAGTCCCAAAAACTTATCGGTTGAATTCGCTACTCTTGAGGATATTGATCGTTGTCTCAATCCTGAAAATTACGAAGATCTTCCACCAAAAAGTAAGCTGCCCGTCAAGGACAAAAAAGAAGCAGTTGTAGAGATCAATAAAGGGAAATATGATATCATTTTGAACGAACCTATTAAAGACAAAGCACAAATCAAGAATTCTAATAAAGATGATTCCTCCCGTAATATTCGTGAATGGGACCGGAATAAAGTTAATCTTCCGAATCGAAAAGAAAATGAAGAAGACAATCGGAAACGCGCTAGAAATTCTCTTTCTCCAGTTGAAGAGAAAAAAGAAAAGACTTGTAAGTGCTGTTTTCCTTTATTATTTAAATACCAAAATTTCACGCATTTCATTTCTAGTTGAAAAATCTAAAACACCCGAAAAAAGAAGGCGAATTGAAGAAGCACCTTTAAGAGAGACCAACAGAAAAAGTGAATCTCCAGCAAAAATGTTAGAAGATTTGTTTCGCAAGACCAAAGCAACGCCATATATTTATTGGTTGCCGCTAAATGACGAACAGGTTATTGAAAAGGAAAAACAGAGGGTTGTTCTAGAAAAAGAGAGACAAGAAAGGATGACTACTCGACGCGAAACCGATAATAAGCGTGAATTCTTACCTATAAATAGAGCAGCTCCAATCCATCCCAATTTAGTAAGGAATTTACAAATATAAACTATCGACTAATTTAATTGTTTTCTGTTAGCCTCGGGAGCGACCAAAATTTCAAGATTTTAGACGTCGCTCACCTCCCCCTCTTCGTCGTAAAAGGTCACCATTACAATCACAATCGCGATATTCTAGATCTCGCTCACCTGATCGGCGTCGTTTTTCTCCACGAAAAAGGAGATAAAGTTTGCTTTGAACGTCTAATTACTTGAAAATTATGATTAAGCATCAGTTCTCAAGTTTCAAAAATTGCCATCATTCGTTGCAGGCATTGTATAGAACCATGTTTCTCTATTTCTATTCATTCTCATCGGTTAAGCTAATTTGGCGAACATCTATTTGGTATCACTTTGTAGAAATATAATTTTATATTTTAAGGTTCTATTTTATATGCTAACTTCATATATTAGTCATTTAATGTTAGGTTAAAGCGGGTTTAGCTATGTTATATAATCAATGCTACTTTTAGGTTTGAAGGTCTGTTCTATGTAGATGGCTATGGTTCGTTTGTTCGCTTGAGGTTTTTAAGTTTTCTTTTGCAGATTTACTATAAATTCTGAGCAGCAATCTGGAAGTTGTGGAAGCTTTCTCGTCTATTCCATTTCATTTGGTAGTGCCCGTCAACGATTCATCACTTCTCAACTGGCTGAATATTTGTTCCTGTGTCAATGTTTTAAGTGCATCCATCGTTTCAGTGCACTTTCAGATATGCACATTCAAGCTAGACACAAACACAAAATATATTACATCTAATGATTTATACTTATTTTATAATGGTAAATAAAATATCAATGTATTCTCTTCAAACGGTAATATAGACTGAAATATATTGAAACAATGTTGGTTCAGTTTATTGCAAGTATAAAAATGATACTATATTGAGTTAAAAATTGACCCCATTTCCACAATTAGAAAACAACTACAGAACAATAGCTATGTAACAGTGTGATATGAATGTTTACAAAAGTTAGTTTTTCGAGCCAAAGTAGCCAAGTCGGTAAAGTACAACAGGGACCAAGGCAACCACCACAGAAATGGCCCAGGTGCGCCATTCCGAAGAACCGCTTTGTCCGGGAGGCTTGCTTGACCAACTCAACGTTTTTTCCTAGTGTTCACAAAGTTCGAGCGTGGAAAGAAAAGTTTATGAGAAAAATGCATTTAGAAAGAGTTAGTCAAATAAAACAGTTCATTTGTCATTGCCTTTGCTATCCGAATGAAATTTGTTTTACTAGGCTGAGTTTGAAGTGGGAACCAACTGATTGATTTAACAGGGAGATAAATGTTGCATTTGATTTGTGATAATAGATACTAATTGAGCAAAACTATGCCTCTGAGTGAACACAAGTCTACATAATGAGACACTTTTTGTTTGGAACTTCACTGTTCCCTTTTGGCTTCTATTTGAGTTAACGGTCGCGTATAATGAATTCCAATCGAAATCATTGGGCATATAATATGAAACGAAGGATGAAAAAGAAAAACATTGATTAAAATCGATATAATTTTAGAGTAATAGATAATAGCAATAATAATTGTCAGCCACAAAGCCTTTTGATATTTAGAAGAGTTAAGGTAAGCCAACAAGATAGCACTAACGATCAATGCTTTCAAAGAGATTCATGCAATAGATATCTCCCCGCCGAGAAAAACCAAAAATCTTAAATAAACTAAAGTAAATAAATTCCCCCCTTTGACCCATTATACGCCACACAACTTAAACAGGACAATTTCCCTTTACCAAAATTAAGCATACAAGTACAAATGTATCTTTGTTAGTGCCTAAGAGGAAAAGGAAAATTAAAAATTAACTTACCTCAACTTTTTTCGTCTTTTGTTTGTCTTCCTGTGAAAAAGAAAATATGATTTACGGCAACAGGTAATCTAAAGTGCTTACTTCACATAATTCGCCAATTTTGTATTTAGCCATCATGTCCCGAGCATCAGTGGAGTGGCCAACATCTTCAAAAGCTTCAGTGGCATCTTTTCCAGCTTGCTCAATCAAAACTTCTTCGCCACCAGGATGCTAAGGTAAAAAAAATAAAAAACATTAAAGATATTGACACAATATAGTCATGAATGAATTGAAACCTCATCAAGAAAAGGGGTAACATCATAGACTGTGTCGTGGATGACAATCCAAGTTGACTTTTTCTCATTGTGTTCAGCAATTTCTTCCAAGGTAAAAGTTTTAGGTTCTGCCATTGTTTACAAATGTCTGAAATAAATAAAATCACAGAATGCATTATAAAATTAAGTTTTAGATTTTAAATTAAATAACAACGTTAGAACACAAAACAAATCAAATATTTTTATGTTCGACGTAATGCAGTAGACCTTGAAATTGTAAAAAATGTAATAATAACAAATTGTATATTTAAATATGTGATTTCTAATAGATTAAATTTACGTAGACCAAATTTAGTTAATAACTTACGATGGAATGAGTAAATAAATTTAAATTTAAAGATGAACTTTCTAGAGTTTTTATAGTATTTAGTTTTGAATGGGTACAAACTGGCAATTTATGGTGACGGCGGCAATGAAACAGTGAGACAGCACACTGGCTGGAAACTCAAAACTAGTGGAGTGCAACAGACTAATGCAGAACACAAGCGACTGAAAAGGTGACTACGTTTATCGAGATGTCCAAGCTCGAAGGCGAACTATTGGACAACTATCGGCATGGGTAAAGGCAAGTTGGGCAACTGGGGCGGTAGTCAAGGCGGACCTAATCATGTTTCCTAAGCAAAGTTTGCTTATTACGAGAGCACTCGCATTGCGCGTAATACCATGGTATGTTGGTGCACAATGTACCACTGTACAGCCTGTACATTTCCAGAAAGCGACTCTAACTGTCCACAGATGACGGACACAAACAGGTGATGTTTGCTTTGCTTTTGCCACAACTTTTATTGGTTTGCGCGCAAACATTCTATGCAAATACATTTCCAAGTTAATTAATGGACGATGAACATTCATGTGCGTATGTGAGTCTATTTTTTTAAATATCAAAGCTGTACGATGCAGACTGGGCGTATAAAGTTGCAGCTCCAAAGTATAAATTATCACAGCTCTCGTTCGAGTATTAATTTATGGTCGATGGACTTGATAAGAATTCACTTTCATCAGGTTTTCTAATTTCTTCAAGCTCTTTTTGAAACTCTTTTCCTACCTTTAGCCTGAAGACGATGTCGCAAAATTCGTAATAAATTCCAAACGGCTCTGTGTCTGTGTATCTCATGTCATGCAGCACTACTTGATCTGTCAACTTAGGTTTGCACAACATATATCCACTAAGGAAAAGATCTGCCACCAAAGTAGTGCATACTACAATCAGAAGTGCGTAAAAGTCTACAGAAGAATTGGTCTGTTTGACGAAGTACCAGATCAGGAGAAGGGCCACGTTTTCGATTGTGTTCACGAACAGAAAGATTAACGGACGCTTTTGTTCTTTCAATTGAAACATTATTGGCCACATTACTAAGGATGGCAATCCAAAGAAAAGAAAAACCAAAATGGCCAATTGAAATCGATTTTTCTGTACTGATCTTTCTTCAGGGTTGTCTGTCACATGGGTATTTGTTTTCTCAAGATGAGACTTTACCGCAATTCCATACACCCAAATTGAAAAGCCAATCGCATGAATCAAGCAAACTAGGGCAAACCAAATACCGAATACAGTTGTGGCTAATGCAAAAACAACAACCCTGCTGGTAAACATGCTAGTCCATCCGATGAATGACAAAGCTCCTATTTACAAAAATACAAATTGAATTTTTCCTGATTCCACATTAAGTTGTTCTTACCAGTCAAGATGCCATCATCGCGCCTCCTGATAGCAATCAACATGGAAAATATGGACATCACAGATCCGACCAATTCTCCCACCACTGAAATGAATTATTTACAAATGTTAATTCAAGCGCAAATGTGTGGGACAAATAACGCACGTAATGAACTTTTATCCAAAAGACTGTTTACAGTCATGAAAAGAATGTATAATTGAAGAAGAATTTGCAAGAGTCCAGCATAGAAATCTTCAAAAAATTCCAAAATTTCTGCATTTCGATTGAGAAATGAAATATTCTCCATTTCGTCTGGTTTACCTGGACGAAATGAACACAAACGTTGTGATGCAAAATATAGTCCATCCAAGTGTCTAAAGTGGTCAAATATAACATGAATTGAGTATGCAACAGATTGATACCTTTTGATTTGCCATGGCATGAGGAGTAAACCATTGACGAATTTGGTGGAAATTGTTTTCAATTCGAGCTTACTTGTTCTAATTATCTCTTCAAAACTGAGGTATATTGCGTAAATTAGTGAGGGACAAACTAAGGAAAGGATGGATATAATAGCGAAGTAAACCGACTTCTCGTCATAATAAGTTCTAACTGCTCCAACATCTTGATACACCTTGTTGATGTAGATGACCATACGGGCCAACGAAAAGAGGAAAATTCGCTGGAACAAAATATTTGACCACAAATTCATTTGTCGACGCCTTGGAACTTGCATCCTTCCTTCAACGTCCTGCAAAAATAATAATTTAGTATCATGTGCAACTTTAAACACCCTTTTAAGAACCAACCTTGTCGTTGTGTTTGTCTTCCATGGTTTTTTTTACTCAGCACCCAACCGAAGCTAACAATGTTTTACACGACTTCGCTATTGCAAGAAATGTGTCAACCCAGAAGATGACCATATGCAATTGCAGTTCATTCACTAATTTCTGTTGTCTTGTTTTGCATCCATAAAAGTCTGTTGACTCATTCGATGCTGCACTTGGATGCAGCATTAAGGCTGAAGCAATTCAAGGCTGTCAAAACTCGCCCTTTGCTTGTGCATGGCTGCAAGTAACCAACGCCAGTCTGTTATCGCCATTGCGAACATTGAGGAAAACGACATTGAGACTAGACACTGTACTCCGAACGCTGTTCGTGGCAGCCCACCGACCTACAGAACTTGTTTAACTCGCAAACACTATCTCTAACTTTGAAGCTAATCGCCAACTTTGGAGACAATAAATTGATTGATTTATTCAGAATTGCTATTACTAGCTTTCTACAGACCACACAGGTTTATTTTCGCACTATCCCAATTTATTTATTCCAGATACTATTTATTCTATTCTATTCTATTAATGCTGTTGATGCGTCAGCTAATGTCAGTTTGGCGCTAGTTGGCAAAATGTGCACTTATTTGCATGCTTAATTTAAAATAGCTCAATGTACGTCACAAATCAATGGTCACCCCTCTTACTGGTTGCATTTTCCTTAAAAAGAAGGAAGTCTGGGATACGCTCGATTTTGCTTGTCAGTACTAATTGAATTCAATTGTCAATTGGCTGGCCTATTGGCCGGCAAATTAGCAGCCGTCAAATTGTTCTTTGGTCATCTTCATTGGCATATGGTGCTGCTAAGCTTAACTATACACTGTATGTTGTATATATGGAACACGGCACTAAATGAATTTGCTTCCTGTTGTGGCATTACTGGCAACGGCCTAAAAAGACCTATTGTTATGTGGGCAACCCTATGTCTATGTGTGCCAAATGGAAGCACACCAGCAAGTGTGTCTATTCGAGAAGAGACATAAGACATTGCAAGCGCACAGTAGCTGGAGACAGGCAAAGGAACACACTGGGCCACTGGAACAGCAATTTATCGATCTTGTTGGCTCGAATGTCGGTTCGCGCCGGTGCAGCCTCTGGTGGCCACTTACACGGCAAGTGCTCCGTGCTCGATCGATTGGAATGCGATTCTGAGCATCTGAACTTGAGTCCAAAGCATTCCAACGGAACAGTACATATCATCTTATCGCCACCAGCCACTGGTCTGGCCACCATTTGACTCAATGTGATCACCTTGTGTTTGGCATTGAACACTGAGTACATAACATATCTCAAGATGAGTTATCAATTTCCTCGAGGAGGCTACGAGGAAGACTCGATGATAAATTCCTCAATGCCCGCCGAGTGGGACTCAGGCCGAGATAACATAACTCAGGTTGCGAGCGAACCGGTCAATGGAACCTCGGAGGAGATCACCGAAATTAAAGCAACTACTGGAAAAAGAAGTGAAGATCGACAGCCACCGTTTTCGTTCATCACCGACCCGACCATAAATCAAGTCCTGGTCAACATCAACCCTGACTTGTTTATTTCAAAGTTGTTTTATTTTTTCTTTTATTCCGCATTCGGCTCTCTTTTTCCTCTTTTGGGTGTGTACTTCAAGCAGCTCGGAATGAACCCAATTCAAGCAGGTATGTTGGTTATTTGCTTAAATGTCAATATCTAATCAATATTTGTTGATGTTAGGAACTTTGGTTGGAATTCGTCCTTTCGTGGAGTTCATATCTGCCCCCTTTTGGTCTTCCGTCGCTGACCGTTTTCACAAGTGCAAAGCTATTTTGCTGTTTTCATTGGGCTGTTGGATCATCTTTACCTTCTCGTTGGCTTTTATTCGACCTCCTGCCTCTGCTTGCGTCATATTCAACGAGACGCACCACATTCTTTACACACCGTACAGTGACCAGCCAGAGGAAGAAATCTTTGACGATACATCCACTTTGTGGCCAAACGCAGAAGACTCTATCAACGGATCTATGCCAATTCCAAATTCTACCGTTCAGCTAGTGGACAGCGTTCAAAGTCTTTTTAAAAGAGGTAATCCTTATAGTACAATCAAATGAAATTAATTAATTATTATATATTTTATTATTGGTATTTAATTGTTATTTAATCGGCATGTTTGGATTATAGACACCAAGGATGAAGAGGATGGAATAGTGCGCAAATGGGGAACTAAGCATCGACCACCACCAACTCACATCGTTGGCAAGTCACCTCTAACCGTGGAGTACACTTTGAATTACAATCAGGAGAAGCACGTGTCGTACCTGTCACCACCATTCTCGACCATTGTCTACAAGTTGGACGATGTGAAAGAAGTTTTCTTTTTGCTCTTTTTACTTGTCCTTCTCGGTGAATTCTTCAGTGCTCCTGCACTGACCCTGGCTGACAGCGCCACACTTAGTTATCTAGGTATGTGCGCAAAGTATATAAGTTATATTTTTGAATTAACCGTTTTTCATCAGGCGAGGACATAGACAAGTACGGACAGCAACGAATGTATGGATCATTTGGATGGGGAATTACCATGTTTCTGGTGGGAATTGCTTTGGACAACTCAACCAAGTTCAAAGATCATCCCTGCGGTCCTCACATCGGTGAACGAAACTATGTCACCTGTTTTACCATATTTGCATTTTTGATGTCTTGCACTTTGTTGATTGCAACTAAATTCAAGTTTGAAGAAAGCCAAGAGTACACCAATGAAATCCAATTGAATCAATACGACTATGAATCTTCGGGCCCAAAGCCATGGCAAAATACTGCGCCAGCCATTAATGTTCCTAAAGAATATCAAGAAACCAAGAAAGTGGAATTTATTGACCGATGGAAGGTAAATTTGTCTCATTCAATCCTTGCACTATATTAAACTTTATTCTTACAGAGTTCAGTCTTTGCGCAAAGAACTCGTCAACTGCCCCACTGGGTCGGAGTTTTACGTTCAATGAACAATCCTCGTCGGATTGCTTTTCTCTTTGTCACTTGGTTCATGGGCTTCGGTGTGGGTTTGGTTTTCACTTTTCTGTTCTGGCACTTGCAAGATTTGGGTGGCACTCCTACACTGTATGGTGTGGCTTCGGTGATCAACCACATATCCGAAATTGGCGCGTACTTTTTCAGTATTAACTTGATTAAGCGCTTCGGCCACACTAAAGTAATTTGTACCGGTTTGATGTTCAACGCTGCCCGCTTCATTTACATTTCTTGGCTCGATAACCCCTGGTGGGTGTTGCCTTTCGAGTTAATCCAAGGTAAGCGATACTTTGCAACAGTCATTACATCATTCTCTTTCAGGTGTAACTCATGCTTCCGTATGGGCAGCGTCTTGCAGTTACATAACTCACAACACTGAGCCCGAACTTAGGTCGTCCGCACAGGGAGTAATGGCCGGAATATATCAAGGTCTAGGCCGAGGAAGTGGCTCCATCTTGGGAGGTGTGGTTATTAACCGATTCGGTAAGTTTTCACTCAACTCTATCTTATCATTTCATTGATCAATTCAATTTCTGTTCAGGCTCACGAATCGTATTCTTTCTGTACGGCTTGCTGTGTGCGATCATCTTTGGAGTATTTGTTCATGTCAACTATTACCGAAAGGAAGAAGGTTACAAGTTCGAGGAGGAGGTCGTCGATGAAGTTGTGATCAACGATTCGAGTGCACTCGCCCCACACGGGGTACCCTCAAATCCAATTGCTCGTTCTGTGTCGCGGCAAAATGTTGAGCCAAACGTGGAGAGTCAACTAAACAACAAGCAGACAAACTCGAATGTTGTCAACAACGAAGGTCAATATCAAACCAACGCAACTAACAACCAGTATTGGGACCCTAACAATGCTTGGGAGTAAGCGAGAGTTTGCAAAATTGTGTGTCACTAGTCACAGCAAACTACGGACCCAACGAGCCAGCCACTCCTTCGCCTCAAGTTGTTTCATTTGTTACTTCACTTGTACTTTGTTCAATACTCACTCAGTATCAAATGGTTGCCATCTTTTTATGTTGCTCTTCTTAGATTATCCATTTGGTTGAGTCTAATTCGTTTTCGTTTGCCGTCGAGTGCAAAGTGCTCTGACAGCTGTAAGCCAATTGCATTCAATTATGGTTGTGAATCAAGTGACTGAGTTAGTGCAAACTCATCGATATTAATTTGCTTCTGTTTGCGCAACACAATAGTCATTAAGTGCATTTACATTGTCCTCTCAGAAGTGACCATTCATCCATTCAAATATATTTACCTTTAAACTAACTGACCACAAGGCACTGCTCACTTCCGACCACTTGTTATCGCGTTACTTCCTCCCTTTAATTAGTTCAATTCTTCTGTTTGCTTTCTTGTCACCCCATTCATTGGTTTCACTTGTATTTGTCCGTCCTCGATTCCTTTGGCTTCCGTAGATCAGTCCCTTGATCAAAACCTATAGTCATCACTAGTAGAATGCTTAACCAAAGTTGTGCTTTGCATCTTCAAATATTCATTGCACTTTTGTGTCGAGTTTTTTCTGCTTTGTCCATAGACTCTAAGTACTAAACTTGTCAGATAGTTTTAAATCTGCTGCACTCGATACAGAATTGTATCTTTTCATCTGTTGCATTACTTAATGGAGCTTCACTGATGTTTTGAATTGAAGCTGTGCCATTGCACGTGCAATTTGCGCAGCACTTGTCAAGAAGTAACATATCTCTCTCGGATCACCGAGCGAGTGACATATTGACATATCACACTCACAAACGTCAGAGCAGCCAAGTCCCACTTATCATCCGGCGACATTGCATTTAGTCATACATTGAAACTCGTGTTTGCCATCTACTTGTTTGAACACTTTGCTCGTGTTCTACTAATAAAGTTATCCAATTTGAACTGCTTCTCCTGTTTGTCTCTGTATTGCATTATTGACACTGGTTCGTTCATTATTGACTCTAATGTCGCGATGCTACTTGCACTTTTTCCATTGTCACACAAAGTTTGAAATTGGCACTGTGATTGACAGTGTCAATCGACTGTGACAAATGGTAGTGGAATGTGACGACCGCCAGGTGAGTGTAAAGGTGCCAATCAATCATTGACTAATTTGAGCAGATTCCAAGTCATTGGCAATTGTCTTGTGGCCATTAGACTGAACTAGTTTGTCTTTCAATGACCTTTCTCGCATTGACCGTTGCTTCAACGCAACATGTTCCATTTGTGAGCCTCTCTCGAAACATTGTTGGTCATTTGAGAGCGACATTTCCTAGCTAATAGCCGGCTATTATCTGTTTAATTTAACAAGAATTAAAATTCCACTGACACAAGTAGCCAATGGGCTTATGTGGAATCTTGTTGCTTCTGAGAAATGTCTAATTTCGTCTTTTCCACATAAATAAGCATTGGTCCAAAGGCGCCCTAAACTGTGTCATCAGTTACTTAGTGGAAGTAATGCCTAAGCTGATTTGTGTAATTGTTTTTGTCAGATGATAGCAATCAATTCAGCCAAATTACAGAAAGCACCGCGATTCTTATCTTATACTACGTCTAAATTGACCACTCGGCGATGGTCTGACTGACAATATGGCCATTCTGGCAGTGTGGTGCAAATGGTCCAATTGCCATTGCGACACATTAAATCGACAATTACAGTGCTGTGTAGAACAACACAAAAGTGAGTGAATTAATTACGACACGTTACGAACACGTCGAGACATTTGATTGGATTTGTGCACAAATTAAGTTAACGACAAATTGAGCGTGATCTAATCGTTCCCAAATCAGTGGACACTTTACCGAAAAACCGAGTCAGTGACAGCCACAGTGGTCCGAGTCAATTGTCACAAATTAATTTGGATTGACATTTCCCCGAACGACAGTAGGCCAAAGAGTTGACTGAGAACTGGTTTTGTTTGCTCAATCGAAAGCAACAGTAGCAGGAACAATTACTCAGTGAGTGTTATGGCCGAAATGTGTTTCGTTGTTCGTGTCAGAGGCTATGTCAACTCAACCAGTGCCACTCGCAACGAGTTTCTCTTCGAACGCCATTCGATTGGCTAGTCGAAGTGACCTGAAATTGAAAGGAGAGAGTTGCTTTATTGCCACTTGGGTGACATAACGTTAGTCAATTGGCCAATCTAGATCACTGCAATAGCTCACTAGCGGCACTGAATTCACTCACTCAGGCAGCATCGGGCCGTCTTTTTCACCACTGCACCGCATGCCCTCAGTCAAAGTTGTCTTGTGTTCGATTGCCCTGCAGTGCGCCAATTGCTGCCTTGGCCTACACCTTCACATTGCTCGTGTTCGTGATTAGTGTTTGGCATTGGAAAGAATCGTAAGTGATTGGTCACTTGGTACGAGTCTGGTGACGGTCTGGCCACAATGAGTTGCACCAGCTACGTTTGTCAAGTTGTCGACTGAACTGCACTGAACAAAGAATAATGTGCGCTGCTAGGCCACAAGCAGCAATCGATTTGACGACTTGATCGGACCGAGTGTCGGTGTAATTGAATTTGTCAACACGTCTGCCATGGTGGTGATATGATGTGCCCTCTGCACCGATCCGTCTAATCAGTAGAACAAGCAATCTGTGGCTATTTACTTTGCTTGAACCGGCGTCACTTGCTCCAATCGACTTCCTAATTAATATTCGAAGACATTCTCCACAGCAACCGTGACTCATTGGCCAAATCTAGCCCATTGCATCATTATGCAGCTAGTCTTCTCCACTGCCATTCTTCTGTGCTCACTACTGCCAATCCATTCGCATCGAATAGGTAATGCAAGTGTTCCATTGAGTTGTACTCGACTCGATTAGAGTGTTTCCCTTGTCATGATCAAAGATGACTTATTGTGACAACCATCGTTAATGCACAGGAGTGAGTCTTTCTCGACATGTCTGCAGAATTGAAACAAAGTAAACATCTCTGTAAAACATTGAAAGGAATGTGCTCGTTATGTTTAGTTGGGCAAACTCATTAGCTAGTTTCACGTAATGACCATTGTGTGTGGCAATGCACATATACGATATATCCATAGCTAATTAGACTAATCGTGCCTATGAGCTCAATGAACAACGTTCCATTGACAAGTGCTTTTCAAAGTGCCATTAAACCAACTAAAAATAGTCAATTTAGCGTGTTTGCCATTCGGTAATAGGCTTACAATGTTTTGTGCTTATCAGTGCGGTCTTATCTGTCGGGCTGCACGCTTTGAGATATCACCAGTGAAACTAATCTGACCTTTTGTCACTGCTGCAGCACACCACTTGGGTCGATCGAGTGAAACAACCTTTCTTTCTCGTGATGACTTCAATCGAGCTCAAAGTATGAATTTTACCGAAGCGGAGTCAGCTCCAGTACCAGTACCTCTTAATGATCCAGAGGGGGAACCTATCTACTATGAAGGTGACATGATGATTCAAGAAAGCGACGAAACCAAGGTAATATAGATACGTTAAAAGTTAACTTTCTAAGCTATCGCTCAGGTAGCAATGTATACAGCGAAAAGATGGCCGGACGGTCGAATTCCGTACATAATGGAGAACAATTTTGGTCCTGAGGAAAGAGCAGCAATTGCCAGAGGCATCATGATTCTACAAGAACGAACTTGCATTCGATTTGTGCCGAAGAAGGCTCGTGACGAGGACTATGTGTTGATGAAACGAGGTCCAGGCTGTGCTGCCCATGTCGGTCGCATTGGTGGTCAACAGTGGGTCATTCTGGGGGACGGTTGTTACGGCATTGAGACGGTTACTCATGAGTTGATGCATTCTGTGGGCTTCATACACGAACAGTCCAGACCCGACCGTGACGAACACGTCGAAATTGTTTGGGATAATATTAAGTCTTGTATGTCTACTTTATTTTGCTTATGCTTATTATGCTAATGCAATTTTTTGGGTTGATTTAGCTGCTAAAAGGAATTTCAAGAAGCATGAATTCGATTACCTGGCTGACCACGGCTTCCCTTACGACCTTATGTCTGTGATGCATTACCGTCAGTATGCATTCTCAAAGAATCGCAAGCCTACCATTTTACCAAAGCGACCAGTGCCTTATTTGCGATGTCGTGGTATTGATTGTCCTTCTGAGCTTGACATCAAGAAGATCAATTTTCTGTACAAATGTCACAAAAAGAGCGATTACGATGAAGATAAAAACTTTGACAGTTTCAATGACAAAGAACTGGACAACGAAGTGACTGTGGACGAAATTCTGGTTGGTGGAAAAGGTGAGGATGGACTTGAGGAGCACTTCAACCCAGATGCTGAGGTAGACCACGAGCCGTGCTTGGACGAGGACTGTATGCGTTCATACAAGCAAACCAAAGCGGTGCATTATCGCCCACAGGGCACATTTGCATACAGCCATGGCAATCCTCGCTCACATCTAATGCGCAAATTGATTTTCGCTGGCAAAGGTAAGTCTGCCCAAATGATGGCTCGACGTCCCCACGTTGCCCACATACACCCACCACTCATATCGCCATTTCTCGACCTCTACTAACTTGGCCCTTACTTGAAGCATTCTCATTGAGTAGACTTTTCTCATTACACTAGACATTTTAATTTATTTAATTCTTCATTCACTCTTCGATTTGATGCGTGTAAATAAAATTGGACCCATTCAAAAGTTGGTCAATCTCAACAGCACAAAATTTAAACGAACTTTATACAATGCCTGTCTTGTTTGTTTAAATTGTGATAATACTGTGTACAAGTAAACGTCTAATCTGCTTAGTCAACATAGTACTGACTGTTCATTTGACCAATTTAGCTTCAATTATAATTATATATTATAGTCTTTACAGAGTTGTGATCCTTGATCAGCAATCATTTGTTCAGATAGTCTTCTATTGAAAATTTCTCTCTGTTCATTCCTCCTGGGAAAGGGTATGGGCTTGCAAAGTTCTACTCCTTGATGTCATCGATATTTGCACATTAATCAGTCGGGATCAATCGACGTGTTTGGCTCAATTCTCTATTACGGTAAGTCAATTTGACACTTTGATTTCGGTTCGATTGTGTCACTTTGTACGCTCGAAATTGTGTCTTATGCTAATTTCAGGATTAGATCTGACTCGGTGTTGAGGCACGCAACAATAATAAATATTGATTACCAAGCACAGAGTTGTGTTGACTTTAATTAAACTGCCTTTTTGGTTTTTTCATTTGTACTGGCAGACCAATTTGGACGGATAAACGACGATGTCGCACTGCTTGGTTTGGTTCGTCCTCACAGTGATTATTTTGGCTAGGCCGAAAGGAATCTAGTTGTGACATTTATGGCAATCGTGTCTCAATCGAGCACTACCAAAGTTACCTCACTGCAATGGTAATTGGCACTCCATTGCAACGAGCCTGTCATTATAATGCACTCTGCCAAGAACTAAGGTAATTGACAAGCCATTTATTAATTGAAAAGTGAACCTTCCTTAAATTGCGAAAGGTTGCTTTAGTTGTTGCTCAATCGGTGGTGTATTGATTGGCTTTGCACTTGAACATTGCACTCCAACAAACCGTCGACAGTATTGCACCTCGTTCGCGTGAGATTGTTTAACGCATGCAAACATTGCCTTATGTCCGATCAGCTCCACTGCTCGCAACCTAGTTGACTCCACTAGCACAGTTCGATGCTTTACATCTGCCAATCTCAATATAACCGAGTGTCCAATGAAAGGCAAGCCAGGCCAAATTCAATAAAGATTGAAATAAAAGTTTTTGCTTGGCGACTTGCATTGCCAATTTCAATATCGAAATCGAATGCCATCTTCATCTCGACCTTGCTCTTTTACTTCAGTGCCAGTTTACAATGCACTGTTGTGCACTTCGCCTAGTACTGTCAAGTGGCTTGCAGATCTACCAGTGAGGATCTATGCTCAGTTGCATCAGTGAATCGCTCCTCGCAGGCCAACCATTGCTCAGTCAGTCTTTGCCGACATGCAAGATTATTTTGAATATTTTATAACCAATTGGATTGGTCTGTTTGATTGTGCTGTGAGTTTATCCCACATCAATGGACTGAAAACCATTGTGCTCGAAATATGATTATAATACAATAATCCTGTCTGTTTAAATTAGTCTAAATGTTTCACTGACTAATGCCAATATAGCCGGATTGGGCCACTTGGCTAATGCCAAATCATTGTTTCATTGATTGGCAAATTGTCTTGCTTGTATGCATTACGACTTGAACTTTTCAGTTTTGTGTCTCAACACCATAAATGTCATTGCACAATAATTAGAAATGAGCTTTGACAAATCGAATATACGCCTGTTAATTGATATATTGTTTGTGGTATGTAATTAATGTTTGTTTGATTGAAAAAGTTTTTATATTTAAAATCTGTTCTTAAATGCATGGCTAATGTTGGTTGGCCATGCTCGATACTACCAAATACTTTTATTGCCATCAATGTATTATTATTGTTCGATTATTGCTTTCCATGGTGCGCACCTTGATTTAACCGACCCTAAACTTTATGTTATTTTGCCAATTTTGCTTTACGTATTTCACATACTTTATTATCAGCGAAACAAAACATCTGTCGTTGGTTATCCCCAAACAAGACAATGATTTCATAATAACTTGTTCAACGCTATTCTGACGACAGCGAGTCGCTGTTCATTGCCTATTAATTGTCTATATCGATTCAAATGATCGTTAAATGAATGCCTTTGACAGCCAACTGGATTACAATGTTTTAATTAAAGGTTGAAATTTTAATTAAATTTCTCCATTGACATCGAAAAGTTGATTTTCGAATAATCCGGCCGAGTGGCAACTAAATCCGACTTTAATGAACATTGCCTCTCCATGTGGATCAATGGAAGTGCTATCTCATAGCGAGCTCTAATTCACTTCTCCACAAACAGATAAGAAGCAAACGAATCGTCAAGCCAGACAAGTCTCTATCAGGCCATAAAGGCCAACTGGCAACAAATGAGAGTACCAAACTAAATTGCTTCCAATGGGCCTTTGTTTGGTTGCTAGGCTAGCTTTCACTTGACTCAGTTGGTGTGCGATGACCTGACTTGCTTGGCATGGGCTTTCCTGCCAGGCTTTCCCTCACAAAAGAATGCACTGCAGTCTGAAGGGCACAGCGACCAGCGTGAAGAGCAACTTGGCACGAGCAATTGCTCAAGATTAGTAAACAAGTCACTAACGAGCCGATATTTGGTCTGTGCACCAATTCGCTCTTCTCTCAATGTTGAATATTTTAGGTATTACGTAAGGTGACCCAATGGTCTAGGTAACCAGCTTTGAGCAATAGTTTGATAGATTACTGCAAGGCCATAATAGATTTGCATCGAGAAAAGTTTCACGTTGCCCTTTCCATTATGACCGTGGTGGTCATTACATTGTTCTTGTATTGGCTTAGTCTAACGGAAACCCTCCAAAGCAAACAATAAGAACGCTGGCAATAATAAAAGTGCGGCCAACAATGGCAATAACGACTACAGTGCTTCTGAATTGACGAACGATGCAGTTACCTGGGTTGGCTAAAACGCATTTTCCGAGTTGTTTGGCCAATTCGATAGACAAAGATCTGGTGGCTGGCATTGCAGCAGTAAGGCGGAGCAACCATTTGTACTCCTTTTAATTTTGCGATGAATGAATTCAATAATGAAATTATCACAAACCAAAATATCTGTACAGCTTGCAGAATGAGTTCCACATTGGGAAGCACTTGAACGAGGGTCACCATAAATGACTATAATGTACAATCTAGAAGCAATAGAACAGTGCACAGCTCAGCTCAAATTAGTGAATTGGAGCACGCATTCATCCATGCAAACTTGAACGAGACCTACGATCAGTGATCATTATTAAGACGACAACGAAAGAAAGGCACCTGTGGTATGCAACTGAGTCGCACTCCCTGGTCTGTATGCTTTTCACGATGCTTATCTCCTGCCCCAACTTTCTATCAGATTGACTTGTGCGGAGGTCTAGTGACAGTTAATACTTTTAAAGAAGGAAAAGATATAACTTGGCAAGTGTTCTTGCTTCCTTTGAGACCGATCTGCCGAGTGAATGGCTTACTGTGATCTCTAATATCCGGGGATCGAGTATAATTACTTGCCGATGACAAGAGAGCTCAGATTGAGTCAAATTGATCAGTGCCCTGTGGAGAGCCGCTGATGGAACAAGTTGTTTAATATAATGGAAATTGCATTATGAACACAATAATGCCATTAATTGGCAATGGCCACGGCCTTGTCACTCTGTCCGCACTCATCGGTGATTATGTTTGGCAGTGCACACTGCCAATGCCAATGACAGATTTTTCAGCGCCACTCTATTGCTTAATTGAGCCTTTGATGTTCCCTGGAACACTTGATTCTAATGTGAAATCCCTTCATTGGCCTTGTGATCTATACAAGAGATGTCCCTATTAGCAGCGGTCAGGTTAGGCACATGAGCAAATAAACTACTTGGTCGGTTAGTCATTACTGCCTCACTGATTTCAAACAGATGGGACCAATTAATAAATTAATAACAAATTAATGATTCGGTATTTATCGTTTTAGGGTGTCTTTTGAAGCGAAAACAAACTGTCAAAAGCAAATCAGTTTTGCGAGTACTATTGGCGAGTGTTGAGTTTTTTCTCCTCGTTGAAAACTTTCTGTTGAGGCCAAAGGGCATTATAGTCATGTATGATATTAATGATGAGTTCACTGGGGAATTGATTGATTCGATCGACGATGGCCAAGTTATCCATTGTCGGATTTAGTTTTACAAAGTTTACATGCGGCGTTTGATTTATGAACCAAACGTGAGCGAGTCTGGGCATTTGCAGTGTTCACTTAAGGACAAGTTGTTTCATTCACAAGTGAAGTTATGGGCTTTTTCTGATTGTGGCACCTGGCTCACAGCCACAAACTGCACAGTGTTCACCGCTCGTCATCGACCATTAGTGCACCAGCGCGCTAGACTAGTCTGCTTGCAATTGCAGTTAGTCTAGGTTTGAATGGATGAAGACTAAATGGCAATCCTGGCAATAAGCAATAAGTTACCTGTGTGAATGAAATCAACCGTTGGAAGATGAGCCTAATTGAATTGGTCTTGGTACATTCTTGTACCGTCATCGGTGTTGTATTGTGATCTGGCTCGGCAATGTGTCTCCAATAGATAGTTTCTCGAATCGACTCGAGATTAGCGAATCAATTATTTATTAGGCCATTACATTTGCACGACTCGACCCTAATATAATTTGCTTAATACTGCACTCACATCTATCTATCTGTGGTGCATCCATAAATTTACATGAAACTTTCATTTCTGTGCTGTTGTGTGCTTTACTTATTTATTTACTTATGAATTTAATTTAAATTTGTCTATGTTTGTGTCAATGCATAATACTGTTTGCGCATGTCACTTTTGTTAATATTGGGCTTTGTAATTTTACCAACATCCTACTGTAAGTGCAAGTCTATCTAATTAATCTATTTAAATGTTTATTCGTATTAAAATTTTCAAATTGAAAATATCAGTTTTCTTGAAAATTCAATTTATTACATGACAGAAAATCTGATTCAGAGCCATTTGGTTTCATTTGATAATGGTTAAAGCTCAATTTGTTTGTTTATTAAAATGTTTGTTTATTTCTTATGTAAAATGAGTGTAATATGTGTGTAATGGCGGAAATCTATTCAATTTGTATTGTATATTATATGTTGTTTTGGTTTTTACCCATTCGGTTGTCAACATTATGAAACGATTGCTTGACAGAAGATTTATGTTTTCCAAACTTGATTGAAGAGGATTTTTCTATTGAGTCACCGAAAAGCAATTTGCTGCGAGGCGATATCTCATTGCACAAGTATGCAATCTGAAATGATCTCAATCGAACTAATTGTATACCTCAATGTCATCACCGATTGAATAGTTTACAAATTCTTTATTGCATTTCAATTGCTTTCTGTCGATCTATGCTGGTAGCTGGGCGAGGATCCTCGCTTGTCAGTAGTGACACTTGCTCCGAATGCAAATATGCAATTTTGGTACGGCCAATGACATTATTGATCTTTGTTTCACGTTGAATAGAAAATGAAATGCAAAATACGAGCTATTGTGATGGTCAAAGTGACTTGCGGCTGCCATTGACAGCTACCAGACAGGTCGATAAGGTACCGGGAAAATGGCGAGGTAAATGGAAAAAGCTCTCCGCTGAACTAAGTTATAATTAATGATTGCAACCTAGCTGACTGATGGATCTTGCGATGGGCGACACAAGTGCAATTGCCTGATGGCATCATCATGCCTGCCAATGGATCAATGGGTCAGTGACAATTGTCAGTGCCGCTGACAGAAAATGCTCCATTCGTGTTGCACTCTTTCCATCTTGTTCACCGAATCGATATGGTGTGGCCAAGTGGTGTCTTCTTTGCAGTAGCATTGCACAGTTTGATTCGTACAATCGTTCACGGGTTTCCCTCTTGATGGCCTTTTAGTGCAGCTTTGACGTTCCGAAAATACAGAACCGAGTGGCACTTTGAGAAGGTCTCGCTCTGTCTGTGTTTTGGTTAACATAAACAGACACTTGAAGCAAACATTTACTACAATGATAAAGACATTTTATCCCAGCGCGGCACACAGACAGATTCGATTTTTCACACACTTATCGACAGATTGAGAGACAGCCACATGCTGCCACCAGGCTGTGTGTGTAATCACAATCTGCAAGCAAAGAATCGAGGTTGCCTTTCCGCCCGAAAATCCACCAGCAAGAGAGCTTACACGAAGCTATCAAGTCTAAAATAAAGACAAAAAACGGTTTTAATTTGCTTGCGACCAGTGAGACGTAGTCCACTTGAACACGAGCGACAGAGAATTAACCCAATTGTACAGGTTCACGGTGGTCAGTGCTATTCAGTGAAAGTGTCTCATTCGACCTGAGGCAGCCATACCGATCGGCTGGCTGGCTTATCGACTGATGATCGGTTTGATCGCACTTGCTGTCACCACTCGGCTCATGTTTTAATTGTTTTCTATGCGTTTCACTAGACTTGCTACTTTGAATGGCTTCCACCGAGTCTGTTCATAAATATCAATTTCTCTCATTGCCGTTGAATTGGAGTAGTGCGCAGATTCGCGCTAAAGTGGCGCCCAACTTTGCCTGGTCTTGCTGTACATAGTTGGCTGTCTTCTTAGTCGGCAAGCGGGCGCCTCAATTTATGCACGCCGGCAATTGGAATCGGTCGGTGTGAAGAAGAGCACTGGTGGTGTGGTGCATCTTGGCTGTTGCTTTCCCAACCTCCGCGGTAGATTCAGCATCACAAGAATGCTCACATGTGACATGTGTGTCGATCTGTCAGTCAGCTGTCTGCTTTCCACTCGATTCGACCAGGGTAGTGCAACATTGTATTGGCATCACTTCTCGTCCCATTCGACTGTGCCTGTGCCTCGCCGGCTGTTCTCAACACTAATTACCCAGTGACTCAATGACTTACTGACACTTGGGAACTTGTGCAGTCTATCTGTCTTGCCAGACACGAGATGCCATTCGACCAATTGCTCGGCTCGGTGATTAATGCAAGCAGTGATCCTACAAATCGCATTTTTTCATTCTGCCCGACCGAACTTAACTTGGACTGAGTGCTATTCATTCATGGACTATTTAATTTGCATTGCTGTCTCAATTGGAATTACTTCACTTGTAAACATCACTTTGAACCGTAAAAGTCGAGTCATTGAGTAAAACCAGTCTCAATATTGAATGTAGTGCCAGTTTTGTGATCTTGATCATTGCAGCATCGTCATCTCTCCAAATGTCGCCACATTGAATTCGACTTGACCGTCAACGCAATTTGCCGTTTGATTTGATTTGCTGGCCTTTTGATCATTTTGCTTGTAATTTGCAGTAAGCAAGCAAATAGTCTCAAATTTTAATGTAATCTTCGTTTATTCAGCCGAGCACTTTGTACAATTTATTTATTGCACTTGTACAATGGCGATTCGGTGCCTGGACTGTTTCAAACAAAAGTCACCATCTATTAGTGCCGAGTGTGTTCTCCCTTTCTCCATCTGTACTCTTAATTTCGCTTTTGCCCAAATCTGAACGTTGAATTCGGCATGGACAATCTAATTACATCGACTTGGCCCTTGTGGCACAGTGCAAGTGCAATTTTTGTTCTTTTCGCGACAACTTGGCCGGCACTTTGTCCCAATTCGGACAATAATTGATTCATTATCGAGCTTTGGCAGCTTTAAATTTAATTCGATTACTTCAATGGCGATCAACTTGAAGTACATCATTTGCCGCTTTTCTCCACTTCAGTGTTTTGTGAACTTATTATCAAGTAACTTTTCAGTTTCATCGGAAGCCTTATCGGCCACTGATTCTACGGTGCTCTAGTGCTGTCTAAGTGGCCATAATTGATTACCCAACTGAGTCAATTGCCAGACTGTCACTGGGCACTATTTGAATATCTGCACGCAACAAGCGCAAACAAGGAGCGCAATGCAGCAGTTAATTAATTAATTATCTGTGTGGTGTGGCACAAATGCCAGTCACTGTCGGTGTGTGTTGACAAGGTGACACCTCGACACGATGGCACCACTGTCAGTGCACACACACCGCCGATGACAGCACCCATCCAGTCACTGTTCTTCTGGCCAGTCAAATGAGTGCTCCATTTGGACCCTAATTAGCACTATTAGCGACAATCTTGATCGAATTAGGCAATGGCGCACCCTTCCTTGTCCATTGCATCGTTGGTCGAGTGACTCGAGTCGCTATTTAATTACCGTGATGTTTGTGGCCTCAGTCCAATGGACAATTTGACGCAATTACTGGTGAGCAGCATCCAAAGTGACATTCGACCAGTGCACACTGTGCGTCTCATTAAAGACATGTAACTGTGCAACAAATCCTCTTGTGTTGCCAATGATCATATTGATCAGTGCGCAACCAAGCGAAAAAGTCGAGGACCCTTCTCAGCCCATCAAGTCAGGCAAGCAAATAATGCCATGCAGACTCAAGCGAGATGAGATGCTGCTGATCTTTGAAGCGAGTTCGCTGAGCGCAACTAATTAACAAACTAATCACTCGTTCGGTGCTGTTCTCGTTATAATTACAATTATTTGTCCTTCTTATTACAAATGGCACCAATTTGCAATTCAATGTTTCCTATAGTGATGTGTTAGTGTGAAGTCTGCCTGCAAGCCTAATTCCGTTGTTGATCTAGTCCACAAGCCTAGACGTGCTAATCTCAAACAGCAAACGAGCGTCTGGACCCATGCCATCAAAGGGGCCAATGTCAGCAATGAGAGCAACCCGTGCACAGATCGGCGCTGTACCGTACCAAATCTCTTTTCCTCGCACCGTTACCCGATTGTCAGAAAGCAACTCAAATTGGATTCGAGCCATTGCAATGTGAGTATTGTCAGTACCACTGATTGCCACTGCCGATTAGGCCTGTTTGGTGACAATTCAATTATCACTCACTGGTCAGGCAGTCACTGGCAGCTGCCCCCCTTGGCATACGGTCTCAACTGTAATCGGACTTGTCTCGAGTCTCTCCGCCAAAGTGCCAGACAAACAATTAATAATAAACAAATAGGTTAATAATTAATGTCCGTCCCAATGCTAATGACTCGCAATAGTAGCATGGTGGCACAATGGATCACCTCTCATGATCTGGCCAGCAAATTTGCTCACAAGTGTCTTCCTTGTCAGTTAGTGCATCTCGATCAATAGGTTTATTCTTTTGGATCATTGACAGATGCCTGCTGCACTCGTATTTGAACCAACAATACTCGTGACATTAAGCGAAGCTATTTCCGATCGACGTAATTATTAATAATAATAACCACTGCAGTGGCCTAATTGTTTGGTCGTCAGTGCTGTTTGTTTAGGTCGTAATGTGATCATCTATAATACATGCCATATTATACATAATGCATAGTGCGTTATCTATTATACATTGTGGTGTACGTTATATATTCGCAGACTGTCACTGCATGTTCATGTAAACTAATCGCGATCGATGGTTGCTCGGTGGACTCGGTGTCTCGTGGCCAAAATGACCACCAACAGTGTTCGAGTGCATTATTCGACTTATTTGGCTCGCCATAATTACAGACATCGAGTAGAGACAATTGCAAATAAAGCCAATTTGGCCAATTGCTTCCATGCAAATGACTTGTTTGTTCGCCATCTCTGGCCAAGTGATGCCACACAAATGCGACTCTTCTATCCTGTTCTATGTTGAGCCGTGCGAGCACAATGACAAAACAAGTGGCGCCTTAAATCATTCCTCCTCTTTTTTCCTTCTTCGTCATTCCTCCAAGTAGAATTGCACTTTCTCAACATTTCAAATGGCAAATAATAAAAAGTTCATTAAAATTTTAATAATCGCTTCCCATGTGAAAAACACAAAGTTGAGTTGAATTCTATTTTATATTATAAAACCAGGCAAAGTTTAATTTTAGTCGCCCGACGGAATGTTTTGCATGTTTACGGAATACATTTTTCTAATATTTAGTGCAACCTAGGTTGCCACTAGCCTGGTGAGACACTAATGTAGCATTATGATGCTAGTGAAGGCGAATTAGCCATTGACTCGTCATTTCGTCACTCACAACCAGCAGTGAGACCAAGTGCACACTTCCACTGAAGTATTCTAATCATGCTGCAAGTTGCAAAATTAAAAGTTTCCCTGTAGACACACATTGTTTGATCAAAGTGCAAATCAAAACAGTCCACACTGCTCAGCTTACTCAATGGTTTTAGTGCAAATCTATTTGAGTGCCTTTGTAGGCAATTCATCACTATCAATAGACAATGTTTGTACTGTTGCATTGATGAATGCTACCGACACAATGCCAGTGCTTCATTTACACTACCAACTGTGCTAATTCCAACAAAGTGGCCTAACTCTCACACTCTCTTGTTTTATCCCTCACACCAAACAACTCGACCTTAAGCTTAAGTCCAAATGGACGCTCGATGCTCGACCAGATCTGTCGTGTTTGTGTAAAGGTCATTGAAAGATTACTCCAACTGATCAAATTCTTCTAGCCTAGTGGGGCCACATTTGCATCATCGAAGTGCACTGATTTATTTGCGGCGATCATTTAGATCAGAAAGGAGAACAAAATGTTTGCACTCACTACCGCACTACCACACAAGCACTTCTAAGGCCTAGAGAGGGAGAGAGGGAGAGAGTGTCTGTGTGACCTGTACAGCGGCACGGTGCACTTTCAATTGGAAACAAATTGAATTGTAAATTGCAAATTCGCCTCCTGCAACAACAATGCCGATGACCACACAAAAAGCGTAAACAGACGGCAATTTGGCAGATAATAAAATATTAATTCGTTAACGAGACTAAGGGAAGCGATTCTAACACTCGAAGCAGCAAACAATGTACCGCCATTACACGCCTCCATGGCTGCATTCGATCTGGCCTCTGTTTGCCTCCTTGTTAGCTTTCCATTGGATTGTGATTTTAATTTGGCGTCCTCATTGAAATGCAATCTCGGAGCGTTGGTGTCTCGTCATGGCGCATTCGAATGGCATAATTAGTCCATTTGGCCGCACTCACCGCTAATCACAATGTTTCCTCTCCAAATGGTGTCTTGTTATCATCAAAACTCTCCTTGTCATGTTCGCACCGGAAAGTGCTCGATTTGCGATGTAATTCAAATCGAGCCAATCTTTTCCAATACTTTCACACGAATTTATTTACCCAGACACGCAGTCGATTATGTGGCAAATAATTAGACATCAATTGCAAACTTGGCCAAAAAGGTAAATGTCAAATGCAGTCCTCACTCGATTATTGTCCAAATTGCATTCGGCAAGTTCTTAGCTCAGAGCAAAACAAGTCAGCGTTCAATGGTTCTCTGCCGATAGTGTGACTGGCTTTCTTTAAAATTAATTTGCTCTCACAAATTGTTCTCTCCACTTTCACCATTTATTCAATATGAGTTCGCCAATTGGTGACTTTGGCACATGAAATATTAAATTGCAAACCGAGCAGATTGCAATAAGCTCTAAATTATAAATCAAACTTTCTTTCTCATTTCAATGGCGCACCTTTGCTAAGCATTGCCGATTCGTGCCTTGGTGTGTCGGACAACGCTTTGCTGCAATTGGCGAAGTGGTCACTCAGTTAAGAACGCCATTTCTCACATTGCGCTGGCAAAATGAATCAATCTGAGTTGCCAGGTTGGATGATTGGATTTAATCTCAATTGGCGCGCTTTGGCGTAGACTGGCCAATTATGAGTGAATCGAACTGAGCTCTGTCTCTATGGCATGCGCTTGTCAAAAGCAATTGTTCTTTGGCTCTGACCGGAGTGAGGCTGTTGTATTAATTGAGTGTTCTTCGGTGCATTATTAGCTGGAAGACTTTAAATGTTTGTTCAAATGTGATAGTTTGCTATTTAAATAAACACAACGTACAGACAGGCAGACAGCCACTCGGTGCACTGCACCAGTCGTGAGTTATTTCCTCTGAGTGTCTCTCGATACTAACTGCTACTAGACACGCTACTTAGTGTCAGGTCCTGCTCGGTAATACTCTGTGCTATTCAGTAGCCATGGCAAAGACAGTACACTGTGCGGAGGGCTTGCCAGGACTCGGCCAACGGACAAATGTCGTCTAGGTTGCCGTTGCATTCAATGTCCTATTGACAGAACAACTGTACTTCATGTTTGTCGACAGTGCAATAATGTAGCCAATTTGATTGTCGGCCGAATGGCATTTTAATTTAATTTGTGTCAATTTAATTAAGTCCATTCATTAGCTGCACACCTTTTCAATGGTTTTCGGTGACAAAATTGCAATCGAAAGCTAAGCAAAGCAATTCACTAGTCAATTCAATTCTATTACAATTCATTGATTACATTGGCCAATGAGGAGGATGGCCACTGGCAGATCAAAAATGAGCAATCGAAGTGGCCCACTAAATATCGATGATCTCAGCAGCAAGTATGCGTCATTAGCGTTATCGGTTATCGATTGGCACGGTAGATTACGTGTGCCCACGATACACTTCGTCAGTTACCTTTGTTGTGGTTATAAGTTGGAAGTTATAACTAAAAGCATTGCAGGCAAGTTTGCCTTTGCCTGATGGCTCACTTCACTGGCACGCTATTAATAGTGTACAATGTAGAATTCTATTAATAGGCATACTGTTCTGGCAATGACTGCTCGATTGGTCTGATTGGTTGCTTCAACGAATATTCGTTGAACCAACATTGGCGAAAGAACGCTTGTCACACCAAAGTGCAGTGCAATTAGCGAGAAGGAACCTCTGGCGAGGAATGGTCGATGGTGGGATTACTTAATTGACTGACATACGAGCATAAACACCGAGTGGTCTGTTTGCCGTGCCTGTCAGTAACTAAGGCAATCGCTTTTGCTTGTCACATAATGCTTTGCAACACGATGCACTGGAGGCTTTAAATTATGATTATGCCAATGGTTGCATACAGTGCTTTCATTTTCACATACATGAATACACATGGCTACAGACACTGAGTATCAACAGGAGGAACACTCCTTTCACCCAATTTATTGCAATCGGTACTTTGTTTATGATCTTAACGACGTTTTCATTTTATCTTGTAGATGACCATAAATGAGATTTCCAATTGTCTCGATCTAATGTCTCGAGCCACGAAGGACAGAATCGAACTGAGCAAAGATGTGTCAACACCCTCAAATCAGTTGCCATCAATTGTGATATCAACTACAACTGGTAGAGCGAGTCACAATGCGACCGTGACCGTCGTGGACAAGTTTGTTGTCCACAAGTCACTTGGTGCCTGCACGGTGCACAATCAGAGTGCATCAAATTCTACAACAGCAATAAACGAGGACTTTTATCAGCAAGAAGAAAACAGCGCAGCGGAGTCACTCACCAAAATGGAGAACCAAACTAAGAGCCGAGTTCAGTCAGATGGACAGTCCAACTTGCACAACTCACAACCACGAATTCCAATCTGCATCGACGTGAATCTAGACGAAAGTACAACTCAAACCGAAGCCTCTGATGAAGTGGATTTTAGAAATTTAATATCGCGACCAACGACGCTCACTTCGAACTCAACCTCTCTCAGTGCACCAAAAACCCCAGAGTTTTCTATTTCGCCAGCTGAGTCGTTGTCAAAAGCTTCTTCTTCCAACGAGCAGATGTCTTCCAATGCGTTCTTGCCCAACAAGTACACGACACCGCACTCACCATCCAGCCTGAGTGTCAATTTCTGTAAGTAGACTAATTGACTGGCGATGTTCTTGACCTTTTTTGACAGGTTATAACAACTCAAACATGGTTCTCAGTCCGTCGTTTACTTCTCTGCAAGGTAGTTTGGCTTCCTCAATTAACGATCTCACAGTAGAAGCAGAACAATTGGAAAGAGCCATTCGGCACAACGATGTGAAATTCGTCTCTAGAATGGTGGAGCTGTACTTGGGGAAAAGTGAAAAGGTGAGCCAAACTTCAAGACGATCTTCAAACCTGGATTCCAAAAGCGACCGGCCTGTTCTCAAGGCACAATTCGCATTTGACGACCAAAACAATGGAGACGTTGTCAGACGTGAATCAGGTTCCACTGAAGACCGAGAGTGTACTCTTTTCACAAACGCTCTACACATGGCTATTGAGAATAATGCTTACGATGTGACCATTCTTTTGTTAAAAAGTGGCATTGATCCTAACGATGCAGGGGTGGCGCCGTACACTATCGACTTTTGGCGTCGTTCCAGCCACACAAGTGAAGAAAGCAACGTGCACAATCAAGACCGCTTGAACACCAGTACCCTCAACTTGCACGGTCTGTCGGCCAGTCGGGAGCCTTTAATCCGAACACCTTCCATTCGGACCCCGATGCTTCTCAGTCCACAGGCTGGTCCATCATTCCTGGGCGGTAGTCATCAACCACAACTTTACTTTTCCGTCAACTCTTCTCCCAGCTCGATCAACAGTGACCTTTCAAGTGCGTGTTTACATTCCTCACCAACGAGACTCGTTCGTGTAAGGCCAGAAATGGCGCAACCTGAACGGACAGTGTACATCCGAACAGATGGCACCAGTGTCAGCTACGACGACGAGTACAACAGAGAAAGACTATTTACCCTTCCGCCAATCTTTTTGGCAGTGGCCTTAAACAATTCCGCCATAGTTCGCGAGTTGATTCACTTCGGTGCCAATGTGAACGTTACCGACGCTCACGGAGTAACGCCTTTACATCTTTGCCTGTGCCAGGAGCACATCTCCCGAGCTTGTTTGCAACTACTCGTTCAATCGGGAGCAAAAATGAAAGCAAAGAACAAACAATCGATAGCTCCATTTGAACTTGTTGATCGAGAACTGACCGAGGAAGTGCTCTACTTGCAAAAATTCATCATTGATGACTCATTCAGCCAAATGCTGCCCAGCAGGGCCAAGCACAAGCTCAACAAGAAGGAGACGATGATGTACGCTAATTACAAGAGCATTGAGCGACACTTGCTCGATGCCAGCAGCAGCAGCAGTGTCAACTTGACCACTCTTTCCGCGAAACAAATCGTCTGCAAGGAAGAAAGTGTCGATTCGTCCAGTAGTGGCCCAAATTTGGCACGATTTTTTGAACCTAAAGCGCTCAACACGCCGAGTGGTGATGCACCTAGCTACAAGAAAAAAGTGCAGATTGAATTGAACCGTCAAACAAAGCCTTCCAACAAGGATGTGCACATTTGTTTGGATGACTTCTCGGACCAAGTGCCTGTGGAGACCACGAACACAGTCGGAGGAAGCAGTAGCAAGAATGCAAACTCCATACAGGTCGCCAATAGTTCACTCTTCTTGCCGAGCACAATTTCAAACTTGATGGGCCACAAAAGAAGTTTTGCTTTCGAATCGACCAGCAATGCAAACATGAAGACAGCCAATAGCAATGTAAGTGTTTGACTCGGCTCGCGAATTTGGAATGCCATAGCGATTAGTCAATAATAATCCATTGTCACCGTTAAGGACATTTAAGCATGCTCCACAGAACTCGCTAATGAATTCACATTGCAGTCGTTTTGAGGATTATTTCGATTGCGAATGGCACCAAATAGTCAATACTGTAATGGGCTATAACTTTCAAATGAATAACTTCACTATGACCATTTTTATTTGTCAATTTTTCCGATTTAATCTTTCGAATAGTGATTTTATTCATAGCGGGAGCTGAAAAGGAACACCGTCTGTACAATTGGTGGTCATCATGCAATTGCCTTACAAATTTGGTGTTACTGTCGCCAAAGCAAGTGAATGAAGTGCTCATTCTCATGGCATTGTTGCTGTTTGCCTGTCATCGAAGGGCCTTACAACATATAAATATATAACACTATGGTGTAGAACATTCAACTTTGATGAACTAGAGCCAATAGGCCAAGTAAAGGGCACATCGCCGTGTCCTGTGGCTTAGAAGCCTGAACTTGATTGCCTTATCGGTAATCGAATGGAACACAGCTGCTGCACTTGCACTTGCTTCCACGTTTTGTCCTTCACACGCGAATCGGTTTGTTTATTGCACCCTTGCACCCGAAATGGCCTGCAAGTGCTCACTGCACTGACATAGACTTGAGAATGTTCAAAATAAACCGAGCCAATTTGATTCTAATTTGCTGTTTGAATGCAAATTCAAACGTTTTCCACTTTGCAAGCCGATAATAGATTCAGACAGGGCAATATATCAATCAGCTTACAGTGGAATCGATTGGCGGCGAAAGCGCATCATTTGTGTTGCCATTTATGATGAATTGACACTTTTCCCTGTGACTGATTCTATTCGTTCGGCATTGCTACCAGTGTGATCAAAACGATGCAATTCGGTATTCGGAACTGAATAGAACAAACTGCAGTTGGGTTCATCAGGCTCTATTCAGATGAGACTAATGTATTCCATTAACTGGTCTGTTTGTAATTTTCCTCGAATGTCCCCCTTGCGGAGTGTCGTTATATATAATAACTTATAATGTATACTGTTGGCCTGCGAAGTCCGTGATTGCATTCTGATTTAGTACACAGGTAGCCTTTACTCGACACTGAATTGATCCGATCGCTACCGAATGCCTCATAATTAGCACAATTGCCTATTGCGCCCACTTAATTCTTAATTCCTTTCTCGGAACACTTTTAGGGCTATCTGATTTAATTCATTTCCTACTGAATGGCTCATTAAATATGAAAATCAAGCACGAGAACAAACCGACTCGGTTCGTCTCAAACCATAATAAACCAATTGTGAGGCAACCTGTTTCAAAAGTTTCATTGCTATTGGTAATTATCGGCTGTTAAGTACAAGAATGAAGACAGTGGAGAATCTTTACGGAATATTTAAACTTATTTTCTTATTAATTGAGTTTCACATAATTGTCACTTTGTTTGTGAGGAGAACATATACGAGCATGATGACTGATTATTCAAATAACTTATTTGTATTGTAATTGTATTCTACTTGTGTTGTAAATGTTAACTAATTGGTACATATTATATTTCTCTAGTTATCGCAATCAACTCTTCATCTTTCTGCATCAAAGGATCACACACTAAATCGAGCTTCCACTCAGTTTGTATCGTCACCAGCTCAACAACTTTCTTCGACCATGGGTGCGAGAATATTTGGTCGAAGAAGAAGCGGCGACGAAAGTATTAAAAATCAAGCAAGAATTACTCCGAAAGGAGCCACGCTCAGTCGAACCAACACTCAAGGTAAGTTGTTTGAGAGTGTCGAATCGATTGGAGTGTCACTAGAGTGAGACTTTCCTTCCCGCTGGTGTTGTGGTGTCGTTAGGCAGCCAAATGAGTCAATAAGTGGCAATAATGTTCTCTAACAATGTTCTAATAATGGCTAATATCACAATGCACTCGCGCCTAATTGGCACTATTTATTAATATTACGTGGTGACAATTCCCTCCAATTTAGTGGCCTTTTGCAATTTCCGATTGTAAACACTACGCTTTGTTCGAATGAATCTGCCAATCGACCGAGAAAGACCACTTAATCCCGACAATTAACTGCACCTTGCAATTGTCTATTCTCTTCAATATTCGATATTGTTCTCATTGGGGTTCGATTGTGGACTGTTTTATTGGAGGTTCACCTAAAGGTTGTTATTGACTATTGACTATAATATATCTATAACATACTATTGCCACTGCGACAATCTCATATCAGTAAGTAGCAATCGATTGTCATTGATTGCAGCATTATAGCATACAATAGACAATGGCACACAATGGTCTTGCTCCATATTTGATGTGGAAAATTCTTGCTATAATTAAAATGTAAATAATCACTCTTATTGCTCTAGACATTGCAGTGGTAATTTGTTCTCAAATGATCTTAGCACCGTCATGGCAAGATTCTCTCTGACTGAGAATGAAACTTTAATTTAAACTGGTTCCTAATTTAGTTTGAATTGGCCAAACGCGTCAAGGCATTAATTTAATTAAAACTGTCTAGCCGATACGATAGGTCGCTTGGGAAGAGACATTTTGATTGAAGACTCAATTCTAATGGTTTCAAGTTGCAATTAATAATCCATGCTAGGCTAACATTGATTGCTTAACTGCCGAGTTAGGCAAGTGCAACTACTGGTAGGACAGGACAGGTCTTGTGATACCACCATGGCCACCAAGGGCCAATGACTAATCGGTCGAAAGATAAGCAATGATAACTGTCAATCGGTTTGATTCTCACCCCTCAGATGAGACGCGATTGGAGGAAAGCTTCACCAAGTGCGTGGAGAACAGTGTGAACATACTATGTGAGATGTCGCGCAACATCGAATGCATTCACCTGATCATCAGCAGTCTACAGAAACACTTGCCCGAAATAATCTCGCTGAACGAGTCACAAAACACACTTTGGCAACTGCACTCGGGTCTGGCTCGACTGTTCAACCGCTCTCTGCAGGTAAATAGCGTCAATGCATTATTTATGTGATGCGTTCAATCTATTTATTGTACGATTTAATTAAAGAAACCTTTTCCTCTCTTGTAGGCGATTGTGGACAACTTTGTGCTGTCTCGAGACAAAATTACTCACGACTCGAGCGCTGAGCAGAATGCGGAATGCAAGACTGAGCCAGAGCAGATGTGTAAAGATAGTGCCACCAAGTCAGTGCTTTTGCTCAAGCAGGAGATGTCCACTCAGCTTTGTGGCCTTCTCGTCTGTGCCCTGCAGTGCCTGAAAGGCGGCCAGACCTTTCAGTACAGCTCCTTGTTAATTGTTAATCTCATTATTGATTCTTTTACTCGCTTCGAGTCCTGCTCAATCCCGCTTAATTTGAGCAAATTATTTGACTTTGATTCTGACCACATCAAAGACGACTCTGCCGAGGCAAGCAAGTCACTGGTCAATGAGAAAAGCGATAAACACTCATCTGCCATGTCTGCTGCTGCCAACATTGGCAAACACTTTCGCAATTTGCGAATAAACGAATCGTTCAATTTTAAGCAAAATTTTGCCAACAGAGAAGAAAAAGTAAGGCAACTCAATGTGGATGGAAAGCACAAAGCAAACGAACAGACTACTCCAAAGAAAACGTAGGTATTACTTTGGATAATATATTGCAGTGAGTGTCACTTGTGAGACGGCCATTATTGTTGCGCTTTGCAGGTCTGACCAGAATAGATTGATTTCCTGGATGAAGCAAGTGCATATCTCGCCTAAGCTCAACCAACACAGACAACTAAACATGATCAACGAACTGATTCTGAACAGCAGTGGCAAGCCATTGTCCGACGATTCCGCCGTCAGCTCAGTCGGTGTCGAGTGCAAGGAGAGCGCCCACCAGGATGGCTCACCCCGTGAGATGAAAAATGCCATTTCGATCTTTATCCAGGAAGGATTAGACCTCATTCTAAACGTGCTCAACAACGCGATCACTTTGCACAAGCGTGTTTCTGGCTCGAAACACTCTTGCACACCAAGCAAAAGGTACATTGCCTGCTCCCTCCATTTCCGAAGGACACAAATTGCTTCTTTACAAGCAGTGATTAATTCGTGCCTTTGCTATTATTCTTACCTGCCTTTATTCTTTGTGGCTTGCTTTTGTTGCAATACAGTCTGTTTGGTTAGTGTGCAGATGTGCCTCTCGGACGAGTAATGGTAATTGGTTGCCTTGATCATTGATCCACTTGGTCGCGTGTCCTAATTCAATAACTAGCAGTGACGTGCCCGTGCCCAATCGAACATTGGAGCTAGCATTTCATTTGGGGTCAGCAGAAGCAGCAATGGTCTTATGTTAATTGTTGGTCTCAAGTTAAGAGCCAACTTGCCACACTTGAACTCTACTCCGGCATTGGACGGGGCTAATGTTTGTAGTTCGTCTTGAACAAACAGCACGAAGGCAATTAGATTAGTGACTGTCTAGGTGAAGTATCGATTGTGGATTATACGTCATTCATTGTGTTGTACTGCTACTGTGGCCCCATTGACAGTCATGACCCATAGTGAATAGACACATATTTCATATCTCAAGACAAGCGCGCTCTGACCAATCGATGTGACATTTACTTGCATTTTGCCATTCACGGCTGCCACTATTGCGAAGCCAATTTGGCCGACTTAATAAATCAATGCAGTGAAACAGTACACTTGGAAATGGACTTTTGGGCTTTCCTACCTGCAAGTGTATGCCAACTTGTCGTACCCTGCTCCTTTTGATGTTTGTTTAATTTGAATGGAATAACATTAGTAGAGAATATAAATGAACACGAGCGTGGATAATATTTTCAATAAACATAACAACAACTGACCGAAAAGTTTCATTCTGCCTCGGACCGATCGGAACTGAGTTGTCCGTGTGGCTAATGTGGCCCGGCACGCTTTCCTCGTTGGATCATTTCTTAGTGCCGGTGCTCGATGGCAGTAATAGCTCTATTTGGACTGGATTCGAATTACATTGCCTCCAATCAGAGTAGTGCCATTAGACATAACAAATAAATTAGATGGTCACTCGGTCGTGTTGGTGGAAACATTCGAAAATATGAGAAATGTTTGCATTGCTTCTGTTCGTGCTCAGACCAGTGCCAGCCTAATG
The DNA here is from genome assembly GCA_023373905.1 of Rhizoglyphus robini. NCBI lineage: Eukaryota > Metazoa > Arthropoda > Arachnida > Sarcoptiformes > Acaridae > Rhizoglyphus > Rhizoglyphus robini. The sequence goes on along the minus strand of JAKIJQ010000007.1, from coordinate 2,285,093 downwards.
GCTGCTTGTGCTCGTTTGCTTGCTCTAAACGTGATATAATTAAGACATCGCTTTCCTGTGACAATTTGCTTATATCTTCCGAGTGCACTCGATCCGGCACATGCACATGGATCTGGCTACGAATTTAAAGCAAACACAGCATACACACATACACAGCGTTCATTGGCGCCATCGGTCCATTGGCGAACTTGTCATTTGGTCGTCAGTCTACATTGAGAGTAGGTTATTATCTACGGGAAGCGATATCGATTGTGTCTTGTCGACTCGTTGCTATTCGACTATTGCAAATGTTCTTTGTGGTGTTGTTGAATGTGATCGGTTGATCACTTCTCCATTGCCTAATGACTCTAATAAGAATTGGCCAATGTTTATCAATTGATTGTAGTTGAATGCAATTTTGTATTCGATCGATCGATCGTTTCGGTTTGCATTACTGTGAAAGCGTGTCTTCCCTGAAATGAACCGCGACAGTCGGCGAGTGCATTGCTTTGGCATATCACCTTAGTTGCCTGTCACTCTGTTTTAACTGTGCCAACACTGGCCATATTCACGTTTGTGTCCATTTGCGGAGCGATGTAAATAGCAATGACCACATTGACTTAATGGCCTCCCTTCACCAAAGCCCACTTTGTGAGGTTTTCAAATGATGTTTCAACGGCGGCGAGCCAGCAAACAGTGTCTCTGTTTATGACACTGCCGAGTGAACGCTTCGATGGTCTTATCGCTTTGTCTAGTGTTTGGCTGCACTGCACTACACCCCATGCCGCACTAGTATTTTGTTATATAGTTATTGTCACTTTGACTTGATCCTTCTTTACAATGGCCAGTAAAGCCATTTACAAACGTGTAGCCGATTATTGTGTTGTGTCAAGGTCTAATTGATATTCGTCCACAGATCTCGCCAGTGCATTTACCACTGCTTGCAAATTCTCTCTGCTCGTGCCATTCTGTACGGCAGTCAATGCGAAGAAGCACAAAAGCGATTGATCAAGGAAGGTCCTCTCAAGGTGCTCATCGCCTCAATCGATTCCACCCATGATCCGGTAAGTGAGTGCTAGTGAAAGTTACTGTGTCCATTTGCAGTTGATATAAAGCAAAGTGCTGTGACCAGTTTTGCTCTGCTGACACCGTTTACAATGTCGAATGTACGACATACGTTGTACTTGCACGACACTTGGCTTTAATTACCCACAGCAGTCACAGTCGTAGATGGTGTTTCGATTAGTGTCCGTGCATATCGAAAGCTGACCAAGCTAGTGTCCGTAGTTGAGTTGGTCTCTGTTTTATATCACCTCGGCCGGCGATCATTCATATCGTCTATATCTGTTCATTCAAAGGCTGGCCAGTGGTTACGATCGCGACGAACAATGGCAATTGGAAGGGCAATACTTGTGACTGGAAGGAACAATCGAGCCATAACCTAAATATTCAAACGATCACTCGAGCTTGCCATTATTAGATTAGACTTAACTGGCTTCCGAATTCATATGCCAAGCTTGTCTCGTTACCTCCATTTTGCAATTTTATCAACTATGCCTTTACGATTTCGCCATTTATGATTTGCCATTGCCAGACGGTAAGGCAAAGTGCGAGACAAGCCAATGTATCGAAAGTAAGGCACTCCAGCGAGTGTTCCTAGATTTCTGTGCGGAATTAACCATTGCCAGGCAGGGTACACCACACACTGTACACTATTTGGCGTGATCGGCAGAATGACGAAAGCTATTAGCCAAATTTGTTGGCCCAAACAAAGTAAGTCATCAATGTTTTATTTGAATAAATCATCATTAAAGTGTCATCAAGTTATTAAGATGAGACAAATTATTAATATTTTACTATTCTCATTGCTTTCTACGCAACTCGAGTGTCCTCTCTACACTCGGTGCGGTGCCGGTGCCAGTCTATAGCCAATGCCTTATGCTGGTGCGCCCTTGCTGCAGTTTGATAATTCTAAACTAAAAAATCAAGTCAAGTATAGTCACAATTTCACCAGGATTTTCTGGGTATTTTTGACTGTACTCAGGGCAAAACGATTGTCAATTCGGTTGTTTTTATTATTATTATTATTATAATAAGCTGAATATGCTGCTTATTGACCTGGTTACTTGGCAACTTGCAACTTATAATCAGTCGATTATGGGATTCTGATGAACATACTTTGAATTCAGTGACAAACATGCGCAAACCAACAAGGCCATCAAAGATAAATTAATTTGTACGGAATTGTGTTTTTAATTTGACTGTGCAGTGAGTTTGCATAAAATTAGGATCGAAACAGCAGTGGGCAAGTCCGTATCACTGGTTGGTTCCGAATTGTCTCATTTGTATGTAATTGCACTCAATTTGGCGGCTCTCCCATTAGCATTACCGCGTCAATGTGCAGCTAATTGCTAACGAGCTTTTAATTGTACGATGGCGCATTAAATTGACATAACCCTGGTCTTATCTCTTTCGAATTCATCAACCATGCTCTGATGGGCACATGTCCGTATGCCAGTCAGTGCGCACCAGTCACTTTGAATGACTTACTCGGTGTCGATCTAGGTTAGCTTATCACCATTTCGCTGGTGCCGCATATCGCAAGCCAGACCAAATTGTTCACTGAATTGTTGCTCACTTGTCTTCTTTCCTCTCTCCCACATTATGCAGCAATTGATCTGCCTGGCACTACAAGTTATCGCCAATCTGTCCATCAACCCATCTCACCATTCGAAGTTAATAGACGCAGACTTGGCAGACTGCTTGATGCAGTTGATTCTACCCTCGGACGAATGGTTTTATACCAACCACAGTACTAAATATGCCAAATTTGTCAAACACCAGGCAGCCAGAATCATGGTCTATTTGGGACTGGAGAAGCGACTTCGCAACAAAGTCTATCTGTTCGACTTGATGGGTAACTGCATTGTTTTGTTTGAAAGGCTCACTTCCCACTGAGGGCCAATTTAGACTATTCCTTTTCTAATGTAGTGCTTGCCACTCGCACTATTCTGTCCATTTAGCACTGCTATGATTGAGCATAACTATCAAGTAGTGTACTGGCCAGGTTATGCAAGGCAGAGCTTTCCAATGCGACCACCTTATCTTAGTATGAGGGTGCCTTCTGCCTTGTCACTGGAGGGACAATGCATTAGCAGGCTGCCAGGCTGGACGTATTGATTGGCAATTAATTAGCCATTTAATAGTCGATTTACTAGTCACTTGGAAATGTCTTTGCTGTGCACTTTGCGATAACTTTGTTTTCTTGTTCAAACAGAGGATCTTGGTGTGCATTCTCCACAGAGCGAATCTGCCGAAGACAGCTACATCACACAGACTTCGGTGGCGCCTAGTGCCGTTTACTCGAGCACTTGTCCCACTCTGTTAATTGGCTCTTCGGTGGAGGCCATCATTCTGGATCTCATTAAACAGGTTGAAGTATGCCAAACTACTTAATTGTGTGCTTGTCCACTTTAAAGTTTTGCTTCCTAATTTATTTAGAAATGTTTTGGCTAAACTAGACCAAGTTATTTATCTCTGATTTTCGCTCTTGGCATAATAGGACAAGCTAATCAATGGCGAGGACAGTCTATGCATTGACCCACTCAACGACGAGACCTACTTCATGGAGGACACGAGGACTATCAAAGACCCTCCTGCCATTCAAGTGGACTTGCCTTCGGGAATCATCGGCGACCGTCGCATCACCAGCCAGCACCCGAACTGCTTTTTCTACCTGTCCACTCTCCCGATCGCCCTCCAGCCGATCATCATTCTCCGAGTCCTGCAGCACCGAATGTTCGGCTGCTTCGCATACTGGGCATGGCATTCGAACGCGGTCTCTAGAGCGAGCGTGGCGTCAGCTGGTGGCAGCTCTATTGAGTACAACCGTTCACGCGCCAGTTCCAACGCGAGCAATGCCAACTTTGAAATATCAAACGCATTTGGTCTTAAGCGCAACATCAATATTCACTGCTCAAACACGAGTCTTTCCCCGGGCCGAATCGAGGTGGAGAGACGTCCCTCGATGAAAGGTTTTTTGTACCTTTTTGACAACTTTATCGAATTTTGTTTCGTTTAGGCATGTTGGACAATCGGTTAACTTTGCAGAATTCGTTGCCACTGAGTTCAGCAAATCTGCCTAAAGGAGTGCACGTGTCGAACTCGTTGTCCACTATCGGACAGAATAATACTTCACCCTACGGGAATAAACTGCCAATTCAAGTGCCACTGCAACGTTTGTCATTGATCGAACAGCAGCTGCATCATCACATTCAAACTGTCGATTCTCCCACCGAGTCACCAACCGCATATAAGCGGTTTCATTTTTCAAGTCTTCGTCGCAATCGTCATTCACTGTCTACTGACAATACTTCTCCAACAGCTTCTGCTCGCAATAACTCTTTGGATGCAAGTGAGCGCAATGAGGCATATATTATAGCTTTTCAGCGCGAACTTCAGAACCTTCCCAAAACCGAATCTTTAAGTCCTATGTACAACTCTTCCTCACAAGCAGTGTTAACCAATTCGTTAGCGTCGATCATTCGGGAGGCATTTGAGCGCACTGGAACACCACTTAAACGTCCGCGGTCTTGTAGTGTTCCTAGAATTACTTTGGAGAATTTCTCCTCGACACTGCTGCAATTACCAGGAAATGTTGCTGAGAAAAGTCAAGCCGCCACTGGCTCTGCTAACCCGTTGATTCGAAGTGCCACTTCAGACATCTCTTGTTCGAACGCACATTCACATAATTCGGGTTTGTTTAGGCATATGCATAATTAGACGCCTTAATGCAAACTTTTGTTAACAACTAGGTCCAAGTCCATCTCTTTCTCCCATCAAATTACCTACACGAAATATGAATGAAAGTCCTATTTCGTACACAAGCACGGTTCGCTCTACCTCTCGTTCTGGTTCGAGGTCTGGCTCGGCAGGCCAAGTGGTCACTGAAATGATAATGCCCAACGTTCACAAGGCTATTCTGCGACTGTTGTTGGATTGGGTCAGCATGTGTCCCAATGACTTTCAACATGGCTCTTCTAGGCGTGAACTAATAGACTTTCTCAATCGAGTTTCTCTACTTGGAGATAACTATCGCTGGTTGATTGAAGAAATTCGACTTCAAGCTGACATAGATGTAAACAATTTGGCTTCTTTAATTGTCTCCTTATTAATTTAATTCTTTATTTCAGGACAAGGAGAATATGATCGAACAGCCATCTGGCGATAGTTTGATCAACAAGGAATACAAGACGGTGAGCAGGAATGAGTGAATTTTGCTTGATAGATTGATAGAGTTCGATTCTAAGTCAAATGATGTCGCTGGTTGACTACTGGAACGGTACCGTTCGATTGAATCCTTGAAGCGGGAAAGCGTTTATGTGTGCTATCGATTAGAGCGCATCTCCATTTTCTAATTAGCTAAAAGATGTTCTCAAAGCCATAAATGAGCGATGCACATTGCTTCTCGGTGTGTTTGCTCGGCTTATTGGCAAATGACAATCGACCATTCTTTGTGGTTGCTCATAAAGTGTAAATTACTCCGGTGGGCATCGAAAGATGTGTCATTTGTAGATAATCGAATGGTTGTTGGCAAACAATGCTACAAACCTATTAACAACTAATTTGGCACAGGCTAATGAGTGTCTATCCATTTGCCGTCTTGTTTGGCCCAGTTTAATTAAAAGCCCAGGGGTAAACAATAGCAACGTACGTTTGCCGCATTATGGACTTCTTCCGGGCTGCAATTGTTGTCGAGCCTGGACATATGTCTCGCTTATCGAACGGTTGATGGCCGACTTGAAATGATAACCGAATTTTTGGAGGCCAATGAAAAATGGCACTAGTTCGGTGATGTCAAGCAAGTAGCGATTAGAAGAATTAATGGCTCTATTAGGACACCGGCTTGTAATACAGCAGACCGAACTTGGCACACATGTGTGCACTGCACATCCAACTAATGTTCTGCAGAGAAGTGAAATGAGCCAACAGTGACAGCTGCAACACCTTTTGGTAATAACTGCTGACAAACTGAACTACCTCTCCAGTGTGATTGCAATCGATGCGATGCGACCAGATTGGCACTGGGCAAAACAAAGCCCTGACTGTCAGAGTGCGCCAGATGAACCTGCCATGGTACACACATTGCACTGTGTCATTGGTTTGCTGTAAACAATGGTGTCCTCTTGTCCCGCTGCTCCCGTGACTGTTGTGCCCGTCCACGGTGGCCATTCCCATTTACCGGCGGCACTGCCAATTAGAGCGGTCTCACCGTAATTTCACAACCGAAGCGTCACTGCTGACAGGTTTAGCACCGGTGAGTACCTTGCACGCAGCATCTCTCGATGTCATCTGTGCCTTGGCATGCCAATCGAAACGATCGAGTGGGCCACCGAGTGAATGTCGTCACGGGAGTGTTTGCAATTGACTCGAATGGTCTTTGTTTGGGGCACACTTGTCGGTTGTATGCGGAACGTGGTCCAGTGAGAGACATGAGAGATGTCGTGCCGGGCACATAATAATGCAGTTGAGTGTAGTTTGATTTGATTCACAACACAACACAACACAACACACTATATAGAATTCTGTCAGATAATTTAGCATATTATTGCCGACACTGGGTTATACATTTCCGCACAGGGTGATTCTACTAGACCCGGCAGTGCATTTGCCATTGCGCCATTAATTGTCCCCCAAGTCCCTAATGGTCTTCACTGCCCCGACCTGATGCTCCCAGCGCACCCTTGTTGGATGTGTTGGGACCGTAGAGTGTGGCTTATGGCGGAGACACCTACTTTGTGGTGTTCTCACTCTGTACATGCATAGCGTAACACTAAATTAGAATTTTGATTGGCTTGTGGCAGATCAATTCGGAGCTTGTCGGTAATTTTTTTTTCATACGACCGATGTGAGAGAGCGAACAGTGAATTGTGTTGCAGGCAAACGAGCGGCACTTAGGTGTTTGCTCTTGCCGACCTCAGCGGCCGCTTCTGCCAGATTTGATTCTCTTCTGCAGGATTGCTTGTCTGCAACTGCTTGCTTTTCTCGATCTCTTTGCACTTGTTCGTTTGCTTTGTAGCCAATCGGTTGGCTTGTTCAACTAGAGCACACTCGATCGACATGCATCACTCTTTGCGCGCGACTTGTCAAATTACCACTTAGTGATGGTGATGGCAATAAACCCACCGCTCACTGGCTTTATTACCACTTGCAATAATCTCTTCAAGTGCTTGTCTTTTGATCGGCTCACTCGGTGCCAATTAAGTGTTGGTTCGATTTGTTCATTTATCGGCTGACCACTGACCAATCAATCGGCGCTGCTTGACCGCACTCTTGGTCACTGGTTCAGCTAACTGCCATCTCCACTCGCTACTCGACTGTTCTATTGAATCGTGTGTTGACACCTTGATTTGTGTGTCTGATCTTTTGTTTGTGTTTCTTTGGCCTGTGACCAGAGCCACTGTCCCTCAATAAGAAGTGCTTCTGAATGATGTGATGTTTTGTTTGTGCAGTTGCAGAAATTAATATTGAGCGGAGAGTTGCCATGCTCGAAGGAAGAAGCGGCCACCCTGGCAGTAATTCAGCTGAGAGTTGAAGAAACCTCGCCGCAATCCAAGGAAAATGAGATTCGTCACATTGGCTCAATTCTGCCCAGCGCCTCTTTGCGTCAGAGTTCGATCATCGAGGAGAAGCTGCGTCCCATTTGTGAGGATGTGAAGGTATGTAGCCTTTCAATTATCTGTCCATCGGGCCATTAATTCTATAACGAATGAATGGACCGAGTCGTACCATGAATGCAGCTTGTTTTATCCAAGTAACCGGATATAGCCTTTGTGGAACGAGATGCGTCTCTCTGTGACTAACTTAATTGCCTTCATCACTCGGCCCGCCATTTCAGCTCGGAATGATTTCACCTCGTCACGGCCTTGTCGCCCGGCAGAACGGTCATCTAGTGCCGTTCTATGCCACTTGCCTTGATTGACGTGTCCAACGATCGGCTAGTGGGCAATCTCTAGAGCGACACTTTTGTTAGCAATGCCATTGTCGGAGTGGTCACTCATTTGGAGGCCGATGCCGCTCGGTGCACTTGTTCTCGTTCTCATTGTGCAGATCTAATTTTGAACCGACTCGTTTGCCCATGCAAGCTTTCTCGATTAATTTAGTGTATTGTTTATTCACTAGCCTGCAGCAATTTGTACCATGGCTTGTCTGCTCTCTAACCGACCGAATCGATACGGCCGATCAATGTGACAACCGATCTGCATGTCTATCCAAATAGCTACGTGTGCGGAGAACGAGTTCATTTGTGCTAATGTCTAGTTGTGCCAGTTGATTCAATTAGACATCCATTTTTTATGCTACGCAACACTTCACTTTTGAGCATAGGCAAGCAATACTGTGGCTTAGGCCTAACACTTTTCTTCTCGTTACGTTTGATGGCAAATCTAATTAGTGCTCAATTATAATTTGCAAGTCCAAATGCAGTTCCAGGCTTGAGTGCAACAGAAGCACAATGTAAGAATGGTTGTCAGTGTGCACACGACCTGCTCGGCCAATTCGTTCGACCGAGTGCATCTTGTGCACTCATCCTGCTTGTCGCCCGAGTACTGTTTGTCTGTTTGCACAATCACTGACTGTGTTGATTGTCCGAACAGGAAACATCGCCGATCGAGCCGGACACTCCTCTCCATCTTGCATCTTTAAATATGTCATCTTCATTCGACGAGTTGGAAGAGGATGAACAAGATGAACTCGAGGCCAAGGAGAAGCAATCACTGTCGGCCACTCATCATTCGGCCCGAGTACCATCGAGCCACCCAAACGAATTGAGCAGTGCTGTCACTAGTGCCCGAACAAGTAGTAGCTTTCTGCCAACATTCACCAAGAAGACAACATCTCGTCTTTGTCACTGGATGTCCTCTAACTGGGCCAGTCGTGGGGCTACCTTCTCATCGATTGATGTGCGCGAGTGTTTGCCTCCTATCTATCACAACACGAAGAACATCGTCAAAACTATCAAGGTATGTTGAGTACAGTTGGCCGTGTTTTGTGTCTGGTGTTGCACCACATCAGACGCGTTCCATTCTCAAACTTAGTTGCAGTTGGTTCCTTAGTTTGCATAAAGGGCTCAAGTGAAACAATTGCCACTAGTCGGCAGTGCAAATATTTGCCTTCACTGAATTGTGACTCATTCGCTTGGAAGCAATATTCATAAATAGCGATCGATGGCCGAGAAGCGCAAGTCTGCACAAGAATGCGCGCAATCCTGGTCTTGTGTCATCTTGGCTTGTTTTAATTTTTCTGCTTTACTTGCCAACATTTCCCAGTCGAGTCTAGTGCCTAGTGGTGAGTCCAGTTCACCACGGAGCCTGTTTTGTTTGCTTGGCGGCACCTTAGAGGAATTAATTAAAGCCTGATGGCAAGTGTTGTCACTTGTATGAATCGATTAATTAACACTAACAGTGGCATAGTGTTCTAGTGCTCTGGTAGCAATGAGCTATGTTAAATCCTCTGTTCGACACCCTTTTAGGAGCAAAAACGCAAACTGTTCCATTCGCCGATCTACGAGAGCGAACAACAGCTAAAAAAGCTATACATTCAGACATGTAAACGACTGCCTGCCTTTGGCTGTCGCATCTTCCAAGTGAAAGAACTACTGCACGGCAAGACTAACCGACGAGCCACTCGTCTGTTGGGCATCTGCTTGGAGCGGATCGTTCTACTCGACAGCAAGACGCTGCAACCTGCTAAGGTTCAGTTGACCACCAACCTGCAGCAATGGCGCACTGGAGGCGGCCGATCACACGACCGATTGGTTCTTGAGTTTCGTGGCACCAAATGGTCATTCGTCACTCCTTCCAATGGATCCCTTCGAGCGATTGGCACTGTGCTCTGGGAGATAATGCAAGACTTGGATGCATGCTTTTTGGACACTCTCATCGCCGGCGAGAGACAAGACCATTGCTTGGAAGGTTCGTTCGCTCGTTCATTCGTCCCGCGCCCTAATTAATGAGCACCTCAGCCTGACTGCACGGCCTTTGTGCCGGTGCTAATTAATCACCACTGAGCGCTCGTTGCCCACTGCACTTTCTCGATCAAATTGCATTCAATTGTGTTATTATTTACTTTGTCCTTTGTCCAAACAGACACCAAGCTGAAGGCTAACTCCATTGACTACTATGGCATGGGCAAAACAATGCACTTTCGCGAGGAACTTCAATGTCTCGAATCGTTGCTTCACTTTCCGGAGGAAGTGGCCTTTCGTCTCACCGAAGTTGAACACGAACTCTTCTATTCCATCGAACCAGTGCACTACATTAGACAAGGTAATTCAAAGCAATATCCATCATCCAATATTGGCTTGTGCTGATGTATATAACTTGATGACACTTTTATGACAAAATTATGAACTTATTTGGAACTTTAATTTTAATAGAATTATTTTATTATTTATGTTTTTCCGCAGTTACCGTTGAGCTCAATGTGCCTAGTGATCGACCTAATGTTGGCTCAAGTGAACGTCAAATTGGGCCAGAAATTAGCAGAATGGAGAGACCATGCACAGTTAAGGAGTTGATTGGCCGATTCAACGAGGTATTGCTTGAGTGATTGTGATTGTTTTGTAGTGCGATCTGATCGATACAGATGGTCATGAATTATTAATTATTGACACAAGCGAACATTTGTTGATAGGTCTCATCTTGGATCACGCACATTATCATTTCGCAACCAACACACGAAATGAGGTAATTTGCATTCCTGTCTCCCTTCTCTAATGCTGTGTCTGACAGAAAAGCAATTTTGTCTTGCATTATGCGAGTGGTTCAAACTTGTTGGAATTTGGGCAATTTCAATTCAGCTGTGGAAATACTGGCTGGTCTGAAGTAATTACTATTTGTCTGTGTTCTCAAAAGCATCTCTAACTGAACCAATTTATTATGAATAGGTCGGAAAAGTTGAAGCCGTTTTGGCTCTCCATTGAGCAAAAAGACGAACCATTTTTGCGTAAAAAATTGTCGCATATTTTGCTTACCCTAGAGGAGCCATCTGAAGAGTACAAGTCCGCAGTCATTCGAGCTCTTGACATACCTCATTCGAAAACGATTCCTTTCTTTGGGGCCTTCCTACGCGATCTCAAAACTATCCTGCAGCGAGTGCCCAGTTTGATAGTGCTTTCCACCGAGCAGAATTTGCCTCAATCTTCAAAGTCCCGATCTCACTGTCAAACTACACGAATTGACTCCATTTCAGAATTCAACGGCGAGGACAATTACATGTGCGCTACATTAGAGTCGTGAAAGGCTTTGTTTAATCGATTGTTTTGTTAGGTCTCGAATCGGTGTGGGAGGTATAATCAACATTGAGAAAATGTACAAGACTCATCAAGTGCTGGACAACATTCGCACTTTTCACATTCATGCCATTCGCCGAAATCAACTATTGGCAGAGATGAAGTGCGCTGCCGCCAACATCGTCTGCCTGGTAGGTCCGGACGGCATTCCAACCAATCGCTACTATCAGCTCTACTACGACCAACTGGTGGAAAGTGAACTTGCCAAGTTTGAGAAAAGATCATTCAGTGGTCCTGTGGACGAAGTCAACCAACACGCTAGCAGGCCTAGCACTACCTCGTCCTCTCAGTGGAAACAAGAGAAAGAAAAATTGTATCAGATTGATCTGAACGCATATAAGCCCATACAAGCATTACCCAAGACCCACGGCATCAGTGTGATTCCACTGGATGTACGCTCGATTGACTACCACAACTTGCAAGCAATGCACCATGGCATGACCACCATACATTTCGAGGAAGATACAGGTCGTTCTTCGATTGTCTTTCTCCAACTCGAGGAAAGTAACTCAACTCTCGCATGGTGCAAGCCTTTCTGGAGCACCTCATTGAGGTCTAGTGGTAATACTCCACAGGACTACCAACTTTCACTCGACATTGAGGAGATTATTTTGCCTGGTGTGACCCTGAAATACGAAACCAAAGAAGCAGCCAATGTTGGACTTGATGAAGGCTTTATCGATTTGATGTACCTCAAAGACATTGTAGTTGGCCAAAGCAATGTCGATTTGGCTCAAATTGCTCGACGGCACAGTTTGCCTGACTATATTCTTACAGAGTGCAACCAGTGCAGTATAAAATTACTTTTTGGCGTTAATCTCAGTGATAATCGTGCTACAGAATTTATTGCTCCAAAGAACATTGCAACCCTGTGGGTGGATGGACTAAGAAATGTATTACAACTTATTCAGAAACAAAAGAAACTGTGTGACCAAAGAATTCTCTGGCTCAAAGAAAAGTATCTTCAAATTTACTTTGAGACTACACTTTGCACTGGACCGACACCAGCCGAAGCAATTCGAGTCTTTGGAGGTCGCAAGTGGACAATAGATGCAATGGGTGCAACGAGTCATCAGTCTTTGCAAGTTGATCCCCTCTCGGGCAAAGTGTCCAATAGCAGTAGCAAATTACGCAAGAAAAAGTCCACTGTTAGCCTGTCTGTGATTCGAGATTATAGTACGCGCTCACAATTGTCCATTAACTCTGAACCAGAAGCAGTTCTGAACAATGTACGCAGCACTCAACAAAGTCCTCAGCACAGTTACAAGTCCCAAAAGGTGCCAAGCAAGTCACCAGTTCCAACGCGCAACCTTAGCGAACACCAAGAAAATGCATACGATTCACAGAGTAGCCTCAGTGCCAAATCGACCTCTTCTTGTGAAATGTCAAAGAGCAACGTGTTCGACTATTCCCCAATTCATACCTCACTGTTGACTTCGCACTATCGCGAAAAGTTCTGTAAACGAACCCCAACGAATCTATTTGATTCAAACAGTCCTCACAAAGTCATCAGTAGTGCTTCCCCTCGCAAATCGATAATTAGTCCGCACACTCCCAAGCACAAGATCGCCATCACTCATTCGTCCAACATGGACTTCATTGAATTTTCGGAACTGTTTCGATCGTTTATCATTTGTATTCGACGTGATATCAAAGATATTTTTGAACAAATAGCTTCTAAGAGTATGTCCAACTAAAGCATTTAAGCTTACCTTACTAACTTAATTTACTTTACAGGTGATATTCATACTTTCCTGGAGGCCGAGTCTAATTATTTGGAGGAAAAGCTTGCCAAGCAGGAGAAGCAAATGAACAGCCGTAAAAAAGAGGAGAAAGATAAAAAGTATTTGGGTTTGCTAACTCGAAACACAAATCTAGAACATAATGATGATGATTATCACAAAAGCCGAATATTCGACGCTATTGCTAGGGCAAGTATAGTTACCAACAGTGCAGGAATCAATACTCTGAAAACATCGGTTTTAACTTCCACCGACTTTTACGCCTTCATCACGACCTACCAATGCGAAGACATCACCCTGGAAGAAGTGAAGAGATTGATTCAGCTACACGAGCCAAATCCAATTTTGCATAAACGTGGATGTCTTTCGTTTGAAGGATTTGCTCGCTACTTGATGGATAAGAACAACTTTGCGTACACTCCCGAATTGAACCAAATCTCAGAAGATGATATGGACTATCCGCTATCGCACTACTACATGGCTTCTAGTCACAACACTTATCTCACTGGGCATCAGCTCAAAGGCGAATCTTCAGTTGAGCTTTATAGTCAGGTACATTTAATAATACATGTGTTTGGCCAATGGCTACTAATATTTGTTCTAGGTACTCTTGACTGGTTGTCGTTGTGTTGAGCTTGACTGTTGGGATGGCGATGATGGGATGCCGTTGATTTATCACGGACACACACTTACCTCAAAAATACCTTTCAAGAAAGTGGTCGAAACTATCAACGAAAAGGCATTTATTGCCTCGCCTTATCCAGTTATTTTATCTGTTGAGAATCACTGTTCATTGCAACAGCAAGCCAAAATGGCACAAATATTTCTTAATGTATTTGGAGAGAAGCTAGTCACCAAGTTTTTGTTTGATTCCGATTACTCAGATGAACCACAATTGCCTTCACCAAGTCAACTAAAGTACCGTATTTTAATAAAGAACAAAAAGCTACGAGCACCCATTCATCCTTCGTTGAATTTGAAATCGCGCACCAATATAGCCATAAACAAGGCATCGAATGGCAGAACAAACAGTTTAGTGTCTAATGTGAGCACAGGCTCACTCAACGACGACGATGACGACGAATATGACGACGATGATGAAGATGATGATATAGATGATTCTTTGCAACCAAACTCTGCCTTAATGGTGGACTCGGTTTCGGATAAGAAAGCTGAAGAAAGTGACATAACGACGGGCAAGATTAAGTCTGTCAGCCAGTTGACCAAGATGAAGTCTCACTCAGATCATCACTCATCGCAAGAGAATGACACTCATTCGCCTTATGTGCACAGCAAAGTAGTCCGCAAGTCGAGCAGTCAAATTGCGCCCGAATTGTCCGACTTGGTGATTTACTGTCAGGCCATTAAATTTCGTGGTCTACTGAGCACTTCATTCAATGTTAGCCCCACTAGTTCCACCATTGCCACTCCGATTTCAAAGAAGATGTCTTCTCGTAAAGCACTCAGCAGCTCAACTTTCAATTCAACCATTCAGGCCAGTGCAAGTCTATTGCCGGTTATTGAATCGAATAAAATCCGTGATGAGTTCCGAGAATTAAGTACTCCGTCGCCAACTTTTAATCCGTCTATGTCGTACTCGAGTGTACCGATGAACCGAAGACCTAATTCGTCAGCTGCATGTTACCAAATTTCTTCGATCAATGAAAATACAGCCAAGAAGTTGTGTCGCAAAACCCCCCTAACTGTTATTGCGCACACCGAAAGTCAGATAATGAGGACTTATCCGGCGGGCATGAGAATCGACTCTTCTAACTTTAATCCAGTTATTTTCTGGGCCTTTGGCATACAAAGTGTCGCACTGAATTACCAAACTGTGGACACGGCACTGCACATCAATTCGGCCATGTTTGAGCAGAATGGAAGTTGTGGCTATGTACTGAAGACAAATGTAATGCGGGACAGGTCTCACATGATGTTTGGCAGATTTAACCCATGGGAAAAAGAATTCGACGGACTGCACACTATCAATCTGACTATCACGGTATAGTCTCTATTCAAAGTCAACCTTATCTGATTGTTCTTTTTGTAGATAATATCTGGTCAGTATGTCTGTCCCAACACATATACCGGAAGTCCTCAGGTTGAACTAGAAATAATAGGCATTCCGGTCGATTGCAGCCGTCAGCGCACCAAAATTGTACAAAGGAACTCTCTCAATCCTATTTGGAACGACACTTTCTTTTTTCGGGTAAGAATGTGAATAAGAATGATTTAAAAGAATGATTGTCTTTTATTAATCGAACATTACTTTGATAGATCAAGTTTGTCGATTTGGCTTTCATTCGAATAATCGTCACTGACTTGGGTACTAGCCACCTTGCTGCTCAGCGAATTATTCCTGTAAAGTGCCTCAAACAAGGTTACAGACACGTTCGGTTGCACAGTCCACAAAATCAAAATTTGCCTTTGTCCACCTTGTTCATTTATTCCTCCTATGAGGTATGATTTGATCAATAATGATTTTATGATTTGATTAACTTGACAATTTGTCTATTAGGAAGAAGGATTGGACATCGAATCAGAAACTTCGTCAGACAAAATGAAAACCAAAAACAAAATGCTTTCAAAAATCGACTTGAATAGGCTGGATTTTAACAAAACGGACGTTCTCGGAACGGCCCCAGTGAAACGACGTATGTTCTTTCTAGTGGTTCATGGAGTAATGCCTGAAGAGCCTTCCACCATATTGAAGATCACTCAGGACAGCACAGTAACTGATGTAATCTCGCAAGCTCTTACTAAAGCAAACAAAGCACAAGAGAATGTAAACGATTATGTTCTTCTGGAAGAGGTGAGCCGTGGATGGGAGAAGAAGCGCATTAACGACCGCAATACAGTGACTCAACGTCTGCTCGATCCCAGTGAGAGGCCTCTCGAGGCACAAAGCTATTGGAAAGGAGAAGGCCGATTCATTCTGAAAAAGATGGCTGATGACCCGAGTACCCGTGCCTGGATGACCAGTATAAGGTCTTCTTCAGCGAACAAAGAGCGCTCCAAAAGGCAAGATCAAAGCTGTACAAGGAATGACGAGATCATTGCCGATTGGGAAGACGAACCCGAGAATGAGACATTTCTGGTATGCATCTTCAATGTGAGCCAGGATCAGCCGTACACCATCTTGAAGGCGTCTGTTTCTAGCTCCGCACAAGACATCATCACACAGGCCTTGTTAAAGGCTCACCGTGTTGAGGATCCAAAGATTTTCGTAATTGTGGAAGAAGTGGAGAACTTTAGTGAGAACAACCAAGACTTGAGTTCGTCATTTTCGTTCAAAAGCAAAACAGGCATGGGTTATCGCCGTGTTGTCGGTGATCACGAAAATATTTACGATGTTCAAACTCAATGGAAGAACAAAGGAAAATTCGAACTTAAATACCGCAAAGACGTGACTGTGAACGATAACACGTTCATAAAGAATAGCTCACCTTCCTCATCAAAATTACTTCGCGGTCGAGGTTCGCTCAAAAAATTGTCTCAATTGCACCGCACTTACTCGAAACGTTTACAACGCAAGGATTGTGTAGAATCTCCTGGAAGCAGTCGTAAGAGTGCCACCAAGCCACAAGAGGTACCCCTTGCTGATGATCGTCCCGAGAACGATAAAAAAGCTGATTCGGACGAAGCGAGACAGGCTCACAGCGAAGGCGAAATGCCTTCTGACTCAGAAGACAAAGCCAAAGATTCGGTGGGCTCGTTGACCAGACTGAAGAAGTTATCATTGAAACGACTCAAAGTGTGGAAGTCGTAGTTGGTAGTGGCTCACCAATGGATATACCTTTGTGATATTACCCATTACCCCAGCTTATTCCACCCACCCCACAATGTGATTCTTTCCTTTCTAGTCATGCCGTTGGCGTCAATTGTATAGTTTTATTGCAAGTAGGCTCATCGCAACCGAACGAACCAAGCCCGTCCCAATTGATAGACATTTTGACCAATAGCTTGTATTATATTCATATTTCTAGTCTATTGTAAGCCTTTTTTCTCGACCGGTTGCTGCAGCAGTCTAGTCCTAAGCAATGTTTACTTGCATCACATTCACATCTCTGTACTATTGCCCTCACAAACGCAACACTTTTTATGCAAATGCAATTCATTTTGTACCTCCAACGGATGCCATTAAATGCATTCTCTTTCCTTTTCATATAGTTCATTTCTTTTTTGGTTCAATAATGAATGGTCTAATTCAATTGACTGTCTTTCAACAAACTCCAGTCCAACGTGGCACAATTGTGCCTCAGTTTTTATTTGAGAAAGGTCTTCAATGGAAATTGGTGCTCAAGGTTGAACAGTGGACAATATTGTCACTGGACGACTAACTGGCTGGCGGGCAATGAAGAGTGCAGAGTATTATCAAAAGGGATCAGTACTGGCACGGTGTGAATTGGCGCTCAGTGCGTTATTGTTGACGTAAACAGAGTCAGTTGTACTGATCGAGGGTTTCGGTCTGTTGGTTGCTGAGATCGATTTCAATTAGCAGTCAAATTAATTAGATGCATTCTCGGTGATTCGATTGACCTAAGCAGTACTTGCATATGCATCTTCTCGTGGTGTGATGCCTTTTAGTGCGGCAATGCACTCCGTGGCAGCCTCGAACGGACCGAGACCATGACGTAGTCACGGACCACTTGTCTGACCGCTATCTCGTGTTCAGCACCAATCGTGCACATTCGATCTACAACCGAGCCAAATGCACCACTTTTCGTATTGTGATCTGTTCACTCGTTCTCAAGCAATTGCTCCACTTAGAACCACTTTTGGCGTTAGCCTTGAAATTGAAACCTTATTAGTAGTTCCTTATGATCTGCAGCTATTCTTTTATACTCAAATGTCATCAAATGGCCGTTTACATTAGTCTCTCCGAAATGCCTTTCTAGTTGGTATGTTCATTATTATATAAATTTATTTGCATCCTTTCAAGATGTCTCTTAACAGTAATAATTTTCCCTTTAGCTTTCCTTGATTGTAAAGTATTCCCCTTGTAAGTAAAACTTATGGTGAAAAACTTGCTGATTGTTCAAATATAGTTTCGATTGTCATTGTCATGACTATAAGAAGTCATCCGCGAAATGCTGCTTTACTTTCGACGTTATCCGCTTTATATTTTTATTGCCGTACAAGTCATCTTTTTCCTATTGTACTACTCATCAAAGAATTCCTCATGCTTTTTTAGTTCTTTATCACCAAAAGCCGACTATGAGTGGGTTTCATCGCAGGTATATTGAATTTATTCATTTTGACCTTACCGCTTATCGAATAATCACGATAGAAATACATCCTGGGTGAAGATGGAAGGCGACAATATTCATATGATAATAAAATGCCACTTATTTTTATTGGAGGAATGCCTCGAAGTGGTACCACCTTGCTTCGAGTCTTGCTTGATGCTCATCCCGACATTCGATGTGGTGAAGAGACTCGTGTAATTCCTCGACTACTTAGTTATAGACAGTCTTGGATGAAAGCTCCCTTTGAGTCAAAAAGACTTGAAGAAGCTGGAATAACAGCTGAAGTACTTGACTCTGCAATCGGTTCTTTTATTCTGGAGATTATTGTTCGTCATGGAAAGCCTTCGCCTAGACTTTGCAACAAAGACCCTTTTACACTGCGTTCAGCAGTTTATCTACAGTATTTATTTCCGAATGCCAAATTTATTTTTATGATTCGCGATGGAAGAGCTGTAGTACACTCGATTATTTCTCGACAGGTACACGTTTGACGCATCTGTTTGATCTTTATTATTAATGACATTTTTCATATATTTAGGTCACCATTTCAGGCTTTGATTTGTCAAGTTATCGCCAGTGTTTAAAAAAATGGAATTCTGCAATGAGTTCAATGGTTTGTATATTCAATATAATAATAGACCAATTCTTATTTTATTGTTTTTTCAACTTTAGTATAGTCAATGTACAAAGTTGGGATCAAGTGTGTGTTTTCCCGTTTTTTATGAACAACTTGTTCTTCACCCAAAAATATGGATGCAAAAGATTTTAAATTTTCTTGATGTTTCATGGAATGAAACTGTGCTGCATCATGAAAAGCACATTGATAGTGGTGACATTTCACTTTCAAAGTAAAATTAATTATCTTTTGCATCAAAGCCAACTTAATATTTTTTTTAATCTCAGACTGGAAAGATCAACGGATCAAGTTATAAAGCCAATCAATATTGAGGCACTTTCAAAATGGGCAGGCCACATTCCTGCTGATGTAATTGATGACATGGACCAGATTGCTCCAATGTTGAAAAGACTAGGCTACGATCCAAATGGTAATCCGCCCAATTATGGCGAACCAGACTCGTTTGTAATGAATAATATGAATGAACTTTCTAAAAATCGAGCCAATTGGAATATTAAAGAGGAACATGTTAAGGAGACACGGAATAAACTTCGAGAAAAGATTATGACCTCAAGTGCCCAAAAGAAGAAGAGTGATCCTGCCTCAAGCTAGACGCACTATTTACCTCAAACAAATATCGATTGCAATTTATCTAGTAACGACCACAATGCTCTAGTGGGCTTCATACCTTTCTGATGATTATGCTCACATCGAAAACAAATGCTTTAGTTTAATGCTTTAATTCAATTTTAATTTTGTGATATTTTGCAATTGTAAATCTTATTACTGTTAGATATTAAAAATGACTTATCATCTCTAGTGCCATCATGATGAGTATGCCAATCTGTTTAATCCTACATTGAACTAGTTAAATGTTTGATTAATGTTTGACAAATAGCCAAAGTCAATGGTGTCCATTGTACGAATAATTCAATTATTCAATCATTAATGTAATGTAAGTTTAAGGCATTATTAATTTATTGTTTGTCGAATTTGTAATGAATTGAAACTTTCAATTTGAAAGGCAATCTGAGACGAACGACTATCTCGACTCGAAAGCACTTAGTCTCGATATAGTCGAACCGAGTGGTGCCACCTTTTTGTGGTGCATTGTGCAGAGTGGTTGCGCTCGCAGTGCACTTGCTGACATCTTAGTGCGTATTGCAGCTTGATCCAGTTGGTACCCAAACTCAAACCTGGGTTCACTGGCACTGCATTTGTTTTCTCTCACTTTACCCTTCAATACTCGAGCCAACTTATGACCCAAATGTTGTGACGTGATCCTTGTCATTCTACCGACTGACCCCTCGGTGGCAATGATAATTGCTGACATTCTTTGCTTATCTTTTGGCATTCAATGCTACCGTCACTCGCTTTAACGGCAATGATAACGTGTTAATGTGTGCATAATGCAATCGGTGACACTGACCACACTTATACATTGCCCACAATCATTCAACAGCAACGAAAACAATCCTTTCGACAACAACTAATTAACTTTTAACCAATTTTTATAAATTTGTGAAATTGTTGTTATACAGTAGAAATTTGCCTACAGGCCATTTAGAACAACTGTCAGCCACAATGTCTCTACATGCACCTAACGGCGCCCAAAGCATGCAGCATCCTTTGACTGTGTCTGCAGGTGTAGGGTTAATGCGAGTTGATCCAAGAAATGATATTTCTGCAGGCAACGCACCTTTATCTGTTCCACCGAACATGCACGCCACAATCAACTCTCCAAATGTGATGTATTCAAATAACAACAGCCACCAACATAGCAATAGTCAACTGCCAATGATGAATATGCTGAACAAGGGCATATCTGGTGTAAATTCATTACCTTCAGCGTCTTCATCTTTTACTGTACCATCTCCACCTGTCAACAACAATGCTCCAAATGCTCCTCCACCTCAGCCCAATATGTCTTCGACAAGGCCTACATCAGCAGATGCTTGTCACTCAATTGTACATTCTCTTATGTGTCATCGTCAAGGTGGTGAGCCGGAAAGTTTTGCTAAAAGAGCCATAGAATCTTTGGTCAAAAAGTTAAAAGAAAAACGAGATGAACTTGATTCTCTTATCACTTCCATTACAACTAGCGGGATGCACGTTACCAAATGTGTTACAATTCAAAGAACTCTCGATGGTCGACTTCAAGTTGCCGGAAGAAAGGGGTTTCCTCATGTGATTTATGCTCGTATTTGGCGATGGCCAGATTTGCATAAAAATGAACTAAAACACATCAAATCATGTATGTATTTTAGATTTAAAAAATTTTGATATTAAATTATTTAATAATCTATTTAATTTAAATTACTCATAGGCCAATTTGCATTTGAGTTGAAATGTGATTTCGTTTGTGTCAATCCTTACCACTACGAACGTGTTGTCTCTCCGGGTATTGATTTATCAAGTCTTAGTCTCACAAGCCATGATGATGATAATGCTCCACCAATTCAATCAAACCTTAATAGCGACTATATGGTTCCAGGTATTTTTTAATCTTCCTAACTTACTATATGAAGAAATTTGATTTGTTTTATTATTTTTATAGGAAATTCTATTTCTAATGTCGTACAACATTATCCTCAAGCTCAAATGCTAAATTCTGACAAAAACTCATATCTTTCTCAAGCAAATCACTATTCACAACATCACTTTAACGACCCTAACCGACCATCTACTAGTGCTGGCACTTCAGATTTTAACTCAACAAATATAAAAATAAAGACTGAAATCGATTCTCTGTCTTCTTCAAGGTTAAACAATTGTCAAAGTCCTTCGTCACCTAATGGAGCAAATGCTCAATTGGTCAGTCATATGGCCGGCCATCATCAAAGTCAAATTACTCCTCAAACAGGAGACAAATGGCAGTCAAATTCAAATATTCCTTATTCTGGAACTTCCGAAGTTCAAAATTCTTCTGATCATCAAGCTCATAATGGAGATGTTTCTGGAATGGCTTCCTGTACTGAATATTGGAATCAACAAATGCCTAACAATTCTCAAGTTATGCCTAGAAATGCTCCTGCCAACATCTCTCAGCATTTGCCACAGCGCACTCTTTCGAGTCAGCCGCCACCAGAATTTTGGTGCTCAATTGCTTATTTTGAACTAGACCAACATGTTGGAGAAACCTTTAAAGTTCCTTCAAATTATAATTCTGTGATTATTGATGGCTACGTTGATCCGAGTGGAGGCAATCGATTTTGTTTGGGGGCTTTGTCGAATGTACATCGTGCTGATCAGAGCGAAAAGGCTCGTCTTCACATAGGAAAAGGTATTGTACAGATATAGTCGTTGATTTTAGGTGTCAAACTAATACGCCATAATTCTTTAGGTGTCAAACTTGATCTTCGAGGCGAAGGCGATGTTTATCTTAATTGTTTGTCTGACCACTCGGTTTTCTTACAAAGTTACTACCTTGATAGAGAAGCTGGTCGTGCTCCTGGCGATGCAATTCACAAGATATATCCGCAAACTTATATAAAAGTATTTGATTTAAAACAATGCTATCGTCAAATGCAACAACAAGCTAGTGATGCTCACAATAGTGCAAAAGCAAGAGCTGCAGCAGTTGCTGGAGTGCAAGGTTCAGCGCCGATAGGTGAGTCTTGTTTGTTGTTTTATTCATTCCTAATTATTGTTTTTAGCTTACTCTCCAAGTGTTTCTGGAATCGGTGTGGATGATTTACGCAGATTATGTATACTTCGACTTTCATTTGTAAAAGGCTGGGGACCAGATTATCCTCGAAAAACAATCAAAGAAACTCCTTGTTGGATTGAAATTAATCTAAACAGAGCATTGCAGCTTTTGGATGAAGTTTTGCATACGATTCCTTTTCAAGACCCACATCCAGATCCCCAATAGATTAATTGACTTTTCTGTATGGTTGTAGAAAAAAATGTTCCCTTGGGTTACTTTACATGTTGTATAATGTTGTCATTGAAGGTAAGACTAAGTTATTTATCTTTGATTTTTACAAATTTATCACGTGATGCTGTTGATTTCAATATTTAGATGTTTCATTTGACTTCATATTTGAGGCAACTTCTTTATTTAATATTAAAATTGTACACATTTGTTTCTTACTGTTTTACTCACAATATAACTCAAGTGTGAGGATTTACAACTAATAAATTTCTCTTTTGATTTTCATTTAATGCCACTGGTCAAACTGTCTATTCCATCAAACTGTGCGTTGAGAAGGTTCGCTTGTGAGTCGAACAAACTGCCCCATAAGTCAGCCTATCTTCTCATTTGGTCTCGCTTTCGTACGAATCATCCTGTTTGACACGATTGGTGCATCTCTGCTAGCAAGCGATATAACTGAATGTCTTCGTGCGAAACTACAAATGATAACAAGTATCTCTCTTAGGCTTCTACAAACCAATCAATACGTTGTATCATAATCGATTTTAATTTGGCTGAATGTAATTTGTTTTTCATTGCTCATTATCGAACTATTGCCTGCTACTGTTAACACACTAGCCAAGTGACTAGAACTAGAACGCGCCCAATGGATCCCAACCTAGTGAACCAGTTGATCAAGGCGTCGCAAGATGTGATGGTCAATGCTTACTGTCCGTACAGTAACTTTCCTGTTGGCGCAGCATTGTTGTGCCAGGACGGCACCATCTACACAGGCACTGATACTAACGTTTCCATTTACTTGGCTAATGTTTTCTTATCTTAGGCTGCAATATCGAGACGGCAACTTTGTCAGGAATATGTGCTGAAAGAACTGCTTTTTCAAAGGCAATTTCAGATGGTCATCGCAAATTTCAAGCCGTGGCAATCAGTTCGAACCTCGACGATTTCTGTCAACCTTGCGGTGTCTGTAGACAATTCATGGCTGAGGTTTGACTCGACTATTTGATTATTTTTTCCTAATTTCTCTCTTCGGTTCAGTTTGGACTCAACCTGTTGGTGATAGTCTCCAAAAAGGATATGACACACGAGATCGAGCCTTTACATCAACTATTGCCAAAGTCGTTTGGGCCACAAACCATCCAGAACTTTAAATCACAAAGCGCATCATAACAATTTACCCGTTTCACTGTCCATGTGTATTCAATTCTGGCGGCCAATAAATAGCTTCAAACACCGATAGATGATTGAGCAGTTTGTGACATGGACTGTATGGCGCCAGGTTTATCTAATCGAGAAAAAGGCATGCATTTGATTAAGAGGCACAATGTCAGTGTTGCCATCAGAGAGGCGAAGGAATCATTAACCGTTAGCGTTCAAGTCGGCGTCTATCTACAAATTGAACTACCTCTACATTCCAATGATACGTTCTTTGTGAGTAGTGTCATGTGTTAAAGGAAATAGTGGTGTCTTGAAGCAGACGGAGGCGGGTTCAAACTGTTGCCACAACTAGTGATGGACGATTCGATTTTGTCTCCATCTGTTTTGCATGTGACAATTAAGCCCGAGTAGACGTGACAATAGTGAGTGCTGGTCATTTGAAAGTGGCGCAAAGAGCAAATGAAATGTGAAAGCAAAGAAAGAATTGTGTGAAAGGTACCGCTAATAGGATTCGATAGTGCGATGAGTAGTATCGATGCGCAGAGTCTCGTCTAGCGAATCGCTCGGTGGCCGTCTTCCTCTTAAAAGCGCACTGCTGGAAAGGGGAAGGCAGCTAACCTCGCACTCTGGCATACGTTCCTCTCCTCTCGCCCAACGTGTACTCGTCTGTCATCTGTGGACGGCTTCCGCACACTACAGCCTGCGAATTCGCTTCTTCGCCTCGTTCGCCACTTGCCAACACGCCGTCGCCACCTCACTTGGCTGTTCATTGTTCTTGTTTGATTCAATTCGTTCCAAAAGGTATTCATCATCTTCATTGCAATGTTCAATTCTGTTTGTTTGTTGATTATTGTTCCTCTATATTTACTCGACACCAACGTTAAAGGCATATTTTATTAATATCTAATAGACTTGTTAATTTTTTAGATTGTCGATATGGAAGGTGAAGAAGAGTATTCTACCGCCAATGCTGGTGCATCCACAACATACCCTCTCCAATGTTCAGCTCTCCGCAAGAACGGTTTTGTTATGATTAAGAGCCGCCCGTGCAAAGTTATGGAAATGAGCACTTCGAAAACGGGCAAGCACGGACACGCTAAAGTTCATCTTGTTGGACTTGATATCTTTACCAATAAGAAATATGAAGATATTTGTCCATCAACCCATAACATCGATGTTCCAAACGTCACTCGCAGTGATCTTCAAGTAAGAGAAATTTTTAATCTATTTAGGATGTTTAATGATCTAAATCTGTCAATTTCAGCTAATCGATGTTAGTGATGATGGTTTTGTTACCCTCATGACTGATAAAGGCGATACTCGCGATGATCTTCGCCTCCCAGAAGGCGAACTTGGACAAAAAATCCGTGAAGAATTTGGTAAAGAAGACAATACTGTCATCGTAAGTATTTGAAGTTTAACTTTTGCTTTTCTGATGTAACTTTGTTTTTAAGGTTACTGTGATGGCTGCCGTTGGTGAAGAAGCTATTATTGCATGCAAGAATGCTAATAACTAATTTCTCGCATTAATTAATTTTTTATTTACCACTGTCTCAACAAAATTTATTGAATTTTGACAATAAATTCAATTTTTATAGAATTTTTTTAATTTTTTACAATTGAATGTCAAATTTGTCTGATTTGTTTGCAACACCCAATAATATTTCTGTTACACTATTCCTACTTTGTACTGAATTGACAACTAGGATTTATAACAACTTAAATAATACAGCTGTTGATTGATGAATTGATTTGTCAATGTAATAACGATTGTGATGTGCAAGCTCAACCTAAAAATGGTTGTATGTTTTGCAACAAATAAGATGATTATGCTCTGAATAAATTTATTTCAATTGTCATCCTAGCCCGGTATAACTTGTGGATACGATGAATGCATTGGCATGTGGCCACCACTGTTGGCTCGACTGTCTCACAAAAGTATCCTCGAGAGGGCGCAAGCTAGTCTATCAGGAAGGTTGTAAACAAAGGCTGCCTCAGTGGATTGGTCATTGGTGAATGTGATCGCCCAGATTGCCTCAGCCAACTTGCTGTCACTTGTGGCTCTCCCGAGACCGGTTGTACCTTAATGCTTGGTATCCTGCTCCCACAGTCCACCAGTGTCCCATCACCTCCTTTCAGGTTGTGAATTATCATTCCTGTAACGTAGCCTGGCTGTCCTCCAATGATCCCTAGACTTGCCATACTTCAATCAA
Organism: Rhizoglyphus robini; assembly: GCA_023373905.1. Classification (NCBI taxonomy): domain Eukaryota; kingdom Metazoa; phylum Arthropoda; class Arachnida; order Sarcoptiformes; family Acaridae; genus Rhizoglyphus; species Rhizoglyphus robini. Next base: position 2,258,909 of record JAKIJQ010000007.1, on the reverse strand, counting down.
AACTAGTGATTAGGTCATCTATTTCAATCGACGATTAGTCATCGCATCCCAAAGGCAAGTATTATTACTTATTATAGTACTATACTGATTGACTGATGCTTGTTTACAGTCATGTTATAGAGCTAATTTGTCATTGTTTTGTTTTTATACTACTTTTATATAGTATTGCCATTGCCCTTATTGTTGACATTGCACTTTAAATATCAATTTGTTGGCTCATTCAGAAAAGTCAAACTGATTACCACGACAGATTTGTTCATTTCACTTCCTTGTTGCATTACAAAAACGGAGACAAATTTGCGGTTCCATGAATTGAAGCATTATGACATAAAGTCATTATTTGTTAATTTGCCCAATGTTTATTTTTGTGTGTGTATTTTATAATTGCTTTAACGCCTTAACCGTGACACATTAGTTATTTTCCGCAAATGCTTTTTGTTCGAATCGTTTATTGTTTGGACTAATTCATTATTTTAATTATATAATTTTTTCTTTAGATTGTTAATTGATGATCACCAATTATGGCTACTTTAAATGTGTGGATAATTTGATTGAACAAAAATTCCAACAAACATACTTATTTGATCCAATAAAACTACTTATGAAGATGTTTTATTTTTAAACGTTTCCAACGCTTTCCCTAATTTTATTCTATCAACTTTAAGTTGATACTGCTTCAATACCTTTTAAATAAACAAAAAACATGGAAACCATTATTGATCTCGATGAATGTTTGCGGGATTCTCCACAATTTAGGTAGTGATTGATTTGTTTGTACCAGACTAATGATTTCTTTGAAATATAAATTAGAATTGTTCTAGAAAAGCATGAAACCAACATAGACATGTTTGAGAAGACCATTTCAGAGGTAACCATTTTATTAACTTAATTAATTTTATTTTAATTACATACTTTTTAGGTGCTCAAACAATGCACATCCATGATAGATTTAGGTAAACAGTATATCAGGACTAAAAAGTATGACCGAAATTTGATGATGATTCAAAAAATTTGTATTTGACAATTTTTTTGTTTATTTGTATAGCAATTTTATATCTTCGCTCGTTAACCTAAGCTTGTGCTTTAATCATGATGAACAAATGGTGAAATTTGTCAATCGATTTATTTCTACGTTTTACGAAGTTTCCAAATATGATTCTATATTCAATGAACAACTAAACCGGACTATCAACGAAAATTTGTGCAATTTTTTGCATGATGATATTGGAACTATTAAGGAATTGAAACGTCGTTTTGAAAAACGTAGTGATGACCTCGATTTGGTTTACAATCGATATTCCCAGGTTCCAAAAGGAAAACAGACTGAATGGGAAGAAGCAAAAAATATGCTCACTGCTACTCGATCGTGCTTTCAGCACCTTTCTCTCGATTATGTTGCTCAACTCTCGTTATTTGCTAGTCGTCGCAGTCACATTATTCTCGATTCCGTTAGTGTTCATTTATTTCTAAGCATTTCCAAACTGATTACTTTTTGTGTAGTTGCTTTCACTGGCCAACTCGTATGGAACTTATTTTCATCAAGGATACGATTATTTGGAAGACATGAAAGAATTTAACAATGATATTGCATCTAATGTAAGCTTACTTAGTTTTATGCTTTCACGATCTCGGGTTTATCCATTTATTTTATTCTTATGAAATAGATCATTGAGATGCGCAGCAAGAGCACTAAATTGGAAAAATCTCTCAATAATCGTCATCATTTAGTATCACAAAAAGAAATAATACCTTCTCTTATAAGGAATGGAAATACAATCAGACTGGAAGGATATTTATTTAAGCGCACTTCAAGTACTTTCAAAAGTTGGAATCGCCGTTGGTTTATTATTCAAAATCATCAATTGGTTTACCGAAAGCGATCTAATGAAAGGGAAGTGACAATTATGGAAGAAGATCTACGCTTGTGCAATGCTCGGCCAGTTAACGAAACTGATCGCAGGTTTTGCTTTGAAGTGGTATCACCTACTAAGTAATTATTTTAAGTAATGTGCTGTTTGACTGTTTTAACTGTTTTTCAAATAGAAATCATATTTTGCAAGCGGATTCGGATGAGGCTTGCAAACAGTGGATAACTGCATTTCAAGCAGGAATCGATGCTGCTTTTAATAGCAACCGCGAACCTGTTGCCATTCCCCAGGATCAAAACAAGCGAAATAGCTTTTTGGATGCATCTTCAGTTGATTCGCTTTCAACAAGTGCCTCTTCCTCTACCAATAATAGTACTGTGAACCAAAATTCCTCCACTCCTACAATCTACACTAATTCAAGTTTATCAAATTCAAATAATCACCTTTTGTCAAAGACCGACTGTGCGAAAATTTTAAGTGTTTATGGAAATGACAAATGTGCTGACTGTGGATGTTTAGAGCCAATCTGGGCGAGCATCAATTTAGGTATCACTCTGTGCATCGAATGCTCAGGTGTTCATCGTTCACTTGGAGTGCATGTCAGTAAAGTTAGATCACTCAATTTAGATCATCTAGACTGCGAACAAGTTAATGTGATGCTTGAATTGGGTAATTCGGTTATAAATGAAATTTACGAGGCCAAATGGCCTTTGGTGAGTCACAATAATCTAAGCGTTGAAAACGCTTCTCTGAAGTCAAATGAGAACGTTCTCGTAAGCGTTCCAGATGAAAGTATTAAATCATTCAACTCAGAGTTTTATGTTTCCTCAAATGTCGAAAACAAAGAGTCTGATGTTGACAGCTCTTTTGCCACTCCTCTCTTGTCTGAAAGTATTGTCAATTCTCAAAGTACTCAAATATCTCAAATGCAATCTCCATTGATGAAAATTCAAGCAAATAGTTCAAGAGCCGACAGAGTGAGATGGATTCGAGCTAAATATGTGGACAAACTATTTGTGGACAAGTCCGTCAATTTGGACATATCTTTGCAAAATGAAAATCTTAACTCGGATGTCCCTATAGCGGATCAACAAACCGACACTACCCATGAAGTTTGTCTTATTGAGTCCAGCACTTTTAAAGCGATTCACTCTAAGATCGTGACAATGCTGGCGTCTGATAAATATATTGAGATGATAAAGCAATCAGAAAATGGCAACCTAATTGATTATTATTACAATCTAATGTTGTATGAGGCAGCGGTCACTTGTGATCTTAAGGTGATGGCATTAGCCTTTGCTGCTGATGCATCCGTTAATTGGCAAAACAAACTGGACAAGGGCCGGACCCCATTGTTTCAGGCCATTTCTAGTGCAACAATGACTGCTTGTGAATATCTTCTGTTGAACGGTGCAAAGTGCAATATGAAAGACGATGAAGGCTGTACATCGCTCCACCATGCAACTCGGATAGCCAACACAGGGTACTGATTAATTTACGCTCTCCAATTACTTGAACTTTTTCGTTTATAGCCAAGTTTGTCTTTTACTGAAACGGGGCGCTGATCTGTCTTCGATGAATGAGGCCGGAGAAGATGCACTCTCAATAGCGATCAACAATGCCAATGCAGACATCGTCACTCTGTAAGTGTCATTCTTTGTTACAAGGGCCCACACATATTTATCATTTGTATTTGTTTGCCTAGATTACGACTGAAAAAGCTGAAGGATGAAATGAGACATGACGAGCTAGGCAGCCAAAACGATGACACCTTCAATGAAGTGTTGCGCGACTTCTCCCGAGTCCAGATTATGTCAGAGTCTACCTCGAAAGGGAACTCGTTACAGCGATAATGTCACCCGACACTGTCCACTAATCAATTGATGATACTCTTGTCACCTCGGTGACTATGTTTAGTGCTTTATTTTGTTTTTACACTGTTCATACTGAATAGACGCTTCATTATTTTTCTTATTGTTTTCATTGTCTTCTTGTGTCATTATATTATTATTGTGTTCTTCATCTATAGCTTTAAGTTGTTTCCATCTTTGAAACTATGGCCCAATGCACACCACAATATTGACAAGTCTAATGATGTCTACTCGAGTGGAACATATCGTTCCATTCACTCGATTGTACTTCGGCAAAGTGGGCCAAGCACTTATCTCAACTAACTTGAAAGCATATTCTAAAGCACTAGATGTAGTAGTTTAACATATTTTTACTTGGTTGCTTCTAACTACATTCCGCGTTAGTATAGTGGTCAGTATCCCCGCCTGTCACGCGGGAGACCGGGGTTCGATTCCCCGACGCGGAGTTTTTTTATTTTTTTAAATATCAATCTACCATGGCAACTTACCAAACTTTTAGCACTTTTAGTACTTTATTGAAAGTTTTGAATGAAACATCAAATTAAGGTAAACTTTCAAAGTTTAATTGAAGCATCAGTATAGTTGGACCGATTGGTCAAGTGATCTCAGTGATTAATATGTGCGCACAGGGTGTCTCTCAGTTCGATGTTTACTTTGGTTCTTCAAAGGCAATGTTGTCATTTGTTGCTATTTCAGTTGCCTTTGGCGGCTTCGAGCTAGTTGGAGTGGCCGTTTCGAGTAGAGCCAGTAGTGCAATGGCTCGACACCTGAGCCTGGATGGTTCAGTTCAGTTCAGTTTCTCTCTAAGTTTGACTCTACCCCAGCAGCAGTCATGCCCTCGGAGGCATCGCTCTCGAGTCAGTCGACGAACATCGCGCGTTGCTTCAAGATTTGCGGCCAGTTTAGCTCGATAGGCTCACTCACGCACACCACTCGAATGACTTTCTCCGCTTCAAAATTATTTCCCTGGACTGTCTCAGAGGTCTAATTGATTTGACATTTCATTGCCTTCCCTCGCCGTCCCGTCTCGTCCTGTGCAAACATTTGCCAAGTTTCGTTTTACATCTCAGCAGTTAAATGTGTTCAAGCAGCCTTGTCATGTATTATCTTTGGGACCGTGTTTGGAAATCACTTTCAATAGTGCACTAGCGCCCTTCACTTCACCCCTCAATTCTCTCAGTCCGATCTCTGTAGAATTGCCACTGCAGTAACCATTGGTCATATATCGCTTCTTTGCGTGTCTAATGAGAGGAAACCTACTTCTACTCCTCTCAGCAAGTGTAAACAATCGATAATTGGCCGAGTGAACTGGTCTGATTCTTATCAAGTAAGCATGTGTGAAGTGCCATGAACGATGGCATGCCACTTTGTCCCAATTATCGCTTGCCTTTGTTCAACTTCTCGTCCCCAGCACATTGTTTGCTCAGTTTCAACTTCAACTTGGTCAGACACATTCGTGTTGGGTTCGATTTGTTTACTTGCCATTCGATTCTTCTGTTGGTGATGTGGTGAACCAAGTGGCTCGAGGTTGCCTCGACGCTTTTGCATTCAATTTGTTGCTATCCCGGGTGGGAGAGAACACCCACACTCAACCAATCTTTTCGATCTTCTCAATCCGTTCGCCCACTCTTCTCACTGAAATGTTTAATTGTGAATTACACAAATCGAGGTTTGATCAAGCTATATGTTCTTGTTCGTAGCTTGTAGTGCAAGTGCTCTCCGTTTAGTGATACTCGTATTATTATATTGCCTGTTACATGTGTCAGAGTGAGTAATCAACGAATCAACCCATCGTACTTTGTTCAATTGGCACACTTCGCACTCAACCATGCAAAACGACTTGTGAAGCCATTTGCTGGCACACAGATGTGAATAATCACAAGTGTCTCTAATTAGAATGAGTGATCTGTCTTCTGTGGTGGACAGTCCACTGCAAACTAGTGACTAATCAACAACAGATGCGTGCCAATTGTTTTGTCAGTACTATAAATAGAAGCCACGTGCTTTCACGTGTCCTGGCATGTGAACTTTAACCTTGCTGTGCGTGTCCTTTGGGTTTGGTGGCGCAACTAATGACAGATGGTCTAGAGACTCGTGCCATTTCCAACTCTCTGAACGGTTGTTTGGAATGTGGTCGGACAACGAACGCCCCTTCTCGGTTTCACTCAGAGTAACTCAGTCCAGTCGTCGACTGTATTCGCACTCTGACGGTCTGTTCCATTGCCATACCTAATTTACTCGACTCAAATGATTCAGGGCGATGAGTCACCAAATTTGTATTGTCTGCTTTACTCGATGAGGTCAAGTCAAATTCAGCTCCAAAGTCTTTTGTGTTCATCAGTTTATTCACAGTGTTGCAATTAGTGACTTGGGGAATACAACAAGGTATTGATTATATTTTGTTTAATTGTTCAAATTGACATGTTTGGCTGTTGTGAAGACTTAATTGGAAAATATTTTTCTTTCTTCAATGAATCAATTGTCTTCATCTGACCATTCATGCTCAAATGTGGCAAATGTGTTTTGTCTCAATCGGAAGAACACTGTGCATATATGCAATGACAACGCAAACCAAAACACTTGAAGAATGTTTGTTTTGTTTCATTTGGTCAGTGCATTGTCGACATTGAGCAAAGCTTCACCTTCACACGATCACTTTGTCAAGCGTCATTGCAAATGCTGAAGGCTTATGAGATTGACTCAAGCGAAATAACTTGGTGAATCTAATTAAGAGACGTTATTGTGCCACTTTGTCTTTACCTGACCAAGTCAATGGCGTCTTGAGTGGCACAAGTTTGTGTTTGTCTACAATCGAAAACACTTTGCACTTACTGTTGGACTCGACAGTGTCTGGTTGGCAGTTAGCGTTTCCTCGTTGATTTGCCTGGACCAACAAATGCATCTTCGTTTTCTCCTCTGTTTAATTGCTTTTCCTTCAATTAAAGTTAGCGCCTCGAAATCACTTACCTTACTTGACACTTGCCAACTCTCAATCATGTCCAATTTGTGTGAAAGCTAATGTTAAATCCAGTGGCACTGTATTGTATGGCGTTATGGCTAGTGAGGCCACGATTGACCCACATCAGTTGTCCAGCTGAGGGGACATCTCTGTTCCGGTCACAGTGACCATTGAGTGGGCTATAGATGCATCTGTATTTGTTGCCTTTGAGCCATTCTAATGTTTTGTTTCTTTCTCCCAGGTCTGACTTCGTCCAAGAATAAAATGTCCTAATCAGCCGGTTAATGAGATCGACAGTAAACAAGCTCATGTGAGTGATCGTGGTGCATGGACAACATCATCGTTATCCTCGGTAGCAATACCCACACATGTGCACACATGGCACGATGATCCCCACGATGCGAAATGGAGTGCCTCTTGGGCTGTCGTTAATGTCACCTTTGTCACTTTCATTGCTCTTGTCAGTGTGGTGATCGGTTGGTCATCTCTTTAAGGATGACCGAACTGGAGCACAGCTCACTTATGGCCGGCTCGTTAGTTGTTCCCAACACATCCTACGATTCGGCCATCGACTCTTTGCCGGACGAGTACTTTAGTGATTTAGCATCACCTTCTTCGTTGACACTTAGCCGTTCGTCTCTAGCTGGACATATGGCTTTATCTGCATCAGCCACCGTCGCTTCCTCTGCAGCATCATATCAGTCCAACTTTTCTAATAAAATGTCGTTATCGCCTTCATTGAATGGCCCAATTTTATTGAACTCGAGCAACCTCAACCCAACTCTACACATTACCAATGCCGCTCTCTATTATCGGTCACTAGCCGACCACCATCGTCTGAACATATCTTCGCTAGATATCGAGCAGAAGCGTTCACCAAGTGTCGAGCACAACCAAGCGTCAATTAATAACCAGCATCATCAGCAGCAGTCACCGAGGGACTCGAAAACAATCGAAGTCAAAACAAGCATGGCCATGTTCCTCGACCAGATCGACGCGTCTTCTTCGGTGCTGACGGGTGGTGGACAAACTCGTCACCACGATTCTTGTTCAGCTCGTTTAGTAGCGAGCAATTCGTCTCGAAGGGGTGTCACCAGTGGGGTTGCCAATGCCACCAGTGTTCTGTCCGAAAGTGAGCTTCCTTCGAGCGCCACCAGCCTCATCAATGGCCACATTGGCGCACCTCTCGTACATCATTCTGGTCCAAGCGAGCAACGAGTTTGTTGCCTGGACACACCAACAGCTAATACCACTTTATCGGCCTCATCTCCGCTTCGATCGTCGCGCAGCTTTACGGCCAGTTATCGCCATAGGCCAAACGTGACGCGTAAGTGTTTTCGATTTATTAGTTTGCCCCTTGTGCCGCAGTGAACATGTTTGAGAATTCAAACAAATTATATTGGTAAAGTCGGCTATAGATATGTAAATAGCACTTGCTACAATCGTTGCCAAATCGATTCCAGTTGTGTTTGGTGTACAGTGTGCACATATGTGTAAATGAGCACATTTGCCTCGTTATTTATTGACTTTTCATGGGAACTGCTATGGCCTCGATGGCATCTTTTGACCGTGCCGGCAATGGTCTCCTTTGACCATATGGCCTAACTCGCTATTGAATGATTCAATGTAAATAATTAGCCATCTTCATTAATTAGTTGCATAATTACTAGTCACTGTTATCAAGTTTATTAGTACAGGCCAACCTCTAATTCTTTGCTGTTGATTTGCTATGCACGTTCCCTTTGACCAACTGCCCAAGGCGCCAAGTCTAGTCAAGTGCAATGACTAGCCACTAGCTCTTTTGAGCACCAGTGACGCCTCTTTTGTCGAGCTCGCAACTATCTCACTTGCTGTCGAACTACTGAAATACATCCGACTCGATGAGTAAATGAATAAGTGCGATCGCTCTCGACGGAAGCACTTTGTGACCGAGTGACAAGTGGCAGCGAACAGGATCTGTCCCGTCCACTCAACTATTAACGATTTCTAATTGGTCCTCGATGTGCACAGTGCCTATTATCGCTTTTTGCACTCAATCTGCATTAGCTGACCATCAAACACCGAACCTACCTCTCCTCTACCCTCCTCTTAGCTTGCTCTAATTGCAATAAGGCCCGTTTTCTCATACTCACGATTTCGCATCAATTATGGTCAACGTTATTGCTATCAACATTGAGCCACTTGTATTTTATCTCTAGTGGCATAGAGACAGTGATCAGAAAGCCTTGTTCCATTGCAACTCGACTTGAATCCATTTCTAAAGGGATTTGTCTATTGGCTAAGTTGTGTTTATGTGCAAAAGAGTTCTTTGTCGGCATCAGTTTGATTGACCACAGTTGAGTGAGTGGAGGAGCCAGGCATTGAGGATCATGCCATCTAGTCATCACAGTTGTATTAGTGCGAATCATCTCTAATTGATTGCTTCATTGATTGATTGCCTTCTCTCGGTGCCTAATGCTTTGGACACGCTTATTAGTTTGGCTATTAGTGGCAAGGCGTTGATCAGATGAACTTGATCTACGCCAATTCGTGAGTTTGCTCGCTTGACCATTGCGTGCTCGTATCTCGAGGGCCATCGCACATCGCTTCGCACGTACGACCACTGATACGCACTGACCACAACCGACGGTGGGCTAACACTTTGTCTCCGATCGAGGCTAATTAATCGACCTTGAAGTGAGTCTCACTTCGATATGTTGCTTCTTTTAATTCCACCCTGGCAATTTCTCACTCGCCACCAACACTGCCACTAATCATGAATCAAGATGATCATCATTGGCACAAGTCATGTCATTCGAGTCGACTGCCAAGTCAGTATTGTTCCTGTTCTCTTGAGCCATTACACGCCATTGCCTAAACAAACAGTGTTAATGGCCCGTTCGGGTAATGTCGCATTTGCTTTTGCATTGACATTACGTGACTTTTGTTTGATTCACTTAATGTCCTTTAACTATAGACTAGCAGCATGTTGAACGATGTTGCGAGACAATATAAATTGGACTCGTGTCACTTTCATGTATTTATTGAGCAAGGAAGACACTCGATTGTGGTTGTGGTTGTTGGTTGCTTGCACTATTGTATTGATGCAATTGACGATTGTCTTGAAACAGGCATGCATACGATGATGTACTGTCAAATAGTGAGCAATGCATGTATTTCTTGCTTTAATGACAGTGGCCACACTGCGAAGTGTGCATTGAGTAATGCAACTGATCACTGAGCACGAGTCGCCTTTCGCCGGTTGGTCGTGGTCGAGTCGTGTCATTGGTCGTCGGATCTTGTCCACACTGCCAATTAGACATTGTCAATTTCCTGGTCACCACAATGTCTTCATTGGCTTGTTTACCTCAATCCTTTATAAATAGAACCGCGATCTTTCCTTTGATGGTCTCATTGATTTGTCTCCAAGTGGCAATTGGCCCATGTCAAGTCTATCCCACAGTATAGCATTACTCCGACTGCCAATTGGTGGTTTGCTCTACATTGTGGCCATTGGCCATTCAGTACAATATGGCTTGTTCAGTTTGTGTTCACTTGTTCTCTCGACTGCTGTGCCTTGGCTTGCCTATTTGACGAGCCTAGTTGGCTCGCCAGCCATACCTGCTCATTATGGTGATTACGGTGCGCATCGCGAGTGATCTATCCTTTGTGGTCACTTGTTTTGTTCACTGGCCGGCAGTGGAGCTCTATGGTCATTTGTGTCTATTTGCAGAATGTCTGTTTGTGCTGTCCATTCAATAAGGGCCATTTATACTTCTAACAGATGTATTGTTTTCAATTAGTGCTCATTTGATGCTTGTCCACCACTAATCTCACACTCATTACCGATGCCATTATTATCACTATCCCACCAGATTCGGTAACCGCCTCGATCTCTTTTGGCCTACAATTGTCCCGTTCGATTTTGTATTCGTGATCAGAGAAAGCATGCGGGCAATTAAAATATGATTTGAGCTGCCACTTGTCTCCGTTATTTGCGTGTGCTCCGAATCGGCATTGCACATGTAAGCACATATGTGCACATCATTTGCACCTTTTCTAGATTGAACAAGTCTATTTGTCTGTTCAATCTTTCCCAGGCTGTCTTGGATTGTCTTTGATCAAGCCGTGCTTTCCCAAGTTTGTCTTGAACAATTGTAGTAAAATTGCTTTTGGTTTGGTCACATAGCGTCCATTTCGGTGACCCAAGGCGGACAAATTTGCCAGGATCGAATATCTTGTTGTGCGTGCGAGTCAATTAAAAACATATGAACACTGACTCACACTGAGACCGAGCATGCTAATGTCAGTGTGTAATGTGCTTGTCCACTTCCTTCTTCAGTATCAATTCATTAGCGAGTTGTCTTTATCTCCACACTGGACGGACAAATGTTTTCTCTTTGCTCTCTTGGTACTTATCACTTGTTGGCTTGTACTTTGCCTGTCCAATGTTTTGCTCTACTTGCCTTTCGGTTTGTCTCACATTGCCGTTTCATTGGGAACAGTCGAACATTACACTCACTCCCCATGAATCGATCCAAGCACTATTTTGTACGTTGCAAGCACCAAAATAGACTTGTTCACTGTCCACTGAGCAGGTTAAATGACTGACCAAGTGGTCATTCATTGCTCTAATCACAGCAATTTGACGTTCTCAATCTTTGGCTAATTCTAATGCCAATACTCGACCATTCCGAGGAGAATAAACTTGATACAATCACCGATTCGAGTGATTTGTCTCGATTGAGTTGGTCACAATTATTTACAGTTGACGCGTTCCTTTCCTGGTCGAATTAACGCGAATAAATGCAGTTTCAATGGAGATTATTCACCAAGGCTGGTGCACAGTGCACTTGTACTTTGGTCTTTCTAAATGAAGATCTTTGAGGAAACCCTTTTTGTTGAGCGACAGTTATGAGTGATGGCAGTGACCTCATCATGGTGATGCATCATTACAAACAGACGGGCAACGCACATTGTGCATCCATTTGAGTAATTCGATTTAATCAGCACTTTGGAGAAGTTTTATTTACCAAGTCAAGGGTTGCGCAATCGAATTGGCCTACTGCTCGAGATGTAATTGCTGTCTGCTTGTTGAAAGTTGTCTCGCTATATTATCGCCTAGTAACCGTTAACTGGCTATTTATAAATAGTTATGACATTGGCTTGTCACTTGTGCCACTAGGCATTAAAGTCACTATTGGTGGCTATTTGTGTTTGGAGACGCTTTCAAACCGATCACTGCCACTGAAGGGTTCATTGGCCAAAAATGGACTCGCTCATTGAGAATGGACTCACTAGTAATCGATTGTGCTCGCCACGAGGATGAGCCAGTCCATCGAGCAATATCGATGAGATGCCTCGATCGGTCTCGATAATGGCTCGATTGTATGTCGTGCCACTCGACGGTCGTCTTGATCGATTCGTTGTGACTGTGCAGTTTGTTCCTTGATTGGCATGGTTGCTATCGCTTTATCCGGCAGCTTTGTATTCCTTGCTCGTTCCATCGAGCAACTCGATGGACATTGAAATGGCCTTTTATGCTAATTCGATTCGACTCGAGGACCATTTGGTAGAGAACGTCTATTTTGAGCGGTCCACTGCAAACCGAAATAGATTGCACGTCTACTTTTGCTGTTGCACAGAATAGATGTGGTCTAATTATTCAATAATTGCATCACAACTTGCCAGTGCAACCCATCAGCCAAGTGAGCATCTATGGCAAAGGTCGCCTCGTTCGAGTCTATTGGCACTATCGGCACTATTGCCACCATTCACTCAATTGGCATTATCCGTACTGACTGACAGTTCAATTGGCAACATTGTTCGCAATTGAGTTATTACCTGTTCTCATTTGAATGTGCCTCCACCATTTGTTTCTCTTGCCAAGTATGATCGATCAATCCGAAAGTTCCAAATCCATTCTCCCTATTGGCTATTTTGTAGGAAAGGAGGACAAGTTGACTTGCATAGAGCACGTTGTTCACTCACAAGTGGTCCATCCGAACATGCGATGCCTTGTCCTCTTGTCCACTTGTCATTTGTACGGGCAACATCTTCCACGTATCCTTTGATCATCGTCGGGCTTCATTAGCAACGTCTAACATGACGTCTCGAGTGACGTGATGTGACTGCGAACTGTAATTTATATTGTCGTTTCACTCATCGAGCCTGAGCGAAATAGTTGAAACTGGCGATCACTGGGCCGAGTGCAGTCCCGAGTGCACCTCATGATCGACTCACTCAAGCATATCACATCCTTGTTGTTGCTGAGAAGGGTTTCGCCTGTTAGTTGACTTTACACAGATCAATACTGTCCGTGCAAGTGTGTCACTTCTGTCGGAATGTTCCCTCGGTGGCATCGCCAATGGATGAGTGAATACCCGTCAGGCAGGCAAACACACTCACAACAAGACAGTAGTTACCTTGTAGTGAGTGGCCCGATCGTTATCGAGCTGTGGATAGTGCCACTCGAATGTACCAAACGATACATTTGCCTGGCAATATGCTCTGTCAAATTCATTACTGCCGTCTTTGTCATGCTTGGCAGCCACATCCAGTAGCTCACCTGCATAGTCGGCATACAATCGAGCAATTGAATGAATTCACTCGATATTTACTTTGGCAAATCGCTTTATAATCGTTGTCTAGATTATCTTTGTTCGTTGCACAGTTCCACTCAACACAAAGTCTATTTCAGTGACACTAATGTCTGCCTAGGTCTAATCCATAGCGTGGTTTATTTTAAGAATTCCACTACGACTCTAGTTGACTCTCACGGCGCGACAAGTGTTTCTCTGTCTCAGAATGGTTTGCTTGTTTGTTTGACTTGTTGGCCAATTGCAATCACACCGAAATAGAAATCAACCAAAGTCTCTATGTACGGAACGACAGTCCAATTGAGGGCCTTGTGAGAGTGTTTGCTCGTTTGATTGGTATCTACATTGACCAGAGTGGCTCGTGCCGATGAAATTGGTAATCAGTGCAGAACGGCATTCATCTTTGTAAGTCTCACTTTCGATGATTCAATGCAATGAGTCACTTTGTTTGTTTAGAGCCGCCTCTGTGTTAAGGCGTGAAAGATGTGTGTAAATGCATGTCTGTTGGTGCAATTCTGTTGTTTGCATTGAACATTTCAGTTGTGTCATTTGTGGCCAATTGCGGTGTTGTGTTGTCTCGCTCTCGCTCTCTCACTACATGAACTTTCATTTCACTTTCCCATCGTGTGCATTCCAATCGAAACCACAAATAGTTTTATTAATTTTGATTGGACCACTTTGAGCATTGTAAAATGTTTGTAGCAAAACATCTAAAAATAGTTCAATTCTGTGCGATGGTCAATTATTTGTTTATTGTTGGTGTGTGCGGTGGCGTGCACAATTGTCATGTGTCGACATTGGACGAACACTAGTGCACCATGTCAACAGGTTTGTGGTCGATGGATGGCTGATTAGTGTTGCGGGCCACCAACCAACTGCACCAGTCTGTCCTATTTGCAGTCCACTAATTGGCCATTGATGGCATTTCAAACTAATTGATTGTCACTTTACTAATTGGCCCACTTTGCATGGTAGCACCACCTCGCAATGTCGATTCAAATAATTGCTCATTATCGAGTTGCCTTCTTTCTCTGAGCGTGAATCTATTTTCGAGCCTTGATTGATTGTCGCTATTTTATTTGTTTTCCATTCATTCAGAGTGGCAATTCTAAGGCGACCAGCCAGATTGATACGGCCAACTGGTTCCTTTCTCTGTAGCCATGCGACGAATGAATGAATGGTCAGTTAGTGCACTTGCACTACACATGCCCACAAGTTCACGTCGTTCGGACAATGTTTTGTCTAGTGTTGCTTATCGCGTGTTGCATTGTTGTGCCTTGATGAGTCTCAATGTGCACTATCGCAAATCGTCTGCCTCGTTGACCAACCTTGCAAACTGTAACAAATCGTGAATGTCTTGTTGGATCAGTCGACAGATCTGTTTGTGTTTGCCTTGTGCAGTACGTGTCAATGGAATGCATCTCTGTTCGTCGGTGTCATCTTCATATGTCTTTTATCTGTGGTTGATTTCCTACGGAATGACATATCTTCTCACCTTCGCATGGTGATAATAGATTGTTGATGGTAGTCATCTCTGGGAACGATCAAGCCAATGGGCTGAGTGATGTCGTCTAATGATGTCAATGTGTGATGTCTAGTTGAACCATTGCTGCCATTTTCTAGTGGCCTTCTGTGAAGCGAAAGGTCAGCTGCACTGAGCAAGCACCCATCACTCGGTGCTTGCCACTTGTGGTGCCATTGAGCCTTTCACTGGACGTTATTCATGCTCGGTCAGTTGGGAACAAAACCCGCAACAGGACCGGAACTGGCAGTCTTTGTCGATGTGAGCAGTGCATTGTGTCCTTGCTCGACCATATGGCCACTTGGCCACAGCCTTGTACCGAACAAACACTCAATCGGCTGCTAGCAGTTCGTTCAGGTGAGATCGCCAATCGAATGGAGCTACCGAGTTTAGTTTCGGTGTGCCTCGTAAGCGGTCGATCGAGTCTAGGGAGGTTCACACTGCAGTTGACTCGTGTTGTGCGTGCATCGAGCAGCACCTCTTGTTGCTCGCATCTCTTTGTGCCCAATTAATTAGTCTACTATCAGCTGTCATGTTGGCCAGTTCTAATTAAAATCCGATTAATGAGCACACGCAAGCATCAATCATGGTGGTCAGTGCAACAATGTAAAGCAACACACTGTGTCACTGTGTAGTGTTTGTTTGGTTCGCCGCTGGATTGTCTCGATTGGTGCTTACTGTGCCCGCAGGCACCAACATGATCGACATGCATAGTCGTAGTGTCAGTCTTCTATTGAGATTTGGTGGTGACACGTTCCGGAAGGCAAGTGACCACCACCACGATCACTGCCCTCTACATCCGATTGAATAGCTTTGCACATTAATCCAGGTGCTGCTGAAAGGCTTTGATGGCTCAGTGACTTTCGGTGTCAACACGATGCTCGACCACTCCGAAACACGGACTGCTTCAGTTGGTTATGTTCACTCGTGTCTACTCATTGACAATTCTGACCAAACATTTCTGACCATGAACTGAACCGTGCAGTGAGTCTTTCATTCCACTTGTCACGAATTACTCTATTCAAGTAAGTACTTACTTAAGTGTATCAAGTCAATCGGTGTTCCAGATCGTTTGATTGCGTCAGAGCGGCAAGTGAGCATTATTCGCACTAATAGTTGTATATTGACAGCTTGGAACCATGTCCTAATTAGCATTTGTTAATTAGATTTTGCGTAACGTGGTGGTGCTGAAAGCTATCTGATGAGAGATGACAGATGCGCGGAAGAGCGTTTGCACGATTTGGTTTGCCTCTTTCTGTAGGCCACCGTGATTGCGTCCATCTCGAATCACTCTACCTTCTGCCTTGCCTCATGTCCGTTTGCTAATTCTTCCGAAGAATTTGTGGCACTCGGTGTGTCGTGTTTGTGATGCTCACCACTGACAAATGAATCTCACAGCGGAATTACAAACATTCACCGAAGGACTCTCAAAGTTTGAGTGCATGTCTGTGGACAGGTGGCAGCTGTGGTCACAGTGCACATTGCACTTGTTCATTGAGATTAATTGTTGCTTGCACAATTTGGCCAGTGGAGAATGTCAGTGGAGAGTGATTTGTCCGAGAATATGCTTGCTGGTGTCAGTGAGGCACAATATATACACAATATTATATGCACCAGAGTTAATCTGTGCCAGACTTCTCACTTCGTTGGGGAACAGTTCACTTGTTGCAGTCGCATTACCATAAGAGTTGCATTAGTGCAATGAGCGGTTTACTCACATTGATGTGCTCATCCCGCCAATTCGTTCCTCCACGATTTGAATTGAAAATTAGCGGCACATCAAACGGCATACATCCATAGAGCCTACCGAGCAAGTTAATTAGCGGGCTCACTAAACTGCCGGTGAACGGACCACTGGTTGGAGTGTGCGTTCTATTTTGAGCTGCTTTGCTTGTCTACGAGTGTACTTGTCAGAGGGCACCATTCGATCTCTGGCCGCAATGTCTGATTTATTGACAAATGTGACCTTGTCTTCCTCATTGTCTTCACACGACGACCTCCCTTCAATCAGCAAGTTGCTTGCTTTGCGCCTTACCATTACATTGCGGCACAATTAGCATCGTTGTGGTACTTGCCAATGGCCAACTCCTCCGTAGAGCATCTATTAATAGCTCTTCATTGCCTGACTGGGCCAAAGAATCCATTTGCCATATATCCTCAAATGGTTAAACTCAATTCTTATTGATCACTTATGGCCACAAGTTTAAATTAGACACTTGTATGTTCTCTATATTATCTGCAAAAAATCATAACCAATTAAATAGTCAATGACGAAATAGCTTATTCCACCATACAAATTAAGTTGTTCAATGATATTTGCATTTTCAAGTGATCTATTGGGCTTGGAAGCAAATCGATCCACATGCATTCGATTGATAGGTCTCACGTTTGTTTTGTGTTCGAGAAGAGGTTCGATTCAACAGTGGCAAGACAATGACTCATTAAGTATTCACATGACTAGTAAGGCTCGTTCGGCCTTCAGCAAAAGTAGTGCACTAGGAATGGTCGCCACTTTGAGGTAAAGTAAGGCCGTCCATCTCAGTACTAGTTTGCAATTGAGGATGGTCAGGCACTGGCCATGGTAGTCGCACTAACCCTCTTTGGTGGCCCTAATTCTAAACAATATTCTATTTATCATTGCCTTAAATAGTCATTCTAATTCTATTCCTTTCCCACAGTGATTCGCCGTAAGAGTGCTTCGGAACGCTTGGCAGAATCTCGAAGCAAATACATTCGCTCCGATCTCTATGCGAACGATACTCTTGAGACAAATATTGCCTCCGAGACAAATGGACAAATTGATGGTTCTGATTCTTACACTCAAAATCCAATGCACGACGAGTACCTGACACCAAATTGCACAGTGCGACAGCTTCGGGCCACACCCACGTCCACTAAGTCCAGTCACACTTCTTCCTCTCGACTTTCCCCCATTTCGGACCATATTCCTAGCGTTACTCAACTCGAGGAGAAATGTTTGGATGGATCGCACCCGCACAATAACTTGGTAGATCGAATAAATTGCCAGCTGAACAAGTCAAAGCAGTGCATTGCGACTCAACATAATTCTTCCAAAAAACGAGTCAGTCCGAAACACTCCGACGGTTCACTCACTAACGGAATGAGTAACCTTGAGATGCAACTGAGGGAATTGATCACACTTGACACGAACAGCGAATTTGTTCCGACCACAAATGAACCTCTTGTCGGTGAGGCACCAACGCAAAGGCATTTTGCTGGCACTGAGCCAGCAAGCAAGCAGAACAGCGATTTGCAGAAAGAAAAGGAATCGCATAATATTTACCGTGCCGAACTAAAGTTCATTGGTTCTTCTTCCTCGTCATTGTCTTCGATGTATTCTGAACCAAACAACTTGTCTTTGCTCGATAATAATTTGCCAAATTCAGAAATGTTCTCTGTAGCGCCATCTGTAGTTCGACAAATGAAACAAATCTTTTCCAATGTTGTTCGATCTAAATCAGATGTTAGCACAAACAAGCAAGTTCCCAATCGATATCGAAATCCATACAAAGCTCATGTTGAACGACTATTTGGCAGTCTAGGCCTAGATTCCGATTCATACCACCAGAGCGAGGAACATATTTATACTGACGGCAAGAATCGCAAGTCAAGTCAATCATCGAATCTTCTCAACTATACTGCCAGTAGTGCTTCCAACGATTCACTACAAAAAATTGTGACTGACAAAGATTCAGTCGATATTGCCTGTAGAAATATTGTCAAAAAGCAGAATAATCTATACGGGACAAAATCATCAAGTACAAACGAATTGTCTAGTTTAAATTCTTCTCAACTGTCAGTTGCGGACCATATTTACAAAAATGCTCTCAATCATAGCAAGAGTACATCAAAGTTAACATTTGAGAACTTAATGTTGCATCAGCAAAATCTGGCCACTTCGCGGTCATGCCATAACTTGGTGGTCAACTTGCAAAATGGACCATCGGTAGTAGAACGCAATGCACGAATTATCAAATGGTTGTTCAATTGCCGAAAGGCAATGAACCAATCAAAACCAGTGGATACATTCAGCTAAAAAGCTTTAGTCTTCAAGAGTCTACATTCTTCACAAGCACATTGAGACTTGTGAATAATTTTATTTAGTCATTTTTTCTGAATAAGTGATCACACATCTTGTTCAAATCGAATTGTACAGTTTCTGTGGGACTAGTCTATTAATATTTTGTTAAAAATAAACAAATAAAATGAATTTACAAATTAAATTGGTCCATTGAAATTAATAATTTAATACAATAACATTGTTGACAGGCGATTCCAACAAAACATTGCCAATTGAATCAATTAACTTTCTTATCTTCAGCCGAGGCTTCGTCGTTATCTGGAATCGTATCATCATCCGATTTTTTATTTTCAGCTCCACATTTGACAGACTTCTTTGGAAGTGGACAAGAAAGGTTTGCAAAAGGTTGAGGTAATTGGTAATTGCCGAAGAAACGGTCAATCAGTGGTTGTACCACAGGGTAAATAAACTTGTACCAAATAAACAAGATCACCGGAGCGATAAAACACGAGATACACACCATCTTTGCTTGATTTAGCTGGTCAAAGATTAAAAATAGTAAAGAATAACAGCAAAAATGGATAAATTCGAGTCTGACAAACTTGGTAACTGTTAGTTGAGCAGTTTCGCTTTTGTTTACGCAATAAGCTCACATTTGTCAGCTGCGGAGCATCGATAGAAAGGACGATGATATCGATGGTTGTTAAAATGTTCGATATTTCGATTAACCGATTCAAGATCTTTTAATTGTTATCATAATAATTATGGATTAGTCGCAATCAAATACTTATAAATTACAAGCTGTAATCGTTGGGGTCATTTTGCACAATTTTTTTTGCCATATTTGTTTCATTAGTAATGAAATACAATTAGTATCAGATTGTTTTAATTAATTGCAAACCAACTCAATGTTATCTAAACAATCTATACACCACACATTGAATATTACACCGAGTTAACAAGCAAATTGAGTGGGTGTGAGCAAGTCAATAGTGCACAGTGCTCTGTGTATTGATCTCAATATTTATTAATTGGGACAGTGAGAGTAGATCGTTGCCGCATCATAACAGAAACGAATACAAGTGTGCCTTATAGAGCCGTTTAGTATTTCGAGATGCATGGCGTGATTGTTCATTTTTGTTTGTTTAGTGTTTAGGTGAGCTTGCAATTCGAGATTCACTTTCCCTACGGAGAAGTGTGAAGCGAAGTGAATCAAGTGAAAAGGCACAAAAGGTGCAAATGTGCCTTGCATGGAGGCTCAGGCTGAGCCAGTTGATCCAGTGGCCGTAAACTGTGGGCAGACTCGCTGGACTAGTGGCTAGCTAAAGTGCAGGTCTGATGGTGAGAGTTGACACAAGAGGCACTCTCGATCAAGACGACTTGGCTCGATGGTCTGCTAGTTGTGGCCGTTGCTGTCTGAAGACAACAGTTCAGGCCTGTCCTCTCCTGACAACTCGATGTTAGTACTAGGTGAGCAACTTGAGCAGCTGGTAGGCACGAAACGAAACACCATCGTCGATGTTTGGCCACTTCGCCTTGGACGCACACTTGCCATTGAGTGAATCGATTCCGCGCTGGTTTCATCGCACCAGACTCTCCTCCGAGTGCATTACCGCATTTATCCAATTGAACATGTGAATTCATTGCTTTGTTAGGCAAATTGTCAATTCGACCGAGTGACTTCACCAAACTGCCAATGTGACTGCAGTTAGTGTTCATGGCAACTTTGTTGTCCTATCAAATTTGATTATTTAATCTGTACCATTGTGGAAAGTGCAGGTAGTTTGGAGTGAACCCATCACTAGAGCACAACTTGCTGTAACACTGATCTCAAGCAAGGAATTTTTTAATGGCCAACTGCCAGATTTCTGCCATCTCCGACCAGTGCGGACCCTCGCAACCATCTCAAGACTTGACTGCCATTCCACAAGGTCGTGTGGGTCAAGGTAATGTTTTGTTCTGTATGAGACTATATATGACTAACATAGTATATAAATAATTCTGTTAATTGACTAGATTTTCAGAAAGAATTTATAGGCTTTTGACTGATTTTAGATCTCAGTGATCTAAACCAACTTTGAATGAATGATTTTTCCTGCTTCTGTGGTTTGTGGGATTATTGTGACACTTGCTCGCGTGTGGTGATTCATGATTTTCTTGTTCTGTTAAGAGATATTTCTTTGTGGCTGTGAGAAAATGTCACCCTCATGCTACTATTTGAACGCCTTTAAACGATTCCCACTTGGCAGGATACTTTTGCCCTTAGGGTGGGCAGTCGATGTGCTCAATGCCATTTCAATGGTCGACATGCCTACACACCTTTGATAACTTGCTTGAGGGTGCCAAAGTAAATAGTGAGCCGAGAAGGGATTGCTCAAGTCTGATCACATTCCTTGTGGAATAATTCCTTTCTATCATGCAATGGTGCAATGCTCTTCTTTATATTTTGCTACACTTGACCAGCAAGTAAAAAGCACAACTTGGAAATTAATTGCTGTTTGCTCAATCTCAGTGTTGACCAGAGTGGCCATTGGCCAACAGTGTGATGCCATTAGGCATGATGGCAAGCTCAATCTAACAAGCTTTGGGATCTGTCTGTAATTCGATGCAGCGTGACACACCATCCTCCATCAAATGCGCATCTTCATCGACCTCGTTGTCTTTCTTTGGCATTGTCACATGGCAGCAAACTGAATTTGGACGTAAATTGTCATTTTCTCTTTTGCCAAATGACCTGCTTAAAAGCTGCCTTAACTAGTTTAGCCCCAGTCAAGAACTTTTAATGCACTAAATATGCAAATGTGGGCATACTTGCACTCAAACTGTTGCTCTTTCTTGCTCTTTTGTGCCACGTTTTTGTTGCTTTGTATATACTTTAATTAATTAAATTCATTTGAAGATTTAAATGTACAAAATGGTTAATTTATTTAGTATGAAAAATTAACCTGTACAGATCATTAGACTTTTAATTAAATGTCATTCGACACTCCGTCGAATAATAAAACGTAAATATTTTTGTGGAATACATTGCAGCGATCATTCTTGGTAGTTATTCTGTAGATTTCCACTTAAATAAACAACACTAAATAATTATTTACATTTATTAATCTACTAAGTTTAAAGGCCTCTTCGTGCTGATTACTTTTTTGTTATCTTTTAAGTGATCACTGATCACGAACAGTACAGTTCAAGTATATTTATGCATATATAAACAGATTATCCGTGTTGCCTGGCTTGTGACTTCTTAGGATCGAGCGAATCTGTAAATCAATTAAATGTAGCACACGTTGAGAATGCTCTAGTTAGGCACTCGCACACACACGACAGGCTTGATTGATCTAGCTCGATTGCGTGCCAATCGTTTTGTTTGTTGTGATCTCACCTATTGGCTTTGTTGATTTATAAATAGATCTAATGCGATTACCGTAAATTCCATTCTATGCACAGAGACGTGATTTGGCCCATCTCGGGCCAGTAATATCAGACAGATCGAGATATCCCATATGGGCTCACGCTGTTACTTCTCTGATGGTTCTTGTCATTTGCATTTATGCCATTTTGTGTATTCTTGGTCTAACGTCAATTCTGCCGAATATGTTGTATCGTTTTGGTGCCTCTCATTAGTCTGTGAGAATTGTTGTGTTGACGTACAATTGCACTAGCAATGTGGATGGTACTTTGGTCAATGGTACTTTCAACGAAGACTATGCGTGATGTGGAATGGAAGTCAAGCACAACCAAATCACGTTTGAATCATTTCAGTTTGTTGTCTAATGCCAGGACCGCAGCACACGAAGCTCAGCTACCTCGCTACCTTGCCAACAGGGCTGACATTGAACATTCGATGTGCAAGCATATTTCCCACAATTAGTCAATCCCGTGCGTGTTTACTAGTGATTTCATCATAATTAACAAAGCCCCCAGTCACTGTAAGTTTGTCATTTCCAGGGAACATTCGAAATTTGTCGGAACTGGTCGACGCCTATCGACCTCTTCTATCCAAAGCATCTCAATTTGTCTGTGCATGATGAGCCGTTTAGAACAATTTGAGTCAATTTATTTGACTAATTGCATCGTCACTGCATCTATTAACACATCTTGTAATGGACCTACTGACACAGGAGTCAGATTTGATCTTCTGCGACTACTGGGGTTGTGCTTGTTCGATATATCATTTGACTTGATTGGCGCCTTGCAGGGTGGACTGTCATTAGTGATTATGGCTAACACAACGAACCCCTTATTATGGCCGAGGCAACAAACACAGCTCTTGTCTGATTTGATCACTAGTGATTGTCTAGCGCGATACAAATTCAATGTAGACGAACTTGCAGTTCGGTGGAGGTATTGTACTAGAGTAGAGTGTAATGTTCACCGAAACTTAATTACATCATCATTTGCATCTGTGGCAGTGTTTGGCTTACTTATGTGTATGGACAGATATAGTAAAAGCAACTGGTTGCTGTGCACTTAATAGCAACGAAACAATTGGCAAATGACTTAGTCGGAATTCAGCATGCAGGAATCACTTGTTTTTATTGCATCCCAGTGATGCAATCTGTCCAATCCTTTCATTTGTGTCCCGAATTTTTATTTGTTCTACAATTGCTTCTAGCCGAGCCCAAACTGATCGATCCTCCTAACTAAACGAACTAATTAGTCATAATAATATGTATGGATTACATTGCTTCCACATTTATTCTAATTAGTGGTTGTCCTTTTATTATAAAAGATCGATTGCTAAATCGAATTGTGTATGTCCATACACTCTTGTTGATTCGATTCGAATCGTTCTAATGTGGCAATGAAGGTTTTCATATTGAGAAGAATCCAAGTAAACAAGTTCTGTTCTTATAATTCTCAGCTCCCATTTCAAATTTGTGTGACTTATTTCGCAACCGAGTCCTGTCAATTATGTTGATGGCACTAATCGTGGTAATGTTTACTGCGTACATGTTCAAATGTTTGTCTGTCTGTGCAAATTCCAATGAACTCGGTGCATCGACTGCATATTCGAGCCAAACCCTCTCTGTTGGCAAAGGCATAAGGTCCTCCAGTGAGTCACATTTTAGTTAACATTGCAATACACAAGGAAATGGTTTGCTGGCGAACAAAGCTCTGTGACAATTAAGATTCTTGTGGCATCGTGCTTGATGGGCAAACCTGTTTGGCCATCTGTCATTATGAGACAGGTTTCCACTTGATGGCTTTCCTTATGGTCGCGCTCAAATGGACTGTAATTAGCGAGGAATCATTGATTAGAACTATTACCAAAGGTGCAAATCAATTGGAGTGAGCACTCATTGACTATAGTCATACTCTACAGTATAGAGTGTACATGTAACGTTT
This sequence comes from Rhizoglyphus robini, assembly GCA_023373905.1. NCBI lineage: Eukaryota > Metazoa > Arthropoda > Arachnida > Sarcoptiformes > Acaridae > Rhizoglyphus > Rhizoglyphus robini. The sequence continues at coordinate 2,234,720 of JAKIJQ010000007.1, read as the reverse complement.
GTAACGTTGTTATAATTCCCTAGTTGTTCTGTGAGATTTGATTGTTCTTGCCAAGTGAACCATTTAGAAAGTTTGCTCTGACCAATTTGAATAAATGACTAATTTCAATTTACATTTCATAGTTTGCAAAGAATGGCTTATCAGAGAAGACGGAAGTCTTGCATATCGACTGCAAAACGAAGAAAGTAAGTGCTACAGTACAGTAAGCTATATTTTCAACTAACCTTAATTGCCTTATTTAGTTTCGCAGCACTACAAAGATAATCGATTTAAGAACCGAATTGTACGCGAGGACATTCCTCTAGCCAAACATCTACAAGAGAATGAACTGCATGATGCACATCGTGTTCCATCCAACTATGCCCGCTACCTGAACGATCAGATAACAGATAACGATGAGAAAATTGCCCGACAGATTCAAAGGCGAATTTGGCATGAGGAGCAAGAGAAGAAGACGACTGAAGAGGCCGATGAAAGATTGGCTCAAAAGCTTTTGCAAAAGGAAAAAGCACGACAACTGAGGAAAAGGGTCCAAAAGGAGAGACAACAAGTGGAAAGACTGTCACAGCAAATTGGGGCTGATTACCGACTCATTTCGGGCGACCAATATCCGTCAGCACAACAGTCACCTACTCCCCCGTCACCGCCTTCATTTCAACGAATTCTTACCGAAGACGACCAAGAGTTAGACCTGTCTGAATTTTGCATGCCTCCTCCACCCGGTCTTACACCTGAGGAATTAAAGTATTTCCTCGAAGAGCAAGATGCAGAGATTGCCCAACTGCTTCAGCAGCAAGAACTAAAACGGAATAAAAATCCAGAAAAGGAAAAACTGGCAGTGATCGAATCACAGGACTATGAACTTGCCAAAATGCTACAGAAAATGGAGAAAGAACGACTAAAACGGATCAGGGAGAAATTACGTGCCAAACAGCAACAACGAGAGAACGAGGAGAGCGGATCGACTTTTGACACTGGTCATTTTGATCATGTGAACTATCAGCGAACTTCCACTCCAATTTCTCCTCAAACCAGCTTTGAGGAGAATCAACTTCGCAGTGAGGAAAACGAGTACGACATACCGGAAAACCACTTGCTGAATGACAACGGTGGTACTTCTGATCACGACCTTACCTACGAGGAGCCTTATCAAATGCTGTCCCAGCAAAGCGAAATTCGGTCGCAACAGCCTTTTCATAACATTGCCATGGATCTTGACCCAACTTATCAGCGTCGTTTGCAGTTTGTTCCATCCGCTGGTCATTCTCAGTCAAATTTACTCGAGTCATGTGTGGACGATGATGATACAAGCAGCTTTACTCGGCCAAATGCACTGGCACAATCCAGTGATTCTTTTGAGAAATTACAAAGATCGACTAGCAGACCATCTGATGGTGTCCACGCGGCACCAGTTACTTCGACAGCCTCTTCACGTTCATCACATTCGAGTTCATCCAGCAGACATTCTGTGGATAATCGAAGCCAAAAAAGCAATCTCAGTTTGTCCAATGGACGAAATCAACTGTTCAATGACATTGAACCAGACGAATATGCACCACCATTACCACCTCGTGATATGTCTCTTCTAAGTCGAAACAAGACGGAGAACAGTGTCAGGTTGAGACAAGGCCCAACACAAAGCAATTTTCTACCACCTCACCACCCACAACACCCAAATCGTCGTCAACTCGATTCTCCAGTTCCGTCCATTCAATCGTCAAATCGTACGTCCGTTTATTCGACGTCATCGTCGAGTGTGCTCATTCCAGGACACAAAAGAGTTTCCTCTATGGAGAAACCAAAGAAAGATAAACATAAAAGTCAGGAAGGCTGTAAGACGCAGTAATTACAAATTGCTCAATGTTTATTTACATTTTAAGTGTACATACCCAATGATTGTTTACAATAATAAAATATATATATTTTTGAAAATGTTTTATTTGTTTATATTTTTTTGCCCTGGTCCTTAAAATATCATTGGTTAAATTAATTAATAAATTGTTTTTATAAATTTTGAATGGAACGCTTTGCGCCACATGGAAGCAACAATCGATACTATCGATATGCACATTTATTCCAATGGGCAATGCATTGTTAGTAAACAGTGTTGTACCTGTACGCGGCGTACAGTACGCCTGAAAGCTTTGTGTTGACATTTATGCCTTGATGGTTTGGTTATTTGGCTTGCTAATCATTTCTCAGAATGACTGGCATGATGATGAACGACGACTCGAAAATTATGTCTTTGCTCAATACTGATATCAGCTGGTCCAAGTATCAGGACGACAGGTTTGATAGGTAACGCCGCATTTTAAATTGACCAATGAATTATATTATTGTGAATATAGGTTTATTACACATGGAAACGAGTTGAAACTTTATTTGGTTGAAGGTGTTCGAGAATCAACTGCAATATTTGGTAATTAATATATAAATAATTTGATTTGTCGTTTAATTTAATAAAAAATTAAGGCGGAATTCAATTGGACGAAGTCAACTATGCACAGGTTATCGCTTCCAAAAACGATATGCGACATGTTAAGGTTTGTCAATAAACAAATTATACATTGTTTATTTAATTTTGATTATTTGTAGGCAATGGCTTGTAACAATACTCTTTTGCCTTCAAATTCGGATGTGTTATATGCCATTGGATTTAATAATGGAAGAATTTTGCTAAACAGTTTTGATATAAATTCAAATCCATTAGGCTTGGTTGGGAAAGAGTTTACGCCTAAGTCTCCTCGTCCATGTAATACATTAGATTTTAATCAATCGGACAACAATTTGGTATATTATTATATCTAATATATTTATATTTATAACACTTGTTCTCATAGCTTGCGTCTGGATTTGACAAAGCAAGAAACGAATGCTCAATTATGATATGGGATATTGCTCACACAGGCACAATTAACAACAATCTTTATCATAGTCAATTTGGGAATACTCTTTCTGGCTTGAATAAACCTTTATACGAATTTGCGTCCAACGAAATGGTACATTCACTTAAATGGTTTCAAAATAAGACGGTCATATGTGGCATGAATAATAAACACATTAAAATATTTGATTTGAGAGATGTCAACAAACCGAGAGGTGTCATTACAAAAGCTGTTTACGGAATCACTCTTGATCCGTTGTCCAATTTTCGATTTGCTTCTTATCATGAAGTAAGTTGGATTATTTCTACTATGAATGTACCGTTAACTTAAATACGTTTGTATTTTTAGAATATCATTTGTGTTTGGGACACTAGATATATTGAGAATCCCATTGCAACAATTGGCCCTGAAGTTTCCAGCATTGTCAAACTCGAGTGGTGTCCAACAAGATCCAATATTTTAGCTGCTTTACTTAAAGATACGAATAGCATTAAACTTTTTGAATATAAAGACTTTAAAAATCACAACAACGATCCTGAACCTTCGATACTTGCCAGGGAAATTAGTCCATTTGAATGTATGTATATTAGGTTTATATTTTATATTATATTTTTCTATTTAAAATTTTACTATTTTTTTAGTGTCAAATCCTCAAATAATTTCTTCGTTTTCATGGCATCCATATTGTGAGTCTCGAATGGCTGTAATTTCTTCCAATGGCATCATCAGAGACTTCAAAGTTATTGATCGAATCACTTTGGTAAATTACTTTGTTTACTATAATAGAGAACATTTAAAGAGTAAACTATTTGAATGTCAGTAATAGATTAAAAAGCAGAAAGTTTTTCGACTCACTTAGATTTATTAATTGTTCTCAATTGCACTCTAATTATCTAGAATTGGTCTCCTATATCTGAAATTATTTGGACCCATGGAAAAAAGATACTTCAATGCATTGATCCAAGGGATAGTCTTTATGAAAACATTGACGATATTGCTGTTTCGATGAGAAAGCTGGCTATCGAAGGATATGGACTTTCGGTAACTATAAATTAAATGGATCAGCCCAATTTTCACAACTATTTATTTAATTATTTAATTTAGGAAAACAAAATGTGGCAGTTATTTCCAAAGCACTCTCCGTTGTATAATGTATGGAAATGGATGACAATTCGAATCAAGGCTAAAGCTGAAGAAAAAGAACTTTCCGGCGAGCGAGGGAAAGAAAGCAGATTCAGAGATGCTTTTACCATGAAAAACCAAGAAAGATTTAACGGTATCTTTGGGGTCTTATTCAATGATATTCGTACGCAGCTTTTACATCCAGCAGAAATCGTTTCAGTTCCGGATTCTAATTTTTTATGGTAAGTTTTGTCTGTCTGAAATTGTCTTTGATTTTATTGTTTTTTTAGCAAACACAAGATATATACAAGCCCTTCGAGGGCCAAGGCACTTCAACACTGTGGTTGGAGTTGGCAAACTCGCATTAGCAACATTGATCTCGATATTTCAGCTCTAGATTTGAACAGTCCATCTCAGGCATCTAGTAAAGAGACATTAAAGGAACCAAACAAAGAAACGACCAAAGACTTTGCTAGCACTACTTTCGATGTATTAATGCCATGTGCTCAGTTTCTAAATTCCAACCAAGAAGAATTAGATTTTTCTCGGTCTGCCGCCGTAATGGTCTTCAATGGAAAAATTCTTGATGCTATTGAATGTTTAAAGCGTGCTTCGGACCAGGCTGTTTCTGACAAATCAAGCGGAATTGAAGAACGGGATTCTATCTCTTTAAATGTTATTGCTCTTGCTTTATCTGCTTATGTCACATCGACCAATCCAGAGAAAGGTGATTCAAAAGATTCTCTTTGGATTGAAATGTGTTCTAGCTTGAAAGCAAAACTTGGCGATTCATACATCAAGGCAATTTTCACTTTTTTGTCGATGAATCAATACGAGGACAGCAACTATGACGAAATAATTGTAAACGATTTTTGTGTTAAGTATATTTGACACATCTGATTATTTATTTCGTAGAACGACGAAAACTTGGACATTACCGATCGCGTTGCTTTTGCATGCATATTCCTTTCAAATTCGGCCGTAAGATTTTTTGTTATTTATTTATTCAATTGCTAATTTTGTTTTCTTTTTTAGTTAGAACGATATTTACTTAGAATGAAAAGAAAATTATTTGAACATGCCGATCTAAGTGCAATCTTATTAACTGGATTAACTGACGAGGGATTGGAATTGTTTTCCAAATACATCGAGAACACTTGTGACGTTCAGACAATAAGTCTTGTTTTACTTTGGTCTTTGCCTAACTCAATTTGTAAGAAACCTCTGGCAAAAGCTTGGATTGAGAATTACAAACAACTTTTAGACTGTTGGCGTTTATGGAGTATTCGGTTTGTTTCCTGATTATTTTCTTATGAAATCCACTGATTAACAAAGTTTTATTTCAGAGCCCAGTTTGACATAAAATGGTATTCTAGTTTGAATCATCTAGAAGAACCGAAGCAACGAATACATGTAACATGCACTTACTGCCGCACACCGATAGCTTCATATATATCAAACGATTCTGGAGTGAAAGCACAGCAGACATATCAACAACAAATGTCTCATCACCAGTTCAATAGAACCTCAGCTGCAAACACTTCTAATAAGTACCGTACAGTCAGTTGCAACAGTTGTGCCAAAACGTTACCTCGCTGCTCATTGTGTCTAACTCAACTAGGCACTCCTGCCGGGATTTACTGGCGGCCTGGCCTTATATTTGACAAAAAGGACCGTAAACTTTCTCCATTTTCTTCTTGGTTCACTTGGTGCCAAACTTGTCGTCACGGAGGACACTCTGCTCATCTATTGGGATGGTTTGCCGAGAACACTGTCTGTCCTGTTGCCGGCTGTAAATGTAAATGCATGTCTATGGACGCCAATGCCAGACTTTTGTAGCATCAAAACAAGCTTAAGCACTAATCCAACACTATGGCCTGTGATACTAAACTTTAACAGAATGTTTCATTTACCGATAAGTGGCAACTTTATGAACAGGTAAAAAGTGTGTCAATTTTTTCTGTACAGTAATCAACTAATCATGTAAGACAAATGTAAGAAAATAAATGCATATCTTGGCCTTTTTAGAAAATCTCACATCTCTTGTCATTACCTATTGACTATTGAGCCATACCATACGCGCACAATGGACACGATATGTTAGATAAGCAAACTAACCAACCGATTGAACTAATGGCGAATTGAAATAGTCCACTTGGTCCAAGGTGGACTCAAATAGAGCGCCCATTTGACCATCTCTGTGCGAGAGTGCGCGAAGTGGCCACTGCGCACACTCACTGGCACTGGTGAACGCAAAGTCTGCCCATCTGGCAGAAGTGGCACATCCAATCAATTCAACGCTTTGTGTGCCGTTTGGGATCAAGCCTCCATTCTGCTGACGGCTTGATTGGGCTTACCTTTTATCAGATCACTCAACGGGTCAACACGGATAGATCACCTAGCCACTCACCGAGCCACACCTTCCACTGGCTCCACTCGTGCAACTTAACACTGCATCCAATTGAGTCACCTGTTGGCACAATTTGTCATTGTTTATTGCTAGGCCCAATTGCTACTCATCGCAATTATGTTTTGATTATTTTACATTTGCATTCCAATTGTGTTCTTGCAAGCCTTGAAGTACCACTAAGTTTCGATTACGCAACATTCTAAAAAAGTGATTCTGATCCATTAAAGCAATTTGTTTTTATCGGATCAATAAGCTCAAAGAATGCAAAGTATGTTGATGCAATAATAATAATCATTTTGTTTTTACAATCATTATAAATTTATTTATTTATAGTTGAAAATGGCGCTCTTAAAATCACAAATAACATCTGTTCTTTATGCAATGAAAATTTTACCAACTTTGTTGATCATTTGGTTGTTAAAAATCATCTAAATCATCAATTTTTGACAAAAGAATTTTGTTCTGCATTATCTTTGAATTCTAAATTTGCCTCATCACAAACTGTGTCTTTGTCAGCAACCTCCCTTCAAACTTTGATCTTTTATCTCAAATCTCACAAGCTACCTTTATACTTCAAACAACTGTATTCTTGTCATAAATGCTTTCTTATATTTGATTCCATCAACTTACTTTTTAGTCATCTAAATAAATGTGATTCCAATAAACCTTCAGATGATAATGGTACTGAAAAATTAAATGACTCTATTACGGTTTCTGATATTTCAATTCATTCAAATGAAAAAATCCTGGACGATGAAAGTCACGATTCGGATGTAGAAATTGTAGCTGAAATATATAGACCATCGATTTGCACACAAGACATACCTTGCTCAGAGAAAGTAAAATCTAAATTACCCGACAAGAAAGATATTAAAGGAAAAGATCAAAGTAATAATAATCAAATGAAACAAATAGAGATTTCTGAAAATGGCGAAACTTTGATTTTGAAAACATCAGCTTCATTCATTCCCCGTTCAAAATCACCAGCCAAGGAATTTATTTCATCTCTTAAAAATGGATATGCACAAAAACCAATTCTTCAAAGCCGTTCCAATAAAAGGCTTCTTAGAAATCTTAGCAAGAAGCCCGAACCGAAAAGAGTTGATTCTAAAAGCAATACAAAAAAGAAGAAAGAGGAATTAAATGATACTTTTATTGTGACACCTACAAATAAAAGGAAGTATAATAAAATTTGTGGATTTATGGTTAAATCATTGAAATGTAGAATATGTAATCGAGGAAATTTTAAGCATGAGCAAAATTTGAACACTCACTACCAAAATGTACATAATTTCTTTACTCTACAACCTCAATCTGAATTAATGTTATCTCGATTCACTGCGAACGAAACAAAATACTACCACTTTAGATGTTTAGCCTGTTTAAAAATGTTCGAAAATTTTACTAATTTGAGCCAACATCGATGTAAGTATTACTTCAAGCAGATTCACATTCCGAAAAAGCTTTCAGACAAGCATAATAACAGCATGTCCAAGCCCATTTCCAATTTAGTCATCCCAGATACACTTCCAGATTACGAAAGTGAGAGTGAATTCTTTAATAATATTGGCCTTGTGAGAAAGAATCATTCCACGTCCAAGTGTGAACACACCAAGTCGAGACAAGAAAACATTTCCAATAAATTGAAAACAACAAAAATTGAAAAAACTGAAACAGAACAAACAGAAAAGAAGTCTACTAATTCAAAAGAATGTGTTCAGGTCAAATCTGCCAATCCTGGCAGGACTCTAAGAAATGGTATTACATCCAAAAGGAGAGTTAACAAGCCTATTTGCACTATGCCAGACTTTAATCTCTCCGACGATGTGATAATATCTGTGGTTCCCCGAGCGACCTCTTCCAAATGATGTAAACCAAGCCCTAATGTGATTCGTAATGCTCAACCCATCGATCAATTCTTATCGCACTATATTTTGTGTGCATGTATGCTCTTCAATTATTTGTATTTGGTTATTTGTTTTCATAGTATTATTACTAGACATTCATCCACTGCACTTGTAGACATTTCCATTTGTTTTATATTCACTTTTATGCACTCAATAAACTCGATACAAAATGTTTTATAAAACAATTTCTCTATTTAGTGTTATTTCCCTTCATCGTTGCATTGCCTGCAATGTTTATCGATTTGAACAATATTTGTATTTTTTGGGTAAAACATTGTCGCCATCTATTGAGGTTAAATTCAGCATTGGCTGACCTTTTTTGATTGAATTACTTCAAGTTCAATTTATACACTGCAAAAGGTGTTTATTCCGCTGTTTGACAATTTCTGAATGAAAATTTGTTTTCAAAATTTTAAAATTAATTTTAGACATCGAAAAAAATGTTTTAGCTAGTAATTTTTGCTTGGTATGTAAAAAGGTGTCTCAAATTATGCTTTTAATTTGTTAAATCGAATGCAAGCATAGTATAAACAGGGCACAATGACCTTACAGGCGAGCAAAGCAGTACATAATAAAAGCTCATCTGGCAATCGTTCACTGTCGCTTCGTTTGTTTGTCCTCACTTAAAAATCAAACTTTTCTGGTCCTTCGTACCACATCCACAGCCTAAAAGATGACCGGATTCAAGCGACTTGTTCAAGATGGTATCAAGGCTTATCACGTATGGCCAGTAGCCTTTCTTGCCTTTCTGGTTGGTCCCGGGCTAGCCATCTACCAGTCTGCTCATCAAATCAACGGACCCGATGTTCGTGTGTTGAAGAACTTCGAAACCAACGAAGCCTACGACAAAAAACAATTCAAATATCTATCTTCTGTAGATCACTCTACCTACGAACATCCTCGTCCTCGTTTTTAAAACCATAGTTTGTCTGTAGGCAGTCAACATTTGCCTATTTTCCACTCTACGGAATTGTTTTGCTGTGTACATTCTTGACCAAAACAATTATCGTAGCTGTATTCGTTGTTATCATGTGATGAGATTGTCCTAATAAATTAGATTTGTAAAATTTACATCTTTCATTTACATCAAGTATTTTTTTCTTCGAAAATTAACCTTGTTGGTGTTTCGTGCTAAATCTCACGTAGGCCAATTCTCATTCATACTGTTTGGGTTATGTGCAAATAAACGATGATAAGTTATATTTTCCAACTAATAACGAAGTATATTTTGATAGTGTTTTATCGAGTTTTTTCACGAGATATTTACGTTACGGTCTATTTACGATCTTGGGATTTTATTGCATCGTATTTTAACGTCATCTTTGAATGATCCTCCACATGTAAATAAAAACTTGGGCAGCCCAAGTTGGGCTAGTCAGATGCAAACAACTCGAAGCTCTTGCCAGTTACTTGTTCTGATTCAGGACAAATTTCAAAAGAGCAAATGGGCGATTCTAAAATGGAAAGTTATCGTTGCAAAAAGTGCCGTTTGGTGTTACTTCAAAGAGATTCATTGCTTACTTGCCATAACCAACCTGTGTCAAATACACAAATGGACGATCAGTGTACTTTAGCATCAAACATTCTGTTCGTGGACGAGCAAAAAGTGCAAGATTGGATTCGACAGCAAATTGATCAAAACGACTGGACTAAAGGACGACTCACTTGCCCAGGAACGCGTTGCGGTGCCAGAATTGGAAGCTTCAATTTCGTTGGTGGCGAATACTGTTCTTGTTCCAAATGTGAATTGCCATCGATTCAGATTATTCGCAGTAAAGTAGACGAACCAATGCTACATTCCAAAGAAGAGGTGATGAATAAGGATGGTTAGACGAGATTGGTTCTGTACAAATGTAAATACCATCAATAAACGGACATTCTTTCATTCGCCTTCATATTCTTTTGCTTACAGCCTTTGCCGCCTGAATAATTGATTATATGTTGCACCCCGTCTGAATGGCAATTAGCCTAATTGTTCTTAGTCGCAATGTTTACTCTCTTATTTGAAGTTGACTCAGCAAATACGGCCAATTTGGAAAAGGACACTGTCAGTGGCATTGACTCAGTGCAGCAACACACAAAACAGACAATTGCAAACTGTTGTCTACTGCCAATTGGGACGATCATCAATTGCAGAATGAAGCGCGCAAGTCCGTTGCATTTCCGTTATTCTCTTATCAATTCCGTTCACTTTTATTGCCATTTTATTTTGGTACATTGCATTTTCTCTCACGTCAGTTAATTGCGAAAACATTACTGTGAGGTATGGCTGCAAACAGTACAACTGGCTACATGGAGTACATGGTCTACGTGAATCTTCTTTGTCCTTCTCCTGCCCTGTTGCTACTATTCCAATGGATACATATTGTCTGACCGAATGAAGTCAAGCGTTAGTCGTCCACAAGATCTCGATTGAGCTCGACATTGACATTGAAAAAAATGTCTTACCGAAGCCTTCATCGTGAAATGTTCACTCTTCTCCGTCGCAATCATTGCATCTGGCCAATTATCGGATTTTTGTCCGTTGGACCGAGCCTTGCAGTATTCTACATCTTTAAGAAGATCAATGGACCTGAGACCACTCGATTGTTGGGACATGATCCCGAAGTGTTCAATAAGTTTGAGAACAAGAAATATCGGATCTATGAGCCCACGGCATTTGACTATGAAAACTACCAACACCCCCGTCCACGGTTTTAATTTCTAAAATCAACCAGCTAAAATTCTGATCCGTATGTAGCAGTGGACAAATCATTACTTCACTTCCAGTGGACAATCCCTGACCAATCCGTTCCAGTCAAATCTAGTCTAATCTGTGAAACTAACTACTAATTTATAACATTAGATGGCATCGCTTCTGTGCATTTATTTATCTAATGCCATTTAATTTAATTCTGTCCAATAAATAATGCCTTAATTACGTATTGTCCCTTCTTGTAGACTGACACCTGATCTGTCAACTTGTATCCACAATTGCAAGTTGTACATTGAACAGATGAATATGTTAAGAAGTTAAATTTGATAATTAAATGAAATTAAGCTAAGTGCAACACGTTTTTTTATTGAAATTTACTGTAATGTCAAGCTTCGTTGTGTTTTCCATGTTCAATGTTACCTACTTTGCAATGCTCAGTATAGAAAGTGAGTTCATTCATTCATCATTGCAATGTTTTTGGTTACATGGGTACCTAGGAGCCCCTAGGAGCAATAGGCAAGCCATAACGAGTCGTGGAAATATTAGCATACATATTTACTGAACTGTATGAATCACTTTAATAATACATATAATAATAATAATAATAGAATAGAATAACATTTTTTATAATCGCCAAACAAAATAATTTTGCTTGAGGTTGTAGAAATTTAAGTGAAATATTTCGGATTGAGCTTTTGTTGACTCGTCGCAGTGTTTACTTTGGAATCAAGCGAAAGCAAAATGTCGTGCAGAGCAAAGAAAGCAAAAGAATCCCAACGAATCGCCACGAGTCATCTTTCTACTCGGCAGAATGCAAACAGCATTCGGTGACTGCCTGGAGCAAATCATAATTTTTTAATAAAAATTTTATTCAAGCCATCTATATTTACCGAATGGTACATTTGAATGCAGACCAAGCCAAGTGGCACTATAAATTATTAATGACACCATTCGGTACCACAAACAAAGGCGACACTGACAGCAGTCATTGACAGGGCTCGTATAAATGCAAAAATGCAAAGCTAAAAAAGCGTGTTTGCTACTCAACGCAGTGCTTCGCTTTTTCATTTATACGAGGCCTGGTCATTGAACACTTGCATCGAGGCTTACCTTCAACGCATTATCGCGCTTTGGGTCTAATTAATTAGTGCCACAAACAGCTGGCCCACTGCACACCCCGTACACGGACATTGGACACACATTGGACCAAACACACAAATACACATACGAAATTGTATTCGATATTGACATATTGAAAGTATTAACATTAATATTAATAAATATGTTGATTGATTTCGGTTGGCTTTGTACAATAGATTGACTATTTTGTATTGCAACATGTGAACGACTGAGTATTATGCTGTATTGTATGTCTATTTTACTTAATTAAGTAGTGAGTCAGGCTAGGCCTATCGGCCAATGAGGTCCGCGGAAAAGCGGTCACACGACACACTTGCGTACCATCAAGTATTCGGAGAACTGTTGACTCTCCACGCCGCCACCGTTAGAAGCCATCACCCTGAATCCGTTGTTAAGTAGTCGAGAAAGGGTCTGCAGTGAGTTCAATTTACAGTAGCCATTGAGAGGAAATCGAATCACGTGTTTGGCGTCTTGGTTCCAGGCCGCTGCCTTGCTAGAGTCCATGATTGTTTGACTGATTTCGGGAAAAATCTGCTCAATTAAGTTTCGTTCGCCACTAATGCAGACCCTTTCCCCAAGCTCGGGAGATATGTTCACGGCCAAACATTGAAAACCAAAGCTGTCATTCTCGTTGATTTCCTCTTTTGGTAAACCTATCCTCGAGGCAATTAACGAATTTCGACCAATCTTGGAATTCAGGTGAAAACTAAGATTTCCCTCTAGTGACGGCTTTCTATCTTCATTGGTCGAGTATTCATCCAGTCGAATCCGTTTTGTAGACAAATTCTGCACGCAATTCCTTGAACCATTCTCGTTTGGAGATTCACTTCGAATACTGCAATTGTTACTTCTGTCTTGACGAACTTGCTCAAGAAGCCTGCAGTAAGAGACAAATGTCATTAAAAATAGTTTAACAAAACTTTCGAACCTGAGCAAAGCTTGAATGTCATAGTACTTGGCTTCTTCATAAAGAAGATCTATTTCATCGAAATTGTCCGGTATGACCAAAGTGTTTGTCCTTAAAAAGTTCAATATGTGACGAAACATTTTGCCGTCTCGGTCAATAAAGTAGTGCTGCTTCAGGCTGTCCAGAACAATAGGAATTGATCCATTGAACATTCGAGCAAGTCGACTATCAGGATGCCTTGATGAAACAGACTCAGTTAAACACATTCACTCACCGATGGTGTCGCACTTACTTGGTCAGTGTCTCTAGAGAGGAAGTGTAAATAGAGCCTCCTACGTCGATGTGCACTGGGGCTGTGTAACGAGATGCTGCCGCTACGCAAGGAATTCCTGATATTTTGTGGTTCAGATTGACCAAACTCGAATGGATCGAGTTGGTTGGAGATGTTCGGGCGGGTGATGAGTTGCTGCTGGTACTCAAATATGTGTGCGATGAGTCCATGCCAGGTCCGGCAGAGGAAAGGACACTCATGGTGTATCGAATGGCACACTAAAACGATGAAGCCGACATTAGAGAACGATCAAAGTAGACATTTATGCAATTCAGGCCATGGCGCACCAATGAAATAATAAAAAGCAAACCCACATGAATAAACTGGTTGTCACAGGCGAAGCTGCAATCAATATTTATATAAAAACTACTTCCGAGTAACCTTACAGTGAATCTGTCACCTCACTATGCCAATCAGGCAGTCGCATCTACATTTCAAGGTGTGCCTTACAACTTGGTAATAAAGCATGCAAAGTAACAGCTGACTAGGTCATGCAAGTAATGGCTCGCATGGTATTATACCATTGGTATACCAGGATAGTCGAAATATCCACCACAAGCAGACATTATGTCGGACATTGTGAGCCAATCTCAGACTGACAATGGTGCAGCATGAGTGTAAAACGGCGAGTAAAGCAATTTGGTGAATGCAATTAATAAAACTCTCGTTGGTAATTAGTGCAAATGGTGGTTTTGTCCTGAATGGTTGTCGGTCGTGTCGAGCCGAATTGTGGCCAAAGGGGATGCGTTGAGCGTGTCATTGGTGGCATCGGGCAGCCGTCATCGGCAGTGATTAATCAGCACTTGTTTGGCGCACCACTCGCGTCAAAGGCGTAACGAGCATCAACTCCACTCAGAGATGAACACCAAATAAATCTTTCGCCTTTGTCTCTGCCAGGTAAGTCAGTCAAATGAGAATTTAATATTCATCTAATTCTCTATAACTATTTTTGGTATTTTGGGTGTGATTACCAATTTGGACAGGTTATGTACTAACGATTCTTCCACATCAAATCTCTACACTCGTCTATGACAAGCCACAATATATATTTGTCTGACCGCTCAAGTCGCCCTTTTGATTGCCTACATTTTAACCTTAAAATACTTTTTTGAAATAACAGGAAAACGATTGTCAAATGTTTGAAGTTGAGTTGTCGAATTATTTGCTTTTGCTTTAATTCGCCTAGCAAACTATTAGATCGCCGACCTGCCTTGTTGAGGGCATTAATCCACGTAAATTTGAATTTTCGTCTTTACATGTCACTTGAAAGTCCATTCTACCATCGATACAAAATAACAAAGTTCAAATGACTCGCTTTCGTAAAGTACAACAGTAAAGAGGTATTATCGGCTTGTCTCAGTCCAAATCCATTCCATAATGGGCAATAAATTGTGTAATTGTCAGTGCAGACAAACGTCACTAAGTCGGATAGAAAGGAGCTAATGACGAGATTGCTTAATTCCTGTTAGCTTCGCTGAGCTTGGCAATAAAGTGTATATCGATAAAGCACCTTTTCCATTTGAATAATTGCTCTTGTCACAGCAGTGACATTCATAATGAGATTTCCACAAATGCACTGACCATTTAACGGCCACAAGTCGAGTCTTGCTGGAATGAATTGGAGCACGAATAATTGAGGCAACATTGAGGCAACAAGTTAAGTGTTCAACGGTACACAATATCGGTTCTGTCTGTTCGGTTAACTACATGGCTTGTTTGGCTTGATTAAATGACAATGAAAATAATCTAGGCTGAGTGACTGGTCATTGGCAATTGATAGTTCTGACCATTGCTAATTCGAATGCATTATATCGATTTGTCTGAATCGCTAAGTCTGGCTCAAGTGAGACCAAAGACCGTTAATTAGATATCAAATCGGTCTATAACCAAGAAACAATTTATTTAAGACAGAGCAATTTTCCAGTCACCGCAAATTAGTCTCGAAACATAAACAAATCGGTATGTGTGAGATGAAAGAAGTGCCAACAATTGAAACCAATCTAGACAAGACACATTAGCTCTGATTAGACTCGATTCTGTCTTTTCATATGCAGTCGTGTCTGGAGATAGAAATATTATAAATGCAAGCATTAGTGCAAGACAACACACAAATCTACAAAAGTGATTATGTAAAGCATTAATGCATTTGTTGTTTAATGCAAATAGTTGCGAATCAATTGACTCATGGAAATGAACGACTTGTTGAAGTAAATTCTGATTATTTTGTTTAGCAAAGCAGCCCGACATGAAATTAGACATTTGCAATGGAAATTCTTTATTTGAAACTTACCTCAAGATGGCTTACTAAAGTCGTGATTCGGGATTGAATGAGAGGATGCGTCAATGCAATCGGGCAATGAGATCTCGAGACAAACCCGAGTTTGTCTAAGTGCAGATCGAATGATTAGTGCGCAGTTGATTATGCTTCAATTTGTCTATCAAGCCAGATAACATCGAACAATCGCAATTGAACATCAGTTTGGCTGTGAGGGAATATCTGGATGGTTTCGTGTGGGGCACAATTGTCCGGCAAACAATAGCTTCACTATTATCGAGTTGCGCGCCAACTAGTTTGACTTGAAGTGTTTCGTGCGGTAATGGACTAATGGTGCTCTTGTGCGCACTCGGGACAGTCAATTCTATTCTTCTCGTGCCCCCATCCACCTGAAATCGAGTGCTTTCAATTAGACTGGAAAGAGTGCTACACCACTGGCTCGCTCAAACACGAACGACATCGACGGACAAAGAATGCAATCGACAATGATAATGACTGACCAACTCAATCATTCGATTCATTGGCGGAAAAAGACGACATTGGACGTTGAGATGAAGATAGCAGTGCCAATGACAGACGCCGGTGAGGGTCGAGATGAAGTAACTTGCGCCGTCGGGTGATGCTCTTATGCCTATTTCAATTAACGACCATTTGCCGCTACTCAATCACACTTTACAAATTTATATTCTTTATGCAATGCAACATGCATACAATTCAAATAAATGAACACCACATAAAATATTGATAGATGTTGAGACAAAGTGTTGTGCAATATATAATTTTGTCACTAGATTTGATATACAGGTAGGCAATTACTAGTTGTGACGACCAAAACACAAATGCACAACATACAAATTGTTGTTAAATGGGCGCACGTGTTTTGCACGACTCTGAGTGGAACAAGTCAAAGTGTTGCAGAGAAGTGAGATGTTGACGAATGGGCCGGTGAACTAAATGACAATCCAAAGATTGTCAATGAGGTGACAAGTAAGAAAAGTATACAGAAAATAAAAGAATGATCAAAAGATGGTGAGAAGAGGTTTGCGTTTTAGCGCTAAACATTTTATATTGGCTCGCATCAGTGCAGAAGTGGCTGTGTTGATGTGCAGTGCATCAGATATGGTGCGCGAATGCACTGCCAGCAGATATAGCAAACGGGCAGAGGCATCGATCAGTGCTGAGCAAAGTGAGCCACACAGCTAGAGAGGCGGTCGTCGCTTTGAGCCTCTATCGTTACTGTCACTGGCCCGAGGGCATCGTTCATAGTCACTCGGCACTGCTGCAGCATCGAGTTTGGATGTTTCGATCTTTTCTGGAACCAATAGAGGCAAGTCACGGCATGGCAACCAACTGCCTGATAACTACTCGATTCCTTACATTTGGACCAACGAACAACGAGATGGATGGAAAATATCCCGAGGCTTTTTTGAAGAGAGAGGACAGATGTTGCTGATGTCGTTCAGAGGACAGCAAGGATTTCGAATTTAAACTTACACACACAATGGACACGAAATGGCTCCCGGCAATTGAGTCGAATGGCACCACTCACTGACATCGAACGAAATGAAACGATCGAATGTGCTCACTCGAGGCGATGCTGGCCAATGGCTACCTTGCCCACTACCTCGACTCTATGGATAAGAATATTCTTGGTAATATAATCCGACTGTGACGATTGTGGTGAAGTATCTAATTCGATTGGCTACCGATCGAAGTGATCGAGTATGAGCCAATCGAGTGGTTATCACTAATTGCTTACAATTAGGCACAAGTTGGCAAGCTAATTGATCGCAAACCTCGTTGGCTCTGACCAGCGCGCCGGGGGGCTTCTTAATTGAATGAGACGCCCGTCGACTCTACGATCCTTGCACTGATCGAGCTGAACAAGTCATATTCACTGTCAGGCTGGCCGACTCTCATTCAGCCGTACGTCCCCTCGGGCTGTGAGATCTGGAAAACCTTCCGGCTATGGAGTGACTTGCTCTTTGGAAGCAATTCACCAAGCAAGGCTACACCGTTCGTGCATTTGCATTATTCCATCAAGCCTCGAAGTAATGTGCCAACCAGCAGTAGATGCCACACAAGCATTCACCCATTCGGACTGAGGCAAAAACAACGCCAACCGACTTTGCGTCCCAAATAATGGTTGGCTTGGGCCGCGCCATCAAGCACAAGAATTGGCTATGGCAAGGTGAACTTTGAAACTCGCCAATGTGATGTTCATTTTGATAATGAGAAAGTTAGTGGAGCAATTGAGTGGGGCATTATCACTTGCATTGATCACGGTACCACAGGTTTGCATCCTCGAACGAGGTGGCAGTACTGCCATATTACCATATTCATCAAGTTAGCGAGGTGTACGTTCAGGTTGCTAACCAAATTGGCCTATGGCTGTAAAGCAATATGCACAACTGCGAGCCAAAATGTGTAACGCAACAATTGAGGCATTGTGCCTGCCATCGACATCTAACATGCAGATGCATAGCCAATGGGTGGTTTACTATGCGGCTAAGAGACTGTCCACACTACAGAGGATATATTCGATTGGCGAGTAGAGAAACCACTCTGCCCCTGTGCCACAACAAAGCGGCACTTTACTTGGCAAATATGAGCAATTAATAACGAAAGAACAACCCGTGGTGGCTCGTTTGAATCAACCAAGAGTGCCCGTGGAGCAAACAAGCCAAAGGTATGGCACCTGTCAGCAGCAAAGGCAAATACTTCGCATTACTTCAAACCTTAAGGGCACAGGCTTAATCAACATACTGAGCTATTCTAATTCGAGATGCTTTCACGAGCTCAAATTATCATCTGCCTTCCTGGCCGAAACGCGCCTTTTTTGGTGTTTGCTTTCTACTTGTGACTCGCAATGCCATTGCTCCTATTCACTGCCGACGGCTTGCTGAAATTCGAGAGTGCTCGGACCAATTGAGGAATCGTTACAAATTGACTCTCAATCGATTGAGATACCAAAAATCAACTATATTGAGCAGATTTACTATAATAGACGGTAATTGTAAATATAGTTCCAATGAGCCAATTGGTAATACAAGATATTGTAATTTCGCATCTGTGAAAATCGTCTTCCCAAAGTGGTAATCTTTTTGAGAGAAAGATGCAAGCATATGTTCGCAAAATGTACTGCCAACTGTAGAATGCAAGAAAATAACCAAAACAAGCCAAATGTAATACGAGAATGACTAACAGAAATTGTTTACCGTCATTGAAAAGTCATTGATTGTCTGATTGTGACCGATCGATTTCGGTGCACTAGAGTTTGTTTGCCTGCTGACCAGTACTAATTGAGCGTTTCATGGAGTAAGTGAAACTGGCCAATTGGCAATTGTTCAATACTGACGCAATATAGCACTGCATTGGCCATTGATCGTCCAGATAATATAAATATGGCCTGCGATCTGTGGATAGTAGTATAGAACGAGTGGCCAGTGGACAAACAGACAAGTTGTAATCCTCGTCGCAGTTCGATTTTGAATTATTTAAAAGGCTGCACAGTGCAAGCAGTGAGCACGCATCTCGGGATGTTTACTTTCCTTCTGGCCTGTGCGTGTCCCATCGAACTGCTGAACGAGTAGCGCGCAAATGTTCGTTCTAAGCAAATGCCTCTGGGCCGTTCGAATCTTGTTTTCGCTGCCAATGTCGTCCGTTTGTCTGTCGAAGTTCATTTCTGGCTAAAGTGCCAAGTGAAATTCACCGAATGAGTGGCATGGTAATGATATCGTGCCAGGCAAGGGATAAAGCCCAAATTAGAACCCATTAGCTTGCCCACTTCGACAGAGAGTCACTCATTCACTAGTCAGTCAGTAATGTTAGAAGTAACAACATTGTTGCCTACCAGTGGCGCTATTTATTTGCCATTTATTGATATTTTGCTATGATTTGTTCGATGGCACATGCAAGTTGCCACCGTCAACGAGTTCGAATGTGTAAAATAAATATTTTGCATGCAACCTGACTTGTGGTGTGTGCAGTGACTAGGCTTGATTGCCACAAGACATTTGAGGCAAGAATAAATGAGCGATTGGCTGGATATATTAGCCAAATATTGCCTAGCAGCTATTGGTGTCCTCGCCTCGGACAGAGCACTTTGTGCCAGCACTGGGATCACAGTGCAGAACACAATCAGCAATGCTCGATGTATCCTAACAAGATGAGCACACTCCAGCTGAGGTGGCCAGGCCGGCAGTTAGAGCGGTGTTTGACTTGCGTTCGATCAAACAAATTGGCACATAAAATGCCCAGTTTGGTTTGGTTTGCTCATTGAGCATAATTGAAAGAAACGACAATGCCAATGATGACCTCGGGCTGACGATCGCAGTTGCACAACGTCCACTGTTGCTGCTGTAGTTGTGGTGACTTACTCCCAGCCAGTCAAGTGCTCGGTTACACTTCCTCTTTGGTTAACAAGAACGATTTTTAACCGTTTGATCTAGATCAATGGCTCGCTGCACAGACATATTGTGCCCATCTGCCATCGAGCCAAGAAATAAGCCTCATTAGATTTATTTATATTGACTCAGTGAGATTGAATTAGAGCCTGTGGCCGGACTGTCACTGTCATTGCCGCACGGGCATCTACCAATGCAGAGTTGGCCCTTCGGGCGCCAAACCGGACCGTGTACCGATCAACACCGACCAGCCAATGAATAGAGCAAACATTACAGTGAATTATTCCAGCATTATCTAATGACGCTGCCAACACTCAACACCAAGCAGCATCATTGCCAACTTGAGCACTCGAGTCAACTGGAAGAGTCAGCATGGCAATTGCCGATTGGCTCGATTACGCCTAATTTCATTGTTATCGGTGGTCAATGCTGATTGCTCTCGCACAGGAATCCATTTTAAATTCTTGCCTGCCTTTCCATAGATAAGGAATGCTTGCCGCCCAGTTGAGATGACTCAAGTCGAGATGGTACGTCATGTGAATCGATGTGAATAGGATGCGGACGACCAAGTGCGACTGGCTTGCCAGTGAACTGTCTGCGGGCGAGTCAGCAAGACAATAAGAAGATAAAGAGCACCACGATGTTGTTGTTTAGAATGGCAAACAGGATTGCATTGCTCTCGGCTTGCCTCCGGGTCACTATTCGGTGCGATAGTGCAGAGAATCGAGCCATGAGATGCGATGACGATGGGTAAATAGTAAAGTAGTGAGAAGTGGCTGCCTTCCCCCCTCGATCCTCTCCCCATCGAAAGTGATGCTTCGTGCGATGCACCAAACAATGACTCCGCACAGAGTGCGCCAAGTTGCAACCCAGACTGAAGTAAAACTAAGTCAATATTGGAAGTACCATTTAGGAACACAATTACAACATTTCAATCAAACACTCTTTCGGACTGAAGCGCAAAGATCGAGTTTATCTTTTATAGTCGATCAAATTGACAAACCAAATCAAACCAACAAGTAATGCATTGATTGTCAAGGGAGCTCTCTATTATGACTGTCTCAAACGGTAGGACCACAAACACCTTGATTCGAATGTGATAATATTTTGAGTTTCGCTTATTTTGTGATTTTCTTTTTGAAAACTTATTGCCGCCATACAAATCAGTTGTGGTAAGGACAATGAATGTCATTAGAGAATTATTCGCTCGACAGCTCGCAATGTTTGGTCGATGGAATAGCTGTAGCTGACACTGTAACCGCAATGAACCATCGAATTAGCTAACTGGGGCCGAGCAGTATTGATTAGAACCAGTTTGGTTAAATGAAAATTTCACTAAACTAATTCGATTAGTTGATTCATTTTAAACAAGAAAGTTCATTTAATTGCATTAGTTTCGATTTGTCTCTGCTTGACTGCATCGTTTGTTATGGATAGTCCATCGATCGAGTCACTAATACAAATTCACGATGACAATTCGCCAAGTCACTTGGTTGCGAACTTATTTTGAATATGAAATCAAAAGTGTTAAATAGTCTTCAGTGTCGAGTGATGATTCAATTAGCACAATCTCAAGAAAAAATCCATTTCTCAAATTTCGCCTGCAATCAACTTTAAATTTAAATCGACAAACTCGAAAAAAGAATATTCCAGTGAGAACGAGAATGTGCGCAAATTAATTCAATGGACTGTAGATGTTAAGTCCATTGAATTCATAATCAAAAATTATAGCGTAATAACATTGATTTGTCAGTTCCGTAAATGGAAAGTGAATCGACAAATTGTTGCTTTCATTAGTTCGATAGAAATAGAACCAACATAACAAATAGTGTGCCAGTTGCGAGCAATTGAATCGATTGAATCAACTACTTAAACTTGAGAGCGATTCTTTCTATTTGTCTTGCTAATTGCAAATTGGCGCTGATTAAATAAACTCGATCGCTTTAGGTAATAAATGGCAGAGGAACACTGCCGAGAGATATTGCAGCAACTAATTGAAAGTTTCATTCAGTGAGGCTAAAGTTTCCCGATGATTGGTAAAGTCTAAGTTGAAGTCTAAGTTCATTTCTTAATTGTGAAATTAGTTGACTTTCTACAAGAATATCAAGGAAATTGTAAATTAGCTGTGTTGTTCATGGTGCCCACTGCAATAAGCAACGAACAAAACTTGCTCTCAGGCAAGGAAATAGAAAATTTACCTCGAAACTAGGCGATGCTAATTGCCCAAGAGCAAACAATAGCATCCCTCAAGGATTTTTGGCTAGTGAGAGAGTCCGGACTCCAAAAGGGGCCACAATAACAAGAGTTAAGCAATGAGCAATGGTTGCATCGATAATAGTTCATCAATCAAGTGAATATGGCCAATCATTAGGAGCAGAGATGACAGATTGCATCAGTAGAGCACATCAACCGATCGGGCACAAAGCACAATTCAGCGATAATTATAATTAGCACTCCGGAGTCGTCGGATAATAATTGTTATTACATGCGCTACCTTGTCGATGCTCGTTACTTCTCAATGTGTTAATTAGCCAAGACAAACACGAGATCTTCACAGGAGAACATCTGCACCGCTGTCTGAGATGACTTATCAACACACCGACAAGATAATAAACATGGAAACTGTTATTTCGTGTGTTTGTAGCCTTAGAGACGTGCATAGTTGAGCAGGTAGATGCATATCAGTACTGCATACTGCATAAGTGCACATATAGACAATCGAGCTGAAGTGCAATAAGAATAGCTTTCGTTGGCGCATCAATTGTTGACTATTGTTAGTCGGTGCAAGTGCAACCTAACAATTCACATATTCACTTACTCTTCAAACGAAACAAGTTCTCAGTTTGGCGCTTGGAAATAGAGCAAACAATCGATAGTAGACTTACTGTTTGCAACTATCGATATTGCTCAAGTGATGTCACATGTGTTATTGTTTTGAAGTGAACCTCTGCGCTGCTCATCAATTCATGTGTTCATTTTGTTTTGTTTGGTTTTATTTCATTTTAACTCTGACGTGTACAACCGAGAAATGAAAGCCATCTCACAAACAAAAGTAGTCTCACAAATGTCAACAAATGCTGCCAACAAAACTGCCATCGACTGAGCAACTTGTCTCAAGCTTCGCTTGAATTACCTCCAATGCAAGCTGTATATACCTTAATTCACTGCCAAATCACCGATTGCCTTGTCTTATTATGGCCAATGACACCTCAACAATCCTTGATCAATTTCATGATTATAAACAATTTTATTTGAATCAAATATCTAACAAAAATGTGGATAAAGACGTAAAATAAGCTGAATAGATTGAGTTGATTAATAACGTCTCTTTTGCAGGTTAAGATGTATTTTATGGACAAAGTGATTAACGATTTGATGGAACAAAATGAACTTTTACTGCAAATGTTACTTGAAGTAAACCAAAGTGCTAAAGATCGTTCTGTCCAAATGCACGCTTTGCTCGAGCAAACAGCAAGCAAGTCATGCGAAGTAGGACTAGCGCTGTCATCTTACGAGCTGGAAGTGAAAACATTCTCTCAACAAAGCATTCCCTCTTTCATTGAGTGTGTTGACTGGGTAAAACAAATCAAAACACACGTTGAGTGCCTTGAAAATGAAAACAGTACTCTACGAAAAGAAAATGAGTCTTTCTTCCAAAATATACAAAGTCAAAATGTAGAGTTGATTCAATACAAATCTATGGTTTATAGTCTGATGTCGGGACAAGGTCCGCGCGTTAATGTCCATCTACTTCAGAGGTATTTTGGCTAGATTTTAAAATGAATTTAATTTATCGATATTTCTTTTACAGTAACGAAGACTATTTAGAAATTGTATTACATAATAAATTGATCGAATTGAATGATAATGTTGATTCTGTAATCTGCGCAAATGTATTGGAGGAAATGATTTCCACTGTTGAATCTAGTATTGAAATTGAAAATAATCAGGATTGTTGTTTTCCTCAAAACTTTGTATATACAAAAAGCAAACCTGTTAGTGCAATCAACAAACAAAATGACAAATTGTGCGATATCAATGATAACTATGTATTGGACTCGGAATTGGATGAATCAGATAGATCATTTATTGAGTGTTTGGAACAGCAGTCATATTTCCCCGATTACGATCTCAATTGTTTTCGACCTCAAATTTTGTCTCTTCTTTCAAATGTTTGCAATGAGCTTGCACTGAAAACACCTGTGATACATGAACTTAAACGACAGCTATCGCATATAAAAAACGAGCATTTATCACTTCACAATCGATACTTTCAAATGGGTTTACAAGTATTAAGTACTTTTGTTGGCTTAAAAGAAGAACTCGAATCGAATCAAGTTTGTAGTCAAACTAAACAAAGGCTTATAGACAAAATTGACCTGGAGATGAGTCAAGTGCTGTGCTCTGACCCTAGTGTTTTTCCTATTCAGCTATGTAATCAACAATCCTCGGCAAATAATTTTAAGAATGTTACTTTTCCAATCGGGATCTATCAATGAATGAATGAGAATACCATACAAACTGAACAGCCTCACTGAACCTAGTCCTGTCATGGCCAAATCATTAACTTCAATCGTTTGCACAAAATCATCTTTGGCAACAATTCGGCAAATTACTTCGAAAAATGCCTTTTCGCCAATATCGATAAACAAGGCCATTATTTTATTCATAAATGAAGTAGAAATATTTATGCAATAAATTTTTAATTGAACGTAATTTTAATTTTAAATTGTCAAAATTAGCGTTCCTTGGCGAGGTGTTGCTGGCAAAGATGCAAGTTTGTTTTAATTTAATGGATCCAAATTTAAATTTAATGTACCATTTAATGATAATTGGCATCGAAAATAGAGTTGCCCACTTTTCACTGGGCGAAATGTTCAAATTAATGACACTCGTCATTAATTTGATTAACGTGTCCATAGATTCCTGGGCGCCATGCAAAGACCATCAAGCTGGTCCAATTGCCACTGAGACAATCAAGTGCAAGGCGCCAGTTACATGACACGAGTTCGCACTTGCCGCCTGGTCCAGATTACCAAACGTGGAGTAGAGCCGAAGCTGGTTGTCGATCGACTGGCCTCGGTGTGATAATCGAGTGCACCATCGCGGCAGTTGCATCGACAAATCGGCATTAAACCAATAAACGATAAGCATCTCACACAAAGGCTCTAAATAATTGAATAACCACCGCAATGAAGCAAACCTCATAATCGGCATTTAATGTGGGCTACCTAACCGGCGAGGAGACACCGAGACAAGTCGAAACGAGTGGGGACAAGTGGAGACTGCCAGTTGTGATTGCAATTCAATTCTCACTTCTACTTTGTAGTGTTGATTGTGTCTGCAAACAAATTCTCTTGATGATGATTTGGCTTTGCTGGCTTGCCTTTGCTCTATTATAATTTGATAATTTATTCCTCGCTAGTGTCGATTTCGGGCGTACAGCTAAGTGGCATTAATTTGTTCTATTCACACAAGCAAGTTATTCTTGTTGGCTAATGGTTCACCCAGAACATCTCACTGTCAGTTGAGTTCCATGAAGTCACCTCCAAACTACATTGGCCCTATCTTGACCAGCCAGTGAACGATACTTTGAGAAGCGCTGTTCTGCCGAGTTGGAAAGCAAAAGAGTTACCTCGCTTAATTGGACCATGTTTATTAAACATAGCTAATGACTACTGCCTGCTCGTTAGTGCCTAAATGCAAGTGCAAATTGCCAACTGTACATCTGAGCGGCAATCTTAGTTCTACTAACAGTTAGTTAGTTGGCCTGTGCCATTGCCAATTGGTTTAATAGCTTCGGCCGAATAGTAAATCGGGATCACACTCGGTGTGCAAGTGAGCAAAGGGCAAATATATATCGAACGATCGAATTAGAGCGACAAACAACCTGAGCGGTGACAAGACAGACCGGAGAAGTGTGTCTCAAATTTGGCTTATTAATGAGTCTTTGCGTGGAGTCATTAATAAATTGTCCATTAATATTAATAATCGCATTGTCGTCGTTATTGTCGCTATTAGTGACGTATTGGCAGTTTGAACGAGTGTTGCTGCAAAGTCACACCAGAAACGAGCGTTGATTTATGTCGATTACCACAGTGAGCATGCATATTAATGCTCGCCAGTGGTAATTGATTTGCTGGCAGTTGCATGCATCGCCGCAATTATGAGAGCACACTTCGGTCGGTAAAGTCTGGGCCTACATGGCTCGACCATGATAATTACGAGAATTAATTTGTGAGACAACTAAATGTCGCGTCGGGCCAACGCCGCCAAAGCAGCAAACCACTGCCAACTTGGTCCATCCAACTGATGACTAATCACTGGATCGAGACAACCAACACGCCAACCAATCGATGTTCGAGGTCCGCATTGTGGCCCCAATATTGACAAATGATTTTTATTGCCCATTTCGAGTGGCTAATGTGCACTGTTCGGTGTGGGAATATGTGCCGCTCTGGCTTGTTTGTGTTTACACGAGGTCCCACTGCTCGTGCACATTCGCCTTATTGATTTACATATTAATTGCTATCGGCACATTAGCCCACAGATCATAATGCCGTGCTTTATGGTGGTTCAAACATGAGAGTATAGCTCAACCGAACCATAGTGCACCAACCAGACCGACAGCCTGGCCAACTGCGAATGCATTATGGAGGCGAGTGCAGTGGTGAACATTTGCTCTTTCATAATTAGTGCACATTTATTTGGCAATTGATTGTTTAAGCTCGGTCCCAGTCGGGTGTAGTCGAGTTGCAGTGTGCATTATTTATGACGTCGGATATTGTGCCCCATTACTGCCATCTCGCTTTAATTCCTCTTTGTTAATTTTATTGCTAATAAATTTAATTTACTTGCCTTAATAGATAACAATTAATTATTGAGAAGAGGCAACGGGCCAATGGTACAATGGGCCAAGGCACAACCAGCGCCAGCCAGCTAAGTGAGCGCCAAATTCGTAACGAATCATTAGGCAGTTTTGAATGTTTAAAGTTGCATTATCTCAAGACAGGCCGAGATATTACTTTATTATAAAACAATCGCAACAAAGTGGAGCCCGAGTCTTGTGAGAGTAGTGAGCACAGTTCAGCTGGTCCAGTGCACCGCGCGGGCCACGGAAATGATCAAGTTTTAATTGCTGCCACAGCGAAATTAACAATTGCCTTATGTGTGCGCGTGTGATAAGCACTGAGCCAGCGATCGATACGATTAATGCCACAATGCTCACAATGTCAGCTCACAGCTTAGCCATTCTGTAGATTATTTAAATTAATTACGAACACTCTTGCACTTGGCGCTGTTTGTTGCGCCACTGCAATGCCGGCAAAGTGCGCGACGAACCAATAAATCTTGGTGAAGAGTAAATCGAGGCGAACGTGCAACGAACAAGTGCCACAAACGATCAACCAGACGAGAAGGCCAATAGAGAAATTAAGCGAAATTAATTTGGCCAATTAATTACTGCCACTGTTCAAATGTTCGTACAAATGAGCGATCCATTGTGGCAGGCAAGCATCGGCATATCGTCTACTTGTGCCATTTCTCATCTGTTCCGAGAATTGCAATTAGAAAGGGTTCCCTTTAATTGTTGCCTCCATGTCATTTGAATATCCTCTCAATTAAGCGGATTAGAGCAGTGGCACAGTGCCTTCGAACATAATGGTCCTGTGCTGCCTGTGCCAGCACCCGAGCCAAACGTCTCACTCCACTTTACCGACAAAGTACCGTTTTTTGCAGTACGACTTGGCTGAAGCAGTGCTTTTTGCGTTATAATTACGCCACTGAGTGAACCAACTCGGGACAGTCCACCGACTGGGCTTGCAGGCTCGCAATTAGACAGCAGCAGAGGAAAGAGCCATAAAAACACGAACTAAGGGTTAGATTAGAGCGAGAATATTAATTCGATTGGACCAACTGGCACGGCCAGTGATAATAGGACCTCTTTTGTCACTGCTAATATGGCAATATTAATTATATTAATTACTATAATTAAAAGTGCACATTTGCACAATCGAACCTACTGCTCAGTGCACTTGTGCTGCCCGTGCCATTTGGGCCTTAGCTAAATGAGACGTTTTTATAGCAACGAGCAAGTCATTAAATTTCTTAATGTCTTTTGGTCGCAAAGTTTTTCACTTTTTGTCTTGGCAAAATCGAAATAAATGAGTACAAGCAGCACTGTTCAGATTAATTGTAATTTATTAATCTAATTATATTAATGTGCACAGTGCCAGCGCGAAAACAAGTGAGGAGTTGAAGCTTATGCAAATTTGCTCTAAATAATTAATACATCTTTTATTAATTAATTCTCTAATTAAGAATTATTCATAAAGGCACTGAATACATACATTAAGCGGTCCGTAGTTTGTCCTTCCAATTGCAGTGAGACATACTCTGAATAATTTATGTCCAAAAGGATGGCTAGAATGTTGAACAGCGTTAGCAAGCAAGCAGTAAAGCGTGCTCGGAAAGCACAAAGCCAATACTCAAAGGGTTAAAGTGTAGCAAGTCGACTACTCTCCAGTCTCGAGGCTGCATTTCGTGTTGATGAGTGCAGTCGGCACAAGGCGCAAGTTAACTCTAAATAAAGCAAATAAAAGACTCGATTAGGCCAACATCGGTGCGCGTAGAAAAAACTTACGATTTGAATGATGCCAGAACGAGTAGACCAAATGCGACAGAATGCCACTGTGAATGAGTGCTCATTGTTGACTCGGTGCTGCATAAACAAATGCTATAAGTGACACCATCGGCCCGACCTCTAATTGACGAACTACGGTCCACGGAAGTTTTTTGCCTTCAAGTGGACCAAATTGACACGATAACAGATCAACACAATCAAAAGCATCAACACATCGTCTCGATTGGGTGAACCAACTGCGCCATAATTCACGAGATGTCGCTCGGGTGGATGTCATTTGAATGTACTAATGAGGACGTGTCTCAGGGAAAACGAGGAAAATTGCACGAATTATAATTAGAATGCCAAATAGAATCCGAGGCGAGGATGGCGAGCAAGGCAAAATAATTAATTCTAAAATTTAATAACACTGAGAGAATGAAATTAAAATAGAGACCAACAAGACGAGCAGCGCCGAAATTAATAATAATAATAATCACGATATTATCGAGCCACCAGAAAGCCGAGATATAGAGAATTTAATTAAATTTCATAAAATAATTTGTAATGTTTATTAGAGTCTGTGCCATGTATGTTCGATGTGCTCCATAGATTGTATGTATTCTAATAACCTCGCCACTTATTATTCGGCTTCTTGCTTTTATTTCTCAACGAGGCCGAATTATTAAAGTGAAATGAATTAATTTTAATTTGCACATTACCCGACCGACCAGCAGACGACGATTTGTGCCATTGGCTCGACGAATTAGCAAATAGTTTGACTCGTCTTTTGGCACTGGGTGCTAATGCATTCCGCTTGATCGATTCGGGTGACGATGCACTTGTTTGCATTTGCCACCCTCAACTCAACACTGCCCGAGCCGGCCTTGTGCCCTTGTAGTCTTAGTAATTATTAATAACTGAGATTGTCACTAATTGTGCAATCACACCAAAAGTTGACCAGCAGTTTGATTTATGGGAGACACTTTGCAGCTATTCACAAATTAGCTATTCTCTGCTCGGTGAGAGGGTGGTTTTGTCGCAAAGTGTTGATTGGGTCGCATCCAATTAGTAACCATGGCAATCGTGGTGTCCATTATCGGGCGCGATGCCATCGCCACAGGACTAAGCTTCGATGTCGATAACATTGCTGAGCATTGAATGCATTTTAAAGTGTTCCTCGTCAGTTGAATTTAATTAAAATAATGCACACACTCGGAGAGAGTACAGAGCCGACAAACTCGGTACTACCCCAAGCCCAACTCGTTCACTCATTCTCGGTATCGTCATTATGGTTATAATTAATAGCACAATGTGCCGAGATGAAAATGACGAACTCGTACGAGAGGACAAAATTAATTTAACGTTTTTAATTAAATTCTAACAAAGCTAACATGTAGAAACAACAGAACGTACTGCACTGTGAGTACTCTCACACTGGCAAAATGGCGTCGTAATGATTTAGAGCCTGAATTAAGCGAAAATAAGCTTTCTACTGCAACTTGGTTGCCGTTGCTCTGGCACACCAGACCCAGAAGTGGAAGCGACTACTAGTGGCAAACAATGAACATGGCGAAACATTAATTATTCGACTAGATGAGCCTGATTACACAGACACACACTGAGCCATCATTACTGTGATTAAAAGTTTACAGCAAATTCAATTAAATTCACTTTCAATTATTCATACACGTCGCCACCGTTGCTTCCACCAACGAATACTTTCTTTACTTGCCAGCCGTTAGCGTAGAAATGTGCTATTCAGTTCAAGTTCGTTCCAAAACGAATGACCACTCAAAACAAAAAAACACTGCTCTGAAGTTCGTTTGTTGACAATGTACACAAAAAACTGTCGTGCACGTGTCACGAATCGCGATCGGGCAATGTTACCATACGATGCTCGGCTGCTCAGTACAAAACTGCCTTATTGAGCAAAACATTTCTTGTAATGCCAACTTGTCGAAATGAGTGTGATAATTAGCGAACGAGCCAACAGAAGCACAGATTCAGTAGTTGGGTAGCTGAGAGTGTAATTAATCAATCAACAACCAGACATATTAAGACTCAATAGGACTAATTAAGGCATTAATTGTTCGACCATTAGCAAACTGGAGGTGGCAAGTTGGCAGCATGCACCAAGCAGAGAGATTATCGAGCTGCCAATTAGCATGTTGACATCATAAATCATGAACAATTTTTAATCGAAACATTCGAGCCAAAGTGCACAAATGAGTGTGATTGAGATGACATAATTAACAAATTGCACAAGCAGCTCGGCCGGAACTAGGCTCAGTCCACCAGTGGTAAAGAACCAACCGTGGGGAGAACTCGGCCCAGTCGGTCTGTAATTAGACCCTTTTTGTGAGGTTCATTTTTTATTCACTCTTGCTAGTGTGGAAGACATAAATAAAGTGTGGAATCGAACCGACGAGATGACTAACTCGTGCGCTGATGCTAAGCTAAAGTTAATTATCTTCCTATGCAAATGAACCAACGTGACATTCGAGTCAATCTCGTAGTATTGCGTTCAATTGGACCAAATTAATTACCGAACGGTAATATTGGCAATGGCAGTGGCGTAATTGTTGTTTCCATCTATCACAGAGCGGCCAAATATAAATTGCAATGTGTCACCATTAATATTACGGGCGAGCAATTTTTGAGCAATTAAAATGCGAATCAGAAAAGTGTGGTAGGAAACAATGTTATTGCCTCATATGCCATTATGGCTGTGCAAGGCAACAGCAGTGTGGCCGTATGATTGCAACTAGACTAATGGTACTGTCATGAAAGTGTCATTTGTGCCAGTGAAATGCGCACCACCAGTCTATTCCCACATAATGGCCATTTGGTTCAAGTTCACAATTAGCTAATTGTCGTAATGAATTTGGCACGATACATTTACATATTTGCGAAATGACACAAATGAAATTGTCTTGCGCTGTCCTCCGTCATTAGATCGATCTCATGTCTTGGCCACTTAATCGTTGCTGTTGCCATCAAGCAAGACCAATAACAATTAGTGTGACTGAGCCAACTGAGCCAAGCCAAGCCACCCGAGCCCTTTCCCATTCGGCAACAATTAAACCGAACACACCGGCAGGCAACTCTCACTGCACTGGCCCATTCATTAGGCGTTCTTATTAGTGATAATAACGTTATTAGGCCTTCCCATTAGAGTGGAGTGGCCATTGTGTCGCCAGTGGAGTGCTCCACCGGGCACACCAACCAACCGTCTTAGGAGATGACACGACGCGATGGCGGCCACTCGGTGCAATTCTTCTAATTTGCAAGCCAGAGAGCAGCCAGTAAGTCGATTTATTTTAATTATACACTTAGCACTTGACTATTCATGCAATATTCATTAAGACGCTCTATTATAGCCGTCGAGCAACACCGATACCGAAAATGCACTGCCACCGACAGTTGAGATGACTGGCCACTTATATAGCTCACAGATTAGTAGATTACTAGATGAAATGGGAAATCCGATGTAAAGGCTTGATTTGTATTATACTAGTCCCATCCATTCGCTTGGTAATGATGCTTCGCCACTCACCAATTGCGGTAACAAACCAGCCCAACACACTTTGTAACATCACCAAATCTAATGTGGGCTATAGTTCAGACGGTAGATCAAGTTCTAGTGCAAGTTGCACTGTTGGTATGATGGCTTTATTCCCACTCCAAAACAGTTAATATGTTGCTAAATAGTTGGTCGTGTCGTGCAACGTGTAGGTCCAAATATTCCTCAAGACAAAGGACTCATCATTCGATTGTTAATGAACATGGCCAATTTCGCAACCATTCTTGTCGTTAAGTGCCTTTCATGTCCATTTCCAAGAGACGGAACAGGCTGTTAATGCAGACCTCAAAGCGGACGCCTACGTGTTCGTAATTAACCTTTTTATTAGCTTGATAAATATTCATCTTCGGGCTACCTGCTTATTAGAATGGCTTTAGATTATTAAACTTGATAGAATTCAATGTCATTACCTGTGTCATTGTCTTGAGTAGACTTGAAATTTACATGCATTGAAGTTGGGTAACTGTTTATTAGCAAGTAGCAATTGCTCAAAAATAATTTTAAATAATTAACTCACAACAACACTCATATATTGTCAGACGCTAAACAGCTGAGGTGTTGCACATGGACGACGAGACAAATGTTTGTTTATTTTAGATTGAACAAATGTGTTAACAGTCTTCAGACAAGAGTTCTGATTCAAGTCCAACACGAATTGAATGTTCGAGTGCAATATGAGCAGGGCAGTCACCAGTTGCCTTCAGGTGAGTAGCACTTTCCACACCCATTCAGTAAGCTGTAGTTGTGCTTAGTAGTTGTACTCTTCTCTCGAGGGGGAACACAATCGATGCAAGCAGACATGCAATGCAACTTGTTCGGTCCAGTCTCGGTCGTGTCGAATCACTTTTACTTTTGACTTGGCAATGTTAACTTTACACTTTACACTTGTGGCCAATTAAGAGGATCAGTTATTATGGCCAATTATTATTATTGGTGATGTCAGTCTGCTCGATTGCGTGGCACTAATTGAGGGGCAGCAATTAACTACCCAGCAAGGATATCAGTGTGACTCATGAGCACATGAGATGCATTCATTTACTCATTGACAGGGCAATTGGCTGTAAGGGCTATAATTATTTAATTGGTCTATTGGCCGATCGATTCGGTTTGCTTGCATAAAGTTCTAATTGAACATAATTGTTTGATGTTTGATTCTACTGGCAAGTTGGCCTTCTCCCGCCAACTAGGCCATTGCCTATTAATCAGCGAACTGTTGGATCATAGATGCTTTGTGGCCGAATGGCCATTAGAAAGTTTGCTGCATTATTCTGCCAAAGTGCCTAAGGACTGGGGCAAGTCGCCAGTTCTGGCCGGTCGGGATGCTTTCCATGTAATTCGATGCAACTCGGTCTTGTGGTGTTGTCTGTCTTTCAAAGTCTATAATTAAATATGGATGCTCTAATAAATTTTAAAACGAGAACAACTGCAATGGTTGGTGAATTATCTTAGCTCGCTATTAATTAGTGGCTATATCGGTTAGACAAGCACTTTAGTGCATGCACTTGCCCAGCCTTAATTTATTGTGCTCGGTCAAGTCTGTGGTTAGCGATGTGACCACAAATTATGCAGTGATTAGCATTTTGAGAGCCTCGAAGAGATCCTCCAGTGGATGCATTTGACTTTATTTGTTTAGACCGAACCGAGCGGTCATTAATATTAATGCCACCAGTGTCAGGTAGTGCAGACAATGGCAACGCAATCACTTATTGGCAACTTTTAATTGCTGCTCATCATCGGCAAGTGCAAATGGCAATCGGATTATAATTCGAGTAGGCGAACTGCATGAACTGCCACGTACCCGACAGGGAGTCGCACTGGCCAAGCTGTACTAGACCAATTAACTCGACCAGAAAGACCGTGGCCACCAATGCTCGCTTGTCTTCGTCTAGCCGAGCGCATTTGCACAGTCGCACCAAACACAAATTAACAACCGAATTAAAGGTAATTTACAATTTAAATGCAAACAAACTGGCTTGCTCGCCATGTTGGCCATCTCGCTCAGATTGGCTTCAGTGGTGCCTGAGCACTGACTGGCAAGTCACTCACTGCTTGCTGTGTTGAGTGTTTTGTGTAAACTTTTAATTTGGACGGCCAGAATTGAACGAATTAAACTCATTATAAACACAAGTGTTTATTAATAATAGGCCCAGCGATTATTACTGGTTCGGCTGACGCCTTCACTGCCACTCTCGGTGCCTGCAGTGACGATCGCTGGTGGCATGCAGTGAAACAAAAGATTTACTCTTCTGCTCGAAATGATCGCCCGATACGACCCAAATGGATCGGTTTACGTATGGCTCGGTGTGTTGTGCTGTTGTGCTGTGCGACGACCAAGTCGTGGCTAATATGCAAATTCATAAAGTGAATTAATGCGAATAAGTGTCGGTCTGTGCCATATAAACGATCATTTCCACTGCTCGCCATTTGAAACAAATGGCAGCACGAGCAGGCGAGTTGAAAAAATTTAATTAAATGTAAAAAGTTGGCTCGTAGTGCCCCACAACGAGCACTCCACACTCATTAGGGGAACGGGCTAATTCGCCAAGTGGTGATTACTCCAACCGAGGATGCAAAGACCAGACATTGACGAGCCAAATACATTCGCGAACGCATTGGCACAAACATGCACTGAAATGGTTCGATGTGTTGACGCCTCGAACTGATGTGCGTAATTATTGGCTTGCTGTGGACACACATGCAGCCTCTGACACCCTAAGACACCCTCTCCGCACCGATCAGTGAGCCCACTAGGCCATCTTGGCGACCTTCGCAATCTCACTTCTGAGTGAGTGACTCGTGATGACACCCTCGAATATGCCAATTGGTAATCGGTCTGCCAGTGCAGCAGTGCTAATCACTTGCCCTGCAAACCTTGTAATCGTGGCAACGGTTTTGCTGCCAAATGTGTTCCAAATGTCTGTCTGCCCACTGCCCTGCACATCCCCTCAACCCGCTCTCCAATGAGCGAGTGCATTCAAACGTTCACACAGGGAAAGTTTAAAATATATGAATATGACAATAACGATAATGATGATTTCGATTGCCACTGCTGCGGACCGAAAGACAATTTGGAAAGGGCCAATTTGGCAGTATTAATCTAATTAATAGATTAATTTCCATAGCACTACACTTGAGCTCCCTTCCTCGGTCCTCTTTGGAGCGTTCCAAATGTTTCTCATGCATGAAAGTGAGTCAATGGCGGATGAGGCAGCCACAAAGACAAAAAAATCTCCCTCGGTGGGGTCAGACGCTATCCGACTCGGTCAGAGCTTGGAGGGGTCGGGATGGAGCGAGACCCAGGGTAAGTCCAAGTAGTTTTTGCACTTCTCTCCACTGGGCGCATAAATTAATTTCACTCTCCGCGTGGCGAGTATTCAGCTTGCAAGTCGACCCAGCATCGAACGCGGCTAGTCACTAGGTCTTTCACTGTTTTAATTAAATCAATTTCACAAATCTTTCTATTAATTTTGAATGTGCCATAATTGCGTTCGATTGCATTTGCATAAAGCACTAACCAGCCAGCCAGCCAGACAGCCAGTGTCTTGTCTATTCGTGTTCTGAAACTTTAGTTTCGCTGGTTCAATTGTTTTAAACTGATTCAATGGCAATTGCCGAGTAGTGCATTGGTTCCAGAGAAAATTAAATTAATACAAATTAATTTCTTACTTCTAATTAGAACGAATGTAAGATTTCAATTATGGCTCGAGTGCCGTTCCGACAAGGCACAATTCAATTTGCATTGTCACTGCTTTCTTAATTAATCACACAGTAGAACGTTTGCATCGTTAATTACGACATTTTCTTTGTTCAGCAAAAAAGATTAATTAACGATTCTGAATGCTTCGTTAGCAACGACTGTCAAGCTATGTTCACAAATATTTGAACAGAACACCACTCGCGCCCATCGTTGGTGCATCGGTCTGAACCGAGCACTGGCGCAATAAGAAATCAGTGCAATAGATTAATTGTCAAGGCTCGATTAATGAGCGCATTGGCCATTCTGCTCGACAATTAGCCAATCTTCTGTCGAGTCCTCTTCCTGTGGCCATTGTGCCATCGAGGCAACTTGTCATTCATTTGTCATCACTAACTTTATGCAACACTAACTCGAGACTGTTTGGCAGTGGTACCAAGCAATACCATGTCTATGCCATGCTGCACAACACAGAAGCCGTGATGATCGATGCTGACTCGAGGTTCGAGTCGTGCTTCGATGGCGCACTAATGGTGGCCAGGTGATGGTGCACCGGGATGACCACTACCGGTACGATCACCCTTGTTGTCCAAATTGACTAATCGTAGCTTGTAATTGTGTCATTTCGGTGGTGGAAACAATGTCATCTTGGTCACAGTCAGTGTGTTCTATGTAAACAGCTTGTAAGGACAAATTGCTCTATTATTGGCCTCGGTGGCAGCACCCCTGAATCACCACCGAACCAATGAGCTACTGAATGGGTGAATCAGTGAATGGCCGTATCCGTTTTGTCTCAAATTATAATTACCAGTTGATGGCATTCATGGTCGACATTAGAATTGTGTTCAAAGCAAAGCATTTGTGAGAACACACACAAAGTGGCCAAGTAGCCATAAAACAATTGGTCATTCATCCATCGGCGCCACAAAGTGCACTTTACATTTGCATTCTATTTTTTGTCCATTCGTGTACCTGTCCACTTCAAATAGCGTCCACGCCTAGCATTTGATACGAACGGCTCTATTTGTGTGTATGTTGTCGATGAGCACTGAGCTAACGCCATTCTGCCCATTCTCAGCTCCAATTAAATCGAATCACAACGGTACGGCACTGAGAGCCAATGTATTACTCTTTATATTGTTCTCGCCTGACAGTAAGCTGACTCATAAGTGACTAGTCACTAGCCTTTCAAACCAGTCGCTTTGACCAATCTCGAGTTTGGCTCAGTTTGTTTGCTTTTGCGTGTAAGACGAGAGACAAGACCGAGCCCGACAACAAAGTCAATGTCAGTGGCACAGTTACATGTTGTGTGTAAGTGTGCAGCGACACTACACTCACTTGTGGAATGGAGCAATTAGGTTTGCTCCAGTGGCGCACGACTGACGAACCAATGGCACCGATGCTAGTGGAGCAGTCGCCATTCACCCTTGTTTGTCTTGTTTGCTTTACCCTTTGCAGTCAATCCCGAATGAGAGCTCGTGCGCCACGCCACTGACGATGTGTCTTAATTAGGGCACAATGGCAGTAATTAGTGGTAATGCCTTCTTCAGAGCGACACTTGCCACGAACAAGTTGACAAGCACTAATGTGGTCGCTTTGTTGTCACTGCAAGCAACTCCCTAAATGAGTTGTCATTGTCCACTGGACCACTGCATCACCATCGCCATCGCGATCAACTGCATTTGAAACATTCACTGCACACGGCCACTAACAAGCACTGTCTCAGTCAGTCTCAATTTGCTTTCTGCCAACTGGCAATTGTCATTTTAATTAACTGTCTCTGGTCTAATTGTTATTTTACATGCCTTGCAACTGGCAGCAAATCACTTTACCAAGCACTCTCGCTCTCACAGTGAGTGGTCTAGTGAATGGTTTAATTATCGTCCGTCTGGCGGGTCCACTAATTATGAGTTGATTATCCACTCAACAAGAGCATCACACTACTCAATTGTGAATCAATTAATTTCGAATCTCACTAGTCGCTAATTAATTCATTAAGTCAATTGTCGCTCAATTGAAGCATCGGTTTTCTCTTCCAATCAAGCCCGTTGAGCGACGCAACTCATTAAATGCACCGCGAGAAGACTTAATTAAAACCTATCGTGCTCCTAAATGAGCACTAATTAGAATGGCACACGCAATGGACTGGTCGAACGGTACACCGAATACGAACCGTCCTCACAAGTCGGCAGCTCGTTTTCTAGCTTCCGCTGCCGAGTGGTATCGTTAATTATGGCGGTGCAATGAGCCTAATCCTGGTCGAATGCCTCCCTAATTCTTTCTAAATACCTCATGCCGCAATAAGTTTTAATTAACCGTATTCTGGCAGATTTTCCAGCCGGTAACAGCTCTACTCGACAAAGTCTTATTGTTTCACTTTGCTTCCTTAAATGTTTTTTTTGTGGAGACTCTCGATAGGTGGCTCTGTAAAGGAGCTGTCCAAGATTGACTTGTGTGTTTGATGGCAATTAAATGGCAGCTGAATGGCTTGCACCTCATGTCACCGAGTGGCGGGCACTAATTATGTCAATGACTGTTTGTATGTTTGTCTGAGTGTACCCTTTCAGTTGAGCGTAATTGCCGTTAGACAAATATGCTCCATGTTGATTTGCATGTGAGTTAATTGCTCCTGCCATGCCGACCTGGTCAAAGACTGGTTCACTGGTTTGAGGGCCAAATTGGTTCCGGCGCCGATCGAGTGCAGCTTGTGGGCAATCGATTGTGCCATGCGCGTGTAGTTCAATCTAATTAGTCATCTGGTGCACGATTCAATTAGTGCCTTGTTTGCGAGGATCTATTTCGGTGAAATATCGCTGGTGATTTCCAAGATGGCACCCATTAGCTCGGCCAATTAGCGAATGGAGACGTTTCGCTCGGTGCAGTTTGCAAGTTGTTGGTTGCGCCAGCCAGCGAGTTTGCTCACTGACAAAGGCCGCCCGCGAGGGTTACTTAACACACTGTGGCACGGAACCATCTGAATTTGGCAACGATTCACTGCACCAAGCTGCACTGTAAATGTCAAGCGATACTTAGTGTGAGCGTTAATTTATTTCGAATTTAATTTATTAAAATGTTATTTGTTTTTCAATTGACTCGATTTGTTTGGCAGAAAATTAATTTGCACACAAATTTAATAAAGCCATGATGGAAATGTGACAATGCAGTCAGACAGCGTTCGATTTGTCATTTCGTGCATGATTTCATTCACCAGTTGGCCATTGTTTGTTGCAAATCTCCACCGAGATTATTAGCTGAGCAACTAATTAAAAAGAGCAAACATGCCCGACGTTGCACGACATTGTGTCAATTGGCTCTGGTAGCACAGCATCTCTCTGCACGGCACACACTCCAATTGAGAGGAAAGCAAATTGAAGACAGTTAAAAGGCTAATTAGGAAATCCTTGATTCGAGGAAACTGGAATTGCTAAAAAGTGCCATTCTGCCGCCTTTCTCGGCCAATCTGGCCACAGTGGCAATGCTAATTCAAGGAGACAATTAATTCGACAAATTAGTTGTATTAACTATGACCGATCTCGATTGGAGATTGTCACCAATTGGACCATGGTTCAATCTTCATCGATGCCTTCCTTCCAGCAGCATCATTATAATTGGAGATTTAATTCCATTCCGACCAATAATTACTCTGCCCAGTATTGGTCGATCAGTTGGCTTGATTAGCTCTCCTCAGAACTGGTCTAAATTGGTGCTTCATTAGGCTAGTGAACAAACCGACAAAATGGCAGCTTCCATTAACTCAATCAGGACCGATTTATTCGTCATAATTACGCGATCGCCGCCATTACTCAATTGAACGCAATTAAAGACCAATCCTTGTAAATGGCAATTGGACAGTGGACACTCATTTGGGCAGCGACAAAGTTGTCCTACCAACCAACAATGAACATTAATTAGCCAAGCTCATTCTAATTGCAATAACTTGCTGGTTCAGTAATTAATAACGCCGTTGATGAGAAATTTTCCAGATGGGTCTTCTAAGAGTTGAAATTGGTGAGTGCGTCCATTTGTTTGGTTAATTAAAGCTTGGTTGGAATGACTGCTACACCGGAGACTAGTGACGAGCATCTGTTCGAGCACACAAGTCAATTCAAGTGATTTAATTACCGCATTGAAAGGCAACCTCTAATTGATTGCCCCTTGATTGTTGGTTTTGTCCGGTGGAGCACGGGCAAGCCATTCCATTGTTTCGGTGCAGTCGAGGTCTGACAAACAATCGTCAGTTGAAGAATCGAAATTGAAATCACAGAAATTATCACCTTTTAGTTGGTAACGATCACCTTGGGTTGCATAGTGTGGACACTGGCAACTGGGCAGCAGTGACAGTTTGTTTTGTCACTACAGCAGTGTTAGCCATTAATTAGGCTTTGAGCACACAATTCGCGTACGATCGAGTGTCTTGGCATGCGGACAAATCGATCTGCTGTGGGGAGATTGCCGAATTGGCCGATTGGCTGAGGACAGGCTGGCAGTGTGACTGCAGTGGCGCCAATTACAACAATTACTCACCGTGTCGGTGCGAGGGAGCACTTTTTAATTTAAAATTAAATTCCACTTTGATTTGTTTGACTGGCTCACTGGCTGAAGGCTCACTAGGCAATTCATTAATTACCGAATGCATATTTATTAATGCACTCAGTGGTAAGACAAGTGAACAGTGCAGCCTGAGAGCACTGAGAGGATTGTTCTCATGTTCACACAGGCATGTCACACTGTACCAGTTTGTACAAATGCACAAATTATTTAAATGCAGAAAGTGCCATTTCAATTTGGTACCTTCCTCGCAGATAACGACCATTTTAATTGCCTTTAATTACCAGAAGTGGTGCGCGATCAGTGGCACTGAGCAATTGGCAACAACCACTCCAAGCAACAACTACAAGATGCGAATCAACCGGTACGGGGGCAATTGTAAATTGTTTGTTTACTGTTCGCTGCTGCTGCTCTGCTGGCTCTGTTCTAAGCTCTGTGCTCGACATTGACATTGAAAGGAAGCCAAGGAGCAGTGCTCTTCTCTGTTAATTAATGCTAATCGCTGCTACAAAGCAGTGGCCTAATAGTCCACTAATTGCCACAAGTGACACTTTGCTATGGTAAAGCGTACAACTAGTGACTGTTTGCGTGTGTGCATCCATTACTTGATTAGTGGCGGC
Source organism: Rhizoglyphus robini (assembly GCA_023373905.1). Lineage (NCBI taxonomy): Eukaryota > Metazoa > Arthropoda > Arachnida > Sarcoptiformes > Acaridae > Rhizoglyphus > Rhizoglyphus robini. The sequence goes on along the minus strand of JAKIJQ010000007.1, from coordinate 2,193,574 downwards.
ACTGGTGTTCGCTTGTCCGCCTGTCAAATGCGAGGTGTCATGATTGCGGCACTTGTCTGCAGGTAGTACCAGTAATTGTATTTAATTACTACTGCTCCGCTGCACTGTCCGTTTGGCTGCACTCATCATCACCACTTTCATCGGATCGATTTCATAATTGCACCCGCTCGTTTGCTTCCCTGCAACGATGTCAACAGTCACAGAAGAAATGGAATCGGCCAGTGATGTAATTGTGGTAATTACGATTCTAGTTGCATTCACACCAAAGGTGACGCTAATGGCTCTAGTGACTGGTGACTAGTGTGCCTCGGCGCAGTGCCACTCTACCCGCGCCACTTGGCAATATTATCCTCTCAAACAAACCGCCAATATAGCTTGACGCTGATTTGCAAATCACAGCCCTAAGGGCTATAGAGATCGAGACCTTAAACGCAAACAGCAAAACAAAACATCGCTCGGTCGGCTCTTCTTTGCGCCAAAGCATGATGTTCTATGCTTGACTCAAAATATAGCTTTCTCTCAGGTTCCAATCGAATTTGTCTTCCGCTCGAGATCTGCACTCACAAAATAACCCAATTTGTTTCTCTGAAGATTGCACAAACGACAATAATTAAAGCGACTGCAACTTTGTAGCCATTGTTCAAGTGATCAAGAGTCATTTGTCCATTTTGTGAACGGTCGCATGATGACATTTGACTTTGGCCTCGCCTGATAATTAGAGACAACTAAGCCTAGGTCGATGGTGGCAAATTAAATTGTGTGCCATTGGTGCAATGAATCAAATTATCGAGCAATTTGAAATTGAAATTAAAACGATAATAAAGAGATGCCGATTGGCGTTATCTGGTGCAAGGGCAGTGCAAGGGTGCCATCGAGATTACATTAATGATGTGTCGCTCGACAATGTCCTCTCCGATTGGGCGAATCTGCGCTTGTTTGCTGAGTTGTGGAATTATCTTAGATGGCACCGACTACGGGTACTGCTCGCACCAATCGGGATTAATTACGCACAAAGTATTATTGTTATTAGTGCTGCCGCTGATGGAGAAATTGTCAAGCGATCTACTTGGCTCGTAAATTATCATACAAATTACATTCACCACCGCCGAGCAGAGTCGAGTTCGAGTTTGCTAATTTTCATTAGTGCAGCCCGAGCAGCATTAGTGAGAATTACATTTGTGCATATATTCTAATTATGATTTATGCCGAGTGCCATCACCAACGAGGCACGAGCAGACAATTAAAAGTAGCGGTGTATTGGCTTGCAAGTATTGATTAACAATTAGCCAACGAAGGTACTCCTCCGAATCGGTCCGTTTGGTATGTTCGCTGTTAATCAATCTTATTAGCTTTGCTCCCCGGTTAGGCAGCGATAGGCTTTAATTGTCTATATGCCATATTTGCCGTATTTGCCTTGCACTCGTCTAACTCATCTCATTGCCATATTGGCAGCATCCCAGGTCTTATCGCACATTTTGCCGGCCCAATCGAACGTGCTTCGTTTGATCGGGGCGCCTTTGGTGCAATAACCCTAGTCAAGCTTGTCCGTCATTAGCCTTTCCTCACTGGTACTAATTTGGACGTAATTAATTATTATTAATGCCTCCTGCCTGGCACATATCTGCAAGTATTCCTTAGTATCAGCCCTGGGCAGAGAGCTCTCGTTTCGTGCTTGGTTCAGGCAACCGTCTGCAAATTATAGAGACTGCGGTGGCCACTGTCCAGTCGATGCGTCGATTGGCTTCGGCAGCAATTACTGCAACAATTAATCGGCACCGATTCGATCGGCTTGATCACTCGCCATGCTTGACACGATTCCTCGCTCAGGTAGACATAAATCTCGCGTTCGATGAGTTGTAAAGCTCTCGGTATGATTGTCGAGTTCAGCTAAATAAACAGACCAGCTGGTTGAAAGTGAACCTTATCTGAAGGTCAGTGTAAGTCCGTTCTGGCAACAATCTACGAATTAGTCACGACTTAGTGCGATCTATTTGGCACCAATCGAGGCTACATCGATTTTAAATTGAAATCAGAGTCCATCTCAATTAGATTAGAGAACTGAGCTGATCATGCGATCGTAATCGAATTAATTACAGCCTTGGCCAGACTCATCAGCCACTCAAGTCACTTTGCATAAGTCGCATTTTTATTCTGAGCTAATTTGGCTATTCTTCCCCATTTAATCGAGCTATTGGATTTAAGAAAATCTAGTTCCGGGTACCCAGATAGCCAAATGAGTATCGATTTTAGATTTGATGTTAATTGAACATGTAAGCAAGTGGCTAATGATTAGTGAATTGGTCGGTAATTAGTCAACAAGTCGTCGGACACTTGCCATTGACCACTTTGTGTGCATCAAGCATTGAGTAAGTGCGCATTCGGCAAACAACTGCATTTCGTAAAATGCAACGTCGACCTTGTACAGTGTCACTTGTCTTTGCTCGGATGATTGTCTATTTGCACTTAATTCGATTTATTCAATTACACTTTTCATGTCTCGGTTTTGTGACCAATGTGTGCAAATGTGAAATGTTGTAAGTGTCCGGACGACTACAATTGAATGTGGCCAAGGGGGAAAAGACATTTACAAATGTGTCGGTGGCGATAAAGTGACTTCGAGTGGCATTCAGTCCGGAACTGGCAGGTAAGTGTTTATGAGACAATTAATCATTCATAGTGAACGGATCACTGCTAGGGTGGCACACGATCGACAGGTAGAAATTGCTGGTGGAGTTCGGTGCAGTGGTTGGGCCTACTGAGCACATTGTTCTGTCATGATCGGGGCCAATGGCGCGATGGCGCAACGTCCACAGTGAGGAGTCCACACCACCGATCTGACCAATTCCTCAAACAGGCTGGTCGCATCGTGCCTCGGCACACTTGAGCACTCACTAATCAGATTTGCGATTCATTAGCTGCTCGATTGTTTGTCTGTACGAACGAATTTGTTTGACTTTCATTATGCCCGCTCGGTGCACGATGTTTGGCAGTGTTTTGACGTGACCGAGTCGATCGCCGAACAATAGACCACATATGAGGCATATTTGCATTTATACAGACCAATATTTAGAGAGCATTATTATTTAATATTAATTTAAAGTGCTCGCTGTGTGCTATTAATTAGAATGGCTGCATTGACCAGAATGGCCGGTTGGGCAGTGAGCATCGATGCAAACTAGTTTGTTCATCGGTGAGCACTATCATTTACAGTCAATCAAGACCCAGCAGACAATGACTGGACGAACTGCGATGCGAACTTGTCAAAAATATCAATCTAATCTACTAGCCTGTCTGCATTCTAATGGGAAGCCAATGATGCAAATGTTTTAATCCGCCGAATCGCAGTAATTCAGCACAGTGCGACTCACTTTTCATTGTGCTCTCTGCGCTGGACTGCACTTCAGTCTGATGGCCGAATCGAACTTGATGATGGCCCATTCAATGGCCAACTTCATTTGCAATCCAATCAAATGATCTGTGCAGATCAAATTGTTTTCTAATTACTAAATTAGCATTAACGTTTAGGAGCACTTTGTCCGGGATTAGATGCCAATGATGTGAGTGCTTTGGTGGGCTTGTGCCATTGTTCATTCAGTGGTGGTAATTAGCTCGCCACCAGATCTAATGTCTAATGAGTCGTTAGTCCTACATTTTCTTGTAATCCATTCCATCCACTTGGCCTCTAATTTGGCATGCGATTTCTCAATTAGGCGCAATTAATTTGCACAAACTCGAAGGCAACATTCGTGGAAGCAAAGGAAGAAAAGAATCGACAATACTCGCTAAGAAAGCGAGCATAGATTGCCACTAACCGGACTTGGATTATACCTTCAGTCAAGTCCGATTTGTATCGCACATCAAGTTTGATAATTTGCTGGTCTTGGTTGCAATTTACACTTCGGCTCGGACAAACTTTGGCTGAATCGATTTGTGAATGTGAGTTGCACTTGCTTTGGTCACACTTCACTCTGGCAAACTTGCACGTATAGCATAAGACCGACTTGACGGTGTCAGTCCACTCTGTAGTGCAATTAAATCGCACAATTGGCAATGTTTTTCTATTCTGTTAGTTTTGCATATGCAAATGTTGGACTATCTCGGTTGGCTTTGTTTCTCTCCTAACTGGTCACGTTGACTGTGCCAGACAATACGGGCACAATGGCTCTGCTCAATTAGGTAATCACGCATCACTTTGATGCTCTAATCTGTTAATTACGTCACTCTGGCCAAGAATTGTGAGTAACCAAATGGAAATGTAATTGCCACATCAGATTCGCTGACGGATGTTATCCAGTGGAATGATCACCTCACAAGACCGATCTCTGGACTTGGTAATTGATTCCTTTCGGCACATGCGCTCACACTTGCTTTTGCCTCCACATGAGACAGACTCCAAGACCGGAGACTGACTAGCTGGTCAAAGTAATGCTAATCTGATTACCACTTCTTAGTGTTATTGGCAAGATGGCCACAGTCGGTTGGTGGTCGACAACAGCGGACAACACAACCCTCTCATTAAGGTGAAGAACCTGAGCAGATGATGACCACTCGATTCATGTAATGACTTCATTTGCACTGAACAAATTATCCCATTCTAATTGGCGGCTCAATTGGCCCTGTACAACGACATCGACTGATTTGTTAAGAGACATCGACAGGCTTCGATTGTAATCGTTTTATACTGGAGGCAATAGGCAATACTTGTTCTAATTGACATATCTGACTCGATCATTACATTGAGCCATCTAATTGTGCATCATTTGTTTGGTGCAGTACACGCACGCAATCTACTAACATTGAGAAGTAGTTGGCGCACTAGAACAAGGCTAAATGCTGTTCAATGAGAATGCATATGGAACTAATTGATGTACATTGCTCAATATTCACTCACAAATATGATTTCTTTTTGTAATGCAGGTAACTTATGTAACATTGTGATATGTGTGCTATTTGTGGTCTGTGCAAAGTGCCAACAGAATTAATTGATCAAACTAACTTGACTGTCACTCACACATTTGTCTTTGCAGATAATTAGGCCAAACTAGTAGCCTAAAAGCAGTGCTTTATTTGAGAGCAAGCCAAATTGAACTTTCAGAATCGATCTCGTAAAAGACAAAGATTCTTCCTGTCTCGGGCTAATTTAAATTTGCCTTCATCCAATTTCAATTTGCCTGAGTAAATGCATTTCTTTGAGGTTTTAATTGAAATTTCAATCATTACTGCAACCGCAACGACTTGCTCGCTCAAAATAGAATTAAACAAACTCGTTGGCAGCTCGATTGGACCTTTGCAAAGAATTAATTGATAAATTTGGAACTCTCACTTTTAATTAAGATTTATTAAAGTGGATTAATTCTGGTGCTGGGTGGCACTCGAACCGGGTTGTGTTGTCTGTTTTGATTAATTCTCGCCTTACTGCCAACAAGTTCGTCATAATTAAGGCTCAAGTGAGCTTAGTTCACTCATCAACAGCCGCACTGGCACTTATGGTGCTGTGGTAATTATTGCAATGATAATCAGTGAGACAGAATAAACACGTTAGATGGAAATAAATGACTCGCTCTGGCCCTGCTGACAAATAGTGCCTATTTACATAGTGGCACAGTGTCACTCGGTAAATGGCACCCTAATTAGACCAAACTGGCTCACACGTTGACGTCCGTTGCTGGCTCGACCTTAGACGTCCTCAGTGGCTCTTCATTGCAGTTCACTCTGTCCGATCGATTGGCTAATTCGGCCAACTCGACAGATCGAATTAAAAAGCAAACGAGCCAAGAGCACATCTAATTGGCCTGCCAGTGTTAATTGTCACTTCCTCGGTGGTTCGATGCCATGCCAGTCTGCATAAGTCCTCTGATTGACAAAGTGAGATTAGCAACTTGCATGGATTTACTTGTCTCGCTGCTCAGTGCCTTATTGTCAGTCCAATAACCAACTGACTGGTCCTGGTCTTCTGTTCTTTGGCCCAATCGCAACGCACTAATCTCTGTTTCCTATCGTTTACGCCTAGAAAATTAAAACCAAGACCAATTTGGCTAGATTGCTTTGTGTCTGGCCAAGTCGAATCTTAATGACAACTAGCGATGATGCTTGGTTCGTTTGTTCGTTTCACCCGCTAAGAAATCAATGGCGACAAACAAAGTGGTCCGCCAGTGAGAAAGGCAAACAATCCGCTTGGAGCCAATAGATCGAGTGGCATTGTCAATTAGGCACGGTGTCATTGCTGCTCTGGCCAGACCGGTGATCGATGACTACCAACAGTCACACTGACAAGTCGAACTGGTAACTGGGACCATTGCTGGTGCCACATTGCTGACGCACTGGCACAGTGCATTTGGCCAAGGAACATTAATTAGATTTTAAATTGAAAATTGAATTAAATGCCAGTTAACGAATGCAGCGAGTGCTGCGTAGCACTTTTAATTGCTCTGCCTGACATACTCGGCCTCGATTGCGTATTTAGCAAAATTAATTTGCTCTTGTAAGTTGGTAACTGTCGGTCGGAACCACTTGCCGCTACTGCTGGGCGCCACACTCGTCCTCGCCACATCGAGCAACGTTATCCTCAAGAATATCGCGCCTTCGAGGCGTGCTAGTTCAGGGCAGCCAGTGCTGCGGCACAATGGTGGCACTTTGCTCTCTTGCATGGCATCTCATTGAATGACAATTAACGAGGCTCATTAATTAAATTACCATCGTATATAGCTCACCGATGACCGCCTTCGTTGTCTTTGCCCGTAGCATCCACATGAGTTAACGCTCTCTTCACTTCACTGAGCGCCACTAATTAGGAGATTAATCAGTCCGCAACACATCGTGGCAAAGCGTTGCTACGTCAGCACTGCCTCCACTGCCTCTGCTGCCTTCCACTGCCCTCATCTGCCTTCTACACTGCCCTTAGAGGTGGCAAAGAGCGATTGTTTTAATTGTAATTAACACAAATGAGACCAACTCATGTCTCGCTCTGACTCGGCCCTCCATCTCTGGCTAAGTTTTAATTACATTAAGGCAGGCAGCCGGGATGGCCATTGGGAGCCGTCTATATAGAGGCAGTGAGAGGCACTGCAAGGCGCAATTAGTGCTGAATAATTAATTAACAAGCTCCACAGATGTGGCAGACGCTTGGGCAAACTTGCCCGAACGCGATCATTGCCGTCTTGGGTCGGCCAAGATGGCAAGTCGTGAGGCATCTTGGTTCAGTGACGGCATTGCCATCATGGAATAAACTTGTGCCATGCCACCGATTTGCATGTTTGCACAATGCGCACAATCTGTCCACTCCAATTTGCCTCCGACCAACTTGTGATTTGCTAATTTGGTGATTGGAGACCAACACCACAAAGTGATACTTGTGACCAGTTGACAACGAGCATCGACTGTGGCGCCCCGAAGGCCAACCGAATGAATAACGACAAGTGAGTGCGACAGTGACACTTGACACCTTTCTTTGGTGTTTTAGTGCATCACCACACCGATCGAGTTAAGCAATCGAATCGACTTGGTGGTGACAAGTCTGTTCATAATGTGTCTCTGTGACTCTGACCGAGTGGAATATATTGTTAAGTGATCACTCGCCACTGGGACAACATTGACTTAGGCCGCAAAGCGATCATACAACACACAACAGTGCATTGCATTCCTGGGACGGTGCTTCGCGGTCGCTATTTGGCTCGCAGCCTTCTTAATTTGGCCCTCGATCTCTAAGTTGGTGAGATGTTTTTGTTTAAAGTCGCTCGCAAATGGCACTGCCACAATTGTTCGCTCGATCAGTGCAAAAGAAGGGCTACTGTCGGTGGCGGCGAGTGTGTCACCGAGTGTGTCACTGCAATCAATACAATTAGGCACTGTCACTGCACGTCGATGTTTAATTTGTCAGTCAGTGCATTCGACAAGCAGCACTAAGCCAGTGCCAGTGCCATCCGAGTGTGCCTCACTAATTAAACTGCGATCCAAGAGTGCACCAGCAGTGTCGACCAATGCTCAACTATTCTAATGAGGCAACCCATTCATTACGGCCTGCCTCGCCATCCTCCTCTGGCAGAAAGGTAAATTAACATTTTTCCTGTACGATCAGATGTGCCGATTGTGCCTTGTCAATTTCATTAGTGCAAATTATGATTTTCGTTCATGACAACTGTCTCGGTGGGCATGCCGTTCCAGAGTGGCCACATTCCTTCCCAATGCATGGAGCCATCGATGACCCTAGGCGATTTGCAAATTACCGTCTAAATTATGTCTTCATATTTTGGTGATGCGACACACTATTGTCCTAATGCTGCATTATGCAGAGTGGTGTGACCAGACACTGACCAGTGGTCAGATTGTGTGACAGAATATTTTGGAAGTAGATGGCAGTTTGAGGACAAGATATTGTCTGGTTTATCGATGCACTGAGATAAACAATTGTTGAAAATTGTTGCAAACAATGCTTGCTTTCAACTGAGAAGAAGCTAATTGATAAATTTATTTATGAAATAATAAATGTACACAAATGTTTGCAAGTGCCTTTATTCGGTTAACAAGTGCTAAATCGATTTTAATTTGACTGCGGCAAAGACCAATGTTGACCAATTGACAACCTTGAATATTATTTATTGATCATCAAACAAATCAAATTGTTAAATATTTACTATGTAGAACATTTAGAACAGACTGCACAATTGGTCATAATGGGTTCAATTGTTCTTTCTCGACACCTGACCCTAACAATGAATCGAGTTGTTAATCAGGTACCCTGGTCGAAGCGCAAAAGAAGAATCCAATCGGTGGTTCCCCAACTGTGTCAACTTGGTCGGGTGGACTGGCAGAACATATTTGTAGACCTCGTGGAGAAGTACAAATTGAAAGCGAAATCGGCGGTCCAAGTGGGACGCCAATTGTAGTGAACGATGTGTTCCACCCCGACAGACTGAGAGGGGCTCTCGTCCTCCCCACGGGCCAAATGTATCGGGCTCGGTCTCATTAACGGGGATCAATTCTTTGTTTCATTGCAAGTGTCGACCGAGGAGAAGTGGCAGAATTGGGAACGGGTGAGTGGAGGGGAGTGCTAACGGCAACGGGCCTCACTGACTCTTCACTCCATTCGAGCCATAAAAAACACAACTGAGAGTGTCGTCAATCGATTCAGTGGCACTGTGGCACGCACCGAACGGTGCTTGAGGGAGAGGCACGGTGACTGACTCGGCACATGCACTTCACCCCTTTGGAAGTCAGCAGCACGTTTGCCGCATCCTCATCCGAACGGTACTTCTTCATCATCACTCATTCGCACTTAGGGCTCTTTGCGAGACAGTCACATTGCCAGTGAGCAATGGCACTGAGCAGATCGAGTGCCTGCATCGAGTGACCAACCTGACCATGTCCACTTGTTCGTGCCCGGCCAGTGCAACTTGTTCAGGTGTCCTCTCGCCACACAACATAATGTTCCACTTGTGTCCTGCTAGATGATGCCATTGAGCACTGGCAATGTTCACCAAGTTCCTAGTGAGGCGAACCACCGACCGACCTTGGCCATGACCTGACACCAGCCAAGTTACGATCTCACTTCAACCCAAAGTTCCTCTCTCGACTCGAGTCACCTCTACTATTCCTAATTTACGTCTCAATATTCCTATTTGCAAGTTTCCTATTTCCATAATTCCTATCGTGTGGTTCCTACAAAGTCAATTGCATCACTAAAAGTTCCTCTTCTGCAAGACTCAAGCAAGTTCCTTTCATAATTTTCATCATTCTCCAACTGTTTCGCACCCAGTCTGACGAGGTATGAATTGAACTGAATTGATTTGTTTACGTTTGTAAACTTGTAAACTTGCAACTTAATTGGCATTGCATGGGTTTTCTCATCAAAAATCAGTGTTTGCATTCGCACTGGCATTAAACTCGCTCTCAATGGCCACTATGGCTGTAGCATCAAAAGACGAGGTGTGTGGTGTGTCACCAAGACCATCATCTGTGTGGCAAAATAGGTGCTTTGTGCACAATGAGTGATGACGGATCCAACACGAGTAGTCCCACCACCATTGGTCTGTAGTGCGCAAAGCAAACACGCTCAATGTTGCGTCAGTGACACACGTGCAGTTTGTGGGCCAACGAGCACCCGATTGTGCAGTGCACTTTGCTTGGCCACTGTCGACTGTGGGATACCTCGGGGTGTTGATTGTCTCCTAGCACTGAACTACATGTTCTCCATTCGACACAGTGAAAGTGACACTAGTCATCTGATAACGACCGATCTGTCTTGGCCGGTTAATGTTGATCGAAGGGGTAAATAGAGCAATTACATGACGCTGTTGTCAAGCGGCACTTAGAGAGCATTGTTGACACGAGATAAAGTCTGAGAGATGAGACGGAACCTTAGAAGGTAGACAACATGAACACACTTACCTCACATCTGAGTTACCGTGGCCATGTTCCAGTGGCACCAACAGACATTCTCACTGTTGTCACCCAACAAATTGTTCGGCAAAGAGTAAAGTTTTTTGGAAGGCGGTTTGGGTCAGAATATGTGTTCGCTTGTTGCGATGGTCAGTTCACCAGTGACCACTCAAACCACAGGTGGTCAGCACCGAGTGATGCGCACTGATGGAAACGATGTCAGTGGCCATCTGAGGACGGTCCATTGATTGGCAGGCACGATCTAGGCTGTCATCGTAGCCACACGAACCACTTCACCAGAAAGGCATGTCCGAGCACTTGTTTGGCGCCAAAAGATTGGATCATGTTCCTCGGTGTGTCCGTCTGTCGGCGTTGAGGCACATTCGCACTGCTATCTCCACACCGGACCGGGGGAGACTGCTTCATTGCACTCTACAAGAGTTGTCTACGCTCTCATGATGTGCCACTAGCAGTGATGCACACCGAGTCCCGCCTTTTGCGTGGAGGAGAGTGTCTCGAAGTGTGCACGATGGTGGCATGGTGCGCCACTGCACAGGCAAGTCAGACTTCGCCTGGTCGAGGCGCGAATTTGTTCTTCAATAGAGAGACTCTGTCCGCGTGTCGCCCGACTATCATTCGCAAGGTGTTTGCACTGGACCCCCTAGTCACGTGTCCAGTGACCATTCTAAAGGGATTGGGTCTGGTCAATAGATATTCTCACCTCTTTGCCTATTGTCATCGTGCCTCACTCGACTACCAACAGGTTTAAGCACCTTCCAAAACAACTCAGTGTTCTTTCCATCTTGTGTCCGACTAAGTGGCAAAATGTTTTTACTGCGAATATCACTTGGTTTGTAAACACGTGTATTTTGTTTTATTCAACTCTACAATCTACTTCGTTTATTTTGATCTCTTTGACCACTGAACACTATTACAATCAACAAGTTTCCACTCGCGCTCTTTTCTCTATTTACAACCAAGTGCCTTGTCTTGTTTGTTGTTTATTTTGTTTGATTTCTTTAATTTGTCTCATTTATTTTTCATTTATTTCTCATCCAGTGCTTCATTGAACTCTTCAGCCGATTGTGCAACATCATAAACGTCATAGCAATTGCATCCATTGGATTCACATTCACCATAGGTTCCTACTAATTCCTACTTCTACTCCTACTACTTCTACCATTTGATCATCTATTGGAAATCTATTGAAAATCTCCTCGTGTTTGTCTGTGTTTATGCAAGCAATTGCCTTCATTTTCTTTGGTTCATTTGTCTTTCCGCGAAGTGATCTCGTTCTATTGAAGTGTCACTGTCACTTCGTACGTGTGTGTTTGTGTGTATTATAAAATAAACTTGTTATCTCATTACTGTCCACTTGATTAAAATCATCAAGGTAAGCGGTAATTCCTTATGTTCCTTCCTAATAGATACATCATCCAGGTGCACACTATCGCATAGTTTACTTTGCCTAGTCTTTACCATGGTCAGTCGTTTTGACTTGTCATGCTTTGGTCTCGTTAGTTAGTTCGCTGGCAATTGTTTTTGACTGATCAGACGGGTGACTTACTCTCGGCTTGTAACAAACAATTGCGACTGTTGTTGCTTTCGCAATGACCGTCTGCCAGCGTGCCATCAATCGATCTTGTTGCAAGAGGCAAATGTCATCTGGATTGTACAAATGAATATATCACTGCATTGTTAGCCCACCGAGAGCAATATCGCTTTCGACTATGCTCGATCATGAGCATCTCGCCAATTTTAGCATGTCTTTCATACACTTTCATATCTCGCTGCCGTGCTTGTTGACCTTGTGAGAGCACACAGTGGAGTGTACTTTCAACTACAGAGGTCAATGTTAGTCACTCAGTGAAATCTCAAGTGTGCCTATGCATATGAACGTTTTGTTTAGGTTAGATTGGCTCGATTTGAACTACGTCACGTATAATTTGACACACACACTGGTGCACTTTGACACTAGGATTTGGTTGTAGCTTGGTTTGAATTGGTCTCGACAGACACCAAACTGGGCTAGGTTGCCAATCGAGTCGAATGACTTGACTGCCTTTCCTTTCCTTTGTTTTGCCAACTTTGGTGTGCACTTTGTTTGTGCTATTAATTAGTGAACGATTGTGAGCAATTTAATTAAGGTCTAAATGAGAATTGTATTCACACAAGCATTTCAATGACAATGTTCAATGACTTCCCAACCGAATGGACATCTTTTGTGCGAGTGAGTTGCTGTACCGAATCGAGTTCGCAGTGCAACAGATTGGCAATCGATCGAAATCGAGCAGACAGAATGGAATAGATTGCTCGCATGATTTACTGGCCGATTGATTTGAATGCAAGCGGTTCTCACCCACTGGCCGTGTCGATGTTTGATTTGTCAAGCACTGACACGTTTCGGTGCCTTATCTGACCAACTCGCAGTTTGCCAATTTGCTCACTGTTTAATTAAACTCGACCTCCTCCGACACTGCTGCAGCATGTGTCAGTGTTGGTGTCGATTTAACTTGCTAATGAGACCGAATGCTGTCGATTGGTTGGTCTCTTTGGTCTGTCTGATTGTGATCAGCCGTGGCCGCTCATTAGCCATGTGAAGTTTGCTCGAACATTTCTCATCGATTTACTTAGTTGCGCTGCACTGGTTCTAATTAAGCTTAATCAAACGACCTTTCCTCTGATTGATGTGTGCAGTACTAAATGTGCATTCGCACTGGCGCACTGACCATTGAATTGATTTATGGCACCGCACCAGTTCCCTGTTGATGACATCTTTCCTACTGGAAAGTTCCTCTTTCCTGTTTCACTGACCAGACTGGTGTGCTTGTCCAATTGCGACCTTTTGGAATGTTCCATGGTTGCTCTTGAAAAGGGCTCTTTAAATTCGAGTCTCGTCTCGTCTGGTCTACTCTCAGCCAGACCTTGTCCCAGTTGATGTTTTAATTGACTTTTGACATCTGCCACCAAGCAGTGTCCATTGAGTTGTGTTGTCCGCGTGCTTGTGGACGCTCAAATGGGTACGGAAATTAAAAGTATCCGGTCAAGATCGAACCGATGAATGCATTCCATTTCAGTGCATTTGTGACTTTTGTTTATTTATTTATTCAAGTGTAGTGACGGGCTATGTGGCATTAGTGTCAATTAAGTGACCGCTCGAAGGGTGTCAAAAGGGTGTCATGCCATGTTTTACATCTTATCAGTGACTTGTGACCGAACTGGTATTCTATGATCAATGATCATCGACCGCTCATTGACATTACACAATGGACTACTCCGAAAGTTGGTGACTTGGTGGACTGTCTGGACAATTTGACCGAGTGGATATAGTTGGTTCTCCACTATAGGACCGTCACCAGTGATATTATGCCAGTGGACTGGCTGACTATATAGCAGTAATTAAGAGTGTTTGCTGGTTGCATTGCAACTCTATATCGCCCATCTGGCTTCCAATCTGTGTCCGTGCCCTTCTTAGCTAATTAGTGCTACGTGTTTGACTAATCAAGCGGCTGTCGCACTATCTGCTGTTGGTGCAGTGAGCATTGCTTGTATGCTTGCTCAAAGCCAATTCAAACAATCGTTGCCTTCAATGGCACTCACTCACTCTGTCATCTGCTTTATTTACCTTTGCGTACGGCTAATTAATCAGTACGACTCGATCGTTGATTTAATTATAGCCGAGTCTAGCTGCCATTGCCGTTGCATGGTGACGCGTCCACTCGTTATCTTTTTATCGTACAAAGTTGCCACCAATCTGTGCCCAACCGTGTGAACTACTTGAGTAAATCGCTACCACACCAAATCATCACTACCTGCTGCACTATTTCCCTTATCGTGTCCGTTATTCTTTTGACTCAGTAGCAGAGTTACCCAATTCGGTCCGAGAATCGACTAAGAGACCAACTCGTCAACCGACCATAAAATGCTAATGCAAATTGGCCATAGCTTAACAAGGCAACTTTGAGTTCATTTGTAGTAATTTGAATCACTTGACCACGTTAGGACGGAACCATTGGGCGCCCATTACAATGCTAATGTCTCATTCTGATGTTGGTCATCCATATTTGCCCAATTGCAATTGTCTGCTGCAAACGAGTTGTCCGATCAGTGGAGACGTTGCTGATGAATGGTGCAATGGTGAGTGTTGGTCAGTGGTGGATGGCTCGATCAGAACTCGTCACTCGATGACTAGTTAACTCGTTAATTAAAGCTCACATTATTTATCGCACTTATAAATCAACAAATCAAACTTGCTACAGAGTGACCGTAAGACAAAGTGTCTATTCGTAAATATTTGCTAAAACTCATAAGTTCGCTAATTTACGACATTTGCCGAGAAGAGTGACCGGACCGATCGTATAATTAGTGATCGGTAATTGACTGGCTAAACAGGAAGGATGTGCACTCTGTGTATATTTGCATGTGTTACATATCTGCAATGGTGCATCCATCCACGGACAGGAGAGCAATTAGCAGAATGGCCTCTCTGCACTCGGCCATCTGTCTGTGGCTTACCAGCATTGTCTCGGACTGGCTCGGTACGCCGAGACCAACTGAGTAAGCTTCCCAACTCGGTCTGTTTGATTTACGAGAGTGCACTAAAGTGCGCCGTTCGCTGTCTGCTCACATGTGTGGCTGGTCTGCCTGGTGGTGGTACCTTTCTCCTATTCTCGTATATCATTGCCTTCCTTGGGGCTTTACGACCATTCGGGTCGCATTCTTAGTCTGATGGTCTGTTGTTGTGCACTTGCAATCGCCACCCGACAGCAATGATCATTTCGATCGGATGCGTTTTATTCACTTTTAATGACACTTGCGGCCCTTTGACAGGACGCCGCTCGCCTTGTTTGATTTGCACTTTGTTGTCTCGATACAGTTTCGCTGATTGTCTTCGTGACTGTTCGCTCACAATGTCAGTACAATGCGATGCCAATTTGTTATTAACGTAATTCGGCTTCCAGTGCAAATATGGCCGTTGCTTGTGTTACAGTCCGCGACCTTTGTATTGTGCCACTTGCATGAAGGTGCTAATTCCTAACATCACTCCCAGTGAGACCTTTCAATCCTTCTTAATTGCTCACAAGCTAAGATGTACAATTTATGAATGTGTCAATGTCCATTGTGCGCGAACATATGTGACAGATTGCTTGTATGCAAAGGTGCAAATGGCCACCAGTGCACGGTCTGCATGCAAATGGCCAAATGGCCATCTACTCATCCACCACAAGGCGACTCAATGACTCTAATCGGATTTGTTTGTGTAACACATTTGTCCATTATTGCGACTATTCCATTCGATGCGTGTTCACAATTCTGTGTTTGTTGTCTATTTGGCTTGATTTGGCAGTTGCGTTTACTCAGCCCAGTGGCGACAGTTAATGCTTGGTTGCACGATCCATGAATGATCGTTTGTGTGTTGGATTTAATTAAAACCTGCTTCAGCTTCACTGCCAGGTAGTCACAGAATTTGCACTTTGTTTCTCTAACTGGGTTATTACGCACTTTACCGAGAATGTTTGCCAGGCGCAATAGAACAGACAACCTGTGCCATGTTTGCTCGCACTTTGTGTCGATGAATGTAATCTTCACTCACTTGTCAGCACAAAGGAAAGTTTTGCCAAATTCGAAGCGATATTACAAGAGGAGGTGCCATTGGTCAATGATTGGTGCACTCGTAGTGTGCTGCATTGGCCACTCGATTGCATCTTGCATTTCGAATCGATTTGTTGTTGAACGGCCAACAAAGCGCATTGTTGACACTGCATCAGGTGTGTTCACTGTCCATCGGCGGACTCAATCTTGTCTGTTTATTTGCCTCTGCACAAACACCATTCATGTTTACCATTCGATTCCATTATCTCGTGTCTCGCTTCGTTCCACTCTTTTCTGTTAATTGTTGTTGATAGCTTTGCACTATGAATCGAATCATTTTGTTCAACTTGGTCATTCGCTGGTGCCCTTCGATCTTGCTCTAATTAGCCATTGGCCAAGTTGGCATTCGTGTTAGATCGATTCTGCCAGTGATGATGATTTACAGTCTCGCTCTGTCTATTCATAACTTTGCTCGATGTCGGGATGAGTGTGTGCATCGGAATGGCCACTCTGATGGGTTCGTAGCTAGTAGATTTATTTATATCCGCTCAACTAGTGTAAATCATCGTCATCGGCAAAGCACCGATTCCATGCAGATCGTCTGTGCTGTCTCTACTGCCAGTTTGATGCCGATTATGATCGACAAGAAGTGCTGCCCTGGGCTGAGGTGCATCTCGAGGGTACCTCGTTCGAGTA
This sequence comes from Rhizoglyphus robini, assembly GCA_023373905.1. Classification (NCBI taxonomy): domain Eukaryota; kingdom Metazoa; phylum Arthropoda; class Arachnida; order Sarcoptiformes; family Acaridae; genus Rhizoglyphus; species Rhizoglyphus robini. Next base: position 2,176,912 of record JAKIJQ010000007.1, on the reverse strand, counting down.
GACCACTGCAGACCTCGCTGGCCGAATCGAAATATCTTGCCACCCGTCGGCAAGCTGTTCCGGATTACTTAAGGTGGGATGTGTTCTCACTCACCTCCAATTGGCGATCGCTTATTAATGAGCGCCTTTATTAATTCTATGCCAAGGAGCTGCCTTTGTTGTGGCTTGCTGGCTGGCATCGTTCAGACCGCGAGTGCCTTTGTTCTTTGCAGTCGAATTTGGGCTTGTTTGCCGGGCAGACTTGTTTTAATTATGCCTTCATCGATTTACGAGCTAATTGTAGTTGGTCCAATGCCTGGCCGACACTATATATAATGCTATGCATGCAGTGCTGTGTCCATTGCTAATTAGAGTTGATCCTTTCTCGCCAATAGACCATCATCACAAGTCACAATGGCCCCACACTTGGTCACTGGTTGGCGTTGGCATACGAACATTGAAGGGAACTCGTTTGCTGGTCTGTCCATTGAGAGAGTGAGAGTAATTAGCCTTGAGATCGAATGCTTGCCAGTACGAATGTGCTGCAGAAACAAAAGATGCTAGTGTAGTGGACTGCAGTGCCAGTCCAAGTGCCACCAAGCAATCAGATTGCCACTAATTGAGCAAATGTTAATTAACGTAATTCGTCGATTGCACCACAGTGCGTTAATTGTGATGCTCTGCTGGCATCGGTGAGTGCACTTGCAAAACATTGGCTCATTGCTCCTCAGTCTGGCCAGCAATCAACACAGCTCGGATCGGATCGCTATCATTACCACGACCATTAGTGCGTCCAGAGGAATCGAAATTCAATTAAATATGCTAACACACTGCTTTGTCAGAATCGAACAAAGCCAATTGCAGTGGTCGAGGTGTTTCGTCCTATTAATTGCACTCGATCTCTCCTAATCGAGTCTCGCCAAGTGCCATGCCAGCAGGCTTATTCTCTTCTGGCCAGATTAGAAGATCGATTCGAATTCGGTTCGGCCAAACGATAATGGTCGAGTGATTCGATTTGATTGCTTGATGAGCATCGAGGCTTGGGTAACAATCCAGTCCGACCGTCAACCAGAACTACCGCATGGCAATCGTGTTCGTGCTCATCCCGTTTGGGCTATCCTAATTGGTCCATTCTAATTAGAATGCAATTAAATTGTAATTAAAATGCATCCAAATTAGCAATCGGTCTTGTCAGTCCTTGTTGATGTCTTGCCACTCGTCAATTGGTCTGTGCGTGCATTAGCATCTCTGCTGGAATCGGTTACGAGAATTGCACATGAACAAGTTGCTTCACTTGACACATCTCTAATCTGAACACTCAGTGCACTCTCTCCCCGTTCTGCCATTGTTGGCCTTTTAATTATTCTACCTCAGCTCAGTCTCTATTCTAATTAAGCGCCGATCAATCATTTGTGCTTTCTTGCCAGACAACCGAATGAGAATGTGGCCAATCGTAATTAATGTGCCAGATTAGCTACCCCCGTAATTGGCCTCTCTCAGTCCAGGCCCGAGTTTTCATGTTGATCAGCTTTGCTTGTGTGCTGGACCAGTGGCATTGTTCAGTTTGGTGGGCCTCGCAGCCACTTGACCGGGATGGCTGTCATTGTGCCACTTGGAGACTCAATCCTCCAGCGGACGACTACGCCTAGAGTAGTCCACTGAATCTCGCATTATTATTAATTAATGCCAATTTGAATATTTCTTCCGATGGCCTGTGTGGCTTAATTTATCGACAAGACGGTCACAGTGCCGTTCGTTAATGTCATTAAGGCATCGTTGAGTGTGTATGCCGAATGGCAACACACCCTGTCACTGTCTCCCACATCTGTCCAATGTGTATTAATCATCTTTGCATTGATGCGTCTTGCTTGCTTGCTTTGTTGGTCACTGCCAGTCTAATTCGATTTACCTGTTTGCCATTATCACTTTATCACTTTAAACTGCTCTAATTGAATCCGGTTGTGTGTCAAAGAGTGCACGAGTCGACCAGTGCCTTCTCAGCCCTACTTGGTCACAAGTGCAGTGGTGGTGATTTATTGAAGACCAATTCGTCGCTTTGTACTGCCAGTTGGACTCTTGCTGGTGCCGAGTATTGCTCAGTTTGAGGAAATGAGCAAGAACAATGCTCTCTCACTGGTCAGACTCTCAATGGTCGCTTGTTTGTGGCATAAGCGGATTTGTCTGTTGCGCCATCGGAAGACGCTCAATTTGTACTCTCACCAGGCCTCCGTTTCTTTATTCCTCACTGGCTTCATCAAGAGCAGTTGGTAATCTCGCAATCGGTTTACTTGGTCGTGTCTGTATGGATGCCACAGGCTGCACTTCTGTGGTCTTGCCTTATTCGCTGTAGTCTCACATGTTGTGGAACCCTTTGCACAGTTCAGGTATTTGGCGTAACTGTATTGTTGGTGTCATTATCGGTCGATTAAGTACAAGTCAATCTGACTATCGATTTCTGCTCAGACTGACTCAACTCTGAACAGATTGACATTTTCACTTAATAAAATTTGCGCATTTCACCATCCATTAAGATAAGAGAAATGAATGCCAGTGAAAGCGGTCCAGCGGCTGTTTGGCAAGCCGACCGGTCTGTCGGTGTCTGTCGGGGTTTATGTTCGGATTCGATCATTCAGTCACGTTATCGCGCCACCGTGTAGTGATGGCTCTAGTCAAGTGTGAGAATGATGAATTTGGCCTGAGTGCTTGGTCCGGACTGTCCACTGAACCACTGCGCCACTCACCGATAACTTGGCTATCGGGACGATCAATTGGACTCGAATTTCTCGTTTGTCTCGGCTGGCACTACCTGTTTTGATTGCACTTATCTTTATGTCTTTATGTGTGCCGCGCATTTTTGTGTCGCACTGGTCGTGTGCAGTCGGTCCGACCACAAATGACTGTCGCATTGCTCACTTGCTCCCAATGCTCGACCGTGAGCGCTAATTGCACTCTACCTGTCCAATTGGAGCCATTCAGAGTCACTTTGTCGCATGGATCGATTCAGATTGTGATCAAATTGATTCGCAGTAGTCTAATTAGTTAGAAATGGGCTCTCACTACTAGACAGACCTTTCTAGAGGGTAATTTAATTTTTAATTTTGTTAATTAACCACCAATTGGTCGCTTTCAGATAAATGATCGAACTGGCCGAATTCACTACGCACCGATCGACTGGCAGAGCAATCGAATGCAAATGACATCTGTTGTGTCACTGCACTTTGCCATTGGCCACCTTGCCTTGCGCATCTGTCTGTTGTCCAATTTGTCAGCACCCTTCACCATGGCAATTACCATTTGATTGGGCCCTTCGATGTGTCATCGGTGACATGTTCCAAGTTCACTCTTTGACGTGAGTCTGACATTTGCCCTTGGCACTCAGTTGCGCCATGTGGCTTGGCGAGCTTGTCTCTAATTAGCCATCGCGGTTACTCTGCATCTTCGGTGGTGATTGTGCGCACTGTCGAGTCCAGGCTTGATTGGCAACATCTAGTCTGGGAACCAAATGCTAGGCTAGTCGAACCAAACTGGTCATCGCCATACTTTTGGTTCTCATGAAGTGGCGAGAAAGCGATTCGAGCCATTGCGCACCGAAAGAGTGAACTGACTTGGTGCCATTGATGAGACCGGCAATTAGCATCTCTCTAGTCTATCTTTGGAAACAATTCACTTCGATCCCACCATTTCGCACACTACTCGGAACTGTTCGCTTGACCATCGATTGTTCGCTGGCCACTTGTCTCTGCTTGTTGCTTTTCAGGTAATTAATTTATTTTACTGCTCAATCAGTCAGGACGATTGTTGCTGGCGGTGGTTGGCCACCGAAAATTGATGGCGAACAAATTGAAAGCTTTATTAATTAATTTGCCTGTGCATGTTGTGTGAGTGTGTGAGTGTATGTCCATCCGTGTATGTCTATGACTGTGTGTGTGTGTGTGTGTGCCAGAGGCATTGTTTTGCGCTGACACCCAGACAATGGCTGTGACAATCGATTTGCCATTGATTAATTGCTCCAATTGGGGCCATCGCTCACCACTGACTCATTTGACCATTACGAAAATGTTCTGCGAACGGCTAATTAATGACCTCTCTTGGACAATGCAATTGGCCGAAGGATCACTGATCCCACCAAGTGCTTGGTATGTGTCCTAATCGATTGGAACTGGTGAGCACAGGTCCACGGTGACACCCACCTCAATGGTTCGATTGCACGCTTGCCTCGGTGACATTCGGTGCTTGTCATCCTATGGAGCATCGCTAATAATGGCCTGCCACTGCCACTGGCTTCTTTCCTCTTACCTGGCCGAGTGATTGCCCGCCAAACGCATTGACAGCCACTTGGCGCATTTCACAGATTAATCAGACCGATTTTGTGAATCGACTATTAGTCCAGGCTGAGTGAGCTCGCTCGTTATTGGCAATGCTTGTGGCGAGTGACTGTAGTTGGTGCCCTCTTCGGTGTGCCAACTTGCCTGCCCCTCTCCCCTATTAGTGACATTCAACAGCAATTTGCATTCTGTTGGCACTCACAACGTGCAATTTCGGACGCCACGCTTGACATGAACTAGCAAGGTGGTGTTCTCCATTTCCTCGCTCTGTCTTTCGCACTGTAGCACATTTGTTAATTGTCCTAATCGATGGCTCCTAATTACAAGTATGTGGCCAATTAAAGGAAGTGGTGAGTGTCACTGGTGTTAGGCTGGCAGCTTTCTTGGCCAACTCCTCACCTGTCAATGGATGCAGTTGGCCCGAGCATGCTGGTCGGTGCAATCTCGATGTCAGTCAGCACGATGGCACACTTATCGGACAAGTCGACAAGGCAACTCGACTCAACCAAACGCGACAAACTGTCTGCTCATTCTCATGTCTCCTCTTAATCTCGCTTTCATTGAGATATTTTGCGAGCATTTGTACAATCAGTACAGCTTGCTCAGCTCGTCAGCCATTCTCGTTACCTAACAGTGCTCTGCTTGTTGCGTTGTTCGCCTTCCACTCGATCCGCTGACGTTCGTCAATGATTAATGATGTCTTGGCAGCGCGGCATCGGGCCACACAGAATCTTTGGTCTGCTTGCAAACGCCTTCTTGTTTGACCAACCAGGCCACTGGGCCGAACATCACCTTAGCACAATGAAATATTACTTGCTTAATTGCTCTGATCGGAAGCATGTGAGTGCTCGGTTGCCTAGTGGAGGGAGGACCTGTCTTCACCTGAAACACTCAAAGGTCTCAACACGAATTAATTCATTAACGATTAATGAAGTGTCTGACCATGGCCACTTCTACCAGTCTCATTTAGCCCTAATGGTTGTAAACTGCTGTGTCTTAATTCGATTAGTCAAGTGCATTCCTGTCCGATTGCGCACACCTTGACTTGTAAGCTGTTTTGTTTATTCATTAGATTTGCGGTGATCGAGGGGAAGTGAACTTGTCTCGAGTTGGCCATCAGCGCCAATTGGTTCGGTGGCAGTGTACTCTAGAGCGAACCCAGAGGAGCGAGTGAAGCACCTTCAACCCAGCTGTGTTGGCACTGTGTGCCGAGTGCCGAGACCAGTTGTGATTTGCTTGCCTGAGCTCTCGAAACGCGTGGTGATGCCTGTTGTGTTTGCATTGCGTTCCAAGCTTTCATCAATGCATCCCGGACAGGCCTCTCCTAATGATAACCTTGCAATAGTTCAATTAATTTGCCTGTTTGGACAATAATTATGAATGCATGAATCGAGTGTGACTGCACTCGGTTTAGTCTGCCACCAGGCCTGCCACAGTGCCAGTAATTGAAAAGTTTATTAGACTCAAATCGGACATTCAAGCATTTGAGCTCTGCCTTGCTACCAGTAGTACCTCATCTCCTCATTTAATGCATTTCTCTGTCTCAATTGGCTAATTGTCATCGCACTGACTTAGATCAGTGGCCATCGAGAAGCAATCGATTATTGCGAACGTCCCTGCCCATCCGACCGATTCTTGCTCGCAATTAATTCCTCTGCCTCAATTTGTCTAGATGCCTTTTAATTGCAATCTAATTCAAGCTATCGCTGTTTGTGATTTGGATGGCATCGTTAGCTCGTAATGGCTCCCAATCGCACTTTTCAATCCACCTGTACTACAGCAAAGTACTGAATGAGAAGTGCTCACTGCTCAGTGAGTGTCTGGTGTGAACTCAACTCGCTGACTGACTTGTCTTGGCTTTCATTTCATTCACTTCACTCACTCTCACTGGCAGCAATGACTCAATGACTGACAGCATTGGACTCGACCACACATTGAGCCAGCTTTGACCAATGGCCATCGTCCGTGTGGTCAATAAATCTGGCACTTAGCGATGTAATTAATTCGATTTGCCATTAACGACATCGTTAACATGATCTCGTCCTGTCTTTGTTAATCCAATTCGAAGATTAGGTCTAATTTATGGCCTTTCCAGTTTGGATCGAGTATTAGCTCGTGCAGTTCATAAATTCGCCACTCGGTCCCAGTCGAGTTCATTTATTATCAGCCATTATCAATGCATCGACATGTTGAGCATGTTGTGTAGTTGGCAATTGTCACTCATTCATACTCAACTCGCCATAAATTGTCAACTCGCAGTGCACTGTCACTGGTAACCTAATACGGCACGGCTCATCTATGTCCATTTGTGCACCGAACATGGCTCGATTGAGTAATCGTCAGTTAATCCCGCAAGTTGGTCATTAGCATTTCTTGTGCTAATTGAACAGTTGCTTGGTGTCATCCGGGCTGTGGTCTGTACCGTTCAGTGGACTAGTGCACTATTCAAGTGGCATCTTCTCTTCTGGACTCTGCCAGTTGCTAGGCTCAGGCATTTTAATTTATTTGCTTTATTATTTATTGCTCTAGGTGCGGCACTGTTTGGCTTGTGAATTCGAGATTAGATTCGATTTGCGATCGAGTCAGGCTGGCGCGACTGCTCACAGCAATGTCCTCTCGATGGTGACGCCAACGCGCTAATGACAACCACAGTGCGCATCGCACTAGCCAATACCGGCAATATCCTAATTAGAAATACAAATTATTATCGCTCATTAATTTGAGCTCTCTCACTGGCCATTCCCAATTTAGCCATTAATTTATGATTGCATTCACCACTGGCAAGTGTTGGCGGTCGCACTCTGGCGAGCCATTTTGCTAGCCTCTAATTGATTAATTTAATTATTTACTTCTCGTGCTGTTTGTTTGCACTCGAAATGCGATTACCATGAATTATCTGACTGCTTTGGTGGGCTGCAGTGAAGCACTGGTCAGTGGTCACTCGATCAATTCAGTCACCGGACGAACCTGAGAGAACTCAAGTGAAGCCATTGACATTGCCAGTCCATTCGAGTGATCGTTGGAATTGACGCGTCAGCCAGGTGAATGTCTCCACTGATGCATTCGTGTGCTTGCATACGCCATTCTCATTACCTTCATCAGTGCTAATTGCATTCAGTGCGCAGTGTCACTGCACTTGTTCACTCTTTTGTCTGAGCAGTTATTGAACTGTTTTTGTCAGTTCGATCGCTTGCCGGTCTCTCCGGACCGAATGTAGCATGTATTAATTGCCACTGGATGATTAATAGCATCTTTATCGAGCGTCCCTATCGAATTACATTGTTTACCCAATTGGTTGTATTTCTATTTTTAATTGTCTTAATTGTGAGTCTCGCCTCACAGTGTGCTCCATTAATTGTTGGCATATTTAATAAATGCTCCCCATTGATGAGGCAACGATCGAGCTCGGCTCGATCAGATCGATATATCTGGTTTATGTAACAGTCTCACTCTGGCACTGCTTGACACCCGAATAGTCTAAATATTTAGAAGAAGTCTCTTTGTTTGGTGATTAGTGCCTCTACTCTCCTCGGATGCCACTGCCGTCTCTCTGTATCGAGTGCCATTGCTTTTGCCTGTTGGTTGGTGGCTTGTTGGCCCCAATCAATGCATTCTGCATGCCAACGGGTTCGAGATGTCTTGCTGATGGTCAGAGTGCAACATTTCGCCATCTTGCCCGTCATTCTGGATCGGCCTGCACGAGTTGCACTTCATGAGCGTCATTGCCAATTATGACAGTTGTTTACATGTCTGCTCTGCTTTGGTCTGGCCTAATGTGGTGCAATGCATCACTGTACATCATTGTACATCAACATCTCAATTCTAGTGGTGAATGTATTTGCTTGGTGACACTGACTCTTTGGTCAGTGGAACACTTCACTTCTGTGGCTTAACTGTCGTTTTCTTTCGGTGAACTTTTGCTTGCCACAACTGTCGATTAGTATGATTGCATACTTAGTGAGGCTAATTAGATGTGTTGCCAGACAGTTGTCGCCGCAGCTGACCACACTGATTCACTCTACGACTTATAAGTTGGCAGTTGGCAGTTGCACTTCACTCGGTAATAGACAAATAATTATCGCCAACTTTCTAATTACAGTCGGTAATTTGAGAGCAGACAGAGCGAATTGCGCGCCGAGTGGAGTACCTCTTGGAGAGTATCATTTGGCTGGACTCGAGCACGATTTGGCTGCTTTTAATTACACGTTGCTGACTCACTCTGTTTGCAGTTGCACGAGATGAAATGAGATGAGCACTGCTCGGACTGTTGCTCTTCTTGCGATTGTCTCTGCTTGTCGGGTAATTAGCCATCTTAGTGACTATTTGTAACAAGACCGATTGCGTCAGTCTGTCTGTGGCGGTGATGTTTTCAATTTGGTTTCAACACCTTGACCGGCTCGGATCGAGTCTGCACTCCGGATGGAGTGGTGCTGCCTGTCACTGGGCTAATGTTTAATTTCTCTATCGCACTTTTAATTACCCTCCATGGCTGAGTAACACTCGGTAATGCATTTTAATTGTAGCTAAAGACACTAATCACATAGTATCAATGCTCGGTGTGGAGAGTTCTTGACAAGACCAGCAACGAGGATGAGAAGTGTTTGTGTGTGTCCATTACGAGATGGTTACATGCATTAGTGCCAGTCGGCTTTAATTACTATGCGTGCCATTTACCTAGCAGTCAACCGGCAATTACGAAATTAAGACCGAATCACGTTCTCTGGCCTCCATGCAGGTCGTTTGGTCCACTTCTTCTTGCCAGAATGCATCCTCTTTCCAAGTGTTGCTGATGAGCTGATGGTGATGTGGTACCACTTGCCATTGCTCATCCACTGACCAGACAGACAGGCTACTTGATTCAATCTGACTGTCATGAAAACGTGTCCTCACGGTCAGGTGCAGTGATCGAAAGCAGTCGGCTCACTTGACACCCATGCACTGTACAGTGTACACTAGCTCCGTGGCATACGTTCTGTTCGGTTGGTTGTACTTTCACTCATATAACATACAAAGTACAACATACAGCTACTTTATGTAATGCTCCATACGTGTCTTGCCTGTTAATGGCCCAACATTCACTAAACATTGGCGCATTCTGACCAATTAGGTGACGGAACTGACTGTCAGTGCACTCACTCACTGACCACTGACCGAGTCTCGCGCTCCACATTAACACAACACTGATTTTGAGCTAACTCTACTCTCTCATTTTCCATTTGTGATTTTACTAGCGCAGTTCCACTGATGCTTTTCTTGTTTTTTTATCATTCGATTCGCACTCTACATTCAATGGCCGGCTCTCGTAGGTCATTATTTTGGTAATTAATGAATTCTGGCAAGAAGGTTCACAATGTTGAGTGCATGTTTGGTTAATTGTGCCGATGCTGTACGAGGATTATGTGGATGGTTGTGTGGCAGTGCAGGCAGTGAGCAATGCTCATCATTGTCTTAATTGATTGCACTTGATTGGAACATTGGCGGAGTGAGTGCCATAATTGCACCATCCGAGGATGCACCGACTTGAATGTGGCCAGTATCGATCGGTGCACACTCGCTCTTTTGATCGTCTTTATCACTTCGGTAATGCGTCTTCTCTCTAATTATAATTAAAATTTAATTTATGTTTTGCCTTTCAAAAATTCTTTGATGAATTGCTTCGATATGTTCGAATGCAGGGTGAGTGATCGGTGATCTGTGCTCAGTGATCACTGCATGCCGCGATGCCTGTTCGGTCACAATTAATTTTAATTGCCACTCTGCTTGGGATGCATTTTAATTTACTAATTACTGGACTTGTTTTAATTGTGCCTCTGCTTGAGCTGACTCAGCTGAGATAAGACTTGCTCGTTTGGCGTTAATTAGTCAGCAGTGTTGCATTCTGATTGCTATCGCTGACCAACCATGTTTGTGCCAGTTTGGTGTTTGATTGATCGCCATTGGTCTTACCATTCAGTGGTCACTTGAGCATAGTGCAATGGCATTAGTCCATTGCGTTCTAACTCACAACTGTGACCCTCCACCGCGCTGATTAGCTCGTCGAGGTGGCACTCACTTTCGCGTCCACTTCGACCTAATTACTGCTGGTGCTGCTCTTGCCATTGCACCGAATGGTCCGCAGTCCAAAGTTCAGGTCAAGGCTGTCAATGGATGCATTTTTGGCCGAGGTATTTATGCAAGAATTGAGCCAACGGGAGGCACTATCGGGAATTGAGCTCAAGTCCACTGACGAGTCTCTCCGATGACTGACGATGACGAGTGGAGTTTTAATTACTTTCTCCACACTTGACACGTTGCTCTCACGCGCACCTAATTACGTGCTCATCCATTGTCTCAGTCGAACTTTCCATCAGGCATTGCTGGCCATCACGCAGCCTGTTGCAACTGCTATAGTCAGGCCTCGACTGGTGGCACCTACCTGGCCAGTCCGTCATCTTGACCGTCCGACTGACTGACTGACATCTCGTCGATGGCAAGCGACTGTACAGTGTACACCGATAGCACTGCCAAGTGATGCACTTTGTTTGATTCAGATTATGAACGCACGATGATCCATTGCTGTGAGCTATTGCGGGCATGATTTGCATTGCCACTCGCACTTGATTGGCACTGACCACTGCCGCCGCTCATCGATACTATTAATCATGCTGAGATGAACACTGCGCTCTATTCTGCCTTACCACTGGTTCATGGCGCCATTGTTGTTTGGTGGCAATGGCTCGAACAGTGCTTTGCCTCGATGCCTGGTGTCCATTGGCATCGTACTCCACCGGACCAGTTTGGCAACACTGCAAATGAATTGATTGTCGCTTGTCTCTAATTACTGACCAGAAAGTGTGTACAATCAATCGAGTATAGGTTCGCTTAATTGCAAAGTTTGTCTGTGTTTTCAATTAGAAAGCGCACTAATGGACCGAGCCAAGCCAAGTGTTGGTTCGGTTGGCATTCGATCATTTGGTCGGTTGGAGCGATTGAATTTGATTGTCACTATTAGCATTAGTCTGATGATTGTAATTAGACTTATTATCGTAATTCACATTACTGCCTGTGAGGCCTAACTGACATTGTGGACCAATTAAGCCAACTTGGGCCGACGTTCGTTCTTTATTGGCTGGGCCTTTGTTTATTTGAATTTATATTGGTCGTGGCTGTAATGATCGCTATTGGCGCTAGTTGGCCAATCGCATTCTGACTGCTTTAATTGCCCTTCATGTCTAATGATTGCCCCGGACAGAATCGAGAGCACTGCAATTGCACAGTGCCAAACCAAGGCGCAAACAAGAGGAGCAATTATTTGCAATTTCAAATTAAATGACTAATTTCTTGATTTCGCTGGCTGGCATTCTTCGCATTGGTTCTCCATTCTCCTTGTCCTCGCTTATCGATTTGTAGTTTTAATTTGTCTCATTTCCACAAAACAACAACTCAGCATACTTAAGCAAGTTGTTTCAAAAACTATCAACCAATTGAATTTGTGCACAATGATTTTTCACTGAGTCAATTGCGGATAGATGGTGCTCTTTGTACCACACTTGTGTGACTATACTGTTTGCTCATAGAGGGCAGCTGGAGTTGTCAATATTGAATTGTGAACCGAAACAATGTGGTCGGTGAGATCAGAGTTACTTGAATGTGGTTCGAAATTGTTTGTTCATTTGAACGGATTGATGTTATATTCATTGTTTTGTTATTCTATTGATCAACTAACATTATTTTATCTTCTAACAGAATAATAATACGTTTTGCAAGTTTGACATCGTTTATTGCAAAATCGTTTATATCAAATAACTTGGAAATATGCATCGTATAAGGTAAGTGACAAGAATTTGATGAACACACATACTTTTGCCAAAATCGACCAAGTGATCAAATTGTTCAAATGTTGCAAATTCTTTGTTTCAATGCGCAAGCAATTGTTAGCGTAGTGGGCAGTCAATCAGTAATCAATCGGTCAGCGACCGCTTGGACCCTTCACTATGAGGCGACCTTTGTTGGATGCATCACAGCAAAGATTAATATTTTAATTATAGCCTTCTGTTCGATTTCAACTCAAATCGAATTGGTCTGCATCCTAATCGAATCACTTTGGCTAGGCTAATTAAATCTTAATTGCAGCTTTAATTTGGCCTCGTCCTCGGCTGGTTCGGCTGTTGACGGCTGCTGTACCAGTGGTATTGCGATTGGTCTGATCGAGTTTCGCTAATTATAATGCAGAATGAGTTGCGAGTTGGAAGGAGCAATTGCAGTCAATTAGGGCAGCCCGAGCCCGATGCGCCACTGCACACCAGTCCAATCGGATATGGCACTGTTTGGGCGATCATTAATTTTAATTTATTTTCTAACTTAATTTAATTTCTAATCTCGACTAGCTCACTTCTGTTTGATTCTTTCCAAATCTTTTCTTTTCAATCCGAGAACAAGTCGAAGATTTTAAAATTGATTTCTCTAAATCAAATTACGAGCATCGCATTTGGTAGTGCGAGTCTTGCTGGCTCAGTCCACTAGCACATCAGTCCAGTGAGGAGTCAGGACTCTCTGGCAACACTGTTTGTTTTGTTTGCACTTAATTGATCCGCACTGAGTTCGGTGTCTTGCCTACTCAGTGTATCAATAATAATTACGTCTGACCTGCTTGTTGTGTGCTTGACAATTGCGCCAAGTAGCTAATTTTGACAGGTCTCACATTCGAATAGTGACGAAATGCAAACACTGCCACTGTGCAATGCATCCATGTATCCAATTTACACTCGATCCTTGATTGATTATGACCCGACTGTCCCAAAACGAATCATTCCTTCGGTTAGTTGTCTCTCGATTGTACGTTAATCGGTCACTCGATGTGTTTGCCCGGCGATCGCTAATCCTTGCCGAGTCATTGTTTGTCTGTGTTGGTCAATTTGTAACAATTTGCCAGTCAATCATCGAGCTGTGCCAACATCGCAACGATTTTAATTTTAATTTAGTTCCACTCAGCATTGTCTCATTGTTTGCTTTGCTCAGCTGCAGTGACCTCTCACATATTTCTCGATCCACAGTGTCTGATTATCCTGTATGGTGCTTGTCTTCGTTGTCGGTGTGCAGGTCGATTTGTCATCGCCCATTCGATCTGTTCGTTCCATTTGATCCGCTCGATCAGTGCCATCGAGGTGTCCTGTCTGTTTTGTTTCGCTCCCTTGGTTGGTTTGGTGGGAGAACGGTTTTCGTTTCATAGTTTTGTCACTCGATGACACCGGACAATACATTGCCAATGCAGTGCTCTTATGATTAATTACTTACCTATGCAAAGCAAACCAATTGGCGTCGATTGTCTTCGTTCACACATGGCAACTCTGCCCATTTGCCATTTGGTTGATGGGTCACTGTTCTGGTGGAAAGTTGCCTTCCGTTGGCCAGAGCTGGTCTCCTTCGGTTCGGTGGGAAATTGTTCAACGGGCTCGGATTGTGCCATGTGCACAAACAGGCAACTTTTCGCAATTAGTGCACACTCACTCACTGCGTGATTCATTCCGCAGGACCAGTTCAATGCGGACTAATTGAGTGGCCTAATGAAATGCGATTTTAATTGAATTTGCTCTCAATAGGCACTTTCTGGTGCAATTAACAGACCCACTGCAGTCTGCAGCCATTGGCAAACAGAACCAAGCATTGCTTGCTGTGTGCTTTTGCTATTTGGCCCGAACCGACTCAATGTGGCGCACGCCCGATTAGTGTGCTAACTAATATAGTTAATTAGTGTAATGTCTCATTAATTGTGATTTACTTCTAGCGTGCCGTTAGCCACTGTCTAATTAATTAAAGCTCAAGCAACAATTGTTATTGAAAGCATGTCTCTGTCATTGCTTCATTTGCTTTGTCTTTTCTTTCGCATTTTTCTGTCATTCACCTTGAAGATTTGTAGTTTTCTCTCACCGGTCAACTTGAATACCGCTTTAGTGAAAATCAGACCTACCTGATCGCAAGATTGACCTGTCGAGCAAAGACTGTTGGCACTGAGCGGTGATTTTGAGTTTGCACTAAATTAATTGGAACGCATTAATTTGGTTTGCATTTGGCGATACAATGAAACAATCCGAATACGCCTGAACGAATTCGGTAGCGAATTAATGCATTATCGAGTGATTATCGGAGAAAAGAAAATGCCGCAGAATGGCAGGCCAAGTCAACTTGTCACCTTGCTTGACGCTGTCAAGTGAACCAACGAGCAACCTGGCCCTAGGTCCTCTAGTGCACTGTCACTACTCACCATTCACTAAGCACCGTTCTGTTCATTTGCGCATATTTGCGTTGCAAGCAGGCCCCAGCCTGACACAATTGGCTCACCGCTCTGTGCAGTCACCATTTAACTCTGTATAATTGCGAATTTATTTGCGTTCCTTTCATTTGTCTTCATTGGCACCTTGGATCGTAAATTAGTTAATTCAAGCCTGACTCGGTGGTTGGGTCGGTCAGTGTAGTAGGGTCACTTCTGTGCCATTTGCATTCGATTCGAGCAAGGTGTGCTCTGCATTGTGCACGTCTTACCGTTCACTGGTTCTGCTGTGACAGGCGACTTTTCTCGAGATTAATCACGCGGCTATTAAGACAATTTTGCCGTATTGCCCGACTAGGACCTAATTGATCTTATGCTTGCAGTTGTGCTCAGTAAGCCATCGATTGACCGTCAGTGAGTAAACAAACACATTTTCTATTTTCGATTGTGTTTGAATTGTTAGTGGTGCAGTTGGCTGGTCATTTTCGATCCATCCACTGGCCACTTAATTAATGGTGAGCCTGAGTAAATAGGACCTTCATTCCTTCGGTTTCTATTCTCAGTTCTGACAAGCCTGAAGATGTCAATTCTGTCCTGTGTCGTCTCGGACAATCGATCGGCCTGGTCGGTGGCCAAGCACAAACACAGGTGCGAAATACCCTGCTGACTCGACACAGATCTTTTGTGCCTATTCTGCCAGAAGCGGACTCTTTGATTCAACGCGATTTGATGGAACACCTCCCGGATTAGTCCTCTGCTCGGATTACTGTCCGTGTCAGTGACTGCTGATTGGTTGCTTCTATTCTCTCAATCCTGCTGTATTCAATTTGTCTTCTCAACCATATGCATCGTCTCATCTCGCTGAAAACTCGATTAATTACTGGCGATTGGTGGTGCCTTCCTCAACTGAGCGAACTGATCGTTGCCTTATCTGTCGCACAACAAAGCATCTTCACTCATAGGACTTATTTAGACAGAGGACTTTCAAAGAGGCTGTTATAAATACCTTAACGAAAATGTAATTTCGCCTGACATGTTAATTGCACTAGGTTTAATTGATTCTCGATGACAATGTTGTACTGCACTACACTCGACACCCGATTCTGTCGGTCATTAGAATGCAACCCGAGATTGTAGACTGTGTCTCCATCTGGACTCGAACTGTATCGAGTTCTTTCTGACAGTCAATTTAGTTCATTATGGTAATGGCGGTACTTGGGCAACTCTGAATGGCCTACGATGCTGCTGGATTAGTGTTATGCAGGAATGTGCTGCTTCCAGTGCTAATCACAATAATCAACTGGTGCACTTGTGCGCTGTTGTCCCGTTTGACTTGGCTCGAACTGGTACAGAAAGGCGCACAGGTGCTTAGTGGCTCGTTCTGGTGGACATTTAGTACCGGGCACAGTGCCAACTTGTAATTAAAAGTTATTAATTTCTTTGTTTCGCCTTTCCGTTTGTCGTTGCTTTCCATTCTGCGCCCTTCTGCCTATTAATGCACTGGCAGTGACTGTTGCCAGAAAGCAAAGTGACCACGGTGGCTTGCAACAATGTCGTTAATATATAAATACGAATGCACGGTGGCGCAGTGGTACAGTGCTAATCGCCATTGTGACTGTGATTGCAATTGTAATTGCCATTTTCATTAAGTCTCCCTCTGCCTGTGTAATTTGGCTGGCAGTACTGTGGTAATTGTTTTAAATGTGATTATTAACACTCATTCGACAGGCACCGAACAGCCTGGACACGTAATTACATTTGGTTGCATTTTAATTGCCCCCATCGCGTTCCCCTAGGTTTGGCCAATTTGGCGCTGTCTCGTTACTAATTGTGCTCGATTATTGTTTACTTTGTTTGAGTGCATCATTGCCTGGCACTGACCAACGCATAATTAGTCTGCTAATTACAATCCAATCGGACAGAGCATTCGCACACTGGCACTGCCGACAGTTGGTTGGTCAACTGGTAGGTCACTTGGTAGGTCATTCGATGAACCGTTTTATTTATGTGTGGGTCTGGTCACAATTCAACTGTCCACTTTTGACAAATGCCAATAAGGCGAGAATGCTCTGCAAAAGGCGATATCCACTGTTGGAGCACTGCTTGAGTTAGTCATATCTGACGCCTGGCAGGACGGCTCTCATGTCGATCGGCTGTCTTGGAGTAGAGAACGATTTCATAATCATAACTCAGCTTATTTACATTTTGTTGAGTTTTGATTTATTGGTCTAAGCAAATTGATTCTTCCTTTGCCACCAAAGGTGTTAATGGCGTTTGTGGTGTTGATAATTAATAGCGCGCATATTTGTCCGTAAAATTTGCAACTTGCCTCCATAATTCACAGCTGATTGACCTGCCAATGACAGCAACCACCCACACTTGTCTTTCTGTCTCTGTTTGGCAGTGGCCGGCTGCTTTGATCAGCATCGTATCGAACTGTCAGTGTGTCCACTGGCCAGTTCCATCTTTGCTTATCGTTGGAGGACGCATCCGAGTTTAATTTGTCTAATTGTGCGCCATCCGTCGGTTGGTGATCGCCGATTGCATTCCTGTGTGGTGGCGCATTTCACATTTCACATTTCACATTTCACATGGCTGCTCACTAATTAGACGAATCACTTTACCTCTCGCTGGATTCGATTTATCTTTCATCTGCGTACTCGTCGTATTTGCTCGTTCGCTAGCTAGTTCATTCATTCGTTCGTTCGTTCATTCTTGACTTTGATGGCTTTCATTTTTTATGCGGGCTAAGCTGCATCGGACTGGCTGAGTCATTGCTCCAATCGACTGCCATTTCTCACACGTCGCAGTGGTCTGTCCGACTGGATTGTTCAATGAACGTACACACCTTGAGTTGCTAATTAGCCACACTGGCTCGCACTGTAATTTGCACCTCTCTTCCTTTATGGCTCGATTTGGACGTTTTATTCCAATTAATTGGTTCATTTGTGCAGTCGCACTCGGTACAAGGTGTGTTCGACACTACCCGTCCGTCACCGCGCCAGTCTTGCGGAGAGGCATGAATTTTTAATTACTTCAATTAGTGACAATTCTGCATGCATTCTGCATTTAACAAACTTGTAAGGCCTGCGTTGTTGGACTCGGCGGCATACTTGGACACACAGCTGCTCATAGTTCTATATATGGCCATCAGTCGGTGCTGTCCACACGTTGAAAGTAGGCAAAGGCAGTGTGGTAACGTATCGAGCATTGCATTACACAACTCGACGTGATTAATTAGTCGAGTCTGCTTGATGGCGAATTGCGTTAACGAGGCCAATTTGCCTAACTGCGATGTTCGCTTCCGATGGGCACAAGACTGCTTCTGCAGTGGCGTCGTGTCAGCCTCACTCGCACAATGTCAGGCTAGTAATCTGACAATTAAAGTTAAATTTGTCTTTTAATCTTGATTAGTGAATTGCATTGTGTGTCTCGCTGTCTTTGTCACTCAAAGAGTGAGTTTCGTTGTTCGCTTGCTCAAGTTAATGTCGTTTTCGAGTTCGCCAGGACGGATTGCACTGTTCCATCTGGTTTGGCACGGTGTTGTGGTGCTGGCCATTGTCATTGTTTTACTATATAGAGTTAATTGGAAATTTCGATGCCAACTTGGCCTCCGCTGGGCCCACTCTAATTAGGCTAGCTTCTAATTAATATCTATATAGAGAGCAGTGCACTGAGGACAGCACTTTGTGCATCTATTGTTGCCGCTTAGTCTCGCTGCTCCACTATATAGGCAGCATCTAATTACGCATCGTCATTAATTATTCAATGTGCCACTTCTGTGCTTTGTCTCGGACGAGCAAACCCTTCACTGACAGACCAGTGCTCTGCCACCAATCTGCATGACTGCATTCCCCATGGGCTCAACCCGACTGGATCAGGCAGGCTCGTCCCCTCGCTGGTCTAATTGGAATATTTTAATTAGTAGCCAGCAGTGCACTATATGATCCACTGGGCGAAGGGCGATCCACACTTGTCAGTTCAGATTAATTAACCGACTGTCGTACTGCTTGCACTTTCCCGCCTTTTGGTCCAAAGGGCTCACACCTCGCATTATGTGCACCAGTCACCAGTCCGAGAATCTCCATCACACATTGTCTGGCCATGTGAGGTCGCCACTGATGCACTGAAAGGATCAATTAAAAGTGGTCTCACTTTAGACTCGCCGGACTTGTCTGAGGAAAAGACAGACACATTCTCGCCTCATTCTGGTAGTAAAGTTAGATTATGCAAATTGCCTCGGTGCCAGCGGAATTGACATGGCCGCTTGTGATTCTCGAATAAATAATCTGATTTGCTCACTGCCTAGGTGGCTTTGATGTTTACCTATCGCGCTGTGGTGTCGCTCTGGCTGGCATTGTTTGTGCATGCAAATTAGCAGATTTAATTGCTCTGCCTGGTCACCTTGCCTTGCGAGCCTCGATTGGCACTAGCAATAGTAGAGGCAACTCAACTCTGATGCGGCCGATGGACTTGTTTGAATGGAAATTAAATTACAGAATTACGACTGCTTTGATAGTCGTCGGTCGCTTTCAAGTGTCCCATTCTGTTGCACTGAGGCCATTCGAGGGACTTACGCTGGACGGTTTAGTGCTCAGGTGAGACGTTGACTAATTAAAGGATGGCCAGACACAAGATGCCGATTAGCAATTAGGTGCTAAGCTGTATGTTTGCCGCTTGTCATTGCTGCACTATGCACAATTCACTCACCTTGCCTGTTTAATTACCACTCGGAATCCTGTTTTATTGGCCACACAAAAGCGTAATCTGGCAAAGTTACAAAATAAGCTTATTTTGTTCATTTCGTTTGTTCGTTCGCCTCGTCTTTCCACTCATTTCCACAATTTCCACTTTGCACCGGCTTTATTCTTGCCATCTCCGAGCCCAGTGCGAGCGATATCTGCCCAACGAGCGCCATTAAGCGAGCCTCGAACAATGCACCATCTCCTCCTGGCCATTCATCTGTTTGGATTAATTGTGATCTGCTTAATTTGCCTCTCGTTGAGTCTCTCGATGCACGCCTCGCCTTCGCTCAATTGTCCAGCAGTGTCTTAAGACGAAGCCTATAGGGGCGTAGCAGCAATGCGGTCTTTACTAGTTGTAATAGTTGCTATCCGGGTAAATGATTCTCGTATGGCCTTGTGGTGTATTCTCGATTCTTGGTGCGCTCGTGGCCAATGACTAGGTGGTGGCTGTGTGGGGAGACCAGTTGTCATTGCCACTCGGTTCGGAGCTGGAGTGGAGTGTTGACTGGCCTTGCAGTCTATAATTAGCATCTGTAGTGACCATCGCTGTCTGGTCAGTGGCATTGTCTAATTGCTATTGGCTGAGCCTCACATCTCCGAGCCATTAATTCGTGCCTATTAATGACGCCGTTAATGACATGGAAGGTGATGTTTAATTACCATTCGAACCTCTTTCTTCCGAACTGCCAAGTGACGTAAGAGGCATGGCATCCTTACTGGCAATTAAAATGGCACTCGTGTCTTTTATTAATTTCCAATGGAGTCGAGCAGCGACACGACTTTGGCCATTCTGCCATTTGTTTCAATGTTTCTCCATTCTGGCTCGATAATTGCAATCTTTAATTACGCCTGTATTGCTTTGATTTGGTTGTGACTGGCCACTTGTCTGGTAATGACACAAAATGATAGCATAAATTAAATTAATTATCGTTTAGGCAAATAACCACTGCTCGATATGAATGGCGCCAATGGCAGTGCACTAGACCACTCGTTCTCCCTTTCTTCATTCTAATGGCTCCCTACGAGCGGGTAATTAAATTTAATTCTAATTATAGGCTTGCTCCCATCCACCGCACTGCAGCCCAGAACTAGAATATCAAATGGCAGCAATGCTAATTAATCGATCCACTCTAATGGCGGCCATTAAGGACATTTCTCGGGCTCGATTCCTATTGCGATTAACCTTGCGTAATCGGCGTTCGATTGTGGTCCAATTAGCCACTGCCTTGCCTTGATTTATGTGCACAGCCGATTTTCTCTTCTCGGAGCCTCTCGCACTTGAACTTGAGAGAGTACTCCGAGTCTGGTGCGCTGGTGCTCGAGCAGATCTGACCGATCTAGTCTAGAGCGACCACTGTTGCCTGAGTTCGGTGATCAGTGATCACCTGTCGGCACACCGTCAGTGCCACTTCACTGAGCACTGACCCAAGGCCGCACACGTTTGTCTCACTCAAAGGTGTCGCATTTCAATCGGGACACGTTTCTTTCCAGTCATCATTGAACATGAACAAGAACAGCCTTTGACAGATTTGCACAGTGCCACTTCTGGTTGTGGCCACCGTTCCACTGATTTTGCTTGTTCCTCTATATACAATCATGCGGACTTGCGGGTTAGCGGTGTCAGGGTTATTGGCTCCCAATGGAGGTCAGTTGCATTGAGTCAGGGCCATTGACTGCGCCACTCACCGACAAGTGGTCTTCATTCAACCCAATTTGTCTTGCCACGCGGCACCTTTGCTCCACTGGCCATGTGGTCAGTAACACGTCACCAAGAGCGAGTGCATGCTTCAACTGGTCGAGTCAACTGTCTTAATCACTCTTCGATTCTCTTCGCTTTCGGCACATTGACATGGCCAATCTTGACGCGGTCAGTGTGACAAGTGACACTTCTCTTTTGGCCACAGTGACTCAAGTTGTGCTTGATTGACAGTACAAGGGAGAGCATGTGGCCAGTTGGTGTGGCGCAATGCCCGACCGATCAATTGCCTCTCCTGGCGGCAGGCATTCTCCAATTCAAATTCGCCTCACCAGGAAATTAGCGCCATCCATTAAGCGGGCGCCAAATCTTAGAGGAACATCTTTTGCATTTGCAAGTCGCTGGATGACGCCCTCGCCGTTCTTTAGATTGTGCATGCATGCATATTACTAATTTGCACCGATGGCGGCAGTGGAATTGGCCTGTGTCGGTCTGGTCGATTACGTAACGACCGGTAGTGCCGTCATCATTCTCTTGTTGTCTTGTTCGCTCGTGGCACCTTCCTTTTTTGCTTCTCCTCCAATTCGGATCGAGTTTCGTTGTGTCAGCACACGCATGTCCTTTACACGCGAATTGCGTTTTCATTAATTTCAATTATTTAACTCGCGCGCTCTCTTTGCTTGCTGTCCCACCGTCGGCCAAGACGACGCCCGTAATGTTCGCGCACCCCTCACGCTGACTCCAATTTGCCCTCGCCGCCGTCTGTCCTCTCCGGTCGGTGCATCTCACGTCATCAGTCACGACGCGCACGTTTTAAAATTTCGCATCTTGGCGCATGTCTCGGCGGCAGTGCGCAGAACGTCCGGTCTCAGTCTCTAACTGCAAGTTCCATCCTGTGGAGTCTTGCCCGTCGAGACAAAGATGGCGTTACTTGGCACTGGACAATGTATTGTTGCTGGCGCAATCGACTTTCTGACACTTGGCTCAATGTGTCGCTATAGATTCTTTCACATAGGAAAGACCCATTTCGCTCCGAATTGGATTGCAGCTTGTGATTTTAAAGTGATTGCCCCACAGACGGATCGATTCACTGGCAACGGGTAGGATCGAGTACGTCTGTAGTGCCAGTTAGTGCTCACCACTAGAAGACGCCACTTGGTCCCACCGCTCGGGGCTTGGTTCGCACAGACAACTGATTCACTGTTCGAGGCACAATTTGTTGCTTTCTTTGAGATTTATTGGCGGCCTTTATTGTTGCGATGACGCCTTGCCACAAATTCATTGGTGCACTTGTGCCCATGAGCGTGCCTAATTAGTGTATGTTATGTATGTTAATTAGTGCCTTCTCTATATCATTTATAGTGTTGCGGCGTGGGTTACTCGACTGCACTAATTAGTATGACGCCTCAACCGAGTGGAGTGTCCCTCGTGTGCAGTAGGGTTCGTTTGTGCCACCAGGGAGAAGCAGCAACATCTTAACAATGTTTCTTTGGGCGACATTTGCGCCCAAGGTGAGGGTGTCTGCTGGCCCATTACTATTGGTTTGATGAGTGGACCCTCTAATTGGGGAAGTAGGGGTAACGGTGAGTGAGTGATCGCGAGTTGGCATCCGCATCCATGCAAATATATGAATTCATTTGCCTGCATGCATAGGCCGCGAGGCACGTATATAGCCACTGCTGTGGCCGGACGTATATAGCACCAGCAGCTAGCAGCACTCTACCGAGCCATTCTGTCCATTGTGGCCCTCTGTTGCCCTAATGAGCGAAATTCATCATTATCATCATCCTTTTCTCATCAGCCCGCGCCAGTCTCTCATCAGTTGCCGTTTGGTCGTCGAGCGGAACACACGGCGCGCACAACCGGGCTGAGGGCCACATGCACGTAATGCACCACGCGTTCCGGCACTTTCTTCCGTGGTCCGTCTAGCCTTGTTGGATGCATCTCACTTGGTGCAGTCCAAGCAGGATCGCTCGCACTTAATGCGTGCTGCACGTGCGTACCGAGCGCAGTTCTCAGTTGGGCAGGCTGAACCGTACCACCACTGCTTGTGAATATTCATCCATTGGGCCTGATTACTGGCAAATTAAGTGTTCCATTTGTGGAGCCACTTCCCCAGCAGAGTCGCTGCCCTCGTCGGTGTGCTTGTCTGTGCCACTCTTCGTGTTTCCGCACTAATCGCGCACCATCTGAACAATTCGGTGCGCGCGCTTTGTCTCAGCACCGTTGGTTAGTTTGCATTTGAAATAATCAACACGGCCACATCGTCTCATTCGTCTGTTCGCGCCTCACTAATGAACATCTCTTGCCACAAGACCTAAGTGTTGTCCGTACAGTTACTTTACTCATCGCCAGTTGAACCTAAACTCTGACTCGGCGCATTACCGGCCAGCCATGGCCATGTGCCCAGTCTGCTACTCGCTTGCAGAGGCGATCGTGCATTGGCAACGTTTTTGCCGCACTGACCACATGTTCGGGCACTCGGTGAAGCCTGGCCACCGAGAGTGACCCAAGCCAAGCACCAAAATGTGATCTTCAACCTTTCCTCACTATCTTTACCCAAAGTTCCTATTTGTCACCAAAGTTCCTATCACTCATCTGTAACCGTTATTGTCAACTCAACAAATTCTATTCTCATTTGCATTGATCAATCATCGGCGTGATAACCAAACCACAACTCGAAGTTCCTATCAATTCCATTGCCTGGTTTATTGTTGATTGGTCAACACCACCACAAATATCTTTGTTGAATCATTTTCACTTGTTTCAATTGTTTTAATAATCAATTGTCTACCTTCTATACCTAAAGTTCCTATTTGAGCATTGAAGCAATTGCATTTCTACTGACAGTTCCTATTACCGTTACCGGTCATACATTATCTCAAATTTTTGATTCACACAGTTCCTACTGGCATTAGCACATTTGTCTCTTGTGTCGATTTGTCCCAAGTCAAGTTCACTAACACTTTTCACTAATCAAGTGACCATTTCACCTTTACAGTTGCGCAGTCACCAAGAGTCATCACTTTTGCGGTAAGTTTGCTGTTTGACTTGTTTGTTTTGATTGAAATGGTCGCGCTAGTGATTGTCGGAGACAGTGCTCGCATTGATTTGATTTTCCTTATTTGTCGGTGCTATCGGTGTTTCTCTTTTCAGACCTAATGGTCTCGCTGTGCATTTCTATTTATTGCCCTATTAATTAGCCCATCGCACGAAAGCGATAACTTTGGTGGAAGGCAATGGCAATTATTGATTATTTGCATGGACCGAGCCAATACGCAGTGACACTAATTCGAGCTTCGATGATCAATTGCGAGTGAGTTCATTCTGTTGGTTCTGTTTATGGTGCAAGTTAAAGGCAACCAAGGCTGGCCAAACACACCAAACACACCAAACTCACCAAACTCACCAACACACCCACACCGACACACGCGTTAGTCGTGTGGTTTGTCAGTTGGTCTGGTCGGACTGGCAGTCACTGGCTTATGGCCAGGCTTCAATCGTGCTAATAGCAAACTGATCGGTGCCTTAGCTAATCGAACGATAATTAGACCGTTGTTTGTTGTCTTGGCCAACTTGTGGTTGGTTGGCTTGTCACTCGGTCTGGCTGTCAGCTTGTCTCGCGCCATCATTAGCATGTCATTCTAATTGCCAGGAACAGATTTGCCCATGTCACAGACTACTCGGATCCATAGCGTCTGTGGTGAATTTGGTTTGGTTGACAAGTGTTGTGGAGCACTGTCCGAGCGGACTGTGTCTTCTAGTTGTGTCATTTCAATTTGAATGCCGTGCAGTGTCAGTTGCAATTAGTTAACACGTCTCACATTGATGACACCAGGCACAACTGTTTGGTGCTAATTGTGCCGCCCTTGCATTCTCTCTGCTTCTCCTCGCATTCATTCTAATTTGTTCGGCTTGTTAATGAGTTTATTAATGACTCAATGCAACACCACCCAGGCCTCGCGGGTCGTGATCTAGCAAGTCATTGCCAACAAATGAGTTGCTTGTGCCTTCGGTGAGAAGGCAAATTAATTAACACCGCCAGTTGTCCATAGGCAAATTTAATTGTGCCATGTGCTCGTCATCGCTGTTGTGCAGCTCGAGATCGATCCATCTGTCGCACTGGCACAACTTTGCGAGTATGGACTTAGCCACTGGTCTGACCCACTGGTGCTGTGCACGACTGTACTTTGTCTCATACAAGTCCGTTAATTGATTAGAAATTGTAGAGGGCCAGTAATTAATATCGGACATTGGCCAAGGGCGGACTGTTTGCCACCTATCCCGCCACCCTCGTCCTGTACATCTCGCCACATAGGAGCAATTAGCAAGAGCCTCAATGTCTCACCACTGTGTCCACTTTAATTGCTCTAATTGACATTTCGTTTCTGTTCGCCTGGAACACATTGAGAGCATTGGCCAGTACTGTTCTGGTCATCGTCATTAGACTCATTTGGCCATTAGTTAATGAGGCTCACTAATCTTGTTGGCTCAAGTCTGTCTGACATTTGCACTGTCGCCTCACTAATTAATAATTTTTCCATTATCACTTTGTGTCAGTTTAAAAATGGTCTAACTTGGTCAGCTGGCTCGAATACCCCTTCTTGCTCGTTTTGGCTGTGCAGCAAGGGACGCGTGATCCAAACCATGTGACTATGTTGTCTGTTTTTCTGGCTATATATGGCAACTATAGATGGCTGGTGGCAATCGTTTGCGTAATGGTCAGTTGGTTGCTCACAAATTGTTGCCATTTATTGCCTACAAGCACAATGGCCTCATAACGTGATCCATCGGTCAGTGGCCAGTTGCTTTACGTAATTCGATCTGTCCCTTGTTCACTCAAATAGGCGTTAAACTGTCCATTCTCTCTCGTCGCTCATGTCTCTGTTTGCCCTTTTCAGCCTTTGCTGCTGCATCCTAGACTCAGGCAATGGGAAGGCAACACGAGACCAGCTAGCACCGAGCTATTGTATTCTCCCTCGACCAATCCTTTGTACGAGCCTTGTTGTGGTCAGTTGGCACTCGTAATCGGTCACTTCATTTGCACTCTGCTCGATTCTGCTGGCTTAATTAAATATTAACGAGAGCCAGATTCGATTAAATGGTCCTCTGCCAAGTGGTCATGTGTCTAGAGCCAACTCGGACGGTTTGACCACTCTTTCCGTGCCTTTTAAGGCCATAACGGGTGCACGTTGTATCGAGCAGTGGGCACGAGTCGCGGTTGTTGCTGCACACTGCACTCAGTACTGGGTGCCAGGATAGACTCACCGCAACACCACCGGACAGTCATTATTGACTTTGCCTGCTTTGACCACGGCTAATGAGCCATAAAACGCGTACTCTCGACTAGTGACCATTGGGTTCTATCTGCATGTGGGCACTTGATAATTGGCACATCGTTTGATTTATTGCCACACGACTAGTCTCATGGTGGCATCCTTTACCATTGCACACCTTAGGACTTAATGGCCCTAGTGGGTCCTTTCTTGAGGCACCAATTGGCTTGGTGTGAATGGTGGTCGGGTCGAGTCATTCATGAGTGTATCGTGGTCCGTCAATTCATGAATGGCTCGATTGGGGACAGCTGCTGCCGTGTGCATTACCTCGGTGCATTGGCCAGCCGAGTGGGGCATGCAATATTAATAATAATCAACATGGCACCGAGCATCGTCGGGCCAACATGGCGCGTTCCGAGCACTTATATAATTAATAATATGGCCAACTTGTCCTATTAGTGCTCGTATTCAAATAGATTAAGTCCACTAAGTCGGTCCACTGCTGGCAGCTTTGCATCGAGGGTTGTCCATCCTGGATGTGGCACTCTGAGTGGCATTGCTCTGTGCTTGGCACAAGAATGCCACCGAACATTCTAATGAATTAATATGCATCGATGGTCAAGCCAGACTGGCTGTTGGCACTAATCTTGCATGGCACAGACCACATCGATAGGCACCGATGTGTTCGCGTCAAGAGTTGAGTTGAGCCGAGCACCAAGCCACCTCTCTGGCACGAGACAAACCCGCTTGTGTCACTCTTGTGCTGAGTGTGACACGAATTAATTTACTCGCTTTGCGGAGTGCAATGAGAAGAGGCCAAAATTAATGACATTTCCGTGGCTTTTTAGAGCTTTTTGCCTTTACAACAGCACTGCTCCACTATTAGCGAGTGCTCTCCCACAGCCAGTTGGTGATCCCTTTGCACTGGGCTTTGATCGCATATTGAATTAAGTTTAGTTTAGTTTAAATTTAAAAATTCAACTCGGCCAACTGCACCAAATTATCATTTATTATCGATGCATCCATTGGCAGTGGCTTCTACCGTTGCTTTTGTCTCTGCCACCGGTCGTGTCACTTCTGCCAAATGGCAAAAGCAGCAAACTTGTGACTTTTGGTTGGGCCTAGTTGAGCGAGTTCACTGGCTGAGTGAGCCATTCACTCAGTCTGACGACTTTAAAATGTTCAATTTAAATTTAGTTGCAAGCACGGACAACTGCATCCCCGTTAGTTGGCATTGTCTTTTTGGCTTGGTGTGCATTGCCCCTCCGAACGGGAAACGATGTCACTGCTCGCTGCTCGGTGACTCGGTGCATTGTTTCTCGTGAAATTAGCTGCCTCAAGTGAAAGGATATCCGAAGAAATACAAGTCTGCTGGCAGCACGTGTGCAACGTGCAGTGGTGATGTGCCGAGTGCTGATGGCTGCATCCATCCATTGGTTCGTTCAGTGGGGCTAATTGATTTGTAAATATGTCACATGCATGTGAACACATTCGATCCACTCCAAATGGCTAACTGGCACATTCGAATCTTTTCACTGAATTCAAATGTTTGCGTGCCACTTATGCCATTCGGCCCAGTTCACTGTTTTTGCAGTATTTGCATTGACTGTTGTCAGGCCCGAATGGGTGCACTGTAAAAGTCTCCTTAATTGGGTTCGCAACTGGGACACAACGGGTAGATGTCTAATTAGACCACTCCTCGGTTCTGGCAGTGCGTGTTCGTTTGGTTCAGTTCAAGGACATGAAGCTTTCGAATTGGAACACCCGATTAGTATCTCACAAAGGGCCTATCGGTGCCATTCTTGAACCGCTGCAATGACTTTGTTGACTCCACTCACTCAAATGTGGGCTCCTGGAGCAGCAAATTTAGTAATCGGTAAGCTTGATCTGTCTGGCAGCACTCACAGTGCTAGTACCGCAATGGTGACTAATCAGATCGAACCGTCCGCTTTGGATGCATCTGTGTGCAAGTGATCGCCTTAATTGCCACATTTGCCTGTTTGTTCTCGTCGAACATGATGCCTTCTGGTGATGTGGCTCGCTTGTCTGTCAGCAGATTGCTTTCCGCAAGCACGCTAATCACTAACCCTTGCTGGTGATGTGCTCCTGTGGTCAGTCTGAACCAGCCAATTTCCTTGTCCGCAGCACTTTTCCCAGTAACTGTCTCAACCAGTCTGTCGAGCTAATTCAATTAACTGACCATTTCTCAAGCTAACCATTCACTCACTGACCACTCCACTTGGTCTTGTTTATTTTGATTTTAAACAATTTAATTTTGCCTAATTTGATTAACTGACCAATGTCTTAACAAAGGTTTGAGGGACCGATGCATCTAGGAATCTATCTATACTGCGAATTGCTAATTTGACTCTCTTTTAATTTGTGCTTTGTCTGTGGCTTAATTTGGTTTGGCTTGCTTTGATTCTAGAGCCGCTGCACACATGGAGATTGGAGGCGACATTTGCTTATTGCCAATTGGCAGTGCACTCCGCCGAATTAGTGCTTGTCGCATTGCGATTGTGTATGTGTCAGTCTGGGCATCAGTGCTGCCACTCTATACATTGTAGTTGCTATTTTGGTGTTTAATTAAATATAAATTAATATAATTATTCTCTATATAATGAGCGAGGATGAACAATTGTCCTCGACTGGGACAGGCACATCGGTCCACTTGTGTCACTGCACTTAGTGGCCAAATTTGCCTTTCTCCGAGCCGTGCCAGTGTCGGCCTGACCGAAACCAGAGATGAAATGTCCTCCGAATGGCGATCGCCACACAGAGCAAGAAGAGTCAAATTAAAAAGCGTTTAATTAATTTGCCTCCGAACGGTGGCACATCGTACCAACACAATCGACAATGGACCTTTCTTTTGCCTAATGGACAGCACAGATCGAGACATGGCACGGCACCAAACGAGTCTTCCCTTTTCGATTAGTCGATTAATTAATTTTGTGCATTCATTAGTTAGACAAACAAGGACGAGCCAAAGCGGCGACAAGTTTCGTCTGTTCAGTGAGGCCTGTTCCACCAGTGCGGCAGTAAAGTCAAACAGTGCCACTTAAAACTGCCAAATTAGGCTTTCGGAGGCACTCGCGCCAATTGACCAATAGGCTCATTCTGCCTTGCTTTAATTAGTGCTGTTGACATCTGTGCCTAATTAAAAGTGTTGTACTGGGCCAATTATCGATTCGATTGGACGGTGACACTTCACCGAAGGGAATCGTTGCTTGCTGTAATGCAGGGCAGTTTGCAATGTCAGCTCACCGCGGACCAATTGTTTACAGTAATGCCTCGTCGGGATTGGCCAACTGACTCGTCACACGAGGATGTTCTCTTACTGACCAGACACGCTCTACAGTCCGATTAGTAACGATTACTCGCAGTGGCCAATAATCGGGCAATAGTGCTCAGTTCGATTGAGGGTGACGGCAACCTTCACAGGAGTAACCAGACACAATTTCACCGTTGTCGATTGTGTCTTTTGCAGCATCGATTGGACGAGCCTTTGCCCGAAGTGTGAATGTGCATTTGGCTTAGTGCTCGGCGCCGGTGGCGAGCTGTGTCCTTTCTAATTGTGCAGCTCTATTAGCATAATTGGAGTGTATGTGTGTGCATGTGCCTCGATGCCACAATAAATCGAGACACCAATTTTGCTTGCTTTTGTGCTCGTTAAATGCCAGTTAAGCATGCAAACAAATGCAGTCTGATTTTCCATCTCTGGCCAGCCACTTTGCTTACCTCTCTTTACCCACTGGGCTCTATTAATAAAATGGCCGACTAAGTCTTAATGAGCAGGTTAGGTCAATGCCGAATGGCACCTCTGCGACTTACCTGGTGGTGGTCGTGCGATCGGCTCGATGCCATCCGTACTCGAAGTGCCATCCATTGATTTACTCGTTTCGTTTTGTTTGGTCTTGCCGCCTTTTCACTGTTCACTTACTCCGACAGTCTCTTCACTCACTAGTGCCTTAATCGGTCGTTTTATTTCGATTGCATCGTTCAATCCGTTTGCAGTTGGCCAAGTTCACTCACTTGCCGCTTAATCCACATCACACCAGGAGAACTGTCTCATTTGAATTTGTACAACCCCCACCAATTGGTCTGTTTGCACTGAGTGTTACTGATCTTATGACTCGTTTAACAACAAGCACAAGCAAATGCTTTTTGAGGCAATCACAAATCGATTCGTTCACGGTTTTATTTGTCTTTCTGTGTTGAATGCTTTATTTCATTAATACAGAGGCGCACATTAATAGGCAAAGGAATGCGTAATGTTGGGACAGTGTTGGTCTGGTCAGGTATTTGGTGCATCTGCCGAGTGGAAATTCCCCGGTGGCGCAACACTTGTAGGATCAATGCATCACCTTGGTGTGTGCAACAGAATCCAAGTCTTTCTCAATTGCCAAGTGTTGGTTGGCTTGGTCGGTGCAGTGTCTGGTTCTTTCCACTCACCGAAACGACTCAAACGACACGTTCTCACTCGTGTGGTGCCTCTCTCACTCTCCACACTTAGGACCACTCGGCTTGCGCCAACTTATTCTTCCTCATGCCCGCCATTGGCCAATTGGTTAGTGCTCCATTGAGCACTTTGCACTGGCACTGTTCATTTGGGCACCTTTCACTGCCACATCCTCGAAAGTCGATTATGACCAACCAGTTAATTAATGACACGTAATCAGTTAATTAGCACACTCAGCTGTCATGGCAGTGGAACAAGTTCCATCAATTGTTCTCATTATCAGTTTGGGCTGGCCAGGTTAATGTGTGTGTGGCCATTGAAGTGACAAAGCGGACATCAATTAGGTGATTAAAGGCGTCACCGAAACGAAGTACGTGTAATGAGTGAACCTACTAATTGGCATGTTTAATTAAGCTCAATCATTAATTAATTGGTCGACTCACACCAAAAAGCTGTCTTGGTGATTTAGTTTGCTGTTTTTGAGTTAAACTTTCCATCTCAGTCCAATGATTGGACAAATTTGTCCATGTTCGACACTTTGAACTTACTTGTTAGTTAGTTCAACTTACTAGTTAGTCGATTGGCTGATTGGCCTCTTTCGACCACCATTTGCAATTGCATCTGCGTGCCATCCTGAATACCTTATGGACCGTGAGATATGCTACAGTACTGACTAACACTAATCTGTGCTATCACGCTAAATGGTCTTGTGAGGCTACACGGGCAATTAATTAATTAAGTAATCGATCTATTGGCTTCGTGTCTCGATATATCTCGCCTTGTTGAACGATAATTAGCTCTATTTTTAATAATTGATTTTATCTTTACAGAACGTGTCGTGATGTGCTTTGGTGTGTGGCCATGCAAGTCTGACATTTGCACACCAACTGGCAGTTCTGGCTTACAGCAGTCCTTCTGATGGCCACTTAGTGCACCCCACTCGAGTATCTTCAAGTTCTTTGTCGTGTCTCTTTGCTTTCCTTTCTGGTCAAGTTGGCAATCGAATCGAATTGATAAGGTAAGTCTTGTTTCTCTTCTCAGTCCGTTATGTCATGTTTCTCAGCGTCACTTTTATCGAATCCAAATTAGTTCACCCGATTAAGCGAACGGCAGTTTGCATTTGTTTGTCTTGTTTCCATTGTGGCATCACTCAATCTGCCTAAATATGTTTCGATTTCTTCTTGTCCATTTCCCGTCGTGTCCACTGTGCCACTAATTTGATTGTTGTTCGCTGTGCACTTGGAAGGACAATTCTTTTAATTAAGCCGAATCGATCAGCGTCTGATAATCTGTGCTTGTTTGTGTGGCATGCCTTTCTCGGTGGTCGGTCGTTGGATGTCGTTGGATGGGCCCATTTGCATTAGAGTCGTGCTCGATGCCAGTACGGTGGCACATCCCATCGACCAGAGAACTGTCTAATGTCTCTAATGTGGCGTTATCGTTTAATTAAAGTTTGATTTACTTGCCATTCCTTAATCGTTATGCTGATTGGTGATTGCTTGTTCTTTCCTGTTCGGTCCGATTCTGTGTCGATTGATCTTGCCAGTTGTCATCGAAGCCAATTAAGCCTTCTGCCTTTCTATACTCGTTCGCATGTTCGCTTAGTGACCGCCATATCAATCACAATTAGACTTGACACTATGCACAGATCGATGCGACCCAGTGCAAGGGCCAATCCTTGCAGTACCTTAATGAAATGGACATGTCTTGTCAGTAGAACATGTTTCTCGTCTCTCCCCACTAGTAGTACTAAGTACACTGTCGCTTGAATACGATTCTTGGTTCGAGTCGTGCCTTTTCTCTCTATTGGCCAATTGGCAATGAATCGATCTTGCTGCTCGATTCAGCTAATTTGCCTAATTGTGAGGCAATCATAGTGCTCGATCGCCTCACTTGGCCTCGCTTCCACTGACCAGAACTGACCCTGGTGTCACTAATTGTGCACCACTACTGGCCAATGAGTCATTGTGCAGCCAATAATTTACATCATCATTTGCAGCCCCATTTGGCAGTGCCATCCATGACTCTCTATCTGTCACCGATTGGCCAAATTACATTCGCACTTCATCATCGTCATCGCCATAATCTTTGTGCTTAATTCGTGCTGACAAATATTAGCTCTGCATGGTTGGCGAAGAGGCCAACTGGCAGTGTGCACTGTTGGCAACAAAGTAGAATGCGCTAATGGCAATTAGAATCTGTGAATTGTTTCTAATTTGGTGGGCCAATAATTATCCGGCCATAATAGCCTTTCTGGTAGCATTATTCAATCGTACTCTCTTGGAGATGCGATAGCACCAAATGGCCAAATCAATAGCGCCTTCATCGTCATCGCTTCGGTCGCGTCTGGCGCTATTGATGCGGCCATAATTGTGACGGTCATTATCTCCATCTTGATCGTTTGCTCTAATTTACTTGTGATGATGATGTATTGTCTCTGTTGGTTGTTCACTCTGTGCACTTGTTCACTTTGCTAATCTCTGATTGCGCCTCATTCTCATGCCTAGTTAATTACAATTGGCCATTTAATCATTCACTCAATGTGAAACTCGCCAATGACCAACTGTCTCACAGTCAAGTCTCCGGTCCTACAAAGGAAATTAATCGTAATTATCAATTGAAATTCTCACAATGCGTGCCAACGTGTTTAATTACAAGCAGTCGCCTTGATTGATTGGATTAGCACAATCGTTCTGGGCGCTTTTGTCAGATATACACTGGCCAACTGGGTCCCCAACTAACTGACTGGTGACCACCTCTGTCTGATTGTCACTTTCTGGTTCATTTCGTTGAGCGTCAGGTCTGTTGGTTGTGTTGAAGGTTGTTGCAATTGAGTCTAATTAAAGTTATTACCATCGATTGCAATTTGTGTGACTTTGATTGGACAAACGGTTTGCTTTGTTTTCTGGTTGGTTCGCTAGTGATCGCAAACGTGCCCCGAATGTTGACTCGAATGCGATCTGGTCGTCTGGCTGGAGTGGTTGCATGTGGGGCAGAGGCCGAACTATTGGGTTCGGTTGGTGTTGTTGGGACGAGTGGTCGGCTCATGTGTTGCTGTGGCATTGTGCCAATGGCACGACACATTGGCCACTTTGCATCCTCTTGGCCCGAATGCCATTAATAACGTCGGTGGCATTGCTCAGTGGCCGATCACTCACTGCGAGCCTATTACTGGATCGTCTCTAGCGTGGCGCATTAAATGCCCACTTGGAGATTTGTCCGAATGTTGCACATTTTTTGCCGAATCTTGCTGGTGTCATTTGCTGCCGCCACTCGCTCCCAATGGCGATGCTCCGTCCATTACGCAATTTGTATTATGTCATTAATTTGGAATTTAATTTGAAACTTTGTGCCACTCACATTGTGCCGTTCTTAATAGGCTTCTTGTTTTTTTGTGGAGAATAATTTATTTTGGAAATTAAAAATTTCAAAATTAATGTAATTTGATTTGGCCACTGTGTAGAGTGTGCACTGCTCGATTCCTATTTTCCGGTGACAGTTAGGGATTTGTGTGCACTTGTCTAACTCAATTGGAGAGTGAATTTTAATTTTCGTAATGATCCAATCGAGCCAAACAAAGTGAAATGAAATGTACAATCTTCAATTTACAGTTTGAGTTTGAGTTTACAATTGCAAATTTATCAACGCTCACTCGGGCCAGTCTATTTCCTTCCATAAATATAATTAATGTCGATCAGTGCAATTGTTGGTGGCGTCAGCTGCTGCCGCGGCAAAGCGGCCATTGCCATTGCCGTCTGCCTGTGTCGAGTGGAGTAAAGCGTAGTCTCGATCGGCTTTGTTAATTCTTGCATGTTTGCATTCATAATCGAACGTGGCGCCTCGGCACAACTTGTTCTAATGATGATTGCCTGTTTGATGCACACCAGGACTACAGCAGCAGACCTAATTAGCATCGACAGTGCTGCCGCCTCAAATTTCATTAAATCACTGACTCGGCGTGGCACCTACTGGACCGGTGACCGGACCAGAGCGGACTCGATTCGAGAGGCTCGCTCATTACGCTCTCCACACGGACTGATAGTCTTTCCGGCACATTGTGTCTCATGGAGGACCAATGCTGTCAATATCCAGTGATCGGTGGGTCATTTGGTTATTTGCATTGTCTTGTCTGGCACCGAGCCACGGTGGTGCAAATGGCGACCACTTAAAAACTTGTCGGCCCTAAATGACACTCATTTCCTTATTAAGGCTCTTCTGGAGAGTTGGTTTTTATTTGGCTGGCCATCGGTCCATTTGTGTTTGCTTTATCTCGACCCTTGTCTCGGAATTGAGCACCGAGTGGTGATGTAAGCAGTGCTTTCTGGGCATGTTGGCTTGCTCGTATTAGTCCTCTAATTACTGCATGGCCACCCGATGTCTATGCAAATGGCCACTGGCCAGTGGTAGGGCACAGCTCGGTGAGGTCGATCGATAGTCGGTAATGGGCTTATTATATCAATCAATAATAACACCACGCAGCCAGAAAGTGATGCAGCTCCACTTAATGAATTTGCTTGCCCCTCTCTTACCCTCCTGGTCTGTTTCACCAGCACCCTGTTCTGTCTGGCCTTACATCACCGTCATTAGCTGCCTCTCGTCCCAAGCGATGTTTGCCTCACCGAATCACTCAGGCCATTCACTAATGCACATTGGCAGACTCTCAGAGCTCACCGAGGCACATCTATTTGCATTTTAATTTGTGCCAATCTGATTATGTATTTAAAAATTAATGACATTTTTAAATATCCTAAATTGGACCCATTTCTCCATTTGTTTGCTCGATGCCATTTGCCTCGTTGGGTTCAGTGCACGTTGTGCCTTTCAGCCAGTCGATGTCCCTGTCCGAAGCCATTTCAATATTCAATATTTGGTTTGGTCGCTTTTCGGGCCATTGGTTAGACTGTGGCGAGATTGGCCACGTCCGAATTAGAGCGGGAGGAACAGTTTTAATTGGCTTATGTGCGTTTGCATTGATTGAGCTTGCACTGGCACTCGCTACTGCACTAGGTCTGTTGTCTTGTGCGGTGTGCAACATTGCTGCTTCGGCTAGGCAGCGACAGTGATCACCATCATGAGATCACCATCCGATCAGCATGACGGTCTATATCGTCATTAGTTTGCATTTGATTTGCTCGCTTTAATTGCATCAAAAATGAGCCCCAAATTATGAACGTTGTGTCAGTGGCAGTGAGTGAGAGTGAGAGCAGCAGCAGCCATCGGCGAACGAGATACTAATCTGAATAGGGCGCATTGCAACAGCAATCGGATATGTGTCCGTAATGTATGCAATGTATGCAATGTCTGCACCACCGACAGACCCGTGCCGACCGATCGCACTCTGTCGGTTCTCCAGCACTCGACCAGTGCGTGCATCCACCACCAACACTGCCATCCACTGCGTATATAGCTGTGACTAGGGAACGCACACATGATGACGATGATGAATGCAATGCCAAATTGATTTAACTAATTATAACACTCCCAACGAGCACAAAATGAATTGGAATCGTCCAAAATTATGATTCCCCTTGCATGTGTTCCCTTCGCTGTGCCCCACTCTCGCCACTGTTAGACGTTAATGTTTGATGCAATAGAAAGTTCCACGCTTAGCATTCATGCATTGGTCTTCGATGGTGCATTATGGCGTGCCGCTTGTAATGGGTGAAAACGAGACTACGATTAACTATTGATCACACCGCTGCTCTTGCCGCATCTTCATCACCAGCTTGTCCTTTAATCGCTGGCCAAGTGCTGTCATTTGGCCAATCTCTAAAGTGACCACTTGAGCGACCGTTGGTATCGTTTTTGTTGTGGCAGTTTTCGGATCATAGTCCTTATTGGCACCTCTCTCTTAGTTAGTCTCATTTTCTTGTGACTCGATCCACTACTTTTTACTGTGCATTGGCTTCATTGGCACTTGTTCGGTGTTCGGTGCTGACCAACGATCGGTTCATTTGCATGTTGGATCGATTGGCTCGCCCATCGGACAATGTTGCCTTGTTGGACTGGCCGGGTGTGCACTACACCGGACTGACCACCGCTCACCAAATGGCGCTTGTTGAGAGTTAATTAAAAGCTGAATGGGACTAATGAGAAAATATTGCACTTTTCGATCTCAGCAAGCGACTAATTTGTGTTGGTCGCGGACCAATTCGCACTGTGCTCGAATTGTGGCGAAGGCCATAACGAGTCGCTTTATGGCGCACTGGTCCTCCATGCCGCTCCATTATTGGACATATATTTTAATAATTGCCGCATTAGCAATTGCATCCATTGGGCCACTGGTGACCCGCCGTTCAATTAGCCAGTTTAGTCGCATCCGAGCCGTTTAAATTGCTTTAATTACATTTGGCCTGCATTAGATGTACGAGAAGCAGTGCATCGGCGGCCACAATAAAAGCAGAGTTGGGTCACTTTACAGCATTTGTTTGGCTAATTAAATTTCATTACATTGATTATATTGATTACTTTGCATATCGAACGAGGCTGAAATGACTCTGGTCAGGCGTTGTCGGCTTTATTTGCGTTGCAGTGCGTTATCGTCAGTGTGGCATTAATCAATACGATTAGGACACTTTGCACATTGGACACCAGTGCTATGCGCTATATGGCCATACTGGCACGTTGTTTTGCCTGGACCGAGCATTCTTAATTAGATTTATTGGCCATTTTGTCTTGCTTAATAAAGAACGAAACTAGCCATGAAACTCTGCTCGGCTAATTTGTGCCTCACTCACCCAACGCCGTGCATTGGTCTGTGGCTTGGTGCGGTCGCGCGTCGATGCATTCTCTGACTGCCTTGGCTGGCAATTAGCGAGCTGTCTGTTTGTTAATCTCAATAATTGACAACTGATTATATGCAACGTGTCAATTCTGATTCGATCGGCCCCGATTTGCACCACTTCCCTTCAGTCTGGTGTCCCTGCCTGTTGGCTTGCCTGCACGAATTTTACGACACTAGTGGCAGGCAAGCACAGCACACTACTTCTCAGTGGGACATTAATTTTTAATTTCATAACTCACTCTTGTGACTGCACTCGGGCCGAATACATTAATCAATTTGCCTTATGAAATTAATACGATCGAGCAGTGTAATGCACAATTTGGCTGATTCAATTTGAATTTGGCACTTTGTTTTTGGCTATATAAGCTTTTGTCATCTAATGCATATCATTGCCCTGTAATGGGCCACATTACCGAGAGTTAGAAGCCGAGGGCCGAGCACTAATTATTGTTTGCACTCAGTGCACTGTCTGCTGTGCTAATGTTATTAAATTGCTACGAGGTGACGCATAAGCGCATTTGCAAAACAGTTATCGACATCTTGCCCCATACACTTCCACGCACTATATATCAACCTTAATAAGCGACGTTGTTTTCAATATTAATTTTAATGTTTCAACTTTGTCTGGCTTTGGTGAGCTATCGGGCAGCAGTTGGCAATGTTGCCCTGCTAACTGTGCTCATTAACCAGTCCGCTAATGGCCATGTTGGCTGCAATGTATATTAGCGAGCCATTGCCAACGCCACTGACACTAGTCTGTCATGGATATAGGATGCAGATGCAGATGCGCACTGCTACTGAGGTGATTAGCAAATTGTGCCCTTTAAAGCGCAAATTACAACTTTTTAATCAAAGCCCAGCGAGTCTTTACTCATTGGCGGTATGCATTGTGGAGGTCTATATACCGGGCTTGTACGATGGTGCATTGCACTGCAAACCAGTCTCACTGGTAATGGCACTAGCCCTGGCAATAATCGGCACCACCATCACCGAGCACGGCATAACAAGCCGAGTAATGAACGTAATTAATTAGATTCTTTTCTCTCACTATATCGAGTACCGTAATGCCAGTTGCTATGGCGTTCAGTCACCAACTCGGTATATAGACCATCAGTGCTAATCTACCAGTGGAAAGTGCTTTCTCTCATGTTGGTTCTAATTTTGATTAGTAATTTGCCTATTGCATCAGTTGCCATGTTGTTGGCCACCAGCTTGATGCAACCAATAGACCATGTCCATGTCTCCATTGCTGCAGCCAAATCACTGGCCCTAGGGTTGCGTCATTGAGCTTCAGCATGTGCCTTGTTTTCATCATTTTTATTAATTACTTTTTGTCTATTGCTGCTTGATTAGTGGCCATTTGAGCAGTGAGCACTTTCTTGTGCGGAACACTTGTCTTCAATGCTTATCTGTGTTGTCAGAGCCATTAGAGCGTTCTTGCCAATTGCGCCAAACACAGACCGTGCACTAATTAATTGGGGGAGTTGTTGTGAGTGCTGCTCACAAGACCTCAAGTGAGTGGCCATTGCACTGACCAGCGACTCTCTGGTTGCTTTGTTTGTACGCTTTGTCTCCATTCGATCAAACTAATTTGGTCTGAGATTTGCTTAAATCTCGTCAGAGCAATGGTCGGCCCGTGAATTGAAGTGAATCGAGTGAGCGAACAGTGATTTGTTGTGCCACTGGTCGTGCTTTAAAACAACTCAATTAATGTCGATCATACACTGCCAACAGTGAATTGATATGGTCGGCCAGAATGCGTTCTAGTTGGGACGATGTCGTGACGGGAATTTAGACGATGCAAACGACACTGCCAAGACTTGGCTCAGTATGTGCCCCGCTGATGACCGTTTGGCTTATTATAAAGTTGCCTCAACAAAGACAGTTTAATTAATTAATTAGACTCGACAAACAGTGCCTCCATGCCAGTAGTTTGCTTTCTACTTGCAACAACGCATGTTCCGGCACGCAGCCGAACACTTCTCCAAACGAGCTTTGTGCCTGACTGGATTGTTCTCTTGTTTGTGCAATTATCAGTGCATTATTTAATTAATAAATTATGACTATTGATTGGATGGTGCGTCCTTTAGTCCCATTCCGACTATTTCATTGGGTACAATAAATTAATTAGGCCAACAAAGTCTCACTTCTACTCAGTGAGTGACTCGAAGTTGTCATTTCCATTGCTTTACTGCTTAGCAAAATGCATTGCGAAATGCGCCTTTCTCTGTTCCGTGCATACGGTCTGGTCTACTCATTGCTCAACGTGTGCAACTGTGTACCAGGCACAATTGGCGCGAGATTATTTCCAATCTGATTCGACTCAGCTGATGGTCGATGTGCGAGGTGCACAGAGCACACATGGCAGTCGGTAATGGCTGGACAGGGTCGTGTTAGGTCTGGGGCACTGAGCAACCAGTTTATCACTGTGAAACGATTTGTCAATGGAAAGATTTATTGGCTCGATGTCTCAGTGTCTGTGCACTATTGCTCTATTGCAGCATTGCGATTGCTATTAGTGTATCTATTAGTAAAGTCTATTAAGTCAATTGGCTGTTCAGTGTTGGTGGCGACGTTGCTAGTGTGCAAGTGTGCATTTGGCTTGTCGTATATTTATTTATTTATATTTTCATTTTATCTCTTCTATATGAATCAGTGGACAGTGAATGGAAGAGTCATCACTGGTCGTAGTGGCACCACATCAACAGACTCTCTCTTCTCGGTAGTGGTCATCTCAGTGCTTGTGGTGGCTGAGTGGTGTCGTCTTAATGGCCCGACGATTGCGGCTCAATTGCAATCGAAATTGCCATAACACACTAAGACGATGCTGATGATGTGCTAAGTGAATTTGCCGCTATGACAAGTAAATTGCTGTTGCCGCTTGTTCTCACTTCTCTCTAAGATGTCTTGGCTGTCTTCTCGGTTGATCCACTTCTTAGGAATGCCTGTTGAATGGTGCACAACGGTTGGCATTTACAATTTGAATCTCTCCTTCGTTATAGGCCTTTTAATTGTTGGGCATGATCTAGCTTAATTAGTGAGGCTGTGAGGCGTACTCGTTGCCGTTAAGCCTTACACTAATTAACATAATGAAGGCTCCATGAGGATTTACTACTATAAACCGATGCGCCATCGAACGTGTCAGTGTGGAGCCATTCTAATTAGAGCACAGCACGACTCGCCCAAATGAGCGCAACCCGAAGGGACACAAACGAGTCGGTTGGCCAGTGGTGAGAGTGGTGGCAGCTGGCAGTGGCACTGTTTAATTACTCTCACTCCCTTTGTGCATCTGATTAGCACTGATTAGTTGGCCCTGCGCACTGCATCCACAGCAGTAGCAACACTCGGTCAGTCCAATGAGTGAGTAGCAATGCAATCCTTGCACTTGTGCACGCATGTCTAATTAATTGACTGCATCGCACTGACTTGCCAACCATTATCTTCATCTCGTCCTGGCCCTGGTCTGCGATTGTCCCCTGCCTGGCCGCACTCCTCTCGCTCATTTATTCCTTTCCTTCCTGAACTCGATGCCATTGCCGAAGCGTTAATGAGAGTTTAGTGAAGGAACCATCTCGCCGTGCTGGCCCACTGCAAGGCCAGCCAGACTGCCTCCCAACTCGACTCATTTCAGTTGGGAGGCTTGTTAATTTCATTTTAAACTGAGCCAAATAATAATGCAGCCATCGATCGTTGGGCGCATTTGGCTTGAGCTGCACCGCCACCGCCATTGGTCCATCATTGGCAGCCTCTCTACCCCTGTGCCTCTGCTCGGCGCACTAATCAGCTGTAATAAAATATTAAAAAGTTCTAATTGCTTTCTGCCACTGCCTGCTCTGTCTGTCCTCTTTGATGTTTGCTTTTGCCAGTTGTGATGCCTCAGCTGAGTTAACTTGGATGTGTTGCCGCATCCTCACACTGAGCAGTCAGCTGTGCTCATTGTGTGCTGTTTTGTTTAAATTATCTTCGGTGGCACATCGGCCAGCTTCATCATCATTAACATGCTTAGTCGATGTGGCTCTATATAGTGACCAACACTCTCTGCACACATTACACGAAATTAGCGAATGTAATTTATGAATTGTGCCCTGCATCGAGTGGAGTGGACTCATTCACTGATTGCTCTAAAATTCAATCCCACTGTCTCGTACAATCCTGCTTGGTTGCGAACTCGTCTCGTTACTCATTAACTTGGCATCTTCTTGATTTGGTTGTACCTCGGACTTGTCCGAGTCGTCCGGAACGGACAGCCGGATCGAGTCAGTCGGTGAGAGTTATCTGCACTGGAGCCATTATGAGCACGTGTTGTCTTACTTTATTGTTATGACTGCTACGTGCTTAGTGAGGCTCAATGCAAACAAAGCGATTGGCCAATTGGGCTCA
This sequence comes from Rhizoglyphus robini, assembly GCA_023373905.1. Classification (NCBI taxonomy): domain Eukaryota; kingdom Metazoa; phylum Arthropoda; class Arachnida; order Sarcoptiformes; family Acaridae; genus Rhizoglyphus; species Rhizoglyphus robini. Next base: position 2,135,022 of record JAKIJQ010000007.1, on the reverse strand, counting down.
CTGGCCTCGATCTATCTATTAGCCATTCAAATCGATGGTCGCTAATAATTTGTCCTCCCTCTCTTTTTAGCTCGCCAGTCTGGGGCATTAGACTCTCCCAGTTTAATTTGCACTCGAACAAGCACTCTTGTGAGGATCTGCAGGGCCCAGTGGAGTGGCTGTCGATCGGACTCCTCTGTCCCAGTCGACCTAATACCCTGCAGTCAACTGGCACTCATTTGAATGCCAGTTGCAGTGCCAATTAATGGAAAGTCCTTTGGTTCTGTTTAATAAGATTTGCCAGTGACAATCACACTCAATGCGAATGGTTTGTGCTGACAAGTTGACTACCGAGACAGGATCACTCATCGGTTGTGCCTTATGTATTGCATTGCCCCACCGCGAACTCTCGCCACTTTCCGGTTTGCCGATCGGTCCGAAAGGTGAACAATGTGATGGCACACTTTGCCCTGGTGCCTCTACCCCTTGGCCTGTCTGCGAGCCGAACAGACCACAGCATTCGATGACGGTGCTGCCGGTCTGACCATGAGTCCGCATATTTTCTGGTAGCTTGTTTGCTTGCACCCTTCTCAGGTTCACTTAATTTGGTCTATCTGGCAAGTTCATTATTTAAATTGATTGCGTCCTCGATCGGTTCCCTCTCGATTGGTGCCATTTATTACGTGTGCTCACTCCTCTGTGTGCACTACCTGACTGCACTCATTGCCACTTGGCCCGCAAATTGCAAATTATTTGAGCATTCACTCATTTCACTGTGATTGCAGTTGAGTTTTTAATTCTTGCTTTAGTGCAGCTTGTCTCATGCCACAGACTTGTGACAGGCTCAAGGTTTGATTAATTCTGTGCCTCTGCAGCCGTTGATTGCACTTGTACTTTGTCTAATGAAAGAATGGTCTCCAAGATTAGGTTTGGGCACCGCTGGGTGCACTGCTCTGTCTGATAATGAGACTGGCAATGTGTTTGCTAATTTGGTAAGCAATGCGAATTAATTTGGGGAACACGTCATTGGTTCAATTTTAAATTTCAATTATAATTCCCTCCACTGGCCGTTGAGTTGCGTTCGCGTCAATCTCGGCGCCTTTGCCTAATTCTCTTATCTCAGTCTGGCCAATTGCCTTCTTAGTGCAGTTGGTCCACGTTGGTGCAGCAGCGAGGCACCACTCGATGTAATCTGGCACGCCAATGCCATCCGTGACATTGCTTGCTCGCGTTTGTCTTGTGCCCTTTCTGCTCGGTTCACTGCAGACTTCACCTTATATAGGCACTAATTAGGCGAAGGTATTACAAGGAATTACCAGCATGACTAGTGTTTGGGTGCTTTGGTCTGCTCTACATACGGCCGTCTCTGCCAAAACTAATTCTGTTGGGTTTTATTGCGTTTAGCAATTATTAATTAACCATCGATTGAGTGACCCAACGTGGGAGGCAGCACTGGTGCGATCCGAGGTGTCCACTACCAATTTGCACTTGTCGTTGCCTTTTTAGCATAATTACCGACAAGGGCGTCTGACTGGGGCGAGCTTTAATTGAATCCATTCTAATTGAATTGATTGCTTGTCCGGGCTATATAGACTTCTCGCTGGTGTTCATTAAACTCATTTGCAAAGGTTACTTTCGAGTCTGGTTGTGGATTACTTGGCCAAGCAAGCAGCACCAACCGAGAAACAACTGGCTCCGACACATAACGCGTATGCATTTGACGCCCAGTGGCACTGACACTCTCCGAGCACGGTCCCTACTATATACCCGCCGACTTGCATTTCTTTGTTTGCAGATTTAATTAATTAATTTCTACTGCTCGGTCGGTTATTAGTGGGGAAGAGCTATTTGTGACCCGTTGGATGCATGTCTGACGAATTGTGCGTCGATGCAGAGGTGACTTGTGCGCCCCCACTGACACCGCAACTCTGGTGGTGTGCACTATGCACCGTGGTGCAATGTCACTCAGTATCGATTGGCACTGGCTCTATCGATTCACGTCCAAAGCTGCTGGTGGTGCTTCATTCGAATGCTTAATTAAACCATGCCTGCCATCGAGTGCCTTACTACTCTCACCGAAGCCATTGGCCAGTTTAGTATCATGACATGGTTCAGAGGCTGTTGGTGCGATGTGAGTGGTACCTGATGATGGACCCAACTGGTCAGTGGTCAGTGGACACTACCTCTCTCCAACTAATTAGTGCTTCATTGTGATTAGTCATCTGTGGCCTAATTGTCAGACAAACATTCTCACCGGTTTCTCACACACGCAATCTATCAATATATTTGCATTCGTCAGTGTTTGGATCGTTGATGGCCACAGTCTTTGTCGATATCGTCATTAGTCTGACACGCAACTGACCAAGTTTGGCGCGTTAATTTTAGGCTGAAATGAATTATTAAAGTCACCGATCGAATAGTGATTTGACTGCTTTGTGGTGGTGAGTGGTGACCAAGTGGTGAATGGCCAATGAATTGGTCACTCATTCGGTCAGTCGGAGCTGATTGGCAAGTGAGAATTGTTCCCATCACTGGGCAATTCGGCTCACTTTGTCAGTTCTTTTCCAGGCACGATATCTTTCATTAATCGTCGATATTGCACTGTGGTTTTGCTTTTTAATTTGCATATTTCGGCATCGTTAATTATTGATCTCTGGTGATCATTAATTTGGTCGATTTGGTGTGTTTGAATTGGGTGGTCGAGTTGGGAATGAATTTCATACATGAATTAGCTCGGAACGTGCATTAATGATGAATAATGAGCACAATTGGCGCGATCCTGTGGTCGGTGGCCATTGACAGTGGCCATTGATGGCACTGGCCGATTGATCGATCAGCAGTTTTGCATCTCGCCATTATATTAATAAGTGAATGACTCACTGAATGGCGAATGGAGTGAGCCAAACGAATGTTCTCACTTGCCTGGCATAGTTGCAGTATTAATTATATTAATACTGCTCCACTGGCATGGCTGTGAGCATTTGTGTGCCTTTACTGACGCTTTATCGGCTAGTACTGGCCATTGGCCACATCACCGAACGGGCAGACAGCAGAATTATCTCATTTCTCGGTGCTCCGAGTGGATGCGTTAATTCGAATTCTAATTATTTTTTATTTCATTTTCTGCTTGGACAAACATTGAGCCGATCACAGGCAAGTGCGATGAGAGGGCTAATATAATATATTGGCTATTGGCGAGCTATATTTGTGCATGCCTGTCAATGCACCGATCCGTCCCTGTTTGGCCTGCCTGTCCTGTACCAGTGACTCTTTTGTTTTGACGCGATGCCAACCGAACACATTACCGCCACATTAGACATTACTCTTAGAGCAGTCACTTATGTAACACCGCGGGCAGAGTGCTTGTTTGCCTAGATGGTCAGCTTCGATCGACAAACATAATTAGAATTTTAATTAAATGCTTTTGTGCTGAGGTCCACTGCTAGAGTGACACCAGTCAATGGGCACTTGCACTCAATTTGAGCTTTAATTGGACCTTGCCGGAACACACTTGGCCACAATTCCTGTCTCTCTACCTGTCTCACAGCATTGCTCCATTTTTGTGCTTTCATCTGGCCCAATGGCACTGCTCGAATTGGCCCACTTGTGACATCAATGCACGAATTGGCTCACTACCAACAGGTATGTCCACTGGGCACATTGTCACAGGCTCAATTGGACCGTGTTGTCCATAGATCACACCATGGGCTGCTTTGTTGGATGTCAGTGCCAGTGACCACCAGCAGATCAATTTGCCTGTGCCTGTGCTTCTCTATTGAGGTGTCCATTGGTGGTCAGTGGAGCTGTCCTTGGCCAGTTAACCCTATTGGTGGTTTGATGTATGGTGGTGCAGTGAGCAGCGCTGGACAACTAATTAATCTCAATCGAGCATTTGTACTGCCAAGCGAGCTCCTCTCGGTGTGCACGGTGGTGAGCGGCCTCTGGTCTTGCAAGTCCATTCACTGAATCGTCTAATAACTTTTTTAATTGGATCGAACACTTTAAATCTCACACTTGAAAGTAGTTCAGTGCCAATTGCACTCACTGTGAATTCTTTCTTGTTTTACCCTAATTCGACTTCGTGCTGTGATTTTGTTTCTCTGCTTCCCTCTTCTGCTGACCCTCTCCCACTCACTCCACTTATTCCAATGTCTCTCTCTCCCTCCCTCTCTTACTCTCCCTCGCTTCCTCAGCATTGTGTGCCACTTTCTCACCTCAAATAGATTTATATATCAAGTGGCCCAAATGCAGTAGCTGACAGTGTCTGAAAGGGTCAACAGGCAAGGTGTGTTCACTGGCCACAAGGCAAACCATCATGCCTTTCACTCAGTTCCTCCATCAATTGGCCACCTTGTTGCTTCCCATTCACGATTCCAAAGTACATTGATTCAGGAATCCACCTCGCACGATAAGAACTCTTTAACTTGGTCCTGTCTAATTGCGTACACATTTAGCTAACCATTGAGCGCTCATTCACTGCTTAGATCTACCGGACACACTTTGCTTTGGACCGATGGACCATGGCGGTATCGATGTGTCTAGACGATAATACTATTCTTAATCAACCGATCACCGAGTAATTCGAGACCGGTCACTTGTCAACACGGCTTCAAGTCGGCATTGGTGCAGTGTGCGCCGATTACTGGCAATTAGGGTCGCTTTGTTTTGGTGACAACGGGCAAGTGTACCTTCTTGCAGAGATTATCACCGACTGAAGGGAACCACTTCCGAACAGACGGACTACCTGTCTTGCCATTGAGAGTGCTTTGTGGGCCACTCGGGCCATTAGGACTTTTAATTGTGATCTGTCTGCCCAGCTAAGACCAATTGTCTGTCTACCAAGCAAGAGCAGTCGGTGCGCGCTGATACGATCTGTCACACAATTAATGGTTTGCAAATTGCTCACAAAGTCTACTCGATCGTTCCGACTGGCTCAATCGACTTGAATGCTCCACTTGATTCGCATGTGACAACGATTACTTGCTTGCTCTTTCACCAAATGTTCTCTCAAGAGGGAAGTGGTACCTGGCCAGTTGGCACTCGGTCCCAGCGCAACCACCACACCAGACATTGATGACAAATGACACAATACCGGACCGATGTGACCAAGCACTAATTACGACCGATTGGGCACAGTTGCCTCCTTAACGGTATTTGTCTGTTGCTTGCACTAGTGTCCCTCTTTTTTGCTTCTAATTCAGTGACATTGTTCCAAGCAGTGGGAGAATGTCAATGAAACGGCACTGTTGGCTCAGTTGGCCGGACGGGACTTCACTCCACTTGGTCCCCACGAGTTTCATTAATCGTGTCTTTGCCAGTTGAAATGTAGCCTGTGGCATTAGCACTGCAGTAATGCGCACTGCATTTGCATTCGAGCAGTGGTTAATTGTAATTCTTACTTAACAAGTAAGGCACTGACAGCTCACCTTCCTGCTATGTTTGCTTTGTTCTATTAATAAATTGATTTAAAGTGCCGATCGCGCACACCTGGCCTGGCCCGATCCCATTGTGCCATCTCTGCTCTGCTCATTCCTAGTCCTAAGAATTACACTCGCCTTGTCCTATTCATCAGCAAGGGTCATTCACAGATGACGATTCTTCATTGCGAGACTTCTGGTTTGCGTATGTTGCTAATGCGCTCGCTTAAATGTCTTAGATTTTCTGGCGTGTCAATGGCCACTTTTGTTTTGAGCTGGGCACTTGCACTGAACTTGTGTTGTGTGTTTGATCAACAAGTCTAAGTACTTTCGTTTGCGTGATCTCAATTCACCGACTTGGTGCACACAATGCGTGAAACGCGATTTTAGGATTTTGTGGATTTATTTTCAGTTTTGGACGATATCTTCATAGACATCTTGGTGCAGTGCTGTACAAGCCTGTTTGGTTGTCAATGTGATACGATTTGAGTGCTTCAATCGAGGTTACACGGCAGTGTGTCAGCTGTCCAGTGTGTGCGCCCTTTTGCTATGAATTGCTAATGCTCGGTCTAGGAATTGTTTTAGACCGTCGGGAGTTAGGACCACTGACCACTGATTAGTCGGTGTTGTGCGGTTGCCAGACCAGTGCATGTAGCCTAAGCCAGTGCACTAAGGTGAGTGTCACTGAGCACTCGGCTCAATCGGCCTCTTTCAAAGCGAATTGCGCTCTGGAAATGAACACGTTACGTCTCACTAGGTTTCACTTTGGCACTCTTCGGCACACACAAGAAGATGAATGAATCGGTTAGTTGATTTGCATTGGCATCTTGGTTGAATTATAATTAATTAGAAGATTTAAACTATCAAACTAAATTAAACCACTAGACTATTAACCATTAGCCTTCCGGTCGATCGAACCATTTCGCTATGGCACATTTTGCATAAGTGCCTTTGTGTCTGTGTCTGGCTGGTCTACCTGCAGACAGTAATTACGGCCTAATGAGTAGAGCAGTTGAATGCGATGTGCGTCAAGACACAAAGGCGTAATTAGTGCAGTCGTGTCCCTGCTCAGACCTCAATTTAGCTTTGTGGCTAGCGACCAAAGCGCCAGTGCAAGGTCAAAGGGTCTCTTCTCAGTTCGACTGAACTCTGAACGGTGCGCAGAGATGTGCCTCACTGGCGTCTTATGGCTAATTAATAATTAACATTGCCCATCTCGCCATTGGTGCCTAATCGGAAGGCATTGACAGTAATGGCAATGGCAATAAGGATGCCGAGTTGGCCTGAACAGTAATTTGAGCCTGGCCTGGCACTCGCTTTCGCTGGACGGCGACTTGATTGAACATGCTGCTTCGACAAACAAGAGGCTGCACTGCACCACGGGCCGACCGATGCAACCATGGAAGGGCCACTAATTAAGCACCAAATTATGTCTATGCTGTAATTAGTGTGCCAATCGAATTAGATCAAATGACCGTTGCTGCTGGACTGGTTCATTTTCTCTTATTTCACAGCTTTTATTCAGCTCGATTCGATCGTCCTCGGTGGCTTTCCCATTCTTCACTAGCCACATGTATTTATTTATTAATACTGGACACCGAGGCCGTACAAGTGCGTAGAACAAAGTAATCGAATTTAATTGGCAATCGATTGCCTGGCTAGTGGCCACCGCCGAGCAGATTTGTGTCTTGATCTGCCATGATTACGGATTTGCCAGTCCATCGGATACCATTGTAGACGCATTGGCCGCCCAATGCTGCATCCCATTGATCGGCTCAGCTAATTAATCGTAATAGACTTGATTGCAAATTGGACTGCCAATTCGTGATGAGAGTTGGCTGATGATTGCTTTGCAATTGTCATCCTTCACATGGATGACTCTCGATTATGCACTCGCTCCCAATTTGACTAACCCAGGGCAATGTTTCTAATTAATCACTAATGAGAATACATTGCCTCGACACTTGTGCCACTTGTGCTCTAATCGATCAGTGTAGGGTGGCATTCGTTCTGCTGGCCCTACTACTTTTATGTTATGCAACACGGTGCATGTGGTCGTTCAGAGTGTGTCAACTCGCCACTTGGTGCAACGCTGGTCAGTGGCCACTAATTAGCCGTACACTAAGTGCCCACAGAGAACTTGTCCAGGTGTGCTCGATCCAGTGAAAGTGAGTGTCTATCAGACCAGTGGTCACTTGTCCACCTTATCGGTTTGTTGCCACTTGTGCTGACATCTTCTAGCCAGCGACCCTCTAATTACCGGCTTTTAATTATACTTTGCTGTGAGAAGTAAAGCACTCTGTGCCACTGCACTCCATGGACGTTGCCTTTGTTTTAGTTGATCTGGCCAGTCCTTGCGAGCTGTCATCTAGCCGACCACTACCGACTTGTGAGTTCTCCGAAAGGACAACCATTGAGTCCATTCTCGTTGCCACTCTGACTAACCATTGCCATGTTTCGGTCACTTTCACTGCAACGCATCGATACGGTTTTAGACTATTGGTATGTTCACTCGACCTTCGCAATAGCACATCTCAACTTGCACCGAACCTGCCTGTTTGCATTCAAGTTGGTTTCACCTTTAATTTATTGGAGACTTTAATTGTTTAGTGCTAAGTGTGTTCTTTCAAACAATGAGTAATTAAAGGCTCACTACACAGAACACCAATGCACATACCTGCTGGTGGCTGTAAATTGGTTTTATTGGTTTTATATTGACGCACAAGGCCCAATGCGGCACCGTTCTCATGCTCTCGATCTGTGCCTAATTCTATCCATTAGCTAATTGTGCTCACCTTTACCTGGCTGACTGGTGGCCAAGGTGGTCCGGTCAAGCCTAGTGCTCGTTCTTCATCAAGCTTTATGGTTCTCTTAGTCCGCTCCGAGCAATTAGTCGACATCTCGTTTCATTGCGTTCATTGAAGCGGTCTTGCGAGACGCCACAAAGGGTAGCTCGATTGGAAGGACAAACGAGCCGAAAATTGACCGACGATTGACCGACTATTGACTATTGGCCATTTTATGAAGTGAACTAGCCAGTCACTTTAATCACTTCCTCGCCGGGCGAACCTGTTCACCGTCTGGCTTGCACTTTGGCCATCTTACTCGAGCCATGGTCACTGTCCACTCGGTCTGTCTCGAGGGGCCTTTGTTTTGGCTCACTTGCCGACACAAGTTTATTGAGTCAATCTGAGTACGACTCTGAGTACTCCATTTCCCACCGAGATGTTCTTTTTGCTAGTCAACTGGCCCATTCGGTCATTGGTGCTGTTCACTTGGGCGTCCTTTGGAACCCTCTCTGAAACTCATCAAAGAATGGCGCCACCCGCAAGTTGCTAAACAAATAAGCAAAGTACGAGTCATCTGTTCTCTAGGTTTGGACAAAGTGGGACCGAGAGTGACCGAGTGAGAGGTAATTATTGTAATTATTACGATTATGCTGATTCGCACTATTTGTTTGGCGGGCCAAATGGCAATCGCGCACCGAGTCAATGTGCGTGCGTGTGTGTCTGCTTGTGGCAGCTCGAATGGCGATTTGTAATTAGACAAATGTAATTATTATCATTAGGTCGGTCTAGGACCGCTTGTTTGACTTGTCCGTGTCATAATCGCCTTACAGCACGGCTCTCGCCAATCATGGTCGCATCGCCATCGTGCTGGTGTCTGTGCATGGGCTCTGTTGCCCACTTTCCGCCACTTTCTCCTCCGCCATCGTTATCATGTGTAATTATTTGGCGCGACTGTAAGATCCTAGTAATTAAAGGTGACGCTTTGCAGCTCTGTTTACTAAACTTTCCCTTGCCAGAATTGGCCCAATTGTGCACGAAACCGACTCGTTTGTGGCTTGGATGGTCACTGCCTCGGACAGACCAATGTTCATCAATGCCATTGGTCTGGTCGTAAACAGAGCAGTGGATAGTGGACACCAACGAGATTAGCCAATGTTCGTTTGGCCAATGCATCGTGCAAGGCACTAATGCTCGTGTTGACACTTCGTCACAGCTGTGTAAATGACCATTTAGCTGATAACGCCACCGAGGTGATCGAGAGGTGATCGAGGTGCCCCTGGCGGACTGCACTCGGGCCACTTGTTCGAGGCATTGGTCATGCCGAGTCTGTGCTCACGAGCTCACTGTATCAAGTCTTGTCAGTGGTACGAGTGTTTCATAAATTTAAAATAGTCTCAATCCAAGGTCTAATTGCAATGATCGCTCGGTCTGTGGCAACTGTAATCCGAGCCTGGCTTGGCCAGTGTCACTGTGCTCTGTCATGTCCATCTGTTCCGATTGGTTCGATCTAAATTAAATCAATTATTTATAGTAGCGCGGTGCACAATGCGCCAATGACAAGATGACGTTTTTAATGAGCCACTCGGCGAGCGACTCCACTCGATTGGCACAGATTTGTCTGTGGTCAACGGTTTTGTCAGTGGACTCACAATGGCGATCATCTCGGCCTCGATCAGTCCGCCACCGGTGGGACAAGGCAGTAGCATTGTTTTTGCCTGCCACTGTCGCTGATCTCGAGTCTCAAGTCACCCTCATCCACGTAATTACTCGCTCGGGCCGACTTGCTGAATTGGGCTCAACTCCCAGCCACCGTCCATCTCGGCCGGTCCGTGTCATATGCCACTGATTACGACTAAAATGTGTCCACCGTGAGAGCACTAAGTGTCCAGGTGTTCAGCTCGGTCCAAATGAGGATGGCCTCAGTGAGGCAGGGTCTGTCACCCGGGCCAGCGGCCACTACCCCCCGTCACTCGATCACTCATATTGTCCAGTGGACCTTTGTCTCAGGCAATGGCGTTTTGTTTCACTGTTGCCTGTCATTGAGCACATCTTACAGTGCCATAGCGCACCTCCAATCTTGGCTTGTTTACCTTGCCCGGTCTGTCGAGATGTGTCACTTGGCCTGACTTGTTTCGTCCACCGAGTCCACTCAGTCCTTGTTGGTGTCCCTAATCGCCAGTAGCTCCTAATCTCATTATCCCACCATAAACTGGCCGTCAAGCATACTCGGTTTGTCATCTCAGTCGGGTCAGGACAGGGCCAAAGTGCGTCATTTGTCGCGGTGGATGGGCGAAATGCGGCTGTGTCCTCATTGGTCCATTGAATTAGTTCCTCGATTGCACTGCGATAATTAAACTAATGCCTCACTGCCACCGTACCAATTAGTCACTCGGTCCAGGACCGTCTGTCCCAAGTAGAGCACACTAGTGCTGTGACACATTTGGCCGAGTTAATGGGCATGATGATGCATTTGGCATTAAATTGGTGACACCGAGGCCAGTCAGATCTATGGATTGTTTCAATGCGGTAAAGTGCGCCATCAGCGCACATTGTGCAGTGCTCATTGAGCTCAATCACAGTTACTCACTGAGTGTGTTGCCATCCGCGGCGAGGTTCCCTTTTATTGTTACCATTCTAATTGCGTTCTCACTAACGGAATGAACGATTGCTTTGTGCTCTGCTCTAGCTCTTAGTGCCCAGGAATTTGTCCCCAGTCCGCTCTTTGGCGTTTTATTAGATGGCATATCTTGCCCGATCACAGCTTACCTGTGCGCAGTGATCGCATTTTACTCGGACAAGCCGAACTCGTCAGTCGTGGTCGTAGAGGTAAAGGTTGATGTTCGACATTGAAATGTTGTCGACCCTGGCAGCTTGCGTGAAAGGATGGACTTGTGAGAGGTAGTGGACAGGCCGCGCACTGCACTGTCCTGGCGTGCCTTCCCTCTTGGACAGCAATAGCTGGCCAACTGCCTGCCCACCGCGCGGCATTCGATTGCCTTCCCATTGAGCTTACTGCTGGACGGACCGATCGCTCCTGGCCATTTAGTTGACCGATCGCTTTCGCGCCGAACAGAACAACTTTGTCTGCAGTGTTCCGTGCCGGCAGAGCACCTTGCGCAAGTGAACGAGCTCATTCTTGTGATCGACCGCTGACAGACCGTGACCTTGTCCTTCTGTCCACAACGTTCTGTGATAGTTCCTTCCTAAGTTGGCAACCTTTACCCCTTGTTGCCGCAGTGCCTCCAGTGATCTGTTCTTCGCCAGGCCTTCTCTCGCAATCACTTACTTCATACTTCACTCATCACATTCACATCGCTTTCACTTCGCAATTAATTCACCTGTGTTTTGTTTTGTTCACTTTCAGATATTCTCCAATTCTCTTGTTCATAACCCTCATCATGCAACCACATCATTGGTGCTCGTGACCGATTGACCAAAGCACCCATCTCGCCACACACCTCCTCACTGACCCCTTGATCAACTGTTGTGATTCAGTGTTTTAATGGAGGCAGCAGTGACGTCCAACATGACCTCTCCCCTCATGGTCTCAATCGGGGACACAGCTAGTTTGCCGACCGTCAAATCTCCCGATACTGGTCAAATGCGTTCTTCATCACCCTTTACGCCCAACTCGTTCCCCTGTCACAAGAGTTCGCTCATGACTTCTTCACCTCCGGCGGCAACCACCGCCGGCTCTCCTCTCCAAAATGAGACTCATCTTTCGCCTAGTAAAGAGTCCGCAGTCACCGACCAAACACCTACGGCCACATCAGTTCTGGAGAGTTCTGACAGTTTGGCCAGCTCTTTGAGTGATGTCGAAACGTTTAACGGAAAGATTGTGTACAACCCGGATGGGTCAGCATATATAATCGAGGACCCTGATTCCGATGGTAGTGAAGTGGAAGCCGAAATTAGTCAAGAAGGCAGCATTATCGATGCTCGTGGTCTCAGCCCTCACTATGGCTCAATCTGTTTTCCCCAGATCGTGTCAGCTTTCCACATTTCACGAAGTTCCACCAACGACCTTTACTCTGCCCTGTGTGGTCAAGCACTGGCGCATAACTCTTCCAATGATGCTTCAAAGGTTCCTGAAGTGCCCGTCATGCACAGCTACCGGGTGTTCTCATTACGAAATAAGGAAGAAATCGCCGATGGTGACCACAAAAGTGAGGAGGAAAACGGTCTCGACTTTGCTTCAGATGAAGATGACGCCAAGTTGCGGGCCGTCAATTGTTCGACTGTGCCAGTCAAACCAATTCTGATGTGCTTCATCTGTAAATTATCATTCGGTTACACCAAGTCTTTCGTAGCACATGCTGTGGGCGAGCACCATCTCTCCTTGAATGAGGACGAGAAGCGAGTCCTCTCCAGCAAAAACACATCGGCAATAATTCAAGGCGTCGGGAAGGAGAAGGAGCCCTTATTGTCTTTCTTGAAACCAAAGTCCTCGCCTGCCCCTTTCTGTACACCCAGTCAAGGCCAGCAACAAATCGATGCTCAACACCTACTGGCAGTTCAGATGGCCGCTGTGGCATCCGCACTTCGCTCAAGTTCCTTGTCATCCTCTATCGCACAAGTAGACCCATCACAAACACCAAGTGTCCACTCACTAAGTCCCAATATAAAGTCTACCAATATCATCGTCGAACCAGACATTATTTTCACAGAATCTCAAACAAATAGTGAACCTTGCCCCGAGTCCAGTGATCTTAAACAAGGTAGTTCCGAGAACGAGTCCCCTGACCGATGTTCTTCGGTGGACAGTACTGCCAAACAGTCATCTCAAACAGACTCGCAATTTATTTCCGAATTTGATCTCGTCAACTTTGAGAAATTGGCAAAGGCTGCTCAACAGCAAATGGACATGCAATCGTTTGCTGCAGCAATTGCCAATGCAGTTGCCGCATCAAACCATAATGCTAGCCAACAACGAACTCCATCTCCAGGTAGTAAGAACTCATCAAAGAATCCCGTTACCAGTGGGCAGTCTTTGATGACAAGTCACTTGACGAACGTTTCCAGCTCGAGCACTTTTGGCTCACTGAATTCAGCAATGAATTTGATGAATGCCGACGCCAAGAATATCTCCATATTCAACAATTCTGGGGACAACGAAACGTCCAATATGTTGGCCACCTCAATTGCGAACCACGTGACTCGACCAACAATGACGGGCAGTCATCCTCCTCTATTGATGCAACATTCGCGTAACTCGTGCAAGACTCTCAAGTGTCCTAAGTGCAATTGGCACTACAAATACCAGGAAACTCTGGAAATCCACATGAAAGAGAAACATCCCGAGAATGAGATGAACTGTATCTACTGTCTCACGAACCAGCCCCACCCGAGATTAGCACGTGGCGAGACATACACTTGTGGTTATAAACCCTACCGGTGTGACGTGTGCAACTACTCTACCACCACCAAAGGCAATTTGAGCATTCATATGCAGTCGGACAAGCACATCAACAACGTTCAGGAACTGCAAAACGGTAACATTCCAGCCACAGCGGAGCACTTGCTTCAATCTCAAGCACTTGCAGCTGCTGTTGCTCAAGCCTCTGCTGCTGCGGCCGCCGCAAACGGAAATGGTTCGTCTCAAGCGAATACTTCGAATGTGGCCACAAGTGGCACGATGACCAGTTCCACTTCAGCCTCGCCCACATCGACGCCATCAACCAACATGGTAACAATGGCAGAAGCCAAGAGCCAACTACAGAAAATGTCGTCTCCGCAAGTGAGCACTCCCACCACGGTCACAACTTCATCACCCTCCTCGAGTCAGAGCAATTCTAGCGGTAAGCAAAAGGCTACTTGGCGGTGTGACGTGTGCAATTATGAGACCAATGTGGCACGGAACCTTCGAATTCACATGACCAGTGAGAAGCACACCCACAACATCATGGTCCTGCGACAGAACGTCAATCAAATGCAGCAGATCAGTGTGTTGCAGCAAGCCGGAATTCTTTCACCCGAACAGTTGTTGCAGTTCAACCCTGGTCTTTTGGCTGCTGCGGCTGCTGCTGCAGCAGGTCAAACAAATGTTACCGAGAATGGAGGCACAATTCAACCGGAAGCAGCCCTGGCTGATATTGCCTACAATCACGCATTGCTCATGATGGCCAGTCAGCAGCAGCAACAACGAGCCATGGCCGCAATCATGCAGCAGCAGCAAATGAGTTGTCCCGAGTCCAAGTCGCCTATGAACTCTTTGATGATTCCAAATGGGTCGCAACCAACGTTTGATATGGAACATCCCGACCCTTCAATGTCCAACATGGCCAACTTGGTTCCTTGCGATGACTCGTGTCGAATGTTGCACTGTTGTGTCTGTGCCACTTTCACCACCGACTCGATCGACAGCCTAAGTCAGCACATCCAATGTGATCGAACACGGACGCGTGAAGACGAGGTCTTGACATCGGTCGGTGGCAGCTACATCTGCAAACTGTGCTCGTACAAAACCAATCTGAAGGCCAACTTTCAGCTGCACTGCAAGACCGACAAACATCTTCAACGCCTGCAACATGTCAATCACATCAAGGAAGGTGGCTCGCAAGCCGAGTGGAAGCTCAAGTTGGTGAACAACTCGAACCCTGTGCAAGTTCGGTGCAATGTCTGTGACTACTACACAAACTCGATCCACAAATTACAACTACACACCGCCAACCCGCGCCACGATATTCGTTCTCGCATCTTTCTGCACCTTCAATCGTCCGAAGTAGCCAACAACAAATATTACTTCTGTTCACTGTGCTCCACAGCCACGCACACCAAGTTCGCCTTGATTCAACATCTCAACTCGATGAAACACGTGCGCAACGACAGTCTACACCAGCTAAAGCAACAACAAACTGGCTCGGTAGGCATGAGAGACCCCGAGGAGGAAATCAAAGAAATGTTCCAAGTAAAAGAACTCGTACCCGGTGAAAAAATCTCTTTCGAAAACGGTAAGTCATTTATTTTGTCTTTGCATTTTGCATTAGTACGCACTGTCACGTGTCGCGTTGTCTTTGCTTGTTGACTCATTTGAATGACTCAATGGGCACTCTGTGGCGCCATCACTCGACCGAATTAGTCAACACAGTTCACTGTGTTCAATGAAGAGTAGAGTTGAGGATAATTAGTGAGCAGTGAGCTGATCGGATGATGGCAACTGGCAGTGAGCAGTTCATTCTGAAGCTATAAACAAGTGTTGCCCTCCATATGACGTGATAATTGGAAGTCACTGGGCGCTGTGCTGTCCTGCACAGTTGCTCCTTGCCACGATGATGTTTAAAAACAAAAAATTAAATTAAATTATTACTGAAACTGTTTGAGCGCAGATTTATTATTTCTGATCGATTAGTCCGCGCTCCGATTGTGCCGCACTGGCCTTACTCCTTGGCCCTCTGCTCTGGTGCAAGGCCAATCAGCACCAGAACGGGCGCCGTGCAAGACAATGCTTCTCCCCTCTGACGCCCTCCTTATCTCAACTCTGGACTGGCAGTTGAGCATTTGTCCTGAATCGATTGTAAATTACTGTTTTGTCATTAGTGGACTGGCACACCATCGCTCGGTGCCATTTGCAGCGGAGTGCAATCCTACTGGGCCAGCAGCCGTTGCATCTCAATGGCAGCCATTCTTCAGGCCAATCAATTGGTGGCCCTTAATTAAGTGTCCATCTCCAGTGGGCTGTCAGTGCTAATTGTGCCACCGAGTGCATAATCGGCCGGTGACAGCAGTTGAAGGCAGCAGCACATTTTCCCTTACATGCCAGTGGTCAATCAGCTGGCAGCAGTGCACCAGTGGACAATGGCACGACTATGAATATTTCATATTTTAATTTGACCACTTTTCGGCCATTTTCCTCAAAACTGTCGCGCTGTGTTTGCCCTGTCCAGCGGTGACGTGTGTCAAGTGATGTTCTAATGGCAGTGATCGTCGAATCGTTCAATTACTACTAATTCAGTGCTAATCAAGTCGGTGCTCGCCTAATTACCGAGTGTCAGGCATAATGCCAATTTGGCAGCTCCACTCGAGTCATATTTGTCCGATGATTGGCTGGCAAGTTAGCCTTGTGAGCCAGTGAGTGAACTTTTGAATTAATAATTTGCAATGTAACAATTTCAATCTGCAATTGTGCTCGCCGAGTTGCATATCGATTTTCACATTACACACCATGCAGATGATACATTAGGCACTTTCCTTGATGTGTTGGGCACATGAATTTTTTATTACTTAATAGCTCGGTGATCGTAGATTTTAAATTATTTTATTAATGCCACCAATAATGAGAGGCCGGCACTTCATCCCCCAACAATATTCATCAGACGCTATCATTACCGAGCTCGTTACTATTGTGGTCGATATTTTAATTTTGTCGAGTCGGATGAAATAAATAAATTAGCGACTTAGTCAAACTGTGCTTTGTGCAATTGGGTCCTGTTCGTCATTATCGAGGTGTGCGCCATTGCATTGAGCCATTTCAATACTGCAGCCACTGGTGCCGGTGTGCTCTTGTGCTCCTGTTCTCTTGGTTGCTCCAGCCGGTGCCACTTTTTAATTAAAACGCATTCACTTCGATTCTTGCGCCTTCATTGGGCCCATTCACCGTTCTCCACTGCATCTGTACCAAAAGGTGTAAATGGCGCCTCTCAATGGTGCTGCACGGGCTTGGCAATACATCACCCCTGCCAATAGGAGTACCAATGCACCATTGCACCATGGCCTAATGCATTACACACAAGGAATAATTTAAATTTCAATTTATCAATTAAATTATCTACCCTTTGGTGGCACTCGGTGTCTGCTTGATTAATTGACCAAATTTACATTTCATTTATCAAATTGCACTCTTTCACCAGTTTGGCGACTCCACACAGGCACTGGCACTGTCTTTGTGTGTGTCTTTGGCCCATGGAGGAGTGCACCCCACACGCCACATCAAATGCCGTAGCCCATTCTCTTAAGGTTTTAATTCCTGGCCAAATTAATTTTGCCATTTTATCGTGATCGGAGCTATGCGCGGCAACCAGCCCGGACTAGTCTTGCCACTAGCGGACGAGGACTTGTGAGCTGAGGCTGTATTGATTATATCATTAGCACCAGGCTGGCACTATTAAACGGTGCCATAATAGAAGCGAGTGAGTGAGCCTAATTTGTGCATCAATGCATCAGTCTCCATAATGGCAAGGCGCCAGCGGAGTGATCTAAATGAATTTTGTATTTTAATTTTGCATCTATTGCCAGTTAAATTATTCAACCGAGTGTCTTGTTCTACTGAAAAGTTTGTAATTTATTATGTCTTGTTTGCCAATAAAGGCGACACCATTGTCTGGCCAAGTGGCATCGACTTGGCACTCTCCAGTGGGATGCAATCACTGCCCTTCCCCTAATCAGACCATCGAATCGATGAACGCTCACGCTCAATTAAATTTTGTCCCGTCAGTGGGTGACATCTCTCGGGTCTGGTCCAGGTTGGTCCACACGGCCCCATGCTCACCCACTGCCACCGTAGTGGCACTCGCCAGGCTGTGTTTGTGCAAGTGCTTGGTGCAGTGGCCGACTTGGCCATCGCAAAGTGCCGCACAACTAACTGCAATCGACTTACCAACTTAACGAACTTAACTACGATTTTTCTTCGAACCTATGACAGCAGTAGGCATCGAGAGAATTTGAGTTTGAGTAATTTATCTTTATAAATGGAACTGTCTGCCTGCAGTGGCCTTGCCAGACAGGCACACAATGCGATGCCAACCTAGAGAGGAGAAATTAATTTTAAAACGCTCCCAACTGCACAAGTGATGTGCCTAATAGAATTCTTATCGAATTTTTTAATTCCTTTGTTTTTGTTTGGATGTCTCGAATTAATTGAATTGAATAGTCGCGCTGGCAACTCACGATGTGACTCATTGCTTGGGACAGTGTAAGTTGCTCCTCGGTGCCTGCCATACACTGCTGCCTAGCCGAGTGATACCGGCAATGATTGTGCCAAATTAAGTTGCAACAATTCACTGAGCGCTTAGTGCACATTTCTTGTCGATTGTCCTGGCTCTGCAGGAGGATTCGATTGGCCGAGCCAAGTGTACTCACTCGGGCCTGGATTAGCGCTTAGCCTGCTTTCTCTGCGCTTACTCGAAGCATATGTTCGAGCCAATGGTTTGGATTACCTGGTGTAGTAGACAGTAGACTCACTGGTGAGTGAGTGCCAACAGTGCTAATTGAGTGCATTTGCATTAATTACATTTCACGGTCACCCTAACTACTTAGGATTGCCCTTGAACTTTAATCTCACGATATGTGGCCGAGGGTAAATTGTAAATAAAATAAAGACTATTTGTTGGCGTTAGTGACAGTGACAGTCAACACTAAAGTCAAACATGGGCCAGTCCGTTCTCAGTCACTTGTTTGCACTTTGATTAACTCTCGTTTCTTTCTGACAGACGAGGAAGGCCTAAGTGGTTTGGGCTCACCACCACTCCCCGGTGCTACTATCGAGTCAAATGCGGACCAAGCTCTGCTCAAGAATGCCTTGATGGAACAAGCAGCCACCTCGCAAGTGGACACCAAACAAACCATCGGCGAGGGAGACCACCACTCGAGTCCGTTGAACTGTCCATTCTGCACCTTCTCCAGCTCTTCTGAAATACGAGTGCAAATGCACATTCTGTCGTCGCATCAGTCACAAGGCGACCAGCAAGGCAGAACCAGCAGTAATGCACCATCCATCCTGTGCCCTTTGTGTCAAGAAGCATTCCAGGAGAAGTCTCGTCTCGAGAATCATCTAGTCCGTGTTCATAACGTTAACGAGGAAGGTGTCCAACGTCTCATGCTCTTGGTCGATACCACCGAGCTGGACAAATTCCTTGCTTCGAAGCAGCAGAAAGTACAAAGCGACAATGCTTGCCGTGACCCCGTTGCTAGTCAAGACGACGAAGATGATGACGGTCGTCGGAGTGAGTGTTCTGGTGATTCTGCTTCTAAATTGGCAGAAGAAGAGCTTATCGATTCTAGCAATCTCATGGCAGGCGGCAGTGCTTTTTTCGAGTACCTCTGCTGTCCTTGTGGCCGAATGTCCCTCAACCTGGAAGACCTTTTCACTCATATGACCAATGAAAGCCATATCAAGCCAATGGCCAATGGCCAGTTTCAGTGTTGGCGAAGCAACTGTGGTCAGATGTTCAAGACAGTGACTGCCACCCAGCAGCACTTCAAAGAACAACACTTCCTCAAGTGTATCAAGTTGACGAACAGCAGCGCCAATTTGGCCTCGAACGCGCCAGTGTCCGACAGACATGTGTACAAATATCGGTGTTCACAGTGTTCTTTGGCGTTCAAGACCTTCGAGAAGCTTCAACTGCACTCTCAGTACCACGTAATCCGGGCAGCAAGTCAATGCGTCATCTGTCACCGAAGTTTTCGAACAATTGAATCGCTTCAGAAACATGTGGACAATTCGCACTCAGACATGAACGAGGAAGAGTTGGAACAGTACAAGGCCAGTTTGATGAACAACCAATATTTTCTTACCTTTGGTCGAAACGGCGGTATTCTTGATCCAGCTACCACGGAATTGCTCAAGAAGGAATCCGTTCGAAGTGATGCCAACGAGGATGAATCGATGGAGATCGATGATGACGGTCTTTTGGACAACTCAAGTCAAGCAACTCGAGAGAACGATGACAACTCTCCATTGTTGGAGGAATGTGGCAATATCGAGAACGGAGTGAACTGTGCAATGAATGGAAATGTTCCTGAGAGTTTCGAAGACTACCTCAATTCTCAGTCAGTAGCAGAGGACAACTACAATGACCCGAACCGTAAATTCAAATGTCACCGATGCAAAGTTGCCTTCACCCGACAGAGCTATCTCACCTCGCACAACAAAACCCTTCTTCACCGTAAGGGTGAGAAAATGAGCTACCCAATGGAGAAGTATCTCGACCCGAACAGACCCTTCAAATGTGAGATCTGCAAGGAATCGTTTACCCAAAAGAACATTCTTTTGGTGCACTATAACTCGGTGTCACATCTTCACAAGCTGAAGCAAAGCATGAAGGAAAGCAGTGCTGCTGTGGCCGCTGCTGCTGCTGCATCGGGAAACGTCCAATCGAACGAATCGGAAAGTGACAACGAGAGCAAGGTGTTTCGGTGCAACTTGTGTAAAGAAAGTTACTCGCAAGCGTCCGCATTCAATAGTCATCTACAATCATTCACGCACAAGTCCCGAGACTCCAAATTCCAAGAACTAGCAATAAGTGGTCAACTTGACCTGAGCCTTCCCCTGATCGAGCATCCTGAATCACTGGAAGCGAACAACAACAATCCCTCGAAAGCGAACGCCAACAGTCAAAGCAGCAAGCAACAGTGTTCAACTTCGTCGTCCAGCCCGTCGCCCAACAAACTTCCCGAAATGTTGGCTAATCTCACCGAGCAGCAGCAACAAGCTCTCGCATTTCAGCAAGCAGCTCTGAACTTCGCATTGGCCACTGGACAAAACAACGGCGGTCAGTCGCAGTTACTGCAACTAGCCGGACAGTCTCCCTTTACGTGTGCCAAATGCGGCGCGGCTTTTATTTCACAAGAGGCGCAACATCAACATCAACAACTGTGTGGCTTGTTCGGCAACGTGCAGTCGATTACCAATTCGGCGTCGAACAGCCAGTCGAAGCTTAAACTGCCCAATTTCCAGGCTCCAATCTGCAAGAGCAAACCACAACTCTACAAGCATCTGCTTGAGACCTGGGGATTCGAGATCGTGATGCAGTTCAACGAAAGCCATCAGAAGAAGAGGAAACTCAACACCGATGAAAAGCCAGAGGAGCCCGAAGAAGAAATTACCGAGAAGGAAGACAAACCTGAAGAGAACGAATGTGAGAATGTGCTGCCCGAGATCAATCGGTGCCACTGTGACATCTGTTCGAAAGAGTTCTCTTCCATCTGGGTGTTAAAAGCTCACCGAGAGGAAATTCATAAAGAAGTGCTTCCACTGGACATTGTGGAGTCGTTCGCGGACGAGTATCGTACCGAATATGACCGAAAGTTCTCCAATGGCAACGATGAGGAAACCAACGACTCGAGCACAGAGAATGGGAATACAAGCAATAATGGTCTCGACCAAGGCAATACATCTGGTCAACAAGCCTTGTTGAACGGCAGTCCCAACGAACCGAGCCCCATTCCGGAAGGAGCAACAAACCCACCGAACTCGAACCCTACTCCTCCTGGTTCACAGAATTTTGCTCAATTCATGCCAAACGTACCACAGAACGCGAGTCCTGCTGAAATTGCAGCAGCAAACCAAATGGCAGCAGCACAATTGCAGTTTGGTCAGCTGTTGATGAGCATGGGCCTAGCAGGTATGGCGGCAGGGATGCCCATGGGGGGAGGCATGAATGTTCCATTTGCCGCAGCTGCCGCCATGGGAATTCCTCCTCAGCTGATTCCGGTGATGATGGCAGACCCTATGATGGCAGCAGCAGCTGCCTTCAACAATCCTGCGCTCGCTGCTGCAGCAGCTGCTCAGATGAATGTTTCCCAAACGCCCACTTCAAACTCCTGCACTCCTGGAACCTCGTCCCCGGCACCAACCACCTCAATGTCCGTCCAATCAAATGTGACCCAAAGTCAGATCAATTCTCAGGCTGCGGCAGTGGCAGCCGCCGCTGCGGCTCAACAACAAAAACGAGCTCGAACTCGTATTAGTGATGAACAACTCAAAGTTCTTCGGCAATACTTCGACATTAACAACGCGCCCACCGAAGAACAGCTGATTGAAATGTCCCAAAAGTCAGGACTGCCCATGAAAGTGATTAAGCACTGGTTCCGAAACACATTGTTCAAAGAACGACAGCGAAACAAGGATTCACCTTACAATTTCAACAACCCTCCTTCGACCTTCCTCAATCTCGACGAATACGAAAAAACTGGCGAAGCAAAGGTGACCACTCTTGAGGATATCAAGATCGAAGAGATTGCGCCCATTGAGAACGACAAGAAACCAAAGGAGAAACCAGCAGAGTCCGAGAGCGAATCAGAAAGTAAAAATTGTTCAAATGACTTCAAGAGCTCATCTTCCACCAAAGATACTGACTACGCTTCCTCGGATGACGAAGAAGTGAAGAAACGGGAAAGCAAAGAACAAATGTCCGCAAGTCACAACGATTTTGCGGTTCATTTGCAAAAGCAACAAGTTCACTTGCAACAACTACAACAGGCACAAGAGTTCGACCAACTTACCAAAGCCATGTCTCTCAATGTGAACAGTCCACAACCCTCAGAGTCTTCGATGTCGTCCTCAGAATCGACTGCCACCACCAACACCACCACAACATCGTCACTGTTTGCAGGTTTGGCTAATTTCGGGCCTGGTGGCCAGAATTTAGCTTCGTCGCCACTTCATTTTGCACTCGACGCAGCACAACGATCTCAACTCGCCGCCGCGGCTGCAGCTGCAGTCAGTCCAGGAATGCTCTCCAACGCCGGCCACAGTAGTCACAGTTCTTCAGGCAAACGAGCCAATCGTACTCGTTTCACCGACTACCAAATTAAAGTTCTGCAAGAGTTTTTTGAGTCTAACGCTTATCCCAAGGACGACGACCTCGAGTACTTGTCCAAACTGCTCAATCTGAGTCCACGAGTAATTGTGGTTTGGTTTCAAAACGCTCGTCAAAAAGCTCGCAAAGTGTACGAGAACCAACCACCCACGACACCAATTGAGGACGACGGCAGTGGAAGATTCCAACGCACACCTGGCCTCAACTACCAGTGCAAAAAGTGTCTTCAGGTCTTCCAGCGATATTACGAACTGATCAAACACCAAAAAAGTTCGTGCTTTAAAGACGAGAATCCACTTGCCGCTCAGATTCGTTTGGCTGCAGAAGCACGTGCCCAAGCAACATCTCCAAGCTTATCTGCCCCTCGAGAGACATCAACACCAATTGACTGTAGTCGTTCAGCAACTGCGACTCCCGAGAAAGTTCCATCGGTGAGCATGATGGCCAGTCCAGGCTCGGTGGCATCACCAACGCCATCAAGCACGTGCAGTAACCACAAGAATAGTCCCAACTCGAACGAGTGCCAAACATTCCGCTGTGACAAGTGTTCGATGGTGTTCAATCGGTACGATCAATTTAAGGAGCATCAAATTGTCCATTTAGTGCACAACTCGAGCCTTTTCAACACAGCTACCAATCCGTTTGGTTTGATGCAAATGGAAGGTCAGACCTCATTTCACGTTTCAAGTCCGCAAGCAAACATCTCATCAAGTCCTATCTTCCAACAAGGAGTGAAGCGAAAAGTGACCACTGACGATGAGGACGACGAATCGCATGATTCTATGAGCGGCAATGGAGGCAGCAACTCTGGCGATCAAGCAACGCGCGACAAACGACTACGAACCACAATTCTGCCAGAACAGCTCGACTACCTCTACCAGAAGTACCAGGTGGAGTCGAACCCAAGTAGAAAGATGCTCGAAAGTATCGCGAAGGAAGTGGGTCTCAAGAAGCGAGTGGTGCAGGTTTGGTTCCAAAACACACGCGCACGTGAGAGGAAAGGTCAGTTCCGCGCACACCAACAAGTGATCCATAAACGGTGTCCTTTTTGCCGGGCCTTGTTCAAGGCTCGTTCTGCCCTGGAGTCTCATTTGGCTACTCGACATGCTGACCAGTACACCAAGGGCGACATCAACATCGACGCGCTGCCCGACGGTGACCCTTCTGAGGACGGTGATTCCTCGGTAAACGAAAGCAACATTGAGAATGCTCAACTTGCGGATGTGGTGAAACGATACGAGGATCACTTCAAGAAGTGCTTCGACGAGCTCAACATGCAAGGTGTGTATTGACCGATTTGTTCACACACACAAACACACACGGTGCTGTAAGCGGCCAGCGAGCTATCAATAATGCAGTGAAATTAATTAGCGATATTTAATTTGGCGCCGGTCGCGGCTTACTTGTGGCTAAATAATTGATTAGCAATGTGCTGGCCAGTCAATGCTTGTGCTATTATTATTAATAAGCCATTAGGCTCTGGGGAGGCATTAGGCGGACTAGTGAAACTGTCGTTTTATGCTTCGCTTGGCATCTCTGTTAATTTAATTAAATCACACAAGACACAAACCAGAACGCATTATTTCCTAGTAATAACATACCACCTTTATTGACTGCAGACATAGCTAACATCTTCGTTCATCTCCAGGAAAAGATGGCAGTCAGTTGCCCTCAGAGCTCGCCCTAAAGATGAGGTCTGCACTGGAGCAAGTGGTTTCGGTGCCCCATACAGCTACCACTTCCAACGCTATCGACTTGTCCCAAATCGTAACTGTCCCTGCTAATCGTCACAACTCCAACGGCGAGGACGAAGGCTTTGACGACACTCGTTCAGAGGAGTTCGACTCCGAAGCAGAGGAGGAAATCGATTACGAATACTCGCAAAGTTCGAACCCATCTTCTCCGGGCACTCCAGGCTTTGGCACCACCAATCACTCATCGAACTCACATCGCGGCATCATCAACTCGAACAGTAAGCGATATCGAACTCAAATGACTACGGTCATGCTCAAAGTGATGAAGTCCATATTTGCGGACTATAAGACACCCACCATGGCCGAGTGCCAGGCCTTAGGTCACGAGATAGGACTTCAAAAGCGCGTAGTGCAGGTCTGGTTTCAGAACGCCCGGGCTAAGGAGAAAAAGGCTCGCATTCAGTTCGCTAAGGCGTTTGGCCAGGAGTTGGACTCGACCACACCTGTGATTGAGGAGTGCAAGATATGCAACTTAAAGTACAATTACAAACTATCCTCCACCGCCATGCAGGAACATCTCTTCACAAGCAGTCATATCGCCAAACTAAAAAGTCACATCGAAAGCGTGAAGAAGATGATCGAAGGTCAGGACGATAACTCATGCGATTTCCCAGTGGCATCAGGCCTGCCCATTCCGCCCACCATGTTGGTCAACCCTCACTCGACCACTTCGATCTTCTCTTCCAACAGCGACCCAAAGAAAGCGGTCACTTTCATGCAGCAACTTCAGTTGTTCCAAGGACTGACCACCCCCTCGCAAAGCTCCCAACTGCCTATCAACTTTGGAGAATTGTTCAACGGGGTCAACGATTCCATTGTCAACGGAGAAGGACTGCGAAAGTCATTTGACCACAACGATCTCTACCAGGCACAGACTTCGTCAGACGACAATTTTGCTCAGTTCTCGTATGGCATGTAAGTCATAGTTTGATCTTCACGTACATCAAATGTAACATCAGTCGACTCAACCCACCGAAACCATCTGACCGGTCAAGTCAGTCGTGCCACTGCCAACCGGAACAAGATGGCAACTTGTCTTACCGTCACAAGCCAGCTCGTGACCCATGCATAGTCTCTGCTGCTGTCACTCACCAATTTGTTGGCTCCTGCACGAGAGGCAGAAGTCATGTTTTAGATAGCCAGTTGCGTCACTAACTGGCCCTGTACAAAGCTAGGCATTTGGCTTTGAGGCCAAAGGGACCGTTCACTGCTCATCATGTTCATTGTCTCATAGTTGGTCATCATTTCACTCAGTATTTGCACTACTTAACTGATTCACTCAACTCACACTCCACACCCGCTAACCTACCTGAAGCATCAAGTTCGGACGAACGACCCAACACTATGTTCCTAAAGCAGCCACATTTTCTACGTTCACTATGTCGCTGTTGCTTTTATATGATTCATTACTGATGATTACTACTGCTCTCTACACATAGATGTGCTATGTCGATACTTACACTCACCATCACCATTATATATATTAATATGTATTTATATGACCATATTGACTATTGACTTTTTGATCACACGCAATTCATTATTTCAATTATAAATATTTAAGCCAAATAAAATCTCAATTCTATTCTAACTGCTTCGCTACTCGTTTATTCGTCTGTTGTACCTTGATATGAAAAAGTAAGTGCGAAAGCTTTGAATGATACGTGCGTTCATAAAAGTAGGATCCACTTTGAAGCACTTTTAATTCACAATGACTTCCACTTACGTTCATCCAATGAGCCAATTATGAACTGCTCTATAGATCGTTAGTAATTCATTCTCAATCAGACGGAAGTTTACACAGTAAATGCGCAAGGTAAAGTGGTCACTTAGACTCGAAAAGTGTGCCACGCAATCGGAGTGCTAAATAAAGTGGTAAATGATTTTGGTGCGTATTACAACCTGGACCAAGTCACCAAATAATAAATCACAAACAAATAATACTCTCGATGGGTCATCCACAGAAACCATGCACTTGGTGAATAAATAGCAATAGATGTCAATTCCAAACTGTAATTTTATTTATTTTAAAATCATCTATGTAGGTAATCCACTGATTAAACTTTAAAGTTTAAACTAAGTCGCTTAAATAATAAATGAATTCAAGTTATGTCTGATGATTTGTGAAATACTTCCAAATTCCGTTTGGAAATGTATCAAGCAACGCCATCTAGCGCAAATTTCGATAACAAGAATTTAGTTACTAGATTCTTTTTAACAACGAATTGCTCAGTGATTGTTGATTGTCTAATTTGCATTTGGTTTGTTTGACAAGTTCAACTTATCACCACAACAAGGTAAGTATGTTCATGCAATTAGTGTAATTAGTGTTTATATTGATTGAAGCATTAGGCGAGTTTGTAATGTTTTATTGAATTTGGTTAGTGCTCGATGCAATCAGTAATGTTTTGATAATTGTGATTAAACTTTAATAGCCTTGCCAGAGTCATGGCCCTCTATGCCAAATGGTGTGAGATCATTGTTAGCAGCAATAATTGGCAGTCGTGTCAAATGTTGAACGGCACTTGGCCCAGTCGGGCATAACTGGTCAGGACAGAGTGAGTGTAATTAACTCGTCAATTATTAATGTGACCATGTCTCACTTGCCGATAGGTGTTTAGTCCGAGTGCAGTGGGCAACATTTGATCGTACCATGTTTGCCACCGTCGAATCACTAATTTGTGCTTTTGATCACTTTTTAAGATGCCACTTCGAAGTTCGATTCGCTCCTTCGCTGGTCGCGCCGTCCAATTCACAATTAGCAATTAGGCGAAAGCTTAGATCAATTATTAATAGAGGTAACAGCACTGCAGCGTGCACTTAATTATTGGCGACGTGGCTCACTGGACCGACAGTCTGGTCCATCCTGCAACTGAGCGAGTGATCATAATTTATAAAGTATACCGAGTTATGATTCACTCGTTCACTCACTCCAATCACGTCCTCACTGACCACTCGGCACCGAACCTCACCGGGCAATTATTATTGAATTACTCGGCCAGTGCTCATTTAGCTCGCATTCAGATTCCATCTCGATCTGTCCAATTTGTTTGTTGCCAATTGACCAACCAGAGTCGAGTCGATCGAGATCGGTCCATAAAGAGGCCCACAGATGATCGTCCAGTACTTGAGACTTGTTAGGTTATTGGCCATTGTGTTGCATTGTCTTATTGTGGCAAGTTGCAGTTTGTTAATTCCTTTAGATTTGATGGCACCGGCGCCGATTGGCGATAGCGACTATCTTGTTATGTGTGGCTGATTAGCGAAGAAACGAGCCATGTCTCGATGATGACGACTTCTGGAAGCAACGCTTCGGTGACATTCGCCTCGACTCGAGTGACATTTTCACATGGTGCTGTGTGTGGTGGGAGAGCCATCCTCTAGAGCACTTCTGCCAGTACCCTCGGTGCAGTTTGTTTGCTTTTGTTCTTGTTCGATAATTCCAAGACTGTTGGCTGCTTCGTTCTTCTTCATTTCACACTGTCTGCCTGCGATGATTAGACCCTTTCGACTTTCCATTAGTGTCGTTTCGATATCTGCACAATGACGGCAGTTATATTAGAAATTAATTTAAAATGGATGGCTATAATTAATTATAATGACTTGTCAGCCATCGGACTAGCCACACATTCGCCAGTGGCCGTCCATGTCCGCTGGAAGCAAGACATCGACAGTGTGCCTGCTTGGCACCAACTTGTACCGAATTAATTTGAGTTATTTCTAATTTAGCTCGGTCAATTAATAATAATCGAAACACCGTTTCATTAGTGTCAATCGACATCGTCTTAGATAAGCAGTGTTTGGTGAATCAGTGATCAGTGCACAGGGACAAGCCATTTCTATTAACACCGATCAGATTGGCCTGATTGCTTCCCTAATCGACTCCTAGTGATTACACCGAGTGGGGCGCATTAATAATACTGATCATGATGGCACAACTGGGCAGAGTGTTGGCAAACAATTAATTGTTAATCGACCAAGTCACTCTACTGGACAGCTGCCAATTAGTGCGCCAATTGTACAATAGTGCAATAGAGCATTCTGCTCGGTAGGCACTGACCACGACCAGTGCGGTGCATATCCTTTGTCTCACTCATTTGGTCCAACTGATGCCTTGTCTTAACCCGACCGATGTCATTACAGTAATAGTTTGTGCGGACAAATGTTTGCAATCAAATCTCGTCTAGCGCTCACACAAGCAATTGTCCATCCGAGCACCAAATAAATTAATTTCGCGTCTTCCCACTAATAACCATTCGGACCTGCTGCAGTGGTTCGGGTCGGGTCGGTCTGATCGGTGGGATTGTTTGCTTTTTGCATGGCTTATCTCGTTGACCATTATGCAAGTGCGCACCACTTAATAAGTGGAATCGAACTTAATGAAAGCGATGAGTGTCGAGTTGTCTCGATTATGTAAGGTCGACCAATGCAAGGTACTGGCGGCCAATGTTAATGACTCGCCGAGAGTGGCAATAATTGTCCTCATGTCTGGTTGGATAGGTGAAATCAGCGAACGTGTGAGTGTTGTGTGCAAGTGCCATTAATAATAATGGTGTCATTACTTGCTTGGCAACATCATCCATCCAGTCTATTTTGGTTCGATATTGATCTACTCCACTTGTCTCCACTGCCGCTGATGGCTTTTGGCTCTGTTCGGGTGCTGTTCGTCTGACTTGGCACATAAACAAAGGTGCCTTTACCACCGAATATTAATAATTATCTCCATAGGTCCATTCGTGCTGTGCCAACACAAACAGTTGATTGCAATAATTAAGTCTTCTGGCTGTATCGCGGTCTATTGGCCGACAACAATCGATGAAGACATGTTGTGGCCACCGTGGCTTGTGTGCCTTACCACACTTCTCAGTCCAATATGGTCGCTAGTTTTCGCCATTAATTGAAATAATATCGCACTAATGATGGCATCTTAATGGACACCGCCAAAGTACCAACTTGTGCCACGGCCAGAGCAATTATCCACTAATTGTGTTGCCTAATGGCCCTCGCTATGATTTGCATGTGCCGAGCTATTGATCGAATCGATGCTAATTTGTCTTTCATTTCATTAATTGCAGCTCTATTTGGCTCATAAGAGTGCACTCTGGTCATTGCGAGGTCAATGCTAATGAGGCCACTGGTCTGTTTATAGTGTTGGTTTTGTCTTAGCACTCCACTTAATTTGGTCTGCTTGGACACACCTGTATGACTGTCTTGGCCAGTAATTAGCCCTCGTCCGTAGAGGCTAATCGAGGCGCATTTATTTGGCATGACTCTGCTCTGGCTCAGCGCACTGCCCACCTCTTTGCGGCCAAAGCATAGTCTATAGTTTCTCATGCAACTAATTAAAATCGAGTTTCCGTGGCAATGATCGAGCAACTGGCAACTGGATTTCCCTCCTTCCCAAATGGGTTCACTCTTCTCGATTCCCATACGCTGGCTGCAACGTTAATTATTGTCAGACCGGGAACTGCTCCCACTGTAGACTTGAGCGTTGCCTTGATTAACTCGTTTAGATCGGCGCGCATAGAAAAAGCACCGAACACCGAACACTGTGAACAGTGCACTCACCATCGAGCCAGTCGAACGAGGTGGCTTGATTAGTGGCTGCACTGCACTCTACATAATGGCGTACTTGTTTGGCTTGATGAAATTAGTGGCGCCTTAATTTATGTTCGTTTCGCTTACCTGCCTTCTAATTGGTCTCACTCGATGTATCTTTCCATCCATTGGCCAGCGCTATAGTGCTGAGCCAAGCCAAAGAGCACTCGTCAAGCCATTTGTGGCTCACTTAAGACTCGTCTAGTCGAGACAATTGCCACTGGAGGCAAATTATGACAGATGCCACCTCATTGACACTAGAGGAGTGTCGTTGCTCAGTGCTCACTCTGCCAGAATGGACCAAACGTTAATGGCATTGGCAGTGTTGCTGTCCACCGTCACCATAGCAGTCCTCTACATCATCACCAGCAGCACTATGTTTAATTATAATTGTGCCATAATTATAATCTTGCCATTATTCGAGTTTTTCTCTCACTCGATGCCAGTTTGTCTATCTGCACTTGGACCACAGCAAGGTCACCAGCAAATTATGCCTTTTCGATGGTCAATAATAGTGCCACCGCACAACGTTGTCTTTGATTCCATCGTTTTGTCTGCTTTTGGCTTTGTCTCGTAAAAACGTGACATCCAATTTTGGTAATTTTCATAATTGCATCTAGAATTGGTACATTCGAAGTAACACCAGGCAATTTAATAAATCAAATTAATGTAAAAGGGCTATTTACAATAATTTCCACTCAAAATTAGACTTAATTCGCCTCGTGCTGCAGCCATGGCACAGACAGGCACAACTTGGAAGATGCTAGATCCGGCAGTGACGCATTGTGACCATCATTGCCGATTGGTCACTGCCGAACGAGCAACCGTTTGTATTGAATTGTGTGCTCGAATCAGCATTCGTGTTAATTAAAATGTCCTTTTGGGCAATTGTCATTTAGTAACTTGTTGGCACTTGTTTGCAATGCTCCAATCGATCTATTGCTTGTTCACTGGGGAAATAGTAATGACCGGGAGATTTGATTATTCACAAATGTATGCCGCTCAGCACTGACTTGTCTGACTGAGAGACAATGAACACAATTCTGCCAATAGTAACGATCTAATTTAGCTTAGAATTAATTTGAAATTGTCACTCGGTGAATGTGGTCGATATGATTGTCTTTGTTTGGTGGCAATTAGGCTCCCAACGAGGTGGTGCTCTGAGCAAATGGAAATTGAAGCTTTTATTAGTGCCACACTTGTATCGATTTCTACTTTACTCGGGTTAATGTGCACTCACCTTGCTCAGGCGGGACATTCAGGTATATCACTGAAGATCACTGTCCAATCCATTAGCGCAATCAATCAATTAACTAAATTTCGTAATTATAATCATTTCAAAAACTTTCCAAGCTTGGAATATTTCAAATGAATTATATTTAGAGAACAACTTGGAGGTTGCACACGAAATATCCGCTAATGACTAGAACAGAGTGACAAATTGTCACTGACAATTAATGCATGTCAATGAACTATGCCAATAGAATGACATTTGGTTTATGCTTTATGGTGGTGCTAGTTGACCAGATGCACATCTACACAAAGATGGGCAATTACTGCTCATTTGAATCGAGTTTTTTTTGTTCACCGTTGACATAGTTTGCAATGTCCAAACAAAGAAACATCATTATTTGGTCTAATCCGGGTGAGTCACTTTGAACCAAAATTAGATGGAAATTTGTGCAAAATGGACCACTTTCAGTTGATTTGAAGTGAACTTGTGCGCAATTGAGGAAAATCAATGCCACCGAAGAGCGCAGTTGTGCTGACCAATTGGCAGCTCGTGTCTTGTTGGGTAATTGTTTGGTTAGCGAACAAGCTCGCAATGGCAATGGTTTGCTAAATTGGAAACGATTACCTCGATCGAGTATAGTGCCGTTTTGAGTGGAATTAACCACTTGTCTCTTTGTAGTTTAGGGCTAACTCAGCACAGTCCCCCATGTTGCATTGTCTTCTTACCAGTTTGGTCAAAATGTCCTTCTTATCTTTGGTGCGAAGATGAACTACTCAGATTGGCCTAACTGCTGGTACTAATACTAGCAGACTACCAGTGGACTCCGCTGAGATAGAAAACGACTACATGAAGTCGATGTTGCGATAAGTGGACACGAGCGACATTTAATCGATCTAGATCAGTTGATGGCCTACAAGGCTTGATGTGTGTGCCAATGCAAATTGACATGATTCCGAGTGGCAAGTGTGACAATTTGTTTAATTACTGTCTGAGTGAGTAACGAGAGCACTTCAATGGCAAGTGACAGCGATCTCAGACAATTCTGTGTGCGTTTGATTTGTCGGATTGTGCGTTAATTACCGACTTACACTGGAACCGTTTTCAATTGCACTAATGTGTTGGATTTGGTTCTAATTTGCAAATGAACAGTTCGCCCACTAGCACGCACAACCCTTTCCAACGATGGTCACTCTCGGCTCAAGTGCAAACATTGATCAGTGCCGAATGAATGAGTGCACTTCGGAAATGGTTTCCTTTTTGGCCTCGTTCGAGTGAGCCTCAACCTTCACTCAGTTGTGTACCGTTGCAGTTTGCATTTGTTCTCGCCTGTCTGCTGCTTTGTCCGAACTAAAGGCAACAGTGAGTGAGTGTTCGTGTGCGGTCATTCAAATTTGGCTTAATCAATTTGGCTTAGCTCACTCGATAATTAATAGTTGCCAATGCGTGGTCAGCGTTGCGTTTCCACTCTAATTACTTTTGCCAGTGCGGTGCTTTATTCTGGCTCAGTGGCCATTTTGCTCAATCGAGTGTCCATCCTCTGCCAGCTAGGACACATTCAATTACAGCCATTTGTCTGGCCATGTTCCACTAATGGCGAGACTGTCCACTGCCTCAACTCACCTCGCCATATCGATTGTATTTTAGCATTGCAGCCCAATTTAAATAGCAAATTATCAATAAAGTTCTAATTGAAAGTTGCACGCACACTTTTCCGTCTGTGTGACTGTGCTGTGCACTGGGCTGTGTGGCAAAAGCATTGTCAATGCATGCTCACCTCGGTCAGTTTGTGTCTGTGTCTGTGTCCGTCTGTCTCAATTGCCAATAGTTACAAATTAATTCTGTCCCTCGATCGAGCTATCTTTGGTGTGTTCTACTTTGTGCTCATTTTGCCGAAACAAACTCGAATTTTGTTTATTTATTTGTAATTGCTTTTATGCTTTGCTCTGCCTTCATCCAGTCTGACCACTTTAAGGTCAAAGTTATTAAAGGCGAATCTAAGTGGCGACTTTATGGCGACTTTGTTCAATTAAAAGAAACAAGTCAATTGGTTCGCTGTTCGATGTTCCATTATGGCGCAACTTGTCGGCCACTGTGTGCGATTAGCAACACGCAATCGGTGAATGGACAGGAATCAAGTTGGAAGGTCTAGTGCAATTGCCAGTCGCGATCTGTCTATTAATTAGTGTGTCTTGATTGCACTTGTTCGGAGGCACCGAATCAGAGCTGACTCCTCCGCCAATCGATAAGACAAAGACACTGCACTGCACATTTGAATTCGGTCGTGTTTGCATTGGTTAAAGCGATTGCGTGCCTCGAGTGGAGTGAGGTCGTGGTCGATGGCTGGCGAGTGTCAAATCGACAGTGGACGGTCGTGAAAGATCAAACGATAATTGCAAATGGAAAGGCGTCAATATCGACTCGGCGACTGTATTCATTTGACTTGTCTGCACCAGACAACGTTAATCGTTGTTATTACTCTAGTGATGAGGATAATGGTGGCGCGATTCGAATGTATAAAGGAACAATTAGACTTTGATGATACCAACTGGCAATAATTGCGATCGCATTGGCACGGCAGAGGGCAAATTAAACTGCCATCAGGACAATTTGGCTCGCTCCTCACAATGGACCGATTCTCTCCATTCTCAAAGCGAGTGCTTTGTTTGTTTATTTGGAGCTTTGCACTTGTTCTCTTTGTTCTTCTGCTTCCACTTCCACTCATTCATCTTTTAATAAGAGACAAATTTGGCAAGTTGGTTTAGCATAAAAGTAAAGCAAATTATTGGCCAATAATTACGTTTGATTACTTCCTATGGTCGAGTCACTCTATCATTTCCAGTCTAAGTGTTTCCAATTGGTTTCGTTTGCAGTCGGAGTGAGGCAGCCAAATCTCTCTGAAGGTGTCATTGTTCCATTCATACCTTGCCAGGCCATTTGTTTATGCCCAAATTATCTGCAGCCAATTTGAGCTATGGGCCAGCAGCAATTTGCCAATCGAGTATTGCCATTTCTAATTGACTCTATTCTTGGACAGTGCCACTTCAGTGCTGCCCGTCCGTCGATTGATCAGTCATAGTCTGATTGGTCACTGTCTTGGCTTAATTAGCCATAATCACAGTCATCAAAGCATCGCCGCATGTGTGATTGCACAGCAACACTGTCCCAACCATGGCCTAGCTTAACTAACTCCGGCCAGACTGTCTAATTACCAGACTGTAGTGGGACATAGTTCAAACTGGTGATGATTCCACTCGGCACTATTATTAATGCCATCGAGCAAAGCAGGATTCGCGCCAAGCAGAACCGAACCTGTCAAAATTTTAATTTTTGACGAACTTGATTTGAGTGAGGCAACACTGTGGATTAGTTCGTTAGAGCATCGAGTGAGTAATTAGCCTCAATGGCACCCTTTGTCCGTCGTCCACGCACACCACCGCAATTATTGTAATTACAAGTGCATGAGCCAGTCTGCCGCGCCACTTTGCACATCGTCTGCAAGGTCCGTGTAGGCTTTGTTGTCTTCCTTGTGATTGCGCTTTTCGATTAACGCTTTGCAATTAAGCCTCGGCCCGACAGACTAGTTGCGGTTACTTGCGTGTTACTCTTGGCACCAAATGCTGCAAACAAAGCCGACCACGACTCAATGCAAGTTGCATTGCAACGCATTGGCGCCACCACTGACACCACCCAAAAACGTTTGACATCATCGACATATTCCAATGACAATCGTACCGATGGCAACATGACAGCACGTCAAAACACTATTGCTGAATCTATTTTTATTTTCAGTATCAAACGCCGTAGAATCCAAGAGAATAAAAAACCATCGTAAGATGAGCCAGGCTAGAATCTCAAGCTTGGTCCATTGACCGTCTGACCAAGCTCACTTGTGGCCATTCATAAAAGCGGTTCATTCATGTTGTGCTCGTCACTAATAAATCAATCAGCCTTATTGCACTGACCGGTGGAGGCAGAGAGGGCCACTACCTGAGCAATCATGGGTCAGCCGTGGACGGAGTCATTCTTTGCTCGTGCACCTCTATCGGTGCTGTCTGTTGATGTTTTGCAGCTCGTTATAATTTTGATTAATGGCACTAATGGAGGAGTAGAATATAGTCATCCTTTGCAGTTGCAAGGCGCAGCTCAATAGGCCAATGAGCATAATTATTAGCGGTAATAAAGTGCTACTTGTCATTGGCTGGCTGACGTTGGACTCGACTGGCATCGATTGAGAGCACAAAGCATCGATAGGGGCACGATTGTGTGCACAAACAGACACTAATTTGCTTAATTAGCCAGATTGATTGGAATTGGTGGACGTTGTGACAGGCATGAATGGCGATTGTCCACGGTGGTTAGCTAACAGGCAGTGCTTGTGCCCGTGGATGACACCATAATTACCGGTCTTGTGCTTAGATTGTTGATTATTGCCATTTATATGCAGGCACTATGGCCCATGGCCGGTACAATAGGCCAATCGGTGGCAATCAACACTGGCTCGGCCACTACTCGATTCAATCACCTCGAAGGATGCAAATGCGCTTGGAAAGAGGATGCCCGCCATGATGAGCGACCGATTGAGAAAAGGATGCGTGCACGTCTAATTGCCCCCCGATAAAGTGAGTACTACTCTGGCCTTTCTGCCACTCGCTCGAGATCCGGTTTCATGTCACATTTGCGCGGAAGAACAGTGCCAGGCCAAGACCGCGGTGCAAGCCACCGAGCGAGCGCTCACATCAAACGTCTCCACTGGCAGCACATTAAAATTAACAGCGCACTGGCAATAATAGTTAAATAGTAAATTAGATAAATCATGCCACTCGGCACACTCGGCACACTCACCTCACAGGTACACGGCCTTTATTGCATATTGTCTCTGATTGTCTTCTTGTCAGCTTGCCCATAAAAGATAATATTGATTCTATCATTGATTCATCATAATTTTGCTTAATTTCGATTCCTTCTATTGATTCGAGTCAAAACTTGGTGTGTAATATAATTAAACTTGCCTCAATGGCCTTCGATGTCGATATGGAGGACCGATAGGCTCGCCAGTTTTTTCCTCAATTAATGTGCCTGCTAATGACACTTTAGTACATACTGGCCAGTCCTGTCCACACTCGCAACACACTCCACACTGAATCCACTGTAGAGCAACTCCACCTTAAACGGCTCATTTTATCTCTCGGCGATTTCAATTACCATCTCACGAATTAATCTTTTGTTTAATCTCGGTCGCACCACAAACTTTGACTCACCGAGTAATGGCTTTTGCAAATCACGCCAAAAGTGCTAAATGACATTAGCACTTGCAATTTGCACACAAATAATTAACACAGCATTGCCGCCACTGATGACAGTGCCTTCTATTATGCAAATCTAATGATGGCGCTGATGATTGTGTCCACTGTTGACAATGCACTCGCACAAACAGTGTTAATGACACACTGGCTCCATGGCTGAGATGACGGCACCGTGCCATCTAGCCATTGCCACTAATTGCTAGAGTGCCGCTTTGATATAGATCCTTGCAGGAGTCATTAGACATTGTGAATTATTAATGCTTGGTAAGGGCCATCGTGGCACAGTGCGGACAGGCCAATCAATCCCTTGATCGGAAGGCAAACAGAAACGATCATTCGAACCAACTTGACAGGAAGCAATGGACATCGCCTAATAGAAGCAATTAGTGCTCGGTGGATGATTAATACATTGCGGTGTGCTCTGTCATTGGTCGGTGAGAACTTTCCTGTGGCCTTTCACAGAATCGAATGACACAACCGCAATAAATTAATGGCCAATTGTTAATGAACACTACTTCTGTTTGGCTTATTAGTTGATTGTTTTATTAGCTCCATTTGACATAACAATCGCACTGACAATTGTGATTGCTAATAAGACCGAGTGGTTCTTTTTATTGGCTCTGATCGCAGTCGAACGGCAACACAAACATTCATAATGACATTAGTGCCACACTAATGAAGCGCAATGTGACTTATTGCAAGGCAAGGAAAATAAATGATGCATACTTCCAATTATAACTTGGAAATTAGTTCGGTCGTCGAGGATATGACCACAACCAGACAGTAATTGACTCGGACACACGAGCATAATTGGACTTGTCTTGCCTGTACTGCCATTGCCTGTCCGCTGCATTTGTTTGTTTACGGTGCTGGCCATTGCTTAATTGATGTCACTAGTTTGCCAATGTCTCAATATCTATGCGCTCTTTTGTTAACGCCTTAGAGTGGGCTAAATGAGAGCGTTCGTTGGGCGATATGTAAAGTATGGACATCAAGTGACAGTGACCATTGCTCCTTTGATAACTAAGTGTTTTTGCCTCTAACGGTCTCATTTGTACGACGTCTTTGTAGGCACTCCTATGAATTACACCGTTGTATCGAGCTGACCAGGTAGCTAAACAACCTGTAAAGTTTAAAATGTACGATTTGCTTCGATCGGTGAGGAAATCGCCCGAGCGAGGACTTGTTTGTACCGAACGAGACTGAACGCAATTCCTTCGCAAAGAAAACATTTTGACATATGTCCACTTGTCTTGTCTGCCCTCAACCTGACACATCATTAGTCTTTCTAATTAATTAACCTTTTCGAGAAAGGATCAAGACAAATTGAGTTGCCCTGCAAATAGACAAATGTCAGTTGTCAGTGAATAGTTGTTGGTCAGTGATGTGCATGCCGAGTAATAAATTGAGTTACGTCAGGCCATTGTCTGGCCAGAATGGCACCGTGTAGGTGGAGTAGGTGGCTTAGGGTCTAGCTACTCGGACAAGACCTAGTGATTAGACACTTTGCTGGTCGTGTCGCGGCATGAGAGCTCGATTATGCCAATCTGGTTTGAGCGAGCAGTGAACTGCACTGAGACTGCAATTATCGGTGTCATTAATATGACTGACACTGACTGTGAGTTGAGTAGTGCACTATAAAGCTGCAGCCATGCCACTAGCCATGACGAGAGCGCTTTTTATCTTTCTAATTATAATAATGATAATGACCAGATTATGCTGCAACTGAGTCTTCTCCACTCTACCTGTGCGCCTTGCAACCTGTGGCAGGCAGCAGAGCGAGTCAGTGGACTGTTGCCACTCACTCAGTCATCCATTGCGAGTCACTCCAGTGCGGTATCCATTTGTTTTGGCCACTTTGCAATATTTCCATCTTGCATTTATTTTCTCAAAGTTCATTTCATTCATTGCCTCTCATTGCCTCTCAGTGCCATGTTGGGCATGCATGCATAACCAGACGGTAGTTTCATTGGTAATTATTATAATTATAGACAAACAGGTTTCTCTCACTGGCAAGTCCAAGTTGGCAAGTGACTCACAACAGTGCACGCTCAGGCATCGGACCACTTGGGAGCGAGTAGTGAAGGCGAGACAAGTCGAATATCTCAACTCGAGTCGGGTTGCACAAGCGGCACAAGTGGAACGGTCGAACGCTTGATTGCGATCACTGGCAAGTGGTCCCACTCTGGCAGGATCAATGTTGCTTAATTACAGTTTGCAGCAGCACTCGAACCTCCCAAAAGTGTCTAATCATCTTAGCTCATGGTCAATTAGAACCTCCTCTCGAGTGCTTCACAGGCATTTAATCAGCAAACACCTACATAACGCTCCACCTGCTTAATTTGTCCATTACTGCTGCCTCCTAATAGCGACCAATAATGACCAGAAGAGGCACACTCGTAATGAGTCTTAAATTACACTTTAAATTCTCTTAATTTCTGTCCAAAATTAAGCGAAATATTGTGCGCCAACGATCGTCCCAACAATGGGCTAATAATAGACACAAGCCGACACGATTGGCCGTGCATGCACTTTCCGATACTTCTTTCCATACGTTTCGATGCGTTCGCTAATTTTATCAAATCGTAATGACGAGCATGATGAGAGCGGTAATAGCGCCCGGTAATGCTGGTAATGGCCGGTCGCCTATGGAGGAGCTTCTCTCTCCTTTGTAGCCATGCCGTGCTGTTTTGTTGCATTGTAGCATTGTTTTATTGCTCGCACTGGTGGTAGTTCACATGGTCACAATGCAAACACCACCAGAACAGGTCAGAATCGAGTGAAATTTAAAGTTTGCATGTTTTCTCGTTCATTATTTCCGAACAGCCAATAATAGAGCTCATGATGAGTGCGAGCAAAGAAGCAACACAAAGAAGAACTCAGTTCTGCCTCAACCAGGCGTAATTATATTCTATTATTGGGCCAATTGCACAAATGGCAATTGGCAATATTAAAATTATAAACTCACTTGATCGTTGCCCTCTAGCCACTCGAACCAGTCGAGTTCATTGAGGACAAAGTTGTCCATTTTGTCTTATCGCTTGTCTTGTTAGGGCAGGAGTGATCGAAGCTCGGTGAGTAATTGGACTGAATTAAGCTCATTCATAAGTCGTGGTGCAGCACTAATTGCCACCGTGTGATTGATCTCGCTCGATTGGACGCGTAGTACTCGAAGTGAGTCACTCTGCGAACACATTCATAATTGCCCTGTCTGTCGGCTGGCGCCAAGTCTGTCTTCACTTTGGTCCGGTCAGAGTTCACACAATTCTGGCCAATTACTGTTCAATTGACATCTTCTATTTGCTTTGTTTGCTTGGTTTGCCTCTTCGCACTGGTCTTGGTCCACTCACACTCACACGAGCATTGTTTTACTGACTTTCTAATTATAAGCATGAGAGGAGACATCTGAGCCTGTAATAAGCATGCCATCGAGCAATAAACATTATGATATGCATCATCTCGGCTCAGTCAGATCGAAATGTTACAAATCAAAATGCAATTCTCCAATTGCTGGACCATGTCATTACTGGTGGCCAGTGACAGGCGACACAGCACTGACGAACGCATTAATATAGAGTGAAAATTATATCAAACTATTATGGACAACTTTAATCGAACCAAACTGATCTTCAGGTAGACAGACAGCCAATGGGCAATCGGAGGTCTATTGTGCACTGACAAACAGAGTGCCTTAATCAATTTGAATGAACCACCAAATTAAGTGTGTTTTGTTTATACCTTTCATTACGGAGCTCAATGCTTTGTGTGGAGCGAATGGTCGACTCGATGGTCAGTGTAAGTCAATTCATGACTGACGAATCCGTGATCTCGTACACCCTCACACTGAGGGTTATTGTGAGCAACGCCAAATGGTACAGCACAGACATGGAGGCTCTTTTGTGGTAATTACGGCCACGGCTGCAGCCACTGGCCGCTCACAATGCGACACATGCAAATCGATGCCGAGTGCTCTCACTGGACCCACGAGGTCAGTTCGATGTGAACCAATCGACAAAGGTGTGCTTTGTCTTGCATGTCTCGCTGCTCAATCTCACCAAATCAAATTCGCAATTCTTAATCAACCTTCTGTGTTATTAGCCTTAATGGACGGATTCGCATTACAAGTCAGGTCTAGACCAGCCACAACCTGCAATTAGTGCCTTTCCACTGAGCCAATGACCATACGGCACTAGTAGAGAATTGCTCACAGTCAATGTTCCTGTTCAACATTGCTCCAAATGGTCTTGCTCGTGTCATCGCAGTATGTCCTTCTTTTGAACCATGTTCATTGCCCATTGCAAATTTCGAGAGGGAACAAATTTTAATTTAATTTGCAATCTTCATTTTGGCAGGAATGTTCAATGAATACTTGGCCTGGTGCTTTGTTCGAGCCGGGTCTTGCCTTCCAATGGAGAAACAAATTTAAACAAATACTCGCTTGCATGTGCAATGCATCCGAGACTCTAATAATAATAACGACAATAAATAATCTTTAATATTATTGAAATTAGCTGCCTTATTAGTGGTAGGCAAGGAAATGCTTTTGTGCCATAATTGAAGGCACAGTGAGCATTTGCATTTGCTCTAAATTGTTAATAATCGTTTAAATAGCGAAATTAAATTCTTTATTACATTCTTCGTAGCCTTTATTAGTACTCTTTCCTGGCACTGCCATTCGTTGCCAATACTTCAACCCAAATGCTATTATCGGCATTTTTAATAACATTTTAATGTTATTTTAATTTTGAAATTGATTTGAACCATTCTTGGCTCATTCTAATGGAAATGTTGCTTACTCCATTCACTACATTTACTCCACTCCACTCGGTCCATTCAGACCAACTATTTGCATTTGATCCTATTAATTAAATTACACACTCTCCACTGCTCCCCACTAGACTCACGCCATTCCGACACTGACGAGTTGTCTTTACTAATTACTGGCTCGCTCATCGAGAAATCACTGCCCAGTGAAAGTCACACAGAGTGTTGTACGAAATTGACATATCCCATTGCATTCGTTTCAATGTACTGCACTTTCAGTAAAACTTCTATTTTGTTGCTGAGTTTATGCTCCTCATGGCGCCATCTGTGTGCAACCGTGAAGACTTCAAATAAAAGGAGACATCAATGCAAACAACTGAATTGTCTGTCCGTTTTGGCAGATGGTAATTAAGTGCGAGTAAGACAAATTGAGATCAACTCATTAGAGGCCAAAGTAGGTCAGTAGGCGTAGTGACAGGTGAGCCTATGCGAGGGTCTAAGCGCGCTTTTGCTTTCAGTCATGATTTACCGTTGCGCAGCAGACGTACGTGCCCAACGCGCTCGGTGTGGAGTAATGAATTTATATGGCCAATTTGCAAATTGCAATTCGCAAATTAACAAACAGCCTCACCACTCACCGACCAATGATTGCCAAGTAATTTCCCTGAATGGACTTGGCCAAATGAGCGATGCTTTTGACAAATTGCACTCGTGGTCGCTATGTGTGGCAATGAAAGCACGTGCTGGCGTGCACTGTGTTCCCATTCACCGGCTCGAGCCATACCGTTGGCATTCATTAACCTAGTTCGGTGGCAATTAAGTGCAATCCGGCCAGGCACCACTCATCAGTTGTTTCCGTTTGGTGCAAATGTACGACCGATTGCTAGTTGCATTGGAGTAGACGACGGACGGCACTCTGGCAGGACTGACCTGTGCCTGTTTGTTGGAATTTGAATTTAAAATTCTCTAATATTCGATTGGCCGAAGAATGGACCAAAATTGCTTAGTTAGTTTGAATTGGAAATTGC
Organism: Rhizoglyphus robini; assembly: GCA_023373905.1. NCBI lineage: Eukaryota > Metazoa > Arthropoda > Arachnida > Sarcoptiformes > Acaridae > Rhizoglyphus > Rhizoglyphus robini. Next base: position 2,092,619 of record JAKIJQ010000007.1, on the reverse strand, counting down.
AAATGGCCACCGAGCGAATTATAATTGTAAATAATGAAAAGCTGTCATGTAAAGTTTCTGCTTTGTGTTTTGGATGTTAAATTTAATTTAAATTTAATAAAATTGCATATAAGAAAATTAATTTAATTTTGTGCCTCGGCCGAGTGGAGAGGGAAGCGATGTTTGGACAAGCAATTTAATTGTGCTCTTGTCCAGATGTCCACCACTCGGACTGTCAGACAGGCTTTTTCCTTTGCCTTCATTTACAAACATGCATTCCGACTAACTAAAGCTAAGGCCCGAGTGGACTTAAATTTAAATTTTATCGATTTCAGGCCATCTCCTTCGGCCTGGCTTTCCCCTGGTTGCGTTCATTTCTTTTCTCTTGCTGCCCGCTTTTGGGTGAATTTGAATTTAAATTTAAATGAAGATTTATATAGCCATTGGACATGGCACTCACTCATTGCTCCAATTGGTGCGTCGATTCATTATTTACTTAGACCTCCTTCGCCTAATTCCTCATGACCAGCATCTTCTTCCCTTCTGCCTCCGCTCCACTTGGCTATTAATCAGCTGAATCGGACTTTGCTTGCCAACCATAATCAAATTAGGCTTGTTTATTAGATGAAAATTGTAATTTCTGTTTTGCTCGGCTGCAAATTAGAATCTTTTCCACTGGCCAATAATAATCGATGCCTGACACTCTCGTGCTCGGTGGTGAGACTCAGTTGGTCCGACCATTCAAACAAATGCCAGATCGATCGATCGAATCTCACTTTGTTGGTCTAATTATCTGTCCATTCGATGCTGCTTTACATACAGTCTATGTCATACACCCCAGCACAGGGCGCAATTAAATGCAGATGCTTTCTCCGAGGACTGTGTTGCCATTCCACGCTACCCAATGTGACTTGTGGCACTGCCCAGTAATGGCAATTGCGCTTTGCTCCAATGTGGACCATCACGAGATGTCAAATAGATTCCATTGGCCAAGTCCATTTGCCGCTCGTTCTAATTGACGCAAGTAAACCTAATTTTAATGCGCACTCTGGTGTGTTGTATGATTTGGTGCAATTTGTCTTGTCTCCTGATTGTGGTGCAGCATTGGCCATTTCGGCGGGAACACGCACTAATGTATTTACATGTTACTCCTGGCAATGATTAATAATTTGCTTACAAACAAACAAATGTCCGCAGTGGGCAGTTGGCAGTTGGGCAAGCGTGTGCACTATCAAGCCACAATTACCCTCGCTCGATGGAATTATTAAGTCATTTAGGCAAATATATTGCTTATTAAGATAATTGACTCACTGACTGAGCGCATAATGAAAGCTCGAGGTGAACTATTAGTTGCGTTTGTCCTCTGAAACCGTTATTTATGGCTGCCTTATTAGTTATTAGTGCACTTTGCATTGGCAATTACGACCGATTGTGGGAGACAATGGGCTCGAACCAAATGCTCACGCATTAGCCATACTATCTCAGGTCACCTTAGATGGACAACCATCAAGATGACCCACAGGCAGATGTTTGTCGGATCACTACTTGGAACACTTTTAATTTGTCCCACATGCGATCACATGCAAGTTGGGCCATTCCGATCGGCACCGAGCATATTCATTGTATTTATTGTAATTTATGAAAGGAATTAAATCTCTCGCTCGGCCGTTGGTCTGTGTGATTGTGAATTGTGAATTATATATTTATTGTTTTCCTAATGGAACGCGGACCATCTTTGGCAGTAATGCATGGCCATTCTTATTTGCAATAAATCAAAGCCATTCTCATTGGTTTCATCGGTCCTGTTGTGCGTCGGCCCAAACGAAGCTAACTAACCACTGTCGCTATGTGCGGCCAAGTAATCAAGTTATTTTTAATAAGAAAATAAGTCTAAAATAATCAAAGCGAGAGCACCGCCTCTTGTGGATGTTCTTTGGCCGATCGACGCAACATGATTGGATGGCGGGCAAAGAGAAAATGTAGATGAAGACGCCTAATTAATGGCGCAGGAGAGAATGGAACACTCCGACTGAGCAGCCGAAAGGAGAAAGTGCACCGAAGACGAGTCAGCCAGAGCAAGTCAGCACTGCAAGCGCAAATTAAAATGCGCAAATAAAGTTTGAATAATGGAACACAGCCATACGAGGCATTAGACAAAGAGGAAAGAGTCCGCTAGAGGGAACGATGGTGTGACTACGCGCGAGACTAGCTCAGTGCTGCCACTGTTGTGTTCCAAAATCGATTGATTGAATGGAAAATGAAGAAAAATTCGACTAATAAATAAATGCAAAAGGGTGCAGAAGATGGGACCAGGACGGGCCAACTCAAATGACGATGCACACGGCCAGACGTGAAATGCCTGCTGACTTCATGCACTCTCGCTCTGCTGCTGCATAATGAAATTAATGTCTTGAATATGGCGCCATTAATTTCTTATAAAACTGCATTCTTAGCTTCTCATATCGACAGTGTGAGCAGTCATTCGGGCTATATAGTCACAGGAGCACGGCAGTGAGGCAAGGCAAAGGGTTCTCCATTCTGTAGTGTCCTCCTCGGCCACACGCGCCTCTCTGCTGCCACATTAGCTGTGCCCCTTTCTGGTACCAAATTAAGACCATCATAGGCTAAGATCTAATAACTTGGGCGGGTAAATTACTTCTAATATTGCTTCTAATTTGAGACTCTCTCTAATGCGCCTCAGTCGAAACACGAAATGGCTCAAGCGATGGTGATGGGCTTGTGCTTAATTGAAAATATTGCACATCGCATGAAGTGCTCGGTGGGTACTCCTTCTGATGAACACTTTAATAATTGATCGAATTGTGACTTCTTTGCTGGCGAATTAATTGTCAGACTTGACTCGACGGCATTTTATTGGTGTCAGTGAGTAAAGGTGTATTGATGAAAATGGCTCACTCAGTACCTCTCGCTCGGTAGGCATAGTCGTGATTTGACACGTTCGAAAGTAGAAATGTTCAGTTATGATAACCTTCACACAGACGGTACTTGAACAAAGTCACCAAGAGTAACCGTCTGACTCGACTCCACTCCAGTTGACTTGTTGTTCGTACAAACGAGTGTCTCAGATGGAGTGGTGATTGATATTACCGAGTGCACTGTGGATGTCCTTACTGGATGTGATCAGATGCACTCGGAGGACAGTTGTCTGCCACCAGAGAGTGCCGTTTGCATAGTTTGCATTTGAGCACACTCACCCGAACACTCAGCTCAGATGCCCTTTCTGCCAGGCCATTCGGAACGAGTATATCGAGACCAAAACATAATTGCTACCGAAATAATGGACCGAAATAAGAGAAAGATTTAATCGATTCGACGAGCATTAAATTTTAAAATTACAATAAATTTTAATGCAATCTTGTGTAATTACCTATCTGATTCGGATTGTGATGCTCGCCAATGGAGCCAGCACGGAACAAGTGCACTTTGAAACTGACTCAAGTGCTCACTCAACTGTCTCTTGTTCCATTAACCAGAGAGGCGAACCAAGACCTTGATTTGTCCGCAAAGATTCAATTCCAATCAAAATGCATTCAAGTTGTGAACCAATGGAACAATATTGCGTATGGACGCTTTGTCGAGGGGTCACTGTGCATATTTCGTCACTTTTCACTTGCAAACATTGCCAAAATTTTGACAAGACGAAACATTTATTAAAACTGTCACTGTGGCACTGTTGATTGTTCATTGGCAATTAATTACTCAGGCCATTCACCAAGTAGAAGGTCGCAGAGTCATGTCGACCGACACAGATTGCATTTATTAATTGGTGCGCTTGATTTATTGTAAACTATTCGTTCCAAACAAAGACAAAGGCCATCTGGAAATATTTAACATTTCGATATTTCGATATTTGGACAGAAGAAATTAATGAGTTGCCAGACTGACAAACGAATATGGATCTGGGATAAGGCGTAAGGGATAAAGCATTGGTCAGTGGCAGGATCAATTGAGCAGCAAAATTGTCAATTGTTTGCAATGCCTATCGAGGCCAGACGTCCAGGCAGGAAAGCTAAATAAATTTGCTTATTGCATTAATTCTTGTACTGTGGCCTGTGCATTTGTGAATTAATTGAGGAAAATAATTTCTCAGTACACTGAGTGAGACAATGCAGAGTTGGCATCGTCAATGTTAGTCTGCTGACTAGTACCCGACTGACTATGGCCCTCTCGGTGCTCCTTTGGCTCAATCTTGGCATGTAAGTCGATGATTGATTAGATCAAGCGAGATTACACACAAAACAAGACCGATCGAATGTTCAAGGAGCGAGATAAATGGCATGATAGATTAATCAGCACAAAGTTGACAACAATTACCACTGCAAGAGAGACCGACAACACTGAGGATGACGCCAAGGAGGACTGAACTGAACTGCCAGTGGAGATGAAGTACAGAAATTAGAATTAAGAATTCGAAATTAGTCCGATCGGTGACACTCGAATGCATTGGACGGCTGCTCGGTCGATCGAGTCCGGCACGATGAATGATGATCAATGCTCAAATTTGAATGGCGCCCTTTGTCTTTGCTCATTTTAATTGTTCTGCTCGGGTGGCAACGATTGTCAATTACAGCTCCGCACTCCACCACTCGGTCCGCTCTAGTCGACTACATTCGAGGTACCAATTTGAAGGGACTGATGTTTCTGCTGCAACCGAGGATAGTGCAATCAAGAATGCTGTCTTGCGCCTAGTGCCTACCTAGTGATGCCGAGAGCGAACATGTTTCGACATGGCGGCATCGAATGTACTGCAAATTAGTGCACTACACACCGAGACACTGACAGTGTTTGCGCACCAAAGTGATACAAACGAACCAATTGGCCCACCGATCGGTACAATGGCGCTTGGTAATTGCGCCCGAGTCACACATGCATTCGATTGCTGCCTAATCCGGTCTAATTCGAGAGCAAAGATGATGCATACACTGCATACACTGCCGACTGGCTCGATGTTCGCAATTTGGCCACCGTCTAAATGTCACTGCTGGGAAGTGCAATTCAAATTAAGCAAAACTTGCACGCACATCATCTCTCCCCTCTGCAAATGGCAACATTTCGATGTGACCAATGCAGAGAGGGCGCCCAGCGAGCACCCAAATCGCATAAACGTATTAAAACCGTTTGCTTGTCTCCATGCAAATGCACACCAATTTGCCCTAATGAAGCACCTTAAGCAGTTTGCCATTTGGTTCAACTGAATTTGTGCTCTGGGCCTCTCATTAAAAAATGCCAAACCAAACTTTCGCTATATTCAAATTATTTATTATCTCTGATTATTAGTCCAATTTGTATCGAGTCGAGTCCACACACCCCACTCCATTGGTTAATTCAATATCATCTACAATCGCATGTAAAACGATTCATTTGCTTTATTTTCTTCACGCTAGTTTGGTGAGTCCAACTTTGCACAGTTAAATTCTAATGACTAGACTACAAATAATCATTTGCACAAACGGTCAGATCAATTGTAATAATGTTATCTGTTTGTGTATTTATTACCGAGAACAGCAGAGCGCCAACAATTATCGAACATTGAGAGTACAAACATGTGGACTCAATTGTCAATCGACAAATCACGCTATATTTGAAGTAATTTTTTCAAATTTTTTCACTTTGTCGTTTGTTGGTTGGAAACTAATTTTGCATCTCTAATAATGACAAAGTTTGCATATCAATCCGAATAGTCTAATAAGAGTAAATAATTTATTTTTGATTAGTTTCTTCGAATTTATGCAAATGGCACTGTGGCAGTGGAGGCACTGATGCAGGGTTCGCCGAGTGTTCGCCGAATGTCGTTAGGTAGCATCGACATTTGCATTAGGTCCCGTGAGAGGCTCCATTCTCGGCATCGACATCCCAGTGGTGATGCGTGTAATCAAATGTCTAATTTGGTCTTCACTTAATTGTGACTATTTATCTTGTGATTACGACTGCCGTCAGTGTTGTGGTGTAGATGCAGTAAGTGGCTCAATGTGATTGCATGATCATACTGCATATGCACAATCTCGGCAGGATGGGCCCAATTCTGTAATAAATCTGTGCCTCCTTGGGCTAGTTTGTTAGTGCCACCAAGAGCATTGCCATTCATTCACTTTCGGTTGTGGCAAATTTGTTTATTGGCTAATTTTATTTGCAAACAGTCAAATTTGTAGAGCAGACTAGACTTTCTTCGGGTAAGCTAATTATTAATATTAAGACGTGATTTAATCAAATAACGCTGCAGCGGCCATTCATTCATTCATTCATTCGGAGTGGTAGTCCGAATCAATTTGCTTTAAGACGCACAATTGATTGAGTTCTACTCGGTTCCATTATTTGATTGGCCGACTCACTTGAGTCTGTTGTGTGTTGCGTCTGGTGGCGGTAAATGATAGAGCAATCGAGGCTAAATTCGCATACACCAACATGGACAAACTTGTGGCAAGCCGAGAAATTTAATTAAGCCAATCCAAACCAATCCAGCCGGCCCTCACAAGCGGCCAATCACTTGCTAATAAGTCCTCCTTGTGGTGGCGATTGTCTAACCAAGTTGTGGCGCGTTTGGTTGCGGTGACTCGAATCGGCTTGTTTGGCCAACAATTATAGTCGTTCTGCATTCGTGGCCATCGTCACAGCAGTCACTGTCGAGTCGACATTTGTGCACGTTGACTTATTGTCACTGACGAGCCTTGTGCCACTGACCACTTATTCCACCAGGCAAAGACAATCAAACGCACCCGAAGTGACTCACTTGGTGAGTGAGTGAGTGAGTGCCAGTGCTACAGCGCCAATCGAGATTGACTCGTTCACACGCATCCCGAGTGTGTGCCTAAATAAGTCGAAATTAATAAAAGACCACTTATTAATAATATTAGCATTGCAATTGGCATAGCACTCGGCCATACTTCCATTACTGTACTATTTGCTCCCGGACGCCTTATTAATGAGGCACATTTGCTTGCTCACCCAAATAGTTCAATACAATGCGGTGCCACTTACTGGAATGCTCTCACTTGACCATAATTACGGATACTGTCCATCTCAGGGAAGCATAAGCATAAGTATAAATAAATAAATAAATTTGACAAATCCAATTGCAATCAACGGATTCCGAATGGAGTGGCGACAGCTGACAATTTAAAGCCAACTCGGACCACTCGGAATGCAGATCAATTCAAATCACTTTGCCTCAGTGACACTGCTATTGCTCTATTCTAATTGCATTGTTCCGATCAGATCGAAGCATATCGCACTTGGCAGTTGGTTCAAATTAATATTGACGCTGGCCAACATAGCCAAAGAACTGGCATAATTACACTTTGCATAAAATAGTAATTTGTCACAAGATTAATCGATTCTTTATTGCCTTATCGGTTGTCGTTAGAGCTGCCTCTGTCTGTCCTTCTTATCGGTCTTGGTCTGGATGAAATATTTATTCACTTTGCGTTCGACTCGTGGAGAATTAAAATTTAAAGACGATCCAACCTAATTTGACTTGATGCATTAGCAAGTGTAGTCTCAGTGGTGGCACAATTACTGCTTCTGGCTGCAGTGATGTCTATGGCAGTTGATGCCCAACACGCGTTTATTATTTATTGCCATTACGGGCCTAGTTGGTAACGGGTGATAATAGCGCCTTTGTAATGATGATGAATGGACCAAGTTGGGCTCCAATTTCGCCCTCTCAACAAGCAATCTCTCATCATATCTCAGTGGTTGACTCGCACCAAAGTGTTTGAGTCTTTATTCATATTAAATAATAAGATCTGCCACTGGCACCACTCAGATCCACACGCCAACACACCAGCACAAGCAATAATTGTGGTCATTAAAACGGCATAACTCTATCCGACCAACCCGGCCAACCCCACCAGCCATAATGTTTCAATTGAGCGTTGATGAAGTTGTCCTCTTATGCCTTGCACGCTCCTCCGTCAATTGTCACAACCCACTTAACCCTTATCGCCATTATAACTCTTATTGCCTTCTGTCCCACAATGCCACCATCGGAACTGTGCATAATCTAGTGGTGACAAACTGTTCTATAATTAACATTGCTCAGCAGTGACGCAATTAATGTGAACGGACTGTGTGTGTGCACACGCACTTTATGCCAAACGATGGGGCTAATCATCGATGCGATGACATGAGCATTAGTAATCGGTGGCCTCTGTCATTAGGGTTAGGATTCGGTTGAAAGTTGCAAGTTGCACTTTGAAAGTTAAATTGGCAAAGTTTGCTTCCATTATTGATGTGCCTTGTAGTTAGCTATTAATTTTATTACGTAGACTGGTCCATTGTAGAATAGAATATTATTTCTCTTGTTGGTCTGTTGTGTCGGGTTGTGTTGTGTGTGGCGAGCGAGTCTCATTTATAATAACTAACTAAGAGAGCGAACTAAATGGAAATGGCAGAGCGCAACACAACAAGACCACTCACCAGCATTGTCTCTTGCCGCCACTGCTCCCACTGGCTCACTTTGTGATTATGCAACTGAAATTGTTTGATTTTAGCGAATTTTAAAATTTTAAAATGTACATCAAACAAAGAGTGAGCGAGGGGCGAGTGGCAAAGGGACGTGAGACAGACATTTTTGGACTGTTTGAATCGAAGCGAAGCGCGCAAATGTGCAAATCACCATTGGCTCGGTCCGGATCATGCAGCAGCAGCCAGCTAGCGATCATCTATGCCGCCTGTGCACTCAAACGAATTGGTGGCGAGGGGTACCAGTGGTGGCGGTGCTGGCCGCTCTGTCTCAGCATAGTCCTCAGTCCTCAGTCCTGTGTCCTGAACGGACGCTCAGCCCGTCCGCAGCACCGTTTGCCAGGTCATTGTTTCAGGCTCTCGAGCTCACTCGGCCCGACACCGTTGTCTCCCCCAGCCAGGCAGGGGACACTTTATAATTTTAATCCTCTATAATTTTGAAACTTGTGCTGCTCGCTCTCCCTTCGATTGTTTAATAATTGATGAGAGCCCGAGCGGTCTGCATCGAGCAATGCATACGGCCAGTCGGCACAGTCGCCAGTTGTGAGCCTGAGTGACGCTTACGAGGGACACTTTGGTGATGGTGCGCCCTGTGAAACATGAATGCGCAATTTGAATGATCCAAAGTGAGTAACGCACCAAAACAAAACAGACCCATCGGACAGGCAACGAGATGCAAGTGTAATGACTCGCGAAGATGAAGACAAAATGCGACCAGAAGGAAGGCATTCGGTGCATTAGTCGCAGCCTATTAGGGCAAGAGTGTAATTTTAAAATTTTAAAATTGATTTAAATTACTATTCCAAAATCGAAATTAATGCCCCCAAAGTGTCCAAAGTGCCTGCCGATCTTAATCATCTCCACTAAATGCTGCAATCGGTGGCAAATGGGCATTTGCACCGGGCTGCACTACTGGCTATAGCTGCCAATCCCTAAAAGGCCGTTATTTGGGTCGTGGATGCGACAGTGTAACCGAGCATCGCACAATTATGCCTAATGCCTCATGGACTGCACTAATTTGAGCTTTGCTTGTCTTGCTTTGCTCCCACTTGGCGCGCTCACTTCCATTTTGATCCTTTTGCCGCATCTATTAATTGAGCTGCCTCTTATCGTAGTGCATCGAGCGGCAGGCAGGCCAGCCAGCCACCGTCGATCTATTTGAATATGAAGCAATTTTAATTTATATGTTGGGCCAATGCCATTGGCAGCAGTGTGGCCTATCTGACTGGATCGTTATTATTGGCACTGAATGGTTCAATAGTCATAGACATCGTTTATTATGCTTTTAATCTTCGAATTTATTGACCATTAATTCGCGTCATCAATATTGCATTCATTATAATACATAAGGGTCTTATTAAACAAATTCTGTGTTTTATCACCGAGCCACAAGCAAAGGAGCCTTTTTGCTAGTTTAAAATTGTGCGTCGGGGCCAGGGGAACGGATCGGGCAGTGGCAGTTGAGTAACGAGTCAAAATTAGAGCCAAATGCGGCTCCAAATGATCTCGACTGCTTTTCTAGTTTAAATTGGCGCCCAATGCATTCATTCATTCACTGTTCAAATTGGTAGTGCGCCCATTCCGAGATGATTATCGCTGGGCAAGGCTGCCACTGGATGCAAACTTGCCTGTGTGCATTTAATAAATATCGATCTGCCTTTATACGTTATGGACAGCCATCAAGTTTCATTATAGCTTGCATTTAAATTACAAAATTAGATGCCAACCAGAGTGACCACTGCTCGGTGCTCCTTTGTGTTCGGTTCGGTCGATCGATCTAAGGACAAGTACTCGTCAGACAATTAATCGCAAATTAGTTCATTTGTCAGCTGCCAAGTTGGTTACTCAGTCGTTATTGAGTGTTGTCTTATGCATTAAGGCATCGGCCACTTGCTTAGTAGTTCAATTGGGGTTTCCACTAACACTTAGCTCACTGGTCAAATCACCTTGGTTTGCATGTTTGCCATCATTCCCTGGAGATGTGCTGACCAATGCATTTAGTGCAAATCGACCGGCACACGGCATTCAGACTGTTTGTTTGGCAAATCGGGCTTCTTCGTTCTTCATATGAGACAGCTAATTATAATCACTTAGCGAATTGACTTTTATTAACTTTCTCTGAATAGACTTAGGATTCTTTGTGTGTGTTTCAAGGTTAGTCATTGTACTCGAATAGACATTCAATAAGATTCTCAGTTCATCATTACTTTCTCAATAAATAAACCATCATTTAGCTAGTAAACTTTTGTCAACATGGTTTTAATGGTTATGATTTGGTCTAACCACTCTCAGAAACCTTTTGTTTTAAACGAAACTTCAAGTCAAGTTTCTCAACCATCTTATATGATGAAACCCAACATCCCGACCTGGATTTCCCGTCGATTACCGATAATGCTGTTCACACATGATGCGTCAACATGTTTTGTAATTTCGAAGATCACTTCAACTAGTGAAAGTGTCTTCTGACGACTTTTCTGAAGTCACATGTTAGTGTAATCAGCAAATTATCGCTAACGCAACTACGTAGTACCACTTTCAACCTGAAAGCTAGAAGCTATCTTTTAATTGTGCGAATGCAATAAGTTCAGATAAAACACGGCCATTAAGTAACCATTGTCACTGTGTTTGTTTGTGAAAAGTGATCCGACCGAGTGCGACTTGCCACTGCTGCACTCAGTTGTATTGAACAATTTTAATTGTTGTCATTGAGCACGTTTCTCTTCCCGTTCCTCTGTCAGCGATTGTCAATCAATCGACATTGGATGTTTTGTGTTTAGTTGAAATATTTTCCTTTAAATTGGTCATCGTTTTAGTTTGTCATTAGCAGAAATAGTCAGTCAGTGAGCAGCCACAATGCACTAATGTTGGCGAGCAGATTGAAATTTATCAGTCACGTGTCTCAATGTCATAAATTGCAGTGCACTAGGCAAGTCCTGTTTTAAATAGTTTAATTTACTACCGAGTGGAGCACTTTAATCATTCAATGTTTACACCTCGAAGTGGCTTCCAGACATCGTTAGATGTGCCCAGTGGCACAGCAATGACCTAATCGATAAAAGCCATTGGCTCTCTCTCTCTCTCTACAATGTGACACGAGGACATGTTCGCGTTGGACATGTTCATTGCATCACTGCACAACTCTCGACGGTCGCAGCCAAATTGAAATATGCCATACTTAATTTATTTATAATCACAAGTATTTCCCCAAAACATGATTTTTACATTTTAAAACGAGCCAAACTGTGCTCCTAAGTCATAACTCATAGACAGCTGACAATGTATTTTGTGAGTCGCAACATTGGACAATCATAATTAATATTGATCTTTGTTAAATGACGATTGAATTGCAATCGCGCAGCTTAGATTACCGCCTCGATGTGGTCAGCAAGGACAGTGGCCTAGTTGGCATTACCAGTGTGACATTTACTGCCAGTTATGGACGTCATTAAAGCATCGAAATAATAAGGAACAAGCCACAAACAAATTGAGACTATTAGCTAGACTGGCTGGAGTTGTTAATAGATTTGCAGTGGGTAATTTAATAACACTAATCATTGGCACGGTCCATTTCGATGTCATAATTATGTGCCATTCGGTGATTATTGATATAAATATGCTCGGACGGCACTGTGTCCCTGCAGTGTTGCTATCGCATCGCCACAAACCATCCATTGACTGACTGCTCCGCGCCGAATGGTCCACATTGACCACATAATTACTAGCTGTTTGATTTGATTTGATAATGTTAATAAATCTAGCTAGAACATTTATCAAACACTGCTTTCCATTACCGAGCTTATTGTTATTAATCGATCCTTCATGGTCGTTCATCTACTCAATGATCTCATCTAAACCAGCTAGATATACGCTTTTAATTAACTCTCACTTAGCCACAGTTTCACTAGCGTAAATGTTTGACATTTAGGGTTAAAGTTTTTGCTGTTCTCACATGCAAATGGCAAAGTTCTCTCGGTAATAATGAAGAATTTCGTTTGTAAATAGACGATTGTCTGATCAAATTGTGGCTTGTGTTGCACAATGCGGCTATTCAACAGAAGCATAATCTATCGAGTCAGCGCAAGTTCGCCCCAGTTGCGAGAGCATCGAGTGCTGAAATCGTTATTTCAATTGATGAATGAGCCAGTGAACGGGTAACCTTGTAAAGTCAAGTAATGTTCCCAGCCGAAGCACGCGTCTGCAATTTGGACGTGCACGGAGGGCAATCGACCAAGTGACTGGCAATTTGTCGAGTCGAATAGTGTGCACGGAAGGGCACACTCACAAGCAAACAAAGCTATTCGACAAGTGATGATCATGGTGTTAACCCATTAAGTGACAAATTTGCCCTTTGATCCATCTGATTGCATTATCCAATCGGGTATGATCACTGATCACACTGTTCTTCTTTATTCGACAAAGTGCGATCCAACAAAAAGGACAAAGTGCACAATTGCAATGTTCCTCTGCAGTGACACCCTGGCAACAGTAATGACAGCTGCACTTGAGAATGGCTAGCGGTCACTTGCTGGTCAGTTCATTTATTGTTTGCCTCTCCATTTTGTTGCGTTCGTGTGTTACACTTTGGATGTTTAATTTCCCGTGAGAGATTTTAGCAAAACAAAACTAGACAAGCAAAACAGCGCGATGAGGCAAACTAAAATGCAAATGCAAATGGATGACCATTGGCTTGTGGTTGGCCCTCTCGGCACTGTCCGGACGGTGTCCACTTGGCGCCACTTGTGCACTGTCAATTTAATTCATTTGGCGCATTATCTTTATTTATGCACTTAGTGTGACATGTTCTCTTCCAAGTGCGATTAATAATTCTGCTCGAGATTGTAATTTACACTGCACTGACACACGGGCTGACTGACTGGCCAAATTAGAATTCGTTAACGAGCACCGAAGACAAAACGGTCCGCAGTGAAGGCGACACCGACACTCAAGGCGAAATCGGTCTATCACAATGTTACATTACATTAGTGGATGTTAATTTACTGCCGATAAGCGATTGTTACGTCCAACATGGCAATTGTGTCGCCATTTGTTTGCGTCCCCACTGCTTTGTCCACTGCTTAGTTACAACTTTGCCAGTCTTATTAAAATCGAACTGTGATTAAAACTATTAAGTGCCGCTGTGTATTGGCTAATTTATGGAAATATTGCTGTACAAATGGACAGAACAAAGTGACACACCATCCGCCTTGTGACCATTAAGTGGACAATCATTCTTAGCTTAAGGTTGCAAACGCATCCAGAATAATTAAACAATATCGAGGCCACCGTTTGGTCACTCGATTTGGCCTTAGTGTGCACTTGTCGGTTGGTGTGCAATTAATCAGCTGTGAGACAGCGAGCACATCGAACTTAGTGGACGATGATGGGGGACATTTTGCTCAACATTGCAGCACCTGTGCGTGCAGTGGTGCACCCAAGGAAGCAAGGGCCAAGTCGGAAAGGTTGCAAATTGGACTCATTAATTTGAATGCTCTCGATCGCCTTTCGGGCCGTGTCTGGCCTGTGTCTTATCGGACTGGTCGTATGCACATCTCGTTTGATTCATTACCACCGCGCGCCAGTCAAGCTCGCACTGGCTTGGATGCACTTTAATATTTTGATTACGACACACAACTGTCAGTGCAACAGCAAATCAGACACGATTGGCAGAGTAATCGCAACTACATAATTTGTTCATTTATTTCTGCCTCCATTCCGGTGTGTCTTGCTCCTCGTGATAAATGTTAGTGTTTATAAATTTTTAAATCGCTCTCTATTCGGCGTTGGGCTCGTCATTGGCATACATGCATGCATTGCTGGCGCACACACCGAGTCGGGCTAACTTTGTATTGTCTTAGCCGATACACTAGCTGGCTAGGCGTCTCACTCACTGGCTTTAATAATTTATTCCAATTGTCCGAATCGAGTGGCTCAGTGCGCTAGAGTTGAGTTGACTTGCATGTTGCTGCTCGGGCTCCACTTATACAATGTACAATGTGAACATCGTCCACGGACTGGCACAATGCCACCCGGATGGAATGCTCTTGGTTTTAATTTATTTTAAATTTAAAGTCTAATCTAGCGAGTTATAGTGCAGCAATGCATCGAGTGAGCCACTTTGCTGCAGACTTGGCCGAATTGATTAATTTAAATGAAGCTTGCAGAAGAAGCCAGTGGCTGAGCCAGAGAGCGAACCAGACGGAGAGGAATGAGTGAGCAATGAGTGGCTTGCGCGTGTCATTTCAATTCTTAATCAAAATGCTTCATTGAACATTTGGCCAGAGAGGCAAAGACAGAAAGAGAAAGCCACCGACCGACAGACAGAAAGTGCACCAAATTGTTGGCATTTTTAAATTTGAAATTTTTATTAAACGCGCAAGTGTATGGCAGTGTGTGGAGCTGTATGGAGTTGTATGGCGAATTGCATTATTATTACGATCATTGGCGTTATTGTTCGAATTTAGGTTTGATATGTCAAAACTTTCAAATTAGCCAGCAGACGAGCCGGCAACGAGTGAAGCAAGATTAAATTAGTGCTGCACGTTCTGTTAGCTGCCGCCGAGACTGCTGCCACTGTCTGCCTGCTTGCTTTCCAGCGCAATTGAATAATGTGCTGTCATTTAAAACTGTACAAGACGGAAATGCAAAAACATTTCGCTCACTCGCCTTCTTAGTACGATTCTACTGAGCCGAGCCACCGAATAATAAAACAAAATAAATAAATTTAGTTAGTTAGCCGTTCGTCTCGGTCTCCTTGTCTCGCACCCTCGCATCCTCTCACCCTCTCTCACTCTCGCCTCCCTCTTGCAAGCAGACATGTTTGCTTTATTTATTTAAATTTGGTAATAGAATCAAGCAAATTAAATATTTTCGACATGCAAATCACGAAAGTGCATACAGACAAGATAGCGAATTAGGCAATGGCAGCAGTCGTGCCCGGTCCGCTATTTGTCGGTCGTGTTGAGCACTTGGCATAATTTGTCCAAATATAATTCATTCAATTCAATTCAATTCATGCACTGCCAGCACAATGGCACATTTGTCTTGCGTGTCCCAGCCTAATGAGCGTTCAAATTAGCGGCTAAATGACAAATGCATTCGTCGACAGCTCAATTACTGCTCTTTAAGGCAGACACAATGCAAATTACCCCATTTGCAATCATGCTTGCTCTCGCAAGACATTACCGACATTTAAGACGACAAGGGTTGTCCGCAAAGTGGCGCTTAAGCGAAGAATCAAGACATTTCCTCTGTGCATTTTCCACAAACGCACAAACAAATTTGGGTAGTGCCGAGATATTATTTGTGTCACTATGAACAAACAATGACAATAGGGAGTGACTGTCTTAATCGAGTCTAATTAGTGCAATCTGGCTATTGTGGTCACGTTTGTGGTGAACGCCTCGGTCCACAACTGCAGTGGTCAAATCAGTGAAACAAAATGATTCGCCGAGGTCGGAGTGATCGAGGCCGAAAGTTGCACCACAAAGTTGAACCAAATGGGACGTTTTGTGCTCTTGGTAGTTGTCATCGGCAGCAAAGCACCGTCATTATCAAGTTGCCTGTTCCTAATGCAAATGTGTCGTTGATGGTAGCTAGCAGAGTGCATGGCGACACTGTGCGCTGTCACTCTACCACTCTGCGACTATGGCACTATTAGCTGCAAATTATCGGTCCAAATTTATGCATGCAAACAATGGAACCAAATGAACAAGCAGCAGAGTGGCACATCTATTTGTGCTGTCTGCCAAGGCGATAATGACGGCAAGTGATATCTATTATAGATTGATCAGCGCACAAATGAACAAGCAACACAAATGAATGCACAGAGGAATCAACAAAACGACTATATATTGAGGGTGCAAACAAAAACATAGAAACTGTATCAAAGGGGGCAAGCACATTAATTTGGTTCCCCTCTGTGGCTCAGCATCATTGCATTGCACTGCACCGCACTCGTCAGCACTGCAGCAGTTATTACCTCGATTCGGTCGGCTCATCGCCAGTGCGGACGTATTATTTTAATTTTATTCGCCTCGTTCTGTTCACTGTTTGATTTCTATTAAAATAAATGAGTTACAATGCATGCGTGCTCGTGAGTCAGTTGGATGTTGGTTGCTGACTGTCTGCCATCAGTGACACCAGCACCACTACCAGGATCGCCATTAAAATTAGTCCTATTTCGATATTAAAATTCTGACAATTTTTGACAAACAAACCAATATAGCAGTGCCGAACGCATCGTCTGTTTGTGCGAGTTTGCATTTTACCCACATGCCCAACTTTGCCCAGTTTTGTAGCTTTCTTAATCATATTTCTTGTGCCATGCAGCCATTGTTCGCTTGCTCTCTGTCTCTCTATCTCGCGGCCACTGTGGCTTCCCCCAGCCTGCAGTCCCCACAGCATTAATGTATTGTCAAAATAAATAAATAAATAAATGTAATTTCACTGTTTTGCATGTCTTGTTATCTCCGTCGACAGAGAACAAGCACAAGTAGAATCGAGCAAGACAATGCATTTGCAGTGTTTGCTTTCTCGTTGGGTCTGTCGGTCTGTCTTGCATTATAATTAATTGCACATTTGTCAGCATGCAGATTACGGTGGCAGAGTGCATTCGGTCGATGCGGAGTGCCATTTGGCCAGTCGTCATTCAGTGCACCTATAAGTGCAGTCGGGCTTGTGCAGTGCAAGTGTTAATTCGAATTAGCATGATGCTGCCAATTAAGTGTCCGATGACGCCCAGTTGGCTGTCTGTAGCAAGTAATTACACAGCATGTAATGAGCAAGTCCACTAGTCCAACGCACTCACTCCTTTGCCGCCTATAGAGTGCAGTCATTATGCTATATATTCTCAGTTCATGCATTCGTGTCTTCATTGCGTAATTGAGCAAGGCGTGTTTCCTCTCATTGCCCTCGCTTAATGACGCCCGTAGCCAAACCCAATTAAACCCTCTCTGCACCATTCAGAGGCAGCACTTTACATTGTTAGTCTTTCTTCACAATGCATCGCTGGCCTTTTAGGCACGCACAGTCAGAGTCATCTCTCAAAAGTACATTTCGAGGCTGAATGAACTGTACCGAAGAGTTTTATGACTAGTAAGTTAATTCATTATAATTGATCATATGTTAAACAAATCAACACTCTCTAACACACTCTCCAACACATCAATGAATTAAACCTATTGGTGTGGTTGTACGAACATTAATATGATAGGGAAAATGTAATTAGATTGGCAATTCGTAACAAAAACAGCAACAAAGCTCTTTCCAAGCAGCGCGGAACAGAAAGAGTAAACACGCTAAAAATACTCAATATGTCCTCACCTGACCATCTGTTGGTATAGACGAACAATGTCGTAAATTATTGTTATTGTTAATTATTTAATTTAACGGAATCTTCTATTATTGGCTATATGGACTGGAAAGTTTGAGACTTACAAAGCACGACACTTATAGCTACACCTTTGTGCTAGTACACTGTTGTCCCTGAGTGAAGTGGCATTGCAATGAACTCAAATGGCAATTGAATACAAATTAAAATTTTAAATTTCTCCCATTATGTTGGTAATGGGCGAGTTGTTTGGTCTAAAATAATAGTAATTTATCGAGGAATTATCGAGTGAAATTCAATTAAAATACTTTTGCTGGTGCACTTGTGGAAATATGCCATTTCGGTGGCAAACACCACCCAACTGCCATTTGCCTCTGTCTTTTCGGTGAGCACTGCTTTAATGTTGTTTGGACATTAAAATTTTGTCACTCTTTCGTGTGGCACTTCGGTGCACTGGTTGTCCATTAAAGACTCGTTTCAATGAGACATTTAATCGCATTGAATTTGTGCCAATATCGTTTAATTTAGTACATTTAACAATGGTGATCGCTGCTTGTAAGTCGTCATACAACTCCAACAGAGAAAATATTGAATTAAAAGTGCATTACACGAACGCTTAATTTGCCTCCAATTCGACTCGTCTTTGCCTTATGCTGGTCGCCATCTTTGTTGTGCCACTCAGCAGCATTAACTGCTTGACGAGACTGATAATTGCCAAAATATAGCCAACCCAATCGGTGGCCAAATGTACAAGCCATTTCGGTGAAGCAGTCGCCACTTTGGATCACTTTAACGTTTAACGACTCGCACTTGACGAGACCTTTATAATTTCTCGTCTGGGCTTGCCACTAACAAGAGCCATCTAGAAAGACCGATTTGCGAAGCATTTAGTGACTAGTCTAGTCTCATTTTGTATAAAATCATCTTCAATTAATACAGTTAAAATCAATGCACACATTCACATGAAGACATTTGTTAAATACTTTGAATGTATTCACAATACAATGAAGTTGACTAAAATCACCTCGTAATTTAACTCAAGTGTCCGGAAATATCCTTCAGTATGGCAGCATTTCATTTCAACATTATCTTTGCTTTATTATTACTTTATGACTTCCAAATTTACCTTCTGGCAATTCGAGCACTTTGTCGGAAACATTTTAAATCGGTTCTTTTTATTTGAATTATTTGTCATTTTAATTTAGTTTCTACATTTAGCCAGGTAATGATCATTCGCTTGTTATAGCAGTTTTTCCAATGGACCTTTTCATTGCATTTCAATGCAAAAAACGGTAACACAGTTTAGCATTAAGAAAAAATGGCCTTGGCCTTATCGACTAGGGTGTCGAGTGTTTGGTCAAATGACACTCACACAAAATATATTCGCAAAAATCGCAAAACACTTCTCACTTTATCGGTGCAGAAGTCACTTTCCCTGTCTGGCTTAACCGTACAAACTTGTTTTCCCAAAGTATGCTTCACTGCCATTCACAGTTGCCTTGCAATGAAGTAACATTGAGCAAATACCGTTAACCATTGACCAACTGACCAACCATTGTCCAATTAATTTTATTTGTTGACTATTAGTTTAACTTAAAAACTTTATACTAATTAGAACGACAAGTTGCAACTTAACTCACAGTCAGTGCAAATATGTCGCCGATGTGAATGAATGAAATGACTTTGGTGACAGTGTTTGTTGCCAAACAGATTTACCGCCAGATTTGGGCTGCCTCACGAGCCAACTAACGAGGACTCACTGCCAGTGGTGAGTGATGACGCGTGGAGTGTTGTCCTGCCAAGACTGAACTTGTGTTTTGTCTTGTCTTGTATTTGGGCCATTGGCCATTAGGCTATTCGGACCATCTCTCGTTGCATTGTGTCTATATACTAATTTAAAGTGTTCACATTCGGTGGCAAACATTTAAAAGTGAACTATGCAAATGGCACTATAATAGGCGTCTGTGTAATTTTATCTCATCTCGAATGATTTAAATATTTATACATGGACTTATTGGACAGACGTATCCGACTGGCAGGGATGTAATCGCAAAATGTCATTAGTCGTAAACTTTTTGTTTTCTTTCGTTTATTATTTATCTTTGCAAATGGCGGTGGAGTGAGTGGAAGGCAGCCTGAATCTAGTGTCAACAGTGCACCATTACCGAGCCATTCTAATGAGTTATTTGGCCATTAAAAATTTATACACCAAATGACAACTCTATATTGACACAATAAATTGCAGACTAATTTAAATATTCCTTCGGCAGGCCTTGCCAGTCAGTGCCACTCACTGCCAATGGCTTGTTTGCATTGTGATGCTTCCTGTGTGCCCGCTGCTTAATTTCAATGCATCCGAGGCGGAGAAAGCGATCCAAGAAGGATTTAATTTGACGCTGGTTGCCTACGAGTAGGCCAAGTCAGTGGCGTTATGAATTAGCGGCATCGCACTCGGTTGCCTGGGAAGGGGTTGAGACCACCGTAATGAGGATGGCGCATAAGTGCTCCCTTCCACCGTACTGACAGACGGGCTCAGTCCTTTCAATGTGATGTGATGTGAAAGGGGTACGGACTAATGATAATGATGACAGCCAACAACAGTGACAGCCGTCGAGGCAACCCAACCAGCCTCGGCTTTAATTGGCTCGTGTTGGTGCTATGCTAATAAGGCTGATGCCGCGCCGAACTTGACTGCTGCTGTTGACTTACTCAATTGATTAGAGTCTAGGGAGAAGTCTGTTCGGAATGGAGGGAATGGGTTGTCAGTGACGTCTTAGGCTACTCCTCTATGCACCAGCCTGGTGGAAGCACAGATTTGGTATTGATCGAATACTTGAGCACATTAGCATTGTCAATTAGTTGTACAGAGTTCTTAACATAATTGCCTCGGTTATGTCTGGTACTTGTGAAGGTACGTGGCAGCAATCAATTCGATACCATTGCTGTGATCAATATTTCATTCATTTAATGCAGTTAATGTATTTAAAATAGCACCACTGTTGTTTTCTCGTCAGCTAAACGAATATCGATTTGACTGCTAATGTAAATTATTAATTCTGATAAGAACAGTGTGATTGTGCGCCTGGCGATTGCGTAGGCCATCGTCCCGAGTCAGCACCATTAGGATGCAATTCGACACTGGCCATTATAAATGGCAGGCCGCCACAGCATTGGCTCCATTTGCCTACTCCGTTTCATATTTTAATTTCCTTCTGGTCGTTATTATTATTTATTCCAATTGCAATTGCAATTTCCACCAAAATCGTTCGTCTCATTCGTTCTCCTCTAGTTGGCACTTTAAAAGATTGAAATTAAACTCCTCGCATTCAAATTTATTGCACACGTCTGTATGGTGGCGTCCCTTTCAGTGTTGGGCTCATCTCCCCTCGATTGCTTCTTATTAGTGTTCGCTCATTTTGTGTCACTCTTATTAACGGACGCCAGTGTGGAGTGGCACAACAGGCCGAGACATGGCGCCATGCTTACTCGGTGCGATATCAATTTTGCCTTCGTAATGAAATGTTCCCTCGGCACATCAGGCCGTATCGAATGTATGCATGTGAGCTATATAGCCGAATGTAAATTTGGTTTAATTTTAAATTTTAAATAACACCAATGCCCTGGCTGGTGCATTGTCGCCATCAGCAGCGTGCAATTGTATTATTGTTTGGGTGGCTGTCTTGCCAGTGCATTCGAAACTTATTAAGTTTTTCTTGTTTGCTCTATTCTGTTGGCGGAGACCGAAGGAGAAAGAGAGCAAAGAACACCGAGTGGCATAATCACAATTGGCCCAATAGATGCAAAGCCAGTGACTATGCCTGGTATTGCGATGCCACAAGCACCAAGCCCGAGCTCGAGCACTGGTGGCACTGCCACGCCGACTAGCGCCTTTCAATTACGTCTCCACTTTATCAGGCATCTTATCTTCACTTAGTGCCGTCAGAACGGTCTGCTGAATAGGCCACTCGCAATTGGAGAGTGCAGTCTCAATTTGCCTATG
Organism: Rhizoglyphus robini; assembly: GCA_023373905.1. NCBI lineage: Eukaryota > Metazoa > Arthropoda > Arachnida > Sarcoptiformes > Acaridae > Rhizoglyphus > Rhizoglyphus robini. Next base: position 2,070,831 of record JAKIJQ010000007.1, on the reverse strand, counting down.
CAGACATTAGTTAGTTAGCTGCCATTACCCTGCTGGCTGAGAGTGCCAGTCAAGACCTGCCTGCAAGAATAAACAAGGCACAGTGCCCCGCACATGCACCCAGACCAAGGCTTTAATTTAGAATTTAATTCGGTGGCATTAAAATATTTAAAAATTGATTTATTTATTTATTCTGCCGTGTGTTACTTAACTTCAATCAATATTTGTTTACCCTAACAGACGAGGCAGATTGGCCCGATGTGAGTGCACAGTGAAGTGCAGTGGGGCTCGAGTAAAGCTCGAATCGAGGCTTGAGAGCCTTCACTCGGCTCCGCACATAAAGCGCCCTCGTGCAGGCGCCGAGAATGGCTAAATTTAAATTACAACTTCATCACCGTCATCAATATATGCAGAATTTTAAGAATTTTCACTCTCAAATCATTGCTATAGGCAGTGCACTTTCCATTATGCCTCGCTCGTTGCTGTGCCAGTTGGTTTGCTATTAAGATGATGGCTAGGGCGCCTAGATTGTGTCGCGGACGACTTTGCCCGATGCTGTGGATGCGAATATTCCATTAACTATCCTATAAATACTGGTTTGTGTCAGCAATGGGCAAATTAAACGCATTCATTACTACTTCACCGCTAAGTGTCTCTCCTTCAGTAGACTCCTTTCGGTGCAGTGGCCGTGCTTGTCACTGCCGGCGAGTGGAGCCAGTTTAAAATATTCTCTATGCTAATAGTAATTACTTGCATCATTACAGCAAGCTGACTTTAGGGAAAATTGATTCGTACAGCGCAATTTGGCACTGCTCGGCACAGTTCCTGCCTGTCCACCGATTCAAAGTTTTGCAGCAAATTTTAATTCTAATGCTAATGCATTGGCAGCAGCCATCACTGCACTGAGCACAGCTTGCCATCTCCATAGCTGCACTGCCACTCAATCGATTGTTCGGTGTGTTTGCCTTCGGAATTAATTTCTCTTGGCTAGTTTTTGTTTAGTCTTTCAAACTGTCAACGTGAATACATTCGCGCTAATGAGCGCACTTTGCTGACGCGTTTGGCACACTTGCTCGAGTGGCTCGTTGGTTGGTTCGGGCCATTTCGTGCCGAACCGAGTTGCCACTATTAAGTGGCCTTTGTCAGTCTTCACCTTCTTTCACGCTCTAAATTGAAGAATTCAAACTTTCGAGCCTGTCCAAACAAACGCCATTTGAAAGCATCCGAAATGTTGAGAATTAAAAATTTAATTAACAGGCTTGACTGGTGACAGCACTGCTGGCCACTGTCCATTCAATCGAATGTGCAGCTCGATGCAATTTAGACAAAAATGTCTCCTCTCGACGTGGACACTTTTAATTTTGAAGTACCTCTTGAGAAAGCATTGAATTTAAAAATTATTTAATTATTAATCTATATACTTGCACCAATGCATCGGTGAAGGATGGACTGTGCCGCGAGTGGGACTGGGTATGTCCAAAGTGTCCAACACCAGCAATGGATTGCAACAAATTCGCTATTTGCTTAGAGAACAACTAAGCAGCCATTTTACAATTGTCTCCATAGGCTCCATTTACTCGCAATAAAGGCGCCCAATCAATAGAAAGCAGTCCGAATGGAATGAAAATTAGAAATGGCTTAATTGACAATTACGATGTGTCGCGGTGCACAAGTGGCTCATGCTTGGTGACACTTGCCCGTCCACTCGCGCACTTGCCATTGTTGCCACTCACACAAAGGCCCTCGAGTTGAGTTGAGGTGTTGCTCGGGACTGTCCTAATTAAATCTCGAAGGAGTGTGTTGTCCTCGGTGAAGTGCAAACTTTAAATTGCAATGTAATTGTCAATTAAAGTTTTATCTATTTCACCGCGCTACGGCGAGCACATTGTTTAATTGAGTTTCCATTGCTGTCTGCCAGTCTGTTGTCCACTGGCAGTTGGTGAACTGTTTCACCGTTTGTCATGTCTCCATTAGGCCAGTTGAGCTAATCTCAGACGGCACATTAAGCACTTGCTCTCTAGTTAGTGGCCATATTGGCAGGCCAAATTAACTTATTAATGTAATTGGATTTATATGAACGACCCACGCCGAGCAAGCAATACATTTATGAAAATTCATATCAATTGCACAGCGCTGGCAGCCACCAAAGCCATCTAAGATGGCTGGACGGTCCTCCCGAGTGCTCAATCCCATTGACTAATAAGTAAATTGAAATTAAACACTGCACTTCGCTCCAACTCCAAAGGCCAAACCGATGGCCACAATCCGCAAAAAGAGAAATGCTTAAGAATTTAATCATCTTAATTTGTGGATTGCACCAATTGACTTACCACAAAACCAATACTATTCAGCATACTCAACAGACACGCTGATGTTTTCACTGAATTGACTCACCGAAAATATCATAGAATAAACAATTAACATAAAATCAATTGACTGGCATTAAGCATCAAACCTAATCGCTGCAAATATATCTTTGAACAAAAATAAATCGAGTCAAATAACTTAGAATGCACTCAAAGGACATTGTGAAGTTTGTCGATTTACTGCCAGTTCGACCTCTGACCAATTGCAGTGTCAATAGCCAGAGCAATTGCCACCAATAGAGCCAAATTCGAATTGTCTCACAATGTCAGCTATACGGCTGTAGCTCTCCTTCTCACATGGCAACAAAATAGTTTAATTATCTACTCGATTCTTTTGGTTGTCCAGTTGGTTTTAAAAGTAATTTAGCACTTGATTACGGCCACTTTGGCTCGCACAAATAAACTTTGTCTTGCCAACACAAAAGATTAATTCGGAGTGGAGAGAAAGACAAAACGAGTCAGTGAGGGATGGCAATAAATTGTGTGCGCCTTGGCTGGACTTCTCAAATAGCAAACTTAATTTACTCGCTTAATCAAAGTGTACTTTTAATTTAGTGCACTCGTGTTTGGTAATGAAATTGATTTAAATGTCTCGAAATTAATTTGATTAGATCAAGCTCGGTGTCGGCAATCTCCAGTGCGATCGGTCTGTCGACGGGAGGCAGAGAAGCAGGCCATTTGCAGATCGAATCAACACCGGACAAGTGGTCAAGTACCAAATTAGAATCGAGCGCTTGTGACTTTGATTAGTTGGTGGATGGTAACTTGCTTGTACGTTAATTGAGCTCACTTCTGTTTGTTCGCTCACTCGGATGTCCGAGGTGTTTGTCTCCCGATCAGGCATACAAAGACTGTTCGGTCAGTGGCAAATCCTTTCAGTCTATTTCCATAAATTGACATACACTTCACAATCTCGTTTGAGAGTAAACGAGCCTCGAAACAGTGTTCCATACGTTCAGAAAGTATCACATACATTAGTGTAACAAAAGGCCTTTATAAACTTATCTTGCACTTACAAGTAATGCTTGCAAATAGTTGCAAAGCATAAAGCAATGCAATCGTTTGATATGAAATGCAAATCTAAACTTGTAACAACTAAAGAAACTTTACAAGCCAAAACCACTGAAAATTATATCATTTTGGAAAGAATCGCAACTTTGAGTTGGGGAACAGTCGGCAACTGCAATCCAGGCCGCCAGTGGCCAATTCCATAGTTAATGTCACAATCGAAGAATGTTCAATTGTAAATAATTTGCTAAGATTTCTTGAAACTTACACTTCGCAATTAGATCGTTCCACTCAATATTAACGAATAAATAAAAATTAGTTTAATCAATCAATCGCAAAAAACAATATAATTGCTCATAACAATAACAAACATTTGTACTGGGAAAATATAATAATTGAGTGCATGGTCATACACACAAGTAGTAACAAACGAAGATATTGCAATATCGATAAGTTAATCTTGAAAATGCTTTCGATCAATTTTTTGAACAAAAATTCAAACTCAAAGCATCTTTGAATAAACTTGTAGTATCGATAACAGAATAGAACTTTGAATGGGAAAACAATGGTGAACACGATTTGCGGCCGCGAACGATTGCACTAAAATAAGAACAATCTTTTTTCACTCAGTCGATTCGATTGAAGTCAATTTGAGTCAGCCAAATTGGTCCAATTGACAAAATTCCAGCGAGGTAAAAGCATTCAAGGTGAGTCAAAGGAAAATGGTGCCAAATGGGAGTTAAGGGAGCAAGGCTGGGATGATGAAATGAAACATGAAATCGTGAAGCAGTCTCAATAAGGCATATATTATGCTTGCTCAGGTGATGATTTCGGAGAAGTAACTTCTCTTGCAACGATGCCGCACTGCCATCTGTGGAGCGATCCATTCCAAGTGCATTTGTGCCATTTGGTGATTGTCAATCAAAAACAATCTTGTCGTGCAAATTGAACAATCAATCCAAGTGTTAATTCAGATTTGCTCACAAGAAAGACAAAAATCAGAGAATTGAAGAGTTGAATGCTCTTTTATCGTTTTGAAAAGAATTGGCCACTGTTTGTAGTCATTCGGCTTCCAAGCGAAGATCTACTGACTATGCTGGCATTGCTATTGCTTTTGGAAGATGGTGCAAATTGATAAGTTTGGTGGTCCTCTTTGGTGGGAAGGGTCGCGTTGTAAGACAGTGAAGACTTTGAAACATTGCGCACTTTGCCATTCGAATCAGCCAACTTCGAAGCTGACAAAGTCGACTTGATTGACATTGAAGAATGAGAGTTTTGACTCTTTTGTTCCCACTCCTCGTCGATTGAGTCTTGTCGACGTGGTTTGGCCATGATGCGGACATAATTGTGCGCATTGCGCAACTGGGAATGAGAGTAAGATCTCGATTTGGTAGACAAAGCCGAAACCATCTCAGGTGTTGGGCCAGAATAACAGGGATATCGGTCGGAAAAAGAATGCTTCAGAGGCTGAATATACTTTGGGTGCAATTTCATAGGCAAGTCGTGTAGATAAATCTCCTGAATTTGCTTCTTCAGTTGGCTTTTATCTTTCCCGATAGCCAAAGATTGGTTATTTCCAATTGAAAGAGACAGACTGCCATGAGATAGTCTATTATCACTTTGCTCACTGAGGACCGATCTATTAGCGTCTAGGTTGCGTTTCACATATTTCCGACTGATAATTGGGTAAGAGTTGTAACTAATATCTTTGTCCGAATCGTCCTTCTCTTCGTCCTCTTCGATAATACTGCTGATGGAACGCAACTTCCGTTCATAGTCCGCCACGTTAGCGTTGAAATCATTGAACTCAAAAGTATCCTCTTTATGTTCGTGATTAAATTCAAAAATATTCTGGAAAAAATTTCCAGACTTTTTGTAATTGAACGAATTGTTATTGCTGCTTTTGTTGGCAATCTTGTCTGCATTGTTGAACGATAACTTCAACTTGTTTTCCACTTTGCATTTATTATCGGTTGATTTGTCAGCGGCAAAGACCAATCCGCGCCTGAAGCAAGTAAAAAGAACTTATAAGTCAATTACAGTGACAAGTGGTCAATCATACTGAACGAGAGTCCATATGAGATAGTAACAAATACAGAAACCACTGGCCATCATGACGCCTAGAACTGAGAATAAAGTGATCGGCACTTTGCGTGACTGATGAAAAGCAAACAAAACAAACTCGATTAGTAAGTTCACTAGGCGGACAATGTAATTAAGCCACTGAATGGGACATACCACACTTTCATCGGTAAATAAATCATCGTTGTAGTGGTCACAGGTGAGATACGAACAGACAGAGCTGACCAGTTCTTGTTCAACCAAAGCAAATTGTTGAGCAGATACATTTGCCTCCAAACTGATTGTACATTGACGGACAACATTTAGGCAGCTCTTCTCCAACTGAGTCATCTTGTCTGGTTCGCAATTTGGCGCTTCTTCCTGGCCGAATGAAAGATAACCCATAAAGTTTTCCTGATGTTTGCGTTGCAGCCGTTTTCGAACGAGCACATCACAACGAAAAATGTCACAGTAGTCGGCCAAACAAACCAAATCATCTCGCTAAAAGCAATGAAAAAAGGTCAAAAACGAATGATCAGTTGTATATCAAAGCGACTAACATATCTCTCTTGATTGCTCTCCCTATGAGTCTGGTCCCAGTGCAAAGTTAATCGGTCAGGGCAGAAAAAATCTATCCCGCAAAAAGGGCAAGTCCACAAATCTTCTTTTTCGTCTTGTGGCCACCAAAGGTAATCTCGATCCGGGTGAAATGGACATTCGTTAGGAATAGCAACTTTTTGTTGCGCAAATATTGGTATCACTTTCTGGAATGGAATAAAGGTCAGATTTCATTCTTCCATAACATTTATTACCTTGGTGATTACTTCACGGACAATTTTGGACTTTTCTCGAGAACATTGATGCAACTTTTTTGAGTCTTGATTCCAAGTTATGACAGTGAGCATGGTGATAAGAAAGACCTGTTAAAGAAGATTTCAAAGAAAAGTTAAAAGCAATTCTGTACAGTAAAAACAAATGATTGCGCTGCTGGCTAGGACTACAAGCACTATTATAGAAGCTGGTTGTACACTGTACAGGGTATACCTCTAGAGACACTAAAAGGTTGAGATTCATTTAAAACTGTTTGGTGGGAGAAAAATTGAGAAAACGTTGAAATGGATTATAAAAAACATGTAGAAAGCGTATTAGTCACAATTGACCAAGTTAGCTACAACAAAAGTCAGTTCGAATATGTCTGTCGGTGGCAATGGCATTGAAAAATGATATCAACACAAGGCGAATTAATTCGGTGAACACTGGACGGTCATGGCGGAGTACTTTACCTGCACGACGAGTGAACAGCTGTGGTTAATTAGGCTCATTGAGTAAACACAAGTGCAAGTGAATGAAAAAGGATTGTATCACAAATGTAACCCTATGAAGCGAGGAATAAACTAGATCACATTGACCAGTCACTAGAGACCAGTTTGAGGCAAACATTGGCCACGGCTGCAGTGACGAAAGGTGATCGAGACGAATTTGCGATTAAAGCAGACCGAAAGTTACGTGCACTGGCAACTGAGAATGCTTCAGTCATTTGAGGTCCAGTCGAATGTTTGAATTATGGATTAAGTCTAACTAGGGCGCATATGCACCGAGCACACTGCAAAAGGCAAAACAATGAGGCCTCTCCATTCACAACACAGTGCTTCAATACCTGCAGATTGAGATATCGATCACAGAGCGCTTTCGCGAACAAATCAATATTCCTGCCAGTCCACGCACCGACAGATGGCGCCAATCAAAATACAATTTAGGTCAATTGCTTTATTGTTTCGAGACAGATTCAAACTAAATTGTTGGTGTCAATTTTGAATTGTTTCAAATGCTCGAACGGATGTTGTGGGTTTGCTGCTCTCTTTTATGGCGAGTGCTTCAAAAACTATCATATTCAATGTATTTTTTCTAGGAAAGGAGTTGAAATGGTACAATTGATTTCAAAATCAAAAATTTACTCAATCTGCCCTTTGCATCTAAAAATATAAAAACAATTGGTTTAATTCGATTCAAAAATTGGACTTACTTGTAATCGAATAATCGAGTGCTCTGTAATTTTTTATTTAATTTGAGAATCTCTTTCTTGAAATAGCAATAATCCTGTCGAAAAAATCGATGAAATCGAACAACAAAATCTCAATGGCCAGTGTAAAAGTGTAAAATTGCCATAAGTTTAGTGGAACTTTTTGATTTGGCATTTTCAATCAAGTTTTCCACCTGATGGTGCCAGTTCGAGCCCAATTTGACGTATAAATCATGATACATTCCAGTTATGACCAACTGAGTCAATCGACTGACAGATTGAATCAGACTGGTCACTAAAGGCTATGTTCATTGAACAAGCCTTCAGTTGATTCAGGTACTTCAAAGCTTAAGTGGTATTCATGGTCTTTATTAGCTCAATTATGTCGTGTCGAACTAGAGTCACATTCTTCTTGGTGTATTCTTCGCTCTGCATGTCGTGAATGGACTTGATTAAAAAGCGGACAATCTTGACTAAACAAAAGCAAACGGCTTGTAACTAAATTGAGCGCTAAATTGTCTTTGATCACGCTATTGACGCGTGTTTGTGGTTCCAAAGTGTCCACAAAGCCAAATTCAAAGGTAAACAAATTATCTGCTCGTGCAATGCTGTCGGAAATTAATTTGCGGAAAGTTTCCAACAATCGTTGAAAGACTAGTAAAATTTTATCATCGACGCTCCAACACAAACATAACTTGCAGTATTCTTGCAGAATTCTATTAGTCAAATTGCTGTCGTCAGAGAATATCAATTTAATTTGTCGCCAAACAGAATAGTAAAATTGATAGATCGCTTCTTCCAACTTGCCACACTGGTCCACAAATAGAAACAAGAAAAGATCGCGAATAAGTTCGCTCAATCCAGTCATTGGTGAAAACAAAGTTGAGATTCCCAAAAATGTAAACGGGGTAGCCGAAATATACAATCTTATTGAAGTCAATCAATGACCTGGTAAAATACTGTTGAATTGAAAAAGCGTACAAGTAGAGGGGGCTTGAGAGAGAAAATAATATGCAACTGTTAAATAAAATTTCCAACAGTAGGATTACTGTCACCAACAAGGGTTCGTTCTCATAATTTGCGATCAAAGGAAATTCCTTCAAAAGCAATCTATCAAATTTCACGGCAAAGTTGCACTTTTGAGTTTTCTTTTCATTATTCGTAAGTAGATGATAGATCTCGACAATGAACTTGCTATAATTAGTTAAGTTAGAAGTGCTAAAGCCTCAATAAAACACAAACATACCTGATGTTGTGAATGACCAGAATGAAAGGATAACGTTCAATCGGTTGAGCTGCTTGCTGTAAAGATCTTTTCGCGGATGACTTCTTCAATGTCATAATCAAAGTTATCACTTTTGGTTGAACTATTGAATCGATCAAAAAGAGCAATGGAAGAATAGTTCTTGATTAAGTGAAGTGCCACATCGGCGATAGCATAGAGGTACGAGTTGTAGCCTTTGCATATCACTTCATAGAATAAATCGTACCATGCATCGATGGCATTGCTTGATACAATTTGACGAATCTTGCCAATGTGCAAATGCAAGTACATGAAGATCTGACAGTAACAATTGATGCAGGCCACCAGTTGGTCACTGAACAACTCTGTTCTTTATGAATCATATTTATGATTATAATGATCAAGTCATTGATGTTGACACTTCGAAGAAGCTTGTACGAAAAGATATCGATAACCACAAATTGAATTTACTTTGAGTAAAACAATATCATGTAAGAAAGAATAGAGTTGAGAATCTACAGCAAAGAAATTGGAATAAAACAAAGATAACTTTTAAGCCAAGGTAAGCAGAAATACCAGTTGTTTGCTGGTAAGAAAAGGTAGGATACGGCACACATAGCTCGATGGTAAGTTAGCGTTCGCATTGATGTAAAAGTTGGTAAATTGAACCATCAACAAACGAAATTATGGGTTATGGTAGTAGAATCATTCTACTAAAATGAAGACAGGCTGCACCATTCAGTACAACGGCAAAATTCTTCTTTGATTGGTTCGTCAGTTTGGGCATAAGCCAATTTGAGTTCATGACAATGAATCGAACGAAATGCACCTGAGTTGCCCTCGACTAAACTATAAGATTCTCCATCGGTCAGACAAGAGCTACTTTTGCGACTTGGTGGAATTAGTGGAATGAGGATCCACTTCGGTATGTAACAACTAGTTCTTATGAAGAAAAGCTTCTCTCCGAGTTGTGATGTGCCAGTAAAATAGCGTTACTAAAACTGTTCGACTTAAAGTACTCATCGAAATATGAAATTAAATATACGCAAAATCAACTGAGTGTGTTCGGTCAAAGAGAGACGAGTGCCTGAGTAGTTGCTTTCCACTGAAAAACGAATGGTCACTAGACAATGTTCGATATCCTTCAGGGTGAATAGACATGTACGATAGTTGCAACTTGTTCGGGAAAGGGAAACTCTCATGTTGATCTTTCATCTTTTCATCTTGTGGAGTTCGATAAGCAGTTGCTGAATTGTTCTGAACGCGTAGTTGCTTGACTTGACTAAATTCTTTTGAAAATCTTATCGCATTGTCTTTGTCCGGGCAACCTTTTAAATTGAGCTCCTTTTCTTCCTTTTCTCTAGGGTCCTCATCTACAAGTACAACACCGTGACAAAGTGCATCCAGACAGGGCCACCCGTAGTTAGACCACTAATGGCATACTTAACATACCAACACATTTGTGAACCACTATCTTTGCCTGGCAGACGGTTTCGCTAATGTTTTGCTCGGCAATTCGAATGTGTACCACTAAAGAACTCAGCTCAATCTCTTTATCTATTTCCTGAAGCATTTCTGCCAAGTTATCGCGGCTCAGTTCAAAGTAATCTTCACTAAGGAACACTTTCCACATAAATCCACGTATTCGTTGAATTTAGTCTCGTATGAAGTGTTGTCCTCCAAAGATTCATATCTGAAAGGTAAGAATGCGTCAAAAGACTGACAAATCGCCTATACAATTACCCATAATAACTTGAGCGGAAGACGAAAAGGGCTCGCTTGAACAAGCTTAATTTGCAATAGTCGACATCGAGGTAGCGTTCCATCCGAATTGCCTTCAGTTTCGCTTCGATCAAATCGGTTTTGTTCATTTTTGCTAATTGTCAAGTTACCAAAAAATAAACTTGTAAACTTCCCTAAATGGTGACAAAGTTATTTATTGACTTATTTTGCACATAATATTCGATTCGATCGAGTGCTTAATTCGATTAAAAAACCTTTTCAAAATTTGTATTTACAAACAGGCAAATAAAATATAAAATTTATCATTGGCGAAGAAACAGTATATAAAATGGACAGAAACGGATTAAATCTAATCAATCAATGATTAGAACTTGAACTACACTAAATATTATGCAGTGATTGCTGTTGAATAAGCATTTAAAATGTAGATAGGCATAAGGGGCAAGAAGCTCTACACATAAGTGTATTCACGACGTTCGGCATTTGACAGAGTGCATGAGAAGAAGATTCCAATCACTTGAATCACAATCATTACGATTCCAACCCAACCAAGAAAACTGAAAGAACTTTTTAATTCATCAGTGATGATGTCAACACAACCTTCATTAAAATGGGAATTTCCACCCATATCGCAAGCGGTATTATTGGCCAGTTCCTTAGAACAACATGAACGTGGAAGAAGAGTGTTGTTTTGATAAAAGCTGTTATTCTTCCAATCCGAAGTGCTATTTGCACCACAGCAATGGAAATTCTGCTGAATATCGTCGATGACTTTGGTTATAGCAGAGTCAGTGTCGGATTCGTTGTACTTGGTGATAGCTTCATTAATACCCTTTTGCATTTCTTGGTGAATCTAAAAAAACAAATTAAAAAGTGACCATTAACCAAACAGAACATACCGTCTTCTTGAAGGCAAACACGAAACTGACGCTGACCAGTTCGATGATAAGAAGAACCGTGATGATAAAAGAAAATGTCCGCAGCATAAACGTATTGCTTGTGATTGCGCCACAGCATCCCATAAAAGCGGTCAAAAAGATAGCAAAACCGACGACCAAAAGGACAATAGTCGCTCCATCAGGACCATTGTGTACCACGAGTTCGTACTTGTTAAGGCTGATAAAAGCTGAAAACCCCGTGTAGATCAGCAAGATTCCGAAGATCACGAAAACCAATGTGAAGGCAAACAAGAGGTAACGAATGCAAGCTAAGCTTCCTTGGCCCATTTTGGTGCAGTCAATTGGGGACGTTGACAGGACAGGCCGAAATGGGAGACAAAGTGGAGACAAGCGAGGACAAGCCACTAAACAGAAATGAACTTGCAAGGGGAGACGAAGTTGGCACTCGGTCTAGCCTGATCGAGTAGTTAGAATTGCAGTGCGCAACTCACAACTGTCAGCCTGGCTCAGTCAGCACGGTGGTCTGTGCCGCTAGCGCCGTCGGACTCGCTCAAGTGCGCAGCTAACTTGCCAACATAAACAAACCAAACACACACACAATCATGAGTCATTAGTGGCAAACGGAATTGGGCGATCGCCAGTGGTCCGAGCACTGATTACAGCCATCCATGCTCGAGCTCGCTGCTTATTTCCACACCAGTCCATGTCTGTCTATAAGCAAATTGACTGTTGTCACTTGTTGTCAAATCTTATGGTGAGACATGCAACATTACAAGTACATAGTACAAGTATCATGTCAAGTATCTCCCTTTGATATGACACATTTGTTTCGAGTTTGGTTAGAGCTGCCATAACCCAAAAACACTGATTAATCACTGATTAACATTATCGAACGATTTGCTTATGATTAATAGTGAATGGCTTGAATTCATTCACTGAGTCTAATCTGTCCAGATCGAATGTTCAAGGAGAAACCGTCGAGCAAACATTTTATTTTCCATGTCTGCAACTCGTTTGGATATGTCGATTCGGTTTTTTGTGTACTTTCGCCTTTTCTAGTACTGTTGACGTCTGCATCAGTAAGGAACCCACTGGCTATCAACTGTGTGTCAACATATTTGATGACAAAAACATTTGGGGAATTTGACCAAGAACTTTCCATTAATCAATCGATTACGCTTTGGTTATTGTCAAATTGAGTTTATCTGTGTAGTTATTTTGGTCAAGGAAAACGATCAAAAGCCAAACAAAACGGATGACAAAGTTCACTTTATAATTAGGAAGTAATTGGCGGAGTCGATTGGCAAATTCATATTGTGCGATCTATTGAGTGTTTAGTTCGCAGTGTTCATTGAATATGGTTAATGTGAAATTGGTTTAGTAAGTCATTTATGGACATATCATGAATCATGATATCAAAGGAAAACACTAGATGACGCTCATATATGTTTGTACAAACAATTATAATCTTGAATGGACTCCAATGGCAATAATTTTTTGTTTGGTCAAACGTTATGTTGCAAATGAATGCATGCTGTTGGACTTGACAAAATTGGTTGGAAAGAATAAATAAACCAGATAAACAAGACTTGTAGGTTGCGAATGGGTTTGCATTTATAAGCTTATGAATGTGATAGAGTTTAGAGTTAGAAGTAAGACCCAAGTGAACAACAACTGGTCAACAGTGCAATCGATATGTCCAGTTAGTTGAGTAATTAAGTAACCGAGTGGCCAGCAGACAATACCTCGGTGGCATTGATTGAACTCTGTTGCAAGTCACTGGTAGTTTGATAATTGGCACTAATAGCCGGTCTTTCCCAGTGGCCCTTCTGGGCAGTGACAAAGCACAAATCCTGTTTGCACTGGCCAACCCTTTGGAAAATTCTGTACATATCTACGGTTGGATCAGGTCTCCGGGACAACCCAGCACCAGTGCACAGGCACACAACTCAACCACTTGGTCATTTGGATCGCTTCAAACAAATCTTGTCGCACTTGTTCAGGCCACAGTCACAATCGCCTCATTTCGATTGGTGCCTGTCGACTGCAGCACACGGCCTACATTTGCAGACCAGCTGGCCACCTCATTCCGCAACAAAACCGATTCTGCACAATGTTGACCGTAGCCTTCCTTTGCCGGTGAGTGAAGCCAGTTATTCAGTTGAGGCACTGTTACCTACCTTGGTGTGTCGTCTGGTTGTCGCCCGTGCTGCAACACATCTTCGAGCCCTAACCATGGCCAAAGTGACCACCAACTCAGTTAAATGACTGCTGAAAAAGCTTGTCCGAGCAAGTGCTTGTTCCGCTCGCAAACTGGTAAGTGGAGAGCATTTGCATTTCATTTTCATTCACACTTTAATTTATGACACTTTCAACCTGGCTACACAGAACTGTCCACTTAGCGGGAAATTTGTCAATTTAGGCAAAGTCTATTGTGGTGCATTGCAATTAAACTTTGATCTCGTTGTTGCACCTACCACCAGGCCATTAGTGATAATTGTCACTGTTTCCAACTGACCAATTCAATTAGGAGCACTACAAATAATGGCCAACATACTCTCTCTGGGACTTGAACAAAGTTCGTTGTCGTGCCATTTAGCATTACAACCAGACGGATAATTCATTCGGGTTGATGAAATGACTGCATTGTTTTGAAACATTTCAGAGAATATTAAAACTCATATAATATTTAATATAAGCAGCAAGTAATCTCTTGCACTTGTCGCTGAACAAATGGATTTGCATTTCTTGGGCAATTTTGCGAGTGTCAAATGCTAATTGATTTAGTTCATTTGTTCGGTTTGCGCACTGACTAGTGCACTAGTGCACTGGTGGAGCTAACAACACCAACGGGAATTGAAGTCGACTTGATCAAGCAGATGAGTGATTTAGCAAGTGGCTTTGGTCAGAATGTCACGACATCGGCGTGGTTGCACACTGACACATGTCAATCAAGGTATTCTCAGTGGTCGCCGATTGACTCCAATCTGACTTGATTGGGCAGATCGTTTGTGTGGTGTGGTGTGCCATTGCAATTCCACTTTGCGGTGTACCTCGCATAGGTATGAAGGACACGGCTGTCGTGCTCGATGGCATAACCTAATTATAGTTCCTCTGACCGTGATCCAATCGAACGTGCAAAGTGTTACCCAGAATCGAGTCTCACGAGCAAATCAACTAATAGCCAATTAGTGTGCCAAACATGTAATTAACCGAACAGACCAGGGGCGACAATTAAAATATGAGCTCATTTGCAAATTTTGATACATTGGCGCAAAACAAAGTTGGAAAATACTCGTGATTTGAGTTGATTGCTACTTGGAAGCAATTGAGACACACTCAAAGGTACGCCATTGCAGTGAGACATTGATGGTCAATTCATTATCGCGTTAGAGACAAACTGTAATGAGTCAATGTAGTCATCCAAATGAGCGAAATGCAGTGCAACTGTCATTTGGCGAATTGAACGATCAATAATTAATCGTTCTTAAGAAGCGGCCATTGGTCGAGGTCACTTATCGAGATTAAATTCCTCACAAGTCCATTACCGGTCAGTGTGAGTGTTGTTAGGTTCGTCTCGGATATAAAACCAATGTCATTGGTCAGTGCGACAGCAGATTCACTTTGGCCTCTCTAGAGCGAGTCCACTTGTTTGTTGGTTTTAGTTTTGACCACTTTCTTGTCATTGCACAGATCGCCTCTACCGAGCAAAGAAATCTCTATTGGAAAATCAACCTCGGCGTCAATCGATAGTGATATTCGGGATGAATGATGGGCTGTGGTGTGTCCTCAAATACCCAAATATCGCCAATCAGCACCGAATTGCCAATAGATTTCAAGAATGGAACTGTAAATTGCTCAAAGCCAAATTCAGCCCGAAGCCAGGCAAGCGCCAATGTCTTTCAACCGACGCGGTTCAACCTGGGCTTTTGGCTGCCATGTCGATTCTATGGGACCAATTCAAATTCTACGTCGAATGTCAATGCCGGCAGAAGACAGTACTGCTCAATTCAAGTACAAACTGACAGCGACATTTTGGGCTTCAAATGTCAACACTCACAAACAGACTCGCTCATTATGAGTGACGCCGAATTTGAGGCGATGATAGAAGAGTTAGAGAACGAATTGAAAAGTGTCCAGGAAGAAAGCAAAGACTCGAAACTGGTTAACGGCAACAACAGTGACATCGAAGATGAAATGAGCGAGATTGGTCTCAAGTCATGGAAAGGCATCATAAGGGCTCACAAGGACGAGTTAGAAACGACAAAAAAATTCGCCAACATAGCGATACAAGCCACTAAGCCGAAAGCCACAAGTGCCACACAAACTAAATTCGGATCGATTGATCATCAATTTGTGCCAAACTCACATATCCTCTTCTCGAAGACGCCTCAGCATTTTCTCGAACCCAACGAACTTCTCACGATGACAATCAGCGAGAATCTTCGCAAGGTAATTGAACAACCGTCGTCATTGTCTACTTCACTGGATCAACACCTTTCAAGTCTGTTGACTTCATTTGACGAGGAGGAGGACTGTCCAAGTCCGCAATTACCCAACGGCGAGCCAGACAAAATGGTGGATTCTATCCAGAAGACATTGGCCAACTACGATTGTGTCAGTAGGAAACAAAGCGTGGAAATAATTCAAGCAGAGTCACAAGAAAAGTTGCAACAGAATGAGGTTTGTGAAGAGGTCGTTTTTACAGACGCAGAGACACCGATGGTAGTGAACAACGGGCCAATTGTGAAGCACGATCCCAGGAGAAGGCTCAAAGAAGCACAAAAGAGATTAAAACTTTTGAAACAGCAAAAATTCACCGACTGCCTTGAACTCATTCTGGACGATATGCGCAACAAGAAAATCGAAGACCTTCTGCCTGCACAAGGTAAGTTAATCGCTTTTTGCTCAATTGTTACAATAATTTATACAACCTAAAATTCTATGCCGAAAGTTCCGTCAGTTAAGAAGCGCGATGTCTCTCTCCAGACAACCAACGACATCTTGACCGATGAAGCACCTCACTTTGCAGCCAGGCCTCCACTTTGTCACAAGAACGAAATGATCCCTTCGGTGCTTATGTTTCGTGACATTGACCGCAAAATTCAAGAAACCACCAACTTGATTACTGTGCAAGAGATTGGCCAGTTTGTGTGCAAACAAGCCAAAAACGACCTTTTCAAGATACGAGCTCTCTTTATTTGGGTTACCACCAACATCAAGTACAAAAATGAACATACCGAAGAAAGTCTTGTTTCTGCACAAATAATCGAAAAAGGGGAAGGAAACAGTAAGGACTTTTGTCAATTATTTGAAAACTTGTGTCGAGCAGTTGGCATTCGAGTGAAGACAATCGAAGGGTTTTCCAGAAAGTATGACTACCGACCGGGACATCACTTCAAGCCAGGCAAGTTTTATCCACTTGATATTTTTCTATCAATTGCTAACGATTGCTAACAATGGGATTACTTTCAGGCCAAGATTTTGTCTCTTCATGGAATGCAGTTTTCGTGCTTAGTTCCTGGCGTTTCATTGACTTGACCTTAGCGGCTGGATTTGCGGATAATACGGGAGAATTCCACCAAAGCCTAAACGAGCATTATTTTCTCACTGACCCAAACATGATGATTTGGAGCCATTTTCCCTACAACGAACTGGAGGCCGACTACGAACGGTAACAAGCGGATAAAGTTGCTTGTCGACATGTGCATATCAAGACAGAGAGAATTATGATTGCAGTCAAATTACCAGGATATATTCATGATTGCGACAACGATTAAAGTTGATCGCCAGTTCCTAATTGATTTAGCGGTATCGGCTTGTGTCTCCATTAGATATCCATGTCCAGTCGTAAGGCCAACTGAGTCAGACCAATTAGTATTCATCACATGCAAGAGGTTCACATGAGCTATAGCACGCATTGATACCATTAATCAGACCAATCGCAGAGGGATAAGCCGACGCTAATTAATGCTAACGACGCGGTTGAACAGACCTAGGCCGAAATACAAATGCCATAATGAATGTAATTAGCTTCTAGGTCACTTTACATATATACTCGACTAAATGATCACAGTAATGGTTACGAAATTACTACTTTTCAAGGTGGCAGCTTCTGGACAAACCGTACACGTTGGAGCAGTTCAATTCACTGCCCAAGGTGACCGAGAACTTTTTCGAATACAATCTAAATGTGAGGTCAAAATTACAAAATCCAGTGCAATTTCGTATATCGACCGAAATCAAAATTGGAAGCCACGAAGCAATGCGTTACAAGTACAAACTTTATCCAGCCGAAGAATTGGAAAATAGCTCGCTGAATCATTATGCCTTTTGCCAGTTGAAAGAAGATCGACTCGTGGGCTCGTTCATGGTGTCACCGCCACTGGAGGGAAGATTCCTTCTAAAGGTAGGACACAAAACCATTTATTTGTATTAATTTGTCAAATTATTTAGATTTTTTCCAAACCGGAACGAGAGATGCACGGAAGTCAGCAAGACTTATCTGCTACCTTAAATCCTGTCATCACAGTTCTACTCGACTGTAGTAAAGCACGCAAATACATCGAACCACTTCCAATTAGTGAATTACCATGGGGACCAACACAGAAGTTCTACGATTACAAACTGAAACTAGTCAATCAGAAAGGGCCAACCATTGTCACTTGGGGAGGGAGGAGACGATTGGTGATGGAGGCAAATGAAACCATGCTTATTACTTACTCGCTTTTTGACTCGGAATCGATGGAAATGGACGCAAGAACGATCATTTCACGAGAAGATCTAGGCCTAAAGAATACATTTACAATCAATCCACCAAGAGTAGGCACCTTCAAGTTGATGTTGTTTGGAATGCCTAAGCCTAAGCAAAAAGGAAAATGGCGTTTGCCGCTACTTGCCACATTCTTGATCGATTGTAAACTAATCAAACCACTGATGCATGATGAGGACATGATACAAGCCCCTGTGTCGAATACACCATCAGAGGAGAACAAAGGTGACAAAAAACAAAAGGGGAAAAAGTGATCAATGGAGAAATGTCTGATATTGCTTTTTTGAAATGTTCAAAATCAGGACAAATCGGCGATGATTTAAATGATTAAAGATATAGATAAATCAATACAAATTAAGCAAATATATAAAGCCTTGTCTCAATTGGAATATTGTGTTTTCAGCAAATAAACAAATTTAATTGAATAATGGGAATTGCTTTGTAAAAGGCTCAAATATAACATATCGATATGTATTTGTAAATAAAGCTTAATGGCAAGTGGATAGAGATATGACGATATTCTAATGAGAGAATAGTGGTGTGAGTGTTGTGTTTGAACAAATAACAAAAGGAGCCTTTACATTGTGCAACCTCTTTAGTTTTTGGAATTCAGGCAATCAAAAGCATATATTATAAGAACATAGAAACACTCATATTCAAAATTTTTTGTTTCTCAATGGAAATTACAAAAATGTACCAATTTGACGCTTACGAGTTTTTGTTTGTTTGAGTGATGAATAACATTTGGTAGCTTGAAATTGTGAACAGGATATTTCGAATAGTACTCTTTTCGTAAATATGTGAATAAGTCGGACATTCTCAATAATCGTTTATAAACTTGTAGACATGCTTTGCCCTTTGAAAGATCATTAGAGCCAGCAACGCCAGTAAAAATGACACTAAAAATATGAACATAACTTTAGTCTCGTATCCCTATTTCGGTAGAGAAACTTTTTTAGTTTCATTTGATTATCATTTGAAATTTCATGAGAAGATAATCGTAAACTTGATTAAAGTTGGTTTTTTATTAATTTGTGATAGTCCAACTCTCATGCGAGAATTAATGTTGGAAATATATGAGGTTGAAAGTGTCGTGCTGTGTATTGAATTATTTTACAAATAGTTATTTATATTAATAATAATAATTAATGTGTTTGATTAGTGTGTGTTGTAAAGTTAGGTTATTAGTATCATCAATAAGATTCCCTTTCGATGAAAAGTTTTCAATTTTCCAACCCGGTTGGTCTTTGGTATGGAAAACTTGATTGAAGTTTGCAACTAGATCCACTAATTTGTAGTCCCGGGTGGCCTTATCCTTGATCTTGATCTAAGTTACTTAGTGTCCGTACACCAGCTTGGTCGTTGGAGAGCCATAGGTCGAGCCACTCGGTGTAGCGAAGGTCGGAAGCAGGGTCTTGAAAGCGGACGACAAGCAACAAGCAAAGCAAGAAAGTCGTTCGATCTTTGAGCATCGTTAGGTACGGCTTCGAATTGAAGGGATCACACGCATGATCGAGGATCCCGGCAGTGCCTCCACCATGTGGCAGACGCGACTCACACAGAGCAGAAATGAATCCGCGCGGCCAAACTGTTGAGACCAAAGGCATTATTGGCGCTTTTGGAGAGAAGTTTTCACTTTTTGCCCTGATCGCATTTGTTATGGAAACTTGTCGATTACCAAGGAAGGCACCACCTCTTGCCAAGAGAAATCGATCATTATTGAAGATTATTCACAAAAAAATAGTTTGCTTTATAAGTTCACAAGCTTGTTTAAGCATAACATACATATATTTTGTAATTCGGATGTAGAAATCTCTTAAAGCTTTTTGAACTGCACAGAGATCTTTCTGAAGTTCGATTAACAATTTAATCCGAGTTTCGAGCACATTTGGAACCAATGCAATGAATTCATGCCATCAATTAGAAGCCAGACACACCAGGATCACAGCAATAAGTTTTTAGTTTTAGGTAACGTCAGCCTGGAAGCCCGTTCCTTGTTGGTATTCTAATTTAGTTCGTAGAAGCCAAGTTTAATGAGCGTCCTGGGCGCGTTTTTACTTGGATAAGTCTAAAATTTAGACTCGAAATGTTAATAATGATTACCTACAAAGGGCGGCAACAAAGTACTTACTTGCAAATATAATCTCTTCCAGTTTCCGTCTCCGACTCGAGTCATGACTGCATTCGAACTTTCAAATCAATGTTTTCAGTTTCAACGAAAATTCCATGGTATTTGCCATAATATCGCCACTGATCAAAAGAAACGTATATTCAACAAACTTAAACACTTATTTTTAGAGTTAATAGATTCGCCATGAAAATAACATAAATATTCGTTTGAAAAAAAAATTTCAAGATTAATTAACACCAATTACGAATTTTTAGTTTGAGTACATCAGTTGTACTTCTTCGTGATTGGTAGTTTAAATCATAAACAGGGTATTTCGATACTATTCGTAAATAAGTGAATATAACTCGGACATTCTCAATAATCGTTCATAAGCTTGTAGAAATACCTTTTCCATTTAGGTTTTGTCATTTGAAACCATGTCTGTAGAACCAGCAACGCCAGTAAAAATGACGCCAAAGATGTCATATGAACTTAACTTTAGTCTCATATTGCCTATAACCATCGTGAGACGATTATTTCTGTTTTAAACATGTGAATTAAAATTTCATGGGATAGATGATCATCATAAACTTGATTGAAGTTGGTAATGTTGTTGTTGCATAAAGCAAAAGTCATGAAGGAAGTTCAGCCACTTTTTGCCTTATGAAGGTAAACTTGCCGATTTCCTTGAAAGAGTTGTTTCTGTATCGACGTTTCTCAAAAATTAAGCACAAAAATAGTTTGTTATATAAGTTCACAGTATAAATGCCATCTTTTTGAGCTTCCTCTTTGTTTTAAGCCTTAAAATTTAAGGAATTTCTTTGGAAATAGCCTATGTAACAGATATATATTTATTTCTCTGAAAATTTGTAATTGATATATTACCTTGTTCGATGATTGTGAAGGGTACATTTTTTCAGCTTCCATAATTTGTAGTAAAATGGTAGCCAAAATTTTCCAATTTTAATCATTTTAGACAAAATATGACGTACGTAGGGTGCTCATCGCTCATCAAATGGCGCAACACCAGTTGGGCAAGGAAATGTGATGAACGAGTTTGCTATCGATTGTTACAAGTAGGCGTCTCGAATGTGGAAATATGTATGAAGTGCACTTAACAAATTGTAAATTATTTAATTTAAATATCAATGACTAATTGAAAATCCGACTCAACATGATTACCTATTCGCAATTAGACGATCTGAATTTAAACAGGAAGTCTTTGGTTAAGTTTGATAATAAAATCTGCTGGTGAATATTAAGTACCAGAATTTTTCTAATTCGCGAATTCTTTAATAATATCGTCCATGTTTCCGAAAACGTCTAAAAATTCCGTGCAATTGGTTTGGGGCTTACTTAACAAGAGATAATTTTGTTATTTGCGGCTAAATATTGGATTGGTGAAGAGAAACGCTCTAAAATACATATAGTTATTATAGTCATGAACCAAATAAAGACAAGATTGTCTCGAGCGCTCAGTAACAAAGTTCAGTAATATTTAAGCAAAATTAAGCTTGCGCAAATGATAATGTGCTTCAGAAGGAGTGAGAAGTTGACTTGAAGAATCTAACCTGCAATACTGCAAACCACGCCGAAGTGCAAAGAAATGCCTCGCAGAACCAGAACTCAAGTGGACAAAAACGTCTTACTTTAACACTGGAATGTTGAGCTGATAATCTAAATAACGTAAAATTACTTAATGATTATATATGATTCAGAATACTAATACCGTGTGGTTAAAAACTAAACAAAATATGACCAAACCAGAATGAATAACTCTATTCCATACTTTCAATGCCAACCAATATGATAATAAATAAAATAATAACAATTAAAATAGATTTTATTGATGTTTGAACAAATTACTGTTGGATGATGTAACATAACTTATCATAAGCAAAACGAGTTTGCCGCAAACGTTACAAAATTAAACACGTGAGCTCTTTTGCTATTCCTAGATGACGTACATTCGTTTTGTTTACTTCTCACTGCAAGCCAGAAGGATATTTTTGTTGTGCTCCATAATCAGTCTTTTGGCTCGATCGATAGATTGTATCTTATCTTTGTTTTTATCCACATTCCGCTTTTATGTATAATCAGATTGACGTTGCAAGCATGAGCCACAAGGAAAGATCCGCTACTTTTACATTGCTCGACTGCGATCATACCACTCATGCTGAATCTAGCTGAATTTCTGTGCTTTTTGTCCATACTTTCACCGGATCTGGTTCACATTGGAATAATTCCGTAAATTAATCACCATGATTGGTTATCGAGGGAACCAAATTGACAGTAATGTCAATCTAAACCTCAACAACCAGTATTTGTTTCAATTGAACAACTGTCAAAGTCAATTGTACCACCAACCAGTGAAACCACGAAAACCTGTCGGAATTTTTTGGGACATTGAAAATTGCTCAATTCCTCGGGGCCTGAACAGTTACAGTTTGGTGAGCAAGATTCGAACTTTCTTTGAACAGTTCAGCCTGGTTGAACGTGAGTTCGTTGTGGTCTGCGATGTGTATGGCATTAATAACAGCGTTATCAACGAACTGAACGATATGCAAATTGATATTGTCCATGTTTGTTCATACTCAAAAAATGCATCTGACGAAAAGTTGAAACAATTGATTTACCGCTTTGTCATGATTCACGGCCAACACTGTGCCATCATTTTACTGACCAGTATGCATTTTATTAATTGTACTTTTAACAACTCTAATTCTCTCTTATAATTTTCAATTCATTATATTAGGCGATATCAATTTTGCTCCACTCTTGTCTGACATCAAAAATAGAATCGGAATTTCAGTAATTTTGTTTCATCATCGTCAAGTTTCGCCTGCTCTTGTTGCATGTTCCCATCACAATATCGATTTTGATTATTTTTGCTCTCAAATCCCGATCTCACTCAATTATAGCATCGAGTCCGATTGTTCAAGTATTTATAACTATAAAATTAAAATGATTTTATTTTTATTTTTTATTCTTTGTAGTAACTTATTTGAACATTTCTAATTGGCCGCGATATTTTAACGAAGAAAATGCAAGGTCTTATTTAAATCGAATCACAAGCAATTCAGGAGGACGCGTTATTCAAATTGACTACAGGATATGCGATGCGACTGTGGCTTTCAAGTGTAAATCAGATGCACAAAGGTGTCTTCAAAGAGTCAATAATCGACGAATTCACGGAAACACTCTGAAAGCGAAAATCGCAATGAACACACTTGCTCTTCCACAGATTCGACCAAATAATTATTATAATTATATTCCAAATAGTATCCAACCAATGCCTAAATCTACAAATTTGCCTCAAATTTCTTCTAGTCAAGAAGATTTGCAAAATCAAAATAGAATGGCATCTTTTTTGAATAAACTTAAAGCAAATCATTGCGAACTGTGCACTCGTGATTGTGAAAGACTATCAACTCATTCAAATTATCTGTTCAAAAGAGAAATTTTAAGCGTTCACATTTCATTGGAAAATTTATCTGAAAAGATACAACAACTTCTTGAGCAGCATTCTGGAAAACTGCCTCTAAATTCAGTTCCGCATTGCTGGCTTATTGCATTTGGTCAAGAAATGGACACGAGAACTGAGCCCAAAGTAATGTTAGAACATTTGGTTACTTGTCTTGAAGGTGTGGTAATTGAAATTATGGATGTTACCATAAACGGGGAGACGATTTCTACAAAGTTCGTTGTAAAGTCCCAAAAAAATCAAAACAATAAATCGGGCAAAAGGAAGAAAAGGAGATTAAAGACCGTTTCTTCCAGAATATTTTCACTGATAATAAGTAACACATCCAAGAGTTTGACAAGTTTTCCCTCAATTTTGCTTTCAAATCTTCCTTTAAAGTATGAGCAGACATTCAAAGAACGTTTATCAATTGAACAATTTGGAGTTTCTTCTTTGGTTGAGTTGATGTCTTTATTTCACAACAAATATAATCTTTACACGTTTGACGACGACTATTTAGTTGCCTTAAATTTCAAAGAGCATATCAAATGTTTTCTGAAAGATATTCGTGAAGCTTTTAGCTTGAGCCAAATTGCTTTCGACTCTGATGTGGATATCGATGAGCTAAAAGAAATATTCAAATGCTCCTTTAAGACAGATCTGAAAATGTCGGTTTATGGAGTTTGTTTTATCGAGGACATTATCAACGCTGTCTACAAGCCAAATTGCACCAATGGCACAATCATTGATTCTTCCCATGAACAACCAACAGCAATTGATGAAATCAATTTGAATAAATGCATTCCATTTGTACAAGAATTACTAAAATCACAACCAAACTGGAGTATTCATATGAAGGACCTTTATCATCAATATTTTCCTTTCTTACAGTCAAAGTTAAGGATCCCACCGTGCAGTTATTTACAGTTTTCTCAATATTTTCGACATTCAAAACTTTTTCAGATTATCTCTGGAGGCAAGAATGATTGGATTTTATTGTCAACAAAATTGCGACAAATCGATTTAACAAAACGTTTGTTAAAAGTTTACTACCTGTTGTGTTTTGTAGATCATCAGCACCCCACTGACTGTGAATGTTCGATCTCATTTCCGATCAACTACATATTTACTCATTATCTGCTCAGATACAATGTCGAGTTCTTTGAAAGCGAACTCTACGGAACCTCTAGTCTATTGAAAGTATTTGAACGAGCACTGGCTTGTATGTACCGAACTCAAATGGATGACAATTTCTGTCTGATCTACACTGCCAACAATATTTACCTTCAGAGATGTGACCTTCGCTGGATGGAAGAGCAAGTTCTCAACGTGTTTTTCATTTTATTCAAAAGCACTTCTTATTCTATGACATTGCGAGAAATGAACCAAACTTATAAGAAAAAGTTTAGCTATTCACTTGGATTGAGCAGTTTTCGTCATAAACGTTTCCGAGAGTTCGTGTGTGTCTACGAAAAGGAAGGCGTATACTTCATAAAACTATGTCCCATCTACGAATTCGCCGCCATGTGCTTAACTGTCATGATTTTACATTCGAATGCTTCAAAAAGTTTGGAGACTAAAACTTTGGAAAACTGGAGCATCACAAGATTGGAAACAGAGTATTATGACCATTTTGGTATTGAAATGCCCAAACCATCATGTTTCGAAATTACTGATTTCAAGTGTGTATTTGAGCAAATTAGTTGCCTGTTTGATGTCAACAAATTATCATCAAGACTTGAAATTTGTTTCAAAAGGTTGGACCTTCTTGGACATATCAACCATAAATCAATTCCAACTTGCAATTATTGTGAGATCAAAATTCTTGAAGATATGAAAGCCCAATCAGGTATAAGTCAAAACTTCTGTGAGACTCTATTGTCAGCTAACGAAAGCGAGTCAGATAACGAAAAGGAATCATTTTATGAATTGTTACATTTGTAATTTCTATTGTTGTTTTATAATATACACTTTTGTTTTACTTTTACTAAATAAACATTTACTTATTATCTGTGTTGTTATATTACATTAAGGCATATTGCACATAATAAACTAATGAATTTAATTGACTTTTTGTTCTTTGAGTTTATTTATTTCTTCCAGCAAACGTTCTCGCTTCAGATCAATAGGTTTGTCAAATCCAAGCATTTTCTTATAGGCTTCCACGTCTTCCACCAAATTAGGATCAATAAAAAGCGGTTGCTTTTTAGGGCCAACTGTGTACGTGGTAAATACACCCAACACTTCAGGGATTTGTACGTCTGATGGTTTGTAGGACAGTGTAACAGGCCGATTGAGGATATTTAACCGTTGAGCAGTGAATTGGTTTGATTTGTCGTCGTAATGAAGCTGTGTGACGTATCGTTTGGTAAACCAATTGAGAATTAATGGTGAAACAATTATTCCAGCACAAGTGAGTGTGGCAAAGCCCAGCGTGAACGTTGACCCAGTGGCGATCAACTTGGGATACAGGAAAGGTTGCACACCGGCAGAAATGCAAGTGGTCGAGATGGAAAGACGTTTGATCATCTTAATCAGACGGATCATAGGCTCGGGTGCGGTATAAATGGCACGGCCCAATTTAGACGATGATTCTGGTTGCTTTGAACTGGATTCCATTGCTGGAAACGATATTTGGATGCTGTTTTCTGCGGCTGTTTGGCGGCAGAGCAATTGATCAATTGTTGATGCTTCCTAACATGCTGACCAAAAACACATGACTTTTGAGAGTATCCACAGTTGAGCATAGAGGGAGCCACTCGACAAAGTCAAGTTGACTAATTCAACCAAACGATCGCATTAGCCTAGCAAAAAAAACAAATAGACGTGCGAGATATTTTGTAGTACTAAACGTGGGCAATGTAAATTAATGTAAATTAAGCAAAAATTGCCAATTAATTAATCGAATTTAATTGAAATTAAAATATAAATCAACAAAAAGTTCAGAAAGTTTACAGGTGGCCATGGGTAAATATAATAAGATGAATATCTGTCAATTGTGACTAATGCTAATGGTGGATCTTTTTTGCCACAGCATATGGCTGTAAATATAAAAAATAACAGTAAAACTTTATTTATAAAAGAAATGGAATATAATAAAATTTGAAATTCAGTGCAAGAGAATATTGCTTTACTAGCGAATTGAAATCAATCCAGATTCAATCAGCTTGTAGATCTTAGTCTGAATGTCTGGATTCTTCAAATGTCTAAAACAAGATAAATAATTAAAATTGATTGGCTTTTTAAATATTCAATTGCTTACTCTTGCAAAGCCTTCGGATCGCTCTGCATTTGTTCCAGAATAATGCGCATTGCGGGGTCAGCAAGAATACTTTGAATTTCAGGATCATTCATAGCACGTTTACGAACATCATCAGGGTTGTCTGCAGAACTCATGACGCATTTTCGGAAGCCGTCAATAGCTTCCTACAAAATAAAATGAGAAATCACGATAAATTGATTTGCAAATACGTACCTTATTGTTTTCATCAAGTTCAAGAGCCTTTTGGTAAGCAGCTTGAGCTTTGGTATTATCTTTCATAGCTATAAGGGCACAACCCTTTCGAATATAACCTTTTACTATAAAATAAAATAATGACAAAATGAATATCAATCAAATGCAATATTCCAACTTACCAAACGTGGGATCAAGACGAATACATTCTTCACAATCTTTAAGAGCAAGAGTGAATTCAGCGAGTTTTTGATAGCAAGCGGCCCGATTGCTATAAACTTTAGCGTCATTAGGATTGCGTTTAATAGCCTCGGTGTAAGTCTTAATAGCACCAGGATAATCGCCCTTTTGGAAAAGTTTGTTACCAAGATTTTTCTCCTCAAGTGCCTTTTCTGGATCAATATAAGCGTTTTTCTCAAGGTCTTTCAAAAGCTTGTCAACTTGAGACAATTTAGTCAAAGTGTCCGGAGTACGGTGTTCGGTCAACGATTTCCGATAATAAACTTGAGCATTTTTTAAATCGTCAAGTTTCTGGTAGGCAGTGGCCATTCGCGAATAAGCTTTTGCAATAATCTTGAAATCGTTGCGGTTTTCGCGACCAACTTCTGCAGCTTGCTCACATTGTTTAACACATTGTTCAAAGTTTCCTTGTTCAAAATAAACAGCAGCTTTGTTGTTCAGGTATGTCATATCAGTGGGATCCAAGCTAATTGCTTTATCATAACAAGCCAAAGCTTCATCAAATTGGCGTTCCTTGTAAAATTCATTTCCTTCGTTCTTAGCTTGCAGTGCCTGTAAATGAAAACATAGAAATGAAGTCAAACAAGTAGAATTCCATGCAAACATAAAAAAATCAACACCATGCTTAATGTCAAATATAATTTAAAACAAAATAACATTACTTACCGCTGCTTTATTTGCATCTGAAGTTTCGGTCATTTTGATGTATAATCACAAAGATGATGCCAAAGAGAATGAATAGTAACAGAATAGATTGAATTTAATGTGAAATTAGTAATCAGCGGGTAAAATGAAAGCAGTAAAAGAGTCAAGCACGATCGATGCTGTGAAAGTGAAAGCAAGTAATCCGACGTGAGGCAAAATGTGTTCTCTGCTGATGCTGCTGTGAAGCGATCGCTAGTGGGCTCGAACTTTCCAGATCTGTACAGAGCAGTGCGGCGAAACGCACGCCGTCTGTTGTGGTATTAGAGCTCGCCGCGCACTCTGCCTGATGACACTTTGGTTTGAGTCGAATAGTTGATACTCTCAAGTTGATTGTTTACACTTCTTTGTCTAATGAAATGCTATCTGATAACTTAGCAAAAATCAAAACGACTGATGTTTTTGTAATACATTCCCACAAAGGACACTAAAAATAGGCTTGTTTCTAGTCAAGCTGTTCATATAAGACGTGACACGGGGAGACTATTGCGGCAAACTATTAATTGTCAATGCAATTGTATTGCCTTGGAGAAGTTTCTCGAAATTGTGCTTCCAGATCAATTAATCCACTAAACGATCCTACTACTAATTTCTAATTAACTACAAGCGTGCCATAATCACAATAATATATTTATTACTTATTGCAATTGTTTACTATAATGGATTGTATTGCTATAATTACCCGAAAATTTCGAAATAACCAATAAATTAATAATAAGATTACTTGTTTAATACGAAATGAATGAAATAATAGTCACTCGAAAATATTCACGAGCACATTGAGATAAATTGAAATCACTTTTATTGAGTTCGATGTGAGATAATTATTTAACGAATGGATAATTGGATCAAACAACCAGGAGATATTGATACAAGAAACAATCATACATACAATGACAAAAGCAGATGTACACATTAAACAGAATTTATACAGGGAAATCAAACAAGTCGCCAAACAATTTAATGTACAGTAATGACGACAATATAATAATCGGTCTTTCATTGGATGACGAGCAAATAAAACAAAATATTACAAAGCAAGTGAGTTACCATTCTTTATATAAATAAATTCAAATGATAAGATGGGAATAAGAACAATGAACAATGATGGAGACAAAATTGGCTATGTACAGGAAACAGTCAACAGAGGTTATGATCACGAATTGGTAGATTGCGAGTGTCTGAGTCGGTCGTGCAAACGCTCTTAGTGGTGGAACTGTGTCCATTGAACACAGGCTGTTTGCAAATGGGCTGAATATTACAGAATGGGTTGTGCTGGTGAGAGATGATTTAATGATGATGGCGAATACAATTCCTACTACAATTGAAAGTTCTATTTCAATGTTTGCCTTACAGATGGCAGCGCAGTCAGTCGGGACTTAATCATTTAGTAAACTGGTGGTTGGTTGGTTGAATTGGTTTGATTGGTTGGGGCATTGGTGGTGATGACAACCATTAGATGGGAAATTCCTTGTAGAGTGTGAAGAAGGTCTGGTGCGATTCGGAAAAGGTGCTCATCTGCGAATTCACAAGTTGGAAAAATATGCGTGATGTAAGAACACTAAAGACAAAAAGGTGAGTTTATTTCGATTTATAGCGATTCAATGAAAAAACTTACGTTTTCATCGGAGGTGTTCACGATACCGGCAGCTTGCTTGCTTGTTAGATAATTTAGAAAGAAGTTCTTTAGACTTTCAGATTGAACTAGTACATCTGTAGAATCTCGCCCACATGGGAGAGCCAACAAAATGCAATATTCGTCCTGAGACTATAAAATTAAAAAAAAATAAAAATAAGGTTATTGAGAAAACTTATAGAAAGAAAAGCATACCTGAATCTTTCTTTCTAAAGCCTGTAGCTGGGTTGTATCAATACGCATTCTTTGTGTAATTCGAAGTGGGTTTTCAGCATCCTCACTAAATGAGTGGAATGCTCTAGAAGTGATGGTCCTGCTACCGTTAACAAAGTGCATTTGCACAGCAGCTTGGTCATTCTTCAGAGCCAACACGCCACTCCACAGTACAGGATACTTTAGAAGCATGTCTTCCTGTCGTGGTGGTGAATTTGCTGGTCGAGGTATTGCATTCGGCAGAGCCAAATAGGGCGAAACAGGACTGGGAATGGCGTGAGCCACGGGTGGAATAAGTGGAGGCTCAGAACTGATCACAGAACCAGCAGGATTGTGCATTGGTTGAGGTCGTTTAACTAAAGGAGTTGGCTGGTCATTTATTGACGATTCTGAAGATCGAGATTGAGGTGGTTGAACAACCGAGGATGGAGACCTAGATGGTTGCCGTTGAGATGACATATTCAAGGGCATTGCACCCGGTGGTGGGACCATATCCTTTGGATGAAACTGATTATTCCCAACCATTTGCGATCGAATCAAATCCGCTGTTGGTTCTTGTACTGTAGGCAGATCTTTTCGGTAAGCTGGAGAATGAGCACCTGGTGATGGAAGTTGTTGTCGATGTAAGTAAGGCTCAGGACCTGGTGGCTTCAGGCCAGGAGACCTTTTAGCTGACTCAGGGGGCAAAGGTTGAGTTGGCAATTTAGAGAGGTCAGTTGCAGCACCGTAAGCATGTATCGGTAATGGAATGTTACGTTGCCCATTAACGCCAAACATAGGATGCATCAATGGCGCATCAGCAAAGCGATCTTGAGTTGGCATATAATGAAAGTTGCGCAAATTGGTAGGAAATTGAGCGTTCCGCTGGTTTGCTGGTGGGCCCATTGGAGGAACATCAAGGTGGAAAGGCTGGTCTTGTAAATGATGCTTTAAGCTTTCTTCTACCATTTGTTGTCGGTGGAGATCATCTTTTTTGTTGGTATTTTGCAATTTTTGTTCCTGAATTTTCTGCTGCTCTTTATTTAATTCATGTTGTCGAGCTTGTTCGGCAGCAACCACTTCGGGAGGAAAACCAGAAAACCCAGGAGGGTACATGAAACGATGCAGTGGGTGACCAAGGGTTGGCCGGATGTTCTGAGCATTACGAGGGTCGGGTTGTAATCCACTGTACATTGCAATCAATTGTTGTCGAATCATATCTGGAGGGAGCATACTAATCTCACTGGGAATGGGATATTGGCCCGGGATGATGACATGTGGACCTGCGGTTGAAGTGACAGGTGTTCGCAAGTGAGGAGGAAGAATTGCAAATGGAGGATGCAACATTGAAGTCGGGACCACACTTGCTGCTGGTTGCAATTCTGCGGAAGAGATATGTGCAGATGGAGACACAAAACCAGGAGAAGGATCCTTGTTCAGTGGCCGATTGTTCGTTACTGGTTGTGATTGAGAAAGCATTTGTTGTTGATGTTTCTGAAGTGTATTCAAATAATCTTTTTGAATGAGATACTCAGAATTTAGCTGAGGATGGGCATTTGGCACAAGATTTGGTGGAAAAGCATAGTGAGACAATTCTGGCTGTGGCGCACCAGTTACTTGAACCACTGAAGGCTTATTCACAGTGGATTTGGTACTACTATTGGGGCCCGCTGATGTGGAGATTGGTTTTACAGCAATATCAGGAATTGAAGATTGGTGACTTGTCACTACACTTGTGGGCATGCTCTGGTTAACCACACTTGCAACCTTGCTTTGATCGTTTACTGGAGGTGTAAGCTTTGCTGAATGAGCTGGAGGAGGTTGAATTGAGGGCTCAACTGAAGATTCCACAAAAGAGGGAATTGTAGAAGCGCTTACAATTGAAGCTGTGTTTGTTTGAACAGTGGAAACAAAAGGCTTGTTTAATGCTGAAATTGAAATGCCCGGCCAGACATCGGCAGCTTGTTGACTTAGCGGCTGTCCAACTGGTGGTTGATATTTCGGCTTGATGGTAATAGATTGACTTCCAGCACTTGTTGGCAAGTTTGTCAAACTAGAACTGGATGTTGGAGTTGAAGCAGTAGTGATAGGCAATTGAATTTCAGACATTTTTGGACTCGATGAAGTAGGAGGTGTGATCACTGATGGAGAGGCGACCACTGAAACAACAAGCGAAGGTTGTCCTGCTTCAGAAGATACAGGACAACTGGGTACGACTGAAGGATTGTCAAAGTAAAATCCTTTGCCAGTTTTCAGTTTAAGTGCTGTAGA
This sequence comes from Rhizoglyphus robini, assembly GCA_023373905.1. NCBI lineage: Eukaryota > Metazoa > Arthropoda > Arachnida > Sarcoptiformes > Acaridae > Rhizoglyphus > Rhizoglyphus robini. Next base: position 2,038,672 of record JAKIJQ010000007.1, on the reverse strand, counting down.
TGACTGATGAATGCGTTCAGAGATATTTGGAATATCTGGAAGATAAGTTGGAGAAGTGATAACCGAACTGGAAAATATAGGAGCCGGCGATGGAGAAGAAGAAGCTGTGGTAATTACTGACACCGTGGTAGAAGTGGCCGTGGTGAACAGAGTGGTCGGAGAAGTGACCACTGAGCTCGTAGCAACAATAGTTACTATCTTCTCCACATTACCAGTCGATTGAATCACACTTAAAGATTCGGTTTTCTTGATCTCGTTTGAATGGGTTTCAAGTGGAATTGTGCTTGTAATATTTTCAACATCTTCTGTGTCAGTGTGTTCCTCGTCCTGAGTGAGTTGAGGTGACTTGGGAGTTATAGATATTTCGTTAGATGTAATAACGGCAGGAAGCACTGGAACTACATTCTCAGTTGAAATTTGATCAGACAGCAAAGAATCTGTTGACTTTTTGGGAGTCTTTGGAGCAGGTGTAACTGGTGCTGTTGACGAAGAACGCTGCTGTTGAATGTTCGATTCTGCTGTAGTAGAATTTTCACCAGATTCGGGCATAACAGCTCCTCGTGATCGAGTAATGCGAAATGTACGGAGAGATCCATTCTTTGCATCTATAAAAAAATAAACATTAGATAAATAAAACAAATAAAACCGAAATACCATCTTGTTCTTCGATAAGTTCGCCATTACTAGTATCGTCGCTCTTTCGATTTGAACGAGTAATGCGCTTTGATGCATTTTTGTCCCCATCTGTCTTGTTGGTAGTTTTAATAACGTCTTCAATTGTGTCCTCGATGGTTGTCTTTGGAACCTGTGACATCAGGCGGGCAGACTTGCGAACTCCTTTGATGGCGCCGTCAGGTGTTAAACTTGTACTAGCACCAGTTTGGTTTGTGATAGCATCGTTCGACTTTGAATCTTCAATAAACAAGCCCTTTGCAGGTTTGGAAGCCTCAATACTTGTGTTTTCTTGTCCGTCTTTATTCTGCAATCGAATTGTAATGGACAGCTTGTTCTGACTCACTTCCGAGACATACTCTTTGCCAGTGACTAAGTTGTTCGCATTGGCATTAACAATGTTGGTGTTTGGAGTGTCACAAGAAGGTAAAACCAGAGTAGTGTTAGACACTTCTGTCTGCTGTTTGGATGGAGAAAGGGCAGAAGGCTCACTAAGATGTTCAGGATGACGCTTATCTTCGGAAATTGTTGAAGAAATGAAGTGAGAAGTAGACTTAATCGAGTCCAAAGTGATGGGCTCGTCCTCGTCCGAATCTCTAAATTCAAACACATCATAAGGACTGTTTGAAGACTTGGGTCGTATATCATTGGAGGGAACAGTGAGGGTAAGCATTCGTTCCTTCTTGCATTTATCATCGTCCATCAGTTTAGGATGCTCGGCATTACCAGAGTTTTTCTTTTTGCGGCCTCTCTTTGAAGGTTTCTTAACACCAGACTCTTCTTCGTGTTCCTCTTTGGTATTATTAGGCGCTTCGTCCAAAGTGAACTCATTCTCGTCGAGATCGAGTGCAGTGGTGGAATTGGCGACAGTAGCAGCCACTGCCGCACTGCGACAACTTCGTCGAGTGCTATAATTCGAAGATTGTTGCTTACCACGTTTGGTTTGCGAACCTGGTGAAATGTCCGAATTCGTGGCAGTTGATGCATTGGATGATGAAGTCGGCGATAACAAAAGATTGCCTGTAGATGTCAAGTTTGTATTGATAGAAAGACTGGCCAAAGTAACATGTTGTTCGATGCTCGTTTCACTTCGTGGAGAATGCAAAGAAGAATCCGAAGACTTTCGATTCTTAGCACGTCTACCTCGTTTACTTGGTTTGTTTGTATTCTCACTTTCTGGTTCGCTTTCATCGTTTCGTCTGATTTGACTGCTTTTGATCTCGTGGTTGTGAAACAATTCGTCGGAAAAGGAAAATGTATTATCGGAATTAACTCTGGCAATATCGTCAAAAGATTCCGAAATACTTTCCTCTTCAATTTCGGTCTTGTCAGAGATGGCACTTTCCGAACACGAGTCTCTCTTATCATCGGCCACGATTGATTCAGCCACAAAATCAAATGAACTCTTTCTATCAATATGAAGAGTATCGTTTGGAATAGATTGAGGAGACAAAAAGTTACTAAACAATTCAGATTCCAATTTATAATCTTTGTTGTTATCGGTTTCGTCGACCATTCGTTTGTTCAATGGTTCAGTCAATTTCTTGATGGGATCAAAGGCAGATGTCAAAATTGGCATGCTAACGTGCAGATCGATTCTTGTTGGTTCGTCGGATTTGCAGTTTAATTCCACTTTTGGCTCGTGCTGTTTGGCTAATTCTGATGATTTGGCCGATTCTTTTATCGATTCTTTGATAATGTCAGCAAGAGAAGCCGTGGATGTTTTTGGCAAAGATATAGATGGTTCAAATGTGAATGGTTTCATCTCAAATGAAGATGCAAGGACAATTGGAGTTTCAGAGGAAGTTTTGACCACTTCTTCAGAGTCTCGAATATCCGAAGAATCTTCAAGAAAAGACTTTTCGAGAATACTTTCGTCAACAATCAAATCTGATTCAAGTTCATCATCATCATTGAACATAGGCTCGTTGACATCTTTGGAATTGTCCTTAAGTTCGACCTTAGGAACAGCAAGTTCAATCTCATGAACTGCTGCATTCAACTCTTGATCGTCAACAGTTATTTCTGTTGAAGGAATAGCAGATTGAGTGGCAGTGACTGTGGCCACATTTGAATCTGTATTTGACTCGGTTATTTGAAGAACTGCTTCATGCCTTCCACTATCACTTGTTCGTGGAGCAAGGATATTCAAAAAGGTGGTAATTTCCTCTGAATGAGAAGCTGTTTCGTCAATGGATGATCGCTCGTGAGAGTTAGGCTCGTCGTGCATAGGGTCAGTCATATCGTACTGCAACAGTGCAGCAACAGCTAAATCATCTTCGATTTTTCGCTGACTGTCAATTTCCAAACTGAAATCTGCACACTTGACCTGATCTTCAGTACTAATTTTATTTTCGATTTCGGTGGCAATGAACAAGTTCGCATCTTCAACAACTTTGGAAACCGTTTCAGTGAAAACTGGCTCTTCAAAAGGTTTCTCAATGTTTGAAGAAAACTTAGGAAATGGTAAAGACTCGAATGTTGGCTTGAGAAGAATGTCGGAATCTTTGTTTTCCAATTCTTTTTGCAATTTCAATGACTGGATTGCTGCTTCCTCGTCATAACAACGCTGTGGAGGGTGGAAATTTGGCAAAGTTTTGGTATCAAGACTATTCTCGCAAAAGGTGTTAGGCACCAATTGAGGCAGCAAATTGGTGAGATCGGTCTGGTGCATCCTTTTGGCGATTGAGTTCAGCGGAGAGTCTGATCCGGAAAGATTTGAGTCGTAAGAATCGTCATTCTTAGCCATCATACACTCCTCTAATCGTTTGGCGTCATTCATAAGCTCTTCGTCAATTTTGCTATCAGAAGAAGAGCCATCTTCCCGCTGGGCCATAATATCGTCTGCATATGATGATGACGACGTGGAACTAGATATTTCGGGAGTTTTCGGAGGAGGCGAAGACGGGGAAGACGAGTCCTTCATGTTCAAGTTAGCCGTCAAATCAGGTAACATGAATGACTTGGGAATGAAGTCAGGTTTGTGTTCTTTCGGTCCGGGAGAAAAGCAAAGCATATCATCACTGTCTTGTGATTCAAACAGGTCGATATGTTGTTCCTTTTTGTCATTGCCTTTCTTTGAATCACTGCTTTCCGAATCCTTGCGTGACTTCTCTTTGTCTTTGTTTTTGCTTGACTTTTTCTTTTTCTTGACAATTTCCTTGCAAGAACTGTCGTATTCGTCTTCGGACTTGATAAAGTGTTTGATGCTCTTTTTGCCACTCGAGAAGAAGCTATTCTTCTTAATTGGCGATCGATCACCAGCTTTATCCTTTTCCGACTTGTCCTTCTCCTTTTCTTTAGATGTGACCCCAAAGGAGATTGGCTTGAATTCCTTATCTTTGTTGGCCGAATCCTTGTCGTTGTGGTGATGTGCTTCTATTTTGGAGTCCTTCTCCTTGCTGTAACACTTGAGCACATGAGTTCGTGGCGGATTAATAGGCTCACTATCCGAATCAGTGAGCAAAGCATTGTGCGAGGAAGTGATTATTGGTTCGTCTGAATAATAGTCCTCTTCGGTTAAGTATTTCCGTGAATGTGATTCGTTCATTTCTTGTTTGATGTTCTTTGAAATAGAATCGTCCTTCAAGAATGAGTGACGCTTCTCTTTTGATTTTGTCTTCTTTTTCTTTTTCTTAGCCATTCTGGACGATTTGTTGAGCTCATCATCGTCACTCATGATTTTGGTTTTCTCCTTGTCGGATTTAGGTTTCTCCCCATCTCGTTCCTTTTCCTTTCGATCAGCCTTATTCTTTTTCATCTTTTGGTGTTCTTTAAATTTCTCGGCTTTGTCGTGCAATTCCAGTTTTTCGCATTTCTCCTTAACAGGCGAACCAATGTCATTAAGTCGATCTTTCTCCTTCTTGAGCTTCTTCTTTTTCCTAACTACATTCTTGACCTTTTCCTCGTTGTCTGTAGAGTCGTCCATTGCGTCGAGTAGCTTTTTAGCATACTTTGCCGACTTTTGAGATCTCGACTGAATTATGCTGCACTCGCTCGAATCTGATGAATCGAGATGACTTAATCTTTCAACTCGAATCAATTTTGGTCGCCTTTCTTCTTTGTCAAAGTCAGATTCCGATTCAATGTCACTCGCAGTGAGAAGTTTGCTGGATCGTTTAATATCCTCTTCGGAAGAAGTTTCATCTGAAGAATTTAAGATCTTTCGTTTCTTCAAAATAGAATACTTTTTCGATTTGTGGAAAACCTTGCCATCGAAATCAGAGTCAGACTCAGAATCCTCGCTGCTCATCAAGTCCCTATCGCGATGTCGTCTGTCCTTTTGTTTTTTCTCTCGATGTCCAGGATCCGAGTCCCTTGTCACCACCTTGGCGCTTTGGTTGGCACTTGAGCGAGCTTTCACCTTGTCGTACATAGAGAAGTAGATAGGCTCGTCTTCCAGGTCCGGTATTTCGAGCAAAGCTCTAATCTCGGATGCCTTCAACTTAGAATCTCTTTTGTGTTTTCGCTTCTTCTCCTTCTCCTCTGAATTCTTGCACTTATCCTTGCCATCTCGACTTTCCTTTCTCTCTATCCTCTCCATTAATTTGGTTTTCTGTCGAGCTAGGTCTTTGTCTTTCATTGCACTTGCATCTCCTCTTTGTTCTTTATCCTTTTCTTTGAACTTGTCCTTCTTTTTCTTTTCTCTTTCCTTGAGCAAATTCTTTTCCATCTTTTCCATCTTTTCAAGCTTTTCAAGCTTTTCCATCTTTTCAAGCTTTTCAAGCTTCTTCTCTTTCAGTTCCTTGTTGTTGGTCAGTGCAATATGATTGTGATTGCTCATGGAGAAAGTTGATTCTGGCTTCTCTTTTGGCTTTTCAAATTTGTCTTTTTCCCTTTCTAATTTCTTCTGTTCTTTGATGTCGTCTTTTTCTTTGTTGGAATGTTTGGGGAAGTCGTTATTAGGCTTCTCTTTTGGCAGTTCGTTTTCATTGCAGTTCGCAGTGTGATCCGATTCGGAATGCTTGTGTTCCTTACGAGATGTCACCTCTGGCTTAATAGATTCGGGTTTGTTCTTGGGACCATCTAGCTTAGGAGCAGTTTGTTTTGTGATAGAATCTTTCCTTATTGGCATAGGTAATTCAGGCTTTGGGTTTAGACTTGGGGCTAAACAATGATTTTCCTTTTTGATGACGATTTCTTTGTTGGTAGTGCCACTTATCGCGTGATTAACTTTTGGGACACTTAATTCGACTTTATCAACTTTACTTTTGTCCAACTTGGCTTGCAATTGGTTACTACTGTTGCTGCCACTTGCAAACAGATTTTCCTTTTTCGTCATACTAGGTAGTAATGAACTGCGTGATGTAGAGGAAGTGGTAGTGGGTGTGCTTGGAGTACTCGTTGTAGGAATTGAGGAAGACCTGTGAAATTGTGGAAACATTGAACTAGAGGCGGAACGGACTGGCGCTGAACTTGGAGTGCTTGGAGTAGAAGCTGAGGTAGAGCCCATAGAAGAATCCTTCTTTATGGAAGAAACTCGACTTGGGTCAGATAGTTTGCGAGAAATTGAGCTGCTTGGAGTAAGAATTGTATTCGAAGAGGTGAATGGGTGGTGATGATGTTGGTGATTTAAATGATGCGGATGAGAGGAGGTGGATGAAGACGAGCACGTGGTGTGCTGCGTTGGGGGAATTGAGGTCGAAGTGGGGGTCGCTTTTGGCAAGTCGATTGACGACTTCTCGGTGGGATGCGAGCTCGATGAGAGATGGAACGAATTGGTCGTTGTGGGAGAGAATTCTTTGCTGCCTGCTGTACTTAGTGACTTTGTTCGGAGAACGGAGTTGACTCTGGTTTTAGGAGACGAGAGAATACTGTCCAGATCGATCGGGGAGATGTCCTTTGGTTCGTACTTCTCGTTTATATGTTCTAACCGCTTCGAATCCTGGTCAAATACCGAAGACTTAGATAATAAGTTTTTAATAAGATCTGATGACTCGTTCTCATTAGATTGACTGGCATTCGAGGCAGAACCACCCACCGACCCTGATTGACTTTTCTTTTTGATGTTATATTTGCTATAGTCGATTGTGGTCCTTTCTTTGGAAGGGGGTCCACCATTACCAACCCAAGCATGGATCTTCTCATCGAGCGCCTTGATCTGATCGTCTAAAACGTGTGTGTGAGGCGATCGCGATATGTCCGAGTCGGAAACGTCATCAAGATCAGTGGAAGGCTTTTTCGAGTCTACACTGTTGGTTTCGGTTGACATACGATCCCGAGAAAGGCGACTTTTTGGCACTGGTGAATGACTACCCAAAGGGCTCATTATGTTATTAGAACATTTAGGAGAAGTTGCGAAGTTTGGAATGTTAATGTTGGTTATTGTTGTTGTTGTTGTTGGTGTTGGTGTTGGTGTTGGTGTAGGAGTAGGAGTAGGTGTAGTGTTGGTTAATGTTGCTGGTGTAGTGATGGTTAATGTTGCTGGTGTGGTGATGGTTAAAGTTGTCGGTGTAGTATTGGTTAATGTTGTTGTTGTCGTCGTAGTGCTCGAGGTGATGGTACTGGTGCTGGTGGTTGTTGTAGTAGTTGTAGTCGCCACTGAACTTGTCACCAAACTTGTCACTAAACTTGTAACAGTGCTTGAGTTTACATTCACAACAGTCGGGGGTGCAGGGAGTGACTTGGGAGAGTCAGTGCTGGTACTTCGGTGCCAATGCGTCAATGCAAATTCCGGTAATAACAAATGAATAGGACTTTTCGGACTGTACTCGTTCGAAATGGTGTATGCTGTGGTCGAGGATGAAAAAGATGAAGAAGATTCGGATGATTTATGCTTACTGAGATCATTATCACAACTCGTTCTGGTAGTGAACTTGCGAGAACTGTGACCAGAAAGACGTGGATCACTGAGATGATTGTTGACAGAAGGAGACAAAACATCGACAACTCTCGCCGGTTGTCCATGCGAATTCTCTTTGGTCGTCGCAGTCTTGGACTTGGAACTGCCATTGCTACTTGTTGCTTGACCACTCTGGTTGGAACTGGTGGAGGGCTTGCGTGAAGACTGACCGGACGGTTTCGTGTCCTGCAACAAATTTATCATCAAGACTTGCGCCTGCTCATCACTTATGCAAAGATCCTGGCCCAGGACTTGTTGAAATAAAGAGACCACTTCGTTTTTGGATTTGAGATCGACCACGGGAGTGCTATTGCTGGAACCATTTCCGCCTGAACTACTTTGTGCATTAAGAGCCACCACACTTGAAGATGAACTACTACTACTGGAGCGTCGTTTGAGGACAAGGTCAAAGCTCGAAGAGAGTGTCTTGTTAGGCAACTGTTTTGAACCGTTCACCTCAGCTGCATCAACGCTCTTCGATGAGGTAATTCGCTGATCGACAGAAGACGAGAAGATACTCTTAGCAGGTGTTGCAGTGCCGGGTGTGGTGCTTTGGCTCAAAGTAGGAGTGACCGCAGATGAATTGCTAACAGGTGTTGAAGGGGGCTCTATACAAGCCATTAGCCGTTTTTTGCGTTCCAAGTGACCTGATACGTCCGAACTGGCATCGTCCAATTCTAAAGTGCTATGCTTTCGCTTCAGTGACTCATTTTTGTTTTGATATGATGGAGAAGATGCAGAGTTGGTACGGGGCAAGTGAGACTCTCGGATTCGGTCTCGCAGATACTCTCGATTATGATCACGTTGAGAGTTGACAGTCGCAAAGTTATTCTCACTCGATTCAGACACCGACTCGGATCGAACTCGCGGAATATCACTGGACGAGTAATCACGGTTGTAGGTGCTGTCTTCAGTCGATTTCCTCCGCCAGCTATTCGAAGAACTGTAGTCCTTATCTAACTTTTCGATCGCGGACGAATCATTCTGCGAATCTCCATCGTGGTAGAGATGTACACTACTGTTTCTGGGACTAGTCGATGGACTGGTGGAAGTTCGATCAGGGTAATAACTATTTGACTTTGAGTCTCTAATCGGACTCCTGCTACTACTGCTTGTACTACTGCTACAACTGCTTCCAAGACCAGACTTTCTAAACTGGGAAGAATGTGAAGGCGGCAAAGGTGAAGATTCTCGATTTTTGTAATAGTTCTTGTGGTTCACTCTCCTAAGTGAGCTGTGACTATCTTCATTTATTTTAATGTCTTCGTTCGTTGATGACCTACTAGACCGGTGAAAAGATTCTTGGTCTGGTTTAGCCGATGAACTACTGTATGAGCCGTAGGGACTTGAATCACGCCTCAGTTTTGGACTGCTTTCAGACAGGTAATTATCGGACAAGTGATGAGAACGATAACGTGAAGATTCCCGTTTTGATGATGAGCTCAGGTGTGAATCTTCCCCCATGTCATCGATGTCTTCTGCTTCGTACCTGCTATAAGGCTGTCGAGAAAGTCTCGACGATTCGTGATGGTAGTCATACTTGGAATTCTTTAAACTCGTCGATCCACGACTAAATGCACTAAACGAACTGATGGTAGCAGGCGAAGAAGATGGAGATTGTGAGCGTTGTCGGTTTGAATATGACGAGACGGTGCCACTCCCACTGTTTGACCTGATAAGTTGTGAAGGTATTGTAGACGAGGTCGATCTAGACGTTGTTTGATGGTAATGGTACATATTTCTGTTCCGCGTGCCATCATACGTTCTGTCCTCGTAGTCCACGTTCATATTGTTGCTGCTGATCCAGCCAGAGCGCCCTCGGTGAGTATCATCGGGTTTGGCGTTTTTGCCAAGGAAGTATGCTTGAAAGTCTCTACTGGCAAAATCAACTTGAACTTTACGACCATTGACTAACTTATTATGCAAATCGTCAACTGCTTTGCGAGCTTCGTCGGAAGACTCATAGAATATGAGTGCCGCTTTCTGATCACGACTGACATGACACGTTTTGACATTGCCATAACGCCTAAGGTGGCTTGTTAGTACTTTCTCGTCGGATAAAGCTCGTTCTTTGGCGTCATTGGTATCACAAAGCCATATGCAGCTACTGGGGAAGCTTTTTCCAAAACCACACTTTAGCCTCATTCCTCCCATCATCTCTCCATCATATTTTCGCATAGCCTTTACGACACTCGAAATGTCCGTAAACTGAATGAATGCGTAAGGTTGATGCGTTTGACTTTTGATATCGATTTCCTGAAAAATATTTAAACACAATTAATAAAACATTTTCCAAAACCTTGACAAAACATACCAAAATTTCACCAAATTGACTAAATTTGCTCGTCAAATCCGACTTAGTAATCTCTTTGTCAAGGTTTCCAACAAATAAAGTTCTTGTGGCCCGAGGATGGTACTCATCTAATTCTGACTCGATTGGTTTCAAGTTTATGTCACTTTCTTCATATTCCCCATTTTCGCAAGGCGTTACTTCTATTCTATTACCAAAGAATTGTTTATCCTAATACAAATACAGTTATAACATAGTTCATCTTAACTCAAGGGCAAATTTTATTTACCTTTGACTCATTCAAAGCCCGTTCTGCTTCTTCTGGTTTTTTAAAGAAGACAATGGCATATCGGCCTTGGCCTTGTTCGAATACACACACTTTAATAATCCGTCCATATTTCTTAAACTCATGATAAAGACCGTCTTTGATGTTTGAATCTATTGAAACAAAATTTATAATCATTTACAAATTAAATCTGAATTGAAATTGATAAATTACCTGTAGAACGAAGAGGAAATGACCGAACACATATTGCAGTCGTTGGTTTTATTTCATCTCGATCAGTTGATGAAGTTGTCGATGTGGAAAGGTTGTCCTGAGTAGAAGATGCACCGGGCAAATTTTGATATGAAGACGCTCCATGATGGTGATGACTGGATGAGCCTGACAAAACAGCGTTGCTGGTCGACTCGTGGGCAGCAGTTGAATTGGAGTAACTAAACAAAAAATAAATCAATTAATAAATCAAAATATTATTAAGATATGCGTAAAGTATAAATAAATTTGAATCAAATGAAATTATCTGAACAATATCGACCGACTCAAAGCTCAGTGGTTATCGATGTCTCAGTATTCAAGGTTATATCGCCATCGAATAAGACACCTCAACTCTTGCCAATGTGCTACATCTGCTTGTGCATATCGAAGTTCAAAAACAACAACAGTGATATCGCATACTTCTTCTCTTAAACGATTTTGTGAAATTTTCCTGCCCAATTTGGCTAGTGTGAGGATGCACACAATTGATTCAATTTATTCAGTTCATCAAAACAACCTTGAATATTACATGCAAATGTTACACTGATTTGATCATCACTAAAATTACTCAAACGCTACATGGAGGGCAGTTGAATCGACTAAGTTACCTTTCGACATCCGAGAAGTTGTTGATTCCGGTGCTGCTGGACACGTTTCTATTGCCACTGCTACTACTGGTTGCATTACTGAACGAAGCCCGACTGCTGACTGATGACTCCCTCGAGGATCTATTTCTCGAGTAGGAGGGTGATTCATCATCATGATATGAGATGGTGTTCCTCTTCAAGAGATAGCTATCCCGATTCTCGATGTGGTTACTGCTGTTAGCACAGGAACGATCACGAGTTTCGAATGGTCTCTCTTCAGATATTCTGTCAATGGAAGCCGATTTGTTAGTGAAGTTGCAAGACTTTGGCCTAAGTTGACGATAATCGAAATCGTTATAGATATTGAAAGTTGCAGGCACAACCAAGGACATGTCATAACATGACTCATAGCAATTATTATGGTCATAATTTGGTGCTCGTTCCTGTTCTAGTAAGACAATATCTCTGTCAGGATCGTTGTCCATTGCGAACAAATGCATGGAATGTGAAACAAATGCCACTTTGTATCAATGTAATGATGTTCATTATAATTGGTGAGACACGAGACCAAAACATATGAGGCACAAGTTATATTCTATACGAAGCAACTCAGCAGTGAGAAGTGGTCATCTCACCAAATCGCATTGACAACATCGAGCCAAACAAACAACAATCAACAAATCATCGATCACTTCAGTCAGGAAGCGAACCAGCCAAACAGAAACAGAAACAGCCAGCAGCACATAATCAGCAACAACACGCGCAAGCACAGTTGCCAAGCGTGCACTTTGCTCAGGCGGAGTGCATTCAAAGATGACGTGCAACACATATGAGACGTTAGCTAAGGAGTCACTCAAATTAGCCAAAATGTTTCCCAAACTTGTGACTAAAACTTCGACCCAGTCGTCCTCTGTTTGAAATCGAAATTTCTGGTGGGCCTGACGCGAAACCAACGCCAACACACATGCACACACACACACATTTCTCACACAAAGTGACAATGGGAAACAGTGCGAAATATTTGATTGGAATTTGACAAAGGCACTGCAACTTGTTTTTGTAACCAGTGACAGGCAGACAGTTACAGAACACATAAATTTTGATTTTGGACAAATGGCATTACGGAATTTTGAAACTAGCAGAATGACCAGGTATGGGCGAGTAAAGAGCCTGTCTAGACATGAAGCCAAAGGCCAATTGTCAAATTCATAAAACGAATAGCTACCGAACAGGATTGTAATTATTCGACGGTACAAAATCGAGAAATAGGTCTGTGAGCCAAGACAACGTTTCTTATTATGAACAAATGCAGTTAGTATGAACGCTGTAAGGGTTTTCAGGGGAGGATGTCGTAAAACGATAACGAACAAAGTATACTAGACCCGAGGCATGAGAGAAGAATTGGCTTGTAAAGTTGCTAAATGCGTTCGACTTAATCACTCAAGTCACAAAAGTCATCAAAAAGCACCAATGACTCAACCTGTTGTCTGACAGCAATCGATATGAGTATGTCACAGCATTGAATTTGAACTTAAAATGTTATAACAAGATGAATCAAATCTGGGAAAACTAACTCACAGTTAGTCTGTTCTACAACAATAACAACCCAACAAAAAAGCAAAGTAATCAGATATAACCGTGATCCATGACATGTAGTGTGTGTTCGGGGCTCAAATTGGAAATGTCAATGTAACATTTCAAGAATGACTGTTATTTGCAAGCACTAAATAGTGCTAGACATGAGCTTTGGAGACAAAATAAGCATGAAAAAAACATGTTTCATGAAAACAATTAAATCAGATGCCATCTGCTGCTCTTGCCATCTCTTGAGTTACATAGAAAACGATCGTTTGGTTGCTAATGGGTCATTGCTTCAGGCGGGGACAATTAATAAATGGCCTTGAATTTTCAAGGTGAAGAGTTGATTGCTCGATCAAGGCAAGAGAGCAATTGTGGCCAATGGCAACAAAACAGTCTCTCCAGTAGAATTAACAAAAGAAAAACAAACCAGACAAGAAACGTTTGGAGAAGACAGGTGCTCCTGTCTGGTTAAGGTGTGCACTGCACATGACTGGCATGCAGGCAATGGTTAAGTGCTCAAGAGAGATACTGTCCCATCCAATGAAAAGCTACGAGTCTAAAGAACTAATTGTTTTGTCACAACGAGAACCGATTCAATTGCAATGGCAATTAGTGGTGATCGATTGTTTGCCAGATTGAGTCGTGGAGAATAGACTAGGACTGAGCAATGAACGGAGGGAGGAGAGGAAGGCTACCTTTGTTGTGGAGCCAATTTGGCCAGTGGCCAGTGTTATCGATTCTCGGTTGTGACCTTTGCTGCAGCACCGACATGGGATGAGACCAAGCCCAGTAGAAAGAATGCAGCCACGATGGGCCATGGCCATTAATATGTATGAAGGCAATGGTAATAGGCACACGTTCCGAATGCACACGGAATCGATTATGCCAACTGCAAACGAGTGCCACTCGCCAGTGACATCATGTGACTAATGGAATGCCTCGGCCTGGTACTGCTGTATGGAGCATGCACTGCGGTCAAGAGAGAGCCAGCGAGGCCACCTCACCAGCCACCGAGAAGCAGAATCAAGCAAGTGTGATTTATGTCAGTGCGCCAGATAAGAGCAATAATAATTGGTGCTGCCACTCGGAATTAGAATTACAAATTAGCCAGAGTAATAATGCACTTAATTGCCTTGTGGCCCATTAGCATGGCCAACATTAGCACAGAATCGTTCCGAAGCGACCAACTGGGCACACATGCAAATGCAAACAAGCAACGTTCCACACTCGTTCACAGAACGTGCCGATATTGCAATGTATCGAGATCAATTGACCTGACCAGATGGCTGTACGGGCTAGGACTGGGCAAGAACGAAAAAGCCGTTTGGTTAGGTTCATTGCAATGGCAACACAAAAGCAAACTTATTAATGGCATTGGGCGCCAAGTAATTATGTGACAGGCAATGCAATCATAATTGATGGCACATTAAATTTAAATTGCTATTCACAAGTGCCATTAGTGGCAGTCAGATTGAGTCGACTCAGAGAGGATTTCATTCAATCGATTCAATGGCCATCGAACAATTGCTTGTGACAAGCAAGCCAATCTGTCTAACGGTAATGCGGCACTGGTCATCCGAGTGCCATTATGGAAAAACACAAACTACCCAAAGTGATTAGTAATTGCAACAATGCCTCAAATGGCAGGTCAATCAGTGATTTAGAGAAGAGTTGACTCTAGCCAATCACTGGCCAAACTGATGAGCACTGAGGTACTCACATGAATTACCAATTAGGCAAATTCATTTAGTCCAATCGCTCGAGACTGTCAGCAAGAGAATCAAATCGTCGGTGAATTCAATAAGAGCTCAGTGGTAAGGAGCCATTACTGAGGGTGAATTAGTAGTGAGTTTCGGTTACACTTCGATGTTTATTTGACAAATAAAATAGTGTAGAAAATGCAATAAAATACAATTGTCAAAATGTATTCTTTTGACCGAAAGAAAGTCCCATTTAATCCATATCTTGTGAATGGAGCTAGAGAAAAGTGAGACCACCGAGGAAAATGTGATAGACTGACTTGACAGCTCTAGAGGCAACGATCGACAGAGGCGACTAGCTCAACTCTTTGTTGGTTGTGAGAATTAATTAAAGTATTGATCAAGTGGAAATATGAACTCGTGCCTGAAATGTGAGCTGCTTTGTCTGCATCCCAATTGAGTAGTGCACAAGTGCGCTGGTGAAAGTGCACTAGCAACCAACTCGTACAATTCAACTCTACAAGGACCGAGTTGAATTTCATCATCAGTGTAATCTGAGAAGTCAATTTAGCGTAATTAAATCGAGATATTGCAGAGAGCGACATGCAGTGCAGTAATGACCAGAATGGAGATTATCGCATCCCGGACAAAACATGGTGGCTGGTGCCAGTTCGCACAACTCTCTCCGAGTAGATCACAAACTTGAAAGCTCCAGATGAGCTCGGGCGCGGTCACACACGACGCACTCATTAAGTTTGCCTGTCCAATGTGATATAATTATTGCAAAGTGGCTCGACACTTGTGACAAAGCAAATCAGAACGGGACAGTCAAGTTGTGCCAGGTTTGCATGTGCTCGCCCAAACTATTCGTTTGTGTTTGGTCATGGTACGCCAAATGGCCAACTCATCTCACGACCCTTCTGTTCTTATGAAGATCCAATCGATCACGACCTGCAAGGTGTACTTGTACATTCAATTAGGCCTCTCTTTGCCCGCCTCTCTCAATATTCAATAGATTCTGGTGACTTGGCTCAATCGGCCGAGAGCAAGTCGAGTGCGAACAAAGCCAAATGTCTTCTCATAGGGCAGTGTCCCAAAAGATTCAATCTCGAAAGGTTGACAGTGCCTTTCTCTGGCCACTGATCACCGGTCTGGTAGGGAAAGTTTGCAACCTGCTTGATAGTTGATTGTTCGAGTCAGTCCACAAGCAAATAATCAACAATTCACCCAATCGACACTGTAAAAGTGGCCATTTTGGTACACTAGCTAGGAATTGCTGCTGTAAGGAATTGTGTGCGTTGGCGAACTGTTTGGCGGCACAAAAAAGACCAATCGAGACAGGAAATCAGTGGTATGGAAACAAAGCTCGATTCAATGGTGATGAATTGCGTAAATGCAAAGTGCAAGTGTGCAAGCACTGCAACCAAGACCATTTCGAGTGCAGGTGAAGAAAGGCAGCGGCATGATTAATGAAAGTAAACGAACACTTTCGACACTCGGTGATGAGAATCGCAAACAAACACTAAACAACACTTAGACAGACATGCGTCTTGCCACATTAGTGAAAGCGATCGCCTTTCTCTCTCTTGAGATCGGCCATATTTAGGTCAAGACTTGGATGTGCGATCAAATCGAGTGCTGTCTAAATGTTGCCTCAACTTTGTCCATGTCTATAGCCTTGGCAACAAACGTTGAACTCGAGTTCGCTCGTTCAAAATCAATGCACAGCCAAATAAGTGCATTCACAGACACAAAGGTAACCACACTGACATGCCAAATACAAAAGTACATCTCGAATAGAAGAATTGCCATTCGATACGACAAGCATGGCACTGACCAGTGCTCCAATGGGTGTCTACTGCCCACGGCAAGCATCATTGTCAATGTCATCACCGAGATATGTTCAGAGCAGAGTGCTTCACTAGCAATGGTGCATCTCGAGAGGCCTCACAATGGACCGGATGGTTTCCAGTGGTTGGACCGTGCAGACATCAATTTTAAAAATCTAGACAAACTGGCACTGTAAGTCATCAATGTTATTACGTATGAACACAACTGGCAAACAGAATACAGACAGAGCAGACAGAATAGACCATGAGAAATGGATTCAATTCAAATGGACAAAGGGCAACGACACAGACAACTCTTGCCAGTGGCCAAATGGACACAACAGACACATGTGGCTGGTGAGAAGGTTGAAGTGAACAAAGTCCAGTGTAATGCATAATTGGCCAAGTGAATGCAACCAAGGCGAGTCAATTACTGTTTTCCTGTCGGTGCAGCAAAGTCTGTGCTTGTGTGGTGATGGCAATGCTTGCAAATGGTTCGGCTTTCGTGACCAAAGCAATCCTTTACGGACAGAGCTCTGCTAGCAACGGTCAGTGGATGTGTGCTCGATCAGATGGCAAACACGTACACTGTAAACAGTGCAAGACAAACACATGGCGCAATTAGACACGTTGCAAGAATCGATTCGGGCAACTAAGTCCAAAGTTAATTGGTGCACAGTGAGTGGCCAAATGGATCGATTTGGCTCAAATCGAGGCGGCACGCAACTTAATCAAGTCTAATGCAGCAGTACTGGGCTCCATAAATAGAAACGAGTCAAACAATAATGAGAGCAATCAAGTGCCAATAAAGTCGATAGCGACCAGCGAGTCATTTGCCAGTTGGCCTTTCGGTTGGCCAGGCAACCACACAGAATAATTAAGTGGAGCACAGCAAAGGGCAATGCAAATCATTTGCTATTGCACCCATGCACACTAATTATGCATCGTCGTTGGCTGGCTAGTGAGTGAGCCAATTTGATGCATTCCTCGGTGCCATTCGGAGCCTGAGCCAGCTCAGGAGTCTCCAAACATAAAGTGAAACTAATGGTCTCGTTAGCTTTGCAACTCGGCACTGTCGATCGAGACAATCACTGCAATCGATTGTCAGTCGGTTATTATTAGTGACATAATCAATTAATACTGGCCAATGGCGGCACTCGAATTATCGAGTCACTACGATGATTCGTGTCTGGTTGAGTCTTGCCAAACATGTCACCGATGAGTGTGCACTGCAGCAGCACCGAATGTCAATTCAATTGCTGCTCATCAATCGACACATGCCGTTCTCTTCGCAATTAAACTTTCCGCACAAGACTAGTCACCAGTCACCAGTGGAGCCAGTCAGCAAAAGCATGCAGAATAGTTTAGCCAAGTAGTGGAGTGAGCAACACGCAAGCCAAGTCAATGCAATTAGTGGCACACCAGGACGATCAATTCGAGCCAATCGATGAACAATCAGGTTCGATTCAATTGACGGTCGCAAAGGCACTGAACAGGCAATGCATGATGGCAACTGAGTAATTATCGGCCAGAGAAGCGATTCATGCTTGCTGGTGCATTATGATAATGGCTAGTTGACAATCACTAACGACAATAAATCACCGACGGTGCCAAGGCGCTGTTCTTCTGCCAACGACGCATTCACAATGCAACACACAACAGTGCACTTCAAGGCAAGAGTTCGCCACAGAACCAAAGGCAGGTCCGTCACTGCAACCACGCAAATGTACTGAATTCAATCTATTTTTACGAGCTAAACCAATCGAGTGTTATTGACTGTAGAGTGTTTAAAAAGTTAAGCAATACCTGCACAACTGAGTTATGACATGTTAACCAAGCATAGGTCAAGAATTGCACAAAATGCATCCTGGTTTAATCAAGGTTTGTTTTTAGTGGCAACATCTGTCGAGATTTACATTTGAAATTGAAATTAATCCAATGAGTCAGAGAGGAGGTATTGGCGTACTAGCACAATCTCATCATGGAAATACTCAGCACAAATGATCAGAGAACGCAAACACCAAACATCTGTGCAAGGCTTCGCGAACCCACTCAATCACAGGCAAGTCGATATAAACATGCATAAAACAATGATGGCGAAGCAACGTGGGGTACGTGATTGTGCAACTTTCCAGGAATTCTCCTTTAGTGATGACACCGAGCACTGACATTCATTGAAATACTAAAACCAAACGATACGAACGGAAAGTGTCATTGGCAGTCATAGGTTCGAGTGTGTTCGAAGTTCAATTGGGTGATCAATGATCATTTGAAATGGCCAACAAAGGCCTTCACTTGAAAGGTACTATTGACCACTCAAGGACGATGAGCTCAACTCGGGCGCCGTGGGGCAACAAAATTATAAGTCACAATCGGCTGAGTTCGATTGAAATGATCGACACGGTTGAGGAACAAGACAAACATGAAGCATTGAATCGATCTGATCGTGAGGGTAAGGATTGCTTGGGTTATCGATCGACTATCAATTGATTGACTCGATGGAATGACTTGCAATGGAGTGGACATACACTGGCCTGCCTGCATGGTAACCACACACACACACACACACACACGGAGACATGTCAAATGAACATGCAACACAATCGAAAGGTGAACTGCACCATCAGGAAGGTGAACATTACAACGACGTACAATGCTTCGAGTCCATCAATGGCAATGCCAATGGACGA
Organism: Rhizoglyphus robini; assembly: GCA_023373905.1. Lineage (NCBI taxonomy): Eukaryota > Metazoa > Arthropoda > Arachnida > Sarcoptiformes > Acaridae > Rhizoglyphus > Rhizoglyphus robini. The sequence goes on along the minus strand of JAKIJQ010000007.1, from coordinate 2,019,944 downwards.
TGACAAAAGTGATCCACTCACAGGCAAGTAATGACATCGAATGGCGCCATTAACGGTTCGAAATAGATCACGCCGAGACAGTCAGAGCAAAGACACGAGCAATGACATAACGATCGCCAGTTGCACCCTCGGCATCATTTGTAAAAAAACACAATCAAACAGCGACATGGTGATGAGGTAACGTATGGGCGCATGATCGATCGTGAAATAGTGCAATTGAATGGCTTCAATGGCCGAACAGTGCCAAAGTGCATTCTGTGCACTTCCGAGAAATAATGGGGCAACACTATTGGACGTATTCAACTAGTGTCAACAGTGCACTCTAACTCAAACAGTGTACAGAACAAAACAGATTAACGAAAAATGAGTCGAAGCAGATGGTAATGCACAGTGAGAGAGCAGAGAATGAACCCATTCCGAGTGCACAATTAGGCATTGATTGGTGTGTTGCGCTTAATGTGCTAATTAAATATTCAAATCAACTTGTCATTATGGTGGGAGCTCTTGAGCTTGATTGGACTTTAACATGCCATGGCAGAGTTCGATTCTCCCGTTAGGTCGATGACAGAGCGCACAGGCAGTGGTGCAGCAAAAGCGATTACAACTCAAATCGAGCACTTGCTTGTAGCAATTAACGATACGATTCGCAGTGCAATTCTCAGCGCTGGCAGACCTTCTGGTTGCAAGCCAAGCACCGACTAGCAGGTTTAACTGGCTGCCAAGTTGGTAAAAACCTGAGGACAACAGGACAGACAACAAGACTAGGCAGATGACGGGGCAAGAGGAAGTGCAGTTGACCTAACGTTATGTAAGACACCTGCCTGTGTTGTTGCCAAACCACTGGCCAGGCTCGGTAGAGCAAGCCCGCCACTGATTAAGGAAGCATTGAGGGGCAAGTTTGTTCGAGACAACAAATAAACAAAACACAATTAACAAGTGGTCATCGCTCAGCAGAGGAAAGGGACATCGATGCAGATGCGTCACAACACTGATAGACAAGACACGGTGACATTGCCAGCAAGGAGGAAATCCCAGCACTCGAACCAATTGAAATCGATCGCTACTAAATGGGGAAAGCACACATCCACACTAGCGGAGAATCCAATCTCGGTCGACAGCTGCATTTGGCAGCCAATTCAAATTCGAAACACATGCACTCAAAGACTCACACACACACACAAAGCCTTACTGCATCCAGACCAATGTCCAATGAATGTCCACGAGCAAATATTAAATTACCTCAACTGGTCGGTGAGACAAAGGAAACACTATCTACGGTCATTATGTGCGAGTGCAGCAGTAATTGCAGTGAGCGAGAGTAATTCAAATTTATCATCGCAAACACATCATTTGCTCGTGCAAACGAGCGTCATCAGGCACACAACTAGTCAAGGCATACAATCGCCACCGAACAAACGACACTCGCCACACAGCAACGCTAATGTCTTCTTCCCTTGGCTGCAACAAAGCTCTTTCTTTCAACGAGAATCGAGAACCAAAAACAAAGAGCGAACAAAGCAAATAAATCGATTCGGCGACAAATGGCGAAAAGTGATCCGATTGAGCTATGCAAATCAGTTCCGAAATAGAGAGAAAGGCCTGGCCGTACCGACAAAGAAGCCAACGAGTAGCCAATGTACCTGGCTGCAATAGTGCCATGACTGCCATGACCACTCCAAAAGAGCAATTGGCCACAATCAAGCATTACAGCAGTCGCATAAATTAGAAATAATCGAGACGAGCAAGCAGACACCGACAAACAAGAAAATGGCAAGTTCATACTCGAAACCAATTTGTGCAAGCTTAGTGTTGCAACCCAAGTTTGATTTGTGTGCAAGAAACTGAACGAGTATGGGTTATATTGTGATGGTCACTCAAAAATTGGCTTCAATGTGTGGCCTAGTTCGGTGAGACAGTCCACTAGAGTCTTGTACGACCACTGAGACAGAGCACAAGTGGCACAGGGTGAGAATGTCCTTTGAGAAATGTAACACGCAGTGAATTAAATGAATGCAAACAAACAACAAACTAATCGTCCTGATGACTATCATTCGACTCAAACTGTTTGGAACGAGTTAAATGGCAAAGGACAAACAAGACTGTTCGAGAGATAGAGAGCGTAAGTGGTGGCGGTGTTGATTGTGGCATTTTATTGGACAACACGATGCAATGACAGAGTGAAGGCAAGTGATTTGGCAAATAGCGACAGTACAGCACAGTAAAGTTGAGTACTGATTCGACAAACGCCTCAATGCATACACCAATTGGACCGAGCTTGGCCAATCTGTGGCTGTTTTCATTTCAATTGCCAGAAAGCAGTGTGACAGCTCCAAACTAAATACAGCTCAGCTGTGGCAAATGGTTTGACTGGGAATTTCCATCAAGGACTCAAGTGGATATGACATGAGTGATATGAGAGAATTGAGACAAACACCGCTTGTGCAGTGATTGGCCTAGACCAGGCCAATGCATGCACTAATGCACTGATGGCACTGGTGACACTGAGTGAGCTGGTCGATCGAATTAGTTACTACACTGACACTATCCCTGGAAATGAGCTCGTGTGACGTACCTGCTCGGCGTATGCCTCCCGAAGAGGGACGAGTTCGAGGGTAAAGATGTGGCCGGAGAGGTGCTGGAGGTGGATGAGGATGAGGATGCAGATGAGGAGGAGGCAGCCACTGAGGATACCGAGGATGAAGATGATGCAGATGTGCTGGTGACTGAGGTGCTCGTGGAGACCGCATTGGAGGGGGTAGAGCTGTTCGAGGTGGACGATGCCGCAGCGACCGTACTCGAAGATGCTGCTACCGAGGCAGAGGTGGACGACACCGAGGACGTACACGAAGAGGTTGAGGAGGCCACTGGGCCCACAATGGGGTGACTCGACTTGCTGCCCGTGCTGGACAGTTGATGATCATCGTGGTGGTGATACGAGGAATGCGGCTCGTAGTAGTCCGTTTTCAGTGTCCGCTCCTCGATTTTATTCTCACAGCTGTGAGCCTTGGCGGCTGATTTTATGTCGATAAAGGCGACGGTTGCACTCAAACCGTTACACAGCATAGTGCCGTTGAGGGAACAGTTTGGCCCGAGCCCGGTGCCATTACTTTCGGAGCTCGATTTGGGCAAAATTCGTACGTTCTGTACTTTGCCATACCTGAGGGGAGAGAAGCTCGTTAGTTGATTGTCCATTCATTAGTGCTGGCTGTTGGAGTTGGTCTGTCTGTGCTACTCAAAGCCTCATCACCACCGACTCAAGACAATAAAGATGCGAGCTTGTCGGCAAGTCTACGAAGCAGAGTGCACTGTACACTGTACGATGTATATTCCTCACAAAGACCTCAAATGAAAGCGAATGCCGATCAAAGGATTCTATGGTCGAATTGTTTGGTCTAATTGAGATATAATGCGAGTGATAAGATAAATCAAATTACTAGAGAAGCCATGGTGGAAAGAGCGAATGGACTTGGCCGAGAAGTTTGCATTCAAATTCAATTCGCGTCTCGACTCGGTCAATCCTCAGGAGAGCCAGTGGAGAGCAACTTTAAATTCCTCATTGGTCCATTCATTGACTCGATTCCTTGGTGGCACAGTCTCGCTCCAAATTGGCTGCCTCACAAGTGACAATATTGGAATGTTTGTCAGTCTAATTTAAATTCGCGGCATTTCCAATAACCACTACTGACAGCAGAGCAAATGAATCCACTGATTGGACACCGAGGAAAGTTCTTAGTGCCGTCAGTAGGTCCAAGTGATTGAGAGATAACTTGCAATGGAGTGCACTGTCTCGAGCATAGCCACCGAACAAGTGGCCGTCTATCCAATAATATCGCAGTGTGACTCAACTGGTTACAACTCACACTACAACACAAATGGGCTCACTCGATTGATGACGAGCCAAAAGAGAGCGACAAACCTGAGCGAGAGATAAATTTAGTTGAAAGGTAGTGAAATGGCTTGAAGGGCGCCATCCTGTCTAACAATAGCGACCAAAGACTAGTGAGTGAGTCTTTCGACCCTGCCACCGATGAATCGATGGCAAACCTGTCCAGTCGATTGACTCAATAGCTCTCATCTGGTTATGCCAGTCACTAGACATGTGATACCATTGAGAGAGACGTCGAACACCACGGAGAGAGGATGCAATCGCTCAATCACTGGCGACCTTGAAAGTGGTCACTCCAAAGAGAGAGCACAAAGCTCAATTGCTCTCTCAAATGGTGGTTCGATTCAGTGCAGCAAAAGCGGACTGGTCTGGTGCATTTGGTCAAATTGTTGACAATGCATTGACCATGAGAAGTAAATGTATCGTGAGCCAAGGATAGATAGACTTACACAGTCTTACTACGGTTCTAAACGATTATGACCAATTTAGTGATTTCAACAGCTCCACTTGAAGCGATGATTACAAATAATCCCAATACATCAAGGTAGACAATTTTAGTATCAAGTCAGACCAATAGTGCACGGACTGAAAATTAAAATTGACATAACAAACTGAATTGCCTTCAATGCATTTGTACCATCTATTGGCTCAGGGAAGAGTCAAGATGAAATCGATTTTGATCAATCGGAGGTGCAAACAGAAAACATTCTTTGAGAGACCAAACAAGCAAACAAAGGCAAGTCGAGATTGGAAAATCATTCGTGATGCAGAGCAAGTTTGTCTTGCACAGTGAACCATTCAGACTGTTTCAATTGAGTGAATCGAATGTCAACAAACCGAAACTATTTTCGATGTTGATGGCCCTGCTGAAGCACTGAAAGGTTCGTAGGTAAACAGATAGACAATTGCACTGTAAAATAAACAAACAAACGGAGAGACAAAGAGACAAAGGCCACTTGCCGACGGCACTGCTCGGCCAGGAGTCGGTGGCCGAGAATAGTGCCTGGATGGCAGCGAGTGGAGAAATGCTCGTCTGCCTGCTGACCGGTGATCACATCGCACACTACTGGCCTGAGATGAGCCAGTCCACATTGATGACCAGCGGCCACACGTGGGCAGTAAAGCCAACTCAATAATGAGTCTCACAAAATAGTAGTGGCACATGTGACTGTCACTGATTGATTGGCAACAATAAAACAATCAGCCAGACATTAAGCAAATAAGTGGATATATTTGAATAACAATGGACCAGCCAGTGTGGACCAGATAAAGATGTGCTCCGGACTAAAGAGATGATCACAATAAAGTGGCCATTTGCCATTTAGTGGCACAACTGCAACCCTCCAATGGAGTAGAGCACAACTAGAAGAAGCAATAAACGACCACTGTGTCCAAGCCTGGACCGAACAATTGAGCCAAAGCAACTAATAGAATAACCAAACAGATAAATCAATTCGTCGTAAAATTAATTAAATACACAAAAGACGGAATAAATCAATTTGCCTAAATAGGATTAAACCACAAAGCGACCATTTGTGCCTTTCTACTACAAACAATTAAGACTGTTGAATGGCTAATTTAAATTTAATTGACTTTGGGTGATGGCAGTGAGCAAGTGGAGGCATGGAAATAAACAATGACAGTCAAGACAGGATCTGACGCTTAGGACACTGCCAAATTGCCTATTGCCGATGCTCTATTGGTCATTGACGATTGACTCGGTGATTGGTCCGAATGTTCTTGCTGGAGAGGACAATGACAATTACCAGTAAATTGATGCTGGCAACATTCATTAGTGCACACAACACAACTGGGCAACGATTAGAGACAAAGGATCCAAATGGAGCAAGAACAGATAAGAAGTGGCTCGGTGCCAAGCGACCACTGTGCTCTGATCACTATGTTCACTCTGGCCAGTTGGCAGAGACAAATTGAGCGAAACAAGTCGGCGAGATGGCTCAAATTTAGCGCCGCAAATGGCGAATCGATAACTCTGCAAACTGAATTCGACTCGACTCATTGCAATGAGAGACATTTGCGAATCGAAGACAATTGCAAGCAATTTCGCCGGAGTAGGACCAGACTTATGGCTCATTTAGCAGAAGGCAATGCCGAGTGGAAGAGATCGAAGGACTGCGGCAGCAGCAGATCGAGATCGTTAGATGCTAGTCGATAGCTCTCATGCTGACAAGCAGGCCAAATTAATGTTGGCCACTGGCTGTTCGGTGATTCGGTGTGATATGTGTCCTGTCGGATTGAGCAAAATGGCACCAATAACGATAAATCTTGTGGCAGACAATGTCCACCATTGACAACATGAAGATGTAAGGCCTGCAAGCAAGTCACCCATCTGAATATGGGACAAATGGCAAATGGCCAAGTCGGAGTAATGGCGTCGCCAACCAGAATATATGACCAACTCGGTCCCCAAAGAGACTGACCAACAGTGAGAGTGGCGCATTGTACTGCACTGGCCATTGCCATCATGTCATGCAGTTATTAATGTCACTGAACAAATAGAGAAATATCAATGGAACAAAGGCGAAGCAAAGAATTTACCGGGCAATGATTAATCTTGCCAATTTACAGTTTAAATTCATTTCTCATGCCAAAACCCAAGTGAACAGTCAAAGACACGAAATTGCCTTTGAAGGGAGCATCGAATGCTCAACTGACATGACACCACCAGGATTAATGTCAATTAGAAAGTCGGCTCGATGTCAGTGAAGTGTTTGCTTCGAGTGAGACAAGTCTGCCAATCAAAGCACAATTCCACCACCATCAATGCCACTTCGGAATGAAGTAAAGCGAACCAAACAATGAGGACAAATATGGCAACCAGACATCACTTCACTACTTCCTGCCTGTCTGCTTGGCACAAACAAATCAACTCGAATCGGACTTGTTTGTGTCCATTAGCATAGGGCAAAACAACAAATAAGTCAATTTAGTAAGCAAAGGTCCAAATGGAAATGTTATTATACTACAGGCCAACTACATTTTCAATGCACAGAATGAGCGAAAAAATCAAGACCAGTTCAGTGGAAAAGTCATTGCACTGTAAGCAATGTCGTCATTTCCAAGAATACAAAAAATATAAACATGAATCAACTGCACAATTCTCGGCAATCCTAGTGCCAATACCGAGAAAATGTCTCAACAGACCTTTTGGAGTGTCAAGTGAAAGCTAAGACATGTGCGAGGTGAGGCGGACAGGCCCATGTGGAGTGGGCTCGAGTGCAGTTCACCTGAATTAGCGTGCTTTTCTAATAATAATTAAACAAACGCCAACTTTATCGGCACAGGAATCAGCAAAACGACAGAATAATAATTGCACAAATGGAATTAGTTTGGAGTGAAGAGTGGAGCAAAGTAATTGGAACAGGAATGCTCACTACCGGTGAGCTCACGGCGAGTCGTGTTGCTCGCTCGTCGGTTGGCAAATTTAATTAACCAAAGACGAATGGACCAAGTGGAGCATTGTCGCCTGTCACAATTGCTCAGATTGCATTCGGCTGGCATACTCGAGTCAAGCGCAGATTTGAGTGTACGCGTTAACTCGACTCAAGTCGAACATAATTGCACAAGTTGGACCGAGCAAAAAAAAGTCCTTGGAGGTGAAATTAAATTGCTACAAAAAGAGCAAGATCAAACTGTCAGCCGTGAGCCGAACAAATATGGCCTGTCCTGATGTTCATTTGTTGAATGGGCCTTTTAATTAAAGTCCACCAGTGCGAGGCATAGGACACAGAGGGGGACAAGTGCTCTCGGTGGTGCCATCGATTTCATCCAATACCAACACAAGCCCATGGCCAACCGAGGCAGCTAAGATCAACAAAAGTTGTCTCTTGTTTACAGTTCGCTCACTCCGAGAGCCTTTAAATTATTAAATTGCAATATAGCCGAGCTAGATAAATAAAACATTGCCAAGTAATTAAGTAGAGCTAATTCGGATATATTCCTGACACAAACAACAAAAACGACCAACCGAGAAAAGAGCAAACAAAACATTGGCAACAACTACGAACTGGCTAGATCAAACAAAGTGGATTAAAATGGAGAACAATTGAATCCAGACCAAAGTGAGTAAGGTTATCATCCTCTCATGTTGTTATGGGCGTGCAGAGCACCAGTGATTGGCTCATGACCATATAAGTCAATGTCACCGTGTGCATTGGCCACAGCCAAATCAGTCCAGCTGACAGCACTAGAGCATATCGTCGAGACATCTCACAAGGAAACAGTAACTCGATTTCCAGTGCCCAAAGTACATCGTCATCGCCTCGAACACACCGCAGCAGCAGCAGCACCTTATCACCACTTGCAAGTAGTCACCATTTGCTCAGTGAGATACGAGTGGAGGCAAAAGAGCAATGCAGATCGTGATACCGTGATGGACAGAGAGCAGTGGAGAGAAATGCTAAGCCACCAGCATTGAGCATAACTGTATGCAATGGTAATGGCACTCAAGCAGTTCAGAACCAATCAAACTGTTCATCTTGTCACTCTCAAAGAGCAAACAACAAATGTGCCTCGAAGTTTGCATTGACTTGTCCACAAATGAAGTGAGCAGAATGCAAGTGCTAAGCCAATTAAGTGTATGAGCAAAGCAAATTAGCGCCAAGCATGAAATGCAAGCCTCGTAGCAGATTGATGCAGAGCGTGAAGATGCGACACAAGAGCAAACGACATCGACGACGCACATTATGGTCGAGTCGAACGAACGAATGGCCCAACTGGCTCTCTTTCTCTCTCTTCACTCCAATAAATAGTTGTCTATCAGCACTGACTAATTTATGACGCCTCTAAATGGCATCATGTGCCAGGATGGAGGCGACAATAAGCGAAACGAGATTAGTAATAATTATTGCACCGACATCTGGCCAATGGAGCCATTAATTTGTCGGTAATAACCGTAATCACATTGACAGCGGTCATTACCGTGCCACTGGACACAAGTATGGACCATTCCAGTTTAAAATAGTCCCACAAACTCACTCACTCACTCACTGAATGTGCTCAGATGCTCAATGGAGGAAGCCAACTGAGTAGATAAATGGACTGATAAGTCAGCAGGCAATTGGACCAGCAAAGACCAATCGGCCACTGGTTCGAGTAGGTCGTCATTCGAACTGAGCACCTCTCAGCGATTCAAATCAAATCCAAACTAAGACACGATTGCGAATAAATCTAGCGAAAAAATCCAAGTAGAACAAGTGATGAGCCAAATCAATGGACAAACTAGTGAAGGAGATGATTCAATTAGTGCCAACAGCAATGGCTCAACGCAATTCGACAAAAGCTAATTACGATTTGACTCGTTGCAGTGAGCACAAAAATTCGTCCAATAAGCCAAAGTGATCGACAATAATTTGATAATGTGTTATAACGAAGCCAAGCAAAATGTCCGCAAGTAGAAGGTTCCAGTGCGGGCGTAATTGGCCAAATGGTCCACAGACAATGAACGGGCCAACAAAGTGGTCCGATTTGGTCTCGCTTCTCGGTAATGCGATATGCTCGCTGCCTATGCAAATACACACGACAGCAGAGGACTTGGGTTTAATTAAATTTCACTCAAAGCACCATTGTGGTCTATACACTCAATGGGAGACGAGCCAAGACACTTAGACACCGCTGCTCTGGGCCTCTCAATTAGACCGACAAAGAATTAATTAAAACACATTAATGCCAGTGAGATGAGCACCAAGCCGTGTGGCCTAGTGAATGAATGTTGCCAAATTTATTGTGCAAATTAAATTGCCACTCAGAGATGGCCCAGTTCGATACGAAATTGCGAGAATCGATCAAAAAGAGGAAGGAGAAAGACAAACAGACAGATGTGCAGACACTCCACTGGCCAATTCAGTGTCAGCAGTGGTGCAAACGTTGGCACAGGCCAACAAAACCAGGAAATGCGGCAGGTTCAACGCGGACTACAGTGCTGCACTGCATAAATGCAAGAGTCGGATTAGGCCAAGCAGTAAACACAAGCCAAACAGTGCGCCATCACCAAATGCAATTTGACTGAGCAAATTCAAACGTTGCACTGCGACAAAGCCACCGAGACAACATAAACAGACCGAGCAAAGTAAACAAAAATGAAGGCAAAGTGAACTTGGCCAAATGGAATCGAGTCGTAAAAGCAGAATTGCAGCAGCAGCAACGACCATTCGAACAGTCAGGCATAAACATTGCACCAGGCACGATTCGAGACAATCCACCAATGCCTTTGGAGCGTAAGAAGAGACGAGCCAATTAAGGACCAGGCCAATTGCCCCGGTAACAATGGAGGATTGATCCCACCATTGATCGATGATCATTAATGCTGTTCGGTCAAGCAAATCGAATCGAACAAGAATTAATCAACCGATTTGGATAAATCCGAGTGGGACGAACCACTGAGATATGAGACACAGACAGGTTGAGGCAAGTGACTAAATGCATCGCCATTCACCGGTCGTGAGGCAACGTTTAGAGGGACAGATGGAAGAAATCGACTGCTGCCAATGCCACACTAAGCCGAGAATCGAGACAGAACCACTAATTAATTCAATTGGCCTTTCCAACTGGGTTAAACACGAATGGTCGATTAGTTGACATATGACATTTGAATTGGCATTTGCAACCATTAATGATCGATCTTGCTCGCAGTGACACATAAATGCGATGTGATACTCTCAACCTGATCGGCCAAACTTGATCGAGGTAGATAAAAAAAAAACAAGTGAGATTGACCAACTGAACAAACGTTGGCGTTTGAAGTTCGAAGAGACATCAACAATCAGCAGATTAGTTCACAAAGTCTCAGTGAAAATGAACACATGCCATCCGTTGGTGAACACTGATCATGAGTGAGTAGACTCAATACAAAAGTTGTCACAAACAGAAAGGGTTTGCCAGAACATAATGAGCAAACATTTCGCAATCAGCAATCGGTTGTGCCATTAATAGCACCCAATGGCGGTGGCAACAAAGCTCTGTGACGATTCTCGGTGGTAGAAACGGGAGGCAGGAAATAGATTGCCACTACTAATGGTACTTAGGATCGAGCCTATTATCGTTAAGCCAACTCGGGCACTCGTTTAGCCAAATGGCCATAATGGAACGAGACATTATGCGATATTGCAGTGGATCGATTTGGACAGTTAGTTGGTGTGACGACTCAACAAACAAACGACTAAAGCACCAAAACTGAGGCACTTGAGTGGGCCTGCAGATTGAGGACAACTAATCAACAAGAACAACAAGAATGGTCCAATTGGTGAAGTGGCTGAATAGTGGAATGAAAGGCAATTAATGTGTCAAGTAGGTTTGAGCAAATGGAATATCAATTGCTACCAGTAATCCGACCTAGAGTTACAGCCTGGCAATGAGATCAGTTTGATTGGAAAAAGGTGATAAGTTGAATGGCATGGAAGGATGCAAGGGATAGCATCGACAGAAAGGGAAAGTGAACAAGTCGAGATGATAAATTCCATTGAGAGGTGAATGTGACACAAACCGCTCAGTGCTCTCACTGGCGAGGCAGCTATTATTAGCGTTCAGTCAGTGCAGTCACACAGGCTCACTGCAAAGGCCAATATGGACGGCATGCAGTCTGCCAGACTGGCATCGATGAAATTAAGCGACTTGTTGACGGAAAACTACTGCATTGAGGGACATGCTGCATCCAATGTGACTGCTCTGGCAATAACCACAACTGACTCATTCATTGTCTTATTAGTGCTTTCCATTTTGCCGCCAAAAATATCGTTCATTAAGTAGTACAGAGGAGGTGAATGCTTTGTAGACATCGGTGAAGAATGAACATTGGACATTGAACAGAGTAGACACACAGACAGACATTGGGCATATTTGAAAATACCAAAGAATTCACGTACCTGCAATGAGAAACAAAGAATTAGATAAATGCAGACCGGAAAATTAGTATAGAATCGATCCAAACTATCACACTTGAGAAACAGAATCACCAGCAAATGTCACTTGGATGATTAATGAACATCAATAATCTATTTGGTTACAATATATCCAATATGGCCACCTGGACTGTAAGAATTACATCCACTGATGGCTTGTTAGGTGAGCAGATCAAAGCAAGAAAAGTGCAATTAATTAAAATAGCTACAAGAAGATAGAGGCATCGTGCAAAGAGCCATTAATTAGGATTAGCGCATTATAGGGAGGTATCGTTAACAAGGTATGCCGTGAAGGACATTCGACATGAGGCTAAGAGATATCGAGCAAGGACAACATGGGGAAGACACCACGGTGCACCACGTCAGCGAGCACTCGTCTGGTTGGCTGAGGACTGCCACCAGCATAGGATGCCATCACCGAATGCAGCCAAGTGAGTCGAACAAGCGACAAACAATAAAAGTGCAACTCGTCCCGTCCAGTGCTACTGTGGACTGAATGAGCTACCATTTTAGATGGATTAGCCAACAATGTGTGCATTAGCGTTGCCCAAACGATGCAAATTCGCAAGACGTTCGTTGAACACTGACAAAAAGTGATTTCACCGAGAAAGCGCAATAAAACATTAAGTGGACGGTCGCAGGATGAGTGACATCAGGCGAGGGTTGTCAGTGCGCAGTGAGTCACGGAGATGATCGGGCACGACTTGGACGAACTTTAACATTAAGAGTTATAACTAGAGTTTACGTCCTGTCCTACACAAAGCACCATTTAGGCACTCTGCTCTGCTGCAAAACGCACAGATGGTCCACATAACCTTGAGACCCAACTTACGCACTCGGTCGGGAGTGAACAAAAGAATTGGCAATCATCAAATGCTAACAATCCGACAAATATGTTGCCGGGCCGAGTCATTGAGAAGGATGAAATGCATAAGAGCACACTGGGACAAATTGCCAATGTGGCAGCTCAACCAAGCTGGGCCTGCCTCACTTCAAAGAAGTGCATAATAATTTAACAGCTAAAATAGCCAAAAAGCGGCCAGAAAAGATTACGAAACACCTTCTGGTGACGAATAGTCAAGAGGCAAAAGAGTGCAGATTGAGTGTGGCTAAACAATGAGTGTCCTGGCGATAATCACGAGTGGAGTATTGCCAGTAAATTGACAAAGATTCCTGAGCGAGGTGTAATCTGGTACCGAGGCAGCATCGGGCAAACAATGCGCCCTGTACATTGATGCCTTATCCCATGATTGCGGGCGAGCATATTCTTATCACAAATTAATGAAATACAGTGTGAGAGAGGACAATTTGTACAGGTCGTGGTGAGAGCATCGGTTGTGCCACGACAATGCAATAAGGCACCTCTGTGCGATAGTGTCTGTGTCAACACGATATGCATGAGTATAGGTAGGCAGCAGTGCCGACCAATCAACTGAGTCAAGTGATGGTGCATGTGATTTCGCAAAGACAACTCAACCAACAGAGCAAATCAACAAACTATGTTCAATTTGCTTGACACCTACACACGAGCAAATGCGATAGAGCAACAACAAATTGGGACCTGACAAGACTAACATAGCGAGAGTTTGCTGCACACAGATTCACTTGTCCAGAGTGACCAAACAAGATCGAGAGAAACATTTGCAAAGCAATTAGGAATCAGCCAAGTTCGATTCAACACGAAGAGAAGAGGACGGTGAGCCGTGCCGGGTGGCGATATAGCCGAGCACAACTGACCAACCTTACCAGTGCCAGCAGTATACCAATTGGACAATGTTGCAATGGCCTGGCCAGACCAAAGCAATCACTGAATTTGTCCAAAGCGGTTCATATTGGACAAAGTGTGAGTGTGTGTGCCAGTGGCTGTGCAAGTGATGCGCACAGGCAATACAAACAGGCACATGGTGAGTGTGTGTGTGAGGCATCTTTCACGAGTCAGCTTTACTCGGCACGATAATCCAATGCAAAGCGCGCCCAGTCAGTGGCATCATATAGCCTTGCCATTTTAATATCGAGCAAATTTACCACTTTCAATACAGGCACACACCAATCGAAAGCAACTAATTAAGAAGAATGCCCGCCGAACGGCACATAAATTATTCCACCAGCCTGGTGACGAGTCATGAGTCTCACAAGGAGAATGGCACAGGCCGGGTGCTTCATTCATCCATTCATTCATTGCGTCTGGTGCAGCATTGCATTCCTCTGCTTGGGCAGAAGAACAAATTGAAGTGACGAGGAGGCGCTTGGCAGAAGGCAGCAGCAATGGGGAGCCGAGTGCGGCACAGAATGACATAACGGAATTATAATGGATCGATATGATCAGAAAGCTCGTTTCCACAGAGTCGACAGCGAATGAAAAGCTTTGCAGGCGCACATTGTGGCAGTATGAGTCGGAACGGTGCTGGTGCGATAATGAACATTGTTACTCTCGGAGAGTACAGTCAACACTACACACTGTCTGTACAGAACCAAAAGACGCATGTGCGCTAAAGTTCACTGCAACCAAACACAACCGAATAAGTGGCCGAACAGTGTCAATGGCAACCAGAGCGGCAATAATAGATGATTATTATTACCAACAGGACGAGGGCAATAACAAAGTTACATTTGGAAGCTAACCCAGACAAAGCAATGCAGTGCCTTGTGCGAATTGACTCAACAAAGTGGCAATTGCACTGTGAATGTGTCGTGAGAGAGGAATGTGCTAGTCACCAGCGCCTAGTGTTCGACAATGGGTCAGACAGATTGGACACTGTTCGAGATTGGACAGTGGGCAAAAAGCAAACCTCGTTACGAGCAGCAGCAGCAGTTCGTAATTAGGTTTGTCCATTTGCATGCTCAAAGACGTGCATTGCTTTGAGTGGCTGGTTCGAGTCTGGCCAGTCACCAGAGGCATTACCAGCAGCATGTGATACAAGATAGATCATTCGACTTGCTTCGGCTTACAAAGTGCTTCAAGGCTAAGTAAGAAAAGTTTCTCTCTGCTAAATGGCATCACGGCCATCAAGAGCAACAAGAAAGCATTTGGCTCAAATTGCTACCCTCGGCATTTGCAATGAGCTGAAAGCAATGTGGCAGGCAGCGAGAAAAGCATCGTTCGAGCCAAACTAGTTTGTCGTCTCGGTGTAACACTCGTTTGGCTAGTTCTCGACAGGTAGGTTCATCAAGAGGAGAAGTAACGAACAAGTCTAGCACAGTCACTCAACGAATGCCACCGACACCCATGCGACTTGCCTCACAAGTGCAACACGGTCAATGTGATCGGTTTCAAAAAAGCGCCAAGCCTAGTCGCTAATAAGGCAAGTGCAGACAAGTCCAGATGAAATTGATTCCACTGACACACACCTAGTTGGAACAAAGTTCACTATGAGACCAAACGAGTCACATGGCACACCAGACAAAAGCAATGACACCTTATCGTTGGAGTCGGAGTTGGCTGGCTGGCGGTGTCACGTTTGCAACCAACTGCCAACTAATTATAGCTATCCAGTCATGAGGTCTCTTGTTGCTTGCACCTACACTGAAGAACCAAAACTGCATAGTGCAACCAAAAGTCAAGAGTTCAATTGTGCCTGTGAGAAAGAGAGGAATACTCGACATTCGACGCCATTCACAGACTAAATATATTCTTGAACGCAGTCCAGAATTTGGCAGTGCAATGCGATAATTTTAGAAGGCAAATTCCAACTGCAAGTCTAAAATAAGTACACGGTATGATTGGGCGAGTATCAAATCGAATCGCGCCAAGCCAACGACTGGGAAAGTGAAGAGCTTGTAGGCAGAGTTGGCCAAGTGGAGTCGACTGCGGCGTAGAATCAAAGGATTGCGCCCAGTGAATGATTCGCCGGCCAAGGCAGCACACCGTGCTCACAAATGCATGTTCGAATTGGCGCCACATCCTGGCCAATTGCGACCGGCATGCTGAATAGACTCACTCACTACAGTCCACATACTCGCCTCCACCGACAGGATCGATGCACGCCAGCCTGGAGCACCTTGCCTACGAGCAGGTTCAATTGGGCTCGAACCTCGTCTCGAACCTACGAATCAAGCTCCACTCCAAAGGTTGTTGTTTACTGTTGCAAAGTGCTCAAACAAGAAAGCAACATCTTGCAACGTGCACAGCAGTGCAGCCACTGCCAACAGGCAGAACAACACTTTGTCCTTGTGCGCTAATCGCAGACGACTCCAAGCAAAGCTATGAAGGGACGAAATGTGAAAGACAATCAAATGAAAAATATGACAACTGCAGTGAGTGCCAATCTGCATACTGCGGAGAGCTCACTCTGTGGTAGTGCCTTCTGCAACTTGTGTCTATGTGTTGCAATCGAGTTAACTCCAAGTCGATAATAAGCGATTGTTGTTGTTGTGAGGCGCCATTCAGCGTTTCACTACGTTTCGTAAGCACTCGACTCGGCCTGCAACAGCATCAGCAGCAACAAGGCTTACCACTCTGACGGTGTATCGTGTTGTAGAAGCACGATAATTTCAATTATTAATTGGCTTGTCTAGTCACAAGTGCTTCGATCATAAAGGCGTAAAAACAAGAAAGAGAGCAATGAAGGCAGATAGGCCAAGTGCTGTCAGTGCCGCCAGTGGCATTAGCGCCGAGTGTTGCTTTCAGCCTGGTCACTGACCGTATGTGCTTTCTTCTGTCATCGTCATTCTCCTCGAATGGAGCAACAGTATGAAACGAATCAAGCCCAAGCTAGTAGTCAATGCCATCTTTCAAGTACAGGTAGGGTGAAGAGGGTCAAACTGGCTCAGGACAGGTTTGCACTAATGACGCCGTCCTGCGAGTGATCATCGTCGTGATAATAAAATTGCTGCCTCACAGGTGAGAGGCCATCGGTGGCAGGCTCACTCCTTTGGTGTGTCTTATTCGCAGTGAGCCAGTGCACCAAGCAAGCAACCAGCCGGACAAGCAAACTTCTCCAATCGATCGATTCGTGTGTTAATGGTCTACGAGCTGCCAAATAGTGAATCCATTGACTAGATTAGTTACATGACACTCTACAGAGGATAGAGTGATTGTAGCAATTCCACTAGTTGGCAGCACCTCTGGCCAATGCTTCGGGCTGACTGGTTGATGACACGTATCAGTGCTCTGTAGGCAGACTGATTAAATCCAATTGGCAGACTGGGCAGTGGGCACAGGCCAAACCAGTATCGAATCGAATGGAGATTTGCCGAACGAAGTGGCCAACCAAGGAGCATATCGCCAAATCCATCGCCACTGCACAGGCACCACCACCCTTGCGGTGACAAGCGAATGTCCACCACCGGGCAGATTGCTCGCAAGCCGATAACAGACAGGCGCATCTCCACAAGAAGGTCTATTAATTAATGTGCTCGAGTGTAGCACTGTTCGGCATTCAGTAATAATCTAAATATGGCAATTGAGAACGAGTGCGTCAATCGAATGACCAACTGCAAGTGGCCTGAGCACATAGGTGCCCACTGAGCCAGGACTGGCAGACTAGATGCTGAAAATAAATCAAAGTAGAGCTCGGTGCGAGAGACATCGTCAATCTCAGGTTATTCCAATCAAAGATTCGATTCTGGCAGTGGATCAACGTTGATTTTAGATAAAAATGTAATTTGAAGGAATTCATTTTAGATTATAATTCAACTCGGGGATTCGACTATTGTCGGTAATGCAGCTAAACATATCGGTAACCATTTGTGACGTCTAGATACTAATCGGTATAATAATTATACTTTGTTAAATTAATCGGATCATCAATTACAGCAAACCAACGAGTCAGTAATCCAAGAGTTCTATTCTCAAGAATTAAAATCGTATAAAACAGTCTTCACAGTCTTCTTTGAAAGCTGTGAAATTAGTGTGAATTAAACAAACTCGAATTGCGAGACAAAAAACAGAACAAAGTCACACTGCAGCCCTGAAGAGGAACATCTTGAAGACAAATGTTCCAAGTGAAGCGTTTCCTTGCAAAGGACAAAGCTAGGGGAGATGGTTGTGAGATCATGGACAGAGGCTGACCAGTTGCAAGTAGCCATAACGGAGGACAGAACATTATGAGAGGCAAATGATGCCTCTTGACAAGTGAAATGGTGTTGACTTAGCAAAAAGTAAATAGTCCACCGAATGGGATATGTGTTCGCCGAGAGAAGTCCTCTCAGGCCATTTAGCATCCTCAAGGCTCAGCAAGACCACACAGCCCAATTCGATGGCATCAGCAAATAGTTGCCAGTGAAGAGCAGACACAAACAAATGCTCAAATTCAAAGCTATTAGCTGAGCTGAAGCAAGACACGCGCACAGATTAAAGTTACGAGGATAATGGCTCGGTGTGTAGATGCCTGCGAGGAGACGAACGGGCCCAAGTAATGACTGGATGAAGCCAGTGGCACACAAACCACACAGACAACGGCCAAATGGACGCGGAGCGAACAATCTCGATCAGAGGCCAGCAATTGTACCATTAAGCGCAACCAAACTTTCCATGAGTTGGGTGCAATTCTGAAAAGATTTGATTTCGTTCACCAACAAAAGTGGCGATAAGGTAAAGTTAAGATTGGCCTGGAACTGCACGTAGATGGTTGATAAGAGCGGTAATGGGCAAAGAATGGCAGGAATTGGGTTAGCACAGCACCGCCATTACACCGCGGACCATTATTTCCATCCACTCCACACTGGACCCTTTGTTCGGCTAACTGGCAATGGCCACTAATGAAGCCAAATGACGACTCACACACCACTGCAACTGCACTGACAAACGGAAAAGCATTCAATCGGAGATGGATTCGATCAGTGTAGGTATTGGCAGGAGTGCTTTGCATGGCTAGGTGCCGGCTGGAGGGAGGAAGGCTGCTCGGGCCAGCCAGGCAGAGTGCCATTATGCATGGTAATGAAGGTAATCTATCTAATTAGAATAGTGGCCCATAATGAGACTACTTTATCGCAAACGTCATCGTGGCGAGTCTGTTTGCTCATAGGTGCAGTGCACAGGACAGCTGAACAGCACTGAGGATATCCTTTGTGCTGACACTTTTCGAGCGAACACATCTGCCTCGGCGTCGGTCTCGCGTCCTATCCACCACAAAACGTTATTCGTGCGTATCAAACAAAACAACACGGTAAACAAAACTGTGAGACTGGTCACAAGTGGGCAGAGTGGGACACTGCTGACAACCGAGATCGACACACGGATGCAGCAACACCGAATGCCAGTGACGCGTGTTTGTGACAGATTGACAAAATGCTAAGTACAGCCTGGCCAGGCTTGACTCGACCAAACTGATCGGAACTAGGTTGGTGGCCAGAATAGGCCAAATGCCATTAGGCGCTGGTAGAGAAGGTTCGCCCCGAATGAGGACATTAAACAGAATGTAACGGTGTGGCAATTATCCTCTCCACTTGCCACATCATGGCCGGCGAGATGACACGATCCGAATGGCGACAAGCACGCACTCAGCCTGCCAGTGTCCTCTCCTCAACGCATCGAGTCAGTTGCGTGTCAGCCAGTCTTTGCACAGTGTTGTCATGTAAATTTCCTCGATTGTCACCAGAAGGATGACATCATTGCCGCTCACCACTCATAAACAGGTACACTGGCATCGAGCAGTGTTGCACTCAAACACAGTGTGAGGCAAATTAGCAAGACTCACAGTCAGTTCGATAATATTTCGAATCGACCTGCTCGAAAGTGAATGAACCAGCTCGTAAAACGATTATCAGAGCCAATAAAAAACAAAATAAACCAAAGCAAAATAAACCAACGAGAAAACTATTTAACCGACGAATGAACTAGTAATGATCGTGATGGTAATAATAAAGTACAACGCAACCATTCATTTGAATGAGTATTTATTTGATTTGTCTGAACTTATCACTTAATTTGAGTTGACACTCGGATTCGAATATTATCCAAATATTCGTTAGAATTTGAATTTCTAAAAATTAACCAATATCTGAATTCGAAAAGCTGTCAAAAATATTTGTAAATATCCGAATTTAGCATTACTAGAGCAAAGTTAATGACTAACATTCAAGACTAGACCAACTCGGAATTGAAAATAATCAAGAAAATTCGAGTTTCCGTACGAAATATGAACGTACAGAATATGACAATTCAAACTACAAAAGAATTGAATAAAACGCGGAAACGATCGTAAATGAATTTTTAATAAAATAGTCCATCAAGCCAAGGAACCAGGCTCGGATCAGAAATGGAAACAAGTGGAACGAGGCAAGACAAGTGAGACTGGCATGGTGTAATTACAAGCAAACACTAATGAAATAAAGATTGGCTCCAGCCGAGTGCATACATTAGGCAGTCTTTGGGGAAGAGCGAATGCTGCACCAAATGCACCAACAAGATCTGCATCGCAAGAAAGAGCTTTCATTAGGCCATTTAATGGATTTTTAAGTACTTTCCAGCAGGCATTAGAATGTACCAACAAAGTGCACAAATGCGAAAATCAAAGTGCCAACCTAGGAGGTCAGTTGCATCGAAAATTCTGGAGCACCAAATAGAAGCAAAAGGGTAAAGTGGTCTAGCAGAAGACATCAATGATGACCTTGTCCCTGGCCAATTGAGACAAGCACTTTACATCATCCAAACATAATGTAATGTGCACATAAACATTGATGGATCGTCACATGGGTGGAATGAAGCTAGTAGCAAATTGACCAACCAGTACTCGGTCCAATTAAGGCAGTTCATTTGTTGGCAGTGCAAATGTCAATGATGGATAAACAACGGCATCGAAACTAGCGTGTCATTTCAACCAGTATGCCCATGAAATGGAATAGAAGAGAACAGTTACAGAAACAAAGCAACTAAGAGAGCAATGACAGTACTACTGATGTTGTGCCATTAGTGCACTCCAGATTGGTGTGATGGGAGTGAGAGGTAACCCTGCAATTTCCCACCAAGGGTGTCTCATCAGGCCAATTAAGATAATAGCCAAGTTAGTTTAGTGAGACGCATTATTAGCTCTAATGTTCGCTGTGAGGGCAAGCAAAGTGCTCTGTTCACCGTTCACGTTGCAAAGGATGCCTCATCCACCATACCAGTGCACTGTACAGTGAACACTGACCATTCCATGCACAGGCAATGCCAGTGCCTACTGCCTAAATGCTATTTCTGTTGAGTTTGTCATGTGACACGTATTGCAGTTATGCTGTGACAGTGAGTGTAAAGTAGTAACAAATGAATGCAATCGAGACTAGACTGGCAGAGTATAAATAGAATGCAAGTTTACAAACCAATTTGACTCGAGTTGGCTGTACCAATCAAAATCAATTGTAAAGACAAACAAACGATACCACATAAGCAGTGCCAAGCAGACCCTGTGTGTGAAGATAGACCAAATCAATTGCTGGCACATGTACAGGCAATCGATAATTTCAACCACAATTTATTCGCCTCGACTGGACCGTTGAGCAATGACTCATGGTCTCATGCAGGGTGAAGCTACGTAGTAATTCAAATGCGTGCTCACTGAAAGGCACATTTTGTGTTTTGCTTTGAGTGAAGCCATAAAAATACAAGTGGAGAGGTAACTGAGACAAGAGAATGTAACTGGCAAGACAGACCCAATTGAGTTCGCCAGTGCAAGGTCTATTTGCAGGACGAAAGAACGAACGTCTTGTGCTCGTCCTGTGTACTGTGTACGTCAAGTGACCAAGTGCCCCAAGGGACCGGTTTGACAGGTGGCAAGATTGGGGCAGCTTGCCTGATTGGCTATCACTACAGCCAGTGAGGTAATTTAGCTGGCCAACTTCGAGCTCTGTCTAGGCCAACAGAACCATTAGGGCAAAGTATAACTAATCAAATAGGCGAAAAGTCATTTTCCCAACAAGTCAAGTGTATTGGCAGGCTATACTGGGCTGGAGGCATCGAGACAAACACCAAACAAGTCAGAATTAACTCGAAGATAGACGTGGCCACGGTAATGTGACACAGAATCGAGTCCACTGAGGCACATCACAATGGCCTAACACTAGAATCGAGCGTACACAGTGCGATAATGAAGGCAACCGAATGACACAGCAAACAAAGCTTCCAACGAGTGACGAAGTGAACACTTGCAGACCAATAGATGAAAGGTGGCAAGACTCGCAACACCATGTACGAATAATCGAGTGAGCCGAGTGCACCTTCTCTGGCTTTCTTCTCACTTTGGTGCCATTTGCATAATAAGCGGACTTGAAAATAGCCCACAGAAAGAATAAATCGAACCGAAATGGGCAAATTATATAGCCAAATGGTGATCACTCGACTCGACCAGCAAGGCAAAGGCAAACCAAGTCATTGCGTTCTGGCCAGAGAAAGTGTTAAGTGACGTTACGGGCAAAGATGATAATGCCGTGGAACTGGTTGCCATCATGTCGAGGCAGATCAGCGGCAGATCGAGCAAATGCCAGCATGCATCCGTTCCAATGCAGTGAACAGGCAAGGCTGGCAAAGAATGGTAGCATAGAGCACCAGAGCGAGAGCGAGAGAGGGAGAGAGAGCCAGGCAAAAATGGAGCAATAGATGAATGAATGGCGGGCAAATAACGGAGAAGATAATGATAGCTGGGAGACGGGCGCATGCAAAAATGGCGCCCACCCAATGCACATTCTGCAGCATGGCACAACATTAGCAATCAACAGAGACAAATGATTACGATAATAACGACGACGAGGATGATGATGATAGTGATGAGCACGGCCACTATGGTCGCCTTCGAGATATACTAAATTTAGAGACCGAGCCAGCACTGAGTGCCACAAATGCGTTCATGTGCCTCATGCCGAGCACAGTGCACACAGGCAGCAGAATACAACCAACATTGGCGGAGAATAGTGGCGGGTGCAATGCAGACACCCAGGCCTGGCTCCTCTACACTGCCACACAACAGAATCGATCGATGCCTGGCGCCCGACGAGAGAAAAAGAGAATTGCTCGCTCCACTGAGGGAAATGAATTCATTTGGCACAGGCAGCCAGTTCTTGTGAGAAACTAACTAGGCAAAGGCTCAAATGAATGAAAGAGACATAAACAGAAAGGCGTGTTGTGATAGCACAGCTCACAGATATAGCCAGAGACAAGATGAGTGATGCTAGTGGAAATAACTTCAAAAAAATGCCGGCTTCGAATAAATTGGAGAGAGACTCGATCGATAAAGAATGTGTAGCATTGAGTCGGCAAATGGAACCAACAACAAAAATGAGCTTCTTGGAAACGAGCTAGGGAGCGCTGTCCTCAGCTAAGTCAACAATCGCCCAAAAGGAGAGCAACCGGGCAATGCTTCCCAATTGGACTACAACTGTGACCTCGTCGGGACACTCTACCATGAACACGTGTTATAAAACCATGGCCTACAAGGTCCATCCACAGCAATACAACACGTGACAAGCTCGAAAGAGACAGATGGTCTCAATGGACAATTGGAATGAGAGCAAATGCGACAAACACAGGACGCTTCATTGACAATGGTAATCGAGCCCGAGTGTTGTGATAATTGCCGCCAATCGAGCAGCTAAAATTAAACTGTAACAGTTGCCATGTTGCAGTGCCAGTGATACGGAAATCAAGTTTTCAGATCTGTTGTACACCAAGCCAGCTTGTCGTCATAACTTGACCTCAAAAGTAAAAGGTCAACACCGAAGCAGCACTCATTAGACGAGTCGTTTCGCTCTACGCAACACTGTTTGTTTCTCTCTCGCTAGACAAAAACGAACTTCGGAGAGAGGTGAGCCAACTTCAAAGCAAGTTTTGTCCATTTTTGTATTGCGTCACAATTGCACTGGTTCTAGATAAATCCAGATCTGACAAAAGCCAAATGAGAAAATCGATGCAACGCCAATTCTGCTGGATTTGGTGTTAGTCCACTAGAAGTTCACAGAGCGAACCAGGACAGAGAGGTGGAGTCGAGTGCCAATCACGGAGAATGGTCGGGCAAAGGTACGCGCCTCATTCTGAAACTAGCCACCACACTAGTGACTAGTATGCGCGGCAGGCTTTGTCGACAATAACGTGACAGGCAGAGGGAGAGAGATTAAACACAATAAGTGCACACATGCGCATTGCATAGATCAAGATTGGTGGCGGACACGGAGGGAGTCTAGGGTGCAAGGCACGTGTAAATGATTCGAAAAGCCATTGGGTGAGCTCAATTTTAGGATGTCAACTCAGTGAGGATGTTGATGGCGATGAACATGCAGTCCCCTCAACCAAACAAATCGTGGAAAGATAGCAAAATTGGATTGACTCTTGCTGACGTTAGCGGTCATTCGACATGAGGTCAATCACAAACAAACAGAGAGATGTAAGCAGTCCAAGTAGTGATAGTGGGCAGATCGATGCTGAGTGGATGTCTCGAACAGGGCATACCTTTTGAAGTGGTCGAGGATTCGGTCTTCGCGTATGTTCTCCGGCAAGTTTCCTACCCAGAGATGCCGGGTCTCCCTTACCATTGTGGGTTGTGAATGTGTCGTATGCATGTGTTTGGTTGCCGTTTGTGGATTGGAAAATTCGCATAACCAAACGGACCTTGGGAATAGAGACGGGATTGGCCTATTCCTCTCATAGCATTTGGTGGTTGTTGGGGCGTTTGTCTATGGTGAGCAATTGATTGCGCGAACATTTGGACTCTTTAGATAGGACTTAGTTAAAAGATGAGCTCCGATCTACATATGTAGATATAAACACATCGTTGAAAATAGACACAGAATAAGCGCACAAAAACTTGGCTTAGAGATGATAGTGGAGATGCTAACGCTGATTTAGAGAAAACCGAAAGACGTCGATGAGAATGAAAACAGGCCGGACATTAGTCCGGGCTAAACTTGGGCTGGATGATATCGATGAAAATGGTCGAGTAAAGATCCCGTGAAGAGTTGACTTGAAATCGTCTAGATCATCCATCGTCAGTAAAAGATGGTGTCGACTAAGGTAGATAGAGGTGGTATATCCAATTGGTCATAGTGACGGTCGGTGGTGAACATGGCTTTAGTTGCCATGATTCAACGATGCTCCAATAGGTAATGCAATAGAATAGAACAGCATACACAAGCACTGACACCGAATGAGGATACAAGCCTCGATTGCTTTATTGGTGAATGATCGATATATTTGGTGGTGAGATCGCATAGAGAAGTGGATAACTTGGAGCACAATAAGGATAACACAGCAATGAGAACTACAAACACATTGAGCCAATAACACTGGCAGATTGAGGTGGCGATGAGGATGCTGGCATGGAAGAACGAGCTGACTTAAGGATGATATACACGAGGATTACTGCAGATTGACCATAAAACACTGGACACTGGGACACTCACTCGATGAATTGAGGAACGAATTGCGTTGAGACCAGAGACTATTTACAACACTCGCGAGTAGGATCACCAAATGACACGGTGACAAACACATCAAGGTGAGGGAAAGGGATCAAATGGGCACCAAATGGGACATAGGGAACAGGGTCCAGAGCGAGATCAATACGATGAAACACTAGTTAGCTGCGAGACTCGACAATTTTGGCGCTAATACAACTTTGACAGCTCCTCGACTTCGCAGAGACTGAGGAAGTTAGAGCGAGCTGGGCGCGCTCGAAAATCTAGCAGCAATCCTGGAAAGTAGTTGCCTGAAGGTAGAGGCACAGCCATCACTGCACAAGACAACAGGAGCGCAAGAATGGTCTGTGCTGTTAGCATGGTGGATGGCACTCTCACCTCTCACCAGTGCTACTGCCTTTATCTTTCCTAATGGCGGCAAGCAATTACGCCACCAAGCGGAGAGGCATTGTCAAAGGAGAGTGTTCTTTCCGAGAACTGCTTTCACAGTGCCACTAGCAACTTGCGAGAAGTAGTAGAAGCACAGCGGTGTGTACCGTGTACGGCTGTGGTGTGAGTTAGTTTGGGTTCATCTCTGGTGTGGTGTGCTTGGGACTCGGTACAGGGTGTCGTGTGTGTATGTTCCACTTGCAGTGCCGAGTGCACCGACGAAGGGTCCATTGATCTGCGGGAGTGCGTCTCGCAGTGTTGTCGCATCTGGCCAAGCTCCAGTGTCATCCCACTGGGCCAATCCTGATCAGTGATCAGTGCACTGGCCACATTGGCCATATCGTCCGTTATCGTGTCGATGTCGATCTCCGATTGCATCCACTCCTCTCTTGGCTCCTTCAATCTTATCCTAGTGGGACACTTGCATACTTTGTAAACGTATTCTCCACCGCCACTATTTACTGTATTCACTGGCGCCGATTATCATGGCGTCATCACATGACTGTTCGGAGCGTAGTGTGACGGTGTGTCGTAATGCACCGACATTGCCACAGGCCGAACCAACCATCCTATCAACACTGCTTTTGACTCAGTGACATTGAAAGATGTCTGCATTTTTTCATAATTCACTCGTGGCGTCGATTTGGTCGTGAGTCGTGCCTGCACCGCGAATGTCATCTCACTTGCAGTTCGAAACACGAGCTCATGTGGCCTCAGTTCTGGCGGAACACATTGACAGATAAGCGCAATTCTGCGAGGCCTAGTGAAGTGACAGTCGGGCAGTATCACTGGCGACAATGGCCAGTCCCCTACTCGCCATTGCACTGGATTATGTTCTACGTAATACATTGTCGACTTGTGCCGGCGAGTGCATCCAGTCATCTCGATTCATGTCCATCTATAGAACAGAACGGCTTTGTCCACTGGCAATCGACAATGGAGTTGTTTGTGCTGCCTGGCTGGCCACTTGCACATTCACCACAGCTGATTACATTGCTGTGGCAGTAATAGAAATAATAGTTTGCCACGCGGAGCCATTGGCCCAAATGTCGCCTCACTGGGAGCAATGAATGAATGAACAAGTGAGCCTAGGCGTGACTGGTGCCATTTGGCGGTGACCATCTGTTCCCCTGTGCCTGCCTGGCCACGCCACTGACCAATTGTGCTAATCTGGCTACGGATTAGTGAGACCCACGCATTGGCGCCTGTCCCACGCATCTGCTTGCTCTAGTTCGATTCTAGTCGATTCTGCCACACAGTGCTCCCTGCACTGGCATTGATCGAGTCCGCCTGGCCAGTGCTAATCCATTTCCTTTTCCTTAGCCGTGCATGCCCAGCAAATATCCTCGGCCGAAGGGCGCACTGTTTGGTGCGACTGTCGAGTCGGTTAGTCGCGACTGGTGCTGTAATTTGCCTGCTCTCATGCCGGCTCAGGCTGGCCATAGTTCGTAGTGCACCGAGCAATATTATTACTTTAATGCCACACATTGCCCTCTTGTCCATCATTGCGGGCCACCAGTCCATGAGCACTGTCATTCACTGCAGCATTATAATGCATGTCAGTCACATCAGATGGAGTCACTGTCGGCATAGCCGATTGCAGCTTCGTCCTTGAGTCACCCAGCCAACTCGACTGTAGTGACTCGTTATGATTCAAATATAGAATGTAATAAATAGTCAAGTAGTTCAGGTAAAGAATAGATTGCCACAAGCACACGGCAACGATCACACTCTCCGGAATGGACCGTGTATGATGTGTATTTAATCGATATTATCCGTAAACTAATCCGTGGTGATGATCACTTGAACGAGTGCAGAGAGAACGTTCAAGAAGACATACGATCAAGTCGCACCGAGTGGAGATTGGCACTCGAGTGACAAACAAACAGAAACACCAAACGAGACACCTCGTATTGATCCCACTGGAGTCCACTGGACAGGTGATGGTGATGAGTGATGGAGGGAGTGATTGGACCCGAGGAAAGTGCGATTCGGTTGGAGTGCGATCGAACTGGCTGGCGAGAAGACGTGGCAGTTCAGTGAGCGAGGACAAACTGATCGAGCGGGCAAGTTGATCGAGGCAACGAGATCGCCATTCGACTCGACACACCAAACACGACTGAGGATTGCTCCCACAGACTGCCTGCCAACTGGCACTCCGGCCAGCCATGCCAACACTGCGCACTGCCAGAGGGAGAATGCTCACGCCATCGACGAGGACACACGGACGTGCTTCGGCTCAACACCTCACCAATCACCGTTGATTCACCATTGGCCACTTGGCTCACAAGCAAGGTCGAGCCAAAGGCGACCCAGGCCCGGGCCTGTCACTCTTCACTCTGCCAGCTGACACCAATAGGCCATAGGGCAAAGTTGATCTGTGCCCGGCTGCTTTGGCAGTGGATGAGAGTCGATTCATTCCTGTAACTTCACTAACGTCGACGGTGGTTGCTAAGCGACGGGCCTGGTCGGGGTGAGTCAGTGATTATTATTACTGCGAGACTGAAATGGCAATTGCTCGTTGTTGTTCTCACAGCTTGGCTCAATCATTCGGAGGGAAACGGACGAGTCCATTTGTGGCAGTTGGTGGTGAGGCGCACTGAAATGGTGAGCACAATCCAATGGCCTGAATGAGCGTGGACGAGTCCATTCTCGGTGGTGTGTGCGTTGGGCTAATGGAGGTGCACATCTCGCAGCACGATATGCATCGGTGGCTGTTGGCACTGGATGGCTGGCTGGCTGGCAATGTATACAGTCATGATCAACGCATTCAATGCTGGGCTTGCTGCATTTGTGTGTGGCGCCCTTTTGGCCAGAGGGAGTCGATCGAGCCACGGTGGAAGTGCCGCTCGGCTTGCATTAGGCAGTACTGCCTGTAGTGCCATCACTTGCACCACTACCGTGCCATTGCCTTCATCAATGTAAAGACATGTCTCACAGGCAAAGGTGAATTGCAGTTCACTTCTGTTGAGTCATCGGAAGCATCTCAACCGAGTGAACCAGGGCGCCACTGCACCAAACTAGCTTTACGCCCAGTAAAACCACTTGTGCTTTACTCGGTGTCAGTAATGAGTTGTTTCGTTGATTGGTCCATAATATAATATATTATTTAAAATATGTCATTCAATATATAATAAGTTAAGTTTGAGCATAATAATAATATTATCCAATTGGAATACAATTAGTTTCACCACTGGTATGTCACCAGTCTGCACACAAGTGACATTTGTGCAGTAAACACATATATTTGAGTCAGTCAAATTGAAATAAACAATGACATCAACACAGTGTTTAGTATTGTTTGTATTGGTCCGAGTTGCGGTTGGAGCTGAGAGAGTTGCGTATACGAGCGATATTTCTAGAACAAAATGTACTTTGTACAATACAAAAAAGCCAGTTGGTCGATCGAGTCACACAAGGCACAAGTCAGCCAAAGGAGAACATCTCTCATGCAGAAGTGAACACGAGCTCAGCCAGAAGCAGACTGACAGTTGGCAGACTCGTTCGACACTGGTGGACACGACACTCGAGCAATCGAAGCACATCGAGGCAGTTGCAGTTGGGGCTGTCTCACAGGGGAGAGACACTCTTTCCAGCAGATTAAACACCATACACAAATGCTGCCCTCTGGTGAACTCACAAGCACTCACAGTACATTCATACTTTTCATTTCATATTTTCATTCAAAGAATATGAGATTATACAAACATTGAATCAATGGTTGAAAGTGAACGAAAACATGTTATCAAACTGCACTGTTAGCTCGAATTATATTATTATGTATTAAATGATTCTATAAAATCAACACGAAGCCATCTAAGGTCTTTTTCATATTCGATCACAATTATTAATAGTAACACACATATGAACAATAATTCACATACCGACACTCGCCGATGCCATGTGTTTTAGTTTGTTATATATAGCGAGGCAGTATAAACACAATTTCAACAAACCAAATTCAATTTGAAATTTGAGAGTTTTGCAGACAAAGCCATTTGAGCCATCTAGAGTCGGGGAATGGAATTCCAAATTATCGGGTTATTTTGCGTCTCGATTGCGCCAGTGTGAGTTTATTTCTCAAAGCCCACACTCTACTGGCTTGCTTTAGGGTTTTAGGTTTGCTCCACTTGACCATCCTTACGACAATGCACTTCAACTCTTCTCGATCTCGTGTTGCGTCTCATCTCAAAGTGCCTCTAAGTGATCTATTCAACATCAGATGTGTTTGTCTACTATGGAAGTCGTACCAAATGGACATTGGTTCGAATGTTCACTAACTTTGCTATTTGCTAAGTCCCTTCTCTGACAAGCAAGATAATTACCTGCATTTACCTGATCTAATTAATTATATTGGAATTCCAGTTATAGAAAGATGAAATCGTCAATTGGGTAACACTTGCCATATTGTTTCATTTAGATGTTGAAACCAGTAAAAAGTTTATTAAACTTGAATTTTCTTACACCGTTGAAGCAGTTAACACAATTGAAAATGAGAATATTTGAAAACCTTCGATCATCAAACTACATGTTTCATGTGATCAATTTACTCAAGTTGCTTCATGTATTGGCCATTACCGTTACCGCTTCTCTCACGTCAAAATCCGTTTTCGAGTCCAGCTACTGAGCTTATTTGTTTCCAAAAGTTCAAGTGATTGAATTGAATTTGAGATTTTCTTCGAACTGATTTGAGAAAAGCAAAATTCCTAGATAAACATAGTTACTTCAACAAACATTGGCCCTCTTTGTCCCATATGTCCCAAACTGCGTCATCTCTAATTTTATATTACAAATGTTTATCGGCAATAAATTGCGAATTATTTGTTTGTTCATTTGTTCTCTCTGTTCAATTTGACAATGTTGGGCGAAAACCAAGGGAAAAATTATAATATCATTTTGTATCAATGATCATGACTAATTGACAACTGTAGAGTTAGATAGATAATAATATAAATTCAACACAAATCATCTATTTCTCCATTTTCATATTTTACTTCAATAATAACATACATATTAACAACAATAATTCTTGCCTAGACTTGTTGAAGTCATGTGTTTGAAAGTTTTTATTAGAAACAAAGCACACGAGCCATCTAGAGTTGGCGAATGGAATTATCCGGTTTGTTTACTTCTCGGTTGCGTCTGACAGAGTCATCATTGCTCAAGTAAGCTCACAGCCTGGTTCTCATTTGACTCGTATCATCTGTTTATGAGTATAACGGTGCCTTTCCACTCCGTCTACCTGTTGACTAGTGTGACTAATTATCCCAATCAAGTGAGTTTTGCTCAATTTTATATGTTTTAATATTACTAATAATTGTTGCATCATTGTAGTTTGCATTAGACATTGAGTTTCTTTTATATTGGTTCACTGTACCAATCCAGTGTTGAACAATGTCTTTAACGCCAATGTCCACGTGCAGTAATGACGACTTCTCAGGGCCCGCTGTACATTGTAGCATTGCTCAGTCGAGTAATTTGCTTTACTCGCGAAATATTGAACAGTCGAGACCATTCCGAACCGAGAACATGCATCGCAAATTTGCCTATTTGACCGGAGAGGACCACTTTGTGTACGCAATTCTGACTGGATTTGAAGATATTAGTGCAGTTCGTTATTATACAGCTCTCCTGCAGATGGTGATCTCGCAAAACATTCAAAATCGAAACCCAAACCTAAACTGTCAACAACAAGAACAATTCTACACCAAACTGCTTCGAGATGCTTTCTCCACTGTGGAAGAACAGTTCAGACAACACAAGTCGGACAAACTAAGTGAGAAAGCAGTGTTCGATATTGAGTTGCATGGTAATAAACCCGAACACTATCCAACTATTAACGATCGAATCAAGGAATTGGCACTCGAACTCTCCTCTGGCCTCTCTGCAGTGGTGACCTTGATTCACGATGACCGAATTTATGTAGCCAACATTGGTGATACTCGGGCTATTCTCTGCAAAAAAGTGGTAGGCGATTCGGGACAAGACTACATCCGCACTGTTCAACTTTCCACCACTCACGACTTGGACAATGTGAATGAGATAAGGCGTTTGAGCGAACTAGGACTCAACACCGAATTGATCAGACAAAACCACGAGATTGGAAACATGAATTTGACTCGCTGTTTGGGTAATTTGTGGCTCAAGAGCTTCTACAAAGACTTTCCTGATCTTGCCGATGCCAAACAAGATCCTATTTTAGCAGAACCTGACATTACCTCTATTGTAACGGACCACACTTGTCTCTTTTTGATTCTTGCATCTGCCAGCCTAATCGATGCATTACGCGAAGTAACGGGCAAGTCAGATGTGACCGATGACCTTGTAAAAATGGTCTACGACGAGTTTCAGAAACAGTCGGACCTGGAAAACATTTCCCAGTCAGTGGTTTCTCAAATCTGTAAACAACACCAAAGTTGCTTCGCTGCTTCAAACTATTCGCGACCGACTTGCAGACAAATTGAAGACATCACTCTTTTGATTCGAGACTTAACTGTCGGTGCTATTCAAAAGACTCCTGAAACACCTGTAAACATGGACATAGGTAAACAGTTCGCTCAACTGTCGATATCGGTGGACGACAGCCATTTAGGTCAACCAGATGACCAGTCGCCCATTCATTTCACTAGTGTGGACAACGACAAGACCATCACGGATAGAGTGATTGGCGCATCGTTGAGCCAAACCAATTTACTTGACGACAACAGCCAACTGAATGACGATGATGATGAGATTGAAGCATACGTTGACTTCACTGATCTCCTCAAGGCGTATCACGAGTTACCTGCCCAAGTAGGCAATTGACCAATGGCTAAGTGCAGCTGTATATTTATTGATACATTGTGATTCTCATATGTACACATGGAATGGAGTTGGCCCTGTGCCTTGCCAATAAAGTTCATTCGATTATTCAGTGATCAGTTTGCATTGCACAATAAGATTAGTCTTCACTCACTGGGAGAGCGTCTTCAAGCTTTTTAACGAATTTGACCCTAACTTCAGTAGTACCGTCACCACGCAAATAATCTTGAACGAACCACACTTGAGCCTCGATCTGCACCATTTCGAGGGCCCCACGAATAACGCCACACAACAGATTACAGTACCGTAAATTGCCCAAATTGTCGGGTAATTCCACATATTCAGTAAGAGGGTTTTGATCAATCACAATGGAGAACTCGTCATTTGAGGCAGACCAGTTGGTTAGTGTAGGTGCAAAGCCAAGATATATGCGAAAGGCATTCTGAATTTTGTCAGCCACGTCCTTAAAATCGTGACATTTGGCGGTGTTAGTTTTAGCCAGAAAATCTTCAATCAACCTGAGTCCGATATTATAGCCCATCTTATCCAACTGCTTGTTCACTTCTTCTGCATTTTCGTAATCCTTCACCAACTGAGCTACAATTGCACCATAAGTCAGAATAAATAAATCCGAATTGACTTTCTTCATATCACTGCCACCTTTTGCCAATGGTCGCGACATTTTAGTAGAATCTACAAAAATAAAACTCAATAAGTTAAAGGGAAACGCCACTTGAGAAAATAACAAACAGATTACAAAGAATCTTCCTCATAAACTATGATCTATAGATTCTATGACCCAACAAGACCAAACTTACCTTAAGGAACGTGTTCAATTAGAAGAGACACAAGTACAAACAAACAATGACAGGCAATTGTCAAACTGAGTGAAACAGTCAATCAGAAACAAATCCTCATTTCAAGCTTTTTGGTCAAGCAAATGTACAATACTCCCAGAACACTTCCCATCACAACATACTTTTGTAAAGTTTTCCCGTTTGTTTTTATTTTCTTTTGCGCTCAAATTAATCTTGGAACAAGCTTTGTGCCATTCTTGTCATGATGAAACATATTTTTATTTCGATCTTTTCATTTCTGTTAGTCGATTTTACAGTTGTGTTTGCCTTCTTTCTGCCTGAATGGTTCACTTCCAATGTCGGGGGCCAAATTCAGATCGGTCTTTGGCAGACATGCATTATTACCAAGAAGGTTTCCAAATGTTTCATGTCCTCCGTGCCCACCGAGTGGATGTGTGCCATCTTTTTCATTCTTCTCGGTTGTATCTTTGCAACTCTCACCGTGATGGCATTCATTGGCTCCCTTAAGACTCGAAGCCTTATTCAGTACGGTCGATGGCTTGGCCTGGCCACTTTGGCATCTTATTGTTTGGCCTCAATCTGCATTCCAATGGGTTTCTCTATGGACGCAATCAAAGGAGAGCCATTTCAATTGCCGAGTTCGTTTCAGGTAAGTTCACTGCACTTTGTATTAATTGGTAAGAGGGAGTTTATTTATAGATCGGCTTTGCTTATATCCTCTTCAACATGTCTATTTGGATGACGTGAGTTTAAATTCCATTACAGAATTGTCTCAGTTTTAATTTTATTATTATAATATAGAGCGATCTCGGAAGTATTTGCTGGCAAAATTTGTTTGCCTAATTTTTGAAGCTACAAAGGTATTAACTGATTAGAAGCAACGAAAAATTCAATAATAACAATTTTTGTAATGTTTTTTTAGTACTGCGAAACTTGGCAAAAAACGTTTTATTATAATACAAGATATATACAAATTGTTCAAGGATGCAAACAAAGATTTGAAATCTTTTTCAGCCAATTGAACAATCAAAGATTTGTTACAAAGTGAAACATTGTCTCATTTGGATGACTAGAATTTTGGCCTTGGATGTTGATAGTTCTTGTGGTCGATCTTGGTGTAATAGTGGTACTGCTTGTTCTCATACTTGTTCCACGGTTCACAGTTGGCGCTACGAAATGAAATATCTGGTCCATTGTGTCGGTGGTAAAGAGCCACAGCTGCCATTGCGGGCACTACGCCACAAGCCAAGCCCAAGTTGATCATATAGCGAGGTCGCTTGGCTAGATTCTTTACTAAGAAATCCTGAATAAATTGACCATTACGTTTGGAAAGTGAAGCGGCGTCCCTATGGGAAGACGAAACAATTAATATACAAACACTTCAAATTCAAGCAAGTTTTTACATTTTGCAAAAAAAATCAGACTATGAAAGAGTTAAATCGATTCAGTTTGGTTGTGTCACTGGGAGTGAGTTGAGTGTCCGCCAAATTGGTCCGCCTCAAGTATTTATATGTCTCGTCCGATATCGCTACGTGATGTACCATTGTCAAATGGAGCTGGTCGATTTGCATGCTTCTCAAAGCACTACGAAAGTATAGTGCCTTTGGTGCAAGATAACGAGCATTCTCTCATTTACAAACCAACAATGGCCAGTTACCTCGTTCACCGTGCCTATCGCTGATGTGTCACGTCGAATCCGACGAATTGGCGCATCCATGCTAATGCTCACAGCTGCCACTTTTACATGTGCATCATCGATAAGGCCATCGAAGCTGAATTGAATGTGTCTCTTCTGTCGATGATAAGAAGGTCTTGCGACTTTAAATATATTTACACCATTTCATTGGCGATTGCTTGCGTGACTCATCGTCTAGACTATCATCTCGATAATTATTCAAATGACAACGTGACAACATTTGTTGTTCATGTTATTCGACACTATCACTCATTCGGTCTTGTTTACACTTGTGAAGGCTAAATCAATTTAATTTCGATTGAAATACTGACTTATGAATTTATAATAAACTTTATTTATATTATATATTTGCTTAGTTATGTACATAGTTTATACTCCTTGCAAGAGTAAATCAAATTGATTAATTGAGATGATTGTGCACTTTCGCTTTCCAAAGCCAAAGACTTGTTTTCAGTGTTTGTTGTCGCGGTTAGTTCGGTTTGCAGTCCATCTTTTCCTCCCAGCCGCATTTGGCTCGTTTGAGGCGCAACGCATTGGCAACCGAGTTTGTGTCCATTTTAGTGGTGCTGAGCACGGTGACAATGGCCACCACTGGAAAGTAACCTAAAGTACGAAATCCCTGCGAGTGAAGAATCTTCCTTGTGCTGTGGCAGTAAACGTTCTGCATAAAGGAGGAATTGCGAGCTCGACTAAAATTCATTTTCAGCTGGCAAGTTGACAAGCCTTCGAGATTGAACGATATTTGTGGTGTTTTAATTTGGTCTCGTCAAAAGATTGGCAAGCCACTTCCTATCGACTGTCGGAATGGAACAGAAGAAGCGTTTGCAAGCCAAGTTTGGACATATAAATCATTTTGCGCCACTGCATACGTGATCGCCGTTGCATCGACCGACACTAGTGCACACCAATTGGTCCGCCTCGGACGATTGTTTGCAACGATCAGCTGCCGACAG
This sequence comes from Rhizoglyphus robini, assembly GCA_023373905.1. NCBI lineage: Eukaryota > Metazoa > Arthropoda > Arachnida > Sarcoptiformes > Acaridae > Rhizoglyphus > Rhizoglyphus robini. The sequence continues at coordinate 1,984,125 of JAKIJQ010000007.1, read as the reverse complement.
AAAAAAAAACAGACCACTGACTTGCAACATTGTCAAATGAGAGCTATCTGCCCCCACTAGACTTGCATTAAGATTGAGCGTTCACTTGATCGCCATTCACTGTACTGCAACCAGACCAGTGCCAGCGATGTCTCGAGTGGTGAATGGATAACCCAAATCGCGCTCACGTACCAATCGGCATGCCAATGAGAATAGTACATCCAAAAGGTCTATCTCCATGCTCTAATTAGGCCTGGTGAATGGTGACTGGCCGAGAACACAACCGGCGCAATAAGTGGCCAGACAAGAACGGACGAAGTTTCTAGAAAGTCACGTAGTCCCCCGCGTAAACTCGTCCTTTGATTGATGATTTTTACAATGCCATTTGGTGCTCGCCTGGAGGAAAGCCTCACTGGCTAGTGGCCACACTGAGATGGCTTTGGTAGGATCAATCAGTGGTATGCAATGCCAACATGCTTGAACACTAATGCACTTTAATGGCACTCCTGGCTCCAACTGGCAACCCAACAACAGTCGCGGTGGTTTGTTTTTTGTTTTTTGTTTTTGCTCGTGATCACATCGATGTAGACAACTGATCGCGCATGACCAGACAGCAGTTGACTCGGTTGAGCAACAACTCAAAGTGCACCAAAGTGGTCTGACAAGTTTCGATGTGTTTTGATGTTCACTGCTTGGTCAAGATCAAGATCGTTTGAACAGGAAAATCATATAATGATGGAGTGCTCCATTACGATACCCATAAATAGTTGCACTGGCCATAACAATAATACTACTGCCATACTGGACGGCCTTGTCAGTTTATCTGTTTATGTGTAGTTAGTGCGAGCAATGGTTAACTAAATGTTTGGTCTGTCCCGAGGTGCACCCAACTCGTCAATCCAGTTTAGCCATCATTTCACTTGACCATTTTACCTCTGCCAGTGGGCCAGTGAGGTTAAATATGGCTCAATGGATCTTTCTGGAAATGCTCGAATGTAGAACGACAGTTAACTTCTGGTAACTTCTGCGACCTTAATACATTGGATTCACAGGAGTCCTGTGAAAATCATCGAGGAATGGCCATGAGGAAGACCGCTTGTGATTGTAAACATTAATTGAGATTGGGTAATATTATCAACAGAACGTGACAGGACGACCAAAATAGTACGTCTGATAATTTCTTCTAAGTGTGCGCCAGTTAGCTGTCAATAAGTCTGGCAACTTATCAACTTGGCAACAATTAGGCGCCTTCCTTGAGCTGGCCCACCAGATTCTGATTGTCGATAATCGACATTAGCAAGTGTCGCTTGTAAACACTCATTTCTGTTGGCTCAACTAATAATAACTAATTGGGTTGCACAATCTGTTGTGGAGGATCATTTCCACAAGACCCAAGGATCGCAGTCCAACACTTGACGGATGTTTTGGTCTCGCTGATTTCGGTAGTTTAGCAATTTAATTTCGGAATCTGGGCAACATTGATTAAATTATTTTGTGATTTAAACCCAAAAACCTTCCATGTAATCTTCTAGACTATGAAACTAAACAGACAAAAAACTGCGGACTTGGAAATATTTGGCATACGAAGTCACACTTGAATGGAATAGATTTAAGAAGTGTCAGGTAGTAGTGATTCATCTTAAATTGCAACCATAGACAAATGGTGCAACTGCCAATTGTCCAGTAGACCTAATCCCATGTAGACACTTAAAGTGAGCTATGTGTCACAAGTCTTGTCCAAGAAAGTGTTGCACTTGGTTGACATTACATCTTAGCCAATCGATAGGACCCAATAGTCGCATTGCTCCTGCAGTGGAACGTGATCTCAGTCAGAGCCAGTGGAAATGGTCCAGTGCGGTGTGTCTGTTTTGAGCGAGTACATGCAAACATATACATGTAGATCGGTGGCCAATGCGGAAAGCGGCCTTCAGACAGATGCGAAAGTTTAGTTCTAACAATCAATAGAGTGACTCGTTATGGCCAGGCCGGAGTGGAGCCCTTTCTCGAGAGGAGCACTTCTAATCGCCACCGCACAGGTTTGTGAACTCCGAATCACGTGAACAGTGTATTGGTGCTTTGTTATGGCGCTGGCCTGTGTTTGTAAACACTCGACTGGCCTGGAAAAGTCTGTGTCCGATATCACGTAAGCCATTGCGTACCGTGACTGCGGGGAGAGCACGCGTAAGGGGATCCTCGGTGGTAGGTGGTCCTCCGACCATCAAGCCAATCACAGTACGGCAGCCATGCTTGGCGGTCTATTCCAAATCGGCTATATAAGTGGAATTGTCCAAGACGGCAAACATCACTCGCAATCAAACTCGATTCAAGCGTCCAAAGCAAACCAAACTGCGCACTCAAGCGAACAATTCTTTGCAATAGTCTTTTGTGACTTGTACTATCTTGAAACCTTTTTCACCTATTTCAATTTGAATTTTTCAAACCAACTCTTCACCAATCAAACAAAATGGGCCACATCGTAATTCCCCGAAATGTCATCTCCAGCATGTCCAAGTTGCCAATGTGGGTTCAACTGAAGAAGAATCCTCGTTACTGGCTGATGGTGAGTGCCTGTGTGGTAGCCGCTCCATCCTGTGCTATCTCGACCATCGTGCAGAAGATGAACCGCTACGACTTCACGATGGAACGAGCCAATGTCCGCATGATGAAGGACGAGGGCAAGTACCAGAAGTTCTTGCAGAGCAGCAGCAAGTAAACAAACCCACCGAACTGATCTAGGTCGACGGTCTTTGACCAGCCTAGCATATCATCTCATATTTATGGCATGGATAACCTCCTTGGCAGCGCCCAATCTGGATCTCATCCTGGCCGACCACATCATATTCGTAGATAGGCTCACTAGAATGTCATTGAGAATGATCCTTCACCGACCATAGAATGAACGTTTCGAATACGATTTATTTGATATACTTTTTGATGAACCACTTGTATTGCTTTAAATTTGTACTTTGGATCTATTTACACTTTACTTGTGATTATTTACTCTTTGATATAATAAACTTTACTTATTATATGATCTGTTGGTTGTTTTCATTGTTTTCAAAATGGTTGTGGAGTTGTGATTATAGCGGAGAAAAAAGATGGCCTATTGAGTGGCTTCCATGATGGTAAGAGCGTATATGACATACATGTGTTTGATACTTCATCATAATAATTTCATAACAAACCGTCATTTTCATAATATTCCATAATTATGTCATGAAATATAAGAGTCACAATTATTCGGATATTGCGTAAAAGACATTACAGACAGTGAGATAACAAAATTTGTAAACAAACTAGCAGATGCTATTTAGCCCAAAATTTAGTCAATGCTGGAAGACATCGACAAGATCCTGAGCGGACTCGAAATCAGAAGGGTTGCTAACACATGTTGTTTGACTGTAAGATTGAACAATACGTATTGTATTCTGATTTCGGCCAACATCATTGATGACAGAAAGGATAAATATGATTGAATAGCTCTAAAATGGAAATTGAATAGAAAAAAAAACTGAAAGTATTTACTGAAATTAAAATCAAACCTCAAACAAGTGTGTGTAAACAAATCATGTGTAAAATAAAATGGAGCACAATCCATTTTTAAAGATAAAATGATGTAAATCCACCAACAATTCCAAAACATTTCGTACAACTTCGAATGCCATTTGAGCAGAATTCTAATTCCAAATTGTTTAGGACTTATAATTATGAGAAAAAGAAAGGGATTATTGATATTCCAACTAGTGATACAATAAATCTTCGCTAGCATAATCATTACCACCCTGATCCATGTCGCATTGTATATCAAAACTGATGTAACAGCCGAAAGAAACAGGGTCCATGTACTTAAAAAAAATTTAGACTCGTCTCGAAGAATTTCGGCAACTTGTTATTGAAAAGTTTCTTTTGCACCGGAGCTCCTTCATTATTCAGTGGCCCAAGTGAATGTATGGAATCAAATTAATATTTTGTTTACCTAAAATTTAAGCAAAATAATAATTAGTAATAATAAATAAATAGTATCCAAGAGTACTTTTCAGAATTGTACATTTTAAATGCTGCATTTCTTCCAATGAATACGTCATTTGTGACAAGCATCAGCGCGCATGGCCATCTAGTGACACTCAGGTGCAACATCAGTCGTGCACTCACCACACGTGCTTTCAATCCACGTGTTTACGTTACCAATTTGATTTGTGGGTTATTTTCCTTCAAATCATTGATTTTCTTTGTGTCCATCTTGTTTTGTGGTTATTATAACTTCCAAAATGGGCAGAAAAGGCAATTTCGATATTAAAGAAAAGAAAGGACCTGGTCGTAAGGCTCGAAAGCAAGGCGAGCCCAACATGAACCTTTTCATCAACAAAGCCACCAAACGTTCTTCCAAAAAAGAATTTAACCAGTCGACAAGTTCCCTTAAACGGTAATATATTTATTTGTATAATTATTATTTTTAATTATATTGATTTTAGGAAAGAACCATCTATCACTGAGTCTGCCAAAAAGAAAGTTAAGTTTGCCAAAAACCTTGTTGAGGAAAGAACATATTTGAAACATCCAAAAGAATCGGAGTTTAAAAAATTTACCTTGAATCCAAACGCTTTCTTTAATGTTGAGGACGATGACGACGATGATGATGATTTTGAGTTGGACGACGAGTTTAATTTAGAAGAAGATGACGATGTAAATGGATTTGATGAAGAAGAATTGGGAAATGAAGAATTTGACGAGGAAGGAGGAGAGGGTGATGATCAATTTGATGACGAAGACGAAGATGTCGATGAAGAGGTGCAAGATAAAAAAGTTCAAATAAAATCAAAAAACATTAAAAAACAGCTTTTAAATGGAACAAAGTCAAAGAAACAAGCTCAACAGAATGGTGATGTTGATGACAGTGAAGATGAGAATGACACTCAAAATGGATTTAATGAAATCGATGACGAAGTTGAAGGGGAAGGAGATGAGGATGATGACGAAGGAGACGAAGAGGAGGAAGACGACATGAAAGTTTCGGATTCCGTCGAAATCGGAATTGACGAGACCTTGCCGCCTGACATATCTTTGATTAAACAACGTATTTCGGATATTCTCTTTGTATTGAGTGACTTTAACGGTAGACGCCAAGAAGACAAAACTCGTGCCGACTATATGCGAGTGTTGAAAGATGATCTTTGCTCTTACTACAACTACAACAAATTTCTCATGACCAAATTGACGTATTTATTTCCCTTGGATGAGTTAAAAGAATTTTTAGAAGCCAGCGAAGTTCAAAGGCCCTTAGTGATTCGTGTTAATACATTGAAGACAAGAAGGCGAGACCTTGCTCAAGCACTTATCAACAGAGGTGTTAATGTAGACCCTGTGGGAAATTGGTCTAAAGTTGGCCTTATTATTTACGATTCCCAAGTGCCTATCGGTGCCACTCCCGAATACTTGTCGGGCCATTACATGCTTCAAGGTGCTGCTTCCTTGGTTCCAGTTATGGCTTTGGCTCCTCAGGAAAACGAAAAGATTCTTGACATGTGTGCCGCTCCTGGTGGCAAGACAACTCACATTGCCTCAATCATGCGAAACACTGGCGTAATATTTGCCAATGATTTCAGCAAAGAACGTTGCAAAGCGTTGACTGCAAATATTCATCGTCTCGGTATTATCAACACAATTGTCAGCAATTACGACGGTCGTAAATATCCTAAGATCATGAAAGGTTTTGATCGTATCTTGTTGGACGCACCTTGTTCAGGCACAGGTGTCATCTGCAAAGATCCTGGTGTAAAGACATCTAAGGTGAAATTTATTTTTGTGTGTTCAATATTAATTTAATTTTTGCTTTTTAGAATAATACGGACATTCTCAAGTGTGCATACATTCAGAAGCAATTGATTTTAGCTGCAATTGACTCTTTAGACGCTAATTCGCAAACTGGCGGTTATCTTGTCTACTCAACTTGTTCCGTTCTGGTATGTTTGCCCCGACTGCTTTTGTCAATCGAATTAATTTTTATTATTTTTCAGATCGAAGAAAATGAATGGGTCATAGACTATGCTCTCAAAAAGCGAAATGTCAAATTGGTTCCTATCAATATTGACTTTGGCCGAGAAGGTTTTTCTAGGTAAGCTTTCTTTTCGATTGTTTTTATTTCCCCAAGATGGCGCCTTTTGATCCGTTTTTAAATATTTTGTTTTTCTAGTTATCGAGAACTACGATTTCATCCAACGATGAAGTATGCCCGTCGTCTTTATCCACACACCAACAACACAGATGGCTTCTTTGTGGCCAAGTTAAAGAAATTTTCAAATGCCATTCCAGAAGAAGACAATAAATTATCGCAGAGCAAACATTCGAACGGTGAGTTAATTTAGTTTTTAGTTTCTCTGTGCAAACTCGATCAAATTAGTCTTCATTTGAATTGCGATACTCGGTGATTTATCTTGTCGAAGGCAAACAGAAAAGAATCGAAGTGAGGAGTTAACGTGAGTCAAATTGACAATCGAGCCAGTGCTCCCATAATTTGATTAATGTTAATTTGCAATCTTCTTCGTGTCGGATCGAATTAATCTGTCTGCACATGAGCCATCTTCAGTTATTAATTGTGTCGGTAATTAAAATTAATGTAGCTCGTTGCAATTTGAGTCATCCAGGCTACTCGATACTGTCCAAATGGCACTTAGTTTGTGAGTCATTTGAGAATAGGCACTTTTACTTTTAAGTTTGTCATTGAAGTTTAAACACAATTTATGTTGCTCTATTTAGCAGCAACCAAATTAAAAGGCTCTCACTGCATGATAGATGTCTTGTCTGACAGTATCGTTTATTTCGCTCTCGATCCGATTAATCTGTCCTATATAGATAATGTTTTGTGTGATCTGTCATTGGCACTGGCGACACAGTTGTCTCAATCGCCCAATATTTACCTTTGTCGAAGAGACCTTTGACTTTCGCCTATTTGACCTGTCTAATTTATGTGTTTGCCCGCACTACTTGATCACTTTTATTCTCTTTCGGACTGCATCTCTGCATGCGATATCTTCTTGCCAACATCAACCGAAATGCCTTTCCCCATTGAAATTCTGCTCGACAACCGCCAGCAAAAATTTCGAACCAAAGCTCACGTCTGTAGACTTAATTAAATCTCATTAAGCAAGTTAACCCCTTGCAATTAGAATTCGCTTCATGTTTGCTTCAGTGCGAGTGCAATTTAAAGTTTTTGATTTGTTTAGTGTTGTGCCACCGTTAATTAATGTTATTCTCTGCCCGAGTTGGCTCTATATTTGAGAGGTGCTCTCTGCTTGTGTTATTTCTGACAGGCAGATGAATCATTCTAACAATTCTTTCCTACACCATCCACTGAAACATTCATACTCTTTATGCTTTGATCACTATAGATTTTGTCTCTGTATTTTATTTATGAATTTTCTTTACGACAAATTGCCTAATGCATAAAGCGCGAACTATCTCGTTTCGTAATAGTGGAGAACTGGCCAGTGGCCAATTGCTTTGTCCTTCACTTCTGTGACCATTAACAAATTGCACTTGGTCACTTTTATTATCGGACTCGCCTTAGAAGTATTCTGTCTTGTGACTATGGCTCGAGTGAACTATGGCTAGGGATGATTTGCATTTGAATTGATCTTCTTTTGCTCGCGAGATGTACTGAGTTGAACTGCGAATAGTTAATTATGATGCTAATTTATGGACAGACTAGATTAATGTAATGTCATCGATGCGTCCACTTCGATTTATTTGATTTGTCACGCGTTAGTTGTTGGCAAAATGATCGCAAGTTAATTATGATAATTTTGTTTTGACTTTGCGCATAATTCGATTCGCTTTCCAGTACCTTGATTAATTGATTTGTCCAGTCTGCTCTACTGTTTGCCCACTTGGTTGAGTAATTTCCTTTAATTGACTAATTTATTATTGTCCCTTGCTGGCTTGTCTAAGGGCCGACTTACTGCTCATCTCATGCCATTTGGTCAAACAAAATTAATTAACTATTACATTGTGCCTGTCTTTCTCGTCTTACCTTGCTGGTGACGCTTGCACCGACCGAGCGGACCACTCGATGATTTATAAGGCTGAAATGTAAGACATTTGATTTCATAACCTGGGCTCAGTAATTCGACTCATTTCGCATGCTTTATTTGATTAAAGCTGTACTAAATGAATTATGACGATTCGCTGTGCTTTAACTTTAAATTAGATCGAATTCAGTGCCATCGTGATTCGCAATTATCTGCAGCCAGCTCGACAGCAATTAATCAATTTTGCATCTTACCAAATTGAAAACCTGAGAGCACTCAAAGGATGCTCTTGGGATGCGGGACACCCTGCTGATCACTCGGTGGACGGTGCACTGTGCATTAGAACTCTCTTTGACAGTTGCTCAACTCTGCCTTGTCCTGAGAAAGTGCCCGTGCACCGCTGAGCGAGCTTTCTTTGTGAACTTGACCGTGCCTTGCATCACTTTCGTTGGCCGATTGAACATTTATTATCCAATTTAAGACTTCCATTGGGCTTTATTCGGCCAACCTGCCCAGGACTCGCTCCTTCATTTTATTCGCTCATTTGGTTTCTATTTTGTTTGTCTTTTCACTGTTGTGCTTGCCTTCCAGTGGGCGATCTGCAAATGGTCACATTAGCAAAGATTAATGGCACTCTGGCCTGATTGCTTCGACTGGCCACTGATTTATGCCTTGACTGAATAGTGTTTGCTCCTAATTGAGTGTCTCTGATTGATTGTTGTGAAAGGTGTGAAGTGTTCGATCACACATTTGCATCAATTGTCTCGATCTGTGTCAATCGTTTAAGCTTCTTAACCTGATCTATTTTGCATCCTTTCTAATGTCTCCATTTGTCATTTAGAGGAAAACACCAAAGTTGCTGATCAGTCGACATCGGATGCCCAACAGGCGAAGCAACAAACACTGGATTCTAATTCGAACCAGCCCGAAGCAGAAGGCAACTCTAAGAGGGACAAGAAAAAGAAACTCAAGAAGGCAAATGGACAAGCAAAAGTAACCGACCAAGCAGAAGGATTACAAACGAATCACATACAAGAATCGCCTGCTGTGAATCAAACGAGCGAATTGCGTAAAGGGAAGCTTCGTAAGAAAAGTCTCAAGGCAAAGCAGAAGCAACGTCGTTTTACGAAACTCAAATTGAAACATCTAAAGGGTATCAAGAAAAGCAGGAAGAATGGTAACTCGGAGTAGGTGCAGTGCTTGTCTCTCCATCTGTACAGCGTGAGCTGAACAAGCGCGTTCTCGTCATGCAGATGAGATCTGGCCATAATTGTTCTTAGTGCGACTTCACCTTTGTTTGTTGGCGGTGCGATTTTACTAATCTCAACTGATATTTTTGTATTTCTGGTTTTGTTTTATCACAAATTGCTTCAAATAAAATTGCAATTCGATGTTAAGTCGGTGTGCCCAAAGGAGAATTTGTCGCCGATCACTGTTGAGGTATGTCTAATGTGGACTTGACATTATAGATGTTTTATTGTAGAGTGCAATTAAGAAGGAACATTTGAGTGGCACCGAGTGCATAAATCAATTAGGCGCATTAGTGCACTGTACATTGGCTCATTGCTCGATAATTTGTTGGTTGTGCTAATCCTTTCATTCCTTTATTGTCGTCTAATCGATATTATCGCCTTTCGTAATCAGCTAGTCGAGCTTTTATATTTACGAGTTGGTCCTTTGTGACTTGTGATTCGGTGTTGCTCGATCAAAAGGGCAACAGTTGTCCGTCAATGGCGATTGCCTTTGCAGACAAGATTAATTGCCTTGCGAACTGGCCCCCAGATTGGTTTTCTCGGAGATAAGACCGCTCGGACAAACGACCAGAACATCGTAAAAGCCATCCAGATAGAACTTTATTACCTTCGCAACGTTCAAACAGAACGCTTACAGTCGCTATTAAAGTCATAATCAAAGTGACTTCTGTGGAAGACTCGAATCGAATTGCTTTTGTCTATGGAACTGAGTCCAATTGAATGGCTCGTGAACACGTTCGGGAAATGAACATGTCCATTGAGGTTATTCATTGACGTCTTCATTGACGATCAAGACTCCACAATAGAGAGCCACTCTTAATGACTACCAAGATTAGACCGTGCAAGTCACCGAGGACCGAGAGATCGGCATTGCAATTGGCCAATCGATTTTTGCCTCAGTCTGATGATTAATCGTCATTGTCTTGACTGCCAATTTTGCATTCCATTTTCGGTGCTAATTCAATTGCCAACTTTAAAAGAACAAACTTGTTTAGGCCCAATCTCTAATTGGCCTTTGTTTGGCTCTGCACTACTCAACAGAGTTTGTTTTGCCCAGATTCGCTGCAACAATTCTCAGATGTCAATCCTTGGGGAAATCGCTTGGCCAAATTAGATTTTCAAATTCGTTATGATTGGCAGTGGAACTGAGCCTCACTCAACGCCGATGCTAATAAATATTAATGCAATTTATTAAAGTGAAATCGATCATTGAACGCAAACATTGACATCTGTTCCTGGCTAGGCCTGCACTGGGTCTGACCTTTGCACCTCAATGTTGAAATGGTTAGTGCGCCAGTGAGTGAAGGACAGATATATCATAAGCAGGTACACCAGGAAGAGGACCGTGTGGATGAGCAAATAGAAGGAGTTGAACACAGTGATCAACACTGCCGACGAGATCCAACCCTTTTGATAAGCGAGACGACAGTGGAATTGGCCAAAATAAGACAGGTAGAACATGACCAAGAACAGGAAGGTGAACTGGGAGTACATGCGGCCCATCTCGCTTTGGTTGAAGAACACTCCAAATCGACCGGCTTTCTTGCTTATGAGTAGTCCCTTGGAGTAGGTTCGCTTGCACGCCCCACAGATGTCACTGCCACTTGTTTCGATCCAGATCTTGACGCACTTGTAGTGCACGTGGCCAATTGAACCTTGACAGGCACAAGGCGTCATCAAGTTGACGAGCTCATCGTCCTGTCGACATATGTTACAGATGGGCTTGTCCGGCTGGCTCGATCTGGTGTCACAGTTGCTTGTCATCGCACCAAACAGTCCACACAGGCACAGACCACCAACCACAAAACTGAACACACAACCATTGTTGGTTTGGCTAATTCAATTTGCTACAAGCTAATTATACAAGCAACGATTTGTTGGGCGTGTTCGCTCGAACTTTGCTCTAATTAATGGGTCGATTGCAATAATATTGCACAACTGTTTCGAATTCATCGACTCGAGCCATCATTAGAGAGACTAACTGGAATCGGGCCCATGCACCACATACCGAGCACTACTTGGTCTTTCCAATCAGTAATTTGACTTGTGGCACGCTAATTGAATGTAATTGGCTGTTTAGTGCTTGTGATGATTATATTTGCCAATGTACAATGATCGACTCGTTATTACTGACAAATGGTAATTCGATTCACTCTCTCCAACCCATTAATTGGGTCCAAATTACTAAGTGGACCTAGTGCAATATGGCAGTTCGATTTGTTAGGTAACAGATGGTGCATTTTTAGAATTTTGCTCTCTGTACAGGAACTTCGATTTTGTCCAATTGTTATCAATGCAATAAGGTTCAATATGTCATGCTAACGGAGAGTCTCAGAAAAGGCACTGAAAATGACTATTTTAAAGTGTGGTGCTGTTAGTATTATTCATGTCAATTTGCTCGTCCAATTAGCAGAATGTGGATGGCCAGCACGGGGAATGGCTACATTGCCGGCAGTTATCTGGTGGCACTTTATTTATGGCCACTTTGTGACAAGCCACTTTACGACCGGGCTCTGCCCGTCTCTCTCAGATCATCTGCATGTTAACTTTATCAGATGCCAACTGTTTGGTTTTGTTGTTATTTGCACTTTTGCCAAGATAAATGCTCCTAACAGAACGAAGAGTCGTGTTAGGATGTGTTTCCAACTAATCGACCATTGCTTTGGTTTGCTCATTTACGTCAACAGGTTTTTTGTTACTTTTTCGGTGCACGATGTTCCTTGTGCACGGAGAGCATTTCAAAGTGATCAGTGAGAGGTGTCAATGCAAGTTGCACAATTGAACTTGAATCTGATTTGCATTCCATTCCACATTTGCTCCCACTTGGCCAATTAGAACTCGAACTAACCAAATAACCCTTTGTCAGTGACACAAGTCTAAATTATGAGCATTAGATGGCCAAGATTGTGATCATTTGGTCTTAGTGTGCATTACATTCAATGTACATTCAATGCATTGCATAAAGGAATGGCCAAACGAATTGCTGCTCGAATATTGTAAACCAGTTTATGAGCCAATGATTTATCCAGTTTAAATTGGTGCTTGTCGCTATGAACATGGCCAACGTCGCCACCAGTCGCTGACCAACCTGACAATGTGAGCAGGTCAATTTAAATGATAATTACCGTCCAACAACAGCAAAAAGACCTTTCTTATGTGCTTTTGTTGTTGTTGTTGATTAATTTATTAATTAGCCAAGTGAGGGTCATTTCAATATTATATTTGCCTGATCGGATACAAAGTAGCAGTGCAAGCAGCCGTGCTCTTTCAACGTATAACAAATTATCACATTTGAGATTTTGTTTTCTAATTAAACCAACCGACCAGACAAATAGTGAGTGCAGTTGGTTTTTGTTTTATACACTTTTATAAGCTCATCGTTGGTCAATGTGGCTCGGTTGTGCACATCGTCCACCAATGAGAGGAACAATGCAAATGTGCCATCCTGCAGGTGTGTCACCCGAGTGTGCAGCGAATCACATCGGTCTGTTTGCTTGTTGATTGCAGTCAGTTGCGCAATGACCACCACTTGTGCACCTCTCGGTAATCGCATAAAACCTTGACCATGGTCGTAAAAGTCATCCTCGCAGGATGTCTCATTCGGCGAGATGTCAAATGGAAAGATACTTGGCCAGATAACACAGAGGATACGTTGACCATGCTTTATCAGCTTGCATTATGCACATTCGCAATTCCTTCAGTGGTGTTGTCACATTGTAGAAAATGGCCGTCATTGTGGCAATTGGTTTGTTTTCCTATTTGTGCACATTCGGCCAATTAGCTCACCAGTGGTCGGCATCACATTCTCACTGTGAACGCGTTTGCACATTCGCATTGTCTCAACACTTTTATTGCATGGATTGTCATGCAAATGGCATTAACTCTAAACGAACCATTCTCAGTGCCTCAATACTCATTGAATCAAGTGAGACCAAAGGAGATTGATTGCCGAATTTATTCGTTCATTGGTTGTGCGAAGATATTTCCAAGTCAGTTCTGACAAGCAAACTCCTCCCCGAGTGTCATATAGAAAGAGTCTGTCTTGTCGAGATTCTCAAGCTTGACCATTCAATGCTAATTGGCTGTTTACTTTATTTGTGCTTAGCAAACGAGCAACTCGAAACGGTTGTACGCTCAAATTAATGAACTAGATTTGGCCAATTTTTCAGCCTTCACGAGGACAAATTGAATTTGTGCGATGCTCCTCGGTGGTTCGGTGTGATCTACCTTGTCTGCATACCAAGACAGACAACCAGTCAAGTATGGCCATTGAAGGCATTAATAACGTCCACTTAGCATCGGCATTACCCGTCATTACTGTTTGCTTAATACAGGGCACAATTCCACCAGTTGGGCAGATAGTCGTCCAGGAGGTGCGTTAATCTGTGCTTAATTGGACTCACTATGAGGACGCCATTATGAATGACCACTTGGACACGAAAGAGATACCAAAGACAAAAAAACGAAGAATATGGCTTGATTTATTGGGCCAATTTGTGACGATTATTCACGTCTGCCTGACAAATTCAAAGTGATCGCTTGGCAGGATGGATGAAGGCTGTTTGTCTGCCATCACAAAGGCTTGTTGTTAATTAAGGCAAACTCTTCCATTTGACTCACTCTTATAGAGTCGTGTTATTTCTCAAGAAGTGAGCTAAGCGAGCTGCATAATTACCAAATGGTATACTCGGAGCTGCTTGGTGATTAATGAAAATGCAAAACGGCACCGAACATCACCATCATCAACTATTGGCCTACGTTAATTGGTCCAATGTTCAATCGAACTCTCCTGCTTTGAGCCTAATTGCAATTCGCACCAAAAGTCTCGGTCAATTTGTCAAACCATTTGCACCGTTTGAAGCATCTCCGTGCCATGACTCGAATGCCCTCACCTAAACTGAGTTGGATTCAATTGGATTGAGTCAATTAATGCACACATTTCAGTAGTCACTCACTGGATCGAGTCTGTATTGCACACCAATTCAGTGCACTTTGCATAAAGTTAATGGCCTAGAAAGTGGCAATTAATGTTTGGCCCGCACGGTCGAGTAGTGGCGCTAGCGCTTGACTCCATCGATCGGGCACTTTGTTTGCCCGTGTCGAGCCAAATCGAACCACAAATGTTTGTACATAAATGTTATAGTGAAATGGTTCCAAACTGCCTGGCCATATTCAAAGTGAAATGTCTCAAAGCAATTTGCTTTATTGCTCATTAAAATGCTTTAAATTGCTATTTTATTTAAATTATTATGACGAACATGTTAGGCAAGAAGCAAATCTCTCAATCGCACCAAATTTATATTGCCAATTGAAGCAGGTCCGGTAAATATTAATGCACCACATTAGTGGGATAATGTGACCAGACTCGGCAGTTGTGGATGGACTGCTTTCGGGTGCAGGGCAACTTACCTCGACCAGTCGGTCTCGGCGAACTTTATGCAAAGCTCTAATGGTGATACAAGCGAAAGCAAGCCTAGCCAAGTCCATTGGCACTCGATCGTTTGTGGGCAATTGAGTTGGCCAACAATACAATTCAATTAAATGGGTTGCAAACACGGCTTGGCCATTTGACAGTGTGATCGATAGTGGCGCACTTGTAACTCTCCGACTAGGCAGCCATTAAATCGAGATCGCCTCCTGGCACCAGATGAGACCGTGAGCCAATGAATTTGCAGTTGGCAATGACAATCTCGCTTGATCCACTCAAATGCATTTTAAAGTTCACAAACCAGCACAGAAGTGTCCAGAGGACATTGTCGGGACAGAGGATAACTGCTAGGCCTGCTTAATTGCCTTCCTGAACCGACCATTGCACCAAAGTGATCGCACGGAATTATCGTTCTCTCTGTTCTAGTGCGACTGAATTATTGTTCGATCAATGCAAAATGTCTCTAAACAAAGCTTGTAATGTACGACACAATTAATAAAGCTCGAGCCAAATTGAAATCTATTGCCACTTAGTCCATTCTCGTTAGGTCAGTGACAGCCATGGCCAACTTTGGGCAATTTTGCTGGTGGCTCAATCTGAAGCGGTGGAAAGACAATCTCGATGGATGCCACTGGATGAGTTAATTAATATCTAATGAAACTAAGTTGGACGCGTGGTCCGAGCTATTTCGATTGACATGCTTACCCGATGATTGATATTCGCTAATTGTGCGTAATGGAGGCAATGGTAAACATTGCAATTAATGAACCGTTCATGGGAGAGTAGGTAAACCGAGAGGCCCACTCACGGACCACACCTGGTCGAGCTTGAGCAAACAAGATGCAATTGCGCGAGGTATCGCACTGGCATGAAACAGAGCCAAGTCGAGACACCATCCACGACCTTTCTCACCAATTAGCAAAGTGGCCATTCTGCAAGTCAATCACTACTCGATGATTTATTCTTTGCACAAGCCTTAATTGTTCAAATCTGGCCAATGGGCACGATGTCTCTGCTGAACGGTACACACGCACATGCTTGACAATTACATGTAGTTGCCAATTGATCAGTTCGAGCCGTGTTTGTCTGTTTGCACTTAATTGATCTCTCCGACCACAAATAGACTTAATTGACTCACTCACAACTCAGCTAGAAACATTGCTTGTGCCATTAGTGACTCATATTTATGGTCTTGCCTCGGTTGAGCACATTGCCCATTCGATTGCACATATTCGACGGGATTAGTCAAATAATGAAATGTAATAAAAGTTTATGATTCGCCTTGACCAGCCAGTTTTATTAAGGCAAGACATGGGGGACATTTTGAGTGAAAATAGTCGCCACATATTTCAGTGTATTATTGGTGGTCATGTGTTGGTACCATTTTAAATTACAATTCTGAACGGATTTTGCTTTTCGATATCAAAAATTAAAGATAAATGTATAATCTTTAAAACGAATGGACCGGAATACTTGGTATTATTCACTAAGCTTATCTTAATTGAACATCAAACTTGTGTTCTATATTTTACTTATGTTTTACCGATTTTTTAATGCAAATTTTGAATAAAGCCAAATTAAAAAGATGTGGTCCATTTGTTTTAAAGATTATACATTTATCTTTAATTTTTGGTATCGAAAAGCAAAATCCGTTCAGAATTGTAATTTAAAATGGTACCAACACATGACCACCAATAATACACTGAAATATGTGGAGACTATTTTCACTCAAAATGTCCCCCATGTCATCCCTTAAGTTCGTTATTCGACTTGGATGATGAGCTTGGCGGACAAAGCGGATGACCACCCCAAGAGAACGTGCTCCATGCCACACAGCCAGTCGGTCAGGCCACATTGTTTCCAAACACTTGCACGCGTTCGGTCCGGTTGGAGGTAATAGGATTTGGCCAGACTGGCGCATCGCGCCATGAAATCAATTACTCCGTGCTGGTCGAGTGTCAGTGAGATCAACGTGAGGAGGTGTGCTTCGATCAATGGCTTGGATTAACCAATTATTAGGGCGGTTGGTGGCATCATTGGCGGATTATTTCACTAGGTGATATTGTGGCACTTGATCTGTTCCATGCACACGACCTTGTCACACATACGTCGTCCTAATCGTAATGGATCGGTCGTTCTCGGTCCATTTCATCACTAGAATCGATCACTCTCCTCGATGCGATTGTGCTTGGCTGGAGACCTAGGTGCTAGCTAGCACACTAATCTTGCAACCATTCACTCTCACCTCAGTGGACAACAACACAGGCTCACTCTCATCCATCGAGAGTGAAGTGATCCGAGCTAAATGTGGCAATTAGCTTTAAATTAAATTGCCAGTCAAAGTGAGCCACTTGTGTCGCCATTGTCAGTGCACCCGCTCGAGACGATCATCCAATGGTCCGAATGGAAACATTTGGCTCGCTCAGCCCGTGGACAGAACTTTGTCAATTCGAGTGGCGCTCCACTTGAGCCGTGGAAAAAGGTTTAATTAAGTTTGCAAGGAGTCAAGTTTGGTTTAATCCAAATTGATTGCCACTTCCATTTCCACTTCCACTGGTTGAGAAATGAACTTTTGGTGTTTGAGCGAGCGATTGCAATTGCAAATGCAAGTGCAAACGTGTGGACGTTTTGCATCATTTGTTTTGGTGGGTAATTGCATTATTGTATTATTTATTGTATTATATTATTTTGCACTCTCGATTATGTCTCGGCAGTGCAGTTCAATGAATTATTTATTTACGATTAACAAATTGGCCTAATGTTTCCGTACACGCACAAGTGCACACAAATCAAAATGGAGAATGGGCAACGTTTAAAGTTATTCAATATGCCGTTACTGGTGCTCAGTGCAATGAGCCTCGATATATCAATGCCAGTGGAATTAGTGCAGGTCGTGAAGATGGGCCAGCATGGCTCGACCACTGACCAGTGCCAGTGAGGCACATCGACTTGCCAGTTTGGGTATTTGTTCTCGCTCCAAGCTAATCCGATTGGTTTGGTGTCAGTTCGATTAATTGAATGGAACACAAGTTTAAAGCATCCAACCAGCAGCAAGCAATTGAGTCGCTTTATTTGCACAAGGAGTTGCGAAAAAAATGTTTGTCCCACTGTGACGGGTCAAGCATGTGATCAGTGGCAATGATCAC
Organism: Rhizoglyphus robini; assembly: GCA_023373905.1. Taxonomy (NCBI): domain Eukaryota; kingdom Metazoa; phylum Arthropoda; class Arachnida; order Sarcoptiformes; family Acaridae; genus Rhizoglyphus; species Rhizoglyphus robini. The sequence continues at coordinate 1,966,295 of JAKIJQ010000007.1, read as the reverse complement.
CCTGTGATGGTTTTGCATTAAAAGGTGTAATGTGCCATTACCACTCGAATCAAGTCTGCTTAATGAATAGAAAGTGACCGTTTGGTGTTGCTCGTTGCTGGTAACACTGACCAGAATATAAAGAGTTAATTAGGTGTCAGGCCTGTTGTCCAATGGTCATTGCTCTGGTGTTGGTGCCACAATTGGCGTTAAATCTATTACTCTCTGTGTAATGTCCGTGCAGATGTTGGCAATTTGGCAGTCTGCCAATTCTCATTTGGCAAATCTGATTAGACCTTGTCTAAGTGACTGGCTACATTCTCTTAGATTGGCCAACTGGCAATTATATTCCTGTTCGATTGCATTCTCTTGCCTTTTAATTTCAATTCTTCTAAATGAGACCTGACTCGCTTAGAGCTGTTCACTAATAAAGACGTTCACTCACTTGTTCAATGCAACCAAGTTGAAGTTAATTAAAGCAACCAGGCAAGGAGCAGTGAGCACAAATTAATTTGACATTGGCCCATGAATGAGCACTGATCGCTATCGGCAAAGTAGTGACCGTTTGTGCTGGCCTGTGATATACCTGACTGACCAGTCAGTTAGGCCAACACGAGCCGAATGCCAAAACAGCACAGCAACAAACATCGCTGGAACGTGGACCACTCGATGGAATCATCTCACTTGTCACTTGTCATTAGGCAGTGCCTTTCTCAGAGTATCTTTCATGGTCTTGTCTCCAGTGACGATGATTGTCTATGACAAATTCGATTTGCCTATCATGGTAGGAATGTGCTAGAATGTGCTCATCACTATCGAATCGAGTGTGAACCAATGCAGTGGCGCTATTTGCAGCGAGATGTCTCCACTCACCTCGATCTAATTATGATTTGTAGCAATGAGAATGACACATCCACTGGTTATCGACTGCCTTTGTCCCAGATGAAATGAGTCGAGTTGGACTGTGCCAATGGTAAATCGATTAGTAAATGTTCGATAGATAACGTGTGTGCAATGCTAACGAGCCTCACCAGTGGACAGTAACGAACTTGTGGGTTCAAATGACGCTCACTCACTCCATATAGGCTCACTTGTTTCTGTACGAAAACATCTCCGGTAAGTGTAACACAATTACCTCTTGTTTTGTTGCATTCCGGACGGTCACTTGTCTGGGCCCATCTTGCATGATCGTGTGCCTCATCATTTGGCTATCAGTGCGGACACTTCACAGTCAACTTTTCGATGCGGAATGGCACCAGCTTTCAAGTCCCAGGAGTGAGAACAGCCTCCAAGTCCGAGGTAAGCCAAGTTAATTCTTTTATTTTCTCCAACTCAATTCAATGGTTCGAGTGAACGAGAGCGGTTGTGACTTATCATTGGCTGTGAGCTGTCTCGGTGTGCTCAAATTGACTGAACACGTACCATTGGCCATATGACGAGTCTGACTGACTGTTTAAATTGCAATTTATTTCTGCTGCTTGACTGACGCGATCTGTGCCGAGTTGGCTGACTTTGGCTGAGTGTGCATTTCGATTGGCTCGTTTGGTGCAGTCCGATTGACACTCGCGATCTTTCGGGCCGAGATGGGCTGCCGCTGCACTTGCAACCCGTCAGCACAGTTGTGATCCCAAGTGAGCGATGCCCTACTCGGATAAGCCAGGCACCGGTACGATAAAGCCAGGCAAACACACGCACGATTGGTCTCACCCGTTCGGGTCAACAGAGGTTGACTTTACTTTGGGGCTCAATTGGAACTCGTCCTTTTGGATTAGGCCATACTAATGAATCGAGTGGTCAAAGGATGCTCTCCGGAACTGTTGGTGGTCTGTTGAGACATTGCATTGACTCTTGCAAATTGTTTAATGCAAATTACCAAAACTGGCCAATTGGGTGCACAATTAAAAGTTGCAGTGGGACAATGAGGCAATGGTGCTGGCAGCAAAGGCACCAAAAATAGTTGAACGCTAATTTAACGTTGCTTGTTGGTGCCCTTGGTTGTTCGATTTGTCGATTCTGGTAATTTAGTACAATTGCTTGAGATTATGAATTAAGACTGCGCCCAACTGAAACAAGCCGACCAAGGGGTGCGAGCCAAAGGCAAACAAACGTGCACCGAACAATGCAGAGTCAGTCTGTTTGCCCAAGACTTAGTGTCTGTTTGCTCTGGATGGCTCGGTGCGATGTTTCCGTGCGGTTTGTCGAACTTTTCGTTTGTTTGTTTAATTAGCATTAATTAAGGCAGACTAACTCACCAATTGGCCAACTCGACGCTCGTGGCGGTCGTGGCCTGACCCATTTGCTCTTCTTCATCGAACTGACCCAATCAATTGGACTGTTGTATGTTTGTACAATGTAGAGACTTGACTTGAGAATTCACCTAGATGACATCTCAAGGAATGCTTCTACAGAATGACCAATAACTAAGAATTATTCTAGTAAATTATGACTCCAATAAGAACACAATTGTTTAGCTGAAATTCATTCTTAGTTTTATATATTGGTATTATATTATTTTGTCTTCATCATTCATGGTAATGGTTCAACTGGCAATGAGCTAACGGAGTGGCCCATGATAGGCTTTGTCTCATTCATTCGAATTAATCGTCACTGGCAAATAGATCACTAGTTGGCATTTGGCGTGTTGCCAGTTGTGGCCTCACGTTCAATGGCAATCTGACAGTGATGACATTGGAATCAATGATTAGTATGGCATCGAGACCGGTTCGTGCCCACAGATTGCACAAACTGAACGAATGATCGATTGAGCAGTACGAGCAAGGCTCGACAGCTCGTGTCTGGCCAAGTGCTCTTCGCCGTCCAGCCAATCAAACGGACTAATCAATTAGACGGTCCACGAATTAACATTTAAATTCGTCCCGGTCATCTTCATTAATCATCGCTCTGTTTTGTCACTAAATATGGCCAAATTAATTTCACTGGCCACTTGCGAAAGCTTTGGCCAGATCGAGTGAATCGCACCAGCAAGTTAGCCGATTCATTAGGCAGCACATACCTAGGTGGCTCCCTTGAGGCATTTAGCTAACCCGCTTGGCGTCATCCATTACTCGGCAAGCATCAGACTGCTCACTGCACTGCGCGTATCGAATGGCGAAATTGCATTTACATAACTTACTTGTCTGTATTGACTTTGCCTAATTCGTCGGTTCGATTGTGCATTCTGCCGAATTACTGTGTCGCAGAGCGATGAGGCAAATGTTTGCATTAATTATTGCCATGGCGAGTAATGCCAGCTCTAAACACAGCCAGTACAGTGCGGTGCCCTTTTGCCCATTCTGGGGCTGGATCGCTTAATTGGACACGGTCACGCCTGATTCGCGAATGTGCCGCACCGGTCACGACAGTACGCGCAACCAAGTCACCGAGCCAGCAATTAAATCGACGCGCGTTCTGGCCATTAGCCATTATAATGCTAATGTCATCCTTAATCATGTCGATTCCCGTATTAATCATCGGACTGTGTTCCTACTCTGGCATTCGTCTGACTCTGCACCAGATATTACCTCTGCCATGCACTGTCCTTCTCCCGCTCGCTCTCTCACGCCGTTTGTCCAGCAGTATTCCAATAATGAGACTGACAAAGTGGCTTCAATGCTCAAATGGCGATTCGCTATGAATTCTAATCATTCATTTCACTTAGACCCAATTGATGAACTCTCCGGAACGGATTCCTCCATGATTTATTTGCTTCCAGTCGGACATTCGATTAACGCTATTTGCCAGTGTTGGTTCCCTTGTTCACTCGCTTGGTGTGGGCGTGCAGTTGAGTGACAATTCAAATAGCACTTCACAAGATGGCGATCATTCTCCATGGAGTATCAATCCAAGTTCTTCCTAACGATCTCACCAATAGTCAATTGAACCGTTTGGCCAAAGACGGAATGATTCATCATTGTAACGAGAACAAGTGAAGTATGCTTTGTCTAAAGCCAACCATCTAGAATGCTGTTACAACCCAATTGTCGCGCTTGGTTCTACGTGGTTCACATGACTACGCACTCGAGGAGAAACTCCCCAATGCTTTAGATGAAAAACTCGATAACGAATTCGCAGACTTTGCCGACCACACTGAATGGCGATTGGAGATGACAGTCCACAAGCAAAGTTACTCGTGGCTCGTTCTCAATGGGACAGAATGCAGTTTGTGACATTATTGAGCGCAATGTGCGATAACCGACGTGATAGTAAAGGGCAAGTCTTCTCCGGTGAGGTATGCCCATTTGCATAGTGAATGTCTCGGATTCGATTGGAATACAAATGTGGCTGGCACGGAAGGCCTCACCGGTCACCGATTAGCACGAATGCATCTGCAAATATTTATACAAACGACACTTGCTGACTGGCCATTAGTTAATTGCTCGGTGACCAGTGGTGGGGTGCACTTGCCAGGACGCGAACTATGACCCTTGTGGTGCTATTGATTAATTAACCGACCTGGTGCTGTCATTGGCCGTGTCAAGTGGTTCAGTTGGATATTAATTACACTTTGGCAGAGAGATTTGGCTTTGTTTTGCCTGTGACAAACGGATTAATTGTTATTAATAGAGACCGTTTGGAAATTAATTAAAACGTACCGAGATGAATTATGACTGTGCAATGGTGATATATCGATCCGATGGCGACAATCACTTTGCTTCGTCGCAACCTTTCTTGGCGGTGTGGACCAAATGGCGTTATTAATCGGACTTGCAGAAGGCATGCAAACATTAGTCAACTTGACAGTTCGCTTATTGCCAGGCGCCATTCGGCATTTGGCCGTGCCAGTCACCAATTGGCGATGGCACACATCCCACCAGTGACACCACTAGGCCAACTCAGACTATTTGCCAGTTTGGCCCAGGACAATCACAAATCGAATTAGTCCGTTCACATTGACAAAATCGCACTGCTCGCACACAGACCGATTGGGAGTTTTGACATTGCCAACGGATTCCAGTGAGTGCATTAATTGTGGCTTACTTATTAAACGTGGCTGGGTGTTGGACGAAAAGGCTATGATTAGGACCTAGTGCAAAGAGATTTGGTTGCGAATGGAATGCAATATTGATGATTGATGGAGAACTCAAGGTGCCCGACTAGGTGAGTGACAAGTCACGTTCGTGTCTGTTTGCTTTGCTAATTGCACAGTCCAATTAGCCATCGATGTGAAGTCAGCTCATGCCTGGTGACAGATCGAAGTGTCTCATTAGGAGGGTGGTCATGTCCAGTGAGCAATTATCTCTAATCGAGTGTTTCATTGATTTGCATTTATGGACATTCAATGAATAACAAAGCAAACGCCATTCCGAGCCAGACAATGACCATTTGATCGAGCAACGAAATCGATCATCGGTCACGACCTCAACCAGCCATTAGAACTGTCTTTTAATTTAATGCGTTGGTGTAGAATAAAATGTGGTTCTATGCAACTTGAAAGTTACCGGTCTGGTTGGATCACTATGGACGAGTCTCGATGGTGCATGAAAGCAATCAGGACCACTAAATGACACTAAATGGAAATAGAGTGAGGAAGCACTTGGCCTATCACCAGACGGGTGACATAAATCATCGATTGCAATTATGAGTGAAACGATTGTCTTGTCTCGATGATAGGCCACACATTATTATGCAAATTAGTGATGCCTTGTTCGGTGCAGTGTGCCATGGCTGCAGCGGTACTGCTTCCTTTCACAGTTTGCCTTATCATTGGCCAATTATAAAATTGCCACCTCGCACTCATATAGAGTTAATCTGACAAGTCACACTCGATGACAGTCGACTGCTCTTTTGTGGCATATTCAAATTGCAATTCGCCATTTAATCGACATTTGAGCAAAATTTAAATTGCAATTTGGTCTTCCTCAGCAGAAAACTATTTCACAGAAAGCTTGGCCAGAATGGTGCGGAATTGATGTGAAGCTGAACCAAGTGACGCATTGGCGCAGTGCAGTGCGAGCAATTAATCGCCAGTGCTTTGTCGGTGTGTTTCCATTTGATTAATTCGATTATAAACTGCGGAGATGGCAAAATACTGACCACTAAGACAACACGGCCTGCACAAACCACCAGTGCACTACAGTACAGCAAACTCACTAATCCGACTGACTGTCTCAGATGGACATAAAGTGCTTGGTCGCCAAACTGTTCAAATGCCTTTGCTGGGCAATGATTGTTTTTTGTGCTCCGATTGAGGCACTGATTGCACTAAGCCATCTATTAGTGGACTCGGCCAGAATTAGTCTCGATAATCGCTGATCATGACTTAGATGGACAGTAAGATGCGTCTTAGAGGATCGTTAATTGAAAGTGCAAGCAAGGGTTAGGGACAGCAGTGCCGTTGGTCAGTACAACAATGCACCGAGTGGTGGATGACCACTTGGATAGACTGTTCCACTTGTCATTGTTCAAGTGCTCATTGACAGATCCAAGTGATGTACATGGACGCAGATTGGCACTAATTGCATTCTCTACACTCACAGCACCGTGCATAACGGATGTTTGCACAACCGAGCATTGATCAGTGCTACAGTTCGGCCAGTCGCGCATTCTGTCAAGTCAATCAGCGCCCAACGACAAGTCATGTCCGCATGGTAATGAGATGTGCTCGTCCGCAGTAGATCACAAAGTGCACCTTTCACCACTGAACGGTTGCCCACTCTCTGGCCCTCCATGAGTCATTCCGTCAAGTGCCTTACCGTTCGAATGATCGCGTCGGTCTCGGTCATATCACCGTGTTCATTGCCAAATTGGGAGTCCATTCTCGGTGGGCGCATTCGACCACAGAACAATTCTAAATTAATAATGGCAATTATAGGTAAATTAATTAACTCAACTCATAAGGTGGAGTTCACTTTGCGCGCCTACTTCGAGTCTCAGGTCTAGACGCTCAAGAGCACACTGCGATGCGATACCATCAGCAAGACTGAACAGTGATTAATTGGGCCGATAAGTGCAGGATGCATCCAACGAGGATGACAAAGCGTGTCGATCAAGTGCCCAAGGCTCACAGCCAAACGCATACCAAACGGCCTTGTGCTCGTGCTCGGTCTAGCTTGAAAGGCTCATCACATATCTACTTGTGGATAAAGAGAAGTAACCAGATTCATAAAATTATTGGGCTTACTTACTGCACTGGACGCATTCCCGTCTTTCAAAAGGTTTAATGTTCCACCATGCATAGTTGTGTGCGTGTGTTATGGAGGATGGATTTGTTGTTGATGTTTGTTGATGGTGAGTCAAGGTGAGTAGAGAACTTTGCCGATGGTTGAGAACATTTCAAGGTAACAAGCTGTCAGTGGGATATGCATTAAAACTATCAAAGCTGACAAATGAACTATTGACACTATTGAGAGCACATTGTCAGTGGAGTGCCAATTGCCATTCGTTAGAGGCACAATTGATTGTCCTGTCAGAGTGAAATGTGAGACCGAGATGTGACACCAGAATCGATCACAAATTGTAGCTCGAGTTCGAGCGAGGTCATCAATGCATATGTGAGTCAGAGAGATTTATTTATTTTCATATTGAAAAATTCATTCTATCATTCCATACTTGACAATATTTGTTGAGTTGATTTGTGTTACCAATTCGGTATTTAGTAACATTCTAAAAAGCCTAATATTGTCGCATATTGTGTAATTGATGATCCCCTTGTGGAAATGTTGCCCCAAACCGAAACATTAGAGATGTTCTATGTTGTATCTGCGATTGAATCCATTGGATGGCGCCTCACACATCTCGCAATTTGCCAACTGACTGGACCAGTGGCTATCAGGCATAATGCCGCTAGTACAGGGCATCCCTCCTCAAGCAGCCACTAGCAGTTTTGGTCGCATGTTTTCGTTTCAGTGCGCGGCCGGTGACTTGATCAGTCTGTTTTGTGCACTTGAGCGCTCTACTCTTGCTCGTCACTTCGTCTCTCTTTCGAACGTTACACTACACTTTGTTTACCTTCTTCTACTTCTCTCCATGTGCCCTGGGTTATTTGGATATCTTTTGAGACCCTCTTTCCTCATCACTGCCACAGTCGTCCCAGCCTACTGGTCGTCTCCTCAACGACTCGACCTAGCATGAATGGCAATTTGTAATTTGCTCAACGAGTGATAAGATTCGTCTTTTTTGGCGGCAACATCACACCAGTGCACTTAATGGTGTTTGCCTGTGTCATTGTGATCATTTGTCTCATCTTGTGTGTATGTGTTATTTTCCGTGTTCCTCACCCTGCCTTTCCCAGTCGGGCTTTACTCTCCAATCACATCCAAATGTATTGAGTAAACGCGCCAATGGATTAGGTTGAATTAACTAGCTGTCAAAGCAATTGGCTGCCTCGTGCGCATTTTGCTGGATAACACCACGAGCTAGTTTTGTCATCAAGTCAGAGCCACATCTGCACCATTTTAAATTCAAATAGGTCTACGTAATCCTTTGGAATCTCCACCGATTCTGTTTTGGAATCTAGCCATCAGTGAATGTGGTGAATGTGAACCAACAGCAGTGATAATGTTTTAATGGACACTCGGCTAGGAATGGCCACGATAGATCGAGCGCCGGAGACGGACTGCACGTGCATTGCTGCCTTGTCCGTACCGAGCAAATCTTTAAATCGTTGCTCGATGTGTGCTATCACCGGCACCGATGTTTGCTGTTCGATCGCCTCCAGACACGAGGTGACAAGCGATTCATCATTGGCCTCGGCCAGGGCGACATGCCATTTATCCCGCATTTGGCGTAGTTGCCAATTGATTTGCAATCCCACTTGGATTTCGTCGTTTACTGGCTCCATGTCTGTCACGTCCACTCGATCATCTTACTCCTCACCAGCGCCTAAATTCTGGTGCTTTTCATCCTCATCCTCAACAGTCAACACTTCTCTAGCTCAATTCAAAATGCCAAGATTCAATTCGCCACTTTGTGTTTATTTCTTACTTCTTTTCACTTTGCTCAGTCTTCAATCATCACACGCCAGACAAGGTAAACTCATCCTGCTCATTTGGTCGACACGTCAATAGTCATTCTCGATTTCCAATAAACCAATTGTTTTTGTTCTGTGTTGTCTTAATTCACAATGTCTCAAGTTAGCCGTTAAGTGACGTTTATTGTGCTCGTCATACTGTTTGTTGTTGTTGCATCCTGGCAATTAAGCGATTACTCTGTGTGTTAGTGCGTAGATCTGTGAACGACACATTGGCCCACTTGGAATGGCCACTGACAGAGCACTTTGTGCTCTATGTCTGCTCTAACCACTGACTCATAACTAAATTTGCTATTCATCAAGCGGTTACTATCTCTTTTGGTGTCTCTATGCAAATGGGACATCGTTGCCATTATAACTGTTCCAAATCAGAGTGGGACAACAGTTAATTGTGCTAGTTGTTGGCCAACATGCCACAACATTTCACGAGACACAATGCTAATGATATCGAATGCATTGCGCACCAAATGATTTCTCATTGATGGTTTGGCTTCTTGATAGCTCGGTACTCGCTTGCAAGTGATCGAGTGATTGGCCATTTCCACTTGAATGTAGTCATTGTCTTGGGTGACTGTGGTCGCTGAATGGACCACCAATGAGCTATAAATAGTACTGATTAAACACACATTGGCTAGTGGGTTTAATTGTGCTCCACAATGGTTTGCCTCAATTGGCCGACCACTGGTCATTGTGCTTGCGGCATACCGCGGAATTATTCAATAATTCACCTTGCAATAAATGCAATAGGTTTCCATCAATTTGTACTCGAATTTCGAATCGGTTTTATTGCAGTCCCTCGAACCATTACGAGTCGACTGTTTATTATTATTGCGAGCACTTCTGCTTGTGGCAGACCATTTCGAGTTGGAATTAACGTTTGGCCGAATCGATTTTCTGACCAAGCCAAATTGGCTTTAATTTGTGCTTCTTTCGTTATTGCCAGTTCGATCGGTTTGGTTTTGTCCTGTGAGACAATGGTCGCACCAGTGGTCTGCTTCTGTGCCGGTGCCCATTTGCGCCTGAATGGCGAAAAGGCTTAGCAAAACAGAGCGAATCGATGTTGGCCAATCGGTGATAGTTTGCCACTTTGTGCATTGGATCATTGTTAGCCTCACCACTGAACTGTAACTGCAGTTGATGATGATTTGCCTGTTGGTGCACGCAGTTGTGCACTGACTTGTGAGTCACTTTGTTATAAATAAATCATCATTCGCCAGTCTTGTTGGTCGTCATCGCAATCACTTGCACTGCACGGCAATTCTGCCCACATTTGCTCGGTGTGAGTAACCAAATTCCTGGCCATTCTGTGCACAAGGGACAAATTGTGCTGAGCAGAAGTAAGGAAATTAATTAAAAGTGTCACTCAGAACAACAAGAGCAAGAGCACTCGCCTTTCATCACCGCCACTCATTGCATAGATCACAAAGGGAACCATCTTATCAGACTCTCATCTTTTAATTAGGTTTTCTCTGCTTGTCACACAGCCCTTTACAGTCCAGTTGCATTGCATCCATTCCGATTGGTCACATACGGTCGCGAGCAGAGGTGCCGCGGAGGCTCGCTTTCATCTGTGGCGCTCCATTATCGGTTTCTATTATTTGGCGTTATCGTCGATCGTTACACTTGTAGACGATGTACGGATGAGCTTGTCACTGGCGAGTGCCGATCGCTCTAAGCAATAATTAAAAATGTAACTCTAGATTAGGTTGCCACGCTGCCGAGCGCGAATTCTGCTTGGATGCATGGCCACCGACAGATGAGTGCCATTTGTGCATTCATTCAACCGTTTCCAATATGTTGGGCTATTTCCAGATTTGGCAGAGATGTGCCAATTGTGTTCGAGTTTGTCTTGTAATTGGACTGCAGGAAGCGCTTCACTGGCTGACTGGACTGACGAATTGCTTGGCCTTCTCCTTTCGCAAGATGGTGAACCAAATTCTGTTGGTGGAACCTGCCTGGGACTGATTTAGCAATTATTCAACATGTTGGCCAAGTGCAGTTGGCTTGCTGATATGCCACTTAGTGCCGAGTGGAAGTCGCCTTGTTTATATGTGTTCCCTCTGGCTGACAGGCAGTGTTGGCTGCACTGTAATTTCACTCGATCACCAGCATGATCGGCGATGGCCTCAGCAGTGATGAGCAGGGCGCATGGGGCCAACCATGTAACGAGTCACTAACAGGCGAGCCTGCCTTCCCCATTGTCGGGACCAGTGAGCAGTGATTATTACAGCCTGTCATTTCGTCCCTTCACTAATAGTGCCAAAGTGGAATCTCTTGCCTTCTCATACTCGAGTTTGTCTGTTTTGGCTGCTGCCAATGTGACTATGGCCATTTTGCTGCTTCCTCGTTCACCTTCGTCGTTGGTGCCCTTAACAAGCCCGATGAATGACTGCTTGCCTTCGTAGAATTGAGCGCAACTGGCGGTCGGTGCCGCTCAAGGCACGGTCTACTCAATTGACTCGGGCACTGCATTATGTGGCTTCAAATTGGCTAAGTCTGCATGCCAGTCGCCGATGCCTTTTCACTTTTGCTCTTGTGGCAATTTGGCCAGGCTCAGCCTCTGCTTGTGTCCGGTCTGTTTGTCTGTTTGTTTGTTTTGCTTCAAGCTTGCACTGACGCTTTGTCTTAGGCCACAGTGCCCTCAATTATCGTTTGACTCAATGAGCGAAACTCACGCCTGTCCGCTCATGACTGACTGTGAACTGACTCGGCCGAGTAGTCAATGACTTGTCTGGCCGAACACTTGTAACATTCATTGCATTCATGGTTGTACCTGTGCGGTGTAGCTCGAGTATTGCTCGCACTGTCGCTAATAACTCGATTATCAGTGGCCAGAATGGGAGCACTTCTCAGTGTTTTTGTCTAATTGGCAGTGAAATATAAGTCACCAGTGGCTGTGAGCCCAACTGGACAGTGGACACTGATCGACTGGACGGCACATGTCTTCGATATGCTCCATGGCTTTCGATGCAAACACCGAGCGAGTTAACCGAGCTTGGTGAGTTGGCCGAGTTGAGGGTGCTCGGTGGCGATAATAAATGATTAGGATTAGTTGCTGCTTGTTTGTGATTGCTTTCTTGACAAAATAATCACAAGACAATTGCACTACTAGTGGCATTCATATTGTGCCTTGCCGTGCTCGTGTCCCGACTCTAATCGAATTGTGATCATTTGCCTGTTTGTGTGGCAATAGTTGATAAGATTAATTGGAGACATTGCAGGCAGAGGACATCGGCCACGAATTAAGGCAATTCGAGTTGAGCTGCATTTGTTCGATTCAATTGCCTTGCCTCTCGCCATCATTAAGTAGAGGCTCAAGTGAGGCTCTGTGTGCCCTTGCCAGTGCATCATTAGGATAATTCTGATTCTAAATTTATTGTGCCATTTATCTGTTTATCTGTTTGTTGGCAATTTATTGTTGGTCCATGTTGACGACATCTTATTTGTTGTTGGGACACCAGTCCGCCAGAGCATGCCACACAGATTTCGCATGTGAGCCTATTCGATCAAGCCTAACGCGACAAGTTGGCCTACCAATCGGTCCGCAATAAAGCAATGTTGTCCACTTTATTACAATTGGCTCCACATCGACCATATGTCTTGCTGTCTGGACATATTCTCAGTGCGCTAATTTGATTAGACTCCAATTGGCGATCACTCCTTGTCGGTTTAGTAATTCTGCTCGGACAGATCGATATCTGGCCAATTGCCGTCACTGTTGCTCGACTTGTTTGACTGACAACAATCGTTTGACCTCGCTTCCTCAAACTGAACAACCAGTGATCTCACTCGGTTATGTTACAAAGCAAACATTCGATTCTGTGCACAGGTAGGCAAAGGTAGTGAATGGTTGCCAATTGGCTTGATTGTTGTAATGAATGGACTCGAACGAGCCAAACACATGAAAAGACCTAATCGAGGGTCGTATCAAGACTGCCTCGGCTGTGCATTCACCTCTGTGTCTGTCTAGTGTGGTAATTACTGCACGGTAACAAGCACTGGACAAATGGCCTTGTTTCACTCGATCTGTCCACTTTCGGTTGGTGGTTTGTCGCGTCCAGCGATCGCATGTTTCGAATCTATTTGTTATTTCGAAGCTATTCTCGTGCATGTCAGCTCGTATATTTCGACTTGTTCTCTCCATTCATAGGTGAAATATATGCAGCTTAATTAAGGTCTCATTAGCTCTTAATTTCGATCGAATGGCACTTTGTCAGTTGGAAGTGTCACGGATGAACACTGTCCATGGACCGAGCCAGTGCATTAATTCCATTGAAAGGGAGCCAACTGGCCGTTAGTCATTTGCCACTCTGCGATCACAATGAGTTCCCGTTCAACCTGAATGGCACATCGCTTTCTGCTCGGCCTCGTCACTCAATTGATTCGGCTTATGCATATGCACTACTTGACTCTATTCGGTGCTTGTTCAGTGGTGTTCTTTGGTGTCGCCTACTCTGTGCGAACAGTGCCATCGATCTTTTGGCCATTTAATTGCTTAATTTGAATATGATTCCAATTGAATGTGATGCACACAAAGGAAAGGGTAGTGGATCGAGTCAATGCACACAGACACACACACACACCCGCCACTGACAGCACATCATTAAGCCTGTGGTGGCACATTACGCTCTGCCAAGTATATCACTGAATGCGATGTAATGAGTGTGGTGGCAGTGCGGTGGGCAGAATAGCATCACTGCACTATTCTCCATGTCAAGATGTCTTCTTGTGTTGCTCTAATTATTATTGCCACTTCGGTCGAATGCGTTCATTCTGCATTTGCATGATTGCTCCACTCGACTATTGGCTTACACAGCACAGTGCCACCAGATTGAGTTACACGGCACTCGACCAGATTGAGATGCCTTCACTCGGCACGTGTTGCCTTTTCCACAAATCTGGTCTGTCCTCCCCAATTGGTTGCCACCGATCGGTTGGTCTGTTTGATCTATGTACTTGCACTAGTAGTGCGCACCTATGCCACCAAGCAACCACTTTGAGACAAAAGAACATTCACATTATTCACATTAGGCCAAATTGGCTAAAAGGTCAATTTGAGCGCTTGTCATTATGCTCATTGCCCTCTCTACATGCATACACGATGCATTCGGTAGCTGATGAGGGTTGCAGGAATTGAGCCAGTTGAGAGTGCACTCTCGATTAGACCACTACTGCTGGTGTCCTCTAATTGAGTTGCAGGGCTAAAGATTGTTGGATCTCAAGAATCGATTATGTACGCCGAGTCCTGGTCAAGTGTTGGAGACAGCCGACCACTGGTCGATCGGGGTCCGCCTGTGCCAATTAATTGTCAGTGAGCAATTAGCAGCTCTGTAGAATGGCTACCGTGCAGACCGAATGATGCTAATCGGCTGACTCATCTCCAGTGGCGTGTTTGTCTGTTTGGTGCCGTTTGAACGAGCTCGTTTGATCATCGAGACGACCATCGAGTAGTACATTGACTACTTTGACTGGCTTGACTGACGCGATGATTGATGAACGATTCTGCTTGATATTGGACTAGGCTTGTGCTCTAGTGCGCTCGATTGTGGCCAAATGCCTTTTGCCATTTTCCTGTGGGGCCGAATTTATGCCCAAAATTATGCGATTTTGCTGCTTTACTCGAGAAGGTAATGGAAAGTGAAGTAAATTGTCTTGCCAGATCTGCTTTGTCCCGCTGTTTGCTTATTGGCGGAATAATTTGTTCGGCTCACGCAAATAAAGGATCGTTGCTTGCACACTTATCAATTGTTGGCCATAGAATCGGTTCAATCTAATTTGCTTTCGCGCCATCCGCGAATGAAGTGACTCGAGTGCCGATGCGAGTGCCCTTTCAGCCCACTTGACACCGTGGCGAGTAATTGTTTTGATTAGTCCGATGCTCGTACCGCACCACAAGGTCGACCTGGCCTGGTCGAATCGGTGGTCACAATCGCTGGCCAATTTAATCCTTTGACTACCCGTCCAGGACGTGACAACACACTGTTGTCTTGCAATGTCGTCCATTGTTGGCGGAGACAGCCGCTTGATGGATTTGGCTGGCTGTGTCGGCTTTTTGCTCTCGTGACTGTCATGTCGCCTTTGTTTGTCCCAGCTCGGTTTGTCTCTCAACTCTTCTGCCTCACGGTGCATTGTGTGCCGCAGTACTGCTGGGCCAGTTAATTAACTCATACCGCCTTATTGATTATGATTGATTCATTGGCCAGTAATTGCCTCTCAATGGCTCCATCAGTGCCATTGTTGCATTCCGCATGGAACCAATCGAGAATGTGACCCGGCTGACCAAGTCGGCCTGCACTCGGATGTGCACTTGTCGCTGACGAATTAAGATTTGCGACCAAATTCTGTTAATTAAGACCCGCTAGCCAGTGCTGGTTGGTCGTTATCGTGGTGGGACAGTGCCAGACCAAATTGTAAATTGTTTATTGCGATGGCAATCGATCTTTAATTCGAGTGTGCTGCACAAACAAAGAAGAAACGAGGTTTGGCGCGATCGAGATGCGATTAGAATAATACCGCGACAGTGCAAATAACGATCCGATTGATAATTAAGGCAATCAAGCGAGCCATTCTGATGGCCTTTGTCTCGTTCGTTATTGAACTCTGAACGCTCGTAAAAGTGAGGATTCGTTGCACATGGACACAAAGAAACAGTGAAACAAGCCATGCCAGATCACACCGAGCAGATTATGCTTTCTCAAATTGATGTCCTCCACTGAGTCACTCAGGCAATTACAGCTCTAATTGGAAAGGTACTCACGCAACCCTTGCAGACTAATTAATTCTTTACCTCATTGGCTCATTCTACACTTGCTTCGAGGTCGGCATTGGCCTAATTTGGTACACGTGTTGACACCTCATGACCAGCAACTCAGGTCATTTGACTTTGCAGGTTATCACGGTGCGGTACGTATCAATTTGTATCGCGGTGTGTGTCCCAACAGTAAACTTGCACTTAATCGCCATTTTGGTCGGCATCAAGTGTCCAGCATTAGTGCTAATACAATTAGAATCAGCGTCGAGATTAAGCGGCTACGTGGTTGGTTGAGCACTTGTTCTGTGGACGATGTCACTTGTCATCGCCTTCAACCCTCACTGGCGACACTCCCTTGATCACTTATTCGCAGATTAGAATTGGCTCACTTGGTCACTTTGGAGCAGCACTCTAAGCCATACGGGACAAGACAAGACGGCTATTAGCAATTCTGTACGCGCATTCTCTCTTATCGATTGCTGCTTCTTGGCCTGAGCCATGTCGAGCCATTAATAGTGGTGGTCGCTTTGTATTGCTGGTGATGACGGCAAATTGGTTCTACTTTTATGGCAATTTAATTAAGTGATCCTCCAATGGCTCACAAGCTCGATTCCGCACTGTTAGCGAACCGATTGGTTTGTCGCCCTGCGAGTTACCTGTTTGTTGATTTATTCTGGCTTAATTAATTTGCACTCTCTTGTATTTGCATACCTGATGAATATGGCGCTGTGCTATCGTGATTATCGCGCAGTCGATAGTGCAGATAGTGCTTGCTTAAGTGCACGTTTGTGGGTGTTGGTGAATGCTTCTGTGGCCAGTCAGCACCGACCAGATTAGTGCTGCATTGGTCCTTGTGCACTGTGTTGGCCTGCATGCACCGGCACATGCATCGTCGGCACTCGTTATTAGTATCATCATCACCTTATCACAGTGTATGCGGGTGTGGTGCAGGATTTAGTGCTCCGTCTTAGTACTCCAATTTGTGCTACCCATCACAGGTCGACTCATTAATATGCCTGACCACACTCGGGTCGTCACCCGTCCGCTGGCCGATCGTTATTAGCCTAGGTGCTGCCAGCACAGGCACAATTCCGTAACTAGATTAGGCAAATGTGAGACATACAGTGCACAATCAGTGCTTTGTCTCAGCAGTCACTTGACACCAGCGCACTCACCAATGCTGCACCGAGCATCGTGAAGATGGCTCACTTTCTTCCCTACCTGCCACTAAGATTGTCTTGTTCGCCAATTTGCGTGACCAGATTTGGTTGCCTGTGCTGCCATTTCATGAGCAAATTGCACCGAGACACAACAACAGCCAAACACAATGTAGCCAACATGCAGATTAGAGTGCTCGCATCTGGCCAATCAGATCAGCTCATCTCAACTCACAGTGTGGCATTATCCATTCTTTGACCCCTCGGTGTTTACATAGGATCGCATTTACTGTGGAGTGATCATCGTGGGGCATTAGTTTCATTTCGTTTTCATCATTACCTCACGACTCGGACAGATCCTGTTCTCGTTGGCTCGGCACTCGGCCAGACAAGCTATCAAGTGTATCATTGACTGATTCGATGCAGCACTTGTGATGAGCGATGCTTCCATGCTTTGTACTCCGCGGTGATGCAGCCTCTCTGTGCTTGTGGCATTAGCGCATTACACCAACTGCGCCAAGCACTGCACAGGTCTGGCTGGCTTTGTTAGACGTTACACGTTCGAATGATCTGTTCGAACTTCGAGCGAGTCTAGTCGTTCTAGTGCCAATTAGCAGCGCCAAAGGCAAACAGCTCAGTTTGACTCAGTTGAGACGTATCAGTCGATTTGCCTAATTGATTGACTAATGCTTCGGCCAATGCCTTCACACATTAACACTTGCTCTCGTTCGGTTGTGTTGGTCAGCTCGACTCGTGATCGGGAACACATGTTCAGGTGATCATCGGTTCGACCACTGAACAGCGATGACAGCCTCAACTGGTCATTTGGCAGTGCACTGCGTCACTTAGCGCAATTCTCAGGTGCAGCTGTGCATTGCATCGCTGCATCCTTAATCAACCCTCTAATAGAAGGTTTACTTGGGCGATAACAACAACAAACTGGCGCTGACAAGTATGCAAGAACCGAGCCATAACCGAGTCGTAAAATGGTCGCAATTGGCGACTATCCACTGAACAGTAGGCAAGTCGGCCAGACAATGCAACACTGTCCTGTTGTGTTCATTAATTAATGTTGTGACCATCGCCATGGAATTATGGAATTATGCGATGTGACATTGAGACCAACAAGCAGTTACAGTGGCCTTATCATCTTTCGACCCTTTATTCGGACTATTTACAATGCTCACTCGCTGGCTCATCACTTATCTAATGAGTTGAATCGCGCTTGATGAGAATCTTTTATTTATTGTCGACAGTTGTTTGCTCTTTCGGCGTCTTCTGTGGTACCTCTCGGCAGCCATTGCGCCTGTTGAAGGAGGAAATGTTCGATAAGGTCAAAAACATCGAGCACTAACGAGCCGCCTTTGGTTAGAAACAAGTGACTCTAAGTGACTGTTTGCCTCAGATAATGTAAATAGAACTTGTCATAATTGGTATTTGCCAAGGAACTGCTGGCATCAATTGTGCTCCACTGAATTAGTCGCACAAGGCTGACAGATTGAGCACCGCACCGCTCGTCAGAAGCGGTTATCATCACACACTGGCCATCGAGCACCTGTGCTAATGCCCACTGACTGACTGTTCTAGTATTGCTTCGAGGGTTCGATTCACTAAGCCGATTAATTACTGGTCAATTGAGACACTGCTCCACACTTGGCCTACTCACAACACCACCCGAGCCATTTGGTAATTATTTGCTTTGAACCAGTATGCCGCAATATGTGATGGCCTCAGACAGGCACAATTAATGGTCATTCCTGTTGTGTTTGTGTCTGATAAGTGTGCGCATATTTCAAGCCACTTAATCTGTCACAAATGAACATACCCAAACGAGTTAGTTTGTAGCACTGTAGTGACAACCAACAAACCGACCAGCATAACGCAACCAGACACGATTGTCATGTCCTGCACTTGTCCACTTACTGCACTTGGTCACCGCCGGTATCATTCTCACCAAGTGTCATCACTTCACTTGAATTCAGTTTCCTTTCTCCTCGATCGATTGATTCTTTGCTTTATTGGTTCTCTTGTGGTGATGTATTTCGCTATTTGGTGGTAGTGAACTCGGAAGATGAACTTTTCTCAGGCACATGTGAAATGTTCTCAGGAGGCGGACCGAATCGGTTCGATTGTCTCTGATCGAGATCACATTCGTGTGTTCAAGTGATCACTTGAACCCTTCACCCAGTAATGCAATCATATCACTTTGTTACGTAATTTGGGTTGCCTACTCGGTTGGGCATTGAATATTTAATTTAATGTTTATTGCCAACAAACAGCGACGATGTGTATTAGCTTTACAAATGAAAATGTCAATTGAATGATGCACAGATATGAACACTCATGCAGACGATCACTCTCTTCCGGAACGAGTCTGATTGGACCGTCTCATCATTGCACAGTTGCTAGTTGCTAGTGGCGAGTGGCAATGTCAACTCACACCAAAACATCTCAGAGTCAGACCATTCCATTTGTGCTCACTGTTGGTCTTTGTTTCGATCGGCCAACAATTAAGGACTTGCTGGCCACTTCTTGTAGATTAGGCAAGATGTCGGATTGTCATTTATTTTGTTGTGCGTGCATTCATGCACACAAATGGACGGAACGATTAATTTGGCGGCAATATCTTTCAATTTGTGCTACGCGCTATCTGTGCACTGCGGCCGAGTTAATATTTGCCGTGAATCGTCTTGGTCCGGAGTGACCACACTATTAATACATGGCCAGTTAGGAGTAATCGAGTCGCATTGGCAGTGGCAGTGGCCCTGTGTGTCTTTCTGTCTGTCTTCCAAATGCGTTCTTTCCACTCCAGTTGCTGTTTGGTGACACTGTTCAATTGTGGAATGGCATTGCACCAGTCTCGGATCAACAACTAGACATCCCTATTGCCAGCGAGACGGCACTTGCTTGTTTACTGTTCACTTGGCTTCGATCTGCAAACATAACAATGGCATGGTCAGCGTGCAGTTCAAACATTTCGCTGTTGGTTCGCTTTCGCGAATGGCGATCAAGATCGATTACTGTAAATTTCCTGTGTTGCCTTGCGTCGTACTCATCGAATGGAATTCGCTCACTTAGATGAGTGCTCGCTCATTAGGTCCAATCGGAATCGAGTGACATCGGACTCATTTTGGTGCACTTGTCTGCCAGTGGAATTGCGTTCTGCAATTGGCCAAGCATCTGTCTTGCTGTCACTGGCCGTGTCATCTAGTGTTACGTTAATCTGAAAGTCACTTCTTTCCACCTAGAGGTGCAAACCTTACCAGAGTGAGAATGGCCAGTAGCTACTTGATTGCCATCGAGCACGATCCGATTGATCTCCAATTGCCTGCAAGACGGTCTCCTCTCGATTGGCCTGCCACCCAGTTCACTTGGAGCCATTGGCCAGTTCGACTGTCGTCGGTGTCATCACGATCGCGCCCTCCTAATTGGCCACTTCTGTGATCAATCCATAGTTATCACTTGCCTCACAAAAGGTCTCGCTTTGTAATTGCACTCTGATCGAATGACTCGACGTTGAGTGAGATTTGAATTAATTCTCAGACCAACCGAGCCAATTAGAGAAAGTGCGTTGAGCCAATGCAAATGGAACGAAATCGAAATTGAAACTTGAATACTTGACGCCGTGTAATTCGACACTGGAAAGTGCCTCTCTGGCCATGCCACTTGTGTGGATGGCTCCACGTTGATCTTCATTCGTCTGCTCGTGATTCAATTAGATCGGTTGTCTTGGCTAGTGTTCCACTTTGCCAGCAGCGACACTAATTCTCGTGTCTCTTGTAATGATTTACTGCCAAACCTATGCTCACTGTCCTGTCTGTTTTGTCTGCTAAATCCAAAGGCTTGAGTGTACCCAGGAGAGTAATTCAGCTGGCGAATCGAATTTCGACTAAATTCGCTTGTTGTGTCTGACTCAATGACTGGTCTTTGTCTACGGTTGCGGTGTTGCACCAATGTCAACACACTAATGACTGCCTCCGAGTGGCAATCAAAACAATTCAGTGTCTTGCCTCTGCCAGAACAATTAGCTGCCAATTCTGAGTGGAGGCCCGATTAAATGCTTAATTAGTGGCACTGTTCAGTGTAATGATTTTATAATTAGATTAGTCAATTCAGATGGAGCGATGTGCACCAGAACGAGTGGCACATGAACTTGCTGGTATTGTGCTTGCTCAAGCACGACACATTGCCTTCAATTCGAATTAGCCCGAATCGGGAATTGCCTTGCACTCCAACTCGGGACGCCAAATGATTATTCAAATGCATTTGTCTTGTTTTAATTAAACTTGCCACCAAATATCCAATGCTCACATGTTTGCCATATCACTGAGCCACTGAGCTGTTGTTGGCCATATTTGCAAACTATCTTTGAGCTTATTTGCCTTGTGCTCTATGAGATGACTGGAGAGGACACTGAATGGCAATGGAAAGTGATTTCCTATTGGTGTGCCATGTGCGTTTGTGTGTGTGTGCATGTGGATGCTTGGCCGTGATTTGAATGGACCACCGTTATTAGAGACAATTGTGATTGTGTGTCACTGCTGAGTGGGCCTTGCAAGTGGCCAGCAATCGAGTTTGATCGACTTTGTTCGCGGTGGTCAGTGGTGGAAGTGCTCTCTCTAGTGTGGAGTGTCTCCTCTCCGTCGAGTGTGCACGGCCAGTGACACGTACTGGACTGGCAGAGCACTTCAGTTGGCTTCGAGATTGGTAGGGCCAACTCGAGCACGACTCGTCTTGTCTATTGCGATTGTTCGCTTGTTGTGTCCAACAAAGGCGCCACTCGAACTCTTTCAATTAAAAGTTTATTAACCGACGACATCGCCCGCAGTACTTGCTCGGACCGATCGGCCGTAAACTGTCGTTGTCAGCATTGGCATGCCTCTTGATTTAATTAACCATCATGTCGGTGGCTAATGTGCTCAGTGCTTGTTTTACACCGAACTTGCACATTTGGCCATGATTTATACTGCCAGGCAAATTAACTCGATGAGAAAGTGAAGGCCCAAATATCGATAGACCAGCGCGATAAAGCCAACTGGTGATGAGTTGAGAATGGGCAAATGTAATTATGTTGGCAATTAAAGACATTCGACAACAATTAGGCCCACTGCAGACTGCCAAATCCGGATCGAGATCGACCCTACGATAAGGAGGACTGCTCCAGTGCACTGTCATCACTGGCCACTCGAGCCACCAACTGGACTGCCACAGCAAAACAAACAGCCAACCAATTGGCACTCCACTCCTGAGCAAACATGAGACTCTGTGACTGTTGTCAGTGCGACTCATTTCATGCTTTAATTATTTCGATGAAATGGCACAAGTGAAGAAAGCAGTCCGTTCTGTCTTGATGAAATTCGATAGATTCTGTGCGATAAGGTGTAACAAGTCGAAACAAGCCACCAACCAACGCGCTGGCCAATTGCCGCACTCACTCCAGGTAGAGTGGTTGCATTGCTGCGGTGCCTTTGCCATGCTGCTCGCATTGCTTGATGATTTATGGAAATGCGGACACTGTTGCCCACTTTGGCCTTTCTGTCCGCTCGGCAGTTTCTTACCTCAACTGGTCATCTACTGTGGACCGAGTCAGGCACCTCTCGGACTTGACTTGTCCTTTGAATTTGCAATTGTTTGTTTGTTTACATGTGCACCGTGGTCGAGTGCTAGATAAGTTAAGACAAATGCTGGCACCAAAGAGATGAAGCAAACCACTGAATTTGTAATCTCATGAGAGATGGTAGAGGCGCGAGTTAGATAGATAGAATACTCGAATTGTTCGGTCTTATCTGTGCCGAGTGGAGATGCGCTGCAAACTGGCAACTGAGGCAGCTCTCATCTATCATCTGCAAGTGGCACAAGGTACTGAGCTAGAGAGCGAAAAGTGAACAGATAGGGGGTCAAGTGGAGGCTCGCTTTGTGTCCGCCATTTGCTACACCTCGGCTGGCCACGATGACGACCAGTGCACCTTGCCAGATGAGTTGTGTTGCGTCGTGTTGTGTCTTACAGTGCACTAGCATCGATGCATTGGGCCAATATGTTGTGATCGGCTCGGTTGCGGTGCCATTCTCCAATGGGCCATTGCATTTGCTTACTAATGATGTCTTTGCTCGAAACCGAAAGCGAAACAGTGGTCAAGTGGTGTCGTGTGGTGGAGTTGTCCGTCATGTGTTGCCTCTGTCAATCGCTGGCAGTGCAATTTTTCATCTCCATAATGATGCATTTCGTTTGGTGGGTGCTTTCACATGCAGATCGACCAAACAAAGCCTAAACAAACATCACTGAGCTGTGCTAGCCTTAGGTCACAACAGGAGGCACTCGGTGGCTGGCCTGTCTACCCTGCCAAGGTATTGCCAACTTCAATTTGCTCATATTGCTCCGAGTGGCGACTTATTGATGTCATCGAAACTGAAACTCACGACGAGATGGAATAAATTAAATTGATTCTCCACTTGCCTGTCAATGGCTGAATTGTGAGTGGGACAGGTCCAATTGGCTTTGTTTCCTCATTTGCAGCCAATTTGCATGTCAATGAGAGAGAGCAGACCCAGCTGAGGTAGACATGATCGTCAGATTAGGCCAACCAGACTGCAATGCAAATTGAGTGGTTGCTCGACGCTGTGCACCAGCCTGGTCACATCCAGCGTCTGCCTCATCCAACAGTTAATCTGGCACGAATGGCCGAGTGGTAATCTTGATTGGCCATCATTACCGCTAATAATGCCATTATTGTGATTGCATCCACTCCAATTGGTAATTTAATTGTTTGCCATTCTACTCAAATTAGTCTATAAATAGATGCTCCTCTTGAATCGGTGTTTAATGCACTTTTTAATGAGTGATGATTGATATGGCCAATTGATGTCGCCGACAATGGCCAATGGTCACTGCCGTACTTATGCTCTACCTACCTGGCCAAATTGTCTCCTCTAATCGCAATTATCTAAATGACTCCGCGATGGTCGCCTTTGCCTTTGCCATTGCCAGGCTAGGCCTCACAATGGTTCACGTGATTTATAACCAACGCGACTATGAGACTAGCGCGGAGACATATTTTGACACAATCTAATTGGCCAACGCTGTAATTATGGCAGTAAGGCTCACACTTGTGTGTTCATTACCACTCAGTGGCTCATTTATTGGTCATTTATTAATAATGAGCAATCGACAATAAATGGCTTTATAATGAAAATGTATTTGCTCAACTTAGCTCACTCAGTAATGCTCGAACTTGCTTTTCTCGATAAGATACAGAGGAATTAAATTAATTGACGCACCGAGCCACTTGGTATATGTCTAAAATGCTTGCACAGACAGAATTTGTGGGCCAGACAGAGCTGTGCTTTCGCTTGTGGTGGCGATGTGCGACACTTGGCCCGATAAGCCGAAGGAAGCATCTTTGTGGACGATAACGGACGATAGTGCCACTTGGCCAGAGTGTTGCTAATGCTCGCAGCTCGTTTGTAATGGAGTCAATACGATGGCAGGTAGAACAAATTGCACTAGCAAATGCTCCCTCCGCCAGTTTATCAGCGAACGGTCATCTGCCAATATCTATGCTAATTGCTTAATTGCTTCTCTGCCCAAATGCATCGGACGATCCATTCGGCAAGTGGCCACCAAACGAGGTGAAAAGCAGTGTTCCCTCAATGACTTGTTTCCGACTGGTCACTGACTCATTGGCTCGTTGGCCGTTCCAATTTGCAATGACCCTCGTCGGTTTATTGTGCCAGTCTGGCCATGCTTGGGACATGTGACTCACTCGGTAGCATTACCTAATCGGCTTGTTCGCTTGTCACTTGGTCCACTGGTCGCTTTATTGCCTGTTACTTACTAGCTCTGTTCACTTGTAAAACAAGTTCCACTGACCGACCAAACTGTTACTGTTGTATTGGTTTGAGCCAATTGTACTCGGTTGGACCAGTGGTGGTCCAGTTTATGACCATTTACTGGTACAGTGCATGTGCCTCTTTGACTGATTCGATTTGATTGCGATCTGTGCTTAACCATTTAGGCTAGTTGGCTGTTTTCAAATTAAATTCCACTCTAATCAAGGTTGCGCTTATCGGTCGGTCTTTGGATGTTGCTCAGCTGAGGCAGTGTGTAAGTGAACATGGTCAGAAGATGGCCCATTGAGAACTTAGTGCACGTAATTTATGACCGATAACTGCTCGTTTGTCCGTTTGTTGTTGGCTTGCATTACGATGCTCATTGAAGCATTCACTTTGGCCAGATGAGACTGGCCGTGTGTGCGTGGTGGTCTACTGGTAGACTGAGAGTGGTGATCGAACTGCGAACATGTCTGCTCACTAACACAAGACAAAGCATCGCTTTGCTGTCCACTGAGTTGTGCTGACAACGGTACAATTACTCGACCAATGCTTTATTGGAGTGTAAAGTGCACAGTGGACGGTGTTGTCTCAACTCGGCACGACACATTCCATCCATCCCTGGCCTTGTCCCGGTCAGTTGTAATCGAATTAATTGCTGCCCAATACGGCTCAGTTCGGCTCGACTGTTCAGTGTACACCACCAAATTAACTTGTTCTGACATTGAGTGAACTTTAAAGCTAAGACAATTCCACTCTGCGTCTGGCACATTTGCCCATTGATCGATTCTATGTCTCGTTGGACGTGCTCTATTCTTTGTCCGCACAAAGGCACTATTTATCGAGCAACTCGATATTTACCTTTTGAACTAGTTTCCCAATTAGTTGACTGTTCCAATGCACTCGATGGCATCTAAACAGAACGCACCATCGAGCATTGCTTTCGGTATTGATGGCAGTAGGGTGCATGCTGTCTGTTTAGTGTCCACCGTAATGCACGAGTTGAGCCATCCACCAGCCAATTCCATTAGTCTGCTGTTGGATAACTGGCACAACCAGATTTGGCCAAACAGATGTACCGTGTACCTGCGCTTGTGTGTACTTGCAAAACTGGCAAACTTCTTGTCAGGCGCCATTGATCGGTGTGATTGAGCAGTGGAGTGAGAGCGAAGAGTGAGTGAGTAACTGTTCCACTTAAAGGCCATTAAGTGTAATTGGCACACGACCCTGTGCGGCATCGGGCGCATTGAGACCTATTTGTTTGAGAGTCGTCTACTTTTTATATCTCTGCTGGCAAGTTGGAATCGCTTAATTACTCTCATTCCTGACAGGTGACTTTAAATTTATCGTTCCTCTCCATTTAATTCGATTTGAGTATAGCTAGAATCGAACTGTTAACACCTAATTACTTCACTCGATGGCAGCAAAGGGAAACGCGTCTAATTGATTGCCTTTGGTGGCTCGTTTAAATTTAGACATAGCCTCCATTACGGCGAGCACTCTGTACCCGACTAAATTCAATTGGTCTCTACAGTGGCACAGGCGAGTGTTGTGTTCGGCCAAGGAGATGATTTATCGAACCATACAAACCATACAAAGTGGACTCAATTGGCCAGGTCCCTGGATTGATGCAGTCGGTGCAGTCTTGTGATGTCAAGTTCAGTTATTTGTCGGTGTGATTTATTTGCATGGGCTTAGTTGTTTTGAATGGTGCTAAATTGAATGTATTTGCTGCATTAATTGGCCTTATAAGAAAGTCGAACCAATGAAGCGAATTGACTAATCGTCACCTTGGTCAAGGTCAGTCGCTTCTTGCAGGTCTCGGTCTGGTTGGTGAACGCATTTTGGAGGAGCTGCAAGAACAGGGAGGACATTAGTCGGTGTGTACGACATTTGGCAGTGTGCAGGGACGGTGAATGGCTGCAATGACTCGTATATCGCGGTTCAATTATGGCCAGATTAGCGGTGTGGTCATTGTGCTGTATGCTGCATGGCTGCATTCACCGTGCGAAGCCATAAAAGGTACCTTGTGGTGACAAAAGCTAGTCTCGATGTGAATTTAGTTGCTCTCCATTCGGTGCAGTCGCAACTGTAACCATTTATCGGCACTACGGATGTTCGGTGGCACCGACAGGCCCTCACTTCGGTGCATTCATTCACTTGCGTCTGCTTTGTTGTTATTAGCTTTCTATTGGGAAATTGGGGGGCTTTGCCTGTTTGGCGACATTTTCCATATTAATAATGGACGTTGGCAGTCTATTGAAAAGTTTAAAGAGGTAAAATTGAGACGTCGATTTCGGTCGTTCTCTGGCAGATTCATTCGGTTATCGGGCGAGAGCTAACTTTGACAGGCAAATTGCGCTTTGTCTGTGCCATGCGGGCTGCTACACTCTGGTTGGCCTTTCTTGTTGCGTAAAGAGGCAGAAAATTGTCGACTTGACAGGCTTTCATTGCCAAATGTTGCACCATTTGAAATTTTAATATTATTTAAACTTGTTCTATGTAAATACATACAGCCAGTCAAAACATTCTCCCGGCTGTGAGACAGTTTTGTCGGGTGCAGCCTTTCTAAGTGCACACATTTGTTGTGAACGTTCGATCCAACTCGGAACGCGTCACATTTGCTTGGGATCAGCATTGGTGATGCTATCCGAAGTAATTTGACTCTCAGTTGACTTCACCACTTGGTCCACAGTGAGTGACAACTCGGTCAGCCGTGCCAACAACTCGCTCACTTTGGTGCACTCGAATCGATCTCAATCTCGAGACCAAATCGAACCCAAACTCGAGTCACTAATTTGCACTGTCAGTGGTGTCACATTTACATATTGCCTGGCTCACTGAATTTCCGGTCCAGAGATTGTCATAAGCCGATTTTAATTGGCTTTCAAGCTAATGTATTATGTCTGTGCACTGGCAATTCCATTTCAAATGGCTAAAGGGTACGACTCGGGCAGATTTGTCTCGCTCCACATTTACTGACATTTGAGTGAGCATATTATGAGAAGTTAATTGCTCAGTGATCATACAAATCGAGAGTGACTCACATTGACCAACACTTTCAACGCTTTACTTCGTACATACTAATTTGATATTTTATTTCTTTACAGGTAAGCTCATATTGTGATTTAAACGACCGAAATTCTCGAAGAATGACTCCCAAGTAGGCTTGTCTCCTAGTGCAACCATCTCATTTTATTGTTAATGGGAGTGATTGGTGAAAGCATTGGCTCGCCTGTTGCATCGCTGATTGTGGGCTCAAATGTTCCAATCAAACTGTCAATTGTCCACTCACAGTTTGGCACAGTGAAATTATAGACTGCGAATCGGTTGGAAGACATTGTGCCACTGAGTGGTCATAGTGTGCTGGCAATGGCACGAGACCGTTATTACCACCGATATGGCCGTAATCGAGTCGATTCGCGCTGCTCTTCATTGCTCACCGTTGCACTCTGTCCTAGCTCATATGCAAACATTTAGCCTATTTTTGCTTGATCTGTGCTTTCTACTCTGTTTACTGCAAAATGGCCACTTTTGCACTTCACTTTGTGCCTTCTCTCGGTTAATGATGCCAACCTGCCAAATGACAGTCACCGTTACGGTGGCCGAGGCTGCGACTTTATTATTTTTAGCCAGTTACAGTTAAATTATTGTTCATGAGGCGCTATTATCGAGAAGATTTATTTGTTTTACGTTGCCACACAAAATCTAAGAATAATTGGCCACCGATGATGATGATGAAGGTAGCGATGGCGCTGATGGCGATGGTGATGCTGTCGATGGCTATCAGAACAATGAGGTCCGTGAAGCTTGGATTAGATTAGCTCGATGGCTGCCACTGGGACCTGCTGCGCCACGGTCTGTCACTGCAAGTGCTGCTCTGCATAAATCAAGTGCAATGTGGCTCTTAAGATTTATAACGATCGTCTCAGTGGAGTCTCACGTGTGTTTGCAAATATGTCTACATAAATCGTGGCGTGTCAACGAGTAAGGCTGTTGTAAATAATGGAGCAATGCTGCGCCGATTTGTTGTTGAGCGGTGCGCGCTTAATAATTGATTAAGCCATTGCATTAATGAATTGGCTTCATTACCGACCTGACCGAGGCAGTCCACCGACAATGTTTGCCATTCTCGTCGATGGCTGGGAGAATTTAAATTTGACGTGTCGGAAGACTAGTCGACCCGAATGATGCTGCCAATAAATTAGCACCAAAGCCCTTTCACCGAGTGGTAGTGTGAACGCGATCTCGGTCTCATTGGCAAGGCCATCTATCATCGTTACCGGTGCACTCCACAATCGTCATTAATCTGTTCACTTCTCAATTGGTTTCTATCGCAGTTTCATGTTGCTTCAAGTCGAGGTCCCTTCAAGCGGTCACCACTGGCCATTGTTTCTAGAGTGAGTGAGGACAGTCGGTTGTGAACAGATTGAATGCTCTCTCAGTGCAACTTGTGAATTATTTATTTATTTCTCTGAGTGGCATTGCCTTTGTCTGGTCGAATGTCACTCAGTGAGCCATTAATGGCGCCATTTGGCATTACTTCATTTGCATTACCAAAGTGTTCTTTTTGATCTAATTTCTCTTCGACTTGTGGCACCAAAACTGCGGTCTGAGTCAGTGAGCAAGGGTCACTGGGTTGTGCTCGGTTCGCACTCTGCATACACATCGCTCATTGAGCATCATTTGCACTTTTTTGAGTTTCGTTTGGCGGCAAGTCATTCGATCTCAAGTCAAATTATCGCTTTGCTTGCCCACAGTTGTGCTCTTCTCACCGTTTAGTGGGCCATTTATTACTGGCCATTGTGGGCAAATATGTTTTCATTGGTTTGAATATTACAATTTTAATTCGACTCATTTCGGCTCGAAACGCCATAAAACGCACTCGAGTGCATGTGTCTATTAGTGTGCATGAGCTCGTGTGTGAGCAAAGTTTATTTGAGTGAGAAACGCTCGTAAAGTGTCTGGTTGGGTCTGCATCCGATTATGAGAATGATCACTGCCAGCCAGCCACCATCCAACCAAATGGCCATCGTTTGGAATTAGTTTAGATAGACCTTTCGGTCGGTTTCGGCTTTTGCCATTTCGAGTGTTTCACTTTTGTCAGTCCTTTCACTAGGTAACGATGTCGACCTGCACAATGACTCGATCCCGATCGGACTTGTTTAAGGTAGATAAAGAGGCCTCTTAACTGGCCTTGCAATCTCGGCGCGCCGATCGACTCACCGATTAGTTAGTCGATTAGGTGGCTCTGGTTCGGTCACTTTGATCGCACTGGCCGAACACCTTTTGTTTGGCAATTGCATGTTGACATTGCACATTGCACTACTGCAATGCATGGCCAGTGCCATCACTGACCCATCAGCGCTATTAAAGCGAGTCGTAAAGTGAGCAATTAATTTGCTTTAATTGGCATACCTTGAGCTGGTGCTAATCTGTCCTATGGTGCTCGGTTCGGTGGATGCTCGGTACGGTCAGGACGGTCCTTTACTCGTCCCTATTCGATGTGCCATCCGCTGACCTCATCCTCTAACCTACTAGCGCTGCAAAGTTAATTCAGTCGTTAGATGTTTTGCAGTTCAATTCGACCATAAAGATTAGCTTTAGTGTTTCTAATTAAAACTTTATTCCTCACTCACTTTGTCTCCTTGCTCTGCTTGTCATCCCGCAGACACTGCACTCTTTACGACTCTCGTAAATAACCATTTTATTTGTGCTCGGCTGGGACAAGTTCGAGTACCGCATCCGCAGCTTGGTGCACTGGTCCGGTGTCACCAAGGCCAGCATCTGCCCAATCACTGATCAGCCTCATTTGGTCTGCATCGATTCGTTCTCAGCTGCGATCTGCATAGTGTCAATTGCACTTTGATGCAGACTAATCTGTCGGTTTATTTTGGAATGTACTTCTTTGTAGTGAACAAATACTGGCAGTGTGTAACCCTAGCCTCTCTCAGTCAGTGCACTCACTGGTAAAGGGTACTGTCTGTGAGACATGTGCACGTCTGGTCTGGTCATTCATTGGTGATTTGTTTGCTTTTCGCGTTCATCTGTGGTGTTTGCTTGTGACGCTTTCTATCTGTCAGTTGTGAATGCTTCTGGCCAGTGGTGTGAGAACTAAGGTGAACACTGAACAGTGACGGTTCGCGTGTTGATCACTGAAAGGTCAGCAACCGAGCAGAGCGAACAGCAGCGACCGATGGCGACCAAGTCTACTGTGAGCTATTTCATCTCCATCGATGATCTCCGCTTGATTCTCGCCGATCGCATGTCTGCCAAGTAGGTTCAAGCCAATAGCAAATAGTACCGAGCAATGCGGCGAGGTAATTGCATCCATTGAAGCGATAGCTTTCCTGTCTGATTGCAGTTAGTTCGGTAAACAGCGTGAGGCTTCGAGGAGCTGGTCACTTCACACCACCGAGCGGATCGTTCTATCGAAAGCGACTTGTCAGGCGCGAACAGACCCAATTCGTCACTTTTATGGTTGGACGTTGCTGTCCCAGTTCGACTTTTGTTCGATGCTCGATCCAAGACATGCTTGAACCTAGAGGGTGAGTCGAAACTAACGAGCGGCAGTGAGTTTTATGTTTGGTCTTGTCGAACATTCTTGACCACCTCTGGACTTTTTATGGTTCTTAGATGGCACTTGAGTCTGCACACTTTCAGCGGGACACTGCAGGATTGGCTCTGTCAGCATCAGTTTCACGATTAGTGCCTTATTTATTGTAAAGTGGCATAATTAATCGGCAAACATTGCATAGTCTTGTGTACGGATCGCATTGCCAGTTATGTAATCCCTTCATTTGCTTCATTTCCTGCACCTTCCACTGATGCAACCTGATAGTGTTCGCTTGTTGTTTGTCCGCTGAGCAATTCGCCAATAAATCGTTCAATTTGATGTTCACACAACTGACAGTTCGGATTGGTTTGTCTCCGACTGAGTAATTCAATTTGCAGGCGAATGGTGCTATTTATGAATTGGCACTTGTTTGTGTTGCCAAATGAGTCGAGTTGGCACTTTCGCTGGTGAGCTATAGCTGACAGGTCGATACTGCAGAATCGCTTCAATCGGTGCACGAGCCACACTTTGCAAATGACACTCGTGGCTCAATTAGCGAACTTTTAATTACATTCAAGTGACGTAACCGTATGGTTGATTGTCTCGGTGGCAACAAGGCATTACTGTCCGCTGGCAGTAGTATGAATCGTTAGCGAATCCCGTGGCCAACAGTTGTCGAAACGAGGCCGAGGCTATGTCGTGAAGCAGCAGTCCGTTCAACACTTCCCTTTAGTCTAGTGTTGTCCGAGCAGACTTAAGCTCACAATCAGTGAGCAGTGAATTAATCGTGCCCAGTCGTATGCGATGGCATTGGTGTGTGATTTCAGTTATTACTGGCACCGATGATGATTCTGCCTAGTCGAGTTGATCAATTGCCATAATTGATATGCGCCGAAGACAGAAGCAAGATAAATGAGACTTTGTGAAATTCAATCTCTCTAGGTGTGCCAGACCAGGTCGCATCCATTGCGCACAATTATCGTTGCCAATTGATCGCCTCTTTGGTGCTCGCTTTTTCATTTCCACCTGCTTATCTGCCTTATCAGTTGATTGGCGTCGTTGGCCCTGCACACAAGGTCTACCTGACCTTACTCGGTGTAGTCACCTGTGCTCTTGTTTTAGTTTCATTCAGCGTTTGGTTTGTCATTCATTCATCACTTTGGCTTTGTTGCAAGACTCGTTAGGTTCGTGAACCATTCGTTTACCGCAGTTGGTCTGTGTCTCCGGGCGGTGTGCATTGTGCCTGTCGACTGGTGAGACTGCTGTCTAATTGACTTTCAATTATTGCCAAGTTGCGGTGCCACTTGTGGTAATGCTCATCTCGATCAACTGAAATGAACTAATGATGTGCAAACACGAGACTCGATTTGCCTGTGTAGAGTTCGACAGTGACTTTCCTCTTCCTGCTCGTCTTTCAATCGATCTCAGCATGCAAACTTCTTGTTGGCCTGCCAGCAGCACTAGTGGCAAGTTGGAGTGCTCTAGTCACTGCTCACATACCCATTGCTAATCCACGACACTCTTTGTTGGCCGAGCATCGGAGCAATTACCACAAAGTGATCTGTCATTTGCACGTTTGCCAACCTTTCACCACTGACTGTCTTGACTGCTTTGTTTAGTCGAGCACATTTGCTCGCTTCCACTTGTTTACTCAACTGTCAAGAATATCGAGCAGTGCATGTGGTCAATGTGTTCATTAAGAGCATCGCTTGGATTGGACCATCGTTTGGGGCTCACTTCCATCAGTCACTGGTCAGAGGAAATGGTCTGTCTTCGCACAACCTTCTGCATTATCTTAGCTTTGATGCCAGCAACCGATTCAATGATCAGTTATGCTTGGTCGGTGGTGAGAATGAGCAATGGGACCATCGCCAGAGTAGCACTGCACTTTTTCAGTCTTACTTCTAGCAACTCAGGTCGAATAGGACTTGCCAATTGGTCTTCGTTCCGGGCAATTGACTCAATCACCAATCGTGTCTTCGATGTTCAACTACACCAGAACGATTCGATCAGTCTTCACAGGTCATAAATGCATAAATGTTTGATGCTTTCACTCCGTCTCATTGATTGGCGAGGCACATTTGAAGCTTCCTAGGAAGAAGCCTAATTGCTCGTTTATCTTAACTAGCCTGTTGCTAATTACAAGTCCATTTGAGCCTTTCGTTCCTTGCAGTTGGCTGAGCCGATATGCAAAGCACTTGTGTAACTAATCACAAGTTGCCTAAGTGTCTAAGACAGTGCCAGTCTAGAGTCTAGGGCCAATGCATTTATATCCCCTCTATTATGGCAATCTAAATTTATGCCTTCAAAAGCATCGGAAAGTGTTCTCCATCAATTAGGCAATTATCAAAGTCAATACCTCCGAACCGAGAGGTACAGCTGCGGATAAGCGATTTTGTTTTGCGGTCGAGTGTCTCGGCTGACCAAACTGTCTCCGTTGTTCGCGTTTGTCGCTTGACTAAGTGCCTGCATGCGTTCGTTATAGATTTGTCCATTTGTGCCTTATCGAGCTCGAATCGGCGAGTGTGGCAGATCGAGATGAACACAGACAGTCGGCAGGGTTCAGTTGGCTCTGTGCATAATGGCCGACTATCGCATCTGGTAATTGCACTTTCACCACCACATTTCGATAGCATAAATTGCTTTCTTATCTGTCTCATTATTAATTTACTCGGCACAGAGACAAATGTGAGCAACAAATGGCTAATTTGGCACTCCATTTATGCATGATGACAGGCAGTGCGCACGCACAACCGATTACACGATAGATCACTGCTTTGATAGGCTTCACTCATGTGGGCGATTTGACCGAGACTACTGTCCGGCTCATCATCTGCTCGGTGGCAATTCTAATCGAATTAAGGCACTCTTGCCCTGGGCCACTGGATACAACTCCGCTCAGACTGGAGGGCACTCGAATTGATTGACACCCCTGGTGGCTTCACTCAGATGAGCAATCGATAAGGACCATCGAGCTTGATGGCTTCTGTCCTCGTGTGACAGCTCGACGTGTCGCACAGTTTCTCTTCAACTCGTTCCTGCTATGCATGGCTAACAAAACGTGCCATGTGACAATGCACCTATGCATTACCGACCTAGGCAAAAAAAACTTGTTCTTGTTGTCAGATGGACCAAATAGACCAGTGGCAAGTGGCAACCGCTACGAGTGCCACTTTTACGACCGTACCGCACTTTGCCCTAGGTGACACCGCCTTCATTAGTGAGGGCACAAAGGCTTGTCGCGCTGTTTTGTCAGCCAATCGATCCCAATGACAATGTGGGGGTGCACGTGCGTGTGTCATTTTTGGACCATTTTGTGTTGTGTGCATTTAAGTTCTATTTTTGCCATTTCTTCTCCATTAGTCAGTGGTTCCTAGCTCACTTTATGACCACTGCTGTTAATGGCTTCCTCTCTTTATGGCTTGTTTATGAGCGTGTCACATTCCTCAGTCTAGGAACGAATCGAAATTAGTAGCGATGACTGGTCCCGGGATTGAACTTGTGGCAAGTGTCACTTCTTAAGACATTTCCTAAATCGTTGACGAGAAAAAGTTTGCAATGACGAAATGTTTAACGATTGGCTTGAAGTAGTACAGTAGAGATTTGACCTAGCGATCACTCACTGGACTCATTGACTTTTGCACTGTGACTTTTGACTCATAAGTTTTGTTTACTTTGCATCTCCACTGGCACTATCACCCGATGTCTGTCCACTGAACTTGGCTCCAAAGCTCTTGAAAGTAGCATTTCGATTTCTGACTGGCCATTTGATTGCCTCCTTGTTTTACTGCTCGTTATCGCCTCTGTTTGGTTCAATTTGTTTAGACCAAACAGCACTGGAGAATGTTTAGACAAACGAGTCTTGGCTGTAAGAAAGGTTCATTGTCAAGTGGTACTAAGGATCGTAGATTTATGTTTTATTTCTCGTAGAGTCTTATCACGTTTGTCTTCGGTCTGACTCGTAGTGCAATTTGAATCTATTTTGGT
Organism: Rhizoglyphus robini; assembly: GCA_023373905.1. Taxonomy (NCBI): domain Eukaryota; kingdom Metazoa; phylum Arthropoda; class Arachnida; order Sarcoptiformes; family Acaridae; genus Rhizoglyphus; species Rhizoglyphus robini. Next base: position 1,931,070 of record JAKIJQ010000007.1, on the reverse strand, counting down.
GGCGATCGTAAGCGGTTGGTAGCCAATCGTTCCATTTTGGTTTACTAATTGCAATTGAAGTGCCTCTGTGGCATTTCTTTACATTCAACAAATGTTTTTCCCATTGAACACTTTTGCAATTCAACTTGTTATTTCTTGGTTGCTTTGTGAGCCTTACTGCTCTTTACTCGAGGTGCTAATCTTGTTCACTTCATTAGCCTCCCACTGCACGCTGAAAGGACCCTTAATCCGTGGGCTTGGACGGGCAGAGCGGTAACCGTACACCAAGTCGGACATTAGCTAGGCTCATTCATGGACTGGAGCAATAGAATAGAATAAGAAAGGAAAAGACTGTCTGTGATTGCACCACCGAATGGTTATAAATAATGAAATGCGCCAATGAATAATTCAGCTTCACCCATTGCATTGCCTTGTGATTAGCATCTGTCTCATTAAAATTAAATTATTTGTTTGCTATTGGTGATTGGCCAGTGGACTAATGGACACTAAACGATTCCCCATTGCCAAACACTGACATGTCTGGCTGCAATTTGTATTGATCATAGATTGTAGTAATTGTTCCAAAGAGTGCTGATCTGCACCTCCGATGGCCAGACCAACTCGAGGCAGTAATTACTGCCATTGGTCAGTGGAGTGGACCGTATTCATTTGAGCTCTATCATTTGATCTGCATTTGTTGCTTCATAATGGTTCATCAAGTCGATACATTGCCAGTGACACCGAGCCTAGTCACTAGTGTGTCGTTGCACAGTGTCAATTGTGTTGTGCGAGTTGGGCTTGTGCCTTGCAAGCTTTTTCAATTGAGTGGCCCACTGACCAACGAATTCCTCAATTGAAACGATTTAGCTTTCATTCACCGCACTGGTCCACTGAAAGGTGTTAATATGCTTTGCTCTCACACCGAACATGTCTTTGTGTGGCTCAGTGTGCTAAGCCTATTTGAAACAGCTGTGCACTCGGTCACTTTGGTCATCGATTCTTTTGTTTGTTGGCAATTTGTTGAAAAATTGCCCAATTGATTGGGTTGTGAATGGCACAGACTGCTTACCGCTTGTTTACAACGACTGCTTACTTGCATTGCCAATAGCAAATTTGCGTGAAATCGATCTCGTTCGAGCCTGTCCGGCCCATCTAGGTGACAAATGGTTTGTTCCTTTCGATCGTTGCTCACTTGCCGAATTAGCGAGGACAACTCGGCCAATTAAGAAGTGAATGCACTCCGTACTGAGCACACCCGTCAATTCACTGCAAATTGATCGGGTCCGATCGTGCACAATGGTCCTGTTGCCCGTGCAATCCAAATGGCCAACACAAACGATCGCGATGTGTTGTGTTCTCTCATGATCGGATATGGTCGTCATGAGGCTAATTTGCCGTTAATTTGTGTCTTGATTACCACCGGCCATTGTGAGCACTTCTTCACAGTGCTAATGCTTCGTCTATTGACCGAACGGAGTGGAGTGAGTGTTGTGCCTGTTTGTCGTACTTGGACTTGTATCTAATTTGTCTGGTTCCAAGTGCTGGTGACAAGACGATTACGTTGGCAGGAGAACAAGTCCACGAACTGCAGTTTGAGCTGAGCTCACTTGTACAAGCATTGGCGGTGTTTGCTTTTAGGTTGACACTAGGCTGGTCTGCAGTGAAAACCACTAATGATGAGTCGAGTCGATTTGTCCGTGTTGGCCGAGTTGTCTGACATGTTTATGCATTGCCTCCTATGTTCCTTTGTCTGGCCACAATGGACCAATCGAATCACCTAATTTGGCCAGATTTATGGCATTGCTTTAGCAATTAGCTTTCTATGGGCAAACCAATGGCCTGTTTGCGGTGGTGACAAGTGAAGTTATGTCTTGCAAGATGAATCTTGTCTTTGCACGCACAGCCAGCACGCATGCACTCGTTGGCGTGTCTAGCACGGATTTCACTGAACTGGACTCAGTGGCCATTTCGGTCCACTCATTGACACTTTTCATAAATTCAACTTTGCATCTGACACTAAAAATATCCTATTGCATGATTCCAATGAGGCATCTCGTGGTTGTCTTTGTCAATTAACGCTTTTGTTTCCTGTGCCGAGTGGCCTGTCGGTTCATGGAATCTGCTCACATTTGTGCCAGTGACACTTTATGTGAGAGTGAGTTCACATTTGTTTTTGCCTAATGGCTTCAAGATGTCTTGTAACTGGATGCTTCCATGCTGTCGTCCTGTAGGTTCCACTCAGTCCTAGCACCGACCCAACTGACAAGTGTTGATTTGTGCTGTGATGAAAATGGTCATTGATTACGCTGTAGTGTTGCTTTGGTTATTATAATATAGCAAACAGATGTACCGCTCCAAGGAATTGGCATTGTCAGTAGAAGGCATCTCTGGTCAAAGTAAACTGTCATCAATTAGTTATCAAGTGTTCTCCGTTGGTGATTTCATATACAATAGCCACCAGCGAATCACGCCATCTCTAAAACTAGCTTTTGGAAAATTTTCAATGTTCTGTGCCATTTGGCCACTTTTGGTGCCATTCCGAGCAAGCGAATGATGCATTTGACTCCCGTGGAGTGAGTCTCCCTTTAAATACATAATGCCAAATGTAATGACCATTTATAATTAGACCTATTTGCTTGAGTGGCTTGTGTTGTGAAGTTAGGCTGCATTTGTGAGAAATGTGTGCACAAGCAAAACAAAAGTTTCTTTCCACTGGCGCGAACATCAACACCCTGGCACGCCAAAGTGCAGCACCCGAGCACCACTGCACCAGTGATGCACTGGGTGACAATAAATTAGCCGAGGACCCTTCACTCCGAACTGGTTGTGTGTAATCCGATCTGTGGATATCGACTGGCGAGGACAGTTGGTCGAGTGACTGGTGTGTCGTTTGCTGGTTTGCATCGATGCCGCACCATTAATTACTTCTAAGCCGTTCGAATAATTTGTATGTAAATGACCAAATTATAATCGGCCAGATTGTAAAAGTACTTGCGAATAAATTGCCAATTTGGCCAAAGTGTGTTGTGGCAAGGAAGACTCGGGCACTGCCACAGTAGCATTCTTTCGTGGACTTGCCATCTCGTTTGGCGAACGCAGTGAACAGATTTATCATGGCCAGTTTGCTGTCCGCATCGATGCTGTTCGTGCACATTGCAAGGCGGCAAGTCGAACTCAAGTCTAACTATCACGACTGAGCGGACGGTAAATTTGACTTGGCTCTAGTCTACTTAACATTGCCTTCGCCACTGCAGTAATTTAATAGAAAATGTTAGAATGTGATGAAGTCAGATTAAGTCGTCAAAGGGAGCTTACCATAAGAAATAGTTATTCTTGCTTCTTCTTCTTCTGCTGCGGCTGCTGCCAGTCCAGGCCGAGTGGTGCTGGTGTCTGTCTGTGACTAGTCACCGACTCTACTCTGGTTGCGAGCACAATTAATAGCAATTCGGTCAGTGGCACTCGGTCTCACTGAACGTTACCTCTCTGCATCTATGTCTGCAACCGCTACAGTTTGGTGTATTTGATGTTTACCTCTCGTCCAGTGGGCAAATCTGCTTACCCTCGAGTCTATTTGCAATGGTCACTGGCCTAGTGATGGCATGTCCCACTAATCTGTTAATTTATGCTTTTTACCTTGCTCGTTCTCTGTCAGGCAAATCTGCTCGTGTGAGTAACCCTTCGATTGAATTGATTGGATGCATGACATGGCAGGCATGCCTCTGCTCCCATTTGTGATTGTCAATAAATTACGATTACAGTCACTAATTTGAATTGGCACAATCCGGCAAGGTGTTAGTCCGAGGCGGTCACTTAATTAATTATTTACTCGTTCCGCAAAATTGCTCTAAATGTGCTAATCTCATTGGTCATTCGCTTTTGCCATCACTTAATTCGCTTCATTGCTGAAGTGATTTGTCTGCTTGTTGTTCGTTCTCGAGTGCACCTGCCGTGTTGACAGTGTCATCAAACATCTAAGCCTATCGCACTAACATCCTCACCTGTCATTATTCGAGTTTAAAAATGTCATTTTTTATCTCAGTTTTACTAATTCCAATGTTTTTCTTTTTTTAGGTAAGAATCGCTTTATTGCTGTTGCAACCATGGTGTCAGTTTGGAACAAACTCCTCTCACTTAAGCTTCGCTCAAGTTTCAACAAACCAGATTTGTCCAATCCCCATTTCGGGTGACCAGTTGGTCAATCAAATTTCGATTTAATTTCATTAGCTTTCCTCGCCAGTGAAGCACGATTAATTACTTCTAATGACGGTGGCAATGTTCCACCTATTTATTATCTAATGACCATTGAGCACTCGATTGTTCCACTCTAATGGCAGTGCAACACCCATACTACCCATACTACCCGTTTAATGCTACCAGAATGAGCCACACGACTGAGTGCAGTGCTGCACCGAACCCAATTCTTTTATCTGTAGAACGAATTCAATTAAGTCTCGATTTGCATTTGTTTCTAATTTGCATACACCGAGTGGTGAGGCTGACTTTCATTGAACAAAGTGATCCAATCCAACTGGCAGTGAATTTGTCGAATATGCGGATGGCAACACTCGGCACGTGATCCAATCTGACGGAACACATGATGTGATCGCTCACGTCATAATTACCGAGTTGTGTCCATTTTCGAATGTCGGTGTGTGTGTGTGTATGTGTTTGCTTTCTCACCGACACATAGAATTTGGTTTAGTTTGCCTTGTTGCTAAGAAGATTACCCAGTCCTTGGTGAATGCTCTCTTTCTCTGGTAGTGCACTGGCTTTCGGTGTTTATCTGTCTGTGTGTGATAGTGCGGGACTCTATCTCGGTTCGGTCTGCACTGCAGCTGTAAGTGACACACTTGTCGACTGGCTGTGGCTTGCCACTCTGGTTCGCTTTGTTTAAGTAAACCTCGAAACGTGTCAAGTGGTTTTTTAATTTCGATTCTCTCGGTGCCTTTCCATTTCGATTGGTTTGCTTGAAATCGATCCTATTGTGACTTGTCTCAAGTGCTCTCCTCTTTGGACTTTGCTCGGAACTTTCGATCTGGTCAAAGACTGTGTGCTTCTTTACTCTGACTTGTTTGTTCAGTTTGTTTGCTTTCCATTTGCATTTCTCTGGTTGAGCAAGTCTGGCCAAGTCAGGCAACTTCAATTAGAGTGGTACTTCGGTCCACTACGGTGTCCTTTCCGTCGCATACTACAGCACTACAGTACTCCCTGATGACCATCTTGGCTGATGCCAGTGCACTCGACTCGCAGTCGACTTGGCACAGGCCAAGGTCAAAGTCAGGTCGAGTCAGACATCTATCTGTCTTGACACGCTCTCTGGTGACGTTCCACTGTGCTTCATGGTGTCGAGGGACCAACACATGCAACTAATTAAAGCATAGATAAACAGACGTGCTCATTGCTAATGAGTTTGCCACGTGCTCACACTGACCAGGCTAACACTTCTTTGGATTCGATGTGCCTTTCATAAGTTGAGAGGCGCTTTGGGTATTGACTCGAATGCGATTGCACCAAGAATCGGTCGATGGCGCGATTTATTTGCCGAACGTCTTCCCGTGACAGAGATGAATTGCGCCCACTGCAGTATACTGTCCAATAGAGCACAGTTTAATAGCTTTCTCAATGCAAATAGAAACATTCTAATCGTGTCACAGGCAACTCCACTAAAGGGCAATTAATTTTGCATTATCACTGGCTCGATTCATCACCGAATGTCTTTGTGGTGTCTGGCTCAATGACGCCTTCATCTGGCCAGACTGCTCTCACTTGTCCATTATTTATGGCGGTATCATCTGGTTTGGTGTACTCATTCACTATTACTGTGAGTTCACTCAATATTGCTAGTATCGGTTTCATAAATAACGTCTCTCCTCTCAATTGACATTTCGCATGCATCTTTGTGTGCTAATGAGCGAATCCTTTCCTCATGGTCGATCAATTGTTGGTCAGCCAGGCATAGTGATTCAATACGTCTACTTTCCACGGTATGGACATGTTCCGAAGGATTTTTTTTGGTTCAACATACCTCAATTGGCTTGAGTTAATCTCACCTAATTATCGAGTAAATTTGGCGCACTTTTGTGTTGTGGCACCTGGCAGTCGAGTCGAGTCGGTTGACCGTTATCGGCACGCAGTGTTTATCTTGTTCATGTGTGGCCACGGCGTGACACTCACGATGGATCTATTGGCCGCCAGTACTTGCACCATTTGACCGATAGCCACTGCTCGGTAATTGGCGGTAGTCGAGTCCGAGCTATTGCTACCTTGTGCGGACACTAATTACCTCTGCCATCGTGTGCGTCGCAAATGGTTAATGCTCGCACTGCCATTCTCTCGTAATGGGTGTTTGTCTGACTGGCTGTGCCAAGTGGTCAGTCCCTGCCAACCGTATCCTAGCCAAAGTCAATTTCACTAATGTCCACTGTTGAATTGACTCACCGACAGACAAGCTTGTTTACAAGCCCCGCTCCGATATGTAATGTGCATTACTTTTGAATAATTTATTTATATTTTCACGGGCCTTTCATTATCGCATTATCGCTTGATCATTCTGGTCATTCTGTGCATTACATACATTGTAATAGCCTTCTCCAATAGTCTATTGATCCTTACGGGGCAGTTCTTCTAATAAAGGTTAATTCTAAGCAGTCCAGTTTAAAGTTTATTTCCAATTAATTGCGGCACTGAAAGGCTTGGTGGCGAAGTGGCACAATTTCAGCTGATTAATCGCCATCACTGAACTAATGGCATCGATCAAATGGCCAATGTGGTTGAGGATACCTGATGGAAGGTGCTTCTTGATTAATCACTGCCCGGTGGATGGTATCAATCAAGTTCGATCGGTGCTCGTTGTTATTTTTAAATGGCTCTGGCCATTGTTTACTTTGATAAGTGACCGAAGCCCTCGATCTGTCTGTCTCGAGTGACTCGAACAGAAGAAGGTCACTTTCACAAGGTGTGCTGGGTGCTCTGTGAGTTGACTCATTTCGGTGCAGCAATAGCAATTAGTGCCACACAAGCACAATCGATCATTGGTTCGTTGGTTCGCTATCTAATCCGATGGCCACACGGACCATCGAGACACCTCGTCATCCTCACCGAACGCTAATCTCATTAGACCGAATGTCCTCACTCGTACAGACCGGTTCGTTTGCCGTTAGGCATTTCGGCAATTGCTACCACAAAGAAAGTGAACATGTGACAGCCTCGGTGTATTACATTGGGTGTGTGCGCTGGTGTGATGTCGTGTACAATGTGGCCCGTTCAATCTTCTCTGTGCATCCTCTCGATCATTAATATGGTTGGTCAAAGTTGAGTGACATTAACACTTGCTACCAGCCAGTTCTGTCACCGAAAGCATCTCGTTCCTGTGAACATTAAAATTCATCTCACATGTTTGAGAAAGAACTATTTTTAGCCGAGACGTTGTCATCGTTGGTCTGCGCAAATTTGGCTGGATTAGTGGCAATTAGTGAGACTAAAGACTGACTGCACCACAAAGCCTCCATTGTGAGTCAATTTGTCATATTTGCGTTCGGCAACGTTCCTCTGATCGGATCGAGGTCATCGTCGAGATATTGAGTTCAATATGGCCGACAAGCAAGTCTATTCGATAAGCTAAGCGAACAATGCCGGCAACACACCTCACTGACCATCGAGGCACTATCGAGGGTATACCTGATCATATTCTTGATGGCCTGTCAACGGTCACACGCACCAAAAGTACTGTAAAGTTGCAAACTAGCACGGACGAGTGCAAGTCATTTGCCATTGGCCTCAGTGTCATCACAACCCGGTGCTCGTTCCCATTCGGTGTCATTCTCACTTTATCTTGACTAGCTCGAGCATGTTTGGTCGTCTATGAAATTCCATAGGAGGAATGTTCCAAGTCGATCGGTCTGTCAGGCTAACGTAACTGATTGCCACTGTTAGATCACTAGTGCACTGTTACTGTGTCAATTAGAGGCCTTCTTCTGGCAAATTGTTATTTCTCAGTGCGGTTTTGGTTTGATTGTTATTAATAACAAATTATATTGCTGAGAACTGTCCGTGGTGAGCACTTGATCGACCATAGTTGCGAGACAATATCTCTTTGCTCTATTTTGGGAAAGCAAAATGAACACAACGCCGAATGCACACTACACAGACATAGCCAAAGACTTGCACATTGAACTTGGACACGAGGTGAACTTTGACTCGAGCTGACCACTGGAGCCGATCGAAGACACGAATTCTGTCATCGAATGGCAATGGCCAAGATGTGTAATGGCTTATTAGATTATGGCTCGATGATTAATGGTGCCTCGACGAGGAGAATAGATGCAATCTTGGCTAATTTCATTACTGCACAGACTGCACCGAAACAGCTGCACTCTCGTTGGCAATTTTCTCTACCCTTTGCGCTTTGATAACGGACGATAATGAAAATGACGAGGAAATTAATAGAATGAGCGACTGGTGAGACGAGTGGGACCACTACATGCTAGTGCGATGCTTGCTGGCGGCTGCCTGCAAGACAATGCCATGCCTGACCGACTCGGTTACATTGTTTGCCGCTCTCATGCCCGATCCTTAGCATTTTAATTAATGGACAGAGAAGGCCATCCGAGGGAATGCATTTATTTGATGTGTAAGTGATGCTAATATGGCTGGCCCGACCGATGATTTATTCGATGAAACCCAACACGGAGAAGATGCGCCACTGGCCACCAGCTGATCAGCGATAGCCATGAATAGACGCAAACACTGGCTCATCTCGTGCACGTAGTGCTTGTTGTGACCTACAAAGTGCCACTGGCCAACAAGTGGACCATGAGCATTTGCATGCGCGTCTACCATATTTGCATACAGACCCGATTCGATGCCAACTGGCACCGATCTCCATTCACGATTCCGGCACTATCAACTAATTGACATCTCTGCCTTAAGCCTAATGGCTAGTGCCAACACAAACTGCTCTACTCGCTCAGAATAGTGCAACAATAAGGAAACGAATGCCAATTGGCAATGGAATGGTGGTCCGATTAGGGCAACCTGCTTATTACTGCCATTACTGCCATTAGCAGTCATTTAGGCAACGAGTCACTTGTGCTCACCTGAACCTCTCATTTCGAGCACGCTCAGCTTGACCGTGCAAGAAGCACTCTTTCATCAGCTCTTTATCAGCTCGTTATGTTCGACGAGCAATGGTCTGCATTGAACTAATCTCTCTGGTTGCTAACCCTCTAGGCAGACCGATGCAGTCTACACTCAATTACCGCTGCTTCCAATTGTTCCACTCACTGGCGCACTGATTAGCGCCATTATGATTACATAAATGCCGATTGTGTGCTGCATTGCTTATTAGTTATTATCGGCAGTTATTAGATTAGCCATCGATGACCACCAGCCACCGATCGCTCAGCTCGAGTTTCGGCCCATCCGAAGGCATCTGTTTGAGCAAGCCGAACTGGCCAAGGTCGCAATCAATTATGAGACAATTCAATTTGTCACTGCAAGGGTTATCGCCTTCTGCCAGTCTGGCATGTAGCCAGGCAGTACTCGATGCACTTGGTATGTGCGTTAATTGGATTTCATTAGTGTTCACTTTAAAATGACCACCACAATGTCAATGTCGACCGTTGGTGGTTGCGAGGAACACGATTTATATCCGTCCGAGCAATGATATTCACTTGAATGTCGATGCACGTCTGCCCACGTCCTTGTTGTGGCTTGTGAGTAGCCGAGTCGGGCCGAACTTGACTCCTTTTGGTGGCATTAATCTCAGATTCTATTACACTTGCTTCGACAGCCTTATTGACTGGCTCCATTTATTATTTGAATGTCTTCCATCTAATCCCACGCTTGTCCGGCTGAGCTGTGCTTGTGCCATCACACCAATGCTGCCAATTGGTGTAAACTGCTCACTTGATTGCTGTACCGATGGTAATAGATGTTGCCCATTAGGAGACATATCTGCTGAGCACACTGAGCAAGCCATTTGCAGATGAAATATATGATTTCTATTACAATCACTGCGCACTACTCGGTCAAGTTGTGTGATGATATGATCGCAAGTGCGCACTCTGAATGCAGCCCACTAATTGGGCCGAATGGCACCAGGTCTGTGCCATGCAATCGCATCTCGGTCTGGCTTGTCGGTGTGCAATGTAAATGCTAATCAAGCTCGTCATTACAATGCTTATTACGGTCGTCATTAGTGCGGTTATTGCAGCACGCATTTACATTAACCATTACCCTGCACTCACCAATTACTGGCAGTCTTACTTTCTTTCTGTCCTCTCACCGCCTCACTTGGCCCTCGATTCCCTTTAATTCCTCTGTTTGTTTAGCGTCCTTATCCTGGCAAGTAGTCATTTGGTCTGGTAATGGCACAACTGTCTCTTCACTCTGCTGCCAATCGCTGTCCCATTCACTCAACTTGATCCCTTCAATAGAAATGCCACTCGTCAGAGCTCTTTACTCTTTACTCTAGGGCATTTTCGCATCACTTTCTGTCGTCGCCAGTTTGCATACATTTGCATAAGTGTTCTCTCGGTGGCAATATGCTCACTCCTCTTTGCCAATGAGTCACAGAGATGTCTCCAACTCAGCCAGCGAGTACCCATGGCATCGGTCCCAACTGGTGCTCAGTGCAATCTCAATTGAGCACATTAATTAATGTTTCATTCACAAGCTTTGTTTGTCTTCCTACTTGTGCCACTTTGTAAGACGAAAGCCGACTTGAGCAAAGGTCGCATTGTTGGTTTCTTTTCTCACCAAATCTTGAATGCCCAATATATCCCGACTTCTGGGCACTGCATTGCGTGTGTCTTTAGTGCAACATAATGTCTGGTAATTGGCATTGGCAGAAAGCAGAATCGACACTAATCTCGGCATCTGCTCGGCACACTAATCACACATTTCGCAAACCACATTTGCATGAGCATGTGCACGCACTTAACTGCAGTGATTCTGTCTGTGTGGTCATTCATCAAGAATAGTCCACTTGTCCACTGACAAGGTGTCTATTATCGATGGTTAATTACGCATTATGGCGAGACAAATTGGCCACAGACAGTTGAGTCAGTGATCGTTGCACCCACTGCCACCGTTCGGTGTTGATATACCGAGTTCGTGCGCAATTACGCTGACCGAGTTGTGCACACTGTTGTGTTGTGTTGTGTTGTGTTGTTCATTGCTAGAAACATTTGCGATGACGCATTTGCATTTGCAGTGGCACTAAGCCAACAGGGGCCTGGCAGTAAACAAACAAAGTCACCACTAATGGACAGCAGTTGATTATCACCAGGACCGATCACATAATTTATCCCTTCTCTGTGCATTGTCTTGTCGAGTGTCCATCTCGCAATGACACTCAATGTTCGACTCAATTCGATTGTTTCTCTTTCGGTGTGATTTCCTTCTGCTCTCACTTCGCAGTGCACTCGAATTGGCTATTCTAATTTGGCGCCAAAACAGTCACACCTTGCATTGATACGAGCTCTATTAATTGTACGTGCTGCTCGTTAGTGGCCAAGATGGATGATGCGGACAACGTGGCTGTGATTAACGCGATTAGATCGATTGTTGCAATGCAGTGGCAGTGTGCAAAGCAGTCCGTTTGTCAATTGTCTTGGCGCCCTTTGCTTCGCATGGAACAACACGTTCTGAGTGAATCTGTGTTAATGCAAAGTAGTCATCTCTGTTCGACAGGTGCACAGGTGTGAATGAGTGAGGCCTAATGTGTCCATTTGCATAGCTAATCGATGCCGATTCGATAATGTGGCCAGAAATGGTTTGGCCCTTTTGTCCGAGCCATGACCATCACGGATCGGTCTGATGACCGCAATGGCACCGTCACCCTTGCAATAGTCATAAGACAGTGATAGTTGCCATTGAGCCAATATACTGGAGCGTGCATAACTGCCCTAACGGGCGCACTATCGATGGCGTGCATTTCCAAGTGCGTGCTGTTATTTCTGTTTTACGCTAATTAAACAAACAAAAAGCACCTCACTCTCCAGTGTAAAGATGCGGCCAACTGGACTGCATTCGTGCATGCCAAATCAACGTGAAATGAAGCACATTCTCTCGCGGCACTTGTTTTCGCTCTCGCTTGCCTGCGAACGAACGGCAAACGAAATATGCTAATTGAACCACTGGACACAATTGGACAGCTTCACAGCTAGTCGGACAGTTAGAAAGACTTTCAATTTTAAATTGGACCGACCTCACTTGTCGGCAGACAATACCGAGAACGTCAAGTCAATCTTCACTGCGACCATTGATTGCATCTCGGTTGTGCTTTTCACGTGCATTATTTGTACCTGGTCGAGTTGATATTTGCGTTGACCTGGCAGAATTTGCGCCCAGTGTACTGAAAGATTGCATCACTTGTCATACCGTTTATCCACTAGCAGCGGGCGACTTGTCCGGTCAACTTGCCTACACTACCTAATCTGAGAGCAATCCTTTTGTTTACCTTTGCATTATAACCTGGCTCAGTTCTGTCCATCACTTTAATTGTGCTTTGATTGGCTGCTAAATGAAACCTAATTTGTCCGAGGCATCACTCTGTGGCCCAATTTGCATCGAACAAGCGTACCATATCACAGTATTGTTCTCTCAGGCCAATCAACTGACTCGTCTGATGGGTTCGCTGCTGTTGTCTGTTGGCTTAACAAAGCCCAATTGATCGTCACTTGGCAGTCAGTGTCAGTGACGAGTGCCTCACTCGGCAAGGGTGATCCCTGAAAAAAATGTTCCCAAATAGCCGCACTAGGGCATGTCTGTCAGAGTGTGAATTTCAGTGGAATTACGTAATGCTTTGTGCAGTGTTAATCAAATAACGATCTGTTCAGGTGAGATTAATCACAGTTTGTTTTGATTAATTGCGTTCGCACTAATTGCTCTTGTCTACCTTGAACGTGGCTTATGTCAGGCGAGCCAATAGAATTTTTCAATTTAAAGTATCTCAATCGGTGCTTTGGGCACTCGCTCGTAGCACTCAAGGTGACCACAGCACACAATGGCTTTCGATGGCCTACTTGCTCACCACTGGATACACACAATGATCTGTTCGTGCTGACCATCTAATCGAATACCTTCGAGGTCACACCAATCGGACTCGACCAACCCACTGCCTGTGCTTTCACTTGACAAACTCGCCACCAGCATCACAAGATGCAACTGAACTCGAATTCCTGTCGACCATTCTGGCGGATTGACATTATACAACACCTTTTCGTTTCTATGTGCTTCAATCCGAGGTATTCACATAAACCACTGGAGTGAGTCAAGTCGCCGCTGTGAGTGATTTGCACAGTGCACAGGTCCATTCTGTGGTTGAAGGTGCAAATTGATGAGGACAGAAGCAATGTAGGTGCGACAATTTGCACTTGATGGATTGCTTCTCACCTATTGTCCTTAGCGAATCGAACTTGTCATCGCAATTGGTGGTGGACAACTGTCGTCTGCCTTGATTGCTTTGATTGTTGTCACCGTCTGAAGGATGGTTTCCTTTCGTTTTACCTCTCGGTGCGTTGTTCTTTGCACCAGAAGTTTTAGGTCGCCTTTGAAGTGGGTACTCAGTCGGTGCTTAGTTGTGACACACACGTTTACACTTGATTTGCTTCCACCGAGCAACACAGACACAACAAATGAAAATGCAAACCACGCGGTCTGTTGTGCGGTCGACTTGGCTTGTCCACTGACGGTAATTAACAATCACAGAATGGCGCTCGCTGCCAATTGTCTGTCTCTGCTGTCTCTTTCCATTATTTGTGCTGATAATTTCCTGTAGAAGTGTGCGAGTGCCATTCGGAATTGTATCTTGTCTCGGCCATAGTCTCTATATCCGTTCCGTATTAGACCGACAGATTGTGTCTGCGGCTAGATTAAGTTCTAATTGCAATTATTAGTAAAACAGTCACACTGCAAGTACACTCTGTTAGTGCATTGGGAGAGAGGGAGAGGGAAAGGCAGTCGGTGTGCACTCTTCTCTTGGTATGGTCGATGGCATGATTTGTAGTTCGGAATGTATTGGCATGCGAGGCAATAAATTTAATAATTTAATTTTGACAAATTGTTCGGTCAGACAAGAAGAGAACTGGCCCAACAATGCATGCATTGATTTATCTCTCTTCTCATCGGTGTTATTGTTTTGCCAAAGTGATTGACTTCAGCTTGCTAATTAAAAACTACACTCACACACGCTACACTCACACTTCCACGCACTGAGCAGAGGGTGAATGAGCACCCAGTTGAATTGGCAGTTAATTCAATTACCGCCTCAGTCCCACCGACCAGTGCCGACACAGAAAGAGATGCGTGAAAGTGTATCACGATGCGATGTTCACCTCTTGATAATCGCACATCACCTCGGTCCAACTTCGACTGAACAAGGACTCGGTTGCGTGCCAAGCGATCGTCGATGACCGCCCGATACCGTTCTGCTAATTTGATTGCTTAATACGAACATCCACGAGCGACTACAAAGTCTAGACAATTGGCGGTTGTACGTTTGAAATGCCAACTGGATCATCATCAATGGCCCATTTACTGATGCAAATAGCAACTGGCCAGCTCGATTCGATTCATTATGGCTCGTGTGCAGCTTGCATTGCAAATTGATTCGATTACCGTCAATTGTCACTAACATCGAGCATTTGTTCATCTTCTCTGGTAACATCAATCGACAGAGGCACTCTAATCGACAATCCACCAAACAGATTATTAAACTTTTGTCGCATAACTTTGCATACATTAAAATTTTAATAAGCTTCACTGTGTCGATTTGCCATATATTTGCTCGGGCTTATTTGCATAAACACTAAAGTCGGACTCGACAAACGCAATTCGATAATATTGCTGTTTGCACTTTCGCCGTGGACTCGGTAATTTTATTAATTTCTATATTTGCTCTAATGTGTTACTTGGCTTGTCAGTTAGATTGCTACTTACAGGCTTGGTTATATTGCTTGGCTGGCACTGGTTGTGCCAAGATTGGGCAAACAAGCGAGCAGTGCCACCGAGCCTCCTCTTCAATAAAACTAAGCAAACAGCATGCCCAATGCACGAGTCAAGTTAAGTGACATATTTCAGTGCCGTCTGTCTGTCTGTCGATTGTCTCACTCGATAATTAATGCACTTGCATTGAGCACCACTTAATTATTAGTTCTGACTTAGTGGTACACTCGTAAATCGACACTAGAATCGAGTGAATCGAGTAAAAGTCGATATTGGTTTGAGTGGCGCCATCACAATGGCCACTGACAGTGCTCGATTGTCTGTCACTTGAACTCGGTCGTAAAGAATTTTGCAATGACTTCATTAAACAATTTAGTTTCACCGTTCGAGTGTGAAATAGTGTCGATTATGATTACATTTCATTGTCGTCCCATTTACTGCCTTGTTGATTTGCCATTCTGTTCGTTAATTTCGCTTGCATTGACAACGATCGCTCGAACCCTCCATCTACACTTGTTCACTCGATAATCGATTGCATTTGTTGGAGTCATAATTGTTTGCTCAGTCCGGACCTAAACAACTCAATCGAATTCCTAGTGGATCGAATCAAATGACTTGTTTCACTGACAAACAGGTTCACCTCAACCGTGCAAGTTTGATTGTTTCAGATCGGTCTTACTTGTGCATTTGCACATTTGGACGGATCGCATCCTAAGTGGAGTATGTAAAGCATCTGCGAACAGTGAACAGGTTTGCCATAGTCACCGCATCGTTGTTCGAACGAATCCACTCGTGATATATGTAGTTGATGATGTAGCTGTTGGGCATCGAGTCTTGACCATTAGCTCGGTGGTATAACATCTGTGTCAGCATATGCCCGCTCCTAATGGAGCTGGAGGAAAGGGAACCTTTGCTAAACGAGCGAAAAGTCTTCAGTTCCTATTTGCTCGTGGAAATCACTTTCGATGAGGATGCCCCACTAGGCTGGTTCGATAGCGCCAAGGATACATTCGAAATTATGCTTTGTCTTTGTGCTCACGGTGGTCAGGGCAGTAGCTCGCTGTTTTCACTCAGTCGACCTTTGCCTTACGAGTTTAGCACTCGATTCGATTTGCTCGTTAAGATTTGTCCGTGGTGGACAGTGGACATCAACTCAGTGTGTTGATTGTCTTAATTGGTGGCATTACGAGAGTGCCATCAATGCCCATCACTACAAATGACTGCATTGCAGTACAATTTATAGACGAGGAAATGGCACTGGACGGTGATGTATGATACGGTGTGCATGAAGCCATTTGATGCACTTGCTCTGTCCGGTCCATTGGCCAATTTATGGCCTAGGCCACCTAGCTAGTGCAATCGAGCCACCTTCCTTCGCTACTCGATCATTAACTTTACATTGTTGCATTGTTGGCTCGTTGGCACATCTCGACCTTTCATCGAGCTCTGTCCGTGTTGTTGTTGCGGTCGCGTCGTATCGAATCATGTGTCGCTAATTATCGAATTTGTGCCAATCGATAACTCGGCCTGGCCAGTCAAATGTTATCTCGATTGCGCTCTCTCGGTGGTGCCCTTGCTACCATTGTCCGTGCTCATGTCCTCGTGTCTTCTTATCACATTTCTCGCCGAACGACATTCTCGGTCTGTTTGACCGAGTCAGTGCCTCATCCAATTACCATGTCCAGTCATAGTGGAGTGTCATTCATAAATCATCACGTGCCCAGCCAGCTAGGGTCGGTGACTCGTTCGTCTGGCTTGGCAGACGAAATGAGACGTACCAAGTCTCAGCAGGAGTTCACTCTCTGCCTGGCAGTCCGTCTGAGACCGGTTAAGCCTTGTGGTCAGCACTGTGCCTGTCTGCAGCTCGATTAGTGCTGCAGTGAGGATTCATTTGCAGTGCAATGCTTTTGTTTCTTTCAATTAGCTCACTCACTCGATCTATCAATCGACGCACGGTGGCCAATCTATCTCTGTCGGTGTGCCCTGGCATCTGCTTGACGTGATGTCACCAGACCAATGTCTGCCCTATGTCCCATTTGCATTTTATCGCTTATTTCATCTCGTTACCTGGCCAATCAGATCTACAGTGTTGCCACTTGCCGGCCAATGTGTTGGTCATCTACTTACATTGACCGCATGAACTGCTCGATACAATCTCTGATCGACGACACGTTTCCTTGTCACTGTACACACAAACATAAGCCAACTTGACAAGTCTTGTGTATGGCATTTTTTATTATTTCAGGACGCCGTCAATTATGCTTCAACCCTAATTTGACATACACCATTTTTGACTTCAATTAGCTCGTTTTGTTTGCTGCTTATTTTTACAGGACATAATGTCAAGTGGACACAGACTATGTCTTGTTTGAACTCGAGATGTTTCATTTGCATTCAATGGGTTCAGTGGAGTGTTTCATTCGATCGACCTACTGGTCCCTCCAACAAGAGCAGTTCCAGTTTGTGACTGTGCACAGTTTCTATTTGTCTATTTGTCTGCCCTCTAATTGGCTCTTTTACAGCCTGAAATGGCTTTAATTTGTAAATAGATGTCAATTCGAGTCGATCGTTCGATGCAGTAGGTCTGTGTCGGTGTTGACTCAAACAATTACCCCAACTGGGACTTCAGTTCTGCCCTTCCCTGCATGCTGCTGTCGCTCTTTTGTGAAACCAACTTTAGTTCGGTTCTGTTTGACAACGACTTTGCCCGTCCGATTGCTGTTGTCAATGTTATTTTGTACCTTCAAGTTGGCCAGTTACAATTTTATACAATTTTCATTTTGAGAAGCAATTTTAGACTTGAATTATTGAATTCTGGGAGCTTGTAGCACATGATACTGTAAATATTTATTGAGCTTGAAAGTTTTTTTGAGGTTCTGTAAATGGAATTAGAAAATAATAGCAATTTTATATGTAAAATACCTTTTTATTGAGTAAACTCTAATGAATCAGTAGGCTGCTCGATTAGTGTGTTTCGTAACAAGCAAGTTTATTGCCTCGCAGCAAAACCAAGTCTTCAAGATTTCGTTTAACAGCGCCTTCTTTTGTTCGTTTGGCGAAGTTCATTTGTTGTGGGACAGGTTTATGTCCGCATTTTCAGTATTGACAATTGTTATTTCTCTTTGCTCTGGTTGTGCATCATCCACTTGGCCACTATTAATGGTGGCCGAGTGAGTTGTCTTGTTTACATGAATGTCCACACCGGTCACTGCTCACTAGTGTCTGTGCTCATTAGCATCACAATTAGAATCTAATTATCCGCCAGTGAAACGATGCTAATTTTGTGTCCTGTGCAAAACATTGCCGTTGTGCCCACTGCAAGATTATATCTCCTTCTTGGACCACTTGTTATACTTTCGCTTACGATACTAAATTAATTCTTATTACTTTTGTAGCCTAACACAAGTAGCTCAATTGGTTGTCTTATCGGTCTATCAGCAGACCAACAATAGACCAAAGTGATTACATCAACCATTTGGTGAATCGTTTTCCTGGCCAACTCTTTCTCTGTTCACTTATTGGGTCAATCACGAATTGGTCTCACACCATTTGCACTACCGGCCAGCGAGATTGATCAATCGGGACACAATGGCTATCGATCAGAGGAATATTATGTTGATGTGCGGCATTAGTGGAGCATACTTCCACAGTATCACTCTATCTCAGTTCTTTTCTGTTGAAATAACTTTCTCATCAGCACTGGTCTGTGCATATTGGTACGGTGATGCGGCACTCAAGTAGACCATAATGGCAAGGAACATGTGGTAATTGGCAAATGGCGAAACAAACTCTTCTCAACATTTGCCTAATTTTAAATTCATAAAAAGTGCCAAAATAAGCATTTGTGGACAGAAAGGAGAGATGTGACTGCGAGATAAAACCGTTCTGGCAATGCCAAATTGAAATCGTGCCTGTGGTAGGGCTGTTCGGCACTTGTTCGCCCGATTAGATTCGCACCGAGATTGCTTAAATTGTTTCCACTGCTGCCGGATTGTTATAATTTCCACTTGCCATTACCGCGCGTTTGTGTGGAATGCATTCTCCACTAGTGTTAGTGCGATGCCGTCTCGATTAGTGCCATTGTCTCGGTTCGCACATTAATGTTTATAAATTGCTCTCACTAGTGAGAGTGATACCACTGACGGTGTTAACTGCCTCAGCACCCAACGATGACAACACGATCACTTCACCTGGGATGAGGCAATGAGAAACAAATTAACCATTCGTGATCGACACTGGTGGGTGAGGCACAGTGTGGACAGTCAACTGGACATCGAATGATGATGACTTGTGTCGGCTGGCTCAAACACGTCGTCATCTATTAAAATTGTTGGTGACCTTGTTGACCTGTCAGCGAGTCGATTGGTCATTGGCTAGTGTGCAATCATAACCGACCATCGAGCAAAGCCGATTTCTCTCAGTAGAATTATCTTTCCCGGCTACCTGTTTTATGATTGCACGCTTTAATCGACTTTGCAATGATACTCTTTGGCTTGGCCGAATAACAGAAGCCATTCGCAAAGTGGATAAAAGAGAAAAAGAGTTTTACCATATTTTATGCGAGTTAGTCCCGCTCGATGCTTTCTCCATTTCACTAATGTTGTCAGATGTTGTCAGTTTTTGTCTTGGCTAGGTATTTGCATGATCGGCAGCCCATTTGGTGGCCATTCGCCGTTCCGCATTCGGCTTCATTCTGGTTTCATTTACATAATGTTGTGTGAAGTTCGGTGTTGGAAGATGGCATTTTCGCCATATCGTCGAGTGATTACGAGTGTTTACTTTATTCCAGTTAATTTCGTGCTAATCTCACTCTGTGGTGAAGTGTTCTGCAGGAATCGTCCGTCGACTAGCTCGACTAGCGGCCTGTCTACTTTATGATTTGTGTTTATTTATTTATAATATTGCTGCTGTCTATCAATGCCGATTGTAAATAGCCTTCGAACAAATTTGCTCTGCTCTATGGCTCAAGTACTTAGAGGCACACTAAGGCCGACCATAAAGAATGGCCGACAGTGCAGCACTGGAGAAGAGGCCAAGTGCACAGTAGACATGATAGACCAGTGAATAAGAAGGATGCGGACATTGCGGCCGAGTGCTAGGCTTAGTGGAGGCAAGGTTGTGTGGTGCCACTTTGCCTGCATCCTTGCACCTTGTTCACCGAGCAATGTTCTAATTTATGTATTCCACTCGGCGCCAATGTGCCCCAATCGACCTAATCCAAGATGGAGCCATTTGTTTGGTGCAATTGAATTACGACAAGACCAACGATCTCGCTGCAACTTGATCAAATAAATTATGCTTGCCAATTAGTTTGCTCTCATAAATTGCCGATTTTCCAATCGACATATCGATTGGAGATTTGCAGGAAGACTACTTCAGTGCTCTATCTTTTTGGGCACTGTTGAGGAGACACACCACAATTCCTATGCCTCTGTTGGTTGACGACTTGTTGATGGCTTCGTGTCACAGCTCGATTGATTTACTTGCTCATTCGTCCGGTTTCAAATGCGACCCTGTTGACTGGTTAGAGAATCAACTCTGCAGGTATGATTACTGCCGCAGTGACGATCCATTATTGTTGCATAAGACAAAGCAATGGGACTTGTTTGATTTGTGGCATTTGAGTGATCTATTATTACACACCTATTACCAGCACTATTACCTGCTACTAGTGCTATTGAGCTGCTCGTTATTGCTGGCCTAGTCGATAACAACTTGCAAACGATACGCTTGTTAGTGGGTCTTCACTCGGCACGATGTGAATGATCATCGCACTGTCATTATCGTCTGTGGCGAATCGTCAATCCGACAGTCCGAAATGGCAACCCTGCCAAGTGAGTGGCAATTTGCCATTCTGCCCATTTGGCAGCCTTTGCGCAAAGCTTATTCGAAGTTGATCAACTGGACGGTCGGTCGCATCTGTCCGTCCACCCACCACAGCACCGTCTTGGCCTGATCACGATTCTCGAGAAGGTGATTTCCTTGTGGCGTTCTGGCCACTCGGCACATTGGCCACAACTTGCACCATGTACCTGTTGTTGCTGCTGTTGACTAAGTGAGTTATTTTGAGCAACAGTATCGGCCCTTGTGGGGCAACTTGAGCATTACAACCTGCAACTTTGCTCATAGCCAATCTAGTAGTGGCATGTGAGTCATCATTAATTATAAACTAATTACAATGGCGCGACAATCGATTCCTGTCTCTTCGGTTGGCCAGTACCGATCATTAGTGGACTGGGCGTGAGTTAGTCCAAGTTGATCTGGCTTGTTTGCACTAATTTGGCTTGTTTGTTTATGTTTGCGTATCTTTGTGATCGTGTTAACAAGCCGATAAATCTGTGCTGCATTCCTCGCCGCTTTGTTGGTGGTCGTTTGCTAATTTGAATTCTTATCGATCACTCCTTGCTCTTGGCAAACCTGACACTGTGCTGACACTGTCCGGTCAGTCCATAATCGAGCCGAGCGCAACTGTCAGTCTGTGATCTATTTCGGTGTGCTTATCTTAATTCAATTTGAGACTAATCTCGTCAGTGATCTATTCAGTTGCCAAGTTGAAATTGCCACTGGATCAGCTTGTTAGTTTGAAGCTGCCAACTCCTTTGGAAATAATTCCATACATGTTGTGACACAAGTGAGCTCGATTTGATTGATTCCTGTGTTGATTTGATGTGTCTATTAGCACAGGCACCGATGATTACAGTAGGCAAAAGGTGATTGCGTGTGTGTTTGGTCAGTGGTCATATGTTAACGGTCGAATATCGAATGTGACAAGCGAGACTAAATCGATGCTTGGTGCTGTGGACAATAGCACACGGCCTCGATCGCACCTTTCATCACAATCGCCTGACCATCGCTGAGTGGTCCACTAGACGCCGTGCTTGGTGTTTGCTCATTCCAAGTCTTTGTGTCCATGGATAGTGGACTCCATACTCGGCGGCATCCCATTTGCCTTTACTTTTCACTCTGAGGGAGAGCAAATTAATTCTCACAGATTGCAAACACAAAGCGAGTGGCCGACCGATCGTGCCAAAAATTAATTATTTACAAGACTCACGACTGGCCACTGATAACTGCCGGAATCAGTTTGTCACCGCCAAGTGAATGCACAATCATTGCGGATGCTAATTGCCAATTGACTAGAGAGGAGACTGTGCTTTCCTTGCACGGAATCGAGGGTCGATCAGCTGAGCACGGCTGAACACATTCTTTGATAGTTCGATTGTGACCATTCAGCCACCGATCAACTGGCCCAATCGAGCATTGGTCTAATCTGAGTAGTCTTTTGGAGACAACCGAAGAGTCTCGATTGACGCTGATTGTGGCTGCCGAAGCAAAACGTCTGATTAGGCGACTTGCAATGTGCATTGGGAGCATTGTTTACCCACTCTGCTCTACTAATGAGAAATCGCGGCAGAGGAAAAATCCTCTGTGGAATTTGGCTAGTTCTGTGTCAATTTGCTTAGACTTAGTGATCCCAATTGGCGAACTTCTATGCTCAGTTACTTAACAGGTTCGTTAGCTGTTGTGTTGTGTTGCCATTTGAGGCATTCTAGCCAATGAAGCACGAGTGGGAGATGTTGCTTGTTACGACTGACACTGTCTTTGGCTAATTAATTCTATGTACTAATTATGTTTCTTCTCTTTCTAGGTACGTTCTTCTCTGCACTGATCTATTTTGCCACCGCGAGGAATTATGACAAATTAATTTGCACCACTGAAACGGTGACACTTGCTTGCTGGCTTG
Source organism: Rhizoglyphus robini (assembly GCA_023373905.1). NCBI lineage: Eukaryota > Metazoa > Arthropoda > Arachnida > Sarcoptiformes > Acaridae > Rhizoglyphus > Rhizoglyphus robini. Next base: position 1,908,398 of record JAKIJQ010000007.1, on the reverse strand, counting down.
TTTTGTCTTTTTGGCGCGCTAATTAACACAAGGAATTGTCTAACGCGAGTGTTTTGATTAATTTTCGAAACGAAGAGGCATTAATGTATTAGCCAATTAGCTCGACTTACGTGGGTTTGATTTGCATTGCTTCAGTACGTGTGCCGATTGCGTAATGCATAATGCCAACCGATTGGCGGTCTGATTATGTCGAACGCATCAGCCACAGCCCTTGCATAACGGTTAGTCTCGCGGTTGTGCACTAATAACTTATTAATGTGCTGCCCCGACCCAGCAAAACCGAACTAATTTGGCAGTTGATGGTGGTGAGTCCTGTTTGTTGATGTCACTACAGGCATTGTCAGTTGATCGTTGGGCAAGCAGTTAATTCCTTTGTTTGCAAATTAGGCTCGATGCGATCTCGCTCACTAAAAATAGGCACAACTTGCCAAAAGACAAAGCCTAATGAGCCAATTATGTGTGCATTGGTCCTGTGCCTCTAATCGACTATCGATCATGCAGCCATCAGTCCTAATAATCGCATCCTCCGTCCAGACTCGGCCCGGTTCCATTCTTGCAGGCTGCAGTTGCATTGGTCTTTACTTTCGCCGAGTCCACTTTGTATCTCTGGTGTGAGCTCATGAGCGATCGTTTGCACAGGCAAATGGACACACTTGGAGCGTCAACTTGAAACGCCTCCCTCGTTCTTGTCGGCAGCTGACAAATTGTTTCCCTTTCCAATCGTGATTCTGCCTCTAATTGCTCTTGTCCTCGACCACTTTCTCGCCAATAGGGCAAAGTGCGATGGCAACGAAACCAAATTGAATTACCTAAGAAAGTATGCACTCAAATTCCCACACCAATCATCAGCTCGTTAGGCATGAGTCCGAATGCCTCTGACGTGGTTGGTCTCGTTTGGCTTTAATTGCGTTCGTGCCTCGAATGCAGCCCAGTCGATTCGACTATTTGTTTTGCTTTGTACTCGCGCCACTCCAACTCTCGAACCCTCGAACCCTCCCCTTGTAATTAATTCTCGCTAGTCTTGTTGCCATTCGGCTTAAGACAATTGCTCTCTTCATAGATCTGTGGTCGGCAGTTTGTCCAATTACTCGCGTTTGTTCGCTTGTTGGCAAATTATTTGGCCTTTATTAGTGGCCAGTTGGCTTATTGCTTAGAGAACTGCTCGATTGGAAGTGATGTTCATTGGCGCGCTAATGGTGGACCAAATGCAAATAGACCAATGAGTGGACCTCCTTCACAGGCCCTCAAGACACTAATGCACAAGTGACAATTGCCCTTTGTCGAGCCTTTCTGTTTGTTTGAGAGACTTGAGTTCGATTAGCGAAAGTGAAGCACTACGAGTCACTTCGGGACAAGTCAAAGCAATCGATTCCGTTCCGATCAGCTCGATGCCTCACAAAGAGTTCTTTGAGCAGTACACAATGTGCTCAGTTTACACAGTTCTCTGCAATGCTCATTACGAGCCACAATTGCCTTTTCTGTGATGCTCGCTTGATTGACTCGATCTATGCAAACAACATTTTTGTTTTGCTTAAAAGCGATCCCGATGACACCACTCACTGACATACACCAATAAAATTTGTGTTTGTAGAGCATTTGCACTGGCTATTGTGGACATATGTTGCGCCATTGTTTGACTAGTTCTACTAGACGCTTCATTCGGCCCATTTAGCCTTCTTGCAGGCTCGGCGAATATGAATAATAGATGGCATCGGTGTGAGGCCGATTCAGGCCAAATTGAGACCAATCAACTGCGAAATGCTGCTCGCTCATTGACGATTAGCCTAAGTTCGGTTTTACTTTTAGTTACATCTCACAGAGAAAGCAAACACACTGTACCGATTGATAAATGGACAGTGTCACTGAATGCGGTTCGATTGCACTCGATGAAAGCAACATCGGTCTGGGTCGAGTCAGAGGCAACTGCACAGACTGCCCCACCAGCGTGGCGATTATGTCAACGTTTGATTAATTCTGGCCAAGTTGGTCTTAGTCAAAGGCCCACTTCGGTAATGGCTCCACTCGGCTTGAAAGGCACTTTTTACCAAACACACAAAGGCCCACTCCCCTCGCCGGGATGTTTAATTCAATCGGGAATTAGTGGTAATGCTGCCACATTGACCATGTGTGATGCACCGATCCTTTGTCGGCGGCTACTCTACCACCAATCGAATGCAATCAACTTCTCTCCATCGAGAGTTTCTATCTCGATTTGGTCTCCCAACGAGGCGGACACGCGGAATTATCGGCTCCAGAACGAAGTGCCTCAGTGCCAGTTTAGGTGACGATAATCGGCTCTAATCAAGTGAATGTGTGTGCCAGAATGGATGAATCACGCGTTTGTCTTGTGGCACACTTGTCACTGACCACCTCCATCAGCCCCTCGGTCTCGTTAGCGTACTTTGGTCCATTGACGAAGTAATCAGCAGAACAAGCCCAACGGATGTATGACGATAGGAACGAACGATATATTCGACATAAATTCAGCAATGCAGCCAGTGAGGTGTGTGCCATGATTGAGCGGTCTGTCCGATGGCCATTAGGCTTGATTGGGCTTGCTTTGATTGACTTTGCTTCTTGGGGCATTTGAGCCATCTAGACAGCAGATATCCGTTTCCGTGGGCATTCAATTAGTCAGTAGTGGCAGACCGGTCCAACTGCCACTTACCACCGTTTTGCAGTCATTCGAGCACTTTCATTAGCTCCATATTACGTGTTCCAATTGGGTTGCATTCGTCCGAACGGCGATTAATCATTTCTCGTTAGCCATCAGTGAGTGGATCCACTGCTCCGGTGCTCTGGTTTGTCCAACCTTATACACAGCCATCCTTAATCGGCAATTAGCTGTAATTAAATTGGCCAAATGGAAACACTCAATTTTGCCTGCTAATGATGGCAACTTTGTGTATGGATCAATTCGCCATCCATTTGGTGGACAACAAGACCGAATGGACACGACAGGCGCACGTTGAGTTGACATTAACCCTTGCCGGTTTGACCAACCTAACAGACCGTGTAGTAAAAGCAAACGTCATTTGTGACTGCACTGACCAATTAGATGACCGATTGCATTCGTATTCAGCAAGAGTCTTGTGTAGAGCACGAGTGATCGCACTGTGCACAGATCGCAACAACCCTCTCTGGATGGAACATATTCCTGTGATTAGTGAAAAGTAGACAGACCAAATTGGCTTTAGCAAGCTTGTGGTGAACAGCTTGCGCACTGTGCTTTAATGAGACAGCCACATGCAGCATCCATTAGGGATTGGTTACAAGCTATTCGCATTTGGCCCGTCTGGCCCCCACTGACTTGTGCCATTACCGACATAGACTGTTTAGTTTGTTTTTTTGTATATCGATTCGATGGGAATGTATTTACTCTTGGTAAAGTTGACAGTTTCGTCGACTAACATCAGCACGTGTTGTATTTGTCCACATTTGGCCAATTGGTCCACTGAGGCCATAATTGAACCATAAATCATCGCCTTATTGCCCACTGATGATAGGATTCCTAAGATCTCAGCCCAAGAAGGCTTTGATTGCCACATTTTGCTGGTGGCTATAAGTTGATTAATGAAAATTGACAGAAACTGTGTCTCGGCAAGTGATCATTTGTTAGGAGGAAGGCCATCTATTAGCTGTGTTGGTCGTTTGGCACATTATTTCATTGCTGTATTCAATAAATTGTGACAGCTCCACACCAGTGCCCCATGGCAGCTTGTTTGCCGTTTGTTGGCCATTTCTCATATAGCTCGTGCGACTCCATTTCCACTAATCTAATTAACTCCTTTGACAAATTTGCTTGACTCACTTTGTTTGATTCTCATGTCTGCTAGGTCGGTCCGCATCGCGGTCTGACACTGTGAACCACTGTGAGTGGCTCGATCGGTTTGCATTCGTATTTGCATAACAATTGGCCTCTTTTTGGCAGTCCGATCGGACGGAAAGAGCGAAATCAAAGGCCAATCCAACTGTATCCGATTAATTTAAATGAGTCTATTTTGTTCATTTCCATTCTCGCCACTCGCTCTCGTTAGGTCGCCATCTGAGCTTTGTCGTGCCATTTCCTAGTAGACATTCATTACTTCACAGTTGCCTAAACAAGACATTAGCGAGCGAACCTATTTTGGTGGCTCGACACAACAAGACTCACTTTTATATTCTATGCCAACGTTGGCACAACACAATCGTAATTGCGTTGGCGTTCCACTCAGTAATGGGCAGTGAGGCAGGCGAACTATTAATTTATGAATGTAAATAATATCGACTTTCGTTTGTTATCTGCCAATGGATTACCACTAGTTCGGCTGGACCATCGCCAAACACTCGGCAGTCAATGGTCGCGCAATTACATCCTCGTTTGCATGTCCGTTAGAGTCAATTTGCATTCGGCCCATGACTCAATGGTCTGTGCGATCGTCCGTGTTTGGATGAACTCATCGCTCGAGTGTCGTTACCTGGCGCATCAGGACAGTAGTAACGAGCCTTCCACCACCGCGTCCTTCCTTCCACTGAGCCATCTTGTTGCCACCTTGCCTGCTCTTGTCTGCTCATTGTCCGACAATCGAGTTGGGCTTGTGAGTCCAAGTGATGAATGGATGATATATGGGCCTGATGTGAGCCACACAACCGCCATTTCGACGCTCCACAATGAAGACCATGTGCAGCGATTAGATAATTACCATCGTTTGCCATTGCCTTTTTCAGTAATAGTAAACTTTCTATTAACTGGCCTATTCAATCACAAGATTGATAACAAGCAGTGATCTACCGTGCCAGGATTTACCTTTTGAAACAGACAACCTCTGCTGTATATCTAGTCTGGTCTTGTGGGTCATTGGCACGTGTGATCTTTGTCTCTCTGGCAGACAGGTCCGAGGGCACCTCGTGATAAATGGAAAGTCGGCTTGTCTCTATTGACAGCAAGTAGGCGATATCAACCAGCAGAAGGACGTGCTGACCAAGCCAAACGAAGTGACTTATGAGAAGGCAGTCTAGTTCGGTGCCAATTAGCATATTGGATGCCACTTGGAATAGTCGCTATCTCTCCGTCTGTGTTCGGTGCTCCCTAATCTGAATCGAATCTAAACGAGCCACACTGATCTAAGCTAATTTGAGTTCTGCTGTGCTTGGCTGTCAATTTGAGTTTTCCTCATTGGGCACCACACGAACAGACAGAACGACACATTTGGCCTCGAGTTGAACTTTAAAACAGCAAATCTGGTTTGAGGTTCCCAATGTGGCAGATTGATTGCAGTCACTTATCAGTGGACAAATATGTGACCATATCGAGTCTGTGTTAGTGTATGGGCAGCTCGTTAATCACTGTCCTCGATTAGACAACACTCGGCCATAGCTCTAGCTTCTTTCCATTCCAATACTGTGAGACTTGTGTCGCACGTCAGTGGAATGGGACACAAACCAGAATGAACCAGTGGAATCAGGCAAAGCGGCACACTTTGCTCAGCAACCAGATCGAATGTCTCAATTTGCATGTCAATTCGAAATCGATAATAACGTGCACTACAGCTAATTTGATTGCAATCAACCTTGCCTCTTGTATTGCCAGTTGATCCAGAGCACCAATCTTGTCCCACTCCACCATACACAGTGCACGAACAAATGAGTTGCTTCGATCGGACTTATTCGAAGATGCAAATGCGACATCACTCTACTCGATCGCAATTTCGAACTGTTTTGACTTTCAAATGGCACACTATCGACATCTGTTCAGTGGCTCGACTAAACTTGGCTGTCACTTCTTGGCCTGATGCCACTGATGTGCTGCTTCATTCAATCGGTATTATCGTTTATACCTTCAACTCTATCTATCTGGAGTACTCTGTCTGGTTGACAAGCTTAGTGTTTAGTGTGACCACCTCACCACACCTTGTTTGCTGTCGCTTGACAGTTGGGCAGTCGATCCGTTCGAGCCAAAAGAAGCACAACCCTAGGCGAGTGTTTCTTCCGTGACAATCATCACCAGTCATCATAAGCAAAGGGACACCGGATTTGATGTAGATGCCTGCTGGCTAATTGCAACTAATTGGCTCCTTTCACGTTCGAATGTGCTCGAATTAAGCACTAAGCCATCGTTATCTGTTGCACTTCTATTTACATCTCTAATGTGGCTAATTGCACAACGATGGTGCCATTGTCATTGTATTGTTTACTTTGTACTTTGTACTGCCCTGTTCAACTTGCAACAAAGCAAGTACTCCTCAGCTAATTGCCTTCTCTCTGGCTTGTCCACTACACTTCTCGTGACTCATCTGCATTGCAACCAATTTGAAGTCCAATGGCAATTGCTTTGGTGGAACTTGATTTAACCAAATTATCTTGTTAAGCACAAGACATGCTTTGAGCATCGCTAACGTTGACTTGTGTGGTTCTGTCGGTAATTCGTGGCGGCCATTCATTTCTACAGGAGTTGGACGAGTCTATTTGCTCGCAAAAGGAACTGAGAATTTGGGTTCGATTGGCGGGGGACTGGCAACGACAGATTAGATTAGAAGAAGCAAGTGAGGAATAGCAATTGGCGATTGCACAGACGGCAATCCGAATAGATTCTTCCCATTGTGGCCTTTGTGATTGTTAATTCCTAATTTATTCGGTCCTGCAACCTTTGTGAGTTGTGCCTACGTTTGCCTTGATTGCGTCTCTATTTGATGGATTGCGTCTCAATGCTGTGACCATTGAGCCATTGGCGCCACGCCATGCCACCGGTGCCAGGACGGCCACTGCCTAAGTGGCTCTCCGAGTCACCTAGTCAGCCGAATTAGTGCGCATTTATTTATATTTATGTTATTTATATTTACTCGGCCTCGTAATTTATCATCGTGACGATCGTTAGACAAGTGCACTTTGCCTTGTGCGCTTTGCATTTATTCCGTTGGTTTTCTCCAATCTTTGCTCTTCCGCCCGAGTCAGTCAATTTAATATAGACTAATGATACGGAGTTGATCATTAGTTTCAATTTAAAATTATTTAATTTGCCTGATCAGTCCGTAGTGTTGCGTTTAAACCTGCAATTTGGCCTCGAATTGGCCCCAGTGCACTGCTCGGTAATGTGATTTATTTGCACTTTGCCTCTCGTCGGTAATGTCGATTTGGAGACGGAAAATTCTATGCAACTCACCTGATCGCATTACGAGGAAACTTTCTCATTTGGCCACAATCTCGCTAATAACCGGCATTGGGCTGCTCTTATCATGATCATATATTGCTCTACGCTAACAGTTCTCGGTGCTGGTGTGCTCAATGTTCACTCACTTAACCTAATGTGTTGGCTTCATTGCCTTCCATTCGGCTTCCCTCGATTGGATCGAATGTTCGAGTTTAATTATGAATTTGTCTGTTCACTTTGAAAGTTTCCTTCTCTGTAATTATCAATGAAATATTCAAGTCTCGACGGTGGACCACGTTTGTTACGTGTTCGACTTGTCTCTGCCTCAATTTGCACCGATTCTGTTCACACTTGGAGAAAGAGCCAAATTGGTGCGATGTTTCTTGCCTGCTAATGTGTCAGGCGTACTAATGACGACCACACTCGACACTGGCGGCAACATTAATCGGTGCAAGACAAATCTATCTCTGTTTATTAATAGACTTTAAAATGTAAATGTCTTGCTTATTACTTTTCATATATTTTAATTCATGCACGTCTTGGCTTCACTCACCGAGCAGATATATCACTTGTCGGGCTTGCACAAATTCCTTGCCTTGCTTGGCTCCGGATAACTAGATGACACTTGCACACTGTTTCACTAATTCATTCTGCTAATTCTGACTGACACAGTGCGAGGGTCATAAATAATACTGAGCAGTGCCACTCGACCTCACATTCCGACACTACTCTCTGCTCACTTGACATTTGCCTTACCAAAAATGATGCAATTAATGCGAACTCTAACATGAAATCAAAGGCATAAAATGAAGTGGACTCGACAGTTTGTGGAGTGTTGTGAGCCTGGTACGATCGAGTTGGGACGAGTGGAGTGGCGCACTGCAATCGATACACCGATTGTGTGTGTGTGGCACTCCGACCGAGCCGATTTATTATTCGGCTTGGCGGACTGTTTTGATTTATGCATTCATTGCTCTGGCATCGAGTGCATTATCGCTTTGTTTATGCTGTGACTGGCAATTGCAACATTTTGTGCCTAATCAACTTTAAAATAGGTTAACTTGTCTCGACCAACATATTGCTCGGATGCCGTTAAGGGCTCAGTTTGGGCGCACTCTTCGTACACTACGTGCACTTTAAATTATTGCTTCCGACCAATGGGTTGGCAAAGTTGGTCCAATTCGGAACGTCTTACTTGTCCTATCTGATCAATGAAGTGCACTAGGAAACAATCGTCTTATCGAGTTGCGAATTCCTCACAACAGCCAATTGCAATCACTTAGATGGCCAATATTCCGCTCATATGCAGCGAGATTAGGAGCAACTCGATTAGTTGGAGGCAAACATGTTGGCTGGCGAGAGCAAACAATGTGATCGAGTTGTCCTGCACACCAGTGCAATTGTCTTGCCAATCGACATGTTTGCCGAGTCTGTCCGATGTCTCTGGCCGTGTAATCCCAACTAATTCTCGCTGATTCTTTCACGAGCCAATTGGACCAATTCGATTTCATCGCTTGTTTGTAGTTGCGATTATGTTCCCACCTACAGACTTGACTCGCTTTGTCCCAACCACGGAACATTCGGTTATTCCAAGCAGGGCTCACCTGTAGTTGGCCCTCAAATTCCCGAGAAGTGTTTGCCTTGATTGCGGCAGGCTCGAACTGTGCCGCCCTTTCCGAGTGCCTAACTTGGTGGAAAGCGACCGATTGAGATCGCAAACCGAATCGACACTTTGCCTTAGTGCCACTTTTATCGATCAACTTGGCTATGAATGTGCAATGAGTTATGCGGCAGTTCGGGCAATGAGCGTTTCGCTTTAATTAAAACTTTTCTTTGGTGAAATTGAATTTTGAATGTATTTATTGTGCCATAATTACCGAGCTGCATTAACGGTGCTGTCATGGATGAAGGCAAATAGGCATTCACTCATTAAGAGCAAAGTTGACTGCCACCCGAACCGAGTCTATCTGATCCACTGTCAACACGGTTCACTTCACTAATGATGACCCGATGATCGCATTCCGATGGGCATAATTTATCTTTCCATTAATTTAAACTGCTCCTGCCAATGGGCGAAGATCCACTGGGCCGCCAACTGGTAAACAAACAGACCCAAGCATTTGTGTCCACTAACATGAGGCCTCATTTGGGATGCTGTGTTCGGTTGGTTTATGTGCTTAGTCGATGGCCATTTCCATAAGCATCCATAAGTGCACATCCTCGATGGTGTTAATTAATGATTGCTCACTGTCGAGAGCAATTAAGCACTTTCTCTTTCGATAAGTAACCTAATCGAGTCAAATTAATCTTGCCAATTCGACACTCGACCATTGTTGTGCAATGATGTTGCCATTCAACTCGGTAGCAGTTTGAATTATAATTTGCCACACGCCAGAGTTCATTTATTATTGCTTTGTTGTTGCTCTGTTGCCTTCAATTGGTGCCATCTGACATCGGTGATAATTTATTTGTGGTCTGTGCCCTATCGCCACTTTCAAATAAAACTTTTATTAAATTAGCCACTTTCCATTTGCATGTTTGCCTCGTTACCATTTCGAACGCCTAACCTGCCACTCGACTGGCACAGATTGAGAGCCACTGCCTGTGTCCCAAGTGTGGCTGCTTTAGGTCGATTTGATTTGATTTGCCGTTATAAATATTTGATTCGATTTCAATTTCGATCGTACAAATATTAAATTTTGAATCAAGTTTTCCATTTGCAATTTGGCTCAGTGTTTGTGTTTGCACTGTCAGTGATGGAACGTGTGCCAATTCAAAGTGCAAGGCACGATTAATTGGACTCTATGGCCAGTTGGACAAATGGACAAATGACCATCTTTGGTGAGACGGACCATTACTCAACGCAGTGCCCGTGCCAGTGTCATCCATCCATGTAAACTTGCGCTTGTCTTTGTCCCATTGAGATTGCCTGCCACATTGCGCAATCGAGCCGCATTTGTCACGAACGGAATATTTAAATTCGACTCAATTCCGCACTGAGCTCGTTTGTCATTTGTTGGTCTCAATTGAATCTGTGCTTTGTTTCACAATGCCTGCTCTTGTGCGTTCCAATTGGATTTAAATAACTTTGCACTATTTAATGCTGCACTGCACCCCACTCGGAATTATAAATGTCTTTATAATTGCCTGTTAGTCAGTAAATTGAGAAATCATCATTATTGGGCCAATCTATTTGTTTATTTGATATTGCTCATTAAATTACGCTTCACATCGACGCCATAGTGAAAAATGACACAATCAATGAAAGTGGCAAGTTTAAATTCGACAATTGGAGAAAGCCATTTGGTGGTGCAGTGAGGCTGCCACTTGCTTGATGACTCCTTCCAAATGAACCAAATGGCACTGGCCGATTGTTCATTACCCAACGGAATGACATTGCAGGCAGCTGCAGGCTGTGACTCCAATCACCAACATTGTTCAATCGATGCCTCACCCGGTCATTACTGCATCTCGATTTGGTCCCAATGGCGGTGATTGGTGGCACTGGTCCTCGAAAGTGCCAATATGGTCATAGTTGACACAACAAACCACTAATAGTGCACACATTGGCTGCAGTGACCATTTAGCGAGAAATGAGACTCCATTACTTCTGTTCTATCATTTCCGAGGCACAACAAATCTTTCGCTCTCCAAATTGACGCTATTTGATGTGTGCCATTCGGTGGACACTTGGACGTGGTTCGGTTGTTGATTGTTGATGCTTGATTTCTTTCTGCCTCTCGGGTAATGAGTCAATCTGGCCGATGATTCTCTTGCTAGACATGTGACTCGACTCGACTTCAGTGTTCCAAGTTGTAATGCCTTTTCAAATGGGCCATTTGCATTGCGAGGTTAGTTTTTTGATATGATTTGAAAAAAGCGATAACGTCTTTTAAGCGCAGTCGCAATATTGTTAATTTAACATTAATTTGAAGTTATATATTTGAATCTGTGATTGCTGTCGACATTTGTGGATTGACCATGGTATTTGTCATGACTATGAAATGAGTTTGTACTCCGCTTAAGACCTTGAACCAAGAAGTTTGATCGATTCTCCTCTGGACAAAGCAACTCTTGTTGGTCAAGCACCAAGCAGCACATTGCCTACCTTGCCAGTCTGACACTCGAGCACACTCTATCGACTGTTTAATATTTGATGTTACCGCACGACCTTTGATTTATTGCTGTGGGTGCTCACCAAACACTACTATGCATTGTGTGACCAGTTAATCAAATATTAAGTGACTATATCTTCTAATAATTTTTAATAATTTCAACTTTTGATTGCATTTTTAATAAGTGGCAAGCCGCCATACAAGCAGCAAACATGCCAGCAAGCATACAGCGGCAAGAATATATAAAAATGAAATATTAATGGCTTGATGCATTATTGATGGCACTGGATGTGTTTGTAATCTAATTTGCGTTCACTAATCGCATTCTTTCTATTCTCTTCGTTCACCTTTTAGTTGTTTTGTTGGATACAACCCAAGAAAGCTCACTCGACTGGACGCGTCTGCCATACGGCCCACAGTCACGAACACCAGGGGTAAGTTGTACTTGATTTTCTCGATTTGTGTTAATTAATTTAATTTATATTTTAATTTATATTTTAATGACCATTTGCCGTCGCTCCTGAATTAATATTCGCTCTGTGAGCTCAATATGGCTCTATCAAAGTTCTGTTTGACTCTAATCTTGAACTTGAGCTTTTTTTGCTTCTGCCAAGTTAGCCTTTATGAATGAATGAACTTTTTTATGTGGCTGGAACAACTGGAGAGTCCACATTTTGCTTGTCCAGTTAGGCGTTAATTCGGAAAACGAACTCGGAATTGGTCTCCATTACGGCCACATTCACTCTGCTTTTCGTCACATCCTCGGTCTGGCAGAGTCGACTTTACTCAGCCGACTCGATCCGAGATCGAATGTTTGTCTTGCCCATTCGAGGCAGCTATGCAAACAAAATTCCTTAAGTCTCATTTCCTGTGGCAAGAAATTGGCTTAGATTCTAATGTTGCCTGTTCCAATTGGATTTACATAAAGCCACCATCATTTGCTTGACATGGAAGTCCAAATGAAACGGCTGAGCACAATTAAGCCGGACAAGTGGATTCAATTTGTGCTTGCCTTTCAGTGCTTCGGCATAGCTCTGTTCAGTTTCACCGAGAGATCGCTTCTGTCTGTATTGCACTTTTGTTTGATTTCGGTTTTGTTTGGTTCCTTAGCTTTGCGCGCATTTTCTTAGGCAAGTCAGTCAACACTATTATGTAACAGATGTACTGGGCGCTCCATTCTGAGCGTCTAATCGGCAATAAACTGTGCGATTGAATCGTTTACAATAGAGTCCAATCACAGTTATAGTTAGTGCCATCGTTGCTTCGTGTCGTTTATCATTTAGGAGTCATTGCACTGGAATGTGATGACAGGTGTCCACCGAATGTACTGCCAATAGAGTTCGTTTGCATTGCTTTGATTGGGACTTTAATTGTGACAAATGGCACAGTCAACAACAGGCACTGTGCTGCTCAATCGGACCTATGCCCACAATTACTACTGTCCTGTCTCGCCTTGTGTTCTTTGGTGCGTAACCTTCTGTGTGCAGTAATTGCGCTTTTTACTACGTTGAATTGTCGCTTTGTTTTCTCGATCGAAGACATCGCCAATTAAAGAATGTGTCGCATTGATCTATTTGCACCACATTCAAATAACTAACGTAAATTCCATTGTTTGTTTGCCTCGATCGAGTCTATTTTGCAGGGACTGTCTTCAGTCAAAGTGACACTGACGAGATCGAGGCAGTGATTGCCAACTGAATGTCCTTTTGCTTGGTGGGTGACTGAGCCGACTGTTAATTACAAGCTCCACTGAGTCTCGATTGGCATTCTGCAGCAGTAGTGTAACACTAGTGTACACAGGCAAGACAATTTACATCGTTTTACACCGGTCTCGGTGGCGAGTAATCTAATTTGTGGTGCTGCTTGGTCCCATTTGGGTTAAGCAAAGCATGCAGCTATCTAGCGAGGCATTGTTTGGCTTGTCTTTGTTCCATTCAATTAGTGCTTTCGATGTTTTTCACTGTCTTTTTTGGTTCCACCCCTAACCTTTGTTTTCCATTTCAGTGGGTCGAAGAGAGCTTTACCAACTTCGAGCAAGGCATCAACTGGCGTTCGTACGTGGTGTGCGATGTCGCATACAACAACGTCAACAACTGGCTGTGGACGCCTTTTATCGAAAGGCACAACGCCAATCGCATCTACATCGAGATCAAGTTCAGCATGCGAGACTGTAACCTTTTTCCCGGTAAGTTTTGTCTGTCCTTTTTCTTTGCCTGGGTTATGTCACCAGGCGCCGGTTAAATTATTTCTCAAGAATTGCAAGTGTAGGCTTAATCAAACAGACTATTTGGTCTGCTAATCTATGAGCAAGCTTAGTGTCGCGGTAGACTCTACCGTGTAGAGGAGCCAATTAGAAGTGGTCACTGCTGATAGATGTCCGCTGGAGGACTGTTTACATGCGCTAAGACATCAATCAATGTTCGGACAGTGTGATAGTGGTCAACAGAGCCAATGTAATCAAACAATTTGCAGTGAGCAATTGTCTCCCGTGCGATCGCCAGATCAAGACAGATCAATCTTGCTGACTAGCCTCTCCATCGCACTATCTCCAGTCAATTAATCACTGTCATCGGCCACTGAAGGCTATTATTATCTGCATTGCTATTCCACTGAACACTCATCATTATCATTAAGTTTAATCATTGCACTTGTACTTTATTCTCCACTTGATCGTCTTGCCAAATAAACAGAAAAGAATCTCATTTCCAGTCTCCCGATCGATGTAAATTTGTTTACTTAGCACTCAGCCTGTTGTGCTCTTGTCAAGTGATACCTTTCACGTTCTTTTACAACGAGAAGTGTCACAAGTGATGCTTTGTTTATTTGTCTCAAAAGGTTATGCGCCGAACTGGTCCATCTTGCTCGATTGCACAGCACTCAGTCAGTCTATCTCAGAATGAAAGCAGCACTTGAGTGCGCACATTTGGTTCCGAGTACGATTGATACGTGCCTTCTTGCTTCTAACCGGGCTTGTGAAGCTTGCTGTTTTGGGTCGATTGCAAAGCGGCACGAATCATTGTGTCTCCCTTTAATTAGCCTAATTTGCATCTAGTTTTAATTAGTATCGCTTACACCATGTTCGCCTACATCGCCTATCGAAAGGATTAGAGAGTGTGCTTGTCTGTTCGTAATTGGATTCGCCACTCGAGTGCATTCCTTTTGGCCATAGCCAGACAAAGACTCCTCTGTGCCATTCTGGGCCACATTGGCTTGCCTTCTCCTAAATTTGCAAATTGCCTCCCTTCCAGTCGAATCATTGCTAAAGAATGGCCAAATGTGGACTTTACATTCAATATTCATCTATTCACTCTAATTAGGCTTCTCTTTTTTTGGTGGCATTATGCAACTAACCACTGGAATTGTTACACTGGCCACTGAATATTCTAATGAACATTTAGCTACAAGCAACGAGTGCACTTGCATAGGCGTGATTGCGTTTGCCGACGAAATGGACATTCTCCATTGGACACGCATGATATTCGCGTGGATCGATTCTTAACGAACTAAAATTTCCATCGAATCTCCTTGAGCAAACTTTGATTATGATTAACTCTGCATTCGTGCTCTATCATTTTTAGTACGTTAATGTTAACAATTGTTTGAATCTGTTTGAAATTCTTGTGGAGATCTCTGTACGAGTCAGTGCACAGTGTGCACATTCACTGCATTGCATTTCACTTTGATTGACCTCAACATGTGCGTAATACTGGCTGACAACTCACTGCGGCACTAATTGCCATTTCTAATTAAGCTTCGTCGATCTACATTATCCATTAACCATTGGCATCACACCAACTCATTTTACTTTGCTTTTCCCTAGGCATGGCGTTGTCGTGTAAAGAAACTTTTTCCCTGTTGTACTACGAACACGACGGCCTCCACAAGGAGCCACCTCCATGGGAGCCAGAATCGTACAAGCTTATTGACCGAATTGCAGCCGACGAAGGACGTTTCACTTCGAACAGCGAGGTTTGTACTACCAACAGAACGGACCATCAGGACCAGCACATTGGGAGTTAATTTACATTTGATTGACACCAACATGGAATGCTCGTCGAGTCCGTGCTCGTGTCGAGTCTGCTTCTGGTCAGACTGTCTGCAATAACATTGCTGGCACAGACGTTTCTGTCAAGTGGACACGCACAAGACACAAGACGACCACTCTTGGACTGTTGGTGTTTGCTTATTTTAGATTCGACACTAGTGCCTTTATGCTTAGCAGTCATCATGCTTGGTGTGTTTATCCTGTGTCCGTCCTGTAAAGGATTCATTGTCAGTCAGTCAGGCGAACAGATTTGCATTCGATTGGCCACCAAGCGACGGTAATTAGTGAAGTGAAGGGATGTCCTTGTTGACAGACCGACAGATGACATCAACCAGATGGGTCCTGACTGGTGGTGGTCTTCTTTGATTAATGCTTCCACTTGGCACCTAATGCTTGCCAAGTTGATTTGATTTTGTTGCGCAATACGCCATTCTCAATGTGCTACCAGTGTGTGAGGTCTGAGAATGCATTCCAACATAAACAGTGAGAACTTAGCAAAGTGGTTAAATTGGTGAGAACGAATGAGCAGTGTTTAGGCAAACATGCATTGTCTTGTGTTTGTTATGACAAATCATCACTTAATTCATCATTTCTATGTTTAATCATCTCAAAGCGTAGAAAACACAACCCAAGTCAATCTTTACCGGTCATTAATTAATGTCTTTTTTAGGTGATAATCAATACCGAGGTTCGCAGTGTTCCAGTCACCAAGAAAGGTGTCTACTTTGCATTCCGAGACCAAGGCGCTTGTCTTTCGGTGATTGCAATCAAGATCTTCTACATCACCTGTCCAAATGTGACCAGCAACTTTGCATTCTACCCTGAGACACCGACCGGCAAGGAGCTGACCACAATTGTGGAGACCGATGGCATGTGTGTGGCCAACGCACAGCAAGTGGATATTCCCAGGCTTCTGTGTAAAGGCGATGGTAACTGGACATTGCCCTCCGGTGGATGCAAATGCATGGCTGGCTATGAACCAGTGGCACAGACCTGCCAAGGTAAGACTCATCCTAATTAAGACATCCTGATTGCGATTTACATTTTAATTATCTCGATTCTATCTGATCGGATTCGATTAATCTCCAGTGGGCCTCGATGACTAGTGAACATGATCAATCATGTTGTCTTCGATGGCCATCATCGCTAGAATTTAGTTTGCTTCTAATTCTGACTATGCACTTCAGTGGAGGGCATGAGAGCAGGTCTACAATTGCAATGGTAATGTCAGTCAATCGGCACATTGACGGACACATGTGCATCGCTAATGAGCAATGGAAACAATTACAAGACAGAAGTAGATTCAATTGTCTCACTCAGCCTTAGCAAACTTAACAAACTCACGACCTCTCTAATGAATCAGTAGCAACGTTGATGTATTCGATTCTCTCAAGCCTAATCTGTCTGGTCATTCCATTTCAGTTTGTTCTCCTGGTACATTCAAGCCAGTTGTCGGTGATGAACTCTGCCGACCTTGTCCGTCTCACAGTAAGTCCTCCTATCGTGGTGCTACTGAATGTAGGTGTGACGCCGGTTACTATCGGGCCCCCAAAGATCCCAAAGGAATGCCATGCACACGTAAGATTCTATTCGTAAACGTTTTTAGCTCTAAAATTTCGTTATGCAGAACCACCGTCAGCCCCACAAAACCTGACCGCCAGTTATCTCCCTGATTCAACTACCGTGATTCTGATGTGGTCACCCCCTAAATACCTCGGTGGTCGTAACGACACAGTTTACAAGATAGCTTGTGAATTATGTCCAGTAAGCACCAGCTACGCTCCCGCACAAGAGAACTTTACTGAAACAAAAGTTGTTATTTCTGGTCTTGGCCCGATCACCGCTTACAATTTTCAAGTGTACGCTGAAAACGGTGTTTCCGGCTCTGACACAAGTCAGTTTGTTGAAATTGCTGTTGAAAGTTCGGGTAAGTAGTGTTTTAATGTCCTTGGTGGCTATTATGAAATCGTTGGTTTGGGTCGAGTGTCACCAGAGCTCATGATTCCATTATAGACTTGATCGGTCAAAGCACCGGACCGACTGTTGTATGCAGGGAAACCATTTAGCAATTAGCAGGTCGGTGATGGAAATGGCCTAATGGCAGACTCGGTTGGTCTTTCAAGACCTACATGAGTCAGGTATTAGCGATCGGCAATTGCTATAAATTCTAATTAGTAGATGACATTGAAAGTTGCACTCTCGCCACTTCACAGGCTTCCTTAGATGTGCCTTTAGCTGCGCTTGCAAGAGCACTGACAAATGAAGGCCTTGCAAGTTGCTTTGTGATTTGTTTTGTTTGCACCAATGCCAGACGTACAGGGCATTGCAATACTCGCAATGGGACAATAATTAATGAATTCGCCCAATACAATTTATATGGCACATGCTGACAGTGTAATGGCCATATGAACAACACTGTACCACCGACTAGTCGCTAGTGAGTGCATTGTGCACTGCCTTGTCCCAATCGAGTCTAATGGACAAATTGCTAATTGACAGCCATTATTTGCCATGCCAGTATTGCAGTCGCGCTCTGTCTCCTCCTCGTGGAGCAATTCATTTATTACGTTATTAGCATCGCCATTTATAACCATCAACCGCGCACTCGGTGCCATTATCGCCATTGACCACCGTTGTTGTCCACTTTGGACATTATGTCACATTTATCTAATTCTCGTTTTGTCTTCTTTTCAGGGTACGACGTGGTCCCCTTTGACAGTACTACCATTCACATTCCATGTACGTATATACTTCACTGTTTACATTCACTGTTTGCTAATTACCACATCTTATACGATCATACTTTAGTCTTGTTTGCCTGTCACTTTGACCAATTAACACTTCAGAACACAGACAAAATCTAGACACCTTGTCTTTAAATTTGTTTAGATTTAGCTTATTTGTATTTGTATTAGCTTGGACGCTTAACATCGAAACTCGATACCACAAGCCTAGAATCTGGTTGATTGTACATTGTAGATTGCATTAGAAGAAAGACAAACTGTATCATTGGCTCAATGTCAGATGGAACGAAACAAAGGACATAAATTAGGAGCGGAATTTAGTGATTTGGCAGTCCACAAAGGGCCAACTATACTGACTTGTGAGCACATTATAAATGATGCAGCGAACAGAGTAAAATGTGCGCCCCATTCGAGCCAAGTATAATGCGCTGTATTAATTAACTTTTAATGTATTGTTATTGTGTGGTGCGAGACTGCAAAGTGGTCGGATCTAGTTCAATTGCAAATTGGCAACTGTTCTCGCTTATTTGACATGGTTGCTTCCATTACCGTCACACCGATTCATTGCAACCTTGCCAAGGTGGCTTGTCTGGGTCTGCTCTATCTAGCCGTGCTTACACCATTCTGTATTGATGGCTATTTTGGCCATGGCACCGGACTTTAGCCAATCAGACTCAAACGGAATTTGGAAATAACTTTGGAATTTCCGTTGCTAATTTAGTGCTGCTTGCGGGAATCGATTGTTGTCTTTGTGTGCCATCTCATGTGCAGCACTCACGTTCGTTCGGTGGCCAGCAGGATTGCCATTCTGATTGGCGCCTGTATTGCACTCCATCAGGCCTTGGGCAATCTTTTACTGCCAAACAATATCGACTTGTACCTCTCGCTCTCACTTACTGTTTAGTACTTACCCAACATACCAGCTGAGGCTCTTTTGACAGTCCGCTTGTTTCTGGTCTGCTTCTGGCTGGTAAAGACCAATGGAAAGCTGTTTGAAATTTAAACTATATTTCAAATGGCATCTCGTTTTATTATTATGGCCAAAAGTGTTCTCCATAATTTGGTTAGTTAACTCAAAGTTGTTGTTTGCTTGTTTGGTTGGTTGGTTGGTCTCGTTACTTAACGGACAAATCACATTGAGGCACTGGAGGGCCGTAGAAATTGATTTGTGCAGAAGCTCGGTGGTCTACTGGGCACCACTCTCAGTTGGTGTATTGGCAGTCTAATTGGGAGACAAGCAAATCACTCTTGTTAACTAAAGTCATGGCATCGATTGGCTAAAGCCTCATCATGGTAATATGGCCAATTAGCATTAATTAATTCTGTGGAATATTTTGCATATTCACCGAGCAGCCAATGCAGCCTCATCAATTGGCTGACCAGTGCTTGTTAGCATGTTGATGTCTTGACATTTGGCCCACTTAGCCTGCATTCTCCTCTGCACACAACACTGCCAATTTGTTTGTCTATCTGTAAATTAATTTAAATGCAAATTAGCCTCCGTGTAGCGCTTATCGGGGTGCACATCTCAACATGTTCGATAGCTATTAATACATGGTTCGATACAGTTTACCGACGAGTATGTCGACAGATGATTCTTTGCTGTGGCACTGTCTCGGGAGCACAATGGCAATATCAGTGGTCAGTGGCCAGTCTGCCAATATGGCCAATCTTCTTCTAGTTACATTTGTTGTGATTCCTTTGTGCTCATGCCATGATTTATGTTAATCACGAACTAATTCAGGCACCATCCTGTCTGGCGGCATAATTTGCATCGATATTACAAATTAATCTTGCCACTTGTACCCATTGGCATTAGCATTTTTAATTATGATTTTCCCAATTCGATTAATGAAACCTAATTGGAGCCTAACTAATTGTCTTGTCTTTTCAGTCATTCCCGCAACTCGACCCAACCCACCAATTCTCCGGATCACATCTGCCGACGGAACACAAGTCTCACTGGCATGGAATCGCAATCCTAAAGACTTATTATCAGATTCAAGTTCTTCGTCAATGTTCCCAACTGAGATCACCTCGTTCGAATTGTGCTACCACCCGAATAACCTGGAACGAAATACATCAGTGCTGCTGCCAAGGGATCAGTTCGAGACCACCCTAACCAACCTCTTCCCACAGACCGAATATATTTTTCAGGTATGTTTTTGCGCTTGTTCACTTAACCGATTAATCTCGGATTGGATTGAATGACTTGACGAAGGGCCAAATGGCAACACTGGAAAGTGTCACCACGCAATGAAGATATGAGTGATATCGATCGGGGACACTCGACCACTCGTTACTAGTGAGTGTCGTCTGGAAAGGCAGTCCTACTGTCCCCAGAATATATTTAGCTAATTATGTTATATTAATTTGTACGACTCCAGCAGACAGTCGAGTGCTATTGATTGCCTTATCGAACGGGCCAATGCGACGTTAGTGGCTCGATGTTTGTGTGTTCATTTGTGGTCGTTTCGGTTCGATTTATCACAAACAACATCATTATCGTGTTCGGCTTGTTTGTTGTCTTATGCTTGCTTGTTTCTCTTTGTTTTTGCTTGACACTCCACTTTGGCCGGAGCACAAAAGTTTTCATTGAAAAAAAACGATGAGCCAGAAAGAAATGGACAAGCAACGTAGAGGCAGTAGAGGCTTGATAGAATTAGCAGGCCACAACACGAACCAAATGTGAAATTGAAATGGCCACATGAGATAAATGGCACAAGTGGAATGATGTTCATTTATGGCATGTCTAATTACATTAGACACTCCACTAGTGCAACTCGGATCACAATTCTCAATTCGCTTTGTCTGTCGCTTTTGATTTTATTATCGCTAATTAAGAATTTAGTTCCGATAGATAGAATGACTCAGAGAAGTAAAGTTTTCGCCATCACAACAATTCGGTGCTCACAAGAGTGCATTGTGAATTGTGCGTGTCAGTGCGAGTGTAAGTGGAGTGCTCGAGAATGCCGTTATTGGCATTGGCACTGCAACCGAGTACACTAAATGAAATGAAATGCTCCACTGAGTTTAAATTCAATAATGTCCCGAATAAGTATGCCCATTCACTCAGTGCCTGTAATGGCACCAATTGAGCCTACACAATTCGGACGTGGACCTCTCAGTTGCTTTGTTTGTTTGGCTTTTAATTTTAAATAAATAAATTTGTTTGTCCAACACTGAAGCGAACAATATCGTTACAAAGCGACTGAGGCACAATTGGTCTGCTCTCAAATGGCAGTCCACTCGAGTCGATATTAATCGAGAATATAATTTCAATTAGATGGTCATTTCGCTATTTATTGCCCTCTCGATGTCCATTCCGTCCATTTTCCATTTTGTTGTCTTGTTGGCCATGTTGCCTTTGTCAGTAGCTTGGCCAATGGCCAGAGCAATTGCTTTTGTGATTACATCGGTTCGATTGTCTCTATTAACTCTATTAACGTTTGTGTTTTACTTCGATTTAGATTCGCTCTCGCACCAAAACCAGCTCGAGTGACTACAGCAAGCAGGTCATTATGAAGACCGGACAACGTCTTGCTAATCCTGGTATGTATTTGCCCAGTGGTGGGCCCTGTTGGCACTGTTTGCACTGCACCACATGTCCACTCTGTACAATGTTGCAACTTGCAAGGTTGCTCTTTGTATCTCTTCTCTCACCATTCGATCAATTATTCACCTCTCAATCGGCACCGTCGTGCATGACAGTCTGGCAGTACACCATCAAAGCTTGTTAGTTAGGCACCGAATAGGCTCAGTTTAATTCGATTAATTATTTATTTATTGCTGGCCCATCCGGCCGAATGGCTCACTCAGCTGAGTCCAATCTAATCAGCGACACTAAACTCAACCGAATTAGCCTCAGTTGGCCATGTGCATTGTCATGTTCCATTTGAATCTTTCTACCAGTGTGCAGTCAGTGGTGTTACCCTTTGTGGCCGCCAACACGTGACCAAGTGGGTTGTAAACCTTCTATGCCACTTTGCCGGTCGCATCAATAATTTAGCCCGCTGGTGTTGTTTGTATCCCTCATTAGGTGTTCTCTATTGACAAAGTCCGCCCTTTCCTGGCCCCCTGCAACCCTTTTAGCCCTCTTCCTGCTCACCCGACCCAATCGGCCCCTCTGCCCACTAATCCAAATGGTTTGACACCGTCGGTGCAAATGTACATTGTGGTGCTTGGGCGCGACTGACTCGTCGCTAATCTGTGCGTACTCTTCCTTCCGTCTTCAATTGAACCGAACCGAGTAGACTAATTTCATTTGTGCCCTCACCACAAATGTTGCCGCGTCTGCTTGAAGTCCTCAGTGGTGTCTCCACAAGTTATCTTGTTTGATAGCTTCTCACCAAGCTAGTCTTTCTTTCACTAACTCGTTAGTCAAATTGTTGTTTTACATTTCTGACTCATCGGCCACAAATAGAGCCAACTTTAGCAGAATCGTTGTTTGTACTGAGGAGACAGCAAAAGAGATGTTTAAAATTGCGAATTTTCTGCACGAATGCAACATCGTCTGCTAAGTGTTCGAACTGTTGTCTGTTTGCTCTTATGGCATTTTGGTGTTCTTGCCTAACAGCAAATATTTGAGTGATGAGCATTGGAAACAAGAGCCAAATTTAGTGCCCAACTGGAGCGAAGTGCCGACACGAACCAGCGCGGAACTTGCTCGCATTCGGCAGGGTTGTCCAAATTCAAATGAACGATCACACAATCGGTGACTTGTCTGTTCGGTGCGAATCGACAGAATTATCTGCAAATTACACCAATTTGCCATGTGCACTGGTACGGTGTTTCGCTAACTTCTAACTACTGCCGAGCTGCACTCTCCATGTCAAATGTAGCGTTCTCGTGCGAGGAATTTGAGCTGCCTCGTGGGGCGAGCAACGTTTCAACGTTGCCTCCACTGGTCCTTGTATCGATGGAACACAACAAAGCGAACATTAAGAATGCAATGGAATGGCATTAACATTGCGCCGAGTAAATTTAGTAGAAAAACGATTCTCTAATGATGCTAATGAACGATTCATTCGAGCAGTCTAATATGCCCCGAACCGTTCGAAGTGTGATGATCCAACCAAGGCACCGCACTTTGCGAGTGTGGCAAGTTGGCGTAATTAAAGTTTAATTAAAATTATTTAATCTCTCTGCCGACAGTATGTGATTGAATGCAGACCAACGATGCTAATTTGATTTACATTCTAATCTCGGTGTTTTGTGCAACTGTTTGCAACATTGTGCCTCACTCCACCATATCCGTTCGGTGCAAGTCACTGGTACAAATGGCAACTCGAGCTCATTTGGTCGATTCAAATTTAAACAACTTTAATTAAAGTCCAATTAACTGGCTGTTGGTCACTATGGTTCATTCTTTTTTTTCTGCTTGGTTTGCACATGAGTCCAACTAATGAAATCTGTGCATTGTCGAAATTGTTTGTCAAATGAAACAGTGCTATTATTATTGTGTTTTGTTGTGACCAAATAAGTCTAACTCTGTCTTTTGCCTTTCCAGCGTATTCTTCAGTTGGTGACAACGATTCCGTCCAAGCCCGAATCATCATCGCGGGCGTCACTCTTGTCGTAGTGGTTCTATTCGTCATCACCGGCATGATCGTCCTCTACCTTCGAAGGTAAGTTGTGCTCAGTTTTGTTTGTCTTCTTTAAGCTCTCCTTTAAAATTATTTGCAAGGTTTGTCGATTGATTTTCGATTTTCCATTTTTATCATGCATGTACACTGTATAGTGTAAGATATGTCATTAGTGTTTATGGTGTTTGTTCGCCATCTAGTGGACAAGTTCGCAACTATGCCTTAAATGGCATGACATATGTTGTATTCTATCAATCTTGATCACTAGTCAATTGTTTTTGCTGGATTGCATTTTCGTTCAATATCTAACCACAAGCCATGAATGCATTACTGGACAGGAGAGGACTGCAAATGACACGAGAAGTTCATGTAAATCTGGTTAGTTGCAATTTAAAGTGAACGTGTCCATACCGACATATACCATACGATGGTGAATAGTTAATTATGTTCAGGCCAATGGCTGGCTCACTGACCAAATCGATTCTATTGCTACGTGACTTTGACAAGAACGTGCAATTGCACTTTATGACCACTCGATTGGCATACGATTGACGTTGCCAAGTGGTGAACCATCCATTACTATTTATGCCATTTGGCCATTTACAGCCTCAACTGCAAATGCATCTTCTGTACTCGCTCACTGTTAATTGTCGGAACGATTCTATTTCAACCAGAAATCTCTAGATAATTTGTCGTTTGACTAATTGTTTCTGATTGGGTGGCTCGCCAAAAGTGATGACTACGGGCGGAAGACAAGTTGCTGAGTGGACAGAAGTGTCCTCTCGTGTCTTGTGGCCATCATTGCAACCACCATCGCTACCAGGACCACAATCATTCATTCGCAATGGCCAATCCAATTGGTATTCCATCTCGATTGCTCTGTGCTGAATGTGTTTATTAAATTTGAACTTGGCTACTTTGCTGGATGCATTAGGCAAGCTCGATTACTTCCCAATCTGAGGCTTCATCTGAAAGCTTCGATGCAGTTCCTCTGGAGAATTTGTCAATTTAGACAGCTTTGCATAGCGCCCAAGATGCACACAAATGTGAATCTTGTCCAAATTGAGCACCACCGAGAGAGCGTCTCTTTGCCAATTACCCAAGTTGCAAGTTTTCTCGCCTTTCTCGACACTATCTTGGCCACAACTCTTTGGTACTTTATTAAGTAATGCTCAGACACCACCAAACCACCAAATACAGTGGAATTTAATTTAATTTGATTAGAAACTTTTTGCTTGCAAGAATAGATAAAAGGGCTTTGAGACACGAAGCACGGTGCCGTGCGCCGAGACCGACCAATTTTGTGGGTCTTCGGGGAGCTGTTTGCAAAATCGAAACCGTCTGGCTCACTCTAATCGAGCTCATCGCCATCTTGACTGCAGCAATCTGCTAGTTGCCCGCTCGAACTTATGTAAGGCACACTAATTGGCCAGTTTTATTTGCCAATGATTTTGCATGCTCGTGTCTCTCTTGTTGACTCGATGGCACTGTGATGACACGCCAGTGTCAATGGCATTGTTTCACTAACAAACCAATTTTCCTGCAATGATCATAATTTGCCTTGCTATTCATTCATCAGTGGAAATATTTATATTAGCTGGCACAATATTTGAGCAGATAACGCACGCCATAATGTCCTTTTTTGGTGGACAGGCCGAACACATGACCGCTCCAAATGAGTGTCCATTAATAATTGATTACCGCGCAGATGATTGCTATTAATCACAATAATTACTAAGCAATTTCTCTAATCATTTGCTTTCTCTTTCATCCCAAACAGAAACAGCGAAGATTGCAATAAGAAGCAGCCATCCGACTGTGATACACTCGAGTACCGTAACTGTGGCATGGAAGGGAAGAAATGTAAGTGAACGTGGTTGTTGTGTCCCTTTGGTCCACTACTGTTAGTCCAGTACTGTAGTCCCCTCAGTGAGAAGTACATCACTGTTTATGCAAATGGACTATCAATCACGTCAATGATTGCTTCATCTATCTCTAATTGATTAGAGCGTTCGATCAGAAAGCTTCATCCATTTCCGTTGAGCGTTAGTCGACCGGCCATCGGGCATGTGCATCAGGCCCATTAGCCAATATGTCTCCCTAGTGATTAACCTTTAATATATGCACAGTAATGAGCTAGTTGCCAGACTTGCAACAGCTTTATATCCTTTCTAATTGCGATTAGCAAAGATACAAAGCTATTGATTGTACTGTGTTTACCGTTGTTGCATCCAACGTGATTGTTTCGGCCGAGTCGCATCGACATAATTAACCTAATTTGATCCTGTATGGCTCGCGTAGCCCTGTTCACTGTTGTCTCTCAATACTGACAGTGAACATTGTGGCCGAGCAAATAAAGACAAGCACGATCGATTCGGTGACACTTTCTCCAGTGCCTTACCGACATTAGCAAAGTGCCAAATTGGCGTTATTTAATTTCAATCGAACGTCTCACTGTGAGTGTTGTATTTGTATGGCGCATCTCCTCGCACTTGCTTTGATTCTGTTGGCTTTAATTCAGCGAATTAATTTGCAACTATCGATCTGCATCATCGTTTCTTGTTCGAACTGCTCGGCCAGGCACTTTGCCTCGGTGCTTCTCTATTTCTCTCTGAACCTATTGATTGGGTCCAATTTCCAGCTGAGACCATTTTTTATTCATTATATTTGAATTTGAGAATTCAATTAAATTAATGTGTGCATGTTTTAA
The DNA here is from genome assembly GCA_023373905.1 of Rhizoglyphus robini. Classification (NCBI taxonomy): domain Eukaryota; kingdom Metazoa; phylum Arthropoda; class Arachnida; order Sarcoptiformes; family Acaridae; genus Rhizoglyphus; species Rhizoglyphus robini. Next base: position 1,882,073 of record JAKIJQ010000007.1, on the reverse strand, counting down.
TCTAATGCCACCGACACTAATGGCCACATTCAATCGGCCACTGAACGTGCTCGATCTAAGTGCTCGAGCAGTACTCTCGGCTTGTCTGTATCCATTTTAAATTAGATCAAAGGCACGGAACTACATTCTGCTCGGTCTCACTTGCCGCCAATGCGAGAGCGACTGTATTGATTGGCACTCATATTAGCGATGACCAGTCAGGAAAACTGACATAAATGTAATTTAATTTACATACAAATGCACAGTGCACTACTGTGGGCCATAATGCTAATTTAATGCCATCGATGGTTAATACATTCGGCCACGGTCGAAACAAATGATCCACTTAGGCGAACAAATTTAGTCGAAGCATTTGATTCGGACCGAGCGAATTTGGTTGATTTAGCTGCATTGCACATTGCTCGACCACTGGTGCAATGGCCACCGCTCAGTAATCAATCATCTTTGTATCGATATGTCTGCCACAAGGCCTCTCAGGCCAAAGTGTCCGTTGCCCGTTCATGTGTTGACTATTATTGGCCTGCACCGAGTCTTCTCCACTCTTGATTTAGTGCACATTCAATATTCTAATGTCTGGCTGGCAATTTATTCGGGACCATCACCAAATTTTCCACAATTTCCTTTACGATCTTTCTGGTGAGAATTGGAATTTTAAATTTTCGTTTGTATCCTTCTCGATTATTCTCGCTGACATTTTGGTTCGCTTCCGATTGCCGAGTGATACGAATCTGATTTGACTGCTAACAAGAGTAACTCCAATCATTGGCTGCCCGATTATTTACATTCGATGGCAAATTGAGTAGCTCACTGTGGAAATTGGTCGTCCGCCTCAATTCGGCCAGGCCATGTGTTCTGCCTCAAGCCCTCAGAGCCTCCTTGGAACTAATTCGTTGCTAACGGTTATTGCCAGACATGTTTGATTAGCATCGAACCCTATTCGGCCTGTTCACTCGACATTCACAGTGGGACTGTAATCCACTTGTGATGATAACACGTAATGGAACAATAGGAAAATAGTCTTTCTCACTTTATGCAGTCCAATTGGAGCCACTTGGTTTGAGCTAACAAGAGTAATTGAGTGGCATATCCTTGATCTCAATATTCTCAAAAGTTGACACTTCATATTCATTGGTTCATTATGGACAGCACTTTACCTGTTAAGAAATTAAGATTGTACTAACCGATTTATTTTTTCAGTGGTTTCGGCTTTCGAGCACCCACCAATGGTTCCTACCCCTCGCTGTAAGTATTCTCAATCATGTCAATTGTTTGCAAATGTGTACCGCAAATGTTTGTCGAACACACTGGAATTGTATCTTTTGTCAATTGGTCAGTGTGGAATTGAATTTCGGCGCAGTAAGCAGTTTCCACTGTTTGATTGGTCGACATTAGTTAGTTCTGTATTCTGTATGTTTATTTTGCTAATTGATTTGCACCACTGGTCTATAGGACCAGTGTTATGTTTCCATTTATTTGGCCATCTACTGACCACAGAAAAGATAGTGTGCTTTGATGAAGTCTAGTGACACTCTTGTACTCTAGTAGAATATATATTTGCAGCAACCAGATCACAATTAACAAGCACGATGGCATTACTGCAAACTAATGCCAAACAAAGCTAAATGACTAATGACAAAGCTTCTATTGGATTAGATGTGTCACATATCGACTCACCGATGGCATCCTCTCAACCTTTACAAAGTTTGTTGGGGTATCGTTCATTTGGCCAATCAATGCAGTTAAGCCATGATGGTAATTGATTCCCGACCAAACATTGGCTCACATCTCAGGGCGGATTTATTCTCTCTTTGCAGTAATTAGCATTAGCCTTTGTGTGACAATTAGAATAGATCATTTATTCGACAGTGCATTCTGCACTTTGTGTCTCGGCACGATAATAATTATTAGTACTGTGAGCAAATATTCTCTTTGTCCAGTCCGTCACTGGCCAATGCATGTTGAGACTAGAGTGCAGTTATGCTCGCACACTTGGCCAGTCTCGTCTGTTTGTTTGGCCAGCTCGATAAATAGACAGGACAAATAGACAAACAGACAAATAGATGAGTGCACTGGCGAGCATCTACCGAATGGACGAATTAAAAGTTGCCATCCGAGCAAACAGACAGAGGACGACAATCTGAGGATCACCGAGTGAGTGAGTGGCTGCCGCACTGCAGTACATTAGCGCAATCCGATTACGGCCACCAATGTGCCTAGTTAGCGTTATTAGCCAAGCCATTTATGTATTTCACTTGCCTCCTCCTTGTAGTACGTAATACAATTAAACCGACTCTATCACTGACTGGATCCTTCTCACCACTGCACACTCATAACAATAGACCGATCGATGTTCGAACTCGAAATGTGCCTAATTTATTGAAATTTATGGCAAACAAGCAATTAAAAGGCTATTGGCCAATCGACTAGCAGGCGAGCTCAGTTTCAATACTCGTAATTCTAATTTATGAAAGCAATACACACTGCTTTGGTTATTTATAGACTCGATGCTTGTCTCCTGTGTTTGCACTAACTCTAGGTACAGTGTCACTATCACTCCACGCACAGACAATGTCACTGCTGTTGGGTTTTGCTCTGGTCACTATCGCTCCTGATTAGAGGACTAATTCGGTTGCTGCTTTACCGTGCACGGCTCACTTCTGTCCGATCGGGATAATCTGTCTCACTGAACCGACATTTGCGACCATTTGCACTGACATACCAAACATTACACTCGATTAACTGTTTTCTTTGTTTAGTCAACTCAACCTTCTCAGTGGCAACTCCTTTATTCACCAATTGTGCTTCATCACGCTCTTACGTGGATCCTCACACATACGAAGACCCAAACCAGGCAGTGAAGGAATTTACCAAGGAAATTGATGCTTCTCACATCACTATCGAGGCTATCATTGGCGGAGGCGAATTTGGCGATGTTTGCAAAGGCAAATTGAAGATTCCCGGCAGACCCGAGGTGACAGTGGCCATCAAGACACTGAAACCAACCACCGCAGAGAAACCTCGACTGGACTTCCTGACCGAGGCCTCGATCATGGGCCAGTTTGACCACGCGAATGTAATTTACTTGCAAGGCGTGGTAACCAAGACCAACCCCATAATGATCATCACCGAGTTCATGGAGCACGGATCGTTGGACGCATTCCTGAGGGTGAGTGGCACCATTAGAGTTTACATTTGAAAGCGATCCAATTGGCAGTGAAGGTACAGACAAATGCAACTATTGCCGAATCGATTCAAATAATTGAATTGCCACTCGGCTGTGTTTGCATTTGAATTGAGTCAATGAACAATTTTTCATTAAAATTTAAAATTGCTCAGTTTGCTTTCAAATTGTGCAACACGAGCCCATAACCAACATGGCCCAACACAAGCGTCCATAAGTGCAATTTCATAATTTATGAATGGCTATGTATTGCAAATGTTCTCACTAAATTGTTGTTAGTTTGCTTTTATTGGCGCGCCAAAATATTTGCGCTTCTTCTTGTTGACGGAATGAGTTTTATTGCCATAACAATAGCTTTGGCACTGGCACAAACTGGTGATAGCTCTGGCAGACTAGATTTTGCACTAGTGGCTTGTGACCAGCCAGTGCCGTGCGATCATCTCCTCGGCCCGATAACCGTTTGGACCGATCTGCCAGATAACGATGCACTAGCTAGCCGATTGAATGCCACTCGGTGAGTTATCGAGTGTGCACAGTACACATTATTTCTCACTCAGTCCATTGGCAAAGTGCACTTGGCCAGTGCTCAGTTGAGTCCGCTGGCAATCTTGCACACATCGAGTGCACACCGAACTATCTCGATCGCTCCCCTCTGGTGCGTGCCCAGCTCTCATCAAGGTAGAGACAAATGGTGTCCATTCGATTGTGAGCAATCAGTTCAATTCGGCCATCGCATTCCTCCACTTATTGCCATGGCCATCTTCACTCTCTTAACGATTAACGGTTGCTCTTTTATTCATTGTGGGCCAATTGGGTTTTAATTTGAGCAAGTGCTCTATCCAAATTAGCCACTCTATTTGCGTTAATGCCAATTCGATTGTCTTTGCTGTACGTGCCAGACAAATTAGTACTCATATTGACTGGCAGACCGATAAATCAAACCATTCTGGCAACGTTTCACTGAACGGCCGATCTGTTTGATGTCACTGTTACGGAAGTGTTCGTATATGCCGTGTTTGGACATTTTTCACTGGTAATGTTTACTTGCCAAGCAATGATCGAGCGTGAAGATGCGAATTGGGTGCTAGCAGAACCTTATGGGTTAATTAATAGCAAACGCATATGCTTCCGCTCTTTGGCTATTCATATTGACGAACATGCAAATCTGTTCGAGCTGTCCGGTGGCGGGCTTATCTCCATTACTCATTGCCAGAACGGTCTGGTAGTTGAAGCCCAATCTGTCTCGTATTGGCAGCACCCGACACTGTCCAACTCTGCCCGACACTACCCGTCCTCACAGAATTGGCTGCACAGTAATTAATCTTGGCTGTTCGCTCGTGAGCAGTGACCTTTGAGCTCGGCTTAGGTTAGTTGCCAATTAGACAGATTGGGCAAGCGATCGGGAAGGCAAGCCAGTGCCAGTGCCATACGCACAACGGTCGGCAAATATTTATTTTTAGTGCTCATTTGCAAAGTATTAGTCGGTTGTCTTGAACTGGCTGCACTAATTACACATGCTAGCAATGGAATTAATCGCGGAATAGACACCTAGTCACTAGTCCACTGGTCGTGGTTGATGCCTTCCTCATTAATGGCGTGCTAATTATTTTCTAATTAATCAAACTCTCCACACTTTTACGCTGTGGATTCAAATTTGAGCGTATTTTGTGTTAATCAAGTGGTCCATTTTTGGATCATCACTATAGTGAAGCTTTGGCTGGTCAAGGAGGAGATCACACATGACAAGCACTTGACGCGATTCCATTCACAAATGTCGATTCCTCGCCTCTTGTTAATTAATTCTCAATTAACAATGCAAGAATTCGGCAATGAAAGAATGTTTCATTTGCACATTGAATTGAGGCCCACTTATTAATAGCGCAATTAGTAATTAGTAATTACAAATTAATTAACGTGTCCAATTGATCTGCCAGTCAATGTCAATATGCGGCCCCTTCATAGTGATTACTGATTAGTCTTCATTGACCCGAATCGGCCAATCTTCCTTTGCACATTTATCTGATCAAATGTGTTCAACTTCAGTGCCAGATCGGGTTGATCTAATCGGCATGTGAATCAATTCGATTCGAGTGCTAATTGGCATGCTCAGTCTCTTTTGATCGCGTCACTGCATGGAACTGCAACAAGTCGGCGATATCTCGGACAATTTGTGCTCGAATACAGTCGACTGAATATGTGAAATATGTTTTGTCGTTCTGATCGTGTGCTCGATAGACGGAGCTCACTTATCGAGATAAGAGATAAGTCTAGACACTAGACAGCTCCATTTTATTCCTGATTAATTTAAGACGATTTGTGACTTTGTTTGCGATGTTCAGTGAGTTAGATAGTGGCAAGTGTTTTGCCGTTGATGCATCATGTGCTTATCAACTTGGTCACCTTTGCACTTGTTTGCAGATTGCCTTCAGCCAGCGAAGCAATAAAAACTATTCAATCCTTTTATGTTGATCTTCTCGACGACTAATTCATTTTATTTTATTTTCAATTCTAGCTCAACGAAGGCAAACTTGCTGCGGTCCAACTGATTGGAATGCTGCGCGGCATTGCGTCCGGTATGGAGTACCTCTCGGGAATGAACTACGTGCACCGGGTAAGTGTTGACAGTTGGCCATTGTCCTGTGCTGGTCCACTCGAATCTACTCCACTGATGACAAATTGCTTGTCTGCTGACAGGCTGACATAGCCAATTACCTGTCATTCATCTACCTTCTTGTCAGATACAATTTGTTTGTCTCCTCGCGTGACACTCTAGGGTGCAACACCCAAATTAGACATATCACTGAACAAGTGATGAAGAATGATTAAGTTGCAATTGGCGTGAAAACAATTTAATTGGATTGCCATTTGTACTATGTGCGATGCTAATTCAACACCAAAGTGGCAACAGTGCTCACTGACATTACACTTGAAAACAGTTCTCTGCATACTTGACCGTGCTCGACAAGTTGTACCCTCTACTTGATTAAGTTGTAAACGGTCCAATTAAGAAATTATTTCTCGATAGATGCAAATTGTTTCGCATTGACCGTCCTGTTCGACCAGGCACGAGACAATGGGATGGTTGTGTTAGTTCATTATGCAATTAGGTTCTACCTGACACTCGCAAGCTGTTTGTTTAGGCACAAAGTATACTTTGTATCAGAGAGATGCGCTCTGCCTCGAGCCAAGTAGGAAAGACAGTGCGATCAGCTATTGTGCAGGTGTCAATTAACATACGATTATGCATACACACTTGACTCCGTTCGATCACTCACTCGATGTGTTTTCTTCCTCAGGACCTGGCAGCCCGAAATGTTCTCGTTAATTCTGCCTTTGTTTGCAAAATTGCCGATTTTGGGCTCTCACGCGAAATCGAAAGCGCAACCGAGGGCGCATATACGACCAGGGTAAGTTGATGATAGTGAGAGGCGCGAGTAACTGCACCCAGTCGAGGAAGTGCTCGGTGCCCACCATTAGTGGCCACTAATTGCTTACTAATCTCCATTTTGCAAACAGGGAGGAAAGATACCTGTTCGGTGGACAGCCCCAGAAGCCATCGCATTCCGCAAGTTTACTTCTGCCTCAGACGTGTGGAGTTTTGGAATTGTGTGTTGGGAGGTGATGTCCTACGGGGAACGACCATACTGGAACTGGTCCAATCAAGATGTGATCAAAAGTATTGAGAAGGGATATCGACTGCCCCCGCCAATTGTAAGTTTCAATGCGCCATTTATTTGCATAGTGATACTAATTGATTCATTTGCACATAGGACTGTCCTGAAGCGGTTTATACGATCATGCTCGAGTGTTGGCAAAAAGACCGAGCACATCGACCAACCTTCAATCAAATCGTTAAAACACTGGACAAACTATCGAAGTGTCCGGACAACCTGATCAAATTAGCTCAACAGATGACCAGGTAAGCATTGCATTTCGACATTCGTACTATTGACTAATCACAAATTGTTAATAATAGGATTGACCCTTTCGCGGAACAAACCACGATACCCGATGTGATTCAATTTAAGTCAGTGTATGAGTGGCTGGCTAGCATAAAGATGTCACGCTACCAGCCAAATTTCGAACATTCAGGCATCACCAATCTGCAGGCGGTGTCAAGGCTAAGTCTGCAGGACTTGGCAGTCGTGGGCATCGAACTGCCAAGTCACCAGAAGAAGATAATGAATAGTATCTACGCCCTCCGAGCACAAACCAGTATCGGGACACCACAAGGCTTTCTTGTATAGTCTGCCCAGCCAAGTCAAAATGTGATCGTTTGCCATGTGCAAGCACCTCATCTGTACAGTATTGTCATCAGGTCGAGTTGACTCGATCCACTTGTAAAGTCCATTAGTTGTTGTTCCATTGAAAGTCTATTTATTGTATTTATTGTGTACACACTTGTAATATTGTGAATATCCCATTGCATATAGTCATATCACCTGTACATGTGGTTCAATGTATTTATTTCGATTTTGCTCATCAAATGTCCATCGCTGTATCTATTGTCTGTAAATAAATCAATTTTTGCAATATTTAAACTGCTTTTATCTTGTTTTATTACTTATTACTTAAAAACATACTATACAGTCATGTCATTAGATGTGTTTGTTTTGAATTAGTTTTCTGATTCGAAACTGAACAATTTTTGAAATGATTCCATTTCAATGACTATTTGCTCACACTTTGTCAGTAAGCGAAATATTTATCAGAGTATGATCGTATTTTCCACTTAAAACGTGAGTGATCAGTGAATAACTGGTCATTAGTGTAATTAACTAATTATGCCAATCTAAGATTAATTTGGCCAAAAGAACTGTTCATTATTCTCAATGTACACCCACCTGAAAGGAGTTTGGTTGACTAGCCTTCCAACAGATTGTGATTACAGAGCCTGGTTTTTTTGTAACGAGTCGGGTAGATATGACAAGACAAAGTGTCAATGTGCAAGTGGCCAACTCACCGCAGCTGCATCTGGATGACCGAAACTTACTTGCAAGTTGCAACTATCATGTAACTAACAGGAGAGCACTGTGGTCAGTAATGGTGCTTTGAAACATCGCCATGGCGTGAATGTAAAATGATATATCATCAACAGTGTTAAACAAACTTTTCAGCCAAAATAAGTGAAAGAAACGCTCTTCAATTTGGCTTCGGTGTCGATTTTGAATGGATCAGTAAAAAGTTAAATTCCCGGTCAACTAAGGAAATTAAATCAAATGTTACTTTAGAGCGAAAATTGTTTAGGACACAACTCAAACTCACTTATTGTCAGATGGATGGCGCAAACATCGCTATTACCAACTATTACCGCTATTAGAACTTTTTTGGCAAGAAGTATCGAATAATTGAAAAATGTTAACTTTAATAAAAAAAAGAATAAAATGGTTGAATAATTATAATAAATTGGTACTAGAATTGCAATTACATGCTAATATCAATAAATATTTCACAAAGTATCACAGAGCATAAACTCTAATTGATATATAAATGATTTGAATGAGCTATATAGATAACATATCCAGATAACTGATTCGATTGCAGAATGGCTTCGAACCTTAAATCTGTGTGCAGTAGAGTTAAAGAGCTTTAATGTTTCCGTTGGTGATGGTGTCATTTTTATTTGTGCTGTGAATTATTCCATTGCTGATTGCATTGTTGTTAAACTTGTCCGTTAAGTTGCAGTCGTCATTTGACTTGAAAGAATCTTCAAGTTCGACATCTTTTACCAATTGGCGAAAAACATCCATTCTCTTGTTTTTTATGTACTCGAAACACTTTTCAATCCGTTGCTGTCTTTGTTCGATAAATTCGTCTAGAGTAAGAGCTTTTCTGGCAAGATTGGATTTAAATCCATTAATTTGTACAGGTGCTTCGCTTTTGTGACAAATCCTAAGATAATTTTGGTAAATTTCTCTACACAATTTTAAATCTTTTTCTTTCAAATAGCCTTGGTATTGCTCTTGTGCTTGCTTCATAGATCTGAACTGTACTTGATATTTAAGTATTCCACTAAAAAGGCTCCAAATGGTAAAGTCAGGCCATAAATCCCTCACAAAAACTATATGTGAAAAATTCGTTTGCCATAACAAAAAATCCGAAAGACGAATTTCACCAGAAGTACGAAGCAAAATGTCAGGATCACGCATACCACACGAATACATCGCATCCGACAAAGTAGTTTCGTTTATGTCATCAGGTTCGATGATTCCGTTGGTGACACATTCGTTGAGGTCATTAAGGGCGTTTACAATTTCTTCCCGGGCTGTGTAGGCAAAGCAAACGTTCAAATAAAATTTATCATTTTTCGCAGTTCGTAGCACTACTTTAGAAATCGCTTGTTGAATATCCAAAGGAAGAAGATCAACTCTGCCATATATTCGTAAACAAATTTGGAAAGAATCAAACTTAGGAAACTCTTGAATCAACTTGGCAAACTGCTTTCTAAACAATTCCATTAGTCCATCCACTTCGTCTTGGGAACGTTTAAAGTTTTCAATACTAAAGGCATATACTGTAGCTTGAGTTATGCCCAAATCACGACACCAAGACAATGTTTCGGCTAATTTTTCGAAACCTTTCGAATGTCCTATGCCTTTTTCGACGCGTAACTTTCTAGCGTATCGTCGATTTCCATCCATTATAAAGCCAATGTGAGTTGGAATTTCTCCAGTTCGCAATAAACGGATCATCATACGTTCCAGAAAAGAACGATCCGTGTTGGGAAAGAACGTGGCCATCGCGATGCAACTGTCTGTCACAGATTATATTATCTTCACTTCATTCAGAATTCAGAAATCTACCAATTTTTATGAGCAAAACAAATCGTTTTCTTCACTTAAGCAGTTGATTTTTATTTCGCAGGTTTCATAAACACATGCAGGCACAAAATAAAACTGACGTGTATCTTGCAATCAGCTGAATCAGCTGATCCGTCGATTGAGCAGAGCGTCTCTATTCAAGTATACGTCTTGCATACGTTCATCATAATGAAGGAAACTGCAAATGTGCAATCAAAACAAGTGGTACGCCTAAAAATTAATTAATAGGTAAGTAAAATAATAGAATGAGAGAACGTAAACAAACGTTTCAGTGGCGATTGTGACCAGCTGAAGAATGCTCAGAACAGTATTGACATTTGTCAAGGCAACTTACAACGCAAAGACATCAATGACACTCAGGTGAAGATTCCTGGGTGGGAGGAAAAGTACCGGTTGGAGGGAAGTCCGTTGATGTATCACCACAGCAAAGAAATACACGTTTTCCAAGAATGCATTCACACCAGACACTATTTCCACCCAAACCGATCATCAATGTATAATACAAATGCTATCGTGTTTACATTTTGTATTTTGCCAAATCAAAGTACTTGGAGTGCAAATTTCAAATGTGCAATTCATTTGCTCCATCAGGATTGTACACATCTCACCTCCATCAATGCTTTACATCAGCCAAAGAATCCTGGTGACCTCCGGTGTTCGGTTATATCCATTCTTGAGTCGACAGATAGCGAAACACTCAAGCACTGCATGTTTGTTTTCAAGCAATTCGAATAACAATTCAAAATCAAGTGCCAAACCACAAGAACTTAACGCTAGATTTACTAGCAATGATCCAAGAATGCCTGCCCGGCAAAGACTTAAAAATTTGATTGCAGTTTATGGACCAACTGCTGTGGTGCTTCACATTGGACTGTCACTAACATTCCTTGGAATTACTTACTTGGTGGTACGATATGGTTTCGATGTACCTGCTTTTTTGGCAAATAAAGATTATTTCGGTGAAAAGTATATGATGATCGTTGCAAATGGAGGCACTTTTGGACTGGCCTATGCCCTTTACAAATTGATGATGCCCTTGCGAGTTGTTGTCACTTTGGGCTTGACTCCTAAAGTTGCCAGAACATTACAAACGTTTGGAATAATCAAACGCAAATTTTAAATCTTTATTATTCAAATTTGTGCTGTTTATTTTAGAAAATTGCTTCGTTACAAAATTTAATAAAAATATATTATCTTACATATATTTATGAGGGCAAATTGGTCATTTCTGCATTGATGGTTACGTGGTAGATTGATAAAATGTGATAAAATTAGTCAAATTAGTAATGATTAATGTTCGGAGTTTTTTGACGGAACATATAAAATCAGTTAATAAACAGTAACGTAATATAAATATTAAATATAAATGCATCTCGAATATGAACAGTTGACATGTGATTAACACCAGAAAACATTACACGGTTACACTTACAATCATGAAAAAATAGGAGGCTGACCGGTATGCAAAGTAAAGAAATACAAGTGCCAAGAAGACGTCCAATGCAATATAGCCTTTGTTGCCTTCTTGAACAGGGCCAAGTGTGCCAAAAATAACACCAAAAGTAATGGCCAAAATGACCAGTGCCAAAATCAAGAAAATTGTGCCTCGTATTCGAGTAAATCGCTTGTTGATGGTCGATAACTTTCGGCAATGAGGACAGCGAGCCAAATAATTGTCATCAGTAAATATAAAAGTGCCTTTACAGTGAGCACACAAAATGCGACTATACTGATTGTTTTGGCCGTGTTCAACATTGGAGTCTGATGGATTACGACTGTCCACATTATTGGTTGGTGAATCTGGAGTAACGATGATTATTCTTCGACTATTAAACAAGATATTCGATTAATATATTAAATGTTGACAGGTGCAATAGAATATACCACTGAGGCCTCGGACAAGAAATACGGGACGCTGTTGCGTTGCAAACAAGAAGACAATTGCAAGGACATCGAACAAATCGTCTACCTGGAGGTGCTTCCCGAATTGGCTTTTACAATAAATAAATGTTAGTTTATGGTTAAGAGAACCAATCTGATGGACTTACAGTGGCTTCGTTGCAATTATTGCATTTTACGACATGTTGCTCTTTCTTGTCACTAATGTCAATCATTGAACCACAAACCAGACATGCGAGCAGATTGTTTGATGGAATAGATTGAGGCAAATCTTGATTTCGGATGGGAGGAACTGAAATTGATTCATGAGCATTACTTCGGCCTATGAAACGAGGTAATGTAACAAGGAATTACAGTAAATCTATTTAATTAAAGCTATACTTACTCGAATCCAAAAGTGGTTGACGCTCCATGCTATCCATGTTAGCAAAACACTGTTATGACAACAGAATTTATGAAGACAATAATAACAATGCGATGAATATACAAGGTGTGAGGCAAAGTGGCCAATGTGCAAGTTGATCTAAAGCAAACGCAACATTATTAGTGAGCATTTGACAGATTATTAATCAAAGTACCACTAAGGGTTTTTTTCAGCTAAGCAAACATTATCCGATCAGTTTGACCACTGAGTGATGCTTGCTACAACAGATGAAAAGCAGGAAGCTATGGTCAGCCGATCTAGGGTGGTGGTGGCATAACACTTCAAGTGGTGGTCGAGCAAAGACGTCAGCCGCTGAGAAAATGGAAACAAGCGGTACTTGGCGAGGGAATAACGAGCAACATCGAGAACTACAACGACATGTCAGCTAATTGTAAACAGGGCAGATAAAACGCCAGAATGGGTAGTGCCGAGTGAACCTAGCCGTCCAGCCAAACTATCACGGAGAAGACTTGCAGGCGAAACTCGAGATTAGAGCGATGGCCAGCAAACAAACTCGGTATAATAAATGATCGTAGTCACAAGTCACTGGTGGTCGCAGTGAAAGGACAATTACGACGATCGACGATTCACTTGCAAGTGTACTTGCAATGCAATGAACATCTCAACAGCCAACAGCCTTTGACAAGATCCAAGGCACAACAACAACAACACCTTGCAGTACTCAGAAGACAGAATAGGGGCTGTGCATGCCATTAGTTAGAAAATATTGGCCATCCACTACAAACGTGCTATACAAAATGATTACTTTCACTGGCACTGTTTTGGGCAACTGGGAGAAATCCCTTTGATTGCATTGCGCCACTAGCAGACAACCTCTATTGTTTAGTGTTCATAAAGAGCGTTTCCAATTCAAGGCGATTTTCTTTACTTTTTGGGCACTAGATGTCGTTTTTGTGCTCTTGTCAAAAAAAATAAAGAAAAATTCAATGCATTGTCCGATGAAGAACGATATTGACCAAATTGTTATTTTCATCTAACCAATAAATGTAAAGTGTAATGTAATTTTAAAAATGTGATTCGAAGTTCTAACACACACGAATACAACTCGATTGGCTACCTGGGCCCCTAGCTACAGCTCGACTATCACCAAACCACAATTGTACGCATGCAGCTAAAAGAATATTTTTTCGATTGCACAACAAATCAGTGTTCTGAGTTGCCGTTCTGGTTAGATCAAGTCATGGATGCTAACTCAAAGCAATGAGATGTGGTGATGGGCAAAGCAAATTAAATGGCACAATGAGAGACGATATAAATTTTGCAACAGCTGGCTTTGGCAATAAGCGAGTCTCATTTGGGAGAGTTTGGTCGAATCCAACTGAATCAAAATACGAAACTAAATGGTAAATAAGAAAGTTATATTAAAGAGTAAAATGTGACAAATTGAATTATGTCAAACGTGGCCAAGACTTCTCGAATGGTTCGCTCGACACTTCAGCACAGGCAGACATTGACACTGATTGGCCGTAGCGAGTGTAGTGAGACTGGCGAGAGAATAACAACCACTGACATTTCATTTGGAGTGCAATAATTACTATAGGCCAAGTGTTGGGAGTCATCGTTTGTTTTAGTGTGTCGCACTTTTCAGTGTTATTTAATTAAAGTGCCAAACAGACTGTGCCACCAAATGCAATTACTCGCTCCGTAGTAGCGATTAGATCTATATTGGCTGGCAACGTCAATCAAATGGACGTTTTGTTATTAAAGAGAGCACCATTCGTAATTATAGATTCATTGATAGAGCCCGTTCGGTTGGCGAACGACGAGCTAACCAGTGAGATGTCAAGTTGAGCAGCACTCGGGCCAACACTAATTACCGAGCGGAATGGAAATGGCCCAGAGATCGAATCGGTTGGCGGCGAATGGACAAATGCGAACTGCACTCGAGTCCATTAGGAATCGAGTGCTGATTGTCAGATTAGCAACTCGATTCAGTGCGGCGAGCACCAAGACAAACACCAATGCGCCATCTCAATGGCCTTGCCTCATGTCACGGTCGAGTCCTCTAGGAATGGTTCAGTGACAAAACCTTTCCGGTTGCCATTGACATCTCGTTTGAAGGGAACTGATTTGCCATTTGCCACTCCGACAAACAGGTGAAGAGTGGCTCTGTCAAAGATGAACAAATGTATTGAGTTTTGCTAAATATATTAATACAAACTATTAATAGTTTAATGATAGGCAAAACTGTCGTCTGTGAACAGTAGGTACATTCGTTCCCGGACAGGTTCATTGGCCAAACTGACCAAGTCAAGTGGACCACCTAAGGACCGGACAAAGAGTAGCCTTGGCTCCTTTGGTCATTGCATAACTAGAGACAGGTTCCCCACTCGAAGCGTTTTGTTGTGTGCAAGTTCTCCTTTGACACGTCCAAGGTAAACAAACACACCACACCACAAAGGCACAAAGTCGAACACAATTATCCATGCCAAACTAGCCCGATTGTGGTCAGCAGCACTGACACAGTGCAGTGACGAAGCAATTATTCAATGATTCAATTATTCAATTACAACAATCCAACACAAAATGCAATACAAACATTTCCTCGCTTTTCATTTCGAGTTTCGGGGTTCCCATTTTGTTATTAAGACAAAAGTGCTGCGGGCAATTTCTCATATCACACCGAGAGAAAAGGAAATCATTTTGCTGCATTCGGTGGCAATTTAAATCGAATTTCCTTAGGTGATAAATGTAATAAACAACGATTGTGCTTGCCTATTTGCACTTCGACTCTGCACTTTCAATTGGTTCTGCTCATTGGTGCAGTCTCAGTCTCAGTCTCGGTCTATGAGCAAAGCAAACATTGTCAATGTTTCACAGAGAGTGCCACTCTCGACCAGCAATAATTAATCGAGCAGTAGTCTTTGTTTTTGCCGGCACACAAAGGCGCCATTGTCTTCACTGGACCCATTGATGAACGTTTCAGTTGGTTTGAGTTGTGCCGGGCAGAACACTTGGTCTCGATTGTCAGTGCAAATCAATTTGGCCCGAGAAGAAGCGTAATTTGAGCATAATTAATTGAGTTATAGATCGCGCCTAATAGCACAGAATGATTGTCTAATTGAAGCATTACATCGTGCCTAGTGAGCCATTGCTGTGTTTGCCAGCGGAGACAAAAGGCGGCACAGTTATTAATTTGCACTTGGGCATATTTAAATCCAATTAAATCAATTTTGCCCAGACAAAGCACATCCGAGCAGAGAAGCATTGTATGCAAATGCACCGACACGACCAGTCAAGAGTATGAACAAACAGACTAACAAACAGAGTGAGCCAACACAAACAGATCACTCAGACCATTCCCTCGATCGCAATTATTGTGACAGATCACAACGAAATAGACTCATTTGCATGACAATCGGCGCAACAGTCGAACTGTCACACCATTGCCCAGGCCGAAGCGACCTGAACAGACCCATCAACGACATTGCCACTAAACACTGAGCCAATCTGTTTGACCAGACCGTCTGATGTCAGTGGACATTTAGTGACTAAACGGTAGCAGTGGACATAGTGGCCCTGACACTAGCCTTATCAATCAGTCCAACACGAGTCGCTTTGTTTCCACTTTGGCAGTTACATCAAATCTCAGCTCTGTCCGATGTTGCATTTTCGTTGATTGCACAATTACTTGAATGTGCTCGAGCTAATGCAATTAACTGATCTACCGATGCAGTTTGAAATGCAAACGACCGGTGCTGGTCAGTAGGGAAGGTCACGTAGGACAGTGCAGTGGCTAATTGTAATTAGGCTGGCGCTAATTAGCGGACTCGCATGGATTGGTCAACAAAATTGGTCCACTCAGTTGTGAAATTCGATTTGGCTCCTTCAGAAGATCGAGATCACTTCATTATATGTCGTTATTTTCCGGCTATCCGGATGCAGATGGCAGCACTAAAGAAGGCTTGAAGTTATCGAATCATTTGGTACTACTAGGGGCAAATGTAACGATTGAGTGCAAATACGGGAGGCAATAATGGCCAGTGGAAAGCATTGAGTGGCGCCATTGCATCGATGAGGCATATAATTGGAAAGTAAATATTTGATTTAATAAATTTACAAATCAAACAGTAAATAGTAAATAAAGCACTGGCAAGGAACGAGTATAAATGATGCTCGTCATAAATGGCGATTGCAAATGTATTGGCAGTAATAAATGTCGGTGAGCGGTCTCGGTCTGGTCTGGTCCGGGTGCACAGTATTTACCATACATCAGTACACTAATCATACCATTAGTTTGTTTACACCGTTCATCGATCAACACAACTAATAGTTCACCTTTGATCGATTCAATGCTTCAATGGCACAAGTAATGTGTTTATTTTACCAAATGGCCGTCATTTGCCTTGCATTGGTGGCCAATGAGTTTAGTTGATTTATGCAAATCAAATTGTAAACTCGACTAATGCAATTGCTGGTGACTGGTCGATTGTACGCATAGGCTCTGAAATAGACTGTGAAAGTGCAGTTATGAATACTGATGCACCAATTGGCGATGCCTCGGCAGAAATGTGTCACTTTGAATGTCATTCACTGAGTGGAAGGACAGAGAAAACACTTAGCAGATCAATGTCTCAATGTGCACCTTTGTGCGGAACAAGCAATCCGAATTGAATCAAAATGCATTTGTCGATGCGAGCTTGTCACATGGTCGGTGTGGTGTGGCAGCGCGCCACTGAGTCAGTGAGCCACTCTTTCCCACCACTTTGGCCTGCTTGTTTGGGCGCAATCTTTGTGTTATCCTCGCTGATCGTTTAAGGCATTTATTTATTTAGACTTTTCTCAATTTTATTATTCTCCAAGTTGGGCATTAGTGCTCGGGATATTGGACTGTGCTACGAGCATGCAAGGCAGTGGCAGATGATCGAGCCAAATGTCGAGTCTGCCAGTGATGCAGCTTGGCAGCACGGTGGCAATGTGAGGCAAGAGACAGGGAGCGACTCGAAATCCGGCTCGAGTCGAGTAGAGTCTAGCTGCAGAGTCAAATTCGTATTACTCGCACATGAACGCTCCGGTGGAGACGGAGGATGTTTTGCGAGAGCACTGAAAGATTGGAATGGGATAAATTATCAAAATAAAGATAGAATAAATCAAAGAATACCAGTCTGAATAAATACTAATACAAACACTGCCCCGCTCGGCCCGACTGACATTCACTAGTGGTGCAACTTTGTCGCCACCAACACTCAAATGTCCCAACTCGACAGTTCCTGGTGACTGGCTAGTCTTCGATGTGTTCAATACAACGGGCCCGAGAGGAGTCACTAACAAGAGACATCTAACAGGAACACCTAGCGCCATAGCTGTACTGACGCGTCAATGCCATAGAGCCATGGCAAGACACAAGCGAGTAAATCGATGAAATGCAAACAAATTGAACGAATGTGTCACCAGTGACCAAGAGAGCACTGTCGAGTGGGCACCGAGACAAGCCAACAAATCAAATTGCAAATGACAACGAACATTACTGTACAAATGATGTTGGTGAATATATCGAATGGACATCGGCTCGACATCGAGTCATAGATCATAATTAGCATGTTCGCATTCGATTGCCTTTAGACTGTCTCGTCGGGAGACACGTTTTGTCAATTTGGCCAGTGCAATTCTTTGCAGAAGCAGCAGTCAAGCATTTCAATGAGCGATGTTCCATCAAGGGCTCGTTACGAGGCACGGCACCACTCTGAGCAACAACAACAAACAGCACTCGCCACTTGAGAAGCCAATTGTGCATGAGGGCTTGTTGCCAATAACCGAATTAGCCAGTGCCAGCGAGGCACCATTTCAATCTTAAAGTCGTCCCATTCTTGGCAGCAAATTTGCCGTGATCGAGTGAACGAGATTGAGCACGCCAAGCAGAATGGTGCACGTGTTGGCAAACATTGTGCACTCAGTACTCACTACAAGTCATTAGAATCGGTGCAGTCCCGTCCGGTGCATCACTGCATAGCTCATCACCGCACACCAGAGTACCGAAAGCACCGATCGGTCTGGCACACGAACCTATTGAGCAAAGCGACTATATTAAATTCTACGTAACCAGTGGATTGTAAAAATTCAAGTATCAGCATTTGCAAAGATTGAACGCAATCCATCCCTCCACGCAAAGTATTCAGACCTTCCCTGGACGGTTCGGCAAAAAAAGTACTTTGACAGCTTTGAGCAGGGAGAAACAATCTCCAAATGGATCAAACTAAAGCACCAATTGACATAAACCAACACAATGCACAGTGCAATAACGAGCTCTCGATCATGACTTGTAAACCATTTGCTTTTTGTCACAGAAAGCCTCACTTAAAGAACAATTGGGCAACCAATCAATTTGGGTTTCGTCTCTGGAGAACAAAAATATTAAAACAAGTAAAATATGTTTGTTGCCTAGTCCACATGTGGACATTGTTTTTACATTTAAGGTAATAATTGTCACAAATTGGTTTGACTCAAGGAATATTCCAGTAAATTTTTAGTACAAAAGACTGGTTGCATTGCTGACTGCTTGGTGACTGGTGGGTGAGCGTGTACAGCGTGACCTCGCTGCTATATACCTGTCTCGGTGGTTGTAATCCAATCAGACGGTGGTCCAGTCAAGTGTGACCGGACTGACGGTGATGGCGATCCATCGATTGGAATGCCAATGGCCAATGCAATGCGTAATTGGTCGCATTGCAAATGGCTCCAATCAATGAATGGAGATCAATGCGAATGTATTGTCAAGCATACAGACAAACAAACGATCATAATTGCAATTAGCAATCAAAGCAATCGGTAATTCAATAATCTCACAACGAGCTAATTTGGTCTGTGAGAATGCATTTGAGTATAAACTAAAGTCGAGCTCGATCGTTGCCTGAATGACATGTTGTGCAGCCCGAGCTAGACGTAGCCACTGTTTTGACATGCAGCAATTTCCATTGTGAAAGTGGAAGCGAAAGTGCTCGGTGTAATGATCGAAGCTATATTAGCCACGACTGATTAAGCCATTAGCATACACTCGGTGAGCATACGCTTGTGAGCTGTTCCTCTTCAAGGACCAACTTGGCCACTCTTCACCGATTTCAACTGTTCACTGAACACCCAATACAAGTCCATTCAGTCCACCAACACTGCGCATCGATTAACTTTAGTTACCATTAATTAGGCCATTCAATTGACACTCATCAAGAGAACATGATCAACTAGCAAGTTGTTTAAATTTCTTCAATTTTTCCCAATATCACAAAGTTCACAAGATTGATCTTTACCAAAGACCACTTAGCATCGAGCAGAATATATCGATTTATATTGATGGAATTGCTTATATTAATGATGCTCAATTAGTTCGATAATTAAAAGACTTCATTCACAATGGATAGCATTAATCATCACAAGATTAATTATGTGCATAGACGAGAGCATCCGAGTGCATCACTAACTACTAGCACGAGCCAAATCAAAAGCACATCAATTACTGGCAGCTTGAGACAGTGCAAGGCAGTAATAGTGCCCTGGTGTGTCATAATTAGCCACATGTGAACACATTGATTGCCACAGTCAGTTCGTCACTCGGCAAGATTACATAAATTCCCGCGAGAGATCGTAATTAATTTGGTGTGGGCACAACTCAATTTACATTACATTTGTCAAAGCAACATTCATCACTGCGACCTCGACTGGTTGAATCGGTTGAGTTGTCTATATGGATTGTGAGCTATGTCACTAATGGCCGTGCACTACAGAAAACAGTTATATGCACTCCAATTGACCAATGTGACCAGCAGTATGTTTGCAAACAAACAAACGAGGTCAAAGTTGAGCACGCGCATGTGTCAGCCCATGCTGCGCCTTTGATGTCTTCATTGCCACTTGGTGTGCTTTATCCCAAATGTTTCGGCTTAACTTGTTCACACGTTGGTTTGATGACCTTTGACACAGCTCCCGGTAATGGTACACATTAAGGCAGAACGCCTAAGCTATTCACATTGGTGCCTAGTCTCTAGTGCCAGAGAAGGGGACAGTAAACGTTTTGTGCTCAGTGTGATCCTCGTAGAGATGACAATTAAACGGCGGCCAGTTTGTTCCAATTTCACTTGGCCAACACGCCGAGTCAAGTTGGCTTTGTGCACTTCGCCCACACAGACCGAACATGATTTACATATTCATAACTGGAAAGGTACTGATTGCTGACCTAAGTGAACGACTCCGTTCGACCTACCACAAAAGGTCAAACTAATGAAAGCAACCTTTTGGTTACCCTTGCTCGAATGTTTCCTGTCTTTAAGTTGTTACTTTGAGGTAAAATTCAGTGCGGTTAACAACAAAACGCCTGTTTAGTGTAGTGTCCCAATTATTGGTCTTTTCCAAATTCGGTGGTCATGGATTATGCAGACAAATTGCGGACAAACGACAGAAAGAGAGACCGAACAAAAAAGCAATTGCAATTAGCGTTCAATTTTATGGCGCGTTAGCCATGTCGCTAAATTGTAGCCAAGCCGGTGATAGCCGTCAGGCCACACGCAAACAGGAATAAGAAGCAAGCGAGTGTCAGGAGCAAAACAAGCGTGACAAGAAATGTCTGAATGAACGAACAAGACGAGGTGGCTCGACAGGCACGACTAATGCACCACTAATTGACATCTAATTGAAGGCACTCATGTAAAAGACACTTCGTGCTCGGTCTCATTCAAACGCACCGACTCGATCGCCTCCGTGCCGAGACAACTGTGGAACAAGTGACAATTATTAAACAAACAAACGACACTTTGTCCCAGACCAATCAAGACTGAACCGAGTACACGCACAATTAGGCTAATATAACAACATCGCACGAGTGGCAAGACGTAGCTAGTCTACTCGATGACAGTCGATGATGGTCCACTTTGCTACTGTTCGGAGTGTCAATGGGCCATTTGGCCAGGCCAGACAGCCACTTGATTAGCTGACGAGGAGATTATCGTGCCGAGTGGGATTGAGTCTCACCGAGTCTTACTGCTCGCAGGTGAGCGAAGAGGTGAACTTTCAAGCCATTGGCGCCACCGAGTTAGTGTTAAAGGTTGCAAATCTCGGTTGTGATCAGAAGCGACAATTGGCCAGACACAGCAATCCAAGGCTTCCGTGCCGCCAGTACTGGCACTGAGCATTATTAGTTCCCTACCTCTTGTGCGGTCTTTTCTTTGTTCTGTTCTTATCTTGCGACAATTCCAAACAAAGAATGAGACAGCGAGACAGTCCAGATATGACTGGCAGTACCGCTTGGAACGTTCAATGTTGCCACTTAGCCTAAGTAAACAGGTCTCAGTACAGCTAAATCAAAACTAAATTAATCTCTTATTCTTCAAAGGAACGCCTAAATGTCTTGAACCCAGGACCGATGCAGCTCTGTAGTCACATATAGTATAGTAAAATGCGAGACATGTTTAGTGTCTGTTATATAAGGCACTCAGCGAGTAGATCAACCTTGTCCTAAGTGCAGGCAAATCTAAGGCCCAGCAAAAGTGACGCTCACCTTGAGAGGCAGGCAAATACAGTGCCGATTGTCGATTGAGGTTTTGTCTTAGTTCCATTCAGACAATCGAACTGATCTCAATCGGGAAAGAAAAGAAAGCCACTTTCATAGATCACTGACTCTCTATGCACCCGAGCCAGCCTACAAACGCTACCTGAAAGTGGTCTGGCAATCAGCTGGCGATTTGTGTCGGCGCTCGTTCTCTGAAGTTGGCTGATTGTTTTACCTGACTCGTATTGACACAGTGTTACTCGACCTGGCAGATTGCCAACCAAGGCACTCAAGCAAAGTATCACAAAGACGTCCATTGCAAATTGTCCTCTACGCAGCACCACGTAAAACATTTACTTGCCACAAGTAGAGCAAAGAGTGCACCACAAGGCCAATTCATCGAGACCAAACATACTCCGAATTGAATCATTCCTCTCCATATCGGGAGTGGGTAATGAATTTTAAATAAAACTTTTCAATTAAAAAATAAACACTCAATGACGAACAAAACGAAAAACGAAACCAAACTTAGCCATCACTCGAGTAGAGCAAACACTGAGTCCCAGTTACTGGTTGTTTCATTGAAGGCTTTTCATTGCTTCCCCGTCAGTGTACCGTTTTTGTTATTGATGCATCAAACAATATCTGGACCGAGCATTAGATGCCACTGTAATAGAAACACCTCCCCGCAATTGTCAAGCGACAGTCGACCAAAGTCAAGTGCATACCAAATGTCGATGCCGAATATAAATGGAATGGAATTAAATATGCCAAGAAAGTGTCAGATAGTGATGAGAAAGTAGCAACAGAAGGGAATTTAATTAGACCAAATTCCAACACAAACAGCCATTTGGTTATTACGAGGTTGCCAGTGCCTGTGAGTGCAAATATTAAAGACCTTATTAGAAAATAATAAGACTTGAAGGCAAGTTTGATCGAGAAAAGACTGTGCCACGGTCGGAAAGGCAACGGAAGGCATCGTAGTCGGTGACAATGAGGCATGAGACATGCTTCAAAGACAAAGCCGCACAGACGGACCAAATCTAATTTATTTCCATTCGCCTTTGATCCCGAGATAATCGGCACGCAGAATGGAGCTGCCGGAGAGGGAAAAGATATTTGGATGGTGATTGCGATCGAACCAAAGCCTCACAAAAGGTAGTCCCGCCAAATGTGCCGAGAATTAAGGAATTTCTAATAACGACGACGACGACGAGAGCAATGAAAGCATAAGCGAGCCGCACCGTCACCCGAACCACTTCCCCGGCCAATCGATTGCAAATTGAGAATGACTCGGAGCGGATGCCACTACGGAATGGTTCGGTTCTGCCTGACTGAGTGTGGTGTGATGCTCCAACAGCAAAAGGACACTTGGCGCGATGGTGTGTTGTTGCCGTTGTGTTGGCGATCGTGACGGCAACGGCAAACGGCAGCAGCAGACCGACCGACAGGAGTGGTCTTTCCTGTTGGCTAACTCCAATCAGTCGCGAGAGCGAGTGCGTCGATAGTGATCACTTTGGCAGCAGTGACTGCCTCTTGTTGCCTTCCTCCCTGCCCCTCACCTCTCGCTTGTATATAGCCAGAGTGGAATCACCGTGGCCAAAGCGAGAGGCATTGGTCGCATGCAGTGAGCTCAAGTGAAGCGTAAGGGAGCAGAGGTACGCCTCGCAGTCCCGTAGGCCGGACGTGTACCGCCTGTTCGGTCGGTTGTTTGTTGCGTTGACCCGTGCTTGCTTGGTGCAATGAAACGGTAAATATGCGTATATAAATGCATATTACACTCCACAGGACAATGAGCACTGAGAAGGCACTCGATCGTGCCCTGAGATCGAATTGATGCCTCGTCGGGCAGTGAAACAAGTCGTCTGTGTGGTTGGCTCACTTGCACTCCTCGCATTACTGCATTACCTCTCACTGCTCGTTGTTTGGTGACTTAAAAATTGTAACACGTTCATTGGTCCAATCATTAGATTATCGCTCACGCAGCCATCCATCCATTCATGCAACACTTCACACTAACAAGTGCAAGCACATCTTAAGACAATTTGCCAACTCAATTGCACGACTAATCATCGATTATCCACCAGTCCACAGACCTGTGGCCATTCAATCTGTGCTCGAATTAATCTCGATCATTAACTGGTCTAACAGCCTCGTCACCTCATCTCCTTGTGACAATTCGATTGTTTGTGTGATCAATCTGTTCAAGTAAACCAGTGGGGTGGCGGTGTCTACTCAATTGCTCACTGCTCAGTGCCAAGGCACTTATTGGGCCAGTCACCCTTTTCTTCACCAAGGGTCCACCAAAGTCGACAACATTTACGGTAAGTTTAATTTTAATTTTAACTTGCTCTATTTGAATGCAAACGAACACAAAGGCAACGAGCACAAAACAAGCTTATGGCAGTGTCTCGCCGCATTACGCGATAATTGGCGCCATTCATTAGCAGGCATGTTCACACAAAAGCACATTGATCGGGCTGCATTGGCAATAATTATAATTAATGGCTCACACAATCGACACGATACTTTGTCGAACTCTCAGGAGACAGTCACCGACACAATGTAAAGTTAGCAAAGTGAAACACCATAAAACACATAGTCTCAGCTAGAGCCGAGCAGACAGCAGCATCCACTACAACCAACAACAGGCGATCATAACGATGTTCGGTCACTTACAATTGCGCTCACTCCAGTCAGTGGGGATTTGGCAAATTAAATCCAAACTTAATCGAGACTGAACTGATGCCGAGCCAAGTGCAAAGGCCACTGTGAAGTAACTGTAACACTAAAGTAGAATGGGCGACTTGCTGCAATCTGCAACAACCGAGTGGCGAGTGGCCAATCGGACAAGTGTGTCATAGTGCAGTTCAATTTCCCAAGCGATATGACGAGATGTTGGTTGGTTAGTGTCTCTCGACACTCGATACTCATTAGTGGTGGTTGCGGTGCAGGGGCCAACCGCCATCACCATCACCAACCACCAAACGGCACACACCGAGCACACGCATCGTCACAATGGCCACTTGCACACGTTTCCCATCGCTGTGCCGGCAACAAGGCAATTCAATTCAAATCAAATCAACACTGAGCCACTGTGATGCCATCCCAATGATAAATTGGCCAACGAGCATAGAAGAGCACATCACAACTGTGGTTAGAACATTCCTGCCGACGGTCGTTGCAAGTGATCTGCACGGTAGCTCAGCCAACACAAGCCACTTGTGCTCACTGCCACACCATTACACCATGCCACTTTAGTCGAGTATTACACGAGCTAAGAAGAACAAACATTTACTTTGCAGTTATTAAAGGCACATTATTATTATATCATGAGAACGCTTAGTGCAGGACAAGTTAAGAAGATTAGGGCGAGCAGACAGTTGCACTCTCATAGGTCTGCGTCAAGTGGTGTTGGACCTGAGACTAAAATGAACAAAGTCAGCAGTGGAGTGTCTCACAACAATCCGAGTTCACTGATCAATCAGTGTGTAGCATTCGCACACAAGAGCCATTGCCGTGAATGACAGACTCGAGCCAAGAGCACTCGATCGCTTTCATTGAAGTCGAGTTCGAGTTAATTCAAGTGCTTATGTCAATCACATTTACGTAACCACTTGGTTATGATAAGCCGATTAGGTGACAGTCTAAGACAGGTAATCAGTGAATGCAAATTAGTACGTCTGTCAGGTAGTGCCACTAACCACTGGGCAATCGGTCCGCAGCAGCCAAGGTCACTCACTAATGATGCTTTCATATTTCGTTAGGTGAGCTCCACTGGCAGACCAGGCACATAGACACAATTCAACCTGACTCTTCACTGACTGGCTCGTTGCTTCGGCCCGCCAGCAGTGTCCCCATCCATTTGTCGCACCCGCGTCCGGTACAACAGCTCAACAACGGCATTATCTGCTGCACCACCGGTGCACCATTCGGTGCCAACGGACCCAGCCTCTTTCCAACGCGCCACCAGTCACTTTTGGTCAGCATCAACGCCACTAACCTCATCAAGACTGGCCTCGGCAGTTGCTGGCGTGCTTGCTCAGCAAGATCACTGTAGGATGCCCCACAAGGGTAAGTCACCCGGTACCGTACCTGGTTAGTGTCGCCTCCATCACGACTCACACACGAGTCAACGCGTGGTTCAAGATAAAAAGTCGAACTGCACTAACCAACCGGCACTTGGTTCAGTCTCAGGTTACACACAAGCTCTCATGATTTTACAATTCTTCAGCGTTTCATTGAGGATAGAATGGCGAAGTGTTACACTTGAATATGCACTGTGATCGATTCGGTGAGGAGACAGACGGTTTGAGTGCATGAATACGCGAACATTGAGAGTAGATGTCAAACAAATGAAACAATGCGACAATATGGAAAGGCAACAATGCGGTGAGGGCGATAATGATAATAATGAAAATAGGGAGCATAGTGATGATAGCGAACAGAGTGGCAGTAGCGATGTTACTAGGCTGAGTCAAGATGAGATTACAGCAATCGGGACGACAATAGACGATGTGCACTGCAGAATCGACTCGATTCTTCACAATACGGCACTAAACAATGGCATAATGGTGATGGTAACGTGGAGAGCGATTCGAGTAGCACGGCGGGATAATAACACTCTCAGCCAAATAACCACACAGTCGTATTGATTGAACCCAAACTGGGCAGACATGAGCCGAACGATGAGCATGGCGAAACTGGTCGGAAGCTATTTGCACTCAATCAGTCTCAAGCAAATGGTCTCAATCAAAACGCCTTTCAATCAGTGCCCTTCACTCCCGATCCGATCTTTACGAGTCTCTCCTACCACTGCAAACTATTGCTCGGTGCCACTTGGCAGACAAAACGGATCACTATCATTATGTGCTCGTTCTCGTAATGGCTTTAAAGTGAACTTTTAATTATAATCAAAATGTGTGCCTGCCAGAATTGGTCGCTTAATTATCGAGTAAGAATTAGACAAAGACTTTAAAGTTGCCATCAGCAAGCTAATTTACAAGTGCCCGTGCATAAAACAATGCAAATGGCCTGTGCGTTTTCCAAAGAGCGAACGATGTGGCGGACTGTGCCTCAGCTCCGCAAATCCATTAATGATAGGTTTGCTATGGAGCATCGCATAATGATATTGCCAGTGCCTATTGCTGCCGCGACATGCACAAATAGTAGTGCAAATTAAATGGTTGCTCTGCCGATTATGCATTGCAGTGATGCAGACCTGAGCCTGGACAGCACAACAAACTGCACTTAATGGTGGCTCCATGTACTATACTACACATTTGTACATTTTAAGTCAAACTAGAGACACGTGCAAAATATTAAATATGAATGTGTCAGTAGCAATTGTGCCAATTATGAAGATGCCTAGTCAGTAGTTGCAGGGTCATTAATCAAGCAAAAAATCAATTCAATTAAAACTTAAATTGAGTGAGATAATTTGGCTCAGTTTGGGGTTATGCGTTATATCGATCGGATGGATCAATAGCAGTGGCAAGTGTGCTTCATTTGGCATGCACGGCCAAGGCACAATCAGACTAATCAAGTGCACGATTTGCAAATATTTCTCGTTGAAGTTGATTAAGGTTAGCCGAGTCGGCAGTGGACCACCGCTGCAAGCTGCTGGCATCATCCAATTTGAGCAACTCAAACAAGCTCCAAATTGGCTTAGCCATTCGCGTTATGACCCGCTCGTATATGTTATATGTATTTGTGCTCGATTCCGTTTAATTTGCCTCTTGCAAAGTCGTCTACAAGTTGATTAACCACAGACATGACCAGAGAGCGCACAATTTGCACAACACACACACCACACATCATACCCACACATTGGCGCACAACAAACCACAAATAGAAGGCCAAAGCAAGACATAATTTAATTAGAATTCTCGCAGCAGATCGCACTTGGCCACAACGGAGCACAATCATGGCAGGCCAGGAGCGAGTCATAAGCGACCCCAAGCACGTATTGCAATCAAGCAATCACAGACCTAACTTGAATCGAGTTTGTCGATAAAGAGTTCCGAGTAAATCGAGAAGGGAGCTAATGAGAAATGGTCAGTTGAGGATAGGCAATTGGCAGTGGTAATTATTAGCAAAATATGCGTTCGTTTGGGCACCGGCACCGATGATCGACACCGAACTCGACTCAATTAGTGATCATTTGCGAGTCGCCATTTGTCACAAGTAAACAGATTTGCGGCTTCGCATGTCAAAGGTTGTCTGCGATGGCGGGCATCTGCATTTGAATAGTTCCGAGAGCGAGACACAATTGGCCAAGGGTGTCCATTGCCAATGTGACACTTTAATGCATGTCAATGTCAACTGAGCAGTGCAAGTAGAACACAAACTGTCAAACGAGTCACAAGCGAATCACTGGATTGACGTCTCACTCCGAGGCGACACTCGATACAGACATCGAAATGCTAATTTGGTGTCAGACCGATCACCAGTGGCGATGGCGAACAAATTGGCCACCGAAACAGTGAGACAAACAGTGAGCAGATAAAGCGATACAGTGGCCCTTTGCTTGCCAGACTAACTGCTTGAGCAGTGCTGGGCAATTGAAGCGGCATGACTCCACTCGTTCAATACATCTCTTTCGTTTGCACTCGTTTAAACGCTTGATTCCACGTGAACGCCTCATAGAGCTTCTCAAGTCATGCAGCCACTCATCCATCCATTGCACGCATCCGTCTCAGTGTCTGTCCGTCCAAGACTCCATTGGCCTTACCTAAGATAGTATCGCAATTTGTCAATGGCGATAAGTTTGCCACTTGTATTTGTGTGGATTGCCGCAAACCGGCAGATAATTCATTGCCACGGCGAAGGCATCGAAATAATAACTTTAAATTAGCTGTTATGGCGAGTTACTCGTGCTCGCACGAGCAGATAATACGATCTTTTGGCTAGATGAACCGAGTAGATAGGCTAACTAGCTATATCACCATCGCAGCACTGCTCACAATGGCTCACTTCCAAGTGCCAGTCTATTTATCCATCGAGGCATCGCGACTTATTTGCGCTTGTTTACCGCTACTTGCACCAACACAGACGAGCAAACAAAGTGAACAGATAGCGCGATAATAGCGAATTAATGAGTGACAAGTCGGTCTGGCCAATGTCTCGCTTGCACTTTAAACTAATCCAAATTACTTGCTCCACTTGAGGACATTGCTTCGACATGAGTTCACATGGCCACAGAGTCAATTATTTCGCATCACACCCAATTGAGCACTGTCGAAGGGTAATTAATGCAATTGCGTTTTCTTCCCTAGGCCACTCAGGAATCAATCAACTGGGCGGTGTCTACGTGAACGGGCGACCGTTGCCCGATTCGACCCGCCAAAAGATCGTCGAGCTCGCTCATAGCGGTGCCCGGCCTTGTGATATTTCCCGAATACTACAGGTATGTAATTGCGCCTTGGCCAATGGCCATCCCAACACCATTAACACTCTTTTCCTCCAATCTAGGTGTCCAACGGTTGTGTTTCAAAAATTCTCGGACGTTATTACGAGACGGGCTCAATCCGACCACGTGCAATTGGTGGCAGCAAGCCACGAGTTGCAACGTCGGATGTGGTGTCCAAGATTGCACATTACAAACGCGAATGTCCCTCAATATTTGCCTGGGAAATTCGGGACCGACTGCTGTCGGAAGGCTGCTGTACCAACGACAACGTGCCCTCTGTAAGTGACGTGACCATTTGACAGTTTACCTTGACGATTTGACGGACCTGCTCCAGTCACAACAGTCCATTGATAATGACCCGGTGACATTAGCCAGATGTGGCAAGGCCGTCTTTTGTGTCCATTGCACAGTTCACCTTGCACAATTAAGTAATTGCCGTCTGACCATTCACAAGAAGACAACTTTGATTGAATCAAATTGTCCTCACTAGTGCTCTAATTGGCCAGTGCAATTGACTGCTGCATTGAGCATTGCATATTCAAATGTTTCCTTTCTGTTGCCAAAAGAGGACAGTCAACCTTGCCCGACACAAAAACCAAATTTGCTGTCGGGTTAGCTTTCTAGTACACAATGCAGTGCACACACACAAATGTTACTTTGTGTCTTTATCTCGATGGTCGGTATAAATAGCAGACAAGGCAGCACAAACCGCAAATGGTTTAAAATTCGGCAGACAGTGAGACAATCGATCAGAAGACTTCATCGATAAGTGTCCACTTGCAATCTCATTGCAAATCCAGTCAACTTCCAGCGGTTCACTTACTAACTGGAAGCCTTTGTAGTCTACTGGAAACGTTGGCCACATTGGCTTCACTTGGTCACTTCATCAGATGGCGATTCATCATAGAAGTGGTGTGGGTGCGCAGACTGGCACGGACTGCCACCCGCTATTGTCTAATGAGACCGTGGACACATGTCCAGGCGTAATGAGCTAACTGACCGTTTTGTTTGTGCCTCAAAGCGTGTCAACCCGTTGTGCTAGTGGCAGAGTACAATTCAATTAGTCCGATCACTTGCCAATCGACTAAGTGATTCAGCAGTGAATTGGTCGTTTTATGCAAAATTTCCATTGCCACCGCCGATCGGTTTTGTGTCATAAACGTGCGCACTTCCTCTTCCTTTGCGATACAATTGCGATTGATCACAGCGAGGAGAAGTCTGCTCCATTCCTACTGCTGCTGCACTGATGCAAATGATGGCTTGAATAGAGCTGGGTAGGAGAGCCTGTGTGATACGCGCCAATCGGTGCCGATGCCGATCACTAATCGGGCAATATCATTAGCTACCAAATCAGACCGTTTGAGCGCTTTCCTCTTGGACATTACAGTTTCCGTCCCGAGTCGACCACCTCGGTTCGGCTCGCATTGGATTCCTTCCGTTGGCGCCTGCCACTGCTCACAAGCATCGTTCTCTAGATGGTGATTGCGCACCGCTCTCTATTGGATCTGTCATCAAGTGCAGTCTCAAGCCGACAGTGCTATCACCATCCCTTTAATTTTCCGAAATGATCAAATTTGCCAGATCTATTCGCCAAATCATATTTCCATTGTCCTTTGTGCCAAGTAATCTGATTAGTCCTGCAGTCTCTCTCACTGTTTCGTTTCCAGTGCTGAGCTCATAATTCTTCCTTCCAATAGTTGCAATCTACCAAATGAGAATTTAAATCTTTTTTATATTCCGATCATGGCCGTGCATTGGTTCATTAATCTATTTGCTAAGTTATTTTCCGCGAGGCGCCTACCAAACGAACAAGTAACTCACCTTACTCGAAGGACCGTTACTGCCACATCGCAATATTAATTACGAGACTCGATCAATTACGAGTCTTCCACGAAATGGGCACGCTTTGCCCAATCGTGAATCGGTCTGAGCAAGGAAGCATCACTAGCATCCATGTCTTCTTTGACGGTAACATCAATGACCTACAACCCTTTGCACTTGCATTTGCACTGTTTCGAGTGCCACTGAACAAATCTCTCTTGATGATGCTCAACGGGAAAGCTTCCCAGAATGGAACGAATTGTTCGTGTTGGTGACCGGGCACATAGCAATTGGCATTTGGTGCCACAATAGTGCTGCCAGGGATGTCATTACTGCCGGCGAGGGCTATAATTTGACGTGACTGTTTGATTGGCAAAACATGAAACATTTTAGTGCACTCGGAACAGATAAATCCAACTAGAATAGATCGATTACGAGGCGAGTAGCGATACATGGTGATGCAGTTATAATCCAGTGAAGAAGCACTTAAGCAGGACCTAATGCCACTCTTATGTCATTGTGACACTGAAAAGAGCACTTGAGATGATAATTCTCGTTCGTCATTGGTAAATTCACTGGCCCTCAGTGACACTCAATTGGATTAGGCTTAGTGGCACAACAGGACGCTTGTCACATGTCGATGAGCCATTCTACTCGCACTCCACCTTTAGCATGTCCTGCAAGACTACACGCCTGCTCGGTGGTGTCGCTCGGCCCGTCCATTCATAGATCCACCAAGTGAGTGCATTCACATGCTGTGCTTGTCAATTGTCAATTGACCACATCGGGCAGCCAGTGCAATGGCCAATTGACATCGATTGCTTGTCGTCACCCTCGCTTATTAGTTGCCATTAGGCGATAATGACATTATCGGTCTTTGTGCTGGCCACAATCAACTAATCGAAGGAGACAAAAATGCCTAGTGCCTACTGAAAGTATCGAACCAACTCGAGAAGCGCACCATGAGTGTAACCCTTTGTTAGGCTGAGTGGAGTGAGTGGACAGAATCGGTTCGCTATCACCACCACCAGTGTCATGTGCCAATGGCAATTTGTGACATTTGCTTGGCGTACAAGTTAAAAAGCAAATTAAATTACGCTTGTTAACGACATTGCCATCGAGTCCGGTCTGCATTGAGTTAGACACCGACCCAATGGCCAGTCAGTGCCACAATACGTGACATTATTTACGATGACATTCACTGCCAGGCTGGCAGAATGCATTGGCAGATCTAGTTTACTCTCTACCAGGACTACCCGTACTACACAAACGACACGACCGGCAATTAGGATAATTAACAAGCAAACCAAAGTTAGAAGGCGAAAGCAAACTGCCCAAACTGCTACTTGCCAGGCCGCTAACAAATAGACAATCGGCTACATGTAATGGAGTGGCCCAATTCAGCCAGCAGATCAGAGTGAAATTATTTATGGTGTGTTCAATGGAGACCATCGAGCATTGCAGTTCGAATGTAGCACAATGAGTGACACACAAAGCGAGATCGATAGATTAATGCGTCACTAATAGGGACTAATAGAAGAAAACATAACCGCAGTGACATTCGCCAAAAGAACATCGGACTGACAGCACAATGGCACACAGAAATTGAACGGACCCAGCCAACAAAGGGCTTCACACGAACAATGCCAACTGAGCAGAGATCTTGAAAAGTCAAAATGGCTGGCTGGCACATTCGCCACCGATCCATTAGCCAAATGCGCTCGGACCGATCGGTTTTTTAGTGCACAATTGAGCAAACTGGGCACAGACGGCAACAGTAACAATGCCACCAATGCGACAAGTTATTTAGCAGACCTAGTAGGTCTCTCGTTACCTTTCTATGGCCATTTAGTGTCACATTAGTGCCGAGGCACATTTGAATAGGCAAAAACAACGTGCCAACAAGACCGCCGACAAGGCAACCAGCGATGACAAATAGTCCACTCGGCTTGGTGCTGTTCTAAATTGGCAATAAACGTCCTCTAAATTAAGGCACAATTACACGGACCCAATTTATGCTACGACAGGACACGACAAGCTATTGGCTAATTAAGTGAACAACTCGGTCCGCAGTGGCAGTGGGCCGAACAGTTGGTCTCACTGGCGAGTCAGTCACTGCTTGGACAAATGCGATGTCTCAATCAGCGATTTGTTTGGTGTAATCCAATTGGACAAGCAAATTTGCATGACAAAGCAGTAGCGTGCTCAATCTAAACGATCCTGTTCAACATGAGAAAACAAGATTTAACGGTTCCGACGGCGAGATGTGTGGCCAAATTAGATTAAGCTCACGACAAACCGGCACTGAGAGTCATGTCTGCAGTGATTGGCGAGTTAACAAGCCAACTTTAAATTGGGTCCATTTAATTAAGCGATGCCGACACAATTTGCATCCATTTGCGAGTTGAACAAAGTTTAAATTAATTTACACGGGCAACACTTGCCTTGGATGCCATTTACATAATTTGGTGATGTTTCTCACTGCACAACTGTTGTCTGTTTGTATCGAAGTTATGCAAATTAGATTTAACACAAATCGAATTAGGCACTTTTTATGCTAATGCACCCAAACACGACTCGAGACATGCAGACAAGGCCAATTGGTCGGTCCATTGGTGCCAACGATTGAGAGTCGATTCGGGACGAGCCCAAGTGTCAATTCATTGGCCCAGTCTAGTCAGCTTGGATCTTGGCCTAACTATGTTGTGTCACCTTGTGACCAAGTTGCAGTAGCGATTCAATTAATTCGTAGCTTATTAGTTTGTTTGACAGTGTCATTAATCATGGAGGAATCAGTGGACGACATGGGCAGTCATTTTTCCGAGTTATTCTTCAATTATAGGCAATCGGTTAACTGTCCGAAGGGAGCCAGAAAGTGCCCAACACAAGCAGGACAGCGATGAAACACAATTAGACTGCAGATTAAAGTGTAACTTGTGAGCAAGCAGGACTGTGCACCGGTTGTGCCATGTGTCACCGTTCCCACTGCCATCACGACAACGACCAACGATGATTGCGTTCTCAGTCTACTGTAAAATTAATTCAACTTTACAATTATAATTTAGACTGGCACAGACTCAATAACGCCCACAGCCGGCCACAAGCAAACCCAAATGTTTGTTGATCGGTTGGAAGGGTTGCAAAGTTGCAAATTAGCATCGAACCAGTCAGTACCAATGTGACCATGTAAATGCTTGACCAACCAGTTTAATTAATTTGGCCACGATACTCTCAAGTGATCACACACATATACGCACACAAGCCGTTCATAAGCAATTTGCATTACCAATAACATTTGCTCTTTTTGCCTCTAGGTCTCCTCGATCAACCGAGTGTTGCGTAACTTAGCAGCTCAGAAAGAACAACAAAATAGCCATCACCATCACACACAAACAGCAGATGCGGTTTACGACAAGTTGCGGATCTTAAATGGACAGACCGGATGGCCACCTCGACCATCGGCCTGGTACACCGGAGCGCCTACTTTTGGAGGCATTCCTGCGCCACATTGCATGCCTTCGGTGCCAGCGCCTGTCACAACGACAACCATCGAAAACGGCAACTCTCTAAAAAAGCGTAAGTACCTATTAACTGGCTATTTGGTTGCATCATCAAGCACTTTTAAAGTTCAAATTGCATTCGATCATTTTGCCGTCAGTCAGGGAACGATTTTATTTAAGCTATTTCACAAACTTGGCAATGGCGAGTAATCAGATCGGCCTGATAATGGCTCATATAATGAGTTTGCATTGCGTTGCGTGTGCACTAGCTGTAATGACCACTGAGAAACAAAAGTGAACTTACATTTGGTCCACTCGCGTCCATTCCGAGCCATTAGTCCACAATGCGACAGAGAAAGAGCAAAAAATCATTGCAGTGACAAATGTTGGCTCGACCATCAGAGATGCATTAGTGCCCGGTCGGTCTTATCAGGTGCTTCTGCATGAGTGACCACTTGTCGAGCCAAATCAACGACGGTCCAGGCAAGTGTTGATGGAGATGAGTTGATAGGGCCATGCCCAGTAGTATTGCCCACTAATGAGTCACACGAACACACCGACCGGACAAGTGGCCCAGTGTGCTGTGCCAGGCATCCAAGATAACAGATAGCCAAATTGGTGCAATTCTTGTGGTCTCGACTTTCGATGCCAACTTGACAGCACTCACTTTTTGGTTTGGCTCGAGTCGAGTGTCGCTCTTCGCCAGATAAGGGACATTAATAGAAGAGGTAATGTGCCCTAACGAGACCGATCAGCTGTTTATGGAAGTTGCCACTAGAGAGAGGCGCATGTGGCCTGACCAATTATCAGTCAATAACGAACGTCTCACATCACACCAAGCCATACAAAAATCCACGTGTGACAACGACTGCCAATGACATGTCTTGCTTTTTACTAATTCAATTGTGCCACCATCGAGTGCAGTGCACCATCTTTGTCCATAATCTGTGAAGTGTGTCTATTTTCACTGGAGAATCCGAAAAGAATCGTCGTTTGTTGGCCTGGCGAGTCTCTTCATTACTTGATTAGGTTCGAGCCTCGATCGGAACGGCTCTGTTCAGCCCTATCGGTGAATAGCACTCATTGGAACAAAGCGCGGATTAGACCAGCGGAGTCAAGGAATGAGATACAAAGGCAGACTAAGCCCAATGTCCAAACAAGTCGATTCATGCATTGCATCAGTGCAATGCACGGTCACTCTGAATCGATACATTGCCTTTGTCTCGGTAATTGGCATGTCTCACTGCCATTGTGCCTTATCAATCCTTACCAGTACGCTTAACCTTTGACAATCGCAACGCTCCACACCGGCACTGGCCCTGTCCGTATCTGAGCGGTAATCCCTCTTGGCCAGATCGGTCCAAACCGGGTCAATCCAGGCAGCCCTCTATGTATGGCACAAATGACAATCTCCATCTAATCCATGACCAGAAATAGTAATTATTTCTAATTACGCCATTTAATCGAACAAATGCCTCACAATCGGCTTTGTGCCCTGCAATAGAGAAAGCACGTTGAACAATCTCATTTCAAGTGGTCCTTTCCCTTTATAGACTTGGACTCGGTTGACTCGAGCACTGAAGATTCGTCCCAACACGATGGCTCTGATGTAGACTCGGCGGCCAGACTTCGGCTCAAACGCAAATTACAACGCAATCGAACATCCTTTACGCCTGAACAAATCGAGGCACTCGAGAAAGGTAAGCCCAGAGCCAACATGCTGTGCCACTATCAACTGATGTCTCTTATTCTTTTGATGTAGAATTCGAGCGTACACACTATCCCGACGTGTTTGCCCGTGAGCGCCTTGCAGCCAAAATCGACTTGCCCGAAGCAAGAATCCAGGTAAGCGACAAATTCCCTGCATGTGCGGCCCGTAGAAACACTTGCATGCAACACACTCGGTTAGGTCGATGTGAGGCTTGAGCTTTCTAGTGAGGCTCAATGCGACCAGCACCATCTACTCCATCTTATCCCGCCTCCATGCCCACAAAGATCTTATCTTGACTGTCACTGTGTGCTTATAGCGACTGTTCCACCAGTTGAGGCCGTAGTGTAGCAGTGGTCCAGTGGTAGTGATTGTCCCCAGGGGTCTAGAATCTAGACCTAGTCTAGTGTGTCTCGTAGTGCTTGCTGGTGCTGTCTGTTGACGTAATGCTTATAGGAGTATGATATCGTGCAGGTTTGGTTCAGCAATCGACGGGCCAAGTGGAGGCGGGAGGAGAAGCTGCGTCACAATCGCCACACACGATCATCGTC
Organism: Rhizoglyphus robini; assembly: GCA_023373905.1. Lineage (NCBI taxonomy): Eukaryota > Metazoa > Arthropoda > Arachnida > Sarcoptiformes > Acaridae > Rhizoglyphus > Rhizoglyphus robini. Next base: position 1,845,264 of record JAKIJQ010000007.1, on the reverse strand, counting down.
TTCGGCGTCCTCCAACGTAGAACCGAATATGTCACAAAGTGCCGTCGCGCCACAAACGCAGCAGCAGCAGCAGTCCGGTCATCAACAAGCTCAGCAGCCATCGCACCATTCATCCGGCCTCGGTTCGCCCGACATCCTTGGAGTCACATCGCTGTCGGACCTCAACCCTGCCACAAACGGAACCAGTCCATCACCAGCTACCGCGGCTACTGCTGCCGCTGCTGCCGCCGCCGCCGCTGCTGCAAATGCTGCTGCTGTGGTTGCTTCGAGCACAGCTTCTCGTATACCTCTAAGTACCGGTTTTGCTAATCACTCCCTTTATCACACCATTCCACAGCCAATGCCTTCTATGGCTGACACCTACAGGTAAGTTCGATCACTGGCCACCTTGACCACACTTACCTGATCTAACGCGTTCACAGCTCGATGGGAATGTCCTCATACACAATGTCAAACAACATGGCCCACGCCAACCAGTGTTTACAACAGCAAGCAGCAGCATACTCGTTCATGCCTCACCCACCAACGCACGGTTCCCACAGCGCCCGAAACCCATACGATCCAATCGGTCTGGGTTACTCACGTCACTCAACCTGTCCTTCGGCAGCACAAATGCACGCCATGCAATCGGTGAATGGACAGTTCGGGGCAGTAAACAACGGAACCTCTTCCACAGGTAATACTGTGAGTCTACCACTGACGACATTTCAACAATTTCCTCCCTCCAGGACTAATATCACCAGGCGTCTCGGTGCCAGTGCAAGTGCCGGGACAAGGCAATGATCTCTCAAATGCCATGTCAGCAGCCAGCAACTACTGGCCTCGAATTCAGTAAATAAACACCTCTCCCAAGCTTCCTTTGGACTCGTAAGGTCGACGTACACCTCTTCGTGATTGCTTCAGTCCTGGACTAGCCTGTTTGGTGGATCTCACTGTGTAAATGCCATTTTCCTTCGGTCGTTCCAATGTTCCCTGTACATGTTGATTTCTATTTTGTTGTAAAGTGCTCATTACTCTGATTGTAGTATTCCCTCATTTGTGTATAGCCCTCTGTTTCAATAAAATATCTTGCCTCATTTGGATCGACGACAATATCAGTTCAATTAATTGCATTGGTCAGTAATGGCATTGCGTGCTGGCATGTGGCGGGGATAAAACAAGCAAGCCATAATTAGGCCATAATTTAGAAGCAAGTGGCAGCAAACATGTCCCGCTGCTAATGCAATTATGCTGGTTGTAATCCAATTGGCTCACTCACTTCCAGTGCTGACTAGTTGCCATACTACCGAGAGACCAAAGCCAGTGAAAGCATGTTAACATGTTAACATCTACTTCGAGGTCTGTGGCATAATTTATCAGCGAACTGTGCGCGATCGGTCTGTCTGCCAGAATCACTACATACTACATATGGCCAGACCGGACCGAGACCATTCTCGAGTCAGATCTGGCTCAGTGCCATTTGCACTCGTCGTTAACGTGTATGGCACAGAGGAACACATGTCCCTGTTGTGGCACTTGTACCACTTGTCATCGCAACCCTGATGTCTCAATCAAGTTTGTTGAGCAAATTGTTGTGAATTAAGTTGACTCGCTCATCAAATCGCCATTATCAGTGCATGCCATCGACACAAGGGACTGGCCGCACACATCACAACTGCCACCAGCAGACATCCTCACATCGATCCCCTTTGCAGTAATCCTTAATCTTGCCCATCTCCGCATTGTGCAGCAAATGGTAATTTACAAGGCACACAAGTCGGTACAAGGCCACCTAACATGTATGTCCATGTCATGCACACCGATCCATTACCACACAAGGCCATAAATAAAACATCCCAACAGTAATCCGACAATGCTCTAAAGTGTCCTGTTCGAGCCATTCGGTCTAAGGAGGCAAGTGTGTTCTGCTCTCTGCTAGCAAATCTCACTAATTATGGGTCGAATTGCGCCATTCCGAAGTGGAATTAATTAATTAGGCACAAATTGAAGTGTCATTCATTGGCGACCGGACTGGCAGAGCAAATAATTCCAAGCTAATTTCGATGGACAGTCTCGGACAGGACGGCTTGACAGTGGCAGTAATTGGAATTGCGATCCATTGGCTACCGAACAGCAATAAATAAATAAAGGCACAGCGAATAATTCCATTCTTGGCCGTTGCTTTGGTTGTTCAAGTATTTCTCATCAAGTCCTCAATAATTCCAATTGGCAATTGCATCTCTTTTGGCTTTCTTTGCTCTCTTCCTTCTCCTCTCGATTCACTTTTCCCATTTTGTTGGACTAATTCTAATTTCCAAATTTTACGTTTCGCCGGACAGCATAATTGCAAATGCCTTCCTAGACCGTTCCACCGATTGCCGACCGGCATTGATGGAATATAGCAATTTTGACACAGTCTTGCCTGCTTGCTTCCGCGCCCAGTCGATAATCAAATTTGGTGCCATCGCAACTGACAACACTGACAACACACCACCACAGATCGACATCAATCGAATTCAATCAAATGCAATTTATTGGCCTTCCAATTTATTCCTTCATTGGTCGAATAGCTAATTTGATCGATGATTAATAAGCATCTGAGTTGGCGGATATGTAGCACAAATGCAATTGCTTGCATCTGAAGGCATAGGTAGTAGAAGAAGCACTTGTAAGTAACTCGTGCAGTGACCCAAATTGAAACAGGTGATTCACAGCTCGCTGGTCAGACATGTAATCGGCTGTGAGCGACTCGTGCCGGTTCGGGTAACCTTGACTAACACGAGACCCAGTGACACGTAGTGAACTACCTTGGGAGGGGGCGAGACCGGCAACAAAGTGGCCAATCGATTGTAACGAGCGTGACCTTACATTTGGGCGGTAAGGCTCATTAGAGCAGGCAAACAGATTGATTCATCCGTGCGGTGGTGGAGTGGTACACAGACATCGGCCTGGTTGACTATGGCGCGCGCCAAGTTAACTGCCAATTGAAGTGTTTCGCTGTCTCAATTGATCGCCTCCTCCTTGCAGATCTAATTCGGTGTAATATTGTGACTTTTCTATTAAAAACCAAACAAAACGTCAAAAGGCGAGAAAATCGGCAAACGAAGCGAATGCACACGAACACAACGTGCGCCATCAATCCATCCATTTGGCTATAGGCTCTTCCGAGGCCGGCTGTGTCCAATGTGCGCCCAATTCCTCTGGCAGAGCACTATCAAACGTGTCTGTTGTTTTATGGAAAATCGAACCAAAGGCAAACAAAAACAAAGCTATGCAGCCAAGTGGCAGGCCTGAGTGACTCAATCGCGAGTGGCACATGGTCCAATCTAGCCAGTTAGTCCATGCTGGCAGTCAGTGAGCGGCACTGATCCGTTCAGACTTTCGCCCTCTCGCTCACTCTCGCACTCTCCATATCCATCAAAGACAAGTTTGGTCCGCGGCCTGTGCCTGGCTCACTGGTTTCCATTTTAATATTTGGCTTGATCCAATTTCTTACGCTTTGAAACCTGAGTTCACTCGATTTAACGAGCAATTTTTCGTGAATGAACAACAACAACAACACGACAACTGGTGTAGTGAGCACTAGGCACTGAACAAGCTAATAGCCACTGGGAAAGGCAACCTTGTGCTGCACACCGAGCGCACTGGTCAGGCAATAAGTGGCGCACTGCGTAATCAGTCTTATAGGATGCCAAGTGGCCACTGCCGCAAGATGGATTCGAGTCATTCCAGCCAGAAGTGGCACACTTAGATGGCAACATTTGCCTCTGACTAATGGGCAACAAGGCGGAAAGGTGACTCAACTCCACTGCCCTGTCACTCACTAACTTTTGACACAGTTCTGCGACACCAGACTCGCTCGTCCCAACTTAGTCTGCTTGTGTGTCTTCCTCAAATGCCGTTTATCACTTGGTAAGTAAACTTTTTAATTAACTCCATGTGTCACTTTGTGAGCTTAAAGATGTTTGCAAAGAATTTTGCCAAGTGAAGAAACTGTCTCACCACACTGAAGGGAAAGACACACTGGCCTGTTTCTAGTGGCGCCATTCATCACTGCTGTGACAAGTGCAATTAATGGAAAATAAATTAATTGTGGACAAGTTGCAGAGAGAAAATGCGTGGTCGAGTCGATCGCTTTGCTAATAATTCATAATTTATTTTCTAATTGCGAAACAAGCGGTAAAGTGGGCAGCATTGGCCAACAGTTGTGTCAAAGGCTGGGCACACTCTGCAATGCCTTTCGTGTCGGTGACGGCGTGCCAAACATTGAGTGACAAGCGTTCATAATCGAATTCCGTCTAGTTGAGTACGTCTTTGCTTGGGCGCGAAATATCGAGACAAGCTTGCAAAAACAGATGCGACCTTGCAGGCTAAATTAAAACAAGCCCGATTCATCAATTTGCTCTTCTAAGCCCGATGCTTGGTTAATGTGTCAATTGAGCCTGAGTCACTAGCAAGTGTGCTTGCGAGTCTTACAACAAACCGTTCGGCAGCAATTATTACCAATTGGTCCAAATTTCTATAGAAAGACTCCGAATGTATGCGAGTGATTGCACATTCGGTTCAACTTCGACTTAATTAAAAGTTGCACTTGGAGAATTAGAAGTCATTGCTACTGACGTTATTAGTCCAACTAGCGGCCAGTTACTGGCCCACACCGAGGACTATTTAATTTAGATAAAGCTGAGCGTAATTACAACTTGAAGATAGAAAGGAAAGATCATAATGATAGGTCAATATAGGTGTGCATGCTGATGAACCTAGAGCAAGTGTTGAGTGGGCATCGATTGTGCACTGAAAAGACAACTGCAAATGCAAATGCTTAGTGCTCGTGCTTGTTTGTGCCTGTTTGTGTCCACTCACCCTAATGGGCAAATGGTGTCGAGATGCAGCGTGAAAGAGGCATCGATCGTACCAGCAATGAGTTGTCCTCCCTGGTCAGTTATATAATGAAACAAAGTGATTTGTGTATATTCGTCCACTATTCTCCTGACACTCCATTCACTCGTTGTTGCACAATGAATTATTGCCTAAAGAACGACCAGTAAAAGTTTGCATCGAGGTGATCACTACCCGAAACAGTGATTTGGCATCTGCATAAAGCACAAGACAAATATACTGGTCCTGGTCGGTCGAGCTACACAAAACAAGGCTTTAAAGTGGACTCGCAAACAGCGAACCCAATAGCAGGGTTGCAGATTGAAATTGACAGTAAAAAGTGCGGGGCCTAGCGCGAGTAGAAGCAGAGAACACAATAGAGTCAATTTTTTACTTCCGCCTCGATGATCATTTCGCTTCACGACTGATGAAGCAATCATAAAGCTATATAGGAGAGAGGAAAGAGAGGCAGAGAGTGTGCCACAAGACAATGCACACCGCGCCAATGAGACAACCAACGAATTTTAAATTGCCACGAATGTTGACAGGGAACTTGCAGGCTAGCTGCACCGAGATTAGGATTTGCGTGAAAGGCAAACTGTGTCATCTGTGCAGCATTTGGTCCTCTCGGTGGCAGCGTTAATTGTTGGACGGAGAAATAATTTAATTTTGTCCAAAATCGAGGCCATTTTGTTGGCCAAGCAAAGAACCAACAACTTGACAACTCCGATCGGACTCGAGTTGGTCCTGTCGGTCAGTTCAAAGCGGTGAATTACCTAATGTTATAATGGCAGCGTCTGACAGATATAGAGTCGAGTTGTGTTGTGCAACATTTGCGTGCACATTTGCGGTCAATTGACGACCATCGATAATGACACAATGGACGATCCTTGCCTATAGGCATTCAGTTGGCTATTCAGTCGGCGTCTATGTTTGTGCGTTAGCTGACCGCCGACAAGAAAGAAGGTGACAAAAAAGTCAGCCAAGACAAAGCCAGTGAAACATTTAACTGTTATTAATAGCCACTAATGGTCAGTGTGACTATTGCCTGCGAGGTGTTTGATCTCGCCGACTCAAGACAGGTAGCACTTAGTGCCAATAGAGATATCGAATGAGTGAGTCCATTGAGAAGTACACAAGCGAGTGCAATAAATCATAGGACAGGGCACCGTTGTAGAGACCAGATATATCAACGATAAAGTGGCACTTCGAATGGTGCTCATTAAGAGCGATTTGAGGCGATCAATGATTCTCGATTTGACGATGGCCACTGAAGGCGATCTCGATGACGGCCAAAACAAGACCAAGACGATTGATTGGCCAAATTCATTAGCTCATTGGCTCTGTGAAACGAGGCATATGCGATGAGACAACAATAGGTCTGTTTTGGTGAGTCGATCGCAATTACGTCGAGGCGAGTGATCTCATTCTGGCGGTAGCTCGTTTGTGTTTGTGCATCGAATGTGAACGGTACGCCATTATGCATTGACACTGCCTTTCTTAGCAAAGGTGCCGTGCCACAGCGATGACAATGAATTATCTCTGCACGGTTATGAACTGACAAAGTACGGTGGCCATCTATTACTGGCCAAATTGAGATGTTATGACAGGCAGCCACAAGAATGGCAAATGGTTTGGTGCACCTCACTGGTCACAGGTAGCCACAGGTTTGCACCCACAGATAATAAATCAATTTGGCCATTAGACAGTAGATGGCACCGATCGGAGCGAGACCCAAGAAAGTGGCAGCTTGTCCACTAAATGGACTCGGTGAAGCGTTATCCGTGCCGGGGCTGTCAAGCCTGTGCCTAGTCTGGTGCCTGGCCAGGTAAGCCCAATAGCGGCAAACAATTTGGTGGCACACTAAAACAAAGTTATTAATTTCCCGCTCTGAGGTTTGCCAATAAATCCACACAAAGCTGCCGACAATGGTATAAAGCAATCACTGAGCAGAAAATGAAACCACCGAACGAGCGAAGCAATGCATCGAAAGTGACAAAACTAGATCAAAGATTTATAAAGATTTATAAGCTCGCATTGTTCAGTAGTAGCACAGTTGCACAGTTTCACCGTTCGGTAATGGCCAATCACCACTAGCAATGGCAAAAGGCAAAGATGTGAATTAAATTTAGTAAAAGCGACTGTGAATGTGTGCACGAGTGCAGAACGAAATCGATAGTGCAGAATAATTTTATTATGATGACACAATCGGGCAGCACAAGACAAGCAGCCAAGATTGCCACCGAACAGTGCAAGGGGCCCATCGGACCTAGTGCAAGTGGCCAAATTAAACGCTTTCCACTTTGTTTTAGTCTTTGTTCGAGTCGACGCGCTCAATCGCCAAAAGAGGTAAATAGCGTTGCTAACCGCCTTGTGTCTGTTCAGTGAGGCTCACTCGGTCGGGCAACATATCCAGCCCAGATGGTTTGCTTACCACCACTTGCCACTAGATTAGAGCTGTCCAAATAAATAATTCATCACGAAGTGGTTCGCATCGAAGGAGGGACAATCGCTACTTGTACCTGGCCAGACATTGAGTAGGCTCCGCCAGGTCAAATTAGATTAGCACCGATCAAGATGCGATCCTTCCTTTGTGCTTCTTCGCTGGGACGTGTCATCGATGCAACACTCGAACGCATTTTGGCAAACAACTGCACGACTTCACTTTCCGCCACGAAGCTCAATGGTCACAAGCCAGTTGGAAAATTTGTTCTAATTCAATAAGACAAGCAACAAATGAAAGCAATCTTATGTATCAAGGCTGATAAAGTATGGCTGTGTGCTAACTGTTGATTGAAAAATAATAACATAATTCAATTACGTATTAGCAGGTCAGCAAGGTGGCATTGAGACTCGATGTGGTGAACACGCGAGAGCAATTCCTCTGAGACCAATTGGTCATCTTCCGTGGGCATGTCGAGCAGACTCATTTCAGTCTGAGAGTGGATTACGGTGGCCTTTGTAACCTTAAGTATGTTGTAATTCGTCTGGCATGCAGTAAGTGGCGACAAAGAGACCGCCAACTTGGACTGATTTGGACAAATTTCGTCTCATCCTCATCAAGACAATCCGTCTAGCGAGTGCATTATGTTCGATCGTATTACGATCACCTAATCGGCACCTTTGCCCACCACAATCGATACATTTACTAGTCGGCGCCTTTGATTGATTTCGTTTACACCTTTGATTGTGCAGCACTAGATTAGCACTGGCGCACTACTTTGGCTTGTTGTCCACTCAATCGGCGACAACAAGAGGGCCACAATGGTGAAGCTGCACTAGATTAGTGTCCCAGCAAATAACAGGCACAGATCGATTGGTTAAATGTTCGAATGTAAAACAATCACAAAGAACCGAAGCCGAACTGACTCCCGAATTGAATTGGCCCATTGCCAAAGTACCGACACACTATTCCTTAGTCATTGTGCTTGCGAAAACAGCGACAAAGTGACCATAAAGGTCAAAGACACAAAAGAATATTGAGGCCACTACAATGAGCGAAATCTCGCTTTTCGTGTTAGATGGATTGGGAAGAGTGGGAAATAGCACCTATTGGCTCCATTGGAAACCCACTCGTCAAAAGCAAACAGCAAGCAGAATCACAATGACACAGTTGTGTTGTAGTTTAGTTTACACTCAGCCCTTTGTCTGATACTCGATCGGCTATTGAGCCAGGTTCGATCAAGGTTTTGCATTCCTGGACATTGTCACGCAGTACCGCGTGTTGAGAGGTTACAGAGCATAACATTATTATTCGTTATTAGAGACAACACTCGGCCCTGCTCTATAGGAACATAACTTTGTTCCAAATGCAATGCTTTAGTAATTAAAACCAATGACATCGCAAGATCCACGATGTGGCCAGTTTGGTTGGCAAGCCCTAAGTTTGAGTGCGCCACACGAATGAGTGTTCACATTCAGTGCGAACAGTGGCAAGCAGAAAGAGTAAACACTCGGTACGCTAAGGGCCAGTTCATCAATCATCGATTCGAGTCAAACTCATTACAGCCGAGTAAACTTTACTTGCTCCATTCGGAACGTCCTTTACCAGTTGGCTTGGTGAACATCGCTGTGATTGCACTCAGATTGGCCTGCTCGTTGGCTTGTTGGCTAGCAGACAAAATATACCAAGACAAGCGCAAACGAACACAAGACAAATTCAATCGAAATGACATCAACCAATTCGTGTGGCCATTCATCTACCCAATTATGACAATTTATTATGCTCTGCTTAGAGAAAAGGCAATGGCAAGTATGCTTGTAAGGCTTCGGTCCATCAGAGCAGTGTCCAATCAAGTGACAAGATAAGCGAGAACGCCGAACCGAGTGAGATAACCACTATGGTTGGCCACAGACCAATTCAAAGGCAATTAGCACCAAATACAGGCTCGCTATCTATCTTTATTGGTGTGACTCACAGCCGAGCAAGATTGGCGCACTTTTGATAACAGACAGAAATTATTAATAAGGCATAATGCAAACAATTACTTGGACAATGTGTCTGACAGAAATGAGATAACCACAAACCGAGTGACCGGCGAGTGGACCGGTGGCAGATTAAGTGGCAACACAAATTTATTTGGACCAAGCATGGTAATAAATTTTCATTACTGATTGGCGAGTTTGTGGTGGAAAGTAGAGGCAAATGAGACAGTTCGATTTATCTGGTAAAACAATGCAAGTGATACGTAGCACTACTTATTGAGTGACACAATGGACGCTCAATTAGAACGAACCGAGACGCCACATTTATAGCGAGCGACAGTAATCGAATTAAATCGTAAACAACAAGATACAACATCATCGAATGAACATGGCAAGCAATGGACCAGTACAGTGGCGAGCATGAAGACATTACGACTCGCTCCATAATGAGGCACAATTAATTATTGGCCAGTGAATGGCGAGTTGGCCAGTGCGAGCACATAGGCCCAGTGCAGGCGCCAGGCTCGTTTTGCTTGTCTTTCTGGCTCATTTCCGTGTCTTTTGTGCCATTGTTGCAGTCTCAGTGGCAATCTGTGGTCATTTCATCATTCATCGCTGGCAGTGGGCTCATTATTATTTATTGTCTCCAGTAGAGCGATCGCTAGTGTCGGTGGTTAGAATGTAACATGTCCGATTCGGTGAAGAATTGCCCTCGACGTCATCTAAATCATAAAAGAATGAACCACACTGTCACACTGGCGCACTGACGACACAATAAACAGGACTCGGTGGTAGCAAAAAGCAATGCTCACCGAGCCACCAAAACAATAAATCTCGAGTCGAATTTTTCGAGCCAAATAATGAGACACAATGGCACATTTTCGTAATGATGCTCGATTAGGGCTGTAATGAGGCAAAGGCGACACACCAAAGAACAACGAACAGATTGACCACAACAGCTCGAACAAGGACATGCGAAGAGGGCAGTTCCGATGACCAGTCATTGACCACCAACACCAAAGCTCGCCAATGGCGGTCGGACACAAAATGACCAACTGCACTTTTGTCTTGTTCGATTGATGTGCATCCATTGATGGAACTGAAGTGAGTGGAAAACATCTTTCTTGTGTTGATCAATGAATGTAATGGTAATCAATCAAATGGCCCGCGTGCAAGTGTAAATGCAAATTACAATTGGTCGCCATATCGATCCACACATTAGCCGGTCGATAAATGTCCCTGCTCATTGGATATTAATCGCTTCAAATATAATTGATATAATTAAAATTCAAAATTACACCACCATCCCAAATGGAGCTAATTAATTCCGATCTATGATGGTGGTCGATGCGCAGTGGCCAGGGCCATTGTCAGCACCGTTAGCAGTAGAAAATGGCAAATTTTGGCACGAGAAGCAAAAGCAAATAATGGTGGCAAATGCAAATAAACAAAGGGACAGAGCACTGAGTGGCACTGCAATAATGAATCAAAGGCTAAATCGAGGAGACAAGCAAGTCCTAATGGTAATTTGTTTACGCACAGATTAATTCGAGTGAAACAAAGCAAAATAAATAGTGCCACACAGACTGAGATAGTGAGACAGACACAGATATGCAATCCATTATCGGTCAGCGGGCATTGCATGCACCATGTCCATACCGCATCATGGTGAAGCACCGTGCCCAAGCAAACACTGACGACTACGATGCCCCAAACCGATTCGAGCAAGTTAATCAATGAAAGGCAAAGTGAAACTAAATTAAAATAACTGATCGACTGTCAGGCGGGCAAAGACAAATATTTTCGATGCATCAATTGATGGCCAGGCACAATTCATAATTCATACTGAGGCAAAGAGCGCGCGCGTTTGGCAAATTCAATTAAATTCGCTTCCAATGACAGTGGGAGATGCAATCGAAGTGAGTCAGTCAGTCCATTTTAAAATACAAATCAAACACAACCCAGCCAAATTCATTCAATTTTGCTGTAACGGATTTTGTCCGTTTCAAAGTGAATCATACAAAATTCATCGAAATGTAATTGAATTCAAATTCGAACGCTTTATTATCGGCACCAAGTGAAGCGCATTGGCCAATTGGACAATCGTCCATTGAGCGAGTCAGCTTACCGCACAGGCGTTGACATAAATTGAGGGCCATTGGTTTGTATGGCAAAGCGGACGCACCTCAGGCCCGATGCACTCTGGCCAGTAAACTCAGTTCAACACTGCACTAGTTCTAATGAGCTAACAAATTATCAGTTTTAAATTAACAAACAGCAAAATGCAGAAAAGTGAATGCCATCTGGGCGAGCAATTCGGTTTGGTGGCTTGCTTACAATTGTTCGATTGCTCAACATGAGCGACAAATCGACAATCATCAAATTGAATGGAGTGCGTGTCCGTTAGTGTGCGTGTGTCCATTTGCACTGAGCTTGTCATGTGTCCACTCGGTAAACATTCTAATTACAACACTTCTTGATCGAAACGGAAATATCACCAATCGACAAGGCGACAAATGGAACATTCGAGCCAGCACCAACACAGAAACACAATGAACGTCTCCATTAGGTGGCCATGACACGAGCTAACTTGGTAAATCTCGACCCTTCGCCAAAGAGTAATACGGGAAATAGTCCCTTCGGTGGGACATAAGGCGCGACACGTGTTAAGAGTCAAATTGAGTCTGATGCTGACAAACGAATCCGGTCACGTGGCCTGTGCCATCGAGAAGGCCAACACCGCACAATGGGGACAGCCTTTAACGATATGATTTAATATTTAAAGTTTCCTGCTCAAATCGATTCAACACGAAACACAGATAATTGGTGTCGACACTCACACGCGCACAACACTCACACCGATATCGAATATTTTTCACTTGAAGCAGTAGCAGTACAGAGGCCAATTGTGATTTTTGTTGTTGGTCATTCTGGGACATTATTGGTGACGATGGAACCAGTGAGCAACAAACATAATACTCGAAGCATCAGTGACAATTGAACATTGTAAGCAACATCCAATAGAATACTTTGTGTTTGCTATGTCAATAGTCAGTGTTTTAATTTCTCAAATGGCCACAACATAGGAAGTGCCTATTAGGCACATCAAAACCGTATGCAAGTCGAAGCAAACAATATTTGGGTGATATTTCTAAATTTAATTGCTTGGAAAGAAAGTAAAGTTTTTCTTCATTCGGCAGAGCAGTTTTCCGCACACCAAACCAACGAACGAATTGGCAAGAGCAAAGGTACAAGGCGAGAGAGAATGAAATAAATTACCAGACAAGTGGAAACTAAGACTGCCTCGGTCTATAAGGATCTGTATGTGTGTGTGTGTATATATGCCGCCGTAACGGTTTATGAAAATAATTTAGATTACTTCTAATTTGGCCAAATTAGAATATTTGTAAATGGCACGTAAAACATTATTACTCCGCACTGGCATTGCATGAACCGTTCAAACGGCGGTGGAAAACAGAAGCAGCTCGTCCATATTATTATTGCTCGGCATCGGCATTGGCCATTACCGGCCGAGTGCTATCCTGTGTGCGTGTATTATTACTGCCGCCATTAGCAACATTTGGTGGCCCATTATGGACAACGAGTGTTTATTCAATTAAATTGCAATGAATGCTTTAAAACGCAAAACAAATTAGCATCATTAGGACTCGCCAAATGATGTTACAATTAGCATTAACCAACATCTTTGCATTGCCAAATTGGCACTAATTTTACAAATTGATGATGGTCAACATATGAGCTAGAGTGAGTGTTCGATAGCGCTTGCACTTTGAAGGCACTGTGGCATACATTGACAGGTTGGAAGTGATTGCACATGCAAACTAATTGGCACATGTTTGCACTACCAACACGACAGATCCTACAGTACGATATCTTATCTGGCACTTTTGACATACCGAGTGTCGACAAGCAAGTCCCGGCAGTCTCGACTGGGACGAGTCGCACTATTAGTGACAGAACTGTCAGCTCGTCTCACAGCCGACAGACTGATTCGGTCGTTACATTAACGCGCGCAATAGTTAAACAAAGTTTGGCTTTTTAAAACCGATCTCATGGCAAATAGAAAAAGTTTCCTCACCGAGCTCTAACAAGAGACAAGGCTACTAAAAGCAAACAGTGAGCAACAACAAACGAGAATTGGTGTTGCCTGTCAACTCAAGAATGCACTCGGAGAAGAGTCAATCCTATAATGCCGCCATAGCTTAGATCTATGGATGTTTGCTTTTTTGTGCTATAGGCAAGTGCTGCTGCACAAGATAGACAAACGACCTAATGGTTACTGTTATTAGCATTGGCCATTGTCTTAATGGACGCTATTATGAGCGCCATTATTGTTATGGCCGCTTGCTGTTTACTCAACATTCGACCTCGATCCACCGACATGGCAATTGCACATTTCAATATGACTCTGCTCTATTCAGATTAACCAAATGGTAGGAAACACAGACAAGGACAGACCAATGTCCTCGAGTGCGGAACAATATGGCAAAGTACAATATCCAGTAGCAAATGGACAATATTATTTTGGTAAATTCGCTATTTTGGCTATTTCTGACAAAAGATGAAAATTCAAGCTAAGTTTACAGTAATGATTTCAATATTTTGCCAAATAAGTGCGTCAACAATGCTTGTAAATAGGAGTTGAAAGTAATCAGGTCGTAGGTTGCGACAGTGAATAAAGTACTAAGGGAAAATATAATTCAAGACTGACAAGCCAGCCAAACAATTCTGACATTGACTAAAAATATATTGACCAAGTTAACGGACAGGTCGCCATCTAGTGAAAATTAAACATACTGAACAAATTGACAATAAAATGGGTGTAGCTGTTTATTATCAGTTTGAAGGCACGGAGTAAGTCTCATTTGGTTTGATCAAATAGAAACACCAGGGTGACTATAGAGTTTACTTTTCAGAAATTGTAAACAAAACTAAAAGAAGTGACGATGGTCAAAATCTTGTTATAAGATTAACGAGAAACGGAAGTAAATTGCATCATGTTTACGAAAGAGAAAAACTAAATCGACACCTTTGGCTAAAGAAGGCTATTATCTCACTACAAGAGTAGAGAATGGAAACTTGAAAAACTACAGAATGATAATCTTTTTTACATGTTGTTGTTACAAGATCTTGTGCCACAATTGCCATTAGGGTACCTTGTGTGTGGACCTTGGTACACTATGATTCATAGTCTATGAATTGTGAACGGATGAAAAAGGTACAAAAAAGAATACAAGAAAAGTGGTAGCGGTATAGTCCGGTCTGCATCAACCGCATGGAGGCGAAGAAGTATGGCCTGGGAAAAAGGAGATAAATTAAAAACTACAAAAAGATTATTTCAAACGACAGAATTCGTATCAAGGTCGTATCATAATCGAATCGCGCAAAGTGAGCTTGACTTTTGCTGATCCATCAACTCATGCAATCAAAGTTGAAAATGTACTTTAAGTATAAGTATAATATTAGATTCACTTTATTGACAATGATGCATAAATGTTTCCTTGTTGAATACATATAATGACGGAGAAGCTGGAATAAAAGAAGTTGTTACATCTGAAATAATGAGACAATGAATAAAAATAAGAATCAGTTTATTATTGAAAAGAACATAAAATTGAACAGAAATTGGAAAATGGCCTAAATGAACAAACATAACTTGGTTGCATTGCTGCAACCGGACCGACCAGTGCACAATGGAGTTGATCAGTGATGGTGGAGATGTGCTAGTCAAATGGCCCGATTGCAGTCACTGGGTGTCAATTTTGACTGTACACATGCACGAGAGCAAACCGACAGCGAACATCATCGGTCCAGTCAGTCAATCAATTGGTTTAATAGTCAACAACTAAATAAGCAAATTGAAAGCATAACAAGTGGAAAACATAACAAAACGCTAGATCGGATGACTTGGGTTTGCTCGATTCCGTTCCTTTCGAGTTCAATCGATCGATTGCAAACAAAGGGAATATAATAACAATTTGGGAAAAGGACAAATAAATACAACAACAAAAAAAGAACGAACAATATAATTGGTTGACACTATTGAATCGGTCAATTGGTTACTGCTTGGGTGAGAGAGATAGAGAAGAGTAAATTGGTTAAGTCCTAGTTTGTGCATCGAGAGAATCACAATAGAGAGATATAGTCGACAACTAATGGTGAAACTGTCGTTGTTCGCACAAAGCACAGCCAGAAGAGGCAAAGGTAACACCGAGATGTTCAGTTACTAGCGAATGGTTGGTTGAATGGGGTGAATTGTGCACAAGTCGATACACGAACAGAAAGATCTAGGAGAACGATGAAGTGTCAGTGGTGTGTTTGGTTGCTGCTGTGGGTGTCAGTGTGTGTGTGTGTGTGTGTGTGTGTGTGTGAATGTCACTCTGCTTGGGATCGTGATCTGTTCAGATCAGTCACTTCACTCCGAGTCCAAACAGAATCGATTGCTTATTATGCCTTTTGGAATCGCTTTTAGAAAGCCAATTCAATTTGCGCCAATGTGCAACTGAGCAATAATGCGTTCACAGGCAAGCGCGCGCGGTGTGGCCCAATCGGCGTTTAGGTGTGCCCTAAGCGTCAACCTGAGTAAAACTGTGAACAATATCAACATTAGTCGCCTACTCTAGTATCACTGTCGGTCGTAACATCACAATAGTCCTGTGTTTTGCAATGATAATGCTCTCTTCGATTCGATTATCATTTCGGTTCACAATTTTCGCGTGAATTCATTCATGTACGTGGTCTAGTGTTTGTTTTGGAAAGTAAAAAATGTTTATAACTTAAATTATATATTAAAATACCTAAGTTAAACTCAATAGAAATGTGTGCTGTATATTGTTTCACTCATGCGAATTAGTGAAGTATTCATGTGTGTCGGAAAGAATTGAAACTTTGTTGAACAAAGCTAAAAGTCGAACTGAATATATTATAAATAAAAAGCTAATAATACTAGAATGCCGTGTAGATCAATAAGCGCAACAGTAGATCACTCAGGCGTTATTCTTCTGAAATATTTGAAGTCGGTTATTGCCAAAATCAACCACCGCCAAAATGTTATCGGCCATTGCAATGCCTGATGGTCTGTCGAAACTAGTGGATACAGTGGAAATTGAGTCACTCTTTGAGTTATCGTCGTTGATGTATTCAAAATTTTGGTTCAATGAATTCCAAATTGCAATTCGATTGTTTCGCGAGTCTGCACACAAAATTTGAACAAACTTTGCAGCACCGGATGGGAAGTTTTTATTGAAAGCTGCTACCAGTCCTTGAGGCCGCAAAAATTCACCCCAGGCAGAGCCTTCACCAAAACCAATATATTTGGAATTGATAAGATCGTCACGCGTGTTGGGTGCAAGATTGCTGTGAAGTGAGGTATCGTTTTTGTCGATTATCAAAAGACGGTGTTTGTTGAAGTCCGACACAATATAACGGTCCGGACTAAGGAATGCAACGCCACGAGGCGAGTCTAACGGCTGACCACAATGCCACAAGTATTGGCCAAAGTGGGTAAACAATTGAATTCGTCGATTGCGAGTGTCAGAAACCAAAATAAGCGAAGTTTGAGGGCAAATAGCTATGTCCCAAGGATAACAGAACTGACCTGCCCTTGAACCCTTCTCGCCGAACTTAAATTGAAAATTACCCGTCATGTCAAAAACCTAGAAGTACACGTAAGTCGACAAATTAACACAAATGAACAACTAACCTGTATGCGGTGATTATCTTTATCGACAACCACAGTTTGGCCATAGTTCGAGTTGATTGCAATTCCTGCAGGTCTGTCAAATTGTCCTGGACGAGTGCCGGGTCCGGTGCCAAACATGTGCAGTACCGAAACCTCGACATTGTTGTTCAATTGAAAGTTGTTAGAGAATATGTTTTCGTTGGGCGAATTGTTTCCTGAGTTGTCAGCGACAGTAAGTTTGAGAAGTTGAATGCGATTGTTACTTCGATCAGCAACCGTAAGAAGATAGTCTCGCTTGTTGGCACTATTGCAGTTCCAGGTGTAGAAAGGTTTCGATTGAATTGGAATGCTCTGGTTGGCATCGCCTCCAATGGGCTTGTGATTGGGATCCTTCTGAATTGGCAAACGGACCATAGCCACACCCCACGGTCTGCAGAATTTTCCCACATCCGCACCTTCTTCTCCGTATAAAGCAACTCGTTTCCAAGTTTCACGCAATCTTTCAGTCTTAACATTGACCAAAATTGGAGAATTGCTCACAGGAAGGCCATTGATGTTTAGGTAAATTTTGACACTCCTAAGATTACTGCCACGTGGGACCATGTAAGTGACATTGTATTTGCCATTGTTACTGTCAAGCACATTCTTCTGGATATGAGGCAACACCTGAATAAACGAACCATTGTGATGAGCATTTGTTTCGATTGCTTGAATATCGACATCGATGTTTTCACCGCCTAATAAATCAAAATATCGTTTAAAATACAATTCAAATATTTTACTAACATATTCATACCTGTAAGAATGTCTTCGTTGAAACAATTTCGGGTAGAGATAGAAAAACAAGTGGGCTCACCCTCAACAGCCACAGACAGACCTTCGCCGGTTAAATGGCAATAGGGAGCAAATGCAGGACTATTGAGAAAACCAAAAGATGTGACCAACTTGAAGAGAGCAGAGTCAGGCCTAGAAAAGGTTATTCTCGGAAAAGGAGTCGCATTGTTTGGCTTGCCCTTGTTCTGAGCCAACATAAGCAAGTAGGTGTTGCGCACGTGGTCCAGCTGTTTGAGTAATTGCTCCTTGCGCATCTGAAGACTACTCACATATAGCTGAACAGTGGAATTGATTTCGTTTGCTATGGTGCGGATGTGAGATTCAAAGCGAGCTTGCATATTGACGTTGGAGTTTACAAGATTTGATGACATCAAGTTGTGTGATCGTTGATCAAGAGACTCGTTGAAAATAAAGTTATTTGACGAAAACAGAGGCGTGGATATGATTGGAGAAGATAAAGAAGTAGTGCAGGAGGTCATCGACGAGTTATTGGCAACATTACTGTTGCTGTTGAACAGAGAAAATTTGCGATTATTGGAGACACCAGCTGACATGATATCGTTAGTGTCGGGCATGTTCGCAGAGAATGGCGAGAAAGAGTTCTGAAAAAAGTGAGGTAGTGAATCTTGAGAAAATGAAGTCGGAAGAAGATTAGCTTGAGTGACATTCGATGAGAATCGTCGTTGTTCAAGGTTAGAAGTCTCAGGTTGGGCGAAAGAGTTATTGTCCAAAAGAGAAGAAAAAGTGTCGCCTATGGAATCGTTACGGCTGCCATTGGTTCCGTTATGAGACAACATGGTGCTAAACATGCTGTCAAGAGGATTTGTTGTAAAAAAAGAATTTTCGTTCTTCATATTGAAAGATAGCCCCGACGACTTAGAGGGGTTCGATAGCGCGTTGAAGGAGAAGTCACTGGTGGCGTTACTGTTGTTCGCACTGGCGGAGCTCGAGATGTGACCATTAGCCAAGGTAGAGACAGCCTCAGATAAGGAAGAGGCTGATGATGGACCTGAGGTCTGCGATAAAGGAGGCGAGGACGAGTTGGACGAAGAGAATCCAAAGAAGGCCGGCGATTGAGAAGATTCGCGCATTGGAGGCCCATTGGAATCGACCAAGCCAATGAGAGAGGGCAAAATACTTTCGGAAGGACCTGAGTTATTCTCACCATTGAAATCATTTGATTCGGAGCCAAAGCTGCTTAAGCTTTTGTCCGAATTTCCAGTCGACCCCAAATCAACTTGATCACAAACGCTCAGAGCTTTGAAATCTTTCTTCAGTAGACTGAAGTCACTGGGGAAAGAGTTATTTGAGCCAAGAGAATCACCATTGGTTTGGCTATTGAGCAGTTTGGCATCTTTCTCGCTCAAATCGTCCTTGTCAAGCTGAATGGTGGTCAGCTTGTTGATGAAGTTGAATAGAGAGTTGTCGTCGTTAGGATCCATTGTGGATGGGATGGACTTGGAGAATGGGTTCGATTAGTTTAATCACAAATAGTTTCGCTTGATATAGGCCAAAAATGAGGTAATCGATTTGGTGGCAATTCAATCTAGTAAAAATGTATAAACTGTCCAGCTACGTAATGCAAGTTAAAGTCAGAAAATAGACAATTGTATATTTGTAATGTGAGAGGATGAGGTTTTCAAGAATGTGAGATGAGTTTGTAAATATACCCGTAGAAATGATCAAAGTTTGGCGCGATACATTTGACTATCAAAATAGACAAATAAAGACAAGGATGCTCGATGAGGACTTGATCTGAATGAGATATCAGTTACGGTTAATGGCTGAATGATTAGAAGAATACCCGTAGAGATGTATGACTCGCAGTGACGTCAAGTTTCAAATAAAAGGACTAAATTGAAGTAAGTTTCGCAGTTTCGAAGTAAGAACAAGGATATGAGGTATGCTGGTACAATATATTCAAGAAGTGCTAATGCATAGAATTGGAGACTATATCCGCTTCAAATAATATGACTTGAAGAGTTAAGTTTCCAGAATGATTAAAAACCCGTAGTGATTGTGGACTCGAAGATAAAGATAAGTTTCATAGGTTGCGTAAAGTGGCAAGTGCCAATTGGATTCACATCTGAAAGAGAAACGAACCATTAATCGAGTGAACCAATTTTGATCGATGCATTAGTATTGATTGATTGAAGTATACTGAAACACTAACAAGCTTATGAGAAACTGAAAGCCAACAACAAGATCCACTCACTCATTCGACTTTACTGGAATTTGAGTCAACTCTAATTGGTAATCACAAGCTCGCGTGCAGTGACAATTTGGCAAAATTCGATTTTCCATTACACTTCCTTCCTATAGTTCAGTTCATTACCATCGAAAGCTATACCTTAAATTGAACCAAAATATAGTTTAAACTTTGTGACCAAACCTAAATTCAATTCAATTTCTACCAGTGTATATAGAGCATATCATAAAGGTGCAAACTACCAGAATTGAAACATACTAGTCAGTTTGGCTATCAATGCTATGCGAGTCATTCATATAGAAAGGTGAATAACATTTTAGGGTCAAGGCAGTGTGTCGGCCAAGCAGTACCGCTACATTGAAAGGATGCATTTCGAAATAAAGCCTCGATCCAGGCAGAATTGAGTTGAAAGCTATGTTCACAAGGGCAATATTTCCTTAACAGTGGAATATTCCTGGTGTAAAACGCCATCACCAGTGGGCCGCAGCAGTGGCGTTGGCCAACCGAGTCATTGCAACATCACCTTGCTGACTCGAGACCACTTTCCATTGCCATGCCATGCCATACTGCTAGCATGGTGGATAGTAAATAAACACATCATATAAATAGACAAAGACAAGTTCAATCGCCTCGTGTCCTTCAAGTTACCAACTGTCCAACGCTTCTTCCACTTGTACTTGGTGGGAGGCACGTTTGAATAATTCTCGTCGTTGCTCTAGTGCAGTGCTTCCATGGCCATTTGGTCAAACGGTCAATGGACCTGAGTAAGGAAAATTCCAGTAACAATCAATAGAGCGATATCATCTACGCGACAAGCAATGAACACATTGATGTGAGCATAACAAATGAGCATTGTGAAATTGTGCAATCACACACAATGGTGCACTCCATCCAGTATGGTCAAGTTGGCCACCAATCAAGGTATATAGCGGTCTTGTGAAAGCAGTGCTCGGGTTCTTGACACTTCGTATGAGGAAGCGCAAGTAAAGCCCAATGGATGTAAACTATTTCGAAATACTTACTGCACACTTTCCCCTGAAAGCACCCAATGATTCGCCTAGTGATCCAAGCAGTGCACGTAGAGGCATCAACGAACTTTGACTCAAGCCTGACCAAGCGAATTGGATCGTTAAGCACAGAACCGATTGCGACACCTTCACTACAACCCACCAACGAGTGTACAAAGTGGCACGCCATTGACTCAATTGACTCGAAAGTGATTCCAACAGATACGACACTAGAGCTAATACTTTCAATGTTTGCCTTGTGTTCTATGTGAAATTGCGACACTACACCAAAATTTACGACGCAGGAGAATTTCCACTTCAACCAATTATATTGACTAGAAAAGTAAAGGAGAGAAGACAGAAAATGCTCATGACGGTAACTTGGAATGAATGAACTTGTGGTGTATACTGCTACAACCAATGGAAAACTATGTCATGGTGCTCAGAGAGAATGATGCATGCGTGTGGTGCGTGCTCGCTTCTACTCAACAATGATCTAGCACCAGTGGAAAAACACATGGACAACTAGAGTGGCTCTAGTTCATACCGGGCAAACACTGGTGAGGCCAATGGCAATCCGAGTAGAGCTGGTGGTAGTGATGATGCCACTTGTGCTTTGTGCCCAACAATAACACAACATCAGCCAACACTCGTGCCCAAGTGTTACTTGAAAAATGCTATTCAATGCCAAATGCCAGATGGAATACATAGAAACTGTCTAACTTGCCCTGACCAAATGATGTAACGGATAATAATGATAAGTTCGAATATTACAAATGTAATTGTATAATTGCCGTTAAATCACTAAACGAGAAATGTCAACATTTACGCTACTGTTATCTAGCAAGTCAAGTAGATAATAAATACTGCCGGGAAGGATTATAAATAGAGACATCTAATCTGAAGTAGAAGTAAACAAGAAGGCACCAGTTGGAAGTTGTGCCGAACTGGTGAACCATTCGATTTGCACTTGTTTAATGCCATCTAACAGGTACTAATTGCTGACGAGTGTATTATAATCGATACTGTCATACAATAAGTACAATAAATAATAGCCGAGTTTGCGCTTCTCAAACAAACAAAAATCGATACCGTTCATTTCAACACAAGTGATCAGAAAGTAGTTTAAGTAAAACTTACCGTAAACAAGTGAAAATGTTTACTAGTAGTTGAGGTTGCTAGATTCGTGCATTTAGCAATGGCTGAGTAGAATGCAAATTGTGACTAATTTTGAGTAAAAGACAAAGTCGCTTCATATGACTGAGATAATTTGAGATGGCGCCTTAGTTTTATCATATATGATACAAACAAAATTCGCTTCAGGTGGATATAGTCGGTAGTGATTACAGACAAGTATCGAGTGCTGGTAGTCGAGTAAACGGCGTTTTCGGCGTTTCATTTTCTCCCAAATTACAGACTGTTCTGGTATTTCCGATCCATAAGACAATACTTGTATTCAAGGGCATTTTCATGTCTCTCGCTCTCTCTTTCTCCAGGCCAGAATGCACATGTGATCACAATTAGAGAGAATCAGAAAGAATTTGTTTTTCGTAGCCAGCAAAGTTCGGTGGCGAGAATCTTCATCGCAATCACAATAAAAGATGATATCACATATGATTCAAGTGTTGCACACCAAGCTAACTATCGAGAAGTGAGGAGATCGATGTGACTGTGGGCCAAGTGAACGAGTGGTTCGGTCTGAGCACCGAGACACTTGGCCACTAAAGCAGCGTGTGTTTAGCAAGACGCACACCAAATGCGTTACGATGGCTGCTTGCTGTGTTACTTTGTTGAAACGGTCTCATCTGACGCACCATATAGCCATATAGTGGTGCTGCGTGCTGGTGAATGCTCTCATTAATAGATATTCAGGAGCATTAACATTGATTTCGCAAGCTGCAAACGCTCATCTTCGGGAGTTGCAACAGAGTTGTGCCATCAGCATCCAATCAGATAAGCATAAATGCAAGAATGGTCAACAAATTAGTATTTGAACTCGGACTTCTATATATTGGTGGCACTTGACAAGAAAAACAGTAAACAACAAAGTAACAATTATACAAAGAATGTGAAGTAGATTGCACTCGATGAAGGAGAAGAGTGAGACTTAATATGAAGGACAAACGAGTTTGCACTCTAGTTGGCTTCTATTCTGGAGTGAGATCAACAACAACCAATGAGGAACCAAGTAGTCACAAATAAGACATGTTTGGGAGCTGCTAATGTCCACTAATTATGGTCGCATATTAAGAAGTTGATTTGTTTTGATGCAAACAAGAGAGGATAACAGACGAAGATGATGTTGGTTGGCTTGGGACTGTAAAGAATGAGATGTAACCAAGATGTAAACAAGGCAATGCAAGGGCCATAGTGCTCACAGGCAGTGGCACTGGTTACTTACTCGATCCAGTGTGTGCAAGTGTCGTCTCGATGTCTTGCTCAGCTCGTTGCTCACTCGCATTTGTGGAGTGCCTGCAATGCTTCCAATGCATTCAATGCCTCCAATACATCGTTGCTGCCAGTCTCCTTTTCCACTTGCGCTTGTCCTGCAACAACTAGACTGCTCAAGCAGCGATCTTTCTCAGCGGTGGAGGTGAGTACAGTGGCAGTGGCACGGCCGCAAGGCGCACAAGATGTGAAAGACTAAACTCTTTGCGAAGGGAGGGTGAGCAGGTTTGCTGCAGCTTTACTCGCTGCATCAACCACAGCTAACACTCAACTCCACCGAGTCCGTTCTTGGTGCCACTACTTCTTCCTTCCTTCAATATATTTGTGGTTGCGCAATAGACAATGGACTGCAGTGGATGTGGATGAGACTTGGTGAATGGCGCCCGAGCAAGATCAATTGGGTCCATTGGTTGCGCCACCGCTGGTGCATTGCACTCGCATTGTCTGTCACGTGACCAGTCAATGGTGCCGCATCGTAGTGTGTTTATGGTTTATCATTGAAACACTCGACTCAAGTGGACCACAAATACTGCACCGCCAATTGGGCCAATGAGGCGTGTTTGGTCCGATAGCATCGACGATGAAGGCATCCATAGGCCACCTGTCTCTAGTAGTGAATGGAGCTGGTCGACCAGTGGCTCTGAGGCCAGTGACCAATGGCATCCATTGTGCAGTGTCGTTGACTTGATAATTGGTCGGACTGGTGCCTTCTCACTTGTCTGTGGCTGAACGAGTCAATATCACGCCTGTATCTTCGTTGGCGGTAAGTGCCTAGCAACAAGCCGAGAGGTCTTCGCAAAGGCTCTGCTCGGTGTCCGAATGTGCGAATACACTCGAACGCACTGTATCGTCCAGTGGCAATGCTCTATTTTCGATGCTTGCCAGGACGACCAGTGACTTGTGTCGATTCAATTAGATACGATCAAAACAGTGTCACTCGATAAGACACCGAGTTAGCTCCTTTTTACTACCATTACTTATCACTCATGTCTGACCTATCAGACTAGAACTGCTAGTCCTTTTGGTGTGGACAAAGGTCATCGCCATACGATTCGGTCCATTTGACCGAGCCCAGTCTAAGGCCCATTTGAATATAAAGGAAGAGTGAAGCATTGAATGTGCGCCTTGTCGATGATCATTCTCATAGGCTCGGCTGTGTCTGATGACCATGTAGATGCAACTCGACTCGGCACTCGAACAGTGGAG
Organism: Rhizoglyphus robini; assembly: GCA_023373905.1. Taxonomy (NCBI): domain Eukaryota; kingdom Metazoa; phylum Arthropoda; class Arachnida; order Sarcoptiformes; family Acaridae; genus Rhizoglyphus; species Rhizoglyphus robini. The sequence goes on along the minus strand of JAKIJQ010000007.1, from coordinate 1,820,576 downwards.
AGTAACAAATATGTCCTCGAATTAGTTAGCGAGCAGTGGAGTGATCACTTTGCGATTGGTGCTTATAATGATGGCCACTGCAGTACACTAGTATCTCTCCTTGAGTCTTATCAAGTCGAGACATTTACACCTAGACGTGTGGTATGAGTGCTGCAGCTGGTGTCAGTGGACAGCAACGAGCAGATCGCATTCCTCATTGCCAATCGATTCTCTCCGCCGACGATGTCATCTCGCAACCGAAAATATAATCGTTTACTTTGAGTCAGCTTGCAGTTCGACAGCACACCTTTGGGCAATCCCGTTTAGACAACCTTGCCCGAGATCGATCATGAGCTCGGTCAAGTGAGAGGAGTGATCAATTCCGTTCTCGAACCAGTGATCACCAGTGCCGACTGGTCACATAGTCCTTTCAACTCTCACTAGTACACTCTTAGGTGGTTATTCACTCTCGCTACATCGCTCCCGGTCACGTGCACTTGGCACAGAACCTGTTCGTGGATGCTTCAATTTTGCCGGAGCCTTTGTGACTGATTGTGAACAATGCCGCTCAAGTTGAAAGTGACCTTTCAGGTCACAGCAGTCAAAGTGCTAAACTTGAGCAACACATTGCCAGTTCCTGTTGATGGTGTCGGTGGAAGGCATTCTAGGAAGCGTTCGTCTCTAGTACGAAATACATCTTTTCAAACTCATTCAACACAAGCAACGTTGAGGAAATGGATTTGCCCACTCGTTCATATTCTCGATTGCGCAATGCGATATTGCACATTTGTGATGATGACGAATATTGACTCGAATAAAGCTGTACTAGCTGCATCGATTTCGAAGTGCTCACTTTCGTATATCTGTCCACAGCTACAAAGTAGCAAATGACGCAACTGAACATTTGCCAAAGCAACGGCTACATTTGTGCGAGAAGTCGCAACATTGTAACGTTGAAAGCACTTTCAAGATTGTGATCGAGTCTAGTTTGGTCGGCTCGCTACAAAACGATACATCGATCAATGGTGGGGCTGGACATTGCATTCGAAAGTGCGAAGGGGTGAACATTAAACACTGTGCTGGTGAGGTAACCATCGAGAGCATCAAGATGACTGACGATGTCACCGAACTAATTGCTAGTGCTTGTCCAGTATGGGAGCTGTCAGACGGCAACAAAGCAACCAAGGTGGTCACAATGGCGTGGAAACACCTTGGCTGGGTGTATTAACCCTTTCATTGTGGTTCTGTTGAGTGGACGTTCGCTGGAAGTTGTCCCCTTCATTCTTGAGCTTACTGGCAGTAATCACGCTGAGTTAACCATTGCGCAACACAAATGCAAATGAACTGACAGAATCGGAGGCAAGTTGGTCAATTCGACAGAACAACACGTTCGCTTACCGACACCTGTTCACCTTCATGCAGACATTGAACGAGCACTCCAAAGCATACCTTGACAATGAAATGTTCTGTTCGCCATCCGCAAAGACTTTTGGACCTGAGAGGTGAAAGGACATCTGTGCAGGTGAAAACTGCACTCACAAGCCAGACAAATTGTCATTTGCACTTGTTTGCCTTAATACAATTAATACAATATACAATTACCGAAACATAATTATCATTGGTGCGACATTGTTTTGTCTTGTAGTACTAGTAAAAGTTAGCCCGCACCAAACTACACTCTACCTCTACTCTACTCTACTCGGTAATCGACTCGAGATTGGCCTTGTGGGCAAAGAGTTACTTTACACCAACAGAACAAATGTAAAAAGCCACCGCGATACAGAGAGATACTCTGTTCGTGTTCAGTGACAGTGGCAATGATGGCATCTGTCACTGCCATGGTAACAGCGGCGAGCCTGTCGAACAAAGCTTGCTTAGTATCGCACTAGTAACACTGCCGCCGGTGTCTTCCAACGGACCTGTCAAGATGATCACTGTCACTGGTCACACGCTAGCTTCGTGGTCCTAGTGGCCTTGAAAGCATTCAGACCAAAGAAAGTGTCATTCTGGACTACCTTTGCCCGATCCAATAGAATGGCGCACGAATATTCGGCGAACAGCATTGGTGGCACATTTGACACATTGCCGGTTATTGAACTCTCCACGAGAGTGCACAAGAAGTGTTCGCGGCAGTTGGCAACAGTCACTCAATTCTCCACCAAGACAAAAGTTGTGCTTTCTAGCACTTACGTCGCACTGTTGGCAGCGTACCACATCAAGCAGAGATGCGGTGCTGGTCAATGAATCGATTGACATGATGCAAACGGGCGGTGCTCGCAACCATTCGCTGGTCAATTGGCGATGGTCCAACAAATGCTTGCTTGAATCTATCAATTTAAACTTAGTGGCCAATGGCCAGAATGGGAATGATCTTTTACAATGTTCACCAAGAATGGCTCTCCATCCCTATTCGCAGCAGCTGTCCTACTCTGTGTTGGTTAACTAATTGCATTAATGAGCGGTAAACGACCTAAAGAGGGAATGCAATCAGGCCACTATTGCGAGGACATTCAATTAGGAGGCCACCATTTGTACTGGAGGCGATAGACCAACAACTAATGAGGCGAACTAAGCAAGTCAAAACCAGTGATCACCTGTTGTTCAGTGCAAACACCGAATCACACCACAAATAGAACATATATCTGGCCAAATGTCATGCAAGCCCTAAAATGTGAATTTCAAAATTTTTGAAAAATCAAATGGTCAGGTCAATAAATCAGTTTATATGAATTGCTAATTAGTAATTACATGACAAAGTGCCTTTAAATGTCAATTCTCCGACAAAAGTGATTAAAAATAAGTTATTTTTAAATAACACATGATCGTTTTGCGTAAGCAAACAGGAAACTACAAGCTGCCGTATATGTATTGATTAGTAATTAAGCAGAAGAGCACGAGAGCTAATTTGCATTGAAGTGAATGACAATGAATAAAGTGCCAATTTGGCTAGTGGCACTCCAAGCTTGTAAGAAGTAGAACACAACAGAATGTCACACTCTCAATGAATGGTCCGGTGTACCGGTCCAGAATGGGTTGCATGTCAGCTGGTTGTTGTCTATTTGGATCGGCGGGTTGCTAGTGGAGACATTTCGCTGTCAAACTTTGCCAGTGCGGAATGGCACAAACACTTTGCTTCTAGTTTATTATTGAACAGCTGACTAGTCAACGATCACAAGTCAGCGAAACGGCAATGTTTGTTCTGTCCAGCAAACAGCTGACCGTGTGTCTGTTCATCTTGCTCATCTTCATATCGACTTGTTGTTCCAGAGAATTGTCCATTTATGAGTTTGATTCTCTCGTTAAGGACAGAAAATACCTCTTTGTTTACTTCTATTCCGATAGGTATTATTTTTTAAAATTTTGTATTTATTGTCAATTGGTTTCTCTTTTACAGTTGCGAGAATTGCTCAAAAATACTTTTTACATGGCAATTATTGGAGAAACGAATACTTTCTTTTACTGATTCGAAACTTGTCATTGGACAAGTCGATTGTGGCATTCACAAAGAATTGTGCTCAAGGGAACGAGTCAAAGAAGTGCCATCTCTAAAGCTATACACTGCTTTAAATGATATTACTCAGCTGGAATTCATCTATGACCAAGCTGACATTGACTTGGCTTTGCTAGAAAATTTTTTGCGAAAGAAACTGCCTAATTCCATTATTGAAGGTAACTACGAGGGAACTGATTATGACGACGAAATTGATAATGTCAACGAGAGCGGATTTAAGCTAATAAAAAAAGATAAAGTAATCCATTGGGTTCTTAAGGGCTTCTACGAATTGACTGACGAAGACTTTTCGCTTTTCCTGGCTGCTAAAGGTAATTTATAGTTGAATAAATATGTTTTCATTTATTTATATTCTTTTAGGGGAAAACTTGGTTTACTTCTATACGCCATGGTGTAAGACTTGTCAGAAACTCGAACCAAAATGGGAACTTGTGATTAAATCACTCGAGCTTAGAACAACGAGGTTGTCCAGAATCAATTGTGCTCAGAACCAGTATGCTTGTAAATTTTATTTAGTCGAAGAATATCCCACCCTTTTGTGGATTTCCAATGGACAGGTCAAGCAACGATACAAAAACTTGATACAATCTGATTCCACGAAAGATTTTATGTTCAAAATAAAATTCTTGGTCAGTTTCATTGAAACTCCTGAGTTACACGATAAACTTCAAGTCAACTTAAACACTGAAGACTTTAGGCAGTTTGTCAATTCCGGATACTACTTTGTGCACTTTACCGTGCCATGGAGTAAACATTGTTTAGAGATGGAGTCAGACTGGCATGACTTAGTCGATAAAGCATATAACATGAACGTTAAAATTGCTAAAGTAGACTGTTCTGTCAATGAAAAACTATGCGACCTCGAACAGGTGAGTTGGGGGTGATTTTGGATTTCTAATTATTTATCCGTTGCATCTTAGGTCGATGGATACCCTACTTTGTATCTTTACAAAAACGGAAGACGGCTGGGAGAATATGAAGGTTCAAGAACTGCCGACTCATTCCTCGAATATTTGCAACAGTTTTTGCAAATTCACTCGAATGATGAACTTTAGCAGCAAATATAAGTTCAAGCGCAATGTCTGATTGCGGCAGTTGTGATTTTATATCATTATATTATTATTATAATAGTTATTGTATTAAAGCTCTAGTCAATATCTAGTCAATATAATTTGAATTTGGAAATTAATTGAATGTTTAATTTGCTTTATTGAACATTCGAATTATTGCATACCAACATAAAACTAGTCTTGATGAACGATGCTAAGTGTCAGCAAGTCTAAAAGGCCATTTAACTGTCAAATCAAGTTGTCATGTTTGGTTACTTCTCTACATCGGTTGAGAGATTGTCCGATCTGATGCAGAATCCGTACTTCGTGTACGACATCACCTTTCTAGAGTGGGAGAAACGCAAGTCGATCAAAAATGATGGGAAAGTGTATTTTTGTACAAGCGGCGACAACGACAACTTCGAAGTGATTTCCAAGCGTGATTTTTGCTACATTATCGTGGTCTTCACAAACAAACGAAAAGAACTGGCCGAGAACATGTTCAACAAGTGTAGGAAGTTGATCAACGAACTTGACGGAAGTCTCCCCTGGTTGCACAAATCGAATACAATTGCCATCTATAGGCAAATTATCCGAGCCATTCAGATCAATTCAAATTGGACCTCAACGCACATTGCCGCCAAAATTGGACTGGACGTCTTTTTTGACGCAAACGAACTGAGTACCGAAGAGATCAACCGACAAGTATTGCCTGACCTGATGACTCCTTTGCACTTGGCCATTCAAAATTCAAACTTGAGCGTGGTTCGGGCCTTGATTGAGCATGACTCCAACCTCGACCTGGTGGACATCAATGGGTACAACTCACTTCACTATGCAGCAATCTCCACTGTCGAGATTCTTATGTTCGTCCTATCACTGCCTCTCATGTTCGAGCGCGCCAAAGCTAAAACCAAAAAGGGTTGTACTCCACTGCACCTGGCCTGTTACGCTCACAAGCTGGAAAATGTGAACATTTTTCTTCGGTATGGCTTGACTGTATCTATGCTCACTTTGTTGCCACCATGTTGTGCTCAGTATACATCACATTTCTCCAAGAGTAATCTAACCAGACAACAAGAAACAAAACAAGTGGACCCAATTGTCAAGTTTACTGACAAAGAAATTGATGACTTAGAGGTTGATTTCATCTTTTACGGTGGTACTCCACTGCATTGGACCAAGAAAAAAAGTGAGATGGAAAGGTTGCTTGAATATGGCTTTGACATGAATGCTCCCAATGCCAAGGGCGAGACTGCCTTAATTCTCAAAACTCGTCGAATGCGATTCAAGTGTTTGATGTCGTTGCTATGCCATGGAGCGAATGTAAACCAGCCCGACACGTACGGTAACATTGCACTTTACTACGCAGTGAGACAAGGCGATGTGACCATCACTCAGGCTCTGGTCGTGTTTGACTGTGACATCGATCATGTCAACAAGAAGAAGGAGTCTATTAGACACGTGGCCGCAATTCTACCTAAAGAAAACATTAACCACCAAATGGTGCTCTATGTTGTCAGTTCGCTCGGTGCCAAGAGATGTGTTGACTCGATGCAAGGTTGCAAAGAAGGCTGCATTCATGGTGGAACATTTGACGGCAAACGTTTCATTCGTTGGCCAGTGTTCAGTGGACACAAGTTCTACAGAAATTTACAGCTCAAAGAAGTGATTCGTGAAGAGAAACACAAATTAAAGGATAGAAAAGACAGTAACCTCATCAACATGGTGTCTTTTGACGGGGGAGGCATCAAAGGACTAATCACTGTTCAGATGATACATGACCTTCAGAAACGATTAAAACGTAACTTCATCGACTACTTCGACTGGGTATCAGGCACCAGCACTGGTTCGATCATTGCGGTGGCACTTCTGCAGGGCAAGAGTACGCAAGATATTCGATCAATCTACTTCAGATTCAAGGATAAGGTTATGACAGGCACCAGACCGTACAACTCGGAACTGATCGAGAAATTGCTCAAAGAAGAGTTGGACGGCAATACTAAAATAACGGACTTTTACACCAAACACGGAAAGTTCTGTCTCATTCCAGCCACTCTTGTCGATCGATTACCTGTGCAGATGCATTTGTTTCGCAGTTACCCATCACCCGAAATGGTTCTCAACCGCAAGCTTAAGGTAGAGAAACACATGAACACCTTGACCGATTATAAGGACCCTTTGGTTTGGCAGGTAATTCGGGCCTCAGCTGCAGCACCTACCTACTTCAATACCTTTGAATGCTTCGTTGATGGAGGCATTCTGTCGAACAATCCCACCATGGACATGTTGGTCGAATTCAACAGTTACAATTATGCAGTTCAACACAATCAACACAACGATGTGAAGAAACTGAATGCGGTAGTTTCCTTCGGCACGGGTCAGGTAAAACCGAAGCCTTTCTCCCTTCCGGAATTGACCAAGTTTTTCTCGTGGAACCCGCGTGAGCTTACCAAAAATCTTAGTTACATCATGGAGATGTTCAACATCATCATAGACTCAGCTTGCAACACAGATTACCACGTGGTGGACAGGTAGGTTGACGGCAAGTAGGAACTTTATTAACTGTTAACGTTGTTTTACTTGCAGAAATGAGTCATGGTGTGCCACCAATCGAGTACCGTTCTTTCGACTCAATCCCGACCTTATCGAAACAATGAACTTGAACGAAACCGAAGACGCCGAAATAGTGAACTGCATGTGGATGACCAAGGTGTACATTCACTCAAAGAAGGACGCCATCGACGAGCTGATCTACTTCCTGGAGTCCACTAGAAACAATGAGTCCAACACTCCAACTGACAATAATAAATAGACCATACAATAATTCTGATTGGGCCATTATTAATGACTCATTAAAGCATTGAATAAATACTCATTTAGCAAAGCGTCTTAGTAGTAAGCTTTGTAACTATTTGTTACGCACTTAGTTAACTTATATTTTGTGTAAAAGCACGTCAAAAATAACAAAACCGAGTGGAGCAAATGTAATGAGCTAGCTAGATACAAACTAAATATAAAATCAAATAGAGTTGGCATTTCAAGATAAAAAGACCTTGCGTAAGTGGAAACGCATTGAGTCATGCAGGTGAGAGTATGGCAAAAGACAATGTGGTCGGTTGAGATTATGATGGCAGACATATTCGAATTGGGTTCACTGCCGATCGATTAAGATTAAGTTTGTGTCCGTGTTAAGTACGACAACTGTTGGTTGGCTTGCATTGTGCCTTAGAAGAGTCCTTTCTTCTTCTTCTCCTTACTCTTGCCATCCATATTCAACCTGCAAATAAACAAACATTGTTAGTAAATGCACGGACAGTGGAATGTTTAATCAAACAAAATAGTCAAGTAGTCATAGAGGCACGTAGATATGGGTCTTATTATGTTTACAATGTCAATCAGTGTTCATCTACATGACGAAACACGATAAATAATACTTTTCATAGATGCCAACCAACAACACAATAAAGCAATCAGACAAAATAGAAAAAATAAGGTGAAAGCTGTCAAGAGGTCGCTTAAGATTTCCTGGAAGTAAAGAAAAGACCCTTTTTGCCAAACAATTTCGAATGCCGGCCACCAGTATTGTTGAGAAGGTCAGGAGAGGAATTGGCGTGCGTTCCAATTGGAGCACCGTTCCTGTACGTGCGATAGAGGCAAGAGAAGTGCCAAATTGAGGTCTATTAATTGAGTTCGAGCATTGATGGGCACACGAGTTAGTATGACACGCGCACAGTTAAGCATTGGTTAGTTTAGTATGCAGATAATCTCAAGCCAAGAAGGTAAATATTAAGCGATTCAAGATTAGAGAATTTTAGACAGTTAGTCAGTAAGCAGAGGTAAACTAGAAAATGACAATTAAAGATGATACTAACTCTCTCATGTTGACGTCCAAGGTGTTAACTCGGCGAATTTCCTCCATGTCTTTGCTGACCAGTTCAAATGCCTCTTTCTCCTTTTCATAAGCCGCTCGCTTTTCATCGAGTTCAAGTTTTTGTTGTTCCAACTTTTTCGTCATCTCTTCATGTCTCCTCATGTACTGAAATACCAATAATTACACTACAGAAACAGAAATGTCCAGAACAAACCTCTTCTTCAGATTCTCTCAGCTTGTTAAGTTTTTCTTTGACTTTCTGTTCAAAAACTTGTTCCATTTCAACTTCCATTTTTTTCATTTTGAAATCATGTTCTTTTTTCTCTTCTTCCATTTGTGCAAGTGGATTCCTATGAAAGATTGTATTAGTAAATTGAATAGTTACTAAATATTCACTAAATATTCGTATCTATTAAATAATAAACTGTCATGCTTGGTCAAAAATAAAACAAAACCAAGTGAAGAGAAAGGCGACACTTACCAGAACACCATTGAGGTGTTCGAATTCCTGTTACTAGTGTCATGATCATGATTGCAAATACTAAGACAGGACAATGGGAAAGACAAATAGACAGGACAGAAAATGAAGAGTGAAATAATAAGTTTTAGTTTGAGACAGATTTACACTATAAACTGAGTCTAAGCATAATAGCTGTACTATCAATCCAAGCAAGTAATAAAAGAGTTCAATTGGATACTTACTTATTGTTGTCTTTGCCCTTTTTGGAAATGTCTGGCGATATTCCGGTCAACTTGCGACAACGATAGTTTTCGTAATGAACATTGTTGGTGGTTTCCAACAAGTCGAGCATGTAGTGACGAATTAATAAATTGCGCAGAGCCTGAAAATCACAATGTTCCAGATTTTCAACTAAAGAAACAATTAAAGATTATAAAAATTTAAAATGAAAATGCACTTACTTTCGACGAGTCCCCATGGATATTTTCGGCCCCGTTTGCGCTCTCCACTGACTTCGAAAACGTAATTGCTGCCGACCACAGCAAAAGGAACTCGGCCTTTCAATGACTTCAACAGTTTTCCATCCTCCTCTTCGTCACAATCGGGAAAGTCATATACTTTAATTTTTTGCTGATTGATTTCGTTCATGATCTATTTCAATATACAATATTAATTACCAATTACATAAAAACATGACACGACTTACATTCTTTTTGAAAGTAAGAATTTCTTCAGGAGTCAAAGTATCGGCCTTGGCAATTACAGGAATTATGTTCACCTTGTCGTGCAAATGGAGCATAAACTCGATGTCGATTGGCTTTAGAGAGTGACCAGATGGCGAAATGAAGTAGAGACAACAATGAACTCGGTTGTCTTGAATGTGGGTCCTGTGGACACGAGTCTCTGCATTCAGGTATTCTTCGTAGCGATTCTCAATGAAGTTAACAATAGGCTGCCAGCAGTTAGTGTTATCTACAGCTGTGCCGTAACCGGGAGTGTCCACCACGGTGAGATGCAGATTGACAGATTTCTCTTTGAGAAGAACACGAGTAGTTTCCACTTCTACGGTCTTAGAAGCACGTTTCGAAGGACCCGGATATTCATTAGAGTAAATATCGGTAAGAAACATTGAATTCACTAATGTTGATTTTCCAAGACCAGACTCGCCTACGACCATCAAAGTAAACTCAAAGCCTTTCTTCACAGTTTTACGATGAATCTGGTTCGGCAGGTAGGAGAAGCCAACAAATTGCTCTCCGTCTTTCGACAGAGCTGGCGATTTGGTATCGTCGCCATTTCGGCTTGAGAAACCCATCAAGGAAGATTCAAGTCGACTTGAGGCGATTATATCTTTGGTGCCGTTTGTTAAAGTTGAAGTTGGCGATGCTGTGTCACGAAAGTAGTATTCGCGTTTTGAATTGAGTGAAAAGATAGAATATGTTAGTGAGAGGAAGGAGGCAGTTGGCCCAGGGGCCAGTACTTTTCTCATGTTGATCCCCTTGAGGCCCTTCATGCTAATCTAATCAGTTCAAACTGCACACCACAAGTAAATGACCAGCAAATGAGAGAGAACAAATAAAACAAATGGTTTGGCACGTAAATGATGCGATTGTTTGCATAGCTAAATCGTTTTATGGCTTGTTGCCTGCCACACCAAAGTCAGCAATCGAAAGCAAATTCGATGTCCATACGCAAACAAACCAATCGACACATTCGAGATAAACGGAAATTTCGATTTGCAGAAAAAGGAATGACAGCGACAAGCGATATCCGCCAAGCGAATAGTGCCTCTACCAGCAACAACCAACTTACTAATTCCTTGTCTTTAGCAGAATCCTTATCCGAATCCTTGATTCTGTTTGGAGCAGGGCTTTCGTATATTTTACTCCTTTGGGCCAAACGTTCAACACCGGCATAACGATAGCCAGAGCCACCATAAGTTGGAGTGCTTGGAGTTACTGAATAAACAACAGATAATGGCTGCTCTGTTTGGTAGTCAGATGTGGCAAATTGTCGTGCCGGAGTGGTGGGACTAGATGGTGTGTTCACAAGAGAACTTGAACTACCATTACACCCGAGAAGAAACTGTTCACGAAGTACAGCATTCCGAGATGATGTAGGAGTGGTCGCAGTTGGATAATGCAAATTCGAAGTCGAACGGTAAAGAGTGTTGAAAATGGTGTTTGGACGATTGTCATCGAGGTAATTTCGCTCTGGTGAATGTTGACTTGACTGACTAGAGGCGACCTCGTCATTGATGGTAATGTAAGTGGGTTGACACGCTTTGGGAACGGGTGCAAGGTTGACCAGATTGCTTTTACTGGGAAATGAAACCAAAGTAGTGGCAGTGACGCCCTTGCCAATACTGGTGTTGTATTCCCAGCCTGCAATCAATGTCTGAAAGTTGCCACCGATCTCCTTTGGGCGAGCTGCAGACGTCGATTTAGTGTTCATAGCTGAGTGATCGGCCTGCACGATTCACAATAATCGCCACTATCGCCAGACACGAGGCGATTTATAGCTCATCGACAGATGCCCAACAGAGCAACATCTTGGTCAACTGGACAAGCAAATGCAGACTGTCGTAAGCACAAACTCCACAGGCAATGTCTCAGTGGCACACAAGTGAACAACAAATAAGTGATCGAAGGCCAACCAAGTGAATAGTTGTGGCAAGTTTGGTGCCAGTGACATTAGTGACTTGTCTCCTTCCTTTCTGTCTCAAGTAAACGAATAACCCGACGTTCAATGGCGCCAATTGGTCTGTCGTCTCGACTGCCTCCTAAGCAGACGATTTAAAGTGAGAACATGAAGAGACGAGACAAAGAAACCAGATGTGCTAGATGGTACTGAGGGAAGGGACCAATTGACAGAGGTACTGTAGCTGATGGGACGATAGTCATGCCCAACGAGAGCGCATTAAGCAGAAATCGAGAAGACACACGCAATAGTGCACACTGGAGCAGGAAGGAAGACAGATGAATATTCACAGAATAGCGAGGGAGGACAACAAATGACACGGGCAACATTGTGGCCTTGCACATATTCACCAGAAAGTCGACACTGGAGAATGCTAACAGTTATCCACTCAACTTGTCAGAGGACAGTGGACACAACAATTGGGCGAGGCTAGAGGACTGGACACGTTTCGTCTTGAAGATTGCAAAGATGAACTAAATAGTGTTTGATTGATTCCATACAATGCAATCATTCTGAACAACATGCCCAATTTGATGTGACATAGAATGGACAAATAAAACGTAACTTAAGAAATAAGATACAAACAGAAAATATTTAAATAAACCAATGAAAACAAATAGTTGAAATTCTGTCACCTTTATCACGATGGAAAAGAAATTAACTAACTAATTAAATAGGAAAAATACAGGTGACAATTCAAATCTGCAACGAAAATTCTAAACATTAACGTACCATAAAAGTACATAAAAGCCAAATAATGCATTGAATAACATCTAACAAGTGTGCGCATTAGTGCAAGTTCTCGAGAAAACACAATTAAAACACCGTCTAGCAAAATTCAGATCGTGAAATCAAGATGATCAAAATGAAAGCAAGCAATGGACATAAATGATGAAGAGTAAAGCCGTAAAAGAAAGTATCAAGAAAACACAAATTGATACATGCACAAAAAACAATACAATCGATTCGAGCCAACAAAGTGAACTGTCAAAACCGAATGAAGCAGCTATAAATGGACTGGCCAATGAAGGGCAGATGTTTGACATGCTTGATTAGAATCAACCATGAATGCGGTACAAAGTATTGGGTAAACAAACAATCGACTTTCCAGAAATAGATCTAAACTGACAGTTTTAATTGCCACACAAACAAACTTTGTGAAAATAAACAAATGGTTCACTTTCAAGAGATATAAGTGGAACGCGCATACAAAGAGTAAAACGATCTTGTCAATCGGTTGGATGCAATAAAACGAACAATTGAAATCGATTGAATTAGCCCTAATTTTGGCCAATGTGCATTCGAAGAAGCAATCAATTAGCAATTGTCTCATACAAATGACGCAGTTAGGTAATAGAGTCCAATTTGTGGTGTGTCAGAATGATCAGGATGCCGGACATATAAGGACTGGAAGACCAGCCAAGTCCAGTAATTGTCTATTTTACCTCTGCAGCATTCACATAAAAGCAAAATAGCGAACAAATGCATATTTGATCGACTTCAGCAGTGAAACTAAGCTCCACATTTGCTGCACTTGTTAGCAAGATTGCGTGCAATAATAACAAACCTGTCGTGTAATGCAAATATTCCTCGTGCCAAACATTAATGCATGAATCAGATAATTTGTACCAAAAGGCAAGCTTTCTATGCTAACGACATAGCTCATGTAACTAGCCTTGATTTTGATTATTTTATGCCACTAAAACGGAAGTACACCAGTCTACTGATCTAATTAGTTGCAAACATTCTTGCTTGACAAACTTGACAGTGAAGGATTATTAGAACACAAAAAATGGTACAATTCTTTGTCATTGTAAAGGTTGGCTAGAAAGAAAGGACATATTTCACTAGTACCAATTTTGTAATTTGCATTAATGAATAACTGAAAAAGTGGTACACTGCCAAATAAGGCCTTGGGGATCAAGTCGTGGAGAAAGAAATATAATAAAGTTTATAGTGAAATAGTTACTTACTGCTAGTGGATCGTAATCGCCATTTGAAGAATGGTCAGGTTGAGTTGATGAGGAGCCAGGTGGAGAAGACATGGAACAAATAAAACAAAATTAATAAAAGGAAAATGAGAAATGTTGATTTTTGAGACAATATGATCTGACTAACTGGATATGTGATCGGTTAACTTAAGAGAGACAAATAGTTGCAACCAGAAGTAATAAGGCAGTAATAAGATTGAAGTGAGGTAGAGTGGCCAATAGAGACAAATATGAGCGCTGCTCTGACAGTCAGTCAGTGACAGGTGACACAAGTTGACAGACAAATGATATCACATGGAGAACGACCGGCCAGGCACAAAGTAGAAATGGCAATGTGACTCACGGCAAATACACCGATTGACTCGCCAGTGCAACAAATCACTGCAAGACAGTCTTTGCTGCCAAAAGCGACATTATCGATCACGAGAACCAATGTGGAGAGAATAGATTTCGCGAGATTGGTGTCAGGAAACGAACCACCAAGGATACAATGGCCACTCTGTCAGAGAATGCCACCAAATTGGAGCTACTCGACAGGAAACCTATTCGGCATTGCTCGAATACCACCGAATCGATATTGTACTAATAAACATTAAGTGGATATTTGAGCCAATCAAGCCATCACCCAATCGCCATCTAATGTGTCCGGACGTGGGTCACTGGACTAAGAAGATTGCAAAAAGCACGCTACTTAGTAGCTAAAAGTAAATTATAAACCATTGAGTGGTCTTTAGATAATTAAATTTAAAACAAGCAATTGACAAAATAAGAAACATATGAACATAATTGAACTAAAATTTACTAGTTACTAAATCATAAGGAACCTCTGTGCTACCATCTCGTGTTTGAAAGAGAATATTATAAAGCGCATTTTGATGGAATAGCAATGAAGAATTGTTCCAGAAAATGTGATTCACAACACTCACCGGCGTAACGACGTGAAGAGTAACCGCTGTAATCAGTAGTGCCTGGTTGTGAAATTGAACGAAGAAAAGAGCGAAGAGTGGAAGATAAAGAAAATTGAGAGCAGCAGAAGGTAGAGAGCGAAAGGGTTAGGAGTTGGGAAAGAGAAAATGAGATACACGATTAGTGAAGATGACATTAACAGGACTTGGATCATATTTCGCGTGAGAAGAGTTACTGGTGAGGTAATTGCAAAGTGACACAAACAGGATTGTGATAATGTGAGAACATCGTGGCCAAAACTTAATTGCCATCGACGATCGTACGAGTTCATCAAGGCCAAATAAGAAGATACACTTGACAGAACTATACTTTTGCAGGACTTATCTGTTCGATCAAAAAATCGTATAAACAAGAACAAAACCGTGAACTGAGGTGAGTTCAGGTCTCTCAGTAAACAAATATAAAATATGGCAAAGCTATGTTTAAACAAATAATCAAGACAAGTGTAATAAATAAATGCATACAAGTCCTCTAGAGGAGCAAAAGAAAAGAAAACTTTTCTTTTAAATTAAAACAGAAATTTTCAAAATGGAAAATGTAAATGGTCAGTAAATACAGACAAGATACAGGAATACAGGTGGGAAGTAAATTAAAACAAATGCAAACTACATACGTCAATGAGATATGGAGTGGAGAAAAGGCGCTTTTAGGCAGTAGTGTGGCAGGAATACAATTAAAAATTGAGCAATAGAAAAGCAAAGATGACTGAATAGTGACGATTGACGATCAATAAGAAACAAAATTTGCAATAGAGCATCCAAGCGTCTCATTGAGCAATGAGTCAGCCTCCAGTTTGGCCCAAACAACTCAGTGGAGCTGTAATGGGGACAGAAACGAAGAGATGCTAAGGACAATTGGATGCGGACTACATAAACAAGGCGCCTGCGCGTCTAGGTACCTCCCAACCGATCCAAAAAAGACCGGGCAGACAAACTCATAAATAGAAGGCAATGAAGCCAATTGGTCTGGCGCAAGTACCCCGAGACAATCAACTGGTTCGCGCAAAGTTAATAATAGCCAAAAACCTGAAAATTAGTAGGTGTAATTGAGAGGAAAGGTATATTAGCCGTAACCAAAATAGCTAAACAAAGGGGCAAAGGTAACACACAAATGTTCACTAAGGCAACCAGACTTTGGCAGGAACAAAGGTGCACTATTGATGAGTAACTAAACAGGGTCAGGCGAATGAACCGAGGGGAAACGGACAATGTAAATTGTAATTAGAAGAGGAGAGGAAACAAAGGCAAACAAACAGTAGGTGATGCCATTTTGCGGAACCTCTATAGACTTGGCCATTCTGTCACGAACTGCCACTCATGTGTGAGACATGGACCTGACAGATACGTGAGCAATTAAATAGTTCGTTATTAGTGATCACAATCAGACAATGCGGCAGAGAAAGAGAACAAAAAGAATTTGCGGCCAACAACGCAATCTATAGCCAAATCAAAGGTGACATCAAATTCAAAATAATCAGTTTTTAATCCTAAATTGATCAATAAATATGCATATTTCCAATTAAAAACTAAACGAGATAAAATATTAATTAAGCAGAGCTAATTGAAAAGTGAACGATCGAGTAATGCATAACTGCACAAAGTACAAACCATTCTTTTGCATGTCGTTTTCGTTGAGCAAAGCGGAGTGAGACAGATGAATTTGAGCAAAATGATTGGAATGCTTCGATGTTGAAATATATGTTTGATCGAATTATAGATGTCACAATTCAATGTTATAACGAACACATGTGATCAATTGTTTTGTGATGAATGCATGTAAATAATGCCAAACGAATATCAAACAGGTACGATGTAAATAAATGGGCAAATGAACTGGCAATTGGTATGATGACCCAAAGGTGTTTGCTAATCAATGACAACACTACAACGAGTTGACATGCAGTGAAACTAAGTGAGTTTTGACCAATTAAGTGTGTGGTGCCTTGTGGGACCAGAGCAATTAGAGAGCAATTGTTTGGTGCCAAAGGGCAAACGGTACTCGGCAATTCTGGTGGTGTCAGTGTGGGTCACTTCTTTGTCTGTAGACAGTTCGGGTAACAGCTGCTTCGATATAGGCGGAGGGTGACGGGATCGAATGTCGGTTTGAGCAACGCGCGCGTTGTGTTTGGTTGTTGCGATCGTTGAGACAACACAAAGCAGACTCAACTCTGCACTGACAGTTTGCCAACGAATGGTTTGGTCAGAGGTGGGGCCTCGATGCACCATCGATGCCACACTATGTCACATGGCTCAACCATCGATCCTCTCTCCAATTTGCCTCTCACCCGCACGATGTTCATACGGTGCCAGTTTTAATAATTCAATATTGTCCATTTGTTCTACAACTCAATTATTATTTGATCTATATTATCAACTGATAATGAATTAACTTAATTAAAATTGAAAATTGGAAATATTCATAAATTAAACTATTGATCTGCATATTGAATATAGTGAAACAACTGATTGTCAGTTGAATCACCTTCAGTGTGTAAAAGGCGCACAAGGCACTGCATGCTTCAGTCAGGCTCAGTAGCACTTCCACGTTTCTCCTTCCTTTTGCTTCGCTCTCGTGTTGAGACGTGAACTTTGTGTATTTTTGCGTTCATTTGTTTCATTTCGGGTTTATTCCCCTAACCTCGTGGACCAAACGACAATTCCAACATGGCCGATAACGCTTGCACCCTCAGAACGCGAAAATTCATGACCAACCGACTTTTGTTTCGCAAACAAATGATCGTCGATGTCATCCATCCTGGCCGGGCTACCGTTTCCAAACAAGAGATCCGCGACAAGTTGGCTCGTATGTACAAAACAACTTCCGATGTTGTTTTCTCTTTCGGTCTCAAAACCGACTTTGGTGGTGGACGTACCAGCGGTTTTGCTCTGATTTACGATACCTTGGACTTTGCCAAGAAATTCGAACCCAAACACCGACTTGTCCGTAATGGTCTTCTCACCCGGGAACGAACTGCACGCAAACAACGAAAAGAAAGAAAGAACCGAATGAAGAAGGTGCGCGGCACCAAGAAAACTAAAGTCGGTGCCGGTGCAGGCAAGAAGTAATCTCTGTATCTGCCTTATTTTGTAAAATTTTGGATGTACCTTTTGACAGAATAAATGTCCATTTGTTACTAAAGGTTTGCCCAGTCTGTGTTGCACTGCTAATGCTTGTCCGTTTAGTTATGCCCAAGATCGATGATTGTGCATGAACGATCAATTTATAGCAACGAATTAACCTAATTTGCAAATCGACATTTTGCTAATCTCTGTCACCGCATTGGTTCTCGATGGTCGACTTTCTTTGTTTATTGAGACGGTTCAGAGTCTAGGTTATGACGTGTTATGGCTCTGTCTGTTCGTGTTTGTAATTCAATCGTGACATTCGTTAATTGGGTGCTAATCACTTGTTGCTGTCTATATCTCGACAGAAAATCATGTGAAAGCTCGTGTAGATCAAATTGAGTGGCACTGTCTGAGGCAAGTTTGTCTTTTTCTTCATTTTATTTTCCCTGAACACAGTTCACTTGTGACCAATGGCAATGAGCGAATCTCCATAATTTCCAAAGCTATTTTATTATTTACTTTAGATTAGATTGCCTCCAGTAGGAAGAACTACAATGGAAATATGCGCCACTGGTCGTCTTGTGTCTTGTCCCAGACAAACTTGCCAAATGACGTTGATTCAACACAGACACCATCAAATTGTCAAAGTCTGTTTGCACACTTTGACCAATCATTATCACCACTCGATATGCGGAATTGACAATGAAAATGATGTTTACCAGAAAACATGTGCCACTTTAAAATGGAACCAATGGCACTGATCAATGATACCAATCATGATATTGTCTTTACTCCGACTGGCAACTTGTCAATCGAACGAGCATGTAAGTAAATGATAATGCGCCTTATTGAGTAAGCTCATTATGATTATTCAAATGAAAGCACTATTTAAAGTCGAGAGGAAATCGATCTCAAAAGATAAACGAGATGTGTTGTTGCACTCGCTTCGTTGCTTGACTCTAGTTCGAGTTATTGCCCCGTGGATCGGAATTACCGAGGAGGTTCATTTGCACAACATTGACCACTTGTTTGGTGCATTGTAATCGTCACTGCCGGTCACGTTGTCGGGCTCGGTGATGTTCACTTCGATGTGACCGACCACCAGTATCGGAGCAGTCAATCATCGGAGTCGTCACCGATGCATTGATCAAATTACTCTCGTCGCCTTTCGCCTTCCTTGCGGTACAGTCTTAGCTCTAACCCAACAAGCCGATCGCTATCTCGACAAGCAGGCCGTCAGCATCGGTCCTCATTCCTCAGTGTAGGGCAACTGTCTTTCTTGCCTCGAATACTTTGAACCAGGCTCGTTATTTCTTTCCACTGGAGAAGGAGCCAAACGCCAGGCAATGGAGCACACCCACAGTCGGACACTACTAGTGTCACACTAGCCACCAGCATATTAGCTTAAATCTGACATGCTTTGTTCGATAAGATAAGACTAGCTTTCTTATAGTCGCATTTGGCCGGGTTGAACAGAGAATCTGTGAAGATTTCTTTCGGTGACTCGTTCTCGGTGTTCTAGGTTGATTGGCTGTTCGGTGTGCGTTCAATTGTGATCGATCGAGACAGTGATTAGTGTAATAGGCAAAACTGTCGACATCACTGTTATTGTGCGTTATGTCGATTTATGCCAATTAGACTGGACCAATGTCATCTTCTCACTTATTGTGTGCTGAATGAAACAAAGCAATTCAAACTGACTCATTCACTTAGCGGTCGTCTTCATTTGCCTTATTCATCAAGATGAGTTGCACTGGAGTGTGATCGCATTCGTAACCCAACGGTGAGTGTCGACGCCAAGTGAATCATTTGAAATCTGTTCTCCCTTTCGATCGGAAAGCTTGGTCCCTTTAAACAGTCAAAAGTGAGGAGAGTGTCTGCCATCTTCGGAATGCCTCATAGCCTTTGTGAGAGGCTTTATCACCTCGACTGGTCACACAGAATCGCTACACTTCTCTTCATCACAATCCATCTTCTGTCGATATGTCTGAACTGCGAAGGATCTCACTACATCAAATGTAAGGCCAACAATTGTCCTCTTGTCTAATTTCAGCTTTGACCAACAGACCACATGAGCGAATACTGTGATCCCGCCAATTCTGGGCCAATAGTGCTCGCACCTAATGGCAACATGTCAGCCATTATGGTCAAATTAAAGCGCGAGACATACAAGGCCAGCATGGACTGCACAATTAGCTTGAAAGCCCCTCCGAACTATGGCCTGATGGCGTTCATTACTAAACTCAAATTACGTCGAATTAGCCCAAATAGAGCGGACAAACTGGAGTTCACTTCGCACAACATAACACTGTTGCGAATGCACGGTCTCAACCAAGAGGTCGTGCCCCGCAAAACAATTCTCACCGGACTCAACGACAACCAGCTGGACATTCACTTTGTGAGCGACAATTCTCAAAAATCTTTGGCTGGCAAAGGTTTCAAGATCGTTATCAACTTATACACGAGTACGTTATCGTGGCAGCTGAGATAACCATTTGTAGTAACCCATTGGTGTATGGACAGATGTGCTGCAAAACAACGAATGTGATGCCAAGTTTGGAATGGACTTCAATTGTGGCAACGATATTTGCATCGATAACCTTTTGGGTAATTTGGCGCTCTGTGCAATTAAATTCTGATCGTTTCACTTAGAATGTGATGGAATTAACAACTGCCGTAATAATGAAGACGAATTAGAATGCGGTAAATGAAATGAAGTCAGTTAGCCACAACATTCACCTCACTTGCTTTACTTTGAACAGACGAGACGTCGGAAACAAAGTTGAGCTTGTACGTGTTCCTTTGTACCATTGTGGTTATGGTGGTATTGATTATGATGTTCATGATGAAGAATAAGGAGAAACGAAAGGAGATTGTACGTCGAATGTCGCGTGTCTACGCCAACAATAACCCAATTCTGTACGTGATGGAAAATACCGACTCGGATAGTCAGAGCAATCAGTTGACGGTCAATTTGTCGTCTCCTCTCAGCAATAAAGGAGAATATTTGCAGCAAGAGCAGAGAATACATTCAGTGAGAAGCAAGTTGTCACTAAGTCTGCCACAAGGAATCGACTCTCTTCACAGCAAAACACACAATGGTGATAAAGGCAATGTTTGACAATTTCATTAATATCATTGACATCTTGTTATGTCAAACTATAAAATATATAAAGCATCATTATTGTAAATGATTTGTATAGAAAATAGCAATTATATTATTGACATGTTATCATTCCAAAGCGACTCCAAACGCAGCTGTCAGCCATCTCTTGAGAACATTGATTAATTTTCCTGAACGTAGCTCATTTATCGGTATAAGTCACACGTTCGTAGGCAACATAGCAAATTTTATCGTCCAGGTCTTGGAATCCAATCGGTCCGATATCACAATCACAACAGGAAAGGTATTTCATGTTTTCGACTGTCTTGCTGAATGACATATTCTCAAATGTGAAAATGTCTTCCACCGACCAAAATTTGGTGATCAATTCAGGTTCATGACCATCAACTTTGGGTAAAGTTTTCTATACAAAAGAAAACATTTTTATTATATATTAAATGCTCAAACGTATGCTTACCTCTGGGTGAACGCCATACGAAGCAGCGCCTGGTTTCAGAATCAGACTTGTGCAATGTTTACATTTAATAAATTTGCTATTTTTGCCATCACTATCTTGATGAACATGAACCGCCTGTTCCACTGAGCCAGTTTCCGTTTGATTATCACTCTGAAATTGAAAAAATATGAATCAATGAATTTAGTAAATAGTAATACGAACCATGATGGAATGCACACGACTAGACAAATACAAAACAAACAAGAAAATCGCCAAAAGTGACAACTGAGGTGGACTGTTCACAGAGTAGAGAACATGTTTTGCAAAACAGCACAAATGCAAACAGGCTTGCCACAGTTTTTTGGTCAACATTGCCGCTTTTTCTCATATAATTTATTTTCGATTTATCTGATAACTTATTATTATCTCGTTTGAGTTTAATTTGACTTGTAAACACAATATCATAAATTATCATAAAAAATGTCGAAAAATATCTCGTTCATTACCGAGACACAAATCGAAGAGAAGAAAAAAATTCGTCAAGAGGAATGGGAAAAGACTAGAAATGAAGATGACCCTTTAGGTTTGTTAATTCTTTTGCATGTAACGAGTATTAATATTTTTTTATTGTTCTGTAGAGGCTCCCGAAGAAAAATATGACCCACGGACTCTTTATGAGAGACTTCAGGAACAAAAGATGAAGAAACAGGAAGTTTTTGAAGAGTCTAAAAAAATGAAAAACTTAATTAAAGGACTCGATAATGACGAAATGGAGTTTCTACAGGCAATAGACAATAACAAGGTGGAAATGGAGAACCAAAAATACCAAGAGGAAATGCTCGCAATTGAGGAATACAAAAGAGAGGCCACAAATATCAATGTAGAAGAGCAAGAAAAAAGATTAATCGAATTTAAACGAGAACTGTTTCAACTTCACAAAAAGAAGGATCAAGACGGCAGTTCAAGTCAGTCCAAGCGAAAGCCCTCATCTCAGGCTGAGCTTTTGTCGAAGGTGATAAAACGAAAAGCAACACAAGATGAATCTAAAGACGCTTCAGATGGGAAGAAGACCAAATTGACAAACAACCCTATTGCACAACAGAGTGTTGTGGATCTCAATAGCAAAATCAATCCGAGTGAAAGCAAAGCTACTGCCCCAGAACAACAAAAGTATGTTCCTCCACCAGATACGCCAACTCTTCAATGTATCGGTCGTTTGCCTGGAATTGGGTGCTACGATGACAGCAGCGACAGTTGCGACAGTGACCGAGATTCCGATGAGGATGATTGCGAAGACTTTCAGTTGTTCCCTGATTCCAAAGAACATGAACATTAATCATTCGTGATCACTTCGGTCAAGAAAAAGTAATACAATTAGCATCATTTATTTTAAACATTTCTATATATTGGGCAACAATAAAATTCTACATTTTTACACATTTCGAACCAATTTCCAATTAATGGCTTTTTGGTGGGCCAGAATCTTTGCCGTGGTTCTTTTCCCACATTTCGATGTATTCCTTCTTAAGTTGTTCACGCTTTTCGAAATAGTACGGATAGCGAGCCTTTTCCAATGGGTGATACAAATCCATGTGACTATCGGAATAGTTGTGCTCACGTTCAAACATGAGACCGCCAGGGGACCACATGAATTTCTTTGGCTTGGGATGTAGATGCAGAAAGAGCTTCTTTTCGCCTTCTTCCATCAACATTTTGGCCGTTCTCAAATCTCTGACATTTCGATGCTTTTCAAATTCGGCTCGAACAGTAGCCCAAACAAACTTGATATCAGCTCTAATAGACAAAAAATTGGTTTATTTGTATATAATCATACTAAACACTTACAGATCACGATAAAAGCTGGTCTCGTTACGAACGATTCGCTTGAAGAGATCCTGCACGCGACGTGTGTGTGTGATGAAGTCGCGTTTAAGGTAGTTGGCAAATTCAGCCATTGGTCAAAGTAGATCACAAATGGACCGAAATAGAGCCAAACAAATCAACACGAGCAAATGCAGAGGTCAGACACGAAAACATTGCTTTGTAGACGACTCTTTCTGGGATATTTCTCCAATTTAAAATTGTATCCCGAAACATTTCTTGGCAGACAAATTAACCAAATTGCTATTCGAGTTAATTGAATTAATTGAATTAGCTTTACGGCAACTCAATTAACAAAATGCGTGATTTGACTCTGCACAAAAGATAAGAACAATTGTTTATTACAGTGCAATTGTGCTGGTAGATGGGTGATATGCAAATGCAGATCTCTTGAGAAATTATCGCTTGTTCGGAATTGACAATAACTGCATTTAGTTGTCGTTCTGTTTGTCTCCGTAACGATTAACTTCCCTTTCTGACAATAAGTGCTATCATTCTGTTGACTAATTGACAGTCGAAATTATGTTGGTAAATTGCGATTCAGTTTGCCAAATTGCCATTAACTACAGTACTAATGATTTACTACTGCACCAATAGAATAAAATTGAATGTGCCATTTGAGAATTGCTGTCACTGCAATGGCTATTGATTAATATACTTGACATATCGAATAACTCAATTAGATGTTCAAATTACAAAATTAAAATTGCTCATCAATAGATCATATTGACAATGGTGACCCTAGTTAGAGGAGAAATTGAGAGACAAAATGACATGAGCAATTGTTTAAGTTAATTGCACAATAAGTTGATGACTGCATTGCAGACAAATGGATGTGACCATTGACCAGTGGTCATTGACAGTGACCGGTCCATTTGGACTGTTTCGCCTGGTGGTAGTGGCTTGAAGAGGCGCCAAGGCGAGGCAGCAGTATATACCACTAGTGACTAGTCCGGGTTCACGTTTTGGCGGCAGTAAAGTATGTAATTTTTGGTGTGATCGTACGGGCAAGGAGTGGTCTGTCTTGTGTCAGCTTGCTTGGCTGCATTCGTAAGTTTCGCTTCACTTGCGAGACTGCGAACGACAACAACGGACGGACAGACGGACAGAGTCAGCAGGCTCCGAACTGCACTTGTGTTGCAATTGGCCATTCGGCTTGTAGCCACTTGACTTGGCCGATCGTCTGCCATCCTCGCCGAATCCTCGTGTCATCGCCTGTCATGTGTCCAATGACCGTCCACTTGTGCTCACCACTCGACCCTTTCGCCATGCGACCACCGTATTGGCTCAGACGGCCGTGACCGGACACTCGAGCTCATGGAACCAATTGTCAGATAACAGATTTGTGTTCAAACTCTTCTACCGCCACCTCGGATTGAGCTATTTGTAACCCAGCGATCTATATACGACACTGTCCTCTTCCGCTGTGCCGCGTGTCCTCGTGAATTGGTTCGAACATTTCGCTATATAACCGAGTAGAGTCAAATCATCCTTGGTCAAACGGAATCGACCTCGGTGTGACGCTTAAAGAAGCCACTTTTGGTAGTACTACGCACATTCGGTCGGTGAGTGATGTGTCAGACACAAAGGCAAATGTGATTCAGACCAGTGGTGGTTGCCAAATCGAATTGCCAGTTTTAGTCGCATTCCGCTTGTTCATTCGCCGACATGACTCTACATCTGATTGGCTTTTGTGCGGATAATGACATTTGACTGATGATCGATATCTACCACCACTGGATAGATGACCGTTTGAATTTGCCTAAAATGTCATAATCAAGTGACGCAAGCTGGAAAGTAACTCGTCCTCGCACTATATCTCTATTTCTGTGATTACTCCCGTCACTTCGTGCTAACTACATCTGTACATGTGATATCGACTATGACTAGTGCGTCCTTTCAATCCATTCTTACCTTCGATGCTTGCAATCGTCTGTTCTTCATTGGCTAAATTCAGTTTACTCTCGTGCTTCCTGTGTTATGTCAATAACCACGTCAAACCGTCTAGTTTGTTAATACATAACCGTTTGTAGTAAACCATTTTATGTGACACTATTTTCTCATCAACTACAAAACAGTCGATTGCACCAGCGTAACAATCATATGGTAAATGGCACTGTTTATTAGTGCACGAAATGACATTTATTTCGTTACAGATTGCTCTTTGGTTTTCCTTTTTTGTTCGTCACAATCAACTGTTTACGCTTACTACAATTTGCGTCCAGTCATTCTATTGGTTTGTTGAGAGGTGTCGGACAAGCCTCGTTATCATCACTGCAAGATGCGTAATGGTTATGATTATCTTCGAAATGGCCAAATCAAAGCGATAGTTACACCAGCCTGAGAAGATGACTACAAACACAACAATTCCATTCATTGCCTTGCCATTAACACTCTTCGAGGATACGTTCTACAATTTTACACATATTTCTTAATTACCTTACCGGTTTTCTTCGCGTTCATTCACGTTGGTCAACGATCGCAGTGGAAACAAGAAAAGGCAACTCTGCAACGTTTATTATCGTCTTTGAGCTCCCCCTAATAGGTTTAATTAAAAGCGACATCAGCCATCACTTTGGTGCCCATTGAACTTTTAGTTTATGTGCAAATTCTTATTGGTCAAACGAGCGGGCAAGTGTTAAAATGCCCAATTGACCAACGAATGTCAATATAACGATGATCAATTAATTGATTCCTGCGACGGCAGCAACATCCATTCTCTTCTAATTAGCGTGCTTGTCGTCGAGTGGCCGAGTTTGCAGCTTCTCCACGATCGTATCATTAACCTTTTTGTCTTGATCACGACCGTAATTGTCGTCTGCCTGGAACGATCTGTTTCGAACAATGTTGCATTCGCTCTTTGCTTCGAAGCATCTCTTTCTCATCACTTTTCACTGAGTGACTCGCAATCTTCCACTTGGCCTACCACCATCGAACGCCCACCATGTTGAGCCATTATCTCGCGTATCATCAATTCTTTCCGATCCCTTTCAATGAAGGCAATTAATGGACTATTTGGTCAGATCGTTTCCATCGACACACTTATTGCCGCTTGTTTGTGTTTATGTTTGTTCCTTTGTTGTTTATTTGTGATCTCTACCTTATCGATAACTGCTTGACTTGTCATCATCTGAAAAAGCATCACCATGACTACAACATCGACCAGTTCCACTTCTTCGACGCCTCCAAACTCCAAATCTGGCAGTATGAAGCGCATCGCCACAATGAGCATCACCAAAGAGTTGGAAGGCAAGTATATGAGAGGATAATTTTCATTACGACCAATTTGCATTGTATGCAATTGTGCATAGTCATCTTTTTGGCTTCTTGAAATCTGTTCCGAGTAAACCGATTTGCTGCCAAAAATCATTCTATTTACACTATTGATGGTAATTTAGTGGATGGCAAATGTGTTCTGCCTCGATCGATGTTGCTTCGATCACAGAGCCCTCCCCTCTTAAAGCTTCCGATACTTTCAGTGGTGAGCCATCGAATTGGACCATTAATTATACTAACGATGTCCATGGCCATTGCCAATGCAACCATATGTGATGCACTTGGTTTGCTCTGTTTAGTTCCCTCACTTGCACTGTTTGTTTAACCCAATTGACCGATTAATTGATCAAAAGGCCAAATTACTTTGAGTACATTTGAGCTTGAGTTGAGTTTACTTTCGATAGTAGTCTATCTATTTGAGGACTCCAGCTGACCTCCAGTGAGAAGTCATTCACTCGTTAGCTTTGATAATTACCAGCATAAAAGCAACACGGCCAACAATGACACCAGTGACAGGATACGCTTCTGTCCAATGGTTCACATCCCTCGACTAGTCACATTCTCAACTGACCACTCAAGTGTCTTGTTTCTGTCTTTTTGGTCAATGTTTGTATTTGTCACTCAATTGGATATTCTCACTGCCAGTGAGTGGCTGTGTTCGTTATGACTTCTCATTGTCGTCTCATTTGAATGTCATTTGGTGATTATCTCAATTCCCGTCATCAAGAATATGTCTGCTTAAATGAATGAATTAAACGAATGAATGGTTTGTCATTAGTCGATATGTTGATCATGTGGATATTTGCAGTGTTACAATGTGCCAGCCCAATGGCACTAATATAATCATCTATGTTGCACCTATTTTAGTCTTCTTTTAAAGTAAATATTGCTATTGAACTGCCTGTGAGCAATTAGTGAGTACAACTGACTAGCTGGCACAATACGCCTCACACAATTTGATTCTTGTGCCGGGCGTCATGCACTCGGTTGTGCTGTCGAATGGCGCCAAGCACTAGTGGAGTGAACACACGCAACCATTGTGTTGTGCTGAATCGATTGTCGAGTGTGTCGGGCAGACCAACTCGCTTGAGACTGTCGCATTTGTCTGCCTAGCTCATTACTTGACTCGGCCACTGGCCTGGCGCAATTATCCTCGTGAGTTTGTGATCACTCACTGGCCACAGTCGTGTAATGACACAAATTGACATTGCCAGTCAAGGACAGATTTCTCTTCTGTCGGGTCACTGAATGATGACAAATGTAATCATGCTCGTCCTCAGTGCTTTCCTTTCCTCAGTCCAATTCGATTACTAGTGGAAACACAATCGAACGTGATTGTGTTGAGTATGACAAAACTTGTGCCCTCGGTGACTTACCTAAAATATCTCTTGGAAAAGTCTCCGAATGGATCGATTCTGAGCGGACCACTACACTGCAATCGAATTTGCTTGGACTAATATGCAGTGTTATTGGGCCATTTGCATGTTCATGTTCAGTTGGCATGCAAAGCACAGTGAATCTATCTATTTTCTCAAGGCCCCATTAGCCAGTTGTTCAACCTTAGCTTATTCCACTGTCGAACGGACCACTTTAATGCATAATCTTGCAAATGTGCAAATGGCCAATCTCTTTTGAGTCTTGTGGTAATTCGTCCTAACGGATTGATCACTGGAATGACTGTGGTCGAGATCATTTGTATTGACTGTTTGTTGGATCACAGACCTTTCAGGTCTACTCGCGCCTAAGTGCCACTTACAATGACATAATGAAACGCTTTTTATTGAGCATAGCAATTTTGTGTCGAATCACTCCACAATGGGTGGACATTCCTCACACAATACTCTTCGTGGTCACATTTGCGGCGTCAAAGTGGCAAGATTGAGTCAATCATTATCTGACCATTCACTATTCATTCACTAACTCAAAACGTTCATTCATTTTTCACAATGCTAGTGTTGTCGCGCAATAATGCCAGAACTGGACATTTGCAACTCGATTTTTGTTCATTTCGAATTGGTGCACACATTTGACTGGCACATTCTTGGCACTTTAATGCTGTCACTTGCAGACACTAACCATGGTCAAGGTTGCCCAAACGAGACCAATGCCAAGGACAACCAAAAGAGTACATGTAGATTGTGGATTGATTGGTCATTGTTTTGTGGCAATGTCGCTCGAGTATCTCTTGGACCATTCGTTGCCTAGTGTTGATTGGTTTTAGTGCGAGACACTTTATTTCCAAAATTGAATTTGACACCACAAATTATACGCGCACGAGTTATCCGACATTAACATTTCACGAATTGACTACTAGTCATTGACAACTAGATTGCACTTTATCTGGTCATGACCAAATTAGGATGGAGTATTGTGTTGAATTAGTTGCATTCTCATGACGTTTATCTTCACATCTCTACCGGTCGCGCTAATTGAATATATTAATATTAATAGTATCACTCGAGTGGGCTTTGTACTGGGCAATTCTTGAATGTTGTTCCAGTGGCCACTTCTTGCAATACATTCTCCCACTCGGTTCAATTGATTGTCGATACAGTGAATGAAAACAAATGGCATCTGTGTGGGACATGTCCTGGTTGGCACTATTTCCAGTATTTATGTGCTCATTACACAAAGTAATGCTAGTCTCTGTTTGTGTGCCTTCCTTCTGGAATTGCACTGTCACTGTACAGCACAAGACAGACCCATTCTCGGGAGTGTAATAATCGAATTGGCCTGTGCCTTCCACTCACCTCCCAAAGGGTTACTTGGTTCGACCATGCAAATGATTATTCTGCCAGATTAGCGGTGCTTCGTCGGTGACACACTTCGGGCCAATTCATATGAATGCATATTGGCAAGCACGATCGATGGATGACGAATTGGGCACCGACTTGCTCGGTAATTGCAATTCTCCACTTGAAGCTGCCATTGCCATCTATTTGTCTATTTGTATTCATTCGTTACATTGGTGTAATGAGTTCCGTTATTCGTGCATTCGCTTGAGACTAAACTGTGCACTGTGGTGTAAGTGTAACAATTCATTCGTTTGAATTGTGCCTGATGTGCACAATTTGCACTGAACCGCGTATATTTCACTTCGTTTTCCGAATCTGTCACTTGTAAACACAAATCAGTTTGCAATTTTCACTAAATTGCACCTAAATTCTCTTAGTACACCTCACTGAACTGACAATTAGTGAAATTCTTAATGATACAATAAGCTATTTGACTGTGTAAGAAGATTGAATCACGAGTTCGATTAGTTCGGCAGTGCATTACACTGCAATCACTCTCGAGCCCTATTCAATGGATCGTTATCTTCATTATCTTCACCTCAAACTTATGTTCACGCGTCACCTTGGACTTTATCAGTTTGATCTTATTGGGTGAGTCAGTGAGGGCATGACCTGGTGAGGCTGGCCCACTTGGTGATTGATGTGGCCAGTGGTGTGCTCTGTAATTAGTAATTTGTTTGATGCATTGTTTGCTCAGTGCATTTGCATTCATTGCTTTTGATCAAATGGAACGTCACTGCATCATAGGCCCTTAGGTGTCTCACTTTGGTCTTCTCTGGCAGAAGTGTCCGATCAGCTGACTAGCTAGTGGCAATTGGCATTAATGCGCCTCAGCAAACGGATCTATCCACCCAGATCGATTCTGTGCATCTTCATTAGACTTGCCCACCTGAACGAGGCACCCACTCTCAATAGTTGGGCAAGTGTTCACACTTGTTGTGCTCTGCATTGGGCCACCTCATTTCCTATGCTGAAAGTTTAATGAGCAATGTGTTCGCTCTAATCAATTGCCATTCGATGGCTTACTAATCCACTTGCTGACAAGGGTCGGTCGTGTCAGTAGTCTTAACTGGTGCTTCAATTGACTTATTTGAAGGATCATCTTTCTTGTGCTTGCGTTGGTTGACTCCACTCACAAAGCACCTGTGTGCAATCTGCATTGATTCGGATTAGTGATTCGATGGCAACCTGCTTGAGCACTTGTACAAGTGGCCAATTAGGAATCCTCGATCTTCGGTATCGATCGCACTCTTTTGGCCAGTTGTCCATCTCGACAGCTGTCCATCTCCGATTATCTGTCCGAAGCGAGTGCAATCGATCTGTGCAGCGCCCAACTAATCCGCAATGACCCTCTTTGCCTGTTTGTGTGTGCAGGCAGTAATTTCAATTTGAAATGACGATTGACCCACCACTTGAGTAATGGCAACAAGCATCACTTGTGAGTGGTGTAACATTGAATGAATGGCCATGGTTTACTATCGAGTTTCCTTGTTTGGCTGTGGTCAATGCAGACCGACATGGCGGACATGTTCAGTGGCTGGTTTGGTGAGCCTGTGCTCGGTGCAGCAGCACATTACACCATTGCTCCATTAGAGCATAAGCCCAACGTGAATGGGCTTGTTTTGCATACAAGTCCGTAACAGGCAGATCGCTACATCTCGTAGTTACCCTCGCGCCTTGCCAGACTTGCCACTTGTGGAATGCCCGTTCAGCGAGACACAACTTGCCACTCGACTTGTCTCGGTCACTCGATCCCGTCTATATCACTCCATTGTCTCGATATCTTCACGGAAGCGCTTCATTATGTTGGTCAAACGGTCTGCAGATCTGTGGACAAATAGAGAGAGCATTCACTCATTCACTGCTCATTTGCATACGGCATATGTCTTCCCTGTCGATACTCTCTATGTGAAGGACCCGCTCATATCCAATAATTTGAGTTCACTAACTTTGCCTAACTGGGTGATTGCCTCGACTAACAAATTTGTATTATCCCCTGGTATTGCACTGAAGGCCTTTAGCCTGAAGCCGCCATGCGGCCAGTGATTGCATGGCGTCACTTGATTTATGGTAATCGTTGCTGGGCAGAATCGATCGAGGTGCTAGTGAGTACAACTAGTTAATTTGACCTTTCAGCTGCACTTGGTTCGATTCATTGTGGAGTGCACCACAATATTAATGCATTTCGATCACCTGAATGACTCAACCGGAATGACTCTTTGCACACAATAGAACTTGCTCGATGAGTGTTTGATTGCTTAATTAATGCTCTAATTGGCCACTAATTGGACTAACCAATTGTCTGCTCACCATTGAGAGCTATTCAAAGCTCATAACTGTTTGTCCGCCAGTTCGAACACTTGCCTGATTGATTGTCTTTTGCACTTCGATGGCGATCGATCATCTTGTTCTAACCACTAATTGTGCCACGACCTGCCTTTCACTCCCTAGTCAAGTAATCTAGTGTATCCAGCACTGACCAGTTCGATCTGTTCGATGCATTCAATTGCTCGTCGATTAAACTGACTTATCTCGTCGAATCGATCTCGATTTGGTCTGGCAATATCTGCCAACATCGATTCGTTTCAGCTCGTCTCTAAACTTTGGTCTTTTCCATTTGGCAATGCCACAGTAGGTTTTGCTCACCTCGCCAGTCGAACACTGAATTGGTCGTTTCTAATTAACCGTTGCCATCGTTTGGTTGAACTCAAGTAAAAGTCAATTCGAATGCTTTGCATTGCTGTCAGTGTCAGTGCAAGGTTTTCTCGCAGTCATTACCGTCATTAGTCTCTGTTTACATTTACAATTCAAAATTCACTGTGCCGCGCACATATTGATCACTCGATCAATGATATACGATATCAGAAAGCAGTCATCGCCAGGCAATACAAACATCACAGGTGTGTGAGTCACTCGGACTTGCTCGAATTGACTCTGTTTGAGTTGCTTTGTCTTTTGCCGATGTGCCTCTCTTTGCCACTGGCGATGAATGAATTAGTTTGCACTCAAATTCCGGTCTGTCACTTGCAAAGAAGCTTATCCAAAGCGAACACCTACGCGCACTGTTTTCAATGGGAGAATTGTATTCACATCCACTGACCACTGATTCTCTGCTCCCAGTAGGTCATTGGGCCAGACTCTTGTAGGTCAGAGGTCAACAATTGGCTAGTGGCCTCACGGATTCACGTTTGTGCACTCAGCACTGTTTGTACCAGGCTGTATTGCACTCGGTGCTTTATCTCATGTCGTTTCGAGTAAGAGCACAATCTGTTCGTTTCATTCACAACAGGCCAAGTGCAATAGTACTTCTTATTACAAACGATACCATTTTTGGTTATCTTTAGTTAATTGAATTAGTCTCACAATTTCATCTTGATTTCTTATCGTTGCAGTTTTTTCTGTTCATTATCGTGTCTCTAATTGAATCATTTTGCATGGTAGAAAACTTTCCCGAGTCGAGTCAGTGATTTTATTATGACCGAGTGTTCCTTGTTATGCTAAGTCGATTTTTGTGCACTGACTTTTGCAAATTAATAGTCAACGCACTTGTTCTATTTTGGTTTACCTCAATTTGCATATTTGGTGCATCGATGAGGACTTTCCCAATGTGTTTGTGTGTTTGGTGAAAGTGTCCACTAATTGATTAATTGTCGATCACGAGTGAACCAGTCAGTGAAGTGTGTGCAGTGGAAAAGTTGGCTTACCCTCCATTTAGCCTCTGCTTTGTTCCGAGCGATTTCACTTTGTTCAGGAATTTGGTGGTCGTCTTGGCCAGGAAACGGCAATTTAAATGTCCTTCTGCTCATAAAGATTGGACAGACAAACAAACAACGTCAGTGCGATAATTGCTCGTTCGTTTGGTTGCTGCACGATTGTTTGAATTGGCCGAATTCAATTACTTGTGTGCACTGACTGTGCCTTATTTGGCTGTCTCTGGGTGAGTGCCACCGAGTACGAGTTGATTCCATTAATTCTCCGAATACCTTCCATTTCGAGAGTGCTTCACTTTGTGTTCACTTTCTTCCTCTCACTGAACTTTGACCCGAATCATTGATTTGTTTGTTTCGTTGGTTGGTTGGTTCAACTTAATTGACTCAATGCTTCAACAGCAATGGCGCAATTCTCTTCTGTTTATCGTTCATCCGTTTTCTGTTCAAGGAAACGAAGATTGTATCGAATGGAATGCATTTTGTGATAAAGCCCACTGGTTGTCTGCTTGTCTGGTGCTTTTGCTTTTGTCAGTGTCACTTGTGTACACACTGCAACTTACTTCACATTAGTGTGGTCCATCGAGAGTGAGTCACCTCAATAGGAAAGGACGTTCCATTGCCCCATCCGAGTCGATCACGTCCTGATCTATCGATTGTATGAGCAGCACTACAATCGAACCATTGGCACTCCGTCTACACTGCAACGCCCACACTTGTGTATTGACACTTTGTAATGCCCATTGCTCAATGTTTATCCATTGCTCCACGCTGCGGGATTTACCTGTGCTCGTCCTCAGACGTTCATCCATCAGTGAACATTAGCCCCGATTCGAATCGAGTTTGATCTCTTGTGATTGTGTCCAGCCTGCACACCTATTGGCGTATGCAACCCTTTCCCCTCCATGAACGCCATCCATCACCGATATCTCCATTGATTAATTCGCCACCATGGAGTCATCCAAAATAGAGCAACAAACCAGTCCTATCCACTGAGCTTGTGTTGTGTTCGTGTTCATTTTGTGTCTTTGGCGTTGTTCCCGTCTGGATCTGTCTCAATGCCGTCCGGTATGTCACTCGCAGTTGGCCAGCTTTCTCCCCTCGATCCACTCATATATCATCATTGCCTTGCAATGTGATGCACTGGACCTCTGGAAAAGACATCACGCATTCAGAGTGTAATGTTGATTGTCCAACCTGTACAGCTGTGTTGATCACATGTTCGAGTCAGTCAATTAGCAATCACTAATTGTCGGAGCGCATCTCCATTTTTGGCATTGAACAAAATGCATTGTACAGCACCAAACAACATATAGTTTAGTCCCGAGTCGATGTTTGCTCGAATGGTTTGCAAGCAAACAAACCTTTATTGGTTAGCAATGCGAAAGCGAATCGAGCTCGATCTTGCAGAACGATTTTCACAGTTGGCAGCTTTGATGGAAGGTGCCACCGATCTATTAGTGGATTCCACTTGTTTGGCTCTAATCAGCCGAGTGCCTGCAACATACCGTCTTATTGGCAGTTCACTCAAAATATAGTAAACCATGTGCCAATGGGCCAACTCACTCACTCACAAGTCGATTACCAGTGGAGTGGCGTATTATCTCGCCACAAATTGACTTTCTTTCTCGCTTGTTTTGATTTATTTTGGTATGTTCGCAGTGGACTCGATTGTAATGCAAATGTATTGATTAGTCAAATTACAAGTGATTCGACGTAAATTGATTTACTTTGCCTCGCGTGATTGATTTGCTCGATGTGTTGCTATAAATAAATGTTCATTTTCCATCGAATCATACAGGCTGGCTTGTTCGGATTTGCTTGGTCCGACTCCATTTATCCGATCATTGATCTGTGCCCAGAATCGATCGGTGTTTGTGCATGTGGTGCGCACTGGATTGGCCTCTTATGGTCTATTGTCTCGAATGGCCTCAATGACCGTCTGCATTGTGGCCATTATGCAAAACAGTCGAACCTATCTGTTTGAGCGTCGACAATTAGCGAACAGATTGGCAGATTGTCTTCTAATTGGCTATGTCTGCCGCAGTGGTGGCCTGTGATGCTGTGATGGCCCCGTGCCAACTCAGCTCAATGGCTTGTCCGCATTGGAACTGGTTCAAAATGGCCAATTGCGCCTCATTAACTCTTTTGAGTGTGTTCACTTTTGCTTGTTTCGCTCATTGTGTCCCGTTATCAGCATCACAATTCAATCGGGTTTCACTTGTGCTCATATTGGCTTCATTTGTTTAAATCTCATCAATGCGATCTTTTGTGTGTCGCCTGTGAGTGTGCATGCATCAGTGGGCCATCATTATGGCACAAATTATCTGTGAATATTCATTCTGTGCTGCGGTGAATAAGCCGAGCTCTATTGAGATGGTCAACTTTGAATCAGATGCTTTCTTTCACTTTTATTTCATATTACTTCATCTCCCTTGCTAGCTTGTTGCAATTGAGCAATTAGATTTTAAATAGAGAAATCTATTCATAAAGATATTTTTAATGTATAAATTTTAATCTAAAACTTACAAACACCGCCGTTATTAAAAGCGACTGCTTCGAATTGTAATTTAATTAAAACATTTTTGTCTTTTATTATGTTTTTGTGTGTAATGTATAAAGTTAGGCTATTGTTGAGAATTTTAATTTTGCACTATTCTTTATTACACAAGCTCGGCTCCAGGTCTTAAAACGGATTTATTTGGGGATGGTGTTGGTATTGTTCGGTGGGACAACAATGGGCGACTTTAGGATTGTCATGTCATGCACCTTTGTCATTCTATTCTTTTGTGTTCATTCACATACGACCGTTCACAAGTCTAACTTTAGTGTTACCTACATATTTGCAATTTGTGACAATCGACTCAACATAATGTACCCGAAATTGGTTTAACAAAATATAGCCTATTCTTGTGTGATTATTTTTTACTGGCTGTTTCTGCATGTATTCTCTCGTTTGCATTTTACTTTAAATGTTATCTATTTTGAACACATTGAGTTATTTATTTGATAACACATTCTAATGGTGAATTTTCTTTTTGCAGATAATGTGGTTAATCTTCTTGGACCAAGTTCGAAGGTCATCTTCAAGGCGATGCTCAAGATTGAGCTGAAGGGCGACAAGCAGGAGAACCGTTTATTGGTCTTTTCTACCTATCGTCTTTACGTGTTCACTGTGAAAGGTTCTGCCAAATTGGAACACTCGTTCAACTACCTGGACATTAGCTCTATCGAGAGTCGACAGCCAAATCGAGTGACACTCGGCTTTATGTCCGACAGTCGGCACTACTCGTTCCTGTCCTGTGATCCCAACCAGGAAGAGGTGAACCTGATCATCTCCCACCTGGCCACCACCCTCAAGACCCTCTTCCCTCACTTTCCCCTGGAGTCTTTCATTCGCAAGTTGGACGTCGAACCTCGATCTCGCCTTGAGCATGTCTTTGAATACGTTCATTCGATTGAGGAGAAAGTCCGCTTTAGACTATTGGACCTGCCATGTGGAGGCTTCTCAAACCAATACTCGTGCTTTTGTGATTATTACGGCATTCCTTTTCGGGAAGAAGTGGCCTGGGACATTGATACCATCTACTCGGCCCACAACAACACTGAGTTGTCCATCCTAGACTTTGAACATTTAGATTTGAAAGACATGGTACCAATCATTGCTGCTCTTGCATATAATGGCTGGTTCACCAAGTTTCGCGTGTCTAATGTCAAGATAATCTATTCTGGCCAGTCGGGAAGTGACCAAATCTGTGAGCAGATTATTCATCTAGTTCGCAAATCTGTCACTCTCGAGGAAATATTTCTCGACAACACCGGAATTAGAACAGATTTTGTAAACAAAATATTCTCAGCAATGTTGCTCAACAATCAAACCTCAATTCGAGTGATCGACTTGTCGAATAATCCAATTGAGGACAAAGGGCTCAAGAATTTGACGGCTTTTGTGGCAAAGTCATTCCACATGGCCAACTCTGTCAACATTAATACTTCCACTGATGATCTCAGTTCTTCACTTTCGTTGAACTTTTCTTCAAACTCAAATTACCAGCACTCTTTGTCGATGTCCTCAGTGACAAATGGTCCTTCCGTTACGGGCCAACAGTCGACTACTTCAGCCAAGTTGATGTACAAGGGACTGGTACATCTGAACTTGTCTCATTGTGGCATTACATCGAAAGGCATTTCAGAGCTGTCCGAGTCGCTTTACCTGAACAAGTCAATGTTTACCACATTGACTTACCTAAACCTTAGTGATAACACATTTAAGGACGACCTGACGGTATGTCATTTTGTCTCAATGTCCAAATATTTGCTCATTGTTTGTGTTTGTAGAAATTATACAATTTTCTAGCCCAGCCGAATAATTTGACTCATCTCGACATGTCCTGCACGGATTGCAATTTGGAGAGTGTCTTTGGAGCTCTTCTTCATGGTTGCACCAACAATTTGGTACATCTCAATCTTTCCCGAAACCAATTTAGTTCGAAGAAATCCAGTCATAAAGATTTGGTCATTCCGGCTGCAATCAAGAAATTCTTCTCCACAGCAATCTTTTTGCGAACCCTCAATTTGTCCAATAATCGATTGCCTCCAGAGGCGTTGAAAGCCGTTTTGCTGGGGCTGGCTTGTAATGAGTCTGCCACAGACATTCGAATCAATTTGTCCTCGAATGAGTTCAAGGCAAACGGTGCCGCTGTTCTTGAACTTGCTCTCACCGATATACGTTGTGTCTCAGGTCTTGACCTCAGTGATAATAGTCTGGACATGGACCTGATTGGAGTGGTGAATGCTATCAGTAAGAACAAGTCACTAAAATACTTATCGATTGGTCGTAATTTCGCCAACATTAAGGCCAAGTAAGTTAAAAATTCATTTATATTATTCTAGAATTGACTTGCTTTTTTACCATACAGGCATTTGCCCAAAGTATTGGACTCTTTTGTTCAACTTCTCCAGGATGTTGATTGCTCTTTAGAGTCCCTGTCGCTAGTCGATTCCAAGTTGCGAAGTGAAACATCGATTATTCTCAACGCACTCGGCTCTAATCAATCGTTGATCAATATCGACGTGTCTGGTGAGATATTGCATTGTTCTTTGTCTGTGATGATTAATTATATTATTTATGACATTAAGGCAACCTAATGGGTTTGACAGGAGCTAAGACACTTGCCAAAGCACTGCAAGTGAACAATCGCTTGGAGACTATTTATCTCGACCGCAACTTTATCCCAACAGCAGGCTTTATCGATATCGCATATGCTTTGGAGCGTAATTTTACTCTGAAATATCTTCCTGTGCCTGTTCAGGACATGCAAGCGGCGATGATCAAGATGGCTGATAGAACAGAAGCGGCAATCACCAAAATTCAGGAATACATTCGGCGGAATAATTTGCCGCAAACGGCTGTCATGCGAAATCTTCGACTACATAATTTGGCCAGCTCCAACTTTATCATTGATAGCAATTTGTTCAATCAAATCGAACGAACAAGTTTCCAATTGCAGCAAATACTCAAGACAAAGTCATTTGACCCTTCAAATCGCATTCCGTCAGTTGATTCGATTGACATTAACCTTAACAGCGAACAAGACAACACAATCGTGGCTGACGAGTGTTTGGATGATTATTCATTGGCGGAAGGACTTTTGCGTGATGCTCACAATGCTCGACATTTATGCAATAAGATACAAGAAATATACTCGCAAACACAGACTGTCAATGGGTTCTCTTCCTTTCATGACAACTTTGGTCGGCGTTTCTCGTCGATTACAATTTCTCGGCCAATCGAAGCCAACATTATCGAGTTTGCAAAAGAACTGAAACGTACTTTTGAGACTCAGATTACCTCAATCTCGGAATTAATGATTCAATACATCAAGGAAGAATTTCCACAACTATTTGCTCAGTCTCCACGGCTGGAAGTGGACTTAAAAGACCTATACCAGAGCTTACTGAATGGGACCAATTCGTGCAACTCGCATATTCCATCGATGGAATATTTCCATATGTGCCTTACCGAGAATGCGTGCACCACTTGGTCTGTGAAACTAGAACAAATTTTGCACTCGATTGCCAGCCAAATGTGCAACAAAGTTTTTCAGGAGATTAGTCGATCATTGTCAACTGTGCACAAAGTGCTTATTGGCAAAGGATTAGACACAAAGTCTATCGATGATTACAGCAATGGTTATCACCACCTTAATTCCAATGGACACATCAACTCTACCCGTAGCTTAACTCCTGATGTTTTGCGTACCCGAACCTGGGTTGACTCTTCTAGCTCACACGAGTCTACAGAACTCAATTTGTCTAATTCTGAGGGACAAATGCTTGACGTGGACGGCAATAACGCTATCGTAAGTTGCAAAGTTGCAGTTACTCTGCACTTGGATTTAAAACTAACCTTTCCTACTAACTAACTAACTAATTTCTTCTTTGTGCTATCACTAAAGTGGCTAGCTTGGCTTAATTTAGTGAGTATTTCACTGACTAACAATTTCCATATTTTTATCTTTTATTATAAACATTCACTAATTGCACCATTTCACTAGGCCACTCCAAAACTTCAAAACCAGAAACGCCAAAATGTCTACATTCGTAAACTCAGGCCACAGTCAGTCCTGGATGGTGCCATTGTGGCAAACGACGATTTTCCTGACCTTCTACTTAAGACCGGTCATTTGAACGGGTCTCACTTGGTGAATGAATCTAGTCCTTTCGGAAGTGATAATCGTTCCGATGTTCCAAACAAAGTGCAACATCTCACCAAAATGAGACCACGAATTCGTAAAACTAGAGCCCCTACTCGTGTTGCCTTGGTTGACACGAAATCGGCAGACGCAAGCTCAACAGTCTCTATTTGTGAAATTCCAGCCAAACTGGACGAAGGATTGGACAGTTTTTTCCCTTCTGTATCATTGGCTAGTAATATGTCTTCAGTCAACTCATTGGATGCCAAAGAAACATTACCAATGATCAAAGAATCTGCCAACGGACCAAATCATTCTCATTCTAAACCACAACCACAACCAAGAAAGATTTTGCGCAAATTTGGTTTCAAACAAAGCAGTGAACAAACGACGAATGATTATAAGCCAAGTGAGGCTTCTGCTCATATAACTTTGAAGAACGAAGACTTTGTTCGGTCATCTTCACCAACCTTTTTCTCGAAACGATCTGAGCACGTATCCATTTGTTCGGAACCAGATGGAGGCCGGGGGAGTAGTCCTTTGCCTCCAGCTGGAGAGATGGTCCATAATGAATTTCTTGCTGAGATAAGGGCCAAACAGGAGAAACGATCACACGGCTCAACGCCGTTGAATGAGCAACTCACTTTTGCTGGTACAATCGAGAACATGAAACGAACTAGTCCCGATCAGTATTCTGACAAGCAACCAACCCAACCTGAGCAGAATAACAACTCCGTGAGTAACAATGCGTTTTCGGTAGCAAAACGTGCGACCATCTTTGGAGAACTGCATAAGTCGCCTTCAAAGGTGTCCATAAACCAATCTGTCTTCTCAAACAATGGTGATGAGTCAAATATTTACACGAACATATCGAACCCAAGCAACGCAAGTACAACACCGACCTTTGTGCCTCCGGTCAAACAAAGACCCAAGTCAATGGTCGGTATTTTGGGTGCCAAATTTGAACTGTCGCTCAACAGCGCAGGCAACAAATGATAGTTGAATTGATCGCGACGAACTCGAGTAATCCCTCACAGTTCCTTAGCTTTACTCATGTACTCCATTACCTAGTGCCAAGTGTTTTCATTTGTGTATCAATTACGAATGTAAATCTGTAACTGGACTGACTGAATGATTGAAGCATTGACAACACACCCTTCTGTAAATACAATCCGTGTTGCCAAGTCCACTAGCCCTCCACTCAATAGCATCGTCAACCACTCGATTGCTAACCAAATGACCATAGTCGATGTAACATATTCCAAATGCTTATTGTTCTTTTGTTGTTGCTTTTTCATTTCAATGAATTTGTCAATAAACTATATATAATAAATATTTATTGTTTCGATTAAACGAATTGAGAGTTTATTCATTAATTTACTGGATGCCACCTGTTAGCTGTTTTGCAGTTGTCACATGCGATATATCAATTGATGATGGCAAAGTAGCACCGATTAGCATTTGCCCGCCCATCCCATGCATCTCATGCACTTGATCGCGGCCAGTCCTGCCACTTGCGACCACTGGAAGCAACCTCAACGAGCAATGCGCTGAAGCATGCTTTGCTTGGTACGAGCTTTGTTTACATTGGCATCGGCCTACATCAAATACAACTTTACCTGCATCCATTTGGATGGCTATTTAAATTGTCCCTCGGTGTGATGCAGTTAAGGGTAATCGTTCCGGCCACCATTAGGCGCTCTTTCTCCTTGCCATATTCGCCCAACACATTTGAAGGCGAGAGTAATTCCGATTGTGATACTGTCCTACTCATATAATTTGCATTGCCAAACGTGCTCAACGCAAACATGAAATTCCTTTGCATTTCTGCTGCCACTGAAGAAAACCAACATGAATCGAATAGTTCCAAATTACGAGTTTGGTACAACTCAATTAGAAGAGGCCTAAAACGAAACAAAGAACCCCGCGTGACAATATCCGAACCGATTCGCATTGAAACTCTCACTCAAAGCGATCTAATTCAAATCAATGGCGTTATCGAAGTGAAACCTAGTGTCGATGACAACGAATTGTGTAGAGTAAATAGTGCCGATGCAAGCACCGAAACCAAGGACGATGCCTTTGGTAACATTGAAGCAGCTACCGAAAGCAACTGTGCCAAGGAAACCACAACCCATATCATTGTCACCGCTGAGACAAATGTGCCAAAAACCCCTGACGAGACCACTGAGCAGATTGTGAGTTATGTCTGGTTTTGGGGTAGTATTTCTCGAAAAGAAGCTGAAGGCTTGTTACGAGGCAAGAAGGATGGCTCCTTTTTGGTGCGTGCCAGTTCCGACAAACGGTTCCTATATTCGCTCAGCTTCAGGTCGAACGGCAAAACGATGCACACTCGGATTGAGCATAGCAACGGAATGTTTTTCTTTTTCTCGAACGAGTCCAATTCCAACCGAAGTAATGATGGCAGTCCTACTCTCGGAGGTCTCATTTCTGTTGCCATGAATCAAAATAATGCGGATAGCATCTTTTTTTATTCACGTGGTCTGCGAAGTGAATCATCCCTGCATACGGTCAGTTTGAATCAGCCACTGTCTCGGTATCAATACCTGCTAGACTACCAGTACGAGTCAAACGAGAACAAATCACTGCAGTACATGTGCAAGTTTGTGGTTCACCACTCGCCAATTGCTCGTTTCAAACTTGAACAACAATTGCAGTCGCTACCTGTTGAGATAAGGACATTTGCCGACAATGCTTTCTACTTCCCACGGAAAGCTACTGTGCTCAACTGAGCGTTGTCACTTATCACGAATAGCCCATTTCATTTGCCACTAACTTCTATATACATTTGACATACTTTCTCTATACTCTACAAAGTCTACACCATTTGTGCCAATATATCTGTTTGTTTTCTCTTCAATATTTATTGTCATAGCAGCCGAGCGTGTTCACCAATAAAAAGCAGTCCAATTACAGGGAATGTGACATTTCTGTACCAATTTGCACTTATTTTCATTCCATTACGCTCGAGGCATTAGGAGATATATTTTTCAAAAGTAGAGAAAATTGAATCCTTTTTCAACATACTATTGAATCGATATAAAAGTGTGCTCCTCAACCATCGATGGTATAGTCCATCACCAAGTGGCTCTCAGCCATTGTTGCGTTTGTGGTGGTTTGAGCAGCGCCGCTTTCACTGAGCGTGAGTGCACATTTCTGTTTCGCCTCGCTTTGGCTCAACTGGCTTGCACAATATTGTTTTGCTCTTCACTCCTCTTGGACCGAATTTGAGCAATTCTGTTTGTTTATTTACTTACAATTCTTCTTGTGTTTCATTTCTTGAGTTTGCCATTTTGATTTTCAATCATGGCAGAAGACCTCGATGTTGAAGCAATGCTCGAAGCTCCCGTTGATGTGAAAAAGGTGAGTCATTTGTTTTTTTCTTAGTAACGGTTCAATTTATTCGGTGTTTCTATGGTTTGTATCGTCTGTGCACGGAAGCACTTTTGCTTTGAGTGCTTACTTAATCGATATCTTCGATGGTAACTTTGGTTTGTCGAATTTAATTTGAAGATTAATTAAACGTTAATGACTTGTGACTTCGATCATTAATGATGCCTTCATTTTTGATGTTTTTATAGATGTTCGATAGATGTAAATATTGTCTTTTGTACAATTGGGGTTTAAAAGATGCAAGTGGAAACCTCATATTGTCTAAACTTCAAAACCATTGCGAACTGGCAACTTAAAGTGTGATCTTTTTTAAGTGGCTTGAATAGTAGAGCTTTCATATATGTCATTAATTCTCAAACATTTTCCTTTTCATTGCAGACGGTCAGTTGACATGCACCCGAACACAATATTTGTTGTTAACAATATTGTGCGATTACCAATGAACCTTTTTAAATGCTTAATTTAATTTTAGATCTCATTATAAATCTTCTTTAATTGGTCTAATTGAAATGTATGTTTTCTCTTTTACTAAAATTTTCCCTCTCCCCTTCCCATTCTCAATTGCTGTCTTGGATCTTGCCATTGTTGTTTCACTGAATATTAAATCTATCTATAACATCAGGATTCTGGATTTGGATCTTTAAATGGTGACTCTCCAAAAAGAGAAAGAAATGGAGTCAAACAATATGACCATCGTCATGAAAAAAGTCGGTAAGTTGGCTATTAATTTGTTTTGGTTATATTTATGTTTAATTTTAATAATTTATTTATAGAAGACATAAAAGAAGCAAAAGCCGTGAACGAAAAAATAAAGATAAAAGCGGAAGCAAAGATCGCGAAAAACGTCGTCGAAGTCACAGTCGTGAACACGACAGAGAACGAAGACGTCGCCGTTCTACAAG
This sequence comes from Rhizoglyphus robini, assembly GCA_023373905.1. Classification (NCBI taxonomy): domain Eukaryota; kingdom Metazoa; phylum Arthropoda; class Arachnida; order Sarcoptiformes; family Acaridae; genus Rhizoglyphus; species Rhizoglyphus robini. The sequence continues at coordinate 1,776,751 of JAKIJQ010000007.1, read as the reverse complement.
TCGAAATAGACGATCCAGGAGTCGTACTCGCCGTTCTGGGAGTAAGGATCGTGAGAGAAAAAGGAGAAGCCACGACGAAGAGAGTCGGATTCATGACCGATACAGTCGTCGATCTCCGCCAAGAGAACAACGTCCTAGGTATATTCGTTCCCCCTCACCAGTTAAGGAAGAATTGCCAATTGAAGAAAGAGATCAGCGCACTGTTTTTTGTATGCAATTAGCTGCTCGGGTTCGGCAACGTGACATTGAAGATTTCTTTCTTAAGGTTGGTAAGGTCAGAGAAGTGCGACTTATTATGGATAATCGGACTCGTCGTCACAAAGGCATTGCATACGTTGAGTTTGTCGACATCGAGTCTGTTGGAAAAGCTATTGCACTCACCGGGACACGTCTTTGTGGTGTTCCAATTGTTGTGCAGCACTCTCAAGCCGAGAAAAACAGACTGGCCCAAGCAAATGCTTTATCTAAATCCAATGCTGCTGCCCGAAATGGCGCAACTGGGCCAATGAGTCTGTATGTTGGATCACTTCACTTCAACATTACTGAGGATATGCTCAGAGGAATATTTGAACCATTTGGAAGAGTGGACAAAATTGAATTATCTCGCGATCCTGAAACAAATCGGTCTAAAGGTTATGGCTTTATTCATTTCCGTGAAGCTGAAGATGCAAAGAAAGCGCTTGAGCAGTTGAATGGCTTTGAGTTAGCGGGACGTCCAATGAAAGTGAACTATGTAACTGAAAGATCTGATTATATCCCTCACGGACCAGGAGCACTTGATTCTGACGAGCTTGACCGCGGTGGCATTGATTTAGGTGCCGCTGGGCGACTTCAACTTATGGCTAAATTAGCCGAAGGTACTGGAATTGAGTTGCCTCAAGCCGCAATGACTGCACTTCAATACAGTAGTGGAGCTGCTCCTCCAGCAGTTCAGAATGGAAATCAAGCTGCTCCAATAGCTACCCAATGTTTCCTTTTGACTAACATGTTTGACCCCAGAACGGAAACAAATCCGGCTTGGCCCGATGAAATAAAAAACGATGTGATCGAAGAGTGCCGAAAACATGGAGGAGTTTTACATGTCTTCGTTGACCAGGGTTCCGACGAAGGCCATGTCTATGTAAAATGCGCTTCAATATCATCTGCCTCCGCTACCGTTAACGCGCTACATGGACGTTGGTTTGCTGGTAAGTTTTTTGTACGAAATGCTAATCGAGCCTAATTACTGTTTTTTTTTCTAGGCCGAATGATTACCGCAGCTTTTGTTCCGGTAATTCACTATCACAATTTATTCTCGGATTCTGCTATTGCTACTACTCCATTGTAATTTTATTTTAATTTCAATTCATCTATACCACAGACCTTAATATATTTTATGTAACAAAATCATAGCATATCTACACTAACCATTCATTATCTTATTAAACTGTAAATAAAGTTATTCTTTCCGCCGAACGAATTTTATTATTTATTTAAACTTGTGTTCACCATAGTCCAAAGTTTGAACTCCAAACTGCAAAAAACTCAGTAAAGTGACTAATAATTCTAATTTTGTTTTAACTGCCATCTTGTGGCTACTAACCTAGGTAGAATCACGTGGTCAGTGTTGTCAGTGAGACACTGTGAGTGTGCCACACACTTCTGTGCTGCAAGACTGCAATAACAATTTACAACAATGCAAGAGCAGTCAGTGGAATTGAGTACTTTAGAGTATTTGTTTCGCGTCCAACAAACGTTCTCTTCAAAACGAAACAAAAACGACAATGACCGTTTAGGCAACGTAGCTGCTTACTTTGGCTGGCATCTCAATAACCGTCTCAGTCAATACGAGGACGACAACGGTGTGCTTCGAAAGCATAGCAACTCAAATTCTCAACTTACTGAACTATCTCACTTGTGCACCAACTGCTGCAGTGTGCTCACTAGATACAGATCTATTCCTAAAAAGTTGAAGCACAAAAAGAGAAAAAGGAAAGGTCTCAATTTCGATTCTTCGATTATCAACAGTAATTGTGAATTCTGCAAGTCTCGATTCAAATTTACTGGACTGAAGAAATCTTCTGACGAGCCTTTATTGAAGAAAAATCAAAAATTGAATCTGCCAATTAAAAGCAAAACTTCCCTTTCCAGCCATAAATTGAGTCTGTCAATTCATAATACACCGACATCGACTAAAAGCCACAAAGAAGTTTTGCAAAAGTTGCTAAAGGATTCCAAGAAAAAACGGAGCTTGGACAGCAAGACTAAATTATCAGATTTTCTAAGCAGTTGCTTTAACAAATAATTGTTTGCTTATCAAAATTGTAAATCCTTTGTTTGTCGACTATTTCAACTTCATCATATCAACACAATAAACTGTGCGCAAAAGCAAACTGATTATTTCCATAGATATTTTATGCAAGCATTGTTGAGCTCTTTCCTTACTTTTGGGCATCTCGAATCAACAGCTCAAAAATGAAAAGTTTAACCGAAAATTGTGCTCCTACTTATAGCTCGAGCGGTGATGCTCGTTTGGATGTTCTATTTCATGTCATTGAGGGCTCATCTTTGGAACGCACTGCAGAATTATTGGAAAAATCATGGAATCAATCTCCTTTGGACACTATGAAATTGATTATGAACGTGCGCGATATTCGCCGAGGTAAAGGAATTCGAGCTCAATTTTTGATTTGTCTTAAATGGCTTTACGAAAATCAACTGGATTCGTTATTGGCAAACTTAAAGATCTTCTCTGAATTTGGTTGTTGGAAAGATTATCTCAATTTGCTTTTAATTAGTCTGTCTGGTAAACTCACCCATGACTGCTTTACCAGGTAAGCATTATTAATTTATATTAATTTATATTTATATTATAACTATTTCTATCTATAGCACTGAGAAAAAAGAAACTTTGGTCTCTTCCATTGATCGTGTCATTCTTCGATCCATTCCTAAAGAAAAACGTCGCGAATTAAGTCAAACAAAGTCTACTATATTCGAAGTTAAACGCCGATTAGTAACTACCGATTTTGAAAGTGATCCTCACAAGGTTGAAGTTACCCATTCTGTGGTGAAGCTATCAGATCAATCTAAGCCACTTGAATTCAAATCAAGAGAAAGTTATTTTCCAGAAAAGAAATCAAATATGAAAGCTTGCTACAAATTGAAAACAGGGCGAGAAAAAATAAAACTGATGAATCGATACCGGTCAGAATACTTCAGCAATGCTTATCTAGAGAATGAAAAATTCAAACGATTATATGACCAGATTGTGAACTTATTTGCTACTCAGCTGGTGGAAGATTATGCAAATATGAATGCAGGGAAGGCGTTTTCTCTTGCTGCCAAGTGGTTGCCAAATCCAGAAAGATATTTTGACAAATATTTGTTCGTTCTATTGCCTATTGCTAAAAAGTTTTTTGAACTTGAGACAAATTTGATCAACGAAATCGAACCAGCTAGGAGACAGGACGACAAAATGGTTCGTCGCTTATTTCAACGTGTGTATACTGGTCTTCGTAAGAAAATGCAAATTCCGGAAATTGGAATGTCCAGAAAAGGTTGGAATGAAGTTCAGTACTTTGCCGTCCCGTCGGTTGCCATGCTTCGATATCGCGCTTGCTTTGTACGAAACGATTTCGACCGTTTAAGTAAATTTGTTGAATCTAAACCAGTCAAAGGAGCAACATTGACTCCAGGGGAAATAATCCACGAGACAATTAAGGTTTCTTTTAATGATGAAAGCCTTTATGGAGGATTGAATGAAGATTTATCTAAGGACAAGGAATTGGAAGAAAAAATTCTCCAAAGCCAATGGCAGTCACTAATTGATGATATCAAAAGCAAAGGTAATTGAATTAGATGTAAATTATGAAAAATAATGATTTTTATTTTATTTAATAGGTCCGCTGGTAATAAATGATTCTCTTGCCATATGCGATGTTAGTGGCTCAATGCTTGACAGTTCGGTTAAAGTTGCCCCAATGTACGGTTCTATTGGTCTCACTTTGATGTTGCTGCAACTTTCTTGCGGAGCCTGGAGCAATCGATGCATTTCTTTCTCTGAAGAACCGAAAATATTTGAAATCGATTTAAAGGATTCTTTGAAGCATCAAATCAACAGAATGATGAACATCGAGTTTGGCTACTCCACCAATCTCAACAAAGCATTCGATTTGATTTTGAGCCATGGCAAGAGTGATAATATCCCCGATTCAGAGATGCCTAAGGTGTTGTTCATTTTTACCGACATGGAGTTCGATGTTGCCTTGCCCGAGAAGACCAATTTCCAAAGCTGCCAAATACAATACCAAGAAGCTGGATACACAATGCCCTTGATCGTGTTTTGGAATTTAAAAGGCGACAAGTCAAAACGGTCCACTCCGGTGCAATGTTTCCAGGAAGGCGTTTTTCTTCTATCTGGTTATTCTGCCCAGACGCTAAATTTTTTCTTTACCTGTTCAGACCTAAAGGAAATGACCCCATTAACCATGCTAGCTAATGTGATCAACGATCCTCGATACGATTGCGTTACTGTTGCTGAGTCTATCATTACCCCAATGGAAGTGGATATGGGCCCGACTGAACGAAAGGAGTAAACACAAAATGTTTGTCAAATGCAATACTTTAATAAATTCACAAGAACAAAATTAATTGTTAAATCATTTCCAAAAGTGTCACAGAGATGGGCAGGTGAAGCAGTGCTCATTGCTACAAGCGAACACATATGCACAAAGTGTGAAATACAATTAATGAATGCTAATGTAGTGTACGAGAATGACTAAGTGATTGGTCTGATTACCAGCAAATAAATAAATAGTGTAAATTACATAAAGTACAAAACATAACAAACGATTTCACTGGAAAGAATCGAACGTGACTCATCTCGGGTTGGCAATAGAATCCTTGTCAGCGTTCAATGTGATAAGTTGACCAATGTGAAGAGTTGCCACATCTGGCAAGTTGTACCAGTGATAGAATGCAAGTCATAACGGAAATGATCTAATCTGATTTAGGTGCATGTGTTGCGCTCAACCGAGCATTGCTCATAGTAGTGTTTGCCTGCACTCGATAAGTTAGAGAAGGCCAATTAATAATCGCAATTGGCTAATTAGAAAAGTCTCTTTAGAAAGTGTAAATTTGCAATTCCAAAACGTTTGATTAAGTTAAATTAAAAAGTAAATCGAAAATTAACTATAAACAGATGTGATGTGATTTGGCAAGAATGGCAAATGGGTGAAAACACAGCAATCGGAAGTGAACAGAATGCCTTCGCCGTAAAATGGCGATGCTGGTGCGTGCAATCGATCGGTTCGCAGTGGCGCCCAGTGAGGCTAGTGTCGGTCTGCGTCTGGTAAGACAGAACGCACTTCCAAGTATCAAAGGATAGTTTGCTAGACGAGAATAGGCGCCCACCAAACAAATGGTTAGTTAGTATAGTTGTAGAATGGCGTACAAAAACTGATCGAATTGCTTTGGTGTAAACGGATCTAAAATGGCTAGACACGAGCGTTATTCAAATGGTGTGTAAATCGGATGTCAAAACAGACAGAAAGATATATTGATATTGTAAAGGGATCAAAGCTGGTAGTGAGGTGGGAGAGGCAACGGCACCGGCAACACCCGGCAAGTTTCATCTGTCGTGATGAACTTGCCGGGTGAGCCATGCCAATAAATATCACAACTAATTGTGATTGCGACTTGGGACAGACTTGGCCCTGCCAAGCGAACCGAAATGGGAAACTAATGAGCTAATGAATAAACCAGGTACTATGGCTATTTTGTACATGTGCTGTCAGCATGGCGATCAGCAACGACAATTTGCCGAAAAATCGGCATACGAAAACACTCAACTCGTGAACTTGGCGTGAGCAGTGATGGCAACATTGGCAATGTTTGCATCTACTGGTGCCTCGAGTTCAGTTAAGATTAACTGCGCTCACACGTTACACCTAGCTGCGAGGGTGCTTGGGAATTCCGGTGATGTGCTAATTTTCTGGTGAAATACTTGGCAGACAGCAGTGAAGAAGAGTTAAAGATGCATCAAATAGCTTGCAAGTCTACAAATAGCAGTACTATCTACCGATGCATCAATACTAATGCAAATCGAATGACAACTGGACTAGACTACCGATTTGCAATTGCTGTATAAAAGGTAAGTGTTGCAATGATTCACATGTGTATAAATGAATGTCTCTGTTGGTGTTCATCATTACATCAACCAGGGACAATTAGCAATCATACCTTGTGTGGTGTGGATCATACTTCTAGATGTCTACCAATGTGTAATGTGAAAAAGTTAAAAATATAACGAACAAATGGCAGTCGAGAGAGAATTGAGTTATGTAAATGGTGATAGATCAATGGTGGTGTGCTGAGCGCGTTGCACTTCTGTTTGGTCTGTTTTGATTCGTTTGAATAGCACGAGTGAATGGATGAGCACTTGATGCAAGTGTATCGCTCTCTGTTAGGCACACACCAATTGACAACAATCAAAATAGATGCCTTCTGTTATTGATGACTTGTTGGCAGCCATACGGTGATGGGTGCCCAATGTGTGCTGTACAAATAAATAAATGTGTATGTATAGATGTGGTGTGTGAGTTTGTGCATTATTTATATTAGCCACTCGTATTCGATTGATGTATCTTTGCGCGTATTTACCAAGCGTCTGTGTAGCGCACATCGATCTCTTGAAGTGATGGCAGTTTTTGTTTTAGCTTCTCGTAAGTCTGAACAGACAAACTGGTACTATTCAGATTTAGCTTGCGTAAATTCGTCATTGCTATTAAAAGGTTGATTAGTATTTAGCTTATGGGACAGTACGCTTACTGGATAAATAGCCAAGTCCTTTATCGGTGACCGGAGTCTCGCACAAGTTGAGCACTTGTAGTCGAGGAAGATGTTCCGAAATTAGTTGGAGGCCAGTGTCACTGAACTGCAAATGGATCTTGTAAGCAAGTGAGTGAGCACTTTGCAATGTTTGTTTACCTGAGTAGACCACAGATTGAGAGAGCGCAGTGAAGGTAGTTTTATCAAATGGACAGCACAGGCGCTGGTTACATGAGTGAAGGCCAAAGAAAGACTTTCCAGGTTGCCAAACGATCCACAACTGAGCAGTTTGATCAAGTCGGCGTCAGTTGATCGCGAGGGCAAAGTTAACTTTCGGGGTCCTCCTTTCTGTTGCTATGGTCAGAATAATCAGATGATTGGATGACAAGTGGTCATGAAGAATTGTACACTTACAAGCTCTTTCAGATGCATTTGTCTTTGGCACAAGTCCTCGTAATGCTGTCGGCCAGTTTCAGTGGTTTGCAGTGTGGTGATAATCTGCTGCTGCATGTCTGTCCCTTCTGCCACCTCCATCTCAAGCATGTCACACAGGATCTGTTGGCAGGTTTCGTCGTCCCGAAGTGCTCGTAACATGCACGCATCGATAGATGTCTTGATCAGGTTCTGGTAATAGCGTTTCCTTCGACAGCAACATTCGATCAGGTTTTTGAGCTGTAAAAAAGCTCAAAATTAAATCGAGTCGACATTTACACAAAATGTTTTTTCATTGATGTCATGAATAAATGAAGGAGCTTTGTTGTGACCTACTTGACCTGTCTAAATTGCATTGTGTGCTAGCAATTAAGGTTTGAGCGCGCCTTTCAACTAAATGCTCGGCAGGTAAGCCTAAATTGCACTGCGTTGAAGCACTAGCAAAATGTACGCTAATCACGGCACTCACTTATCGTAATGAAAAGGCATTAATGTTTGTGTTGTGGTGTGAGCAGGCAGACAGACTCACCATAAGACTCCACAGTTCACCTTCATCGTCGCACGCCAGATTGCCAGGACTGTAAAGCTCGATCCAGCTTTCCTTGCCTTCACGAATTCCCAGCAGCATTTGATGAACATCACATCTCGGGTCGTGGCTGATGTTCTTTATCACAGACTTGAATGGTCTGCAAACAAGGAGTACAGTTAGACAGTTAGACAAGGCAAGTGAGTCTATTGCACACTCATTTTGTCTCATCAATGTTTAACTAGCATAATTAGCCAACTTATTGTGACATCGTTTGGCTTGTACATACTCAGTGCTTGATCTCGTAAATAAATAATGCAAACTATCTTAGCGTTGGCAACGTACATTGTGAATCGAGGATCAGACAAGGTCGAGTCGGGAAATGGGATCGGCTGCAGAATCTGTGCCAGCAGTGGTCTCCAGTCGTCAAATTGTGAACTGCCCAAAATGTTTGGTTAGTTCCGATCACGGGCTATACACACTTACATAATGTTGAAAATGTTGATGAAACATTGCAGATGAAGTTTCCATTCGTCATCACTGAGCGGTTCTTTTTCATCTTGATCCGCAATCATCGAGTCCACCTTGCGATGTTCAAACAAGGAAAAGATGGATGCCAGACAGACAGAAACAATGTTGCTGATTACTCGAGGATGTGGACAAGTACTACCAAATCCATGCACACTTTACACACAAACACACGGATTAGAAATAAGTTGAATATGTAAAGTTGCTTATCGTACCATTTGATAAAGGTTCGCACCAAGTTGTTACCATCATTTTGCTGGTTGAGTGCCATAAAGTAGTCTTGTACCAACACTCGCATCCTGGGGTACTTTCCAAAGTCCATGTTGTGCTTGAGGATTCTCTGCACGATCTCGATGTAATGCTCACAGATGACCATTGAACGTGGATATGCTCGGCAGTGCTGCAGTGATTCAGTCAATCAATACTCCACCTTTCACATCAACCAGACAAACCTTGCTGAGAAAGAGACATATCTCGGGTGTTGGGTTTGTTCGCTCCAGCAAGGGAGACAATGTCTTGATGATCTCTTCGTTTAATTTCTTTGAGTTCATTTGCATTTCCACGGAGTAATCTTTGCGTTCGAACTGACGAAATTGAGACAAAAGAAAGGTTAGTTTTTTAGTCTAAACAAAGTGAATCAACTTACGTCTTTAAGTCTGAGTTGCAATAGCTCATTAATGATGTCCAATGAAGTTTGGTAGATGCATTCGTCTTGCAGTGGCGTAGTCAGTGTCAGTTCAATTAGATTCTGTGCGAAACGACACCAATTGGAGGTTAATGAAATCGGATCTATCTATCTATGGTTTGCCCTCAGTTTGGATCGAATTCTCAATTAATCGTTGCCCACACAGGCAAATTAAGAATCCGGGCTTGCCATGTGGACAAGTGGCCACTAGCCATCAATGTAATATGAGATGGCACAGCCAAAGAGCCATTTGCTTGGTCTCTTGTTTACATTAAGCCTGACCAATCGGTGCTATAATTGCCTCCTGCATGGCTGCCTTTCAATCAGTGCACGAGTGTTCAAAGCACTTCTTAATGGTGCTGTCAATAGTCTCTTGGCCTAAGACACATCCCTCCCTCTCCTGAATGCAGCCAGAAAAGTCTATAGCAAATTACTCTGGTTGCTTGTATTTCTAAAGATATTATCGATGAGCAGCAAACAATAATTGATTAATTGTGCTTGTCCGGTTGGCTAAATATAGTCAATTGGCATAATTAATCAGAACCAATCGATATGAGTACAATCAATGCATTTACACTTGCCTTCAGATCATGATCAGTGCAATGGCAAATAGCCGTGTCGGCCAATCTATCCTATCAAAATGGCAAATAGCAAGGTATCCTATCTGTGGTGTTTGTCTAATCTGCACATTCACTAATTATCCCCACTGGCAATTAGATGTATATTTGTTCGGCACACACTTGTTCAGAGCCACAGTTCACACAAAGCCGCCAGAATGACGTATACGCCAGTGGGACGTCATTTGCATATTTCCAGCGACAACGAGCGCTCGTTGAGTGTTTGAATGATCAATTTAGTTGTCTGGCTAAGGTAACCAAATTCGAAGAAATGAGTCACAGGCAAACAAACAATGTTTTCCAATGGTGGCTGAGTCGGTGACGGTGATGTGCAGTGTCAGTGCAGTGTTATTCAAAGTACCACCATGCAGACTCGCATAGACCACCATGGAGCAACACTTAGAATTAGTAGTCATGGTAGTTTGAGGCACGATTAATATTTATTGTGTCCCATTACCGTCCGTGATTGTCATTGTCCAATGACGGCTCTCTTCATTGTGCATTCACTTGGCTCGGTCAGATAACGCAATTTATTTGTTTCAATATTTTAAAAGCTGCCTGGCTGTGGCTTTACTAGATACATTAATTTTCATATTCGCTAATGTGCCACTCTCCCTGCAACACGAACATAGCTAGCTTCAGTTCTTTTGCACTAGATCACTTGATAATTACGATTATTTATTGTTATGTTCCACTATAATAAACTTGTGCTGCTGTCGCCCAACTGAGGCAACAATCTCCACCTTTGTCACTTTGCTGGCCACTAGTATTTACCGGATCACACTGGAATCCGGTGACTAGACCGAATGTGCCATTCTGAAGCTTGAATTGATTCATCAGAAAGCAGTTTGTTTACACGAATAGCTCAAACAAGTGAGCAATTGACAAATGGCATTTATACTCAAATGAATATTATATATAAATATATACTGAAGCACATTGCACCTCGTTGGTTGTGTTACATTGGCAACTTTGCCGTGTAAATATTAATCAACAATCAAAATCAATTAATGCAGTCAAGCTCGACGCAATGAATTGCAACGAGATAAAGGCAAAGCATATATATGCAGTGCCGTCAGAGCAATGTGAGACTCGTGTCTGCAATAAATTGGCTCAACTCAGTTTATTATAGCTCGACACGATTTTGGAAAATTTGGAAAATGCGAATTTTAATTAAAACGAGTCAGAATGGAGTAAACAATGTAGTGCCATTGCGGATCGGTCCGTCAATGAATAGCGATCGTCATCGACACCGAGTCACTGATTGAGTGACCACTGGCCAGTCGTTGGCTTGGTGGCTGTTGCAACAGTGAGTCGTGAAATGTGCACGTCGAGGAGAGATGAATCCTGAGATAGATGCCGAACGAGCACTGACAAAATGGCCAAACATTTGAGACTATTGCTGACTGAGTGACTGGTTGCCTTCAACGTTTCCATTTGCGTCACTGAATGCATTTCACTTGTGATTTGATTCGCATTATGCTGCCTCACAGTGCGATCTATTTCCATTGATAGTGCCACTGGAGAATGCATCTTTCTCGACTTAGCACTATTCAATGTTTACAAAGTGAAGCACTAGCTCCGACAAAGGCATTGCCAAACCGTATTGCCAATCAATCGCATTTGTCAGCTCCAACCAAAAGAGTGCACTAATCTGCACTATTTGTCAGCACGGACTATCATCACTTCATCACTTGTTAATTATTCCTTTCTCTATGACCACACTTGACCTCACACTTGAACTCATAATTGAACTCACTACTTATGACGTAAGTTGCATCGATAAACTCGACCAATGCTTTGTGCTAGCTGGCTGGCATGCAAATGAATTCAGATAATCCGATTGATGGCCATGGTTTACAAAACAAACAGTCGGAAAGGGAACTTTGACACTTACCTTGAGCTCTTTGAGTAGAATGTCCTGTCGGATGGAGGAATTGACCAAAATACGTTGGAACTTAAGCATACAACGCTGCAAATAAAAAGACTGGTTATTTAACCTTGTCGTGAACAACAATTGTGATTGTGTGAGTTGAGGGCTGCTTAAGGTGGTTAGCTCATGAAAGCTCATTTGTTCCTATTCGGACTGGCTATCGACTAGGGATTAGTTCGATTAGTGATTGATTAGCACTGGCCAATGCCTTCACTAATTAAGCGATTCCGTGGTACATTGGACTGGCACTGTCAATCGGGAGATCGATCGAGAGGAGAGATTACCTTCCAGTTGATCGAGTTGAGCCATTGATCTCGGACCCATTTGTTAGGAAGCTGTAGGAAGAGCATGTGAAGGTTAATTCAGTTCACTGGCCATTGCTATAGTTAAGTGATCAGCTAGACCCATGGGTCAACGTTCACTTGACTGAGCAACAAATTGCATCTGTATGACTCACTTGCAGCAGTACTGATCCATCGGAGATCACGATTCTGATATAAAACTTTTGACTAGAATCCCAGCGTGAGACGCTGTACACATCTTCAATCAGGCTGTACGGGATTGGCACTTCCATGAAACCGATTGGCTGTAAAGGCAAAAAATGATGAGTTAGAAATAGGTGCAATTGCAATTCAATTGGCTTGTCTGACTGGTAATTCGATTAACGATGACGAGCTGCCTAATGAGTGAGTCCACTGAGAGACACTTTCGATTCGGTGTATCGATTGGAGACAAGACAGCGGCACACTTCCAGACACTAGCACCGGATTACAAGGCACTGTGTTAGGTGTAGATTGTGCTCGCGTCCACATGATTAATGGCTTACTGCAGAATGTGCCATCTATCTAGCCGAGTGACTTATGTTTACCGTTGCGCCGCCATTAAACTCGACAGAGACACAACCATTAGACGAGCAAGACACCGACAAAGCCAGTCAAGTGAACAAACCGTGGTGTACTTTGCCGTCTTGTCCACTCAAAAGCTTTAATGTTTACCTAGGTAAGCAAACTTGCAAGTGGGTAGTGCACAGCTTCTTCAATTCCACAAACACAATGATAATGTTAATTAGTCATTTGGCAAGTGAAAAGCGTTCCTCACTGCAAACGATCGATTCAAACGACCTCGACTTTAGCAATATTTTTCGCTCGACGATTACATATATTTAAATTATGTACCCATTTGGTGTAATTTATTGTACTACTTAGTTTTGGTCCACTTGTCACATGAAAGTTTATTTGCATTGGTTTACTACTTTTAGTCGATCATTAATTGACTATGCATATATGGCTTGTGAGGGAATCGCTAATGAATCATTAATTGCGAGAACAGTCAAATATATGAATTGTATGAAATAGTTTAGTAAATGCGTGCGCTTAGTAAATAGTGTTTTAGCAAAAGTTAAGTGCAAAAAGCGCAATGGTCTAATTGAACAAATCAATCAAGCGTGGTGATGTAATCACATTAATATGGCAGTGGACAAATATTTGCGAGAAAGTACCTGCTGGCCTATCACTTATGGCCAATCAGTGAATAATTAGAGTGTGCCCTTTTTGGTCGAATGGAAATGTATTCACTTGGCGGAATGGCATGATGCACTATGCACTGCTCATAAGTGAGGCTGTTGTGGCATGTTATACACAATTCACAAGGAACAGATGTTTGCTTAGTTGAAGCACATTTATTTGCTCATTGCTTGCCGCGGTAGTTTGTCGACAGCTTTTGGCAGTAATAAGACCGATTATGTCTGATTCGAAGTTGCACACTGCGAATTCGACAACGGCGATTACAGATCGAAGCAGAATTAAATTATTTGTTTTCAACTTTGTTGTTTAAGCTAACACATGCACCTGAATCGACTTTTGAATGATCCATTGAGCATAGATATATTCCTTGGTGTTTCGTTCAACTAAAAAGTTCAAAGACCTGAATGTTCGCCGACAAATTGGAAAGAATGATTGATTTAGCCAGCAATTTGTTTCGGTTGGTGCTTTACCGACAAACAACATTTATCCATACGAGCAGCTGAAGCTTGGTCAGACATTTGCATCAATGCGTGTCGAGGTGGACGCGATCGTATGTCGAGGTCACAGGCTTTGTTGCCTAACTTGAGAGTGAGCACTGGCACAAGGCCTGGTTAGGTGTTCGGTGCAGGTTGACATGCAAAATTAGGTTACGTTTTCTATAGAGTCACTAGGTTAATGTCTCTATATAGAGGCCTTGTGCCAACGACTAGTTCATTGAGGAAATTGTTTGGCGTTCGATGTTGCAGCCGAAACTTATTTCACCTTGATCTGAAAGTGGAAAAACTCCAACTGGTCCTGATCATTTAGATCATTTGGTGGAATGAACATATCAACACTAATTGAACTAAGAGATGATTGGCACAGGGTGGCCTTTGTAATCGAGCTGAATTCACTTGAAACTAACACTAGTTTGCTTAGAATATTGCTTTGAACTACTCTGTCGTATTTCATCTCAGAGGTCTAATTATGCATTTGTGTTGTGTGTTGCTAATCAAGCACTTCAAGCCCACCGTAAATATTGTGCTTTGTGCAGTGTAAGTTAGCTCCATTCATGGCTTCGTTGTTGTGGATCGATTGCATTGCCTAACCATTGCCCTGCTCTGTCCCACTCAAAGCTGGCAAAGTTGTGGAATCGATCCACGCACACGTCCCCACGGTGCCGTCAGCGATACTTCCTGTGTTCGCCATTCTCAAGATTGGCCAACGGGCAATCGCACAATGAGTTTCGAGTGAGGTCGTCACGAATTATTGCACTCTGTCGATGACCTAGATTCGAGTGGCACAGGCCAAAGTCGGTTATGTTGACGTAGGCAAGTGCACCCGTGTGCTCACACCAAACTGTGTCATGTGTGAGGAATTGTGATTTTATGAATCGAAACGTATTCGCCACACTAGACCACTCGTAAAGGGCCGCTCGTCTGTTCCGTACACTTTGTGACGTACCGAGCTGGTCCAATGGAGGTTACCATCATTTTGTGAATCGACACTGTGGGCCAAGCTGCAATCGATGCACGCATCCTCATCATCCGCATCACCGTCGCTGTGATGCAGTGCGCGCACCAATTACTGAATGGACTCATAACTCATTGAAATATCACTTTGACACTTAATGGACAACGTCCAAATTCCCCTAGAGCAGAACTCAAATACCGCTATTTAGTGCTGAAGTAAAGCAAGCACTAGCCACTTGGTACAACTGGAAACCAACTGCTGGTAAATACTTCCCTGTGGTGTGTCATTAGCTACTCGACACAAGAATGCTTTCTACCAAAGCCACTTAGTCCATTATTGCCCATCAGTTTAGCAAAAGACGATTGGCAGTGATAAGCAAGCTAAACGAGCCCATCTAGACCTAGCAGCAACAATTAAGTCTTAATCGACAATAAATTGATTTGATAGGTTTCGTGCCACTTTGCATTGTTGCCGCATGCCACAATGGCAAGTGACTGTTCGGTAGGGCTTGTCGCCGGACCATTTGCTCCAGTTGTGTGGTATCACTGGTGCATAGTGCCCTCACACACTCTCAGTCTGCTTGTGCTCTCACTCAGAGTATTGAACTTTTGGCATTTGCAACGATTGACTTGAACTCTCTCCACTCGTTTCTGTCCTGCGTGTCGTGTTTGTTATTCTTTGCCTTAGCTCGTTCAGTCGAAGCTCAGTTGCGCTTGCTCACTTCAATTGTAACCGTTTATCCTGATTTATTTCCTCTTTGGCGCTGCTACTCAGACTTCTCACTGTTACTGCTGTCTTCTGTGTCTTCCTTAAAGAATCGCTAAAGAAGCCAGGAAGGGAGGCTGAACCTTTAAGGAGGCAGTGAGGGAGAGGGTATTAACACGGACTGGTGTAACACCCATGGCGAATATTTTGATCTGGGTTAGTTGGCTATTTGATGCTGCGGACGAAAAAACGATTCGGTTTGCCACCAAGTTGACGTCAACATTTGTCAACAATTAGGGATAGTCAATTGTCTGTACGCGGTACTGAGAATAGCCATTGACGATATTCTTTATGCACGCATTGCTTGACCCAAATTCACGTCAGTGGCGGTAATGTGAGCAGTGGAGGAGGACACTATCACTTATCGCACTCGGCACAGATCGCTTTGCTCTCACTGATGATCTAGTGCAAGTGCCATTCACAGAAAGGATTACAGCCAGTCCGGTCAGTTGGCACATGGTGGCCAGACATAATGCACTCTTATCCGCATCTCAAGTCAAGCAAATCTCGAACCCAACTGGCCCTTTGAACTAAAAGATTTCGAGGGGCATAATAAAAGTGAACCATTTCGACAATGAACGAGAGTCAAATTAACAAACGATTAAGCAAATGGCCAGGATTAGGACAAATGAGCTCCACACTCGAACTGCTGCATGCACCACTTGAAGTTGACCTAAAATTTAAATTGCTCTCCGCAGATGTTTTAGTGTAATAAAATATGCTTCCTGTCAAGTATCGCGCCATTGGTAGCGAAAGAACTTGTGGGTTGTATATTCGGGGTGGCACTCGGTCAGTGAGCTAGTTCAATTGATTATTGAAATGCTAATTAATGATTGTTTAAGAATCACTTAGCCAACTTTGCTATTTGTAAAATTACTTGGCCTTGGTAAGTGGCAAGTAAGTGCACTTGCATCTCACCCACTCATTCACCATCAATTGAAGAGCTTTAAAGTTAAAATCATTGCAGAGAAGCCAGCAGCAGTGGCCTATCACCTCTATTGAGTTGAGCAACTTGAACACACATTAACACTTGCAATAAGAAGTCGTAAAGTAAAAATTTGCAAATTGCTAACAAAATTGAATTAGTTTGTTGGTTTAGTGAACTACCATTTGGTACAATAAATGAATCTTAATGGAGAGTATACTCTAAACTAATAACCAAAAGGGCAGTGTATCATCGAAATACATTTTGCTATTGACCAATGAGGAAAATGGTCAGTTGCAGTGGTCAGACAGCGGTCTGTTGAGTTTGGTTCAAATTTTATGAAAGACAAACAGACCGGTCATAAAAGACAAGATTGTGACAATCGTTGGCTCAGTAACCTTACCAAGCACAAACCCGGTCAGTTTGGCGATTGTGCTTGTTTGCATGTCAATTGGTTATTGTTTGGCTGGATGGAAGGCCAATTCTGTTCCAGCTTTATGATGAGCAGTAAAACGTTGCCCACTAATGCACCACGCCAATCGAACATATTAATTTGGCGCCAACTTAATAGGCTCATCTATTGGGATGGCCTTTATTGCAGCAAGCAATTGCACTTGCTTCCTTCTTTGGACAAGTGATTGAATGCACCGCCATTGAGCAAGAGAACCGCCAAATGATGGTACGAGTGAGGGCAATTGGTGGGCAGTCGGTGGGCGGCAGTGGGACATCGTCCCGTGCACACATTTTAACCGACATCAGACACCGACAGTCGCAACACAGATGATAGAAGTGGGTCAGCATTGACGTCAGACGAGGTCTGCCGCGCTGTGCCATCTTTCATGTAGTGCACTACAGCCGCTTGTCTGTTGTTGGACGTTTTACATGTTTAATTGCTATTTCCAGTAATTATCACCAGAACAGCTCCACCATACGATGACTGTCCTCTCAAGAGGTGTCCCTCGACATCTCTTCCTCTGACACTCCTCATCATCTCGACAGGTGAGAGGTGCTTTTCACAGTTTATCCTATTAACAAGGGTTTGCTTCAGAATGAATAATTTCAGTCTTACGTTGTTTAGAATAGTTTTATAAAGAACATAAGAAGAAAGTTATAGCCTGTCGAATAGTCCAAAATGATTTGATTCTCTGCTGTGGAGCTTCATATTAGGAATCGATTGAAAATGTCAAGACTTTCTCTTTTCAAAAGCCAGTAATTGAAACTGGACCAGTTGAGAGACTCCGCCAGAGTCGCCATTTTTTGGCGCCCATATTTCTAATTAGTTACATGCAAATATGTGCGACTCTTGAGGAACGATCGCATTTCAATCTGAGGGTAAGGCCAATCGTGGAGATCTAAGCGAGTAGCCGAAAATGTGTTTTGAGGCAGTGAAGCCATTCTAGTTGCTATTGAAGGCAATTGAATCGATTCTAAAATTGGAAATGTCCTGCATGCATGGGTCGATGTTGTGTCAATATTGATTGAGGTGAGTCAGGCACTACCCGTTCATCTCACTGGGTCCCTTGTTAGGTCTCTTAGACATTCATCCAATTTGTAATCATTCTTTTGTGTATGGCTTGACGGTTGAGTCACTTGGCAAGGACAATAATTGTAATTATCACATTAAAAACACGGCAATGGCAACACTCATGGCTGAGAGCAAGATTATGAGGGTAGGCAATGCTCGAAAATAACTCGGTTATTCTAATAATACATGTATCAATGGTCTATTCGGTAGGCAATCCCCATCAAGCAAACACCAACCAATGGAACCAACCAGGGTCATTGAATAATCTATGGGCTAAGTAAGTTAATTAAAATGCCTAATACTCGACGAATTAGCGACAAAACTATTTTGATATCGAGTGTAAGCCTCAATGCCGCTGTACAGAAGGAGGCTCAAGCAAAGTTTACTGCCAAACGGGATCAATGTGAGGGTTGACATCAATTATTGAGATGCAACATTTGCTTTGATTGCCTAATGACAATCTAATGCCGCAACCAGTGGAAAAGTTGAGCCCAGTTTCAATGGAAATTTCGCACTAATGTTGCTACTGCCAACAAATAGGCCCAGAGATTGGGCGAATGATGCCGGACAGGTACAAATGATGCCTAACCTTTTGGAGGGTGCAGAGTGGCGCAAGACAAGTCACAGGATAACTGGATAGCACAGGTCTCCACAGCACCGGTGGTGTACCTCGGCCTGCAATTGCGCGGCCATTGTTGCACTGCTTTACGTCATTTGATAGTGTTTGATTTGTGTTTACATCGCTCTATTCGGTTTCGGTTTGTCCTGCTCTGAGAAGCGCTCCATTCAGTGATAGCCTATTAAAATAAATTGGCCCACAGTGTCTGGTTGTGTTTGGAAATATGTAAAAAGAAAGCAACACGGCAATAATAATAGATAATTACTGCTGACTATATTGAGACATCTCAACCATTACAGACCAACTAGCACAAGTGCTTTTTTGCCATCAACCACTCGAAGAGATCACTCCGGTGGCATTTTCTACTCGTTTGTGGCAATCAACTCACTGGTTGGATAGACTGACAGACCATTGCTCTAGTGTCTGGATGAATGGTCGGCGATTATGGCAAACTACAAACTGTTTGAATGTCGCTCAGTTTAGTGGAATGGTTCGGAGGTTATGCAAATGTGCACAACACATGGACTCCACAAAGATGGTGATTGAGACGGAGAACAGTCAATGGAATGAGCCAGGCTAAAGCTCGCACCAGCAACGAATTAAACGAGCAAACAACCCAAACAAACCATTTTGAATACAACGCGCACTCACCGTTTTGGAAGCGATGTTCACAGACGTTAGGTACAATCGATGAGTCTCCCAGCGACGTAAAAACTTGGAGCTCAAAATTTTGCTGATCACCGTGCGTTGGTGGTTCAGTCGACATAAGTGGATGTCGCCCTCATGAATGATCTTGAATTTTGGACCGATTGGACTGCTTGGAGTGGACCGGATAGGGGAGTTGAGAGGTGATGGGAAAATGCCTTCGTCCATGCTGGACGCTCGTGAAATTGAGAGCCGCGTTCGGTCAAGTCCCAAACCTTGGATGGCCAGTTTGGCATTCTTTGGGCTGCTACTTCGACTGCCTGGACTGTTTAGTGAGGTGTTGGATGAAAGACAATCAGAAGAGGAAGGCGACGATAAGGAGCACGGCGAAGATATTGGTGAGTATGGAATGGTGCTGTCTCGCTCTACTAGGCTGCCAATGCCGATCACTTCAGGTCGGTTGATCACATTACCGTCAAGCGGTGTGCCCTCGTCCGATTCGTAAGTAATACGAATGTCGGCAGTTGGCAAGTTGCCAATGCTTGACAAGCTTGGCGAACTGCTGCTTGCTGAAGGTGTGGGAGACATCGAGCCGGATGATGACAATGAGGTAGATGAAGGAAAGAGCAAAGCCATCGATGGTCCACTGGCTTGGTCTGAAGACTGGCAATTGGCTGATTCTCACACTGCTACTGGGCTGACATGGCGATTGGCAACATACAACTGGCAAGGAACGACTTGACAGGGACTAGAATAAACAGAACAAAATTGGCCGACAGTTAGAGTGGCAGTAGAAAGCTAATTGTTGAATGAGATTGCGATCGGGACACTGATTAATGAGGATGAGCCATTTAATTAATGCATTGTGACAAATGGATTGACGCAAGAATGACAGGAATTTGTGATGCACTTCGATTTCAATTGAACGATCGAATGAACGATGCTCGAAGCAATCAAATCGTCTCCGCGCCACTCACTGATACCAGTAAAGGCATCAGCACACCAGTCACTGATTTGGTGCCGCTACTAAACAAATCAGGCAGAATGCTTGAAAACTGAGGCTTAATGGCAACTACCTCTACCGATGACAAGCAGAATTCACGATGAAAATGCAGATGACCCAATGACGGTCACGAACAAACCAGTCAAATGTAACGCACATGGAATCAATTCACTAGAAGTCTAAACGATCGAGTAGAAAAAGTGCGCCAATGTGTTCACTTGATTCGATGGTCGCTCCACTTATATACTGCAGCCTTGTTTGCACCAATGTTGCCACAAGAGCTTTGCTAGTGGAAGCGATCGCACATTGCTGCTCAGCAGAATGTCGAATGGAGGAGAGCGCCACTCACTGCTCACATCAGTTGACACCAGATGTATAGAGTCGGTCCGAATGAACTAGGAACAATGCCGCTAGACTAGACTCGCTTCACAAGTGGAACCGAACGCAACAGTGAGAAAGCCATCCAGCAGATGCAATATGAATACCTCTGTTTGGTAAGGTCAGCCATTCGGCCCGACTGGTCATCTCGAGTAGGCGACAGTTTCACTGGAGCATTGAGATGCCAGACAAATGCACTTGTCAATTTGTGAAGACAAATTAAATGTAACTTAGTTAGCGTAGGCAATTGCATGGCATATACATGCTCGTGCCGCCGTTCCTATTTGTCAGTATGTAATGCTCACTTAGTGAGCCTCTAACCTGGACACGCCTGTAATTAAAAGGAATTGCCTTTTCAGTTATTGCTATATTCACTGACTATTGGAAACTATAGCGACAATTCAAAATTGAAATTGAGTTGAGTTAAGTGAAAGTATGCATAATGAATGTTTTCGACTACTTTGGTGGTGTTTGCTTAACTAATTGACAACCAAACTAATGCTTGACAAAAGTGGTCACTGGCCAGTACGACCTGTGAACACTGACAAAATCTGTCCTTAACATTTTGCGCCAACTGCTTAAAATAAACAAGTAAGCAATAATCTGTCAGCATTGGTCAAGTGACTCAATCCATTACAATTGTCATTATTGACACTAGCCACTGACGTACTTCACAGGTTGAATTATGGAGAGGAACTTTGTGAAATAGATTGCACAAACAATTAATAGATCGTCCATTAAACAATTAGTGACGACGGTTCGATAAATGATTACCTAGATAACGTGCAATTGATTCAGACAATTGTAATAGTAAACGTTCGTCAAAAAAAAGGAAAGAATAAATTCGAATGGATTTGGCTTTGTTGCGTACGATGTGTAAAGAATCGGTTGTGAAGAACTGACAATTTGGCACCAGGGGCACTAGCTAGTGCAAACCATGGTTTGTGCACTGATGCTGATCGATGAGGCAATAAAATGTTAATTGAAATTGCCAGGCTCCAATTGGGAACGGTGGAAGACGAGTGGCATCGCGGTCGTAAAAAGCAAACTGACACCGAACGGGTCGAATCAGTTGTCAAGTGTGCAACTTAGAAAAGTAAACACTGATCGGTTATCGGCATAAAGTGCACTGAGGCGCCATGCCCTCACCCGAACCAGAACAAAACACACAAACTGCCTACACGGGCTGACTGAGATCGACGCGGTTTATGTTCCTGTTTCCGAACATTTCACCCAAAGTTCAATCAACTTTGCAGTTGTGATGGTCGCGATGGACAATTAAAACAGTGTGATGTGTTTTGATTGATAGATCGGTAATGAATACTAACTGTGGCGGGGATGCACTCGAAATCGTGGTATAATGTTTGCTTGGTTCGATGGATTGAACTCGAAGCAAACAAAGTCGATTTGATGTCACAGGCAAATATGAATGCAATGGCAGTATTGAGCAATGATGGCCGCGTCCGTGTCAGTCGTTTTTGGTGAGTCGATTTAGATGTGTCGAGCAAATATGGCAAATAGAGATCGATCACGGATGTAGTAGAAGAGCGGTATTGAGTCACTATCACTGATGTGGTTGTATGTACAGCCGGGGAGTGGCACTCAACACTAGATGAGAACGATGCGCACTAATTGGATCGGAAAGATTAGCCATCGACTGTGCAATTGTCATTGGCAGTCTGCAGTTGCACTGTGTCGGTAGGATTGTCGGGCTGTTGGTAAACAATCGATGGAGGATGCAGTGGCAGTACCACTCCACACATCTATGCAACAATCTGAAAGTGCACAGTTCGATGACAGCCATTTGATAGAATGGATGGTGCCTTTCGCGGCACGTTGACATACTTGACACTAACAAGTGGACACGAGCGGACTATCGGGACTACACTGGCGGCATGCCACGCTTAGTGCCAATCCAGTCAATACTGAAACGAGGGGCAGCTGCAAGAGATGCAAAGGATGCATCAAGTGCAATCCTTTGCCTGGCTCACGCGATAACGCTCATAACGGTGCACTGCTGGCCAGTTGTGAGCTGTCTGCAGGTTGCCGTCGTCGACAGGTCCGTGTGTGGATAATCGAACAAGCGGCACTTCAATCTGTCCGTATGTGGCCAGACACTAAGCCACACTGGCACTGACTACTCGATGCGATTTGCCTGGACACGATCGCCGAGTGCACAACTAGACGTGTCGTACAGTCACTTTACACTGTTCATACACATACACTCGCCACTTACAATTGGGGGTCGTGATGTTAATGGCAATTACGTATGTAGATTACGTGTGAGCCTCCTGGATGACGACCAGTTCGGGAATGCGAATTGATCACTCCAACCTGAACGAACTCTCCAAGTGCATTGGTCCTGCCGGAGAGACAATCTTTGTACTGACATTGGCCAGTGCCATGTCACTACTCTTTAGCCTCTTGGCGTTCTTCAGCCATACCGCGAGTGTAGCAACGTGTATAATTCGGTCAAGTGGACCAATGTGACAATTCGGATTGCATCACATGCATTCTCGACGTCATCCATTGATGACTTCAGTATTCATGTGGACTCTACGCTGTGGAGTACTCGAATTTAGTGTCACAACACAAGCCAAGGTGCGAGTGAGCTTTAAAATTGCAGAAAAGTGCCCGATCAGCGGCATCGATGTTTGGTCAATGTCAATGTCCACGGTGCGTCAATTGCAATCGCAGCTGCAGCAAGCAAAGACCACACGGGCATGTTCATCAGTTGTGCTGTCTGTCTGTGTAATCGAGTCAATATCGATGTGCAGGAAAATACGCAATTAATTAACAGGGCTGATGACTGAATGAAGCAAACATGCAGGATGGTGTGCCGAAGACTTACTAGCCGCCAAGCGATGGCCCTGAATGTGACGTAAAATGGCATGATAAAGATGGGAAAGCGCGCTCAACGCGGAGATGACGGACGCGGCCGCTAAGGGGAGAGTGCTTTCCTCGCGATTATTACCGACAATGCTATTTATATAGACAACTACACATCAACACGACAACAGGAATAGATCAAACCAACAAATCTGCACCAACAACTCTCTGTGTGTCTGTGTCTGTGCACTTATGCTCATTCTGTTTTAATCAATTTGTCCACATAATGGTCACAAGTTTTCAAACAAACAAACACTGGCCATGACATTATCTTTTCAATAAAGTGTTCTTCACTCAATACATGGAGTTATTAGTAATTGATTTATCTCCTTTAAAAATAAAACTTGCTTAAACTCGAGGAAAACTCCATAACTTCACATAGGCACGATTTATTATATTGATTTCTAGTGAATGTTGATTTGGCATTTTCTAACAAACATTAGGAATGCTGTCAGCTAAATGACGATGAAAAGCAATCAGGCCTATAGTGTGGCTTATAAGAGGTGAGGTATTGCAAGCATTTCTTTTGTTTTATAATAAAACTTTTATTGAATAAAATGTGATCATAGTGGTCACAGAAATTATCATTATTAATGTATTTCAACACCACAATTGAAGGATTTAAAAACTTTCCAAAACTTTATTTATACGTTTGTTGTTAGCACTTGTTTCACACCGTAAACATTATGTAATAATCACGCAATAGTTTAAATATCAAACGCTGGCATTGGCAATGAACCAAGAATTCAATGAGTTGTAAAACAAATTTGCAGAAAAGAGTAGAGCCTAACTGCAAATCTGATGATTTTCTAAGCAAATCATAGCTCAAGATCATCTTCATCTGAATCCTCCATTGTAGTTCTACGGCGATCATACTGTATAATAAAATTAACATTTATGAATAAATACAATATATAAAACACATACAGTAACAGTAGTTTTCTTTTTTGAAATTTGCTCGTTGACTTGTTCCAAAAAATTAATCAACTGTTCTTCGGATAACTAAAGAATAAAGAAACAAATTAATCAGTGACTAAATAAGTTAATTATCAATATACTTTGCCCATTATAGTTCCGCGTTGAGCATTAGAAATAAGAATATTTTCAAGCATTTTAGCCCGATCTGGTTTAGTGATGGCAATGTTGCTCACTGTTGAAAAGATGTAAATCAAAATAAACAGTTAAATAAAACTCTGTGACATAAAATTCAATTAACAAAACAAAACTTACACCGAGCACGCGCTTCTTGTGAGAGTATTTGTGACAGAATTGAATTTCGAAATTCTTCTTCTTTCTCTTGACGATCTTGAGCAGCTCTTTGTTGGTCTTGCTGCAAGTGCATAAAGTGAATATTTTATTCTATGACAAGTTGATCATACCATATTCATCCCAGGACCACCAGAACCAGTCGGTTTTCCATGTTGCTTTTGCAATTCTGCTAAGCGTCGTGCCCTAATCGCCTCCAATTCTGGGTCAGACATTTTATTGTGTAATACTAAAAGGCGTTCTGGCGTTTCAACAAAACCAATAACACGAAAATCAAACCAAACCAAGGTAAACCAATCACAACTACTGACAGAGTAAACCAAGACAAAAACACCGCAAGAACGCAATATTTATTGCAGACACATGACTCTGCCCTTCACAAATGATGTTCACAGT
Organism: Rhizoglyphus robini; assembly: GCA_023373905.1. NCBI lineage: Eukaryota > Metazoa > Arthropoda > Arachnida > Sarcoptiformes > Acaridae > Rhizoglyphus > Rhizoglyphus robini. The sequence continues at coordinate 1,751,834 of JAKIJQ010000007.1, read as the reverse complement.
TTTGTTTTCATTTTCTGAATATGATTTTCAATGCTTTTTCAGTAAAGCAAACTTTAAAACATGTGTTCGTTGTTATATAGACATTGTCAGTGATGCTTTATATAATTTTTTAACCAACATTTTAAAGTAAGTAAATTAAGTAAATTGCTTGTGTAATTTTGATTTGATAATTTATGTATTATTCAAGCCTGTGTCAACGTTTACTATGGCTCTGTGTATTTTTGCTCTCAATCGCCTAATGTAAGTTTATTTGTATCGATATTTTGTGCATTTCTATTTTGAACCCAAATGGCGTGTTCAGATCTAACTGTATCGAGATAACTACTTTTTGCGATCGTATGAATGGTTGTTTGTGTGTTTTGCAAAGTTGTATGCTACTGAATCACTCTCTGGCTAAATGTTTCTTTGTTCGTACCCAAATGACAGTAGAGACTGGTTCGTACTTGAAAGTCTTGAAGACATGTACTTGCCTCTCTCACGATTTTGTACGAGTTACATTTTGGCAACTGTTTGGGATGTGATAGGACACCAAAGAGAGCATCACAATGAATTGATTTGAATTTGTTTTGCTGTAACCGTGATTACAATTAGACGCTAATGGCTGGCAACTGTACCAACTGATTAACTGGTACGCTACTCAGGCACGTGTGATGGTTGAATTAGTTCATGTGAATCTGCATTTTGATAAGACAATCTTAATTGCCACATTATTAGGTTCTATTGACACACTGTAGTTCTTGTCTTATTGGTTCGTTGAATAGCCGACTAAAGATTTACCTATCAACCTGTTGCAATATGGATTTGTTTGAGTATGGGATTGACGCAAATCAAGTCAAGGGTCTGTTGTCATTTGACTTTAAACATTAAAATCTATCTAAATCTCTCTCGCACACACATAGACACACACGATACGATAGGGACTCGTGTGAGGAGAGGCACTTCTCTCATGCACTGTGTACGCCGAATGGAGATTGATAAAATTGCCAATTGGTGATATCGCTGACTGTCTCGTTGCATTTGCAACTGGTGCATTTGCTTAGGATGCGATCAGTGGGACAGTGCACAAGGTAAATTGGCCGGCACCTTTACTTCAGCTGGGACTTGGTATCCTGTCAGTGTGTGGATCACTTCGGATGTGTCCGATCATTTTCTTGGTGCAGTCAGACTAATGCACAACCAAAATGAGTCAATTGGAGAAGTCGAGTCTGCTTGACTCTTCTCAAATAATCGTCGAAATTCAACTCAAACTGATCTATTACTTGGAATCGGTGCTCGCCTTTTTCAAGTCTCATGCTGTGAATGTTCTTAACGAATGCACACAACAGTTCAACAGTTATTTCGGCGATTCTTTCCTGTTTTCAGTCATTTATCAGTGCAAAACTTGTAATGACGCTATCGTTGTATTCATTTACTTATATATTTAAATGTTTATTGTTTTTCAGACCTTCTCAACAACCAAGCTCGTCGTGTAAGGCTTTTGAAGTGGTTACAAGACAAGCTAAGGCCTCCTTTCACTCCGACCAACTTCAACTCCGACTGGCGCGATGGCATACGCTTGTGTGCCTTGTGCGAGGCAATTTCACCAGGTGCCTGTCCTCGTTATGACTTGCTCAGTCCATCCAATGCTCAAAACAATATCAAACTTGCACGCAACCTAATCCAAGCTTATCTTTACATTAAGCCTGTAAGTGTCTCATCGCAGTTACAGACCAATTTTATCCTCTATTCTCTATTTACCTAGAACATAACTACCAAAGAAATTTACGAATGTTCAAGCGAAGCTAAGTTGGTGCATCTTTTATCGCAAATCAAAATTGCTTTTACCAAAAAGTTTATCAAATCAACTGGATCATCGTGGTTAAAACTCAAGCAATCATCATCACATGAGAAAGAAGCAAAAGCTCTTCATCTTGCCTCTTCCTCTGATTTCTTTCTTAATCGATGTTTCGTAAAAGGAATGGGACTTATTTCGGGCGTGAGAAGCCGTCGTGCTCGATTCAGCATTTATTATTACGAGCCTTTGCCGAAAATAAGCCTTTTCTTTGAGATAGTTGGCCCAAATGAATCGTTTTGTTCGGAAAAAGTTGTGGCCGAATTCAACAACTTTGACACGGATGACGAAGAAAAAGAAACAGAAAAGCAACTTGAGAATCAAAGTTATGATGAAGTGCAATCTTTGATTATGAGAGCAGCAATGCAAAGGAAGGCCACTGAGAAGAATTTGAAAATTCCATTTTTCTGCAAAATATTTCCCGATCATATTCTGATTACATACATTCCTTTGTTTACAGGTCTGTGCTTCATGTTAATTCACAATATTGATTTGTTTTTATTTTATTTAGGGGACCATGTAATAAGCATAATATGGCAAGGCCAGCATGTACTCAACTCTCCATACACGGTTCCTATAGAAGAAAGTGAATATCTCGAGAATGAAGTGAGAGACATTGGTCCCAAATTTGAACCAGGTTTTCAATATCCATTGTGTTTGCTCAAATCGCACAAAAATAGCGAACTCGACGACATGGGAACAGTAGTTCGAACGAAAGTGGTTAAAAAGTCTATTGTCTCCAATGGAAATGAATTCGATTATAACAATTATTTTGAGTCGAGTAAGTTTTTATTTTGATTATTTTGTTCATAGGTAGTAATTTATTTTTCCAAAGATTTCAGTCCCAATTTTCTTAAATATCCAAACGACCCTCATGTATTGGAGTATAAGCCTCGTAAAAGTTTGTCAGTGAACGAGTCAATTTCAACTAGTAACTCCCAAAATTCAAATTTAAATACTCCTTTTGGAAATGAGAAATCATCAAACAGGAAAAATTCGGTTGATTCGGACAAAGCAAATATTGAAAGGACCACGGTGAAAACTACTAAATTTGTGGAACGTAAGGTTTCATTCGAAGAATCTAAAGTGAAAATAACCGAAAAAGTGACGGAGAGAAAACCCAAAGCATGCAGCAACGAATCTGCAAACGAATTCGATAGGAGTTGTATTCCTCAATTGAGGGTCGACTCTCCTGACAGCAATGAGTCAGTCAGTAATTGTACGAGCCCATGCAAGACGCCTTCATTGAAAGAAATTATGAGCGAAAACAGTAAACAGTTCAATGAAAACATGGAAAAGTTAAGAAAATCGCTGGAACAGAATTTGCATCGATATAAAGCTCAGCTTGAATCGAGCACTTGATTGTATTCAGAATGGTTGTATTATTTGTGATGTAATTTGAGAAGTTTATTTCTCTAGAGTAATGTAAATAACATGCATTTAGTCTTTCTATTCGCTCGTTTGAGTCATTTGGTATTTTCTTTGCTTTGGACCAGGACACTTTTAATTGAATGTTCTCTGTGTGGACTTATGTTTGAGACCAAATAGATTTTGATTTGTTTTGAATTTAATCAAAATTTAGGCACATAAGCTGCTGAATAGAAAAATTCTACCCTGCCCGTAGCATGTTAACTTATAAGTGATTAGTGATAATTATTTAACTTTAATCACTTTAAACTTGTTAGAACAAGTTATTGAAGAATTGAACTATTTTGTTCAATGAAATTTTCTGTATTCAGATAACTTGGTCAGCGGGTCAAATGTAGTCTGCGACTGAGGCTGGTAAAGTATCCACTTTTCATGCCCAAATTCGGTGGATGCTTCAAGCTTTGTGGTTTAGTTTATTTCCATCACTAGAAGACATTGCGAGTGAGAGCTCTTAGGATTCAACATGGCCAAGTTCAGTTCTTAATGATTAGTCTTAGCATTTAATTGATTTAACCTGAAATTGAAATTTTAAGTAAAAAAATTACACTTATTTTCAAACTCGCTTATTTGTCTGTTTAGGTTGTTACAGTAAGCTATCTCGTATAAGTAAATGTTCACATTCGAGCCAAACTGGACATATCTAAAATTCTTCTGACTGACACAACTTGTTCCAAATCAGTAATTAAGTGAATAAGCCCGAATACCAGGTCGAAGTGACTTCGACGAAGTCGTGTTTGTAATATACTACTAGTGTACGACGTTGTTGCATTGGAAGACTAGTCCCACATGACGAGAAAAACTCAGACAGACAGTAAAACACACCCAATCAGATTTAATGTACATTTCTCAGCTTATTAATACCAATTTCAAGGTTTGACAAGGTTTCACAAATATACAAATCTTAATAATATTATTGGAGTATACTCAGAAAGTTAACATTAAATTGAATTTTAAATGGAAAGAGGAACATATTATTTGAATAACCATTTCTGTTTACAGTGGCATTTGATGATGCTTTGGGCGCTAATGCACTTTTCTATCCGCTTGTACTAAGCTTTGGCATTAAACTCGTTGTGTATGAATGAACTAAATGACATGTAACAAGGGCAGCACAGTCCCACACGCTACCGCTTTGTTTCGTTCGGTAGGCCGTCAGTGAATCAGCAGTTTGAATTGCTATTACACTGTCTGCACATTGTTTGTCATTCTTCTTTTGACTTGGTTTGTTTCTTCAATTGTAGTTTTATCCATTCAATCGGCAAAATGTCTCAGAAAGTTTCAAATTTTTTGGCCAAACAACAACAGGCCCAAGCCAACTCTCCTGCTCTCTCCTACTATGTCTCATTCGAGGAGTTGTACAACAAAAAACTCTGGCATCAACTGACGATTAAATTGCTTCAGTTCATTCAGAAGGAGAGTCCACAGAATTTGGTCGAAATTTATGAAAATTTTATCTCTGATTTTGAGACTCGTATCAAGCATCTTTCTTTGGTTGAAATCACAGCAGTCACTGTGAAGCAGATTCCCGTTGTAAATGATAAACTTCAATTTATCGATAAAATTAAAGGTTGGTCGTAACTTTATTAAAGTTTTAATTAATTGTTTAATCTTTTAGACAAGGTCAAGAATGATGTGCTTTCTACTATTTTATGCAATATTATCTCTGGACAAATTAAACTTGAATCTGGAGACTTCAAAGGCACTAAAGATATCATTGAAACTACTGAAGCGTTGATTGACACTGAAATGGGAATAACCACCATTCACGCTCGTTTCTTCCAATTGGCCTCTGATTATTACCAAAAAGTAGGCGATCATGCTGAGTATTACCGCAATGCGTTGCGTTACCTTGGTTGCTGTGGCACCGCTGGCATTGACATTTCGGAAAGCGATGAGGTCTTAGCCCACCGTGCTTTCACTCTTGCTCTTGCTGCTATTCTGGGTCAAGATGTATACAACTTTGGTGAACTGTTATTGCATCCTATCGTGAACAAAATGAAACCTGAACATGTTTACATGCGTGATCTTCTGTATGCATTTAATTCGGGAAGTATTTCCAAATTTGACGAACTAAAGCCAAAGTGGCAAGCTCAGCCGGATCTTGCTAAACACGAACTTGATATGCGCAAAAAGATTTGCCTTTTATGCTTGATGGAAATGGCTTTTAGCAGTGGCACCTTGACATTTGAAGAAATTGCCAAGAGCACTCGTCTTCCTGTTGGCGAAGTCGAATTGCTGGTGATGAAAGCTTTATCGAAAGGTCTGGTCAAAGGAAGCATTGACGAAGTAGAATCAAAAGTGGCTATCACTTGGGTGCAGCCCCGAGTGCTCAACAAAGATCAGATTCGAAGCATGAAAGGTCGGCTCGAAACCTGGATTAAGGATGTAAGTGAATTCTCCACCAAGTTGGAGATGCGAGCTCAAGAAATTATTGCTTAGTAACTTGTAATGTACATCAAACATTTGTATTTTTATTTTCTTATATTACTCAGTAAATTTTTACGAATATAATCACATAGCTTTGGAAGCAAAAATATAAAAAACTTATAATGTGTAAGTAAAGGTAGTACAATTGAGACCATTATAGACAAAAGTGTTGTTAATGGGCACATACTGGCCGGTGATGAGTTTGATAGACTCTTGGGCTGCACAACCAGCGACAAATGCACTTATCGAGTGCAATTCACATCCACCGTAACGACATCTGCAAAGGAAACAATGTATGTAGTGAAATTAGTTCAAAGAGGAGAACACTTACATTTCATGAATAAGTTCGTCTTTGATGAGTATATTGCAACCCAGGTCAACCGAAAAGTCCTTAAATTCGCGCTAAAATACAGAAAATTTGAATGTGTTCACAAATTAACTTTTAAATTTACCTTTAATTCAGAAATATCACTTTCGACTTCATCATCTCTTTGGCCAGGAAATCGATTTTGTTTCGAATGGAATCGATCAACTAGTCGCATCAAAAGATAAAACCGAAGTTCATCAAATTCAGAGCCTTCTTCATCAGCGGCATTTTGTAATCGTTTGGCCAATTTTCTCAGAGGATCGCTACTGAGTTCCTCGTAAATTGGGCTAGTTCTGATCACCGACAGATATGGCGCATTTTTGCAAAGCAAATGAACTTCATTTTCGGAAATGTTCACAGCTGCCGACTTGGGCACTTTTTGAATTAATTTGAGCATTTTCTCAACGTCTTGTTTAGCCTTTTCTTTATATACCTTTTGCAATTGAACGTATTGTTCTGAGCCACAGTTCATATCAGGAATTGTACCTTTCAAAGGAAGACAGTCGTATTTTTCGATAAATTGCTTCAAAGCAGTCATCATAACCCAAAACGATGATTGAGAAGGCTTAGTTTGGTTGTCTGTTTTTACTTCAGACAACAAACATTGCAAACTTGAGGGAACTTTATGAGAATTGACAAATACCTTGTTGATCAACTTGATTGCTTCTTCAAAGTTCTCCAACTCTGGCGACACACCAAAAACGGATTCACCATTTTCATTTTCCACAGATTTAGTTGCTAGATTTTCCTTGAGAAATTCCATTTCATCTCTTATCAGCATTATTAATTGCTTTTTCTGAGAATGGTTTTGAGGAACTTGATTTTCCAGAATCTCGAACTGTTCCCTCCACTTTAATAAATTTTTGTAAATCACTACTAAAGATGGAACACGGCTCAATTCTAGGCGAGACATGCTCTCAAATACTTGAAAAGAATCGAGATATTCTTTAAGTTCGGGAAATAAAGAATCCAAACGAAGATCTTCAAGAAAATTATCAGGATGAGGCTCAAGCACTTTGTGTTCTTTTATTTGAAGCCGAATGTATCCCAGATAGCCAATAGATTTCACCACAAGCAATGGCACATTTAGAGACCACAAGGCTTGACTAAGCTTGTTGAGGGATCGTTCGTTATCAACACCACAGGCAATGACAAGCGTGAAGTTAGTAAAATAAAGTTTGTTCTGATCCAGAAGAGTCTCAAAATTCTCCTCAAGATAATCGCCTTTCTTCACGTCGTCATTCATTTCAATTAACATTTGCGCTGCAACCTTGGCTCTTGACTGTCCAAGAGATCCTTCGGCACAAAGAAAAAAGTTGCTATCAAAATCGTCTTCTGTCACTTTATTGTCGTCAATTATAGTAAAAGCTCTAATTCCGGGTAACACTAGACTTTTCAATATTTCCGTTCCAACAGTGTTCGCATTAATCAAACAAACGTGAGATGTTTCTAATGCTAATTGGCCATTTTCGCCCCAAAGGCTGTAAATAAATAAATAAATAAATATCACAAAATAGTATATATCCAATGATGCAATAATACCGCAATTGTCGGTCATAACGTTTGCTCTTTTCATTTTCAGGAGATATTGGACTTGGAGTAGCCATTTTGAATTGGCAGAAAGTATACTTTCTTAGATGTCAACGAGCAAATCACAAGATGAGACTTGTTTCGAAAAAACAATACTTCCCAATTGGACTGCAGACATGCATGTGTTTCCACTCTCCAGACACAACATGCCGACTATGAAGACCACAAGGTGTGTTGTGTCTCGAAATAGTCGACAGAGCATTTCAAAATTTATATGTTGCGTGACGCAACTTGCGCGGTGTTTTGTTGTTGATTTATTGAAATATTGTAAAAACTAGGGGAATGGCGTACATTGAGTATAATGGCACAGTAATGGAATATATTGACACAACTGAGCAGGTGTGGTTCGTTAAATTACAATTGATTATAAATAACTAGAGGTGAGATAGAGAATGGATGGACAATATTGCTGCTTGCACTAAATGTATGATTGGACTGATCAAACGTTCTTGGACAGTTTGATTTCCCACTCGGACATTTGTGGCAAAGTCTTTACGAGTTCTTCGATTCCTTCTTCCACTGAAATGGTCGACCTGAAGCCCAATTGTTTAATCTTTTCATAAGACACTTCGTAATCGCGTTTGTCTCTGTCTTCGCCCTGGCCGGAGAGGTTGAGAACACACTGGAATGGTACAAGTCGGACAATCTTCCTGGCAGCATCCTCTTTGGACATGTTCATCGACTCGTCACCAACATTGAACACTTGCCCTTTCATTTGTTCGTACTTGGCAATGGCAAAGTAGAACGCGTTGGCTGCGTCTCGCACATGCAAAAAGGTACGGCGAAAGCTGCCTTCATACAGATCAATATTCCTTTCGGTCAGGGACCGATAGGTGAGATCGTTGATCAGCAAATCGAGTCGCATCCGATGCGACACTCCGAACAGAGTGGCCAGTCTCAGGATCACTGCCTTCTTGGAGCTAACGATCTCTTCAGCTCGAGCCTTTGTTCTGCCATAAATGGTGAGCGGACTGATATCGCTTTGTTCGGTGCAAATGCCGTCCACTGCCCCATAGCATGACCCGGTCGAGGCAAATACTAATTTTTGATGGTCTTGGATCAATTCAACCACGTTTGATGTTCCCACCTCGTTCACTTGAATAGCCACAGCATGGTCCCGATCGCAGGCAGGGTAGCCAACAATGGCGGCCAAGTGGACCACACTTGTGATGTCGTCAGTGAGGGCTGCTTTAAGCTGGGACTTGTCGCAAATGTCTCCCTTGATGATCTGCAAGTTTGTATCGGAAGCCACAGGCAACAAAGGAAAAATTCCGTACTCAAACTTGTCAAAAACGGTAACTCGATATCCCCGTTCTAAGAGAATGGGCACCAAAGATGATCCAATGTATCCGGCACCACCGGTGACGAGGACATGTTCCCCGTTGGGATTGAGTGACTTGCCATTCAAGTATTGTGCCATGGTCGGTGGTCGGGCTGCTTCACTGCTCACAATTCGCAAGTTGTACTGAACGCAGTGCACTTTATACACTCTGCAAGGTAACAGATAACGATCCTGCAAGTGGCAAATTTTGTTGGTTTGCAAACTATATCACCGATTGGCGAGAGTAATTGGAAATATTAATAATGGACGTATCAGTAATGTGGCAATGGCAATGATTAATCCAACACTGGTAACACTGCGTATTAATGCACTGATGTGCGCGTTCTTGTGGGCAATTCTTGAGTCTTGACTGTAACAGTGACACTTCAAAGTGACAGTCCACTGTGCTCGTGACCAACTCGGCACTAAGCAAATTCCACCGAATCACGAATGTTGATCATGCGAGAGGAGTGTGGCACCGGCGGCACCACTACATGCCAGATGTCAATCGGTACTTGTTCTATGTTCCGCTCTTTGAATTCGCAATCGGCAGTTCACTTGCCCTACGGGCACGTTCAAAGATAAGAGAATTGAGCTCAATTAATGAGCCGGAGATGTCACATCAGTGATGTGCTTATGAAGCAAGATGCCACCAGTGAAGTAACTCCTTGTCTGTCTCTATCACTGCCCATACACTCAAGATGTCATAACTCACTTATCTCCAGTCTGGTTAGTCAACATGACACAACCTCTCTTCGCTTTGTTCGCCACCCAGTGCCAGTGGCACTTGCCGTTCACAACGGCCACTCACAAACTTCCAGATTTTTCTATTTATTCGTTCATTTCAGTACACTGATTGCCATCTACATTCATACATACATTAAGGATGGCATTGAATTGAAGAACGGTAGTTGGCTTTATTTGAAAGTGAATGTTCATTTAGTACATAATCGGCAAATTGGAATTCAGATATTGACTGAGATAGGCAAGCGAAAGTAAAAATAACTTATATACATATGTATACTTAGTATCGGTAGTGCTCAGGCTTGTATGGGCCGTTTATGTCCAGACCGAGATATTTAGCCTGATCGTCAGTCAATTTGGTGAGCTTGACGCCGAGATGTGGAAGGTGGAGCGCTGCTACCTCCTCGTCGAGTTTCTTTGGCAAAGTGTAAATGCCAACCTCATACTTGTTGGTGAACAGTTCAATCTGTGCCAAAGTTTGATTCGAAAACGAATTGCTCATAACAAAGCTTGGATGGCCAGTGGCACAACCCAGGTTGACCAGACGGCCAGAAGCAGTGAGGATGATGTGACGACCGTTTTCCAAAGTGTAGCGGTCCACTTGTGGCTTAATATTAATCTTCTCAATTGCATTAGTTTCCAGCCATTTGACATCAATTTCGCAATCAAAGTGACCAATGTTGCTTACAATGGCGTCTTCTGGCATTTGCAAAAAGTGTTCACCTCGGATGATATCTTTACAACCAGTGGTGGTCACAAAAATCGAAGCACGACTAGCGGCCTCTTCCATTGTGGTCACTTCGTAACCTTCCATGGCAGCTTGCAGAGCGTTGATTGGGTCAATTTCAGTAACAATAACGCGACAACCAAAACCTCGAAGACTTTGAGCACTACCTTTGCCGACATCACCATAGCCAGCAACAACAGCTACCTTTCCAGCAAGCATGATATCAGTGGCTCGCTTAATACCATCAACCAAAGATTCCCGGCAACCATAAAGATTGTCAAATTTGGATTTGGTCACAGAGTCGTTGACATTGAAAGCTGGAACTTTCAGTTCGTCGTTACGCAACATCTTGTACAAGTTATGCACACCAGTGGTGGTTTCTTCTGAAACTCCTTTGATGCCTGGCAATAGTTCAGGGTATTTGGTGTGAATGAGAGCTAAAAGAAAACAAACCAATTAATATCACGAAAGGTGCTAAAAATACTAACCTGTCAAATCACCACCATCATCAAGAATCATGTTCAATGGTTGTCCATCGGGAAAAATCAAAGTTTGCTCAATGCACCAGACATACTCCTCTTCGGTCTCTCCTTTCCAGGCGTAAACTGGAACACCGGTTGCAGCAATAGCGGCAGCAGCATGGTCCTGAGTAGAAAAAATGTTGCAGCTACTCCATTGAATTACTGCACCCAATTCAATCAAGGTTTCCATCAAAACGGCAGTTTGAATAGTCATGTGCAAGCAGCCAGCAATTCGGGCACCCTTCAGAGGTTGAGATGGGCCATACTTTTCTCGAATGGCCATCAGACCAGGCATTTCATGTTCGGCAAGAACAATTTCCTTGCGACCAAATTCGGCCAACTTCATGTCAGCTATGAACAAAACAACCAATCAATATTACAACACATCACCACATAATGCAATCCACACTTACCAACTTTGAATTTGGGCTTCTGAGCTCCATGAGCGAACTTTTCAAGGTTTACCTGGGTTTGCACTGTTGCTGCCATTTTGGGTATGGAGAGAATAATTGTGACAAGATAAAATAAGATGAACAAATGAACAAATGAGTGAGTCGATTGATGTGTCAACACAGATGAACCGAAGTGAGCAATTGAAGTAATGCAAACCGTTGAAGCGATATTTATAGCGATTGAGTTAGATTAGAGCACTGCCCGAACCGAACAAAGCACGTTGCTTTATGCGACAAACAGGAGCCGCACAACACACGTGCTTTTGCACTGCGCATGCGTCAAATATCCATTTAATGTACAATGGCGCAGAATATTGCTATTTTCGCCGCTTTCATTCGCTTGTCTATTTTTCCTCATACATTGATTATTTAAATTTGTGCATATTCTCAGGATGTCAATTGTCGTCATTGGCGCCATTAATTATTAATTCGAGTGCGTCTGTACCATCTTGTATGCCGACGTTGGTACCAAAAAATTTCGCTGATCATGGCCAAGCCGATGAAGGCACCGATCTGGTTACCATCCTCTGACTGTTGATTAGATCAGGCTAATGGCAGCCAAGTGGTCGTTGCCGAACCTCGATAGATCAGCGTACAATGTACATCCAATTTAAATTGTGACATTCAATTGAATGTGCCCGAGCACATATCGCCATATGTCTTTTCACTGTCTCCATGGTCATGCCAACCAATCGAAAGCGATAACGGATCGAATGATGCTTGCAAGTATCATTCATGCCATTGCAATGATTGCGTTTTCATTCGGGTAAATTTGATCGATCATTGATCGTAGATTAGACTAATCGGTAGTGCCAAGCTCGGTATTCCTCAAGTTCACACATTTTATTTGTGGAACAAATGCCACAAACAAACAAATATTCAAAAGCAGTTGATTTTTAGAGGTCTTGCCTGTATCCATGTTGATTTTTTCAGAATATTATTTATCAACTATGAGACAACGAACGGTGAACCGAATTTCAAACATTGCAAACTATTGTAAGACCAAATCGGACAAGGCAGAACATGGATGCCAAAACTAATCATCCATCGACAATCAGTGAAAGGGAATCAGTTGGCTTGTGTCGAATTGATATTTTTAGTTTAGATAAGACAATCAGCTTGTCGATGTCTTGCACATTGATATCGTTGATGACAAGAGACCATCAGCACCAGTTAATCAGCCGAACATCTTACAATGGCTATGTGTTGCATAATTGACTTAATTTAAGTCCACAATCGAATGTGAAATTACTGCTCAATTGACGAGTCCGTTTGTGCACTAACTGATAATGCACTGATGCACCAAGCAATGATGGTGAATGGAAACATAAACCCCGGTGATATTGAGTGAACACTTTATTCGATATATTACAACTGTTTAACATTAACCTATCAGAGATTAGATATCGTCAAAGACCAAAATGTTCGTCGAACTGTTTGTTAGATATTTTGCCCCTTTTCAGTTTTTTAACCATTCTGGCATCCTGTTCTAGCTCGTCCATTTCGAGTTGGTCCATAAATTCACGTTTCTTTTTGCCTTTCAAATTTTTCGATTCTTTTTCGTACCTTTCTTGCATTTCGGGATTTCGTTTGAAACCAAATTTTGAGATTTTGCCTTTAAATGGCTCTTCTTCCTGATCTGGGTCTTTGTTTTTGTTTTTCTTGATGAATAGAACGTCCTTAAAATTTTTCACAGTCTTTTCGTCCTCCTTGGAACCTTTGAATTCAATAGGCGATTTCTTAGCTTGTCTAAACTCTGGCATTGTGGGCAACTTGAGTAGTCCATAAGCGTTAGCAATGTCCACCACGTCACACTCCTGGAAAAGCACTTTTGACATAAAATGCTTCATGCTATAAGTGCGAATAAAGCTCACAAATGCCTCCACTGATAGTTCATAAAAGTTGATGTTGCGTCTCGCTTCGGATTTGATCCATTTGAGAATGGCCTCCCTTAGTTGGTCGTCATTGTCACTTTTGTCCATTTCTTCGATATCGACTCCTTTCTCTCTGCACAAGACGACAAATTCATGTTCGTGAACGAGACACATCAAAAGCGAATTACCAGTTGCGTTCACTTGATGACCAGAGCGACCGCATCTATGAACATAGTTTTCAATAGACAAGGGCAGGTCAAAGTGAATGACCCAATCAACGCTAGGAATGTCTACTCCCCGACTCATCACGTCGGTGCACAGTAAGATGCAATGCTCGGTTTCACGAAACTGGTCAAAGATTTTTTGTCTTTTATTTTTCAATTTACGATGCAGCTTCAAAATAGTCACTTTTTCAGTGTTTCGATTGAGATAACGACTGAGGATTTTCTCAAAGTAATTCACTTGAGCACAGGTAGACATAAAAATTAGATATTTGCCAGTGTTTTGTTTTCTGATAAAGTTAACCAAGAAAGGAACTTTCTCCTCACATGAATTGACAGTCAGGAATCTGTTAATCAATCGATTGGGCATTTGAACTTGACTGTTTCTAGTTGAACTGGCATTTTTCTCTTTGATTTCAATTTTGACAGGATTACGCAATCCAGCTCGAATCAGATGGTCGAGTTCTTTGGTTTGAGTTGCAGAAAACAGTGAGGTTCGTCTCAGTTTTGGCAAGTATGCTAGAATGTCGTTTAATGTCTTTTCAAAGCCCATACTTAGCAACTGGTCAGCTTCGTCTAAAACAAATACCTCCAAACATTTCCGTACTCTTTCTGAAAAATTCTCCGATTTCTCCAAAAGGTCATAAAGTCTGCCAGGAGTGGAAACAATAACGTGAGCTCCATTGCTCATGTACGATTGAATATCTTTGTACGGATTTGAGCCACCAATCAAGAGCATTGATTTGAACTGAAATGTTTTTAAGTTGTCTGTGAACCTCTTGAAGACATCATGTATTTGAGTGGCTAGTTCTCTTGTGGGACTGATCACAATCGCTCCAACATCATGTACTTTAATAGTTTCATTGTGAGATTTCTTCAACAGTATTTCTAGAATTGGCACCACAAAAGCCAATGTCTTGCCACTGCCAGTCACAGCTTCCACTGTCAAGTCCTTGTTTGTGATGAACAAAGGAATGGACGCAGCCTGGACGGCTGTCATCTTCTCAAATTGTAATTCATTCTTGATGACGTCTTTAAGCTCGTCATGAATGTTCAACGAGTCCCAGGTCAAATTCATGTTGATAATTCACAAAGCCAAATTATTTGGCCCAAAAATAAGGAAAGCTGTTTTGCCAAAACAAATCAACAGCAAGATAAACACGTGCATAGCTATTTACACCCAACTCGACACTCTGTGTAGAAATACATGCTTTTATGATCATATGTTTTGAAAAATATCTTTATTTTGGTCAATCTGGTTTATCATTAATTTGTTCTTTATATTCTTAATGTTAATTATATTCTTTTAAATGGCCGATCTTCTAAAGGAAAAAGAAGAAGTACAACAATACTTAAAGAACCTGGGCATTGAGTACCGTTATAGTTGCTACGGCGAGAAAGATCCCGAAGGTGAATTTATAAAAAAATAATTATTTTTTTTGTTTAAATGCTTAATTTTGTTTTGAATTAGGTTGCCAACTGTTGGGCGATTACTTTACTCAAGTGACCAGCGAATTTGACAAAGCAAATAAAGTGTTTAAAGATAATTGTGACAACAAAAACTTCGGCAGAAGTTGTTCCTCTTATGGTTTACATTTATTTTACGGCAGAGGTAGGAACATTTGTTTCTTTTTTGAGCTGTTTGATTTTGTTATATTTTGTTTGTAGGATGCGACAAGAACCAACCATTAGCGTTAGAATACTTTTCTAAGGGTTGCGACAATAATGACGCAACAGGTTGCGATTATGCAGGAAAAATTTTGACCAACTGTGAGCCTTCCCTGTCGAAAGACCTTCAGAGAGATGCCCAACGTGGATTGCGTTATTTAGAGCACGGATGTAATCTCAAGTCTAGTTCACAAATGTTTGAATCTAGTGAAAGTTGCTATGCTGCCGCCTTTTTATATGCCGTTGGTCTAAAAGGTATTGGAAAGGACAGTGACAAGGCAGTTCAACTCGGGACCAGATCATGCGATTTGGGTCAAATGAAAGGCTGCAAGTTGGTATCAGAGGTGTATGCTAAGGAAGGAAATCAACAACAAGCAGACCATTTTCTCAAGAGATTTAAATCAATGCAGAAACAATTAACTGATGGTGTAGAACTTGAGATGCAACGAACGTAGCCAATGTGATAATCTAGGTGTATAGTTCAAATTGTTTTGAGTAGATAATAATAAATAAACAAATGATTTAATCAATGATGAGATTTACAACAAAAATATAATACAATAAAAAATCGATATGTACAGCAACATAAATACAGTAAGGCACAACGAATGAGTAAAACAGTTAACAAAACAATTGACTAACGAGACGGACCACCTTCTCAAGTGTTAGTTTCGTTGATAAAACTCTTATTGTCATATGCGGCATTTCGGTTATTGTTGAATGCCTGTAAGGTGGCTGGTGTTGCATTGGACAATGTTCCTGAATTTCGGAGACTTTTCGGCGCCGGTTTAGAGTCGTGACCGTTGGGCTGTTGTTGGATGGGATGAGACAGATTGTTCAACTGAAAGTGGCTGGCGATGGTCTTGTCCACATAGTCCTGGGCTCCTTTCGAGGACCACTTGAGCATTCCATCCTTGTGAGCAGACCCGTTCATCACGCCATTCTTTCCGTTAGCCATTTTCTTGTGCTCGCACTTGGCCTGTTTGCCGAACTGCGTGACATTTTGTTTCTTCTTGTGCGGCATCGCGTAGTACAATTTCTCCCAGAACCACTTCTCGCCCCAGACCAAGTACGTCTTGGTGGTGAGCAAGAACATGAGATCTTTGTCCATTTCCTCTTTGGGTGGCAGCTCTCCACGAACGATCACAATCAGTCGGTCCATCTTGTCCTCAAGCATTTGATAGTATGCGGTGTGGAATTCCACTTGAAACCATATAGACTTAATGAAGCTCTGAGACAGTACCAGAATGGTTCGTTTCGAGTTTTGCACGCTGTTGACTATGTTCCAGCTGATCAGGTTGCCAGGAAGCCAGTCTCGCTCGTGGATGCAAAGTCGATATCGAACCTGGCCGTCGTTGGCACTTTCTGTGTCAATCTCCTTACAGGACTTCTTATATTCATTTTCGGGCACAATCTGGTCTAGCTTTTCCTCGTGTACTGAAATGGAACCATTCTGAAGAATTAAGTTGGCTTCGCTCATATCCTGGGGCTTTTCAAGCTTCTCAATCAATTCCATGACAATATCACGATCAGAACTGGAATAAGACACAAACGCGTCATAGATTTTCTCCTCATCAAGATCGTTTTCTGTGAAACTGAGACAAATGAAGATCGGGTTTAGATGGATGTAGATGAAAGCCAGGATGGTCTGTTTGTTGCGATAGTAAAGCACCGAGACCACAAATAGAGACGAGGCAAGTGCCACACAAATAATCGACAGAGCAATGATAGGTCCACTGTTGGAAGGGGGTGGCAGCACTGGACACAACAAGTTGTCCGTCATGTTGAGGATAACTAGGCTCAGGTTGGTCTCGTTCATGTTCGGCATTTTGACCGAGAGACTATCGCACTGGATTGTCTCCACATCGGCCAATCTGTTCGGGTGAGTAGACAGCCAAGTCTTGAAATCACGTATATAACAGTCAGAGTTGACAGGCCTTGCCTCATTGTAACAATTGATTGGGTTTCTGCCAAGGTATAGCTTGCTCTCTATTGGCCGATTGTGTCGATCCATTGCAGTGGGTACATTTGTTGAGTTTCGCGCATCAAGATGTAGAGGCAAAGCATGCTTCTCGAAATTGTCCAGGAACAATAGCGGCACATAGGTGAGACTGTTGTCCCTTAGAGACAGAGCTCGCAGCAAAGGCATCGATTCAACACTCGATTCCACTGGAATAATATTCTCCTCGATGGAGCTGATGTTGTTGTGGTCGAGCCAAATCTCCATAAACGAGGGTCTCTTCATGTTTGTTGTCCACACAAACATCGAAGTTAAGCTATCGATCGACTCGATGGAATTGTTGCGAAGTTGCAGAATGACATTGTCCACCTCGCTGATAGTGCTATTTGCCTCATCCACTGAAATGTTGAAATACCGAGACAGTTCAAGCTGTGGGGGAAGTTGCACTAAACCAGAATTATCGCAATCGATGATAGCCGCCTGGTCCACACTGCGATACAGACAGCTACACTCTTTTGGACAGATTCGGTGGTCGTTGATGCGACACACAAGCTCATCCAGTTGAAGATGATTCAGTGGTCGGTCTCTGAGTTGTTCAGGCGTATCACAGGTCAGTCCATCAGACGAGTCCATGATAAAGACTGTCTTTCGAAGGATTGAGTGACTGTTCTTGGAGAAAAGACGGCCCGTTGTCTTTGTGTACTTGAGGAAAGGAAACAGCAAACAATTGCACTCGATCGGGTTGTTGTCCAGTCGAACCTGTGTCTCCCACGAGTTGGTGTTTGTGCTACTCGAATCGCTGAAAGCATCCTCGGTCAACTCAAAATTCCAGTCCACCAAAAGGTGCTTCACTTCGACTGCAGTGAATTTATTGGAACTGAGGTCAAGATCGATAGTTGGTTCGATTGATGAGCTAAAAACAGGAACAGTCAGCGTGCCGTTGAAGTGATTGCTTTTAAGGTTCAATTCATTGATCAACAAGTAGAGGTGCCAATTGACCCCGTTGATTTCCGTATCAAAGTTTGTCAGGTTGTTGAACGAGAGGTCAACCTTCCTGAGACTCCCTCCAATGCCGAACGGTAACTGGTTCTCTTGAGTATTAAGTGTGGTGATCTTATTGCGACTTAGGTTCAATTCCTCGAGCGATCTCAAGTGGATAAACATCATCGGCGACGTTTGTCTCAAATCGTTGAACGCCACTGACAGTTTGCGTAGGTTGCGAGCATTGATAAACAAGTTGTCCGTCAGCTCGGTCAATCGGTTCTTGTTGAGGTTGATTTCCGATATTTGTGATGAGTTGCTGCTAAAGATGTTGTGGTTGATTTCCGTGATTTGATTTGCGGAGGCATCCAGTATGGACAACTTTGAGTTCCAGGCGAACAGTCCACTCAATGTAAGGTTGGCGAGTTGGTTGCCCTTCAGCTCCAACTTGGAAAGATTTGGCACATTTCGAAACAGTTGCTGAATGTCGTTGCTCACTTGGGATATGTTACAGTAGGCAAGGGAAAAGTTGGCCAAGCTGTTCAATCCCGTTAGAAGATTGCCTGGCAACGGTTCCAGCTGACGATTCTGACTTAGATCGAGTGACACCAACTTGGAGTTGGACTGGAAGACGTACTCGCTGAGAGACTGCAGTTGGTTGTTTCGAAGGCTCAGATACAGCAGACTCTTCAATGGCTTTAGAGTGTAGTCCTCTAGCTGACTCAGCTGATTCTGGGACAGATCCAAAATTTCTAGTCGGGTCAGATTGAGAAAGGCGTTTTCACTAATCTCTTTGATTGAATTTTTGTACAAGTACAACTTCTTAAGATTAGGCCCAGCAAACGATAGTGCATTGCTTGGAATTTGGTTTAGAGTGTTGGAGTCCAATTCCAAGTATTCAAGCTTGTTGAGCCCTTTTATGATTTGGAAAACAACGTTCGGGATCGAGGATTCTTTCACAAAATGCCGCAGTCTCAAAATACGAAGACTCGGCAGAATGCGTGCAAAGTTGAGAGCATTCTCATCGAGGGTCACGATCGGCTTGTTCTCCACATTAAGTTCGTTGATGTCTTCGTCAGCTGTCACGTCATTTGATTCGATACCGCTTCGTGTTGAGTTTACTTCAACAGAATCGGTTTGCTCTGATATGGGCAGTTTAGTGGTCACCTCGATAGATATCGAAGTAGTCGTTACTTCGAGCGTTTCATTCTTTACAGAATCGAGCTCTGCAAGTTCGACTATGGGCAATTGAGTTGTCACCTCGACAGATTCATTCGAGGCTGTAGTTAAGGTTTTGGCATCTATGGTGGTCACTTCTGAGTGTGCAATACTGCTTAAAGTGGTGGTTTCAACTTCCATCATAGAACTGATGGTGTTACTCTCCGACGCGTTGACAGCGCGACTGACTCGTCTCGGGTGTTCGCTGACCATGGCTCGATCAACAGACTCGACCGAATAATCGTCGACATCATTTAGGTTGAAATCGTTCAGAGTTAGCTGCTCCAACGATTCGAGATCACTTAGAAGGGTGTTTAGCTGCTGAATGGTCACTGCCTTGGGGGTGGTCAGGTAGAGGGCCTTTAAGGGAGCCACATTTTCGTTGTTTCCATTGGTTGTTGTGTTGATGGCGTAGCTTGAATCACCTATTTTGGACGAAATACTGAACACATGTTTCGGTGTGGTCCGGTACAAGATGACACTCAGCGGAAGAGTCAACGGCAGTTCGCAATTGGAGATGATAAAGGTGTCAATGGATTCAACACCGAAACCTGCAACAAGGAAATAGAAAGCGTTAAACCGGTGACCTAGTCGAAAAGTAATTGAGCTACACTGCCATTGATGGCTGCATCCATTCTAATTGGCACTGTGGCGTAATGTGCTACTCGACAATTGCATGTGACAGGAAAGTTGACATCGCTGCGTCAAGGTGAGCTAAGGCGTCTAATTGAGCTAATCACTGGCCTGTCGTGTGGCACTAATTTCCCTTTCAATGCAGAAAAATAGCCAAATTACAGTGAGTGCCACTAAGTGGCTGTCTTACATCACTGCTCGATCGATAATTGGGGAATAGAACCACTTGTGTGGTCATTAGGTTACCATTCGAACTAATGCACAACCGAATCGATTGTGTTTACGATCGCTGTGGCAATCGAACGATGTCAATCAGTGATGCCTAATGGGCAACTATGATTTCGCTTTCTACTAATACTTAAAGTAATTGATCACCGCAATGCTGCCGACTTGTCGAGTTGGTCTGTCGGTTGTAGCAGCAAATTACGGTGCAATAGTGTTGTGGAAGCGGTGCCACAGTGTAAATATTTGTCCCATTCGATACTATACACGATAATCTTGCCTGCTTATAGCTACAGTCGAACAGTTCGTGCAGTGCTTTACCGAAAGCACCGAATCGTTAGTGACTGAATTGCCTGACTACTTTATCAATTACGATCGGTTCGCTAAATCACGTTTGAACGATTGCTTTGTGTGTAAACGTAAGAAAGTCTTTCTCAGTGAGGATTGTTCGTGGATGCCACAATTGCAACAGGCGAGCACAAACACCACATCTACCGAACCACCAAGCAACCATACAAACCTTGAAAGAGTGCTGGCTTGAAGACGGGTGCGCCATGATCGCACGTGATCTTCACTTGCCTGCCGATTACGTAGCGAATTGAGAAGGATACAATCAAAATGTTGTAGTCGATATTATAGTCAAGTGATTCAAAGTCCTTCGGCCCGGACCACTTGGACTTTGACTCGTCGTTCTCGTTTGAAGTGGCGTAACAGTTTATTTCCCAGCCGCCTTCCTGGATTATGGTGCAGTCGCATTCTGGCGTTTGGTTGGTTGGTTGACTCATTCGGTTCACCGAAGCACCGTTTGGACTTTGTAATCGGTGAATCAGGTTCACTGGAGGACAGGTGAATGCCTCAGCTACACATGAAATGGCACACAACAGACTGACCACAGTGAACACACATTTGTACGATACAAATTGACTGATTAGTGACTTTGTCCTCATTTGCCTTCTCTGCGGACACTTGTGGTCGCTCACAGATTCTGTGTTAGAACTTGATGTGCTTGGATAGACTTGATTTGGTCGAGACGAAGATGACTCGAATTTACGATGCTGAGGATTATAGTGATGCGCATGGAGGTGGCGATGCCGATGAAGGTTGTTTGGCACTGATAAGACGCGTTGAGTGTGGCTGCGTGTGTCCCACTGCGATCGATGATTGGCTCCGATGTCGACTCGACTAGGGGAGAACGGTCGACATCTGTGTTTATGCTTGCCGGTGCGGCCAGTCGATTCGAACCTTTGCTGTGAGCTTATGGCATCCCTTGCCTCTGGCTCGGCAAGTGTCGTTAGGTGCACATTGGCCATGTTGGACCTGGCAGAAGAGAACAATCGATTAGTTTGCTTTGTTAGAGCAGAATAATTAACTGAGGTGGTGTCTTTGATTACAACAAACATCACTTCATAACGGCACTAGTGCAATTGGTAATCCATTGATGGGCCCACTAAAATAGTTTCTCGAAGTAACTAATATGTTTTCCGCTGTATATTGAACTGCATAAATGACTTTATTTATGCTCGAGCCAGTAAGACACAAATAACAATTCAGTGCATCACAATGTAATGATATCAATTCCTGGCCTGTCATTGATGCCACTCAATTCTAATGAGCGATCGACACGTTCCGTACATTACATCTCGCATGCGTAACTGCTCCAGCAATGGACATCTCTCAACTGTCACTGACATGACTGACCGCTCAAACGAATCCACTGCCCACCTGACCACATGTCGAACATCACGAAATGCTCATGCTCGTCACGCCAAATGGCAATGTTTCCCATGTTAATTGACTTGCACAATTGCGGTCAGTTTGGCAAAGGGACAGTGGAATTGGTTTATTTGTCTGGCACTAGCCTATGGCTTTGTACAGTGCACACATGGGCAAGTTTGTGTTCGTGATGATGGTCACTCGTGTTTGGCCATGCTCACCCGGTCCACACTCAACGAGCATCACTTGTTGACACTGTGACAGTCGAGCAGAATTACAGTTGGTCAGCACACGAACAAGTCAAATCACTAATGAAAGATTATAAATTTGTCTAAACAGAACGAGTGCTCATTACGTGAGTGGCATTGCCATATTGGATTGGTTGCTCTATTTATGGACTCACTTATCCGGTTATTTGTGTGTTGTCTTTGCAGTAGCAAACATCCTTCTCTGTGGAAAGCATCCTTTTGAACATTGACAGCCATTGCAATAGCCATTGGTGCTGTTGAAGGCATCAATTGCAATTAATTCACACAAACGCGCTAGACTGACTGGTACGCAATTAATTAATAACTGTGCAAACATGGCCATAGTTTGTTGGCAAATGTTTCGATTCAGTCCACTTCCGCAACCGATTCAAGTGATGCCTCCGTGCATAGCGTCCAGTCGATTTCATTGTGACCACTGGTCGATTGATGGAGCGGCATACATGCTCGAGTGTTCACACAAGAGAGTGTGATTGACATCCGAAGAGGTCTTTGTTTAGAAACAATGTTTGCACACACCTGACAGCAGTAGGACGACTGTGCAGTGAAGCAATAGTTGTAGAGTGAGTGACACCGCATGCACTAATCGAATTAGTCGCCCACTAATTAGGCGCCACTAACTGTCGCCGAGTCAACAAACAAGCTTGCCAACACAAACAAAACCTCAACTCGTGCGGTTTTTGACACCAACGCTAATCAATGGCCACTGAACTACTATTCTCATTGATTCCATTGATCACTTCATTTCTGGCCATATCCTGACAGATCGACTCATTGCCTCACCGGACAGTTTGTTGTTCCTTGAGAGTGTCGATCTGTAGACGAGATTGTGCACTCGACCGACAAAGAATTGTGTCTTCTTTCAGTGAATCCTCAAGCATGTCAATTGTGATTGTCAGTGTTTTGCCATGTTTTGTTAGCTTTGTGTTTTGCATGATTGATGGTTTGGCTCACTACTCGATTTGATTCTCACTCTTTGACACGTGAAACTATTCTGCTGCTTCGCAAATAAATTTCGCAGTTGGCCACAAATTACCGATCGATATCGAACAAGTGTTGTCGAGTTGAGTCGATTTCCAACTCCATTCTCAAGGTGCTTGTTCGAATGGCATTTGAATGAACTCGACCACAACTGGCACAGCCCGTTCGATGGCTAACCTAGATTTGCTTCGATTGACAGGCAATGAATCTATTTTCATAAGGAGCAACTCGAGCAGTGATCTCCACCTTACGGACAGGCATCGGCAGTAATGACTGGCGTAAGTCATTTTCTATTCACTGGAGCTCTCTGTCATTGGCAGATCAAGAGCAACACGTAAATTCCAAGTCTAATTGTCGTTAAGTTGTAAATTGTTTCACGCACACTATATGCATACACGTCGATGACAATTGTCTTGATGATTCACAGATTAGCCACGATAGGGCATAGGTCGATTGCACTAATGATTTAGCCATACGTTCACTCTACCGCATTAACCCTTTGTGAGTACAATTGACAATCGCGACGACAAGAACATGCCTCCATCGATCGTCACTGTCCATACGCAAAGTGCACAATCTGTGTCATCTTGGGCCGACATCTTAGTTAGTTCGCTTGTTCTATTTACTCATTGTGTACTTTCCGTTGGTTGCTTTCACTTTCTGCTCGACCTCGTCGAGTTCATTGAATTGTCTGAACGCGTATTTGCCCACAGAGCCAATGTTGCCTATTCGAAGTGATCTCAATTCAACGGTCTTATCGTGCGATAGTGCTCCACTTGACTCGTGCATTGGCAGCTGAACAGTGCTCAATGAAAACAGCCGTCTAGTCAACCTCTTCTCGGGTTTCGGTAGTTGGCGAGTGTTTGAACTGCCGACAATCGAAATTATTAACGAGTTGCACTGAACAATAAATCGCTTAACAGTCGGTATCAATTAACGAGCCGTCAATGGCAACAGTTTAATTGAATCCACTAGTTTCAACCTGCAATTACCGCAAGTGCGTGGGCTTGGGCATGCCCAGAGTGAGTGCACACAACAAAAGTGACCGAACTGGTTGTGTACAATGTACAATGTATAGCAAGATCGATGCCTGCTAAAGTTTCGACTCAAGGGATGATGAACCTAGCTAACTTAGTTAAGATAGTCACGCAGTGCCAAGTACCACCAAAATAGCTGTCTCATGGCGGTAACGTGTACACTGCTCAGTATCGGCACTTCTTCCTCATCGCCCACAACTCGTGTGTGCAACGGGTCTTCTGTGCCTCTACCTGGTCAGTTCATTCAAGAATAACTGTACCGCAAAGTAAACTTAAATAGAAAGTCCATTAATTGACAGGAACTCGGTGTTTGAATAGTTATTTCAGTCGAGCGGGCTTTATTGCTGTTCGTGTTTGACCGATTTGTTTGCCTCATCACGGCTGGACATCTCATCTAGATTAGTTCTTTACGGTCCGTTCACACGCTCCAGTGGCACAGCGACACACGCCAAGTGCACGGTGAGTTACCTGCAGATTGGCCACCTCGATACCGCACAATTGAATTGCTCGTTAGGTGTGGAGAGACATTGAAAATTGGGCGAATGCAAATGCGAACAAACTTGTCACTGAAATATGGAATGTGCCATCCAATGGCTTAGTGCACACTGAAACAATCACTCTGGCTGGGATATAACTGGAGGCGCATAAATTAACGAGATCAGCCAGACAGTGCCCGACATGGCCATGTGAGTCGGCTATAAATGGATCCATTCACTGGCGCACGAACCACTCAATCTTTTCTCGGCCCAAATCAGTCGGTTGTGCAAAATGCTTACTGGCAAGCGATTTCCATAAACGAACGAACATTTCGGTGGTCAGCCTGTCACCACCTAGCCACTGTCACTGCCACTGAATGGGTCAATTGCTATTTGTGGCAGAGCACACACCCAGTGGATTGCATCGATTTCGTTCGGTCACAATCGATTGATCGTGCTAATCTCCTTCCATGAATCGATCCTTAACGGTGCTTAATTGCACATGTCGGCGTTCAGTGTTTGTTAGGCGAAACAAGAGACCACAAGCAAGCGGATCATCTTTTGGGCGAACCATTGATGACAGACACTTTTAACCAATCACCAATCGTGATTAGTTGCCATAGTTGACCTTTGTTTGCATTATGGACACTAATTCCTTGCCGAAAGAATTTGTTGCCACTTAGTGACTTGGCATAATTGAATTTTAATTAGACTCGACGATTGAGTCTTTGTTGAGTCTGCACATATGTGATCATGATTAGTCTTGGACAAGTTCACTCACTCGAGCAGAGTGGAGGAAAACAAAGCCACGGACAGGGCACAGAACGATTGTTCTCGTCATTAGTGCCAAATTGGACCATTTCAATTCGAACCACTTGTGGGAATTCTCCTCAAGTTTCGCGTCCACTCGACACGGACACTTTGCGGGCGACAAACCGAGACCGGCCATGTTTGGTTTGTCATTTGTGCACATCATTATGCCGTGAGTAAAGTGTCGAGTATCAACTCCTTCCTGTACATAACTGTAGTACTTGACCTATCATCGAACATAACCGAACGACAATGACATCGGCAATGGAAAAAGCGCCAATGACACTATGCTTCGCTTTATGTACTTGTTAAAGGAGTGTGCCTAGCCAAATTCAAGTCTCCCATCGCATTTGTCGGTGAGGCATGTTTTTTGTCAGCTGAACCAATTGGCCAATTGTCATTGAAATCATCAATCTTCGATGATTGGCACGAGCTGGTGAGCACGCGCCAAAGTGTTGTCAACTCAGTGCGCACAAGTGTTCGCCATCGATGGCCAGTGTTGACGCATCAAAGTGCACATGACCAAAACAAATGATAAGTTGGCACAATTCTGTCCAGATAAAGCATAAGCAATGCAAGATTGCATAAAGCTTCGATAAAGAGGCAAACAAGCATGCACAGAGCCGCCACTTCTGAGTGCATCCTAATTGGCGTAAAATAGCCAAGTGAATTACAATGCTTTACATTACCATTAATTGGTGCGCCGTTGTGGCGGACTTGGCCGTTCGAGGATGCAGTCTGACTGTCGCCAATTGGTCGAATTCTGGGAAATTGAATTGACAGTTCAATCGATGGTTGATTGAGGGTAAATACTACTTGTTGGTTCGGATGCCCCGATAGTGTACAGACACGACACCGACACTGCCGATAGTGACTTCACAGAACGAATTGCACTGGGACAATTGCTGTGCAAATCGAGCCAATCTGCATTGGAATTCTTAGCTGCAGTGACACACGGAGCCAGGTCTCAATGATTTAACTCGTCGTTTGAGCCGAGGTTAAATATGATTCCACTAGAAGAAGCAGCTGTTTGTCTTTGGTGATGTCAAGAATAACGTTTGTTGAGGCGATGCATATACAACGATCAGTAATTCATTTGCAATCAACTACAGTCACGTCATGGCACTGTTTCAAGATCACTGGCCATATGTCTGTGGTTAGTGCGATGGAACAATGGGGGACGAGATAGTCGATTTATAGCACACCAATTAATTTAACTGTCGATTAATTGATGCAACTGAAGGGCAAGGACACAGAAAGAATGTCTAGATGATCGAAGAATTGATCGGTTTTGTTGCCAATCGGTCTGCGAGAAGATCATCTTTCTTCTTCTGGATGCCACTAAGTCTGAAGCATTCTTCTGGTGAATATACAAGTGCCCTTTTGTGGCGACGAACATTAGTGAAGTTGTATTTATGGGCCGTTTCGGATCTATCACATGGACAAATGATGGATCTTTTACGACGGCACATTAATTACTGCCACACTGAGAGCGAGACCAACTGTTTTTACTGTTGCCACTCGCATCATACATTGAATCGATTTTAATTGGCAGAAAAATAAACATAGTGTGGATCACTAGTGCCACTTGTTGACCAACAGAACTGATGAGTGCACTGAAGCAAGACTGACAGAACCAGGAAAGTTACATCGTGGGGCAATTTGATGAAAGGTGCTACTGATGCGAAGCGAGATGATGCGGAGTATACGCGATACACATGATGAACATTGAACAAGTGCACTTTGACACTAATCACAGGATGACTCAATGACTCGACCAATTAGTGATAATTTCTCAAAATGATAATGCACGGGATAATCCACGATTGCGGCAGGTGAACCGACTAGATCAGTGCGATGGCCACAAGTGTAAATGAGGCAAGGCCTGGGCAAACACGCTCACGTAATGGATGGAACGAGAAGACTGGGCCAATGCGTTGCACACTTGTCTCTTGGTCTCGTTGTGGTGGATGCAGTCGACGAGCGTTCACTTATGCACTTGTTACTTGTGTTGTTGTTGAATCAGTCTTGTCTTGGTCTTCCTTTCGTCTTGTTGATTAGTTTGTGGACAGACTGTGGTAGTGTGCTCAGTGCCGTTCGATGTCGATTCGTGGTGGCAAGTGGTTGTGCCACTGACGAGACGGACGAGCACTCACAGGCTCAGTCGAACAAAACTAGTTGCCTCCTCGCTGCCGCCAGTCACACTAACTTGTGAGCCACAGAGTCGAGCCAACCAACTAGGCAAACTGCCCTCTCCATCGACTTTGGCTTTATCTTCGCTCAGTTCGAATCCTAATCGGCTAGCACAGCACGCAACAACTCTGTCCTTGCCTGTCAGACCATCAGCAATCGACTTGCTGGACGGGTTTGATCTTCCACTAGGACGAGTATACTGTGACTCACACAATCGACCATGTAACAGCTACTGATGCTAATTGCAATTAGGATGCGGCACTGCAGCGGCCATCGAGACACACTCACCGACTCTCAATGGCACTGACCACCGGTCAAGTGGTCGATCGTGTTTGTGTCCGTAAATGCAACAAGTTGGGCAAACACCTCTGCACTGCACTGATTGACAGCTATTTCGGTCAGTGGACGAATGCCACAGGTGCCATACAAACAGTCCAAGTTAATTGCCGCCTGCACGGAAGTGTCAAGTTCACCGCAGTGATCAATCGAGGCTCGTGGTGTTAATGCACTAATACAATATTACACTGGCACAGTTAGCATTCCCACCAATTTTCCCGGTATTCCCACCTTGTTTTTGCTTCAGGTGAAAAGTGAAAATACTCTAGACTGGCCAAATTGGACATTGCGACTCGACAGCAGAGATGACAATTCGAGATTATCACATCTGGAAAGTTGCCTCGAATCAAGTTGCACGGGTGCGACTGCTCCATGGACGTGACTGACTTCGACTTGTTCTTAAATCGAGCCTGCCACTAAGAACCGCTGAATATACAGTGTATATTATGGACAGCTTGGGATGCCTCTCTCAGTTAGCTATGGTTTGTCCCATAAAATCACACTATCTGCAAGCAATCTTCTATCAATCACTAAATACATTGCAGCAAGAATAGAAACATCCCCCAGTCGGTCTATTCGATCAGTCAGAGGGGTTATACCTGAATAGAGGAAATTCCCCGCACAACGAAAAGCACAACTGTTCACAAGTAACAAATCAACGCGATACATTCAATGTTTGCATTCGATTTTGTTACAAATTGACATTTACGGAATAAGGCAACCGTGTTGTCACTTGTTTGTCACTTTGTAATTGACAATTGCAATATAACGTGTATTTCACATTTCCCTCAAATCACACAGGAATTTGCACAGTGCAAATTGCCCTTAGCTGAGGACAGGATAGTGTATTTTGTCATTTTCTCATATATTTTCTCATATATCAATCAATCAGGCCAATTGGATCTAGTCAACATAAGTGTTTTCAATTTATTTGGAATAGTTCAAACAGCCAACGAATGCATAAACAAGTTCTCATAACGAATCTATGACTTAGCAATTAATTCATGCATGATCAGGCAATACTGCCAGAGGACTGTGCCTCCAATAAACCCGATAGACTATTGTTTGATAGTTCACTGTCCAAATTGAATGCTTCCACAAACAAAGGTCACACTTTAAAAATTTTCTCAGCGAGATTACCGCGACCAGAAAAATTCACTACAAGTTCGAAGTTTGATATAGTAAATGCGCGTCTTAATTTGCCTTAATGCCTTCTTCTTTAATTAAGGTAAGCATTTCTTCATTGAATAATTTGAGATTTTATGTACGAATATATAAGTTATATTATAACGATGTCTTAAACACCAACTCGATTCAAATAAACCTTTCAAATTTTGAAAACGTCTATAAATGCGTCAAGAGAACAAATTTACGATAATTCAATCCATTTGCATTAATTCGACATATGATTTCAACGGAATACAGACAAATAAAATTATCTAGTAACTAAGTTAAGCTGCTTGACGATTTTTTAAAGCAGGAATAGAGTATATGAATAATTATTTTCAATTATTAGACAATTATTCTTGCTTCTTCCATGGGCAGATGATATATTGATTTATTAAGGCGAAAATTTTCTTTACTATTTACATGACTATGGAAACGCGATAGCAATGAATCCAATGCCGGTATATTACAAGTTGCTATAGTGTTTGTGCTCAGAAGGTGTGACAAAGTAGTCCTCCACTAATTTAGACGCATTCTTGACAGTCTCCAATCGATCGGTAGTCTTTACCACGTCGTCTCTCATCTTGATACATTGGTTCTCTGTTGGTGAAATCATCGGCACAATCTCCTTGGAAGTGTCAACTTCATGAATCGTGTTTGCAAACTCCACACATCGAATTACTCGATCTAAAGCTGCCTGATTGATTCGCAACAAAGACAATCTCTCCAACAGTGGCACTAACTTGGTAACAGAGGCGCGAGTGCTCAATGCCATTTGTCTAAATATAACAAAAGGTAAATAGCCTTTTCAAAATGATTATTGCATTACCTGAGACGTTCAGGTGAAAGACTTTAAAAAGATACTTCTTTGGCAAGTTGAATAAGGCAAACATATGAAAATAGTGAAATTGAGCTATTTCGGCATGTAAACAAAGCAAGCCCATTCAGTAGAAATAGTGAATAATGACAATTATACATTTTTGTTTACGTCTCCATTCCAAATGGAGCAGAATGTGTGCTCAGCCCAATTGTCGCTTTATCTGACCAAATCTAATGTGCTTTCCTTGTGTAGTATCGCGAATTACATGCAGATGAAGTCTTTCTTTGATATTTGTATGCCTCAGCATGGAGAAGTATAGTCAAATCACGAATCACATCAAGAATGGAAACCAACTGGGAAAGAATTTCAAAATTAGCACGATTGTGGACTCCAAGTCGGCTACAAACAAGATCAACAACTTATTGCCCGACAACATGAACAATCATCGATCATCAAATGGCCACACAAACCACTCCATCATTACTGATCTAATTCCTTATCCTGCTAGTTCAATCTCAACAACAATCGAAAAAGGCGCTAATACAGATTTGAATGACCTAGAGAACAGTCGATCATATGTTGCCAAAAAACAAGTGTCAAAATCTAAAACGAAAGTAAATGATAAGAAAAGTTTTGATAAACAATCTAGTCCAAATCGCTCTTTAGAGTCCAAATCTGTCTCTTCTAGTCAACATATTTTGCCGGAAACGAAAATGTTCTTTGATACTGACAATATTGTGCGGATAATTAAGTTGCTGAGGGAGAAGAAGGAAAGTTACACGCAGACTGAAAGCAAGGAGAAGTGCAATCAGTACGTGCAAGTAAACGTTGCTTTCGATGATCACGATATTGATGATCCGAACAAGTTCGACTTGAACCGGTCAAATCAAACACTTCGAAGCCAACTAGACCAACTGAGTTATATTATTGAAGAGATGTCTAAGGAAAGGTCTAACACAAATCTACAATTGCACTCGCTGCAGAAATTAATCAAAGTGAAAGAACTACAGATAGAGGAGACCAATGCGGAGAAGGAGAAATACTTGGCCGATAACGACGAGTTACGATTTGCAATGAAAAACATTGAGACTCTTATCAACGATTATCAGAAGAGTTTGCTAGCCAAAAATTCCGAAAATGACGAGCTGAGGAAGGAATTGAATATAAACAATTCGGACAAGAACAATCTCATGTCACAGGTAGCACAAATCAAAAGTGAATTACAAGTAAAGGAAGATTTAATTAAGGAATTATACCGAGTCAATTCTATGAATCAAGAAGAGATTTCAACCTTAAAGAGTCATTACCAGTCAATGTCTGAACAATTAAATCGGTCTAGCGTAGAGATGCAAAATTTATTGACATATAGATCCATGCTCGAACAGCGATTGCTAAGCTTTAGCAATGATCCCTTCCAATCAAAAGAAAATCAACAACAAAATAAACCATTTGCGCCAGATGTGACGAGTTTAAAGTCGAATTGTTTATTGCTTAGGCAAAGTTTACAACTGACAAGGGAAACATTCATTTGTCAGTATGAGCAATTCATCAAAGAGTACAATTCGAATAGAAGCCACATTCTTGGAATGCTCCATTCGATTTTAAAAGCGAACGCCACAAACAATTCCGAAATTATCAACAAATTAATGGAAAAAGATGTTGGCATTAGAAAATGTGAAAGTGATATTGATCAATTGACAAAGAAAAATCAACAGTTGATGGACGAACAAGCGAAGCAAATAGAGGAGAATAACTCTGGGAAGGAACAACTTTTTGCTAAGTTGAGCTCGATTCAGGCTGAGAATGTTACTTTGAAAGAAACTAATGAGGCTTTTCAACAAAAAATAGTTTCTTTGAATAATGATTGTCTCAAGTTGCGAGATGAAAGTATTCAGTCTTTTAGTGAACTTGACAAGTATCGTCAATATATCAACAAAATGGAAAGTGAACTTGAGAATGTTCATTCACAGGTAGATCAACTTGAGAGGCGGAATCAAGAGCAAAGTTTTAATGATCAGTATTTACGACAAGAAAATGAACGTTTAAGTAATGAAGCTTTCAAATTAAAAGAAAATAAATCATTGGACAACTCTGAACAATTAGCTGTCAAAGAAGAGCTGAATAAGTGCAGAACCGATTTGGAAAATCTGCAAAATCGCTTTGAAATGGCCACCGAAAATCTATTGACTGAGGTCAAAGCGAAGGAGGAGGCAATCAATGAAAAGCATCAATTGGTCATATATTTGAAAGACAGAAAAGATAAGATTGCTAATTTAAATTCAAACATCAGTATCTTGTCTAGGAGAAATAGAGAATTATGTGATCAATTGAACAACAAAACACTTAATGACCAATCATGTCAAACTACTGAGATTATTGTTGAACTGGAACAAATGCAAAGTGCCATTACTGAAAGGAATACTGTGATTGCAAGCCAGAATGAACAATTAGCTCAGCTAACTACACAAAGCGAACAGGATGACAAATTGAAACAAGAAATGCGAACCAAAATTGATTATCTCAATCGATGTCTTCAGGAGAAAGATCTTCAATCGAAAACTGTGCAAGAAAACTTCAATGCGAGCAATCAGCCTAATCAAATGATTGCCACTTTACAAAGTGATCTTGCAAAGGAGAAAGAACGATCTAAAGGCTTGAGCCAATCTCTGTTCAATGAGAAAAGATTGAACAACAAGTTTAAAAAGGAATTGACTCAAATTAAACTTTCCGACCGCGAAGCCAAACACAGTGACAGTTCTTCGCCCAAAGTGATCACAACCGAGACCGACTTCGCTGAATTCGATTCAAGCCAATTGAGTGTCAGACTGAAGGACAAAATAATAGAGGTGAAAGAGTTGCTGACCGAAATTGAGTCCCGAAAATCAATTTGTGTGGACTCCATGGACACTATGGAGAATGGCCTTGCCACAAGCCTTGATACCTTATCAACACATTCCATTGAGCCGTCTTCAAACACTTTAGAGAAAACACTTGCCAGTTTATCTCAGGATGGGCATTACAGCCTGCCAAACGATTTCATCATTCAGATATTAAAAGATCCTTCCGACAGTACCGATGGTGCCACTAACAAATCAAAGTAAGTGGTCATTGATGCATTCGAATGCTACTCTCTGTCAGGCATACCACGATAGTAGTTGAACTACGAATCGATTCTATATTCTCACCCAATGAGCCTTTCACAATTGTCATTGATATATTTTTGCAGACCGTTGGACAAACTTCATTCAAGCATTGAAGATTTGAAACAAGAACTCAACAGTCTCAAGCAATCGCTCACTTTTGAGGACACTTTGCAACCTCACTCTCCTCTCCACTGATTCATGTCTGTGACTATCTACTGAACCTGTTATCGATTGCTCAGTCATTTCGACCATTTCTCTATTTATTTGTGTTTGTTTCTTTTCCTTTGAATTTTATGTTGGTTTGTTTTCACTTATGTCAAATTTCTAAGTATTGTTTTTTTTCATTTGAAATAATTTATTTTGTTTACTGCATTCAATAAATCTATTTTTATATTGCATTGAAAATGAGTCGATAATTAAATTAATCAGGCTTTTATTGTGCCACTGTGACACAGTTGGGCAATGACTATGAATGAATGAATAAAACAAATAAAATGCTTAACAAGAATACAAAGTGTTCAGAAATGGCAACAATATTATGGCAGTTAAACGATTAAATAATTTTATGGAATCTAGAAAGAGTCCGCATTCGATTTTTCTTGCTGCTGCTGGTCACTAACAAGTCGGGCTTATTTGTCTTTAAAGGAGTGATACAAAAGTTGGCAAAGTTATTGTTGGCAGATAAAGAAATTCGGTTTGTCCGACGAATGGCTGGTGTTGTGATATTGTTCGCAACAGATGCTTGAATGCTATTGTGGCTTGGGGAAGTTGTGGGTTGCAGTAAATATTTAGTAAACGATATTGGCGAATGACTTTTGATTGGATCAATTTGGTTTCTCATTTGAGTTATTCTTCGATTTGTAAGAGTATTCTGGTTTGTGTTTCGTAGTTTGAGAATGTCTTCTTTACAATGATGTGATTGGTCAAAAGGTTGATTCACATAAAGTGGCCTCGAACTGGAAACGCCTAAATTTGAATGTTCGATTGGCTGGCTTTGAAGGACATTTTCATACTCATTGTCATCAATGATCACAAACCTTGCCTTGTGGATAGGACTTTTCACGTTATTTGGATTTGAATTTATTATCGGTTTATTTTCATTATCATAGAGTATGTTTTCGTATAAATTTTGTTTGTTTGGCTGATTTGACAGTGCTTTCATTGCAGATTTCTTAGGAGTGCAAATAAAATTCAATTTTGAAATATCACGTGTCATAATATCAGTCAAGAAATTGTCTGTCGCATTTTCATTGCTAAAGCTTAAATCATTCAAGTCAATGTTCTTCATATCACAAGGGTCGTTTGAATATTGATGCTCGACTTCATTTTTTGGCACAGGGGTCATTTGAGTTGTCGTTTTATTGTTTGTCCGTTGGTCAACAGCAAACGAATTGTATGATTTTGGATGTGTTTGGAGATTTGATCTGTTTGCTTTCGATGACTTTTGTCGATTGAAATCGTTGAATTGAATATCTCTTATTATAATGCCATCCTCGTTTAAATCATTAATGTCATTCAGATTTATATAGGTTCGGAGGCTGCTCAAATAATTAACGTAAATGTTGGAACGATCCAATACAAAGTTCGTTTGCATTAATATATTTTCATTCAACAATTTTCCTTGATTGAACTATAAAATGATAAGTTATTAATTAGAATTGTCATAAATTCGACCAATTGATAAGTACCAGCTCAATATCTTGCCAATTAATGCCAAAATGTGATAAAATACTTCTAATTGTGAAGAATGGCAACTTGTTTGTCAAAGTCTCAACATTTACATGATAACCTTCGGGAAAATGAATCATAAAAGTGACTCTCGGCTCAATTCGAACATCGTTGAATACTATGGTCGATATATCTTGGTCAAGATCAATTTGCTAAATATAATTGGCGGAGGTTAGTTTTGTTTAGAAAAAAATATCTCATACCTCATTCGATTGAATAGAAAACAATTTATAACTTGAAAAATTAAAATTCTTGTCATGGAGCAAATTGTCGACTAGAAGACGAATAGGAGCTTTCTGAGAAATTGATAGAAACTCTTCAGATAAATCAGGAAATACAATTCGAATAAATTTATTATTGAACCACTTTGGGTCAATAAAAGGGCGTCGAGTGTGTTGACTAGATTTGGGGGAAATTTCCAATGAGTAGATTGGCGCATTACAGTAAAGAGATTCGGAATCACAGAGATCAGATTCAGCAAAAAGAAATGCATTTTTACATTCAATGTTCTCCAAATTAACTGTATGGTCTGTGCCTGTGTAGTGTTTGCTTGAAGTTTGAAAATCAACTTTTGTCAAAGCGGAGATATTTGCATTTAAAGATCGATCACTTAGTTTTGCATTCTTAGGAGAGAAATCATTCTCATAAGTGTGACTACTACATTTATGAATATTTTCAGCTATTCGTTTTCTTTTTCGAGACGAGTTGGCTTTATTTGATCCATTAGAAACTGGCAATGTTTCTTGATATTTCAAGAACAATTCTGATTGAAGAAAGCGATAAAACGAATCGGTTTGCATCAAGAGAAAGATCTATTTATAAATGACAGTGTTAGATTAAATTGGTCAATCATTCTTTCCACTCCATGGATCCAGTCATTGACTCACCTGATTTTGAGCAACATCGAACATATTTGAATTTGGTTTTTTAAGATTGAGTTCTACAGATTTCCGGGCTTGTTGGTCAATGTTGACTGAGTGCGAACCAGAAATTGAAATGAACTTTCTATACAATTGTTCACAGCATTTTTTCATCTATGTAGATAGGATTAATAATTTAAAAAACATTTTACTGATAAGTTTGATAAAAACCTGTTTTTTATTCGTGATTCTTTTGAATTGTTCACATTGTAACCAAAATTCCAAATTTTCTTGACTATATTCTTTCTTTAAAAATTCCTACCAGAAAAAAAAGAGTTAACATTTAAAGAAATTAACATTTGTTTTTACCATAAAACAGCTTTGTCCCTGTTCAGACTGAAGTAATTCACAGAGTTCCATTATGATACTTAAAGGGAGCACTTGACTTGTGAATGTAAACACTTAACACATGTCAGTTGTCAATTAGTTGAGAGACTCGCTTTGTAAGAATCAATTAACATGAAATCAATTGCAGAATAAACAGCAGCAGCAGTCCAGAGGGCCTAGGGCAATAAGTCACCATAAGTTGATCGGCTGTGAAGTGACCGTTAAAAATTTAAAATGCCAAAGCCGCACATGCGTGCTCAATGAGCCAGAGCGAATGTGTGCCCTTTATACTGTGTCAGTACATACTGTGCTAGTACGATCCGATGGTTGTCTATAACTGTTTACATTACACAGACATGTGGCGTTCAAAACATTCAAATGAGTACAGAAGAACCCGCACAACGAAAATCAAAAAGAATTCTTTTTGGTAATGGACCGCTAATGAAGCTTAGGTGAGTTTGTTGGAAGTTGACTTTATTGCTCGCCATTTTGAACAGCCAAGTGAAGTAATCAACTCTGTGAGACAATTTGCTCGGCCATTTTTTAATCGATCCAATTTGAGGTGAGCACTTGATTCGGTCAAGTCAGTGTCTCCAAATTGAGATAACAATAAAATCGGTCACTAAAGCAATATAAATAATAATAAGTAAATAACAAATGTTACAAAACAGTGAGTCGGTCTATGGACAGGGCAAGTACATTGAAATGGTACAGTCAAATTGGTTCGATCGGTTCGTTCCACAGGTGATTGATTAATTGTCGGTGATTAGAGAAATGCGCGTTGACTCGATTCTGGTCATGAGTTGAGGTGTTCATGCAACGAGCTAAACATTTGTTTAATTTCTTGGCTGTAGTACTCGTAAACGTTTTTGCGCTTGAGCTTGAATGCAGCTGTCAACAGGTTATTATCAGGGGTCCATTCCTCTGCGGTCAACTTTATTCGGATAGGAATCTCTTTTTCCTTTAGGTTGGCTCGTGTGCCGGTCTGTTTGATCGAGTCGAGTATTATCTGAGTAATCTCCTCATCTTGGCACATCTCTGCCTTGGACAGTTGGCCCTTGCCGAGACTTTTTCCAAGTTCCCTAAGCACTTTCTTGTTTGGCGAAATGAGCGCCACTAGCAGATTGCTGTACATGTCTGTGCAAATGCAGATATTCTCAATGTATCGAGAGGACCGCAAGCCTGACTCGACCTAGTGGAGCAGAACATGGTTAATACTTGTGAGAAGTGATGCATCACCTTTGATTACCTTGCCGAGAGAGATGTATTCTCCGTTGGCCAGTTTAGACAAATCTTTCTTTCGGTCAATGATTTTTATCGCCCCGCTCTTCGAATCAACTTCACCAATGTCGCCAGTGTAGAACCATTTTGTGCCATCCACATCTTTGTATGCTTCTTCCGTTTCTTCGGGCATTTCAAAGTACCCACTCGTGACCATGTCTCCACCAATCACCAATTCGCCTCGAGGATTGGGTTTATCCTTTGTGGTATAGCCACCGTCGGGCCAGTCGACGAGTTTAGCTTGCACTCCGTCGAAGGGAAGGCCACAGTTACCAATTGTTAAGTCGTCGATCATCATGGAATACACACCCGCACAGGTCTCCGTGCAACCATAAGCTAGAGAACAAATAATATGAATCTTAATTAGAAATAGAACTTAATTAATTAATTAATGACATTTACCATTGAGCACTTTCACATTGAGAGCTGCTTGTGTGAATGACTGGATTTGTGTATGCAGTGCAGCACCTCCGCATCCAATCCAGTCTAATCTGCCACCGAATTCTCGGTTTATCTTTGTACAGATCAATCGGTTGATGATTGGAGTGTCGAAACCTCTGGCCAGCCACCTGATTTTGTAGTCCATGAAGTAAGTGAACAGTGGAGCAGCCAATGAACCTCGTTGATTCAGTTTGGCGTAGATTTCTTTCTGAAATCGTTCCAACACTAAAGGCACCACAATCATTGCGTTTGGCTTAAGAAGCCTGAGGTCACCAATTTGGCCAGGCACATGGGCTGGGGAAGAATTCAACAAAGTGAACGGAGTGGCAAACCCAATCTTGGATCCATCTAAAGGAGTTGGATATGAGTGAGTTAAGCTGCACTTGGCTGGCAGTTGTACTTACTGATAAACATGTAAATGTTGAAGACGTATCCAAAAATGTGTGCCAATGGCAGAAAAGAACCGAGCACTCGGGTGGGCAGGTCAAACCGATTGTCCTCCGCGCACACGGTCATGCTCTTCATGTTCGACATCAGTTGTTTGTGGGTTATCATCACAGCTTTAGGAAGACTTGTTGTACCTGAGGTGTACATGATCAATGCTATGTCGTCGGGATGAGGATAGTCAAAATTGAGTTCGCTCATTCGAGAGCCAATCGCTTCTACCTCATCCAAGGCACGAACTCGTATGGAACTGTCAGGAGACGTAACTGGGTGGGCCTTGATGTTGGGACATTTGCTCTCCATGTAAATGATGTTCTTCAGGTAGGGCACCTTGTCCGCGAAAGTGAGCAATTTGTTCTTCAATTCTTCAGTAGTGACCACGAACTTGGCTTTGGTTTGATTCATGCCATACATCACACCTGAGTCACCGAGGTTCGAATACAGAGTGACGAGTGTGGCATTAAGCTTGGCTATGGCCAAACTGCAGAAGAACCAGTTGGCCTGCGTCTCTGCATAGATAATCACTCGGTCTCCTTTTCTGATTCCCATCTCGTAGAGACCTTTGGCGATGTTGTCAACTTTGTCGAGCACTTCGCCAACTGTAAGCCAACTATATTCATCGGCGAGTACAAGTTTCTTGATCACTTTTCCGTCAACCTCAATTGGATGGCCTGCAAATGACAGTTAGATATTTGCAAAGACTCACTGTTAAACTTACCTTCTTCATCAAAATTGACTTGTTCTTCGATCACGTCTCGCACTCCCACCGAGCGTCGAGATCTGTCCATCTTGCTGAATGCTTCCACATAGGTATTGTACTTCATGTAGGGACTTTGCATTGGCGGGCCTTTCCTGGTCCATACTGGATGGCCCTCTTTGTCGATGGACACTGAGGTCCGCACCAACTTGGACAGTTTCAATTTGCGCCATGGCTTCTGATAGAGCGCGTAGAAGGGTAATGTAAGTGCAGTGTACGTGTTGACAAAAAGTTTCGTATGGAACAAAGTCACGTTCATCAAAATGATTTTAGACATTTTAGTAATGCAAACTTGTCACTGACAAACCAATGTTTTGGCAACAAACTAACTCGCATTGATGATTGAGGCACTTGGCTGCAGTTTGGAATTGGAAGGGTGACAAAGCTGAGCTGAGACGGAGCTTCAATTAATGTGACATCATACTTGGATAGGTCAAGGGTGATGTGACTTAGGGAGTGAGGTCAGTTGAGATGAATAAGACTCGGGGAAAGTATTGCGACGGTTTGGTGAACTGATTCGGGGATGGCGATGTGGTCAAGTAAGGGCAAGGACTAGATGAAACAAACAGTGGTCATTAGAGGGGACACTATCACAGACTAGTGAATTAGCGAATGCGACCATGCACTCCGCAAGGGCACGAGATAACTGATCGACCGACTGACAAGGTGAGATGGAAACGGAGAGCAATCGTTGTGGCACACACACACACAACAGCCTAATTACATTCGATGAAACTTTCCACTCGTCTCTACGTCAGGAGTCCTGACTCAGGACTATTTGGTGGTGTTTACGAGCAGAACCGAGCTGAACGGAATATTCGTGCCGTGTGCGATTAGTGATCGGTGAAGTGGCCCGATGGGGGGTTGAAGCACTCAGTGGATAGAGCGGGATTATGGTCACATGGCCCATTCGCAGCGGTATACCTCGACTTGTGCAGAATGGAACACTTGTACTCGAAAAATGTAAACCATTGTCGTCACTGCGGATGTGACATGGAGAGAGCACCCAAACATTGGTTAAAGTAGAACTGCAAAACTAAGGCACTAAGAATAGACACAGCCCAGTGGAGGTGATGCACTCACTGGCGTACCCAAGAGCACATTTCCATCACAACCAGGCAACTTGGAGACATCACTTGAGAGATCACGGAATCGGTACACTTACGGAATGCCCATCGGTGAAGGATCGAGCGGTGGCAATATCTTGTGTGGGTGCTTGTGGCTGTGATGTGTCGTGGCTGAGTTGTGAAATGGCCCAATTGGCTTTGCTATAAATAATCAGACTCA
This sequence comes from Rhizoglyphus robini, assembly GCA_023373905.1. Taxonomy (NCBI): domain Eukaryota; kingdom Metazoa; phylum Arthropoda; class Arachnida; order Sarcoptiformes; family Acaridae; genus Rhizoglyphus; species Rhizoglyphus robini. The sequence goes on along the minus strand of JAKIJQ010000007.1, from coordinate 1,711,522 downwards.
GTTGGTTTTGTTTTGGCTATTTTGTTGTTCAGGCCAATGACTGATCGGTGCCAGTTGTGCGCATAAACTTTGACACCGAGACTGCACTACCGCCTTTCGGCCACGAGCTCAATCACGGCAAAGGAAACAATAACGACATGACCATGGTGTATTGTGAGGCTTGTGCCGCTCACAGACCATTTGTCGCTTGCTCACTCACCGCATTACATCGTGAGATGGCAAAATGGACTTGGCCAAATTGGCCATTCAATGAGAAATTCGCGACCAGATCACTTGATGGCCACTAAGACAACAAACAATTGAGCACTTTGTCCACCTGGACAATACTCGAGAAGACGATCAAGTGAAAGGAGTGTGAGTATTAGTTGGTCGAAGATAGTCTTACCTTGCATTCGGGTACAAAGCGCGGCAAGAGTCGGTGAACGTTGGCAAGATAGACTCGTGTTGACGACTGGTTGTGTGCAAACAAACAATGACACACCACTATATAGTCGATCACAATGGCAAGCAAAACCACTGCCAAATGCACCAGTGGCACACTAAATAAAACCTAGCACCAACGTGTTCGGTAACGATTGGTGTAATGGCAGACAAGTAGCTAATCTAGCCGACTTGAAAATATTCGATGGCCACCGAGCACTCGAGGGCAGATTAAACGCCAAAGGTGGCAAAGAGAGGTACGTAAACTGGTCGAGATGAAGTTCGGCTAGTTTGTTATCGCTTGCCTCAGTTGTCACTTGAACCTTGAAAGTACACTCAACCTGAACTGGTTAGGCCGGTGAGTCCAGTGAGCTATTGCCTCACGCGCCAATGATGTCTATTGAACTACATGAGGTGTGCCATTTGATGCTGTGCACTACTCCACTTGATGCAAACATCTCCGAAAGAATCTTTCGCTGAAAAAGCAATGCGTATCGAGATAAAATGTCCCTTGTCGTTTTTACTGTTCGATGTATCTCGACTGAGGCTTTCGATTGTGCGGGTGCCACTCACTGATTCCAGGTGATGTGTGTAATCGATCGTGAGCAATTGAGCCTGAATGATGTTGCTCCTTGATATTATTTCTCGATATGGCACATGTACTTTATATAGATCAAGACTAATTATTTTTGATCAATATCATTCAGTACAATGTAATGCAGCTAGCTGATGTCTATTCAAATGCATGTCTGTCTTATTATTGCAAAACTAGTAGCCACAAAATGGAACTGGTTATCAGACAAGATAAAAAGCACGAATTAAATGGCTTCATTTATTGAAATTAGTGTAGTAATATAACATAGAAAAGAAAAAAATCAATGAAAGAACAAAATAATTGAATTCATATTGGTTAATTGAAATTATTCGATGAGGAGATAGCATCCAGTGTTGGCTATGTTCGATGCGTGTAGCGTGAGGAATTTCGTCAGAGGAAATGTTGATTTGTGCAAAAATAAAACATGTATAGAATAAAATCGAGAACACCGACAGTTAAAATACGAAAGCAAAATAAATGGAACTACAAATAGAATTAATCCAGTTATTAACATTTGGTGGATGGTAAATAAGTGTCGTAATTCTTAGTTATATGGTAGAACTAAGCAAATGAATTTGTCAGGAATTTATGAAACAAGTTTATAACTTGATCTTCTTTGCTAACATGTCTTCGTTTTGTATGCTACTCATTGAATTTACAATGTGATTTGTATGTCTATGATAAAAAAAGATTTTTTTCACTTATGCCTGGAAATATATAAATCGATTAAAATTGAGAATAAAGCAAACATAATATGATACCTGTTCGTGATTATTAACTGTTGTATCAGGGCTGGCGTTATTTACGATTTTATTATCGCCTTCAGCAGGCTTATCGCCAGTTTCGGTAACATCCTTCTCAACCGAAGTGACCACCTTCTCCTTTGGCTTTTCTGGCTCTTGACTATTTTGGATTGGATCGATATTAGCTTCAGGTTTCGATTCCTCCTCTTTGTTGACTGATGCCTCCTCTTCAGTGGCTTTATTTTCTTCCTTTGACGTGCTGACGCCATCCACACTTTCGGTTTCTTTGCTTTCTAACTTTCGTTCTATCTTTTGTTCGACCTTCTCTTCCTTTGCTTCTTCGTTAACCTCGTTGCTAGTTGAAGGTTCTTCCTTAGTCTCTTCTTCTTCTTCTTCATCCTTAGAACTTTGGTCTGGAATTACTGCCTCAGCTGGCTTCTCTTCGCTTGCACTTTTAGGAGGTCGGCCACGGCGCCCTTTTGCACTACCATTGCTTGTTTTTTCCAAAGCAGGTTTTTTAGCTGGAGTTGGAGCAGACGGTGCCGGCGTTCCACGAGTTTGGGAACGTGTTTGTCGCCGGTTAGCATCAGTTCCAGAAGGAGTAGCGATTACTAAAGAAGAATCGGCGGCTTCAGAAGCGCGTTTACGACGCTTTCCAATAGCTGGAGTGCTTGCTTCTTTTTTCTATAAGAATCCCAGTTATTAAATTATAAAAAAAAATTATCAAATACCAAGTCATTGGTGGCCTCTACTTTTGATTCCTTGACAACATCATTTGTTGTTGGCTGAAATTAAAAAAACAGTTATAGTAACTATAATATCAGTTAGTAATATAATAATAGTTAGTTGTAGCACTCTTTATTTACAACACAACACAAGAAAACCGCGTGAATTTAAAAGAGCCCCTTCATATAGTACGTAAAGGAGAGCAAATGTAAGTAACGAGTGTAAACAGTATCTCAAATCTAGACTTTAGATTAAATATGTAATATCGTTGGGTAATTAAATTAATTAATAATAAGTTACGGTACTAAAAATATATAAAAGCAATCATAAGTAATGAACGAGTGCTAATTCAAAATAAAGAAGCAAGTCGAAGTGCTACATAAACCACATAAACAAAGCATTTTGGAGGGAAAGCGTAAATAGATACGAGAGAGAAAAATACTACTGTCATTTGAAGGATTTTTTCTGAGCTTTTCAATTGCAACTGATGCAATTGTACAAATTAACTTAAATATTCAAGTGGTAATGGTTTTTGAGAAACAAAACAACTTGTAAAAAATCAACTTACCTTGTCTTGTTCGGTATTAAGAGCGTTGCTTTTCTCTTCAACGGCAGGTTTCACGATAGCATTTGCTGTTTCCGACATTATATGGTGATGGTGGTGATGATTGGAGAGATGGAACAGTACAAATGGAACAAATATTGGCGGAAAGTAGCTTGAGTGGTCTAGAAGCCAGTTGCTAAGCGCTCACGCTTCTGTCACTGAACGGTCTTAGGCCAAGTGTTAGGTAACAAAGGAAAGGAGGTAATTAGTGGTACAAAGTGACCCTTAGTCCGGCTTTGGGTAGTGCACTCGATGACTGACGCTAGATTCAGGCAAGGATGCTAGCCAAAAGCGAAGCTTGATATGATAAAAACAGCGCGACAACAACGTTGCGAGACAGTGAGCCGACAATGGATTCCGATTGTGACTTCGATCTATCGATTGAGAGACTGCTGCTACAGAAGAACCTTGCTTTCCGCACTTTCGCTTTACCGTGAGTCAAACTTGGGCTAAAAATAAAATTTGGCACATTAGACTTTATTAGACACACTTGGGCAGCAACGATTGCTAAAATCAAAGACACCAATTTTAATAAAATGTAAATTGTGGTATAATTAACACACAAAAGCGAGGTCTGACGATAGCATAGTAAAAATGTTAAAATTGCGCCAATTTCGTAAATGAATAAATAATTGAAAGTAATCAACATTACCGGAAGGAGTGACACGTGCTGGTGAGCAAGTGGTTCGAATTATGATGGTCAAATGGAGGAACGGGCAGGGTCAAAGTGGATGAACCGGACTCGATGGTTTGATTGGAGCGAAAGTGCTCATCACAAACAAGAAGCTAAAGACAGACATGCGCAATGTCACTTCAGTGAGCGATGTCGGTTGGCCATAGAAAGTCGGACCGACACAGTGCCGACATCTACCTGCCAATTTGCCACTCAACCAAAACGTGATCACTTCAGGTGAGACGATGCGAAATGGTATGTTGACACGTTGTTATTTAAACTCACGTGCTGAACACTCTCCCTTTTAACATTGTAACAGAAATGGATTGTCGGCACAAGGCTTAGTAGGACTGTGATTTCGCATGGATAATTGGACAGACCGAATTGAGCAATCTATCATTCCTCAAGCCAACAGACAGTATCTGGATTCGAGCTTTTGGGAGCAGAGATATTCACAGTATGGATTGCCAGTTGGAGGCCAATCGAAGAATGAAGACCAGTTGGCCACCCGAGAATGGCTAGCGGACTACTCTGTGTTTGCCGACATTTTCCGTAAAAATGTCCCTAAATCAGCGTCAATCCTTATTTTGGGTTAGTCTCAATTCTAAAAAATAATCGATAATAATTTTGATTTTATAGGTTGTGGCAATAGTCTTTTGGGAGAAGAGCTATTTGATGATGGCTACTACAAAGTTCACAACATTGATATATCAGAATCGGTGATCAATCTTATGTCGTCTCATTGCGAAAAATGTTCTCAGCTTAAGTGGTCTACGATGGATTGTAGAGAATTGACATTTGCAAACCAGCAATTTGATGTAGTCATCGAAAAGGCGACCATCGAAGTTTTCTTTGTTGCCGAAACGTCTCTCTGGGATGTATCTGACGAAACAATGCGCAATGTAAAGCTAATGGCTGACCAGATAGTTCGTGTTCTCAAGTCCTCGACAGGCCAATTTTTCTCCATTTCGTTCACTGCACCACACTTTCGTAAAGAACTCTTTAATCGAATGTTTGTCGATGACAAAACATCAGGGGAGCGAATGAATGTGATCAATGTACATCAGTTAGGCGATCATTTCCACTACTACATGTATCATCTATCCAACGACCCTACTGCCTTACCTGTATCCATATTCTCTTACGAACCACCAAAAGTGACTCATGCTCCTGATCCTGATATTTCCGATGATAGCAGTTCAGATGCTGAGCAATTTCTGTATTCCATTTCATCGGACTTGTGATTTGACAGACTGAAAATTATTAAATTCAATTTACAAAACCCATTTTTAATGCCATTTGATCTCGAATCTCACTAATAAGACTGTTAAATTTTATAAATATATCATATAAATCATTTTTCAAAGTTCACATTTAATTATTGTTAAGAGGTCTAATTGGCCATCTGATGAATGTTTTGAACTGCTTGATTTGATAAAATAAAACAAATAAAAGCGAAAGAAATTCTTTCAAAGAATACAATATTGCGCAAATATAATTTCACCGCTATCGATAGCTGTTTATACTATCGATTGTCACACGTGAGCCGGGTTTGACAGAATTGCTGCACAATTTGAATTGACAAAGCCAAACAAAACAATAAGCTTTACGACAAAATTGTAAAGATACCTCTTGTCTTGATCTATTCACAATGTCCTCGTGGGGCCAAATACAACAACAACTTCGACATCCGTCTAATCCAGTGGTTTTCTTTGACATCACCATCGGCAGCACTGATGTAGGACGCATGAAGATGGAACTTTTCTCCGATGTTGTTCCCAAAACAGCTGAGAATTTTCGGTATTGTATTGAATTGTACAAATTACCGCTGACTTACCTGATTTTATACTAGGCAATTCTGTACGGGAGAATATAAAAAGGATGGTGTTCCTATTGGATACAAAGGATGTTCATTTCATCGTGTCATAAAGGATTTTATGATCCAAGGAGGCGATTTTGTGAATGTATGCTTGATGCGTGATGTTTAAGTTATTAACAAAGTTCACTCCTTCAACAGCATGATGGAACTGGTTTGATGTCTATTTTCGGCGGAGGAAAATTTCCTGATGAAAATTTCAAACTAAAACACGATCAGCCTGGGCTTCTCTCTATGGTAATATTTATTCTATAACATAGTCAGCGCTTACCAGTATCTTTACATAGGCCAATAGTGGAAAGGATACCAATGGATGTCAGTTCTTTGTTACCTGTGCAAAGTGCGACTTTCTTGATGCAAAACATGTGGTGTTTGGTAAGTATTTTGTTTGTAGAAACACCAATGTTATTTAATATTACTACTGTTTTTAGGTCGCGTGATAGATGGCATGTTAGTGGTGAGGAAGATCGAGAATGTGCCCACTGGACCGAATAACAAACCGAAAATTCCAGTAACAATATCACAATGCGGTGAAATGTAAGCCAAATTCTCGTTTGCTCTCTGTACAAATCATTTAGCACATATTTATAAATTATAATTATAATTATGAAGAAAAATTGCTTTATTTATGTTTGCATAAAGTATCAAAGGGCCAATCATACAAGAGGAAGCTATTTACAAAGAATATTTGAATTAAATACAAAATTGAATGGCAATGAGGAAATTACAACTGAATAGGTACAAGTTAATCCATTCCTGAAGGTCATTCGGTTTTATTCGTTTCCACGTTACTTAGCATGAGTGCGTTCTTCGCTAGGATAGCATTTTGGCGAGCGTTCTGTTTGGCCTTAACTGTGTACTGCGAGGGAGGAGATAGTTTTGAGATGAAGTTGGCAGTGGTTCGGCTGCCTAGATCCCTTCGAGGTGATCCTACCGAAGCAGGAATGAAGGTAGGCACCCGGCTGGGCGAAGATGGCGAAGATGAGGGAGATGAAGTAAAACTCTTGCCGTTCGTTACCATCTTCCCCAAAGACTTGGCTTTCGGTGACTGTGCACCAAAGTTTTTAGCTTTGGCACTGCCTGACTGAGGTCGATCCCAAAGTGAGCCTAGCTCGCAAATTCGGTCTGCGTTTAGTGTCGATTTAGGTCGAGACTTATTACCGTCTGGCTGTTTAGTAGCCTTCTTTTTTGACTTTAGTTCTTTGATGGAAATGTTTGCTGTGTAGTTTGTTCCCTGACCCATTGTCCTACTTGGCGACACTTCGTTAGGCCTATTCAAATTAGTGGCACGAGGAATGGCCGAGTTTGCTTGTTTAGTTGGGAGTACTTTCTTGATGAAGTGTTTGCCTGGTTGGTCCTTCTTCAGAAAAGTGTCATTTTTGTATGACTCTGATGAAGTGTTTGACTTAGAAGAATGCTCCTTATGTTGTGCGTTAGTTCGGTTGTCACATCTGACAGGCGACTGTTTGGCCTCAGTAAGGCATTCTTGTTCATGATTGTCGTCGCCACAGTTAGCAATGGTCGAAATTATACTCAACAGATTGTCCTCACTGGTGCTGATGCGGCGAGACAGTTTGTAGGGAAATAAGTCATCGAGACCATCTGTCAGACCTCTGTACTCGTGGTTGGGTGAGTCGTTGCCCAGGACCAAGTTGATACTACTCAGTTCATTCTCCTCTTCGATCAGACTCATTCTTGTCTCATCGTCGAGCCTTTCTCGCTGCAAATTCAGTTGATTCACCAGAATTCGTTGGCGCAATTCGTATGCTGTTGAAAACGACTGACGTCGATTGATCTTTGGCCTTTGTCGAAGACCCATTTTGGCTTGGCCACTTTGGTTGAGGATAAATCGGTTGTAGTAAATTGCTGCCATCGACAGAGTAGATGGCTCAATTTCCTCGGCTTTCACCTCATCTCCAACTATGACATGTTGGGTCTGATTGTTGGACAATTTGTTGCAAGACTTTCCAACACTACCTCCCTTTGATTTGGCTGAACGCTTCAAAATGCGTTCTTGTGCTTCGAAGTCGACTTGTCGCTCGTGGCCAGAATTGGGACTAGTCACATTGGGCGACATATTCTGCGACACGATGAATTCAAAGTCTTGATTGGCACAAGTGGTGAAAGAAGAGAAAGTGGACGAGGATGTCTCGCTGAGCATCGAGATTCGGTCCTCGTCAATATCGTCGTCGTCTTCATCATCGTCACTAATTTGCACTCCATCCATGTTCGGGTCACAATTTTCGCTTTGACCAATGTCCCCAGTCAAAGTGTCCTGACTGGCTGAGAGATTTTTGTTGGCTCGGTTGAGTTCACTACTGCCCGAGGATGATCCTATCAAGTGAGACACTTCCTCATAGATGTCCTCGGACTCCTCGACCGTGCTACTGCTGCTACTGGTGCCGTTGTTGTCGCACATTTCAGTGCTGGACTGGTCACTGCTTGAACTACTCGTGGAGGCATCATTTGATCCATAGTGCTGTCTGTTTGTCTTTACTTGGAAGGCAAACATTTGGAAATCGATTTCCTTCTTGGTGGCATTATCCCCTTCCCCAAAGTTGCCCTCCCTCCCGGAATACGAAATGAGTTGGCAATTGTCGGGCAAAGTTGATCGAGCACTAAACGAGCCCGACTGTCTAGTCTCATCGTCCTCCTCCTCCTCTTCGGGTAATGATGCATAAATGTGTTCGTCCTCGATGATCGCATTCTGGTGTCCGTAATCTGTTAGACCAAAACGGAGCGTTAAGCACTGGATGCAAAGACAAAACCTACCTCTGCTTGTTGGCAGTGGGCCTTTATCTCGGGACGACTGGTTAGCAATAACTTCTGCATTGTGAAGTGCAAAGTTCTGCTTCACCAAAAGATGATTGTGGTAGTCTCCGTTGAGGACGCTCAGTTGGTTACACGAGTTGGACCGATTGTTCACTTCGAGGTGACTCGTGTTAGGCAAATATACGTGCGAATTGCTCATTGGCGATTGTTGGCTGAAGTCGTACGACAAGTGGCGGGCCTGGAGATGATTTAGGTGGAATGGACTTGATCCTGCCCCAATTAGATCTTTTCCTTCTTTGGCCTCTTTGTCCTCCAGCAATGTGATCTGACTGCCGAACGCTGGTACCAACTTTTTGGTATAGAAGTTATTGTACAGAATACTCGACAATTGGTTCTGTGCAATTTGAGAACGTTTCAGATTACGTCTCGTGTAAAAGGTGGATGCATCTGAGCCGCACTTGCGTACCGAACGTCTTTTAAAACTCGACCGCGCAGCGAGGCCGTTGATCAGTTCCTTCAACTTGGGACCTGACTTGTTTTGTTTGTCCGTCGGTTCTGAAGTTTGACGACTCAAAAACGGTCGGCTCAGCTCATTATTACTTGGCACATTGTCTAGGTGATGGTTAGAACCGAGCTGACCCATGGTGAGCTTTGGTTCGGTGTCCACTTCGTTCTCTTTTATCTGCTTCAAGTGGTTGCTGATCAGTGAAGGGCCATTGAAGTTTGGCGAGTGAAGAACGTTCAGAGTTGACTCTGACTTGGATGGCACTGCTCCGAATAAATACTGAGGATATTTGCTCTTCGATTGGCTCTGGTTGTTTGAATACAGGTAGTGGTACGAGGCTACCGATGGAGGCCGCCGACGAAACGAGGAACGAGGTGTGAGGGAGTTGGTTGGAAGGTGCTGTAACAAGGCCAACGAATGCCGCGAACGGGATGCTGCTTGCTGGTGGTACGGAGTACGGCAACTGAGGTCCAGCATGGAAGTGGCATGACTTGGCATTGGTTTGCACAGGTTGGGATGCCTCACTTTCGATGTGGACTGGTCTGTTATGGTGAAAGTGTTAGTTGAGTCACTAGAGAACATTAGGCAAACCTTGTTTGGACAAATCGAGGTCCGACTGGTAGTTGGACAGACTCAGATGGTTTGATGCCTGTTTGTTCGGGGCTGAGTGCAGGTATGGGGGCGTGAGGAGATTGCGATCTGAGAAGGCCAGCGATGGGTGGTGACTCTTGGACGATATCTTGTCAGACTGACAATGACACGACTTTTTGATAGCGCCTCGGAATGCCGAATCGCTCAGGAAAAGGATTAAGGGGAGAAAAAGGGCTTCGAAGAGGGTGAGACCGGCGAGGATGAGGTCGTGGAAGGGTGTCCAGACACCTGGCATGAAGATACCCAACAAGGTGAACACCTGAAAGAGAAAGAAAAGGTCACAAATGGTGCTAGAGTTAGGAATTGGGAAAGTGATTGCTCTCTCAGTGGTCTGTCAGTGGTTGGCCAGAGGACAATCAATCGGTAATCAAAGAGATGACAAGTAGCACATCGAGCCAAATAAATAAATCAAACTCGATTGGCAGCAAATTGATCTGCTCGTTCGTGATGCGTCTCGACAGACTGAACAAAGCGCTCCAAATGGCAAATCAATTGGATCGCTGTGAGGGCAGTGGTCAGCCGACGAGTTAAGGCAACAGCACTTGCACTTGGTTTTGTTTCGCTTTCCTGTCCGTCGGTAATGGCTCGATCTGAGTGATGACATCGCTAATCAATCCATTGACCAACCAATCGTGAGCACATTATCGAACCGTGCCCACTGGCCACCGATGGCAATTGCGAAGATGACGCCACTCTGGCCAATGGACAAGTGCAGTAGCAAAATACGAACAGATTTCTTTTTAATTTTCCAGTTCAACACAATGACCATTAGCCATACAAAATATATCACTCACACAAGCCAATTGGTTGCTATTTTCGACTCACTCAACGCGTGCATTCATCTGAGTGGTTACAACTTTTGAGTTTTGGTCTTGTTTTGGAAAACTTGTACCAAAACAAGCGATACTTTTATTTGGCCAGAGTGAGATGAGTTATGTCTGATCGTATCTGATAAGTTCTTGTGGGCTGGTCTGCATGGTAGTGATTCCGAATGGCTACAGCAGAGTGACCAAATTGAATAGCCACCAAACACAACTGGACCGAGTCGAAGAGACGCGCGCGATGTCTCAATTACCTCATTTCGCCTAAATGAATTTGCCTCGCCAGATAGAAAACGATGTGAACAAAAGTAAACTCGATTTAGGCGTTCGGCTCGATTGGCACATCAAGGAAATGTGTCCAGCGGACATTGAGCAGTCCGATAAATGTGTGTGATAAGATGGATCTGTTCAAAGAGGAAACGACCAGAACAAGTGGTCAGTGGAGACAAACAACTGTGAACAACGGTCCACTCGTGTCGTTTGTTGTCGCCGTGTTGTCTACATCTGTGCATCGATGCATCGGACTGCAGTCCCTGAATGGATATGCAAGAGAACAATTACACGGCGACAGACAATCGAGTGGTCAATCGGAGCAAACACGAGGAAAACATCGAGTGGATGCAATGGTTGGGCCATCCACTCAACTGAATGTGCTCGCTACTGATGAACAACATTGCGACACACGACATAAATGTGCTCGACTGTCAGTGAGACTATGCAATACGGCACCGATCGAGTTCGACACAATTGGCCTGTGACTGCTCAAATATGGATCGATCCGAGCAGGTCGTTCACGAGCAATGTTTCTTCCAAAATTGCCAAAGCGACCGCATTAGCATGCCTGCCTGGGATGGCAGGTCAGTGATGGAGCTCACTTGCGGATGACACAATAGAATTGCACTAATTGGACTGGCAGATTGGCCACCGCAGATGCACAAATTGACTTTCGAATTGGAGCCAAAGTAGAGGCAGTTTAATGGATAATACCGACACGACCAGCAGTGGACAACTAGTGGTGAGCTGGCATTAAGACAAAGCAGTAATGATTGTAATGTGCAGTGTAGTGCCAACTAGACCAAAGTGACCACTCAACTCGGCTCTATTATCGCATTTGAACGCGACAGAGTGAGTCGTGTCGTGTCGCCATTTGTCCGTTGATCGATAGTGCTCCGATTGATACACTTTGATCATGTTCGTGTCGATGCCGCCAATTGATGATTCGATTAGTTCACTTGCTCGACAAAGCGAGTCATCACAAAGGCAATCCCTCGAATGGAGTCATTGTTTTTGCCTCGATCCAGGCATTGTTGTCTGGCAACGGTCAAAGTGCGTCCAGATAAGCACTGCACTGGACAGACGGGCTGGCAATGGTCAGTTGCCACTGGCCAGTATATGATCGTGCTGGAATGGGTTCGAGCAGTGATTGACTCTAATGCAATTATCGTTATGAACTTTGTAGAATTGGCAGCAAATCGAGCCTCCACACTGGACAGAGGACAAATCCCTGGATTGGCCTCGTTTTGTTCAATTCAACTCCGATTAAAGAGACAAAGGATGCTTTATTGAATGACATTTCGGTCAACATGGACATAAACAATACGAGTGACCATGGTGCACGATCGTTCAATAGTGAAGTTTTTTCTACAGACGGTAATCCTTAGAACTTCAGTCAAGTGGTGCAAAGGACCACCACGAGTTTTCGTGGGTGGCAGCACAGCTGACTCCAGTCGGCCAGTTACGAACGGCACAAATGTACAGTATTAATGCACTAATGGCTCATTAAGTAACACGAGCAAGTGCTCACTGAAACATCAATCACCCAAACACGTGGCTACTCGGCAAGCGAGCAAGTGCACGGCATTTGCAATAGTGCAAAGTCATTAGAGCTGTCGTCGCAACTGTTTGCCTTTACGTAATCTACAATGAATAGAATATTCGATTCGAAGTCAATTCCAGCACGATTGTTACTTCTTATCGAAATGAGGTTATTAGTAAGGCAAATAGTGCAGCCAGAATGGCAATAAAGTTTCATTAAAAGGCGATTATGCCACTGGAAGGGCCACTGCCAGTGAAACGACCATTTCGATTTCAATTAAAAGCGAATTAAAGTGCAAAGTAAACCAAAGTGCAAAAGCAAACAGGCACGGAATTTCCGTTTGCCCCTTGCCACCATTAGTTGACTTGGTGTGTGTGTGTGTTTGCAGACCTCATTAATCAAAGGTCTTCCAGGGGAATGCAAAATGCTTAGTGCATTGATTGGGTCGAGTCAAAACAAAGACGACCTGGCAAAGTGTTTTGATTGGTCTGATCGAGAACGATTGATTGGCACTGGATTGACTCGATCGTCTCGATCATCACCACCAGTTCGATCACTCCACTGGTGTCTGTCGCCATTAAATATTCAAATGAAAGCGAACAGCACAAACAAACAAGTAATTATAGCACACAAAGAGGCCATATTTTTGAGTGAAATTTGTTTGTTTATAAATAAATCCAATTCAAAATTGAGAAATTAATTTCCATTTCCAGTGCAGTTTTCCCCAATGACAATTGTGAGCTTAACTTGTTAGTTGAACTAAGTGCAAGTGCAATCAGGGAGGCAAAGGCAACAGGAATAGATTGATCATCGAGGCCAAATCGAATCGAGCCGAATCGAATCGGATGGCATCAAATCGAATTACGGGTAATAAGGCAGTGAGGCAAAGAAGCAATGGTCTGCTCTTCGTTTACACTCACAATTCCACCAGCCAAATCGTGAACTCAAAGCTCAGCCAAGAGAGTCAAATCTCCTCGAGCCAAAATATTTGTTCGCAATGCGCTAATAAACTTGACAATTCCATTAGGAACACTATTTTGACGTTTTCTCCATTGCGCTAATTCGATTTCTCCTTGAGCGGACCTCGCAATATGGAGATAATGTTCATTGATGCACATTGGTCCATTCAAAGTTGATACATTGAAACATTGACACCATGGCCAACAGAGTGACTCGGTGCAATTTCCATTTGCCAACGAACCCTTTGTGGTGGCCAGAGCTGCCAACAATTGCAGTGGACCATCAAGAGGAAAGTATATAAACTTTTAATTGAATTCATTGAGTGACTAACAAAATGTTTCACTTGCACTTTGTGTGCCGATTGTGCCATTGTCTGTGGGAACATGCATCGATTCGATTAGTGCGCAGTGCCATTGAGTGACGCGACGTCAAACTATCCGATTAGCTCATTTAACAACCGAATTAAATGGTCATCGAGAACATTCACACGCACAAACTGCCAAAGGTGGACAGATTGTGCTGGTCACATGTGAAACAATCGACCATAAATCACTACAGCCAATTAAGCTCGTCTTATATTCGGCTCACCCAATGACCGAATTGATTTGGTTTGCGTATATCACACCTTGTTGTGTTGTCTTTGGTGCAGTGCACCGTTAACTAGCAAACCATCACTGACCACAATGAATAGTATCAATCAGTAGCCATTAGGCCGACAAGGAGATCACTTCCTCAAATCGCACTTTCACGATCTGAGAGGTCGCCATGCAAATGACCACAATCTAGTGTAGCATCCTAAGGCACAGACTATTATCATTATCTGTGAGTTAGTGGTGGTCATCGTGGTCCTGCACTAACATCAAAGGGTCATTAGTGGTCGGTCAGTGTTGCACAATTAGCCATACGGGTTAATTAAATTATTGTCATTTGTCCGGTTGACAAATGATGCTTGGCAATGCGTCTGGTAAATGGCACTCATCTCACATGTCATCGTTCTTACATAAGCGGCACAAAAGAAACAATCATCTGGAGGATGCAAATAGCTGAGTGCATTGTGTGCCCAAACAGTTATCCGTTATGCCGCTCGTTATCTGTCCACCCGAGCCCAGTGCATTGGCAGACATATGGCCGGCTAGTGAGGGAGTTCTGCTGGTGGCATTGACTCGGTGCTTAATGTTTCCAGTGATCGTTCTCTCTTGATTGTTTCTCATCCTCAAAATGTCGTCCCAGTGTGCAGTTGGACCACTTCGGTGGGTCTCATCTTCACCACCACCTCACCCAGTTAACATTGTAAAAGTCTAATCGAGTCATTTCCGTTGAGCCTGGCCCATTATACAATTGTGCATTGACTGGGCTCGTTAGTGGCACTTTGCACCCGACTCGGCCTGTGGAATGACACTGAAATTATTTAAGAAATTGTCATCCCAGTAGCACTGGATAGCATTGTCCCACTGAACGAGAAGCACTGGCTGTGCAGTGTTCAAGTTAATTTCCATGCACAATTAAGTTTGATCTTAATTTGTCTTCTGTGCGAGCAAGACAAGTAAAGTGCCGTCTCAGTGGTGGTAATTTGCTGCCAATCTTCAAGCGTACCATCCGAGTTGTGCTTAGACTCGGACAATTTGATTTTATCAGATGAACGTTGGCAAACAAACAAAACAGTTCAAGTGCTCTCGTGCCCAGACCCGACAATGTGCAACATCACTGGCGTGATAATTCACTGATAAATATGTCCGTGTAATACGTAATAGCTAATGAGTGATGCCGCACTGATGCGTAATGTAAGCGCATTAACCAATTAGACAGCTAGAGTCGAGTTGAGCGACAAGCGTGTGTGCAAAAGTCAGTTAAAAACAAAGAACCAAAGCACTTTAATTGTCTGTCCACTTTAAACATGTCCAACCTGGCTGTCATTGAACACTAAAAATAATCCCGATTATGTCCGTGCAATGAGTCCAATGGGAAACAAAGTAAAGTCCTAAGTAGATATTACCGCCATTAGTGGCAATTATGATTGAGTATCGACTGCACCGACACCTCACTGATGCTACACCCAACTTGGATCACTTGAGCACTTTTGAGCCATTCCAGAAAGTTAATCTCTCAGCGAGCCAGACATTGGTACTAATTGCACAGTTGTGTTCTGTCCTAAGATCAAGGCAAGTGGAATGCAAGTTGCAGTGAGGCCGAGTGGCCAGTTGGCTGGTTCAAGTTTGCCAGTGCTGCAATCAGTCATAATCAAGTAGAGTCATAATCGATCAAATGACTCGGAGCACCTTTGCTCGATACCGCTTTGTTTTGGTCTCTGTTGGCCATCACCTTTCTCCCTGAACCGGCAAACAAATATAGCATACTCTTAATTATGCTGTGCATCAATTAGAGTCATGCCGCGATGCTGTGGCAAGACTAAGCCATCTTGCAGCAGGCCAACTAGCGCCAAGTTTAGTGCATGAGCCATTATTTATGGCAGTAGACATTGATTACCTGTGTACGAGTATAAGTATAAGTTGCGTGCTCAGTGAGAGTTCAAGTCTAGTGGCATTGTGTTCGATTACCACTCCGGATTGGCATAACCCGAGATTAGTGAGCAGTGAGTCCGCTTACTAATGACCAGATTGTGATAAGTCGTGGCCAGTCTCAGGTCAGTGGCACACTCGGTGGCTTGAGGTGCCAATGAATGGTCAATGAAAGCAACCACAATTACCGCCAACACTAAGCAAACAAGCACCGAAATGAAATCAATGAATGCAATTAACACAAATTAATGTAAATTGCTACTGTAAAGTCATTCGTCGGCGACATCAATCATTACCACCGACAGTGACAAGTGATCAATTGTCAATAGATAACAATAATAAATAAATCTAAACACGTGCAATCAGATTGACCTATTGAAGCGTTCACTTGTCAAGATTGGCTCAAAAGTGAAAACATGTCCACGAGGGCATTCAAGTGACCGTTTGAGTTGTGTGTCCGGTCGATGACAAATTGAATTAGTGGATCGGATCGAGTGGCCACTTGGAATGCTAATTGGTGAGAGGAGTCTGTTCGAATGCAAATCTCGATCTATCATCTATCATGAGCATCAAGCAATTATTTGTTTCCATCCAATTGAACAGCGATCGGTGATGTAACGCAGACCGAGTTCAATCGAATCGAATCGTAGTGCTGGCACTCGAGCTGAGCAAGTGCACTCAATCAATCAATTACGCCCGATTGGTCTCGATAAGACAATGTCAATTGTGCACAAGATGGCAACATGAATGCATTGGTTCAATTAGATCGAATCAGTCCTTTGTTGTGTTATTAATATCACAT
Organism: Rhizoglyphus robini; assembly: GCA_023373905.1. Classification (NCBI taxonomy): domain Eukaryota; kingdom Metazoa; phylum Arthropoda; class Arachnida; order Sarcoptiformes; family Acaridae; genus Rhizoglyphus; species Rhizoglyphus robini. Next base: position 1,695,042 of record JAKIJQ010000007.1, on the reverse strand, counting down.
CATTGCCATTCCATTCCATCGCCTATCATTGTCGCATCTTCTCTAGGCCACTCGAATGCAGGCAAATTGGCAAACGATCTGCGCCAAGATCACTGCTCACAGCCACGATGTTCGACAATCGCTTTCCGCCGATTACTGTTTCGATGAATGAAGCAACAAACTGGCAACGATAATTCAAATTTAATTATACTCCACCGAAATGACGAGACGGTTGCTCTTTCATTGGATTCGTTATTGTTCTATAAATACCGCTCGACTGAGCAAACATACATCCACTCGTCCAGCACTAAACACCAAGTAACAATGTTAGCTAATCAATTAGTAGATCCAATACTAAGTGGCCAATTAGTGCACATAAACAAATTGCCGAGAGAATGTCGCTCATTCAGCAGATAATCTACTGATCCAAAAAAGAATCCATACTAACTGAGTTGAACTAAGGCCACTTTGCCACGAGTGGACTTGGATTCAGTTTCGTCCTAGATAAGTAATTAGCATCAATTAGAACATTCGTTGTGGGCTATACTGGAACAGGTTAATATGTTGGCTACAAGTGGTAGAGGACCTGCTCTGCTAGGACAGGACAAATGGACAGCACCGAGTGTGATTAGTGCCAACGTGCCACATGACACCGAGCAGTGTTTATAAATAGTGCCTCGCTGCCTAGGTGTACGTCAATTTGTGCTAGTGAACGAGTGAGTGAATGAGCGGGTGAATGGATGCGCAGAGATGCGACTCTGCTTACCATGGCCGTCACTCAGTCAGTCCAATCTCGGTGTTTATCGCGATCGGTACGATCGAGGCATCTGTCGATCGCTTTTAATTTTCACTCGAGGTAATTATGGCTTTTCCCTTTCCATCGGCCCTAATCCAGAACGAGCGTTCGCCTAAACCAAAGTGCAATTATAATTCTTTGTTGTTTTGCAATGTAGCAATCGTCTCTGCTTTGGGTCAATCAGTTAAGCGTTGTATTGGCGTCTGTCTGTCAGGACACTATCAGCGAGCATGCATCTCGGTTTGAGTAATGGCGAGTGATTTGACCTAAACCTTAGAAAGAATAGATCGGACAAAAGTGAAACACGATAATAACACAGCACAGGCCTGAGGATGAGCAAATGCTAAATAAACACTCGACTCTAGTGCGAGACAAACTGCGCACGGAAAACGATCTGTCAAATGGGCCTGTGCAACGATACCTCAGAGCCGTGTTCTGTTACCGTAATGACAAGGCTCGAGTCGCACTAAGCACTCAAATTAGGCATAGCACACGTAATGGCCATTGGATTAGCCAATGCAAATGGGCCAGAATACGAGCCACGAGAAGGACAATTGGACAATGGTGAATGGGCTGAAGCTGATGCGAGCACTGCAACTATTAATAGACCACTAGAAAGATTGAAAAATCAACCAATCGAGAGCGACAAACTCGAGCAACTCTATTCTTGCACGAAAGAGGCGAATAATAGAAACAAAGCGGACGGTGTCGAAGTGAGAAATTCGATAAATTGTCTATCAACTGAGAATTGTTTTGCTCACGGAAGTTTACTCCAGTGAAACTGTCCTCACTGGCACCATTCGCTGTGAGAGAGAATTGGTGAATCGTACCGTGAAAACGATACCGAAGAGGAGTGTGAGTTATATTTGATTCATGAGCGAGAAGAACTAAAGAGAGACGATAACAAGTGGCCAATTGGCAATAGCTGAGGTAATTCAATTAAAAACATTAAACGTTCTGACAGAACCGATTGTGGTTGTATTGTGGAAACAAATTGCCTCTTCCCAACGCTCTCTGCCATCGCATTGTCATCTGATGATCGAGTACGGCTGCAGCATGATGGAACATGTCGAGGCAAAGACAAACAGAGAAACAAAGATGCCATGAGAACACAAGTGACCGCTCATGTCAATGTTAATAGGCACGTTCAGTTCAGGTCGAACTGCGCATTGCCATGGCGTCATTAGTGCCTAATCAAATCGATGACTCGCTCTATGCATATGCAGATAAGACATTGACCAAAGACATTGCTCATCGAGGACACAATGGCACGATGGCACAATCGATCGGTATGGCAAGTTCGGTGTCATCCTGGCCATATCCCAGTGATACACTGACCTGTCAGCTTCGACCTGTCATTATAGTCCGAACCATATTGCCACTTGCGATGATAATTAGCATTTGTTATCTGCCACTGTCCTGTCACAGCGTGGCTTCAGGAACAATGCGCCGATGAAAGTGAACGGAGAAAACGAGGAGAACGTGCTAAATCGATAAGACAATCATTCATTACCAACAATGTTTGATATGAGGAATTCATTGACGGACAAGCCAACTAGCGAATAGAAGATGCGACCACTAGAGAGGAGACAATACCTCAAACGGCACTTGCCAATGACGCCTACAAGACAAATAAGTCTTCCAATCAGTGGACATGTGCGCCAGTCTTTTCGCAATGCCTTAAACAGCATTGGAGGGCAATAAAGCAAGGCTTATTGATCAATAATTAATGGCACCCATTGATCACAATGTCTTGCACGGCCTTGGAAGCAATTTCTTCCCTTCAAACGGTCTCGTCTCGGCAACGAAACCAATTTGGATTTACGTTCATTTGCATATAACCGGTGAGCACAACGTAGAGCGAGTCAAATGGCGCCATAATGCATTATGGCCAACCAGAGGTTCTGAGTGGAGTCACGTTTGCAGTCTCCAGTGCCAATCGATTGATCGAGTGCACTCAATTTGGTCGAACAAAATATAAAATATTCAAACGATACAAAAGGAGACCATTCAGTGCGAGCAACAAAACAACCGTGCCAACGACAACAACACAACCACGAATGGCAAATGCACGATCAGAGCGAGGCGTTCAAATCGAATCTGCAAATTCAATCAAATCGAAATATAAAACCGAGTTTGGTTATATTAGGAATTAGCGGGAAGGACTAAACTTGAAACTTGAAAAGTTGGTTCGAACTAAAGGTCGTACAGTAAAGAGTCGACACTCGTATGTGACTCGCTCGATATTTAGAGCAGCAGCAGACTGGACCGATTGAATGAGTGCTTCGAATTAATTTGCAATTCAACTGAAACGAGTCACCAGCATAACACCACTAATATCACAATATCACCACAGCACCAGCCAACATTATCGTCTGTGCCTGTTCGCAATCAACTCATTGGCCAAAAGTGACAATTCTGCACAATCAGACAAGGATTGGCCTGCATTGTGATAAGTGTTTGCGCCACAATGCGACACATTTGGCTGAGCTCACTCTAAAACATTTAGATTGCCTTCAACGGGGAAGATTTCTTGTGCCACTGGCAGTAGAAATACGTTCTAATACAGACTGGTAAAGAAGTGATTTACACTTGAGAAAGAAATTAGTTCACGGTTCGATTTGCAAATTGGGGAGGTGATGCTGATGCTGACGACACACTGTTCACTGAATGGCACAGTAATGCACTAATGCTGATCATCTGCTAGTGGGACAGAATTGAGACAAATCGAACTCGTGCTCGACTTGAACAGACACTTTCATTCTATATATAAGTGAGAAATGGACAAATGTCATTGACTTGGCAATGAGACCAATTAAAAGTGATTTCACTGCTCACTAGCTTGCCGTTCGCCAATTCAGTGCGAGAATACTCCTGAACGATACAAAATCGAAAAGAAATAGAAACCGAACGAGAAATGAGTGCTCAGAATAGAATGGCCAGATGGCGATCGAACAATTCGAATTCTCGATGCCTGTGTAGCTATTAGGCAAATAAACAAACGATCTTATCGGCGACAATTTAAATGGCGCAAGTGAAGTCATCAAACGGTCCACTCCACGGTGAGTGAGTGTGTGAGTGTGTGTGCAGAATTAGAATTGCGCTGGGCAGAGACAAACAAGCGAAGAATGATGACACTAAAGGAGAGTTGGCTAAAGGCTGTCCAATGCAATGCAACGGAGCCAATCGGACTCGATTATAATAGTATACTACTTTAACATTAGGACTTTAATGGACTGCAATCGCAGTCAATCCAAATCGAGTGGACGAGATTGTGCGGAGGCAATGCAAATAGAAAAGAAATCGAGTTAATTCAAATTGATTGACTTTGCAGGGAGGTCACTTGAAAGTCCTCTCACAAAGCCAAATTGATCAAAGTCAAGTTGACATTTGTGAGCAAATGTAAATTGTTCAATCGCCACCGAGAAAGTGCACGCACCAAAACTAGTAAAAAAGTTGCCACTGATCATGGATGCTGAGGGCAATGGCAATGGAGGTGACAATTGACAATTGCACTCAAACACATTGAGTAATGGAGCCTCGAACGAGGAAAGCCCAACCGTCGGCTTTAGTCGTCTGACTAATTTGTCATCGAAAATTAAATGGACTTCTTTCGTGAATACTCTCGGGTGGCGACTCAATGTCTGAGTGGGATTAATTCCACCATAAGGGAGGGTGACTGGTTGCATTCAATTAATACAGAATCCATCCAAACGGACTGACAGATTAGTCTAGCACCACAGATTGGCCAAACCAATTCCAGCATTCCTTGCCGGACCATCAATTCAAGGGGACTGTTTTACTATTTAATCGAAGAAAACTCAATCAAAATTAAATTTGTCTACCAACCTAATCTATTTGGTATAGGAATGCGCACTCGTCTGGCAAAGAAATGTTGAACATGCCAATAATTCGAACACAGAAGCGATCGAGAAGAGCACTGCAAAATAATTATATAATGCCTCGAACAGGCGAAATTATGTCCGACCAAAGATTAATCGGCAATGGCGATAGCAGGCCAACACAATTGCCCAGTGAGTGATGTCTTCTGGAACACCTAATTGGTGTGAGTCATTATAATTGCGCCAATTGAAACCACTGAAGCGACATATCTCGAGGAGACATTCACTGACTGCTGCTATGTCGAGTGTTGAATATTCAAATTATTGCAAAATGAAACCGATCAACTGGCATGGGGAATCGTTGTCTTTTAACAAAGAATCGCCTGTGCACGCGTGACTTTGTTTAATTGACGAAACGATTTGTCATTTACATTTGCCTTTGACTTCTGTGTCATGTGCGCTTCCCTTTATGGAGATTCACCAGAAATGAAAACAATCGGAAACGGCAGAATAGCCTCAACTGTGGCACTCACGGGCTAAATGGTTCCATTTATCATCACGAATCGGGTGCAGACTGGCAACCAGTGCGATGACAATGGATCGTTCTAATCCAGCTAAGAAATTATGCCAGGCCGATAGAAATGAGTTATTTCCTAAATAGAAGACATACTAATAGAACTATAGTTCTAATGGAATCGAGTCACTAAGCACTGACTGAGCCCTTCCATTCATCTGCCCGGACAGCATTAATCACCGAGAGTCACTGCTTAAATATTTGCGATGCAGCGGGCAAAGATTATCTAACAGGCAACACAGGAACTGTAATGCCAAGAAATCAATTCGAAACAGTTCAACAATAAAGCAAATTAAATGACAATTAACAAAGCAATCAAAAGAATTGAATTCCGCTTAAATTGCTGGCTGGTCAACAAAGGATTCTGCTATTGTGCCACTCAGGCCATTCTAAACTGATTGGCAGATTGGAAAATTGTGATTAGGAGTGACCAAGGCAAATAAATAAATCAACAAAGGCAACAGTGGAAAAGCGCACTAGCCAATGGTCGATTCAGAAGTGATCGAGGAAGCGATTAAAAGGGCCATAAAGCATTGCCACCGCCGAAGACGATGTGTCGTGGCAAAGGCAAACTTTCTGTACGCCCAAGATCAATAGAGCAATTAGTCATTGAGATGGCGATTGGCGATTGACTGCGGCTGGATCTATGACTGATAACGATCCATGATCAAGGCGTGTATCGTACTGCTCGATGTATGCAAATGGCGGTGCTTGCCTGTTGGTGCCACTGTGGGTGCGTACTAGTGGCAATTAGCGCCACAAATGAGTGCCACAACTTCACTGGTCCCCAATGGCTATGAGACTATGAGTTCACTGACAGCTCACCACTGGAACATTTCCAGGCCATTCTTGCTATTGGGCGCCATTGCAAGTGGAAAATGACTTTTTGTGGACTACAAAATTAGTCGAAACAGAAGGCAAATTAGGTTAGCGAGTGAGCTTATTGATGATGCATTTTAAATTGTCAATTAATAGACAAAGGCAATACAATGTGAACTGGATCAAAGCACTCGGCGCCAGTCGGTTTGGGGCAAGAGCGAACAATTCAAGGCTAAGACACGTTTGCGAACAATCGAGCCAACACGAACGCACTGAGACGAGTCGAGGCCCTCACTGACAGGGAGAGGTATAAATTGACAGAGGTGAGAATGGACTGGCAATGAGCCGCCTGGATTAGCCTTATATCCAATTTGATCGCCTTTCGGACAAGTGCGACTTTGTCACTCCACACGGCAGCCATCGAGCAGAGCATTGTTCAGGGGCTTTGTTTTATCACTTAAAATGTAATGGCACATTTAGTGCAATTACATTGCATTACCATTATATTCCGAGTGAAATAGCTCAACACGAGCGAGTGGTGCCATACACATCAACGGTTACATAACTCGGTAAATTGAATTGAAATCAATCAACTAAGAATATATGGTCTATGTGCATGTAGTCTGTGTGTGCGTGTGTGGCCAGTGGGCTAGTGTGGTAATCGCTTCTGCAAGGACATACTGGATTCAGTGGTACGGCCCGATTGATTGGTCGTAATTGCCAAAACACGCAAACAGATTGGACTGGCGTTGGTCGAGGGATGCAAAGCAAACATTAATGACGGGATGGGCAACGGGACACAATGGTGAGAGGACAATCGAATTAGAGGGACAATTAAAGACTCATCTGTTGGGATGCTGCCTTATCGAGTCAGATTAGAACACAGCTGACCACTGTCCAAGCTGAGCAAAGCATGTGCAAATAATGTGCACATTATCTTTATGAGCAATTCTAAGGAAAATCCTCTTGGCTAGCAATGCTCCAATTGCCAAGTAATTGACGCACTGGCCAAACTTGGTCACTGGGTGAGCCAGGTGAAAGGTGATGGTGCCAATTAGCAGATGTTTGCGCCCTAACCGAGCTACACCCACAGGTGTTTCGATGGGCGATAGCTGATTGCACAGAAGTGGAAGTGAACCTTTCCGAGTGGACACGAATCGAGCAGTGCATAACATTGAATCGATAGCGTTTCCTCAAAAGTATTCGATAAAGCTAATACTTTTTGCGAAATCGAATGAAAGCAACTCGTTGCTAATTATCAGTGAAGTGGGATGTGATATGACAGTGTGCCCAAATTAGCACCTCCAAGTGACAACGTTGGCAGTCGAGTTGAGTATTTGTTGTGCATAACTCGGGGAGTAATGCGCGGTGTCACACAAATGAGCAAACAAAAATGCGACAGATTTTCTCACTGACAAACTGGGAGCATGCAAGTGGCAATTAGCTTTAATTAAAGTGACATAACAGTGCACCATTGAACGGTGCTAATAGCACTAATTAATAGTGCCGCACACGACAACAACTTTCGCCCCCCACGGTAAAGGTCACATATGTTGGGTGTCGAGTGTGGCGGCATGAGCAAACAATCAACCATACACGAATAACAAAATGAACCGTACAAACAGAGAGACAGTGCAAACAGATGCAGTGGCCCAATACGAAAGACAATGAACCAGTGTGGATGTCACCTTATGAATATGGATGACTGCTCGACTGGCCGAGTGACGATGACAAGCGTGATAATGGCTACGACTGTGTCTGTGCTTCATTGGTGCACTGTGAACCGTTGGACAGCCATTGGCAGAGATAGCATCGACCGAGGAGACAATTGCGATGGCTCACGCGGAAATATATGACAGCAAACAACACTGCCACTAGCCAGCAAATTGGCCGTGATATTGCCTGCTGAATTGGCCAATGAATGACACTGTGGCGTTGCTTCTTTGTGGCAAGTTCACCGGAGTTTCCTTCGATGGTCATTTGCAAGTACAAACAACCATAATGGATCGGTGTCGGTGTCACCATTGTCGGTCGACTGTATTCCCGCATTGCCATAAATAATGAACGATCGGTGGCTGTGTCAATATTGGAGGACAATCACAACATCGCCAGCAGTGAAATTCGATTTCAATCGCCGTACAGAACGAACAAACAAACGGTGCTCGATGCACCACTGACAAGTCATTCAACTCGCTAGATCGAGACGTTGGCCACGGAATAATTCCGCGATAACAATTCATCTCGCATCAGCGGACCGAACTTCGCTCGGAGACAATCGGTGCAGTACACAACCGACGAAGAACATAACTCACCACACAAATCTATAGTCATCGGTTATTATCAATATAGTGTGGCCATTAATTACACAGAACAGTAATTGAATTTTCAACTCAAGTCGAGTCCCGTAGGTGACACAACGTATCGAACCGAGTGGTTCATGAATTACGACCACTGCACTGCCACAGGGAACGCGAGCTATGTCGAGCGATTCAGCCTCACAAGTGCGCCTGTCAACAGTCCAGCGATTATGAAACATTAATTAGTGCCATAAATTACATCGACAGGAGTGACTAATTGGACAATTCAAACACAATTCAATTAGCGGAGACGTGAACTAATTAGTGACGGTACTCACAGCCAAGTTGGCAACTGTCTCATCCTGCACGATGTCCTGTTCACTGTTGCAACTTGTACAACAGTATTTGTCTTCACAAGTAATCATTTATTGCCTTTCAATCGCATCCAACAAAAGTTACAATCAAAGCACAACTGAAAGACAAGAAGCCACAATGGAGGTGTGCTGACAATGGCCATTGGTTAGTCAAGTGACACTTCAGAATTCTTCCACACGATAACACGGATCATGATGCAGCAGTGCAATTAGTGTGGTGGCCTTACCTACCCTTACCAAGTGCAACTGTGTCAAACGATCATTTCACGTTCGATTAATAGAGCAAAAAGTGTAATGTAAACTATTCTAACGTTAAAATGTCATTTGGTAATAAACTGACCCAACAGTCCAGCAGACTCGATCGATCGAGTTCATTCAAACATTGAAAATTGACATTGAAATCGTTCTCACAGAACAGACAAGTTCTGAATGGAACTCACGAGAAATAATATAATTGGAGGTAACGTAACTACTCGATAGGTTACGTGTGAAGTGGGCAGGCAGTGCCGCCAAAGTGGCACAACCGAGTGAATGAACCAGTGACAGGTGACAATAATGTCGCGGTGCTCTGGCGCTCAAAAGTGCCAAACGGTCACTAAGCCATGCTTGCAAGCAGCCAAGCAAAATTAATTTGCGCCTAAACTAGCCAACTGCAACTTATGCAAATGCCCACAAGTAAGGCAATCACTGAGTAGAGTGATCACGTCATCAACGTCCAATGAATGAGTGCCAACAACGGACATGTGAAGACATCGCTCGTGGCATTTACTCATTTGTCACTGTCCCCACTAGCCATATCAAGGGCTTGGTTAATGTGATTATTAGCTGCACACGAGATGTTAATGAGAAATGGTGCTCAATTGGCCTTTCTGCCTAATTCACCAACCCCATCGGGTGCACTAGCGCACAGAATGTAGAACTCTCTGGATGCCTTTACTACAGTGGCAACAAATGACTACAGTTGCTCATTGCCGGGTGTAATGACACTTTGATGACCACGAGGGTCTTCATCGCCTCCATGGGTTCCCAGTAATGGCCACAGAGAAACACAACACACAGAATTACTTTGTTAGATGACAAGCAAGTCTGCAAGAAATTACTATGACAAATGTTGATCATAACGATTGTAAATGGAATAGAGTGATGTGTGTGTGTGTGTGTGTGTGTGTGTGTGTGTGTGTTGCGTTTGCTCACAACGGTGATCAACAATGAACCAAATCCCTGAGGAAGGTGTGATCGAACTTGCTCGGCCGATAACTACAAATAAGCTTGTGGGTAGACATTGGACGGCACTACCGGGTGTTCGTCCAGTGGTGATCATCACTTGACAAGTGCCATGTTTGCCATTAATGGTGGTGATAACGATTTATTAATGATGCCACCAGACTACCGACCAGTGACTTGGCAGCTATTACACCAAGATCGATTGTCCGACCACCGAGCACCACTTGGCACATTAGTTGGTTGCTGATGGCGCCCGGTAGGTCTAATGGACTTGTGGCGAGCTAAGAAGTGGCTACAGATTGATTCTAACTGATGAGAACTTGCACAAATCAGTATCGAATTTATCCACTTTCAAGGTTAAGGACTAGCAAGTGCTTGTACCGCAGACTTGAACGAGATCACAGCAGTGGGCCAATCAGACATCCATGTGACAAAGTAATCCTATTAAGTAGAGTGTGAATTGAGTTCGCTCACGCCACAGGTCCGGGACGAGCAAAGCAAACAAATCGACTCGGTATTGTGGTGGTAATGCACGAGCAGTGACAAATAGCACTGTAGCGAGACATCACTCAAACTAGTCACAGCTGTCAGCTGTCAGATGTGTCATTAATGGGCCATCTCAGTAGCGTCAATTGGTCTGCTTGCATAGACCACCGAAGAGGGCCATCCCCAGTGGTGGTTTGTCACTCGGCCAAATGATCCGTCTAGAGATCTCAATGTGAGACATTCTCATTAGACATTACACGTTACAGTTAACGAGCTTGCCCCAATGTACAACACAACAAACAACAAAGTCGGTCTGTCTGTAAAGTGTAAAACAAAGCCAACTGTGCATATGAAACGAACTAGTCCGTGAAATGAGCGATCAGTGGCACTGTGCGGCCACTAATTTGCCTCAATGAACCACACTTGTGCAGTTAAGTTGTACTTTCGTTTGAATATTTGATTTGATTGTCGATGGTAAGTGGTGCAGTTCACTAGAAACTCCAGCCACCAGTTGGAGAGCCGTGGGATGGCTAATTCCTGCGACGAGACCACATCCTGCCAATTGACTCGATCGGACACTATGCAAACATAATCGCTCACTGCGCTTTTTCTTTCTGTCGTTCTACATTGCTCGGTACTGGTCCAGCAGTATGCCACAAGAAACACTTCACTCACAAAAACAAAGAAAACCAGTGACAGAACAAGACAAGACAGTGGCGTCAGTTTGTCTGGCACAGCACAAATTACTTACAAACAAGACATTACCACTAATGTGGCTATGTGTTAATACAATTTATGCACAACACATACGAATCAAAGTGCATTACACGAGCGTGCAACGATCCCAGATTGGGTTGAGTGAGAAACACTCGATCAATGGCTCAGCACAGGGCTAATAACGGAAACAATAATCGTTGTAAGGACAGTCAATTAGAATGGACAAGTGAGTGGAGATGTCATCGTCCATTGCACCAGACCAAAAGAGTTGACAGAGGCAAAGTTGACTTGGTCGGTGAGACAGTACATTGCACAACGATAATCCCAGTGGTGGGCGAACCACACGACAAGTGCCAAACTAAGCCATTCGAATTAAAGTGAGAGTTTGCAAGAGATAAGTGTTGATCGTACTTCTAATGGTCCCCATTATAATGTTATACCGCTTATAGTGAATTGCCTGTGTAGATGACTCCTTCAAGCGCACACAAATTCAAAGTTACAATGTGTCGCTATGAAACATCACGAATGCCACATTAGGATGGTCTACTTTTTTTTAGCAAAGTCAAAGTTACATTTGAGCTCATTTCGATTGCGTCACACATACTACTGGCTTGGTGCTGTTGCAAAGTGTATTCACTCAACTGACAATTGGGTCTAAGACAAATGTCCACACTAATGCCGATGATAATCATGGAGATTCACTATGATTCTTGTTGCCATTGTACTAATCGGATTCGACTATGCCTCAACTCGCTACTGCCATCAAAAGTCATCCAAATAGATCAACGAATTCTAGCTGCAAAATGTAAATGAGCAAGCAATAAAGTGGAAACTTTACGAGTTCTCTGGTTGGTTAAGCTTTTATGACCAAGTCTAGGCATAAAACATGTTACAACTGACAGCTACGGTAGACGAATACTCGATCACAGGCATGTGCACAAACCAAATTACCAATAAATGAAATTAGAGTAATTAGCGGCACGAATTGGCACAGGGAATAGAGTTATTTGAGTTATTTGGACGGTCAATCGACAAACAGATCGCCACAAGTTGGCACAGAAGTGTAGGTTTGAATATTCAATAAGGCAAGGTCGGACTGCGAATGTAATGAAAATAAATGCCGTCAAGTGCGGCAAACAAAAAGTGGAATGCCTCATTAAATGTGGCTTTTGTCTTAGCTGCTTGCATTCAACGGGATTTGTATGGCACGATACACCCTTGGTAGTGATAAGTCACCAGACAGTAATTAGAAACCGAATTAATGGCGCCGTACGAAATGGGATGGCCAAGGTGGTCTAATTGAATTACACCGAAATAGAGTGCTCACAGTGTGGCACATTGCGATTGTGGCCCGAAAGCAACAAACTCAATTCGCCAAAACTAGTAAAGTGCACAAACTGGAGCGATAAAGGAGAGAATGTGCACGACGAGAACAATGCGGCCACTAGTGCACTGCAGTGTGCACACCCACACACCGACACATTCGACCGTACAACACCATCAAGTGCACAGTCATCAATCTAACATTCGTCTCACAGGCGACTCTCGACACAATCCAATTGCGATAACCAAAGCCTGAGTTCGGTCTCACTCAAGAAGATGGCCAAGTGCGTGGAATTGCCACAAACAGGCCAAGGAGCAGACTTTAGCAACATTGTTCGCTCTTGAGGATAGCGCCATTTGGTCAAACTACAGACCTAGAGATACGTGCAATGTGAAAATTCCTTTAAAGATATCTTGATTCGGATCCATATAATGATAGGGCTCATACAGTCATCTGTCTACCTGTCCGGCACCCGAGCGAGGGATAATGCAATAATATTAATGACGAGGCCATTGCGATTATATTTAATTATAATTATGGAGTGACCATTCGGCCACAAATGCCACTTGAGTGGACAAGTTCCGTTTGTCACCATAGCCCATCAAAGTTTGTTGATGCGCCGGTGTGGTTGTTATGGACAAGGGAAGTAAGAAGCGAGACAATGGACAATTGCAATTGATTAATTAATGCGCTCGTAAATGAGAGTTCAGTGCTCAGGCTTGATGAGGGCAACTTTTGGTCAACTGAACACTATCCTACTATGTAGTCGAACAGGGGAGGCCAATTCTTGAGTGACCAAGAAGAGCACACAAATACCTCAGCGCACCATTTGCATTGCAGAAGAAAGGTCCACTTTGCGTTTTTCTCGCCTCGATTCGGGAAAAATTTCTACAAGCCATAACGTTGGCAAGTGAATTAAAATTAATAATTCAATTCATGTGCCAGTGAACAATTGTGAATTGCGCTAAATAACAAAAGTGCCAAATTATGGCTAGCTATCAACACTTGGCCAGGTATGAGGAGTGAGTGAGTTAAGAAGAAGACAGTCGAATGCAATGTCCACTCGACTTCTAAGGTGAATACTAATGAAGACCACATAGGAAAATAGCTAAAAATACATTCGATCTGCTCGTGGTGGTGACAATAGACTGCCACAAAATGGCTGAGAAAATCGTGTCTGCTACGCGTGCACTACCTGGCTGTATTCACTCACAGTCACTCACCTTTCTTTGCCACAAATTAGCCTTGAGAATTCGGTTGCAATTTGACAGACTCCCAGTGTGGCGGGTTCTCTTCCTTGAGTTGTCACCCAAATTGGCCAGTCCGACAGTGGAAATGTAAAAATATCGTGCCGACACGAACAAGCATAAATGAAGCTCTAATGAGCACGACCAGCAAGTGGCAACAGGAATGATGAGTTACAAAGGATACCGCACAACCGGTGGCACTCGTCACAGAGAATAATGCATTGATGTACGAAATCAAGACAGGTGAGCAGACCCGAATGAGTGACACACACCGAGTTTAAAGAATATAAATAGAAAGTTCACTAATTAGCGTCTTTACATGTCAACCACAATTTGATGCTAATGGACACATTAATTTGGCGCCAATGCAAATTCCTATTCGACTCGAGAACTAATGCCGAGTGAAATGAAATGAGATGAAAGTGTGCTGCTTTCCATGCAAATTAATCTATCGAATCGCCACATTGTGCCACTGTGTAATGCTTTTTTATTATGTCATTGGTCGGGTCAGTGCGACTATTAAAAGGGGATACAAGTTTCTTCTAGTTCTGTATGCTAATTATCACTCAGAATTGTGGATTGAATTGCGATCTTTACAATTTTATGTGTCAACGAGTGTGGAATCTCTTTAACTACAACATGAATCGGATGATAAACGATAATGAAAATCGTCTACCAATCAAAGACGATTCCACTTGTTCAAATTACCAGGTTGAGAGGTCATTCAAAACAATTGTAACTATTAGTGGAGAGCAAACAAGTGGCACTGCAACTGTCCACTGGCTGTGCCCGCTGAATTGAGTGACCAAACGTTATATGAGAGTTGTCATGCACTGCTCGGATCCGATTACTCCATTAGGACTGGTTCGCCTAGGCGGTCATGCTAAATGCGGATTCGGTTCAAGCGAATCAACCAATTGGCAAGGCGTCATGTGCAAATATGGCTGTCATTTACATTTGAATGAACTTAATTTCGAGCTCAGGATGAACGCATTAGGCAAACTCGTCCACAGACTGCACATACTCGCCTTCCATGCTCTAATCGGTGCACATCGTCAGTGTTAATCGCTCATTCATCACGATGGCCATTAGAGCCAATTCTTCGAGTTACCATTAGGTGGTTGCCGTAAATTAGACCATTTGAAATTGCATTACACGAGAATGGTGCGATGACAAACAAAACTGCTAAACGACCGCAAATGGCAACAGTTATACTGACGGTGGCAAGTGCCAGTCACCAGTGCTCTATATAAAGTTTCAAAGGGTGACACTAATGCCTCCATCGATCATTTGCGGTCAGCATCCGGTGAATAGCTTGTTGATTGCATTAGCATCACTAATGACTGATGCAGAGGCCATTTGAGCAAGATTGACAGTGCCACCTGAGCAAACACTCGCTGGCAAGACATTAGACATTAGTGCTACTGGCAGGCCAGAGAACTATATTCAACATGGAACACTGGACATACATTGTAGTTCAGGTCAGCAAGCTCGCCACCTAGATCATCGCAATGCAATTAGACAAAACAATGCAGTGGTCTGCCGGACATCTGTCCAGGATAACGTCATGTGTTGAGGTGCATGTAACGAGGCTGTTCGAGGCGAGACCTAAAGATAGACACGTATAGAGTGGTCCAATTTGCGTATCGTCATCGGCAGGTTTGTGTCACACTAGACAGTGACCGAACGGAGTAAACACAAGCAAATAACAACACAACCACTCAGAACCATGCGAAGCAGTGGACTGCAGAGGCGCCAAATGAGATAAACCACTGTCTCAGCGGAGTGCAGAATTAGTGGCACGAGACACACATGAATGTGTTCGTGAATCACAATATCGCCATCTCTGCTATTGTGAATGGTTTGCAGATTGCGCTAGTTTTGTGCCCTCATAGACGACCTGCAATGATGACACTACAGTACTGCCTTGGCATAGACAAAGACCTACTAGGCCAGTGTTTGATTGCCCTCAACTGCTTGATATGGTCATTTAATGCACTAATGGACAGGTACTGCAGTCATGGCTGCAACCAACAGTGCAAATTAGAGAGATGGCCACCGAAGTGCTACTTGACACTGACTCGGTCAAATTGAAATCGAATGGGTATGCGATTGAAGGCAAGATAACGGTATTGCCAATCATGCTCTCTCACCGACAGCTTCTATTTATAATGGATCGATCGTTTAATCGATCTTACAGCCATCATTCAAGGTTAGTGCAGTCAAGACAAAATTAGAATCTCTTCAGTGCCCTTTGAGGCGTCATGTAAGGGCAATGCATGAGAATGGGCAATTTAAAATATCAATCATCTCGCTTAGGTAGACTTTCGTTCTTTCTGGCTATCATCGAGTTGGCAGCGTCGTTAGCATCGTTTGGCGGTCAACGCAATGGCCACCTAGAGGACATTCGACTCTATTTCGAGCCAACTACCAACCATCACTAAAGACACATCGATCGGTTATTTACCACTGTTGGGTGATGTGCACTGCACCTACAGTTGGGGCACAAGTGCGACAATCATGGTACAGTCATTAACAATCACACAAGTGGCAATTGCACAAAGTACCATCTACAAATAGCGGCTATTTAATAGCAACTTGCCGATTGGCCTACTAATTAGTGACGAAAATGGGCAAACTGGAGCAAAGGAAGACCAAGAACAGAGCTTGCCCATTGCAGTGGACAGACTGACACAATGATCGTGACCGCGAATGCAAGTGCTATTCATCGAACGGATGGATGCGCCGATAAAGTCAGTGAAACAAAACAACAACACATCAAGCAAGGCCGTAACAGAACAACTCGACTGAGCAAAACATCTCGAACTGCACCAAACAGATGACAGAGTTGGTCTATGGCGAGTCGGACGATTCGCTAAATTGGTCCACTCAAATTGACCATGCACGTCCAACAGTGCACAGCACACAGATACAGACAATCATAATTGAAACAACAGCCCCCACCAGACCTATGCAAAGTAACCCAATTTGCGTCACATCACTGCACCGAACATTCAAATTGGCCGAAAACATCGACTTGCACTGTCGATCGACGATCGAAGCCTGTTTTAGCATTTATATTATATTGATGATGGCATCGGCCAATTCCATAATTTAATCCTGTCGGAGAGGTAGAGAGAAGGGAGAATGTTCAATTTAAATTTGAATTATTCGCAAAATAAAGAAAACATTCACTAAGTGGAATCAATCAATGAACTTGAATGGCTTCACAAAGGGATCGAGTGAGCGAGACAAGCCATTGGTGGAGGTGCTTGTTTGTTTGTTTGCTCGCTTCTGGCCACGAACGCTATGAATGAATGGCTCTGTCACTCGCACCAGCCTAAATCAAAGTGTGCCGTGTCAGTGACATTCGTTCCGAGTTGATCGTTAAACACATCCGAGGCAGGCAAGCTAGATTGCAAACATTACCGTCTGGGTTTATGACACTTTAGCACGGCAACACTCATACCATTGCACTCGGACCATTCAGACCAATATGGCCACTTATCAAGCAGTGCAATGAAAATCAATAGCCATCAATTTGGCAACAAAAAGTGTGGTACGATAATCGAATGCAATAAAAGCAGTGTATGTCACCGAGCCATTGAGGACAGATAATGGAAAGATAGTGCCGGGTGCAGTTGTTCCATGCCGTTGAAGTCACCTTGTAATCGATCATGGTCAGTGAAGATGAGACCTATCGATCGATTCATCGATGAATATACAAGGACACGTGCAGATGCCAACAAACTGATGCATCATTCATGCATGTATCAAAGCCACTCGCTTTATCAAGAAATGGGCTAAAAGAAAGTTCAAAACAGCTTAGAAAGTCGTTGCCGTTGGAACAATCACAACTTATGAGCGAAAAAGGGAAATGTGTGATTGTAGAAGTAAAAGTCAAACAAACATTTAGCTAATGTTGCAATTAGTAAAACAGTTAGCACATTCACAAGTGGCTAATGAGGAAAACAATGACATGTGTCGAGTGTTAAAATTAGAATCGACCAGACAAAACTATAACCACTGACTGAGTGAACTTGGGCCTGGACATAATGACATTTTAATGCACTCACTAAACTTACCATGACTTGTCATGACTAAACAAATAAACGAAACTATTAGTGCGAGAGAATCATTGCAGATTGCAAGTGATACCATCCAATGGAGACGGGTCAAATGAAGACAACACAGAGACTGCTCTACTCTGGGCACTGCACTAATCGAACTGCCAATTAAGTGGCACATTGGTCGATATTTGACAAACCACCGGTCGACTGCATCTTGAATAAGAATTGATAGTCATTTGGCCTATTCACTTCATTGAGCAGCGACACCAATTAGATGTTACAAATGAGTCGCACCAATGCGCTTAGAATTTGACCAACGAGAATCGATCCACGAATGAGTGAATGGTAAAGGAACAAATGGCAATAATGGGTTAGCCGGCCATTAGTGATCCATCCATTCTCATTCTCATTACACGCTCAACAAAAAGGATCGATCGAAGGAGAAGAGCAGCTGTGAGAATATATTTCAATTAAATGACTGCCATGCCACCACCAGACCAGTCGAGAGAAGAGACTGTCAATCTGTGACTGGTCGATTAACCGAACAGTCGACGTCGGTGCAGGCATTACAGTAATTGGCACTACACAGTGTGTAGTACACACTGTCCAATGAATTTAATTAAAAGGTCTGTGCAAAAGTCATCGAATAAAGCTGTAAAATAGTGTGCTAGTGAGCCGTTAAAGTAGTTAAAGTGGCCATTCGGCCAAGAACGCATCTAATTAACGGTGTGCTTGTATGGCTAGTTGCACTGACGATGCCTTCACTTGAACGCCAACAGGTGAATGCACTTTGCCTGCATTCGCAGCAATCCTACAGCTTCCTACTGCAGAATTGGACAATCCGATAGATTGTAGTCGAATAGTGAGAAGACTCGATGTCCAATTAGCATGTTCATCTTTTCACGCCATCTCTGACACATTCTACGAGGTGTCAAACTGATTTATTTATGTGCTATGTCACTCACCAGATATGGTCCATGGTTAAATGCCAGACAAAAAGTGACAGGACCCAGGACGGACGACCATCTAAGATCAAAAGCAGATCTATGTCCTGAGAAAGAGTCACTCGAACCAGCAGTGTTCAGTTTTAATTGAGAAGAGGCCGAGTAGAGATGTGGCTTGGAGAACGAGTTAACACGAGAATTCGGGTTGAGAGGGTCCAGAGAAGATGATGGGTCCGACTGAGCAAATTGACTGTTGGAACGGTGTTGGTTTGACGATTGGTGCTCCGAATGCTTTGACTCGTTCACTAGATTGAGTGAATTAGAACGACTGTTGCTGTTGGGTGGCTCGATTAGTCGGTAAATGCTGTTGTCTGTAGTGCTCATAGAAGCATAAGTGCTTGAACCGACGATGACATTCTCGTGGCCAATCATGTCCACTATCGAAATCGGGTACAGTGAGTTTAAGGTGTCCCGGCCAGCGCAAACTGTTCCTGGTGTTTGATCTTTTGAGTCGCGCTTCATGTTTGGATAGTAGAAAGAAGGCAACTCATGACCAGGTGATTTCTGGTTTGAGTGATTGCTAATTGCCGGGACTGTGGTGAGGTTGGCCAGTGAGGAAAACCGAGATGGCAACGGAGATGAAGCAGATAGAGAAGACGATGTTGAAGAGGAAGTCGCGGTGGACGAAGTTGTGGCTGTAGTGAACAAGGTGGCTATCGATGGAAGATATCGATTCTTGCCAGAGGTTGCCGAACTACGAGGTCGATTGCACTCGACATAGAGAAAACACACAACACTGATCAGGGTAAAGAACACATAGATGACCACAAATAGGTAGTGATAATGACGGTCGAAGGTGAGAGGGTCGTATGTGAACTGGTACTGACCAGACTCTGTCTGGCTCGAGTTTATTGGCCACGTGTGATTTCGATTAGGCATAGAAAAGGATACACTGGTTCGGGAGACAATTTCTCGAGTGGAGTTGTTGCCGAGGTGCGATAACTGGACCAACTGGTAATGCGAATATATTCCACCTGCACCCACCAAGGAGGATATCACCGCAAGAATAACAAGGAATACCTTGATTTGGGTGTGCCGAATAGCGAACCTGTACCGATATGGCCACTTGAGGATGAGAGCTCGGTCGGCGAGTAGTGATGTGACCACCGCGAACTGGTAAAATCGAGTGGAAGTGGTCGCCCACACTAACAGGTAGCTGACCATGTTGCGGGTGTGTAGATCACGGGGTAAGTGAATCAGTGCTCCCTTGATTGCACCTATCACCAGTATCACTAAAGCATTTGGCAACTCTTGCACCAAAGCTGCTCCCAAGAGAACGTCCAAGGTTCTCCATTTGGGTCGGTAGGTGTAATGCATACAAATGGCCCAGATGATGAGGACCACCACCACCGGAGCCAGTCCGCACACACCCAACCAGCCATAAGTGAGCCAGAGATGGGCTTGTGCCGGATTGGACGGCTGAATGATGCTGAACATGGTTGCGAACTAAAGGTGGCGGTGCACATCAATGGAGACACTTCACATCACAGGTGCACACATTTTTCTCGGACCACTGTCCGCACAAAGCACTCAGAGCCATTTCTTCATGTAGTCGTCGTCAATGTTCCCGCGGACAAGACATCTTCACACGACATCTAGACAAATGCAAAAACGGTCAGTGAATCGGGCAGAATAGTTTCTATTTTGAGAGATAACCCGCGAAACCAAAGTCAAACTCGATAAGTGGAGCAGTTCGGTTGGTTCGATTGGTTCGCACAGATAAGGGTCAGCGAGGCAGACAAGATCAAGTCCGATCAATGTGGTGGGAAAGTGGCTCAATCGACACTAATCGCTGACGTGCAACGTAAGATCATGCAAAGGCGAGATGTGGTAGGCTTTAATCGACAGTTCGACGATCGTGAGACGAGCGAATGGGCGAGAATGGACGAACTCGAGAATGGTCCACGAAGGAACCATTCGGTAAACAATCGATCGCCCGATAATAGACAAATGATGGCAATTGATTGATTGGCTTGCCGCTGAGTGCGCGCCCATTCGCCCAGTGCGGGACAGCTGGCCAAGTTCTCACGATCGAGAATTTCAATTGCCACAAACGAACACGAGGAGATGCTCGCCTACTTTGGGAGTGGGCAAAATGAGTTAACCACTTGACAATCGGGCAAGGAGGCAAAAGGTCAAAGGACAAAGTGAGCCAATTGAATTCGATCGATTGCTTCAATTGAGTAATGTAAACAAACATTCCTATTTTACGAACGACCATAACCAATTGGCCAGATGGCATCGATGCAAACTTCTAAAGTAGAACACACTCTGACGAATGGGTCTAATATTCAGACTCTGAATGTGCCCGACATTGCCAACACTCACAAAAGTAGGTTTTCCCTCGGTAGGCACTTTGAGATTGATTCAAGCAATGAAGACATACAAGCAAATGACTGTTTGCCTCAATCTGGTTGGGAAAGTTGGTATTTGCCAAACTTTGTTTAGTCACACCAATGACCAACAATGAACGACCATTAGAATGTAATGATTAGATGGGTTCGTTGGTGGTCGTGTGAAATGTGACATACGATGATCATCGAAAGATGAACTCACTGAAATTGAGTACCTCAAGGTGAGACAGATGCGGGAAGTGAGCCTGGTGAGAGACACTAATTGGTCATATGACATCATTCTCATTAGATACTGTGCAGAATCGAGAATGGCCTACTAATGAAGCACTGCTGTAGACAGACAATGCAGAGTCAACGCGATGATCGTTAACTTCTCAGGAACTCCATCACACATCGAGCCTATTCAACTCATTCGGTATTATCTGAACGGAAAAATTCTAAATGCCACGGCACCGAGAGGAAGTAATTGTAATCTAATCCGAAAGGGTACATCATGATTGTCCTCGGAAAAGCGCCTTGTCTGGAGTGCAATTAAATTGGTATGGAATGCCAAACGAGGTGCACTGAAGAAGGCCAATCTAATTGGGATGAAAATGTTCGGTAATTACCAAAACAACCAAACTGAATTCACTGGATCGAGTTTTGCAGTGAAATGATACCACATTGAGACCAAAAGTGGAAAGTTACATTCTATTTCAACTCAAATTAGTTCGAGTAATTCTGAGCAACAACTTAGGAATCGATGGAAAGACAACAACCACTGGGTGGTTGACAAGACAAAACACTCATTCGAGCATCACCACAACGGACAACAGAGTGCCCTTGAACTCTGACATTTTTTCATGCCTCACGAATAATGCAAGTGCTTTGCTGCCTGAATGCATCTACTGGTAGTATGTGTTCAGTGAGGTACTCCTTGATGCGATAAACAGTCAGACAAAGTGCACTTTTGTCTGGTTCAAACGGCCAAAAAGAAAAGAACAACCGACCACTGAAGACCAAATGTTTGGAGAGAACAACGAGATGGACTTGAGTGGCCATGTAGTGATCGATTGTATAGAAACAATTGAACACAATGGTCATTCTGCCGAGATCGAGTGGAGTAATTAATTGTGGGCCAGTCGAGTTTAAGGTGTTTGTCCGTTGGTGAGGCATTGGGGGGATTGCACTACCGGACAAATAGCAACGAGATGAGTAAGTGCAGTGGAGGGCTGTTCAGGTGTAAGTTTGTTGTGAGTGAGCAATTACCACTCTCGACAGTGCCGATCGGTGTAGGAAGTGAGCCGATCAATTAGTGAACAAGCAGGTGGTACAGTGCGAGGCACTGATCTATTTCCAATGGACCTCCACTTCTCCATTAATGTATTGGCAGTGTTTCCCAATCAGAGTTTAATCGTCCCAATAACGCCATAAACGGTCTCTAAGTGATTGTGCACTAATTGAACCTCGAGCATTGCAGCACAACGATTCTCGGCACCAGTGAAAGGGACATGAACAAATAGACCACAACTGACGCAGTCACTCGGGCAGATTCATTTATCACCGGTAAATGCATTTCCGGACAGAGAAATTGTCAATTGAATTGAAAGGGACAAAGGCAACGGAAAGCATCGACCGCCACTTGTACAGACGTTCGTCCTTTCTTTTTAGAAAGAACTTGCACCAGACGACGGTCGTTGTTGCCTAATCCCGGCCTCAACACTCCACTTGACCACCACCATCGTGCTCCCATTAAATGGTCTCCTAGTGATGGCAATAAATTTGATCGCACCGAGAATTAAAATGCAAATGCAAACACCACAGCGAACACATTAGGCTCTTGTCTAAACAAACAGGCTGGTTCAAAGGTCGACACGGCACGGAAGTTGTCCGTACAAAGTGGAAGCCATTCGGTGGACGATGTGAGTGTTCACATTTGTCAGTAGAATTTGCCAAAACAAATGGACAAGACTGACAAATGTAAGTGCAACGAAGGACTCAAAAGCGGTAGAAAGTTGAGGCTAAAATAAACAGACACCAAAAGGACTCGAGAAGAAAGAGGACACAAACATGACGAAATGAACATACAAGATGGATGCATGAATGAGTGATTGGACTGCTGTGGCAGACAGGAAAGGGTCTCGTGCAATGACTCACTCCACACTTCACCATCGACCCACTGTGAGCGATGCACACCTTGCCAAGGATTATCACTGATGGCTATTGCACTGCGCACCATTCATCAAGTGGTGTCATCACTGACACAAAGTAGAACACGGAATGTGGTCGACACGCACCGATCTGATCTAATTAACACATCTACTACACATGTACACCACACGGACACATTCAAGTCGAGTGACACGACAAACTCACATTTGAGATGAAACAAATTACAATTGCTGATAAACTGTTGTCAAGTAATGAAGACACTCCATTGAGGGGTAATATCGTGGCACTGGAAATGAGTTTCGCAACCGAATGGCGCGAGATGCCAACACACAAGAACGCGAACTTGAGCAAAACAACGTGTGATGTGAAGCAACTGGATCCACTGAACAAGCAGATGATATACGTTCGAACGGTGGCACGGCGAGAGGAGAACTGAACTGACAAACCACATGCGATCGTTCACTCGGTGGCCACTGAGGAGAGCTGTAAAAGTCATGTGGAGAGAATTCGAACGGACAGAGAAGTGGCACAACCAGTAGACCAACTTGTACGCACCATGGGCGCGATCACAACGGAGCGATCCGAGTGAACGGTCATGCGCCCCCGAGGGTAGTCGACTGACCGGCACAGGGTAGTGGGGTTAGTCGTGCACTGCCGAGCAGTTGACTTACTGACTGACTTCGACAGGTGGAAAGTTACGCAAACTGGTACGTTGGGTCACTTGCCTGTGGTTTGCCGAAGCAGTTCTCTACTCGGCGCGAATAAACCGAATGGCTTTCCAGCCACGACAGACACCGCAATCACTCGTGAAGAGATAATCGAGCCGAGTGTTGAGAGAAAGCAACCAGTAGAGTAGCGCTGAGCAGTGGGGTCGAATGAGGAGCCTTCCGTGTGCACTGATTGTCATTGACAAAATGACTACCCTAAGTGCATACAATACCCGGTCGGACTAATGGGACTGATAAGAGGGGCAACCAAGGGGAAAGCATACAAAAAGTGATCCACTTGAGAAAGACAATCCGATAGAGAACGTCGATAGAGGCAAGATGACAAGAGACAGAAACAATTGAAAATAGTTGTTCGGTGAGTGCACACCAATTGAAGGTCATCTCGGTGCCCAAAGGTGTCACACACAAACAGACATGCACCATCACAGGCGAAGATGACCATGGCTCGGTCCGTTGCTCGTTGCTCACTGTGTCTGATTGAATCGAGGTGCAATGCACTGTACACTGAACACTCAACAGACTGACCGTGCAGATAAGAATGACCAGAAAATTCGAATGATAACTGCACCCAAACAGAGTAATGCAGCGACAACTAAGAAGACAATCAAATTGGACAATTACAGTAGCGAGATATGAGACAGGCAGAACAAATAGGCAGTGCAGTGAGATGAGCGATAACAGGTGACATAATCAAATTAGGGTCACTCTGCAGGAATTGAACTCACACTCGGTGATAGGATGGAACGAT
The DNA here is from genome assembly GCA_023373905.1 of Rhizoglyphus robini. Lineage (NCBI taxonomy): Eukaryota > Metazoa > Arthropoda > Arachnida > Sarcoptiformes > Acaridae > Rhizoglyphus > Rhizoglyphus robini. The sequence continues at coordinate 1,670,308 of JAKIJQ010000007.1, read as the reverse complement.
AGCAGATGACACAGGCGGACATAACGAAAATGCATAACAAGTGCAATTGTGCAGACAGAAGGACAGAAGGACCATCCAATTGAGATGGTGGTGTAAACATGGAATGTCATGCAACACAACACTGAGCGCGACAGTCAAACTGATCACAGCGAAGCTCATTACGAAGTGCATTCTTTCACTATTTGTTTGGCATCGAAATGACTTGTGCCAGTTGTGCACTTTTGCACTGAAGCAATGCCATTAAGAATAATGGAACGATGCATTCGATTGCGCCAAGTCCACACTGAGTGGCCTGTCACTGTAAAATGATTTTATTAAAAGTGCATGCTGTAAATTAAATGACTTGTGTAACAGTGCAATTCGATTCGGACTGTGGAAGTGACGAGTTGGCCAGTCAAGCAGAATACGACACAGGCGGACACATTCGACACAGTCGGACACGCACTTTGTGGTCGGACTTGGACGCTAGTCGTACTGCAAACCTTGCGCCTAGTGTCAAAACAAGCCAGGTCATCGAGTGTTTGCATTGGAAATTGCTGCGAGCGAGACAAGACAATCATATTATTCTGCAAAGAACCGAGAATGGCATGAACCACAAAAGTACAAGACGGACTGGAAAGAATCTAAATGAAACAACCGACTTAGCGAGTCATTTGAATGTGCGCGAGACCAATCGAGTTGTTTTGCCACAAGCGACCACGTGAAATTAGCAATCAATCACAATTTGGCGAGTACACAGTGCACGTTGAACTATGCGTTTGTGAGCGTTTGTGTGCCATTTGGCAATGGTCAGTGCTGTACTGTTGGTTGAATGGTCATTGTGGTCTTTTAAGCGAGTCTAATTGCGGCCAAATGCACTAGTGGCTAGTCACCAGTGACAATGCCAGTGCAATGACACATCGGCCCAATCGGTTATATCACACACATCTGGCCTAGATTATTGCTAACAGTTATTGATACATTCGTGTTGAAGTGAGACTTGAGCACCATTACGATGGACCATTGTGTTGTATCGATAGAATTTGAGACACATCATTGGTGCCCACTAGTGCAATGGCTCCTTTCTGGCCGATTTGAAATTGTTTGCATTCGATACTTTCGGTATCACGACTAGAGACAATCGACTCGATCGATAGCCACAATAGCTTACCGATCAATGCAAACAAAACCACTTATCCATGCAAGGGTTTAGCTTGCCCAACTTACACCACACCACCTGTGATTGAACACTAGATTGGTGCATTGTACGCCTGTGGATCAACTGCCTATCTGGCCTTCCATTAATGGCGCATGTTGTGTTTGAGTAGCGATCAAACCGAATTATTGTCATGCTTGCATCTCTATTCTGCCAAGTCATAATTGGCACAAATTACACCTCGCTAACTATACTGCCTCGGATGTCTCTATTGGTGTAAATATAGTCCGATTATATTTTCAATAATAAATGGCCATCTATTTGGTTTGTGTTGGTATGTTTGTGTATTGTGTTTGTGTGTGTTCGAAGTGCACTCCAGGATGAGGTGAGATAGAGATTGATCTCTTGAGTGGTAGTGCAGTGCCATTTCAACTCAAAATGCTCCATACCACCAACAATCACAGACACACGCACTGACAAAGATGGATTTGGAATAAGGAGGCAGTGCGGGATTACCGAGGAGAAAGTGATTTACCATGCATTGGTCATGGGTTCGACGATGAGGCGGAAAGCGAGATCAAAGCCACTTTGACATGATAATCAACCGACCACTGACAGTAACACAACGGTGGGAGAGTGCACAAAGGAGTGTACCGTTATGTGGCCAGCTAATATAATTAGAACGTTTGACTTGCTGTCTCGCAGTTGTACTCGCGGAGAATGGCCCCATCATTGTCCTAATGGCGATGTGCTGGTGCCTTCAAGCGAGCCACACTCGGACATTGTGGCATCGACGTCCATACATCAAAAAGTGATGTGTGCGGGGAAAGTGATCGGCCACAGGGTGACATGTGCCGATTAGTGGGCGCTTAATTGTTCACTGGCCCATAGGTTGGGTTGAAAAGTGAGATGGTCAATGACTACCAGACTGCACGTTCACAAGCGAGTGAACACGACACGGACTGTTTTCGAGGTTGAAGCCACCAAAGGACAACTAGGCTAAATATAGCCAACTCGATGCAAATGGCAACAAAGCAATAGTCAAATAGTCAAATTATTTACTGCCATTTGCGAATCGTTCACTCACTCAGTCAGTCACTCATCTATTTGTTTATTTACTTACTCATTCATTCATTCACTTCTCTATGAATAAAGATTTTCTTCATCAAAATAGAGGACAGAAGGATAAAGGATGCGGTAAGTGAACAAACAAAAAGGCAACAACGCCAAATCGATGGCCAACCAAGTGCACACACAAAGGCAGAATAACAAAGGCGTCTTCACGGAATGTACAAGTGAGTGGCGAACAGAGCACTGCATGCTATAGATAGCCGATGTAAAGTGGAGAGTGACCGTAATGAGCCATGCCAGCACAAGATTGATTCGTACCTGCTTGGACAAATGGCCGCCTGTAATTAGATTAGGCCAGGTATTACAATTTAATTAGTCGCCAGTTTGTGAGCAAACAAAGGGATGAGCACCGAACAGAGTGCACATCAATTACCATCGACCAACCTCCGATTGTGTGTCATAAGTCAAGCAACGCCAATCCGCCTGGCTCTGTTTGCAAATGAACTGCTGACCCACGTGCAGTATGACTCTGTACTGGCAACGAGTGTGATTTCTCCATTTAGTCCAGTGCCGAGAAAATCAAATTAAAACACTAAGCCAACGGTAATGCTGACGGAAGGCAAAAGGACTAAAGTGCACAGGCAGCGAAAAGTATATCTGTGCATTGGGACAGTCCGATCGAGGCACACATCGATTCAGTCCGGTAATGGAGATGCTCACAGTCAGTCTGGCCAGTGGCCATTGTTGTCCACAAATGTTCACCCGTATGCTTGACAAAGCGCTTATTGAGATATTTCACCAAAAGGGATTGAGACATTGGCTCACTATTGCTTGCTCAAATGATCGCTTCGAGTGTGGATTAAGCCATAGAAAATAATTATCACCAAAGCAAAATAGTATGCAAACCGACCAAAATGCGATTCGACAAAAGCAAACCGGTCAAACCGCGAGTTCGGCAAAAAAAATTATTGGTCAAAAAGAATTGATCCGAGAGTTATGATTCTGAAATGGAATGGTGTCATATCTCACTCAATGGCGGTGGCACACATCTCAGTGGAAAGCTATCGCGAAGGTAACACTCACTTTGTTTAAATTGCTAATTCCATTTGAGATCGCTATGCCAATTGAGTGCATTGCCTTACTTGTCACTAGATATATTCTTATAAATGCTAGGCGTTTTCGAATCGGTTTGTAGTGATGAACTGTCCTCCGCCTGAATGTGCCGCTTACATTCGAATATTAATTCGCGTGGAGTGTTGTTTGCACAGAGACAATGCTGCCAATGATAATTCAATTGTTATGAATTATTCCAAACAGATCAAAGTGAACCATTCGACACTCGACAAAGTGAGCATTGTGTCATGTCAACACAATGACAATGCACAATTATAGCTAAAGGCCGATCGATGGGCATAAAACGCTGGCGAAATTGCCATTTGCACATATCTTGAGAAAATGGGCAGAACTGTCATGTCAAGTTATGAAAGTTATTGACAAACATTGCCAAATTGCAATTAGGTCTGATTGAACAATCTACCAGGTTGCAGCAAAAACAAACCAAAGTGACTTGAAGGCCACTTTATCTCGAGTGTACATTCAATTAATACTTCGAGTAATGGAAAGCATTTTGCGCATAAAAGCAAACATTGCAATGTCACTGTAAGCTTAATTGCCTCGATCCAAAATGTCAATTGGCAATCTTTTCACTTTGTCATTTGACTTAGTTTTGTTTTAAATTAAAATTGTATCAAAAGCACCGAAAGGCGATTAAGTCACACATAGCGCCAATCGCCATTTGTTTTGATGGTGGCAAGTTCAAATTTTCCATTCGCGAACAAACTCGTATCTGTCAGACTCATCAGACGCTAATCATCGACCAATTGGAAAGCTTAATTGCGCTTCAATGGTAATTAATTGAAATAATAATAATAATAATAATAAATTGTAAGCTCGCATATAACAAAGTAAATTTGATATCGCACTGTATCGGTACAATAAACAAAACAATTTAAATTAATTAATTAATTAAGCTCACTCCATCAAACGAGAAAATAGTGTAAAGGCAAGAGTGGACTTGTCTGGAAAGGACACTAAAAATAAATTCAATTAATTCATTGGAGCAAAGGAAGGCAATACATTTAGATAGCGCGCAGTTGGCCAGTTGATTGATATCGGTTAGAGTGGTCATAATTCATACACAAGTGGTGTGTGATGTCAGTGCCGATAGTGGCGAACTAATACCACCGCAATGCTAAATGTAATTCACACTTGCCCACAAAGTCATCAGCAATAGCCAACTAATTAATTCGGTGTCATTAATTACCGCTGTAGTAGTGTTTGCTGTTTGTGACTCGAAATGATACTTTCTGGCAATGTGCGTTTGTTTGGGATTGGGTCGATGAGTCGCATTAAAGTGCCATAAATTACTGTATTATCTCGTTCAATTTACGGTGCCAAATGTGCCATTTATAAAAGCAATCTATCCTTTTTGGGGTGGGCAGGTAAAGGTTTAGCTTAGAGACTGATTGCCAATTGAGCGAAGAAACCAAGCTGTACTGGACAAAGTTTAATTTGGATTAATGCCTGACCACTTCTTGTGGCAATCGCAAGTGGAATCGCCAATTGAGTGATGACACATTTGTGCTAGACAAATAAGCAATGATCGGATAAAGGAAAAGTTGCATTTCGATAAATTACGTTCTACACAATTTTCCAATTGACAAGCAATTTAAATTTCCGTAGAACAAAGCCATCTGAGAGTGGACTCGAGTGGAGAAGTGCTCAACAAGTAAATACTTCACTAAGTGGAATAAGCCATCATTGGCCTAAGAAGTTGCAAACTTGTCTTGATCCGACTCAATTGGTCGAATGGGACGGAAAATGGCAAAGTCACAAACTCAATGAACTGAGTGAAAGTGAATCAATGCAAATCGGTTTCAACCAATGGCAATACTCATTACAATCACTTATTACGGATTCGATTGTAATTCGAATTGCAAATCAAAACCTCTTCGGTGTAAACGCAGTGGCTCACTCCAGTTGGTTAGTTCAACCAATGGGAAAGAATGACCAAACAGCTAATTATAGCAGAAAACACCGTTACGCCAGTGCTGCTGTGCAGGCAATCAATTTACATTAATTAACAATTAGCCATCGGTTTGGTTACGATCAGAATGAGCCACACTGGAAAACAGAGTCGGATGAGGTTGCGATTCATTTGGGCTAAATTAAATTAGCTTTCCTTGTGAGCCACTTGTGGGTTAATCGTTCAATCAAATCACTCGGAAGGATTGATCGATCGAACAAGCATCGCCACTGGTGCACATCTTGTTTACTGTCCGTTCGGTACTGCCTGGTCTAATGGCTACTTTCGTGTTTGCTCATTTGAATAGGCCAGTTGGATATTTGAGTGGACTAGTTCAGGTTGGATGAAGCCATCAATACATGTCCTCATACATGCACTCATCACCGAGTGCTCCACTTGGTGAACGAATCAAGCACTAATTGCTGTACACAAAAGTGATTGAATTACTCGATTCAACTAAATTGTTGCGAAAATTTAGTAAAAACAATTTCACTGAAGCAACGACAAGATAATTGAAAAGTGACGGACATAAGCGAGAAGACGATAATAGCGGTGCAGTGACATCGATGTGAGTAAACTGGAAAGGACAAACATTGTGCCACTCGTCAACAGACCTCAAGAGTCGTCATCGAGTGCAGCACAATTAAGCACAAATGTTTCTGTTTTAGTGATCGAACCAACCAATCCCGCACTGTCAGTTGGTATTAATGGCAGTAAACAAGAAATTATGCGCTACATGGCGAGTAATCGAATGGACCGAAGTAATATTAGATTAATAGAGGCAATAGAGGCAATAGAGCAATAGAGCGGTGCAGTGTGGTCGCATTATTAATAGACAGACACAGTCCAGTGCTGTTTCGCGCCAAACGAATCCATTTGCCCTAATGCAATTATGTGTTCGCTGATTTTGGCAATAAATATTTTCACTTAGCACAATCCAGCCCGTATAGATTAATTGATTTAATTGAATGCTCACAGCCGGCATGCATGCCACTTGCCACTGCAACTGTCCCGTCTACAGGACGTCTTTGGGCTGCTGGTCCGGTCGACTGCTGGCAGGCCATTTGACCAGCAATGCTGCAAGTAAAGGCACTGTAACTGTTGTCTCATAAATCTTGATTGTAATTGGACTAAATTAAAGCCAAATTATTAGATTTACTAGGCGGACTGCGTGGAAGAATGTCTTGATTGTCACATTCGATGACCAAATATTGCTAACTGAGGATACAAATGCGACTCAAATGACATGCAGTACAATAAGCTTGTGTGCAAATGGCCAATCAAATTCATTGCTCGCATTGCACCACCGACCCAATGTAATGAACAATTTTGCGAGTAAAGATGCTAATCAACACGATAGTGTGATTCAGTCATTAGGAGGGCCATTTGTCAATGCAATCAGGAATGGCAACCAACCGAGTGCGACACAATGCTTACAATTGCCAATTTGGTATTAATTCGTCACATTCACTGGCATCGAATCTATTATGAACACGTTGTCATAATGCACTGACAAAACAGACTAATAAAGTATGAATCAATCAAAGTGCAGATTAGTCAATCGAATTCATCGTTCCTGTTCATGTTGAAATCGACGATGTGCTCTCAATCGGACACCCAAAGGACAATCACTCGATTTCGACTCGGTCTGAGCTCAGCTGAGTCCCACTAAAGCTGTGACTAATCACAGGAAGAAGACGCACGGGAAACAAGTGCTCGAGTGAGTGTTTGTGTGTCCAAATAGAGTGAGAAAGGCGCCGAGAATTGTACGACAAGGCCGGACAAACGGAACGATAATCAATACGACAGGCCACAAGCCACCGTAATGGTGGCAATAGTAATTGCGTTCATTTAAAATTATAATTCATCATCAGCTGCAGGAGGATTGCTCGCTGGCGCGAACCACATCAACGGAAATGTTTGGTGTTGGTGTTGTGCTGGTGTGGTGTGGTGGGAAGTGATGCGGCGGTGTGATGGTGTGGCGCCTTGCTGGTGATTTACTCGATTTAGTTCGGTGCCCAACGTTCGACCACTCCACACTTTCCTTCCCACAAATGTTCATCTCAGTCCAGGTCTTTGGTCAGTGAGCTAGTGAGCCAGTGCGGTATTGCACTTGCAAATGGTCTAATGAGAAAACTTAATTCACAAAAACACAAACGAGAGGAATGCATTGGCATAATGAAGTGAACATATGGGAGCGATCGAGATAGAAACTGCAAATATTAAATTGCCATCAATCGTCATTTGCACTATTAAAGATTATTGCTAAGCATGATGAGCCACAACTAATGGAGAGATAAAGCCAATTTAGAGGAAGTTGTCGGCTGGTGTGGCACTTGAAACACTAGTGCACTCGAGTCTATATTTCGATTATGACTGACAACAAACGTTGCCACCTTTCACTGCGGACACTTTCATTGGATAATTGCGATAATGACAGGCCTTGTCTCAAATCGACAATCGATGCCATGCCAAACCAATTCACTGATCCTCTTGATCATTGTCACCGATTGAGATTGTCCGTTCGCGACAATCTCAATCAGTTCGGTAGTGAAACTGATCTAGTGCATTCTGAAAATAGTGAAACTGCCACTCGTGCAAAGTGCAAAGCGGACACTTTACTTCTGTTGGGGGTCAGCAGTTTGACTGGTGGACAGAATTGAGTGCAACCATGTTCCACCCCCACTGAGGCACTGATTGATTGTTGTCAAGAGAGGATTGCAATTTGAAAATCTGGTCATTCGATCCGCACTCGACAGGCACTTCGACAGTAGCTCGACGGCTAATGTCTTGTTGTCGAGACAGAAGACATATCGACACTAGACAAGCCACCAAAATAGAAAGTGATTAACATAATCGAGCCTGTAAAACGATCCTCCATGATTTGCCCATGCTCGCTCGTTTGCCGTTGGTTAGATTCGATGTGCGACTTGTCTAATTGTCCATTAATCGATGATCATCGGCATAAATCGGCAATTTGTATCTCTCCTGGCCACTGAGGACTACCGAGTGCCGCGCGCGATCGGTTAGGACAACGACAGCTAGCAGACATTCAACATGCAAACAGCAACTCAGGAGTACACAGATTTGTGCATTTTATTTATATCTCAATCGCCAGTGGAAATATCGAAAGTGCTTCTCATCGTAGAATAGCTGACGACAGAGACAGTCACTAAAAATAATGTCTCAATGCAGGCACTAAGTCAGGTAGCGATGGTCAAACAGATTGGCCATCAGTGCCATCATTGTGCGTTCCAAGTATATGGTATATCGACGGTTGAGCAAGTGCTGAGACAGTCAAATATAATTGAAACAACTTTAATTAAATTAGATTAGCCTCTTTTGCAACATTCGACCAGTAATGCTTAGGGCAGAATTGCTGGCGCAACATAAAACACACAATTACAAAACGATTGTTCACTTTATACTATAACTCGGTAATGATCAGAGAAATAATTCAATTTGCTAATCTCGTTTAGTGCCACAAATAGATCTCGATTCTGCTCGATCAATGATGCTTGTGATAAGATTAAGACCTTACTGAGGCTAAAGAGCAATGCGATAAGGCTGTGAGCGATGAGGAATGGTGCCAGAATGGAAAATGAAAAGCATCTGCCGCTGCAGAGGTACAAATTAGATTGCAGTGCAATTATTTCGGGCCAGTAGTGAGTTACGAGCACGACTGATGTAATGGCAAAACTGGCACACCAGAGCACCGACTCTGCCACCGAACATAATGCAGCCGTCTTAATGAAACTGTCCGCAATCACTAGACAATGAAAGCCCTTGACTGGGCCTGGTGACAGAATAGCGCGCTAGTACATAGCACCGAATACACCACGCATAGCTATTGATTTATGTGCACGTCGATATTGTCTGTCTGGCAGAGCAGAACAATATCCCTCAACGGCCTCATCTTCGTCACCGAGTGATGATCGCCCAGTGGCGAGGCATCTCGTCTCGAACATCACGCGATGCAAAGGCGAAAAGTGAAGTCAAACTGTGTCAATAAATCATCGAGTCGCTGCTCAAAGGGAGATGGCCCACTGAAGTGAACTATGGCGCACCCTAGCATAAGCGCCGACAAATGTGCAAATGCATAATCGAGAGCGAAAACAATGCAATTGTCGATCGTCCTTTGGCACACAAGTCATCCACTCAATAGTGCACTGACCAGTGGGCTGGTCTCACTGTACAAGTGAAAACAACCAATTCAACTCATATTCAAATGGAATTTCTCTAAACGGAATCAGTCCATTGGGGCAATGCAGTGTGCAAACTAAACATGACAACTTGCCCTGGCATAAAGTGCAATCCAGATAGAAAGACATAAATCCAAACATTCAAAACATTTCAATGTTGTTACTCTTCGAGAAATAGATCAAATTGATGCAAATGTCAGTACTGAGAATAGATGACTTTCTCAATTGGACACAGCCGTAATTAGCACTTCATCAAGTGTCAAACAACTAGGCTCAACACATATCGAGTTTCCATCAATTATCGCCTGTCAAATCTAAATAAAACTCAATCAAGTGTGCAAATTGGAGCAATTAAATGGATACATTTACCGCTATAATTAGCTTTGCACCAAGTAAACTGTTCGTTATTTTGCAGATTTTAGTGACAATTGCTTCATTGAAAAAACGCAATATTGAGTGATTACAAACAATGCGATTCGAAGCGACAGCATTATTCCTAATTTTCAATTGCACAGAGAATTTGTAAATTATTGGACATCTACATACATCAATTTCTGAGACAAACAGCAAGAGTCAAGAGGTTAAATATATAAATAAATAAGACTAAGTAACGACAAAAAGAAAAGAAACTGTTAAAATCTACTATAAATCTTAATATTTTCAAAAGTGCTCTCGGTATAAACTATAAATCCATTAAATGTACTTCATTAGAGCGATTATTATTTCTAAATTCGGCAGTAATAATTGAAAATACTATGTGATAAAAAATAATTAAATCAAATGCATTAACATGACTTAAGTTTGCATACACATCATCGACAAACTCATAATTTGACCGAAACTATGTGAAGTGCATTAACAACCAGAAATAGAGACATGATCAAATAAAGTAAACACGAATTGATTCATAAAACAAACTTTTCTATGTAATAAAAGCTGAAGCTACAGATAACAGACAAAGAGAAACAAACGACAATTGAACCATCGTCGTAAGTACCTTGAATCTCCGATATCGATGCTCAATGTGTGTGATACTTGTTGAAATTGAAGCTGACAATGTGATTTATTGGTCATTTAGATCTTAGGAAATTAGTATAGTTTAAGTGCTTAGTGAATGCAAGTTATTTAATTTAATTTTGTATTTTTCTTGTAACAAATAACTTAAAGACGACATTTGCACGTGTACACAAAATTCATTAAAATAGTATTTTGACCAACTTTGGACTAACATTGGGGGTTAGTGTATTGAGTTTTAAAAAATGTGCCTAAAAGTCTTTATCCTCTATCTAAAAGATAATATGAATGGTAAAAGAATTATTATTTATTCATCAATTGATAATCAATTGAATCGATCAGAACAGTTTTGGTGAGCTCAACCGAAGTTTACTTACAGAACAAGATAGATCACTTACCCAGGGCAACTTTCATTGTCAACTTCAAATCGATTCGATAATTGTTATTTGAGACAATTAATAACGCCAAGCAAAAAGTAAGTTCTTGGCAACTCAGGACGGAAAGATATGCGAAAAGCAATTTTTAACCATGGCAACCGAATTAGTTTTGAAGCATAACAATCAATAAATTGATTTTATAGTTCGAGCTAATCCGCCATCTGTTGAGGACGATTCAAAGCAAGTTGTGAATGAAAGCTTTTTGAGGACAACTCTTTCTGGGAGAGATTGTTGAAATCAAAATCAGTAGATGGCAACATTGAAACCCGGTTCTGAGGCAAATATTATTAGCTAGTTTATGACAATTTATTTTATGTACAATTTAATGACATGCAATATCAAGTAAGCATAATGTGATCCACGATGCTTTTCTTTAAACAAAATTTGGGGTAAGTTATTGTAGGTTTAAAATATTTTATGTTGAATACAGTTTGAGTCTGAAAAGCATAAATGAAAATTAATAGATTTTAAAATAAAAACATTTGAATGCACTCACACTGCGAGAGAATCCATTTGACTTGTGAATTGGCATTGTAAACCGAATTTCAATTTTAGTGAACATTTCGATGACAATGTGAGCGGGCAATTTCGATTGGAGATTGGTTGCTGTGTTTGAATATTGAAGAAAGGTCGAAACAAGTGCGATTCACCTAGTTGACATTACAAACAATTATTGTGCAAGTCTGAATGTGAGCAAATTCGTTTTGAATCTATTCAAATTAATTGGTCTTGCATATGTGCGCTCAATGGAAAGGGCACTTGTGCTAGAGCGGCTTTGAAATTGCGAAATTCTGAGAATAAAAAGAATGTTTGATTAATTTCAATAACAATTTTAGTTTAAACTAGTTCGTTAAAAAATGGGTAACAAAAATATTAGCATTCCCATACAAAAGAACAATTTCAGTTCCGATTTGAATTAATTTTAAATTCAGTTCAAAGTCAACCAGGTCTTTACACAAAGTATCTCCAAAGAATATTGAATGTTCAAGTTAGTGGTAATGCGATAAACAAAGCACAATCTAAGCAGAATTTATTGTAACTACAAATACGCATGATAGTATAAGCAACTTTGCATGGGCTAAATTTAGACTCGGTAATTTTCTGCCATATCTCGTAAGCCGGAGTGCTCGGGTGATAAACAAGCAAAGACTCGAATTGTCTGTGCGTGTGTGTACTTGTTTCAATTTGCAGTTTCAAAACCAAGCCAGATTATGCAATCAGATTAATGTGCAAATAAAGGTCTGTGGATGGGCCGAGCATTGACTCGGTCCGATCGCATCTATTCCACTGGCACGGACGGCTTTAAAATGCAAATAAATTACGACACAAACAGAGTGGACATTATTATTATTATTAATACAGTAAACACTAGGCACTGGTCGATTAGTATTGCGAATCGGATCTGGTTTGTTGTCCCAAGAATTATTGTTCGTCGAGGGAGAGAATGAAAGAAAGCGAATTGTAAATAATTTGGACAAGACATCGACAAGAGACGGTATCGCTTGTTGGCCATCGACAGCACATAATAGAATATATTAGCTGCAAACACCAACTAGCAACATACACACACACACACACACACACACACACACACACACACACACACACACACACACACACACACACATTGAGGCAGTGTTCCAAGACCAAGACAGTGCTCGCTTATCGGCATTTTAAAATCTCTTCCTTATAATGCAAAATGAATCATAAATTTAGTTTCTCCATTACGGACATTCCATCGAGCAATGAAAGCAAGTACTGTTCCGCAGCCATAGTGACTAACTGTACGTCAGATTGGTGCACTGGCCGAATGGCCAAATGGCAGAGTGGCACAGCGACTGGCCACCTAAAATAAATGACCAACCGAACATCAGTAAAGCGATAGCAAAGGTAATAAGGAGAGATATCATCAATTCTGTAGTGATGATCATAGTTAGATCGAATTTGCTAATAGTTCCATGCCGAACGAGTGTGGAAAATAATTTGTATGTTGCACTTTTTTTTACCATTCTCATCTTTGCAAGTAGAACTCTCAAATTTTCTTGCATCAACGACGAATGAATGCAAAACGACTGGCAAGTGATCGAGTTGATCGGAATGAATGATTACCGAATGGAGGCTAGAGAATATATGACGATGTGATCATCAATAATGGTGAGACAGCATTCAGAATTGTTATTTAAGGCAAAGACCGGGCTGGGACCGGCCAAAGTGGCACAAGCCAACTTGGTCTCAGGTTGGAAATCAATTTGCCCGTGCCATACTGACACTCCACTCGGGCCTGCCAGCAACACAGCAACTCAAGCGTGAAATGGAAAAAGTTCCAACCAGTAATGTCCCAATATATCATCGATTCGGCCATGGACAGAAAGGGTTTGTGCCAGTCTACACGTTACAAAGTTTAAACTCAAAAGTGAAACAATGTAAAGCACTACTCCACTCAGAAACATTGGCCAGTATTAATTGCCATTGCTGGTGATTGCAATGTTATCCAACCAACCTTGACTAGATACAGGCAATGAGCCGTTCTACTTTAAAATACATTTGTTCGGCAGTAAAGTGTGGGCCAGCACACCTACACTGCCATTCGAATAAGGTTTCCTGTGCAACTCAATCATTGGCAATAGCTTTCGATGGCTTCTATTGCCTAATGAATAGACCCAATTGTATGTGAGTGTGATTAAATGTCAAATGTGAAAATGAACAGAGCAATTTATGAATATTGGAAAGCAGTGGAAAACTGCAATGTAAAACGTGGTTGATATTTCAATATTTTAATATGTCTCAATTGGACTACACCATGCAGACAGTAAAATCAGTGCAGTGTCGAAAGAGACTACCAATGGAATGAAACGGTTCATTCGCCTCGAATGGCGCCGATATGATTCAGTGTGGCTGCTACGACAAGGCACATGCATCACACCACTGTAGTCGTTGCCACATCCCAACAATCAAATGTAAATGGTCACCAAATTAAACTTTTAAAATTTTCCACTTTTCATATTTTTCATATTTTTCAAACGAATCCACCAAAATGGTTGGATGGCAAGCCGACAATAATAAACTAACAACTCTCTGGGCAATTATTGCAGTCATAACGATTGGATGCCATTTCGTGTTGTGATAGACCTAGCGGTATACGCATTGAAAGTGTCGGTATCATTGCAAACGGAAATGGGCTAATTAAACAATAGATAATGAAAATATGGTAGATTGCCCACAAAGTCTATGTTTACGCCATTGATTGGCCAAGTTGGGCTTGAATGATTTCCAGTGGTAAATCGATTCACAAACATTCGATCACAACAAAATCGATAATTAACCGATAATAGGAAATATCACTTAAATTGTTGGTCAGTTTTATCGTGGATTTAGTTTGTAGATCAGCATATGGCACACATTCGATGAACAGACCACTCACTCGGTAGCATGGCCAAGAGGAATGTGCCACAACTGGCAATATTCAATTGGCAATTGGAATACTGTTGGAGGGTGGCAGTGCCATCGATAAATAAGTTGCCATCTTGAGTGATCATAATAATTTGTCGATAGGACAAAGTTTATTGGGCCACGATATAAGTGAGCAAATGCAGTGGAAATGCTTTGCTGTACGGTTGGCAGCTTGTGCCGAGTTAATATTTTGCATTCGTTCACTGCACGAATAATTACGGCATTAAACTTGATGAGATAAATTATATTGGTCTGACTGACTGACTCAATGACTGACTGACTGCCAACTGGCCCGAGAACGTATAAGAAAGTGCACTAGGCAATTTATTCGGTATTAGTAATTGGCACAGCAGTAGTACACTGCACGGTGTACGGTCAGACCGGGCAGTAGGGCAGATGCGAACGAGCCAAATGATGGACATGATTAGCTGGAAATGCTAACTCGACGAGAATGTGATCACACAGGCACAGTGGCCCGTTTAGTGCTGTACAGACTTACGTGCAACGAATATATTGACAGACCGATATGAACAAACACCGAATTGGTTGCATTAGGTGTGCTCACTCACCAACCAGAACATTAGATATGAGACACTTCCACGAATGCACACTGCCAGGACAACTCGACATTGATTTGACTGACTGTTGCCAAAACTGATGAGCAAATTGGCCAGTGGAGTCATTCGAATGAGTGTATGCCGCCGTAATTAATCACTGCCTAAACGATGCAAATCATCCTCTTTGTCCACTAATGATCGTTACACAATCGAGCAACATTCATGAAAAATTAAACTTTTAATTAAATCGAATTTGCCTGCACCACCAAAGCAAATTGCCAGTAGTCAGTGTGCGAGTCCATAGAAAGTGCATAATTCAATTCGGTGCAAATGATCGGGTATGAAAGCTAGAACAGCATACAACCACCATTAATAGCTTAATTTAAAATATTTAAAATCAAATCTCATTTTGCCACATTTTCTAATCAAGTTAAATAGGAAAATTTAATTCTGCAAAATAATTTACCGAATAATTGGATTATCGGTGCGAGGCAAATGGTTATAGTTTCATTTGGCTCATTGCTATATAGACCTTGTTGGTTGTGCCATTGATGCTTTGATGGTCGAATTTAATTAAATTACAACTAACAAAACCAAAAAAGCTCAATCAAATGGTTTGCATGTTTGAGAAAAAAAATTTCTGATAATTCGGCTTGATGTGTTCCAATAAAAAAACCAACTTGAGAATATTGAAATACCAACAAAGTTTGTATCAATTTGAATTAAAGGAAAGATTTTGAAAATGTTGAGAAGTGTTGTTGTTGAATGAGCGACAGCACAAATTGACATTCGCAATTACTTAAGGTGACACAACATATCTTGAGGGCCACTAATCGACCAACTACAGATCCCAGGTACCCAATTCCATACGTACGCATTGCCAATAGTCAATTATTTGCACTGACTAATGTACATTCAGTGTTCGATTTAACATGTCACCCAAAGTGCCATGTCAATGAGACTCAATTTGCTCCTTGTCAAACCGAATAATTTTGTTTATCACAAAAGCAATCCAATAAATATAAATTAATATTAAACAAAATAGAAATAGAAATGAACAAAAAGTGAAAACAAAGCAAACACAAATGAAAGGAGTCATCGAATGAATTGTCAATTAAAAGCAAAGTAAACAAACGAACGGAATGAGCTACAAAGTAAATAGACAGAATGGATTGAATGCAAAAAGTTTGGTCAGATTCAAACAAACAAAAAATAGAGCCTAAATCACCTTGGTAGTTGTGGGGAGATGTTCCCACCGCTCAGTGGGTATCATCAATTATTCATGGCAATCAAATTAGGTTATAAATAGATGGGTCTAAACGGACAGACCATAATGGAGGGGTTCACACCGTTTAGAGCATAGGTAAAAAAGTTAATGGCACTTTGCAGGGCCATTTTGTCCGTGAATTATGGCCAACTGAATGGGTCTAATGAAATCGGTGGACAAATAGAGCTGAATTAGCTATTGGTCCAGGCGGACAGTGTGAGAATAATATTGATTGAGTGAGGACAGCGCGCACAGTGCAAACAGATTCACTTTCAATCGAACTTGTTTGGCTTCCCAAATGGATCTTCCCAAATGGAGATGAAACGATGCTTGTAAAAGGGAATGCAAATCCATAAGCCATGCCACAGCCAACTGCACAACCATCCTCAACCGTAAATAGTCACAGGGCCATTAATTCTTACAAACAAGTGCAGTCCATTATTTAAACAAAACTGTCACTGCTGCCACTGGCCAGTTTGTCAAGCAGAACACGAAAGACCACATTTTAAATTCAAAGTTCAGCAAATATGTCAGCCAAACAAGTTGGGCTAAATGTAAAATTCATTTACCAAAGTGGCACTAATAAAAATGTCAAAATTCATAAACCGTCGACCAAGTTCGAAGGCAATTAATGTTTGTGTGCGTGTGGTGGCAATGAAAGTTCACTTCGAAAATAAGCAAAAACCCGACTCAGACCAAATTAGTTGCCAAATTGATTTCGAATTTACTTTCTGGAAAGCAGTCCAACTTTGAAAATTGGCACATTCGCCAATTGATTTATTAATTTACTGTAGACCTGGTGGTTATTCTTAATAAGAAAAGAAAGCACAATTCGAGTGAAGCCTGCTCTAGGTAAACACTGGCTTCACAAACAAACCGCAGATGGACTGATAAATCGTGTTCAGCAAACACATCAACACACATGTCTTATAAGAATGTGTAGCAAAGGCAATTTAAGCAAATTTACCTTTGAGTTGACTTGAACAAGATATTTATAGAAGTCAAATCTGAATAATTAATCAAACTCGACTTTAATGTTGACAAATTCAATTAAATAATTAAATGCTTCGCTTGTGGTAATTTCAAATTGACATTTGTAGACTCAGTTGCCCAATGTTGATCGAAGCCACTGAAACGACATTCCAAGTCGAACTTTGCAAAAATTCCATTCTTAATTGAACTCGATAGAGCACAACTATCATCAAGCACACCAGAGTGTGAGCATGAGCACAAGCTTACTTGCTAATTGAACACAATAATTAGTGTCTTAATTCGGAATGTTGAATTAATAATAATAAATTAATAACTTCTACTAAAGAAATATATTGGCCTAGAGTCAATATTTCCGCAAAAGAAGCAAACAAGCCTAGAACTCAGAATGTCCACTTGCCTGCATTGCTTTTCAGTGAGCGGAAAAGTCCACCTCGAGAGCGATCACTCACCAAGCAGGTAAGACTACAATAGCTTTGAGCCAATTGCAATTGTCAGTGAATTATTGGCCGATCCCGTGATCGACATGCCACTGGATCGACAGCCATTAATGTGTACCGCAAAGGTGTGCTTGATGCTCGCTAGTGAACATTGTGCCTACAGTGAAGTTATTAATGGGCGACACTGAGAATTATCGGCAAATTGATGAATGAATTGTGTAGCGGCATTGCAAGGTGTACTCGATCCATCGAGTATGTTGCAACAAGACGAGGCATGAGCATTAAGTGGCAAGTACAGAGTGGAAAGTGTGCAAAGTAGATGTTTGAATGAAAGTATTGCTCGCTGGCCACCAGAGAATATGTGCACAAGAGCAACAATATGAGAAAGGGAGAGAGGGTGAGAGAGGAAAGGATAGAAAAGACATACAAGTTAGAATGTACATCTTGTGAGTTGGACTGAGCGTAGGCGAGTCACTCATTATTAAGTAAACGTTGAATTAAGTCTCACGCTGAGGGACTATATAATGCGGACAGTCAACAGCAGAAGGAACAGCACTGAGAACACCTCTCACAACATGTCAGTGTCACTTGTGCCTCTGCTTCGACGAGCACAGGCAGAATGCGATTCTGTGAATGGATGATCGGCGCATTGCCACTACTGACGCTACTGGAGGCGACACTAACTTGATGGAATGCATCGGCTAGTGTGCGGACAAGTGCCTCCATTGGAACACATGTGTGCCGCTCGGCAAGGTGCACACAACACTTCGATCGGTCCTGATATGATTGGCGCGAGCAGATATACTTTGTTTCATTCGGCCCGTTAGACTACTTTCTGCCGTGTGGATCAGTGCGTGGTGCCACATTGTGCTATAAACAATTAATTATTGAATTGTGCAGTGCACGTCAACAGAGCGATATCAACAGTGCCACAAGCATATCGACCAGTGCATAACCGCCGAGTGACTGTTGGGTGTCGTGTCAGCTTGAAAGAACCATTCATCCAGCCGAACCCACCGATGGACCCAATGTATCAACACATGTGCGTCATCTAATTTGCACCTAATTGTCAGCAAATGAGAGTGAAATTACACTCGCCACTCGAGACAATGCTGACACTCGATCGCGGCAGCTGCACCGTTCATATGTCTCACTGCAGAGCAAAGTGTGTGCAAATTAATTAATTAATTAAATCCTATAACAAACACGTCGCGATTACAGCCAATTCGTTGTATGTGAATTAGCCTTGGCAAGACAACTTTATATTAATTGGGCATCATAACCACTTGTCCCTCGCAACAGCGGAACTACTGGCCTTGGCCAAGTATCACTCTCCATGTGATTGGCCAATTTGATTATAATATAATAAACAGTGTAAATTAATTAATTCCCTAAATGCATTCCTTTGTGTGTACGTGCTAAGCTGGCAAGTAATATTCAATAATTAATAATCGTCGAATAAATCAATTCTCGCTCAGTGTGAGCTAGTGAATCTGTGTGAAGTAGCCAAATATCATTAATGAATTGCCTCTACCCAAGTAACGGCATCACATGAGCACACCTATGGCTCATTAATCAAACTGGGTCATCCCGAGTACTTCTCATCGATCCACCATGTGAACAATTAGTTCAATGTCTCCACAAGACAGCGCTCAGCCAGAATAGTTCTTAGTGAGTCATAGCTTAGTGAAGTGAAGTCAACAATTTGTTGTGAAGTGTGACTCGACTGGAAATCTCTGCTTCAAACGCACCGAGCCGGACCGACTCCAATGTGTGCCGTGAGTATATCAAGGCGTGATTAATAACACCCAGATGCATTGATGCAGTGATCTATTGATTGATTCGCTTGGCTCACTTACCCACCATATTACCAGTATCGGCGAGTAGAGCAATGGATACTATAGTACCACTAGCTCAATGTGCATTTGGCAAATTTACAGCACACAGAAAAGTGCAACGCAAATATTGGCACTAAATTGGCAGGGAGCCATCGAGCCGCACTCAAACAAGTGAACGAACCGAACGATGATAATTGAACTAGACTGGTGAGATTTGCAGCTGCACTTTGCTTAACTCTACTGTGCCATGTCGTCCCTAGCTTATTGTTCACAATAAATCAGTAATAATTCAGTCCACAGTGGCTCGAATGGAATGATGACACTTTATTAAGACACGTTCTTTCTACCAACAAAGCAATAATAATAATTCGCTAATAAGGGCAAGTCGTTAAAAACACACGTGCAAACATGACATTACAACGGGTTACTTTGTTTACTTTGAAATGTATTGGAAATGCAAATTATTAGAATTCAATATGTTCAATAGTGAGACATACCTTAAGCGAAAATATAACGAGTAACACCTAACAAATGGCCACAAATCATAACGAGACAAACGATCTAGTGTAATTTGTCTAAATGAGAGGAGCACTCGACCAGTTCGAGATTGCACTGACACTGTGAGTTGTGCTATCGATTGATTGGGAAGAACCAAACAAGCCGAATGGCAATGTAAATGGTGACTGTGCCCAGGCCAGTGCGGACACAACTGCAAATTGGGTACAAACAAGCAGTGACAGTGTGGCCAAGTAGGTAATAAATCGACTAATGGCAGAGATGGCCCGTTTCGGGGACTGCCAAACCAAACACACCAAACGACACGAGCAAGACAACAACCACAAGTGGGAAAGCGGCAATGGTAGAAATGCCTTTGTTAGACACAAACTGATCGCTTCCAAATGGAGATTAGACACGAAAGGTCGAGCCGAGTGGAGTTCTTGCTTGCTTCGTGTGCCATGATGGGCCAATTGCTTGTCCAGAACAAGTGCCAAAGAGAGTCACTCTAGATTTGGCGGTTCATCAATCGGCCATAACAAGCAAAATGCATAATGAGATAGGCTGAGATTATTGTCAGAATCAATCTTAGATGGTAGACAGGCAAATAACAGGCTTAGGCAAGTGCAGGCCCGGTGCTAACCAAAAGTAAGGCACTATCAATATTCATAACGCGGTAATGTATTGAGCAGACAGGTAAATTATTGCCATTGTGTCATGCACACACTGCACCGCATAACATATTGTTGAATGTCACCCGTGAGTAATACGTGCAATGGTGCAGGGCCATGAGAGGCAAATCGATCCAAATCGATTTTGACTACACACGACTCCATTACCGTCGATTAATTATGTCGATGAGACCCAATTTGACTGCAAGTTCACCTAGACAGCACTTCAATCACTGGAAAGTGTATTTTACATTGTGAGCAACACCTTTTCAGTGTCGCCGTGTCATAGCGGCAGTCACTAAACCTGCCCATCCTGCAGATGAATTTCATCTGGTGAAGGCAACGAGCACAATTCGGGTAATGCAGTCTGATCGAATATTGATAATTACTGCATTAGTGTCACCGGGTAATTGAGTGCCACAGTGAACCAAATCAATGAACCACCATCAAGTGACTCAATAGGCGTCAGTTGGATTAGTGAGACATTCGCTTTTGTCATGGAGCTCGTTAGAAAGGTCCAAATATGGAGAAAAGAATATTTCAACAAGCCAGCGAAATTAATAGCTTTTCGGTGAGAATATGAAATGAGACCGTGAGTGAGTGAGGAGGCAAATTAAGTAAAGCTAATTGAAAGTGCTTTGAAGTGCCTTACCGTAATGAGCCACTGATTCATTAGCCCAATTGGCAGTACTAATTGAAATTGAAGGCCCACAAAGGGTAATGCAGCAGTGGAGCCCATTGAGCAACTATGCACAATGCGGTAATGACAGTGCACTACTAGGGCTACTTTTATGGTCACATTATCGTTACCAGTCGATAGTGGCGTCCATTTAATTCAATTTAATAATATCTCCATAATAATGGCAATTAAATGGTAAACAAGCGAACGACCATATATTGCGGTATTGCATTTTTATGTCTGCTTGCCAGTCAGTGGTCCATTTATAGTCTTCATTAGCATAACATCAAATGCATGTTTCACTAATGCGTCACTTAATAAGTGTCATAATATATCGAATGGAAAAGGAATCGACCGAATCGAGCCAGATTGCACAAGTTTCTCTCCATTACTGTCCGAACCGTTTGTTGTCTATTTGTTGCTCGCTCGGCATGTGATCTGTTCACATTGGCCTTGTTATTAGCGCAACCTCTCAACAGACAATTGTCTTAATTAGTCGTATTAATACAACATTGTATTATAATTGGTTCCATTGACACATTCGTTACTATGACATTAGCGGTAAAGTAGAAAGACGATCGTTCAAAGTGAAACATTCAATAGCCCGTATTCGAACCCAACTAAACTTATAGATGGTCATGCCATGCCGTAGATTGAATTGTTACATGAATACATGATGGTACGAAGTTGGGATAGACCAGGACAGGACTGTAAACAATATATATATATATTGTTGGCAGCACTTGCAACAGCGCCAGACAAAGAGATTTCACCAAAAGTTGGCAAGGTTGCAACCAACGACAAATGGCAAACGGTGCCCATTGACATTAGACAAAGTGTTGCTCGTTATCTTAACTGGCAACATAATTCTTAGCTAAATCTGCCCGGACCACTAATTGGCTCAAAGCTGCCCTTTTATTATGATGATAGCAAAACGTGCGTGCCCAAGCATTGAGAAGTCGGTACAATGAAAGACAAGCAAAGTTAGCGTAATTATGGAAGTGACTTTCAGAGAAAGTGCCATAATTGTGTCGTAATGACAATAAGCGACAAGTGAAATACAAGTGTGCACAGTAGCAGGTTAGCTAAAGCAAAGAGTTGGTCCAAACAATCATTACCAAGTGATCTCCGATTGATGAGGTGTCCGCGTGTGACCAACAGTCAGTTGGACCATCTAATTACCGACAGTGGTCATTAGTGGACAGGCAAATAGGAGCCAAATAAACCAGGATCGCGTCAGTAAATATGGAAGTAATCGAATCAGGCATGGTCTGCTGCCAAATTGGCGCCGTCAATAATTTCATTTGCTCATCATAAAGCACAGCTTGATGGGCAAAGTAAATCGAGTCCACGCAAGGCAAAGTGCATCACACAGCCGAGGGGACAAACTGTGACAAATTGGCGCTGGGCAAATTGATTTACTTGACCAGTCGCTGTGCCTCTCGACCATTGGCGCCAGTCCTTCCTAATTTGTCGCCACTCGATCAATACCACCAAGGCCTACACATTCACATTGTTGGCATAATTCATTCCACAAAGCGATAAGACACAGCACCAATGGACAGATCGAGACATAGTGCAAGGTTCACACTTAATTTAACATTAAATTACATTTCAAACAAAATTATTCAAGGGAAATAATTGAATTAAAATACTCAATGTTGACAAGATGGACCAAACACGAGTGCGCCACAATCGATGCTTGTGATTCGGTGCGAGGGGTCACAAGGAAAACATTTCCAAGTAAAATTGGACTGTGCGTGGACAAAACCATTGGCACAATTAAAATGCGAATTCAGAAACGAACAAAGCAACAGCGGCGAAAAGATACAAATGTAATCAAGGAGACAGTCACAAAAGAAAATATAGCGAGGCAAAGTAATTTTCTAATTTATTTGACAATTTCCGATTGCATCTTTGTGTTGTTGCGTGAATTCGAATCGGGCAATCGGTAGAGTGCACGACAATAAAGAATTATTATTATTATTATTAATAACAAGGTCGCAAATTGGGTGCCATAAACAAAGGCCATCAATTGTTAATGACAAAGTAATGTTCGACTTAGAGCAGTCTTAGTCTGGAGCCAGTGCAGAGTACGAGTTCGTGCAGCGGTGGAAAGCGACAGAGCTGTCTCGGATCAATTGTGCGATTGATCAGTGGCCACTTTGACGAGTGAGCCAACAGAAGACATCACAATTCTGGGAAAGTGTCGCTGACGTGAGTGCCGCACAAGCAAACCAGTCACCAAGTAATAACAGTGCAATGCAATCCGGATATTTCCAGTGGCTAGGCAATCAGACAGAGGAACAGAATCTCCGATAGCAAAAGTATTGCATTGGTAATCACCCGTTTGTCTAGATAGATCAAATTAATAAATAGCCGAGTGCAACGTGGCCCATGCACTTGTGCAATTTGGTTTGGCGGGCAAACCGATCCAGCACACCACCAGACAAGCAGTAAGTGTTAATTAATGCCGCTACTATTAATATTAATCAGTCGGCAGTGTGGCAGTGTTGTGTTGCGCTCACTGTCACAGTGTCAGTGCTACAAACAGACCGAGCAGTGTTCACCACCGCAGTATCATTGCGAGACATTATCGGGCGCCTTGTTTCGGTTGTTGAAAGCGGTGATAATGAAAATTTGAATCAACTTGCCAACAACAATTACGCTCGGTGGCTGGCGCAACGCTCTTCCTCTCTGTCCACATGTCCTCTGTTTAGGTCTGTTCCACTGCAGATTAAGCACAATTAATTATTGTACTAAAAATAGAAGACCAATGCAGGCTTTCTGATGGCACGTTGGATCATTTCCATAATTCTAATTGGACACTTTCTAATTAAATTCCAGTTCCGGCTCAAGTTGGCCGGCAAATTCTGTAGTCCGAGTTGCACTGCCCGGACGGCAAAAAAAACAAATGGAAATGTTTGTCTTAGTTGGACAGATCGATTGATAATGACAGTGCCGTGTCGTATGGTTGATGTATGAAGTGAGCCAAGTGTTTAATTGGCAGAGCAACATATTTGCAGGGCAACTGTAGCCGAATGATGATGACGGGCCAATCGATTAGCATTTCATTGAGTGTGCCGTAATGAGTCCCATTAGTGAGCAAACAAACGCATCTTTAGATGGCGGCAAGTGTGACTTCTCTATGTGTTTGACTGGTCGAACACTGCCTTTGCACTGCTGCCACAAAGGACCCTTCACTCTAACCCTTTAAGTGTTCAAGCGAGATAATTTCGAGTGATCCACAACGAGAAAACGATTCGACAGCATACAGAGCCAAAGTAGTGTTGCCTTAATGAATTCCAATGCAACACAAGCAAAGCATTTCAACTGGCATGGCGGCTGACGAAGCCACCAACCGACCAACCAACCAGCCAACCAGCAGATTGAGACGTCATTTAATTTGAACAGAATTAATTAAAATACAATGCTAATGGCCTCAAATAGCAGTACAGCCTCTAATTCCAGTGCAGCGACAGCAAACTCATTTCCTAAGTTGCAATAGGAAGACAAACACCTAGGATCGACATGAACTTGCATATGGGAGAGAACATATTTGCATTTGCATACATTTGTATATGAATCATAAAGTTGCATTACTAGCCCAGTGGAAACTGTAATTATACGGCAAATCAATTGAAAGCGACCAAAAAATGATTTGGCTGAAATGCATTTTAAACCAGATTCGACATTGAACTGAACCTCATGATTCAGTTGCTTGAATTCAAATGATACAGAGAACATTGTCATAGAAACCGATGGCAGCACAAAGTATTCTGCTAATTCGCTTATCTACGACGAGACACTTTTGGTTGGCTCACACTTTCAGACCGATATTGGCAAATATGGCAATGCAATGGCGGAAATGTCAATTTATATAACTGCTCACATACATCACCCATATGGCATCGAGTATTAATACATGTATTAATATTAATATCGACTATAATGTGGACTTTATGTCGGGCATGGTGTGCATGTACAAATTAAACACTCAACTCGCTCCAAACGTGCAATGCCTCCACGCTAACCGTTTACAATTGACGGTAATAATGGCTTGTCTATTTAAATTAAAAGGCAAATTAATTTAAACCGATCTCGTTCTCACTGCATTGACACTAATGGAACTAAGGAAGGCTCAATAAAAAGAAACATGAGAATAAAAAAGGAAAGCAGAAGGCACTACGATTGGCCATTTCGAAGTGGTCAAATTAGAAGGTTTCCAGTGCTGGAGCAGATGTAATCAAGACAGGACGAGTGTGAGCACTCTGAATCGAAACTTGCTACACAAACGTCGATGGAGAGGCCAGTGGAGTATACAGTCTGCCGAGTCATAATTGTGCCGAGTTGCATCGAGAACAGCTGAGGCGAGAGAAAGAGCAAAAGTCAACAAAAGGCAACGATATCGAGTGTGACACTCGGAGACATTCACCGACCGTGCCAACGTGTGCACAAACAACCAGACCGATCGGATCGAGTCGAGTGCATCGATGCAGTTGCCTGGTGCAGTGCCTTGTGGCCAAGTCGCACAACAGAAGTGAGCAATCAAAAAACAATTCGCTCGTAAATGACATATCTATCAATGGCCAATTACTGTCTATTGAGATCGAACCAAATCGAAACCAAACCTTGGCAAATATGAAAATCCACTGCTAAAGACCAAATAAGATCGAAGCAGCAAACAGAAAATATAGCAAAACTAAGCAAATTAATATCGAACGTTCGAATACAACTACAAGAATCAATTGGTCGAATGGAAAGGTTGCAAGGCAAAGAATTGAAAGTCAATTCAATTGGTCCGGTGGATGGAGAGTTGAGAGAGAAGTCAAAGGAAATGGTGAGCCAAAGTGGATTGATGCAATTCAATTGAAACGGTCACTTGTGCCATTGGTAGACTTGGACTGGCCACTTAGATTACTCAACGATTGGCAGTGAAAGCGAATGAGCAACAATTCGGGCAGCCAAGCAAGGCACAACACAACAACAAAGGCAAACAAAGCTGGCTGCAACAATGGCTGCCAGTACAACCAGACAGTTCGGTGCTCAACTGCACTGTACACAACTGAACCGGACCGAACTTAGCAGCATTTAATCATTAATAATTCATCCTACAAAGAAAGCACAATGTACCAAGTAGCACATTGAACAGTGCAAATGCACTCGGCCGACTGGGACCCGAGATGGCCGTGGCCAAATCAGTGCTAAGTGCAGTCATGCCTTAGCGACAGTGCAGGTAGACACACAGTCTCTGTCACAATGGCTATATGGCCTCTCAATTAACTACATGATTCATTCATTCTATCTCATTGAGATGCTCAGTATCTGCCAGATCAATCACAAAGACAGGTGTTGCAGGCTCAGCGTAACTTGGGGCTGGCAATTGGCCAATTGAATGTACCAATCGAGAGTTACCTGTGCCTCTCATTGTCTCCTCTCAACTAAGTCTGGCCACTTCCCGTTGGAATCAACATCTCACATTGTCAGTTCTACAATATAAATAGTTATTATGATAAGGCACAGAATATTTGCCCTCTAGATTGCTAACAAAGCAAAATGCGATCGAATGAAGCAGTAAGCATGGAGGCAATCAATAAACGGGCAAAGTCAATAAAATAAATTATTGTGAGCAATGGACAATAAAGAAAACGATAATGGCGATACAATTAGGCAAATATAGCAAATAGAGGCTCGAGTAAAAGAGTCGATTTAAATTAAATGCCACTATGCCTCCATTTGGCAGTAATCAAGTGAAATTTGCAATTTCCTTCGATCTCGTCAGTCTCGTTCAAGAAAAAGCGTTTGGCAATTTGGCTGGTTTATGCTATCACAAAGTGTATTGTTTTAATGTTTTAATTAAATTAAATTAAATTTCCCATCTCCACATAAAACGATACATTGAAACCAAGCCAATAAATGTGTACCAAAAGAAAAGCTAAAGAAAAATAAGTTTTGCCAATATAGTTTAGCTACTAAATGACACCATTTGTGGTAATTGTGCCACCCTGCAAAAGTGCAATTGTATTTGTATATGATAGTGAAAGTTTACTTTAATTAAAGTGACCAACAGCGAAACGGTAATGCAAACCACAAACAAGTCATTGCGATTGTCTCCCATTGTTTCGCTGTTTGCCTCAACATGCAAACCGACAAAGAACAGGCAAATTGAAAACAAGAAGAAGCTCGATCAATTGAGATTGGCAATCTATCGATCACTTTCATGGTTTGATGGCAAAGTTTGCAAATATTATTAATTGAGTGTATACTCACTATCAACGAGTACAGAAGGGCAGATTGTTATTGTCTCCACAATAGACTCGCAATGAATGAATGTAACTTTAAAGAATGCATTCGAATGGCTTCATTCGAATCAATTAGCGAGCAGTGCCGTGCTGTAACTGACACTGGGCCAATAACAATAACACAAGTGCATTGGCATCGATACTGGTAGTTGGACACACTTGTTATAACTAATAACAAGATCGACTGGCCAATCAACAAAACAAGCAACCACCGATGGACAAGTGTACACAATTGTCAATCGCACAGAGCACAGTTCAATAACATTAGATCGATATGAATAGATGGTCCAATGCAGTTGGCACTCTGCACTCGCATGCGATAAGCAACAATTCTGTTCTGCATTTAAATGGCCAGGCAAAACAATCGATCAACACAGACCCAAAAAGGACAAATTTTTTTTAACAACATTGCACATTCTCTCCTATTAAAGGGTTCAACTAGTGAAACAGAGTTTAAGCATTGATTTTCCACTCGTTGATCAAACATTACTTGATTTGCAAACATGACCATATAGACTTGTAATCAAGTGCCTTTCCATAAATTGGCAAACACAAATGCAAGTGTGAGTGTGTGTGAGTGTGTTTGCATGATTGATTGGAGTGTTGTAAACAAACGATCATTGAGCAATCCTGAGTTGTGTTTAAAGCAAATGCTCGTTAACTACATACTATCAAGTAGCAGTTGTGAGGTTCGAATTTCGAGGCAAACATATCTCCAGTGACACAAACAAGACAAAAACAACAACAACTGTCCACTGTAAAACAACTCGCTCAGTGATTATATTCAATAGAGAGAAAAGCTTTAAATTTTTAGTGAAAGCAATTACATTGGACAAATGAGGATCGAGTCACAAACGACAGACAAACCATGTGATTAACTAATAATGGACAACAAATTTGATTCTACATAATATATTGGGCCAATAACTTGGCGCAAATTGCATATTAACACACTTCATTAATAAACTGAAAAGAGCAAAACCAATAAACAAAAGTCAAATAAATGGCAGTGAAGTTATTAATAGTAATTAAAGTTGATTGTCCTGACAATAAATAACGAACACGACAAGCACACAGATTAACTGACAAGTGAGAGTAGGGTTGTGCTTATTTGTGTTGGCAAATCAATCGCTAATCACAAACAACTGACTAATTAGTGAATTAATTAACTTCTTATTGAATCCATTTTGTGATTGCATTCGATCACACCAACAGTTCGTTTATGCACAATTGGCGGCTAATTAGAACCAAATTGGCGATCTCACCAATATGGAGTAGTTGTAGTACAACTTGTTTGATTAATCTAAATGCTAAATGCCGATGCATTCCAAGTGGCATGGCCTGTGTCGAGACAGATCGAGCGAGCAAAAGTGACAACACTGACGATGATCTGTGCATCGTCCCAGCTATTATTAGAGACCTCATCCAACATACTGCCCACGTTCGGACGTCAACCGTGTGGCGATGTGCCGAACTAAACTTAGTCCATTGCCAAGGCCAATTTCCAAACATACATACGCACACTATCTCACTCAGATTGGAGTGTTTACGTTTCATTTGCTCGTCGAGAATGCGTTGGCGTACAATCGACTGTGCCGTTGATAGAGGAATAATCACTGAGACGGACATTAGCCAGCCAACAAAAACAATTGATTGCTCCCAAATTGGAAATTTAAAAATGGCAAAATTGATATAAATGAACGAATCTAATTAGAAAATATATTACACAAACAGAATTAACTGTGTGAATTGATGTGTTCTGTGGCGAGTACAATTAAAACGAATACACGACATGCAAACAGCATGAGAGCTGACAGGAGAAATTTAAAATTAATTAAATTACTGCCAAACAGAATCGTTTAATTAAATCAATTAAAGTTCAGTTACAAACAATTGTACCGACAAATGAGCAGGCAACAATGAGACCAATCAAATTAGTGGCAGTTGAGTGAACTTGTCGCAGCTCAATTGTCGGAGAAAAGTGAGCATCTTTCTATGAGTGCAATGGAGAGCAGACGATTCGAGTGCCATCAAGCCAAATGTAGAAATATTTGCCAAATTCCAAAAAGTCAAATAACTCCAAATCGATAATAAAATATTGTACAAAGCTAAAACCAAAATCTGCTTAATAGCCATCTCACAGTTGAACAGTTTGAAAGTGCGATTTTTACTTTTACAATTGTCGTCGACACAGACGCATTACACCACTGCAAAGGAAACGAGAAACACAATCGAGCTGATATAAATCTTTTGGAAAATATTTAGGCTCGAGTTCTCGCTTTGCTGCACAAAGCTTTCGCTGTCGAAATAAAAGATGAAATCTCGTGATTCAATTCGAAATCAAATTCAAAACCTGCCAAGCGAGTCAGTACCAAATATTCTATTATTATCTGCAAATTAAAGCAATCACTTGTTCCATTGGATCAAGATTCGTTGCACGACAAACCGAAATGCCTTTCGAACAAACACCAAAACAGGGAAAAGGCAAACAATAAATTTGATTCCACAAAGAATTAATTTGCGAATAAATTTATAATTCCCTCTACTTCCGCTCGAGTAACTGTGGTAGCAGAGAAATAATTAATTTGGCAAGAATTGCAATTTCACGAGAGATTAATTAACCAAAATGGCGACCATAGGAGCGAACAATAACTACAAAGTGCAATCGATAATAAAGTTGCATTATTGGGATGAAACATATGCACAATTGCACAAATGAATGGTCTCAATCAACACGAACAATATTGAATGGTCGGACTAATTTAAATTGTAGATTTGTTCTGCTGCTTGCTCTCGATTGCACTTCACTCTCAACAAGGCTCTCATCACACTGTGGCTCAGTAAATATTTGCTCATTCAACTAAATATCGCTCAAAAATGTGGACAAATTTTGGTCTAATTGCTGGAAAGGCAAGTGCCAACACCACAGGCCCATTGCCAAAAGGAATGTGCCACCAAACAATGCCACCTTGAATGTGCGACGCGTTCAACGACAAATCTGTAAAGAATTCGTTCAATGGAATTCGAAATAAACATTGACTACTTGTGTGCAAATGCTATTACCACAGAGATATATCGATACAGGTGCACGCTGCTGTGCTTGTGTCATCGATTCATCGATTACCAATCGTCGAGAGATTGTGATCGTTAGTTGATGTTGGGCATGTAGTTAAGCAAACTGGCTCGTCCGAACAGTCCAATTGTGTTCAATGTAAACTCACCTTATTGGTAGCTTTCAGAAAATTTCCACTCTCTCTAGGATACATACCATAGACACTTCAATGCAAATTAGAAATAGTTTAAACCTGGAAAATTGCAATCTGAAACACACCATGCATGCTGGCCATTGTTTTGGCCGAAATGATCACCGAGTAGATATCGCGGAATGAATGCAAGGAATGCAAAGTGGCCTAATGCAATCGGCGATACGTCCGTGTGAATAATTCAAATTCGACCAATGCATTCATTTACAAATTGACGTAATCACATAGAACAAACATTCATTGTACACATGAGTGTGCAAATGGCAGTCTCAGCAGACTGTCTTCACAAGACAACACAACTCTCACCGACAGATTGTGCCACGGCACAAGCCAAATCAGCAATGCCACTATAATCTATCGAGTCGATATTAGGACTCGAACGCGGCAAATCGTTCATTCCTTCATTTGCATCGAAAATTAAAAGCACCAAATTCAATTGACTAGGCATTAAAGCAAAAGGCACACTAACCCAAGCTGAGTGTGAGTGATGCAAATATTGTACACAAATTGATAGATGATAAGGCGGTAAAGGAGAGCGAGTGAGCCAACGAGCACAAACAGCCAGATTAACATTAGGACACGGCTCATATAGCTCGATATATTAATTTACTGTCTCACTGTGCATTAAACATTAAAGTACTGTACTAAGCAAATAGAGTGTAAATCCTCGGGATGAGCAGACAATATTCCACCAGGATTAAGGGTCACAGATGCACTTGGTTCCGCTTGTGTGCCAATGGCAACACTGCAACACTGCAGCATTGGTAATTATTATTAATTATTGCTAATGCTCTAATGGAGGATAATGAAAAGTTGTGCCAACTTGACCAAACTGTAAGTCTCGATAGATAGATTGTGTCAAGTTTGAATGTTTCGTGCACAAGGGAATATTCACAGTCTGCAAACAAATGCACCGCAGTGAAGCACAACTCGCATCACTCGATCATCGTTCGCATAATTATCGCACATAGAGGACTAGACACGATGGTCTTAGACAGAGAAAGCAGAAAATGACGCAAACTTAATAGAATTGAGCCCCTTGACTTCGCATTCGATTCTCCATGGCTCTATTATTTTGTCGAACCATTATGGATCGTCATTATGGCCAGTGTTAAAGATGTTATCAAGACAAATGATAATGATGATCACCGCCAAATTGGTAATTAAAATTATCGTACATTCCACACTAGTGGGCCAAATGACACAAATTATAAAAATGCCAATTGTCCGAATCGTTGTGCAATATAAAAAACATTGGTACAATTGATATTCATTACGAGCCATTTGGAGAAAGGACATTATGCAACAGCGTGGATGGTGTGCCAAAATTGGTCTCAATGGCAAACCTAATTCGATAAAAGCTGCCTCACTTGAGTGCCGCAAAATATGAACATTGAACATTAAAAAGTTTATAATAGAAGTGCTCAGAAAGCCATTAGATTTATATATTATTTATTATAACTCTGATCCAATGTGAGAACGAAAAGCAATTCGATTGGGAAGCACAAGTCAAACAGGCCAAATTCGGGATTACTTCTCGGTTTGGGTGGACAGAAGACAACAAGACAAATGCTCGGAGTGGTGAGCAATTGCGGAATGGCGGACAGCAAATGTGTGACAGTGTAATCAGCAAGTTATTAGTGAAATATTGTTCGCTAATGGAGAACGTGTCCTTAATTTTTAATCGACAAACGAGTGCACCACAGTCTGCCGTGCCACTGGTCCATCACTGAAGGGCTATCATCACTGGCTGGCTTATCACGCCATTGTTCTGGCCCGATTGGATGACTAAATATTGCGAGAGAGACATGTTTGCCAGAGTGGAGATGTATAAATAGAGCCAAGATGGATGAGTGCAAACAAATGGACCGACCGACCAACCGGCCGGGACCGTTCGAAGGACTCATCGTTCAACACAAGGATGCTTTGTTGTCCTTATCGATGTGTTTCGCTACCGAATCGACGCGATCGTGTCAATTAGAAAAACGTGATATTTGCAAAATATAAATAGAACGACAAAGTAAATAAATATTCGATTGCAACAATTGCCGCGATCGTGTTTGTCTGACATTGATAGTGATTCACTAATAGTGAATGAGCTTGCTTAACTCAGTTGGTGTCATTGCGGACTAGAATGTATGACAATCGAATCGAATCGAATCGGCTGCTCTACTTCCATTGCAAGTTTAATCGACAAAATTTAAAGAATCGTTTGCACTCAAGCTGCGCTGTAAGAGAGATAAATTTTCCTCTTGAGCAGGCACAAAAGTAGACACAAAGAAGCGGTAGTAAGGAGTCTCGAGCCAGAACAAATAAACAAACAAATCAGGGCACAAGCTAAATTTGTCACTAGCTCTGTGAATGGACAAAGCAATACTGAAGCCCAGGCAAATTAATTTATGTCGGGCTAAGCGAATTTGTGCTGGCAAGGCAAAACAAAGTTTCGATTGCCATTTGCAAAGTTACATTGCTGTTTGTCTCTGCCGAGGCTTGTCACTGACAAAGTGAGCACAGAAAACACAGTCAAAATAGGACCGAGCGAAAAGTTCGATACTTTCGCTAGCGCAGTTGTGCAGTTGTGACAATAAATCAAAACAATGCCGATT
The DNA here is from genome assembly GCA_023373905.1 of Rhizoglyphus robini. NCBI lineage: Eukaryota > Metazoa > Arthropoda > Arachnida > Sarcoptiformes > Acaridae > Rhizoglyphus > Rhizoglyphus robini. The sequence continues at coordinate 1,636,806 of JAKIJQ010000007.1, read as the reverse complement.
AATTTAAAATTAGGATCAATCAAAATGTGCACACCGAAAGTGTATGGTGCTGTGTGGCCGAGGCGATCGCAATGGTCACTGGTCGAGTGTAAAGACAATTTAATATGACACAGCCGCAAATTATAAAGTGATTAATTGATTGTCTCTCTTTCTCTAGTATAGCAAGGCGACAGCAAAAATTGCGATTTAATTAGAGAGATCGGCAACGAGCAATGGCACACTAATCAAAGCGGACGGCCAATGGCCAATCGTGCGACTGTGAGACGCAAAATTGCGATCAATCTGGTCAGCAAACCTTCAATTAGCAGACCATGAGCATTTAATCGAGTGGTGCAAGCTCAGTTGGCCAGCACCGACCGGACCTTACCCGTTCAATGGCTCTCCTGTACCGCTTCACCAAGCTCAACGATCGGCATAACACGGGAATATTCACGTTCATCGTCACTCGGTCGGTCACTCGCGACCTGCACCGTGATGCCACCACCAAGGACTTCTACTATGGCTACCACCGTTGGGCCATCTCCTTCACCCGTGCTAACGATAAGGCCTTGGGCGTGTACCTGATCCTGCGAAATGCCTCCCCATCGACAGAATGCTACGCCGATTACACCTTGACGTTGCTCAACCGAGAACACTTCAGCAGAAATGAACAGCACTGTGAGAAACAGTGCAAGTTCACTCCAGACCGGACTACACAGGTGAGTGAGCTTGGCAGGTGAAACTTTCATACAGAGCTAGGTCTATTTATTGATACGTTGGACAAGAGGCCTTTGCCTATTTAGTTTGCGAGCAGCTTGTGATCACATCGAATTGAACTGATGCGGGACAGCCAGCACAAAACACAAAAACGATTGGATTGCAATTTTATGCTTGCCCGAGTAAAAATATTACAATCGAATGCAGTAATAATTGCTAATAGCTGACTGATTGCGACACAGATTAACTAACTCCTTGTTAATGATGGCCAATACGGGCAAAGTAGGCCCACACACAGTGACAAATTCGCCAATGCCTAATAACAATGTTGGCATTTCCTATGACCGACACCAAATTTATCAACATTCAAAAGGAATGTAAATTGCAAAATTGTCATTCTAATTGGCACAACCACAAGCATCGCTAATTGCAAAATGAAAATGCAGTGCAGGCAAGTCTGACTTTAGGGGAGCATGAAATGAGCAATAGAGTGCACTAGTGCGCCACTCATCGTTTGGATTCCATTTTTGCTAATACTTCCGCAAAATCTGGAGCCAAATGGAAATAGATAGACTGCATAATGCATTATACATTACCATGCATAATTATAAATTGCCATTATCGAGCAGAAATAATTACAATCGCTCAGCGAATTACGCAAATCGATAATTTGCAACACAAAATTAAAACTGAATAAGTTTCAGTTTAAATTAATGAAAGCATGGTATTTGCAAAGTTAATGAAACTCACATTATTATGAAAGAGAAACAAAATAAAAACACAAAATATGGCTCACACCGAGACCAAATTGCTGCCAACCAATCAACTAGGAGCAGCTGTTCAGTTTCACTAGTAAAATCTCACAAGTCTCCATGCAAAGTCAAAGGCACACTCGGTGCAATTTGGATTGTTGTTTTTTGTTGTTTGGCTCAGTGACTGCCAACCACTCCACTCGAACATTTTAGTGGCATAGAAAAATTTAGTGATTGATACACTAGAACTGTACAATATTAGCTGTTAGATTTGCTCGGTTAAAACTAAAAACAAAACTTAGTCCAAGAAATCGTCTAGAATCACCGACAGAACAAGAGACATTTTCCAACCTTTTTTCTTGCTTGCCATTTGAAAGTAATTTAACCAATTTATTTATGGCCAAGTGCAGTTTAAATCAAGTGAATCTATTTGTATTAAACGAAAATAAATTAAAGCCAGGAGTTATTAAAATTAATGAATTTACAGTTTAATAGACACCAAAGATGCAAAGAAGATAGTATACAAAAGCATTAATGCGGTAAATTGATGCCGCACTGTCATCGATTGAGCAAGAGTGAGTGCAATTTGCAATTGAGAAATTGCAAATTGACAAGACGAACCAACTGGCAAATAAATACAAATTAGAACATGTCTATTGGGCAATTAAGGGGGCACATGAACAATTGGCCACAGTCTGCAGACGATGACACCAAGCAACGGATGCACTTCCGTGCGAATGGACAGTTCGTGACTGGTCTGTGGCAATGTGTGCCAGTGTCACCATGTGGGCGGACTAGCCTTACCCTTCACACACAACAATGTCACGCCAAATAGCGAAATGAGATCTGTCCAGTTGGCTTGCAAACCATTTTATCCATTGTGCAGATTGACTATCAACTATTCAATTAGAATGTGGAGAGGCGAGCCCGAGGTAGTGCATCGCGCCAATTAGCATCTGTTTAGTGTCATCCTGTTAATGACATTAGAGGTTCTATGCCATGGTCATTGCTAACCAATTGTTTCATCACCAGGGTATTGGCAAATGGATTTTGCTCAGCGAAATTCAATCCAGAAAATTTGGAGACGAGACTGGTGAATTCCTGCTGGAGCTCAGTCTGGGCAATATCATGACCATCTTTGAGACCAATCTACAAGTGTCCAACGGCGGTCCGCCCAAAAGCGGCAAATTTGAAAGTGCCTCATTCAACTTTGGTTCGTTCGACTGGAACGTGTCCATTGTGGTGCATAACTATGGCCCAGGCAACAGCAGCAATGCGGCGGGCAACACGAACGGTGCCAACGAGACGGTGAAGGAAGACTCAGCCAATGGTCGTATCATCTACGTGTTCCTCAACCGACTCAGTGGATTCGATCACCCTTGTCGTGTCCAGTATAGAGTGATAATTGGCGAGGGCAAAAATCGTGAAGACTCGGGAATGCTCGATCAGATATCGGACGCGGGTGGTCGTATTCGAGGCTTTCAGATGCAACACTCGCTCACCGAATTGCTCAAGCCTAATGGTTGTGTGCGAGTGTACGTCGAGTTGCACTGTTGCAATGCGATCAGTGAAGCCAAAGTGCCTATTATCCGCAATCCATCGCCATCCATTAATTGTTACGATAGAAACAAACAGGTAATGGACTATGGTCACGAGTCATGAGTCATGACTAATGCATGAATAATCACTGCAGGGTTGGTGCATCGAGGCAGACATGGACAGTGAATTTGTGCGCCTTAAACTTTTCTTCATGGACCTTCATTCAGTACCTCGAAACCACCTGCGATATATCTCCTGGATTGCCTACGTGATCGCCAGAGATCCGAGGCACGGCATGCGAGAGAGCATAGCAGTGGCCAATTCACCACACTCCAACTATTACATCCAGGACGGCATCGACATGGGTGCGATGATGGACACCAACTTGCCTGTAGCCAAGGTTAGTAAATTGGTGGAAGCAAACAAAGCCAACAGGCTTGTCACCACCAAACGTAAACACCGAGACCAAAACCTAATTACACGTAATCTGTTTTGTTTGTCTCTTGGTTGATCACGGCCATTGCACCACTCTATATACCTCGCCACTGACTAACACTGATCAAACCAACCGACGCAAACCAACGGGCACACACCATCGACTATCGTAATTAGATCAAGGAATCGCCGAAAATCTACTTGGAGAACGACAACAAGCTGACCGTGCATGTGGAATGGTGCGACTCGATCATGCTGTTCAATCACATCTATCACAAGTATGACGACATCTCGCGCACACATTGTCACCAGATGAGGTAGGTCGAGATGGCCAGTAACTGGCCGGAGCACACGCCGGCCACCGCTGCCCATTTGCCAGAATTATCCAATGTTCTGGGTAGGACAGTTGGTTTGATCAATTGGACGCTGCTCGATTGATCACTTGGCGCGCTGCTGCAAACAAACAAAGAGCCATTCGAAGCGATAAAGCAAACACTGCTGCCAATTGAGTGAGGCCACTGCAAACTAACAATTAGACTACACACCGACCGCTATTAGCACGAATTAGAAGTGTCCTCAGTGCAGCCTGTGACCCACTCTGTCCCAGTGCACCATTGTGCCAGTGTCCCTACACCATCGATGCCATCCATTGGCTCTGTAAAGCGAATGACGCCCTTGGCTTCACTAATTCATTCCATCAATTATGGCCAATTCGTATGTGTGGACACACGTAAATCCAAACATGGTAAACAACAACAAGAGCCTTTGTGCAGCCAGAGAAGATGTCATTCCAACAAGAATTCCATTAATTTCATTTCCATAATTATTATTATTACTCCTTATTAATTCTTATTCTTCTTGGGACAGCCAAACGGCTCTCCAAGGCGGCAGAAGGCGACAGTGCAATAAAGGGCAGTAATATTGGCATTAATCGAAATGGCAGAGAACAGGACCTAGGCCAGACTCTAGTTCTGGTTTCGGCTTGCATGTGCACAGATAAATCAGCAGAATGGATGACTCCACAAAGCGCACTAGGCAATCGAGTAAGTCAAATTAGAGAGACATTTTAAATTGAATTTATAGTCATCTGAAGAGACCTCAAGCCAGGCAATGAAGTACGCCAAGGCGACCACACTCGATCCATGGTGTACAGCAGAGAATTTACATAAAAATTTAATAACACACTCAAGACTAGAGTGAGCACAACAACGCGGATCATCACCAGACTCGGGCATACACTAAATTCCACAACAATAAATACTGCTCCACTGGCTGATTGACCTTGTCAAGCGAGCACAGGACAGACCAGCGACAGCGCACAACATGACCGAATGAACCATTAATTATGTTCGATATTAAAAATTGAGAAATGAGCAATACGACTCGCACAGTCACACTAACGATGGCGCAAATGAATTCACAACTGAGCACTGCTCCGTTGGCTATCCTTAAACACTGTAATTCCGTGAATGAAAGTGCGCCACAGATAATAAATAGAAATTGTCAGGAGAATAGTGCAAGGGGTTAGTGGCACAGCAAAATTAATAAAGCAAATAGAGAAAGAAAATTAGTGGCATGATAAAGCGACTGCACAGGGCCAGTGACGATAGACCAAACTGCACTCCTTGACAAATGCCGGCCAGAGTTCGCTTTTGGATTAATCATACAACTGCCGCCAAGTCTTATTATTATTAATGACTGCAAGTTGCTATTGCATCCTTCGATAGTACTAATTAATTAATTGCCATTCGAATGGACCAAATTAGGCACACAATTGACACTTCACTTTATTGTCAAACAAGACCAACACGTCTGCATCCTAGCGATAAAATGATCGACAAGACGATTCCTTATCAACTCTCGTCGGAGTGCCAAGTGCTGAGCAGTGATATAATTGAATTCTCTTAATTGGATCGTGAATTTGTAGTGAGGTGACAAAGTCTTGGCACACCGTTAATTAGTGCCTAGATAGTGCAGGTAGACAAGAGAAACGGAACAACACAGATGATTGCGGGTTTGGAGTGGCAATTATGTGGGCAGGACAGCGACGTGTTTCACACCTGACTGACTAGTCCACCAGATAGTGTCACCTTGTGTATTGTGTTAACCAATCAAATCACAGACACCACCAATGGAATATTCAATTGGGTCTCTATTTGCTGCCAAGATTGACACAATCAGGTTCGATTGCTACTGATTTGCATATTGCTTGTCTAAAGCGGGAGCGAATGAGTGTCACTCCAAAGTGTACGCAGAGAAATAGTCAAATTGCACCGCTTGATCAAATTATCTCATTTGGCCAAATAATGCAAAGTCGATCGATAAAAGTGCGAAACTAAAATAATACAACTATAATTTAATTGTCACGAAGTTAATAAGAGAAATCAATTGCATAAATGTCACTCGAAGGTGAGTGCGAGATCTCACTGCTCAACACAGTCCATGTGCAAATGTGACTATTTACATGGCTAAATGCTCATTGAGTGGTAATCGACAGTCAGTGCGGTGTCAGTGGACGATCGATGTCGAAAGATGATAAATTTCAGTTGTCATTAAAGATTTATTTGGAGTTCGCTTGAAAATGGTCATTGATATGTGTGTTGAGTCAATAGGAAATAAGTGAACTTGTTAAAATTAATAATTGATCACACACTGGCCAGTGACTTTCCATTTCTTGACCAAAGTAATGGCATTGAGAGGAAAGTACTGCTGCCACTAATCTTAACGAGTTAATTAAGTTTTAACGAGAAATCGAAATCAAGTAAAACTATCAAAGTAGGCCTAAGCAAAGTGGATTCATCAATTAACGAACAAGCCATAATAGAATTAAGGCCCTCACTAATAGACCCACAGTAAAGTGGAATAGAGTGAAGCACGCCAATGGCACACATTCTGGCAGGTCAAGAAATGGCACTTTGCCATAAACAGTGGACAACTTTTGCCAGGCTGAAAGCTATTTTCGGTGTAATGTAGCGGTAAATTAGCTGAGTCGTAGAGCGAGTAAGTCAATTGAGCAGAGGGAGACATGACACTGTTGTCAGTTGTCTCCGAGAAGAGTCAATATTCAAATGAGCACAATTAATCATAGTACCTAGTCGTCAAGACCGAACCTGGCCTTCAATGTTCGGCAAGTAGTTTGCAAGTTTGTATCACCACAACTGAGAACAAGTAATCTGACTGACAAAGCACCGTGGGTAATCGATAACCGGCTACTAACGAGGCTTCTCATGACACCGGTACTATTGCAAATGTTTGCAAATTAATTGTTAAATCAACTTGACTCAATTGCGCCATGTTCTTCCATTGCTGGTGACGACAAAGCAAAAGGGCAAAGAATGTCTTAAGAAAACGGTTAAACTAGAGAAGTGCAGAAATGAGTGAGGCCATTGCAGTGGCCAAGTGGTGCACAAAATGGAGCAATTTAATCCGAAAATGTGGCCAAATAGATTAATCTTGCTTACTGTGAATGAGACCGAAGCTTTAGTGGCAGTGCCGGCCAGAGCAAGACCAAAGCACTACATTAGGCTCGAATTAGTCCGATTTGAGACTTGGCACTACAAATGCGATTACTGGCCTCACTAAGGCCACTCACAGTGCACTGTTGCCACTGGCCCTGGTACAGCCGTTACAGGTACTGCCCGCTTAGTGCCCAAGCACAACTCTGGCCCAATTAGGCCACTTCCTAAAACATGACAGCAGGCAAATAAGCAAACTAGTGTGCAACTGCAATCCAAGGTGTATCCGCTTACAATCGATGGCTGATTCATGAGAAACGGCTGAGAAAGTAAAGGAATTTGCCAAACACAGTTCCAAGACAACCAATGTAAAGCAAATCCAATTTGGCCCAGATGCTAACATGACCAGTCGTAGACAGTAATGTGCAAATGAAGCCAACCTTGCCGTTTCTAGTGAACATTGTCCAATCAGATCAAGTTTGTAAGCAACAATCGAAAGAGCAACACAAACCACTGATGTCTTTGAGATGCAGTGAAGTCGGGAATAAACAGGCAGACAAGTAGCCGTATAGTACTCCCGCAAAGTAACCATTGAGATTGGCTAAATTGGTTGGAGTGACTAATGCACTGTAATAATGGCGAGGGGAGATGCGAGGCGCAGTAGCAGATAGTAATCAACATATAGAAAATGAGTTAATAAAGCGCATTAAAAGCTTATTTAAAATGGAAATGGCGTAAAGGGAGAGATACAAAAACAAAGCACAACCGAAAAGTATTGACGGCTGGCATTGATGCTCGTACCGAATGCAAGTCACTCGCCGATGTATTGACAGTGTTGAAAGATTTCGCTAGGCACGCCACTTCTCACCAGGGAGACATTGCTCGGCACCGATTGTATGAATAAATAGAGCCACAATTGAGTGGAGCGCTAACTAGTGGCCATTTGTTTACTGTCCTCAATCTACAATGGAGGCAAAAGAATTTCGATTTCCGATTGACACACCACCGGTGACAAGCAAATCCATTAGCCAGCTAATTCGGCCGCTTAATTCTCGATGTCTTTCCAATTCCGGTGATGTGGCAGAGGTAATTGGGAAAGCAACATAGAGTGAAGTGCAAGGTGCGACTACGGCCGATTGTGCAGTGCAGAGTAGCGAGGGTGTCCCTTGCAGAATAGACCATTGGAGACAGTGAATTGATTGCAATCGAAAATTTCCATGCTCTACTCGAAAGCGATTGAGCCAAGCCAAGTGAGAGTGGCCTGTGCCTGAGCTGCGGCAAAGAGCTCCTTGCTGGCACCATTGCCAATCGTATCGATAGCTTCAATTGAGACTTGATTACCACCACTGGCTGGGACAGTGCACTGCTGGTCCAATTGCAATCGGCACAATTAATAAAGCAATGAAATATTTACAGATGGAACGAGAGGCCCGCCAGGACCGAGACCGACAGTACCGAAGATAAATAGACACTGCAATAGATGGCGATCGTATTAAATCACTACAACACAGTGAGACATAACACGCAGAGACAATTTATTATTTAAAGCAAGCAAATTTAATAAAATAATTCCGACCAATATCTTAACAGAGAAAAATGACCCTAGTGTGCTTTATAGGCACATTTGGCAAGTCTAATCAATGCCAAGTGAAGTGACTCAAATATCCAAATGCTACTTCACGGCCATTTAGCATTGACGATAAGGCCAATAGCAAACAAAACAAAGAGCACCGAAATGAATCAATAAAGACAGTGCAAAGAGACTGCATAGTCCTGACTGCTAGAGAAGATCGAGTGCCACTTGGCTGTGGTATTGGCCGTGGTGCTGATGAATACATCAGCCAAGACAATCCAATCGACCATTACGAGCGGCAGTGATAGCCACACAGTGACAACGTTATGTAACGGCAAAGAGGTGAACACTGAACACAGAGGAGCCAACTGCAGCAGGCAATAAACAGAGGCGGCAGTGTTCGGTGGATTGTCTTACTGGCCCAATGTCGGTCCAACGTCATGCAAAGTTTGCACAAACATAAACACAACACAACTGACACATGGCCTCAGTTCGTTTCATTACGGGGAAAGCCTTTGTCTGGCCAAATTGGCCTTATCGAGATTAATTGAATGTTCAATAAAAGTAAATATTGCAACACAAACAGGGACGAGACATGCGAACAAGACCATCAACAGCAATAGTAAGCTGGCCAGTGCTGGCTAACGACCGCCGAGCTGACCGAGTGTGCAGTCAAATTGGCTATTAATCATCGATATCTCTGCTCGATATACTTTTATTACATCACTCAGCAAAGACTGATCCACACCGGCAATGCACGTTTCATGAGCCTATTTGGCCGCTGCCAGTTCAATTAATCTAATTGACCAGTCCAACACAAAGCTCGATTGATCAGCATGCCAAGGACCAGGGTGCACAGTGATTAGTCACTTATCATTAGTGGCTTTGATTGGTTTGGAGACATCACAGTGGCACATCTAGTGACTGTATTTCAGTTGTTCAATTTGGGCACAGCGGAAGAGTAGCCATTAGCCAATTCCGACTTGTTGAATAACAATTTTGATTCTTTAAATAGGCGAGAAATCATCGCGCTGACCAACGAAAACCTGAGCTTAGAGAAACAGCTGATGTCGTACCAGAAGTCGATCGGCAACAATCGCTCCACGTCGAAGGACAACGGAAGTGAGACAGGCTCCTTGCGTGGTCATCACATAGGCCAAAGGTCTGCCTCGGAAGTGCACTTGAGCGAGAGCAACACAGTCCAGCAGCAGCACCTCAACCAGCAGATGGTCTCACAGAGCAACCAGATAGTCACTCAGCCAGCAGGACACAGTCAACAGCACCACAGCGCGGAACGTCGATCTGCTGGAAGTGGGGGAAGTGGTTCCATGTTGGGTCTTCCTGCACAGGCCAATTCGAACCCGCTGTCACCATTGCACAGTCCATTGGCAACAACGCGCAACTATCACCAAAGCTTTCACCAATTGCCAAGAACAGGCCTGCATCGGTCTGAGTACCACCATCAACTCCCACAAATTCCAATCCAGGTACAGGGGCATCATGCTCTTCTGCAAAGCAGCAGTGGTCATGGGTCGCCTCAGTTAAAAGTGCGTGCTCATTATGGCTCACTTCCGATAAATTCGTCCTACGACTATGAGGACGAGGACTTCACAGAGAACATGGTGCCACGAGCAACCCGCACTTTACACCGATCTCGAGAAAGAATCGGAAACAACTTCATCAATCCAGTTCTGTCAGTGAACATGGTCCCAACCTATGGTGCCCCTACAATAGCCAACAACTTTGGCCAGAGCTTATCGATGCCGCACCCTGTGCAGTATGCAGGAGTTCCCTCCCCACTGACAGCCAACCAAATGCAACAGTCACATCTGACCACCAATGGCTGGAGCGGCAATAGCGCCAACGGCAAGATCATCTCGCCAGGAGTGGCGTATTATGAGCAAATGTGACCAATGTTGAGCAGGCCAAGCATATCGCATCTCACACAGCATCTCAACCTCCACAACGCCCTTACCACAACGTGATGTTATCGCCTCCTTGCCATTCCTCAATTGTTGATTGTTTCTTGTTGAATTGCCCAATCCCACAAGCATCCCCTTAAAGGTCACGAGCAACATGTTGACCATTCGTGCCCCTCCCAGGCCAGTCTTATAATGTCCACTTATCACACAACGAGACCCATCCCACCGTTCTCCACTGTGGATTTGTGGTCTATTTTGAACCAGTGACGAGTCACCTTTGAATACATGTACACCAGCATCGCCACTCGCCCACATCTCATATTTTTTGTACGCCTGTCCCGCACCCCGCACTTTTCCACTAAGGCAATGTCAGCCAGCACCAGCATAACCCGAGCACTTGTTTTGTTATGTCAATTATCAATTTTCAATTCAGTCCTAATAAATCCAATTTCGGAAATAATAAATTCCTTGCCTTGCCTTGCTTGACAACAAATAGGAAATCGATTTAAAATGCGAACAAATCGAAGAGAGCATGGAGAGTGCTCAGAGAGCAAGCAATTGTCCAAATTGGATCAAATCGATGCATAGGATCGCATTCAAGCCTGCGAGCCACCATTCTACGTAAATGAGCAAACTATTCACTCGTTAGGTAGAAAGTTTGGATCGCAAATTCACGCTCAGTGCATTTCAATTGGCTACCGATGAAGCGACACGAAGAACATTTGCGCCACCAATAATTGGGCTGCCAATTAGAGGGACGTGTTTAGTTGCATAGCAGGTAAGTGAGCCATTCACGGAGCATGCTGCCTTCCATGCTAATCAATAAGTTGCAAATTCTACAAAGGACATCACATTAGTCCGATTCTCCCTAGTATCGGCACCGTGTAGTCATTGTCTATGACTCATTGAGGAAACATTTCCACTGGCTTGATTGATCGGTGAGCATGTCATAATTTAAATTGATAATCGCAACTAATCAATTACACCAAAATTGATAGATTCACTTGGCAAATTGTTGTCATTTTGTATTCTAATTAAAGCAAGCCACAATGGAAACGGCCACCAAGGCCACAGTAAGTGCGCTTTAGCTAGACAGTCTGCAGCATGCACTTAATAAGCACTTAATTACTCGACGGTCTTGGGTCGGTGGCACTGGCAATGCTCACTGTTCATTGCATCGATGCTGTTCCAATCCAAAATGAAACTCTTTCATTGTGATGCGGCCTGAGAAGGCACAAAATGAAACTGCACAGTGCACGACAACTCGACCGCGTGGAAGAAGAGAGGACAACTTGTCATGTCATATAGACATATTAGACAGGTTATTAGCACAGTACGGTGCGGTGGTAATAGACTGGCCACCATTGAGACCACTTGCGAACTGTGCCAGCTTTAAAAGAGACAACGAGAGAAAGAGAATTAAAACAACTTAATGAGGATAATGTCAATCAAGCCAAAGCGGATCGAGCATAATAGAGGCAAACAAACCGAGCATGAGATTGCAGTCCCGCACTGCACCACATTGTAGTGCAGTGCTGCACTAATAACCAAGAGCAATTATTACACAACAAACGGTGGCACTAGTGAAGTCAGCTGTGAGTGACTACTGGGCTGGTCACTGGCCACAAAGTGACAAATCAATTGGAACATCTCGCCACCAGCGAGCCATCCACTTGTGCGGCGCATCACTCGAGTGCTTATGCCATCTACAAACATGCCACCAGTGCACAAAGCAACATAAAACATTTGTTTGTGCAGTAAATAAATCAAACCAGTTTGAATTGGTACTTTGTCCTACTGTACCATTGGGCCAAATGTAAATCGAATATTCCTGACAAAGTATTAACATTATAAATAATTTATTATGTATTCGGTGCAGATTAAAACAATACAAAGCAATTGTTCGAACCAGCTCATACATTTGTCATTTAAAATTAAGTTTAAATCAAACAAGCGGCAAACAATTTGGCACTGTAAACAGTTGCAAATGTGTCGATCGACAAGTCAATTCACCAGTGACGGCCACGAACCAAATCCCAAAATCGGTCATGAAGTGAACTTGTGAGCAAGTGAAGTGTGTGCAAATAATGAGTCAAATGGTATTGCACAATTGGCCAATTAATCTTATGTCAAATGTGTCGTCTGAGAGCACTCCGATTGGCCCTTCCAATTCGATTCGTACTCCAATTCGACATTGAATTCAGTTCAACAGAAAACCGATTCGTTCAGACCTTTCGAAGAAAGACTTCTATTTCTTCTTCAAGGCTTCTAAAGATTCAGTTGCAAGCCTAATCTCTGGTCAATGGCAGAGGAGAAAAGCTTTAGTCGATGCATTAATTAAAATAAATGTCAATGTGTTGGTGTCATTTTTCAATAAGCACAATATATCGAACGTCAAAACAGGCACACAAGCGCATTGGTGAATTCTATGAACGCCGAAAAAGGTGGCCAGTTTAAGTGGCGATTTGTGGCAAACATGCCGATTTGCTGGTGTACTGGCATATTTATGTACGAGATACATTTTGGTGAGCACTTATTAGTGCGACACAAACATTCACTTTGGACGGTGTTCGCTTCGGTTGGTGGTCGTGCCGAGTGGGGCGGCAAGTCAGCGGGCCATCCACAGGCTCGAGATGGCCCAATAGCAAATGTAATTGATATAAATGCTCATGACTGGACGCCTCTAATGACTGGCACATTTGGCTGCCATCAAACAGCACAATCGATACTCAATGGCCAATAGGTAACGCATCGAGAGCAATAATTTATGGTGACATGTAGTGGGGATGTTGTGCCATTCAGTATAGCTCTTTTCAGTGCTCTAATAGCTCATTGCCGGACATTGAATTGCGCTCACCGCAGCACTACAGCTACTAAATCGGTGTCCCATTCACACTAGTGATAGTGGTCAACGTGCTCATACTATTGGTAATGGGTTAACCTTCAGCACCGAGTTTAAATTGGTGGCCAGTGGAAAGGACCAGAGAGCAATCAGACGGCATTATTAGAGGCCACTAACAAATGGCTCACTAAGACGCTCACAGTGCCAGTGATCTGTTTAATGGAAAATAATTGCCCAAATAAAGCGATCACCACTTGGACACTTTCACGCTAATTGCCAATGGCCACTTTCCAAGTATCTATTTGAGGAAATTTTCCAAGGGTTAAGCACGATTAGAAGGAGTCGCTACTGCACTTGCACTGACCAATGTCCAATGTCCGGTCGGGCCAACGAGACAAACGATAACGAGTGGCATTGCTTCATTATGAAAATGTCCTTCTGCAAGACATTTGGTGGCCAATTGATGACACTGTCAGCAGGGTTAATTGAATTGAACTGCTCCTTGCAATGCATACACTGTACAGTGTACATAGTGCACACACAACTGGTGCAGTGTTGCACAAGACCGAACAAACAAAACAGACTCGCTGCCAAGTGAGTCGAGCAATTAGGCAAAGAGATTAGTGCACAAGTGGTTGGTAATCTACTCGAAACAGCGACAAAATTATTAATGCAACGCGACAAATTAAATTATCAAATAATAATAAAATTAAATTCCCTCCAACTGAGCCAGTGCAAAGTCATTAGATAATAAAAGGCAGTGGATTGAATGGGTTGAGCAAGGCACTTTCCATCCAGCGAAACAAATTAAATTGCACTCGCTGAGAGGAAATCGATTTGCGATGAAGACAACTGGTGACTTGTCAAATAAAGACAGGTAAATTGAATTAGCGCTAAATTGAGTTTAAATTCACAGGAATAAGCAGCAGACAGCTGATAAGCTTGACAAAGTGATGGAGAGTGCTAAGAGGACTTATCAGGCTAGTGATCGAGATGGTGCGAGATACAGGACAAAGTGAGCGAAAGAGGCCACCAATGCACGACCGAACTTGCAAGTGCACAATTTCACATTTGGCCAGATAGAAACAATGCACAGGGTAATGCGATCATTGAGCAATGGAGCCGGTTCAGGCAGAAGTGCCACACTTGCCCGATGCCATATTGCTTACAGGCTCGTAAATTAATAACCAACACGACTGGCAATTCACTTACTGTCAGCACACATTACCATCACCGAGTTTATATAGAAAGACGAGCCAACTTTAAAATACACTTTGGTGGGAGAAAACATTTGACAAGCCTTGGGCGAATAATGAGCGAAATAAATTAATACACAAGTCAGTGGCCGAAGAAAGGGTTGCGAGAGGAAAAAGAAATGGTCGAAATATAAATCAATTTGTCTGCAAGTGCATAAAGTGATTGCATTGCTAATGCACAGGTAGGACAAACATACAATCGAGGATGCTCATTGGAGATGATTGTGCAACTGCTTGGCAAATATTGTCTGCCAGGACAAATCTATTAAGGAATAATTCAGCCAACTAGTGACAAGATAGCACAAATATTCATTCAAAGTGCCTTGACGAGTGGCAGTGCAACTTAAGTTAACAAAGTAAAGAATGCGAGACAAACTTGGCCTAATGTCATTAGCAACATTTGTGCAATCGCTGCTAATAAACGAGCCTGACCACTGCCTACTCACGACTGTCCCACCACACGCCAAGATAAGAGTCAAAATAAACAAACCAAGGAATTCGGACAGATCGTTTGGCCAATGTAACCAAATGGAATGGTCTGCGTGTGACAAAGCCAAGTCAAAATGGCGCCAATTGCTGTTTGCACAGACAAACAATCGAGACTCAAGCAACGAGCATGGATTTACACTCATGTCACCCAATTCACAGGCAAGAGAGGAGGAAAGACAAGGATTGCTACTTCCTGACCAGTATTACTTCCACTGTCCCGAATGAAGCAAAGATAAGAACCAAAAACAAAGACCAAGCTTCAAATTACAATTTGAATCTTCTTAAACTCAAGTCTATGCCAGCCTGGCAGCATCGATAACGTCGATTTGAAATAAATAAACAGTAAATAGTAAATAGTCATTGCTATAGCAGTAGTGAAATGCCGTTTTTCTGAAAAGAAACAATCTTAATTCTCAATATTGAATAATTTATCTCAACTAGAAGTACTTTATATTGCATATTAGCATTGGACAAATCATTAATCAAGACAAGAAAAGTACCTAAATGGCGTACTTGCAAGTCAACCACGAAAAAATCGACAAAACCGTGCTCATTTTAAAATCAAACTGTTCTGCTGGCCAATACACTGGTGCGAAGCCAAATTGGATCTAATAGTGACAAACAAAGTAAAACAGACTCTGTTACGATCCAATTGGACAAATCATTTATTTCACCAAAATAAAGTCTAAAAGGCCAAGAGAATCTATGCTTGTACGTTCTTAAGAATTCCAAGCAATGCGACGATATTCAAAATCTGGTCACAGAAAACTTTGTCATTTCCTGGCCTATATTACTATCCACTGTCCTGCATGAGAGATAAGAACCAAAGAGTGCGTGTGATGTATTTACTGGAAATGTTTTCTAATTTATTGGCGCAGTTTAAAGAGTAATTGGAACAAGCTCCTTTAGTTAGACTCAAGTCTGTGCCGGCCATATAACATCGATACAGTGGATTGCAAATAAATGCAAATATTCGACTAGCCAATACGAGTAGAAGTCGATTGGTTTCGGTTTCAGTGATAACAAACTCAACATTTATAAACAATACAAACCAAACGACATCGAGTGGAGACAAACGGCAAATTATATAAAGTGTAACTTGAAGCAATTGGCCAGAGAATGAATGTACTGCAATTCGTGTGCATTGCAATGTAAATGGAAAATTAAAAAGTCATTTGAGAAAATGTGCAAGCCAAGGAGAAATGTTACTGCTGGACAAGGCAAACATTTGAATAATAAAAGGATGCAGATGGAGTTGGAATACCAATTGGTCAGCGTAAGCACAGTGAGCAGTAAATGTATCGAGTTGACAGGACACAGTGTCACTGCCATATTGGATCTGTCCGAAGGCGAGAAGTGCAACTCCACTGCAGTGATTTCAATAGTGCCAGTCATCAAACAAGAGAACAGTGGCAGCAAGCTGCAGCAGTCCTGATTTGCATGGCCTAATCTGGCGCGTCAATCAATTTGTACCTCGATTCATAAATAAATCGGCTCTATTTATTTTCCTTGCAGGTTTACCCAGTGTGGATTGGTGTGCGGCACAGCCGAGAGGAGACCAAGTGAGGCACCGGTAGACGGGCCAAGTGGCACTGGCAATACCATTTGCTAGACACTTTGTTCAGACACGGATCGAGCCAAATTGAAGTCGCAAGCAGATAGATCAGCACCAGTGGTGAATCATAAATCAAACACAACTCGCACTAGTCTCTTTGCAGTCGTCTTGACAGAGCCAATATATACTGGCACTGCACATAGTCAAGCATGGTCACACTGGCACTGCTCCACTGCATTCGTCATTCATCGTTTTATTTATTTTTCAATTATCCACAATAATTCGAAACGAGAGACAGTCCAAATTGTCCAAATGTCGGTTATGTAAATCGAGTGAGCTCGTCTCTCTGCACAGGCCACTTTGAGCACACTAATCGAAGCCCACACACACACACCTAATCGAAGCCATAATTTATTCGTCCGTCAGTCGAAATGTACAGGATATTTTCACTTTAGACACACCAAGTAAAATTTTCCACTTGGCCATCATATTGTCAATAGACGTGATTGAACAGTGCAAAAAGTGCATTTCACTTGCACTTCACCACACAAGTATCGAAACTTTATCAAATGGCAAATGTCACAAGCTAATTAGACACAGAGGGAGGCATCGCCGCCACCAAGTGATACCTTCACTTAATAACTCTTGAGAATATTTCATTCAAATGGAAATAACCCATTGGCAATAAAATCACATTGAATATAAGATATGGCTCAAATCAGAGGCAAGGCAATCTAAAGCCGATTGTCGACAATTGAAATACTAATGAGTTCGAGAAGAGTAGTCGAATAAAGCAAGTTTAGTTTACTTCATGTAAATTAAAGGTAACTCTACACAGAGAGCTCACAATTGTTCAATTCAAGTGATTTTTAATAATAAATTAATTCGTGTCGCGATTCTGCAATTGAAAAGCAGTGAACACAATTTTGTACTCAATTATGACAACCAACAAAGTCTCATGAGCAAACGTTCAAACCGTTTGTATAAAGACTAAACAAGTATCGCCAAAGATGGTTACACATATGCTTCAAACTGACCGGTTGACTAAAGCTAGCGGACAAATGCAGTTTAGGAAATGCTAAAAATGAAGACAAAATTAAAATACAATATGTCAGTTTTACAAGCAAAACTGAACCCTAACATTGCCAACATTGTGATCGATCGCAAATTCAAATTAGAGCCTTTTAACTTGACTCCAATGGAAATGGTCTCCCAAAATAAGACACAGTAGCCACACTGCAAATCGCTTGAAGCTAAATGTAACCGAAATGGCTGGTAATAAGGTAATAATAATAACCGAATCACAATCAATATTAGTCAAATAATGGCGCTACTAATAAAATGGGTCATTACGAAATGTAGAGAAGGTTTTCATTCCAATGGGAATTGCCATTTATTGACAGACCGTTGGTTAATGCAAATGTAATATCCGTTTAATCCCTCATTAAATCATCATTACCATACCATACCACGAGCCTAATGAAAGCCCATCGACAAATATTTGGCAAATATGAATATTAACTGAGCACGTCTGGTGGAAGGCCAATTGAATACTTATTTGACAGTGCCACAGTAAGTCTCGTTCCGATCAATGAGTGCAAACATATTACAAGGTGTCAATTGGGCCAATTCAAGTCAATAAGCACTAACAAACAGAGCAGAAAAAGGAAAAGTTTAATCAAACTCAAAGTTGTGCTTTATATCTTAATGGAATGGAACATTATCTGGTGGGTTGACAAGCCAAATTCGACAGTGACATTGAGCAAATATGGCCAATGTAAATTTAATTTACATCTGCTTGCTCATGTCTATGGTCCACTACTGGTAAATGCAAACTATTCAACCTCGGAATGGAATGGAACCTTTCAAGGCTAGTAGAGTGCATGTTTACTGACCAACTGATATGAATGCAAACTTGTATAATAGGCAATGGTGGCAAGGTCATTTTGTTTGCATAATCCAGTGGACACATTCCACTACACGAGTGCACTCTGCCAGTGGTCATCACGATGCTTTTGTGGCTCAAAGGTGCACCAATGTCAAATTGCACTGATGGCAAGGTTGTCTGAGCCGTCTTGACATATTACACAGTGGCAGTACATTCCTAAGTAAACGATCACAAACAAACTAAATTGGAAAGAAAATTTAAAGAATATAAAGCCAAACGCACGGACAACGAGGAGGAATGCATACGACAAGACAAATGGCAAATATGCGAGCAAACACACTCGACGAGCCGACTGGCAAACGCAATAACTCACTCGGACCGAGCAAGACTGAAGATGTCGATCAGAACGGCAAGTTGCATCGAACGGTTATTGCAAAGTGCAGCCATCGCAGACTGGCGAGTGGATCCGATCAAAATAGACCACTCAAGAATGGCGGTCCTCGGTGGAGTGTCCCTCCAAACAAACACAATTCGGCTTAAATTGGAAAATATTCACTTTTTTATTAAGAAGTTCTCAAGTAGAAATTTAAAATCTTTCTTTTTATTAAAAATGGCCAACAAGCAAAATAAATCGAGAATTTTGTAACTCGCCAACAATCGAGATTTGAATTTGTGAACCGTGAGAAGTGCTCAAATGGCTACTTGCCAATGACAAAATACATCTTGAAAAATGGTGTGGGCACAGTCTGTCTGACAAAACACCAACACTCATGTACTCTTGTACTGTAAACATAGCTTCGGCATACACTAGAAAGCAATTAACCTCCCTTTGAAAGGTTAATCTAATTAACGTGATTTACTGCATAAAGAAATCTGGCCTGGTTAATCACAGGTGAAATATCGAGGTAGCTCTTTACTACTCTCCAAATGAACTTGACGAATTGAATTTTGTTTTTTTCAAAACTCATTTGTGTTTGTTTTTTAATACTGACTACTTCGCCATCTATTGACAGCAAACCAAATGAAATTTAAGATGAATGAGTCAATTGAAACTAATATTAAAATGCCAATGAAACAAAATAAATCAAACCTTATATATTGTCATTTCAGAAAAAAAAAATTAAATAGTCAAGAAAAAATTGAGCAAAATTTGCATCTACCAAGAATTCAATTAAATAACAAAGTCAAATTTATAACCTAAAGACATGTTCTGTAAAAGAAATCCAACATTAATTAAAGAATAATGTAGATTCTCTTATCTCGTAACACAACACTTGCATTAGTTTAATTGCAAGCAAAGAAGCTAAACATGAGGTGAGAATGTAATTAGTCTGACTCGAGCTCGAGTGACAACTTTATTAACTTTATTGCAATACTAATTGAAATGTGCAATTCGGCCAAAAGCATTTCCACAGAAGGTAGTCGAGATGCAAAGTTCATTTCGATGTGTTGACATTAAGTTTGCAGTGACTTGACAAGAAACAACAAACAAACTAAATGCACACATAAGATAATAAAATTAGCAATTTAGTCAACATGGTATAATTTTTTATAATAATAATAAGGCTAGCCAAATGTTAACATTAAATTTAATTCAAACAATTTAGTCGACTGGTAATCACCACTTTTCACGCTTTAAATCAAATCACATTGGCCATTTTTATAACTCAAATGTTGCCTACCAGGAAGCAGCACAAGCTAGAACAATTTCAACGCAACATTTCACTTAATTTCATAACAAATGTTGCCTTCTAACAAAATTTAAAAAATACTACCATTTAATAAATAAATAATCTAAGCTGCCCATGAGTGAATATGCTCAAATTAGTGTAACATGTCATTTAAACACATTAAATGAATGTTACTACCAATGGCATTGGCTGAATGGAATCGAAGTAGTCATAAGGACAATTGTAATTTCAATCCGAACATTGTCAATGTGCGTGTGCGAGCTTGCACAATCGGGAGGTGAAGAAAAGAAGACACGAGTGGTGCACTCATAAAAGGACAACAATAAAACGACCATTTGAGCACCATCAATGGAATATAATCGTAATCGAATTAATACTCAGGCAATTAATTAGATTTGCAGCTTGACGAGATTGAGACTACACCGAAGGTGAAAGTGCATTCCATCGAGACATGAGTGAGATGAAAGTGATTCTCACAACCGAGTGCCATCGGTTATTGATAGCACTCACTAGCCAGCCACACATAGACCACTTGTGGTGCACTCAACAGTGGACACAATGACGCAATGCATTGTGCTCTATTGTGGAAGACATTGCAACTGGTGCATCATTAGTGGCCACAACCGGGCAGGCCACTGACCAGTCAGTGAGAGCACTCCTGCAGACAATGAACCGCAGGCACGTAGTTCAAATTGCCATACTGAACAGGCAATTAGGTGTTTGCTTCATTCGGAACGATTCATTAGGAAGACACAAACATGTTACATTTTCGCAAGCAAGTTCGCAAACGATTTGATTGCAAAACTATACTTAGTAGATATATCTCAGGGCCATTGCCATTCAGTAAATTCGGGTGCATGTCTTTCGCCAATAAGTCAGTCGAAAGCATATTTTCCAACTGTAAACACTCAATATTGATTAGAAAAAAATGCAAAAGACAAGCACAAAAGTAGTGCACAGTTGCGATCGCAGGTGTTCATGTAGAAGGTAAACGAAACAGACAAGGTGACTAAATTAGAAAGTGACTTGTCAAGCTGCTCGGCTGACAAATGATCCATTGAATATAGAAACAAACCAACAAACACCAATCGAATGGACAATGAAAGTGTCCTCATATGACCTTAAATAGACCGACCACCACCGCCACAAACACGAATGGCGCAATCACAAATGACACGGCAGCACAACGAACAATTCGACATGGGAGAATCAGGCTGGCGGTACTGCATGAGATAAACGGACCAATTAACGAGCAAATACATTTACAAAGTGATTCGGATGAGAAATGAGTGCGCATCATCAAATTGATGAATTGCCTGACGCACTGCTTGCACAGATTCATCATGTTCAAGTGATCGGTCGAGCAATGAAATGGAGACAAATGGACAACACTGAACATGCCATTTGAGTGTTCACTCATACGATTCAATTTGATGTAGATGTGTTCTATGCAAATGAGACTTAAGTCTCTAAACCATTATTAATAGCAACTCGACTGACCAGTTGGCCTTTAGTCACACTCGTCAACTCGTAACCAGGTGATGCATTCGGTCATAATGTAGTGCACAATGAATTGCATTTGCATAAAAATAGAAAAGCATCAAAGTAAATCGTTACGAAAAAGGACATAGATGACAATTGCATTTACATGAGTCTATGGACTAATGTCAACAAGCGATGCCCCGTTTCTCGACCAAACTGTAAATCAATATCACATTCATTTGTGACTTCTCAGCTTGAGAAAGCACATTTATTCTTAATAGTCAAATTGAGGCAAATACACTCTGGACGGTTTTACTAATGTACGGTTAACATTGAGCGGATCACACTAGACCTTAATGGTCACTTTTGGGAGGGAGAACAACTGGTAGTGTTTCCACTTTGACGCATTTTCCCATCAAATCGCAGCATCCAGCAGGCATATTGCAAGCATAGCCAGCACAGCACTGGAAGCCGGCAATGCCACCGCAACTGTCAGTTCTGCAGACTCGTTCGGCGGGGTTGGCCACGCTCATTTGCACTGTAGATAGGAAACTGCATTAGTACTTGTGGACTTACTCCCAACCGGTTATATTTACCGATGACGGCCAAAATGCACAGACCCAAAACAATTTGAGTTTTCATTGTAAATTAGGTTTGAAGCTTTGATTCGGTGAGTAACTTTCAAATAGAGCGATGGTGACTTTCCATCAGTCAAATGATCGCCTTAAATATGCTCATTTTGGCCACTGTTGAGAACACTTGGTGACATTATCACAAGAAGTGTCGATGTCTCCCCCATCGAAAGCATCTTAGGCATAATTAACAGAAAGGAGGTATCGACGTAAGGTGGTGATTGATTGCATGCGATTATGGAAGCGATCGATTGGTGGTCATAGACACAAGATATATTATCGTAATGGAGATGCGTGTGATAGGGTCAACTTTAGGCCAAACCACCGTCTAATCACTAATATGCAACAATATTATTTATGCAAAGATCAACTGGCGCTATTAATTTCAAATGGTTGTTGTCGACAGAGGCAGGTGACAAGTGTCGATTAAGAAGTAAAGCTCGGCCATGATATGTCAAGTCACTCAAGTGTTGGCAATCTCGCTGTGAGAACAAATAGCCCACTTAGCGCATAACCATTCATGTGATGATGCTATCGGGCAGTGTCGATATCGCCAAATAAGGCATTTGGACAAATGTATTAAAAAATACATTAAATAGCGCACAGAATCGATGAACAATTCTAAATTTCGTCACGCATAATAAGTTTAGATTGAAGATACAAACTAGAGCAAGAATCCAAATAACTCATTGACAAGGCCAAATAATTTCAACATAATCTCAATATAAAATTCGATTCATCAAAGTACAAAGAATGGAAAAACACTTAGATAGGCTCATCGCAAAATTAAGCGCAAAGCTAATTGATTAATTAATAACTTGAAATATCAATTGTGCTCGCACAATGGAAAATAACCCTGAAAAGGAGTAATACAAAAAACTAACAAATAGCTCAACACACGAATAGAATGTAGACTAGACAGTGAGTAAGTGAATCTCAATGCAAATGAACTGACTACAAAATAGTTCATTTGTGTGAATTAAAGCATCAACAATGTTTGCATAGATAAATCAAATCAAACATTGACTACTGCAATGCCATACAAATTCAAGAGAAATCAGGAGCGAACACATTAAGAAGGTTACATTCCCAAGTGGCTTCATTTAACGTTAACAATTCAAACAACACTCATAGAAAGAATTGCCTTTTCAAATTGTCACAAGAAATAAACCAAACTAGTTAATTAATTAATCGGTAATTGGAACGCTAATTAACGAACAACAAGACGTCAAGAAAACACTTTGAGCAGTGAGAGCATCGAGACAGTTGGTCCGAGTAATCCTTCAATGAAGCCAGTAAATGTTCATCAATTTCACAGTTTGTCAAGTAATGGACAATAACCGGGGGCAATGTATCGAAATCATTAACCTTAGTGGCGACATTAAGTGCCCACATTAAAGACAGTGGACGGTGCAAGTTTGATTGGCCATTGAGTCACAAGCACACAGTGAAATGCCAATCGTGGATAGATCGATAGTAGTGACTAACGAAAACAAGTGACTGGATAAAGCAAACTGTGATGCAAACACAAGATTGTCACTGAGAGTGCACAGCTGTGTCTGTGCACCATCGATCGATGGATCAAGTCATTGTCTAGTGCACAAGTTCAAGTGACCAAGCGAACCTTCACAAACAAACAGTGTGGTAGCTACGAATGCTAATTGTCGAGTGTTTTGGTTGCCCAATCACGTCGAGTAACGTCAAATACGCAAGAATTCAATGTGTAATAATTAATATTACTAAGCAGAGGACCACAAAGCGGCCAATTGGACACCGAAGCTAAATAGCAATTAAAGTTTCGAACTGAGTGGTCACTGTACTATTGATTCTCTAAAGGCAGATGTACAGAAATTTTCGAAATCAAATTGACATCAAATTTATAATGCAGGAAAAGTGGACAAACACCACGAGGTTCGAATCGATTGAGCATCGTTGCATTGTGTTACATAATCTAATAATAAAGCAATGCATGCCATGCGATCAATGAGACGTCTGGTGAGTACTCGAGTTAATTTGGCAGTACAACAAACCCAACACAATAAATAGAGTCCAAATAATTAACCACTAATGTAGCCAATGATAAGTGCTCTAAAGATAGCTACTGAAAGGCGCCAATGAAGAGCCATTAGCAGAAATATAGACTACCAATTGAAAGGAACACAATCGAGTGGTGAATCACTGGTGATGGTGTGCGCTGTACCACACAGCAATTGTGGAGGGCATAGGTCGACAAAACAAAACACAACAAACAAAGCATCATCAATTAGAAGATTACAAGCAAATTGGCGCCAATTGGCTTCGTCTCCTGACAAACAATACGAGATCGTGCTCGGGACCGAACGAGTGAGACCGACCAAATGAGTAAGTACTTGTGCATGTGCGGTCGAGTTCAAACATCAATGCGAACAGAAGCAATGACATGACACAACGGGACAGTACACAACAATCGACACGGAGATGCTCGAGGACAACAAGTGTAATCACTTCGAACCGTTTCAGTGGCACAAACAGTGTTAGCCTAATGAACAATTTCGATAAACTTACTCTACAAGCGGTCTCTGACCGCAGATTCAACGCAGTCAATTGAATCGATACGACAAGTTGTGAGATGTTAACACGCAAGCACGTTCGAAGAATTAAAAGTTAACCTGAATTAATGGACAAAGCATGAGATTTTCGATTGAGACTAGTGGTCAATGGCCAATGAAAGGATAAATCAGCACACATAACGAAGCCAGACCAATCGATCGAGACAGTGTCACTTGACTAATGATTCACCGAACCAATTGGCAAAAGTAATGATCAATGCATAGGTAAGTGCAAAGTAGATCAAAACAATAAAACAACAAATGTTGCTTTTCTTAGCATCATCGTAAATAAATTAGCATCGATGGAAGCACGGTTTTTTAATTTAAGATTTATTTCGATAATATTTCCTTTAATTTCTACATCACAATTTGATAGCTAAACTCAAGTCAATAATCGAATCAAAGAAGCAATCCAAAATCAAAAATTGCCACCAAACGAAAGCATCTCGGTTAATAACGTTATTTAACAGAAGTGAAGTGATTTAGTACAATGACCAGTTAGGAAACTGTTGATGGGAGGCCCATTGAGCAATAAATCGATAGGTAGACACTACAATGGGCTTAGTATGGTACTACTTGAACGATAGTTATCGAAACAGGTCCTCATGCACTGACACAAAAACTCATAAATAAATCTGTTTGATGGCACTAGTAATCCATCTAATGAGAGAGCTAATCGAACCGCGATTTGAAGAAACAAAAATGGCAGTCGACAAGAATTAGATCGAGATCAAAGCAAATTGGAAGCAAACGATTACGATTACCAAAGCACTTAGAGGAGAAAACACTTTTGTGAAAAGAGGCACAAAATGACAGTGAAGTCACACAAAAGGACATTGCCAAAATATATCGAGCAATGAGAGTACGTTAGGTTTTATTAATGGCAATTGGGTTGTCATTTGTAGCACTGCAAACACAAACGAGACATTAATCGGTCTAGTGACGTTTGCGGAGGATGATGCCACAAACAAACCAAACATATGACCAGAAGAAAAGAACGCGATCACATCAATTCTACTCTAAATTCATGTATTCAATTATTATTCGAATGACAGATCAAGGTACATACAAATATTGAACAATACCCAATTGGACTAATAAGGCAATTGAGCCAAGTGAACACGCAAGTGCAAATGTAACATATAAATAAATGTATGTCCATTCGCGATTCCTGTTGTGGCACAGGAAATGACAAGTGTTCACGATAACACGACACGTGAATAGATAAGCGGAAACAATGCCCTACCAGACAGACAACAAACGACAATGTGGCGAATGTATCAGACAAGAGCGATTCGATTAATCAAGTGCTCACAGTGCCATCAATAATAATTTATCAATCGGTGGTAAATGTAATGACCATGTGCCGATTGTGCTCGCCTCTCATTACCACCGTGCATGTGTTAGTCTCAATTGGAGAGACATAACAGTGGCAACAATTAAAACACTATGAACAAATTAAATTCAAATTTAGATAAATGCTAAACACTGGTCGAGAAAGGAAAAGGTGAAGTGTAGCGATGACGTCGCAGCATGCATATCGATTGCAAGCAATTCACCATTCCTGTCAAGTGAGGAGGCAAAAAGAGACAATTGTTACATTCTCGCAAATAATCGATTGCGATTAATGGAGATAATTACCAATCTATCTTCACAGCAGCACTGATGTCGTCGATTGTCTCCACAAGAGTATACTTCGTGGCATATGGTCAAATGTCCAGTCGAACGGCAAGTACCAATAGCGGCTCAACCGGTAAAAATCTGCTTTGGTGCATTATTTAATTAGCAATTTGTAGTGACAGAGAAAAACGCAACAAAGTGAACATAGAAAAGTGGGCAGTGAATATTACTGTCACCACTAATTGTCACAGTGCTAAATGAAATAAATTTGACAGCCAACGCGATTAGAATTTAAATTTTCATTGCAGACTGAATTGAACATTAGTGCAAAGGTTAATTGAAAAGTTCACCTCTAAAAAGCAAATCAATCAATCATAATTTAAGGTATTTAACGGAGCTATTTCATTATAGCGAAAAGAATGCAATTTCAATCAAATGACGACAAAATACAAATAATCTTTCTAGTGCCGCGCATTCACTATCACTATCAATTAGTAATTTTATCAAATAAAAAATCATAAATAAAGAAAATACATGAATCAAAACAAGTCTTCACAAACATATTTTATGCAAATTACATGTAGACAGGAGTAATCATTTGCATTACGTGTATTAAGACATGACAATACATTTCAAACATGTCCACACTTTCACCAAGATTAAATGAAAAAGCGATTCAGCAAGACACACAAGAGTGCTAATGCGCCAATTAATTAGAACGATAAAGTTGCCAAGCTAATTCACTAGAAAGGGCACTCGTTCATATTCGACCAGTCGACTTGCGAATCAATAAAAGTGAACAAGTCAGACATCTAAAAATACCTAAACGAGAAAGACAATCAGAGCGATAAGTGGAATACGCACTAGCACAGACGAGTTATTAGTGACTGAACAAAGGCCACAAAGTATAAAGAAAAATTGGCTCTGGGGCAGACGGATCGATGGAAATGACCACAGTTCAAGTGAGTATTGACAAACGTTTGGCATCACTTTGGTACAACCGAGGGCAAATCGAAACAAAATTGTTCTGTCCGCTAGGTTATATAGATCAAAGACATCAGAGGACTGGCTTGAGCACCACAAATTGAAAGGATGCCGAGTAGTGCAGATTTGCGAGAGCGAGAACATTTCGTAGAACAATAAACGAGAGAGATGAGTCACAAGGCGCATAGTTGGGAATGACATCTCGCCAGGCATTCGATGATTGCCTCTTTAGGCCAATACGCAAACAGCTCACCGGGATTATCAATGGCAAGCCGGTGATGAGGCGAATGAACGTTCGCTGACTCCACTACTTGGCGCCATTGTTTGACGCGAGGACATTATCGCGCCTACACAGAAGCACCTGGAAGTCTGTAAAGTAGCTAAGAACGGCTACGAGACACAATCGAACCGAGATTGTGATAGCAGAAGAGTCAATCAGAAGAGGGACAAAAGTGTCGAATTATTGCCGATTGAAGCAACAAACAAGGGACACTAGTGATGCGTCCAGGGAAGAGGAACCTATCACCGAGTGAGTAACCGTTGCTAGTCTAATTGGTTCAATAGAACGGTGCTCGGCTGTGAGCACACGAGGTCACAATTAGACAAATCTTTAAAATCGAGAGACGATATGATCAAGTTCGCCATTTATTGGCCTTATGAAGTGCGTGTCGGTGCCATTCACCACTGAAGTCCAAGAAGCTGTCAAACTAGGTCGAGGCAAAGAGGATGATCGTTTTGGCTTAGAGCAGGAATGGATGACTGTCTAATAGATGAAGATGGCCACATCAAACCAATTGCTCCACTTAACCATAATGTCGCTTTCAATAAAGTTCAGTCCAACAAGCGGATATTTGTCAAATGAGAGGACACCCAACAACGATAGGTCACAGGCCCACTTTGGCGCCTTCATGTCACTGAGAATCGATGAAATGAATGTCAGCAGTCAATATGGGCCAATAGAGGCAATATTACACATTTAATGAACACACACATTTGGCTCATCGATTGATTGAGGCAATAAATATGACACAAACCAAATAATCGAGCTCATCATTGTTAATGAATGCATCGTACACGAATGGCATGGCACAATTAAAATCAAATTGCTATAAGAAAGCATAACTAAATAACTAAACGCAATAATAAAATGCATCAACAATAAATTAGCAAACACAATCAACAAGAGACGATAACACAGATAAGAATGAAAAGTCAGCCGATTGTGGTGCAATTCAATTAATTCAATTAGAGTGCTGTTGTCACAGCAAATGGCACAGTGATGGACGCATTCATTGACACTAAGATTAGCCGCACAAATGTTCCACAAATATTGGCGACAATGGTTCTATTGATCACTGCAACAAGCTAGTCAAAATAATTAGCTATTAATTAATTGATCCGTTCGATAACGCTTGAGCAAAAATGTGCCACTCAATGAAGACATCACTTCAATGGCAACTCGAAAGCCAACACAAGTGAACTGTCTATTGGCAATAAAGACAATCCCGCAATGTAGTGATCGAATCATCCATTGACGATTGGACACGCCATTCTGTAGCCGACGGCAAGAATTAAATGTCGAACCTAAATTATGCGAACGATCAATTGTGATTGCGCACTTCCGAACGAGACAAACAAGCAGAGCAACAAGTGTAGGGACAAATCAAGATTAATGTATATTGTAATTGCTGAAGGTGAGACTTGTCAAACAGAGAATGAAATGATGTGTGATGACAAGCAATTAGTCGACTAGACATGCAGACAGAGGCGAGACATCGGGGGATGGTGCTGTTCGATTGAGTCACAATGCAATATTACTTTATATTATACAATATTTAGCTCTTTACTCAACACTGACATATTCGTTTAATGTGGCAGTAGACCATCTGAATAGTTCACTTGGCGTGCAGTGAATCTACACGAGGCAGCCATATTCTGGCTCTCGTCAGTTTAATTTTAGAATTAATCAAGGTGCACACTGACTGGGCATTCAATTTGCAATTAGATTTGAACCTCCCACTACCGCCGCCAGACGACTTCACCAACTGTCCACCAGCGACAACAATAAAGCCTTACTTAAGCAACTTAAGCAAAACAATAGACTGATTGGAGGCAAATTATGCATGTGAGTGATCACTGCATGCAAGATCACCTTATTGAGGTAATAATAGCGTCAAGGGTCGTCAAATGAATAGTCTCAGTGAAGTCTCGGATGTATACAAACAAACACACTCTGGCAATGAGCCAGGCATACTGCCACTCGAGATCAGTCCAATAAAATAGATCAAGCTCACGGATAACAATGGCGCCAATCGGTAAAAGTGAATTGTTCACTAGTAAGGTAAGGTGGTCAGCAGAGACCACTTGCAAGAGTGCTTCCACAGCGAGGGAGAGCTAACGAAAGTAGTGAGAGAGCGTGTGCTGTGAAGCGACAGTGAGGTGTTCATGGAGAGGGATGCACATCCACTGGAAGAGCACAATGCTCGCAGCACTGACAGCCAAATATCCAGAGCCAATTAAGGCAGATATAAAAGTGACAGTTAGATTAGTGCGAGCCTCCAGTCAACAAAGTTCGTTCAGAGTGTACTCTACTAGTAAATTTCCAGAGACGTTCCACGGTGGATTGTGACTAGTGTTTGTGCCGTGCAAGCTAGTGGACAGCATCCATTCCAAGCACCAATTTATATTATCGTCAGTCCATCTGCATATTTAATCTTGTGATATTCTTGGCCTGAAACGAGTTCGACATTGCGACATTTGATTGATTCTGTCAGTGGATTGTGACAAGTGTGCTAACAAAACTAGTGCAACTCGACATAACACCGTTTGATCGACGAGTGAATAATTGGTCAGTGGTTTGTCTGTAAAGGGCAATACGACTGCAGGTTGATTCATTAATTCACAATGTGTTCTTACACTGTCACTGTGAGGGGACAAGTTTAATTCGTTGCCTCAAGAGGAACATTGCCTTAATTCATCAGTGTCGCTTGTACAGAATCGCATTAACTCACTAAGCAAGTGACTTCAAAAGGCCACCACTAACAAAGGACAAATCAACAGTTTGATGCAGTAAGTACAAACAAATCCGTAATAACGATTATTCTGTCTCGTTGTAGTTAGGGTAAAGACATTCGAGTTTAAGGTTAGAGCTAATTAGTAAAGTGAGCAATGCGAAATACAAGTTTATCCATCAAAACTGTCCAAAGTAACAGGCGAACTGTCCAAACTTGTCATTACTGCTTTGTGTCAGACAAGCTGTCTAGAATTTATAAATGTCTCATTAGTGTCCTCATTTACATTCTTTGCTTAGAGTTCACTTTAAATTAAAGAAAAGTCGAACAAAGTGCGATTAGGAAATGGTCTAGTTGACCCAAGATTGGAGTAATCATTTGATAATTTATTTTTGTGCTCAATTCTACACAATCTGCTCGAGTACCTCAGGGCGGCAGCTCAT
Source organism: Rhizoglyphus robini (assembly GCA_023373905.1). NCBI lineage: Eukaryota > Metazoa > Arthropoda > Arachnida > Sarcoptiformes > Acaridae > Rhizoglyphus > Rhizoglyphus robini. The sequence continues at coordinate 1,605,953 of JAKIJQ010000007.1, read as the reverse complement.
TTTGTTGATTGCTAATTGATCGATAACAGTCACATAACGAATCAAATCACAAAATATATACTGATGATACTATTTAGCTATGTTGAATTTGTTGACGAACTGCACAAACAAGAATTAGGAGAATAAATATATTGAGGACGAGAAGTTGAGGTAGCAGACAAATGTCTCACAATTGTCTGAACAATATCGCATTAATCGCTCGACACGACCGAACATTAGAAAGTGATTGTTAGTTATTGCTTCCATCTAAGTGAGCGGAGTGACCAGTTCAGATTCAAATCGAAATCAACAAATCAATCCAACCAATTCGCTCTAGTTGAGTGCACGTTTAGAATTGAATGTGCAAATTTACGTAGATTAAGTAAAACTATAAATACACACAAAACACAAAGTAATTTACGGACAGGAAAAAAACAAGAATTCACAGTTTGTCGATAAATAATGAAATGATTCTCACAATCGGAATTTAATCAATAAATTAAGACGAGCAAGAAAAGTATTGACTGAGCGAGAGCAATTAATCAAATCAAATAGATTGGTTCTAGCAAATTAAGTATGCGAGCAAAGTGCAATCCGCAATTAATAAAGCGACTTCAGGAAGCTTTAGTTTGATTCATTTCAACAAGTGAAATAGAAAAGCCATCTTGCTCCAAAGTGAACCCTTGCTAATTGTACTCTTATGTTTCGATGGGAAAGTGAGCGTCCGTGATTGATTGGGAGCAATGCTGGCTGTCGATTAGTGGCAGTCAAGTCGGTAATATAGCGTAGATAGAAATTGGTCAAATAAAAAACAAAACCAGACAAAGTCATTTGTGATTAGCGAAGGAGCATTGTTAAGTTCAAAACATATCGAGCATGTCCCAACTTGACGAGAACACAGCCAATATTGACATACAAGCGAATGAACACAAATCCAGACAAATTGACAATACAATCGACCGATATGCAAAGAGAGATGTTGCGCAGTGGATTAACATTTGCTAATAGACCACCATTAGAACTTGCCGACAGGTAGGAAGTGGCCACTGGCCAGGAACGTTATCTCGATCAAAGCTAGCGTCGGTCAGTGAGCGGACACACAAAGCACCGGATAACTGTCACCGGCAATTGACTAGCCTCGTGGCGATTATTTCTAATAACCGCCAAGGTGCTTTACATCAACCGCTAATACATTGGCCCATTGTTGCCATAATGGCCTTGTTTGCTTAAGCATAAATTGTAATTCGACAGAGACATAACTAGCACATTACGGTCAACGCAGTGTCATATCGATCGAGCGCCGCCAAATTGCATTCTCACTGGACATTGGCCAAGTGGGAACAAGACAGAGGCAAGTGCAACAAGTGGCCACAAATCCGGTGGCATTTGGGAAGCTTGTGGCAATCGGCCAAAGCATCATACAAATTCAAACTATTGGGCCATTAACATAATTCAAAGGACCATTCAATTTGTAAGGATAAAGCACAAGTATCATGCATGCATAACAAAACAAGTAACTTATTCAAAAACATGTTTCGCATTTCAAACAGTTTATTGTGTTTAGTCTCGTTGGCCAGTTAGGTGCAATCAATTTGCGGCATCGAGAATAATCTCATGGCCATTAGCGCGTCTCAAAAGGCGTCAATAGGACTAATTGGTTAATTCGCATGATCTAGAGTCTCGCCATCAAGTAATTGAATCTATAAGTGACATAGGCACAAAGCACTAAAGGCAATCTATATCGAATCCATTTACCACACAATGGCAATCACTTTCCCATCGCTCTTAACAATCAATTAGCGAAATGTAATGCAAACCTATTGCCTACAAGTTCATTCATCTGAAAGAGATGCGGCATGACCAATCGGACAAAATTTAATTCACGCAAAGTGCAACACACCACTTTCCCACCTTAATTGACCATTCACGAACAAAAAAAATGTTGCGCATATGCGAAATTAAGGGTTGCACTTTGTTATAAATGATCAAAACTAAAGTCAAAAATGATTTAAAGTAGTGAACACCTACAAATGGAGACAAAACAAACAATACAAAAAAGGTAGCAAAAATAGAAAAAAAAGTAAAATCGATCAAGTACCGGACATTTAAGTGTTTCACGACGGTACAAGTGCAAGATAATCGCAAAGTAAGGCGAAGCAAAACAAACGCATCGAAAATAGATTATTGAAACAATCAAAGACATCACAACGAGAGCAGCTGTTTCCATTAGGACAGCTGTGAATGAACGAAAACACAAAAAGACATTCTGTTGTGGCTGAGTGATTGAGCTAGTCAAAAATAGTAAACACTAAAGCAGCGAGTAGACTGTGAGGTGAAAGAGACGATATCAGGCTAATCTGTAATTAATGTCATCATTAGGGCAGTGAGAAATGGTGCACAACAATAGATGCTACCGGTGATAATAACACGATTGACAGTCAGACAAGTGCGGGTAAGCTCTGTGAGTTGCACTGAAGTGCACTGGGTGAGTAAGTGAATTTAAATAAATACACTTTACATGCCGGTTCTCCATTTAAAGTGGCCAAATTAGTGACAGTTTTATTGGATTAGGTGCATAAAGACCTAAAATCGAATTCGGAAATTAAACTAACAAATGAACTCAGGCAGCAATTATTGCTATTAATATCGTCTGCAAAGCACAAAGCAATCGTTCAGAAGAGCATCGTGCGGGTAATCAATCACAAGTAGCGTTCTTTGAATACACAAATCGAAATTAATTCGAACACTTCACAAAGTGGCCACCACTCGTATCGAATGGCAATGCGTGCCCGGATAAATGAAGTAGCACTGAATGCAGTATAAATAGATAGATAGGTGGTATTGTGTGGCTGCAATTGGTGGGCACGTATTGTAATCTCAACTTGGGAAGAGATCGGGGAAGTCGAGAATTGTTAGTTCAAAAGAGTTAACTGCTCAAACGTGATCTCAGTTCGCATATGGTTCCCCGCAATATGATTGAGACATAATTGAAAGCATAACTGCTGTATTTGTCAATTGAGAAGTGTCCAATATTAAACACTATCATCCGGCAAGGCACAACAAATCGCATTCTTTGTGGAGTGATTTGTTGTGCATATCGTGAGCAAAAGAACACCACAAAACTGACCATTTACAAATAACTCATCTTGATCATGCATTTAACTTCACGTTCAACATGAAACCGGCTGATATTCACTGTGAATATAATTAATAATGTGCGCCACACAACAAGCAATTCGAGTGGCAATTGAGCAAGTGAAATGACAATTATTAGAGCAAGACAATGCAAAAGAAAGCCACTTAGACGGTTCGTTTTGTTCGTCTGAAACTATTAAATTAGACTCTACTTAATGCGTCTTTTAATTATTTCTAATTAAAGCAAGGTATTTAAACCCAAAAGTAGAATGAAAATAAACAGATATATGCTCGAATTGATGCAATTTACTGATTCAGTTAAGTGCCATTTGAATTGCGTCTGCAATTGAAACGTTGTCATACACAAACCAAAGAATCGCGAAAAGTTGTTTTATGGTCAATTGAGCTAGTTTTGAATCACTTAAAATGCTATTAATCGGTAAAGTGAATTTCAATCGGAAATGACTTGCAAATTAAATCATACGCTTTGGATTAGCAGGAGTAGATTTGTACAACAAAGACATTAAGAGAAGATTGCAGTCGTTTACAAATTCGCTAACCGAATCGCATAGCAATGCTATTGTTATTCCAACTAGTTGATGTTCAATCTCAAGAGACCATGATCGTAATTAAAGTGAGCGTTTCCTCAATTTGGAAGTAACATCCCAACAAGCAATTATAAAGTGTCCAATCTCGAACATCTTTCAGTTTGGTGGCCAATGAGTAAGATCATGTCCTCCTCTACAAGTAGACGATTAATTTTGAAGTGGACAGATTATGATCGGCACTGATCGATCGCTACAATAAAGTTCGATCAAACTCGGGAGTTAGTACACCGCCAATTTCCATCTACACTTCAATCAAGTGTCAAAACGATTCGCTAAGTTCACAAAGTTTTCTTTAATTAGTCAATCAATCGACCACGATCGACTGACGAACTTTCCTCATTTTCCATTACTGCTAGTGATCGGCCGAGAAAAGTTAGTGAGTGAAAGTTATTGGCGAAACTAGAGAACAACAAGGTTGTACAATTCAAATGTTGTGATACGGACACAAACAATATCGGTCAAGAAATAATCCGCGGCAATATATCACTGATACTATCATGTCTATACTTTGAGAGCACACAATGTTGTGGCGTGTCTGTTCAATTCTTGACTCTAATCTGTTCATCGATCAGCAAATGAAAAAGGCAATCGGTCGCATTATGACAATAAAATAAACAAAGATTTAGCTAACAGGTGTCAATTCAGTGAATCACAAGAAATGTTATAAGACGTGTGCACATTGCACTACATTCCTGTCTCAAATCACGCACATTAAATTCCTATAATATATTGTCGATCGAAAGTGGCCGATTATGAAAGAATCAAGCCAAACGAGTGGGATTTAAGAGTGTTTGTATACAATAATTAAAGTAAAAAAGCTCGACTATTATATCGCACTAAAAAATGTTCAATGGGCACTAATATTATTAGCAATTGCGGGCTAACCATTATTTTTATTAAAATTAATACGAATAACAAACAACTAAAGTGTTTTAGTGCAGTAATTAAGCGACTTGAATGATAAATTGAAAGAGAAAGGTATAGTAAGAAACACGGCAAAGATTTTCGGAAGTGACAATTTATAAAAGTGAAAATAAAGGTACCTTGAAATTTCATTTTAATTAAGTTTAGTTGAGTAAATTCCAGTTGCCATCCAAGTCACTTTGTCGACGGATAAAACACGTTGTTTTATTTATTCCATAAGCTCCAAGTAAATACAATCAACATTGTTAGTCAACATTGCATCAATCCCAAATATCTAAATCATAAAGAACAATTAGAAATGAAGACAATTGCGAATTAATATAGTTAACGTGTGAAATTGTATCAATGCACATAGTCCATAAGAACATTATACTTGAGATGATAGTCGAACATTGATCGATATATCATAATCGGTGAGATGAATTGAACATAAGTTGCGAGTTGAGTCAATCGAATTTGCACCTATTTGAATTGAGATCTACTATCAATCATAAATTCAAACAAACTTCCATGAATGGATAGGCGTCGTCGTGAAAGGTGTGCAGACACTTGTTGTGTTGAAGCAAAGTAGAAATCGACATAAATCAACTAGTTTAAATTGGATTGGTTGCACTCTATTATTGGCCAATTAACGAGTTTAATGGCACTGCCAAATGGAATGCAAACAATCAATGCAAATTGGATATAACGAGTGGGCAATGTTGGCGTGCAAGTCGTGACCGGGAGTGAATAGCGCACATTTGACTTGATGTGAGCAGCATCTCTGCACTAATGGCTCAATCATCACTAGCTCGCGCAGCCGGCAATGTATACAAACAATTGCGCCATTGCTTCAAGCTGAGGTTGAAATAGTGGTCAATTATTTTGATTCAAATTATTTGAAATTAAATTGAACACGAACAAATGTGCTCATTTTACGCCAATCCAATCACATCACACTTATCGGTGCTAGTCAATCAATCATCAATCATTGTCAATTAATGCGCTAATTAATTTAGATTAGGTGTAAATAGCTAATATTCCTCCCAATGGCAAACGACCTTTTCGTTAACGTTTTAACATCAATTCCCTTTATTTGAATTAAAACTAATGTTAATTTTGTAATTTCAGAATTAAGAATAAGCCTTTCAAAGTCACAATCGAAGGTAAATGTACTCATCTTAGTGAAATGTGTTGGCACGCGATCGAATTTTCAAACAAATGACTATCAAGAATGACTCTTAGAGATCGATTCCCAGGAAGAAAAATCTCCCGTTTCTGTGATCGCCCCAGTGAAGCAACAATGCCCACAATGAGGAATGTAGCCAAAGTTGTCCTTTTTCAAGCGGTACTTTCCATCAGTGCCTTAATAATTTTGAGTGATCACAATTGTTATGCCAATCGATTGCAATCTAACCAATTTAGTCATCAGTCTGAGTGGTCTCCTTTGAGTCCAAGCCGAACTCGAGTGGCAATTCGCAAAACCAAACTCAAACCGCCGCCAAGTGATGGCGCCAATATAGCAATTCCCACCATTACAACCACCACAAATTCGCCTCCTGGTACAGTAGCCAATGGTAATTGATCTCGATTGTACGTTCAATCTAACATTTTTCTCTCTCCTAGATATTCAAAAATTACTTGAAGATTATGTCACATATTTATCAACACTTCCTGATTTTCAAAGAGAGACTAATCTTGCAAAATCGAAGGCACGATCAAGTCGAAATTCAGGCAAACATGACTTTTCTACTCCCGAATCTTTGTCCTTAATTTCTACTCCAATTGTAACTGCCAATCAAAACCAATTTAACATCGATGAAGTTGCCATTGAATCGAGAAGCGATAAAACTAGTGACATTATATTGGAGGGTGCTCCTAGCAACACTTTGATCACTCCTGAGTTTGAGAGCGATGAACATGGAATTAGAGCTAACAAATATTACCTAGAAATGCCAACCGAAAGTGGATTAACTCTGAATTTAAGTGATGAAGAATTGAGTTCGTTTATTGATAATGTTCTTGGTGGCACATCTGACAACGAAACTGGATACACAACTACCAAATCAAATGATCTAGATGAAACTCCCATAACGATGTCTCCTCATGACACAATATTGACTTTGGGCCAAAATAAAAGTTTAATTAATTTGTCGGACATTTCAATCTCAAATTTAAATTTCACTAGCGGCAATAATACTAGTTTGGAGACGGAGTACACTTCCACTACCACAACGACTGCTCCATCAACAGAAACGACAACTGATTCTTCATTCTCTCGTGCGGAAATATTTGAAAACTCCGATGAGACATACTCTTCTAATGAGGAAAATATTAACTTTGTCTCTAAGGAGATTGTTCCTGAAAAGGAATCTGACGAAAGATTCTACACTAGTGACTCCGATTTTGTTACCGAACCAGACGCGGATGCACTTACATTGATCACTGAACCAATTAATACTGGCAGTAATGACACTTTGGGCGAAGAAGACAAGACAAGTAGCAACAATTTCAAGAAAAAACTCACTCTTCTCGATGACACCGAATTGTTGCGTGAACTGAAAAAAACCAAAGACTTGCTTCGCATACAAATGGAGAAATTACATCGAATGGAGAATTCCAGCCATGGCATTCAGGTCAGACAATCTGCTATTGAAGAGTTGACTACCACCACGCTTGAAACTACAACAGTGGAGACGACCACGGGCTTAAGTAATGTTAATGACTCGAACGATCTATTAGATTTCGACAAAGAGAACCAAACAACTACTTCTACTGAATTGCCGCCGGTAACAGAATCGGCGCCTCTGTTCGAGACAACAATAGCTCCTAGTAATGATGAAAACTCAACCACCATCGACTGCTCTGGCACCACAACAGAACAGCCCGATTTAAGTGAAACTACCACAACTACAACCACCACCACTGTCACTAATGAGAACTATTCAATCAGCAATTATTCGAGAGCAAATCTAGAAGAGCCACTGAATGATGACAAGAATTTGACTTCTGAGGGAAATGAAGTATTTAATGCAAACATGGAGACAACCACCACATTGGCTGATGAGAATCCTTTCAATACTGCAAACAGCAGTGTGGGATCACAAGTTGAAACGATCAAAACGGAACGAAATGCAGAGCCCGAGACAAACTCGATACCGATAGAAGTGAGTAGTGCATCCGGAAAAATTGTGACTAATGGCTCTAATTACGATGATGCATTGCAGAACGTGCATGTGATCGCAAACGATGCAGAAAATTCAACATCTTCAGTCTCCTCGTTAGACTTAACTGTGGCCAATTCGACTTTATCGTTAAGCAATACGTCCAATGCTAATGATAATGGCCGTAATGAGACCGATAGCGAAACGATGATCCTCACTCATGTGCCGAAAATTACGATCATTCACAAAATAATGAAACCGAATGGAAACAAGTCTAAGGCTGGACAATCAGAGGAGGAGGCCTATCGAGAAGCACTTCGTAAGCACAAAGATCTTATCAAGACGGCCATGTCTTCAATCTCGCTGTACCCAGCGGCTTTCAAACGCTACAAAATCAACAACAACAATAAAGTAAACATCGGAGAGATTTATTTACTGCCCAACTTTGCTGGCTCAGCTGCCCATGGTCGTGCCCATGAAGAAACACCAAAAAGGCCTCAAATGGTTCAGTTTGATCGCAAATTTCTTCAACTTCTTGGCCAAACATTAGCAACCAATGGAAATTCAATGGACAAACCAATTGTGATTCGCCATGCCAAACCTAGCGTTCGACCGAAATTTGCATATAAGAGAATCGAAAATAAGTTCAATGCGGAGGATGCAATCAGAAGCGAGTTTGATTCGCAAAACGGTGTGTTGCAAGAGAATAGAGCCAAACTGTATGTGAGTTATTTGAATTCATTTGTGGCAAAGAATCAAAACCCTGAAAATATCCTTAAGCTTTACCGACCTCGGTTCTTTCACCGGAAACGTTTTAAGAAAGTTCGTCTTCCACATGGCTTTCGGGTGAAGAAGAAGGTGCCCATAACCACAATTACCACCGACAACAATACTATGGGAAAACAAGTGCTTACTTATCTCAATTCGTCTCCAATTCTTATCACAATTGCTCAGAACAACGAGCAACACAATCAAACCATAGACACAGTCGAAAGGCCACAAGTGAGATCATCCAATCATTTTGTTTCTTTTCGCAAAAAAGAATTAACAGACGAGCTACCGAGATCGATGTTTAAAGTGTTCTGCACTTATGACGCGCATCGATCACTGTCATTTCCTTCCAACGATAGTCGCGGTCGATTCTTTGACATCAATCAACTGGAACAAAATTCGGCAATCCTCAACCAGTGCACTCATTTGGTATATGCGTTTGCCAACATCAACATGAATGGTGAAGTGTTGGCTGGCACCACTAACATTCGTGATGACGTACTTCGAGCCGAGAGTGAGCAAAAGAACCAGGCCAGTTTAGTGCGACTCAAAAATTTGAAAGAACGATTTCCGCATCTTCGTTTGTTGGTTGCCCTGGGTGGATGGAACACTCCACCGCAGTTGTTCTCACTGCTTGTGGCTACATCAAAACTTCGAGATCGTCTCAGCCAGAATGTACACAAGTTTGTGCTCAACTACGACTTTGATGGGGCTATCATTTCGTGGTTTTACCCTGTTTATGGAAGCAAATCTATTTCGGATAACCAGCGATCCACTAGGTCTACTTCAGGACAAACCTTGTTCCAGCTTGACGACAAACAAAACTTGGTCAAATTCATTCGCTCGCTTAGGACCAGATTTGATTCGATACCGCACAAGAAGCTTGAAATTGGCCTCATGAGTCCTCCATTTGAGGAATTGATTGACCGTGGATACGATGTGCCCAAACTCAACGAGTGAGTATTCACCAGACAATGCACAACACTAATTCTCGCTTTCTCAGGCTTGTTGACCATATGATTCTGATGACCTACGATTACTATGGTTCATGGGACGACAAGGTGCACCATTTTGCACCGTTGTATCCACTCTCAAAGGACCAAACGAACGAACGCGACCAAAAGCTAAACATTGTAAGCACCTAGATCAATTATTGATAGCCATTATAGCCTAATGGCTTTGCTGTCATTAACTTACAGAATTACACGCTCAACTATTGGCTTAACAACAAACAAGCGCCTCGAGATAAGACCTTACTTGGAGTTGCCTTTTATGGGCGAAGTTTCACGTTGGAAAATCCATCAAACGCTGGGCCAGGCGCGAAAGCAATTGGACCAGGTATTGCCGGACCGATCACAAACAAGCCTGGCTTGTTGGCCTTTAATGAGGTAAGTGTGTTGTTGTCAACAAATGAACAAACTAATTGTCTCACCTTATTTGACAGTTGTGTGATCTATACCTGGGCCATCCGGCAGTCAGACTAAACGAAGATGAACATCGTATTACTGCTCACTTGCAACTCTTTGACCAGTGGGTTGGCTTTGACGATGAACTCAGTTTATATCTCAAAACGAAATATGCCATTGCAAACAATTTGTCTGGCATTTTCATTTGGTCCATCAATCATGACGACTATCGAAACCGATGTGGCTGGGGACGATTTCCACTTCTGAATGCGATCAACAAAGCTGTAGAGCACTGCAACTCTGCCACTGTTCATTGTAAGATGTGATAACATCGCGTAAAAAGAAGATTAGACAAAGTCTGAATCACACTAGCTTTATGCTTAAAGCCACTTAATTTAAGAGCATTTTTGTTAATCGTGTCATTTGCATTTGTGCTTTTTCACTTTTCGAATCCAATTTGTCGCATTCAATGTCATTGTTCATCACCCATCAGTTGTTTGTTATCAAATACGGCCAACACCATCGTCTCACTATTAATCATCACATCGGCCGCAATGTACATATAATATAAATTAATTTAATTTAATCTGCCAGCCAATAAAGTTTTGGTGTAAATGGCACTTTACAGTTATTCGCATCGCAAACGGCTGTTCGATGGAAAACGACGGAGTGAACGATGATCGATGATGGAGGATGCTTCGAAAGTCGCTAATAATTACATGCAAACACATACCAGCCAATTGAACTTGACGAATGAACTCACACTGCAGTGTGTTGGGCCTCCGATTGGCACACTATCGGTGGACCACTGGCCACCGACCACCAACGCCGACAGTAATTCATTGATAATAGTATGACTGGACCACTTGGCTACTGGTACCGTTGCGATCAATCACCATCGTGCATAAATCGATAGGCAATCTGGGACAGCACACTGCAAACAATGGTGCGCTTGTTCAATATTCAAATGAACAAGCGAACAGATGCAGGCCATGTGATAGTGGCCAGGTCCCACTTGGCCCTAAGCACCAATCAGACACTCGTTGCGTTAGCCAAGTACCCAATGCAAACCCACAATGTACTAATTTAACTTTTTTAACTGATCGAATTGCCCAAACAAATTTTTTCCTGCCCGAACAATCGGCAATTGTGATTTTAAATTCAATCACCCGAATGGACGAAATCAGTGCTGTCAACGCGCACACCAGAACAAATTCAATTAGACAAATTACGTAGCCATGGCTGCATGTATGGCAGTGCACAAGGCCGGTCTATGGCCGTAATTACTAATTAGCTCTTCTCGGCAAATTCGTGTTGCACTCGAGATTGGCTCCATTCGAGCAAACAATTTTATTAGCCAATTCTACTGTTGTCAATTTTTTTCGAGTAGGTCCAGCGTCAGTTAATCAATTGCAAGTGAAAAAATATATATTTTTCTTACCAAACTAAAAATGCCGTGTGCTCAATAATAATTACCAATGAAAGGCAGATATTAAATGGGTTTGTTTGCACAAGCATGAGAAGTTGGTCCTCCTCTTGAATTGATGATTCCATTGACCAGTTTGGCACAAAGATAAAGCACAAATTAAATGATCAACAATGAAAGACAAGGACAAACTTCAATGCAAGTAAATGGATTTGTAAACAAACATGTCATTTTGTGCTCGCTTCATAAAGTGCAAATATTTAGTTCGACAGATAAGTTTTGTGGCCAACAGAAATGTTTGCCAAGTGACATGAGGAATGTATCATCACGGATCACTGAATAAAGTACATCAATTGATCATGTTTGGAAATACCTCGAATTATGAATATGTTTACACTGACACTTCATCAGTTCGACCGAATTCGGAATTTGCTTCTCATCCTGTCGCCGGTGCAGTTCCAATCGGTGGCAGTAAATTAAATTATGTTCGTGCAAACTTGCAAAGTGTCAATGGAATGACATTGCAACAAGACAAATCTTTTCCAAAAAGAGACTATTTGGTTGTAAGCAATGATTTGGTGTGGAGGGGACAAGCATTAACGAGACAGCAAGCAATCGAAATGATTTATTGTTCTGTACAACAGGAGAATATATGATTCGATAGTTCAACGTGAGGTATGGCACACAATACAGTGACATTGTAACAAAGCAAACAAACAAGACAACAAACAATAATTATTGGTGTGAGCTTTGTAGGTACAAAATTGAGACCGTACAAATGTGCTAAGGTGCGGAAGGGACAAGCCGAACACGGAATGCCTCACTGACAGGCGAACCCACCAAATAGGTCGCGATCAATTCCGCAAGGACATTCGCGCGTTGCTTTATTGGGCAAAGGAAATAATAATAAAATAATAAAGTGTGAATTATTGATGCCACCAAGTGGCCAAATGGCATCCACAAATGGAAACGATCACGATTAGGAGGGTAATGAGGGACAGTGCCCACCGTAATGACGTGCCATCGGTGCCGTGTGGCCATTTGGTACATTGCACCAGTGCGAATAGAATGCGAGTGCGACACAGGACTGTAATGCACCAGTGGAATACCTGTGCCAGCTTGCTGCAATGGATAGCTGCCAAGCAGGCACTAATGACACACCAGCCAACGAGCTAGTGGGCATTAGTACCACTCTAAACTTTCAATTTGTACCTAGCATTGAACGCGTTGTAGTCGTCTGTCGTATTGCCTGTCGCACTCGATCCATTCGGCTCGCCACTCTCTTCCTCGTTTGGTCCACCTGGGTGCATGTGGTGGTATTGGTGCATGGGACTGCTTGCCCCGGGACTGTTGAGCAGATAACCAGAGCCCGAGTAGGAGAGCTTGTTCGGAATTGCCGGCAATTGATGGTGGTGATACTGCTGGTAGGTCACTGGCTGGCTCGAGTGGTGGTATGACTGGTGCGGTTGATGGTGCGGTGAGGCTGGTCCTGAGAAAGACTGTCGGGCAGAGTTATTGCCACTGCCTCCGTTGTTGAAGTTGTTCCCGTAATATTGGTGATACTGAGCCTGCTGGGATTGAGATTGTTGCGCTTGCTGTGGAGATTGTTGCAATTCGGAGGAAGCTATCTCGGCCATAGTTGACCCATCTCGGTCATAATAAGCATCGCTGGACGAGACCACATCGTTATTGTAGTAATTAGTTTCTGCTCCCAGGTGATTCAATGCACGATAACTTCCAGGTGAAGAGCCAAATCCAATGCTGGGAGTTGGTTTCGAGGGTGAAGAAATACTTAATCGAGCGATATTGTTTGCCACTGAAATTGACTTTTGGTAAGCGAATATTTGCCGCTCAAGGCTATAATTCTCGCTGGTGAGCGCGGCAATTTCGCGTCTGTACAAAAAAGGACAAGTAAAGTAAACACGAATCTATTAGCGGGTGCCATCTATCCTACTTGATGACATCTCATTTTAGAGCGTACCTCATTTGGTGACAATGCATACGAGCAATGTCGTCGTATTTGTGGTAAATGTGATTGAACAGCATTATCGAGTCATACCACTCGATGTGCACGGTGAGATGACTCTCGTTCTCGAGGTACTGCTTGGGAGAGGATTTGATCTATCGGAAGTGAATTGTCTCAGCAAACACCAACATGCAAAAGATGCCACTTACGTCTGACACAAGTATGTTAGTGTCCATCACCACGCCCATGTCGATACCGTCCTGTATGTAGTAGTTGTAGTGGAGAGCACTCTTGATGGGTACACTCTCGTGCAGGCCACTTTGTGTATCCAAAACGTTGACCAACGTGTACCATGACACATAGCGCAGATGGTTCCTTGGCACGGAGTGCAGGTCCATGAAGTAGAGCTTCAGCTTGAGATATTCGCTCTCCATGTCCGCCTCAATGCACCAACCCTGCATTTAGTGCAATTTGAGATGTCACTCAAAGAGACTGTCAACAGAGTCATTACCTGTTTGTTTCGGTCGTAGCAGTTAATATTTGGCGAAATGCTGCGAGTGATTGGCACTTTGGTCTCGCTTATCGGGTTACAACTGAAGAACTCAAAGTACAAATGCAACACGCCCATCGAGGTTAGGCCGGTGAAGGTGTGCTGGTCTAACTGAAAGCCTCTCGATCGACCATTCATGTCGGATAACTGCTCTAACATGGCCGAATCTTCTCGGAATTGACCCTGACCGAGCACAAATCGGTACTGAATGCGGCATGAATTCTCAAAGCCTGTCAGTCGGTTGAGAAAGACGTGATACGTCCGACCAGGTCTCGTAGTACCATCCGCGGCACGAAACAAGTCCTGATCGTTGTTGGAGTCCTTGAATAAACCACGAACCATACTGGCTGCGCCACTGCTGCTTGGATTATGTGCCACAATGGAGATATTCCAGTCAAAGGTGCCAAAGTGGAAGTATGTGGTCTCGATTTTGCCATTCTTAAGCGTCACCACTGGGTGGCTCGATCCATTTCCGGGAACCGAATTAGCGTTTGTGCTTGTGCTCCCACTGCTCTGCAAGTTAATCTCGGTCTCAAAGACAGTCATCACATTTCCCAAAGAGAGTTCCAACAGAAATTCGCCGGTCTCGTCTCCAAAATTTCGCGTTTGAATGTCAGACAGAGGGATCCATTTGTTTATGCCCTGCAAACAGAAAAGCCAAATGTAATTCGACGTAATTGAACGAGATTCGCACAAACTACTCAACTCAACCGCCATGAATTACTGAAAAATCAAACTTTTCAGTTATAAAATAATAATAATAATAATAGATTTAATATTAATAATTGGAAATGGACCAAACATAGGCACCAAATCCATCAGAGAATGTAAACACAGGCAATTACGACAATGGCCACACAGAATATTGGTCGTAACGAAGCGTACGATCCATTGATTAATTCGACTCGGAACACAAACAATTGCACTGCACATTATCATCAGTGGATTGAGTGTGTTGCCCTCAGTGCCACTCGATTGTCATTACCCAATGGCATCGATGGCTTTTTCCAGTCCAAGCCGAGTCTCACTAAATCGAGCAAGATTAATGTTTTGCTCGATCGAGTGCCATCATTGAAGGACACAAATCCAAATCTGTTCTGCTCGAATTTAAATCTTATAATGGAAATGGCAATGCTGCCGAGACTCGCCACTTGACACAATAATGGCCCAACAGAGAACGAGACATAAGACAAAGGCTAGTAGGCGAAGGCATTGAGACGGCCACCAAACAAGCCGACAGCAGTTCAAATTTTTTTTGACAGACTTCCATTGACATTCGTCCTGGTTCGGTGCAATGTTTGTTTGGGTTAACTTAGTGGACCAATTTTATGTCCTTGAGTCGAGTTTGGATGCCAATTGAGTGCAATAATGCTAATGGCCAGCGAGATATATTCAGCCGATTGTTGCGCCATTCAAATGGAAATTCAATCATCATTAGCTTCTTCATAAAAAAAAGTTGCGCACTGGATTAACACCAATAATGAATGCAATAAATCTGTCTTTGTCATTATAGCTGTAATTAAGGCCACTCATTTGGCTGTCTAACCAGAAAAGTGCTTTCTCAGTTGGTGCCAAGTGGAACAGTGCAATACATTTTGTAATTGTTTATTGATTGGCAGTGGGTCGATTCGGGTGATCCGAACACTTGTGCATATTATTTCGCTGTGTCGACATTTGTGCATTTGCATTGCCAAGAGCACAACTGAACACCAGAACATCGCTACCTCTGTCCGTTGGTGTTGGACAACATAATCGAGCAAACTCGCACGCCTGTACGGTCCAGTAAAGAGAAGTGGAAGTAGAAAGCATGCAAGCATTGCAAAGTGAAGGCACAAATTTTCTATTCCGACTGACGGTATTAAATAATTTTCAATGCAAATAATGCTTAGCACATTTGCATGGCAAATCGGTAATCGATTCGGTCAGAACAAGAAACCATCAAGGGGCAATTATCAATTGCCTTAGCGTCACCAAACAACTGTTCACAAGCAATTAGCGCAACACAACGGTAGATGAGCCATTTTGTAATGTTTGAGTCGTGATTGCACCGAAACATTTTGTATTATATTAATAATGATGATGACAATGTTGCATACTTTCAAAGGGGAGAGGAATGTGCGTCAGACAGGAATGTGGCAAATCTATAAAGTGCAATCGATTTTGCATATCGCAGAATAATGGCCAGCTTGAATTCACTTTAACTGTAAATTATTAAACACATACTAGCAGAGCGATGCTCTCCTGCGTGGAATGTACGCTGCTAACTAAAAGGTAAACATGTTATTATCAGACAAAAAAAGAGAATGGCAACTCCAATAAAGAGCGAACGTGACAGTGCACTGACGAGGTGATGGAGATTGGTATAGTTATGCGATAATGCACCAATGCTCACACAAACTCTATCGAAATTGTTCACAAAGTAGCCAACTGGTGAACGGTCAACGAAACGTGTGGGCTTTGTGCTGCACAGACAGATCAATGGAGACAAGAATAAATCCATGCATTGCCGAATTTAGCACAATTTCAATTGACCAAGTGCATTTGCGTTAGATAAATGTGAGCCAAAGGAAAACTATCTGAATAGTTCAATTTGTCTGACTAAAGCCATTACCTCGCAGCTATTACCAAATGGCCATCCGGGATGAGCTAATGTGAAAGTTAAAGCATCAATCTTAAGAGAGTGCGCATGCAATTGAATTTATAATTGCATATTCGCCGACCAACAACATTTGAATAGAGTTTCAGATTATCAACTAGAGTAGATAGAGTGGATTGATTCATGGATGCATTAGCGCCAATTTAGCGGAAACCATTACACTAGACGGTATCACGTTCACAGCCAATTGGCAAGTATCAATTACTTAACTGGAACGGCACAATCTATTAATAGTCGCCAACCCGTTTGCACCAAACCCAAACCAACAGTCAATCAATTAATGGCAATCTCAGTAATATTTTTTTAGACTTTTTTGAAATGTGTCAATTTCAAGTGTGACAAGACTAGTTCAAGTGCAAGTACAACTTTCACATTTGCTTGATGTCACAATGTTTTCCCTCAGTTGACAATGGCACTGGACAGATCTCGACCAGCAAGAGAAATGACAACCCACAGAAAGAGCGACCATTACGATAAATCATCGAGCCTGAGCAGACAAGTGCCAACTCATTGATAATTTCCATTGGCAAGACAGGCCGATGGCCCAATGGCCCCACACTGAGACTGAATTGTCATCGCTAATAGCTGCCATCTATAAATTATGAAATAGCGAACTGAACTTGGCGCAATAGCCCCACATGGCGGCAACATCAACATCACACCGACTGAGCCAGTCGACTTGTGAGTTGTGGTTATAATTGAGGATAAATTAGGGTACGCGCTTCGGTTGGCAATGGAGGCCAAATTGGTTTCGATAACGAGTCTGATAGTTGCGGTGTAAAAGTGAAAAGTTAATGATTCAATGCTGCCACTTGATGGCCGTAGACTTGCTTTAGTGCACTTTAAAGTGATTCTGCCAACACCATTGAAAGGGTTAATTATTCAAGGCACTGCACTGCGCATCGTTCCTCATTAATTGCATTTTGCTTCGGCACTTTGAATCGCTCAATAATTTATCCGATCCAAAGTGCCCTCTGCGCGCCATTGACCAGTCAAATGGGACCGTAGCTGTGCACATTAGAGGTGCAAATAATTAGCCTAAAACACTAGGCCAGTGTTTACTCAAACGCGCCAAACTTTCCATTGGTCTGGCAACTTTGTTTCCGATTGCTCCCACACAGGCACAGACACAGCACAACACTTCCTTTTGGATGTCTGTTTGCAGTTCCCACCGCGCCAAATTATATCTGTGTGCTTATATAAACTGAACAAACTAATTTGGCCTGGTTTGTGGTTAACTTTCCAAAAATTGATGAATTGAATTTAATACCAAATTGCCATTGGAGGTTATTAATGAATCGACATCAAATGATATATTGCTAGCTCAACTATACCTTACAATAATAAATCGATTTTAACTTGGTGCTAATAACAAATTGGTTCAAACTTGCCGGACAAGGAATTGGACTAATGGAACAGGTAAGGTGTGGGGAAAATGGCCGTTCAGTGTTGTGCCAGTGCAAGTGACATTGTCTGGTGCATGTGCCTACTAAAAAGTGAAATAGTTGCATTCAGAAAGCCGCGACCTGTCACACCGTGGAAAGTGACTTGTCAACCAAAGAGACAAAGCCACTGAAGCACATCGAGTTCGGTTGAGAGTAGGCAATTGTTAACCTAACGAGACACACGCACTGCTAGCAGAATATTCGTGAATATTTGGTGCGTGCTTTGTGTGTGTTTAAAGTTTTAATTTAAACTTTAATAGGCCAAATAAGCTGAACAGACAAACGTAACCGAGCGGATCATATAGAGGTAGATATAGACAGACAAGTGACACGAATGGAAATTGAATTAGACCAAATTGGATTAGATTGCTAAATGAGACCAATGGCAATAATCATCCAGATTGAGAGACAGAGAGACAAAGACATACATGCGCGGGTTGGTCTTGGCTGAACTTGCACTGCTTCTCGCTGTATTGTTCGTTGCGACTGTAATGCTCTCGGTTCAGCAAACTGAGAGTAAAGTCGACATAACAGTTGGCCGACTGTGAGGTGTCCCGCAAAATAAGGTACACACCGAGCACCTTGTCGTTGGCTCGGGTGAAGGAGATGGCCCACCGATGGTAGCCATAGTAGAAGTCTTTAGTTGTGGCATCGCGGTGAAGATCGCGGGTTACTGATCGGGTCACGATGAATGTGAATATGCCCGTATTGAGACGGTCGCTGAGCTTCGAAAAGCGATACAGGAGAGCCATTTTAGTTTGATCATCAACGAAGGCTTCACTGCATTAAGACAAGAAGGCAATGCAGTGCAATGCAAGGCTGAAGAAATAGAAAAATATATTAAAACGATTAGATTACAGAAATGCAGTTAGATTCAATAATTCATTTGAATCAACAATGCAACGATGCATTGTTGACATTATTGACATTGACACCGCTGACTAATGATGACCACTCACATTGTCAGCTCATTGTTAATTGGTTTGCAATGACAAATTGTCTCGCTTCGATGTCTCAAAGTGTGCAAACAGTCACTGACCAATTTTTTGTGCAATGCGCTAAGTGAGCACTCATTGTCACAACACCAAGACAAAAGAACAAGTAAACACACGTTGAACTAATTGAAAAGGGCCAAATTACGCTTTGATAAGCAATTTGCCATGTCCAATTGTCGCTTGTCCGAAAGAGATTTTGGTTCTGTGACATTTTGTTTATGATCGCGTCTGTCAGGGCACTTGCACTTACTGCCAGTAAATGTCACCGTATACGAAGATCCTACAAATAGATCATATCTAGCTATATATGATCGGCCACTGGCCTTGCAATACGATTCACAAGATCATTCAAGCTGAAATGAGTAGGCATCATGGGTCTGTGTGACGATGCGTCATCGTGCATCTGTGTAAGCTTGCTTTGTCAAACCAAAACGATTGAAATGCAAAAAGTACAAGAATCACATTCGATGGAAAGCTATGTGCTCCATTCTCCACTGGAAATGCAATAAACTGAGCCAGACAGAGTGATCATGAAATATTAAGCAAACTAAAGCATCCAATATAGCTGGTCATCAGAAAGTGCATGTTCTCAATCGACACAGTCATGATGTATCACAGATCGGCCAAACAGACTCCACTTGCAGAGAAACTTGATTATGACTCGATTAGAGTGCACACCACACACAACATTCGATCTCGTTGGCAATCTTGTATCAATCTCACTAATAAGAAACGCTGCTGGCAATAAATCATCGTCTAGACTCTGTAGAGTGAGTTCATATTTAGTCTGGTCAGATAGAACAACAAGCAAAACACTGGAGCTATGTTGACCAATCTCAATGAATCAACTGATTATACAATTAATCTTCATTCATAAAAATCACAAAACTTTTGAATTGAATGTTCGCTCTACAAATAGGAAAATTCTGCTAGCAAGCCAACAAACCGAAAAGTGAGCAAATAGCCAAAACAAACAAGCACTGCTGTCTGAGGATAATTGGAGGGAATCGAAAGATCTCTTTCATTCATGAATTAAACCGAAAACGCGCTGTATGGCATGAGTGAGAAAATATTAGTAGTGAAAATTAATTTGAACAGTTTTCCTCGAATATATTGTACTTCATTTTACACGGTTGCATGATTGCATCTATGCAGGCACTTCATTAACATTTTATTCTCGTTTAATTTGCTATCGTTGAGTTCAATTTAATTATTCGAGTTGAGAACAAATTAGACATATTTGCCTGCATTTCTATAGCGAACATTAGTTTAGACTCCTAAAGTAAAATATAAATTCACAAACTAAATAATATTATATTCAATTGGGCTAAATAGATAAGATGCAACGATCGACCTGATTGTGACCTGAAATGCTTTTATGAATTACTAATTACTAATGTGGATGTCGGAGTCGGTGCAATGAAAGAATGCAATTGCATTAATGTTAATTAAATTAGCTACAATTGGCCCATCTCCTGGTCCCATTTTGCTATTTGTGATGATGTAGTTGGCATTGCTTATCAGTGAGTGGCCGAGTCTGTGCTAATCTGACTGTATATTTCACTGGTCAGTATCCAAGTGGAGTCTTCAATTTGTCTGTGTGTGGTAATCGAGACTCAACAACGCTTGGAGTAATTGTTCAATGTGATAGTCGCTTGGGCTATTTAAAGCACAATTACGAGCAGAATGGCACCCAACTGGTCAGTGACAGTGTGCATTACTCGGTTGCCCGTCAACTGGCCACTGTGTAGTGACATCATTAGTATTCATTAGTGCCTGTTCGGGATCGAGCCATCTTGTGCCAGTTGGGTGCATTTACATTGCAGAAGACTAATCGAGTGTCACTTCTTTCGATTTGGCCTATTGCTGTGTTGTTGTTTGATTTACTGATTCGCCATTTCCTTTAAGGCAAACAATTGTGATTTGGCGCAAGCGAGTAGAATCCAAGTTTGTCACCAGCAAGGACCACACCAGTCTAAAACAGATAGAACAAAATTACATGGCGAGTGAGCAGATCGAATGCGATGAGCACAAGATTAATGCTAATGTACTGTCAATGATCTCACCGAATTTGATTTCGATTTTAGCGAGCTGCAATTGGCGAGTGAGTCAAATCGGTGCATCGGCAGGCAAGTCATTTGTCGAAACGGTGGTCCGTTATTTGCACCTGTTTTGCCTTCATTACGCCACCCATTACCTCGCCGAGTTGCGTGTCTATCTGCGTTTAGTGTTTAGTCTTGTGTGTATGTACCTCTGAATCGATTATTATGTGGTGTTGAGCTCACCACTAAGCCAATGTCCATACAGTAGCTCACTCTTATTATTATTTAGTCCACTGTAAACAATGACAAGTGGACTGTATGATCTGTATGACTGAGAATGGTTGTTATCACCAAAAGTGCCAAAATGATAACCAGTCAAATGACCTGCCGTGTGGCATGTGACACCAACTCATCAATAATTCAACTGTCCACATTTGTGCAACTATACGCACTCGGAATGATAATCGAGTGAAACGTGCCTCAGTCCACGGCCACCTTCTGACCACCACATCGCCTTCGTCAGAACGTACTAAAATGGATAATTAAAGCGCCACCGGGCAAGGTTGCAGCAGCACTTCAGTCAAAGAAGCACTTCCTTTTGGCAGCACTTGTGCCTTGGTTCGTTTCCTAAACAAATTTGCCATCTCCATACAACGAAATTGCATTTTCATATCAAACAATCGGTAATGGAATTTGAGGCAACAAAACAGCACTAACTCACTAAGACAATGAAACTCAAATTAGGCAATGCACTGTTGTGCAGTAAACCTTTTAGGGACATTCTTAAGTTAAGAGTTTGTTTTAAAATTGCAAATTGCATTAGCAACAACAAATTTGTCTGGCCAAGTGGCAGTAAATTAGTTATTTTGTTCGCCCCAATGGAGGTGGCAATGGGACCAGAGGGAGGAACAAAGTAGAATTTAGCCGAATTAGTTGGCCAGTATGGGCAAACAGGGTGATGTTTCCGTTTAGCAAGCGAAGCAATTTGCCTGTTCACCAGTGTAGTCTTGTGCTTTAGTGGTGCCCAATCATGCAACCAATGACGATGCGAATAAACAAATCACTCTCACATGGCCTGCATAGGCACACAAACATGCTTGAGCCGAACAAATTCAATTAGATTCAGGCAAGGCACTAATTCCATCAAAATGGCATCTAAGCTCATGTCCAATTCCGACAACACATCGAGTCGATTTTGTCTTTGACTTGACTTTGCGTGTTGCCACGTTTGACGTGTACTGCACCGTGGGGAAGACAATAATGATCGCGGCTGGAGAAATGCTGCTGCCTACAAAACCAAGTGCTGATATGTGAGAAGTGAGTCAATCGGTCAAGTAACAAACAAATCAATCGATCGAGCTTGGCTGAATTGATTAGAGCGCACTTTAGAATGCAAACACAAACCAAGAAACTCGCAAGGACTATGAGTAATTAACTGATAAACAGTCGGAGTGATCGAATGAATGTTCGGTAAGAAAATAGAGTTAATTTGGAAATATTCAATCAGAGGATGAGTGTGACTGTATTACTCTTTCCGATAAATGACAATCTATCTGATTAAGTCAAGCATTAATCAGTATAGTACAAACTGTTGGCAGTGTCACTAAAGAAGTGCATCGTTTAAAGCTAATATTTGCAGTGAACAAGCAAATAATAAATTAGAGTATAGACAATAAGAATGGGAATATATAATAGAAATAATGGAAATAATGATCCAATTATTGGTGCCATTAGTGAGCCAGTGTTGTACTTTATACTTTCTAATTTGTTTCATTTCACTGTTTGCTGCAAACAAGTTAGTTCTTGTTCGTGTCTTCACTGGTGCTTGCTTGCTCTATTGGTTCTGGTGTTTTGTTCTTGCAAATTTGTTTGTTTCTCCTGCTAACTTCCTTTGCTACCGTTGGCCTGAGAGAATGATCTATCTGAGGCTGTGAGTTAGTCTGTGCGTTCTATTATTTAGTGCATCCACTGAACAATGGCCATAAAGAAAGCGCAGGGTCTCGCCAAAAGAGAAGGTTACAAACTCAATGTGAGGGTAACATGAAATATAAATGACATGTCCACACCAATTGATGCAGCCAAACTTAGTTCACAGACCCTAAACCTAAATCAAGAAAGAGAGATGAGAAAGTAAATAGAGGAGAAATACGAGAACAAGTGAAGTGCCACTGCAAAGAACGAAACGACTATTGGAAATATTGGCTCAAACCAATGGAATAATCGAAATCGGATCAATACGAACACAATCGATCCAATTGGGCTAATAATATTGGCTCATTGAAACATTGTCGAGTGATAGATGGGCCATGTTGAGCCAAGGTGAACGATATGCTGATGATTTGATTAATATAAGTCGAAAAGAACGAGTTCGGCATACCGACAGGGTGGCGGCACAAATTCGTATGTGTCAATCAACATTTGTCAAACACGACACGGATTGAACTTGTTGATGGATGACTAAGTAAAAATTAATTAACCCTCAAGCGGGGCTCTAAGTTAACCTGTAATTAGCATAATTCTTTGCTGAAGGTAATAAACTATTATCGATTGGTAATTGCCTGTCAAATGCAACCAAACCGGAAATTGAGTGGGCGGACTGGTAAACTACTACCACCGCACTGAATTAATGTGATTAATTTCATATCATTCCCGAGTGGCACAAATTGTGTTTGTGTCTGCATTTGACAAATAAACTATTGCACTGCAAACAGAGCGTAGTTCTGCCAGTGTTGAGCATGATTTTAATAAAATTGAACGATGATCGATAGTATCGATTTGAGTGATTTGAATTGTGATGCAAAGTGACATTTGGTGTAAACAGAGCAATGCCAAAACAATGGACGGAATTATAAAAATATTCCGACTTGTTTCACATCACTGGCTTGATGGAAATGTTTCAACATTTGATTGATCGGACCAGTGAGTAATCCATGTTTGATTCACATTCAAATTCATTCCAACTCGATGATGTGCTCTAATCTTGTTTGTTTAATGCATTTCCATAATGCGATTACGTCAAAGATGGATATGGATTAAACTGAAAATATGCAATTATTCGATGAGACAAAGGACAAACAATGGACAACATTAAAAAGCAATGAGTGCAGTGCCGCTAGTCAGTGGTGAAATCGCATTTCAATTTTTAAATAGCTTACAAATGGACATTGTCCAGTGGCCACTTGCCATTGCATGGTCACTTGGAATGAGATTGTGCACTGCTCAATTATTAATCAGCTCCAAAAGTTGAACAATATTTCGGGGCAGTGCGCAATTGTGTGTGACATTGCCAAATGGCAAAGTGTAAAGCTAAATTAAAGTTGTAATTGACGACCAACAGAAATTGCCTCCAATAACGAATGGCATTAATCGTTAATGAGCCATTGAATCGAGCCAGTTGGTAACTTGAAATGAGTGTAAGAGTTCGCAGTTCTCAATTAACACAAAACGTCTCATTGCATTACGAGTATACTGGACAAGTTGCAAAATTCTGGCTGGCAGTTGACTAGGTCACAGAGAATCCATTTATAAGTTCATCGAAAGTGCAGCGAAATTTCACTTAAGTTATATGGGACACCTTTGCAGGAAATTGCAAATTGGACTATCCATGCGAGCGGTAAATTCGATTAATTAATTTAATTAACGCCTGGCAGTAATGTATAATGCACTATAGCAGTCTAATGAATCATATTGCAGCGGCACGTCCGTTTCACACTGAGTGTGACACTTTGGATCATATATGGCTGCCTTGTGCTACACCAAACTGTTTACATCGAGCAACTGTCAATTGGCCAGTAGTCCAAAGTGGCCTTATCGGAAGACAATCTGGCATGAATGGCTGCCAGCCAACCGGTCAATAGATAATAATTAAAATATAAATCACACAAAGGAATTTTCTATGTCAATTAAATCTGTCGACTTTTTGGCAAATATTTGTATGGAACAAATTGTCAATTGTGTTCAGTTGAAAGCAGTACTCACTCTACCATTACACAGTGTAATAGTGCTATGCAATGCCTTCTACTGCTTACATTTACTAGTCAGTCTGATTCACAGTACGACTGGCAAAATTAATCGTTCGGTTATTATATTACACTCGACTCGACACTTCGTCATCGACACTAGGAAAAGGCATCAAAATAAAGTGGCACATCTCAATAAACTGGCAAAGTCAAACTATGAAACGTTTTAAAGTCAATTCCCTGCATTGGGCACAGTTTGACAATTGCGAGCAAATCTCTTCAAATGGAAAATTCAAGTCGCCCAACCTGCCGCTGGCAATTTGGTCGTGTGTGGACGCAATTTTGTTCGATTATAACACTCCGCATTCGGTGCAAGCTGTCCTCTCTGATTCACACATTCCAACTGGAAATTGGTGGAAATTGAATTATTCAAACACATTGACACAAATTTGCTCGTTGTTAGATCAACATTCGATGGCACTCCTGACCGCACACACCGAGGCAATTTAAAAGAATAAAAACATTAGCTGATTAAACGAATGTGGAATAAAATAAAATACAATTTCAACTCGCTCAATGGAAACAATTAATACAATACTCTCAAGGATGATCGATTGGCATGTTGAGAAAGACCGATCATTTAATTCAATTTAATTTCGCAAACCACCACCGTATGTGATGTGTCGTCTGGTGAAGCAAATGCACACTACAACTCCAATTGACTCTCAAGCTTAATTACATTCAACAAATCAATGATCACTCTTTGCATTGGTGTAATGTATGCCATTTTTTACATTATTTATGCTTTGATTGATACGACTTGTTTTTGCCTCGGTTTGGTTGGTTACAAATTTTCGGTGTAAATGAGCGATCGTATGGAAAATATGTAAATGAACCAATTGGCCTAATGTAATTTGCTTTTAATTTCATTCACTAGCAACATTTTGAAAGAAGAGAAATGTTTCTGTAAAGTAGGAACCTGAACTGACATTTTCATTATTCGAATCTTTCTGGTCGGAGGTTGGACTGATTGAAATGTGGCCTACCAGCAGCAGAAACTGAAAAAATTTTGCCAGATCGTGAGCACAATGGTGATGAAGGCTTACTGTCTCAGGGTGAACTCAACCAAAGTAAATGCACAGACCAACTAAGCCAACAAAAATTAAAATGGAAATTTATAATTTCAATTCTAAAAAGTCAAACCACAGATAAAGAGCAAACAACACATTTGGGCGAACATTCTGCCAAGTTTGCACCTCGAAAACGTTAATGCAGTCATATTAGCTTGTTTTGTGTTGTGTTGTGTTTGCAAATAGAATTTATAATATTTACCATGATGGAAATGGTCCGAATAGAGGTCCAAGGCAGATAGTGAGTGTTTTTTGGTGCTTCACTGGACAATAGCACATACATGAATTCTCTGAAATAGTGCATTTTCAATTCGGTATGATTTACAATTATAATTCACTAGTTCAACGTTGGCCCATATGTCGCTAAACGACCTTTTGGTATAGTGCAACATTTTCGTTGCAAAGCATTCGATTTGGTTAAAGTTGTGGCTTACATGAATGAATGACTTTGTGGGGAATCCATTTGATCATGAAATTTTAAATTCTAAATGTCTTTATTTCAAACAATAGCCAAATGTCCCGACCATAAGCAAAAACTAGCAACACATCACACTGAGCTCACTTTGGCCAATTAAAAATGAGTATAAATAGAAAGCAATAAAATTTGATTCAGCCAGAGAGAAAGCAAATGTTAAAGAACATTGCAATAAATTCATTTGTTCCGAGACGAGAATGACTGAAATAGACCCAATTGGAATATAGCTTACAATAACTAAAATAGAGTCACAGAGCTCACAAATGTACTCGATTGTGAAGCCCAAACCGTTCAAGACATTGACACTATTGTTACTTATCGTGGACATTATCGATTGCTTATGAATCGAACTGGTGCCTTGGTCACATTCAAATGACATATAAAGTAATTCAAATTAAACTAATAATTGATGTTCCAAATTGTGTTGGTACACTAGAACCAATGGAATAGATTCTATTAGCCATTGAACAGTAATATTTATTATATTTGAAAGGTTGACTTTATGGCCAGGCCAACTAATAAATGAATCGATGAATTAGGCCAATTAATTGAACCTAGTTGGCATTTGACAACTCGCTTTGGTGGTGTTGATTGAAGCGAAAGGCACTGGAGCAACTCGTAATTGGCAACATGACAGCCTCAATGGTGCACTAATGGCAAACCAAACGATTAGTAATGGTCACAAAGTGAACTACTACAAGTTGCCCCAGTTGTGTTATTAGCCCGGACAAACACAAACAGCTATAATTGAACAAATGGCAAATTTATTGTCACAACTCTGAATCCACCAATAAATTGATGGTGTCCAAATAGTGCCAATATTAAAGCTCTCTTAATAGCTTTTTAAGCCATTTCAGGCAGATAGAAGAAATTCGACACTTCGGGCAAGCAATGATCGAGAGGTAATACCGTCTACTAGGTCCAGCTTTGCTCAATACGAACAGGTAGATCCCGGTGAGAGATAAGTGCAATTGCAACCATGGTGGACCTAAGCCAAGCTGATAGCTCGTTTTCGGTGCACAGTTTCTACCGTTGATTAGCACAGCTTCACCAGAACCAAATTGGCCTGTCTGCATTGCAATGCTTTGAGTAGAGGCTTTGGCTGGCAAACAAAATAAAGCAAAAGCGAGCGATCGAGTGTGCTTGCAATCTCGCCCTGAGTGCCATAAAGCCACTGTCGAATATTAATATTAATTACCACCAGGCCAAACTGAGCAAGCAGTACCTTTATTGTACAGTTGTCGGTGTTGGGTAGTGTGTTGTGGTGTGGTTGTGCGCCACAAACAATTAATGAATGGCTCACTGTATTAATTGTCCTCTCCTTAATGAGTAAGTTAATTCGGTGCCTAAATGGGCTAAATGGTAATAAATTTGCATTCGACTCACTCACTGGTCGGTTGATCAGCTCAGCAGTGCATGTCTGTCTTGTCGTAATCAATTAACTCGAGTGCCCCCACAACACAACTCAAATGCATTCTGCAGTTGCATTCTTGTACACCACTGCACTAACCTTGCCAAAACACGACCGCATTACGTCACTTAATAATTAGTGGCAAACCAAGAGATACATTTTCGGATGGAGACTCAACATCGGAAAAAGACCAGACAGGAAAGAAGCCAACTCAGCGAGATAAACCCCATTGAATCTGCCAACCACGAGTAATAGACAAGATAACGGCTATCGACGGAAATTCTTTTGCTCTGCTTGAGTTACATAAGAAAGTGAACGAGTGCAAGAAATATTCAAATGGGAGACAAACAAGCCAAATTGAGTTGTTCGGATGGACAGTGTTGGCTGCTTGCCGCATGCAAGCACAAATGATCATTAATAATTATGAGCCCAGAAATATGTTTTCCATTTTAAATTGAAACTAAAACGACTTTATAAATCAAGTCATAATGTCACTGGCAATTAAAACTATTGTCGCTCATGGGTGGCAAACGATTATAAACGAGACAGTGTTTACTTGCCTCCTAACCAGCAGAAATGCATAATTTATTGTCACTTCTTGCCATCAGCAAAAGGCATAGATAAAGAATATTCGAACAGAGAAATTTAATCCCAACCAAACGAATTGCATAAATAATAAAATAAATGCACGAGAAGTGCTCTTAGGCAATTAGCGGAAATTGATTTGATTTACACTCAAACTGAAGGCAATGGCCAAGTGGTGGCGCAGTGTTTTGTAGAGCAATACAAATCGCCAATCAATTCAAGTTGTGCAAGTGAACAGTGATTATGCAATAGTTCCACTGAACACACAGTCGAAAATAGTTATCGATTCACTAAAGAATGTTATTATTGATAATAATACAAGACGAGCAACAACTCAATCTCGACTCAAAACAATTTAATCAGATAACGAATATTTCACAAAATCAATGCAGATCGAATCAAATCGACCTGTTCTCTGCAGTTCTCCCAGTACATCTCTATTAATGCCTTGGTCTAATCAATAAATCCATACTCGAGTTTGCAGTAAAAGAAACCCTTCACTACTTACCGGTTCGAGGCAAGTATTGATCTAAATTGGCTGCTGCCTTTTCATACAATTCGTCAACCGCCAATCTTGTTCGACACACACACACCCAGATTTGGGCCGTATTAAAGTAGAATATAATTAAAGTTTAATAAAAAATGAAATAATCAAATAAATGGAATGTTATATCAAAATATTGTCTCATTGCATATATTGGTATTGTTGTACTATACATTGAATTGCACTGCATCGCGGTGACACTAAGCAAAGCATTTCAATTTGAAACTCGTTCCATTACGATTGATGAATTTCGAGGCAATTCAATCTGACACAACACAAACATTTCCACAGAGCACCGAGAAAGTTTGTGATGAAAGAAAAGCTGCATCATCATTGTCGTGTTGTGCCTCATGGGTTGGGCTTAAGTTTTGTACGCATAGGAATATGTTTTTAATAAAGCTAAAGTGACACAATAAAACACAGTGACAATGACTCACTACAAGAGATTAGTTGATGCGAAGGAGTGAATGCCATCACAGTGTCAGACTGTGGCGATGACACCGTCTGTATGGACTAAGAGCAAATGTGGACGGTGAGATGGCCGTTCATGGAGAGCTGTCTCATGTGTTCAGTTGGCCAATATGGTAATCGGCAAATGAACGATAACGCCACAAGGACAAATTAAATCAACACCAAACGGTAATGGGTACCAGCCGCCAGTCACACAGAAGGCATAATCCCCAAAGAATTGAGTTTGTCACATTGCGCCTTGCTGTTTGTCTTGCCAATTTGCACCGATACAGTGTTGTGTTGTGTTGTGTTGTGCAGTGTCGTTAGTGTCATTGGCAAATTAATTCAGTAAACTGCCGCCACAAGTTGGTCAGTCGTTTTGGATTGCACAGCAAGGCTGACACGACCACATCACCTTCGTGTTCAATGTAATGTTCTCGTGCCATTTGGCCAAATCGATGAGCAATGGAATTTGAGTGGTCAATACTTGACATTCAGGTTGTCCAATGTCGGGAAAACATGTCATGCAATAGTTCAATACGCCACTGCCACTCATGCACTCAAATGACTACTTCTGCACACTTATTCCTACTGAATGAAATGGTCGCTTCGTGTTGGCTAATCTAAATTGTTTATTTGGGTGAGAAATGTTCACTGACAAAGTGAGCAATGGCTACTTCCTTAGTCCTTAGACATAGCAATCATCTTGCTGATTACCTGCCATTCAATTCAAACTAACATTTAGAAATATGTTCACCATTTAGTAGGTTTAGGGTCCAAAAAAACGAGCCGAGATAGAGTGACCTAGTTGAATAACCCATCATGACATTTAATATAACGCGATAACACTTGGCATTTACATTCGCTTTATCTCGGAAATGAAACATTTACTTTGCAGCACACAAGCGCACACATTAGGCCACTTGTCCACCGGTAAGCAATACAACCATTGGTAGAATCAATTTGGGATAAGTTTTGCCTTAGTTGAAGCGATGGTTTCGCTTTGAAATGCTCGTTTAGTGTGAGGCTGTGTTTGCAAAACGAATAAACTGTTCAGGAATAAGGCTATTAGCTTTGCACAATTTATGTCACAATTGTCATTATTGCGATCGCCATTATGAGAATGATGAGACAAACACTGTCAGACTGTAATGCAATGGAACAGTGCAGTGGTAATGGCAATTGCAAAGTACAACAAAACAGGCCATTGAAAAGAGACAAAATTAGCTGCCAATTATAGCAAAGAAAGGAGAATGGCACAATTTGCTTAACTCGCAATGTGATGCCAACCAAACGAATCGACTCAGCCGAAGCAAACAAGTTAATGCTTTTTGCATTTGACATCGTCTCCACTGCAACCGAACCAATTTGGTTCATTCACTCACTCCTGCAGACATAGATTTCATTCAATTTGAGCCATAGAAAAACTTTGGTGCAAGTTGTAAATTCTCGGCCATCACAATTGGAATATATTCCGAAAGCTCTAACTCACAAACTCACGCGGAAATATATTAATTTTTAATAGAATATATTTTCTATTCTGTAAATTCTTTTTGCTATTGAGAATCTTTGATATTTCTGCAGCAATGAGAATGTGTGATCAATAATAAATTATATTACCGGGAAATAAAGCAAGACGAGAATTAAAATTTCATAAATTACACGAAGACTTTGTGGTTTGTGGCCAGCAGTGAAAGATGACTCGCTCTATTGAACGACTCGGTTAAATTCCAGTGATAATGCGAGAAAATTGATTAGAAGTCAATGCTGCCAAACACGTAATGCAGCCATAATGACACCGATCGGGGGAAACGGTAAAGTGGCTTGTAATTTACAAAATGAAAAGATGAATTACTCAACACACCAAATGACAAGCCACACAGCAAAGCATTGGTCTGCTAGGTTCTCGGTTCTAGGCATAGCGAACATTGCATCGAGCCAGTCAATTGATTGCGATGCACAAGCTTGTCTAGACCCAATAATGCTCGGTCGAGAGAAAACGATTAAAATGAAAAATCGACCTCTATTGGTGACACATTGGTGGTGGTGATGAACATACAGGCCCAGGCACAGCAATACACCAGATTAGATCGATCTACTTGGCAAACACCGAAACCAGTCGATCAGACGGAAATTGACATAATCAAATAGACCGAGACAGATAGTGCAAGACACCACAAACGAGCCTTATTTTAATTATGATTGCAGTGCTCAGTGAAGCTGCAATTGAGCATGCTGGTGGCTCATTGCTCATTGCTAACATGCTTGCTTGGATCGGACGAGACTGGTCTGCATTCTGCAGACGTAATCGACAAAGTTGTGCCGCACAAATTCAATACAAAATACTTTTGTTTGTCGACGATATTTGAGATTGTCTTGATTTTTGTCTGTCGGTGAATGTGCCATTTTTGGATGGGTATATTCGAGATTGTTTTGTTGTTTGTATGACGTTCGAATGTGTCAACCGGATATATTAATCGCAAAGTGGTAAACATCACTTACGTTGCAACTGTTGCTGTTGAAGCGGGGGGTGCGTAGGTGGAGAACGACGAATGATCGATTTCACAGATTACAAAGTTGAATTGTGCAGTAGGTTGACAGTTGACATAGTGGGTACATGGGTAATTGTGCCAGATGTAATTTACTCATAAAGCGATCTATACAAACAATTCTGCAAGGTGTTTTGGACTGATGGCAATCGGCGGACAATTATTAATAACACTTGTTCAAAGGCGTTCTTCAATGTGAGCAAATGAGTGAGCACATGTTCTACTTGGTGGTTAGTGCCAATTAATTTGAAAACAGGTATAATTGTTACGATCACCTGGATGAAATTATTCTACTTGAATCAAACTTTAATCACGTGCGTTTAACAGAAGATATTTGACAAAGATTAATTGCTATTCGAAAGAAGTCGTTTAATTATGAGTGGTAACTGTCATTCTCACATCAAAAAGTTGCATTTAGTCATTGGTTTGTTGCCGGTCCAGAATGGCACAAGTTTCAAATTTCCGCTGCATTGGCGGGCCTTTATATATGGCTAGAATCGATGAGGAGAGAAGAGAACGATTCGTTTGGCACTGAGGCAAACAGACACTGCCACCGAAGCAAGAGACAGTGTCGGTTTAGTGCAAGTGTGTGGTGGTGGTCGTGGTGGTTCTGGTGCCGCACTTGGTGCTCACACAGCCGCTCATTCGGTCCAAAAGTGGCAGTTTGCCTGAGAACACAAACAGAGGCGATCCTGAGACCGAGTGAGAATCGATCGAGTTCAGTAGAGGTAGTGCAATTGCCAACTGGAAATGCACTGCTCTCACTGGGGTATTGTCAGTGAGCCTGCCACTCGACACATTGCTGCACTGTTGAGTGGGACCACTCTGGCCAGTGTCGATTCCAATACTTCATTACCTGACGGACAGGTAAGATACACTAAAAGGCAATGAGAGTGCCAATAACGCAATAATGCAATGATGGCACTGTGCACAGCACTCAACCTAATGAGAC
Organism: Rhizoglyphus robini; assembly: GCA_023373905.1. Lineage (NCBI taxonomy): Eukaryota > Metazoa > Arthropoda > Arachnida > Sarcoptiformes > Acaridae > Rhizoglyphus > Rhizoglyphus robini. The sequence goes on along the minus strand of JAKIJQ010000007.1, from coordinate 1,572,852 downwards.
CAACTGGCCAATCATTTTACCACATATTGGTCAAGCACTCATAATCATCATAAAGTTCATCAACACTGGTCGAATGCGAACTGTGCCAAAACTGACATTACTGACGGTTATTGTGATGTTTCGTCGATGTGAAATCGATGCGAAATGACACAATAGTCCAGAGAAATGTCACTTAGGTGGCAAACTCATCTGAATAAGTCGGAAGACGTTAATGAGAAAATGAGCTTCCAAACTTTGTCAACTTTAATCGATATATAAAAAGAGGCTATGAAACAATCAAATATAAAGAAAAGATTGAAGTTGCTTGTCAATTAAACTGTGAATAATTAAGTAATTCCCATTTGAACGTAACTTGACACAATATGGCACAGATTGGTTCGCTGCAAAGCAAACCTAAAAACTTTTGATTGTCACAATGGCAAACAAAGGCAAGTTGAGAGGCCAAATGAATGTCACTGTAGGAGTTGAGTGAATGAAGTGCTCAACAAAGGATTGAATCGATACAAAATGAAGTACGTCTTGATCGATTCAATGTTTGTCATTATGCCAAAACGGAAGTGAGTCCTATATATTCATATGAAAGCTCGACCAAATTCGGATGTTCATTCCAGAGACAATTGACTGTCAACTAATAGACGAAAGCATTAGACGAATGGCCACTGGGTGGAAACGATCGTTGCTTGGTGTGTCGACATCAGCGAGAGTCAAATAGTGCAGTCAATTAACAAGAGACGATATTTGCTGTCATTTGAATTCAAACACATTCCACAATGCACGAAAGCAAACAGGACCAGTGACAGTTGTACAGTACAACTTGTGCTGTAAGTCTAATAAATCGCTGATTACTGCTACCGTTATTGCCGTACTAATTGACATAATTAATACAGACATTACATTGAACTGTAATATATTTCATTTATTATTTAATTTATAATGTCAATAAACTGAACGTGCAATAAAACTTCAGAGAAGTCGAAAATGAAACACAGAGTAATCGTGGAAAAGCAATTGAACAATGATGAAACGTGCACAACATTATTTCCTTCTACACTCGAGTCCAATCAACATTAGTTGAATTACTCAATTGAGAAAGACTTTTAAACGTGACAATAGAAAATTAATTGAAATGAATTCTTCGTTAGAATTTTTGACCATCAACTGTTGTCACTTGGCAGCAAATGGAGACTCCATTGGAGCACGACCGAGGCGCCATCCAGAGTAATAGAATTAAACTAGTTTATGTGCTATTTGTACAAAACAATATAAACCCACATTTTGTCGTTCTCTCGTATTACGAGACTCGTAATCTCTTAGTTAGTTATTTTATCAAAAACGGTTTATTATATAACATCGCAAAAAACCAACACGTTGCGATAATAAAGTAATTGTAATAATAGCCAAATGTTGAGTGTTTTGTGTTGTTTGTGCAAAGTAATTTGTGATTAAATTCCAACTTGACAACAAAATGCACATCCTGATTATATGGTATGTATTATGATATATGATAATCACTGATATTAGATTATTGCATTCTTAGATAACATTAACTCCCATCAACCAGCCAAGCAGTTTAATTTAATTGTAAAGTCACTAATGTCAAACCAAAATGAACAACAAGAACATCAATGAATTGCCAGAGAAGTGTTTGGTGGCCATTTTTGTTTATTTGCCAGTGAAAGATTTACTGAAAATAGCGGTGGTGTGTCGACTATGGAAGGAAGCACAAGCCAAAGTATGTCAACAGCGGCGCTCGCTTAGTGTTCGAGGCCATTCAATCCTGAACAGCAACACTGAAGAGGAAGCCATCTCTCAGTTTGTCACCAGTGATTTTTTGGCATTCTTCAATGTGAAACATTATGACCTATTCGAGCCTTACTATCAGTCTATTTGGCTTGATGAAGAGGACCGAGTCAAGACGAGCGCTTTTCTAGTGAAAAAGTTCCCCAATGTGCAAAGATTTTCTTTCTATGGCAATAATATTGCAATCAAGGACCTGATGAATCTGCTTAATAAATGGTCCCATTTGACGCATCTCACACTGATTATTCCGACTAATTTCAACTGGAACATTGCTTGGAAGTACATCAATTCGTTGCGGTCACTTGAATATTTGTCTTTGATTGTTGCAGGAGGATCTATTCCCAATTTGCCTCGAGTGATATCTAGGCTTAAAGAATTCCACTATGCCTCTTTGGAAGGAATCGGTAAGCAACTGTGTGACTTGATTAGCCAACTTAATCGAAGTGAAATCAAACGCATCGGAATTGGAAATTTCCAACAGCAATATTTCGACATCAACAGAAACCAAGCAGTACTCAAAAAGCTGACCAAGTCGAATCCGTGGGTAAGTGGCAAGGTGGTACGATTCTCGAGCCATCTCACCCCGATGAGCATATCGCTACTAAACTGGATGTGCAACAGCTTTTTATCATTACAATTTCTGAACATTTCTTTTGAAGAAAAAGTTACTTTTGCTCAATTGCTCACTAAACTGAGCAAGTTGACCAATTTAACCGATTTACGACTTGGCTCACTGCAGAAGAATTCAATGATCGAAATGGTTCGCAATCAGGAAAATGATCCATTTGAATGCGTTACAGTGGACAACATTAGAAACACCGCACAACTAAAGTCAGTCAAAGTGCTACATATTTACGACTTTGAGTGTGACAATTCAAAGATGCACTTGCTCGAGTACTTCTTTCCTCAAATGGAGAGTATCACCATTCAGGACCAGGCCAATTTCTGTTGGCATCCATATCCAGGGCCGTAACCTCAAAAAATTTGTTCACCGGCACTTCAGAAATTTTTCCCCAGAAAACAAGTGAGGAGCAAAAAAAAAAAAAAAAAAAAAAAAACGTCCCCAGTTTATATTAACCAATCTTTTGATCATTGAGCAGCAATATGGACCCCCCTCCCACCCACAGTAATAACGTGATGTAATAATGCCCATGGTGATTTGTTGTCGTGATGGTTTTAGATACCGACACCATGGAACCCAAAATGGCGCATTAGATGATGATTTTTGGTACTTGGTGATTAGATACAATCTCGAGAGTTGTGAATCCGGTAGTTACATCCGGAACATTCTTAAATTGGTCTGTTGGGTTCTATCCCACAATTGGTTTGTCAGTTCTTATCCCACAATTGGTGGTTCGGGGACGTTCTCCAATTGGTCTGTTGGGTTCTATCCCACAATTGGTTTGTCAGTTCTTATCCAACAATTGGTGGTTCGGGGACGTTCTCCAATTGGTCTGTTGGGTTCTATCCCACAATTGGTTTGTCAGTTCTTATCCCACAATTGGTTAGTTTGTTTTTATCCCACAATTGGTGGTTCGGGGACGTTCTCCAATTGGTCTGTTGGGTTCTATCCCACAATTGGTTAGTTTGTTTTTATCCCACAATTGGTTTGTCAGTTCTTATCCCACAATTGGTTAGTTTGTTTTTATCCCACAATTGGTCAGTTGGTACTTATTCCACAATTGGCGAATTACTTCATATCCCACAATTGGCGAGTTAGTTCTCATCCCACAAATGGGTTGTTGGTTCATTTCCCACCAATAAACCCAACTAACTATTTCGAGAATCTCCCAGGACCACTTTGGAGATAATGCCATGGTATCGATGCAAATTTTGTAAAAAAAGTTCCTTGTGTGGTTGACACCAATCAGGCTATTGAGAATAAGTCGATATCAGTTATACAAAGTTTTCAATACATTGCAAAAAGCATTGTTTCGTGAAAGCGAGCGGTTTCACAAAAGAAACGAGGCTTAATCCTTAGGTGGCTGGTACAGGACACTCGGATTAGAACCAACTGCCCAATTGTGGGACAAGAAATAACTCACTAATCGTGGGATAAGAACTAACTTGCTAATTGTGGGATAAGTACCAACTGGCCAATTGGGAGATAAGAACAGACTAACCAATTGTGGGATAAGTACCAACTGGCCAATTGGGAGATAAGAACAGACTGACCAATTGTGGGATAAGATGGTGATCTTAGATCACTGGTCTGTAACATTGTTGATGCTCCATCTAACCAAGCATAATTTTGAAAACTCAAAATTTCAAAACCGCAATGGTAAATGTTACTAACAAGCAAAAAAAAAAAAAAAAAAAAAAAAAGGTCCCAGCCCAAACTTACCGGCAAAGGCCGGTGGTGCCAAGTAGAAGGTTACGGCCCTGTCCATATCCGTATCCAAAGATGTCATGTCAGATGTGTCCTCAGACAGTCTTCCAAGCATTGGTTCGAATCAAAACGGTTCGCTCGGTGAAAGTTATTTCAAAGGGCGACATTATATTTGAGAAGTGAATATTGGAAATTGAAATTATTAATTATTTTGAATTATTAATTGACTGAATTATTGAGCATTGCATGGATAAATGGATATTTAATAACAATTCATTCAAATTCCATTCAATGCCACTTTAGATGTCTAGTGCCTGACCTTTTCATCAATGGTTGTAGTGAAATTTCAGTTGTGCACACATTAAATATTTTAATTCTCTGAACACTTCTTTAATCTACTATTTGTATTTATATTTGCATAAGATATATTTTGAATGTATCATTTTTATATTGCAGTCGAATGTTGCATGAATGAGTCATTTTAAAATGTACGTTTGTAAATACGTCTTATGTGCTATGTATTGAACTATGTTTGGTATGAATCAATTTGAATGTTCAATGAATCATCACTGCCGGTAACTCACTGCTTTCAAAGTGAACGAGTCAATTGTATCAAAAGATGTAAGCTATTCTGTGTAAATGTCAATGCACCTCGATGCAACGTAAACAAGCGCTCTGTTGATTCACTCGATTGAGCCCAATTCTGCTGTGAATTGCTGCAGACCAGCAGTGATCTCACACTGCTCCACTTTGTTGTGCCCTCAGAGGAAGCTCAAACACGACCAAGGCAAATTGCCTTTGCCATCGAGTGCATCATCACTTGCAAACCTATAATGTCGAGTTATTTTTAGCTTTGGTGCGAGTTGCAAGAATCACAACTCGGTGCCTTTCGTTTGAACTCGCTCTTCTGTATGAGTTTTCTCTGGCTTACGTTTCGGTTTAACCTTGGCAAGCATCGCTCGACCCATTTGGTTGTCGATCACTGTCTCTTCACAGCAACGTGTATCCATCTATGCATCTTCATTGAATCGAGATTGCCTTAATGGGTGCAAAGCATTTGGCACTGCCATCAATCAATAGGCTCGTAACAATTCACAATAAGTGCATACGCTAATGGTGTTGTATTGTATTGCCTGATCAGCGATCGAGCAACTAATTACGCCAAGGATTGAAAGGAAAAATCTCACATAGCATAAGTGAGTTGCAGCCTTACTTATCAAAAAGAGAAATTTCCAAATGGTCAATGTCAGCTAAGGGGCAAATAGTTTGTAAAACTGCTGCTGTCTCTGGTAAGTCTGTACAAATAGTTAACAAAAAATTACTTGTAAAAATGAGATAATTTCTATTAATAAGGAAATAGCCAGTTGTAACTGCATACTAAATGAACGGTAGAAAGAGTTGGCGTAAACATTATCAAGGAGAAATTGAAACTCGATTGCTGGAGACCAATTCACTTGTTGAATGATATACTTGTTCGGTGCAATGCACACAAACTGACGGTGGCCTTAATGGTCTAACTTGATAAAGTTAAGGATTGTGTTTAGGGCGATGGTGGTGATGTGCTACAAGGAATTTGGACACTTCGATAGTGCACTTGGTCAGAGATTATATTTCACAAATTAGACGGAAAGCACGGCTAGCTAGTGTCATATCGACTGGAGATGGCATTCGCCATCATCGCATCCACGGCATGATCAGATCAAGGGAAAAGGCACATAGCAGAAGATAGTTGCGAGATATTTTGTGTGTGGCACTTCGAGAAACAACAAAAACAATAAGATTGATAGTGCGTGGCACCAATCGAGATTCGAGTGATACATCGTTCGAGGTTGATTTGAGCGGGCACACAAAATACATGCGAAACCATGTCAGTCAAGCAAAGTGAGAGATGAATGAAGGGAAAGGAAATTGTCACTGAGCCATTGACACCCCACTGACACAAAATGACATGCTCGGGCGAGTTGTGCACTGCACTCACTGCCCTGACACAAATCACTCAGTGCGGTCACTTTGTCGGTTGGTGGATGTGACAGAGCGGAGACTAGACCGGCTGGACAAATTGGGCTACTACTGGGCATCGGCTCTATTACGGTCGGGTCCTATTCGGCTAGGGAGCGATGTCACCATGACAGTAGCAAATACAAGTACGAGTTGTTCTTAGCAAAGAGGTGTCTAATTTCTGTCACTTCGCATGTTGGACAAGGCAAATTATCCATAGCGCTCCAAAGAGCTGAGACAATACAGGCAAAGTGAAACATGACAATGACTTTCAGTTGCAATCACCATTAGACAGTTATAGTCTGACTATTTGAGTGTCAAGCAAATATGACACGTGTCTCTCTGGTGTCGATATCGTTGAAAGCAATCCTTCTGTTGAGATGTCAGTTGACAGCTTAATTCGCCTAACCTAACTGAACGAAAACGAAACCTCCCGAGGCAAGAAGAATCTTACACGAGCTTTAATGTCACTGTTATCGTACGCTAAAGTAATGAGCAATTATTTATTTACACTAATGAGTACTCAAAGTGAGCTGCCACTAGTGGGTTCTATTCATTCAATACGTGACTACGTTTACATTGTCGATTACCGCGTCAAAACAATCCGGTTCGGAGTAGACCAAATATTTACTCAATTGAGGGCCATATCGGTTGGTTATATAACTCGATTCACTTACTATACTATTTATGTTTGGTGTTTCCCAACACTCGACCACGATCGTGGGTGCGATCGAGTTAGTCAGCAGAAGTGATTCGAAAATGGTGATTGGGGAAGACAGCAAATAACAAGTGGTCACATGGTGGTGGTGTTGATTGCTACCATGCACATGTGATTCGTCTCGGCAAAGTGTGATAATGCTCGAGTGGCCAATCGCGAAGATAATCAACCGAGATGATACTTCGTGGACACATCACACTAGCTCTAGTCACTTCACTTCATACACAACTGGAGACTTCTCCACAATGCATCAAGTGGAGCGAGTTGGCGCCAGTTCGACAAGGTACGAATTCGTTGACGTGAGTGCACCACTGGGAAATCAGATCGTGTACTCTAATCAGCACTAACGAGTGGCACTTGGGTGCAATCGATTCCGACTCGGTGGGCGATAAGACTTGGCCTGCCGAAAGTCAAACCATTTGCCTGCAATTGCAAAGTTCAAATATTTTCGCGCCCTCACAAACGAAGACGACAATTTGGTTGCATGCTGCGTGATCGTCATGAGTGGTGGTGATAGCCTCAAATGCCAACACTCACACAGCACAATTACATTGCCGAGACGATAAGACCGATGGATGCAAATGTGCATCCTCGTTTGTCCTGAACCCAATCACGAGCTCACCGACAGTGACAAATTTAACCAAAGCAACCAAACTGTATCGACCGCGTCGATTTCAAGCAAATACAAGGCATACAAGGCAATAGACTTTATTGGTTTAAAGTGGTAAGTACAAAATATAGAAACAAAATAGCTTGCGGTACAATTTGACATTGCGCTTCAGTACAATTGGTTAGCTTAGCTAAGTAAACTCGATTCATTTTGGCTTGTGCCCGTGCACTGACCGAGTGTTGTTCTGCCTGGCGAGTGGCCAGTGGGCCCGGGTTGGGTCGAGTCAAGTCACATCCGCGAGTGGTGGCATCCAATGTTTGTGTTGTTGTGTCATTAACCGGTTAAGTGAGTGCACTCTCTGCTCGTCACTATCGAGCCAACAAGTCGATAATGTCTGCTGTGCATGCACAGATGGCTATCTTAGAAGCACTTGCGATTGACGAGCACATTGAGAGAGTTTGCCGGCGGAGAAGAGGACATCGAACACGAGTTCGAAACAGAGGTGGTACCGTTGCTGAGGCTACAACTGGTGCTGGAGTTGGCTCGACCTGACACATCCGACGGTGATGCGTACTCGGTGGAGTGATCACTCTCCACTTTAACCACAGAACGATGGCCCAGATAGGATGGTTGGTTGAACTCGACGTGATGAAGGTTGCTGATGATTGCCGCCGTCGAATGAGGCACTGAAGATGAACTGTGAGGAGGCGAGGCCGAGGTGGCATGGAGAGATGGCTCGGTACTGTACATAACAAATGGGCTACGAAGGTGCGAGTTTTGACTGCTACTTAGGTCGTTGAGCATGGCCGAAGCCACGTACGGACTTGATTGAAGATGGTGTGAGGCACTGGTGGTGTGGTGGTGACCGAGAAAATTGGCACTCGCGTACGACAACGAACTCATTGTGGATGGTTGGGAATTGCTTGTATGTGAGTTCATTAGGGAACTCATTTTAGGAGACAAGCTCGACTCGCCACTAGGCCCATACGTCGGGTATGAATGGTTCTTGAGAAATTGCATTGAGGGCGACAAAGTGTACGAGTTTGCAGCCGAGTTGGTTCCACTTGAAGGCAACATGAAACCACCGTTTGGGGCACAATTTGAAGGCCATAGTTGCGAGAATGGTTGTGTCTGGTGGTGGTGATCCAACACTGAGTTGGAAATGTTCGGGTCAAGACCCCCGTACTGACACTGGGGGAGTGAGTTAGAAATGTATTCTATGCTGGTGCCTGTCTCGTCCTGATGAAGTATGGGAGGATAAGTAGATGCCACTGCAGATGAGGTCGAGATGGACGCGATCGAGGTGGCAGGTGAGGAGATGGAACTTGCAATGGGCAATGAGGAAGTGTGAGCAAAGGTGGCGTCGATGGAAGGTAGTGTGGTGGGTGAACTGAATGCATGGTAAGGTACCAGTCCTGGCGCCTGACTTTGAAATGGATGCTCATAGCCAAAGTGACTACTTGGGAGAGGGGTCAATTCAAAGGGGTCGGACGAGGGCAGAGAGGCCGAGTTTGTTCGGTGCAGTGCCTGGTTGTCGGAGCACAGGTCCAGGTTGTTGCCTTCACACTTCACTCCCGCGCAAGACTGCGAGATCTGTGATTGACCGTTATCGGTGGCGCTGGTTGCATAGCTGATGTGACTGCTGATTGGCGGCAGGACATTGGCAGCGGTTGGTCCGCTCATTGGCAAAACAAATTGCCCCTTGTTGGCAGCTTGTACCGCAGCCATTGCGTGCATACTTTGACACTTTCGACGGAACCCACGAGGTCTTCGCCGATAGCTGCCTTCCTCGAACATGCCTTCGCTGGCAGAGTCGATCGTCCAATAGTGGCCTTTGCCTGGTCGACCAACGTTTTTGGGCAGTTTGATGAAACATTCATTCAAAGAAAGGTTGTGTCGCACAGAATTCTTCCAGCCCTGATAGCTGCCTGTGAAAAAAAAATCGATTGGTCAAGTTGTCACATAGATCAAGTTGAGCTGCTTACCTCGGAAGAAAGGAAACTTCTGCTGTAAAAACTGATATATTTCTGAGAGAGTCATTCTTTTGGTTTGACTTTGTTGAATGGCCATCACGATCAATGCAATGTAGCTGTAAGGTGGCTTCTCGGGTCGCCTTGCATTAGAGCCATTCTTCTTGGTTGTTGTCACTTCTTGGTCATTGATGTCCAACGAGGTAGTCATGGTGAGTTCGGATGAACTGGTTGACATTGAGGTACTTGAAGACAGAGAAGAATTGGGCATAGTCAGGTGAATGACAGAGGGAACAGTCACTGCACTAACGCCAAATGGTCCTCATGACCACCGAGCAATGGCTTGAGAGTGGACAGTCACTTGTTGAATTCTGCCTCGAGATGAGGATGTTTGCTACTGGCGCGAGTGTTAGGGATAGCACCGAGAGATTGTGTCCTTATCAGAAAATAGACACGAGCACCAAATTGCAATCGATCGGCGATGGTGAAAGGGCGCCAGCTGAAGGAAAGTTTCGAGCCTTGCCTGGCTCGATGGCGAGACGAGAATTGTTGAGAGTGGAGGCAAAACAAATACCTCTACTATGACATTTCACTATACCAGTGCCAAGTGGCCACCAACTCAATGACGACTGATGATATCGAGTGTGAAGACCGCCAGAGATTAGACTGTTGAAGCCAGTGAGGCGAAGGAGGAAATTGATTTGCCTGAGACTAGCAAAGGATACTTGCAAGTAAGTGATGCGCTCGTTGGACGGTGTGTCCAGCAAGTGGCTTAGTGTCTAATCGGTCTGTGTCGGTTGTAGTCTTCAGCCCAAATGACTGGCTCTTTGAGAAACGCGTCTACTCGAACCGTGCACGTCTCACACAATTCTCCACCACTATCCAGGCACATTGCCTTTGGCAGTACTCCTCACTGTCGTAGTCTGTCTCACCAGCAGTAAGAACATCGAGCTAGAAGCGAAATGTGATCATATTCAAACCAAAACACGCCGCTTTGGCAGCGCTCAACTAATACCAGCGCAGTATCGCTTGTCTGGCACCGTGAGCGACATCAACCATCAAGCTGTTGGCTCATTCGTGGTTCTGGCCGGGGAAGGCGTTGCTACCGAGTTGAATACCATTCTGTCGTCCACTGCCGTCGACATTCGCGAACGTGCTCGCGGTGGGAGTGTGACAACATGCCACCAACCATGCCACAACTCAACACTCGACAAAGTTTCTTTTTGCCCGCTGACAGATTCTGCCTAGACGCCGATTCTATATAAGTTTGTTCTCAATCGACGCAACAGTCGATTCCATACACTCGATTGCTTCACTTCGCTTTATTCGCCTTGTGGCATCGATTAGTTATTTATAGTTATCAATTTGCCAATTTGTGATCGACTCACTGTATGGCACTAATTGATTGAGTCATGTTGTAATATGCAATTCGACAAAATTCCCAGAACACCAAACCACAATGGTAATGCATTCTCGAGTGATGGTTGAGAGATGCGTTGGCTGTATCTCTACTTGTCAAGTGATCCTCCTAGGTGGGCACTTACCTGCTTGTCGCTTTATAGTACTGGCCAAGGTGTTTTACTATGCCAATTGGCAGGCTCAGTTATAGGACAGCACTTGTGTACTGCGGTGGGTGTCTATTTGCAATGATCGTCAATGATCACTTGTAACTTGACTACAGCGTGAGAATGTTTGGTTCACTCGATTGAAAATTGCTTAAACACTGCTAATTGGTAAACAAATGAACCATTATGGTGAGGGTCACTTATACACTGGGTGCATTGTTTTGTGGCCTCTCGATTGATAGTCCCAAAGTGGCAAACAGTGACACAGTGGCATGACAGACAGACAGGGGAAACCAATGGACTGCACATGATAGCAAACAGAACGATTGTAGTGGCAATGCAAGTGATCGGTGTGAACGTTTAATTGAATCGTTATTTATGACACTTGCCCGTGCTACTAGGCCACGAACGGTAGCAATCAATCTAAACAATGGCCAATGTAAACAAGTGCCACACACGTGATCACTGATCACTTGCCACCAATGGTTAATATGGACCGCTTGGATGGGTGCAAGCAGACACCTCAGTCGAGGTTGTTACATGCTCACACTGAATCGGCCGCGGTGGTGGTCTGTTGGACATTGGGCATGGTCACTTGTAAACAAGTGCCAAGCGAGCCACCCAAAGCCCAATGGCTAATCACTAAAAGCAATTTGTCTTCACGTCCAATCGGACAGATTAGTGCTTTGCTTTTGCTTGGTGTCTTTTGGCCTTTTTTCATCGCACAAGTACTTGACTACTGGTAGCAGACACGAGCGATCGAGACAGAGGAGAAGACCTCTCTTTTGTTTAGATTAGTGCACGATGTCGGTGTGTTCGGTGCTTAATGTTTGTTTATTGTCATTACCACCACCACCAACACACGCGTCTGCCCTTTCAAGTTCAACATCTCCTCGGTGGTCACATTTGACAATGAAATGGTCCACTTCAATGCTTAATAAGTCTTGTGAGTTTTATCAAAGTCTTTGTGCTTATTGGTGCAATGTCTTGCAACCAGAACTATTCAGCTAGATCGAGATTGTCGATAGGAATTAGAATCGGCTAATTTATGCTTTTCCGTTCGATTCCAAGTGAAACTACTTTGATCATAAAGGAAATGACTGCATCGAAATAAAAATGAGCAAACTTTAATTGGTGCAAATTGGCCAGCCATAATCGAGCTCGAGAGAAAAAGACATGGAAAGTCCATTAAGAGATAAAGGCGCGATAAGTGTTCAGGCTAATTAGAGGACAGACTGATGCAGTTTGGTGGCAATCACGTGCACTGTTAGATGAGGCCATCAGCTAATCGTCCATTGGACAATGACAATCGTCGATTGCGTTGGGCCGCACTGACTAGTACCGTATGCAACTTAGACCGGCGACCATAAAGTCGGCGAGTGGACTGCTCGAATGTCAACACAGTGTACACAACTAATCTGCCCACTAATCGCGGGATTAATCGAGACTCGTAAATTGAGAGCGGCAATTTGGTTTGAAATGAATGGACAAGTGACAAGTGCTCTAAACCGGCCGAGCAACAGGCACATTCACATTTGCTCGATCACCGAGCCTCGGTTCGCACCGTCTCTCTCGTCACTTGCACAACCACGAGAACATTCTGTGACCGATGCTTGCGCAAATGTGCGTCAACAGGCACACAGATTGAGTTCGATGAAGGGAACCAGACTCGATGGCAGGCACGTACCGTCTCGGTGGAGTCGATCGTCCCATTTGGTGATGAGCACAGGGCCATTGCCTCAGCACAGGCCACCGGGCGAGCACTACACAAGCCAACTGTGTTCAGTGGTTAGTTATTTATTGTAATTCGCAATTATGAGTTAGAGTGACTGTTCGCATAGTGCCAGATTGGATTTCACTGTGCCATTGGACACGGTGAGAAAACAAACCACACGGCCAATGCGTTTGACATTGACCTTTAGCAAAGCTCAATTGGCAATTGCACAATGAACGCTCACTGAACGGATCAATAAATTGAGATTGCACATGATATCTTATCCATGCATCACAGTATGCCCAATGGCAACCAATTTAGATCCAATCGATGACAAGTGAGTGAACCAATGAATCGAAGGTACATCTTCAGCGTAACACACAAACGGAAGAGAAAAGTGGAATGAGTCACTGCTGTGTGGTGTTCTCTTTGGCCAATTGACTGGCAATTAGTCTCTCAGAGAGTTCTATTAATAATCAGTCTGGAGAATTCAGAATCGGTACAACAAGAGAAGATTGTTGTTTTAGTGTGCAAGCAGTAATTTAGTGCGGCACAATTTATTGCTAAGGCACGGGTGGTGGTGCAGTGATGCACTACAGTGGGCCAAGTCAGTGCTAGTCCACTGTCATCTGGTTGCCTATTCTTCAGTGGCAACTCTATAGAGCCATTTATAATTCGACCATTGCTCGCAATTATTCTTCGATTCGGTGTGCGAATACCACCGAGTGATTCGAAGGGCCAAGTGCAGAGACAGACACCCAAAAGAATGGAGTGTGCCTACATACTGGCAAGCAAGTGCTGCTTGCAGGACGGTCGGAGACCATTTCTAAATTAATCACTTCGATGGCTGGCTAACTGTTGCACTCAAATGTGCCGCATTAACGTGTTCAATGAAATGAGGATGCTTGGTGCACTGTGCCTGTCTAGAGAGCTCGGCTGGCGAGAGCAGAGAGAGAGAGAGAGAGAGAGAGAGTACAAGACAAGATAGATCGTCAAGTTCGACATCGAGACCGAGCGAGACAGACAAGACAGCAGCGGGCAAATGGCGGCAGATGTACGACATTTGCATTGCTTCTCAGCAGCGGATCGAGTGCAGTGCGCCTTGGCCCAATGCACCGAGCCATCTATCCATCTCTGGCCAATTCGGTTATTATTGGCATCGTTGCAATTTGCCTACCAGTTCGGCTTGTTAGCTGCAAATCGTTCATTTCGATCGGTTCGAGGGAGATGTGCCAAAGACGCGTAGCCAACACACTGCCAGGCACACACACACACACACACACACACAGCCACACCGAACCATTGAGCTTAGGCCATTACCAAGTCCCGTCTCGCGCTGATCGATTCAATTATTTTTGGCTATTGCGCTTTCGATTCTGCCTGCAAACCAACCAATATTCACAGTGCAAGCTGTCCAAGCGTGTAATGTGCACAGTTGCCTTTGCTGATTGCCGACACGAGGAGACACAAAGTAACTTGTGCTACAGCCGAACAAATGTGCAAGATGTGCCGTTCACGAGTTCAGAGTTAACGAGTCCATTTGCCCTGTGGACCACAACACCACTTGTAAATATGGCTTGCTAACGAGACTAGTTGGCAAATTGAACTACATTGCGCAACCAGTGGCCATAAGGTCACTGGCTTGTCTTACTAAATAACCAACCAGTTCAATTGAGCACGGACATTGTGTGACATATTGGGAATGTGTCACAATGGGCACAAATAAAATCAGTGAAAGTGAATTTGACTTGTCACTAAGTGCATGCAATGGTGTCCTTTTAATGCAATTTAAAGCCTGGGAAAGAGACCATTTCGCTACTGGTAACGACACTTTCTAAAGATGGTTTCAATTACCACATAATTTGTTGTGTGCATTATTTGTACTTGATTGCTTAGTTCCGTAATTTATTGACGCGATTAACGTCCTTCCACTGTGTGCAGAGGGGTACAATGGACTAAAGTCACTAAACAATTAGTGGTCATTCCCGTTGACAGAGACTAATGAGAAGATATTCGATGCCAAGCATGCACTTGCGGGAAAAACGTTTTAGCACAAACACAGTGGGAAACACAAAACTGTTTCTCAACCAAACAAAGTGAAGGCGACGAATTGATATTTATGTTGATCATTGTTTGTTTATTTCAACTGTTCAAGTTCAACACTCATTTATCGATCATGTCTGGACAACTCTCGATCTGCTCAAATGGTCTTAATTTACAACTTGCAATTGCAATCAGATCAGTAAACATTTTACTGTAAAACATTGGACATAAATAATAATTGGTGAATGCATGAAGGCAATTATTAATGAATAATACTAAAAACAGATACAATTAGTATTTTATAAATGTACAAAAAACACTTACATCGTTATGAACACTGTAGAAGTTGATTGATAACTTTTGCATAATGGTAAAGATGAGAATATCCACTGATTCGTGGATGTTCAATATCTTTAAAGTCATTTGAAAATTA
Source organism: Rhizoglyphus robini (assembly GCA_023373905.1). Lineage (NCBI taxonomy): Eukaryota > Metazoa > Arthropoda > Arachnida > Sarcoptiformes > Acaridae > Rhizoglyphus > Rhizoglyphus robini. The sequence goes on along the minus strand of JAKIJQ010000007.1, from coordinate 1,557,672 downwards.
CTTTATGGCTTAGGAATCTAAAGTTTAGATAACACATGAAAAATGTTGTCAGTGAGAGATGGATAAATGGCCAAAATAGAGTTGATTTGACTCACTGTCATGACTGCATTGGTACATGATGGAGCTAGCCGGCAATGCAGCACATTAGATATTCGATATCGATGCCAATATATGTATGCTCAAAATTTGAATCAAACTGCTGCAAACATGTACATATTATATTTTTAAATCACTGAAGTTAATACTAAACTGGCGAGTATTATAGTAAATGTATCATTAATTTTAAAATATGCTTTTTAGATCTGGTAAGCTATTACTACTGCCGACATTTTATTTACTAGTATCAATTACTTCTTGAATTAAACAAGGAGAAAATAATGGAAGGAACTACGAAAAAGATCCACAAGCAAGATAGAATTAAAGTTCAGACAAAGGTGAGAGGTAACGCCAAAAAGTCAACAAAAAGAAAAGAATTTCATGACCAATTGCAATCGGTCTTGTTAGGATCTTAAGTTGACAATGAAATTTTTGGCCAAAACTAGCACGAATTGACATTTAAGTATTCCTCAATTTAAAATGCTCCTATAGGAGCAATCTCGAAGACCAGCATGAAGATGTACAATCAACCCCAAAAAGAATAATTTCCAAGAGATCAGTAAAGCCAGTGTTGCGTTTTTGAACCATAAAGTTTTTTTTTGCAACACTCTTTTTGTTTGTCTCAGAAGATCAAATTCGCGACATTAGTACATTAAGCATTGAACAAGCCACTCTGTATATACAGAATAAATGTTTTGAATTGAATTGAAAGCAATCTGTATACTTGCACTGTTAATAACAGTGATCAGTGGCAAAACGTATACAATGAACCTAGCTAGCGGATTTCCTTTTCGGACAAAGAAAGAAAACAAGCAATTTCGTCATCTTTGTTTCATCAATGACCATTTTGAATTATACTTATGATGATTGCGTCGAAAAAACAATATTAATTCAAGGCAAGTTCAACCAAAAAGCAAAATCAAGTGCAATCCTTGTAAGGGAAGGGAATGTTTAAACAACCACAATAGCGATGGCTATTTGAAAGTGTAAATGAACATTCGTGATGTGATGCATGATGGTTCTCGGTTATCGGTATAGATGCACAAGTGCTCCAATTTAATTAACCGATTGGTCAATTAAGTTAATATAATATATGATAGGATTAATAAACACTGAACCGCATTCCAAAGAAAGTCTTGATAGCGCGATGAAAAAGTTGCCAGTTGACAAGTGATAGCGGAAAAATATCTATGATTTTAAAAAATCCGATATTAATTCAATAATCCCAGTCTGAGCAACTGTTTATTCGCCTGAATAGTTTAATTTATAATTAAGATTGCAATCAGATCAAGATTATATGCAATGCACAATTGCAATTGATCACAAGAGACATTCAAAGAAAGAGCAACAATCCCACATTCGGAAGCCATACTTTCGAAAGAACTTTTCTCCTGGTGTTGGAATGAATGTGTGCACTTGAGTTACTTCGTCGAATCGAACTGATCTAGCTGAAGATGTCACTTTCGATTGTTGTGTAATTACTTCATATTGTTCAGGTATCTTCTTCAAACAGCGCTTCAAAAAGATTTTGGATGAATTTCGACGAAGGTTGCTCACTTTTGGAGTGAATTCACGCTGAAAACAGAAAACATACAATTACAAACAATACTCAAGGCATATTTGACAATAATAAAGTGTCATCAGATGCATGCATAATTAATTAATTGTTTTCTTTAAAGGCTTACGTTATTGTCAGTATGCAAGTTGTCTAAACATTTCACTTTCAATAGTCGACATGTGCTCTGTTCTGTGGCAACATGTTTTTCGGATAATGCAAAGATTTTCCTGTCCATTGTGATCAGATGAAAGTGAAAATATAATAGGCAACATAAAAGATTCAAAGCTGCCCAACTGACCAACAGGTCGTAAAAGTTATAAAATTGCCGTTGAAGTTTATTCTTGCAGGTCGATAAGATTTGTTTTCGCTTGGTGAACCTCTCGGCGCATGAAATTGACAAATTGACAATGTGAGTGACACAACACAGCTGATTCGGTGAACTTTATTACTATTGTCATTTGTCGATTTTGATAACTCTTTCGAATGAAAGCAGTATGTGGTAGTTACATTTGCACTCAGTAGATGGCGTATGAGTCAGGGATAAACAAAAACATTTGTCACTTGTGTTGACATCTCGCTGCAATATTCACGACAAATTCTTGCTTCAAGTTGAGTCATTCTTTATGGCAATCGTTCAAGTCTTAGTATGCACTTCTCTTCCGCAAACTTGTATCTCGTGAACTATGTTGCGCAAGTATTTTTGGCTAAAATGCTCGATGCGTCACTAAAAATCTCTTTATTTTCCACAGAAAGTTCAATCGCATTTCATTTACCTCTTAAAATTTCTCTCTTGTCACAACGAAACTGAAACTAACTTGTCTGTATTTTATTTTCAAATAATTTCCTTGTCATTTCCAAATGAATATTTTAAATTGTGATTCAATAATGCACATCAACGATTTACCAAACGAACTTGTGCAATCTATTTTAGAGAATTTAGAATTGCAACTTTTGATACAGCTTCGTTTGGTGTGTACTCGGTGGCAGGATGTGATTGAATCGGTTTGTCACAAGAAACGATCATTGATTTTGTCTGAATGTAAATTTAATCATGATCATTTGGAGAAGCGATTTTTTGGACAAATTAATTTGCATCAATTTTCTCATGTTAAAATAAAGCCTTTCGAGAAATATTACATATTTTCTCATTACCGGTCAACATTCGCTGATTTTCGAGCTCTTCTCTCTAAATTATTCCCTTCTGTTGAACAACTTGTACTCGATTGTGTTTCATTAGACAAATTTATGTTTGTTCTTGACTTATGGCCAGCAGAACAGCTAACAACTTTATCATTGGATGGAATAATATCTTTGAAAAATCGGGATGCTCTGGCAACTCGCATCAATTCATTTATTTCTTTGAAACAGTTCGATCTTAGTGTTTACTTTGAATTTAATTTCGATAACTTTTTATTTTTGCTCACCTCCACTTTTGCAAGAGTTGAACATTTCTCATATTTCATAAAAGCTACAGAAGATGTTTACTATACCGGAAGATATGACGAATCTGAACTGATTACTCTTCTCAAACCGAATTGTACTCGTTTGTGGCTTCACGATTTTTGCTCATCAAAAAATATTTTTCTTTGGAACAAAATCAATCCACAGTGGTTGAGTGGCCTTACTCATCTCACTTTATTGATGCCATACCGACTTGATAGACATGTGCGCTCTCTGTGTTTGCATGCAACCAGCTTGAAAGTGTTTCACTTGAAATCCTATTCTAACAAGGTAACTTTTATCTTTATATACTTTCTTGACGATTCTATAATTCTTTATTTTAGGTCCCATTAACTGGCGACATTCTGGTGAAACTTGGTGCACTGCCCCATTTGACTGATCTTACACTGGAAGGTGTTCGCCTTGATTGGAATTCGTTTGAGCAAACCAAGCTGTTGCCTCTGCACACTTTGCGGGCATTCTCTTTAATTCGATTTACCTGCTTTAATATACTTCCATCTAATGGCGATCGTTTTTGTCGCATTTTTTCAACCATTATGCCCAATGTTGTGCAGTTCCATTTTAATACCTGTAATTCATTTCTTCAGAGAACAATTGATCATTTGATGATTTGATCAATGGTCATCATTTGAACCGAGTGACATGGTGGTTCTGGTGAAATAAATATTAAAATTGCACATCAAGACGAATGTCATTTTAATGCATTGTTCGGACTTTGGAAGTGAAACAGTCCACTGGTTCAAACTGGTGACTTGTGTCTCACTGCGACCCGAGAGGAATGATGCGGATTTTGAGAATGAATGATTAAATGACTGAAACAAGCAATTCTTGTTGGATAGAGTTCAAATGATAATAGTTTAACGGGATTTGTATGAATTTGATTAAAAGTATTTAAATTCATACCGTTTCAATGTTGTTGAAATTGCCATTTGTCAATGAATTAGCCTGGCAAAAATTACTTTGAATAATGATCACCAGATGGCAAACTATTTGTTAATGTACTTATTTATTTGCCGACAATTTGCTTTGTGCTCTGTGTTCCATGTCTATTGTATTTTTCTACAATGGACCATGGTTGGCATAACCAGAATCTAGTCATTTCTGTTGTAACTTTTTTTTTCTGCCAAGATAAAACCTTATCAATATTTTCTCCCATCTGCACCACTACTCATCACCTCTCATCTTGGCGATTGGTTCATCACAGTGACCTACTCAAAGTGGATTCATGGACTGGTTGTCGGAGTAAGTCAAGCTGGACTCGGAACCCGAATACGATGAGGTACAATCTGAACACCAGGCAATTGTATGGCTTCGTTATAAAGCGCCTCAAATAAAGTTCGAATTAAACCACCATATTCTGTTTGTATTTATTTTTTCTTTATTTTTTCTTTCTCGAGGGCCACGCCGGCATGCTTTAAAAATTTCATCATGGGAATTTCTTATTTTACATTCCGAAGATTTGCAAATATTGTCTTGACTATTTGAACAAACAACTGAATATCGAATTGCCATCTGACTCGAATTCTTACATGTGGTGAGTGTTTCCCTTTTATTCTAACAACTTGTAAGTGTAATTGAATTATCAAGTTATTAAACCACACATCATGCGAGTTGAAGCTGTCTTAAAAGTGGCAAATGCTCCATCTTGGCCACTGATCAATGGTAGGTAATCTTAGTGTACGGACTGTACAGTGTACACGGTGGCAATCAGTTCAGTGAATTATTAGCACCACTGAGTATCTACTGCTCATCACTTATTTATCAGTGTCATTTTGGTCCATTTGCAAAATTAGCAGCATAACGTCAATGGGGGCAATTTGTAATATTCGAGAACAGTAGCAGTTCATCTCCATCAACTGTGGCCACTTTGTGCATCGTGGAATGTGATCAAATGTGTACGAGATTGTATCTCGCTTTGTTGTTGCTGTTGTGATTGCCACTAGTGGCGCATTGTGCATTATTTATGGCCAACAGATAATCGGCCATATTCAATTGTCTTGTGTGTGCTGGTGATAAGCATGTCCTATTGTTCAACTCGAATGCACTATGAACAAGTCAAGTGTATACCGTTCATGTGTATCACTCAAATTCTTTGTGCTCCTTGCTTGAGCCTCATCTTTGCCCAAACACATTAGCCACCAAATTGCGACTTTAAAGGCAATTAAAATTCCGCACCACTGAGCGGCGTTACGAAATCACTTTGGCTCGATAATTAATCGCTTCCAGGGAAGCAGGTTTATTGTATCCTCTTATGGCTTGTGGTATGCTCACTGCTGGTCTGTTCACTTACCCTTCTTCATTACAATAGTTGCTATTTGTGTAAACTGTGCTAGTGATAGCTTGTTTTGCTTTGCTTACTTTCACCTCATCCTAATATTTCTCATGTTCACACTTTTGGTTAACGTTCATCCTTTTTTTGTATATTCGCTGCCATTCTTGTGGTAGCTGCTAAAGATTTCTCTACCAAACCAAACGAACAGTTTTGCTAATTTATTTACTTAATTTGTTATGAAGGTAAATGTGTGTTTGAGTGAACTCTCTTTCTTGTAATGTCTAATTCTAAGGGATGAGCCCATCAAAGTCAGCTTGAGCTTGCCTTGCACACTGTCGCTCCGGGTTGGTTGTCTGCTCCAGTCCGTCACAGGACAATGGCAAGAGCGAGTGCCTGCTTGGTCTGTGTCTTAGTGAGCCTTAGTGCATCGTCGATAGTGTTTAATGTATATTCGTTTTCACTCGTTCTTTGTGTGGTCCTATTTATCATCGGGGAATATATTCTAGTGTTGACGATAACCACTAGCAAAGTGTACTGTGGTAAAGTGAGTATGTAACTCACGTAAACATAATTAGCATCAGCCAAAGTGAATCGAGTTAGGCATAAAGGCGGCCAATTAATCATAAGTCTAATTCAGAGCAGAGGCCTGCATCTACATACACACTGACACACATGCCTTTGCCGACAATGTCGCGCACTGATAAGACTTGTCAATGCGAACACTTTCACGGCACCGAATGAATGGCCACAGTGCGGTGAGTGAACCAAACCGAGCCAAATTGACTAAGTCGGTGCACTAACTCAAAGGGTTACTATTGCTCACAATGTAACCAAACCATTGTGGTCAGCTTTGGTTTCATTTGAATGCAAACAATGGCGAAGGCAAATGTTACTCGATTGGTCAAAGTTGGCTGGCCACATTTGAAGCTGTCTCACTGCAGCATAATCTATTAATAATTATTAGCTTCGATCCAGTTGATTACTTTACATTGACTTTATGGTTAATGCATTTCGGTTAGGACAGACCTTGAAATAATTCTGCGCTCAGGCTTAATTACTCGGCGGTGATGACTGTGGTACATTGTCGCCAGTTTGTTTGTGTGCCCGGGAAAATCTCGTACCAAGCTCGCACCACTATGCCGTCCTCTGTGGAATGAATTTGCATAGACGTGTGGTGTGCCATCGAATATTAATATTTATGGTGTTGGTGGCTAATGATGAGCAGTAATGATGATGATGATGCAGCCAGTGCCGTGAATCGATCTTTCCAAAGCGACATCACTCGGCTGGGTGTTAGTTTGCTCGCCTTAGCGCAAGGTTCGCTGATGAGTGCTTTCTAATTTATCTCACTCATTTGGATGGCTCACTCTCTTCAAGTCTATTTAGCACTGTTCAATGAGTGAGCACCGCTTTGATCTAATTAAACTTGATGGTGATAATGGCAAAGTAAAGTTTGATGCTCACTTTGGCTCACTTAGTCTCACACTTTGCTCGTGGTTCGATTAACGCTTGCACCACAATGGCAAACCAAACAAATGAGCCAGTAATGAGAAAGAATTGAGTTCGTGTTGGTGTTGGTGCAAATGTGGCTTATTGTTGAGTATTACTAGAATAATTGTTATTGATTGACCAGTACAGTGATGATCGATTGAATCAGACACATAATTTCCACCGAAACATTTGCATTCAATTAATGCACCAACATCTTTGGTGTATACTTTGTAAACTTGTGTCCTTGAACTATTTAGGGTCATTTGACGATTGCACTCAACTCGAACTGGTAGTTGAGTTGAACAATGTCGCAACCACTTTGGTTCGATTGCCTGGTGGCACGTCAACTGGCTGAATCAAAGTTGATGTATTAACGTGTCATGCATCTATTGTCCATTCACCAGTGCATCTTGGTCCTACTTGTGTGTTCGTGTTTTGTTTGGTCGGTTCGATCATACTAAAGTGATTTCACTCACTTATTTTTATGTTTGTTCCCACTGCACCGAGTGAGGACATTACCGACCGGAAAGGAAAAGGAAGCGATGAGACGATGGAGATGGCTTCGAATTGTTTTGATTTGGCAGAGCAGCCAGACGATAGTGACGATCTACTTGGGCACTTGTTTGTTGCACTGAGCAAAGTGGCCCAGTTGCACCAAACTCGATTGGCTCGGCCACTAACGACTGGCGAAACTGCAGTTTGTATCGATTGCTTTTCTTTAATTTGTTTGTGCCAGTTTGCTTGTGATCACATACAAAGTAGCAATTTGGCTTTGTGTGCCGCATTTGGACGGTCAATTGTGTTTCATCATTATATTTATTGCTTCAAATGATAATTAATAATCTCGTCAAGCCCAACAAATCAACACAATGTAATATCGAAATATTTGCAAATGTTTGTGGCTGTGCTTGTCAATGCTATTGAATCACTAGTGATTATCATTTGGACCATTTGATTTGTGAACGACTGGTGCACAGGACAATCGGAAACTATATTTCATTGAGTGTTCCTTTGGCCACACTCGCTCACATTTGCATCTGCTAATTTGGTTTGCCATTTACATTGAATTTATATGCAAATAAACACACAGTGCATTATTGATGTGAGTCACTCAGTTGGCCACTAATTTGGCCATTCCACAATTAGTACCGAGCCTGTCTGATGGATGCTTCCACTCGGGTCTGGTAGGTGCACCGAACACTTTGCCCAGGGCTCACCGACCCACCGACCAACTGACTGACTGACTGACTGTCTGTCTGTCTGTCTGTCTGTCTGTCCGTGTGTGCATCATTTTGGTGGGACAATTTCCTCAGTTGCAGCTAATAAATAACCGAGTGGTAATATATGGTAATTCATAATTATTATCGCTCATCATTATTGTGGCGGTGGCTGACATTTTCCGTTGCGGATGTGCCACCGCACTGAGCACGTTCATTTATTTAGCCAATTGCAGTGTGTGCAAGTCAGTGCATCACTCGATGCTTGGCCATGGCAGTTGGCCTATCGGGCCATCACTGCACTGCCACTGTCTATCTAGGTTAATGATGATCATTTGGCTCCATTCATAATTCGATATTGGCCCTCGTTATGTCAGTCAGACGGCATTGCGTAAACGGTCGAATCAGATCGGTCGCTCTTTGGCTCGTTCGGTTCGGTCTCGCTCACTCTCCAGTGACTTGGCCACATCATTTTGCCGTTTAGCGAGTAGGTCGATTTGGCGCCAATCTATCTCGCCCTGCCATCTCATCTCGACAATATTACGATAGAGAAATTTAAAGAAGCAAAATTCATTTTTATTAAATTACCGAGTTTAATATTATTCGAACTGGCAATATTTATTGGTTCTGCTGGGTTATGTGCCACTCGGTGATAAGATAGATCTGGCCCAAAGCAGGCCAAGTGATTGGGGAATTGCCGTTTGCCACTTGGCCCGTTGCACCGAGGATGACTGCAAATTACTACTGGCCAGATGAACGCACTTGAAACAAACAAGCCCGTTATTGATGGTGGACACTACTCCTCGGAAAGATCGATCATAAATTGGCGCTATTAATTGATACAAATTTGACTCGAGTCTGAGCACTGCAGTGTCCAAAGTAGCTTCATTCAATTGTGCCTTCAATTGTGCCCTCCGATGCATTAATGAACCACCGGCAATTGATAACGTCCTTCAGTGAGTGATGTATTAATATCAATTGGCGATCATGACCGGCGAGCCAGTGTTATCACTTGTGCTGCACTTATTGGAATTGATCGTCCGGCGTGCAGTGTGGAGGTGTCGAGGTGGGCCGTGTTCGACCCGATGCAACCGTTCCACCGAACAAATAGGTTCCGTGTAGTGCTGATGCTCGGTGGCACATCTCTATTATGGATCAGCTCGGTGGCGGTGCCAGTGGCAGCGGTAATGACAGCTCGATGTAATAGATGTAATCAAGGCATAATGGCGATCCCTGTAAAGCTAATAGTTTGCCACTCGTTGCCGCATTGCCGTGTTCGTGTCTGTTCGATCACACTTTGCTGAGCTGGCTTGGTGATTATATTAGCGGTTGTAATCAGAATAAATGGTCCTCGCATAGGCTTGACACCATTGAGCAATGTTGCCCTCGCACTCCTTCTCCTTTCTTTCTTCCATTCACCTCGCTTTGTTCTTTGGCGCACTTTTGTTATCGTTCTCGAAATTCTCACTTTCCCGGTTTGGCTCAGTTTGGCTCAGTCTCACTCGTACTGTCTCGTTATCGTTAAATGGCATCGTTAACTTATGGATATCGCACCACCTCGATATATTGTTGGTGTGTGCTTCGAGATTGGCCCAACACCAGTCGAACAAGTCCACGGTGGCGGTGGCAGTCAAGTTTATCGGCAAACATGGCCAGACAAATTGTAAAAAGCAATAAATAATAATCACACTCACATAGCGCGCTAGTGGCAGTGCACTGTTCACTCGAAACGGCTAACTTCACTGCAATGCATTGTTGTGCTCTAGCCAAGTGAACACTTTGTGTAGAATTATCTGCAAATAGAAAGATTGCTACCGTGATAGGTCCGAGGCAGGACCATTGGCCTGGCGGTCGTGCGGAGAGTGAGCCTGAGAGAGTTTGTGAGAGTGTAACGATATTGCACCATACAATAAATCGATTGTAAAATTGGCACACAAAATAATAAACAAATTTATTGCAAACCATAAAGCACACTCACACTCACACACAAACCATCCATTCGTTACATAAGGCCACTGAGCCAGATCTCTATCTGGTGTATTGCCCCTCGGTGCACCATTGCACTATCACGGCTACTTATCTTTGCATGTGCAAAATAAAGATAAATTCGCTTATCTCACTGGACTGAGTGAATGACTTTGGTGTTTCTACTTGGGACACATGAACTGAGCGAGAGCCAAGTTTGACGAATGCTCCTCGACCACTGAGACCTAAGAGACTTGACCCACTTCGGGGACAAGCGGACCACCATTCCGCCAGTATTTGCAGTTGTGTCCATTATCGAGCTTGTTCATTATTTATTAGCAAACGTTTGCTCTTGCATTTGCCATTCCACTCGTTGGATTGATCTCAATTTACCGTAAAATTGTATTACTATTATTATTGCATGGCTAGAATTGAATTGCGTGAGAACAAAAAGTGTAAAATGATAATTGCACAGCTTTGTTGTGCTCAATTAAGACTTGGCCATTTATCAATAATTCACAATATCACTCGATAATCACTTTCTATCTGTTTTGCTTGCACTTTACTGCTTGTTGCCACATTTTGCTTAACAATTTAATATTTGTCCTGGTTCATTGGTTGTACAAAAACAAGTGGAACCTTTGCCGAGTGAATGACTTGTGCCAGTGCAAATGGTTTCATTGCACCAGAGACAAATGGACATTTAATATTAGCCTCACTTTCGCAACTGGCAACACTATTACCAGTGGGACACACAACTGCAAAGTGTTTCACCTGTTTGTTTTTGCACGCTTCACTTCTGGCCAAGAAGGAGAGAATTTCAATTTAAAATATTTTGGCAAGGAAAGTAATTTCTCACTTGTGAGTGTTCGAGTGCATTTGGGCTTCAATTGCACCTTCTGCTCGAGCTAGACCAACTAATGAGCGACATTTCAATTTAATTTCCAATTTTGTGCCAATTTGATCTTTTCTTAGGTGCGATTTGTTGTGTTGTTGACTCGGTGCTTTAATGACACCAAAATGCTTAATGCTCCACTTGCCTGTCGAGACGGGAGATTTGTGTGCCAAAAGTGCCAAATTAAATTAATTGCCTCAGCATGTGTGTGGAGAGATATTTAATTTGAATTAAATGGCACCATTTAATAGGTCTTTCTCTTGTATTCGATTAAGGCTGCAGTGCTAATTTGTGTTGTTAACTTTCGATTTCATTTTTGGCTGGTCGTCTTGCAGCAGTTTGTGATATAATTGAATAGTCGCCAGTGGAGTAATGCAATCATTCTGTTCTGTTCTCTCTGCGTTTTGATTTCAAACTTTATATTCTTCTACGCCATTTGTTCGTTCGTATACGACGTTTTGTGTCATTTGGCAACCAATTTCGGCTACTTTCCTTGTCCATTCGGCTCATTCTTTCACTCGGCTATTGTGCACACAAAGAGAGTAGAAATGTCCATTTTGTCTTTTTGTCTTCTTGACCGAACTCTCTTGGTAATTTAAGTTGCCGGTCAAAGTGTAAATAGTGCCGGCCAATGAACAGACGAATGAGCCAAGTGAGTGGAATGGTGGAATGGCCTAACTGGCCCAATAAGTCCAACTGGCAAGTGTGCCTCGGCTAATTGCATTGCGGTGCTAATTGTGATCAAGCAATCATTGTTTCCATTTTACTTTGGGTTGAGAAACACTGAATGGCTGCCTCAATGGTAATGGAGCCAGTTGGAGGACAAATTGAAAAGAGTCCAAGCACGGGCTAACGTGCAGGACTTTTTATTCTTTCTTGGTTGCCTTCTCGTCTCCTCTGCCCACCAGAATTGATATAAAGTCTCAGGAGATTTTTGTCATCTTTCTTCTTGTTCAGCTCGGATCTCAATTTCGGCATTGCTCGCAAGTGCTTCACTTCACTTGCACTGCCTCAACTCATCCTCAGGAATGTATCAAATTTTTAGTGAAGTTTAGTTTTTTACAATTTGTCCGCACTTTGTCAGTGCACGGCAATGGTGTCATTCGGTGCCCTGGCCAGTGCTGCAATACTTCTCTCGCTTGGTGCAATGCACATTTTTCTTGTGTGTTGTCGGACTTTTGTTGGGCAAGCGATGCCAAGCCGACAGATACATTCGCACGGAGAAAGTATTGCAATGTCAGATACAAAGTGGATGCATTTGAGACAGGCAACCAACAAACGCGGCACCAGTTAGCGAAATTGGATATATGAAAACAAATTGCGCTCTGCTCAGTGGCACATTACTCACGGCTTGTGATGTGTCCTGGCACAAGTAATTAGAAGACCAACAGTCAGATTGGTGGTTTGCTCTTGTCTGCTCTTGTTGTGTTGCTTGTGATAGGCCAATCGTAAACGTGCTTGATGAGACCATTCTGCATTGGACAGACAATTTAACGAACTTGGCTATCAACTAGAATCTAAATACAAACTTTGCTCACTTCACCGAACAAGTTTTCACAACACTCGATCGATTTGTGATTTTTCAATTTATCAAGTACCGCAATTTACTGATTGGTCATTTCAATGTTGTAGTAGTGAAAGGCACTCAATTAGCACTTGTACAGCGCCAAACTGTGGGCTCAAGTGTCATTGAAGCAACTTGTTCAACTGCTCAACTGCTCAATTTGCTCAGTTCACTGTGTGCACTCCCCTCAAATAACTTAATTGTATTAGCTTGATTCAATGCGAAATAAGACCAGTTAGTTGCGATCTATCATTTCTTGGTAGTGTCAATTAATTTGCATTACAGCTAATTGTGCCTAATGGCACTTAATTGCATTTTGATCGAAACTTTGCGAGTGAATTCACTCGACACTCGTTGGTGAACATTTGCGCTGCACATTCGCTTCATTTCGGTTCAGTTGTGCATCTATAATGTATGCTTAATTAAAGTGTCTTGACATGCCAACTCGAGTTGTCTGTGTTGGTGAGTGCACCAAAGGTATTGCACTCAACAGTTGATCACAGCTTTATTGCAACTATCACTGTGTTCAATTTGGCCAATTTGATTATTTCCAATTTGCATCGCTCAAATGATCGAATTCACTGAGTTGTTCATAATTTCCACTGATAAGTCAGACTGAATTAAAAATACATTCTTGTTGGGGAATATTCCAGTTAAATCTTTTTTACCTGTTCGGAGAAAACTTTCCAAATTGGCAATCTGGACTCTTCTCGAATGGTGTTGCGAGTGTCAATTGAGTTGGCTCAACCCGCCAACGCACGCCTGACACGTGTTTCAATTTGCTGCAACGCAAATGGCACCACATTCGTTGACTGTCGACTGTCGATTTGCATGAACTCATTGATCGATGTTTATTAATTTTCTTTGTCTATCAGTCTCATTCATCGCACACATCACTTTTGCATATCTCTCGATTCGGTTGGCCAAGTCAATCGATTACGGAACTGTCTTTTGTCTGTTGGTGGTTTGTGTTGTCACTTTGTTGCACTCGAATGGTTATGATTGGTGACAGACCGGCACTCGGTGGATTAGTGACGTACCAAATTGGCAGTCTCGATAAGTGCCTTGATTGGTACCGTGGGTGAATGTCACCCGGCCAGTGCACTCTCCCGTTCGGTTATTGATTGTCTTTATTTAGTGGTCGCATTGACTCAATTGGCTTGGTAATTATTTAAACTCACACATTCACCTTTACTGTCAAATGGTGCGCAATCTTTCCTCATTGCCATTGACCTACCGCGAATATTCAAATTCGCCAATCAAGTGAGGTGTTGATAGTGCGCGGAAAAGAAGAAAAGCGGCCGAATGTGGACAATTTGATTGCTCCTTGCCAGTGAGCGAGTGTTTAGCAGTGTGCTCTGTGGACGCAAACATATGCACACGCGAGGCAAACCTAGCGAGGCGTAATATTCGTGATTTAGATCGACAGTGGAGTACTGTACGTTGTGTGTGTTCTGGAACGAGGAGCCGACACGAGAAGGAGCCAAGCAGTGAGCCACCACTGAGCCATACTGACACTGCCTTGCCTGTGATTATTTGTAACTTGTTCTCAATGCATGAATGACTTTACAAAAGTTTTCATTGCCTTTCTCGTTGCCTTTGCATTCTTTCACTGCCACTTGCCGCTCTCGGTGTGCTCTGTTCTCTTTCTTGGTAATTTGTTCGCCGATCACTTTATAATGGGCACAATTGGTGACATGAGCCCATCCAAGATGAAGAAACTGAACAGTAAGAAATGTAGTGCATAGTGCACAAAATGGCAAAAGGGTTAGACTCACCAGTTGGTAATGGTAGGACCAATCTTTTAAAGCACGCATTGCTGTGCATCAATTGACAATTTGGATTTGTTCAATTTTCAGATGTAACTCCTACCTTAATTGATCACTCAGATTTATAATATACTTTATTAGATTCGATTGTTCGATTGAAATGATTGACACTTTGTGGAGTTTGAAAAGATGAGCTACCAAAAAATAACTTTTATTTGTATATTCACTTGTCCCGAGGTTGTCTTGGTTGAGTTTCACTCTCAAACATTGTTTGACTTAATTGATCATTTCATTCAGTTACGATCTCAAATGGCTTTTTGCCTACTGTCCACTTCTCACCAATCGTTTGTATGGTCGTACTGGAATGGCACTTGATTGTGTCCCAATTGACAATAAATGGACCAAGCAAGTGTCTCATTTGGATTAACACTGGTATTCATCAGTGGAACATAGCATCAATGATGCTAACCCCGTTATCATTGCCACTGGAGGAGAGTCTTTGTCGGTGTGTGAGTGTGCATAACAATGGCACGATTATCATTTCGGTTGCGAATGAGCTCATTTGTGTGTGCTCCAACTGATTGACGCCATTCGGTATTGCCACATCGAGACACATTAACTTCACTTGCCTTATCTTCCGCACTTAATTAAGGCTCATCAAGCTCGGTGTAATGAACAGTCGACAAATTGATATTATTTACATATGGAAATGGCCAAATGTGTGCTTGTCTAATAATAGCTCTGCCGTCTAATTGTCACCGTCGTTAATATAGCCTCGTTTGTCAATATTTGCATAATTGCACTTCTGTTCGAGTTAATTGATCTCTAATGGCCATAACGGTGGCATCGCATTAGTGGCTCGCAGCATCACAGCCAATCACGACTGCAGCTCACTCTACTCGAACCTTCTTGACGGCAGCACTTGCCAACTGGCTCAATTGCCTCTGGTTCATTGAAATTCCATGGATGGCCCGCAATCAGTCAGAAGTGGAGCGAGTTGTTATGTATTTGGTCTGCTCAATGTGGCTGGTATTTTAAAATGAGCCACACACACACACTCACACACACATATGCCTTGATTCGATTGCTCGCACCGATGATGATCTCGCCTTAATGCCTTCCACTGCAACACTAATTTGCCGATCGAGATTTGCCAAATTGCAAATGACTTTGCATGATGATCAGTCCGATGCAATCTAATTTGGCTCGTCGATGCGACCAAATTTGATTTGGCCCATTGCTTGCCTCGGTGTGTCCGTTTGTCTCGAAAGTGGATCCACTTTTGCTTTCCATACTTGCAATGCCATTTAACTCGATTGTCCACTCTTTACACTTTTCACCACCAAATGTAAAACACTCAAGTGCATCAATAAAATTGTGCCTGGTGTGGCACTGGGCGATTGTGTTCGTGCCATATTGCGTCACCCACGGTTGGCTTTGTTGCAATATTTACCATTTCGCCTTGAGATAATTACCGCGTCGATTCAACTTTTACTTAACTTTATTTGGTGGACGCGGATGAAGTTGTGTGCCAGATTTGTCGTCTATTATTATCGACAAAACGGTTCCAACATGGTTGCACTTAGTTTCTTCGCTCTCGCACAATTATAGATTGTCCATCGAAATTGGTCGTATCAATTGGAGGCAATTTGTGTCGATCTGTTCTTGTGTCAGTGTATTTCCATGTGTGTATGGGCATTCTCGCCTTTAAATCAATTCGCCTCAATTGGATCTGACCAAAGCGGGGTGCAAACGAGAAAGGAACGTAGCAGTTCTGCAATTCAGTTCGGCATTTGTCTGCCAATGTGGAACAGGAAACAACGTTGGCCAATTAAGTTTACTCACGAACGGTCCAATTTAAAATGTCCAGTCGGATTGAGACAGCGAGACGACCCAACCGAACCAAAGGATATCAATTATGTTGCTTGGCACAGTAACGTGCAATATGCTGTGCACTGTAATTTAGTGACAATTTAAATTGACCGTGATAATAACATCAACACTTGGACTCACTGCCCACCAAAGCGGTAATCGACTTCTAATTGACAATCGGTCCGATGCCTCCAACCACCGAGTCAACCGGATTCAATGATTCACACTTATACGACCTTGAGGCTAGTCTAACTCGTTGCATCGATTTGCGCTTAATTCACATTAACTCACTTGGACACATGTTCACAACTTTTAATGCATTCAATCTGCAAGGCTGTTTATAATTCTCTAATGCAGATGTCGCTGTTGATTTATATTCAAGGCGACATATGCGCCATTGATAAGCGAACGGTGTGGAACAGTGTATGAGTTCAAATGGACAGTTTACCTTGTTGTAATTGCAACTCAACTCAGCTCTACATATTGTCTTATTTCAACCGGAAACGTTTTGTTTGTTGGCCCAATCGAAGTGCTCATGACGTACACATTGTCTGCTTTGTTTATCATTAGCTCGATAAATCTCGGCCCATCTCTAGCTATTTTCATTGTTCATATTGTGAGTTCATTAATCTACGCCCACTTTGGCCAGTGATGTGCCTGTGCCACAACACACGGTGCAGTGTAATAAATTGCATTTGTCTTACATTCAAAGTGTACAACGTGTGTGTGTGTGTGTGTGTTTCTCTTTTTCCGTACGTGCTCAACGTGCTAATTACCGAACGTGTCCATTACATTGTATGAGTGCGGTGCCGAGACTTGATTACCTCCATTATATTCTCTCGGTGATCCCAAATGGTCCATTTGGTTTATTCTTCTCTCGACGAGAGAATAACCATTTCCTTATTTCAGCCAGACTTTATCCAGGGACGCATATACATGAAGCATGTAGCGACGGCCGGCACCACTTGCACTTAGACTGCATCGTACCGAAAGATACATAAGGCATTGGCTGAAATGACTTTTGAACAAGATATTGACAGTGACCAATATGGCTGAGTGCAGTCTCCACTAGCTGTACATTGGCCCAAATGACCAAATGGCCATTTGCACAGCCAACGAGTGCATCACGATGTGAGTTTGTGTTGATATAATCTGCCTTCTTCGCCCATATTGACCAAAAATGCAATGAACAAAGCTAGACCGTAACAAAGTGATTACCTACAGTTGCTGGCAGTGCACTAGTGATTGGCCAGTTGCATCTTCACTAACAAATCAGTGCTACTACACTCTCACATAATTCATTGCACCAAACAGGTTTATCATTCCTCATTCATACTTTCACTCATTAAACTAACGAATCAATCTGCCTAATCAATGATAAATTCTCTTAAGATAATAGAATCGTGTAATAATTGTAATAATTCTCTTTATGTGCCACTATTATTGTCAATTCGAATGGCTTAGTTTTACTTTATTCCGTCAAATGGTGCACATTAATTTGCATTATTCTACAAAACATTCAATTGAATTTAATGCAATTTATATGTTGTATAATTAATAAAGTCAGACTTTAATGACTCCCCAGTGGAATTTATGGCTCCAGCTTTCATAGAACATTTTGAATTGATTCGGGTCAATGGGCTTTGGGTATTGGACCAATTTAGCAATTAAACTCAGTTTTGTGATCAACTAATGAGCAAATGTATTGTTATACCTAATTGATGTTCATGGGTGTTATTGATTGCCAGTTATCAGTAGAACTTATCTGTTTTGGCATGTCTCGCTGAGTCAATGCCAACTTGGCAACAATTCATCATATGCGAATGTCTTCTCAGTGCACCTTGGATGGTACTGAATTAATTTCGGTCAAGATTGGTCCAGGGACAGAAGGCAACTTATTCTCATTTGTGTAGCAATGTCAATGTCTCGATGTGCCAACCGGAAGCATAATCTCACCAACTTTGTTGCTAATTCAATGTGTCTCTGATTGGTGAGTGTGTGGTGGGAAATACTTTGTCAGTGAGTGTATCTCCGATGGCACTATCAATGACACGACAAGGAAAGCGCTCGAATTTTGCATCGCAATTTGCAAAGTTACATTCTTGGAATAATTCACACTGCCATGAGAGAAGGCAGCCATGTCTATTCTCGTCATTGGTGAGTGGTAGTGTTCACTTAGCCGCAATTGTCTCCTCGCACACCAAGTTGAAGCAAACTTTTGTGTGCTTTTCTTGTTGGACCTTTTCTTTTCGGTGACTATGCTAATAACAGCCATCGGTGTGCATTCTGTACATGAGTTGATCTGTGCCGGCCACCGTGACTTGCTTGTCACTGCCACTGTTGTGCACTTACTTTGACCGTCTTTTGGTTTGCTTTTACTTGCAGACGATTCTTCAGTGTTGGTTACTCTACTCGTGCACAAATGTTTCGCTTGTCGCCAGCAACGTCGTTTGCCTCTCGCCTTCCTGCCACGTCCGGAATCGTTGTCCGAATGCGTCTCGGTGCGCAGCTCAGTGTGCGTGGAGAGCACAATCCGGCTGCAAATGACTTGAACGTCTTTTGGCTATCTTTCGCTTCTTCTTTTGCCTTTAATCGGCATTCGTTATTAGCAAGGCGGCAAAAGTCAGCAGTAGTGCTTCTGAATGGTTTGGATGGCATTGATAGTACGGATAGTACTTTTCTACTGACTGTGTCTTTAGTTGGCTTCTAATTTGGCTGCTGCTAATTCGAGTGAGGCAAACAGTGGCACACAGCGTCACACACACGAATCAGATTGCAGCATAGATTTGACACTAATTCCTTGGGGTGTATGGTTAGGCAGGAGTGCATGGGACAGTGCCGAGTCAAGCAAGCCATGTTGTGTTACCAGCAAGTGACACGCACTCAGCGAGGATGCTCTCCAGCCATTCACTCGAGGACTCACTGCCTCTTCATTGCTAATACATTTGTGTCTTGTCACGACTTGTGATATATTGTGGCAGTCTATGACTCTACATTCTACACTGTACAGCTCTACTGACTGACCCATACTGCAAACAAACCAAAGCAGGAAAGCAGCTGCAAAGGAATAATTAAGACTCGACAAGGCACCGACACACAATTAATTTCCGCCAGGAAGGATTGAAATAATAACGCACAAATATGACCAACTCAAGGAGCAAGTGCAACCAAAGGAATCGAGTTGGTCTTTAATGAATTGACCATCTATTGTGGGGACGCTGCGAAATGGACTACTAATGGACAGTTCGCCGATCGATTTGAGGTTTTCTTGTCCTGTTCACTTTGGTGCTAATCTGTGCCCTCGAATGCATTGCTGGACTGAGTGGTCAGTGCGGGCCAATATTGACGGATTGCTTGCCCGGAATATCAAGAAGGCAATGGCCATTGTGTGTCGGGACCGTTGCCTGGACGTAGTAGCCATTGCACCAGGCGAACATTATGTCGACCACCAGCTAGCGTGCAATCCAACTGGTTATTACAATGAGCCATTTCATCTACCCCTTGATGTGTGCTGGGTGCACTTTGATGGTAAGCCACCAGCGAACGTCTCAAAGTGTTAATGTCTGTCTGAGCGTTGATAAAGCTTTGCTCAGCACTACAATCACACTGTCTGACGGCATTGTTATCGACAGCTTTGCCACTGTCCCAGTGCCCACTGACCGAGCCATACAATTCCTTTATAGCCGTTGCATTCTATTATTTTATCCTTATTAATACCAACAGTACGCCGGTGTTATTTTCTCTCCTTATGACCAGAGATTCTCTTAACTAGCCCCACCAACCTGACCGTTGTTGGCTCACTTTAATCGAGGCCTTTTTGGCGATCTTTCTTAGTGTCATGGCTTAAGAGATGTGTCCGTGACCGAGTGCATCTGCTTTTCGACCAAACACCACAGACCATTCATTTGCAAAGAATGCGAAGAGTAACTGTAATTATATTACTGCGTGCAAAGTACTCAGACACGCACAGCCACAAGTCAGGCAGTCAGCCGGCAGCATTTTTGTACAGTGAACGGTAAACCAGAGCTGGGCGTCGTAAAGTGAATCGAGGAAGAGGCACTGTCGGCAAGTGAGAGGCAAATGTTGGTAGAGGCACAGTGGCAGTTGTGTCGATGCCGCATCCTTTTTATAGCCCCGTTCAGTGGCGATCTAGTACTTAGGCCAGCGAATCGCTAGCATCACAATCGGTGGCTGTCTTGTTCTACCCATTGACTGGGTGCTTTGTCTGTTTGTGGCTGTTGTCTTGCTCCATCGATGCCGTTCCGATCGTTGGCTGGCCTGCTCGACCCAAGTGCTTCAAACCGAGCGCAGCCACATTCGGCACAGGCAGATTGAGTGCGGCACGATGCATCGCGGTAGCACTGGAGATGGGCCCGATGTGTCGATCTATGCTAATCTCACTGTCTTCTGCAGTCCATGTGACACTCACGAGTGCAACTGAATAGTGAACAGTGCTTCAGTCACACTGACGCACTGCAGTGTCACACTGCACCAATGTGACTCCAATACCTGTGTCCTTGTGCCTCACAATGGAAGTGTGCAACTGTGCCAGTGATACATTCGTACATCGACAACGTCTCAACACATGATTCTCCACACGTGCTCGGTATATCGATCTACCAACAACTCATACTTGTGGACCACTATATGTTTTTAATAATGTTATATTCGAACAAATGCTAATTCCACTGCAATATGTTTTAACGATTTACCTCTGTCTTGATTGCATTCAAGTTTTGGAGGTTTTATTTTATTTTTTACTAATTCACTGAAACATATGTCACTTGCTCATTTTCTTAAATTAACCATTGCTAGACTTTTTTGTTCGACCATCATTGTGGAATTATGCAATTTCCGTCATTCTGTGCTTATTTTTGTTTCATTTATGGATTTATAATTTTGTCTGCACGCCAAACGAACTCGATTGAACTCGAATCTGAATAGACTTTTAATTTTGTTTGTTTGCACTTTAGTGCTCGGTAATGTCTCAATTAGGTCTCGATATTAGCCTCCACCAGGCTTGTCTATATTCATTTGGCAGCAGACCGGCCACAATATAATTGCAATAATGCGGCGGCATTTGGTGACATTTGTGCCCGTCTGTCTGGACTCATTTGGCAGAGTCATCCATTGAGCACGGGCCTATCTCGGTTCACAATCTCTATGCCCATCTATTGCATTTGGCCTCGATCAATGTAAATGCGTTTGTTCGGTACTGTCGTGTTTTGTGTCTTTTCACTCTCTTTTTGTTCTTTTACTGTCTATGTGTGTTCAATTCGACGTTCTTTCTTCCTCTCCGTGTGTCCAGTGTTCGAATGTGACACATTACAAGCCAATTGCGCATTATTCTGACATTAATTCGAACTTGTCACAGACTGCTCCATGGCATTCCACATGTTCGCCTCTGTCGGTGATGCAATGGCTACATTCGATTAGTGTGGTCATTGGTATTCGGCATTCGTTTCCACTTAGATATATATCATAGATGAACTTTAACCTTACTTTGATAGCCTCGATGGACATTATTACATTATTGTTCAATGTTCATTCCAGTACATTGACAATTGATTTACATTTGCCTTCCAGTCAATTTTGTACTTCTTATTTGGGCTACTACCAAATGGGTCTACACGTCTAATCTATATTTATAGTCCACAATTAATACCGAGCACTAATCTATTTTTATTTCCTATAGTTTGTTCATACATTTTCTATTCGCCATTTCGTCATTTCGTCTGCACTCGCAATTACTTTGTCGATATGTTTGCTAGACCGAGCAGTGAACATTGCCGTTGACAGGACATCATGATGTGAGCTAAGCAAAAGTGATCAACTTCTTAAACCGTGTCGAGCATTGAAGCATCAAACGAGTCATTTATATTTGTGTGTGCGTGTGTGTTTGTGTGTTGTGCACCAAACGACAATTTGCACAGTCAAATCGTGTATTTGTGTGTGTGCTTTATTGCGAATCACTGCATATACATTTATTATTGCACAATAGTGCAGATTTATGAAGAACACAATTGGGCAGTGTGTGCCTGTGTGGGCTAGCAATGCATTACCACCTAGCTATAGCCTCATTGTCCACCACAGCTGGTCAACGGAATTGTTAGCCAATCTGGCACAATTGAGAATAATAACTGTACATGATCTAATCAAGTGTACTGGACATCACTTCAATCACGACATGTTTGCCCAATGCTCAAGCCAATTTATTTGACCATCACTGACCAGCGTGTTCTTGGTAATTAATATCATTATTACAATGGAACAGGCTAATTTGGTAATCTCGTCACAAGTGGCCCTTCTCCAATGTTCGCCATGTTCGTCAGCAGTGCAATCCTGTTTGTGATTCAATTTCGCGTTCTAACGTGATTAGTTGTGTGGAGTGTAGATTGAGTGAATTAGTGCACCAGTGAACCACCATGATGCAAGTGCCACCAGACCGGTGAGCGAGTGTGCAATCAGTAGCATTTGTCCTCTCCACTCAAGCCAGCTCGACACAATAGGCGCGCATCGCCTCTGTCTAGTCTCACTCGTAAATTAACATCTAATTTCATGCTTTATATAATCACTAAACAGAATGCAACCGTCTGTTCTGTAATGTTGTGTCAAAGCCTAACCCTAACGATGTCACGGCCCAGCTCGTCTCCTTTCGTCTTTGTCCATCACATGGAGATTATTAATTAATTAACTCATTCAATGCAAAGTCACAAGTGAGCAATACAGGAAGCAGTACAAGCCAAATTCAACTGATCTGTTTGTAATTAACTTGCACTGGGCAAACTACATCAATGAATGAGTGTGCGAGTGGGTGAGAGTGAGAGAGCATTGCTTTAGTTTGTTTTAATTGGACTCGACTGCATTGGTTGTATTGTTTAGATCAGCACGGTCCTATTGGCCATTTGTCCTGCTCTTGCTCTATTGGTCTATTAGTTATATCGCCAATTTGAATCTTAATTGGTGAGTACAAATTTAGTGTGCTTTCTCGGTGCAATACATTTTTGCTTTTCGGTGGCTATTACGATTGTTTCAGGATATTATTTACTATTGCTCCACTTACTAGCGCTATAAATTACCCGACAAAACGAAAAGTTTAAATTATTATCGTGCAGTGCAGTGCAGAGTGCACACTGTCCAGTAGTGCTCAGCACCGTCCACAGATAGACTTTGTTTAAAAGTCATTATTTGGAAAAATGTAATCTACCAAATTGTGTCTAGTGTTGCAGTGTGTTCGGCTTGTTGGCTCTATTTGTTTTGTTCTCTTCTTTCATGCAGTTACACTCACCGAGTGCCTTACTTGCCTTACTTGCCAAACTGAGTGACTGACTGACTGACTGACTGGACACACTCACTAAGACTCACACACGGACAGACCCAAAAGTGGCACACAGAGTGAGAAAGGATACAATAAGAATTATGTCTGATAATAAGCAAATAGATGTGATGGTGCACTAGCGATTGTCCATTGGCTATTGTCTTGGCTCACTTTGCACAGCTCAGCCGAGTGCACAAATAATTTATAACCGAAGCTTAACTTTTTAATTTACTTTAAATTATATTGCTGCTGTTGGTGTTTGCTTTTAATTTGTTCACCAAATGTTGTCGCAAAAGAGGCCTGTTCGAAAGTCTCGACTGGGGAATGGCCTGGCCACTCGAGTGACTGGACTCACAGCTGCACTATAGCAAATCTCCAGTCGGCAACAAATATAATTTTGATGTTACTTTAATTTCGATTTGGTTAAATTGTTGAAAAATTGTTTTCCACTGCAGTCCCCAGTTGGCTCTGGCCTGGTCTGGCGTGGACTGCACTGCCTCTGCATCGTCGATCGCAATCACCAGTCGTTCTCGTCTGGAGACAGGCGTTCGTGATAAGGCAGCCAAATAAATCACTGCCACTGAGTTTGTTCGGTATCGGTTTGGCTGCCTCCTTTGGCTCCTTTGTTTGAATCACTTAGGTTTGGCCTTTTAGTTTTAAATTAATTTTGTGTGTGTGTGTTTGCTTTAATTCTTTCTTTCGTTAACTCTGCATTGGGTCTCAGTGTGTCATTGGTCGTTTCCACACTTTATCACCCATACATTTGCGCCATTCAATTTAGTGCTGCTCGGACCAAGCAGTCTTTTGTATTGTCACTAATTGATTGTCCTTCTGCTCACGGGCGGAATCGACTTTTGGTCACTTGAAAGTATGACAAAACGGAACAGTGTGAACCGGCATGGTGACCTACTGAGCAAGTAAGAAGTTTCAATTTACCTAAGTGCCCTTCAGTGCCGCTCACTGGCCCCACACCACACAACACATTGTCACTGAGTGAGAAATGTTTGCTCTATTTAATTTATTTAAAAGTTTATCAATTATTTAACTGCCTCCCCATTTTGGCTGTTCAACTTTGGACCAACTGGCGAGTCACTCTGCCAACTTGCTCTGATCAATTGGGCATATGTTAGAATTGTTGTTGTTGCTGCTCAAAAGTATTAACTCTAAGGCTATTATGACACATTGGCCTGCTGGCTTGTGGCACAACACAAACTTTTAATATCTTTCCTCATTGACGGCATGACTGCATTTGTGTGTATGTGTGTGAGTGTGTGTGTTTGGTTGTTTTGTTCGATTTTCGCGGTCTAAGCAGCATCAGCTGCATCACACGATGCGTTGCGTTATGGAGCGAGATGTTCCACTTGGCAGTTGGTGTGTGTCTGTATTGGTCGGTTGGTGGTTTTGTTTTGGCGCGATGTCAACTTTGGCTATTCGCCATCCATTTGGCCAATGTCACTCGGTGGCAATCGAGCACATGCATGCGGAGACATGCACCACAATTTCGATCGGCTGCCGCACTGCTGCACTTGATATCGTCAACACAACACAACAGCACACAGCCAAGTGTACCAGGAAATGATTTGCTAAGCAAAAAGTGTATCTCTCTAAGTATTGCAGACAACACTTGCCTTGGCCAATTTACTGCACAGGTTCGTTTGCAACACTTCTCGATACCCTTTCTTGTGGCTCGGTGTTATAAATAGGCATGAATATGCATTGTCGAGTATATCCAGTGGATTTACTGGGCAATCTCTTCTCGGCAACCTTCAAGTCGAATTCTTGCTAGCCTGGTTCATTGTTTGAGTTTGCCTTACAGTTGCCTTGAGTGTATTCGGTCCAACAGGGCAGACAGATTTGCACATTCGCTGCAGGTTGGTTTGTTCTGCATTGGGCAAATTAAATTGTTCCTTCTCGCCAGTGCCAAGTCTTTCCATTGCCTTCTCTCCTGGTCGCATATTAAATCTATTAAATTTTATATTTTGTATTCTTTTATATTACATTATATTACATTATATTGTATTATCGCTTTTCTTTCTTGCTTGCTCTATCTTGCACTATGGTTCCTTTGGATAGTTTTAATATTTCGCGCGTTGAGTTTAGTTTTCGATGGAATTAGAATAAGATAAACGAGTAGAGCAGTCGAGTTTACTGCAGATCGGAACCAATTGCATTAGTATTGGCAATAGTGTTGCACTCAGTCAGTGCACCAGTGCACGACTTGCTCAATTGTCTTAGGCGTCTCGGGTCGGTGCAGTGCAACTCGGTAATTCCGACACTCGGACGAAATTCGAATTTAAAATATTTTGTCTCTGCACATTTGTCCGAGTAGAATGTCAAAGATAGAAAAATGGTCGATTGCAAGGAGCCCGAGCGAGAGCCAAGGGAAAATGCTGGATAGAGATAGAGACAATGCTATCGGTTAAGCTATGCTGGGAATAAGTGAACTCTGGCTGCACTCGCCAGGGAATGCCACCATTCTGGTTAGGTATTGGAACTCTATTTAGATGCAAATTACAAATTCTTTGGCTTTTTGTCTTCACTTGTATATGCCCTGCGAATGCCAGTGGCAGGCAGTGAGATTGGTGCTGAGCAAGACAGTGAGACCAATTGGCCAGTGCAGTGCACTCGTTGCAATTTGCAAACAGCGCCTCGCTCGCAATTATATTCTCACAACGTTCATCGCCTCGGTCTGTTTGATAATGTTTGCCTCACTCCAGTGGCCATCTCGGGCCGACTTAGCATACAGATATGATCTAAATCACAAATTCACTCGGCGACTCGATCCAATTGGAAATTTAGTTACCATTGATGATTTATATGGACGCGATGTAGTGATGCACTTCGACTGTAGTGCACACTTCGAGTCTATTGCCACTGATAAATTCAAATTTAATTTATTTAATTTTGAATTTGCAATTTTATTTTAGTATTTGTGTTGCTAAGTGAAGCGAGTAACGCGCACAAACAAACAAACAACAAGCCAACAAGACTGTCGCCTGTTACACATAGCATCGAATGTCACTGGCGGGCCAGTGGCACTATCAATCAATGGTGCAATCATTTGTTTGCTTTGTCAAGGCGCATTATGATAATTAATCAATTTGCATTAATTCGTCCCATTTATTACAACAATTGTGCATGGATCGATGTGTTCATTAACCGGGACATTATCTCAATTAACTGTATCGACCAAGAGTCATGTTTTGTCTCGCTCTCCCAAACTGGTTATATTATTTATCGATTAATCGCTCGACTAATCGAGTATGCATTCGAATAATTCCATTGCCAATGAGGCACTGTTGTTTGATTTAATTGATTTTCGAGTCTTGCCCTGTCGATGCACATGCAAAGTGCAGAACATTCCATTGGAGGTAAATTGCTGCAAACTTTTCAACTATTTCACTGGCAGCCAGAAAAGATAATTAAAATATTTACTTAACCCGAAAATGTTAATTAAATTGCTCTTTTGGCGGGCACTTTGTGTTTGCGTGTGCTCCAGTTCAGGCAAATTGGTTCCTTCAACTTAGCCCATATTTGTTCGGTCCAAATTGGCTCAATTTAATTCTGATTCGCGTTGGCCAAACATGCAGTTTGGAGTGTAAATTGGTGTGTTCGTTTAGACACACTTCAGCGAAGCAAAATGGCTACTCTCTAATTTGTTTGCCGCCGTGATCTCGAAATGTATGCCAAATAGAGATGTGATATTTGTTTAATTAATTATTTATCCATTGTTGAAATATTTAGTTAGTTTTTATTTAAAAATGGAGCCTTTTCCGATTTTACACTTGATCGGTAATTCCATTGTTTGATTGTCTTGATTGGGGAATTACTCGATTGAACTTGTTCGCCGTTTGGTGTGGATATGGAAAGAGTTCATGTTGACCTGAATGCACTCGTTCACGCACGATGATTTCGGTGATGAGCCGAGGTTGAGTCTTGCGGTAATGTTGGGAATGTCACAAAATTAATAACAATTAACTTGCCCTGAGCGATGTTTCGGTGGCAGTGCACTGTCACTCTGCAAACGAGCCTGTCTCGCTCATTCATTCAAGTTTAAATTGACACAATGCGCCAGTCTTAATTGGAATTTGCATGCAACTGCTCGCAGTCACATTCTTTGTGTGCACACTGCCTTAGCATTACTTCATATATTTCCACTACGGTAAGACAGTGAATGCTAATTTTAATTACATCAACTGGTTTGTGTTTATTCTAAATGAAACTAATTTAAATTACAATTAACTCGGTGTGCATTCAGTGCGTTCAGTGCTCCATTGTCAACTCAATTCACTCTGTGCATTGATCACCACAATGAGCTTCACTGCATTGCATTTCTTTTTGACTTCATATTTTCTCGGTTTGCCGTGATCTCTAATTTAAATGATAATTGAATTTGTTCCAATTGGAATTTGTTTTAATGTTTAATTCAATTTTGGACTGGCACTTATCGAGTTAACAATGGCACAACACACAATTGACAACACATTTGTGCTGCATGTTGGTGTGTTCACTTTGGTGCTGTTGCATTGTGCTAATACGGCACCATATCAGTTACGCTGCCAGGGTAATGCAAATATTAATACTATTAATATTAATATGTCGATAATGTTAGCCAGTGTAGCACTGGAACACCGTTCAGTGCATGTGTTTCTGACATTTTGAGTTATTGCATCACATGCACATAAGGGCACGTTCCACAATGCACCGATTTGTTCCATTCACGATCTGCACTTTTGCGAGACTGCCAGATTTGCTCATTGCAAACATCTTACATACCGATACTGACTTTGTGAGACCGCGTGGTCCTTATCTGGCCATGGTCTATCCACATAATGCAACGAATTGCACTACATTGCCGGTAACCACTAAAGCCCATCAAATGGCTTTGGACCTGGCAATGGTACTGGCTACATGTGTCTACTAATCAATTCTATTTGCAACGATTCCCTTCAATTGTGATCACTCGCACCTTTCAATAGCTACAAGTCGTCTGTTTTTTTTCTTTTTTTGCATTCGGTTTGTTTCTAGACCGAGAAAATTGCAATTTTCACAAGCAAAGGTGCCAGGGAGGTAATTTCCTTTGAAGGCTTACCGGCAATATTTTCCGATATTAATTGGATCGTTTCGATGGTGAAAAGGACGAGTTGGTCGTGTTAGATTGGCCTCATTGGCACACATGTACGGCACGACTAATAGAGATGAGATCGCATTGAGGCCATATTAATTAATGAGAATTAAGCCAAGTGGCTGCATTGCCGGCCAATAAGGCGCCAACTGATTGTGAGTAAGTGTGTGTGTGTGTGTGTGGCACGGTGGCTCTTCGAGAGAGCCCCTTTAGTTCCTAATGGTAATCGAGAGCCATTGGTGAGAGGACATTACCGACCGTAAGTGTATGCTGACGTGACTTTTAAGTGCTGTTCAGTGTCGACACCACTGCCTTGCCACTCGCCCATTCTGTTCGGTGTTTGTCTTTGTTATTATCGTCATTAAAGCACATCCGAACAGGCACTCCAATGGTGTCGCCCCCGATTCGGTGCGGACAAACACGGACACGCACACCCGGTGACGGTGTTGATGGTGCTTCTGGTAGTGAGCTTGGTGAGCATGCTGGTGACAGTCTCCGTGAATGTGTCCAAACGGACCAGCCATCTTTGCCACCACCAGCATGACCATCTAGTGTAATCTATTTTAATTGGATCATTTTGCCTGTCTTACTTTTATTTATTAATTATTGGCCTTGTCTTGTCTTTGGCTGGCAGCACACTCACTGGCAGGCATGCCCTTCTTCTTAGTTAGCTTTATGGCTCGTTATCGTCTGGCTGCTTAAGTGTAATCAATTTTTTATTATTCTCGTCATTAATTAATTTATGGACCGACATAAATCGTACACTCGGTCGGTCCCCTAAGCTGCAACATTTAGTGTGTCCAACCAAACCATTCGGACACACGTTAATAATTAATTGGCCAGATTTAGTTTGAATAATTCTTACAGCGCGTCTTAATAATTTACGCGCAGTCCATTTGTTTGAGTGCAAATTTGTCCGGTTCGCGTTCGTTGCTTGTCCTGTTGTGGAAGTGATATACTCGCAAAAGTCTCCTCAATACACACACACACATTGCGTAATGATATGATGGCAGTGATATCTGTAGTGTCCAGTGTGGCAATGTTTCATTTGTTGCCGCTGTATCGAGCTTTGTGTGTTAATTTACTACCAATCTCGTCTTATTTGTTTTTCCAACGCACTCGGCAAGGGAGAATAGCCGTGAAGTGTGTTCGATCAAATCGATCGATCGATCGTGCCGGGAAACCCCAGAATGGATGATGGTGCATGATAGTGTGTGGTGGTGTTTGATTGTGTGAGATCATAATTGTCTGTGACGATCGAGATTTGTATTGATTCAGGTTGCGTTTTGCGTTTTGGCAACATTTTGTGCCATCCAAGCACTCGCACTGACCAGCTGAGTGAGTCCGTTCAATTTGCTCCCAAAGAATGTAAACAATGATTTGTTCAATATATTTGGACGACAACTCGCAATTGGATTTGTTCCATTGCAATCTTCAAATGGTAAAGTGTTTTGACTAATGCATATGGTAACATTGAACTGAATGATCAATTTGGTCATGGCCTTTACATGGGCCATTTAGTTTGGTACCAAGTATGCAATGTTTTAATTTGTAATTTAAATTATTTAGATTTATGTTTACTGCCTGGTCGGTTGAGATTTGCATTTGTCCCTTGCCAGTCCTGTAGGGTGGTGTGTTGATCTAACCATTCGAGCAGCATCGTTCACCCATTCCACTGCAGTGGCAGCCTTGCATCCATTGCGGCAACAGCATCAGCAATAATCAAATTCGAATTTAAATCGTCCAATGCGGAACAATGGAAATTAGTGGTGGTGTATTGCGTGCGGCACAGGTCGAGTGTGTGTCACCCTGCAATCGAAATGTAAACGCTTATTATACTGCCATTTTAGTAGTAATGTGCATTATTATGTGATGCAGTGTACATTTGCATTATGCATTTCCGTGCTGCAGTGTACTGCATTACTGCCATGGCACAGAGGCTTGTTGGCCATCACTGGCCAGTGCAGTGAATGTCTCCAGTTGCAAGTGCATCACCGTTTGTTTGCCCACCACATGCTTTGACCGAAGGTACACAGCACTAGATTTAACATTTATTGCGTTTGTTTGTGCAGCACATGGCACTGACCATGGCTCACACTATGAATGTATTTGGTGTAAATGAATTTATAATCATTCACGCGGTAATGAGTCTACTTTTGCCACACTGACCCTGTCCACTTGGCACATTGCCAATTAGTGCAAATCAAATTATTGTCCGAAACGATGTCAACACTGTTGAGCAGTGTTTAGCACAGGCGAGTGCATTTCACCACTTGGCCAGTGATGCCACTCGATAGTTGGCAATTAAAGCTATTGCACCAGTGCGCCCAAACTCATATGTCAGTGCGTTCGGTGGAATGGCTTTTCAATTCACCGCTAAAGGAGAACAGTGAGGCAGGAACTAGGCGAGTTGTCAGTGCTTAGCTGTGCACCAGTGCTCTGGTCACTGCAGGCAAATGAACTGCACCGAGGCATCTTTATCGGATCACAAAGGAATTCGAGTGCCTCATTTTGCTTTTGCTTCTGTCTGTCCGGCCGATCCTTTCTCACTAAGTCCAAGCAGACTGTTCACTAATTCTATTTTGAAATAACAATCGGCATTAACGCACTTATTTCCACCATTGACGAGTCGACTTCTTTCTCAATTTGCCACTGTGTGCATTTTGGTCGGTCCATTTGTGTGTTCGTGTGTCCGATTGCAATCAGCCGAATAAATTTGGTCATTGTGCGTGTGCGGGTGTTGTGTCTCCAGGACTAGGCACAAATGAGTTCATTACCGATCATTGCACTATTTGGTTATCTTTATATATTTTGCTTATCATCAAACACTAGTAGTACTTACGTTAAATTATATTGACTTTAATTAGAATCATTTCTACAATGATTGACCATTGATCACTCGAATTAATTGTGCTATATATTTGTTGTTTAATCAAAGCTTGTGTTCACTGTTCAGCTACAGCTACAATGATACAGCCAACACTGATGAACCAGTTCAATTGGTCAATTAATGAATTGGTTTGTCTTGAACTCGGTCTATCTGACAGATTAGCACATTGCCCTGGTGGCATTGATTTGGCTGGACTCTATTAGCCATAACTCAATCAATCTAACGTGATTATCGAGTGTGCAGCACGCTTTATGACTTGATTGCGTCCAGTGCCTATACCTCAGTGTCCTTTGTTGCCATGCCAGTGCAATTGTTCTAAATTACGGACCAGCGAGGGCAGCGCGGCAGAAAAGCAACTGTATTGTACTTCCTTGGGTGTAATTGAATTTGAATGATAATGGCCAATGGCATAGTTCAAAGTGATTCAATCACTGGTCTGCTGGTCGAGCATTGTCCCATTAGTCGGGCATTAGAAACAATTTCTGCCGCTGTTGTTCGTTGTGGGCTGTACTGTACAATGCAGAGTTTGTTTTCATTGTGAATCATCAATGCATCATCAGTGTGCTCATTACTCTCGCCATAAATTCGGTTATGTATGTTCGTTTGGGTTGCACTTGGCTCGGTGAGACTGTTTCGAGACGAACGCGTCTGATTAGACCGAATTACTCGAACTGAATTTGTAATGAACAACTGACTGGCGAGCCATCGGTGTGGCAGGACATTGAGTTGGGAGATGTTTGGTTATGTTTTGTGTGGTAGATGTTTGGTGTTGGGCACCATCGCCGTGACCGTTGCCGCATCACTTGACTAGCCAAATGTGTGTAGTCCATCTATGCACGGCTTGTGGCATGTGCCCGGCCGAGCTTGATGTACCACAAGCACACCACCACACGATCCTCCGTGGTGGTGAGCTCTATTGTCTTGACTTTCGGTGTGCCTTTCAATGCAGTGGAAATTTCTCTAAATATTTCTTTATTACAGTGAGCTAGCGACTGTAGTACTCTTTTCGGCTCCGAGGAGATAAATAAATAAATAGATAACGATAATAGACACCGTGACTGTGTTCGTGCAGTGCGGCAAATGAAAATTTAATTCTCTAATTAGTCACTAATTGAATTAACCAAGCAAGCCAACAGCACCACAGGGTCCTTATCGGAGTCCTCTAGTCTCAGGACCATTCAAGTGGTGGCCACCTACACCTACACCTCACTCACAGATGATACTTACATGACTCGAATGTCACCGACTGAGTGTGCCACTGTGCAATTAGCAGCGAACAGAGTCTATCGCTAACCTTTTTGGTCCGTGTTCAGAGACTCTACGGCGGCATAGTCTGCAGTGTGCATGCCCATTACTCAATAATGGAGCCAATCGGTAGTAACAATAAATAATATATTGCCTTCACTAGATATCGCATTTCTCTGCTGGCTCATTCTGTGTAATTCGTTGGTGAAAACAAACAAAAGGCCAAACGTGGGGACAGACCGACAGTAGTGAGGAAAAGTACCGAGCAAAGAATGGAGAGAAAGGCAAATTTGGCACAACAGCAAAATGCACTAGAAGACAGAGGGACTAATCATAATTGATTGTGTTACTTTATATTAATTACCATTCAGTGGGTGCACAATGTCAGCAGACAATAGTAAATTGGCAATGCAATTCAGCCGAGGCTCCACCGGCCAATGCTCAATCAAGGTGCAGTGCAGAGGTGCACACTGGCAGGCATTTGACAAAACCCAATTGACCATTCATTACTCTTTGCTTGCTTGATTGAAATGACAAATTACTCTCTCGGATTGGCTCCTTCCGAAGCTTACAATTAATTATTGCCAATGCAAACTCAGTCTTTAGCCACTTGTGCACAGCAGTGACAGCAAAGATGTTACAGTTGCACGCGAAATTAATGTCATAATTGCAATTGGCAGCAAGAGGCTGTAAGGGTCGCACTTGGTGGTGTTAGTGGAAGTGCACTGTCGAGTGATTTACTGACACTCGAGGTAGCCAATTTGAATCGACACCAAAGTGCACAGCTTAGCACAGATTTGCTGCGAACAGAGCATTATCGAGCCAGCGAATCAAGTGAGTTATTGCACCGTGCACACTGCACTCTGCTGCCTCACTACTGACTAGTGAGCCTACTGCTGGACAAGACAAATTACAAATTACAAATGGAGAACATTTTTTACGATTACTGTCGTGTAATGTGCAATGTCGAGCTGACTGACTGCCACTGCTGCTGATCGTGTCCAGTCGCAGGCAAATTATTGTAATAGATTGATGATTAATCGTCGATAATCGAGTCGTTTGTGCCTTGGTTCCCTTCTCTCACCCACCATACCTCGCTATAATGAATGACACTTTGTTCATAATTTTGTAATTGACAATTTGTGAGAGCAATTAATTATAATTGATGCCCCTTGTGAGTGCACGCCAGTTCCACTGGTGATACTGTCGAGATAGATCGGCCAAGTCACACCGTAAGCATTCCTTCACTTGCGAACAAACCAAACTTTTCTGTCTGCCCTTTGGCAGCATTTGCCAATTGCCCACTCTTTTCATATTCGCTAATTTGTGCGTAATTAGCGATTTTGCTTTGTGCACATTCTCAACCCGACTGAACTGATCGTAATGAGCGGCAAAAGTTGGCCTCATAACGTGGCCATTAATAAACAAAGTGTGGCCAGTTACAAGTCATTCAATCGATTTTACTCAAAGTTGCATCGATTTTGTGTGTCCACCGGTGTTCGCTGTCTGTCGGTCGGTATGTGTGTGCGTGAGTGTATATGGCTGCGGCCACAATACAAGTTGACAAGTTTGATTGGGTGCCAGGAGGAGGACAAACTTTGCTTTCTGTCTAATTTGCGCAATATGATTAGTGCAGTGGCCAGTGGCGAGACAGTGACCAGCTCGGCCAGGAGTGAACGATCGAAATTGATTCTGAAGTTTGTCGCCTTACTTGTTCGTTTCTATTAACTTTGCCTAAGTTAATTGTTGGCCTGTGTCGCCTAATGCCATTACGTTGTCGAACAATGTTGCAGCACTATGTTGATGTTTTGTCGTGTCGTGTTCGCTTAGCAGAGTGTTGTATGTTTTCTTGCTCAATTAGTGTCCGGAGATGAGTAAACGCACCACAGCCCGGACAGCAATGTGCAATGCTCGCCAAAATGTGCTTTAAATTCAAATGGCACAGCCAGCATTAATTGGTATCGACAAATAAATGGCAACATTATTTATCTGGATAATTAATTTTACAACTTTTGATTTATCGATTTATTTGTGTGTCTGTGTATGTGGTGTGTGATCGCAATTGTCAGTGACACAACCGAGCCAGTCAATGGACATCAGCATCAGCATCACACACATAAGAAAGTCATGGCCGATTTATGGTGATGTTTTCTCCCATGACTTGGCTTTGCCTGTCCGTCTGCCCGGACTTAAGCCCGTCATGGGCAATGTTGTAGTAGCGAAATCAATTTGTGTTGCACTCACTGCCTCACTGACCATCAGTATGCTGGCTTTGACATTATTTATTTAAGACTCGTCAGAATGGACTGTGGGCAGAGAGAGCAAATATTGTTATTATATTTTATTACGTTTACTGTGCACATTACTTTCGAGTGGACAGCACATATTGTGCTGGACGCTCCATGCAACAGTGCCAATCGACCACTCAAGCCAGTCATTAGGAGCAGCAACAACATTCCAAGCATTTGCATTATTAGGCACATTGTTTGCATATTTGCTCTGTGGTCGACTTAATCGCTCCCAGTTCATTAATTAGCCTTCTTGCTCCATGACATGTATGACATTCCATTGGTTCTATTGACTCACTTTGACTTTGCATTTCAGATTATCGGCGAACAAAACAACAACAAACTGGGATTACGTCAAAATAGATTGACTCTACTATTGACTGTTTATTTGTTTGTTTATTTGTGATTGATTTTGTATTTTGTTTTGCTTGTTTGTTTGTTTATGTTTTGTTTGTCTTGTCTGTGCGTGTCAAGTCAACCCATTGGTTATCACTTGTTCGATCATCAATGCAAACAAGAGTCAAATCGAATCGATTATTGGCGATAAGCTCAACCTCGACCAGCAAACACCATCCACAGGCGCCAATCACTGTGACTTGTTCCGTGTGGCCTCGTTCAGTGTTCATCAATATTTATGAAAGCATCAGTGGTGATTGTTGTGTGAGTGCATTCACCAGACGACAAACATCATCGGTTGGTTGTTTTCGTTGTGGAATTGGCAGCCCCGAACCAACAGCAGATCGAGCTAAGCCACCCTCACTCGATCGTTGGAACAGATTGAAATCTGTCCGCGTCAGCATCTTTGTGTATGTGTTTGTGTGTGTGTGTAAGTGTGCCACAAACATTGCCATCGATTGGTCTGCCTATCTGTCTCGGTGTGTCGGTAATACCTATTCGGTATGATTGGCCAGTAGCCATTGGCCCGTTCACTCACCAATGGGCAAGTGAACCAATAGTGCAATAATTGCATTCTACTGGTTTTTTGTTTGTCTGTGTTTTACATTTTACATCAACCAATCTCAATGTGTTCACTGTGCAACCACCAGCAGTAATATAACATTCGGATGTAAGTCTATCATTTATTTATTTATTCCAATCGCTTTGTTTTGTTCACTGTTCAGTATTGCCAATTACTCTTGACACTTAATTGCAGTATTTGCTATATTTTCTAGTTTGTTCCAAATTGATATTCAACAAACGACACAACCGAAGGAATTTAAATTGTCAAATGTCTTAGATGAATGAATCCTTTTTGCTAAATCAATCTCAACACAATGCACATACACAGATACAAGGTCAGACTGTCAGACTTAAATCAAGTTGAATTTTAAAAAATAGATTTAGCCATAAATTAAGTTATATAATGTAAACATTTCATTGTTTTGCTTCATTAATAGTTTATCAAGAATTGCACAAAATAAGGGAACTATTTTCGTTGCTATGAGTTCAAGTGTAGAGTAGTAATAAAAGACATCTCAAACGGGCAATAATTAGGATCACTTGCCGAACTTGTTTACAATGTGACAAGCCGAGTGGCACAAAGGCGACATTGCCTATCTTTGAGTGCCATTCTCCCCACACTTGTCGGCAATAAACATTGGCCGAATTAATTTTTATGTAATTTGATTGCAAGTGAAGCATACTAATTTGGGTGGCAGTTGGCGCAGTACAAATTGCATTAAAAGTAGCTTGCTGGTCGTACATGCTTTGTGCTTTGTCCCCTGACCAGCACATGTGCACGGCACTTGTGGCCAGCAACTCGAACCAACATGAACCTTTTTTCTTAGTCGATTCTTTTTGCTGAGCGTCCATGTAACTGGTGCAGAGCGGTCCGTTTAGTGTGGCATGTTTTATTTATACTTGTCCACAGACCGATCCATTGCCACTGCATGTATTGCCTGTCTTTCTGGTTGACTCCAATGTATCCTTTCGATGTATCACTTCCCCACTGGTGACTGTGCTTTGAATTTTGTGCTTCACTGCTTTCTCTGCGGCCTCTCTCGCTCCACTTTGCATCTGTTTGACATTCGTTCTCAATTTATTCGCTGTTTGCCTTGTCGTCTCTCTCTCTTGACACCAAACAGTTTGACTGTAAAATGTATGCCAACCAGCCAGCCAACAGACACATGCACATTGTGAAGTACAAGTCAGTGATGTCTTCCACCAGGCTCGATTACCAATTCGTTAAGTCAGAATGGTCGTTCGGTGTGGCAGGCCTGATCGCATCAAGCCTGGCCACTCTATCAATTAGTGTCTGTCAGTGAGCAATCGAATCGGCCACTGTCTTACCGATTTGATTAATTGACGGGCAGCAGGACCCACTCGCACTTGTGTTGCTGTTTACAAGCAGTGCTGCCTGTCGAGTTGTACCTTGTGCCAGTGCACATCGACTTAATCGAGCTTTACGGTACCACGCATACATTAAAGGCTTAATTTGTGTCTGTTTGCAGTGTGGCTTGGGCCTAGGCCGATTTGTTCGGTGCCATTGCCGAACAGTAATTTGCATACAATTAAAACTTATTGGCTAATGTTTTGTTTGCCTATTAACATAGCGCAGTGCACTGCTGTAAGCATGACTGGCACCGATCGAGATGGCACAGGCGAGACTGTCGACTCTCGACTCCACTGGTCTTTTGCAGCCGAGTGATGTTCCTTAGCTGACTAGCGTACTATACGTCATCTGTGTGCGCCCAATCGAGACTGAATGACTGAATGGAAGCCATTGTTGGGTGCTTGTGATGATGTGAGATAAAGCACGTAATTAATGTAGCGCGAAAAATGTATGAATTATCACTGGTGAGGATGTGAGCATGTACTCACTGCTAATAAATAGACTTGCTGAATACATTGTGCAGTTACCGAACAGATAGAGTTAGAACTAAAGTGGCCACTCTGTGCGCTATTATTTCGTGCCATTTGTTGTCTACATATCATTTAGTCACAAATTTATTGTCTCGTATTTGACCGATTATAAATGTATTGGTGAACTAGTTCAATTGAACTCGATTTTAATGGTGCTGTATTTGCTTAGTGCCGAGGCAATCATTAATGAATCTTTGTGAGTCAAACATCGCGACCACCAAACCGAACTAAACCGATTACACAAGATTTCAGTGTCGCTTGTGCAATGCACTTAGTCTCGATTTAAATTGTCTCGCCATCGTCTCTAGTGTCTTCCTCCAAAGCAATGTCACCGAGTCAGCAGAACGAGCACTACTAGGTCTGAGAGTATCGTTACAGGAGCAATTAAGCTGCAATCAACGGAGAGCACGTATTTTCAATTAGTGCTCAGTGTCTCGATCGGAATGGGGCACATGGCACCAGCATGAGCCAACCATGAATGGATGTGCATTGCATTGGCATCGATGCGTCCAGACTCGAGTGATGTTTGCTCGTTTTGTTCGCGTTACTTTTTTCCGCCTTTTTGGTTCACTCTCTCACTGGATTGTTTGTACTAGAGAAGGCTTTGTTTGCAATCAAATTGACTTTGTTAAATATTTACATACGAACACATTGCCACAGTGACACATTGAGTCACTGCCGTGATGTATCACTGTGCATGTGAATGGGAATGAATGTCGATGGCAGCATGCAGCAATGCTCGCTCGAGTGCAGCCAGTTAACTGGCTTAATTTGCTTTCACTCGTAAACTGTCCTATTCATGGCTTCATTCATTCATTGATGCTACCATTGCATTTGTCGTTTATTGGCGAATTAAAACGAACACACAGATTTGTCTCTTTGTGTCCAACTGTGTGCAGTGCAGCACTCAGTCACTCTCTCGAACAATAGCTCAATTGTATACTCACTGTAAAAGTCCGAGAGAGGTTTTAATTGTAATTAATTTTGCATTATTTGCCCCATCCACAACTAGACTGACTATATTGGGCTAATTTTTCCATGCAAACAAATGAATGCCGAGCGAGCACAGAGAAAAGTGCAAATTAACCTTTGGCTTTACTGTTGATGATTGATTGTACCAGTGGTGCAAATGTGTGTTGTCTTGTGTTTTGGGACATTACACTTTGATGATTAATTAAGCCAAAAACGAAGCCAACTATGCAAACAAACAAACAAACAGACAAACAATAACAAATAGAAAGTGACGCGACATTAAAGTTCAATTAGATAGACAGGGACAAACAATTGTTGAGTGATCAATTATAATTGTACTAAATTATTATTGCCAACCAGCCCGGGCACGACTGAATTTAAAATTGAATTATATTTCGCTCTTTGGTTTGGATTTTGTGTTTCTAATGAATTTCTAATGACTCGCTACATCTCCTGGCATTGTGCTCTATACCCCATTGCCTCTGCCTCACTTGTTTTGTCTGTCTGTTCGGTGCTCTCCTCTCCCTTGATGCTTTCATTCCATTCTTCACTTGTTTAGCTGTGTGCCTTTTTATGGCCACTGAAAGGAGTAACATTTAAATAAAATCAAAAATGTAAATTAAATGTAAATTTAAATATTCGCCAGCGAGAAGCGTGAGCGAGCAATGGACGCATGAATGAGCCTTGCTCCACCGAAACTGCTCCAAATGCCTCCAAATGTGCCATTGAGAGCGATGAATGAACCAACCAGTGAATGCACACAAATAGAAATCGAAATTTTAATTGGAATCTAATGTCGATACGAACTGCTTCAACTGCCTATTGATCAGCACTGGGCCACTCACTCATCACTCCTCACTGCAAACGATCTTTCCTCAAACTATTTCATTTATTTCCATTTGAGTCTTTGACCGAATTCGTTGTGCTCACAATGTAAAACAGGATTTTGGTAATTTTATATTTATACATAGATTATTTTGATGATTGATTCCGTGTTGGGTCTGGCCGAGGCAATGTTTGTTTGTGTTACCAGTGCAATCCCAACAAAAATCAATGCCGTGAAGTGAGCCTTGCAGGGAAACACTGTTCACTGTCCTGTGCGTAACACTTTGATGTTAATAAAGCCGTTTAATTAATGTGAATGTGTAATTAAAATGTAGAGCGGAGAGGGTGAGTGAGTCGATGCAGATTTGTCAGTTGATTTTGTATGAATTTGAAGAGTGGAAACGATTCGACAAGATAGGGCAACAATTTGAAAATGGAAATGTACCTAATTACCGAGTATTGAATACACTCACGTAGTGCATTGCTTGGGTCCGTTCAATTGCGATTGTTCGTTGGCTCGGTGAAAGGCCATTTCAAGTTTGCATTGGTGTGAGAGGAAACAGTTTGGTTTGCTTTGAAATTAGCACGCCGCACAATTTGCTGGCTTGAGTCAAACAAATTAGCATCAAAGCAGCCACACCAGCCAGGCAACCAGGCAAATGGCAATTCGGCAATAAAGGCTAATATATTTGGCTTGACAATTATTCTTAGACCATTTAGCACTTAATTCGACAGTGCTTGGCTCTTTCCCTATCGTTCACTGCACTGCTCGTTACAAGGTAATAGATTACACTGCTCGGAGAATAATTTTAAAAATAATTAAAAAGTAATTTTCCAAATTTATTATCAATTAAAATTGTATGCATTCTCACAAGCCGTGCTGTCCGTTGCAGGACTGCACTTTTGCCTTCGAATGTCGCCACTGATGAATTGATGGCAGAAAGCCATTTGAGGGTTGCTCGTTTGCAAAGCTCACTGGCCAGTCCACTTGTGTCGCGTACTGGTCTGCTGTACTGAGAGATTGTAATTAATGTTAAATTACCTTGAACTAATCTAATTTTACAGTGCAACTTTGGACAGAGCCAACATTGACTAAAGTAAACACACATTTAAGAGGCACACAGACAGCACTACAAATTGCACTACAAACATGCTACATATAAAGTTTATAATTAACTTTACCTACACGATGTTGGCTAATTTTATAATTTAATCACCGCATTTGGAACATACGGGCCAGTGGTGCAATTGTGATAGTGGTGGGCGAATGGTCTTGCTTAGCTGCCAGTCGACAATGGTGATGTGCATTCATTTATTTGGCTGGTAAAGTGACAGCTGAGTGGCGCAATGTTTCGACATTGTTCGAGTGCTGAAAGCACACTAATCATTCATTGCACTCTAATTGGAATGATTTCTCAATTTGAATTTGTGTCTGCCTGTCAGTCCATTAGCTTGTCCCTAGTCCTGTTGGTTGCATATTTTGCATTTGATTCGAATTGGCCAGTGACATCACCACACACGATAAGCATGAACGACACGGCAAATCCGCATTGCATAGCCACTAATGTATGGCTTTGCAATCGATAATTGATGACGATGAATTGGTAGCTATTTTGTGTTGTGTTGTGTTGCGTTGTTGTACTCTGTATTCGATGTCATATCGCGTAAATGATCGATTCACCGAATGCACCGAGACTGTCACGGTCGGTCCTCTGTCTGTGCTTGAAGGTCTCGGTTTGATCACCACCGAGAGGATTATGTAAGACTGGAACAGTTTGATTTGTCTTGATTGATGACGAGTCTCACTTGCTCTCACTCGAGTCGCACTGTCTCTCATACGTACGAATGTACATTACTGCCGCTCTATTTGTTGGCCATCGGATGGTTGAGTCAGTCTAGACTCTAGATGCATGTTACCATCTCGAGTGAGTGCACTTTGACGGTTCAGCAAAATATTGACTGTCGATGCGGCATTGTTTTAGTATAGAACAATGCTCTAATGACCAATGCTTTAGGTAACAAATTTACTGTCAGAACATTGTTGTCTTTTGCATTTGACTACCCGACCTGCAATCACGATACGACACATTATCCCATTGTGGAATTACCATCACCACTGGCTTATTAATAGCGAATTAGTCTTGTAGACCAGTCGAATCAATCACTTTTTGTAGTGTAAGGTAACTTATGCTCGTACTCATTTGACTTATTCGCAATGTACACTATCTTGCCATGCATCTACTTTCCTTGGTATTTGAGTCTAGTTTCAGTTAATAAAGTGTACTCCACTTCTAATGGTATGCTGGTTGACGACGTCGTTCTAAACGGAATGTCGACTTCGGCAGTGTGGTAAGTAATCGAAGTGTAATTCTATTTACTGTTGGCCCGATGAGCGAAATACCTTCATAGTGGATCGATAGACAATTTTTTGAATATTTGAATGTACAAATTTGTCGATTTATTAAAGCCTGTAATGCAATGGATGCGTTCACTCATTCACTCACTCACTCGTTCATTCATTCATTCATTGGTTCGCTGTCCCAGATGAGTCATAAATATAAATGCGAATCGTAAAGTGAGATATCGCCACTATTATGCCCAATGGAATGGCCATCATCCATTCAGTGGATGTATTTAATACTTCGAACACTTGGAGTGCATTCTTCGGTGGTGATACAATAGATCGAATTGGTGAGTGCACAGATAAGCAAGTGTAAGTGCAAGTGGCAGCAAGCACCCAGTCCGACCAGGACATCACACACGGTTGGCCATTTCATTTCAATAATTGCATATTTCTGCACTCGTGAGTTTTCAATTATTTTAAGGCACTAATTCAATTAGTTTAATAATTCCTTCTGCTTGCACACTCACTCGATTGTCGTACACTCGAATCGGGCGAGATAATTCGATTCCACATTGGTCCAAATTTAATTTGAATTTATAATTCAATTTAGCCACTGACTCGGACTACGCGCACTCGGTCGGTTCAATTAAGGAAGCAATTAATCGGGTGTCTTCTTCTCGGTGCGGTGTCACTACTATGCCATAGCTAGTTTGCATTTTGCCTAATGGCATCGAGTGTCAGTGCAAACAAGCTTTATCTTTCTTGTTTGGAGATAATCACCTGAATGTGTACTCGAATTGATGATTCTTATTGCCTCCTTCCTCTCGCACTCCAAAAGAAAACTTAACAGGGCCAATTTAGAGGTAATTTTCCCTCTCTGCCGACTTGGCACTGGTGCTCGCTTATAATTATCGGACAATTTAAACAAAACGCCTTGTGCATGGGTACCATCTCAAATGGTAATTTATTAGTCTTGTGAGTGTGTCAGAAAATTCCTGGCCACAAACAAAACGTGCCATCACTAGTGGAACGAGCCAACAAGCACCACAAGATTAGCTCACCAATGGCACAAATTAGTTCGCTTGTTGCGATAAGACCAGTGAAATTAGTTTAGATAAATTAAATTAAATTGTCGATTGAGCGACAGCACGGTGAGTCTTGTGCTTGGCATGAACACTTGCATTACATTGTTCCACACTAGAAAGTTTCGTTTTGCATTTAATTTTGGCTTTTCTCTATTCTGTGATGTAACACATTAAACAGTAGAGATGTCTTGCACCCAGTCAGTATTCGATGCACTCAAACTGAGATGTCACCATTTAATTCGTCGTGATTATATCTCCGCAGCAAATGACTTCGCACTGTCACGCCCGCTGGCCGACACATATTCACATTGATGTGACACACTTGCCTGGTTGAGAGCTATTTTAGGGCACTGTTGTTGGTCGGAATTGGCACTGGCACTGGGTCAGTCCTGGCAGTATCGATACTATTTGGTGATGGTCTTTTGTTAGTTGGCAATGTTTGCATTGACACTCGGCCTGCTTCAGCCTCTAGCAACAGTCAGTGTGCCATCAAGTAACTCCTCTCACCGCCCGAGTGCATCACCGCATCACCACCAACACATAATAAAACTTGTCAAAAGTGTCAAATTAAGGCATGTCGAGCTGACTAAGATCTCTCTTTATTCTTTGTTTTTGCTCGATCTGTTCATTTGGTCGTTCGGGAGATGGCAAGTGGGAGAGAGGCCTGAGACCGAACTGCAACACACAACGATGACAGTCGATCGAAAGTGGCAAATTATATTAGCCTAATCAATGACAACATCACGGCGGACTCGTTTTTCTCTTTTTGTGTTCACTCCAATGGTGGCTAACAGAGGAGCACTGCTGCTACTGTGAAAGTTGCATGGCTCCTATTGACACATGTGCAAATCTAGGTTGCATTTGTCTTTTGTTTGTGTGGCTCGGCCTAATAGATCCTAATAGAGCCATTTACATGCATGTTTACATATCAATTGGAATGTGTTCACTCAACTAATCGGACAAACTGGCAAGGCACACTATTGGCTATGGCTTATAAGCTGCAAAGACAACACAACTCAACACACATGCACCGGCACACTCCAGGCCAACAAGCAACTTGTCGAGTTTGATAACGTTTGACGCGTATCTATTGAGATGTTTGCTCTGATCGGTGGCTCTTCTGGTCTCGTTCCTCGATTGATGCTAATTTGTTTGCTTGTTTGTTTTGCAACTTCTTCTGCAACTTCTCTCATTCAGTGCCATCTCTACATATTGGCCATTATGCTTGGTCTAATTGAATTTTATTGCAATAGTTCGTCAG
Source organism: Rhizoglyphus robini (assembly GCA_023373905.1). Classification (NCBI taxonomy): domain Eukaryota; kingdom Metazoa; phylum Arthropoda; class Arachnida; order Sarcoptiformes; family Acaridae; genus Rhizoglyphus; species Rhizoglyphus robini. The sequence continues at coordinate 1,513,297 of JAKIJQ010000007.1, read as the reverse complement.
TGTTTGCCGTATACTTGTGCCCTGATGAGCCACTCGAGCACAAACAGCAACAACTTATCGGCAGGCCAATTGAGCCAATAGGCGATCTTCAATAGTCATTGGCTCGATTGGATAAGTGGCTCGATGCGTCAACACTTTGCTGTTGTACTGCACGCCGAACTGTCGCCTTTGATTATGGCCATTGAGTGAGTGGCTCGCAAGTGACTTGTCACTAATTCTATTAACCATTCACCATTCACTAATTGACCAACGATGAGCCAAAGAGGTCTTTTCATGTAGCAACACATAAATGCTAATACGATATGTTCGATTTGAATTGATAAACATTGCTTACACGAATTATTACAAGTACAGAACAATAAACTCGAGATTACTTTTGGTCACCATTTTATTGATTTGATTCAAGTGAGTCATTACTCGTAATGTGTTTGCTCCATTAATATCTCATGTCCAAATTGAGTCCAAATCTGTGTCACATGTTAGAGACAAATTATTTTGAACCAATTTGACCGTCAACAGCAAACTCGGCCGAAACGTGTCTCCATGTGAATGACCAAACTAATGACAAAACATTATTTTCAACTTTGGCAAATAGTCCTCGTTCGGTTTGTGCGTTGTCTCATTCAAAGGCATTATGGCAAATTTGTGGCATGAAAAGTTTTGCAGTGAAGTGAACATTTGAAAAGAAAAAGAGCAGACTAAAATTAAATAGGATTAAACCACTAGGAGGTATTAATTAAATGGTATATTTATGATGTGTTTGGGTGAACTTTGAACCAGGCAAAACCAGTTGGCCATTGTCGAATTAGCGCTCTCGGTGATTGTGCATGACGGTGGGGCCGAGACAAAAGGTTAGACCCAACCTTGCATTTTACCATTTCGGCGTCAAGGCAGTCAGTGCCAAATGTGCACAGTGTACCTCATTAAGCCGACGTTAATTAAAAGTTAATCTTGATTAATTAACTTTGCTTTCGGTGCTTTTGTCGATTGTTCCATCTTTTTATGTGCAATAACAAATGTTGAATTTTTAATTTTAATTTTTAAATTTGCAAATGAACTCGAAAAGTGTTGGGATGCCAAATTGAATGAAGAGAGCGAGCACTCACACACATAGAGGCTTAATCACGCTATTTGCTTTAATCAAGCCAATTTGCTCGTCTCACCAGCACGAATTGAGTTTGCTTGCCAAACGAAATGTTTCACAGACAGACAAACCAAATTGCGTGTCTCGTTCATTTGCAGGACAAAGTGAGAGAGCAAGTATTAAACATGAAATATGGTTCAATACGTTCACTCACAATGTCAGACAAACCAATTAAATCAAATGCCATAGAAAATGGCAAATTCTCTGTACATCTCAATTATGAAAGTTTAAAACACAAACGAACATCTTATGATTGCGCCCAGTGCACTTTGCATCGATATTTGAGTGAGTGCTTCACATGCAATCGCCATTAATCACAGTGCGCACAAATAACAACATCAAAGCAGACACAAGCAAATCTAATTAAAATTTATAATGAATTGAACATTTTTTTTATTGTACTTCTATTTATTATTAGTATTAAATTATTAATTTTTCACTTATTTTTTGTTCGAAATTTTGAATGTTTGTTTAAAACTTCACTTTATTGACATTTGCGTATTAATTAAAAAGTTTATTATTTGATCATTGTTTTGTTGTTGTGCTTTTAATGCATTTGATTTGTTCCCTGCAGTCGACAAATAGTCATTTTAACAATAATATATTAAAATTTTCTTTTATTTAGAAACTAATAAATTGAATTCAATTTGTTGTCATGTTTTTTATGTTTGGACTTTTTTCAATCCGATAAGAAGTTTATCTTTGTCCAAATATGAAAAGAGAATAATAATTGAATTTATAGTTTACATTTGTATTCTCAGTTGAGATGCAATTTAATTAGATGAATTGAATGCAATCGTCAAGACCAACAATGGCAGTCTAATTGGCACTTTGGTCGGTGCATTTGCTAGTGATGTCTCACTTGTCGTGTCAATAATGTAGACAAATGATGTGTTTCTTTGATGCAGATTGTCAACTCAAACACAGGTAAACAAGTCAAGGTGTCCGTAATGAGGCAAGTAGGGTGGCATTGTTTCAGTGCATCACTGCGTGTGAGTCGGTATGATGCACTCACAACGTAATGAATTGCAAACAAATGTGATTCAATGCAAATACTTCTTAGATGACGTGGCGGCAGTGCTCGCTTGTGATTTATCTCCTTCAAAGATGACGCTGAGCACACAAACACAAACACAAACACAAAGTAGTGGCAAATGAGTTAGCGGTGCATTGGAGGCATTCGTCTGTGGAAGGGTTTCATCAAATTAATTGCACGGTCCACAATTTATTAGACCCCGACATGTTCCACTTTTAATTTATTTATTCGGCTCACTCGCCAAATAAGTCCTCTTTGTATCACTTTCACATTTTGCAAAGTATAAATTTGTCTCTCGTAACTTGAGACTGTCTCTCCAGTCTTTGTGTCTTTATGTGATGCGGAGAGTAGCAGAAACTTTCAATTTACTTTCACTTTAGTTGGCAGGGACAAGCAAAAAAACTTTTCCTTCGACACGATAGATTGCATTAATCGAAAGTGTATCATTTGTCTGGTGGCCAAGTCGAGCACTGAACAACACAACACAACAAAACACCGTCGTTTTGTTGGCGAACCATTACTTTCCCATAAATTGTGTCATTCAGTATACAAATGAGAATAATAATTCGGTGATGCACTGCACACGAGAATGAATTGCTAATTTTAATTATCAAACGACAAACAAAAAAAAGTAGTGCAGTGCAGTGTTCGCCCGGTACAGTGAATACTGTCTTCGCTTGATTAGTGCACGAGCATTAATTAGACTGTCTCACTGTTAATTACATTTGTCACCGAATTTGCTGGGTTAGCTCCTACTTGTGAACTGCATTAATTCAATTGGCTTCCTTCTCTTGTGTTTGTCTACTTTGCAAGTGTAACACCTAGCAACTAGTCACTCGTACTGTCACACTAATGCTAATTTATAAGTTGATTAAATTAACTCTTGCCAATGACTTTCGGTGAAGAAGACGAAATGAGAGAAAAAAGAAGTAGTGCAAGGAGAGCTACTTTATTGGATGAGCAGTTAATAAATATTAAATTAGCACAGTGCAACAAGACATCGCATAAATAGTGATTAACGCGGACATGATTTAAACGTGTCTATATTCATTGCACTCACACTGACAATGCATGGACCAAAGTAATGTGCCAAAGTGCTTTCTGCTAAGTGTCGATCACCATTGGACATCATTCTAATTCATTTGGGGTCTTTAAACTTGTTAATATACTTTTTTCTCCTGTTCTCGAGTAGTTTGTTGTCTGGTGCTGTATTGTGCAATGGCAACTCCATGGAATGCATGCTAAGTCTACTGAGCAATACTCTCGTGTGCATTGGCCAAATAAGGACCAATAGTCTCTCGGTAATTATAGGCAATATCGCTTCCTTTTCGAGATGGAGCGCACAGAATTTTGCCGTGCTAAACAATTTTCTCTCTTCTAGTGAGATTGTTCTATTCAAATGGGTTACATTCTCATCGATGAAAGCTTTTGCCTTTTCCTGTTTTGGTCTGATGCGAGTGATCACTCGAGTAGTGTTGCACTGACTTGTGAGCTGTGACTCGCCATCTCGGTGCGGATGACACTTAGCTTGATCGATCCAATCTGGATTTAGTTTACTGGCTTGGTTGCACTCAGACCCATTTCTGCTTGTTTCATCACTCCATTTGGTGGTTTAATAGAATACTGCCAGCCAGTGCATTACTCTGCCTTACTTAATATTCTCATTAATATGTAATTTCACATAACCGAACCGATTGAACCACTCACAGTGTGATTGTCTCACTCACTGCTCACCAGTCCTGAGACAGTTTGCGCGCATAAATTAACTCTAATCTGTCCCACTGTCACGGTGTTTGTGTCTGTCCCCATGAATGCTGGTAAGCATCCCAAGCGAACACGGTTCGGTTTGTGCCAGTCGGGCCTCGCTCCACGGTGCACACATCAGCAACAGCCAATCTAGTGAGACAAGCCAAATTAGCTTCAATCTCTATTAATGCATTTATTTATTTATTTCCTCTCCGAATGCTTTCATTCATCCATTCCGGTTATTAATGATTCTGCTTTGCTTCCGAGTTCACCTTTACTGAATTGACGACATTTGCAGTCGAATGTTGCAAAATTAACAGAAAAAATATATTTCAATCGAGCCAAGTCCGATTGGTCTGGCCCGAATGTTTACCGCTTTCTATTCTGTAATACTATTTATTACTTTACGAGCAAGGAATTTTCACTCGAAAACTAAAGGAAACGGAAATAGATTTTCGTTTTCTTAAAAATGAAAATAATTTTGTCGCTGCACCAAAGGCAATGCCAGAAAGAAAGAGGAAATAAATTTCAATAATAAAAGTCTCGGCTTATTATAGATTGTAGATGACTAGACTAGATTGGGTGCTTGGCCTGCTAGTTGAGCGCCTTCGGATTGGTTCGCTTCGCTTCTGTGTTTAGTTTTGCTTTTATTGATTCCTCAAACTGCAATTGCACTTTATTGCCACTTCGAATGTCCTCCCAATTCTCTTGACACTTTCTTGCTTGCTTCATTTTACATTAATTCGTTTTGATTCACTTGTTAGCTAATTGCAATTACATTTTTAATTATTTATATGTTCGCTGGTGCAATGTCGACTGAACGGCGAGTGAATTCTAAATTTGGTTGCTAAACGCACTTGGGCTACTTGGTGATTGATGCATCGAACTGCAGTGTACATTCGATTTCAATTGTAAATGCCTCCACTGGAGTCTATATGTTTGTGCTGTATTAATTCACCAACCACATATATCGTCAATAGATCTGCAGTGTTCTTATCTGTATTTAGCTTGCACACAGTGCAGCTGTCTGGCAATGATTTGGTTGCAACATTTTGAACGAATTGAAAACTTTGCTGTCCATCTCAGACAAATAAATCTTGACATTGCCTCCAGTTGAGTTTGGATTCGTTTTGTTTTCTTATTGTGCTTACTTCATTGGCTCAAACGGACTGGACTGTCTCGATTACTGTCGATTGATAGTGCCGGGTTCGAATCAAGAACAAAACAAAGCTATTTATTAGCCGGTGATGAATGACCTTCTCTGTCTAGAGATTTGGATGATGCCGATTTGCCGATGGTCACAATGGACCAAACAGATTTCTCTCAAGTGCAAATGTTCCAGAGTGTTGCACTTGGGAAAGTTTAAAAATTCAATAATAAATCGAGAGCAATAACTCTCCCTTTTGGTTCGTAGTACTATCGAGCGGAGTGGAGCCAAAGCACAGTGGAACCTTCAAGCAAATGCTTTTGACAGTGTCCATTTGGACCGGATTGGGCTAATGCGCGCGCATTATTTACTTAGTCCCGAAATGCATGCTCACCAAAAATGAAACCATCAAGAGGAAATGGTTTCGGTGCCAATTTGGTGGTTCGCCTTGCCGAGCAGTCTAATTTCACGCTTACAATGACACATTAATGTACACTTTAATGTGTACTTGTCTGTGTGTGAGCAACACAAGATGACATTCCAAATGGCCATTTGTTTGTCATTGTCAAGTGTGACCGGAATCAATTAGTTTGATAATTTGATTACTTTACAGTTCACTAAATTCCTGGCTCAATTATGAGCAAATATTTCCTCGTGTGTTGTTTGCTTAGATGAGCCGTGTCCATGACCCGGCAAAGTGTGATGACTCTGACACCTTGGCTCGGTAACTGCACTTGGAATGTGTTGAATGATTCGAATATGTTCGATGCACTGAATCGATGACATTCACGTTATTGACCTCTATCCGATAGAGTCTGTCGTGTTGTGTTCAATTAGACCGAGTGCTAATTGAAAGTGGTCATATTGTCACTCGTTCGTCAATTGGCCTATCGGGTTTGGTCTATTGTTGTTGCTCTTGTTGACACACCAAAGACGTTACATTACTGTTAATTACATGGCCTTTATTATATATTCATAATGCTTTCGATAATGGACATTGTGGCCCATCAAGCTAACGATCGATTTTGTGTCTCGTTTCAGAATTGCAAGTCGCGACACGTCCTGACAGGCCACAACCATCTTGCCACTGTGTTTTTGTGCGCTTGGCTTGGCCGCTCTTTTCGGACCATCGTAAAATGGATGTCATCGCCATCAAGTCGACGACATTTCCAACCAACTTTTGGTGAGTGAATTTTTAAATAATCCAAATTGACTGTCCACAACGACTTTTGTGATGAGAGTTGACTGTTGGCAGCATCCCGTCTCCCTTCCCATCCAATGCTTTCCATTCAATTTACATTCCAAACCGTTTCCAAGTGGAATTTCTTTTTAACTCTCACTCTCTTGCCTGTCACTTTGGCCCCGTAAATATTTATTTGTTATTAAATTTAATTTGTCCATTATCTTAGTCACTAAGTGTCAGTTAATATCGTTCTGGGCACACACTCGCTCACTTCACATTTGATATTATTAGCACAACAAAATTATTTCTCTCCTTCATTGCTAGTGCAGTAGCACAATAATTTCGATTGAATTAAAATTTTCCTCAATTGGCGCAATTTAGCTAACTATGGCCTAACTGGTGGACAGTGAGGCAATTGACCAAAGTTATCTGTTATAACTCATCGCATTCTCTCCTAATGATCATCAGGATGGTCTTCACTTGAAAGCGCCTCTCATTGCATCGCACTGCAATTGTATCAAGTTGATCGACTTGGCCGTTAGTGGACCAACGTTAATTGTGCTACACACTGAAAAGTTCTGCGCGCTGACTTTCATTTATTTCAATGACATGCCTTTTGATGTTATTTTGTAGTTGCGTTTTACAAAATTATTATTGAAAATATGATAAATGACTTGTCTGTGAAATGGATACATTTTGCATACATATCGGTCAAAGTTCTAAAGAAGTTCCGATCGAATGAGTTTAATTGTACATTGGATTGGTTGTATTGTGGTTTATTGGTGCATTCATTAATTCATTCATCATCATATTTTGTCATTTTGTGGTGTGCAAGGTAGTAGACAAATGTGCAAGCAAATAACATTTACCAAATGTTTCGTCACAAATATTGGATCAATTGGAGCATGTTGAATGTTGGTAATTTGTTCTGTTGTATCTCTCAACATTCGACTTTATTCTGTTGGTTTGCCCGGGCAAGTTTGCCTCAGTGTGTCTGCCCGCTTTGTGGCACTATTTATCTCCTCGGTGTGTTAAATTGAATTAAATGTTCGAAATTTAAACAAATTGCCTATTTCGTTGGTTTGCAGCAATCTCGCTGGCTCAGTGAGTGAGTGTTGCACCATAAATTTAAATAAATTGATGTCTTGGCCATGGAGAATAATAAAATAATTAATGAATTTGTTGCATTGTAATTTATTTATTGCCGCCGACAGTGAGAGGGGAGGTGTACACTGTACACTGTACATGGCCACCATAATTAGATTGCACTTCCTATTTGGATTATTTGATTAATTATTTACGCCTTCTATTATTGACCGAACGGGTAATGTGCCACTGTGCTACCAGCTTGGCCTGGCTTAGTGCTAGGTCTTAGCCGAGCTATGATTTATTTGCCCATTGACGGCACTGACTGCTTCTCCTGGTGCTGCTGATGATGTCCATTCTGTTCGGTGTCAATTGGCAATTTGGCCCGTGTGGATGCATTGCTCTATTTGTACAGTGAAGAGGTCGAGGATTTTTCCTTTCTTATTAAGCTGTGCTTGGTTCACTTCATTTTCATAAATTAGTCACTTTCAGGTGAGTTTGATTTCGGTGCTTCAATGTGCCTAGTCGATTACTGAAGCAATCGCTGTCGAGAGAATACTGCATTGATCAGTGCTGCTGCGAGTTGGTGTGTTTGCCCGTGCCAGTGGTGATGCTAATGCGAGGCGTCAATGAGGATAATTTATATTGGCAAGTGGCTGCCTGCTGTCTGATTACTTTCAATCAATTCATTGGCTTGTGCCTGCACTGCCTTACTCCACCATTCATTGACTTGTTGTTGTTGTTTGTTTTGGAGGCACACGTTAAATTGCCCATTTGTTGTGATGGGAATTTGCAGGTATGGGTACTGCTTAGTGCACTACACTCACTACACTAGCATGTGCCGCTATCGACTCGTCATTGGTCAGTGGTGGAGTGGGCCACTTGAGTGAGTGCACAAGTGGACTAGTGATTACTTCTCGAGCTCACTCTCCATTGGTGTTGATTAACCAGCCATGCACCGAGTGGATCTAATTTGCACTCTAATGGCCACTCGTAATCATGTTTGGACACACTACTAGTGGAGTATCACATTTGCCAAGTACTGAACGTGGCCATTGTCTTGCCCAGTAATGCACTGCCATTCATCGTGGTTCGATGTTTGGCCAGCTGAGAATAGGAAATAAAAATTAATTAGATTACCAACAAGGACGCTATTCTGCCTAGTCATTGCTCTGCTCGCTTCCCTTGGCCGCACACTTTCGAATACTTTCGAATATCTCCTTGCCAATTGGAAATTGCATTTTCAATAGATTTGGCTCGCGTTTGAACATTAACGCTGCAACCTTAATGGTCTGGCTCACTGTCTTATTGTTTGATCGGACAATTATTGTCGATTCCTCTAGTGCCATTATGTGCTCGACGCATTAATTATTAATAATTAATTTACACTACTAACCAACAGACACCATCATTGGCCAATCATTACCACAGAGTGGAAGACACACGCACTAATTTGCACTAATAACGACTACAGCCATAATAACTTTATTGTTTTATAGCCGCCACAACCGGACCAACATTCAAAAATAAGTTCAAATGGCCAAACTGCACAATCACTAGGACGGTGCAATCAGGCAAATGCGATAATCGAATTTGGCACAATTGGCCAATTGTTCGGTATGCAAATGCAAATGTTTGTCCGCTAAAGTGTTGGGCCAAATGTGCTATTGACCAAACAACTAAACAATTTGCCGTGAAGTGATTTTAATTACGGTTTTGGAGGATGACACAATTCATTTGGTAGGGGAGGCATAATTGGCGCGCAAAGCAAATGAACAAGTGAAGCGGGCAGTAGGTTTGTGGTTTGGCCGTCCAACTCGATTTGTCCTTGCTGAATGAGCCAGACTCGTCCTGTCTGTCCCTGAGTGCGTCCTAATGGACTACAAATGGCAATATCGATTGATTTGTTTCGGTGCCTTAATCTTTGCCTTCATTGGCCTCCCTTTGGTATCCTTGGCATCGTTGCCAATTTGTCTAAATTCAATTATTTTGCTGTGTTTGGTTGTGTCCAAAATTTGTGCTCCACTGCTCGTAAATAATTCTTCATTATTCGCCTTTCTGGCTTAATTGTGTTCATTCAGTGGCATAGACGTGGAATTTCGATTATATCATCGCCACTGAGCAGTCACCATTGGCTGTTTATCATTGTGCCAATATTAGCTCGCTTAACCAATCACTCACTTTATCGTATCATTGAATTAATAATATTCGATTGCCGGCTGGAGCATGATTTCAAATTTGAAACATCAATTAATTGATCACATCGATCGAATCCATCAGGGAAGGACAAGCAAATGAGACCAGTTTCGATTCTCACTAGATAATTGACAAACCAATTTAGTTATCTTTACTCATGTAAATATTGTACGAGACTTCGGTTGGTTTAATTGCGATCAAAATGTCACAATCATACAAATACATTTAATAATTCATTGGTGACGTAATTCTGTCTGGGAATGTCTAACAAATAAGTGCTCGGTGAATTGTGTGTTGCACTAGGTGGGCAGTGAGTGAGTCTATTGGCAGGCATGAAATAACTTTTAGTTGCGCCATTGAACTGGCCCATTCGACGGATTCGCCTATTAACCGAGAAAGCAAAACAAATTTAAATTTTTATTGCATACCAAGTCTAATGACAGATTTATGTCCGTGCTGAACCCACTGTCCGGCCATAATGACTCAATGAAAGGACGTTTAAAGTTGAGTGTGTTGCCACTAATGGCACTTACCGAACGAATACACTCGAGCCACTCGAATTGCACTATGGCATGGTCATTAAAGGTTGTATTTCGCACTGTTGTGCCAAGATTATTGTCGATTAAATGTCATCGAGCTGGGTAGAAACGATTGCCGAGTTAATAGGCAAATGATTGTTTGATTTGTGGCAATTGCAAAGTAGTCCATTTTGGCACTAAATTTGGGAGTTGACAAATTTGGACAAACTATTTAGTGGCGATTGTGTGTGTGAATATTGTAATGATTCTGTCGCGTCGTTTGGTTAATGGTTATTTACCATCGTGACCACAGACGCATTCCCACTCGAATGTGCCAATAAGTGACACATTCTGTGGATTTTACGATGCATCCATACTTGACAATCTCACTCACTGCAGTGCACACAGCACAACAATGTTGCCGTTGTGCAATTCAATTCTGACAAACATTTCATTAATATTTGCCAACATTTCACGTTGATCACAAGCTACCTTCCCTGTCCTTCACTTCACTGTTTGAATGTTTGCAGTTGGCCATTGCCAACTGATTGAGATGTTCGTTCACTAGTGCGCAATTGAACTTGATCTGATCGACACTTGATGACCACAAATCAAACACACACACACGACAAAGCAATTGAGCCAATCTGATCGGAATTAATATTTGCCGAATCAATAACGGTAAAGAGTAAATACACGTTCGGTGCGGTTACATGCTGGTCGTGCTTCTCTCGAGAGCTCACCACAAACCAAAGACTATTGCCGACCACACTGAAATTGATATTTTGACAGGCAATTCAGACTGAAATTTCAATTATCTTGCTGTCTGTCCACTGCGATGGTGCGTTTGACTTGTTGTCCTTTTGTGAGATGGCACAGACACACCAGCACACACACATACACCGATTTAAATGGCGCCAAATTATGTTTGTGCAATTTTATGCCAATCTCAATGTGCTCTCACGCTGAGATTTTTTTGTGTGTCTTTTGGCGGCATACCCCCACGCCATCACCGGAGTCAGTGTCAGAGATACTGTCTTTAGACCTACACTGTGAGCGAAAGTTTTGGCCAAACAAAATAAGACTTTGCTATGGTTACTTTGTTGCCGAATCCCCTTAAGGGTTAGCTTTGCTGCACGCCAATACTGAGACGAGACAATATGGCAATTTAGTATGCCTGCCTGGCCGCTGTCTGTCTGCCTGCCTGGTGTGTTTGCTTTGATTCCGAGTGGAAATATTTAACGTTTCGTCTTGTTACAATTGCAATTTGCCTCTAATCAAAGTGATACATTGCACTGGCAGCAGCAGTATCACCATCAGACTGTCTGTGGAAAGTAATTTGTGCACGATCAAGGCGCGCTCATTCAAATTACCAAACTAGCCCCAACACTGACGAGACTGCTGCTGACTGTTTTGATTAGAAAGCGATGCCGAGCACAGGACCTACATTGAGCCACATTAGGTTATTAGCCATGGCAATGGATGGCAATGCAAACAAAATATTCATCATTTGGCCTGACGTTTTCTCTTACTTAATCAAAATTAATGAGTTTTTAACTTTTAAATTTGCTAGATTAAATTCGGCTTCGTACGGCCAATGATGAAATGCACTTCAATTAGAATGGCAAAGTGGTGCACAGAGTGTCGTGCTCGGTGGAAGATAAATCTCGAACGAGAGATTACTGCTCCCTCTCACCGATCACTTCTAAATATGCTCAAACGCCAATTAATATTGACAACCCCTGCAAATGTGAATTCGGTTTGGGCCAGATGGCGTGAGTTGGGTTGAGAAGCACTGTCCGCCAGTGGCAATAAAGACTTGATCTGTCACAGGCTTGATTGTGTGTCCAATTGTCACTGATTTACAATGTTCGATATGTGCAATCTTTTGTCATTGCATGTACATCGAGTCATAGCAATTGTGCACTCGCACCCCAAGTCGCAACTGATCAATCTAGTGCCAATTCGTTCAAATTCTCACGCTCATGTTGTACTGTCTTTGATGGCGCACATTAACTGGACATTATCACAGTCTATCATTGTTTGTACAGTTTTAATTAATGTAATCCTCGTTTGACATTGATTTGGTTCGTTTATTTTGCTCTGTCTTAATCTTGTCTGACTGACTTGTCCGAACAATCAACTCACTGTTAGTGTGTGTGTGTGTGTGTGTGTGTGTGTGTGTGTGTGTGTGTGTGTGTGTGTGTGTGTGTGTGTGTGTGTGTGTGTGTGTGTGTGTGTGTGTGTGTGTGTGTGATTGCACTTTCTGTGACCATCACACTCTCAATAATGCACATTTCAGCCATCTATCGCGATATGAAGTATCCGTTGGTTGTTTTAGCCAATGTCAGAATTGTCCAATGGTTCGATTTAGGCTTACACGGACACGGACACAAACCAAATTGATGTTTACAGTGGCAGACAGCACAACCAACACGGAACATTATTATTTCCCATTGGTCTCGATGTGCGTGCTTCGATGTGATCTTTATATCTCGCTTGTCGTGTGAGGCTTTACTACTGTTGCCGCTGCTGCTTTGTGTGTTGTCCAGTGGTGGGCTTTATTATTAATCATTGAAATAACGAGTGAATTAAAAATAATAGTCAAAAATTGCCACCAATGCACTAAGTGACATTGCACTGGGCTATGTCCTGGCTTTGTCTCACCGAGAGTGAGCTTTGCCAATGGTCGACCGTCGACCACGCAATCGAACTGTCCCGTAGTGGACGCCAGTGCCTTAGTCCAGTGCTAATGCCTGCAAACTAATCACGATGACATTTCTCTGTCTAATGGGGCCGGCAACAGTGCAAATATTAATATTAATATATATCGACAGTGAGCATTGCACCGCTGTGCACTGCATTTAGACGATCGAGACACTTTGGGACTTTGCTTGCCACTGTACTCCCAGACAACTATCGAGATGGCATCGAGCTCTGTGTTGACATTCGCCTCTGCCTCCCAGTGCCCACAGTGGTCGACTTGTCTTATCGATACTTAAATATTAGCTACATTTATTATTATTAACACGGTCGGACTAATAGCGTGCCGTGCAGTGCTTTCATTGCATATTAGCCAACGAGACCAAATTTAGAGAACACCAACTTAAATGAGACCAATTTATTACCAACGGATGATGTTGTCTCCGATATTTTCAAACCATTTGCTCTCCATCGAACTTTAGCTTTTAATTTTTAATCATTACTATTAATTAACCATTCAATGGACATTTCGATTTGCTCTATTTGATTGTTCTATTCGGGTAAATGCAGTTGTATTTTTAATTGCTTGTTTTATTTCAATGGTTTAAACTGAAATTACATTTAACTTTACATTTATTTATGTTAATCGGAAAAGCATTTAGTCAACAAAGTGAGTTGATTGACCGAGTCAAGTGATTCAATGCAGTCATACCGAGTGGGTGAGGTCATTTATATGAATGACTCAGTGGAGCTGACAATTGCAAGTTGTTTTGCATAATCGATCAGAGTCAGTGGGATCGATTGTTTTGATTGGCAAGCTCATCGAAGTGTCAGGATGACTCGACTCATGATGCTCGTCTTACGGCTTGATCGGTCCTATTCAATGGCACACATGCACACTCTCGGTGTGCGTGTAATACACTGTGTCTGTGTATGTGTATGCCTATGTGTGCCACTGTCTCTCTTACGGTTAGTTGCCACTCGTCATGTGATCGTTACATCGAGTCGAATGATCATTGAGAACATTTGCATGCCAAACAGTCAATGCCATTCTCATTTTCTTCGATATTCTTTGTTTGCTTTTGTATATTTATAGCCACACTATGTGTCAGCCCGACTTAAGATTTAACTGTCTCATTGTCAGTCAGTGTGGAATTATTTGCCTCATTACAGTAAATATTGAATCGATTCACGATTGGAGTGAATCAATTGACACGTTCAAACATTTCAACTTGACTTGTAATTAAAGTAATCGGCAATTACCAGTTGAGTGGTCTATAAATAGCCGAGTAAGTTTGCACACCAGTGGATATATTCGGTTCCGGTCATATATTCGATCATACCGGTCTGGGCGAGTGATTGTTTACATTCGGTTAGTACGGTTGGATGCAGTGCAATGCAATGCTCAGTGCCAAGCGGCAACCCATTAGATAAGCTTCACTACTTTGCGGATTACTCTCTCGATGGCTGGAGGCGAATTTTTGATGCGATTCTAAGATGTTTATGAATAAATAAATAGATGCATGCATGGACGAATCAATATTTGCACAGGGACTGTCTTGCACGGTAATACAGCCACGCCGTGACACATCACCGAAAAGTGTGCCAATCGGTGCACTTGTGCAACGTACTCTTTGCGATTGTCCGACGAACCCGATTCGATCGATCTTGCCGTGTGCAAATGTCAACGTTGCCGATTTGACATTTCCGAATGATTTGTGCTAGTGTGTAGTAAGGAATGCAAACAAGATGGCCATTTAGCTTGTCGGTGGCACTAATACCCGAGATCATTATAATGGCATTTGTGTGAATTAAATGTTCGCTAATTAGCTGATAGTGCTCGCCATTCCACAACTAATAGTGCCGACTGTGTCTACTTACTCTACTTGCAGTGCACTGCTTGCTTTATATTAACATAACCGGCCAGTTAATATGTGAGCTTTATCAGTGCACCATGCTGCAGCTGTAGTGCTGCTCTGCACAGCATTACACTCCTGCTGCATGATTGTGCTTGTGTCCCTTAAGTCAGTGAGGGAGACTGTGACTGTCGAGCGAGAGACAGTAATGATTTAAAAGTCATTAACGTTTTCCTTAATGTCCCACCGAAGTGTTTATCTTCGCTCGGCGCAGACCGTCAAGGTGATAGCCAAGCCAATAGAGAGTACAGTGAAGCGCCTGAAAGGCCAAAGCTAGAAAAGAGACAAAAGAGTCTTTGCCGGTTCTTCTGGCTCTTTTTTGCTTTCTTTTGGCCATTCGGCACTAATTTGATTGTATACTTTAGTAGATACTTTAGATACTTTAAACTTGCTGAATGTGACCTACTTTATGGAGAGATCGAATGTTGCTTGTCGTGTTGTTGATTGGACTCACCTTATCTAGAGTTAATTACCTCAATGGCTTATTGCTTGTTTGTGCAATGTATTAATTGCTCGTTTTGTATTTTCTCTTTACTTTTAGACTATTAGTCTCAAATGTGTGATCCCTATAATTCACTAATAGTTTATATTGCCTTGTTCCAAAGCAGAATAGCATGAATTAACTCCTTTCAAGCTGGTGGTTGTGTTGAAGGCACAATGCACACTAAATACGGTAACATATTATGGCACATTAACGTGAAAAGCAACCAAACGAATGTGACTTTACTTGTCTTTGATTCAGCTTTGTGTCAATATATATATATAAGGTCGGTCGATAATAAAGCAAAACGCATTTCTAGTTTGTTGGTTGTACTTTTAATTATTTCACTTTGTTGCCAATGAGGACTATCTGATCGGTAATTAATTGCGTTTGGCTGGATATCTGGAATCGATTTGTCTGACATATCTGTCAGTATTCGATTGACTGACAGTATTGTATACAAGTATAGAGTATACTGTCTGGATCGGTCAAATCAGGACAGCAATCGGCGAATGCGACCACATCGCATCACTCAGTGCCCATGACGATTAGCCAGTAAGCAATGTAACTAATAAGCAGTGATCGCGTAATGACTACAATGTACTATAATGGCCACAGATAAGCTCTAATGATGATGATCGCCGTCGAGATTGTGTGCACTAATGAATGGTGTCACTAGCGGACAACGATCACTCACTGACCAATCTGTGGCCTTCGCACTACTTCACCGCCAGACTGGCACTGTTTTGTCTTTCATAATTCAGCTCGGTCATTGTCAATTATTCACGGTGCAATAGCACTGAATGCAATGGTGTGCTGTCTCGTCTGGCCATCCCCACAGAATCAGTGCACTTTACACTTTGATACAAAACTGCAAAGCGCGAGGTGTAGTCATTGAGTGGATGAGTGGTGCTTTGCACAAAGTAGCACTTTTACAATGACAAAGCGTTGTACCGGACAGGAACGGCCAACCCTGCCGACCACTGAACAAGATCGCAATCGAGCCCTCAATCGGGCCGATTGCTTTCATTTATGACGACTCACTCGTGTGGCTTCAATGCAGCAGCAATGGTCAATGCGATCGCTTTGGTCAGTACGGCCATTGATGTGTCCGCTTTGTGCATGTTTAGTTGAGCATCAATCGATTTGTTTACTTCATTTGCTTTCACTTGATCGATTCATTCGTTCATTCATTCATTTTGATTTGATTTGTCCATTCGCCCATTTGCCTATTTATTGGCATAGCGAATGCTTTGTGATTGGCTCTATTAGTCTTGTCACTTGTTTAAATATTTTTAAGTGGTTTTGCTGTGCACTCAAATAGCTCCACTGGTTGTCGCTTGTAATTGGTCTTGTGTGTTGGTGGTTTTGTTGTGGTCGGCATTGAGACCTCTTTAAAGATGGCTCGAATTAGACTGTCACACGCTGATGGATTTGGCTGCAGTCTCCGCCAGTGCCAATTGGACACATGCACATGCACTTGGCCTAATCTGGCACATCTATTATGTTCGAGTGGTGGCTCTGTGTGTTGTGCTGGCTCGAGACATGCTAATTCGGCCATTTATTCAAATCGACCACAAACAACAGTTCGTTGGCTCGACATTTGCATTTATTGCTCGACTCACTCAGTGGCAAGCCATAAACAGCCAATTTGTTCTCGATCGGCCAGCACACTGAGAATGAACACTGTAAATCTGCACAAGCCTTTGTCTAGGCCCAAATTTGTGCGATTATTAACCACTCGGTAATGGATCGGTGGCATAATTTGTCTTGTGTGCTCTAATTGAGTGTCCAATCGATTGGCCAATGTCTGTGTTTTATGGCGACCTATTTCGGTACGGCAGAACGATCGCGCCAAACTGCCATCTTGTCCAATTTGTGGCTTTACTTCTCCTTTTGCTTTTCTCGAGTATTTTAAATAACAGTGCACTTGACCAAAGTTACGACCAGTGGTTCTATTCTTAGATTCTTGGCTGTGATTTTATTGTTTCTCTGTCTCGGTGTGATATGTCCGCTCCATTTGGGTTGCCTTTTAGGCAATCTGCCACTAGGGTCGAATATATTCATTGCTCGCCCATTAACAACTGGGCCTCGTCTAATAAATAATACCATTGAACGAATTGACCATGTATGGCATGTCGAGGCCATTGCCGGTGGTGTTCGCAACTACGCCCGCACCACTTCACTGCAACACATTTCAATTCGAACCTAAAGGCAAATTGCCATGGAACTACTTGGCTGACTTTGAAAGTGTACTACTTTGTGCATGTCCTTGATTGAACGGTTATGTCGTTGGCTGTGACTAAGCATGCCACTCCACACGCAACTTGTCTATTATTAGTGGATAGAATGAATGCATCAGTGTGATGGCCATGATGACACATGATCATAGTTGGACTGCAAGGAACAAGGATTCATCACTGGTCTGTACTTTTGAGATTGTGATGCCTGACTCGATGTTGTTGTTGGTTTGATTGCAGTTAAAATTAATATCTGCCTATTACCATTATGATTGCCTTCAATTGCTACCATTTGAGTGAGTCGTGCCACTGCAGTTGAATGCTCAATGAAAGACACAAGAGATTTATTTGCCGGATATCGAGAGCAGAGTTGAGTTTGGCCCAAGTGAGTGGCTCGGGTGCCGTTTCGTGCAAATCGCAAATGGAAACGTCTGCACGGCAACGATACACTCGGTCGAGGATATATTCACCGAACAAATTAGGCGAAGGCCGTTACACTCAGTGCAAGTGCCACTTTCGGTTGGTGATGGTCCTAGGCAAATTGGCTGTGAGATTACCACTGAGTCACTCACCATATGCGAGTCACTCGCTAGCTCTACAGTTGGCCATCAATAGAAGCAGCTGCCATTTGAAGGAGTTAATCAAATCAATTTGCCTGTGCCATGGTAGTCACTCATCGGTTGACAGTGGCATCAGTGCAAGACTCGGTCCAACTCGGGCTAACTGCCACCACAGCACAATTTTCACATTTGCCATCTCAAATGGAACGAAACGAAAGGAAACTATTTGGATGATTTTAATTTGTCTAATGCTGCATTAGCATTTATTATTTAAATTGTCTTGCAAGCAAATATATGCCCAATGAAAATATTATTTATTACTGCACTTTGCAATGCAATTGGATAACTCCTTAGCGCGATGCATTGCTCTGTCTGAGACAGATTTTAAATGTCCAACGCGTAAGCATTATTTAATGCGATCCTAAACTGGTTGACTAAATATTTTATCTTTGGTCGGTTCGACTGGTACAGAGAGGGAGCAGCACCAAATCGGAACGATTTTTCTTCATTTGCCCAAATTGGTGTCTCTATCCGAGTGTGCATGTCGTGTGTATCTGCTTTGAATGATTATCAAACAGATAAATCATTATGACATTTGTCTGCCTCACTGCCACCACTGCAACGACTAACTGATCTTCGACTCGAGTTCTGCTCGCCATTGCCAGCAATGCACTGATCGCATGTTCCGCACTGACTTATTCCAGTGTTGTTCCACTTGTGCCACTGTTTCTCGATCTGTCTCGGTATGTCCTTCGCTCATCTGTGAGATTTCTAGCGTTTCCATTATTAATTGAGTTGCCTGTCCGCCGACTGCTCGACTGCTTGCTCCTTGGTCAGTGAAGGAACCTTCCCTAAAATGGTGCCTTGTGGTCATCCTACAAGCGAGTCCAAGTTGATAATGGTTAGTGGCAGAACGCACAATACTTGAATTACTTCGCACTGATTTATTTATGCCTCCATTTGTTTGTCCGACCAGGCAAACAAGCACACCATTACAATTGCAATGCAAACTCCAGAGCACCAGAGCACCAGCCATTGGCCACATGTGACCAATAAAAGGCTAATTTGGTTGTGCCACCACCAAAATTCAATAAACAAACATTCACTTAATTATCGTTGAGTGAACATTTGTGTTTGATTGAATTTTAAATGTTCATTCACTTTCTTGATGATGTGATCGAACTGACAGAGTGAATGGCCAAAGGAATGGCCAATTGTTTCGGTCGTTATGTTAACTAACTGCAAATGCCTGTGTCATAAGGCAAGGATGGCACAAGCACAGTGTTCTCGTGCAGACACTTTTTTCTATTCAGGCTCTAACCTAGACAGTCGTTGACTATCAAATTAAATTGCTTATAAAATGGCTACACATTTATTTAATTGGTAATGGGCAATCGGCAAGGCAGTGACGAACAGAGTCAATTGCCAATCTTGGAGCGTTTGCTTTAGCTTCTGCTTGAGCCGAGTGAGTCACATAACTGGAGTGGCCAATTAACAGTGCACAAGAGGGACTAACCTTGAGTGAGAAGTAATTTCCTATAACCTGAACCTATTCGGTTACATCCAATCCACTCAACAATGACTTACGGAAAGGCATCGCCATTCGATAATTAATGTTTTCAAACTACTAGAACCACCCCAGATGGACAATTTAATAAGTTTCATTCGTTCAACCAGTGAGATGCAACGCTGCTTGCAAAGTATATTGCTTTGAGGACTTCAAATCAATTTACATGTTTGTTTGCCTTGTTTATCGAGTAATCTTTCCGACTTGGACAATCGAAATTGAATTGTCACTTTGCTTGTTTGCATTGCGTTTGGTGTCGAGAAGTGGTTAAGTGTGGTGCACTTTTGGTTTCACTAGATTTGATCTATTTGGCGTGGCTCATTAGTTGTGTCACCAGCAGCACCAGCACACCACCCGGCACATCACTCAGTCAATATTTGCATCGAGTCAATCGATTGAGTTTATCACTTGTGCGTGAGCATTTAGTGGCCAAATGTTGGTTCTGTTTGCCAAACAGCGAATACCTGTAGTTATGTGGTGGTGCTGGTGCTGGTGATGATGATGATGTTGCTGACGGCGGTGTTCCTGGATTAGGACCAAATCAATTTGTGTTGTTTGTCAATTTTCACTTTGTCCTCATTGAGAATCGATTTGGTGCTCAACCGAACACCAAACACCGAGCAAGTTGTACAACTCGACTCCAACCAATGAATGAAATTTGATTTGCCGTTCGGTGCGGTGTGTCGAGTGTGTGCGGAAAGTTGCAAAATTAATTCGTCCACAAACGTCTTTGGATCGAACCGAGTGAATGTCGACTGCCGCTGTCGAATAGTTTTATTACGATTTAATTTGCACTTTGCCTCTTGTCATTGCAAACATTTCCACTGCCACAGTGTCGCGTGTGTTGTGTTGTTTTGTTCAGTGACTTGGACCACTCGCCATTCCTCAATGCCATACTTTATTGTGGACCATCGACAATTCCATTGGCAGCAATCAGGCAAATATGATTCTGGCCAAGTGGCAGCACATCGACACATCAACCTAGAGCACCATCCAATACACTCCAACATTAGTTTCCGTTTTAAAGTTTTATTATTTCAATATTTTATTAAATTTCCCAATCGGGGAAAGGAAGCAATCACTTTGGATTGTTTCTAGATTTAATTTGCACTAAAGAATGACTACGATGCTTGCAGTGACAAGTGGCAGTGGCAGTGCTTCAATGATCTCACCATTGCCTCAATGACCGTCGATATCGAAAGCAATCATTTGACAATTGTGAGTGTCATTCCACTTTTTGATCAATTTATTGGCGTTACACATGAAATTCACTTGATGCAGCCCAAAGTGACAATATTGTTCAATTGGAATGTTTGCTGCAGCATTCCCCACTGCAATGCAATTGGATCGGTATTCGGTGGATGTGCACTAACTGTTGGACGGCTCCAATTAGATGTACCTGGTGAGGAGAGTTCGGTGGTAAGATGAGACCAGGCAAGCGAACTATCCAGCCATCCAGTGAGCCACTGATCCAGCCATGTGCCTATGCACTTTGCATACTTTTAATTTCATTTGCCTGTGCCCAATTTCGATTTAAAGCCATTTGCCATCGTGCCGAGTGCAGTGTCTGTGTGGAATTGAATGCATAGTATAGTGCTCTACTCAGCTATGAATTAACATAAATTCTTGTTTTGTCGAATCGTTTTAATTTCTTCTCGTCTTCGGCAAAGGAGAATGACATCGGTGAAGAGTGTACCATGAAGGGTGAGTCTGGTGGCGATGTGTACTGTCTTTGGCCGCTACTCACCAGTCATCGAGTGCATTTGTGTGCATTCAGTGGCACACAATGAGCAGACATGTCCTCTGTGCTCAGTCGAATTTAAATTGCGTCTTCAACTATGTACTCGATGTCTTTCGCAATGGCTTGCACACACTCACACTCACTCACCATTCACTTACCATTCACATCAGTCTCGGCATTTTCATTTTTGCATTATTTAAATGCTCCGACATTGAACTAATCTCCAATTGAGGGAACAAGTTCCAGCCGAGTCAGTGACTGACTCTTCAGTCAACACTGTACACTGCACACATGCACGCCAAGATTAATGTCGGCAGCAAATAATTTGGACAAAACGCATTGCCGGCCGATTGCTCTCGATGCGGTAATAGTCTAATAGGGTTATTATTGAAATTTGCTCGCACTCGAGACGTGTCATTTGCTTATTAAAAGCACATCCAACTGTGCTCCAATCGGACTACAGTGCAGTAGTGGTTGATGTCTGCACAGCCAAAAATCAATACTGCTCATCTCTGTCCGCTGCTATTCAACCATTCATTGTCATTCGTTGCCCGGCCAATAACGTTGCCTCTTTGCCTGTTCTCTGGTGCCTCACTTGTGCCATTGCACACACACACACACACACACAGACACACATATACACGGATTTCTTTCGTTTTCCGGATATTTAGATCATCGACCACATTATTAGGGCTTGCTGTTGGTGCTTGTATCGATATTTTGCGTCAAGAATGACTGTGCGCGCTCACTTATTTACGAGAGCATTCCATTACATTGGTTCGAACGGTCGTTAGCATAATGAAATTTATTATCAAACCAAAGCCAAAGAATGGCGAGAGAAGACTATTCCCTTCGGTTGGCTTCGGCCTGTTGGTTGCAAATTTAAACTTGTGCCAAATCAATCTTGCTAACGAAGGAGCCATTTGCTTGGCTGGCAGTGTCACTTAGCTTCGAGTTATTAGACCGACGGCAAATAATTGAAATTATCGACATTTGCTCGGTGGTAACTGTCATGATAGCACTTGTGTACTGTACAGTCCACTCGGTGTCTCATTACTATTTAAATATCACAATACTGCCATTCACATTAGTAAGTGTCAGTCGGCCGAGTGGCACACCAAACAAAGTGACCATCCAAGCAGCAGCACTCAAGTCCTGTCTTTTGACGGCAAATCGGTACTCAATTTCCGTTATTTGTCTTGGGCCTGGATCGATCCATTCATCTATCTGTGGCTCGATCGTCCAAATCAAAGATAATCTATGGAGTGATCACTTTGTCAAACAGTTTACAGCGTAATTATTTATTATTATTGCCTGGATGGGAAGGATCGCTTGTGAGTAGCACACACAGCACACCACTCGACGCTCCCATTAATATGGACTTGTATAATTGGAAAATATATTCGCACCATTACCAACACAATCGAGTGAGCCAATGGCCAGTGGGTAGAGCAGCGAGCAGTGCCAAAGCAAAGCCATTCCATAACTCAATATTGACTCGGGATGGCACTGATTGAGACTCGTCTCCACTGCGGCATGCTCCACATAAATTAATCACCGAATATTGAGCAGTGCAGCCAACTTTTGCATAACGAACATAACAACAAGAGAATTGGCCAAAGTATCGCATCGAGAGATTAACTGCAAATGGGGCAATGGCAAGACAATGAGCATTTATTGGCGTAAGGGGTATTGGGGTGCGGGCATGGGCACAGATGATCGTCCTGGTTCGGTGGTGTGGCCGCATCGCTGGGCCAATAATTGGCTTACTTGTGCACACTCACTAATTGGCCCCTAAGTTTGTCCAGTGCCGAGTTGTAGTACGCGTATCGGACCACCAGTTTGCGAGCCTCGGCAGCATTATCCTCGGAAAAGGCGGTCTTGAGCTGGTCCACAATTTGGGCGATGTTGTGCTCGATCTTGCCGGAGACGTCCATTAGACTGGCCTTATCGTCCGCCAGTTCAATGTCTTCGTTGAGCTCCATTATTTCCAGTAGCAGTTCCGGTTCCGTTTCGATGTTGCCTTTTGTTGTACAGTGGCAGAGAGGGACAAAGGAGACGATTGGCAGCAGAAAGCGAGACAAGTATTAGAAGGGCGCAATTAGTGGAAAGACCAAATGAGAAAGTGTCACTCGGACCGTGAACATACCTTCGTCGATGCTCATGTTGTAGCGCATTTTGAGCAAATACAGTGCCCTCTGATATGGATCACGTAACGTTTTGTAGGCGCTATTAATAATGGACGAATTGTCCAACGAATATCCAGTCTCGGTCTGGTGGGAGAGAGAGAGAGGGAGAGAGAGGACCAAATTAGGCGCGTAATGAAATAATATACGAAGCAAATGAGTGAAATAGAGACCCTACTGCACATGGCAGTACTCCAATTGGCCTGTAAGGAATTCGACCAATATGGTCAATGGCATTGCAATGCATGTAGTGCGAGTTGTAGTGTCTGGTCATGTACGGTAGTGTACGGTAATATGCACTTGCAAAGAATGTTTAATCTTCGGGCTGGTGTGCCACTGAGTGTGCTACTCAGCGCGTAATAGTCGAGTATCCGGCTGGCTCGACGTGTCTCTGGTTGGTCCGAAGAGCGATCCATCTTTATCTATCTATCTGTCCTATCAGTGGCATCGTTTGACTTGTCCTGTTCTGTCCGTGTCGCGGTGTTCCATTTCAAGTTTGCAAGGGCGCGCAGTTCAATTGAGTGGGCAAATTGCTTGAAAAGCAATAAATTTGGAGAATTATCTCATTTGGCGAGTGCATGTTGGCACTGGACCAGTTTATGAAGAGAAATGTCCAATGAGAATTGCCATCGGTCTATCTGTGCCTATCTATCGGAATCTGAGTGCGGGGCGAGCAGTGCTCGGTTAATATCCATTTGTGAGAACATTCTCCTGCCTCCCGCGCTATGTGCCTCGATTTCAAATAGCTCTAAGCTTTAAAATGCCCTTTCTGCCTTCACTCACTCAGTGCCTTTTGCTATTAAGATTCGGTGCCGTTGCTCTCTCACTGCTCTGTGAAGTCTCATGTAGGACTATGGATAGAGCGCACTTTGAAAGATTTAAAATTGTATTTAAAATTGTATTTCAATAAGTAAATAAATGGAATTAGACCAGTGAAAGCAGTGCTCGGTGGCACTACCAATTGGTCGGTGTCGAGACCGGGCCCAGATAGGCCAACTTATTTCGAGGGACAGTGAGAGCAAGTGAATAGGGCGAAAGAAAGCACGGACAGGGTAGGGCGATTTCGATTAAAAGCAACATACGTTTGATCGATTGACGTTCATGTCCGGATGCATATTTTGCTGCAAGCGCAAATAGTGTTGCCGTAACTGAGCCGAGTCAATATCGAAGCTCGAGTCGAGATTGAACAGACCGAAAAAGTTTACATCGCTACTGATCGGCTGGATGGAGCCACACTTCTGGCAAACGGCCACCTTCGCCTCGGCTACCGTCGATGTCTTCGATGAATTGATAGGCTTATCACATCGCCAGCTTCGTTCGGGAACGGACCGAGAGGGAGAAAAAGAGAAAACAAAGTGAGATTTATGCAGAGATGGCTTAGTGCTCAGTGGCCGAGGTCGAGACGCGATCATTACTGAATGGAGTGCCTTGTTGCACCAAGCAGCTCGCAATCGTCATGCATGCCGCCATTATTGCCTATTACTACTGTTGGCCATTACAGGGACGCATCATTATCCGCACGGAGACCGTCCAGACCGATAGACAGGGACAGGACAAGTGGAGAGGTACATTATCGGCACTAGTTTCATTAGTGCCCAAACACTAAGCATATCGAATGGAGAGGACTCAATTAGATTTTGCCAAGCATCAGATCGCTCAAATGGACCTTTGGTTGGTGTGTGTGAGTGTGTGAGTGTGTGCATGGGACACATTCCAGGAATGTCTGCAACATCATTAACTACTGACACTGCTCGACTGTCAATGCCACCACGAAACTGTCGCCATCAGCATCAGTCCATGCAAATGATTGCATTCGATTCTCTCGATAGCGATCAATCGAGTGCAGCCAAGTACTAGTTCACTGGCCACTGTCCCATCCATCGGTAATAGCCTTGATTATCTCCTGCCAGCCAAACGGCAACTCGCAAGACCAGTGAAGAGAACGGCAAGTGGCCAACAGCGAGCAGCCATCAAGCAGCAAACATGCAAACTACCATGCAAACATACCACCGTTTGGAGGGGCCATCCTCGCTGTCATGCCTTGGCATGGAGGTCCAAAGGGATGAGCACTGCGGCCACAGTTGTGCACGTTCGATCAAACGGTGACGTTTGCAAATGACTTCACTGCTGACAGCTGAGCGAGATGTTGCAATCGAGTGAATAGTTCTGCTGGTGCTGTGTTGGATCATTGGTGGATGGCTCGAGTTGAACAGTGCCATCCTGCCACTGGTCGTCATTAACTTATTAAACGCATTACAGCGAGTTAAACGACTCCTCAGTGCAAGTACCGCCGACTCACTGGCCGACTGCTGCCAATGGCGACTCGCATGTCTGCTGACTGCTAGTGATGGCACTTGCTGCTGGTCTTGTGGCCTTGTTCCTTCGCCAACCGATGTCCATTTATTATTCCGAGTGTCTCTTGTTGTGCTTGTCGTGGCTTTTATTGCCCCAATTCGAGACCAATGAATGTTGTCCGTTGCAGTAGAGCAGACAAACTTTCCAGTTAACTTATTCGCAGAAAGATGAACACCAAGATGGCCACCGAGAGTCGATGAGCGATGATTGCGATTACTGGAACTTGTGGTGGCGGCGATGGCGAGGCTCGGGTCTGCTGTGCATAGTGGCCAACAGATGAGCGAGTCAATCGAATAGCATCGCAATGAATCGGTGAGGAAAGCAAGTTTAGTTGCCGAGTGCGAACACAACGATGAAGTGCAAAGCAAGCCCAACGCGGTAATTCCACCAGTGGACCACTGAGGATGGGACTTCTTAAGTGCTACGTCTAATCGAGTGAAATTGTGCGAAAAACGCAGATAAGTGACTGTACGGGAGGAGATGGGCGAGATGGTAGAGTTGGCCAAGTCGGAGGGGCTGCCTGTGGCACATTTATCACTCACTCCGATCTGCACTGGAAAGGACTGCTGGTGGTGGCGGTGGTGAGGCTTCACTGCCGAGGTCTGTCGACCAGCGGTCGGCAGCCAAGATAAGGAAGAGACGCGTGTCGCAAAGAATGTTTTCATTGGGACTCAATTAGGCCAAGAGACACCGAGCAAATTGGCACACGATGATGAATGGTCCAATGGTGATGGTACGATGGCCGGGTGCAGGCGAGTCGATCAATGCACAGATTAATTCGGTCGGGCTGCTTCTGAGAATTGTAATTGTAAACAGATTATTATTGCTGCCGGGATGCGTTCAATGCGAACAAGTTAACTTTGAATACCGACCACCACACTAAATGCCAATTATGCCGATCAATGGCACCGCTCAGGATGGAGACAGCAGCAAGAAGTCAATCTGTTCGGCGTGCTAATTGAAATCAATTCGTTCAATGACAATTGAGGGCCAATTTGCAAATTCGATTCACTCAGTCGCCCGGCAGTCGACAGACGCAAATTGAACTTTGATTGTAACCAATCTAAGGCAAAATTAAGAAGAGGCATTAGTTCGACACAGGCACAGTTGACCTATTGCCCATTGCCAGCAGTGAGCCCATTCGGCAGCCATTCCATTGACCAAAAGGCACAAAAGGCCAAGACAAGTTGGTCTGCACCGTCTGTGCACTGTGTGAACTGCACCACAGAATGACTTACTGCAAGTTATAATAAATGGGTGCGCGAAATTGAAATGACGAGTGAATGGAAGAAATATGAAATAAATAATAGATGGAAATTAATTAAATCGTGATGGATAGATAAATAGAAAGATTGCGATCGAGATGACATTCTAATGGATCGACACTGACTCGATCACTGGCCACTGCCACCGGACAGGGTTAATTCGTTCATTTGGTCAGAAGGGAGTAAGTGGCAATACAAATTGAACCGCTCCAATCGGCACCAAAATGGCCACTAGTAATGAGGCACAATGCAATGCTCCTTGCATGATGGTACTAATAACGATAATGATAATATGGCGAATTCATCATCGAGAACATGTCATTTGAACATTTGGACCGATGGCGACAAGCAAAGGGCAAGCAACACTGCCGCACTGCAGATTAATGCCTCACACGACCCATCCAGTAACATTAGTGGGTGAGAGTGAGTCTGAGAAGGCATGACTCGGCAGACGGCCTCCTTAGACCAGTGGGCCATTGAGGCTGACACAAAGGCCACTGGCACCAGCACAGTGCACTTGGAGCGAGTAAAGTCTTGGTTGCTTCGAGCAAACAACTTCTCGCTCTGGTGCGAGGCCAGTCATTTAGGTTGGTGGCACTGTAAATGATCTATCATATGCTAATGCACTTGTTCGCTTTGGTTGGTTCGACTAGATCGGCCACTGCACCACCACCACCATTTGGAGCATTCGGTAATAAATGTCATCGTCAGAGCATTATTTTTCACTTATCTGTTCGTATGGGACAATCGAAATTAAGTAGCCACTGAGTTGAGTCGAGTCAGTGGCGGGCACTGTGTTTGTCACTCACTCACTCAGACTCATTTGAATGGTCGATGGTGGCGTACAAAGGAACAATTGCAATTGCCTGCTGTAACTCGATTCGTCGATTCGAGTAATAGGCAATATGAGGCATAAGCGCCATTGGACCCACCAATAGCAACAATTCCGACTGTGCGAGTCGCATTGAATTCATCGCAATACAGCCATTTGGGCATTGTTATTAATTATTGCAATTTACTGCCGCGTTCTATTATGAGGACGATCTGCATGATGATTTTCTATTAATAACTAGTGAAGCAGAAGCAGCAGCAGAGCACCGTCTATAGACCGAGTAGGGGACTAGTGCACCAGTGGTACCAGTACTCGCTTGTCCACATCACTCGACACTGTGCATCTATCCATGTATGTCGTACAGTGCATGTCAGTGAGTGGTCCAGTGAGAATGCACCATCAAACCAGTCAAGACATCAGTGCAAATGGCCATGCTAATGTGAGCCCACTTAGCTGCTGCTGCAGTCGAATTAAATCGAAATTATCGTTCATAAAGTGGCGCGCGTTCTACATCGATAACGTTGCACTGAAGAATGAGAATGAGAATGCTTTGCAGGAAAATCCCCACCGACCGAATCGATCCGTGAAGCAGTGAGTAGTGCTTGTCCCGTGTCAACAATTAGACCGAGTGGCCATTGTCCGTACAAGCCCAAGTCACACTGATACAGATGCACTCGATTGTCATCAACTAGTGCACCGAATTAACATGCAGGCTCAGTGAGTGAGTGAGATTTATTCGCTGTTCATAAGTGCTCCCCACAATGCGAACAAACCAATCGGCACGAGATTGTGAGAAGTGGAAAGTTTGTGCACGCAACAATCAGTCAAGAAAGATGCTCGATTGAGAGATGAGCACCGCCTGAGTGAAGTGATTCGCCACTCGGCTTGGACAGGCATTGCTCGGTGCCACACTGGCTCGAGAGAAGCATCACTATAAAAAGATGTCTCCTCTGCCTGTCCGCGTTGGCTCATTTATCTCAATCTGGAATGGCTGTGTTCTGTCTTGTTGTGATTATGACAGATAAGCTCACATGCAGAATAGGTCGGTAATAAATGGGACAGTCTGTAGAGGGTCAGCCAGGATTGTGCCAATAAATCACCTCTGCCAGCGGAACCCTTTCCACTGGCCCAATGTCACTTGGCCTTGTAGAAAGGGAACTGGTTCGATTCGTTCCGAATGGCCATCAAAGTCGAGTGCCATCAATACATTCGGTTTCTTATTCTTGTTTCTCGCTCTCATTCACTCCAAGAATGTTCACTGAGAGCGACTGTGTAACAAACGAAACATCTTGGCTCGGTGACAAGCTCACAGTCAAGCTCAGTCTGAGAATAGAATCGAACAGATTCGGGCAAGGAAAAAGAGATGACGATCACAACGATGACAAGTGACTGACTGGTCCGGAGTAGTGAACAGTCAAAGATTCACTGTCGAGCCATTGAGATATATTTAGATTGAGGCAATTAATTTGAATTAATACACAGACTGGTGAATACTGCAAAGATATTACAACGTGTGCTCAAATACATAACGAACCAACATAATAGATGGAACAGGCAACGATAGTGAGCGATAGATAAGCATAAGCATGTTGGATAGATGCGCGCACAACACAGCAACAGCAGACAACAATTAACCATCGAGCAATGTCGGCACGCGCCAACAAGCACAGCACCACACACACTCAAACCCGCACCAGACATCACCAGAATCGACCCAAAAACAAGTTCATATTAGCACACACCGAATCAGTTCACCAATGTGCACAGGTTGATCCCGTTATACTGAGTGCAGTACAACAAGTGAGTGCATTGTTGTGCACAAGTCGACTGTGATGAGTGTGATGTCTCACAAAGGGACTCAAGGTGATGTGCGCAATCATTGCTGAACAAATCAACCAACAAAAGATGATCCTGAACACAGAGAATTGTTGTGCACTCGTCACCCAATGATTTATCACAGTGCAAATGTCATCATCACCATTTCATACCTTTCAATCGACCAGACCACACGCACATGTGCTTCTTGATGTGATTGTTGTTGTTGTTAGTAGCTGCTCGAGACTTCTTCTCTTGGCCACAAGTTGAACTGACAGAATTTACACAATTCACACAAATGTGTTCAGTAAACGAATGAGAATGTGCAAGTGATTCGGAAAAGCGTCGACAAACACCAAACATAACACAACAACATATGATGCAAGCTGTACTGCACTGCACTGAAAAACAGCTGATTGGTTGAGATACATTGTTGGTGGCGCCATCTGTTGAACAGCTAGTACGTTCAAACGAACCGACATTGGCCAATAAGAACCATTTAGTTTTTCATTTTCCCCTTCTTGCTTAATTTATTACCAATGAACAAACATTAAGTTGCACACCACTTTGCATGATCTAATTTGATTGTAATTGTTGCCCAAGCAAGATTACTTTGCTTGTGATTATTATTATTTGTCAACTCACTAACTGTATGTTTTCTTTTGCAGATGTATCGCATTTGGCTTCAATTTCAACCGAAAATGTCTCTCAATTACTCTTAATTTGATCAGCTGCACACTTTTTCTCACCAAGCCCAGCCAACCATGTAGATTAATCTACGTTGGTCAGTCGTCCTTTTTTCGGATGCTGAATGTGTGTGTGTGTGGATGTTGTGAGCAATATGAAGCAGTAAAGATAACGAAGAATAGCAGAATCGAATCTAGTCACGAATAAAGTCAAGCCACAATGTGGCCCAACAAGTCCTAGTCAAGTGAATCTCTTCTACCGGAATCTTAGTGCAATATCTCTGCCATTTACCTTGTTGTCCCTTGTTATCTTTCTTCATATCTACATTTATTCATTTGTTTACTTGCTCACCTGTCTGAGCCCAACCAAATCTACCTTCAGCCCTCAGCTCGATATCGCCAGAACGGAGTGAAAGCCAACAGCAGCCAATCACTGAATCACTCCTCTATGTTGTTATCGTTACATCCTGTTGTTTTCTTTTCCTGGACGGCTGGTTGAGGCCGACTCACCAAAGACCACTTCAATGGTTCTACTTGCAGTGAATAGATTTATACAAGGTCAGTAGATCGATTAACTATACACTTTCTTCGCGACTGACTTTACTTGCATGCTTCCGAGCTAAACTGAACTGTCGCAGGCGAACACACAAAGTTTAGCTTAATTAATTAAGCAACTTTGATGGAACAGAACTTTGTACCCAAGTCGACCATCTATTTAAGTGGCATGTTCTCGGTGGCACAGTTTGCTCTTCCACCACTAATTGCGATTATTAGCACTTGGCAACTATTTCCATTCGTCCTGCTGCTCAGTAACTTCTAATTATGTCTTCGCCCAATCAACAGAAGCAAAAGCAAAAGAAGAATCGACCCAGGAGACAAGGCAAAGGCAAAAGCAGGTCAAAAACTGCTGGAAAGAGCTCGTCAAAGACGGTTCCAGTGCCAACCGAACAACATAAAGATGTGCCCAAGGAAGAGACAAAAGAAGTTCCAAAGGAGGAAGCTAAAGAAATTCTGAAAGAACCCCAGGTAGTTTTCAAGGAGGGACCTAATGAAATTACCAAAGTAGAAGTCAAGATTGGAGATGTACCCAAAAGTATTAAAAGCATTAAAAGCAAGGTTCCCACAAAGAGCATCAATGCCAAGTCAAAACCAAAAAGTTTAGTTGAAGGAAAAAGTGTTGGCTTAAAGGTCACTGGCAAAAGTGGAACGAAAGTTGCCGAAATGATAAACACGAATATGAAATCTACCAAGGTTGGGCTGATCGAGGTAAAAACATTGCCAACGGATACATCGAAAGACAACACCCCAACCTCTACTGAGCAGGCACAGGCTCGAAAGATCGCAAAAAACAAACAAGCGGTTGACCAGATCATTGGCATGCTACAGACCATTCGACCAGACGAAATCACCAACGAGACCAAAGATGACCTCATTCGAATTCACATCCTGGTGAGAGGTATTCAAATTCGATACGCACAATCTAAAGCCAACGAGGAAAAGAAGAAAGTGGAAAACATGCTCAAGTCACTCAATGAGGGAAAACCAGTAGACGAGAATTACTTGATGAAGACAGCGCCTGGTATCCGAACTCCCGCTATCGTCGATATTAGTCTTCAAGCAACCGCGATCGGCTCAGGCAAGGAAAGCCAAGCACCGAAAGAAACATTGCCACCATCTCCAAAATCGGATGGACCCAAGGAATTTCCCAAAGAAGCGACATCAAAAGATGCCACAATCGAGTCCAAGACCGGCGATGTTCCCCTAGTTCCAGCCAAGGATTGTCTCAACAAGGATTTCTCAGCTTCACAGGACAAAAGTAGTGAGGGTCAAATGAAATCTGCCTGAGAGCTGTTCCGAAACTATTGATATTGCCTTGCATCCAATAAATGTGTGTTGTCTGTACTTGGCGGTGTCAGTTTGCAATTAGAATTAGCGTCAATTGTCAGTCCGCAGCATTGCTAATCCATTGAGTGGACTAATCACGATCACTAATTCTGTCCTCTGTCCACAGCACTTTGGCGTCAATCCTTAGCATCGTACCTCTTAATGATGGTTCTGTGCCTATGCCTGCAACACGATTACCAGTCAAGTAAGTCACACTAAACACTCGTTGTGCATGATAATTAAGACCAATGGGACACAAATGGGTAGAGTTGGTGTTTCAGTTGCGGAGCAGTTCAATCGAGATTGCCTTAGCCCATGGCCATTTGTGCCTCACTGATTGCCTTCTTCAATTAATTGCTTGTGCGCTCGATTGTGTTTACTGCAATTAGTGATGATTGCCAAATTGAAATTAGACCAAAGAAGGGTTACACGCAATTCGATGAGACAATGCGACAAACTGTGCGGAAACAAGTGGACAATTACCCGACTAGTAATGCTGTAATGGTGCCATTCCCATTGGCCGTCTTATTAGCCTAAGTGAATGCGGTGCAGTGTTATGCAATGCTCTCTTGGTAATCGGTCTGGTCCGTAATGAAGCGACCAACTTGGTGATGGGCCATTTTAATGAGGACGTGCCACCGTGTAAGTGCTCCCAATGTAGCCAGACCGTGGCTCGGGTCGACATTGGGCCGAGCTGCCTGCACCACACGATCGGTTTAATGATGAATCACCTTTCACCGATTGACAAGCCGTCGACATGAACCTACAGGCTGGTAATAAGGCGCCAATGATGGCAACACGGATAGGGACAACGATATTGTGTTCGGGGACAAACATGCCAATCTAATCAGCGAACGCCATCCAGCCAGAGCACAACCCAATGGCGCCAAAGTGCGCCGCCAAACATGACAAGCATAATTGCTACAAGACCACTTTGTTTGAATGGCCGAATTAATCATCGCAATTATCTAATTTTCTTGTCTAATGCTATGCAATGGCGGCACTATTTGTTACCTCCTGTTCGGACCTTGGAATAATTTTCACTTAGGCAAATGTATCGCTCAATGAATGCGAATGTGGGCCGTATGAGTGGGGCCAGTGCTTTCGCGCTTGTCCACACTTGTGCATCATTCATTGTTTATGTGCGTACATGATCACTCACAGTACGGCTGGTGTGCTGTGTGCTGTGCCGCGTCCTTGCAGATTTATAGTTTGTTTGTGTTTGCTCGGTGTGGCACAATTATGTACCCTCGATGGCTGTCATGTGCTGCTCAATTAGTGCCATCTTAACAGTGCTCCTTGGCCGAGTGAAATAGGACCGTGCCGCATTGGCTCGCTACTCTGTCCGCCAATTTACAATGACCAATATGTAAATTCGATCTGGTGAGCGCGCAGTGCAGAGGCATCGATATTCTCCGATGACAGTCAATTACAAATTGAATGTGCTCATTGTGATGCGAGTGTGTGTGCCGTGTTCGTGTTGGTAGCCATTGTCCCTCGGTGCATGCATTCACTTATTAATGCCGTCTTGTTGCCGTCTGTCTGGTTCGGTATCTGGCTGGACCAGAGCAGCCGTGTGTCTAGTGTCTAGCTGTTCTGTCTTGTCGGCCTAATTAAAGTCAGTGGTAATTTGTGTGCTTTGTCTTGTGTCTTGTGGTAATACGATCAACATCTTGGCATTGGGCAGCACTTGGCCACTTGTGCCATTACTGCTGCACTGGTGGTCATGTTAATCGAGTGGCCACTGGCCACTCTCCTCCGCTTGTATTAATCACAATCACAATCATAATTTTCATATCCAAATAAATCAAGCAACCACTAGTGCACTGTGTGGGTCTGTCTGGCAGCAATCTACTTCAATCGGATGTGGTCAGTGCACTTGTGTTGTGTGCAGCACTGGGCCGCACTCTGCTCCACTGCATGGACAACACCGAATTGAGTTCTACTGAATTTATGGTTGACAATTAAGGATGCATTGGCCAATCTGTGACACATCGCTTCTCTGGTAGTGTGTCTAGTTACAGTTGTGTGTTTATTGCTCATTAGAAGGCCATTAGATGTGCATTCTGGGGACTGTATCGTGTGATACTACAGCTTTACTCGTTCACATAAATCTGGTCACTCCACTGAGCAGTGATCACACCGATTAATACGCCATTGACATCGACGGTTGCACCAGTGAGCAGTCCACTCGGTGAGTGATCGACTCGATCAAGGCCACTTGATTGGATTGAGTGAGTCGAGTCGGTCCTCTCAGACCTGCCATGGAAATGCTTTCCAATTTGCAGTGTGATTTTGAGTGTGGCTCACTGCCAACTCGACAATCGCTCTGTGAAGTGACCGAGCATGAATCAATGGTCGGGGAATGTGATTGGGATTACAATCACTAGACGAGCTTAGCACACCGAGGCTAGAGTACCGAGCAATCGGCACCTGATTGGGATTTCAATTCTTGGTCACCATTTTATGTGCCCAGTTAAGTGCGTTCGAGCCGTTAAACCCGCAATCGTCATAGCCTAATGCCATTGAGACCATTGCCATTGAGACCATTGGCTCGCCTTCAATGACGCTTGAAGGACATTAAATGGCTTCTATGATTCGGCACGATTGGTCTTAAATTGAAATTTATTGCCGTGCCAATCTGGTTTCGCTCTTTGGAGCATTTGCTCGGTGGCCAGTGCAATTGTCAGATTGACTCTGTCAGACAGACTTGTGGTCAGTGGGCCAGTGACTCGTCCTTTCTGCTCACTCTCTCCCATTCACCACTTGGTGGTTCAGGGCAATTTCCATTTAAATTAAAATTTAAAATTAGTCTCACTTGTTGGCTAATAAATAAACGGTCGGTCAAATTAATTTCGTTTAAATTGACTTCTTTTTGCAGAACTTGTTTACGCCAAAGAGTTCGCCGCGAATTCGGCGGCCTTGCCCGCTGCCGTCCCAACCATGGGACACGCCTTTGGCAGCAACCGACTAGATCCAGCGCTGAGACCCGGTGGAGACTCGGCCGGTCCGGGCACCACCAGCCTCATGACGTCCTCGACCAACACCGCCACTAAAAAGCCTAAATTTCCCTCCCCCCGACGGACATCTCCTCAGGTGATCGTGTCTTCCTCGAACGAGCCTCGTTTCCAAGCCATGACCAGCCCGGTAATTGACCCCTCAAGTCCGTGCTACAACTTCAGTGTGGGCAATGAAAAGCTCCAGGAATTCTACTCGCCCAACTTTCCCAATATCTATCCGAATGACACTGAGTGCGAACGCGTCATCAGAGGTAACATCGAATGCACCAGTCCGTTCAATACTAATATTGTCCATTTTAGCGCCTTTTGGTTACCAAATCAGTATCGAGTTTAGGGATAAATTCCATTTGGAGGATGCCACCAACTGTGAATATGATTACTTGGAGATCCGTGACGGTGCCTATGGATACTCGACTCCTCTAGCCAAACTTTGCGGGCCAGATTTTCCCCGGGACATTATCTCAAATGACCGGTATCTCTTTTTGCGCTTTGTCTCCGACGATAGTATAGAATATATTGGCTTTCGGGCAGTGTACACCTTCATTCGAATGCAAAGTAAGTGCTCACACCTCGATGATCCGTCCATGCACTAACTGATTTGATTCATTTGTGACCAACAGAAGAGAAGCCAGAACCACCTCATGACTGCCGATTTAACAAGAGTGGTGTTAGTGGAATCATTGAGAACCGCGAAATTCCAATCGAATTAACCAACTACTCCATAACGCAAGATGTGTCCGTTGACTGCATGTGGAATGTTACCGTGGCTCAAGGATATAAAGTATGGTCAACCGATGTGCTCACTTGTGCTAATGTTGTGTCCCTGTTCAGATGTATCTCAACTTCAAGGAGTACAGGCTGAGCAGTCCAAACAACTGCGAAGCTAACTACATCGACATCTATGGTGACAAACTAAGTGACCTCGGGAGAAAGCAGCGTTTTTGTGGAACCCAAGCCGAACCAGTCAGGTCGGACGGCAACCACATGAACATTCGGTTCTTTGCCAGACCGGATGCCTTGAGTAATGTGCAGTTCGAGATCACTTTCACTGCTTTCCGGGAAGTCTCTAACAAAGGTCTGTCTCTCTGCTTGACTATTACTTGGTGCTCAATGTTGGCTTTCCCGCAGAGAAATGTTTTCCGGACGAGTTTGACTGTGAAGACTCGACCTGCATCGCTGCCAGTTTGCGCTGTGATGGAGTCGACAATTGTAAATATCGTTACGACGAGGACAAACAAACCACGTGCGCGCCAGGTATGTCTTGCCACGGTCTTTTCTCAAGTCTAACGACCCATTTGTAGGCAATCAAGGCGTACTCAACCTTAATTCGCAACACATGGTTGTCATCTTGATTGTCTTCTGTGCTCTTGTGTTTGGCATGTGTGCCTCAATCACTATTTCGTGTTGGAGCAAAATCGAGGAAAGGAGGCAACGTAAGCGGGAATACAAGTTACGTCGATCAAGGGAAACTTCCATGGAAGTAGGACTAGACCGAACAATGACTATCACCTCGCTGGACAGGAGCACCACCGGTTGTGTTTTGGAGCATCCAGACCAGGCCTCTTCTTCTTCTGGCTCAAGGTGTCGCAAAATAATTACTGCGAACAGCATTAGACCAAAGAGTGAGATAGTCGATGACGACGTAATGGATGGGCCCTCTATGGCCTACTACGACTCCGAAGAGAATGGTTGTTATGTGCCAGACATGGAGATCACCTCGATGCACCACCACCCCTCCACCTCACATCATCACTTAGTGTATCCTCCGTCCGCCGAACGACGCCAAAAGCAGCAACAGACTCAGCCGAATGGTGGCACTCTCTGTGCAGGTCATCACCTGGACTCGGGCGACAAATACTCTCCAGACACTCCTACGCCTCCTCAAATGATGATTGGCTCACCAAATGGTCCTGGTGGAGGTCAGTCGCCACTAGTGGTGGGCGAGTACTACCCACACCAGCAACAGAACCAAATGGAGCGGGACAGCATTCGGAGTGGCTCTGAATGTTCCATTCCACCGCCTCCACCGCCCCCTTCGATGAGTCACTTTAGAAACCGCATGCAACAGCAACAGTTCAGGACATTACCCCTCGATGCCAGCAAACTGCCCGAACAAGGCATGATGATCATGGGCGACAATCACCAGACCTTGCCTTACAGGCACCCTCAGCACATGCAGCAACGAATGCAGCCCTCTGGGCCAATTACACTGTCCCAGCAGCAGCTGATCATCCACCCCACCCAGCACCACCCCGACTGTGCTCAACACAAAATGCAACAAGCCGAGCCCAACTACAACCCAGGCAACATGAGGCGAACTTATTACCCTCGACCAGTGATCAGTAACAACCCTCGACCGATGCAAGACACCGGCAATGGCGATGCGGGGGAAATGCTCAACGAAGACGTCGATGATGGAATCATCGATGAGGCTGATGAGTCTGGTGCGGGCCCTTCAGAGCACAGGTCTGCCATGGAGCTTAACGACGGAGTCATGGACGAGGACATGCTCACCGAGAATGACATCTACCCGCCCTCAAACGGACGACTTCCGTCGGCAGGTTCGGGACCACCGATGCAGCACCACCCACAGCATTACTTGATGCGGGGCCAGTCTACCCTAGACGAGGAGGACGACTCTGCGACCTCAGTGCCTTTGACCAATTCCAATGCCGGCTACGGTAGCGGTGGCCAGATGACGCCCGGGCACCGACAGCCTTACTACCGGAGTGAGGCAGTGATCGAGATGGGTGCGCCCGACGGCTCCATCAACAACTCGAATGCCATTCGGCAGGGAGTGGCCATGCGCTGACCGAGTGCACCGCTTTTGGTTACCTCACAAGCTGCCAGCGTCACTAGTCCCACTAGTTAGTATTATCACCACCAATAGACCTCATCACGCACAGTATCGCTCCACCGAACGGTATCAACGAATTTTTCTACTTCTCACCAACACCTCTTCATCCGGTTGTTCGCCTTTGAGACTGCACCTTCAACCCACCAGCAACCTTGACCATGTCCAAGTCTCATTGGCCAGTCAGACACGACCATTTAGTCGATTTGTTTCCCTCGATGTATCTATGCCATAATCATCATATACAACTGTCATTCATATACAACTTCATGTACATTACCTCCTTGTGACCTATCCCTAGTCTATTCAATGAACGAACTAATCAATTAATATTGTACTTGAGAATTGCTTCAATTTCCCGCATGGCGCCCAACTGACCTTCACTGGGCGCCATCACCTGGAACCTTTTCTACTGTATACTTTCGACTGAACTGTTCTATAGTGAGATTTACCTGTCTTATAAGGACGAACAGCACACAGACAGACACACACACTTGACACACCTCAACCATTGTCTCACAGTGATTAGTGTAAATAAGTGATCGATTGATTGGCTGCAGTGTCATAGATCCGAGGACAAGGCAACTCAGGCAGTGATCACTTGTCCCACCAGTTTGTCGTTACATTTGCTGTTGCCACTATTGTCCGTTACTGACCGGCGCATTCCGTCGGCCTCAACTGTTAAGTTTGTCTAGTCTTGAGTATGCTCTTCACCTGTACAGTTAGTCAGTGTTCAGTCACCTACACCTACCCAGCCAAGTGTAATTATTCATCGAATGTACCATACTGGCCTCACCTGACCGGACCATCGCCCCACAAGCCACCGCAAGTCACATTGCTATTTGCTCAAGTTCTAGTGTCGCCCAGGCAAAGACGCCAAGCCTCGTGACAATTGCATGCACTCAATGCGGCAGACACTTTTCTCCGATTATCCTATCAATCCTAAGTTGTTGAATTTGTTGAATTGAGTCCCGTGAGAACATCGAACACACCACACACGCCCTCAGTAGACTCCAAACAAATTGATTATTAGTACATTTGTGTTTGTTAATTCTTTTTGATAGACAGCCACATACACACACACAACACGCCAACACCAACACCAACACCAACAGCTACACTGTACACGGTCGTCAGTAGTGGTCGGCTGTCACCTGTGGTGGTCAGTCGTCAGTGGGTAGTGCCACTGTGCCAATTGGTTAGTCTCGTTCTGTCCTCTCACCATTGTTTCATTTGTACCTGTTCAATGTTCTCGGTTCAATCTGTTCTATTATACTTTTTATGTGCTCTTTCTCTCTTTCTCTCTTCTCTTTCTATTGCTGTACAAAGCCGAACTATAATCAAACGAATATAATAAATTAATAATTTTCTTAAAGTTTAGTCATTGGATGTCATTGCTTGGACGCCATTAGATCATCATTTGAATGGTTTGATTGAATTTAAATTGAAAATTACAAGTGCAATCAAGTGAGAACACTTCAACGGCGTCTGTCTCATGTAAGAGATATATGTGTTAGAGTGGCACACCATTCTGGTGTGATTGGCATGAGCGCATTAGCATTGTCAATTAGTTTGCTTGTCACAGCTCAGCACGAACTGGCAATAACGTGGGACAATAGTCAGTTACAGTGTGACACAGCCACAAGCCACTAGCCTCAAGTGCATCATCGGTACGTGTCTGTCCGTCTGGTGTGTGTTTGCTTGTGTTTGTCCACTCGAGCTAGAACGGTGTCATCTCATCCGGCTGTCTCCACCAGTTGCCTGCATCATCTCATCTCAGCTCATATGTTTACCAAAAGTGTCAATCACAAAGGGGCAATAATAACGAGCAGTTTATGGTGCAATTAGCACTCTAGTAGCCGAGCACAGGTAATAACATGCGAGAGCAGTGCAGTTCAGTGCACCGCACTGTTGTCAACAAATGCTTTCCATTCTTTGCTTATCTCATCTCCGTTCTCTCATCATCGGTGGAGCAATTTGCCTCAATGTTCGCCTTCGTCTCGAATGCAACTTATGGATGGCGATTCAAGTGTTCGTCAACACCTGTGTACTTTATTGCCGTTATGCAATCGCACAAACTGAATGGACGCCGTTCGGTGACCGAGTGGAGCCTTGTCACGAGTGCAACTTGTAGGCAAAGTGCAAACAGCTGAACTTGGGCCAAACTATGAGCTCACTCGACACAGCTCGCCACAGTTGATTGCAATTCTGTGAGTCAACAGTGACTGTTTGGGCACAAGTACTGCACAGAACAGTCCGTAGTAGCATAA
The DNA here is from genome assembly GCA_023373905.1 of Rhizoglyphus robini. Lineage (NCBI taxonomy): Eukaryota > Metazoa > Arthropoda > Arachnida > Sarcoptiformes > Acaridae > Rhizoglyphus > Rhizoglyphus robini. Next base: position 1,472,866 of record JAKIJQ010000007.1, on the reverse strand, counting down.
TAAACACACCGAAATGTAAACCAAAGGTTTGATTGAGGCAATTCATTGTGCAGTGCACACCGAAGGCCAATATGCATCCTTTGCTATCACAAATGGAAACCTTTGCACATCGATAACGATCATACCGGCCTAACGGAGATATGTTCTGTGCTGGCCAACACAACAATTAGTACTAATTGAATTGGTTGTTCCATTATTGATGACTGATTGCATACCTAGATTGATAATGAACTCAAGTGGAGCAACGGACATGAAGAGAGGCCAATCACGGTAATGACGGACAGACGCAGTCTACTCGGTCCGATTACCTTGTCACTGGCGGTCAATGGCACACGGCCAATCAGTGAGATGAATGCTCAGGATGAATGGAGTTGCACTGTGCGACCAGTGTCAGACCGAGCCGACCGTTGCCGAGACCAATTTATCCGTTTGCTGGCTGGTCTGCATGTAATCGCATTTATTAGCCAATTTGGTCCATTCCTTCACTGGCCAGCAGGCCATCTCCACTGAGTCGTCTTTAATTTATTATCATTGCAAAATAATCCTATTAATTATTTATGCAAAACAAGCAAACAGTGTTCGGTCAATCTAGCTGATAACACCGAACTTCTCTTTACTGTTCTAGTTCGACTGAGCATAGTGAGATTTGTTAATTTGGTCATAACCAATTGAGTTAGTTCATTCACTTGAAAACGAATTCTTTCAATCAATTCTATTTGTGTGGACAACAATCGGTTGTTAGTAATGCCTTAACGGTCAGTGTCACCAAATGAGTGACTAAAGTACATTGAGCAAGGATGAGTTCTGCCAAGTCAGTTGTAAGCGAAACAAGTTCAGCCCAGGCAGAGTCGAGTCCATCGGTCTACCAGTCATTCTCGTCGTACCATTCGTGTAATTCACTCGGTGGCGATGTCCCTAAACCAAAGTCCCCTACAAGTACCTCATCTTTGTACAAGTCATGTTTGGAGACAGCTAAGCCAAAGCCGAAGTCACTTTCATGGCGCAAGTCCATGCGTGCTTTGGCACGTGTTGTCCCGAGTCAGCAAAAGTCTAAAGTGGTTCCACCAAAATTGAAGAAGTACGTCATATTGAATGGCAGTTCGCTAGATTTGATTCACAGTGGGCCTGGAGACTCGTTGGTTGCAGTGTATGGAAAGGAGTTACCGCTGACTGAAAATGAGAATGCATTTAACTGCAATGAGCTCAGACGACCTATTTATATATTCATCAAGACAGTCAACTGGAAACACGCCACTCGGGTCCTCATGAGCGACATCACTAATGACGGAGTTTATCTGGTTGGCATGTTCTGGAAACTGAAGCGTCCCTTCAAACTGACCAATGGACAGTCGTTCAACGTGACCGAGCCAGTCATACTACATTGCATATGCAAAGAGCCAATGAAACGATTCCAAGGTCGAATTGGACCGCTCAGCACATTCGTACCCCACAGGGCAGAGAACAACAAACAAATAGGTGGCATTTGGGTATCGCTTTTCTCCGACCAGATCTATGCCGAGTTCATCTACCAGCTGACACCCTTCAATCCCGAGTACCGGGAAAAGCTCAAAGCAGTTGACCAAAAAATGGACCAGGTCATGTTCTTCGTGGCCAACGAAGGTGCCTGTGTAGGTATTCAGATTATGAACACCAAACGAGAGGAGAAACAAATCCGACAGTCGAAACGAGTGTATCACCACGAACGGCCACTTATCCTGCAGGACGGATTCTATTTGGTGGAGGGCAAGTTCGAGACCACTTTCCTCAACGGCGAACAGGCGACCAACAAACTCAACCTCGATTGCTCCTCTAGTCCAAAGATTGTGATTATTGGTGAGGGCACTCATCTCATTCGGACACAAACCGAACCCGCTTTGGAGTGGGTTAGAAAGAAGGCAAAACCTAGCAGCGATTTGTCCGCTACCAAATGCGACCAACTGGGTAACAAGTCATTGGTCAAGTCAGTCTCGACAAATGGCGTTAGCAAGGCGAGCATAAACAAGCCGAAAAGCAACTCACCTGTCTCTTGCAGTCTCGTGTCGACCGACCGACTAAAGTGCGCTCAAATCAACAAAATTCGTCAGGTTGAAGTTTGTTTGGACTGTCGTTACGAGCGAGTCATTGCACTTGACCACTCGGTCCTCAAACAGGACTTTGACTTCAAATTTGACTCAAATTGACAATAAAATGGCACAATTTGCCACTCTAACCATGATCACTTGCACCAATTGAGAACAGAATCACATTTCGCCGCACGCGAATAATTCACTCATTCTGTAACGTCCTCTGTGGAAGGCGACGCTGAATGTAAACAAACCTTCTGTCAAATCGACTGTCGTTGCACAACAACGGCCCATTACATTTCAGTTCAATTTATTGACTACTCCTACTATTAGTTCGCCCATTCATCCATTTCCATTTAAATTCATTTGCCACATCACTAGCAATACGTGTTCGTTTTGGTGCTTCACATTTCATATCTCACTGAACTCATTGAACAATCCATTTCACTCAAATTGTAATTCGTTTCTTCAAAGAATGACTTCTACAGATCAAAATGCCGGTGATGAATTGCCAGCACGGAAAGTAGCTCTTATTACGGGAATTACTGGACAGGTAAATGCGAAATTTGATCATTTTAATTGTAATACTATTTATACTTACTATTTCCAGGATGGTTCTTACCTTGCGGAATTTTTAATTGCGAAAGGTTACGAAGTGCACGGTCTAATTCGTCGTTCAAGTTCATTCAACACTGGCCGCATCCAGCATCTGTACAAAGACCCACTTACCCATCAGGAAGGATGTAACATTGATATCTCTACTTATCTCTCGTTATCATGTTTATTGATTGATTTGTTTTTGCACTTTAGCGATGAAGCTACATTATGGCGATATGACAGATAGCACTTGTTTGGTTAAACTGATCCACGTTATAAAGCCAGACGAAATATACAATCTTGCCGCTCAAAGTCATGTCAAAGTATCGTTTGATCTGAGCGAATACACCGCTGAAGTGAATGGTCTTGGTCCCTTGCACTTGCTCAATGCGATTGTCACTGCCAATTTGAGCAACAAGGATGGCAAACTAAGGACCAAATTCTATCAAGCCAGTACCTCGGAATTGTTTGGTAAAGTGCAAGAAATTCCTCAGCGTGAAACCACTCCATTCTATCCTCGGTCGCCCTATGGTGTGGCAAAGGCATATGCTTACTGGATTGTAGTCAATTACCGCGAATCATATGCGAATTTTTTCGCTGTCAATGGCATACTCTTCAACCACGAATCACCCAGACGGGGTGAAACTTTTGTTACACGTAAAATTACTCGAGGTGTGGCAAAAATATTTCTCGGTGAACAAGAATGCATTGAACTGGGCAATCTCGACTCCAAACGAGACTGGGGACATGCTCGAGATTACGTTGAAGCTATGTGGCTTATGTTGCAACAAGACCAACCAGACGATTTTGTCATAGCTACCGGTGAGGCTCACTCTGTTCGTGAATTTGTGGAACTTGCATTCAAACATATCGACCGTGAAATTGTGTATGATTTCTGATTGTGTTTTTATGTTCTCTCATTTACCGATTTTCTCTTGTTAGATGGGAAGGAAAAGGTGTTGACGAAGTCGGCCGGGAGAAAGGCACAGGTCTAGTGCGTGTTCGTGTCAATCCCAAGTTCTTTCGACCAGCTGAAGTGGTTTGTGCCAACGACATTCTCTTTATTGTTATGGCCCATTGTCTCATATTGTCTCTTTTCAGGACTTTCTGCTTGGTGATGCAACCAAAGCCAAGGAGAAACTCAATTGGCAACCGAGAACTTCGTTTTTGGAATTGGTCAAAGAGATGGTCGATTCCGATATTGAGCTAATGAGAAAAAATCCGCAAGCATAAATTCACTTAAATGAGACAACACCGGCGAGCACAAAGTGCTTGTGTGCTAATGACCAATGACATTGCACAACTCGGTATTATTTACTCTATTTATTTATTGTTTGGTCTTGTGATCTTGTAAAAGTGACTCATCTCCTTAGTCGATGATCTGACTGTAATTTTTCCATTTGATTTAGACGTTGTGTAGTCTTCATTTTATTTGTCACGTACACAACAAAAATGTTATTTACTTTTGTATTCTTGAAGGTGACAGTCCGCAGTGACAAGCAGCACTCACTCACATTGACAGTAAAGCACATTTGGTAGTGAACTAGGGTGATAGTGAAAGAACACCTCATTTATCTGGTCATACTCCCCTTGGCGGTACTTCCCTCCTCCCTCCTGGTCCGGCTTAGTTGCGACACACGTTCACCTCGATCTGACTATCTCTCTGGTTAGTGTGAAGAAATAGGCCTCACCTCAGTCAGCAATAAGCAATAACAATAAAAATGATATATAATAACAAATGAATTGACTTCAAACAACAACAAATAGATGTCACCATTTATTGACGACACTATTGTTACGTTCGAGACATGACGCGTTCGCTTGAGAAATTACATTTTATTGGACACTGTTAATGATTTAATTAACCTGTGTGGAGACGCCAAACAGTCGGCCAGCAGACCAGAGAGATGCTCACTGATATCGAATGGCGCTTTCTGTACGATCGTTTGTGACACTAATTGGCCTACTAATCAGACCCAGGAGTGCGTCTTGTGCCGAACTGATTCGCGCCTTATCACAATTGTCAACAATCTCCATTGAGGGCCATAAATCAAGCACACAATCACTCGATTAGCATCTCTCGGACAGTCACGCCCCCAGCTGTGTCACACACTGACCAACGTTCTACCCCATCCACCTGAAAGTGTGCTCCGTCTGCGAGAGATCCACTGGTTGTGTGACTCTGTCTGACAGATCTGGCAATGGTCTAATAATGGTTGCGGTGTGGTGCACCATTCGGTGGACTCGTGTTTATGTCATGTTTGCTGTGGTGCTTCAGTGCTCTGTGCTGTCTTCCATTTGGTGATGTCTTGATGTCACTCGCTTTTATTATTATTACGCCATTTGATGTCTGTGCACCAATTAAGCCCATCACCACTCGTCATACAATGCACACAATCCACTCTATCCATTCTTATCATCATGCTGATGTATTATCTCATTTGCTGTCGCCATCACTGATGGTGTCCATCACAAATTCCACACACCACCCAAATCCTTTTTAGGCCTATAACATGTCAATCCTGGTTGTGTACTCTTGAAATGAACCAAATTAAAGAGTGCACATGATTCACTAAGCAATAGATTAACTCATTATTGACTGTTCTTTGTTGATTCATAACGATTGGTCGGTGGTGAAATGTGCCTAATGATGATGCAACCATTAGGACAACGATTGCCACCGGTGCAGGTAATGACACTGTTCAATGGTAATTGATTGGACTGTCTATTAGTCTATTAGTGTCTAATGTCATAAGGTGGCAATTTGTGTGAAAACAATGTCTTCCTGTGCACAGTAATGCGGACTTGTTTGTGCACAATTGTGATTGGCGTCACTTGACCGGCAAATGTCTCGCCCTTGACTCATTGCCATTAGATTTCAAGTGTAATCAAAACGTGTTTATCTTCCGATCTGGCTTATCTCCGCTCAGTTTGTTGATTAGCCTCTTTGTATTGCCAGAATTTTGGAGACCGAAAGTGTCGAGTCCCAATTCGGGGCGTGTCTAGCGCACAAAATTGCTTTTCCCCAAAAAAGTTTCGTGCCCAATTTTATTGACCTTAGCACCTGATCTGGCGAAAAGAATTTTTATTGGCACTTTTATTGTTGTTGGCTGTTGCCGGCTGTCACGTACCGACTCGTGTTGGCGACAGATTCATCGCTCTCTTCGGCGACAACAATTGTCTTTGTCTGCTGGCCAGTAATTTTGACTTTCTTCACCACTCGCCACTTACCCCTTGCCAGTGAAAATGCATTTGTTGGCCACGAGTTGGTGCTCTCGTCGACCATATCTATGTGTGTAAGGGTGCCGTGTGCTTTCAACTTTCCTGCCGAGCAATTAAGTAACGATGATCACTGATTAGCATCGCTTGTGTCCTCACTCGTCCATTTGCTTATCTATCTGTGCCATTTGTCATCATTTGTCATGACTGGTGCGGCTGTGTGAGTGTGTGCAGCCACCGAGAAAAGCCTCACTGAAAGTGACGATAACTGTTGATTGCCACAATAAACAAATTACGCATCTCTCCTCTCCATAGTTATTTCATTGTCTCCACCTGGCCGCACGTAATTTGATTTGCTCGCACACGTACAGGTGAGCTCGATTATTGCTGATCTTTGATCCTGTCCATATCGCACTTTAATTGCGTTCGGACACGGTGTTGCTTGTTTACCTACGATCAATTGTAATCAAACCACTCTGGGAAAATAGAGTCAGCTCATACAAGTCAGCCAAACACTGTTCTCCACTCTTATCCATGTACAGTGCCATCAATTATTAATGGACACTGTTTGATATTTGCTGTTGGCTAATTTGTTGCCATTTTAGTGGTTTGCCACTTATGACTAGGTTTGCGTCTTCTGTCCTCCCTACGCCTAAGACGCAAACCGCTTGGCAACCGCTCACCACCAAGTCGGGCAAGGAAATAGTCCGCCTTTAACCGCGCAACCAAAGTATGATTCAATAATTAGGCAAAGCGAATAAATTATTAATTAACAATAGCAAAATTATTTATGAACAAATTTATTGTTTTAGCCAACTTTTGTTATTGTCTTCTGCACACTGCTTTAGTGGTTGCTTGTTAGTGCCATCCTGGCCCATCCACTGGCGACACGCATACGAGCACAATTGAGCATTGCCGCGCGGCTGGGATGGCGTGTCTCGAATTGGCCTAATTGATTTTTATTATAAAATTAGTCTCCAAAACTTTTCACTGCTGGCAAACAAATAATATAATTAAGCCATAGCATATTCAATAATGTGCCACATTACAGTGTGTGATTGCCACACGCTAATTAATTATTTACTACATATCATACATAACCAAATCGAAGTGAATTAAAATGTAACCATCAACCGAGACTTGAGCAATCGGCCACTCCACTCCACTCACTGACGCCACTAACTTTTTCAACTTGGCCATGCAAATCAATTTTTCTTGTGTTTGCTGGCGACATTCACTGCAGCATGTTGCCTAATTGTGGCCAATTCTCACTAATTCAATTGTGACTAAAGCACCAAGTTCAAGGCATAATTGTAATTGAACTCAATTCACAAAGCCCGCCATTCGATATTCATTTTTAGGTACCCCCAATTAATGATAATTTTGTAGGACAGATTTAGATATTTAGAAGTTTATTTGTTTTGATTTAGCTTGAAATTTAGTTTAGTGGAAATTCGGCTTTTGTTTGGACTTGTGTATGACTTGTTTGCATGCCGAATTAGCTTGAAACCCAACTTGAACAGAAAACATTTCCTTTCGGTGCGCCTTCAATGTTCTCAATAATTTAAATGCTTTTAAATATTTAACTTTATAGCTTAAAGATAATTTATTGTTACAGTTACACAAATTATAGGATCTAAGGTGGCTAATGCTGTCTTGGTAATAGGATTAGAGCCAACAGTTACAAATGTAATGCAAACACTTCGATATCTCTTGAATGGGATTTGTTGCAAGTGGATTGTTTCAATCGTTTATTGGCCAATTATAAATGGCTTCGTTAACCGAGATCGATAATCTCTATTCATTAAATTCATTGTATCTTTAATAATACAAAAATATTAACATTTGTGTCTTCCCTTGCTTGTGGTGTCATGATTTGTAATGCAAATCTAATGGAATGACACACGCACAAGCGAGGGCTAATGATTATTGCCCAAGTCGAGTTTGCAGATTGGCTCTAATCAATGGTTCTTCTTATTTTGTTGGATCGACCAAATTATCAATATCGTTTCATTTAGCGAACTTTCAGTGAATTTTAATTTAATTTTTGTTAGCATTAGTTGTACTTGTTTGTTTGTCGACTTGATCGATACTTGCAAATACAAACACAAGTAATGCATTTGAATTGAAGACGAGCCGTGCACCCAGCACACTGTGCACAGGTACATCTCTACGCACTGGTTCTCAATTCACCTGACTTTTGGTGGGACACAATTTGTAGTGCTGCATGTTAGGCTCACTTGTATTGTGTTGTGTTGTGTTGTTTGTTTGGCCGAATTTATGTTGGTTTGAATATACATTTTATCTAAAATCGATAGCCCGTCACTAAGCCCGTAAGCACCTAACGTATACGTTCGGGGCATTAGCATTAATGTGTGCTTAAATGTGACCAACATTGGCCGTTCGGCAGTGGCTGCCGTTTATTGCTCGATAATTAGTAACGGTAGTAATCGTTAGAACTTTTCGACTACACACAACACACACTCGCTGGAGTTGTGTCTTTCGAAAGCACTCAGTCCAGGACGCCATTTTGGAATAATTTATATTTATTGTCCAAAGTGTTGCGATTGGGAGAGCTTTAATTTATTTGGCTTTGTTTATATTACGGCGAGAGCTAATGTCGAAGTTGTCGCTGCTGTCGACGAATCGTGCAGGCAGTCGATTTTGCGTTAGTATCCATTGCTTATGTTGCTTGTTGTTTTTCAATTAATATTCTCTCTCTCTCTCCCCTTTCTTCACTTTTCTTGTGAACTGACAATTTATTGGCTCTTTGAATTTAGTAGATTAAATTTGTTCTGAGCACACTTTGACATTTGAGTCCCTGCGAGAGGTGTGATGAGTTCATTAGAATTGAGAATGTCTGTGAGAAAGTGCATCGAACAAATAGATATTGCCATGCATAATGAGCCGAACTGTGTATTGTAATGGACTCTGATGTAGTGTCAATGGCGCCAATACAAAAATCTATTGGTTCATAATTTAGATTCTGTTCCATACAAGTAGCAATCAATTGTCTGTGTTGCCTTGTTTTGGCTTGTTGTGACCATGTCTCGGCATGTCCATACTTGCTTTAGTACACTTTACACCTGTTTGCTAATTCGAGCTCGATCGAACGATACATTGATCGATGACCATTCAGTAGGTCATAATACCTTAAAGTGAACAGAATTGTTCTCTGTTGCTTGTTGGCACTGATGGTAGTGTGTGTGTGTGTGTGTGTGTTGCATATGCCAAGGTTATTTTGATTTATGAGCAAATGACAAGCGAGTTGAATTTATTTGTTGTTCAACTTTGACGGAATATTTTGTTTTGTTGTGTTGAAATTATTACTCGAGAATATACAAACTTGCCGGCCAACTGTACTCGTGATGGCGATTATAATTAGTGACAATAAGAAAAGTAGAGAAATCTTTAAAGACTTGATCGATTTGGAGATGGAATAGTGCAGAGTGCAGTATAATGGAATCGAGGACCACTGGCAACCCAAGTCAGGTAGTTCTTCGCTATTTCGATGGTTTGTTCCACTGGTTGACAAGTGCGATTTATTGCTACTGCCTTAGTGGTTTGTGTGGTCCGCTCGTCTTCTCTAAGTAAACTTTACTTGAGTCTTAGCTCAATTACCGGTGATTTGGTGGCAAGTGGCAGCATAACTACACTGTCCGTCAGCCATAAGTAAGTGCTGCCCAATTAGTGTTCACTCCAATTGTCTTTTGACTCGCTCCAAACGGCAAACCAAAGTATGCGAGTGAGTGTTTTGTTTATTTGTGTGTAGTCACATTGCTTCCCGACAAATTGTCTGCTCCACAAGCAACACAGCCACAAGCAATTGAGTATTGCAGGGCAAACAATGCAATTCCGAGTTTGGATTGATTCACAAAATTCATTGCTCACCAAACGTAAGTATTATTCTTTGCTTATGTGTGCGTGTTGTGTGCATTGATTGATTGAACAAGACAAATTGTGATCGATTACGATGGCTGCTATTGCCAATCGGGCTTAAGCATGTGTTTGCTTTGACTTGCTAAATTACCAGTTGATCAAAAATAAACGATCCTCCAGTAGAGGCATTGCGAGAAGGACTAACATGAGTGTTGCCTGTCTGCTAATATTTATGTTGTTGCTTCACTGTTTATTCGAGCACCAATTGAATGATAATTCCTGGCTCGATTAACTGTAAAAAGCCATTTGGTGTGTGTGAGCTATGTTTGTTTGTTCAATCAAACAACCGAACACGACTCAACACAACACACAACCACCAGATGACTGCGAATTGTGTTGCTCGCTCGGTCCATAGCAAAGTTCACTTTTGCTTGCAATTGCACTGACGTGCCAATCATCATCGGAACTCGATTAGAATGGGCCTTTATTGGGCACTCTACTTGTGGAAGGCACCGGAATGCACTTTACCGAATGTAATTTGTTTAAATTAATTTTCACTGGAAAACAAAACACAAGCGAGACAGTGTGGCAATAAACTAGTTGACAAAGAGTTGTCTGTTTACAGTGAGACTGTTTTGAATCTATTTATTAATAGTCACTTTATTGATTGTGTCTGTTTGTGTTGTGTTGTGTTTGTGTTCGCGCTTTGACACGTTCGCTGGTGACTCTCAAGCAAATTGTCTGCTCAACCAAATGATGCAGTGAAGTGATTGGCAGTGTCTTTGAGAAACATTGACCGCAATGTTTAGGTTTCAATTAGTGGATTCGATCACGATAAGACCAATATGGCCGATGTTTACCAGTTTGCCGGTACGGACAAGCGCAAGCACCTTCACCCCGTCAACGGTTGAATATATTTGCTGTGTGTCAATTGTCAATTGTTTGCATTTGTACAGTTGAGTGTAAAGCTCGTCAACAAGCCAATTGAGCAAATGGTCTAATGATCGCCTCTTTCCCCAGAACATCCTCGCCTTGTTTGTGCATCAATGTTTGGTTGGATAGCAAATATTTTCGCATCGTTCCAAACTGCTAAGCCGAAGTGAAGACCAACAAGAAGTGATGGTAAAAAAGTGGCAATGTAACACATGACTGACAAATGTTTTCCAATGGTCTCATCGAAATAAGCAGCAAAGCAAACAAACGCGCCCACTTTGCGTTTACTTAAATGGAGCCGAGCAACATTTGACTGTTGATTATTAGGTTTGTGCAGTACTGTTCGGTGCAATTAAGACAACAACAGCACAACTGACAATTCACAAATCACATTCCCACAGCGAACAGTGGCACATGTGCCAATATATCTTGCCGACACATCTTCGCTCCCAAACCGCAGCCAGCTCCACTCCACACATTGGAACCATTTGAGTTGTCATAATTGAATCTACTGCCGGACTGTTGGCTCGAAGTGCCCAACCAAAGTAAGTAATCACTGCTAATGTGCATATTGTCTGTTTGCCTGTTCGAGTGTTTATTGACGCTAATCGTGTCGGCCTGTTAATGCCATAATTTATAATTATGCTTCACTCGGTCCAATTGGCAGCAAATTGCGCTAATTTGTGTGCATGTGTTTGTGTGTTTGTGTGCACGGCGGTGAGCAATTGATTAGCGGGCTTGATTCATTCACTCGATTGATCGGCATATGGTCCGCCACTGGTTAGCATAGATGTTTGTGTTGTGCCAATTGAGGGACCAATTACTCAAGTGAGCCATCATTAATTGGCAAGTTTAGAATCGAAATGAATTGCTCACTAATGGTCCAGTGTGTGTGCAACTGTGCCTGTTCTGGTGCAGAGCAATTGTTGCCCGTTGCACCACACCACGCACACCATCGAGCCTCGGCAGCAGTATTTCTCAAACTTTTCTTCTTGCTCACTTCTATTTGTCTTTGCCTTTTGTCTCAGGCTGCTCTTCTTCTCTTTGTCTCTTGGCTCATTTCGAATCGAAGCTAATTAATTTAAATAATACATAGCTGCTGATAGTTAATTGAATTATAACGATCCAATGCGCGGAAGGTGTTCTCCACTGCCTGCCTGCTTGCCTGCCTGCCAATCTATGTTCACTTACAGTCTCGATTTCTTGTTCTTCTTTGACCATTTCCCTGAAGTTGCCTTCTCTCTTCAGTTCATTTCTATCTTTGTAATGTTTCACAAGGTCGTCTGATTATATTATGTTATTATTACTCCATACTGTGCCTGTGGCTGCATGGAGTGAGGCGCAAGCACTATGGCTGAATATTGCGAAAATCGATAAAATATTTACATGAACCAAAATAGTGGTAAAATTGACTCAATTTGACTCAATTACGGCACACATGTAACATTATACAACAAATATGTAAAGCACACACACTCACACACACCATTAACACTGCTACATTGAGTTGCTTTATTTATTGTACATTTGTCAATTATTCATTCACTCTCCCATTACCACCGAACCTTTGACTTTTACATTGCGAGCAGGACAAGACAAACAAACAACGGAAAGAAATATTTCAATCGATTACAGCACAGTGCTGAGGTGCGACAACAAAACAAAGGTCATTCATTACGATCAAACGAGATGTCCGCTTCTCATTGGCTCTCCATTCATGAGTCACACATTTGCACTTTGGTACAAAGTACAAGCCTAACAGGAAACAGTGCAATTCGAACATCATTGTGATCATTATTTTGTGCCGTTTAATTTTAAATTGAAAATTATTGCAAATCAATGCATTTTGTTGGCGTAAGGTCTATTTAAGGCAATAATTAATTTATAGTTCAACTCGTTGGTGGACTTTGTGCATGTCTCATGTTTGCCATGCAATTGTCTCAAAGCATCGAGGTGTTACAAGGTAAACACTTGTGCACGTTCATACGTTCATGCATTTTATAGTCTCGATCGGTTTGTTCGTGATCGATCACAAGTTGTGATTCACAATTGGCAAGTTCACTTGTGTGTTGCTGCAGTCTGCCAATTGTCAATCTGGTTCTTTGTTTTATTATTGCTCCACTACTCGTTCCTGTTCATCGTTCGACACATCAAATCGTCAGTAAATATTTAGTTTATTCTCTTCTCCAATGTGTTGGTGCACTTGTTTAATTGTCTTAGCTCAACAATTTAGTTAGTTAGCACATTCTAACGTTTTTTCACTTCACTTCACCCGTCTTGGTGTGCAGTGTGTGCCTTGTGGAAGGTTTGTTTGGCCGTGTCTTGTCCCATCCGATCTCATGCCCAGGCTTGTGTTGTCTTGGTTGGTGTGCCAGTCGCGCCAATAGTTGTAATAACCAAATAATCTCACTAAACATTTACATTCTATCCTCTCTTTGGTCTTATGGAAATTTCTTGTCTTCTCACTCGATGATGTACACTATTAGTTGTGCTCAGTGACTCACAGTGTCTTGCTTCGAACACATCAACTAGTTCGGTGTTTGTTTTAGCTCCGTTCTGTTTTTATTTGGACAGATCGAAAACAAACTCGAGCTCGAGCTCATGTGCTAACAATCCACACACTATTGGCCAGCGTTGACTGGATTGCACTAGCTTTGGGGAATTTAGCATCAAACAGATTTATCTTAGTGGAGCGCCTAGAACGTCCTGTTAGGTTTTCCTTAGTGGCTGGACAAGCTGCCCAATTTTCCCAAGACTTCAAAGCGCCAGTAGGATTATCCTTTTGTAGGCGTCATGCTACGTAGTCAATTTGCTCTCACTTTATCTTTAGTTCCAAACCTCCTTGTTCATTTGGCAAATTAATCTTGTGACATGGCCAACTATATTTAGTTTCAATTGTCATTTTGTCAATATTATTTGTTTTAATATTTAAAACATATTCTTTCGTTAATTTTCCGTTAATTAAAAGTAAATTAATTTCTAATTAATTTCAATTTTGAGCAAACAAACTTTGCCGATCACCAGATGAGCAGTTGTGCCATTTGACAATCGGTCCCGGTAATGGAGCAGTACTGGCATAGGTTTCTATAGCATCGGTGTCGATTGGTCGGTTGTGTTGTCAGTTTGACATTTAGCGCCGTTACTTCGTGCTGGTTCGTCTTCTTCCTTTTGAGTTCACTTCCAGGAATGTTTATTTACTATTATTGTCCTGTTTGTTGGTCTGTTCAAATGGAAATCAATCAATTAGCAATAAGGGCGCCTTTGTGTATGTGTAGCACAAAGTGTGCACTGTGCAGTGCAACTGCACTGTGGTGTGCATGTGTCAGTCCGCATGCCAACATGTCCACCTCGGCTATATTTGTCCTCTGTTTGTTTGTCTAGTTTAATACATTCGGTTGGGCTAATTAGTGTTGTTTTATTTAAAATGGATATATTCCTTGACGCCATCCATGAGACGAGGTACATTAAGGACAGTCTGTACTCGGCCCTTTCCCCCATTCAGGTACTTGGTGTGTAGTGCACATTTCGTGTCGCCGCCTGTGGGTAACGAATTATTGCTGCACACGCCACCTTAGGTTACCGCTCCGGCTCACAGGTACATCCACACCAATTGTGCACGTACTCGTGAAGGAAAAGGGGCAAGTGGAATGGGGCAGGGGGATGCAGTGGCCATGAACATCACTAGTAGTGTCCAGTGTGAGTGAGTCACTGTGTCAGTGTAGCCAATCTGTAGTTACTGACAATGTGAGCATTACCATTAGACTCTTACTCACTGGACCTCGTGCGCCAATCTCGAAACAATCTTGTCCGATACATTCGCAATGTCCTTTCGTGCACCTTTTCTCCCGATGATCGCTTTACTGAGTCTTAGTTAGTGTCTTGTGGCAATGGTGATGCTGGACTGGTGTGTCGGTGCTGCAGTCCACAGCACGAGAGTGGCATCGCAATGTACGCTCGACTGTGCGCGCGGCACCAAACTGTCCAAATAGCGACATCGATGTCATTGAGTAATGCGTTCATCAATTGTACACTTATCTTATTTAGAGAAGAATAAAAAATATTTAACTTTTGCACTCGAGCACTAATCTCTCTAACAAATGGACTTATCGCTCACTTGCATCAATTGAGCTGCTCTGTTTAATTAATCGACAAGTAATAAATATGGATGCAGTCCAATGTAACCTGTTAACAGTTAACTATAGCTCACCGCTAATCGTCCAGTTGTTCCTTCTATCGGGTGGTCGATTGGGCTTGTTGCCATTCTCGAGTGGACACACACAAGCAACACGAGAAACCATACCCAGAGTCATGACGTGGCACTGGCAATTCATTGTGCGCCAGCAGCTACGTGCCTCTGTTCCCGTACGAATTCTTATGTACGTGTATAAATTAACCTCTCTCCTGTTTGTTTCCTTGTTGTTCCGTAACGGCATCGAAGAGCAGCACTGTACTTGAATTTTGTGCCGCGAAATGAGCGGTAACTTTGTGAACAGACTCGCTGCAGACGGGTCGACTCGATTAGTGAGTGCAGTGAGAGGCTAGTTGGGCCAAGTGCATGACATAACATGCATCAAATGATTCCACTCGTGCGGCAGTGTTAATACATGGAATGTTTTACAGCTCATCGTTCTGATTGAGTGTATGATGAAATGTGCACAATGCACTCGGTACGGTCTCGTTCTGCAACCACCCTGTAACCGTCAGACAGTAATCTGCACTAATTGCAATTGAGTTGGGTCGAGTTGCTATTTTTAATTAGCATAAGGCAAGCCGCCTGTAAATCGGTGCTATCACCTCACTCAGTGTTGAGTGTCCCACGAGCTGAGTCCAATCTGAGTTAATTGTTTTATTACCGCAATCATTTGTGTCTGTGCCTGCTCAAACCATTGATCCTTATCAGTGCAGTGTGGCGCCAACCATTTGATAAATGATAAATTGTTTGTGTATTTTCCATTAAATAATATTTGATTTCACTACAACCTGGGATTGTGCAGATATGGCTCAATTGGCTTACACCTGTGTGGACAGGTGAATGGAGTGACACGGACTCGCACAGATTATCGCTCCATGCGTGATGAGTGATGCTCGTGGTATGTCTGTCGGTATGTGACTGCTCCCACCGGTACTTGTCTTATGCTTGTACTTGCCTAATCATAACAAACACTGTACCATTGTTTAAATTGATTTGTCATTTGGGTACGTTTTGTGATTGCTTGATTAGGCCAATTAATGTCCACCAGATTTGGCGTGTACCAAAAGGCATTGGCCAACGACCAAACGGATCAGCATTAGTCTTATCTGCATCCCGCTTAAATCTAACCAAATCGAACTGCTTGATGATCGTCGATTATGAACCGATCGAGTGTCGATTGTGTCAATCTGGATCGGCATTGCCTCCCCGTACCGTTGGCCCACACCTCGGTACAACTTGGTGTCTGTGATTATAATAGCTCCTAAGTGATATAAATAACAACATTGGGCAATAAAAGCTATTTATTGGCTGTGGCAAGCATTATTTGTGCTAGCACACTAATCTGGCCAGATAGGATGTCTATGGCTAAGTATACACTCATACGGAAAGTGTACTCTAATACGTTCTATTGATTTCTCGTGCCACAATGATTTCTCCACTCACAAACTGCATTTACACTTAATCAGCTGCACTTTTCACTGGCCGATTGTAATCAACTCGCTACGGTTGACGGTGAGACTTTAATTGAGATTGGCTAAATTATGTGGAAAAATATGTTTACCATTTAGGGGTTCAAGTGTTTACGTATTACATTTTACATTGATTACATCCAAAGCGATGACTTAATAATTTAAAGCGATGTCGTGTTCTGCTTGGAGAGGATGCCAGGGATGACTTTTTAGGTTCGATTGCTCGATTTGGCCAATTCAATCATACACGGCCTTGCCAAATGTTCTCAGAGTGCTCAGACTTGTCTCGGTATTATCGCTTCACATTTTACCTCCCCGTCACTTGCCCTGAGAGAAGTCAATTGTCCCCCACTTGGCAGATGCGTCTTGTTTGTTTAATTGGTTAATTGGCCAGATAATCTGCTGCTTCATATTTAGCTTTAAACCCAACAGGTTCTCGTAGACCTCAAAGTGCTAATGCCAGTGGTGTTGGTCGCGGAATTGGTCTTTGCAAATTTTCCATTAGACCCACCGATTGATGTGCCTTGAGTGTGCCCTATCGGTCTAGTCCGGTATTTTGCTGACATTTCCTTTTCGACACTTGTTTGCTCGGTTGCAATCAAAATGCCATTCATTAGTAGAGTAGAAAGTGTTTTACGACATGTGGTTGGTAAGCACTCATTCACAGAGTTGCACACTTTACTTCACTCCACTTGCATTCAAAGATGATGAATGTATATATTTATTTATTGAAATTGCTTACACTTTGCATTGAGCATTGGAAATCGAGGGTGGGCAGTGTGTCCAACCTATTGCACCCAATGACACATGTCTTGCTTGTGACGGATTTACTCACTTACCTCAGGTGAGATCGGCACAAATGCAAATTGCAACCTCTTGGGCACTGGTTCTGTCAATTGTGAGCCTAATGCAATGAGTTGGTCAATTAGGCAAATTGAATTACTCCAATTGGCCTCCGCCGAGTGATGTTTGCTCTGTTTGTTTTGCAATTAAAACTGTTTCGATTATTCTCGACGGACGTCAAAGGAAAGGAGGCAGGGGGCAGTAGGAGCAAACACACAGGCCGGCATCTTTCCATTTCGAGTGCAATCAATGAGAGGAGAATGTAAATAAATAACGACACCAGGGCACTCCATATATGCGAGACAAAGTGTCGCTTGTTGGTTGAGTGCTGTGTCACTTGACTGTGTTGTGACTGTGTCAGCATCACTTAGATTCACTTGCATTACATTCCGAGTTGTTTTCGCTCGTTTCATTACTGTCACATTCGTTCCGAGCAGTGCCCCACCAAAGGGGGCCTTGTAAAATGCAAATTTGTCCCCAAGTCTTGTGTTTGTTTGTTTGTTTGTGATAGTGTTAGTGTTAGTTAGTGATTCGATGGCAAACAATCGAGTTCCTTCACATAGTCACATTGGCTCACACATTGGCTCGTTGTTGCACTCGTCTCGACTCACATCTTTATGATGAAGCGCGCCATTAATGTCGTCATTAGGGCAATATTACATTGTTGTTGTTGGCCATATATTATAATAAATGTAAATTAGATTAATTCATAGCAAGTGAGACATTCACTTTCGCTTAACGACATGGTAAACATCGACCGAGAGGGAATAACAACAACAACAACAAAGTGCCTTGTCACAGCGACTCACTCAGGCAGTGGCTGTGTTGTAACTGTAACAATTGGAGCCAAAGTCCTGAGCCCTGGTCGAGCGATGGCATTGTTTACATTACCATTTTGGTATTTGTTTTGCCTCGCTCTCGATGATTGCCATCATCACCGAACAGTGCTCCATTACACCGACCAGCCATACTAATGCTTTCCATAGAGGCGAGACAATGCACCGAAATAAGATGCCAACACACAATGGCCCATTTCACTTGCCTACTGTTCGTGCTTTCGGTTATATCAATCTGGTCTGGTTTGCTTCCTACCCAAACGATAAAGCCAAAATGGAAATTTGAGAGTTATTGCTGAGGCAGTGATTAAACTGTAAATATTATCATGTTTGCTTTCAATTTGAACTCATTAAAATAGCGAAAATGTTTTCCAATGCAAGACAAAACCAATCGGAAGTGGTTAACACAGATTTATTGTCATAATTGAACCAATCTGGCAACGTAGTTGACTGCATATGGCCAAGGTTAAGTTACGACATTTTGGTCATTAATAATGCAATAGCCAATAGTAATAACAACAAAGTAGTGTTTGCAATCAAAAGTAAGAATAAGTTTGCAAAACTTTCCACTGGAGAGAAGTGAGTCCATTGGTTGGTACATGTCGATTCAGTTGGGCAAGTGACTCGATCTGGGCACATTTAGTTAATACTCAAACCACGAGACAATATTCACTCACTTAGGAGCTATAAATGTAAAATCGATAGTCCACCAGATTTTGTGCGGTGCGGTGCACTAATAGTCAATCGAACCTTACAGGTAATGAACTCTATTTGCATAGTGCTTGCAAGCATGTACTGCTAGTGTCACTGTTGCCCATTAAGTTCCATCACCACCGACTAGTCTTTATATGTTTAGTGGTCCACAGTTTGCATTGGAAACAGTGTCATTTATCCAGAATGTATGGTTGAGTGTTTTTGTTTCGATTTAAATGACTCAAATTGTCAACAAACCGACATTCACTAATGTCGATGCATATGCGGGACAGATCGAGACTGTGAGGCAGTTAGAGTACGGGCAGAGAGACATGTGAAGTAATTAAGGTTGCTATCGATTTTGTACTTTAAATTTGGCCAACTCAATGTTTACTTTAGTGAATTGATGATGAATAGTGCGGAGAGGAACTGTACTGGAAGGCACTGCACCTAGTGCCATTGTCTCGCTATATGCATGCCCCATAGTGCACTACTCGACAGATTAATTAGCTTATTTATATTAATTAGAAGTAGAGGACATGTTTTCAATCAATTTGCCCACTGCTAATTACCGGAAACATTACTTCTCTTATTTAAAATTGCCACTTCCCCTTCCATCCACGTTCGCCACTGTGATTTGTCAATTAATTCCCAATCGGAATTTCATTTTGTGCTTGACATTTGCCAATTCATGGCCGATTTGTGTGTTTGTCTGTATGTACAGATGTCGGTGGTGTATGTAAACATGCACTGGCACACACACACACACAACACCGGCCAGGGCACCACAAACCAACCAAGACCTACTGAATGGGGCATGCCCGCTTTGATTCAGTTCAGGCATATTAATCCTCATTGATTCAAGCTCGATTGCTAATTGAATTTGCCCTTCTCACTCACTCACTCACACCAGTGTGTGTTGCACCAAGGTATTAGTGAGCTTGTTTGTCGACTATTGTCTGGCTGTCGGTATGTGCGTTCATCTTGACAAAATATTTGCCATCACAATTAGCGACACGAGCACTGATTTCATGTTTTCCAATTTAATGTTGAAAATAGTGAAAATGTAAATATTTTCTTGTACTAAATGATGACAACATGCCATTAACGTACGGTAACGTACTCTACTAATGCAACGTGGACTAAAGGTCATATTTGTGCTGGTTGTGATCACTTGTGCTGAGGGCGATAAGCCGGTGGCCCAAATCGAGATATGGCGATTGTGTGTGTCTGTTTGAATGAAAGTGTTATTGCTAATCGACAATGTAAATAGACAAATAGAGTCCGATTGCGTTCGAATGGGCGCTTGTGTTTGTTTGTCGCTGACATGGATAGCGATCGACAGGTAGAAAGTATAATGAAGATATATATTGGCAATTAATTAGTGAAACATGCAGATAGGACGTGGGTGACATCGAGGTGGGCGAGTGTGTGCTTGCCGGAATGTATTAGCCCTCGATGCTTCATCCTGTCACTGGCCAGTGTTGACTTTGCAGGTGCTCCACTGATCGATCGAACTGATTGATTGCAATTGCCACTCGACTGGCACTTGTAGGACTATTACAGTCCAAATGCTGCTCAACACTGCTCAACAAACATATTCTTAGCAATTCTGCCTGATAAGTGCCACTTTGATTTAAGTCTCATTCACGATGGAAAGGTAAAACACGGAGAGAGAGAGTAGTGCAGTGTTATGACATACCTTGGTTGTTGAAAATATTTGCTCTCCACTGCGGTGCTTAGCGATACTGAGCCAAACCGATAATAATGCCAGGCGATACTGGCAATGGGTGATCCGGTTAAGGGCAAACTGGGTTCGGCTAGTGGAGCCATTTAGTCTAGCTCGATTGATCAAAATGTTTTTGAGATCCGTTGCAAATTGACAAAATGCGAACTTACAATAGTACTTCTAGTAGCCTATCCGTGATCGATGCTTCGAACAATGCATTGTTGGTGTAGTGCGAATCGGTGCAAACCAGTGCCGCTTATCTCGTTATCAGTGACCGGTCTGCCTGTCCTGGTGTCTTGCATGTTTGTTTAATGCCATCCTCGTATCGCCATGTGTTGATTCACTTCACTAATTTGTGTGTCTCCGTTTGTGTTTGTGTCTATTTATTTTGGCTATCATGACCGGGGCACACTTTTCGTAACCGAGTGGGTGTGTGCATGTGTGCGCTGAGCACTGTTTAAATAAACATTCCAATGGCAACAGAGTGGTTTGCTGTTGGACTGGTGCAATTGTGCCAGTGCCACAATGGAGCAGATAATCGAGGCCCGGTGTGACCCATCGTGGTCTCTGGCTGGAAGCATATTCCACATCCGAGCTTTGTTTGGCCACATTCGCATTGGCACAGTTCATTGTGTCTCGTTATCGTGTGTTGTGTTCACTAAAACAAAACACATCACAGGCCGAGCGAGTGATCACTGATCAACGTGCCATCAACAGGCTGTGCCACGAGTGTTATCAGTTGGCTTGTGTTCTGTCGAATGGCACCCAATTGCAAGACTGCAGTCTCCTATTGGCACAATCACTCACTACACGGCACTTTGGTATATCTGTTTGTTTGTTTGTCTGCTCGTATGGCTTGTTTGTTTGATCTGCTTTCACTTCGACAATGCCAAAAAGCAATAAAACACAAATCAAACGACAACGAGGTCGATCAAAATAGAAATCGTACCGAGCAGTGGCACTGAGGCACTGGAAAGTGTTTTGCATTCACTCGAATCGTTTCGAGTCGAACAAACACGATCACCCACACGAATGAACTCATGTTAATTAGTACAAAATGTCCAGTGATTGTTGCTATTTGTTGTCTTGTGCGCAATAATAAAGTGTATGCACTGAGAAGCTTAGTTTATTCTATCTGGACTGGCATCGGTAGTGGCAATCACATCCCCCGGTGGAGAATGTAAACAGAATAGGTCACTGTCGTCATCGTAAAGGAGGTTCGATAGTGATGGCCACTAAATTGGCCATGAGGCCTCACTGCCATGGCACACAAGTGTCCTGCGTGGGTGTACACCGTACAGTGCAAACTCGACTTTTGCCTGGAACAGCGCCACCAGCATCAATTACCACATCTGATAATCGACCTGATCGGACTTGGATGTGCCGAGATAACACTAGAGTGACGTTCAACAAGAGACATTCCGACCAATTGAAGCATTGCTAAATGGCCTAATACTTAATGGCTAATGATGAACCGTACAAACGGTTGCTCTGTGCCGTCATTGCTCTTACTGGCTGCACCGTTCACTGATTGTCAGCACAATGTTGGCTCAATGTTCATGTTGCCTCATTATCAATCGCGTGTTTCCAGTCTTGTCTGGTTTGCATCAAATAAACAAATATAAATGTCTTATATTAGCAGCAGTAAATAGTCGTGTAATGCACCGATGAATACCAACCAATGAATAGGGAACATCCATCGAAAGTGATGCGACCATTTGTTTTTCGTTTTGTTTTTATCAATGCAAAATTTGTTTGGCAACGTCAGTCGGGCAGGACCGATTTGTTTGTTTAGATATGTTTACCAGTGTGGACGACAATCTTCACTGCTCGAAGCCTTTCGCAATGACGAAGTGGTTGTTGTTGCATTATTGATCAATTCACAGTGACACTCAACCAGTGTGCAGATAGTGGTGAGGATCGAGTTGCCAGTCTGGCCTCGGGCATTCAAAAATGGTTCGCATTAATTAGTCGCAGTGCACATTGAACCGTGATCATAATGTATACATCGCTCGGTAGATAAGAAGTAGGGACTAAAATTTTATATAAATAAACCAATGAAAAAATGGTTCGGCCCGGTTAATGAATGCAAATGACCATTTCGCAACACTTTGTACACTTTGACCAAAAGTAGAAACTCGTTTTATTTATTTACATTCTTGTTGTGTATGTATTAGCTCACTTGCACTCGATTTGGGTTAGGACTTTTACATTTGACAAGCCGGAAAATGGTGGATTTAATTTGTACAAAGCAACAAGTTGTCGTCGTCTTATCGGAAGACACACTCAAATCGCGGATCGCATTAATGCCACTTTTTAAACAGGAAAATGAAAATGGTAATGCGAATACGAAATGGTGCAGACAACAAAAATCGCTTCACGTCTGGACAGAGAGGACACTGCATTGGCAGTAAACCCAAATTGATCGAGCCCAGTGCAGTGGCAATAAAGCATGCAAATAAATCTCAATCTCGCAAATAAACGATATCCGCCAGTGGTCGAGTGAGCAGAGGTCTGGTGGCTGTTGGTTATGCGCCTAATGGCAACTTCCACTTGTTATCCTGTCTCGACCGATTACAAGTGCAAGTTTGTCTGATGGTTCTATATTTGAACATACAATCGATCGAGTTCGATTGATTTAAATTGGACCGAGCATAAAGGTGCACTGCACACCGAAAGATAGTGAGACCTCGTTTGATGGGACTGAAGACTCGATTTACACTTTGATTAGCACTCAAGTGATGCTTCAGCCGGTCGACCTTTCAATCTCATGTTTCGATCACATGATCTGGTTTACGAAAATTTAATTTGCTTATCTTTGTTACTCATAAGTAAAGTACTCAAGTTTGGTTCGAGTCAAATAGATTCGTTGACTTGTCATTATCATCTCACTGCAGTGGAAGCTACGTTCCTAATCGATCCATAAAGCGTGCATCATCAACCACCACAGATTATATGGTCGGCAGTAAAGGTTTAGTGCTTATCGTGCTTGAGCGTTACCGTTTGACGATTTTATGAAATTTGTTTATTTAAATGGCGATAAACACTGGACTTAAGATTTAACTCAAATCGACCAGTTGATAAGACGATGGCTAAACATGAGGACAGTGCCAGAGCAGACAGACAAACTGGCACCGAGTGAGACTGCAACAAATCAAAGCGTCACCTTTATAGTCGATTGATTGACTGATTTGCTCGGTAATTGGTTTGTTAACAAATCAATTTGCCACAAATTTACTGCAAACGGCTTACTATCATTTCGATGTGGCATAAAGCCCCGAATGACTCGAATGGACCGTTCAATCAATTTAACCACAAATTGGTATGAAATAATAATAAAATGGTCAGATTAATTTAATTACTCAGTGCTCAGTGCCTCAGACTGACCAGTCATTGGTGGACCATTAAGGGTAAATAGTATAGCACCAGTGCAGATTAACAGGCAACAATCAATCATCGAACTCGAGTCGACTGTCTGTCACTTAAGCGAATTCGATATCGCGTCATCGAGACAGATTTGAATCGTAATGCAATTAATACATTAGCTATTGCCACTTGACTCCTCTCATTTGTTTACTGTTCACCTCGCAAGTTTGAACTTTGGAGTTTGAGTTGCAAATTTGACGACATCGTTTAATTAGCTCATTAGTGGTGTGATGATTAGCTGCTTAGGTAATGCTCTTTTAATGAGCGATTGGTCACCTCCACTGGCCAAGTGGAGCCATTGTGCGCCCGGT
The DNA here is from genome assembly GCA_023373905.1 of Rhizoglyphus robini. NCBI lineage: Eukaryota > Metazoa > Arthropoda > Arachnida > Sarcoptiformes > Acaridae > Rhizoglyphus > Rhizoglyphus robini. The sequence goes on along the minus strand of JAKIJQ010000007.1, from coordinate 1,448,676 downwards.
CGAGTCCAACACAAGTGGACTCATCACTGCGTGGCCTGTTGTGTCTGTGATCGATTTCAATTTGCCCTGTTGTTGTTCGATTTCTATTGCCAACACGAAACAGTCAAAGTCAGCCATTTGATTTTGCCATTTTACGACTCACCACACTTTAGCCATTGTCTCGATGAGTCATTCAGTTAGTGAGTGCTTCGTTTCGACATATTGATTTCTATGTTTTACATTCAAAATATTGTGAATTTAACAATACACCTGTGAGAGGCGTTTATTATCGTTACGAGCATGTGCCACATGTGGCCACCTCGAGGAGCGATAGTGTGATTGTGTGAGTGTTATTGCAATGTCGATACTGAACTGATTTCATGAAAGGCTTCCACTCAGTCAATTTACCAAAACGGTCCATTATGGCTGATTGTATGTTTGCATTGTGCATCACCTTGATAATATGATAAAGATGTCAACTGGAGTAGCCACAGTGTGGCACTCCCCGCACAATAAAGAGCAACAACAGTCGATCGGTTGTATAGATAGCAATGAAAGACAGCAAAGAGTGGTCTTGTTGTTTGATCAAATGAAATGACTTATTCGGCAAAGACAAGGACAGAACGACAAACGAAGAATAGATAGGCCAATGTGCGGAATGGAGTTAATTTGCAAATTGACGTATGTTTTACATTGTGTACAGTGCCACAGTACACTCCACTGACAGTGAATGTGTCGATTGTGTCGATTGTCCAATTGAGTTGTTCGCTAATAGTTGGGCCATAGTTAGCACTGACCGAGAGTGTTTTGCAAGCGAGTTGCACTGCACTTGTGTGTTAGAGTACTTTATACTTTTCACTTTGCACATTGGTTCGCTTTGTTTTGTTTTGACTTCGTTCATGTTGCTGTTTTGGTTGTCAGTGCGGACAAGTCGACAGTGAACTCTCTGTGTCTGTAGTGTGTATGTTCGCATGTCGTTAATGATTTGTGTGTGCGTTTGTTCGTGTTTACCAAGTTTCACTTTCAATACTTTCCCTCACTCGGTGGCCATTGTCATTGATTCCAATGGAGTGCATTATTAACGTGAACGCTTTCTCCTTCACTGCAGTACAAGCGAAGCCCAATTGAATTAGAATTGCAACCAAACACAAACACAAACAACAATTTAGCCAAAATTACCACAAACCACAATTATTGCCTCAAAACACAAAACACAAAGACAATGTTCGTTCGTTGTTGTTGAACATTGTTCCATGCGCTTTCCACTGGTGTTCGTATGGTTACACCGACAATTGACGATTGTGCACTCGATAGCTTGTAACAATTATTTTATTATTATTGTATTTTGCTACTTGTCCAAACATCATTTATTATGATGGCAAGTTCTGACTAATTTTGACTCGATGACATTTGGCTCGGTTTGGTTTGCAAGTCTATTTTGACTGCTGGTGACAATTAGTTGCGGTGAGATTTGCGGTCGGTGCTGACACACAAACGGCACTGCCGCCACAGACAAACCGACGAACAGGTAATCGTATAATTCGAATATTGGTACATTGGTCAATTAGCAATTCTGACGTGCAGCCCCTCTTTGCTCTCTCACTATCTATCTTCCTGTCGGTCTGTGTGCCAATCTGTAGCAGAATAGTTCAATATTTACCTATTTCACTGGCAATTAGCATAAATTCCCACTACGGTCCATGTAATGTGTGCGTGCATTATTTAACATTTGTCTGATCAATATGAACATTCTTGCTTGTTTGATTTAATTTTGTCTGTTTTGTCTAGTCTCGGTCTATTCGGTTACCAACCGGTCCAGTCGTCTATTCTATACAGGTGCTTTTATGGTACATTGTGATTCATCGTAATGGGAAGCTATTCATCGGTTCACACTGGCTGTGGCAATGAAATGCACACCACTGAGTGAGCCGAACGGTCCCTATCAAAGCTGACGATGTTTGTAGTGCCAACAGTCAAACGTTGCCTGTCAGTGACGCGGGCGCGATCTCTCGTCTCAGTCTTGGGCCAAGTGGGTATGTTTGTTTACATTTGCCACTTGTGCCACTTTAAAGTGTTCATACTGTTGCAGTAGTGTCCAATTTCATTGGCCACATTTATCACTGCACCCAATGGCTTGTTTAGTTGTCGACTGGCAGTGAACATTGCACAGTGCACATCCAGTGCACTATGTCCCTTGTGTCCAATCCCAACACTGTCGGTCTGTTTATTTACTTTTGTACACTATTTTCGACTTGTTGTTGTGCTTTTCGATTGATTACGTCCGACTGGCCTCTACTGTGTGCACATTTATCGGACAGTAATTGGAATGACATCAATTGGGCGAATTTATTTGTGTGTGTGTTGATTGCTGTTGATGCTTGTTATGTTCATATTGTCCATGTTGGTGTGGAAGTGTTGGTGCTAAACTGTAAATACTGAATCGATGACGACACATTGCTCACAACAGTCACATTGTCAGTATAGTGAGCAGCATTGGACTGTGTTATCCCAGTGGATCTCTCCGTGTGATCTGTTTTTTTTGTCAATGACACTGGCTCAACTGCCATCACTCAGTTCACTCGGTTACTCGGTTCAGTTGTCTCTTATTTCATTTGGCTGTTTTGTTTTGCATCTCTTAACTTTTCAGTTGTTGTTGATGGTCGAGTTAGTTTTAATTGAGCCACCATCGTGAACACTGCCACCAACACTTTGCTCCCACTGTCAGACAGTCTCAATATTGTGTTACGGAGTGCGCCATGTTGTATTGTTGATCTGTGTTGATGGTCTCGCCGTGTAGTGCACTTTTCATCATCCTTTCGCGCTACAATCAAAGCTGCTGTACTGGTCCGAGTTGTCCTGATGCAATTGCTACTGTGTGTCAGTTCACTCATTCACGGTGTGTTTATTGCTGCTGAGTGATCGGTGTTCAATTCATTCAATCCATTCACGGTGCATTCTATGTGTTGGAAGTGTTGGAAGTGTTTGGTGTCAGAATCGAGTGGAAGTGCAACTGGCAGCAGCATTGCTCACACTTCGTCAGTTCACCAATTCACTGCGCCAATTCACAATATATTCACAATATCCCGATTCACTGTTTCGCCATTTGATTGCACACCATTTCAATGGTATCACAACCGATTGCTGTCGTCAATTGTTTGCTTATTTAGATTAAGCCCACCGATTGCTAATAATAGTCAATCGTAAATCGTGATCAAACGATAACGATGACAAGCAGCAGTAGCGTCAATACTAAATAGTCTCCTGCAGCAGCCACACTTGTGATTAAGCGCACTGTCACCATGATCATGATCGAGGGACTCCCCAGTCATATTAGCTCGACACTCGACACTGCACTTTGGCTATCTGCTGCGGCAAATTGTGCACCTTGCCATTTAGCTGTTTAATTGTTATATTCGCTCGTTAAGTGCCTGGTTCGGTGCACTACCCGTTGCAAGGTTGGTGTTTGTTGTGGCGCGCTGTTGTGAAAATCAGCACCACTAACTAACCAGCTAATTCCAGCGAGTCACTTCGAGTCCAATTATTGTCATAATCATCTTCTCCACTGATTGGCTACAGACTCGCCTCGATTGTAGTGCGAACGGGACAGACTCGGTGCAAACGCCAATCAAGCGCGTCATTCACTTCAACTGGCTACTTTGTCTTTATACGGTGTCGCACTTCACTCCCTCAATGTTGTTGATCGATGTTTGATTGACCGTGAGGGTGACAAGTTCGTTTCCAGTTCGACTTTAAACTAGACCGAGACTTTCCCATTGACTGGCCAACAGGCGAACAGTTTCGCAAGCTCGCACTTGGCCAAGTGGAAATTTTCAATATTGCCAGAGCGGTACTTTTTGCTTGTTGTTTGCATAAGTTGATTATTTACTTTGTGGCTCCGCAGATCACCTCGACCAAAAGCGAACAAACTATTTGTTGTTCATTGTGGAGCAGTGCTCGAGCATTGTTCAATTGCTCGGTGACAGTCATCGCCCGATCGGCGTCATCGTCTCACCATCTCGGTGATCACCTCAATCACCTAGCACCACTCGTCACCAGAACAAATATAATGCCAATTGGCTCAAACAAAAAGACGAACAGAAGAAGATAAGCCAGGTAAGTGGAAACAATTAATTAAATGAGCAGATACATCGAGATGGGTCTAATCATAATAGGGCACAATCATAGCGAGGCAATCACTCTCATTGCGATAGCACATTTTGCAGTATTCGCGCTTGTGTGGGCTATAATTTGCAAAATCAATTTACCTTGAATTGTCTTGTTTGTTACCTTTTCTGTTTAGTCGCTACCACCTATCCACCTATTCCATTGGCCACACAAAGTTACAATCTATCAGTGGAGCTTATCGCGATTCGGGCAGATTGAGTCGAGTGTTGCGAGTCAGTTGCACATTCACTCGAGCCATGCCATTTGTTCGGTGAGTGGCCACTAGAGCACACATCATCACTTAGTCGGATCGAGCTCAAGTGGCGCCAATTCGACCTCGCTCCCAGCGGCAATCAATTCTGTGAGTGTTTATGTTCGCAATGTCTAATTGAAAACAACAACAACTCGTTGGCACTGCAGTGCGAGTGTGATCGTGTTGTGTGAGTGGTGTTGGCAGTGTCTTGTTTTGTCTGGCATCGAACAGCAAACAAGCCTCGTCCATTCTTGCCATCAGTGGATGAACTCTTTCCCTTTCGGTGGAGTGCAGTGTGTGCAGTTGGGCACTAATTACCATCGCTGAGTAGTGCATGTGTCTGAATGTACTGTATCGAATAGCTGCATTATTGCCATCGTCCACAGTTTGATCATCATCATCAGCAGCATCCTTCAATAGTCTCTAATCGCCGATAGCAAAGTAACACTTTGTTTATTTTACCATTTTGCCACTCTGTCTCTGGTCGTCGGTGAATGGGACGAGACTCGAATAGTCGTGTTCTACTCGATAACATTGCCGTTTGTTTGTGTATTGTTACGCACTACAAGAATTAATGTAACAAACTAAAGGTTCGCAGGAATGATCCAATCGAGTATTGATGAGACTCGGTGGGGAAGCAATTGAACCAGTGAATGAGCAAAATGAGAAGACACAGAATCGTAAACAAATGGTCCCATTGACACTGACTGCATCGATGCATGGGCTATTGTCTTGTGCGCGCACCACCGATAATCTATCATTAACAGTGCCAATGTCCCGTCCAATTTGTGGCTCCATTGCCTCTCGATGATTAAATTACCAAGGCTAATTGTTGTCTTCGTCTAGTGTGGCATTCCGTCTGGGTTCCATTGTATTAACATTTGTTGTTGTAATGTGTTCGCACAGACGCACAAACACACGCTAATTCTCGTGAGTAAAGTGACAGATGATGTTGGCCCATTGACAATTAGAATACACTGACACATAGACGCCGGTTAGAATAGACACCGACGGACACCGACAGAGCTTTCATTCAATCGAGATTCAACATCAGTGACTTTTCACTCAATGTCGCAAGCAAATCCGACTTATACCTTCTTTTCCGTAAATGTCCTCGAACTGTGGTGTTATGTATGGCTTACCCACTTACCCAACTATAGTAATACTTAAGTGTACTTTTATGGATCTGCATCGAGCAAAACAATCGGTTGTTGTGTATGTGTTTGGTTATATTTGGTTCTTTTTTTCGCCCCCAGTTGAGTCTCAATTCTAGCGAATGTTTATATTTTGCATTATTGCCATCATTACATTGTTATTATTATCGTGTTGCATGTATTGTTTTGCTTGTGCACCGCGTTCGTGTCTATTATTAATGCTCGTTCTGTGCCATCGAGCGAACCAAAGAAAAAATCCAGCAAGAAGAAATGTCAAAACAAAGCGATCTCGCGAAGGTTGTGTAATGGTGTAAGGCAATACAATAGACAACCGATACTGACAATATTGACAGCGCTCAGTGTGGTGCAAATTAGTGTGGCTATTATATAGAGTCGGTGAGCAAGATAAATGACGATTACGATCGCTTGATGATGTGCTTTCTGAGAAATTCTCTGAAATGATCAAACAGTGAAACTGGCGAAATGACGCTTACGAGAAGGCCATACTCACCGAGATGGATCAACTCCAACCAAAAGTGATCGCTTCTGGCCAGATCTGTGCCAAATTATGCGTTCACCTCACGCGGTCTGTCTTTTGTGCTGCTGCCGTTTACCTGTGTTTATTAATAATATACACCAAGAGTGCTTCAAAGATTTTGCCTGGTCGTGGGCAATTAAGTCTGTTTAGCGAACTGGTCGATTTGTTAGAGTACGGTAGCATTTTTCTAGGAATTGATCCTCAGATAACGTTTAGTATTTGACGGACCATCAACTCGACTCGCCATTATCGATATGTTACGCAAAGTAGCAATCATATTTGCTTTGCTTTTCAATGCTAACAATTGAGCCTAGTCGGTCGAAGAACTTTCGGTCGGTCTGGTGCAACGAGTGCTCGCCAATCCAACCTTGATCTAGTTAATAAAATATATTAATTTACTGTCTAATCAAACACAAGCACTAAGCACACAATTTCATTGTCATTTCGCAAAGCAAAACATTTGTGTTAACATTGTACAATGACATAGACCAGGAGCATGAGACCATTGAAACAAACGGTCAACAATCAGTACTGCAGTGAAGTTGCTAGTTGAGACCGAGCCATCTGCCCCTGTCCATTGAGCAAACGAGCCTGATCGTGCCCAATCGTCTTACTCGATCGTATCGATTGGTCCGCTGTGTGTAAAGCACCGAACGATTATTGTTTTAATTTGTCTCTGCTTGCAATAATATTTATCATAATTGTCAGCAGCAGTGAGAACAGAAGACAGTAGAGTCAGTAAAGGCAGCGCGTTGATGGTATTAGTGGTGCAATGTAAATGCTGCTCGCCGCTTGTCTAGTGAAACAAGTGCGTTATTAGCAATGTTTAGTGTAATGGTTATATATTGGAAATAGTAATAACACTAACGATTATGTTCATCATTATGGTGATGTTATTATTTGGCGTTGTTATGAATGTAGCTAATTTAATAATAACTGCTGCACTGCAAACATAAACACTGTTCAATGGCCATAGGCTCGCAGTGCAGTGCACTGTGGCCAATGCAACTATCGTTTGTTGTTGGCTCGTTTCGCTCGGTAGACATGTTAATGCCGAGCGCAAACAATAATGCCTGACATTGGGCCAGTTTAATGTAAAGTTATTTATTCAATAAATGCATTAGCAGGACGTAATGGCCGAGTGGCGGAGTGCTCGGTGCTACCACAGACTCGCTGGCACAGCAATCGAATCATATTGATATCTGGTCGATGGACATAATTAGCATGCATGCAGGCACACAGGCAGCTAATCACCATCATTTGTTCCTCTGTTTACAATAACATTTGCATGTTTGTCTATGCTTGATTACTCGATCCCACTGGCCAGTCACATCCCCCACCCCTTGCCCTCCATCATTTGCATTCGATTAGTTCATCATTTTGCCTTTCCCTTTGGCCATTGTTTGTTCGGCTGCAGTGTTTGTTTGTCTTAGGCGATCTAATCGAGTGCAACGTTCAATCCAGTAATTGCTAGTTGTGACTGTCACCATGGCTCTGCATAGTTCACCTGTGGTCTATTCCACTTGGTCGTGCAATTGCTTCAACTCGATCACCAACCTGATCTCTTTTCCCCTTTGTGGTTGATGTCCTCAGTTGTTTCCTCTTCGCAAGTATTACCCGCGGGCCTCGTGTTGTTTACGTTTTTCATGTTGTAAGTTGTCGTTCGTTGTCGTAACATATTTTTAGTGCTTTCCCTCACTGCAAAACACTTCTACTGCAGAGCATCTGTCAGCCTGTAATTAATCTCTGCGATGCCACAATGGGAACTGCACCAGTGTGGTGTAATACCATGGTCGCTAACCCATTGGGTGAATATATTGCTTTCACGGGGCCATACTTTAGTATACAACTGGGACAGCGGACAGGATCAACAGATGGTCGTCAGTGGCAGAGTGGCCTTGCTACTCGAACAAGTGAATCTGGCACACAGCACCAAGCTGAGTGCACCCATCCCGTGTGCACTCCAACCAAGTGAGTTCAGACCGAATCTGGCCAGTGCAGCACTACAAGTGTCTCACCTTATCAGACCAGATTGCATTGCTCAGTTCTTTTCTTGTTCTCTGCCAGTTGGCAATTGCATTAGTCTCAGTCTTTAGTCTAAGTAAGAAGTGTACTTGTTTGTGTTTATTTACTCTTGTCTGTTTGTTTTGCCTTGCTCGTCTCGATCATCTCGTCATGCTACATTTGACTCGCTCATCGTTTGACTATCTCATTTATTCTCGAGCCAGGCTCAGTGGGCCTTATCATCTTATTCATTCTGGTGCGTTTGTTTTGTCATTACCATTGCATATTGTTTACCTTCGCGACCAAGTGCGCCATTGGTTGTGCTATCCTCAATTAACTTCTCGCTTGGCAGTGGGACCAACACGAATGTATGTGTGTGTTGCGACAGTGTAACCGAATTGCTCATTCTTGTGCCCGGCAATTTGTGGAGAGAACATGAAATGATCTTCACCGTCAATGACTCTGCGTCGCACTTCTGCGACCCAGTGAATTCTTGCTATTTTGTTGTCGTGATAACTTTCGTTCGGTAAATTTCCATGCGACCATTTTTGTGTTTAATTGATTTTGCTGGCTTTAAAGCACTCAATTACCGTTGTAGTGTGCTCGAGTGGCACACTTTCCTTCCAACTCTATTGATTGCACGCAAATTTGCTGCTTATCAATTATTAATTTTCATTTGGCATTTTGCAATTCTGTTGCCTCTCTTGGCTCAAAATGGCTTAAGTTTAGTTTGCCTTTGCTTCTGTTCCTAGACTATGTTGCCATTTGGTTTGTGGTCATGTTATGCAACATTGGGACGATGACAAGTTGCAGTGGCCATTGGCGTGTCCACCAAAGTCATCGTCCCAGTCGGCAAGCAGTCCGTTGTGCCGAACCATACTTGACCATTTCCTGACTGGCTTTACTTGTCACCCAATGACTAATTCCCAACTGCAGCAGTCATAAGCTGAGATTATAAATTTGTGTTTGTTTGTTTGCTTGTTTGGTTGTGGCGAAACAGTTTGTAGCAGAGTGAGAACAGTTATGCCTCAGTATTGTCCGCATTGTCCGCTAGTGGCCGAGCAGTTGTACGTTCGAAGTGTGCACCTCTAATCTCCGGTTATAAATTATTGTTGCAGCGAGCAGCAGTGCAAGTGGCACCAAACTCACCAACTGCCAGCGCACACGGCAACACACTAATGGCTATTTGCATTAATTCTATTTGCATTACCGAATGTAATGTTATTGTTATTGCCATTGTCATAATTGCAATTAATATTGATGCTATGCTAATGTCACTGTCTGTGCACTGTCGTCGCTTGTTTTGCTTGCCAACTCGGTCTGTTTGTCTTCTCTCGGCTCGCATCTGCCATCGTCACCATCATCAGCAGTGCCACCCCCGAACCCAGTGGTGTCCCCTTGCCCCTTCTCAGCCCTGCTCATAAGCGACTATATTTACACTTGATCCAATATAATTTTTCCATCTAGCTTATTTGCTTAATCATTACATTCAATAATGCTATTAATAATATTGCACTACCGGACACGCTTGCTTTTGGCCAACACAGCACAACAACAATTTCATTTCCTCCTCACTTCGGTGACCTTACAACTTGTCCAATTACATTGTCCAATTGGGCAACCACAATCGTCACAATCGCACACCAGCAGACAACACACCATACATACCGCACTAACTCACATCTCTGGAATCTATCAGTCATAACTCAGTCAGACACTAATGGTTTGATTGCAAATGTTTTGAATGTTTGCAGTGTTTGCGGTGTTTGTCATGTTCAATTCAATTTGGCATATTTGCCCACTAGTATGAGTTTGTCCGAGCAATCCGCGCCACCCTGTACCTACTCGGGTAGGCCCATTCGCTAATAGCATCTACTCGGTGACAGTGTAGTTTGTTGTGTTTGTTTATTTTGTCTTCCTCAGTCTCGTTCTTTCCATTTCTGGCTGGCCAATTACAATGCTGATTAATGCCAATGTTATTGTTCCAGTTGTGGTGGTTCGAGGCACTACTGCCCAACTCGATCTATTATTAATGCCCAGTTCGGCTCGGTGCAATCAGCATCAGTGGTCGCTCTCCATTCAGTGGCCAGTCGCCATCCGCAGTGTTCGCATCCATTCTATACCACCAATCGATGTTTGTCTTGGTTTGTGTCGCCTTGTCTCTCGATTGATTCCTTCAACTCGTCAATGTTTATATTGTCCAGCGAGAGACAGCGTGTGTCAGGCCATTAGGTGATGAGTGTTCACTTCGGAGCAGCATCTTTCACTAATTACCGCACTGACGGACCATTCACTAGTGCTCGGACGCTTTCTTGCTTGCAGTCACATGTGTTGGTTATCATCTGTGCGAGTGGTCTCTCCCAACAGCACCTTCAGCAGTTGCACCGAACAGTAAGAATCTTAGCGTGCAAGTGCGAAAAGTGCTAATCCGTGCCGGGCAAGGGAGGTGCACCAAGCACTAGTAGTTGCATCTATTCTATTTATTTAGTGGCGAGCGGGCAAGACCAGCAACACTGTGCACCGTATACACTTCTCACAACATGCACACATCGCAATAATCATTACAATTTGTTGATAATTTTATCATCTGTTAGTCGGTGGCCAGAGACCGGCAAGTATGAGCGGCAGAGGTACTCTCGGGCAGTACTCCGGCGAGTGGTAGAAGTCTGTCGGAGTGAGCCAGGCCACAGCATTCAACCGATCGCATGTGTTTATGTCTGGCTAGTTAGTTAGTTAGTTAGAACTCGTCAGTCAGTTCCAGTGTCAGTCTCAGTTGGAGTCAGTCGCTGTGTGAGCGACACTTGCTTCTAATTACGAGTTGTCTCGTCTAATGTGATTGTGACCATCTTCACTGGTTTGTTTGCCTGTTCGATGCGATACCGATGCCTCTGCCACAGCAGAGCATATAAATGGCTCTCTCACTTACCATTCATCCAAATTAGTCTCACTCGTGATCGGTGAACGATCTCACACTGACACTCGCCGCCGCGCCATTCACACTTCTGCAAATGTGCAGCTATACTCTACAAGTTACATACTCTAACCTGTGCCAATTTGTATCGTTCTCGTGTAGTGCATATTGACCTCTCACCTCAGTCAACTAATCACCTGTCCTCAGTCAAGTGACCTCCCACCAGCAAGCACGTCACTTCCATGATGTCTCAATTGCCCCAACTGTACCCGTCGCATCCGTACCTCGCGCTGGCCAGTCACCACAGTCTGCCCAGTGCGGTACCCAACTTGACCGAACTGAACTTCCTGATGAACCACCATCGTGCCAGCAACAGTTCACCTCCTAACCGAGTGACCAAACACGCGCTTGACCTCGAATATGCCAACCACGTGCAGCCACCTCCCAAAAAGATGCGTCCATGTGTGGAGTCACTCAGTTCCAGTCCTTACCCGATTGAGTTGCCTTCCGAGCTAATGGCCCTGAACGGCAAGCACTACTCCAGTCTGAAGACACCTCCACAGCCTTCAGCCCAATCGTTGTCCTTCTTGAGCCCTCAATTTTCGCCTATGATAACTCAGAAAGATCTTCCCTACAAGGCATATCTTGAGTTGTTGACCGCGCTCAACTTGTCCCAGTTATTGAGCAAACCGAGCCCTTACCCCAATGAACAGCAGCAGCAACAACAGCAACTTCAACAACAACAACAACAATTACAGCAACAGTCTGCCAATTTGCGAAAAATTCTTACTACAGCAAATAACGGACAGAGCAGTTTGTTTCGCAACACCGAGAAGCTATCACCAGTCCCGAGTAACCTCGAGAGTGTTTCAAGTCCTGCATCCGAGTCGACACTCTCGATCGAGACCGCAAGCCCTCGTCTGTGTAGCGCAATTGATCTCTCCACCCGAATGAGTCAGTCCCCTACCCAAGTCAAAGACGAGCGCAATTCGATCTTCTACAAAATGACTCCAAATGAGCTACACTCGGTCATGTTACCAGAATATGTGCAAGCAAAGAACATTTTCTCCAGTCACGTGCCTGCCCACCAGCAGCATCACCTGCACCATCCTCAACAATCGTCCAATTCATCCACTTCTTCGTCCCCGTCGAGCGGTTCGCACCAGAAACCGCCATATTCGTACATTGCCCTCATCACGATGGCCATTCGATCTGCTCCCGATCAGAAGATCACTTTAAATGGCATCTACAAGTATATCATGGACAACTTTCCTTACTACCACGACAATAAACAAGGCTGGCAAAACAGCATTCGACACAACCTCTCTCTCAACGACTGCTTCATCAAAGTTAATCGAGAGAAGGGCAAGCCCGGCAAAGGCAACTTCTGGACCCTAGACCCTAAGTTTGACAATATGTTCGAGAATGGCAACTTCCGACGACGTAAGCGACGCAACATTCGTCAGTCTCAGCTCAATGCATACAAACGGGCCTCGGTACCAAGCTTACACTCTAGTCTCACTAGTAGCAATCATCTCTGTCCGTATGGTAAGTCTCTATTTGACCAATTTTGGCTGACCAAAATAGCTTACATCATTTTGTCCCACAGACGTCAATTCAATGATGCCTTTATCAAAGTCAAATTGCTTGCCATTCAAGCCCAGTCTTATGGATGAGAAAAGTTTTGGTTTATTCCGAGCGCAATTTAGTCCTACTTTACCTCTAATCAAGAGTGAGCTAAGCAATCTTTCAGCCAAAAGTCTGGACATGTCGTCAAACTCGTCGATCGATTCGGAGAGTGAACCAGTGATCAGCCACAATGGCTACTCGATGCACACCAACGAGTGTGACTCGATCGATCTGCGCATCGACACCAAAAAGAACCAGGACAAGCCATTCTCATTGTTTAACTCGATCTCTAAATTGGAAGTCGACTCAGATCATCGCAAGTTGATCATCGTCGAGAACGAGAACGATTCCGACCAGAGATCAACTGGTGAGGAAAGGACCAACAATTTAAATGCTCCGAGACGATCGCCATCTATCGATGAACGACGAAATTCTACTCAAATGTATTATCGTTCGGGATCACCAGGTGGCGCCAGCTGCACTAGCTGTTGCTCCGATGATAGTTTGAATTTGACAGTGGCAGTTGGCAGTGAACAAAGTGATCGATTGGTGTTGAGTCGAGCACCGACACATACCGTGGTCACCATTCACCACGGACACACCAGCAAGGCGTTGAAGGACTACTCGATCGAGTCAATCATCTCAAAACGGGAACAGTTCGTCCACACGGGACACCACCTCACCGGGTAGGCCAGTTAGCTTGCCTCACAACTGCTCACCGTCTGACCAATGGTCTCTTTGGTCAGTTGAGCCGAACCCAGTGAGCCTCAATTAACGATCAGTGATTAATCCAATCTGGTCCTTTGACTGTTGAGTCTGTATTCGTCCGACGTCTCGGTCATGTTTCTCCATCTTCTTGTTCGCATCTTCATCACCTATTTATTATTTATTGACGATTTGATTTGATCTCATTCGAATGTTCTCCTCCTTTGTTCTTCGTTCAGTTGTATCTGTACCTTTTCTGTTAATCTATTATCAGCACACACCAATTTTGTACACACTCATCACAGCACACCTCACCAATGACCAATCACCAATAAAGTATTCAACTGACCCACCAGTGTGCTCCTTTATTTCATAATTAGGTAATCATTCATTGTGAGAGACATTCACTGAATGGTTTGCAGGCAAGTGATCCATGTTCGTGCTCTGATTCTATTAAGCATTAGACGAGTTTGTGTACTGACCAGCCAGGCGGAAAATTGTCCACTTTGGATAATGCAAATGTTCCGATCTGTTTCCTCAGTTGACACACCAAGCGCGATTGCGTAAAGGATCAATTGGCCGTGGTTAGTAAGCTCACCGCGCCTGACATCAGTGGCATTGAATTAACAATAAAAACTAATTTTCATTTTAATAGGTTGCCTAACCATTCGAGCAATTGGTGCCTTCTCACTTGGGCCTTGCCATCTAGACCTAACCAGCGGCAATTGATCGGATTAGAAATTTACAAATCGACGGCCAAGTGAACAGCCTCAACAACGAACACACACATTGCATATGCTTTGTGCCATTCGGGATTTGCTATTCGGACTTGTTCGCTGTATCCGTCTTGTCTGACGGGCATTAAGAAGATATTAAGTGATAATGCCTCACTGGCATTGGATGAGGACGAACAGTGCACCACACACGGCGATGTCGAGAGGCAGATTAATTCGAACCCAAACGATAACGGACAAGCCCGAGCCAATTGGACAAGCAGCCATTCTGGCATCGATTGTTGCCAGTGATCGAGTCGAGTCCTGCCCGAAGCGCGATTTGTTTCAAGTGTCCTGTGAGCAGACCACTCGAGCACCAATCGATCCATTCAATGCTCTTCAGTGCCAAGCAGGTCAATGTGCTAATCGTGCTGCCTCTGCTATGGTGCACCACCACTGCCTTCTCCATTAGAATACACGGCTCGGAAAACTAGCCCCCAACGGTACTTGAGGGCAAGCACAAGGAGAGACCTTTGAGAGGATAAATCGTTCCATTGTCCGACAGACTAAATGTTTACCTTTGGAATTTACAAATTGAAATCACTCAAAGTGGCAACTGCTAATTGGCAAACGAGACCAATTCAAGCAGCCACGAGCGGACTTTATCCAACCGAAGTGTGCGGTCAAGTGGATTTAACTTGGCTGGCCGGATCGAGACCAGATCAAACCAATCAACACTTCGACACTTAATGTCTTCATTGAGTAATCATCGTATGGACTCAATCTGGCAAACAATCTGAGAGACAATCGACTGAAAATAAATGCCAAATTTAAAGTATTTGTACCTTTGTATTAGAAACAAATTGCGATGTTCACTTAATTCGCATTTGTCAGATAACTCGCTACTGTAGCTGTGGCCGATTCAATGCTTGTCTACTTCAATGGCTCATTTGCATTCACATTGTGCCTTATTGTTCACACAATGCCGACTGGGAGGTCTGTGACTGTGACAAAATATGATAGCGGTCACTGTGCTAATAAACTTGTCAATGGACATAACGTGTGCACGGACTACCGCTCTCAACCACCCACTGCAATCATCACTCGGTCAGCTTAGTCTCAATTGGCCATGCCAGATTGGTTCTGTTTAAATAACTTTGCTGTCGAGCTAAATGGACTGAAATGGATCTATTTGGCCTTACACTCGTGGGCCAAATATTGACAAAACACACACTAAGAATCGAATGGAGCTGTCAACTTTTGAGTGGACAGCTCAAATCGAACCGTTTCGTTGACTTCCTTCACTCCCACTGAGCGCATTCGTGAACTCGTTCTCTTGTCTTGTAGCATTATTAGTGAATCGATTATTGCGCATTAGTGTCACACGATGTGGCCAAGCCATTGTACCAAGTGAATAGTACACCAAGCCAAGACTGTGCCAATGACTTGTCATTTCACAGCTGTTTGGCCACATTGCCGAGTGGCGACATGCAGTCTGGCAAGAATGCCATTGCACGGAAGGCAACTTGACACGCCACAACCGAACTAGTGAACACTCAGGATGAGAACTAATTTGCAAATGTTCGGTGCCATCGCTCAAAATAAGTGTCCACACTGGTGTCTGATGAAGAGTCTGATTGGCCATCCTCTTGACATTGGCCTGCACGTCATTAGAGTGAGACATCACTCACGGCTCGATGTTGACAAATGCATTCGAGGCCAGACAGGCCAAACAGACACTTCTGATTGAGACTATCGAGATGAATGGTTGTGAACTAGCAAGCATAAGTTGCACTGACTTGATTGATTCGATGGCACACACTCATTGGACGCATCTGAGGAAGTGATTGTCAAACAACCAAACCGAGCCTTCACACTGGCCATTGCATGTTGATCGGCTTGGTCGGCCCAATCGGGACAGAGGTCATTAATTACCGATTGAGAGTGTAAATTGCCATAAGTGTCCAAGAGATGTGCGGCAAGACATGCAAATTAGCCTCAAATGTCGCCACCAAGCCGAATGACTTATGAGAATGGTTGGTCGAGAGTGAAAGCGACATTGTCGGTTGGGCCATATTTAGCACAAGTGACAGGACACTAGGATGGTGAAGACCAAGAAATGGACATTGAGTGAATGGTGCGGCATCAAGTGAACATTATCGCTGCCACTTACCATTCTAATGACTGCTCATCTTGCACCACTCAAATCGATGGCCAACAGATGAGCACCATCAAATACAATTGGTCCTTGACACAAGCACATTAGCTGCTGCTGGGGACAAACGATAAATAACTTTCAACTTGGACAACATTCGAAAAACATGTGGTCCAATTTACTAATTAGCGAAGTTAACGCTGCACTCGTTTGGTCACAATAATTAAACTTTTTACCTTTAAAAGGAAATATCAGTGAGAGATTCAGATCAAAGTCCTCTGTGAAGTGATGGTAGCATTGAACGAATGTTTAGTCCCGAACGAATCATAATTCATTAGTCTGCAGTCGACTTGTCTGTCTTGTATGATTTCCTATTAGACCGCGTCAGTCTGTGTGTGTTCTGCTCGATTGAGACCACTTTGACTAGATCATGACCGTCGAATCGAGTGCAGCTGAGTCGTCTGCACAGTGCCACGGTTGGCTCACTTGTTTTTTTCTATTCGAATGGGCTCACTTCACAGTCAGTCTGTGCAAAGGATGCGTAGTGGTGAATGAACAAGTGCAACTGTTCGCAACTGTCTAATTGCACAATTGACTTTGCCACTTTGCGAACAGCAAACAATTGAAATGGACTGGCATTGCTCACATTGGCCAGTGTCTTGCGATCACACAGAGGTTCATTCATCGATGCATTGCTTGGTGCAAATAGAATGGAGTGGATCGTGATCGCCACCCAAGCACACCACAAGGAGACTTCTTCGCAGGCACGTTCACGTCTAGCACTAGCTAACTAGCTCACTAATCACTCTGCCATGGTGCACTGTGATCGTGGTAATAAGCCACAAGCGACGCGCGCTACTAAAGAAACTACTGCTCCAAACGTTGCTTGCCTTTTTCTTCTTTTTCTTTCCTTTTTTCTTTCTTCTGGTTCATCGTTAATCGGATTTGAGTTTTCCTTTGCCCACAATTTGACAATTTGTTTTGATTACTTTTGGCGTTAGCCGTGGTGATTGCTCACATGCCTCGATTGCACTGGCAGTTCTGTCATCGGGTTGCATTACTTTTTGGTGCAAAAGACATTCAACACTAGATTCCAATAAAACTGCTTAACGCAACTTCATTCAAGAACTATTCCGGGAAGGGATCAAGCAAGGGATTTATGTATATTTCCAGTTATTAACCAGAGTTTGCATATTTGCGGCTTTTGTACCAAACAGAATTGCTATAATTGACTTTATTGTGGCAAGCATGCATTGCTAATTATGACCATTGAATGCCTTTCATTCGGCAAACAAAGGTAATCAGTGATGCTCTATCATGTTTATCTAACGGATTAATGAGACTAATTACAAATGGTCAATATCACTTTATTCAAATTAGCTCGTTTAGTCTACCGTTTGTTATTGACAATCTTGTATTTTAATGACATTCCATTTGTAGTGGCACTGTTCAGCACAGACGACGAAAGGCGCCTTATGCCTGTTTCGTTTATAGGTTTCTTTTTGATTGGATCCACACGGTAGAGTGATGGCGTGAGTGGCCACACGAGTGTCTGGCTCTATCGCAGAACGCATCACAAATGTATTGTATTCGGTGCGCACTAATCGTTTCGGGGGCGATTTAGCTGCTCTCTTTGGTTGAGGACTGTGGCAACTGTGAAACGAGCCAAACCACCAAGCAGCCGACACTTTCAGGCCAGCATTATAATGTCAACCCAAAGTGCAAATAGGCCTGAGAGCGAATATTAATTTGTGCGTTCACCACTTTTTGTATTTAAATTGTGCAGTGCCACACATATAGTGTGATAGTGTGACTCGGAGCAGGTTCTGCTCGGAACACGGCCTGACACTGGCACGCCGAGCAATACCGAGCAACAACCAACTAGCCAACCACACAAACCTTAACGCCACACGTTCCACTCGACGTGTCATCAGTGCTGTTTGCTCTTGGGTTGTTGTTGCTGCCTTAATCTGATGCCACCGAATTGGCCGCAGGCTTGGATGGGCGAAATTAATTTCCAACAAATATATTCTCACTCACACGGTGAGCGGTCCTGGCGTGTGTATACGAAGGGGCTCAACTCGTGCAGACTAGGCGGTTAATTCGGTAAATTGGATCGAGTTGTGATGGTCGTTGTTGGGATTGTGGCACATTGTCGACCTGTATTAGTGACATTCATTGCTCGATGTGTCATTAATTTCTAGCAATCAGGTTGGTCTCATCTCTGACTGGTCTCATTACCCAATTGTCGACTTTGAGCAGTGTGCTCATTACTCCTTCATATTGACAACAAATGCACAACATTGATGCAAACCTCAATTAAGGCTAATTGCTAATTACGCAGTGTAATATACCAATAGACTATTGGCAATAGTGGCCAACATGGAGACAGTCTTCATTTGTGAACGATCTAGTTCTGCGTACTCGGCCCATCTGGCAATACAAAACGAGCTCAATATCGAATTAACCTCGATAAAAAAGCGAATTCTTGATATTCTCCCAAACATTTTCCAAGTGGTTCCCATTCTGTGGTAAGATTGTTTCTACCCAAAGTGCTCGATAGACCCACTTGAGGTCTAATTTTGTGATCTTCAGCGAAGAAACGTCTAAGATGAATCAAACTTGCACTTTGCGCCTCTCGAATCACTTGAGACGACTGAGGCGAAAAGCGTTATTAATAAGTTGCCATTCGAACGATTAATTTAGAGAAGAAAAAATGTTTAAAATCTAAACCAAAATGTGACGAATTGAAGTGGCCCATCAAGTGGTTCCGAGATGGAAACAATCATAAATAAGTGAGGACGTCATTGTGACGCAAAATGCAAAATGTGGAACAGGGACAGGCTCACAGCCACTGGCTTGACTGAGACCACTTGAGCCCGTAAATTCGTTAGTGTCAGTGCAAGAGGCTCGATTGCCATTTCGATTAATTAATAGTGTTTCGTCTGCTGGTTGCAGTTGCCAGTGGGTGATGCCAATGCATACTACCACTGAATGAATTGCATGCTGTCAATGGTCCATTGGTCACGAGTCGCTAATTCGCTCAATCAATGAACTGCACATTTCATCGTATGCGTATTTTAAAGCTCGCCACAGTTGAACTCGATGATGAAGTAGTGCTCTTCACTTCAGCAGGCATCTTCATTTGACGTTGATCTATCTCAAGTTTCAATTGCTCTGTAGCCATTGTGTTGCTCTCGGTGTATTGCATCACCATATGAATTCAGGTGTTATTGACACAAGCCATACCACCGCCCACTATTTACTTCTTCAAACTAGTTTGACTTCGTTTCTTCCAAAACTACAGTTTACGTTTCTATTTTGAGTTCCATTGAGGACTTTAACAAAATGCCGTTGCAGTTCAGGTCAAAAGCATCCATTCTCAAGAATGGCCATTCGATTCAATTGGCAACGATCGATGCTACGTCGAAAAGAATAAACGTTTAATTGAACACAAACTCGGTTTCATTCAATTCCACCTAAACTTGCAATAGATAGCGGTGCTATGAGTCTGAGGCTAAGGACTCTGCTATTGTGTAATGTGAACGATTCCATTGAGCCATATCACTCACCCTGCACCACTTCATTTGACCTTTCACTCTAAATTGACATAAATCAATTTAATTGCTGCTCAATGTGAGTCTTCTTTGCTTGGAATTCACAGTACTGCAATTTATGCAAGCCAAGCCAAGCAAAGGCATGGCAAGTTTGAGGGTTGTTTTTGCGATAATGGACTGTCATAGTTATGCCAGTTGGACAAACTGGTAACCGAGAGAAGCACCTCATTGAGTTGACTTATCCCTTGCTGCAGACAAGTCGACGTCATGCCTCCACTCGATGCTCTATGGAACAATGCATTATTACTCGTTCGGAAGTGAATTTACTAGAGAAAGACATGCCAAAGCTGTCATTGTTGTTGTATGAGAGTAATTAATGCTTTATTGGATTCTAAGCACAACGAGCTCGTAACACATGAGAACTATTTTACAGAATTGTCCAAAGTGAGACAGGATGAATGACGAAGATGAGCAGCTATGATTTACAACTTGTGGTAAGCGGTGGTCTATCGGGGCAGCACTAGTCGATTGTACAGCCAGTTGAGCACTACCAGTTGTGTTTATGTTTGCAGACAGATGCTTGCCGAACATGATTTGCAGTGAGATTGATTGCTACATTAACTAGACGTGATTGATTGATCGATTGCCCATTGGGGTGATGAGTGCCACTGAACACTTCATGCCACTCACTTGCCACTCTCCATCTTGAAGTTCTTGATCACACTAATCTGAGACTCTTTGCTAGAGGTGTCATACTGGTTGTCATTGTCCACATCAACTTTACTCGCGGCAGAACTGAACGATGGTGTCCGTGGTGGTGTGTTGTCCATGATGTGCTCGTCGATCATTCCCGGTGGCAAGACAAAGTGTCGCGAGGGCAAATTCTCACACGATTGGTCATTGTCACACTCGGATTTGAAGCACGATACCCGATCCGAACCACATTCGGCATAACGATCGTAATGATGAGGCGAAGAGTGATGATTCACTTGTCTCCGATTGGCCAACTTGAAATTCTGTGGCCATTCTATGATGCTCGCGGTAGCAGTCGCCTGTACAGTGATTTTGGTGGTGTTGATTGTCGTCTTAGTGCTGATGTCGTCTATCACAATCGAGCCCACTGGGGCATAGTTCTGATCTGGTGAATAGGTGCCGGACAAGTGAGAATTGCTGTGATATTGCCTGGTCATTGGGTGTTGTGCAAATTGATCACCGTCAGGTGTACAGTTGAAGTTGCTATTGACTAACGAGTTAGGATTATAGTTGTCCCCATTCATCGAACCAAATTGATGCTCGGCGTTCTGTTGTGTCTGTTGTTGTTGGTAAGCTATTAAGTGCATAAAGTCCTGTATTGTTTTCTTTTGTTGAAGTGGAGATGTGCGTGCAGATGTAGAACTGTCTTGCAAAACTGAGTTCTCATACTCTTGGGAATGCTGAGGTCTATGATGCGGCTGTGAGTGCTGATAATTGGTCGCGTTAAAGACCGAATTCGGGTACGGGTTGAGCATTTTGGAGGGATGACTCATCTCCACTGCTGACACCGAGTCGAGGGCACAAGAGCTGGGTTCGTTCGATGGGAAGACCATTGCGCAGTACGAGTTTGACTTGTTGGGAGCTACAAGACGTAATTCGGTTTGGCTCGATGAACCGTACACACAAGAGTTGGTCTCGTCTGACAAAGGATATGTGCCGTAAAGGGAGACGTTTTGACTGGCGTACAGCGAATTGTTGTCGTTCATGGCGTAGTTCGGCATGAAACAAGACTCGGATGCGAGTTGTTGATTCATATGTGGTTGGTAGTGCTGATATGGAGGGGACAAACTGGTTGGGGACATGTAGTGCTTGGAGGGGTAGTGATAATCACCAAAGACACTTTCACTCGAAGACTTTTCAAGTTCCATTTTATGCTCGTCGGAAAGTTTCTTGTGTGGAGCATCGAATTGCGCGTTGTCGCCGAATTGATGACTCAATTTGGTCTCGTAATTGGTGCCATTAACGAGTGGTGTCATGCATCCAGTTGAGTTGTGTTGCTTGTCAGACAGCAGCGATGACTTCGGGTGGCGCGTGTGCTGGGTGCGGCACAAATTATGACCAACCGGATTGACTCTGCTATTGCTGCCATTGTGGCCGTTGCTATTATTGGCACTTCGGCTTGCTCTGGTTGTCTTTGATGCTGCCGGCATCGACATCGAACACGGCGAAGACAGCGATTTATGTGCTGCTGCTGGTTGCAACGATTGCGAACAGGCTGACTCTTGTAACGAGCCCGCGATGTTGCCATTCAATAAATTATCCGCACACGGCAAAGCGCAATGGTCCAACTTGACCGACTCGCTCAGTGAGGCCTTAGCCTTTGCTCGATTGGTGCGCGTCCGCCTTGCCCCCGACTGCTCTCGTGTCGCTTTCCTTCCTGTTGACTCCTGGGTGCCGTCTCCTTTGCGTTTGAAACGTCGTCTTCGGCGAAGATAACTTCCATTCTCGAACATGTTAAACGATTCAGGATCGAGTGTCCAGTAGCTGCCCTTGCCGGACTTTTTGTCATCGCGGGCCACTTTGATGAAGCACTCGTTAAGGGAAAGATTGTGTCGAATGCTGTTTTGCCAGCCTTGCTTGTTCTCCCGATAAAAGGCGAACTGGTCCATGATGTACTGATAAATGCCACTGAGGGTCACTTTATGTTCGGGCGCATTTTGAATGGCCATAGTGATCAGGGCAATGTACGAGTACGGCGGCTTGGCTAAATCCTTCGACGAGGTGGCCACAGTGCTCACCGCGGAGTTCGACGTGGTGGTCGTCGATGGATCACGGTCGGGGTCGGAATTGCCGGCACTAGCACTCTCGGAGAGAATATTCGAGTTGGAGAAATCACCGAATAAATTGCCGTTGCCACTGGTCGAAGTGCAAACGTTACTTGCGGAAGAGTACACTACTGTTGGGTCTGCTTCCAACTGATCAGTGGTAGTGATGGCTCCCACGTTTGGAGTGATGATCCCCGAGTGGTTCGGATAAAGCAATATCGACTGTAGCTCTGACTTGGAGGACTCTTTTCCGGCTGCCACAACTGAATAGGGCGCACAGTAGTTTTCCTGGTAGGGGTGCGCTACATGTTGTAGTTCCTCTGAGGAGGTGCTCACTTGGTACGAAGAGTGAAACTGACTAGGCGCCACTGATGAGTGATGCTTTTCCTTGGGACTCAGTGGTGAAGTGTCGAGCATTTTGTCCTCGTACGACAACGAATAGTCGATTGGTCTGTTGCCGACCTGGGGCGAGTACTGAGCACAACTGGACGAAACCATCGTTCGGTCAAAGTATCCAATGCAGGTCTTGTTTGGGTTGTGATTGAAAGTAGCTAATGAGGTGCCCGATGGGTTGTACACTTGGGATGACATTTTCACTGACACTCAGCACATGTCAAAGCTGGAATGATGGCACCAGGTCTAGCCAAGAACAAATTGCTATTATTAGACCACGAAATCATTGATTAGCACTCGGTAGAAATTGAGCAAATTGCACTCGTCTAGACAAACTAGTTCACTGCTGGCCAATTGATCACTCAATCCATGCTCAGCCCAACCATATGTGTCAGTTGTAATGGCCGTCCAATCCTTCAACCATTTTACAGCTGTTTTGCTAAGCACAGATTTGCATTTGGCTGGCATCCCAAACTTGGCTTAAATGCTTGGGTTTAATGCTAAACTAACAACTGTAAATCTTAAGTCCGGATAGAACAAGCAATCGATTGCAAGCTTGCCCGATCAATGGCTTCACATCAATGTTATCTGAATGAGCTTACCTTGTTGACTAGGTTTGTAATATATCTGAACAAAAAGAGATGTCACCAAAACCACGTGATGTCACAATCGCGGACAAGTCAACAAATACGAGCCCGACAAAGTCACTGCACTATCACTTGGCACACTTTGATCACTTGGCTGGTTTGTTGTGTTTTGTTCTTGTTGGTGCGTTCGTCGTCTAAAGTTCGCTGGCCTAATCAAAACATCGGCCAAGTAACCGATTCTGTAGAGTAGAAAGTAGTCACAAACAAGCAAACAGTCAATCTATTTGTTTGTTTTGGTAGAGCGGTGTGTGGTGAAGGGCATGTACGAGCCTATTGAGCGATATGTGACCCAGTCACTGTGGAGGGATCATCTGTTCGATCAGTACTGCACCGACTGGACCGATCGAGTGACAGAGCATGTTGCTTTTTAGTGGCTCGAATAGCCATCGAATTGAGCGATGTTCAGTGGCAGACGAGTTGCATTAAAATGGAAGTCAGAGAAGAAGTAGAAGAGGCAGTAGAAATGACTCACAAGATCGAGCTGTGACGAGACAGAGACGAGATTCGTTTCAGAGTGCTCAATGGACTCAATTCGGCGCTATATTGGCTCGATTGGCACCGATCACTCCATCCACGGTGGCAATTAAATATTCAAATGATATTACTCGCCGGTTATTATTGTTATTGTTGGCCGGGTGGAGAAGGCAGAAGAGTGGATCAGTCCGTCGAGACACACCACGCAACGCAATCGAAGTAGCTCAAATAGAGCACCAGCCAAGCCAGACCAACCGAACGGAGTCAATTCAATTGCTGAGCAAGCTTCGCTCACAATCCAATGCTGGAGGCGGGTCTCATCTAGCTACTGTTTGTTGTCTCGGCTTGTTGCCCTTGCACCACCAAGAAGCTTTTTGGCCAATTCGTTCTGCTGCATAGAGAGACTTGGCAAAGTGATCAGTATTCACTGAACACAGTAACAGAGGCACGAGCATTGAGGCAATAAAAAAAACATTGGCCACTGCCTAACATCAACATGACACAGTGCGATGCCTCCGCCTTGTCACTTACACCCCTCCCTCCACGCTGAAGCCAAACATTAAAGGGCAACAAAAACACGATAGAATCACAATGAAATGGAATGAAAGTGAACGAATCGATTCGGTGCACAATCATAATCTTGCGGACTAATCAAATTACTTACTAACCCGCTTTGGCACCGTAAGACCAGTTGCGAATCACAGCCAAAACATAAACACACGTGCACAGTGAGGTCATTCGAATGCAGTAAGAATATTCTTGGTTCGGAATAAATTTGTGTTCCAAACGAAGAACGAAGACATCAAACAACGAACCACTTTCCAGCGATGGTTGATTTTAAATAAAACATTTAAAACATTGCAATAACTTGAACTTGTCAAATAAATTGGACTGAATTGATATGACATTTGAGATATCATACTTTGGGCACATTTCAATCAGCTGTGAGCTTGTTTATCGAAAATGGCATGAAAGGTTTTAGTGCAAATTATTGAACTGGCCAAATTTATTTAATTAATTGTTGACTAATTGCATAATTGTCAATTTCTCGTCAAATTTCCGTCAATAATTTATCTATCTATCAATTAATTAATAAACTTCACTTTCTTTTGCTCCTTCGCATTTAGTAGTTCATTTGATTCAATTTATCAAATGATTTGAATGATTCATTTAGAATTAAAATGAAGTATTAACGTTAGCTATATTACGTATACTAACGCCATCTAGTGTCAATAAAACAGTTCATATAATGGATTCAAAAAATGAAAACTTTTCATTTTGACAAACGGCATTCAAGGTGATCATTACGCTAAACGATGAACATGATCACCGTTGAGACACTGCAAGTTTGTTGTGTTGTGAAAGAATGTTTATTTCGGTGTTAAGCAATGAGTGTATAAATGCGGTGCTGTTGTGTCAATGAGCAAACATTGTCGATTCATTGAACAAATGACTTTATTACAATGCAATTGGTAAAATAATTGTATCGATGAAATTGTTTGATTCGAGAGAATCATTTAGACTGAACAATGACAGTGACAATGGCGTCAATAATGAGAACTATGTGACAGAGATGGGAGAGATAGAAAAGCCATGAAGATAGTGACAAGGAGTGACAAACTGATGGAGCGTAATTTGATTTGGGTCGTTGAATGTGCCTGTTAATGAACCAGTGGTTGAGTGAGTTGAGTGATGACTACTGCTGGTCCAGTGACACGCGACTGCAGGTAGTTTGTGGTGATTGATCAATATTGATGATTAGTGCAGCTGGTGCAGGCATTGAGCACACCAAGCCAATCGACTGATCGGGATGCTTCTTATCACTGGCGCGTTGGCTTCCATTCGACATTTACTATCAATTGGCTACAAGACGGTCTACGAATGTGACAAATTATCAAAAATAAAAAAAACATTACAAATCAAGATAAATATAAAATACGACTCGCTCAATAAATACAGAAATGCTTCAACAGCGAATAAAATATAATTCAGGTAAAAGCTTAAAATCATAATAATTTATCGTTTAGAAAATATAAGAACAAAGGGACAGTGTAAAAAAATGTATCAAACATGGCCTGTCGGTAAAACAATGTATAAAACAAGAACTGACAACACATGCCCCAACTACTGCGCTTGTCCTAGCAAAAGAAACATCCCTTGGCTGACAATGGAAAAGGATTCTGCACCGATGGCGCACACCTTGTCAGCTAACGATTATCTTCGCCGCCAGAAGTACATTCTGTGCCCCGATGCCCTACACTTCCGCAGTTGTAACAGGACGCGGACGCCGATATGGGGGTGTTCGAGGAAACAGACGAACTGCTCTTTTGTACATCGTCGACAATGACAGTGTGTTGGGGAGGTATGTTCATATATGGAATACCTTGTTGCAAGGTGTTGGCACTAGCACCAGTGGCGTCGCCCACAAAATTCGAAGGTATGATCAGTTGGGAGTTGGGCGGCAAACCAGCTGCCGTCGTATACATGCTATCCAGTTTGATTGTGATAGGCTGCTGGTTGGGCACCGAAAGTGGCGGGACTGCCATTTTGACCGAGGTCGATGGTGATATGGTGGGAGAAGGGGAGGTGGAAGATATCGATGGCGGCGAGTTGAGTCGCAGTGTGGACATGTTCGGCATGACCGTGTTCGTTTGGTTGGCAACCTGTGCCGGGGCAGCCTGAGGCGTCGGCTGAGGAGTATATGTCAGGTTTGCGATTGGCATACCGACCGGACTTTGAATGAACTGAATGTGGCTTGGAAATGTACCTGCTTGGTGTAGGTGCACTAGATGCTGCTGCTGATTCGTCTTAACGGTTGGATTCGCCTGGGGATGCTGACCACCGAACGGATGGTATGGGTGAACTTGTTGAGATGCCGCTTGTGGGTGCTGAGTATGTGTTGGGTTGTGCAATGCATTTGGGTTTGCATAATTCGGTGGCCCTGGTTGTTGGCCAGTTGTGGCACCGATTGGAGCACCGGTTGTCGGTACTTGTGTTGGTGGAGGTGGTTGAATCGCTGTTGCGGTTGACTGCTGTAAGGCATTTTGGCGAAATTGAGTTTTCACCATTGCGATAATTTGTTCCACATCCTCTTTCTGCTTCATCAACAGATCACGTTCCTCGTATGAGAATGCAGGATGATACACTGCCATTGTAAGTAAAAGTAGAATCTCAGAAAAGAGGCCATCAAGTGGGTAGTTTTTTGGAATATAAACATTATACACTTGATGCAATAAATTTTCCGCCATCAATTGTTGACGTATGGAATTGTAAGTTATAGAGGAGCATTGGTGGTTGGTGGGCTGCAAGAGACACAGCGAGATGATCAGTTTTGAACGAGAAGGATATTTTAAGAGCGCCTTTTGATTAGGTTCACTAGAGCCACTACTAGCGGAGCCATCTCCATTACCATTGATCTCGTTATCTTCATATTCGGGAGTGTTTTTCTCTGCCAACAAATCACATTTGCAAAGTAGCTCAAGCTCTTGTCTCGAATTGGCTTTCAGTTCTGCGTCTCTAAAAGTATTATAATCTTTTTTGGCTAAATCCTGAACCACTGCTTCAAAAAAACGTATTTCCAGTGGTATACACATAGTCATAAGACCGCATATCATTTCGATCCGTTTGGCGCCAGATAAATTCTGAAACCAATTAAACACTTCTTCTTTGCATGTGAGAGTCATTTTGATAGATAGAAGTAGATCTAGCAGATGTGCTTCAAAATGAGGTACCAATAAAACAGTGAGACCAAATGAAATTCCTGCTAACTCAATGATTCCAGCAAGAAACGAATGGAAATATTGCAAAAACCAAAGATATACATTAAAAGAGATGTATGGGTAATTTCAATTAGTGACCAGAATAAATCTGTAAATAAACAAAATTAGAATTATTTAAAATAACAGACATTTCTTACTGCAAGTGACAAATATTTAACAGAGACGATTATTAAACTAACAAAAGAGGTATTATCTTCAAGAAGCACTTCCAGGCGAAGTAAAGTCGATAATAGTAATAATCGAGTGTCCAGAGACGAGAATTATATTACAATACGGAACTGATCGTACCAGATTGTGATCAAACAGATGTCCGATTCGAGTGATAGATCGAGTCAATTGTGGCCGGTTAAATGTGATTCACTGAAAATAAGTGGCAATTGGTCGGAACTAGCGGCGAGACGATAGTTCCAGATAGAAAGTTGTCATTAAAGAAGTGACTCAGTTTAATAGGCCTGCAATTCAGTGGAATCACCGTACAGTGAGGGAGACATGAGAAGGGCCCGTGTGATGCACTTGAAGATGCTGGTCAATGCCACTTGTTTGTCACACTGAACAATTCACCACAAGGCCAAGGTGTGGAGAGAAAGATGATTAGGACACGAGGAGGAAGCGAGTGGGCTCTAGGACCGATCCCAAGGATTGAGGTGAGAGCAAAACAGTGAGAGAAAGTGTTGGTGTGTTCACACGCATCGACAGCAGCCAGACAGAGGCACACAGAACGGCGTCTGTTGTGCTGACTTGCTTTCCCTTTCCCAGCATGGAGGCGCCACAACACTCTCCTCATGACTCAAGCAAACTCTACTTCTAAACGATAGATGGCGATTTACGTGAAACAGGCATTGTCCACAGAAGACGTGATTTGTGTTGTTTTTGTAAGCAATTCAGTGTACACATTGAAATTGACAGTCAATAATGTATTGTGCAAAACTGAAAAATATATCTGATTTGAAAAAATGTAGTCCGATAGAAATATCGTACAAAATATTGAGACATCTAATATTGATAGAAATAAAGTAAAACTATTGAATTAGGCGTATCGATTTTTCTTTTTCTTCTTATTGCCAGTTGGCTTGCGAGTTTCGTTTGGATTGATGGCTTTGCGTTGGTGTGTGCTCACCCGAGAGGCTCGGCTGTACACATCGTTGACCGAGAACGGGTTAGACCGGACCAAGTAGTCGGGCTGGTTCAGGATTGAGTCCATTGTCAGTAGTTTCTTCTCCTGCATTGCCATTTTTGATTTGCGCTGTTGTGGTAGGTGTTGGTCCTCGCATAGGATTGGGTTGTTGGTGTGCTTGCCAGCTTGAGGTGTTGGAAGTGAATATTTGGTGCCTCGAATGTTGATTGGCTTGTTGAAGTTGATGTGCACCTTAGTGGTGCCGTCCTGGTTCACCGTTACCGATACCCGTTTAAGGGTCTTCATGTTACCACAGAATTTGCAGAATTGAGTAGCAGTTGGAGGGTTAATCTTAAAGCAGGCAAAACACCGAAGTACAAACTGACGAGTCCTACGAATGTGCAGTCCGTCCCGTGGAGAGATTACATTGAGCCCCATCTGAAGAAGAACATTCTGCATGGCATAATCGCCAGTAACGCATGCCACACTTAGTTGCACATTGTCCTCCTCGTCAAACTTGAGACCCATCAGCTTTTGCCGAACTTGTTCACAATTCTCCTTGGTAATCCATCCCTCGTCTTCTTCAACCACAATGTCAGAATTCGTTTCGTCCTCGTTATTTTCAAGTATTTCTTCGGTCGTATGTGGCTGGTCTAGTTCTTCAGCTTGAATATTCGTGATTTCTTTTGCATTTTCAATGTTCTCATCGGGTTGATCGCTATGGGCTAAATCGATAGCTTTATCCTTCAAATCACAATTATTTTCATCTCCGGCTTGTGCGTCTTCACTTTTCACAATTTTATTGGCTACATCATAACCGAAAAATCTCAAATCTCGAATGGCAGCATCTTTACTCTGCCCGGGTGGTTTTGTAGGCAAAACCTTCACTTCAGAAGGAGCCTCTCTTAGATTGGTTCCATTATTGATTTCTTTCTCTAATCGGACAACTAATGCCAACACGCGCATATCAGTTACCGATAGCTGATTAAAGTCGCCTGTCCGTTTGGCAAAATTTGCTACAAACTTGACATCCTCATCGGACGGTTCACGATATTTGATTTCATAGGGCAATACTTGTAAAGATTCACGAGTCTTTTCATCTTTGATTTCGTTAACGACATCTGTCAAAGTGAAGATATTATCACCATAATCCTACAATGGATAAAATTATCAAATAAGCCAAATGTAAACATATCACATGCATACCTGGATTGGAGTACGCAGAATAAAAGCGCCCGAATCGACCACAAGATTCTTCACCTTTTTGTCGCTCATCTTGGTGGAACAACAAGCGATTCAATTGGATACACAAAAATAGTAGTACAAAAATTATCCTACTTGTTTGGGCACCTCGAGACACGTGTTTTGATTGCCAGCAAGTGGCTCACAATAGTGACTATGTTCGACATGTCGAGTGGAAATAGGCGACATTGAAAACGATGCCAATTGTGGTGAATGGACTTAGTTGGAAGGATCACTGATGTTTCCTAATTGGCTAATGTCATTCTAATTGAGTCTTTGGGTCAATTTGTTCTGAGATGTCCAAGAAATAGCAGGGTGTTAGTATGGTGGTGAAGTGTGTTGAGGCCTACTGGTGGTTAGGGACATTTGGTGTGGTCGGTGGGAGAGTGTGGTTGCGCCACTAGACTGCACAAGACAAATCGCACTAAGCAGACTCTGCAGCTGTCTGCTCGGCCAACCAACCAGCAGCAGCCAACTGACAAATCCCAGCAAGCAATAAGTTGAACCAGCTGTACTCGACTGGCCAACTGGGCCACCCTTATCTCTTTGCCCGTTTGTGGGTCAATCTGCACCGAACCAAGAATCTATACCGAATGACCACTCGTGCCGCAGTGACTCGGTGGCAAGCACACTTATCAACCTACTCCCCCTCGACCATACTTCGTGAGTAATTATCAGTCTGCATCTTATCGCCAAGCACGATGGCCATCGAAGGAGCACAAGCAGTCGTCTTGGAGTCGATATGAAACTAGCCAACACTGACTTAGTGGTGTCAAGCCTTTATCTTTGCTCCATTGAGCACTTCATTGCCAGACCTCGTGTCGTCTCATATTTGCCATTGGCCCTTTTAGGGTCATTGTTAATCGAAGGTATTTTGATTTTAATTGGCCTGGTAAATTTTATTATAATGAGACATTTTCACAGAGTCAACTGCTTCAAGATGTACCAGTACAATTGAGTGATTAGTCATCAATCAGTCATTTACTTGCCATATCGCCCAATCTACACACGTCGAGCATTTGTCAAACCACTTTACACCATTCAATGGCCTTGGATTATGTCTAGTTCGTGATATCTTATTCTCCAATTGAACATTCAATCCTCTCCATTTCCTGAGGCAATCAACACAAATCATAATGTCGAATGCACAGAAAACGCATCTGAATGGCCAATTCAATGGCCTTCATGGGAACAAGGATTTGTCGTCGTCGTTCGTCGACGAGGAAACGTTATCGCGGTTGGAAAACCTCATGAATGAATTTTTCTTTCCCAACACCAGCAATGAACGCAAAAGACAGATTGAATCGATTCTGTCCGAGTTTTCTTCACTACCAGACTCGTGGCAGATATCGTTTCTTTACTTTGAACGATCCGGCAACGAATATACCAAGATGTTCTGTCTAACCGTGATAGAGACGTTCATAAATCAACGCTGGCACATGGTGCCAAGTGAAATTCGTTCTACCTTCCGGACTTCTTTATGGAACCATCTAATAGAGAAGCACAACCTCATGACCACACCTGTTCGTAACAAATATTGCAAGATTTTAGTGTCGATTGCCCGGTTCGACTGGCCATATTCCTACCCCGACTACATGACCAATGTGTTGGAACTACTTACCCCCGAAACAGTCCACAACATTGCACATTCCTCCAGTCTTATTTTATTAAGTCTCAACTTGCTTGGCATGACAGTGGAAGAGCTTACCTCCTCAACTTACAACTACCATTTCTCATCGAATCGTCAAGTCGAGTTGATCAAATTGATTGAATCTAACTTGCCCAATATGTTGCATTCGTTGACATCATTGCTTGAGTTAATCATCTCCAAACACATCAACTTTATTTCCGCAACTCCACCTCCCTCGCCAACCAACAGTCCTCCCAGTTCATTCACAGACTTAAGTAACAAAAGTAAGTTATATTTCATATTTTATATTTCAATTATTATTAAACTTTAATATTAAATTCTAGCCAACGACACCTTAAACAACGTTTTCCAAATGAGCATTAAAAAGGGCCTGTTGAACACCATTCCAGACATGGACAGCGAATTCGTACAAATGACTTCTCAAATATTTGCCTGTTTGTCTCGAATCATTGCCTTCATGCCGGTGACTTATTACAGCAACATCAACAACACTCTTCTCTCGGCACTTTACGTATTCGCAACTTTTGGTTCCATAAACCCTTCATACAACTCTGCCAAATTGGGCTTAGCCTCCATGAACTGCATCAACGAACTCATGTCGAAAGCGAGTGCATTTAACTCAGACGCCAACGAATTTATTTATAACGTTTTCCATAATACTTTCCTCATACTTCAACGCATCATTACCTCGTCGTTAAAGACGCAAAATGGTGAAGAGTCATTAGATGAAAAGATTGACGATGACTATCTCAAGAAGTTTATCGATTTTTTAAAATTATTTATCAATGGTCACCTGGGACGATTCGAAAAATTTATTTCCTTTCCCACCAAAGATTTCCTCACTCTTTTGTTGGAGTTTACTACCAAAATGCACCATTCACTGGAGTGTTATCTTATGTTACTGGAAACGTGGTCTATGTATCTCGATTATCTCGAGTCCTGTCTGAATGTGAAACACAAAGATAAAACAGCCACTGCGGAAAAGCTTCAAGCAATCAGAGAACCTATATTTTCATTACTTTTAGTAATGATTCAATCTATTCAGTACAGTTGCAATCGAGAATATTTGCAACAGTTAGATGACTGTACGGTGGATGACGACAACCAAACTGAGTTTGAGCACTATGTACAAACCTCCATCGAGATCATTGCCAAGATTGGCGAGATTTATCCAGAAGAAACAATTGTCTTTATTGACAGTAACTATTTTAATGAGAAACTACAAAACATTCACTTTGGATTGGAATTTTTCGTTAACAACAAAACAATGAACAGTAATGGTCATCACAATTCTATCCGAACGAACGGAAAACTATTTCCAATTGAAATATGCCAACAACCTTTGGGGCAATTGCAGTTAAGCATACACGACTTTATTACCACCTTACAAGTATGTTCCCGTTTCAGCAACTCGTTCGTAGACGAATGCTTTGAGCGGTACTTTGTCCGCACCAAATCGATCTTTGACAAATTGTTCGAGATTATGCAATTTCTTGAAGTACATAATTGTTGTGATGTGTATCACTTGAACGCTCTATCCAGTGAATTCTTTCTGCTCAAAGCTCAACTATTGGCTACCTTCAAAGCGTACATTGTTTGGTTCCAACAACAGTGTTGCTCTTCAGGTGAGAAATCTTCTCAGCTGACCAGTGGCGCGGACAACTTCCTCACCATAATATTCAGCACTTGCTGTTCGATTATCTGTGATACTAGTCTGGTCGATGTCCGTTACGGCAGCGGAGAAGTGTTGGTCGCTAAAAGCAAACTGTTTCATAGTGCTGCGCTCACATTGAACACATTCTCGGCAAATGTACGCCCCTCGATGGTGTTTGGTCTCAGTTCGGTGCAGCGTCTTTTCGACCAGAACGTTTTAGCCAATGTGCTCCAGCTTTGTGATATTAATTCGAACATCAACGACACCAGTGGTGCCGTTGGTGCCAGTAGCCAAATGTCTCACTCGTCAGAAAAACTCGACTCTAGCTCTCATATTTCCATTAATGTAACCGATCAAATCTTAATCTCGCAATCTATTTCAAATTTTTTGATTTTGCCTTGGTTTACACTTCAAAATGATTTCCAGGAATGGGAACGTCGATCGCTCTGTCTCAATGTCTTCATCGGAAATTTTCTTCAGCTGTTCAACAAGCTTAACTTTGATAACGTGGAACTGTCTAACTCTGCCTTATCGTCAGGTAGCAAATTGGGTCGAAACTGTGAGGAAACTCGCAAATGTCCCAACGTGTTCTGTCGCTCGTTATACATTCTCAGAAAGGTTATCAAATCGCACGCTGACTCGCCAGTCAAGAGCAAACAATTACTGCTTATGTCACTTGACTCTTCACTCGAGGCCTTCACCCAACTGCTAGTGCACAATGCATTTCTCCATTCGACCGCAACTGGGTGCCAAATCACCGAACATATTTTAGCTTTGTTTCTGGTGGTATTCGACGTTCTCTTGGCCCAGATCCACATCGACTTTGTTAAGCGGACTATCCAAACACTACTTCAGATCATCAACACACACGATGTCCTTTCACCATCAAACAATGGACAACCTGCTCACGGCAGTCAAAAGGAGACCTCGGCCCTTAAGGTGATAATCAAATTTCTCAAGTTGCTTAGTTTGATTATAAAACAGACTTCATTCAATGCTGCCTTACGCTCTCTACTGCCTGGCATAATCGATTTCACTGTGATACACATCCAAACCAACCTGATCAGTGTGAAATCGACCGCCAGTGTTTACTTTAGCAACGTGTCCGGACTGCAATACGATACATATGGAAAACTTCTAAAGGTCTATTATCGATTTTTGTACGAGTTAATGCTCAACAATTGTCGATACTTTTTCCCACTGAGCAATGTGAACAAACTCAACTTTGGTGGTTTGAATGGAAGTGAAACTACTGGCTCGGGTGCAAGTGTCGAAAGTGTCTCCAATGTCAACAACCATCAACGGCACTTTGAGAGCATCATGGAGATTATTGGCCAGTCGTTCATGCAGCCAGAGAACATTCAGCTGTACCGTCAGAATGTGGAAGCACTCGAGTCTCTAAACGAAACGATCAAGCTGTACAGTCGGGCAACCTTCAAGACCACATTTTTGGAGAGATTCTTGTACCTGTTTATGCAGACACTGCTCGACCGGTCTCTGGACCTACTGGACGAACTTCTGTTCACGATGGTGTACCACTTGGTAGAGGTCGACTTTGGTCACTTCTATGACGCATTTATTCCTAAGTTCCTGTCTAATATGCAACAACTTAACGACATGCAACGGACCGAGCTTGTCACCACTTTCAACGTTGGTCGAATCCGTTCTGACACTCACGATGCCCAAATAGACTTTCCTACCTTTAGCGCCAACCTCAACAGGCTTTTGTGTGACATTCGATTCTATCATAAGTGCAATAGTGCCTAACAGTAGTGAACACGGCCACACAAACTACACAAACTCACACACTTACGCAACGTTGCCATATTTGCTCAATCCCGCTATTTCTCAATCATAGTTTATTATACTTCGTCCAGTTCCACTCGCACCCAAAACATTGTTTGCATAGTCGAACATTAGTCAGTATAAGGCCTCTAGCTTTTAGTGAGGACTAGCAAACACGATCAGTTTCCACTTACACCTGACCATCGCTATTTACAGTCCATTGAATCTGCACCAAATGTCGAGCAAAATTTCCATTCTTGAAGGAATCTCTGTTATGACTTCATAAAGGACACACAGTACACAAACACAACAGACCAACTACACGTTAGGTAACCAAATGAACTCGCTTAGCTACTCTGTTTGATCGACTTGTACAGCGGCCCGATCATCGATCGATTGTATTATTGTCTTTGTGATCTTTCGAATATTATTTTGTATCGATTAACTCAATTTTTGTTTCTTTTCAACCAACAGTGATTCATTTTACAATAAAGTGATCCAGTACATGTACTGCAGTCCCTTCTGATAATGCAACAGTTGCGTTATGTGGCGCAACACAAGCAGTGGTCATGATATGATCATCTGGTCGAGTGAATGGGTTATCACATGCACAGCACATTTTGCACTCTAAGCAAAAGCACACTTATCCACATCAGTAAGCACATTTGCCATCGAGATTACCGAAATAGCTCGGTAAGTGGTCAAGAGGAAAAGGCCTGACTGTGCAATCGATTCGATGTGTCCTTTTCGATCATATCAATGTTCGATGTTACCGAACCATCCATCGAGTGAACTATCACAATCTCCAATCGACCCTAATCAGCGTTGTTTGTCCAATTGAAATTCATCCAGCCAAAGATGAAGTAAGCGGTTGTTGAGTTGTTTGTTTGCCAGACAAAGCATTCTACAGATTGATCGAACGTAATTGGCACAAGATAATTGGTCCACTTGATTGGCAATTAGTGCCAACAATTGGCCTCGTCCAAGCAGCAGCAACAACTCAATGGTGCGCATACTTCCCAATTGCGACCGTGCCCGGTCGAAAGTCTTCCTGCTGGTGTGTCTGTCTGTGGTGTCACTGTGCACTTTCGGTGTAGTTCGGTGTGACATTCCAACAGTGCCACGAAAACTTCAAGGCCAGCTGGTCAAAAGCAAGTCCCAGTACCTAAGTCCAATAATTCTAGGCAAGTGATCCTGTGCTATTCTCTCCACTAACCGCATTAACCCACTACGCATTCACAACAGTGCCCGGTGATGGAGGCAGTCAGATAGACGCCAAGCTGGACAAGCGAGATGTGCCGCACTATTTCTGTGACAAAAGCACAGACTTCTTCAGTCTATGGCTAAATCTGGAACTACTGGTGCCGTTCGTGATTGACTGCTGGGTGGACAACATGAAGCTAGTGTACGATAACGTCACTCGCACCACTAGCAATAATCACGGAGTGCACATTGAAATTCCCGGCTTCGGCAACACCTCATCGGTGGAATATGTCGACTCTAGTCGATTGCCCATTTCGGGTTACTTCAACGTAATGGCTGACCAGTTGGTCAAGATGGGCTACACGCGAGGACTCGACCTTCGAGGTGCTCCGTATGACTTCCGCAAAGCGCCAAGTAAGTGAATATAGTCAAACACGCAGGTCGATGTTAATTGAGACAGATCGGTTTAGACGAACTGAGTCAGTTCATGGAACAGATCAAGCAATTAGTGGAAGACACCTACCGACAGAACCAGCGACGCAAAGTGGTCCTTCTGTGCCACTCAATGGGCTGCTCGCTCATGCTCTACATGCTCAATCGACAATCTCAACCGTGGAAAGACCAATACGTTAAATCATTGTTCAGTTTGGCCGGACCATGGGGTGGTGCCATAAAGTCGGTCAAAGCGTTCGCTTCTGGAGATAACTTTGGTGTAATCGTTGTGCCAACACTCACCATCCGAGACGATGAACGAACTTTCCCCAGTTTGGCTTATTTATTGCCCAGTGACAACGTGTTCGATACCAACAAGGTGATGGTGCAAACTAAGGAGAAGGAATATACTCTGGCTAACTACAAGGAATTGTTTGAGGACATCAACTACCAGGTCGGCTACAACATGTGGCTCGATGTGAAGAACCTAACCTATGACTTGACTGCCCCCGGAGTGGAGGTCTACTGCATCCATGGTACCGGACTGGACACCATGGACAAATTGATCTACGAACAAAACCGATTCCCTGACGAGCAACCGGACAAGATCGAGTACGCCAATGGCGATGGCACCGTCAATGTGGAGAGTTTGGCGGCATGCAAGCGGTGGAAGGACCAACAGAGCCAACCAGTGCACTACATGCCCATGAAAGGAGCCGATCACATGCAGGTCCTGTACGATCTCAATATAATGCAACACTTGCTCGACCACGCCATGACTAACTAGTCTGAGCCATTCTGCCAAATTGCCAGTTGGGCCACACAAAGCAAGCACATGCAGTGTTCATTACCCTGCTTGCCTTGATCTATTTATCGACAATGGAATTATTCTTAGAGCAGACAAACAAAACTAATAAATTCATGACTACCAAGTGCAACGTTTAGGTGCACTTATATAATATGTATTCCAGTGCACTGTAATGACAATGCCACTCTGGTGTTTGCTTGCAGAGAAGTGCGCTTTTTCTTCTAAAGCCAATCAGCAGTAGAGGAGGGATTTTCTGTAGTTCGCAATATAATTCGTTGAAAGTGGAGGTAACACTTCAACCAGTTTGGTTATACAACTCTAAACCAGAAATTAATCACTCACAATGAGCCGATTTGTGTGAAGATGCCAATAATAAACGCAATTTTAATGTAGGTCCTTTAGTGGAAGTATGGCACCGGCATTCCCACAATCGATCTAGTGAATCTGCCTAAGTTAAGCAGTTTTGACAAGAAACTGGGTCATAATCAACTTGGCTATCTTGTCAATGGACCGGTGCGCAAGTACCTGCTTTATTGTGATCAATGATAATATCGTATGAAGAAAATTAATGCAGTAGATTAATGTGGTAAATGTGTTTATTGTGGTCAGTGAAAGAACACTTATTGGACTGCTAGTAAGGTTGGCTCGGTGGTGGGTCGGCGGAAAATCCGTTCCAATTCAGTCGACCAGGCATTGAGTCGACGTTGCAATAGAACCAAGTACTCGCGCAATTCCTTCACAATGGGCACATACGGTCCAGAGTTGGCACCACCTGCTTGACGGAAAAACTGGTCTCCAGTGATGAAGCGTGTGGCTCGGTCGATAAAGTCGGATATCTGTTTGCGAACAAACTTTGCACCCTCGATCAAATCCTGCACCACGATCCAGTCGGTGACCTTTCGAGGCGGACTATTCGGGTCAGACACGGCTTGCCGCCGGGTGCGTTGTTTGTTCGGCTTCTCCACAACCAAATCTCGGAAGGAACGAGTCCAATCGGCAATCTTTTTCTCCAAGTCCTGAAGAAACTCTTCAAAATGTTTCAACCCAATAATTTTGTCCTGGTTTTCGGGAGAGTACTCTAGAAAGAGAGTTGTATAAACAAAACAAATGGCAAATTCAAACCAAACATGTTTTACCATTTTGAGCTTGACAATGTGATGGGACAAAGTGAATGATGCAACTGAAGACCACAAGGGACAAAATGTGCAACTGCATTGTGCCAGTCGATTGTGATCAATTGATTAGCAAACCAATTTGGACCACGACCAGAACTTGTGTTACGCAATAAATGCATCTATAAAAGTGTCTTGGTTTATATACTCGGTCCAGAGTATTGAAACCATACTTTGTATGGGTGATTTGCATCGATTCTGTCATTCCGCTCGAACACCAATTTAACAAAAGATTCTTATCGAGCCCGACACGTGCCTTGGTCGTTGACCAGATTGGTGCTATTTGGGTTAAACGTAGTGCCCGCTAATTAATGGCCGACTAATTAATGAGCAACAAACAAAGTCAATATCACCTAACCAGCTCCCACCGGTAATGTGCCATTAATTAGTGTGCGCTAATTGTCGATATAAAACAATAGTCTCCACACACAAAGTACATATGGCACAATATTGCCATAGTGCCAAGTGTAAGTAACACTCAATGAAGGCGACCATATCTCCATCTCGGCATTGGCTCACTCTCAATAAGTCATTGCTGGTAATGATGTCAACGAGCAACGATGCATATCGAACGAACAAGCACAATTAGACTAAATCAACCAAATGGCTTCAACACAGTCAATTAATCGACAATTATTAATCTAGACTCATTTCTCATTGCTTCCGTGCACAGTCAGTCCAACAGTCTCCAACAGATCGATCCATATTTGTGCGATTGAACATTTCACTTAGGCGCACTAAATTGTTAGCAACAATTGGAATGTTTTAGTAAAACAAACTATATGTGTCACTTGGTAATACTTTACAGTACAATTGTTTCTACATTCAAATGGCACAGAATGAGTCAACAGAGATGACAATCAATTAGTACAGGCAATATTAGCATAACGCGTTAGTGCAATGGCACGTCACTTCCCTTAGCCATGATCTCGTTGCTCATTAGCAATTACAATGCAGCACCGGTTCGAGTTATCCTGGTGGAGTGCCTCTCGATAACATCTCGGGGACCCGTATCAAGCGGTCAAAGCAGTTCAACTGGGACAAACTAGCGATACTCTATGCTTGTGGCCAATTGAGCTATATAAGCACTCCAAATGGCGACAATAGACACAACAAGTCCTCCAAACCAAAACAAATCAATTGGAACGAATTACAAATCAACAACAAACATGAAGTTCTTCGCAGTTTTGCTGGTCTCGGTTACCGTGATGGGAGCATTCGCTGTTCCATTGAGCGATACCGAAAAACTTGAAAAGGCAACTGGTGCCCAAAAGTTGGACATGAAGGAGGTGGAGAAGTTGCTTCAACAGATTGAGGCTGAAGAGCACAAACCTAAGCCCGATGATGGCACCGTGAGCGAGTCCTTGCAGAAACTGTTCGCCACATTCCGACAGGTAAGACACAACCACGCACAGTGACAGGTAACCCAACAAGCACTGTACTCTCACAGATGACCGGTGCCTACATGAACGTGCTCAACGCAGTCAACAAGAGTCTAGGTCTGCCTAAGTATCCTGCCATTCCCGGCTTGGGCCGAGCTGCCCGCCAAGATGACCAAACTGAGAATCGACCACCACTGCCTCTTCGACAGATCCAGGAGAATCTTGGCCAACTGCAAACCGCCGCAGTAGAGGTCGGTCAATTGGTGCGTCGAGTGGTGTCCAACATGTCAAAGGACAGTCGCAAAACCGTGCTCAATCAATTCCAAAAGTTCACCAACATGTGGTCGAACCAGTTGAGCGAAATTTCCAACATGTTGGGAAGCGCCAGTGAAAATTACCGCCAAGACGACCAACAACAGCAGAACATCCTGCAGCGCATCAACAAGTACATCCAACAGGTGATCGCCCAAATCCGTGACTACGGCAACAACTTGTATGAGAACGTTCGTAACCGAATTACTCCAACTGGCGGTCCCCAAATCGCAATTGCCAATGGAAGCAGCCTTTAATTCATTTGTCCTACCTCGGCACACAAAGCCAAACATTAAACTAAACAAAACATTCATTTAGAAATTTACTTAGACTGCTTAATAATAAAACGATGACCTAATAGTAGCCAGTGAAGTGAATGGGTAGTATGTACAAAGTGACAAGTCGACAGACAACTGCAATTAAGACAATGTCCAGAGTAAACACCAACAAACAGTGAGACTCAGCACAAGAGATGTTTGCGATGCACTGGCGACACTTGTCAATTGGACCAAACTTTTAGGCAACAACTGCGCATCTTGAAACACTTGCACATAGTCCACCACGAAACGGCTGTTTCTCCAGTGGAGAGCGTCACTAGATTGAACTGCCATGTTTCGAGTGTCAAATTCGGGTCCACCTACGCCGAGTTGAATGACAAAATAGAATGGTTGGTCGAAAGGCTTCGAAACATTATTCTCGAACACAAGCGAATCGTCAAAGTACCAACGAACACTTTGATTGGTCCACTCGACCGAGTACAGGTGAAAGCTGCTGGTGAGATTTTGCTTAGTGGCCACCTTTCGACCAATGTACGACTGGCCCTGGCTCATCTTGTAATGAATGCCCGCGGTGATCGAGTCTGCATTTTGTGCGTAGACTAGTCCATTAATTTGACCATTGTCCAGCCACGAGCC
Source organism: Rhizoglyphus robini (assembly GCA_023373905.1). Lineage (NCBI taxonomy): Eukaryota > Metazoa > Arthropoda > Arachnida > Sarcoptiformes > Acaridae > Rhizoglyphus > Rhizoglyphus robini. Next base: position 1,407,154 of record JAKIJQ010000007.1, on the reverse strand, counting down.
CGGGTACTGTTTGTTCTTAGGCTTCATCACAAACACTGATCGAAGTAGTTTGCCATCAGGCAGCATGGCTCGCATTACAAACTTGCCGTAAAGCCAACTCTTGAGTGAGGTCAATTTGCCCGAGTTAAACAGAAAGCGACTGTTGCGCTGTTGTGGATTGATGTCTGCCTTGATCTCGAGCTGACCGTCCTTCACCAGTACATTCTGCATTCGATGACAACTGTACTGGTAGATATTCTCCCCTGGGACAAACCAATTCAACTCAAAACACAACCAATGCACAGTGCACACTCACCCAAGCACAAATTCTCTGGCTCGTCATCGATCATCCAATTGGGGTCACTGCGAAACTGTTGGTCGGATGCATAGTCAAACTGATAATTGTCCACCATGTGCCACTGAATTGGTGTCTCAGCCAGAGATGACACAAAACAACAGAGAAACAAGACAAAACAAACAAGAACAGAAGAATTCATGGCAAAATGGAGCTCACTCAAGCCAAGAATGAAGTTACTATCTCAATTGGGCAAATACATTACCCTCACTGAGTGGTCGATTATTTAAACATTTCGATCGGCGATGATCAAACAAGCGCCCACATAAGTACACTGCGGAAATGAACATAACCAAGTGTGGTGGGTTGTGTTGACAGAACAAAGTGGAGCCTAACTTGTAAATGATAAAGACTCGCAAATTGACACTTCCGTGTCTCGGGGTGCCGACTCGACGGAAATTGAAATTGTCACCCAACACAAGCAGTGTTCATCTCTATGGACAAGATGACCCCTCGATGGCCCTCCACTCTCACCACCGACAATGTGTTCAGCCAATCAAACTGTTCCATCAGTGAAATCTCTTGGAATTTTGCTAATTGCCACAAAGTGACAAGCTGTGAAAGCAATGAAAGCATTCGGTCAGTGGAATGTGGCACAGTTTGATTATCGACTAGTGGTGCACCACTAGTGATAGACTATCGACTATCGGCGATGGTGCTTCATTAGGATCACTCAACACAGACCTAATTATGCCACTTATGTGGAATTGCACTCAATTCGGGTTAATTGCAGCAGTTGACATTTCATAATGACACTTTTCACTTCCGAACAAGCACAGCTAGAGTGCACTAATCATAGCAGAACAGTCATAAAGGTGACATTTTAATAATTGACCACAAAGGGGACGACTCGAAACTACTTCGAGGTGTTAATTAAATTCACGAGCACTAAACAATTCTACCTTAAAAATAGACACCAATTCAATGCTCAATAGAGACAATTGTCAATCGATCTTGGTGAATCGAATTCGATTCGGCTAGCAAACGTTGGTCTATTAATTTGCCTGTGGCCAAATCGAATTATGGCAGCAATTAAACAATCGAAAGAGACTAAGACAAAGGAGAGCATTGAAGGAGAAAGTGTCTCGATCAATCGAGTCCATTGACAAACAACTCGATCGTTCAGTATATAAGCATGTTCTCCCCGCTGAGACTTATCACTCAGCTCAACAGTTTCATCTGTGCATTTGATCGCCCAAGACGAACTCAATCACCAAACTCAAATCAAAAATGGCATTTACCTCATCCAACCTGTCCAAAATGTTCCTTCTGTTGGCTATTGCCTTTGTGTGTGCACATATTCGAAGTGCCTCGGCAGAGGAGAAAGGCGACAAGATCATCATCATGCCCAACAAACACGAGTATGGCCACAAGGAGAGCTACATTCCATACCCGTAAGTACATTGACCAATTCATGGGCCATTCAATGTCTTATTTCTGATTGTCCCTCATCAGAATGTACATTCCGTACGGACACGGTGGTGGAGGATACGGTGGTGGTGGATTCAGTCATAGCATGGGATACGGCGGTGGTTTCGGTGGTGGGTATGGCGGCGGTTTCGGAGGAATGGGAGACATGATGCACGGCTACTAAACAAGTGACGCGAGTCACTTTGTTTCGATGAATGCACTCGCAAGCTGGCATTGCGCAAAGTGTACATCGAAGGCAAGTGACTTCTCTGCAACTCAATCAACTCAATTTAAACCTCGCCAATCTTTCGCATACTCAGTTACCATTATTACCATTTGACCTCTAATTAAATTTATTGACAATAAATCAGACTACAATTTGATCGAAATTAACTTGCTGTCCATATTTTCTCTTGAGTCTTTCTATTTCTTGTTCCTTGCCAAGCTGGAGTTCGCTGAGAGCGTCCATTTCCCCTTTAAGCACGCGAATGTCAAAAGTATCTTTCTTCTTCTCTTGCAACTCTGTGAACTTGCCTTCTTTGTACTCAATGGCCCAGTTGATGAGTCTTTGCAAACGTATGTAGAATCGAAACATCTCGGTCCAGATTGTCTCATCACCAGAGCCAGTCTGTTCAATCCAGGTGCGGTAGATTGAGGTCCAAAAAAGCATGTGCTCAATGTTGAGGCTAATCGCGTTAGACGAGTAGTAGGCAGCACTGAAAGGTATTTCATCTTTTTGGCGGAACATGAAAACATCGGGTAAAGCGATATCACTTCCCTTGAGTGGCAGAGTCGAATCAACCAGACAACCGAACTCAATGCATTCATTGAGTAAGTTTTCTCGATGATAAAGTTGACACACCAAGTAGATCAATTCGACCATAATGACACTAGGTCCATAGATCATCGATTGAATCTGCTTGATGGATTCTTTCAAAAGTGTCAAGGAGGTTTCTTTGTTCTTGTCAAATGAAGTCAGGCAATTGTGAACGTTAGCAAAGAGCACTTGACAAGTTTGCACCAACAGATCCATTTTCTTTTTGGTCTGGGGATAATTTACAAAGCAGACCAAGCAATGCGAGTCCTTGTTTCCATCGAATGGATTGAGCAGCACTGGTCCAGGACATGCGGAACACTGTAGTGCAAACATCAGTCGAGATTCATCCACACAGGCAGAGCAGTTGCACTGAAAGAAGTAACCCTCCGAAAGGTGTTTCTGACGGTTCTCAAAGTAAGCCGACTCAATGTTCGGTCCGTAACTAATCGTTATCTCCTCGTCTGCCTTGATCGTCTTGATGGTGGTCAGGTGGATGTTGCCTTCACTGATGGTCCATTCAGAGTTGGGATTGCAGCTGTGATTGAACAGTGACCCCAACAAATAGAAACACGTGGCAATGTGCGTGTCTTCCTCGTGGTTGTAAGCTGTCCATCGAAAGACGTTGGTTAAAACTCGACGAATTTGGACAAAACAATGGCTTATTAAGAGAACAAGTTGGGCACGTGAGATTTGGTTGAACTCTGTGGTAAAATAACTTGGAAGTTATTAAAGATTAGCACAGTTAATGACTAACCATAGCCCTGAGCAAGGCAAGCCATGATGGCACAATCGATTGCATTGGACATGTTGTACGATAAATAGTCACCAGAATAGTCGTCTGAATGACTCAACAAAGCCATTTGAGCGAGATAAACTTTACGTTGCAAGATCGAGTCTTTGTTCTCTTCCTTGGTGAATCGTTGGGCTTGGTCATCGCGATAGGCGAACAAGTCGTATTGCGATCCTTCAAGCGACTGTCTCTGTCCTTCGCCGAGTACCTCGAGAATGCCTTCCACACCGAGACGATTCACCAGTCGGAAGACATGGAAAGTACTCTTACTCTTGTTATTCCAGTAGTCCGTTAGGCCACAGTCGTAACGATGTGACAGTTTCCAGTCGAGTGCGGCGCACTGCTCAGCACAGTAAACCATTTGATTGCAAGTGCGGCAAGGCCAGAAGCGATTGCTCACATCTCGACCGCAAAAGTGACAATTCTTCAATCGCATATTAGGCAGAATAATCATCGAATAGGCTCGCTCTCGAAAGATCAAAGTCCTTTTGGCAATGTTTTCCACCGTGCTAAGGTAACGTCCTTTTTGGTTGTTGAAATGAAGAGCGCATCGATAGTCGATGGAATAGTTCTTAGAACTGTCTTCGTAAGGATTAGCATATTTATCTTGGGCTTTCTGTTCTCGTTCGGCCAAGACTTCATTTGCAAAGTCGTCTCCACAATCATCAGTCTCGGAGTCATAATTGCTTTCGAGGGCACAATCCTCGTAATCTTCCTCTTCTTCATTCAAATTAATTAAATCGTCCGAGTTAATGCGTCGTTCTGGTTTAATGCGCTGTTGAATGTCCAAATAAAGATTTTTCAGCATGTCCAAAGAAAAGGCATCAATACTTCCTTCCTCTTCAGTGGCACGAGGATAATGTGCAGTTCGAAGGAATCGTTTGATTAAACGATAAGCATCGTAGTGATGACCCAATTGGCTCAAGTAACGAGACTTGTAGGCGTTATACTGAATGGAGTCAGGAGAGAGAGACAGGGCTCGGTCTATAGCCACCAAAGCCAATTCGGTCTGATCAATCTCGAACAAAGCCATTGAACGGAGACAAAACAGTTGAGCCATGTAAATGTGACTTTTGTCGAAAGGACAGTTGGTGATGGCCTGTAAGCAATAAAATGAGACAAGAACATAACTTGGTTAGTCAAGTTACCTTGTCTATCAAGGCGAGCACTTTCATAAGCTTCGAACTTCGTTTCTGATCGTTGAGTTTCTCTTTTTGGCCGAGTTCAATGAATTTGACAAGAGCTTTACGGTACGCCACTTTGGATGCTTCCATGCTTTTGCGAGTGACCACACGAACCTTGTCCAGGTTATTGGCGATATTGTTCCAGATGTTGGCCAGACATGTCACGTTGCCCTCGATGTACTCGATCGCCGTGGTTGGGTCATTGAAGTTGTCGATCCAGTCGCCCAAACCAGCCAAAGTGGTCAGTTTCGAGTGGACACGTTCGCGTATGTTCGAGTCCATGTCGAGTTCGAGTGTGGCAACACACGCGCTTGCACACAGAGGATATAAAGTCACGAGAGAAAGACGGCGTAGGCTAACTGGACTACTCGGAGTGGTGGAACAAGAGGAGAGGTCAGAATTTAAATAACTGCCAGAAAACCCAAGTTCGAGGGCGAGTTCTATTCGATCGACCTGGCACGAGCTCGACTGGTGACATATTGGTCAAATTAATGAATAAACAAAGCTCCCTGTTAGTTCTAAAGTAAAGTTTTGCAAACATTTAGAATTCATTTAAATAACTTTGAATTATTGCCCAATTCTGCGAGTAATTATCTGATGACGTCTTTACTGTTAAAATCGCCAGACCAAATTCAATAAACAAATCAAGGTCAAATTTCTGGTATGACATCTTTGGGTTGCGATAGAAAGCAAACAAATAGACTTTTAATGATAATCAAGGTGACGATATCGTGCTATAATCAATTGCCTGTAATCGTTATTTTACCTTTACAGTAAGTGATTCAATATATCGCCCATATAGAACATATTTTCAAGCGGATATATCAAACAAAACTCGTGATTTGCAGATCACTCAACTAATGTGGACGTTCTTAAACAAGAGCACTTGACGTGTCAGTGATTATCTCCAATGCCTAACTCGAGGAGGTCTACGAAACATTTCCATCGGACGGCATTACGACGGATTAATCATACGAGCATCATATCGCTATCCCAACCAACAGGAGAGCATCAATTGAGACAGAGTACACATTAAGAACATAATTTCTAGATTGGACCACATTTGAAACTAACCAGAATGGTCAGTGTTGTCAATTTGTTTAAGCATGACAAACATTGGAAAGCATTCGATTATTCCTTCAATAGATCGTTTCAGTTTTGATGATGAAATGCGCAACACAATCTACGCAAGTTATATCAAATCAATCGTTGGACAAGGATATATACTGGCAGACCTGTTGATATTGGCTGCTATTAAAATGTAAAACTCAAGTTTGAAAGTGTCTAATGCGATATAAAGACAGTAGGAGCATTGCATTGTGTGCTTTGCTAGTTTGCTCTAACATCTATCGAATCAAAATGAAATTCATAGTCATCGCTGCTTTTCTTTGCACTCTCGCTGTTGGTTAGTAAATGAATTATCTTTGTATGTGATTAATACAATTTTCATTCAAAGGTCAAGTAATGGCCGGCGGTGCCGAGATCGTGGCTGCAGCTCGTACCCAAATTGGTCTGCCATACTCGTGGGGCGGTGGTGGTTGGGCTGGCAAGTCACTGGGCATTGAACAAGGTGCTCACACTGTCGGATTCGATTGCTCTGGTCTCGCTCAGTACTCGGTGTACAAAGGAACAGGCAAAAAGATCGCTCGAGTCAGTCGAGTACAGTACCTGGACAGTCAGTGCAAACACGTTCCTTATGCCGAAGCTCAACCTGGTGACTTGGTGTTCTTCGATGACGGTGGCAATGGTATTCATCATGTGGCCATCATCTCTGGTAATGACACCATGGTTCACGCTCCTCATACCGGAGACCATGTACGAGAGGCAGCCGTCTATGTAAAAGGCAGAGTAGCCAATGTGCAACGATGCTGGTGATGGATTGCTTTGTAAGGTGATTGACAAATAAACAAATTGAATTGTGCATATGAAACACACTTGTGCAAAGGGTAAATTAAAAACAAGTGCCAGTAATGTGCAATGATATCGGTGATTCACTGATATGTGCTTGATTGAGTAAATAAAGAAATGGGGAAACAAACCAAGGACACTACCCCTCGATCAATCGGAACGACCTAACAATAGTTCCGGATGCAATGTTTATCGACTGATCAATTATCAGTGGAGATCATAATCAGTGCGACTAAATCAAACACAGTGACATTTGCATTTGGTAAAGGATGCACAGTGTGGAGCAGGTGATGCAAACAAATGTATAAAAGGTAACCAATAGAACAACACTTGTCTATCTTGGTCTGCACGCCAAACAACTCAACCACCTCACAATGAAGTTCTTCATTTGCCTCGCTGTTCTCTGTGTAGCCATCGGTAAGTGGCAGTGACCATTGTGCCCAACTGTTCAATTCCAAATGGTTTGATTAAAACTTTGTCTTCTAATTTGAAACAGGGCAAGCCATGGCTGGAGGACCACAAATCGTGGCCGCTGCCCGTTCCCAAATGGGTCTTCCCTATTCCTGGGGTGGTGGAAGCTGGGCTGGCAAGTCGACTGGCATTGAATCTGGTGCTCATACTGTTGGTTTCGACTGTTCTGGCCTGTCCCAGTACGCAGTGTACCACGGAACCAACAAGAAAATTGCCCGAGTGGCAGCAGCCCAATATGCAGACCACCAATGCAAACATGTGCCCTATGCTCAACACCTGCCTGGTGATTTGGTCTTCTTCAACGACGGTGGTTCCATCCACCATGTTGCCATCATCTCGGGCCCAAATATGATGATCCACGCTCCACACACTGGCGACCATGTCCGAGAGGCAGCAGTCTACGTCAAGGGACGAATGGCCGAGGTCCAAAGATGCTTTTAAAAGCATCACCGGAGAATGCAATCAAACATAACTTGGTCTAGATATATCATCAATCAATAAAGTACTTCACTAATCAATCACAATCTCTCGATAGCGATCATTTAATTTCGGCCACACTCAAACATATCAAATTGATTTGATGAGATATATTAGATCAGGCAATCTAATTACGGATGCAAAGTAACACAGAGTGTGATGAAAAATGCATTGGAAATATAGCTAATTTATTTATCAATTTAAATCTAAAATAGATGCTAATAATGATCTCCAATCTAAGTGAAGAATATGGCTATATAAAGTCATTGGTCATGTAGCAAAGCTGGTTTACTTGAGTTTGCAAAATGAAATTCCTGTTTTACATTGCAGTTATTTGTTGCCTTTATGTTGGTACGTTATGAATGTTTGAGACAATTGAGTTAATAATAAATATTTAAATAACTTACCTTTATTGTGACAGGCCAAGCCATGGCGAGTGGCGCGGAAATCGTGGCAACAGCTAGAACGGTGATCGGCACTCCATATTCGTGGGGTGGTGGAGGATGGAAAGGAAAGTCCACTGGATCAGAATCAGGTGCCCACACTGTTGGTTTCGATTGTTCTGGTCTGTCTCAGTACTCGGTCTATCACGGAGCGCACAAAAAGATTGCCCGTGTTGCCGCCAGCCAGTACAATGACAGTCAATGCAAACATGTACCATATGCACAACACCAGCCTGGTGATTTGGTCTTCTTCGAGAAGGAGGGTCACATCTACCACGTGGCAATCATTTCGGGACCAAATACGATGATTCACGCACCAAAGACCAATGATCACGTTCGAGAGGCTCCGGTAATGACCCAGGGTCGGGTGGCACATGTAGCCCGATGCTGGTAAAGTTATGGCTAAATCTTTTAAAATGGAATAAATCTAAAAATCAATTGATAAATAAAATTCAATAAATGAATTAAGTTCACGACTATACTATTTATAATGCGAATATTTAAAACTCAAAATAATTATAATCTACATCTTGGTTGAATCACGCTGTTCAATCAATCAGTGATTAGCAATTAAGGATGTACCTTGGTACTTAGTAAGGATAATAAAACGAGACCCGTGGGGTAGAAAATTACTCACAGATATAGTTTGGCGTGAATGTTAATCTTGAGTGATGCTAATACAAAATAATCATAGTGAATATATAAAAGCACATTTGCACGTCTTGGTTGTGGTTATTGCGCTTCACATACATGTGACAAAATGAAATACCTCATCTGTATCGCAATTATTTGCTGTGTTGCTATCGGTGAAACTTGAAATGCTTGAAAACAAAACAAAAACTGATCAATTAATCAATTGTGCACAGGTCAAGCTATGGCCGGTGGCGCTCAAATAGTGTCCGCGGCTCGTTCGGTCATGGGAACTCCATACTCATGGGGCGGTGGAGGATGGCAAGGCAAAACTAAAGGCATTCAACAAGGCGCCCACACTGTTGGCTTCGATTGTTCTGGTCTGTCTCAGTACTCGGTGTACCACGGAACTCACAAGAAGATTGCTCGAGTAGCATCCGCTCAGTACAACGACCACCAATGCAAGCACGTGCCTTATGCTCAACATCAGCCTGGTGACTTGGTCTTCTTCGAGTCTGGCAGTTCCATCCACCATGTTGCCGTCATTTCAGGCCACAACACCATGATTCATGCACCTCACACCGGTGACCACGTCAGAGAAGCAGCGGTTTATAGTCAGGGACGAGTGGCACATGTTGCTCGCTGTTGGTAAATGATATCATTTGGTGGGTCCAGTCAATATAATCAAGTCTATGCATAAATCAAACGATTTCAAACTTGTTTGTTTACTTTCTGTAATGTTGCTTGTCTCCAAGTACCCTTTTTGGAAATCTTTCCCTAATCGTTCATTAATTAAAGTTAATTATTAAAGTTATCAATGCCCTACGGTACACGTGCACTATTTTTTCCTATTGTCAGTATTTAAGCTACGACATCTACAGATAAATTCATTTGCTACCAAAACAGCAAACTTGAGCCCAATTGAGACAATGCGTCTTGTTATTTGTATTGTTCTATTTGGTTGTTTGACCATTGGTATGTCCAATTTTTAAATGTCCATATATGTTATTAAATCTATTTCTTTATCTACTTTAAGGTCAAACATTTAGTTTGACTGCAGGGCAAGTGGCTTTAGAACTTGAAATCTTAAAGCTTGCTCGCTCTCAGATTGGTGTTTGCTATTCATATGGTGGTGGAGGAATTGAAGGAATGTCGAAAGGCATTCAACAAGGTGCCAACACGGTCGGTTTTGATTCATCTAGCCTGATGCAGTTTATTATTCACAAGACAACCGGCAAGAAGCTTCCTCGCATGCCACTCGAACAGTACAACTTTGACCAGTGTTACCATGTGCCTTACGAGCAAAGCCAAATTGGTGATCTTGTTTTCTTCGAGGCCGGTGGGCACATTCACCACGTGGGCATCATCTCTGGTCACAACACAATGATCCACGCACCACACACCGGTGATCACGTCCGTGAGGCCTCGGTCTACTCCACTGGTCGAGTGAAATTTGTTTCCAGATGTTTCTAATCTGATACCATTTTGTAGTACTTGCGTGTCAATAACACAATCCAAATATAAACTTGAGTCACACGGATCAACAGTGTCGATTGATCTAATCAATTCAAACTCTGTGTGCCAATCGAGATATGGCAGGTAACTCAGAGGAAAGATAACTGTCAGCCAAGATATGACTCGAGACAAAGTCAAGGCACTTTATTACAACTAAACCCAAATCGAACTTTATCGATTGACTAAAACTCACTAAATGCTTCAAGACATCTACAAAATAAATAATTTATTAATTCATCTCGTTATTTACAGTGGAAATAAGTAATCTTGTCAGTAATATTACGTTTTACGGTATACTTTTCACATTGGTTCGATCAAGGTGCTCGCTTAACTGTTAATAATTGTCATCACATTGGTACAGAAACAGTCTGGTCTGTCTGGTTGGTTTAGTTTGGGGTATCATGCATTATAAGACAATGAATGCTTTAGTTTGATGTTGACGCTCGGTGGCCAAATGGGGATGAGAGTGAACTAATAGAATATATTCATGGAGAACGTAACATAAAATAAATAAAGATTGTAACAAAAGAACGATTGATGGGATGAAGTGAGAAACAGTGAGACAATGGTCGTAATGAAGATGATGCCGATTGCGGACATTGACTAAGTGATCAGTACATGCCAAACCAATCAACATGTAATCCAAGTTCAAGTGGACCACTCCACCGACGGTCTGGCGTCAGTCTGCCAATACAATTTGTTTACACTAAAAGCAAACTTTCCTCAAGAGCTGTTCACATTGCTTAGATAGAACATTAAAGAGAGACAAAGATTGAGACATCGATGCGACCAAACTGGGTTGGTTGGGTCGGTGTTTGGTGTGTAAGTGGTGGTAAGCAAGACAATACAAAGAAGGAATCAACAAACAAAACAACACAAAACGAATGTACAGGGAGTGAGTTGGGGTTAGTGAGACAGCCAAGTGGAAGTGACCATTGCAAACACAGTGATAATTGTGATTGTGACCAGCTGGTGGGCAGTGAAGGCGAGACGGCACTGAGCTCCATTACCAATTAAGCTTTTCACTAAACAAAAGAAAAAAACAATTAGAATAAAGGTAGAACAATTGAGCCAAACAAACCTGCTTCTACCGAGTTTCCATCGAGTGAATTGCCATGTATTTCGGGAAAGTTGAACAGTTCGGCCACTTCGGTGGCCACACTGATCACATCTGAAAGCACTTGAATGCACCGAAAAGAGTACGACTCTACCGTTCGGTTCTGAACTGACTTCTTTACGAGTCCACTAGAAGCACCACTTGGTGAACTGTTGTGACCGAGTCGATATTTAAGATCGAGTCTGACAAAGCCATTCTGGGCGTAGTCGACCTGTTTGTAGTCGAGGTATTGAGCATCGACTGGCACGCCGTCGACCAACCAGAACAGCTCCGGCATTGGTTTGTATTGAGCAGAGATACACCGCAGCGAGATCACCTCGCCCACCTCGTACTTCTTCTTGAAATTCTCAATCTTTGGTTCCAATCGATCTCCTAGAACAATGAATGGTGAGCCAAGTGCCAATGCATATAACAAAGTCTCACTCGTAAAGCGAGGTTGAATGTAGTTGTTATCCTGCAGGGAGACGTGCTCCTCGAGGTAGTAAGCGGTCCGATTGTCAGCATCACTGCGCGCATCGAACTTGATCGAGGCTGTTCGGTTGTACCGATGAATAATTGAGGAGGAACAATGAAAATCATTCTTCCTCGTTTGCAGCCAAAAACTAGGAAATTGCACATTGACCGAGGTGGTGGTCAGTCCATTCTCGTAGGTGGTGTGGTACACTCGTTGGTAGTAATTACTGTTCGCAGTGATACTATTGCCATTCAAAGTGACCATCAGCCTGGCAGCTGGCGTGGACATTGGTGCCGTACAGGTCAGATTGACCAATTCATTCTGTCGAAAGTTGGTCTTCTTGCCGAGGATGATTGGTTGGCCATCTCGTGGGATGTCTAGCAATTACAAAGAGAACCATTATTGGACGACATGTCAAGTTGCTGTGTGGCAACAGCTGTCAATTGATTCATGGCCACCGGCCACTCAGCCAATTGGTTGTCATTGCCACCACCAAAAAGTACACTTACAGTAAACCTTGATCTTTTTAATCTCAATCGCTGTGTTGAAATCATTCTCGGCCAACACTTCACACCGAAAATTGGCGTCCATCTTGAAATCCGTCTTTTTAATGTACAAATTGCCAAAATTGGAACGATTTTCCTGGAAAATGGAGAAGAAATATTAAACATCGATCAGAACAGTAAGCGAATTACGTCAATTTAGACTAATTTTAAATTAATTCAATTCCTAGGAATTCAATATTTCGTATTAAATTATCAAACAAACACCAACTCACACACTGCTCAATAATTACAACCCCTATGTACCTGTCAACAAACGAATCTATTAATTTATCATCTGGAAAATCTATAAATTATCAGATTAGTGTCACTTCATTTGAAGTGAACCAAAAATAAGACCGAAAATTATTGTGACTGCCGAATGTCGACCAAATAGACTGCAGTGAAGTGAGTGGACAAACGAACAGTTACGAACCGGCACTGGAGTGTTATAACGTCAAACATGATGATGACTGCACTAATCGAATATATGCCAAAGAGTAATAAGCAAAGAATGGACGTTCATAAATATATGGAGACATCGGCAAATTAGTGTGCTTTGATTGTCGTTCAATGAGCAAATTGCACCGAACGGAAAAGAACATAAAGCAACTAAATAGAGCAAATGGCACACTAAACAGTGGACATAATCTGCTTGTCCAACGTTAAGCACTGATTCGATGCATTACTGGTTGAGAAAGAAATGCACTCAAACACTGACAAATGCTGAATGGCCTATCGATTATTAATAAACCATACTCGCTAATACGCTTATGTACTTGTCCTTGCATGAGGATATTCAATGCTTTAGTCTCTGAACGGCACTACAGATCAAGACCCGACTCGGTGTGCTCTTTTGTCCCAAGTAAGAATATAGTGCACAATTATGATCTGCAAACTATGTTTGGTAAATATAGATAAAATTTAAATCTTTCTTTTGATTTCTTTTATTTAATCTATTTTAAGAAAGGCGCCAATGAAAGGGTTATCTTAAGAACTACTTAATAAGAAGGTATAAATTATTGCAGTTCAGTGGTACAGAGCAGACTTGCAAATCTAGCAGACTTGCTAATCATTGCAAAACAACAGATGCAATACAGATGCTTAGTCTGGCGTACTACACAAGCTTTAATTGGATCAATAAATTATGTGACTTATATTATTAGGTAAATAGATTAAAGGCGAAATGAATGGCGGCAAAGACAAAAGTCATAAACAATATTGTTTCGGAGAGAAATGGTCAATTGGGATTGTGCCACTGGAGTGAGGACAGTCAGGCGACAGTTTGTGTGCGGTAATGCAGTGCACAGTTCATTTCCACTGGCCAATTGTGATCATCATTAAGGCTCACATCGGTTTAATAGTTCGAGTGTAATTCGGTGATTTATTCGCCTCACTCGGGCAGTGGTCCACTCAATCTGGCCAAGAGAGGCCCACCAACCGAAACCAAAGCGAAAAGAATTATTGCAAAAGTGAACACTCCACTCACGCAAAAGCAAATAAAAAGCAAACTCAAATCTATCGTCGAGCAGTTGGGACTAATCTCACAGATTGGCCAAATTTCATCACTACAAAATTATAATAAATTATTGACTTAATATATTTTATTATTCACAGGCAGACACAAAGTGATGCCATTTTGCAAAAGACATCTACAAATCGAATTTAGGATTAAGCCTGTTTACAGCTACATTTGCCAGTCAATATGTCTTTAGATACACTTTCAAAGTATAAATAACGAATGAAGCAAAGTTGTATTTATAGAACATTGGACACTTATACATAAAAAAGTTTGAGACAGAAGTAACAAATAGACATTTTCGTGCCAAATTCCTGAGTAAACACTCTCAAAGGACAATAACCAAAAAAAGATAGAATGATTCACGAACGGAAGTTGAGAAAAGTAAAAAAAGGATCAAGAAAAAGTCTAAGAAAGAATTTTAAAGAAGATACTAAAGAAAAGGCTGAAATCGATTGCTTTGAGCATCTGAGTGTGCCAATTGGAACGCAATTAATGTTTGTGTGATGTAATTCGTCCATGACGACTACACCTGAGCAATTGTTCCCATTGCCAAGCGAGACAGAATGAGGCAGTGAGCAAAGTAAACACACTTTAAAATGTGCTCTAACTGTAAATATGAATGCGCCACGAATGAGATCGGTGGTCTCGGTGAAAAAACAATTGCTAACAGCAGTTTCGAGCGAATTCAATCAATCGTCGATAATACCTCGAGCAAATAAAGAACCAGGGGAGGCAAGTAGACAAACAAACAATCAAACCAACCGAGAATCCTTTCGAACATCAATCGACCGATTGCAATTGTCTCGTCTGCACTGGTTCTGCTTATCGATATGGCCATTTGGACAGTATTGAGAATCAATCAGTGATCGCGAGATAAAGTTTGATCGAATCATATATAAATCAAACTTATTCTCATTGAGAATTAATGTATTCCTCGACTGGTGGTCGGTCTTCACTGGAGTGCACACCGAAATGATAATGTTTGCTTGCTTGCGTTCCTGCCTGATCGTAATGATCATCAACAAGAGTAACACTGCCAGTGGAACAGTGTACAAATCGATAAAGACAATCGAGAAGAGACAAAAGTTTGTTAATAATTTGAAAGACACACAACTTGCCACATGCACACTCACACCAAACAAATGAACACGACAATCAGACCATAAAGAACAATGCAATGTTGTGGAGAGTGATCTCATGAGCAAGCGAACAGAGATCGTCTCTCACTTCATCATCATTAGGGTCGATAGAATCCTGCAAAATCCAACTAAATCTGCCACTCAATCTTTCCTCCAGAGTCTGGTGCTGCATCGAGTGCCAGTTTGGTGTGTTGTGCAGTAAATTTACAAAATGGAATTAACACAGCCAAACATGTGCTCGTGTCAGTATCGCACCGAATCTATTGGCCACTTGCATCACCTCTAATCTATTACACTATCGAACATTCTCAACATAAAGCAGACATTCCTTCCACCAAACAAGCCAACACACAATCCAGCAAGTCAATATATATTTGTACCCACCAAATTGCACCGGAAAGCAACGCTAACATTTTGCTCGGGCAAATAGAATATTTATTCTTTAGCCAAATGAGTGATTGTCGTTGAGTGCAACATATAGGCATAAAATGATTCATTATAAATTCAAAATTAAGTGAATCAAAGTGAACATAAAATGAAACCATCAACCTATGGAATGCATTGAGCCACTGTACGGCACCGTACGGACAGGACTGGCACACGACACACCGCGCACACCAAAAATGCAAACAAGAATCAATTTAATTCTCTCTGGCTTGGTGAATCGTTGCTGCAGTCGAGTCGAGGTATTAGAAGGAACTATTAGGGCACACTAAAAGCATGATAATACATTCGCGGGCTGAGAATTGAGATAATTCCCACCGATCGGAACACGAAGAGATCGAAGTGCCAAGACAACAAGAAGGAAGCCAAAATCGAGAGAGAGAGAGAGAGAGAGAGGCATCTTGTGCCCGAGCAACATCGCATCCAATGGTGAACACTGGTGGCAAGTGACTCGCGTGTGGCCTAAGATGCATCTACTTTTGAGTGAATCAAAATCGAATGTGCCCATCAAAGTGCATTAATCGCACTTCATTCATCATTCAGTAATGGCACGAATGAGTAGTAGTAGAGCACGAGCCATTATCGTATGGCAGTAGTGCAGAATGTATTGAATAAACATTACTTTCCAATGAAAGACAAGACAACCCGTTCATTCATATGGCAATCTGTGAGTAATGTGGACACGAACACAAACCGGAACGTAATCAATTTGTTGCACGAAAGCCAAACAAATCAATGCCTCATATCGAGTCGAATGCTTAATTGGATAATTCTAATGATTCGGAACAAATTTGTTCAATATATGGCTCGAGAATATATTGTGATGAGAATGCATGAGAATGTATAAGTGCAATATGAAATTAATAAATATAAATGGAAAAGTTTGCTAAAAAGAGAGTGTACATAGTAGGAAGTAGATTAGTAGTGCACTGCACTGTATCGAGAAAAGGAAAACTTTCAACAACGAGTTTGATGATCGACCAAGTGAGTGAGTGAGTGAGTCCTAGTGAGAACTAAGTGGCGCCAAATTGGGTGAAAGGCGTCAATGTGGCAGTGCACAAAACATTATAGATCATCATTAGGCAAAATAGTTGTCATCTGGAGCATCGAATGGTGCTAATTTGGTGTGGATGCCAGTCGATGAGCTGTTCTGTTGTCACTGTTATTAGCATTAACATACATTCCACTCAGCAAGGACTCTCTGTGCATATAGCCACAGCGATATGCACCAAATTTCCGGGACTTGCTCGGGACAGCAGCAAAAGCCATTAAGGCGAATATCGCAAGAAAGTAACCATCGTAATATAACCGATTGCATGTGATCAAGGGGTAAACAGTGGCGTAAATTGCCATTTTACAGAGACAATTATCCATAACTGTGGGTCCTTCCAATCAATCCATCATCATTGCAATAGAATATGTTGCCATAATTAAGATAAATAGCCACCACCGAATAAATCATGCACTCACTTAACCACAAGTGCACACTCACATTACAATTACACAATCAAACCAGAGCCAACAAAAGTGATTTCACCACACAATGCAATCGGTCAATGTTTGCTCCAGAGATGAGGTGCTCCAGTGCCACTGATAATTGAACACACCAACCAATTTGCTCGGTCACCCAAATGAACCAATTGGTACAATGTACATTCACACTGTATTGCTCGTACATTGTCCGGGACCATATGAGCGCTAATTAAAATTAGCCCTTTGGTGGCACACAAGTGGGCCGAGAGGAAAATTCGGATAAAATTTATTAGCTCGCACACTGGCTTTGACTGGACACTAGTAATTAGGAAGGCAAAACGGAAAATGATGCCAAATTAAATGAACACAAGCCAAACAAACCAGTGGATGATACAACCGGTCATGATTATTCAAGCTCGGTATTAATTCAGCCGACTTGAGGTGCCTCTGTGCGGACAATGCTGCCGCTCGTGTGTTGTGAGCATCGTTTTATGGTAAATTAAACAGAATTAAAAGAAAACAAAGTAACCTTCCGTGTGGAGAGTGCAACTTTAATTACGGTCAGTTGTGTGTACTTGGGTGAGTGCTGTACAGAGGGAAACAGAGGAATTCGGTGAAGTAGATACACAGTGCACACCAGTAGCCAAGTGAACTGGCAGAAAGCGAGCAATCCTAATTGAATCAATCAATGCATGCATGCCTTCACAAACACAGGCTGCACAAGATTGCATTTTGCAATATAAATTAAATTACTTAATTTATCATCAAAGTAACAACAAAGGAATGGCCGGTGGTGGTGTTTGTATGTCTAACCAGTGCAAGCTCACTTGAGTCAGTGAACTTACCAATGCACGAGCCAATAGAAACGAGTTAATTGAATAGAGTGTATATACTCTCAGTGAAGTGCACTGCACACTTACATCGATCACAATGCCACTGGTCTGGTAGAATGTGGTCGGTTGCTCGTCCGAGGTGATGAATCGGTACATTTCCTGGTTATCCTTGAACCACTTGATCGAGTAGATCTGGGTGTAGTCAAGATCGGCGCTACAGTTGAGCCACATCGGGTCGCCAAAGAAGATGTAGTCGGGAGAGCTGATTCGGATGGAGCTCAGTGCTGTCACATCTGCAACGAAAAGAAGGACATTGTGAGTTCGAATTGAAATGAGCAAAGTGCAATTGTGAAATTAAGTCAACTCGGAAATCGATCAAAACAAGCGATGCAAGTGCACATCGCAATTTGCGCCTGTGACAAACTAAGGAAAACAGACGCAACTGTATTGAGTGCACAGGATAAAAAACGACAAATTAAATCTAATTTGAATTCATAAATTAAAATATTGCAAAAGCCAAGTCCCGGTCTGAATTACTAAAGATGAAACAAACTAATTTACATTTACAGTTGCACAACAAACAAGCAAACAGAATTGGTCTAGTGCAATTAATTTGTATTGCTGTTCTAGTGTCGAATGTGTGTTTGTGGCACTGAACAAGTATGGCTCGCTTGTCTGGTGATTGCCAATTGAAACTGAAATTTGTGTGCCAAAAGTCATCAAGTGTGGTCCTCTCAATATATGCAAAGTCTCAATTGGCCAAGGAGAAATAGATAAAATGGTCAAACGCATTAGAGACACTCAAGTCAGTAGTGTAATCAAAAGAAGTATAGCACCAACACAAGGAGACAAAAAGAAGCAACTAAGAGAATTACTTTCGGTAATTTATAGTAATTGTCAGGAGAATTTAATTAAAACATATTTGAATAAAACTTTCCAAAAGAAGGCCAACGGTGAAGTAGTGAAATGGTGCAGTGGCAGTGGCAAGTGCACCACATATAAGAGCATTCATTGAGATCCATACTAAACGTAACGCGTTATGGAACATAAATCATTAATTAATTCTGCAAAGCGTACCAGTAGGGAGTAACCGGTGGGGATAGCGACCAACCAACAAATGCTGTCGAATAATTAAAATATTGCCTCTATGTTGTTATTAATTTGCAGACCAATATTATTAATTGATCATATGCAGTGTAGAATGTGTCCAAACAGTAATGAAATTCAAACAGGCAAACTTTCGAACAGAAATGCATTAAAATTTTACATTAATACATTCAAATAGTTCAAAGTGAACACTGAACACAGTGCAGTCAAACATAACAAAGTACCCAAAATACCTTGTGGAATTGAATGGAAAATGAAAAACATATGCAATAGCGAATTGTCTGGTGATATACGAGTAGATAGAGAGATCGAGTCTGCAGATGTGCACAGAACAATACACTTGGCACATGTAAATTACCGACAAATATGAACCAAAAGCTCAATGAAACAAATGCTGTCAAAGGCAATTCATCAACAAGCTAAATTAGCGACCAAATGTAGGACAGAAAAGATTGGGAATATAGTCAATCTGCGCTAAATCTGACAGAGCACACATTCACACAAATGATTCACATCTATGGCCGATTCACACCTTCACTCGCACACATAATGCAACAATTAAGCTGTCAGGTGAGGACTCAAGAAATGAATTGGATCAAGCAAACAGCAATACCCACTAGTGCACTAGTCCCATAGAGTACGTACAATAATACATTAATGGTGGAAGTGATTCACATCAAGTGGCGTGCATGCACACCTACACCTCGCCATTGTTACATCACACAACAAAGCTACTAACAAGCCAGTCAGGTAGAGTGATAGATCAGCCAGGTGAGATAATCGTCACTGTGGTGGAGTGCTTTTTGTGAACTCACTGGTGTGTACCTGGTAATCGGCTTGTGATGCCACTTGCGAGATTGTGTGAGAATGCAACAGTGACCAGTCCGAGTGAGGCGACTGTGGTCATTAATAATAATTAAAACAGTTGAGAAATGATGATTATGGCAATAAATAATGGACCAAATAATAAGACGCATTCATTGGCCATTTAGTAATAATGCGACAGGGACAGATTGACTAGTCAAATTATGCTAATGGAGAATGATGCTGTCACATCCATCAAGTGGGGACGAGCTGTGCAAATTGAAACGCGAATGAGTATCAAATTAACCAAAGCAACAACAATATTTGCGATACCAGAAATACTTGGAAGAAACTAATGGAGGACGTGCGAAACAGACTGGAGCACTACTTTTCAATTGGTTCGGTGTAGAGTGTGCAGTGAGCAATGTGCAAGCAGGTACTGTAATCAATCAATCACCGAGCAAGTAAACAAAACAACGGTGATTACCTTTGATATTTGATATTTGTTGCACCAAAGCACAATATTTGCACCCAATCATAATAACTAACCAACCAAATTCACAAACTATCACATTTGCTCGTAAATATGTTCGTGCGCTTGATAAAATATTCCTTGAGCTAAATTGGTCCTCTGAAATTCTCACTGCTAAATTGCACGTTTCGATTGTGCATGCAAAGGAAAAGAAACAATGATTTGAATCTTTGAGTTTGTAATCAAGAAGATTGTTGTGGCTAGAAAGTAGAAGATATTACAACTTGACAATTCAATTGTCCATTGTGAAGTGTGTCGTGGTGACATGATTAGTGCCTCTAGAGATCTCTTGTGCACAACTGACCACAGTGTAATCATGACAGTCTAATGACATGCCGATAGCACACCAGGTATGACACACTCGCTGGACAAATCATATTTCCCGACATTATCACCAAAACAGGTCACCGTTGACATTTGTGAGCACACTTGAGACCAATTTAGTACATCTTGCTGTATATTTCGACATCTCCAAACATTTGTGTGCCCTCAAATGTCAGACAAAAGCTTGTAATTTGCCAGACATGAAAAGGAAAATACCAAAAGGCCAAGATCAATTAATAATTCAATCGGTTAGACCGTTCTCGGGTTGATTAATTCAATTTAAGCAAAAGAATTCAAACAAATTAGCCAAATAAAGTCTTGTTCTGTCGGTCCGGCAGCGAATTAAGAATGAACTGGCCCAGTCCCAATGGTTATCTGCAAATCAACCATTTTGTCATTTCTTTCGTGATTCTTCAGCATAACACATGCACTTGCTCGCATGTTGTGGCAGGCAAATCTCAGTTGAAGCTCATTCTTACTTTAGATTAATCTAAGTCAATTACAGCTGACAAGCCAGCAAGAGAATGGAGCCTCTCACTCGGACTGACCGCGGTTGTGTGTAATGTCAGCAATGGGTGCTCCACTTGTTCATCTATTCTGACCGGCCATAGAGCTTGTGCATATGTGCACCGAACAGGCAACGATAATTAATTTAGCCATTGGAGGCAGCAGCAGACACACAGGCACAGTGAATGTATTGAATGGCTAGCTCGGACAGTGCTTTCCCTTCATTCGGTAATACCTTGACTTGGTGACTGGGCCATTTTGAGAGCTTTCCAAACACAAACAGGAGCCAAACAGTGAGAAGTGCTGGTGGCACTGGTGGAAATGACCATTATAAATAATTGATCAAGCCAGAGAGGGAGAAAGAGATAGAAAGGGATTCTTTCAGCAGCAGCAGCACATACAAAGACAATTTAAATGGTACCGAGCTAATGATAATAAATAATAAGAGTAACAATGCGCGCTCAATAATCACTCATTATGGGACCAAGGTTATTGAGACACACACGGCCGCAAACCGACAATCCTGCAGACTCGAGTGTGTGTCTGGTCGTGTCTGTCCGGGTTTGGCTACACATTCGCTTGCCCTCCTGTTGTTGGCTAATTAATTAATTAAAAATGAGCTCTTTGAACCACATTTTTTGTTGTTGGTGTGAGCCAAAAAGAAGACTGAGCCAAGAGATGAATTGCAAATGATAACACTGCAAGACGAGTGAGACTCAATGGTGAATGGCGAATGTGGCCTATGATGACAAGAGCACAAAGCAAAGTCAATTTGCATGTGTCTGTGTTTGTCTCTGTTTGTCTAATTACTGAAAGTCAAGTCAATTGTCCCAAAAAGCAAAATAATAATAATATTTGTTGGCATCACGAGAAAAGCCAGAGAAATGAATCCATTTTCAAGGACAGTTTCAGTGAGTGCATTCTGCATGTATGGAAAGTGGCCTAACAAATAATGCTTAGTTATGATATGTGTGCATTGGATGAGCAGTTAATATTCATTAACACAGTGGCATTGTCTCATCATCAAGTGCAGTTCATATCAGTGGCACAACAAACACAACAAACACAACAAACAAACATTGGGAATGCACTTGCAAACACAAAGTATATAAACATTTCGCATTGGCCACTTGCAACTCGACTCTCGACACTCAATCTGACACAATTCATCTTGGCCTAATCTAATCCTATTAGAATAATAATATATATTCTGCTTTATATTCGTTATTTTCCATATATACTTTCTTGATTGTTTCAATGTTTCAATGTTCACAAATTCGCTCTTTTCTTCTTGTGCACTTTAACACAATTCATACAGACAAATAAACAAAACATTCACAGAGTTAGTGTACTATCGCCATTGACACAGTGCAGTACGTTTCACTATGTTGCCTCGTTCACTAGTGCACAAGAAGGAATTATCTAATTACCTCACCAAAGAGCACAGACACATTCACTACTACTTCGTGAGAAAGAACAAACGAGAAATTAATCAAACCAAACACAAAAATAGCCAGACACAATGCAATGTAGAATGAACTTGTGCACATACATGTATAGAGTCAGAGCGGATGGACATAATGGACAGGTAGAGAAGTGCATGGACTTGTGCCAATACACTCTAATTACTGTCGACAATCAATAATTAATGGCCGATCTGTATCGATTTATATTTATTTATTACATTTCTCCACTTCTGTGCAGCTTTCCTCATCATATAATACACTTAATTAATTTTCAGTTTACATTCAATATATCTTTAAATAGCTTTCCAACAACAAAAACAGCACAAGAAAACAATACAAAATAATGACAATTGTACAAGCAAAGAAGATGATAGAAGATAATGACTAAATGGATGGATGGACTGTTGTACGTAGATCAATAATTGATCGTAATGACTTCAACACAATGGTCGTGTGTAATGCAATGAAACATTCAATAAATGATAATGTTCAACACTTGCTTATTTATTTATTACTACACCCTAGTTAATGATTTAATTGCGACAACTACCTGCACTGCTACCTGTCCATATCTGTGTTCACTAATAATTCACTAATTATTAATACACGACAGGCAATTATCAATTATTCAATGGGATGAAACAGGCAATGTTTGCTCATTGACTAGCCAGTTTAAACTATAATGGCAAGAGGCAAAGTTTGTATCAAACAGTTCAAGTGGAAATTGTCCCCAAATGTCCTCTTTATTCCTCACAGAATGCCATTTGGCCAGAATTGTTACACACGGAATCTGTCTGGTTTGGTTGTAGAGCAATGTTTACAACACTGCTAATGTGAAGAGTTCTGATCGTGTTGTTGTTGTTATTAAATTGTGCTGCTGTTGCATTGCTCACAAACACTTTGCAGCAAAATAAGAAATTTTAAAGCGAAGAAATATTGCTCGATTGCATGCTTGCGATGGCTTGAGATGGCTTGCTCAGTGGCGGAGGGCAATTCTGTTTGTCCATAAAATATGTGCTCCTTTGCGTGACTAGCATTAATTTTTGTTGCTTCCACCAAAGCAAACCAAATATAAATTCGCTCTTGCAACTCTTATAGAGATGTACGACAATACAGCGATTCATTGTGCTCGGACTGTTTGTTGGGGGGAGGAAGGAGAAACTGTTGAAAATTATTGAAAAGACGACCATCCTCACAAGTGATAAAGGCCATTTGACTGGTTAGTTAGTCTACTATTATTCTCATGTTAATGCCAACTGGCTTGTCTGCTGTCTGCTCGAATAAGCCAAACAAACAATGAACGAACACAGCAAACAACAACAAACAAAACGGACTCGATCCACTTGGAAACTCAATACGAGGCATTAACAATAATCGAAACGATATTATGAATTCTCGTTCGTCGTTTGGCGCGCGCCATTTTTATTAATATCCAAAAGTGAACAGATTCAAACTGGAAATTACCAACCATAATTCCGACAGTGAAGCACACTCTGGTTTGGGTGCTCACTGCAATAATAGATTCACAACTGAAAGATAAAACATTGGCCACGTTGGGTTAGACCGTTAGAGACGTTCAAGTCATTCGATATATGAGCACTCACAATATGGACCAGCAGTAGTGCGAGCAGTGGCACTCGGTCCTTCTTGTCGCAAGCAAACTATTAAATTCAAACTCGACATGACATACGACGTTTTGGAAGAATCGGTGAGAAAATGCCAAAATGCACTCACCAAAAGGAAAGACTGTGTGCACAAATCGAACTCAATTTATCGTAATTTGGTTTGATCTCTCTTAATCGTCTGTGGGCTTTGAACATTCAAACAAATCAAATGCAAAATAGCCAACTTTTGCATGTTGCACCAGTGCCAGTGCACACAAGTCACACATTCATTTGCATTGGCCAAGTCATTTTGCAGTGTGGTGGAAAACAATTTGGACAATTTACAGATGCAATAGATTGTCTATTGATGGACATTATCGAGTGGAGAGTGGAGAGGACTGTGCAAATATTATCATGGCTCGCATGCGAATCATAAATCACCAAACAAGGCAGCAAAAAAGTTTGAACATTTGCGCGCGAGAATATTGCCTGTGTACATGGACGGAGACAAGCCATGTCATAAATGGTGAGCGTTGCGAGTGGGCCAATCGAGTGGCGCATTGAACAGATCAATGAAACAGCTCCATTGATTCATTGTCGATATTACCGACTTTAGTATCTACTTAGATTAATGGTCTAATCGTCTTGTGAAACATATGAACAATGTTCTCCATTGCACTGCACAACTATTCATAATGACGCTTCTCTTCTCTTTTCCCACTGATTCCACATTTGGCATTACATACAAAGCATTCAAATTCTCAACTTGTCAACTGTCTCAAGTGAGAATGCAACTTAGTATGGTCATTGATCTCCCTGCTTGGTCAAATAACACATCAATTCGTCATTTCATAGCATTTGTCATTATGCTCAATTGGCGTCAATTACAACTACGATTTGGTGCCATACAAGTCGGGCCCTTATGGTCGTTTGCACATGTTTCATCAGCATCTTTTCTTCACTCGCCTAAGTACAGTCTAATTAAACACAGCTGTCCTTAATCTGGTGCGGACTTTATTCGTTATTTAATTTGTTTGCCTTCGGTAGTACAAGCCGTACAGTGGCCAACTGTACAGTCAATTGAGTGAGGCCATTGTCTGGGCTAATGGCCCAGTGGCCAGTGTTGCTCTAGTGTACTTGTGTACTACAAATATCGTTTGCAGTGCACATATATTTACATAGACATTGTCAGTCAATGCATTGGCTCGATGTAATGGTGACATTGCCGTTGGTTTGTGAGCGAGTCAATCTAAGCTGTATCATTTCGGTGCCAAATAAGAAAAGCAAACAAACGATCAAGAGCGTCTCGGACTAACAAGAAACTCAACTGCTCGTATGTGTGTGTCAATGCAAGGCAATCGATCCAAGACAGTCCATGTTCATGGCGATTGGTGCTTGTGGATGTTGTGTAGAGAGGGACATGAAGAGTGGTGAGACCATAAATATGTCTCTTGACAAGCCATTGCTGACATGTACTTCGACTTGCACTGTAATCCATGCAAAAATATTGGAACACTCAAATCTGAAATGGCACAAAGAGGGACAAGACAATATTTATCAATGGACACTACAAGACTGTAAAAAGAACAAAACATTGTCGATGCACAATTCGAAATGCAAACAAATTCTTCATTGTTTTGTTAAGAATTTGGGTTCAATTTGACACGAAGCAAAACAGATTTGCCATTGACGTGCGTTTGTAATTGTCCACTTGACCAAAGTGCGAGTCACACTTTTCGGCCAATTGTGTTTAACGTAATTTATGAAAAAAGTAAAACAATGTCACATGCCGAACGAAGCTAATGGCCACTTGTGTTGTGCCAATGTGAGAGTGAATAGTTTGGTGTCGAGTCAATTGCCTGTCTGTCCATT
Organism: Rhizoglyphus robini; assembly: GCA_023373905.1. Lineage (NCBI taxonomy): Eukaryota > Metazoa > Arthropoda > Arachnida > Sarcoptiformes > Acaridae > Rhizoglyphus > Rhizoglyphus robini. The sequence continues at coordinate 1,381,435 of JAKIJQ010000007.1, read as the reverse complement.
ACAATCTCGTTAATATAAATGGATTGTGAAAGTGTGAGTGTGAGAGTTGTACATATCGAGAATAATGATGATGGCCCGCGATTAGACTCGTTCGATTGAATCGTTTGGGGCAACATATTTTAAAACAATTATCACTCCACTAATTTGATGATTAATTGTGTCACTAATGGACCGTTCCGTTGGTCTGCATGCGAGCAACAAATAAGAGGTCCACAAAAGGATTCGTTTCAATGTGTGAGAATGGCACAGTATTGCAGTGAAACTATCGATTTACCACAAAAATAGAATCGAGACATTTTTCGTTATGCTCTCAGTTCGACTCAAGTGAGCTCATTTAACAATCTGGTAAATGGTTTAGCAATTTATTGTACTGCACCAGTAGCAGCAGCACCAGCACCATCATCATCATCACACCACCAGAAATGGAGTATTACACGGAGAAAGTACTTGTTATCAAATAGATTGGAGCACAAGATAAATCGGTCGGATATTTCTGGCTTCACTGGAGAATGGACCCACAAATTAAGCCAATACAGTGGCATGGCTCATTGTAGTGATTAGATTAGGGTCACATTAGAGTGGGCCAATTGCAGAATAAAAGCAAAATTAAATTATTAAATCATTAAACTATTGGAAATTAAATTAAAAATCAATCATTGCCTTCGATGGAAAGAATAGAAAGAACAAGAGTAGCGAAATAAATGATCGCCGATTAGGCGGCCATGAACAAAAAGCGGCGCCGCTCGGTTAATCAGCTTTGGAGCGAGTTGCAGCCATTAGGATAAGTTATGTCCACTGGTAATTGTGTGTCATAACAGAGTAAAGTGTTAAGTGGCACACCAAAAGTGCTAAAACATTGACCAACTGGACTCGAGTCGAGTGTGTGACCTCGCACTCGATTCTCTCAATTGGGTGACACTTTTCGATAAGTAGTAATTTAACAAGCAGCACGGACAAGTCTCCAGCGACTTTATTTACTCAGTGCACAGTGAAACACTTTAAAATGATTCGATATAAATTATAAATTGCTTGTGGAAAAATCTATTGCTGCTGTGGTGGTAATGAGCAAGTGATGGAATGGACAAAGGCTGCCAACACTCACCCGGAAGAAAGGATGAACAGTGGAACACTGGTGCACACTGTAACAAAGTGATACGTTCGGTGGAAGGCAAGTTGTGGTGCATCAGAGCAGACCGGTTGCACACAGTCAGTTCGATTGACATTAATCTAATTAATTTGACTCGATGCACAGTGGCACATGCTTTGGTCCTGCACTTGCACTAACTCCGACTCGGACTCACTCACTTCCACAAACGTTCCTGATTTGAGTCTTTTCTTCTTTTATCTGTCTCCTCACGCTAAATTAATCTTTCTCCAGCTGCTTTGGACTTGCTTTTGCCCAAAAGTAAAAGCAGTTTGTTCACTGTTTTGCTGGCCACTTGGAACACAATCCTTTCGAGGAGAAACAAAGAGATTTGTAATTTCTCAACGTGCAACACATTCCACGGAATCATGAGTGCCTTAGAGCATTGCAATTGAATTAACTGCTCAAAGTAGAACAAAACAAAACAAAATAAACAAAACAGGTTGCTCAACGAAAATAGATTAGAAATTGAAATCAAAATTCAATTAAATTAAGCTCAACCTAATTCGAGTGAACAATCAAAGAACGGACCGTGACGCCCACAACTGCCATGAGACACTATTTTGTGTGTGCGAGCAATGAATCATTTGGCTGGTGCGGTCAGAGCAGCGAGACAAGACGCAATCTGTCGTCGCTCTGGTCGGCAAGAAGAATGACCAGCTGAATGAGCTCAGTGAGATAAAGTAGCCAAATGAGAATGGAGCCAAGCGAAGTGAGCCAATGAGGCAATCAGGCGAACAAGCATAAACACAACAGATCGAATAGATTGGCCAATTGGTGAGCGAGCCAATCAATAGCAAACAAGAGCACCAGTGTGGCTTAGTGTGGTGGAATGCTGCTGGAACAAGACAAAAGCCAATTGCTCACCAGAAAGTGTGTCGAGAGAATGGTTGAGTAAACAAATAAATCAAACACATCATCATTATGTGTCGATATTATCGACAACTGTAATTATTGCCATTACCAATAGACCGATAGACCATAGACCAAATAGCAGCCAGACCAATTGATTATTCATTGATCGGCCAGATTCATTCATAATGTTGCCAACAAATTGACAACACTTGTGCAATTAAACTTTACACCAGTGATCATTGGCTCGTTCTCTTGTCGTCATGTTCATTAATCAAACTGTTTGCACTAATTAAACAACACAATGAGACCATATGAGACAGTGACAGTGCAGTGCTCTGTCCAAATATTGCTGAGACAGTGCAATCGATGGTTGCCAAAATGGTTGATGGTGAAATATGGAATACAGTAATGGTGATGGTCCACTAATTGCGCCAAGTTGAAATGAAGCGTCAAAGCCATTTTTGTCACACGCACACACACAAGACGGTCGAGTTTGATTGCACTCGGCTGTCGCACCGTGATTAATCATCTCGAGTCCTAAACCGAATGGTAATCACAGTATCGGAAAACAATTAGCCAGACAAAGTGAACAAATCATATTTGGACAAGACAGTGCATTGCACTAATCGACATAATCCATAATCAATGCCAATACTAATTCGTTGGCCAAATATGTGCCTCGAGTGTGTCGAGTCTGTCTCCTGTACAACAAACAATACAACTTGTACCATTATACAACTCTCACACACATCTCAGCAGCACAATAAAACGACTTTATCGGCAAGCTAACCACCATTGCTAAAGTGTGTCCAATGGTCATTGCATTTGCATTGTTTTTGTTTGTCCGTCTAGTGTGTTTGTCCCATTCGACTGACACTATTGGCATTAACCCATCGATGGCTTTGTCTGCACCATTTTGCTGGTCTTTGCTGATAATTTCTAAACTTTCATGCACACACACAATCTAATCTGGCAAGAAGTAAGACGAAACCATTCTAACCCATTAAACTGGCGTGCAAGTGATCTAATCAGAGTGTGCAAATCAAATGGTGGAGAATGATAGCTCACCATTCGGTAAATGGCTGGACAAATGGTGAGCCACTCGGTGGGTTAAGCATTGGACTTTATTTATTATCGGCACAGTTATTGCACTCACTCACTTGCTTACATAGTCGATTAGTGTTTGCATGCACACGATAAGGCAAATATCATTTCGCAATTGATCGAGTTATGACCAATGCGGGTGGGTGCCACTGAAATGGACAAACAAACAGACACACAGGCACACACAAACTGTAACCGAGATAATCGAGCTGACCACTAAGAAAGTGTTCATCATCAATTATATTGCCATGCAGTGGACTACTACTATCGGTACTAGTCAGCAGTGATAGTCTGTGTCCGATTATTTGCAATTGACTTTGTGTGTTGGTGGCAATTAGCACAACTCGCTACTGTGCACTGTCCAGTGGACAATTCAATTCGAACAATTCAGCGAGAATATCTGCTCAGTTCCTCTGTTGGTTATCTGGCAGTGTGTTGTTGTCTTAGGGCAACCTTAATTACAGCCACTGTCTAGTAGACATCATCATTTGGTGCGTGTGTCACTGGTGGTGGCAGTGCTCAGTTTGCCTCCCAACCATTTGGCAATGTGTGCTTGTCTCCCGGTCACAACAACAACTGAGGCCACAAGTCACAATTGGTGGCGATGAATCTTCATTAAAATGAACCAACTCGAGTCTCAATTGTGGCCAAAGGACTCCCCTTTTGGCTCGCACACAACTCTGGCTAGTTCGGACTCATTTCGCGCTGAGATCAGCAAAAATGGCGACCAAACGAGAAGCCAAGACAATATAAACGATAATGACGAGTGAGCCTGAGAGCAACAATCGAATCAGTCCGAGAAGTAGAAAAAGTGAAGGCACAATTGAAAAGTTTAAAATAAAACCAACACCAAACAGACAGAGCGAGTGAGGGCACAGCGAATTAGCCAATAATAAGGAGAACAATGAAGGCACAGTGGCAGATCAGTGGCACCACCGAATTATATCATAATTACCAACTGACAGTGGCATTGTCAACGTGGATGGAGTGCAGAGATAACACGAGACAAGCAAACTGACAACCAGACAGACCAAACAGTGAGTCAATTACCTGTGTGCCACTCACCGACCCTGCCAACAGGATCAAATGAAGATAGTGCACAAGCAAATCATCGACCAGCAAGGCGACGGATGGATAACTCCACTCGGACATTCGATCTCGTCAGGGCAACTCAAGTGACATTTCTAAACAACAAAAAGACTCACTCGACACCGACCAAATGGGCTTGTGTGAAATGCATCGGATGAGGTGACATCAATCAGACTGGACCAATTTAAAAAGTCATCCATCCTGAAGGAGAAAGAGAAGGGGAAAGGCAAAATGCTAAATGCTAAATGGCACAGATAGAGAATAATTAAAGTGTAAAGAGTAATTAAAAGTGACTATGCATTCGGTTATGCATGGCCAGTGATAGGCAAACCAATTGGACCGAGTGATGTGATTCGGCTTGCTGTAGCACAATCACACACACTCACACACAGTGCTAATCCATTATTAATGACTCTGCCTGGTGCTCTCTCAATAATTCATTCGATATTGAAATATTTAAATATACACCGAACCAATGCAAAACACACTGACGAAACGATTAATCCCAAACCGAATGAAATATTCAGTGTCAATCAAAGCACCAACTGAACTGCACTGAGCCACCAGAAATAGAAGTCACTAAATCATAAGACTACACTTGTTCATTTATCATCTCAACTGCTCAATCTATTACTTTACTATAAATTAGAGACCAATTTAAAGTGAACCACATTATCACTTAGGTAATTGGGCTCGGCCATAAATGCATTGCGAAATGCATCTGACGGCCAATTCTCTAATAGAATCATATCACCTTGCAATATTAGAATTGCCAAGAATAGTCCAAGAATTCGAATAGACTCAGTGCAAAGATGATTGCCATGTTTCTGATGATGCTGTGCGTACTAGTCCAATAGTGAATGGCCTCTCACTCAAAAAGTCGATTACTGCAGTGATAATTGGCAGTAGTGAGAGAGCGACCAACTGAGCGCCACTATTAGACCGAGTGGAATCACACTGGACAGGAATACAAATCAGAGCCAATCGAACTGACGTGTCTGCCACCAAAGTAATCGATTTTGATTGGCAAATTTACCGATTAAATGTTCGGCTTCGAGTGCGGCCACAGACAGAGAGGACACTAATTACTGGATCGATGTTGGCAATGCTCGTAATTGGCACACGATAAATGCACAAAAACATACAAAACGGCCAATTAGCGATTGCCACACACGCAAAACAATGCAAGAGACTTGTGTGCCTGTGGCGAATTGAGCACATTTCGATAGAGTGACTTGTGTGAGTCAAACGAGATCAATCAATCCGAATTATGCAGCAATCAAACTAAAGTGCACACAAGCAAAGTATTCAATGCAACCAAACAAGTCAATTAATTCGCTTTGCGCACTAATAGGACCGTCTATGGAGCCCGATTTCAATACCGAAATTAGGCTATTTAATAATGTTGGAATTTATTCTCGAAGCGTCTTTTCGCCGATGCTTTGCCCCTTTGTGTTCGTTTCATTGGTCTGTCCGCTTGTTCACATTGACATGCTCGAAAAGTGAGTTGAGTGAATTGCGAGAGAAATGTTCACCAACTGACCAACCGACAAGTAAAGCAAATTCAATTGGCAATTGCTGACATTGTGGTCACTCAATGAAAGGGTCTCTCATTGTGGGTGAGTGTGTGATGTGCTTGGTAACACAAATAGGCACAACATTTGTCCAGCCAGACCGACCAACAGACCCACTGACCACAAATAGAGCTGTTCTCAGCGATGTATTGATCTATGGTGACTCTGTTGAATATGTCAATTGCCAATTGGTTGAGCACAAATTGCGAAAGTGAACAAACAAAACAAAACAAAACAATACTACTCTGCACAAAACAAAGAATACATCGAATATATTAAATATCACACAATGCATGGAGAATGTGTGTCACCGAGATCTCGCTGATGACATCGAGCAGCATCGAAGGACAAGCGCGCATCGCATGCATGTTTGCTTTAATATAAATCCGGATATTGTCTGTCGGTTGGACTTATTGGCAGGCACTAAGTAATTCTTCTTATTCGTTCTCATTCTTCATCTTCCTGGTTGTGTCTTAAGTTTCATTGGCAACCAAGTCCAAGTGAGAGTGTGCTGTAACAGTGATAGTAACAGTAACAAAGTATAGCATTTGCATTATTTAATAATAAATAGATCGACAGATAAATAGGATTAGTGCAACACACAAATTTAATTACAACTATCATTTCACTGCTGCCTGGCAGCAGACTAGCCACTGGCCACGCCACTCGTGCCCTATTGCTTACCGTTGGTTGGTCTGTTTACTTTGGTCCATTCGCTTAGTGCACTCGGTGCAGTACTGGCATAAGTGCAATAGGTAATAAATTACATTCTGCTTTGATAAGCACAAACGGGATAAAAGTGAGACAGACCGATGGACAAACGGATGGACACTGAGAGCACAGATATAGGCACAAATTGGTAAGCCAAACAAAGACTCTTAACTAGTCGGGTCAGTAGTCGAGCAGAGAATTAATTCACACAGAGATGGTCACTTTTAACAATCGATCAATAATTAAACAGTTGCCTTTGTGCATTGGCTCTCTAATTAGCGATGACCACCGACGCCACACACCGGCATGGCTGCCTCAAGTGGACTTGACTTGGACTGGTGCATTCACAAATGTTCGACAAAGGTTCGAAGTGTGCAAATAATTGCAAAAGGATTACGCCTAAAGTGTAGCTCATATAAATCGAACCAAAGATGTGCACCAAGGACAGAGTGACCAGAGTGTCAGTGGCCACTGGGACAGAGGCCAACTTTAAACATTGTTATTGGTGCACTAAACTAATTTGGATGACTCTCCAAGGTACGCCCGATGGCTGACTAGTGTGGAAGCAGTCAGTAATGGCACATTGAGCAAGGCACAAGCACACACACACACGAGAAACACCGGTGGCCAGTGGTCCAGTGATTGGTCAGTGCAGTGCATTGAATGTTTAATGATGTAAAACCATTATCTCACTGAATAATCTCACTGAGTCGGTGAATGGACCCATTCGGGCTCGATCATATGGCATAAGTGGAGTAGTGCCAGTGGGAGTCCAGCAAATTTAGGGACTAATGGGTTCATCAATGCACCAATGAAGGTACTCAGTAAAAATGTCCACTTGGGGACTTGGTCGTGTCCATTTGCGTGAGACTCACTCTCGAGCCACTGGTCGTTACCACACCAATGTGCGTGCAAATATGCTCATTTCCAGTTCATTTGTTAATTGAGTTATTGCTAGGATCTTTCGATTGCTAATTTACTCGCCTGTACTAGAGCAGTGCCTGTCCATCCAATGCTGCTCCAGTGCACTGGAAGCACTGACGGTTTGGCTTCATTTAGACTGAGGATTAAAGATGTTTTAAGGAATTTATAATTTATAAGCGAACTTAGTTGTGTGAGTTAGTTGTGGCACGAGAATGGACCCAAATAGACCAGAATGGAACCTTGAGAGAAGGGACTAATTTAATAAAGTACAGCACAATTTGATTAGATTAGTCGTGTCGAGACAGTCACTGAGTGAGATGGCCTTGTGGTGTGATGGCGGTCTTCTCAAACGTCCTCAAACAAAGGTAATGGACCAGTGGGCCAGCCGAACTGATGCAGCCACTGAGTGACCAATGGGCGATGGCTCACCAGTCTATTTCTGTCTAATCAAATAAAAGGGCAAAAGTTTCGAGCCGACTTGCTCGACTCGGTTCAAATCAAAAATGAGCCAAAAGTGCAAGCACAACACATCACACAGAGCACTTACACAAATTCCGCCGGACCCTGGTGTGTGTGTGTGTGTGTGTGTGTGTGTGTGTGTGTGTGTGTGTGTGTGTGATGTGTGGTGTCGATGGCTGCATCGATGGAAAATGAGTTCGTGTCAAGTGAGGCAATGGCACTGTAAATCTAATAGAATGGCCCACAAGCAAATGAAGCCGTCCGCACAAGTTTGGCCACAAAGTGTCCAATTAAATTATCTCTCCATTTAGAGTGGCCAACCGAACACTATCAATGGCCATTTAAAAGTATGTACAATGGTGGAAGGATCAGCATCGCTCTCTGCCCTCCAACGGTAACGATTGATTCTGGAAAAGTTGTGCCGACTCTGTGTGTCGGTTAATTGGAAATATTGCCAGCACAACACACTAACGAGCTCAATAACTTTCCGTTCCGGAAGATATGAGTGAATGAGTGAGTGAGAGAGGGATGAAGCCATATGAGAGATTAGTGCACAGATGGACTATTATTACTACAAATGACCCTGTGGGGTCGAACTGGATGGACATTCGATTCGACACACCGCAATCAAACCACCGCGCCAATCAAGTGACGTCAATTAAGGTCGCTAATTGCCAGGTGCTCGTGCTGGCTCGGTTGATGCTGCTGCTGCTGTTGCCGAATACATTGTAATCAATCAAAGCGGCAACAATGAACAACATCCCGTGGAAATCAATCACACGCACAGTCACATTCATGTCTGATGAATTCGATCTGTGCTGATTGGAGCAGGTATTTCTCTCACTCTCTACATGTAGTGCACAAATGCATTGTCATTTACTCGATAGACTAGAATAGCATTCCACAGACACAGACCGGCAATTAATCTCGATAATTAGCTAACCGCCGAAAGAATGGAAAAAAGACAAACTCGATTGTGCCGAGTAAAGTGGCTCGAATAGAATATTGTAGATATTTCCACGATGACAGGTCGAGACTCGACAGTGGAAATGAAGCCAAATCGGACCACAGTGCAAGCCAAAGTGGAGCAATCGCTCACCATCGACGATTGGCTCAATTGGCCACACTCTTCTTCTTATCTGCACATTAATTAGCATGGATCGTTTGAGGCGGCCAGTCATAATTAATAGCACTTTATAATTGTCACTAATTGGAATATATTACGTACCCACCAGACCATATATCACTCGGCACCATTGACAGTGACATTTATTTGCATTGGCCAAACATGATATATTTGCACAAAGTGCTAACTCATAAAACACATTCGAAAAGATCACCAAGCCACTCGACTTTGGGCACACCGCAATAAATCATACAAAAGTTTAGTCTCTCAACTCAAAATCAACAAAAATATATTAATTTATTTAATTTAGTCTGCATTAATATTTGTTTTCTCGCAAACATTTCTCAAGACAAAAGTTTCCATCCAAAATTGACTTATCGAGTGAGCGTACTAAATCACATTAAGGATTAGTTGGACCATTTTAAAGAATAGACCAAACTTATCAATAAAACATAAGCGAAACAATGTGATGGTTAATTAAAAAATATATTGAATTATGCTAATGCAGTAATAAGCAATAAGCGATCGAGTTTGTGCGCTAAAGTTTGTGGCCAATGGTTTTATCCCTTGGCTCAGTCTCAGCCCTTAGTGGCATAGATTAATTCATCATTTATCTTGTAGATTGTCTTGTTTCTCTTCAATTCTGTTCGTTTTGCTCATTTCGACGTCTTCTAGTTGGTCTACTCAGCCCGGTCACCAGTGGAGGAGACGCACATTTGTGGAAATGGCGTAAATCCCTCTATAATCGATTCACAAAATGAAACTCTACTCCAGAGCGAGTGGCAACAACAAGAAAAATGGCGTCGTCAAGACAAAACACATAAGACAACACAACACAAGAGCAACCAAGCGGTGAAATGTAAATCAAATCAAAGTGACTCACAATGTCAGGCCAATGTGTTTCGATCTTAGTGGGAGCACAGCAACAAATTCAATTGCAAGTCACCATAATCTATTCGATGGTTGGCGACCAAATCAAATCATGTGACGACCTATGAGCTCACATCAGGTGGTAACGACTGACGGATCTGCTGCAAGCGCACTATAATCTCCTTTGATTAAGACAACAAACTTTCCAACAAAACATTCCAAACACAAAACCCAAAACCGATTGAAATGATCTATTCGTCACTAATTCCGGACTACTAGGAGAACATTTGTTTGCGTTGATCAATAAGACACAGATAACCAATTGAGATCGGCCAAGTAATGCAAACAGTTGGACAATCCTGGTCAGTGGTCCACAAATGAAATCATAATGAAACTTTCAAAATAAAACCAACAATCAATTTATATACACTTCCTTTCACAAAGAATCCATTAAAATGCAAAACAAATCGAAACCTTATGTAACAATTGAATCAATTGAGTAAAAGTGAAACAATTGAATTGGTTGTATTTACTGAAATTAAGACTCAACTGTTTAAACATAAAAATGCAACACAACATTGAATTCAATTTTTCAATTTGATCAAGTCCACAACACACACTCACACGCACACTTGGCGCAATAAATAAATTAACACTGTCCAAATGTGGAATAATTACAATTGGCAGAGTCGAAGCAGACTCGAATGCATTGGAGCAGTAAGCGTGAGTAATGGTAAAATAATAATAATAAATAAATTGCAATATAGAATCGAGTAATGAAGTTATAAAAATTATTGATAATCGAATGAACCATGTGGAGGCAGTGAACCTATGGAATGACTGAGTGATGATTGTACCGTTCCGAATGGAGCCAATCGAAGGAGGAAATGCAGACGAAGCCACAATTGACCCATTCGAGCCGAGGCACACAGACGGACACATTGTCTGGCACACAGGTCCACGAGCACAAGCGAACAGTTGGTCCACGGTGGAGGCGAGAAAAGGAGCCAAATCTAAATTAAGTCAATTGTAGCGTGCAAGTTTTCAATCAAACCACCAACAGGACCAGAAGGCAATGCTCGAGATAGCAATGGAAACAATCACACACAGATCCAATCAATCCTGACGGAGTCGAGTCGAAGCAGGCCAATTGTGATTGCATCGATCCAATCTACACCACACTCTCCACAGTGGTCTGATTAATTTATACGCTCATTACCGCACATACACCTCTCACTGCACACACAGACCACATTCCTGGTAAAGGGTAATTTGGAAAAGCTGTCTTTATTGTTTTTATTGCAACAATAACAAACCACAAACGAGTCGAGTCAGCCAATGATAGCCATTCAGGTGTCACTCACAGATGATGACTTCACTGCATTGCCTTCTAGGCAAATGCAATGCACTGAATCACTTGATGACACGATCGCTGGCTTGTCTGATTAATCTAAAAATCAATTTTAGGCGCAAAAATATTATAAAACACAAAAATAGCATCAAAGGTATACCGCTAAACAAACAAATAAAGTATTTAATTTGTTGGGTATTTGCAAGAAGGCAATTCACCTTGCAATTGATTTCGGCAAGATTCAGTCGAAAAGTATGAATAAAATATAAAGCAAATCAAATAGACCAATTCGCAATTTGTCCGAGAGTAATTCGGCCAGTGATCATAAAATTTAAATTCATTTCGAATATATCAATTACAAATGGAAACGTTTGCGTGGTGGCATTGGTCACCACCACCGGCAACAAACCAAATTCCGAATCGGTCCAATCACCCAAAGAGTAAATCGAAATAGAATCAAACGATAAAACGATCGAGAGTCGACAGAAAGAAGAATATGCTCCTCAAAAAGAGAAGTAATTGCCAATAAAAGTCAATTGGATAATAAAACTCGGCAGAGCAGTGCAATTTGGGCGAGACTGTAGTAAAGTGATGCGGCGGAAGAAGATAAAAGCAAATCTAATTGACTCCATCGAGAGCTGAATCAATTCGGTGAACCATTTTACTCAGGTGTGCCATTTGGCCAAGTGGTAAAAAAACATATCGACAAATATAAACAAAACTCAACTCAATGTTAAACGAATGCTTTCGAAAAAGACAACAAAAGACTTTAATGCAAAATAAATATATAAAAATTCACAAAATTTTCCACGTTAAAATTAGTTTACATAAATTTGATTAGAATGTCTTGTGAAATTGTTGTTTAAATAATTCAAGTGCAAAACAAACATTGTGGCTTGCTTACAAAGTGACACACCAGCGCGAGAAGGAAAAGCAATCAAAAATTCATTAAATCTAGTGAACAATCCTGTGACCATGTTTGTGCATCATAATTTGTGTTCAGTTTGGTTGTGAAAATTACAATTTGAACCAAGACAAGCCAATGTGAGTAGAGTGATGTAGCAAAGCCAATTTAAAGGCGACTGCATGTAGATATTATCGATGGCCTGTGATCGATTACTGTCAATGTGGTCGCTGGTTTGACTCAAAGTGCAATACATTTTGCACTACTTCCACACACACAACAGATTACCGACATATTCCGAAACTGACTCATATGCCCGCAAACTAAATGGTCCTTCAACTTGTTTTTTATTATATTTTCGACGTTACATCTCAATCTCGGTGGCTTCTCCCTCACCCCCACAAACATAACCTTTGGCAATCGAGACAGTTTTTGGTGTGCGCTTGTTTTGCTTGCACCATACACCACTGTTAACCGTCAATTATGGACAACAAAATATAATAGAAACGAAGAGGAGAAGGTTGTGCCAATGCAATGGACAGAACGTAATGAGAATGAACACTGAATTGAGAGATAATCTACGGAGTGAGGGACAAAGTATCGGTTTGTATGTGAAAGTGAGTTATAAATCAAATTAAGATATATTGCACACTCAATGGACACACCAGCAGCAAGAGGCACTAATGTATTAATATTAATAGAGCATACACACCAATTGGAATGTATCACAGACAATATAAATAATTTAATATAAATCACACAAACAAACTCACATGCATGTGCACATGATCGTGATATTTAAATGATATGCCGTGAAGGCTCGATTGAAGTGTCTCCGTGGAGAGTTTCACTGGCCTCCAACCAAACCCAACCAAATCGAACCAATGCGAGTGAACAAATCTATTAAACATCAAAACGAATGGCCTATCATTTGGTTCAATCAAATCGAGAGACAAAGTGATATTTACATTCCGTTGGTGGCACTGTGCAACACACACACACACACCACTCGGTTTAGTCCGATTGGAGGCTAAAGTGTGGCAAAGAGCAGAACGAGAGATTGGAAGGAAGGCAAGACAAACAGAGGATAGTCATGTTGGAAACATCTCATGATCATTTGTAACAATAGACGACACTAGAAGCGTGTCAAGATTAATAGAGGCCAATAAGCGACACCGACACACCAACACTACAAATATAACATTGGGCTAAAAGTTTGCAGCCGTTAGCTTTGCAGGCTTTGCCACCGTGTTGTCCTCTTCGCTGTGTCAGATCATTTTGTGGTAATTTACATGAAAAGCACACACACACAAACACACCGGACAAACCAAACACGCACACAGCAGTTTAAATGGTCAAGCCAACAGTGGTGCTTATGTTGTTGCCATAAATAAAGCAGTGGACCATTTGGTCCAAACACTAGAGCAAATATCGCTGCTTGGTGTCAATGAGGTGTCCATCGAGTGCATTCCAGGCTCGATCCAGCTCATTTCATTACGAGTTTGCACTACCGGGTTTGTCTCTCAACTTGTGAGTGCAATTGGTGTGCACTGTAAAATTGTTTCCATCTCCACGGAGTCAGTGAGCGCATCCCCAAGCGAATACATTCTTGTCTGTGTGTGATTGTCTGTTTGTTTGTGCGTTTTGTTTGTTTGGTCTTGTCTTGATGAGTCTAATCGAATTATGCGCAGTGAAATTAAATCACGTTAATCTAATCTAATGCGAGCTCTGATCATCATCATCAGCATCCGACTTGTAGTTCACTTCACTTCACTGAACAGTGACTCTGTCAGTCTGTGTAATGAAATGCTTCTCCAGAAGTGAATGAAGCAACCAGAGATGAGCTCGGTGTGGGAACAAAACAGTAAAAAGTTGTAATGCGTGCGAGATCATTACCAGTGCAAGTGACTGTACTGTACTGGGGCACTACTGCACTACTCGCACAAGTAATAAGCACAATTATTAATGGCCACCAAATGTCGACTATGTGAGCCAGCCAAATGGCGAATTAAACACACGGACTAGCACTGCAACCATATAACACATTGCACTACATTGCGAGTTAGTGGGCCAGTTGGTCGAGCCACATTAAATGCTGCAACATTCCTTCGGGTTTGCCAACAAGAGCAAAAAACGATATTCTCACCCACACTGACAAAACAATATGGAAAGGCATATTAATGAAAGGTTGTACATTTAACCCTTTCAGGGTGTAGTGAATGCTTGAATTGGCCAGTTACCAAAAGTAAAGATTATAACCTAAATTGATGAAAATATTATTATACATTTCAACAGTTTTTAGAAAACGCCTGTTGATTTGGTCACTTACAAGTTGATTTTATTTAAACTAACACGAATAATCGAATTTTGAGTTATATTTTGAGAAATTTACTAATTCAGACAAACCAATCAACCAACCGATACTGAAAACAATTGAAAACAAAAGCTCAATTTAGTAAGAAAAGATCAAATGGAATAAAGAACGAGATGTAATTGAGTGGTGCAAGGAGAGAGTGACTGTCTAGAACGGTCCAAGAAGTTGTAGTGAGAATTGCTTGTCAATTAGAGTGGGACAGCATGAGTAGCGTCATAATGAGAAGCCGGCACCCAAATGAAGCAGTGCCGGTGATTGTGATTGTGATTGTGTGCTGCATGTTTGTGTTTGTCCTCATTCGATTAGTCCACTCGATGCATCACCGCACTAATAATGGTCAATAAAGTGTAACGCATTGGTGAGATGAGAATAGTACTAAGCAGTACAGGGCAACTTGGTGGGTTGTAAACTTTTGTATGTTCTCCAGTTGTACGTCAAGTGCAATATTAGTGCATAGCAGTACATCTCCATTCGAGATCGTCATTACCGAGTGTGTGAAGTGGCCAAAGCTGACGAGATATGCGAGCACAGTAAGGCAAAAATCGCGCGCAAACACAGCTGATGACGATAATAAGGCACTAATGAAAACACACAGGCAGACAAGTCATTAGTCCCGGGTATTACCAGACTGGGAGAATATTCGCGCTAATGACGATTTACTTGGCTTCGAGACTCACTTATGAACGAACAGTAAAAAGAAAGCACAAAGACGAACAAGAAGAAAAGTTTAACTAACTGTGCACCGACGAACCGACACTTAATGACACCGAGTGACGATGCCCAGCAAGTGCACCCAAGGCATCGCCAACCAACAACGCGTCAATATGCAAAAACAAAACATCGCCAGTGGTTGATGCTGTGCCGTGCTGCTGCTCGACCGTAAACATGGACCAGTCAAAGACAATTGAACGAATATATCAACCAGTCAGTGGAACCAAGTGCACTACAAACTGAGGACGATTACCCGAGCCAACGAGAGTGCAATGGAAACAACTTTGGATGGCTCTAATGCAACTCAGTGGAAAAGTACCTTGTCGAGAGTGAATATGATCTTAGGGATAAGTGCAAAAAGCAATGCAATAATTCTCAAATGGCAATTGACTCCTATCGAGATGGAACACACGTTACTGGGTCGAGCACACAACCAACCAAGCAACACCGATCCATTGCCAATCAATCAATCATGCAAACTTGATTACAGCCAATCAAATGAATATTAGTTGTATTAGTGGCCATATTTATAGACGGTAATTATAACAACAAACCGAGACAAACTATTCATACATTCCGACGGAATAAACAGAGTAAGAACAAGTCTGTGGGACAGAACCTGATTTGGTGCGCCATTTGACAAATGCTCATGGCATTGAATGTTAAACAGTGGCGTGCTTTACAATTGGCAATCAATTTGGCCACAACAACACAACACAAACAGACCATTTCACTTTGTAATGTAGATTCGACTCGGATTAACTCAACTTTGCAATTGCTTTCTCAATGTGTCAATATGCCAGAGCAGACAGTCAAGGAGAATGCACACAATTGGGCCAAGCAGATTGCAATTAAAAAGTTTGACTTTACATTTGGCCACAGCCGCACACCACACCAGGCTTAGATCATTTAGACTTGTGATTGGTTGTGTGTGTGTGTAGGACCAGGATGCCGGTTGCAAGTCTGTCTTTTGCCTACGGTTGAGCCAAGTGAAGTGCATCTACAATCTATCTCGAATCGAAATTAATGACTACCAAACTTGCTCATGTTCACTCACACACACATTGCTCGGCAGTATTATTTACTTATATTAATAGCGAATTATAAATTAATCATTTTAAATTAGTCTTCCGTCGTTTGAATATTAACGAACGAGCCGAATTGAACGAAAGGAAGGCAAAGGAAAAACACGAGCAAGACAAACGTTAAGTAAACTTAGTTAGTTAATGAAAGCTAATGCTCGATAATGCAACCAACACACACTCACACACGCTTGCTGGCACATTGGTAATTTAATTTTAAATTGTCTGCTCCATTCAGACAGATTCATCAATGCTAATCGTTTGTGCAAATAGAGCCGAGACAAGACCGAGATTGGATTCGAGCTAATTTGGGACGAGTCAAACATACGCGACAGTGATAAGGACAATTAATGAATTATGACTCGAGTGGTTTGACTGATGCGATGACAAACACAATGACAAGACGAGACACGTCACAGTGGATCGAATCATCTCAAGAAGGACCATTCAATGGCACAATAACCATTCTGTGCACTGTGCCAAATGGGTCTGCCAATCGAATGGTGCAATGTCAAGTGAAATGGCCATCACGCGAACAAGTAGGCTAATGTTGTCGAGCTACGAGCCAAATGGTTAACACAACAAACAAACTCAACGAATGAATGAGAGAAAATAAATTTAAAATTCAAAGACACAATCCGATTGACTATCGCCAGTGAAAAGGTCCACACGATCGGTGAGTGAGTGAAGTGAGTGGTGATTGAATTTACATCGAAATGGGCCATATAACTCGAAATGGTCAACACATAAATGTGTCCCGATCGAATAGATTGACTCGAGTCACTCCACCAATGGCAACTATGGAAAATCTATATTCTCAACGTGCAGTGTCATTAGAAGCCATCAGAATGTGATCCCTGTGAGGAGAGTGGCACAAAACAGACAGACAGGCAGGCAATGAGCAGCCAAATCCAGCAGGACTGGACAAATCCATGGCTATCTAATTTCAATTGCCAATTTATTGCCTCCATTCAGCAGTACTCACTTGTGCACCCGTTTCCTATTTTATTCTGTTTTGCCTTTTGCCTTGACTGTGATGACTTTTGCTTGGGTGCATGACGAGTGTGGAGCCCTCGAGAAGGCGCATCCTTTCAATGACGAAGTAGCACCGAGGAAGACATTACCGAGCCGAAGAGATGGAAAGATGCCATGGACGATAGAGGGACGAGTGGTGTGAGTGAGTGAGCGAGTCTATTGGCTATTGGCACTCTCCACATAATAGATACAAACAGCATGGGTTTAATTCAATTTCGTACTGTGCGAGATCATTTCACTCGTACTCACTCATTCATCCATTCGAGTGGTGCCACTTTTAATACGGCGCCCGGAGAATGGCTTGCCACTAGGAATTATTATTATAATATAAAGCAGCAAGACAAAAACGTTGCTCATAAAACGAGTCTAATGACGACTGTGCAGTGAATCACCAGTGCACCACACCAGAAGCCATCACCATCATCATCAGCTCGGTCTCGGTCCCACCAAAAATGGTAATAATCATAAAGCAATGGCGATTGAAATAATAAATCTTAAATTTAATTTAATCTCACTAAATCACACTGCAGTGATTCATTCGAGAAAGGATACCACTCGGAAGGACAGACAGGCTGAGACACAAGCAAATTCAAGTCAAGCCAATACAAAGACAATCTCCAGTGTCTTAATGTCCGGACAACCGCGACCAATAAAAGCGGACTTTAGTTCACTCTCATCATCATCTAAATAAGTTCATTACGTTTGCTTTGGCAGATAAATATAAATCAATTCGCTTCAAATATCGGTCAAGTAGAAGCAAAATCAAAAGCGAAACAAGACCAAAAGAGCAATCAAACAGATCACTTTGGACATTAGTATGGGCTTGAGCACAGCGAAATGTCATGCATTGACAAATATCATTCAATTCCAACCAGTAAATTCGTCAACAAGTCATAAAAGAGTGGCAAATTATTCTCTGGTTTTAAGTTGAAATTAATTGCGACATTTGCCTTGAGACTTTAAAATGGCAAAGGAATTAGATGGTACGCGAGTGGATTCTTTGTAACAAGCACTTTGGTTGTTTTGTTGCTGTCCCTTGGCCTGTCCTCACACAATCGCCAATCTCCTAATTAGTGTCGGTCTGGCCAAGTGATTTCTGATTTGTTCTTCTTTGGCTTGTGTGTGTTGGGCAATTATTTTGTATCGAAATAATTAGTCTCCAAATGATCACTTTCGGTATGGTTTGCTCGTCGGTTTAGTGGCTGACTTGCTACTTGCCTCTTGTACTCTTGTCCGTGCAATGGTTTGATCAATCAATTAAATTGTGACACACAAGTTTAAAAATAAAATCGCTTATTACTGCTGCTGTGAGACAAGTCCCCATTGGCCAATGGTTATGCCCCAGTCATCATAGTCTCTAAGTGGGGTCGACACTAAACAACAGCAGCAAGCAAAGTGTATGAGCCAGATTGGCGAGACCGAGCAAATAGATTAATTAGGAGTCAAGGGAGAAAAGGCAACAAGAGAACCAAAGGAGAGAAATGTCAATTAGCTGCCAAAGACAAGAGCACCGTGCGACTAGCTGAGAAAAGTGCAGAAAGTCAATTTAGCTAATCGAAAGGCATAATGGAGAGAGACAAGCAGCCGAGCAGGCACGAGCACTGAAGGAAAGTTATACTTTGGTAGGGTCATGAATTTATGATTAACACAGGCAAAGGTATTAATTTGAATTAATAATTCACACTGGCTCGTTAGTGGCACACACACCGCACAGCACTAAGAATGGCTCCAACCAGTCTGGTTACTCGGACAATGACCATCGCACTGACACGACCACAATCATGCTTGCCCAGTCATTGTCGCCACTGTGCAGGCCAATGCATAAGGTTGAGACAGCGCGGGAGACAAACCAGATAAATTATATGTGATGTAAATCATAAATTGTAATGAGATTGCAATGCACTGACAAGAAGACATACTAGCCAATGGTGTGAATGGCGATTGGCAGTGAGAAAACGACATCGAACGTGTTTGCTTGTTGACTGTGCGCATTGTGGCTTGCTTGGTGGGGTTATTGCGGGGTTGTGGCTTGTGGGTGCTAAATTAGTCGTTACACTAGACACCATTGGGGGATAGCGATAATAAAGAGTCACTTACTTGTGGGACTGCTTAATAGAGTGATGAGGATGCTAATGAGAAGTGAGAAATGAACCGAGTGCCAGTGCCAAGCACGATGACAACTCAGTGCCGGTATGGTCGACTCGTGTCGGTGCTGATGGTGATGGTGCTTGTGGTGGTTATGGTTATGACTGTGGTGGTGACGAGCACGACCAAGAATCTGTGAAGATGAATGCCACTCGATGCATGATGATGAATCGGGACTGCATTTAGCTGAGGGCGAGGGTGATGATGGGCACGATCTGAATGATGAGGCTGGGAGATGTGATGCCGAACAGGACAAAGATGACTTTAAGGCCAACCGACCAGCCGTTAATAATGAACCGTTTGTGGAGGTGATGCGTTCGGTTGTGGTTGTGGTTGTGGCTGTGGCTGTGGTTCGGGTATTGCCACACCGAACCATTGCATTACCACATGACGAGACCGATGAGCCCGAAGAAATGTGATGATGCCATTCTCGTGGTCGGGTGAGTGAATGAGATAAATGTGCCGATTGGCACGATAACACAGCGTTAAGAGACATTGCCGCACTCTAGACTGATTCGGTTATTGCCACTTGGCGATCATTCGATTTCGGATCTGACCACTGCACATAACCAAATGGCCACTAAATGATGATCGAACCGGGCAAATGTTTTGCTTTGGGCCCAAAAATGGCAATCGAGAAGTGACAACAAAAGTGACACACTCGATGATGAGTGCACAGCGGTAATTGTCAACAAGCGACTCGATTTGTCCTCAACAAATGACGATAAAGCAACTTGGAAGAGGAAGATGCAAACGAGAGTGAAAATGTCAGAAGTGGCAAAGATAAGTGGCGCAGAGTGATGAGCACAAATGGAGAAATACAACATAGACCATTGAGGCGAGTTGGAACACTAATGGAGTGATTCGGTGCTATTGCCCTGAGTCAAATTGAGGTGCACTAACAAATATTCAGGTGATGCTTCGCTGGAGAAGAAGTTCATGCCTGCAAAGAAAGTAATATTGAGCAAATAATTGTTATTTCCATGTAAATTAATCATACTCAAACAGCTTACGTCAATTCTAATCACAAAATGGCCTTTTAGTCAAGTAATAATAATTCAACAAGATGGATTCTTGTAGAAAGATACAATTTAAAATAATAAGTTTGGCAGATGAAATTTCAGAGTGATGTGAAATAATTCGAATATTAATTTGGCAGTGCGGGAGAGAGACAATTGTGGAGAATTGTTACTAATGCAAGAATATTCAAATTATGAATCGAGGTAATCAAGAAGTGTCGGGGAAGGCGACCAAATTGAATTAGGTGAGACAAGTGCACAGTGATCAAAGTGATGCGGCACGTAGCACATGTGATGTGTGGTGTATGCCTGGATGAGTGTAACGTGCACCAAATGATGACACACAAATGACGAGTGGGGACAGACTTGGCCGAGTGATGTGTCGAGAGTCGCAGTGGGACAAGGAACGGGAGGAGATGAACATGAACAGCCAAAATAGTGCACTCACAATGGGAAAGAAATTAAATCAAATCAGCATCATCATCCGCCAATGTGGTTACAATGCAGCCAAATGGTTAATCACATTTCCGATCGTTTGCTTATTGATCGTTGAGTTGCTTGTTGGTTGGGGCAAATGTTTCCAATTGGAGTAGGAATGAAGCTCATTGCATAACTGTAACACTCGTGCCACTTCACATAAGACCAATCCTGTCCAGCATGCATTGGAGACACTGTCGGCTTGACGTGTGGAGGGTTTGTCTGTCTTGTTGTCGATTATTAGAGCGCACCAAATTATAATTTGGTCCAAGACTGTATTGTTTACTGCTGTGTGTGTTTGTCTTGGCTGTCACCGGTGTCGAGTGGTGAGACAAAGCGGATTGATTCGCACTTGCAATGGCAGCACCGAAGGATTATTTCAAATTCAATTCATTCAGACGAGCCTGGAGACAGAGAAAGTACATAGCAGACGGCAATCGAGCCATACTTTGCAGCCTCGCCAGCAAAAAAAAGTCGATCGGCCTGTGAGTGTGTCGATTACTTTTTAATATATCGAAATATGTTCAGTGAGACAATCGGCTGAGTTGACTCTGCTCTATCGGGCCAATTTGTGTGCCATTCTATGAGCATAATAGCTTGGCCGTATGCAAATCAATTTGCGATCACTTTTATTGTCATCGAACGAGCTACGATGGCCACTTTCCTGCCTGGTCCTCTCCGGTTTGCTTTGCTTTGGCCAATAAATTCCCCTTGCCAATCTTTTCTTCTTCTTCTTGAAAACTTTTCTTTTAAGCTTCGGTCGAATCGTTGCTTGTTGTTTGGTCGGGTTGTGAGCAGGCAGGCCACTTACGGTCCCAGTGCCGACTGCCGACCTAATCCAATCAATGGATTATAATTCAAATATGACACAATCGGCCTGTCTACACAAACAAAGTTCAAATTAAACAAATTCGGGTTATATTCGAAGGCTCACTTAGGCCTGTTCCTCTGTCTGTGGGTCACTTTGTTGATGATAAGACAGTGCCATTCAGTCAGTCACTCGTCAACAGATAAAGACACAAATAAAGTGAAAAATGAATGAATAAATAATCGAATGGAGTCAATTGAATGCATCGGACAGACACAATAAACAAATTCAATTGGACAATTCATGCAACTGAATGAAGGCGAGTGTTGAAACAAACAAACCAAAAAGAAGAAAAGTCAAGAAAATGGAAATTCATGTCAAATAGTGAGATAGTCAATGATTGGTTGATGGCAAGCCATCATGATGCCACACACAGTGGACGCATTCACACATAATCAGCAATGGAGCACACAGACTCGAGCTCGAGTTGTTGCACTTTAAAGTTGCACACTGCAGTAGGAAGGAATTCAATTTGGAGTCTATGGAAATGCACATTCTCGAATGGCACAACTGTCAATCGTCGATGGCTCGAGATGGAGCGAGACGTTTCTCGGCAATGAAATCACTCAAGTCCGCCCGGGCAATGAAGCAATTTCCACTAGCTGTCCGTGATCACCACTCACAGCACAGATAGGTTAATTTGGTGCAATTGATGAAACAAGTCAAGTCAATTTAGCACACTAAACTCAAACAAATTCTCAATCATCATCATTTCTTTCTGTCTCTCAACGTTTTGCAATATGTTTTACCAGTGCACGTCGACAGATATTGATCCACAGCTGACAGACCAAATTAGTGTCAAGCGAGTGGTCGATTTGGGGGTAAGTGGTGCGGCCAGCCAATAACTCACAGAACCCACACTGCACCAAGCACCATTGGACAAGCCAAATCGAGTCACACGCAGTGGACAGGTTCGATTCGAATTTCTCAAGCAAGTCCATCTGCATACAGCCAAAGGTGAGAATGGCAGTAGTAGAGAGAGTCCGTACAAGTGCTTCCGTGTGTAATCTCGCTCAGATCACTCACTTGTATCTGCTGAATTGAATCACCAATGGAGCATTCATAAATAGCTACAATGGCCATGTGGTGAAGCACCCTCATTGCAGGCAGTGAGTCAATTAAACCAAATGGCCACCATCACCATCAGCTCCTTTACCTTTATTCATCGTTGGCCAATACAATTTGGCTTCTACATTGAATAATCAGACCCTCACCCTTTTATGCAAATTATTAAACTTTTTTAATTCGGCCAAATGGCAATTCTCCTTTTTTGTGTAAATATGATACTTTAAACAATGTACTATTCTCTTTTATTCTTCAAATTCTTGAAAAGTCAACAGAAATGAATTCAAATTACACGTCTAAATGGAGTCGCCCTGTAGTTGAAAGCATTTACGCAAACAGCAGTTGGCACATGTCGTATTGAGTCGATTGAGTGAGACTAGACCAGACCCAAATGGTTTCATATGCAAATGAATGAGCCACACTTTCACTGGAGCACTGTTGCACTGTTAATTCCATTGGACGCGATCATCATCATCTCTCATAAGAAATGGTTCTAAATGTTTTGGTCATTTATGCAAATATTTCCACTGCTGTGGTAATTGCTTGGTCATTTATTTGCTGGCCAAAATGCAAAAGTGGTTTATTAGCGAGTTAACTCATTCACTCAATGACAAACATGTGGACAAAAAGGACAAAAGCAAGCAGAATCAGTGAACGAATCAATTTGTGATATATGTCCAATTGGGCATCACACAAAAAGGACACTGATTGAAGCAAAACACTAAATTGATTAAACTCACTTGTGCAGCTATTAGCCAAATTGAAAGCATACACACATCAAGGACAACTATTTGTCTATCGTCCAATTGAAATGAACAAGGCACGAACTGAATAGAATCCTTTACAAACAATGCAAGATGCATTAACAAAAGCATCGTTCATTCATTCCTAAGCAGTGAACATTAATACGTTAATTTGCTAATGATATTCAATGACCACCAAGCAAGACCATTGTCACGATCGGTCCTTTCACATTGAAGCACTAGTCACTAGTGCAATTGCATTCGATAATCAACAAATGACTGTGTGCGCCAGTTAATTCAAACAGACACAAACTGCGAACGTCAATCGAATCTCGACCAGATACTAAATAGATAGTAGATGGCACACATGGAAATGTTGAACAAACAAAGCGCAGCATCTAATGGATTGCCAGTCGGAATATATTAGCCAATAATCGCTTTATCACCAAATACGTGCCCTATCGGCCATCATCGACACACAGCACAACACACAACCACTCGATGGGAAATATCGATCAAGTGCCTTTAATAAGTTGGCCAACATATAAGCCTAACAAATCACTAAAAGAATGGTCAATTTTTCAAAGAATAGAAAGTAAGTGAACCGCTTTGCAAATTCATTGGTTGCAATCTAAATATGGTAAACAGTTATCGGAGTGGACAGTGAGCCTGACAATGCGCACACACTCATGTCCGATTGTGGTGCAAGTGGAGATCATCAAGTGGAGTGAGTGAGTTGCTGTGACTGTTCTCATCGTTTACAGTGCAATCGATTCGAGTGGAATGTCCAATTGGCCATTGATTCCTGTGAGGTTGTGTGTTGTTGTGTTGCATGAGCGAGTGGCACAAATCAATTCGACTGCATCTTGTGGCTCGACTCATCCACAGTGGACCATCCATTCACACACAACAATTGATCGAACTGCTCACATCAGATGTGCTCAATTGGCATCTCTTGCTGCACTGATGCTAATCAAGCTGTCACCAATCAATTGGCTCAATTGGTCACTCGTCAATCGAATCGATACACGTTCTCACCACAGCACTGACCACCAAACCGACCGCATAATCGCTTTATTAGCCTTGTGATCGTTATTTACATTGATCGGCCGAGAACTATCATTAGCCATGGCATTAACATTCAAAACGAGTCCACCACCGCACACTGCACAATCAAAGCACCACAAATTAGCCGAATATTTCCAATATATAGATTGCCCAAATAGGCACATCCAACAAGCAATAGATCTAATCAAATTGGACAGGTCAATTGAGACATAAAGGCAAAATAGGCAAATAGTTCAATAGCCCAAAATAGTCATTTCATGAGAAATTAATCAAATGTCAATTATATCAAAGAGATAAATTCAAGTCTAACTGTATTGAGAACGAAGCATCTGGGGGTTTGTTGGTATGAATGCACACTAGACAATTCTTTTGAATAATCCAACAAATATACAAATGCTGTGTACAGCAAACATCACGTATGCCATCACCGATCGATTCGAGATCACCAATTGAACAAACAAGGTTAAGGTGCGGACAGTGAGACTGAGGAAATGCGATTGAATCGAGCCGGTATGCAGTGGCAGTGGCACAAGCAGCACTCGATTAGGTCTCGATTAGGCCAGATAGAAAGCCCAGACTGAGAGAACTCACAAATGTCATGGTGCCACTGATCGTGGCAATCAACTCTGCTGGCTCGAATCAAATTTCGTTTGCATTTGCAATTGCTTGCAACCTTTCGTGAACGGACTAAATCACAGCACACACACTCACACACGAGCGAGATTGAAACCAACACAACTGTGCATCTCTAGAAGAGCTGAGGGATTCGACTAAATTCAACGCAATTCAAATGTGGCATGTCATAAACCGATTTTGCAGTCCAAGCTTTAAAGCTGATCAACGGCAGTTTAAACTCAAACAGACAAACTGACGGTTTCGATTCGAGTAGGAGAGAGACAAAACAAAGCGCACAAATGCAAAGCAAATTCTTGGTGGTTAAAGATCCTCGGGACAAAGGTGATTATACAGTGAGATACAATGTATACAGAGTTTGCAGTTTGTATGCCTTTCAGTTCAAACTCAAAGCACACAAAGCATCAGGCTAATTCAAGCAATTCGGCACTTCGCAATAATTCTGCCTACAATGCCTTGTGCTCTCTACAGGCAAGATGCTCTTGTGAATTGTCCCTCGCACTGCTCTTCTATTGGGAAATGGAAATCAAATCAAAAATATAAAATATATAAAAGAGAAAATTATTCCTACCGAGCGTTATTATTATTATTATATTTTATGGCATCCAATAAAGACAAATTCTGTGTGAGAGAGAAACTGTCGAATTAAGCAATCCAATCGTCTACAGAATCCGTCTCAAGAAGAGGAACAATTCGTCCAATTGAATTCTCAATCTCGCGAGTTGAGTCGAGGAAAAAGACAAAAACGAAAGCAAAAGAAAGAAGCAAATTCAAAAAGTACAAACTGCCAAGGAAATACACAATTGGCTCCATTATAATTGGAAATGTATTCCTTCGAAGTGCAAGTGGACGAAAGCACTGCGAAATTGGGATATTTATAAATAGCAAACAGACTTTTTTTGGGTGCTTTCTCTTGTTGCTTAAACAATTGTTAGGTGCAATAAAATGTGGCAAATATGAGAATAATCAAAAAAAAAGGAAAAATTGCTAAACCGAGGCGGATCGATTAATTACAGTCATTAACTAATTAGCTAATTAAGACGTCAAGTCTGTCAAACCACCGAACGAGTCACTGAATGAGCGAGTCATAGTGTTTCGGTGTGTGTGATGTGTGTTTGTGTTCATTGCCACTAAATCTGGAGGATCTATTTTGGCGCTAAATGGGTGCAATCAAAAAGGGAAAATCAGTAACGAGAGGAGAGAAATATATCAATGAAACAAATTGCAATATTATTAGGGCCAATATCGATTACATATTGGCAGTGGAGAGGAGAGGACAAATTGGCCTAAACGCGCGCAATCGATTCATTCATTGCTACTGTGTTTAGTGTGCGACTAACCGACTCGCTCAATGGCACAGACTGGCAAACTGCAAATAACCTTATCGACAAATGCACCATACAACACACTCGCCAAATACTAGTGGCAATAAAATTTATATTTCATTGAAAATTACGAATTTGACGCAAACAGGCGCACACAAATAAGGAGAAATCGCTTTTATAATCGTACAATGAGCAGCAGGAAAGTTAAGGGCACGAGGAAAATACGAAATAATCACAAATTGGTACCGACAAAGTGTGCCACAATGGGCACAATATGGGTGAGTCACATTGAGACGATCATCATTGTGGCGGTGGCAATGAGATGACATTAAAACAATTACAGCTAATAGTAACACGTGGCCTGGCATGTTTTGTCGAGACCGAAAGTGAGAGAGACAGTGCACGGGGCCAATGGCATTACAAATAGCGAGTGGATGGGACACAAAGCGACACAGAATAATATGCGGGGACACATCAAAAATCAATCAAACGACAGTGAGTGTATTGCCAGCAAATTAGCATCATCGAATCCTTCCATAAGGCAACGTCTATTAGTGTGGCATGTCTCTCACTGTTGGTGTCTAAGAATGTATTGTGCTGCATTCTGTGTCGACTGTCGACATGGCGCTGATTGCATTGTTCAGTCGTCACTCGATCCGATCAGAACCGAGATGATCGAGCAGACGATGTGAGATAGTGAGCGGCAATATTGAAAGGCACTGAAGGCATTGTGCCACAATTGCCAGCAGTTAGCAATTATTAGTGGTGAGCTTTGCTGTGTGTGTGTGTGTCCCGATGGCACTTACCAAACACACGGAATCGAGTCTGAAATAAAGTGAAATGGTCGTGTGCTGTCGAGCCAGATTCAAATAGAGACATCAATTCGGTCTGGACGATGTGACCATGTTGGTGTGATGTTGGCCAGATAAAGGCACACCAGCCACTGACAACACACCGAGCATAACAATTCGTGTCAAGACTTGACTGGCCAGATAATAACTCGCCAATGCATTGAACAGATAGTGCAGAGGTGATAGTGCAGTGCCACAGTCCGCCAAAAGGATTATCGCGCTGTTGATCTAACGAGTGCATTGGGCACGTTATCGACAATCAAATTATAGACCAGACCACCGATGACCACCAGCACAAATGCACAATAACCGGTCTGTGGCCAAATGGTCAAATGGTCTAAGTGAGAGCACATCACCGATGACCACTGATGTCACAATGTGACAATCTCCACTGACCTTGGGTCATCACTCCGTCCTATCGATGCCGACTCAAGCAGCTGTTCAACAAATATCCCAACCAATCAAGAAACAGTTTCTGTCAATTTGTGATATTTCATTTGCCATCGATAATTAATAATTCATAAATCGAAAGTCACCAGCGGACAAATGTCAATCAAGGTGAAGATCAACAAGACAAGCGAACAAACACAAACCGAAACAAATTTAATTACGATATTACTGTTTAATTAGATTGTAGCGAGGGTAAAGTCCCGAACTAACATGAACATGCATTCATCGAAGCAATCAAGGAAAATTTTGCTACATTTTGTGCAGTTCATGTGACGTTCATTTACTACTTTGTCACTTTGCTTCACTCACAGACTTGGTACAATCTGGCAATGGAGCCAAAATAAAGACGAGCAAGACAAGACAATAGAAGACAAGACAAGTTAATAGAAGATGGCAAACGGTAAGGTAAAAAGAAAATACAATGATTAACTGTAGCACAACAATAGGCACAGCAGAATTCAATTAAATGTCTCATCGTGTACAGATTATATTACAAATTATTAATCAACAATGGACAATGGAAAAACATTGAGACAAACCAGAAAGAGACAATACAGAATAAGCTAATATTGATAATTAATAATTCATCAGAGTAAATAAATAAATAACTCTTGATTAGCTTTGCCACATTTGGACTGCCTCACTAAACGTCCCGAGAATAACCTAATTTGTCAATATATTTCAAACATTGACAATTCTCAATCATTTTCGACAATAATCGAATTTGTCCAGACAAAATGAACTTTCAGCAAGTCTGTCAATATTTTAAATATTTAAAAGTTTTTCTTCAAGAAATGCAACTTCGTGGAAACTAAGTGGAATTAGCTGAACTAATGCACGTCTAATGAGAGAAGAAGAACATTTCCGAGCAACCCAATGTAAATAAGAACAGAACAACAATAAATCAGCGAAAATGTCAAAAGTATAATCGATTGAAGTGTGCATGCAGTATCCAAGTGAGTTTGGTATTGTGTCAAATTAAAATTGCAATGAATGGTCGTGATGGAGCAGCAAATATTAAAGTACAACACAAACACAAACGATACATCTAATTCGTGCTGGATGCAAGACGAGATGGACAGAAGTCAGATGGAGCAATAGAAGAGAAAGACAAGACAAAATGGTCCACGAGGCAATTAGGTAGAGGCAATGTGCTCCATTTCGAATGGATCCAGTTAATTTCAATGGAAAGTTATTGCCATTCAAAGAGTTGTGTGCGTGTGTGTGTATGTGTCACTGTGTACATCGATAGGCGATTTATCCTTCAGACAGACGGTCCGATCAGTGGAATATTAAGCATTGTTATTATAACCAAATTAAATCGAACCCAAATGGAGCCAACTTGACTGCTCCACTCCAAATCAGTTCACTTCGACAACGCTCGTCCTAAAGCAAAAAGGCAAAAAAGTAAATTTCAAATTCTAATGGAAATTTTGTGTTCTGTTGGGCAGAGATGGAGAGATGCATTCAAGTCGATATGACTCGATTCGATTAACGAACACAACAACAAAAAGAGAAAGGACAATTCTGGACAGTACAGTGCAATATTGGCAATGAATAAATAAATATAGAACAGAGATGGATGGATAGATCATGCAGTGTGCCTATAGATAGATTCGAATTTGTGCCATTTGAACATTGCAGATTTGGAGTGGCGATACAAGTGCAAAGATAATTTGAGTCAAAATTAAAATTACAATCTAAGAATACTGAACTGTGCTGATGGGTGCGATGAATGAAATGTCAAAGCATTATAAAGCAATTATCGACACTAAATGGATGGACAATGCACGGAAAGGGCACCGAACAACAAGCGACAAGACACAGACTAGTTTGTGACTAGCCCATTGTCGTGTTTGGATACGATCGAGTAAATATGGCAAATGGAATGAGTGAATGGGGAGACAAGTGAGACAAACAACAAACAAGGGAACAAGTGACAATGCAAGCAAATGTCGTTATATTTATTCATCTCATAAAGATTGTTCGATGGATTGATCGATCAAACAATGTCGACCTGGTAACCTTCCACCAGTGTAACCGACTAATGAATATGGACTCAATCGGTTCGCTCGACAAATGTCAAAAGGGAAAATTCGTTGATTCGGCGGGGGACAAACCTGTTGTGTCCGTTGGACCAATTAGTGCGATGGCAATTAGTGCAAACAAGCACAAGAACATAAAGCTTTGGGCTCGCACGTGAACTTCACTGCATGAATCAATCAATAAAATGACGAGAGCTAATATTTGCTTGTTCATAAATATATCGACTGTGATGATCATAAATTAATGAAGAGCACATAGCGAGACAAACAAACAGACGAGCATTGTTTGACAGAGCACAAGATAGACACTTTGAGGGTGCTGGTAAATAGAGACCGCGCCAGAGTGACACACTGAGAATCGATTGCAAACAGGTAGACCTTCTGAGAAATGACAACAAAACTTACCAAAAGTGTGGGAGTGATGGTGTTGCAATACACACAACGCAATAAAGGTTATCGCTAATGGTAATTGACACACTTGTGAGAATGTCATCCAAACCGAGTGGAGTGCACCCGAATTGATCGAGTGGAGTGCACCCTGGGAAGTTAATTAAATTCAATTAAGCACCAATTGGAGCACCAGAGCACACACGCAGCGAGCATTAATTCATAATTCGTCGTAATATTCATGTGGGTAGTGAGAGGCAGTGTGGCCGGGCTGACGTGATGCAGATGCAACACATAAACAACACTGGAAATTGGTGTAAATCAATATGAATTGATGAGTTATGGATGGGATGAGTGTCGACTGGCCAAACAGAGGCACTAGATGTCCCACTGATGAACCAATCAATCAACTGATGGCTGATGACCAGACCAAATTGGGACCGACTGCTCCAGATCAATCATGCACACAATGAGGTGACACGCGTTAGGTTGCAATTGACAATTGTCGAGTGAGTGAGCGTTGGAAGGTTGGTTGACTGGTTGTTGGCTGGTTGGTCGATTCGGTGGTTGGCAGACCAATTTTTACACTTGATTAGAATTGGCAGACAAAGTTGAGTTCACTTGGGCGACGATCAAATTAGATTACCACACACAGCAAGAGTGCAAAACAAACAGAATGGTCCGATGACGAAATGATCACTTCGTGTGTCGGCTTTAATTGTCATCGGACACAGAAGCACACATAGACACACAGACACCAGGCATTAATTGACACGAGTGGCAAAGTGTCAGCAAAGGAAAAGTTTTGTCTTGTCCTTTCTTGTGTTCGCTTCAAAGAATAGTCCCGACTGGGTAAAGACGATGACGAGTGTGTGATGACAACTGACTGGTTACTAGCTTGGTGGAGTGGCCTTTGTCTTAGATCGACTTGTGACACGTTCAAATTACCGCCGAGGGTTAGCCACTTTAATGTTCGGTCGCACAAATTGAAATCGACTGAATGACAATGGTGCAAATGTGCAAAGTTAAGCAAAATAACGATGATGAGGAAGAACGGGCAATGTTGAACTCAATGCAGCAGCACACGACTGTTCCCGGTGGCGGCAAACACTCGACTGACAGTCTGCAGCGACCGTGTTTGGGGAAAGCTGCTTGGCACGATCAGCTGCGATGGTCGTCGGAGTGAGGAGAACCCGTGAAAGGCCAGCAGACTGTTACTCTACACTGTGCCCGTGCCTGACTGCATGCGACCAACAACAGACGAGTCTGGTCGATCTCGCGGAATGGGACAACACTCGGTCGGTGGCCATACGATCACCATTGCCAGACTAGTAGAATCGCGCAACTAGATGCCAATGCTGAGTGAATGCACCAAGAGGCGTCACTGCACTGTAACACACCGAGATGCAACACAACACAGCTGCTTGTTGGTTCTCCTCTTGGAACAACAGCTGAAATCGAAGAGACATGGACGCGTGTTGAGGGTTGAGTGACATTAATGGCAATTGCAATTGCAAGTCAGTGAGGTATGTTCACCTTGCACACACTCAATCATCCTCGATGCATCTTCTTCACCGACACCAAGCACCAAGCCGGCAAACCACACAACCACCATAAAGTGTCATTTATTATTTGACTCCTTCCACGTATCCTCGCCATCATATCTATCGGTCGATCGTTCGCTTATTGTCTCGTGTGCCTGGTTGTGTGTTGGCCACCGTTCATGTGTTTGGCAAATTCTTCACTCGCTACATCTGATAACACTGCTCAGCCAGAACAGGGAGAGAAGGCTAGTAATTGGGAGAATTGAACCAAAATGGAACGATAAGCAAATGTGCAGAGAATGAGTTGGGTTGATAGTTCAAATACGGACCTACAAGTATACAAACCAGACACAGGCATACAATTTAATTGACACTGTAAAAGATAAGCAAATGATGCTCGCTGCTGGCGTGCTACTCACCACTGCTCACACCACTCACTTGTGTACGTGCCTCTGAAGACAGACCAAATTAATGACCAAATGGCACTGACTTGGATGAGTGAGTGGAGAGATGCAAGTCTCGACCATTACACACATTAGCGATTACATTCGCGGACAGTGAGACACGTGAGCTGAGGAAATGCGACAAAAAACGATATAAGGAGGTAATGGAAATAGCACAGAGTGAGGAGATAGGCGCCAATTTGAACATTTTGTGCGGTGTGTTGTCGTGCTGGCCGACAAATTAGACAGACAAATGGAATAGTTGGTCGGAAGCGAGACGGAAGGACAAATGAGCAATCCACAGAATGATTGGACAAAGGTAAATCGAATTTCTGCCAACCACGATTTAATTAACACACAGCCAACATACTAAATGCGATCGCTTAATTACCACTTGGTTGGCTTTGTCTTGCCCGATCGGTAATGCACCGAGAAAGTATGCTTTTCGAGATTGAGACTCAATGAGAGTTGGCGATGTGCCGCCCGAGAATAGAACAACTTTTCCATTGGATTGATCGATTCCGCGAACGCGCGAGAAACAATCGACCGAGTGAGTGAATGAATCAATGACACTGCTCAGTGTTCACTCTTCTGCTCCGTTCGGCCCGTGCCTGGACGAGCAATCAGACGAGCAGATGTTTTCCTTATCGATTGGCAATTTAGCCAGAGAGAAAGCAATTGAAGGCAATGCCAACGTGAATCGCATCTGAAACGGACCATACCTGCCACACCGAACGAGATGATACCTACACAAGATGTAAATAAGCATGTCCCTCAAATGAATTACCATTAAATGAAAGCAATAAAATTATTACTAGCCAAGCTTCTTCAGCAAAGAGATGGTCATCAAATCAAAGTGAACTTTATTTGTAACGTCGAGTGTATTTCAATTTGAATGTCCAACAAACGCATAAACGGCACTTGGTGATATGTTGAAAGGCGTCAATAAAAGAGACAACTTCTCAAGACAACCTTGCTCGAGTTGGTGCATTGAGTGAACTTGAAGGTACCACAAACGGAATGAACAATAAGGAAGTCGTAATGTTGGTTTGCTACGATGCATGTAGTGCCAGCCGTTTGGTCGCCAAACTGTGTGCACACGAAGGCGCACTTACCCTGCAACACACAATGGCAAATTAATTAGATTGATAATTTATAGATTACACACAAATCATCATAGCAATAATTAGCCTACTTGCTTGCATGAATGCAGTTGGGAGTGTTGTCAGGGTAGCAGTGAGACTATTTGGCATGAATTATCGAACAAACAATAAACCAAACATATTAAAATTAAATTGCTGTATTAAATGTCAATTAGGCAGTGTTGGGCTGTGGTGGCAGTGCCAGCCCTAGGCAAGGGTTGTCTCGCTTCTAAGTTTGTCATCCGATGATGGTCCTGATTTTGGCTTGGTGGGGTAATTGGATTGAACAGTCATCATCATTAGATGTAATGTGGGCGCTCAATTAGGAGTGCACAAAATCGTTCATAATGAGCAAGCTAACCAAAAACAAGCCTGATCGGCCATGGCACAACGACAAATTCACGATGAATGATCCAATTAATCGGTTGTTGAGCAAAGCACGCAAAGTGAACATGAAGTTGAGAAGTAGAGGTGAATCAAACTTGACTTTACATAAGTCACGGGTTTGGCAGAACTTTTTACAAAAAAGTGAAATTCATTCAATGAAATGGCGCTGCACTTGTGCAATTTGTTCATAAATAAATTCCGGAACTTATTTTTTCAGACCCAATCTAACTCTTTAATGAAAGTGTAGCAATGTATGTCATAATAATTCATACGGTGGAAAGAATTAATATTATTTTTGTTTAATTTAATCACGATTAAATTGAGCAAGAAATATATTGCTGGTGCTGGGAAGTGAGAATGGCTGCCAGTGTCACACACAAGCAGCTACTGTACATTCACTGTCAGTCTGGTCCACTAATAAGTGTATTGTAATGAGGCACATAATTGTGCTGTTATGTGGGACATGCAATGAGTTTTCTACTTAATTAAACATCGAACCCATTACTGACTGTGTGCCATCATGGTGATGGCCAATGGAGTGAGTCACTGTGAGTAGTGTGATGACATAATTTGCAAGTGCACAATAACACAAACCATTGCAATAGGATTCGATTGAGTCAGCAAAAGTGAGCCAGTCCAACTGTCTCTACTGCTCAAAGTGTCAATTGCAATTCGGTCATATATTCGGTGGAGACTTTGATGGTCGCCATTGGCCCATTAGCACTGCCACCACCAACTATCATTAATTGCGATCATCGTATCGTCATTTATGAGTGCCAACTATATCGACACACAATTGCCATTTTATGGGTTCAACACTGTATTACTGGATTAGTGCCAAAGCAATTCACGCAACATAATCTCGAGACAGAGAGATGTAAAACATAATAAAACTGTAAGACAAGAAAGCAAATCTATTTGCCATTGATTTGCATATATCGTTCGATTACACTCCAAACAATCGCTACTTATCAGATGGACACTGTTCGTGTGCTGTTGGCCTCAATCAAATGAGCAAACACCAGCAAAAACCGAATAAATATTCGAATTTATATATTTTTGCTATTGCACTGAATGAGCATCAATTGGACAAATAGATTGGATTAACCCTTTGACTGTGTGATTTATTCATGGCACTTCTCACTTGTCGAGTCGAATTGAACCGGATTTATCACGAAAAAGGTTGATTGCCAACTGTGCGGTGAGCACGACACGTTGGGCACACCTTGTTGCGCGTTTGACGCTTTGTTTATGAGCGTGTTTGCTTGTTTAGTGGCAACAAGTCATGAATATAAGTGATTATAAATCAAACCAAATCGGTAATCGAAATTGTACTATTTCTACCGCTAGCATCACTAATTACATTCCGGCGAGATCAATTCCATTGAACTGACAAAGAACAACAGAAAAACAAAACAAGTGGAAACGAGCGAAACCAGCAGCAGCACAATTCCACGAACGGCAATGTATGATTGATGCATTCGTTCAGTGGGCTAGCAAAGACGATTCATCGATTCAACTCGGTCTTTCGATGGTTACAAATTGACCTCCTAACAACAAGGAATACCGCTCGCATAAATTATGGCCATTTAATAGGCTGCTCACTACTGCTGCCATCGGGAATGTTCATATCGCATTGAATTTATTGCCAATCCAATTCGGAAGCATCGAATCTGTCTATGTTTTTCCATTTATTTATTTTAAATTTATTTTCCACCAAAATGTGGTTTACTCGCCGACCACAGCAACTATCAATGCATACCAAAGCACAAAACACAGTCAATCCGCTTTTCGTGTTGTTCCGCATTGAGAGAGAGAGGCAAGCCAGTCAAACATTAAATGTAAATGGATCAAATTGTAAATTGTCACCGATAAATCAAACTCGCAAACGAGCAATGCAAACATTCAATGGATTTAGTGGGCCACAAGCCGACATGATGTACAGACATAAATTAGCTGACAAAACTAGTTCATTTAGTACTGTCCGCTCTTGAAATATGCTACGAATCGGAAGATGTATTGCAATTAAACAAACAAGCCATCATTAGAAAATGCATTCAATAGTCCCACAACAGCATTACATTTGTTTTCATGAAATTAATGAAATATTATCAAGTAATTGCCAATTCTAATTCAATTTATTTGCTCAAGTTCAACAAAATCATGCAGTTCATATTGCAAATAAACTTAAAAGTTATCGAGATTATCAAAATATAAGTAAAACTAGAAAAACGATGTACAACTAATTTTAAAAGCTAAAATATTTTAATCCCAGAATTGGAACAAGGTGAATCGTCATAAATTAAATCTATAAAATGTAAAGCACATACGAGATTCCTACAGGATTGTAAAAGAAATAAAACACGAAACTAGATCAACTAGTGTTCAAGACGAGACATTTCAATTTAAATCTCAAAATAGAAAGATTAAAACTGAATTCTTAAGTACAAACTTAAAGACTTCAAAGAGAATGCAATTAATATCAAACAACAAAAAAGTTGGATTTTAATTATTCGCGAGTGCACTAAAATGCAGAAATAACTTGACGTGCACTAGAATACAAACAAATAAATTATTTGTCACAAACAATGCGACTGGAAACAATTAAGTTAATTTGCATAAGACACTATCCACAACTGCAGAATACGACAGAAGTGACAAAATCAATTGTGACCACACCCACTTAATTCTGTTAATTATTCAATAATAATTAAATGAATTGCTTAGTGAAGTGTTGGTTGGTCATTTGGTTGGGACATCAAGTGGCGAGAGGACTTTGTGTGTGCAGTGCAGCTCACTTCGATGATTGGTGCATTTGTCGGTGGCAGATCTGGCCCAGATTCCTCCGAAGCGATCTCATGATAAATAATTCAAACAGATGCAAATGCATTCCTTAAGTGTCTCTCCGGTCCTGTCCTGCACATTACACCAAACGGGTAATGTCTTAATCTGTACTTGACCGTTTTGGCTCTTCTCTAAATATGAGAACATTCATACAACACAGCACAGCACACTGCTAATATATCAAACATGTTTGCACATTCATTTTCTGGAACTTAATGAACATCTTATGTTTTGTCCCGATTTGTGCTCTCTCACTGCACAGTGTCTCTGGCTGATTTAATTTTCCCTTTACCCGAAAGTATCTCTCTTAGTGGCACACACAGACAGACCCACACTGGCCGATGTCCCCATCGCCATAACAAGGCATAAATATTAATAAATACCCGCACACAGGCAAGACACATTAGCAAGACACATACAGATGGATACAATAGATAGAGTCGATATAGTTCAGTGGTTCCTAACCGGTAGGGTCATTCATTGAATTGGTTACCTTAACTACACTTGTCGCATCAGTTAGCAAGCCAAATCTGCATTATTATTGTAAACTAATCATAATGATAACCTTGATACTAATTTGGGGTCTACCCTCCAAGTCGATCATGTGGCAACGAACAAAGACTCAACAATGAACAGACAAAAGGACATTTTGGTTTTGCCTCACTGAGTCAGTACGGTTTCTCGCAAGGCAAAGTCGTTCGAACACACAAAACAAAAACAATAATAATAATAAATTATGGCCGAAATGTCAGACACAGGCAAATTGGGTGGCCGGACAAACGTAGTGCACTAGATTTGTACTGTCTCCACTAACGCAATGGACTCGACAATGTACAGCCAAATGCATTTGCAAGATAAATTTTACACAAACCCAACTGTACCGACTTGTGAGTGTGTGTTGAATTAGCTCTCGGTTATATTACACGCTTTTGTCGCGCTTATTTATTTATAGTCGATTTAAGGGTTGTTTCGGTGCTTGTTTGCTCGTTCCGTGTTTGCCTTGATCTACTCTACTCTGTACCGCTGCCGTGCTTCCAATGGAAAAGTACTGCAACTTTTGATAAATTTCAATTTTCCTTCTCCTTTTCCATTTGATGTTGTTTGTTGTGTGCTCGGTGTTTTCGTCTTGTGGTTTGGTTTGGCTTTCTACCCTCAAAGTAGACAAAAATACAAAATGAAAATAGAGAAACAAAAATAATGCAAAAATATATTTTATGTTCAATAGAATAGTTAACGAGAGAATAATGTTTGAATGGGCTCGATAAGCAAACAAGTGCTGTTTGGCGCCACTCTGTGTCCGTCCCGATAGATAATCACCAAACGAACAGATCGTTCTCATCATCACTTAAATTGAGCTTTAAAATGGAAAAATCTATTTGGAAAATAATTTTGCTCTACTTTTTCCGACTCGATCTCCATTCAATCTATCCACACACACACCCAAATAAACCCACAAAATCATTAATTTAAAAAACGAAAAGAAAAGAATCGGCCTCAAATTATAAATGATTACACCAGGGCAAGACAGAAAGTTTCATTAAGAGAATATGTTTCGGTGAGATGTGACTCCTAGCAAAAGTACAAGAAATTAATTAAAAATAATCGACTAAAGTTAAATTAACAAATTATGCCAAATGTGAAGAATAACTGCAAGTGCGTTCGTGCAAATGTAGAGTGCAGTCTCACAAGACACCATTTGTGCCTAGTGGGTACAATGTACACAGATTGCGCCATCAGTGTGGGACAGTCATTTGATTTCATTAAATTAAAACAGTGTTGCAGTATTTGCACTTGGTAATGAATTAATTATAGGTCAAGTCAATATTGGCACAATAAATTAGTTCACTTGTGGTTGGTCGAGGGTTAATGTGTTTGTCCATCAATCGATGCAGGTGAGCATTGCAACTCAATCGAGCCCAATTGCGATGCATTCAGTTTAGCTCGATTCGAATGTTAATTTGATTGCGCAAATAAATCGACTCAAATGTTCATGAGAACGGACTCATCGCCGTTCAAGTGGAGGCACTTGCCTGAGTGAATGTCAACCAAGCCGAAACGAAACGAAATGAAACAAACACAAACAAACTGACTCGATTCGAATGTAGACGCTTTTAGATTGGTGAACTGATTCAAAAACACTTCAATCCGGAGCGATTGCCCTGGGAGAGAGAGAGAGAGAGAGAGCAGTGTTATCAGACTTGTCGAGATGCTCGAGTTGATGCATCGCCAATGGCGATTGAATCGAGATGGACTAAGTGATGAAGGCACACCAAGTGATGCTGGTGGTGCTAATCACCGCGCTTATGCACAGCCACACAAGTACCGTACAGGCATACGTGGTGTGCGGTAATGGCAAAGTAACTCAAATACACTCAATGGCCAATCGAGCAAGAAACCTTTCTCACGAACAGATCTACTGCATGTGGCAATGTTCTCCCTTTGCCCAACACGACCCCGCACCAACCACTGCCAATTCACATTTTGCTAGCTAATCACAATTCGAACGCTAATTGATTATGACTCGTGACTGCTCGGCCAGACTGAATTGTCCAAATGAACGATAGTGCCACAAGTGGCACCGTTTCATATCAGCAAACCTCGTTCAATTTGTTCCAATTAAAAGTGTCCAAATTGGCCAAGCCAACATTTAAAGACATATCAAAAGCTAATCAATTCAAACAGGAAAATTAATTCCATAAATTAGTCTAGACCTTTAACCTTTTGACCGTTTAGGAGGGAAACTTTAAATACTTTAAAACACTGAGCCAATAAATAGAAATATTAAAGTATTAAGCCAAGAGATAATCTCGACTAAAAGACGCAAATGGTGTAATAATTTGGCAATGTGTGACGCTTTGAAGGTGAGCAAATTGGTGTGCTTTAAGCAAACGCCGTTAGCATGTATGCAATGTACATCTGCATAGACTCATCACCAAATAGATCGAAAAGTAGCAATGTGCTCTACACTCATTTTCCAGATTAAGCTTCTGGTGGATACTTTCAAGGAAGCGAGATGTACAATCGATCGAGTGGCAGCAAGATGAGACGACAAGTCAGTCATCATAATTTATGTTGAAGGTCATTTTCATTTTTCGCACCATTTCTCGTCTGCACACTCGCTCACCCGACCAAACAGGCTTATCGCTCGTTCGAATATTAATTCTGCTTAGTGCACAGTTATTAATAATAATTATTAATTCGCATTATTACCACCGTCGAGTGTGTCCCGTCCAGTGTGTGTGCATGTGTGCAACCTTTTCGGTATAAATCACCAAACATATACCTTGTTGTATGTGGCCAGTGACCACTTTATCGCCAATCTACTCTCGAGTGGACTTCACTTCGGACTAATGTCACCCTCATCATCATTATCGCATTTATAGTTTATGTCCATCTGTGTGTGCAAGTCAATGACAATTACGATAGATAAGGTGGTGCATGATGAGCATTAGTCGGTATGGCAAATGTCTGCAAAGTCGTGTTGACAGGTAATGACTTCATTGAAATGTGAACAAATGCATTGGCCATTGAAGGTGCACTCGGAATTGTTTCGAATGTACATTTGGGATGTAGGTTGAGGTGGTCTGCGTCGAGCGAACATGTGTCATCCTCAACAGTCAGTCGCAACAGAATGAGCCATAAATAAAGTCGATTGGAGAGAGAGAACTTGAACTTGTGAGCGAACGGATTTAAGTGGCAAAACAAGTCAAATGCAACTTAGCGGTGAGAACTAATTAATTGAGACATCCGACCACGAGATTGCCCAATGAATAGTCCACTGAGCATTGAGCATTGCTAAATAAGCCTAAATAACTTAACATTATTAGCCATGCAAAACCTCGAATGAAATATTTATCAATTCATTAGGCACAAAATGTTCGAAATGTTTTGATTTAATTTCAAATTTAAATTCAACCTAATCTAATCGGGCGCGCACCAATGTCTGGACAAGAGACCAAAACAAAAATGCAATTATTCGATGATGAAGCTGGTGTCCCACACTCGAGACTTACCTACGATGAAAAGTAATTAAAATGAGCTCTAAATAATTAGAAAGACAGTACAAAAGTGCATTACACTAATGCATCGTAATGAAGTGAGACTTGTGAAGTGAACGATGGCCAGGAGATTAGGAAGAAGGGTTAGACATAGGCATGGCCATACACTGGCAGTGAATGTCTTCTCTCATTACGAGAACACTTGTTAATCCGCGTGTTTTGTGTCGCTCTATTCTGCTCGCTAACCGAATCTAATGTATTCTCCTCTTGCCACTTAGCAGTTCATTTATAATTAGCTTAGAAAAGTATCACTACTAAACAGTAGAGTAACAAGAAAGTAGTGAAAGTCAATACTGCCGCAGTAACAGACCAACACGAGAGTGTGAGAGAATAGACTGACAATAGTACAAGTGCGAGAGGGAGAGAGAGAAGCAGTGTGCGGCAACTGAATCCATACGGCACAAACACAGCAAAGATGTGAGAAAATCCCAGTGCAGCAGTGTAAATTAAATCAAAGCGCCACTGTAAAGTGATGAGTCCGTGCAGTGGCAGAAGAGATGGTCGATCAATTAATCATTGCTGGCAAGTGGCACAAGACAGATCACACTGTGCGAAATGACACCAACCAGCCAAACGGCAACTAAAGTGCACATTGAAAGTCAATGAGATAATGATCGCTCACTCACACAATACAACAAAGCCCGTTCGGTTTGTGTTCATTCGGCGAAATTGACTTTAAATCGAGTGTGTGTGTTTAGCAATCACAACTATTACTTAATCATACAGATTAAAAGGCATAAAAAGAAATAGATTTTCTCATCATAAATTGGCGGAATTTATTAAACGGACACAAGTGAAACAAAACCGAGTAATGAGCAGAATGACAGCTCTCTGGTTACATTTCGAAGTGAGCCAATGTATATTTAGACAGGGCAAATATAAACAGAGACAAACAGTTCGGCTTGAGACAAAACAATGACAGTAGTGCACTGGCCCTGGTCAGTAGTGCGCATTGAGTTACACATTGAGCTACACATTGCCAATGTGACCATTTGGAGTGTGAAAGCTTTCAATTAATGTCCAAGCAACGTAGGAGAGGGTTAACAACACTAACTAACACTAACGTGCCGTGTGAGCTAACGTATATTAGCGTTCATCAACGTAGAGCTATGATAGCTGCAAAGTGAAGTACAACCAGTGACACCAACATCACCACAGCGAGCAAACCGAGAAAGGAAATGGCGAAACAAATGGTACCATAAATCATCGAAGTGCGCCAGAGTCAAACAGTCCAGCGGCGGCAGCAGACCAAGTGAGATCCAACACTGAAGGGATAATAGCGGCTCAAGGGTAGGATTTAGTGCTGAAACAGAGACAAAAGCAAAGGCAAGGGTGCGAGCAGAGGCAACAACCAGAATGACTCGAAACACCACTCGAGCTAACTAACTCTACTAACTCACTCTAAATCTGTCGCATTTGTCAAGTGCACCAGCAGTGAACAAAACATACTGCTGTTGGTGAGTGAAGCTAAAAATAAAGACTTGTCCCACTAAAGGATCGTCCCAAAGAAAAGAAAACCAAAAGGAAAGAGCAAAAATCGAGTTTGTAAAATGGAGGAGACAATGAAAAAGTGCGATAATTAGTGACGAGTGAAATCGGGCAGAAGTGACTGAGAAGTGAACATTGAGAAGAGAACGGATGCACAAACGGGTTGATGTAATCATGTGATGGCACAGGAACCAATGCTCGATTAGTGCTGCCAGACGTATCAATCGATCACTGGTCGAGTCTTTGGACTGGTGCACTTTGACTGCTCTACAAATATGGACTTGGTGGGGAGATAGAGCGACGAGTGCCAATCGAATGCACCAAAATATGTCCTGTCCAATGAGTGCACACTGGTCCAAATGGAGCCAATTTCCTATGTTTTGATTAATCACATATTCATGCAATGCATTTTGCATTGCAATTTGCCTCCAACCGAATATGTGTGGTTTGCACCGAGCTGACCAGCCAAGTTAGCCAGTAAGTAAGCAAACAAGTAAATCTCTGCTCCATTAAGTCTGACCGGGCAGTAATCGCCGACCAGTAAATGGCTAATCGTTTGTGTGCGCGATGCAAATCAAAGTCAATCTGCACTGGGCCACAAGAGGATAAGGTTACTACACAAACAAACACAAACAGTGGTGTGGCAATTTGGCCGAAATATGGAATGTAGTGCCAATAAATAAATAGACAGGCAGGACTGTAGCCGATCCGGATATTCATGCAAACGGAAATCGATTCGCCGATGCTCTTCGTAATACGTGAATGTGGAATGAGCCAATGTGAATTGATGTCTCCATTGAACACTGCACAAAAAGCGAACATGAAAAATGAACCAAATATAAATTGAGAAACAAAATGGCAAACAAGCAAAATTATCGCACAAACAGAGAATGCATAACCCAATGCAACGAGCTTATTCCCACAGATTGATCACATTTCGATGTACAGGGAGAGAGATGCTAGCCAATGAACATTGTACAGTAGATCAATAGACGAGTACGTGTCCAAATAGAAATACTTTTGCGCATCACCCGACACTACTCAACAACTCAAAGCCCAGCAGAGTGCAAACAAAGCAGACAAACCACTCTCCACTTGAACTCAATTTGTCCCAAATATGACCAAACCAAGTTGAGAAAATTCTCTAAATTCCAAAACAACACACCGAGATGGAATGGAGCCTTTTTGGTGACTTTTGTGCTTGTTATGGTCACATTTTGAGGTAATTAATCAACGACCCACTGTTCGAGTCCACCTAATAAGAGCTTTCATGTCAATTGTCTTGTTGGCATACGTGATAGAAAGTATATCTTATTTGCGTCATGTGCTCGTGAGGGCTTCGCGAAAGTTTGCAAAAAAAGTTTACAACAAATATGAAACCAAACCGTTATATTCTGTCCTAACCGAAAAGTATTATATTCTCCCCACCGAATTCATCATCACATCGATTCTTTGTCCTGTCTGTCCCTCTCGTTAGTTCAATAAACTCTGACACAAAACTAGCACACATACAAAAGTGTAAATCTAATTTAATTTGAAGCCTTTATGAAACAATATTTTTGACGCCAAAAACAGAAAGATTACAAGTCATCAAAGTTCATTGACTTTTGCAGTGATATTAGCTTCGACCTAAACATACAAACTGAAAGGTGCAACAATAATGAATGAATTAAATCTGCTTTAATTCAGAGTTATTCCAACCAAATTAGAATTACATTCAAAAAGATTACAAACAAACAAATAACAAATTTGCAACAGAATATTCCTCAGTGCAGTTCACTAGCATTGGGTGCATTTAGTGAGTTTAATGTACATGCACACTGACCACAAGTTAATTTCATATTGAGGCCGGACATGGTGAAATTAGCCGAGTCTCTTTCAGTGTGGACATGCTGAGTGCCTGATGTGTGGCACACATTGTAATTATAATTAAGCTAATTAAACTGTTTAATAATAATATTAATTCGGTGGGTGCAAATATGAGTTCGTATAAGAATGAATTGTCGACTCGATGCCATACAACACGCAAGATGAGCCTCATTTTTCATGTGTGTGCATTTACGTGAGATAAATTGGGCTCAATTCATACAGCACCAGACCTAACTATCGCCACTTTGGCTTAATTCAAATGGTTTTAATTGGTGGCAAGCAGCACAAAATAGTTGGAATGAGCATTCACGCCTG
This sequence comes from Rhizoglyphus robini, assembly GCA_023373905.1. Lineage (NCBI taxonomy): Eukaryota > Metazoa > Arthropoda > Arachnida > Sarcoptiformes > Acaridae > Rhizoglyphus > Rhizoglyphus robini. Next base: position 1,336,956 of record JAKIJQ010000007.1, on the reverse strand, counting down.
CAAACACATCTCACTATTTGCACAAATCAACTAAACAAAGTTGTATTGAGTGAATTCACCTGCTTTGTACAAGATGAATTACACGTGCAATATTGAGAGATTGTGGCACAGAATCAATACGATCGAACATTTCCATATTAGCAAATGTATTCTGGCAAGCGTTGACCTTTTACTGGAATAAAACATAGGAAACAATTGGGAACAAAGTCAACTGACAGTTTGGTCGGTTTGTGTGTAACAAATGATGCTGCCAATTGACAGGGAGAGGACTTCAAGGCTGAGAGTAATGTGCTCGGCACAGGTTGAGTGCCACTTTAAAGTCTATTGAAAGTGGCTAGTCATTTGTTTTGCAGTGCACTCGAATCGAGCACAGAATTATCAACCAAAATTGGATTAACAGATAGGGTTCCACTGAGGCAGTGCAAGGAGGACAGTCAGTGAGACAGTCTCGCTCTCCATCTGGAATGACTAATGGACATTAACCACAACGGACATGTTGTCTTCTTAAGGGAGACAGATGGCAATCACCGACACTCACAACCAATGCATTCCACCTTGGCTCGATGGCTCAATCAATTAGGATGCGCCAACAACGGTTGTGATCATAACAAATACAACACAAGACACCAACATGGAACACAATCGAACCAATGCAAATTGAAATGGATTAATTTATCACGAGTGCTTTAAAGTAACATTAATATCATGGACCATTGGGCAATAGCAACCAGTTTGTTGCCATCCCGTTCACCTCTACCCCCCTAATACTAACGGACAGTATAATTTATAATAATTTGCTTGGCAATCGCTTTACCTGTCTTAGCTGGTCGTCGTTATGTGTGCTGTCACCTCGGCCCAGTCAGTCGGACCGATTATCGCACACGCACAATATTCATAACACAAGCTAATCGTCATCGTCGTGTTCATCGTCGTCGTCATCTTTGGTAAGAGTCGTAAATGTCTAGGCGCGGTTCGTAAATGTAATGACATAGGGGTAGTCCCATACAGACACTGTGCCAGGTTTAATTAATTAAATATTAAATACATTAAACACAGAGCAACTGTGAGCCAAACATGAAGCAAGTGGGGTGCAATCATCACTGGTGCGGTAATGTACAAATTGCCACAATGGCATTATTATTAATTTTATTATTAATTCAATATTCAATATTGAGCCCAGTGAGACACAATTACACTATTGGCATAATTAATCGACTTAACAAATGACCAATGAAGCAATGTTTCTTTGTTTTAAAATATATCCGGCACATTATGCAAATCGCTGTGCATTACATAACGTGATAGACAAGAGGACGTGTGTGTGACAATGTTACATTACACCGAGACTTGACATACGGCCACACATTAGGTGCATGCAAATTGGCCATTCAATGGTAATCGATTCGGTCCTGCAAACGACATCATTCCAATCATTACTATTTACAGCATAGATTGGCGGTAGACTCTTAATTAAAGTGCAACTTTCTATTTGCACTACAAGCAATTTAAAGGTTATAATTTGCTTAATCAATTAACGCACACAGCATTTGCTCGCGAACAGAAGGAGAAGTAGCGAAATTAATTAACTATTGGCTAATTGGAGAAAGGCAATTTCGGTGCTGATGAGGGAAAGTCGTCTGCTGCTGCTGCTGGTGATGGTGATGGTGCTAGTGGTGGTTGGTAATGGTGAAAGGCGCCAATTAACGTAATTGGAGATCAAATCAAATATAATCAAAGACTCTTTGGCAATGGGCACGCGCGTGATGAGCTATACTCAATCAATGAGACAACATTCGAACCAGTCAATTTGACAGTGCAAATCAACGAAAGGAAATCGCCAAAAATGAACATTTCGGTACAGCCTCGAGAGAGGGGACAAATGATCCACTAATTAAAGGTTAAAGGTTCGTGAGGAGTGACTGGATGCAGTGATCACTGAGACGAGACAGATGGCCCAGTGCCACTCTTCCTCTACACCTACATGCAGACTGGTTTCCGCCCAAACAGATGCACAAGGGCAATGAAAATGACTAAAATGACAATTTCAATATTGTAAAATCATCCATTAGAGCTCAAAAGTACAACTAGATCTTGTAGAATATAACGAAGTAATCTTCAAATACACAAATCAAACCAGTGAAACAAATACATCATGGACAGTTGCAAAATAAATTGACAAATTTATTGACCGTTGCAAATGCAAATTGAATAAATGATTGACTAATTTATTATGTTCCGACGACAAAGGGTTTGGCATTATTGTGAACAGTGAAATGATCGAAAGTGGAAACGGAAATAAGACAATTAAAAGGGAATATAACCATTCAATCGACAGTATATCACATATCCTCAATGGCTAATCTGCTGCAGTATTTGGACATTATCGCCCACTCTAATGCGGCAATATACCAATGGTCTATCCGTCCATTTACGACTACGACTGTAGTGAGATTACACTGAAGAGTGATCCATGGCAAAATAATACTCACTCATTCATTCACAAGTACATACGAATGGTTTGATAGTCTTTATGAGTTTAATTGCTCACTAATTGCTTAGGCCATTAGGCAACCTACTAAAGCATTAATTCGTACGCTCATTCGTATTCATCGACTTATGACAGACACTTAGCAACTTTATAGGACATAGATAGTGACTGGCGGATAGGTGGTGTGCCAGTGATCCTAGAGTCGGTGAAGGGTCCTCTGGAGATGCCACCAATCTGTAAAGCATAGCAAATTGAGATATCGGGCGCATTGGCGTGCACTGTACACAGCAATTCACTGTCCACAAAGAGATTCTTATCGACTACCGGGACAAGTCCAAGTGCAAGTTGAAGTGAACACTGCATGAAGTGAGTGCAAATGCAAATTGCCAACCTTGAGCACAAGTGAATGCCATCTAGATTCAGCCTGTCCCGTCCTCGACATTGACTTTGACTGTTTTATGCGTTTTATGCCACAGTTTAGACAGACATTTATCAAAAGTGGTGATCTGCAAGAACGCATCAAAGATAAAACACCAGTGATGATGACCTGCCAGGGAGTAATAAAGTGACTCCTGTATACACTAGACTGACATTTGCTGTTTCGACAAGAAATTTTTGATTCAAATAATGTGAGTGGACAAAATAATTGAAATGATTCAATTCAAATGAACAAAATCAGTGAAAGCATTTAATGTAACACTAGTGCACAAAATATGTTCAATTCAACAAAACATTCAATCCCCTTGGCAAGTGAATCTCAACCCTGCTCCCAATCAATTGATTAATCTAACTGTCCAATAGAGCATGTCAACTCTGACAAATGGTATGTCGAATACTGCATGGGAAGATCCATAAAATGATTGTGATGATATATAAAATAAAGTTGGCAAGCAGTTGGGACAGTGTGGCACTGTTATTATCATTATTAGTGGAACAACTTGTTCGTGTGCTACGTGAACATTCGTCTGCTGGTGTCTGGTGGTGTGCCCGGTTCGGTCCGCTCTGGCCTGGCAACAAATTAGTTTGTCCAAACAAGCAGTAATAAAATTTGCACGTAAACCAATTTGACAATATCAATCGATCGACATGGGGAAATGGGCATGAAAGCAGTCAGACGACAGACATAGGCAAACAAACAAAGTGAAATGAGATCGTTTCGAATCAAGTCGCGTGTCGAGTGTGAGGCACTGCCGACTGTGTTCACAAACAAAGCACCACCAAGCATTCTGAAAATCATTGGTATAATGTCTTTTATTTAATGAACACCAAGCCATGGTCATGCCTGTTCCAGTTGAGCCATTGACCGAGTGCAACAAGACTGCTTGCTTTATTGCCTCTACATTTTTACAGTTTACATTGTGCACTCAATGGAGTCTCACAATTGTTAGTCTGTCAGCTGCCTCTTTGCCCTCGCACTTCCACAAAGCATAATCTGGTTAATTCTATATATTTTTACACTCAACCAACATCAATGTCTTCAATTTAAGCAAAATAGTCCAAAAATTATTTCTCCGAAACAATAAGAAACAAAAACTGTTCGACTAACAAGAAGGCAGAATGCAATTTGCAAAATATCAACAAACTGTGAATCTAAATCACCGAATATTGTTGGCAATATTAAAGTGGTACAGTAAATTAATTTCCCATGCGAGCATCATCGATAATGGGCAATTAATTAGTGTGAGCACAAATGATCAACACATACAAAGCAAAGACTGTAGACTATAGAATTACGCACTCAATTGGCGAGCGAGGCAGTGTAATATTAATGGAGCAGTCATTAGGCACTGTTCAACACACCACAGTGCCTTCATATTGCACAATGTGCGAGCATATTAATTCCTTTGTCCAACACAGTTGACAATCAGCACCACCGAAGACAACACTGAACAGTGACTGAATGTGATCGAAACATTAGAGACATCAAAGTTTAATGTGGCGAGATTAATAATTCTAATTGGCCATTTGGGGAGAGCACGAATTTGGCTGAACATAGCAAACAGATGCCGCTAATTGACTCAATACAAGACATGTACATTGTACATTCGGTTGCAGACTATATTCCATAAAGTCACACATAAGGCCGAGTAAATCATACCAAAATAGATCGCAAATAAATACAACTATAGTTCTCAGACAAATTCAAATTCAAAAATAATAATCTTGTTCTCAAAACAAACTCAACGAACTTGCACCATTCTTGCACCTTGCACCAAGGAATATTCTATAAATAACTTTAATCTAATGAAATCCAAGTCAGTCGATATTGAAAATCAATGTTTCCCACAAATTGATTACGAATCAACATTTACATAATTAATTCAAAGAGCAATCTATAAAGGAAAAACAATTTGATAGTGACATTGTGTAGGTTTTTGAATGTAAAATGAGCGACTCCACTATTGAATAGCCATTTGGATCATTTGGCTGTTGCGAGTAAATAGACAAGCAAAATCAATAATCCCAATTGCACGAAACATTTCCTTGATTTAGATAGTTTGTCCGATTAATTGATAACTGCAAATTGAGTGTTGAACTCGATTCGTCCTAAACAAGGTTCGAGTCCGATTGTAATTGAACTTGCTTGGCGTGTTGTGTCATTTGGACAGACTCGAGGGGATCGAATGAGAACAGGCAAATGTTCATTAGCCGACAGATGTCAAGGTGTCCAATGTGTGTGCAAGTGAAGGGGTAATTGATACAGTTAACCTATTGAGGATTGACTTGTTCGTGCGCTTGTCCATTTGGTTCGGTGTGTGCCGTGTAATTAATGGCGAACACAAAGCACACAAATGGACAGAAGCAAAACTGAACGAGTAAATTGAAAAATTCCACTGCACCGATAATTGGCAGACGAACCAATTCGGCAATGAACACACATGCAAACACAATCCAATGTGTAACAGGGTTCGTGTGCCAGTAAGGCATACAAGCCTTAGTATTTGCAGTACTCACAATCCGAATGCAATCAATAATAGAATGAAGTCATTCGTGTAATGCACTAGTGACTAGTGTAACTAATCATGGACGATACATACACGATGAATAACTCCATTTCGACTGTGTGATTAGTGATTAGTGCTCAATGCAGAACAGTTAAAAGTTAATTAATTATCGAAATAACTAATTACACGAATTAATGGGCCACTAATCAGTCATTATAGTGGTCTGGCTGTCTGTTCGGTGTTGTGCACAAGAGCAATTTGCATCTGTGCATAGGCCAGACAAGACAAATCAAATACAAATTCCTGTAGTATTTAGGTTAATTAATCGAAATCAGTTCTGCTTGCTTTTGTGCCACTCAATGAAGACCATCAAACCGAACAAGACGAGATCGTGTTCGACTCGAGAGCAAATGAATCGATCAAATGACAAATGGCACTAACCCTAGACCGACTAACAAGCGATGTTAGCCTTCCAATTCGTACACACGAACTCGCGATAAATCAGCGATTCTTTAGAGACACACAAGCTCAAGATGGCAATTCTACACAGAATGAGATGCATTGCTAAATTATAAAATACAAAAACTTAAAAATCTTGGAATTAATTTGGCGACTCATCAGACGAGATCAATACGGCAAACTTCTTATAGGTCGTCGAATGGCGGATTGAATTTCACTACAAATAAGACATAGTAATTAGTGCAAAGGTCGAGTACAGCAAGCAGACTTGGGCCTGATTACGAGAGCTATTTGGGGAATAAAGTGAAGAGCATCATGTTGACGCACAACCAATTGTTTTGCAGTGTGTAATCTATTGTGCTGGCAAGTCACAACACTAATTGGCATTGTTTCGAAATTTAAAATCATTCCGCCATATAAACAACAAGAGCACAAATCCAGTTGGCAGCTAGTTAGTCTCAATTGCACTAATGAGGATGGATCGTGTGTCGAAATGGTATTGTTGGTCGGACTAGACCCACCCGCACTGGCAACCCTTTGCTCAGTGGCAAGTCGCACAGTTCACGTTCCATTCGTACGCCTCCCAACACCTGGTTAATTGGCACACAAACCGAGTGGACAATGTCCAGCAGTCTGTCTGTCGCGTTGCGCACATTTGTTGCACCCTTTGTGTGTTGTGCAGCATTAGCGTCCATTTAGTGCAGTCCACAATGTTATCGGGCAGCAGTGACACTCGACAGTAGACTGTTGGATCGTGAGTTCGTTCATTGGTGGAGTGAATGAGTGCCTTGTTAGTGCAGTTAGCGATGCAAGCAGTCAGTGGAGCAACACCCTCCCTGTGTGCAAACTTATCTCAAAGTTCGACTAACTCTGGTGGCACAAGCAGACACGCACATCGCACAAAGACCACCGTACACACCTAACCTAATGGGTGCCCTTTGGCTGATGTGGTGGTGTGTGGCAGTGTGCTGGCCTGTGTTGTGCTTGACTCGTGTTTCATGAACGAACAGAGTGGATAATTGCCAGACCAAAAACGGAAGGAATCGAACAGACAGACTGAACACAGTCGGCACTGACAGTGAATGGGCATCGAAACGAGCCATTGCTCCAGTGTGTCGCTCGGTGGCAAGAGGAAAGAGAAAGTGAACAGTAAATCATAAATGCCGGTAATGTAACGCGATAGGCAAACACGTGGCACTGGCACTGACCCAATCGGACTTGAATCAGACCAGGCCTGGCACTACACAAACGTGACATGATAACAGTACACAGTGTGCAAACAAACAGGACACATCAAAGATTGCCAACATGGGCAAATTGATTTCTCAATCAAAATGAGACCACTTTGTCCTATCAAGTACAGTCCAATTACAAATGTCCTTTTCCTCCCATTCGGTCATAGGTCAGTACAGAATAGACATTCAATTGAAATGTTGTGACGATTGTTACAATTTGCCAAATTGCTTGCGCATTTATCAAACATAGCAATTTGAAATAAAACAAAATAAATTCTGAGAAATCGAGAAATGAATTTAGCTGGACAATGGCCTAGACAATAATCATGACAATAGTGCAGCAATTTGGACATATTTGTCAAATGTAAATAAACAATGAACAGTGGACACACGAGAACACATTGCACACGCAAATGGCGAGAGAGGAGCCAGATGTAGAGAATGACCCACGACCGAGTGCGCGTGCATATGTTCCGACATAACACTCGCCTGCAGTAAATGTGCTTGGACGCAATCAAGCAAAAAGGTCAAAATGTCTGTCGGTGGGTTTGTGTGTGTGAGTAAATGTCGGTCTAACCAACACACCAGTTGACTTGTTAATTTGACACGTACTTGGGCACGTGTGACGAGTCACTCAAACTCAGGTGAAGAAGATTAGACAACTGAAAGGCTCACAGAGCAATGAGCGCATTACAATTTGTCAGTTGCATGCCTGCAACTCTCGTTTATCTCATGTCGACTAGCACTCATAATTAATCTATCAAACGGAAGCAAATTCATTGAAAACATATGGAAAACGATGAAGAAAGCTTTCCATTGAGACATTTGGCACAGTGAACATTAAATTGCCAATTGCCAAAGTGACTTTTGCAATTAACGATTAGATACACAAACTCACGAATGTAGATAGAACAAGTACACACTCGAATGTGTGGGAACGATCAATTGGCCATATACAAAAGTATCACTTTCGTAGCGATTCAATTATCATAGGAAATAAATTGTAATTTCTATATTTCCAAGAATAAAAAAGTCCACTTCACTGCTATTTTAGGAAGCCTGTCCGCAGTGGCACACATTGGACACATTCCATTTCGATTAATTGCAACCTTTCGGTGCGTCATCGTCACCACTGAAGTGTTCAATTGACATTTGTGCCTTGTTGGACGACGTTCTGGTCTTGTTAAGTAATTAAACTTAAATGGAAAGTATATTGCCTCACACTAGTGGAGAGTTGGAAGTGTGTGTTGACGCTGTTCAATTAAATTTAGATTGTTATTGTTTTTGACACCACCAAAAGTGTGAAATGTTCACTGTTCTACACGACAAATGTCAACGCATCGAGTTGGTCACTCGAGCAGATGAAAGAAGAGCACTTGACCAAATAGTATCACTTAATTGAGTGCGCACAAAGACAGGACCAAATTAGCACAGGAATTTGGTGTGCAAGAGGCACAATTGATATTGACAAGGCAAAGTTGAGGTGTGAAAATGTGTTGTGATCGATTCGATCCACAATTGGCACAACATTGTTCGGTCAAATTGAGTTTGATCAAATTAAGAAATTGCACCAAATTGTGCTGAGCCACTCTGAGGGAGGAAGTTTGTTTGAAGATGCACAAGTTGTCGACTAAATTGAAGGATAGTTAACTTTAATTACGAAACAATACATTAGTTCGAGTGAAACTTTCGAAACAATAAAGTTTGGAGGCTAACAAAACAAGTCTTAATTTGATTAAAGCTCGACTAAATTGAATAATCAACTTTAAAAGTATTGAAGTGCAGTATAAACAAGTAATAACTAACAGGCCTGATATCGATCAGTGCACGAGTCAAATGATAAATAATAACAATAAATTATAATTTGACTCAAAATTGAATTAGTCTTATCTAACGAATTAAAGTGAATCGATCTGCAACTGTTTGGCATGAATGGCGCTTCACTGCAGTTCGATGGTTTGGTTCGATCTGTTTGGTCTGTGCTGAACAAGGCTATTAGGGGCATAATATGCCTGTGGTTGGCACCGTGAACAGCCAAGTATGGTGTGGCTAATTAAAATTAATGATTTGGAACGTGTGTTCGGTCAAATATTAAACAGACACACCAAGTTGAGAATTTAAATTGAATTTACAAAATTGAAAATGTCTCAGATAAGTGTAATCGAGCGAAAGCAATAGCGCGTAGTTGTAAACAATGCAATTACATTGCCAGATATGACATACACACGCAAACTCCTGAATGTTGACGATCAAACGATAGTCCCAATCAAATCTAACAAGTCTCACTAATTAATTACTGGCAATTAATTAAGAAATAAAAAATTACCAGCGAGACAAGTCAATTAAAATTAATCGATTCAGGACTAATTGGACAAATTAGACTAATGAAACAAGGTAAAGACTGAAGACTAATCGGTTCGAGATGTTTGATTGTGACGAACACGTGGCTTACATTTAAGACAAATTGTAATTAATTATTCCTGATATGGTAATGTTTGATAGGCAATAACTAACGATTAGCTCAGATCAAACTGGAACAACAAACAGATGCAATCACAGCATTTGTAAAAATCAGGCTATACACCAATGGCGAATGATAATATAAAACGTGGAAATAAAGTGTGCCATCTTTTGAGAGCGCTTTAGACTAAAACATATATCAAATGTTCAAATGTTAGAATAAATACAAAGGATACAAATAATTTAATTACTAACATGGAAAGTTTTTGCTCCGCTTTTACGTTTCCTTTTGTGAGATCCATCAGCATCCAGAAATATTTCCAAAAACTCTCAGATCGAAATACTTCAATGCATTTTCAAAAATCAAAAAATTAACTGAAACAAAAAAAACAATTAGCTCAAATGAATGCAAATTAATAAATGACCTGATAAATCAAACCAAAGAGAACAAATTGGCTCTATTGAATGAAGCAAACGTTCAACAAGTTGTTCAATTGAACTATCGATAGTGCAGTCACTGCAGTGGCACCATCAAATTATTTTGAGGGCCTCAACTTGGGGGATGCGACACTTTGAATTCAAATTGAATAATTCATTGAATGACACAACGTCTACTAATAGCCCTTTAGAGGGGAATTGACACACAAATAACGATTTTCTGAATACGCAAATGTTTTGTTTTGACCGAACACAAGTTGCGCCTTTTTTGTGTTGTGTTCGTTTTTATTAGTTTTAACGTTTGTTTACATTCCGACACTGCTCAAATGGATCTCGAGGACAATTACAAATATTCATTGAACAATGAAATCAACACGAGTCGTCGTCGTACCGATTCGGTGCGAAGTTCACTCCTTCAACTGCCAGCACTTGGCTCCCAGTTAGATTGGGAAACTGTCGCCCAACGACGAGCTGATTTATTGCAAGAATATTCTCACGAAGTGGACAAAGAAGATGACACTAATAGTTTTATTACTTCTGCAATGGTTTTTGCCAAGGAATCATCTCGACCGAATATGCAGGACACGTGGTCGAGCATTTATCGAAAACGCCTTCAAGAGGGAATGCCACCCTCCGAAATAGTGACTTTACTGAATCCTAATTTGGCACCAATTATTGAGTTGTCGAAGAAGTTTAAAAATACTTACAAGAATCGTGTTATTCATGTGAAACCAAAGACAGCCAGCGAAGGCCCACCAACTAATTATAAGTCGTTAACACAGAAGCCAATTACTTCAAATGAAAATTCTAATCCAGGCAGAATTGCCAAATTCATTGGAAACCAAATTGGTAAGGTCACATATTGACTTAAAATGACAATTTTTAATTATCTTAATTAACTTTAGCTTCCACTACTGTTAGCCCTTCTAAATCTTTGTTGCTTTCTAACAAAGGTTCACCAACCAGAGTTTCGGGAATTTTTAAGAAGAAAAGTGCTTTCCAACCACCAAGAACTTTGTTCTCTAACAGTCAGCAGGTTAATTATGAGCCAGTCGGTTATCATGATCGCCCCGAATTGATTGAACTAGAAGAGCCTCAAGTAGACAAAACTAAAGAGATTCGTAAAGCATCATTTGTAACTGGCTTGGAGAAGCATTTAACTGATGAAGTTATAAACAATCGTCTTGGTTGTGACCAAGCTCGGCAGATAATCGACGATGTTCGTAAGAATACAGTACCATTTAAAAATCCAATTAGGAAATTGACCAATAATTGTAATGAAAAATCTGCCGAATGTGATAAGGAGAACGACAATCCATTGCTGAATGATGAACGTTTGAAGGGAATTGAAAAATCGATGATTGAAATGATTCAAAGCGAGATTATATCTAATTTGGAAGGCACTGATTGGTCTCACATTGCTGGTTTGGATTTTGCAAAATCTAAAATTCAACAGATTGCAATACTGCCATTGAAAAGACCTGATCTATTTACTGGAATTCGAGCTCCTCCCAAAGGTTATTCCGTTACTTAGTTGGTATATTAATATAATGATTGATTGATATTCTATTAAATAGGAATTATGCTTTTTGGCCCTCCTGGTACTGGTAAAACTATGATTGGTCGTTGTATCGCTTCACAAGCCCAAGCCACATTCTTCTCAATTACCTCATCAACTCTAACTTCAAAATGGATTGGTGACGGTGAAAAGGCAATGAAAACATTGTTTGCTGTTGCTCGTTGTTTGAAACCATCAGTGATATTTATCGATGAAGTCGATTCACTGCTCAAGTCACGGTCTGATTCGGAACACGAGTCATCTCGTCGAATGAAAACTGAATTTTTGTCTCAGTTCGATGGTCTGTCCACTCAGTCGAACGACGGCCTTCTGGTCATTGGCACCACAAATAGACCCCAAGAATTAGATGAAGCTGTTAGGCGTCGGTTTGCTGCCCGACTGTATATCACACTGCCAGAAAAGTGCGCTCGCAAGCACATGATTGTTCACAATTTACAGAACGAGAAACATGCTATGACCGAAGAGGAAATTGATCTGATTGCAGAGAAGACTGAAGGCTATTCTGGTTCAGATATGAAACACTTGTCCAGCGAAGCTGCCATGTATTCCTTTAAGGAGGTGATGGAAAAGCTGGTAGAATTAGATAAGGATGACATTCGCGCCATTTGTTACAATGACTTTTTGCTGGCACTCAACACTATCAAGCCGAGTTTCTCAGGTGAAGATCTCAAAGAATACGACCAGTGGAATAAAAAATACGGATCTGACTATTGAGGTAACAGTTTATTCTCAACATTTTACATATATTACAATGTCAGTTTTATATAATCAGTATTGATAGATTTCTTAGATATACCTCAAACTCTTTAATTATTTTAATTATCATTCTTTAACTTTAATAATTATTCAATCATTTTGTTATCACTTATAAAATGTATACCTGTCCACAAGTGACATTAAATCAAGCAACATTCACTCGAATATGACCAAAGTTTTCTTGAAACTTTCTGCACCACAGTCCAAAATAGTTGATGTCTCGTATAGTTTTGCCAGCAGGCAGTGTCAGCACCAGGTTTGCGTTACGATAGCCCTTCAGTGGCTTGAGTGAACCGTTCTCGTCGGGCACTGGAAAGCCAGTGACACCAGGCTTTTCTCCAGTACCAACCCAGAAGTAAGCATCTGGCGCTTGACCGTCGTAATTCAGGTTGCGAAGTGCGATGGTTCGGTCATCGAGAGCATACACTTGGCCATTGACGCCGTGGGAAAGAGGAAATAGAGTACCAAGATGTAATTCTTTTTGTTGTTGGGCAGAGGTGAGTGCAACTGCCGCCACAAGCAGCATCAGCATAAGAAGCTTAGACATGATGATGAAGTATTCTTCGAACAGCTTAGGATGACAACTTGCACCGAAATCGACAAATGTGCCACCGAATGTAAGTTCTTTATATTCTCTTTGTGGTTGAGCATCTCCTCTCACTCTTCATATTTACCATCGGCACATAAGTGTCTGTCAATTAAGTACTAAATGGCTGATAAGGTCACATCACACTCGACAAGTGTTACACATGGTGTGTAGTATGCTAATTGCTATTACTCAAGTGTATTCTCTCACAAGGAAGGAATGTAGTTTCGGTACAATTTACGACTTACTTGTTAGTTGAAGGATGTACACTGTACAGTGTTAGCTTAACACTAGTTAGCACTAGTTGAATGGCGTGAAACCGTTTGAAAACTAGCCAATAGGAAGCGATTGTTGAGTAAATACTTGAGTGAATGCCATATTGGAGGTGATGAAGGTGAATTTACACAGACAGTGTCATTCTCGATTGTCTCCAGTGAGGTCCACATTTCATCAGTCAAACGCCGTTTAAATTGGCTCTATGTGCACACATCAAAGTGAAACAACTCGAGTGAGCAAACAAGCACTTCATGAACACAAGTCATTGAGTGCCATTTCAACTCTTTACTTACAACAATTGCCATATTTGCAGTTTTATTCGTTTGCCTCAATTGAATTCAATGTACAACTCACACCATTATCATCTGTTCATTATCAATAAATTAATAAAATAAATCTTTGCAAATGTAATAATGAAATAATAATGGAATATCATAAAATAGCACTAATGGTAATATGAAATGTACAGATTGCATCATCGTAATGGTTAATACTAACGATAATAGTATATAATTGAATATATGCTATATATTATGATATATTGGAAAATACTAATTATATATATTTGAAGCCAAATATATAGGATGCTCAAAAATAATGAAATGAAATACAATATATGCATTGTTGTGTTGTTGTGTTGATGTACTTTGAAAGTTATATTCTAAGACAATACAAATGTGAAATGTGTGAAGAGTGATCAAGCTCAGTGTGATTCATGATTAATTGCTTTATACAGTGAGTAGGAAAAGTGTGCGAAATGTACATTCGGAATGGAGAGACTGGTTGCTTGAGTAGCCGAGATGACGAGTAATACAATAATACTTGCTAGTTGCAGTCGGCTTCGCTATTTATCACATTTACGGACAAACTCAAATTTGTATTCCACAAAAGATATTCCGGTCTGAGATTCGGGTAAATTACATGGCTGAATGGCATAGAAGATATATTAGTAATTTGTATTTCACATTAATCAATAAAACAAACTCACCGAATCGACATCGACATCTCTGGCCAATATTCGAAAGACATACGAACTGCGCAGATAGATTCCAATGGGCAATCGCCAGTGAGGATTACTTTCGGGCATTAAAATGTGCGATGATCCCTTCTTGTAAGACTGAGGAATGTTGTCGTAGCTGCCCGTTTGGCAAGACACCGGGGCCTCCTTTAGTTCGCAGTGGTCTACCTTCATCTCTTGGTTCAAACTATTGAAACAAACAAACCAAATTATTAAAGACATTCGTTATCGGTTTTTGCTTTAGCCATACCTGAACTGGAGAGTGACATACTCCAAGTCCATGTACTTGGAGATTGGAATAATGTAATGGAACTTTGAGCCTACTCCCTGAGTGCACTGCAACTTGGTGCAGTACGAGTAATCGATGGTGGCATTCAGTTCCATCAACTTGATTAGTTCCACGGTGCGTGTGAGATCTTTTCGAGGATAAGTGTCGATATTTTGGGAAGCCATGCCAATGGATTTGCCTGTCTCTCGTCGCCTTCGTCGTCGCATGTGAGAAGACTTCGAGTCGAGATAATCGTCCATGTGATGAATGTCCTGGATGCTTCCCGAACTGGAATATTTGCCAAAAGAAATGCCCTTGTCGGTTCGCTTCTTTTTGCTTAAGTTTGGAGGTTCATTTGAGTCTGTAAATTTGGAATGGGGCGGAGATTCAAAGTAGTTTCCTGAGTTGATGCCAGGTGGAGTGTTGATGATTATGGTGGCAGGAGATGTGGAAATTGTTGCCATCGAATTGTCATTCGAAGATGGATTCTTGTCAAAGTCGGTTTGATTCAATTTGGTTTGATTAGAAGCAATTTTGTTGACTTGCTTGTTGAGATAAGATTTATTGCTGGCCACAGTGTCATGGACTATGTCGGGAATGTGCTGCACGTTGGTGGAGTGATAACTTTCCTCGGCACAGCAGAACAACGAACACGGTGAGTGAGAGGAGGATGAACTAGAATCGAGACAACCGTATGGAATTCCCAACACCTGAGGCTTGAGCACCGGAATGGCGGTGGGTCGAGGATGCCTCGTATTTGGTGAAGTGAGATACGAGTCCACTTGACTATTCTTTTTGTCTGTTATAATTTAATTACGTTAATGTAAGATTGAACCATAATTTCATAAAGCTGAAGTATTACCTTTGTATGAATCAATAGAATTATGAACATAAGGCGATTGTTGATATGAAGGGGTCATATGGGGCGAGTGGTAGTTGCTGTTGAAATTGACATTTGGGTTTGGGTGGTAGTTGGGCATTTGATATTGCGGGTTGGTGTGCGGGTAGTAGGTGTTCGGCTGGTGATGACTCGGGTTAAGCAGCGACTCGTGCCGCCGATGATACTCCACAATGTACAGGGCTGCGATAGATACCAAACTGCAAATGAAATTACCATTAGAAATCAATAATTAGTCAATGTGCAATGGCAAACTGACCACAAGGCCATCACCATGACTAAAATCATGATAACCGTCTGAATGAATCGATTGGAGCAGACAGGAGGAGATGAGGGTGAGTTGAAATTATTGCACGACTTGTGACTGTGGTAACTGCGCCGACACGGTCGATTCCGGTAACTCGACTGACTGCATGTGTTGGCGCTGCTGCCACCGGAGAAGATCGAAGATGTGGACACTGACTTGATCGAATCGAATCGATTGAATTTGCTCAACTTGACATTCATTCGCTCAAGTTCGTCAATTCTCGTTTCGAGGTTATCAGTCACCTTGCACAATTCTTTGACCGCTCCAATATTCTCCATGAATATTCGTTCCTTGTTGACTACCAGGAAGTTTTCAATAGTTTCTCCATTGGACAGCACAATGTCTCCTGATCCCTTCACGGCATCGGGTAATATTTTTTGTACCTCCTGTGCAAGCACTCCGGTGCCATCCAATTCCTCTGGTTTGATGCCAACTTGTTGTGCAAAGTCTGGTTTGAATTGGTATCGAACTATTCGCATATTGGAAACGTTCTTCAGTTGCTCCCGCGTGTCTACTTCCTCGATGTTTGTCTTTGCTCTCGTGTCCGAGGGTTGCATGATGTTGCCAGTGACCTTGGCATTGCCGTACACCACCAGAGACTCATCTGGCCGGTCGGTGTTTATGCCGACCTTGCCCGAGTGGAATATTGTGTCTTGAATGGCACCTTTCTGCCATAGCAATTCCACATCGTTCTCAAATTGCCCTGGGTTCGACGCCTGGTAGGTAGTGTATTAGATCAAATTGAAACCAAATGATGCAAGCAATCTTACCCTGACAATTATTCGTTCGGAGGCCTGTGCAGCAAGCTGATGGACTTGGTCAGCCACATGTGCACACAAACTGACCACCAGATAAAAGTAGCGCTGGTCGGGGTTAGGCTTACCCTTCTTGCGCATGTTGTTCGAAGTTGTCTCGCTGAAGTGCAATCGACCGACAGTCATCTTGCACACTTGCTCACTGCTCAGTTCAATTCTAACCAAAGAGACACTTTAATCGATTATGTATGGACTAAACAGGAACTTACCTCACTGGATGGAATGCCTTTTTACTTCGGTCCGACTGAGACTGTTCTACTTTGATGGTCTGAGTGGGTGACTCTACCTTCACACCATAGAAGTGAATGTAGAAGTGTTCAATCTTCTGCAAACTACCCTCGGTCGTCTTCACATAGACCGGAGTGGTCAATGTCTGAGCATGCACGGTCACCTGAAAGTGGTTCTTCTTTTGACACACGAAGGCATCGTCTGCGTTGCTAAAGTTGAAACCTTTATCCGCATCAACTCGATAACTAATTTGACTACAATTCAAGGCATTAGTTTGTGCTCAATTCGACTAAAAAAAATTCACTCACATTTCTTTGAAGTTAACATCATACAGAGAACATGAACTGGTCGGGTTGAATGGAGTGAAGCGAATGCATTGGTAGAACGAGTCTGCGTACATTTGACTGTCAGGCCCATAGTCAAAGTAATCGTCCTCACACTGCTGAGTCGAGTGGACATTGCTTCCATTGTTGGAACTGGTGCAACTGTTGTTGCCATTGCTGTGCAGAGCAGAGTCGGGCGATAGGCTTGTTGGTTCTTGCTTGATGTAGATGTTGGTTGTGCCATTGCCGCTGGTGCTGGTGGAAGTGCCGTTGTGGATTGACTTGTTGCTCTGCACCTCAGACACTTTCCGTTTCTTGTTCGATGGTGGGGGCTGTGGTGTGGGTGGTTGTGCCTGCACCTGAGACTGTACGGTGGTTGTTGTGTGAGAGGGGACGTGTGACTGTGGATAGTGTGCCAACTGTTGGTACTCCTCCCCGGATGTGTACATATGACTCCCATTGGTGTGCATCATCGCCTGGTTGTGCACTTGGGTGGGATTCGCCACCAAACTATGCATCATGGATGAGTTTACTGCCAGTGGTGTGCCGATTTGGGCGCCAGCAATGGACACCATCTGACTGATGGGCGAACCATCGGGAGGAAGGAGGGATAACTGAGAGTTGGGCTCAAGTGCTGACTGCTGAGAGTGGAGATGAGAACCGAGGTGAGGGTGATGATGGTTGAGGTGATTCGGGTGAGGCTGTGTTGACCAACATGTCAGTCAATGACTCTATTAGAAAGCATCTCAATGACTTACTGTCTGGTGGAGTTGATGAGGAATGTTGGTAAGACTTGTCTCCAGCTTGATGTTCAACTGGTGACTCGAGTACTCCACGAAATGTTTCATGTTCTCCATTCCGGGAGGGCTAGGCTGTTGTTGTTGTTGCTGAATGACTAATTCGGGGGTTCGCGTTGTGGTGTCGGTCCCGTTGGTGTTGCTTCCACTTGTGCTAGAAACTAACTTACTGTTGTCCGCTTCATTCGCGGGAGAGAATGGAGGTTCCGAACCAGAATCTGGTGGTGAATCAGGTAGGTTGAGGGAAGATGAAGGAATAATAACAGCTGACACCGATGTCGGTGTTGTCCCGTTTGTCGCAGAGTAAGTGCTCAAGAAAGACTCTGGAGAGTTGAGTGGTACTGAAGGGTTGGTCGAGACCAGATTGAGGTGAGATTTGACAAGTTCGGCGGGAGATACAGAGCTTGACCCGTTGATCAGAACTCCATTGGTTCCATTGGAGCCATTGAGTAATGCGGTGGTCAAGTGAGGAGTCGCATATGAGCCGTCGGTGAGACGATTGGCCTCGGTACTAATCAAACTTTCTTGGAAATATCTGAACAAAGGTAAGTGAGTGATTAAGTGGGCCGAGGCAATGTTCACTGATGCCATTCAACTTACATGTTGTTGTTGGCCTCGTCGTTGATGTACTCCTCCAATTGACTAAAGTCCAGTGCTGCATTGTCTATGCCACTGAAGTCAGCTCGGCCTGGCAAAAAGAAGAAAAGTGAGATCGAGTTAGTGATAAGTGACAAGCGAGCTGCTGATAAGGCCGCGAATTGCGCAATGCACACCAACACAAGTACAACAGAATGGAGTAGTCCAGCATAGTCCAGCTCAAGAGTGGTCGCAATCCTTCTAACCCAAACCAAAGTGCGACGCAAGTTTTATCGCGCCAAGCAACAATGACCAGCCGTTAGCGGCTGGTCTTGAGTGAAACAGTGCGCCAGTGGACAAATCGATGGCCAGCGAAACATGTCGTAACAAGTGAATTGTTTGCAACTGTCAACCAACCAGCCCAACTGGTGATCAATGCAACAAGTGCAAACTAATTAATTATTGTGATTAATTGGATGTGGTGTGTGGTGGTGTCGGTGGTGTTGCGGTGGCAGAGGCAATCAGTGCGAGTCACACCACTGTCTCGATTGATGGTCGCATTCATTAGTGCCGAGCGAGATGAGAAACACCGACCAAGTGAGACAGCAAACAACGATCCTCGACAGACAGACCATTGCTCCACACAATCAGCACTGGTGCACAGTGGTGCTGGTCACTCTGGCCAATCTGGCTTTGGCTCGATACCGAAATA
Source organism: Rhizoglyphus robini (assembly GCA_023373905.1). Lineage (NCBI taxonomy): Eukaryota > Metazoa > Arthropoda > Arachnida > Sarcoptiformes > Acaridae > Rhizoglyphus > Rhizoglyphus robini. The sequence continues at coordinate 1,317,792 of JAKIJQ010000007.1, read as the reverse complement.
GTTCAATCTCACCAAAAAATCGGTCACTTATCGTCCAACTGATATGCAATGTTCCCTTGCCCCACCCGGTTGCATAATCGGCCAGACGATAACTCTCTGGTTCCGATTGACCTTACTCCCATTTGAGTCTGTCTGCAGCGAGTGCATTCCCACCCCCGCTCTAAAGTTAGCACATTCGAGCCAGTTAACAGTAAAGGACACCACCACCATCAGCGAGTAGTGAGTGCGGAGCACACTCATTTGATTCACTTTATCGCGGTAATTGGTGGCACAAATTAGCGTACAATAATTGAGCCATAATTTGAATAATTGTGTGTATGAGTGTGAGCGAGTGTGTGTCCCTTGAAAGACAATACTCACAAATGTACTTGAATGTTATATTTTGTCTGCTCGTCAATGTACGATTTCACTTCACTTCATTCGTTGGTCGTCGTCGGTTAATGTTGCGCGGAATATAATGCGAGAGGAGGCAGAGAGATGAGATAGCGAAGCATTAAGATAATGGACTCAGTGCTCACCTGGCTAGTCAGTCCTTCTCGGGTTGCAAATTGCCGAATTTAAAGTGTAGAAGCCGACAGTGCACTGCCGATATTGCACTGAGCTTGCCACTGAGGACAGGGAGCACCAAGCAGACCGGCTCGGACACAGTCTCGCCACAACGCCAGCAGCACCACCACCAGAGTGTGTCATCGTTTGATTGTTCATTAAACATGCAAATTACGGACAATGCTTTGCATATCGTGTGCTCACTCTCTGTCCCCTCTCTGTCTCATTCCACTTGGCGCCTAATAATACAACCGACCAAATGATAAAACAAGTAACAAGAAAAGAGAACATTGTAAAGTGTAACAATTTGTGCGAGAAATTTATTCCAAACGAATTGTCCTGCGAACAAATTGACTTGACACTTCTTAGGTGCACACTATCTGACAGAGACAGACAGACAGACGAGGCAATACGACGATTAATTCGGCAGCAGAGATTCTCAATGTCAATGCTCACTGCACTGAACTGATTCGAAAAACTGATACTGACTGCACGAGATATGATAAAACAAAAAGAGAAATTATACAAATATAATTAGGACCCTTTATCGGCTAAGAACATGACAAAGTGCCAGAAATTGGTAGTGCAGAAGGAATATACTGAATGAGTTTAGTGTGAGATAAGCTTCGGGGAAATACCTTACGCAACCTTGCACTCACTTGTCGAGTGCAAATTGAGGACAGTTTGCAGGAAATTCGGATTTGTGGCTAATAGCCCAAAAGCAATATAATATATAATATATTAGATGTAATAGACCGTTTACAGTTGAGTTTGTTTGTTTATTTATTAATTAATCTGTCTGTCTGGAGCAAGCGGTAATCATCATCAAATGTTTGTTTGCAATGCTAACCCGCCAAATGCCTAAGCAACAACAACAACAACAAGACCAACAGGTAAGCAGCCACAAATGCGACCTCGAGACAGGCAAATCGCAAAACAGCAAAGCAAGCCGCAAATGGCCACAGCGGTTAGTCTGGACATGAGAGAATCTATGAAACGAATCGACTTGAGCCGGCCACCGCAAATGAGCTCCCAAATGGAGCTAATTTAGCTGATGATAATGATGACGACAAAATATATCGTGCAAATTATCGCGCGCAAATTATACTCGCTTTTTGTGGTGACTTGATTAAGACATTACTCGATCACAGGCACATTGCTTTATCGAAACACCAGCAGACAGAGTTTGACAGACCAATTTGCCGGTCTGGCACGACAACGACCACCACCAAGTAAAGCAAAAGCAACAAGAATTAGACAAACAAATGACCAAATAACGTCGAGACGGTAAAATGTGCTCCGAATTGAGGAATTGTCAATCGATTCGAGATGGACCGAGAAATGTGTCCAATTGAGCCAAACAAAGGACAAACGAACGAACAATTGACCAATGGAGCGATCATCATCATCAAGCAGCTAATCGGACTGATATCATAGCTGACATGTTCATAAAGTAGACAATCATACTAACGGTGACAATACAAATTAAGCAGAGCAGAACATGCCAGAGATTGAGTGCTGATATTGAGCTGAGTTGTGTGTCGGAGAGAGTTAATGAAAAAAGACAACAAAACGCAAAAAAACAAAGACACAACAAATTCATTAAATCGCTCTCAAATGGAAAAGATATCGAATAATGCATTGACTAACTAGTTGATTGCCTCGAACTCGTAAACAAGCAACGAGATTTATGATGGACAATTAAGTGGACTGAACAATCATAAATAGCTCATTCGTAGTGGACAAATAGTTTGGCTGGTGACTAATGCGCCAGTGCAACACTACGAGACGCTCACCTAACTAACTGCACAATTTGCCATTGGACAGTGATTAACTGCTCAGGAAGAAGACAAATATTTCGACCAAATATTTGTGCACTTGTTGCATTGGGCGAATATTTAAAGTAGTCCACCAATAGAAGTGGCGAGTTGGCAACAGGTTGATCATTAGTGCAGCAATGCAATTTAAACATTCATTTGACATTGTCTCTCGATGTGATCCTATAAATGTGTGTCTGTGTGTGTGTGGTGTCTCTGAATTAGCACTCAAATTAGTGGAACGTATAACAGATTTATAATATATTCAGTCTCGAGTGCAGTGCAGTCATTACCACCTCGATCCTCGCTAGTCCGTCCGCATTCATAGTTTCATAATTAATATTAATAACACTTTGGACTGTCATGAATTCATTTGAATAAACAGGAACACTTCAAGGTATAGCAGTAGTGTGAGTAGTAGTGAGTAGTAGCAGTTGGCCACATTTGCAAGTGTGAAGAATTCACTAAAGCCAACCAAAGACAGGTGAGGTAATTTACGAGACAACACATACTGCACGGCCAGAGAATCACAACTCACTAAACTGAATTCTAACTAGCTAACTAAATTATCTCATGTCATTAGTGTGAGCTTTCCAATTGGTTCGTACAGTTTGGCGTGAAGCAGCTCAGTTTAGCATTACAAACGTTAAAGTGATTGTATAACACAACAGAGAGACACTTTAGTGGATTTAGGAATATCATAAATACAGACAACCAGTGCAAACAAGCAACGAGACAAATTACACTGCCACTGTTGTTAAAATCTAATCTGTATTCGGTGAATGTGTGCGGCCACTGAAGAAGAAGACAAACCAACCGAACAACCAACCAACCAGTGGCAAACATATGCAAAGTGTCATTTGAACACAGTGGAATATATTAGAGAAATGCACTTGAAAATACACTTCAAAATGGACAGGTAAATAACAAGCAAATGAGTGTGTACAATTACAAATGTGCTGTACTTTTAGCGAAGCACTAAATCACCTCGCAGCATTAATCGCAAGATTAAATTTTCAATTGTTCTGTTTGTGAGAAAGCAGAGCTGAGCCAGTGGTGACCCCTCATTGGCTGTAATGCTAATTTCGGTCGAAATCACTGATTCGTCTTGAGATGTCAAATTCTCACTTGTTTGAGCCATCAATTATCTCCTCTAATGCAATGCAAGCCAATTCCAACTATGCACACCGAACAACACCGAGCAAAAGTACAAATTTCCGCGAGCGCGCGCAAAATTGAATTTTAATTGCTACCATGCAAAACATGATAAATGACAATGCTAAGAGGTGTACTTGGCGACAAATTTGTTTGTGTGTGAGCAGTCAAACCACACTGAACAGTGAACACTGCAGACAATGACTTGCTAAGCGTTGCAAAAATAGACGCAAATGACTCGGTTAAAGAGTATCATTTGGTGGATTGAAAATTGAAAATTATGGAAAGACCTGTTAAACAAATTAAGACAAACCGAGGCATTGGCCAGTGAACCAAGATCGCTCGCGCCACCAAAGGCAAAACCAATAATTATACAAAGAGAGCACTCAAATAAGGCAAATTATATCGTGCAGCTAAGGACAGCTCAAGTGGTGCCCTTTGAAGTCTGCTCGGGTGGACACTGCTCCATTCCAAATTACAGGTGTTCAGTGCACATACTCAGGCCTAGATTAAATCACTGCAGTGGTGAGATTATATGGCGCAATGTTCTTTCTGGTGACAGTACCCATTGGTAGGTCTGCGCGCCTCTGTCCCGTCCCATTCGTTCAGTGGTGGCAGGACAAATGAAATTTTAATTGCTCACAACCATTAGGGTTATGTACACTACCATTTAGTGACTAAGTAAATATTGAATAATCCGCCATTAAAGATGGGAAACATTGCGACAAGAGGACACTAAACACTGCCACCAAGTAGTAATTACCTAATGACACGGCCATTCAACACAGGCAAACTCAATCAGTGGCCAACTGGTGAGCTGAACAGTGAGTTGAACAAATTAAATTTAATTGCCACTAATGCAGGCAAGCAATGTGGTGGGTGGCATTCGGGTGGCCAGTAGCAGTGTGCGCGCATTCAAATTCGTTACCTTTGTGTCCATTGCACTTGTTGCCACACTGAACACGTCCCGCAAACAAAACACACAAACACCAGCTAATGTGGCGAAGAAGTCACTGGGGACGGTAATGATGATGATGCCACCGTCAATGGTGCACTTTAGAGTACCAACTCGGGATGGAGCCAGCGGAGGATTTCAATTATATTCTAATAAACAAACAATGTCACTCACACTCAACCAGTCACGACCAAATGATATCACACAAATGTTACTCGTAAACAACATTGCTTAGAATTGAGGAAAAGTCACAACGAGACAAAGCACAAAATGACTTGAGATGATGAAAATCGAGCACAAATTGTTTCGACTTTTTGACCAATTTAGTGAAAATGTCAACGATTGGAAGCTTTGTGGAAGGAAATGAGTGACAAAACGATAGTCGATTATGTAGATCACCGATTAGTGAGTGCAAAGTGAGATAAGTTGGGAGAGAGATCAATTGGACAAATCACAGTTCGGAGTGAGACCGATTCGGTGGTGTGGTGAGAGTGAAACAGTGAAGGATCGAACCACAAATTGAGCGATGTGACCACCGAGTATGAATGACGAACTGAGTGAATGAATATGAGTGAAAGATGAAAGCGATTGCTTTACTGTTCGATATGATCGAGTTGAGTATGTGATGACAGCTACTGAGCACCACACTCAACTCAACACTCACAAGTGCAATCAATGCGGTCGATTATTGCTGGCACTTGACTGCCGTACTTTAGCAGTCTGTACAATGTACACCGACAACAGCACAGGCAATGGTCACAGGTATGTCTGCAACAGACACTTGCAGTGGCGCGCCAAAGTCTCCTGGGCTACCTGTGAGTGGCTTGCAAGTTGTCATACATGTGACTTATTCACGGGACGGCACGACAACACTGAAAAGTGTTCAACTTTTCTGCGAGTCTAAAGTTACCATTTTCGAATGCTGCTGCTGTTGTCGACTCTTGGAGGCTCATTGAAGCATGGAAATACGAGTAGAAAACCAAGAAGAAGAAGAAGTAGCCGAAGACAACACTGACAACTGGTGTCGATGGCGATCGAGTGTGGACAACGGTGAGGAAAACAAAACTTTGGAACGGACACAAAAATAGCCAAAACAGAACGAACGAACAAGAAGACAAGAACTGGCTGAACAGAAGGAAACTTTGCTGGGAGAAAACAATCGACCAAATGGAGATACCGAACAAGAACAATACAACCAACCACCGAACAGGTGGATGGAGGTAGATAGAAATAAGATATGCCAGCTATTTACGACACTCAAATGTGTCGCATACTGTAATTGACAGTGCAAGCAGCACTAATGTGGCCAGACAGGTAATAACCGTATCGACATGGAATTGCACACGAATTGACCCTATTGGTGGCAATGCGGCAAATGATAGATTCGTGCTCTGCTCCAAATGCAACAGACCAACAGATCGTTAGCAATAGACACTAAATGACGGTGAGAAAAGGCTACAGACAAATGGAATATGCACAAGTTTGCATATTAGAAGGTCTTTAACGATGCCGATTGATCGGTCCAAAGAATTGTCAATTAGAAGAATTGACTCAATAACCGGGTGGGACACCATCCACCAGTCAACAAGTCGGTCATACTTTTGCATAGCAATATGTCCTATAGTTTCACAACCAAAGTGTGTCCATGTGCACAACCAATGTAATTGAACTAAACTCAAAGTCAATAAACTTGAGCTCGCTCGTTTAAATCGCAATTAACTCGCACATTTTCCAATTTCAATTTGAGCTAATACATTATTCTAACAAAAAATAGATTTCTCCAACTGTAAATTGAGCAAACCTATTTAGTGGTGGTGACAATTGAGGAGAAAAGAAAACGGAGTGTTGGGAAATATTTGCACCACGTACGACAATTACTCAGCACTGAGCGTAGTAAGGCAAAGCGATTATTGCCAAATGGTAACAAGAAAAAGAAACTAATGCCACTTTAATATATAAACACCATTGTAATGGCTGTACAGCACAACTAGACATATCACCGTTCCATTGATCATTCCACCGTTTGATTGTTTGCTTTGTGCCACTTGACTCACTGCTTGACGATTTGGACGACATTATGAAAATATCGCAAAATGCTTTGCGAACATTGACTCGCTTAATGAAGTGGCGTATATTTAGACTCGACTAAAGGATGTAATCACACACTGGCAAAGAATCGAATGCATATGACACTTGTTGACACAAGTTTCACTAGACAAGTGGAGGTAGAGCCGCTCGACAGCTCGACAAACAACAGGTCAATCAATCAAATGCGCATTGCACAAAACGTTCAATTCAGGATAATTGAAAGTTACCATCAACAGAAAGTCAGAATCGACGTGTAAATGTAAATTCGCGTTCGAATCGCGTTTGACGAATCGAACAACAGCAAAACAACATGCAGACAGACAGGCAAATTGTCACCTCAAGTGACAGTGTAATTGATTGAGACACAGACACGAGTGGGCAATCAATTGGCCATTTGTCAACGTGTGAAGTGTGATCGATTGAGCAATTTGTTGCATTGCAATCGACCACACCAGCGAACAATAACCGACCAAGACTTAGACGTAGACTCGATTGGCAAACAAGCCAAAACAAGTCAAAACATCGAGATCTGTACATGTAGAGTATAGATCAGCCTGATTTAGTGTTTGCCGGCCGGCGACACACAAACACCGATGAGAACTTTTTGCCGTGAACACAAACACACAAATCAATATATCACTTCCTAGATTGTCAACCAGGTAAATCTAATCTACGACCGATTAGATTGGCGAATTAACTGAATTAGAGCTTGCAGTGGTAATTAATTAGACCAACTCAATCAAAATAACATTTCCACTTTAATTTAAAGTTATATAATAAATTGACATTTCTTTAAGTGCCTTTTTAAGAGGTTTCGGTGAAGAGTTTAAGAGTTAGTTCAATTGCTTGCATAATTAGTTATAAATGCAAATGTAACCAATTTAGCATTGAATTGATGAAAGAATTAGGCCGAAGAATGCGACCTTAGAGCTCAAATACAGTTCCTGTTGGTTTGCAATGCTTCCTGTTGTGCACCGATCGATATATTTGCAACGAACAATCAAGCGATCGCTCACCTTGTCATTCTGTTGGTGGTTGTGTTGATTCTGTGAGTGCACTTCATTGCCACCTGCTTTGATGTTTTGGCACCGACAAGTGTAAACATGTTCATTGAGAGTGAGAACTGAACATTGCGAAATGAATGACAACATTTGTTGTTGTTGTTGACAGGCGCGAATGGGACAATTAAGTAGAACTTCATTTGGAGTGAATTGTCGTCGATGCATTAAGAATAGAGGAAGAAGGCACTATTCTTGGAGGACAGAGCACATTACGAAATGACGACAATGGAGAATGTGTCACCGTCAGCATTGTCCATCGAGACAATCGATTTGACTAGTAAACAAATAAATCAGGAAGTAGGAACTATCACTGACAAATGAGACCAAATTGGACCGATTGATTGGCAATGGCACCAATGCACCAATGTATATATACGTTATAACGAGCACTTGTGAAAAGGTCACATCGCACGGCTGGCGACATGTAAACAATTAGTCTAAATGTTTTATAAACTAACAAATTGAATCCAATTGGCAATTTGCATACGATCGGCATCGTCGGCTCGAGTCCTTGCCAAGTCATCATGCCCGGTGCACCAAAGTGCAACAGTAGTTCGTGAGAGGAAAGTGTCACCAGCGCGGGTCTCTCCTCGGCTGTGTGCTCACCTCGAGTGTCAATCTCACCAGTGTCGATCATTCCTCACCATTGAACATTTCTCAACCATCAAGAGTTGTTTATCCAAAGGTGTCACTTTTTGCACACAGCACGGCCGGTCAGATCGTTATAGAACGATTATAACAGACTCGACACCGAATAAAGGGCCAAATTAAGTCCCGATAATCGAGTAGTATCGAGATAAAAAGGATATTTATTATTATGCCTCGGCAGAGGCGGAATGCGCCATTGCCGATCAATGTGACTCTATGTGAATGTGTCTGCTTGGTCTTACCTTCCAACGTGCCGATGGTGGTTGAGGTGGTGGAGGTGGTCGATGGTGCTGTTGCTAATGCACAAGTGACAAACAACAACAACGACAAATGGAGCAGAAATTCGATAAATTTGGCTAAGTCAATGGGACTCGATCGGACTCGGCGCCAACTGCAACAGGTTGACGACAGCCGCACAGAAGCAGACTGAGACAAGGGACGAGAAGAGAAAGGCGGCTCGATTATTAAGATTGCATTATTGGCAATGTTTGGAGATCGAATCAAATCAAATAAAATTGAGAACACTCACAATGACCGATCGGAGTCGGGCACAGCGCACAACACAATAGGGCAATTGAGTTCGGTGACAGATCACTGAGCAGCTAAGTAATCAAACCACCGACCAAAGACCGACTGAGGAGGCGACTTGAGCAGAGTCTGCTGGAACCAAACAACAAACGATTAAGCGGCAAGTGAGCAATCCAACAGGTAGCAGCACAACCAGATGCAATGCAAACCGTAATTATCGCTCACAATTTCTCAACAAAGTGGAAAATAATAACAAAGTGGACATCGTTACGACTAATGACCGACACCAGTGGGACACACACACAGTAGCACTGTTGCACTGGACTAGCCACTAGTGCTGTCCTCACAGCAATGCCAAGTGCAAGACAAACAAGGTCCACGCCCCACTGGTCAACCGGTGGGCCATCTTTCATTAGTGAGCGTCGCCGATGTCCACCAACGAACGAGCAAACACCAGAAGAGGACGAGCACACCATTCTGCCGAATTTGTCACTCCTCGTCATTATCCTTGGCGCACTGTAATAAGCTGCCAAATGGCTCCAACTGGAATCTCTCCTTCCTTCCTGCCTACCTCTTTCGGGCTTGTCATTAAGCCTCACTGGTGGTGACAAAGTAGAGCTGCACTAATTGAATCAACGAGTAAACAACACAATGAACACACCGACAGACAATGACTTATTAGTGAACTGTCAACAAGTGACTTGTTGGACTAATCTGCGGTGCCGTGGTGGTGAGCGGCAATAAGACACAAATTATTCGGAGTAAAATGCGAAAGCAACATTGGAAACAAACATTGCAATTGCTCGAGATGTGATTGGCCTGCGTGCGAGAGGCTCGCTAATTGAAAGGAGACATTACCCGTGCTTGGGACATACAAACTAGTGAACTGATTGCCACCGAAGTGAAGGGCGACACTTAACACTAACTACTGCCCACTGATGATCATCCACTGGCGACCATTTGATCTTGTTTACGGAAAAGATTCCATTCGCCGATACAGTGGCGAGCACGATGGTAAATTGCTTAGTTACCACGGGGGGAAGGTAACATCGAACAACAAACACCAAGAGGGATCATCAAGGGGAGGTAAAGATGTGAGCTTTAAGCTGTGGCAATCGCAAGTGGACGTTGTAGTACCATAGCGAACATGCATCGCTTGTGTTAGTGACTTGTCACCAATTGGCCAATTGCACATTCGCCAAGTGTTCCATACTTAGTCGAACACGTATGCACTGAGGGAATCAAGTGAACCATTGCACAATTCAATTTATAACGAAACAATGCTGCAGTGATGACAGCCATTAGGGGGCTCAGAGCCTCCGTTGGTTGATGGCGGGAAAATAGAAAATGCACAAAATGGACATGCCTCCTGTACGAGTTGTAAACGGTGCCGAGAGGCTTTGCCAAAGACAAACGATAAAATATCGTTTAGTTGGTCTCAAATGTTAATAGCGCTTTGCCGTAATCAGGTGTAGTAGGTGTAGTGTTACTTAAATTTGCTACATATTGCCCATTATCATGGTAATTGCCGTGCAGAATTGAAGGTGCTGGCACGGACAACTTTGTTCAACAACACCAAATGTGATGGCTGCACTCGGATGTGATGACAAATGAGCGAATTACATTAAATGGCCAGGACAAACACGCCGACACACACGACATCTGGTCAACGGACAGGTGAGTTACCAACAGACAATACAGGTTTGCCAACTGGTGACTGCTTTTGTGAATTGTGCAGATGATGGCGACATGTAGTGACGCAGATTGAAATCAAGCCTATCGACAAGGTGCACATTCAATGGTACCACATTAAACATTTGGTTTATTAATACTTGACAATAACCCTCGAAAACACTCAAGACATCAATTCTTACCACACTCAAATCACTTATGTACTGAACAAAGGGACATCACATTCACAAGCAGAATGTGCCAATGTCCAAATAATGCAATCACATCACAATAATCAAGTGTCTACGTCATAATCTCACAAGCCAAGTCAACTTGATTGGCATGCAGAAGTAATTTGCAAACCGCAATTCAATCACCTCCAAGCCCCAAATCTTATCATCAGCAGCACAAATTAATCAACGAATTAATTTGCTATCGGATTAGTGAACCAAAAATCGCCCCATTCCCGGGCAATTCTCTCAAAGTGTAGCGACTTGAATTGATTTGTGAAAATCAAGCGAAGGACACCAAATCAAAGGCTATCACTTTGTGCACCATACCGAACTGAGGCAGTCCAAGTCGAACTGATTGAAGCGCATTTAATCAACTAACCGGCAGTGCTTCTCCCTTCACTCCCTTCACTCGGCCTTCAAATGATTCGTTCACGGCTTAACCAATGTGAACTGCTGCAGTTTGTCTTGGTCTTATCACACCTGGCGTCATTAGAAGATTTAATTAAGACTATCAATTAAGGCAAACAGACAAACTGACAGACAGGCGGAGGGGAGTGCACCGTGAGCTAGGACTGCATTCAGTAATAAATCAATATGAAAATAAATAAACATAAAATGAGCAGTGCAAATGTCACATAATTGCGACATCCGTTTGGTGAGAAATGGACTCAACTTGACCGAAACCAAATGGAGCCATCGATAGATTAGTGTTGGCAGGCACGCCAATCGAACAGTCACTTCGCCAAAATGACAAATTGGCCGTTGAATATGTCTGGAGGAGTGCATGAGCCAAGTGCGAAAGGAATTTGTCAATTAGAGACGATTAAGTCAATGTGAACATTAGTGCGCTGAAACGTGTGCCTCATTGCCAGTGAGTTGAACATCTCTGTGAATCAATGTGCTCAGCTCAGGTAGTTAGTCTTATCTGCATTAGTTCACTTTAGGCCAAATATATTTGCTTATATGCTTAAATGGCACTATGGAGATGATGTCACCGAGCAAAGGAATTAAGGCGTTTGGAAGGAAGCTCAACTGAGTGACTTTGATCGAATCGAAGATTGACTGATTCATTGCGAGTAGTGGCGCGAAAGGTCAGCGGCAGTTTAGTTTCACTTCAATGGAGGAGCATCTATTAGCGTTCGAGAGTGGAACACAAATAAAAGCAAGAGTTCAATTTAGATTAGCGCGCAATGAGACTTTTATAGACTTGGCCAGTGATACCATACTCCACTACCACACTATAGCCATCCTCATCATCTAATCTCAACCATAAGAGAAATTCGCAAACAGATAAATCTTAATTTATGCCTCTCCACTGAGGACCGCTGTATTGACATTCGACCAGATCCTCCAGCATGCCGCATGAAAAAACCCCAAATTCAAAAAATAAATAAATAAAATTAAAAACTCAAGGAAGACGATGCATCGTAAGTGAATTATCTATTTAATGAATAAAAATAATATCTCCAGATACATTATTAATAACATAGAGAGGTACGAAAGCAAACAGGCAGAGGTGTCATTGCTACAGGTTGATGAATAAATCGACAAATAGTGGTCCACACTAAACGATTGCTGACTTTCGAATGGGAGCACTCTATTGATTGAGTGCACTTGGACTTATTGAACTCTACCCACGTACGATCGAATATTACCAAATGACCGCAATGGAAATACTTGTGCTGGTTAAGTGTTATTCGATGCAAATTATCATCATCAGGCACAACAAACACACAGTGGACTGGCAGAATGAATTGTCGATTGTAATGTCATTAAGCGATTGATAGATTCGAGCTTGGCAAGATCGATCTAACTGAACTCGTTCGATTCAACACATTAGTTCAGTTGCATTCACGTTTAGTCAAAATTGTGGTATTGAAGTTACAACCAACGGTGATAATGATAGCCATTGTGCCGATATCGACAGTGCAAAGGCTAATTGATAAAATAAGTTGAGGCATGCTGATGCTAAGTGACAATTAACCTTAGGGTGACAGGGTGCAAAATTCAAAATTCAGTGCAAATCTGTTTACAAAGGCAAACTTTGGGGATCGCCTGTGATAAATTTATTACTGTTTGCGATTGACGTTTATCACGGCCGAGAGGTGGCCAAGTTCGGGGCCAACTGTTGCGTTGATTTGAACTCTAAGAGAAAGTTGAACGAACTTGTGTGCCATCACCGGCACTGAATGCATGAAGCACACAGGCCACGAGGCAATGGCATTGTGTGCACTGTGCTGTGGTGTGGCGGGACTGTTCGGCTCACCTGTCACCTGCAGGTAATACACAAAACTGTGAAGTGCACATGCAGGCAATGAGTAGCGCAAGTGGCCAATTGACGAGAAAGTTGAGACGAGCACTAACAACAAAAGCACCACCAACCTTGCAAGTGATGAACCATTGTTCTCATCATAAACAATCAAGACACAAAACTTTCCCCTTCGGAAGAGAACGATTTAAACGATATATTTAATATATATTAAAAGTCTAAATTAGAAGTTGAATTATCCGATAAATAAAAAACAAAAAATGACCGTCGTTTGTTCTGGTGGAATGATTCAAGTGCTGACTTGCCACTTGCCAGTGAATTGCCAATTTGAATATAATAGTATGAATAACTCGGTCTGCGATTGATTCAAAGTGTAAATGCGTCAAATGCATTGATCTACCCGATAAATTGGCCTCAGGTCAAATGGCATTCGATTTGACGTGTTTTGCATAATTCAGCAAGTCCAACCAGTGAGCACACCTTAACGGCTCAATTTGTACAGACGAATTCGCACTAAGCGAGCCATTTAGTGGCCATTTCATGTACACTCATGATAGCTCTAGAGAGGTACATCCAAATTTATGACCTTTGCCTGGTTGTTGAGCTGTCAATGCTTTATGGCTTCGAGAAAGGCAAGGAGTGCTTTGTGTTGGGTACTGACCAACACCGAGCAACTGACCATTGAAATGCATTCATCACGCAACAAACAGAAATGTGCTTCAGAATTATGCGTTCGCAACGGGACTGCCGTCATGACACAACACACATTGACATGGCTAAGACATAGCCTCCAGCATGAAGGACAAAGGGCATGACCTATAGAGAGGCAAGTTCAAGGTTAAATGGCACATGCGGTAGTGACCGTCCTTAGACAAAACATCCAAATGATTCAAATTGCACAGATTGCAACAAAATGACAATAAAGTGATGAATTCAATTTGGCCTTAGTCTGGTCCCAATTGGACACGCAATTAAAGAACAATTAACAGAACAACAGTGACCAGTCATAATAATGGCCTTTGTCATTTCCTCGGGTCCGAATGACCATCCACAATGACATCAAGGGAGGCCTTGTCTCGGGCCAATTGATCGAATGATGAAAAATGAAATTCGTATTATGAGTAATCGAAGTAATATAACTTGTAACTACAAGCACCCTAAGAAGTAACAATCGAAAGCGAACAACAACAACAACAAGACAGTAATGACCCCAAATGACTGTTATTAGGGATGACAAGGATGACCAGTCAAGAAAATGCACATTGCACATAGATACAGAAAAAAGACAGTGACCAAAGCCGGCAGACCGAGAGACAAATACCATCGAGACACGCTAATAGATGCTCCACACTGCTATTCAACAAGTCACTGCACACAGATGTGGACTGAAGAATGGGCAAATGGTCTACTAAAGAATGCAATGCAACACAGTGTGGGTTATGCAATAAACAAATGCATTAAAGTGTACATTCTGTCAAATGTTCACTAACGAAATGGACAGATGTATCTGACTTACCGAGCACAGCTTGTAGTGTTTGGTCTTCGAGTAAGGCGTCCATTGTTGTGACTGCGGGCGAAGAGTGAATGTAAACGTAACAATAGGAGGTCAAACAGGGACCCAGACACTGATACGGCCTGAAAGACCGCGAATGAAGGTGCACTGGACACAATGAATCACTGAAACGATCACCGACAAGAAAAGGTCACTCAGGTGATGGGTGCAGATATGACGTAATCGATTGAATTAGACGAGTTCGGCAATAAAGTGTCATGTAATTAGCAAACACTGCTCACACGCACGCACCTCGAAACTAAGCGATGGCACCTTGTCTGTGACTATTGGCAGTTCTTAGTTGAGACAAGTTTGCAGCGAATCCATTTAAATTAATTAGTACCGACCGGTCACTAGTGGTCCGATTGGTGATGGCAATTGCTACTGCCACAAACGGCGTCCTCGATGATGACGATTCCACACTTGATTTTCGCCGCTTCATTTTCAATTTAAAGATATCCTCTACTCCTTTTCCAATAGATTACGACTTCGACCGATTTCGTAAAGTTCGGTGGTAGAGTAAAGAGTTAATTCAATTAGACACAAACTAGTTAGACATCGACTGGTGCGAGTGCGATAATGGCGATTGGTGATGGTGAATGGCAATGATGACAACAAAGAAGAAAAGTAACAAAAAGTAGCAAATATAGCCACTCAGTGAGATGTGATTGAGATTAGAGCATAGATGAATGAAATACTCGGTTTTGAGTGGTCAGTGTCATTACATAACCTTACATCATAGCACATTGCCCAAAAGAGTTCTTAGTGATACACAGGTGGAGTTGCGGGGAGTGAAAGTAAACCAATGCTTGGTTGGTTCGTGGTTGCACTCTAAGAACACATTCACTAATTGTCCATTGGTGCACGATTGAACACATGAGCTGAACTCGAGGGTCCATGTCGAATAGTGACATCGAATAATTAGCAGAAGTAACCACAATGGTGCTCAGTTGATTTGTCGGTGTGTTGTCCACAACTTTCGATGGTCATCGTGTTGGAAGTTGCATCTTCTTCTTCGTCAGTGTTCACTCATTGGCAATTGGTAGACAGAAGACAAGCCTGGTCAGAGGAAGGCGGTCATCGGCTGCAGGGTGTGAGGATAGTGGCACTGGCAGGGTAGTGGTTCGGTGCACCAATGGCTTCGGTCAATGCAGTCATTGGTGTTGTGTTTACCTGTTGCCCTGTTCGGATGGTGATGGTGAACTTGCTCTTGAAAGTTCACTTTCAAACGAATGCTCGTAAGTGAGAGCACATCACTAGAGTGGTGGTCACATCGATGCACAACTAGCAGCACCAGTGACGACCACGTTAGATTGCCATTAGCATTGCGATCGTGTGCCCACAGGTAAGTTGTGATGGAGTAAGTGCCATGGCCAGAATGCATTCACTGCACGAACAGAACAA
Organism: Rhizoglyphus robini; assembly: GCA_023373905.1. NCBI lineage: Eukaryota > Metazoa > Arthropoda > Arachnida > Sarcoptiformes > Acaridae > Rhizoglyphus > Rhizoglyphus robini. The sequence goes on along the minus strand of JAKIJQ010000007.1, from coordinate 1,301,865 downwards.
TAGTGCCATTGCAATACTGATCGAACACAGACACGGCAACTGTTCTCAGTGCGGAACATGTTACGACTGACCAGCCAGACATGCACACACATGAGGTCATGACAGCAGAAGTGAAAGGTCACCAATGAGAGAGCAGTGCAAAGTGAGCAAACAGTCGTATACGACATTCGTCTTGTGGCCAATGGCTCGTAGCTCACCGAATGGACGTTCAAATGGTTGCTGGCCAATTGGCAATTGGGCGATGTCTTGCTGTACGATTGAAACAGAACAAACTATGCAAGTCTCAATTTGATTGCTTTCATCTGTCAGTTTGGCAACAACAAACAGATGCAACTGGTGATGCAGTGGACCGAAGTGTCAGTAGGGCTGGTACGGTGCCAATATGGTCATAAGTTGCCAGTCCAAATGCCAGACCACTAGCACTATATGGCAATGCTCAATGAACAATTGGGATCAAAAGTCATTTGTGCGATGATTCATGAATGCAACATAAGCAATATGATGAATGATTCGTTCATTCGAATGCAGTGCGATCGTTCAGTGCTGGTAAATATGAATCTCCTAAACATGTTCATCATCAGTTTTGGAGTGGTTTGAAGTGACACAAATAGTATTCTAAAACAGCCAAACAGGAAGATGAGCGCAATCGCAAATTGGCATATGTGTGAATGATAAACAGGGAGAATGCATTCCATAAGTATTATTGTCAAGCAAATTATGATGGATGCAGCATACAGACTCTATTACAGAGGAAATATACAAACCATATATACCTTTTATTACACTAAACATACCTGAGCGATGGACAACAAAACCCAACATTAGAATTGTAAATTAGAACATGATGCAAATTTAATTATCAAATGACTGTCTGAAGAGATGTGCTGTAAACGAAAGAATCATGATACTGCAGAATCGTCAGAATCGATCAACAAAAGTAAATTCTGTTGGTTGCGTTTATGTTGGAGGCTAGTTCCGGTTAACAAAAAAACAACCTAAAACGAGAAGCAAACGATAATAATGATGATGAGTGGCTATGTGCGGAGAAAATTACCGTGATTTGGACGATTCAACTCATTGTCAAACCAAAGGAAAGAAGAAGCAAACAGGAATGGTGTCTGAATTGAATTGCTTTAAGTGGCAGAATTAACAAATATTTTTCCATTTGATGATTTCAACTTGATGATGATGAAGGTCGTTGATGATTCGTTGCAGTTGTCAATGCCAAACAATTAGGGACCACTATGTTGACCATGCACAAATGAAGTAATCATTTCCAAATTATAGGTCAATCGGGTAGATGGCAACAAGCGGACAATGGACAGAACACATGCCTAAGGGTTACGTTGTTCTCATTCGACTGAAGTGGACGCGATTAATCTTTTAGAAGCACTCGATGACAGACTCGATGGTTCCACCAATCGCTCGATCAGTGCATACATATCACAATTCAGTGCATTCGATCGACGATCGATTAATGAATGCTTCACACCAAATGTCACTGCTAGGAGAATTAATCACCCAAGTGGTAGCTGTGCGGTCATGGAATTTCACTCCTTTTGAACCCAGAGTTAACTACAGTTATTATAGTTATTCATATATTCAAAATGAAATCACACACAAATAAAGCCAAATGTTTTACGATTATTAGATTCGAATGTGCTCATAAATGCTAGCATACATTTAAATACAAGTTTGTTTGATTCAATGGATTTATTATTCAGTGAGTGTGCATGATGTACAACTGTAATGGGTCTAATGCCTGTGCCGAGATAGCATCGATGAAGCAACAATAAAAAACAATATATCAATAATTACAATTGCATCACAATAATTCGCTGATTACAATAATCGAGGTCAATGCAAACAAAGTGGATTGATATGCTACATTTATTACAAGATAATGATCGAAATAATAGCTTAATTGATAGAGTTTGAAAGGAAGAAAAAACATTAAACACTACAAAAATTTAAACAAGAAATAACTATGGCCCATTTTGGTATGCAGCGGTGAATCCATGCGATAAGATGCCAAATGAATCCAGTAAGCTTCCAGGATTTTCCAGATTCAAAATCCAGGGATCCATTTTAATACATTAATTATGGTAAAGATAACGATTAGAAATTGATGCGGCCTAGAAATAGAAAAAATACAAATTAATAAATGAATTCAGTACTATAATTAAGTTTCAATTGCATTTGTAGTTAAAAACGCACGTTCAAATTAGGAGTCGTAAGCGAGTCACAATTCGCCCAAATGAAAACAAACCAATTTGATATAATAAAATGACAATTTTATTAATTTGTCAGTTCAAATATAATTCAATAATAAAATATAATAAAAACTGGTATAAAATTCATTTTGGAAAGAATAATCACATCACATTTCGTTTTCACATCACATCATTTGAAATGATAATAATCAATTTGAGTTCTGGTTAACTTGACTCAATGCATTGCCAAATGTTTCGAGTCAACATGGTGTTGGTCAATTTTAGTGCATCATAAAATTGCCAATTGGCACTTGAGATCATTGGTTTGTAGCAACAGAGAAATGAATAGTGTCATGATGTCATCACCATCAACACAACACTAAGGGAAAGTATACAGATGCAAATTGGCAGATTAGTAACCGGATATAACAGGTATAACCGATATAATGCATAAAAACTAAACATTTCCATACAGGTCATAGAAAATCTAGCAAGTAGATGTGTAAAATATATAAAATCAAGTAATAAAATCCTGGTGAAGCATACATTTACAGGTATGGAAAGGTGTTGGGAGTGAAGGGGTGGAACAAAATATACGGTGACTAGAAGGTATGTTGTCAATTTAGGTGATGATAAATGTTTCGTAAATTCAAGCAAGTTTGACAATTTGGTGCAAAATAAAGCTCATTCATTAATGTAATATACAAAATTGGAATCGGTGATTGGGCATCATCAAAATGATAAGTCTAGTGTTTGATTGTTCATTGACCCTTGGCTATGAAGACACATGATAGAATCATTAAATAGTATAACAGATAATTGGGTGCAAACACGAATTACAAATCACCTTTAGAATGTGTCTGTGTGGAGTTATAAAAAAATAAAGTATTTTCAAAATAATACAAAATGCAGACTCAAGTCGCAATTGGGTTTTGATAGAATGCTACTAACTAAAATGTAGCAGCAATATAAAAATAATAAAATAATATAAACAGATCATTAGTATAGAAATAGAAAGAGTATATAGAGTGCACGGTATGTACATATATTAATATGATAAAATAATATAAGGAAAATTAAGTAAATTAGGGATATATCAAGATCTCTTACCGATACAAACATGTGAGCTGAGACAGGCTTACACAACACTTGGCCAGACGATGATCGGTCAACTGTTAATTGATGAGTGATGGGCCAATTCGGAAACAGATTGGAATCAGTTATAGGTAACATAGTTAATATTAAGACATGATTAGATTTGGATGAGTCGACAGATGTGCTGAAGCAATAATTGATTCGAAGGATACTCTTAAATGAAAATTGACACGAGACGAATTGATGAAAGAATACTCGATGTGTATGAAACCAAACATAAAGAAGTGTTCGATGTCGGTTTGTTGAGATGAGTAAGTTCGGTCCTAAATTGCTGGCATGAAGGGAGTAGTGTGCAAGATGAACAGTTGACATTAGTGACGAGTGCCGCGGTGGTCACGTTCGCGGTCACGATCTCGGTCGTCTCTGCCGCGATCGCGTTCCCGGTGTGATCTGTCTTCGTAGTGTCGTTCGTCGTAATGTCGGTCGCGAGACCTTTCACGGTATTCACGATCTCTACTTCGAGAGCGGTGACGAGGTTTGTCTCGGCGCGAACTGCGATCACGTGAACGCTCCCGGGAGCGAGGTCTGTCCTTACGACCTCCACTAGAGTACGACTTGGCTTCAATGCCATTCAAAGTGTCTCGCAGTGATGAGATGATAATTTTGCACCGTTCGTCGTGAGCCACACGAGACTGGCCAATCAAAGACATAGCCGTACTCAATGTGTCCATTGCCGCAGCATAGTCACCTGTAAAAAAGGGCAATTAATGATTACAGTATGATATGTGTGCAGGCAAAAACAAGGAAACAAATAGGTTAGCTCAAATCATTCAAATAATTAACAAAAAATTCAAGCAGCAAATATTCAAATATTATTGGATTCATTCATCACTAATATAGAATATTACCAAAAAATTTCAAAATCATAAAACAATATTCATTTGATAACAATAATTACTAAAAAAAATCAACAAAATAAATAATACTAATAGGAAATAGGAATGAGTAGTAGTGGGGTATCACATGTGTAAAGTATCACTAAAATCACAGGCAGTAAAATGAGCACATCAAATAATATCAAAGTTCAGTGACATTTGTGACTAAATGTCAGTTTTGTAAGCTTAAGCGTGTTTAAAAAATAGCTAGACTAAATTTCCTAAGTTACATAAGTAAAAACAAGACATGTGTAACAAAAGCCATACATTCCATAGCTGAGTAAAATTAAATTAAAGGATAGTAATAAGTTAAATATAAAACAGGATAACTTAGAAAAGAGTAAACAAGGAAAAATTACCAGAAGCGGCATCAGAGACGGCCCGGGTAACGGCGTTATTAGCGAGATTCTTGTTTTTAGAGAGAATTTCTTCAAATTCAGCTTCGCTCATTTGAAGAGCTAGGTCCATTCCTGAACGACCAAAATCGTTGCCTGGATGACCCTGTGCGTAAGGGTTCATTCCACCAAATCGATTTCCAAACTGATCGCCACCGACATTAGGAACTAGACTTTGTTGAGAACCGAAAAGCTGATTGACATGAGGGCCTCCCAATGGATGCTGACCAACACCAGATAACCCAACTAAAGAAAAATAAATATTAGTATTCAAAAATAAAATAAACCAAGAGGAAGCAATCAAGTAGCGAACCTGAAGACAATTGAGTTCGAAGATCGCCTGGGTTAGTAGGCGGATTTAAAAGCGGCTGAGCGTTTAATGATCTATTACCTTGAGGCATTCTCATCATAGGATTCAATTGAGGACCTGAGTTATGCATTGGGTTTCGAGGGCCATTTTGCATTAATTGTGACCATTGTTGTGGGTTTGTAAAAGGTATAGCTTGATGGGGCATTTGAGGAAGTCGAGGTTGATTATTCAACAAAGGACCATTCGGTCTTCCAAGAGGACCGCGAGGTAAAAGAGGTGGTCTTCCACTTCCACCACTTCCAGGCATATTGCCGCCAAGACCACCACCACCACCACCTTGATTTTGTCCAAAATTTCTATTATTCTGCATACCAAAGTTGTTATTTTGGTTATTATTCTGATTGTTGTTGCCCATTCTCTCTGGCTGTCCATTTTGGCCGGGCTTGCGGGATTTCATCTCAAAATGGTTCAAATTCTGTCGGTTGCACAAGGTTACGGCCATAAGTTGACCATAGAGTTCACTGAAATAAATATAAAAATGTTGAATTATTGCTCTTTGAGAAAAATATCAGAATTCTACAAATCTCAACTATTTTTAAATTCGACTAATTTCCCAATGTTATGGAAGAGACAGAATATAGGATAAATGACCCGTGCCTCTAACGAAACATTGGAGCAAAGTTAGATATATAAATCATTTTACTTACATTTTTCCAAGCTTCTCCAGAGCAACTCGAACGGAACTTTCTTGATTTAAAGTGACCACGCAAAATCCTTTTGATTGTCCATTAGCGCGATTTTCAAAAAATTTAATCTCGTGAACATCAATGACTCCCACACTAGCAAGGGATCGAACCACATCTTCATCAGTAGTCCACTAAAAATCAAAACGTAATTATAATTATAGTATGATGCAATTATGTAGAAATATTTAATATTACGTAAAAGATTGAAACGTACCCAAGTAAGATTTCCTACATAAATACATGGTTTTTTACTAGAATTCATAAGCCCGCCATCAATGTGAGAACTGGCGCCAGTGGGCAGCAGTCCCGAATTGTTCGAATGATTCGAATTTTGACTTTGATTCGAACTTCCATTGTAAATGGGCTCGTCGGAAGCAGCGCTCACGCCGGCCACAATATTGTTACTATTACCACCGGCACGTGATTTTGAATTAGATGTGATCACATCGTCGTACAGGTCGGAATCGTTGTATTCATTCTCCTATGAAGGCAAACATTAGTAATGTGAACAATAATGTACAGTTGCATTTGATTTACCTGTGAAAACTCATCACCAATATCGTCGGCATACAGATCAAGTTCTGCCCCTTCTGAAGTCATTTTGGAAGTGTTTGTGTGTTTCGAGACACAGAAACAGTGGTTATTTTCTTAGTAAAGTGATGGTCCAGTGTCAACAGACCAAATGGACCTACAGAATCAAGAAGGATAACCGGTACGGTGATGCAACCCGGTCGAATAGAACTTTGCCACTCGAGCAGTGTGCTTTCTTTGTTTCGGCTGCGAGCAAAGTGGCCCTTTCCGAGTACAGTACACCGAAAATGGCGAGATCGGAGCGCGCGTGCGTACTGTGGAGAAACACTTTCTACATTGGGGCACTGGCGCACAAAATCAACCATCTAGTGAAACTAATTTGTATATAATTACGACCTTATGAACAGCATATTTTGGGCAGCACAGGACAGCATTTCTGCTTAACAGCCTCAATTCAATGTTCGCCCGCATGGGATTCATCCACATAGGACGTACCATTTTGTATGTAAACACAGTAAACAAAATTGATTTGCTTATAATAAGCAATTGAATAACACTAGTTCAGTTATCTTATTGTTCAATCAATTAATGAACTTCAATAATTCAATAACTTATTCAATCATTTTAATTATTATTATCTGCAGATTCTCATTATATATATTTTATAAATTGAAATGGATGAAATATCAATCAAAAATGAAATTGGAGAAGAATCCATCGAGGAAACTATGCCTTTGATTGAGCCCGTCAGTAGAAATCCAATTCGGCAAATGTTTTGTATTGATGGGCCAGTGAATGTAGAAAATGTGGACAACTTTCTCAAATGTTGTGGTGGTTTACGTCACATACAGGAAACGTTCAACACACCTAAAGAGCGACTACAATTCAAATTCCGTCCTGACGATCCAAACTCAATTCCACTTTTTTCCGGTCGTAAAAGTTCAACAGATTTAGCCGTAAAGGTTCGCAGGAAAAAGAAATCAGATGGAACTTACGATTATAAGTTTGAGACATATGGAATTGTTGACACAACTTTTCATTTTGAGGATAAAATCTGTGATCTCCAAATGCTTCCTACTCCGAGGTTTGTCCAATATTTGTTTTAGCCAGATTAATGAAATGTCGTTCTTTTTCAGCGATATACGAAACGAACTTCTTAAATCGGATTTTATTCTCAATTGTGACACCAACACTTCTTTGCACGATGACTGTAGTACTACAACGTTGAAGCATTTTTTCTATTCTCGATTTACCTCGGCCAAATCTCTTTTTCCTGAAATGAGTGAACAATCTAAACGCGAAATGCACGCCTCCAATCAAGATATGATTTGTCAGTTGCGCAAATCGAGACGAATGTTTGGTATATTTATCAAATGGGAAGAGAACAATATACCTGAATCGTTACCGGAAAATTACAAAAATCGAATTAACTCTGCTACATATCAGGATGAGATGGCCATTAAACTAAAGGAATTGTTTGAACAGCGGCCTATGTGGTCTCGACATGCATTACTTCTTTTAACTAAGTGTCGTTACACTAAAATTAAGTACATCTTGCCAATCTTTGCTTTTTGTTATGTAAATGGACCGTTTCGAAATTTGTGGGTTCGTTATGGTTACAATCCAAAGGCAGACAAGTCATCGAAAATATACCAATCTATCGATTGTCGATATCGAAGTAACCCTTCTGAGGGACTTCGCAATAAAGTCACACTGTTCAAAGACCATTCGGTCTCGTACAAGCCTGATCATGTCAGTGCATTTCATTATCTGGACGAAAATCGAACTGGTGTCGATGCAGACATGCTGGAACAGACTGAGACAGATGCCCCAATTGAAAATGATTACATTTTTCGACCTGGCCATATCTCAATATTCAAGCGGACCATTTATCAGTTGTGCGACATTGAAATAGACGAAGTACAGCAGATAATCCATGACAACGATGGGCAGGAGAGTGAATGCACCGAAAAGGATGGATGGTGTGAGAAAGGAGCCATCGACCGCATTCGTAAAATGATGCTCTCCGCAGCAAATGTCATGCTCCAAGACCCGGAGATTGCTAAAAAGTTGGATAGACAGGACTTGAATCAGTTGGACATGATGGATGACCTCGAGGTGTCCATGGTGTACGATGACCTTTCTCTCTTCGATGATGTAAATGACTTGCTAATGATTGAAACTCATGAACAAGAATGAAAACAAATATATGAGCTAAACGAGTGTTTATTAACTTGACATATTTTCCCATTTAAACAGAATGAACAATGTTTTTGTTTACTGAACAAGTCAACAATGAAGACATGCTTGTAAATATATCATTTGTGTAAATAATTTCAACATCAATTCACATGCATCTCACTAAGACACGGTCAATACTGGTCAGGTCCATATAGATGGCAATACATCTTTAATATCATAATAATAAATAGAAAAATATAAACAAATTAAAACAATAATTAAGAATAATATAATGTCTATATAGAAAATAATTGAAGTAAATCTATCAATATGTCGTAAATATGTGTTGAATAGTATTGCTGTCGTTAGATGGGGTGATTGATTGAGAGCGAGTTAGGGGCAAAATTGTCAAAATAGATAAAGAGGGTCGTTCAATGATCACATGCTGATGAGGCGATGATGTGATGTGATTGCTCTAGTGATTCGGTAATATAAATAGGACAATTCGTTATTGAACTAATTGATTCGAGTGAGCAAGATGGAAAAACTAATGGACGATGATGTGATGAGTGATGAGGATGAGACGATGATCAAATCATCAATTGCTGGCCACAGCCACTGACTCTTCAGCAGCAGCGGGCACACCATTTCCGTTCATAACACTGATCTTCTTTGTCCTTTGCTTTCGCTTCAGTTCTTCCTGTTGTCGAACGGCCACGGCAGCAACCAGAGCAGCACCACGACCAGAACCGTCCTCGGACAACATGAGGGTGTGCTTGTACTCGGGACTGGTCAGTTCGGCCACCTTCTTCTCCATAAGCACATTAAAATTCGGGTGGTACTTGTACACAGAACCGTCGATACCAATGGTGGTGTGTGGTCGCTTCAGACGGTTCAGCACGGTTGCGATCGAGGCAGAGGCCAAGTGGGCAGCTCGAGTCGAGATTCGGTTGCAGATCAATTTCAGATTTTCATAATCGTCCACGGTGGCGTGTTGAAGGTTGATTTCGTCCAGCGAAGCCTTGGTGTTGGTGTAGACGCCCTTGGGGTCGGTCTCAATGGCCGAAACGTACGCTGACTTGAACATGTGTGGAGTGAACAGTTCGTCAGAGCCCTTGCCACCAAACATGAGACCTTGTCGAGTGAGGTAAGCAGCCACAGATCGGACCAATTCGCCCATGTACATGCCCGAGATCATCTTTTCGAACCTAAATGAAACATAATGTCAATCTCTATTGTTGAATGTTCATTGATAGTGTTTACTTACAGCTGTCGTCCTTTGTTGAGCGAATAAGTGTTCACCTCATCGTCCCAATCGGTGCGCACAAAGTCGAGCACGCCATTGTCTCCGAATGCACCCCACTCAGTATTGACGATGACCTGGGTCGGGCCGGGAGTGTCGTCGTTGTACAGCTCAACCCGTTCGAGTTCTTCCATGTAGCACGAGTTGAATCCAGTGCCAATGATGACACCCACTCGGCATTCACGGTTCTTGTGGGCGCAAGACATCAAAGTGCCAGTAGTATCGTTCACGACAGCCATAACATCAATGTCAATGTCGCCACGCTTTTTCACAGCCTTTCGCAACAGATTGACCACATCTTCACCTTCTACTCCAGTGCAGGAGAATCCTTTGGTCCAGCTAACAAGTCGAGCCTTTGTGAGACCTTCCTGACGGCATGGGAAACTGAAAGTGAAGCCAAGAGGGAGTTTCTGATCCTTCAGATTGTTCTTCTCCATGAAGCTGGCCATACACTCGGCAATGTGGTCAAACAGTTGCTCGCCAGTGCCAACCATGATCGATTGAGGAATGGCGAAGATTTCGTTTTCCATCTTGAAATCGTCTCCATCGATGTCGATGACAAGCACACGAAAGTTGGTGCCTCCAAGATCCAAAGCCATGAACTTGCCTTTTTCTGTTATTGAAAGAATTAAATAAATTAGTTGACTGGCATGACTCAATCGATTGAAATGAACTAACCAGAACCGTCGGGCACATCGCGCACATATGTTGGATACATCTTGATGCTGGCAATCATGTTTGTCTCTCGACGAAGTCCTTCATTGATCTCCTTGAGTAACAAGGCGGACACCTTCTCCAGTTGGTCATTGGTGAGAACCAATGAACGGGTTGCAAGATCAACCTGCCGAAGATTAAAGAAAGGCATTCTAATTAGATCAATTCAATTGAATTTTGGTTGTTGAGTGTAGCACTTGATCAAAAGGAAATTAATGTAACGATTGCATCATGACTAGTGCATTGAGTTAATAGACTAAACAGTGACAATGTAGTCATAACAGAGCGAAGCGATGTCGTTATTGTTGCCACAACACTAAACCATCAATGGGAATGCACCCGAAAGATCTCGTCTAGTGTTGCTGATGTGATTCAATGTAATACCATCTACATATGGCAACACTGACAAAGGCTTTCTCGATCGTGCAATTAGGTGTTGGTCTTGGTCTGTTTAGAGGAACAACTAGAGGAAACATTGAGCCATTCTAATGAAATGAAGCAGGAAGCAAACTCGATCATGCTGTTGCCAACTGCAACTGGTCTCGTTCATGTTCGTTCAACGACTTTTAAATAAAATTCAAAATGTGCGAGGTTTATTGTCTCGGTTAGAACTTTAGTGCATTAACATTTCGCGTCAAATAATCCAAGCAGTGCAATTCAGTCTGGTAAAGGATTCGTTCGTCAAATCCTCTATCCTATAAGTGCATTCTCATTATTAATAAGCTTGGTTGCTGTTTTGTACTGTACTCGAATCGACCTGCAATCCAATCGATCAACACTAATGGCCCTATTCTAGCAGTGTAGAGGAAACCAGAGAGTGGAATATTTGTGGTTTCCCCACTTATTGTCTTTGCCTAACAAGCGCAAAGCGTGTCTTTGTCACTAGGCACTTCTGTGGTTAGGTAGTTAATTTTGGTCGTTGTTGTTCAATTGCAGTGGGCATGATGACAAAAAGCCAGCGTAATAATGACAACCAAAGTAACCTTGAAAGCACTTTTGCACTTTTAAGTTTGAAAATATATTAGTGTTTTTGAATTATGCTTATCATTGCAATCATTGTTTCAAACACTACCACTACATAAGAGAGAATGAGTATATAACATGCGATTTATTAGACAAGCAAACTAGACAAAAGCCAATAGAATAGAATAACTTGGAAAGCAATGGAAGAATAGAAGTAAAACTCAAATGCTCACAGTTGTTCTGCTCGGAGATGGTGCACGGGATGAGTGAGCGCTGCCGCCCGGAGTTACAGGCTCGGCCGACTCTACTCCAAGTGACAGTTCCGCCTGTGTTGGTGGGAAGACAAACAGAAACAGAAAGTAGTCACTTTAGTTGCCAAGCAAAAGTCATCGTTCGTTATCGACTTTACCACAAAACAGTGTAAACAAATGCCAGTTCCAAATTGACAAAATCGACAGTTCACTAATGTTCGTTTCACTCGGGTTCTGTTTGTGCCTTTATGGCCCTTTGATACATGCAGCGCTAATACACTTATCTTTGCAATCTCTGGCCGCTGGAGACATATTAACCTTGACCTAGAGGCATTCGCAGAGCAGAGTCAAATGAAGGCCATTGGGCACTATCACTCGAACCATCTGTAACTAGCCAATCCACTGGCAAACGAATCCATTCACTATTGAGTCTATATAATAGGATAATAATCCAATTCCAGCTGAGCATTGTTGGCATTGCGCAAATAAAGACCATTCTGATAGATGACTTCAATTAATTGCCACCACAAAGGCAGTAATAAGATTTGCTGTGAGTGTGTGTGTGTGTGTGTGTTAGCCGGCAAAGTTAGCAGTGTCCCTGAATTGGCGTCATTGGTGGTCGTACCGTACCGTTCACCACGGTCGAGGTCGTTGGATCGCTCTTGGTGGTGTTCGTGATCGCCCCTTCGTACCATCAAATGTGAGAGAATATTCTTGCTCATGGTTGCATCATCATGGACAGCACTGTACGAGTAGTAGAGTGGCACTACAGCATTGTACCAGACTGTCAATACTGCCCGATAGTGAAGTTGGCTTGTGTGCACTGCACAATGCCACCCGGCTTTTGCATCATCATTGCATTGTAATAGTAAATTGTTCTTTTGCCTAGCACATTTCAATTGTACATTTGTCCGCACAAAATCCTTGATTAAATTCGCGGAAATTGGTCGAAATAATAAATTGAGGATGCTTTCAATTGGGATGTTTCGAATTCTACTGTATTGAGCAAGTGTGCCAGTAGTGCACTTGAGTAAACATGTGCACTTTTCGACAGTGCAATCAATAGTGCGAAAAGATATCGCAAGAAGTAGCGATAAGTGTCATGCGATGATGGTATAACATCGATATGTGATTTGACTCGACCAATATTGAGATAATGCAATTTGCACTTTCTGCTCACAATAGACACAAGCCAACTTATGCCAAGCAATGTTGCGCAATGGCAACAGAATTAGCACCAGTGTCTTGACTTGAGAAATTGGGCAATCAATTTCGGTTCTAACCTAATGTAGATTGGGCTCGATCCAATGTTTGATGGCGTGACATTTTGATAACATCTCTTATTCCAATAAGTAAGTCACTCCACTCGACTGTACATATAATTTCGCCAAAAGAATCGTGATTTTCCAGTACAAAATGCCAAGTCGTTCAAGTAATGATTTGCCCCTTGGAATTATCTCGCAGTAAATCACACGTTTGGCCATCTAAATTTCATTGTCATTAAGTCGAGCATCAAAGCACTGTCAATGGCAAGACCTATGGCGCATTTCGCTTAGTTTGACATGGAGTAAATCGCATGACGACTCGCATACTGTGCAAAGTCGACCTCGAGCATGCCGGTTAATTATAGCTACAGGCGAGTATAGAGAGGAGACATACTGCAAGACCGGATAGAGCATGCCAAAGAGAGAGGATGATCTGTCACTGAGATAATGAGCGAAATGCCATTTAGACACAGGACGAGGTCGTCCAAAGTGTATATGCTTTTGCTTGGTTACGCAATGGACATGACATTCCCTGATCGACCAGATTGACTGTGTCATTAATCGCCAATTAATCGATCATTAGGCACTGCATTGCATTCGACACTGACGAACACTGACACTACACTACACTACAACTATGTGACACTATCAATCGACACTTACCTTCTTGCGAAGTTCGCTTGAGCTCATCATGATTTGCGTGTTTCAAATACTGATGACAATTGAAAGTAAATATTTCAAGTTGGATTTGGTTACAACCAAAGTTGATTGATTATAGTTGACTCGGGATATTGTTTTGGCGGGAAGTGAGTTGAGTTGGTCGCGAATTAGCACACCAAAGAATATATGCGAGAAAGCTTGTCTTGAAGTTCGTCTTGAGTGTTTCTCTCAAATGCCAATGTCAGCCTAAAGTGCCTGTCTGCTTATATACTCGAATCTGTGTTGCGATTCTGTCCGTCTCGACGTTTCGAGCCAAGAATCGTGTGAATACGTGAAATTCTGCACACAAACAATTACGTCAAACGGTTAGTGATCGGTGCCAAAAGAGTGACACAATCGATGAAAAGACTGTGAAGTGACTTACGTTTGTGTCTGTGACGCTAGGCAGATTGCTCAGATGTACGGTGATTACGTTTTGATGTACGTACTGTACGGTTGTATTGTTCGGGTGACGATCGCAGTGACGACACCGGTTATTCGGTTGGCTGCTGTCCGTAGATTGTGTTGCGAGCTGACTGACTCGTGTCGGTGATGTAATGCGTTGAGGCGCGTGGCTGCACAGTGGAGTGGCTCGTCGAGCGAGAGGATAATGTTCGCTGCCTGTGATGTATTCTGCCTCAATGGGACTGACGAACACTTCTTTATATGGACTTGGAGTGGAGTTGGTCGCGATTGCGGGATTCACTTTGCGGGAATACAATGCCGATGATGGTGACTGCTCCAACGAGGTTCGGACGTGACGATCGCGGCGTGTAGTTCTATTGAATTGAGTAGTGTCGGGCCAGTGTTCGCACAAGTATGCTCTTCGCCACTGTCCGTTCGCTGCCTTATAAACTCTTTGCGATTGGGCCGTACTCACTGACACTATTGCTGCTACATGTGATGTTGATGCTGACGAGGTGACTGGTTAGCGTCAATGCGCGCCACTTTGGCGTCACAGCAGTAGTATCGTAAGGCGGTATCGTGAGTAGTACTGAAGAACTGCCTCGCCGTACGTCTGTACCGTCCGTACAAATGCACACTTCCACTGATAGCTGTACGTTCGGTCCTTCTGTTCGATGCAATCCGATCAATGGGTGCTGTACGAGCACCATCGATCGTTTCAGCAGAACGCGAGTCGGTGCAATGAAGCAACTAGCAATGTGACTGCTCACCGGCTGTTGGCCATTTAATGTAATACTGACAAACTAGACCGTCTACTGGTTGTCTCATGAACTAACTGAACTGTCTCGTCCTCTGCCCTTCCGATCAGTTGTTCACCACAGCACGAGGTCATTCGGTATATTTCTCGATAAAGCCGAACACTTCCCGCAATGCTTCAGTTGTATTGACTTATTGAAAAGATTATTTTGATGAATTCAGGCCAGTCAGACAGGAATAGATGCCACAGGGGATGGAGACTACCGACAATGATGATGATGCTCAGACAGGCAGAAGGAGAGTATGCCTGGCAGTCTCGTTTCGAACAGTCTCGAAGTGGCGGTCGGACACAGCCTCACTCTCATACGATCACTTCGATGGTTTTAACCACTATATAACCACTGTTTTACAGTGATGCCGACATGGCCTCTACTGACACTCTACCATTACCTAGTGTCAATGTAGAAGTAGTGCTGTACAGCTCACAGTTCAAAGCTATACAGTGGCATTTTGAATTATTTCACTTTCACCGTGTATCAACGCAATGCATTGCAATGCAGGTGTAGTGCAGAGTGGCAGTGGACAAACCGAATGCAGAATAATGCATTAAGTGGTTATATTGATCACCGTGGCAATGCAGCAACGAGGTAACTGTGCACAACTCAGTGCCGTACACTCGAGCAAATTCTCTCAAGTCTGGTCTTTGTCAAATCTGTGTGTATTGACTAGACAGGAGCAAAGTAATGCATTCACTCCGAAAGGGTATAGGTCAACAGCATAACTTTTTTAGGCACACCAAACACAAGCTGCCACGGTGCAACTGTACAAACTCTGCACAGAACGATCGCTCTTTTTGCATGAATGTACAGGTAAGCACAAGTTGCACTGATTGATTTGGTGGAAAAACAGACTTGAGCGGATTAACCACCGATGAGGATGTGGCGCAATTCAACTGATAGATCAGCACAGGGTGGTTCCTGTTATTTCTCCTAATCATTTAAATCCAACTTGGCACATTGTTTCTAGACTGCAATCAATATAACTTTTAATTTTACTTCCATAGTCATTTAAAGTTCGCCCAGTATTGGTGCAATCTATAAATAGATCAAATTGAATGTATTAATTTATTAATATCTCGAACTAAACCAATGCATTAGTGAAGAAATATTTCTCTGCACATGGTCTTCTCAGCTAGTTAAACCGAAATTCAATCAAGTGAACGGAATTCGGGTTAATATATTCCATTATTAATTCAGCAAAGCAATATGTTCACTTGGGTTCCATTCGACATAAAATTGAGTAAATCACTTCAGTAGTGGCAATGAAATTAATATCTCTTACAATCGAACTGGTTAAATTAATGTAAGACATCACAAGACAGTGAACTGGAAATGTCTCCATTGTTATTATGATTCCTGTCAAGCAGTCTGCTAGAATAACAATAACAAAGCAAGTCTGACAATTCAGTCAGGCCACGAGTCTAGTTCGAGTTGAGAGTAAACAAGTAAGATTCTCAGGATGATTCGGTTCGGTTCGGTTCGTCTTGTGATAAATGACAAAACAACAGAACGACCTCGACAATGAAGACCAAAAGAAGCGAAAGCAACCTGACAAGCGAAGCCAATCAAGATCAAGTTTGCCATTTAGTGGGCTTGTTATAAATAGTTTTCCAAGGAAATGAATACTTTCCATTGGTGTCGCAGTTATGTAATGGTAAAGTGGAATTTTTGTGTGCGAATAGTAGAGCAAATTGAGAATCGATAATGTACTCGATTGATGAATTGAGAGCAACGCTGTTTAAACCAATTGGTGTAATGTTGAAAGGTGTTGCGTGACCAATAAAGATTATTGAATGCATTGCTTCACAAAGTTGAGCCAAACCAAATTTACACCAGTAGATGGGTTTGGCTATTTTGTGTGTTTGCTTTTAATCTAATTGAACACTTTGAAGTAGGTAAATAGACAGTGTGCCACCATTAGTGGAAAGACTCCCATGAGATAATTGAATTGTTGCACACAGTTTGGACGAACAATGCCCAAACAGAGATGACCAACTTTCAACCGAGAATGACCTAGATTGGCTTCATTCTGGTAATGACCCAGTTGGGCCGCACTGTCCACCGACTCAACCCAACCATGGCTTATTTACCAGACTCGGAGGCATTGAATTAACTCGACAAATGGATGCCAGCACATGCAAACAATGGATCTTTATTAAATTGTGAAGGCAAAGTAAGCAAAACAACATTTTGACAGTGAAAACAACTGTTTGGGCAATACAATGAACGATGAGAGATAGTCAGCAGAATTGGCTTGTTTGGACTGGAAGTGCGCGTGACTGCAGTTCATGGCTTGGTTAGAGCCACACCGATATCGATCGGAATCTGCAGGACTCGCCGTGAATGAATCTACACTACCCATACATTGAATTCTGGTGACCGGATTACAATCATGCCCAGTGCGATTCTGTGGGGCACTACATCTACACTGTACGGTAAATGATTTACGTCATGCCAGTCTACTGCCAACACAACGTACACACGAAAAGGCACAACTAATGCGAATCATCATCGTGACGTAAAGGATCATTTCGGTAGTAGTAGTTAATCGGGTTGGTCACATCCAATGAAGAAGTCAACTCAAGGTGATGACGACACCATTGTGATGAGCAGCTGAGCATGAACAGTGTGCTCGCTTCTCGAAGAATCAGTTGGTCGACTGGTGGGTTGGCATGACAACAGTGATGTCGTCAATTGGGTTGCTTTATTATTCTCTATAGAATCCATGGATGGACAGACAGAATAACGTAGCTGTAGAATAAAACTCGCCGGCTCTGTCTGGTTCACATCATCCTGACAAAATACAGGGATTACGGCAATTGGGACTGGTGGCAATAGTGATCCACAATTCCATAGACCGAGAGAACAATGGAGGCAATAGTACATGAAGTGAGTAATAGTTAATGAAATTCACATTCTTGGAGTAATTCACTTGACCTGAAAATATATTTAATAAACCAACTAGACTTGGCCTTATTTACTTAATATGAATATTCCAGCACATCTCTCACTAGGCCACGTCCATTTCTGCACAATTCCATTGCAATTGTGCTAATGTAATATAATTTAATAATCCTCTCTAAAGTATTTCGTAATAATAAATTTTTTAACCTTCATAAATTGCATGTTAAACAAAGTACATTCGGTACTTGAATGACCTAAACAATGCTTGATACAGTGAGCTAATGCACAGACGAGAAATGAGCAATCAATTGCACTCGAAACTGCAATTGATTTGCAAGACCTGTTTGGTTTGTTAGAAGATGTGAGTAGACATGTCTTTGCAAAGTATCGAATCATCGCGCCATGTGATTCGAATGAGTAAAGTGTTGCATTGTTCCATTCAATCTTACCTTATCATCTTTATCGTTCATAATGTTATCTTTCGATAACAAATTCTATTATCAATCAGTGATTATGACTATTGAGTGACATTTTGATTGATATTATGTGCTCTAATCGAGTGATAATTGGCACTAGACTGGCTCAGTTTGTTCAATATCAACACAAATAACAATTGGACTCATTGAAAACACTGGCAAGCGACCAAACTAAGCAATTTGCAAAACACGCAAAAGTACATCTAATTAGAAGTTATACTATTAATTAGCAACAATTAATCAATAGGACATTATGTACTTATGTGCATGATTGAATGGCTAATCAATGGTTCAAATGCACAATGAATCTGTTCATCAAGTACAAATGACATCTAACTGGACTAAACATAGAAAGCTCATGTGACACATGGCAGATCCCCCATTAGAGAGGAAGTGAAGTTGTGATTTATTTGTTTCATAGCATAAATTAAACATTTTATTTGAACTAATTTTGCACGGCACTGGGAAAGTCAAAACATTGGTAAATGTTGAACGTAAACACACACTCTCCAAATAAGGTGTCAAGTGAAGTACTGCCATTCCCATCAAAGAAAACTCAAATAAATCACGTTACAATGTTAAATATCTCATTTCAATGTAAAAATAATAACAACAATAAAATTTGATCGAGTAATTACCGCGAACTTGATCAACTTGTCATTCAATAGTAAATTAAACATATGGAATTTCTTATCATTCAAGATCAAATTACCGTGTTACAAATGTTGGCATATGTTAATTACCATAATAAATCATAAAATCAATAAAGCAATCAATAATTGCAATGAGTTGATTATTTTATTGAACTACGAATTATGAGGTTGTCACAAAACTCATGACTCGTCAGTTATTACAGTGAAGTGTTGGGAATAATTAGTTCCAGGTAAACTAGAGAATAAGTAATTGCTCATTAAATTATAAAACAAGTCAACTAATAATAATAGATTTGGTGCAT
Source organism: Rhizoglyphus robini (assembly GCA_023373905.1). Taxonomy (NCBI): domain Eukaryota; kingdom Metazoa; phylum Arthropoda; class Arachnida; order Sarcoptiformes; family Acaridae; genus Rhizoglyphus; species Rhizoglyphus robini. The sequence continues at coordinate 1,282,709 of JAKIJQ010000007.1, read as the reverse complement.
TTAGTCACGAGAGTTTATACAACGAACTTTGCAATAATAATAAAACTAATCACACGAGAATCGAATCGACAAAATGTTGTCCAGTACATCAACCGAAATTGCAGTAATAATTAACTAGAAAAAATCTAAAAATAATCCCAAAATGTCACTTGTTTACACTCAAACAAGTCACAGTATTTGTCATTTTAGTACCAAAACAACAAGTTCGTCCGTTAGGCTTAATCGAGTTTGGAAATATCGAATGGAGATTGTGATTGTCATTCATTTTGGTAGTACAATTAGCCCACTGTTTGTTAGTCAATCAACACCAACCAATCCGATGGTGATAATGATGCACAAATCATCATCATTAGTCAATCAAGCAAATTGTTTAATCGTCATTTCTGTTCTAATGATGAACTAACAAGTTTGTCACAATTTGGACGACCTCACTAGCTCACTCTCTCCCCTCTGTGGCACTTTCATCATAATGGAAATAGACCGATTGAACTTGTTTTCGATTTTGGGTTTCTTTTTGGTAAGGGTCAAAGTATTGTGTGTTTTCAAAATACTGAATTCACGAAAACTATTCCTGGAAATCGAAATCGTTTGTGCGTGGGAACAGCATGAAAAAGTTTGTTTATTCAATTTGAGATAAACATGTCTCATCGAAGCTATAATGGATAAAAATAAACGAGAGTCCATTTGCAGTTTTGTTGGATAGCAAATTGTCAGTGCAGCACTGCAAGTGCAGTGGCCAAATCAGCTCAGTATTCAGTTATCACTTATCAAGTGTGATGATATGTCTAGTTTCAGTGCAGCAAATGATATATTATGATTTCATTGTCGACTGTAACTTTATAAATGTCGATGATAACCAGGACAAATTGTGGCTAACAGTTGTTGATTGTGATCGCAAAAAAGTTATTAATCAACTAACCAAGTTAGAAGTTCGATAATAAGATAATTGATTGTACGTAATTTGCCCCGGAATTTTGTTGCGATTAAATATTTCCAATTGGTTAGCTTGATTGCAGCATGGCACGATTTAGTAAGAGATAAACTGGAGATTGACGGATAATAATTGTAAGATAAGCTATTATTAAGTTCAATGCAAAAACTCAAACTGATGTGACAATGTTCAAGTTTACCACACTTTTCCTTTGCTTTAATGTTGAGAGTCAACATGTCTCGGACATTAATTTCCATATTTGATTGTGATACTAATGGTGGCGATGGTGAGCGGAATTCCGACACGACTCGAGTCTTGTCGGCCAAACAGTTGAATGCATGAAGGCACGTAGCCCATCATATTTCTAGACAATCGCGCCAAAACTCATACGACTGGCGGTGGTGGTGTTGGTGGTGGGGTGACTGTTCAAACTGGTGATACTGAACACCAGTTTACATATCGATTAGATGACTTGACTGATTGACTACTGTTGGCCAATTCGATAGCGCAAGAGACGATCAACCTCTTTATTGGCAAATGTCTATTGACTTGTGCTTATTGCCAATACGATGCTGCCTCAGCACAACCAGTGCCACAAATGGCTCATCTCCAAGCGCACACTATCCTGTAGCACATAAATTAAGCCCATCGAGTTAGTTCGGTAGCTCGAATATAAAGTCTCCTTACTTGTCACAGTGATAACTCGAGAGATATTTTGCATATACGAGAGTATATGTTTACAGGGAAAATTGTTATTTCCGACTAAAGTGACAAGCTTGAGTGATAACAATTTATTAAGTTATAGCTGGTAGGCCAGACTTATCAATCGACAGTGTACAACGATCGTGTGGGCCAAGTGTGTGCTTGTGTTCAAGTGTGATAATTAGGAAAATAACGTCAAAAGACAAAAACAACAAATAACTCAAGAGACACGGCAGATCGATTTCATTTCATCAGACATTGCGATGAATGAAACACAGAGTGGCACATTGCAAATATTGACACATCGAATGGTCAATGACTGATTTTAGTCTGTTTATTTCCAATCACCCAGTAAATGCACAGTCGAATTAAATGCGCATAAAATGGCAATAACATGTGCTCACCTGCACATTAAAACTAGTTTTTGTTTGTGAGCCTTTATTATTAGTTGTCACTTGATCTTGATTGAATTCCACCTAAAGGGTTTGAGTCAATTTTGATTTCATAACAAAAACAAAATCAACAAGGAAACATTGCACAAATAGTTTACATCACCATCACATTGCCACAATATCGATTTGGTCGCAGTCGTCATTACAGAGTGGGCTCATTCACCATAACCACAAATCAAGTGTATTGACGAATATTTAAAAGGAAAATCTATTCTTGGCAAAATCTATTAGAAATTCAAATTTGCGATATATAAAAGTGACTCGTACAGTTGAATCAATAAATCGATATTTACTAAAGTGCACCCTGTGCCCATTGTCAGTCATTATTAGACTGCAATTTAAGTGTGTTTTATGTGTGTTCATCTCCGTTCAATCTATCTTCACTGTCAAGGTCGACATCAACATCTACATTGGCAGTAATACAGTTTGGCGCACTGAACAAAGACACAGGCAGCAGTACTACCATCTAGAGATGGTGGCACAAAAGTTAGCACATCTAACCTGTTCAGAATGCCAGTCTGTGCTATCTCCCTCTTGAGATCGATCACATTCATCAGTATAGGGTGGTGTTGAGATGTCTTAGAGAGACTTAGATAAATCCACTGTTCTATTAGAAAATCGATAATTAATTCAACAAGGAAAAACATTACATTAACGCTCATTTGCAAGTCAGACAAATAATTTGCGACTGGATCATAATAATTCTTCCATTAGCGTGTCGAAAAAATTTGACAATAAATGGACTAATTAGTGAATCTCATTGTAATTATGAAGCACTTTCCCTTTCGACAAGTGAAAAGTCAAAATAATCACTGAATATAAGCAGCATCAGCAACAACAACAAAATTAGCCTTCAGGTCGAAATTAATCAATTTAGATTGCCATTACGTCAGTGGCACTGACTCAGTGCCAAATTTGAACGTAAGGACAATCTAAGTTCGACCCTACTACAACTAGTCTTAAGTGACGCCGTTGGCGTGAAGTCGGAGCCGCGGTATCGCGAACACATTTCCTTATCAGTTTAATCATCTACGAGCAATCAAAGTGCAGCTGACATAAAATTTGCAGAGCGGTAATCCTGTCGTCTTTATTGATTCAATGTTTTTGAACAGATACAGTCAACAGTATGAAATTTAGCCCAAGGTAGACACAATCACACCTACTGTGTGAATCACAGCACTCCTGTGTGGGTGTGTCTGTCACTGTGCATCCCTTTTGCGCACATCGGGTGTGCTGCTTGGCGTGTGTGCTTATCAGTTTTGCACAGTCACTGTGGACTCTGTCCTTACACATTTCTATACAAAATTTGATTTATTTTTAAAAAAATCGCTACTCCATTGACCTTTGACTTTTATGGGCACTTGCACATCTTCACCCTTACCAGAACATCGTGTAAAATTTTCAGACCGATCCATTAAACGGATATAGCCGAAACCGTCTACACAAGCCTTTTCCAATTGAGTCAACGCAGAGTCGTCACTACACTTACTCGCTCGCTTCGCTCGCTCGACGTTCCGCTCCGACAATTAACCATGGTCTGCAGATGGTCAGTGATAAACATAAAATTCCAAACATTCACTAGGTGACACTAAAGAGGCACTAATGCGTTGCAGCATATTGGTTAAGCAATTGTTTATTGACTTATTTAATGACTTCATCTCTTTTGACGCACGATCAAGCGAGTGCTTTTCCATTGAAAAATGTCATACAAAAGCAATAAGACTCTCATTCTCTAACAAACTTTTCTTTAAAAGTAAAGTGATTTCAATTTAAATCGCAAAACCTACAGATTCGTCGGCAAAAATGCCATAAGATGGTCGATGGTCGTATAATTATCAAATTAATGCTAATTTTGTTATCAATTTATAGACAAACAACACACAAACAGCCTGTTCTCAGCAGTGTGGTGACACAAGGAAAGTTACATAAATGTTATCGATGGAAAACAACAAGTTTTCCACTTTCAGTAAAGTGCTTGCAATCGATCACTGTTACACGAGTTTAGGCTATCAACCAAAAGTAGAGGTAATCCCCGAAAGGGTCATACGAGTTGTCTTGCCTGGCGCCCAATTACTCCAGTTGATATATGCGCTATCTGCTATTTGAACTTCAAATTGAAGTTCAGTTCATTTAAGTGCAGCGCAGAGCGACTACTAAAGCGAGTCACTAAAGTTTGGTGTGGACATATTTTCGAGACAGCACTTTGTAAATTCGCTTCGGTTCAATTTGTGCATCATTCCTTGCCAGCGACATCGCCGCATGCTGAACAAGCATAAAAATATTATAAATGAGCTTTCCCCCAAAGAAAGAACACAAACGATTTCAAAGTCAACAGGAAGGTTGTAATTAAACCTTGCATAATCAAAGAAAAGCCTGTACATATATGTAAAACAAACACAAAAGAATTTAATAATTTAAAATTGAAACAATCAATACATTTTAGTATCGATTCAATGTGGATTATTAATTGATTATGGAATAAGCGGTAATGTTTGAGTTACTGTAGAGTGAAGAATGCATGCACGTGTAGTCTCCATTTGCAGTGTGATCACATGGCTCAATGCATCTAATATTAGCTAATGCAACTACAATGTCATATGAGATAGAAGCTTGGCTTATAAATAGAATATATGATTCGTGACTCACTATAGACATTCACTCAAAAATAAATGCGAAAATTTTTGTGCGAAAGTTAATTCTGTCTACATGCTTTTCAAGGAAGAGACAAAAAAAGGACAAATCAGCATAGAAACACTTTATTGTACACAGAATGTGATGCTGCTAAAGACGACTTACCTTTTCTTGTTGTTTTTTGTAAAGATTAATTAGGCTAAATGATTACAATGTTGCCATTGCAGAAGAAAATTAACACTTTGGCAGATTGCACAGTAGAGCAAAAGTACATCCATTAAGACATGAACATGAAATCTGAAACGGCACGTATTGGCACGTTCGTTCGTTTGCATGTTGCAAATGAACTTTCTATGGTCGAGGTTATGTAACAAGCAAATTATTAGCATAAGGTTGTTGCTGTCTGGCTGGCTGAGTGTGCTCGAGTTGCTCTAGCAACAGACTTGCTAGTGTCTGGAATGTATGGAGTGCAAAACGATTATTAATTAGAGGGTTGAATGTACTTAGCGAAACGAGATCAAATTGAAGCAGAAAAAAATAATAACAAGTCTGTATTTATTAATAAAAATACATTTGAGACAAATAAAATAGCTGCCAATCATACAAATAGTAATAATTAGAATTTAGCTATAAAGTGATTCAGTGATCAAGCCATAGAGTCAGAGAGGGTGCAAGCATTTGCAGACACAGACTGCAGTTCTTCGCTGTCCTCATCTGAACTGTCCGCTTCAAAGTCCGACAATTCATAAGGTGGTGGTCGTTGAGGCATTTGTTCCACTGCCTGTGGTCCGCCATTGCTTCCACGGATAAGGTAGAAACGATTCTTTGGTGGTGCGCTACCAAGCAAATAACGGGAACTGAAAGTGCCACACATAAAGCCACAAAGACAGCAAATCATCAAGAACAGAACGAAAAGGATTTCTGTGGATTCATAAATAGTCAATTTGAGTAATTAGTTTTGCATTAAACATACGGATCATAATGACGAAGATACTCAATTGCGGCATATAATCGGGTTCCAAAGTCGAGTAGACTGAATCGGCTAATGCATCATTATCCATTTCAACTTCGTTGTCGAAATCACTTGGAATGTTCGAGAAACGGCTAGAAAACAACTTGAACAGCAAATTGGAGATATTTGAGTAAGACATTTGGTTTGGGGTACAAATAAGAAGAAATGACGGCAAAAGATGAAAACATAGCTATTTTGAACTAAAAGTCGACGTTTCGTTAGAATTCGAATTCAATAGAAATTCAATTAAAAAGTAAGTTGAGCGCTAACTGAAATGTGACCAGTCTAAAACGCAATTAGCTCCATCTAAGGGCAAATAAAAAAGCTTGCATAAATAAAATTTCCCATAGAGTTGATAGCAATGTTTTAATTAATGTGGATCAGGATAGGATTGCAAATAGTGACCACAGTGCCTTATGATAGGCGCTGATCATTCTGTGCTTGTGCTTCTATTGAAAGATGAGTATCTTGACGTCGGCACTCGAGAGTAGACAAAACTTGTCCTTTTCGCAACGGACACGGTAAAAGCCAAAATTGGACTTGTAGATGAAGCAGTGCCAAATACCACCGTAATTGGTCATCAGTTCAGTGGAAACCTTGTCACTGAAATCGTTCATGTCGTTAGCGGTCTTGAGACAGGCAAGTGCGACCTTTTCAATCTCTAGAGTGGCGACATCATCGAAGCCCGTTTTAGAGACAACAAAATCTCTAATAACACCCGATTTGATAAATTTCATCATTCGGTTGAATCCAAGCTTCAAAAAAGAAATTGTGTTATTAGTTAAATTGAATTTTTAACTTACCGAGTCAAATGTTTTGTAAATGGCCACGGTGACCTTGCCAAATTTGATCTCGATGAAACCGTCTGAGATGCCATTGTAATAAATGAAGCCAATGTTGTTGTGCCAAATGTACACGTTCCAGTCGCCCATGTAATGCAAGTCGAGATACTCTTTGATGAAGCGAGATACGTCGTAGATTTGGTCACCCTTAGAAGTGATAGCTTCCTTCACCACTTCAGTCACCTTGTCCACGGTGTCCTTCCGGGTCTTGTGACCATCTACAACTGGGTTATTGATATACTTGCGAGCCTCTAACAAGAGATCCTTGTTGTCTCTCACCCGAATACTGCCAGCCACTGCACTACTAGTTGGAGTACCTGGGGCTTTAGAAGATTGACCTGAAGATTTTGCAGAAGAGGAAGCAGCTTGTTTGGTACGGTCCAGAGTTAGGTCCTTGATGGTTCTGGAATAGTTCTCGGTCTGTGATTGTAAACTTTGGCCTAATGCGTTTGCGTCTTCTAGTTCTTTGCGCAACTTATCCATAATCGTTGACATGTTCTGTTTGAAGTCGAGAAGTGATTTCAAGCAATCGTGTCCGATGTTTGCCACAAAGCCACACTCTTTGCACAACTCCTTATCGTACATGCAGTATTTCTCGTGATTCTCAATGTTCTCCACAGTGACAATCTAGAAGCACAAAACATAAAATTAGTAAGAAAATACTAACCAACTTCAAACCTACTTCAGTGCATCCTTTTGATGCGAAGGTGCATTTAATCTTTTTGCTATTCAACAAACTGGTGATCGAGGCTGGCGGCGGCACCAGTTGATCCGTCTTTAGAGGTTTTTGATCGAACGGGCAGGTACGATTCGAGTCCACATAAGCCTTGATGCACTCAAAGCAAAAAGTCTGATTGCAACAATTAGTCATCATCGGATTGCAGAAGATGTCTTGACAAAGCGAACATGCCATATCTTTCAAATCTTTGGCAGCCTTCTTCTCCACGAAACGGCTTATATCATAGCCGGGCATTGCTGCAGCTCGGATAAATTACCACGATTCAATTGGTTCACACCTGTAGACAAATAGCAATCATGTTAGCATATTCAAACGAAATAAAACAAATCATACCAAAAAACAAACGATAAGTCGTTTGTTAGCCCAGAGTGGGATGGAAAGAGTACACAACGAGTCGTTGAAATGAAACTATTCAAGTTCCTTTTAAAGTAAACCATTGCTTTCGAATGTTTTATTAAAGGCATAATTTTGTTCAGATAAATAAATAAATAAACCAAATAGACGGACAGAAAATCATTCGATAGATAGCTGGTGCCCTATTTTTGACAAGAGCTCAATTAACCTTATAAAAATAAATAAATAATCTGTCGAGAGTCTCGACTAGAGACTGTTTGTTAGAATAGGAAAGATAAAAGCAATTGATGAAAATGTCATTGCTTTGAATTCATAGCGTCAGTGTCAACAGTATATACTTTGCAAGTTTGTCTTAACACACTGTAACTATAACTGTTATGACGTTATGGGCTACTTCCATTGTACGAATAGTTTTGTTTACATCGTGTCAGCCTGAGAATGCACGTGGATTCCTTTGTCAATTTAGCAATATTTTCTAAATGTTACCTCCCAAAATGGCTCAAACTTTAAAACCGTTGCCGAATGAAACCCCCACTGTACAATTTAACATTCTAGAGCTTTACAGTGGCATTGGAGGGTTTCACTATGCGCTCAGAAGTGAGTATTATGCAAAGTAATATGACAAACGTAACATTGTTTTGTTGTTTTTCAATAGAATTGTTTAAAGTGATGAATGTCAACTACTACCAAATAACTGCGGTCGACATCAACACTACGGCCAATGCAATATATCGACATAATCATATAAACAATGATTCAAATGGCAATTTACAAAAACATATTTTGCTGGAACGAAATATACAATCGTTTAGTTCAAAAGATTTGGATCGGTTGAAGCTGGATTTGATTACGATGAGTCCTCCGTGTCAACCATTTTCCAGGCAATTAAAGATATTATTAAATATTGTGAAATAAATATTTTTTTTCATTCTACAGACTTGGACTTCAACAAGATCTAAATGACAAGCGGAGTGACTCTTTTCGTCACTTGATGGCGACTCTGCCGTCGTAAGTTTTGTTCATTTTTCTGATGGCATTTTGTTATTAAATAATTTTGAATTCTTTTCAGAATGGTGAACAAGCCCGAATATATAATGATGGAAAATGTAAAAGGTTTTGAAACATCAGAAAGTCATCAATTGTTTGTCACAACATTGACCGAATGTGGTTATCGGGTAGAAGAGTTTTTGCTGTCACCAATTCAATTTTCCATTCCAAATTCTCGTTTGCGATATTATTTGTTGGCACGGAGATCACCAAAGGAAATAAAAGTGGACTATATTGAAGATAATATTCACGACAAGGTGCCTGTGATCAGTTCGGATGTTTCAATTTTTGATAATGAAATTGAATCTGTGGATTATGTTGAAAGTATCGCGCTCACTGATGAATTGAATGTTTTGAAAGGAGACCATCGAAAGACAATTGAGCATTACCTCAATGACAATATTATTGACATATCGCAGTTTATGTTGCCTAAAGAGACTTTAATTCGGTATTGCAGCATATTTGATCTTGTTGAGCGAAATAGTTCCACGAGTAATTGCTTCACCAAAGCGTACACTCGTCGAATTGAAGGCTGTGGATCGATACTGAAGACTGCTCTTGATGAAATACAAATTTGCAAAGTTTATAAAGAAGTCTATTCAATGAGAGATCAATCAAATTATGACTCAAACCAAACTGCTCCATTGCTTCTCACACTTGGCTTGAGATTCTTCACACCTCGAGAGGTTGCAAACTTGATGTGCTTTCCGTCCGATTTTGGTAAGTGTACTTGTGTTATGTCAATTGAATTAATTTTCCCAAAATATTTGCTATACTCAGAATTTCCATCAGACATCAATTCAAAGCAGCAATATCGAGTGCTGGGCAATTCTGTCAATGTTCTTGTGTGTTGCTATTTACTCCGAATATTATTAGGACTTCGCAAACCGATCAAATAAATTATTTTTGCAGTTCACGTGCAAACTCGTGGGAGTAGACACATGAGTTAAATATGAATCAATTTAGTTCGTTTTTGGTGCAAACGAAAATTGTTACATTATTGGTACAAAATTGGTAGATTATCTACATTTGACAATGTTGGCCTTATTTGCGCTTAATTCGGTCACTGGGAGTGACTATCGTTCCAATAGTGTCCATAGTACGGCAATAGACAATTTGGTTGTTGTTGCCACTGGATTAACTACTGGATCGAGAACACTCTCGAGAATGTCAATTACCATTGGCTGGCCCAATGATGCCACTTGTTTGTGTCTATTGGTTTACCGAATGCCACCCTCAATGCCAACTGGAACGGATGTCACTATGAACCCGTGTGTGCATCACCATCATCATCGTCATAGTCGATGATTGCATCAAATTGCCTAATAAATTGGCTCATCTCAGTACATTCCATCTCTCAGTGGTTGATCAACATACCACCAAAGTCAATTGGCACTATCGGACTGACTACCATAAACCCGATAAGTGTTTGACTGTACCGAACGGAATTGCACTTGCCTCTGGTTTGAACCACTACCACTAGTCCGACAACTGGTGAGAGTACACTGTTTGGTACTGTAATATAACAAATCGGGCGTCTTCGGATGACGTCAGTGACGCCATGCACATGTTCCACCAGTGCCTCTCGCTGTGATATCCACACATAGTGTTTCAAGCATTCAGTGGGCGAGAGTGAGACTGCCACCACTGGTTGGTATACGATCGTGCCCCACAGAATTGAACCATTCGAAATTCAACTCTAGTACTGATCGATCAATCGATCCAAAAGTGTGCGGTCCACGACTCGGGATTACTGATCGTCTATCTTTCTGTGTCATTGCCTCAATTCTCAATTGCAACTGTTAATTTTCTCACATGTGTGCAGTAGTTGAATCTCACAATCGAATTAAGAATAAATTAAATTCTCTGCCCACCAAAGCAAGCCCAATGGACAAATTGGCCTAATTCGATAACAAATGGCCACTCACTGGCTCATCATTGCCATCAATGCAACTGTGCTCCCCTTACCGCGACCACAATCAAGACCAAACCAGAATCGATCAAAACAAATACTAATGTTCACTTAATTAAAGTAGACTTTGATTCGAGTGAGCCATTCCAATCTAAATATCGATTCGATCGTGTCTGTCGGTGCGTGTGTGTGTGACTTATAGAATCTGGTAGAACCTGAGATTGGTTCCAATTTGGCTATTGTCCATAGTGTACACTCCAAAGTTGGCGAGTGTTCTTGGAACTATTCGCATCGAGTGCCTTGCACGGAACGCCTTGGGGAATCAACAGATTCGATCAATACTCAAGCAAAGAGGGAAAGTGTGTTTGTGTGCTAAATGTAAATTGTGAACACATTCCGTTTGTTTACAGTCAGCCTTAATCCATTTATTCAGTTGGCACATTTCCCGTTGATTGTGCACACTACAATACTAACCAATAACAACCGAAAATAATCGAATAGATAGGCATAAATCAATTTTTGAATTACATTCGTCCAGTCAACGGTTGCTTCATTGTCGCGTGTTCATCACTCACCAGCAAACCATAAAATGCAATGTCCCAGCCAAGCATTAGCCAAACCAAGCAATCACCCTCTTTCGGATTATCTCGATCGGTCCAACCACAAACCGAAAGGCGATTCTTCCTTGGTTTGTCTCATTTACGAGACATTTTGTCGGACCGTTCGGTAATGTTGAGTCATCGGCACAAATCATCACCATTGCCCTCATCTGTGTTGGTCTGTCTTTTGCTTATCTCCCTGTTCATCTGTCCGACATCAAGCAATATTCACAGTCATCACCGTTATCACTTGCCTTACACACACCACCATCACAACCAGCCCGACAAGAATGCTCAAGCATCATCAGAATCGTCAACCACATCACCCTCAACCATGTTACCCCATCCATTCCCTTCGCCCTCCTCCTTCCACGCGATGGCCAACTACAGTGGCGACATTATGCTCGGTGCCGTATTTCCCATCCACGAGCGGGATCAAAACTTCAGTTGCGGCTCATTGCAGGTCTGTACATTGTATCTCTAATGTCACAAACATCTAACATAATGTCTTGTGAACAAATGGATTAACCAACCAACGACAACAACACCATTTGATCGTTAAATTCTCCTGAATTTCTTCTGCTAGGCCGAAAGCTTACAACAATTGGAAGCACTGGTGTACAGCTTGAAACGAATCAACGATGATCCCAATGTAAGTCTGTAGTGCACAACAGGACAATGCGGGCCTGGGACAATGCACCACAACAACAATGTTCAATCCGATTAAACACTCTTATCATACCAAACTATTGCATTTCAGGCTAATTCAGAGGAGATTAGGCCTTTTGAAATTGGGTGCAAAATGTTGCAATATTAAAATCAATCTAAAATATTTCACTATTTATAATAACAAAATCTCTCTACTTTAGGAAAATTAATGGGGAATTTATTTGACTTTATTCCTATATATAAATCATTTTATGACCCACTACTAAACTATTCAAAACATTGAGTTAAAACAACAGAATTGTATTATTACAAGGTGTCTGTTTAAGGAATTATTATGGCATCGACATATAGTGATAGTAAGGCTATCGACAATGTTTTCTATAGAGGACACTCGATAGATATTTTGTTTTGATTGATTGATAATCCGAGTGTGCAAATTGACATCTAAACAAGTTTGTATATCACGACCTTTAGGCTCGAGGCAGACTTCGAATCTGGGCTAAAGAGAAGCCAGAATTGGTGTCTGCTAATGAAAGTGGTTTTATTGTTTTTGTTTCCACTAAAGTTTACTATAGCAATTGACAAAAATATTTATTTTGATTATAAACTTCGGCAAGTTTAAATGAACAAAAACAACATTGTGATGAACTCTAATGTTTTGTTTAATATCAAAGTTTAATTGTCTGCTTTAGAGCAGACTTAATTCTGTTAATTCTGTCGATTTTCATTTTGCACCGAACATTTGGTTTGATTGTTTAGTTTACTTTTGTCTCCTTCAAGCTGTTCATTGTTTAGACACAAGTCTCATCTCAATATTAAAGCGAATCCATGTGCCGCACTGTTGATTGTTCTCTGTTTAACCTCTCCACCTCCCCCACTTCCCCTCTCTCACAAGCAGATTCTGCCTGGCATCAAACTTGGCGTCCTGGTAATCGATTCATGTGATAGTCCGCACCACGCTCTCGAGCAAACCATTGACTTCATTAAGGTAAGCAACTCATCACGGTTCTGCACAATGTGCACATTGGCACATTACACAACACTAATCAGTATGATGACGTATTAATCAACCACATGACTGCATTTTCAAGTTAAGTTTCATTTCTTGGAATAGTACATTTTCTTACATCAATAAATCTTTTCAGTTAGCTGTAATTGGAGAATTTTGTATTGAGTGCAGCGAATATTAACTTAGGTAATTATGATGATGAGTTAGTTTACTGTGAGGTCAAATTACACTAAACAGTCCAACATGATTACCGATTAATTATCGACCATAATTACATGTAATTATTTTCCAATAAATTTTCACATTGTTTTGTTTATGCAGAGTTTTGTGGCACGGAGCAACGTTCGCTTGGCCGAGCCAGAATATCGTTGTGCCGACCGGACCTCGCCTGTGTACAAGTACGGCAAGTTTGACCGAGTGCTTGGTCTGATCGGTGGCCAGTCGAGTGAAGTGTCCCTGCAGTTGGCCAATCTGCTTCGACTGTTCCAAGTGCCACAGGTCAGCTACATGTCCACCAGTCCGACACTGTCCGACAAGCGACTCTACGAGTACTTCTTTCGGACGGTCCCCTCCGACACCAACCAAGTGGACGCCATCGTCGAAATTCTAAGGTACGTTTTGTTTGTGTTTATCATTCCAGGGTGGCTCAAACTGTCACTTTTTGACAAAGTATTCACATTTGAGTGCAAACGTACCATTTGGAAGCACCTTGTGCTGTACTATTTATACACACGCAACCGGAATTAGAAAGTCCTTTGCATACTCAATGCCCTCGATCCTTTCTGGAAAATATCTTGCCTCTTTTATTCTTTCCCCTCAAATTCCGAATGTCAAAACATTCCTAATGACACATTTCGGATCGATCCAACACAGATAGCAATTTAATAATAATACATTTGTTTCTTTCTTCTCAGAGGAATCATATTTCCAGTGTGATATTATCCAGGCACACACATTTGCTATGCAATTAATAGGCCAATTTAAAGGCAGCCTTCATTAAGACACGGTCCAGAGTGTGCATAACGAGAATATTCTGGTTGGTGCGGAGCAGGACAAAGCCAACGATTAGTGCAATTTCCACTTAAGCTGTCAGTTGTCGGTTAATTTGCCTACCACACATTCATCTCCATCATAGCTTCACAAGTGGCTGCTGCTCCACTCTGATTTGTATGTCATTTGTGCCTGACGCAATCCAGTCATGCCAATCAAGCACATCTTGACAGTCGATGATGACAAAAGATGCTCCATTTGGACCAATTGTCACGTCAACCATTGGCTATAATTAAAATTGTCCCATCAATAGGCCGGTTGTTGCCAAGACAATCTGGCTGCATAAATATTCGAGAGAGAGAGAGAGACAGATACACGTTCATTACGATAATTAGGGGAATATTCCTAGGAGACTTGGCACAAAGGATAATGTACAACTATTTAAATACGAACGAATAAAAACGAACCCTACAAGTCAATACTCCAGCTTTGCGATTTAAATCACTTAACATTTTAATGTCAACGAACTCATAAAAACAATTTGCACCCAAACTTGGCACATTCTCTCAAGATTGATAAAACTTTTTGGAAAACTTTATAATTGACCCATTTTGTTTCACATTGAACAGATAAATTACTCGAGAATTGTAGTTAGAAGCAGACCCAAAATCTCAAACTTCCTATCACTCGCCAGACATTCTCCAGTGCCCCACAAACACGAATTCGTATTTTGATTCTAAATTCCACAGAATCCATTACCACTGTCCAGGATTGTTGCGAAATTGTGTCGATTCGATGGTTTTTATTTGCCAGTCTGGAAGTGTGTGTGTGTGTGTGTGTGTGTGTGTGTGTGTGTGTGTGTGTGTGTGTGTGTGTGTGTGTGTGTGTGTGTGTACTATCAATAAAACGAAACAACCCAAGTGCCATACAAGTCTCACAAGTTAGTGTGCAGCAATTACCAAACTAGTCCGGTTGAGTGTGCAGTGCACAGTGTAATTTGGCAAACAGCATCGAGTGCAACACTAGCTCCAGTCTTCTGTGTTGTACAGATCCAATCTGTCTGTCAAATAACTTTGCCCTCTCTCATTTAGTTCCAAGCCGAATCAGTGATTATCCACAAGCCTGGAGAGGCACCCTCTTGCAGCGCAACTAGAACAAATCTGTAGAACAAATCTGTCTCTCGTCTCGAATTAGGCGATTCAATATATAAAATCAGTCATGCCACTCAGTATCAACTTTTATTGTTGTTTGATTTTGAGTTTCAAATTGGGCAAACTTTTCATTTCTTTCCTTTTTCTTTAATAACTCGACAATATAATTGACAGTTTCAATTTCAATTTGATTCCAATTCAATTGCGCCATAAATAAATAAATTTCTCATGTGGCAATTGACGATTGTTTGAATTAAGCTAAACTGTAATGTTTATTTATAAGTTGAGCTTTTCACTCGCTCGTCAAATGTCATTTTGCCATTTATTTTTATTACACCTAGAAGTGTTTGGATTACAACCGAATGGTCCCTAGACGATTTAATTTAAATTCAATTCATTCTGGTTGGATTAGGGAATTCGATTCGCCTTTATTTGATTTCGACACCAATCGTATCACTTCGAAGTTCAATGATTGAACACAACCCTCACCCGAATTGTGCCAAATTGAAATATTTTCGCTCCATAGCGCAATTAGAGAAAATTAGAACTCGGGAGAATTTTCGCTCTTTTATGTTGAACTTTTGTGCTAATTTCTCTTTTCTCTCTAAATAATTCTGGTTCAAGGAAAATTTTCTTATTATTTTCTGTTTTAACGCTTCCTGATCTTTCTTTTTTGGATTACAATCTGGGAAGGAAATTTACTTTGTGCTAGTTGCCATGTAACGTCCAACGTGGAGGGTCCGTCACGGGTTCAACATATCGAACGATTATTATCGTTGACGTCGTTTTGTTTGGTACGAGTTGAGTGAAGTCCCAATCAAGTGGCAAATGTTTTCGACACATTTGTGTCGAAAGTCCAAAATGTGAAAGTTCCTTGGGTGGGCTATGGTTTGTTGGTCGAAACCAGAGACAGACCGCAAACTCAATATGTTCATTGAATGTTGCAGTAATTTGGCAACAAATTCAAATCGAATTTGGTTGTTACTGAATTAAGTTGGCCAAACGAATATATATTCTGGTGGGAAACAAGCAGATTCATTCAACTCTATTAATGGCAATCACCATTCAGCCATTCATTCATACATTCAATGCAGTCCGCAATGTAATGAACCCATGCTGTTCTCTTCAGTGAGCTTGTGTTTATTGCCAAATTGAACAAGTTAACGTCGATTGAATCGATTCAGAGTGTTTCTCGCCGAGTTTGAGAGAGTTTCACTGGGCATAGAGAATCAAACCAGAAATGCAAACAACAAATCAAAATGTGTCAGACTCACTGTGAGAGTTACATTTAGCAGAGCAGAGTTTGCTTCGATGTGATTGTGGCGAGGCACAATTGATTGAAACTTTAGATTGAACCAGAAAGTCATTACCAATTTATGAGAGAGTGGATTACTTAAGTGGAGTGTTGTGTTCTTGTTGGCGAATTGATTCGAACCAGGAAGTTTAGCAGATCATCTTTTCTATAGCTGCTTAGTATATCTCAGTAATCGTTAGTTTATACAGGCATTTCGAAACCACCAATTTCTGGTGTCTATATTTGAATTTCGATCAACTCATCATAATTAGTATCCAAAGTTTTAAATTGAGTTATTTTTCCTGGTGTCTGGTTTTGAGCCGATAAGCGCGAAGAGAGTT
Source organism: Rhizoglyphus robini (assembly GCA_023373905.1). Taxonomy (NCBI): domain Eukaryota; kingdom Metazoa; phylum Arthropoda; class Arachnida; order Sarcoptiformes; family Acaridae; genus Rhizoglyphus; species Rhizoglyphus robini. Next base: position 1,266,034 of record JAKIJQ010000007.1, on the reverse strand, counting down.
ACTGATTTGAATTAGCCCAATTTGTATTTGCTTTATGCAGAGCTAGTGTTTCAAATGGTCCTCACCAAATGGCGATTCCGATGATACAAATGGAGTCGAACATCAACTGCACACGCACCCAGTTACACAAATTGAACAAACAAAACAATGCAAATATACACTCGCGCACTAACGGAACTTTCCACAGAAGACAAATTGACGCTCATTTAAAACAATCCAAGCAAAAAACTACTATTCTACTCTAAAGTCAAATTACAAGTCGACTCTCTGAAGAATATTCTCTAGCCTAACCCTTTATTCACACTTGTTTTTCTCTAAATTCTTTGTCGACAATATCTTCTTTCAGGCCCAATTTGAATGCATCATCATTTCAGCATTACACTCGAGAAGTGTAATTATTTTAGATTACTCAAAAAATTCCTTCGCTAAATCATTCAAAGGGAAGTTTTGTAAATGTACAGGCTGTTTTGTTTTATAAAATATTTGCGTAAATAAGGAATATGTGCATTCTTGTGATAGCAAGTATTTTTAGCACACGAGTGTCATATGCTAATTCAATTTATCATTTGTTCGACTTTTAAGTGACTTTTATTACATTTTCACTGTACATTTCAACAACAAAGCTTTAAGCGAAAGTAGTTACTATTTAATGAATAATCGTGCAAGACTGTCCAATTATCTCGAGCAATAATTCATCTTTATTTATGGCCACCCGATGCTATCAACACACAAGTCTTACATTAAACCAGAAAGCATCAATCATCAAATGGAAAAATACTACGAATTGAAAGCAAAAGTCAAATTCAAAAGTTAGGTTTTATATTTCATCAATTTTATCTCAAATTCCGAGAATTTTTTTAGAAAAATTAATTTTCTAAAAATGTATTTGCTTGCATTTGCAATTTTGTAAGATTGAAACTTATGACTTAAAAGTGAATTCGAATGAATCGGCATAATAACCGGGAAGTATCTCTGTGGTAGCTGGCAATGTATTAATTTGTGTCGATTATAATCGGAACAGTGCCGTCAAATGATTTTAATGACTTTTCATCTGCGGAACTACATTTGTGAACAGTGTAGGTAGAATGATTAATCAATTGCAATGTACATTGCATTGATTCAATGATTAAATGTCATGTTATACTCTTGATCGCGCGAACCACTGTTAACAATTTGTGGTTCGAGAAGCTGTATTTAGCGAAATGAACCTCGAATCTGCTTGGAACTTGTGCAAACTTGATTACATTTCAAGGTGATCTGTCTGTCAGGTCGTATAATCACCACCTTGGGCAACCGAAACAACGACAACATCATCGAAACCAGAAATAACGTTCATCTACTGAGAGTTTCCAAAAAGTGCTTCCGATTTGCTCAGAAAAAAAGAATCGATAACCAACTTGAAAACACCTTGTATTTGGCGAAAAATGTTACTCTCATCTAAATTGTGAATTCTCGAAACTAAACCAAAAGTAAAATGTACGGAGACGGGAATAAAAAGCAAAAATTAATTTGTGCTTGTGCCAAAGAAAATTTATGACACTTGAGCGGGTCGATCCAATGAAAGCTGTTGTACAGTGACAGACCGTACAAAGTGTATGGAGGCAGTAAGGCAGTAAAAGCATAAACCGACGGCCTTGTTGAGAGACAGACCATTCTAGCACGTTAAGAATTGGGTAATTCGCACTAATCACAAATGCACACACAAAGTGTCATAAAGTTGTTGAACATTTCAAATTTGCTTGCATCATAAGAGCCATTCTACGAGAACGAGTGTCCACTGACATTTTGAGTGATATCGTCATGTAAATAAGCGAGTGTCTATAATTAGAATGCAATGTAAGCCTATCGGCCTTCGCAACATGACAATTTTGTGATGCAAAGAATTAGGCAACATTGCATCATATTTGGTGTGTTGCATAGTGAATATATACTAACATATTGTTTTGTTTTGTGCATAGGAACTTTGGCTGGACTTATGTTTCGGTGGTGTATTCGGACACCGAATATGGAAACAATGGCTACGATCTTCTGAGTACTGCTGCTGCGAGATACAACATCTGCATCTCAAGTCCACAGGCGATCGATGTCGAACGATTTGGCCCGGCAGATTATGACAATCTCATCACAACCTTGATGCACAAAATCAATGCCAGAGGTATGTGTGGCCAAGTGTTCACTGGTGTACATTGAACCAGTCAGTACAAATTGCAAGTCAAGCAGTATGCAAACAAGACAGACAGGGCTAATGCACTTTGCATAGAATATATATTCAGTCATGTTGACAGCAGATGTTGGCATATATGCACATTGCCTTTATAAATTCTCACTTTTAATCACCTCAACAAATAACTCTAAATTGGCGACTTTGCATATCTCTTCTCTTCTTTGGTGCATTTGACACATAATTAATGAGTTTACTAATTGTGGCTAACCACTCATTTAGAGTTCAAATGCAATGTGACCAAGCAAACAGGAATCAAGTAAACATGGCACAGCCTGTACCGTACAGGGCCGATTGACCGTAGCAGACCGTTTTTGTATGCAATTGACGACTCAATTTATCGTGCATTTTAGTGATAAATTACACTTTTGATCAAACTAATTTAGTACAATTGTGCAGTTTTAGCCAAAAACGGTCTAGACTAGAATTTCAAGTTGAACATTTATTAAATTAGTTAAATTTATTTAATTTTGAAACTTTAATTTTCAATAGACGTGAATGAATGTGACTGTAAGTCGCCAATTAGCGCAGTGCACGTTGAGTGAATTTAAATTGTCTGAGAATTTTCCATTATTTTACAATTCGCTGGTGCAGTGATTTGAGTGAATGAATTTATGATGCTTTTGTGGCATTGAAATTGTTTTGGAGCGAAACCGAAATTGTGGTTGCTACACAGATGACGCCTTTATCGGGCGTCATTAACGAGGCAACATTACCGCTGGTGTGGCACACATGTGTTAATTACCTCACGGTCGATGAGATATTGCAAACTGTGCCGAACAGAGTGAGAGAAAGCGGAAATGGCCTTGCTGCTGTGATGTCGATCAAGTTGGTGATGTGCAGTCGGTCCAGAGTGGCAGTATGGCACGAGTAATGGTCAGTTTACGACACTCTCGCCGTGTAACACAGACAGTAGTGTGTTTGCTATGTGTGTCTTGGTGGCTCTTTGATAAGGCACACCGACACATTTATTGTTATTACACTCGGACTAATGCGATTATCGATGGCCACTCGCCAGTGCTACACGAACCACTGGGCAATGTATCGATACAAATTGGCAGTGCACACTGTACAGGGGGGCATGACCGTTAATTGGACTCGGATGGTAATTATTGCTGCTGACGACGGGTCAAAGATGCCGTTTAGATGCGACTTTATTGGATGCGACAGAATTGACACTGCCTGTTCAATAAGTGTCACTACTAATTGAATATTCCACAGTGGTGGTGGTCTTTACGGACCGAGTGGTTGCCCGCAAGGTTATGACTGCAGCCAAAATCCGACTGGGCACGGCTCGAATGGACCGATTTGTGTGGATTGCTTCTGACGCCTGGTGCTGTCGTGACTTTGTGGTGCACGACCTCGAGGAAGTTGTGGAAGGCTCCATCAGCGTTACACCGATGAGTTACCCACTGAAGGGCTTTGCTGAATACTTTCGCTCACTACGACCCGAGAACAATGCACTCAATCCGTGGTTCGAAGAATTCTGGCAGGACAACTTTGAATGCATTCTGCCTAAGTACTATGAACACTACTACGGCAACCAAAGTGATCATCATAACCGAAGTGTACTGATCTGTGACGATTCATTGAGCTTGGACGAGGAAATGACTCAGTACTTGACGCCTTCTCTTCACTTTGTTCGCGATGCGCTCTATTCATTTGCTATGGCCTTTAACCGAATCCACAAGGAGTACTGCAATGGCATACCTGGCATTTGTCCTGAGATGAATGTTCAACTGTCAAATGGAGCTAACCTGGCCAAGTGGCTACTACAAGTACAGTTCAATGGTGAGAAGTGAACTTTGCATTGCATTTGAGATTGACCATTTGTTGATTGAATAGACGAAGGAAATAAAACATTTCGATTCCAAACAAACGGCGACGCACCTCCTCGTTATCGAGTGGTCAACTACCAGCAGTTGGAAAATGGATCGTTCCAGTGGACTCCAGTGGGCACCTATATGAGTGAGTATTGAATGATGATCGCTTTCCCACAATTAGAGGTCTGCCAAATGTCTCTCAGCAATTGATCACTTTGCCATGGCTGTGTAACGCTTGTGCTGGTTAGACAGCTTCGGGCCCGTCAGTAATTCTCTATTTGGCAAACCTTTAATTGTGTTTCTCGTTGGTTCACTGATATATTGGGTTGTCCGGTTCTGTCCGGCATCAATTCCGTTCCCGTCATTTCCCAGTGTCAATGGAAAGCAACCAATCCAATGTTGCTCAGCTCATTCTCGACAAGAACGCAATCAAGTTCAAAAGCAACAGCAACGATTTTCCTGGGTCCTTCTGCAGTGCCGACTGTCTGCCCGGACAGGCCAAACTGCAACTGGAAGGAGACACTTGTTGTTGGCTGTGCACCAACTGTTCCACCTACCAGTACAAGCCCGACGATTTCCATTGTGCCGACTGTCCCCTGGGCACTGTGCCCAACACCAACAAGACCGTTTGTCTTCCTCTGGCCCCAATGCATCTAACCATCACCAACTGGTGGACCATCAGTGCCATTTTGGTTTCCCTTGCAGGCATGTTGTGTACCATCCTTACTTGGGTGGTCTTTTGCTACTACTCGGAAACGCCAATCATTAAGGCAGCTGGACGTGAATTGAGTCATCTCCACCTGACTGGTATATTCCTCTCTTTTGCAATGACTTTCGTGATGATCTCCAAACCTTCGGCCCTTACCTGTGCCCTCAATCGGTTCTTTCTGGGTTTCTGTTACACAGTGTGCTACTCTGCAATTGTCACCAAGACCAATCGCATTGCACGAATATTTCGTCATCGGTCTTGTCAACCGCCTCGGTTTACCTCGCCTCTGTCCCAACTTGTGATCACTAGTCTTCTCATCACAGTGGAGATTGTCGTCAACTTGTTCTGGATCATTCGCGATCCACCAGGCACAAAGTTTGTGTACCCAAGTCGAGACAAAGCACTTCTGATCTGTTCTGGCTCAGATCGATCCTCTTACTTAGTGGGACTGTTGTACCCATTTGTTCTGATCGGCTTCTGCACGGTGTATGCCTTCAAAACCAGAAAGTGTCCCGAGGGCTACAACGAAGCTCGTTACATCACCTTCACCAACTACACCACCTGTGTGGTGTGGCTGGCATTTTTGCCTCTGTTTGTGATGCTGAGCACTACCACTCCACTTCGATATGTCACTCTGTGTTTGTTGCTTTCGGTCAGTGGCGGAGTGCAATTGGCCTGTTTGTTTGTGCCCAAGGTAAGTTTCACCATAATGCATTAATATTGATAGTGTTTGGGTGTGCTAATGCAATTGTGGTCACGTGTCTCGCCATGTCAGGTATACATTGCCGTGCTGAAACCACAAAAGAACACCCGCGAAACGGTGATGTGTGGAGGTCACTACAGTCGGGCACTGTACAGCAGTTCGGTGACCAACTCGAATGCCACCATCAATCGAAGGCCACTTCGACTCAACACCACCCAAACCACATTCACAGGTGAGACTTGCTCGTCCTCGAGTGAGATAGACACCACCACCACCACTGCACTGCACAACGAAGCTACCAAGCAGCACTCGAAGGACAGTCAGGTGGAGACTACTTCGGGTGTGGAGAGTGGCCCCGAAAGCAAGCCCGAGTACCACCGTACAATACAAGCCTCCATTTCGTACAAATCATTCCGCATTGGGGAGTCGAAGGACAAATTGAGAAGTGGCAGTGTTTGCTCCAACAAGTACAGCCATAACGAATGTAATGGTCACCGAGGAAGTGAACCTCGAGTGATGATTCCAATGGTGACGTGCAACAAGCGTCAAGCCTCACTGTCCATCTCGACCCCTCTCACGAGCACTAGTTCCCCACCTGCATCACCCTCAGCATCTCCTCAATCTCCCATTTCGCCCATGTCGTTAGTGATCTCACCCGAACCACCTCTCTCCTCATCTTCATCCCAATTCCGACCTCTGTTCACCTCCTCATTGTCTCCATCTCCACTGGCCGAGTCAATTCCCTCGCCCAGTTCCATATCTGTCATCTCGAACCCTATACCCCAATCTACCATATCGAACACGCAACAACCAGTCACGCCAAGTCTTTCACCCACAGCCCACCAGACCACTTCCAAACCTCGGTCCACTTCCTCGCCAATGTTGAATGGCCATGAGCCAGCCCTGAAGCACAACCAGTCAAGTCATCTTTCCTCGAACGGAGTCGGTTTCCGATTTGACCCATACACCAAGCACGAGACGAAAGCAGTGCTCGAGAATGGTCACGAGAAGTGGCCATCGGTAAAGCTAAACAACCACACGAACCACACCTGTGTCACCTCCAATGGAACCTCCACCACTGTCCGACGACATTGACATCAAACACTACCACCACACCGAATGTATCCATATGAACATCAATGTTATTCTCCCAAGAAATAAAACAAACAAACAATATTTTGCTACACTCTGTCTAGTTCACATCGATCCATTCCACACATTGTCCCAATTCATCACTCCCAGAGATCATCAATTATTTAACGTTATTTATTGATTGCATTATATGATATGTCCACTGAGCGCTATTTTCTCTACACTTCACCCGGAACTTTTTTTCTATCGTTGATGTCATAAATTTATTTATTTTCACACAATATCTCTAAATATAAATATTTTTCCATTTGTGAATTATTACAACACCAATCAGTTGAATAAAAATGTTACTAATTACGCAATAAAATTGAGCAAAATTAATTTGTGAATGTTTTATTGAATGACAAGAATGATGAGGGTGAGCAAGACAAACAAACAAATACAGACAAATGGGACAAATGGGAGACGGAGGAAATGAGTGAATTTGTACAGACTGGAGATGAGGCAATTTGGAATTTGGAGAATGAAAATTGGTGCGGAAGCAAAAAATGGTTCAATTGTACAGTGAGAAATTTGGAATTTGGTTGAGGAAATAAATAAATAAATAATAATGACCGAATGAAGAATTGAAGACTAAATTTGGAATTTGGCAATTTGAATTCAGTTTGGGAAATAAAAATGAAATAGTTTTTGGTTTGACTCTAGCAGTGATAAATAGGGTGCGTGAGAATTTTGAATTTGGACGTATGCTGGGGTAAAGTGAGCTGGTCTGGTTTGTTCATCGAGAGTGTGACCATTGACTTGGTGCCACGAATAAGCCAGTTATTCGGGTCAAGTGTGGTCAGGATGAGTGATGGTCGATGAGTGATAACAAAAACAGTGATGAGGGTGAGACATGAATTGATGAGGGGAAGGAGGTTGGAACGATGAGTGCGGTCAGACGAGGAGACTGGGAGGGGAGAATTGGTTTGGTGATTTGTACCGGGTGAGCGAGTGACCTTGGACAGACTTAGATTGAACGGAGGTGAGGTGTCTTGGGGCAATGGCTGGCAGCTTAGTATCCTCCACCGCCACCACCGCCGCCGCCATTGCAGTCGCCACCACCACCACCGCCCTTTCCACCAAGAAGGCCTCCGCCCATCTTGCTGAAACTGTTCATCATGTTGCCCATCATATTGCCCATGTTACCAAGGCCGCCCATCATGCCGCCTAGGTTGGGAAGGTCAAACGAAACGGTGGTCTAGAAAGAAACAGTTTGTATCCATAGGTTGAACTAGTGCAGACAAAGTACTCACCTTGGTGGATCCTTGGCAACCGCCGCCGCCGCCGCCGCAACCACCACCACCACCACCGCCGCCGTAGCCACCACCACCGGAACCACCACCATATCCTCCACCACCACCACCACCTCCATATCCGCCACCACCATAGTTAGACTCTTGTTGTTGTTGCATCATACTATGGCAATTTTGAAAGGAATTTGGCGAGTTTGGGGAATGCGGAATGTTTTGGGATGAAAGCAGAAGGGACAAGTAGGGAATGACCAGGGAATGGAGATGGAGAGGTGAGACGTGGCAGAGAGAAAAAGAATATGTCAGAAGTGACCGTTGATATGTGAGGTTAGGAAGGAACGGAAAGAGGGTGGGAGTGGCACTAAGTAGAGGAACATGCCAGGAAGGGAAGGAGACGAGTGACAAAATGATGAGGTGAAGTAGTGAAGTGCTGAGGGACGTATTCGGAATGGGTTACTTGTGCGTGCATTGGTTGACATTGGCTTGCACTGGGGTTTAATAACCACCACCGCCACCACCGCCGCTGCCGCCATAACCACCACCACCAGATCCGCCACCACCATAACCTCCTCCACCGGATCCACCTCCGCCGTATCCGCCATCACCACCACCACCACCACCGTATCCACCACCGCTGGATCCACCACCACCATATCCACCCCCTCCGGAGCTACCACCTCCGTAGCCTCCACCGCCGGATCCGCCACCTCCATAGCCACCGCCGCCAGAACCACCGCCGCCATAGCCTCCACCTCCGGAGCTACCGCCGTATCCGCCGCCGCCCATACCACCGCCATATCCGCCACCACCGCCGCCGCCGCCGCCGTAACCTCCTCCACCTCCACCGTAATCCATTTCCATACAGCACTGTTGTTGTTGCTTCATGCTGAGAAGGTCATGGCACCGAAGGTTTGGGTGAGAGGTCAACACATTTGACACATTGGGACATGGTCGGACAAGGGGACAGGTTGATGGGTGATTGATGGGTGTGGCACAGAGGTAGGAGAGAAAGAGAATTGGAACGTTAGTGATCATGCATTGAATTCATCTGGGACTGGGGTCATGAAAGTCAGAAGTGGTTAGTCGACACTGGGACGTTCAGTAGATGGGTTCGAGGGGTTGAACAGGACAGAGGGAGTGAAGAAGTCTGACCAGTGGTCAGTTGATAATACTTACGGCAATGGAATTGGAATGGGAATGATGAGCTTCTTCTTAGCCTATCAAACCAAATAAACTCGTTAGATCGAGAGAATACATCGAGGAAAGGTTCGACGATTTGGTGCAAGTGCCCAATCGTGAGACAATGTGGAGAGGGACAAGGATCACCTTGAGCAGTGCCAACAGAGGCAAAATATCCTTCAACTTTTTCAACAACTTTTTCTTCTTGATCGCCTGGACTGGTTTGATATGTTCTGAGACCAGTGCCAGTTCGAGTAGCACGATCAGTAAGAGGAATAGTGAACACCGAGTTCGGTTGAACAGAGACATGGTTCAGCTGTGATCCGTCCGAGCTTGTACTAGAGTTGTCTTCTTTTCTGGTTGGACTGATCCTACCAACAAACACAAAACACAAAACACTGAAAATGTTCAAAAACCAATGATGATTTATGAACCAAACACTGGAGGAGAAGTGACTGTTGTGACTGTTGATGGGCACTCGCTCGGGCTTATATACGAAATCGGTCAGTCGGGCCGAGTGAATGGACATTGAATGGAGATTGAGACATCGCGCCAATGGTGGTGTGGTCATCGGTGGGCGCCATATCACACTTGCCCCAACGGGTTAATACTCACCGTGGCCATTGTCCATGCCGGCAAAGTGCACCACCGGAGAGAACACGGTGCCCACATGTGCGCCACTAATGTGATCGCCTCTTCTTGACCTCTTCTCAGTTTCTTCTTGTTCGCCTTCATCTTCTTGTTCATTCATCGGATGGTGAGAAGTCCTCTCACTTTCTGCCACTCATTCGATAACCGAAAAGAGAAAATTCGTGCCTCAACCGTCAATGTAAAACCTGATCACATCTCATCCTCTTTTCGTTCACTTCTTGGCGCCAACAAAATTAGCAAACTGCAGTGAAGTGGCCAAAGGCAAGGGGACTATAGCGATAGCTCACTTACACTACCACCGAGAGTGGACAGTGCTCGGTCGCTCGATTTGGCACACTTTCCTGTCACTCACGGCATCTTCTCGGTGTCCCATCGATGTCCCTCTCTCGGTCTGTCTTCTCCCTCTAATTCGTCCATTGTGTGTTCTACCACGATCATTCTTGACGCAATCTTGAATGCTTAATTGTGCGCGCCAAAAACAAATTTAAATCTACATTCAAGTTGGCCGCACAGATTCGGGAAAGTGAGAGGAGAGGGAAATAAGGGAGGGGGACTAGACACGGCCGACTAATTGCCTCAATGGACGATTCGATTGGTGGAACGTGCATGCCACAGTGAGAAGAACAACAAAAAACAAATGCAAAACAACAAATATTACTCGAAAGCAACAGAGACGAGCATATTGTCTATATTGTCCATACTGTCCAATTATCATATTCATAGATTGGTGATTCAATAAATAAACGGTCAACGGAACGAGGCAGGCAAGGAAGCAGCAGACAAACGATTAATTTGTGCTCTTACAGTTGTGCACTGCGAAGATTACCGGCAAAGTGAGTTATTCAAATGATCGAGGCAATAAATCAAACATGAACGTGCTCGGCCGGACAATGCAGTGCTCATTTGCGGTAATGCACAGACACAGAATGCAGCTGAGACTAATTGGCCAATGCACACACACACACTCACTCACTCACTGGACATCTTCATGAAATGGTCTGGTTTGGTCATTATGTGCATGATTACCTTCGTTTGGTTAAGGCTATTCCAAACCCCATAATACTTGATTAATGGACCTACAGTGCTAGACCACCGCAAAATGACTCGTTTCCTACTGCAGCTTCACCTGTTGCAGCGCGCACCAATTAGCTTTGTTTGCAGTGATGTAAACCCAAATGGTTAACACAAGCGCGATTATGTTCGTTTAAACAATTAGCAACGCTAATTATAATTGCAAGCGGGATAGATGGCACATGACAAGCGAAAGCGATACTCGAGCAAGAAGTGCCTAGTGTCGTTGAGGCAAATGACCACACTGAAGACAATACATTGTGCAACATTGGCAAGAACATCTCACTCAGACTGACCGACCAACGTGTCAGCACAAACCAACGAGCACAAATGGACAAGTCCTTTAATGGACATTGAGAAATGGAATGAATGAATCGGAGTGAAGGAACAAACGAATGAAAATGCAGATGAGCTAAGTGGACGTGAACACAAAGCGACACTAACACCACTGAGATGATCATCGGAGTAAGCATCTTAATTGGAGAAGCACCAACCAAACACTCGACCTCACCACCAATTAGCCAGTGAGAAAAGCACTCATAAAGACAATCCATCTCATTCATTTGACTGCATCAGAAGTGAACAAACGAATCTATACACCAATTCACAATTGAATTAAGTGATCAAGTGTGATTCAATTGGGAAAAGTTCCAATCACTAAGCATTTTACATGCAAAATTAAGTTACACATTTAACAGTGCGCCCAACTGATCATGTGTGGAAAAGTGATTAATCTTAATTCACGATTAATTCAAAATGCATAATCAAACTATGAATTGCGAATTAATCAAAGTGAGAACTTAAGCACTCAAATGAGCATTATTTAAAAAATAGTGCTCGCAAATTTATAATAAACCAATGCTATCCACCACATTATCTATTTAAATCGAGTGAAAATGTGGCCATTGAACACACAATATTCCACCAAATTCCTCTCAATGAAACTTGCAAATAGCGTTACCGCAAAAAGGAGCGTCGATCATTACCGGCACAAATGAGCACTCATGTCAATACACTGAACACATTCTTCCGGTCACATGTAACAATTTAACATACAAACAATATATGTACATTACATTAGAGCATGGCCATTCCACCAAATAGCTCTGTTCGATCGGTTAATTAAATAATTATTCAACATTCAACAGTGTGACCATCAGCATCGCCATTCACCCAACCGGCGACACGTGATGGCAATAATTAATGTGCCAAGTGAAAGCTAAGCTCGAGGTGGTGATTGTTTGCCTCCTTTGGGTTATGCACACCAATGTATTCACTTTGTGAGCGATGTCCATGACACGCACGATTATGCCATAACCAAGTGTGCGAGCATTGCGCCAATGGCGGCACAGGTCGTGGCCAGTGGACCAATCACGAGCACTAATGATCAACACCACTGAGAGTGAAGGAATGTTCTTCGCTCATATTCGATCAGTTTATTTTGGTCAATTGGCACAGAGAAATAACTATGTTTAAACAATCGTTTATTTAAACAGTCAAATTAAGTGTGCTTAGGTTGGTGGACATTTGTTTGGATGCAACACAACACAACACAGCCAAACGAGGCTCATCACCAAACAATGCAATGATTAACTCGACAATAGCTCACAGCACAATGAGCGAATTAAGCATCCGACAAACAAATTAGACATTTTGGCATGCTTTAATTCGCATCCTCGCCATATCGACTCAAATATATTCATAGCACCACTCGAATGTATCACAGATTACACTGGCGATAAGTGCACTTGTGTGTGTGCATAATTGCTCGATGATTAATTATTCGTCGCTATAAATCATCACCAAGTGTGTCATTATACATTCATTATGACATTATGCAAACACTATTCTGTCTGTCTGTGTGCAATGTTTCACTTTTCTTGTTCACGCATTCTTCCGCATCTCAATCCACATGCACCCTAAAATAATAATAATGTAATTATGCTTCAATTCCTTTTTGTGGTAATTCAACTCGATAATTGTTGCTTTAACTTTAATTATTCTATAGTTGCGATTAATGCTTTAAAAAGAGAGATTGAAGGAAAAAAAGAGTTGGAAACAAACAAAAAATGTACAAAAAAATCAATTCAAATATGATGAATTGCCACATCAAATGGAATAAACAATAAAACAACAAATTGGACCGAATTTACCTCTCCGAGTAGTCATTAAGAGTAACCCGAGAACTTAATCGACATTGAATTCGCCAGTTCCGATTGAGAAATGTGAAACCAATCAAACGCGATGACACACAAGTGGAAGTGCAATTCATTCGGTCAATGTCAAGAGTGGTGCCTCAAACTACAAAGACCTCACTCAATGGAAAGGAACAAATCTTCTAGTGTTACATGTGTTTCATGACGTGTCTGCCAAAAGCGAACTAAAGGGACAACAAGAATTTCAAGAATTTAATTGTATGGATTATTTCGTGGAAGAGAAACTAAGTGAGAGACAGAGACAGAATTAACCTGAGCTAAAGTAACAAACAATAAGAAAGAATAAATTGGGCAATTCGAGTTCTAGGCAACGAACGAGAGAAAAAAACGAATGAGAAGTCCTGCAGAATCGAATTGCACGTGAAGAAGCCCAATTGAGACTTGGCGACAGAGCAGTGAATCATCTCGTCTACCTTTGGAATTACCCGGGAGGAAAAAGTTGCGAGCACCAATTGCACCATAGTAACATTCCGGCCATGTACTTTACGATACTTTCGACATTGTCATCAAGTGCGTGGGCATACGAACGCAAGCTCACTTGCCACTGACATACACACGCAAATCCATTGCAATTCGGTTTGGTAATTTGGTTTGTTAATTTTCTAGTGCAATAAAACCAGTCAAACTGGAATCCAAATTTGCACTGAGGCTCAGCAGATGGCCAAATCACACACAATAAGACAATTCCAGCAAATTCCTGAATTCCATAGAATTGCAACTTGCAAATATAAGGCCTAAAACATGAGATGCTAATTTGAGGATTTTCTATATTTCCAAAGTGTTGATTCGTTCAATTTCTTGAAATAGAATAAATGAATTCAATGCAAATATAATAATTTCATTTTGTAAAATGATTTAACTCAAACCAAAAGATATGAATTAAAACAAATTAGATTAAACAACTTGACTGGGATTAAGACATCAGCAAATTGCCTTCAAACTAAAGATGTCTCAAATGTTTCAATTGCTAAATCACGACTCTCATAAATGGTCATTGCGAATCAATAATAAAGGCAAATTAATGCGAACACACCAACGAATGACCAGAATGGTGAAGGCAACCATTTGCTGAATATTATAATAACAGAAACATCTCGAACTAATCGAATCAGTGCAAATGGCATTTTACATTTCAATCGACTGCTCTGCTCATCCATTCATCTATTGTGCGGAAGTTATAAATTGAAATACTCAAAAGTCTCAAGCAAATAAATGTGAGCACACACACACGAGCGGACATTAATAATAATGACATAATAATAATAAATAATTAAGTAATTGTTAGTATGCGGTGGCTTGGCAGTCACAGCGCAACACAAATGAATTGTACGATTCCGTTACGTTTTGCTGGACTGCTAGACTGTGACGGTGCTAAATTGTTTATGGAAACATTGGCCGATGCCGTTTGGGACTCCTTCCCTTTGTCTCACTCGATCCATTCACTTCTTCCTTCTAAAACGGACAGATTTAAACTCGAAATCATATAAAAAAGTATAAATCGAAGGCAATCAACAATAGTGAGTAAATAAATAAATAAATATAATAAAAATAAAGATAAATAAATAAGGCACTTTCGAGCCAATTAGTTAGTCATTAAATCACCGACAAAATGTTGCTGAGCTTTAATAATAATTTATATTTACATTTTAAAAAAGTGCCATAGAGTACAAAGTTGTGGCTTATCCTCCCGCAAAGCAACAACAAATAAACGAACAATTAAGTGTCACATGGCAATTGGTCACACTGAACAATCGATAGCTGAAAGTGAACAATTCAGAGTGTCAATAATCAATCAAGAGTTTGTTAACAAAAACCAGCGATTTTCTGTTCTGGGTAATGAAAATAAAAATTAGTAACTATTTGAACTAATAGCAAATGAGCATAACTTACAATGTGTTTGCTAAACACGATTTTGCTTTCACCGGTGATAAATTGTACTGAACCGAGTTGTGTCTAATATAAATTACTAAAACAAATTATTACAACAACATTGTAACTTAAAAACAAATGATTATGATTCGACAAAACATTTCAATTAACAATCACAATTAATATTTGAAGTTATAAAAGCTATAAAAAGTTATGCATCAATGAATGAACTTCTGTGAAGGACCAGGCCACCTTTCGGCAATAAAGCGGCCAACTTAAATGTCCTCAACACAAATGAGCAATACAATTTTCCAATAGAAGTATCCAAGAATAACAAAGAATCCAACCGCCCTGTATTGACCTAAATATGTCTACTGTCGTACCTGATGATCTGTCTGTTGATCTAGTGTAATGCGAACGACCCTTGAGTTGTTTTGCATAAGTTGTCGCTCTCGATTCTTGCAAGTGTGCTTGAGTGCATCGTTTAATAATATTATTGGCCACAAGTATTTCCTTGAGTAATATTACATTATGTGATCAAGTACAGAGTGACTCGATCAAGCAATGAGCCAACAAGCAAATGATCACTTTCAGGTCATGTGTGAGGAATTGCTCATTAGACCACACAGTGGTTCAACTCTACACCTCGCCTAATAAATTACCGGACAAAGTCATTCATCTTGTAGGACACAACGGGCAACATTGTAGCTATAGCTTCGTCTTCTTCTTCTTGCTGTTGTTCTTCTTCCTTGTCATCATGATCATCACCAGCAACATCGTCATTTGTCGGTAGCGCATTCCCTCTCATCTCCCTTGCACATTCTCGAGTGTTTGCAGTGAGATGATAAAAGTAAAAAGTATAAAGTGCATTGCTCACACTAGACACTGTTCACAGGTTAGAGTTGATTAGTTGATTAGTTGACACTGGGAGTGTGTGAGTGGTGTTTGAACGTACCAAACGAGACTGCCACACCGACACCGACCAAACAGACGAGAGACAATGTGGCTCACAATTAGCCCATCACTGTTCAATCATATCTCGAGTTATCGTAATGAGAGAGAATGACAAATTTCGCACATTTCTGTGAAATGCTTCCTCTCGAGAGAGTCTACCAGACACTTGTCTTATCTAGATTACTATGTCGAGTGGTGCGCCGAAACAAATCATTTTGGGTAAAGTGCAAACAAACCAAAAATGCCATTTTCTCTCACTATCCTATCATCTTATGCAACATGAATTTCAATTTCAATTGATAGTGGAATAGATCGATTCAAAACTATACTTTTACAATAAGCTCAATGGCTGTTTGAACTAGTACAATCGTTTGGGACAGTATTCAACAGAATAGGACACTTCGAACAAGTTGCGAGTAGGAAAGAAAGCGGAAATGTTTGTGTTTGTGTTTGCGTCAGTGGAACGAGCCAACGAATTTGTCCTAGAATGCATTAATGTGCATGCATTAATGTGCTTTGGACAATGTGAGCAACTGTCCCACTGTGAGACAACATACAAATTGCTGTAAGAAGCAATGTGTTTTATTATTGTTTCTGTTGAGCATCACAGCACAGAGAGACAAAATACAACCCAAAAGACAACATTTATTTACACTTGAAGGGGACAGGCTAATTGTTAATTGGCTAATTCAAATTGAATGTTCAACTTGTCTGCAATGTAGACTTAAATTGAGTTTGTGGCTAATTGAATGTCCATTTGAGCTTTTGTTGATTAATGTTTTAGTGAGTTTAAAAAGTGGCTGAGCAACATCTAATGAGACATAGACATATTGGGCCAATTAGCATATCGATGCGGACATCGAGACACACATGTGATGCGTCGGTTGTTTGTTGTCCGCACGGACATTCATCACATGTCCATTGCACACAGGTCTCTGTGAGATTACACTCGAAGCAGGTCAATTAGTTGTATGTCGATTGGCGCTATTTTTACTATGCTGCATATGGCACCGTCAGGCGAATCGTCAACCAGACAAGCATTTTGGCACCTCGTTGACACTGACTACTACATCTACGTGACTTTTCAGTTTGCCTCGAGTTGATTTGAAATGGCCAATGGCCATGTTTGATTGAAAACAAAAACAATAGTTTGATCAAACTAGTTTTACACTGTCACCTGTTAATCACATTGATTGGAGCCATTTTCCTTGGACACAGTACATTAGTGGTGCATTAGCATGCCGGTTGCATTATCGCATGGTCGTAAGTCTTATGGACAATCAATAAATCTCACTCAATTAGACTCATCTTGCTTTATTAATTGCACAACAGGCAATAGTTCATTTGTTCGTGGATGTAAGTGATGCGAGCGAGTGTCACTTGGCATAGGCAAATAATTGGTCGTATTAGTCATATTGGTCTATCGCATTGGTCGTGACTTCCTTATTTAACTTTTCACTTCACTTCACTCTCCCTTGCAAAAGTCCCACCGTATTGTATGTAAGTATACTGAGCGTTTGGTTTTTTAAAGTGGCATCACTGTTAATTCTCATTTGAATATTTCGTTACTGCCCCAATGGTTGAGCCTGTGTGCGCCAATTGGCAATTGCACCATTTGGTATAAATGCAACGAACAGAGATGGTTTACGCGTGACCCACCGGTGATCTAGCACGCGTCCACTGTGACCAATGAGATGTGTGTAAATGAATAGTGGGCTTAATTGAATTTCTACTCGTGTCCACTAAAGGGAAATTAATAAAATGCCAACAAGCGATTATATGTTTGCCTAGATGAGACCGCGATGAACGGCTGCAGAGTTAGTGGCCAATGACCATTGCTACGGCTTCATTCGAACGATCGTTCGTCTGTGCGCATTTGGCATTAATCCCACCACTAAATGGTTTCGACCATTTCCGATTCGGCATTCAGAAAGCGACGAGGAGATGGAACTGCATGAAATCAATCATCATCGTGCCAACCAGCCAGCAGAAAAGGTTAACATCAGTTTGTATTGACAATAGAGTGGAATATAAAGACATCATCCAGTCGACACTATGCATTCGACCAACAGATCGATGAATTGGTAATTGCAAAGATCGTGCAATGTGCGCTATTCACGATGTTGGACAGTGTTGACTGTAACACGAGAAGAACGAGGTTAATTAGATTCTTCACTTTTCGAACTGAGACTGTCCTTTGGCTGGGCTCGAGGAGAGACCGTAGTAGGGATACAAACAATCAGCATGCATGACAAATGGCCATTCTCACTCAATCGGACGGCACTCAACAATCTGTCTCGTGGTGATCATCAATGAATGCTGATGGGCGCACACAGTGGTTCATGTGATTGGCCCATTGGATTAGGTTCACTTTCCTACCGACCATCACACTACCACCACTCATCATAACACAAACTGACTGACTGCCTCAAATTAAAGATCATGGACAAAGAAGAACGTGGGGAGAAAAACAAACTGATGAAGAGAAAAGCCGCGAACAAATCTGCATTTAGCAATGTTTACTATCACCCGGTCTGATCTAATCACAACTTTACCACCGTGCTAATTAACCAGTCTCATTCACTGCAATGCAAACTGTAGGGCAAGTTAATGTCGTGTTTATATTAATTCTTTCGTTTTGCAATATTCTCAAAAATGCATCAGTTGAAAGCTATGTACATATAAATTATACAAGTATCACTGTCATTTGTATATTTGTGAGCAATATTCAATTATAATTAGCCAAAGTAAAGCATGAGCCAATTAGTAGATTTCAATTGCAATTAGCATGCCAATTGCGAACCTTTGCGAACGATTGCGAACATTTTCTATGCCTTTTGAGTAAGTAAACAAAAGCAATAACTATTTAGGTGAAATTCAATTCAATCGTAGTAAATAAATAAATAAATTAACCCAAATCTTTGAACCTCAATTTTAACATTAAAAAATGAAATGCAATTTAAATTCCTAGATCCGGAAGAATAAGTTCCAGGAGAGAATTTGCTTGTTCGCTTGAGCTTTACAATGTGATTGAACACGAGTAGAATACAAGTGGTCCAATAAGGCACGACACGAAAACAACACAATGCAAATAGTGCACTGTAAGCATGCAAGCAAGCAGCTGGCATAGTTCGAGTAAACAATTGGCAATAAATTAATAAACTATCAATACAAGTCAATAGATCATGTACGGTGAGTTGTGTGTGAGTGTGTGCACTGGATAGATAGTGCTGCACAAATTCGGTGAAATGGTACAATTTGGCAGAGGAAGGAGGAGGTGGAGGTGGTGAAGATGGTGTTGATGGCCAAGTGAAAGCAAAACAAACAAAACAAAGCCACCACAACTGTAAGCTTGCAATGCACAGTGCACTGCATTCGGTCTACATGGCAACTCGATGATTGATGTGTTCCGTTCTCAGTGGCCAAAGAGTAGAGTTCTCCTCGGTCAAACAAAAAGAGGTCCTTGGAAACAGTCAAACTGTGTGTGTTCGTGTGGTGGAATATGCCATCAAAGACAAAAAGAACACACCAAATAGTATGATTACGATCTAATCGATTGAACACTCAAAGCACATTCACAGTAAATCGAATAGAATCAGTATGGAAAGAACCGATTAATGTATTGCGAGAGTGAGTGAACAAATTGAGGTCTGTGCCAAGGTCTATAACCGAGATAAATTATTCCATCTACTTGTGGCCATAAATCATCCGCTGGGATCACTTAGGAAATGGAAATTACTCCCGATTGAGCAATACCTACAAGAAGAAGGCATTGCATTGGCACACATGAACAGAACAAATTGGTCTAATCACAATTGCACCAAATTGATCGATTCTTGCCACCGACCTTTCCATGTCAATGATATGTCCAAATTATTATAAAGCGATCCAATTGTGCAACTGCTATGATTCAATTTGGCCAGTCCATTGTTTGCTAATTGATTTTTGGTCTCACACACAAAATGAATGAAAATCCTTATTATTTATCTATTTTGCGACAAAGTGACTCGTTGATTAATATATTATAGTTTGAATACAATGTGTGTGTGTGTTGTCATGGGTTGAGAGGGTTGAGTTAATCAATTAGACACAATTCGAGTGTTAATCATTGGATGACGTGAGAAAGTGATGAAGGTCTAGAAAAAAGAAAAAACAAGAGTGAGAAAAGTGAATTAAACTTTATGTAAAAGTTAGAAACCGAAACTTTGTCGAATAAGTTACCAAGCGGGAACGGAAGAAGTGCAATTAGTCCAATGTTTCGATGACTTGAAACTTGCGAATAACATTGGATTATGTAGTAATATCCTTCTTTGAAATGAATTAACCTTTTTGAATAAATTGAAACAATTAATAAACTTTCAATACAAATTTCAAAACTTTCTATTCAAAATACAAAAATATGAGCTAAATTGAAATACTTTCCTCATTGAATCGAGTGCCAAGCTTGGTCAGGTCATATCAAGTGTGCCATAAAACAAGCCATTCACTTGTAACATTAATACGAAATCGTAAATGAACCAATTACGTTGTATTTGTTCACCCTGTGCATCTGCTCACACTCCTACAAGGTGTGCCTCATTATTTGTGAACATAATATACAAAGTATGCAAAGTGGCCAATGCTTTCTCCCGACCATCATTAACCCGACAGTGCGCAAAACAACAATGTTTGCACATTATAAAGATAAAATGCGCAAAATAAAATCATAAACTTTATTTGCCTCCAAAGAATAGTTTCATTTGGGGAATATAAAAATATATCAAATTCCAATGCAAATACATTTGAAAAGACAATAAAAATGTAAAAATGTAAACGAGAGCAATAACCAAGAAGAATGACCAATTGAAAAATCAATCAATAAATTGAGTACATTTGTCCGGCTCGGTTTGTCGGACTGTCCATATTCATTGCATTCGACGGGTGGACAAGTGAACCAAAACATGCCAAGCGAATGCACAATGTCAATGCATTCAGTTGATTATTCCAATTTGACCAAACTCACTTCTACACTGTGCATAAATTGTGCTTTGTTCTGTGTGGCCACAAGGAGCAGCATCACTGGACACAACATGACAAAACAGTACAGCGCGCACCAATCTCGCCCCAAAGTGAAAGTCAATTTCCGCATTTTGTTCGCATTTTGCAATGATGCAACAGCAACAGCAGCACCAAACAGAAGGCGACGAATACGAAGAAGCGGCAGCTGAGATGTAGTCTTTTTGTGCGATGCATCCACTGGTGGGACAGCCATGTTTACCGTCACTATCACCCATAGCGGCAGTTGTCCGCATCCTTCGATGCGAGCCCATCACCCAATGGTCAGTCAGTCTTGTCTTCTCTCTAATCATGTTTGTGCTTTTCGCCCTCGTCCATTGTCATTCGAATACGACGAGACTTTGCTCGCGCGCGCCAAAAAAAATGCATTCTGTCCTTTGTGTGGTGCAGTGGTCACTCACACTGAGCACTCACTCTTTGGACTGTCCAATCTATAATTGCTCGGTTCGAGAGATAAAACTTATTACCAAACTGGGAAAGAAGATGCAGAAGAAAAAGGAGAATGGACACAGCACACAAGCATTGCTAAGTTAGGACAAAGCAATGACAATCAAAGCGCGCACATTGCACTGCGCTCGGTGCACCGACAGAGACTCACCGAGACAGTCCATCTTTGCATTGGTAATTGTTTATTACACTTTAATGAAAGGCACCATTACCGGACTTTGAACATCGTTCCGTTATTTATTCTTTCGAGTGTTGCTAATTGTCTTTAATTACAAACCTTTACTCACCGTAACAAAGCTAATTCTGCCTAGGCAAGATAAATCTTCTTTGGGTAATTAGCCAAATCCAATTTATCACAAGCACCAATGAATATTTAACATCAAATCTAATTCAATTAATACTTTCCCAGAATTTAAATTTGCATTAAGTATTAATCGTGATAAATTGAGGGTTGTGATGTGATGCGAATTAGCGTCAATTTGTGATTGCGGCAAAATGTCTTTGTCGGTAATAATAAATATAAAAGGTCGTTTCTATTCAGCAGGCAGATGTGAACATAAAGCATTGAGAACATAGTGCCAAATAGAAATAGATTTATAGTGAGAAGATGAACAAATGGACGACAAGTGGTCAGAAGGAGACATTTACAGTGTGACAATCGCCTGGCAAGTGTCCTCACAGGCTGCCCATGCATGTGCAAGGTATGCCTTGGTTGGCATGTCTTTCCACTAGCGATCAACAGTTATGTCTGTTCACATGTTTATACATTCAGGTTGGTGTGTGTGTTGGCAAGTCACTCCACACTCAACACACCACTCGACCGAATGTGCCATAAATCGAGTTTGCTTAACACAAATTCCAGCCAACCAGGCAAACTCAGACATAGACACAAACACGACCATCTGCGAATGTGTCTGTCCATCCGTCTGTGTATGTGCATCAATCATTGTGTAAATCACCCCAACCAAAGTCAATTGGCACCAAAACCAAAATTGGCGCCAAAATTTGAACACAATTCAATTAATAATTAATAACATTAATAATGTGATTTCACACACAGAATTGCACTGATCAATTGAAAGAATATCAAAAGAACGATGTACACCATCGGAATCAATGTGATTTATATGCGAGTAGACTGATTTATGCACGAGCAGTCATTGAGCAAGTGGTCGCATCAGTAGCGTCAAAAGTCGCAATAATCACTCACAATCCTCAAGATAAAGATCACGAGGTAATTTAATCAAACTTAAACAAGGAGGTTCGCGTGAAGGCACGAAAGAAGCTTTCCCGGGAGTGGACTGTTGAGCTCTTTAATTCAATCTCTACCTGACGCATTATTAACAATCACGATATAAAAGGCGCCCAATTGCTTTCGTGTGCGCCCAGCCAAATACAACACACACAGACCGACTTGATCAATTGTCTGCTCATTGGGCTAATTGAAACTCGATTCGCCCTTAACCGAAAGCTCGCTCGTTAGGCACAATCTATTAGGACCTAACAAGACAGACTGCAGTGGCGTGTTATGCAATGCAGTTGTGCAACCAAATTGCAACAAAGTTTGCTGTGTTCATTGTCCATGCAGGTAAGAGTCACACTACTCTCCCGCTAATAGGTCACATGGCCATTAGGTTGTAAATCAGCCCTTAAGAACATCGCGTCAGACAAAGCCATTTGGTCTTAGTGAATGAACAGTTATGCAAATATGGTACAATTGCAAGTTGGCTAAATGTACTGAAATTGTGAAAAGTGATGCAGTGGAGATGGCCAAAAATTACAAATATAGAAACACAATAAATTATACTCAAATTGGCTTCAGATTGGCTCGGTTCATGAGAAGACGATCCTTCATTTGGTCGGAACTAACTAACGAGAAGTTATTTGGACATTGGTTGCGAAATTGGCTTTTAAAAATTAAATTTAATTAACGAACACGGAGAAAATAGTAAAAAGAAATAAAGCGGATAAATCGAAGACGAGGAGAGAAGTTCTTTAGTTTTGCTTGTTTGCTTAGACGAAATACTTCGTTATTGCTCGATGCCAGCCAAATTACTATTTATAGATATTGTCTATTGCAACTCATGAGCACTAGAACATAACACAAATTGCATAAAAAATAAAAACAATCAATTTGAATAAATTAAAAATGTGTCATTTAAATTCATTTGGCATACTCGAAATGCCTCCAAATGTGTCTGCCTGATGGCATCGCGCAATATATTCCAAATGTTACTGTGCAATAAAATGCGAATTTGCTTCATTAAAACTCAACGGCTATATTTAAGCCTAATTGAATGCATGCAAATTACACCAAATTAACATTAGCCAGACAGGAGGTTTTGTGTTAATATGTCTTAATATGTTGTCCATAAGTGAAGCCATTCAAATGAGCTCAACGACAATCGTAAAGGCGTCATTAATTGTTCGGTAATTAAGAATGCGATACGATCGACAATCGATTTGCGCGCTGCACAGAAGTGACAATACAATTTTCCCATGCATATTTGCAGTAATGGAGACAGTCGAGGCAATTGAGTAGACGTGAACTCCATTTATGGGAACATTTAACGAGAAAATAAATTGTCGACAAGACGACACACGGAACTTTGTTTTCGTTTTGGAAACATTCAAAAATTCGCAAAGATTCTCATAAACTTAAATCGAGGCTTAATAATGCTGCACTGAGCAGTGTTCAAAGTGCACCTTTAAAATGCAAAACCAAAACCGATTTACTTTGCAACAGAAGCGGAAGTCAACTGTCGAGATGTCAGGTAAGAGATGCTTGGCAGCAAAGACTTTGCTTTTGAGAAGAAAAAGAAGCAATTCTCAAACTAGAAAATCAAAGTTTGCAGTAATATTTCTGGGAAAATATATTATATGTTATACAAACAGATCCGATTTGCACAATTTTGCAGAAACAAAGCATCCTCAACATTGAAAGGTTCACTCGATCGGTGCATAAGCAGATCATGTCTCTACCTGACACACGGCTACGGCGAGACCACTTTTGACAGGCCTTAATTATGAGTTAAACATGTTGACGTATGTAAATATCACAAATGTAGATCGCAATTCAGAGCTCAATACTTGCGAGTGAGTCAATCGACAATGGACAAATGGACGCATCAGCACATCATCGACTCATCAACAACCGAAGAATCAATACTCAACTAGTCAACTGACCGACATGTATACTTCCGCCTCAATCTCGCATGTCCGTCCAATTGGCCATACCTGTCAATTAGAGAAGTGTGTGCCATTGCAATCACAAGTGTTGCACTGGACAATTGACCGAGATATGTACACCATTTGACTGAATGTTCGTAATTTGTGAATTGAAACGCTTTAGATATATAATTGACGATTGCCAATTGACGAATATATCATTTCGAGATAAACTCATCGTCATTTTTGGTGAATGTTTCATTGAATGAGTCGATAAGGGGGCACTGTAGGTGGGCGAAGATGGGGGCAATACGAATTGAACAGTGCACAACGATGTCTTCATCGAATAAGACAACAGCAATTACCATTGGAGTGTTGCGTAATACTTTCGATTGTTTTACCCAGTCAGAGTGAGCCTGTTGTCTGTTGCCTTTCGGTTATCATCTGTGAGTGATTGTCAATACAGACCAGAAGAGAAATCAAAGACGAAGCAGTGGAGATGTATTGTCTCGATGAGGGGACGACTAAGAATGCGACCAACGACGGACGGACGGAACGGGACTGGACTAACAAACAAACGGACAAGCTCGAACTCGTCCTGCCCGATAATGGGTCAATCGGGCAATTGATGAGCAGAGGTGATTTCTCCAGTCAGTCACACTCCTGCACACAGACACAGCACGTATTGAATATTTATGACTGAGTGAGTCAATAGTAACGCACTCGACTGTTCACAGATCCCTAAATAGTGAGACTCGTGGCAGTGCTCATTGTCAGTGACAATTCTGCAGAGTGCACTCACCTAATATTAAGCCTAACCAAATGATAATTAGTAATCAATTGATTGTGTGAAAGTGAATGACCATTGCTCAGTGAGCACTCGAAATGCTGTGCAGTGCATCACTAATGAACAAAGACAACATTCCAATCAATGATCGATTGTAAATGCAATAAATAATCAATAAATAGTGCGTGATACTACTGATGATCATTCAATGGTAATGCCACTGATCACAGTGTAGTAATCACTCCGAGCCTGGATACTAACTAACTCTCAACCAATGGTCATGTTCGCATTTGCATTACCGAGAAGGCATACACTAATATATGTAATATGCCAATGATATGCAATCTTTTGGACAAACGCTGCCATCTATCTCTCAAATTGTCAAGTCAACAAGTTCAGACATATTGATTTATCTATTTTGGAAAGAAAAACAAAGTACCTCTTCTAATGATTATTACGCAAATATGTACAATTAGTTTGTAAGATGAAATCAAACTAACAATAAATAAATTAAGCCTGAAGCAAGTCAACTAATTTATGAAAAAATGAAATCACGTGAGATGCAAAAGCTCAAACTAAAAATAAATACAAAAATACATTAGATCAAGTGATGAGCAAAGCTAATTGCCACATCATTCGAAACAAATTGCAATTTAATTGTGGCCATATAAAACGATTCGAATCAGTTGTATGCTAATTGAATTGAGCTAACAATAAATTGAATTTGATTGCGCAATTGAGTCTGTTTGACGAGCAAGTTAGAGTAATGTTCGTGATGATGGCCATTATGGTCATTATTTGCACACCAATGCTGTGCATTCATATCGATCAATCATAATTTGTTTTGTCCGTGATCAAAAATATTTTTTTAAAAGTATCAAATTGATTCAATCTGACAAGTGTGAGTAGTGCGGCATCTAGTGGAAGCAGTGAGAAGCTTTAAATTTAAAAAATTGAAAATATGGAATTACTGAAAACGTTAAGTTATTATTTATGAACATTCAGAGGTTGATGGAAATAGACAAAAAGACAATAAAAAGTTTTTGTACATTGAAATATAAACAAATCAATTTGGAATTTACAAAAAACATGAAAATTGAAGGTAGAAAGAGAAAAAATTGAATTTGACAGTACCTATAGGAATGGGGTGAGGGATGGGAGAAAGTAATTTGGCGCAATTTGGTGAAGTAGAGACCGGTGAGGTGAATTTTGAATGAAGATGACATGAGGACAAATGAGAGATGATGGAAAACAATGAGGTGACCATAGGTATGAGATGAACTGATGAGGCACACACTGGACAGATCAACTGGAGTGGGCGTGATGAGGATGCGGTGATGAGGGGATGATTATGGACGATGAATTGTGCTGTGATGGGACATAGGAATGGTAATGACAAACACTGGTTAATGAATCAAACGAGTGAACGGATTGGATGAGGTGAGGTTGGGTGAAGTGGTTGAAGAGGATGGGGAGGTAAGGGAACAATTTGGTAGGGCATGAACAAAGGTAGAACAATTTGGCAACGAGGGAAATGCAGAAGGGGACTTAGACATTTGGTGAGGACATGAGGAAGGGTGAAGGATCACAATTTGGCAAATTCCTGAAATACATTCGGGACAATGGTGAAGTTGAGGAAGGAACTTGAGGCAAGGGGAAATGTGTTCGGTTGTTTCAAGGCAATTTGGGTAAAGTCAACGATTAGTGATGTGATGAACGTGCTAAAGATGAATGAGTCAATTCTGTGATGAACCAAAGGACAAACGAAGACGAGTAGACGATATTGATAAGTTTGGTGATAACATTTATGCCGCTTGGCTTAGTATCCGCCACCTGGGGAGAAACAAACGAGTTAGTAAAATGTTAAAATACCACGACGGTTATGGCGCGGAAAGTGAACCATTCGACTTGGAGGAAGATGTGATGGCATGCATTCGGGTATTGGAAACTTGGGTCATTAAAATGGTCAAACTAGCACTTACCACCACCACCACCTCCGTAGCCACCTTCGCCACCGCCGCCACCACCACCGCCGTATCCACCATCTCCACCGCCATATCCACCACCTTCACCACCGCCGCCGCCGTATCCCCCTCCACCTCCTCCACCACCATATCCGCCACCGCCCATTCCGCCTCCTCCTCCACCGTATCCGCCACCGCCCATTCCACCACCGTATCCTCCACCGCCGCCGCCGCCATAACCACCACCACCACCACCACCGTATCCACCACCACCGTACGAGTCAGGACAAGGCATGTATTGTTCTTCCTTCTTAATGATTGGTCTGCAATACACAAAATAAGTGCGATCAATTGCATACTCGATTACACTCGATAGACAACTTACATCGGAAGTGGTAGAGGCAATGGAATAGGAACAAACTTCTTCTTAGTCTTCAATAAGGTCAATAGTGTAAACAATGGACTGAGCTTCTTGAGAATCTTCTTGGCTTTCAGCTTTTTGAACGCTTGTACTTCGTTCACTTGTGTGCCTAGGATGAAGATCATTTCGAGCACAACCAGACTGAGCAAAAATATGCCCGGGGAGAATAGTTTCGAATGACGCATTGTTTTGGTTGGTCTTCTTTTTGGGTTTGGACACGTGCTAGCACTGGTTACAATCAAATGCACAAAGTAAATCTTTGGAGTGATCCGACACTACAGATGAAGAAGAAGTGAAGATCGAATGTGTTGTTGGTGGACTGTGGGCACGAGGTTTATATAGTGAAACATTACCGAACTGAGTGCTGCGAATTTGAGGTGGCGAGAAGATGTCATTAAGAGGGATTCGGTGCGCCAGGAGAGAAGAACATCAACAATCAAGCAGCTAGACCAGCACTGGACTATTTTCGACCAATTGGATCGAGTGAGGAGAGTGAGCACTGAGCACTGAGCGCAATCATCGAAAGTGATTTATCACAAGGAGAGAGTGACTTTAGAGTGAAGAGAGCACTTTGAAATTAAATGCCAACCACGAAAGACTCCTCCGAGCCGAACACCATCAGCAGCATCACTAGCACCATCGCACCACTACTTCACTACTTCACATCAACGCCATCATCGCCATAGTTTTGATCATCTTCACCCGCACATCGCCACTTGACAGATCCAGGTAGACGACACACGCGGGTGCCCATTGATCGATCGGACGAACCCGAACGAGCCGTCAGTGGGCAAATCGGTAAATAGCATTCACTTGTCCATACTGGCCAGTGGATGCCTCAGTTTGGTCACTTGACGAGGCCACCACTGTCCGTCCGACGTCTGTACTGTCGCTGTCTGTCCACGGACTGGCATGTACCTGGCGTAGCACCATCCCGGCCAATTGGCATTACATCCTAATCGTTATTATTATTCCGTTAAGTAAATTGTTCGATGCAAACGTTGTGTTGTCTAAACAAACGCACAGTAGACCATAGAATGGTCCGAGCAGCAGCATACAATGTAACTGACTGCATAGGCCACTGCTTAATATGGACCATCGAGTACAATTGCACAAGTGAAGTATATGAAGTGTATGGCGCCATAGAGGGATCAATCATAAGTGACAGCTCCAAATGAAGGAAGCATGCCACTGCAGTGGACAGGCAGACATCACACACGAGCACACCATGCTCGCACCGCTTTGGTGGCATTGGCTTCCGCCGACACACAGCTGGACAGTCACACTCGACACTCGACTCCATCCACTGGACAAGTGTCTAATTACTTCAATTTGCACTGATTGGCTTCATTCACCGACCAATTCACTCACTTCACTGGCAGTGTCTTGCACCGATCATGCTGACCACAGTGCTCACTACACCGAACAATGCTCAATGGCATCAATCGACCACATACCACCAGCAACCATTTCACGCTCATCAATGTCCATTGAACAAAACAAAAGTAACCACAAAAAACATTTGAATTTATTATGATTATTTTCGGTGTACATCGAACAGTAATCACATGGATCATAGCAAGTGGAGAAGCCATTGACAGTAGTGCAATTTGTGATGCCTTTTACGAGTAATGTCAGAACAAATGATTACACACTCGATATTATAGGTTTGTGCACAAATATGAGCATTGAATAGTGCCAAATGGCTGTGATTTGATGCGATTATGCAAATACTGATCAGTGCACTGGCATGGCATACAAAAGCGATTCCATATAAACATGAGATCATTTATCAACAGTTTAAAATAGTTATTGACTTAAGTGAGGTTACTACTGGAGACACACCCGACAGATGCACCCACAAATGAGTTCGATTTGCATTCAATTGGGCTTAATCGGACACAGTGCCAATGAATGCACAATGTCTTTCTATTCTATTTATTGCTGCTCGTTGAGTTTGACTTTACTGGTTACATATTTCTTGGACACTCAGGTAGGAAATCGTCTATGATCCAGCAAATTTGCGAGCACAATTTGTAATAAAAACATGTTATTCCAAATGAAATAGCGCGAATTCTGTGTAAATAAATAAATATTATTTATAATTAACAAGTAAACTTTAAATTATCCAAACTCAATATAAATAAATAGATGTAATCATATTAAAAATAAAAAAGAAATCCAAATTGGCTTCTCAATGATCAATCACTTGGTAGTGCTATCGTTTTCACATTTTGCCAAATAATGCGCTCGTAATGCAATTTGTATTGGTCGATTGATGGGCTCAATCATTGCACTGGTGGGACAATGGTCAACGAACAAGGTGACGATGCAAATTGACTTATGACTGGCGATTCATTACAACTTCCTGTGCAGTGGCCCATTGAGTGGACATAAATCTCAATTGACACTATTCAATTGTCGAGATGGTCATGATGATTCATCAGACACATGAGTCACATCACTCGATCAGCACGCAATCATCATCTCGATTCATCTTCATTTCGTTATTTGGCAACTATTTTAATAAGTTAGGCAAAGCAGAGCAGTGGCCAGTGGACAGTACTGCACTGTGCCTATGCCTCACGTCCGATCAATCTTGCCTCTGCCGTCCAGGTAATCCATTAAGGCAGAGGGAGCCAAATGACAACAACAATTGGTCGAATCGAAGTGGCCATCAGCACCAGCACTCGCCACCAAAATGGCAATAACCGTTCGCTGGCGCACTTGATGACTGCTCGTTCAATTATTGCCTTCAATCACGCGGTAATTCGCATCGGTATTTTCCTTTCCTTTCCTATCCATTGTGCCGTTCTGTCTGTCTGTCTGTCCGCATCGGCTGGTCAGTTGGTTGTCAATTGGACGTCGGTCTGTTGGTCGGTGGGCCAGTGGTCTTCTGCTTATTGTGTGATTAAGTCGGGATTGTGTCCACTCACAGTCGGTTATTATTATTATTGCGACTGCGAACAGATTGGAAGGCAAAGTGTTTGTGTTGGCATTTGACACATTCAACAAGAAGAAGCAACGAGTGAGTGAATGGCACTCGTTGGAGGTTGACTATGCGCAACAAGAAGAAAAGCAAATCAAAACAAACTATCCAAATTGTTTGGCATTTACAATTAGGATTCACTTTAAGTTGTGTGAAGCAGTTGAGGCATAATTAGCGTTGCATCGAGATGAGGAAGTGGGTGGAGTGAGTGAGTGAGTGAACTGCTTTGGTCAGTCATTAGACCAGTGGCGATACGTGCTCGGAAATACCGTTCGCAACCGTAATGATGGCCATTGACCATCCAAACAGTGGAACAATACCGATCCATTAGCAATCGAACAGTGCTCATTTGCCTTCGATATAATTGCGACCATCGTAAAAGATCACGTTGATTTGCCAGTTCCTGACATTGTTCCTGGCATTGTCCGCTCAATTGATGCACGTTCGCCAAATGGCTCACTTGTGATTGGACTAGCACAACTTATTAGTGATGGCCACTACATCGCCACCTGCACCACAAATGGTCGGTTTCACTTCGTTTTGCATGGCCACTGCCGATGATGGCCCAGTGATACACACGAATGGCACTTTGGTGTGATTCGTAACTAATCGAACCTATCGGCATCGACGATTAAATCATAACTGTGGAATGTTTTCTTCCTCAACACTCGATTTGGCATGCAAACTTAACACCAAAGCCAAATCATATTTCCTAAAATAGAGGAATGAACGCGTTCGGCGAGATAAGCAGAATGTGTTGGCTTGTGATGTGGTGTAGCACTTTGGTGTGTGCAATGCACGGCTCGATTGGCAAACAATGCAACAATGCAATGCCGAACGCGGATTAAACGGTGCCCGATTTGATCGGGCGACTTTAAAGCAGAGTGGCTACCTGAAAGACACTCAAACTGTCACTCTCAAGTGGCCCAATGACGGACGCGATTAGCGAGCGAGTGAACGAGTGCCGTAACCGAGGCGAACCAGCAAGACAATATTACCAAGCAAGCTATACACACGGCTTAGCGCATCACAATTGCACTTGGACAAAGTATAAAGTACAGTAGACTGCACGCTAATCAATCGATCGATCGAATTGAGTCGAACATTCAAATGCAAAATTGTTCCTCTTCATTCATTGATGAACACATAAGCTTCTGTGTGAGTGTGTTCGTTTAGTCTGTCAATGCCTGATCTAATCTAAGACGAGCCTAGGTGGTGCATTCGCCTTCCATCTAATGGCTTTTGTGGCGCAATGAGATAATCACTATAATTCTACTCCCATTGGTCAATATTTGCTATATTACTCGATGCAGTGCCGATGACTGGTCCAGAGCACAATATAATTTTGCCACTGCCATTTGTAGAAAGTACTACTAATCCCGTAGACATTATCTATTAGACAAACACCGATTGGATGTGTCTAATTTTAAATGCATTCGAATGTGCTAATCAACATAACTTTTCTTAAGTTGAATTTTATTTAAAACAATTTAAAAGAATTCTTAAATTTAAATATATTTCCTGAGATAGAGCAATTTTGTGTGATGGCGTGAATTGACTTCACATGAATGCGCCAAAATTGTGGCCAAAATGAATCAATTGTGCATTACAAATTGCATCTGAATGTGCCATCAATTTTCGTCTTATATCTAAAAATAAGAAAATGTGGTAAAATTGAACAATTTCAGTTCTTGTTCAAAATCACGCGAAAGTACAAAACTAAAGTTCAACATTATTTTTGATTATTAAAATAATTTCTTTCTTTTAGTTGACTGTTCCGCTGAGATGAATAAAAAAAACTTCCGCATAATTAGTTGAATTGAACAAGTTGTCAAATTATTTTACATTTTCAAAAATAATTTTCAGGACATTTGTGAACAGCAATTTACACTTACATATTTCTAGATGTGCAATAGTGACAATGCATAAATATAATTGCACTTTGAGCAGATAAATTATTATTCTATAAATATTTGCAAATGAAATCAGCCGCAAATCAAACTGCACAAGCAAAACAAAAGTGACCCGATCAATTATAAATCGATATATGTTTCTAATCACAATCGGTAATCTCGCACCGTCGGCATCACCTCACACAAGCTCACACAACACATAGAAGCTCACAATGGAAGCAAGCGAATTCAATCTCAGCTCCTGTGCATCCAAAGAGATAATGCACCGAAAATTGGCATAATTGAGTAATTGGATATTGATTGATCATGCTCATGTTGGCGCAATGTGCACATTCACTCACTTATCTACTCACTTCATCTCAATCATCTCATCATCAATTTCTTTAAATTATCCAAAGAAAAAGCCAAAATAAAATTGTGTGCAACATTTCAATTATGGCTGACACACACAAACACACACAAACACACTCATGCAATACTAACTGTACAATGAGCAAGCCACAGTAACACCTGTTGTTCATATATGAGCTTATAAGCATAAGTCGAGACTAGACCGAACGATATAAGCAAAACACTGAATTTACCACAACAACTAAACGGAAGTATATCTCAGCAGCAGCAGCAACATCACAACAACTATTGATGCATAATTGGAAAATTGCATCAACATCAAACTAACTGAAGTACAAAGTGGCGTCTGTGTTGATATGGCATGTAATGTATTGCGTAATGCATTATTATTATTACCTGATGTAAAGT
This sequence comes from Rhizoglyphus robini, assembly GCA_023373905.1. Lineage (NCBI taxonomy): Eukaryota > Metazoa > Arthropoda > Arachnida > Sarcoptiformes > Acaridae > Rhizoglyphus > Rhizoglyphus robini. Next base: position 1,232,751 of record JAKIJQ010000007.1, on the reverse strand, counting down.
AGTGCATCACATGTCAACTGTCATCAATCGAATTAATCTATTAATAATGAAACGCTCATCGTCAAAGAGATTGAGATTGGACTTGAACGATGCATGGCCAGTGCTAGTTGTCACTCAATCAATTGGCCTACAGCCCGAGATGGAGATTCAAAACAAGACTACAATGAAAACGCGGCACAACACAACACAGACACTCACCCTTAACTTCTTCTACCACGTTCTTCTTTTCTTGCAATTGGAGAGAGACGAGATTCACTGAATGATTCAATTTGAGTCCATCCAACGAGTGAAGGAACTTCTTTATTCGTAAACATCGCAAACGCACTGGGCAAGTCAAGATAACGTAACTTGAGATGCAACACAAATTCAATTTGACAAATTGACTCGTAACAACAAGCTCAAGTTATGATTCACTTGCAGATGTCTCACTGCAAGCCCTTATAAGATACATTGCCATGGCGATAAACTTGCTAGCAACTACAATAAGAATACACCAAACTCTAGGTAAGATGTGTAGAAATGTCCAACACGGAAGACAAAGTTTTGTCACGAAGCACATAAACAATCGAGTGATTCTGGTACGTTTGTTACTGTCGCCATCTATCGACATTTGATATGATAGTCTTATGTTTATGATTGCAATGGCAACAAGTGCCAACTTATAGTTTTTGCCTATTTGTTGCTGCAGTCTTGATCAAAACAATCAAAGATTTTAATCAATCAATTTATTATCATACCTTGTTTTGAATACCACACAAGCTTTTGTTGAAGGAAGCCAAACTCATCCTTGTCACAGCATACTGCATAGAAAGGTAAATAAATATTTGCTTTCCTATTTCCAATAAATGAAATCGAGTGGATACTCTGAAGAAAAGGACCATTTTTCCAAAATAGGTAATAAAATTTTTAAAATAGAATTTATTTGTAAATTGTTTTATAAAATGTATAAATAATTTGTATAGTTTGTACAATTGTGCAATAATGATTTACATAGATTTTTTGATATAACGCATCAAACAGACATTGGAAACAAACGGGCACCAAATAGTATTAACAAACAAATCGTTCTCGCAACAATATCATCATCATCATTTAACATGAACATTTATCACAAATTTGTGGCTCGAATCTATCAGAAAGCAGTGGACTCGTTATGGTTAATTGGAACGTTCTTGAACACGAACGGCAATTCGTATTGATGATGTCCACTGGGGCCCCGCATTCCAGGGACATTTGAATCCATCGGACCAACATTCGAATTGGTGAGTGCCACTCGTTGTTGTGAGTAGTTAGCCTGACTATTTGTCTGGTCCAACAGAACTAAGTTGACACTTGTATTGTTGGCCGTGTTGTCGCAATACATTTCACTCAATTGTCCTTTGGTGTAGATACAGGTGCCGGCAGTCCCGTAGATGTCCTGGCCCGGCTTTGAGTCCTGACCTTTCTGACTATTGAACTGTTGCACGGCAGAAGTGGCATACGGCACTGGCAGATTGTACAGTGGATAGGACGAGTTGGACTTGCTGGTGGGAGGCAGCGGAAGTGGGGCGCCACTGTTGTTGTCACACGATTTCATCATCTTGATGGTGTCCATGTGGACAGTTGTGCCCGGGCCGAGGTCATGCATTCCACCACACCCACCCAGTGAGTGGCAGCTATCTGTTCGGTGTGCCACTCCCCCTCCGTTCATCATCGGCTTTCCATAACGATCATCTGAAAGTTTTCCTCCACAAAAATCTCCTTGTAAGTCGGTGAGTGGATTTCCGCTTGAGTCGTGCAGCATCATCATCAAACTGCCCGGATGGTCCCCAACACAAGAGCCAGCAGTGGTAGTACCTCCCGATGAGCTAGTGTAGTGACCAGAGTTGCTGGTTGAACTGTTCGAACAAATAGTTTTGCCGCCAGACACTTTGTCGCTTCGGTTTCGGTTGGACATAAATGACAGTAAAAAGTGATGATGGTTGGGGTCTTGAGGATGGAGTTGACGTTGTTGGTGAGTGGTGTGGATGGCACAGACAACCACTGTCACCAGGAATAGGATGAACAAGGTGCAGGACACGGGCACAATGTAATGTAGTTGAGCGAACAATGTGGAACGAATCGAGAGAAAAGTGCCTCCTGAGCCGTCTGATGCTCGGCCCGAATTGCCATCGATTGCTTTCAAAGTAAGTGGAGCAACAGTTGATCCGTCCAATTTGAGAGTGGCAAACAAATACTCTCGGGCCACATAACCAGCCTCGGTCTGGGCACGAATAATCAACTCGTACCAAGAACCAGGATTTAAATTAAACACTTCATAGTTGAACATCGAAGCAAATGTTTCATTATCAAATGACACATCTGCAAGGCCATCTTTCTTGATCATTTGATGATGAGCAAATTTAGAATGGTCCGACAAGGAGGAGACAATGTCCGGTCGGTAAGTGACCTTTTGAGTGGAACTCGAATCACCGTACAGACGATAGTCGATCTCGAACAACTCAATGGGACAACCCAACTTTTTCCATTGATTCAAATTGAGCCGAACATATGTGATGTTTGACGAAAGAAAGTCATCAGTAGATTCCGGTGCAATTGGAACTAATCAATAAAAATTAACTTTTAATTAATATGTATTTCATAACACATTTTTGCAGGCAATATAAGCAAATAAAAATAAAATACCCGAACGGGTTTTAAACAATAAAAACATAAAAAACATTCCAATAGAAATCATCAAACGATTGCATACCATTTCCCTCGGTTCTGCTTAGAATCACCTCACTGGGATCGCCCTGTCCCACCTGGTTGTACGCATTGACATAGATGAAGTATTTGGTGCCACACCGCAAACCAGCAAGAACATAAGTTCGCCTATGAAACACAGTGGAACCTTCGTAGAGTACTCTTTTCTCTTCATAAAAGGCTGTTGGGCCATTAGCTTTCAAGTCTTGCCCACTGCCTGGAACATTAGCATCACTTTCCACTTCGAGTTTGATAGTTTTCCATTCATCGGCAGAGTCATCATGAGAAGACATCGAAGACATTTCATTGGCACTCGAACTGAGTTCGTTTGCACTTGCAGGTTTATACGAAATAACAAAACCAGCAATTGGCTCTTCGCCCTGGACTGACCAAACCAGTTCGATAGAACTTAGATTTGATTTGAGTGCACGAATTCGTGGTGCACTAGGCACATCAAAGTCAAGTGTTTTGCCCAATAGTTCTGAGGTTGAAGGTCCTGCTCCGGCAAGGTTGAACGCTTGAATTCTGTGTAAAATAAAAATAATTTAATTCGCGATCTAATTGGTGAATATGCTGTACTTGATGTCATAACGAGTGGCACGTTGAAGATTGCTTAACACAAATGTCTCCGTGTCAGAGTCGGTCATTGTATTAGCGGCCTTGACTGTCTTGAAGACAAATTCATTGTTCGAGTCCAATTTTGCCTGCTCAGGCGGCATCTGTTCCAGATTGGGTCTGTAGCCGATGTAGTACCCTGTGATTGGGGGGACGTAACCTCCTTTTGATTTGAGATTCTTTGAGCTGCTGTATCGAGGTCGGTGCCACGATATCTTGAGAGACTTTGTGTTCAATGGCAGTATTGTCACATCCGAAGGAATTTCGCTTGGTGCTGTAAATAAAAAGTGTTAAACAGAGCTCAATGTCCAATTGTGCACAACACTCACGTTCTTCAGCAGTTTTCACGTTGATAGATTCACTGAAGGCACTATAGCCAATGGTATTTTTGGCTTTGATTTGAATGGCATATGCAGTGAACGGCACTAGATCAATTAGCTGATAAGTGATCCACTTCTTGGAACCAATCAGTCCGGTGGTTGCTCCTCTCGGTCCACTGGACTCGGGTCCCGAATAGAATGCGGATACGGACACGGTGACAGGAATGGTTGCGGTCAAAGCTCGATACGAAATCACATATTCGGTGATGGCCGAATTACCATCGAACGGAGCCAACCAACTAATCTTCATCGTTGTGCTGGTCACCGCATCACTTCTCATCTCCAGTGGTTTGTCTGGTACTTCAAGTACGGTTAATGTAAAGTTTTTCCGAACAAAACCGTAATGGTTTTGAGCAGTGCACAGATATGACCCTGAGTCCGCCCGTTCCACCTGTCTTATGGTAAGTTTGGTCACATAGTACAAGGTATGATCGTTGGTGGTCAAACTGGAGGCTGAGTTGTTGAGCAATGAACCAGGATTGGTCAGTTCGAAAGTGGAGGTAATATGGAAACGGTCATGTAAGTGTCTGTCCACCTCGGCATGTGTCCCAATTGGATTTGGCTTTCCATCCAACTTGTACCAACGCATTTCCATCATCAACGAATTACTCGACCCGGAAATGGAGCCACTGCCAGCGCTGCCATTTGTAGTGTTCTTGAGCACAGGCTCGATGTGTTCCACTTTGACCAAACAAGTTAGAACAATCGATTCTCCCACCTTGATGGTCTTGCTCTCGAAATAGCCGTAAATGAACTGAGGAGGAACTGCGGGCCAAATGAGAATGACAAATGAAAACATTTAGTGATTAATTGGGGTGCACTTACAGTTGACAGAGAGACGAATTATAGTGCTGATCCCACTGCCGACACTGTTGAAGGCTACGAAAGGGACAAGTTAATGAGAGGTGGAAATGAAGTGGCACAACTCGAGTGCACTCACCACTGCACATGTATCGTCGATGGTCATCTCGTTGCACTTCTTTGATGAACAGAGACCCATTCTCAAGGATTTGAATGTGCGGATTGCTTATTACCGCGTGGAATGTGTTCGAATTTCCACTGCCACTCGAACCTGAATTAGTGCTCATTTTCTTTGAGTTGAATATTCTTTCGTTTGCCAATTCATTGCCAGGCGAGCTGGTCAAACCACTGCCATCGAACGATTCCATTTTCCAACGAATCTGTGGCTCAGGTATGCCTTCAGCCTGGCAGTCTATAATCAACCTTTGACCCGAAATGGCAACAATATCTCTCGGCTCCATCAACCAAATCGGTGCCACATTCACCTTCAGATCAGTGGAATGTTGATCACTCGAGGCAGGATTCGAGGCAATGCATGTGTAACGACCGGCGTGTTTCCGCTTGAGCGCCATGAAAGTGATACTCGAAGTGAATTCATTCACCATTTCGATTTTGTAATCCAAACTTGGAGAAGCATCAACAACGTTGGACAAAAGTTGCACTCCATCTTTGAGCCAGGAAATTCGAATAGGCGAGTCACCAGCAATAACGGCACAAATGGCCACACTACGCATTCCCTCTTCGAGATTGGAAGCAAAGCTGAAGTTGTCGATTCGAGGACCAGCTGAAGAAAATGTTAAATCAATTCGGTAAGTTTTAATGCACAGTGAAACTTACTAATCACTTTAAGGTGAATTTTTGTTCTTGCAGTGAGACCACTTTCTTGTTGAATTTCACACTCGTACGAGCCTTCATCCTCTTTCTTGTTCACTTTGGTAATGTGCAATGTTCCATTTGGTGATATGTGCTGACGGCCATTGATGGGCAGTTTACGGGAAGATCCATCTGAACAGACCAATTAATTCAGTATTGGATTATCTATTATCCAAAAGAAAAACTTACCACGTCCAAACCAAGTGATCGATTTGATTGGGAAGCCATAGAATGGACAGTTAAGCTCGATATCAGAATTGGACAGAGCGGTCACATTGGGAGTGTGCATCTTGACCGACGCCTTTCCGTGCACGTTCAACCTGGCTTGATGTGACACCATTCCAGCAATGTTCTTTGCTGTGCACATGTACAGACCACCATCTTCCACTCGAACTGAGGTGATGTTAAAGTGCGACACCAGTCGAGACGAAGATGAAGGTTGGCCTGTCGATTTGGTCTGACTTGTGGCGGTCACAAAATCACCAAAACGAAATCGAGAAGAATTTGGCACCGATTGACCATCAATCGACCAGTAGATCTGTGCCAGAGGAGAGGCCAATGAAGTGCACCGAAGTGAAACGAAATCGCCTGGTTGGACAGTTATCTCATTGAATTGTTCGACCATAGATGGCGGTTGGTCTACATTGGAAAAGGAAAAATATAGACGAATGATCAATTTGAATTCAAAGGTAGTTGACTATATTTAAGAGCATATTAAATATTGTTGTTATTTAATTAATTCACTCAATTGCACATTTCTCGCCTTGTCACACTTTAAAGTGCGTTTCTTTGTGTGTTTCATAATAAGTCAAGTGATCTGACTGTAATGGAATTATTATACGTTCCAATTAGATGGTTGCCTGTTGGTTCCTTCACTGTCATTATTGGATGAATCATTTGCGCTCAATTGCATTCATCTAAATTGCCTTTCTCTTCTTATTTTACCCATTCCCACAGTGTAAGTGCATCCTAATCGGATTGGGCGCATCAATTTTGGTTGCATCACCAGTGCGGCACCGCACACCGCTTGATCGCATTAACCTTGCATTAGGCAATAATAGCCCATGCGGCAACACACACACACACACACACACACACACACACACACACACACACACACACACACACACACACACACACACACACACACACACACACACACACACACACACACACACACACACACACACACACACACACACACACACACACACACACACACACACAAACCAGTAATCCGATACATTAGGGCAAAACAATACAACAGAAGATAGTAAGAACAAGACAGTTGTGGTAGAATAGGTTCTTTGGCTCCACAGTGAACAGTGCATTAAAAACTTGCTAATTAAAATTGTTGTACATTACTCAGTGAGTCAGATCGACTTGCGAAATGAATCGAGTGACTAATGTGGCATGCAAGCTTTGATTTAGATTTGGGCAATATTCTTAGAGTGCACACACTCACCACTGCCACTTGATACATTAACCATACGTAGCGCGCTAGCAATGAGATAAATCATACAAACACACACACTGAAACTGGCCAAGCAGATTTTGGCACTGGAAAGATACCAGACCAGAAAGTGTGCATTTGAGATATGTGAAAATTAACCACATACACACACACAACACAGATATAACGAGATTTGGTTCAGTCAGGAAATACAAAACCGAATGGATTGTGATGATAATGCAAGCCAATTACCACTTGGAACATTAAACACATTCGCTCTGAAGGTAGCAATGTAAATGCATAGATTTAATTGTTTCGCCTTGGTGCGTCTCAACTAGACATTTTAAAATTATTTATTAATTTTCCAGCAGGGTAAATGGCATGCCATGAGTTGGGTCAACGTGCACAAGTCCAGCCAAATCCATTTCATACAAACACAAAAGTGCAAAATGACATGCATTGTCAGATAAGTCACTTCACTGTTCCAACAGATTACATGCAAACTAGTCATGCATTGGCCATTGATGTGTGTTGTGTGTTGTGTGTGTGTGATGTTTTGTTCTACTGCACCAAAGCATAATAACAACAAGAAAAACAATCGTCTGGACATCATGCAGACTCGGGCTTGGGATGATAAAAGCAGCCAAACACAGACAACACACAAACAAACACGCACTAAATTGCATTCAGAAGTATTGATGCATGCATAATGATTGCAGTTAGGCCATTTAATTTATATTTATTAAATAATGCTCATAAAACTGGCCAAACCTATTAAATATTATGCATAAACATTATTTCCTTTAGGCTTGCGCCAAAAGCTACTGTAGCCATTGAAATGAGCTCATTTTCACAACAGAAGCTGTGCATGTTCAATTGCCAGTACAAGTTTCGAACGGTCTCGAAATTGCCTTTACAGAAAAACAATGACACTTTCGCAATATTTATCTCAAATAAATATAATTTTCACTTTTCTTCCTTTTTACTTGTTAGATTAACCCTTTCTATGCTTTATCATTAATATTAATTTTTAAACATTTCCTAATATTTGCTTCGTATTGCATATAATATAAGCAAATTGTATAGACAAATTTCTGGGAGCTCGAACCATTTAAGAAATATCAAGAAATCATTTATATCATTTATCTTTTTTACAAAATAATAATAAAACAATGAACAAAACTAAAACAATTGATCGAATGGAAAGGCAAGTGGGTTGTGTTGTGTTGGTGTGTTCGATAGTCGATATCATCGATATCTGGCGCCAAGCACCAATCCAATCCTGAGCAGTATCTTTTTGTTGCTTTCTTTCTTTCTTTCTTGGGACTGCTGATCATGGCTCGAGCGCCATCGTCATCATCATCAGACACGTGGCTAATTAGGCGTAACACTACACACTATATATACCCCGCTATGCGAGTGAGACCAATTGCAAATGGAGAAGTAGTGAGAGAATTGAGGAATCTCGCACACAAGAATCGAGAGATTCGGAGTTTTGGCTCAGGGAAAATCGAAAGAAAAAGAAGAAGAATATATTCGGTCTATTCGGTCTCGTCATCGTTTTAATCATTTTCCAGTTACAGTGCAGTCAATCGGAAAGAATCGGCAAAAAAGAAAGAACGAGATTCTTGAGCGAGAAAAGAAGTTTTAAAGTGAATGCAAAGAAGAAGTAGGAGACTCGTTTATATTGATTGTGACTTTGACTAATTGCCAACTAATTTAGATTGTGTGCCACTGCCTCGCTGGCTTTATCTATTTAATGATTCGACAAATTAGATGGCTCGTTCGGGGTAGCTGGAGCTGGCACTGTGCAATGCACTGTGTGCATGTCCTGTCTATGCTCCCAATCGATATTGAATCAAAGTAATTAAAGTTAAATCGAACTGCTCCAGTACATACCGATGACGGCGATCTGAACGGAAGTCTGTACCACTTGGAAGCGATTGCGAGCGAAGCACTGGTACATGCCCGACTTGTGCTGCTCGTCCAGATGCAGTTCCACGGTTCGGCTGGTGGTGGTGGTGGCACTGCCGCTGCTTGCACTGTTGGACATATCCGACTGAGGTAAACTCGAACCGGAACTGCTTTGTTGGGCTTCGTTGGACGAGACCGACGGTGATGATGCCACCGTTAATGGCACCGCATTGTGCAGCCAGTAAAGCTCGCTGACCGGAAATCCATTTACGATACATCTCAGCTGGACAGTCTCACCACGAATGACTCGTATCACTCGGGATCGATTAGATGAACCAGTTGATTTGGGTGATGGAGGCGAGGAGGGACTACTGCCCGAACTGGTGGACGAGGACCACTCCATCTGGATGGACAGTGGCGAGCGGACGTACAGGCTGGTGGTGCATCGGTCGTAGCCAATGGTGTTCTGCACCAGTGCCACGTAATGGCCCGAATCGATCTGCGAAATCGGACCCGGAATTTGAAGTGTCGATCCTCCCCCAAATGTACGAATTCGGCTGAGTGACATTTGCTGCCGACGATCGGCGGCAGTGTTGCTGCCAGTGGAGACCGAGGAGGACTGAGCCGGAATTGGCATTGCGAACGGATGCGGCAGTGAAGACGGCCCAGAACCACTGGATGATTGATGCAGTGCCAGTGCACTCAGTTCAGCTTCCCAATCAAAGGCAGAATTGCTCGCCAGTGGAATCCAGAACCATCGATATGTAGGCAGTGGTTGAGCTTGTGCGGCACATGGAATAAGAATCGAGTCCAGTTGACCATTCTCGGCAAACAATTCCGCGGAGCCAGTTGCGCTGGCAGTAGTACTGCTGGAGCTGGTGCCCACCAAACGATGCACAATCCGAGGTGGGAAAACATCTTTCTCGCTGCCTAAAGGGACGACAACAAAATATATTAAACAAAGTCGAAAGTCAATGACAAATCGAAATTCATATTTTGGAAGCAAATAATTTGCCAATATTTGAGCAGGATGGAGAAGCAGTCGAATTAAATCAAATCACACAGAATGGTGGCCAACTCGAAGAATGCCAGACGAATCGAGTCGAATGAATCAAATCAAACATCGACACACAAAGAAGACGACCAAGTAGACACAAATTTAAATTTCTATGCCAAACCGAAATCAAATAAAGAACGTGATTGATTATATAACACAACTCCTCTCTACAGGGCGATCCTCAATGGAGTAAACTCAATGATCCATTGGTAATGAATATAGCACAGATCTATGCAAATTATGACTGTTAGCTAGCCCCAAGCGAAATTAACTTGAAGCACTTTGAATCGGTAATCGATGTGATGACGTCCAATACCAATGCACAACACAGTCACAGTCACCAGTCCTCACCCTGTAAGCATCACAGGATGGATTCGGAAAATTGTATTACACACCAAAAGTGGCCACACTCGTACACCACACACACGCCAGGAACGAGTCTAATGGACTTTTTTGGGTTGTCTGTGAGGACGTATAGTTTTCCGGGCAGCAAAATCAATCGACCAAGTCGGACAAAGTGCCGTATGACCCAAAGGCGATTGCAGTCTGTCAGAGTGTGAGTGTCGAGATTGGGTGTTTCATAATTGCATTATGAGCCTAACTGAGAGTCGATCAGTGAACTATTCATTTATTCAATTATCCCAATGATGAGTCTCCTCTGGCCGACCACCGAATGGACTAATAACTCTATTTGTACCTAAGCAACTGGGCCCACACTCAATTACACTTGAGCACTGAACACTAAAAATGAATCTGAACATTCACTTTCGCTGAGCTCTACACTCGGAATTGGTCTGCCTGGAGGCCATTCCACCGAGTATGCATTCGAGAGCATTTGCGTTCGGATTCAAGCCTTTATGCCAAATGGGACAAGCACTGTGTGCCACATGTGGCCCAGCACAAATCCATTGCATCAATGAATGTGCTCTACTGCACTCAATCAACTTCATTACTTGCCTCATCAGTGTAATAATTATTATTCATCAATACGACCACACAAGAGCAAACATTCCATAGCATCGAATCAATTCATCACTGCAAGTAGAGTGTCACACCATAAGCTTTCCAATGAACATTTGACCACTGACAAATGCATTCATGTTTTGTGTCGAATCAATCGATTTATAATCAGGAACATCTACATCTAGTAATTTCCATTGCCTAATTATGTCAACTAAATAAATATGATATTTTCTACATTTTCAAATTTCCTGCTTTTCAAATCGACACAAACATTTGCCAGTTTCCGTCCTCCTCGAGGAAACATTGAGAATTAATTCAAGCAAAAAATAAAAAATAAATAAATAGAAATAATTGTGGTGTGCACTAATTGGATTCATTAGTGGAGCAAATATTAATAACCACAAAAATGATTACCTGAGAGAATAATTTGAGCAAAAGTACTCTCGATTGGGAGGAAATTCTGTGGCTGTTGCTGCTGCAGCTTCCAGTCATCGTTGAATTTGGCTGAATTCGGTGAGTTGTGTTGCTGATAGTGAAGCTCATTGGCTGGCGAAGATGAGCCAGAAGAGGAGACAGAATTGCCGAATTTCCTTCCGTACCCAGTGGGGCTAAATGTACCGAAAGTAGTTGATAACGGCTGGGCCGACCGAGTGGAGCCACTTCTCGGGTAGATAACACATTGATAAGTTCGGCGAGCATCGTGCTCGTCCACTTCACGCACATGCAGCTCACCGGTTGGATAAGCCGTGTATTTACCTGTAAGGGGACATCATTATTAGTTGGTCATTTAGTCAAGCATAATTAATTTAGTTATAATAATAACGGTGAGTTACATTGACTAAACTGAGTGATTTGGCGTTTTAAAAATGTTTTGTTAAAATTAAAAAAAAGTGTGAATCATTATAAAGCAACAAAGTCGACATTAGAGCAATGGTCTGTGTTGTATAATTGAGACTTTGTTGGGTGTATTGAATTTTGGCTCGATTCTTGTTGGCTTCACTGTGAGGACTCTTCTTCCCAGTGAATGCCCGGAACGGAGTAATAGAAGCAGTCGAATTGATCGATATCATTGTGTGGCGAATTGAATGGAAAGCTAATAATGGTGAACTGAGCTGAGGTTAGAAGTCAAAGTGATAATTTGCAATCAAATCAAATTGGGTTAGATTGGGCCTGATTCGATGATTGAGATCGATGTGAGCAGTCATTAGTGGGTTGCAGTGCACTGTGGGCTGAGGTGGGCAGTGTGGAGAGAAGTGTTGAAGGGCACAAACACAAGTGGAACAGTGGAATTAATTTGAAACAATTCAGTGTATGTTCGATTTGTGTCGGGACTGTTGGCCTGGCTTGTTACTTTGTATTACATCGTTCGGTATCCGATCTCATCTCGATTGTTGTTCGGGTCCTGCTGTACACACACACTCCAGTGCTGATCGACTCCATCTCGGGCTATTATTGTGACTACAAGAGGAGAGCACACAAATTTCCAATTCTGATTTCCAATTATTTTGCACTTGTACTTCTTTACCATGGCAGTGCAATTACTTTTATGTGGATGTGCCTTTCGGTGCGACACTCGCACACACACACAAGAATACATCTCTTCATGGTATTGCCTCCTCTTTTCGGTTCGGATCGAGGTTCAAATCTAGGAAAAGCAACAGAGAAAGGGAAAGTTGCAAAGTCACAGAAAAGAATACAAACAAGCCACAGGACAATGCAGTAGGCCAGTAAGTGTGTGTGCCCACTTGTGCAATGGAAAGGCAAGAGCGCCCTCGATGCACTCGATCCGAGGGGACAATTGTTATAATTACAATTGATTGAGCCAATCTTGGGTGCATTGGAATGGGCACCAAAATGGACACTTGAGACCACTTAACATCTCCTCTCGGCCATTCTGCCAAATAAGCACAGACAGACATGGTCTTGTGCTCTCTCTCGATTCGGCTGACCACCGCACGGCACACTTGACACAAGTCATCTTGTCGCCATGTCGGAAATGAAGCACAACACTAGCCCACAGGAAGGTATAAATCTTGCCAATCTATAGGTGTACGACTTAAGGCAGATGCTTTGTTGTGGTGTCTGTCTGGGCTCGCTAATGCCCATGCTTGCCCAGCCCAACCAGATTTATTACACACACTTATTTATGACAATATAGTAACGCTAATTTACCGGAATAAATATGTTCGCCCGATCGATTACTGAGTGAAGCAGTGCACCATACTTTGCTGGCATCAATTGGCTTTAAACAATTTCACCAATACATCCGGTAATTGTGTGTCTGTTGTGTGTGCACAGTGGAATGGAGACAAATCACCGATTACCTCAAATAACTATACTTCATCCCAAATAGGCACAATTTAACACAATATTAAACAATATATTAACCAACACATCCCACCCTAACCACAACGTAATTGTGGCACACTAATATAGCAATAAATTATTGTTCAATTATCGGATCAATTTGATTGCAATAAAATAGAAGAAATTAAAATGAACTATTTAACGATTTAGAGAGCAATTAGTTTATTAGCACTAAATTGTCTAGTGAGTAGTTTTGGGCTTTGTTCCATCAGTCGGTAAATTCTTTTTGCCAAAGTCAATCCTAGATCTTGAAAAGATCTTTGAGCCAACTTCAGAATAGTCGGAGGACAAGGTGGCCGCCTTGGGTGGTGGTGTCACCTTATTCAGCATGTTACTGTTTGGCATGTGACTCTTCGAGTTGACCTTAAACGATTCGGTGCTCATAAGCTTGAAAGTGGAGTCGAATTTAGAGTTTGCCCCCACTAGAGTCGGTACCACAAAGCTCGCTTGACTGGCTGCAGAGCTACTCGGTCCATAAGTTTTATTCTTAGCTTGGGCTTCGTGGTAAACCTTGCTGTTCACCACACTCTCAGCTCTGGTGAACCTCTATTAAGAAGTGAGTCAAATATTTGCAACTATGAAGAAGAACTTCAAAAAACTACCTTCATAAAGAAGTCGTTCGCTTCTGTATAAAGAAGTTCGCAACTTCTTTATAAAAGAATTTTTTAGCAAAACTTCTTCATGAAGAAGATTCTTATGAGATTGATTTCAAAATTAATATTATTTAAAAATTCAATAGACAATAGCTTTCTGTGAACTTGAACAAATAGAATTGTTTATATGGAAAAACACTTATTGAATTGTTTTGATTATGGTTAGCTCGAAATAACCTATTGAATTGTAGACTGAACAATGTTAAAATTGAAAATCAACTCAAGGGCCTGTATGGACCTCATGTCGACGAAGGCACTAGTAAGACCAAGGTTTCTGCTCTGGCTTATGTTGCCTTGGCTTGGTTCTTCTTTTAAAACCAAATATAGAATGCACAACTAAAATAGCTTTTGATTCAATGTTGGGGTAGCATCTGAAATTAACTACAAATGCAAATCTGAACCGAGAAATGTGACTTTAACTTCTCTATAGAGGTAGAAATGTCTACCTTCATAGAGAATTTTATTGCGTTAAACTTCTTTATCAAGAAGTTGTGCAAAAACTTCTTTATAAACGTATAATAGCAAAACTTCTCTATAGACTCCGTCCAGAGCTGAGAGTGCCAGCAGTACTCCGTCCTTTGCTCTTTTGAGGCTTTGCTTGACTTGCTTCACTTGACTTAGAGATTTTTTCGGTGCAAGTGTTTGAGTCTGGCTTGGAAACACATTTCTCGACGATCTTTTGTGTTGCTTGTGCTTTGACGAAGATCTCTTCTTCTTTTTCTTGGACTGGTGAGTTGGCACGAGAGGTGAAGCTTTCGGGGACACAACATTCGCCTGATTGGTCACTACTTGAGGCTGCTCATTCTCGCTGTCCACAGAATTGGAAAGACAGTTGCAGTTCACCAGAACAAAGGACAACATCAGAATGGAGGTGAGAAGAAAAATTAAAATGACGACAATCATGATTGGTCGACAAGCCAAATAGAGTCGACTCAAATGATCCAAAGAGGCCTAGTCTGACCTATGCAAGTGCAACACATTTGATTGTTGCTTTTCAAACTTCTATTCTTTTTGTAAATTCAATTTTTAATAACTTAGGCTTAAATTTTACTTTACTTTAAGTGTCGAATAATTTTACAAATAATTCAAATAAAATAAAATTTAATTAAAATGACGAACACTCCAAACCGACTGCTTACCGAAATGACCACATTCATCACCTCAAAAGAGCACTCAACACTCAACGACTTTCAAGTGTGCGGCAATGTTTTGCTAGTCTGGCAAAATGTGGAAAGTTCATCAAATTAAAGCCCAGAACAAATCAAATTAAAAACCTCAAAAGGGCCAAATAATAACAAAATTAATTACACCGAAGAACTGAGAAAAAAGAACAAATCGTCCCATCAAGGCAATATTATTAAACTTACTAGGTAAACAGTGAATTGATAGAATTTGCATCATAAAAACCAGAATGAGAGTGCGGGCAGAGTAAATAAAAATAAATTAATTGAAGCCAAATGCACAAACCAAACCAGAAATGATCACCGAGAGGGAAATTAACCAATTGGACAATTACAAAGTGGCCCCCCAAAGTCGAGTGGCCAATTGCTGGAGGCAATTTGTGTTTTTTGTTGCAATCAAACAAACCAATGAGGAGAAAGGCAAAGACTGCAAAAATTAAAGCAATGAAATACAAAGTTGAAAATAAATAAATAGACCTTGTGGGGTAACGAGTGTAGAGCAGAGACTCTCAACCGTTTTGGCCATGTTACGATGAGATTACATTTGGAATGTGACTTGTAGAGTAATTTGCTGGATTTGATTTAGAATATCACAAGAAAGCATGCTTACCATAAGTTGCGAACCAATCAAAAGTGCAAGTAAAATATGTGTCAATTTGTTTTATGCTTTCATAGTCGCAGTACACTTGTGCCTTGTGTTTTACGGTGCCATTCGTTTTGTCGGTTTTGGTTTGTGTGCTTTTGTCGTAAAAGTGTTCAATTGGAGACAATTGAATTTGGCATAAATATAGTGGGCTTGCATGTGCATTGGCACAATATGGCGAAGGGTGAACCAAATATTGGTAAGAGGCAATTGATGTGGAGTGAGAGTGAATTGGTGCACACAGGCAAAAGTCAAAGATGCACAAGTGTACAAGTCAAAAGACCGACTCGGCCAAGCAGCAGCAGTAGCACAAAAAGTGTTTAGTCAAAGTTTTGTTTTATGTAAATATTAACAAACAAACGAGCGCCAAACAAACGGAACAAACGAATTCTCGCCCTAACAGTCACACAAAGTGAGCTAGCAAACAAACTCAATTCCAGTTGGTCTCATGTTTGCTTACAGCATTGCAGCACAGGCAAACTCGAATCATTGGTGGCACATTGCCTTTGCACTGTGACTGTGAGGAGATGTGTTGTTTGGCCGGCAACTCGATCGATCCAGGAACACACAAACGCCATACCCACAACCCTCAAAGCCTCGAGTCTTTCTGGCTTCATCACATCTTCTTTGCCATCGAATTGGCAATACGAGACAAATGGCTTGGTGCGTGGGACAAGTTTGTCCACTGTTTGAGGAGTACAAACCAACAGAAAATAGTCGTCTCATGGTGTCGTCGGGTCGAACGGTGCCACTCGACACAAGACGACAAATATTTGCACCCAAAATATGAATGCATTCAGGTCGCCATTCGAAAGCATCCTAAAGCAGAATCCACCGGGAATTATTACAAAGTTCGATGTCCAAGTCAATTGAGTCGGTGAATATATTAACTGAATGCTTTTGTTTTATGATTACTATTTCATTGTTGGCACAAATAATTATGAAAGCACACACACAGAGGCACACACACACAATAGCAATAGTTGGCTCGAATCGACCCAAAATCAAACACTCTCTCCATCGAAACTTTTATTTTTCGATGACATTTTCCTGCTCCATCACAATTTCATATTACACTTGGTTTGATTGATTTGGGTCATTTGGTCTGACCAATCCGAACCGAAGAACAAAACAAAAATAATAAGTGATTCTGTTAAGTAAAAAATTGTTGCCTTCGTACAATAAAAAGAATAAAATATGAAATAAAAATAGAAACAATTGAAAAAATATAACAAAAGTAGAGTTATATAACAACGAATCTATATAAAGACAATTGTAAATAAATCATTGCAAATAAGAAATAAACTTGAAAATGATGACAATTGGGTTAAAGTTGAGGGATTGCTAGAATGATCCAAATTAAAGTGAACAATCAAAAAGTGTACTTCGCAAAACTGAAATGTCCAAATTAGTTTTCTATACATCTCTGAAGTATATATCACAAAAGTGACCTTTCTGCGATAAAGGTCAGCAAGATTTGTCTTCAAGACCCTAAAGGCGAACTTCCCCTCAAAGTATTATAAATCTTAATGTATCTCTCCAAAACCTCCAAGACAAAACCAAAAACAGAAAATTCACAAAATTGAACGAAGATAAATGATAAACAAAGCACACAGTAGAAATATCCGTGAAAGACAAGAAGAGATAGATAAATAGATTTGCAACCGAGTGCATGCAACAACAAGAAGCGATATTTCAATTTCAACTTTCACTTTCGAGTCCATTTTTCACCGAACCTTTTTGCTCTCCTGAGGCTGACCAAAGCATTATCTTGATATGCCAATTTTGTTTCTCCATCGATAAATATCCTTTCGATGTGAATCGATAGATTAACTTGAATATTTATTCTGTTATTTATTCTGTAGAACACATTTTAAAATCTTTAAACCACAAAACAGTGCAAATCATTTGTGTGCCACTCAAATTCAATTACACTCAAACTGTTAATTGCCCCATATTGTTTCGAGTTCAATGTGCCACAAATTGAATTAAACTTTATTATTAAATTAACGAAATTATTTAATCGAACATTTGACATTTATTATTATTATCGAATTCAAACTATAAACTTTTGATACAACAAATATACAAAACAAAAATGCCAAAGCGAACAAACAAACAAACAAACCAGCAAGCAGACAAACAAAAGCAACGTCAAGTGTGACATGTCTAAATCCAAGTGAGAGTGAGTGAGAGTTCGCAAAAGGCAACAGCAACAAAAGTACATCAATCTCCCCTGCCAGTGCACTCTCACTGCACACAACTAAATTGATGACCATTGGTCAGTCCTTTCCTTCCCTTCAGTGTGCTTTATTACTACAAAATTGAAAATATAAAATGAAAAATTTATTCCATTTCTCTCGATCTACTCTACTCTTGTATGTAAGTCAAATAGATTCCCTCGAAAAGTTGCCAAAGCCGAGAATAGCTCTCAAACCGAGAAGTGGCCATCTCGGTTGGTTCATTCATTTTTGTTGTGTGTTGCCTTTCAATCTTAATCTTGATTAATAGATGGACAGTTTCGATTTTGTACTGGCAAGTAGTGGTAAATGTATGAAATCAAATGGACACATCAAACACACACAAGAACAAACATTTCAATTGGAGACAAGCAGCAAAAACAAACACGTCTTGGGGCTGCTTTGCTTGCATAAGTCGACCAGAAAAGTTCATTTTACTTGAGTCACACACTCACACAAATCCGATAGATCCTCGGATTGAGATAAGAGCGAACACTAGAGCCGCCAATTTTGCTGAGACTTCAAGTGATAATTCACACACTGCCCGTAATGACCAAATGAGCAAATAGTCATAAAGTGTGTGCACCGAGCCTCGGCCCGGTCAGCTCAAAGTCATTCGATTGGCGACTTGATCGATATCGTCGATGGTCATTCCAGTCCTGCACCCTCCAATCCCAATTCTGCAAACTAAATCAGACACTGTCCAGTCTAATCCCACAATCGCATAAATCACATCCACTCACACATAAGCACACACCAAAATGCAACAGAACAGTAAAAGTTTTTATTTTCAGTAAAATTCAATTTGAAAGTACAATTTGAACATTATGAGCTTAGAGAGCACCCAAATGGATGGACACATTTTGTGCTTACGATCGTATAATTCTATAATGATCGTGTGCCTGTGTGTGTGTTCCGTATTTATTTATATTATTATGATTCGAAGCTCATTTTACATAATCCCTCGATTCGGTACAGTGAGTGAGTGAATGTGTGGGTGCGCTCTACTGTACACTAGTGGCATCATAATCCAATTTGGTCTTCACTGTAGAAAGTGTATATACAGTAATCAGAGAAACAAAAATTGGCAACAAGCAAAAAGCGTTAGAAAAGCATAGAGGCAATGGGGGACTAATAGAATGTAATACATACTAGTTAGAGGTAAATGGATGCATTTATAGTTAATAGATCACATTGATAATGATCCGGAAATGGCCAACTGATACGCTCATTCGCAATCGTAAGGTGAATCTCTTTAAATATTTTAAAACTCACTAAAACTTAAAGTGAAAGAAATGAATATCAAAGTCAAGTAGAATACATAGAATACAAGCAGCATACGAAATAAGTCAATTTATAATTAATCAATTAATATATTTGTGCTCATTTGAGCATCGTCAAGTACCCGTCCGCGCCTAATGGCCAATGTCATGTTGGTAATGTAATTAATTCGAGCTTGTCTCCATTTGGAATGTGTGTTCGAGTGTAAAGTCTGTCTCCATTTCATTTGATTGGAAATCTTTGTGAGAAAATCTCTTCACTTTCAATTTCTTCTCTTCACTTGTGTGCACTAATATTTATCGTCAATGTAATGACATTAGTGCAATATACAGTGAGCCCCATTATGATTGGTCATTTGGTGTGTTGTGCTCCTCAAGTGGTGTCCACTGTAGTGCACTGTCCAGTGGTCATTAAAATGATAATGATGATTTGCTGTTAAGTGCAACGAGATGACCATCACATCATTGATGAGAGAAGATGGCCATTGGGTGGTGTGTGTGTGTGGGCCGATGTGATGTTGATGCTGAGGAAGGCAGTGGTAATGGTGATTGGTCATCATCAACACAGTGCGCGGCCATCTTATTAATACAAATGACCATTGCACCACTAATCAATACGATTGATACAGACAAACGGAAACGATACTAGACCACAGGAAAGATGCACACAAATGAAAAGAAATGAAATGACACTTCAATTGAGCATTGATTGAGGAGTAAAGTGAGACTTAATGAGACCATATCGCTCACTAAGTGCATCCACTTCAGCTTAGGCTCATCTAATGAGTGGCCAATCAAATAAAGCATTCATTAGATAGCAAAGGTAATTTAAAGTCAATCCTAATAATGGTTAATATTAATAAATAATAATGCTAATAAGCGAATGACCAAATATTTCATCATCCAATTACAAGGAGCAACACTAAGTGATTGATCAATTGGATCGGGCACAAAGTCATTGCGTGTTTGTGAATAAGCCAACGAATATTACGAGACCAAATTGGAATGGTTGTTGATGTGATGTTGTGTTGGTGCACTATGCATATGCGAATGTATGTATAATTAATAGATGCATCCAATATATATGCTCAAATGCATTAGCAATAAAAGCGTACAAAGTTGTGCACAAGTTGCATCTCATTTAGGGACGAGCAGGACGAAGAGCAATTTTGACAAACTGACGACTTTTGATCTCGCGCTCGATCTATCTATGTTATTTTTTGTTCATCTGATTGCCATCATTAATCACAATTCGGGCTCAGTCACTCTGTCTCTCTATGTGTGTTAACAAAGTAAAAGTGAGCGCATAGAACACAAGCTATAGAGCAGATATGAGATGAGATGCGATGGGAGACAATTTACATTGACAGCAATTAATCGAGAATAAAATTGGCATAGATCGACGAGCGAGACCCCACAAAGATGGAATTCGGGCTGAGGTTCTGTGTTTGAGTGCAGTGCCGAACAGTGTTGCAGTAGGCAAATTAAATTGGACACCATCCCGAAACGAGCCAAAGAACAAAAACTAGTTGAACAAATTTGCATATATTTCGGCAGTTTGCTTTGCTTCGGTCTCGCTCGGTCTCATCAACTGAGTGAGTGAGTGTGCATGCATTGTTGCTTACCACTGCTCCCAACTGGCGAATGTCTAAGACAAAATGCAACACTGACTCGAATGATGCACAAAATTATTCAAGCTCAAAATAACTTTTTCACTTTCACTCTTTCTGCACTCGCAATTCGGAATTTTTCGCACTCAATTTCAATTTTGCCTGCGCTCACTCATTCACTCGATTTGCTCGTGTCCCGACTGCAATTCGTTTACTACCGAATCAATCGTTGCCTTTAACCTAAGCCGAACTCAATTTCATCCAACTTGTGCACACTCACACTCGCAAGCCACATCAGCAGCAATCAATTTCTCGTTCTCGCTCATTCGCGTCAAATTAAATTAATTAATGCAATTAATTTTAATTTACTTTACGCTTTTTTAATTTTATAATGGATCACACACACATTGATGCGTTCATGTGCATTGAGGATGGCGGTGATGGTGGTGGCTCACTGCTGCCAATTGTGTATAATTAAAACTAAATTAATATTAATCCTAATTAAACGAATGAATTAGGATGGATGACATATGAGACTGATGACACTGAACGGGTTCAATGACTAAATGGTTCAATGGTGGCGAGATGAGATGCGCGCACTGGTGACTGGTAACTTCAAAGTTTGTACTTTCCATTCAAAACATACAATTAAGATTAATATCGTAAGATGTTAATTAACCCGTGACTACAATCGCCAAGTCGATAATTTGTCACATTGATGAGAGCATTTCAGATAAAAAATATATTTTAAAAGTCACGAAAATCTATTTGCCTTCAACTCCGAAACCATTCATCAGTAATCCATTGGAGCAGTCATGTGATTTGCAGTCAGTTTGTTAGTGTTTTTCCCTCTCTTTTGTCTCAGACTTTGTTGTTTTGCTTGTTTCGAATCAAATTGATGAATATCGATTTCAGATTAATCATTTTCCCGTTCAGTGGTGCTATGCAGTTGTACTGCAGTGAGACAGCACACACACACAAACACACAAACACTCAATCCTGCAAGCATCAATACTTCCACAAACACCAAAGCAGACATTCTGTTTGTCCACCATTGTATTGCCCCCAATCCAACACAAGAGAGAAAGAATATAACACAAAATAAATTTCAGAAAGAAAACATAAATTCGTTTAGGCCAGCAAAAGAACAAAGCCAATATTAAGACAATGCACCAAGCACAGCAGAGACAACCTAATCGGTCTGCACTCGTTTATTAAGACGACAACTTACGTACAAGTCAATGACATCTCTCCACCCGAACATCTCAGCATTATTGAAAATCATAGTTTAATTTTATTTAACGCAATTTCATTATTTCTTCCTCATAAAACACACAGTCGAAATTGACAATACAAAATTGTACGAATTTCTAAATTTGGAACAATATATAATAAAATATACTGAATAAATGTCATAAACAGGACTTAATGGCTAGCATAAATAGTGAGGCGGTAAATTTGAAAATATATTTTACAAATATTAAAATATAAATCTATATAATAATAAAAAAAGTCAGTTATACAAAATAAAAGAAATGTCGCATATAACTCAAACTATAATTGTAATAAAATGTAATTTCCCTAAGCAAATCTACATTTACCTGTGCAAAGTAGTCAAGTAAAGTCATCATTGCAAATGATAATGTCATACTATTATTTGCTTGTAATATGAGTAAAGAAGCATTTAATAACATTTTCTATGCAAAACAGACTTACTAACTAAACTAAGTGTTTATCGTCATCACCTCAGTAAATGAGAAAGCAGAAGGTAAGTGATATTATTATTATCATTACTTATATTGTCAATTCTCATTTTGAATTCATTAGTGTCTGAACAAACATACACATGCATTTGCACAGAGTCGCAAATATTTGTCAAGATTTTTTGGTGCGTACCGAACCGTTTGTTGGACAAATATAGAATGGCGCTCGTATGTATATGACTTGGCGGTGTATGTATTTATTACATATACGAAACAATTGACACTTTCAATTTGGACAAGCAAGCAAAACTTACCATATCAATACAATAGTGGACTTTGTCTTACAGACTAAGCAAACTTTGCAAGCACAACTCAAACAAAAGCAAAAACTATTCTTGCAGAGAGGTAAATATACAAACTTTTCGTTTTTGCTGCTGTTGCTGCTTCTTTTTCTTATTCTTTCTTTCTTTCTCGGCATGGAAACAATGTCAAAATGACTTTTGCTCGTAAGGGAAAAGCAAGCAAGCGTGTGCACTAGAACACGATTCTCATGTGATTCACTTTGTATACACTTTGTGTACGTACATGGAAAAGATAATAAAAATTCAGAACCTTCTCAAATATGACAAGTCGAGACATTAAAGTGTTCTAAGATAAAGCTCGACTCGATTGTCAAGAGAGCGGAAAGGTCGTACACTGAGACACACATCATGCAACATTTATTTGTTTAGTAACAATTTGAAAAATATGAAATGTTCTGAGATAAAGGTCCAAAGACACTACAAATGCTAATTCAAAATAGCGATTAACTTTCGACTCGAGTGTAATGTGCACAAATCTCATTTAATCCACACAAAGCCATTTGCAGACTCAGACAATATTGGCACATTGACTAATCTTGAAGAAATACAAACAAAATAGCCAAAAGTAAACGATTGGAATTTCCCCATTTAAATTGAGTTTCATTAAATAAAAGCATTTTCCCATTCAAATGGAATTGTTTTGAGAATTCAAAGCCCAAAATTAAATTAAACAACAACAAAACAATTTCCTAATAATAAAATCAAAACAAAATAAAAATGATTCCAAATGCAAATGCAAGTCCATTAAGTCTGCAAAGTTAATCTTAAAAATACTGAAAAAATTATAATTTCAAGTGGACAATGGAATTTTAAGATCACTGGAATGTACTGACTTTGATTTAGTCTTTAATATTTAATATTTGGTCTAGTTGTATTATAATACATAAATATATTTCTCAATCTCAGCAGTATCAAACCCCAAAAGTAGACTTTGCTCAATCTTCTTTTGTTGCAAAATCCTTCTTTGCTAAGTCCCGAGAAAAACTGCGAGATGAACTTTGAAGAGAAGGGAAGGACTGCAACCGAAAGCCGATGGATAAAGACAATTCGGAAAGAATGATCAAATTTGATTGATCGATTCGGTCAAATAGTATAAACAGAAACACAAATATAATCGAGGATCGATCTTAATGGGGCCGAATTAAGTGCAGCACAATGATACCATGATCGACCGAGATTGAGCAGATTGGGAGAGCCATTTATTGAGATGGACATTGTGCCACGCCTACCTCAAAGTGCCTCCATAACTCTTCGGGTCTGAAAATATTCTACACACACAAAAAACTAAAGACAAATAAATAAATAAAATGCAAGAATTTCTTCGAAATCAACAAATATTCAAATTGTAACTTTGTAACTTTTCAACTTGAATTAGCAAATTCAAATGCAAATGTACCAATGTAAATTATTTTGAAAATCTTAAAATCTCTCAGCAAAAGTTTTCGCTACTCTTTAAACTAAAGTAATGAGACAATCTAAGTCGAGAGAAAATTATCGTTTCGTCTCTGGCTACAGTAAAATTGGTAAATGACTTTTCACTGTATATATTCTTGCTTGGGTCATCGTGGCAAAGTTTGTCAGCATACTTAGTCTACAGTCTCTTTACTGAGAAATGTCATTTAGAGAGTCGTTGAATTAGTAAGGGCAAAAGTGAAGCAAAGCAATGGAAGTTAGGCTTAATCAAAATGCAATTTGGAGAGAAGAATTTAAAGACTACAGAAAAGAATGTTTGCCCTAATGTACATTAGACGATAAGATATTGTGTATCTACTTGTAACTACTATGGCAATGGCAATTAGCCACTGGGCTTGGATTACAGTGGCCAGTGGCAAGTGCATTCTCGGCTCAATGTGTGTTTGGTATTATTAAAAACAAATTAAAATTTACTGCTCAACAACACAACCCAACACTGAGCATCGAGCCAAAAATCAATTGCAATTCATGAAGCCACAAATGTGTTGTGCAATGTGCACAGGAGAACGGTCCCAGACCAAGCCCAGACCAAAGCAGCAGTACACATAAATAGTGTTCATTCTTGACCACTTGAATTTCATTTTATTTTTAGACACAATGCACGGACAGGGCCAAAGTTGAGTTAATCTTTAATTAAAATTCAATTAGCTTTGAACGGATTTTGTTCGCTGTTGAGCGACCATTAATTCATGTTGTGTGTGTGTGGCAATTAGTTTGTTGCCTTCCATCAGTGTTGACGATGCTGTGTGTTCTCCTTTCTGGTCCTGGACCACGGTAGCACTAAAAGTGACCCAAAATGTTGAGTCTGTCTGTGCGAGAGTATGTGTCCGTCCTAAATGCAATCAAATGCTATTTAATTGTCGTTAATGTGTGTGCCATGCACCGAGAAGCGAAACAATAGGGCTACAATGGGCCTACACCGAGACAACACTTGACATGTGAGCGATTGATTAGTGTGTCCGACACAAAAGAGTGCTTCCCATTTTGAGTGGTTCATAAAATTTTTATTAAATTTGCACTGAAAGAGCAAATCCATTTGGGGCAATCACATTCATAATTCAATTAATGGGTCACATTGGTCACATTGCACAATAGCAAATTGCACATTCTCAATGCCTTCTAACCTGTAAATATTTATTCAATTTATTAATTTCTTAATCGTAAAAATTAGCAATTCTCCCTAAAGCACTCACAAACTAAATTGTTTAAATAAATAATAATAATAATAATAATGGTCAAATGTGATAAATAGAAAGAATAGCCGTTTTGAGATTTTTCATCTTTACTATTTTCTTTAAAATTCTCAAGTCAAACCAAAGTAGACCTCACTAAATATTCTGGTCATCATCATCAAACGAGACGTCAAATTCTTTTGAGTAAAATAAAAATAAAAAATACTCGAAGCAGTAAGTCAATTGGGAAATTATTTGTGTATTGCAAAGATGGTGTTGTGTTGTGTTGGCAGTGCAGTGGACTGTTGGGCCAATCAGTGACACATTAACACATCAACTGTGAATGCAGTCGACACAGGCCCAATGGACAAATCCTAAAACTTATTGACAAAATCGAGTAAATATTCCCGACCAGAATTCAAAGAGAATGCATTGAATTGAGGATGTGCCAGAATGAGAAGAGAGTGGCCAGTCGACACTGATCGAATTCGAATGTGATAGAAATCAAATTAAATTCGATTAAAGATCGACCGAATAATGGAGATAAATAATTTAAAGCACACACACAGACACACACTCGATTGTTCTGCTTGCGAAGTAGGACTCAATTCTTTATTCCAGCCAACACACAACCAGAATTGACTATAAAACAAGACTGTCTGTCTGTCTGTGTGGTTGTGTTAATAACTTGACGGCAGGAATTGAGTGAGAACGTGCAGATTGGCTCGGGACTAAATAAGACATTTGGTGGTTTGTCAAATTGAGACGAGTGTGGTGATGGTGCTGCTGGTGCCTTCAATGATTCGAATTCTTTTGGTTTGATCTGCATGGAAATATATAAAATAAACAATGGACGGTGTGTGTGAGTGTGTGAGTGTGAATGTGCAAATGGTGATTGGAAATTGGAAAGGACCAAAGCCGAACGGTGTCTTTCACTCGACAGTTAGCCCCAGCACGACGGCCAAGTGACGCCAATTGAATATCAATGAACAAATTGAGAAAAACTCAAGGGTGATTGGACACCGAGGCATGCATTGCATGACTATAATGGACGGTGCACTGTGGTGGTGAAAGGTTTCTCTGCCTACCACTGATTCGACCAAAGCCAAACCAGTCACTCAGGCTCGTCAGTCATTCAGTCAGGAACCAGAACAAGCAGAAGAAGAAGAAGCAAAAGTTGATCGCACCACAACCGCAACGAGAACGAGGCACACAAACCTTTTTGGTTCGGTGATGGTTCGTGACAAAAATAAATTTGCGAATTGAAATTGACGAGTTTGGTGTGCCGCGGTGCTGCTGCTGGTGATTATTTGTTTTCGACCAGGGAAATTAGGTCGTGCTGTTGGATGGTTTACTCCAGTGCTCACTACCGTTCCGACCGTAATTGACTGTTTGGTCCAAATGGCAATGCAAATAATTGCACTCATTTCGGACTGCTCGCCAATTATTCAATTATTATTCTATCGGTCACGTCAACGAATAATTCGAATGCCTCCGATGTGTAACTGACTAACTTGTTGGTCCTCAACTTTAAATTGGCTAGTATGTTCACAAATCATTTATTTTATTTGAATTCTACAATCGACCGCATTTCTGAACTTACCTTGTGTTTGGTTAGACCGAAGTGTGAGAATGGTCTCGCCAGTGGAGGCAGATGCGGCAGGACCATTCTTGATGCGCCACTCGAAAATAAACTCGTGTGCTACATTTTCGATATTTGTTGAGGCAGATGATGATGATCCACTAGAGTAGTGATGGTGGTTGGACTGTATGACTGGACCCTGGTAATGGTTGTAGTGATATGCATTGGATGGATAGGAAGAAGACAGTTTCGCACTGGACGGTCCATCCGACTGGACATTCGAAGGATTGGACAGTGAGGAGCCAATGACATTTGTGGTGGTGGTGGTGGCCACGTTCAGGACAAGGCACTTCAACACGGCAACGTTGCCTCGTGAGACAAACTCGTCGTACAGTTGCACGGACATTGATGGCACTGAGGACTGTCTCGGTCCGTACAGACCAAATTGATGGTTCGGCACTGGCACTGAGCCATACTCGCCATTGCTTGTCAACACTGAAACAAAACAAAGCGAACAAAGATTAATTATTAATTTCGAGTTAATTTATAATAAAGTTTAATGAAGCCAACTAATGGATTTTGGCACATGAGAATGAACACAAATACACACATCTAGGCCACAAGCAAAAAGGGATCACGAGTCAGTAGAGTCAAAAGAGTTAGCCCATGAGATATGATGTGACATGCTTGGCTGGCTGGATGGATGGATGGGATACTGCTCCTGAATAGACAACCATTGCTTGCTTCACATTGAGAATATTACTAGTTGGGCGCCATCTTGGTGAGCACTATTATCAATTCAGTGGCGCCCCCTTATGCAAATGGGAATGGCGCCCAATGTGTGTGAGTTAGTGGATTATCACCATGCACACACACACACACCATTGGTGACATGTGAATTCAATTATTACTATAGATGATGTGACTACATCAAAAGGTCCCCAAAGCTGTGACACTTCAAGCCAGACACGGACACAAACTTTGAAGCAGTGAGAATAGACACGAATTGCCTTTGAATGGACACATTTGCATGCACACACACACACAATATATTCTCTCCACACTCGCTCCTATACATCTCGCCCATCCACAATTGTCTATTCACATTCTTTATTAATTCCAAGTCTTGTGGGGCTTATTATCACCAAAACACACGGTGGCCTTGTGTGTGTGTTCGAATTCGGTGCTGTCACTTGACACCACTCAGAGTCAGGATTGCATCCCAACACGAGATAACCCCCAAAAGGACCAAATTAAACCTCCAAACTGGCCAACAATAAACCTTTAACCCATTTACTAAAACATTTATAATAATAAAGTCAACAACTCAGCCATATATTTCAATTTTATTTTAATAATCACAAACAATCCTCCAAACAATATCCACTAAATCTCTTGCCTCGAAGAATGCATTCAAAAATCAACATCTGTGACCACCATCTCACAAGGATTAATAAAGAGTCAACTTTTTGGTGCATGTTTGGCTATAACCGAGATTTCTTATAAAATTTGCACTTTACTAAAAATGTATATTCTGAATCAGTACAGAATGTGCGATAATGATCTATTGAAATAGCTAAAAAATTCATTCCAAAATAACAGTTCTTCAGCAAATCATACTGTACCAAATTGTATAGATATCCATTTTGTATAAATCACCTCATCTATGAACAGTCCCATCCATAAAGAATATTCCCATTCGAATATTTGGTGTTATTTGCATTCACTTTTGAGATGCTAATAAATTCGCGGGGAATGTGTACAAGGGGAAAATTTACGAGGACGCCATTTTGAATATGACCGAAAATGTATTGGCGCGAGACATGTCAACTCGGGTGTATTTATTAATAAATATTAAAACGAAAATTGATGAAAGATAAAATAGAGAATTTAAGGAAAATTCGATATGGAGAAAAGTGAAAATATTGATCAAACATTTTCTTAATTAAAAATGTAAAGATGAAATTAATCACACATTTTATGCGTCACTAGGAAAATATATAAAAAATTTTCCTAAAAATTTCGATATTAATTAATCAAAAGTGAACTGAAATAAGTCGTTCCAAAGTTTTCAATGTAAATTGTAATTTATTGCAACACCTTTTAGCAGTTATTATTATTACAAGTTGAATTGAATAGAAGTGAATTGTCAAAATAGCTTTGCCAACAAATGAGAATGTCAAGCATAAGGACAAAGTTATAATTTGCAGGCGTGAACCATAGAATTGTCCGGTCACGGTTAATTGGCTCATTCTGGTGACACAAACAGTGCCAACAAGATTGTCCAATGTGTTGACACTTGGCTCGATCAGTCATCGTCGTTAACCCTTTATAAGGAGTTGTGTGTGCATTTGTGTGTTTGTTTGCTTGAATAATTCAATGACCGATCATTGTTTGACTGTTTGTGTGTGTGTGTTTGGCTGATTTGGCCCAATAAGGTGCAACTCAACCGAGAATGGAGAAAGTGAGACAGGAGAAAGTTTCAAACTATTCAAGCAGAATTGGATGAGTGAGTGAGTAATGCTTTATGCCATGGCAATACACATGACGAACAAGACAAATGGCCAGATGTCGACATACAGACAAATCAACTAGAAAGAGGTGTGCGAATATAAAGCAAAACTTGCAATAATAATGAAAAACACACAAGTGAATTTGTTTGCGATTAATTAGAGAAACAAAAACAAAACTCAAATCTCGTATCACATTTGAGCACAAAAAATCGTAAAATAAGTTTAATCCAAATGTATAATGTCCAACTTTGTTCAACAGCACTATTGTTCACATTCTATCTTTCGCCATTCTGCAAATATATTTCCAGTCCGGCCAGAAGTCATTCGAGCAGAAATTGTCACTTTGTCATCACATTACATTTGGTCGCCTTTGATTCGTTTTTTTCTCACTCGCTGTTCCTCAATTCTATAAATATAAACCAAAAATATATTTTTTTGTGTCCAACAGACAGAGTGGAAAACGAAGAAAATTTCGCTTCAAGGCACAGAAAGGGAACAAAAAATTGACGACAACCAGCAAAAGTGAATGAAATGGAAAATCCGGTTCAATTTGACAGTTTCGATTAATTTGGCGAGCGCGAATTGTGACATAAAAGAGAGAGAATTACAAATGCGGAGAGAACATGAAATTACTATGAATTATACATTATTGAATATGCAAACACAGTGTCACACTAGTCTCAATGCATTACACTGACCACATGGCAGATAAATATACTTTGTACCTATTGTGATGAATACATTGGGACTGGGACATATATAGAGTAGACAATGGAATGCACATGCGAACGGTGGTCATGCTGGTCATTGGATTCTGGTCATGCTTCGATAATTTGGTCCAACAATACAACCAACACAGACACACACTCCATTCTGTACATTCGGTGGTAATGAAGAGTAATTGGCTGATAATGGACATTCGACAGACAGACAGACAACCGTATCGAAGTAGTATTGTATGGTGTTGACGACTGAGCCACACACTTTCCATCTCGCTAATTCAATGCCAAGCCAATTCTCCTGACAAGTGCACAAAAGATTATGAATTTTCTTAAATTTACTATTGAAAGAGTCAAATTGTTCATATTACGAATGCAACAGCAATAAATAGACAAATATTTATACAGAGCTCAGTGACAGTTTGCTTGGCTGTTTAATAATAAATGAACAGCATCTGCACTAGTTGTGTTGAGCCGGTGAACTGTCCACCCCCGGGTTGGGTCTGCTGTCTGCCTGTGAGCAATGTATTTTAATGGGTGGCTAATTTGTTTGTCCAGACTGGCATGACCAGAGCAGGCCGCTTTGACCAGATAAATGACATAGACCAATTTGGTCTGGACATAGTCGGGATGTGTTATCTCAGTGCGATATCGCTGCTGCTTATGTGTCCACTGGACAACTATTTGAGCAATGTCTCACTCTATGCACAAGCCGAGTGCAATGCATTGCTCACACACGGTGCTGTCATAATTGCATTTAATTGACATGATTTAATAGTGCTCGGACAGATATGGCCCAGCAAGTGAATATATATCAAAATATACGTGTGCCGCGATAGCAACAAGAACAAGTGCATGCATTTGGACACACAAGTAACTATCACGTTAAAAGAAGACATTCGCTCTGGATCACGTAGAGCAGAGGCGCCAACGAAGCCACCGACAGAATTGACACCGAGACGAACACATTTGTTATACATTGAAAAGGGAAAGATATGTGTGCACAATTGGAGGTGATATATAGAAATGATTGATATATTGAAAGGCAATTCAATTGCCAGCCAAAACTAGACCAACACAATGGATAATGCAATAGTAGTCTCACACGGCTGTGTCAATGTCAAAATGGTCCTTATTTCCCATAAATATTGTCCTCCCCCTGTTGGCCTTCTATCGGTCGTACAATTCATTCTCCTATCGAATTATTATTCCGGTTATTTGGCAATTTATATATTTTGTTTCTTTACAAATAAACAAAAACACAAATTGATAAATGAAAAAGTGAGCTAAACACAAATTTTGCTACAAAATGATAACTTCAAATAGCGCTTTCCTTCCAATCGCTATGTCGATATATATAAATAGAGCAACTATTGGACTGCATCTATAAATGCCATTGACAGGCAAGTGAGTGTCTCGGTGTAATATGCCGGTCTGTCTGTGTTTGATTATCAGTCATTATCTAATAATCTTACAGAGCGACACACATTGATAGGGGACAGTGTCGACTGTGGCAATTGGACACAGCACACACAGCAAAACGATGAACAGTCATTTGGTGAGCATCGAAACCAGACATATTTCCTCCGTTCGGTAATGGGCCAAATATGCCAATGGTGACAGTAATGCACACACACTGGCGACATTGCAGCTAATAACACTGAATAATGACTCGACTGGGGCACTACTTGCACTACTTTGCACTGCTGCTCAGACGTTAATTAAGTTAAACACTTTAATGACTTTTGCCCGTACAGAAGTCGGCCCAGTGCTGGCAGTGTTAATTACATTAAGACTGGCTGCTTCCTTACACACACTAAAGTAGACTTCCATTCAACACGATCTATGTGCATTCTTAGTAGCCATTTGAGGAGAGAGCCCTGTGAGAGGCTAATGGCACGGAGAATCGTATTAAAAAGTGCTGACACTTGCACACACAAACACCACACACACATAAACGCAATAATAAAATCAAAAACTTTTAAGGCCATTTCCATAAGAAGCTAATTTAAAAATTAACACTAATTGGCCTCTTTAATGCTCTAGTTGGCTCTACTCAGTCCGCACACATGTTCACCATGCAAACACAACGTTTGTGCTTGTGATGATGATGCACTCCATACACCAAACAAGCCAATCACAAACACTTGTTCTTTCTATGAAATGACTTTCCAATGGAAAACAGGTGTTTGCCTAGTTGCACACACTCACTCAATGATGAACAAATCAGTTGGAAACAAACATATCAAACCATTAAGTCAAACCGTGTCCAACATACAACATACAGCTAATCGACCAAATTCACTAAATTATCACTCGATTCAATGAATACTGCTAATGTGAATTTAGCCGTTCTAGTAAACTAGTTTTAAATGATTAATAAACTATTTCAAAAAATATATTTAACCAAGAAAACTCAGCTTTGCCAAACATATGACAGAAATTAACCCAAGAAATACTATGCAGTGAAGCAAACTTTCAAGTAAATAATCACAAAATGCTTGTGCTTATTTTTTTAATTTCTCAATCAAGCACTAATTTAATTAAGCTTTCATAAACAAAACAATTGATTTAAATCTTATAATTTTAAAAATCCATACTCTTTAGACAAAAGCCTAAACTAATAAAAAGTAAAGTAAAATAAAAATAATCGATAAGGTAAAACAAAGAAATTCACAACAATAGGAAAAAAACATCTTTGAAACCCTCGAAAATGTTCAATACAAAAATGTCAAAATCCTCAACAATAAAGTGGAAAATGACAAACAATTAAAAATTAATTAACTCAATAATTTAGCATGAAAGAACTCAATTACCAAAAAAGAGAAATGATTTACTACAAAGTTGAGTGTACAAATTAATTAAACTCATTCTTGGTAGTTTTGTCTAGCGAAAATATTATTATTATTATTATTCTGTTCGGTAAACAACAAACGACAGCAACAGCAAGCAAAAGCATAAAACTCTCAAGCCTTACTACTTTTTCGGTACATTAATTTCTCCTGAGTTGGCCAACAGCAACTACTACTTCTTTTGGGTAATAATAAAAAGATTGCTGCATGGAGCAGTAAAGTCTAAAGAGGCAACAAAAATTTATGGACAATTAAGAGAAACAAGCAAAGCACGAACAGAAGCAATCGCTTGTGCACTCTTCACTGGCAATTACCTTGCCGATTATGTTGTGCTTGCTTGGCCGCCTTCATTTTGCCTTACTTCTTTTCTCTTCTGTGCCATGTATAACTTGAGGAAGGCTAATTTGCAGTGAATTTAGATTCAGCGATTCTTAAATGCTCTTCTGCTCGTTTGGCTCAAACTTACTCAGCATTACTCTGCAAATCACTCAATATCATCTTGCCTGCACCTCAAAAATCATACTTAAAATTCAAGTGGCACACCATCATTAAGGCCCACTGCTAGGTGTAGTAGTGTACTGCAGAGAGCGAAACGCGATTGGCTAATTTGAGAACACAATTGACCAATCTGCGGAGAGAAAGTAGAAGGTGCTTCTCTCTGGTTGTGGTGCTTTTTATTGATCAATTGAGGCAAAGAGACAATTGCAAGAGGAAACAGTCGGAGGGCATATCGAGTTGAGTGCAGTGGTGGTCTGGTTCGGTCAAATGGACCTCTTAATTAGGCCTCAATTAAGACATCTCCACTAGAGGCAAAGATTAAATGAGTTGTTTGCTCGGTTTGTGTGTGCTCACTGGGCTCATTGGTCAATTGGAGAATGAAGACATGAGTTTTATGATGGCAAACTGCGAATTTGGTCGATGTCAGCAACATTAAACCGAAACAGTGCACTGAGGACATAAAGCTAATGTGCTGTGTGTGTGTGAGCAATAACTGCTCGTTATCGAACTGACCGTTTTATACTTTACTCTTCAGACTGTTTAGCTTTGCAAAAATTACATTCACAATTCAGTAAATATAAAATGCGCGCACAGAGAGATATTTTTATTTTGTCAAGTGAAAATCATTTTGCAATATTGAGAATCGAATAGACTTGCAATCGAAAATGACATTTGAAACTGTAAATTTTAGGCTGACTAAGACTTTACAGTGCCCAAGCAGAGTAAGGACAAGATTAGGTGACAATCACAGGCGAATTCGATGCAGTGGCACAATTGATTCGAGTGTAATCTCGTTTATGGCTGCACAGAAGAGCTACTCTACAGTCTTCGGGAATTATGTGCCTTATTCAAGTGTACATTCTATTATTGAAATTCATTGGCAGAATTGACTTTGTGAGAAATTCAATCTCGAAAACAAAGTTCAATTTATCAAACAGCCAGTTGACCTATACGTCCGAACAGATTGTCATACCGTTGCCGGAATAAGAGAATCTGTTGGTGTGTATTTATCATTTATAACATTCATAAATGCACCACAGGTCGACTCTCAAGTGAACTGTACAAATTCATATCGTTTCAAGGCAATCCAATCCAACAATTTGTTGGCCATCCTGCTAGCAGCAGCAATGAACATGTAATCTATCTCCGATAGTTGCTGGCAAGATTTATCAAACAAAGCTAAAAGGAGAAGGATGAGTTGTATGTGAAATGTAGAGAACGTAAATGTATTTATCGTACAGAACAACAACAAATCCATTCATTACGGACACTTTGGAGCAATTCATTCAGTAGTGAGTGAACGAGACATCCATTTCTATATGTCGGTGACCAGTCGGTGGCAGTGTGAAATGCAATCCATACACAGACACACACTAGTTTTGGCATTTTCATTTTGTTGTCGGAACAATTGTTCCATTGCCACCATTACAAACAATGCAACTACTCTCCCACAGTCAGAGTCACTTTGGATCGGTTCGGCGCGGCGTTAAAACAAAAGCGATCCGCTGCGATCGCTCTCCCTCTCCGAAACCAAATAAAAAGCAAAGAATGACATGACAGGGAGAAAGAGAGCGAGAGATAGATATCCATCTAAAGTCCATTAGTGGCTTAGGGACAAACATGAACCAGTGAGTGAGAGTAGAGTGAGCGAGTGTGTGTGTGTGCACAATGCATACACAGATGGAGAGATAGATAGATAGATAGATTGGTATGTGAAATGCTGGCTGGAGATATGACCCGGACAGGACAGAGATAGTAAATGCTCAGATGGATTGGCCACTGGTGATCCGAATATGTGCCACTGACTGCATGCTCACTACTGTACACAATATGTGCACACCACCAGTCCAAAGACAATGTCCTAATGAACAATGCTATTGAAATACGTACACAAGACTCGGTCCTGGCGGTAATTGATGAACCAACAAGCGAGCCACCCACCAGAGGAACACACCACAATGAGTGTGCTTGTGCATTATACGCGATTATGGCCAATTAAAACGATACACACTATTACTGCTACTGACGATAATTGTGCCAATGAGAAACAAAATGCCAAATGGCAGACTTAACCACTGGAAAATAACACTACATACAAACATACAAGCCAACCAACCAAATTAACCACAGACATGGTCACTATTTGTTAGCACACGACCAAAACAGACCCGAGTATTAATTAATGCATTTCGTAACGACCATACCAATGTGCTTTGCATCAAGCACTCTCACTCAATAGCACTGAGTCTCTCACTCGACAATTGGCTCACAAACACAAATTCCGACACAATGTAACAACAGGTGACGAAGGAAGCAACGGTGATTACAACTCGAGTTAATTGCCAATCTGCAGCGGACAATTCAATTGTTTCCAATTGGGCACAATTGAAACAAAAGAAATTGAAATCGACAATTGTCAATTGAAAATTAAAATACGTTACAACCGAAATGGGAACCCAATTCAATAATGACAGTATAATTCAACGATAGACAATTTGGAACATTTGGAAAGGGAAAATCTAATTTGGTCCTTTCTATATTACACACACCAAATTGACTCGTAAAATTTTACGACAATTTTGATTGTATATATTTTGATGGTCATTGCTCCAATCAGGGACACTAGTTCGGTGATACAATTCTCCAATGTGTAATATTAGTTAGTTTGGCTTTTATATATTTCTCACAATTCCCTAAATTGTAAAATTTTCTAATTTCAAACAGAGCAACCAAAATAATAATTTCAATTATTGTGCAAAATTAAATGACAATAAAATTTATGAAATATTGAGAAAAATAATCTCAAATTAAATTTTACTTCTATATACCAAATCAAACATAAAATTCTGATTAAATTCAAATTCTGTATATTAACAATTTCCAAATGAGCCAAAACAACAATCAACTTTCTCTAATCTAAATTGAATTCATTTGTGCATTATTTCATCAAATACAGTTTTGCCTTATTACCCCAAAAACCTCGATTAAATGTTCCAAGTCAAATCAAAATTGTTGATTGCCATTTTGTGTTTAGTGTTGAAAGGCCAAGCAAGCAAGCAAGCACATAAATAATAATGGAAAATGTAATTTAAATTTATAATCTAAAATTATTATTAAATGTGTGTTTGTGTGTGTGTAATCAGTGTTTGGACGAAATATGAAATGAAATATAACACTTCGGGTTCGAGTGGCGAACAAACTCATTTCGTTCGCTGCTGGACTTGCACTTGTTTACACTTTTGAAGCACAAGTTCACACTGTAAAATGTCATCGAAAATGTTGATCAAACAGAGCAAGCAAGCAAACACACTAAATAATAGATACACACCAACAACTAGTGCAAAAGTGTCAAATTAATTCAGTCCATAACTAAGAGAGATGTACCGCTACTAAAAGAGATGAGATAAAGCGAGTACAACTTGAATAGCTCCATTTGTGTGCTCCTCTTTCAGCACGACCCTCTCGCAGGCCATCGTCTGATGTGCTTGTTACTGTTCAAGATAATTCGCTTCGATCCAAAAGATAGAAATTTCCATTCATTGGTGGAAAAATTCGTGGCTGCTGCTGCTTGCTCTTTAGCTGGTCGAATCAAAACATTTTGATTGGTGTAGAAAAGTAGCAAAAATGTGGTGTGAAGAGAGACAGAATATTCCGTGATGACAAGTTGAGATTAGAATTTGTGCGACAGTGAAATGTGTGTTCCAGTGCAGGACGCGATTTAAAAGTCAATCATTTTTGGTGTTAATTAATTGATTAGTCCAGAGAGCAGTCAATTTGGTGTTGTGTGCAGTGTCAGTAATGGACAGACGATAATCTTGCTGGAATAGCACAGAAATGACACGTTCAAACAGATAGACACCATTGACACATAATGACACAGACTGACAATCAAACACAATCAGGGTGTTAATGTATAAATCGATTGAATGCTCTCTGTGCTGTGCACAAATCTCAATGGACATTCTAATTACACTAGTGCAAGGACAGACAGAGAATTATACTAAACAGCAGACAAACGTGACAGTTTGATTGGCTGCTCAAAGGATACATTTGTAAAACATGTTTCCAACAAATTGATAAGAATTATATTTCGGGCTTTAAAGAATTTACTACAAATTAATGTCGATCGATACTGTGGAAAATTATGCACAAGTCGTGGACCAATTTGTAAGAGAACAAAATTGAGTCCAATTAATTCAAATTCTTTAAATGAGTCACCAATTTATTCTCTCCTTCATTACTTATCTCGTTCGATCTCTCGGAACTGCTTTCTTCTTCCATGTCCAAATTATACAAAAACATTTTGTTTTAATTTTCCTTTCCATCCATTCTCTTGTTCTTGCTCAAACAAAACGAAACGAGCAATAGACTGCATAACTTGAGCAGGAATTCTTTGGCCAGTAAGAAAACTTTATAAAATTCCTAACTTTATAATGGAGCAAAAGCATCGGCATCGAAGTTCACCGAATCGAGGAAGGTCTCTTATTATTGTTATATCGTACAAAGGGCAGCACAAGTCCGAACGCAAGCAAGCAAAAGTCAATTTAGTTCTTTAGCAGCAAAAAGTGTGTGTGTGTGTGTGTGTTGTGTGTGCCCCACAGTAAAGCGAAAATCGGGATTGAATTCAATCAAAGCAATTCAATGTACTGGATAGAGAGTGGCACAAGCAAAATCTATACCGATCTTATTATACAATATGTTTGAACCAACGAAATTGGTGAATCAACACAATCGAAGCCAAAGGGAAGGGACACCAACCAGAATCACAACACAACAAGCAAAAACCAATAACAATCGACAATTTGAAAATCGACTCGAGCAAAGCACAATTGAATGCACACAAGTTGGACAAGCATAGTTCAGTTCAGTAGTGCACAAATGTACACTACTCCACAGTACAACACACCAGCGGCACCAAATCAACTCATACCAGAAGGCGAGAAATTTTAAATTTAAATTTACAACAATCGAACTACAATTCCAACTAGTCAAATGTTTATTCTTCGACTTACTTCACTCAATCGACATTTCTCCAAAGGCACTTGACCTTACTTGAAAGTCTTACATCAGTGAAAGCAACGAGACTCCTCGACTCCTTTGACTTTCGACTTTCAGCCATTCTCTTTGAACTGTAGTCGGGATTGAGAGATCGAACAGATCTATTTGGTGTTTGTGTCGAGTTCAATAATGTCAATTGCTTTACAATTTAAATTTCTCTCTTCTGCCCAATCCAATTCTCTCCATTCAATTCAATTCGTCCAACCAAAATCAATCGCACAAGTGCATTCATCTATTGCAATACATTTTGGGTTATTTGCCATCTTTTATTTCCTCCTCGGCTTGTGTGCACCAATCCTATCCTCCATATGCAATAATAATAATAACATCAAATATCAAACAATATTGAATGCCATCAAACATCAGACAGATAACAATTGCGAATGAGATCAAGCAAAAACGAATACACACAATTGAGTTTGAGTTTGGAGGAGCAAAAATTTAAAGCAATCGTCGAGATTCAATTTGGGACTGATTCCAGGAATCTGAAGAGTCAAAACAAGAGGAGATTTACT
This sequence comes from Rhizoglyphus robini, assembly GCA_023373905.1. NCBI lineage: Eukaryota > Metazoa > Arthropoda > Arachnida > Sarcoptiformes > Acaridae > Rhizoglyphus > Rhizoglyphus robini. The sequence continues at coordinate 1,193,550 of JAKIJQ010000007.1, read as the reverse complement.
TAATTTTGCAAATTGAATGCAAATAAAAATTGAAAAAAATGGAGATTTAGGCCAAAACTGTGTCAAACGGGATAAAGTTGGAGTACACTGAAATGCAAATGTTTTGGCACGAAAAATTCAAATTTGCACACGCCAACAAAATGCGAATTAATAAGTGGTGCGTTAATTTAATTTGGTTGATAATTTAAAATCAATAACACACAAACATAGTTAAGCAATGCAACTTTGTATAACCCTTTCGCCCTAATCGATAATGCCATAATGGGCAATGTTAAATTCATTAACCTAATGAGCATATTCACAGTTTTACTTTTGGCTTCGTACACTTTTTCTTGTGCCTTTCGTTCTCCTTTCGTCTGAAATGAAGTGATAAAAATCTAATTACAAAACTATTATTATTAATATATTCTGTAATGTTCAATAATATTATATAAGACATTTCACAAGCACCATTATTCAAGTCATTGTGTGTATGTGTGTTGGAATATATGCAAATAATAATAATAATAATAACAAAAGTGGTATTTGGCATCGTATGGAAATGGATAAAAAATTAAATTAAAAAACATACAGTGCCAATAAAGCAAAATCGTACAAAATAGAATCGAAGAAAGGCAAAATTAAATATCGATTTAGTGGCGTGAACAAGTGTGCCAAAGTGAAGTGTGCTTGCAGGGGACTATGAACTGTATGCCATTGGATTGGATCGATTGTGCAGAGGAATATTTTTGGAATTTTAAGCGAAACAAAAGTAAATTCCTTCCTGCATAAATACTTGACGCGGCCAGTAACTTTACAGAATGTACTTGTGAGCAATAATAAACACACAAATCAACTACCAAATTTAGTGCCACTCTGTAGGAATTCTCAAGAATTTAATTGACCAGACCCAAATTGAGTCAACCAAACCAACACATACACACACACAGACACACACAGAAAAACACGGAATAATAATTAAACCTACACTAAAAAGTTAATTACGTTTAGGTATTTAATTGGCGTGCCAGTAACGCTAAAAGAAGGCAGAGAATGGGAGATAATAATAACAACAAAATAGAATACACCAAAAAGGCGATATATTTAATTAAATTTTGGTTTGCCGCTTATGGAAAGTGACGATGAGTGCGCGTTGAGGGTCAATTAATTTAAACTCGACAGAGAATTTATGGAATTTACACACTTGTGAGAAGTACAGGGTGGGAGTTAGTGATGCTTCAACATATTGAAGATAAGTTCAGTGATTTAATTATGTCGAATATAAATATCAACATACACACCCTGTGCCACACAACTAAATCAACAAATACAAACCACACACATGCGTCAACAAACATTTGATCTCTTCTCCACAAATAAATAAATAAATATATTTTGCACTCTAAACTCTATCTGCACATTAAGTCAATAAATTAACCCTAATAATTATTAGGCAATAAAAAGACCTCACTAAAACAATAAATAAATCTAAATTAAAAGTAAATTAAACTTTGTACGAGAAAGGATAATAAAGAAGTATAAATATAAATTATAACAGAATTAAATGAAACAAAACGAGAGTTTAATGAGATGTTTCAGAAAAGATGTCTCGATGAGGATGTGCTCAATTGGTGTTAAATATTGGCAAGCAACAATAGTAATTGATGCGGACAGTGCAAATAGATGGAGGTGCAATTTACTGTCTGTTCTGCTCTAAGTGATCCTGCAAAAATAGAGCATTTTAAAGTAAAATCACAAACAAATGCATTAGTGGGAGAGAGAGAGAAAGACAAATTGAAATTGAAAGCAAAAAGAAGCAAACCAAACGAAGGAAAGAGCGAGCGAGTGAGTGAGTGCAATTGCGATTGCAAGTGTTAAATGGACCGATTAAAATATGATATAATACATGCAACTAGATGTGGATAGATAGTGGCTAGTGTATTGACACTGGGCACAATAGAGGAGCAGGGCCACAGCCGAATCACATATGTGGGTAATGATGATAATGACTTCTATATGGCATGACAATGCTGAATAAATAGATACAACCGACCAAAGATGGAATATAACCAAATTGTCGTTAGATTTGCTCGGTTTGCCATTGTGTTCTCTTGTTGCCGCAATACTTGTCTCTATGCTTTATTGGCTAATGGCGTCCTGGTGATAGTGCAGGAACAAGAAATAAATATATGGACTGGTGAGATGTGCCACACTGAACAACTTACACCACACCACACACACACACACACAGGCTCAATCGATTGGCTCCATTTGTGAGAGCGATATGTTTTGCGAGAGATACATTTCGATAAAGCGGGATCAATTCGTACAGTATTGCAATAAGCACGGCAAGGACGAATTGGCTCTGCTGCTGCTTGTGCCACAACTCAATGATACAACAACAAATACATTGGCCACAGTGCAGCACAATACCGCACCAAACTGACAAATCAATTTATTGCCTTTTTATTGATATTTATTATTGTATTCTGTTGCTGGTGTGCAGTATTATTATTATCGATTGCGCTGGCAGGACATTTGCATACAGTGTGCTGCGTACAGTTGCCAAATTGCTCTAGGTTGTTCGCCAAGGATGAAGGCAACAAAGTACATAATAAATGAAAATATGCATTGCATAGGTTGGCCCCCAAGCAAAGGCAGATATGTCAATTGGATGGAAAATAAATGACACAGGTCAATGCAAGCTGAGATGCACATTGGACACAATCGGATGATGCTGTAAGTAGAAAAGTACCGACAGACCTGGACAAATGTATCGAGAACGTGTCACGAATTGGTTGGGTAAAATTCCTGCAATGAATCATCGATAATTGTCAAATAAATAAATGGTATAACTCAATGTTTGGATTAGCTGGCGTAAATCAATCTTTTTGAGAGTAGCAATTTCTAGCCCAAACCGAGCGATCAATTGTCTTTGTCCATCGTATATACAGCCAAGTAATTTATGATTTAACACTCAAAGTAAATAATAAATAAATAAACACATTCTCGATTGGAGCTCAATAATTCAGCAAATGGTACAAACAGTTTAGCTGCAAAATGAAATAAATCACAATTATCGTTTGGGGTTGTTTGCTAGTGTGTACAAAATTAATGATGCTTTAAAATGGATCCAAACACACACACACACACACACACGACCAAGCACATCCCTCAAGCTAGTGTATTATAGATGTGTGATACAGTGCAAATGGCAAATCGTATTTCGGTGGGCTCGAAATTGCCAATTGACACACAATTGACACGCCAATCCAAGATTTATGTATTTGTTTCGGTGTGTTTGCCTCGCTCTGTGACACTAAAACCTTTTTTGTCTTTGCGTGTATCGCCAAAAAGTATTGCTTTACTTTATGTTTTGATTTGGACTAAAAAGGAAAGTAACTGCACCCAAAACCAGAAACCCACAATGCAAACACACATTTGCACACGAATGCATTGCATTAGGACAAATGCTAATGTGCACACTGTGATGCATTGAACATTATCGGATTGCCATCAATTTCCGATATATCAAAGCAGACAAACAAATGGATATTAATGAGTGCGTGCAAGGCGCCACATAAACGATGCCACATCAACAAAGCGAGGTCAACGTATTCCTATAGAATGGTGAGCAATTTTGGCAAAATAAACTTACAGGTTCGTTCTAAGATTGACAAATTCTTATTGTTCGTGTGCAATTGATGGCTCAAAGTAAAAACGAAAACAATAATTTTGCATACAAAACAAATTGCCATTGCAGTGGCATCAACTCGTAACTCAATTTAAATTGTTCATTACATTTTTTAATATTAAAATTGAAATTTTAATAATTCATAACACCCACAAAATTATCATTACTTGCTGACTTATTTCTGGATCATTTTAGCTTGGTTATTATTAATATTTTAAAAGTTCCACACACACCCAAAGCCTAAAATTAAAACCTCGCCATATCTGCAAATTAAAACAAATGACACTTTTGAATGTGCAACCAAAAAAGACCGAGACTTGTTTAAATATTTAAAGAATTTTAAAATCTCAAAATAGCAAAAAGAGCACTTTGGTGTGAATAATCCAGAGTGAATGCGTTCGAGTTGAATAAATAATTACGAGTGTGCTCAAAGTGGAATGGGAAAATGAAGAAAAATACACTTTCTAAGGATAATGGTCCGCTTCGGAATGGACTCGACTGATTTGCACAGACACTCACGAGCACTGTAGATTGCAATCATACATCAGAGATGACTCGGCCAAATTAACCTTCCACTCAAGTCCCAAGTGAGAAGCTCGCCGCTCTCATTTTGTATAGAAATTTATTATTTAGATTTCCAAACCCGAAAGCTAGTTTTGAATATATATAAAAAAGCAAAGACTCTTTCAGATTTATATCTGCCGGCTGTATTGTCTGAAAAATCTTAAAAGAAAAACTCGAAAAAGAAATTGAGAACCACAAAGCAGCACAAGATGAAAAGATATTCATTATGCAAAATTGTTGCAGAATTAAAGAATTAATCGTTAAAGTGTAACTCAGTGCTAACAAAGCAATGGTTCAAAAAGACAATCATGCTTGCAACGAATTGTGCAGCATTCGAACACTATCGAACCTAATGAATTTAATAATAAAAAGTCAATTAATTAATATATAAATCACAGTGCTCATTTATGCTCATTTATGTCCTCAAAAGCAGCAGCACCCAATCTCAATATGTTTCGAATCGATAAAAGCAACAACCTAAACTTCTTTCCCACTTCATAATTAATTTCATTAAATTTCAATTTCACATAATTTCTCCCCGGTTCCCATGCTCGACTCGAGTCTGTCTCCATACATCAACATTGTGCTAATATATAAATCGTAAAAAGTTTAATTTCAACTTGCTCCCGAATGGGGCACACAAAAACTGTCGAACTTTGATAAGCGACAGAATACAATAAAAAGTGCAAAAAGGAATAGAAAGAGTAAAAAGAATGGTAATTTAATTAAATGATTTGATTGTATTAATATAAAATGATGGAATGAGTGATTGAATCGAAATTATTGTATTTCAAGGCATTCCATTTGCAATATTAATCAAACAAAAAAGGTCTTCCATTTTGCTTGTGTGCCTTGTGTTCAACTCATTTCAAACAATTTAAAGCAAATTTATTACTTTCAAATAAAGAAAGACAAAAGCGAGCCATAATGAACCATTCGGTGGCAAAGTACAATCATTCCCGATAAGACACGCACACACACCCCAACAAGAAAAGCTTCCAAACATGTAAAGCATTCACTTCTGGGCCAGATTTTTATATTTTTTATATTTCCATTATTAAATTTTTTATTTCAACAGTGAAGGATTGTTGGGTTCTTTTTGGTGGGCTCTGGTTTTGTGGACCTCCTATCGGTAGTGCAACACTCGATATTCAATTATCGTGCTTTGCCAGAAGACTGACCCACAAAAAGAAGTGTACAAATTGCTAGACGATTATTAGACCGAAGAAAGGAGATGAACAAACAAAGGACCAGTGAACGTGACAATTGCAAGTTTGGTTAGATTTGCTAAATTGTCCTGCTCTCAATCAAATTGAGGCTAAACACATAAGTTGCCATTATGATAGTCATTGCTTTGTGGCCATGCACACATCGAGAAACTTTTATCTGTACCCAACATCTCTCTCGTCTCAGCTCTACCGTGTCTTCTGAATTTTCCACCACACATCACCACACGAGCAAACCAGTTAATGGCGTGGCTCAATAAAAGAAAGATTAATAAATCTGTACAGAATGAACTATAATACTAAATGGACAATTTAAACCTAAACCAGATAATTGACAATTTTTAATTCACAATTTCCTTCCTTTTAATTTAACAAAAATAATTACGAGAAAGTTGTCAAAAGTACTCCTGAACCTTGTGGAATTTTGAATATTTTCCTGCTAGACGACAAGAGAATTACACAGGAGAAGAGTGTAATTAAATTCTTGGAGACAAGAATGCTTTCTATAGGAGACATTCACCTTGCAGGAGAAAGTGAAGTGGAGGAGGAACAATTTATGATGACACTGCAGAGGAGCACTTGAACCAAAAATTCATGATTTGTATTTTTAATGAATATTCTATTTTGAAAATGTCTCTTACAGGGACAGGAGATGTCTCATAAATACAGAGCAAATGTCTAATATTAATTATGGAAAAATTGGGTTCACACTGTATAAGGCATGTTTGTCTGTCATATATAACTGACAAATAATAATAATAATATTAATACAAGCAGAAAAACTTAATATTCAAGAGGAAATCGCGCGCGCTGTGAGAGGAAGACAAAAAAAGTAAAGTGCAATCGAGAAAACAAATGAAAGGGTTCAGTGCAATGCATAATGCAAAGCACGAAACAAACCAAATGGCAAATGAATGGCACAAACAGGAAAAGGATTCATTTCGGCAGGATTCGGTTTGAGTGTGCCAATTGATCCCAAACTGAGTAAATAATAAACAAATGGACAAACAAATGCTTTGAGTGGATCAATGCAATGAATGAATGTAAATAATTTGTGAGTGTTGATCCTCTTGATGAGATCATGAGACCAATCGAATATTGACGATTATTATTATTAATAATATTCTGCATAATATTAATAATATATTAAAATATATATACACCATGTGCCATATAGAAATGGCCATTAATAATATATTCAAATGCCAAAACCAGAAGCATCCTTTCGGGTGTGTGTGTGTTTGTGTGTGTGAGCTATAATAAATATGCTTGCCCACTTCTTCCTGACACACATTAGGCAATCCAGATAATTTCAGTTATGACGAACATTTGCAAATGCATAAGCACAAAGACAGAAACTTTTTGTGTCTACTCACAAATGGAGGGGAGGCAACGTCATATGTGGACAGGCATAAAGCGAAAACTTGATATGAGGCCAAGATATGATACGGCCCTGTGAGAGAGTGTAATCAACTCAATGGAAAATTTACAGTTTGTTTTCACTCAGTCTATGTCGACAGTGTTTAGTCTACTCACAAGACATCACGAATTTAGATTAGTGGAAAATAAGCAAAAAATAAGCAAAGAAAAGTTTAAGAGAAGGCGAAAATCTCTCTGTAAACAAATTAAAGCATTTATTAATAATAATAATATGATGCAAAGTGGAAGGCAAATAATGAAAGATATGTTCGGACAGCAATGTGATGCTAAATATATAAATTACAAACTTAAAACATGGAAAATATCTGGCTCATTTATGAGTGTGTATTATCTGTCCAATGCAGAGATGGTGTTGGACTAGACGGACACGAGCACAATAAATTAGCGACCACAATTAATTGTCAATTAATGGGCAATTGTCCCATTGAGAATTATGGCTGTCTAAATGACCCAATTGTGGCTTGAGAGCATTGCACACACAAACACACATCAATGGATGGTCTTTAAACTTGATTACAGCCGATGGTGGTGGTTACACTGTCAAATTGATTAAACAATGTCAGTGTTTCATTGTCTGGTTTGCAGTTTGGTTCGGAGCAATTAAACTTGAACCCGGATATTTGATTGGCTTGGCTAAGGAAGGAGAGCCTAAGCAAACACACAAACAGCCAAATGGTTACAAAGTGAGTGCCAGACCGAGTGATCGAACCAATCTCACTTGTACATTCTGTTGGTTTCAAAGTTGACTGTGTGCTGGCCAATTTGGAACGGAACCAAACGATAACAAATTGCTACATTATATCAAGTAGTGAAGAAGGCAGAACCAGAAAGTACTAAGTAAAGGCAAACGAGAGTGCGTTAAGGCAATCTAGCAGACCCAATCAATCAAAGTTTGTTTCGCTCTGGTGTTACACTGCTAAACTAGAGAAAGTGCACTGAAATATAACAACAAAGAAAGAAGAAAGAGAAGAATGGAATCAAACACAAACTTAACTAAAGTGAGAAATAAATCGATTAAATTTGTCAAAAATAATATTTCTTTAAGGCTACAGGGGCAATGGTAGATCTAACTCTAGAGTTGAACAACTTTGGATTTAAGAAAAGACAGACAGAACAAAAAACAAAGGAAAGCCAAAAATCTAAACGCAAATTCGCCGTAAGGCAGAAGCGAATTATTGGATTTGCCAAGTTTAGTGGGAATCGATGATAATGGTACATGAATGAAGCAAAGGGATATAATTCAATAATGGCTGACATATTGGTCGTAATTTGGCCATTACTTGGGACAGCTTTATGGTGACTATTCTATTAAATTAGAGTGAAGCTTGTGGGGCTTACCTTGTTGGACGTAGACAGGCCGACTGATGATTGAGCCAAATTGATTTGTGGCAAGGCACTCGATCTGGTGCAGTGACGAACTACTGCCACTTGGACCAAAAAGATTGTGGTTGTGGTAGTTGGATGATGAGTATGATTGAGCAATACTGCTCAGGTTCGAATGACCACCAATTAGGAGGGTTTGGCCATCGTTGCGCAAGCTGACAAATGCATTCACTTGTGGGGAGTAGAGCTGATGTTTGGCTGCACTTGAGTCAAACTCGTGTACAGATGAAGAGGAAGATGAAACAAATCCACCGATTGTGATATTGTCCACTCTCCACTCGATGCGAGGTGTGGGATAGCCGTACACTTTGCAGGTGATTGGCACACTCGTTACGTTGCTGTACTCAAGTGGGTTGCGACCACCTTGTTCAGGTTCGACTGTAAACGCAGGACCTGAGTAGAGGTCATTTTCATCATTGTGAAATGGCGTACTGTACGAGTCTTGTTCGGACTTGTATGGCCGTTTGTACAGCTGAAAATCATCGAAATCGCCGCCACCAGAGAGGAAAGAGTATGGAGACAGTGGTTGTGAGTTGCCGGGCTCAGCGAAGCTCACAACTGGACACACAAACACACTTAACAATAGAAAAGGTAAAACAACGAGCAGTAATAGAAAAGTTATCGTTCGTGGTAGTGATCGAGTTGATGACATCGATAAATCGATAAACCAACAGAATGAATGCATGATGCCGATGATGTTTGTGCCACTGATGGAACACATTGCCAAATTCGGTACTGAGTGAGCCAGATGGAAATGTGTAAAATGGCTGTGAATATGGTCATAATGGAAAGTTGATGAGTTTGTGACGATCAAACGATGTTTTCATGATGTCCACCCTGTCACTCGAGTGCATCAAGAAGGAGTACTCTAGTGCGAAAGGACCACTATTGTATCAAACATGTGTTTGTGGTCGCATACATTAATGACGTTTCTTGTGGAACATCAAATCAAATCAAAGTTGTTTCCAAACCAATATATATCTTATTAATTAATAAATACAAACAACTAAATTTGCTTGCTTATGTTTTGCTTCTTTTTTGGAGAATTCAGTTTGTTCAATTCGCAATTGACGCAAAAGAAAATAATCGTTTTGGTTGGCAATATTTTCAAAGTATTTCTTTCTGTGAGCTAAAAGTAGACTTTTCTTGCACTGCTTGGTCTGTTTTGGATGTCGTTTTTCATGTGTCCTCGCTGGTTGTCTGTCTTGGTGTGTGTGATTGTGTGTTGCAAACAGACCAATCGGCACTAAACACACAAACCGGCACCATCGAAGAACAGATGAACAATGACGGCCGGCATTGCCGGGAAATTGAGTGCAACTCGATGATGGAAAGACTGTTTGCTTCTGGCTCGACACATGGACACACACGACTGAGGTCCGACTGAGAGTGAGGTACCGACTTTATATAGACGGACAAGGAATTATTCACAGTGGAACAGACGACAGAGGCGTGAATGGAGTGAGCCAAGTGCACTGGCCACTGAGAGACTCTCTGCTCAATTTGGTTTCGGGTAGAGGCAAGTTAACTTTGTGATATGTGCTGGGCCACTGTGCTCGGTCTACACATTGACAGAATGAGTGAATGCACCCCAACTGAACAATCGAATGTGTGAGAGAAATGCTCAAACACCGAAGACCAACGATTAAAAGCGAATTTGCGTGAGTGCGTGCCGCCGCTTATTGCCAAATTGGAAATTGGAGAACACAGCGAGGGTGAAAGAATGCGCGCCAAATTGACGCCACAGTATTGAAGCACAAGCAGGGCCAATGGCACTCGAGTCGAGTTGCACTGACACACACACTCACAAGCAAAGTTAAATAAATCAATTGCTTCATTACTCGTGCATCACAAGTTGTACGTATAATTGTGTTGAAAGTAAACCAAATTTTTGTCCAATTCCCATGATGACATTCAAATGTAGTGTTTTAATGTATTAATGATTTGTTTGTTTATGATGCACAGATTGCACCTTTTCAAATTCAATCTATTTATAGCGATGTATCACATTACATTCCAACTGGTTATAAATCAAGCAGAATTATTAATAATAATGTACTCACTTTACAATATTGAAAATTGGGTTATTCCGCAACAATGTTGCCTACATTGATTAACATGCATACTCGAAACTTAATGTTCAAACAAGTTCAAAGAACTCCTTTTCAACAATATATTCTTTGGGGTTCAAATTCAATTTAAAAATATTGCTCACTTCAATTTAATTCAATTTAATTAATAAATTAATTACCAAAACAGCGTTGGATTTAAAGCTCAAACAATTCGAGCGAGTTCGTGATGGGACACGATCTTTTCGAGATTAATTACGTGGAAAATTAAATTTGCACTCGCACAAATTGCTTGCACGAATATTGCATGATATTATATTTAATATTCATAAGACGTGGAAAGTTGGGGGAGAGAACTATTATGCTTAAAAACTGTGAACAAATATGGTAGCAAAGAAATTAAATTGGATTTCTTATTTTGCAAAATAGCTTTAAAATTCCTTCTCATCTAAATTTATGAACACTCTATTCGCAATTTACGTTATGTTTTCAATGAAGCGCTCAAATTTGTTTGTTCAATTGAGCACAATAATGATTGGTTAACAAATGCTTTCTAATGCTGTAAAGAATGTTACACTTTGTTTATCATTATTGATATGCAATTTATTTTGGGCCCAATCGACAAAAGGATTAGGTGTAAATAATCGAATTAATTGCAATCAACTGCTGGTCAATTGCACTCTCAACTTCATGTCAAGACTCTCTTGAGGAACCAATTTTAAAATTATGAGCCATCATTAAAAGAATAAAACCACAAGTGTAAATTTCCATTTTCAGATTGTTTTATTGCATTGGATAGAAAATTTAATTAAAATTTAATATATGATTTTATTATTTTAAAATTGAGCTCAACAGTCACTGAGAGAGCAATTCATTTCGATGTGGCGCAGTGAAAGGTCGGACTGGGTGATGAGACCAATAAAGCGATTAAAAATTATTATTACCGTATTAAACTCTCTATAGACCTGCAGAGGGCAATGAAAGTGCATTTGCACATTAATTCAATTCATTCGACGTTAATTCAATTTAAAAGCCTACAGGCTCTGGACAAATGAGTATAGTCGATATTGGGTTTGCAAGTAATAAAAAGATACTCTCAAATGAAGAGAATGCACCCAAAGAGCTTTGTAGACTATAATTTATAAATTAATTTCTCATTACTATGCCAATTGCGTCGTGAAAGATCTGAGATTGATCGGGTTAAGTATATATTTTCAAGCCAAAACACAGGATGACTCAAATACATTCGAAATCGATTGAATGTACTGTTTGATTTATCAATTCACTTTTACTGTCCACCTTACAAGCTGTGAACAGTAAATAAATGCATTAAACCAAAATTGAACCAAATGATTCAAATTATTGATCTCGAGAGTTAATTTTTACTGCCAACTCTGAATGACCCACAATAAAACGTATTTTAGAGTTGAATCCGCATTATAAAATGAAATAAAATTGAATTTGAATTTATTTAAATTAAGTCTCACATTATTGAATAAACCACACACGCAAGTAAATTGCCTAAATCGTAAACGTTCAATTCAATTTGCTTTTTATTATTATCAATTTTTAATATTATAATAATTTTTTTCAATAAATTTATTTTGTGTTTGATTTGGAAATTAAAATTTTCGTCACATCTTTTCGGTGCAAGGATGAAAAGAAAAGAAAATATAAATAAAATCTATTTTTGTTGTGTACGTCGAATTGAATTTGGTCAATTGGTGCAATATATAATAAATTGATAAATTGAAATATATTTTATTGTTGGAGTCAAGTCAAAAGCGTCAAATTCAATTATAAAATTCATAAATCAATGCCTTGTTAGGTTCAAACCACTCTCGAGTAGTAAAAGGAAAAAGTTAACAATTGAACATTTTATATTTAAAGAATATTTGGTTTAGAGAATGCCCGAGCAATACACAATATGTCAATTTGAATTTTAAATTCTACATTTTTTTCTGGAAATATTAAATGCTTTAATGCTTTTCTTAGAATATGGAATATGGAAATACCCACTGTATGATTTGCTTTGCGTGGATTTATTATTATTAACAATTTTTTTAACCAAAAATAATGGTTAAAAGGTGTTAATTTTATTATCGGTTATAATTACGGCCATTTTTATGGCGATGCCCATTAAGGGCAATTTAATTAATTAATCGATTAATTAATTTGTCATAGGAGAAGGGAACGATTCCATTACGTCTCAATTAACTAAATATGTTGTCCATTGGTCAGTGTGTGTCTGTGTGTTAGGTCCGTGTCTGTGTTCACACCAGACAATTTAATTCATTTAGCACGCTCGAGTTGGTCGATTCAGGTTAATTGAGACAGCACAAGACACGGTTCGATCATTTATTGGGAGAAAATTATTAAAAGGTCATTATGCCTGTGCAGGGGACAACTCCCAAGCTTGTGTGGCTCGTCTTTGTTTGAGTGTGTGTTTAATGAATCGTACTGCTTTGAATTGAATGCAATCTAATCTAATAATAATAATAATATAGTAATAATACTAAAACGGCCTGTAATAATGTGAACCGCGCTGAATTGGTCTATCATTACAATGCCGAATTTATATTAATTTAATATGTCCAATTTGGAAGAGCTATTTTAGTGTGCACCACAAACTTGAGCAGAGCATTCCTTGAAAGTGCAAGAATTTCAAACATATAGACCGACCTGGTGCATGCACAATAGGTCAACACACAAGTGTCCTTGTGTGGACACATTCACCGAGTGGACTTTCTTGAGGGGAAACTTGTGCATTTGCCTAATCTCACCCGTAAAATTATATATCCTCTATGTATTAATCTAATTTTATCACGCAATCTTTGGAGGGTTAACGATGACGGAACAATGCACCGTCTGCACACGACTACTGAACAAACGTGCCACAAAAGTGGCCACACAAAGCAAATGAGTTAAATTTTATTAATTAAAAAACAAAACCTAATTGAATCATTAAATTATGCATGAATATTTAAAGCATAAATAGAGATTTACTTAATGTGGCCTATTCCCAAAATGTGTTGTCCAACGAATGTTCAATTTGCATATTGAACCAATTTGCATTGTCCAAATTGTTCGTCATTCTGAGTGCAACCGTCCTGTCGTTCAGTCTTGTTCGTGTGTCAACTCATTTTCACAAGTGTCCTCTCTATTTGGCCATTTCAAGTTTTTGTAGTGTGTTGAAGAAATGTCTTGATATTTTCTTTCTTCCTCTCTGGCACTATTCATTCACAAATGAGCATGACAAGTTGGTACTATACCGAAAAGTGATGATATTACCATGTACATGATGTGATGATGGGTCCTGGGTGACATACACGGCGGCACATTCAAACCTTGTACAAGTTGCAAGTTAAGTGACACATTCAACACACACAACACTTGAACTTGCATTAAATCAGTGCACAGGCCAAATCACACCATTCAGGAGCAAACATATAAATGCAAATTGTCTCAGGGACTGGTGAGTGGGTCGTTTGTTGCAAATGTGACTTACTGCACACTCACACACACACCCGCCATGTTCTGTCATAATTGCCATTGGATTTCGGAAGTAGAATCGGGGTATACACCGAGTGGAGCACATGAGAATTGTTTCGAAAGAAGTGTATCAATGAAAAGTGTAGCACATTTGAGGACAATGATGGCACCAGCATAATAGCTCCCTCAATGGGCATCTCATTCTAATGGCCATGTTGACTCGTCTCAACAATGCACATTGTTATTACGGTATTTATGCATGCAAACACTAAATGACACTTTGCAGCTCACAGTTTTTTCCTGTGTGCCTGTCTGTCTGAACAGGAAAAAGCAATTCCCAGTTTGCATTCAGATGCATTCATTTCACTTGTTTGTTGCATTTCTTCAATTTTTCTCCAATTTGTCATTTTCATTTGGCAAATACAAATTCGCGACAGTGGCACAATGAGCCAAACAGGAATTTCCTTTCACTTGAGATATGACTCCAAAGTTATGCAAACAAGAGACAAGAAAAATGCACTTTCGAGTCGTCAAGTTTTTCTTCTATTTCAAGAATTTATCAAAGAATCTTTTCTCTAAAATTTTAAAATCTTTCTCATATATAAAATGTATCAAGCCCGAGTTCATGCACAAACACACATACACTCATGCACTTGACTTTCAATATTTATTTTAATTTATCCAAAAAATAACAAAAATCTCATCTTGGTTGGAGAATCTCATTTTGCTTCTGGACTGGTTTGGGGCAAATTTAAATAAATTGTTGCTATTTATTATCATGTGCAGCACTGCACTGCACTGCCTTCTACTTTTATTACTAATGCAAACAGATTTGCAGAATATGGCAATTGAGAATTGCTTTTCACTGGCACTTTCTTCTGCAAATTCTCACACAGAGACAGGCAGCGAGACTGAGACTGCAGTCAGACACTTAAGACAATTATTATTATAAATCTTTGAAAATATACCCAAAAAGCGACAACAAATAAAATGAAATATTTTGCACTACACTAAACCAAAGACTATAATAATAACGAAGACATCAAATTAGATTACACACAGGGAATTTCATTACAATCAAAAGCTATATTTTCACTAGAATTTTCCAGGATTTACCTCCTTTTTAGCGGCAAGCGAAATATCAGGCACTTTTTACCTCAATGAAAAGAAAATGTTTTGGTGGAATTAGTGGAATGCAGTGCCGACAATTTAATAATATGTAAATCAAGTCTATAGTGTTGTGAGCAAAATACAGAGACAGTCACACCGTGGGACCTTAATAATAAATTAAACGCCATGCAAAACATGATGCCGTCGTGGAATTAGAGCAGACAGAAGACAAAAAGGATCAAGAATTTAATGTCAACAAACAATAACAAAACATAAAGTGATAATCATAATTCGAAGAAAAGTTCATGGTAAATTATTAAAATTCGTGAATTTCTTAGAATGCGCATCTTTTGGCAACTTCAATATTATCAACTACACAATTAACTGATATCACTTCAAAGCCATTTCACAGACATTTACGACAAATGATTTACACACTAAATAAAAGTAACTAACATAAAGCATTGTTCGAATACGAAATTTGAAAATAGCAAAAAAGTGGAAACTAAAGTTAGATTCAAATCAAATAATCTAATCGGATTGGAAACAAAGCATTTGCGGGAGAGCAAAAAATTGTGAAAGAGAAAAAAGAGTGAAAATAAATTTTGCGTGATAATTCCGCTTTGGCCATGATCGTGGCGCGCAAAGGGACACGAATGAATGGTTGGACAAATCACGATTTGCATAATGCCACTATGAGTTGCACAAGAGTGAAAGAGGCAGAATTAGTGAAAGCAATATAAAATCAGAACCCATACTGTTTGCAGTGGGGCAAGCACAAATTGCAATTACAAATTGGCTTCATTCCCTTTTGCCCTTTTGTTTCACAGTGAAAGGGAGAATCCCTATCGAGTTGTACGTGGGCTAATACACCAGACACAGAGAGAACACACCAGAATCTGGTCCGACACACAGTGGCAATCTGTCCAGACGGGTAGGATCAATTGGGTTGAATTTAAATTTGGCTCCACTGAACAAATGGTGCTGCTTCCGAGAGAAGTGAAACAAAACAAAAACTGGTTTACTAAAACCAGGGATTTAAAGGGTTAATTTATGTGTGTTCAAATGTACCAATTGTACGGTGGATCTTGCGTGTCTTGGGTCTTATACACTTTTCTCTCGACTAGTATCGCACTTCTCGATCTATCCACCCAGAGAATATAAATGAATCGACTAATTTGTTGGACTCTCGCATTGGTGAAGGGTTGAACTGTGAAGACTTGGGCTAGTTGGCTCGAGACATGACTTTGCTTGACAGTCAATTGAGTCGACACATACAAAAAAGTTCAACTGAATACAACTGAATTAGTACAGTAATGCAGTTGTGTAATTGTACCATGCAATTTACAGTGCACGGTAATCCTACAGGCAGAGAAGCCCAATTCCCGTTCGGCTTTGACATTTCCTAGTGTGTACCATATGAATATGTAATTACATTTATAATTAACCTGACGACCATGATGATGATGATGACGGAAACATTTAATTAGCTTGTTAGCATTGTTGCAAGATTAGGGTGGATGAACTTGGCTAGAAACAATACCGTGAAATATATCTTGAAATTAGTGATTTTAGAAAAATTATCACAAATGCAAAAGCGAATTGAGAGTGTTAGTAATCTTTATTGATTGATTAGTAGTTTGACCGAAAAATATGCCCAATTTCTTGAAAACACTTAAGGAGTAGTGACACCAGTGTTGGAGGAGATAAACGTGGCATAGTAAGGAACACGAGTGAAGACACCTGCAAATTAGTGCACACACCAATTAGAATTAGCACAACGACAAATTCAAATTTACCAGGGAAAATTGTAGATCCACAGCCAACACCGAAAGAGGTGGCGCCCAACAGATACCATTGACCGTTCTTCTCGTATTGCAGTGGTCCGCCACTGTCGCCATTGCAGACCTAAATGGTGTGTGATTAAATTGAATTAATTAAACCTTAATTTGTTGAGGTATTAAATTATGTGTGAGTAAATTAAGCAGTAAATAGGATTAGCGTGCCTGAACGGTTCATGCGGCACATGCAAATGTACACGACAACCCGCAGACAATCATTGCTGACAAACTGCTTAATTAACCCAAATGAGTTTGTTTGTGAACTTACGCCAATCGCGTATCCAGCGCAGACCATTCCTGTAATGAATCAATTGCATTTGGGTTAGTTGGCTGTTTGATTTGGCTAAATTTGATTAAATTTACCGTCGGTGATTGGGTTGATGATTGCGTATCGAGATCTGCAGGTGGACTGAAGCACCACTGGCACGGTGGCTCGTTGGAGGGTGTCGGGAATGGTGGTGTCACCGCTCTTGAGAAGACCCCAGCCAGAGATGACTGCATTTTGGCCTTCGATGTTGTCGCTGGCAGGTCCAATGCAGATGGAGTTCAGGTTCGAGTTTTCCAGTCCAATTGGTTCTTGCAACTCAACCACGGCAATGTCGTTGTTGATGTTCTGCGAGTTCCAGCCAGAGTGAACAATAATTTGCTTGATTTCGATCACTTTCTGGTTCGAGCTTGGAGTGCTTTGCTGGTGTCCACCAACCAAAGCTTTGAACAGAGCTGGGTTAATTGCGGCCACGTTGTTGCTATTGAAGTTGACTTAGTAAATATATTGACAATTTAACCTTTGCAACTTACTCCAAGTCAACACAGTGAGCGGCAGTGACAATCCAGGTGTCCGAGATGATCGATCCACCACAGACATGTCGGTGCACATTGGTGGTGGTGTTAAGGTAGCGCCAACTCACTTGCCAGGGAAATTCGTTGTTATAAGCGTCAATGCCGCCGACGATTTTTCCAGTGTAAGCGGGACGAACGCCGCAATCTGGCGAGAAAATTTCGAAACTTGTACAAACTATATAATAATTTCATTGGGAACAAACCTTTAGCCAGCACAAAGGCCGGGATGAGACAGACCAAAGCAACAAACTTCAACATTTTTGAAATTGAAGAAAGTGACATAAATCAAATGTAAACCAGATGACTGGTCCGTACAATGGTTATATACCTTCTCGTGTTGGCACCGATTGACTCAATGCCAATTGGAAGACCAATGAAATGACAATCGAAGCGACAATCATTATCAAGAAGACCATAAACTAATCCAGTGCTGGCAAACTTGTCTAATCGAGACCGTCTCCAGACCATATGACTCCAGACTATAGTAATATATGTACCATTTGAACACACGTTGTATGTCAAATTAGTTTATTACATCGTTCCACCAGTAATGCGATAGTGCCCAATGCATTGTGACATATCGCTTGTCAGTGCTGCTCAAGCTGAAAGTATTGTTATATACCACAATAAAATGTACAATCCTTTAATGATCAAATATACTAGACGATATAGAGTGTGCATCAAAATGCTTTACCCTCTTGAATAAAACTGCAATAATAAAGTGAGTGATCGTTTTATTGCACTCACAAACTGAACATGAATGACATATAAGCGACCAGTTATCAGTTCTCGATTAGGTCACAAACGTCAAAGTAGAGTTGTGCAAGAACGTGGCAAGAAAAACTTTGGACTAAGCGAAACAGTAAAACAAATGTTTTATAGGATGTAAGATAAGCTCATTATAAATTCATTTGATTGCTTTATCTAGTAGACTTGTTTATCTGTACAGTTACTGCATCAGTTGTGCGGTTGACCTTGAAAGCATCTAAAAAACCTCACATAATGCTATCAATGTTAAATCTTCATTTGCTTTATTCTCAATATATAAAAAATAATCAGAAACAAAAGCATAAATAAAATGTATCAATTAAAATTAAAATCATCACTTAGCTCAAAAGAGTCCATCCACAAACTGTGACTGAACAAGTGCGAAAGCCTCATCAATGACTTGCACGGACTGAGAAATCTCTTCTTCGGTCATCGACACGTTCACGGTAATACGAATACTTGGCTCGGGACAGAGATGTTCATTATGTTCGAGATAACGTGCCACAGTGAGAGCATAACCATTCTGGTGGGCAACCTCAACCACCTTCTCCAAACGATAAATGTCAAATTCCCGAACAGTTCGTTGTTTATGGTAGAAATCTCGATTATTTTCTTTTACCTCTTCTGACGGATCTTGTCTGACGGCAATTGCAGTTTCAATTGGAATTGAGAATCGAATGTGCTTCACAGGTGAAATAGGGTCCGATTGTAGAATAAAATTGTAAGCCTGTTCCGTGATGAGTTGATGCATTCGAATGCAGTTTGCACGCAGTTGGCTAACTCGTTCAGGTTCGCGTTTAATTATTTGAATAGAACGTATTCCGACTGCTGCCTGAAGTGGAGGTTGAGAAGCAGAGAAACAATAGCCAAGTCCGGACAGTCGTTGGTGGTCTACGATGTAGTGGGTGCCAGCACAGAAGCCGCCATAGGCAGCACTTGCATATTCCAGACTCACTGATACCAAGTCTATGTCGTTGGAAATGTCCAAGGAATAGTGATCAATCGTTCCACGCCCACCACTGCCCAAAACACCAAAGGCGCAACTGTCTTCCAGAAACAAACGACATTTGTATTTGTGCTTGAGTGCCACAATTTCAGGCAAAGGACACAAGTCGCCATGGTTGATGTACAGACCTTCTACGACGATAAAACGGGCTCGATTGGCACCAATTTTAGGATTCTAAGTAATACAAATATTAGTTGAATATTTTCATATTTACATATAATTTTCACTAAACAATACCTCATAATCAAATTTCGATAACTCATCCAACAACGTAGCCAAATGGTTGACATCGTTGTGTTTGAAATAATGAACCGTAGAACGAGAAGCCATCAGCCCTTGTTGAATCGAAAAGTTGACGCCATCGTCACTAAAAAGTAAGTTACATCTAATTAAGAAAAATCTAATTATCGCCATACTTACGCAAAAATGACATCGCCAACCTTGGCATAAGCAGGGATAGCACTAGAAATAGCGGAATAGCCATACGAGTACAGAACAACTTCTTCGGTGTTCAAGAAGCGGGCAATTTCTTTTTCAAGTTCTAAATGGACATCTACAAAGAATATTTTGATTGAATTAGTATACGAATACCTAATTTCATAAACCAACCAGAAGTTCCAAAGAATCCTCTCGGACCACAGCTGCCAACTCCAAACCGATCAACAGTATCGAGAGCCATCTGCAGACATTCCTCATTTTCCACCAAGCCTAGATAGTTGTGTGTAGCCAAATTGAGGCATTCTTTTCCATCCACGGTTATCATGTGACCGAACATGGAGGAGACCAGTCGAGGCCGAAGTGAGTGATGGTTTGGGTCCACCGGTTCAACTAGTGGTTCCGGCTGCCATTCGGTGATTAAATCTTCCGCTTCTTTTTCAGTCAGTTTTACATTTCTCGAGTTAAGTCGTGATCTGCGGTGAATCAGGTGCCAGGTAGCCATTGCCACACAAATGGCTTCCACCAAGAAAAAGTATGGATGCTTAAGCATTGGCGCCAAAAGGTTTAGATGATCAAACAAGAACATTGTGAGTGCTGCAATGGAATCTAAAACAATCGAAACGATTACACCACAATCAGAATAAATTCAATGTGACAAACCTAGTCGACACAACAATAATAAAATAGCGTGGAAATAGCAGCGATTGAACACGTGACGTGTCATCGAGTAGATGTAGTGGAAGCAATGTGTTTCAAATTGAAACTTTCAATTGTTCAATTTAAATTGTTTCGCTCCAGTTCAAGTTAGTAGTTTAGTTTCATGATCGTTTTGTAATAATTTTCTCTTTCAAAGTAATGTTTTTATAAATGATTCATTCAATGTATTTTCCTGGTGTCTTCGCCTAAAACAATTTATTTCTAGTTGGCTTATCATTCATTTGAAGACGAATTGTTGAATGAAAAAAATAGTTTGCTGTGGCTCAATTGTACGATCGGCATTAGTCAAAATGTTTCGATTTAAATACAACTAGTAATTTATTTGATCTGTTTTTAGCATACATGTAACAAAACGAACAAGTTATTTCATGCATTTTAGCAGTTTCTCTATTTGCAGATTTGGCTTATTTTTACTAATATTTTTGACACCATAATTTCAATTTCAATTTCGTTACTATTCGCTACTTCACTACTATCTCTCATAGTGCAACGTTTGTACTAGGAATATTTATTAATGTTCATTTGTTGTCTTTCTCAGTGCCGCTGCAGTCTCGAAATCGCGCCACTTTTCCTGTCGTCTGCAAGTACCACCTGTGTGGAGGGTACTGGATTATTCCCGCGCAGTTTTAGCACACAAAGAAACCAAGGCCAACGCGCGCTCTGAGAAAAGGCGGTTCAAGTTGAACCGTTCAACTGTCTCTCTTCTCTCGTCTGTTTGCATGTCTTGAGCCGGCCGCGGCAAGCGGAACCACTTACCACACTACTGTTTACACTGAACAAGAAGTCAGTGTTATTCGTCATTTAATATAGTGGTTCTCAGTCATTAGTCTGTTGTGTCCTTATTGATTTTGTGCATTGTCTATGTCTTTTGATCACTGCCAGTTGTGTCTTTTGACGATTATTTCTGATGCTAGTCATTAAAAATCTGCTGAATTATTTAACTCCATCAAAGGTTTGTTTATTTTCTACCTTTTGTGTAAACTGTTTTGAAATCTTTAATTATACATTAATTCTAATTTTTTTGCAACTGTCCCTATTTATTTCAGTCTATTATATCTATTATTTATCATTAGTTATTTTTGTTATTCTTTTACGAATCGTTGTTATGGCAATAGTTAAGTAACTTGCATTTCTTAAATCATTGATTCTATAGCATACTAACAGTTATTTTCAAATTATGTCATTCGCACAAACAAATGAATATAGAACTTTCTCTATGTGAATCACATTTGATCCTTAATCAAGTGTATTTATAGTTCGAACTTTAAAAAGGAACGCGTTAGTTTCTGTTTTGTGTTCAAGTAAATTAGATTTGATTTCTTGAAATATTTAATTTATTTTTATTTTTACCAGATGGATTTGCCTCAATCTACGAACATGTCATCAACGGAGATTGTTCATCTCGATGAATCAAACGATTCTATCAAAGAAAATGCATCTGACAATGTCCAGCTTGATAAAGCAAAATTAGACGATATCGAATGTGACAAGGCTAAAGATATTGCTGATTCTGAAAAGGTTTGTTCACTCGTTGTTCATTCGTAAATCAAAATTATTTTTACATTTTATTTTATTTTTTCAGGATCCAAATGAAACGATTATTCTTCCTACAGAGGACACTTTTAATGAGAAGGCCCAAGAATATCGCCAGAAGCGTTTCGAGTTTTTATTGAAGCAAACTGAAATCTTTAGCCACTTTATGACCAATGGGCTGACAGTGTCCGAAACAGATTCCAAAGGCAAACGTGGAGTAAAACGTAAATGTAAGCCCGGTGATGCTGAGGCAATGCAAATGATGCAAAATTCGAAACGAACCAAGACGGTGTTTCGCTTTGAGATGACACCTGAATATATCAAAAATGGTGAGATGCGAGATTATCAGGTGGCAGGTCTCAACTGGATGATTGGCCTTATGGAAAATGGCATTAACGGAATTTTGGCAGACGAAATGGGTCTTGGAAAAACATTGCAAACAATTTCTCTGCTTGGTTATATGAAACATCACAAGCAGATCACTCACCCTCATCTGGTTGTGGTACCAAAGTCAACATTGGCCAACTGGATGAACGAAATCAAACGGTGGTGTCCTTCGTTGAAGGCTGTCTGCTTAATTGGTGATGCCAATGCTCGTAAAAATATTATCAAGAATTCACTTCAACGAAGCAAATTTGATGTGCTGGTCACCTCTTACCAGATGATTCTGATGGAGAAGAGTGCACTGAAGAAGTTCAGATGGAACTACTTAGTTATTGACGAAGCTCATCGCATCAAAAACGAAAAAAGCAAATTATCTGAGTTTATTCGTGAGTTCAGCACTACTCATCGTCTTCTGCTGACCGGAACTCCACTACAAAACAATCTGCACGAACTGTGGTCGCTGCTGAACTTTCTTCTGCCTGACGTGTTTGACTCAGCTAATGATTTTGATTCGTGGTTTGATGAGCAGACCTTTCTCGACAACCAAGCCATGGTCAAGCGGTTGCACCAAATTTTACAACCATTCCTTCTTCGTCGATTAAAAAACGAGGTGGAGAAAGGTTTGCCTGCAAAGACTGAAACCAAAGTGTATGTTGAACTTACCCCAATGCAACTTGAGTGGTATGCTAACGTACTGAAAAGAGACTTTGAGGTTGTCTCTAACGTCGCTGGAAGATTTACCAAATTTCGTCTGATGAACATTTTTATGCATTTGCGCAAGTGCGCAAATCACCCGTACTTGTTTCAGGATGCTGAACCAGGCCCTCCCTTCACTACCGATGTTCACTTAATTGAGAACAGTGGAAAGATGAAGATGTTGGATCAAATGCTTACTGAACTTAAAGCCGAAGGCCACCGAGTGTTGCTTTTCTGCCAGATGACTCGCATGTTGGACATTCTCGAGGACTATTGCATTTGGCGTAAGCATACATACTGTCGACTTGATGGACAAACTGCTCACGAGGACCGGGAGATTGCAATTGACGAGTTCAATGCACGGAACAGCCAGAAGTTTATCTTTTTGATAAGTACTCGGGCTGGTGGGCTTGGCATTAATCTGGCAACAGCTGATACGGTCATTCTGTTTGACTCTGACTGGAATCCTCAATCGGACTTGCAGGCAATTGATCGAGCTCACCGCATTGGACAGACAAAACCTGTTCAGATCTACCGATTTATTACCAGCAACACCATCGAGGAGAAGATTGTGGAACGGGCCGAACTGAAGTTGAAACTCGATCAAGAAGTGATCCACAAAGGTCGAACTATGTATCCGGATGAACTACGGCTCGGAACAGATGATTTACTCAGTATGATTCGTCATGGCACTCACAAGTTTGCCGATGACCACAAGGACGATGAGAAGAAGGATGAGGAAAGCCCGGTATCGCGCAATGGACGCAAAATCCGAAAGGTGCGTCGAAACTGATCACTGCCACTTAGTTAGTTATTAAATTATCTCTATTCATCCACATCAAAAGTAACTTATTTACCAGATCTCACAGTGCACCAAATGTCAAATTACTTAATTAATGTTATTGACTATTATTTGCAATTCGCACTTATTTATCTTGTTTTAATTATTTTACTAGTAGTATTTTTATTGGTTCATTTGCTGCGACTTCTACTTAGATTCAACTTTTAAATTAAAAATTAAAATAGCACTAACTCCAATTTGATTTAATTCATTCATTTTCTTGGCAGCAAACTGCGCTGTTTTATAGGTTTTAAGCTAACATGCTGTCTTGACATGTTGCCAAAATGAATTTTACTGCTTGTCAATCGGGTCATTTGGTCTTAAAAATTCATAAAAAGCTGATTTTATAGGAACAAGAAGAACAATTCTCTGGCAGTGTCAGACATTTCATTTAATTGGTTATTTGACTTTCAACTTAAAGTGTAATTACAACCATGGTGCACGACATTGGTGTAACTGTATTATCCATTCTTACAATGCGCAGCAGACTTACAGCAGTCAAGGTGTTCTTGGTCTCCATAGTGGTCAGATTTGGTAATGAGTCGTTGAAAAGCTCGACACTCAAGCTCTTATTGGAAATAGACAACAAGCAAACAAAAAAACGGTAAAAGAGCAGACATGTTTGTTCCTATGAGTTAATAAGCAATTTTGGGAATCGATTTGATGGCACATTCGACATTTGTGTGCATTTTCAATAATTTTTTCAATAATTTTTTCATTTCATAATTTCAAATGGGCTTGAGAGAATATATGAAACAAGTTTGCACTTGGTTTGAGCGTTTTTATTTGAGTATCTTTTCCAAATCTAGCTTTCACTTTTATTGTTGATGTTTATAGTGCATCACAAAAAACAAGCGATATTTGGGGTTCGATTTGACTTTGCAAGTTGAACTCAATGTGAATGCAGTGAAAGTGTTACATTAGTCGACAGTCACCTCACCAATGGCCTTCAACCCAAACGAACGACCATATCGTTCATCACACACAAATTGCATCGCTAGCACAATCATCTTCATTGATGTCTCACTCCTGAAGCCTGTTTTTTGTTGTTGCTTGTAGTAGTATGATAAATGATCACTGATAAATCAATATAATCATGGTATTTGTGTGGTTAGAAAGTGAACGTAAAACAGTACAGAGTGAAACGAACAACAAAAGTGAAAGTCTAATTGGTCCATTTCTTCTGGTTCACTAATGATCGATCAATTTATTATTGAATTGCAAAACTTTCCACTTGTACCCTTCAACTTGAACCAGTCACTGGCAAAACACACAAACCAACCTATCAATTGCAATTCGATCAATCATTGATGGATGTCATCCAAGTCAGTTATCATCAGCACTTGGTTGAATGGCCTTTCCCCTTGCACAATTCTCCACTCCACCCCAAGCGACACAAATCATATCAAGCACACTTTCTTGTACGCTCTGTGCACAATGTACATGTAAAGTAACCAGATTTTTTGTGACCTAATTTTCTTTTTTGCTTCCTGTTCCTGATTCTTTATCGTACACACACACACACACTCACACACTTGATATGCATTTAAGGTTGTTACTCCTCGGGTCGATGTTACACATTGCATCAATGATATGCATGCGAATGTGTGTATTCAAATTGCAGATGCATTTCGATTGTTGTTACTGCATGTTTGCAAATACACACAGACAACTCGATTGGCGCCAAATAATTAAATGAATCTTTTTTTATTGCTGATAAGTTGCACGTGTTCGTATCGATACATTAGTGCATTCTATCAGACATTGTGATGGCACTGATTTTCTGGTGATTTTGACGTACTCCAATTCAGTCGCCTCATGTTGCATTATCTTATAAACTGCTGAACTCAACATTCAACTGTGCACAAATGCCCAACTCAAGGTAATTGTAATTTGTTCCAATTGCACATACTAGCTAGTACATGTACCTTTCGGCTTGATGTGTGCACTTCTCCTCGGTGGTCATTGCCCTTTTTGCATTGGCATTTTTATTGCTTAGTTCGACCAGTTTCACACCTCGGTTCGCATCTACCTTCGTCGCTCAGCACTGCACCAAAAGTTTCGTGATGCACAATCGTCAAATGGCATCTTGACGCACTTTACTGAACGAACCATTTCATCGATGATTAAGTGCGTTGATGCAGCAACAGAGTAGGAATGAACGAAACTCATATTGTCAATTGCTGCCTGCTTCCAGCGAATTGACCTTGATTGATAAAAGTGTTGCTCGCTGATTAACGGTAATCAAGTGATGCATCGAGTGGTGCTTTAATTTATAGTGTAAACAATATGTAATCGATATTTCAAGAGCGCCATCGCATTTACTTATTGCCAAATCGAATGTCAAATTCAAGATCACACTGGATATTCATAAAATGCTTTAATACTTTCACTATTTATTATCCACATTTAATTCAGTAGATGTCCTTGTGGAATTTTAATAAATTTAATTGTTTGACGAACTTTCAAGCTTGAATTGAAGTAGAATAATGCAAATTAATCGATATGCTCATTACCATTTATTACTAATTGATAATTTGATTAAGCATTAATTATTGCATGTTGTTTCGAATATTTTTGAACGCTAATTTGTTTTTCAGTCTAAAAAATTGAACTTTGAAATGGAAACTTTATTTTTAAAACTGTGTTATCAAGCCAAAATTGATAAATTTTAATTTTTGTTTTTGGGATTTTACTGGATGCACGAAATAGTCCAATGAAACAAATGTGCACGGTCTAGACTTGAGAATGTAATATCTGTGTTAGGAGGAACCTTGAGAGGTCATTTCACTTTGCTCAATTTGCTGAAGTAAGCAACAATTGGCACTAGCCGTACGAAATAGCTCGTGGATATATCATTGCCAGGGTGATTGGGAAATGTAGTGAAATGAATGTTCAATGCAGATAGGCAGATCGATCTCGTCCTCAATGGTCGAGACCGACATGATCTTCATCGCTAGCTCGAATCAATCGATTACAATTGCCCGCCCAACAGTGTTACTTTGAATGTAATGTCACATTTTTGGATGCATTCAACGAACAAAGGAGAGGACAGCACTTTGGCACAATTTGTACACTGTGCACACAGTGGCACACCTAATCAAGCACTGATCAACTACCAACTCAATCAGTCACTCAATCAGTACTGTCTGTTGTTTGCAGTGCTCCACTTGTATAAATTGAGATGCACGCAACTGTTGATTCAGTTTGAACTTCACTTCTCACTTCATTAAACGATCTTCCTGTCGAATAATAACTCTGTCAAAATGGTTAATGTGCAATCAATGTCACCGACCACTGATCTGAACAACAATGAATTGACTGATGATGTTGAATTCGAAGTTGTCGCGGTGGAACCAGTCAAGAATCTTCTTCAAAACCTCAATCCAGAAGATTTAATTCGTGGAAGCACTCCTGATGGCATTGAGCAGCGTTGTTTGGAGTTGTGCCAAGAATATCTCGGTGGATGTTGGAATAAAGTCGACGGAATTGAGCATGTAACTGTGAAGCGTATCAGTGGTGGATTCACTAACCAATTGTATCACGTCAAACTGAATGAAGACAATTCGAGTGCCGATGAACCGAATGAAGTTGCCATTAAACTGTACCAAGAGAAACAGATTAAGAATTACCATCATGGCGATTCTGAACGTTTGAATGACATTGTCATACTGACAATTGCCTCTCAAGTTGGAATTGGTCCAGAGGTGTATGGAATATTCAATGATGGCTTTATTCAAGAGTTTATTAAAGTGAGTACATCATAATATATATTATAGTATATACTGTTTTTATTTTACCCTAATTAATAAAATTATTTATTTGCAGCACGAACAATTTCGCATCAAGCACCAGTCAAATCCCAAACTAGTCACTGATTTGGCTCACCTGTTGGCCAAAATTCATAGTCTCAAAGTGCCCGTGCGCAAAGATGATGGTTGGTTGCTTCGAACGATTCGTGGTTGGATCCAGTACGGATACGAACATTGCCAATTTCGACAACTCGTGAAGAAGTTCAACTTGGAGGAACTCAAGCATGTAGATCTGCTTGACGAGCTAGACGAGTTGGAGCAATTGATCATTGAGACCAATTCTCCATCAGTCTTTTCCCATAACGACTTCCGTGGAAGCAATATTCTGGTGACTGAGCATAATCAGAAACTGCTCACCGTTGACATGGAGTATTCTACCTATACGCCTCGAGCTTTCGATATTGCTGTTTTCTTGTCTGAATGGGGAAAGGAAGAGTATGATTACGGAAATCAACAAATGCCAGAAGAAGAAGCGATTGAAAATTTTGTTCGACTTTACATTGAAGGATGTGACAAGATTGATTCGAGCTATTCTACCAAAGAAGAAAACAGTTTTCAAAAAATCTTGCGCGAGACTAAAATCTTTCTTCTACTCAATATAATGTTCTTCATCGGAGTAGCCATCAAGCAAGATGAAGTCATAATCGAAGCATTGCCGTTCAATCCGTTCATTAAGATGGTAAGCATTGATTCGAGTTTGATCACAATTGACACTGCCTTTACTTTGCAGACTTATGTCCTCAATTACTACAAAATGTACGTCCAAACCAAACAACAACTCATCAACGATGGGACAATTCGCATTTGAAGCTAATCAACACGCTCAATAAGTTATTCTAAATAACCTCGATTCTGCCTTTGATACCATGCCTTTGGTATGACATGCCTTTGCCTGTCCAATGTTACGAATAATTGTTAATGTTAATTCTATGTCATTCATGATGAATGTTGTGTTATAAAAATAAATATAATTTTGTTTATGTTAGTCATGCAAACTTGTATTTGAAAAATTTCAATGACAGAATTGAAATGTGCAAAATTGCAAGTGTAATTTAAAATAGTTAGGCGTGCAGTTTATAGATGGCGCATTGTGTGCAATGGCAACCATTTTGAGAAAGCAATTGAAAGTTGCTTTATCGCGCTTGTTCAATCTATAGTGATAATATAAAATAGAGACAATTGGAAAATTCTAGAAATTGTTAAATTTTTATACTGTTTGTCATCTACTAATTGACACCAAGAGCAATAAAATGTCGCATTTCAGTACAGTTATCATCAACACATGTTTGCAATAAACATTGATGACCAAATTAGCTGTGGAATATTTGTTGAGGCTACATTGGACACTATTTGCTTATGGTGAGTTTGACATTCACAAATTGTATGCCAAAGGAGTCTAAGTGAATGGAAATAAGTCATGGGAATGTTATCACTTAAATGGTAATTGCAAAATACAATATAAAGTATAATCTAAATGTGAATGCATCAGTAAATTTCAGCACAAATAATTTGATAATCATTGGATAATTGCATTTTTCATCATCTTCCAATTGTTAACAATGGACTCAAGACCCGATTCACCATCACCATCAATCTCGATAATTTCTGAATGCAGTTTAATATATGAACCGCCACAAACACCAGGTAACATTCAAAATGAGGCTAAACATAGATTGGCTTTTGTAGAAATTCGTCATTTTATCGATGAATTATTTTACACCGCTCGATACCTGATTGGCCACTCGTTTGAGTTGTGTAAATTTGTGCTCGATCAAGTGAAGGAATTGTTACCAATTTTTGGAGATATGGTTTTTGCAATTTGGGATGTTTTCGCACAAAGAAAATTGCAAATTGATGGTATTGTACGAAATGGAGAATTGCCAAATAAAAATGAGTCAATGTAAATCATTTTGATTAGATTGTCGTAATTTGACTTTGGATGTTGCTCGTTACGTGATGTACCTGATGTGAATGTGAATATGTTGTAAACATATGTAAATTAATTTATGCCGACCATTGATAATCGTTAATTTATTTATCAATAAAGATGCACTGACAATATATAAGGCTTGGTTGATAACAACTCGAACGGCGACTTATCAGCGCGAATTTATAATTCGACTTGTGTCAGACACGAAGTCGGGTTTTCCATTCCATTCCATTCATTCGCCCCTCAAAGGAATGCATCGATCATACAACGATATACGGTGTCACACTGCAGTACAGACTTGTCAGTTAATATTCGTAATATGAAATTTCTGTAAGTAACAACAAGTAGCTAAATGCACACATGTAAGGCAAAACGTATACTTTAGATAAGGTAATACTGGTTTGACTTGTCTCAGGTTGGACTTGGTTGACAAACAAGACAGAAACGTAAGCAAAGAAAAACATTTGACAAGTTGTGTATTTAATTAAATGAACAAAATTTATTTATGAAATGGTTTAATTGGAAACGTCAAAAGTGATCCTTATTTACGTCACTAAAAAAGCTGCTGAACACTGGAGCACAGAAATATATTTGTGGCAAAGTCAATTGTATCCAACTTACTTATTATTAGTGCGAATGTACTTGAATTTTAATTTTAATAAACAACTTTAATCAGCTTTAATGTCTTAACACTTTGATTTGTCAGCAATATTCGGTACACCATTTACAAAGCAAAGCATTTACCTGTTGTCAACAAGTTTTGCTTTATCACAAAAGATCGAGATTTGTCCTTAATCAGTTATATTTTTAATTAATTATCACTAAATGGCATTTGAAATTCCTACAGGTGGATAATTTAATTTTAATTGCATTTGTGTGTAATTGAAAATTTGGTTAGTCTAAAATGTAAAGCAAAATGTAGAATTCGTATCAATTTATGATTAAATTGCTAATATCCACAATGTCCATAATGTCCATAGCATTGCATCAATGCCTGCGCTAAGTCCACTTGTATCAAACAAGTGCAGCATTGTCAAATTATTATCACATTTATTGCGATAATGGACGTCGTTCTGTCGTTCAGTGCCTGTCCTCCACTTGTGAACTAGCCAAAGTACACTTTTTATTAAGTGATATAATTAGAAAATACTTAGCATTACTTTTACACCTGTTCACCTTATTATTTCGGTTAGCAAGCTAATAAGTTATATAGATAGAGCCACTGTGTTGTGCATGTAGCCTCGGTAACATGACACCAATGTGCGTGGTATATTGTAATACGATCTATCAGTTAGCGGCATTGTCGATTGTATGAAGTATCGCCAATTGGTGGTAGCCAAGTTTATCGTGCCGCCATCACAATAAATGCATGCAAACCGGCGACCAATGGAGCCACTCATCGAGCTCATTGCCACCACGCATATTCGACCACTTGTAGTTGTGGTAAGCTTAACCAAAGCTACTCACACGCCATACTCTGAGTGTGAGCTGTTGTGGTTACACATTGGCTTTGTGCATTGACAGTATTGAGCGATGAACTCGCAGCACACTTTGGTGCATCTGTTGGCGGTTTTGTTCGGTGTATCTGCCTGGATCGCCATCAATGGATTATGGCAGCAGACACCGATCCTAGTCAATCGACTGCCCGAGTCATGGAATCTGGCTTCATACATCACACTCATCACTCAACTGGCCAACGTGGGACCGGTGGTTTATTCACTACTGAAGCGATACTTCCCTAGCAAGGTATGTCTTGTCATTACAGCCTAACAACAACACAAACATAACAATGCCCACTCGAGTTTCTGATGCAATGCTCTCCTCATTGATAGCGCCTGGAGAGGTTCTCCATTCACACCATCGACTGGATTGGCATTGTGGCACTGATCTTATTGATCTTCTTCTGGGATAAAATTTCGATTGTCAATGGCCGTGAACACAGTGTTGCTTTCCTTTTATTGACTTTCTTCCTGGCCATCGTTGACTGCACCTCATCTGTGCTGTACATTCCGTACATGTCAAGTATATCATCCACCTTTCTGGTGTCTCATCTTGTTGGCCAATCTCTAAGTGGTCTCATACCGAGTTTCCTCGCCCTTGCTCAAGGTGTTGGTGGCAACCCAAACTGTGTCAACATCAATGGCACCATTCATCCAGAATATCCTGAACCCCGTTTCTCTGTGAACGTGTTTTTTCTTCTGTTGACTTTTCTCGCCTTCATTAGTTGGATCGCCTTTGTGTGTTTGCAAAACCTGAAACGAGTCTTTAAGATTGATGTAAGCAGTGACGCCATCTACGATGACACTAGTGACCAAAACCTTCACTTGGTGAATCGAATTTCGGGCAAGGCAATCTTAGCTTTATTGATCACCGAGGCAACAATCTGCTCGATGACCAACGGCATTCTGCCACCTATCCAGCCGTATTCAGTATTGGTCTATGGCAATGTGTCTCATCACTTCGTGGTGACACTCTCTGCCATTGCTTCAGCAACTGGCACCTACTTAAGTTTGTTCCTCAATCGTCGCCAGGCAGTGGTTTTAACAGTATCCCTGACGATAGCCATTTTCTCGTCAATTTACATCATTGCCTCAGCCCTCACCAGTCCCCACCAGTTGATTGCCAATGGGTTTGGCTCATTCTTCATTGTCTTTGTGTGGATTACCAACAACCTGATGTTCTCCTTCGCCCGGGCCACCATCACCCGGCTACTGAGGAGTCAAAAAGAAAGTCATAAATATCTTTTCCTGGGAGGAGTGTTCACACAGATTGGATCATTTGTCGGTGCAATTGTCATGTTCTGTATTATCAACTACACCGATTCCTTTGTCTCATACATACCGTGCCAATGAATTAGGGTCTGTGAGTGATGGCAAATTAGAAGTATTTTGATGTAATTTAAAGTTTATTATGCATAGTACTTTTTACAAGTTGAAGTTATATTTAGGTAATCATTCTATTAAAATTATTTATTTATTTTACAATCAATATTTACTATATTTACAAAAAAGCATTGGCGAGTTAATTAGATCAAATTTTGCTTGAATAGTATGCCATATAGCTCTGAAACTTAACCTTCGGTGTTCTAAGAATGCCTTGAATCATATCCGCTGCCTTCTCTCCGATCATAATAATCGGTGCATTTGTGTTGCCACTAGTGATGCGTGGCATTATCGAGCCATCGGCCACTCTTAACCTTTTTACTCCCTTCACTCGAAGCTGGGGATCTACCACTGTGGTTGGGTCATCGTATGCACCCATTTTGCATGTTCCTACTGGATGATAGATTGTGGTGGTTAACACCTGGGCAACACATCTCATGTATGGTCGACTGTACAACTTGTGCATCTCGCAACCTTTTGGGTAAAAATAAGTTTAGAAATAATTCGCATAAATATAATAAAATAAGACAAACCAGGCACAACGCGTCCACTTGGTTTTGAGTTGAATCGTTTCTTAAAGGGAGCCGATGTAGCTATTCTGTACGATATCTTCATTGCATCTGCCATCGCTTCGAGATCATCAGGATGTGAGAGATACCTTGGATCGATCAGTGGGTGATCGTATGGATTTTTGCTGCGCAACTTGATGTACCCTCGGCTTTTGGGTTTGAGCAGTGTTGGCATGAGAGAGAAGCACTCCTTTCGCACAAATGGAAAGAACACTTGCTCCCACACTTGGTCATTGATGCCTATTCTTTCCTTGAATGTGTGACCATCGTCTGTTGGGCCGAGAATTAGTGAAACTCATTCGATTGAATGCAAATACAAACCTGAAGAAAGACATCCCGAAATGAAGTGTATCTGAAAGTCAGGCCAGTCCTGGTGTGTGTAATTGGCATATCGAGTGCGAATGAAACCCAATCCCTCCAGTCCACCAATGCTTGCCACCGGTCCAACACCAACAGTTAAAAATTTGGCAATGTTTGGTATATTGTGAATTCGACTCTGAATGTATGTCCATGTTTCTCCTTTTGGCTTTAATGATTCATCCGCAATGAAATTTAATCCCAATGGGTAAATGTGATCTTGTAGGTTCTTTCCAACTGGCAAATCGGAAAGAATTGGAATTCTGTGACGTTCAAGTTCTCCAGCCGGACCAATTCCTAATATTAAATACTTTTAAATAATGCATTTTCAATTAGTGCAACTTACCTGATAACATGAGCAATTGAGGAGAATTGATCGAGCCAGCGGACAAAATAACTTCCTTCCTGGCAAACACTTTGCTTGGCTTACCAAACCGGTCAAATGACACCCCAATGGCTTCCTTGAATTGGTTGAACAGAATTTTGGTAACGAAAGCAAACGTGACCACGTGCAGATTGCTTCGACCACGTGCCTCACCGAGAAATGCTTTCGCAGTGGAGCATCTCGCCCCTCTACGAGTGGTCGATTGCGGAATTGAGAAGCCAAACTGATTCTGTCCGTTGATGTCGATGTTTGGGTAGCCTAAAATTAATTAATAACAGTGATTATCGATGTTAATCGCTATGCAGTGAATTACCATTAAGTTTGCCCGCTTCAATGAATGCATATGCAAGTGGACTGATCGTTTTGCTGCGTTTCACCGTTAGTGGGCCTCCCCTGCCATGATATCCATTGTAGGCAATGTCCTGGTCTTGATTGTCCTCCGACTTGATGAAGTACGGCAATATCTCCGGGTAGGACCAGCCATCGGCACCTTCCTCTTCCCAATTGTCAAAGTCGTGTCGATTGCCTGTGCCATTGAAAGCAGCAACAATATAAAGTGGTTCAAGCTCTCAACACGCGATCGCCATCATCGTCAATTACCTCGCACATACATCATGTAGTTGATGGCCGAAGAACCGCCGAGTGCCTTTCCTCTCGGCCATTTCATCTTGCGACCCTTCATACCGAGGCATGCGTACTTCTGTGGAACAGTCTCGTACTGCCAGTCGAGTGGTGTGCCTTGCATCATAATGGTCGTCTGTGGTATGTCTGATATCAATGATTCAGAGCCACCAGCCTCGAGTAGAAGAACTTTCACACGGGGGTTCTGTGACAGTCGTGCTGCAACCACACAGCCAGCAGAACCTGCACCCACCACAATGTAGTCGTAATACTAAAATCAATGACAAACAAATGGGCGAGTTAGTCGATTAATAGGGCAACAATCTATTAATGATATTCGGTCAAACGACATTATTTATGGATTAAGTGAATGTATTAATTAATTAATTCACTCGGCCACACTCACCGTGTCCCAACTTTTTCTCGATATTGGAAATGCATTCTGAGATGCGCCGTAGAACATGAAAGTGGTGATGGGAATCAGTGCTGGTAGGGATGCCACCAGCAGGGTTAGTGCAGACGACATTTCGAGTAACAACCCAATGAGATCAATGAAGCAACAAATTAATTCTAAGTTTAACTTCTAAGTTTGGCGGGAGAATTTCAATTTAAAACTATTTGTAAACATTGAATTTATTTACATAGCACTCAATAAGAATCAAAATAAATATTCATTGATGGAAATTTTAAAATGAAAAATATCACAATGGAAGAAGACATCTTATAAGATTTAAATATGCAAATTTAGAGAATGAAATATTCATTAAAGTGAGTCAGTAAAGTTGAAAATAGTTGAAGATGCGAGTTAGTTTGCATATGTTTGGTGTGAAAATGATCAATTGATTGGTTCCTTCGTCACCTCGATGGGTGCTTTATATAAGGTCTGGAGTGATGGTGTCGGTGACGATGCGCCAGAGAAAGTGACCAACTATAACTGTACCCATAGTGGGCATACATCGTTATAAATAAGTATATAATGAAATTGCTGGTTGGTCCAAGATTAGAACACAGATAGAGCCGACGAGAAAGCTTGTGAGCAGTGATAGTGCCCCTTACGGTCATTGTGTTTGGTCCCAATGGGTTGGAGCACACTTGGAAGAGACAAATTTGAGATGATGAACTAAATAAACGAAATGAAATGTGGAAACAACCAACGAAAGTGAGGTTTTGTGCGAGTGGCTCAACTGTGGCTGCACTTTGCTTTGTTCTGCTGAATGTTTGCTCTATTGGTCAGCGGGAGAGAGTTTTAATTTAAGTGATCGTCTTCCAAAACAAACGCGCGGTTTCGGTTCAGCATCGGTGGTCACACAACAGAACGGACAATTGGTGGGCAGAACAAGTCTTCAACCGAGTGCTTCACCCAACGAAGCGGCCATCGGCACATGGAGCCAGTGACAAATTCGGTTGAATTGAGAGAAAATGAAAAAAGAGAAATTTGATCGATTTATCCCATACCCAATGAGCCATAGTCGACCGAGTTACGGCGTGCACAGGACAAATCACTTGCATAATTTGCTCATATTAAATTAGTAGTTCAATTCAAAACCATCGATGATGACTCGCAGAATGCATTGCGACAAGTGCACAAAGTGCAACTTGGTTCGAAAAGTACAATTCACAATTCAACGGTGACTTGGGTGCTCACTTTGTGTTTGATTTACATAAAGCTATCACAGTACATTAAGCGGTTAGCCAGCCATTATATAACAATACTCGATCAATTTAAACATTCTTTGACTTTGTAATGTAATAAAGGACACCTCTAAAGGTGGACTGGTGTGGGGGTGCAAAAAGTACAAAACTGTACTACACAACACAGTACTAGTGCGGTAGTCACTTACAAAGTGTGGTACACCCCAGACCGGCAATGCATCCCACAACAATAGGCCAACGATATAACGAGACTTAAAATAGTGTGCCGCAGTGTGTCTGTGTGCTTTGTGTGCTCGAAAATTAGATAAAAGACAAAGTTTAAACAAAGTACACCCGAGCACTGGTCAGTGGAGAGAGTTGGTGCTACACAATAATGCTAAAATGGTTGCGGACTTGGTCGAACATATGGCAAAGTACATTTAGTACTCGAGAGTGTGCTATGGCATGGGCTCATTCGCGGCTGATTGGTGAGATGAATGTCGCAAATTGAATAAAGAAAACAAGGCAGATTGGTGCATACTGCATGGGCATTGCGGGGCAAAAGTGAAATCAAAGGAATGCGCGCCAGATGAATCGATTGGCCATCGCTTAGATGCACTGCACATTGTAGTGCACAAAGCATTCAACCTGAAACGCTCCACTGAGCAGCACTGGCAAAGTCAATATTTATTTAACAATTAATCTAAGCTGTCCTGTCAATCAATACATCGTAAATGGCTCGTTTATGACTGCCAAATGGATGATCGAGACATTCGACAGGTCATTGTGTGTGCATTGGTGAACTTTGGTCTATTTATTTGTTGAGATGTGACTGTGGCCATAGTCATGACCACCGCAATGCCAATGGTAATGGTTGCTCACTATCCAACCTGAGCGGTGGTAAACATTTATTGTTATAAATATTACTTGTTCGCAAATGTAATGAGCCACTAGCTCCATCTATTATGTGTCACTTTCCCCTTTAGCTCGGCTCATTACTTTTGCGAATGAGTATTATAAAGCAACCCAATTTAGTGATTTTCAAAATGATTTCCAAGCAAGCTCACAATGCTCCAAAGCACACATTGAACAAGCGCACAAGAAAAAAGGGAAATTTGTTATGCACATTTGTAAATAGCATTTTGCTGTATGGTTAAATCATTTTCCGAAATCGTCTCACACAAACAACTTTGATCCCAAAAGAGCGATAAGTCTTTTTATATAGATCAATACAATGATAAGAGATGAGCAAGACGAGACTTAAACGATGCATCTCCTCGATGCTAAACAGGAGATGACAGATGCAGATGACGATTGGCCTTTGCTGCAGAAAGCGACATGGCCATTTGTGTGTTTGTGTTAATGTGCCCATTCAGTGGAGCGAACCTATTTATGAACAGTACTCAGAACTTGTACTTTGCGGTCATTTAGTTTGGGTTAGTGTGGTTAACCAATTGGCCATCTGTTTAGTAAAATTTACATAATTGCATCGATAGCTTTTGACCAGTTCACTTGAGATCAATATCCTCTGGTGATTACAGTGCCCGCATTGGTTATTGCATTGATTCAATTATGCTTGGTTAATTATCGGAATAGATAGTCGATTCGATATCGACCGACAAGATGTCACTTCATTAGAGACACTCGAATGGGTCACTCGAGTGGGCCTCTCAACGATGGATCATTTGAGTGAATCAGATCGTAATCAAACGTGTAATTTGCATTGCCATCTCATCTCAGATGCACCAACTCTCAGCAGCACATCTTCATCTCAATGTCTTTTCTTGCAACTCATTTCGGCTCTCTTTTTCTCTTCAATCATTATTGGTACCATTTTTGGCAATATTCTAGTGATCGTTTCCGTGCTTCGATTTCGTTACCTCCGAGCCAGTTCAAGTAACTACTTGATCTGTTCGCTTGCTCTCACTGATCTGATTGTTGGTCTAGTGTTGATGCCGTTAAAGGCATTCAATGAGGTCTACAATTTTGGTTATTGGAACTATGGCTATCGATTGTGCCTTTCGTGGTTAGTTGCGTTGTTCTTAGCTTGTTCTGCAACTACTCACAATTGATGTTTTGTTTGGTTGGCTTAGGCTCTTCTTGGCCATTCTCTGCTCGACGGCTTCGTCTTTCCATCTCCTGTTCATCGCAATCGATCGTTACCTGGCCATCAACCACCGTTATCCAATCTCGTCCACCTCTTCATCATTGTCGACACGCACAAATGGTCAGCAGCAGCACCAATTGAACCGATTGCCATCGAACACAGTGAAATTGAGTGCAATGATTGCCTTCTCCTGGGCAATATCTTTCGGCATTGCTCTGCTACCACTGACCGTTTGGATTGATGAGCAGCACTTTCGTGAACGAATTCAGAGACGAATATGTTTTCCCTCCCAGAAAGTGCTCTATAAGATATTCAGCCAAATTGTGGTCTTCTACGGACCGATTGCAATCATGATTCCGTTGTATGTTAGCATCTACATGGTGAGATTGTGATCTAAAGATTGGTTATGAATTTAATGATTTTGTCAATAGAAATCGCGGCGTCAATGTTTTCAGTACAATCAAACTCGCCAAGGCAGTTTGACTGCTCGTCTCAAATCATCTAGTGAAAAGTCTAGTGGCTCTAGTGGCACCAGTGACCAGCCTGTCAAGCAGGACAATCTCAACAAGACCACATCGAGTTACTTCACCTCCCGAGCACATAAATCCCGCCGGGAGTATCGCGTCGCCAAGACACTGCTCACTGTCATGCTGGCATACATCATCTTCCTAGCCCCGTTCTACCTGACCACCCTGATCTCATCCATTATGGGACAAAAGTCGCCACCGAAATTGCTTTACTCACTGGCACTGTGGACACTATACTGTAATTCATTGGTGAATCCAATTATATATGCATTCCTCAATCGCAACTTTGCTCGCGCCTTCAAGCAGTTACTAAATATCCATTAGGGACACAGTCAAACACAGTCACACACACACACACTCGATCTTATCACAGGATTTACCCGTAGTAGAAGACTTGAGCCCGCATCGCGCCTTGCGAACCAATCTCGAAAGATCTCGAATGAACAAATTTGGAGATGAGCACTTTGTCACTAAACCAAAATATGATTGACACTCAACCCACCCCAGTTTTGAGCGGCACCAATTAAGTGGTCAATGTCATTACTGAATTGCGCGATAAAATTAAATGTCAAAATTAAATAAAAATTCGACAAATTAGCACAACAATTTATATGAAGATTATATCAATCGAGTTGTATTCAATGAATGAAGTGAGTGAGTGAATGTGTCATTCATCATCGGTTGACAGTTTACTACTGTCCAATTAAGTTAACAGGCAATCCACAGCAATCGCAACCAGCTAACCAACCAAAAACACCTGTGCACTGGCTAATTCAAATTCCTAAGGTCGATATGTGATGTTTCTCACCGTCACTGAGTGGGTCGACGTGAGCTTTCGAATCAATGCATCATCTTCACTCCAAGATTCACCGCCAACAGCAAAAAAAATTATAAAAGCAAAAGTCTCGCTTTCTTTTTGATTTGATGATCTCGATAACGATCTTAATGTGCCAGGTGGGATGTTTACCTGATGTGAAGGCGAAATTAAATTATACCGAACGAGTGAATGAATGAATGAATGAGTGATAAGGTGGTGAATTGATAATCGTTCGATCGATTAATGGACTCAACCAATCAACTGCTGTATTGATTCAAGGCAGTGTGAAGCGGTTCTCGGTTTACGATTCGTATCTGATCAAGCGCGGATGGAAGATTTTGGCCATTTCTAATGTTATGTGCTGTGGTGTGCGGAATTCGATTGCTGGTGGCACCATGGTGCAGTGCGATCAGCGACCAGTCAGATTCGATCAATCTGTCCGAATGCCTGGTTGAGCGGTAGAATATGTGTCGATCGTGTATGTGAGGCATTAGAGCTAGTGCGAGCACTACTGAATAATTAATCAACTGATGATACATTCAGTGACTCAGTCGAAGGTAGTGTTGTGTGCCTGTGCTAATTAGTGCCTTGCCTTGGCCCTCAGCTCAGCGCAAGCAATTGCGATGCCGGCCGGCATCGGTCCACTCGTTGAAGTGAGCTTTTCCACTCCAGTTGCATTCATTTGGGCAATTCGTTTGCTTTTACTTTTTTTTGTTGAGTTGATGAGCCTCTTGTTCAAGGGCACAAATTTCGAATTCAATTGTCCTCAGTGGCAAACAAGTTATGCACTAATTAATGTTCCGCGCCAATACCAAAACAGTACCTCTGCACAGACCTCTTAATCCTACACGTTTGGTCCCTTCTGAGAGATAGTCATCTCGAGAGAGAATCAACTGTTGCTTCTATTATGAACACGAACCTACCAATGGGGTACGAAACGACACAACACACTCAGAACGGTATCATTAACTGTGGCACTGTGTCAATAGTCATTTGGTATATAAGTGCTCGGCGAGGCACAGGTAATTCATCATTCGTTTCAACTCGAACCAGTGAACAACAACTAAATAGTCAAACATGAAGGTTTGTATTGATTTGCTCACAATCTTGTCAATCAGTCGACTCACTTTGCTGCTCACTTTCTCAGTTCTTCCTTGTGCTTGCTTTGGTCGGTTTGGCCTCTGCCACCCTTAACTATGGCAATGGCCGTGGTACTTTGGTATTTGGTGGCAACTCTGGTTCGTATGGTGGTCTTCGTCGCTCTTCATATGGCAGTTCCTTGGGCTCCGTTGGCTTGGTTAGCGGTGGCCTGAGCGGTCTTTCCTTGGGCGGCGGTTACTCTAGCGGTCTTTCCTTGGGCAATGGTGGTTACTCCAGTGGCCTTTCCTTGGGCAATGGTGGTTACTCCAGTGGCCTTTCCTTGGGCAATGGTGGTTACTCCAGTGGCCTTTCCTTGGGTGGTGGTTACTCCGGTGGTTTGGGCAATGGTGTTGTCCTTGCTGTGCCCGTCTCCCTTGCTTCCCAACAAGTCGCCGTCTCTGCCCCAGTTGCCCAATATGCCCAATACTCCTCTGCCCGCCAACAAGTGACTGGCCCAATCCAAGCCGCCATCCAATCTACCCGAAATGTTGAGGTTGTCGATGTTGCCTCGACCGGTGGCTATGCTGCCCCACAATCTGTTGTCATTGGACCAAGTGTTCAGCCATTGGACATTGAATTCCAATCGCAATCTAGCCCAGTCTCAGTCCGACAGACCCACATTCCCGGCCAACCCAACCAGCCTCAATTCAGCCGACACGAGGAACAACCAGACTACTTGAAGCAAGAGATCGTCAAGCCAGTCGTGCACGAGGTCACCGAAGCCATCCAGCCATACCGACGAATCACCCAAGAGGTTCGACCAGTCCAGGAGACCATCAACCAGTTGATCACCCGAGGCCAACAACAACAACAAATCCAAACCGTTGCTGCCGTCGCCCAACCAAGCATTTCCCTGCAAACAGTTGCCCAACCAAGCTATTCCCTGCAAGCAGTTGCCCAGCCAATTGCCGTGCAAGCTATTGCCCAACCAAGCATTGCTCTTCAAGCTGTCCAGGCTCAACCAAGCATTGGCCTTGCCGTGACCGATGCCGTTGCTCAACCAAGCTACTCTTTGAACATCCAAAACTTGAACCGACCATTGTCCTTGTCTGGTTCCTCTTCCTTCTCCTCCCAACCATCTCTTTCCTTGGGCTCCTTGG
The DNA here is from genome assembly GCA_023373905.1 of Rhizoglyphus robini. Classification (NCBI taxonomy): domain Eukaryota; kingdom Metazoa; phylum Arthropoda; class Arachnida; order Sarcoptiformes; family Acaridae; genus Rhizoglyphus; species Rhizoglyphus robini. The sequence goes on along the minus strand of JAKIJQ010000007.1, from coordinate 1,151,650 downwards.
GCTCCTCCTCCTCCTATGGTTCCTATGGTTCTTCCCTTGGATCTTCCCTTGGATCTTCCCTTGGATCTTCCTATGGATCATCCTCCCTCTCTGGCTTGGCTGCTCCAGACAACTACCGAAGCAAATAAATGAACGCAAAAGTGAATGAATGATCACACCATTCAACTGCCACTCGAGTCATAACTAAACCTCTGACACATAAGTTCCACTACATCACACTACAGAGCAATATAATCAATAAGTGCAATATTAACTTTTTTTCAATTCAATTCGATATAAATAACTAAATAAAATATATTCTTCTCACTTTAATTTGCCGTTTGAATGAGACATTTTCATTACATTTCGCACATCCTCTTATAAATTAACTTGACAAGTTCATAATTAGTTGCTTGATGGGCTTGAGAGATGCAAGATTAGTGACTCAGACATTTGCTTTACTGTCGATAACGCCTTCGTGCATCTCAAGTCAATGGGTGGGTTGAGTCTACTCTAACGGATCTAACACAAGCATGAGAGAAAGAAATGGGGCAGATGTTAAATATTTATAGAATGTTTTTAATAATTGCACTGCAATCATAATGCATTTAAATTGATTAGCTAAGGAATTCACAACCTGAACGATTGTGGCGTGTGATGTGCATTGTCAGTCCCCAATGAAGCATTGACAATGAGGATGACATCAACGTAACACTTTTGATGAAGTTAATAAACACTAATATTGCTTGTCTGCGAGACAGTCAATTTACCCAGACCAGTATCAGTAAAACATATCTCAGAAAAATGCCTTCAGTGCAGTAAAATAATAGATTATACATTTAAACTTATCGACTTTCAGTTGAATTCGTTCAATAGCGAAACAAAGTGCACTAACTCAGTGTCCAGTTGATTTCAATCTCGATATATCCTTTCCGTTCAGTTTAGTCGATCGATCGATGATCGCTCTCCTTTGGCCAAGTGCGTGAACGGGACACAACTTGTTTGCCTCAATTAGTTAGCACTGGCAGTGTGTGTTGCATACCTCTTTGTTTTTGTAATCATTACCGACTAATCGCGGTGTACAATCAACAAATGGTCAACTCAGGTGCATTTTTGTTGCCAACTCAGTTTGGACTACTTCTGCTTTTGTCTTTATCTTCACTCTCAATTTCGCACTTTCATTTCCGTAAAGCATCATTTGCGTGCAACTACAAATGACTTTCATTTTCAGTTGAAACACTTTCACACAACATTCGACTTGTCAACTTGTAACTTAGCTTCTATATTTTATCTGGTGTAAATCATTTTATTAAAAACAATTTGCGGAACATTCATACGCCGTCTATGATCTGCCTTTCCGTTTGTCACATCTTTCATCGCTAATTCTATAAATATCCTCAAATTCTGTACGTTTCCTCAAAGTAGTTGCTCGTGCGCTCCAATTCTGTTTTTTCTGATTGATCAAACTGGATTGATTACTATCCCATCGCTAATCGATTCCACACGACACTAGACTTCACTTGCCTCAACATATAAATAGACTGTGTGTTTGTATTTTAGGTGCGTGCAATTCAATCGAATTTTGTCTGTCAGTGAATAACAACTATATTATTGCTCAGTGCAGCCATGAAGCCACAAGCAAGTCATAACAAATTGATTGTTCTGTGTACGATGATAATAATAATGGCAACCAGTGAAGCGCGTTACGCTCGACATGTGAACATGCGAATGGAACCAAGGTGAGAGGCACTTTCGAGTGCAATGGCAATTGACTTTAATTGATCATACATGAAAACAATTGTTGCCCCATTGACAATAAAATGGGATGGCTAAAAAGTGCATCATGCTCATGTGCTTCTTGTCTACACACTGTTCCCATTATGGTTGTCTTTCGGATGAGGTGATTTCGGTTTCACTTGTGCTTGTTTTGGTACTTGGTCGCCTGTGGTGACAGCTCTTGTTTCGTTGCGTGAGCTTTCGATTTCTTTAGTGGCTTTGATAATTTCCTCTATCAACTTGCGTAAATCACTCATCTTGTCCACATTGCTTTTGTTGTCCGTCTTATCGTTTAATTTTGTATCTGTGAGCAAAACATCAAATTATTGTTTAAATTTACATTTGTTAGTTGTAAACAAGAACTTACCATTTGATGACTTTCCATTATTAAGCACGATTGTCTTGTTTATTTCCATTTTGGGCTGTTCTTTCGGTTGTTCTTTCGCTACTTTTTCGGTTACCTCCTCCGAGTCTTCTGAATCTTCTTCAGTAGCCCAAAAAGTTTTGGGTACAACCTTCAGGTCATTTCCTCCTTTTCTAGCTTGAATGTACTTGGGGTCATTGTTAATTTTGATTGATTTCTCTTGTTCTTCCGGGAGTAGTTTAGCCAGAAGTTGGTTGAGCTGTTCACGAGGCATTCGTCGTTGCTCTTGAAGTTCTTTGTTGACAATCTCATTCAGTTTGGCTGCAATCGCTTTTCCTTCTTTCGTTTTAATCTTGAATGCTTGCCGTCGAGGCTTGCATTTTCCACTTTTCTTAGAAACAACACTTTTCTTGGACATTAGCAAAGCAATAATGCAAACTGGAAGGTGGCAAGTAGACTTCTCCGAAGAATATATATTAGTTAACTTATATAATGTAACACAGTTTTCTAATTCATTTATTTCTTATTCCAATAGACTCAGCTTGTTGGACTTTGAATTTGCTCAACTGACTAATCCGTACAAGTTGGAGCGGCAACGCTATCTGGTGACCAAATATGGCACTCTTGAGGTGTTGGGCACTCTAAGGCAGTATCCAAATGGCGCAATTGACACCAGAGATTTTGGTCAAAATATACACGATCTTCATGACAATAAAATTATGCCTTATGAGAAGGAAGCAGCATTGGACCGAATCAGAGACATGATACTAGAGATGATTGGCCGAATGATCAAACAGGAAATTCGAATCCAAACCAACACAAACATTGCCCGATTTGTGCCAGTCGTCTTGCTTTGAGCTGTTCGAATGCATCGAATTATAGTCATTTTGTATATAATCAAACTTAACTCATAAATACATTTTATTACTCCTCCTCATGGTTTAATTTATTCCCCATTTTTATGATCACAAATCGAGCCATTTTTGTGTTCGTTTGTGTTTGGTTAACGATTGTTTTGCTAGCAAGTTTGGCGGCCACAGAAGACTATAAGGTCTCGTCGATATACAACCTGAACGACTCGCTCATCTTCACCGTGAACCATTCCGAGTCAATATTTTTTGTGCGACCGCCAACCAACATTTCCAAGTCTGTTATTCTACTGGATCAGCGATTGGGACAGAGTCTTCTGCGAACGCCTTGTCAAGTGAATAGAACCCACACCAAGGACATGTGCAGTGTAAAACTACTTTCACTGTCTCCATGTGTCACCGTGTTCAATGTAAGTACTCACCGTGCATTTGATCACATTAGTAACAACAAGCCATTACTCATAGAAAACGTATTGCATGTGCATCGATTGCGACCCGAGTCCAGATCCAAGAACGGAAAACTTCAAGGAGATTATCGACTGTAAAGAGTTTTACTCAAAGAACAACTCTACAAAGCCCCCAGAAAACTTTAAGCAAATCCTTGACTGTAAAGATTTATATTCGAACAACAATCCAACCAAACCACCGAAACCACCAACTCCTCCTAGTTTTTCAACGACCAAACCACCGAAACCAACAACTCCATCTACTTCTTCATCGACCAAGTACCCCACAACTGCTAATCCCAATCGGGATCACCTTCAAGATTGTTCTAAATCGTCACAAGACAATCCCAAGGTCATTCCTCCACACGATGAGCCCGATCCCAATTGTCATTGTTTGTGCTCCAACCCGAACTTCAATCCAGGTGATTCAAACGAGTACATTTGTTGTGAATGTAAGAATAGTACCAAGGCAAGGAACAGTCTAAGTAGTGAGCCTAATTCCAAATTCACCCCACCTAATGAGGAAACCACGATATTGTCGAGCGAGGGCTTTACAACAAAACGACCAGATAACGGAAACGAACAAATTCGATTTAACACTTATGTGACAGTGATGAAGATTGAGGGCAATCCACCCGAGTTCACTATCTTGGTCCGATCTATGTCGATCGTGTGTGAGAATGGCACTGAAACGGCACATCACTCGTTTGGTGCAGCAATGGCAGCGAATCTCAAATGTCAAGACAAACTCGACAAGGAAGATGACCCACATGGCACCGAGTTGAACTCCTGGTACGTTGTTGTCTTCGAAGGCGTGCAGCCTGCTCAGTTGGGTTTTGTGCAACGAAATGTGTTTGTTGAACCACTCAAAGATCTGATCTATGTGCTCAAGTATAGAGACCATTCGAATTATTCGGGAAAAAGAAAGAAGAGACAAGTCAATTGGTGGACTCCATTGGGCAGTGATGACGATGGTCAAATAGCAACCAGCAGTGTTTGGAAATATCCCAACGATAGCAAAGCAACATTTACCTGGAGTGACCAGGTTGTGATGACCTCTACCGGACCGAAATCAAACGACCAATGGCAAATGTACTCGACTTCAAGTTTGGCCGACCCTGACAAGCGAGGTGAAGCTAAACCTGACAAAACGGTTTGTAGCCTCAAGTAATATCAAATGTTAAACTAATTAGACTCTAATTGACAGACCAACGCTGATTCTGTGCTTGGTAAGGACTGGCAACATGCGGTAGCAAGAGCATTGAGTGGGGGAGATGATTATCCACAAGGATTGTTCATTGCAATGATCGTCATGCAAGTGATTGCCATTATTGCCTTTTGTGCTTTCGTTGCATTTCTACTATTTTCATAAGGTAATGACATTAGGAGAGTTGTATTATGTAAATGGATTTAAGTGTTATATCTCATATTTCAGGAGACAGTGACCAGTACAAGGCTGCATCAGCCAAACATGAAAACACTACCGGTGGCACATCGAAAAAGTGGAGCAGTGAAATGTTTGCTACAAATAAATCGATTCGCAATAATGAACTTTGTTGTTATCTTTATTGTTCACTTGTAATTATATCCTTATTCAGTAATAATTTTGAATGTTTTGTTTAATAGTAAATGGTCACTTGAGTTGTAAGTTTTTCTGTTGATTTGTGCTCGAAGTAACAGGTTGCATCAGTCAGTCGTTTAGTTATACTTAGCTACATCGGGTAATTTAATTTGGAGGCATGTCATGTTTATTTGTTCGAAGTTTGTTGCTCTACTCTCTAGCTCTACTCTTCCACAAGAAATAAATCAAATTAAAGTAAAATTCTGACTAGTTGTTCCACATTGGTATTAGTCCAAATATATTTCGAATATAAATTTTGTTGAGAAGCGTTTGTAGTTATTGTTTTATTTTGGAACTTTACTGTAGCCACCAAACGGACAAACTTCATAGTTTGCATGCATTGCAAGTCTTTGCTGTCTTCTCACCTTGGTCTGCTCACGGTGTTTGTCCTGTTGTGTGGCCTGGCATTTGCGGATGATGAACAAATCCAAGTGGATGTGATGTTCAACCTGAACGATTCGATTCTATTCAGAGTGCAAGGACACTCCGAGTGGTTCTTCACACCACCTGACCGAAAAACTCACGAGGTGCCTCAACCACTGGCAGACAGCATCAATCGATCGCCATGTAAAGCTACCGATAAAATGTGCTATTCAAAGATCATCGGTTTCTCGCCATGCGTGACCATTTCGGATGTAAGTTCACTTTGGATGTAACCGTAATGCGACTTGATTCAATCAATTGCCTCTATATAGGCCGAAGTATGCTTGTGCACGGACTGTGATGGAACCAATACGGTGAAACCAACCGGTACACCACGTTACTCGACCAAACATGTTACAAAGAAAATGACGAGTACGACCGTACGAAGCACAACCAAGACAACAACACAGAAATCAACTAAAACAACAACAGAGAAACCGACCAAGACAACAACAGAGAAACCGACCGAGACAACAACAGAGAAAACGACCAAGACTACAACCCAGAAAACGCCCAAGACTACAACCCAGAAAGGAAGCACCCCCAAAGCAACATCTCCCATCTTTCTTACCACTCCAACCTCATTCGACATCGACACAAAGCAAATAATCGATTGCAATAATTATCACGGCGATGACGACGAAAGTACACATTCTTCCGAGGCAACCGATACTCCTTCTCCAACTCCTGATGCCAATGGTTGTATTTGTCATGTTGAACATGCACAACGAATTTGCATTTGTCCCACACTGACCACTCCCAAGTCCAAATTACGTAAACTTCAAGTGGAGTACCTAGATTCAACAAAACCCATGATCAAACTTGCCGATATTGAGACTATCTACAGTCGAAATGTCTCTTTTCATAATGGAAGTGCCACCAAGCAGAATATCCAATATTTCCATTCGACTTCATCAATTATCCCGTTGTCTAAAATCGCCCTGAATGTTAAAAAGTTGGCTCTAGAAACGAAGAATAGTACATTGAAAAGTTTATCAACAGAGAAATTCCCTTCTTCGCACAAGGTTGTAACAGACGCAACAAGCAAACATGAAACAACGAGAAAATTCACTCCACCAAACCAGGAAACCAGCACGAATGCCACATTATCACCCCAAATAAAAAAATCGGCCCGCTTCAACACTTTTATCAATGTGGTCCGAGTTCGTGGCAATCCACCAGAGTTTGTGGTGCTATCTCGTATGATGTCGATAGTTTGCAACTTTACCGAAACAGACGATAAGTCAGTACAGAACTCGCTTGGCACTGCACTGGAGGAAGGTCAGTGCAGCGACAAATTGGACAATGACACCAACTCCCAGAACGAGACAAATAACTTCTGGTTCGAGGCCGACTTCCACGGATTGCATCAAAAGCAAGGATTCGTTCAGGGCACCACCATGTTGAAGAACTTTGACACTTTACTCTACATGGTACACGGTAAAACTGAAGATGACAATAGCGACCCAACAGAGGAAAGCCTCCGAAGAAGACGACGAACTACTCCTGACTCAATGAGCAGCGATGTGTGGAAATATCCTGAAACGACACGCTCATCGTATGTAGACCAAGACCAGAACGTGGTCGTTATTCAGCACAATCAGCCAGATGCCAACGAGGGTTGGAAGGTGTACTCACAAGAATCACTGGCCGATCCAGAGACAAGAAGTTCTGCAAAACCAACTGGAACAGTACGTCTAATTCTGATATATATTAATTATAATTATTTTTATTACTCCAGACCGGTGCAAACAAGGAACTCGGCGAAGATTGGAAATCACAGGTTCGAAATACAATAAATAAAGACACGTCTTCAATCCCGAGCGGTCTCTTCATTGGCATGATCGTTATGGAAGTGATTGCTATCATTGCATTCTGTGCCTTCTTAGCATACACCATCTTTGGAATGGGTAATTAATTCACAATCTATATTAAACAAAACATAATAATTTTGTCTTATAATTACAGGCGATAACAGTGGTGGAGGCGATGAAAAAGATGATGCAAAGGATGAGAAAAAGGACGAGAAAAAAGATGAGAAAGCAAAAACTGTAAAGGCCAAAACTGAAAAGGCTAAAACGAAAAATTGAATACACCACAAGGGACGCTTTCATTAGTTTGACAATAAACTATTCATTTGAATCAATTGAGTTGTTTATTGATTTTGAGTCAATTGACCATCAACGAGTAAATTTTTCAATGAATTATTTGATCTAATATGAATAAAACGACCAAGAAAATACTTCCAACACTATCAGAATTTATTATTTCAATATTATTAATATAATCTGATTCAATAAATAGACCAACACGCACATACATACATACATACATTCGCTACTACACAACCACCCTCCCGAAGGAAGGTGGACCTGGCCGAGCCCAGTTACAGGCCAGGTTTTTGCCACGTGGCGTCGTGTAGGGCGCTCAAAGAGCCATCGGGTAACGGGCAAGTGGCCAGCTCACCGCAGAGGACCGAGGTCACTCTCCCTGTGACCAACACGCACATGCTTTGATAATGATAAAGGGAAAATGGAATTTGGTAATGGAATGTGCAAACCTGTTGTGTGAGTGCGTGTGACTAGTGACAAAGAATATTAAATGAAATGTATGTAAATAAATAATTTGACACTAATGAAATCGATTGAGATTTGGTTGAAATTGAACTGTGAATTTGTTAAAGATGAGTCTAACATGTTTTTGGAGTAATAAGGAAAGTAGCGGATTCAAAGAACCGCGTGACTAAATGGAGTGGTCAATGAGATCATACGGTGAAGGTGAGTATTTCATACTGAGAAATTGTGTTTATGTGTATTTGATATAACAAAATAGAACTTCCTTTGTGACACCAAAAATATTTGACATTTCATTATGAATCACTAAAAGATTACAATTGCGGTCTGTCTTGCATGTGAATTAATGTGTGTAAATTCACTGGGATATTTTCAGATTCGGGCGGTTTGGAATGAAAGAAAGTATCAATTTGACGGAGTTTGAACACCATTGGAGAAATAGAAAAAAAATGTGCTGCACGCCAGAAGTGACCAATCTGATGACCAGCGAAGTGTGTATTTGCTTACAAAACATTAATGTTTGCATGTTTGCAAAAAGTATTGAACAGTACAAAACAAAGTGTTGAACACATCACACGGATCCATGATCCATTGATTAGCGGGGAGAGATCATCAATATTCATCAAAGCATCACATTGAGAGAGAAAAGCATCACTTGTCCATTGGTGAGTGTGCACTGCAGTGAATCAAGCACCAACCGAATACTCAAATCACTTGTGAGTGAATTCACTGCAGAAGACTTCGCTTATTGTTGTGGTTGATCGTGTGCTGCGCTCGGTAAGTTGCTCTACTTGTACTTCCTTTCACCTGTAAGCTTGTGTTCGTGTCATACAGTTTCACTAATGTCTCATCGTCGTTGTCTTCTTCACTACTAAAAGTGCCACCACAAAAAGCGGTGATCACTCCTTCGTCAATGTCCTCAATGGCACCCTGTCCACTATCGTCATCGTCCACATCCGATTGAGCGGTACTGTTCGACATGGAAATGTCCGAACTAGCAGTTCCAGTAGTGCACGAGTACATGCCCTCATCAACTTCATCATCAGTAATTTCGTCATAGGTCGTCACTGACTTTTTGAATCGTTTCGGTTCGGACGAGTGATGTTCCATTGGCTCACTCAGTACAATCTTATCTTTTCTGCCTTTGGACGTCTGGTTGTTGCAATAGTAAAGATACTGTTTGTATCGACGGTAATAGTTCTGAATGATAATTGCTGCTGATTCTGCTGAATTCTCGTGTTTCAAACTTTCGAGATGATCCTTTCGACCTGAGTGTTTAAGAATGTAGTAAACAGTTTGAATATAACAAGCAAACAATTACCTTTGTACAGTCGATACGCTTTTTGAATGACCTGAGCAGCTTCGTACAATTCTCGTTGTTCGCACTCGGTAAGGGTGAGATTGCTGAGTTCACTTGTGATGCTGCCACTTCGAAAATATTCACACAGTTCGCTCGTTGTTGGAGGTGGAGAGCTGGGAAGTGAGTCGAGTGAGTAGTTTGAAGGACTATAGATGGAATTAGTGCCGTCGATTGAATTGCTCGGGGAAGAGTTGGCCAGACTGGGCGACCGTTGAACATCGCGATAACTCATCAGTGTCAAGCTTTCTGCCTCGCCAAACGAGCACGACTCGAGACTGTCCTGACTGGCCAAACTGTGCTGACCAGAATTGGTGGAGAGCAATCTATTGCCAGTGGAGTAATAATAATCGATCTCACTACTGCCACTGCACTCGCTCTCGGTCCGTTCCAAGTGGCTCAATTGGTTGTGTTGCTGTTCCAAGTAGAGAATCAAGTCGTCCAGTGATTGTAGATCAAACTTGGCCTCATCTGGCTTGCCACCCTTAATTGATGACTCCAATCGGTCATCATCGGACTGAACATAACTGTCCAATGACATTTCACCACTGTTAATCGACTCGATGACATTGCTCTAATCAAAGGAATACAAAATATAATTAACACTAAATCATCTCAATCGCAAAGTTAGTCTCACTTTAATTCTGTGGGGCATGGCAGCGATGATATTCTCCGCAATGGTCAACACTGCACGTGAGGACGATGAATTTTCCTCACTCATCGAATCATCATCAGTCAATGTAGAGTCAATGTTTTTGTGCCCAACAGTGTTTGCCTTCTTGTTGACAGTAGCACAATCGATCGATGACGAACAACAGTGAACCAAACTTTCCTTTCCTTCCAAACGATTGTTATCGTCCCACTGACGGCAACAAACTCCACTTGACATGGCCTTGATGTCTGTCAACTTCTGTTTCAAGATAGAAAAGAATAAACAAAATAAATAATTATTGTAATAATAAATTGCAATAAAAGTCAAAATTAAGTCAAGAATTATCCTTTTTGAGAGTAATTCAAAAGTAGAATATGACAATTTAATTTAGCACAATTTAAAGTATTGCTCATAAACTTTCCAATGACCTGAGATATATAATATTCTCATTGACGAAAGACCATTCATTCCTAACAATGGTCTGCTCTGGTCAATACACTCTCTAGCTTATTGGTCATTTGCATCACTATCAGTAATTTAGTGTTGAGTCGATTGAACAATTCGGTTAGTAAATAGGTAAATGCACAAATTTCTGTAAGCGGGCCCATTCAAAGGAGTGCTTATCGTGTGCAAAACTTTTGTGTTTGTCTAATGATGTTGCGGGAAAACCAGACAGAATTTAGAAAGAATATACATTTGCTATAGAACAGCTCTGTTGAAGCCTGTAAATTCTTTAGTCCCTACTTTAGTCTTTATTTCATTTCGAATAATTTTTCAGCAAACAAAAGAGGCTCCAATTGTGTTTGCTGCTCTTTTGGTTGCCTGTCAAGTGAAAGAATGGAGCAATGGACATGTAAACTGAAGTCGATCGGTCAGTGCTACCACTGGCTGCACTTGAATGTTGTTGTAACGCGCTTATTGAGATATTTATCGCGGTCTCACTTGCGCTAAGTTAATATATCGAGTGAGTGAGTGGAAATATGCGATTCGATTTGTGAGCTGTGCCTTTGTGTGTGGTGCCATCGATGATAAATTGCAATTATTCGTCTACGGACGGACTCACTACGGTCAATACTTACTGCCATTAATGAAGCTGTCGCCGTTAGTGCGCTCGCCTTATTCTTGCCGGGCTTGTTGTTATCATCACTGAGATGGTCATTCGCGTTATTGAGATTATTACTGTTGTTGTTGGTAGAAGTGGTGGAAGGGCACTTGTCGGTTGTAGCTTGATTGCTTGTGCTTGACATTTGGCTCATTTCGATAAGACGCGCTATTCGGTGATGACCTCGCTCTATGGCAATGTCCAGCGGTGTCTGACCGGTGCTGTTGGTGTGATGGATCACATTGGGCTCGTGTCGCACGAACATTTCCACCAACTCAACATGACCTAACCAACAAGCCCACGAGAGTGGTGTATTGTCCTCTAGATCCCGAGCCGATGGATCCACTTGTCCAAAGAAGAAGCATTTCTTTTTCTGCTCATCAGACAGTGATTGAGACAGTTTCGAATGAACACGAAGGGCACGTTCGGTCAGTTGAGGCAAATTAAGCCCCACTGCCAGATGAAGGAAGCTTTTATCCTCAAACTGGTCATTCTCGTTGTGTTGAGCCGTGACATTGACCACACCACTCGAAAGCAGACTGTCAAACCATTGCACAAGTCGAGACTCGAATTGACTATTATTCGCTTGATGGCTCATGTTACCGTTATTGTCCTGAGGGATATTGATCACTGATAAGTAATTAATCGAATTGACGTAACGGAACTTACCAACAAGAACTGCTTCAACAGCTCATTATTCGATCCACCAGTGGAGGAGGAGGCTCGGTTCAGTTTATCACAACGTTCCAACAGTGTGGCTCGAAATAGATTCTCTGTTGGATTGGTAGATAATTATTAAATTAATGATTACACTTGACTTGTCACAAATACCGTCAAAAGAGAAATAGTCAGGCGTCTTTTGAGGGGACACTTCGGTGTGAGCTCGATACTCGAAAATGACCGAATTCGAAATGATCAGATCATTGCAGGACACTTGCAGGGTGACAAAGCCAGGCTCGTGCTTGGGGCTGAAACAACGCAGTAGACCTGTTTGCACCAACTGGGTGGGCACTGACACACCGTCAAAGTGAATCGAGTACGTATCCGTCTCGGTATGGTACCATGGACCTGCCACCAAGACCTTGATGCCGCCTAGAAATTAAACAAAAATAATCAATTAATTTTAAATTATATTGATTCTATATAAAGAATAAAAAACCTCTAGGCGCTAAAGTTTCCATATTCTCTGACATTGAACTATAAATTGGTTAATGAAAACTAACCCCAATAGCAAGACAACGGCAAACATCAAGTTAAATAATTTATTAGACAATGCCGTAAAGTTGTATAAATAGACTCAAGTGGCACAATGAGGAATGAAGAAAGAATTACAAAATGAATAAAAAACGAACAAGCGAGTTTGTTCAAGTGCACGAATCCTTACAAAGAAAAGAGAGAAGAATTGTTCGTGATTTAGAATTTAACTAAAAGTATACTATACATCTTTAAAAGAGAATCACAACACAATTCGGTCCAATTCGAAAATATGTGCTAAGTCGCATCGGATAAAGGTGCACACTACACACAAACAAAACTGGCAGATACGAATCAATTACCCAAGTGCAGCCCCTTTCTTTTCTTCTTCTTCTTATTTTGTTTTCGATTGACCAAGAATCGAAATTCTTTCTGTGATTCATATGATATTGTTGTGCACTCATAACACCCGAAAGAATGCATCCCAACTGATTGTATCGCAGTGCAGTAGCACATCGGACGTTTGTGTATTTATGATTACTTTGGCCTATTGTCTCGTTTGCCCTCCCACACAACATGCGAACGAAACGAAAACAAGGCAAAATGGTCTTTCAAAATCCAGACACAACACACTCGCCAAAGTGCAACTTGCAAACACAGAAAGCAAATAATAAATAATAAAATTCAATTTATTGAAAATATATACCAAATAATAAAACGAGTGTACGAGAGCATTATTATTATTATTATTATTACTGAAGCATCTCAACGAATCTGATAAGGTGAAGCGAAAAAAAGTTTGTTCTAAGGAAGCACACATGAGTGCACATAGAGAGAATGGAGAATTACCAACTCAAATGTTGGAACATTTCATAACCCTTTGACTCACACTGTACCGAAAAAGACATTAATATTATCGTTGATTGTTTTTATGTGAAAACAAATGCATCGAATATATCATTGAAAGCAACAACAAAAATTGTGCCGTTTGGTATCAAAACTAAAATTGAAATCAAAATCTAAAAAGAATGAATTTCAATTTTAGTTTGAAAGCTGCAAAATAATATTTAAGAATATTATCACTTTCACTCAAAGTGCACCAGCAAATATATAAATCAACAATAAGCAAAAGTATAAATCCGATTGTTTGCTTTAGTTGAGAGACAAAAGTGCATCTTATGATGGGCACTTTATGGAAATAAGCTCAATTATAAGGCCAGCACACAAGTTTCTCTGCACAGAGCCGATGAAATGAATAGTTTGGTATTACGACAACTTTGTGCATTGTCATGCATAGATCAATTTCGTCTGTTGAGTATTCATTCATCTCATTACAGTAATCACCAAACGGTGAATGTATTTACGATTCTTTACGATTGCTTCGAATTAGACAACAACAAAATATATATAAGCGAATAATTTGAGGCAGCAATAAATATCAATAGCAATTGGAAATGGCATGAAAGAGAAAGCTAATATTTCAACGATGAAATTGCTCGGATAAAATGAATTGGCCTGAAATATTATTATGATGGAATCTAGAATAATAACAATCTAATAGAAAGCACGTTTGTATATATCCACATTTAAACTTGCCAATCCACAAACCCAAAACGAGTCATTCACCTCGGGTCGTTAATCCTAGCATCTAGTAATTAGAATGTATGTACGAATCATTTGTGTTATAACACCCACTTAATTATGTGGTGATTAGAATAAACACAGAAAGGTTCGAGTTTATTCATAAACGAGAGCAAAAGTAAAATAGTGCAAATATTTGCGCAATAACAACTTTTTTAGGTGTAATGATTATTAGGTTTAGTGACTGTATTTGTTGGTACAGTCGAATGAAACGGTAAATTGTATTTGGACACACGGCTGACTGGCAATGTAAAGAAATATTCGCGGAAGAAGAAATGATTCGTTTTGGTTTGACTCGAGTTTCGCTTTCTAATGAACATTCTACAGTCCATTTGATGCTGTACTGCATTGCACGGTGAACAGTTGACTTTGCCATTATCTATCGAAAAAGTGAACCCCAAAAGTAATTAAGCCAAGGGCAAAGTAACATTCTCATTGGACTAATGCATTTTGGTTGCTACTTCCCTCACGAAAGTGTATTTGCCAAACTTGTGGGTGGCAAGCGATGAGAGTGGACTGAATTCGGTAAACAGGGATTCACCCGGGATAAGTTAATTTGCACACATCGCACAAGGTAACACCACACTGGCTAATAACGTTATAACACCATTAGCCCGGTAATTAAATAAACACACTGCATACAAGGCATCAACACTGAATGCATTTTAGTCTGTTAGCTCTGGCTTGAATGAACTTACACGGAATATATTCTTTGGCCAACAAAAAATAAAAACTAAATACATTCTCCTTGGTGATGACAAAAGTCAACATAATTTGCAATTATATTAAAGATTAGTAATTTCGAGACGGGGGAATAAGACAGACAAAATAGTTATAATTAATGATTGTAATTTAGTATAGAAGAAAAATAATGATATAAGATAAGTAAGCAAAGCTAATATTTGTGTTGCTGCTTGAATATTAATTATCACTAGGGAATGGGTCACGTGTTGGCTTTGTTTGATTTTGACTTTTGGTGCTAATTGAGATCTGCATTTCTAAGCCTAACTACAGAGTGATCATCAAATTTCCTTTGATTTTGTTGAATTAACGGCATTCAACACATAATATGAACAGCACAATCAATTGATTAAACATTTGAAAATAGTGAAATAATCAAAGTTTATCTAAACATTGATCAAAACACCCTTGACTTGAAACATCGATGGTTGACATCAACAGACGACACATTTTTTCTCACAAATATCCCAAAATAGCTTTTTGGGTGTAGCTTTGATTTGTTGTGCACAGAAAGAGTTAGTAACTCAGCCAAGGTGTCTGCCCAAGGTCGACTCACACAAACAGATAGTTTGTCTCCAATTTGTCACAGTCCAATTTAGTTCATTCATTATCGAATCGAACTCGCAATCCTTTCGTGTCAACACGGCGTTCTCACTATGTTTAATCAGTTCCTCACGATCTCTAGTTCACCCACTAGGTGATTTTCTTTTTATAAAATTTAATTAATGCCTTTACGTTTGTGTGTGTGTGTGTGTGTGCTTGAGTAGGTGGGAAATACCAGCCAGTGGTAATTACTAATGAACACGTATTGCGAACAAGTAAAAAATCACTAAAATTTATGCTCATTTGTTGGAAACATTGCAAGAGAGCAATGGACAATTAACTGCATTTGTCGATAGTGAGAGACATTTGTGAATGTAATATTCTAGGAAGAAGGTCTTGACTCGAGCACGAATTGGTGTTTCTTTGTTTGTGTTGTTCTGGTGTCATTACAGTGCATGCACAATCTCACTGCGGAACAGAACTCTACTCCAGTGTGGCACTAGTACTACTGCCCAAATCAAAGGTGCCCCCTCGACGGAGTCTATCTGCTGTTCGTTTGGTGCCTCACTAATTACCGTTAGTGGCAATCATTATCCGAACGATGATCATTACAGAAAGCAGTCATATCTAGGTAGAGCAGCTTGTGCCACGGACATACCTTCGGGATAGCACCATTCGGGTGAATAGTCCGCGATTGTAGCTGTAGTGTTGGTCGATCTCGATGTACGGGTAGAGCTGCTGATGTTGTTGCCATTGCTGTCGTGCACTGCACCTCTGGTGCTCGACCGATCCGAGATGGTCTCTTTCGATGACCTGCCCGAGTGACCGCTGCTGTAGATGTCCGACATGTGCCGTTGTCGTGTTCGGTGAGGATAGTTGCTCACAAATTGCGAATGACCTTCATCCCCATCGCTAATGTCATTCAGATTAGTGTCACTCGACTTGTGCACCTGGTTAAGTTCCTTCAAGTGTGCCTGTCTGCTTTGGTGACCTGCGGAAGCAGCTCTCCGAGTGGTTGAACCATTGTTTTGGTTGCTGTTGCCGATCGTGTTCGTGTTGGACGATGTCCTGACCATTGAGACATTTCCGTTCTCGTCGACAGTCACTGCGATTGAGTGACACACATCGGACTCGGAAGGGTTAACGTGATCTGGTTGTTGGTGCTCGTTGGTCAGTGGTCTGCTCGCTGCACTGTCAATCTCGTTCCCGTTCGAGTGGTCTATTATTAAGGTGGAACCCAGACACTTTTTATTGCCTGCTGATGCTGTCGCTGTCTGGTTGGAAGAGGAATTGTCCCGATTGTGGCCAACTGTCGGTGACAAATTGGCCGACACCGACGTGGTGGCATTGCTGGTCAGGCAGTTGCCTACATGATTGCCCTTGTAATTGGATAATTGTGAAGCAGTTGTACTGACACTCTCTGTGCTGGGACTGTTGTACTGCGAGGAACTGCCACTTGACAACAGACCGGACGAAGATGAACTGCTCAGAGAGATAGTGACCGTGCTGGCAGACGATGACGAAGACGTGATGGTCGATAGAGATGCATTGCACAACGGAGACTGTCGATAGCACTGCTGCCCATTTGAATAGACGCAATCGGAGTGAACGTTATTGCCACTGCCGCTATCATTAGCCTGATTGGCACAATGCTGAGACTGGTGCTGCTGATGATGATTGGTATGCGAGTCCTCACTAAGGTCGTCCACCAAGTGGTCAAAGTCGCTGAATATGTCGAACGCATCCAGTCCAAAGAGAATCTCGTCCGAGGTCGGGATGTCTTCGTTGTCCATAAAATCCATTGAATGGCCATCGAATGGTGAATGCTGCTCGTGCGAGGAGACGTGCATTGCTGAGGATTGGTTCAGGTTTATGTCCCGTTGACTAGAGTGACTGGCGAGAAATGTGTTTTGCGTCTGTGTTGCTGGCTGGTGATGATGAGTGTGGGGGTTTCGGTGATGAATGATCATTGGGTGACTAGAATTAGGCGAAGAGCTGAAGTGCGACGCGTGACTAGTGGAAGACATCAAATGGTCTGTCACCAGACTAGACTTGCTGCCCGAGTAGCCAAAGTTGTGCTCGTTCTGCAGACACGAGCTCATTAGACTGGAATCATTGCCAAAGAGAGAGTCAAATTTCCAGTCGAAATCATTCTCGTCATTGGTCAGGTCGGATGTGTTCAGTGTGGAATGTGACTTGGAATGGCAACATTGAGAATTGTTGCCGTGCTGGTGCTCACTGACCAGAAAATCAGGTTCCAGTTTAATGTCTTGACCGTCGGTGAGGAAAGCGGTCAGATTGGAGTTGATGAGTCGTTCGGGGGAGGAAGGCTCACTACAGATCATCATCTTTTCCTCCTCGTCCTCATCTAATTAAGTCAATTGGCAAATTGAGTCACCGAGCAAGCAAGCAAGCATAATCCACTTACCTAAATTAAAGCGTTTATTGTTGATCAACTCTGCATGCACACACGAGCTGTCCATCTCCATTTCGTTATTGTCCTCATCGAATTCCTGTTTGATCGTTACGTGCTTCAGTTCATCTCCACCAGCACTTCCACCACCAAGAATGGAAGTCATCACAGACGGGTCCAAAGTGCCATTGGCAAAGATGCTCGACTTGACCACCGATTCGGTCACAAATGAGCCTCCAAGGGCGGATGGTAGTCCATTGGTGCACAGTAGTCGAGTAGTGGTCAACTCGTTGGTTGAGCCTGTGCGTGTAGGATAGAAGAATGCCACTGGTGTGCCAGTGCCAGTGGTTGCTTGTGCGTTGGCTGCCTCACTGGTGACCGTGTTGACCAGTCGGGTCGTGTTGGTCAGTTGATGGTGTGCGCCACTGACCGAGAGAGCACTCGTCTGACTGGTGGTGGTCGAGTTCAATATGAAGAAGCTTGAACCTGCTGGCGCTTGAAGCCCTGACAGATTGAGAATTAATGAAGTCGGCGAGGTCTGTGGATGGCCGAGTGTGGCTCCATCAACCAATGTGCCTGCAGCTGTCCCGGCTGTGGCTGAGGCTCCACTCAATTGACACATTCCATGGGGCGATGTCAATTGCACAAGCTGCACTGTGGCCTAAAAGAAAAGAAAAGATTTTGTAAAATTACAAACAAAGAACATGCATACAACATGACACAAGCGAGAAGACATTCTTTCAAGGGGAAATGACTGATCGGACAAGACCAGACCAGACAATCCACTAATTAGCATTGTCTCCCTCGAATATATCAAATTTGGCTAATTAATTCAATTCAGCACTAATTAAATTAAACTTATTGACCTCGAAAATAATACTATTCTCAGACAAAACAAAACATTGCCAAATCGCCTTATTTCCCCCTAAATTGTCACCACATAAATCAAATGACTCACAAGTCCGAAAGTAACAGTAATTTGAGACGCCCAAGTAATTGCAATTACAAACTTGCAAACTTAATATTGCAACCTTAAGCAGTATTTGTCTTGTGTGTGTTTGAACATTCGCACTCGATTTCACTTGGTCCATTTATCACCACAATTGGTGGCCAGACCAATTTGCAAACTCAGTGAAAATCTCGGCAATACGTCTGTTGGGCCGCAATTATGACTCAAGTAAAGGTACCACCACCACAAATGTGACAAATAAATCAAATTCAATCGGCAAAGCATTTCCATTTTCACGCGCACCAGTCAAGCCAAGTTACTTAGGCACACAAGTCAATTGGTTTCACCGTGTGGAAGTGTGCAAGCCAAGTCAGTCAGACAGACAGACAGAATGGTGCCAAAAGATGAAAGGTTTCACGTAGAGGGCACAGAGTTGCACCAGAGACAAGTGAAACGTCCGTCTGGTCGGTGGGCACCAACACCGAGCCAACCACACCCGACCATAAATCAAACTGCTAATCGAAAATGGGCCACAGCACTGCAAGCAGCCATAATCGACAACAAGCAATACCAAGTGATCTCGTCACCAGTTTGCCCCCAACCCACGAGCACCAAAGTAATTTATAATTAAATTTACACACACAATTAAGCACACACAACGCGTCAATCTAATTGCATTACTCGCTCTGTATCGATAACAGTGCCATCACGTAATGCTCAGAGCACTGTCCTCGGCCAATTCAGCCAAATGTATCATTCCTCCAGTGCACAAGCCACCAAACTTGTCCAATATCTGCTCACAAGTTACAATTCAAATAAATAAATTAAATTCCAATTAAATCACACACCCATTACCCTACATTCACTTCTTAATTACACTTCTCAACTTTCGTTTTTCGGCATTAATTAAAACATCAATTATTAAGGCCAAATTTGTAAGATAGAACATGCCTGTCCAACCAAACATAACCACAACTTGTCTCATTAATAATTTGCCTTAATTTTCATTAGAAAGCATACTCTAGTGGCCTGATGGCAAATCATCTTTTAAGAATATTCACCACTTTATGGCAAATTTAAAAAGTTGGAAAACATAAATTGCAATTTCGTGTGAAGCGCAATTTCCATAATTACAGTTCTTATCAATGTGCTTGGCCTTCAATAATAAATAATCGATTACACACCAGCGCGCTCACACTTTACTCATTGGTTCATTCACAAGTCACAAGCAGTAAAATCATTAATGAACGAAAACACCAAACTCTCGAGATTAACGTGCAATCAAGATTGATAGGCCGCACACAATGTACATGTTTGCATCTATATTTGGAAAGAGGATCACTCCCTCCTGTACAGTGACAGTGCACAGTTCCGGTGTGAACCAAACACGCAAACCGAGCGAGCTCCGAGCTCAAATGCAAGAAATACAACATTCGCTGTTTAGTTCATAATTTGCACTAATTGCACATGAGACAAGCAAGTCGTCATTAAACATGCTAAACACTTTTGACAAACTTCAAATGATTATTATTACTATTTGATTATTATTGCTCAAATAACAGAAGGCTAAACACTGGTAAATTGCGAGTAATTAAATATACTTCATAACTGTCCATTCAATGTTGATTGACACTGCCAAATGTCAAATGTACACTGAATTGGCGTATAAATAGAATTGAACATTTGTAAATGTATTTTTAATAATTCAAATCGACAAACAATGGCCACTATAGGACTAATAGAGTGCAATGTACAAATATGGCGACATTATTAAGATGTTCTCCACGTCATGCAGTGCTGCAGTAATAATCCAGTTGTCCAAATATATATGGCCTCGTCTGGCCTAGTGCATCTCCCACTAAATGGAATTTCTAATTCCCGCAAGCTGTCACATCGTCTCAGTTTGGTGTCATTAAACGGATATTGTTCAGTGTGATGTCATCTATTATCATTAGGATCAATGTTCACCCAGTGCGAGCGCGCACAGTATTATCGATTGCATCTATCTATTAATTTTTTGTTGCCATACTCTAAATTATCAATTCTATATATATACAATTTCATATTATTATGTACATTTGCGCAAAACTCAACGGCAGTTTGAATTGGGCCAAAAGGAGTTTGTTAATTATTTAATTGTGTGCCCAATTGAATCGACAGTTTGCAGTATCGAGATTTGTGCATAAAGGAATATATTCACACTTGCAGTATCATTAGAGCTATTAAATTTCAATACAATTCTAGGATCATTAGTTAGGCACATTTTGGGGGGAACATAATATTGTGAGACTAACAGTAAACAAGGCCACTGTGTGAGGAGACCGAGTGTAGTGTCATGCCAACAGGATCCATCCAATCATTATCATCAATCTCACGAGTGTCCCGTCAGTTGGGCGTCTAGTGGAGGCGGCCATTCAGCCAAACAATGCCCCCCAAAATGGCCATAAAATTGGTCTATCCTTCATTGACGCCCGAAACAAGACACCGAAAATAGTTGGCCATAGCCTTGAACATGGCTTAATCGTATTGATTGAAACCAGTGCCAACTAGTGCAGCTCGATTATTTGTTTTGTCGCTGTGTTCATTCATATAAATTGCTTTCGAATTACTTTTCTTCTTCTTCTTTCGTCAAACATTTTATTTTATTTCACTTTATTTTTCCTTCCATTCTTTCTTTCCCTTCTTTGCCATTAAGAATTAATACGGAAATTAGAGCAAATCTCTTTGCTTCTTTTTCTCATTCCTTTTCTTGTTGTGCCAAAAAGATTTCAAAATTCCCATATATAAACGAAATGAAGCACAAATAATAAAACTAAACTGCCCTTTGTAAGCTCAAGTTTCTCATTGCACTGGGTCGAGTTAAGGTTGGACTGGACCAATTCGAATCGAATGCACGCTCACTGTTGGCAAAGCAATTTCAAGTCCACCAGAGTCGTTCATGAATTATATATTCAACACAACATCGGACAACGGACAGATGGACAACTTTAAATTTAGATCGAATTTAGGCAATTCCTTGGGAAAATTGCTGAAAAGTTCAAACATATAAATAGTGAAAGTTAATCCTAAATGTATAAATAGAGGAAGCAGCGCAATTCCGAAGAATATCGAAATGCTAATTCAACATTAAGTAGAACATATTTCTATAAATAACTTTAATTTACTCCTTTCCTTTTTATCACCAAAAACGAAAACTAATCGAAAATATTCAAATCACCACTGAACCAATAAATATAGATCTACCAAAAAGCTCATGAAAATATTTATTAGATGGCCATTTAGCATTGCCTAATAATGGCACACATGGACAATTTGCTAAAGTGTGTGAAAATAAACAAAACAAAATGTGCAATTGCAAGGAAAGGCAAAGAAAATCTGGCAAACGTACAACCTTGCATTGAGCCACACGAGTTATGGGCCATGACGGAGACGGCACTTGACTTGGCCGCGCGCAAGATTGTGTGCAAAGTTCAATGAGACCATTATTGTCCTATTAGCACAGTGGACAAATGATGATATGCTTGTTGTTTCGATTTATATTTTGGTCCAATTACATTGTGCAAGTGTGTGCAGTGCAGTGTACTTTGCCT
The DNA here is from genome assembly GCA_023373905.1 of Rhizoglyphus robini. Lineage (NCBI taxonomy): Eukaryota > Metazoa > Arthropoda > Arachnida > Sarcoptiformes > Acaridae > Rhizoglyphus > Rhizoglyphus robini. The sequence goes on along the minus strand of JAKIJQ010000007.1, from coordinate 1,129,417 downwards.
GAGTAGAATCGTCTCACACAAATAGGACATTTGAGAGGAAGTATATTTGCGATTTAGTGGGCAGACGAGCCTCACCAACCAAACCAGCTAAACGATCCTCATAAATTGTCACACAGACTACATTACAGTGGGACTAGTCCATTCTGGTGCAATCCAGTGCAATTGTATTGATGTGGTCCGGAGTGTGATGTGTAAATTCAATTAACTCGATTGCTAGTCGAATTTAGTAAATTTGCTCAATTTGAGCCAATGTCACTTGTCTCTAAAAGCGTTCACTAAGTCACTTGTGTAAGTCTATCAAAAAGTTGAACATATTTATTTATACTCTAAATTACACAAACCCTAATTAGTCTTATCCTAAATCATAATCACATAACCTCAATAACTCTAAGCTCTTTCCTGCAAATGTTTTTCTTTCGCAACTTTCAATCAATTTGTTGAACAGGCTCAAATCAATTTATGGTTGTGCAATAACAATTTACTGTTTCTCTAGTAGATTACTACTTACCGCTGGTTGTATCGCTTTGGACTGGTTGGCTGCAATGAGATTGCCATTCACGTCTATTCCGGTATTATCCTCTTCCGCCGCCTGAAGTGCAGCAGTGGAAATCATAGTACAAGCGGTTGACACGTCACGTTTGCCATTGGCCACTGTGTTCACTGTGCAATTGCCGCTGCCTTGACCCTTGCCTCTGCCCAAATTAGTTGTGCCGATTATTGCATGACCAGACTGGCTCAGTCCCGAGATGATTTGAAGTTGCTGTTGCTGATGATGTTTGTGGGCAAATTGTTTGAGGTGAGCATTCGAAGCAGGTTGAATTGCAGCCAGTTTAGCGCCATTACAATTCCTTCCCATTGGTGCGTCCACATTTGAATCCTCGAGCGCTTTTAACTTGGCACGTTGTCTCACCATCAACTGGGCAACGATCGATTCCACAGTGTCGATGGTCGACTTCTCTAATTGGTCACTTAGGTCATTTTCATTTTCGTTTAAAACTGAAAAATAAAAATAAAAATAAGTTATAATTCAATTCAATAGTTTAATGGTTAATTTGCATAATTGAAAAAGTCTATATATTTCATAAACTACTTACATCATTTTGATAAAGACATTATCGCCATGATTTGTTCGGTGCGATATTGAATTTATCTTTTTTTACTACTCGCGATGATGATGATCATCATCATAAGAGGCACATTAACTCGAGAGAAACTAATTTAGAGTAATGTGGCTAGAATTGTCTCCGTCGTGTCTATTTATTTTAATATTATGAATAAATCCACTTATTTTTAGCGAATTTCTCAGAGTATCAAAAACGAGAATATCCCTGAGAAATAATAAATTTTAAATTCAAATCAAACAGAATCTCAAATTGAAAGAATCAAATATTTGCTCAGTATTGTAGAAAGCAGGCGAATTAAATATTGATTTTAGCTCAAACAAAACACCAAATAATTCATTGCCAACAAGAACATGTCGAAATTGTGTATGAAACATTTGGAGGCATTCATTCATTGTGGTTAGCTATAAATAGTTTGTCTAAAAATAGTGGTTTGACAAAATATATTGCAAAATATATATATTTGTGTGTGTTTGTGGTCGTCTTGTTTGTCATGACTCAAGTGATTTTCTGCGGTCATCCAAATATCCAAATATTCACACACCAACGGAACAAATGTATGAAATTTCCGTTTTTCGACATGTCCAAGAGCTGGAAAAATAATATTAATATTTTTCTGGACTTTTCTTTAGATTCCTCAAGTACTTAGAGCTTGTTTGCTAAACAAACGCAATAATATTTTTCAACTGCCCCATTTACGAGTCTGACAATTTTGTGAGACAAAGAAACAAAGAAATGATAAAGCACATTATTTGTGCGTTTACTTAAAATATAAAAATATAATATTATTTATTTTAGGATATTTATTAAACCCAACGGATGGGAAAGGAGGCTGTCCGATTTACCAAAAGATACAAACTGATTTTGTTTAAATTAGGCAAACATTTGAATTAAATTCGAGTGAATTATTAAATTTCATCTCTGGAAATTCTCCAACAAACATTTTCGGTATATCATTTCACATTAATCAAATTAATTTGTCGGTATCATTAATTAATTAGAGAATATTCCAATTTAATCAAATATTATATTATTAAAATGACTAAAAATATTATAATTTAAATTTTAAAATGTCATTATTTAAATACGATTTTATGATATTTGCCTATGCTATTATTATTTGATGCTTTTGAAGTCAATTTTCAATTGCAAGTGGAGTTTTCCTGTCTCTCAGTGTTGAGTATTATTATTTTATTATTAATATAAATTTGAAGACTTTGTCAGATTGTGATTTGTGCTAAGGCAAAGAGGAAAGTGAACAAAAACAAAATCTCATGCTTGAATGGTCGGTTAAGTTTAGGACGATACGATCACTTTGGTGGGGGGAAACTGTCTCCTTCCGTGGCTCTATCACTGCCATTAAGAACTTATAGAATCCATATATTGAAGAAGCTATTTTGGGATGAGATTTGGCACATTGCATTGCACAAGCATTCAAAAATACAGAGGAAATATAGATTTATTGAGAATGAGCCGCATTGACAAACTAGTGAGACATGCATCGAGGCAGAACTAGATTTCGGACAATTTTGGACAATAACAACAAAATTCTAATTGCCATTCAAACATTAATCATCTTCAAATGGTGCAAATATAATTTAAATAAATGACTTTATTTGAGAATATTTGTCGCTAATTGACTATCAATGTGGAATATGCATTTTTCTGGAATTACCCTACTGGTGTGCTTCCCTGCACCGAATAGTTTCAGTCAATTCCTAAATTGTAACATAAAATATGGCCAAACTTGATTTGATCACATTGCTTCTCTATTTTGCTATAGACAACTAATTAATAGATAATTAGTGTAATTAATCGAACAGATTGACGACTGTTTCATTGATAAACCAAATATTAGTTCAGACTGCTCGGTTATCTAGAAATTAATACTAATTCGATCATATTAATGCTGATTAATGTCATTTTATTTTAGTGTTGCAATTAACGATACATTAATTGGCTTTCAGAATTGAATGAGAATTCATTGATTTAATAATTTGTCTTCAGTATTTTATTAATGCAGTGGTTTCAAATTATACAGTTTCAAAATGTAAAGTATGGCAAACGCGCATTTATTAAAAAATTCTTGGAAAAACGACAAATGATTTTAATAAGAGTATACTTTCAATATAGTTTTCAATATATTATTAATAATGTACCTAATCCGTCCATTCATTAGAGGGAAAACGATGAGTGCACCAAGCAATCATCAATTATAATTAAGCCAAGCCATTGTGTGGGTGCACCAGAACTTGCTGTTCAAGTATCACTCAAAAAATATATATTATTATTTCCACATAATTCCACACAAACCAACTCACAAAAAGCACTTCTTCATATATACGAATAAATTAAACAAAAATTATATGTAGAATGTACAATTCTTTAAAATCGGCCAAATTAATACAATTTTTGACTATCGCTAAGCAATAAATTATAATCATTTTCAATGTAAGCGAGTAATATGAGATTCGATAGAAAAGAGAATTCGATGCATTCGCAATCACGAAGGCACCCAAAATAAATCCGAGTCCGTTTCCGTCGTCATCTATAGATTTATAGAATCATATATTTCATCATGTTATGATTATAATAATTTGACTCGACTAGCACAGTGACAATGTCATTTGAATATATATTTTCCCTAGCTCATTCATCTCACAGTGCTTTTTCAACTATGGACAAATTCAATCACAGTGAAAGTCTCAGCCATCTTCAAAAGAGTATTTGCATTTCTGTCCCCGTTTCCTTAAACTATATTTCTTGTTGTTATATGTATTTTTTGCTTTAGAATTCTGGTCTGTGTTCAGCGTTGTGTTGTGTTGTGGGAAATAAGAAAAGTTTCGAAACGAGTACTAGTGGCATGAGACAAGAGTGAAACAGTGTGGAGCAATTGAGTGGAGTGTTTTCGTTTAGACTGAGACTTTGCTCAAACTTTTCCCTTTCTTTCAGATTTGCTCTCCTCTAAGGCACATATACATTCTTATTAGTACATGCATGAATGTGTTGAAAGATTGTATCAGATCAAGTAGGGTTGAGAAACACAACACTCTAGACTTTTTGCATAAATATAAATCCTATCAAGCATGGAGAGAAAAGTGTGCTGCTGTTGCTGGTGGTGAGAAATAGCAATGCGAGACTGCAATTCAATTGAGACTTGGATTTAGTCTACTTTTTGTTGCAATAATAACAAAAAGAATAGCACTATTGCGAACAGTTAAATAAATTGAGCATTAATATAAATAATAGTGCACACAGAAATTGGTATTCACTGGGTCGAGTTTGTATAATTCACGTTTAGAATGGAAGCCAAACTCAATTACACTTTCACACAATTTCAAATTCTCTCATGATAATACTTTCGCACACTCAATTCCTAATTTATTCTGAACAATTTCCAAATTTGATCCAACAATGATTATTAGGAATGCAAACACGCACTCAAACAAGCATAATAACAGTGCATACAATCAATAAATAGTACAAATGCCAAATTGCCAAATTTTCAGCTAAATTCTAAGAAAATTCATTTACTTGTTTGTTATTATTATTATTTCTTTGGTGAAGTAAAGTCACGTAAGTATAATTGAAATTAATTCCGAATTAATTAACGTTTGTTCTATTTATATCTTTATATTATAATTAATTAATTACAAAATGAATGCACTTACACATTGGCTTGAGTTCACAGATGAGATCATCTCTGGTCCATTCCTTGCGACTGTCGATGAAGAAGTTCAACGATGGTGTGATCACTTTGTTGTCGTCGTTGTAGGGCACATTCAAATAATGCACTAACACAATGTCGGGATTCTGTGCAAGAAAAAAAACAAATTCAATTAATTCGATTACCAAAGATGGAGAATGGCCAAATAGAGCATATTAGCAAGTCATCAATTATTGATAATTTGATGTACATCGTCAATCAGGAGATCACATTTTTGCAATGTCCATGACGGAGCAAAAGATAAAGAAGAAGATGCAATCTTTTTTTTATTGCAATGTGAGAATATTGGTGGATAAATGTTATGCATGATATTGAACGCCAAACAATGCATTGATACATGTGTTTGTCGCACAAACAGTAAAACATGATATAATCAAACTAGTCGATATTACTCAATCACCGATAAGGAGCAAACATCATTAATTGATAATGAATCTACACAATTCCAGACATAAGCCAAATTCGGTCAGGGACAATTGTGAGTTTGGACAAATACTCAAGGGAGTCTAGACCAGTTGGTCTCGATTCGTTGGATTCGTTGGTTTAACTAGAGCAGAAATAATTAATAGGTGATCTCGACTTTCAGATGAACTGATTGGCTTATTGCAATTTCAAAATTGGAAAATTATTATTTATATTAATAAAGAATTTCCAATAAAATCATCCGGGATTCATTCGTTGGTCTATCATATAAATAGCTAAGCTTAAATAGTAGAGCATTAAAGTTCATGAGAAGTGTTGTACAAGTGACAATCAGTGAAGCAATTGTATAATTCAATCCGTGTCAATTGGGTCTCAAATGCTGTCTACTATCTATTAGAGACACATCTAGGAAGTTCATTGAGTGTAGACACAAACAAGTGACCCGAAGAGTGTGTCAACTAATAATAATAAGTCAATAAGCTAAAAGAAAGTCCTCTACTGCCGGAAATATTCCATTGGATTTAATTTAAATTCATTATTACATCTCTAATAAATTGTTTGTTTGTGTGTGTGCGACTCACTGTCTGTTCATTACAATTATTATTACTGAATCCCAGACTTGTTACAATTAATATTTGCTGGCTTGATGATATACGATGATGATCTGATGGAAATGTACTGTGCGTGAATGACTTGCCTCCACTCGATTCAGATGTCCAAGTCGAAGAACTTTCCAGGCTTGTGTTTTGGTGATATATATCTGGTCTGCTCTGGTACTTCGAGAAACACAAATGTTTTCGCCATGACATTCACTCTACATTTGAATGGATCCAGTTTGGACAACATTTATAGTTGGCCTAATAAATGTGTATTCTATGTATTGTACACCTACTGTCGAGTCATATTTTCCATGACTCTTTCAAATTCCAAACATGTCACACATGAGAATGGGAATGGGCATTTTTCTCTGGGCTCGTGTACGGACAAACAACAAAACCATAATCGGATGAACACATGTGTATGGAAGTCACAGCTTTGAACTTTGTTTTGAGTGTGTGTGTGTGTGCCCAGTTGGCCTAATGATGTTTTCAGGATGATGATGATAATGGTGATTATTAGCACACTAAATAGTGTAACGAACAAATGGATAAAACATCAAAACGGTATACGCAATACAAAAGAATATCGTCAAGAGGGAAAGTTACAGAATTGGCAATAGCACAAAACAATGCAACCAACAATAACATTCGACAAGGCCACTTGGGTTCCTATTTCGGTCGTGACCGTTTCAGGAATAATGCTCTTCAAAGATATATCTTTATTACTCGAGTCATTATTATTTAAATTATTTAAAAAGGAGTTCATTAACTTTCTCACTGGGGTAGATCAATTTGGTTAATAAATTTATGATTAAATTGAACATTAATATATGAGCGAATTTAGTGGAGCCAACAAAAAATCTCGACAATATTTAAATTATTAACAGAATCATAAACTTTTAAAGTAGATCTAACTGAAAAAGCAGCACTAAAAGATGGTTTCGAAATAGACCAATTTGCTACGTGCTTAACTTGACAATACAGAGCAACATTATTGCTTTACTATGGTGATCGTTATCAAGGGTTGAAAGCGTGTCCTAATGAGTGAATGATCATTGCTCGAGCAAACACGGTCGAATGTAGTGCATACTAACTGAACCATTTGCTTAAATTGAATTTGCTTCTTAATAATTCAATTAGAAACTGTTGCCATACTTTGATGCGAAAGTAGTTCATTTTAAGTTCAAATTGAGAAACAATTTCAGCACAAACAGTCTTGCATTAAGCATTTATGTCACTAATCAATAATAAAGACAAACCTGTAGCAGCCAGTAGCATCGTCGGTGGAATGTGGGCAAGATGGCGGAATGGACGTAGCAGCCGTAGATGCACTCAATACCCTGTACCTTCAACTTCATGTGATCCTCTCGAGTGGTTTTGCCATCTTTGCGCTTCTTCCAGCAGTAGCCATCGCGCCGGTAGCGAACACGTTTGCGCGAGTACAACATCATCGAACCACTTTTTGGCCTAAGTCAAGTACAAACAAAACAAAACATTAATTAGCATTCATTTGAAATAAATTACATTCGAATTGTCAATTGAGACACAACGTGAATACATCTAAATATAGATCTAGAGCAAAGTGACAAGTTTCACTGATTCAGTTGCACTTGACATTTACATTAAATGCCATTGAAGGTGTGCGAGCACAGTTTGGTCTCGTTCTGTCTGCACTCAAACTACAATCTAGTTGTCCAATATGGTGCTTTGTAATGTTTAGAGTAAATATTGACACACTACTCAAGATTCGAGACAGTGGAGACACTCAATAATTCACACCATACACTCACTCGAATTGTTCAATTCGCTCAGTTCAATCGATTCTGTTTGATGGGCAATGAGAGAATGTGAGTGTGAGAAATAGTGAGAAATGTAGGTCAACAGACAGGGGAAATGAAATTAAATGTTACTTTTGAATGGAAAAGTGAGTCTACACAAAACACAATGTACGTAACACAACAATTGCACAGAATGCAAATTATGATAGATGACAACTTTGTTAGGTGTGCAATGTGCAATCATTAATATTTCATTCGCTCATGTTCTATTCATATTTTGCAACATTTTAAACATTCCAAATTGAAAACAACCAATTTTCCCAAATCACTATAAACGCAAAATTTAATTGAGATTTAAAAACACCTACACAAATTTGGGTAGTGCGACTGAAAGTAGTTTGTTCATCACTCTCATTCTATATAGTGACGAGGTGGCCGAGTGGTTAAGGCGATGGACTGCTAATCCATTGGGTTATACCCGCGTGAGTTCGAATCTCATCCTCGTCGATCACTTTTTATTTTTATTTTTTAAATCACCTATTTGATGATATAATACATTGTGGAGTTATGTTTTACTAAAATCCTAGGGCCCAAGAACTAAAATCTAGGCCCACAAAATATTTTTGGATTTTTTTTATTTAATACGCCAAAATGTGTATGCAAGTAATAACAAGTGCAACCAAATATAAAATGGTCATAATATTTGGCTACTTTTATCGTTTTTATCAAGTAATTGTGTTTATATTGCAAAAGATACTTTCTTTTATGTCACCCACAAGAATAGTACAAATAGGGCAAACAGGAAAAAGAAGACAATCAAGACAAACAAAATAATCAAACCAAATGGAAAAACACTTGATTGACTCGACTGGATTCTTGTTGAGCTTTAATTGAAAGTAAGTTTAATTTTCGATAAAAAAAAGACAAGACAGAATAAATGTAATTCTATTTTATTTGCCAAATTATCAAATCGTACTAGAATCGCACCAAATCGAGTGAATATAGTTATTCAATATCTCAAATTAAACTGATGCAATCAATTTTGTCAATGACGTGACTAAGCAAATTTGCAATGCCAAACTATCCGAACTAAAAGAGTAGAGAATATCAAAGAATCGATCAATAGCAAAGGACACAAATATTATTGTCAAAGTGGAAAGTGTTTTCATTTGTTGGACAAGTAAAGTCAACACAGATTGGCAAGTTTGTCTTTTCGCTCATTGCAGTTTGGTGCAACTTTATCACTTCTTGTCTGTAATGTTAGTCAATTAAGACATTTAAATCGCCAATTGGAGACAACCCACGCGTCATTAGAGTCATTGGAAAGTTGTGTGCAGTGTTGCAGTGTTGCTAGTTGTCCACCACTGAACTCATCGTCAAACACACTCAACACATTGCCTGTAGTTCCTGAATCAATTTATCAAGTCGGACCAACTAGTGAAGGACATTTTAGTTGTCCTAAAGTGTAAGTTAGTCGTCTACTGTGTATTGACTGTTTGGTTACATTTACTGGGCGAAATCACTGCAAGTACAAAAGTCTGGACAGAAAAAATAAGAAAATGTGTTCAATTTTGTTTTTATTTAATTTTGTTCTTCACTTTCTTGGGATCAACCAAGCACAAAAGAATAAGGCAAAAAAGTATTCAGCCACAATCGCGCTCATTTGAGCAGTAAATAAATCGAAAACAAAACGGGGAGAATAAACTGTTGGGCAAACTGAAATAAAATCGTGCCAAAAACAATATAATACTAATACAAACGGCATTGCATCTTCTACGAGATATTCTATCTTCTATGTATCTAAAAGTTTTAATTTAACCAAATAATAATATAAAAAAATTAGCAACAATTAAACATTTGGCTCAATTGCTACACATTCGGCGAAGCAAATGGACAAGAAAGTAACGAGAGCTAAGTTGTCTAATAGATTTACGAGCCATTTACTTGTTCGCCCATTCCAGAAAAGAATTGAGAAGACAGTGGAACAATGAAAACAACAATGAAAAACAATAACAAAATTACAACAAGATACTACGGACAATGTTTAATTTGTTCAAACAACCATGAAAAGGGAAAACGCTGAAATGCTTTGATATAACAAACATAAAGTCGGTTTAGATTCGTAACTTTTTCCGAAATCTGTTTGTGAGATGTTCCAAAAATCATAATTCTGGATCCCCACAGATTCAGAGGTAAATTATATCGTAATTTACAATAATATAATTCAATTCAATTAAACCAGGCGGAATTTTAAAAATAGATTTTCAAATTGAAAATATTTGTATTTGTAGTTGAATGAATACTGACAAATTGATCGTAATTACGTCAAATTTAAATTTGGTTAATAGCAAAATTGATTAAAAATGTGATTCCACGCTAAATCCATTTGTCAATTAATTTGTGTAGGCGTACAAACGCACCGAATTCGTCCTTGTCCCAAAAATAAATATTTATACCACCTTCAAAGCAAGTGTCAATATTGAAGGTAGATAACACAAGCACAAACACATTAGAACACAATTTCAATCAACAGAATAATATTTTCAAAATAACAATATCGATCAAATCTTATGACAATAAATTGACCCAATTTTAGATCATTTGTTCCTGTTTCCAAATCTTTTATTCTTCATTGTAACTTGGCGCACTCAATTGATCGATCCCAATAGGAAATTAACTTTTTATTTTAAAAGTATTATATTTTTACTAAATTGACATTCAGTAAATATAACAAAAAGATCATTAACGGTTCGATTATTAATAACAAATAATATTTTTCCTATAAGCTAAGCTTCATCGATGTTTAGGAGATAAAGTGGTTTCAAATAACGAGACGTTAAATAATTCTGGAATTTCAACATTAACGAATTAAAAACAAAAATTAATCAAGCAATATTTGCAAAATGAACATAAATTGATTTTCTTCCTTTAATAAACTCAAACTCATCAATATTGGTCTTGTAGAAATCGATTGGGTTTGCATTGAATTTGCCTCAACAATGAGTCAACATTGAACGACAAGCTCGACAACACGACAAACAAGTGTTGTCAACATATTGTGAACTCGAGTGCAAAAGCAAATTAATCGGAAAGGACCAATTAATAATTGAACAGACAAAATATAAGGATTTGTTCTTATAAGCGAAACTGGGCTAACAAGACTAGCAAAGTCAATGTGACGGTAAATAATATCTGTGCTTTCTGGGTTAGTTAAGGAATGTTCCTGACAAAATTAATTAAAACATACACAAAAGTGAATGAAAAAGTTAATTAGAAATAATTTAAAGCATGAAAGGATGCAGATTTGCATGCACAAAAATTAGTTGCCTTTTTGTAATTAATTAAAGAAAGTCTAAGATTGAAACGCCAAAAGTAATACATTTCCAGCACATTGAATGCAATTTATAAATTAACAAATTTTTCACATATCAATTTTTCAATGTCGAACCGAAATCGATAAATTCAAACTAAATTGGTGCTCATGACAGTGGAAAATTTGAAAGTAATTTAGTTGAATATATTTTATTGATTTAGACTGACTCAGTGGTAATAAATGATACAACTGGCAAAGGGTTCTGTGTGTGTGTGGATGTATCGAATTGCATTGCATTGGCAGCAAATCAAATGGCCAATAAAAATGCATTGAGCCAGGGTATAATAAGCTTGTGCGAGTGTCATCACGCTCGGTTGGTCCAAATAGAGTGAGTCCAGTGTCATTAACAGTAATTGTGGAAGGAGGAGAGGGGTTAACAAATGTTGGAGAGGAGAGACAGTGATGCTTAATAGAATAATGACGATAGTCATCACCGAGGCACATCTCCATAATGTTAGCAGCCATCCCCCACACCCAAACCAACATACATTTCACGTCCCGTCTCGTCTCGTCTGTTCGTATTCATTCGATTCACTCATTCATTGCACATTTTTATGTCACTTTAGCACGCACAATAAATTTTGACGAAATGAACCTCGTCCTCGCGAGTCGACCTTTCCCCTTGAGAATACATTCTGTGCACAATTATATCTTTTACAGCACACTCAATATTAACCGAGAGCTTTTTACTCAAACACACTTGAGCATTATTATAGAGACTTTTGTGTCCACCTAATAACACATTCACAGTGTATAACTTTTGATTACACTTTCAGTGAAACTAAGCCTAAAGTGAAAGTGATCGCAAGGTCAAACAAGAATATTCAGCCCAATTGATCCAAAAGCATTCCTGGTCACAAACGGAAATAATTAAAATACACAAATTTATTCAATCCCTCAATTTCTCCTCAATTGTTAAGCTCAAATTTATATTCGCTCTCTCGAAATATTTATTTAGTTATCTGTCACTGTAATAAAGCTCAAGAGAGGAAAGATTTATGGCAGATAAATCATTTTATGGAAATATCAACACAGACGAGCGTATTGTTTGTTCAGAGTTGCTCGTAAGTACAGGATGTTGTTAAATTCATAATAATTTTAAAGAATTCAATTTAAATAATAATAAAGTACATATTTTCGAACGCATCCTGTAGCATAGAATAATAATAAATCATTGATTAAATATATATTGTTGGAAATATAAAATAAAACTGTATTTAAAAATAAAACAACTTAATGGACAGTGATTTGATTGTGTGTTGGAGGGGGAAATTGATTTTCTCGATAAATAAAAGGTTTTATGATAAATTGCAAGTCAATGGAAAATGTACAAAAACATTTAGTACGAAAAGAAAAAGTACGAGTATGGAACTGCCTTCTGTGTTATCGATAGATTCTTTTGAATTTTTAAAAGTTCAAACACATTATCGACAAGTCAAATGTCAAAAGTGTTTCTAGGAAAATTGTTGTTGTTGTGCAAATAGACAAATAGAGTCAAACAAAATAGTTAGGAAACGAATAATAATGACAATTTCTGATGAATATTATTATTTTTCTTGTGAAACAAATTAACCCAATAATTACCCGTCACAAGAATCAATAGAGAATTTTATAGTTTTATAGACATTTGGAAAGAAAAATGAATTTAATGCACACACAAAGAATAAAGAAAAGTAAAACAAGGAGAATGCGCCCAATTGAGTACAACACGAAGCACATTCAATAATAGATTGATTGCATAAATGTCTATTTTGAGTACATTCGCCCAGATAGACATAATGTTTCTAACGGTAAAGTGGACTAATGCACTGTGAAACACACGAATGGGTCCATTTCCGTATGGCGACAGACTTGCGGGTGAGCAACGAATTCATAAATTCATTTAGTACCGTCGGGTGTATGCGGAAATTGGTGTTGTCTAGACAGAAGGACAACGCTCCACCACCACGGTCGCCACCACCACAAGCACCCACAAGTAACATGCACACATAAAGTGAAGCATGAGTGACATTATCCCCCAACCAAATAGACCAACAATGGAGTAATTAAAACATTAAACCACAAAATGGCACACTCATATTCATTTCACATGCATTCAATAGGGAAGCACTCAAGTTTGTGCAAATGTATAGAATCACATTGATTGGCATTGTTCGGTGAAACTTATGTCTCAACCTAATGTGTTTGAAATGCTCGAGGTATATACATCATTGTTAGGCCCAATATGGCAGCAGATTTTATTATTAACTATTTTGATATCACCATCACTGTGTTGATGAATATTAAAAGCAATTGCCTAGTTCATTAATGATGATGCTGTAAAAGAGTCGTTATTATCAAAACGTTATTAAATTACACCCCAAATGGATAAGGCTTACTGACACTCACAACACAGCAATGTGACTCATCACTGTTGACTTGGACCAGTTTATGAGTTTGTGTCCAAGAGAGCAGGGTCTTGCATTATTGTAGGAAATAGGCCTAAACTGTACTTACAGCTGGTGGACAAGTGATGAAAGTGCATTTATCTCGAATAAATGAAATTCGGAACAACTTGCTCATGTCTCACCACATTTTGGATAAATAACAATAACTTTTGTAATATAAAACAAATTCCTACAAAATAATGAAGCCAAATTGCATCGATTAGAGCAAGATGTTTGTTTGAAAGCACAACGGAAAGAATTTATCATAAACAAAAGTTAACTTCATTTGTCATTTGCATTCACAATTGAATAGTTCAACAACGAACGAACCGAAAGTGTAATTGACAAAATTGAGCCAATCACAGTCTCAACATGTACCCCATAATTGCCCTTACAAATTTTCCCACTCAATTCGCACTCGATATTTTATTTATTTTTCTCCTTCTTTACTGTTTCGACGGAAAAGCGCTATTTATGCAAAACAAAACAAAAAGCCAAACTAACGTTCACGAAACAAGCCAACAACAAGAGAGAACACATAGATGCGATTAGTCTGGTCTGGATTGGTCGTACAATTGAATTAAACATTACATCCAAGCAGTGCCATAATGGCTAATGAATGACAATACTTTATTGGACGGGGAAAGGCACATTCGGTGGGTGGAAATAATGAGAGACACACAACGTCAAATGAAAATTGATAGACATAATTAGTGTTTATGTTTATGACTGGGCACTGCAGCTGGGTTAGGCTGAGAGAATTACTCCCAAATTACGATCATTATCGTGCCAAAATGATACAACAACATTGCATCTGCTGCTAAATTGGTCAAATTAAATTTAAAGTACAAAAGATTGCACAATTCAAATGTAGTTTAGTGAAGATGCGATTTGGGCTAATAAATTCCTTTTGGTTTAAATAATTGTTCACAAATGTCAATTTTGCAGTTTCAAAATGCTTCAACAGACTTCAAATTGACTTTTATATTTTACGATTGTCGTTATAGTCAGACAAATAGCCGAGAGATGAATAATTTATCATTAATAAAGAGTTGTCCGTTCATGTGTTTGAATCAATTTATAAACTGAGTGGAAAGTACACATTCGGGTTTGCACCAAAGTTGCCTCAATGTCAAGCACTACATTCGAATTGGTGATCATGGCGAAACTTGTTTGGACTGTAATATAAAATGTATAAAATGAATGTCCATAAAAGTGAGTGAGACTTTGTGATTAATAAAACATGTATTATGGATTTGAATGTGTGTGAGTATGTGAGTGCCCAATTGGTGTGACTTTCGACTTTGGTCAAATTCTGCACTGATCAATTATTAATGACATTGCTGGGCATAAATGCAGGCCAAATTGTTCCATTCCAAGGCATTGAAAGTATACATCCCAATGTCAACTCTATTTATGTAAATATATCATACACACAGGTACATATACCTGTTTGCCCTAATAAGACCCTCATAATTGCAATAAAGCCAGTAAATTTCCAATGTGCGTATTATATTCTTAGTGTAATGCAATTTGACATCCAAAGCTAAACACCAGATTCAAGCTAACCCAAAACAGCAAATACAATTTTATCCATTACTGTTTTACTGTTTCGAGCAATTTGTTTTAATCAGGAGTATATAAAAATACTAAAAGAACAAATTGAATTGCTGAATAATTTAGTGAAAGGTAAAATAAAATTTGAAAATATATAAATTTCGTGCAAACATTATTAATTAATTATGAGTGCAAAATGCTTTCAAAGTTGTACCATAAATGATAATAATTCAAATTCTCAATGCACACAGGAGACAATTAGAAATGTCAATGTCAAACTGTCTGGCTTCCCCCAAAACAAAAATGCTTTACAAATTCACTTGAAAATTAATTTAATTTCCAAACACAAATGTACCATTAGGAAAATTGGTTGCATTCAGTTTTGGTTGGTTATTATTATTTAAAATTGAATTTAAAATTTATTCTATTTTGTCATTTCAATTTTGCATATATAAATTTGAATTCAATTAGTGAGTGTGTGGTAGCATAATGAAGTATAACTCAATTTATGAATATTTTGCTGACAAATTTTGGTTTGTGCTCGTTGACACAAACAAATTGTGTATTTAATCCTTTGGTGAGCTTTCTTGGAAGACCCTTTTATGTGCATTCTTTTGGAAGGCTCCTATTTGAACACACAGCTTCTGACAAATCGACCTAATTTGCTTGTATTTATATGCATACATGTTATGTAATCTGAGCCATCTATTTGCTCGAACAGTGACAGGGAAGTATATGTGCTTTAGTGGTTGGGGTTTTTGGTCCGATTGCAATCTATATATCTCGAAATGCATTCATAACATGCACCTAATGTGACAGCAACTAAAAATAGAGCAAACAAAATACATAAATAAGGAAAGAGAATGGCACAGAAGTGGACTTGAAACAAATGCATCGAAAGTCATCGAGCAGACAGACAAAACAAATGGCCCCGCAGCGAATCGAGACAAAGAAGAATAAGAACCAAATTGGCTTTAGTAGACTAAAGTGATTGTCGATGTGTGTCTACGTGATGTCTACTCAGCGAGTGCTACCACTCAACCACTTTCAAGTGCAACATTATGTAACCCTTCAATCTGTGCACAGTAAAACAATGTTTCACAATCACTCAATTGTGAGTTGCGTCATGTAAAACTGTCATTTATTAGAGATAAAAGTGAAATTAAAATTTTAAATTCTACTTCAGAACAGAGAGCAAAGATAACGCTCAACGACCATGGCATAATTCTCAACTTGAGTCATGAACTAATCAAAACAACTAAAAATTCCATTAGTTATTCAAACTGAAGCAGCCAAGTCCAAGTTAGTATACAAACAAGGCAAGGTTAATTAAGGCACACAAACGCAAATGCAAATTGCATAAATAGCCACAGCGGAAGGATTGCCAAAGGATCACAAGTCCAGTCTGCTCTCTAGAATTTAATTAAAACTCTTCACTCAACCCAACATTGAGCCACAGAATAATTAATTCAAAAGTGGCTCTCCACTCACATACCAAACCCACCCCTTATTCCACTTCTATTTTATTTTAGCTTTTAATTTGCCTTTCATGGAAATTTTTATCATTTTTAAATATATTTATTAAAAATAACTAAAATTAGGTCACATACGGCACAAAGAATCAATAGAAAAAATAAATAAAACAACTTTTCATTCAACTCAATTTTGCCATGCGTAAATAGCTCAAATTATTTTTCCTTTGGCAACTAAATTTAACTTTGCAGTGGAATGCATTCATTGAAAGTTTCAATATAAAAGATAAATATTTAAAATAAGATTTAACATTATAATTACATCTCAAATTACGTTTCAAATATATTACGAAATATTTGTTTCCGGTTTCGAAATTTGAATTGGCAATCTCGGAATCTCTGCTCGTTATTTCCAAAACCACCAGTTTCACTAGGATTTAATTAAATTCCAACAAAAAATGCACGACCACATGAAAAAATACTGTTAATTTCAAATTAAAAAGAGAAATAGAGAATTTCCCCGAGATAAATTAAAATCAGATTTTTCCATTTCAAGAGCCAAAACAGACAATTTTAAAATTAAAGCAAGACTAAATATGAATGTGAGATGGCACAATGAAATCGTCTACAAAATATGCTCTTTTTAGAATATTAAATTAAATTAAAATTTAGACTGAAACACATCAAACTGCTAGTGAAATTTGGAGTAAATGGTTCAAATTAATTTACTGAATATGCTGTTCATAAGATAGTGCATTCAAAAAGTCTCTCCCAACAAACATGTGTCAATCAGAATTTGTCTTAAACCAATGATAAACTTATTGAATGGCCAAATAGTCATAAAGCAAAATCTGAACTTTTCATCGAGTCGAATTAATGAGCCTTTTGCTCATAATAAATTTCCACATTTCGTGTGTGCTTTGGTGCAAATTTAAATTCAAATTCATGTAAAGTACAATTCGCCTTCTTTGGTGTACATTCCAAATAGAGCAAAACACCTTCGTGTATGTTAACATACAGGGCGAATTAGTGTCTTCCTATTTTCCTTAAAATATTTACTAAACTAATAATTTTCGCATATTTTGGTTCACTCAGTAAAACTAAAGCTCAAAAGAATTTATTATTATTTTCATTAATGCTCCCGCAAGCGCGGGGAAAACCGAACTGAGTTTTTGATTAAAACCCGAGAGAGGTTCCAAAAAAATCTAATGGAGTGAAATCGAGCATTATGGTTATATGCAAATTAATTTCGATTTATGCAAAATTACTAGATTTGGGTTATGATAACACACACAAAATTGAGTGTACCGAATTGGTCCAATTAGGGCTGATTGAAAGTGCCACTTGGAATGTTGAACCGAATGAATGAATGAATGAATGAATGTCACTGTTTGGGTAAGAAGAATTATTGTGCCATTGCGAGTGACGGCAAATGTGTCTCCGGTACGTGACCGCGAACAGGTAGACCACCTTTCCTGTCATGTGTGCAGTGGTCAGTGTAGCTCAATTAGTGTCTAATGTGTTATAAATAGCCAGCAATACTAACATGGGACACTTACCTAATTTTGACTTCCAATGATAGCCAATTGTCGTGCCGATCAATGGCAATGAGCAGTGCGGCAATCTCTTCGTTGGTGTTCCATCGATGACGCACCAAGGGAAAGTGGTCTGACCTTTGAATGCTTTCCAAGATGTCTGGCAAGGCAAAGATTGGCGTGGTGCTCGGGGTAGTGGTGTTGCCCGCTGAATTGGTCATTGTGGTACTGGTTGAGTTGACCACTGATGAGGTGCTCAAATTGGCTTGATTGTTATTGTTTGCTTGGCTGGCTAATCGGTTGCTGGTGGTGTTGCTTTGAGTAACGAGACTGCTGTTGTTATTAATCGCGTCATTATCGTTCGGGTGGACGAATTGGGGAATGCAATTCGAGACTGACATGGGAGACGGAGTGGAGATGGTCGAGTGAGAGGATGGCGAGGTGATCATCTCGGGTGAGGATATGTCATTGCTGCTGACCAGGACGATCGAAGATGGGTGCACCACTTGGTGGGCCTGGTGAGCCTGTGCTAGGTCCGACAGGGCAACCTTTGGGTGTGCATGTCCATTACTGGTGACACGAGAGGAGTGCAGCTCGTGCTGGTGCTGGTGTCTGGCTGCCTTAATGTTGCCATTATTGTCACTCATCATCATCATTAACCATTACACTGGAAACGATGATTTCTCTATCAATGGCCAACAGTCGAAATGTTTGTTTGTTCAATTCAAATAGACCCACTGACCACACAATGCTGTTTGACTAGTGAGTGGAAAGAGAGGGCCAATGATGGCTGTACGAATGTATTGAATTAATGCGGTGGTTGGTGGGTGGGCAAGTCAATGTGAATACACTCGAATTAACGTGTGTAGATCACTTTAAAGTGCACACAACTGTACGGTCGATCCTTTATGTGTGCTAAATTGACCAAAAGCAAATAGAGCAATCATTGTCGTGACGGGTGACGAGTCCACCACTCTTGCTCTATTGCCTGCTGCTGTGGCTTTGACATTGGGCTACTGTACAGTGCACTTCTGGGTTTGGTAGCGCCTTGGTTGGTGTGAATGACACAACAAAACACAACTCAACGACAACGACGACAACAAAAACAATCAAACAACAAAACACAAATACTCTCACCAACAAAGAGAAGCCATAGAGGGACTAATCGATTGCGCTATGATTGAGATCGTGAATGTTGATTCAACTGATTGAATTAGTTGGCATGAATGATTCGATGCTGAATTATGAAAAAGGAGAAGATGACGATATTGCAAATCTGTAATTAAAACAGGAAACATTAAGACAAAAGTGATTCAATAATTAATATATAGTTAGGTTTGATTAGAATCGATTGGCAGGCATGGGAACAGCGATGACAATGAGGGCCAATGTTGCAGGAAAGAGGGGAAATGAGTGTCTAGACTGCATACAAGCTATACATGTATACATAAACTATAGTTCCACTGAACTGCAAGCTATAACTGTTCCATGGACATAGTACCACAAACATGCCAGACACATTAAACACTCCAAGGCTGTGCTCAACTGTTCAACTCATACAAAGTGACTAACACTATAGACAAGTACAGAGTGGAATGACATTTGCCCAATTGCCCAAGCACAATTCTATTAGCAAATCAATCAATTTTCAATTATATTATCCATACATAGCAGCTCGACCCCTAAACAAACAACTACAACCTAGACATTTAGCTGGAAAAGTTTGCCGCACAGATGAGACTTTCTGCTGAAGTGTAACACATTAGGTAATAGGCTTAACGGTTTTTCCGAATAAAAAGAAAATAAAGCACGAAAACAAAAATGAAATGAACCTAAAAGTTTCGGGAAAACATCAAGAAACAACAACAACAAATATATTTCTACTGAAATTCAAAAATATACTTTTCAAATTGCTCATTTGGAAATATACTCCAAATTGAGAATAAAGATTTTAACATTAACTTAATGATTTTTTGTCTGAAAGTATATTAAAACGAATTGTGAGCTAATGATGTTGTCTAAAGAATTATGCAAAAATGTTTGCCAAAATATTCAAACTTCAAACCAATTTAAATTTGAAATAACTTGTTAAGCACACAAGTGGCGTTTTAAATTGCTCAATTTGAATTCAATTTAAATGGCAAAATATTAATCATGTTTATTTTATTATTTAATTTCAAAAAAATGTTTGAATTCCCTAAAAATCGCTTTTATCCTTCAACGCCTCGACATACTGAGAAGTTGTGAACTGTTGGAGATG
Source organism: Rhizoglyphus robini (assembly GCA_023373905.1). Classification (NCBI taxonomy): domain Eukaryota; kingdom Metazoa; phylum Arthropoda; class Arachnida; order Sarcoptiformes; family Acaridae; genus Rhizoglyphus; species Rhizoglyphus robini. The sequence continues at coordinate 1,109,146 of JAKIJQ010000007.1, read as the reverse complement.
TGCACACGAGACACTACAACACTTGTGTCACTGTCACCAGTGTTCACTTTGTTCGAGACTATCAAACAGCTCTCAACAAGCTTTGTGTCATTAAAAACTTATTAAGCCATAGAAAGCATCCTGCACACCAGAAATAGTTTTTGGGATTTTGCTTAAAATCAACTTTTTCCTCTCACAATTTTCAAATCGCTCAAGTTCGAGTATTATTATTATTATTATTTTCTTCAACTTCAAAATGGCAAAATAATTCCTCTGCTCCTTTCACTTAAACAATTTTCACTCAATTTAATCGTCGATTAATCATTTTCTAATTTAACCAAAAAGCATTTTAAAATTTCTTCCATCAAAGAAATCCAAACTGCATTTTTCCTATCAAAAACTTTAATTAAAAAATAAAAATTAAATATCCAGAATGTAAAACACTAAATTCAATTTATGCCAACATCAAAAATAATTCATGCAAAGTGCAGTAAATTTAATTTCATTAAAAGGGTGAACTTTCAAGCAAATTCAAATAACAAAATTTCGGAAAACTACTTGTGCTTGAAGGAAAACAAGAGAATTTGAAAATTAATGATACACCCAATTGATTGCAATTCAAAGTTTAATCCAAATATGTCGTAATTTTGGTTCGTTCATAGACATTCAAGACACTCGAGTTCAGATAATTCCTAATAATTTGATTACAAGCCTGAATTAATCCAACTATAATAATAATTTGTAATCTCCATTTAAAAGTTATTTTCAATCTATTTTAAGATGTATAATCAAATTAATCAAATAAATTTTCCTATGCCAAACATGTTTTGAACTTTGTAAGTGCACTCGAAAGTGTCTATTTTCAGACATATTTTGTGTACAGCAACGTAAAATTTAGTGATTACCAAAGTAATCTAACGAATCGTCTATAAATAGAATTTATAAATCCTGGAATAGTTAATTAAATTAAATTACAAAGGAATTTTAAAGTATATTAAAATATAATTAAAGCCTTTGTTGTGTTGAATGCACGACCAACACTGAATAATCAACAAATCACTGAACCGAACCGCAATTGACTTTCACATTGCACTTTACCGTTAATTATGCTTATGATTTAACAATTATAATAATTGATTAATTAATTAATTAAAATATACAGCCTCAATTAATTAGACTGTTTGGTATGTACTCGCACTTTGTGTTTGTCACACACTTTTCACATGTCTCATTATCACAGGATTACTGTACACTGCCGTGATCGTTGAGCAATTCGCAAAGCAAATTGAAATAAAAAGGCACAAAAATACAAACAAAATTGCATCATCATGCATTAGCACTACACTTCGAGTCATCTCCAGTCGATTATGCTCGGGCAAAAGATGTAATTAGCACTTGCTCACTCTTTTTTGTTGTACTCACTTTGGACTGTACAAGTTAATTGGCAAATATATATAAGAGAGAAGATCCGTTTGATTCGATTGTGAGCGAAAAGACAATCCAATGATATTATTATGGAGGCTTAATTAAGGGAGAGACTCAAGAGGCAGAGTGGGGGAGATTGGCAAATGTGAGAATTGTTTGCATTGAGCATTGAGCAAAGGATACTGATGGAGAATGCTCAGCAATAGTTCAAAGTTGAATTCTCAAAAGTATTTGAGATTGTCTTGAATTATCTAAAAATTGTTCTAAATCTTCTCAGAATTGATAAGTTATTTTAAAGTTTATTTTAATCTACAAAAGTAAAATCCTCCTCCTTCTACTTCTTCTAACTGCATTAAAACTCGAAACAGACGAATTTATTTTCTACATCATAAATCATAACTTTTTCCTTAAGACAAATTCAATCTTCCAAAGGTTCCCAAGCAAGCATACCAAAACACACTATTAATAGAATATATTTCATATTGAGTAGATAGAATTAGAAACCAGATCTATTTGTTTGTCTGTGGTTTGGTGAATTGAGAGTTCGGTTGAATGTCTTTGTGGCCTATGTGTTTGATGTATATTTGTGTGTTATTTCAATTCATTTATTTTAATTTCCCAACAGCAGAAACAACACGCGGCAATCTCCTCACTCAATATAATCACTTTTGGTCGAATGCAACATTTGGTCCGTTAGAGTCGTTTAGGTTTGACCAGTTGTGTGTGTGTTGTGTTCAGTTGACTTCATTTATATCAATCAGCCTGTGTGAGTGTAATGTAATGTATGTCTAGGTTTTGTATAGGCAAATTAGCTTACGGTAGTTGCCTCTTACTCACACAAACACACACACACGATTCAGTGTGAGTGACTCAGTGCGACTGTATTTCCATTATTACTGGTTGGTGTAACTTTTGAGCGAAACAACAGTCAAGTCAAGTCAGCAATAACCGTAAGTGAAGCAGTAATAGTAAAACAAAAGCAAAATAAGAAATATAATAAAACAGGGCTAAATCAAAGGAAAGCAAAGTGAGAGGGGAGAGCGAACTGAATGAACCAACGAATGAATGCCAACATGAACATAAACAATGCCGAATTATATTAATTCAAGCTGAGATGGATGGAGAGAGGAAGCGAGTGAGTATGCTTCCGTTTATGTATAAAAAGGCAAATTAAATCTAATCTCATTTCAAGCTCAATTCACGCTCACTTGAAAGTGCATCAAAATCAACGAGATCAATCTGTAGCGAATTGCATTTTTCATCGAAATATTAGCCAATGTCGCAATTAACCAAGCAACATTCTTCACTACACCTCAATTTGCAATTACTGATTTTGTCATTAAATGTGATTTCAAAGTATACATTAAGTATGTCGAAATATGTTTTCAGTGAATTTTTAATTTTAATTTAATAATTTTTCCTCTTCGTGCATTCTTCCTGTGCTAATTCGTCACATAGTGAAACGTATATTTACTCTTGCTTTTGTATATCTTTAAGGTGTGGGATTTTTCCGTTTTAAATCTAATGGGATATTTTCAGAATGTACTAGAGAATTATTATTCGTCTAGAATAGAATATAATGTAAAATTTTAAACATAAAACGAAATTGAATTGAACGTGCACTAGACAAGACATGAGATGAATGATGCTTGGTATGATCATAATGGAAATAAACATAAATAAAATACTACAAATTCAATTGATTCTGTGGAGTGAAAAGTGAATTCTGAAATATAGTCAATTGAAGCAAGAAAACATAAATTAAATAATGCAGGGCAAGGGTTTGCGAGTTGGGTAGAGAGGTTAGCTTTAGTGGGGAATTATTTTACCAAAGTAAGGAAGTTGATGATAATGTAGAGTTGTTGGCAGTAGGCGATGTAATTGTCGACTTTCGATATGACGAGATTAGCTGTTTGACACTAATTGAATAATTGACTAGATTGATTCGAGTACAGATGAGATGATTCACTTGAGAGATCAAATGTCGCTCATTAATGGTGATCGGTTTGCGCTGTGTTACACAATACAAACTGCTGATTGAGTAGTGTTGCAGGGTGTTGAATATTGCGTGGAGAGTGTAATGTAATGAATTTGTATTTGGGACGAACCAAAAGTGAACCAACATTCACAGAAGACAAGTGACACACGCTGCTTTATGACACATTCAAACAAGGTGCATACTGGCACATTGGCACCGAGCACATGCACACACCGCAGACACAGCCAAAGTGAATAAGTGTGGAATGGCTTAGGTCGGGACGCCTCGTGTCTGCAACCGGCCGAATGGAACTGCACACTGAATGAGTGACTACATTCGCGCCAGGCACTGTCCTGTCCCGTCTCGACATGCTTCATTGACTCACACTGAGACTGAGAGTGCACTGTGCGGGTGGAAGAGGCTCACACAGACCAGACACCAAGCGTACTCTCTGGTGGTAGTAGCAGAATGAATGGCTTCACTCGGTACCGTTCCATCGAACGTGCGCACAACAAAAAGCAATTGCATGGCCACCAAACCAGAACCAAGTCCCAAAACAGAACACTCAATTGGCCATTGCTTGTCTAGGAAGCATTCGGACTGTCCTAGAGTGCCACCTAGCAATTGAAAATTCAATGCTACGTTTGGCGCCATAATCAACACACCAACATGTACAGAGTGAGTCACAAGACAAATCACAACACAAATCAATTTCGCCAAACAGCAAGTCACATCAAAGTCATCCAAATATTTGTTCATACCAGATTTCCTGTTAATATCATCTTTTAGTGGTAAATGGGTCTAATCGCGCTTTTGCCCGCAAGTACTCGAGTACTTTCTACTTAAACTCCAATTGCCAATACCAATTTGTCATTAAATATTAATATTAACAATGTATAATTCGTAGAATGAGCAGAGCATATCAAATGAGAATTATAATTCATAATTCAAAGTTATCATTATAAAATGAGACTGTGGATGGCCTCAGAGTGGTGCTGAATGAATCACCCGATTGGTGAGTAGAGTTGCCATTGCGAGTGTAGAAGTAGGTACTAGATTGAAAGACAGATAGAAAACATGGACACACACACACAAATTGGCACAAAAAGTTCCAAGCTGTTCCAGAAGACCCTCTCCCGCTGGAGACATGCGCCCAATCTGACATGTAGATGTAAAGTGGGGAATTTTGGTTGTCTATTTATCTAAAGTGTGTTTGGCGGTATATAGACGAGAGACAGATCCACACAACGATAGCAACGAGATATTAACGAGTCTCGAACAGAACAGAGAGTGAGACTGAGTATGAGAGAACTGAACAGAACAGAATCGTCGACTGGTGGTGTGAGTGCTTGGAAATCCCCAGAAATACTACAGAATGTGAAGAGAGAACCAGAATAAAAAAAAGTGCAGAACAGAATCTGTTAGAAGATGGTGAAAACCCAAAAAGTACGACCACGACTATACTTTATACTTTCTCGTAGTACGAGCGCCAATAACGAGCAATGGCCAATAAATAAACCAACAAAGTGGCAATCATGAAAGATGAGACAAGTAGTGTGCTAAGGCAATGGCCACAGTGGACACATGCACACCGACACACCGACACACCGACCACCAAGCAAGCCAACTCCATCTCGATAGCAACCAAGAAGTGTTTGGCCACTCTGTCAGTGAGTCATTTAGCAATAATTTGCGATGTGCCACAACACTCAAAGTGCACAAGACATTCATTGACTCTTTGTTTGCTCTATTGGGCAGATGATTGCAATGTGCTCAACACTCCCAACTTATACACAATGTGAATATAAATAAATAAACCAACAGCATAATTTGAATCAATCAATACATTGCTCTAGTACTAGTGAACACATTGGCCAGATTGTATTACTGTGTTCAATTAAATGGAAAATAATAGATTTGCACTGTATGAATTATTAATTGAACAATGTGTTCGATTTGAAATGAATTATTTTGAGCTATTTCGTTATTGAGCCTATCGAATGCTGAGAACCCGTCAAAACGTGACCATGGGGGAAGGGGCAGGGGAGGCAGAAGGGAAGGAAGTGTGTCGGCACAGTGCAAAGTATATTGAACCCAGGAATTTGTTTGTTTGGTAAAAAACCTTCGTTCAATCAAGCCTATTTGGTCGGTCACTGTAATGAACTAAGTAGAGCACTGCACAAAAGTGCAAACATAAGGAAATATTTGTTCGTCAAAATAGACTAGAAAGAAACAAATTGACCGTTCACATCGATGAGCGAGACTAATTAGTGCAAAGCGAGGCCTTCATACGGACAGTTGATTTCTAATGGTTTCAACGTGAATTGAGCCTAAATTCAATAACTCAAAAGAATCGATATACCCAGCAATGGTCATTTGAGAGGACGAGGGCAAATCTCATTTGGCCCTCTTTCCCCTTCACGCGCCACAAACTGTCATTTCGACTGTTCTTTGCTCGACACTTTAAAATATGAAATGTTTTCCATTTCTTTTGGCCGAAAGAAGAGAATCGAATTATTCTGGTCAGTCAACTTTTGTTTGTGTTTGCAGGGGAGGAGGAAGTTGTGTGTTATGATGATCGGTTTGGTTGTGCAATATATAAGCAGGCTAAACAACAAAAATAATAATAATAATAATAATTGTGCTGCTTGCACGCCGATCAACACTCAAATACAAAAGAGTACGCCAAGTGAGGCAAATATGGCAGAGTGAGGCGTTTAAGAATGTTCACAATGCACACACAAGCGAACATCTATTTGAGACTATGATCAATGGTTGTGTGAATGGTCGTTAATCTGGCGTACGAGGTGCTAACGACACCATTCACAAACTTCTACCCAAAAAGATCGAACCGCAAATGGAACACATTGATTCAGTGAGCCAACATTGCCATTGAGAGCAGTGTAAAGTAAAGTAGTTCTGGTCCAAGTGCGATATAAGTGAATTTGTTCTCCCAGTGAGACATGAGATGAGCAACGCGTTAATGTTTGAACAATTAGATGCGGTCAGAATGTTAAACATTCGGCTGCTGCTGTTGCTGCTGCTACTGTACGAGAAAGACCCAAATCGAGATGTGCGTGAGAGATAATGTGTTGTAGTGAATTTATTGATACTTACTGCAAGAGAGGGAGAGAGACAAACCTGCTTCTCTGCTCGAGCACATTCACACTTATCGTCTTTGGCCATCTCGGGTGGACATTCAAATAATACTTACTGAAACATTAAAATGACATTTACCAAATGATGGATGTACTACTAGACATGGCACATAGTCCACATGCAAGCCAATACACAAACTATTGAATCATTCACAAAATAGTCAATCTTGAGCACTGCACAGTACACACACACCAAACAAATGATCTAAACAATATGGAAAGCCAACAAAAGTAAATTGATATTCAAAATCGATTTACAAAATATATACGGAAATGGAAATTAACGATCTAATAAAAGCATTTATACTTCTGCAAGGCTCGGGTTCGGGTGGCGTTTCAAATGAAGGCACAGGGCAGAGTACAGTTAAAAGCAAAGTTTGACTTACGAAAGTGTGGTCAAATGAAGATAAAAGCCGAAATGAACGTGTTCAACTGAATTGACACACTGGACAAATGGATAATTTATTTGACGATTACTAAATTGAGAGGAAAATGCTATTCACTTGTTATTGGCTCCATTTCTAATGTTGAACAAATATAAGAATAAGAAATTTATTATTCAGATTTGAGATTAAGCAAAACATTTATTCAGCAAATATAGAGGAAATTATTTTGCTTTAACAAGAACAAAAGCAGTCGGATAAGTAAAATAGCTCTCTCGGAATAATAGATGTGAGCCCAAAAAGAGAAAAACCAAGCAAACCAAGAGAAATCAAATCAGTAAAGTAAATAATTAATTAACATTTCCCGTGTGGTTTGTCTGTGTGTGAGTGTTGAGAATGAAACCAGATTGAACTCTTCCTTTTGCCTTTACTCAACATATAAGTTGACTTATAAAAGTTTCATCTTTATTACACTCGAGCAAAGTCAAATTCACCGTGTTTTATATTAATATAAGGTGGTTTGCAATTGGGATTAATTCAGAGGGAAAGTGCCTTAATTATTTAAAGCACCCAATGAATTGAGATTCAATTATTTTAACTTTTCCCAGTTTTGGTCTTAATTAGATGAAGAGAAAAATAATAAGAATAATACTAGTAATAGCCTTCTGGGAAGCCAATTTATGAAAATATTATATCAACGAAAATTTCTTTCAACATTTCTCCCAATGTTATCTTGTTCCATTTTAAAGGTTACTACAAATTCGCTAGCAATTTACCAATTTTAACAAAAAATAAAAACAGATTGAAAAGTTAAAAATTAAATTACCAATAAAATTGGTGTACAAACAGCTTTGTTCGCTTTAGTCCTGAACAAACAGAAATCAATCAATTTAAACATTTAGGCACAAAAAGTCACAAATAATCAAGAAGAAAATTGTCTAGAGGGCATCAAAAAGCACACACAGTTTTAAAAAGATTGTTCAAAAGTGCAACTTGTGAATTAAAAAGACTCTTTTAGTACTTTTTCCTCAGAACTAATAAAAACCAAAGAAAGTAATAACTACCAATAACTACCAATTCATATCGAATGGGAAAGACACTCAAAAGTTGTGAGCTAGGAAATGAAAATAAAAGTGAACTGCACTGCAATGCATAGACCACCATTTCAATAACAAAGCTGGCAATATTGCGAATACGAAATGAATATATTTGCATCCTCTAGACTATCTGTCTGTGAGTAAAATCAATAAAAATATATATTTCTTAAGCGGTGCAGACAAAAGGAAACTTTCAAAGCAGACAAGAAAATAAATTCTTAAAAATAGACAAAATTCACTGTAATTGAGTGCCATTTAGTGAGTGTAGAATCGATCTAGAAAGCAAGAAAAAATTGCACTCTCGTTCTATTCACCACCAACCAAATGTCTATTCTATATTTATTAATATAATTTGAAAAGCTAATTTCTTCCTGTATAATAATAATTTTGCTCAATTCATTCATTCATTGGTTTGCACCGCCCTTAACACAACTTTCGAACTTCTTTGCCCCCAGTTCAGTACTCTCACAAATATTCGTAGCCAAAATAAATACAAAAAATGAAACAAATTAAATTATCATGAGTTGGTTCATGTTTTTATCAAGAATATTCTGTAATTCTAAGGAAAATGTGGAGAATACAATTGAGAAGGAAAAAATAAAATTATCTGAGCACTTTAAAATGTGGAAAAATAAAATGAAGAACCTTTTTGCAAATCGGCAATTTCACAGGAAACTTTTTGTCTTTTTGATTCTTAAATTGACAACGATTTTTAAAATTTACGATAAATCATTGAATTGATAAGGTCGACTTAGTTATGCATAGAGAATTGGGTCAATTTGTTTGCGAACTTGGACACAACTTTGCTGCTGTTATTGTGAATCTCATTTGGAACTCTACTGCGCCTGATGTTTGACCTGAATAGAATGAAATGAGGCATATCAAAAATATTAATATTTTATGAATTACCAGAGAAAAAGTTTCACTTTGGCGTTAAGAAATTGTTTGACAGTAATAATGAGTTGATGTTTTATATTATCGATCGATCGAGTTAGTGGGAGATTAGTTTCACTCTGATATGATCTCAACATCCTTAAATTTCCTGTCGAAAGCACAAAGTTTAGGTCTCATGTTTAATAGATAGGAAATTATCGAGTGTAAATTTAGTGTCATGTGTGCGTGATGTATGGAAGGAATTGATTGGGCTCTTTGATGCTCATGCAATTGGGGCTCGAACTAAGGTCATTTGGAATATGTGTGTGCCTATGCAATATTGAGCTGATTCCATTCCAGAAATAGATCCAAAAATAACAACAAATCTATATGGACCAAACCAATTTGGAGTGTTGAAATGCAAGTGTATGACGAGATAATGAGATTAGATACGAATCGACATTGACCACCGCAGCACACGGTTCGGATAATAAAACACAAATAGGCCAAAGAGGGAGATGTTATCGCTCGGGAGAGTGATTCTAACCAACCGAGCCTAAAAGATGAATCTTAATTTATTATTGCTCATGAACTCGCGAACAAATGAACCCACACACAGTGGACACACATCAATTGCATACGGTAGAGACCTCTAAAAGTAGTTGGCGAGAAGGCGAAAAGTCACAGCAGACAGTGTGATCCGCCTGACCATAAGTCCCAAATGGGCCAAATATAAATAATAATACTAATAAAACTGACCAAATAAAGTTGCACAATAAATTCGACTTGAGTACACTGGGAAGTACGCTTCGGACTTGCAAGAGACTGTCTGGTCTGGGTCTGCATTACGCGAGACATACACGCACAAGCTCACAAATGTAGACGAATAAAAATGCATTGCCAAAGTAATGGTAATAGAATGATTGATTTAACTGTTGGCGGTAGTGCATTTGTATTAGATTGCGTTTCACACTGTATGTTTTGTATACTTTTGCACAGTCTGTCCCAAAATGTTTCCTCACGCCAATTCGAGTTTGCTCGTTTTTGGCCACCAAATCGACTTTACAGCACTGGCACTACTGAACTAAACTAAACTTTGTATATATTCAGTTGTTCTGTGTGCAAGTCTGTCTAAATTGCATAATTGAATAATAAAGAAAATGGTTGACATACCATGACCGGATACTGTTACCAGTTTTTGTTTGGTCGAGTCGATCTTGAGTTTCACATCGCGATGTATTTTGGCATGTTCGGTATTTATTGGCACAAATGCTATAAAAGACCAACAAAAAGAGTGGGTAGAGACATTTTAATAACAAATTAGACGAGCCAAAAGAACACAAAAAGACAAGTAAATTAAATGGCCATTTGCATGAGACAGGCATTTAATGTTGCCAAGGAAAGTGAGCAGTAGTGGAAGGCGTAATGGCAATTAAGGTCAGTGAAGATGACATTCTCAGTTGTGCACAACAACAACAGCAAATAGTCCTGTGTGACAGTCACATTTCGCAACTCATAAACATGATCACTGATCACTATTTAGTGGCTGTTTCGTTCGTTCATTTATTGAAGGTCATCAACATCATAATGAATTGTGCCTTGCGTGTCACCCAAGCATGCACATTATCAGAATCCGTTAATTAACGGTTTGTGTGCACAAAACTGAGTCATGCAGCAAATGCATTCATTATCATTTGTACCGATTTGCCCATCAATTAAAATGTATTAATATAATTTCATAAACGTAATCGACTCACAATTATGACTTGTTTACTAAAATTGTTTCGATAATAATAACAATTCCGTTTGAGCACAAATAAAAATAACTATTTTGCTGGTTATAAGTGCAACCAAGTTTTATTGCATGAAACAGAAAATAAAGTTCAAAGTCAGCAGTTTCAAGCGTATGTACTAAAATATGGAATTTCAAGGTCAATTCAACATTGACATTAATTTTAAAAATAAATTTTAATCAACTTTTAATTGTCACGTAAATTGTGTTGATCTCGTTTTATATTTCCACGAAATATTTGTTTTGTGTAAAATCAACTTTCAAATTGGAAATGACAATTTTTGTGAGTAAATAGAATTGCAAGCAAGCTCCATTATCCGATTATTGAATGAAATGACACTGAACAGAATTGTTGAAACCGGTTTTGCGTCTTGCCGAAACAAGTGCCAAATGGATTGTGAGCCAAATAATGCATCTCGCATCTTGAGACTCGCAAGTGGCAAGGGAAAGGACCCTCTGCGAGAGAGCAATGGCATCACGGCGGAAATTCAAATCTAATCATAATAAGAACAGAGAAGAATCATTTCGGATATTATCGAGATGGAGTGAATGTTTGATGCAAAATGATGTCGATAGTAATAATAATTCGGGTAATGTTCAAATGACGAGAATGGAGAAGAGTGAGACAGACAAACAGACAATGTGTGCCAATTTGAGTTTGAGTTGCCTCTTCTGGTGGAACACCAAATTGGACTGCGCTCCAAACGACAATCGATTACTACTGAAGACAAGCGAGAGAAGCGAGACGAGAAAGAGTTTTGCACGGATTTGTTCCGCCATTTTGGCCAATCCAGTCGAGATCGATTAGATCAGCAATTTAACTTGCTCTCCCTCTACATTCTTATCATTTCTCTCAACTACTTTTCACACGCTACTTTGCTTTTGTTCAATTTACTATTTTTAGTATTCTGTCTGGGTCTCAACCATTTGAGGCATTTATTTAGAAAAATTAATAAGTTTTCCAAAAAATTGAAATACTTTCAACAAAATAAGCCAATCACATGGTATGTATCATAATGTTGTGGCAAAATGACGATCATTAAATATAACAGATAAATTCTGGCATAAACCAGATTTATTTAGTTAGAGCGGAAGAAACCACAAAATGCAGCAATAAAATCAAACCAACTAAATATAAAGATAAAGGTCAAGTTTGTAGCCTAAGCTTAAGTAATTACTACTTTAGTTCCTTAAGTTCGCGAATTTGTTCATACAAAAAGCAAAAAATGTACACGTTTCAAACTCCAATTAACTTCGAACTCGAAGTGAAATCGAAGTTAATTTCGAACAACAACTTCAATTCCATTCAATATTTATTGGCACACCATTTGGTTGCATTTTATGTTTAGTATTGATTGTAATTGGTCCAATTGTGTCAAGACAAGTCATGACCAAGCTTTCAGTCACTTTCGTTGTGTTCTCTCTGCTCTTCATCCAAGATGGTCCACTGTGGCAATCTGGTCAGATGGTGCAGGCATCCCCAATTTCTCAATTCGGCCACAACGACAACGAATTGCTCAAATCGAAGGGACGTGCTAAACAAGAAGGCGAACCAGGCCTGTACGAAAGTGACGACGCCTACTACTTCAGTGAAGGTGCCCCTGAAGGTCAAGACGAGCCTCAAGTCAAGCAAGACCCGCCAAAAGTGTTCGATCGAAGTGCTCAACGTAGCCTCAACCACGAGCCAGCGATAGTGCAATCTCGTAGTAGCAGCACTACAACCATAATGGCCATTATTGGTTTTTGCTTCCTGGCGCTTTTGCTTCTCGCTGGTGTCGTGGCACTGGTCAAGTTCATTCGAAAGACCATGTTCCCTCCATCCAGTCCGGATAAACCAAGCCGTTCAGATGCTGAAAAAGGACAGGCTGAGGCTGCTGGTCTCAAGAAGACAAAGACAAGCAACCAGTCCCCCAAGAAGGAAACCAAGAAATCGGAAGCGAGTGAATTTCTGAGTGAGTTTACTCATCCGATCACTCAAACCGAGAGTGAAATGACCAATGGTTCAGATGACGAGTCAAGCTCGATGATGGACAGTTCGACCACAAGTTTCACGTCAACAGAACCAATGACTGAACAAATGGCTGTACCCGTGCAACCACAGCCACAGCCACAGGCCGAACAGGTCCAATCAGACAAATCAGCACCTTCGAAAGATGACGAAACCATCTACGTGTCCAAGTCATCGGTGGCTAAGATCGACAAGAATGGAGTGCAAATTAGCAGTCTCACTGAGAAGATGAAGCCATCGGCACCATCAGCAGTGCCTGACAAGCCACAAACTGCAATGCCTCCAAAAGAGCCTTCACCTCCCGTGAGTCTTCATTTGGACAGGTCAACAAGCAAGACACTTTCCCTCAGCACTCGATTCCAGTCGGACAAATTGTGCGGTTCGAAAGACTTTCCGTCGATTAAGACCAACTTTGCTTTGCCCGAAAGTCAAGCCGATGAAGCTGAAAGCAAACTATTGCTCAACGAGCTGATTGACCAATTGCCAATCACCATCAACAAGGAGCAGAAATGCATTGACGGTCATGGCATGAAGAAACAAACTCAAGCCAAAACTTTTGAACGACAAAAGGAGAAAGAAGGCGACAGGACCGACTTTGGCACAGTCATGCTCGGACTCAAATCAACGGTCATTTTCGGGTCCAACGCTAAGACATCGATTCCTCAGCAGACCGTCAACTCGCAAACCGTGCAGGAAGTAGCACAGCAGCATCCTCGATCCATTCCGCTCGTGTCCCGTACCTCGAGCCTTGACTCGTTAATGGGCTTTTCGGAGGACAACATCTTTGGTGGTGGGAACAGCGACGAGGAGAACGAAACCGAGGTGGTCTTCGTCAAGACCCATCAGCCCAAGAATGTGACCTTCGCGCGCCAGCTCAATGTGCGCTATTTCGAGAAAAGAAACTAAACTCGTGCTAAGTGTCATGTTGCTTTATGCACATCAAACATATTTGTAAGCTCGTCTCGAGCACATTTCTCGCCTAAATGGCACATTTACTCAAATTCCACTTGCCATTATTAAAGTTTACTTTTTGTAAATATTATTTGTAATGATTCAATTCAAATTCATTTTAAACTAACAAAATAATGTACTACTGCTCTGTTCAGTATTTAAGTCCAACGAGAGATAAAGACAAACAACAAAAGTACAATTGAATTGAAAGGCGACAAATCACTTGGAGTGATTTTCCGACTTGAATCTTAAAACACAACTACAACAGCCACAACAAAAGATATTGCAACAGTCTAATCTTGAAAAGCACTTATAAATGCATAAAAGACAAATCCTACAGGACTAATCGTAATGCTCGTAATGCCTAAGCTTTGCTCTAGTGCAATATGAAACAAAGATAACAAACAAGAACAAGTTCATGTCGAATGTTAATTCCAATGTCAAAGACAAAGACCATTAATTATGACGATAAACAATTCCGTAAATGCTAATTTGTAAATATAATATAAATTATATATTCTTTTTGTGTACCAATCAAATATCATCCAATTAAAATTATAATTCTACCAACTTTTCTATTGACAATGCAATAAATTACAAGTTTAAAAATCATAAATATAAATATAAATCAATGGAATGTTTTTATTATAGAAAAATATAAATTTGATTTCGAATTTGTAAGGAATGTGAGCTGCGAGTGGTATACTTTGTACAGTGGAAAGAATTGTAACAAATTGCGTAGCTAAAAATAAACCCAAAGTAGGGTTAATTTATATGTTTGAATTTGGTATCTTTCCAGTGAGTGTGTGTTCGAGTCCGAATTGATGGTCGAATTATACCGAGAAGACACCGCTCAGGCAATAAAATGGTCTCGTTTGTGTCGTTTAGCTGGAGACGAGTATCGTTTTGCACCACCCGCGCGCGCCACCACCAAACGAACCTTCATCTTGAAATGTTAAATTTAATTATGTCTCCAATTGTATTCGTACAATGAAGAAATGAGGCCCTTCCCTGTACCCCCTCCAAAAGGAGCCAATGAATTAAAGCCATCGAAATGATTCATTTAGAGCAAGATGGCTCCATGTAAGAATGTGAATCCATCTAATCGAATTAATTGGCAAAGCTTAATTTATTGCCATTGAGCACAGCCATGGCAAACCATATATTTAAACTATTGAAATTGAAATTAACTTCCTGTGGTAATAGAGGCTAGCAAAAAGAATGGAAAAACTGAATCCTTCTTAATGTCCATTGTAATGGAAAAGAAGGCAATCAAGAAATGCTTTGAAAAGTATTAATAAGAATTACTCGTGTATTATCCAATTTAGTAATGCAACCAAACATGTGATAAACCAAAAAAGTACAGTTCCTTATCACCAAAAAGGGTTTATCATGTAATTCACAAGAAAAGCACACCTGCACATTCCTTGAATTTGCAGACACCTCGAATGAGATCAAATCGCTAATTAATGGGAAACCCTGGAATTAACGAAGTCTGGTTTAAATGTTTCTCTCAAAAGTGATTTGATAACCAATTGATTCGATCGTTACTGAATGATTGTGATTGTGTCTTATCTATCACTAGATCGTACACACTTTCTTTCTTGTAATCAGTGTATTTGCTTCTTTTCAAGTTTGACTTTCCATTCAGTTCGTTCGTATGCACTGATTGTGATAATATAGTATCATTAGCTATATCTCTCCCAATGCATCGTTTGGCATTATTTAATATTAATCTGCAGTGATCTGCATTGATCACCATCACAGCCGTCTTCGTTCGTTCAATGTCTGTGGCATTATTCAAATATTGACAAGACCAAGCTAACAAGGAGCAAATTATCACATTTATCTGTTCTGTTAATGAGTACTTTTCATTTGCTTCTTCTTTTTCTTCCTTTCGTTCGTTTAGTTTGAATTTGGTTTCGCATTTTTGTTCGTTCGCCTCTCAACATCTCTTCTTCCTTTTCACCTCTATTTGGACCACCTTTTTGTTATTGCTAATTTGTGGTGTTTGTTCATTCAAGGTTCAGACAAGGTGTGCGCTGATTCAATTGTCACGTCAAATTGGTCTTGGTGGCGAACAGGAACGCGTGTTGAGTTAAAGTGTTGCTATTTCTGAACTACTCGTTAGGGAGCACATCAATCGTAACACTCGATTTGGGCAATGGAGATGATTTGTCATTGCGAGATTAAGATCTGTCTCTTCTGACTGTCTAATCTACCCATCATCCATTGATTAACCTCTCCCACTGATATTTTTGAATTATGATTACCACTGACACATCTCAACACTTACATGATGAATATATTTCATTACTGCTATATAAGATTGTGGTCCGGCATGAATCGAGTCATCAGTTCGTGTTCCAACACTAGTTCAACACAAATTAGTCAATCATGAAGGTTTGTATTGGTCAAGCAATTGTCTGCTCACAATGATCATCAATGAATTTGTTCACTTTCGTTGACAGTTTGTCCTTTTGTTCGCTTTGGTCGCCCTCGCCTCAGAGGCATCTGCCCGAAACCTGGTTTTCGGTGGAAGAAGTCAGTACACCAATGTGTTGGCTAAGCAGATCGCTCCACTTCTGCTTCAGCGACAACCATTCTTGAACTACCGAACTGTTCCACTTGCCGCCAGTGCTGCTCGAGTGGTGGCTGCACCGCAAATCTCTTTCGTCGCTGCCCCACAGCTTCAACAAGTCCAAAGCCTTGCCCTTGCCCCACAGTACCAAACCCTCTCCCTCGGCCAACAATACCAAAACCTTGGCCCAGTCCAAGCCGCTGTCCTGTCCCAGCGATCGGTTCAAGTTGTGGATGTTCCCTCCACCGGTGCCATTGCCCCAGCCCAATCAATTGTGATTGGCCCAAGTGTGCAACCACTCGACCTCGAGTTCCAATCCCAGTCCTCGCCTGTCTCTGTCCGCCAAGTGCACATCCCCGGCCAACCCAACCCACCACAATTCAGCTCCCACCAAGACGAGCCAGATCTGTTGAAGCAAGAGATCGTTAAGCCAATCATCCACGAAGTGACCGAAGCTATCCAACCATTCCGAAAGATCACTCAAGAGGTGCGACCAGTGCAGGAGACCATCAACCAGGTGCTCACCCGTGGCCAACAAGTCCAACAAGTGCAAACCGTCGCTGTTCAAGCTGCCCCAGTGGCCACCATTGCTGCTGCTCCAGCATTAGTGGAAAGTGTGAACGTTGCCCCAATCTCAGTTTCTGCCGCCCCAGTCTCAGTTGCCAACATCAATGTCGTTGAAGAGCCAGTTTCGGAGACCATCACCCTCAACAACCAGCCACTCCTGGGAAACTTTGTCGGGGGCTCAATTGGCCTGAACGGCAACCTGCGAATCCTGCCCGTCAGTGCCCGAATCACTCGATTCTAAGCTGTAACGTAGCAGTGTCACCACCAACACCAATTCTCACACAACACAGTCGAACCTAAATGATAACTGATATATATAAACTGCCAGTAACCGAGTCACACGCACACAGACAACGTGCATGATCCTAAGCAATAGTTTTGCCCAAACCATCAATAATTATTAAGTGCGTCAATAATAACACAAATTGATATTTCTATAAATAAATTAACTTTATTCAATCAATATAATGAATCCATAATTTCTATAAATATCCATAAATAGTGCCAGTACAAATAAGTGCACCACAATGCCTTACAGAGTGTGTAGAATTAAAATAACAAATATTCCATGTAATTTAGCAACCCGAATTGATCGAACCCTGTATTGAAACAAAGCCAATTATTATCATTTCCGGACAATTTACTATTAGATCCACAAATAGACAATTTGTTTGTCATTGACCTCAAAGCGTTCCAGTTCATTTCATTAGTTTCGAAAATTTATGAATCCACTCGCAGCAACATTCGTTCACTTGCATATCTCGTCATTATCAGATTTAACCTTTATGATCGCTTCTCGATTGCATCAACGCAAAAACAAACAAATCAAACATGGTCCGAGATTTAATTAGCGATAACCGGAAAATTTGGAGGTTTGTCTGTTTGCACAAGTATTTGATTATTTAATTAGCATAATGCAATTAAATCGATTAATTGGACGAGGGATGCACTTGATGAGCAATCATATGAGTTCAATTGAATATTTGAAAGTGGCAATCCAAATTGCAATGCCATCTTGTGAGAGATGAAGCAGAGTGAAACTAGTTTCGGTAACATTCAAACGAAAATCGATGAAATAAATACACAAAAACAAATTTAAATCTAATGAAAATCCTTGAAATCTAAAAATAACTTTTTAGGTAGTCTTGAAGTAATCAAAGCACAAATCTATCGATCAATTAAGCAAATAAAGTCCCCACTCGTGAGTGAATTGGTCATTGTGCCAATCAATTGGTGAGCAATTTGCGTATTATCACGTGCAATCACTACATACTACATGTTGTTATGATGGTCGACTGTGCACGAATCAATTGGCAGAATTGCCATTTGAAAGTATCAAAATGATCGAATGTTGTTAGTAAAAGTTTTGATGGGCAAAACCAAATACGCAAACAAACCTGAATCATCTTTGAAAGTGAATACAAAAAATTAATTGCACATTGGACAGCACTCGAAACCAGTCTTATTGGAGGTTCTTTGCGACGTATCGAATCGATTATTGCACTTCCACTATGATTCACCACATTCGTGCACTGCACAGCACTTTGTAGAGGGTACACATCAAAGTGAATTCATTGTTGGACATTCATTTGTGATCAGACTGCTTTGAGTTCAACTTGTAGTTCAAAACAGTCTCGTAAAATGTTCAAACCAAAAATTGTTATTTGTGCAGTGTTGTTAATTCTATTTTCTTCGGCATCGTTTGCCCAAGAATCGGAAGATTCAACAAATAAATCTACTGAAGAACCTGAATTTTCGCCTGATTCTGAAGATAAACCACAAGAAAATCCTAAAGACAAGAACAAACCCAAAGACACAAGCAAACCTGAAAATGAATCCGAATCCGAGCCTAATGGTAATTGATTATTTAAAATAATAAATAATAATGCAATTAATAATATTGTAGAAAACAAATCACTCGATTCGGTAATCGATAGCATAATCGATCAAATTGGAAAATACGAAATCGGCATCAAAGGTCTCGACTCATTGAAGCGCACTAAATGTGAAACCCAAAGTGACCAATTTCGTTGTTCGGCGTCTGCTCCAGCCGCCTCAATCACCGGACCGTACGATTCAGCAAAAATAGACCTTGACTTGAAAATGATGATTTGGGGCAAGATTCGTCGTGGTCGAGTTGTGAAGGTCCGAATGCAGGACGCACAGGTGGACATCAAAAGCATGTCCGAAGTGAACATGCACCGACCGAGGGAGTTGAGGAAAATCGGTAGAGAACTGAGACGGAGGTACTGGAGACTGGCAATTGCCACAAAGAGAGTGGGCAGGAAAATGTTGCCCATTGAGGTGAAGGCTTAATTGTATCGTATAATCATTTCTGAAATATTAAATTATTAATTAATTGGGCAACTTAATAATAATAATAATAAACGAACGCATCTACAGAAGTGCGTATCTGGATAATTTCTAAATAATTTATTAATAAACACAATGACTTTATAATGTGCTTTAACTTAGCGATAAGATAAGTCAAGTGGAGTTCAATAAACTAATATTTTGTGCGCTTAATGATGTACCTATTATTAATTTATACTATTCATTATTAAAAGCAATAAATAATGAGGCAACCGTCCGTACAGATGTAGATAAATGGATTAAGTGTTGTGCAAACATACACACAAGTAACACATATGCTCATTACTATTGATGTCAACATTTGTTGGTAATAGTCAAATGGCACATGGACTTGGTAAGATTTTAATACGGAAATAAACTCACAGGTTAATGACAGGTATATAACACTTGTGTACCAGGAAACCTGTTGTGATCGTGTCCAAAACAAGTTATACTAATATACCCAATTAACTTATGACTAACTTGAAAATGATTTTCATTGCTATTTTTGTGATTATTTTCACTGTGGCTTTGGCTAAAAAGAATAGACATAAAGATGATTATCAAGATGCAGTACCAAATGCATCGAATGGATATGAGAATATGGCATCGACAATTACTGAAGGTATTGTTGCTTAAAATATATGAAGTGCATTTATTGATTTATTATTAGATGATCAAAGAATTTCAATAGAAAGTGCAATCAATGTATTGCTCAGACAAATTAGTGCACTCGATAAGATAGCCACCAAGAACGATGTTCATGGATGGAGCTCTGTGCGCAAAGAACATTGTCACATCAGACCGAATGGACAATTCAAGTGCATTCTCTCACTAACGCAGGCGACAATGTTTCTCAAGGGGAGAAATCGAAAACTTGCAGTCAAGTTTGCCGTTATTGGACAGGTGCAAAACAATCAATTCACAAAGTTTGATGTACAGAATATCAAATTCAAAGAAATTGGAGACACAAAACGACGATCGTTGAGAATTAGAAATTTATTCAAAAAAGAATCGCCAGAATGGAGTGACAACAAAGAAGTGTTCGCCAATTTGATTGTGAATGCGACTCAAAGTGTGGAGAAATCGATTGAGGTTTCTGTTAACTAGTTTTGATTTCTAAATAAATTGTAATTTTAATTAAAATTTGTAAATAGTAAACAAGTTGTCATATGTAAAGTAAAGCATACATTGAAATAGGTTATTAAACCAATGAGTTAAACCACATAACAGTGACTCACAATCAGTAATAATTTAGCACTTGACACAAAGCTAATAAAACAGAGATCAACAGACTTAAGTATTGCTACTTAATTGCATATAGAAGATGTAATTTAAGATGTAATTTAATTACCAAAAGTGCAAAAATGCTGTTGTTAATATTTCATTTCAATTGCTCAATTATGGACATTCATTCATTAAAGTATAATTCGAGAATCATTTTGAAACGCTTCAAACTAAAAATGTCCTAAACGGAAATTAAAAGTCTCGTACAAATCAAATACATTTTCCTTATTGCTTGATATGGCAAAACAAAAGACAAAACATTGGAAATGTTACTAATTATCTAAAAACAATGAACAAACATTGATATATAAGTGTGACAGTATTTTAGAGACAACAACCATATGCTACAAACAAAACAGACTAAATCATTTCGTTTAAATTGTACCTTTCGCAATTTCAAAACCACAACAAAATGTTGCTCATCGTCTTGTTTGCTTTGATAAGTTCAGTCGTTTGGACATATCCACTGGATGGCTCAACAGAATTGCCTGGGTTAAGCCAAGGTTTGTATTTAAACTAAATATTTAATTTTAAACAAAATACTGCATTGATTTGTAGAATCACCGATCGAAGACGGAGATATTGACAAGCAAGAATGGTCATTGCCTCTTGAAATTTCACCAGAATTGGCAACGATTGACACGACTAAAGGTTTGAATTCAATTTATTTGCACAGCAGTTTTAAGATCAAATTTTCGCACTTTTAGGCAAATCGCTTGACAATACTATGAATCAAATAGTCAAAGTGATGAGTGAAATCAAAACTGGCCTCAAAGGATGGGAAGCACTCAAGTTAGATCATTGCAATCAAAAAATTGAACACAGCTACTTCATCTGCGAAGCCATCATTAATCGAGCTGTCATACAGGGCAAGCAAATTGCGCTCAAATTCAAACTTCGTGGGCATTTAAAAGGCAACACAATCGACAAACTAGAAGTGATCGATGCTCTGATGAAACATGTCCCGTCACATTCACACAGCATTGCCGACATTAGTTGGTGGACCAAAATTCGAGACGGGGTGGAACATGCACTTCCGAGTGTAGCCGCTGGTTGTCTGCTTGGTCATTGTGGTTAAACTGATGATGCAAACAGAATTCTTAAAATATATTGTCAATCATTTTTATGAAACTTTGACCAATTAAAGTAAAATCGAAGCAATAAATAATAAAATGCGGGAATTTATACAAGCTAAATATTTAAATAGCTATTTTAACACATTATCCAAATCAGTGTAAATAGTTCCTATTGCCAACAACTTTCCGGCAACTATAGTGCGCACTGCGGCTGTGACTGTGACTGCGCACTAACACAGTCCTACAGTGCCGTCATTTTGGAGTAATGTTACTCAATCGACATCGAAAAACAATAAGTTTTCGAAGTTAAATTTTCGAACTTTCGTTTTGGTACCTCGACAAACGACTTGCCGCAATCATTGAGGCTCTGAATGTGGCTCAATGTACACTCTGTCAATTCTCGTGTGTTGACTAAATTACTACAATTGCAGTTTAAACTGCAATTTCTTTTTTGGTTGGGCTTTTTCTAAAAGGTTAGAAGTTAAAGGTTTAAGGTTTGTTTGTTTAATTAAGTAAGTTTGTTTATTTAATTTATCCAAATGTTCATATGTGTTTTTTTCATTGTCTATAGATGCAACAATATGATGTTCACTGAAGAAGTATGGCCAATCTGCGATTCTTATTAACTGGTATTTGTAAAAATAAGGTTTGTTTGTTGTTTATTTAATTTATATGTTTTTCATAGTCTAGGTGCAACAATATGATGTTCACTATAGGAATTAAATAAAAGCAATTTGATTTTGTCACAGGAATTTAAAAAAAAGGTTTGTTTATTTAATTTATTCATTGTTTATGTGTTTTTTATAATCTAGTTACAACAATATGATGTTCACTATAGGAATTAAATAAAAGCAATTTAATTTTTGTCACAGGAATTTTAAAAAAAGGTTTGTTGTTTATTTAATTTATCTATTGTTTATATGTGTTTTTTATAATCTAGTTACAACAATATGATGTTCACTATAGGAATATTAATTAATGGACGAAACTCAGATGATAGAGGCATGAATCTTTTGCAAACCCGTCATTTGACCTGTCGGCTACTACCGGAACTTGATCCTGGTTTTGTTACAATATCAGCAGCTTAATGTCGATATAGAGAAGAAGATGCAGCAATTCGATGTACATATACGTATAAATTTTGAATTTGAACAAAAAAAAGATAAATGCTCAAAAAATGTACCAAAATCCTCGATTCCTTGTTAAATTTAAATTAATGTTCAATAAAATTAAATTTTAAACTAAACCCTAATCTTATATCAAAGTATTTGATCAAACCAAATTACCAAAAACATTTGAAAAATGGATTATGCATTAATTAATCAATTATTGTGCCTTTGCAGCATTTTCAAGAAAAGAAACAAACCACAGACTATCGGATTTAATAATTCTCAAAGTCAAAATATTTAAATTTAGTATCAACAAATTAATCAAATTTTAAATGCTGAATAATAATGCATTTTAAACTTAATAATAATATCACCTAATTTGAACAAGAAAGAACTCAATCTTAAAGATTAAATCGTGTCGCGAAAACTAAATAACGATAAATACAGAACAACACGGAAACAATAAAAATATTGCCGAGATTGATTTACAATAAGGAAACTAAATTAAACTACACAACCATTTTTCCTTACTTCATCTTTGATAAGATAATCGAAAAAGATGTTTATTATTTTCCTAATGAATTGCAAAGATAACTTTCGTTTTGTGGTATAAATAGAAGCAACATTTCGATGGTCAAAATCACACTTGTCTCGTAAACCAATTAAACCCTCAAACAAACCTGTTAACAAAATGTTGTTCCTCATCACTTTTGCTCTGCTTAGTTCAGTTGCGTGGACTTATCCATTGGAAATTCCACCTGAGTTGCCCGAAATAATCGATCCAGGTATGACCACTTATATGAGTACATGTCAACATCTAAAACTGTGTTTTGATATTTGTCAATAGATTTCGGGAAATTTGACCCACAAGTCAATTCGCATGTTATCTCCTTGGAAGTGCCGCCTGAATCGACTGACATCGATGAATCGGTTGAGAATAAAGGCAAACCAGTGGAGGATGGCGACCTGAGTGAGCTTACAAATCAAACTTGGGCCGTTCCATTACAAGTTCAACCAGAATTGGCTATTCTGAGCGACGGTATGTGTTCTCAAAGTAGATTCAAAAAATAATTTAAATAATTTAAAACTTAGATAAATCACTGGACAAATCGATTGATAAAATTGTGAACAAAATCAGCCAAGCAGATATTGGAATCAAGGGATGGGACACACTCAAGTTGGACCACTGTGAACCAGTAAAGCCAGATGGACAGTTCACGTGTGAAGCCGTGATTGATGAAGCATTGCTCAACGATGACTTTGGAAAAGAGGAAAAACTTTCGCTTAAAATAGAAATTATCGGACAGATCAAGGACGGCAAGTTGGATAATCTCGGATTGACAAATGCTCAGCCAAAGCCGTTGGGACAAAGTTCCCATCAGATTGCCTTGATTAGTCGATGGACAGACTGGCGGGACAAATTTGAAGATGCAATTGGTGGTGCTGCTATTGGTGCAGCGGCTTGTGCCTTTGGTGTTTGTGGCTAGGAGTTCTATTGATATGAAATTTATATTATATTATAAATCATACATTTCATGCATCCAAATTATGTAATACAAATTATAAAAGCCAATTCAATAAACATTACAATATGACTTCTTTGTGGATTGATTCAAAGCTTTGTGAAGCTCAAAATAGATGTCTTACTTAAGTAATTTATAAAACTGTCATACCATACACAAACTATTGAATTGGTTTTAGGTTCATAGATAATATAGATAATATTATTCATACTCCCCCACCTTTCCGGACAAGCCTTTCGGAATAGGCCATTCTGCTGGATTTATCTAATAGAAAAGTAAATTAGCACGATCCAAAAAGTGTATTTTTTCCAATCCAGAATATCAGCTTTTCTTATTAGTTTGGATTTTTCTATAAGTTAACATCATAAATCTATTTGAGAATAATCTAAAATTTCCAATATATTATATTATACGCTAACTAATGAAATTCAATATCAGTAGAAATAAAGTAGTGCCGAGCCACTATAATCCAACAAATGAACTAATGAACCAAAGCGGATGTTACCAAACGTTTTGAACTTTGATACAAAAGCAATTCACTTAAAGTTTATCAACCTTAGTTTGTAATAAATATATATGAGAATAAGGAAACCAGTGTAAAGCAAGTTGCATTTTCCTTACACATTTATAGATAAGATTTACTTTTAAAGAAATGTACTTTAATATAATATTTTTTCGATAGCAATAAAATACGCTAGAACTCGTTTTCAGGTATAAATACAAATGCCCACAGATTTACAACCATAGTGCACACTGATCACCTCAAACCAATCTTCCAAGTCTAAACACAAACCTTTTCACAAATTAAACCCGAAAATGCTGTTCGTCGTCACATTTGCACTTCTTGGCTCATTTGCCTGGGCTTTGCCAGTTGCATTGCCGCCCGTTGAACTGCCTCAATCAGATCAAATTGACCCAGGTAAATTGATTATTATGTTATAATATGATAAAAGTTAATTCTTATCAGGTTTCAATAGACCTGACCCGCGTCTACGCACACATGTCATTTCACTAGAAGTCCCACCAGAATTGACAAACATCAAGAAAGGTTTGTGCCTTTGAGTCAAACTAAAATTGATTAATTCTGAATAATAACTAGATGATCCACTGGAAAAGTCAATCAGTCCAATCATCGACAAAATTGGCCAACTCGAGACTCGTATCAAAGGATGGGAAACACTCAAGTTGGATCACTGCAAGCCATTGCAGGCAGATGGACAGTTGCAGTGTGAAGCAATCATCAACAAAGCACTACTGAAGGGCAAAGATGGCAAAGAGGTTATATTGTCGATCAAATATAAGATCACCGGAGAGATAAAAAATGACCAGATCGACAAATTGCAGCTAAGCAATGCCAAAGTGAAGGTGCCCGATGTGTCCTCTCACAAGATTGCCAGCATTAGTTGGTGGACAGATTTTAGAGACAGTGTAGAAGATGCTGTTCCAGCTGTTATTGTGAGCTCGGTGGTTGGATAAAGATTGATTCTACAACATTTAAACAGTACTTTCATAATCGTTTAATAACCACGAATTTTTTTGCGATGCAATCACTTCAAATATTATTAATAATTAAAACATAATATAACCTAATCATATTATTTCAATCAATATCGAACTAAAACGTGCAAAGATGCCATGTTTTTAAAATCACAATGGACGCCATCTATACGTGGCGTTTTTAAATTATCACTAAAATGTTCATAGATTATTAAATTATTGAAGTGAAAATTCTCAATATAATAAAACGTCGACAAAATAGGCTTGACAGACTAGTGGGAAGATATAAAAAAAATATTATTATACCAAATTAGAGAATGCAATCAAACCTCAATTGTCGGCTATTCAGCGGTTCTTTAAAGACGATGGCAATGGAGCGTCCGGTGCAATGAAAAGTTTAATGATTGCCTAAATATTATAAATTTTGTCTAATAAAACCTGTCTTTCGTCAAATGTCCATCCAAGTTATTTCAACATCTGTAAAGTAACTACATTTAGTAATGATCAAACATAAATTAGCGATTGTCTAGAATGTAATTGTTTCAAATGGTTTAGCATTTAGCATGTATTCGATTATTCACTGCGCAACATCACACGAGAAAATCTTCAGCACATTTCGACACGGAATTTAATATTACAAATTGCAAATATTTCTTCATCAGTGTGCAATCATCGATTTGGACCATTTGTCTGGCCAAGTCGAAAGAAGACATGTCATTATTGGCGTTAATGAGGAAGACACAAGTCAGGAGATAGGCCTGATTGGACTATTGTTCGGTGTGATGATGGTGTTTGTGCTAAAGACACTGCTAATGTTTCGATTCAAAATGTGAAGGTGAATAGAGCTAATGTATCTGACAATTTGCACACTTTGTTGCCAATCTACCAAAACAAAACCATTACTCCTAATTGAATGATATTGTCAAATTGCACAAATGTTTCCTAGACTGAAATCAAAATTTCCCAAAATCATTTTTATATTAAAAATATCTAAAATATAACAGTAATAATTTCAAATCGATGAATCTAGTCAATTCTTTAATGCATCTAAAGAAAGTAAACAAACGATAATTAGAGAAATTTAAATTAAAACAACTAATATATTGCCACAATTAAATGCAATTTAAGGTCGATAAATTGTCAATGAACTAGCAAACAACTAATCGAATCGTTAAATTAGACTCAAGTACTTTTTATATTGATGACAAACAAATAACACTTAAAAATTACTTTTGATCTAAAGAATTAAAGCAAATAAGTTTGACTTTAGTAAGTTTGCATGAACAATTTGCAATACATTTTTTAAAAGTCAATTGAATGCAAATTGATAATCGATTATTGTTGTTTGTTTAACTAATTGGAATTTAAATAATTATTGACTATATAAAGCATTGGTTTAGCGGCTATTAAATCAACCTCACCTACCATTGACAATTTTGATCAAAACTTGGAAAACTCACATCCTAAAAGCAAGCAAACCATGAAATTCATTGCTGTTTTGGTACTCATCTGTTGCAGTGTGATTGCTTTAGCAGAGCAAGGTAGTCCCCCGCTGAACGAAGCACCAAAGGCTTCGAATACCACAGAAAAGTCGCCAGTAAATGGTAAAAATTGTACTGAAATTGATAAATATAATATGATTTGTTGTTTTAGAAAATGAACTCGAGTACAAAATCAACGAAATGTTGAAACAAATTTCCTCACAGGTGTATGGAATTGAAAACCTCCATTTCCGTCGAACCAAATGTGAAGATTTGTCCCACAGAATAGGCGACAATGGACGATTGACATGCAAGACCCGAGCAATTGATGCCATCATCCACATTGACAGAGACGAAGAGATTCAAGCAACCATTAACCTGGCCATCATTGTCACTGTTCAAAACAACCGTATTACTCGGGTATCGGTCGAAAAAGGCAATGCCCGTTTCAAACCTGCTAACTCGCTCAACATTGACATGAACAGTCCACACGTGGTTTTGCGCAAGATTGAGGCTAAATTGAAAGAAGCCTACGTGAAGATTGTCAATGCAATGAACAATGTGGCTCGTAGGCAGTTGCCAATGCCAATCGAAATTCGCAAGAAAGGAAATTCACATGACTGGGATTGGGACTAAGTGCAGAGACAAAGTGACCAACATAAATGTCCGATCGACATTGTCCATTATGAATAACCAAGAATTCAATTTAATATTAATTTGTATGTTCTAAATTATCTATCGTCTATTGAATGTTTATATTAGATGTCACTTTCACTAAATCTAACTTGAAAAGTTCAATAAACTTTAATTTAATCGAATTTGCATAATTGATTGACAAATGATATTTACATACAAAATAATAGCGAACACACAACTTATGGTGTTCAATCAATGACACAAGCACACACTAACATACCCTGTAATACAAATGTAATTACTGGGAGACAGCAATAAAGTGTCGAGCGAGCAGCAAAATTAAATCGTAGCATCAATCAGAAAGTAGTGCACCCGGAAGGGAGAGCAGCGACAACAAATTGAACAGAAGATGATACACTAATTCAATTAGAAATGGTCAAATCATTGCTGGACATATGAGCAAAAAATAGATACAAACAACTAGACTACAAAGTACATTTGCAATGCAGTCATATAAATCGAGAATGTCATAAAAGCAATAAAACTGTTGCGCACAGAGTGCACATGTTCTGACCAATGAAACAAGAAAGAGTTCAATCAACCAAAAATAACAATTTATGTTGCACAGAGAAATCATAAATTGTACACTCAATGACTCAATTTAGCACAATTAGCCAAAATATATAGTTTCCTTATTATTTTATTATTATTGTAAATTATCTGATAAATCACATTTGTACAGAACAATATTTTTTATATATAAACAGTTAAACAAACAAGTGACATTTCATACATTTCCCATTACGATTCGTTTTGCACAAAAAAAATTGATTACCTACTAAAATGCTTTGTATTACAATTTTAGGTTTAGTTTGCTTGCAAACAGTTTTTTCGCAAGTCATTCGTAAGAATTGTTTAAATTGTTTGTGTAATATCAATATTAATTTTAATCATCATCATTACAGAACCAGAGATTGATCCTAATTTTGGTAAAAATGTAGATGAAAATCCAAAAAACAATGAATATTGGCCAGTGGTTGAACCGTACGCTCGTGGATTGCAAACACAAAGCAATATTGCGTTGAAATCTTTAAGCCAACCTGCAGTTGATGGTAAGTAATATAAAGTCGACAAAATAGTTAATTTATAAACCAACAAAAATAGATGTCCAAATTGACAACAAATTGGAAGCTTCACAACAAGTTAGTCCACAATCGGACGGTGCTATTGCTCAATTGAATGGTAAATTGAAATTGAATTTATTATATTACTAAATATTAACTAATTTAAAATAAAATAGCTGACTATTTGGACATTGACTCAAAGTTTGACAATAAATTCGGTAAAGTTGGCTCACCAGTGCCAGATGGAGATTCGTGGCAAGTTAACAACGAAACCAACTGTTTCAACAATCCAAGACTGAAGCCGTGTCCTATTTTAAAGAATTCAGATTTGTCGGAATCAGTCGATTTAAACGAAGGTAGGCAAATAAACTCAAAATTAAAATTAATAATTGAATTCATAAAACAAAATTAGGCAATTCCGAAGATGCGCCAATTGCGAAATTGGATTCCGAAGAACTGACTGAAAGTTTAAGATGGAACAATTCAAAAAATGCGTTCAACGGTAAATTGTTTTATTACTTGAACTACATTGTTCATTTCAATATATTTCAGTGTCCAAATGGGAAGACTGGGTCGAAGAACAGCTGGCCAACATTAAAAACCAAATGAACCTAACCAGTGGCGTGTCCACCACAGGACTGGACTCGTTGGTTCTCAAGGAATGTCATTTCATTAAAAAACGAACCAAATACCATTGCACTGCTGAGAGCACTGACATTTTGGCCACTGACCAAAGTGGAGAAGTTGAGCGCATTTACCTGAAAGTCAATTTCACCATTTTCACCAAACTAAACAAATGGTCCGTAAAGATTGATAAATTTGGAAAACCTGCTGCTCTGGAACTACCGAGAAAAGTTGGTGCAAAACAAGATGAACAAGAAGGATGAATCGATTCCATATACTTTGAAATGTTTTCTATCTCGTTGATTGATTAATTCATAGTCATAATTTTAGTCTCGATTAATTTAAAATTGAAATTTGTCTAGTGCAACTGTCCTACAAAGTATCATTTCAATAAATAATCAATTCAATATGTCACCAAGAATTAATTCAATGTGTCCACAAAAGTGTTTTTCAGACAAATCACCTTTGAAGCGTAACCAAATAGTAAAAAATTGACATGCCAAATGCATAGTTCGAGTGAATCATTATTGCAAACAGTATTGAGGTATTATGTCATTAATTCTTAATTTATAGCCTCGCACTCAATGAATTGTCCTATCACTTGAGTGTCTTTCACTTTTTTGTCGGTCAACAAAAAACTGCAACAAACTAATAGAATCGTTCGAGTGTTGTTCATTCATTTATTTATTTGTCTGCAAATTATAAAATTTATAATTTATAAACACAAACACAAACACACACAAACAAGTGATGACAGTCAAGCAGAAAAAGTGATTAAGTGGGCCAAGTAATATAATAAATATTGGGTGAGTGCAAAAGTTTCCATTAGGGAAATTGTTTTATTTCAATGCTTTCAAATGGTGAAACTTGAGTGCTGCATTGGCCCATTCACTCAAATGTGCTGACCCAGTGGAAAGCATTCCAGGACAACAAAATCATACAAAATATCCAATGGCATAGTTTTGAGTTGACGATAACAAAGTCAATTGACCAGAATGGACAACTTACGAGCGTCCAGACGAAATTCCACGATAATCAGTTCATTAGTAATGCTGTAGGTTCAAGGTTTACATACAAGCAAAAAGGCAAATTGTATCGTAAACTTTATTTCTGGTTTTACCGCCTAGCAAAAAAAGAAGAAAACTTTGCTCGCATAAATGGCAATGCCACACTTTGTTGCCATTTGTGTCTCTGTCTGTTTGAGTGTAATTGCAATGGATTGCCGGATAAATAGAAAATAAATTAGTTTTCCGATTTTCGTATATATACGACATAATCGAGCAATTCCTATGCAAATGCTCACTGCCGCACTGTGGTGTAGTTTCATTAGACTAGTTTAGTATGGCCCGGACTGGCATAGTGTGCTCAATCTTGCATGAAACACTCAAAAAGGGAAAATAATAATACATTTAACAAGATTAAATAATGTCTACGATGAAAGGAAAAGAAGAAATAAATAAATAGAATAATACTTGAAAGGAAACAAACTCAAGTGCAGTATAAGGGTACAATTGAAAAATAATAAATTGTACAGCACTGGAGTGAATGCTAAGTGCGAGGGGAAAGGGCAATGGGAAATGTAATTAATAATTATTATGCTAATGACTCTAATGGCGGTGAACTAGTGTGAGAGTGCATCGAGCGATGCAAACAAACAAGCCAAAGAGGAAACACCAAACGAGACAGACAACATCTGCTCGGTGTGGACTGTGAAGTGTGCTTGCGGTGTGCCACCAGAGAAGGCCTTCCAAAAGGGTTGCTCCATCGAAAGGGTAATTTTGTAATGGTCACAAGCAATCGCTAACGATGAATGCGAGCACATCACCATTAGGGCATGACCTCTTTCAGAAAAATCGTTTTCACTCTCCACGCAAAACACAACTCGTAATATATTTCCGTTTCGTTCGTTACCGTTGAAGCACGCAATTACACACACAAACTACAGGGAAACTTCTAATCTCCTCTCCTTTGGTGTTATAACTACACAAATAGCACATTATTATTAGTGAAAGTAAAAGAACACACACACTCACACAAGGTCACAAGTCTCAGCAGTAGTAACATTGAACTTTACTTCTTGAAGATCCATTAATTTGGAGGTCACAACGGCTGTAATTTCAAAGTAGAATGGCAAACATCCGGTGATTGCATCCACCAGCAAATTGTGAACATATACAAGCTGGTCAACTTTTAATTGTACTCCTCGTGATAATAATAATGGTAATATCATTATGCCATCATTTGCACACACTCAAGCAAACATTATTAATAGCCACAATTACAAAGCAACCACCCATCTCGCTCATGTTCGTTACCACTTTACCCCTTCCTGATTAATGCATTCCAGTAATTGAATTATGCACATTAAATAATACATTTGCATTCGGCTACCCATCCTAACGAATGTTCCAATCGAAACACGTGGCATAATTCCCGGTTTGTTATTTCAAAAGCCTCAATTAGCACAAATAGCATATTGCGAATCGGTTGAATTGAGCAGCTGCCTGACCTGTCCATATAAGCGACTAAGGTCCCTCATGAGTGGTTAATTGTGCAACACATGCGGTTTGTGTGAAATGTAAAATATATTTTACTGTGCAAAAGAGAGAATTGGGACATTGACTGTCCGGTTAAGTAATTGGAAAAAGTCTAATAGTAGTTGTGTGTTGGCAGAAGGGACCAGAGCTGTTGAATTGGCAACGAACAAGTATTTAATCTAGCCACTCAGTTTCGCAGTTAGAGAAGAGGAGAAGGCAGTTTTGGTTTGGCAACGAGACAACATCAACGAACAACAACTTTAATTGGTGACCCTAACAGATTGATTGTTTGGTTGACAGGAGTGCATTCACACTAATCGAATCAAGCACAGGTTGACTTATCGGCGAGCGACCTTGAGACCTTTGTTGGGTCGGTTGTTGACCGAGCCGAGCAGGGCAGCGGAGTCTTCAGCTGGAAGGATTCGAGCGCCACCGATCAAACCGGCTTGCACGATGGTTCCAGAGCCGTACAGTTGTTGGGCTGGGGCAGATTCGGCCTCTACTTGTTCATCTTGTTGCACTTCAGCAACTGGCTCTTCGGGGATTTCAACCTTTGGCACCTCAACCTGTTCGATGGTTTGCTTTCGCTCACCCTTGCTCACAACGCTCAACACCTCTTCTTGGACTGGCAAGATTTGTTGAGTGATCTTTCGGAATGGTTGGATTATTTCTCGGACTTCTTGGATGACTGGTTTGACAACTTCGTGAATAACTCGGTCAGGTTGTTCTTGAGAGCGGGTAGTCTTAGTTTGACCGCGTGGACCGGGAATGTGAACTTGTTGAATATTGACTGGGCTCGAGCGAGAGCGAAACTCAATGGTAACGGGGGTCAAGTTGGGTTCGATGATCACCACTTGTGGAGTAATGACATCCTCGCTGATTGGCACATTGATCACTTCTTGGGCTCGGGAGGTGATAACAGCGGCGGTAACTGGACCGACCTTAGTGGCTGGTCGAGGTCTGTAGCTGGGGATATTGGTCTTAGAGCCACCCTTGGTCGAGATTGGACCTGATGGGTAGGATGGGGCAACTTGTTGGGGGATGGCTCCGGCCACGGCAGATCGGTGCTTGCTGATTGGCGACACGAGACCATAGCCCTTGATGGAGCCTTGAAGTGGGTTGGCGGAGGCAACGCCGACAAAGAGGAGAACTGCTATGCTAAGCTAAAGGAAGAGAAGAACCCGACTTAAGTTAGAGACTGATTCCAACCAAGGGTTTAGGTATACCTTGAGCATGGTGACTGACTGTTGGGCCGATGGGAGTCGAACACAAACTGTGAATGGACAAAGGGATAAGTGAGATGAGACTAAGTCGAGACTGGAGAACTGAAGCTGATGTGACTTACACAGGTGAAAGTGATTAGATGACTGACTGAAACAACACTGAACACGGACGATTAAAGGGGAAACGATGCGAGCCTTGCTCACCACCTTGCACACAAAGACACACCACAGACACACGACACAGACCAGAGAAGGATCAAATGAAAGGTGAGCAGGAAAGTGAACACTTTTATTGACGAAGGTGATGGGCTGAGGCGGTGGAGGTATGCGATGCTGAGGATGATACAATTCGGCTGAGATGAAGGTTCGCTCTAGGGCACGCGATAGAGACACTGAAAGTGAGGACGAGTTGACGGGGGACGAGACCAACGAGCCTGTGCTCATGCCGCCGATGAGCCACAGGGGATGACACCAACACGTTCAGATGGCGATCAGATTGGACAACACGAGCAGACGAACGAGACGAACGTTTCAGGTGGAAATGGAAATTGGGAAATGAGACAAACGAGATGCTGACAACGAAGAGAAACAAGAGCAATACGAAGGTATGCTACGTACAGAAAGTATGTGACTTTGCTGCACTTGCCGTACACAGCTATGGAAATGATGCGGCATAAGGACATTGGGATGTGATGCTGCTGCTGATGCTGACACACTGGCCCACCGTAAAGCAGATCATTAGCGAGAGATGATGCGCCGGCTGATTGATTTGCTCTTCTTCTTAGCCTTGCTCGACACACTCGCGGACACGCGGATTAAACACAAAAATACAAGCAATTCAAATTTGTTTAATGCAGTCAGATGTCACCGAAAGATACCAAAGGGCATACTAACAAGACAGGGGCTGGGTGGTGGTGAGCAAAGATGGAGAGATGCGATGGGGTTTACGGAGATGCAATCGTGATGGGGTACAAGGTGATTAGTGATTAATGACAACCGACAGTGGGAAAGTACACGAAGAGGATTGAACACTCGGACAAAGATGCGAAACGTGACCAGACACAACAATAATATTCGCCACATTCGACCATTGCTCATTTCAATTGTAAATCGACCTTCTATTCGGCATGCTAATTGCGCGCTCTCGGCAATTCTAATCTCATTCTGGCCACACCAAAGAAGTTATCATCATGCGATACATCGAACAGACACTTATCAAGAGTAGATTAATACAATGACAACTTGAGAGTAAAGCTAAGCTTGCATCATACAAGAAGGAACACAATTAAATCCATCGTAATTAAATTAAGCGGAAATGGCATCACTTTCGATGATTAATTTCTTTATGATTGGACAAACATTTCAACCCATTCGCCAGACAAAACTAGTTTACCATTGACATGAATTTGAATGATCGACTCGATAAGATTTGATATCGATGGACGTACTGATAAAGTTGAGTGTGAACTAGAAAGATTACAAGCATTCAAATATAATCCCACACTTGGTCAAATCGATTGTGGTAATTAGGTGTTTTGAAACAGTCATTGCCTAATAGTTCATAAAAAGCTATCGTCACATCAAGTGAATTTATCAGATCAAACAATCAATACATTGTCTTGTACTATGAAAAACTAAGCGATTTGAAATTGGTCAATACATTTGAAAAGATAACTAAATGATAACTATAAATTCATTAAGTAATTTGAAGTCTTTAACTTTGCAATACTTTTGTGTAAATTTGTCGCTCGAAAGTGTTGTTAAAGATGCACACCGAAAGGCAACATTGAGATGAGCACGTAACCTTGATTTATTTGTCAACCACTTTGTGCTATAAATGAATTTCAATTTAAAATTGCAACCTTGTGGCTGATTTGTTTGTGCATTCAGGCTCACTCTCCACAAGTCTGGCAAGGTTCTGATTAATTCCGAGTGCTATTTTGGTGTGTTCCATTAGTAATTCAATATGGTTATTAATGTTTTTGTTTGAACTGTTTGATCACTATTTGTCATACATTTCAATGAGTGTGCAATATCACTCGACAAGATGATCATCGCCATCGAAAGCATCATTATCGCCGCATCCAAATCGTGCCACAAATATAGACGTAATGTTCGGTATGAGTAAGAAAAGGAGACCTTGGATTTAATTACTGGGAAATATGGATTGCCCGTGTGCACTGTGGTGAACTGTACAGTGTGAACATGCATTTGCGTGTACACTGAGGTGAGGCACATCGATTGTGCTGCATTGCAAATTACAACTGGAAATGGTAGAAATAATTTATAGTAAATTCAATTAGCAGTAGCATCATGATAATTAGTGCAAGGAGCGGACAGTTCGACCACTTGCCTGACCGGATGGGATGGACCCAACAGCGCTACTGAAGGCTACTGTGAGCAATACTCAACCTATCCACCAGTGGAGTGGTACACACCGAAATATGTTCAATCAATTATCTACTCGCATTAATCGAACATAATCGAGCTGGGCAATATAGTCGTGAATGAATTTCATTTATTGCCGCATTAAAAGATGATGAAATTGAGAAATAAAGTGATGGAAGCAAAAGTGAAAGGTGAGGGAAGTGAGGCAGAAAGGTGAGAGAGATGGCTCAATGAATGCACACTCACACTCACACTCACACAAGCAAAGAGCAAGCTGTAAATAAACAAAAAGCCATATCGAATGGTAATTATGCGGCTACCGAGACTGAGGCACTGAGGTAGTGAGGCAGCTGCTTGTGGTGCTCATAATTTAGTGACCAATGCATGCAACCATAGAGATGCAACAGACGAACTCAACTAAAAGGCAATGCAAATGAACCAAATGTCATTACTTGTCGTATCACGGTAACACAATATGCCCGTTAAGGATGTCACCCCGTCTGCGTTATTCTGGCCACATCGTTTCATTGTCAACTCGGTCATTAATTAGCATCACAATCACTAGTGAAGATCTCGTTCAAAATTCCTTTCCCCTTTGTGGCCCGAACGTGGAAGACCATATTTGCTGTATTATGTGAAGAGGCACAGATCGATCGATTGGAAGATATGGCCTAGTGTGCTCGAAAACAGTCACTTTGGAGATATTTGAGGCACCAACAGAGACCGAACCACTAATCAGACAGACACGTAGATGCTATCGAATCGACTATTAAATAGTCGTACAGAAGAAATGGTGTACGAATTGAAACTAGACCTCATCCACAGAACAGTTTTAAGGTGTCGCTTAATGGGGCCATTCATGTTCCGAGTGGGTAATAAATTAAATCGACAACTCGCTTATCAAAAAAAAAAGTTTACAAAAGCGCTCTCGGCTGTTTCGCCTCCTTTGTCACGTATTGAGAATATCAATTGCAATTGTTACGCGTTTGAAATTGTATTGACACTAGATTGGTCGTCCTTTTGATACCAACATCGAATCGATACTCAATTATTGCGATCATCAATTAGGAGATATGCCCACACTGTATCGATTTACATTACAAAGAGTCGAGTGACCACGATTGAGTCAATTGACTAATAAGGTCTCATATTCACTCATTCATTCACTCACTGATCTGCAGTAAACAGGTGCTTAGTGTACATTTCTACAAGATGTAATCGTGTGTCTATAGCTGGGGATATATCTATATACAAAGTATCATCCAATTCAATTAGTCACACACAAATAAAGGTCATGGACGTTCACATTGACGCATTGATTGCTCACTAAATGTGACACAAAAATGAACGCACTTCTGTGTACAAGGTGCATTAAGAAAAAAATGCGAAAATATGTTATAATGTTTCACTGCACTTTCTGTGAGATTATTAAGAAAAAAAACTAAGCGACAAATCCACTCAAAACTTACGGACTTTAAACTAATCTTATCAGATCACTTTGGTGAAGAATTATTTTTGTTGTGCAATTAATGCAAATGAGCCGAGCATGCAAACTCTTTGAACACTGACAATTGTGAGTGCTCATCGTCAGGCCATATTTGCCCACTGGACGCGTTTAGTATTCACTCAGGCCCACAAGCACCGTGCCAGAATGGATCATTTCCTTTGAGGAGAAGACAGACAGACATGAACACGGCCACACACTCAAAATGTCTGGCACGTATTTGCCAAGTGTTAATTGTATTATCACCAAGTCCGAATATAAATGTTTGATCCACACTGGTCCATACGCGCGCACACGTTGATCCACTGTCTTTCTAGTTTCAGTGATTTTCTCAATCTCTCAATGCCTCACTTTCACTAAATCCACTCGCACTCTGTGTGTGTGTGTGTTGTTTATCTCAATTATCTCAAATGATGCTTTTATTAATGGTGGCAATGTTGGCGCGCACGCGGTTTTGAGGTTTGAATGTCGCCGTGGTGGTCGGTCGACTGGGGGACTAGTAACTAGTGTCTCACTGTGGCAAAGATGACTTGCTCCAATCTTAAAGCATTTCGATTAAGATCGAGTGAGCTGAAAGTTTATTATAAAGTGAACAAGTGTGTGTTTGTGTGCAAGGCATCGAATCGCGTCTCATCTCATCATTCAATCATCTGAAAGACAAACAGAAAGTGAGAAGTGCAGTTGTAGTGGCAAAGGTGAGGGCACATGCAAGTGACGAAAGTGAAGCCAATGTAAAGTGAAACGATGCATCCATTACCGAACACTAAACAGTGAACAACACCAAACTAGCAATGCAGATCACCCAGCAGTACTGCTGTGTTAATGTTTGCCTTAATTAATACGCTCACTGATAAAGCTCGATCAAGCTCGAGCATCTCCAAACAGCATGGCCATTCGATTGAGTCCGCTCAAATGTGAACACATCGACCATTTCGGAGGAAGACGAACAAAATCTGATTCCAACATAAACAAACATGCACAAACGGCACAGAAGAACTAAATAACTAACTTAATTGGTCCCAACAGTGTTATATTAAACGGGTTTGCATTGACTAATTGAAAGACTAGTTTTGAGCATATTGAAACACTCTGAAATGGTCTGTTTGGTGTGTGCGCCATTGGGACTTAATCTAATTGAGACATTAATATGCAAGCTAAGTAAGTGGCACAACACAGCAAAGGATTACATTGGACGCACAGTTCGATTACAAATGAGACACCGCCAATTGGCACCCATATTCATGACTTTAGTTTGAATTGACATTTGTTTTTGTCAATCTGTGCACCTCAAAAAGGGTATTTTCCCAAAACAAACAAAAGACTATATAGAATTTTAATAGAACCAACACATACACTTGAGTGCACTCATTCAACGCGTGCATTCCTTTGCGGTAGTCCGTAAATCATCGCGAAACGTCTACATCAGTGTTACGTAAAGAAGTTATAAATAAAACACAACCCAACAAGAAGAGAGACCTGACAACCGACAAAAGTCTGACACGTCCTTGACAACAATCGCCATACTCGAACGTTCGATATTCGGTTTTACCGGTAAAGAAGATTACCTCCGATTAGGATCAAATCACAAGTGATGAATCTATAATTGCGCCGTGGAGTATGAATTTCTTTTTTTAGTATTCAAAGACATACTCTGACGACTAGAAATATTAGCTGCAAGATAGATTGCACAAAATGCTAAGGAATTGTCTTTGCTTGTGTGTGTGTGCGAGTCTCGTTAGCGTGTGTTCTGACATGTTCGATACAAATCTGTGATTGAAACTAGTCCACTCAAGGTTTGTGGTGATGCTTTTGCCGCTGAGATGTGCACACGCGAATGATGGCTGCAGACAAACTCATCCGAGTCAGAGGCAGACTAACTCACCGAGGAGCAAAAGGATATTAATCAATTGAGCCAAGCTGACTAATTTCACTTTCTAAGGGAACGCGCTTTACGCGAACTGACGAACCTTTTAGCTCGAGCTCGTGCACAGCACAGTCACAAACACATATTTTGATTTCATTTCATCTTTAAATTTTTGAATAACACTAACTGCACTCGACTAGACTCGACTTAGTCTTTTCAAACTCGACTAAAACGTTTGCACGACAAAATGAACGAAACGAAAGGTGAAAAATTACCTCCAAACCGAATACTGACAGTCGTACTGTGAGTCAGGTGTCTAACGTGTGGTCGATAAATTAGTGAGACTTGATGGGTGGTATGCGATGAAATGTGCAATAATGACCACATGATTGTGTGTGTGTGTGTGAACTAACAAAAAGCACTTTAAATTATTCTACGTCAATTAATCATTAGAGCAGAAGAGGATGTTTGCATGTTAATCAGTTGAACTTGTCAGGCAAATACAAATTTAAATTCTACGCTAAATCGGCATAATACGCAGTTGACAAGCATTTTATTCTTGTAATGCAATTGACGACAACAAATGAGCGACTGCTTCTTTTCCTACTGTTGTAAAAGCTAACAAATAGCACGCAGTTGGTAAAGGGACAATGCAATACGTAACAGTAAACCTCTCATTGAGAGTCAATTGAAAATGGCGGTAATTCGAGAGTTGTCAATCGCATGCATGAGAAAGAAATTAGCCAATTGTGGTTCACTGTTGCGAAATAGCCTTGATAAAAGTCCTAATGAGCTGCATGTTGCTTCATCACATTAATCGAGGAATATCCCGTGAACGTCCACAAATTATATAACAAATCTAGAAAAGAAAGTCAACATTAAAGTAGTTTTAAAAGTCTAAAAACAAATAGAAGTTTCACTTTCAAAATCAAGTGCAAATGTGTCAACTAAACGATTGCACACAAATCTGCAGACAAGTGAAACCTAATAGTAAAGTTGAGTGGCTGTGATGGTCTAGGTCAAGACACAAAGCGGCGACAAAGCCAATCTCCATGAAGTCTCAGTCCCAAAATTAGATTGATTTGCTAGACTGAGAGTCAAACTGTGATCTCATCTAAAGACCTTAAGAAGTTTTAAAGGTTTTAGAACGTTTAAAGATTGACGACAGTAGAAAAACAGTAATGTGCAGCTGTTGACAGATGCGCCTGGAGACAGCCTTGAGAGAGTAATTTGGACAAATGAAGAAAAAGGTTTTAATTAAAAAGTAAAACTTTCAGTAGCAAAACAAGCAAACTAATAAGCCACACAGGCAACAGTGCAATTTGCCAAAAGTAAGTTTTGCTGTTGTTTCGGCGAATTGAGTAAAATTCTCACTGTAAAAAGTGCGACACATTTCAAGTGGCTCGAGTGAACATTGAACAGTGGAGGATCTAGATGGTGAGAGAAATGGCAAATCAACTTTAGGTGGGTGGTGAATGTGAAGTGGACTGACTTAGATGGCGAACGTGATTTACACTACAGGCAAAAGTGAGCAGTGACATTTGTGACGACTGCCGGACCGTCAAATAAGTCAACCTTTGATGGACTTGTCGATTAGTGACACTGAGAGACACAGTGAGAGGCGATATGATGACAGTTGCGATTGCTCATCGATGACATAATGGGGAAATATATCGACATATTTGTCACCATTGCTCAAAGGTGGAGTGTTGAGAGAGCGGTAATGCTCGCAACATTATGCGAAGAAAGGATTGCTAATTAGCAAAGGATTAAATCATCAATCGCACAGACAGACACACCATCTTGACTAAATAAACAAACCAATGTCCGATAGGTCGTTTGTTGCTCAACACGCGCTAATAGCCACGGAAACGGACAGGTGTGCTGCACGATGCCAATCGGAATAGGTTAATTAAATTTCAATCAAATTAAAGTTTAAGGTCTCCCTCCTGCTTGCTTTTAGTGCCATTTGACTGTGGTAGCAAAATGAAAACAAGAAATTAGCCATTTCGACGTAGAGTCCTTTCGAACACGTTTCGAGTAGAAACTTTCGACTTACCACTCAAGTCGAGACAAATAATTAGTGATGCAACGCGTGTTCGAGTTGGAGTCAAAGTTGAGTGGATAATCTAGTTTCGATAGCCGTATAAAACACGTCACTAAAAGGTAATCAGCAATGACAATCTTGAGCCACTAAACTATAGCCACTGAGTTTGTGATAAATCAGATCATTGAGATATCGAGACAAACTCAATCTGATTGGAACGATATTTCTCAAATTCGGTTGACAGTTAACGATTGTATTTGGAACAAATAAATACTTTTAAGGTAAAACGATCATTATTAAGTTTAATTATGAATCGAATCAATCATGCCAATGAGTGAATATTAACGGACATTACCACCACTAGCACGTAATATAAATTGATTTATCCTTGGTTAGATAAAATGATTAATTACTTCAAAATCGAACAAAAATCACTTTGAGAAAAGTGCAAATTATTTAATGATATTATTGTGATGCTCATGAATGAATCGACTCGATCTATCTTGGATTGGATTATAACAATTGTATTTGACACTCGATTCAAGTGTCTCTGATTGGAACAATCACTTTGAGATGATGCCACGAATAAATCATAGTCAGTTGAAACAAACAAACATTGCGTGCAAGGTTGCATCAAACAAAAAACCTCGAAATTATGATATCAGTAATAATTTCTCATTCAAATGTCATTTCACATTTACCCAAAATTAATATAAATGTTTCAAAATAAACAACAAAATATTTCGAAAAAATAAAATAATGCGGGAAATGGGGAAACATTGAAATGTATTTAATAATAATGAAATGATAAAGTTCAACTTTGTTTGAATCAAGCAGACAAGCAAAAACAAGATCGTCAACAACAAGCTAAGCGGTTGAAGACGCAAAACTGATTCAACAGCAAAAATTTTAAAAATTTAAATGGCTAAATTGATAAGATAAGACAGATAAGTGTGGTGTGTTAATAAATTAGCAGTCATCCTCCAAGCTTGAGTAAGTGATCCAGTTTAGTGTCGAGTAAGGTCTTTCTAATAATTCCCGTTCATGGAGACACAAACTCAAACAGACTAAATCATCATTCATTTAAGTTTATTAGTCGATTGTACTCGAAAGTAGCTGGACGTTGATACATACACATACAGACATAGACAAAGCTTGGGTAATTAATTCACAGACCCAATCGAACAACTTACTAACGTAAAGACTGCTTTCTCCAATTAGTGACTCGCAACAACAGCAGGACACACTAATTTACTATTCAAACCAATTAACAGCTTGATGTTTGATGCTCAGAGTCAAAGTAAAATTGATTGAAACTATTAGGAATAAGTTTGCTACTGATGTGTACAACAAGTTTGCGCAAATGCAATCTATGGATAGATTCAAATAAAAAAAATAAAAAGAGAAAAATGGTTGACTTACTTAGATAATTGAACAAAATGGAGATTACGAGAATGGCGATCCCTAGATGGAAGCACTGATGACTGTAATTGTAGCTACCACATTGTAGTATGGCTGCTCATTTGACATGATTTGAAACTAAAAATAATGTGGTTATAAACAATACAATCTGGTTACCTCAAAGATAAACTATCTTGATGATCAGGTTTGGCCCAAATCCAATGGTTCGATTCCGTCTGGGGAAATTACCACAAAATAGGCGAGATAACCTATCTGTGATCTGTTCTGTATCACTGATAACATATTTGTCAAGTTGGGTTGTTTGAATTGTGTGCAGATTGACAATTGACACCGAAAAAGTGTTCCACACAAGCGTTATCTCACAATTGTCAGTATCGAGGTTATACATTATATCAACATTCAGATAAGCCAGGCACATCTATAGATCATAACTTCAGTATCTGGTGTCCATTATATTGACAACTTACGTTTGGGTTCTTTTGATTGAGATTTGCGATAGTGAGTCGTTAAAATTGCACCAAAACCAACCGGGGTGTACGTGACACGATGAATGTTCTGTCTGTCATTTTGTTGTACACGGCAAATGTAGATCACTTGATCATGCGGTACAGTACTGTCACTGGGATAGTGAACTCATCGATAGACTTTGATTCGAGTCCTTCAGACGTACATGTAAACACATGTACACAAGTATGTAGTCGGGTTGTTCCAAAGTGGTGTTAATCATCAACAGATTAATTCATTTGAAGATGATACGAAATGAGTCACTTCGAGTGGGGTAAACCAAACTTTGTACTAACGCAAATGCATCAGTTCAGTAGTACGATACTAATGATCTCTGGTTGGATTATCTGGTTGAAGGCACGTAGTGAGGCCGAAGGTCGCGCAATGCATGCTGCGTGTGTACCTTGATGTTCAAGGTTTTCAGGGCAACACTTGTTGCATATGGCTTCACATGTGGCTATTCATTTAAGACGTAACAATAACTTTTGGAGGGTAGCATTGCCATAGCAGGCTTTGTTTATTTACATAACAATATTTATATTGACCATGCAGTCGAAAGATCAGTAGATAGATAGATAATACAAGTCAGTAATGTGAATAGTGGCTATGTATAGAAAAACTATGTATAGGCAAATTATAAATTGAATGTACAACAAAAAAGAAAGACAACAAACATGGAAGAAATTAGTACAGGAAGAATTTAGTAATTTATATTGGAGCTGGAGTGTCCACTGTCATAGGGGAACATTGATTTGATCTCCAACCGCTGATTGACATAGTTGACAATGTCCTTCAGTGATTTGAATTGTTGAAATTCCTGGTCGGAGATCTCAAGTTGAAACTCTTCCTCGATTAGATCGTGAATGTTGTAGTTTTGGTTGATGTCATGGTTTGAAACGAGGTCTTGCAGAATTCGGTCCTTGAAGTTGTACGGGTCTTTGTAAATCACATTGTTTGGAAGGTGAGTGCCAGTGCCAGCAGCCTTGGCCAGAGAGGGATGAGTGTTCTTCGAGTTAATCTC
This sequence comes from Rhizoglyphus robini, assembly GCA_023373905.1. Taxonomy (NCBI): domain Eukaryota; kingdom Metazoa; phylum Arthropoda; class Arachnida; order Sarcoptiformes; family Acaridae; genus Rhizoglyphus; species Rhizoglyphus robini. Next base: position 1,065,135 of record JAKIJQ010000007.1, on the reverse strand, counting down.
AGCAAGAATAATGTTGAACACATTGTTCACACGTTCGTCGATGTATTTGAGATTGCTTCGAGACTGTTCTGGGGTGAAATGCTGGACCGCTGGTTGACTCAAAGGTCGGTTAGCCTTGAAAAGGCTTCGAGCAACAAGGGTAGAGAAGAGCTTACGTCGAACCATTTTGTGATAATGTGAAGTAGAGGGAAAAGAAAAGGGAAAGTTTATTTGCAGAAGCGTTAACCTAGATTGTGAGAAATGAAGCCAAATGAGTCGAGTCATCAATTTATATATGAAAAAGCACGTGCGCCGTGTATTGCAATAGCACACTTACCACTAGAAGTGGGCAGAAGATTCTCAAGGTACAGATGTCTCCAAACGATTCGGGAAAAACTAGAGCGTTAAAGTATTTGGGTTGACGTTGCTGTCAATGATTCGGGAAGAGACTGCGAGAGATAGTTTAAATCAAACCAGACGATAGTGAAGGTCTTGTAGGATAAGTGCGAGAAAAGACGAGAAAGAAGTGCCAGTGAGGGAATGAATCAGCGAGACGCGTCGGTTTGGATACGACGAGAGTCAATAACACCACAGAGTGAATTGCATCTAAATATAAACCAAACATGAGTCTGGCTGTATTGCTGTGGACTGGTTGTACATGTGCATCTTAATAGTATGGAGGCGTGTGAGATGTTCCGCGTTCACTGAGTTGGGCTATTTCACCAGCAGGACAACACTTTGTCTGCAGACCGATAAGGCAAATGATACATTTACGAGTGTGCACTGCACCAAAAGATAAGCAAGGAGGTAACCAAAGAAACTAACTTAAACAATAAAAGAGCCTGATTGATGTGTTGTCCGCATTAACAAGATAAAGCATAAATAGTCTAAATAATATTTGTGACTAATTGGTATTGCAGCATATGAAATGGGGGTGAGAGATTAGCCGTGACTGCATGGGACCGGTTCCAAGTGATAACGACAATCAAACGAATTCTAACCGGTACCGAAAGACTCAATGTTCAATGAACATCAGTGATGTGCAAGCTCATGTGATGTCTTGCTGATGTGTCCCAACAAATGATGTACCACACCAAATGGTGTCCGTACCTCAACAAAAAACGATTACAATCATATGTAATGTAACGTACAAACCTAAATCACATGAAACTCTAGATTGAATGTGCCGATAACTGTTGGTATATCTTGTTGTTGAGTTATATCAACTGATAAGACAGATATGTTTAGGCGAGAATGGGTCCAGATAGTTGCTTGTTGGTTGGGAAAGTGAAGATTTGAGAGCACGATTCATGTGTCATCAAGGGAGGATGATGTTTGATTAGACCAAATTAACGCATTCGTCTCGTATTATCCAATCTTATGGTAATTTTGGTTATGAAACCAACAAACTGACTGACTGGCTGATGATAAAGAAGTGGCGGCGAGATGTAGATGCTTTGTGGAGTAGATGTAGATACGGTTTGGGCGCATGGAATGAATTGATTGCAAGCAAACCAGTAAATTGGGCAATTGTGTGATATGACTTGATAGTTAAATTGTGTTGCCATACACACGATTCTATGGATGGTGCAAACTTTCAAGCTTTAAAAGGAAAAATAATCAAAAAGTGTGCTCAATTGCTAATGTCAAGTCCAACCAGTTGAGAAAAGAACAAGTTACTAGTTATTTTCAATGCAGCCAAGACTGGCCAGTCAGTTGTTGTTGTTATTTATATAAAAGATTGTTGATTATGAAACAAGCAAACGTGTGCCGAAAGTGGTTGGTCAAGTCTGGCAAGTTTCAAGTTTACAAAAATGGAATATTCCAGTTAGTTAGTCTGTCCAACGAGTGCATTTGATTAGTTTCGGAGAGAGTAATCTATAGAAATTTAGTAAGAAGAATTAATATAATCAAATAATCAAAACATTTGTCTAATCACAGATTAATTTGACCAATCAATCAATTGAGAAGGAAAAAACATGCCAGATTTAGAATTGAACTTTGAGCCCAATTGGAGTGCAGCCAAAGGATGATAATACGCTCTATTGTATAGATTATTGCTGTCGACACTCAAACGATAAGAGACATCAAATGCTCACTACTGTTAAATGCACACAAAGTGTAGATATCGATCGTAATAATAGTTGATGCGGATTGGTCGAAATAACTCACTTGCAAATGGCATGTCGCTTTGGGCACGAATGATGCTCTATAGAGCAGGCAGGTTTCTTTGTTTTGTTGGCATACAGTGCAACACACCAAATCCACTATGGATCACGTGAATTTCACGTTTCACAAATCGAGTTTGCAGTTTGACTCGTGTGTTTATACTATAGACTCTTGCGCTGCGCTCGATGCACGAAAACAATAAACATTTAACACTGACAACATCATGATCAACAAGTGGCCAGGCAACACATGCACTCGCTTAGTGCCATTGACATTCTTGTTAGATTTGGGGGATACTGCCCAAGATGGGGTTTTTCGCAAACAAAGTTATTGCGCACATTCAAATCTATAGCCGAAAGTGCAAAGACAACACCTCACTCACATGACAACCAGTGGTTATTTACAATAATTTAGTGATTCATCGACAATCGACTATCTCTAACGAGGATATTTCAGCTTGTAAACAAAAAACGGAAATTTGCAGTGCTGGAATTTTTCCTTGTTTACGTTGCATTGAGCCTCAATGATTGAGGGTATTTTTTTGTTTGTTTACCAAAATGAAGTGTTAAGAAATATGTCTCGTTTTTATCAATAAGAGGTAAGTGCTATGAGTGTTTGTAATATTATGAATGATTTGTTTGGAGAGATTCGTTTTTGGTTGGCTCAATCACTTTTAAGATTGGTCCGTCTGGTGGTCATCTCGAAACTAACTGCCGTTTTGTTGCTTTTGCTAGAACTGCTGTTGTCTTTGGTGTAGTCGAGATCACGATGGCTGGTGGTTTCGAATGTAGAGTTGTCCAGGAAAGGTGCTCGATCACCAGATCTAGGTCGGACGTATCGGTTGTAGCCGTAGATAAGGCCTGGCACTGCCACCGCCAATATGACCGCCAACACCGAGAAGGTTATGATTAAGGCTAAATGGGAGCACAAGTTATAGTGACACTTCTCCTTGGGGTGATTTTCCATTATTAGATATATACCTTTCTTTGAAGATTGTTTCGGATCACGTCGATTGAGATGTGTGCAGTTTACTTCGTCGGTTCCATCTCGACAGTCTTCCACGCCATCACAAACCTAAACCACAAACAAACAAACAAGTGATTAAAGTTGCACTAATGCCCTGCAATCTATTTACGAACCCAATCCCTCGATATGCATTCGTGCGACTTGTGGCAGTAGAATGCCTTGCACGAGCCCTCAAGAGTTAGGTTGGCATTGGCTTTCTCTTGCCAAGTTCCGGCAGCGCAGTCTTTGGAGAAGCTTGTGTATCCAATGGCAATGTCCGAGTACTGGTCAGCACCCACAATGCCTTCAAACACAACTCGGAACGGACTTGGATTGCCCACCATGATGTTGTCCACGTAGTTCCACTGAGAGCCTTGATTGCCGGTTATATGAAAATAGTCCACTCGTTTACCATTCTGTCCCAAGGTGTACACGGTTAGCTCTCCCATTGAGTCCGAACCATACATGTAGTAATGGAAACTCAATGAGCAAATGCCTGAACTAGCGGGAAATTCAGGTGAAGCAATGGCTGCTCGTTCTCCCAGCTTGTGACCTTTAGCCTTCATCAAGGCATAACCATAAATGTCACTGAGCAGTGTTTGTGGTCCAGTATTGGTCTCCTTGTCTTTGGTAGCATTAATGGACACTGCTTCGTAAACAAAGTTGAAATCCTTCTTCAGATCGACCCAATTGCAGTGAGTCTTCCAGTTCTGGTCGACAAACCAACAAGTTCCATTTGTCTGTGTGCAGTGTTGGTCCTCGTCACTTCCATCGGCACAATCCATCTCTCCATCGCACAGTCTCCAGTAGTCAATGCACTGAGACAAGTCATCGCACCGATACTCGTTCTCGGCACAAAACAAATCAGTATCATTGCTCTGTTGGTGACAATTGATGAATTGAAAGTCATCAAAGGCCAAATCAGCTCTACTATTCTTCAATCCCTGAGTTGCCTCCAAAATCAAACTGAATGCCTTTTGTTTTCCCACATAGGCACTGTCTTGATTCCACACCTTAGTGTATGCCTTCACTGGGTCGTACGTCCAAATCTTGGTAAATTTTGTAGGATGGTTGGTGGTCTTCAGAAATATGTTAATCTTGTCGAGATGTTTGGGTTCATTCAGGAAATAAGCAAAAGAAAATCGACAGTTTGGACCAGAAGTGGAAAAGTACGGTGAGTGGAGTTGAATTTTGGCATTGTATGTCGAGAAATTACGTGCCACAATGTAGTATCCATCAGCAGTTCCTTTGGTGTGATCAGCCTTCGGTCCAGTGCCGCCAGTTCGAGTGCCCACACTTGGTCCCTTCGTTCGAGCAAAGTTAGCTTGTAATCCTTTCGGGTTGTACCATCCACACATTTTGGTGGTGCTTCCATCATAATCGAAAGTACAAGAAGAGGGGCAGGATTCCTCGTCGGTTCCATCGTCACAGTCCTGCACAAAGTTGCAACGTTGCTTAAGGCTATAGCACTTCTTGTCGTGACACATCAAGTTTGGCTTGCACAGATTGCCAAAAGTGGTGTTCGGATTGGGCACATCTAATAAGAGTGGTACAATGCATTCAATTCAATTTAGACATTCATTGGCATCATACCTGGTGGTAGGAAGGGAGTGAACAGGTTGGTGCACTGAGGAGTGAATGAAACATCGTCAACGTTAACACTGCATGGCTGCTTCAGACCAACCAGTGCTTGTATGACTATCTGAAAGTCACGGGCCTGTCCACTTATCTCCTGCAGTTTCAATTCCATCTTTTGCCAGTAGTCAAACATGTCCGACTGGACTGTTTGCTGTAGAGTGTTCTCGTTGGCACTGTAGCGTTTATAGATTTTAAGTTGACAGTTTGGTCCTATGAGGTTGTACCAAAAGCGGAATCGACAATCATTTGTCACATTGGCCATGATAATGTTGGACACAATCTTGGCACCGAACAACTGGTCTGGTGCTTTCTTGCCCAAATAGTTACTCATCAAATTGGAGTGGAAACTGAGGTAGTACTGGTTGGGCGTGTGGCCAGTGTGGTCAATGGAAGGCAAGTAAGCTATTCCGTGCTGGCCCGACTCAGTAATGAATGTCCACCGATCGTCGGACTCTTCGTACTGCCAAAAGTCACAAACATCTACATTTTCGAAATTGCATCGACCAATATAGCTGTCACAACTTGACTCGTCCTCCTTCAATCGACAGTCCTGCTGATAGTCACAAACGGCACTTTGCGCAATACAATTTCCATAGCTCTTGGAACACTTAAATTGTTCTTCAGTGCATGTAGTCGAACTGGGGTCAGAATTGTATTTTGCTGGAAGACAATTTTCAAATTTGATCTCATTCAGCAACACATACGACTTGACATTTTGCTGTTTAAGTGAACCAATGGACACTTTGAAGGAATTGCGTCGCCCAATGTAGATTCGAGCCTCCTTCACTTGGTACCCACTTTTCTGAGCTATAAATTCACTGTTCAGAGGAACCCAGATAAGACTAAAACAAGATGACAAACGAACGTTAAATGTGCACTAATCTCAACATGAACTAACCTTTTAACATCGGCATTGTTTTTGTGTGAAATAATGGACACTTGAAGTGGGCAATTGTTGGGGTCGCATGCATATTCGAATTTAAGCATACAACTCGGACTAGTCTCGCTGATCATTTGTGTGACCAAATTGCTGTAATCGTCTTGATTGCCTGTGCTCAAGTCCACGTAAATGAACTTGGAGAACATATTGACAAAGTGGACATTGGTCTGTTGTGTGAAGTTGTCACTGTTGGAATAGGCCCAGGTGTAGTTGGACCCGTCCGCTAAGAAAATGTTCATTCCACACTCTTTGTTGAGTTGGTCCGTCTTTGGCTCACAGGTTTGTTGGGTGCAGTCAGGCGCGTTCTCATCACTTCCATCCGAACAATCGGCGATAAAGTTGCACTTGGTGATTTGCGGTAGACAGGTGTTGTCTGCACAGGCATACAATCCAATGTCACAACTAGACCCTGGATTGGATGGAGTTGCTGTGGGTGTTGTTGCTTGAGTTGTCAATGTTGTCCCAGTGCCTGGTGCTACAGTTCCGGGTGGAAGGGTCGATTTGGAATCATCGAATACACAGTTTGGGGTTAGAAGAACATCGTCGATGGCAATCGATGCAACATCGCCTCCCGAAACACCCGAGATGATAAACTAAATTGACAATTTCTACATTTCCCTTCGGTCTCACTGAGTTTTCACTTACCTGAAAAATACTTCCGGGACTTTGTAACTGCACTGTAGCGGACCGCCAAATGTCTTGTGACTTGGTCTTGATTGTGCTTACCTTGACTGTATTGAGTTGAGTTTGGTTACGAACATAAACATTGATTTGGTTGTCGTTCAAGCCGAACATGTAATAGTAGAACCTGAGCACACATTTTTGTTTAGTCGGCTTGAGCATTGGAGATATGAACCAAACGTCCACTCCGAAATCCCATGGTCGAGTGTAGAGGTAATGGCCTTTGTAATTGAAATAAGTGTGGTCAAAGGGAGGACCAGTTTCGAGTGCGGCTCGTTGTGGTGCCTGACCGGACACAATATTCCACACATCATCTCCTAATATGCCAAATGGTTTTCCCACAGTAAATCCAGTGGAGTTGAGTCCGTCCGCTGCTTCAAATGTCAGTTCATATCCAGCACTTTCACCACAAGCCTCGTCACTTCCATCGGGACAATCCTTCTGAAGATCACACACCTGCTCCTTGGGAATGCAATTGAAGTGATTGCCACAGGTGAATTGGTCAGATCGACATGCAGAATGGTTTTTGTCATTCGGTGCCGTATAGGCACAATTTGTAAAGCGAATGTTGTCAATGGCTAATGATTCAGGCATGTTTGGGTCGTGCAGTCGAATTATTGATAGCTGGAAAACATTCTCACGCCTTCCAATGCCAACCGAGATTGTGGTCCAATTGTTCCAAAGTGTTTCGTCGATAATGTTGATTTGCCGTAGACTGTACTGCTTGGCACCATCAGCATCAGTTATCTCGTCCAGTGCAATCACATATGTTGCAGTGGCGTTTCTTCCTTCTGAAGAGATCGAATAAATCATTTCAAATTATTATTGATTTTTCAATTATTTAAACGAAACTTACCATCAACAGCAATGTAATAGTCGAGACTGAGCATGCACGACGAGGACGAAGAGGTGTATTCGGCGGAGAGGATATTCAGGTCGAGTTTGGGTTCGACTTGGTAGGTATAGTTGAGCCCATAAACGAACATAAAGTGGCCTGAATTTGTTTTGAGTGTATTGTCCGTTGGTGGATAGAATTGAGCCAATTCCGAAGCAGAGTCTGCATTCTCTCTCGAGATGCCAATCAACAGAGGGTTCGGGTCGTCGCTGTTGGTGCCCCACATGCACAAATCATCAACAGTTGCATTTTCAAAGTCACAAAATGCTGGACAGTCTAGTTCGTCTTCACCTTGTGGACAAGTGGGATAGAAGTCACAAACTTCATCGAATGTAATGCAACTTCCATCGAGACATTCAAACTGATCACCAATTGAACAGTGTGGCACAGAACTTGAAGTTGTGGCATTGCTTTTCGGTGGAATTTTTGAGTGCTTACAGGCTGAAGTGAAAGAGATGTCGTCAATGGCAATGAATGTCTGTCACAAAAGGACAATTATATTAATTATTTTTACAAAGTTGATTACCAACCTTAGTCTTAATGTCCGCAATCTTAGCACTGAACACAATCTTGTAGGGCTTTTTGTTGCTTTTCAACGGTTCTGAAAATCGTCTCCACACAAATGTGTCATTGGGTGTAGAGTCAATGGCCTGAATCACCTTCAACTCAGTGGAGCCAGTAACATTTTCGCTAATAGTAAGTGTTCCAATTCCGTTGATCATATACCAAAACCGAATGTGACAATTTCCGCTGCTATCCGGATCAAAAGTTGGCGTCTCCATTTGAGTGGCAGAGTTCGATTGACCAAATACAGCTCCTGTGACCATCATGAAATGGCCACGTTCAGTGTCAGTGGTATGGTCTAAGCCAGGTCCCATGAAATTTCTCGTGTCAATCCCTTGGAATCGTTTCCATTTGTTATCTGTTAGACCGAGACCGCAGGTGCCACTGACGTTGCGACTTGACTCAAAACTGCACCGAAAACTGGTTTGATGTTTACAATTCTTCTCGTCAGAGCTATCACCGCAATCGTCATTGTAGTCACAAACTTGGCTTTTGCTAATGCACGTTCCAGTGTCGCAAGTGAAGTAACCCTGCTTATCGCAATTGGTGTAATTGAACGTCGCCCAGGCGCAGTTCGAGAACTTGACATTCTTCAGTCGAATCGTCTCTGTTCGATTGTTGACCACTTCCTTCCTTCCGACAAACTGCAGTTGCCACCCATCTTCGTGTTCACCAATGAATATTCTAGCCAAATTCCATGTGTTATATTGGATCGTGTTGGATTTGCGCGAATTGAACAGCACTGCATGTTTGGTCAATCGGCCTTTGGTGTAAACCAAATTCAAACTCAAACTTTCCGAGTTCATGTCAATGAAATAGTTGAACATGACCGAACAACTGCCTCCACTTGCACCAAACTTGACCGATTGCATGAAAGCAACCGAATCGATGCCATCGCCCACTTTCGACCGAACTTCACCCTTCTTCTTGTCAATATTCCAACTTAGTCTGCCCTGACTTTGATCAGTCCATCCAGTGGCGAAAGAGTCCTCTCCACAATTGCTCTCGTCAGTTCCATCGTTGCAGTCGCGTGAAAAGTCACAAACTTGATTCGCGTAAATACAAACCTCTTTATCACACAGGAAGCTAGTTCCATTGAAGCATTGATTAGGCGAAGCGGTCGTAACTGGGAATGGAGTGAACGTTGGATCAGTGACGGCATTGCTGTCTGCCGGTTGACAACCACTGGAGAAGGAAACATCATCGATTGCCCAAATACCGAACTTGTCCGAACCAGGAACAACTTCCAGTACCACGTAGAATGGTTCCTTCAGCATGTTCAGGTCCACAACTAATCGTTCAAAGTGAGAACTTCGAACATAACTGACGGAGGCGAGCTTGAATAGAGCTCCATTCAGAGTGGACTTGATATGCACGTTTAGTTTTCCTAAAGTCGAAGAATTAAACAAATAATCCACACCAAGACCACTTACCAATTTTGTTATTCACGTCCGTGGTGAACCAAGACACTTCCTTACTCTTGTACAAGTAGAACAGTCTCAATTGGCAGGTCACAGAAGAATTGGTTTGAATAAGCGGACTTTCAATCCTTCCTATGGACTTTTTCTCATTCCACACATACAACACATGACCCAATTCGTTGTTGAGTGTATGATCTCGTTTGATTCCATACGCATAATCGTCAATGTCATCAATAGCACCCCATCGCATCCCATTAAGGTGAGTCTTATTTAGGTGAGAATTGATTCGCCAGAAGCAAATGCCATCCTCAAAGTCACACTGAAGTGGGACCCGATTTTTGGTTTCACAATATTTGGGCGATTCGTCCGATGCATCACCACAGTCGTCTTGATAGTCACAAAGCTGAGCGGGAAGGTAATTTTAAAATGCAACATCAACAAGAAATAACTTACATTGTCTTCGCCGAAACAAAACTGTTTATCCGCACAATGATATGGTTTACTGCTGCATCTGTACGTTGACGGATGTGCCTTAACTGGGATCATACATTCCGATTGGTGCAATTCGATGTCATCGATGGCCATGGCAGCACCGCCTTTGACGATCTTCATTTGAGCATTGATTTGTATTTTAAACTTTCCTCGAATGCGACCAACAACAATGTCTGCTTTTTTCCAGTAATATCCTTCGGTGGGACCTTCGTCTCGGAATACCTCAATTCCCCTATACGAAAAGTAATTATTTCTCAATCTGTTCAATGTGAAATTCTTACAATGGATTATTCGGTTCAATAAGTCTGACTCTAAGCAGTGCGCTTTCATGGTGTGGATCACGGATGATATAGAAAATAGTGAAATAACAAAGCGGACCAGTGTTTTGTAACCAGGGGCTTTCAATGTTAGCCTCAGGATTGTCAATGAAAGGTCCTGGTTGATCGTAGAGTTGCATATAAGATCCAGAGCCTAGTGACCCGTGATCTCGGATCGGCATTTTCTCTTTGAAGGAAATTCCTTTCGGATTGGATAAATCGACTCGAAGAAACGTGGAGGTGACATTCTTTACCGTCCAGCCACATGTAGGATTGGAGATCAAACACTTATAACCACAGTTTTGTTCATCAGCGCCATTTGGGCAATCGCTGAAGAAATCGCAAACCTACCGAAGTTGACCTGTTTAAAAATGTAAATTCCAATTCAAATTATACCTTTGAATAATTGACAAAATCCGTTTTTGCCTTTGGATTGGCCACACAAGGAAATTGTTTGTATTTCATTGTTGTACAAGCACCCGGCGTGAGACTAATGTCATCGAGTGCAATGAATTGATCTCGCTCGTTAATTACTCCACCGAATTGGAGCATCATTTTGTTGCCTTTCGTGTTGACTGTCACAGTGTGTTTGTTCCACTCTCGTTGTTTCAAATCAGTCGCACGAGATTTGCCATCAATTTTGGCAAGCTCCATGTGTGACAAAGTGTTGTTGTCATTCAGTTGAGCCAACTCAACAATCATCGTCGGAATAGTTCCACCCAGGCGGACATTTAGAAAGTAGTAAAAGGTCAAACACATCTGATCATTGATGGCGAAATAAGGAGTGTACAGAGTAGCAACTGGACCTATATTCAAGAAATTGTCATCATATCGCCATCTATGAGTTAGCACTGAAACCATTACCTTTATCGAGATAGGCATAAACTCCATTTCTGCCTCCACTTGTGTGATCATCTTTGGGAGGCATTGCACGGAAATCGAAGAACGAACGTCCATGAGCACGAGCCCACATTGAATAATTTACCCTATTGTACACTAAATCGCCCAAATTCTGGAAAGCACAGAAATCCTCTTCGAAATCGCACGAACCAATGGGCTGGCAAAAGTCCCTAATCTCCACATCATCGATGGCCACATGGTAGTCACCACTGAAATCGTTTCCTCGCTTCACCTCAATTACAAACTGAAAGTCCATGTCGTAGAAGTGTTTCTCCAGTGGTATTTGTGAGAACATCCACTGATTGACGTCACTGTTGATTTCACTTTTGATCAAATATTTCAGATTGACTAGTCCATTGTAGACCACATAAACATTGAGTGAGCCAACATTCTTTCCGTAGAAGTAATACCAAAATTGAAGACATTTTTTGTCCGGTCTGGTCACTGGGGAAATCAACTGGGCAGTTTGTCCTCTCGAGTCAAAACTTGCGTTGAGATACATGTAATTACCGTACTGTGTCTTAGTGGTGTGGTCGTTAATAGGAGCGGTGGAGTTGACCGATGCTACAAAAGCTAACATGAAGGCACTTTGAATCTGCCATCTCAACGGCAGTGAAACATTATTGTCCCAACCACATGAGTCAAAGGAAAAGTCACAATATGGTTCAATTGGACAAGGTCCAAGACTGACCGAAATGTCATCAAGTGCTAGTACTCCATCCTTAAAGCTTGAACTCGATCCGATAAAGTAAAGGTAAAAGTCATCGTAGAAAGTTATTGGCACTAATTTGTGTCGCCATGTAGGACCAAAGGTGCCTTCCAAATGTGACACAGTTTGAATTGAATTATCGACACTTGACATGGTGGAAACGTTCAACCAATTGACAGCTTCTCCGTTCATAACGTACCAAAAGTGCACACAAACTTGGGCATTGTCACTATCATTCGATAATTTAGACGGACTGAGGGTAGACTTTGCTGCCAGTACGGCATATTTGCCATTAGACACAAATTTATCAGATTGTTGCAACTCAAGAAAGCCTCCATCGTAGGCATGGTATGTGTGGTCAACAACTGGGGCGTTTTGTCTTCGGTTGTTGTTCGAGTTGGCCTTGAGCACTTCGAAGCTAGTCCCATGAGACTTGTCCAATTGGTAGTTGCATTCGTTCAGTTCAAAATTGCAGCTAAATTCGGGAATTTCCTTTTCCTTTGGTCTCTTCTTTCCACCTGGTCTGTTTGGGTCTTTTGGCTTTGGCTTGTAGCCACATTTGAATGGAGACAATCTAGGAACAAAATATGAATAATTATTAAGATTACTCAATAGGCTCCTTACTTCATATCGTCAATGGCCACTCCTTGGTTGGCGATGAAATCATATGGAGTGACCGAAACTGAGAGAAGGTTGATTTCGTACTTGTCACTTCCAGTAATGCTAACTTCGTGATATTTCCAATCAGTCGAATTTTCTCCATTAATTGCAGCAATCTGAGTACTGCCATCAATTGTGATTAAATAGACATCAACTCGAATGTTGGTAACATTGGTGAAGTAGGCCCAAAAGGAAAAGCACCAATTTTTGGTTCCATCAAAATCGTCACTCTTGATTGTGGCCATCAATTGGTCAGAATTGTGGTAGCAAAAGTAAAGATAATGACCGTTTTTGGTTTGCAAAGTGTGGTCAGTCTGTGGGCCGAGACAATAATTTCGACGTCTCTTCGTAGGACTTTGTCGTTCAAATGGAGTCATCGAATAGTCTTGATCGAGATACCATCCACAATTGTCGTATTCAAAATCACAACTCACCGGCGCCCGACACTTTCCGTTGGTCACCTGAATGTCGTCGATGGCAATGAAGCCATTGTTCACATCACTTCCAGCAGTTGCGATAAAATCATAGACAGACTCGTCAACGGGCACTAGAGTGAGAGTGATCTTTCTCCAAAAGCCAGTCAGCAGTAAAGTGGACTGAGACCTTCTAATATATCCATTCTTTTCAGAATCAATGTCCGGTCCAGGCGAACCAAATCCCGAGTGGTGACTCACCTCCAGTGTGCCAACATTGTCGTCACTGATGTAGTAGTAAAACTGCAAACATCTGTAACCAGAAAAGTCAGATTCAGGCGAGGTGAACCAACTCATGTCGCCATCTGTCCGAGGAATAAACAACATCATGTAGCCATTCAATGTACCAGTAGTGTGATCATTGAAAGTCATTGAAGTGAGGTTTTGCATTGTCCTAGATTGAATTCGCTGCCAGGTGGAATTATCTGATTTAAATAGTTGAAATCCACAAGAATCGGTTTCAAAGTCACAGATAGGCGAATTTGTGCATCCTCCAACTGTAAATTTAAATTGCGAATAGAATACATAAAGAAATCATTATTAAACTCACACTTCATTAGAATGTCATCAATGGCAATCACCCCAGAGGCATCTTCAATTTGAGCTTCAATATTGACCATAAAAGTGGCACCTCGATACATAATGTCCGCTTGTTTATATCGCCACATTGCACCAGTTGGACTGCTCATCAAAGCATCATTGCGTGAAGTGTTCGAACTGACAATTTGGTCAGTAATGGACAACTGAAGGAAACTGGCCCCATCCATAAAGTACCAAAATGAGACACAAACTCGAAAGTCCAATGGAATACTAGTGAGAACTGCCACAGGGACACTTTGGCTACTGTTTGCAGAACCAATCGAGGTCCAGACAAAGTGACCAGCACCACTGCCCAGGGTGTGATCCGCAGTGGGAGCGTATGTCTCGTTCACTTGGTCACCACGGCCGATTATCCATGGAATGACCGAACGATCCTTATTCAAGTTCCAGTGACACAAATTGTTGTCTTCAAAGTCACAATCGCCAATAGTTCGTTTTGGGTTGCAATTTTCGAAATGAATTTCCTTAATGGTGATCTTATCACCAGCATCGTAAAGCATAGCGCCAATGTCAATTGTATAGGTGCCATGATTGTCTGACAAAGCTCCACTTGGCGCAGTACGAATTGGAACAACCACTTCGGTCCAGTCTTGCTTCTGTATCATGTCCTTGAAAGTGTATGACCGGAAATTTTGTTCGGAATTTGCTGAAATATATAAAAAAATAAATAGTTTGATTAATAAATAGCAAACTTACGAATTTGGTGTGCAACATAAAGTTTGGTTTTTGCATTCTTCGAAGCAATGTTGATATGTAACACCATTTGGCAGAAATAGCCAATTCCGTGCAGATTTGGACTGGTCAGTTTAAAGTGGCCAAACTGTGTCACTGGAGGAGTGGTCATAAAGTTGCCATTGACCACTTTCCAGCCATCCTTTACGCCACTGGCATCCTTCCATCCACAAGTACTTCCTTTGATCATTTCATACAAATACAAAAGATCTTTAGAATATTGTTGAGCAATCAATTCACAAAGTATGACAAAATAATCTAATTGAGTATTACCATTTTGGAAATTACAAGTGCCACACTTGATCTCGTCCGAACCATCTTCACAGTCAACAATATAATCACAAAACATATATTTCTCAATGCATTTGCCATTGCTCACACATTGAAACTGCCTTTTGGAGCATTCTCCAGCTGATGGCTGATCGTCATTGTCGTCCATAGATAATTGTTCCACTTCATTGTCAGTGTTGTCCCAAACATTGTCCGAATGGCCAATATTTTCGCCTGACGATGTTTTGATTCTGTGTGCAAATAGAAACAAAAAGAATAAAAGTAAAAAACTCAATGGAAGTTGCATTTTGACTCGTCCGATTTGAATTCAACAAATGAGCCAAATGAAACGAGCAAATGATGCAAATGTGAGTCAAAGTGTAGCTTTTAATCTTGTTTCTGAGTGGCCAAATGACGCCTACCTTTGTTTTGGGTGAAATAATCACAAAAACGAATCAACAACGATTACGGCATAGTACAATCAAGTATAATATTCACATGCTATGTTTGGAATTTGTTAATGCGTTTTGTTGCTTTTTGTTTCAACTTGCGGACAAGTGATAATAGATGAAATGGATTATGTAGTATACTGTGTAGTATACTATGTATACATATGTAGAGACACAAATCGATGGACAATGCACACAAAAACGCCTCTGGTTGATGTAAATCAGCGACGAGAAAATACTTTACCGATAACGAGCGATGATCTAATTGGGTAACATTTGTGGGTTAGTAGTGGAACAGCGCAACCATTTGGGTTGCTGATAAGAAATGGCTCTGTCAAATTAGGTTGGTACAGATGAGTAATGCCCTGGGTGATAAACAAAACAGGAGAGAACTTCATAAATTTTACAGGATACATTGAACTGCAATGATAATAACCATAATTCCATTGCTCAAATGATTAATAAATGTGTAATACCGAGTTGATTCGAAAAGCTGTTTACTATATTTCGGGTTTGGCAAAAACAGCTTTGTGCACATTCGCCTAAAAGCCAAACTGTGACATGATAAGATATTTTAACGAAAAATTAGTTGATAATCATTAATAATATAACACCTATCATAAGGTCACCTACATTAAGGTGAATGGACAATGGCGAGAATGTAAACAGTCCAATTGTCGAACAGACATAACGCGCATGTAAACGTCGCTGTTGTAGTAGTAGTCAGGACATTAGAGAGATCGACAGAATTCTGATTGTTAATTGGTTGAGATGACAAACCATAGTGTGGCGTGAGCATACCTAGCTAAAGCATGACACTGACAAAGTATGGATAACTTAAACTTAAACTTTAACATCAATGACTTTCAATGATCACACAACAGGAACATTGAATGGCTACATGATGTTGTTTTCAGACGTTTTCTTTATTTTCAAAGCGGAGAAGATTTACAGGAAAAAAATGAGAAATATTGTAAATATAAATGTGACAATTAGAGATTAATAAAATTAATTGAGACAAAGGTTGACGGCTCACTCGAGACGACGTTCCAGCGAATGGTTGTCCACCTCCATATATTGGTTGGGATCGCGATAATCGGTGAACAGTTGTTCTCCTTTCTTCTTTCGTGGCAATTTGAAATGAATTTCCCGAATATGATTAATGACGTGCCAACGTTGTACTGCAGAATAGTGACAATTGTTCCAGGTGCAAGTGTATGGCTTAATGCCGAGATGAATGCGTTCATAAATAGCCAGGGATGAATCCCGCGGAAATCTCTTTCCACAACCGGGATACTTGCACAGGTGCTTGTTTGCTCCAGCAGTAGCAGTAGATCCTCGAGTCTTTTGACGTTTGCTTGTGGATCGAGTGTGGCCGGCAAATTTCTATTTTGTGACCAGTCGAAGTAGATGGCGCGTTTCGTAACTCAATAGAACGATGCTCCATAATGCATTCGTTCAGTGAGACAGTCTCTACTGGTGGATTATCGAGATAGAGATGAGCAGAATTTCGTTCATTACGACCACCACCAGCAAAATGATCTCTCAGTTCGGAAACTTTTGTGCGCAAAACGACAAATTGTTGATCAACCTGGGCAACCAGTTGACGTTTCAGTCGTTCACAGTCAACTTCGAGTCGTTCTTCGAATCGATCCAGGAACGAGCTGAAACGACGAATGGTGATACAAGAGGGGCAAATCGAAACAAGCATGGAAATAAACATACAGCTGGTTACTATGCAATGCTATTTCTACTAAGTAGAATCTACTTGTTTGTTAGTATTGGTGACAAAATTATTTTGTCAAAATAGATAGAAAGAACTTCTGCACTCGTAATCTCCCTTTCGTTAACCTCGCATTTCTTGTCACCAGAATGGCTCGAAAGAACATCGCGATGCACTTTAATTTTTGGCACTCGATTCAGTGTTTAGACAGTGAACAGGTAGAATAGTGGCCATGTATGGTCATCGAAAAATAACGTAATTAAACATGTGATTAATTGAAATGATTCATTTGCTTAAGCAATAAATTGGTGTACGTGTAAATATACTCGGCTGCACGCATTTCTAATCGTAACCCTTTCAAATGAGCAAAATTAGACAAAGCAAACTTTCGGATCAACTGAACCATGGTATCGATTTGCGGGTAAAGCTTTTGTTCACAACATACAATTGCCAGCCTTTCCAGGTTGGGAAATTGACGAGCCAATGTTTGACAGAACAGTTGCGCGTTAGAGCTATTATCTGTCTTAGGCTGTCTCGACCCACGCTCAAAACGACTGATAAGATCGTGGCTGCACAGAGTCTTTTCAGATTGGGCAGGGAGCAGCGATTGGTTCGATCCACTCCAAAGTCGTGTAGAGCAATTCTGGTTAGAGGACTCAATTGACCTAGAATGCGCGCCCAGTAGCAGTCATAAAGCGCCTAGTAAATAAACAAAAGTAAAAACAGAATTTAAAAAATTTGAATTTATGAGTTTTCACTAACTATTGAAAAGGTCATAAATTTTAACAATAAAAATTGCAACGAACGAAAATATCGACAAAGTTCTTTGCTTTTTACCTTCTCTGTCGAAAAACTACTTAAATAATATTAGCCCCCTTCTTGGTTCAATAAGTCCAATAAGTCCCACCTTGATAGCTACATTTAAACTACGTTCCGACATTATCGCTAAATGCTAATTATTAGCAGCTAATAGTTATCGACACGACTGCAGGTGTAAACTTTCGCCCCTTGAGGATTGTCATTTCTGTGGCTCACCAAAAGGCATCGGGCTTCCTGTTGCCTTTACGCTTATTGAATCATCAAATTAGGTTGATCAATACACTTGGAATCAAGAACTGAATTCGGTCAGACTTCAACCGTGAGACTACTGGTTTTCACCTTTGACTACCACGTGCACGGTAGTGATGTTTCGCTTGCTAAATTAACCCGGTTTGCGAGGTTTATACTTTTTACACAAGCGAAATGTTATTTCGAGGTGAATGAATGAATTAAGAAAAAATATATCACAAATTATAACTATGGCTAGATGCTGAGAATCCCAGTTAATGATATATAGTTACAAAGAATATTTCCTCACAAACAGTGACAATCAAGGAGAGTGCAATAATGGCTGCACTAAATTGGTAGATCATGCCAGGAAGGTTGCTAATGGTTGCAGCAAACAGATTCGAGTATGAAGGTGATGCAAAAATGGGCACGCCAGCTTCCATTGTTGCAATTAGACTGAATATTTTGCCCACTTCATCTTGAGCGACAATTTTGGACAACTTTGAACGAGTGGTGATAATTGCAAATCCGTTCAATGAACCTTTGAAGAAAGAAAATTTTATATTATACCATTTTAAGAAATAAAACATATTACCAATTGGAACTCCAATAAAATAAGATAAAGGATTGAGAAAAGTTCCGGTTACATTGTAGCAGAAAAACGAAGACATGTGAGACAAAACCATCAGGGGCCCATCGGCCCATTTGAAATGTTTTATTAAGATAGAGGTCAATACTGCCATCAGTAGAATGGAGATAATCCGAGAAATTGATGAATAAGTCGTATATTGTGCAGAATTCCAGTGATACACTTTCTCCGCAAATTGAAACAACACACCATCGATACCGAATATTATGAAAACTTGAAAAAACAATATTAAAAATAAAGTGTAAATGTGCAATCGAGTGTTGTTCTCTCGGGGTTTGACGATACACAAAAAGATTTGTTTGATATTGTCCAAATTGAACAACACTTTCAGTATGTTTTGATTCGTTGATTCGTCGTTTGATTGGTATTGAGCAATTCTCTCGTGATTGTTGTTCAAATCATGATTTATTAAATTTTCGCTTTCTCCGTTGATTGTTTGACTCAATTTGATATTATTCCTAATCCTTGATTTATCCAACTTATGAACTACAAACAACAAAATAAGTGAAATGACATCAAAGCCCAGATTTGCTATAAAATTCCAATAATATGTTCGTATTTGAGGGTGAGAGGCATCACTTTGTTTGATAGTCAATATTTGACCAGCGAAATATGTGCCAAAGGAGAGGCCTAAAACCAAACTCAATTCGAAGAGCATAAATCTAAAAGAACGAGACTTATCATTCGAATGAGTAATGATGTATTTGTAGATCGCTGTTAGATAACTTGTGAAACCACCAGTAATCCAATAAGTGGAAGATGTGATCAACAGGTACATTGGACCTAAGGCAAAACGGTGATAACATTCAGTGCATTAATACCAAACTCACTTATCTCGTAAAAGTGCACATTCACCACATAAATCATCACCATGACAATATCGCCAGCCACGCAATTAAACAACATCAACATTGTTCCCTTGGGATAATTGTCCAAAAAAGATCCAATAAACATTGACCAAATGAACATGGGAATACATTGAAGAATATATCTACACAAGAATATACAAAAATTAAAAGAATATTAATTAGCAATTCTTACATGTAATTAGCGAATTGAGCAGTATCGGCCAAAATGTGATCTTTCATATTCTCGTCACTGAATGCTTGTGTGGCTTGAATATTTTCACACGAAGCCACACTCTGATTGTAATTGAACAGACATATTTTGTCTTGTAGAAGAAGATTTTGAGCAATCTGAGACGAATATAATCCAGCCATCCGGGCAAA
The DNA here is from genome assembly GCA_023373905.1 of Rhizoglyphus robini. Taxonomy (NCBI): domain Eukaryota; kingdom Metazoa; phylum Arthropoda; class Arachnida; order Sarcoptiformes; family Acaridae; genus Rhizoglyphus; species Rhizoglyphus robini. The sequence continues at coordinate 1,045,593 of JAKIJQ010000007.1, read as the reverse complement.
GATGAATACTTCGAATAGAAAATAATTCGATTCGCGCAATCGAGACCACATTTTGAGTTAGTTGAAATATGTCTTCTTCAATAGTTTAATGCTAGTAAAGTTGTCAATTCACTAAATTACAAATTCATTGTTACATTTATGATTATCTGCACAGAGATCAGTATTAGGTGTTTATAACTGTGAATTAATTAATTATAAATGCAATAATTTGCAAGTGCAAAATGTGATTATAATTAAAATGAAATAAACCTAAACAGACTAACAGCACTGGTTGTGATCATGTGAGGAGAAATGTGCCAAAATGGGTAAATTGAAGCGAGATAGTAAATGTATTGCAAAATCATTTACACTTGTCAAACAGTCGATAGTAGTGCTCACCGTTAGTTGCAAGTTACAGTGAAAGCACATTTCTGCAAAAAAGGTGTTACCACTGGTATAGCAAAGAGCGTATACGAGTACCAGTATAACACATACATGTACACGAGCATCGCCGTAATTTGTCTAAAAGTTGGCGATAAAGGTATTATCTTAAAGAACAACTAGTGCAAACCGGGTTCGTCAACTGTAAAAAATATCAATTTCAATCACCTAGGCACATATGAACAATTGTAATTTGAGAAAAAATAATCTTCATTTGGCGAACTATATTTTTTATCATAAAGCCTTTATGCAGGTATTTTAGCTGGGACTAGTCACTAGTTAACACATTTTGTCAAGTCTTCCGAGCAACATATGTTTGTTTTGTAGTTAAGTTCAGTTGAAGCGTCGCCGGCGGTCAGCCAAGTTCAAACGGTTATTTGTGAATGGCTCTTGTTAGTCGATCGATTGTTTTTATTTTTATTATGAACATTTTTCATTGAGCAACAGAACACAGTTTTATTGTCTCTACTACCCACACAAAAAGAGTTAAAGCGAGATGAAGTAAAATATCTTTTTTTGCGAACCAGCAAGTTGAAAATTAACTCTTCTAAACGGATTCAATCGATTTAACGTATATTTCAGTTTATGTGACCTTTCTTCGGGCAGACTCGATTTAGTAATCGAAATGACGCCTAAATACTGCGAATAGACCTCGTGCATTTGTTTATGTTTGTGAACATTGCATAAATTTGGAATGCAATTGAATTTAGAAATTTCATTGAAAAAAGATTGCTTTGCCGAGCGGCCATTGACTGGCATATTTTCAATTTGTCAAAGTATCGTGTGTATAAACGCAAGTTACTAATTGATAATTACTTTAATCGTTCTTTAGGTGTACATTATAGTGAAGATAATAAGTTTTTAATTAATCTATGAAAGTTCGTGATTTCAATTTGAACCAATTAGAGCTTTGATTCAAAACCTTTGACTGTGAATTTCTGCCTATTTAAGGCAACGTCCTTTGTCACTATTTTGAGTTATTATTAAACCCATTTCTCTGTGCACTTTTTCTTAAAAGCCCCCCAAAGGATCAAAGTCGACCCTGACTGATGCTATCTCGATTGGTACTGTGACCGTTATGACTACGGTCGTCACAACAAGCTCGGAAGACACAAGTCGTACCTTTTCAAGATATCTTGTAAATTCTGGTAAAGCAAAGCCCGATTATCCATTCAAGAAAGCATACCACGACAGATCTGGCCTTTCAGTAGTTGCTTGAATCCGGTCTCATCAGGTACCAACCACAACGGGGAAACAATAAGTGTATTCTGTGCGTTTCTTTTTTCAGTCGATGACCTTGCAAATGGATGCTCGCGACAAAGATATCCTTCACTGCCATGGCTATACGGTGAGTAATTATTTAAATGTGCCAAAAATACCATTTTACTGTCAAAGTTAACCAAAAATATTTGCTTGCTAAAAGGAGGCATTGAATATTTGATCATTTATTGTTAAAACTTGTGATTTTTTTAATCTTAGTAATATAAATCGTTTTTAGTAGTTATAGAACTGATTGACGAAATCAGCCAGTTTTTTCAAGTCTCATGCTATTAGCTAATTTTCACTACTCCCGCCGTAATATTAATATTAATGCATATGCATGCAATGTACAACGTTCCATTGAATGACTCGAAGACAGGATATACTAGATGATTTGAACTTTATTCAAAATATATTGAAACAAGAAAAGTAAATATGTCTAACGCATTTTGTTTTTCACTGTTTATTTTCTTTTGTCCCAAATGATTGACGGTAAGTACAACCCCTACAAATCCCATGTATGGGCAATATTTCTTCTAACGATGAGTTTTCTTTTAGCACTGCCGCCAAGGATGGAACGGTAAGTAGACATCGAGATGTCATATTCAAGTTGGTTGTCATATACAAGTCATTGGTAAGTTTGAAAAGATGTTAGCTGAACTGGCGCGACGAAATTTGTGAAGCGAAAAGATCTACAAAAGCTGTGACAAGTGGCTTCGTATATAAAATATCCGTTGTATAATTACTTATATTTATGATAGGTAGATTGATTGTTGATTGTACGTATATATTTATGTTAGGTATGGTAGGTCGCATATATTAGCTTCTGTGCACATGTGATAGGTTGAATATATTAGAGTAGGATAGATCAGGTTATATATAATGATTCGAATATGATTTGTTGATTGCACGAAATAAATGGATGAATTGTTTAATTGATTTTGTCTCTTGCTTGCGAATTTGCATTATTATGGACAACATTCAACATGCATAACTTTCACTTTTACAAACACTTTCAGGGATTTAATCTAAAAAACTTTTTAGATTTGTTGTCCCAGTTCTAGTTGCAACTATTAAATGATTAAATTAGGATCATTAATCGTTTTTTGTTTAAAATTAAATTTTAAAGCAACTATTTAAATAGATTGCACTTTGAGTACGAGAAAGCTGCACTGTTAGTGCCAAGTCACTGCACATTCACTTGGCGGCAATACATTGCGATAGCACCGGGCAAAGTTACTAGCAACGGAGCTAATCTTTATCAACATCACACTCTCACACTGGGATTAGTCATTAACGATGGCCATCTTCACTATTTACCTTACCTTTCTGTTGGTGTTCATCCAATCAACACAATCCGTTTATGAGTTACGCATTGTATACAATTAGCGACTCATGATCAATGGCTTAATTGCTCTCGACTTTACGGTGTTTCACCTCGAGCCAGCCAATTTTAGTCAATGCAATCGAAAGGTGACAGATTGGGCCCAAATCGACCTGGTAGTATATAAACATGCTGACAGACAATTGAGACAATCATTCGCTAGCTATTTAGTTGTTATTGCAATAGTGTGTACACAAAATAGCCAAACATATTCATCAAAATGATTTTCCAAGTGTTGAAAATGTTGAAAAAGCAGAATTATTTTCTGTTTGAATTTTTCCTGGCTTCCAAACTTGCCGCAATGTACGTCTCGAACATTGCGATCAGTATGTTGATGCAGGACAAAGTTTGTTTGGTCAAATATGGTCAAGATGCTTACTTTTGTCAACACATTCAAGAGATGAATGGCACTGAAGCTATCAAAAACACTCGAGATGACATTCTTGGTGAAACTACACAGCTCGTTGGTTACAAGTAAGTGAATTTGTTTATTGTTAAATTCGATCAATTTAATATTAATTTCAACCAATCAGGAATCTAATAGAATGCATCCCGATGGTCCTTTGGTCGTTGGTTGTGGGCTCTTTTCTGGACAACTATTCTGGTGGCACTTTCCTAATGATGTTTCTTAACATAATCGGAGAATTATTTGCAACAGTCATTTACATGCTCCTGGTGAATTTCTATGATTCAAGTAAGTAATTTGGATTTGAAAATATATTTGAAATTTGTTAATCAAACTCTTTGAATTAGGCCCATATTTGCTCTTTATTGCCTCATTTCAAGCAGTCATTTGTGGTGGAATGGTTACATTCAGCACCACTGCATTTCGGTACATATCTGTCAATACAAGCGATGGTGATCGAGGCTTCAAGTTCATTATTCTTGAAATTATCTTCATTGTTGGTGAGTTTTGTTTTTTTTAGCAAATATTTTGTCTAAAATATTTATTTTATTTATAGGAATTGCATTAGCCATGTTATCGGGTGGAAAACTTTTGGTACTCACCACTGAAGGCTCTCAAATTCGAACTTACTATCGAAACTTCGCTGTCACATTGGCATTGGATGTCGTAGCCAGTCTTTTGTTGACTTCATTGTATTTTGTTGATAGATCAAACAAGAAAACTTCAAACAATTCAATCAAAGTTGACGATAAAAGTAATAATCAAAGTAAAGAAAATCAACAAGAAGACCAGCGTCATTTCCTGAAAATTTTATTTGACTTCAGCCACGTTTTAGAGACATTGAAATGTTTGTTCAAGCCGCGAGAGAATCGAGTTCGTCTTCAAATCTTTCTGCTTTACATTGTACTGTTTGTAACTGTGATCACTACAACAGGTACACAAATGGTTGCATTACAATTCGCCCAGAAAGTGTATGAATGGAATGTTAGTACAATTACTACCTTCAATTCGGTTGGACAGGTCGTTTCGATGACATTGCTCGCCGTTTGTTCAGGAATTCTCATGAAGGTGCTCAAACTTTATGAAGGAACACTCATTCTACTGTCACAATTGTCCAAATTTAGCAGTGATTTATTGAGTGGTGTTTTACTGGAACCTCTTGCTGCATATCTTTCACTCCCAATCGGTATGTCATTACAATTTGATTTATATTCAACTATTAATAAATTCTTAATACAGGTTGCCTTTCTGGTGTGGCCATTGTATCGATCCGAACCAAACTATCGAAACTAGTCACCGAGGAAGAGGTTGGCAAAATATTCAGTCTCAGTTCAACAATCGAAGCGCTGGTACCGTTGGCTTCTTCGCTCATCTACTCCAACTTGTTTGTGGCCACAATTGGTTCCTTTCCTGGAGCGATTTACATATTCAGTTGTGTCATAATATTCATCTCTATGTTGATTATGCTTTTCGAACGATTCTATTGTCCCATTCAGACCAGAAGTGAACATGCACAAAAGAGCAAGGATACTAATTCAACGACAATTCAAGAAGTGTCTCAAGCTTAAATTTTGCATTATATTTAAAGTAGTTTGTAATTCAATTTGTAATATATTATCTAAGATATTTTGGAATTCTAGAATAAAATTTTTCTTTATTCAAAAAGCTCAAAAATAATATTTCAAATATAATTTATATCATTTCATACATTTTTCCGGTTTTCTATATTTTTGTCATTTTATTTAGATTCATCATTTTATCATTAAATCAATGTTTAAAAGTAAATATTATTATTAAAATTAAATCTTTTTTTAGATCACAAAATTATACAAGATTTTTATTATAGCAGAAATATGGCACCCGAAAGAATATTTTAAAATAACAAAACAATAAATTGTTTAAAATCAATTATTACAAATGAATTGTTTAAGTATATGTATTTGTCGTAAATAAGCAAGCATTGACTAGAGCAATATCTCACTAATAAGCAGATCACAGAGTAACATTTCCGTTTGCTTCACGTTCGTCCTCAATAGGTTCATTCAAGGATTCCATTGGACAGTAGAACTCTTCAAACACAATGACCACCAAGGAGAGAACCATCACGAATGCGCTGAACTGATAGATCAATCCGGGATAAGAACCGATGCTAATTGAGAATATGTTCGTGTAGATAAGTGAACCGATGATTGGGATTAAAGCATCCATAGTTGAACTAAGTGAGAATATTTTGCCTACTTCATCGGTGGCCACAATTTTCGATAGCTTGGTTCGAGCCGAAATTACTGTGAAACCGGACAATGAGCCTATTGATTGGAGAAATTAGTTAAAATTAAAAATTACTTAATGAATAAAACAATACCAATCAAAATGGATAAGAAATAAACAAAAGGGGTAAGAAAAGTGCCCAGCAGAATATTTCGGAAGAACGAGGACAGCTGTGAGATAACAATCAGAGTTCCGTCGTGGAGTTTCATGTATTTCACTAGAAAGATAGAACCAACAGCCAAGAGCGTCATTGAGATAATCTGCGAAATGGCAGACACTGTGGAAAACATGGTTGCGTCCCATTTGTAGACTTTCTCGCAAAACTGAAGTAGAACCACAGATATTCCTTGGGTTGTGAGCACTTGAGAGAACAATATCAAATATAGCAAGAATATTTGTAAGCGAGCTCTATGTTCACGAGGCTTAAAAAATGTATGCAACGTTTGGCGCGCATTCTCAATGTCGAACAATGCACGGAAAAAGTTTCGAATTCCTCCACCTTGCCTTCCGGGGTATTGGTGTGCTTCTCGACTAATTGTGTTCATGTGAGCGACTCGATTCTTGATTGAATGTAACGATCCTCTCGAAACAGAGTCGTAATTGTTGTTTGTCTCGTTTCTATTCTCCAATAGATTTTCTATTTCCGAGTAGACAATCTCATCCTCCAACTGGGACAGTGTTCGAGGTGTTCCAGTTTTGTCAACTCTATTCAGGAAATAAAGCACCACAAGAGAAAGTAAATCCACTAAGAGAGAAAAGTAAAAGTTGTGGCCATATGTTCGCAGTTGGGGATGATCGCTTCCGGTTAGACGGGGTTTGAGCAGTTGTCCCCCGACATAGATTGCAAGTGCTATGCCTAGCATTATTTAAATGTTCATTAATAGTTAGTTTGGATTTATAGAATTAAACAAATACAAGCACAAACCTATAATATAAATGATCTCTAGTGAAACAAACTTCAAATTACGATTCTTCTCATCAGTCTTGATAGTAATATATCGATATGCAGTGGTCAGCAGGCTAATCATCCCTCCAGTGAATGATATAGACAATGAAGCAATCAACATGTAGTATGGACCTGAATTAAATCAATCAATTAATTGAAAATAGGATTATTAAAGAAAACGACTTACTAGATTCATAGGCGTACATGTTGACAAGGTAAATGATAAGTGTGAAAGAATTTCCCAAAATATTGAGCAACAGCAGAATACTCGTTCCGCCAGGATAGTTGTCCAGGAATGAACCAACAAACAAGGACCAAATGAACATTGGAATGCTTTCTAGCACATTTCTTTATTTTAAAAATGTCACAATTATTCATTAATTGAATTAACCAATTTACTTGTAATTTCCATAATGAGTTGTTGCGGCGAGTATTTCATCTTTGGCATTTTGTCCTTCTGTGGTGTTCATTTCTACTTGAATATTCTGACAAAAGTGTGAAGGCTGTCCATAGCTGACTAGACATATTTTGTCCTGGATCAACAAACTAACTGCAATTGCGGACACTGAAATGGCAGTCAGACGGAGGAAGAGAAATATTTCAAACAGAAAGTAATTGGATTCTTTTAATTTGGTTAACATTTTTCAAAAGATGTAAACAAAGAAATTAAAAAAAAGTCACGCTCCAAACTGGTTTGGCCAATGAGAAAATGAAAGTGTAAGTGATAGAAAACTTGTTTGGAGTGGATGCTATGTTAGATGGCAACCAAACAAGTGGCCATTGGCAATGAAATCCACAAACCAGTCAGTCAGTGTTCTGTCCATAGTGATCAGAGTCGACTGCAGTAGACATCGTGCAGGAGTACAACGTCAATTGGTTAATCACAAATGTAAGCGACAAGAAGCGTAGTGTCTTAGACATACTGGTTCGTATATACCGAGTCTTATCGCACACCGCATGACAGACCGAGGTGATTCACCAGCGGCATCAATCCGCTTGATTGTGCAAGGAATAATAATATAAAGATAAAGATCGACAATTTTAGGTTGCTGGTTATTGGTCGATATGGGCAACTGTGGCTAACTAGTGAGATTTTATTGCAAACGAATGACGATAAAGTGTGCTGTTCATGTGCTGCAAATGAGTGGCGTGCAGTGCACTTGTGGTGCAATAAAACAAAGTAATATATTAAACATAAACAAAGAGATAACAGAGATTAGTCATCGTGCTGGATTAATAAATCTGAATTCAATGTTGTTGCAAAGGTTTTTTTATTCAGAAATATCCTTTCTGGAATTTTTACATCGACTTCGACAAACAAATAAATCGAGAATATGTCAACACTGAACACGTGATAATCAATTAACAATGAATAGCCAAACAACATTTTTAATTTGTTTTGATTAGATTAAATTTAAGCATTCAGCAATTGATGACATTAGAATGAAAGTTCTCAAATGCTTGCTTGTAGTGGTTGTCCTTGGTCGGGTTGTTGTTGTTCAAGTTGACTATTGGATTTAACAGGACAATAAATCCATTCAATAGCTATAATTGCCATTGAAAGTAACATTAAACCACAGCTGAACAGATAGATCACACCAGGATATGTGCTAATGCTAATCGCGAATAGATTGGAGTAAATCAGTGAAGCAGCAAAAGGCACAAGTGCCTCGATTGTCGAGCTCAGGCTGAATATTTTGCCTACATCGTTTTGGGGAATAATTTTAGACAGTTTCGATTTGATCGATATTACTCCAAGACCAGAGAGTGATCCTAAAATTTTGTTTTGAATACTAATCTAAATGAAACTATGTAAATTTACTTACCAATAGGCAGAGAGATGAAGAACGCCAACGGACTTAGGTATAGCCCTCTGACTAAATCTGTACATAGAATCGAAACAAGCGCAATCAGAATCAGCGTACGATCTTGTAGCCTGAGCAACCTCATCAACAAAACAGAAAATATAGCCAATAGAATCATCTGACCAATCGATTGAATTGCAGAAAAAGTGGAATAGGTAGTGGCACTCCAGTGGTACACTTTCTGTGCAAATAAAGCAAAATTCCATTTAACCCGGAAGTGACCAACACTTTGTTGAAAAGAACAATACAAAGAAGATAAATTTGCAGTCGAACATTACGTAAACGAAGATTAAAGAAGCAATGGAGTGTTTGTTTGACATTGTTCAAATCAAACAAAACTTTTATGAAATGAAGTTCTTTTGAATTGGCTTCTTTCGATTCATTTTGACAAATCACTTCAATATTGTCCTCCATAGTATTGTAATTGTCGCAATACTTTCCGGGTAACGCATTTTCACTGGAATAGGCTATATTTTCTGCTATCTCCATAATTTTCTTCTTTTTGTTTTTTTTTCATAAAATGCAAAACTAAAAGCAATAGCACCAAACATGCATCGATTATTAGAGTGAGGTAAAAGTTATAACTGTAAGTTCGCAGTTGGGGACCAACTTTGGTGACTATTAATAGTTGACCACCAAGAAAGACGGAAAACGATATTCCAATTATGAAAATTATTTCAAGAATTACAAATTTGACTACACGAGCGTTCTCATTGGTGTTGATTGAAATATATCGGTAAGCAGTGGCGCTGAAGCTCATAGTTCCTCCAGTGAACCAAACGGAAAGAGAAGCGATGATCAAATAGTAAGCACCTGGATAAATGATAATTAATGATACGATAGTTTGTTAAATTATAATTACTTGTATTGTAGAAATGAATCAACACGAGATAAACGACCGCACAGAATAAATCACTGAAAATGTTGAGTGACATTATGAGTAAAGTGCCACCAGAGAATTTGTCCAAAAATGAGCCCACAAACAAGGACCAGATCACCATTGCAATCGATTCGACCATATTTCTAAGCAAACAAATGAAAATTTACTATGTAAATATGGGTTCCACCGAGTGTCTCTCGCCGAGAGAACAAATCTGGCGCCATCTACACTGTCTGTTTTGAACATCTTCTTTTGAACTTTCTTTATATAAATTCAATATTGACAAACTTACGTGTAATTTCCAAATTGTGCCGTTTCGGTAAGAATTCGATCCTTCATGTCCATCTCTTCGGTTGTATTCATTTCCTTGTGAATATTTTGACAAAAGTATGCACTTTGATTGTGGTTGACCATGCAGATTTTATCTTGAATTAGTAAACTTTTCGCTACACTCGGAACCATCAGTGCGAGCAGTCGAAAGAAGACAAATATCTCAAATATGAAATAATTTGACTCGCGCAACTTTCGAAGACACATTTTGACACTAAAATTCAGCTCAAGTGTTCAGAAGTATATCTCATACAAATTTGAATTGTCAATTGCATTCAGGTGAACTCGATATACCAACATACTGCATCATATTTATATATTGTCAAATGCCACTTCACTCTTTCAAACTGAACTTTGATTTTGGTTGATTGTGACAATTTGAAACAATATGCCCACTAATTTTGTATCAACCTAAATTGACTGCCCTAAAATGAATGTTAACACACCCAGAAAGTGCATGATGAGTCAATACCGCAGTGCAGCAGCAGTATTACATCAACGAAATCATTTATAGGACAGATCAAGATATCGTGAGCTTAAAATATCATCTATGGCTACAGGTGATGAGAATATTAAAGCTGTGTTACGGTGAAACAATTTCCATTGGACGCGCATTGGCAATCATAGTATGCAATGTCCAAATTGCTATTGCAGCTAGGCAGATTTGGTGCGCGTACACTTGCTTGCACTTTAGTGCAATTTAGACTTTAGGAAGTAGCGAGATAACAAATTCAAATTTATTTTATTAATTTTGAAATATTTCAACACATTAAATACAATTTATTTAGAAATAGAATCTCAACCCAGAATTTACTTTAACAATTAACAACTTTGTTTAAAATTGATTTAAACCAATTATTTATTATTAAAAAGACACTTTCGATTTTATGCATATAGATGATAACGAAATTGGATTAAATAATTAAAATTTATCTATTTGACGTGTCACTTCAAATCACAATAAATCACTTCGATGCATTGATGTGGTCAATGCACAATTCTCACAGGAGGAGTCAATATTTATTGTATAGTTCACGTGCCTTATACACCATCGATAATGTCACTAAATCCTGGTTGCATATGCAGTGGACTTTGGCAAATGCATTGGCCACTGACTATACCAAGCCTAGACTAAACGCATCAAATAATAAAACAATATCTTCTCCAGACAGCACACAAGTCAATAACAATCAAAACAATTTCAAATGTTGTTGCAATAACAAAACAGTTTGCACTTCTTTCGTACTCTCTTAAGATAGTGAGATCTTGGTCGAATGTACATGGATCGATTGATGTTGTTAATAAGTTACGAGTTCAATTATTTTAATTCGAGGATGCAATGTCCTAACTAGTGTGCGGCTCCTTATTAACCAAAGTTGAGGGAATCTTGACTGGGAAAATATGCTATACTTGTATTATAATAAATAAGATAAAAAATGAACAGCCACTTTCATTGTTCTACGACACACTCAACAACTCTTTGAACAAGCTCCAAATGAAAATATAAAAAACCATTCTCCAATTGAGCCAAAGTCACGAGTTCTGGTGGTTCTGCTCATTGGTAGTCGACATTTGTGAAATTAAGGCGTTTTGGCTTGTATGGTACAGTGGTTGGAGATGGCTGCAGATGTGATCAATTTGAACCATTACTTTAAGCATAATTATGCAAGCTACCACAAAACACCAAAAACAAATTAATTGAAAATCGCATTGATTGAATCATTCTGAATATAAATTATAAAATTGACGAAATATGAGAATAAAATTAATCAACTTGATCAAAAATCATTATTATTTACAAACTATCGATACAACCTAGAATGCCCCTTTATTAGGTGGATCCCCATTTCCATCCCCATCATTATCTTCACTTGACCTCTGACCTTGTTCCATTCCATTGTCACCGTCGGTCTTCTTTGGTTCGAGATGCCTTTCAGCGCCTTCATCAATCAACGAGTTGAGATCCAATAACTCGACCAGATTCTTCTTGCCAAATGGTGGAGGACCAATTAATTTCTCAATGTCCTTATAGTTGAGAACTTCGTGTTGAAGCAAATTTTCTGCCATCAGTTTGAGTTTGTCTCGATTGTCGTTAAGTAACTTTTCCGTATCCTTGTAAGCCTTGCCCACCAACAAGCGTGCTTGATTGTCGATGGTATTGGCCAACTTCTTGCTGAATGGCTTCTTGCCGAATTTGTTCTCCTCGTAGTCAAAACTAAGTTGTCCCACAACTGGGTCCATTCCAAACACTTGAATAGTCGAGTAAGCAAGTTTTGTCACTTTCTTTAGATCGTCTTGTGCGCCGGAGCTCAAGTGATTGAAAGTCAATCCCTCAGCCACTCGCCCACCTAATGCCATGCACATTCTTTCAAATAATTCCTCCTGGGAGTAAAGTTTCCGGTCGGAGGGAAGGTAACGAGCAAAGCCAAGAACATTTGTGGTGCGAGGCACAATGGAGACCTTTAGAAGAGCATCTGTGTGGGGTAACATCCAACCAACAAGTGCATGGCCACACTCGTGAAAGGCAATAATTCGCTTTTCCATAGCGCTCATAACACCTGACCGTTTTTCAGGTCCACCAATTACTCGTTCGATAGCCACTTCTAGACTTTCCGAATTAACAATCGACTTTCCAATACGAGCAGCGTGTAATGCTGCTTCGTTGGCCACATTGGCAATGTCGGCACCAGTAAACCCAGGAGTAAGTTGAGCTAATCGAGTTGCATAATCTTCCGGCTTCAGTTCTAGTTTGATTGGATTCAAGTGTTGCACAAATATTTCCTTACGTTCTTCCAATGTGGGATAATCGATCAAAATGTGTCGATCAAATCGACCTGGTCGTAGTAAGGCACGGTCGAGAATGTCGGCCCGGTTGGTGGAGGCTAGCATAATGACGCCTTCGCGATGGGTGGACATTCCGTCCATTTCAACTAATGATAAAATAAAAATTAGAATTAGAATATTTATTTAATGAAAAACTAATACCTAGCAGTTGATTTAAAGTTTGTTCCTCTTCACCGGAAGAACCCGAGAATCCTTCACCACTCCTCTTTCTGCCAATGGCATCAATTTCATCAATGTACACAATGCATGGAGCTCTTTTTCTGGCTTCTATAAATAAATCTCTCACTCTGGCAGCCCCAAGACCACCAATCATTTCGATAAATTCGGATCCATTCATTGCGAGAAATGGAACTGAAGCCTCGGTTGCCACAGCTTTAGCAAGCATAGTTTTACCGCAACCAGGTGGACCGAGAAGTAGAACGCCTTTTGGTACTTTGGCACCTAAAGCCTTGAAAATGAAAATAACACATTTAATTATTGACAAACAAATCAGCGGCAATACTTTAAATCTTTCTGGTGCCTTCAAGTAGTCCACAAATTCCATAATCTCCACCTTGGCTTCCTTCAAGCCAGCTACATCCTTGAAACGAACTCCTTTGCCATCTCCAATCAATGGGTCAACCACGGTAAACTTGGCTTTCCTTAAATTAGACTAAACGAAAAAATAGCATTAAATAAATAAAATAATAAATTAAACATACAAATAGATTTGTGTTAAGCGTTCCTTTTGTCATCGAAGAAGATCGCACCAAGAATGAAATTAACGCAGCAACAGCCAAGATCGCAATCACCCCAAACCAAACATTTTCTTGGTTTCGTTCATAAATTATTTGCACCGACTGGTCGGGCTTGATACCCAAACTTGCTTCCGCTGCTCGAAGTTTGGCCTCAAAGGTAGGCACATTCATAATGTTCATGTGGTATGATCGGAAGGGAGCTTTCTTGCCTCGAATAACAGCCCCTTCGAATAGGTAGATTGTGACCACATCAAGGTCGGGCTTAACCACGACCAATTCTACTTCACCTTTAGATAACATTTGGTGGTAGAACTCATTCCACGAGACGTAACGTAACACATCAGGCTTGTTGGCCGGTGGAAATAGCATTGAAATCATCGTGATAATTGTATAGCCCAAAATTATCCAGGCCAAACCGTAACCAATCAATTTTTTGTCATCGTCGTTTTTGTTTTTGTTTGGGTCATTTGGATTTGAACTAGACCCTCGATCTTGGTTACCTTGTTGTTCTACAAATATAAAACTCATATTAATAATTGTCATTATCAAAATAAAAACAAACGTACGGTACTTTGAAGTATTACTGTGAAAGTGTCGATTGAAAATTAAATTAGCGGCAGTGGCAGTGTTTATGTGAGGAGCAAAGAAACCACTCTTGACAAATAGATTCATCCATGCTTGTGCTTCTCGGTTAAATTCCTTGATTTGATTTTTGCCCAGTTGTGATTGTGGCAATAGAGATAATGACCGCAATGCCGAATAGGGTCGAAGTGGCACCAAAACAAACTTACTACCGAGTAAGTGCTTTCCTCCACGTAAACATTGCAACAACATCACAGCAAAAATTAATTAATTAGATAAATACTTGAAGTTATAACATTCCAATGGGTGAAAAACAAATAAAAAAGTCGCAAGATCAAATTTAGACCAAAACAAAACAAAAATACATTACACGAACACAAGGATGCAATGATGCAAGTTTGTAAACATATGATTTTCAGAGAACATCGATTGTTCAACTATCGATAGTATCGATAGTGGAACAGCATTTGATGTTCAATGTTAATGAATGTCTGAAACAGTAAAACTGTCAATTGAGTCTATTTTCAATTTATTTGCGATTAATCTTTGTAATTTATTTGTTCGTTGTTCAATTTTCAAGTAAAATGCAAAATCTATTACATCATATTACAGTACATTTCGGCTCGAGTTATTTGAGTCAAATCGGATAAAACCCAAACACTATTTCCGTTTGAGTTTAAGTTTAAGTATTGTATAATAAGCATTTTATATTTTTTTCTTACACAATTTTGTAATTTTTACAGTATCCACCAATATTCGTCACTCCATGGAATGGTTCCACACAAGGAAATATTTGTGTTTAACATTATTAATGTTACATTAACATCTCAAAGCGGTATCTAAATCATTAAAACCAGATTATACCAATTCACACTTACTATTCCTGCCGAATGTAATGAATTGAGCAGTGTCGCAATCGAGCCAATGGCCAACGCATTATAACTTTTTCTACGAATTCGGTGTTAAATTGTGTTTTGTGTGTAAATCGGATCGCCTTTAAATCTTTTCTAGCTATCCTATAGGATATTGTAACGCATTTTTTATCTAGTTTATTTTCAAATAGAATCACATATTTGCAGCAACTATATTAAGTGCAAAACAATCTCTGCAAGCAAATCCCGTCGTAACTCACTACAAAGTATAAGTTGCAAACTCACTTTGTACTTTTATTGATTGTGTCTCGTTTTAGGTTAATTAACAATTACCAAATATCTGTAGCGACAATAAAAGCAGGATAAGCTCTTTTGTGCAACGAGTAAAATAGCTAGTTTGTTAGGCTCATTTCAAAATGACAAATTGTTAATGCTTTCAAATCAATTCAGTTACATTTAAAATTCAATAGTTTTGATTTAAACTCTTCAAAAATGATTTATCACCAAACTCAAGTTGTGTCTCTTTGTGCCAAATTGATGTCAATCATATTGCACGTAAATTGTACGTTTACTTTTGCTCAATCTTACATTTTGAGAATGCATCTCCTACCGTGCAAGCTTGTAGCGATCAATTGAGAAGTGCTCACCACTTTGGTTGATTATCAATTTGCTGCTTTCTGCGTGATTAACGTCAATAATACAATATCAAAGATTCCCTAATCAGACGAATGGCGAGTATTTCGCTTGCTTCACAGTACAATAATGTGAGATATCATTATTTTGTTAGCATTATTACATTTTAACGAACGAGCGATTCTTTGTGAGTTGATTCAATGACGATCATCAAGATGATTAGGCTGATTTAGTTGTTGTTGATGTGCCAGTGAGTGAGTCACTCATTTACTGCACTGATCATGATCAATGTTCACTAAGTACATCACTGATCATACTGAGCATTAATGTTGTTGTTGCATTAGGTGCTATATTACAAATGTTGCCAGATGTAAATCTTCTTATAATGAGACAAAAGAAGGTGATAATGAGCGAATGCAGTAAAGTGATGATCACACCATCAAGACTGATACGATCACAGGCACAACCTACGCAATTCTACACTAATTGAATGCAACTGACGAGCCAGAATTGAAAGAAGATTGCTAATTTAGCCAATTAAATCGCATTACACCAACGGAGTGCCTGTGATAGTGATGAGTGTATTAAATTGAATTGAAAAGTGTAAAGTAGGCAACAAAGCAATTTGAGTGAAACGCGCCAAATAAGGCACAAACTAATTAGAAGACAAGCTAATTAAAATTAGATTCAAACTAAATTGAACACTGAATCGAGCCTAATTGAGCGCTCAACACACACTTGCCACTTGCACTGCTGCAGCAATAATTGGCAATTAGTTCGAGAACAAGCTGAACAATTGAGCCGACAATCTAAACGTGTTTGCTATTTTCAAACATTTTAAAAACACTTTAATTATTGACACAGTTCATACACAAATGTGAATTCAATTTTGATTTATCAAGCAATTTAGAATAAATTAAAAACTCTAAATCAATTAGTGCGATCACTAATAAATGAAATTAACTTCATTGAGGCTCTACCCGAATTGATCTCAATTTAGTCGCTTGATTAACAATAAATGATTATGCCAGTCTGTCCATGTAGTTTGTTGTGTAGTTTTGTCCCAGCCAAACGAATCCTATAAGTGTTCAATCAAGCGTTCGTTAATGCAGTTAGTCTGTTCAATTTGTCTGTTTACCAGCAAGGCGCAATCTCCACTTTGGCTTTGATCAATTCAACTATATACGAACATTATTGCCCGAAATGGTAGTCAAGCAGTGAGCATTGATGACATTTAGTTTTAATTAAATTTAGCGTACATTTCAAGTGTACAGATCGACTCACTTGAGGGACAACCAAACTATAGTAACGTTTTATTCAATTTGTACAGCCATAATGCAGATATGTGTGTACATCAATGAAATGTTGCATTGCCAATTCCGTTGCCCGAGGACAGAAATTAATAATCGAACCATATTATTAAAATAATGGTGCTGTAATACAATAACACAAACATAGGAGCACACAAATCTAGAGATAATTAGAACGAATGCAAGTGAATGTGAATGTGTACGATATAACTGGCACTCGATCAGTTCTCTGCATTGCATCGATCTAATCTGCTTGGGACTCTCATTTAAATCGATAACAACTAAACATGCCGAGCAGATTCACTTGCTTGAAGAGCTTCAAAAGAGGCTTTTGCTGGTTAGTGTTTTGCTAAATGTTCTAATATGAAGTGAAAATACCAAAATGCCCTAAGCGAGTGCCGAGTAAATTCAAGTGCGACACTCCAACCCAACAATGCTTTGACACGGGCACAATCAAACTATTAGGGCGCATTGTCCTCTCCAATTGACAGAGATCATACATTTGACAATATAATACTCCTTTCCAATGTAAATAGACTTTGACGTACATTGACGTCCATTGAATTGATGCCATTTGGACACAATTGCAATAATTAATTGCACAAATAGCAAATTGGAAGTTAACTTTCGATTTTAATTTAATGATCACTATCGATCGGTAAATAATGGGAAAATTTACTTAACAAAATGTTCACTTATTATTTTATTGGATAAAATATGCAAATTTATTCAAATAAGTAAAAACGAATAAATCAAATTTAAAGTTTAAAGGAGATTGTTTGAACGAATAAAAATGATACACTCAATTGGATCGAAAATGGCAAATAAAAATAAATAAATTGGGTGATGAAAACGTGCTTTAAAAGATGCTCAACAGAGTTTATGACTGATTTGATGTAAAAATAAGCAAAATCGGACAGAAATGACGCTACCAAGTAAAAGACACACTCTGGTTAAGTTGTTATTGAAATGTGCCGTTTACATGGCACAAGCGAACGAAATGAACGACACAAATATGGCAAACGTCAATGATAGTCCAATTATAATGAACTGACACGGACAAGTGACTTGCCTCGGTTCGGTAATTTGATTTGCCAATAAAAGCAACAACATCAGCAACAACAAGCCCAAAAGAAGTGTTCATTTTCATATATTGAGCCAATTTGAACAGTTCAACACAAACACACGGCCAAATCAAGTGGGGTAATGCCAATTACAGTGTCAACAGCCAAATAATAATAAATTCATTATTCGTGAATTTATCAATTTGTTTGTGTTGTTATGCACTCAATTGAATGCAATTTGTGTTTGCAAAGACTCAAATTCAATTCCAAATAATCAAAGCACCAAATGGAACATTCTAAGGTAAATTTAATGAGATCGGTAAAGTGAGACACATAAACATGATCGCGTTGATTTCATTAGAATCAGTTTGCTTTAGGTTATAAAAAGTATAAATTTGAACAACTCTATTGAACAGAAAGTAAATAGTTATAGAAAAAATAGATAACATAGAGAACATTTGATAGATTCGATGATAATTGACAAAGTTAACAATAATATTATCACTCTCGTTTTAATATTGAAATTTGACGCTTATTGTCACTCATTTGCCTACGATGGAAATAAATAAATTTGTTTTTCTGTTTTACATTTAGCAGTCGTTGAGCTATTCGTTGCTGCACACATCTGCGATTGTCTCTGATTCGTGCCTGGACTTGAGCGGCCATAAGACGTTCGATGCGTTCGCACTCAGTTTCTCGGCGATTGAGTCGATTCAGACTTGCCGAAATTGAAGCCAAAGTAGAACGTTTATTAGATCGTATTACGATTTGTTCCAGTTTGTCCAGAAAGTGATTTTCCTCGGGTGTCAGTTCCGCACTGTTCGGGTTGTTCTCTTTGCCGATAGGTCGATTCTGCCTGTTGTCACTGTCTTTGAATTTAGAATAGCTTGACTGATTTGAATTTTCAAAAACCGAAGTGCCATTTGTTGGTCCGTCAGAATAGCAATGAGCGTTTTGGTGGAGATTCTTGAACACACTTCGGGAGCTGTTAAACGAGTTCTTCTTATTGATAGTATCATTTGTCGATGATTTAGGGAAAAGTCTCGATTTGACAATTGGAATGATTGGAGGACTCATGATTAATAATTAAAATAACAACAGCAAGTAAATAATAACAAATTAGCGCAGAAATGCTAAAGAAAGCCAGCAACACGATAATCGCGAAATGACACAAAGTAGAAATTCAAATAGAAATGACAATTCACAAATACCATGATTGTAACATCTGTTTTGGTGTTTGACAACAGTTGTCATTTAGACTCATTTGACTTCATCATTCGTGAGTGTTTTTCACTTTTGTTCTCTTTGTTTTCTTATCTATCGTCAGGTTTACGTGTAACTGGGTTAGTCATCGTCTTTTCGAAATTCATTCATAGCATAAACCACTCAGTACTGACTAGTTCTAGTTGGGTCGCTGTGTTAGGTGGATAATCTCCTGCACAAGCCATCCTCCGAAATTGCACTTAAGTGTCTTGACTGCCACAGCATGGCCCCAAATTTCGTGCGCTTTGTATAGCCATCTCATCTTCGGTCGTCCGAATGATTGTCTTATCGAAATATAATCTTAATAATATTATTTTTAAATTATTCGATCAAACATCTCATCTAATAATTTCAGTTTCTGAAATTCAGAAGTTATTGATGTGTTTTATACCATCATGATATCGTGCAATCGATTACAGTAACATCGCCAATTTAGTAGTTACCAACGAAACAACTAGAAGACAATCCCATAATCAAACTACCAGAAGCAACTTCAACCTTGTCAAAACATCTAGTAAATTAATTAACTCTGAATGTAAGTGTCTCTTTAGTTTATTCATTTGTCCTCTGATTGAGGCAAACTTTTTATGAACCTTGTATTTGGTTTGACATTTTATTTTGCGTAGATGTGATTTTGTCAATATGGAATTTATGTATTTTGCAGTGTGCACTGCAGTAAAATGCATTTTGATTTATGTTGCTATAAATAGACAAGTGATCACATAATGTCGACACACCACAACCTTGAAATGGATGAGATAATGCCGTGCAATGTAATCTGGTATTGAATTTAACATTTATTGGCACTTTGAAAGGGTTTTGCCCGTGATACAATAATTGTGGTTGAAATATTGCAATTAGTAAATGACTGGTCATTCGGTTGAGTTATCCTCGGCTCAATTGCTCCTGCAGTACTGGCACATAATCGTCGTATTGAGCCTGGTAAATGTTGCCGGCCACCGGTTGACCTAGTTCGTACTTGGCGGCAAAGGCACGGATCTGGAAACTTCGTCTGCCCTCTCGACTGGTGTTGGTCACGTGTTTCTCGTCCGGAGTGATAAGGCCAGGTTGTTTGTATACAAGCAGAACGTACCGATGCAAACCAGTGCCTTGTGGTGGACCAGAGCCGACATACTCTACTAGAGTTTGTCCACTGGCAATGTCTTTGCCTGGAATGTTTACTACTAGCCAGTGTAGGAATTCGCGGAATTTTGGCTCGGCCCGGCTGGGAGCGTCAGGGTCGGTTAGACACAAAGTGTACAAAGCGTTTGGCTCCACGTCCCACAGGATAAACTCGGGAATGTCTTTCACAGAAGTAGGGGTCAACTCGGAACCCATCATCATCATAGCACCAGAGGAGTATTTCACCTCGGCAGTATATTTGGGTGCTGTGTCAATTACATCAGGCACCACTTCTAAAGCGTTCAAGGCTGCAACCAGGCGATTTCCACGAAGCGTGCGAACATGGTCATCAAATTGGGCTTGATAGAAATTGCCTGAAATTGGTGAGCCTAAACTATACTTGCTCACAAAGTTTCGAGTGTTGAACTTGGCTCGAGTCTGCAAAGTGTATGTGCTCTTCAGTGTCTCAACAGCAATTGGTCCTTCTTGTTGATACACCACGAAAATGTATCGATGCAGACCGGTACCTTCTGGTGGGCCTGAACCGACGTATGGCAAAATAGTGTCGCCCTTTGAGATGTCATCACCGGGCACATTCACCACCAACCAGTGGAGCATTTCTCGAAATGTCGCATACTGACGACTTGGAGCATCTGGATCGGACATGATGAGCGTGTAGAGGGAGTTTGGTTGGGCAGGTTGCCACTGCACCACCGGCTCATCTTTCACTTGAGTCGGAGTCAGTTCATTGCCCAGCTGCACTTGCACTCCACTCGGGTAGGTGACCACGGTGACATTTGCCGGAACGGTGTCCAGCATATCGGGCACTACTTGGAGACTTTCCATTATGGTGGTTGGGGTCAATTAAAAGAAAGTCTAAGTAACAAGACACAAACCAAACGAGAGGATCAAATCAAATCAACGAATAACATTAACAATTTGACACGAAGACAACTTGTTTACAACTAACAGCTGCCGACTATCGATTGCCACTAATTTGTACTATCGATGGCATTGAACAAAGCGCGCTTTTGTATTTGGCTTAATTTGAGTGAGGGAAAAGTAATTCATCCGTTTGTTAGCAACTAATCGATTAATAATATATCACCAATTAGTAACTGACTGTAAATGTTACGTAAATGGCGATAAACAGTAGTAGACATCACCTTATGGGCACATGGAAGGCATATCTCAATCAAAGTCCAATTGTATATTGATTGTTTGTGCCACTGACAACAATCTATGCACAAATTACATCCAACCGACTTGTCACTACTAGTTTTGTGCTTTATCGGTCTGCTCATTTGGTGACTCCTTGATTTGTTTGTATGGATTAAGTTTGACTTGTTGAGTCGAAGGTCATTTATTGAAAGATTTATTGTAATTGAATTTATAAGTCGATTTAATTTGATAATAATAAAATGTCTCGGGCAGTGAACTACTCTAGTTTATAATTTAGAATGTACAAATGTATGAACTAAGCTGTATGTTGTCTTAAATAAATCAATCAATCTCGAATAAATAAGTTAATGATGCATTCTACTCAACGAATGTGTTTAATCGCTCTTCATCTGTGCATGCAGTATTGGCACATAATCATCGTATTGAGCCTGGTAGAAGTTGCCCGCCACCGGATCACCCAACTTGTACTCCTCAATGAGGTGTCTAGTCTTGAAAGCATACCTCCCGTCGGCACTTCGATTGCTCACCTTGGGACGGTCTAGGGTCAATCGTTTTGCATTGGGTTGTTTGAACACTAGTAGCACATATCGATGCAGACCCGTGTCTAGTGGTGGACCAGAGCCAATGTACTCGGCATAGGTTTCCCCGCTATCAATGTCCGTGCCAGGAATGTTGACCACTAACCAGTGAAGGATTTCTCTGTACCGAGCATCGTTTCGGGCGGGTGCATCAGGGTCAGACAAGACCAGTGTATAAAGTGCATCTGGCTCTGTTGGCCATCGAACCGAAATTGGTTGGTCTTTCACTTGGGTTGGGGCCAACTCAGAACCTAGGTTCATGGACACACCTGAGGAGTACTTAACTTCGGCCAAATAGCTCGGGGCTCTGTCGATTACATCAGGCACAACTTGGTCTATCTTGATTGCCATTTCTACTTTAGCTGCTCGTTTTGCTCGAATTGACTTGTCGAACTGAGACTGAAAGAAATTAGCTGCCACAGGTTGTCCCAAGTTGTATTTTGAAGCAAATTTTCGGGTACTGAACCGCACTCGACCTTCTCGGCTTTTGGCAAGGTCAAGTGTCAGCACTCCATGTTGTTGGAATACGGTGAGCACGTATCTGTGCAAACCAGTGCCTTCGGGAGTGCCCGAGCCAACATATTCAAAGTAAGTTTCTCCGAGGGAGATGTCATTTCCGGGAATGTTCACCACCAACCAGTGGACCACTTCACCGAGTTGGTGTCGATTGGCACGACTGGGCGCATCTGGATCGGTCAAGACCAAAGTGTATAGAGTGCCAAGTTCAGTAGGCCAGTGAACGGAGGCAGGGGCATCCTTCACCTCTGTAGGCGTCAACTCGTTGCCGAGTGCAATCTCCACTCCGGGGGCATATTTGACTGTGGCCACATTGGGCGGTATCTCATCGAGAACGTCGGGCACAACTTGGTGTTCTTCCATGATCGGGTAGAAGATCGATCGGAGCCAGCAATACACCAATACAACCGAGAACATATATGGCGATTGACTAATGCCACTTGATGCACACAACGCCTTACCAATGCTGATCGAGTGGCGTGATTAGCACTCGTCTCATAAGACATTCCACTTGCACTTACTACTGCACACGAAGACACACATTATCGGTTGGCCAGGTGATGATGACTGAATGACACACTCGGCACAGGTACCATTCCACGTAGACATCGTGTGCATATGTGACACTACTGTGTTGAGCACAAACTCACAATTGTTTATGGCTTCAGTGGAGTGCAACTTGATGAACGAGGATGCACGACACTACTCTCACTTGTTTGTCTTCTCTAATTTGACATAGACTTGTCCCAAGATTTATTGGCTTCTCTTTAGAGCCTCACACTCGCTTTGGAAAGATACATTTCACCATGACACCAAATTCACGACATTCAAACAGATGTCTTTTAGTTGTGCCGCAACTTTATGACTTACTTTATCAAATGTTTAGAGTTTAGAGTCCAATTTGTTTGTTTGGAATTTAAGTTGTTGCCATTTGAACCATTTGATGCCTTGACTGATTATTAACTGTATTGAATGTTTATTTTCAATCAAAATCACCAAATCAGTCCTCAAACTGAGCATGCAATATCGGGACATAATCATCATATTGAGCCTGATAGAAGTTACCCCCAACTGGTGTGCCCAGGTTATGTTCGCGCACCAGTTGTCTTGTGTTGAATTCGAGCCGACCTTGTTTGCTACGGTTGCTCACTTTGGCTCGATTCAAAGTGGCAATCACTCCTGTCTGTTTGTAGACCAGAAACACGTACCGACGTAGACCACTGCCTTGTGGAGGACCGGAACCGATAAATCCAGTGTATGTCTCTCCATTGGCGATGTCTGTCCCGGGAATGTTGACCACTAGCCAATGAAGGATTTCTGGATATTTAGCATTGACAGCACCACGAACACCACAATCGACAAATACCAAGGTATACAGAGCGTTTGGTTCAACTTTCCATATAATCGACGAAGGAAGGTCTTTTACCTGAGTGGGAGTTAGTTCGTTGCCATGATTTGCGAAAACGCCTGAAGGGTAGATCACTTCCAAGGAGTATGTCGGACAACTGTCGATTATGTCAGGTATCACTAGTTCGGCATTGAGTTTTGTAGCCAACAGACCAGCTCGTCGTTGTCGCACATAATCGTCACATTGTGCCAGAAAGAAATTACCCGCGATTGGTGCACCCAAGTTGTGTTTGGCTATGAAATTGCGAGTGCTAAACTTGAATCGATTCGATGCATTGTAATTGTTCTTGAATTCAACCAGCGACAGTCTGTCAGCTTGTGGATACACAACCAGAACGTATCGATGCAGTCCCATACCTTCCGGTGCACCCGAACCAGCATAGTCGTACACTGTTTCACCTTGAGCAATGTCATCGCCGGGGACATTAATAACCAACCAGTGGAGCACTTCGCCCAGTGTTGGCTGTTGTCGGGTGGGCACATCGAGATCTGTGAACAGAACCGTGTACAAAGTGCTTCCTTGTGATTGCCACTGCACTTGCACGGGAATGTCCTTCACCTGGCCTGGTGTGAGTTCATTGCCTAGTTGCATTTCCACACCAGAAGGATACTTGACAAGGGCCACATGGCGAGGGACGGTGTCGATCAGGTCGGGCACAATTTGGTGACTTTCCATTGCAGACTCTTTGATTTGCATTGACAAGCACACAAATACACTGAGAGTGCATGACTTGACACTTTATTTATAAGCGCAAAACAGTTTGCAGACATCTTAAGCTTGGCTTATCATCGCTGATTGGACTGTCTACTCTCAAATCGAACACACCGTATCATCATGCTTTGCTCTCTGCCAATTCAATATTGCTTTCATATTTGTATTAGAGAAAGTAATATTTTATTGAACGAATTACATTATTACATTATTGTTTAAATGATTTCTTTATTGTTGTTTTGGTGGCACCCAGCCGAGTTGTGCGTGCAGTTGTGGCACATAGTCATCATACTGTGCTTGATAAAAGTTTCCAGCAACTGGCACTCCGAGATTGTTTTCCTGTACAAATTGTTGTGTGTTGAATCCGATTCGACCTTCTTGACTTCGATTGTTCGCTTTTGGTCTGTTCAAGCTGAGTTTGGCTTGTTGCTTGTAGACCAACAGAATGTATCGATGCAGTCCGCTACCTTCTGGTGGGCCTGATCCAATGTACTCGCTGAAGGTTTCGCCCTTTGAGATATCTGTGCCGGGTATGTTTACCACCAACCAGTGGAGCACATCTCTTAATTTTGGTTCTGCCCGACTTGGTGCATCAGGATCGATCATTATCAATGTATAGAGTGCGTTTGGCTCGGTTTTCCACACCACTTGTTGAGGTTGTTCTTTCACCTGGGTTGGTGTCAATTCGTTTCCGTGGTTCAAGAATGCCTTGGAGGCATAGAGCACTCCAGCGGAATGTGTTGGTACATTATCGAGGACATCGGGCACAATTGCATTCTCCTTGAGGGCAGTCGCCAATTGTTCTGCTCGCTTTTGTCTGATGTAGTCGTCACACTGGGCATTGAACAAATTGCCCGCAATTGGTTTGCCCAAGTTGTGTTTGGTCGCAAAATCGCGAGTGTTGAAACTGAATCTACCAGTTCGACCATCTTGGAGATGTTTGAAAGAGTCTGCTGCTAGTTGGCCGTTTTGTTTGAACACAAAAAGAACGTATCGATGTAGTCCTGTTCCTTCAGGCGCACCGGAACCAACGTAGGGCACAATCGTGTCACCCTTGGACAGGTCATTCTCAGGAACATTCACCACCAGCCAATGAAGAATTTCTCGATAGAGTGGCGCTGCTCGACTTGGGGCATCGGGATCGGTGAACACGACCGAGTAGAGTGAGTTTGCTTCGGTGGGCCATTTCACCTCAATGGGAATGTCTTTCACCTGGAGAGGAGTCAACTCGGCACCGAGGTTCATTTCTACTCCTGGAGCAAATTTAACTGATGCCACATGTACCGGCACAGAGTCGATGATTTCGGGTACAATTTGATGTGTATCCATGACTTCTTTTGGGTTGATTGTTGGCCTTTAGAGAAATTGACTCAATTTGATCAGTGTTGGCTCTATTAAATAGTCTATTTATATTGTAGAGTATGTAGACAAGCAATTAAATGGCACTTTTATCACTTGAACGATAATAATCTTTACATGCAAACCGAGACACACATGTACACTTTGCCTCAGTGCAAACACGGCCTAAAGTGAACGCAAATACAATCGATTACTATTGAATTACACAAACAGAACGCCCACTTGACTGTCGAATTTAATTGTAAAGTTTTTGGGGATGGATCTTTTGTCAATTTATACTGAACTGAACGTGAACTGTATGATGTCACTCAATAAGCGAAAATGCTAAAAAAATGTCACTTATCCACTGCATGTCGCGAAACGTAACTGTATCGTCTATACCAAGACTTTGTCATGAGCTATTGGCAGCAGTATAGTGCAAATTGGGTGCAAAACTGGTGCAAATAATTACACGCATTGAGTTCTCTTGTCAATTGTTTGCGTTGCCTGCTCAACCTGTTTGCATCATGAGTGGCATAATAATTATTATAACAATTAAACCGAATTATTGACTATTTGTCATTTGGGTTCATGCAAACGAGCTTGTTTTTGTTGTGCTAATATTGAATTGCATTATTATTAATCCTTTAGGCTCGATAGATCGATAGTTCAACTGATCTACTGCAAGGTTGGCACTCCGTCTTAATCAATTAATTGCAATCCAATCGATCGCTTTATTCAATATCATTGTTAACATTGTCCAACAAATTCGGTTGTTGCTGTTGCAGTTGGTCCAGTGATTTAACCGGACAGTAAATAGCTTCGAGTACAGTAGCAACCAGTGAAATCAATACGACAGCAGCACTGAACTGGTAGACCAGTCCGGCATATGACTCAATGCTCAGTGAGAATAGACTCGAATAGACCAGTGAGCCCACAAACGGAATGAACGCTTCCACTATTGAGACCAAACTGAATATTTTGCCTATTTCACTGTGTGGAATTATTTTGGACATTTTTGCACGTGAGAATAGGATGGAGTAGTCGGACAGTGCACCGATTGGCAATGAAATGAAATAGCATGCTTCATTGAGAAATGTTCCCATTACCAAATAGCTGCAGAATGACGACATCTGTGAAATGGCAATCAGACTCGAATCGGCAAGTTTTAGTCTTTTAACCAAAATCAACGATGCTATTCCAAGAATGGAAATGGACACCACACTGGACAGTGCCGTGTAGGTGGTAAACTGAGATGCACTCCAGTGATAGACTTTTTGAGCAAATTGCAAGAATACAACGCTCGACCCCAAACCAGCGAACACTTGACACAGCAGAATGGAGAACAAGAGCATCATTTGCATTCTAATGTTGGCAGGACGTGCTTTGAAGAAGGCGCCGAATGTGCAACGAACATTTTCAATGTCAAATAATGACCTTGCTTTAGTTTCACTTCCGCAGTCCGAAGCAATACTTTCGATTTGATTGCTTTCTTGGCTCAAATGTTCAGATTTGATTTGTTTAACATCTAATTTGTACAGCAAATATAGGAACACCAAAGTCACAGCGTAAAGCACTAGCGAAAGATAGAAATTGGTTAAATAAGTTCGTATTGCCGGTGAATTGGATGTTTCCGTTTGGAATTGCAATAATTGACCTCCGAGGTAATATGCAGGTGACACACCTTGTTTGAATCAATTTTAAATTAAATCAATTCGATCAAATCATTGTAGAAATTACCAACAACAAAAATTATATCGAGTACAACAAACTTGATCGACCTCGCTTTATCGTCCGAATGAATTGTGATGTAACGGTAAATTGTGGGCCAAAAGGTCGTGAAGCCACCAGACAACCAAATTGATAGGGAAGAAATGAGCAGGTAATATGGACCTATTTGCGTAAACAATCGTATATACATGTGCTGATTAAATTGAGTACTCGTACTTAATGAATACAGATATACATTGGCCATATAGACTACAAGTGAAAATATTTGTCCGAAAACATGCAAAAGCAACAAGACAAAGGTGGCACTTGGGTACGAGTCCAAAGATGCACCAACAAACAGCGAACTGATGAACATTGGAATGAACTCCAACAAGCACCTGCGGAGTTAATCAATTTGTTAATACAATTGAAACTATATTTAAATATTCATAATAATGACCGATAATTGTTGAACTGAGTAGATTCGGTTAGAATGAAGTTTTTGATATGCCGTTCTTGAATGTCGCTTTGCAATTGATGAATTTGTGCACAGAATTGAGCTGTTTGGTTGAATGTGACCAGACAAATCTTGTCCTGCAGCAGCATGCTACTGGCAATGCCTGAGACGGACTCGGCCATCAATCGAACCAAAAGAAATGCTTCGAAAACGAAATAATTCGAGTCTATCACGTATTGCCACATTTTGGTGCTTTCACATTTAAATTGATATGACATAAAATATCTATAATTTAAATAAATGACATTTTGATTCTAATTTAAGGAAAATTTAAAATATCATATAATGTAACTGTGGAATTATTTAGGATTGCAATATTGTTTTATTGACTTTATTCATCACTCGCCGCATTCATCAAAGGCATTTGAGTTGCATTGCAGGTGTATCGATGCATTGTATTTGACCGTAGTCTGCATGCAGAGCAACACGAGCTGGTGCCGAGTCGAGATTATATGACACAACTCAACTAATTAATCAGAAACAAACTTTGTTAGTTTGAATCAATAGAAGACAATGCATTTATCACCTTTGTATGCATCTCATTCTTTTCTGTACTTTTAAATGTGAATCTTAAAAGTGCATTTTGCATAGCATGAGTAAACAACGTCATTGGTTGGCAACAAGTTGTGCGAACAATTGTTATTATTGGTTTGGGGGATTCCACTCTGCTTACATTTCAAACAATTTGTAGAATTAATGTTATTTGTAATTTATTGTATTTTTTGCTGGCAAATTGATATTTTAAATGGTCAATTGAATTTAGAGTTTGGTTAGTTGTTCGGTGTTGCACCACCAGCCCCGAGTTGTGCGTGCAATATTGGCACATAGTCATCATACTGAGCATTGAAGTAGTTGCCAGCCACTGGTGCACCGAGGTGATTTTCTTTTGCAAAATTTTTAGTGCTGAACTTGAATCGACCCTCTCCAGTGGTGTTACTTATCTTGGGTCTGTTCAGAGACAGTCGTCCTCTTTGCTTGTACACCATGGTCACGTATCGATGCAGTCCAGTGCCTTGTGGAGGACCGGATCCGATGTACTCGGTGAAGGTCTCGCCCTTGGAGATGTCAGTGCCCGGGATGTTCACCACCAGCCAATGAAGTGCTTCTCGCATTGTTGGCTCACTGCGACTTGGTGCATCCGGATCGGTCATCACCAAAGTGTACAGAGAGTTTGGTTTGGTTGGCCAGCTGATTTCACTCGGCAGATCTTTCACCTGTGTTGGGGTCAGTTCGTTTCCTCTGTTTACCGCAACACCGGTGCCGTACTTAATCTTGATCGAAGCATAAGGAGGTCTATCAACGACTCTCAATTCGTTTGCTTGACTAGCAGGCCTTCCGGCCTCAGACAGGAGCACTGCAGATGCAAAGACCAAAATACTGCAGATGAGCATGATTGTGTTTAGTGAACCGATTGATTCAACTGACTAGTGGGAAGCTTAAACAAGCTCTTATATAGTAGTAAATTTGACTATCAATTCTTAAGTGCTTTTTAATATAAGCTTGAATAACTTTAAGATGTTTGTTGAAGGTCATCAGGATGAGAGACCACTTGACAACAAGAATAGACACTAGCACGAGCTGAATGCATGATCGCGTTGATGATGACCACTATGGCGGTTTGTCTGTTCAATTATCAATTGACTGAGATGAATTGATTGGCTGTCACTTGCAAGTGTGATCAAGTACATTTGCACTGTTAAACGATTGCATGGAATTTGTTTATTTGATTGATAATACTTTAAGTTAATTTGGAAATTATCAGATTTGATTTACAAGTATTTACTATCGAGTGATTTATTGACATTTATTGGCGTGTGTTTTTGCTTACCAGTTTCAATCAATTGGCTTTTTGTCCACTCAACTGAGCACGCAGTATTGGCACATAATCGTCGTACTGAGCTTGGAAAAAGTTACCAGCCACCGGATTGCCCAATTTGTTTTGCTTGGCGAAATCACGGACACGAAAATTGGGTCTACCTTCTCGGCTTTGGTTGCTCGCTTTGGTTCGGTTCAACGAAAGTTGACCTGCTTGTTTGAAGACGAGAAAGACATATCGGTGCAGACCGGTGCCTTCTGGTGCACCTGACCCAATGTACTCAGTGTAGGTTTCACCTTTTGCGATATTCGTTCCGGGAATGTTAACCACCAACCAGTGGAGCATTTCTCGTCGGATCGGATTTTGTCGGCTTGGTGCGTCTGGGTCGGAGAAAACCAATGTGTACAAAGTATTTGGTTCGGTTGGCCATGTAACGTTTGATGGAATGTCCTTCACCTGGGTCGGGGTCAACTCTCGCCCTTGAAGGACAAGATGGCCATTTGGATATTTGATTTGAGCGGAATGTGCAGGAGCGGTGTCGATCACATCAGGCACCACTTGATTTGTCTTCATTGCAACTGCCAGACTACGATCTGTCTTTTGTCGGACATGTTCATCGAATTGAGCTTGATAGAAATTGCCCGCCACTGGTTGGCCCAAGTTGTACTTTCGGGAAAAGTCTTTCACACTGAATTTGTATCGTTTCTGTTGAATATCTTTATCGTTCTCAGTCAAACTAAGTTGTCCTGTTTGCTTGTACACAAGGAATATGTATCGATGCAGTCCTGAGCCTTCTGGCGGACCCGAGCCAACATACGAAAGTTTTGTTTGGCCCTTCGACAGATCACTGCCCGGAATGTTGATCACCAACCAGTGAAGGATTTCGCGCAATGTGTGATGTTGTCTGCTTGGTGCGTCGGGATCGATCATGATCAAAGTGTGCATGGCATTTGAGTCTGCCGGCCAAGAAACACTGCTCGGTGCCATCTTCACCTGTGCTGGTGCAAGTTCGTTCCCCAGTTTGACTTCCACTGTGGGTCCATACTTGATTTCAATTGGACTGGCTGGAACTGAGTCGACCACCTCTGGAATTACATTTTCCGCTTCAAATTTTTGTTTCAACTGCTGGTCGGAATGAACAAAGGAATTGATCGACACAAGAATAACAAAAAGAAATGTAAAACCAATCATAGTGTCCGAAAAGATTGATGTTTGATGATCTTCTGGGAGAGACAATGGCTGTTGCACCGAGTGGTGCGAACTTTATATGAACAAGCCTGAACAATAACACAACACAGAATGGCTAATTGACTATTGATTGCAAAGCTATTCAAACGGTTTGTCGGTTTGTTTAAACCAAACTCAAGGACGTCCATTCGAGTGTCAAAACACACATCGATGGCTTAAGCCAATTGTTCAGTGAGAGTGGTCATTAACGTTTGTGCTTGGAATCGATCAGTGCTCGATGCTCAGTGAATGAATGAACCTTTCGTGGGGAGAGAAACTGATAGGAAGCATGGCTGAGGTCACTCGATGGTGACATTTCGCGTTTACTTGCAAATATTGACAATTCCTCTGGACGTGACACATTAAACAGAACTCTATTGCCAAATGAATGCAAATGCACTGAGTGTCAACATGTCTATGTTAGTTATAACTCACGATCGTGCTAATGTGCTAATGTGTGTTTGCAGTCACTTCATTAACGGCAATTGTTTTATTTACTTATTCATTTATTCATTTTCAACCATTTTTACATTTTTGATATATTCTTTTAATATAAAGTTCAATTCATGCTTGTCTCTTCGAACATTGCTTGGAAGAAGTTACCTGCCACTGGTCCGGTCAAGTTATACTGCTCAGTGAAATTTCTGGTATTGAATCTCATTCGTGAGACAACAGTTTGATTGTCAATTGGTAGCATATCCAGTACCATTGGTCTCGTTTGTTTGAAGACCAGGAACATGTATCGATGTGTTCCGCCATTTGCTGGTGGTGCAGGACTTAAGTAATCGGCATAGGTCGTGCCTCTCGAGATGTCCACATGTGGAATGTTCACTACCAGCCAGTGGAGCAATTCACTGAGAAATGGATTTGAGCGACTCGGAACATCCAAATCGATCATTAGCAGGCTGTACAGGACATTGCGTTCGGTGGGCCAACGAATGACTACTGGTGGTTGAGCCACTTTGGTCAATGGCAGTTGGTTGCCTAGTTTCACCACCGCATCTGCTGCATACTCCACATAGAGCACACTTGCTGGCACAGTGCTCATCATGTTGAGTGCAATGTTGAGGGTTTCTATAGTTTTCTGTAACTTCATTGGGACTAGGTTAAAGTTGACTAATAAGTACAAGAGAATCAACATTGAATTTGAAAACATTCTTTTATGCATTGTTAATGTGCACAAGTGTTCAGCTTGACAAAACTGAAGAGGTTACCTTTAAACGATCGTCGCGACCCATTGCCATGAACTTGTTTATCTCACAAGTTGGCAGTTTCACATGAGTGACTTTACAAGCTAAACCAGTGAATCAAGTTACTTGAGCAGGTAACTTCATTTTGCGAAATTAATTAACTCTGCTTCTTCTCCTAATTGATTTATTTTTTAGGGATTGACTATATAGCTATATAAGTCTATATAATAAATGCACGTATTAGAACAATTGTTTTCGGGATTTTCATTTTATTTGAAAAATAAATAACACATTTTGAGCATTCTCGAATGTATAGATTATCAATACGGTGTTCCACTGACTTGGGAACGCAAAATGGGAACGTAATCGTCGTATTGTGCCTTGAAGAAATTTCCTGCCACTGGTCCTTGCAGATTGTAATCACGGACAAAATCTCTGGTCTTAAAGTTCATTCTGCCAGTCATGGTTCGGTTGTTTATTACGGCTCGTCTAACTTTGATAGAAATAGCTTGTCGGTACACCATAAACACATATCGATGCAAGCCAGTGTCTTTTGGCGGGTCAGCCCCGATGTATTCGGCAAAAGTTTCTCCTTTGTTGTAATCTGTCCGTGGCATGTTCACCACCAACCAGTGCAGTACCTCACGGTACTTTGGGTCTTCTCGATTGGGCGGATCTAGATCCACCATGACCATAGTGTAAAGAGTGTTTCGCTCGGTGCGACACTGCAGCTCGGCAGGAAGGTCTTTTGTCTGATTTGGGGTCAACTCGGCGCCCAGCTTCAGCTCAACCCCGTCCGGGTACTTTATTTCGAGTCGACTTGTAGGCACCTCGTCAATCATGTCGGGCGAAATCTTCTCGTCCACCATTGTACGCTTCAAACTGCCTTCAAAAAAGCGAAATCGAATGCCTTCGCTGGGCACAAACACGAGCAAGCCAGCAACCAGCAATAAGGTTGACAATTTAGTCGTACAAGAAAACATTGTTTGGCGTTGAGTGATCCAAGTCCAAGTAGCTCATCGCTCACCACTTACAAGTGAAATGACTGTCCAGGTAGATTTGGAGACTAAATTTATAACTAAAACAATCAAAGTATTAATTAGTAGGTACGGACAATCAAGGACTGCAAGGGGATTGCGAGTTTGGGTGTTTGTGTGTGTGTGGCTATGGATGAACAGTTTTATGGCAATGATTTACTGACTCTTCGATGTGTCACAATTGCATCAGGCCAAATGTCCATCAGTGAGTGGCGCTTTGGTGCATTCACACCTCACTGAATGCACACGCTTAATCAATGGTCATTCGATGGAGCTTTCTGCCTTTTATGTTTATTTAATTAACTCACTCTCGGGATGTCCAAAATTGCATTAATAATTAATAATTTTAAATTGCGCCAATTTAATTATTCAATCAAAGGCAGGAAACGTAAATTATTATTGCTCTGGAATTTTAGTTTATTGCAAAAATTCAAGATGTTTTACTGATATTTCGCTTGTCAATTTTATTGTTATTTATGGTTGTTGAACAAATTCCAGGAAATTGCGTGTGCTTTGATGTGTACTTTAAAGTAAATTTATGATTGAGGATTGGTAATGTGCTCACTGCTCACTGCTCAGTTGTGCGTGTAGTATGGGTACATAGCTGTCGTACTGGGACTGGTAAAAGTTGCCCGCCACAGGACCGGTCAATTTGTACTCCTTTACAAAGTCCCGAGTTTTGAAGCCAAATCGACCTACAGCGCTGCGATTGCTCGTTTTCGTTCGGTTCACATTCAACCGAGCAGGTTGCTTGAACACCATGAACACGTATCGGTGCAGTCCAGTGTCTTGTGGTGGTCCTGAGCCAATGTACTCGGTGAACAGATCACCTTTTGATATGTCTGTTCCGGGAATGTTCACCACTAGCCAGTGGAGTCCTTCTCGGTTGGTGGGTTCTGCTCGACTTGGGGCATCTAAATCTGCCATGATCAGTGTGTACAGTGCATTCAGTTCGGTGTTCCAATTGATCTCCACCGGTGGGTAGCGAACTTTGGTGGGAGTCAACTCGTTGCCGAGGTACACATCCACACCAGGACCATACTTTACATGCAGAATCTGGGCAGGAACCGAGTCGACCATATCGGGCACGATTTTCTGTGCTTCCATGTTACGTTTCAACTTAATTCGACCTGCTTCGATGGGGAAAATTATTAAATTGGTAAATAGCAAGGCGGTCAAATTGACCGATGGAAACGGAATGGGAATCATCGTGACGATTGTGCGCTTTGGCGTGTCTTTGGTTGAGTCCACAAGTGTTCACCACTCAGTCAGTGAGTCAGTCACTCAGTAAGCAATAATCAATCGAATGTTCCTCGTTCATGTCTTACCTTATAATTAAAAAATGCAATTTTAAGATGCTCAAGGACTACTGGTTGTCACTTGTTCGAGTTGGTTGCTCGGTAGGTGGCAAGTTCCACCTGAGTTGGTTTATATATGCCAGTTAGACGAGTTGCTCACTGATCATCGATTGAGATGTGACACACTACGCATCAGTTAATGGACACTGTACATTACCTAGTCATCCTCGGTGAGCACTTTTCTGGCTATAGCACACATACACACAACACATTCAAGGATACCTTCGCCTTAGGTTGGTTCAGTCAAAACAGTCACACTCATCACATTTGGCACATTAGAGTGTAAACACAATGAAGACTGTTCCGTCATTGCGATTATTGCCAAATAATATATTAATGCTACTAATTACCAGTGCAATTATCACACCAATGCAAACGCATTGCAACTGGTCGACGCACAAATTTCTTTATGCCACACAATTCAAATGCAATGATTCCCATAATGACAACTTATGTGCCAACACTTCTGCCAATTGAAATAATTCTGTTTTCTTTTTCGTTTCTTTTTGTAAATCACGTTCTCAATTAAAACAATAATTCCACTGACTAATTATTCACTTTACCTATTATTTTTGTTTTAATTAGTCTTTTTATTTTTTAATTAATTAATTTTGAATTTTGAGATAATCAATTTTGTGGAAAGACTAGTAGACGAGACTTATTCACTTGACAACTTGACGTGATGTGCCAATCAATTTATAATCGAAAAGGCAATTTTGAATTTGATTTTTATTAAAATTAAAGGAATTCTCGATTCTTGAAATGAAATGGTTTATAAATAGAATAAATTAAAAGTACAACCAGTACAACAGAATTGCAAGGAAAATTTGAAATCGATTGAGAGAGTGAACCAATTTAGGCGATTAATGAGCATGGCAGTAATGATGCCACACAACTGTAGGCAATAATCTAGTGCAGTGCATTGTCTCACTGACTCATTGTGCTGCAGTATTTCGATGTGCATCACACTTTGTCATGCGCGCATACAATCACTTTGTCATCGGTAATCGAGAGCTAAAGGTTAATTGGTTGGCCTAATGATGCCCAGCGCGACATCATAAAGGAGCAGATGTATGTACATACAAACATACATAACACATAAATGGCTGCCAGATCGAACGATGAGAACGCATTAGTAATTCGAGGCCCGGTCACACGCGGCAACAGCAAAGAAAGCCGAAAGTGCACTAAACGCGACACAAAGTGAACTCAACTATTGCACTGAGCCACTGTGCCCGGGATCGAGAAAGTTGTAATATGAGCAATTACAAATTGATGGCTCGTTATTGGAAGATTAGTCAATTGGCAGTGTGCGTTCGATTGTATGCAAACGTCTCCATGCTACCTAACTTAATCCGGCGAGTCAGTGTTCGGTTGCTGCAAAAGACCGCCAAACGATGGGCCAATCGCTTTTGTGTGTTGTGCCTTAATGGGCCCAATTAGTAGTGCAATCGGCACACACACAGACCCATTGCACACCAATTGGCCGAACCGAACTGAGCCGAGCCAGTACCAGCCATTCCATCAAGCCACTAAACGATAAAATTACCAGACGAATCGACAGTTGTCCCACTTTTAGGCCTTGCTTCACAAACTTTTGCCTTTTATTGGTGTTTAGTTTAGTTCTGTTTAGTTCGTTCACAATCAATTAGTTTGCTTGTGCCTTTTACGTACATTGGGCTGTTGTCTTTGTGGCTTTCTTAGTGTCACTCATTATTAGGGATTAACAGCGCCAACCAGACAGACAGCTCCATTTGACAGATTGACAACTTCGGTTTGGTGTTTGGTCAGTTAGGACTAACGAGCCAATTTGCGCCCAGACCTGCATGTGGTTTTACTGGCATAAGGATTCAAACGAAAATCTAACCAAAACTGACTGACCAAATCAAAGTGAAGGATTTGACTTGACCACATTTCCAAGACATAACTACAGTTAATCACTACTGGGACATCGTTTTGTGGGGCTTAAGTCTTTTTGGACGTTGAAGTAATTGAAATAGAAGTAGAAGAAATGTCCGTTTACTGGAAAAGCCTTAACATTATAATTACACGCTGTGCAATCTGACAATTTGAGGAAGCCCCGAGAATTGACAAATAATAAATAATAATTTAAAGATTCTTTTGGTTAATTTAAGATAAATTGAATAAATTATTTGCGTTTCATCCTCAACCATCATTTAATAAGGACAATTGATCAATTGCTCCCAGGTACATTCACTTACTTGTTAGAGTATGCTGTCACATTAGCGAATTGTTCAATTGTCCAATTGGCATGATCTGCAGTGACAATGCAAATGGCCCACCTTTCAGTGCCTCTTTGCATCTGTATTTTCTCCTGTGCCGAACATGTCATCTCCGATTTGTCACCAATTTGGTTATTATATTGGCGTAATGAGCTTGCCATTCATACGTTCGACCAGAGAGAATCGAGTTACCGAGAGAATATGGACGGATGATGTCGTGTTGGGCTGCAAACTATAGCACAGTGCACGAATTGCTTGCTTGGTCTCATTGGACCAGTGCACTCATTGGCGAGTGGAAGGCGGGACTGAGTTGGATCGAGTGGCGCGCGTTACCCACTTGCTACTCACACACGACTATCACGGCTACCAATTAGAATCCTATGGACCTATTGGTGGAGCACTGGGTGCTGTGCGGTAGTGGTAGAGGGCAAGCCATCAACTTATCACTGCTAAGTGAAAAGTCATTTGATCGAACCAGAATCGATTCTAAACTGAATAAAACTGACGGTGCCATTTGACTAGAGAGACATTTGACTTGTGAGACAATTTGGTGTGATGTTGTGCGGCAAGGTGGAATTTTGTGTTCACTCAATTGAATTACCATGGAATTGATGGTGAACAATTTCTCGGAGAATCTGAGCCTACCTTCCAATTCGGGCAATGAATCGGCCAAGTCGTCAGACACTTCGTCTTCGATGGCATCCAACAATTTGGCCAGTTATGCCACATCCGCCAATGCATCCACTTCGTCATTTTTCATCAAAGATATTCTTTCGTCAAGGTATGATTTTGCTTTAATGTCATAACGTCGTCAAATGTTAATTTAGTTTAATTAAATTAAATTTCAGCAAAGCAAACATCAAGTCTCGCTATCTCAACTCAGCAAGTCCACCACCAAGCTCAAATTTGACTTCATCCCTACAGGACATTATTCTTAGTGGCAATTCGATGGCTCGAGAGTTGGTCACTTTTGCGGCCAGTCAAAAACTACATAACTCACTCGACGGATCGGAATCACCCCCAATGGACCCAAGTTATTCGCATAGTCCAGTGAGCACCGGTAGCAACGGATACAGCAGTCCACACCACTTTGGACCACCAGCAGGTCTATCCACCCACCACCAGCACCACCCACACTCGCACCACAATCTCGGTGCAATGTCTACCACTGGTCCTAATTCGGCATCGGCGGCCGCGGCGGCAGCAGCCGCTGCTTTCTTTGGTGGCAATACTTCTTCGTTGGCTGCATTTTTGCACAATCACTCCGCCA
This sequence comes from Rhizoglyphus robini, assembly GCA_023373905.1. Taxonomy (NCBI): domain Eukaryota; kingdom Metazoa; phylum Arthropoda; class Arachnida; order Sarcoptiformes; family Acaridae; genus Rhizoglyphus; species Rhizoglyphus robini. The sequence goes on along the minus strand of JAKIJQ010000007.1, from coordinate 1,007,306 downwards.
GTGGTGGCACCGGAAATCTGTACGGTCCAGTACCACAACCCCCTTCGCTGGGTCCTCATGCACACCACCATCACGAGTTGATTCTTCAGCAAATGCAACGAGCAGCAGTAGTTGCCGCGGCCACTGCTTCACATGTGGCAGCGGCAGCCGCTAGTCATCGTCGACGCAAAGCCCGTACCGTGTTCTCCGACCAACAACTGCACGGACTGGAGAAAAGGTAAATTGACTGACTGACTCAATAGTGAAGCACACAATATGACACGTGTGATGGGTACTGCTTGACTCGACTCATGCATGCGTTATTGAATTAGACGGACCTTTATTACGGCATTGAGCCACACAGCAGGACGACAGTGCATTGTGCTTGTGTTTGATGTGTGCCCTGGAGGCACCATTCTCAGGTGCCTTATTACCGAGCCTGAGCACTCAATGTTTGGTCTGTTCGAGTCACAATATTCAATTACCGCCAAAACGTTCATCTCCATTTATCTCTAATTAATCATTTGCACAAGTGAGCTATAAGGCAGTCTCCATAGTCCCACTGGTGCAGTGCCTTACTCTTCTCGATAAAGTGCAACTCTGCGCAGTGTTGGGGTACTCCATTCTCTCATTAGAGGCCTATTACCGATTGAATTGTCACAAAGTACCCACTCGTTTTAGATCTGACGAACATATTTTCTCTTGCGCTCCATCCCCTCGGGGACATTGAGCCAACACACCAACAACCTATTCGCCATTAATGTATTCCTCAAATGGAAAGCTTGAAAGTAAAAGATGGCTTCAGTGAAAGACTTGATGCTGCTCGGTGCCGTGCACAGCAAGATATGTTCAATATGTCACGTTATTAAACGATTTAAGTCAATTCTGATTGTCGACTCTGTTAGACTACTTCTTGTCTCAAATCGTAACGACAATAAACAGATCAAACATGTCGCAAATGCGCCTAATGCAATTTGTGCTGTGCCACTTGCAGTAATGGCCTGCAAATATCACTTTGAGCCTAATTGAAACTCGCGCTCACTCGTTTCTCGTACATTGCAACCTATATTCAATTACAAGCATTGTTAGCACACAATTCAACTTGAAAGTGAGCTATTTTTAACGGACAAACTTTAGCTCCACTTGACTACCGTCAATAATCGAGCCAGTTGAGTTGTTACACTGTTTTCCGGGATAACTCAATCAGCCGGAAAATAAGTAATATAATGTTGACAAAGGTCGAGAGCAGACAATGTGGGTAGTGGGGAAATGGATTCTGGTAAAAATGTATACTTGTTTCCATTGACATTGAAAATGCATAATGAAATTATGTATAATGCACAGTTCCATTTCATGTGCAATTTAAGACTTTTCAAAATCAAGACAAAGTGAATTCAATTTTTAAAAATATAAAATTGACTAAATTAATTAATCACTTACTATTATTAATTATAAATACCTTTGAGATTATTTACATTTAATGTGCAATTTAGAAGTTTAATTCAATTTAATTTTACCATTAAATTGCATAGTGCTAACTCAATTTAGCTGAATTGTTCCCCAAAAAATACACTGAACAAGTCGAATGTTGTCGCCAGTTTGACCTGCGTTCAATTGAGTTTTGAACTGGCGATTGCAATTTGAAATGAGCCAAGCGAACACTGCTCACCATCTTGTCGAACTCAATTGGAAAGTAATTTGGAACACTTAATCGAATCAATCGCTAAATATGTTTCAATTTACAGTTCGGTAATTGAATTGTCACACTAATGCAACTTTTCATTTTCAATGTGATCATTTCTATCATTGCTTTGCTAGCACGCCATTTATCTAATTAAATTTCTCACAATTTGCTGTTCTCTTTCTTTGTTCTGTCCAGATTCGAATCGCAGCGCTATTTGTCCACCCCGGAACGACTTGAATTGGCCACAAGTTTGAATCTAAGTGAAACACAGGTGAAGACATGGTTTCAAAACAGAAGAATGAAGCACAAAAAGCTATTGCGCAAAGGCTCCACATCGTTATGTTCCTCCAATATGGCCAGTCCTTGAGTAGTAATAATTGCACCGCAAGGTATAAGAGTTGTTTTAACTAGACCATTTTGAATTGCATAAATTCGCCAATTAGACGCTCATCGCCTGGCATGATATAGTTGAAGTATTATTAATTATTAAATGATAATTCAGAATTAATTAATTGCCATTATGGAATCTAATAACTTTGTGTAATAAAATGAAAGCAATAATGTGCATTGTGTGCATTGAGTGGTAGTGTAATGCTGGCAATTCATTACTGTACTATTGATTCATTGTACAAAATAATAAACTTTGACGAGTGCGTGTTAGTGATGCTAATTAATGAATTAATGTTCGCTCCGTTTCGGGTTACATTTCAGTAATGCCTCTGCCGCGGCACAGTCGGACAATTAGCACCAGACAATGGCAGCGTGTGCCCGTGTGGGACACGCTGTCAGTGGCGCACGGTTATTGCAGCACACGGCCATATGCTCGGTAATGTAATGTCTCTGTGTCAGTGTCTGTTCGTATTACTCCACCCGGACCGCCTTCTCGCACATTCTCGTCATAGCCTCACAGAGACAACGCGGCACAGTTTAGCACCGATTTGGCCGTGTATTCGCTAGCTCGCTAATAGTCGCTTTCGCTTTCTATTTGGTTCTCTTTTTGATTTTGCGACCGAGTTGGCACTGTGAGTGTTAACTAAATTAACAGTAGTCCAGTAGCATTACTCCGCCTCAAATTCAAACCCAATCGAGTTGGGCACAACAAACAAATCGACATTGGTCACAATAATATGTTTGTTACATTAATTTATTATTTCACTCCTAAAACATGAAGATTATTTACAAATTATATCACTTTAAACGACATTATAAATTGCAAACAGCAGTAATATTAATAAATAAATCAAATTTCCATATACAAACTTGGATGCAGAGTTGCACATGTAGCTGAGTGTGCCATTGCCGTAATAGAATTCACATCCATAGCTTTCGTATCTTTTGTGTACCAATCGAAAGTACTCTTCAACTTCACTCGATTGACAAGCGTCGTATGTCTCTCGTTTGATGTTGATACATCGTTCCGTGTACCAAATGGCACAGCAATCGTCAGGAATTTGACTCATTTTTTGGTTTGTCAGAAAATCCTCCATGTCTACCATGATGTGCTGCTCGGCATCGAGCGCACAAACCCATTTCGTCCCCACCAAGAAAGATGTGCATTGCTGAAAGGTTTCCGAAGTAGGCTTCGGAATGTCATCAACTGAGATGTGGTCGATCTGACGGACTGTAGGCACTGGGGCAAAGGTGGTGGTCGAGTTTGGTGCACATTTAGTAGAGGTAAACACAGACAAAACAATCAATAGGACTATGAATGATTCAAATGGCATGATTTATTGAATGAAAACAACGATGAACAATATTTTACAAGGGAAAGTGAATATACATTGAAATGGCAGACAAAAGGCTCACAAGGCGATGCGAGGAATGTGTTAAACCGTTAGCCAATTAATTGGTCATTATCGCCGATACGGCATTGCAATCGGATCGGGCAAGTATGTGAAGAGCATTTGGCGACGTAGGTGTACATTGGCATGTGTTGAAGTGAGATGTTTGATTGCTTACTAATAATTACAAATTGCCGCTCAATGAGATATTGATGTGCCTTTGCTTGTGATAAGTGGATGCGATGTGACCAAAGTTAATTTGATTTGGTTGCCTTAGTGATCCTGTTGGCTAAGTTAGACAGAGGTACTTCTGGTGATATCTGGTTTGGCTAAACATCTTTGTTTAGACATTCCAAACTGAGAGGAAACGACAAGTTGTGGTTGGTTTATTGGTTTGATTGTCAATTAATCGAATTTAGTCGTCTTTTGAGCATTTTCCCGTCAAATTTGATTTATTGGTCGCTTTGGTCGATTTTCGTGTTTGATTTGGATGAGTCAGTTGATTCAATTTACAGATTGATTTGCAGATTTTGTCTCATTTAGTTTCTAATGTAACTATGACTGTGTCCATTGCAGTAAAGACCGTTGTGTGTGGCCAATCAATCGAGCCAGCAAAACGTCCTCCAATTAAGTGAGTGAATAGCCAATTGGTAATACAATTTGTGATTGTTTGATGATTGCAATTCTATTGAGCTATTGAGTGAATGGAGAAACGAGACAACATTATTTGATTGAATCGATGTGATTGGTTATTAGATTTGGCAGTGGTTGTGGTCTATTCCGTTGGCTCGTTGGTTGAGTGTCTCCAAATGGAATGCTCTGCCGATATCCTCTTGATTTGGCGATGATTGCTCGCTTGCTGTGTATTATTGCGTCTCTTCCTCAATAGACCATTGATGTCTCCTAGTGATAGTCGGTAGCATTAGATTTAATTATACTCCGTGAATTGAACTGTTTTGATTGCTTTGGACACTTTGGGACTGTTGTTGGTCTGTTTGATGTTGTGCCCAAGTGCACTAATAGAACAATTTATACATAGGCTTTTGAGATCGATTGCTCCTGTAGCGATAGTAGACAAAGATGGCCAACGATGCCACCAGTCCCACGCCAATGAAGATCAGTCCAAACAGCCAAAATTGTGCCCCATTGCATCCTATCGAATCGTATGAATATCGCTTGCATTTGTCCGACTCTAACTTTTTCCATAGCGGAATCAGTTGTTGTTGTTTCAGATTTTGCATTGCTTTTGTTCCGCATTGGCTGCAAACTTGCCCCAGAATGCAGTCGACCAACTCCCAAGTGGAACAACACACAGAACGGTCATCGCCTTTTGAAGAGTTATCGCCATTTTCTAAATTCTTTAAATAAAGCTGAGTGCGATTTGAGAAGATATAAGACCATTTGTTGGACAGCTTAACCATACATTGGTCCTCGATAGGTTTGATGTTGCAGTTGAGATTTTCATGGGCATTGCATGAATTATGACTTGAGTCTGAAAGAGAGTCGTAATGGAAGCTTTCCGAAATGGACCAACAATGGCTTTGGCCGATGATTGAGATTATTAGCAAAGAAAAGGCGCAATTGAGGGAATTCATGTTTGCGGTGACTTGAGGTTTGAGACAAATTAGTTGAAGTGTGTTTCAGTTGAATGGAGTTTCAATGTGGATATGAAATTGAGTCGCACTTTAAAGTTTTGTAAATGAAAATAAACCACAATAGGGCAAGTGATATTTATACGTTGAACAATGTTGTAAGTCATGTCATAACTGTAGAGCATGCACTCGTGCCTCAGCTACCGTATGTGACGTTTCTGTTACATTATGTTAGCCAATCGAGTGTATAGGTACATTTGACCAGTTGTCTCGACTACCAAGATTGCCCGGTCACCTAATCGATAGGATATGCTGTACCTGCCTACTATGTGCCATCGATGTGCCTGCCATCGCGATTGTCTATTTTTGTTCTAATATATGTAATTAGTAAACTTTGCTTTATCGAAAGCATCACATTGGTAGTCGGCGATATACCCCTTAGTACCTTATCAAATCGTATCAATTATGTTCTAACAATTTCGGACAAACCAATGTCGAGTGAAAGTGTGATTTGCTGATGTTACTAATGCAATGTACCAATTGAACGGACAATTAAGCAGCATTTTCAAATGCATTAATTAGACAATTGCAAGTTATTGACTAACGTTATTTCACGACAAACTTGGTTGCGCAATAAACTTGAGATTATATTTGCAAAATTTCTAAGATTAGCGAAAGGTTGCTTGAAGTACCTTTGCTCACTGACAAACTGATTTGTGAAGCTAAAAGACGTTTCAACAAACAATTTCTCTATTTGTGATACTTTGTGTAACTTGTATTAACGTAACAGTTATGTTATCTGCACTACAATCTTTTCATTTGCATCAAGACACCACATGTTAATGTACGTATTAACAGATGATTGAATTAATTAAATTATAATTGGACAACGTTAATTGGCAAGTTTTAATGGGTCTAAAGATGACATCTTAGATGAGAGACATTTTAGTCAATAGTCAATATTCGTCCATGGCACGAGGTCAATTAATGTTCAACTGAATCAATGAGCAATTGATTCAATCTATGGAAACAATTGATTCAACCCACGCTTAATTATTAAAGTACAATTTTGTGAAAATTCTACCATTGTAATTGTGTTTTGCCCAATTGGCGTAATTGATACGTAAGTAATAGTAATATGATTGGATTAATTGATTGGATTGATTCAGACTGATTTAAAGCAAGTGGTATCTTTCTAAATCCTGTATGATATTTGACACAAAAAATTGCAAAGCACTTTATCACATTTGCCGCCATCTAGTGTTTGGGAATAAAATATTTTTTTTTTCAAAATTCATACAAACAAATTGACGCACATTTTTTATACGATTTGTATTAATATTTAATATTTAATATTAATACTGACTAGAATATTTTGTAATAAATATATTTATTAATAAGTTATGCTTTGTCGATGTTCTTGTTCTTGTTGCTCTTGTTGCCCTTGTCTCTGTTCGTGTTCCTTTTTGCTTTGCATTGGACAGAGAAACACTTCAAAGACCATTACTATCAATGAAATCACCATTACTGCTGCACTGAATTGATAAATTAGTGTCGGATAGTAACTGATGCTCGCTGTGAAGATGTTCGAATAGATTAGTGAAGAGATCAACGGAACCAGTGCTTCTAGTGTACAAGAGAGACTAAATATTTTGCCAATTTCATCTTCGGGTACAATTTTAGACAGTTTAGTTCGCATACAAATTACTGCATAACCAGAAAGAGAACCTATTTAGGAGAATATATTTAAATATTTTTAAAACAAATAAATTGAATTTGTCAACGAACAAACATACCAACGAAAATTGAAATAAAATAAGCGACTGCACTGAGAATCGATCCAATGATGACATCGGCTAAATATGTCGATAACTGAGCAATGACAATTAAAGTTCCATCGTCTAGTTTCCACATTTTCACTAAGAATATTGATGATATAGCCAACACAACTGTTGCAACTATGTTTGAAACCGCCACAAAGATGGAATACATTTGAGTGTTCCAGTTGTACATTTTCTCCACAAACTGCAGCAGTACTCCACTGATGCCCGATGAAACCAACACTTGGTTGAAAAGAACTACAAAGATAAAGTATATTTGCATTCGAACATTCTGCTCACGTTCTTTGATGAAACAGTTCAACGTGTCACGCACATTGTCAAGGTTGAAGAGAATTTTCAGGACGTTTGAAGACTTTGTAGTGTCGAACTTGTCAAGTCTGGTTGAAGGATTGTTGTTGATGGAGATATTTGATGAATTGGTAGAAGAGGTTGAGTTGCTGAGGTCGATTTCGTCGAAACCGTTTTCTTTGTAAATGTTTTTTCTAATGCTATTGCTTGAAGTTTGGTCGTTCTGTATGTGAACATCGTTTTCAATGCTATAAATCACTGTTGCCTCTTTTAGTTTCTGTCGTTTATGGATTTTTTGAACTTGATACAGAAGAAATAGCAAAATAAACGAAACTATATCAAAAGCTAATGTGAGAATAAAGTTTCGATTATAAGTACGTGGAATTGTGCTATTCTTCCGGACGGTCAATAACACACCACCCAGAAAGATGGATATTGACAAGCCAATTACAAAGATTATTTCTAATATAACAAATTTTAATGCGCGAGTCTTTTCGTCCGTGTTTAGGGAAATGTATCGATAAGCAGTTGTGGTCAGGCCCATAATGCCACCAGTGAACCAAACATAAAGTGAAGCAATCAGCAGATAATATGGACCTAATTTAAATTAATATTAATTACAAATAATTAAATTATGTATTTACTTGAGAGAAAGTAATGCACTAAAATAAGGTAAATAGTAGTGGAAAAGACATCACCGAGTACATTGAGAAACAGCATCACCATTGTTCCATCTTCGTAATTGTCCAAAAACGAGCCCACAAACAAAGACCAAATCACCATTGGAATACATTCCACTAGATTTCTTATTCAAATAAATTCATTAGCAAAATGCACTTCCTCCAGATCAAATCAATACTTGTAATTGCTAAATATGGTTGTTTGAGATAAGATTTCATTTCTCACATTCGTCAATTGGCTTGTGTTTGCATCGGATTCGATGTATTGACAGAAGAGTGTACTTTGGTTATAAGATACAACACAAATTTTGTCTTGAATCAAGAAACTTATGGCGATTGCAGATATTGACAGTGCGAGCAGGCGAAAAAATATGAACAATTCAAATAGGTAGTAATTGGATTCTTTGAGACGGGCACTACATGAGCTAAACATCACGGGTATATTGCTACTATTACTACAAACAGATTGGCACAAAGTAAAATGGTAAAATGAGTTTCTTTGGTTTTATTTATGATAAATAACTTTCAAGTTGACATTTATCCAAGTTCAACAAAGACATATCTTCATTCTGTTTGTTTTTGTGTGTTTTGTATTGCCTTGTCGTCTGGCAAGGTAACTGTAATGATCATGATATATCATTAGAGTTAACAATCATTACAAATCAATTCTAATTATTATTCTAATTAGTCAGGTGATGAAGTACAGTGAATAAAATGAACTTTATCCGACTAGACAGAAGATACAATGACGAATATGCATGCTCATGCTGAAATGTTGCTTTGCATGCACAGCAGTGGTCCGTAAAACACAGCAAATGTATCTAATTTAGAGTTGTTGCTCAACACTAGAAAACAATACAAACCAAAAGGTTATTATTATTACTATAGTAAAAAGGTATAGCAGTTTAATTAATTAATAGCAAGCGTATTGGGTGAGAGTGAGGCAATGCAACTCAAACTACCGGCGTGAATTTCATAGTTTAATTGAAATGTATTCGAATATTAAATGAAATTGACTGTGAAATTATTGCATTGACACTAGGAAGGGCAAGTACAAATGGTGAGTAAATGCAAAATGGAGAAGTATTTGTTGCTTTAAGTCAATTTTCATTAACATTAATAATTTACATTCACGATATTTGTACATTTATAATTTCAGTTTAATTTAATTCCAATGTCAAAATGTTTTTAAATAATTGTTGACATATTATTGTTGATATTATTTATGCTGTATCATTATTTAATGCTATATTCGACTGAAAGAATTCGATGTCTGAAGAATATTTGTACTCGAATACCATCACAATCAAGGATAGAATCATTAGGAAAGCACTAAACTGATAAATCAATCCCGGATATGATGCAATGCTAATCGAGAATAGATTGGAATATATTATTGATGCAAATATGGGAACTAGAGCTTCGAGAATGGAACCAATGCTGAAGATTTTGCCAATCTCGTCAGACGGGACAATTTTCGATAGCTTGGTTCGTATGCTTATAAGCGAAAAACCAGACAATGAGCCTTTGGTTTAAAAAAAAGTTTGTAATTATTCAATTATTTGAGAAACATTAACTCACCGACTACTAATGAAATGAGATACGCTTTTGGACTTAAATACAATCCTATGATTAAATATTTAAGGAAAGTCGAAATCTGAGCAGTCACAATCATTGTTGTGTCAGTAAGTTTCCATTTCTTAACCAAACACATCGAGGATAATCCCAGCACGGCTGTGGTAATAATGTTTGAGAGTGCATAAAAGATTGCATACGTTTGGGCACTCCATTCATAGACTTTTTCGGCAAACTGTAAAAGCACAACGTTGATGCCCGAATTAACCAGAATTTGAATGAAAAATACTGCGTTTAGTAGATAGATTAACAGTCGGACATTCTTTTCTCGTGGCCTGAACAAACAATGCATCGTTTGTTGAATATTGTGCAGGTCAAAGACAATCTTAAAGAAATTCTTTCGTGGCTTTAAAATGTTGGAAGTGGATTGGAGCGATTTAATGTTTGTTTCGGTTGTGTCAATTGACGTTGTCGATAAGTTTATTGTTGAAATATTTCTGTTGATTTGTTCATTATGTGATCCTTCATTTCGATTTTTCATTTGTTCTTTTTGAGTAATCTCAAAGTGATACAAAAAATAAAGCATGACAATGGACAGTAAATCAAATAAGAGCGAAATTATGAAATTGCGATTGTACGATCGTAAAATGTTGCTTCCAATTTGATTTACCAAAATTAGTCCACCAAAACAGACTGCAAGTGATATTCCTGAAAAATAGTTTCAAAAATAATTCAAAAAGTAATTTAAACAAACTGTTACAAACCAATCACACAAATGATTTCAATCACAACAAATTTGAAAGCTCTCGTCATTTCATTGGAATGTACGGTGATGTAGCGATATGCTGTGGTGGTGAAACAAATTATCCCACCAGTGAACATTGCTGACAATGAGGCAACCAAAAGATAATATGGACCTGAATTTAGAAAAAATAATCATTGGTTAATTATTGAAACCAATAATATAATAAACTAACTTGAATCATAATAAATTACAGTTAACATGTAAATGACATTTGAGAAAATGTTTCCAAATATATTGAGCACCAAAATAAGAAAAGTTCCGCCCGCTTCGTAATTGTCCAAAAATGATCCAACAAACAGAGACCAAATCGCCATTGGAATGCACTCCACAATGTTTCTAATCATTTTGATAAAATGTAATTGCAATTCAAATAACAAAGTTCAGCAAATACTTGTAATTTCCAAATTTGGTTGATTCGGCGAGTACATCATCTTTTGTGTGTTCCAAGTCCGTGGTGGCATTAATGTTTGATTCAATGTTTTGACAAAAATTTGCAGTTTGATTGTAAGTAAACGAACATATCTTGTCCTGTATCAAAACACTGATTGCGATCATTGAAATTGACACTGCAAAAACACGACAAAATATGAACAATTCAAAAAGGTAGTAATGGCGAGTCTTCAAACGAGTGCAAAATGAATTAGACATTTTGAGGATTTGGAATCAAAATTTATCAGAAATGTGATTGTGACTTTGAAAATCAACAAATAAATGATTTTAATACATTTCATTTGTCAAGCGGCCAAACTGAAATTTCAGTTGCAACGCTCAATTTACTCATCGAGCAAAATTGTCATGGCCGGCCGGAGAAGTTTACCAATGGCGGTCTTTTTGCATCAATACAGTTGTAAAGAATTTGATGTGTTTTACAGATAAAATATGTAAATTTGCGGAAATGTGGTTGACATTTCCCATGGTAGAAGCGTTTTAATGTGTAATTAATTGTAAATTGGCTGTTGAATACAAATTTGGAATGCCTTAATTTGAGTTTTGATTGTTTGCAATCGATCATTCGTTTTTAACTGATAAAATTTGTACTTTAAGGTACATCTATGCCAGAGACACATTTCACCGCAGCAAGCAAGAAAGGTGTCAATGCGCTAAAGTCAATAGACTGAAGTTAAAGTGATAATAAGTAACATCAGCTCATCTATTGCTTCTCACGGAAAGTTTTTTCTACCAGACATAAATAGAAAATTAGTTAATGCCATATAATCTATGGTGCAATTGTCTCGTTTAATCAAATAGACTTTAGCAGATCTAGTGCGACATACTGCAAACTACTGTACTTCCAATAAACTTTAACTAAGTCCACAGGTACATCAACTTAGGTGATAAAATCGTTGCAATTGATCAGCTGTTAGTGAGTGTTCAACAAGAAACGCAAATGTAGACCGACTAAATCGTGGCAGTAATTGTATAAAAGTTACTAGAATTTACTGAAGAGTTACTTTGTGAAATGGCACGAAAAATGCACTTACAAATTGGTTGACTTGATTTTACTACTGTGAGAGATATTATTTATTCCATTTGCATTGTTAGAGTGATGATTCACAAGTGGGATTCAACTCGCGTGGATTATGTTTGGTCGCATCACTGGTGATAATACTGACAAAGTGTTATACATTTTATGGCCTCAGTTTAGGTATCTCACATTTCGATAATTCACGTGATCTGAAATGTTGCTTTTATTGTATATAAGCTCAACGACACTGGACGCGTTTATTAACGTGTTTAACACACAAGACATTTATCATTTAATAAATAAATAATTAATATTAAAAATGCTCTCCAAAATTCGTGAAGCAAATTATTTTCTATTTGAGTTATTCATTTTCACCCGATTGGTGTCACTGATGGTGTCCAACTTGGCGATCAACATGTTGATTCAGGACAAAATCTGCACTGTAACGTATCGACAAGAAATGCACTTTTGTCAAAACATTCACCTGGAGATGAACACCACACAAGAGGAAGTGATGAAAGACCGCGTTCTTGGCGAAACAGCTACATTCGCAAATTACAAGTGAGAAGCATTCTGCATAACTTCAATTCTAATAATAATTCTAATTTTATTTATACCAGAAATATAATGGAGGCTGTCCCAATGGTCATCTGGGCCTTGTTTGTAGGTTCCTTTCTGGACAATTACTCTGGAGCCAGCATTGTGGTACTGTTTCTCAATATATTTGGAAGTGTATTCTCGATCATAGTCTACATGTTTTTGGTACATTTCTATGATTCAAGTATAGCCGCTGTTTTCAATTTAAATTTTGATCTAAACGATTTCTCAAATCAGGTCCATACTTAATGTTGATTGGTTCAATTTCGATGTACTTCACGGGTGGATTGGTCAGTCTGAAGACTACTGCCTTTAGGTATATCACCATCAATACTGACGAAAGTATGCGAGCAATCAAATTTGTTATTCTACAAGTGTTGTTCGTTGCTGGTAAAATATGATTCAAAATTTTAATGAACAATTTCAATAGAAATCTTTCAATTTAGGTTTATCCAGTTCAATCTATCTCGGGGGACAACTTTTATCTGTCACACAGGAAGGACCACAACTACGAACATACTTCACAAATTTCTCAATTTCCTTTTTAACCGATGTGATATCTTTTGTGATGTTATTGATTTTGGTACGAATAGAAAATATTCGTCAAAATAATACGTTCGTAATAAGTGGAGATAATTTCAATGCAAAGAAACAGATTGAGGAAATTCCGTCCAACGAAAAAACAGCCAACAAACGGCACTTTCTTCAAATCCTATTCGACGTGGACAATGTCCGACAAACATTTGTGTTTCTCTTCAAATCGCGTGAAGGTCACATTCGCTTGCAGATCTATTTGTTATATTTTCTGGTGTTCAACGAAGCACTGACCAATACCGGAAAAGAATCAGTAATACTTCAATTTGCTCAGAAAGTATATCACTGGAGTTCGACTCAATACACCACTTTCAAGGCTGTCTACGAGGTACTGTCCACCTTTATATTGGCAATTGGCTCGGTAATTTTTGTGAAGTGTCTCAAATTCGAAATGGAGTCATTGATTGTCATTGCCATTTTGTCCACCTTTCTACACGAACTGCTTATTGGCACTATTCTCAGTCCAGTGGTGTATATGGTTGCTCTTCCAATTGGATGCTTTTCGGGCTTCGCGGGCATTGCTTTGAGAACCAAACAATCTAAATTAGTCTCAAAACAAGAAGTAGGTAAACTGTTTTCTCTTAGTTCCGTAATCGAAGCAATGGTGCCAATATTTTCTACACTAATATACACGAACATATTCTCAGCTACCATTGGCTCATTTCCAGGAATTGTGTTTCAATTCAGTTCATTCATTATGTTGATCTCATTGTTGATTATGACTTTTGAAGTATATTTTTGTGTACAAAAGAAAGGAGACCTTGAATTGGGCAAAGAAATTGAACTGTAATATATAAAAACAAATAAATTAATTCTAGTCAAATCAAGTAATAATTCGATGGATTACTACTGGAAAATTAATTTTAGGTTAATATTCAAGTCTGGGTATTTGAGAATCGTCATTTTCGTTTATTTCACTCAATTGAATTAGTAAGCTTCCTAGTTGATTTTCCATTGAAAGTGTTAATAGATTCAATAAAATTTTTACTGACCATATTTGTTGCCTGTTTTGAGAAAAGCATGAATATAGATATAGCTTTATTCAATTTCTTGTCAAGGAAATGAATTTAAAATTAAAGATCAGTTCGAGTTCATTGTTCGTCAATTGTATTGATTGGTAAGGAAGACAAAAAATCATTAGTTCGCATTATCATCGACAGTACAATCTCTCGACAATTGCCACCACAATAGAAAAAAGCACAAGCAAAGCGCTAAACTGATAAATAAGTCCTGGAAAGGAACTGATGGTCAGTGAGAAAAGATGCGAAAATATGAGTGATCCTAAAAATGGCATCACTGATTCGATTGTTTGGCTTAAAGCAAATATTTTTCCAAGCTCATCTTTGGGCACAATTCGAGATATTTTGTTGCGAATTGTGATTGAGGCGAATCCGGACAGAGAACCTACAAATTATAAATTAATTTAAGGATATTTTGACAATAAAAAATTACCAATAAAAAGTGACGCAATATAAGCTTTTGGTGTGAGAAAGGTGCCCATTGCAAGTTGAGCACAAAATGATGAAACTAGCGCAATCATGAGCAAAGTTTCATCTTCAAATTTCCATTTCTTCACCAGAAACACAGTGGCAATGGTCATGAAGACCGTAGTGATTATAGTTGAGATGGAGGCATAGTTGGAGTACACTTTCGAGTCCCAGTGATACACCTTCTCGGTGAATTGAAAGAACACATCCTGATTGCCAAAAAATATCAACACCTGAGAGAAGAGAATACTGTACAACAGGTAGATCTGTACTCGGGAATGGCCATCACGAGGTTTAAAGAAACAGGCAAATGTTTGACGAACATTATCAATATTCAACAAAATTGGAAGGAAATTTTGTTTATTAATATTCTGATTCTGTTCTTCGATCTCATTCAAACTTTCATCGTCGCTATCCTTTAATTCATTTTCACGAAAAGGAGAATTTGATTTACTCAGTCCAAAAACGAGAATAAATGTAAGAACGTCAATTGCGAGATTCACTGCGAAATTGTTGTAATAAGTTCGGAATGGGTTACTTGCTGAATTGGATTTGATTTGTAGAATTTGGCCACCGACATAAGTTCCCAAAGAAAGGCCTGAAACAATCAAATTAAATACATGAAATACAATATATAATCCAAACCTGTCACAATAGAAAACTGAAAAAGCATAAATTTGAGTGGCCTAAACTTTTCGGTTGAATTCATCACAATGTATCGATAAGTGACAGTCATATAACTGGCAGGGCCACCGGTGAACCAATAGGTACAAGAAGCCAGAATAATGTAATATGGACCTGAGTAGAGAAATATTAACAAACAAAATATTGAATGCATTACTTACTCAAATGGAAATAATAAACATTGATAAAATAAATAATAACAGCAATCGTGTCACCGACAATACTAATGGTAAATAGTAGCCGTGTGCCACCTCGGTAGTTATCCAAAAATGAACCGACAAACAATGACCAAATAAATACTGGAACGCATTCCATAAAATATCTGGTTTAAATAAAAATAGTTTTAAACAAATACTTAAAAACAACAATAAAGATATACTTATAATTTCCAAAGAGAGTTGAATCAGCCAAAATGAGATCTTTAACATTTTGTTCCACATCTGTATGCATTGGTTGGTTAATATTTTGGCAAAAAGTGGCAGTTTGATTGTATCGATTGATGCATATCTTGTCCTGTACCAGAAGAGTAATGGCAATGCCGGCCAAGGTTGAAGCACCTGCTCGAATGAAGATGAAAAATTCAAACACGTAAAAGTTCTCCTTCACAAGAGTATTCCACATTTTGGAAGTACACAAAACGATTTTGTTTTACGTATAGTTGTAAAGATACATTTTAAAGTTAATTAAAAGAGGATTAATTTAGAATAAAGATAAACGGAGACAAGAGGATTGGATTAATTTGGCTAGTAACTAACAGCTAAATGGCTAACTTTGAAGAACGATTATTATTATTGAAGCGGCATATTGCATTGAGCAAAACATGTGATGTGTTGTCAAAACAAATGCACAAGTGTTTAAGTTATGCCACTACTCTTTGAGAGGTAGCAGTTCATAAAGAAATGTTCAATACATGTACATTGATGCTAAACAACAAAACAGGTTGCAGTAGCAGGTGCTTTTAATTCCAGGAATTAAATTCCTGTTCTAATCATGATGACTAGTAGCAAAACATAAATCTAATATCCTAATAAAACTCTTCGAAAATCATAACTACCAGTGAGAGAAGTACAATGAAGGAACTGAAATGGTAGATAAGACTAGGATATGTCGCTATGCTGAGCGCAAACAGATTTGAGTAAATAAAAGAAGAAAAAAATGGAATAACTGCTTCCAGTGTGGAGCTCAGACTAAGGATTTTGCCAATTTCTTCTGTGGACACCAGTTTGGATAGTTTTGATCGTATGGAAATTAGCGCAAAACCAGATAATGCACCTAAAATATAATAAATTAATAATCCAAAAATTTAAAACACAAAACATACCAACAGGAACTGAAACATAATACGAAATAGGAGACAAAAAAGTGCCTACGATCAATTCACTAAAAAACGAAGATATCAACGCCCACCAAACAATCGTTCCATCAGCGAGTTTCCATTTTTCCACCAAAAATATGGATGAAATTGCTAACAAAACAGTTGAAAATATTTTCGAGAATGAAGCCAAATTTGAGTACATTTTCGCATCCCAGTGATAAACTTTTTCGCAAAATTGCAGCAAAATATCTTCAACGCCAAAGAAGATTAGCACTTGAGAAAATAAAACAAGATAAAGTAGATGAATTTGCATTCGGGAGCGACCATCGCGTGTTTTGATAAAACATGCAAATGTTTGACGAAGATTATCGAGGTTAAAGAACACTCGAATAAACTTCCTGAACGGTTTGTTGCTACTTGAATTATTAATTGGTTGCAATTCTTGATTTTCACTATTTGTCGATTCGAGATTTGAATTTGATTTTTTCGCGATGTGAAACAAAGATAAAAGTATCACAACCAAAAGTAAATCCAAGCTCATTGAAAGGACAAAATTTCTGTAATAAGTTCGTAATTGCGGATTTTCAGTATGTTGAGTGTTTAGAGTTATTAGATGACCGCCAATGAATGTGCCCAAAGACATTCCCATGATATTACTAAAACGAACCAACATAAACTTAATCGGTCGAATATGTTCGTCTGAATTGATTGCTATGTAACTGTAAACAGTGGTGAGGAAACTTGTCATTCCACCTGTGAACCAAACATTTACCGATCCAATCAACAGGTAATATATACCTGGAAGCAATAATAAATTTTAATATTAATTAAATAATATGTTATTTATAGAACACTTACTTGAATTATAGAAATAAACATTTACAACATAGGTGGAGAGTGCAAATAAATCACCGAAAACGCCAAATAAAAGAACAAGTCGTGTTCCACCAGAATAGTTGTCCAAAAACGAACCAATAAATAAGGACCACAAAACCATAGGAATGCATTCAAGAAAATTTCTGTACAGTTTGTTAATATTAAATAATGAATAAACAACACAATAAAATTACTTATAATTTCCAAATTGAGTTGATTCAGCAAGAATATGATTTTTTGTGTTCTGCTCAATCACCGACTTCATCGGATCGTTGATATGTTGACAAAAGTCTTCCGTTTGATTGTATCGATCCACACATATTTTGTCTTGAATTAAGAGACTTAGCGAAATTGAAGCAACAGATTGGCCGATTGCTCGGAGAAATATATACAATTCCAGAAGGAAATAATTGTTTTGTTTGGCACGGGATAATAATGAAGTTGACATTTTAGCCACAAAAGTGCAGATTCAAGACATTTCACAACCAAAAAACGATCAAACAGTTCATTAAAGTTGCTCATTAATGAATACATTAAATGCTATTAATAAATAGTAAAAACAAATTGCAAAACAACTTTTAGTTCCATTTGCGTTGCTTCC
Organism: Rhizoglyphus robini; assembly: GCA_023373905.1. Classification (NCBI taxonomy): domain Eukaryota; kingdom Metazoa; phylum Arthropoda; class Arachnida; order Sarcoptiformes; family Acaridae; genus Rhizoglyphus; species Rhizoglyphus robini. Next base: position 989,462 of record JAKIJQ010000007.1, on the reverse strand, counting down.
TTATCAGTCGAATGGTCAAAAGTATACGTGATTTGATTTAGTGATATTAAGTAGTGTTCAATGTCGCCATAGGATTTAATGTTGATGAACTTTTTTCACTGTGAAACGATGCTGATGTTGATAGATGCAGTAGTTGTTGAGTTATTAGGTGGTGGGGGAAAATACCAAGTCGGTGTTGATAATAAGCTATCGGATCAGGTCTTATCATTGATGATTTGTAGACAAAAGTAGTTAAATTCATTTTGACAAATTGCAGTGTAGACAACGCAAAAGTGACAAAACACGTTAGTAACGAGCATTGAGCAATCAAAACATTGTTGGGTAGCCTCGTGGTTGCAAAATACACGAACAAGACGGACAGACAGACCTGTCCACAAACTACGCATGAGCAAATTTAAATTTCGCCCCGGGAAATCCAAACAACATTGAAATATAATTTATAATCAAAAATGCACGTTTAAATTGGGAGTAAAATATTTTCATTATAAAATTTATTTGTATATCTAAAAAATTATCGATGACCTTAACATTCAAAAAATGTGTAATGAAATGTGGGTGTAATTAAAAATAATAATAATTAGGTTTGTATGTGTGCGTACAATGTATTGTATGTTGAGATTGGTGTAGACTAGCATTAGAACATACATTGTACTGTAAAAAAATATCGAAAGGACTAATCTCGGTATTAAGTTGAGAATGTATTCAATCAATTGATGATTTACTGCACCGGACTAATCACGGCAGTAAAGTTCAACGAAAACCATAAGCGCAAGTGAAAGCACAACAACACCTGCACCGAATTGAAATATCAAACCAGGATATGAGCCAATGCTCGCTGCGAATATGTACGTGTAGATGAGGGAGCCAAAGAAGGGTAAAGTTGCCTCAATGGTCGAGGCCAAACTGAATATCTTTCCTATCTCCTCTTGAGGCACTATTTTGGACACTTTGTTACGGATAGCCAGGGTTGCAAATCCGTTTAAAGAACCTGTAAATTAATTAAAATTATTAGTATTAGATAAATTAATTTATAAAATAATAATACCAATTAAAAGTGCCACAAAATAAGCAGCTGGATAAAGAAAAGTACCCAAAGTGAGCTGATTGAGAAAATACGAGATCAAAGCAATGATGAGCAGTGAAGAATCTTCAAATTTCCACTTTTTCACCAACAAAACAGTGCACAAAGTCATGAAAAGAGTCGAAACTATGTTTGAGATGGATGAAAATGTGGTGTACGTCTTCGAGTCCCACTGGTACACCTTTTCGGTGAATTGAAACATCACAGTTTGTCCTCCAAAGAAGACCAACGCAATTCCAAACAGAATCACAAACAGGAGGTAGATTTGGAGTCGAACGTGTTGAGCCCGAGGCCTGGTGAAGCATTGCAACGTTTGTTTGACATTGTCCAAGTTGAATAGAACAACAAGAACATTCTTCTTATGGTTTATTTGTGCTTTACTTGTGGCTATAGCCTCAGTGTCTACAGCTTGAGATCGTTTATTACTTCCATTGGTAATACTTTGTTTGGCAGAAATTGTGTCGTAATTGTAGTTTCGTCCTTTGTGTTTGTCCAGGATATTGTCTTCTTCACCATAAACAGAACTTTCCTCGTCGGTATCACAGTTAATGGAGTTATTGTTGTTGTCTTTAGTAATACTATTTTCAACCGCATCGTTATTTCCACTTTTAAGCCAAAATGTCACGATCAGCGCAATCACATCGAGACCAAAATATAGAGCAAAATTGTTGTAATATGTTCGCATTTGAGGGCTCTTGGGATCAGTTTTAACCACAAGAAGTTGTCCACCAATATAGGTGCCTGATGCTATTCCTGTTGATTAATAAATCAATTAAAATTATCAATTTGTGGTAGAAGTTAGTCTTAAATCATACCAGCAACTGTAGCAAATTGAAACAACATAAACTTCAACGGGCGTATCTTCTCATTGCTAGTAATGACAATGTATCGAAATGCCATCGTGAAAAAGGCGGCCATGCCGCCAGTAAACCAATAAATTGCGGCAGACAGCAAAATAAAGTTTGAATCTATATTAAATTCATGAAATTGAAATCAATAACAAAAATGCAAATCACTTACTCAAATTGAAATAATAGATGTTCATTGTATACAGTGCAATGGAAACGAAATCCCCGAAAATGCTCAACAACATCATCAGCCGTGTTCCACCGGGATAGTTATCCAGAAATGAGCCAACAAACAGCGACCACAGCACCATAGGAATGCATTCGATTAAGTTTCTTGTTGAAAAACATTTCAATTGTGTCAATCAAGATTAGCAATAAAATTACTTGTAATTGTTGAATTTAGCCGAATCGGCGAGAATGTCGTCTTTGATATTTTTGTCCATAATCGAATTAGTAGCTTTGCTTATATTCAGACAGTAAGCATGGCTTTGGTGGTACTCGTTGGCGCAAATTTTGTCCTGCACTAGCAATGTAACCGATATCATGGCTACTCCAACACCGGCTGTTCGAAGTAGCACCCAAAATTCGAATAATAAATTTGGAAACTTCATTTTTATTTGAATTAATTGATATCGTAATTATAAATAATGAGGAGGGTAATTGAATTGAGATTATTAATTTGGGTTCGAGTTAGTAAGGCATTTTGTGTTGAATCAAGTTATTGTTTGTTGATATTAAGAAAAAAGGTTATAATGTGAAGATGAATGGTGTCATTTGCTGTTTGGACAATGTTGGATGCACTAACAAAGCATCACTTTTATGTTGTCGTCCACTCGATACTTTCGATTGTACTTAATGTTCTGAAAAGTGCAATAATAGAATACATCCATAACACAGTAACAAGTGAATCATGTGAGTGGCATTACTTTCAAATGTGCATGTATTGGTTTATCATCGACCAAGTGTTGGCGTCCATTGCACAATTGCCCACATTGGATAACGAATGTGCCACTGAAGGCAAAGGTTTGAGTGTGTAGCCAAAAGCAATTATGTGTTTTATTGTACTAATGAACGTGTACATTGATGCGGGGAGTTTAGTTTTTTTCAAGGTATAGATAGAGCTATTTGACTTGGAAGTTATTGATGAAATAGTCAACAATAGTTGTACTGATGTAGAACTACACTTTCGGTTTAGTTTTAGGACAATTATTGCAATTGGGTTGTGATAATTGCTTAAAAGGTGATCATGGTACATTGATGTTATTGCAATCATTAATGCTAGCTTTTGGACAAATAATTTGATTGCCTAAGTGGAGTAAACAAAAGTTTAAAACAATTCAAGCAGTTGCACGGAATTATTGATTCTCCTGAATTAATTAACAATCCTTAAGGAAATTCCTTGCGACAAGGTCTCGGTGAATCTATAAATCTATTATTCAAAATGCGATATTAGCTTCAAAGCAAAAGTTCCAAATTGGGCGAATTTAAATGTCCTAGAACTAGAATATGGATGACAAAATGAGCCGACTAATTTGCACTCATTTTGTTCCATATTCATAGACAAAATATTAATAATCAACAAGCAGTTGAGTTGCTCAAATAGAGAAACACCCAACGAAATAACAACAACAAATGCACTAAACAGATATATCAACAGGGAAATGTTGCCACACGGACTGAGAATAGATTAGTGAACTGATAATTTTTTTCGCTGATTTGATTTTGGACAAGAGGTTAATTTGCCTACTTCCTCTACTGAGACGACGTTCGATATTTGATTGCATACAGAAATTGGGACAAACCTGATTGTGAACTTACCAGGTTAAAGGTTAACAATAATATACGATATATGGTATGTCGAGTGTTTCGATAGAAACGAAGTAGGCCAATGGCGATAGAAAAATTCCTATATTATCAAATCAATTTGGAATCAAAGTCGTACTGGGTGGTCAATTAATTTTTTAAACTCATCCTCATCGTGTCAAGGAGAAATATTAATAGGCATACAACTATCGTTGTTGTCTTCTTTCTCAACAGTATCACAAGTTGTAACTTTTACATTTTGCCTAAATATGAATGAAAATACGTTGCATTAAATGTATCAACAGGTAACAAATATTATACCATTGATGGCGAATCGTAGAAGGATGAGAATATCATAAGTAAGAATAAAGTTTCCATCGATTTGAAATCAACTTATTGCAACCAGGAAAACACAAGGTATAAATCTAGTTTCAGACATCAAAATTTCTTTTGCCGTAGTTCTTATTATGGGGTAACTGATTTAGACGGCTAATGATTAGCGGCTAATTAAATCTTCGTAAATTGTTCCTTGATAACAATTTTTGCGTGTTCGTTTGTTACTGTTTGTCTGTTCGTCCATCTTCATGTAATCAAAACAAGTTTAAAGTAATGGTGATTACACTGTAACATTCACCAAGACGAATCAAGACCAAACATAGGCAATGAAAAGTCACTTGTTCCAAGGCAAAACAATGAATACTGTCTATGAATGGGCCCCGATGCCTTTGCACAATTCACATTTGCTATATCACGTGTTTTGTCATTGATAAATTGTCAATCAAATAGTCTTTTCGCATTACTTTGATATTATCGTTATTTTTCTTTGTTTTTTGTTATTAACGTAACTTTATCTAAAATGAGTAAAATGAGCATCAATCAAGCTTCTTCTATACTGGAAGGAATAGGGCAATTTAACATCTTAACTTTAATATTCTTAAGCTCTTGGTGAGTTTACTTGTTTCTAGTATTTTAGCTTATTCTTAATTTCATTTTTAGCAATCTTGGCTACAATTGAAGCTCATCTCAATTTTTTACATGTGAATTCAACCAGGTTGTGTTAATAAAATTAAGTTTTTAAAATTTAATTTAAAAGGTATTTGCAAACCAACAGGTTTTATTTGCTGATATATTCAAATTTTGTAATTTAATTTAATTTAAAACAATCTCTAATAACAAATATTTTTATGATACACTCGTTATTGGAGTGGAATATTTTGGTCAAGGTAATCTATTAACAAATGAGAATTGTCCAACATGTAACTAAACTGTGACTAATCAATCAGTACAAGCAAAAAGCATAATTCTGTTGAATGTGCGCGAGACAATAATTTTTTCTCAATAAAAACAAAGTCGGTAACAGACAGAGACGAAATCATTAACGAATAATACAGTCCAGGTGCAATAACTGTGAGTGTAATACAATACAATATCTATAATTTATGGCATTTTGTTCTGTGTCATGATGACAATAATATTTCGGGCACTATTATGTTGCACTGCCAAGTTCAGTACGAATGTCTTTTGGTGCCGATTCGTTTCACCATTGGGGGCTATCTAGCTGGCGAAGAAAGAAAAGTAAATATGGAAATTTACTATTGCCTCAAGTGAAATCATCGATGACTAAACTCGATCTGGTTTGGCAAACCCACGAATACAACATTGCCCAAATGCGCATTGATCAATTTAGCGACTACAATAAATGTGATATTTCTGTGATATTTCAAATTGAGCTTGAAACTAAAATCAGATCACAATGTTCAATTCCAACTGTCAATTATCTTCATTTAGGTGTTTGTTTGTGTGCCTTTTGTTGATAATTCATCAAACACATTGCCAACCACTCGACCAAATTAAGTTCATCAAGGAAACGTATGGCAAAAATTTGACTGCCTTTGCAATTCAACGAGGACTATTGCAATTTGAGTCCAACTTTACTTATTTCTTGGTAATTTCAATTGGTCTAAGAATTTCTTTTAATGCTTGCCCCTAAACAGAGAAAATATAAGAAAGAGTACCTCAGTGCCGATGAAATTGAATACCGAAAAGGCAATTTTTTGTACTCACTAGATTTGGTCACTGCTTCGAACAAAGATTGCGATGGTGGACGAATTCCATACAGATTGGGTATTAATCGATTTGCAGACTATGTACGTTTTCAATTTTCAATGTCAGATCAATTTATTAATAATTTGCAATTCTAGGGAATGAACGAAAATTTCTTTGTCGGGCAAAAGTTCATAAATGCCAGATTTATTCAAGGTCATGCAGCAGCACCTACTTCCACTGGTAGTTCAACTGTAAATTCAAGTAACAAAAATAATCCTCCATTAAATCCAGCTGGCTCCGGTAGTTATCCTACATCGTTTGATTGGATTTCGCAAGGAGTAAGCATTCAAATTCAATGCCTTTAGCCGATTATTAAGCATTTGATTCAATAGATGGTAACGCCGGTACAGGATCAAGGTCAATGTGGATCTTGTTGGATATTTGCTCCGCTAACGGTTGTGGAAAGTGCCAATGCCATTGCGAAGAATCCTTTGGTTCAATTGTCGGTGCAACAAATCATGGACTGTGTCAAGCCACCGAACTACGTCAGTGATGGCTGTCAAGGTGGTACTGGCGATGATGTGTACAGTTTTGTTCAACAGTTCGGAGTGGTAGCCGAACAAAGCTATCCACCATACAGTGGCAGAGTGAGTGATAAAATGACATCTTTTAATAGACATTTCAATTGTTTGGTATTATTGCACACAGGTTGGCAGTTGTCAGAATGTATCCGGTAGATGGGGCGAATGGATTTCAATGTATAACTTTTTGCAGATCAATGCCACCGACGATCAGATCATGTGGGCATTGTACACCTATGGGCCAGTGGCCGCCATCATCAATGCTGGTGACAGACAATTTCAATTGTACAGGTTTGTTTGATTTGTTCACTAATTAGTGCATTCAATTAACGTTTGCTTATTTGGTTGTCAATAGTGGCGGAGTGTTTACCAGTGGTGGAAGTCGTGATCTTTACGGCGACTATAATCATTACATTACAATCGTGGGTTGGGGCACTGAAGGTGGATACGACTTCTGGTTGATTAAGAATAGTTGGGGCACCGACTGGGGTGAAGGTGGCTACATGAAGATGGTGAGAGGCATAAATAGTCATGGAATCAATACACTAGTCTCATATGCACAAGCCACTCAACAGCCATACAACCAAACTGTCATCAACAATAACAACAACGGCGTAGAAAGTCATTATCTATTGGACTCCATATTGATTGCCTTTCTCGCATTAATCATATTTGTGCTTCAAAGTTAATTCTAATGACTATTCAACATGCAATGATAATTATATCTTATCGAAATATAAATCAATTTTATTAGAAATTAAATATTGATTTCCTGGTTCTACGTACATTTAGGTTAAGAAATTCAAACTAAATTTCAAAGCGAATTTGATAAAATCAATGAAATATAAAGTTAATCAAAAGTTACCAACAAACTTTCGTTTCTGGAGCCTGATTTGAATTTTCATTATTATAATTAGTATGTTATCTGTTGTCAGTGGTACCACTTGCACTGGCACAAGTTAAGTTTGCGTAGATTTCAGCTGAGTTAACTTAGCATACAAACAGACAAAAAATAAAACCAAAGCAAACACTATTTAAATTTTAAAATAGAACACATATTTGCACGTGGAAACACATTGACATATGCAAACAATAGCAAGTTCATTAGTATTTATCATCAAATCTGTGAGCAGTTTGTTTAACTCACAATGACAGATCAATTTTCCATCTCACAGTAAGGAAGTATGTCGTTTGTGTATGTGTTTGCTGAAGAATGTTTCCACTTGCAACGTGCAGTTGTAAGCAAGTCCTAGCAACAAGTGACAAACTGTAAAATATCAATTAAACAGAGTGAAAACAAAACTAATTTGCGTCACGACATAATCGGAACCAGTCGCAATTAGAACGTAGCAATGCATTTGACAGCGACATTTTACGAATCATTAGGACTGTGGTCGCCGACACTGTTCATCTATTTAATGGTTCAAGTCTGGCTTCTACAAATACAAACCGTTCGCTTTCACTTCATAGCTCACCATTCGCAAATTGCAATGCCAAATATTTGTTTGATCAGGCATTGATTCTGTTTTTCTGTACCTTATCAACGATGCCATGCTCAATCAAATGCTCTCCATCATGTTCTGCTCTCAAAATTATGCTCAAATGATGCATCATTTTGTCATTTCATTTGTGATATTTTTATTAATCTTTCAAATCTCTCAAAGCCAAACCCCGCAACATCATCCCATCGACATCATCAGCACTGGTGAATTCGCGATACAAAATGGAACACACATTGAACTGTTCAACGTTTATCAGGACGACGAAAGAACACTGCTGATTAGTTTCAAGTCTAATTCATTTATTTACAAAGTTCAATCAAAAAATCATTCAACTCGAATTTTAAACTTTGAAGATCAAACCTCAGTTGAATTTACTTTAGAAAATGTCAATAGTAAGGTAAGAAAATTCCATTTTGATTGGAACTACAGTGGTGACCATCAAGCAAACCGCGAAATATGTTTCCACTACGGCTTTACTAATGCCAGCTGGTACAGCACTTACCAAAGCTTACACATCAAATGGCCAATGGACATTGAGTATAATGATGTTATTAAAAATCAGTTCAATTGTTTGAATTTGGCTCAAAGCAAAAATGAAGAATTTCAACACATTCTCGAACACATGTTCCTCAACACTGATGGATTCGCTATCATTCTCGACTCGAGTTTGCCACTATTTGTTGCCCGGAGATTTAACGAACAAAGCGAGCCAGTCATGTGTGTGTCGGTTAGCGATGAATATCCATACATGACCGATGAATACTATCCATCACAGCATAATCTTAAATTTCACGTATTCGCAAGTACAAATATTAAAACTGTTACTAATTATGTAGTGCACAATTCAAATTTGATTCCAAAGCCAACTGCCATTCCGAATGAACACAAATTTACCTATCCAAGTTGGTCAACATGGCCCTACAAAGACACCATTTTTCAGTCTGAAATAGTTCGGTACGCTCAAAAGCTGGAAAAGTTTGGCTTTCCTAACAGTGAAATCATGCTGCTAAATGAGTGGAGAAGTGACCAATATCGCGATTTTAAATTTGACCCTTATCACTTTCCAAACCCTAAGCAGATGATGACCGATCTGCACAATCGAGGCTATCGACTTTCGCTCTCGCTGAATCCAACCGTCAATGATGGATCGACAGTGTCAAAGAATTATTTTTTCAAAATTGGATTGCTTTTAAGTGAGGTTAATTTCACCAATACTGATGCATGTGATTGGTTTAAAAAATTGTTGACCAAAACTATGAGTAAATATGAGATCGATTCTTTTGTAATTACTCCTTACCTCAATCCATGTGAAAAATTCCACAATCCAAACATCAATGCACAGAAATACATTGAAACGGTTGCTAAGGTATCGATCCAAGTGTCCTCCATTTGGGCATTTCAAACTCAGCATCTGCCTGTATTTACACAACTGTTCCTCCAAGGCTTGTCACACCAAGATATTCTTCAACGACTGATTCCAAATGTTTTGTCAGTTTCGATTGCTGGCTATTCCTTTATCAGTTCGTTTCCAATTGGTTATCCTAATTATAATGGCCAAAAGCCAAGTGAGGAATTATACATTCGATGGGTGCAAGCAAGTACTTTTCTTCCCGGCATGACTTTTGCTGTTCCGCCTTGGTCTTACGCCAACCAGACTGTGCATCAACTCACTAAAAAGTTCGTCAACATGCACATTCAACGAGTTTCTGTGATAATAAATTTAGCAAAGAAACGAATCGCCAATGGAGATCCAATAATTCGTCCAATGTGGTATGTCAATCCAGAAGATTATCGTACTTACTCCATTGACGATCAATTCATGCTTGGTGAGAATACTATTGTCGCTCCAATTCTCCTAGAAGGTCAATATCACAGGAAAGTGTATCTGCCCAAAGGGACGTGGTTGGACCAACATGGCAATGAATACAATGGTTCTAGCGAGATTGTAGTTAAAGCTCCAATTGAAGAATTACCTTACTTCATTCGTCCTTGTGGCTTTCCATTAGCAAAGGTAAATCCTTATTTTAGTATCTATCTACCATGGTATATTAAAGTTATTTCTAGAATTTGGCCACTTCCAGTTTGACTCGTTGGAAATTGTTAGTTCAAAAGTTAATGAAACAACAAGACAAACCTCAACAGCAAAAATCTGCTCAAAAGTCCAGTCAAACCGAACACTTCACCGACATGTGTTTTCAATAGTTTTCAAATTAAAAGTGTCCCCTTTGTGATTGATTAAAGAAAAAAATTTATACTTTGAATTCGTTAACACGAAATGTTAATCGACTCCATGTTGTTTGCAACACACCTGCATACAGAGAAATGTATTTAAATAAATTATTTATTATGCCGCTGCCTTCTTCTTCTTGTCGATGAGAGATTGTTCGATTTGTTGAGTCTGGGGAAGGACGCTTCCAATGATTGAGCCACCAAAGGATTGAGCTGGTCTGCTAAGGCCTGCAAGAGCAGCCGAGGATGGCTTGGTCAAACCAAGAGTTGGTCTTGTTACAAAAGATACACCAATTGGCTTAGAGAATACTGGACTGGCAATGGTTTGCACTGGGCGGGCAACGGCTATTTGGGCAACTGGTCGAACTGCTTGGACGGAAATTTGTGGTTGTACCTGCACTGGGGCTGCGATAGCTCGAACTGGGGCAGCCACTTGAGCCGACTGGACACTTTGCACTTGTTCACCTCGAGACAGGATTTGATTGATGGTTTCCTGTACTGGACGAACTTCTTGCACAATCTTTCTAATTGGTTGAATGGCCTCAGTGATTTCCTGAATGATTGGCTTCACAATCTCTTGTTTCAAAATGTCTGGTTCTTCCTGATGGCTGCTGAATTGTGGCTCACTGGCTCGACCTGGAATGTGCACCTGACGGACAGTGACTGGGCTCGATTGGGATTCGAAGGAGATTTCCAGTGGTTGAGCGTTGGCGGGAATGACAATTTGTTGAGGTTGAGCTCGTCCGCCGGTGCTGGGCACATCGACATATTGAATTCGGTAGCGAGTCTGCACAGCAGCAGTAATCACTCCTCCGGCTGGGGCCACATCATAAGCTTGCGAAATTGGGGAAGCAGAGGCAAGAGAAGAAAGGGACAGTTGAGGAGCAGCCGAGTAACTGAGCTGCTGAACGGGAGAATAGCTTTGTTGTTGGACGGGAGAAAAGCTCAGTTGTGGTGAAGCCAGAGCAAATTGTGGTGCGGCCTCGAATTCTTGAGAAATATATTCGGGTGCAGGTGCGGCAACTTGGGCAATGGGAGCTGGTGCAATGACTTGTGGCACTTGGTAGGCAGGTCGAGAGGAAATTTGTGCCAGTTTCTTCACTGGTGAAACTGACGAAACCGAGCCAGACAATCCTTTGCCGCCTGATCGAAGGGAGGACAGAGCTGCCTTGCTCAGCGAACCTCGACCCTCTCCAATCACATTTCGGCCAGCAATGTTGATGTAGCTGTTGTACGCCGAAGCCACGGAAACCAAAGCGACGATGATTAAAATCTTTGAAATAGATATAAAAGTCAATAATCCAAAGGAATATGTAACTTCAGTACAAACCTTCATGATTGATGCAATATGATTTAGTTTGTCGCAGACTAGTGCAAACGATCGATTGCAATTCGATGGAAGTCTTATATACCTCGGCGATAAAGCTAATCAAGCACATCTTAGGATTGACATTTACTGAATCATTGAGTATAGCTCATCGGCGTGTCACTACTCGATCAAACTCGGACGTGTGAGCAATGTATGTTCAACAGGAGCACTGCACAAGACAGTAACAACAAAAATCAACTGAAGAAGATGCTAATCTTACAATGACAAATTACGTAAATACAGACTCATCGAGGGCCGAAGTAGTAAGCCCACCAATAATGAGACAGAACGTTCATAAAATAGTAACTTACAAAGTGGCTGTGAAAATATTTGAAACTATTTTCAATTTATGCGAATGATCATAATTTGTGAATGTTTGGCTACTTTGGAGAGACTTTTTGAGCATCTTTTGTGGGAGAAAGAGGTACTTTTGGATCGTCTTCAAAATTTGAAACGATCCCGCTGCAATGACATGTTAGTTGATGTCAAAATGTTTCTTTTTGCCCCCAGTGCGCGACCACCACAACCTTGAAATGAGTGGACAAATTGAGAGCAGTATAGTGCCGTAGTGCAGCTAATATTACAACCTGACGAAAGAAGAGCTAAATGCCGCTATTAATGTGTAACTAGGTTAGAGGTGCGACGAGTAGAGCGCGCGTGAAAGTAAAATGCCGACGACATTCGATAGATGACCACCATGCAAGACCGACACTGCTACGTGCAATGGGAGAAGGAACTTGACGCACACGCAAATGTGTCCGTTAATTATAATTAACACAATCTGCCATCTAATCTCACTATCGATTAGAATTCTCCTCCATTTATAATTTGATGAATTAATCAATACATGCATTACGTTCTGACACGAGTATTGACCGTAACTAAGTGTGCTCACATTTTTGCACAATCGAGACACTTTACACACACTACCCTGGCGTCTTGTCAACACGATGTCAATGCGAAATATTTATTTATTTTTTATTTTTAAATAAAATAAAAATTCTTGAAGGACTTTGTGAACTTGAAGATACGGGGGAAAAAACTTGAAATTGAATTTGAAATTGATGAACATCTTTTGTTGTTGATGCGAGTCATAGTGTTCCGACATTGATGTGTGACAGACTTGTCCCAAAAATAGACTCATTGAAACACATGAGATGACATTCAGAGTGTAGCAAGTGTTCGAATGTGAATGGAATGGATGAATGGATGGATGGAATGCTGTTTGCATATGGACATTAATAAGTTTGTATCAGATTTGATCAAAGTGTGAGTGATGCCAAACGTGATCATGATGGATTGCGACCAAGAAAGAAATTGCAAGGTAAATCCAATTTAGGGTTGTTTTATGCTTTTTCCAATGACATTAATTCTATAAACAAAATTCGCCCGGAAAGTGACTTGTGAATGATAAAATCATGACTGAGAAAGCGTCAATGAAAGCAAAACTTCATTCAATACTTACATTCATTCATTTGGTTTGTTCATTGCGAGAGATATGTCATGGTTATAGTCTGACAAGCTTCAAACTAGTTGTCTGAGTCTTTGTCTTTAAATAACAACCAAAGTAACTAAAGCGCGAATTGTTTTAATACAAAAGTACAGAACAGTAAGAATCAAAAGTGCCTTTGATGGTGCCACTAATTACAAATGTCGAGCTTTTCAAAGTTAAATTTTGATTTGGAGAATAGTCTAAAAATAATTCTGCACAATTTTTGCAAATCTTTTTAAAACTTTGAGGTCAGAGAAAATCACTGCCCTGATACAAATAATTTAAGCAAAAATTAAATAATAGTTAATATTTACATATAATATATTTGAAACATGGCGGTGATTAACATTGCGAATTGATGCGGGATAGCAAAGTTCACTTACTATATAAACCACAATGAACAGTATTGAACTAATTAACGAGTTAATCCATCGAGCTAAGCCATCAACAGAAAATGTACTCTAAATTTGTGTTTGTTTGTTTCCTCCTCTGTTTGAGCAACTGTTTCGCTTTGCAAAACTTCCAACTGCCCAACACTGGTTCACTACAAAATGCAACCAACATTCTGCAACAATTGTTGGACCAAGCCAACAACCTCGAAAACAATGGCAATGGAGGTGGTCTTGGGGGACTCGGTGGACTTGGAGGCAGTGGAAACACCAACCCAATTACTAACAATCCTATTGTAGACTTTTTCCGCAATTTTCTAATGTTCTTCATCAATATGTTCAACACAATGATTCGTCTGTTCACCGGTGGTCTGGTGAATGGCATTTCCAGTCCATTAAAGTCAGCTGAAGATTCTTTGAAATTTAAGAATGCAGATCCAGCGGATAATGAAATCGCTCAATCAGATGATGATTTGAAGGAATTGCACGCCAAAGCTCATGGGCCCGAGTGCATGTGCAAACAGTTCAACCGAGCCAATTTGCCTCAATTTGCTGGAAAAGACGAACAACAGGTGAAGAAGATTGCCAAACGAAGTGTCAATTCAGTTCTCTCTGCAGACCAGGTTGTCGATTTTTTGGACGCTAAGGTAATCCAAAATTTGTTGGACAGCTTTCTCCGGTCAGAAAAGAACCAACAATAAATAGATTTCCCAATAATAGAGCTGCATTATAATATTAATGTTAACACATCGGTTCTAATAAAAATTACAGGCCAACACTATAGGCTTACATCGAATCTAATTCATAAGAATAACTGAACGAATACATTTTCCATCTTTCAACATTTGAAAAGCTTCATTGATCTCACCCAAAGTGAATGTCTTAGTAATCATCCTTTCAAGGTCAATCTGCCCATTGATCACCATAGAGATCATCTGTTTGTAAGCAGGACTGGTCTTCTTATTGCCCAGAAAGGCGCCAACAATCTTTTTGCCAGTCATCAGGTCCCCAACTTCACATGTAATTTGAGTGCCCTTGCGAGCAATTCCAATTATTGCCAGCGTTCCAATCATGGAGAGTGATTTCAAAGCCGAATTCATGGTGTTTTGATTGCCAATGCATTCGAGCGCAAAGTCTACGCCTCCATACTTTTCCTGTAAATACTGTTCAATAGGTATGCCCATTTCGGTGGGATTGACAAATTCAGTGCAACCGAAAGCAAAGGCCACTTCCATTTTGTCGTTGTTGATGTCGATTCCAATGATATGCTTTGCCTGGTTGTATTTGCAGCCAATCACTGAATTAAGACCAATTGCACCGAGACCCCAGACAGCACAGGTTGAACCAGCAGTTACTTTCGCAAGATTGGTTGCCGAGAAGAAGCCAGTGCAAATAGAACAACTGACGATGCACACTTGTTCAAGGTTGGCTCGGTTATCGACCTAAACAAATTTAAATTGAACATTTAAAAAAGTCATCAAATGCACGACAAACCTTGTAGAGTTGATTCTCCTTGAGCAATGCATATTCTGAGTAAACGCCCAATCCAGCCATTCCATACAGTCCAGTGCCATTGAGCAACTTCTTGTTAGGTACTGAACCAAGCGAGAGCAGATTGTCTCTCTTGCACATGTTAGTCAGTGGATTCAAGCACAAGTCGCACTGACCACAGGCTGGCATAAAGGTAGTGAGCACATGATCGCCCACTTGAAGTGCTTCCACATTGTCGCCAATCGACTCCACTACTGCAGCTGCTTCATGACCGAGAACTGCGGGCAATTTCCAGCCTGGAAAATCGGTGTACTTCTGTTGACCCCACACAAAGTGTGCATCACTGGCACAGATGCCCGAAGAGATGATTTTCACTCGGACTTGGTCGTTGGTCGGCACGTCAATTTGCACGTCCTCGATTACCAATGGAGTGCCTTCCTCATAGCACACTGCTGCACGACAAATTATTGGCTGTTGGGGTTAATTAAGCAGTTAATTAATTTAATTTGAAAATTGAATTTATTCAATAACCTTTTGTTCAGTCATTATGCATTATAATGTTAAGTTAGAAAACGTTGCACTTCTGTACTTTTCAGTATAGCCAATTCGAGCAAGTTCTTGGTTGGTCAAATGATAAAACGATCAATTTCAAGAGACATTTAAATACTTTTTCAAATCTCAGATTTGATTACTCATTAATGAAGTATATTGAAAATTTACTTTGACCAATAAAATGATCATATTAATGATGAATTTTTCCTTATACCATGTGGCATAATAAATCATAATTGATAATTCATAGATGAAATGCTTCAATTGAAATACTTTAATGAATTTAAAATGATAGAGATGAGATATATTTGAAATTTGAAAATTATTCCTTTCATTACTGATTAGCATGACCAGGCACAATTAAAGATTGAATCTAATCTAGTGTAGTCAAGCAAGTAAACAAACTTGGCGAGCTCTAGTATATCGATCGTTGTACAACGTACATTGCAACAACTTGAATTCACTTGGTTCACTTTAGTGACTTGACAATATTGACAGTAGTGACCTCTGTGAATGTGAAAACAAACTTTTAAGAAAATAAATTCGAAACTAGCCATGCAAACACAATCAAATAATATTGAAATAAACACTTTTACACTTTAAGTTATACAACCAATTTCAACATTTATTCAACGAATTTTTACTGCACACAAATCTTTAAATTTTTTAATTGGACAAACATCTTTCTTTAATTTGATATCTCAAGCTGCTTTTTGATCAAACAAAATGAGCGATCGAATGCACTTTCCTTCCTTGAGTGTTTGGAAAGCATCATTGATCTGTTCAAGGCAAAACCGATGAGTGACCAATCGTTCGAGGTCGTACTTGCCTTGTAAGCACATTTCCACTATCTCCCCGAAGCCTTCCTTCGTTGGTTTATTACCCAGAAATCCTCCAATAATTTTGCGTCCAACTAATATCTGCATCAGTGGGACATTTATTTTGGCTACATCGGACACACCAACTAGAGCCAAAGTTCCCGAGTGTGACAGTGAATTGAACGAAGAGTCAATCGTTGCTTGCATTCCAATGCATTCAATTGCATAATCAACTCCGTCATATTTCTTCTGTAAATATTCTTCTACAGAGGTAGTCAATTCTTTAGGGTTGATAAATTCGGTGCAACCAAATTCAAGTGCAATTGGCTTTTTGTCATTGTTGACATCGATTCCAATTATGTTTTTGGCACCATTGAATTTACAGCCATAGATTGCGTTCAAACCAATTGCTCCCAATCCCCAAACAGCAGCAGTTGAGCCAAATGTTACTTTCGCTTGATTGGTCGCTGCGTAGAATCCTGTCGAGACGGCGCAACTGATGATGCAGGATGTCTCGAGCTTGAGTCGTTGGTCAATCTTGACAAGTTGATTCGACTTCACAAGAATATATTCACTAAATACACCCAATCCACAGAAACTGTATAAAGTGTCTCCATTTGACAGCTTTTTGTTAGGTAAACCAATATTTGCAAGAATGCCCTCCTTAGGACACAGATTGACCAGTGGATTGCAGCAACTTTCGCAGTGACCACATTCGGGCATGATGTTTGCCAGTACGTGATCACCAGGTTTAAAGCTGGTCACGTTCTCTCCCACCGACTCCACAATACCTGCACCTTCATGGCCGAGCACATTCGGCTTGTGTGCACTTTGTTGTTCGCCCCACACAAAGTGACCATCACTTGCGCATATGCCTGCGGATACAATCCGAACTCGAACTTGCTTCCCAACTGGGACATCGATCAAAATATCTTCGATCACAAGTGGCTTGCCTTCCTCGTACATCACTGCTGCACGACATTTGATTTGCTGTGGAATATAATAATTTTATATATAATATTTACTAAATAAAAAAACAAATGAATTACTTTAAGTTCAGGCATTTTGTTGTTAATAAGTAAAATACACAAAAGGTTGCTCGATTTGATATAAATTGTGCAAATGTATTTTCTCTTTTTATTTGCCTGCTTGCTTAGATATATAGCCAATAGATTTGATTATAAAGCCCAAGCAAGATATGCATTGGGGTTAACTGATTAGGTGCGTACCCAAGAGCAAGTGATCAGATAACAATTCAATGAAGCATCATTGAAACATGGAAACAATTTGCTGATCGTGCAATTTATTAAACTAACTGATAAAGGTTTTGATAAGTGCTGCTCCAGTCATTGACTGCCAACTTCAGTGAGAGTTAGAGGACAATAATCGACTTAATGCATTTTCCTTCGTGCAATGTTTGAAATGCCTCGTTGATTTGTTGCAATTTGAATTTATTGGTAACCAATCGGTCAATGTCATACTTGCCCTCAATGTACATCTTCACCAACTCCTGACATCCCTCATCGGACCGTTTATTCCCATAGAGTGTACCAATAATTTTCCTTCCCAACAGAAGTTGACCGGCGGGAAAAACAATTTCGGTTCCATTGGGAGCCACTCCAATGAATATCAACGTACCAAAAGGTGCAAGTGATTTAAGAGCCGAATTGAGTACATCTTGCTTTCCGATACATTCGAATGCATAGTCTACACCACCGTACTTCTCTAGCAAATATTCATCTACCGATTTGTCTAATTCGCTTGGATTAATAAAATCGGTGCAGCCAAATGCAAGTGCCACTTCTTTCTTGTCGTTGTTGATGTCAATGCCGATAATTTTCTTAACTCCATTGTATTTACAGCCATAAGCAGCATTGAGGCCGACTGTTCCCAGACCATAAATGGCTGCAGTGGTGCCAGAAACCACCTGATTTGTGGCAGAATAGAATCCACAACCCACGCCACAACTTATGATGCAGGCATTCTCCATATTAACTCGTTGGTCTACCTGTAATTTGAGTTAATTGATTAATAATTATAATTTTATAATTTTATTAAGCCATTTACCTTGACAACTTGCGACACCTTGACAAGAAGATATTCACTATATGTGCCCAGCCCACAATACCCAAACAAACCCGTACCGTCGCTCAACTTCTTATTCGATTTAGACATAATAAGCATTCCATTTTCCTTTCCACAGAGATTCACTCTTGTATTTGAACAAGAATCACAATCATTGCATCGAGGCATAAAAGTAGTCAATACATAATCGCCAGTTTTGATCGAAGTGACATTTGCCCCTACAGATTCGACAATCCCGGCGCCTTCATGACCCATCACCATTGGCAACATGCTTGGTGGCATCGGTTGTTCGCCCCAAACATGGTGAGCATCGCTTGCACATAACCCAGCAGAGACCATTTTGAGACGAACTTGATTTTCAGATGGAGCTTCAATCAACACATCTTCGATTACCAGTGGCTTACCTGTTTCGTACATAACCGCGGCACGACACGTGATTGGCTAACAAACAAATAAAACGGGTTTAATTGACAAAGAAACATCAGTCAAACAAAAATATTACTTTGAGTTGAGACATTTCAAGCAAATTAACCTTAAGTTTGATCTTCTTTGAGTAAAGATGAAAACAACAATAAGTTAAATATTGAAGGCTTCTTGGATTAAATCACATGCAGTGTAATGTTTGTGCACTTATATGCAAGATAAACAGCAGATACTGCATCATAGTATTATCTGAGGTATCAATCATGGCTTGCATTAACTGGCTTGTAGTAGGTGATGCAAACGTATAAAATCTCGAAATAGCAATTACTCGATAAGACTGATTGTGACAGTGGTGGTATCTGTTGACTGTGAATAAAGACAAAACTATTACACTTGTACTGATTCAATTCATAGGCTCTCAACTCTAGCCAAAAGTAGTACAAATGGCCAAATTGGTACATCTCTCAATGGTTCTCAACTATCAGGTATGCAACAATATTGTACTATTATGGTACTTATGAGCAACAACACTTTAATATTTATTAATTCATTCAAACACAATCAACGAACGAATGCACTTGCCATTCTTGAGCGTTTGGAACGCTTCATTGATTTGATCCAATTTGAATTTATTCGTTACCAGTCGGTCAATTTGATATTTGCCTTCAATGTACATTCGAGTTAATTCCTGGTAAGCTTCATCATTTGGTTTGTTGCCCATAAATGCCCCTACAATTTTTCTACCATACAATAGATCTGCAGTTGGATAAATTACTTCAGTTCCCAGTGGAGCCACGCCAACCATGACCAATGTGCCAAAGACAGAAAGTGACTTGAGTGCAGTGTTGAGTACCATTTGATGTCCAATGCATTCGAACGCATAGTCAATTCCTCCATACTTTTCCAACAAGTACTGCTCTACTGGTCTGTCCAATTCCTTTGGATTGATAAACTCAGTCACACCAAACTCCTCGCCCACTGCCTTCTTATCGCTGTTGATATCTATACCAATGATGTTTTTTGCTCCATTGAATTTACAACCAAAAACTGCATTCAACCCAATGGCACCAAGTCCCCAGATGGCAGCAGTAGTTCCAGAAACAACTTTAGCCTGATTTACTGCCGAATAGAAGCCCGTTGCCACAGCACAGCTGATGATACATGCATGTTCCAGGTTGACGCGATTGTCAATCTTGTAAAGTAAATCGTCAATTTCAATTGAACTAATCAATAAAACAAACCTTGACAACCTGAGACTGCTCCACCAGAACATACTCACTATAAGTGCCTAATCCACAAAATCCAAAGACTTCTTTGCCATCAGTCAACTTTTTGTTCGCAATCGAGCCTATTAGTAATGGTAACGATTGCACACAAACATTGGTTAGTGGATTTGAACACGAATGACAATTTCCACATGTTGGCAAAAATGAAGTCAACACATAATCGCCAACAGTCAACGTAGTTACGTTCGCACCAACAGATTCCACAATTCCTGCACCTTCGTGGCCTAGAACCATAGGAGAGAACTGCAGTTCCTGTTCGCCCCAAATGTAATGAGCATCGCTGGCACAAATGCCGGCAGAGACCATCTTGATGCGAACTTGGTTACTGCGAGGTACGTCGATGAGTACGTCTTCGATCACAGCTGCAATTCCGTTCGAATAAGATACAGCTGCACGGCATTGTATGGTCTGGCAAGAAGGTAATTAATTTGTGAAAATTAAAATTAATAATATTAACCTTTAGTTTATTCATAATTTGAATTTAACTAAATATTAGTTTTTTAAATTGTTAGAAAATAATAAACCATATCCATATAGCTAACCCTAATTAGGTGCGCAATGGTATTTATACAAGTACAATCTTATGGAAAAATGCGATACCAGTATATTAGTATCAATACATGTCAAAAACGCGATGAAGATAAAGCTTGTCAGTAATTCATTTGAAACAAACCATTTATTGATCTAATTATAATCTCAAACATGACTTTTTGTGTTCCCATGAAATGTCTGTCTCTAGTTGTGATAAGTCATTTGTAGAGATATATTTGTTGAGTGGATTTTTATTCGATTGTACCATCAATCAGTGTATCGAGTCATCGACTGTCAACGTTGTGCCGATTGGCTCGAGCTTAATTATCAAACACAATTAACGATCGAATACACTTGCCATCCTTGAGCAATTGAAATGCTTCGTTGATTTGATCGAGATTGAATTTGTGTGTGACCAGCTTATCAATGTGATAGTTTCCTTCTTTGTACATGTCTGCCAATTCTTGGTAAGCCTTGTCACAGGGTTTGTTGCCCATGAAGGCGCCAATGATTTTCCTGCCATATAAAAGATCTGCGGTTGGATAGATCACCTCGGTTCCCTTTGGCGCAACGCCTACCATGACCAATGTTCCGAAGACTGACAACGACTTGAGTGCAGTGTTGAGTACCGCTTGATGGCCAATGCATTCGAACGCATAATCCACACCGCCATATTTCTCCAACAAGTACTGCTCCACTGGTTTGTCCAATTCTTTTGGATTAATAAATTCAGTAACTCCGAATTCTTCTCCTATTGCTTTCTTATCGTTATTAATGTCAACCCCGATGATATTTTTCACTCCACCATATTTGCATCCATAGATTGCATTCAGTCCAATGGCTCCGAGTCCCCACACAGCTGCAGTTGTTCCTGGTTGGACGTTGGCTTGACAGTTGGCGGCATAGAAGCCTGTCGCTACGGCACAACTGATGATGCACGAATTAACCAAATTCACCTCTTTGTTGATCTATCGAAGAATCAACTTAATTAGAGACAAAATAGGATTGCAAACTAACCTTGACTACTTGCGATAACTTCACCAACACATATTCGCTGTACACCCCCAAACCAGCCAAACCCTTCAGTTCACGACCATCCGGCAATTTTTTGTTTGGAATCGCACCCAAAATGAGCAAATTCTCCAACGCACAAACATTGGTCAATGGATTGGCACAGTAGTGACAGTTCTTGCACATGGGCATAAATGTGGTCAGCACGTGATCGCCTGGCTGTATGTCTTTGACTTTCTCCCCAACTGACTCCACAATTCCAGCCCCTTCATGACCGAGTACACATGGAGTGTTGTGACCGTCCCAGTCGGAAATCAATTGTTGGCCCCACACAAAGTGACCATCACTGGCACAGATGCCTGCAGAGACCATTCGAATGCGGACCTGATCATCCTTGGGCACATCAATAATTACATTCTCAACCACCAGTGGGGTGCCTTCATCGTACATCACCGCAGCTCGACAAGTGATTGGCTAATTAGGGGAAAACAATTAACCACAATGCAATGTTAAATCAATTCAAATACCTTCAATTGAGACATTTTTACTGTGATACTTCACTTTGATAAAAGAAAATCAAACATACACTAAATGAATCGTTTAAATAGTTCGACTTGACCTTAAACTAACGGAAAGATAAGAAAATTTAAAAGTTGATAAATCTCATGCGATACAAAAATTGCGCTTGCTGTCTGCAAGGCTAACTATGGTTTATGTCAAATAAATTATCTTTACCACTGAACAAGTTTATATATCAAAGTTTGATTGGGTTTGGCCAAACAAAATCTGTTTTGCGGTCGTAGGAACTGAAAATAACGTTCGATGAAATAAAGTCTTAAAAGATTATGTGACATGTCATTGTGGGTACATACATGGCGGAGCATATATGGTGGAAAGTTCCTTTAATTATTAGCCATGTATTATTATCGTTCAAGGATAAATGTTCAGCGAATCTCAAATAACACAAACGGATAATCACCTGAAGCTATACATTCAATATCGACATGGCAATTAATAATCAATCAATTTATGTGATACAAAACACATTTGTATACGTAGACAGCTATTTACACTGGATCACACGTCAATTAGCATAATTCTTTAGGCTTTAGCTTAAAAATGTACCGGTACATAAACATACATTTAATTTATTACGAGTTCATCACTGTTTTCAATGTCTGTATTGCTTCTAATAAAAATATCATAAAAACATCTACACAACAGTGTTTATCTGTTCAATATTTTTTTAGAAGAGTCGGCAAAAAAAATAACAACAATCTCATTCATAGTACAATATTGTAGTTGTTAACAATTTGACAAGATGTCAACAACATTAGACGATAAATTATAAAAAGAAGAAATAAATCAGCGATAATTTTTTTTGCTTCAAGGTTGACTGGTTTGTGGTATAACACGATAACAATTATAAATCTCATTAGTTAACGTTTAAATGTCAATGAAACAACTGAGCTGTTCTGAAATGTTCTTTTGAGTATAAAGGCACTGAATGTAATGACAATAATAATTGAATGCTTCAAATTCACACTTTTATTTGTTAATTTAACTATTAATGTTCATTTTTTTGTATGCTTGCAAAATAGGTCCAAAGGTTGTAAGTTACACGTTTTTTACACTAAAATGGAAAATTGCGTGTGCAATTTGATACTTGAATGTATAGCGGCATTATGTGTGTCTGTAACTTATCAGACTCGACAGATAAGGCCAAATTAGCAGATATACATTCATGGACTGTCAACCGTCGAATACAATCAACGAGCGAATGCACTTGCCTTCTCGCAGTGTTTGGAATGCTTCATTGATTTGGTCAAGTTTGAATATGTCGGTCACAAGTCGGTCAACATTATAGCTTCCATCTCTGTACATGTCTGCAAGTTCTTGGTACGCTTTGTCACTAGGTTTGTTGCCCAAGTAAGCGCCAACTATCTTTCTGCCCGATAACAGGTCAACAGTGGGATAGATCACATCGGTTCCTTTGGGTGCCACACCCACCATGGCCAATGTCCCAAAAGGAGACAATGAGTTGAGTGCCGTTTTAATCACAGCCGGATTGCCGAGACATTCGAACGCATAGTCCACTCCGCCATACTTCTCCAACAGATACTGCTCAACTGGTTTATCCAATTCATTCGAGTTAATAAATTCGGTCAAACCAAACTCTTCTCCAACTTTTTTCTTATCGTTGTTAATGTCCACTCCAATGATATTCTTCACTCCACCATATTTGCAGCCATAGATCGCATTCAATCCAATGGCACCAACGCCCCAAATGGCAGCAGTCGTTCCGGGCTGTACATTTGCTTGGCAGGTTGCAGCATAAAATCCCGTTGCAACGGCGCAACTGATAATGCACGAA
This sequence comes from Rhizoglyphus robini, assembly GCA_023373905.1. Taxonomy (NCBI): domain Eukaryota; kingdom Metazoa; phylum Arthropoda; class Arachnida; order Sarcoptiformes; family Acaridae; genus Rhizoglyphus; species Rhizoglyphus robini. The sequence goes on along the minus strand of JAKIJQ010000007.1, from coordinate 965,551 downwards.
TTGACTAAATTCACTTGCTTATTGATCTATTGAATTTATAATTATTTAAGGTTATTTTATATGCTCTAATTTAATGAACAAAAGAACCAACCTTGATCACTTGCGAATTCTTCAAAAGCACATACTCGCTGTAGACGCCCAATCCGCATAAGCTATGAATGTCTTTTCCATTCGACAACTTCTTGTTTGGTATCGCTGCTAAAACGAGCATATTCTCCTTAACACACAAATTAGTCAATGGACTCGAACAATAATGACAATCGTTGCACATAGGCATAAAAGTGGTCAACACATGATCACCAGGTTGAATATTATTGATTTTCTCACCAACAGACTCCACTATTCCAGCGCCTTCATGGCCGAGAATAATTGGTACTTTATGGCCTTCGAGGTCGCTTATCTTCTGCCGTCCCCACACAAAATGACCATCAGTGGCACAAATACCAGCAGAGACCATTTTGATTCGGATTTGGTCTCCTTTTGGCACATCAATTATGACATCTTCTACTACAAGTGGAGTACCTTCGGAGTAGAGCACAGCAGCACGGCATTTGATTGGCTAAAAGTAAACAAGCATGAAAATATCAATAAACCAAATACAATCTATTTACCTGTAATCCCGACATTGTATAATATTAATTTGTGTGTAATTAATAAATAAACATAAACAACGTTGAAAATATCTTCAATTAAGAATCGAAAATGCACATAAGATTTCACTAGACAATTTAAAATTGACAGAAACTCTATTCATCTACAAATAAATATTCACTTTACCAAAATAACCTTATATACAAAATCATGCGAACAGCCATGGCAAGGTGCTTCGTGTACTGTACAATTTGATTACGAACAGGTGCATAATGGAAATAACATAATCAAATCTTGCTTAACAGGTTGTTTCACCGTTCGTCTGAACAAAAAATTCCATCAACAGTCTTACAATTGTTAATATGTAAACACAAAAGTCACTGTAGTTTTTCAAATACACTGCCTCTTCTTTTATCTTTAGTAGATTCACTCATTACTTTTGTAAGTACCAAATTATGTGATCAAATTGAACAAGTCCGAATATATTTAATTGTTTGTGCTTTTGAGAGTGGTGAAAGAATGGTGATTGTATTGATGGCATTTCAAGGACGAATTGGGTATAAAGCAGCCCTTATATGGCGAAAACCTAATAAAACAAAAATTGTAAATAATTCGAATTTCCTTCGACTAACCTGATGAGAAATTTTCCGTTGGAATATTCCATATTCAGCATTCAACATTAATTCAATGGCAACAACAAACGAAAATGAAAATAATAATTTCAAACTGTAAAAATAAACAAGATGTAAGTTGTCCTATTTTATGAAGGGCGCACGTGTCAAATTGACTGTCACTGCACTGCCAATGCACATAATCAATGTAATTGATAGCGGAATAATTGACTCCGCTACCCAAGTGAGTAATAAGTGACTTATTTGAAATTGTCAATTTGTCACTTCTGTTACCAACTACTTTGAGCTTATTTTTATAATATTTTATCCGTGTCTTTGGAATCAAGTTAATAAGCTTTATTTATGAAACTTATGCTCACCTCCTACAAGGCTTGTAGTAACGCAATGTAGCTCAAAAAGAGCTATACAAATTAATGTATTTATCACTTCAGTCAACATCGATGTGATCGCGAAAGAAGCTGTTTTTTCGAGTGTTTCCGAGTAGAGCAAATTAGCCACAAGTTTATTCAACCAAACATCAACCTGGCACTACTCTTCTATCAGCATTTGTACTCATTCGTAAATCTAAACTTGTTTGTTATTCCAATCGTACATCTCCATATGTGACAAAAACTTTACAACGTCTGGGCATACAAGAGTCATTATTATTGTAAGTAAATATTTTTTTGATAAGTTAATTAAATTAATGTAATTACAAAATGTCCCTTCAGGACTGTGGTTAAATGCTTTCTTGGTCAATTTACAATGTGAATGAACTAGCTAACAAGACGCTCCCTGGTTCTGGTTCTGCAGACATTTCAACAAGTTTGAAAACGGCAAACTAACTTGGTATGTTTTACATCATTCATTGTACACCAACACAAGTATGGAGATAAACTTGAATTATATTAGCTTTAATTATAACTTTAATTATATTAATAATATAATTATATTTGATAAACAATTGTACTGGGAATAAACATTTTAATAATTACAATGCTTAATAAGATTACATTGAGTTTAATTAGCTATTTTGTCAAATCTTTATACAATTGCCAAGCCAATGTTTTGTGAATCCTCCTTGGCAAACACAAACTTTATTTTCGCAAATTGCATTCAAAGTACAAATGCCACAAGGACTCTCAGTTGTACTTGAATTCATATTTATCGTCACATTTTCATGTGTTACTGTAGATATTGTTGACATTGTGACTGTGGTGACGCCTTCAGTAGTGATGTCTTTCAGAGTTACCCCGGTAATTTGCGTTCCAATATATTTGCAATTTCCATCAGAAAATAGTCCATAATTTTCCTTGCAGTTGCAACCTCCTTCTTGACAAACCTGAGTTAAAACATCGCAATTTGAACTTGATTGGCATTTTTTCACACAATGTTTTCGGTTGACACTAACTGCAAATTCTTCTTCGCACATACATTGGCCTTGCACACATTTGGCATTCAGACCACAGTCCAGATAAGATTGACATTCACATTGAACGTTAGAAATGTAAATTAAAGCAACAATAATAACACAAAACTTTTTTAAAGTCTTCATTTTCTTGAGTCAGGAAATTAAATTAAACTATATACAATTAAGCTCACTAGTCAATTCAATTTAATTGATAAATCGTTCAATGATTAATCAAAGAGGCGACATATAAATTAGGCGGACAGATTAAATTGATTAAATGATTATACGGGTAGCCTAGATTTGCGCATTTCTTATTCCCAATCAAGATTGATTAATTGGTTTATCTACCAAAGCCGTTTAACTTGAGTACTTCGAAAGAGGTTATTGAAGTAAATAATTTTGGTTATGAGTTATGTTATGACTATAATTTAGGCATGCAGAAAAAATGTTGATTAATTTTATTAAAATTTCAAATAGACAATTAATACAAGTAATTATATTCTACCACAAGCAATTTACGAGTACAATGCAACATGCGACAATTTGCACAACACCCAAGGTATGAGTGGATGCTCTCGAATATTGGTAACGACAATTGCCATTGTAGTCTTTGTAGTATCCATTGGCACATTCGCAGTTGTTATTTATGCAAAATGAATTCGATGGACAGTAGCCACACGGTCCACTGGTTGTCGTGCCATACAAAACTTCCTTAGTAGTTGTGCCCTTACGAATTGAGCAAGTTTGGCTTGTTTGGTCCAACCCAAAATCATCCTGACAGGCACATCTAGTTCCAGACAAACTTGTACATTTGCTGTTTCGGAAATAATAATTGCAATCCGAATCATAAAAACATGAAATTTGTACACAATTCGTTCTGTCAAAATCTGGTTTATAGCCAAATATACAACGACATTTGTTTTCCGAGCAAATTGTGTTTTTGCCACAATTAAAAATATTATCACAAAATCCTGAATTGATTATTGCAACAACAGTGGTTGTGGTCGGAATGGGTGTGGTGATGTCTTCCAGAGTTGCCCCGGTAACTTGCGTTCCAATATATTTGCAATTTCCATCAGAAAATAGTCCATAATTTTCCTTGCAGTTGCAACCTCCTTCTTGACAAACCTGAGTTAAAGCATCGCAATTTGAATTTGATTGGCATTTTGTCACACAATGTTTTCGGTTGACACTAACTGCAAATTCTTCTTCACACATACATTGGCCTTGCACACATTTGGCATTTAAACCACAGTCAAGATAAGATTGACATTCGCTTTTAGCTTGTGAAAACCAAGTTAACATTACTAGGAGCAAGGGAATTAGTTTCACAGAATACATTTTTTGACGATAGAAATATATTTAACTATATTAAACTGTCTACCACAATGAAAGAAAAATTAAAGAGTGTATAATCTACAAATCTTCCTCTAAATTCCAATTTGGTTAACAATTGTGATCGATAGATTTCGATAAAAGAGGCGAACAAGCGGCGCTAACAAACTAAAAGTAGATTAGATTCATCCATGGGCTGTTAGATTATTATGGATTATAACATTCTCAAGCAGGCAAACATTGAAGTGTTTGCCAAATATTGTCTGGTTACTAATATTAACATAGCCAAATATGTGATATCAGTGAAAGCTCTAAACTGATTGATTGGCAATAATTACTATTTGGGTACTTACGTTGAAGGTTAGCTTGAACAAAGCTTTGACCACCCATAGCTGTTCGTTTTTGAGACATTCGACTAATGCTCAATTTTTATTGTTCCCTAATGTAGTCATTTACAATATGTTTCAATTTATGCTTCTCAACTGGTCTCAAATTCACAAAGTGCGATACATGGATTTATTGATGAATTTGTAAATATTGCTATGAATTGACAATTCAAGGGAACCAATATGTGTCCTTCTTTGAAATGATCTACTCAATGGTCGAATAAAATCAATTGCCTAATGCATTTGCCTTCTCGAAGTATTTGGAATGCCTCGTTGATTTGATCCAGTTTGAATTTGTGCGTGACCAGTTTGTCAATGTGATAACTTCCCTCCAGGTACATTTCCGCAAGTTCTTTGTAAGCCTGGTCACTGGGTTTATTGCCCATGAATGCGCCGACAATCTTTCTGCCATACAACAGATCAGCTGTCGGATAGATCACTTCAGTGCCTTTCGGTGCAACGCCAACCATGACCAATGTGCCAAAGACAGAGAGTGACTTGAGTGCAGTGTTGAGCACTGCCTGGTGACCAATGCATTCGAACGCATAGTCCACCCCGCCATATTTCTCCAGCAAGTACTGCTCCACTGGTTTGTCCAGTTCGTTTGGATTTATAAATTCAGTAACACCAAACTCTTCGCCAATTTCGCGTTTCTCATTTTTAATGTCGATTCCAATAATATTTTTCACTCCACCATATTTGCAACCATAAATCGCATTCAGTCCGATGGCGCCAACGCCCCAAATGGCAGCAGTAGTTCCCGGTTGGACATTTCCTTGACAAGTTGCCGAGTAAAAGCCAGTAGCCACTGCGCAACTGATAATTGCAGCATTCTCCAAATTGACCTTTTTGTTAATCTATAGGAGAAATGCATTAATCAAAGGTGATACTACGAAAACGGGGGACAAACCGTGACAACTTGAGATTGCTTGACCAAAACATATTCACTGTAAACGCCCAAACCAAGGAATGCCTTCAATGGTGTTCCGTCAGCCAACTTTTTGTTCGGAGTCGCATTCAATATGAACAAATTTTCCGCGGCACAAACATTGGTTAGTGGATGTTCACAGTAGTGACAGTTCTTGCACATTGGCATGAAAGTGGTCAACACATGGTCACCAACTTGAACATCTTTTACATTTTCTCCGACCGATTCCACCACACCTGCGCCTTCATGTCCAAGCACACACGGTGTTCCATGATTTTCCCATTCTGAGATTTGCTGAGTGCCCCACACAAAATGAGCATCACTGGCACAGATGCCTGCTGAGACCATTTTGATGCGAACTTGGTCGCCTTTGGGCGCATCGATGATCACATCTTCCACCACCAAAGGTGTTCCTTCTTCGTACATCACCGCCGCACGACATGTCACTGGCTAAACACAAATTCAAATACTTGAGACAAAGTCATTTTCATCAATTCAAATTACCTTAAGTTCAGACATTTTGTTAAATGTTTGATGATGCCAAAAACCAACAAGTGTTGACAGGATAATACTATTTGTGCAAAGTATATACAAACCAAATGGTTTAAATACTGTTTATTGCACAAATGGTAAGTCAATGTTGATAGTTTGCGATTGAGAAATTCAGTAGAAAATCTAAATCAGATGATAACAGCACTAAAACGTGTTCATCTGTTGAGAAACTCGCGAATTATTTTCCCCAATTAGCAAATAACAAGTATGCTATCAGTGTTGAGGGTGATTGTGATTAGATGAACCAGAGTGTTTATATATCTGTTGACTGTAAAATGTATATTTCGGATGAGTAAGCTAGAAAGTGAATTTCGCAAACATTTGCAAGAAGAAATTAAACATGTGGGGGCAAGTTGGTCTGACTGAAGTATATCACACCAGCACTGTAGTGCAAATATGCTGGAAACCTCCCAATCATCGAGCTAGTCTGCATAATCAACTCCACTGTCGAGGCTTTCCTCAAGCGAGTCTCAAAGCTCGAAGTAGAACGTAGGACAACCCTTCAAGGATATATATTGCTTCATGTACAAAATCTGCTTATAAATCAGCATTTGACTGAAGTGCCAAAAATAATATAATTCATACTCGTTAGCACAATTCTTATAAATCATGCTGCGATTTCTCTTGTCCATCGAGTTAAGAATCGCTGTTTATGCACATGTGAGTGTTTCTCTCTTGATTACATATTATCACTAAAGAACAGTGCCATAAATAATCTTACATTTGATACAGCACAACATTACGAATTAGACAAGTCACAATGCGTAACAATGAATTTCGTTGTAATTTGTTAATGGCATTCTCAAGTTCATATTAAGCATTAGTTAAGTGATGGTGTGATGTGACTACGTGATAATTCAAGGTTATTTATCGATCTATTGAATGCAAACAGGATGATTAATATATTATAATGGAAGTGTCAGCATATCAATTTAAGCCAATAAAAGATAATTTTCATTTGTATTCTCTTAAACTAATTTAATCTCATAAGTAAAGCAAACTAATCTTGAGTTGAAATGTCCGACAAATCTACTACAAAATTATTGCACTAATAGTGCGCAACGTTAACAAATGACCCCAAATGAAGAGCAATTGAGCCCGAGTGCAAAATAAACTCACACTAAATTTGGACTAAAATGTATTATTAATTAAATAAAATCCCATCGACTTGAAGTCGTGGAAAAATTACTAGATTCTAATCCAAATGAATTTAGTTATTTGACATGCAATCTTTGAGTCACATTTAGTTCAACAAGACAAACTCTCACCCAAGTTCGTCTATTTATCGTGCGCACACAGTTACACCTATCACAACAGACCAATGTTGACACTGTACAAACGTTCGAACACAGCCAATTGGTTTAATTCGGGTTTGGTCGTACAGAGTCTGCACAAATAGCTAATCAAGGAAGAGTCTTGCATATCGACACAAAGTACATCACATGTCAGACCAGTTCGTGTCAGTTAAATGCATCTGGCCTTGCTGTGATAGAGGCAAACCCAATTTGGCACTAACTGTCGAGTCAAATTGATCGGGGAAAAGCTCGCCCGATTATCGATAACACAATGCTAAATTGTATGTTAAATTGGCGAAAATGTAGAAAATGAAAAAGCAACATATGATGCATACAAACAATAAGCTATTATTATCAAATCCATTACAATTCAATTTCAAAGTGCATTTAAGTCTCTTCAAATGGTTGATTGCCATTTGGCAAATTCCCGACTGTGCAACTGAATACACACCGAACAGAAATGTAATCATTACAAAATTGAATTATTGTAATGGAGGGAGAGGTAATTCAAGGTAAAGTGGAAATATATTAAATTGCACACACATGGCATAATGACTTGCCACAAGTTGTTCTGTACTGCAAGTTGGACGACAACTAAGGGTTACACGAAAGCGCACTAGTCATTAATATTCTAACTCGAAAGTGCAAATTGTGGCCACAAAACATACAAACTTGCTTTCGCTTGATTTATAAAGCAAAAGCACATGTTTACATATGTGACTAAACACACTTGCTAGTAATGTCAAAATGAATCGAATAACAATAATTATTATTATGACTTCACTAATGGTTAATCAAATGCCGTTAATCGTGGTGACCGAATCGTTATCATCAAACTGTCACGTGACTGGCAACGATATTCACTGTGCTCATCTAAGAAATTATCACTCCCTTCGTATTAATTTAAGGGCAATCAAACAATCTCGCGTTCACAACCATCACAATGTGTTTCGTCGTCTTCAACTGACCAATTGTTCCATTGGACTATTGCCCAAAAGTGCACTGATTGATCTCAAATTTGCAACTATAATACTCGAAAATGTATCACTCAGACAAGTGCACCGAGATGCTTTTGGCCGAGGAGCGGAATATTTGAAACGTTTCATCTATCGAGACAAACATCACAGCTCTCACTCGTGTCCGCAATTTCTCACAGACACTGAGTATGACTTATTTGCAGCTTTACGCAAATGTCGATATTTGCAGCTATTGGAGTTGTGCATTCACAATGCAGGTGAAGTGATACCATCGAATGCATTCAATCACAGTTCATTACGAACCATTCGATTCAATGGCAATTACTCCCGATACTCGATCGCCTCGAATGCATTCTCACATTTGAAACGAGTCAAATTGATCATATTCAACAAAGTCACCATAGCACAAGTAAACTCTCATGCTTTCAATATATCCAATATTCACACCGACAAACACAAAAGCAAATTATTGAGCGATCATAAAACAAGCATAATTTTCAATAGTTGCAAGTTTCATCATGATTTGCGCAAAAATGTGCACGACCATTTCGCTCGCATTTCTAATAATAGTTCTATTGATTTATACATCAACCCAAGTAAGTTAAACATTAATTAATTCAATAAGTGATAAAAATAAATTGTTTTCTTTTTTAGTAAATCTGGTTGACATAGAATCGCTTCAAGTATTCTACGACTTTATGAATGTGGAACAGATTCAAATGGTGCAAAATGAAAATTCACTGCATCTGTCCAAACTGGATTGTCAATCACTGATGGACGATTACCGAAAGGTTATTCTCATTAGGCAGATGATGAAGCGCTGTTCCAAACGAATGCAAATCAAATGTGCAAAAGATGCACGCTTTTGGAAATCATTTCTTGGTATGTAACTTTCAGTTATTTCTTTTACTTGCTTGTTAGATTAGCATTCATTTTAATAACAAATATCCCGATCTCTTAGTTAGTTATAATTGACATTCCTAACACAAACTAATTAAATAGATATTGCGCATGGACGCATTTTCTATGCAAGTTGGGCACCACTGTTTACTATAAATAAAATATTGCAGAAAATGACCAAAATTGGATAGAAACAATGTTATCAAGTGAAAAGTCACCAGCCGGTTCAAACCAGACCACACTTATCGATCAATTGGACTACAATCAAACTCACAATTCTAGCCTTTTCTTTATGTATTCAACGCTTTTGAGACAGAAACAACAACAAGAAATTGCCTTTCACGAACAAAGTACGTTCTATCAACAAACGAGCGAGCAATTTCCAAAGTCTATCAAACAACGATGGTTTAGTGATTTGAGCTATCTGCTCGAGTGGGAACCGTTTCTCTCACCATCACAAAATGAACAAACAGACAGCATCTCGTTACTGTTGCAAATGATTGATCAAACAGCCTTAATCGTGCTGGACGATGTAAACAGCTCAATTGAACGATATCAATTGGAGGAAAGTAATGTACAGTCTCGAGTAACCAAATGGAAAAGGCCATCAAAAGATGATCATTTTGTGACAGTCTCACATTCAAAGGACTCAGTTCAAATTATTGATCATCATAATGGAAGTGAAAAAGTCAATTATAAATATTTGGTCACAACTTGGGCGCAATTCAATCATGACCAACTGAACAAGACGACTCGCAATGATAGTCATCTTTTTGTGGGTACAAGTTTGATTTCAGTCAATTTGGTTGAAAGTTTACAAAATAAAACGCAAATTCATGATGTGACCATCAAAATAAGGTAAGTTTTGAGTTTGCAAGAAAACTACTAGTTCATAATCGTTACATTTCGACTTCTGTAATGATCTGATACAAGTGTATAGCGTAATTGCGTATTGTCGATAGCGCAGTAAACAGGTTTCTTCATATTTTGACATGTCAGTAACTGCAGTTAATAATACAGTTTATTTGGAAACAACAGTGTTGCACTACTATTTTAGGCTATTTTAGATTTACCGTTAATAATTTGCAAAAAGCTTACGACACCGAGTGTTCCCAGGTGGTCACCCTCCCAAGTACTGACTCGGCTCGATGCTGCTTAACTTCGGTGATCGGACGAGAACCGGTGTGCTCAGCATGATATGGTCGTAAGCTGAAGTAAAGCTTGTTAGATATAGTATTTATGCAGTTATTACTAAATAGTATACTATATTGCTAATGTAATTGCCAAGAACGATTAAAACAATGTGTTAATAACGAAACTCAAATGTACTAAAAACTAGATTCCATAACCTCATGTATCGTCACATGGGAGATCGCATCTATTGTGTCTATTGGAGATTTGCCAAAAGCGAATGGTCTACAAATGGCTGTCATTTCATTTCCGCTGAATCAACTCGGCACGAGACTGTCTGTCAATGTTCTCACCTAACCAATTTCGCCGCCCTACTTGACATTAGTGGCCGTGAAGATAATCAAGCAACGAAATCTCTGCTTACTTATATATTCTGCAGTGTTTCAGTGTTGTGCTTAGCAATTTCGATTACACTTTCATACCGACTTGGCGCAAAGGAATCGTACAATCTAGTCAATGATCAATTCCGAAGGAGGGCAAATAAACATGTGATCAACGTGAACATTGCCATAAGTCTGTTGATGACCAATTTTGTGACTATTGTTGGCATGGATCGAATGGAGATTCAAGTATTCTTGGAATAACAATTTATATTTTTGATCTAACATTATTTCTCTTTTTATAGGAAGTTTGTCTTTCATTTTCGATCGTTTTGAGCTTTTTTCTACTTTCCTCCTTTTCATTCATGTTGCTACAAGGATATCATCTGTTGAGATCTATCCAGAATCCACTGGTCAGTGATTTCAAACATGTAAACTACTTCGCATTGGGGTATGGTGTTCCTATTTGCATTATCCTGGCTTCGATGGCCTCAATTTGGTATAGGAAACATTCACTGGTTGATGTCTTTATTGGAGATTTCTTGTGAGTACTATTAACACACAAACTTATGAAACTCATATTATATTTGTGAAACATTCAATAGCTGTTGGATATCTACCAAAAAGGATCCAAATTACATCTACATTATAATCGGTATTTCTCATAATTCCAAACCAAACAATAATTTAATATATAATAATCACCATTTAATTCTAGTTCCAATCTTGATTGCTATATCACTCAACGCAATTTTCTTTGTTTTAATTTTGTGGAACATAATTGGTCGCAATTGTTTACTATCTCGTAGTAATATGCCAAACAACTCCACAAATAGTCATAGACACCTCCGAAAAGATCTCCATAAACAATCGCTAAGTCTCGTTCTATTGATCTTTAACTTTGGCATCAGTTGGATTGTGTTCATATTCTACATCACTGAGAATGGCAGCTTCTTTGCCTACCTGTTCATTGTTCTCAATGGCTCACAGGTAAGCATTTCTCGTAATCCAATAAATTCCTCACAAATTTCATTTTCAGGGTATATTTTTTCTTCTCAATCAAATTCTCATTTTAAAAGCAAAGAAAATCCCTCTCTTCAAGCGACCCATAAACAAGCTGTCGTTAATTAGCACACCTAAGTCAACTAGCTGTGAATCAAAATAGGTACTACTTTATTAATGAATTAAAATGAAAATGGCCATTTAATAATCTACTAAATAAGTACAAACAACAATGGAGTCAAAATAATGATTGCAATAATGAGGCAATATACAATTTGTTCCTCTAATAATTTAATTTCCTAATAAATATTTGGAAGTGATCACATTTTGCAGCTAGTACGAAAATAAATCGACAATGTCGAATTTGACCGACGTACTATCGTTATCGTCGGATTCGATGCCCTAGAAAGTGGGGAAATATTATTTCAGTATGTTTTGTTAGGTAATAATAAGTAGAAACATACGTTCATGTGGCAATTGGGCACTTTCTCGTTCATCGAGAACTACCTGGTGAATGGAGTTGTGGTAACGGTACCGAATGAACAACTTCTTCGGACTGCCAAAATTGCAGTCGAAGAAACCAGGCAGATGCGACTTGGAGGCATCCGAGAAGGCAAGTGTAGCGTTATCGTTGAGCATCACCTGCACGGCAACGGTCACGTCAAAAGCGTCCACCGTGTCGGGCACTGGTCGACCATCATTGCCATATTGCATCACCAGGCCTGGTTCACCGTACACCGCTCGTTCGATAATGAGACCGGCGGTTTGACTTTCTCTGTCCACAATGCGGGAATAGGTCTCGCGCATAAGTGAACGATAAGCAATAGCTTCTTTTCGCTTCTCGGAAATTTTGATGGCGTTCTCCTCTTTCTGGTTCTTCAGCTCTTCTTCTTCTTTCTTTTTGAGGTAAGGGTCGATGAAGAAGGATTTCACACAGTAGTACGATAGCAAAGGAACAACTGTGCCGTAAAGGATAGAACTTGGCAACATCTCTTCCGAAAGAATTATGGGAAAGATGTAGTTCTGCTGATTGCGATTTAGCCTGAAATCATGGAAATGGTAAAAAATTATTGAACATAATTCTCCCAAAACTTACTTCAGCCTAAGCGTAACTCCAGTGTGCGTGCCCACAGACATGGCGGCACCAAAGATGCTGTGCTGGGACACTTTTGCTTCACAGCCGTACTCGACTAGAGCACCCAGAGTACCAAGTTTGAGTCCCACTTTGACACGGGCATCATGTTGCTTGAATTTGTGAGTGTAGCTTGTCGAGACAAACGAATGTCTAATACCAAGCGAAATGGATCCATTCACTCGACACAGGTTGTTCTCATACACCGCAACGGTGCTCAGCGACGAATCGCTTCCGGCTTTCCAGTTGATGTAGCCGATAAAGTTTTTGTTGAACTGACGTGTCAGAACTACAATGACAAAAATTAAAACCAAAGTTTACATTTTAACAAATTATAATACATACCGCAACTGAGACCAGGCCTAATTCCATATGGGGTCATGTGGAAATACGTTTGTGCAGTGCCGTGAATATCATCCGTAAGAGTACGGAAGTACTTGGCTGAGACGATTGGTCCTTGACCGGCACCAAATTCCGCTTCTACCCAACTTTTGGCTAAACAATATAATTAACATTAACCTATATTAAATAAAATTAACACAAAAAAACTTACGCGAAAATACATGTCTCATCGAAGTGGATATATTGCCGGAGCCGATACCATTTCGGACATTGAGATTGCCACTCAGAGTCATGTTCTTCTCCACAGTTACTGGAGCCTCGATAGATTGCGCAATTGACATAGATCTGACCTCGATTGATGGCCAGAACAGATTAGACGATTCCTCGTCTTCATCGTCTTCGTCAAAGTGCTCAAATATGTCAGTGGCATCAATCAGCACGGTAATGCTTCCTTTTGGATTGGTCCGTTGTTGCAAGCGGCGTTCTTCCTTCTCACGCAACAACTGCTCGTACTCTTCTTTGATCTCTTGGGCTGACTTGAACTTTCGTTCCACCAGTGCCCAACCGTCGGTCTCTATGCCTGATGCTCCCACCGTGTCATAAATGGCTCTCTTTTGAGGATCGCTGAGAACTGCAAATAAAGTTTAACAAGATATATAAAATTTACATTATGATATACCATCGTAGACCTTTTTCAGTCTGTTAAACATCGACTCAGCGGCCATCTTTAGCATCGGATCATTGTGTTTGTCAGGATGGAATCGTTTGCTAAGGGCCTTGTACGCATTTCGTATGTCGTCGTTGGAAGCCTGTGAATGAAAAATAGATTCAAATTAATGCACCAAGTTGCCGGTATAAGGCACATACCGACTTGGACACATTGAGAAAAGCGTAGTAGTCCTCATCTCCAAACACGTCGTCATTGCTGGTCATTTTCAGGTGGACACGTTACAAACAAGATGTACGAGTTCACTTTCAAAACAAACAAACTATTCGATTCTAATCACACTACTGTCTTTTGAGCCCTTTCGGACCGACACTGAAATATGCTTCACTCAACAATTCAATAATGTAATTCTAAAGTTAAACAATCGGTATATTAAAAGATAAGAACATTGTTGCGAAAATGATGAAATTCCTAATTCAAAATTGGCAACAATTCGACCAGCAAGTAAAGCCAACACAGTGAAAGTCACATGTAGCCAGTTGTCTGTCCACAGATGACGATATATTACTCTCAGTGAGCGGCGGCGTGTTCAGAAGAATGCTCTCCCATAGACTTACATGGCATTCCCCAGATTAGGTCACTGATTTTTGTTTTGATTCGTTTCGGTTGACAATCATTCTTGGAAACGTCGAGTGAATGCACCTTTGGGTTTATTTACGTCTGGTCACTTTATTCAATCAGTGGTGAACAGTATTAAACTAACAAAAGTGTGGTGCAACAGTACCAAAAAGTGTGCCCACCGAGCAATACTCAAACATCGCACCAGTGGGGGAGTCGAATTGGTGTGAGTAGGGCTAATTTGCACAGGTTTGCACCTTTCAACCTGTGGCTCGACTCGATTTGTTTTGTTTGTGTTTGTGTCTAAATTCTAGTTTCGTCTCGACCGACGTCTCACTCAAAGTATTAAAGTATGCAAATATCAAAGTGAGTATGCAAAAGTGTTTCCATTGTCTCGTAATGTGATTCCTATCATTTGTCAAGTAGTCTCGGCTCGATCTAGTTTCCATTGCCAGCAGCTGAGACCAACTTGCCGGCCATTGCATTGTCGATCTTCGTGGAAATGGTACTCAAGATGTACTCCATTCTATCCACTCGCCTGGCCATCTTGCCGTAATCTATTCCGGCCACCATTCCCATGCCCGGAGGAATGTGTCGGTGTGAATCGTGTCCCCCACCTTCGGCTGGCTTGTTCTGTTCCATTTCCTTCTCAATTTGATTCTTCTTGCCCTCAAGATCATCGAACATCGACTGCAACTCATGTTCATCCAACTCCCGATTCTGGTCAATGTCATACTTGGCAAAAAGCATCTCAATCTCCAAATCACTCAGGTTTCGTTTCTTCAACTCTTGACGCACAGTGGCGAAACTCAAACGACGTGAACCATCAAAGCCAGATTCCTATTTGCACAAAAGCACATTTAGTGATATAATTCCGTTTAAATCTCCATCGAATACCTTGATTGCTGCCTGAATGCCTTCGATCTGTTCCTTTTGAGCGCCCAACTTGGTCAACAACTGATTTGAAATGCCTTTGAAGTAATCCATCACCGCGAAATCATCTGTTTCACTAGACAACTCTGACTTGACCTCCGCATAAGTGTCGTTGATAATTGCCAGGAACATGTTCTATTGCAAAATAATCAATTATGAATGTCACGGAATTAATATTCCTTAGTCGAACCATACCATGAGAACAAAGAAGACAAAGAATATATAGCTTAGGAAAAATATAGGTCCCAGCACTCGGTTCGCGGCTTCGAGGGCTTGAAAGTCGAAATCGCCCAGAATCAATCGAAGTAGTGTAAATCTTTTTTGGTAAGCAAATTTTTAGACGTAATTATTTACCAATTTACAATTAAATGTACTTACACAGCTTTTCCAAATGAACTGTATCCCTTGACCTGCGTTCCAAACAAAAGATATCCCAGTTGGGCAAATGCGAAGAACACAATGAAGAACATGACTCCAAAGCCAGCAATGTCCTTAGCGCACTAAACGCGAAAATATATAAATTATAATTGATTAATTGTGATCTGTTTGCTCTTCTTATTTCGCACATACTCGACTCAGCGTAGAACTCAACTGTGACATTGTTTTGTTGAAGCTGATGTACTTGAATATTTTGATCCAAGCCACAAAGGAAAGCACAGCCAATACATTGCTGAACTGAGCTGACCAAAATCCAAGAGTGTCGAATTGGTAAGTCTCGATTTGGAGTGAGACAGTACTGTTCTGGTTCACTGATTTCGTGTATCCATACTGACTGATCTCGCCTGACTGGCTTGCTTCATTGAATATTTTGGTGATGATGTACTTGCGATAGAATAGGAAAAAAACTAGTGCAATCGAGATTAGAATGGTGAATAGGTCGAGGTAGTTCCATCCACTGATTTGCAAATATGGAATGAAGCCTAATGTTTTGATTTCGACCAACTCCTCGATGGTGTAGTACACGATGAACAGAATGAACAAGAAGAAACAAATATACAAAGCAATAGGTGCGTCTGATGCATTCTCGAGCAGATTTAGTGTTCGGAATTGCCATGAGGTGAACATTCCTCCTGTGGCCGGGAATTCCGCTACCAACTTGGTCACCACGTACAGGTTGATGTTTGGGTTGTAAGTGGTGAAGTCGATGACGACCGCTCGAGTGCCTCTGTCTATCCAAAGATTACTTTTAAGCATCTCAATCTTTCTGAGCGCTCGTGTCTTGTTAAGTGTCAAATTGACAATGTAGCCACCATCACCTGAATAGGTTGACAGCTGACCCCAAACATCGTTCTTAGCAAACGATTTAATCTCTTGCCACACAAACTCGGACATGTTCTTCTCGTGAATATGTTCTCTGTCTTCGTATATCTTCGAGTACTGATTGTAACATGAAAAGATGGCTCTTTGAAAGTCCTTGTGAATTTCACACGAATCATTTCGGACTCGAATTTGTCGCATTCGCGGCGAACCGAGAAGGTAATTCTCGTACAGGATGGAGTGCAACGATTGATGTGCCGAATCGTTGTTGTACCATTTGTTCCAGTACAAACCATCAACCAGTGGACCTTCCACGAACTAATCAGAATATAGATAATTGACTAACTTAAATGATTTTATATAAAGAAAACTCACATTCCAAAAATGGTCCATTTGCGATGCAGTTTTGAATGACACTCCACTGGCGTCAGCCTTCTCCAGGAAAAGGTCACTCATAATCTTGGTCTGGTAGTACATAGTTGGATTCATCATCGAAAAAGTTACTAAACAAAGTTATTTGTGGAAAATAATCAACAATCGTTAATATATAATTGGACACTTACTGTAGGTGATGATCGTAAGGAAGGCGCAATAAGTCAACAGTTCTCTCAAGGTGGTTGTAATCACCCTAGCCTTGTCTGCATCTTTGGGCAAAATCTGTTTTGTGATCCAAAAGACACCCAATGAGTTTTGTAAGTTTTCCCATTTGGACTGCTTCTCGTGAATGATCCCTTCGGAGGAGGATGCATTCGAGTAGTTCTCCGGGTCGATTGGTTTCGGATTGGTTTTGATTGGATACATTTTCAAAGTTACGCACAAATCTAGGACAAGCACACAACCACTCTGACCGAGTCACTCCAGCAAACTAATTTGTGCCGAGTGAACTTGACACCATATATCTCGAATGCAATGTCGATTGCATGGGGACGGTCCAGAAAGGGTGAATAAATCTGTGTTTCCATTGCCAAGCCACGAATGCATTCCAATCATTAATCATAAATATGATGACCACATAAAGGCCAACTAGAGCAAACAAACAAGCCAAACGCATTCACGCGTATTTGAAGTAATCATATCAATTAGTAATGAGCTAATTAATTGGACTGCACTTAATGAATGCGACACAGGTATACCAATTGTCGCATAGCTACCAATGAAATACTGCAGAATTGCACTCCATTAAACTAATACAACCATTGCGAGTAGAGTCTATAAAGATTCTATATTCTCGTTATATTTGGCAAATCTAAATTTTGAGATTTAAAAACCGGCAATTTCCATACAATCTCAACAGTGTTGATTATTTTATTTTTGATTTAGTGTTGTGTTGCGTGTGGGTTCGAATGTTTGTTTTGTGTCTCTGTTGTCTATTTTGTCTATTTAATAATGCATGATTGACGTCAAGAATGTGCCTATTTGTGATTCTGTCATTTTTATGTTTGTGTGTGTCGATTCATGTGACTGTAAATGACTTGAGATGGAATAGTTTGTCCAAAATGGCCAATCCTGGTTGTTGTTGGAAACTATCAGACTATTTGGTTTTCTGTTTGTGCGTCAATCTCGGACACGATTTGTTCATTATTATTGTGACAGTGCGGTTAATAATTGATTGGCAATTGTGTGTATTTGTGGAATTGGATATTCGTATAACATATGTTTGAACTTAGAAGTGTAATAGATAAATAATAAATTAATAAAAAAAGAATAAAGATAATTAATTAGTATTAATAAGATACATTTTCAATGTTAGAACGATTCCTCGTTGAGATCACTGATGAATTTGACCAGATTTTTGCTTGAAGGCACAATGGAGAGAAGATTGTTTAGAATCACGGCACAATACTTTCAATGTCAAGTATCACATTTGATGGTTAGTTTGTCCTTTTGTGGTCATTCTGTTGGCCATTTTATTCCATAGTTGAGCAGAGTCTCTACCAGTTCTGTTATTGCTTCCTGGTTATCTTGTTTTGATTTGTTCAAAAGTATCTTCCAACTGCAGTAATTTATCGGTGGACTATTGATGAATTGAAAGTTGACATGTTTAACGATCATGAGCATCAGCTCGTTTCTTTCGATTTGACTCTCAACAGAATCGAACACAAATTGCATCAATGGAGTGCCAACGGTGATGTTCACGTCCAATTCGGGACATTTAAGCAGTTCCTTTGCTAAAGTAAATCGTTCTATTTTATATATAAAATATATAATTAGGTTTATGATTTGAATATTAATATTTACTTTGGGAAATGGCATAATAAATAGGCATCTGGTCATCCTTGCTGGGAACATTGATGCCACACCTAATTTTGATCAGATTGGAGGCAATAACATCCGCTCTGTGTTTGATGGAAAATCCAAGCGGTGTATGATTATCAATCAGCCGGATTTGGGATATATCAATCTGCCAATACAGATTCAATCGTTGCATTGATTCACGAAAATTTGATAAGTTGTGAAACATGATAGCCAGATAGAGGTTGTTTACATCGTTTATTAACCGAGGTTTATTTTCTTCCGGATCCATGTCTGTTGCCGATGTGAGGCACAATGTGGGTTCTGGTTCGTATGACCGCGGGCTTCGCCACTTCTTTTTGGTCATCCATTTGAATAGAGGCATGATTTGGAGGAGCTTGAGCACTAAGAAATGTAAAAGACAAATAGATCAAGACAGACAGAGAGAAAGAGAGGTAATAAGAACCGCCGATAAGCTCAAGTCTGTTGTCAAAATAGACTAATAAATAAAAATAGGCACTATTGCCACTAGTGTTGTCTATTTTTACTCCCCCGTCATGTTATGACACTTGACTGCCCCTCCCACAATTTCGAAGAATGATGCTTTGTGTTTAATAATTAATAATTAATATTCAATTGATTTTGCTTACCTTTATTATTTTCTTCTGTTAGGGCACAATGGCGATGTATAATGAGGAAGAAATTGCCAAAATTGTTGAAATGTTGCAGAAAGAATCACAAAAGTCGGCTTCAATAGCAAATCAAACTGGCATGCAGCCAGATATTGCTTCATTTGTCTCCCAAGCAGGTTCCAACAGTAGACGAGGAAGTCAACAGCATAACACGTTTTTGTTGCCTTCTCAGTTGGCGTCACTTCCGGTTGTGATAGACCGAATGATGCAGCAACCAACACAACAGCAACAACAGCAGCCAGTGCTACAACCCCCACTCAGTCAGTTATTAACCAGTAGGAATCAGAATGTCAATTTGGACTCTTCACTGGAGTCGAACTCAATTTATAGCGCAGCAAGTGAGAAAAGTGTTTCGGAATCGAGTGTCCGGTCTGACAGTTCGGGAGTTGTCAGTGGAGGTCGAGATCAACGAGGGCGCTTGCAGAGTGAACAGCCACGAATTATGAGCCGAAATCAACGTCCATCAGTGCCAATCACAGAGGATCATAGATATCATGAACTGAGACAGAAGCTTCACGGTAATGCTGCTCAACTGCCAACCGATAATGGAGTAGAATATCACCTCAAATGGACTCCAACTGACTCCAGTGGGAACAACTCGTGCAGTGGTTACTCGTCCATTTCCTCGTCCAACTCGACAATGGCCCCAGATGACAAACATGCCAAGTACGGTCATCGAGCTGTTACTCCTAACAACAACATCCCTTCTCAAATGCCTTATCCTGGTGCCAACAATGCAGTTTCTGTGATAAACCAGAAGAATCGTCCTACTGGATCGAAACTTTCGAACGACATGAGTGGCACTCCATACCACCAAATGCTCTTTCAAAGCAAATCAGATGGAAACATTCGTACAAATCCTTTGGCTTCTTCGAGCTTAATGCCAGCCGACACTCAGCAACCACCTCCACTTCCACCACATAAGAACGCAAACATGACCGCACCACCTCGGCCTTCCCAACCACCATTGGCTACTCTGTCTCAATTGCTGGCAGGCCCATCTGAACAGTCCTTGAATACTTCTGCCCAAAATCAATCAGCAGCATCACTCAATAACCCATCCCTGCAACAATATCTTCTGAAAAGGCAAATTGAGACAGCTAACCAGATCAATCAATTGAATCAGTCTTCAGGTGCTCCACAGCAGCAGCAACAGCAGCAGCAGCAGCAGCAGCAGCAACCTCAATCGCCTTCGTATGTGTCATCGCGACCAAACGCCTTTAGTTATGCCTCATCTGGCTCATCATCCTCACCACAGCACGGCACCAGTCCAATATCGTTTGCCATCAACCCACGACTACGAGCTGCTGCAACTGCAGCTTCTGGCCAACACCATTCCGGTGCTTCGGCTAACGCACAAAATCAGATCAATCCAGGAAACGAGAGTCTAACCACTAGTGAACTAGTCTCGCAAGTGATGCAAAAACTGCAAAGCCTCAACTTTGCCAGTTTCAATGAGAATCCGTACTCGAGTTCCCCACCTTCGTATGCGGCATCAAGCAGTTCAGGCAGACAATCCACCACACCAACCATCAGTTCCTCGTCTGACTATGCGTCTGTGCCAATCATTCCATCCGGTCGAGGTCCAATGCAGTTGTCTCAACAACGATCGTCACCGCACACCACTCTTCAGAGTGTTCACAGAAAGCCTTCTATTTCACCTGTACGTACATCGCCTTTGGTCACCTCGCAAGGAAGTTTGGTCGAGAAGAAGTCTATTCTAGGCAGTGCTTCAATGGTCAATATCAATTCAGCTCTTGGTCCTGTAACTCATGGCGTTGCCACCATGCCAACAGGAGGAGATATGTTGAGTCCGAACGATAATAGTATGGTTTCACAAAATTGCACTGACCCGAATCAGTCTCAGTCAATGCAGCCATGTTCCATTCGTAAAGCGGTCACGCACAACCCGGTCATAATGCAGTCTGTCAAGTCACATCAAATTCAGAAGCCTATTCTCCAGAATGCAGTGGCTCCAATCCTTCCGCCAATTGTTCCTCCATCACCAGTGAGTTCCATAGTCAAAAGTAGCTCCAGCAGCACTTCATCTAAGTCCACTGTCAGGCCGAATGTCCAAAATGCGTCAATGTCCTTAGCCAATTCAATGCTTTCTCCTTTGACTATTTCATCAAATTATTCAATGTCCATTGCTCAAGGTGGTCAGTCTGGAGCAAATCAGCAAGTGATGCCTTCATCCATCTATTCAGCATCTCCAGCAAATGTGTCCTCTTCGAATATTCCTTCTCCCACATCGTCCACAACATCGAAATCAAGTCTAAACAATCCAAACAAGAATCCCCCACCACCATATTCTAGTGTTTTGGGTCGTCCCGGTTCTTCGTGTTCCTCCAACTCGGCCACTTCTCTGAACATTTCCAACAACAATGGACCGAACAATTATCACTCAACTCCTCCACCACCTTACCCATCTTCACTTCAATCAAACAATCAACTAAATGTGATCAATTACCAAAAGCTTGGCCAAGTGAGCCACAATGGTCAAGTGGTAAACAATCAAGCACCTCCTCCACCTCCTCCACCTGCATATCCAATTTCGTTGACAGCTCACCAGCAAGACACAATCGCACAGATAATATCCAACTTCACCTCACCACCAGCTTCAGCATATGGTGGATCGAACTCTTCTGCCCATTCCTCTTCAACTGCCAACAAGAGCAATTCGCAGCAAGTGCAAGTGCCCACAACTGACCCGCCAAGTTACGCAAGTTCAATGGCTGCCTTAGCTGCTCAGCGGAATGTAATGGCTGGTCATGGTGCCACTGTGAGCACCAGTTCCGCTCAATCCGCCCACATGACATCTCGACCTTGCTATTCGCCATGTTGCACTGGTTATCCACAATCAGTTCCATCAAATCCAATGGCCAACCGACCACTCCCACTGCCTCCAACCAATCAACTTACCAATAGTGACCTTGTCAATACGGTCGAATCTATTTGCAATTCGCAAATATCTGCACTGCAGTCAGGTGGCACTAACCACCGTGGCACTAGAGGTCTTCCGGTTATAACCGATTCCACCGTGCCTCCACTGCCACCCAAACCATCTGTCAATACTGATGCTCAAGTGCCACCTCCAGTGCATCAATATCGTCATTTGGCCAGTGAATCAGCTATTGACTCTAATATCAATCAATCTTCTTCAAATCTCCTAAATATGTCAAAATCTGCTTCCATCGTGGAAACTCGTCGAAATTCTGCGGTTTCGAAGAATGTTGACGATTATGATGAAGTAGAGGGCAACGTGGAAGAAGGTGATAAACAAACTCACCACTCGCCAATTCCGATTCGCCGCAATTTGGCTAAATCAAGTGAACGTTCAGAATACAAAGTAAAAAATTACTCACCAGCTGCTTACAAATTCTATATGGAGCAGCACTTTGAGAATTTGAAAAAATCCCAAGAACAACGAGAGATCCGTCGACAACAGTTGGAATCGGAAATGTCTAAGCTGGGACTGACCGAAGAGGCTCAGAGCGAGATGAGGCGGATGTTGTACCAAAAAGAGTCGAACTACATTCGATTGAGACGAGCCAAAATGGATCGATCCATGTTCAAGAAGATTAAAACCATTGGGGTTGGGGCCTTTGGTGAGGTTGCGCTAGTTAGGAAGAAGGATGCCGCAAACATGTTGTATGCCATGAAAACACTTCGAAAGACAGATGTGCTCCTGCGAAATCAAGTGGCTCATGTCAAAGCCGAACGAGACATTTTGGCCGAAGCAGACAACGAATGGGTGGTGAAGCTATACTTCTCCTTCCAGGACGCGAAAAACTTGTATTTTGTAATGGACTATATTCCTGGAGGAGACCTAATGTCTTTGCTTATCAAACTCAAGTGGTTCGATGAGGCATTAGCACAGTAAGTTAATTGCATTGTAGGTTGTTTGAATTTAGTTAAGTTTGGCTTGTACTTTTTGCAGGTTTTACATTGCAGAATTAGTTCTCGCAGTTGAGAGTGTGCACAGCATGGGCTTTATCCATCGAGATATTAAACCTGATAATATTCTGATTGACAAAGATGGCCACATCAAATTGACCGACTTTGGCTTATGCACTGGCTTCAGATGGACACATAACTCCAAATACTATCATGAGAAAGCCAATTCAATGGATTTCGATGCTGCTAATTGGCCTACCAATTGTCAATGTGAAGATAAAGTGGACGGCAATGAAAACGATTCAGGAAAAGCCGCCGTTAGTCAAATGAATTTATCGAAAGCAAACGTGTCGAAACCACTAGAAAGACGAAACCATCGGCGTCAACACCACAGATGTGAGGCCCACTCACTGGTTGGCACACCGAACTACATTGCCCCTGAGGTGTTGATGAGGATTGGCTATACCAAACAGTGCGACTGGTGGAGCGTTGGTGTCATCTTCTATGAAATGGTTGTTGGTTCGCCACCTTTCTACGCACACAATCCCGAAGAGACACAGCAAAAGGTTTAAAGTTTACGATAAATTAAAAAAACTAACTATATCTTTTCAGGTAATCAACTGGCGCACCACTTTGCGTATCCCAACTCAAGCTGGTCTTTCGCCCGAAACCTGTGATCTAATTACTAAACTTTGTTGTGATGCACAAAATCGAATTGGCGCCGAAGAAATCAAACGGCATGCCTTTTTCAAAGGAATAAACTTTGAAAGTGTCTTTCGCAGCCAACGTGCGCCATATGTTCCTGAAATAAAACATCCAATGGACACTTCAAATTTCGATCCAATCGACCCATCAATGTTGCACTCGGATGGTAGCGAATCTGAGTACGAGGCAGAAATGTACGACGATTATGGTGCTCCGATGCCTTGTCCTGCTCCCATTCCTGGTGGAATGAGGCCTCCTAAAAACAAAGACAAACAAATTCCTCTGTCAGACCCGAAACATCCTCATCATGCTTTCTTGGAATTTACATTCAGACGATTCTTTGATTCAAGTGGCAATGCGTTTCCAATCAAACTGGCCACTGTCACCAATAATGAACTTAAAAGTTCGCGGAATGAAACGCCCGCTTCATCTCCTGCCATCACCGATAACGAGTCAATGATATACGGCTCGTTTGTTAGTGAGACAACTGGAAGTCAAGTTTCAGGTGGCGATATGTACGATGAGGTATATCAAAGCACTGTCAATAGTACAACGTCAGTGTCAAGTTCGAAGGGTCATAACTCGATAATCGATCAAAATGGCAACAAATCGCCGAACCCAAATCAAGCCACTTCAAGTGCAACCTCGACGATCTCTGCAGGCACAAGCACAAACCATCAAAATGGTGACCAAACTCGAAACGACAAATCAAACAAATCGAACTCTTCAACCGAATCGAAGACAAGCAACAGTAACAAAAGCACTGACCCCAACGGCAATAATTTAGTGTTTGTATAATATATCGATCTCTCCAATTGTACATTTATGTACATATAGTACTCCTATGTTATAATATAATCTTGACTGATTCATCATCATAACTTAACTTATTAACCCCAGTTGCCTTATTCATCATCATCATCATCTCCTTCATCATAATTTGTCCTTTCGTGTGATCAATTTCTCTTTACTCATGCACTCACTCACTCACTCAGTTGCACCACCAGCGCTGTTATGTTCATTCTGTTGATTGAAAATCATATTTATTTATTGCTGATATTATTGAATTATTGCATTATTACAAACGTTAATTATTAATCAATTGAAGAATGTACAGTAAAACTATGTTATTAAACCTTGAAAAATTACATTATCAAATGAAGACTCAATAATGTGTATCGTCTAATGGTCAAATAGTCACATCCCAAATATAGCTGCACAACTGTTCGGGCAATTTGAGCTCATTTGCAAGCCTCTGTTGTATGATTGCTCGTCCAGTGGAAAGCATTCTCACACGGACCGCGTGGCGAGCTAATTGTTTCAATGTTAAAGGGCAATTCAAGTTGACCACACCATTTTGGCTTAGAATAGCAAACCGTCTTCCATAAGAGTTCTCTACCTGCCGACGGACTCGTTCGTGACTGGTTTCTGGGTTAGCTAACAAAACAGTCAATATTGCACGAATCTTTTTTGTTGATAATGGATTCTCTTGTGGACTGTGTGCAAATAGGTAGAATCCTGTGTTGAGAAGATAGTCAACCGACTTGAAGGTAGATTTGAGAGTGCAATTGCGTTCCAAAAGAAGCCAACGAGGAATTATTGGAAATGAAGGATCGATTCGGAAATTGGGATGAGAGGTGATTTGACGGATTATGCAATCCTGACGCAGTGACTGCACCATGTGCTGCAGTGGACTATGGTACGGATCGCCAATGTCCATGTTTACATCTAGTTCAACACATTGAAGCAGCTTCTTTAACATTTCAATGTTGTCTAGTTTAATGTCATTAGGATCATTAAAGTCAATCGCGCATTAGTAATACTTACTGTATCGAATAGCCAAATGCAATGGCGATTGATTCTCCTTTCCAAGTTCATTAATACCCAACCTCACGCCGATTAAATAATTTGCAATTTCATTTGCGTGGTATTTGATAGCAAAACCCAATGGAGTATGACCATCCATAAGACGAATTTTGACCAAATCGGTGCCGCCCTTTCGCAGCTTATCTAACATTAACCGAAAAGTAGGCAACTGCTTGAACATGATTGCCATGTAAAGATCACTTTGATGACTTGATTTGGGCATCAACAGCGGGTTGAGTTGGCCACAGTTTTGGTTGTTGCACACCGAT
Organism: Rhizoglyphus robini; assembly: GCA_023373905.1. Taxonomy (NCBI): domain Eukaryota; kingdom Metazoa; phylum Arthropoda; class Arachnida; order Sarcoptiformes; family Acaridae; genus Rhizoglyphus; species Rhizoglyphus robini. Next base: position 939,442 of record JAKIJQ010000007.1, on the reverse strand, counting down.
CCAATGATTGGACTGTACATTTTGGTAAAGCAAATCGAGAAGGTCACAATGACAAATAGGCAATTGAAGGAATAATCGATTTGGAGCTTCAATTTAAATCAAACACACACTAAATCAACGCTGCTTTGACCATCTGGTTGAGGTTGTCGTACTGGTGGTGAAGTAAGAAGTAAGTCAGCTGTATGTTACCGCTCATAGCGGGAGAGAAACCAAAACATTGGTCTAAATATAACTCAGACATCACTTGCACTCCCCTCACACAAAAGTGGCACATTTCAAACCAAATCATACAGAATATTCATTGTTAATGCATTCAATTGATAAATATAGAAAAACATACATAGAAAAACATAGTACAAACATTCGTACATTCGAACAGACATTATATCAAACATATCGCAATATTGCACAAAGTGAGACGCCATTGGGTGTGTCATCTTGTGAGAAGGACTAGAATGTCAACAATTGTGGCAAGTTGATTTTGACCTTTGGAATTGACCTTTGGTCCAGTCGGTGTGTCCTTTGGCCGGTTAAACACACGGCTTGTACACCTGTGTCTCGTTAGATCCATCGGAATCATTATCGTTCTCATCGTCCGCCTCTTCGGTCAGCACTTCCTGTCGGGACAGTTGTTCTGAGATGGACGAATAACCACTGGAAACGTCGTCTCGCCTATTTGCGCTTACAGTGGCAAGCAAAGTTCCGCCCAGTTCTACAGACTTTGTCGCAGCTCGACTCTGTTTCAGATTGTTCAACTTAATCCATCGGTAATTTTTTCGGTTTGCTCTGCTTGGAATATATGAATTTAATAATAAACAAACAAATTTACCATAATAATTACCCGATATTGCACAATAGTCTAAGTAGATATGGTGCCAAAAATGCGACAACCAAGAGAATTATGACAACAACTGCAATGAGGTACCATTTATCGCTCTCGAATTTGAGCATTTTCGGACTGAACCACCAATTGGAGTCATCTGATTGTATTTCTAGTGAGCAATTGATTAAATATTTAATAAAATTAATCAAAATGAATTCTTACTAGTTTCGAGTTCATATTCTGACGAAGTAAGACAGTTGCCATTGAAGTAGATGTAGTGCTTAGGACATGAACAATGAAGATTGTCGTGCGGTGATGATGGAGAACATAAATAAGGACAACTTGCGCAGAGCGAATTATTTGTCTCTTTAGAGGGTTGCTTGGAAATGTCCACTATGGCCATTGATGTTATTGCTGACTTGTGATGGATTAGCCTGTGCACGATACTGTCGTGATCATCCAACAGGCCAAACTTATTGATAGTGTAGATGGATGAGGTGTTTGCATCGCTCCAGTAAAGATTACTGTCAAGTACGTCGAGGTCGAGGGGAACTTGCATTGCATGGAAAGATTGAAAGATGAGTCGACGATCATTTCCATGGTAATCTATCGAACTGATCGAGTGCAATTTAGCATCGACCCAGAATATTCGCTTGGTAGCAAAATCAATGGTCAACTGGGTTGGCAGTAGAATGTCGTTCTCGTCTTGGAAAAGAATCTTTCGCGAAAATCCATCCTGACTGGAACGCTCAATGCGAGCTGGTCTATAAGCACTACCTGCATCGGTCCAAACAATCCATGACTCGATAGGATTGACTTTTATGTCCTGAGGAGAATCAAGTCCACTGTCAATTATCACCAAACTGTTTGACAGTTTAGTGATCTTCAATGCTTCAATTCGATTGTGAGCCATATTAATAAAATACAGCAAATGATTAATCCAATCGATCGACATTCGTTTCACCACTGCACTCTCGTTACGATTCTGTTCAACAAACACATTCGGAGTGGAGTGAATATCTAAAAGGGGACGATCCTTCAACAGTCGATCTATGTAGAATTGACCTCGTTGATTTGATGCCACATAGTAATTGGAATGAACATTGTGACTGAAGATCACCGATGAATTGCCTGATTGAAACAAGTGCTCCACCTCGTTGTGAACAGAGGGATATTCGCCAAATCGATGAGTCCATTTGAGCAGTTGCATTTGGTTTTGTATGCCGTAGATCATCAAGTTTGGTGTTGACCGATTAAGCAGACAGTGACGGTTTTCGAACAGATGATATCCACTCAGACAGGAGCAATTGAAACTGCCCGGGTTATTGATGCATGTTTGGCCAGAACAGATGCTATAATCGTCAATACATCTGTTGATTGAAAACAAACATTTTGTGAATAACCAAGTCATGATAACAAACAAACTTACTCATCTATGTCTTCACAAGTATAGTGCTCCGGTTCGAGATGATATCCTTCTTGACATACGTGAAACGGACTCGAGTGATTGTCGTTGCTGATTCCATATTCTTCTCCACTAGTAAAATTGCCCAGTAAATCAGGACCATTACAGTTTGCTTCATCGCTTCCATCTGAGCACTCAGGTGTACCATCGCAGCGCATCGATTCAGGAATGCAATGGTGATTGCTGCACATGAATTCATCGACCTTACAGGCAAAGGTGCAATTCAACTCGTCCGACTCATCCGCACAATCAGCTAGACATTAGTTAATGATAATGAATAGTAAACGTCAATGATTAATTATAATTGACTGCTGACCAATGACTCACCGTTCTTATCGCAAACCCAATGCTTATTGACGCACTCCATTCGATTATGACACGCAAACTCATAATCTTCACATCGTTTGGGTTCGAAATCGCACTCGGTCTCATCCTCACCCTCTGCACAATCCTTCACGTGATTGCAAACAAGGTCCAACGAAATGCATTTGCCCGAGTTGCATTTAAACTCATTGCTGAAACATGATTTACACGATGGCAGCGTCTCGTCCGAATTGTCACCACAATCATTTTTGTCATTGCAGGTCAGTGAGGCATCAATACAATGACCGTTGGTACAATTGAATTCGCCTTTGGCACAGTACGAAACGTGGAATACTGTTGTGAAAGGATTGAAAGGGTAAGGTCAATTTATTACTAGATTAATTAGTTGATGAACTTACAGCACGCAATGGTGCCCTCGTCTGACGAATCGAAACAATCCGGCTTGCCATCACAGACATTACTTTTGTCGATGCATTTCTTCGAGTCGAAACATTTGAATTGATACTGCGGACAAGTGATTTCTGTTTAGTGATGAAAATTATATTTTAATGATAAATTTACAATTTACAATTAATTACATACCACAATTAGCTTCATCGGAATTGTCTGAACAGTCGTTCTGTCCATCACAAAGCCAATCTTTTGGTATGCACTTTCCAGCGGGACAAGAAAACTCATCGTCAGTACAGTTCTTTTTGACTATTGAAATAAATTATTATTTAATCAGATAGAAATTGGTATTTTGAGAATATTATTAAATTAATATCTTAAATGTAGCATTAGTTTTCTAAATGTGACTTTTAGTATATTTGCTTAGATCACTTTTGATCAATAAGTGTAACAAGCAAATGATTGCTGACTGCGAAATTATTAGAAATAACTATGTTTTCCTATGTTTAGATAACTACACAAACACAGAGCCTTTTAGTGTTCGCTTAATAATAATTATGAATTGGACAAATACTTACAACAATCGATCTCGTCGGACTTGTCCGGACAGTCCGGGTATCCATCACATTTCTGCGAGAGTGGAATGCACTCGAGACTAGGACCACACTGAAACTGCTGAATACTGCAAACTGGCTCGGCTGTGGTAATGAGAAACAAAACGAATAGTAATTAGCAATTAATTAATTAATCAATTAGCATACAACATAAATTGAACAAAAAAGAGCAATATGAAGCGAATTAATGTGAGATAAACAAGTTTTGTCTAATGCATTGTAATCAAGATTAATTAACTCGAAAGTGAAACTCGGGCTAATCGTTCTTTGCGTTAAAGTCGATTAACGCACCAAACATAAGAGATATACATAAAGTTTGCCATTTGACAACCAAAGATTGTGAATAGCTTTGGGTATAGAAATTTATTGTATTTACCATCAATCAGCGAATATAATGCATAACATTATATATAGATTTTCCATTACATTTCTCTTGAGAATTCATACAAACCAGTAATGATTTGTGTATGATGATTCAGATTTATTAATAGCAAATCTATTCGAATTCAAATGTATTGGATAACCATAGCAAGCCTGTGCTTAATTAATCCAGGACATGAAATGAATGCTTGCTAATGAGATCCTTTCTGGGAGTGGAAATGTGGGTTACTTTCGAAGAGAGTTCATTTGCCTGGTTAATCGAAATGAATGGTGCCCTATTGGATGTCGATCATTTACCCGATTTGTTCCAACTCAGAACTAGACTCTTTTTATAGAATTAAGCAGATTCATAAGGCGATTAACCCTCTGTAGAGTTGATTATTTGTCTAACTCATAATCTGCAATAGTCTTTCCTTGTTAGCTTTAGTCTACTAAATTGACATTCGCAGACAAGCAAATGGATGTTGTTATTATGACTAACGCCATTTACAAAGAGACTTACCAGTAACAAACAACGATGGCACAGTAAAACATAGCACCGACAGGACAGCAATTAAGTAGAAGAGAGCTGAAGTGCGGATTGGAAGAATTTGATGCACTGGGAGGGTTGTGGAGTTGTGTCTCGATTTGGCAATTAACGAGTGGCGATTAGTAATGAATGTTTTGACTTGCTTTACTTGATGGAGATTGCTTGTGAGCAGTGGCGAAACGGGGGGCACGGTAAACAAACGATTGACACGACTAAAATGCTGATTCATTGCGCCAACAAGAGACGAAACGAGACTTGTTGAGGAATGATGATCACTGAATGGATTGAGTGGATCGTTAATTATGGCGTGAGATGCTTAATTATAACCGGTGATATAGCGGGATTTTGAAGGCAGAGGGAGAGAACATCAAACAAATAATACGAGGGGACTTGCGAGTTATCGTCACTCAGTCAGCCATCACATACCACTCGACACATGATTCCGGTGCAATATTGAGGAAGATTACGAGCAAAATAATAATAAAATGGAATAGTCCGTGCTTGGTTTGGGTGATATGATGAATTGCTGGCTCGATGCCGAAACGAATCGTTCACATGAATGAAGCAACGTTCAAGTCTGTGAGGAGAAAGAATTAAGAAGTCGTGTGACGAAACGAAATGGTGAACTGCTTACCGCTGTCCTGGTGTGTAAGTGATAAGGTCGCAGTTGTGTGAATGTCTTTAGCGTCACACAATGGCTTCACAAGATTCCGTGAGTGACGATAGTCAAGTCTTCCACTGCCCGTCCCACGGCACAGACCGGCTGACACGACGCGCACGAGATCTAATCTCACCGTACAAATCAGATAATCGCGATAGTCGGAATTCTCCCCTTTATTGCTTCATTCAGGAACGTAAACAAGACGTACAGATCTAAGGACAAAACAAAACAAAAAACGAGATGAGATAAGGCGAATCTATTTAGACCAAACACATGTGATGTACTGAACAGATTCCTCGCATTGAACCATAACGAATATACGTTGGTGCACAAGTTACAGTCAAACAATTTGTGTTCATACTGTATACAACTGTATTTTGAATATTGTTTGATGTAAATGTAACAAATTGTAACAACAACTGCACTTCTATAGAACAATTTCCTTATGTTGGTGGCCATACACAGGTACAGGGTGAAGCCTTGAGCATACTGGTGAAGTGCGCGCTGCAAAATTGCCCAACTCTATTCTCAATGGAAACATCCTGTAATTATAATAACAAAAAACAAATCACTAATCGCTAACTTTGATCTATCCTTTGATGTTGCTGCTTCACACTCTGAAATGTCGACCATTAACGGGACTAAAGTTATTTCTCTATATTGACACATTAGTTTGTCCATATAGATTCAATTTGTTACGGCATTCTTTTTACAGTTGCTTGTCACATTGTCTGTTTACTTTAACTTTCTTGACTGACAGATAAACAGAACTGAAATTGGACAATTTTCACTTTTGTATCTAAATGGATATATTTTGTCTTTAGGGTTAGAAAACTGTGTGTCATTGTCATTGTCTGTATATTTAGAAATACTCAAAGCTTTGTAAGAAGTGCTACTAAGTACAAAAGTCTCTGTAACGAAGTCTATTTTCTATTAATGAAATAAACAAACACTTTTGCGTTTGCCTAATAATAAACCAAACCAAATGGTAATGTGCCAAATATAACTTCAAAATAGTACATTTATGTTAGTTATGCCTAGTTATTATTTGGTTTGTATTTACTAACAACGCACAAATTCAACGGTATGAATGAATGAATAAATGGACTCACTATTTTGGAATACTGAATCAAAGCATTTGAGAATAAAACTTGCCAATTTGTCGTATGAATATTGCACAATAATTTGATTTACAAATTGTGTCAATTTGCAAACTTGAAATGAAATTTATGTATTAAGCAAACAAAGAAGTTTGCGATTATCTAATAATACATAATTTGTCTACTTACATTCGCATTTGGTTGTTTGGCCGAATGTTGCTTAGCACTAGCATAGAATTTAAGGCATGTAAAATCTGTAGTTGAGTAAAAATGTAAGTTTGCCTTGGGTTGGATTAAATAAATTGGATTTGCACAAGTTTGTTGTTGATTATTGTGAATTTGCGCAAAACCAAACCCTCACTCTCGCACACACGCAAACACGAATTTGATTGATGTTTTGGGGAAATAATACACTTAATAATTGACACATCATTTGCTCGCGGTGAGGGAAATTCATTGGGGTAGTAGAGCACAAGTATAAAGCATCTAATTGCATTTAGGTCTCGAGATCACGTAATTGGATTTGTGCTGGGTCGGGTGTGTGTGTGTATTGTTTGTTTGATCGTGTTGTGTCGTGATTGCGTTATTGTTTGCCTGCCCGACTCACTGACGCGCGCTCAGGTTTTGTGTTCTGGTGTGATCGATCGCGATGCTATTGACAGACAGTTGGTTTTAAATTACCATAGAGGGATTTATTTATGAATATAAACTGCTGGTGGCTATGGTCTTCAACAAATCACAACTGGCGAATTTGTTTGGTCGGGACGGGATGGACAATGTATGTGTGCACTACTGGCAAAAAGGTAATGACCACAATGTGAAAATAGATCCATTCAGGACGACACCATGGACACAAGTGCTAAGTCTAGTGCTTCTGCTAACGAACCAACACACACATGCACACATGAACATTAAATTGGATTCGACTTGCAAGTCAAACCAGTCACTAGTGCACTGGCGGTGAATGGTCAATGTGCACTTTGGCAGAGTGAGAGTCTACTCAACTGACAGTGTTCAATCGAGTTGGTTGGTGTTGGACACTGTTGGTCACGCCAGTCCGTTCAAAACTCGACCGATCATTGCAGTGCATTGAGTGAGACAATGGCTGGCCAATCAAGTAGACACACCACTGCACACAACTGGACACCGCTAAAAGCACTAACGCGCCAAATAGCCTCAAACCCTGCTAAACGAGACAACGAACGATCGACGAGACAAAGACCCCGACCAACACAAACCCCTCTGACCATTTGTGCACTAGTACACTCATTCAGTGGACAAATGGCCTTGGTCACCAGTGCAGGCTTGGGTGAAAGTGCACGAGTGAGATATCAAAACGATCAATTGGATGACATTCGATTCGCCATTTATTAAGACACGCGAAAGACGATATATCGAAACATTGGGTGAAGAAGGCAAAAAATGGGGAAAGTTAAAGTGAAACACTTTCGCTAATCGGACGATGGATGGATGGACTGCACTGGTGATGTCATCCACCAAATAGAAATGTTTCCATGAATTAGTGGATTGATGGGCAATAGATAATCGACTACTGGGGATAAGACCGAGTTGGGCACAGATGCATGCACAGTGGACACTAATAGGGGAACAAGGCCAATTTGGACAATTGTCAATTGGCGTGATGAGCACATTCTGTGCTGTGCACTAATTTCACTGATTTCATTCTGGGTGAATGTTAGGCTGAAAAAGTTTTTATAGCTTTCATGCCCATTTGACGTAACAACGACAGTGGAGACACGGTCAAACAAGGAGAAAACTGCATCAATCGTCGAACAAAATGTCATCAAATAGATGTAAAAAGTCATTCAAACTGGATAATAAACTTTCCGATTGCATAATAAACTTCATGAATGCGACAATTCCATTGTGTACGACATTTCGTGCAAAAACTAAAACTGAAAAAATCTTTCTTTTCCTTCACTGTAAAATGACTTATTTTATGGATTAAAGATTTTGTCAAATCTCAAGAGAAATCCACTGAAAACTACTGACAACATTGAAATGGTTAAAGTAAACTAAGAGTTGTCCAATCAACATTGAAGACGTCAATTGAACACAAAAGCCAATGTCGATTGCATTTTAAATCAATTACTGATTTCAATTTGAGCCAATTGTGACATTTGATTTTACATCTGTGTGAACTAGCAAACAAACTAAATACAACACTATTTTTGTAATATAAATAACTATTTTTCGTCTACATTTAAATTACCGCCAAAAAACCAAATTACTGATGTGTCTGATAATAACGCCCGAGTAATAAATCAAATTACCCATCAATCGATTAATGGCTCGTCTAATGATGTAATACAGTGCACTTTGGTGAGTGCAAATACAAATTAGATGGAATTCAGTCGATTTTGTATTGACAAAATGTGTGCTATATAGAGAGGGTCGCGTTTGGAGTAGATGAAATTGCACAATGTGCTACATGCGTGAACAATTGCAATGCACTAACAGTTAGACTAATGCAATGCACACATGACCATGTGCTTGTACAATGTGCATTTACGTGATTGACAAACTGTGGGATATGCTCGATTATTATTGACAATACAACCACTGAGAATAGATCATCGATGAAGATGATGCTAGTGATGACGATTGTGTGATGTACATGAGTGCACAAGATCATTTACAAACACATACTCATTTGTGTCATCACACCGGTCTGAGGTGAGTTCGTTTCGCTTAGTTTCAACAAATAAAATGATTTATCATTCTAGTGGTTGCACATTGCGCACCCGACTACGAGTGTGACATTTCGAATTGAGGAAACAACTAATACAGCCACTACTTTTGGTTAGAGAGTTAATCTCCCGTCTATTATTAGAGTCTATTCGCATACAAACCTAGAGAAACAACATTAAACAAACAACAAAAGACAACACTATTTACTATATGGTTTAAACTTTAAAGGGATTGAAGTGATTCGCATACAAAATAAATTAGTTTATCAAATTGGTCAAATCAAAGCGTGCAAAAGTAATCAAAATTAATGGAAAAGTATGTGAGGTTGTATGAGTAAATGTAATTGGGCTGATTACATTGTGAGAGGTCAATTGTGCGATATATAATAAATGTGTAGAACAAAGTTACTAACCTGTAATTAGGTAGATGACAAATAGTAGTGGCAGATGGAAGTGGTCAATTTTATTGATGGTCAAAACGATAGTGTTGCAAGTGACAGTCGCTGTTTTGATTTGATATTTTCCGGTAGCCTTTCATGTGTTGAACGGAAATGACGATTGATGATGATAAGTTATCATTGATAGATATGTATTGGATTGTACACTAGAATTGAACGAATTTGTCTGCAATGGCACACTGCACAGTTGAAGTGTTGTTCCAGTAGTGTTGCAAGCAGCCGGCGTGTCACACTATCAATGGTGTGATCTTTCTCTCTTTCCGACCGAATCACCTGATAGCTTTATGTGCAATGCATGTGCACCGAATGTACAGTTATGTTGAGCCTGTCTGTGCAGAGCAGTACCACGGTAACTCTCCGGCACTCTGAGACGAAAGTGGCGTGATTTGGCGCGCGCCGATCTCTTTTACTTGGTGGCTGGTAAAGTGGAGACGGTCGTTCGGGCACTGTCTGGCTGTCTGGTTGTCACTGTCTCACGACAGTCTGATCAAGCTCGCTCTCTTTCTCTCCTCGAACTGAATGAATGAATGCTCAGTTCAGTAGACCAGCCGGCACAAGTGCACCATGCACATTATGTCTCACTACACGACACTCACAAGTGTAGAGGTACAAATGAAAATGTGGGGCGTGGCTTGAGAACAATCGAACGAGGACAAACAAGTGAGCCAGTGTCCATGAGCTTGTCTTGCTCTGGGCTATATACCATGGTACATTCGATTCAGGGTCTCGTATGACATATGCCACAGTGCAAGTGCATCTACAGTGCCGCTACCGGTCACAAGCAATTACAAATATCACACAAACGTCAAACAAATCGTTCGATTTTCACCTTTTCAACCGATTAATTGTTCTCAAATGGAAAATTTAAAAGTATTAGTTTTGAATGATTGTATTTACTTTTATTTTATTTTCTCTCGAATTTTTGCTATTATTTGTAAATTGGGCCATCACAAAAAATGTTAACCCTTGATGCCATTCGTTTGGAAAAATAAGAATCACCAAAGTTGGTTTCAAAATTTTTATGCAAAATTCAATTCAGTTCAATGAAGTTATTTTAAATATTGTTTTCCATTGCCCACAAGCAATAATTTTCCTACAAATTAACGAATCACCAAGCGACTCTTATTTAGAGAGACGCACATGGATAAGAAAAATTATCAGATTGACAAATTTTGTTAGGTAAATAATACTAAATCTCGCGGTTAATAATAGCGTAATTTGAATGCATAAGTAAATAAACTTTTGTGCTCACCTGATATTAATAGGTAATGTACACTTCCTTGTTGTTAGGTCAATGTAAGATAGGTCTCATATGACTCGAATGACGAATTCATTTGTGTCACTAGCACTCAACACTGTGTTGATGCTTGTTTACAAATATGCTTAACGGTCTTTTGTTTAGTTTTGTTTAGTGGGAAAATAACATCTTCTTTGGACAACTTGAATTGACAAGTGGAAATAACCGATAGTTTGGGCAATAATCACGAAATGTACTTTTCAGAATAAACCAACTGGAAATAATAATAAGAACCACTATAATTTGAGTTGTTTGTCGCATTCACAATTGGAATTGTACCAAAGTAAAAACATTGCATTCGGGCAAAATGAGAATATTCTCGAATGCAATTAAGGTAAACAGCGGAATTGTGTTTGTTCGGAGAAGTAATCTATTTATGGTAACATTCTTAGATTATTAGAGCATTATTGAGATTTACAAATGCTCAGTGTATGGGGAGTATAATAAAAGTTATCTGGGAAATTATGCTTAATAAAAGAAATAGTTTGCTATGATGAGTAGATACAATACTTACAATGTTTATTGTAATTTAATCTAATGTTAAAAGAAGATTCTTGTGAAGTGACTGTAAGTAAACGATAAGAAGTGGAGATATATTGTGTGCGTTGTGTTTTGAAGGTATATCGCTACTACTCGTATATTTGATCATTAAGCAAGTTAGCAAATCTAATGTAATACTTTTTATTATGGCTGCCAATGCTCATAGAGCACACACATAAAGCCTATGATTCAAGCCATTCAATACATTTATCTTCAATATGATTTATTTTTGCTATTAGAGTCTGTGGAAGCGGTCGAAGAAGTGTTCAATGAACTTGATTTAGTAGATTCGACAGCTTTCTTGCTCTTCTTTGCTCTTTTTTCTGTAATCCAGTACAGGTAGTACTGTTCTGCGAAAAGGGCGATTCCCTAAAAATGAAATTTGCATATTAAATATTTATTTATTATTTATTATTTGTCAAAATCATACCTGAGTGCCATTGACCACAATGAATATATACGAAAATACACGAGCCACATATTCGTTGATGTAGAACACATACAAAATCCACGGAATGCCAAAATTGAACAACAAAATATACACAGTAAACGAATTGACATATTGACGATCTTTACTTCGGATTAGAGTCATGTTTCTGGTTTTGACTATGGTGTAAAGTATTGTGAGTAGAATGTAAAAATTGGCTGCAATGATCACAGTGATTGGAGCTATGCAAATGGATAAGGTTCGATTTATTTTCAAAAAATCTAATTAAAACATACCAATAAATATCCAAATGTGCGAAGGATATTTAGCAGAAGAAATCCAACAGCTAATTGATGTTCAATGATTAAGAAATTAAATACTTTAATTACAAATACTCACAAGTATTCACCAGTCAGCGAATTGAACAATTCAGCCATGCTATGAGTTTCAAATACCAAAATTGATATTAATGAAATGAAAATTATGACTAGTGGAAAGATGTAAGCGAATAAAGCAAAATTTCTGAATGAAAACAGTCGAAATAGATGTCGTTTCGAGGTGGACAAGTAAAGATGAATACTGAGCATTAACATGAAAGAAAAAGCGACCAAAAGACAGTAGAGTAGAACGATGGAATTGATATTACAAATTGCCTAATTAAAAAATATTGATTATTGAAAATTGCGAATGATTTTCCTTACCTGAATTTCAGTACGATCCAAACCAACCATGATTAGTAAATGTGATACTAGAAGCCACACGGAAATGCTCAAATTCAATGAGAATCGATTCGACTTGACCTTGAATTGATCGTCATGCAGAATGTAATGCTTTCGGTTGTACTTGAGTGCAACAAAAATAGAAGCCAAAATGAATATACAGGTAATGCTCGAACAAACATATGTGAGAATTGATTTAGCCAAACTAGGCACTTCTCGATTGCTTATATCAGCGATCGCGGCAAAATCTGTCAGATGATCACATTCACATACCGTGAACGATCTGTTTGATTCGTATCGATTTGGTTGACATCCCTTATTAGACCAATTCTGTTTATCAAAATCCCAAAATGAACATAGTACTTTGTCTCCAAATTCTAAGAGATCGAGATTTTTCATACTGAAACATTAAAATAGTAAAATTATTATTCAAAATTAAACAAACTTACGTAAATTTCAACTTATAAGGATTGTTCAAGCTGACCGTGTCTCTATCTCTTCCAATCGTAATGGAAAGTAATTGAGAATTTGGAATTGTATCTCCAAACGATAGATACGAAGGTATGTTCTTCAATATTGATGCAGTGGAGGAAATTTGTGGCTCAAATTCATCATCAAATGAACTAAAATTGTTATAATCTAAAGCTTTGAATGGAATTTGAAGGCGAACATCATCAAAATTAAAAGCAATGTCTTCTCCTTCATCAATTATCAGTAATTTCGATTGGAATATTATGCTCGAGTAGTTGAACATCGTTTCAGATTCATTCTGTTGTGCATTCATTAGAACGGCAAGATTCTCGATTGAAGCGAATATTCGAGCAGATGAATTGATTCGATCGTTCTGTGATAAATTCTTCCATATTCGTGGTCGTTCGATTAAATTATCAAACACAGCTAATGATTTATCAGTTAGCCTTAATGCTGTGCTTCTGTTGACAGAATCAATCACATCCTCCTGAGTGACATTCCAAATCAGATCAGTCATTCTCGATATTGAGTATTTCAAACTGTCCCCAGTGATATTACTTGAGGTAATGTTAGCCCAAATGATGTCGATTTCATTTTCCACTTCTTCCTGTATTGCATCCTGATTTGATTGATTCCTTCGCACCAAAACTGCAAAGCTGGTCAAGTGGGTGCACTCACAAACTGTTTTCCTTCCATCCGAATTTGGTCCATTGTATTGACAGCCTTGGTTTGACCAGGTGGACTGAGTGGTATCCCAGAAGACACATTGAGGCACTCGTAGATAAGTTGGTGAGTTTATGTTTGTTGACCTATGAAAATAATTTATTTTATATTTTATTTTATTATTATTTATTTTAACTTTTACAATTCATAAATGGCTTCTCACTTACGTTAATTGAAGTTTGTATGGGTCATTGAGTTGAACACTTTCTTTTTGGTCTCTTACAATTAGCGATGCAATATGTGAGTTAACTTGATAGTTTCCAAAGGGCAAATATGAACTTAAATTGCACACTCTCGTTGCAGTGACACCGAATAATCTGCCTGATGTTACATTCAGTGCATTCATCGGTAATTTCAATTGATAAGTGTCCAAATCAAAGGCGATATCGTTGCATGGATAATTTGTGTTACAATAAAATGTGCTGGAAACAAGGTAAACGCTGGAATAATTAAAATAATAATATGACACCAATCTATTGAGAACAATTGACAATTCCTGAATAACTTTAAAAATGGTTGTTGCTGCTTGTGCACGATTTGGCGTCGAAAGAAGCGTCCAAATATGTGGTGATTCAATGAGACGATTCAACACGGCTAAAGAAGTGCTGGTGAGGTTGCCCGCATAGACAAAGCCCACATTTTGATCAGATATGTTAGCCAATAAGCTCGATATGGATTCCAACGAATTGGTCCAAATATTGGGTGGCAGTTGAGGATATGAAGATAGGTTGGTCAATAGTTTGTTAACGTCATTCACAATTGTGGATATGTCGCGCTGTTTAGGTTCATTTAACTTAGAAAACACTTTGGATTCCTCTTGGGCTGAATATTCAAAGAAGCACATTGAGATCGCAATTGAAATTGAAAATATTTTCATAATTTGAAACATGTTTGATGCGAAAAGTGTCCGGGGAAATACTAAATTTTTATAAAAGTAAAGTTTGTCATAAACAGTGACAAAGTCCTAATAAATGGCAAATGAAATTAATTTAATTAAAAGTAATCAATTAAACAAATGATCAGTAACAAGAATAAGAATACACGATGCACAAAAAGTTTCATTTCGTGATTAATTTCCATTCAATTTTGATCAAACAATTATGTTGCGTTTTATGATGCATAAAAAGTTATTATTTCCAACGAAATGAGCAATTTGACAATAAGCCAAACGTGCACATGCTGTGTGTCAAATTGTCATTGCGCGCGCATACATATTATAAAAATTAATTGTTTAATGATTGTAATTAGCAAATGACAATTAGAAATGCATTGTAAAGTAGTATACGTAAGCTGGCAATTGGTGATTATTATTGTGAGATTAGCAATTTAGGAAATTACAGTTTAAGTTCAAATTTATGATGAAGTTTTGTACATTTGATGATATTTTGAAGCATTATTTCAAAGAATTGTTGTTTATTATATTTGAGTTTGTTCATTATCTCTGAAGCTTTTAAAATTTTAAAACAATCAAACTTTCGCATATTTCACCAATTATGAGTAATTTATGATGCAACACAAAGCACGCCAAAAATGCGTTTGCCACACGAGCAATTGCAATTTGCAAATCATGTTGGTACAGTGAATTGGCAATTTAATCATTTCTTTAACAATTTTAAGTGAAAAAAATAATTTACGATAAGTAAATACAATAAAATCTGTACTTTACTTAATAGTCGAACTTGCAAATTATAATTTGTACAAATAGTAATGAAAATTACTTTAAAAAATGACAAAACAACAAATGTCCTGTATTTGTTTGTCGCAATGTTTCATCTTCTTATCAATGAGTAAATGTGTTTATTGGTGTATCACAGCAACATTATTCTAGACCACAATAATTAATACATAATTGGCGAATGCGCTTTGAGCGCAAGTAGTGAAGTGAAATATGATTCAGCGTGCTTTGTGGACAACAAGGCAATAAAAGTGTCACAAGGTATACTAAGTGAATGTGTGTGCAATTCAAACAACACAGACAACAGTGCAGAAATGCCTTTGTGTACCTATGTCTGGGTAATCGAACTGATTAGATTGAATGACAATAAAGTGTGACTACACCATGACAACAGAGAGGCCATAAAAATTGTATGATTTAAGTCCACAAGGTCACTTTCAAGTTTGAGTTTAAGCCTTATTTGCTGACAGAGCTAAGGTACGTTGATTTGGACGAGTCGGAGGATTCCCTTTCGAGTCTACGTTTGTCAGCCATTTTCTGCTTCGCTCGGTAGAGAAAGTATTGCTCCGCAAACAATGAAATTCCCTAAAATATTAAATTTAATATTAAACATATTAAATTGGACAATAACCAGACTTACCTGTGTCCCGTTGACCACAATAAAAACATACGAGAATATGTGTGCCATATACTCGTTAATGTACAAGACGTACAATATCCAGGGTATACCGAAATTGAACGACAAAATGTATGCAGTAAATAAATTGCCATATGTTCGACGGTTTTGCTTTTGACGGCGATTTTTGATTACTTTCCAAAGTATCGATATTAAGATGCAAGAATTGATTGAAATGATCAGTGTTACGGGACCAACAAAAATCCATATGTGATAAGGATATTTGGGGGAGGATAACCAACAACTACGATGGTAAAATAATAATTAATCAATTGAAATTATGTCAACAATTAGACTTACAAATATTCTCCTGCTAAAGAATTGAACAAATCGGCCAAATTGGGCGTTTCGATTGCGAAAATCAACACAAATGAGAGCAACATTATAATGGTCGGAAAAGAATACGCAACGATTGCAAAATTTTTAAATGAAAAATATCGAAACAAATGATGTTGAGAAGTGCAAATATACAGATGAATGCTAAACATGAGCATGAAGGAAAATGTGGTCAGTAGGGAGAATAGTAAAACGATTGAATTTAAGTCGCATAAAATCTGAATAAACAATTGTTAAGTCATTAGAAATAATAATTAAATTAATTAAACATTTATTAAATATTTACCGTAATTTCTGTCCTATCTAGGCCGAACATAATCAACAAGTGGGAAACGAGAAGCCAAGCAGAAATACTCAAACTAAGTGCAAATCGATTAGACTTGACATTGAACTGGTCTTCGTCTAGTGTATAATTCTCTCGGTTGTATTTAAGTGAAATGTAGATGGAACAAACCAAGAATAGACTTGACAGAGTCGAGCAGACATAGGTGAGAATTGACTTAGCCAGACTCGGCACTTCTCGGTTGCGAATATCAGTCAACGTGAGAAAGTCAGTCAAGTGATCACATTCACAAACTGTGTATGAACGATTTGAGTCAAACAAATCGTACTCACAACCTTGTGCGGAAAAATTGGTTAAGGCAAAGCTCCAAAAGGCACATTTCTGCTTGTCGCCAAATTCAAGACGTTCCAAATTCTTGATGCTAAGAGTTTAGCAAATTATAATAATTTATTATTAATATTAAAGCCCAAAATAAATACCTGAAGCGCAGTTTGTGTGGTTTGTTCAACTGAACAGACCCCAACTTGGGTCCCACTTTGACCGAAATCACGTCTGAATTGACAACCATATCTCCAAATGAAAGATATGTTGGAAAATTCTTCACAACAGTTGCACTCGAAGCAACTTGATCAAGATTATCTCCAAATAATTCAAAACTTGAGCGATTCAACGCGTCAAATGGCAAATCGAGTGTAATATCGTCAAATTCAAAATAAATACTTTCTTTTAATTCTTCAACAAACAATTTCGAGTGCAATTCAATGCTATTGTGTTTGAACACAATGATTGTGTCATTTTGCTTATTATTCATCAAAATGGACAAATCGCCAATTGTTTTGAAAATGTTCGATGAAGAATTGAACTTCATTGAATCAGTCAAGTTTTCCCAAACATGAGTGGATTCGATCAAACAATTCAACACCTCAAGCGATGAATTGGTCACATGAATGGCGTTGGTCAAATTAACCTGGACAATTATTTCTTTTTGTATTATTCTCGATGTGAATTGGGTTAGGTTTTCCAGTGATTCGCGCCAAATGTTTTCCGATATTTCGGGTAAAGTATTAATGTTTGTCAAAAGATTGTCAATGCTTTCAATTATGCTATCGGCTTCATTGGGGGAAGTGTTGTCTGGAGGTGGAGTGGTGGTTGGTTCAGTGGTTTGGGGTATTGTCGTATTGGGTATTTCGGTGGGTGTGCTCGTAGTGGATGGAATTTCAGTCGAAGGAAGTGTTGAAGTTGTAGTGGTGTCCATAGTAGTCATAGTACTTTGTATTGAAGTTGCCATTGATGAAACTGTTGTCATTTCATTAATGCTTGTTGTAGCAGGATTGTCTGTGGTAGTAATTGTAATCGGAGGAATTGTGCTGAATTGATCTGACTTTAAAACGGCAAAATTGCTCTCCAAATGGTCACATTCACAGACGACAACTGTTTTATTTGACTCGGGCGTGTAATTGCAACCTTCATATGACCATTCTGATGTTTGATCTTGCCAATAAGCGCACTGCACTTGATTGGTCGGTTCCGTAACATTGATCCTAGAAATGTATAATTTTAAAAATAATTTAATCGCACCTAAATTAGTCCCGTTAACTCACCTGTACGTGAAATTATAGATTTCATTTAAATTAATTTTTGAATGATTTCCAATTGTAATTGAAATGATTGGCGAATTCACTTGCACTCCATCAAAAGACAACGGTAAATTGTAAATCATCAGAGCACTTACAGCAATTTGTCGTTCAATTTGACCATTATCGGACGGACAGTCAGTGGCATAATCGAGCACACTTTCGAAAGGCAGAGTAATTATATCATCTCCTTCTTGGAAATATATTTCAGTGTCAATTCCACTGCGAAATGTTCTGTACCACAGTTTGATATTAATTGTAGAATTTGTAACATTTTTTCCGTCTGTATTGTTGCAAATATTTTCTTTATTTAGAAACAGTGAATAATCCTCAATTATTTCTAAAAATTGTGAGCCTGAAGTTTTTTGTTCGGTTAGTGATAAATCTTCCCAGATATTATTTTCAAGAATTATATTCAAGGTCATCATCATTTCAACCGACAGCTTGTCGACTGCACTTTCGTCAATGTGATCAAGTACATCTTGTTGGCTCAGAGTGATGGTCACAATTTCGGTTAACGAATTCAACGAATTGGCTAACTCTTTTGATGTTACATTAACAATCGAATCAATTTTGAAAACATCTCGTATATTTCTCAACTCAGTAAATATTTCTTTAAAGGAATAGCAGAATTAGACTAATTATTAGCTATTTCACATAATGACATATGTTATAACCAATAACACTAACCTTGTGTTGCATTTGTACATCCAGAATCACATTCACACTGTACAATAGTGGTCAATTGAAAAATCAACAACACAATTTTAAGGACTAATTGCATTTTGAGTTGAGTTTAAAGTATTATGCAGTTATTTGTATTAGTCAATCGACAAAACATATGTCATATGTACTTTACACACAATGAGTTTCCACAAAGCAATGCAACAAGTGAAAACACGTTATTATTATACAAAAATATTGGTACACTTGATGAGATAAGTGTAAAGTATGATGCAATAAAAGTTTAATATTTTTAATTCAGAAGCTCACAAGTGGAGACAATTTAATTAATTAACGTACGCTGTGAGATAGGAAGGTAAAATGCGTAATAAGGCAAATGTAGAATGCACACAAACAAGTGCATGCAGGGTAATGAGTTTGATATTATTATTATTATTATTTACTATATTTATTATGTGACCAGAGAAGGCGAGCTAATTGTTTGGCGCCTAAATAACAAGAAAAATAGTCTGATTGACGAATACAGAAATGCTGATTGGCGATGCTGATGGCGAAATGTACTTCCATGTAGACTATCAATTAATCAATTAACCCTTTGACTCTCTTCAAATCAGCATTCATTTATTTGCAATTTACTATTGTTTAAAGGGTTAAGTGGTATTGAAATTGTAAAGTCTAGACAAGGCGAGAATAAAATAAAGATTATTGCCATTAGTTGACGAGAGAACTTTGACATTCACGAGGTATAAAGCTATAAAAGTGTCTGAACTGTGTGCATGATTTTATATTCTTCCAATTGACTTGCAGATTAGATTAGATTTGCACAGTGCAACACTCCACAAATGGTCAACCCGGCCACAAACTCAATCTAAACTCACAGCTAAAAATATAAATACAATTGCACATCGCCAAAATATATTTATGAAATAATAACGCGCAAGATGGCTTGTTGTTGTTATTGTAGAACCAATGGTATAATGCAATGTGCATACCAAGAGTAGTTTAAAAATATATCATAAAGGGATTGCACTCGTGGATTTATTGGTTAGAAAAGCAAGGGCAAGAGCTTTTTGGTATTTTTCCATTATTTGGTTTATTACAATTCGAAAAAGTTAAATAACTTTATGGCGAAGCCTAAGCTAAAGTTCAACTTCTACTGCAATGCTGCAATGATACACGGCCCTGTTCAACATAGGTTGATCGCTTTTAGACTCTACTAAATGAACGACAAATAAAATGTCTCAAATGAGAATCGAATTGATTTTAATATAATTAAACGGAGCTCATTCCGCCAGATTAGCAAACAGTTCTGGATTGAGCACATCCAGTAAGAATGCCAACACACGAGTCTGATAGATGAGAAGGTCATTCCAGAGTGACTCGTTGTACTGGGGAATGGCGAGGGACACACGAATCATCAGTGGTCCTATTTGGCTAAACACCAAATCGCATTGCTCAGTGATGTACCCCAACATGAGGTTAATTTGAGCCACCAGACGAATGATTTCCGCCATTGGTTGGATCTAAGGTAAATCGAACGAAGTGATATAAACGTGGCTATTGATTCATTAATACTTACAGTTCGGGTGAGGCGAGTTGACGAGTTTCTCTGCTCGAAAGTAGCAAATCGCCGAGGATTGAAGAACCGACTCACATTGACCAGAGTGATCAGCAGCCGTCGAATGGCTTCCAGCGATTGTGGATTAAGTTCCTCCAGATTGAGGTACCGCACAATGTCAGGCCGGATTTGACTGTAAACATCGGTTACGACCTTGGACACTTGGTATTGCAGATCAAACAGGGCTTGAATGCCGGCCATCATTTGGTCGTAAGGATACAGTTCGGAAAAATCGCGCACTTCATCAGTCTCCGTCTCCATGTTGAACTGAAAAAAGACTGTCTGGCCTATTCGAACCACTTTCCCTAATTTACATTTTATATAGAAACTGTAATAATTTTGTTTAATTCTAAACTTATCCAAACTAAATTAAAACTAGTCTAACACTGGACTGCGTGTGTATTAAAATTGGTACGTAATTGTTGTAATTACATTATTTGCGCATAAATCCCTAAACCTTGAAAGGTCAACTGGCATCGAAATATTTCTTTTCTTAGAATATTTAAATCAACTTTGAATCTACTTAAATTAGCCATTCGACATGCAGACATGTCTTCTTTGGTTGCCACCAGATAGCGCTACTGTAACACTAGTGACACTAGTCTAGTGGAAACTTTACAACTCACTTTTGTTTGACTCGGTTTTGTGAAGATATTTGGAAATGGGTTTGAATGTAACGCGCAGAAATTGGTAGTGCTGAGATTTAATAGGTTAGTTAGTTAGCTAAGGTTAGGTTAGGCAAGAATAAGTTAGGGTGGAACGAAGAAGATCTTATCGTGAGCTTCAATTCGTAATTGTTTTGTTCAGCACTTTTGGCTGAATCTTAGAAAAAAGATCAAACGAACCTTTGGTATATTTTTTTGTAATCTTGAACAAAATTGTCGATTAGTTGTGCATACTAGAAAAATATACTTGTCGAAATAGTGATGTTTCTCGAACTAATTGGCAGTCGCTTTCTTAAGAATTGGAATTGGAAAGATTTACAAGAAAAAACATTTTGGATTAAACCAGCCAGTTTGGGCGCAGCGCTGGCCATTTTATGATATCATAAATCATTGTAAGTTGATAACAAACGAAAACATACTTCCACTTTTATTGCTTTGGTAAACAATCAAATTCACCAGAAAATGGTTAGTTCCGTGTTCTCAAATTGTTATCTAAAAAGTAAAATACATTTTCCAGTGATTGCTTCTTTGCCCAAATTGACTTCATTAATGAAATATATAAATAAATATTTAGCAAAAAACAATTTTCATTTCAAAAGTTTCAAATTTCTTTCTTGATTGACTTTGTAGAAATAAAATTGCTGACCAAACAACACAATTCCCTGAAATTTAAAGCAAGAATATTACATATAACTTAAAAGTAATTGCCCATTTACCTGTGTTGCATTGAGAAATGTAAAGATGAAGAAAAATAAGTTTGCTTGTGGGAAATCAAATGCATAGACAATCCAAACAAGTGAAAAATTGAACGACAAAATGTACGGAATCGAGATGTGTGCGTAAATGTGTCGCATACTTTCCTTGGACACTGTCGGATTATAACGATTTTGCAAGATTCGATATTGAGTCATAAATATTGCCAACAAATTAAAGGCTAATATTAGCGATGCAGGCACTAAAGAAATATACAATTGCAAATTAACTTTCAATTGATTTCCATTAGACTAATGAATAAACACACAAAGGCTCTATGGGGCTATTCTTATAAGTAGTAATCATTTCAATTTGTATAACTGTTACATATGTTTTGAAAGTATTTTCGGACCGTATATTACGGTAAACAGTTTACCTAAGAACAAAACTTACCACTGTAAATCCATTTGTTGTAATTGTTTTTATATGAAGATATTGAGCAACTATAATGATGGAAAGAATGTGCATTGATTAACATTTTGCCAAGAAACAGACACCGAGACATCAAATCTATGATCTGCTTGTTGAATCTGACGTCAAATGTTTGTTTGATAATATATTGTACATTAATACTTACAATTTATCACCTGAAATTAGATTGAATAAAGAGTCTTCAATGTAATACACAATCAAAAGAGATATGGATATTGTCAACACAGGAATTCCATATCCAAAAAGAAGGCATCTTGAGAGATTATGAGCTTTGAAACACATCAATTGGACAACACTGTTTGGTGACACATAAATGTACAGATGAATGGAGAGCAACAACAGGAATGTTGATATGACCAACAGGGAAAAGTTCAACACAATTGACACTATTCCACAGTAAAACTAAATAATAAAATGTTATATTTTGAAATTTATCAAAATTCCTACATTATAAGGCGACAAATTAGCGCCCACAATAAGCAAGCCATGCGACATTGCTAACCAAAGAAAAATATTGACTTTAAGTGCAAATCGATTTGATTTGAATTCGTAAAAATCTTCATATGAAATGAAGCATTCTCGATTGTGTTTGACTATAAAGTAAAGTGACACTAAGATAAAGAAAATTGTCCATCCAGACGAACAGTAGATTACAATTTGTTCGAGTTGTATCGAGTTGGTTATTGAAATTAGGGATTTGCTGCTGTTGAGTGCAGTTGAAATTGTTGTTGTTGACACTGAAATTAATTTGTGTAATTCAACAAAAAAAATACAAATTTTAATTTACCTGTAGAATTAATCATGAAAAAATGTGTGCATTGAAGCAAAATTATGAAGAAAAGAATTGTTGCTGCCAGAGTGATCATATTATATTGTTGACTTTTTGGAAATTGTATATTAATTATAATTTCACTTTTGCACACCATGAAACAAAACATTTGGGACAAATCAAAACGTTTGTTTAACAGAAAAATGCTCTAACTCATCACACTCAGCACTCAACCATGTCGAATTATGTTTGCTGATAAGGTGCAGGTTGTCAAGAGAAGCAAGGACAAAGCGAGGATCCGGGTTTCTTATCAAAATTTTTTATTATTAACTTGGCAATGTTGTTGTTGTGTTATTAAATTGCACTGGAAAGAATGACCCAAATTAAACTGTCATTGAACAGTGTACAGTTTAATAAGACCAGCAGGATGAGCACCTAATAAAACTGAATTGTAATCGAGAAAACAAATTGAACAGTTCCGGGTTGAACAACAATTTATTGCATTAAAAAATTGATAAAAACATATTAAATAATTTCCCCATTGTCAATTGTTGTCAGCTATTGTCAATTACGGTATATGTGGATTTAGTAGAACAGTCCTCAGAATTTCGGACTGAATGTTTCCTTTGTTTCTTAACTCGATATGCATAATACTCTTGGAAGAATATTGGAATTCCCTATTTAGAGAAAAAAATAACAGTGATTGACCTGATTTCGGTTTTCACATACCTGAGTTCCGTTGACTATGATGAAAATGTACGAGAAGTATGGGAAATACTCGTTGATGTAGAATACATACAAAATCCAAGGAATGCCAAAGTTAAATAGAAGTGCGAATATCGATATTAGGTAGGCAAGACTGTCGTTTCTGTCTTGTCGGGTTTGTGATTTGCGGTACTTGATGGTTTTCAGTAAAAGTGTCGTCAGAATGTATGCATTGGCCAGAATGATGCACGTTACCGGGCCTGTTGAGCCAAATGGTGCTCAGTGAAAAAATTGTTGTTTTAAAATAAACGAAGAATACTCACATATAAATATGAGAATATGGAGTGGATACTTTCGCGAAGATATCCAACAGCTGTATGAATTATTTGTGTATTATTTAAATCAATTATTCTAAAAGTCCTACTTACAAATACTCTCCAACCATAGAGTCAAACACTTGATGCGTTTCGGTTAAATAAATCGCCAGAAGGGAAATAAGAATAACCGCAATTGGGAAGCCATAGCCAAACAGAGCAAAACGTCGAAAGCGTATAAAGCAGAATAAATAATTGCGAGACGATGACAAGTAAAGATGAATGCTGAACATGAAAATGAACGAAAAAGTAGTGAGCAGACAAAATAGGAGAGTGATCGAGATGATATCGCAAACGATCTACAAAATTAACAAATAATTTTAAATTTCAATAATATTGGTAAATGGCTAAATTACTCGATTGTCGGTAAGATCAAGTCCAAACATTATGATGAGGTGAGAGATGAGCAACCAAACGGAGATGTTCAGATTGAGTGCAAACTTATTAGACTTGACCTTAAACTGGTCATCATGTAGAACATAGCATTCGCGGTTGAATTTGAGTGATATTGCCAGTGATAAAATGAGAAACACACAGGTGAGACCAGAACATATATAGGTAAGAATGGATTTCAATGTATTCGGTCCCTCCTGATGACTAATGTCCATCAGTGCTGCAAAGTTTGTCAAATGATTGCATTCACACACGGTGGAAGTGCGATTCGAGTCAAGTCTATTGAATTTGCATCCTTCACTAGACCAGTCCGATTTGGTCAAGTTCCAATAGACACATTTTGGTTGATCGCCGAACTGAAGTTTGTTCAAATTGTTTGTGCTATAACGAAATGGATGAGCATCGTCAAGTTGGACCTCGGAATGATCTTTGATCACCAACGAGATAGCTTCAGAATTAGCAATCAAATCACCCGACGACAAATGTTGTGCCAAATTTCTCATAACCACAGCAGTGGAAGCTATTTGTTGTTGCTCTTGTTGAGATCTAAGTGTTGGTGAGCTTAAGCCTTGGAAGGGCAACTTCAAACTAGCTTCATCAAAATTGAAATCCATTGTGCCGCCATCATCGACGGTAAATAGTTTCGATTGAAATTCAATACTGTGGTGATTCGAAATAAAACTGTTTTCACTCGAATCTTGCTTGGCGTTCATCAACACGGACAAATCGTGCACTAAATTGAATATGTTCGTGGATGAGTTGGCCTTTTCTTGTGAATTCAATTTGTCCCAAACCTGTGAGTTTTCGATTAAAATATTCAGCACTGCCAACGAAGAATTAGTAATATTCTCTGCCTTACTTCGATTGATTGTCTGGAGGATATTCTCTTGGTTGACAATATTGGACAATGCATCGTTGATTGTGCTCAACGAATCGGTCCAATTGTCTGGCGACATGTCTCCAGGGTCGATTAAGGTGATGTTGTTTAGAATATTCACGATATCATCCTCAACTTTGTCAATAACTATAAATAGAAATTTCAATCAATACAAACTAAATGACAAAGTGGCAAACCTTCTTGAGGCGGAAGAGTGGTAGAAATGATCGTGGTTGTGGTCAATGCTACAGGTGTAGTGGTTTCGTTTGAAACTGAAGTAGTCAAAGTGGTAAATGTGGTTGGAAATGTGGTTGGAAATGTGGTTGGAAATGTGGTTGTAATTGGGTCGGTCACAATGATTGTGGATGAAGGAGTCATGACAGTAGTTACAGTGGTAGTGGTGATGGGTGCTAAAGTTGATGTTAGAGAACTTGTCGAATTGGGTGAATCCGAAGAAGTCGAATTGGTTGTTGTAGTTACTGGGTTGGATGTGACACTAACGGTCCCTATAATGGAATCGTCAGATGATGATTGTTCAGTGGTAGGATCATCCTCGGGTTCGGTTGGGGTAAATGAGTCAGTTGTTGGGTCTAGATCAGAAGTGGTGCTAATATCGATAATGGGCGTGGTATCGGGAGAAGTTGCAATATTAGTTGGATCGGTATAAATTGGAGTGATTGAAGTAAAAGTTGAGTTCACGGATTCGGCGGTGGAAGGTTGTTCAGAGGTGGGATTATATTCGGGTGGATCAGATGATATGTCCTGATTTTCAGTCGTACTGGAATCATCAATGGTGGTCCAATCGGTGACGGAACAATCTGTGGTGACTGTTGGTTCGGTGGGTTCGTCGGTTAAAATGTCAGTGGTGCCAGAATCGTCAGAGGTTACTGTTGGTTCATCGGTTTCAATGTCAGTGGTGACAGAATCGTCAGTGGTTACTGTTGGTTCAGTGGCTTCAATGTCAGTGGTGCCAGAATCGTCAGTGGTTACTGTTGGTTCATCGGTTTCAATGTCAGTGGTGCCAGAATCGTCAGTGGTTACTGTTGGTTCATCGGTTTCAATGTCAGTGGTGCCAGAATCGTCAGTGGTTACTGTTGGTTCATCGGTTTCAATGTCAGTGGTGCCAGAATCATCAGTGGTTACTGTTGGTTCATCGGTTTCAATGCCAGTGGTGCCAGAATCGTCAGTGGTTACTGTTGGTTCATCGGTTTCAATGTCAGTGGTGCCAGAATCGTCAGTGGTTACTGTTGGTTCATCGGTTTCAATGTCAGTGGTGCCAGAATCGTCAGTGGTTACTGTTGGTTCATCGGTTTCAATGTCAGTGGTGCCAGAATCGTCAGTGGTTACTGTTGGTTCATCGGTTTCAATGTCAGTGGTGCCGGAACCATCTGTGGTTACTGTTGGTTCATCGGTTTCAATGTCAGTGGTGCCGGAATCGTCAGTGGTTACTGTTGGTTCATCGGTTTCAATGTCAGTGGTGCCGGAACCATCTGTGGTTACTGTTGGTTCATCGGTTTCAATGTCAGTGGTTACTGTTGGTTCATCGGTTTCAATGTCAGTGGTGCCGGAACCATCTGTGGTTACTGTTGGTTCATCGGTTTCAATGTCAGTGGTTACTGTTGGTTCATCGGTTTCAATGTCAGTGGTGCCGGAACCATCTGTGGTTACTGTTGGTTCATCGGTTTCAATGTCAGTGGTGCCAGAATCGTCAGTGGTTACTGTTGGTTCATCGGTTTCAATGTCAGTGGTGCCAGAATCGTCAGTGGTTACTGTTGGTTCAGTGGCTTCAATGTCAGTGGTGCCGGAACCATCTGTGGTTACTGTTGGTTCATCGGTTTCAATGTCAGTGGTGCCAGAATCGTCAGTGGTTACTGTTGGTTCATCGGTTTCAATGTCAGTGGTGCCAGAATCATCAGTGGTTACTGTTGGTTCATCGGTTTCAATGTCAGTGGTGCCAGAATCGTCAGTGGTTACTGTTGGTTCATCGGTTTCAATGTCAGTGGTGACAGAATCATCAGTGGTTACTGTTGGTTCAGTGGCTTCAATGTCAGTGGTGCCGGAACCATCTGTGGTTACTGTTGGTTCATCGGTTTCAATGTCAGTGGTGCCAGAATCGTCAGTGGTTACTGTTGGTTCATCGGTTTCAATGTCAGTGGTGCCAGAATCGTCAGTGGTTACTGTTGGTTCATCGGTTTCAATGTCAGTGGTGCCAGAATCGTCAGTGGTTACTGTTGGTTCAGTGGCTTCAATGTCAGTGGTGCCGGAACCATCTGTGGTTACTGTTGGTTCATCGGTTTCAATGTCAGTGGTGGCAGAATCGTCAGTGGTTACTGTTGGTTCAGTGGCTTCAATGTCAGTGGTGCCGGAACCATCTGTGGTTACTGTTGGTTCATCGGTTTCAATGTCAGTGGTGCCAGAATCGTCAGTGGTTACTGTTGGTTCATCGGTTTCAATGTCAGTGGTGCCGGAACCATCTGTGGTTACTGTTGGTTCATCGGTTTCAATGTCAGTGGTGCCAGAATCGTCAGTGGTTACTGTTGGTTCAGTGGCTTCAATGTCAGTGGTGCCGGAACCATCTGTGGTTACTGTTGGTTCATCGGTTTCAATGTCAGTGGTGGCAGAATCGTCAGTGGTTACTGTTGGTTCAGTGGCTTCAATGTCAGTGGTGCCGGAACCATCTGTGGTTACTGTTGGTTCATCGGTTTCAATGTCAGTGGTGCCAGAATCGTCAGTGGTTACTGTTGGTTCAGTGGCTTCAATGTCAGTGGTGCCAGAATCGTCAGTGGTTACTGTTGGTTCAGTGGCTTCAATGTCAGTGGTGCCGGAACCATCTGTGGTTACTGTTGGTTCAGTGGCTTCAATGTCAGTGGTTCCAGAATCGTCAGTAGTGCCGGAACCATCTGTGGTTATTGTTGAATCAGTAGGTTCTTCTGTTTCAATGTCCGTGCTGTCGGAATCGTCAGTGGTTGTTGGAGTGAATGAAGTAAAAGTTGAGTTCATGGATTCGGCGGTTGAAGGTTGTTCAGAGGTGGGATTGTATTCTGGTGGATCTGTTGATATGTCTTGATTTTCAGTCGTACTCGAATTATCAATGGTGGTTCTCCAATCGTTGATTTCTGTAGTTTCACCATTGCCAGATTGAGTCGAAGATGTATAATCAATGCTATCAGACACATCTGCAGTCACAGTTAGATCGGTTGGTTCATTTCCAATGTTTAATTCATGATGACTTGAATTTTGAATCATGTTCGCATTAGTCAAGCAACCATTATATATTTTCCCAATAACCATATAATTTTCTGTCATATTATATTGACAACTATCACTTATTCCATTTTCTATTATTTAAAATTATCATTAATTAAAGTTCAATAAATCTTACCTTGATATACTTTTACCTATTTCTGCATTTATAAATCCAGCCATCACTGTGCACACCATTAGCCATACTTTAACTTTATATTCTTTCATTGTTAATTAAATATTAGCAATTATTATGCAACGCGCTTTGTACATCAAACATTTGTTTTCAAAATGACCCAAACAGAAATGGCATTGCATCAATGTGTTTAAGCTTTTATTTTTGTTTGAAGTTATATTAATCTCATCACTAACTTGACACATTGCTGCTTGGAATCACTCACATCAGCATCACCATCCAATGATTATCATCTAATGGTGTAATAATTTACGATGCCTTTTCCCTCATTGCTTTCACATTAGTGTCGCCAACAATAAAAACTCAATGTCGCCTGCTTTCCCAGCAGGATTTTGCTGATAACTCAAGCCAACTCTTTATCAACAATAATTATTTTATCCTGTTCACCAGAGGAATAAGATTTGTCCCTGCTACTAACTGTCTGGAAGTTGTCTCCCAAATCAACTTATCAACAGTTGGAATTTGTTTCCTGTCAAGTCACTATTTCACCGTTCGCCACATTCGAATGACTCAATGCAAATTAGTGTAACCGTACATTTGGTTATTTACACTGTTTTATGTAATATTAATATTACTATTACATATCTAATATTGAACATACCTGCAGTAGTAGATGCAAATTTGTATCTAATTGGTCTATTTTGTAGTTATATTTTATTTCACTTATTCTTGGCATTCTTATTGGTTCAATAATTGCTATTGAAATTATTATCATCATCATCCTACTCCAAACTTGTCCAATTTGTCAAATTTGAGTTTCGCTTTTCTGTCCATAGTTTCCTCCTTTGTTTTGCCCGATAGTACAAATATTGCTGTGCAAATAGCACAATTCCCTGTTTAATAATAATAGTAATTTTAGATGTTAGTAATCGCAATTGTACCTGTGTTCCATTGACCACAATAAACACATATGAGAAATGTTTAAAGTACTCGTTAATGTAGAGAATGTATAAAATCCATGGAATGCCAAAATTGAACATCAACAGAAAGACTGCGACAAAGTTTGTCGCGTTTTGTGCTTTCTCCGTTTGACTTTTTCGCACTTTTTGGACGAGACAAATGAGAATGTACAGATTGGCAATGATGATGCAAGTTGCCGGACCTGTTTGATTTAATTGATCTAACATTAAAGTATTGTTAAATTACAAAACAAAACTTGCCCACAAAAATCCAGATATGATTGGGATACTGTTCATTCGATGATATCCAACAGCTGAAATTATAGATATTATTTTTAAAATTGAATATACTAAAATAAAATAATATATATGAAACAATAAGACTCACAAATATTTGCCTGAGAATGAATTGAGCACATCATGTGTTTCCATTGCATATATCCAAAGAACAGAGCCAACAATGACGATAACTGGAAATCCATAGCCAAAGCTGACAAAAGGGGCAAACCGAGTGAATCGAAACAAATACTTATCCGATACTGAAATATACAGATGAATGCAAAGCATCAACGTAAAAGAGAATGTTGTTAGCAGTGAAAATAGCAATGTGACCGAGACCAGATTGCAGATAAACTTGTGCGAAGTCAAATCCAAACCAAACATTATGATCAAGTGCGATATCAACAGCCAAATTGTGATGTTGAGGTTTAGGGCAAATTTGTTTGATTTCACTTTGAATTGATAATCGTATCCTGACTCGTAGGTTTCCTTGTTGTACACCAGAGAGACATACAGTGCCAATAGAAGAAATATACAGGTGAGACTCGAACAAACATAGGTGAGGCACGACTTGGTCAATGATATTCCTTCTCGGTGACTAATGTCCATTAGAGTGGCAAAATTTGTCAGATGATTGCATTCACACACAGTTCGGCTTCGATTCGACTCCACTCGATTGTATTGACAACCTTGATTGGACCAAGAAAAACTGGAAAATTCCCAATATGCACAATCGGGTTTATCACCAAATTCCAAACGATTCAAATTATTTGAACTAAAGGTTAATTTAATTAAAATTATTTAAAATGATTTGACTAAATTGCTTACTCAAATCTAAATAAATGTCCATCTTTAAGCGAAATTTCATTTTGATTTTGAATTACTAATGAAATTGCCTCAGAATTGACAAAAACATCTCCAAATGACAAATAAGAGGTTAAGTTTTTCAAAACCACAGCAGTTGAAGCAATTTGAGTTTCATTCAAATTCGTCACATTAGTCAAACCCAAGAATGGCAACTTTAAGTTGACATTTTCAAACACGAACTCAACACTCGCGTTTGGTTCAACTTGAAATAGTTTCGATTGGAACACAATACTGGTGAGATTAGATGAAAATCTAGTGTTGAGATCGTCTTGCTTGGCGTTCATCAACACTGATAAGTCATGAACTATTTGGAACATATTTGAGGTGGAATTAATTCGTTCTTCTTTGTTTAGATTAGTCCAAACCAGGGGTTTCTCAATCAACATGTTCAATACATCCAATGACGAGTTTGTAATACTCTCGGCTAATGTGCGATTGATTACGTGTGTTTGATTGACGATGCTCGATACTAGGTCGTTGATTGAGCTCAATGAATTGGACCAATCCTCTTTGGTAATGTTGGAATTCGATGTGATATTGCTTAGTAGATCGTTGATTTCATTTTCTACTTCTTCGACAACTAAACAGTTTAATTTATTAGAAAACATAAAAATAGTAAATATCAAAATGAATTCAATTTAAGAATAGTAAGTTTTACCAATCTCTGGAATAGGCGTTGTCGTTGATGGTAGTAGTGGTTTGGTTTGCTCGTCTTTTAGTGTCGTAGATTGAGTTTCATTTAAAGTTGTCGGCGTCGATGGAAAGTATGTCGCATTTGTTGTTTCAATTGTAGACCCAACTGTTGGGATTGCAGGTGTAACCGTGGGAGTAACTTTAGGTGTAACTGTTGTTGGATCTACAGGTAAGACTGGTGGTGTGCTTGCAGGTGTAACTGTTGTTGAATCTACAGGTAAGACTGGTGGTGTGCTTGCAGGTGTAACTGTTGTTGGATCTACAGGTACAACCGTTGTTGGATCTACAGGTAAGACTGGTGGTGTGCTTGCAGGTGTAACTGTTGTTGGATCTACAGGTAAGACTGGTGGTGTGCTTGCAGGTGTAACTGTTGTGGTATCGACAGGTACAACCGTTGTTGGATCTACAGGTAAGACTGGTGGTGTGCTTGCAGGTGTAACTGTTGTTGGATCTACAGGTAAAACTGGTGGTGTGCTTGCAGGTGTAACTGTTGTGGTATCGACAGGTACAACCGTTGTTGAATCTGCATAATTATCCGTTGCTGTCTCTTCCCGTACAATCGAAGTTGAATTTGTGAATGTTTCTGATGTTGTCTTTGCAGATGATACTTTTTCCTCAACAGATGTCGCTTCACTTGAAACACCTGGTTTTAAGCCATCACTGACACTTGTGAGAGTTGTTTGTGCACACGATTTTTCATTGTAAAGAGCAAAACACAAAACCAGAAAAATCCATTTATAGTTGACCATTTTCGCTTAATTAATTTGAATTCATGTTCAAAATAAACCAATATAATTCAAAGCATACTGCCCCATAGAGCATTGGAAGAAATGTATTTTATATGCAAATTGAGAACATCGTTAAGTATAAATATTATTTACTATTAACATTATTTGCAATCCATTCCAGGAAAAGACGACATTAAGAAACTTATAATCAAGCAATTACAAATCGTACAATTAAGACTATTTACATATACAAAGTCTCAACATGGCGTATATTACATGTATTTACATATACATTAATTAAATAAATATGTATTGTCAATGCCATCAAAGTGGACGTTTTTCTGAAAGTATGTTTTATGATTCATAAATTATGATGCATTAACCCTGCGATAATTTTCCATTAATTACATCTATTCAAAGCTTGGTTTTATAGACTCTTTTCTCTTAAGTCTTTGTTGACATGTGTTAAAAGTGGAGCAATCAGATCAAAACTAATTGTTGGTTTGCCCCCTAACACATTTCTAGGATAATGAGCTTGTACAGATGAGGCGTAATGAATGAGCGAGCAATGACATTGAAATGAGGTATTGCATTACAGCGAAATGTATTATTACTGATTGTGAGTGTGGGTCAATGGACAAATTATTGAGAGTCATTGGTTAGATTAATGTTATATCGATAGCAAATAAAATTTTGATTCTCAAGTACTGCTGTCATTCTTTGAGAAATGTCTCCGTGCACTAAGCAGGTTCCAACTTGTTATGGTTCCAATGTGTACGACTCGCTGAACATTTGAACCATTGCTACTGAAGTTATTGGCCCGAGTAATAATAATCGTTTTAATAACAAAATGTTCAAATGAATAAAAATAGCAATTTAGAAAATGTAATAACTACAACAAAAGAAATAGCTCATTACATGTGCGAACATAAATTGATTAGGATTTAAAGCAATTGCTCTTGACATTGGCTAATGTGCCACTTTGGTGTTGCATTTGTTAACTTTGCTTTGCACTGTTTAGGTTTAAGCCTTAGGTGCAGAACCGACAGGAATAGTGGAGAGACTGGCTTTGGCCATCTTCTTGCTTGCAGACTCGGCCTGAATCTTCCTGGATCCAACTTGAGTGGATGCTTTTGATTTGATTGCGGAAAGAACACTACTTGAAGGTCTCCCGAAAGCAACCGAATCGGACGGACCGACACTAGACTTGATCTTACTATTAGAGGCGCTTGGATCAAGGCTGGACTTCTTAGGTCCCAAAATGGCTTTAGTAGCGCATTTAGTTGAACGGGCACTCGTCTTTGACTTGGGATGTGCAGATGATTTAATGCTAGACTTGGCCTCACCTTTCTTCTCACACTTTTTCGGGGCAGACTTGCAGACCGATGAATTGGTTTTATTAGAGCACTTTTTTTCCTGCTCTTCCTTCTCCTTGGTTTGTTTCCAGTAGATGAAACAGGCCAGCACCAACAAGATAATGATAACCAAAATCATTGCAACTATAATGATAATCATAGTTTTGTTGCTTTCAGTGGTTGTTGACTTGGGCTCTGTTGGCTTGTGGACAAAAGTAAGTGAGTAAAAGTTCTACATATTATGTTAGTACTTACCATTGTAACATCGCTGCCCGAATATCCACTCGATTGAGTGGTACTAGTGTACACGTAGCTACTGACACTACTTGGTGAAGCGGTTGTATGGTTGGTCGGAACAGGAGTGGTCAATGCAGCATCATTCATGCATCCTAGCACAAGCTTCTTTTGCTTTTCGTACCATTTCTGAATAGACATAGCTGCAGTTTGATGGCACACTTTAAAAGTTACTTTCGAGATACAATCCAAATGATACATGAGTGCTTCACAAGAGTTGTACTTGGATGAGATGCTGTCAAGTGTGACATTGTACTTGTCGTCTCCTTTCTTGATACACTCGCTTTCGTTGTCTTTGATCTTTTCCCAGCACTTTGCACGTTCTGTAGCAGCATCAGGTTGAACGGTGGTGGTGGTCACATTGAATTGTTCACAATTAGGCTTTGGGTGTCGATTCTTTTTGCAAAGCTTGTTCTGGCTCTCTTGATTATAATCCTCGGCAATCATCGCAATAGAGGTGAGAAGCTCACAATTTTCACAAGCAGCTTTATGAATGCAATGCTTTTGGGCAAATTCGATTGCACACGACTCATCTGGAGTTGGACTGGAACCGTAGGCAGTGGTGGTGATGAGCTTACGACACTTATCGGGAAACTTCAACTTCACCAACTTTTGTCTACATTCGCCAATTTTCACTCCCTGTTGACAAGTCACGGGAGCAGTCAACTTTTCACAGAAACCATAAGCATTGGTTTGCATGGCACTAAGTAAACTGATAGAGTTCATTGGAGTACATACATCACATGAACGCTTGTTGACACACTCCCAGAACGGTCCAGCAGCGGTGCAAATAGAGTCTTGATCAGTGCCATTCAAGGTTCCTTTAGTACCATTGTAACAGTTGGTCAGAGCGCCGGTAGTGTCCAACCCGTCGAAACAATCCAGTGCCCGAAAGCCCATATCTTTGAAGAGAAAATCAAAAGGCTCAAAACCACTAGCGGATGCTAATGGAGTGAATGCCATAGCCGCTACCAGAAATGTGGCCACCATCGGGATAATAATGCTTGAAACTCCAGAGGTCGATTCTAGAAACTTGAAGCAAGCACGACCACCAGGATTATTAGTTGTAAACATCGTCTGCTGCGAAAAGTGTATTTGTTTAGTCACAAAGAAAGAGAGCAATTAGGAGTAATCGTCAATGGCAAGCAATAGCAATAGCTAAGCAGGCCATACTTAATAAATGCAAGCCAAATCGGTTCGAACAGTAAGGTCGAATTCGATAAGATTTGATTGAATTGTATAGCTTTCTGTTCTGTTTAATTAACGGTAACAAATGGCTTTGCAACCGAGATTTTTTCAGTGCATTGATGTCCCCTTTGGCACATATGACATTTTGACTAACAATTTGTGAGCCTCTGCTTAAATTGTTTGTTTGGCGATAGTGGCCAACTCAGCACCGTAATTTCTGATAGCATTAAGACCAGAAGTGAACATTTGATGGGCCATAGTAATGACCGAGGCTTGTTGAGCGAACGGTGCAGCTGACAGTACCGGACAAGAATCTCTGGAGATTATTAGAACTAGACCAGAAAATAGATGATTGGGAACATATCTGCATAAATAATTTCGAGAGTATAATGCACAAACAATAGTCGGTGAGATTTTACATAATGATGGGTTTGTTTACAAGTAATCGAATTTCAACCAAGCAATACGTTCGAACGAATTCTCTCGACAAGTGATTGACTTCGAAGTGGAAACATTGGCTGTTAGTCCAGGAAAAGCAGAGCTCGAGGTTGGCTGGATTGTGTTCTTTATATAATATTACAAATTACTTGTTAACATTGTAGTCAGATAAGTTTTTAATTTCATTCTATTTCTTTCCTCTAACTGCCGAATAGTTGAGGTGACAGTGGTAGTTGTATATAACATGTTATAACATGTCCATTGGGATTAATGCTAAGAAGGTTACTTGATACTGCTGATTTAAATTTAGAAGCAAATGCAGCTTAGCGTAGACGGTATTTTAATTACGAATATACCTGCAATTGCCAAACTATGCATGATTCACTTTCTATGGCCAACAGCCATATTATCAATATAACCCTCATACAAATTCTAATTTCAATCATTTATTTTAGGGATCACTCATCATTGGTCCATTCGAAATGTTCCGAACTTGTTATCAATTCCGAATTCGACAACAATTCATTCCATTTAAATTTGAACATTTAAAGGCAAAATGAGCTGTTGTGCTGAGTTGCTTTTTGGGTTATTTTCTTTTCAGTGTGCAACGGGCAATGAGCGGCAAAAAGAAAGATGACAAATCTCTGCAACTGGACCCAAAGACTGAAGCGGTGTTCCGTAAGAAAGGCTATCGAATAAGCAAGAAGCTGAACGAGGGAGCTTTTGGTCAGGTGTTCAAGGGACGAGATGTGGAAACTGGCGAGGATGTCGCTATCAAGGTGATGTTCCTAGAAAAGTTGGGAAAGAAGTACGAGCAGAAGTTCTGGCCTCGCGAATTGGAAGCTCTGACCAAGATTCGGCACGATCACATCATATCCGTGTTCGACATCATTCGGTGTGCTGGCAAGTTTTTTATATTCATGGAATTTGCAAACGGAGGCGACATCACCGGTTACATGAAAAAGAGTGGACCGATCCATGAGACACTAACCTGCTATTGGTTTACGCAGAGCTCACAGGCGATGGCATACATGCACGATGAGCACCACTTTGTCCATCGGGACATCAAAATTGACAATGTCCTCCTGCACAATAACAGAGCCAAAGTGACCGATTTTGGATTTGCTCGGTGCGCCTGGGACGAGGATGGCAATCAAGTGGACATGTCGACCACCTTCTGTGGCACCGCTCCATATTACTCGCCGCAGATTCTTCGCCGCAAGCCATACAATGCTTTTGCAGCGGACGTCTGGGCAATGGGCGTGATGCTTTTTGTCATGCTGAACAACAGGTTTCCCTTTCACTACAAAGACACCAACGAATTCCTCGAAGAGCAAAGCACACCAAAATTTATTCACAACCGGTTCATAAAAACATTCCCGGCCGATTTGATCGATCTACTCGAAAGATTTTTCATCATCGACGAGAAGAAACGAATCACCATGGCAGAAGTGTTGAATCACTCGTGGATCCTTCGTAAGGGCAAACTTTAAGCGATACCTTCTCTAAGGGAATCATTGGACAAAGACTTGATACTGAGGCAATGTAGACCACTTTCTTACAGTGTCAAATTAGTAAAATGTTTTGAATCAGAAAATTTGTGCTGAAATTTGGGTTCCTTTTACCAATCACTCTCGATTGGTAAATTTTTGATTAAATTCTAACGTTCCCTCTTATAAAATGTCTCGATTTGTGAATTTAACACTAATGTCGCGAAACGATCGCGAGTTAGCGAATTTGAACATTCGAAAACGCAGCGAACTTCACTAGCTGTCGGGCAGTATTTAACATCTTGCCCTTCTTGCCATTTGGCATCAGACTCGAACTCTTCCTTTATCTTGTACATGCACGATGAGCAAAACATTGTCCATCGTGACATTAAACTCGAAAATGTTTTGTTGCACAACAAACGAGCCAAGCTGGCCGATTTCGGTTTTGCCCGAGAATGTATCAATGAGGAGACTGGCCGTCGATTGCTGGTCACTACAACTTGTGACACTCCTCCATACCAATGCCCACAGATCATTTTAAATCAACGCTATGATGCACAAGCCGCAGACTGTTGGGCTCTGGGCGTTCTGCTATTCGTGATGTTAAATGACCGATTTCCTCACGTACACAAGGATGATTGCGATCAAGTGGCTCAACAAATTGACCGAAATCACCTCAAAAAGCGTTACGTTCGTGCCTTCCCTGCAGACTTAGCTCATCTCATCTCGGCCTTGTTGGACCCGACTCAGGATGATCGATTGAAAATCGCCGGTGTATTGAAACACGGCTGGATTATTCGTCGAGGATTATAGATACAACTGCATAGACAGCACAACTGAAAAAAAATTAAGTGAAAATAAAATAATAAGCAAATATTTATTAAATGTTGAAGCTTGGCACATATCATGTTAGACTAGTATACTAATTATAATTAAAGGTAAGTATATTTGTTGTCGGCGTAATATATTTTCACAAGTACTCAATTCTTGTCGAGATGCTTAACCACAAAGTGGACCACTTTTGATTTGTCAATAACGTACCAAATGTAGTGACACTTGAGCACCACGAATTGGTTGTTTTGGTAAAGCACTCTTTCTACCTTTGTGTGAGACCAACGAATCGCTCCATGGAAGTCAATTTTGAGTTGCCCTTGAAATGGTAGTCACCAAAAGCAAGTGACACATCGATGCATTGATATATTCGCCACCTGCTTTCTCAATGCGAGCCTTCTCCTCTGCTAGATTTGGCTTGTGGTCCATGGAGAGTAGAAATGCTATTCCATACAGTTAGATAATACATCTCGAGTCACTTATGTTAACACAATAGTAGATAGCATTCTTGATGAGGAGAATCGCCCCTCATAAGTGAGGATGACCAACATTGATGTCTCTCTTTTAGTGAAAATAGCTAAATTGACAAATAAAATAAATGCATCAGAGGTATATGATCTATCTGGCTTATGCGCTGCCTGCGGGATTTCACTCATTTCAATCACTCATCATCAGTTCGAGTGAGAGAAAAGTTTGATTTTGCCAAACTTGGTCTGGTTGACTGGCAAATGCAAATGAAGTAGTTCTGTACATTTCTCATTGGAAGTCTATTGATATTTGTTAGGGGTGAGCTCGAAAGGAACTCAACAATGAGCTGAGCCAGACCCTTAGCAAGGCTCCATGTGCCCATCAAACCATCGTTGGCAGCCCTCTACCCATTGTCCCTTCCCTTCCTCTCGCGCTCACACATAATGGTGGCAGAGGTGGTCGCTTGACCG
This sequence comes from Rhizoglyphus robini, assembly GCA_023373905.1. Classification (NCBI taxonomy): domain Eukaryota; kingdom Metazoa; phylum Arthropoda; class Arachnida; order Sarcoptiformes; family Acaridae; genus Rhizoglyphus; species Rhizoglyphus robini. Next base: position 900,496 of record JAKIJQ010000007.1, on the reverse strand, counting down.
TTCCAAGACTGTACCAAGACCGCTCCAAGTCTTCTCCAAGACTCTTCAGAGGTGGTCGCTCCGCGTAACCTTGAACCCGATTCTTCCTCTCAAGTCGTCTCCAATCTCAACCCGTATCCTCCATGCCGAAGCACAAGAAACGTCGTGGTCGCCCCAGGAAGCAGGCAAGTCCTAGCTCACAAGACGTCTCCTCGTACAGTGACTCGTCAAGGCACCTTGACAAGGCCAAAAAACTCGCAGACATCTTGCAGAAAGCTTATGATCCTGCTTACCCTACTGGAAAACAAATCTCAAGACCAAAGTAGTTAATGGCATCATCGTCTCACTGTCCGAGGGTTACATTGGCGCACTCGAGTACAATGACCTCAGTAGCTACTAGTCTGACCGAAGATGAGTAATACAAAGCTCGCATCAGCACCATTCGGAAGCTGTTCAAGGTGAGAGAGTGGCCTCAGGGCTGCCACATGAGCCGAAGGCACATCGAAACCGGTCAAGTCTGGGGCACTCAAGCAACAAGAGAGGCAATGGAGGAACTGATCAAGCCTTCAAGTTTCGTGGTCATGACCTCACACATCGGACAAAAGTTCCTCCAGTGTTATGACCCATACAACATGTTCATGAAGAAAAGTGAGAAGCAAATGTGGTACGATGGCTGCTACGTCGGTGCCATGTGGAGTGCTCAAATGCTAGAGAAACCAAGTGAAGAAGGTGAACAAGTGTATTCGGAACAAGCCAAGCAACAAATGGACCTGGCCATAATTGTGACTCAAACCTGTGTCAAGTCACACTACGCGACGGCGACCAAATTGGCGCCTAGAAAATTCTATTTCACTAAAGTATGCATACTATTCCATGGATGGCACCAACACCTTCTGTGGACCATATGACAAGCAGTACCACTTGACGTAAGTGACCTCTCACAACTTAGTGTCCTTGCACTCTGAACTGAACTCTTTACTTACTTTAGTCAATGGCAGAGACATATTTCATTATGTGGCGACTAACCCACAACGAAGTACCGGACTGGCGCGTTGGAAATGGTAGAAGCCATCTACATCTACAAGAACTGTCGCTCACCAGAGGGAGGCTACTCTAGCATCAAACGGGTGGACGTTACCCCTACCGAACAAATCAAGATTTATCCGCCTCACTGGGTCCGTGGAACACTCAAGTTTTTGTACTTGATTTTCTGTAAAGATACCGTGTATCCTGGATCAATGGGTTTTCAACTCCACTGGCCAACTGTTGCCCATTCGTGGTCGTCATCCAACCTATCCAGCTCCTCCAACCACTGGTGCTGGCCCCAACACTGAGCATGTGGCAATTTAATTCAGTGAGACACTGAAAGATAGCTTGAATAGCTGTAACACTAAATTTGCATCCTCTTCTATGATGCAGTTCATTAAACATTCAAATTGAGCTCTTTTGTTTTCGTTCTTTTATTTGGACACATTGACAAATAGAATTGTCAGTGATTTGTTTTGCTCGTTGTTCAGGTGGACTGGCGAAAGTGCAAAGTCAAAATGTTGTAGAGCCGACAATCAACGTTGTTGCAGTTTGATTGTACTGTCAGTCGGTTTGAGCACACTAAACGACACTTATAATGCTCATTAACAAGATACCAAACCGTTTAACCGATATTTGAATATTGGAAAAAGACATCATTGCTCTCGAATGAATGCATCCAATAGAATGACTTACATTGGATGAGTGCTGCCATCTTCAATAAGTATAATAAACAAAAATGGAAAAAAGAGTATGTCCTAAGAGAAGCCATTAAATACCAATTGTACCACCATTTAGGATTCAAATGTTTATTAATGTTCTATATACAATAAAAATGAGCAAAACTTAACAAGAATTGAAATCAATCTGAATGTCCTGTAGATTAAATAAAAATAGGCAAATTAAATCTCAGAAAAATTTTGTTTCCGTTATAATAAATCGTTTAGTGATTTATAAATAGACCTAACCAAAAATGCACATTCCCGATGCAATAAAAGCTACAATAAATTCGTTGTCTGTATTTCCAATCCTTAAGTGTATTACAATAAGTCCTAGATTGCAGAGATAATCAGCAAAGTAAAACAGTGTACTTACCATTAGTGATATTATTGGACTCAAAAAGTGAAGGATCAAGATTTCCATTTCCATTGAACACATCCAACGGCAATGAGTTCATTTCAAAACGCTGAGTTTGTACCCCAAAACGTTCCTCAATAAAACGAAAGTCCTTAAAAACGACAAAATCAATTTAGAGTTTAATCATTTTAAATACCTTAAAGACAGGAGGACGCGGGGCATTGATCATTGACCGCAATTCTTCCCAATCAAATAGCAACGAATCGGTTATGTCCCCAAATGGATTAATGTCGATAAGTGTGATTTGTCCGTTTGTTGGTCGGTAAACATCCATGACAACTAAAATGTATATTAATCAATTATTATTAAGCAATAAAATAGGCTATTTTAAATAGCTCACTCACAGGAATCAAGCACAAAACGATCTCGAATTTTATCATCGAAAAAGTCAAGAATGTCCGAAATGATTTCGTCCTTTTGCCGTCGAATGTGTTCGTAGTATGACCTAACATCACGTTGACATATTCCTATAAGTAACCAAAAATTTAAATAAAAAATTTAGCTGCAAAAGAGCAAACCTAAGATTTCATTTCTGGCAACAAAACACCGAAACTCCATTGAGGGATTTATGTTTTGCCATTTGCGTAGAATGAGGTCATATTCGACGGGCGGGAAACTTTCCACTGAGTAATCGGTGCAGAATTTAAATCTGAATAGAAAAATTCAATAAAAATAATCAACTCAATTCAAATACTCACGCTTCAGTCAGGTCGTGAACAATTTTGTCAGAACTTTTGAGTAATAGAAAAACCTCTGACAAATTGCCACACTTGGTGCCCGAAGCCTGAATCCATCGAGCATCCTCGGCAGAACTCCAATTTAATTTGGGGAACACATCACCATATTTGTCAATACTTTGTTTAATATTTGTTTCAATTTCAGGAAAGGTTGGCAACTCCTGTTCGACCTCGTCTTCGGAGAAATTGGAGTCCATTTCGAGAAAACATCTAAAAATTGAAAAGAAAAGGTGTAAATCAAAACAAATAACATAAGCCAAACATTGCCAACACTCACGATTTAGGCAGAACAATTCCGTCCTCCAAAAGATATTCCTTAAATTGTGAATCAAGTTTTACTATGTCACTATAAGAAAAGCAGCAAAAGCATTATAGATAAACAAACCACAGACAAGCCAGTATTACCTTTCAATAGTCAATTGTCGAAAAATTGGATACCAGAATGAGAAGCTACACTTGAGCACATCATTGACAAGCATCTTAAAGTAGCAAGAAAATATCAAGAGGATGCAAAACAAACACAAAATTACAAAATAACGTCAAATGCCAAAATTCAAAACAAACACATGTGAGCTGCAATGCAGCTTATATGCTTTTCCCGGAAAGTTTTCCTGCTATTCAAAATTCCAAAACTTTTCTCAAATTTCAAATTTTTTTGATTTACTTCCCGGGAAAGTGTCTTGAAATATAATTTATTTAATAATAAATATATTTAAATTAGACTATAAAACAAATTTAATTAAAGCTTTAATTAAATTAAATTATTAAATTATTTATAGTAATAATAATTTAATTTAAATTGCAAAACAAAATGATTTTTGCATAAAATTAGCATCAAACAAAGTGTCCATTAGTGATTAAATATTTAATAGTTCAAAAGTTTTATCTGTGATGCAACGTTTTACTTGAACATTCCAACACAAACAGAAACTTTTGCAAACCAGTCTAATTACTCACAGCACAATAACAAAAAGAAAATGTCTGGTCCAGTACTGATACGATGATGGATTTAAATAGAATTGATAAAAAACTAGACCGACTCAATTGAAGCAAACCAAGATTAGGAAACAATTAAAATATTTGAAACACTAAAAAGGCGGGGAATTTACATTTTAAAATGCTCATCAACAACACAAAGGATATATCTATTTTGTCGAGCGAAAAATGAGTTTTGAATAAATTAATTTAAATTTAAATTGAACCAATTATCTCATCTGAATCCTTTGTTGTTTGTGAAAGTGATTTAATATTATAATTGGATTGTGGATTGTTTTGGTGTACAGACAAAAGTATTTTTATTATTATTTGGTTGATGATTGTGCATATATATTTGAATGACCTCACATTACAGGAAACTTTGGACTATTGTGAAATTATTTCGAACCAAAAAAAGTAAACACACAGACAATCAAAATATGATATTATCAATGATGATTATCTCGTCACAACGTCACATTTGACGCGACCCGACATTAACGAACAGCGAATCGTCATATATAAATAAATATGAAACACACAATCTAATTTATAAAGTCAATACAAATTAAATTGGAGTCTACTCTGTGTGTGTATGAACGTATAGAAGTAGTAGTAGAAGAAGAAAATCACTGATGCAGTGCAAACAAAAAAATAAAAAATAAATTAAAGCGAAAACGAAGAATATTTATTCTGCTGAATTGAGGATTCATGGAAATATATTTCCTTGGTAAAGAGAGAAGATGAAAAAGAAGAAGAAGAATAAGAAAAGAATAAGAAAGGGAGAAAAGCAATTAATATTTAGTGAATTTAGCTTAACTAAGACGAAATGGTAAAATTAGTTGTATTATTATTATTATTATTTACAATTGACTTGTCCGTGTAGAGGAATTGATTGGATTGGCCATTGTGTTACTGAGTGAGTGACTGTGGGAACACTTTCTTTGTGTAGTTGTGCCAGTTGTGCGAATTACTTAACTGAAGCACAAAAAAAGAAGAGATCTATTGTCATCAAAACACAAAAAACGAATTAAAGATAAATTCCATTGAATTAAAGCAAAAAATCTTAATTTCTAATTAGGAATTAGGGAATTTTGACAAATAAATCAACAAATAATCATTCATTTTAATTTGTAATCAAAGTCTGTACTGTTGAATTCAATGTCAAACTTATAAATTCTTGAGAAATAAATTGGATGAGTTAGAAAAGCTTTGTAAGCTTTTATCCTATGAGTTCTCAGTCAATTTTAATCACTTTTTCCCAATAAACATGCTAATAATAAAGCCAATAGTGCAATTGAGTCATTTATTAAACTATTAGATTTATCATGATTATGTTCAATTCTCATGAATCTAACTATAACAAGAGATATATTCGGTTTCGTTAGTCTCATCGGACCGATTCGTGTTGTTGTTCATGTTGTAGTACACACACACAGTTGATCGTTTTGTACACAAAATCGATTGTTCAATACGGCTGGGGATTGTTCTTGTTGTACTCTCTCGACAAGCAATTGTTGTTCAATCATGAGTAAGAAGACAATATATATGGGAACTACAATTAAGTTAATTGATGTTTCAATGGTCTAATGAGGATTGGGCTTCCTACTGGAAGCCTAAATTGGGGTCTCTAAAGGAAGGACGGAAGCGATGATCATCTTCACCTTCACCAAGTGGTGACTTACTTGACTCGTTGCAATGGTCCAATCAATGAGCGCGTCTCACTGAGCATTCGAATTGCAGATGAGTGAGCACACATTATGCAGTGCACTCGTGATCTATCAATCAGTGCCAATTAGTGTGTGTCTATGCACTAAGGCACTTACTCTTATACGCCTACTTGGGATAATTGGTGTCTAAGAAACAGAAGAACAAAAAAAAGCAAGGCGAAACAGCAAAAACAAAAAAGAACAGAAAGAACAAAAAGGAATTAAGAAAACGAAATGCATCTCTCGTTATTTGCAACCACTTGAGAGACATTGAAGAGACTTATTTATTAGCCAACCAATTGGCAAGCAAAAACAAATAGCAATAGGACTAAATGCTCTATTCGAGTGGTAATCGAATTGAGTGATTTAGGCTGGCTTTGTCCATCTTTATTTACGGAACATATTGCAAAAGGAGTGCACTCAAGTGTGTCTCTCAAGATGTCCCCATCATCAGCACTGGACAGTTAATAACAAATCCAGTTAATAACCAAAATAAATCATCCAACAGACAATCAATTGAGCACGAACAGCAAATCTGTATTGGCATTGTTACACAAACTTTTTGTGTCTACCTAAATAACCAAAAGTATCCATTGCCAATATATTTTAATCAACTTTTGAAGTATTTTCAAATTCTTAATTTATAAAATTAAATTTTCCACTTTTAAGAGTATTTTGTTTATTAAATTGCAAAATTTAAATTCAAGAAAAGCAACAGAAAATTCATTTCGAATATAAAACATTTTCATTTTTAGTCTGGGAGAGTAAATGAAATTATGAATATGAAAATTTATGTTCTTGTTCCAGACATTTGTGTGAGTCTATCAGAATTTTATCGAATTTAGCTAATAAAAATCTAAAAGATCTATTTGAAAGTTGCATTAAAGGAATGGACTATTTAGGAAATTCAATTTGGAAATTGTCAATTCACCATAAAGTGCGGTTAATTCTCAAATAAGCGCCAAAAAGTCTTCTTTGGTTATTTCTGCCATTTTGAAACAACGAGGAAATTAAATTGTTTTAATTTAATGATAATTCATCACTCGGTTTCAAATAGCTTCAAAATGGCGACAATTTAATACACAATATTTTATCGATGGACTAATAAGAGAATTTCCGACAGGACACTACCGAAAGTCATAAAACCAAATCGGAAATCAAACAGAAATCACATTTTAATAATTCACTCTCATTTTGTACTCTCGTACAAATTCTCAATATTCAAAATTTAACTAAATTAAAAATTAATCCAAATTAAATTAAAATGAAAATAAGATTTTAAAAGCCTAAGCCTTTTGCACTCTGAATACAAAATGAAATGTTAAATATAAATATACATTAACTTGGATTTAGAGTAAATTAATTTCATATAATTTAAAGTTGGTTATTAAATTGAAACAGTTCCAATATAGTTTGAATTTATTCAAATAAATGAATCAGAATTTTGAATTAAAGTATTCTCTATAATTTTCCATCTTCAATAAGAATAATTTGTTTCAACTAACTACAATTTCAAATCAAGCAAACTCAAAAACACTTCACAGCAGAAGAAGTTCTTGGAAGAAGTGCAAAGTGCATTTATGATGCACAGAGTTTCTCTTTTTTGGTAACAACTCTCAATTAGTGATTCAGTGAATCACTTTGTCATATGTCAATTAGAGCACTTTACTTCAATCTAGACCTCCTCCTCTTCCCCCACTTCTTTTCTTCTTCATTACACCAAAAGTGTCATTTTCCAAATGTATTTCCGTTGTAAAGTGTTGTCGAGTGTCTTCTCTGTTGAATGGCAACTAATTTGTGCAGTTATTAGTATTTTTAAATAAAATAAAATAGAAATATACCTTTTATTTAATTTCAATATGAAAAAAAAATTTAATGTTTAATTTTCAAACACAAAACAAAAACAGTCCCAGGCCAAGAAATTCCTTCGTATAAATTCAAGCCCAAACATTAAAATGTACTTGGCTATATATTGAAATACCCTCTCACCAGTACATCACAAATGGATGCTGCTTCCACAAATTGATGCGTCACTAGATGCACATGCTTCTGCCCATTTGTGTACAACAAAGTGAAAGTGTTTCAGAAACGAACGAACAAACCAAGAGAAGAGAGAACTGATAAAGGCAGCAACAGCGACCATTCAAAGTGCCAGAAAGCTTTCGGATTTGGTCCAATTCGGAACGGAACACAACTTGTGCCCCATAAAGAGAATTTATTTTTGTTGAAATAATAATATAAATTAATATTAACTTTTATTTTTTTCGCCTCTTTGAACTTAAAGCTAATAATTAATTCTACGAGATAAGAAGAAGCAATACATTATAGTTTGCTCTATATCCAAACAGCCAACAACAACAACAAGTCGTGTCCAATCATAAATTACATCTCCACAATTAAAGTGCTCTTTACGTTCTTTGTTGTTGTTCTCTGCAACAAAAGATAACATTTAGAAATTGTTATTATAAATTCTGTTGTGAAAAATATTGTTTCATGTTTCAACATTTGGCAACATCCTTGTCCTTAATATTAATAATAATTGATTCGTTATAAAGTTAAAGAACATTCTATAAATCTTTTTCTCTCATGGTGACACTCGAGAGCAAAAGTAATAAATCACACACATTGAATGTGACAACGTACAAGTGTATCGTTATAATTAAATTGTTTCGTATGTACAATTTGTCCAATTGCGACTCATCTTCAAGTGATAATGACTATCATACCGAAATTGTTGCAAAATCCAAAATTAAAGCCAACATTTTCAACATTGACTTTTCAATGACATGTCTTATGTGAACAATTGGATATGCATTCATTCATGCAAAACATGCTACAATTGAAATTGACATTTATCCCAAAATAGATTTGAATTCATTCTCGTTGTTATCTCTCGAAAATGTCACTCAATCTCCATTTCTATTTGCCAACTCAACTCTATCATCATTTGCATCATTATGTGCATTCACAGTATTATAATCATAACTAAATGACATTTGCCTTGTGTTGTTATCGTTTCATAAATCTTACTTTTGCGTCTGAATTTGGATGGTCGTTTTGATAGTCAAATACAGTCATTTCAGTTTGTTCGCATCATTTTGTTCATCCATGCCCAAACAGTGTACGACGACCACGGCGTGCATCAACTCAGACACACAAATGAAACGACGAAAAAAGAATCAACCCAAATTGTGCATTTGTGAACATTTTATTTGCTAGATGTTCACGATCATCATGTTTGTTGTTGGATGCCATTTGCGAACAGTCAAACAAGTCAACTAATCACAATATTCGTGCATTGTCCACTCTTCTGCCAAATTATCTTTGCACAGTTATGTTTGATTGCTTTCCGCTTCCTGACTGACTTACTGTTTGTTTGTGGAATAAAACTTTTGTTGGTTATTCCACCAAATGTTTCGTGTTGTTTGTTTGGTTTGGTTAATTTGGTCAGTCTACAGAGCCAAACTTGCATTTCTCTCTGTGTAATTATGCAATTAACTTGTGCATCTGGCTTAATTGCCACAGTGCACTCAACTACTCTACTGTAAAGCACTGATGTAAGTAAACAAATTGCAACCAAACATGGCAATGACAAGTCGATCCGAAACAACAAAGGGGCTGAATGACAAATTATTTGAGTAACTCAATAATGTGCAATTCCACACTGCTCAACTTGATGTGCTGCAAGTGTCTCCAAATAGATTGAAGTGAGATCACTGCACTGCACCAACTCACCCAAACTGGCCAACCATAAATGAAAGCCAAACAAGCTCATAAAGTAAGAGTCAATAACTCGAAACAACAAATGAGGCGATGATTAGGGACAAACGACTTGAATGGACACTCAAATCTGTGCTCATCTGCTTCTACTGGCTGCTGCCATTTATCACTTTGGTTCATTCAGCTGGTGGCGGACGTGGAATTGCGGTCACTGCTAAAGGTTCGTGTGCACATTACTTTCATTCGACACGCATTAGGCCATATGTTGTTATCTACCGAATATACCCAGTGTGTTGCACATTCATTAGCGGCCCCTGTTTTAAATTACATAAAACACAAATACATCGAGTGGGTGTGTGAGCGATCTCATAATTGCACACAATTTGAGATGATAAATGATGCAATGCAGGCAAAGTAATTAGATTAAGTTGGCATATACTCGAGGCAGAGGGGCTGAAGCTTAGATTTAATTATGCTCGAGAATATATTGGGCAATGTAATGAAACGTAAAGTGAAAGGCATTTGAGAGTGATAATATATTAAAAATTCTAAGGATATTTTGGTGTGTGTCGCACAGCTAGTTGTACAGAATTTTAATTGCATTTGTGTGCAATGTATAGTTGAGATTCAATTGGTAGTCAATTCACTATGGCAAAGGGTTTTGGGTAGAAGGGAATGGCTGCACACTCTCTCCAACACACACACAGAAGTACATTCACTAGCAATTTGCACAAACACAATTGCCTTGATGCATTGTATGTTGTACAAGTTGTACTGCACTGTGCCAATATATATTCCTGTTTTGGTATATTCTCCTAGGCGGCAAAGGTAAGAATGTAGTGCGACCGTACGACCCCGACGAGAGCAATGGATCGTGGTCGGTGGCGCTGGTGGTCATCCTCCCGGTGGCACAAATGTTCCTCATGGTTGGCATTTGTTTTGTCTTCTACTCTATCTATGTTCACTGCTGTGCCAAATGTTGTCGCTGGAGAAGAAGAAGAAACATCATCAAAAAGGCCAAACAAATAGTTGAAAGCAATAATCAAATAAATAAAGTGAAAGTGAAACAGAAAGCACTGTCCAACAAGCTCAGCAGCAACTGTCACAATGGCAATTGCCCCAGTGCCCCAACGAACGCAATCGAGCTGACCAGTCTGTTCCACACGAATGGAATGCACCACGAGAACAGCTATCCCTCACTTGTGATCCCCAAGCCACCCTGCCCCGTTCATCCCAATGTGCCCAACGGATGCCTTCTTCACCATCCCCGAGCTATGCCAATTAATACAAACCACATCAATAACAGTAATAACAATATCAATAGAACCAATCGAGTCTATCCAAGTGCCAATGGATACATATCGAACAGTGTCATTGTTCAGCCATCATATCAGACTAGCAACCAACAACGAAGCATTCAGTCTAATACGGTGCGACCCATTCAGTGCAACAGTGTCACCACCACAAGCACCACCACCACCACAAACCCGAAGCCGAACAATCACAATCAGCACATGGTCGAGTGTGTGGTGCACCACGTGTCTACTCTGAGCAGTTCGCAACATATCTTCGAGCCAATATCAGCAGCAGCATCACCAAATGCCTTTCCCGAGCTTCTTGCACAATATCCACCGAATATGCACAATCAGCAGTCAATCCGACCATTGCAACGATCGAATGCACTGTTGAGTGATGAATTCGGTGATATTAACGAACAAGTGGTGATGGATATTGATGAAGATGAGCAATTGGAAGAGGAGGATTGCGCAATTGAGCACGAGGTGGAACAGTTGTTCAATCCAGACAGGCCCATTTGTCTGATTCACAACCCGCCTCGATCCATCTCAGCCAACTCAATGCATCAAATAGCGCTGCCATCACCAGCACGCAAATTCATCAATTCCCACTAATCCACTCAGTAGGTAAATGACTAATGACATTGACTATCGATCCCGGCTTGTACACGTCGGCCCAATGTGACCTTGACCACGTTGGTACATTAACCAAAGCTCACCAACACCACACTGTCTGTCTGTGAATGTCTGTGTCTGTGCACCAAGTCCATTTACCAAATTCCCGTACCCTCTTGTTCTCTCAATTGCCCATTAGTCTCTCAACTGACCAAACATAATCATACTATGAGCCACTCATGTCCATTATAGATTCAATTAATTAATCGAATCTCTTCTTCTTCTTCTTCTCCATCTTGTCTAATAGATTAATTGGCACACTCTGCACACATTCTCTTTTCATCATTTCGCAATCGCAACACACACACACACGCTCACTCACTCATTCGAGTCAATTGAAGCATTAAATCGAATTGACGCCCGGACGGACATTTCATTCATTGGATGAGCATCATCACATCATCGCACTCATTCATCCATTCCAAAATGGATCTAACCAAATGGCTTCACTTTCTTCTTCTCCATTTGATCATTCTCCTCAAACTGGTTCCTCACGCTCAAATGGCAGGTGGTCGAGGTGGAGCGATCGCCACAAAAGGTGAGTGCATGACTCAACCGTACAACTGTTCGATGTCAAACTCAATTAGCCATCCACCTAATTGGACTATGCGATTGTCAATATAGAATGCACACAAGCACAAGTTAAGTTTCAGTTAATTAAAAGTGCTAATAAAATGATGATGAAAGTGATTAAATTAAAATTAAATTAAAATTAAATTGAATTAGTTCGGGCTGACATTAAACATGCAGTTCGTTGCAGGAAAGTTCTGCTGTCGCCAGTGTGCGTTATTTCCAATTAATTCATTGAGGCACTGCAGTGTGTAATGAGGGAAAGAGACTGTGAGAACAGTAAAGCATCAAAGCAGACTATGGTTTTAATTACTTTCAATTACATCTCGAGTTGACATCGTCTCACTAGTATTAATGATTAATTAACTATCTTCTGTCTGTCTGTCTGTCTGTCTGCCCCTATCTCAATTCCCATTGCATTTTCATTTCAATTTGATTTCCTTAGGAGGCACAAATCGAGCAATAGGACCGCATGTAGCTGATCCCAACGACGACAGTGGCTCCTTGTCTGTCATTCTGGTGGTGATTCTGCCAGTGGCGCAGATGTTCTTCTTTGTGGCACTGATCATACTAGTTCGAATGTGCTACAAAAAGTATTGCCTTAAGGGACATGGCACCAAGGGTTCGCTCAAGAATCGTAACGGACCAAACTACACACTGAAAACGACCAACAAGTGCAAAACTAGTGTGCCAGTTGTGCAACAGCAAGTAAGCTCCATCGCAATGAGCTCAGTCCCCCCAATGGAAGTGATGTCTCCAGTGAGTGCACCTCGCAGCAAAGGTGCCACATTGCGAAGCGTTGTTGTAGTGGACAACGATCAGATCACCCCGTCAGGGAGCACAATGCAAACACTATTGTCTAACACGTCGTCTGCCTCAAAGGTCATCCCACAGCCTAATGGATGTCTAGCTCATGGAGTACGATGTGCGAGCAATGCAACCGGACACAGTGTGAGCAGCACTTTGAACAGCCTCAACCACAATGGCCAACCAGTGTCGAGCAAGATGTATCCATTCGGGGAGAATGCCATGCAAGCCCCAGTGCAGTCACAATCCACCGGAAACAGTGTCACTGTTGTGCAGCATCACATTGCACCACCACAACACCAACCACAGCAGTCAAACTGTCATGCAAACTTTGTCGCACCACCACATTCAATGTCATTACCGGCAATGACTCATTACGAGCATTATAATCACCAGCGTAATCACCAGCAGCTGCAGCAGCACCTACCACCACGATCCAGCACCATGATTGAGGCCTTTGAATGTCTCAACAATGAAATAATCGATAGCGAGCCAGACGACGAGGTGGATGAGTTGACCACCGACGAGCAGGTGAGCAGTCGTCACAGCAGTGGTCACCTGTCAAACTGCATCTTCCACCAGCAGTACAACCGTCAGTACAGCTCACGACCAACATCGGCCAATTCTGCCTCTACCAGTACGGTCAGTCGGTGCATGCAAACTTATTGAACCGGACGTATGCAGACACACTGGTCACTGGCGACTGGTGTTGACTGCTGGGCCAGACACTCGCATTTATCACCGGACACACACAAACAGAAACCAACTGACTGCATGCACACTGTCTCAATGGTGGTGGATTTTAAAGTGCACACAAATGCACACAAATCCAAATTGAAACGAACCAAACCGAAGAGAGAGTGAATTAATGGCCAAGTCAAGTAGGCCATTAAATTACATTCGGTTCAATCGAATGTATGTCGGAGCTCGGTCTCGCTTTGATGTGCAAGTTGCTACTTCACCATAAAAGTGGCCATTCACTACGGTGCAGTACTATTCAATATATTGATGTCAATTCGAGTGAACACACATGCACATAACCAAAATGGCAATAAATAGATTGTCTCCAGTGAGAAGTGTTGAAGCGAGTTAACTCAACACTCAACTTGTTCGTGTTGTGCTGGTCGTGTGCATTGTACATTGTAAATAATAACAAATTGTACAATATAAATTATCATTTATACATTGCTATTTATTCTATTTATTATCAAATATATATTCCAAATTCAAATAAATCTATTTTATTCGACCAATTCATTCTCATTCGTTCATTCATTCGTGCATTTGTGTTGGTTTTGTCCAATTTCATGCCCACTTCCATCCTGCACTCATGTCCTAATTGGTTCATCCATTTAAATTACCCTTAAAATTTTCTTCATTTTATCTATCTATTTTTTTGCTTGGTTTAGTAAATGAAAAAGTTTTCACAAGTATTTTTTTCTTGTGCGAGTCATTTCACAATTGCGCTCTATCGTGTTGGCAAGTAAAAATGATTATTAAAGATTTAAAAGCTTAAGTCCCTCAAATCACATAATACGACATCCCAGTTGGATGAAGCGCGCCCGATTCTGCTGCTTTCCTTAGAATCCGAGGACCGTGTCTGGGCATTGAAAAATCTGTCGTAATTCAAGGCATTAAAATTTTATTTATGATTTCGTTCTCCAATACTACCAGAGTAAAGTAAATCAAAACTTTGCATTAGAAAACATTGATTTCGTAATCCTGTGAGTGGAAGAGGCAAAAACAGGAGAAGGGAGGACATTGGCCGATTTGGTGAATCAAGACAAGCCAAGTCGACTCAAGTTGACAATTGTCTCTGTGTGCACTAGCGAGTGTCGTAAAAATAATCATAATTCCATAAATAGAGTTTTAACTTTTAAGAATTATGTTTTCGTGTACGACAACATACAAAAAGATGACAAACACTCACTCTCAAGTGCTTAGGGAGGAAAACAAGCAAAATGACAGTTCATCGGCAAATTCAATCAAATAACCGCTGAACTAATACTTGCACAAGACTTTGCGGCGTTTATTTGAGAATTTACAAAAACAATAATAATAAGAAGAAGCTCTTAATATAACTAAATGTACCAATCGGTAAAACGATTATCTCACAAATGTGTGTAATAGAACAAAGATGCTCAAATGGACTCAAATGACAACTTTGTGTATTCGACAATGTATGAGTGAGAGTGTCCTGTCAAGTGAATCCAAATGGCATTTTGGCACTGCAATTGGTTCGCTTTGTTATTGCAATCTTGAGACAATCACTAAAGTCTCGAATTGAGCAAAACAATGATCCAAATGTATGATCATCACTAACTTTTCACTTGGTCTAATGATATGACTTGGTTCCTGAAGATTTAACAACCAAAATGAGCATATTACATTTGGTGTCAAGCTTGTTATCATTATTAATATTTTAAATGATGATTTAGAAATATATGGACCCACACACAAATATTAATAAAATCATAAATATAAAATATAAAATTAAAAAAATAATATAATAATAAAAGTATATAATAAATTATGCACAAATTATGGGTTTCACTTGAAGCAATAATTATATCAATTTGCAATAATTAACGCACGCTTTGTCAATCTAGTAGTTAATGTTCCAAAAATAAAACTCAAATGAAATATGACCAACCAAAGCCAATGATCGAATATAATAATAATAATAAACAGTTAAATTCAGAATTAATTTAACCCTTTCAGGGTCAATTGTTTTTCTGTAAAAAAAGAATAAATAAGATTTTTCAATATTATTCGCGACTTTGACACAGTTAGCATATACGCCAACACAATTCGTGAAATTATTATTATTTCTATTTGCTTAGTAAAACCGATAAATAGAATTGGTAAACATAAAGCATTCTTTGTTGGGACTACCTACAACAAATTGCTCCAACAAAGAGGTCAGATGTCTGTTAACATGAGCGTCATAAAGTGCACCGACAGTGCAGTGCATCACATTTGACTATATTTATTATCAATATAAAATAATAAATCAAATGATCTACTGACCAAACAAATAAATGTCTTGTTTGCATTGGCATTCTATTTATGTCGAGTGAAATATGTTCGCTTTTGGGTTTGTTTGTGGTCAACAGCGATTGAGTTGAGGGAAGAAGCAATTCCCAAGGCGATTTTGTTTGTCTCACATTCGACTCGAGTGATATGATGCAAGACGAACCGCACAGACTCCACATTTGGTTTCAGGCCAAAAGCAAACAATTGAATTTCATTATTTAGGGCAATTTTTATTTCTTCTTGTGAAAATCGGATTATTTTGCAAATATTTCAAATTTCTCAATTTATTTATTTATTCACGCATTAAAGTTTACATTTCGACACACGAATATATTTTGTATGACAAGTTGAGTTGAGTTTAGATTCATTCTTTTCATTGTTCACGTTTAATTGAATTGACTATTGAAATGACTTGATGCAATTGATATGAATTCAAAATTAGCCACAATTGTGACATTAGTTTGACAAATGTGGCCTAGTGGCTAGTATACAGATCATATAACTTATTTGAGCAGACTTTGATTGCAAAGAAAACTTAGTGATTGCTTCCATAAATTAAATTTAGAGTGAAAACTGAAATTAAATCATAAACATGTATGCTAAAATCACCGGGAAAGTCTTTACTCGATCGCTTACTTGTTCAACTTTCTCTGGCAATTTCAAATTCGTCTTAAAATGTTTTCGGAAATCTAGTTTGTTATTTCGTGGAAAATAGTAATTTAATTCAATGAAATATTTATTTGCAGCAGCAATTTGCACTTGTTCGCTGTCATTAGTCTCTTATGGCTTGTACTCACACACACGCACACTTGGTAAACGTTATCAAAATGTACGAGTTCGTTCATTAAGGCGAATATTAAATAAATATACATTTTGATGTGATGCACATTATTAGTGCAATTTAATTTGTGTTTGAATTACTATTTTTTTTAACTTTGTACATTTTACTTCTGTGCTTATTTTTTACTTTGGAAGTTTTTAATTTACTAAAATTTGTTTTGTGCACTGTAGGATGTTAACTGTTTTGTCAATTTGGAATTTTGTGTCTTGCAAAGTGCAAAAGTTGCGTGTGTTGGTCCAATCTAATGAACTTTGGTTTGGGACAAATTTAAAATTCAATTTATTTGTCCTCGTCTTCGTTCCATACGACCTTAACTCACACACACAAATTGATGATAATGAAGCATCTTTGAGACTTTGGAATTTAAATTTTAAATTTAATGGCCAGAATTATTCGGTTTTATTATTATTATTATTATTATTACTCATACACTCACATATCTTACATACCTGGTTGCGGTGTTATCAAATATATTTTCTGTTTCTTTCTTTTCCTTAAAGTTTAAATAAATAGGAATAATTTGAACTAGCATTTAATAAAATGTTTTAGATTTTTGTGATTCATAAAAGTTCTTCAAACTTTGTTATTTCTTGAAAGGAGATAATTGTTGGGTTTGTAAGAAGCTATTTTTGAGTTTATTTATGGAGCTAAGTATGTTAATACATTATCCATTGAGAAGTATATATCTCATATATGCTAACAAATGTTACCTTTTAATCGGAGTCACAAGAAACAGTTCATTAAATTCGCTCACTCGTTAGTTTCATTCGTTCGTTCAACTCGCCATCAAAGCGAGCATACCAAGACGAAAGCATATATTCCGGTGTAGTAAAATAAATTTACATACAAAACAACAACACCAGAATGATACACAATCTGGACATTATAATAACACTAAAACGCAGTGCGCCAACAACACAAACACAATTTACAAACTAATGGACAAAAATACACAAAGGCCACTGTGTCCAATAAATTAATGCAATTTGAATGCAATGCGTTGGCCAAACATTTAGGGCCTAATTTAAAGTCCCAAATTGTATGTATAAATTGTTTGGTCGTTTCTTTCGTGTTACAAACAAATATAAAATGTGAACACATAGAGCAAAAGTATCAAGTGCATGCACTAAAACCAAAACATATGCACCTAACCAGATGCACATAACAAGCAGACACATTGTCCCCATTTGCCAATGACACTTTTAATTTATTATCACAAGCACACAAATGCACTAATTAAACATTGTGATTTGGATGCACCAAAAGCGCAAAACAATTTTAAACAATTTAAACAATTTTCCACAAACACGCAAAATGAATACTCTGAAACGTGTCTTCTATTTGGGAAGGAAATGTAAAATTCAAATTAAAAATTGAATGCAATTTAAATTAGTGCATGTAAATGCATTTGAATAGTCTAATATAGATGTGACAGAATGTAATCTCTGAAATATATAAGAATTAATAAAGCTATAAATAGAAATAATGTCATTCCAATGTGCACAAGTAGATTTAAATTATTATTGAAAACATAAAAATATTATTATGGAAAATTTCGATAACAAAACTGGAAGCTAATGTTGCAAGAGAGGCAAAACTGACAAAACTGAATCCAATAATAATATTGCAAATCTCGTTAAAGATTATTCAAAACTAATAAATATTTTTATCCTATTTAATTTTCCATCCTAAAAATTTTCCTGCACATTCAGTAGAATGTTGTTGCAAACTAGCTAACCTTAATAATTTCAATTTGTATGTCAAAAGTCAATGATAAATTTGTGAGTGTTTTCTGAACCATAATAACATAAAAATTGATGCAAACAAGTAATTTTAAAATCATTAACATGCAAACTCGTATACGAATCCAAACAATTTTAATCATTAATCATATAGTTGACTGTGCAGCTGAATCAATAATGAAAGTTTTCGAGACAAAAACAAAACCAACAATTTATCAATTCACATTAATGGCTAGTGTTTGTCTGAACGATAATTTTGTTGGAATTGAATTAGTATTTGTAAGTCTACTCATCAATAGCGAATTGTGCACTTAGAATGAACGAATAAAACGACTGCGTCTCAGTCTAAGTAATTTTGTCACTAATATGCAAATTGAGTATGCACGTAATGCGCTCTAATTCTCAGCAGCAGACAAGATACCATTGATCAATGTAGGAGTTTTCGATTTAACTATCACATCGAGTCATTGGCCACTGTGGCATGTGAGTCTAGCCAAATGATTATTATTTACTTGTGCACTAGCACCAGATTTCAGTCGAAACATGTCTCACGAAACAATATTATACCATTTGCCGACACACAAGTTTCGATGTGTGTCCCAGCCCGAATGTTCGCCATTCCCAAATCCTAACTCTAGTTCAACTTTTATATATGAAAGCTCCCACACACATTTGCATAATATGAATGTATAATAATAATAATAATAATAAATAACAACAGCAAAGCTCACAAGGGTGGAATATATTAAAAATAAGACAAGTCTCATGATGGCAAAGTGCAATGTCAAGCAAAGTTTGAAATGCTAACTTGACTTGACTCAACTTTCGAACACAAGCACACAAACACACACACAAAATGCCACACGAAAATATCTCACAACTAAAATGCTCAACTTATCTCAAATATTAAAAAGAGTGTACTAACCAGTGGGCAACAGCTTTGGTCTCAATTTCAATATATAAGATTCAATGTAATTCACTGTATTAATAATTTAATTTTGACACACAAACACACGAAGAAAGTTTGTACATTCTCGAAGGTCCAATCTGGAGCAATCCAGAGACAAAAATCCAAGTTCAATTTGGTCAAGAGTAATAAACTTGAGAGCATCTCTCAGTTCAGATGTAGGCGGAGAGAGAGTAAATATACGCTCAATATCCCAAGATTTATTCAATCACCGAAAATGAGCCAAGTGGAGTATTAGTCGGATCGATAAGTCCACAAAATATTCGTTTCAATAATTCATCATATTCATCACTAAGTATATTCTTAGAAGACAATAAGTTTGTGGGAATAAGTGAGAGACACAGACACACGTTCGGCACAGAAAGCAAACAAACAACAAACAAGAGAAGCCTCTTCATGTTGAAAGTGTGTGGCAGTGGTTAAGCCAAATTGTTTTTACAAGTGTCAGCACTCGACCCACTTGACAATGTCCATATTTGTGATATATATTAATCATATGAATTTATTACACAATAAATTCACTCTAATCAATTGTTCTTTCCTTCAATGTATAGCCATGACAATAATATAAATGCACAGAATATATAATAGATATTCTGATTCAAATTCCATTCCAAATCTACAGTCCAGCCAATCGTTAAAATTCCTTAAATTCCATTTCAACCAAGAAAAAAATTATTTTTGTCGCATTTTTAAATAAACGAATTTTCCACCCGAAAAGATATTGTTTGGCGCCAAAAAGAAATTTAAAAATATTAAATAAATAAAAATAAATAAGTCAATGATTATATTAGCTTGTCATAATGAGAGTTCATGATGAGGGTTTAATTGGGAGAACTCTAAAAATCGTTTTTCTCCAAATTCCTACAATAATTTCGATTTTTTGTGTCCATCTAATAGCAAAAAGAATTAGTAATCAATAATAATCTAGCAACAAATGAAACGTTATTATCGTTAATAAGGTTCATTCTCAAATAAGCGCCGAGAAAACATTGTTTCGGTTTCAAACCTTTATTTTGGAAACAGTCAAATGTGCATTGAAGTAAGTATCATCCATAAGATCAGATTGTAACATCAAATTGTCCTCAAATGGCATTATTACTTTAGTATCTAGTGCAGCGCTTATTTTAATTTATTTTTATATTCCCCTAATCGTATAATCCAATTTGAATTGAGCTCTCATAAGTTTACTTTTATTTCGATCATTTATTTATGACGGACTTATTTATTTATTTATTTAGCCTGAGAACAAATGTACATTTTGGGGCAGCATTATCCACATATGAGTACACACACTGAGAAAATACATTCCAATAATAAACCAAATTGGAATATTACTCGATTTGGCAGATCAATTCTTTGATGCTGCTTCTGTGCGATAATATTCTCAACTAATGAAATAATCTTCAAACAAAATTCTCTTTTGACTCGGTTCAATTATAAAGAAAAATCGTTATTGTTTCACACTAATTGCTACTAGCCATAAATCATCACTAAATTATAATTTGAGATAACACCCAAAATATTCCGAGTAATCAATTCTTTAGATTCTTAATGGTTAATCACAAATCAATAATCGATTTGGTTGCAAATTGAAAATAAAATTTCCAATACATATTTGTGAATAAACAATCACAGCTAATAATTGACAATTTGGGAAATTGTCGAATTGACCTTATTTTTTTGCAATCTCAGCAATTCTTTTTTTGTAGTTTCAAATTTATTATTATCATTTCCGTTCAACACAAATCAAATTAACCCAATTTATTCAAGGTAATTGAAAAATTTGAATTGAAAATCAAAATTTAAATAATTCTAAAAGTTCGAGAGTTGTATAATCAAATTAGAAGCAAAATAATGTAAAGATCTCGAGAGATAAAACAAAAAAGTAATAGCCAAAAACGACCAAATGTAAGAATGAATGTAATCTAATTATACATTTGTGGCTGGCTCGAATGGAGTAATAATAATAATAGTAATAAATTAAATACAAATTTGAGATTACAAAAATAGTGATGCAGATGGATAAAACAAGAGGAAATTACGCACAGAGTCGAAAAAAATAAACCGAAAACAGATAGGAGAGCAATAGGAAAAGAAGCAAATTTAAATACCACATGAACTTGAACCGTGAAATTGAATAATGAATTTAGTATAGATGCCTATGAGGAGGATGTATTGATGCAATTGGGTAATTGATAATTAATTGGCACAGGACTAATGGGCACGGACAGAGAGTGGCAATTTATACTATAAATAGAGATCGGGACTAAAACAATCAAAAGGACAAGAAGAAGTAGAAGTAGCAATGTTTGTCATTTGGCCACTGCACGACCACCCCAATCAATTAGCGTGTGAGCGCGATATTCCAAGTTGCCCATTATTGCGATCATTAGTGGCCAATGGCTATTGGTCGTGCACGATGCTGCTGGTGGTGGTGGTCGTCGTCGTCGTGGGCTATAGATTGCCAATTGCCAATGTGTATGACTTATCTAATAAATTCTATACACTCATATACGTTCAATTGGCCAATTTTGTTTGAGTTAAATAATTATATCGTTATCGACTGTGCGCCCGCTCACAATGAGTCACTAAATTGAGTCGCCAATGTAAAAGACTCGATTAGAATTAATAAAACAAACACTGAATGAATGAACACTAAGCGGACCTCTCTTCTTTCTCGACTTCATTTTCTGTCCTCTTCCACCAATTCCAGGTATCGTGTGTCAGACCTATTATTAAAAAATTTGCCGTAGCTCATTTAGTGAGTCCACTTTTGGACCTCCCCCAGTGCAATTTGCTCAATTGTCTTCTCTGCTCACTTGAGTTGGTCATTTGTGTTTGTGTCTTCTAGTGAATTTCATCTATTGCACTCTCTTCTGTCTAGCTCATCTCAATTTGTGGTCAGTGGTGGTCATGTGTTCTATAATAAAGTATGCCATCTAATGAATATCATAGTTTGTAAGATGACCAAAAGTCATGATCATTCGATCAATGCACACATACGCACGCATGGACATTCTTGCAAGTCATTATCTTTTCTTGTGAGTCTAACCCACCAAAGATCAATGAGTGCATTCAATGTGTAGTACGATCAGTGTAACAGTCACTACAACAAGTCAATAATAAATCAAACCTATGTCGAAGTGTATACTTGAGAATTATTACAACAAGAAATGTGATCGGAAATTGTGATTTGGTTCAATTTTTGGTGTGTGTGTGTTTTGTTTGCGTCACCAAGAGTACATCGATTCACATGTGAAAAGTAATATCAAGGAAAATACCTTTATACCAACAAAGTATGTGCTGTCTCCTTTGGCCTGCTCTTGTCCCATGTGTCTGTGTGCACCCCATCGATTTCCGCCCGTGTTCACATAATTTGATCCTTGAGTAAACAGCCGAACAGCAAACCACATGTAAAGCCACACAACGAGCCAAACAATCGAAACCACCAGCAAAAGTGGCTCAACTTGGAATCCCAATTAGCAAGTACACATTCAACTCGTCTCACAGTTAATTCATCCCATTTTTCCATTGAACCTTTGATTTGTGTCTCCAGAGATTGTTCGCTTCAACCTGAAATACCTAAAAATACATTTATACCGTTCAGTGCATCCGTACTACCCACTACACCACTCAAATTGTCCTGTCTAAATTCACTCAAGTTTAAATAGAAACGAAATTCCGAGGAAAATCACTTAAATTTGTACTTTCTTTGGTTAAAAGTAAACTTTCTTGTATCTAAAATTGGTGTGGAATTTTGAGAATTTTCGAATCGTTAGTAAAGTCCAAATTGAGAAAGCAACCCCCTTTGCCAAAATGTTTGTCATTTCACTGTTTGTCAGTGGCATAAATGGCACATCATTACCGAAACAATGCATCCTTCTGCTCACCATCACCGCCATAATCGGTGTCACGTCCTACGTGGACTGCACCATTGTTCATCTTAATCCCAAATTTCCTTTGCACGTAAGACAATTTACAATAGATTTTTCGTTTCATCAAGTGTGCTACACAATGAACACATAGAGATACAATTGTCGCGTCGTTATTTGCGTCAATAAAATTGGGTGAACTCGTACAGAGTGATCAAAGGTTGGGCGAATGCTTTGGCATAATTGCAAAATTACTTTTATGTGGTTTAGTCTAGATTTATGTTAGCCAATTCCAATTTTGCTAGAGTTACATGAATGAATGTACATTTTCATATAATCTCGATCTAGTCCCGGCCAATCTAACAAGTATACAAATCCACACAAGACCACAGTAATACAAGTTTGGTGTGTTGTGGAAAATTTTTGGTTTCAACCAAAAAGGCAATCACAGCTAGATTGCAAAGTTTGTTCATGTTCTTCTGCACTTTCCATCACAGACAGGAAATATCACCGGGACAGTGAGCACACACACACACACAGACACCTTGATGTTGAGCCAATCGATTCAAACAGTGCTGCTGGTGCGTCTGTGTTGACAATTGTCTGGTGATGGCTCAAATTGATCCAATCACACTCACACAGGCGGACAGTCAATTTGTTCACTTTCACTCTTTACTGGCGACTTTAAACACTATGTTTGTTAGAGATGACAGTCGGCCCGGGACTGAGTCACTGACTCCCTGAATTAGTCCCACTGAATAGACTTGACAAAACAAATAAAACACATCCAAGGCACAGAGATAGAAATGGAAAGTGGCCTCTAATACTGCAGATAGTAGTTCGGTGTTTAGTGAGTTGGTGTGTGAATGTGTGTGTTGGCACAAGAAGGACGAATTATTTGCACTTAACGAGATTAGAGGCCATAAAACGTGTACAGTTGATAGTGAGTGAATGATTCGGTATTGGGACAGACAGCATTGAGCCACCGTGAGCAGTTCAATGTGTTTTTGTGTGTGCACTGTTCAGTTGGACCGGTCGGGCACAAACAACAAAATTAACACACAACCAAAACAAACAAAACTTACACACACGCACAAATGCAATGTTCGTGTCCCAGGCTCGAATGATTGAACAGACAAAATGAAAGAGTTTTAATCGAGAGAAATTGAATGGATAAATACAAATGCACAAATTGACAAGTTCAATGATAGGCTTTGGCCAGGCAATGACACTATTGACAAAGCAAAACCAAAGGATTCCTTGGCAAACTCGGCACACGGAAACAAGACAAACCAATTGAGACCAACTTGACCATTTCCTTTGCTAGGAACCGACATTTTGGCTCGAATCCAGTGCTCTACTCTGGCCAATGGTGAGTGAGTGGGTGAGCAGTGGCCATCGATATCGAGTTACCACTAGCGTACAAATAAGGGCCAGTAGAAAGCTTCGCCACTGTGACATCATACGACACAACGTAGACAAGTACAGTGCCATTGTGCGTAACCTGATCCATAGCTCGAGTACGTCTGGTCCACTGGCTGGTGCCAGTGCCAATTCCGAGGAAGATGAACCCCTTCTCAAGGAAGTATACCTCTTTGTGGACAACATCAACTGCTCCAAGACACTTTATCCACAATTCGGCACAGAACAAGGCGACATTGACGAGAGCTATTCGATTGAGGTGCAAGCCAATAATGGCAAAGCCATTCTGTATGCGGTCAATGTGTGGGGAGCCATTCGGGCACTGGAGACATTGAGCCAATTGTTGTATGTGGACAAAAGCACTTCCACATCGAGCAATTCTACTAGCACCGAGCAGGACCCAAGTGCATCATCGCCTTCCACTGCACCACTTCCCTCATACTGTCATCAATCAACGAGTGTCTATGTGAATGTAAGCCGAGTCCAGGACAGACCACGATTCCGTTACCGCTCCATTCTGATTGACACTGCGCGACATTTCATCCCGACAAAGCTCATCATTAAAAATTTAGTAAGTACAAAGTAAACACACACACACAAACCAACATTGAAACATATTTGCACAGTCAGTGGCGGATAATGCCAACTGAGTGACACGCACGTCAGAATGTAGTGGCAATTGGTGGCAAACAGGAAAAACACTATCGATCTATACACAATTGGAGAGTGTAACAAATTAAGTCATTAGTGGCACAAACACAACACACACATTGCTTGACCGATTCGGCAGAATTGGCTCAAACCATTACACACAAACAACAAACTGACAATTATGAGTTAATGTCAAAGAGTAAATTGGGCTTATTGGCAAATGTTAGGAGTCAATCAGTGCCAAAATAATGATCGAATATATCTGGCTTGATTCAATTGATTAAACACTTTCTGCGTCAATCGCGTTTAATTAGTGAAATGACCTGTTTGCTGCAACATTGGCAATTTCAATAATTTAAACAGATTGAAAATACTTAGCGAAATAATGAGTTGCCAATCATTCCGACTCAACTCAATTTAAAACTACTAGAAGTTCCACCAAATTCAATTTGAAAAAAAGATTTTATTATTATAAATATTTAATAATCCCACAAATAGCTTGACTTTCAATGATTATTTATAGCCATGAACTGTAAAATCCAAGAATAAATTGTAAAATATAATTTTCCACTTGACTTAATTCGCATTCGTCCAATAAACGCATGGCCCAGATCTATAGACAGACGCACTTTCAAGTTTGTTGAGAATTTTAAAAGCAAAAATATAAGTTAGATCAAATCTAATCATAATTCCAGGAATGTCGAAATGGATGCACACAAGCAACAACAAAAAACATGCTTTGCACTCTCTCGAGTGATATTTCGGAAAATAAAATAAAAATTAGTCTAAGATATGCCCAAAGACAAAAAGTTTTTAAAATAGTACATCAAACAATTCAAACAAAAATATATACCACAACATGTTTAATAAGTGCCGCAGAGGTGAAGCATCACAAGTTGAGCAAGCCAATCGAGAAATGTCTCATTCGGGGCTTATTTTCGAATGGCTATTAAGTAGAAAAACAAACAAACACCCAGCCAAACTAAAACACCAAGTACGAACCAATTTAGACGTATCCATTGCAAGTCTTCAAGGATTAACGAGACGATACACAATTTCCATAAAGAGAAATAATAATAATAATAAAGAAAGTGTATATAAAACTGTGGGTAATAATAATAAATGATGGTCTTGGCCGAAGCAAGGCCAACAAGCAAGCAGCAGCAACCACCACCAAACACACTAGTGAACGATCATTTGTGGAAAATTTAAATTTAGACAGATGAATGCATGGATAAGGCACACTGGTGAGCAGACAGACAGAAAGACACTATCGACCTAAATTATCACTAAGGACCATAGTAATTGAATAATTAATTACATTACTGTGCTAATACATTTGTCCATTGTGGCATGTATAATTCATCCTACTTACTACTACTATAGTTGTGTTTGTGTTAGTGTGTCAATCTGCTTCATTTAAATCTATCATAATTGATGACTAGTATGATGCTGCCCACACAGGACGCAATGGCCTACAACAAACTCAACATTCTTCATTGGCATCTCAACGATGACCAGTCATTCCCGTTTGCAAGCAAAAAGTTCCACAATTTCTCTCGCTTGGTAAGTAAACAATAATAATAATAATAAAGATAATAATCGTCATCATCACCATAAAACGAGGATTTCACTGGTTGGCTCGTGTGTCTGCTCTGTTTGATCCATCGTAAATAAGGATCGCACTAGCTTTGGTTTTGGTGCGCTCCACAATGTGATTCAAATCTACTATAATATAACGAGAACAAGCAATTTACTGTTTTTTGTGTGTGCTGTCTTAATAATAATAAATGCACATCCATTTAAATTTGTTTCGTTTATTTGTTATATGGATTTGGCTGCTGTTGGTTTGGATTTGGGGTTGAATTTAAATTGGCACTATTTGGCGAAAACAACCCAACAACCCAACAACCGACCAGGCGGGCTACAGTAATTATCACGTATATCGACATCGAGACATTCGCACAGTGGTGGAAGAGGCGAGACTGAGAGGCATTCAAGTGCTGCTCGAGGTGGACACTCCTGGACATGGACAAGCGCTGGGCAAGGTTTTTCCGAGTGAGTATTGCACTTTAATTAATACAAACAACTTTACGGACACAGGCGAGTCGAGGCATCAAATAAATTAACTACATACTTAACCCTAAAACAGGGAATTTCCCCTAATTAAAATTCATCAAAAATTAAACATCTCAATTCGAAAGTAAACAAATTTAAAATCAATGTAGAATTTGGGATATTTTGGTTAAATTTTAAAATTCAAAATTTCCCTTAAAGAATAAATCAGATTAAAATGTTTGCTAAATTAAAATGAGTCTTTTGACAGAAAATAAAAACAAAAATTCAAACTGACAATATCCCAACTGTCATAAAAAGCCTTACAGAAAAGCCTCCTTTTAGGGTCAAATCAAAACTTAAGCCAAACAAAAATAATAAAAATCTAAAAGTTGGCTTCACTGCAGTACATTTCCTATGAAATAATAGAATAAATAAATACGAAATTCACACTTTAGTAGGTTATTAGAGTTTTCCCAGAGTGTCAATATATCTTAGAGAAAATAATAATTTGATAAATCTAAAAATATCATAAATATTTCGAAATCTAACAAAAACAACATCATAAAATATGTTTGAATTTCATTTTCGAGCAAATAAAATTGAAAGTAATAAACAAAAATTCTTTAAAATTCCTTGACACAATTTAAATATATATTTTGCATCACACTTTGATTGCAAAATTTGTATATAAATTAATTATCGTCCGCTCCTGGTATACTTGGAAATGGTTGTTTTGTCAATTGGCGAATGCGAAAAAATGATAAATTAATTAGTACTCTTTTGGATGCAGTGTGCATCACTCTGTGCAGCTAATTAACCTACATGGACATGCTGTCTTTTAGTTTTAAAGATAATTACTGTCTGTTTGCAAGCAGCAACACAATGCAAATTCACCCAAAAAGAACAAGATATTCATAGCTTTCAGTGAGGATAAAGCGGGATTTGTGTGATACTATGCCGAATTGGCCAATGCATCAGCAGGGAATTGTTGCCTCGACCATTCATATACATAATGAGTTTCCTATTTTCTCGGAAATCTATATCTGCATGTATGCATGTATGTGCATTATTATTCTTTTGAATATTCAATTCAATAACCAAAAACAAACTCTATTCTTGTCTTTTCGTTTGAATTCATTTGGATCAGTTTGAGCTTATTCAGTATCAACCTAAACCAAAGTAAATATTTTTGTATCGCACAAATAATAATAATAATAATGAAATGATATCAAAAGGGAATTGTCCTCTGTCCATACAGTGCGATTACATGCATCAATTCCTTTGAATTCGTATTCGTATTTGGAAGTAACTGTTCAAAACATATTTTCACAAAAAAGTACACACGGAAAGATAAGCAAAATAGAGAAATATTCAATTTGTTCATTATCCGAGATTGGCATATGTCCACAATTGGCAGTATGCATTGAAAGTTTGCATCCAGTGAATTTGAGTTGATCCGCTTGATTGGATGAAATGCACTTTCAATGTCATTCATTTTGTATTATAATCCACAAATTCAATATTCAATATTATGGCTTATTATTAATATATTCTTTTTGTATAATATTTGTGTGTGTGTGTGTGTCCAGATTTGCTCACAGCATGCGGACCATCGATTCGCCGACTGGCCAACAAGCTTGACAATACAATCGACCCGAGCAGAGAGGAGAGCTATCACACGGTGCAAGTGCTACTGCAGGAGCTGGTTGGCCTGTTTCCTTCCAAATTGATCCATTTAGGTAAGTGCCTCTGTGTGTGCTCAGTAACATTGCAAAACTGGAACAGTGCACAAAAAGAGTCTCGCGAACAAATGAGTTGTAATATTACGCTTGGAGAAAATGGACAAAAACTACTTAACTCTCCAAAGTCGATAGTGTCAAGTGTGTGTATGTGCCTGTCTGGGCATTGGGTCAATCCATCTTCATTATATCACATACCAAACTGATTGATTCAATCAATCCAAATTCATGAGAACAAAAACAGATGATCAGAAGTGTGTACAAACGCTTGCAATTTTATATTTAAATAATTTAATCGACAAACACTTGAATCACTTATCGACTGATCGGAAGTTATAGCCGAAGTAAACGAATATAACGAGTCAAGTGAGACAAGTCTCGCTCCGACTCAAAATTAGCTATTTATGGTGCAAGCGCGCGACCATAGTTTACTTAGGTCGATAAGTAATATAAATAATTTGAATAGTCACGTGATTATTTATTGTCCATTAGAAGAATGGTTCGATATATCAATAAATAGTGCTTATCTTGCGAACATAAAATGTTTGTTGTTGTTGTACAATTGCAGGAATGGACGACATTAGCCACGACTGTTGGAATAGCAATGGAGACATCCGTAGATTTATGTCCGCCAAAGGTATGCGTTCGAGTGTGCAACTGGAAGAGTACTACGCAAGCCGACTGATCGAAATGGTGAACCAAATGGAGCGAACACAAGTGGTGTGGCAAGACCCCTTCGATAAGGGAGTGAAGGTGAACATTGTCTTTGCTAAATAAAGCCTAATGTATTTATTTATTTATTATTGTAAATTTTCCCTCGTACTCACAAAGCTTCCGCCGGGTACAATCGTGCAAGTGTGGAAAGATGTTCGCTTGCTGGCCGACTATCGGGACTGGAGCTATTACATGGCACAAGCGGTGAAGAAGAATTACACGACCATACTGTCCGCCTGTTGGTTCCTGAGCATGATTCAGTACGGCCAGGACTGGAAAGACCTCTACACCTGTGATCCGCACCAGTTTGAGGCGAGTGAAGAGGACAAACAGAGACTCGTGATTGGTGGGGAGGCATGCTTGTGGGGAGAGTATGTCGATGGCACTAATTTCATGTCCAGACTGTGGTGAGTGTGAAATGAGCCAATGCAGACGTGACTTGTGCCAAATTAAGTGCAAGCTAAACATTAATTCATAATTTATTACCTAACCTAATAATAGGCCAAGAGCATCGGCAGTGGCAGAACGACTCTGGAGTGAACGCACTGAGCAGAGTCTCAATGATGTGCAGTACCGACTCGATGCACAAAGGTGTCGAATGTTGAGGTGAGTCAATCAAACATACTAAAGCAATCTCAATTGACCGTCTCAATCTCATTATAGCCGAGGTATAGCGGCACAGCCAATGCAAACTGGCTTCTGTCCCTATCTCGATTGGTCCAGTTTGAGCTTGGACGAGGACATCAATTTACCAGATCCAATGGAGGCAGACCCATCTCTGGAGCCAAATGAAACCGATCTAGATGTAAACTCAATTCTGCAGGATCAACAAATCACCGCCAGTAACTATGAATATCAATCATCGAAACGTGCAGCTAATGGGTCAGACAAGGCAGTGGCAGAGAAACGAGCCACAAAAGAATCAATCAAAACACGATTACAATCCCCGATTGGCACATTCATCGACGAGGAATGTGTCAATGTAACAGGCACAAGTCTGGCTGATGCTGCTGCTGTTGATGATAGACATGCGGAAACGACCTCCGAGACAACGCACAAACACCAAGAGAAAGTTATAAAAGAAAGAGAAGAGGAAACAGAAGAAGAAGAAGAAGACAAACGAAAAGATCAATCGCCATCGAATGTGAGTGAAAGCATGAACAGTGCAAGTAGTCTCAATTGGAACTGGACACACGATCAATGGTGGCCACACTCGAGGCAACAGCAGCAGCACTCTCACTCTGGCACCAGTCAAAGCAAGCCAAATTCGATTTTGCAATCGATTCTTTCCATTGTGGCATTCTTCTTACTCTCTGCACTGTAGTACATCACAATTGAATTGAATTCATTTTTAAACTCCTCTGCCACACCAACACAATTACCGTTCTAATATTGCAATGTAGAAACTTTTTAAACTAGATTTGTTGAAATTAAAAATAAAATATTTGTGCCATGTACTTGCCATGTTTGTTGTTCAATGATGTTCGACCTTTTGATATACCATGGCAGAATCAATTGTGAATCAATTTTGAAAACAAAAATTATAAAAGCAAATATTGTCCACAATTAATGATTGTCCAGCAACATAGGAGTCGAATCATTGTCAATTTATCAATGTGTTTATTATATTGAATTTAAAAATAAAATAAAATAGTAAAAATGCCAAACGGAAATTTCTCAAAGGGAATTCTTACCGAAAAATAATTTAAAAATACTCCTTTGTGTGTGTCATCGAATATAAAATAATTTATAGTTTGAAAGACGAATAGTTTCGTGCAGAAGTATATCACCCGAAAGTGTGTCTCAAGTGTCAATGATTTATAAATTCATAATTCAAAAAGGCGAACAAGTTTAGACATAATGGAAAAGTACTTAAAGTTTGAGACCATATTCGAACTAACAAGTCATCGTGGTAAAGCATTTCATTTGGATTGAAGCAATAATAATAATAATATTTATTGTTTGGTTGTAAATCAGTGAGAGACCATGACCAGCACTAACCGACTTGTCATATAATAATTCATTTTCATTGTTTTGCTTTCAAACAAAGTGCATGGAGACTTTCTGGCTCATGTTTTGGTCCAATTCTCATTTAGTTCGTTGGTTTCTTTCGTCTCCTTGGCTTTCTTCACATTCCACAATTTCATTTGTAATTTAATTAACTCTGGCCCGAATATGTGTTTACTCTGTTTGGTGTTTGGAGGCCATGGCATCATAATTTAGTATATATTCGAGTATAGTAATACTCTACTGACCGAATGACTTTGCAGAACTAGTACAACTCCATCTCCAAGTTCATATCGTTTGATAAATATATTTTCCTTCTCCATGCTTGTCTTACTTGCTTTTCGTTACTTGGTTTTATCGTAATAATTGGTGCGTTCCATTTGGAACAACACACACAGACACACACAGTTACATCATATTTTACAGTCAACAGCGCACAGACAAATAAACGCGTCGTAATACATTGGGTGGCAGGCTCATTGGTGAGTGGCCGAATTTGTCATTTGATAGTTGAGATGAAGTGATGCAGTGATGGCCAATAATAATTTGTGTGTTTGGCTCGCTATCTCGGTTCAGATGTATACGTCTTGTGTGTTGCACTCAGGATCGCAATTATATCGTCTTGTGTAAATTATTCAAAGACACATGCTGCACATATGAGTAAAGTGTGTTTGCTCTGGCCCTTGATTTGGCGTTTCCTTTCAAATTGTTGCCTATGCTATAGCATATATGTGATTGCTTTCAATTGGTCCATTTGTGTTCTTTTGCTCACAGAGTGCCACAATTTATTACATAATAATAATAACATATATACTGTGTGTAACACATTGGGTGTCTTTTGGGACAAGTGATGAAGTGATGATGGTGGTGGTGGTGTGGCACAAACTGCACTCAGATTGGACCAATGAATAAAGAACCACTGAGAAGCATTGAGACTGTAACCTTGAGACAGACGATTGATCGATTAATGTCATTAACGCTTTTGGTGTGCATTGCAAACACTATTACTATTACTTGGCCATGTTGTAATTGGATCCGAAATGAAGAATCACATGATTGTTGGGTTGCATTGACTTGCTTCAATGCATTGAACAATTGAATACGAGTGGCGCAAATTAAATAAGCTTATTGTTGTCGTCGATAAGTAAAAATGTGCTTTTTATTGGTGCAATAGTATATATACAGTGAATCAAACATTGGTGCTTTTGAAGCCACCAGGCCCAATCGAATTCTTGCAGTAATATCCTAGAATTAAGCGTTGTCGGGAGGATTCCAACCGAGGTGGTGAGGTGATCGCAGCCGGCGGACTCACCACTGGGGGACTGCTGTTTGGCTCTGAATCGTCTTGCTCCAATGTGTCAAGACTGATTGTCTTTACACTCGCCGACTCGAGTCCTCGACCAGAGAAAAGACTTGCCTTCGAGATGGACGTGTTGATTCGGTTTGTGTTGAAGAGGGAAAGTTTCGAAGAGTAGTGCCGTGATCGGCCACCTTTGCTGGCACTAGTTTTATTCTTCGATCGATGTTTCTTCTTCTTTCTTGACTGTACAAACTCGCTATGCGACGAACCTGACGACGGAGTAGTCGAACTGTTTCGCTTGCGGGACTTCTTCAATGAATTTAACACCGACGATAAAGATGATGCTGATTCGGATGAGGATGATCTAGACTTGGATGTCTTTTGCTTGTTCTTCTTTTTCTGGGTTTTCCTTTTCTTTCGAGAGTGAGTTTGAGTTTCACTTCGACTTGAGTGAGAACTCAACAGACTTGAAGAAGTGAGTTTAGACGATTCGAGCTCGGTTAATTTGTCCTCCAAAGAACGACCCTGCTTACGTGCCTGTAAAATTGCTCGTGTTGACACTACAGATTAAAAATAATATTAATTAATTAGAAAACAAGTCACATCTCAATAACTAACCGATAACAATGCCAATGCCCAGCATAAAAAGCGCTATTATAATGACAATTATGAGCGGGCCAAATAGTTTAGAACCAGTGGTGGCTTGGTCAAACACCTTGCGCCTTTCTATATTTGGCTGTGTGTGTTGCATCGCATCGACAGTGGGATCGATCCATCCGCCAGTATCATCACCACCAGCATCGACACTAACGTAATCTTTGTCCTTGATCGAAAGTAATGGACTGTCGCCGTAGCAATTGAAAAATTGTCCAATAGTGTACTAAAACAAGAACGATACAAAAGGGATAGATTGAGTTTGCGTTGAGTTGAGGGCGCGCGATCGAATTGATTGATGAAAGAGCAGCCAAAGTGAATGATGACAAAATGATGCAATCGTTAATGGTGCGAAATAAATCTAATATTCAATAAATACAGATTGGCCCTTACTTAGCGAG
Organism: Rhizoglyphus robini; assembly: GCA_023373905.1. Taxonomy (NCBI): domain Eukaryota; kingdom Metazoa; phylum Arthropoda; class Arachnida; order Sarcoptiformes; family Acaridae; genus Rhizoglyphus; species Rhizoglyphus robini. The sequence goes on along the minus strand of JAKIJQ010000007.1, from coordinate 866,459 downwards.
CACACGTTTTGTGATATTCAAATGAACAATCAAGTGCACTCACTTTGGGATGCCACCCTCTAACGGTTGCATATCGTTGATGCGTCAAAAAGCATTCAAACGAACATCGCCCGGAATGAGACATTTTGTAGCTCTATTTCTACTAGTGCAAACACAATCTCACTCACTTACTCACTAAGTCGTCTCACTACTCGAATCAATGTGTGCACTCATTCACTCTCAATAAATTCGGGTCTAATCTATTATTTATTATTTACAACATTTACAATATATTTCCCCTATATTCTCAATTTCAACATTATTCAAACATCCTGAGGGAAGTAGAGAGAGAGAGAAAAAAAAATTCTGGTTTGAATTTAACAACAAATAAAAAAACTACTTCCAAGAATGCAATTGTGAGGCATTTGAAGTAAAGACCATCTATAGACCAACATGTATTGGCAAGTGTGTATCGAAAGGGCCTAGCATTTTGGTGTGATGAATTGTGCTCGAAAAGTGGAAAAGTTTAGTTTTAATAAACCAAACACAATTGTGCGACTAACGCTCACAATCATTTTAGCATGTGCCTAAACCCTAAACCACTCGACTCTGTCATTGCATAAACAATACTTTGGAAATTTCTTATGATTTTGGTTTGAGTTTCTTTTTCAAACTCATTTGCCAATCTCTTCACCGAAAGTCTATATCTTATCTTAGTGTTTGTGTATCTGTGTAATGAGTGAGGGCACTTACCGAGACAGAAGTTAGCCATATGGTTTTTCCATTGAGCCCATCAACCACCATCGCCGGGTAATGTTGATCGTCAATTGCGAGATAAATGCGCCTGTCTACATAAATAATCGATTCAATCTTGGCGAGATTGAGCTTGCCCAAAGAGGCCAATGGTGATGCTGCTTCGCGTCGTCGTCTGTGGCTGTTATCATCATCTGTCTTGTGGTCAGCACGCGATTCTAGATCAGCCATATTATAATCATGTTTGTCTGGTGGTGGAGTTGGTTGACTTCTCTTTTGGCGAACATTTGCATAAAACCATTTTCGAGACTCAAACTCAAAGATGGCAATCGTTCGCTCTAGATTGGTGGTCAAGCTCAATAGAACGTACAGCTGCTTGTTGTGATGGTCGTAGGTGATGCTTCGAATAGCATTTCCGCCATTGAACAGGTCAATTGATGTCGCTTGTTGTTTCTGCTCTGTGTCATCTCTCGTCAATTCATTATTCGAGTGAGGATTTATTCGTCTTTTTCGCTTCCTACTATTTGACTGGTCTTTAGGAGTCAGAAAGGATTTGATTTGATTGACCAACTTGCCACTGGCCACACGAAATGTCACTTTGTGGTGTGCCAGCAAAATTGTTTGACTGTACAAACCACCGCGTGAGAAAGTAATTACAATCGACTTGACATCGTCCAACATGGATTCGTTTGTGGCAGACATGTGTGGCAAGTGACTAGCCGGAACCTCCACTGCAGACTCCACTTGATCCACCAAGCCTAATTAGCAAGAAAATAAAAATACCATAAAAATTAAATCGCAATGTAAGATTAATTGGCAGCTGACCAGTGGTCAGGATTAAACTGCCTGGTGGAGATGCACTCAAAAGTCACTCCATTCTGACTTGCACTAATGGCTATCGAGAGAGAAAGAGACTTTTGTCAAGCAAATCAACCAAAACACAGTAATTAGATCGAAGAACAGTTTTCAGTTCGCTGCACATGAGAGAAAATTTCCACTGACTCGATGGAATACAACAACATTACTCAGTAATACTTACCATTGAATAGTTGATCGATGGGCCATTGGTGCTCGGAAAGTGAACCATTCCGCAGACAGAACTGATGCAGAGCTGACTCACTGCTGGACACGCTGAAATAGATGCACCAGGCTAACTTGAACATGTGACTCCCTTGGCCTTGGTCACCACTCTCACGAGAGACTTGAGACTTGCTCAATGACGAACAAAACGGTGACGAAGAAACATTCTGGCCGGATGTGGTGTGAAAGGTCAAGCTGGCTGCACTGACCACCAACCAGAGAAAGACAGACACGCGCTGATAGATGTGCATCGATGCAACACAGTTGAGAAGCACTGAATATACACGAGATTGTCCGTAAAGTAAGCCTGCAAGCACATGACAAGCAAACACTTAATGTGACCGACATTTAAAAGGCTCGAAAGGGAAAGGTTCGAAATGGATAAAGCAATTAGAAGAGGCAAGAAATGACGAGAGTATACACAAACAAAACTGGTTAACCAACAAACAAACAATTGCGTCCATCAACTGAGTCTAGCAATTTGTTCGCTAAACATCTGACCGAGTGCACTTTGGCAACAATGTATTGCTCGGAAGTACTCAATAGTGGCAAGAAAGTTTCATCCAAAGGGCAACTTTATATCAAATGGCATTGAAATCTTCATAACTTTTCTTCGACCCAATCCTAATTGACCCACATTTCACCAAACTTAGTAACAACAACAACAACACATTAATTAATGCCCTCCAAGCCCACGCACAGTGTCGCACACCAGACCAAATGAAACAATTGTGTTTTGCACAAATAGAAACACAGATTTTATTACGATTTTCTCCATTGTAATAATAATCATATATATTAATATAATAATTAATTGACGTAACAAATGTACTTTTAAATAGTATATAATGATGAACAAAATAGGAAGTAATAATAATAAAAGTTGACAATAATTAAAAATAATAGGAAACAAAATACCGCAAACGGGAAAATAAATTAAATTGACAAAATTGAATTAGTTTATAATTTAGGATACTTTTAGGTTGTTGTGGATTTTTTTGTCAAACAAACATAATCAATATTGAGCCTGTTTGCATGTTCATAAATAGGTTAAGACTTAACTTAAGTAGGGAAATGGGATTACTTAATTCGAGTGTTGTATTACATTGGAAATCTAATTCATAATTAACCTATATATTGAGGATACATGGATTTGCAACTAATAATATATCGAAACAACTAAGGCAATATAACAACTAAATTATGAAAGTCTATGTTGTAATAATTCTAATAATAAATTAGGAATATATATAATTGGATTCTGCTGTTGTTTTGGGGGGCACACACGGAATTGAGCGAATTTGACTGCATTTGAGGTGATCGAGTTGGAATGGACAATGGACAATACATAGTGAGGCAATTGATGCCGATGAGACGATGAGTGACTTGGTGATGGTAATAAATAACATTAGTGGTGACTTGATGGCCATTTGATGGTGTCCGATGAAGATGTGGGTGATTGATTGTGGAAGAACTTGTTAGCTCTCCATCCACATTTCGGGGCCAAGGTAAAGACGTTCACTCTGAAATGGTTAAAGAAGAGTCAGTTGCTGAACAGAATGCATTATGGTGTTATTTGACTTACCTCCACAAGTACGCCCACCAAGTATTTGTCCAACATGTCGTATGCATCTTGACTATGTCTCGAGCCACGGAACACAAGAGTGGCATCGCGACCGGCATGTTCCAGCATGATGTATTGTCCACCCGGATGTTCGTCCAAAAAGTCGGTCACATCGTACACTCGGTCATAGACCACAATCCAACAATCATCGGGCATCCAGTGCTCGGAGACCTCTGCCAGTGTGAACTGTGCCAGGTCATCAATATCGATTTTGGCTTTGCCCGATTTTGTGGATACTTTAGAGTTGACATTTTGCCAGTGGTGTGGCGAGGTGAGCCAAGTGTTGGTCGAGGTCGACACGGTCGAAACAAAGTTCTGCAGTGTTTGCAACATTTTGTGGGTTGTTCGAGTGCGAGTTTTGTTCGGTCTCGGGTTAACGGTTCACTGTGCAGTAATTATGAACAAAGTTTTGACAGCTCTCCTATTGACAGTTGTTGACGTGCTTGTGCTTTGTTGTGGGTCGATCAATTGAGAGCCAAACGATTGTATGTCAGTGTGTGTGTGTAAATAGATTCTATATATTGAGCTTTACTCGTGCGGTTTAGTGCGTTTGAAGATCCAAAAATATATTCCGGGTTAAATGTGGTAAACAAGATGAGAAAAGAAGAGAAGAATAAATTGAGATGTCGAGACAAAAATCGAAAATCCGATAAAATTCAACGAAGAGTGTGCAAGAGTTATGCTTTAAGTTGAGCAAAGTTGAGAGACAAATTGAAATCTGTCAAAATGAGAAAATGGAGAAAATTGTTATTTAAAATGTGAATTATTTATAGCACAGAAAAGAGTAGTCTCAACAGATGCAACGACACATTCAATGCAATATCGAATAAATAAATTATTAATTATTATTGCACTCGGTCTGGTCGGGTTTGGTTTGTAGTTGTGCGGTTTGGCCGAATGGCCCGCAATCGTAATTGCCCACTCGCTCATTCGGTGCACCGAACACAACACAACAAGCCAACTCAGTCCCAGTGCACTGAAATGTCCATTTTAAACATTTTACATTAAATCTAAATTTTGTACTCAACCCTCAAAAGCCAATTTTAATAAATAATAAAACATCCGTCTAGCCTAGCAAAAAAAGAAGTGGAGGACAAATTCAATTAAAATCCAAAAACATTTTTGAACATTTGAAAAATGCTTCCGCACTCATACATTAGCGAACATGTGTTATTGAATTTAAATTGAATTTTAATGTTTTCAATCTGAGAAAAGTATTGAAAGTGACAATGTGTTCAATGTGCTCTCGAGTCGAATAAGTCAAATAAGAATGTGTAATTTAAATGAGAAAACGTACTGAACTAATGAGATGCAAATCAAATTGAATTTGATTAGCCCGACAAAAGCAACGGCCGAAGCAAACACACCAAATCAGCTCAATCTGCCTGTCTGAGTGTATGTCTGTCCTGATAAGCTTTAATTATTTCTATTTGCTCTAAAAATATTTGCTCACTTTGAGTGTGTGCAAACAGAGAAGCACAGAATGAGCGAATGAATAAAGAAGAAGATATAAAGCGGCAAGTCAAACCAATAAGTGCGAGAGAGAGAGAATGGAGATGCTCACTTTCAAGGTGAATGACGATCGAGCGAGCACAGTAGTGCAATCAAGTGAACACTCAACTCAAACAAGATTAAAGTGATAAGATCAGAGCAGAGAGTAAGATCAAATGTGTTTTCGAGTAAAGCACACCGACAAACAGTTTGATCTAATCGCTGGCATATCCACCCTGAGCAATCCAACCTTGAATCATGTTTACATTGGTGGCACACTGTTTTGCACACCAATCACCTTGACCCTACGCTGACTTTTTTGCTCAAGTTGGGCCTTTCTTCTTTTTATTTCCACTCTGTCTGTTCTGCATGGGCAGTTTTTGTTTGCTTTGTGCCAAAACCAAACCAAATACCAAAGGCATAAAAGGCCAGTGAGCAGGGTTATAATCATTACTCACTATTCGGCATAAGCAAATACAGGCAAACGACTTTATTATCTCGCCGCACAGTTCTCTTCACTCATTATATTATAGTTGACTTTTTTGACTCATTCTCCAGTGTGATTCATTCATAGTATACTACTGAGTGTCAGCTGTCTCATTGAGAAGAGTGTAAAGACAAAGACAAAGCAGTGTCTCGAAGGCACAAACATCATCACACCGACACTCGCGAGTAGAGAACTGTGTATTTGCATGTGTGTCTCAGTGGCTAATTTCTCCCAACTGAACCTAAATGTACTGAATACAACAATAGTTCGTTGTTGATGTCGAGTAGAGTAGAAAGCGAAGTGAGTGTTTGGTGCTAGTGCGAGGCCAACAGAATTGGTCTAATTCCATTGTGTCGGACATGTGCGCCTTGTCAAATCAAATGACGATTGCCTTGCCATGATTAACACAAAGTCGATTGTAAAAAGCGGAAACTCTCCGATCGGGTTTGACTGTTCGTACTGATTCCATTCGACATTGCCATCATCGAGAGTGATGATGACTCGAGTGCCATCCGACAGACCATAATCTCATGGCCATTGCCTTGATGCTAGCACACAACACGCACTCACTTCATTGTGTTCGAGTGCACCAACCAAAGAAGAATGGAATCGAAAAATAGAAATTTGTATTGAAAGTGCGCGCTTGAGCGTGCACAGCTCGAGAGACACCGAGACCAATGGAGATGCTCAAGTAAAGAAGAGCAAAGCTCATATGTGTTTTGTATGGTACACCATGAGCGCGAGAGAATTATTAGAAAGAAACTGTTGATGTGAGCACAAGTTAACTTTAGATGCTGATGCTGATGCTGTGGATGTGACTGACTGACTGACTGCTACTGTTGATGTGCTAAGGTTGATCCTAATGTGAACGTTCAAAAAAGCTAATTATGCGAAAATTTCAATTGTGACACAAAGCAGAGAAGGGGAAAATTGTTGGCAATTGGCGCTCTACTGCCGCACAGGCGAAACTGCACGGCACTGTTTGCATGCAAATCACTAGTCTAATGTCGACAGTGAAGAATATGAAGGCATCTAATGCTGCCATTGGTGATGCAAAGAATATTCCAACCAGACAAACACATCGTAAAAGATCTTTCACTCTCCTGGCTTACTCTCTCACTCTCCAATCTGCTCTCACTGCTCAACTGAGCGAGAGAATCGACGGAAATTGCTATCTTTGGTTTGGATGGTTAGAGGCGAAGTGATACCGAGTAGAAGTATTGTTTGCGCGAGAAGACCAGATGTAAAGGCTTTCCACTCAATGACCGTTCATTAAGTTTCACTCACAATGAGCATTGGCAATGCTCAATGCCGAGTAGTGCTAACTTACCAAATGGCACAATCAAATTATTGACGTGAGTGACATTCGGTGTGTTGAGCCGACATCAGTGCACCTTGTCCCTTTTACTCGACGTTGCTAATCTACGTCAGAATCAATGCGCTCGCCTGCATATGCCCAGCACTGAGCACCTTTTCTGCAATGCATTCCTCGATTTAGTGCACGTGCTTTGTTTGTCGCTAATGCACAAGATGCACAGGCAGACATATTGCGGCATCGCTGAATTCGGTTTGTGGGTTTGTAGGTACAAACTGGTGGTGGTAGAGGCAGAGGCAACACTGGGCGGACTGTGTCGAATTAGTCTACCACCAGTTGACGTCTTCACAGTCGATTCGGTGGCGCACTGGCTCAAATGGTGTTTGGCCACTGGTGGAGCGCCATTTTGACTTTTGTCCGTACTTGACTAGTGCAGTGCTGTCGGTCGTCGAGTTAAGGTGCAACATCGACACATCGATCCCTCACTCGGTCTTCACTCCACTCTCTCACCATCTCCTCAGTGTTTGTTGTTGTCCACATAGTTCACTTGTTAATTTGTCACTCTGCAATGGCTCCCAAGTTCGCACCCAAAGTCTGGAAGCGACCCTACACTTCCATCTACAATGACAACTATCGCTATGGAAATTCATTGTACTCCGAACAGATTGGCGACATCGAGCGCAAGTACAATGAGGCCATTGCCAACACTCGATTCCGTGGAGACCGACCGGACCTCGGACTGTCCTCCTATGCCAACAGTCAACTGATTGGACAGTCGGAGGTGGCTAAAGACCGAACTGCCGCAGCACACGACAACTACTCTGCAGAGAAAGTTCGCTCCATCTCGATGTCTCGGGTCAACAGCTACCTGGAAGACCGTGACCGCAAGTTGGCTCACTCGCCCTCGTTCGACACCTACAGCTCATCCCGTGCCCTGGACCGTGTGAGCAGTGAAATTGAAGAGTCTCGACTCCGTCGAAGTGCATCCCGACGAAATCTTCGCTCCAGCCGACCTGAGAGTCTGTACAATACATTCGAAAGCAATGTCGTCAACGGAACAGGCGATGGACCTAGCCAGACTTTCTGGATGGAACGATGGTACCGCAACTCAATGCGCAGTGTCGCACACGACCTCTACCCAACGAGCTTGCTTAGAACCATGGTGCCAGTGTAACTGAAGCACCAGCAGCACCACACAGCTCAAGCAGCAAGCACACCTCTGTGTCACTCGGTGTGATGTCAGCCCTCGCTCACTACTCAACTGTCTGTCACTTGCTTTACAATTCCTACAGAATATATGGCTTCTTTGCTTAACTCATGTTTCGTTAATTCTCACTTATCTAGGATAAGTAGACTGCTTTGATCTATTTGATCTTTCTATTTTGTCTCATCACTTCTCTCACCACAGGCCCACACCAATGTGTCCAAGGCAGACCTTGAACTCGTGAGGCAGTGCAAAGCAATGCAATCCAATTCACCCTCGTCCTCGTAACCCAGTGAGCCATTAATCTAAGCCTTCTCACTAATTAAACCGCTCCGTAATCGATCGAACGTTGCCTTCATTAGCACGAGCACCCTTATCTGGCCATAATTAACAAGTGCCACAATAGACAAGCCAATACTACTCGAGACCACTCTCACTGGCAATGAGTCCATTCGTGGAGGCCCAATGTCTCTCTCTATTAACCATCACTGTGGGCCAGTGTATCTCATAGCCCATTAAAACAAACACTCTCCACATAAGCCTAAGTACACACACATTTTCGACTTTTCATCTCAATTTCAGCAAATTTTCCACTCTCAATTCCTGACTAATAGATATGTTGTGTTCGGTGTGCCTGCTTGTGAGTTTGCAATAATATAAGCCCATCTGCCTGTGAATTAGGAGACCATTAGCGATGCCACCATCAATGTGAATTGCGGTGACGGGTTAGCAATGCTCTCATACTAGCACACACACACACACACACACACACACACACACACTCGCACTTGCACATTAAGTCAATTGCATCGCCAAATTGGTGATGTGCATATTGCACTAATTGATTTATTCCAATCGAGACTAGTGCAAGGAGAGTGAGCAGATTTAAAGTTTCGAGTACGGATATGATTGCATACATGCAAACTTCACTCGAGACATCACACCACACACTTGACAGTACACTCCATACTAAATACCGATCTATTGCCATTTGCCTGTGAACCGAACATGCGACGACGACCCACTCCTACAAGTATAAGTAAACTAGTGAACACACACAAACCGAACTCACGTCTCGGTAAAACAAATCATTTATTTATATGCGTCTTGCCTTATGCACTCGATCCGACATGTTTGGCGCACACAGACACACACACACACGCTCGACAATGTTAGAATAAATAAATTTAAATTTCATTCTTGAAAAAAGTCCAAAAGCAGTAGCAGAGCGCACGACACATCTGTCTAGAGACACAAGCAGAACGAATGTCTCTGCAGTGGTGCACACTACCCGAAAGGTATCACTCTCACCACACCAAATGGCTCTCACTCTAAGATGTTCTGTGTCGATCAAACATTTCCACCACCACAAGAGGCATCAACTAACCAAACACATACAAATGCCAATTAATTCTTGTGCTTCATCTAACTCAAGTCGAGCGCCATTATCCATCCATCCATCGAGCCAACAGTCAGTTAGTCAGTCAGCCAGACTAATTAGGCTAAAACCCTCAGTTTAGTGTTGCCATCAGTCAACAGCCAGACAGGCTAATCAGTAAGGAGACCAGCCCGAACAGCAATAACAATAACAACAACAAGCACAAAGGCAGCAGTAGTCAGTCAGTGACCGTAATGGCCATTTAGACCTTGAAACTGGGTCCACTCGGCCTAGTTGCCTCCATGTTGAGCAATGTGTCAAGCAGCTTCACTAGCACGAGCACTAATCAATACACGATCGATGGAGCCATTTATGTGTCCAGTGATGCAGCAAAGCAAGCTGTCAGCAGTGCAGACCTGGCCAAATTAACCAAAGCTAAGCGCAATCGCATGTCCACAATCACCACACACAGACACACACACACACACACACACACACACAAACAGCCAAGTCACATTCTGTGCACATTATAATTCTGATATATTCTAATTAATAAAGTATTCAATTATTTCCCGTGCACCATGGAATATTCTCACTTACTTACTTTCATTCTTGACTGACTTTGCAAGTGCAGTGCCACTAGGCTAGAAAATTACTAACGAAACCTGAGAGGAACCTTGTCCCCTGAGCATGTAATTGCCCTGCACACTAACCTCGCTCGATGCCGTCCAGGCATCATCTGTTTGTCTGGCTCAAACTCTTGCTTCTCTTATACATTTCGCTCTCCATTTGGCTTAATTTGTTTAGTGGCCTCTCTCCGTTCGGCTCACCATATTCCGTCAAATTGGCAGTAAACACTTGTCACCACTTGCAGGGTGCAGTACAAGTGATGTGAGACCAAATTCAAAAGTGACGTCAACCTAGCAGTGAGACATCGCACCGAGGACTGACAACTGCGCACAGACAATCGATTCTCTTGTTGCTGCTGTGTTGCTGTTGAAACAATCGCCCACACATAACCATTCTCGCCACTCAATTCTACTAACCCATGACAACAACAAGAACCAAAACAAATAGTGCCAATTTGTGTGCTTGTGCAATGCAAAGTGTCTAATTTCGTATTTTCTTTTTCTTTTTATCTTTGACCCAAAACAGTCAAAACTTGCAGAAAGATGTGGAAGAACTCAAAATGGGATACACCAACGCAACCGAGAAGGTCAAACAGGAATCGACCTATGCCAAGAACAAGATCAACCAGGATGTGGCTGATTTGCTGATTGCCATTGACGACCAGGAGAGACAGATTCAGAATTTGCAGAAACAATTGCGCACTCAGGCGAAACAAGTCGCGGTACTCATCACCAAACTATTTGATCCATCCTCGTGTGCCAACTAACTTGATTTATCTCACTCACAGAACATTTCACTTGAGTTGGAAGCGTCTCAGCGTCAGTACACCGATGTAAATGAGACCCTCAACGATGGCAACCGTAAAGCACTGAACATGGTGCACGAGATCGAGGAGATGCGATCCAACTTGGAAAAGGTAACCACAACAAGCAATACTGCCACTACTGCTACAACTGCCAAAAAGTCCAAAAAGGCTCGAGTGGTTACGACTCAAGCAACCAGCTGCAAGCTTGTCGAAGCTAACTAAGCCAAACACTAGGGCACCCAATGCACACCGCACAATGCAACATTGTCCGTAGATTCAATTTGGTCTCGGCCACAAATGTCATCGTGTGCGTGTGTGTTGCAGTGCAGCACTTCTAAACTAAACCAAACTGCTTTCCAATGCTCACTAATTTAAATATAAATTAAATAGTTCACATTGTGCCAGTCAAAGTGGACAAGTGTGTGTGTGTGTGTGTCGAGTGTTGAATGGTCAAACATGTCTCTCAATGCAATAAAGCAATGACAATGTGTTTGTTTTCGCTGATTCAAACTATCGATGCAAATGCAGAGTTCAGTTGGGGCACTAGAACCAGCACGGTAAAGTAAAGTGCTTCCTCTGCCTAAATGCAAAGCAATCGAGCAATTCAATCTGCAATAATTTCATACTCTCTGCAAAGCACTAAACTCACTTTCACCTTTCACACAGTCACATATCTTCACCTCGTTAACGAATGAAATGAAAAAACTGCCTTCACCATCATCGAACCTGCCCGCACACTACGATGTCCGTCGCGATCCTCGATTCTTGCTTGACTAATCGACACACTGGACACTCGGACCGACACTCAGCGGACAAGTCACTCGACACAGCAAACACAACACGACTACACTGCCCAGCTCTACAATCTAAACCGATTAGTCTAATTAATCACAGCACTACAGCAGCAGGTTCTAGTCGTAGCACTCACCTTACTGGCTATATACTCAATAGACTCGATCGATAATTGAATATCTTTACAACTGAACAATAGAAGATGTATGCACACTATGTTTGACACTGTGGCACCAAGTGCAAAATTTTCACCAAGTGCAACAGTGGACATTTGCTGTGCTCAACACTGACTTTCGACAAATAGTTCCACAATAAACACTGAATGAATTCAATTGAAAGTGACCATGGTGATGGTGTATTTATGAAGTACTTACATCAAAGGTAAAGAGCAAAGTTGGTGAGAGGTATGTTGGAGGTAAAGCAGCAAGATCAAAGTTGAGTGCAAGTGAAGTCCGAATTGGAGTGTGCAAGTAAGTGAATGCAAGCAAGTGAGAGTGTTGAAGTAAGGTTGAGTATGGTATGGTCACAAGTGTGAAGTGGTCGTTCGAATGTGTGGTGATCGATCGAAGTGACTGGCGTCTATTGATATGACCACCGGACAGAGTCACCGCTTATATAGCTCACCACTGCAACATCGAACGCGCAACAGGCAGCAATGGCCGACGCTGCCGCGCGCGGTATCGAGCCTATCAAAATCGAAAACCTAACTATCACGTTGTATGTGTAGGGGGCTGTGAAGTGTACTGTTGCACTAGAAGCAATTGCGCGGATTGATGTTTGTTGCAGGGTGCAATGTACATGTACGTCACTGGTGTTGAAGATGGGCGAGCCTTCTGCCACCGATACACCATTCACTTGCCCCGGCCGAATGTGACGACAGTGCCAGATTAAGTGTTGCAATCAGTGGCGATGCTGATGACGAGGTGATTGTGGTCGTGGCCAGCACTGGGCACAGTGGGCACAAGGTGGGCATGCCGCTGGCACCACTCCACACTCACCACGAGGGGCACTCGAGTGCTGTGTCCTGAGGGGACAATCAACACTGAGGCTTCCCTCAAAAGTTCACCACAGAGACAAACAGTGCAGTAGCGATGAGTCAAACATCCCGGGATATCCTTGCACTGACCAAGCTCTACTCATCACAAGACCAAAATTGTCCTCATGATGTCCGCACTTGCAAGCCAAATGATTCGATTTCATCATGGCACCAGTGTTGGCGAAAGCGAGAAAAAACTGCTTTCACTGCAAGTTTTGTTGAGCAAAACATTACTTGTTGAACTCGTGGTCAATGTCAGGGTGATGATCACTGGAAGGGGGTCACCTTTTGGGGGTCGGTCGGATGATCGCCTTGTGATGCATCTGTCAACTTTGGCTAAGGTAATTTGGCTTAAGCTGAGTGTTCGATCCACCCAAATGGTGCTATTAGAACAGGTTGTTGGTACAATTGCCATTATCGGTGCACTGTGCATTGCGAGTATTGCGATATCAAATTGGCACCGAACAGACATCGCAACAAGCCATTCGGACATTTGCCTCTCTCACTTATTATTTGAGCAGGCGGCAAGTTATCAGGCCCAGACCGAGATGGCTTGTGGCTTGCAGACTAAGGAAAGCCTTAACCGGGAGATTTTTCCGTTCGGTGCGATAAGTGAAATGAGAGAAGTGACTGTTGTCTTGTTGTTTGGTATGTTAGTCAGTTGGAAACAACACATTATGGCACAGTGACAACATTTATTCATTGACCTAAAGTGTTTGTGTTGATCGAGTGAGGAGTGCGCTGCAGTGTGAGTGAGCTCTAACTGACAAAAGCAAGTGAATCCATCAAATCCAGGACCAATTGCACTACCCGACGACATTCAGTGACATTGAAGATGTAATACCAAGACACGACATGACACCATCACCAGTGAGGGTCCTCCAATCTTCTCAACACAAATCGCTATTAATAGGGATCGATTAATCACTGACGCCACTGACAGTCACCAAGCCAGTCACAACCCCTGAATGCATCATCAATCATTGAGGGTTTCTAAAGACATCAAACTAAACTGCACTGCAATGCATTCATATACATACGTACGTTCAAAGAGTGCATTCAAGGATCCTTGAGCACATACAAATCGTACGATGCTTGGTTGAGGGTTTCCAAAGCAAATGACACCATCTAATGATCACCACTGATTGGTTAAGGGTTGTCAACCACTGAACACCCAACCAATGAGAACCCTCAAAGTAATCACCCGAAGAGATCGATGGAGGGTGTGACGATGGAGTGGCACACGTACACACCTCGTGGGTGATACCATCAAAGATGGCCTCAAGTGCCAATCAAACAAAAAATCCCACATGTCTAAACCAACAAAGATGTGTTCGAGTACCGAGAGAAAGAGTCGGTTTAAAGTGTCCATCCGGGGGACTGAATGGATGGAAGTGTCACCGTGCGACAAGTGGAACCAACCGAACCAATGGCACACATGGCAACAATCACTTGTGCTGAGTGGCTCGATCAGTTCAATCTGCGTCCAACGGTGCAGTGTCGAATGGATCAGGCCACCACCCGCTCTCTGTCGATGTGCTTGTTGTTTGTCAGTTCGTTCAATACTATTTTTAGTGTCAATTTATAATTTAATTACAAACAAGTCAGTCTGAGTGTGATAACACTGGCCGCTTGTTGCCAAGTGTCGTTCATATTCGTCCAGTGGTACGACAGTGAGAGTGAGTGTGGAGAATTTCGATCGACGAAGGACGAGGAACGTCCCAGAAGGATGAAAAACACACTGCACTCAAGGACATACAATTGAGCAAGTGAGACACCGTACACTGCCGTACACACTTCACTCATTCATGCAAACATCAAAACAAGTTCAGGGACAAGCCAATTTGAGGCACAAAATGGCCACTTGTGGCTACTTTGCATGCAAAGCAAACCATTCGAATCCGTCACCACCAGTGAGTGGATATGTGATGCACACCCCTGACAATATGTTCGTAAAACAACAGCAGCACCAATCTAATCACCAGTCCGATGACCAGATAGACCGTACACTGCGAACAATCGAGACGGGGACAGTCTTGGCACAGTCTCCCCACTTGCCAATTGGCATGCATAAAAAATTGGCACAAAGACTTTCTCGAGTTGACTTGACTTGATAGATCAATTATCAAGCACTGACTGATAGTAAACAATCGATTAATCGAAAGATCGAGATTCGATACAGTTCACAGTAGAAAGCAATGCAGACAACCAAATATTCCACCAAGCAGTCGAACCATCACTCACAGTCAGTCAGTTGGTAAACAACAACAAGAGCGACCATTCATTAAAGGAATTATTGGAAATTACTCGACGAAATAAATTAAACCAAAGTGGTGCAAGTCACCGAAATTGAGCCCCTTTCGTGTGTGTGAGTGTGTGAGTGAGTGCCTTCAGTGAATTCGCTTGTCGCCTTGGTAATAACACAAGAGGCTTGCTGCTGATTGAAAGTTTGTTAAGGCAATCAGGCATAACGAACAAAATTAATTAAATACTTGCAACTGTGATAGCACTCTGAATCATATCTAATTGAAGCTAACCAGAGGACAACGAGGACGTGACGATGAAGTGCGATAGATAGAGATAGATAGTTCGATCAGTGAGAGCAACGCCATTTGTCACCTCCCAATCACTTCATCATCCGATTTTGTGCAATGGTGCACACCCTTTGGAGATATCCCCAAATAGTGCTGTCACTCACTCACTCACTCGTTGAGTCAACTCGCGTTGAAACCGTTCCAAATACTGCAAGATGCAATGTTGCAGCAATCTAACCCGTCACGAGATACTATCACAGCCAATCACGCAGCTATCTGTTTATGTTTGCTTCTTTGGCACAGGCAACTTGCCTGTGCATTTGTGTAAATTAAATACCCGAAAAGTGACTCGATCAATCGAATCACACAGATTGACGCAATCTTCAAAGCAACCAAACGAGATGTGAGAGATCCTCAAGGAGAAGGAATGCCTGGCTGGATGCTACACTCGGTGGCATTGAGTCACTCGGTATGTGATTAATCACAAGAGATTTGAGATCACTGATAATGTGGCTCAATGCCGGAGGATGGTGTTTTCCCGTGCGATAAGACAACATACACACAGGCTCTACAGACAAATGACTACTTGCCTGTGGTAAGTGCTCCGTGGTGATGGTGGTGGCAGAATTAATTCGACGCCAATGATAACTGTAAGCAAACAGGCAAACACTAGCGAGAGAGCAACTCAATCGAGTGCCTAATTCCAATCTTGTATGTTTACATTTGCCCATTGCACTATCTCTCTCTATGACTAAAGTGATAACACGAACTGAACAGATAAGACACATTCGGAGATATGAACAGGAAAGAGAAGAAAGAGAGCAAGACATGTTGGAGACTTTCCCGGGAGAAGAATTGAGCTCAACGTGAACATTTGGTCAAGTGAAGCAAACTTGACTGGACCGATCACATGCACGATCAAGTCGACTCAAATGGGACACTGTCCTACTGCATTACTTCACTCACTTAATTATCTCAGTTTGGGTATCAATTCTCGAGCAAGTTAACTCAAAAACAAAAACAAAAACAACTCCACTAAACTCAACTCAACTCGATCAGCACTTTTGTGTGTGCCTCATTAGTGATGCTAATTTGTGGGACGGTCAACCGTTCCGACCGTTATGTTGCATACAGTTAAAAAGTATCTCATTACACGATGTGCCATAAAGTGTGTTGTGGGAACAAAATACAAAAACAACAGTTCATCCACTTCAGTACGCGCCACTCGATACATAAATAGAAACATTCAATTCCGGAATCGACCACAGAATCGTTAATGAGCTGGGAAGAAGAGTGCTATCAAGTTCTCAAGGCATTTCAAATTTGATAACACAAACAAACACTGTGAGAAAAGACACCATCGGAAGATGAAGTAAAAACAAGACTGAGACTATAGCCGATGGCTATTTGTGCCATCAATGAAGTGACTGAATGAGTGAGTGAACTACCTTTACACCGAGCGCGACATCCATTAACACTTCCTCGAGACAAATTGAACTATTGCAGCCTTCTAATTGGTTAATGTAGATGCCCTCCGTAGATGCAAACACACACACACACACACACACCAGACATGAGATCAATTAAGCTAATGAACAGTGTTCAGAAAGTTGTGTACAGATGTAAACAACCAATGTGAAAAAGAATTCCGAAATATATTGAAACCTAAATGGGCACATTACAATCAAATAACAATTAGTATTGATTAATCGATAAGATCATTTGCGAAACATTGCCTTCAACTGATCAATATGTATGTGTATAATATATAAATCATTAAGAAATTAATAACAAATTCAAGTAAAGATTGACGTATTTATTGAACAGCTAAGTTTGTTATCTAGATTAATTGGTCACATGATACGTGACTCGAGACATGGCTAAAGCATCCATTGACGGTTGAGAGACACTGTAATGCGACAAACAAGGCCTGCTGATTAGTGAGTGACTCAGTGTTGCACTCATTGCAATTCTGTGCACACAACATTTGGGTGTAAATTTAAAATCACAAGAATTGACTCAAATTATTGAAACGGAAATAAACCAACAGAATGAGACATTGGCAATGTTTAATTTCGACATTTGATCTTTTAATTCATTTAGTGTAGATTGAAAATAAATGAAGACTCACTGATAGACTAAAATAATCAATTGACGCATTTCAACTTGTCAGATTGATAAAGATGTTGAAACACTAGCAAAGTACTAGCTGATAAAGTGTCCAGTGATAAATGGACTGTGTGCGTGTGTTGTTGGTAATCAATTTGGTTGTTTACATTAGTCAAACAGAAGCAAACTAAACAAACTTCCTCGTTTGAGTTAACTTTCAAAACTGAAACTGAACGCAAATGTCAAAACACAAATCGATTGCTATGGCGCGTTTACGTTGGACGTGCACTGTAAAAACATTTCGAATGGAAACGTTTTGCATAAAATCGATATTGAAATTGTTTGCTCTAAAGCATTCAAGACAATGAATGAATGAATGAAATTCACTTACTTTTGTGAGCTTTTGTTTTGCTTATTAAATTATTGATTATTTTGAATATGCGTTCGAAGATAAAGAGAGACCGAATGGAGAGTTGAGTTCGGGCGTCTTGATTGGATATATTGATTGGTATAAGATGAATTAGTGTATGATGAAAGTAAGCCTGATAAATTGATTTGCACCAAATGTGGTTGAGGGCTTAATCGCGCGATTGATTGGATAGCGATTCGAGTTGTTGAAGTGGCTTGCAGACTGCAATGCTGCCTTCTTGCGGCTATGGCTATTGTGGTGTATTGGTTGGGTAGCTTGAATTGAATTGGTGTGAAGTGTGTGTGTGGTTATTCTTGTATTTCGTATTCGGCGATTTATTCGGAGAAGATCGTGTTGGTCGCACTGATGGCGGATGACATTCAATATCAGTCTATTAAGGTATCGTGTTCACGTAATTCAAGTTCAAGGGTTAACCACGAAGGTGACCAAGGATCGAGTATAGCTTTGGTGGCGTTAAGAGCGGCAAGAAGTGCAGGCATTGAGTTGCGGGAGGAGAAAGGTTGTTGCTGGTGTCGAGACATAGGGACGGGTGTGTTAACCAGTGGGCAAAGGTTAAGGGACCGGTGAAGGTACAGGGTGAGTGAGGGTTAGAGTGGCGAGACTGAAATAATCGGCTTTACGCGTGCTGGGACGACGAGAGCGATTGGCTGGATAAAAAGCAGACAGTTTGCTTTTATACTAGGGCTGTCTGTCTGTCCACAGTTTGCCTTTCACTCGTTCAATCGAGCATCGAATCAACATTCACTAGTGCTACTTCATGAACCACTTCGATTGACTTCGACTGCCTCTGTGTGTGGCTTCATTCGGTCAGACTGTTGCTTCACCAGTGCCACTGACGCGAGCCACACAGACAACATTCACACCACTACACCGAATCGAAAACAACCATCATCAAGCCCACCATCATCCAAATATCACGATGTCAGTGTGTGTGTCCTTTGCTAATTGCCGATAATAATGCAGATGATGAGGCAACAGTGGAAAATACTTGCGGGATACTAGTGGAGATACTTTTGCCGATACCTCCTCGAGGTGCTCGAAGAATGATCGAAACAGCATTTTGGGAAGTTGGTGATCGAGCAGGTTTCATATTTCGCACAGCTAAACTAACAGATCAAATGATACATCTCCAAAATGCAGATCAAAGCGTTTTGTATTTCCAGGAAAAGCTTTACAGAAAGGTGTTGAACCAACACTGTTGATTAACAAGCTGATTTACAGGTAAAATGTCAGTTTTGTATCTCACCCTAGGGTATTTCAATAAAATTCACCCCAAGTACACAACATGCCTTACATAACCGAAATGTTCCATTTACATTCGCAAGTGAGGTGTCTCCTGTCCATAAATCACTGACCAGTTGAGTCATTCATTACTGTCATTAGTGTGTGACACAAATGTGGCCAAAGGTGCACAGTGATAAATGATACTCGGAAAGAGTTGTTCGGTGGTGCACTCAAAAGTGCATGCTCACTTTCACATTGACACAAAAGACCTTTTAGTCGACTGTGTAATGAATTAATTATTAATTAATTAATTAAACTAAAGGAGTTGTGTAATACATCATGGAGAGAACTTGAGAGGATAAAGAGCGATTTGGAATGATGAATTAATTAGACAAAGACTGAGACGAGACTACTGAAGGCGAATTGGTGGAGATTAATTCTGTCTGGCATGAGTGACTCTAAGTGGCAATGAACAAGCAAACAGACAACAACGACAATGTCTAGCTAGACTGGTCACAGATGTGCATCAATCAGTCTGCGAGTGTGATTAGGGACAAATGTGAATATCACATTAAGCATACTTTACTGCAGTAAATTAATTACACCAATAATCGTTAATGGGTCCGGGTTAGGCAGGTCGAGACAAATGTGGCGAGAGAAAGTCGACCAAAGAGGAAATATTCGTGCCCAGACAGGCGAGTGACCGTTCGATAGAGTCTAGACGCGCTCAGATTGTGAGCAATCTCAATTGGCATCATTTGCATTTATTGTACATTCCAATCGACCAATTTATGCAGAATTCTGTCGTACGCAATTAGCACATGTACAAGTTGTCAATAATAATTGGGTGAATGGCATTTACTGATTTTGCTGTTGTTGTTATTGTTAATTGTTGTTGACAATGTTGTTGTCAGCAAATGCTAATACCATAACTCATAAAGGTCACTCATAAAGAAAGTCAAACAACAATTATTTTGGTTAATTTCATTTTAATGATGTACAAACAAAATGTCATGACAAATGACTTTTTCAATAATATATAAAATGGAATGTTCATGAAATTCGGTATAGGCTTTAAAGAACATTTGTTTCTTGTAAGAATTTATCGAAACATTTCTTTGCTTTGACATTCCATTTAGCCCTAAACGAACGCCATCAAAATTTTCCACTCAATCCAAATGGCATTTTGTTTTTGAAAATGTCAAACATCTCATATGAGCGAACCCTTTGTTTAACACACTCTTACGGAAAGCATTGAAATAGAATGCACTCACAATACACTCACAAGAATGTCATCAGCACAATAAATCAAAACAGCAAATCAAATTTCAAGTATCTCAAATTTAATAAACTAAAAACTAGAATCAATTTAATGTGACAATTCGTTTGTGATAAAATCCCAAATTTAAAACATTAAGACATCATCATAGTGGTATCAAATATCAAATCGAGTTATAAAAAGCTGAATTAGATGAGGCAAATAATGACAAGCACGTGTATGGCACACAAATAGTCTTTTTCAAGTAGAGTGGATTTCTGCTTGTGCAGTACATTGTAATGTATACCTCTCAATGAGAATCTCATTGGTGCATTACACCCAGCCGACATCAAAGCTTCTCCTCAGTGCATATCAAGTGCACATCACATCATAAATCAATCACCTCAAACACCTAAATCAGCTTGAGCCAAATCAATTCAGTGTGAAACAACAAGAAAATCAACCAAAATAGCGTGATAGTGTACAAGTAACTTTATAAGTAAGTAAGTAAGTAAGTAAGCCAACCCAACTAAGACAACATGTTCAATCAAATGTTGTGTACCTGTACATTTGTCTCCACAGTGACGATTCGATTCGGAAAAGTCCCTTTGAGAATGCTGTGACTAGAGGCAATCAAGCAAAACACAGATACATAATTGCACCACAACACACAAACAATAACCTTTACCTTGCAGTGGTTTGTTTGTTTGTCATTTAAATTCGGTTCCTACTGTCGTCCGTCGTGAAATAGGCCTCACACTGTTGCATCAGCCAATCGAACGATCGATAGTTCATACAGTGGAAATATGCTATACTTAGACTCCACTTGACGCCACTGTATGCCACACGTTGAAACATTTATTTGTGAGCTATATTTGAGAATATGCCCATTATTGATGACCATAATTTGTACTCTATGTTCGCCCTCAACTAGCCCCGAGGACATGGCGCACGGAGGTATAGTCCAAAAGAGCACTACTGTCCACACACGTAATGGACATAATCGCCGAAAGGCAGTGGTGTGGCTGTAGTAATTGCTAATTAGTGCCTCTGTACCGGCCGCGCTCGGTCGATAGCGTCATTCAGGCAAATGGCTTGTGCAAATGTGGTCGAGTGGTGGTGATGCTGCTGATGCCCCCATCGCGATATGGTTCGCCGGTGTTGACTACATGTTCGAATGTATGTGTTGTCTGCCGACCGAATTGATGAGCACTTTTTGGCTGATGCAACCCACTGGGTTGATTTTCGTCAGCCAAACTGTTTGCTATGTAAGCTAGGCTAATCTCCAACTGTTCAACAAGTTTCTCACCAGGCACATTGATTTAATTGAATTATACTAATCATAATACGATTCAATAAATATCCCCGCAGGTTAAACATTCCGCTCATATTTAGCAAATCATAGCCATTCAAAGAGGAAACACTTTTGGAGTGCCCTCAATGCCACACTAATGTAATCTCGACATTGGAGGCACTGGACATGTTCAGTTCGGTTTGGTCTTGCACGAATTGCTCAAAGTCAACCATTGCTCCTTACCTAATCGGCAATCAATCGAATTGTGCGATAAGTTGTGCTGATCTTTCTCGATAATACATCTTCAATCGATGTAGTTGTACTAACGGAAAATGTACAATGTACATGTCCATACAGCTGTAACAAATGTAGCGACAAGTGATACAACCTGTGTACAGTAGTGTTTCGTTTGTTGTTGTGTGATGCGATACATTGGCTACTTGATGTACCAAACAAGGCAAAACAACTTGTTGTTGCTGTTGGACAATGAACGTACTGCACACACGAACAAATATAACTCAAACCGGAAAATTATGACATAGAAAGAAAGAAAATGGTGCGAAAGTGATGCTTTCGTACAAACTTGGGACACGTACAGTGCAACTGCATCATGGAAAGGTTGCTGTGAGAGATTGTGTGAAGACAGATTAGCCGATTCATAAACAAATAAGCACAGATAATCTTAATGGCTTTTGGCACAAAACAAGCATGACACACAATTAGTCAATAACAAACATTTCCTTCAATGGGCACATTTCGACGTTATGCGTATTATCTAGCCTATCGAATTGTTTTGTCAAAGTTGATCCTTATGATTTAGCTAGACACCAAAGACAGAATTGACATTTTTGGTCCAAATTCAAGACAAAATATATTTCGACAGAATTCGAATTCATGAGAAAGTACTTTAAGCATAGGAATGTACCCAGACCTGCCACTCAGTGGCTACTGTTGAGTATTAACTTATCAATCGATCTAATTAACATTACTTTTATTCGTCGTTCACTATTAGTCTTTCCCTCCAAAAGCATTATTATTTCCTAATCAATAGGGCGAATTAATTTTCCCAGAACAATGAACGCGCAATAAGCCAAATCAAAATGTCACACAATTTGGCAAGTTCATAAATTGTCCCAAACTAACTTTGTGTGCACTTGTGTCGACTAATTGTGCAGTTGAACTTGATGAACAGTCTTTTTAACCAGTGCCCAAAAAGAACAATACAAATCTGTGATTGCACATTTTGAGAGATTATACATTCTTGGTTATTAAGAAATCACTTACACATACACATACACTCGAAAGTCGATAAATTCAATTAGTGAGCTTTGAATAATAATAATTCACTTCAATTTATCACTAAAAAGATAAAAGGAGAAAAAGTCGAACAAAGTGAAATGTGCCGTTAATGGCCTTCTTAAAATGCATTACTGATTAATAACATATTGGGAAATGCTGTCGAATTGGCAAATAGAAAATGTTCGGAATTAAATATTAAACATTTGATAAATCAATTATTAATTGATTAATTACTTTGTAGAGTGAAAATCGAGTAAATTTGTTAAAATTGAAATTCTCCGGACCCAAGTGAACAAAGCGTACCAAACCTGTAGCTTGTAAATGTGAATGTACGTTTGTACGTTGGTGTGGTTTGTTGTGTACTTTGGTGTCATTGACACCACTCGAAAGTGAGTGAATCCAGAGATGGCCAGATAGAGTGAGTGTGTGTGTGTGAGTGAGTGTTCCTTGTGGGCAATTTCAGTTTCATCTTCCAACAAACTTTCCAACACTCACCAAACACTGCACAGTCCACAAAACTGCAGACCTGGCTCGAAGGCAAATCGATCGATTCGATTAGTTGTCAGAGCATACAGAAGCACCTTTCCCCTGCTAGCAATCTTATCGTTTCAAATACGTTTCGAAGCACTCACACAAAAACCAACAAAACCAAACAAGACAAATCAATTTAAATTATTAATAATAATTAATTACCCCAAAAAGGCCCAACTAACCCAAACAAGGCCATTTCATTGATTAATTATGACACTAAATTATATATTTCGCATATTTCGCATATCTCCCACCGAGTGGTCCAAAAGTGCTTGAGACAATTGCAGTGAGCAGTCAATTGAACAGTGCACGATTGAACTCTATTTGAGTGCACCCTGTATTTGCTATGCTTCACCTGAATGCATATACTCAAATTCGATTTCCATAAATAGTCCTTAAGGTGCACCTCTCCGATGAGACAGTCAGTCAGTCAGTGAGTGGTCTGGCCAGTGCTCGAAACGAACATGGAACGTTCAAAGTTTCAAGTTCACTCGATCAATTAGTCTTGATCATCTTCACTTCGGTGGGATCGTCTTCTAATGATACAACACAACGCTCGCCTTGGCTCACTCACGAGTGGTCATGTAATATAATATAATTCAGTCTGTCTGCAGTGTCTTCTACATGTAAACGTAAATGCATTTATGCTTTTATTAATGAATTAATTTGACATGTTCAATTCGAATCTTATCTGATCAAACATACCTCAGGCAGACAAGAATCTAAATTTAAAGTCTAGTTTCGTATTAATTCAACATTCAATTGACCGTCCAATAGGTCACAAGACATATTTGCTATCTGTCGGCAATCAAATGTACAACTAAAAGTGCGAAAAGCTCAGTGCTCTTTTGGCTTTACATCCGAACTAGCAATATACTTAGCTTCTGAGAACATAACACAAATAAAAGAAATGATCGATGTTGAAAAGTTTTTTGCTTGCTTTCAATTTCTTTGCTTTCCATTTCGAATGTCACACCACGAAGATTGACGTCATTGAGCGCACAGTGAGCGAGGGATATACTGATCAGGGTTGAACTGATCCTGTAGATGATGCTCATGATACACTCATGTCTGTTCCTTTTGGTGTTTGTTCGGATGACTGTTTGATACTGAACAGATGCTGAGATAAGTGATAAGTGCAGAGATAGTGACGGTGCGGAGAGTCCATGCGGACAGAATGTGCTGCTAATGTTTCGAGTCAAAACAACAATGCACAAACAAAGCAATTCGTGAGAAAACAATATGAATTATGATCATCACCCAATGAAGTCATCAGGCAAATGTATTCAAAGTGATTGTAATCAAAGCTAACACCTTTGTTCTTATTAAAAGCATACTTTGACTCAATGGCACTGTTTTGCTTGTTACATTAGTTGATCGTTGGTGGTGGCTTACGTGAGTCAATACAATCAAACTGACATCAAATATATGTTGAACATTGACCAACATCATCACATTACGTCATATTGATATCGCTTGTCTATGTTTTGACTGTGTGCAGAGTGCATGCTTGAGAAGTTCTATTAAAAGCACAGACTTAATGATTTCGATTGCGTTCACTTTGCAAAACCAATGACCCAAAAGTTATCAATGGCTTCAATTGAACTGGACTGAAGTGAAAGTGGCCACTAACTAAGTGGTTCAATCGGAAATAGGAAAAAAATCAATCGAATCGATCAAAGATCACTGCAAAGCAGTGTCCTTATCGTTCAAGCCAGAGCGCACGCACATTTCCTACAAGCGATAAACAATTCTATATCCGAATATTGTTTGAGCATCAAACAACAAATCTGTTCCGTCTCTCATCGTCGATGACCTTTTCAGTCAGTCATAACTCAATGACATCAATTGCTCTAAAACACATTCGAATGATCACTTTGGTAAGGCAAAGATCGTGTCAATCGCAATGGCTCTCACGCATCTACAAACTGGTGACAACTGGATACAGCGTATTTATTGATTATTATTAATAATATTAATAAATGTTATCGGGCAATGGAAAATTTAATTATTCGATTATTGGATACAGCCAGACAGAGACAAAATCATTCGTGACGACACAGCAATTAAGTGGCCTCAAGAGCTCATCGGTGAGTGTTAATCCAGGACGGGCGATGCAATCACGAGAACAACTCATTTGTGTGTCTCTCAAAAGCAAATCTTTCGGACTTTTGGTTGAGCACACAGTTGGGACAAGTTTCACCACATTCGACCTAGAGCGAGTGCAGTGTCCCAGTGAGTAGTGCACATCACGAACATGTGCACTTGAACTTGAACTTGACTCGACTGACAACAGACAAATCGAAACTAAAGTGAACATTGCCGTGACACATTCGAATGCTACTAAACTGAGATAAACAATAAATTAATTAAATAATAATAATATTAATAATACAAGCCAGATAAGATTATCTGAGTTTATTTTGGTATTATAAAGCTCAAATATATATTTATTATACGCTCACAATTCATTGGCAAAATTCCATTCAAAACATGTCCATGCAAATGTTCCATGATGAAATATTTAGGTGTGGATCCAAGCAACTCACTAAGAATAGACCAATGGTTGACAAGTCTATTAATAGCCGAGACATCATGTACACAAAGACGTAATGAATGTGCCATTATCGTCAGTGTAATTAATTGCAAGTAAATGAGAATTATTATGACAGGCCTCAAGACGACTACTTGTTGTCGACTACTGATAAGTGCTAATCGAATAATGCGATAATGTCCTTACAGTGTGAGTGAATACACATTTGTAATCCATCTGTCTTCACTTGTTCCTCTCAATGGCGCACTTCTTCGTGCTTCCAACGGAAACACTGAACAAACCAGTGCTTGCTTGCGCCACTTTCGAACGATTGCCCAAGTTTGCTGAATCGATCAGTGAGTGGCGATTAGCATTAACATTGCGATCACTGATGAGCACACCAAAATGGAAATGGGGAAGTGTTATGGCACATGGAACACGTGATCACGTGGCCACAAGTTGTGCTACTGGTCATGAGTGCAGCACACATTCCATCACAAGGCAATGTTGGTAAACAAAACAGACAAAAGTGTCCAATGCTCACATGAGTTGAATGCTCACATCTTGAACTTATCACACGACCAATCAGGGTGGTATGGTCGATTGTATCGGCTTAAGTAAACATGTGAATATGAAATTAGCGAATGATGAGCACACAGAATGGCAAGTACTGATTGCACTGGCAGATATACTCGAGTGCCATCTCAGCGTCTCTCTGCACATTCGGCCATTGGGTCTAGACAAATGCATTACAATGAAGGCAAATTGAATTCGTACCCAAGCGAGATCGGTCACATACGAGAGAGCACGCAAAACAAACTCGAGTCACTTGAGTTAGCAGTAAATCTCGATCTAATCTCGATTCGATTCAGTTCAAGTCGATTCACTCGAATCAGTCAATGTCATCGTTGGTGTGTGTGCATTGTGTGTGCTCACGTATTATACTCACACAATCATTCATATTCCAAGTGACGCAAGTCTCACTCTATTGATCACACTGAAATTTCATTGAAAATACTAACTCGCTCCAAATGTGTAATAATAATAATGTCACAACAAATGTCATACGAGCCGTGATTGAGTGAACTGAATGAATGAACGAGCCAGTTTAGTCAAATACAAACCCCAAAATGACAACTCAAATCGGTCTTAGTAACTAGATAGACACGAAATAGTTGCTATCTGCAGATAATAACTATCATTAGACAATGATATGCTCGACAATATCGCTTTTTGGGCACATCTCGACACACAGACAAATATATTACACGATCGAAATGTCAATACATTCAAATGTATGCTCATTGTGGGAAATACATCTGTAGATTACATCTGTGGGGACTGCATGTGCACTGTAGGCCAAGTATAGCGCCATATTTGCATATTTATAAGTGCATGAGATATCGAATTAACATGTGCATTCATTAATTGTCACCCAATACATCAATCAATAGACAGACAAACAAGAGAGATAAGAATAAAGCAATGATCTGTGCCTGGGCAAATAGTATCGCGACGACATTCAAAGTAGTAACTGCTTTGCATGCACGAACAAATGCATAAAAAGTGAACTAACAAGTTGAAAGCACTGGCCGTGGTGATAGGATTGCATTGCACTGGCACTCTGGAGATTACACTCTAACAAAATCGAACCGTATTGGCCTTATTGCTGGATTATTACTCAAAACGAGACACAACAACAACAGTTGACACTAATGGAATATTATTTGTTCATAGTCTGTCTAGAGTCGGATAATGCCCAATGTCTGAATAAATCAACCGAATAATGACATCCAACAACTTGACAGTATTGACCTTATATGTTGGCAGTGTTGTAGAATCTATGTAGATTTCATAGCTCAGGTGAAATATAAGGAAGAAACGGATAATTGTTCGATTATAAATAGATTGCTAGTAAACTAGTTTGAACCAGTGTATTGAAAATTTCAATTTGAAATGAGCAATCATTTTTCTCTAGAATTATTACAATTGTAAGTTTAAACTGAATGTTTATAAACAAACCAACAGAATTGCAGCGAAAAAGAGAAATTCAATAATTAATTAGAGAATTTCTTAACCGGCAAACAAGCGAAATGACAATACACAGTTAAGTGCAACCACTAAATCGCGAGTGCAACAAACAAACTTGCAAGGTGCATGCAATGTCGAAAGATGCAACCAAAACAAACCTTTGCACGAGTGCATTGACGCAATGTGTAATCCAGTGTGACGTCACCTGTAAAAAAAGATCGGCTGACAATGAACTTCAAATCAAGTACAAATGGGTTGGATTAAAGTTCATTATCACTCTGATTTCGTCTGACTGGCTGGCCTAACTTTAACAGTGGTTGCAAGCTTTAATAATAGTCTCAATGGTCTTCCGCGTCATTCGTGGAAAGCCTTTTGCTGTTATGTCCGCTTCGAGTCAGTTCAAAGCAGCGGCAAGTGCAGTAAAGATCAGCAAGATGTCCTCTCCCTCACCTGCTTTCACTGTAGACACGATTCGATCGTTAATCAATCGACAGTGAATGGCAATCATTAATCAGAGCATTCACACGCACACAAGGATACGGGCTTGCAAGGTTAGTGGGTAAGCCTAACCTCAAATTAGATTTGTCACAAAAGTCTTGACCGGTGGATGAAATCACCCAAACCGAAAGGTGATAAAGGCAGACTCATGGAGCTAACTAGTTTCTATTTTGAGATTTGAGCAACATGTGCAGCACGCAAACAGAAATCGCCTGATTTCATTTTCACAGTACATGTAGTGATGTATTATTAATAATGCCGATATTTGCTTCCTTCCATTGTATCGATTATTCCCTAAATTAGTCTACGAATCCAACAGTCTCGATTACACCGCAACAGGTCGATTAATCATGTCACTCAAGGCAAGAGGAAAGTTGAAAATGCCACAAAGAATGAAAATGGAAAGTTCATTACGATCGTCTAGTGAGGTGCTCAAGACAGGAACAAGGATAATGGGGACCATGGACAGAGGTGGCCATTGAACAAATAGCCACACAGTTATAGCTCAGTGCAGAGGTACATGAGCTTGGTGTAATAGTGCAATAATGCATTGATACAGTCTCAAGTGGTGTCAAGTACAGAGAAATCCTCTTTGCCAAACTAGAAATGCACTGTACTAAGTGAAAATGGAGTTAGTTGGCAACATTGGATCGATTAGCAACAATATGACGATAATGTGACAGATTGATCAATCGAGAGAGGAAACTAAAGTTACTGAACGAAGCAAAACAAAGTGATCATTACACATACACTCGATACTGAACACTGATCAGTGATCAAGTGGCTGAAAGATACATTCGAGATACAAACAGATACACGTGTAGTGCACTGTTACCATGCCGCACTACAGAGTTCACACTGAATTTGTTGCTAGGCTTCAAGGAAATCAATTAAAAATCATACGAGATTCTCACACAGAAAGACAAACAAGCAAACACATACACAGATGTAATGTGTTTTGGTGTGGTTTGGTGCGAAACACGTTCAATGACGACATTTGGCTGAAATCTGTGTTCAATACAAACGAAATTAATTAGAGAATTAATTACATGACACAATGGTAAACAATTCGTACGTGATGATGTGTAGCGGTCTGAGTGTAATCAATTCAGACGGAATGATGTCAAAAATAGATTATAAACACGATGATCGAAAGATGACATTTGACAAACAAAACAATTGATGTAGTTGTTGACTTTTAAGATGGGTAAAGAGTCACTAGAATTTTAAATATAATGAAACTACAAATAAATAAATTTTGCAAATGCGCAACTTGTGAAACAAGCATTGCAATCCTCATTCATTATCACTAGTGCAATGACATCGAAAAGGTCAACAACTAGAAAGCAAACCAATATCACAATCAACGACATTGACTATCATTTGCTAGTGTTTACTTACCTGCAACTTGCAGGCTGCAAGTGACCTCGTGTGATCTTCGGACGACGTGATGAAGGTTCGTTTCCTCTTCTTGTTGTTGTGGTGCTGGTGACATGATCGATTTAAGTTGCCAGTGA
The DNA here is from genome assembly GCA_023373905.1 of Rhizoglyphus robini. NCBI lineage: Eukaryota > Metazoa > Arthropoda > Arachnida > Sarcoptiformes > Acaridae > Rhizoglyphus > Rhizoglyphus robini. The sequence goes on along the minus strand of JAKIJQ010000007.1, from coordinate 836,627 downwards.
AAATATTATTCACATCCATACGACATTGTGCACAAGTGTGAATGAATGATGAAGTTGTTCCTGAAACCAAATTGAGAGAAATGCACTAAGGTGCAATGCACTTGGACTTAATATTAGGCGCTGCTATGACTTTTGAATCCAATTTATCGGATTTAAACTTAGTGACCTTTAGTGACCGTGCCAAACATGTTCATCATAAAATGGTTCGTAATCTTCAAATAGAGAACAAACATTAAAGCTTTGGTATATACCTTGAGGCAGGTAAAAAACACTCATGAGGTCTTTGCACTATCTAAATTAATTTACAAAACAAATTCAAAGGCATATTGAGACTTCAAAGTCGATTTAAGTTTGAAACAATACAAAGGTATTGAATGTATTAAATAGACTACCAATGTCAAATATTAATTTTCAGATGCCAAAAACAGTCGTTAAGCAATAAAATGCGACAAATAGAGCATAATAATGCAATTTTTTAATAGACAACGAATATATATCTAAAGATAAAATATAAAAATAAATAATTTTGTGAATATAGAAAAATGGACCTCACCAGTAAAGTATTCTACATGAGACACTGGCCTCAATACATTGAATAGTGCTAAATGTCCTGGTTTGGGTATTGGAAGTGTTTCTTTCGGTAAGAACCAGTCCGAGTGACGTGGGTAACAATCCATTTCATGCGAGGATCCTCCACCTGTTCTCGTTGTTTGTGTCTGGGATGTTTATTGCACAGCACCCACCAGCGATCGTCGACTTTTTTGAAATAACACGCGTTGCATCGTAGTTTCAGTATTTGTTTATCGCGAAAGGTACGAATCTGTGTCAATTGATGACCACCACAAGTGACCGGAGCCATTGGAATATTTGCAGTGATTGCAGCCGTGCTTGTTGGTGCTAGTGCTTTCATCACATTATGGCAATGAGTTGGTTTGCTCAGAGTGGACATAATTATGGACCGATTCAGAAAGTTCGCAATTCGTGGCAAAAACATGTTCGCGGTTTGATTGATGTTTAAAGTTGTGCAATGTATCTAAGTTGAGTAGAGAATAGTTAGAATAAAACATTTTACTTGGTTGACCATACTTAGATGCCTTGTACTGGAAGTTAACTTGATGAATTACCAAAAACGAATTAGCAGCAAGACATCAAATTCAAGCCAAAACAGTGAACATGTGATTTATTACGACTATTTACACCCCAATAACTTAATGAATTTATTTAAAAAAAACTAATTATTTAAATTAGTTCTGATAATTCTGATAAGTAATTTATATTTAATTCATTAAATAAAGCCTTTAATTTTGTATTTCAGCAATTAAATGAATTACGACAAAAGAACAAAAATAAAATTATCATTTATAAATTAGCAAGCAAGTTGTGTATAAATAGTCGCTTTGTTGTTGTCTGTTTGTGTTGTGTTGGTCACCTTGTCCTGTAAAAAGTGCAAAACCCTCATTCAATTATTCTTCTTTTGCTGGTGATCCTAATTGAATGTTGTCCAGCAAAACAATGATTGGCCGATTACAGTGCTTGAAGCACATTCCTCGCGGTACGGTGGCTGTGGTGAGCCGAGCATGTTTGTCCTCTGAAGCCAAATCGAGTGATGTTGTACCTAACAGTGGCTCTGATTTTAAAGACACCAAAACTCATACTGGACAGGTAAGTTTTAGTTGGGTTTGGTTTTCTTAGACTAATACATTTGTTTTGTGTAGACATTCGAAAAAGATGATTACCGTTTGGCTCGATTCATTGGCAAGCAGAAGACGGTATGTCTGTTTGTTGTGCTTATTTTATAAATGTTCACTTTACCAATTCAGGTCAACCCTCGTTGGGCCATCAATTTGGTTGCTGAAATTCCCCCAACTGCGGTGAATGCTCGTTCTGTGTCTTGTGACGGTGGTGGAGGTCCACTCGGCCACCCGAAAGTATTCATCAATCTCGACCAGCCAGGCAATCATTCTTGTGGCTACTGTGGCCTGCGTTTCTACCAAGAACACGGTCATCATCACTAGCGGGCGCTGATGATCACCATTTAGGATCAAAATATATTATAGAATCAAAAGCTAAATTAAAGCCATTTCGAATTGACTCGAAACATTATTTTTACAAGAATTTTAGAATATATTATTGTGTTGATTACTCAACCGAAAGTGTAAATAAAACTATTTCTCAATTGAACTAACTTTGGTTTTGTTTATATTTTCCAGATGACACTAGAGGACAGTCTAAATTGCTTGTTAGTGATAAGAAACAATAGTCTAATTCCGATTGGGTTGTTTTCCATTTGCACAGGCGAAAGCAGATGCGGCAAATGCAGAAAGAAGTGACACGCGAATCTATGTCAAGTTTAACTGAACCCGAATTCCTGTCTTTATGATCGTTCCATTGTTCTTCACGGTGTGCGGTGAACCTTTTGGCTGATAAATTGCATCGATAAGCATAAATTGTCTCAACGCAAGTGAGTGTTTGCATTATTTGTACTACAATCTGTTCGTATGAATTGTCTCATATATTTAGAGCACCCAACAAGCAAAAACAAAAAGTATGGAAAGTTTTGCACGAGCTAATCCATCTCTACTCGAACTAATGTTGAGATGAAGCTACATTTTTACCATAATAAGAGAGACCTGCCTCAACTGTCGACTGTTTTACTGAGATGCTAAGATGGAAGATAACTGGCCCAGACGCGAACAAGAATTGCATCGCTACTTAGTCGTTCATATTTGTGAACTATTGCACTGCCTTGGATCCTCTGTCAGGTAAGAGCCAACCTACAGGTGTATCTCTCCCATCACAATGTCCGGAGTGAGTTGCTATAAATAGAGCCAAAATAGTTGAGATAACTCTAGGCCAAGCTAATCTCTGCAGTCTCGGTCTCGATTTCATCCTTTGCCTACCACATCCATCAGCACCTCAGCACTTTCACTTCATTTTACAGGCGAATGCCATTCATAATTTAGTGTATTCTCTCGAAAGTAGATTCATTCGCTCACTCATTTATTATTTGCAGGTCTAAAATTAAAATCAACTTCTTCTTCTTGTTCTTCAGCACGTTTGCCTAGTCTAATTACGGGTAAATAAGTGAAAAGTTTCAATTCAAATTCTGTCACACAGACAAGCAAGAAAGCAACAACAGGCAGCATCAGGCAAGAAAGACAGAAAATACTTTTCTATATTTGCGATCTCCAGTGAGATGCAACGAGACAAAGTGAAAGTGAAAGCAACAGAAAGCAAAGCAAACACGTCGATGTCTTCTTTCACTTGGTTTGCATTATAATTCTCAGTCAGTGAGTTCGTCTGCAGGCCAAATAATTGAGTTCACTCTCGACATACATTTAATGCCAATGAAAATGAATGCTCTCCTGCAGACGATTGTTCTCTCGCTCTTTGTCGCTTGTCTTCAGCTTGCCTGTTGAACACTTCAATGTCTTGCACTTGCAATCACGAATGTGTTCAAATCATAAAATGATCAAACCGTTAGCGAACCTGTGCCAACTTTAGGTGTGTTCGAGCACTGTGCTTTGCTGCACTCGGTCTATTAGCGCCGTTCAATGGCGAACTACCTACCGCGGACACACTTGCCAGCCCATAACCCTTAGCCCGAACACTTCATTTCAGTGATCATCTACAGATCTATAGACAAGCCATTACCCACACTCACACATAGACATTGCACCGAGTTGTTCAGATGTCATTTAACTCTTTCTATTTCTGAGCATTACAACCAAACACTACAATCACTACACTTGAGTTGTTTTTATGGACTCGTGTCAAAAGACATAACATATTGCAATACACACAATAAACAGCCGAGCAATACTTTACAGTTAAACTTTTCTTGATTCTTCATTTACTTTCAAATTGTTAGAATAGCTTACACTTGCAAGTTACCAAGTACCAAAGAGTTGAGTTTGAAGTAAAGGAAATTTCCTTTCCAAAAATTGGTTTGAGATAAATATTTCGATTTGAGGCAATTTTTTGTTGTCAGAATTGATCAATCGATCCGTATAAGTTCAATCCGCTAACTCTTCCGAGCACACTATTTATACAAGATTCCATTGAAATCAGACTGCGCTCATGACAATGTCACGTACGGTGATTTGCCAAGTCTTAATTTGTAAGGCTCGCTAGTCGAATAGAAGCAAGTGAACCGATAAATGATTCTACGAATGATGTGATTGGCTTCATTAGATATGAGTTATTTAATACTCGGTCACCTCAAAGCCGCGCTCGAGCATGCCAATTTAGTTGTGTGCACATTCGAAATTCATCCGAATTTGTGTGTATATTTTAAAGTGTCCCTGTGCAGAGAGTGAGAGTGTATGTCGCTTTTCTCAAATTTAGTATTAAGAATTTATTGCCATCGCAATCGTCGTCTGTATGTCGCATTCGGTCTATTTATAGGAATAGCAGCACGAAATATTCAATCGGGTGATATTCATTTTGTTGGTGATTTGGTATTGCTTCGTTTTTACCAAATGCAAACCAAAGTGCACCAGCGAGTGCGAGGCAGTGTGAGAGTGTGAGAGTGTTTGTTCACCTCTTCGGTGTTGTATCACTTGGAGCAGGCAAATTATTTCATCTATTCCGATGGTCTCACAGTGGTGTGTGCTTTACTGTGGCAGTGTGCAAGACAGGCCCGAGCCAAACAAAGTGAGTGACATAGAAAGAAGTGAGAAAATATTACTGCAAACAGAGTCGAGGACAGATCGAGCCAATTTGTATTGAATTGAGGCACCTCCAGGAATGCCACCACAAGCGAGCGACCGTCGTGCGAGGATCACTGTGCGCTATATACCTTGCGGAGTGAGACAAGTTTCGAATACCAGTCGCACTGTACGCCACTCAGTGTTATTACCAGTTGACGGTGTCATATTCGCAGACCGACTGATTCACTGCTGGAAGTCGAGTCCAAGCACAGGAGCAATGTTTGTTGCCTCCAACCATCCGTCGGTGTTGGTTGGTTGGTTGGCAGCACACATACACAGTGATGTCTATAAAAGGAATCTCGATATATAGGACATGCTAATTACCGCATTATAAGTAATTTACGATTCTGCAGCACACTGCTCGCTGGCTGGCTTTATTGTCATCTGTTGCATTCTCCTGGTAGAATCATCTGTGTGTGCGTGGGGGAGACAGAATTGGAGGAGACCGACTGAATGAGAGAGAGCCTCACTGAACTGAGGGGAATTTAGGACCTTCCACACTTTGTTTCCTTGTGAGTATTCCGCACTGCATGAATTGATGCCACATTCCCAGTGTGTGTGGGTCTGTGAGTGCCAGTAAGGAATTAGGCGTGTGTTTGTATGTCTTGATGGCTTCCCTCCGGCTGCCAACTCTTCTCCCCATTGTGTATCGATACCGAAAGTGGCGTGGCGTGGCCCTCACAGGAATTTACTTTAAAGAACTACTCAGTGAGAGAGTAGGAATCCGGGTGTAGAGCAAGGGCATTTGCTCACTGGCACAAGGGGGCAAATATTTTGGAAAGACGCCTGCGTGCACACGTAATCGTTGAGGAGCAGAGGAACTGGCGAGAGTGATGGCGCCCGACCGACTAGGCTACACCTCCACCTTGGCTATAGCCGAGAAGGCAAGGCGTCTCGTTAGGTGCCTTCTTAGGGCACAACAGTTGCCGGCAACAGTTGGACACGACCGATTTGTTCGGTGGCAGCGAGGAAGGCGCACTGCTTTGGTACTGTCTCGGAGTGTCAGCCCCATCACTGGTCCGTGCCACCACTACCGGACGATCGGCAGCATCAGCATCGCCGTCAAAAGACGTTTAACTTGAAATTAGCCCAAATTAGTGATTCACTTTCGAACCAACTGTGTGAGTGTGCACTCGTTCGAGCACTCGTCCAGCACAGAGTCCCGAGCCTGCAGCAGTCAGAGAGCCGAAGTGACTCTTGATCGGTGCGCCTTTCGTCTTCAATTGCTTCCGAATCTTTGTTTGTTTGTGAACACACCAAACTAGACTTCACTAGACTTGTTCCTGAAACAATCAGCCAAAATGTCTGCACGATCTGCAAAGTATATGTACTCCTCCTCCTCCAGTGGACGCGGTGGTGACATCTCCATTGAGTATGGCACCGACCTGGGCGCCCTCACCCGACTTGAGGTATGACTTGCTGGCCCGCACCATTCCGCCGACTCTATTGGTCCCGGTTGTGTGGCCCCTTTTGATCATTACTTTTGCCTTTACCCGGTCTAACCAACTCGGCGGCAATCTGCCTCGAGCGAAACGGTTCATTGCATAATCATTTTTTTCAGCTTTTCTTGGATAATCCCAATTCGTCCAATAATATCGTCAATATCTTTGTCTCTGTGCCTAGAACATCTTTAATTGTGTTCCACATTTCGCACTCAAGAATATTCGTTAATTCGTGTTAAAAAACCATCCGAATGGATTGCCATATTATGCCCTTTAGTGTTTTCCTCCGTCCAAGTGCCACAGACCCTCGGCTTAATGGCACTTTCTCGGCATTGCTTTTGCCAGAGTTTGTTTACATTGGCACTCGATTAGCGTTATTCGAGACACAAATTGCCGATTGCACCAGTGAGTGAGTGCAACCTTTACTGCTGCTCTTTCAGTGTCTTTTGTCTCTTTCGAATGTCAATTCGTTTGTGCCATAAATCAGTCATAGTCATTCTTTAATTCTTCAGTTTAATGCTTTACTTTTCATTTCAATTGCGCTGACCTCTTTTTGTTTTTCCACTTTTTGAGGCAACAAGTGATGGCATCACTCACAGAACACAAAAAGCAACAACAACGGGCGTCTCACTGACGAGTGCCAGATTTAGCTTTACTATACAGCACCAGTAGTAGTACAGTTGTAGTGGCGGAGTAGTCGGTTGTGATGACGCCAAGTGCGCATACGTCATCACTAGCAGACACATGACACACCCACTGCCATAATTGGGCCTAATCGGATGTCATCCACACACACATAACACACATTCACACAGAGCAGCAGTAGCAATAGTCTGCACTCATCCGTCACTATCATTGGAGATGTAATTAGTGAAATCGACATTCCATTCAACTAGTGAAATAAGTCACAAAGAAATCTCATAAATCGGCATTAGACAATAATGATTACATAATTGTGTGCCTAAGCGTACATTCAATTGACCTTAGTGGAATACATTGGCAATCGATCTCCCATCAAATCCTTCCCAGTCGAATAGTTAACCAGTTTATTCAAAGCCAATGGCTCGTTGGAATATAAATAAACACAACACAACAGCCCAACGAGTGCCAACATTAGCTGCAAACATATGTGTGCATGCAACGGGGCTCAATGTATCGATTGGTTGGTGGTTGTATTGACTATTCTAGATCAAGGTTAATTCCTTCCTTGCAAGCAATAGCAATAGAGCAAATGCAACTTTGTAGTGAGATCGTCTTAGGCAAACAATCTTAAACAATCCCCCGATCACATGACACCATTGCAAGTGCAGTCGGGCCGAACCAGAATGCACCAGTTATTATTAGGGATAATTATTAAACAATAATCGGCCTCTGTGTGTCTAACCAGAATTGGACGAGAGACAACACCAGAAGGGAGAGATGCAACCCAATGCAAAGTGATTCGAGTTATCCAGCACAATTCTATTTTTAGCGCACAAAATCAATTGCAATGCTCCATAGTTTGTAAAGTTTGAGAAATGTTAAGTCTCTTGGTGCTTTACAAAAGCATTACTTTCCTCATAGAATGTTTATTGCTTTGCAGAATTGCAGAATTGATAGTATCTATTCGAACCAAATTAAAGTTTTATCATTCTGACCTTGAAAAGTTCAGTCTTGTAATCTTTGTTTTGAATTAATGGGAAATGCAATGGACCTATTCAATTGGTAGATTATTTGCCGTTGCAATTGAATTGAATTTCGAATCTAATTAATCAATTTTCTTTTCTCTTTTCAACTTAGGACAAAATCCGCCTCCTGTCCGAAGACTTGGAAAGCGAACGTGAGCTTCGCCAACGAGTAAGTACAACAAACAGCCAAATGACCCAAACCTTCCCAAAGCCCCACAGATCGAGTTCAATCATCTCATTAAATTAGATTAGATCATATCACCTTTCAGTCGCACTTGTAAAGTGTCCTCAAACTCGGAAATGTAAATCAATTTGCTCGAAATGTTGTTTATTAGTCTGCATTTGCAGCCGCGTTAAAGGGCCAAAAACAACTCTCCTCGAGTGGAATGTATTTGTCTATGTATGGCCAAGATGAGTTCGCTTCCTACTCGCTTCACTTTCGAGTATAATGTTGCCGATTTACGAAATGTGAAATATTTGTTTTAAAACAGAATTTTGTAGATGTAGTCGAAAAAGCCTCGAAAATAGTTGATAATACTGAAGAGTGTAATGCTCACCGTTCGGAAAGGGATAATTTCGGTTTAGGTCTGTCTGCTCCTTCTCCTCACAGTTTCCCTATTGCCTCTCTCGATTTGGCAATGGAATTCACTTCTCTTCTCTTCATAGGCCTCCTGAATAGCTATTTTATCATTTGGTTACGTGTGCAGTGTCAGGCTTGAGTCGTGAGAACAGTGAAGAATCGTTAAGAATTGAGAGGGCAAATGGATGGATAGGTTCTTATTTAAGGGCGATACTTTGCCTGGCCTGCACTGCACTGCAGTTGGCAAGATAGATCATTCAGTGCAGTTAGATACAGTGTGTGCTGGGTGTGTGTGTTGTGTGTGTTGTGGTTAGAGTGCATCACAGTGGAAAGGGGAAATGAAAGAATTCTGCCAATTATGATTCGAACCGAGGCTCAACAGAGTGAACGTGTGCAGCCGCCAACGCAAATGCCTGGCACACGCACCGCTCACCGTGCAATGGCACTGTATTTTTGGCTCGTACAGAATAGACCTTTGTAAATAGATGCACAGGGCGATAAGTGAGGTGACGAAGAATGTCAACTATTGGGGACACCAATGCATGCAATGTATATCAAACAAGGAGGCCAATAGACATATTGATATTCGATTGAACTCGATTGAACCATTTGACCCAAACCAACCATCATGCGACCAAATAACTCATGTGGCACTACTTTACCTCAAGGTCGAGCGAGAAAAGTCGGATGTGACCGTTCAATTGATGAACTTGACTGAACGATTGGAGGAAGCCGAGGGCTCAAGCGAGAGTGTGGTAAGTTGGTTGGCACTGTTTGGCACTTGGGCCATTGATTGATTGGTTCGATCATTGTATTAGACCGAAATGAACAAGAAGCGCGACTCTGAGTTGGCCAAGTTGCGCAAATTGTTGGAAGATGTGCACCTGGAAAGTGAGGAAACTGCCCACCACTTGCGCCAGAAACACCAAGCTGCCATTACTGAGATGCAAGATCAACTTGACCAAATCCAAAAGGCCAAAAATAAGTAATGTTCCCATCAATCGGGCCGATGTCCGTGAGCTAACCGCCCTTTTGCGCTTTCAGGTCCGACAAAGAGAAGCAAAAGTTCCAAGCTGAAGTGTTTGAACTGCTCGCTCAAGTTGAGACCGCCAACAAGGAGAAGTTGATCGCACAGAAGACCGTGGAGAAGCTCGAATACACTGTGCACGAGTTGAACATTAGGATTGAGGAGGTCACTCGAACTGTGACTGAGGTCACTGCCCAACGTGTGCGACTCAGCCAGGAGAATTCCGAACTGATCAAGGAGGTTCACGAGTACAAGATCTCGCTGGACAATGCCAACCACCTGAAGGGACAGATCGCTCAACAGTTGGAGGACACTCGCCACCGACTGGAGGATGAGGAACGCGTAAGTGCAATCATTTGATGTGACTCCAATTGGTCTAATTGTTTTGGGTCATCTTTAGAAACGATCAAGCTTGGAAAATCACGCTCACACTTTGGAAGTCGAATTGGAATCGTTGAAGGTGCAACTGGAAGAGGAATCTGAGGCTCGTCTCGAACTGGAACGACAACTTACCAAGGCCAACGGTGATGCTGCTTCCTGGAAATCTAAATACGAAGCTGAACTTCAAGCTCACGCTGATGAAGTTGAGGAAATTCGGTACGAGACATTTGTTGTTCAATGATTGACATTTGACTAAACTTTGCTTTTGTCCATCAGTCGCAAGATGGCCCAGAAGATTTCGGAATACGAGGAACAATTGGAAGCTTTGTTGAACAAATGCAGTGCCTTGGAGAAGCAAAAGTCTCGACTCCAGTCGGAGGTTGAGGTGCTCATCATGGATCTCGAGAAGGCTACTGCACACGCTCAGGCTTTGGAAAAGAGAGTTGCCCAACTGGAGAAGATCAACTTGGACTTGAAGAACAAACTCGAAGAGGTGTCCATCCTGCTCGAACAGACCCAGAAGGACCTCCGTGTCAAGATTGCCGATCTGCAGAAATTGCAACACGAGTATGAGAAGTTGCGTGACCAGAAGGAAGCTCTCGCCCGAGAGAACAAGAAATTGTCCGGTATGGAATCAATGCCTCAATGGCACAGTTTGATCAACAGATTAATGTTTGTATGTTTGTGCAGATGACTTGGCCGAAGCTAAATCTCAACTCAACGATGCCCACCGACGAATCCACGAGCAAGAAATTGAGATCAAACGATTGGAGAACGAGCGTGAAGAATTGGCTGCTGCCTACAAGGAAGCTGAGACTTTGAGAAAGCAAGAGGAGGCCAAGAATCAACGCTTGACCGCCGAACTTGCCCAGGTCAGACACGACTACGAGAAACGATTGGCCCAGAAGGAGGAAGAAATTGAGGCTCTTCGGTGAGTAAATGACCGTTTGACGGTTTGACTGAACTAACCATTCATGTGCATAGTAAACAATACCAAATTGAAATTGAACAACTCAACATGCGATTGGCTGAAGCCGAAGCCAAGCTTAAGACCGAAGTTGCCCGACTCAAGAAGAAGTACCAGGCCCAGATCACCGAACTCGAACTGTCTTTGGATGCTGCCAACAAGGCCAACCTTGACTTGCAAAGGACGATCAAGAAGCAAGCTCTCCAAATTACTGTACGTCACTGGTCTCTCTCCAACGGTCAGACTAATTAGGTGTTTTGTGTTATTTTAGGAGCTTCAAGCCCATTACGATGAGGTGCATCGTCAATTGCAACAAGCGGTTGATCAACTCGGTGTGACCCAACGCCGATGCCAACAACTTCAAATGGAACTTGAGGAAATGCGTGTCAGCTTTGAACAAGCCCTTCGTGCCAAGCGTGCTGCTGAACAATTGCACGAGGAAGCCGTTGTCCGTGTGAACGAACTGACCACCATCAATGTTAACCTTGCCTCTGCCAAGAGCAAACTCGAAGCCGAATTCTCTGCCCTCCAGAACGATTACGATGAAGTGCACAAGGAACTCAGAGTAAGTGCACTTTGATGATTGGTCATTCAAATTGGTAATCACTTGTTCCCTCTAGATCTCCGACGAACGCGTCCAGAAACTCACCATTGAGCTCAAATCGACCAAGGACATTCTCATCGAGGAACAGGAACGAGTTATCAAGTTGGATACCATCAAGAAGTCTCTTGAGGTCGAAGTGCGAAACCTTCAAATCCGCATTGAAGAGGTCGAAGCCAATGCCCTGGCCGGTGGAAAGCGAGTCATTGCCAAGTTGGAAAGCCGAATCCGAGATGTCGAAATCGAGGTAGAGGAGGAACGACGACGACATGCCGAAACCGAGAAAATGCTCCGAAAGAAGGATCACCGCGTCAAGGAATTGTTGCTCCAGACCGAGGAGGACCACAAACAGCTCCAATTGTTGCAAGAGATGGCCGACAAACTTGGCGAAAAGGTCAAGGTTTACAAACGACAAATGACCGAAACGGTGAGTTCATTTATTGGTGATCGCTAAGGTGCAATTTACTGACATTATTATTGTTTCCCCTTTAGGAGGGCATGAGCCAACAGAACTTGACACGTGTCCGCCGCTTCCAGCGTGAACTTGAAGCCGCAGAAGACCGTGCCGACCAGGCTGAAAGCAATCTGTCCTTCATCCGAGCCAAGCACCGTTCCTGGGTGACCACCAGCACAGTTCCCGGCGGTACCCGACAGGTCTTTGTGACGGAACAAGAACAGTCCAACTTTTAAATAAATAGCCCCACCCACCGAACAAGCCAATAGTGAACACAACATAGTAATAAAACAACAAAAACATACATCGAACAACAACGCGAAAGAACAACAACAACACCTGCCGTCGCTCGTCGCCACTCTTCGCCAGCAACGAACAACAGTCGCACACTCACAACAGCACCATCACCTGTCGACCACCAGATTGTCCTTGCGGGGAGAGGAGTCACCTGTGCCACGTCCACCACCCGAACCACCATCTGTACGGTCAAGACCACAACCCGATCAGTGATGTCTTGTCCTCTCTGTCTCTGTCTGTCTGCTCTCAATCAATAACAGCAATCTATTTATTACTGATCTTTTCATACTTTATTTATTAATTATTATCCTCTTAATAACAAACTCATATTTTGATGACAATCGAGTGATATATCAACAACCAAAGAGTGGCAGCTGTGGCGACCACTTCTCCTTGTTTTGGCTTCGATCTGGTTCATTGTTGGGCCAGTTGCGCACATCACACTTTTTGTATTCAAATGGTAAAAACAACATTGATGCCGATAAACAAAGCTTTTGCATAGAATAAAACATTTTACTACAATATATTGCACTTTTTATAACGTTATACTTCACAATAAACTCTACTCCCAATTCGTGCCTACAAAATTCAAATCATTTTCACAGTATAAATTGAGTTCAATGTGAGTTCACTCAGCAACTAACATCGTACAAACGGGATAAATCTTATAGTCACATGTTTGCCGGTTTGTTTTGGCTGTTGTTTGCCAACACTGTGTGCTAGTTTGTGTTTTGCTTTTCAAATCTGAATTGTGACAAAATAGCTTTGTTTAGGTGGATTCTAAATAGACGTTTAACGCGTATAATGTCTGCAAATGGCGTGAAACGAAGGAAAGTTGACTTTACCGATGTGATCAATCGAGGCTTTCTAACTGAACAAAATGTTGGTCTCACAGAATTTATCGGCAAACAAAAACCTTTCATCGGCATTCTTAAACACAGGTTTGTTGGTTGTGTTTAATATGTTTGCATTGTATAATATATTATTTTGTTACTTTATAGATTTGAGGATTTTGTTGTTCACGAAATCAATCGGGATGGATCGGTGGTCAAGTTGGAATGCTATGGCGAACCTGAAGATATTGCGCTAGAAGAGGAAGAAAAAGAGCCCCAAATTGAAGTGACAGAACTGAAAGTCGATTCCAAATTGCTTGATGACATTCGTGCTTATTCGGAGAACCCTTCCACTTTGTCACCTGTTCTCATACCAGTGGATGAGCTTTCAAAAGAGGACCGAACCAAAATTCACGCTTACATTCGACAGAATTTCAGTCAGTTGGACTCGAAGACCGAAACTATCGACCAGAAAATGTGCATCAAGATTGTATATGTGTGTGATGATGGTCGAAATCCGAGACGTCGAGGCAATGAGAAACGCAAAGGTGACAATAGAAGTCAGAAGCGACTTCGATGGCCAAAAAGCAAGCCTAACTATGTGCATTTTGTTTTGTACAAAGAAAATATGGAAACAATACAAGTGGTTAATGAACTATCCCGACGGTTAGCATGCACACCGAAGAATTTTACATTTGCTGGAACGAAAGACAAACGTGCCATCACTACACAAATGTTTTCTGCATGGAAAACGAATCCACACCAAATCTGGAAAGTGGTTCAAGAATTTAACCGACGGAGTAGATTCAACATTAAGCTTCACGTTGGCCATTTCGATTATTCGCCCGAGCCACTCAAACTTGGTGATCTAAGTGGAAACCATTTTGAGATTATTTTACGAAATGTTCGTTTGGTACAAGACGAGAATGACGAGAAACTAACTCAGACCAGTGTGGAAGAGTTAAAGGCGAATGTTGAAGAATCGCTTCAGACGGTAAAAAATGTCGGTTTCTTAAACTACTTTGGAATGCAACGGTTTGGCAGTCATCGAGTGGACTCACACAAGTTGGGCATTTTAATTCTCAAACGAGAGTTCAAACAGTTGGTCAACGAAATTCTGGTGGAAAAGCCTATCGATCTTCGGCCGTACAACAATCGCAACGAAGTGTCTTTCAATGAGGCCATTCGCATATGGAAGGAAACTGGAGATGCCGGCATGGCCTACAAGAAGATGAATTACAAATACTCCATCGAGGGTTCATTGCTGCGGGCACTAACAAGGGTGGATCCAAACGATTATCACGGTGCACTTTGCATTGGACTGCTCCGCAACAGTCGATTGCTCTACTTGCACGCATACCAAAGCTATCTCTGGAACAGAATCGCCTCTTTCAGAGTGCGCGAGTATGGTCTCGAGGTGGTTGAGGGAGATCTCGTTTTTGTAGGACCTGAATTGGTGGCTGACGAAGTGGAGTTGATCGTCTCAGAAGAAGGTGGTGAACAAGAGCAACCACAACAGGATAATGACAACAATGAACCTGAAGGTGTTGATGCAGTGCTCAATAAAAATGACCGCGTTAAGGCGAACATCCCAAGTGACCAAATTGTACTGGTTACAGCTGAAAATCGAGCCCAATTTACCATTTACGATGTTGTCTTGCCCATCATTGGTGGCCTGAGCAAATTGCCACAGAATCGAACAACCGAATACATCCAAACTCTTATAAAAGAAGACGGAGTCAAAATGGACGACTTTTCTTCACTGTCCAAACAGTGGTGCGTCAATGGAAGTTACCGAAAATTGTTGGTCCGACCTTCCAACTTTGATTGGCAGTGGTTGCAGTACATTGACGATACAAAACCACTGATTGAGACTGATGTCGATAAGATCGAACGAAAGAACCAAGACAAATTTAACAAATCAGAACCAAACGATGACGAAACGAAACTGCGCAATGCACTTCGGGTAGGAGTGACCCTGCCCACCTCGTGCTATGCCACAGTTCTTTTGCGCGAGGTGACCAAGCTGAGCTCGCTCAGTCTGGAAAACAAACCGTGGCAACAAGGCCCAACAAGCACCCCCGACGATGTTCCTGTGTCAAGCGAGGAGCCCCCTGTCTCAGCTCAAGTGGAGCCATCGGAACAATCAGTGCTCAATTAAGGAGTGATTTGTCTGTGTCGGTTTATTCTCATTCCATCAAAGTGATCATGTTTGCAACTTTTCCATTTGCCTGTGCAGTGCACTTCTGCTCTGGTTCAGTGTCGGTTCAATTGTTAATGAAAATAAATGGATTCGGCTCAGCGCTCGATTAGTGATCGAAATGACTTTGTCGTTCAATTGGCTATACACTTTAATGATCATTTATGCGATAATTGTTGCTGTGGTGCAGCAGCAAGATGTGCTCATTGGCACACACGTAGATGCACAATCTGCCCCACAAGACCTCCACAAGAGTGTGCGGACGTGGGCTCGTTGAGGCTGATGATACCGCTGGTGATGGAGGAGACACTGGTGACACAGACGCTTTCCAACTGTTCCAACTGGCAATGGACTTTTCTGATGACTCGTTTGCTTTCTTGTCCTTTTTCCAGTTGGTCAGATCATTAATAACCAATAACTTTCCGGTAAGAGTTAATGACCCGTGGCCTGCCCTGAACGCATAGCCTGACCCTTTCTCTGCATAAATTCTGGTCACCGCACTTTCTTGGTTGTTTATTGTGAGCAAACATTTGTCCTGTCCCGAGCAAGTCTTTATAGCGAGGTAGTCTTTCTCGTTGCTTGCTTGACGAACTCGGAAATCGAGCTTGCCCGAACCTACTCGACAATGATCTGGCAGTGACTTTTCAGGTGTCCAACCAATCTGTCCGGTGAAGATGCCCACAGGTCGGTCGATTGGTGGCTCACTTGACTTGTAGTACACAATATAGGTTGAGGCCTGCTCGAAACCCGACTGTTTGTCTTTCGATGGTGATGAATGATGCGACGAATGTGATGTTTCGATCATTTTGTTGATAATCTCAGCCAATGAGTCCACTTTGTCGATTGGAGATGAATTGGTGCTCAGATCGTGTTCTTCGAGACTGGCAGGTTTGGGGGAGGTGACAGACACTGGGGATTGCATTGGACTAGAAGGTTTGAGGTTAATGTTCTTCATTTGGAGAGCAAACTGGTTGGATTTTGGTCTCGGATTACTCTTCAGTGCTATCGATTTATTCTTGTGCCTACTGCTATGTTTTGATTTGCTTCTGGATTTAGATTTCCCTAACAAAGTTACGTGTTAGCGGATAATTCAAGTCATGGGACATGTTCTTACACGATTTGGATGAAAGTGAACTCCTTCTGGGACTGAACTTGGACTTCTTAATGGAACCATTACCGGACGGCACACTTTTAGGCTGACTTGCACTGACACTGGTGCTGTGGTCCGATTTTGCTGAGTGTGCACTTTCGCTCGAATCGACTTTGGGATCGGTCGTGACTGTGGCTTCAATTGAAACTGGTAAATGGCACTCGCTTGAGTTGGTCACTTTCGCTTGTTTGACCTTTTCATTAAGTCCGTGTTCGTTTTCCTTGTTTGACACAGCCGATGATGACTTTGGTGTTTCTGTGTGCCAATTAACAAATTAGTAATGTATGGCCAGAAGTATACTCTGTCAATATTTTGCTGCACAATGTACACAAAATATAAAACAATGGACTTACCATTGGTTGATTCAGGAGGTGATCCAGGACTGGGCGCACTGAAGACAATGTTCGATTGATCGGCACTTGGAATGACCACGTCGACATTGTCACGTTTGACGGACATGACCACCGTGCTGGCATCGTAGCTCAGTGCAAACACATCGGGCTTTAGGGCAATCGCGACAAGTGATCCCTCGGTGAGCGTTATCTCCAGTTTTCCTCCAACCAAAGCATCGATCGATTTGTCCTCTGGTCGGCCATACTTGTCCAACAGTTCGTCTATTTTGCTACTCTGAAAGATCACTTTGCCCTTCACCACAAGTCGAACTGTGCAATTGGTTGTAGAGTCTCTTGTTTTTGAACTCACACGAAACCCAGTGCCCAGTGAACCAATCATTGTGACAGTCGCTTTGGAAGTGATCAACGCAATGGTCACCAGGTTGGCATTATTGCTCACTTGTCTCACCTCTTCTTGTTGGGCCAATGTCGGTGCAATTGTGATCAGCGGCAACTGTTCGCATCGTTCCAAATCACTGTCAATGTCCACTCTTGGCTCAACCAGTGTGACACTTTGTCCCAGTCCAATGGCGTTGTCAGTTACGAAGCCACAGGTCATCTTGTCTACTCGGTCACTCCTGAGGTACTTCTTCACATAGAAAATGAGATGCATGTTTGTAGACAAGATCGAACTGATTGTACTGCATGAGCATTTATGTTTGTATTTAGTTTGCAAAACATTCGATGGCACTAACCAGATTGAAGTTCAAACCAAATAATAATTTTAATTAATAACTCGAAAATAGCCCTCAAAATGAGTCATTCTGTTGACAGTTAAAATGTTAATTAGAGTTGAAGTGCACTTAGGTATGTGACACGTATCCGTGAGTGCCTGTTGGTCGGTGTCGCTTTTTGTTGATGTTCATCAGTGAAATGCTCTTGAGTTCCTTCTGCTTGTTGAGCGACTGTTCCACCTCAAATCCGGTGTCCTCTGAGTCGATGCGCAGAATGGCGAAGTGGTCGTCAATGTAAAGCAGAGCCTGACCAGAGCGGACCACCACATCGGCCCTACCACCGACCAGTTGGTTGTTCTGAGGAGAGAACATCGCCACATAGCCACCGATTTTGATGGACGACTGTGAGAAGGAAAAGAAAGCCTGTTGCCAGCCACACACGTGACAGACAGCTTTGCCCGTGAAAGTGATCGTGGCCAGGTTGGGGTGGTTGAGAATAAACTTGCGGTCTTTCACCTTGGCCTCGCCCATCACCAGCATCATGTGCAGCTTCGATTGGACCACATCACCGAACTTTTTCTTCGGGTACATGTTCACCACATCATCGCCGAGTGGTTTGAACACGTCTGGGGGCGATTGCATGACCAAGCCAGAGAACAAGGCCACTGCACGACGACGTTTGCTCAATTCGAAGTAAATGATGTACTCGGCATCGATGTTCTTGTCGGAGTTTTCATTGGAACCTCCATCAAACTGGGGCAAAGTGCCATAGAAGTTGAACGCCAGTCGACTTCGATTATTGACGTGTCCGAAAGTGTCGATTTTGGAGTGCACGTCAATTACACTTTCGTTCACGTAGATCATTGTGTTCTCATACAACTGCAACATGTTCAGTCCGAAGAAGACGTCCAGACACGGCTGGTGAACACGAAGAATGCCGCTGATGAGTAACTTGCACGGAGTGCCCACCAGAAAGAAACGGTCAAAGCCGAGGTTGAAATGCAGTTCCAAGGTCTGAGGATGTGAATCGTCATTTGGATTGACCACCACAATCGAGATCAGATTGCGCTCTCGCAGAATCGACAGAGCGTCCGCGTTGTGCTCGTCGAAATGCCACATTTCCCCAGACAGTTCACTCACTTTGATTGGCTTACGAGAACGTAAGAATTCGTTCAACTTGGCCTGTTGTTTGTTGGGTGGCAAGCGCGGGTCCACAATTTCACAGGTTTCCGGAGCAATCACGGGCTCGCGCACAATTTGCTGACAATCCACCAGACAGATCGGGTGACCTCGGTCCGGGTGAGTCTGTTGCGAGGGTTGAGACTGCACTTGACCTGGCGAGTTCGGCTGAGGAAGACCATCTTTGTCGATACTTGACAGTGAGTGGATGATAAATTGAGGCATCGAGGTGGCGGTGGTGGCGGTGCTCGAGTGCAGTCGGAAGGTCCTCGGTGGAGACGACAAGTGCACGGCAGAGAGACGGTGTTTACTTTCTAATTAATCATACACCGAGAGGGCACAGGCGATCGATACAGCCGAATGAATGCACCAGGCCAACAAACAATCCATTTTATTTCTCAATACACATTGTTCGACAACTCTCTCCACCGTGCAACATTCGAACAACTCCAACTGACTAATCACAGTAAGCAAGCAATCACAAGCTCGCAGTCCTAATCCTTGCCATTTTGGGTGACTCACTGAAAGGGAACATACCTACCGAGCAATCTATTGAACGCAATGGGCTAATAATATTAGTGGCACCGACAGTGGTGTAGATAGATGGGACTGACATGCGAATATTTCCCGAAAGGCGAATATACATTCGAATATATCGAAAGCGTCGGGCACTGACGAAGACGAGTTATTAAGTTTAGATTAAAGTTGATGGCGCTCTAATGATCGAATGCGTAATAGGACACAGACAGGGGTAGGCACACAAGGCAAAGAAGGGAAAAGGCTGCACCAATTGCGAGCACAAATTAAGAAGCAAAAGTTGCCTTCTCTGAATGTTGAAAGTGATCAGCCTTGTGAGACACACCGCGCGCGCCATGTGAAACGATTCGCTTTTTACTGTGAAGCCAAACCGAAGCGAAAGTTGATGACGATGGTGAGCGAGCCAAATATCGATTCCAAGTCTCGCGCCATGTCTCGACAATGGCGCAAACAAGCAGGCAAGCAATGCAAAGCTGCATGCACCAGCATATCGATCCGGATGGAGATACACAAAACTGACTGACTGGCACCGGGCAAAGAAACACAAAACTAAGTGAAACTTGCCATCTCGATACAACTCTGCACTGTGCACTGTAAAGCGCCTAATGAAATTTAAAATACAAAACATTATTTAATATTTAATATTAGAATTGCACCACCACAACGATCACATCGAACGGGCCAACGATACACACAATTAGACAGACAAACAAGAGAGCGCCAGAGAAAGGCGAATCGATTCGCAACCAAAATAGAACCAACCATATAATCCATTTGAAGTGTCTCAAGTTAATCCATTAGTGTGACATACAACAAACTGAACGCAGATTAAGCCAAACAAGCACAAAGTTAATTAATAATTTCAATTTATTAAAAAGTCTGACATTTACGGGTCAAAATCGAATTACAAAAATGAATTATACTCTTCAAATTGGCTCTATGTACAGTTAATCGTGTGTTCGTGTGGGTGTGTCTGTGTACAAACAAATCGACATATCAAAACAATAATACAAAATAATATAAAATATAAATATAAATAATAATTACAAATGAATCAATTGGAAGAGTACATTACAAAATGAATTCATATCAAAAAATGAGGGAGCAAAGAGGTAAATCATACATTGAGTTACTCTCCAGTGGTACAACAATATTGCTTGGGACATTATAATGCAGAAATAATAATCAAAATAATATTATTAATTTGTACAAAATTGATTAATTACAATAATTAATTAATTAATTAAAAATGTGTTGCTTATGTGAACATATATATTATTAATAATTTGGCTTAAAGCCTAACAAACTCTCGGGTTGAATGGTCTCAGGTGAGAATGCAACCGACCAAAAGTGTGATATCGCGATTTCTTTCCAACCAACCAATCGATAAAATCAATTAGTCAAATTAGTCGACGTGTGACGGTGGTGGTGGCGATGATGGCGATGACGACCACAATTAATTGGTTCAATTAGATCAATTAGGTGATGCAGTAAATTGTTGTACTGTTTGCTTGTGGCTAGTACTGGGAATGTACTTGTTGGTGAGGCAGCAGAATGGATGATGAGTCCAGTGACTTGTGTGAATAGCTCAATTCTGTCACTCTTACTTTGTGACTTTTAATTGATGATCGAACATGAGCAAGTGTGCGCGTGTAATTAAAGGTGAAAGACTAACACATGTCAAGGTGCTGAGTTGGGTTAAGTGTGGCACACAATTTCCGGTGGTGTTCAATAAGTTTGACAACGACACAAAGCTGTGCACAACCAAGAGGCAATGATCGTTTCATATGCAATTTGCTAATAATACTAATCGAAAGGGGCATAAGCAAACACTTGTCCTTGGCTCTACTTGCCACTCATTGAGTCAGATCTAGTCGAGTGATTAGATGTCGAAATGAGAAGTGACCGTGTCTGTCTAGACTTGCTCTATGTCGCACTGTCAGTCCTCAGTGGCCTAACTAGATTCGTGTTGCTCAGCTTTGCTATACGGAGTGGCTTGTTAGAATCATGATTTATCATTGTTGTCTTGCACAGAAGGCAACATATTCCAAATTATTCCTCCTTCTACTCTTATAAAATATTAATCTTATGCTGCATGTGTGTGTGTTTTGGTGCGTTGGCCTGACTGATTGTGTATGCGAGTGTGCACCAATATATAAATCACATTCAAATTAATGTCGACTTTTAATTATAACAAGCAAAACAACAAGCAAGCAAGTAAGAGTCATTGCAAAATGCATTAAGCCAGTGCAACAGCAGCAGCTTTAGTGTAATCCGAATAATGCAGCAAAGTGTTGTGACTTTGAAGAATGTGTGTCGGCTTGTTGGGCTATATTTGCAAATATACATTTCCAAAGAATAATTGAAAAGTTAATCAGAATGTGCCAAGAAAGTGCACATAAGAAGAGGGCTTGGCAATGATCATAATAGCAATAATGACAACAACAATAAGGCTGCAGTGCTCATTATGGACAGATGAGACCGGGCCCGTTTTGACTTGCAGCTCAGTAGATGATGATGCTAATGGGCCACCAATTTGGGCCACACTGCACTTGAGCAATTTGGCCTTTAATGATTTAATGATGCCACCACAAAATGGCACTAATTTAATGCTCAAATTCGATATTAGTATTTGAAAGTAAATTAGCAAGCCAAAGCGATCACTCGAATGGAGTCTTGTGCAATTGGCTAAACCACCAAATGCATTAGGCTCGATTGTGCAACCGAACACCATTGTATCGATTGGCCATGGTCACTCGGCCGTAGTGTCCATTTGAATGGTCAAATAATAAATCTATTTTCATGCTCGTCTGCAGTATTATTGGCAAGGCATTCAAATAATGTTCAAAATGCAGCACAAAATCAATAAAACTGTGAATAATAATTCAATGAAATTCAATGCCATCAAATGTTTGTTGTATTGTAATAAATGGTTCGATCGAGTGTGAATCGAGGCGCGTTCGGCTTCGAGTCTCGAGTGCGCACACATTTGTGTGGTCCTATCGATGCAGATACATTGCAAAACACTCAAGCAAAAATATATATTTAATGCTTAGCATCCATGCTATGCACATACACACAGGCACATGCACATCACCGTGTTCACGGTGTAGTGAGGAATCCAAATTTGTTATTATTAGATTAGCCACATCAATCGTATTGGGCGATTCAACAGGATGTACATTCCTCACTCAAATAAACAAAAGAATCTAAATCGAAATCCTAGTCACCCTGTGCACACATGATACAATCCAAAAAAGTGTTTGCTCTAATTGAAAAAGAAGTAAGAATTGGAGAAATGAAGAATTTTTCCTCTCTTTCTTTTAACCAAAAGCGAAAGCCTAAAAATAGTGTCGAATGGCAATAAGTAAGTTTAATTGAATTGTGATTAGATTAATTAATGTAATACTTTGGTGTAATGCACTCGTTCCGAATGGAACGTGTGTGCACTACAGTGATGGAATAGATCGAATTCCTCTTCTTGTTCGAACACTAAATCTAATCATCATCATCTCCCTAAAAGTGTTGATGCAACACTGGACTGCTGGAATGTGTGTGTGCCAGTGGAGTGCATTTCGCTTCCCTATCGTCCAGTGCTCTAGAGTTCATCTGTTCATCATCGATAACGAAACAAGCAAACGATCGCATCGATTCTTGCTTGCTCTCAATTGGTGCCACTTCCATTCAATCTGTCCATCCATTCATTCATTAATTCATTCACTCGTCTGTTTTAATTAACATTGTGCTTTGGATCAAACTCGATAATTACTCGTTCATTCATTCATTGATGCAACACACCGAACCAATTTGAATGTTACAATATGAGTTGGCGCGCACACACTTTACGGATCCATTCATTCTGATTGATTGAACGCGCGCCGTTCACACACTTTTGGGCATGCATTGTGCAATACGGCACACTCTGGTTCATTCATTCATTCATTATCTAGCATTATTAACTAATGACAAAGTGCACTGAACACAATGAATGGAAGCTCAATAAGGTGTAGCGAAGAATAGTTTACGTCTCGTAACGAGATAAGTAATTCTGCTCTGCCCAAGCACAAGAAGAAGGATCGGATTGTAATTAGGCAATGGCCAATTGAAGATGAGCAATCGGAAGTGAACTCGAGCAAGGCGGCAAAACAAGTGGTTCTCATTAATTTTCATGTCTCAACATAGACATCAAATTGTAACATATAATTAACACAAAATAATTTCCTCCCACCGAAACAGTAAAATTCATTAAACTAAATTGCTCAATCTTCAAATTCTGCCACTCGCTCAATTGTCCACACAGGCCATTTTGGGGAGACTAAATTAATTCACTAAACTCACTTTGTCCATACACACCGAGCACAATGCAACGACTGGTTGGAAATAAAATTGATTACTTTTTGGACCAAGAAAGGAACCGAATAAAAAAGTTTCGGTAAAAGAATGGAGCAAAAGGACGAAACAAAAAGAAAAGAAGAAAAATTCAGTTTAAATTAGAAAATTAAATTTAACATAGAGTCTGTTGGGTGTATTGTAAATTCGATAGCCAGTTGAGCCACAGCTGAACAATGGACCCAGAGCGGTGTTGTGTGTTTGTTGATGTACTGGTTGGCCACTTTAGACAACAAACACCAAAATGGCAAAACGGCAGTGCCCCATCAACTAAATGAGCCAAATGGCTTAGGTCTTCTTCTGGCTGGCCTGTCCTCTTCCCCCATTCGCTTGGCCAATGCACTTTGCCAGTGCAAATGATTACAGGAAAGCCGACATTTAAGGAGTGCCAGTGTGATCGAGAGAACTCACTATCGTGTCGTGCCGTTACTGCTGCTGCTGCTTATGGTCGTTTTTCAAAAATGTCGATGCTGGTCATCATGAGAGGGGCTTACAAATATGCCTCGATTAAAGACATCACACACATACGACAGAAGGCCACTGCAAGGACTATCAAAGAGCAACAAAGAACAACAACAAACAAGTCTAAACCTAATGGTCCATTGCACCAGTACAAAAGTCTTATCTATTGAGAATATTTTCTTCTTTTTCTCAGAGATAAAACCATATGCAAATAATGATATTTAAAATTTGAGTAAAAGGCACATTTTAGCTTCGAAATGCTCAAGCCAAAAGTTGAGACCCACTGTGCGGGTGTGTTTGTCTCCGTAATCACTTCCATTTGGTGTCTTCCCCTCCCGCCTCTCGCCTCCTCTCTCCTCTATTGATCTTTCAGTATTTATCAAAGTTGGAAGCACAAAACTTCCGTTCACTTTTCGACTTTTTGTGTGACTTATCAAAAATGTGTTTGAGACTTGTCTGAAACAATTAACGTTCGAGACATTCGAGACACATTTCACTTGTGTGTCTGTGTAAAACTAATAAAGATTTCTTAGCAATGTACAATCAGCCAAATTGTCATTTGCTACAAATGGAAAGCAAAGCTCACAGACAACACACAATTCAGTTTAAACTCAAAAATCAATTTCACTTTCTTAATATATTAAGATAAAATTAATAATTTTTCCTAAAGATTCTCAATTCTAAGCGAAACACTTTGCACTTTGTACTTTTTGGAGAGATGGAAATTAATTTAAATTGCAAATCAAAGTGAATGTGTGTGCATTGTGAGTGAACTGCAGAGAGGCTCAATCATCAATCAAATGAGGCGCTGAGTGGCGGACAGGGAGAGAATAGACTGGCACACACCGAACAGTAATGACTGCTGGACTACTTTAAAATGGCCAAATGGTGGTAAAGTGAAATTAGAAATTGAACCAATTGAATGTCTATCATTAAGTGCCAGTGGGATATACACTCGTGAGTGTGTGTGTGTCTGTGCCAGCCAGTCATTGTACAGTGCTGTACAGTCTCACTCACAGGCATGCCACTCACATTGGTGGTAAGCGTCATTAATTTCGGAGTTAATCATCGATAAAAGTCAATTCGTGGGGGATTGGCCAATTAATGACGCACCGAATCTGTGTGCAGTGCAGTGCACAGCCATCGATTGCTTCCCATTGGCGGTCCAATTCATCAAACAAGCAAAATCCCACTCTCGATGCTTCAAATCGTGTGCCCTGTGCTGATCATGTATGATGAAATAAGTCTCACTGCGATTAGTTGGCAAATTAGCTTCAAAATATTTCTCCATAATTTTGCAAAAATAAAACATTCGACTCAATTTAGCAATTATTTTTATTTTTGTATATAAATTGTTTAAAAAAAATTCTAAAGCAAAAGACAAATCGCATTATCTCATTTGAGAATGGACTCGCATTGAACGTTGGGAATAAGCCTTTGGTTGTGCACAGTTGAGTACATTGCATTCGAATGTGTTGACCGTGTGTTGTGTTGTGCCACTGGTTTGACAGTGAGAAATTAGCCTCAGTGTCGAGTTTGACATTTGCACTGGTGGTGAGTGCTTCTGGTTGGAGTGTGCCTGCAGTGCATTCTCATTATGAATGAGCTCGCACTCAAATGGACGCTCTAATGACCAGTTAATTGCCTTCATGCAGTGTTCTCAGTGTTCTCACTGGTACAGTAATGTATGCATACAATGTGTTGCTCTGTGTTGTGTTGTGTAATTGACCGTTGCGAGCCTTGTGGACTGGGCGCCGATCTTGGACTCATCATTTATCTGTGCCGTGTGTCATGTGTCCCAAGAAAAGGGATGAAATGAAGGAATCGTCTGGAGGGTCGAATTGCTTGGAAAGTATTGCGATTAAATCAAAGGCAACCTTTTAAATGACGGTGGTGCATTGGACAAGCAGCAATTTGGGTTGATCGCTCACTTGGCGGTATAGATCACTTGTGTTTGCACTTGAGCCTGTTGCGAGGAGTGTGGCGGTGTGTTGGCCACCGAAAAGTTGACAATTCCCCCATTGCTGCCCCCATTGGTGAGTATTCCCCCGTTGAGTGGCACACCGCCATTGGCACCCATCTGCACCACTGCATTACCGCCAGCGGCTGCTGCATGGTTAAAGTAATTGCCCGGATATGGAGGTGGTGGCTTCTCATTGCCACGCACCGGTAATGTACCAAAACGAACATGTGATTGCGCTTGTTGTTGTTGCTGCTGCTGCTGGTGCTGTTGGACATTGGATTGATGTGGCGAGGAGAGTTGCGAATGGCTCGGTCCGTGGTGATGGTTGTGGTTGTGCAGATGAGGCAAGGTGGCAAAATTGTTGGGCAGTGTGGTGTGGGTGAATGAATTGACCAGACCGCCGTTGCGAGTGGCACCGTACCCGTCCAACGAAGTGATCATCGTGCCTAATTTAGTGTGGAGAGGGACAGAGGAAAGAGACAAAGCAGAACAGGCCATTACAATCACTCATCGGTGACATTCATTGCAAGCGTCAATTCATTCAATGCCTTCCATTCACATCCATTGAGCCATTCACTCGTACGATCGTGTGGGCGGACAAGGAGACACACAACCAACACTGCACTCAATCGATGTGATTGCGGACTGCTGCTGTGGCCGATTAGGAACGAACCATCATATAATGCCAAGTGACACACTAACATTCACATCTTTCCGCGCCAAACAAAACAACACTCGGAAGCGACCGGAACTAGTAATAAGGAGTAGGGCCGCACGAATAGACCAAAGTAAACTGTAAAATGTTGATCAACGTAGACACAAACAAACGTGAGTGACAGTTGCAATGAGGCAATATTGAACTAATTAAATGTCGCCAGTAATGACGACAAATTAATGTCTAATCAACCTATCAAATTCCGACTTGGAACATGTCAAAGTGGACAATGTTTATTGCTAAGCAAACTAAAATAGACCAAGTCAAGTCCAGTCCCAACTTTATAATCCATAATCCATGTATCGATTGAGTGCCTTCCAAAGAGGAGCATCACTAATCAAATGGCTAATCAAGTTGCCAAAGCAAATAAAGTTGATGGTAATGTTTGTTAAGTTGGCAAGTTGGACTGAATCGAGTTATGAATTGTGACTCGAGTTGACTCTTTGTCTCTGTCTGTCCATGACTCGAGTCCGTTGGTGGTCGTAATGAAGGCATTTCGTTTGGCCAATCGAGCCAATCGATCGATTAGACCAGATGGTCGTCCGGCGTGTTGCACTTGAGGGCACCGCACACTGCACTGCACATTGGTCGTATTGTAAAATATATCGAGTAAAGTAAATAAAGTCCCTCTGCCCGACAGTAACCAAACGGAGCAAACAAACTGATAAGCTCAATTTGAGCGAGTTCACATGTGCACACGCACAGACCGATCCAACCGAATGTCGGTAATGGAAGGCAATTTGGCCGGGAGCCATTCTGTCTGGCCGTAATATCGCACAACCGACCGTGCCACTCACTGCTCACTGCACTGTTGGCTCAATTCAATTTAAACTTTGTCTCTTTCGGCTCTTTCACTCGATTCTTACTGGCGTGAGTTTAAATTTTAATTTCATTTCCACCCGAAATTAAACAACCCAAAAAATAAAGAAAAGTCAAATTCCTGGAAAGACAAAGACGTACAATTAAGTGAGTGCGTGTGTGCAATGCACAGTCGACTGTGGTCGTACTTGACAGTGAAAATGAACAGTCTGCCTGATTGTGTCACGACACACAAGACACAAGACTGAGCAAAAATCACTAATTGAGCCAGTGCCCAATGCACCGAATGGCATCATTAGCGCAGTCCTGAGACAATGTGCCACACTGAAAATGACTTGAAAAGTGCAAGTGAAGTTTTAAGTTCGATAGTTAAATTCCTCAAATTGAGGTCTCAAATATCGAGGTGGAAAAGTACTGCACTGACTGTTGCCAGGCACCGTGGCTCATCATTACCTCCGAGTGTATGCACAAATCAGTGCTTGATTTCAAAGGAAAGTTTCAATTTGCTTGTATCATTAACCCTTTCAATGCCATCAAATGATTACTGTTCGACACTACTTTTCAACACACAAGACATAACAAGCAATTTCAATCAACTCAAGTCGGTGATTTCCTTTCAGTGCAAGTCGACAGCATCAAATTATCCGCAGTGGCTCGTTTAGAATTTGCTCTGTCTCCGATTACGTTACAATAGTCCATTATCAATGAGTTCATCTCAAATGGCCACTCAATGGAAAAGCACCAATTTTGGTCTCATTCACTCTCAAATGCACTTACATCCGTCCAATTTGCTGTTGTACGAGTTGTTGTGTCCCAGAATGGGGGTGGTGCCCGCGTGCAGTCCCGTGTCGTGTAGTTGGTGTGTTTGGTACTGCTGTTGAAGTGCTATTCGTTGTCGTTGTCCTTGAATCATTCGCTCTCGGCGACACAAACACACCGACACACTGATCACACAGGCCAGACAGGCCACAAAGACGGAGGCCACAATGGCGATGAAGATCATTGGATCCAGTCCAATGATAGTGTCCGCTTCTTCGTACTCTGCAAGGAGACAAAAAGAACAAATATTATTAATATCATCAAGCAATTTGCATAATTTCATAACCTAAAAAGCCCCAAGAGATTTACTCGAAAGTGTACTCTGCGAAACAATGCCAATCGGCCAATGTCACATTGTGCAATATGCCCACATTCACACTCAATTAGGCAATGACACCTATGCACTAATGTGCATTGCACAGAAAGTATTAATTAAATACACAAACACTCACACACTTGCACTCGACAGTGCACCAATGGCCGAGTGCAAGCAAACAAACCCAGGCAGTATTAATAGTTCCGACAACATTGTCTGCTCTTGGTTTATGGCGCGCGCGGTATTAGCACATTCGAAGTACACTGACACATTGCCGTATATGCCTGATTGTGCCACATTACATGTCAGTAATGGATCATATGTACAATGGACAAATTAATTGCGTCATTCGACTGTGCCACGATATTTGATCGTGTGAGTGAGTGTCTGGTGCTCTCACTAGTCGGCCCTATCGTTTGCAGAGGCGTGGCACCCAACCTGTCCAAGGTGTATGCACACACAGACAGACAAGGGCAAGCAAACATCAAGATCAAAGCCAAGACACGAACAAAAGCGAGACTCAAGGTGCAGTACACTAACCAGTGGGGACAGTAATGCCTGCTCGGTAGTACAGGTGCTGGTAAGCACTAAAATGTTGCTGCAATGTTGTGGCATTAGCATAACTAGTGCAAACATGCAAACTTGTGAATGCACCTGGACTGCATTGTGCCTGTCAACTCGTACCTGCACCTGTGTGATGTGTGGCCAGAGCAGGGCAGGGGAGGACACAGGATGACAAATTGAAAAATCATATTATGTCACGAGGAGGTGATCGATAAGTGACACACACCACACACACCGCACACTCGACACTAATTTAGCTGTTTGGTAATTGTGGATCTATTCAATTAGGCCTCGCATGTCTCTCTACCCTCGGTCGGTTATTTTCCATAGGACCCAATCAATTAGATCACTTGGTTCGTGTGTGGCTTTGACCCAATCACACACACCACACACCACACACACGCACACACATCATAAATTATGGCAAGTGCACTAAAAGAGACCGCACTGACTGTGAGCCAAAGGCATTCTCTCCATTAGCCAACGCCGAGTGATTCACATTACTGACGGCAATGGGGCGAAACATTACTTAACGTGTTCGTATGTTTATTGGGTGAGCCATTCACGTTTGACCTGTCTTGATTGAACTCATTTCGGTGTTCTTTTTGGTTTGGCTTGCTCGGTGGGAGTGTTGCCTCGAGAAGTTGAACCCGACGATGACTGTTCCGCTGGTGACGGTGTTTGCAGAGGAGGCGTTGAAGTGTTTGTCGAATTATCGGTTTTGCTGTTTGATGTCTCTTGACCATCTTTATTTGTAGGAACTCTGCCCTTCTTGTCCTTGCCTGTGATTGTCTCCTCGAGTAGAGTCATCTCATTGTTGATCCACGGATGTTTGACCAGGTCGGACATGGTGATCCTTTTCTCAACCGTCGGATCGAACATCGCCCTGAGCATATTGATGAGATCGTTGTTGGGCTCAAAGACCTTCTTAGTGCCAAAGTTGAACCTGTGTCCGAGTTGTTGTTCGAGAATGGTGCCTTGATCGCCGTGGTAAGGATAATCGCGATTGATCAGGTAGAAGAGCAACACGCCCAGTGCCCAAATGTCTGGCGGGAAAGGATCGTAATCAACGCCATATTCGTTCACCATTAGAATCTCCGGGGCCATGTAGAGCACCGTGCCACAGAATTTCCTGGAGCGGACCACGTCGCCTTTCTTGAGAGACACTCGACTCAGACCAAAGTCCGACACGAGACAATTGCCTTTGTTGTCGAGCAACACGTTGCCCAGTTTGATGTCACGGTGGGCAAGTCCTTTCAGGTGCATGTGATTCACTGCAGACACGATCTGCACAAACATTTGCCTACAGGTGGCTTCGTCCAATCCATTCACTCGACGCTTCATATGGTCGGACAGTGACTTGCCCTCGGCCATCTGCATGAAGATGTACACTTGTCTGCTCTTGGGTGAGTGCACCACAAAATGTTTGTACAGTTTGATGATGTGCGGATGGTTGGCCATTTCCAGTGCGTACAACTCGTTCTTGATGGTCGCACTCTGATGACTCTTGCTTATGTCCATCACTTTGCAGGCCACCGTTTGACCATCCCTCAGTCTCCTGGCCTTGTACACCACCGCATAGGCTCCCTTGCCAATGTCTCTGCCCATCTCGAAACCTTGTGCGGCCACAATCTCCTCCACAGTCTGGAAGTCTTTCGATGGAATCACATACACATCGGTCAGATCCTGGGTCTTGAGGCCAGATGGACTGGAAGGCATATCTGAGATTCGGGCAGACTTTTGCGGTTCAATGGTGATCATGCTATTTTCGTAGTCAGGCTCCTGCAGACCACCTGCCACCTTTCGGTTCTTTTTCTTTTTCTTCTTGTCTTTCTTGTCATCACAACACCAACGAAAGGGATTGCACATTGTGAGTTCGACCGAACTTGAGAAGACCGAATGGGTCGAGTCGAGAGAGCGGCTCATTTCGCATCTACTACTTATGCTAATTGAGGCAATGAACAAAGTTCCAAGACTAATGCAACTAATGGCTCATTGAATCAATCGAATGTTGGCGCGCATTATGTCATTAAGCATTGTGTAATTAGATTTGCCCACTCTCGCCTAAACGATCCCTAAATGGGCCAATGGAGGCAGTGACAGTGGGTGATGGGAATGGGGATGGCACTCACCTTGACAATTGGCGTAGTATGACTCGTCACTGTTGTCCCCACAGTGGTTCACTCCATCACAGACCAAATCTCGAGAGATGCAAAACTGATTGGCACATCGATGCTCTCGGCAGTAGTTTTCTGGTGAGGGGACGAAAAGAAAAAGAAAAGAAAGATTAATTAACTTGGCACGACTCAATAGACTCAACCAACTACTGATAGAGAGTAATGGCACTGTGGCACACTAGACCAGACGATTCGGTGCTACTGCTGCTCGGTAATGCGCCAAACTGGTGATCGGACAATGTGCTCGATATGACTCGGACCGATTAGACCGTGCTTGCGATGTCTGTTGATTGGTTATTTATGGCCGACACAGCCAATGTGACAACAACAGAGCTCACAACACAACAAGCATACAGTTGGCCTCGGTACGGCTAAGGCAATGGCAAGCCAACCATGCGGACAAACACACGACAGAGGGGACAGATAACCGGAATGGAGACGAATGGAGACGAATGGAGACCAAAGAGATGAACGGTGCAGTGAGCGATTGAGCCACTCGACGTCGAACCGAAAGTATTGAGAGTGCAATAGGAATGCAGTGCCGGCCAGACATGCCAACTGATTCATTGGTATACACATTCACACACATTCACACACATTGGCACACATTCATTCATTGCCGTGGCTCATCTCTCATTTCATCATCGAATGATCCCCGCTCACACACACGATGACAACAATAATGGCACAATCAACGACTGCTGATGCATACTAATGGCAATTACAGTGCACTCGTACTGCACCGAGTAACAGCAACATTACCCACCGCAATCGTGCCCACCACCGAACACCAACAGTTTTCCAGTGGCACACTACACAACCACCAGCAACCACTTTTGCTCACTTTTGCTCGATTCCATTTGGTGCTGCCACAGTGCACTCTGTAGTGGAGGCTCGTTCAAGAGTCAATTTGAATTATGAAAAGAACGATAAGTGCAGGCAAGGAATTAGATAGCAAACTGACTGACTGGCCAGAAAAGTGGCACATTCAACTGAGTGAGGCACAGAGAGATAGATGGATAGATAGCAATTGGCTGCAATCTATTCCCCGTAAGCCACAATCGACTCACTCGGCCACTCGGACTCGAGACCGTACACAGTCCCAATGTCACATACACCACACACATAAGTGACCATTTACATTCAATGCGAGCACTCATGGTCCGTCCATGTGCACAGACAGTCACAGAGGCAGAAACCCAAAGGCCAACACAACACAACAAATTGCTATTGGATATATTCGCGGCATAAAATAATATAAATATACATTCGGTAATAATAAATAGAGTGAGCACAGTGCCACACTGACACTCAATTGGCATTAAATGTTCACTTCATTTGGATGGTTCAAATTAGTATGGACAGTATGAATGAATTAACTAACGTATTCACATCTACCAAGAGAATACTTTGACAAATAATTCACTGCAGTGAAGTTGCCATTGAAGGAAGACAATTCAAGTGAACAATAATAATTATAAATTCGCACAAGCACACAAGTGTGTCCAATTGCAAATAAGCTTTGGCCCCGAAAGCATTAATTTTTCATTTTGCTCAACTTGTCCATTGAGCAGACATAAGACAGCAACAAAGCAATGTGCGTAACTCTCGGTTGTCTCGTATTGCTTGCATTGCACAAGAGCCGAATTCGAAATCAAAAGAAGCCTCGAGTGCACCCAAAAGCACAATAATTCCCCAGTCTGACTGGTCTAATTCGAGTAATAAATCCGATCAAGACGACCAGCACACACTTACACAAGCTCATTCGCAATTCACGACCAGAGTCGCACCAACTTGACTGTACATTGTACAATGCGATTATACTTGGTAATTATGTAATTTATAATTAAAAGCAACGTCTAGTGCTGACCATCAGACAAATTGGACACTAATGCCTGGACAACTGACTCAATTACAATGCGTCCACCATTGCTCAACAATAACAACAACAATAGAAACAAGATGGCATAATAAAGAAGCGAGACAATGAGCAAGATGGAATTATCGAAATGTCAGCACAAATTACATTAAAACTTAACGCTAACGACACTGGCCAAATAGTTCAATCTGTTGTGGCACAAGTAAATAACACTAAGCCAACCAATGTCTCACAAGTCAATCAAGAGAAGAAGTCAACAACAACAAAAACAAGACAAATCAAAGTTGACAAATCTCGACACACAATTTGCACAGTGCACATCCATTTAAGCGGACATGCCCATCGAAAACAATAAAACCGATCGAGCCTCAAGTGAGCAATACAATACAGATAGGAGTGGGCATCAGCAATCCGGGAAATATTCAAATGCTGCAATATGTCCGGGAATTCCCGGGTTAACGGCAAAGTTCACTAGAAGCATAGCCAATTATATGATCATCTGTGTGCACCATGGTTACGGTCGGGACAAAACTATTTGCCAGACATGGACACACAGACACACACACGCCCTATTGTGTTGCACCCTCTTTCCATTTGTTGTGTGCACGTTCGGATTATAGCAAATAGACTCTGATTGCGCAATCGATCACTGCTCAAAGGAGATAGTCAACAGAAGAAAGTGCTTGCGGTGTCTGTGAATGTGCACTTTGGGTGATTGACGTGTGCTGCTGCTGCTGCTGCCGCCGATGCAGTGCCAATGACAATCGACACTGAGAGAGGAATCCAATTTGGCCAAATAATCTACTTATGTCTGTGTGAGTGTGTGTGTGGCCACAGTCAAAGTAGGAGACCGAAAGCGTCCGATTGCAATTAGAAGAGCACACAGAGTGCATACAGCCATTTGGAAGATGATAATCGGCCTAATAGCTCACAAAGGATGGCACTGGCGAAAGTGAACACAAACTTATGCAATCACCTCAAGCAATGATCGTAACATTCACACAGTCGATGAACATATCGGCCAATGTGACTGCACATAACACACTTGCAACACTCGGACACATTCATATAAATTCATATAAATTCATATGCATTGCACTAGTTTCACAAGCACATGACACTGTTTGTACTAGTTTGGTGAGTGAATGGCAATTCATTAGGATCGTGTGTGAGCCAGTGACCAATCTGGCCATGGCCGTCATCAGTGCCATTACCCAATGGTTGATATGTTTGCACAGTGCTCAATGCACATGCCAATGACCAATGTCATTTAATTTCGAGCCTCATAAACCACCGAGGACGTCACTGGACAGTGTCTGTGTGTGTGCTGGTCATTGGTGCCCCCGTCCAAATGACCATCTTACCACGGTCCTTCCAATAAGTATTGAGCAAATAGCGTCGTAATATTAATCTAATAACGGTGCCGATCGGTGCTCCATCGGTTATGTCTAATCATAATAAATTATATATTGCCAATATATACCAAACACAGTCACACACACACATTCGAGTATAGCCATTATTAGTTTTGCTAATAACATTCGCACATTATGGTGAGATGACAGGCCCAGTCATTCAAACCATTACCGAAGGCACGTAGAATATGCAAATCATTTGGCCACTCCAGACAGTCAGACACACTGCAATGTGCAACTCTGTTTGCCCACTCATTCACACACCGTGGATTCGTGGATCGAACTGTGTCTGTCTGTCTGTGAGCAAATGTGCAACCGGCAGCACCAAATTGGTTCAATCAAATGAAAAAGTTTATGACACTTTGAGTTGGAGATGAAACGATGAAATTAGCGACAATAAGAAATATATGAACGAATATATATATTCACTTAATTAATATTGCAATATATGCAATTGGGTGGTCACACTGAGAATGGTCGATCAATCGTCTAAAGGGTGCGCATCCTTGGAAACAAACCAATTGCGCCGTGCCACTATCGACATGCATGCAGAGAAGGCAACCTTTGTTTATAAAGCAAATTGATATATCCAAGGCAAGACACTCTGTAGATGGAATGCAACATTGCACAAGACACACTGCTCGCAATGTCAATTATTAGTCAATCAAGAGGAAAACTTGCCATCCTCAAGGAACGAATGATTATTAGGCAAACCGAACCAAACCAGCAGATCGGTGCGAATGCACAGTTGATATTGTATTTAATTTATTATTACATTATTATTTGACTGAGTACCATTTCGAAATCAAAACCAAAACGGTATTCCAAAGTGCACTTGCACAGTGTAGTCAATCTATACCATAAATTAATAAATGCGCCACTCAACTGTGATGATCATCACATGAAGCGGAAATGCACACAGAGCGCGCTCAGAGTGAGTGAAACACACACGATACTGATTAGTGCACTGCACACAGACAAGGTCAACCAGGAGAACAGATTCAAATTAATAATTGTGTGAGCAAAGGAAATTCGTATTATTAATTCGAGAGTGAGCGAACCGAGGACAGGCCAAAATTGTGTGCTAATTCCCAATAATAATCAAACGATCGTCCAACAATTATTAATGCCAACTGATTGATAGATCGTTAACTATCGGGCAGAAATAGAAACTCGACATTGCTCATTGGCCACACTAGTCTGCACTTAATAGGTGCACACAATCATTAACAGAACTACAGTTGAGCAAGATGAAAAGAGAAATCATCAGTATTAAACTCAATTACGTTTCGAGTTACGAAATCGCAAATTATCTTTTCCGCACACACAAAAATTGAGCATTGAAATCAATTAATAATAAAACATTTCATAAAGATAAAGAGAAATTATTGAATTGGTCTTAGCATTGATCAAATGAATGAATACGAAATGTGAAACACGAGCACATTTCACAAATGAATTCACTATCTGCACTCGAGAACTAATGATGGACCAGAAATAATAATATTAATAAAATAAAATGATCAAATAAATATTTTGGACATCATTGGATGAATGACCGCGAGATTGACCAAACTGATCGTTTGCGTTCGGAACATATTGAGTTTGGCCGAGTAGGGCTGTAGTGCAGCATATACTCAACAGTACGAGCATCACTTGGCCCGATAATAATAAAAATGATCATCATTATCGATGATGAGCAAAGAGAAGGAGACAGTGAATGGCTGTGTGAAAGGGAGAGGGAGACAGAGGCAGGAAAGATAGATGAAATGAAAAATGTAAAGCGAATTGGCGAACAAGCGATAGGAAGAGAAGAAGGCAAACTGACTCGATTTGATTGATTACACTAAACATGCAGATAGAGACACTGCACTGCACTGCACTGCCAATTGAACAGTCAAATTGGCCTCGGCACCAGAGAGTGAGTAATGAAATTGGACGTACAGGACGAACATGTGAGGCATCACTGATTGAGACCAAAATCGGTGTGTGTGTGGGTTCACAGTGATGATTCGCTAAAGCAGATAATTTACTGATCAGACACAGTCCACTGATTCACACGGCACAGTGGCTTGGCCTCATGAAACAATCCATTCAAATAAGATCGATTCGTGATGATACAGATGCAACATTTTAATATACAATTATAATTGTCGGAGCGAGCAATATGCAATCACTCCAATAGAAAAGACTTGCCAATACGATACTTGAACTGATTAGACTGGTAATACATGAGGCCAAAGGTGGAGATACATAAAACTAGCAATACGCTCCATATGAATGCAATTGTAAATGAGTTAACACGTGTGTCTGTGTCTGTGCCCATTGCCACTCTGTAATGAATGTCATGAATCACTAGACTGATAAAGTCGACTCTCTCCTTCGAATAACTTTATCCCTAACAAAAGTGAATCTCATTTGCAATTTCAATCTAAACCAGAGGAAATAAACAACAACAACAACAAGGACAATTTAAATGAATGCGAAAATCTATTTAAAGCTATTTTGGAGTGTAATGCATTGAGTGAGTGAGTGAGTGAGTGAGTGCTTGTGCCGATATAGATTAGCAACACAATTGAGCCGAGTGGCGACCAAAGCCACCTCCACCACGGGCACCATTGCCACCATCACCACAAGCAACAACACTACCGAAGGGTCTCATATCACTCCGACTGGAGACAGTTAATAAATATTTATAAACTCAAGTGCATTGTGTGAGTGTTTGTGTGTGTTTGGGGCACACACTTCTCACATAACAACAGCAACACAATTCCGACTTGATAGAATGTAAATTCTCACACAGCAAATTCAAAATATTAGATGAAAGGCCGAGGCTGAACGAATTTATGAATATAAATGCAAACCATAGTCAATGTGTGTGAGTGTGAGTTTGTTTGTGTGGCCCGCAGTACAAAGCAATCGACAACAAGAAGAGGAATATCAAAGTTCAAGATTAAACTGCAAAGAAAAGTTGATACTCCACAGTAGAGAGACAGAGAGGCAAACAAGCCGACTAGATAAATACAAGCTCAAACCGAACGCGTTCATTGACATTACGAGCACAGTTGAGGAAAGTATGTTTTGAGGCTTTTCGCATCACTAAAGCATTCATCGCGTAAGTCAAACCAAAATGTCAACATTGCCTCTGAACCAGAAAGCAAACACAGACACAGACGCGCGACACACCGAACCGAACCGAATGCACTTTTGCTTTGACAGACATACCGCAAACCTAAAGTTGAGACGTAACGTTAAGTTGCGTCCAATTCCGACTGACCAAATTCTGTGTACAGCAGCAGCAGCAGTACACAAGCAACAACATTGGCACACTACTACAAATAATCATTTGCACTTACTTGAATCCTTGTAGGCGGTAATAATCAACCGGAAGCCGTTGTCCGCCTTGCTGTAGGCATCGGTGGTGTAGTGCAGGGTGAGAAAGTTGCCTTGTGTGTAGATGGTGCCCACTTCGGCCCGAGTGCTCCGACAGGAAAGATGTGCCTGGTGGACGATACAAAAAGTGCACAAAGTTAGTTAATTGATCTAAAGGAGGTGAGGTCAGCAATAGGTAGAACGGATTAACAAGTGCACTTCCGATGGAAACGAGCAAAAAAAGTAAAATTATTAGCAAAACATATAAAGGTTAACACAGTGTAACTCTATTAGATTACGTCCGCAAAGTTACAATTTGACTAAAACTTTCCGGAGAAATTCGGAGAAATTAAGAAAAACAACCTCATTGATGCAAATAAGTACACAAAAATAAGAATTAATGCATTCTTAATGGAGAAATGTTCGCAAACACACAAACGAGAATGTCTGTATAATTCTCAAACTATATCAAACAAATTCAAAGTAATTTTATTGAAATGGCAACAACAACTTCAAAGTGCAACCAAACCTAATGAACTCGTCTCAACTCAACAAGTTAACATTTGAGCCATTTGAACATTTCATTTCTCAAATTGAATTCCGCAAGCAAGCAAGTCCCAAAGTAGCATTTTAAATGTATTAAAATTTAAAATCCAAAAGAGACAACATTTGTTTTGTAAATCTTTTTCCTGGGAAATAGTGATGAATAATTAATTAATTGGACAGTGTATGAAGGAAGAGAGAACGGTGACACAAACGTTAACATAGTGTGACTAAAAGTTTTGATATTCATTGCGAATGGAGAGGACTGAATTGCGACACACATAAAGAGCAAGCATCCATTGCCCGGGAAATAATTCATCCTCAATCGGTGCACACCAACGTGCACATGCATACAACGTGCATCAATGCAATCAATTATTAATGACTCGGCTCAATGGCTTTGCTGTACTCTAAACTCGATCACTACTTCTCTATTGGCATGTTTGACTGCACTGCACTAAACCAACTCTGCTGACCAAGTACTAACAATCGCCTTACCGCCCTGACTGCCAAACTCAAGTCAATATTAATTGCACCCAACATGGATTATAAATTTATAAACTAAAACACACACAGCAAAAAACATTTTATTAATAAATTCATGATGGAAAATTCCAATAAAAATATAACAACAACAACAGGAGAATGAACGAACGAAAAGCTTAAATCGAGTCAACACGCATTAAGAGACACACAAACACAAGACCGAATTTGACTTTGAATTGATTAGACCCAAGTGAAGTTGGTGTAAAGTAAAGTAAAGTAAGGCAGAGAGGTTCACAAGAAAAATTGGTAGAAAACTATCGCTTTGGGGGATCAAACATGGAACACTTGCACACAAAATCACAACCAACCAAACAAGTCGAACCAACAATCTCGAAATCAAGTCTCGTTCAGTGTCAGAATCTCGGTAGGCTTAGTTATCTCACTCGCTGTGTCTGTGTGTTCGATATTATAAATTCAGCGCATCTCAATACATTGCCCAATACACACTAAATGACCAATGGTCTGGCTGTAGGATTTAAAATTCTCACATGTACAATGCAAAAACTGAACACACACAAGCACAGACACACAGTTGGGAAACACATTAATCAATTGGCCAGAGATTGACCGAACTCGACTGGCCAGTGGCCGCTGTATGTGTG
The DNA here is from genome assembly GCA_023373905.1 of Rhizoglyphus robini. Classification (NCBI taxonomy): domain Eukaryota; kingdom Metazoa; phylum Arthropoda; class Arachnida; order Sarcoptiformes; family Acaridae; genus Rhizoglyphus; species Rhizoglyphus robini. The sequence goes on along the minus strand of JAKIJQ010000007.1, from coordinate 796,953 downwards.
TGTGTGCACTAGCCGAGATAGTGAAACGAACGGACAAATCAGTGGCACAAAAACAAAATCCGTTCTTCTTCTTCTTGGTAATGTCCAACGCTCCGAATTGGAATTAAACACACTAAGACCAAAAGTGTGTACAGTGAGAAGAGAAATCGAAATAAATCCACAAACGGACAAGTGCAAAGTAAAACCAACCAAAAGTAGAAAAAGAACGAGAATGAACACAGGCAATCCTAAATTCTTCAATGTAAGCTGATTTGAACGGACACTTTGGGCATTTGCTTAGTAAACGTAAAGTCGAATGCAATTTAAACCAAAACCAAAAGTGCACTTCACTGCAGTGCATTATGGAGAGTCAACTTACTTCAAACCTAATTAGAAAGTTTAATTTAATAATAAAATGATACATTAAGAATCACTTCAATTCACCATTAGTCATTCATTAATCTTTATTAATAATTCGTACAAACAAACAAACGAACAAACACAATTCGTTCAGGTACATTGCATTATGTCAATGTACTTTACTTTGGTGCACTGTCTGTTTGTCTATCACGACCTTAATATTAATAAATTCATATCAAACCAGACACGTGTCTCTGTCTGTTTTGCTTCCTCCTCCTCCTCCAGCTCTCTCCTGCTTGTCTCTTATCTCCATATACAATAAATAGAATGCAATTTATAATCATAATAAATAAATATTAAATAAATATACCTAAATGAAAGTGTCGTTCGAGAAGTAACTTTACACGATCACTCCGTATTGACTTGCAAGACTCAACTCAATATGTAAAGACGTAGCTAACATTATGAACAGCTAGGGAGCAGCCAGGCAATTTATATTCAGTATATTTTTATTATTATCAAATATTTATTCAGTAAAGATGACCTGATGGCATGACGGTGAGCATGTAAAGTAAACGACTATAAATTAATAACTTATCATAATATATTTTACAGAATATTCTGAAAACTATCCCCAAAAAGCGTCCATAAAGTTCGAAAATTGTTTTTGGAAAATTCAATTATTGGTGACCAAACATGAGAGAGCATCGACCTAATAATACAGTTACACTAATGTAGAGCACAATACAATAATAACACAAATGTACACCAAAGTCCAAACAGTGCACGCGAATAAATCAAGCAAATGCACAATAAAGTTAATAATAATCGTATTTCGATAATGAGCAAATATAAATCTCCATTAGTAATAGAGTGGCAGTGATACTTTGCCTATAAACGGAATGTGTAATAAAACGAGAGAGATGGCAATGTGCAGATAATAATTTGGTGTAGTGCGGTGAGACAAAAAGATAAACAAATATAAATATTACAGAATTAATTTGAATTAATAAAAGTCGAACATACAACATTGGCTTTACTGAGGCCATTTTGGACTGGTTGAAATCGAATTAGCAACAAAAGTAAATTAAATGATCGCTCTTTTGTTTGTCTCAATAATCCAAGTGGCAATTCGAATATCACAAATGAATCATATAAGATTCGGGTCTTACATGAATGAATTGAGAGTAATTGCAATCAGACCAATAAAGCAATGAACTGATATATATTAATAGAAACAACAAAACTGTGAGCCATTAAAAGAATACATAAATATATTCGAACACGGAAGTGTATTTGTGTTTTGTGGCGAGTGAGCGAGTGCAATAAATCATGAGATTGCTTTCACTTGCTGATTAGGTGTCGAGTCGAGTACAACCAAACAGTACACACACACATCAACAGAACTAATCAGTTTCATTAGGCCAAATTAGCTATTAGCTATATTTGTGACTTCTGTTGTACACTTAATTTGATTTGTGTGCCAAACTATTTTGCCTTTTGCATTCGTTCGAAACCGAAACCTCCGAGCCAACCAACCGAGCAAACCAAGTCAAGTCAAACAAACCTTTTCCGATCAAACAAAGTGATTTTCCATGAAAGGTGAATATCAAAGTGTGTAACACAGCAAATTTATTTTAACCAAATTAAACCGAAATGTAAAAAAAACACTAAAGCCAACTCTTCAATATTTGCGTAGGTAGTCACAATGCAAATATAGAACAGAGAATAGACCAAAGCCCGAGGAGTACTTGTACTCACCGGAATAATAGCTCCAATTGTACTGTTGCATTAGTAGTTGTATTGTATTTAAAGTGACATTTTGAAGTGCAATTTGCAAATTAATTTCGGACATAAATTGAAATGGAAACTAAAATAGCAATGAGACTCATTTGAATATGACTGTGAGTTAAGTATAGTTATGTGTGGCCCTAATGCACAAGGCCAAATTGACATTTATCACTTGTGTCAATAGAGATAGCAAATGGCACTGAAAGAAGGCAAAGAGTAAATCATTACTAATTTAGTTTGTTCAAACATTGCACACATCTATTTGTGATGACTCTTGATGCAATGCAATGATGGCCATAAGTGCACTATAATTCACAATCATGATTGCACAATAATATCGTCAAATTAACAATTTGTCAAATATATTACGAAATTGTGTGACACATCGCTCATCCCGCCTACACACGCACACACCAACTGTACGAAACCTTAATAATAATAAAACTAGACAATGACAAATAGAATGAAAAAATCTGTGAATAATTCACGATTGTTTCGCAATTTTGCGTGTGTGTAATGTTTGAATTATTGTGCGGCAACATTTGCACCACCACCACATCTCAAGCACATTTGAACTAAATTTGTCGCTTACTGGTTTGAACTGGTACAACTGTACATCCGAGAGAGTGTGCTCACTTGATTGTACATCAAAATCTGTTTGCAAGTCCTTTTTGGTACGACAATTAAAGTGTCACAATTTATTGCCAATATGAATTATATCATTTCTCACGTATTTCAAGTCAAACAAGTGCACACAATTGTACAACTGAACCAAAACAATAAAATCTCCACCGACGATAAATTAATCTCTAAAAATAGCAAAGTACAAATCCTAAAAGAAATTACCATCACACTTCTAGGAGTAATAATAAATTGAGTTTAGCACTAAATTCAAGCCGAAAATTCCATTCAAACGCGGAAATTGAAAAGTCTTTTCCATCATTATACACGAGAGAAAAGATTATGAAAATATTCATAAGAAATTTAATTAAAAATAATATTTTCTTAATAAATTATCAAACATATTTTAAAATGAAAAATGTCACCCAATTTGCATTGAACCTTATTATATTTGAACGGACGCACATCCTGACTTAAGCATAGGACTTACATCAACATCACATTGAATATTATGTTATTATTAAAATATTTTAATAACTCAACCCGTCCTTTAATATAGAGAGCAATTCCTGGGCAATAAAGCACCGGGCACAACTTTGATTTTGGTGCCATTGTGAGTCGCAAGTTGCTTCCGAATTGGCTGTACATTTTGTATAAAAAAATTTAATATTATTATACAAATATGCATATTTCAAAGTGTTATCATTACACCCAATGATGATGCGATATATCACTTTTAATGGGCAATATAACGAGGCAGCAGAAAAATGGTGTAATTTAGAATGCATCAACTATATGCGCTTATATTGGCGAGTACTGATCGTATACAGCAGAACAAAGTCAACAAAAATCGAGTTATAAAATAAATTAGATTATTTCTCAAATGATGCGTTCCATAACGGAAGAAGAAGAAGAAAGCATCGATGATGATAATGACACAGTCAAGTAAAGTCAAACACCTAAAATAGTGTAAACAGATTTGCCAACTCAAATGGACTATTACTATAAACTGGTATAGTGTGAACTATGTCAATTTGATAGTCAATAAATTATGACCAATATGAATTGATGCAATATTAGGTGCTAAGAGGAATGTTGCTTTACACAAATTAGAGTCATACTATAGAGGAATGGAACACTCACCTTGTGATTTCCAATGGTGTGTGCGCCATCGTAGATGTAGAGATGATCGTTACAGTCGAGTGCGAGCTTCTCGAACCTGAGCATAAACTTCTGTAGAATGGTGTCCGTTTGGAACGTGATCGTACAGTCGAGATTGTTCTCCGACTTGGAGCTGATCACAGCGCCATCGATCTTCTTGTACAGTGGATGCACCCGTTCCCGTAGACAAAGTGCCGAGATGTGATCTGAAAGCAGAAACAAACAAAACACAAAACGTGCAGAGGTTAGTGAAAGGATAGGCAAAGATGCAATTGCTGCTGCTGGCCCAATAGTGGCCACTGACCGACCAAACGACAACACACTGCCGAGTAAAGTCTAATCTCGCGATGTTTGGTTGGGTATTGCACAAGCGGTCTAAAGTGGCAATTGTCCGTGTTTGTTGTGTGTACTGTGGTGAGTGTTGTTTGGGACCAACAAATTGTGTGTGCCATTACACCAATCACGGTAATGGCCAGTAAGTGTAATAATAACAAGTGATAATAGACATTAAACAGATTTCGATGATGCTTCCAACTTGGCGCGCTTTCAACTCTATCAAATGTGAATGTGTTTTGGGCTTGGACCTGCATTCGGAGAAAATAAATCAATTTGTTCACTTGAATCATGAAATTATTGCACACAAATTGAGCCAAACAAGCATTCGACCAATAATTCCACAAAACAACAAAACAAAACGAATTCACCCAAATGTCCTAATGTACAATTAATCATACAACTCAAACACTCGTAATCGTGTCCGTAATTGCAAGTAATTTCCATTTTCTCAAGTCCAAATGAGATGTTCAAAAAGTTTATTTTTCCTATAACAAATGAAATATAAATCGAAATACTAAATCAATGCAATACTTTTTGTTGTTGTTATTCATTGGAACCAATTCAGGTCCACTTTAATTTAGCCTAAATTCACCAAGGCTCAACACGGGAAATTAATGTTGTGTATACCGAGAATAAGTAAGCAAAAGGTGAAATTGCAATTGAACAGATTGTGTGCGGCAAAAGAATAAAACTCATTAAGTGTGTAGACTGAATAAAACAAGTAAAAACAACGATAAAACAATTTGAAATGCACAAGAGAGAGGCAAAAAGTGTGCGAGCCAACAAAATGTTGACCAAAAATGGTTGTGCTACACACAATAGAAGACGAATGCAATTGTGACCAAATGAGCGAATGCGAACCAATGAGTTTTATTGTGTTGTTTGTCTGCATGCAATGTGTTTTGTCTCGCGTTTTATTATTGTTTTTTCGTTCTCCTCTAGACACACAACACAAGTGAACCAATGCATCGGCATGAGGCACACCAAAACTAATTAAGCCTAATAAAATTATAATTACAATTACAAATTCGTTCTGTTGGGACAGACAAACAGACAGACAGACAGACGGATGGATGGACCTAAATGAGTGTTCGTGTGTGTGTGCTGCACTGCAATGCATTCACATGAAAATGCCTCAGTGACTGTCTCTACGTGTGGCTCACTATGGTCCAATTGGACGAGACAAACAAGCAAATTAGGAAAAAATGGGATAAAGTCTCATTTGGGATGGTGTGCAATGGTCAATGAACGGTTGGACACATGAACATGTATGACACAGCAAAATATATTGACGTGCTCAACAACAAGGCCATCATGATCATTCTTAGTGAGCCATCAGAGACTGACTGACTGATTCGAGGGCAATCAACATTGGCACAATGCAAATTTGTATATATGCTCACATTAACACGCTCAGTCTTGTGCCTCTAATCAACTAAGCATACTAATAAAGCCAAACGTGTACACAAAAGTAAAGTTATTTGCAATAGACAAAAGCTGCAGTCAGCCTGTTTTGTTTGAATGTAATTTCACTTGAAACACAAAATAAATTCAACCAAAGACTCAACGTGTTAAGTGAAAGCAAAGCTCGAGTTTGCATGCAAGAGAAATTATAGCACATTTGTGTGTTGGTGTGTACAAAGGAGCACGCACACGCTCATCTTATCATTAGTGCAAATTAGCATCCAAACAAATGAGCCTGAGAAAATGAGACACACACCAAGAAGAGATGGATGAATGACTATGAAGCCAACTGCAACCATCAAGCGAGACAAACAAACAAACAAACAAACAGCCAACAAATATTCCTAGATCCAGGCACACAGAAACAAAGTCCGTTAGCGAAAGAGAAAAGGAAAATTTCTAATTCCATAAGTGAGAGAAAGCAAGTCCAGAAGGAATAATTGCCGACTAAATGGCGCCAAATTGGCCTACGAGCAAAAAGAACTAAACACTGCACTGTTTCACTTTGGTCATATACATTCGAGAGGCACAATTTTGATTAATTAAAAAAAGACTGCAACACAACACCAAATTGGAACCATTTCGATTCACATTCGGTGAACTGTGAGGCACAGTAGAAGTGAGCAGTGGTAGAGCGAGAGGCAAATGGCGACCAAATTGGCATACCTAATAATTTAAGTGCATTGATCTGAACAAACGTATTCGACTGAAATGGGACTAAAAATAAAACTACATCCCACAAATAATAATAAATCATACTGAAGGCAATACGATTGTACAGCGAGAAGTGCACCAGAGAGCTGCACAAGGCGCACAGACACATTTCAATTGTGCCACTGATAATTCAGAGTAAATTATAGTTGTACTCAGTAGTGAAACATAATGCACAATTGATGATACACCACCATAGACTCAAACATGATCTATTGGGTGCACCAATGAACCATACTACTCATACTCGTACAATGCTCAACTCAACACTCCACTGATCACTTGCATTGTATCGCCCTGTAAATATCTCTATCTCTATTTGTCTCAATTCCATGTCTCCATTTTGTGCTGTTGTTGTTGTTCGAAATGGAATGGAAGTGAAAATATAACATTTCAAACATTTCAAATTCTTTATTTTCGAAAAATTCGAGAAGAAAAACAGTCTAGACTGAAATATATAAGAATATTAAAAAATTATATACTGTTCAATAAGTCTCGAAACTGAGAGAACAGTTCAAGTCAACCTTTGGAAGAAAAAGAAGGAAACAACAACAAAAAATCCAATTATCCATTGAGACACTCCGTGAGAAGTAAAAACAAATCAATAAATGTGAAATATATCTGTGCTCAAGCACAAATTTGGGAAAGAATTTAAGATTGAAAAATAAAAACAAAAAGCACATTTGTCCAAACAAGAAGTCCAATCAATCGATCTGTACGACGAGAAGGCCATTAAGTCAAACGACCAGTGAGATCGTGTTAAGGCTAAGTAGAGGCTACTTACTTTATGAACAGTCAGTACATTCAAGATTGGAAGATTGATGAATGTTTACGAAGGTATGCAACGCTCGAAAGTATTATAAAATATTAAACCTTGAAGTATGGTTTATTGTATTTAGGTAATTTGTTGTTGACTAGTGTTGTCATCGTTTGTTTGTTTGTTCGCTCCCCAAATGGACTCAATTGGGCTGTGTGTTTGTTTAGTGCCAGTGTGCCACCATCAAGGTAAGTTGCAGTACATTGTACCAGTGAAGTGCATTATATGCACCCAGAACAGTGTCAATTTGTACCCACAAAAGTGTATGGCACAATTTTTCACAGACCAAATCGCAATACACAACCATAAGATGCAAAATAAGTAAGCAGTACATTAGATAGTCGCTGTTGTACATTAGGCAGCAAATATAGTTTGCCATCATGACTACAATCCATTTGAATGGCTCACAAAAAGAGTAACTTTATTGCTGTGCCAGTGTGAATGTACTTGTTTGACTGTATGGGTCGTTCATTTTAATAATAATTAATGACACCGAGTGCACATTGAGACACACACACAAACACACAAGACAGTGTTCGGTTTTGGTCGGTGGCAGTGTGAATGAGCACAAGTGAATTGGCCTGAGTCGAGTCTAACCGTACACTACCGCCGTACACAAACGGACCATTTGTCTTGGGGTCAATAATAATTTGTTGGTAGTGAACAGAGGCACACTAGTGTACAATTGGTCGTTTCATTTCATTTGGCCTTGTGCACACTGCAGTACTGCACTGGAGCATATATTAATAAATGCCTTACCAGACTCGAGTCGAGGTGATATTGCAAAGTGCCAACATTGTGTTCAAGACACAAACAAAACAAAAAGTGGTCCTGGTCCAAAAAGAAACATAAACTCCATCTCAATTGTGAATGTGTAGCAGTGTGCACCAACGTCTCACTTGGTGCAAAGCCAATTTGGTGGTAGTGCAGAGTTGCTTGCACACACCAAAGTGCACCAGAACAGCCAAATTGAACACTCGTTCAGTCACTTCAGACGAGAACGAGCAAATTATAAAACTCAATTTAAGTTAATATTTTTTTGTGGCCAATGAGACAGTGAGAGAACGAATTGAACCAAAACCAAAAACGAACGACAGTGTGCCACACCAAAGAGCACACCAGACATACTGCAGTCACTGAGACACAGAATGGCACACAACGTGATTGGCCCATTGCTCATTTGGACAAGTCAACTTGAGCAAAGTTCATTGCTCAACATCAATTTGCCAATTATATTTTATTATATATATCATTTTGTTCATTTCAAACACACACACCAAATGACACAACTCAGACTTACAAATGGCACAGCAGTGAGTTTTCGAGTTTTCTCATTGAAAGTCACAAAGTTCATAAGTACAAAATCAAACATCAAAAGTCCACAAACTTTCTTTTCTTTGTTTCATTTTTGTCTTAGTTAAATAATGACCAAAACGAGCAAACGAAGAAAGGCAAAAGAAAGGAAGATAAAAGAAAGAATGCTATTGACAAATGAGTAAGCACTAAAACAAATATACAACTCAAAGTGCACAGAGACAAATTGCACAATCCCTTAGAGGTCATTCGAAGTATTACATTGGATGGAATCGTCATTTCAGTACGATCTCATTATTAAATGATACTCCATTTCAACATACGAACAAATATGGAATCAAAATTGAAAAATCTCATTATAATTTGATAATCAACAAGCAGACAAGCCAACAAGCCGGCTTAGCATCTTAATGTTGCAATCGTGCCATTATTATTGCGGCAAACACAACAAGTTTCCCTTTTACGAAACACTTCTTTAAACATCTCAATCTGAGTGAAACTTTTTCATCTCATCTAATCTAATATATTCTAATATGTAATATATAAATTTCATCCAATTATTTTAAATTTACTACAGACAGATACTCTCAAGTGCAATGACTCAATACTGCACTTCACTTCCCTACACAGCACACCAGAGGAATGTCCAAAGTTTGCACAACAACAATCTTTGATAAATCTTGCACAAATTTTCAAAGACAAGCAAAATCTCAAGAATATCATTAAGAAGAGATATGCATATATTGTTTGTCATATCAAAGTCATATTCAAAGTTATAGTCTCGTCCAATTATAATGCAAATTCACATAAAACATCAAGTGATGTGCTGCAAAGTATTATCAAGTGCCGGCAAGCAACTAATGACAGATGAACTCAACTGTACTCTCTACTCGAGTAATTTGTAACGAACATTTTATATCTACCCAATATTCTTAAAATACTAATTTTAAACTTTTACATTTACACCCGACAAAAAAGTTGGCCTGTCACAAAGACTCTCGAGTGAATTGAGTTTGACCCAAGTTTGAGCCAACGAGTGCATCATCACAATGAATGCAAAGTCACTCTGCCCTGTCCCCACATTGAAGCTCAATTATTTTCAATTATAAAGTTAAGTCAGTCTCGAGTCTAGACTGGCGATATTGAGTGACTAAGTAAGGCCAGAGCAAACACATTAAAAGATTGGAAAGATGTCAAGTGAGCGAGAGTGCAAGTGCAAGTCAAACGGCAAGTCAAGTCGATGACCTCATTTTTCTTATTAAGCCTAATAAATATTCAAATTAGTTTTTTTGGTCGAGTCGAGTCGTGCCATTACCGCCGCCATCAACTATCCATTGAGACACACGCAAATCCGAATTCAATTCGAAAATGACTCTCCAAAACTGCCAAATCGATCCATCTCTCGCAATCCATCCATTTGTCATTTATAAACGCAATGAAATTCATCAAATCAACTAGCTAAATATGACTCCAAATTGTTCACCTCACCACAAGCCACAGTCCCACACGTAGCCACATTAGTGTTGTGCACTTTCTAATGGACATTTAGTGTTTAGCGTTAATTAATTTGCAAGTGAGTGAGCGAGAGAGGGAGTGCACATGTATAAGGAAAGAGAGTGAACAGAAAAACGCAAAATTAATTACAAATACAACATGGAAAATGAGTAGCGAAATTAATTGGACAGAAAGTAGAGGAGGAAGGAAGCGAGGAAGGACAAGCAAGACTAGACAGTTGTTGACAAATAATTATTGTAATTTAAACATTCAACCCAGTGCTGCACACAGGGTCCTCTCCTGTCCTGTGCCTTGTCTGCTAACTGTCCGGCTGTATGTAATTCAAATTGTGCTCTTCCACAAACCGAACACACAACGGAATACTTTATAATGACACACAGACACAACACACATAAAATGGTCAAATTCCAGCAGTAGAAAATCATTGCAAGCAAGCCAACATTACATTACACACCACACAGACGACAGTCCTAATAATACAGTGCAATGGTATAAGCTCGTAATGAAGCAACAACGAGCAGCACTAGCATTGTTCGTGCAAAACACAGAGACACATTGCTTTTTCGCTATCTCACACCATGTTGTAGTAATGAAAAATTCAACATAAGTCAAGTTAGATTAAATTTAAATTAAATCAAACACACCAGACACAAACAGACCGACAAAGACAGCGAGCCAGCGAATGTAGATCGTCCAAGTGTCAGCAACAGAGTGATGCCACACTAATTAATCTATAGACAGTTTGACAGCTCCCATTATGGTTCACCCTGTGGGTGTGTGTATGTTCAGAATGTTCAGGTTGGTTCGTTTGTATTGGTTTTAGGTGAACAGCAAAAATTCCACGTTCTGCCCGAAACATCAATGATGATCATTGCCCTGAAATTTGTCTAGATCGATTAAGTATTTGGACAGGATGGAAGGGAAGGCACAAGACTGAGTGAATGCAAGTGAGCGAGTGAGAGTCAAAGTAGACAATCGAAAGTGAAATGGAATGGAACCGAAAATGTGCGATGCCAAACTGAGTGAGATGAAAGTGCTATAGGACACAGACAGATACAGACACACACGCTTAGACACTTGAACAAATCAAATCACAAAATGGTGAATTAAAAATTCAAAAATTCCATCATGGACGCGCTCAAAACTCAATTTATCTAAGCAGGCCGAACATAAAGGCAATTGATGGACAGCGCAATACACGACAACAACAACAACAACAACAATTCAAGTTGGATGGAGGACCCACAGAAGGGTCTCAGTGCAGCACACAACACACACTCCAAGAGGATTCTCATTTCGACTTGTCATCCAGCAATTGTCAATAATAATAGACTACTGCTTGTGTGCACCATCATTTACGCCCTCAGTTTGGACTACTCCAAGTGTGCAGCGTCATCATCATCCACTGATGGCAATTATTGTGATTATTGAAAGTGTGTGCATGTGTGAGTGTGAGTGTGTGTGCCATTATTATGGAAATCATTCCACTAGAGAGACTCTCATAAATGGAATCAAACAATTGAAAATGAAAATGGGGAGACCAGACAGAACTGAAAGCTAATCAAGCACAATTTTAATTTAGATTCTGATTCACACACACACACACACACACACACACACACACACACACACACACACACACACACACACACACAAAACTTTCCAATTGGAATTGAGAGACAATTTGTGTTGGTGTGTAGCAATTTTGCGATCGCAAATGGCAATTAGAGTGAGTTGAGATTAGAGTGAGATAAGTGTGTTTGCGTGTGAAGGTGATCGAAGCAGCCAATTATTGCCACACAGAGCAATTACCACTTAGAAGTGCACTGGGCACTACTTCACTTACAGAATCGATTTCGATCGGAGAGAACTCGATGGGAAGAGATCAGTGATAGGAGGGTTAGAAGGCAGAGGAGGGCGCGAATTGATGCGGATATGGAACATGATGATAATGATAGTGACGATAGTGCTGAAAGTAATGATGATAACGGTGATAATGAGGGCGGGCAAGAGCGTTCATGATAAGTTGTACAGGGTGATCGTGGCAACAACTCGATCCTGGACCGATCTGATCGTACAGAATCGTGTGACTGAGCAATTGGTAAGGTTTGGCCGAGTACTGAACAATCGGGCAACAAAGTGGAAGAACTGGGAATTGAACAACAACAGGAAGGAGCAGATTGGTTTGACCTTGTCGTCCGGTGGGGCACACGGTGCACTGAATATAGACTGGACATCGAGCTGGTCAACACTGACACCAAGGGTAGGAGATGATCTCGAGCGAACGTCCATTGACCAACTGATGATAACACAGATGGTTGAGATGATTTGTGATGACAGACTGCTGACCAGTGGTGCTTTGGTTGATGGCCACAGAAGCAGCAGTGCCACCAATCTGGCCAGGAACGTGTCCTCACTGGCAAGTGGTCACTGCCATTTGGCTGGTGTGTGGCACCATCACGTTGACACCGGCACAATCCATGGCGAGTGCCACAAATTGCTGAGCTAGCTATCTTGCCGGTGGTCACTGTTGCTGTTGTCATTGTTGCTGTTGGCTCCGTGTCAACACTGGACACTAATAGGCCTCGATTGGGCATCATTACGGAATGGGGACTCTCAGGCCACACTGGCACTGCCACTTGGCATCACAATAGACATTGGTCTGCTGATGATGGTGCTGGCGAAGATATTCTGTACGGGTGCTGCACTCGCACTGCTGATAACGGTGAAGGCTGATTTTGCAAATTCGGAAGGTTGTATGCAATGAGCAGTGGAAAAAATGGTCGTGGGAAAAATCAATCGGGAATTGAGAATATGGGAAAGCAGACAGGCACAGGGCTCAATTGGCTCCACTGGCAACACTGACGACACTAGTGACGAGACCGAGTGGCAAGTGTGTTGACACACAGAACTACTGGTGCACTGATCATTGGCACAAGGACAACACACTCGAGAGTGAGCTAATCGATGCAGAAGGAGGTAGAAGGGACGAGTGCACTGCAAGTGGACCAAGACAGAGAAGACCAATTAAACAGGCGAGACAAAGAGAGACGCAAACAAACACAAATGACACTGACAAATGGAGACAAACAGATTCGAATCGATTCACACAAGTGATCAATGAAGTAATGCACACCAGGCACAGATCGAGCCTCACTGACTGAGTGGCACACCAACGAGCTCGACCAAGTGCACCGAGTCACCAGTGGAAGAGATGAAGTGGCAAGCAGAACACATCGAGATACATTAAGACGACAGCAAACACAAAAGTGCCATTTGCCAGTGTCGACATGTGTGAGTGAGTGTGATGGCCAAAATGCAAATGATGCACAAATCGGTGGAGAGGGTCAAGTAAGTAATGAGTGTCGCTGTACGGTGTACGGTCACGGGTGACAAGGTGCTCTTACTGCAATGCAGTCCACTGACCACAAGGCACTACACTCGGAGAGGCACAAGCCGGCATGCTGCACCAGTGAAAGCCATTTATCTTGTGGACACAGCAGACAAACCAAACCGTACAAATGGTGACCGAGCTCCGGACCGAACTCGAGTGACACAAATCATCTTGTGCTATTAGTGTTGGCGTGGACTGAGACCGGCTGATAAGATGGTAAGACACTTCCGAGCTGGTCATACAACGTGCACCACCAAAGACGATGCACACATTGAATGGTTGCTGCAGTGAACTGCTAATCGCACTGATACATCACATGAATAACGACATGCTGATGCTGCTGGGCTGGGTTACTGGCTTGTTTGTTTCCTTGCCACCAGGAAGGAATGAATTCAATGAGTGCCAGTGGTGGCAATGGTGCCCACTGGTGATGGACAGACAGATGGACAGGAGACGGTGGCAACAAAATGTGGAGACGAGCAGACCAAAGTGTGCTTTGATATTTGATTGCCACTGGTGTATTGGTCACAGTGCCACTGAGCAGACAAATTGCAGTGTCGTGTTGTGTTGTGTTGTGATGCTTGATGCACAGACACACGGGATGCAGTGGTGTGGTGTGCTGCTCGGCATGACCATCCAAGGAACTGAGACACTCACTGGCGAGTCAGGAGAAAGGCCGAGAGATCGTTGCCCGAGTCGAGTGAAGTCACTGAGCGAGGGATGTGTTCACTACACTCGCTGCACCGATAAATGCCTTTCGGACGCAAGTGAGCGGGAAAAATATGTCCGACAGAGAGGCATGCACCACTGTGCCCGTCCGAAGTGATGTTGCTGCTGCTGCTGTCTCACTCGGTCGGTCCAAAGCGGTCGGTGCCGATAATGGACAAACGCATCGGGCAACAATTATCGAGACAAGGTCTATATAGGCAATGAGTGAGTGAGGACTACCGGGACGCCACTGCTCCCACCGACACTCAACCCAACCAGACGGAGACAGAATGGCATAGAGGCAAAGTGTCACTCGACTAGGACGAAGGGTAGTGGTCCAGTAGTGAGGTGCACTTGCCGATTGAATGTTCATTCACATGGTGGCACTCGGTGAGAGGTAGAGATGATCGAACATAATGCCTGTGCCCGGACAGAGTGGAGAGGCAATGGAGACACATGCATGAATGCGTTAAGTGTGCCCGGTGAATGCAAACCCTACAGGGTGTGTGTCAGTGTGAGTGAGTCTCATCACCCATCCATTCTTTGGCCACTCTGCTCTATGTGTGTAATGACTTTTGGAACGAATTCATTGTCTCGCTCACTGAGTGAGCACGGGGTCTGTCAGTCCGTCCGTCCGCATTGCCGGTAGTGGCAACCGATAAGGGGCCTGTTACCGTCACACCGAACACTGACCCGGCACACGACCCCCTCACCATGCCACTATTGATCATACACCATCAATGACTGATCTCTCTATATCGCAACGTCCATTGTGGAAGCACCACGCTTATCACCGAGAGAGTGTTGCAAAGCACTAGCAACTCTTCTGAACACCTTGTGCCAACCATCAGAGGGGGTATCGGTCGAGCGCGTGGTTTGCTCGACTAAGTGGCGCCAAGCGGCACCCGAATAATAATAGTCGTGTGTGTCTGCCAAAGCGGGATTGGCGCCTCCAATCTCGATTGCTCACATTGCCTTCTCATTGGTTGTGTTGGTTTGGTTGCCAAGGCAATTTGCCCGTGGTGATCCATACAGTACGTACAGTGGTGCCACAAGCTATGTGTTCCACTGGCTCACACACCAAACAGACGAACACAACCGCGCGGGCAAGCAAACCAAAGTCTCGACTCTGGCCCAACAGTCACAAAGTGGTGTGCGAGCTTTGGACTAGATCCAGCAGTGTAGCCCCCGCTAGTGCCTCAATGCCTCAGCACTCACCATGGCCAGAATGTATCCAATTCTGTCCAATCCTATCCAATACCAACACACAACACAATGTCAATATTTTCACTCACAAGTTTCCTTCCCGGCGGGGGTGGACTGACTCACAATGTATATGATTGTCCGTTTCGGTTTCCGCAGCAAAAAGAGCGCGCGTTCCCAAATGCATTTGAGACAGTAAAGTTCATTTTTTATGTTCTTTATGAAATTATACCAAACGGAACCAAAACAGTGCCAAAATGAACAGACCCAATAAATCATACACACTGCACACACACAAGCAACAATAAATTGGTTTATCAGATTAATAGTGCAAATATTAAAAAGATTTGAGTGTTCGCATGATCTAGACTGGTGTGCATGCCACAAAGTGCATAGACCCCAATTACAGTTAGGTGCATTCACGTGACTGATCAACCTGTGCCGAGTGGAGCAGTGCTCCGTCACTTCACACCTTCAATCAGTTGAATCCACTGGCACCTCTGCTGTGCCTTTGTTGCATTGCACATCACAGCAAGTGCAAATCGAATCGAGTGCAATCTCATCTCAAATAGGCTCTCACTGGTTGTGTAATACCCGGCAATTCAATAATGGCCCGGTAATGGCTCAGCACACGAACACACACACACACATTAGCCACACTGCAAGTGAGATAACAAGCAGAAAGGAGAGAAAGAGGAGAAATAAAGCCGACCAGGACGGTAATGAAAGCAGACAGCAACCGAGCCAACAACAAATGGAGAGACCGGTGCACACAGTGAGACAGACAGCAAAGGTGCCGATACAAAACAGTCGCTTAGAGGCACAAAGTCACAATCCGCACTGACAAAGCAAATCAAGTTAGAAGTTGACTCCCGTCGGGATCAACAAAGCCAAGCTAGGGGGCAAGGGGGAGGCAAGGTTAATGGCGATGTCAATTGGACTGGGCTGAGGGGGACCACTGAGAATAGCTATATTCAAATTAGCCAATCGAGCCACTAACTCATTTGCGATCATTGCCTGTGAAGCCAACTCGAGCACGGTCCAAATGAGACACAAAGCAGGGCAGGGGCAATTGCGCTCTCAAATCGCATTCAGCCCAAGTGTAACACGTTCGGTCGCATCTATTCAGGTTCGACATTTGCATTGAGCCAAGCCAGTACCAGTTCCACTGCATGCAGGCCTGAACGAGTTATGAGTGGACCAACCGTAAAACGGTCGCGGCTCATCATCGGCGTAGCACAACGCAATAAATCGGTATGTGCTGATCAATAAACGCTCGTCAGCTCTCATCTCATCTGCGTAAGTGCAATAATAGTTCAATTGCATTTATTGTCCTCATTGCATTCCATCAAGTCTGCTCTTCGCACTACATTCCCGTCACCCTATCCACACACTGCCCCTCACTGCGTCCATCTCCATCTGGTCAGAGCCAATTTCCAGCAATGCAATGCAAACCATCCAACCAATCGAGTGAACAAATTTTAAATTCAAACTCGAAAAAGAGAAGAAAAAGCAAACAAAATTGAGTGAAAGTGAAGAAGGAGAGTAGAGGAAAGAAGAAATATAAATTGGTGGACAATCAATTGATGCAGTGCCAATTGGACATTCGATTGATTGGTGAGTGTGTGTGTGTTAGTGAGAGTGCTTGTAAAGTGAGGACTCGGACAGAAGTGGACAAATTGGAGTGGAAAATAAAAATATAGATGCAATACCGAATAAATTACCGTACAGAAATGCGGACCAAATTATCGACAGAGCACAGTAGTGAAATATCAATTTAAATGCACACACACAACACTGATGGGCACAAATTGCTCACACACGCCAAATCAGAGTGTGCAGTGGTGTGCAGTGCTCAACACACAGGACCACAGCACAAGTGTGTCCAAGAGAATGACTTCTTGTGCCAATTGTAAAATTCACACCACGTCGTGGTAATATAATTGAATGTGTGGTTAAATGGATGAGTCATTGAGTGTGTGTGTGTGTGATGCACTAAAACACTGAACAATTCTTAGAAGATGACAAAATGAAGAAGACACCAATTGAGGCAAGGCCAGAGAGGCAATTCAATTGAATTCTAATGTGAACAATGCACCGTACACTGCACAGTAGACGAGCCAATTTTAATGAGACACAAATGAGCGACTAAAAGTGCCGATGCACCAATTGGGACTGCAGTATGATGCACTCCTCTGCAGAATGCATTGAACATATATTGAATGTATTGCTAATATATGACAGATCAAACATTATTGCCAAATACATTTCGACAAGATTAATCACTCGAAAATGAAGCGATTCTTGTGTGTGTGTGATGACAAATAGCAGTGCACTGTGCAGCACTTGTGCATGTGTCCATTGGCCAATGTCCCAATCAATCAGTCTCGAATGGTCGCAAAAGGGATCAACACACACAGCACAGCACCACTCAATGATACATTAAATCGAAATTAAAGTGGCAGCTGTAAATTGTCACCAAACCAATTGTGATTGTAATTGAACGACAATTAGACGCACAAAACGGACCGAGACGAGTTGACAGGGAGACAGGCCGAGAGAGGAGAGGATAGAGATAGGCTTGTGCCCCCGGTACTGTCACACTCATCAACAGATTCGGACGATCAAATGGCCGGACACACACTCACACGCTCACATTGCCGAATAGTACACAGAAAAGGCAGACCAATTGGTCCCAGTTGATGGACAGGGACATAGTCCTCTTCGGCACTGGCAACACACAACACACACAACACAGGACCATTTGTGTGCTCTCGTTCGACTGTGTAATGACCAATTGGCGAGACAATCCAACTGGACAACTGGGCACACAACACACACAACACACAGTGCACTAATTGGCTTGCTTTAATTGGTGCGAGTGAGTGAGGCCAGTGCAAATGGATGTCGCCAAATTAGATTACATGCAGTGACATTGCACTACACCACACTAATTGCGCCATCGAATTGACATTACATGTGTGTGCCTAATGTGCTCACTCAATCAATGTGCGATCGCACTACTGTCAACAAGTTAGTCCCCACTTCAAATCATATACTTCAATACACCAAAAGATGACTCGATGTAGAAGAATTTGTCAAATAAAGTCAATCGATCCTGTTCAGTGTGGCAAATGGTGCAACCCAACAGTGGCATAATTAATATAAATTAAAGTCGAATCAATAGGACAATCATTAAGCCCAAATGAATTGAACAATGCACAGTGAAGCACACACATAATTAATTGCCACCAGCAAGACGGCCAATAGAGCAAGACAAGTATAGGCGAGCAGTAAAGCCTCAAATCCCGGTAAAGTAATGTGCACTATACGATAAATTTATATAAACCAAAATGACACACAACACACCGAGTTCGAGTTAATCCAAGTGCAATCACACACTACCACAACAACAAGAAGGCACTAAACAAATTGCGATAGACAAAATGTGATGCGAAATGAGTTATTCACTGAGCTCGCTGGACAACAACAACAAATCAATTGACAAGTGGTCAAAAACACTGCAAAATGGCCAACAAACCGTTCGAAAGTGAATGCATAAGCAAATTAGTAATTACCGAACAGTGACCCTTTATTTATACAAATCGCTTTCTCACTGTTCGTGTTCACTCTGCACGTGTGCTTGTGTGCTTTGTTCTCCTTTTCGGCTACATCTTTCACAGGACTATGTTTTGGGGTAAGTATTAAGTGAAAGTTGGCTAATCATTTGCTTCATATTCTTCTTCTCATCTAGGCCTGTCCATTCATAGTGGATTTCAATACTGTCAATCGGTACAGCATTCGTATCACGTGTCAAAGGCAACCTTGGAAGTACCCATCGAGCATGAATTAGCACTAACTGGAAGAAACATCGCCACTGCAATGGTGTCCAGTTCTGGAGTGAACACCACAACCTCAGTGGAGCGTGCAACCGACGCCACCGAAACTCGATCACCCAGTAATCGAGTACAGCTGTGGATGAAACACAACGAGCAGCACTATTTGCTGTGCCAGTTGGATGCTAAACGAAATGTGCAAGTGGACCTGAATCTCAACTTCTCCTTCGGCGAACAGATCACCTACTACCTGAGCGGAAGCGGAGTAGTCCACCTCACTGGGTACATGCTCGAGCCGGACACTGCTCTGACCGACGATGAAGACGACGAACTCGAAGTGGAGGACGACGAGCACGAGCCAGACCAGGACGACACCAACCGAGAATGGGTCAACTATGGAACTGGTCAAGCGGGTCAAGACGATTATTCCGTGAATGGCAACGGTGGCGACAATACCGGTCAGGTTGTGAACATTGGTGACACCATTACGGTGCAATTCACCATAGGCAGTAATTGACACTGTCACCACCGATTGGTAGTTCATTGGGTTAAAACAATTAATTAGACATTACAACTGTATGCGAGACATTAAACAGTGCTACCACCAATGAACGATTGACAATTGTGATGGCGACACCGCGAGATCAAAGCGAACCACTTAATTGGACTATAATTAATTGCTTGGTGCAGGGCCCAGTGACATTGCCACTAGTGTGGAGAGCAGTACAAATGTGTGCACCAGACAGTGACAATACAGCGGAATGAGATGCGCCAATAATTTCACTACTAAATTGCACTTGATTAGTGCAGTGTACACCCAAATTCAATTAACAAACTCACTCGTGCACTCGCACAATAAGTGAATTACACTACTGATGTACAGATGGCTCGGTGTCATTGCCATCATGCTTACTAAATACTACTTGCTTTATTTAGGTAGAGGTGAAAGTGCTTAGTGCAAACAAGTGCAAACCAGTCCATTTGGTGTGACAAGTGAAACTGATACTGAGACTGATACTGATACTGGGCTCAACTGAGGGGCTAAAGAGAAACACAACCTAGACACACAATTGTAACGGTATATCAAAGGGATATCATCTACAATTGTGCAAATGCGAATCTCTCAATTCATTGCCAGTGAAAGTAATGGGCCCACATGTGACCATAATGGCACAGTGTCACTCATTATTGCTTGTTTCCTCTCAATCGGAGAGAACAAGTCGCACTGCAGTAGCCATTCAGTACCCCTTGCCACCCATTAGCACTGACCATTCAGTGAGCATTCAGCACTGTGTGCTCAATTGGCTCACTCCACCTAGTTAGTCATTTCATTAATCTCTCGGTCAGCTGTTTAATATTCGACCCGACGGAAGTGAGTATTATCCCCGGATGATAGAAACTGGCCAGTGGCCACTGGTCACCATGAATAGAGTCTGTCGGTCGGTGGGTCTGGCCAAATAAGATAGAATACAAATTAGCGTGCCAAGCGATTCTTGCCAAAGAACTCGCCACTGAACGGTGTGTGGTTGTCCATTGTGGTCGGTGTGTGTGCTAATGAGCGTATGTAAATGAACAGCTAATTAAATTGTTCCATAAATCTATCCCCATCCATCTATCTCTATCCGGCGACATTCGTTCCTTCACTGGCCCAGAGAGTGTAGTGTGTGTGTGTAGAGTGAGCACTAGCAATCATCGTGTGTACAGTGTTCAGTTGTGTCCAGTACGATGGCCAACAAGATGGACAATGTCATAAATTTAATTACTACATGCACATACGACAAAGTAGTGAGTGTGTGTATGTGCGGTAGTAGTGAGGCGGTACAAGGAGGTCAATTGTTATTGTGCTCATTACACAACATTGCAGAACAATTCTACTTGTGACCAAGCCATGCTCACCCTGTGTTTGATCGTCCAAAAGGAAGTCAAGTAGCGGACCAAAAGTAGACAACAGCCCAGTTGGTCGAATAGTATTGCTCACAGAGAGACTGTGTCACTGCTAATTCGCATTTAATGTCATTAATAAATTACAATATTTAAACGAGACCGTTATTAAAGTTTAATCATTTGACAACTAAACAACAATCTACCGAGAGGAACAATTTGCCGACCAGAATTTTGCATATTTTGCACGTTTTTGTGAGTGTGCCAGCAATGGCTAATGATGATGGCGATAATGTCACAACTGCTTAGGCCTAGGCCAACACACAGTCGCTCACAGTGAGCGAGCAATGCTAATTTCGCATATGCAAATGTGCAGTCCAACTGACAGTCAACTGGCTAACCAACAAGCACAAAAAGTGTCACTTTGGCCAACAAGACGAATTACCACTGACAATTGTGTCCTTTATTCCACTGTCACTGTGTCGTCTTGTGGGTTTGTGTTTGCATTGCTCAATACAACAACCAACAGCAAATGTGACTACACCACAACAATCAATAATAACGAGTCTAAGTGAATTAATGAATGCATGCAAACCACAATCGTTTTCAAAAGTTTCTAGTCTCTATTTATAGTACATTCGTATCTATTTAAACATTATTCATTAAATGAAATCAAAATTAAACCAAAAAAGCAAACCCAACAATGTCTGACTCGTAATGTTGACACAAGCGAAGCACATTGTATCGAGCAAACATTGATTCGACACAAAGTTGAACTCTAACGGCGAAACTTACTGAACACTTGTACATACACTCTCACCTCCGTAATGATCGATATATTAATTCAATCAAATTGTGTCACACATGCAGACCGCGGTTTGTCACTTTATTGTTGGTTGGGCTCGATCTGGTTCATTCTGGTTTGTTGTTAGCCAATAATAAATTGTCCAACGGATGCACTCGCTTGGCAATAGATTGGTGTGCAGTACCAGAGCATTCCCATTAACGGTGTTATATGTTCGTGGGGATGTTTATTCATGGACGGACATTAATCGGGGGCTTTGGTTGTGTGTGTGTGAGAGAGAGAGAGAGAGTTGTGATGCAATAAAGGCAATTAAGGACGAGTAAAGTGCAACAAACCACACAAGCACCAACAACACAATACATACCTTGCAATACTGCAGATAAAGCTAATGGAGTTGTGCGCAGGGTGATGCCAGCGAGCCATAAAGGTACATTCACTTTACACACTGTAAATGATCATTAAATACGTGAATACCAACTTGAATGGGTTGAATTGTTTTAAAGTTTTCGTGCCATCAAACAAGAACAACAACTCAACTTGGGCTTATCACTTGAGCACACGATGGCGCGATTCACATTGAAACTGTTGAGTCCAAATGTAATGCACATGTTGAGGCTAACTAATTGTGAGATAACCGAGGCAAATATAACATCAGGAAGGTGCTGCAACATGAATTGGAGTGGAATGCAGTGATTCTATTGGAGTCACACTTGCGACAGCCGAAATGAGAATTGATTAAATGATTGTTTATGCAAAATGAAATTAATAATTATCTGCAGATATCCATGGAGAGAGGAGAGGAGACATCACCAATGGCCAATAGTGTTGATTAGTTTTGACAATACTGTGAGTGCTTCACTGATTAGCCGAACTTCATTTGCATGCCTCGAAATAACTGACAGATTGGCAAGGTGCACCATATGCAGTTCGGCAAATGTAGATTGAATAAGTCGATTTGGTTTAGAATCAAACAAAACATGTCCACTCAGTACAAATTGTCTCTCCTTCCATTGAGACGAAAATTAATCAAACTGAAATTCAGTTACGGAATCAATGTAGTTTGCTTTTAAAAAATAATATCAATACGCTGGCGTCATCTAGTGGTGGGAAATCAAACTAGCTTCTGAAATTACTTTAACTAAAACTATCATAGCTACTTTAATAGTTATTTTGCATTATTTCATTTTATAAACTTGGTTTTTCGATTCCACGAGTTAACCTACAAAAACTTTTACCTACAAAAAAGTTGTCTTGCTGGATTTTACCTACAAATTTAACCTACAAAACTTTTACCTACAAAAAATGCACTGTTGATGAAAGCAGTGCTTCCATCTACCGGAATATGTTTGTCGAATTTTACCTACAAAAAGTTTTCTTTTAGATTATCATAAATAACTGTTTTATATTTATTTTTTAATTGATGATGATAAATGATTATATAATTAGAATGTAAATGCAATGGCAAAAAATTCAAATGACAATTGGCTGAAAATTCTGATAATCCCACATGGAATGGTCCATAACAGTTTGGCTCTGACTTCGAAATGGCTATAATGAATTCTGTCAGAACAGAATTTCCTGATGCAAAACTGGAAGGGTGTTTGTTTCATCATGGTGAATGCATTTACCGGCAAATTCAAAGTGTTGGATTGCAAACGTTATACGAACATGATAAAACGTTCTCACATAAAATGCACGTTTTAGTAGCTTTGGTATTTCTTCCGGAGAATGAGGTTCAGTATGCTTTTGCTTCGCAACGAACAATATTTTTATCTTGGCAAAAATAATTTATTGTATGAATTTTTTACTTTTCAGGTGTTTCAATACTATAACGACATTTGGGTTGATGTCTTTATTGATGAAGAAACTGGAGACCTATTTTCATTTGAGCCCTTGTATCCGGTTAGCACATAGAACGCTTATGAAAGAGCGAAGAAGGAAGAAGACAAAACTATCAACAAACTTGAAGGTTGGCACAACGGTTTCTAAATGCTGCTTCCTCGAAATGCCGAAATTAATTTGGGGTTTCATACACTTATATTACATCACGATAACAATATTGCCAGATTGTACAATAACTCCTAAGGCGACACAATCGTGAAACAAAGAAGAGGTTATCGTATTCAAAAGGAAGCAATTCAGAAGGCAGCGCAACATTATGACAATGATTCGACATTTAAGTGTTCGCGATTATTTGGAAAAATGTGTTTATTGAGTTCAATTTAAGGCTTCCAAGAATATGGATTTTACTAAAGAAACTCCCGATGAAAATGTGTATGAAGAAAATCTAGATGAGAATGCGAATAAAGAAACTATTTTCAAATTTGTAATTGCATAATTAAACCTTTCAGTTTGACACTTTACTTTTCCAATTCCTCGAATTTTAATGTGTCAATTAACCAAGTTTAGTAGGTAAAATTCGACAATTATATTCCGGTAGATGGAAGCACTGCTTTCATCAACAGTGCATTTTTGTAGGTAAAAGTTTTGTAGGTTAAATTTGTAGGTAAAATCCAGCAAGACAACTTTTTTGTAGGTAAATGTTTTTGTAGGTAAACTCGTGTCACGGGTTTTTCTTTGTCGGAAAATATAAATAAATAAATATTAAAGAATTAAACTAATAAAAGTCATGTAAGCTTAAGACAATGCCATGTTAAGTACATTTGTTCTTGTCTGATCACCGAAGTCAGGCAGCCGAGACAGTGGCCAGCGGCAAGAATGGTGATCACCTGGAGGAAACGTAAGCCTTTTGCTATTAATGGTATGAGAAAATAATATTTAAAGAAACATAAAAAGATTATTATTGCGTTTGTAAATTTATTGCATGTTAAAAGTGACAGATTAAGCGATGAACTATTTGCTTGAGAATGCCTTTGAGCGAGTGCTTTGTGAAAGTGCAGACGCGCTCAGTCTGCTTCTTTGGGTGCACAATTGTCAGGTGCCTTCTGGGAGGAGAGAATGATGGCAAGCTCATCGTAGACGTGCTTGAGGTCGTCGATGGTGTGCGAACTGAGCTGGCTAGGGTCGATGTCCATCAGCATCATCACCAGACGATTGATGGCGAATTGGTTCTTTTGCGACTTGACCGACAATGAAGAGTCCTTTGGCTTCATTGGTTCCGCTGGTGGTGAGGCTGCCTTCTTGGCCGGTTCAGTGTCCTTCTTGGCTTCACTGTCTCCCATTGAGAATGCTTCAATCACCTGAAAAGTAAGATGCAGAGGAGCAAACAGAGGATCAAATCGAAATGCAATGACAATAGTAAAACGAACTGAATGGCCCAAACAGACAAGTGTCGCTGAAATTTTAATAGTTTCAAAGTTCGAATTCGGCTTGCAAACAAAACACAGCATTAGAAATAGTTTACTTTATTGCTATGTGACTCGACTATAGAATTTAGCCTAAACCTGGATTGAATAGCTTTGGTAATCGCTAACTCATCAGGCTCGTTGCTCTGATGCACCGTGGTTCGAACACGAACACGATATATCTATAGATGCATTTATTCAATCTAGTTATTTTAGCCTAATTTTTTTAGCAAGGAGTAGCCCCGCCATCCAGCGTTGCCGAATCGTAATTTTCACTTACTTGTTAGCTCAACTTATCATCACTGTGAAAGCGAAATCCCACAAGTGTCACTTAGTAAGGTCTAACTGGGCAACTGTATCACACCAAGCACATTTACGGTTGTATTTGCATTGTCTAGCCGTGGCCAATTAGTCAATTGAACAGATCACACCTTTCAGTGCGAGAAGTGACACTTTCCATAAAAAGTAACACACTTTTCATATATGGTCGAACAGTGCATGGCACATTATGGCTAATTGTGTTTAGTGTTAATAGTGGCGAGTGCAGTGCAAATCATCACTTTCCACCACCCACACCAATTAAATCCAATTAGATCGATTACTTTCCCACAGTCAGCCAATGGACCGCAATCACACTTGTCCAAGTGTTGTGTACGATTGTACATAAATGTCAATCGAGTGAGAGTGAAAGTGCCACTGCATGTGCAATTGTGTGGCCAAAATGTCTCGTTTCTCTCAAGCATGTCAATTTGTATTTGAATGTGTTTCGCAAACTTCGAACATGTTCATTCCTGCTACACTTGATCCCATCTGGTGACTTTGTACCTCATGCAAATACAAAACCTAGAGGCATCACATCTAAATGTTTACACACTGCGGA
Organism: Rhizoglyphus robini; assembly: GCA_023373905.1. Classification (NCBI taxonomy): domain Eukaryota; kingdom Metazoa; phylum Arthropoda; class Arachnida; order Sarcoptiformes; family Acaridae; genus Rhizoglyphus; species Rhizoglyphus robini. The sequence continues at coordinate 770,872 of JAKIJQ010000007.1, read as the reverse complement.
GTGATTAGTTACACACACATATTAAGCCATTACATAATGAACACATGTGACACATTCAGCGCGATTATCCGACAATTATTTGTCCGGGTGTTATGTTGGCATTTACTTTGTATGTACATACACACCTGGAGTGTCACTTGCATGGATATTTTTGGCTATTTCCTTTGATGAGTTACACAACACCAACAGGTATAACCATCAATTATAACACTCGCGGGTTAGGTGATATATAATGTAGAGTTGTGCACAATTGCAAACAAGTTTATCTTAGTATGTTTGTGTCCATGTTTGGTCAAATGAATGATCAATAAATCTGTCCAATTGATACAATCCGCGGACACGTCAGTGGTGATCAAATTATTATTGATAAAGTGCTCAACGTTTTGGTGATTGAGGATGGCCAGACGAGACTGATCGGTTTATTGACTGAATTGATAAGTAATGCGACTGTTGCTGCAAATGCCAATGAATTATTGATTGCCGATCGAGTGTAGGTTTACGGTTTGGTGGCTTTGGTCTATTCGAATTGAATTCAAATGTGTGTGCTCGTTTGAATGTGCATTTAATTGCGAATTGGTGGCTAGCGTGTGAATAATTATGCTCACAATAACAGTGGCTGCTGTGATTGAGATATTGATTCATTCAAATGAACCAGGCTGAAGGGTGATTGAGGCATTGGAAGCGACCACTGCAATGACATTCGAGACACTGGATTAAATCATTTGCTTGTTTGCATGCAGTGGCCACTCGATTCGAATTGATCCAATCGGTCCGATTGATTGGTCCATCGATTTAGCGCTACTGCATTAGTGGTCTACAGTGCACAAGCATCGACTCGAATCACTGCACATTTTGCACAGCTGCCATCATTTCATCACTGATTGGACATTGTGTTGGTGATGTGCACGGCTTATGGTGATGATTAATGGCGGTGCTGCTGTTGATGTGCACTGCAAGATTCACCACCAACGCACATTTACCTTGGTTCAGCACAGAAGCGTTTCGGTAGTAATCACGTTTCCACCAATTCAATTGCACCGTAAAGAGTCGATCGATTCAATTCGATTCAACAAGCAAAACGCATCACGTGGTGTGTGCCGGACCACTTTCAGGATAACTCAGTACTATAGTACTACTCAGTAAATTGCTTTCTAAATGTGTAATTTTCCAGTCATTTTAAGGCGATTTGATTTAATATTTGGCCAATAAAGTCGAGTTTTATTTTTATAAACTTAGTTGTTTAGCTTTATAGAAATCATTAAATCTTTAACATTAAAGTTAAACAAATGGAATTGAAAAATAAGGAAATTGCGATTTTAATAATAATAACGAAGAAACTAAATTAAAGGCAAGAACTGGCATTTGCAAATGACAACACAACAATAAATACGCCAATTGTGGATGTTAGGTGAATATGAAAGTTTGTGCATTTGAAAACATTCAAACAAGTGCAGGCACAGGAGGGAAGTTTGTGTGCATACCTGACATATTCACGAGACAATATAGATGATGTGTACAAAGTTGAGTCAGTCTCGACTCTTGAGCAACGCCCAACGCTCCAGTCAGTAAATATATTTTTCATTTTAAACATTTGAATTAGATAATAAATCAGATCAATTGTGTGTGAGTGTATGAGCTGTGAGAGTTTGAGTTATTGACTTTCCGGTTGATTTGCAAACAGAAGACGAAAAAAAGTTCAACAACATTCGAACACAAACTTGTAGTACCTACCCAATATGCGAATATATGCTAATCCAATTATCCAATTGGCCATTTCCATATATAAGATAATTTAATAAGGCAATAATGTTTAAGACAAATTGAACCAAAATTGATGTAAACAGCACGATGAATTATGCTAATGTGCCAATGTCAACAGTGTATTCAAACAATGGACATCGCCTAGTTTGGGTCGAATAATTTATTGAACACTCGTTTGATTTGTTATGCCATCACATCAATAAAGCGTTCAACAGCTCGAGATAGATGTGCACATTCACTAAATGCTGTCTAATGGACGAGGTAGAAGATAAAGTTCCCGTTATGATCGCTATTTGATGTGTTGCAGTTTGTTTGCTGGGATTGAGTGTGTTTGACCAACTGAAGTGAGTGTGTGTGTGTCAATGTATTGGCCAATGTTGCAGACAATCGGACAACTTTTGTCTGTATTGTCAAGTGATAATGCAATGTTGGTGTAAGCGTTAGGCGAGTCAATAAGTTTGAGTTATGACAAGCACTTACTTTGAATGACTCTGCAGAGGGAAACTTTCGGGTGTCTGACTAATACCGCAAGTCGGTAAAGTGCATTACTCACTCAGTTGCACTATTGACTTACTTATTGTCCATCGAATGCATAATGCAGTATGTGTCTGTGTGAGTGTCTATGTGACCGAATGCAAGTCACTCATGCTGGCTGCAGTCACCTCAATGTCGTTTAGTGCCGTTCAATTTGGTGCACCCAAGGCATAATATGCATTCCACAAAACCAACAATATAATAACGATCAGTCGGTGCAATCTTTAATGCAAATCCTTCTCAATGTAGCAAAGTATGCACATATGCCAACAAGTAAAGCAAGACCGATCACGCCGATACCTGAGGAAGGTGAAGAAGGCACATTGGTAAATTGTTCAAATTGAAGAAGACTTGTTGCAAATGATTTCACTGCTCTCACTAGTTGGACTGTTTGTTGGTTGGTTGGTTGACTGGCTGCCTGGTCGCAATTCAATTGGCCACCGTTTGCATATTTATTTATAACTTGTCCGACTGTGCGGCATGCGGCACGATTAGAACGATCGTTGATCGAATTGGCCAAACTGGCTCGACCAATCGAATCTGTATCGAGTAATGCTAATGTGTCCAATCTATGTTCAACAAGTGAACTCTTCTTCTGTCTTCTGCCTTCTTCTCTCAGTTGAGTTGTATCTAATATACATTTAATATTTATTTACATAACCACTTGCAACTGTTTGTTTGTTTGTATGACTCTAATTAATGTATCGATGGCAAATGTTATGTGTGTGTATATACAAAGTTGATCAAATTCGAACGATCTATGACCGATTGATGATACACTTTAGGTCGCTCATTCATTCAATGGCCCCACTTTGTGCCCATCAACTGTCCGGACAATGTAAAATCGCTCAATGGAATTTATATGACCGAACTGTTCTGCTGTTGGGCCTGTGAGAGTAGACACATGAATGCTATGCGACAAACTTAGTTCGAACGCACTTTAACACCCAAAGGTCACTCTATCTTGTTGGTGGCATCGAGATGTAGGTCTATTACTGCCACTACCTGTATGCCATTGAATGCCATACCACCATTTGATAGTACTTCCACCTAAATGCACCCCGTGCATATATTATCGACATCACAGACTGACCATAAACAACAACAACATTTACTTGAATGGAAAGGTCGTTTGCCGATGTGTTCGCACACAATTCATTATGGCGATGCCTTTGCCATGACCATCACCGGCACCATCAACACCAACTTACAACGAAACAAGATCATTCGAAGAGAAAACTTTGTTGTTGTTGGTGGTGCAGCAAACAAAGATGTTACACTGTGCTTGGCTTGTTGTTTACAGTGCTCACTCAGGTCGTGGGTCGTGATTGGTCACACGAATCAATCGATGTGTTACTACTGATGATGAAGATTGCACATACAGATTGGATTGATTTACATTGGGGCACAGACGCACGAGAGGTAGACAGGCCGAGAGGGCAAATTGTGATTATGACCCATACTAATGAACCTGTGTGCTGCAGACATTATAACCAAAACAAAATGCCAACTTGTTAGTCTGCTTGGCAGTGAGAGCGAGCGCACGATAAAACTGTACTCTAGAGTGCATTCATTGATATGATTGAGTTTGTAATTGACAATTATCAATGAAAACAATAAACATTGCCCCGCACAAGGTAGATTCGATCAAAGGTAACATTTGATTGGTAATCAATGCAACATTTAAGTTTGAAATGGTCAATTTGTACATTTGGTTCAGTTTGCCGCGCAGTGCAGTGCAGCACACAATTGGTCGATGCTACTTGTTGGCCAATGATAGTCGCTCCCAAACTAATCATCGCATCGATTTCTCGAGTAATATTCAAATACGACAACTTGCATTATTTCTATTTGGACACTTTAATGAGCCAAAGTAGTACAATGACCATTGGCCATTATAAGCAAGTTTTAATATTAAAGTAAGATCAGGTCCTTTTGTGTTCTCGTTGGAAAGTGGCAATTTGACTGATGAAGTGTGTGTCCTCACTGCACTGGACATAATAAAGCAAAACTATTACATCTCGATGAGTGGTCTTTGTGCAAAGGAATTTGTGTATTGTCTGTGTGCATATGTGTGCGTGTGTGCCAGTGTAGCCATAGTCTGGTAGTCTTTGTTCTTTGTTTGAGTGAAGCAAAGTGTCTCCTGTCATTAGCCAACATTATGTCATGTATATTACATCAAGAGTGTTTTCCGTTTTGTCTCAAGCCAAGTTCAGTAGCAAATGAGAGAACAAGACAACAACAACAAAAAGCAAGAGGAAAGAAGGAGAGAAAAGCAAAGAGAACGACAAGAAAGTTCATTGACGAGCAGACGAGACTTTTTGTAGTGTGGAGAAGACATCGACATTACATGGGAACGATGACTGATGCAAGACAGAGCCGAGAACACACAGTAGCCGAGTTGGTCTCCAATACCAACAACTGTGTGAATGTTCCGTCCTAGTAGAAGCAACCAATCGACCAAATAGACAAAACAGACAAAAAACTGACAATAACTGACAAACTGCACAGTGGAGGAAACTGTTTGACTGGTAAGGCAAAACACGACTTTCTCGTTCTTGTGATGTTCTTACAACACACATGTCCCATTCGGTGATGATATTAGCTGAATGTTGAATGTTTCAACTCAAAAGGTTGAATAAACCATCTTTGTTTGGTAAAGGAAAAAACACGGACACACACTCACTTTGCAAGTAAATACATTCATATACAAACAGATCACTGCTAATTGACTTGCACTTGACCAAATAAGGAAACAACTGCTTTTGACTTGATTGAATGTGTGTGCACTGATTCTAATTGCTATATCAAGTGTAATCAATTAGTAATCAAGTCAAGGATCAAATGAGAGACATGTTTATAAACTTTATATGCCCAGTAGTTTAAAGTGCACAAACTTTTGATTCACCCTGCACAGCACTAGATCATCATGATGGCGATGTTAACAATGTTTGCGAGTTCATGGATGGTCAACTTCTGTGAGAGTGTAGGCCAGTGAGGTGCTCACTCTGATTGATAATAATAAATAAACTAAAATTGACCGAAACATCGACATTGGCTAAAGCACTAAAGCATATGCTCATGTGTATACATTCAGTGACCACCTGTGGCATCGTTCAATTGGTATTCGTTTCACCATTGTATGAGGTTAGCACTGAAGTTTACTTTAATACGATCAGTACATTTGAATGATAAACAGTGACTTTGCTGTTTGTCTAATATACTTTTCATTAGAGACACACTCAACCGAGAATCGATCAGTTCCACAAGGTGTATTGCACACATAAGCAAAGTTTGTGGCACTTTTGTTCAATACCAAGTTGAACGCTCCTTTTACATTGTAACAAGAACGCATAATTTAATTAAGTCTATTAGAAAAAGATACATTAACAGTGTTAAGACTGAATGGGCACACACTTGAAGCACCAAAACACTTGAGCAAACACCCAATATCGGGAAAGTAGCCAAATCGAGTATGCTACTGATTATCGATGCATCCTTGGACTGGCAAATCGATTGTGTATTTCCTTGAAGAATATATTTGTCCTCGTGCACACACAAACACGTGCACACATTAGGCTAACTAAATGTGAGTCAGAGTCAATGTGCACAATCCAATTCCATTTCCTGCGGCTAATTGCAATTAGCTCCAAATAGCCAATCGAGCAATGTCTAATCAGGCAAATCAGCCAGTTTAGTGTTTCTTCGTTTGTTCATGATCCTGTGCCATAATAGCACAATGCAAGGACTACTGCCAACTTTGAGTAATTTTCCAATTATTGGAATTAGTACAAACATACACCGCAAAATTGTATTTTTCCTGTGTGCGTGCAATCATTGGTTTTGGCTTTGCTTACATGTGCAATTAGTAATTGAGATGTCTTGGCACTTTCTCTTTGAACGAAAGTAAAACACACTAATTGAATGAACACATTTGGCCAATGACCAACTATTTGTCAGACCACAAGTCGAACACAGTCCCACTGTTATTAGTCTGGACTGGTGATTTGTGTCCAGGTGACTGCCAATTAAGCGATTGGCCGGGAGCTTGTGTGATTTACCGTTATTGCTTCACTGCCCGTGTGTCTGTGTGTGTGTGTGTACAAAGTAAATATTAAAAAATATAATTCATAAAGTTTATAAACTTTGTGAACGATGCACAGGTGTGTGCTCTCAGTTGGATTGCCAATGAGCGAGTCGAATCAATTATGGCCAAGTGAATGTATAATGAACACACAGACCTAATAACCGACTGAGCAGAATTTCAAATATACAAACAAACCGAGCTGATGCAATTGAAGTTTGTGTGGAGATATTTATTGAACAGAAGCATACCTGGACAAACATTCTCGTTGCGGTGCGGTAACGCGTGAATTGGCAATTAAATGATGCTGCTTGAGAGTTTGCCGACTTGTTGGGAGCAAACGCGTGAGCCGAGGAATGGTGTGCTGTGCCAGTGCCAGTGTGGTCATACCTGTTTGGATGTGATTAACGCTCATTGTTCAGCATTTGGTATATACTTCCAAACAAGCCTCCAACGGAATTTATTATTGCCATAGGTGCACAGGTCATAATGTACGGTTAAGAAGTCTTAGGAAGGTGAAGATGCGGTCAGGCGGTTCGGCTCAAACAAGCAACAAGCATGACATTTATTAATAACATTCGGTGTGGTGTGAGATGAGACACAACACACACACTTTGATTGGACCAATTGAGATGTGAGAGAAATTCAACACAAAATTCACTTACAAAAGAGACCTTGATTGATTTTGCATAATAGTCCAACTGAAGCGACACTAAACGTACCAATGGATGTATTCGATCGTGGTCGAATCAATAAATTCCTGCCGTGCTCCACTGCAAAGTATATATGACGCATTATGTTTGGTCACGCAAAAGTTGGTAAATTAGTATATTTAATGCAATTGTTGAAAACATCCATCGATTGGTCTCGCTGACCGGAACAAATGTTCAATGTTGAATACAAATTGAACTTTAAGACAATGCAGTTCACTTTAGAAATTATGGAAAATTGCGTGTATAGTGCAATGATTGGCTGATTGAGTTGTTACTGTTCGAATTGATATTGCCACACTGCATGTCTTTGCTCGTGTCGTGTGTGTCGTGCCTGTATTTATGTTGCCTTCACCCTATAGTCTCTATGGTGATTGATGATTATTACAAAGTTTACAGTTTGCAAAAGGAAAGCACATCACACAAACGAATTATACCAGAAGAGACTAGCAAGACAGTGACGATCACTTTGAGTCGATCATTACAGACTTGGTGGTGATGGCGGTGTGATCATTACTGGTCAATTAGGTGGTGGTCCTACTGATACAATGTCCAATTGAATTGACTCTCTGGCCACTGTGTGCACATTTATTGAACGGCCCAGTGAGGTTAATTATGACACTTTAATGGTGCTGAGATGGTGATAGATTAGTGCATGGCCATGTGCTGATGACCACTGTGCAGTGCAATGCACCATTGGAGGACATCAATGAGCTGGAAAGGGTCGAGCTGATCGTTAGGCCCATCATGATGACCATTGTCACCTGTACTTGCAGGCAAGTGTCCTTATCAATCGATGCTCAATTAGCACTACACCCAGGGACAGTCACCTACGAGTGCTGGGAGTGAGTGAGTGAGGTGTGTGGGGCACAGCTAAATATAGCAAAAAGAAAACACCACACTTGCTCCATGTTGGCAACTATAAATACATTAAGACTTTCGATTGGACCTGTTCACTAAGTCCGTCCTAATGAGTGTCATCAGTGGAGCGAGTGCAAGTGAATGCACTGTCCTGTGCAGTACACACAAACCTATGAAACAACACTTATGGCTCGGTATTTATCACAACCGAAATATGGCAGCACCATCAATTAACGGTACTTCTGTTCGGTGGTACTGATCAATTCAATTGTTCTCCAGTGGACTAACTGTCAGGCTCACTTGACAGATATGAGCAACTGTCCACTGTTCATAAAGTTAGTCTTCTCGTTCGATCACTTGCCACAGTGCATCAGTGCATTGGGTGTGTGAGTGCACGCAATGGAGCCATACTTACTGCACAGTGTTGCCTGTGTGCTTTGTTTGGTTTGATCATTTACTGCCAAATGGTTAATGACTGGCCAACGGTGCACCACTCACTCACTAGTACGATTAGCTCATCACCAGTGATTGAGTCCTCTCCACCGATGACACTAATGGTCTATAGCTCAGTGTGCTTCACATTACAACAATCTTTATTATAACGTTTCACTATCGTTCAGAACTGACAATAATTAAACAGTGAGAATCAATTTACCAATTAACAATAAATTATAATTCATGTGTCCAATCATCTAATCATCTTCCTACTCGACTCTATGTGGACAATGTGAGGTGCAATAAGAAGGGGTTAGAAGATAATAATTTATAAGAAAAAGAAAAATGTGTTGTGCTAGATGTATGAAGGTGTAGAATGTTTATCAATGGTATAATCTACATCCAATGAGAAGAATTCATCCTATGTACAATAAATATCAATAAGACTGGAGGGGTCAAGTGTGGGCAATGGTGAATGGCTGTGATGCAAGCAGGGACAGTGGCACGATGTGACTCCACTGACACGCCACCTGTGAAGAGAGATAAAGCTCCGTGTTGAGTAGAGACACTCGTCAGATAAAGCTGATAAGTGACTTGAGGCAAGTAGAACATGGTCAACAAGAAAAGGTACGATAATAAAAAACAATGTAAAACATGACAGAGGTGAGGTGTGGTGGTGTTATTATGCGCACTTGACACTCATCATCAGTTCTCCTTGTTGGTCTCGTCGATTAGGCCCGGCGTCGTGAGCGAGTGGCGGGACATCGTCTCGGTGAGTGCTTTCAACTTTTGGCTCTCTAAGCTGCTTCCGTTGAGATGGTGACCGTTGGTGGTGCCGTTGTGAACTTCCTTGTGGTGACCATTCAGGTGGTGATGAGTGCCATTCGACAGGGCGCCATTGGTAGTGACACCGTTGGTGATAGTTGCAGAGGCAGTGCCATTGGTAACTCCGTTTGTAGTTCCATTAGTAGTCACCTCTTTTCGTTTGTTCTTGAGAAACTCTCTAAAGTTGGATCGTCCTGCAGGTTTCTTCACCGCCCCATCGACAGTGCTTGTGCCATTCTCAGTAGACGAGTTCTTCAAATGACCAGTTGGAGATGTCTTCGAGGGCACAGTTCGTTTGTTCTTGTTGCCGTTGGAGACAGCTGGCTTTAATGACTTGGCAGTTGACTCGACGGGCACCTCCTCAGCAACCCATTTGTTCTTTTCGAGGGTCTCAAGTTGACCATATTTGGTCTTAAGATCCTCCACCTGGTAGTAGATCATGTCCCAGAAGCCTGCTAAGTCTTCCACTTTAATCTCTTTCTCACCACGTTTCAGTTCACAATCGTCGATAAGACCGGTAAATTGCTTGAACCGTTCATTGATGAATAAATTCGACTGTCCAATGGCCAGATGGAGTTGACCAATCACTACAAAAGAGGAAGAGAAATAAAAAAGTATACTGTTAGTCAAATGGAAAGTTTATGGAAATTATGAACTATTACGAGTACAATTAGCAGATAATTAGACACAAAGGAGAGATAATTGACTTACTTTCACACTGATAACTGCAATGACCAGACAGACAGTCGCACACCTTTGACCAATAACAATAATGACATGCGAGAACTGACCAAATTAAGGCTAATGTGGCTCGTTCACAAAGTAATACACTAACTGAATTTACCAACAAGAGAATAATGAAACTTTCTAAACAATGAATATTATAAACATTATGCAAATTAGCCTTTGCCCGCACATGCCAAATATGCCTTTAATGAATTATGTTCTCTCATTAGACCAAATGCGCTTTCACACACCATAACCACTCTGGAATGATCAGATTGACTAGTGCACTAGTGGCAAACAGTTTGCAGCAGAATCAAACCCTTCCCAGTAAGCGCAGACCATCAAGCCAAGCACCACGATACTGCACTAAACATGTAAACATTCACATATGAATGCATCACTCGTGCGTTAATGCCTAAATGGAACAGATCTAGTCGAGTGCACTGAACATTGCAGACATAAACATCGCAACTAGCGGCGAGTCAATAATGTCCAAACGTGAAACGCATCTGCAGTGGCAACAGCCGCGGCAGCAATGTCGACTGCCATTGAATTCTGCATTAGCCATTTAGTCTGTCTTGGTGTGATGAAAGTATGATGTACGGCACAGAGCACACAAAAGAACGTGCAGTCCTTTAAAATGCATTTTAATAGTCAAATGAGACAAAACAATTTCAAACGGATACCACGCCAAATGGCTAGATTACAACATCACATGGAGGAAGATGTGCCTGGTGTCAATGAGTGAGTGCAAAGCGACGACAAGCCACACATCACGCACAAAGCACCATGAGCCATCGAGGATATTCTTCGGTGTGGTGTGTCATTCTGTGGACTATAAATAAAGTCTGCCTCCTGGTAGGATTATTCACCACCACCAACGCAATGTGGAATAGTTTATTTTAGATCAAACAGTGTGGAAACAAATTGCCAAATGCTCGTGCCTCGCCGCAAGCATCAGTTCAAAAACCCTATTACCAAATGCAAACTAATATTCTCAACAGGCCACAGTATCTATCAAGTATAAAAAGAATCGCCACGAAAAACTAAACTTATGACTAAAATGTATGACATTTGGCAGTGCAATGAGGGGACGAGATAAAATACAAATGGGCTAAAGTGCAACAGTCTGAACATTTGACACAAAATGAAGCTCGTAATTTGCACAAGTGTTTCGGTCCAACACGAAGTGACATGCATGACTCTGGCGGACTACTGTCAAATGATAAATAGACACAAACAATGTCAAAACAGTGCATGATGCACTGTTGGTTAGTAACAGCACAGCACAGCACCCATGTGCACAACAAAAAAGTCGAGCCACATTATGAAGATTTATGGCCATCGATTAGGTCTAATGGGCGAATATGGCTCTTTTTGTGGTGATGGTTAATGTTGGAGAAAATCTCTGTGCACCATTACTAGTCTAGACTGGAGATCCTTTGAGAGGGTTTAAGTACAGCTACGAGCTTGCCATAATGCAACAGTTCCCAGGCATAATCCATAACCATATCCATAAAGTGTAGCATTTGGTCGTGAACTATTGCAAGCTTTACTTCAAAGTTAAATGCACAGACAGCCTTGAAACATTCAAATGGCGGATGCATGTGTAAACTATGTTTATAATATAACTGTTTGTGATGATTCACTTTCCCATGCTCCACGGTCGTTATTGACAACGCATTCGAGAGAATCAAATCGATTTCTCCACAAGCGGAAATGCAACTCTAAGTCATACACACGTACGTCAAACATTCGTCTTACGAACGAATGGCCGTAGTCGCACCATGTATCATTTGAATAGAGTGTATGACACACGGTAATATATGTATGAATGTATGAATTGACATTAGTGTTGTGTTGTGTTTGGCTGTTGTTATGGTGCAGACCCGAGTGCAGTACAAACACACAAACCGACATGGCCAAACTAAGTGCTCTCAATAAGTGGCTCGAAAGACCTTTTTAGAGATAAAGTCCATACGTAGTGTGTGCCTGTGTGTGCATGGCAATGCTCCATCAACTTTGCTCGGCTCATAAACATTCAAACCATTGCTCGGATCACTGTCCACAGATTGTTACCACTGCACGAAATTAGGAATTTGCATATTTCAATTCATTGTTAGGAATTGCCAATGGACTTTGAGACTACAAACTGAGAACAGACGATGGTGAGATCACGAATTGCACTTTGAGACACTTATACAAACATACAGGACCATAAAACAAAAATGGAAAGCAATTGGAATACAAACGGAAAGCGAATGTCAGTACTGACAATAGCTTACAAGTGCTAATCGATATGCGTAAATCAAATACGCCAAAACAAACGAACCAATGAGAACAAACAGTGTACGAACAAACCAATTTGCATATATGGAGAATCATAATTCATGCACACAAGAAAAGCGAACATGATAAGCGAGCTAGAGGGACACAGAAGAATTACCTGTGTGACACAACATTACTACCACAAAGCTGACACAGAGAGAATCATGAAGTATTGCCGTACAAAGAGATAATATCACTTCTAAATTAGGATATCGTGGTGTCCTCATCATAAGCGGCATAATGAAAGCCTTTTATTAATTTTTCTATTCATGCCTGTAATCATGAATTATGAGTTCAAGAAGTCAAAAGACCAAACAGTGCAGTGCACTCTTCTCCTGACGAATGCATTCAATTTGTGAAGCACGACTGTGAATTTCAAAAAATGGCACATGCATGAATATATAGAATGCACTTGCAAAATTGATAATTAGCCATACTTTTTGGTCTTTCATTAATGCAATAAACTATAAAGTGCATGCATTATAAACATGTCCAAATTAGTGAGGATGACATTTGGTGGTGGTGGTGTTGTACTAATCAAGTAGAGAAGCTCTCGACCTGACAAAATGGGAGCGTCTAACTATTTGTGTCCGAGTGTAGTATAACATTTCCAAACAGAGGCACACTAAGCTAATTAATTTCATTCAAGTAATTGCCCTCTAACCTAGCCTAGAAGACAACGATTGTGCTCAATGAGAGAATAACACACCACACGGCTCCTCTCCATCAAGTTGTCGCTGTTGTAGAGAGGATTCGGAACAAGCTTTATTTGTACAAAATTAAAGCAATTTAAAGTGTTTTACGATTTTAGGAATTACAAAATTGAGACAGCGACAGAGCAGATGAGTGAGAAGAGAGGAAGTGCTGGCACTATCTAGCAATCATCTCAAGTGATGTCCGAATGACTAGGCTTCACATTGGCATTATGCATTCATCGGTCAGATAGTGAGGATATCAATGAAGTGAGATGCACATGTAGTAAATACACAAACGTCAGAATCATGGCGCGACCTTAGAGGCACAGGCATAGTAAACAAGACACACAGGTCGCTCACAGCCAGTGATCGTTATGGTTATTAACTTTCTCATACAACCAAACAGAGTAATATGCACAAACAAGAAGACCGACAAACAGAGCAGTAATGGACACTCAAACAGACATTCCAAGAAAGCTGAAATTAAGTTGTGAAAATTGCAGACTCTCCAATTTAAATGAGCAATGAAGCCATTGCAATGAGAGATGTACAGACTGTGAGAGCGGCATCAAGCATCCTTTGAGCTGGGAAAAGCATACCAGAGATGAAACGAACCACTCATGATGAGCGTAATAAAAAAGCTAATTGACATTAAATCGATTCCGCCAATCAACTAAACTACCAATGCGAAATGTGACTCACATGCTGGTGCTATTGGCAATAGTGGCGGCAATTGCACTGATAGGGCAAACATAGATACTATTTCAAATCGGTATCGAATGTCAAAAAACACGTTCATTGATCAAATGAACCAATGCAGCATGATGCGACAGTTACAATTGAGAATATGCTTCGCTTGAAGTCAAAATGAAATGATTGACTCTGCATTAACTTCAAAGTATGTTCTAGAAAGCTGCACCGGAGAGATGCTTTGAGGTACAAAGGAGATATGAAGTTGCAAGTTGATGTTGCCACAATTATCACTTTGTTATCTGGTCATGATGAGTGGCCTATGCGCGTCAAGCCGTTAGCCAGTAATCGATTGTTATTAAATATTTGCTGGAAAAGCAGCTGCCAAAAGACAACAAGAAAATGTCACACATCAACACAGTCTGTTGTCAGTTTATATCCGCAAAGACGTCTAATGATAGATTGACTAATAAGTGCATTATGGCCAAATGCCGGCATCAACAAAAGATGGTAATACAACCAAAATGGACTGTAGCGAAACGGTGTCATAACTAATACATGCTCACACACATACACTCGATAATTATTACATTAGCCGAGTAGGTGGATTTGTACTGTGTTGGCTATTTGTTTCACACATTATCATCAGTTGTGCCCTTCTCTGCAATTAAAGCCTAACCGTGTCCGTCTCTGTTCACCTCATAAGTTAAGTGTCTAGTGTCTGCATTGCATTAGATGTGTCTACACCATTTAACGATGGTGCTCATAAATGGAATTGTTAATCAGATTCAGACGATGCAACAAGCGAAAGCAACACGTACCTGACTCGGTCAGTTGTTCGGCACTGTCCTCCAGAATTTTGTTGTACTTAGTAATATGTTCCGTGAGGTAAGCCGTTTCGTCGGACAATAGTTTGCGGTAATATTCTGCCATCGTGGTTGTTGGTGCTTCGGTTTGAATGAGACTTTAAAAATGTGACCGTTAAATTAGAGAAGTTTATAATGGCACTTTAATGAGGTGGGTTCGTGCACTGCACACTTGTGAGCCAGTTGGCGTGTGGTGTGTTGGCACAAGTCAATTATGACAAATTGGACCAAATTATTAATTAGAACACACAGTTATGATGAGTGAACAAAAAAGACACACACAAGACTGAGCACAAGAAGACGCCGCAAGTGTGGAGCGAGACGATGAGGATCGACGTTGAAGCAACGGCTGCAGCGAACACTCAAAACGGCAAACTACTTCGAGAAAAATGAGTTCAAGTCGACTTGCGATGATGAGCTTGAACGTGGTCGGTGTTGGCGTGTTTGTCTGCGAGTAGTACCACGGCAAGATCGGCCGGTCGATGTTCAAAAGGGCGCCAAGGCGTCGAACCAAACAGCGAGACGACAGCCAACAAGGAGGAGCACAAGCAACCAAACTGAACGGACGACAAAGACACAAATGCATTTATTGAGAGACGCCAGACGAGACGAGACTGCTAGAGGACACATCAACAGTGCAACTGTCCGTGTGGTCGATCGAAGCAGTGGCACAGGCATCAACTGCACCCAACACAACGGTCATCGGTGAGTTCAACTACATTGCCACTATTTTCACACAATTCATTAACATTTAAATGGGAAATGTGTTCAGAACAATATCATTTGCATTGATTTTCAATGGTTTGAAATTGCGCCACTGATAAAGCGACTATTGCCGCAATAATAACAACTTGAATCCACATGTGATTGAAATATAATTCTCTCAAGTTTATGGTATGATGTGATTCATTTGCTAAATCATTTGATAATCTTTATAATATTAATTTATTTTTAATTTAGTAATTTAGTAGAACCTTACGAAAAGATTAATCGGAGGTTTCCAAACGACAAACATTGGAAATAGACTATTTCAAATAGTAAATTTGTTGTGGCAAGATCAAATTGATTTTATATTTGGAAAAATATATTTATTCTTTAAGGCTTGTTTGTATTTATTGCTGGACCAATCATGAACAAATTGCCCATTTCACTAGAAACTCCACACCTTCCCACAAAAGTATTCTCAACCTACTTTGAATCTTCTGTGTATGAACCTGCAGAGGACACTTTTCTGCTGCTGGATGCACTCGAAATGGATTCGGTGCTTATACAAAAGATCAAGTCAGTTCAACATTCGTTGTTTTCGATTATTAATTAATAATATTTCGTTTATATTTAGTCCTTTGATTTGTTTGGAGATTGGTTGTGGTTCGGGCACTGTGATCACTGCGTTAGCGAAAGCACTTGGGTTGAACCAAAGGATATATTTGTATGATTTTTATTTCAATGGTCATGTTTTTTTTGGTTAACAGCTTGTTTATTGTTTCAGTGCCACTGACATCAATCGAAC
Source organism: Rhizoglyphus robini (assembly GCA_023373905.1). NCBI lineage: Eukaryota > Metazoa > Arthropoda > Arachnida > Sarcoptiformes > Acaridae > Rhizoglyphus > Rhizoglyphus robini. Next base: position 754,847 of record JAKIJQ010000007.1, on the reverse strand, counting down.
AGCATTGGAATGTACTCGAAAGTGCACTCAAGTGAACTTGTTTGGAACACCGAATGACCACCTGGAAACCTCATCTAACTACCCCGAATTAGTGCAACTAATACAGACCAATTTGTCTGCTTCTCTCCAACCTCGTTTAGACCATTCGGTTGATCTACTCATATTCAATCCACCGTATGTGCCTACACCTGATGAAGAGGTACACTTAATAGATTTATTAGTGTTTCCTGTTTAGCAATGATTTATTGTTTCATTTTTGTAGATAAGAAACGGCATCGAAGCTACCTGGGCTGGTGGAGATGATGGTCGGAGAGTAATCGATCGTTTCATTAACGAAACACTTGTCTCGACGCTAAGTGCAACCGGACTTGCTTACCTTGTGGTTCTCGAACAGAACAAGCCCAAACAGTTAGCAAAACAATCAGGTCTACTTGGTTTTCAATGCACACCAGTAATCACCAGAAAGTGTGGCATTGAAACTCTGTCTGTGTTGAGATTTCAACGGAGATAACAATAAATTCAATCGATCTGCATTCACTTTAATGTCCAAACCACAGTAAGACCAACACAAGCCACTGCACTAATCATCAGGAAGAATGAACATTGAGAAAATTCACAAGCTCATCAATATCTTCCAAACTGGTGGTGTTTTCACTGTTTGGGAGAAAAGATAAAAAGTCGATCAGTGTCTTTTTCTAGGACTTCTCCCTTCTCGGTATGTCCACAATCCGCATTTTCGCCCTGTCGGTCGCACCTTTCAACATATCGTAGTCCATGATCACCATAGGAGTCATAAGTGCCCATCATTGGCAGTTCAAGCATTTTTGGCTTGTATCGTTCCAATATATAAATCCATGGCCGTAATTCGGTGGTGGTGCCATCTGTTTCGTCAGTTCGAATCACTGGTGTTTCCAGTCTGGTGTAGTAGTCAGGATGGCCCTCAAAAGCGTCCAAGAATTTCAACATACACTCGTCCACGGAATACACTTCACCGTTTATTTGCTAAGGTCGCCGAGGTAGGTTTGGTGTTGATGTATTGCAATGATGGTTGACAAGAGAAGAAAGACAAAAAGAAAAAAGTTGCAGTTAGTAATGCTAGTAAAGTCTCTGAGAGACTATATGGTCTGCTTACATGTCCCGTGTCCTGTTTGCACAATAAGAATGGAATGTTGAACTGTGAAGCAATCACCAGAGGATATTTGTTTACGGTCTTGGCTGGGCAAACAAACTGTGCCATTCCGTTGACAGGGTTGGTCATCACCTTGTTGTTTGGTTGGTCTATTAACACAACGAGATAATCATTGAGGATTAGTGCCACTTAGAGACTTACTTCGTTTGAGAGTGCCATACACAAACACCAAATGCTCATACTGACCGACCATTTTGCTAGCGAATTGACGAGTGGCGAGTGCACGAATGGTTTGGTACATTCAACTGGGAAACAGTAATGATGAAGATGATGCCGACCTTACTAGAGTTGTACAATCGTCATGTATTGAGAGCAGACTATCGATCAAGTGATTAGATTGGCTAAGACATTGCCGTGCTACGAGGATGTTGCACCATGGTGATGATGAAATGAATGTATTTAATGATATTCACGACATGTGCCACTTTGTTGATGTTTGCCTTCGTGTTATTGCTACAAATTACGAACTTGGTCGCCATCTAGGGAGAACATTATCAATAGAAATATTCGTATTAGTAATGGAATTAAAAGTTAACTTCGATATAAAGTCTTGACCAAAGTGAATATTTTATAGTTTAGCTTTTTTGGTACTTCTCTCTTTCCAAATGAAGTCGTCACCATTTATTTCGTTTGGAACTTCAGTGTTTATTTCAGTCCGAACTCGAGTCTGTTGGACGATCGTGTTGCTTTGCGGTGCGGTTATGGGCCAACTTATGGCGCCAAATCGCGACAACCTTTCCAACGTCGACGAGACCATTCGCATTCAAGATGGTGACCAGACTATCGAGTTCACTGGGAAGCCTATCAAAAGATTTGAATTTGAACATTATTATAATGACAAAGTCCTTAAACCGCAATTCGTCTCAGAGTGGGTCAATTCTAACGACTCGGCCGTAACTAACCAGATTTCCAATGGAAATGGTAAGTGAGCCCTAATGTAAGCAAAACAAATAAACAACATTACTTTTCAGGTTTGCTCGATAAAGTGCTCCTCTACCTGGCACTGTGCCTCATTCTCGTGTACTGTGTGGGATGCTGCATTGTGGATAAAAGTGCGTGGCTCACCAACAAAGTAAACAACATTCCCACTGTGGAGTACTCGAACAAGAAAATAAAGAAATCAAAGTCATCGAGAAAAGTCAAAGGCAAATCCTCTCTGACCTCAGCTTCGAGGCAATCGTCACAGTCTACCAGTCAGACCTCACAGAGTAAACTGTCAACCAAGAAGTCGTCCTCCCTCACTGAGAAATCTTCCAAATTGGCATCAAAATCGTCATCGCGATCGATCTAGAAAGTAACACTTTGCAAGCAACGACCCAACATCGACCCAAACTAGCAAGCAGTAGCAGTGCCTTGTCACACGATGTCCTTTGTCTCATAGGCTATACATTGCACATTGTGCCACATGCAAAATTACAATTGCAAATGACTTCAATTAAAAATAATTCAAATTCAAATGTACATTTGCAAATTTTAATATCGCGCACAGTAAACTCTCATCTGCGAGCCAAATAGCCTAGCATCATCTCACCACAGGAACATTCCTTTCGAGGATGTCGTCTCACGTGGATTGAAATAATCGGGCGATGTTGGCGAGACCGAACTGGAGCTAGGCAATTCGTCCACGTTCTTTACATTGGCCAACATCTGCTGAATGGCTGCCTGCTTGGCTGTTACTTCTTCGTCACTCATCGAGCTTCGAACAGTCGGCTCAGGCAGTACTGCTTTATCCTTCTCCGCTTGTGGCAATGATGGCAGTTTGCTTTGAACTGGTTCACCCTTGGGAATGGCCCAATTGGAGACAGCGCCACCTGTAGCTTTACCGAACATGACATTTGCTTTGACCACCTTCTTCTGTGCTCGGTGCTTTCGAACGTGCACTCGTTGAGCAGTACTTTGCTTCACTTGCGGACAGAAACACAGCAACAGACTCGCCGCTATCAACACGAACACTACAGAAGTGATCACTGAATAAAAGTAAGTGAAATTAGTTAAAGTAAAACAATTATTGTGACACTAACCGATAATGTGGCCAATTTGCAGACAAAACATTGCCACCAGACATGAGCGTGCACTGGTCGTGGTGATGATGCTCGAGGTGAAGTTCGCTTGTGGAGTGCGGCTTGAGTTGTACCTGGACAGAGACTTACTGCTTGACACGTCGCCATACAGCGAGACCATTAGCATCACTACAAGCACAAACTTGGCTAAGCGAGACATGTGGACACACTGAGGCAATGTCACACACAAATGACCACTTTCTCAAAGTTCAAACTGATTTCATTCAAAATCATTTCCAATTTAACCCGATTTCGTGAAATTCGAATGTGTTCAAAGCTCAACACATAACATAACATTAGTGTCATTTAAATCCAAAACTTCAAATCCAATCAATTTGTTAATTAAATAAATTAAAGATCAAATATATATATTTACACATGCATAACTTGATTTAAAGTGATTACTTTTTGTTGAAGAAAAACCTCGATGTGCGATCGCGCAAACCAAAGACTGGATTACGAAATTGCACTTTCACGTCTTTGTACAATGGATTTTCGGACTATGAATGAGAAATGGCGTTGATTAGATCAATCACAAACTATGCAATGTAGCTCTCACCTGAGTGAAATTGGCCGCGTCCACTTCCATCATGAAGCGTTCGTAGTCCTTTCTGTCCCAGTACTCGGTCAGTATTTTCCACACACAAATGGTGAGCAATCCAAAGAGCATCACACTGAAGAAGGCACTCGAGCCAACGACCACCATGTTCACTGGCTGTGGACAAATCTCCTGGAATGGGGTTATCTTGAAGTGTAAAGTCTCCTTCGGTCTTTTTGAGTGTTCATCATCGAGAGAAGGATCGTCGATAGGACTGAGCTCGATTGTTTCCACTTGGGGACGGTCAGGCTCGTAGATCAATCTGAAGGCATAGCTCACGTCACATCCATTGATCACTTTCAGGCACTGATAATTGAAATAGCTCTGCTCGTTCAGTGGCTTCATTTGGCCATTTGCGGAATTGTCTTCTTCTTTGGCTTTCTCATCTGGCTGTTTTCTTTTTTTCACCTCAAACACTTCGTCAATCATTTGATGATTCCAATTGGCCAATATGCTGACACACTCCTCAGGGTCGATTGTACATGGATTGGTTTGATTCGTAGACAAAGACTGATTCGAAGTGCCACTTAGACTAGAAGCTAGATTGATGCTTTCGTATGATTTATCGGTGACCAGCTTTTCTGGTTTAGTCTTCGCACAGAATTTCTTGCTAAACTTGGGCACACACGAAAGGATCTGTTCGCAGTACACAGGTGCGTCACAGAGGGGACACTTCTGACAGAAACGACCGTGTGCTGTGGCTTGCTTGCACTCACAGCGACCACAACGACACTCGCCTCGGTTCGAGCAAATCTATTCGATTAGAATTGAGATATGAACTGATTGTAGCACAAAGAGTACCTCTCCCGTAGTGTGATTGCTTATGCACGTTTCATTCGCACGGATGCAATCGCAGAACTTGCCGGTGAACAGTTGATTGCACTGGCACTGGTTGTTGACACATTCGCCCTGATTGTTGCATTTGATTCCTCGTTTGTCGTAACATCCCGACTGGTCCTCTTCGCAGTAGTCACCTGCCCACTCTGGGTCGCACATGCACTTGGCACAGATGCACTGGCCGTGACCAGAGCAGGGTCGAGAGTCACCTGTGGCAAACCATGTCAACCATCAATTAAATCACAATGCTCAATCACTTACCACTCTTCCTGCAATGCGCATCAGGTGCGCGTGGATCGATTGGTTTGTCTGGGTCACATTCGCACATCTTTCCAGAGCGAATTCCATTGCATGTTGTGCAAATGCCACAGGAGAAAGTGCCATTATTGGAACACTTTGGTGAGTTGGCCACTCCTTTGGTCTCACAGTCGCACTTGCACAATTCTTTCAATTGAATCTCAACTGTCTCGTTCTTGTTGAGCAGTCCAATTCGAACGACACTGTCATGATACGAGCCCGGAATGGTGCAACTGATGAGTTTGATGCGAATCTGAAATGGAATTGATATTTTGCCCTGAAAGCCACAAATCGATGTCCGCGTGAATCGTTGCTTTGCATTGGCACAATTGGTCCATATTTCAATGTCGACATTGTCGGGCTTGTGTTCCACCACCAACTCGACCGAAGTGGAAATGTTTCGATACACTTCCTCGATTAGATCAGCAATGGAATCGTCATTCTCTGTGAGATGAGCCACCCGAGAGTTTGAGCCAATAATTTCTGACAAAACTCGATAATCTCGCACCACTGGACTCGATACCGAGAAGACAATGTTGAATTTCTTCTTCTGTGCCACCTCGGCAATGTGATGCATGGTTGGGTAATCCTACAGAAGAGAACAAGCAAATTGCTAATTGGCACACACACAGTCATTAGCTAGTGACATACATAAATAGTCGATCCAGTGTATCGACCATTCTCTACGTGACATTTTCCATCGTTTGGAATGAGTATTCCACCAATCTATTTAATGATATTTACACAAATCAATTACACACTAATCAATTCGAGTACTCACTTTTCCATCTCCACCATAATGAAATTCTTCATCACTGGCGACTACAATAATTTTGTCAGACTGAGGACGCCAGCCAATCTCTACAATTTTGGACAAAGTTCATCATCAGAAGTGATTGAACTGTTGAGTGAAGCACAAACGAACCTCGATCACAAACCATGACTTGCATCAGTGCATCCAAAGTGCCCTCTGGTGAATCCAAATTACCCGAAATCTGAGAATTGATGACTTGTTGCTCGAATTGGCTTGTGCTTTTGCTCAGTGACATGTGATTGATGAAACTGTGCGAATACTCGATTAGTGTCTTCTGGTAAGTGACCGTTTTGCGTTCATAGTTAGCAAATGGAGTGGTCTCCTTGTCCACAAACGAGCCAAATCCAATGCGGAAATCTTTGGTTGTGGTGGTGATCTTGTCGGCCAACTTTTTGCCCATCCTCGACACACTGTTCTTGTGCTTCAACATGGTGTAGGACAGGTCCATGAGATAGTACAAATCCATGGGATAGTCTTCCGCCTGTTTGTAGTCAATTCCGACAGTGGCAAATGCGCCAACTCGTGCTTCCACTTCAATCAGTTGTGGCCTCAACTGAACCGGATCGTCGATCGAATCACTGAACGGTCTGTTCTGGACAGTTTTGATGTTTTGCACTTGAGGATTGATCTGAGCACTGGCCGGACAGTCCGACGGGAAGAATTGACTGTTACATCGTGGCCCTGAACTGGTGAATGGCTCTTTGGTGCACCACTTGCACTCCTTGGCGATCGAAATACAGTCGGAACAGGTGCGCGCACTGGCACAGTCAAAAGTCACTTGGTCATGGCAATCTGAGGAAAGGGAAAATACGATTATATTTGTCAAAGTTATCATACTACTTACTGTTTATGTAGATTGAGCTGTGCAAAATAAAGACGAATAGTAAAATGGCGTTAAACTGAGGAATTGCTGCTAGAACAATCATTTTGAGGCGTAATATTAATCAAACATTGGAATGATTATATTGAAACAAAGATGAACAATAATTAGCAGTGCACATTGGCAATGAAGTTGAATGTCTAACTGGAAATGAAAATACACACAGCAAACAATGCTTAGTGATAATAGAAGAGACCATTAGTCGGTGGCATAAATTCATTAAAGTTTGTGCATGACATAACATCCTGTCAAACATACTTTACAAAGTAGATCTACACACATGCACAAGTGTACAGTAAAGTGTGTGTCTACGTGAAAGGAAGTCTGTCTCCGACAAATGTGTGCGCACAGAATTGAATTGATTCAATTTGACTGCTTTAGCATGTGCGAGCGTGTGCGCCAAGGATATGGACATTATGAAAGCGGACATTGACCACTCCATTGATTTGTTTGCTTATTCAAGAATCTGCATGTTGAGAAACTTTAGAAAGTTTAGAATTCATTCGCAAATCACTCAAAATACTTCCAATTTGAAGGTTCCAAACATTAAAAAAATGTCACCGATTATAAAAAGAACATATATCAAGTGAGTAATCAATTGCAGTTCTGTAGAAAGACAATCACGCTAAACAGTAAAGTCGCCTGGCTATTTCTCTGCCAATTAATTCAGACCGAAAGTGAAATTAATTGGCAAGCAGCTTTGGTCTAACTGTTGCATGCAGAGATAAAATAATTCATTAATTATATTCGACCAAAAAAAATAATACCTAACACTGAACAACGAATAAACGCAAAACCAATAAAGCCATAGTTGAACATCACTGGATGGAGGCCACATTGGTTCAAATTAGATAATTAATGAGATTCACATGACAATTCAATCACAATAAGGCAATAATACGAGAACTTTGATTTCGAAACAACAACAATAAATAAATACTATATATCGTATTGTTGTCACATTGTAGTGTTTCAGGTGCATCGAGCTTGTAGGGCAGGAATTTTCTTTGTAACGTGGTAGGAGATTTAGCAACATGATCACATTGATTGCGACAAACTCATTAGTATCTTCCATGAAAGCCATAAACATTCGTCCGTACTTGCCAACCAACTTTTGAACTCATGATATATTGGTTTAAATAGCACCAATAAATATTACAAATTCAAATTTTCCTGTATATGTATTGGTGGAATTTAGTTAAATTAAAGTAGAATAAGCCAATTATGATCAAAGATGCCAATGTCAATAATGCCTTGACCAATCGAATGTGTCAAACAAAAAATGTTGTGCAAATTGTCGTTTTAATTACATTTGTTCAAAATTGACACGGCAAAGATTGTTTATTGAGTAATAATGACGAGAGAAGGATTTGCAATGAAATTTGTTGAAAATTGACTAATTAGTTAATTACATAGAATAATTGTTGTTTTACATCAACGAAATTTGCATCAATGCTTCAAATACGGACGTTTGACGAGTCTCAGTTACTTGGCCAGAATAAAATCATTTACACAATGGCAAAGAGAACATTTTAGAATAAAGATGAAATTCATTTAAGTCTTTTAGATGGCACCACAGCTTTCATCAGCAATGCAGCTCATAAAAGAATAGTCGATCAAACAAGTTTGTTATTATTATTACTGAGTTTTTAATTAGATTACATCTCAAAGCTTGTAAGGATATTGAGAATCAATTTGAGATTTAGTTGATTCAATGAAGGTCCATTTGGAAAGGGGTTTCCCATTGCTGATGGCTGTGAAATCATTGAAACCATTCTAATGGTTAGAAGAAGACATATTTTTATAATTTGCTATTCAAATTAAATTTATTTAATTAATTAATTAATTATTATTAGTCTACTTTATCAAAGTTATCGCCTGCTTGACAAAAGATTAACAATGCAATATTTTTTGTTTGTTTGTTTTTGTCGACTGCATTTAAACTTCAATGAATTTATTATTTGGTAACTAAATATTATTATCCAAGTTGACAAGTTAATCTGGTTAGATTCCATTGTATGATAGTTTGATAACACCTTTGTCAAACAATGATTCTTTTCAATATTGAACTTGGCGATGTTGATCAAATTTCGTCCACTAGCTGAAGTCCTTCACATGGGCACGAGTTGTGCAGTGAAGTCCAAACTGGCCAATGTTTTTGTTATAGCGCCAATATTGGCCACTGCATTGTAATGTTTAGCAACATAAGCTCAATGCAAAACCAATAAATGCAATAACAATTAGCGCCTTAACACTCCCCGAGCAGATAATAATGAGCTAATTGCACACTGTAGCCCAAGTAATGGCCATTTGCATTGGCCAAGTGTGTCTGTTCCATACCATTTGGCACACACAATAGCAATGTCCATTCTGTGCATACAATGCTGTCCCAGGAGTATCGAGAGATGTCCAATGCAAGCCAACTTTGGTCGGTACTTCACACCTGCCCATTTTACTGCATAATCATTATACCAAATGCAAATCCCAATAGACAAATGCACACTAGTGCAATAAACCGATTCATCGGTAGGAAGAGAATCAACGCAAAACCAAAAAACTAAAATCACACAGACAATTTGATCGATTCGAATCTAAAGAAAAAAACAAAAAATCATATTTGTAAGAAGAATCCGAAATAATATTTTTATATTTTATTATGCTTTTTGCCAATTCTTAGAAAATAATAATAATAATATTACAACAACAGGGAATAATGATCAATGATGGTGATGATGATGATGACAATACAGGTAACAATGACGAGGAAATGTTGGTAGGGGCGTGACTGGATGTTTGTCTGTTTGTGGTGAGGTTCGATGAGTTATGGTGGTGGCGATGATGATGACGTATTGACACAATTCAACATGTTTATGACATCTCACTGGTTGATTGATTGACTCGGACTTGCTTGTTGAAGCAATATTGTGTTTGTGTGTTTGTGTTTGTGTGTGTTCTGAACATTATTTGGAAAATAAACTCACAAAATAAATTCTTGTGAATGGCAATTTTATATATGCTTTGTACCAAGGGATTGTTACGCCTGAGAAAGGAATGCTTTTTGTGCTCACTTGGCTTTTTGGGTGACTTCGACTTTGCATGGGATTTTCCTAAACATTTTAACACAAAATATATTTGTTTATTGACAACTTTCCATTTTGAAAGCGTCCTGTTCGTCTCTGCCTCTTCAGCACTGGTCTCTTAAGGGACATCTTTTACTTTAAATCGACACAACAAAATAACGGCAAACGAGTGCCAATCGATGGATCGATTTGGGCGCGCGATGACTGTGCCTCACTGCTGCCTCACTGATTGTCGAGGTCGACCCTCGGCTTGAGTTGTCGCATCGGAAAGACGGGAATGTACTCATTCTGGAATTCTGCTTCGGCAGAGCCCATTGGCGGTGGATTGGTGTACATGGTCATCGGTGTCGGATTGGTGGACACATTGGTCCGCCAGCAGTAGCTTCGAATGACTCCAATGATGAAGCCAACCAGACTGGCAATCAACACAATGGTCACGATCGACAGCAGGAATATCTCAAAGTTGGTCCATGGCACTCCTGTGGCAAGTGGATAATACGATTAAACGACATGAGAGAATGGGTTCTTTAGCAGTGGAACTTATTGCATGCCATGCCATCTCCATTTCCTTATTTACACTTGAACTTCTCTCCCTTTGCCTGTCCCTCTCTCAATGGACTCGATTATTCAAACTAATTTATTCGGTGCGATGTGTAAATATTTACTCAATCTCTCAAGAAGGAAATCTGACAGAAAATTCCGCAGAATGCAAAAGAATCTAACCAAAGCCAAATCGATTGCGCTCTGGTCCGTTCAGTGGATTCCCACGCAAACACTCACTCACACACTCACGCTCACACACAACGAGAAGACTTACCATGTGAGATGAGAAGAATGAATAGAATGAGAGCAATCACCGCACTCGCAAAGAGAAACAGCAATTGCATCTGTGAGTGATGCTTGTGGCGCACTCGGCTGGGATCGATCTCCTCGTTCGATATGATCTGGGGATTGTCCTGTATGTTGATCATGCGATGGTTGTGATACTGTTGCGGTTGCTGTTGATGGTTGTGGTAATTCTGCTGATGGTGATTGTAATTGTGATTCGGCTCGGTGATGAATGTGGGCGAAAAGTCCGATTTGTTCGAATTCCAAGTCATTTGGAATTATTGTGTTGATGAGATACGACGAGATCGTATCTCATTTCCAATTGGTCAAAATCAATACTTATTGTATATTACTCAAATTAATTGCTTCCTGATTGGGTTCGATTGGTCGATTTAATATTATTATGCGTGCAGAGGCGATGTGTGGCACTCACATGGCTCGATTATACGGTCGGATTGGTTTGATTGGTTCGATGATTGCGATTTAATTTGATTTGATTGGTCGATTCGATTGTGTGTGCTCGAGCAGGCCACGATGGCGCTGATGATCATTCCAATATTGGTCAATCTGTCACTCGACCGCTCGATCCATTCAAACTGATCCCGGTCCAATTGATTTATTATTAATTCACTCGGCTTGATAATTATTGGTTTGTTTGCCTCTTTGCTTCACTGCTTTTGGCTTGGCTTCTGTAGATTGTCGTTGTGGATAGCGCGAACGAGAGTGCAATTTTAAAGAGCTACTATATTTCCACTTGTCGGAGGGTGCTTTATCTGCAGTCGGATAACTGGAATCGAGTGTTAATTGGGTTACAATTGGCTCGATCCTACTAATGCATGAGTGTCAGGTGTTGTGCGCGTTTGGTGGCAATTTGGAGTAACGTCGAAGGGCACACAATTTATTTAGGTACCTTTGTGTGGAAGATTCCCCAAATAGCAAATGACCCGATGGGAACAGCTTGTCAGTTGTGGAGTGTGTGTTGTGTCCCGTTCCGGGAAAGCGTGTGTTCCACTCCAAGTGTGTTCGTGCCTTTGGACTGCTCGCAAAATGGCTTTCTCACAGTTCTCGAGTTGGACAGACTGCTGTTGGCCGCCAGTGAGCACCTTCATTAAGCATTCACTAAACGTTTTATGATTCGGTGTGCTTTGTCTAGACACTCACTCTACTCGGCACTGGTCCCCAATTTGGTCCGTTCTCCCCTGTTAGTCGCTATTTATGCTTTGCTTGCTTGTTGACAAATTCCGCAATTTTTCCACAATTTTGCTTATTCCTCCAATATCGATCTAGATTTTCGATGATTTCTCTTCGAGTAGAATATATTTCGATATTTAAATAGTTGACATTTTCCTAGTCACTTTATGTTATGTGAATTTGATTCGACTCGACATGAGAAGAAAGAAGATGAAATTGAAGAAGTGCAACGAGCACACTTTAAAGTTGGTTAATGCCAAATTTAGTTTGGCCCAAAGTGACTTGACACGTAGTGAATTTGCTTGGCAAGTTGCACACAAAGTTGTTCAACACTTTTTGATGCATTCACATTGAAGCTTGTTCTCCTTTGTTTATGGACAAACTTACTGAACTGTGCCAAGAGTGACTTCTTTTTCTTCTTCTTATTGGCACTATTATGATAGCCAACAAAAAAGTTGCAGTAAAACTCTCAAATCAAATTCAATTTTAATAATTTAATTTTGATAGATTTTTCCACTGACAAACACTGCACATACACACACCCTGAATATGCCGAAGAGAGAAAGAATCACTTTAAAATTTCATGTGTGAGAATGTTCTCTTTTCACCGATGCTGGTTAACGTAAATATATTCTATTCTTGGAAAGAAGAATATTCTGTACATCAAACGTGAGAGTGAAACAGTCAAGATGTCCGACGTGTCCGGATGATGATGATGCTATGGGGAAGAATGGATTCTGTTGGATTCGCTCGAAGTAGTGAACCAGTAAGAGCGAACACACAGTTGACGTCTATCGCTTGGGTCCAAGCAGTCCGCGAGGGTAAGCACGCACATTTGCCGGAATATTCTTTCCTTCTTGCACGTATTCAATTGAGCATGCAGGCAAAAGTATATGGTGCGTGAGTGAGCTTATTGTGACGAACAGAATATTCTGCAAAATGTGTGCTGTTTGAGTGCTGTTGGTCTGTTGAATTGTTCACTGACGAAGAAGAAAACGAAGACGAAGAATATTCTGTGGGAAAAGTAAAACAAGAATATATGATAAGAATATATTCTGTTGGAGGGGAATTAATTAAATTAAATCCATGACAGAATGGATGAATGGTGGTGGTGGTGGCGGTGAGACGAACCAGGAAGAAAATTAGCGAACAACGAGGACACAGGCAGGACTGTGCTATTATCTTATTGGACTTATTGGGCCGTGTTTATTATAATTTATTGACGCTTTCGCTTGTGGGACTAGGCTTGTTTGCTTGTTGGTCTGTGTGATTAATTTGGCTTTGGGAAGATGTGATGTGATGCATTCGGTTGTATACTGGTGGGGATGCTTCTTGTTGTTTGATACATTCGGTGCATTGGCAAAAAGTACTCTTGGAATTTGTGATTATTCCCTGTCTCGGGAATGAATGATTTAGGTCGGTCAGGTTGTGGTGCACGGGACAAACACAATCCCGGGCATTCCTTGACTAGATTGAACAAACAGCAGACAGACGGACGGGCCAGACAGAGTGCAATTTGGTCAAATGGAAATGGCACTGATGGAGCATTGATCAGGGCAAGTGGACTTTCCCATGACCAGCATTGGCACTCTGCTTGCACATGCATCACATCACAGACGGAATCACATCAAATATTCGTCTCGATCAAACATTCATCTCACTAAATGGCCTCATGCTCGTCCTCACTGGCCGTACATGCTTCATTCAGTGGTCAATATCCAAAGGGCAATCGATGTTGTCATGCTGCTGTGCCGACTATTTCTTTCTCTCTGTACATGCATTGCACTCTATTCATCCTCTCACTGTGCACTTTCTCTCCGAATTGGAACATTACAAACTGAGCATCCACCAAGCAGTAGTACATCACAGATGAGCACAAAAGTAGCTCAGCACCACCAGACCAAACCCGTCAGACCAAGCAAAAACAAACAAAAACACTGATGACAGGACAAAGTGTGTTTCGTTGTATGCGAACTGGTTACTAGACCAGAGACTGTTCCATAAGTTTGTGCACTTGAGTAGAACTCATTTTTGGTTAGTTTTATCAAATTGTGGTTATCTTAAATGACATTACTCATGCTCATGTTAGTGCATTAACGCATTTCTACTTGTAAGAAGATTAGTACTTCGCAATGGGCTTTGTGCAAGGTGGCACATTGCATTGGTACAAGTACATTGCGCAAATGTTTTTGTTCACGGATTCTATCATTCTGTGGTCACTTGCTAATGTTATACCATTCATACTTAAAGTGTAGTCACATGTTCGTGCGTGTTTGTGTCTGCTTTTGTTATTATTTTTGTCGAGTTTGTTTTGTTTTGTGTGTTAATATGGAGAAACTTGATGAACACCGAATTGAGTGTTTGTCTGTCTTTTTTCAGATTTGCGCGCCAATTTGCAATTGAAGCTAACTTTTATTGTAGTTGTCGTTTTTGTGGTGCTGCTGCTGTTTGGTTGTTTTGTTGCTTTTGCATTGGACTTTGTTTTCGTTGTCTCAATTGAATTGTCTCGATTCTGTTGTGTACTGTAAAGCCAGTTTATATATAGATGAATGGTATAATGTAATAAGTGCTAATGCAATAATGTAAATGGGCAAGCAGGGGAGGAGGAGGTGGAGGAAAGCATTCATTACTCAATAGGGACCTTTTCGACTGGACGATGTTGTTGATGGTGCTTCTTGATTGTTGTTGTCGTTCTGTTGTTAACTGCAGTGTTGGTCACTTGTTTGTGTTTCTTTATGTTTGGTCTTAATGAATTTTACAACATTGACAATGTTGTCCTTTAGTTTAGTAGCACAAAAGGATGCGGTGCCTTGAGGAATGGCTGTCGGAATTGTACTCAAGTGCACACATAAGAAAGAATGTGTTGAGTGGTGTGAATGGAATGATTGAGTGAAGCATAAGTCAGAGGCCACAAAGCGAGCACAATGAATGACCAAGTCAATTGGCACTGTTACAAAAAGTGTTGAATTGAACTGAAGAAATTGAAGAAAAGGACCAATGGACGAGAGGAAACAAATCGAATTGAACTGAACAGACCGGACTCGGGCCAAACTCGGAAATTGGCGTGCGGCAAACGGATGCCAATTTAATAATATTGTGTGCACAGATGAGTGTACGAACAGAGAGATGTTACTTTGGGTATGACGCCCTTGCGTCCAATACTTTCGATACTTTGCTTGAGTAAATGTGCACCGATTCAGTAGTACAAGACGTTTGGCTCCTGTTCGACTCTTCCTCGCTGCTGCTGCTGCTGTTATTATAACATTAGAACTTATTGGTGTGCAAGTGCTTATTATTATTATGTGAAGGTATATGCTATTATTATAGTCGATATAATTGCGGAGAGCAAACTTATGGTTGAGCAAGTTTTGATTGAGATACGTTGAGGTGGAATTACTTTCTGAACGAGTCCACTCGGACCACTGTGACAAGAGCAGTTTGTTGTCTTATTGCACGATGCACACAATACATTGAATGTACAAACACGGAATAGGTTGAGACGACAGAGACAGAGATGTTCGGCTGCTTGTTGTCTTGTTGTGTTATGCACACACGTTGAGGGGACAGCTGCTTCTGGTGCAATGAAATGGAATACTGGCCGGCGAATGTGGCCACTGCTGATACGGCACACAAGCACACTCTGGGAGGCAATCCGTTTGGAGCGATGTCTCGATGACGACTGACTGACACTAACTGGCAACTGCACTCACACGACCAAAACCACTCACCAGAATGTTGTGTTCAGTGTCAAGCATGATCTGCACAGTACTGCCTCATGCGCTCCTCACTCACTTCTCTCTCAGCTCGCTTCACGAGTAGACTGTTCCTGGACCGATACACTCACAGGCAAAGCTTTGCCTCATTGCTCTCTCACTGCTCCATCAGTAGCAACTAATTTCCATTTCTGGCCACATCTCTCATCACACTCACACACAAACACAAATAATATCAAATGCATCTAAGTCGTGGCACATTCGAATGGGCATTCCATTTTTAGAGTCAAACTGAGCTGACAGTGTAGTGCAATACGGTGATGCCATTCCATTTTGCTTATAAATATATGATGAAACATAATATCTGTACATAGTCTAATAAGTACAAGGTGAATGAACGAGATTGAGAGTGGAATTGAAATTTAAATAAAAACAAACAAAACACATTACAGCACACTCTATATGTTGAGCAAATGATTAGCCAACTGAGTCAAAAACAGGAGAGGCAGAGAAAAGCGAACCAAATGAAGGAAAAGGAACAGGAGAAAGCTAGTGAGTGTTTGATTTATTTAATGGACGGTAGATGAGTGAGTTGAAATTGGTGGCACACAGGCTGGCACTTGGCTTTACATTCGAATTATTTGCACACAATAAATTCCTCCATACATGAAAATGTGTCATGAGAATTTTCTGGTTAAGAATAGCAAAACTTGATGAATGACCCCAATGAGAAAATTTAGTGTGTTTGCTTACTGCTTAGGATACTGTTGGCTTGTGGGCCCTCTTTTACTTCTTGGTGTGTTTGATTAACGACGGTGGTGACCTTTAAGCGTATGTTCACTAAATTCGTCTCATTGCATTGCACAACACAGCGCAGCACACGTACGGCACAGTGCAATTGGACACTTCAAAGTTTGTGTTCCAGTGCTGCTGCTGCAAGTTATATGATTAAGATGTTTGTCCACTTGTATACGCACATTAATGTTTGGGTAGTAGAAAAAATTATAAATTAAATTACAAAGAAAAACAACCAAAATTAATGGAAAGAATGAAACAAAGTTTGTGATGTGAAGAGAGGAAATGAAAATTAATGAACAAACAAACCAAGCGAGCGAGAAGAAATTCATTGCAGTGAAGCAATCGTGCAAGGGCTCCTTGTAAGGTAAGGTTCAATTTGATATTTGAACTTGAACAAATGTTGACATTTATGTTTGATTAGATTGTGACGTTGAGAATCTACAAAAACATGGATTCAAACATAATCCTTACAAATCCTTGTAAAATTATTAAATTGCTTGAATGTAAATTTAAATTAAACTCAACTCATTTGACTTTGGCATTTGAAGTCTCAACTTTATTTTTACTGCTTTCAAATATTGAAATTTAAATAAAATAAATAATATTTAATACATTTGCCTTGAAAGCATTGCACTGATTGGATTGTATATATTCATACATTCATATACATATTAATCTATTAATAGGGTAATTTGAGAGTTTCGCTTTTGGGTGAAGTTCAGTTCAGCGTGGAAGTTCCATGTGGTTTGATTGATGATTGCAATACTTGCTGTATTTAATGTGCTTTTGGTACTATTACTTTTTAATATATATAAATTATAATTTGATTTTAATGATTTTCCGGAGTTTTTGTTGAATAGAACCAAATGGTTTCGTTAAATGCATGCAGAGAGACAAAATGAATGAGTGGCAAATTGAACGGGAATATTACCAGGCAATTAAGACATTTGGATTTTGTGGATTTTGGTTTGTGTTTTTTGGTTTTATACCATTTGGTTTATACGTTTTAAGGTTTTAAGTTTAAAGAGTATTGCGTGTCACCCTTTAAAGTGAAAATACACACAAACACAGACACACAAACACATTTGATATATCCCGGACCGTGTGAAGTGAAGTGGAATGGGGTGCCATAAGTGCACCTCAAAGTGGCAGTGTGCCGTGTGTGTTGAATTTTCATTTCACTTTGATGTGATTTCATATTTGTTTAATATTTTTTCCATGTCAATGTCGAATATATTGCTTTAATATGAAGCACACTTCTCGTATATGGACACATAAGAAAGTGAGCAATTGAGATATACACATTCAAAGTTAACTGTGTGAGACTTGTTTTACGACAGTTTGCCCTGAGAGTGAGCGAATGAAGCGAGAGCGTTATATCGAAATATCCAACCGAACATAACCAATTGGCCCTCTCCAAATGATGATTTCCTACTCTTCTGAATTTCTTTTCCCGGAATGTCACAATTTTACGATGAATCGACAGATTTGTGGCGTAGTATGGTGTATGGTAATATTCGATTAATTCGTTAGTGCATCCGTGCCTGGCAGAGAGATGCAAAGGTTTGCTTGGTGTACCTCATCAAGCATTTCTTCTGCTGTTGAAATGTAAACTTTACCCGATGTTGGATCTAATTGTGGACGACGTTGTGTGTGTGTGAATGTGTCGGATCTGTGGTGAACTTTTCCGAGTGCTTCCAATTACCGGCGCCGAGTTACCGACTCATTCGATCACTGCAGCAGTGCCATCCTCACACACTCACCCCATTGCCAACATTGCACTAATTTCGATTTGTTTAATTGCACTCCAACAATTGTACTCCGTGAACTTTCGACCGTGAGAGTCGTACAATCTCGATTCTCATTCTCACAATGTTCTCAGTGGCGAAACTCTGAAAAGTGAAAGCACAGCAGGAATGTTCTTCTTCTTCTTTGGTCAAATTGATTTTGTGTCCGCATACAAATGCACACACAGCTCCGAGAGAAAGTTTCTCCTCAATTTGAGCAGTACAATTCATTACACTTTTTTTGGCCGCTCGCAATTTAGACACAATTTATATTTAATTTATTTTTACTTTTTGGTGATGACACACACACACACACACACACACATGAACATTTTTCAATTTTACTGCCAAACTGCTCTATCGCTTAATGACATGAAAATGTTCCCATTCGCACAGTTGAACGTTGAATGTGTAGAATGGTGGTGCAGACTGCACTCGAGCCAATCAAGTCTGCCTGTGTGTGACTGCATTTGCAGTGTCCGCTGCTAATTACAATAATCAATCAAACGGCAAACTAACCAAACCGAATCTATACTTTTGGGTGCACTTTCTCTTTGTCGATCGCAAACCCAAAGGGAATGCATATACATCCCATTCACTGTGCATCAATAGATCATTGCTCTATTTCACCCCGAACAGACAGCCGGTAATTTAGCACACAGAGGTATATGATTTATTTGCTTATTTTGCTCGAGTACAGATCACTTCGGTTTGGCAATTAATTTCAATTTATATTATTATGCTCTTGCGAAATACAAACCAAATTGCGAGCACATACACACACGCACATTGACTTTATTGTACATGTGCAGTGAATTTATAAATTGGGACTTTAATTGAATTTAATTAATTATAATTACCAAGAAATAATCGTATATTTAATTAATTAGGTGAAAATGGTTGGAATTGTTTCGTGGGAAAGTGTTCAATTTGTGCTTGGCCACACACACACAACTTGAGTGCTGGGAAAAGGAATTTTTTAATTAGTGAAATTAGCTAATTGGACTAATTGGGTGGCAAGTGAAATGAGTTGAGTACTTGCGAGTGGCGCACTTGGCTTTTTGACTTGAGTGTTGACTAAATTAATTCGATGGATTTATTTGGCACACTTGACTTTAATATTATGCTCAAATGTGAGTTAATCCTTTTTATTTTGATTGATTTATTCAAAATATATATTTGAACAATCAAAATAATTGATTTCTCTTTGAGAGAATTAATGAAGTAAAGCTAAAGTTAAACGATGTGAATAAACCGGAAGTTTTGCAGTTTCGATTTGCGTCCATAATAAAGTGAACTGAAAGCATCCTTACTAAATTCATGTTTCGACCAATGAATAACATTAGAATACATTCACTTGGGATCGTCTCATTTGGAATTCATTTCAGTAAATAACTTTTGAACAGTGGCGCGTCTGTGCCGAACTTTTCCTATGCCCAACTTTTAACGATGAGCACATGTGAATCTCCCACTAAAGAATACATTACATTGTATTATACATATTATTTGGCAGTATTGAAGAAGAAGACTCAACACAATTTGGTATGTCTCAAATATTCCTCTAAATAACTAACCAATAAAATCAAACACTGTCTTGTGTCTTATCGTCATTTGTAACTACATTTGTCTAGTAATTTTCCTTAACTCAAAACTATCAATACACGAGGAAAGATTGCTTTAAAGTGATAACAGTTGAGGTAATGTGCATTATTGTGAGTTTCAAAAAGTAACTCAACTTGACGCATTTGGAATAGATTGACTCATTTATCGAGTATTGAAAATTAGCGTCGATGAACGAGTAGTTGAGTGAATTGAAATATATTTTAGGTTTGCACTGAGCTTGGTGATTTGAGCTAAAACAAACGCACACCCGGATTTATCTATCATTCTATTATCACAGAACATTGTCTGTGAGTCATTGTTTTGATGGCTGAGTAATCGATGTTCGTTTATTGGTCTAACTCAGTGCCATTACTGTACTAATACGTCCCCTCTATCTATCCATCTATCTTTTGGAATGAATCTATCAATTTTCGTTAGATTCCGCGCGTCCAATGCATTGGCGCTTGATGATTCTGGTTGCTTGTGTCGCAAGCACGTTCATCGCATCATCTTCTCTTGTGCTTTGTTGTATTACACACTCGTTTTTACCCACTTGAGAATCGATTCTACCAAGCGGAATACTGAATATATACGGAATTTTATTGAAATATAACCACTCACTGTATTTTCATACTAAATCCATTAGATTGGCCATTCAATTAATTTCTCGTCCTTTACCGTACAAATGCGATAGTTAACTAAATACCCATCCACCAGTTTAATTGGTGGGATTATTTATTAAATAGCCATTGCTCGATTTATAATGCAACACAACACAACAAAATGCAATAAAACCCCACTGGATACGACTGGAGACTTTTATGACTGAGCACTGTAGAGATTTTAGGCGAAATGCACTGCGAGTAAAGATGCACTTGGATTTGGGTTTTGTCTCTAAATGGTTTGGAGTGTGTCACAAGTTTGCATTCATTTCAAAAGTGCTGCTTGTGCTTATTTGTTAGGTAAAGTGGAAGGTTGTTTAGTTACTTTATGAATGGGCACTGTACAGTTTCAGTTATTATCAAGATTATTTCTGGAAAGTCTGTAGTAGAATGGGACAAAGTGTATTGTTCTATCCATGGGAGGAAGGGATGTGTATGTGTATGGTGTTATCAAGATGGATGAATGCATGTGCGCGGATAGAGTTGCCTTTAGGTTGGTGTGCCAAAACGCACACGAGATGGATGGAACTTTTCCAGTTAATGAAGCACTCCATTAGGTCGAAAGCATACACACTGGTGAGCTTTTATCTAACGAAACACTTTGTTGGACTGGCTTTGTGATTTTAGTACGTATTTGACTGCACAATGCTTGCCAGCAAGTGCACCGCACATCACAACATCTGTTGTTAGTCCGTGCCCGAGTCATCCAATATCTCCTCAGTCTCCCTGAAGATGCAAGATTGATGCTTGTTAGTGTACTCCCTGCTAACTGACTGACTTACTCGGTGAGATTTCAATATCGTCTGAACGGACAAGCTGAAGCAATTCTCCATTCTCAATTCTCTCTCAATTGACTCCTCAGAGAATTTGAAAATAATAACAAATGCTCAAAGATTAAGTATTGGCAATTGTGCTGCTGCTGCTTGTGCATGCACACAAATGTGGAGGCTAACTTATTGAAACTGTACCCAAAAGTCCATTAAGTTTGTACCTACAGTCTTACACACAGCAAAGGTCTCAGTGATGATGCATTTAACCTCGCACTGGAACACATTAAAACTCTCAAGTGTGCTCGTTTGGCTTGTTTGGCTCGGCATTTGGGTACGCCACTCACAAGCAAGCCTTACTCCTTGACGATGTTGGCTGATGCACGGAACAAATGATGTTGGCCTGCCTGGTTAGAGTGCAATTCAATTTGGCCCGTCTGTGTGTCTATATACGGAGTAGTGCACCTTCATCACACCGCCGCCTCAATCACCTTTACCTTAGTCGTTCAACACCGAAAGTCAATTGCCATCATGAGTGCCAGTGTGTGTGTGTGTTGTCTTGCCTGCTCATCTCGGTTCGATTCGCTGTCGACTTACTTGACACACAAACACACAGACACACAGACACACAACAATTCTCTATTCCTGGTGGAATAGCTCCTCTTTGGTCCTTTGTCACAAGTTCTTTTTCTTCTTTCGTCTTTCTGTCAAATCGTATATAGAGACGTATATTCATGTGCTTGTGGCACAATAATTGTATTACCCCATTTGGTCTCGATGCACTCCCCCTTTTCCACAGTTCAATCCCGAGACTGTAACTAACTTTTATGACTTTATAACATTTACACAGCTGCAGGGGTTCGCTCTGTCTCTCAACACACATACAAACACACACACACACTATTACCCTGTATGTTTGCCTAATTTGTGATTGTCCTCTGTTTGTCTATTGTAAGTATTGAATTGTATCGTACATACACACTGGGACTGACAACCGTAATGGCATTGCAAATATATATTGGCTTGATGCGGTAGGAGGGCGTGACACTCGCCACTGTGCCACTGTGATCAATGAATTGCATTTGTTTGATTTTGGCGAACTTGATGTGATTCGCTGCAGGCTTCGGTTCGACTCAAATTCAATAAAGCAGCCCAAATCGAATCGACACAAAATCAATCTTTAAAACAAAACTATTAATCATTAATCTGGTTTTAATTACATTCTAATTAATCATGTTTTAATTATGCATTTTTGGGCTATTTAATTAATTTTCGTATTTTTACTTATTATACGAATGAATATGCAACTTATGCTCAAGCATATGCTGAAGAACTATAGAGGCAAAATTGATTTATTATTACTTGAAGAATATTCCACACAGTACAAGATGTTGGCATTCGATTAGTGTAATTGCACGCATGTGAACATTAGTTATTGTCTTATTATTGCTGAATGTATTATTATATATATTATTATCGACACAATTTGCATGGTAATAGACCTTTTTGGTGCGTCCAATTATTTTGGTTTGTATTCGATGTGATTAAAATATAATTTTCCAAATTTGTGCTTTGATATCTTCTTTATTAGTGCGTGCTTCAAATTGTGCATGTTCAGTCTTTTCAAATTAAGAATTACCACGAACAATTATGGCAAAAGGAGCTAAAACAAAAGTTGGCTTCCCTGAACTACATTTTCATGTTAGTTTTGTATTTTGTGCCCAAACTTGAATGCTGTCCTCAATCTGTTGTCTTTGCTTAATTGCATATTTAATGTCGTGTGTTTATTTGTTTATGATAATTTGTTCGTTCGCTGTTTCGCCCCCAATTAATCTCAATCGACGGTCTAATTGGCAATCAATATTCATCGTCACTTTATGTGCACCACCTCCCACCAGCCACAAGCCACACTAATCAGATCACATCAATATTCTTGGTCCTCCATTAATATTCTTGCTTGTGTGTGTGTGTGTGTGTGTGTGTGTGTGTGCTTGTGCTGCTTCACAAATGACTTTGCTGTCGCTCTAATCCAATTGGTTTCGTTTCGTTCTCAACACAAACATCAACAACTTTCTCAGTTCGCAATTTTGTCCTTTTCTTTTGCTTCTTCTCATCTTTCGGTATTTTTGTCCATTATAATTTGTTGTTTGGTGTGTGTTGGCAGATGTCTTGGCCAGTAGGAGCACGTAATGGTGCATTTGGCCAAGCGAACACAACACACCGCACAAGGCACACGTAATTTGTAGGTCGCACCCAGTGAGCACACAGTGACAAGTGCACTTTGCTATCGAGGCAAATGCTTCCTCTATCCAATTGCAACTTTACCCTTTACATCGTTATTTTATTAATTTAGGGTTTGTGTGTGTTTGTTGGTTGTGCAACACATTATTGTGTGCATGTTCTTTCATTAAGGAGTGGGTGAGCACTTTGTTCAGAAAGTACATTGCCACCGAGTGTTGTATTACAATGTGCTTGGCCCACCACTCACACACTGGTCATTAAGTCGACTTTTAAGTTTGCCCGCAAACTTATGCAATTGGCCCTGAGTGAATTAACCCTGTCCGAGTGAGTCCGCCTGTGTCACATCTCACTTTGGCAAACTTCGTGTGTGTGTCTCAATGTGCACTCTCCTTCACTCGATTCATTATTTATTTATCGCATGCAAAGAGTCCCTTTCTTGGTGCTCGTCGTATTAGATTTAATTACATTCATGAACCACAAATGCACATTTGCTCGAGTGCACTGCAAGACCAGACGTCCTCATGACGCCCTGCACAGGCCGAATTGGACACCACCAGGGTGCCATTGTCGACCACCTACTCACAGCCAGACAGTAACAATATAATAGATTGGCTTTAATTTATATTATCGGTAAAGTGAAGTGTGCATTGCACATTGCAACACATTGGCACTATTGTGCAATACTAATGAATGTGAATACAAACAAGTGAGTGATGTGAACTAAGTGGAAATAAAGTGAATTGTGTGAAGCCAATTGGCCAATCGAGTGTTCGCAATTGAGGTGTAATTCGGTTTATGAGGCAGCAATTGGAGTGCTTGACGCACGAAGGCCTTGTTCGATCTGTTGGGCAAACATGTTGGCCGAAACCATCATCTCCTCGAGTTCGACCAATGTGGCAATGTGCTCGTGCACCACCAGCTCTTCGCTCATCAGTTGACCATTTGGTGAGATTTCTTTGCTGGTCACTGCCATAAGAACTCGAAGTGGCAAACTGTGACGTTCGATGTGGAAGATCACCTGCGAACAGTTGACCAAACAGTTGTTAGCCAGGGCCATTGAGTCTCTGGGGGCGAGGTCGCGTTCGGTGAACAGTTCAAATTGCAATTTGCACAGGCGCAACAGGAACGCCAAACGAGTATTGACCATCGATGGCTGCTTTGTGAGATCCAGGCACTTAACAGCATAGTCCACGGCAAGCTTGAAATTGCCCTTTCGTTCGTTTAGTACACCTAGGTCGGTGAACAAACCAAGTTTGAGTGCAAGTGGCACTTCTTCTGTCTGTTTGTCCATTTCCTGATGCAAGCCCTCGAGCAGTGTCACTTGAGCATCTAACTCTGGGTTAACTTGTTTCGGTTTGTTCAGTGGTGCCGCTTCGAAAGTGCTCAACTTGATCATTGATTCCAAGTACTGCTTCACCATTTGCTCAACAACCTTTTCGGATAAAACCAACTGCTTGTGATCTTCCACAAAATAAGCTCCAGTTGGAACACCAATTTGTATCATTTGACCTTTGGAAATAGGTTGAGTAGAACGAATGGCCCGGTAAGTTCCGTTATAGACGACTGCTCCATTTGGTGCCAATGGAATGCGGCTCTCATCATCAGCATTAAGTTTGAGGCAAACATTTCCCGGATACAAAGCAATGCCGATTGTGCCATCCGGTAATTGGCTCTCCTGTCCGTCCTGTTCTTGTTGTTTCACCTGCTGCAACAAACAGCGAAACAGCTTTGCCGAATCAGCTCGGAAATTATTGTCACCATCGGCGTCGTCTTGTTTGCCGCCAGTGAGTTGCTCTTTGTCCATCAGCATCAGTTGGTGGACTCGAGCCCGGACGGTGCACTGTCGAAGCAGTTGCTGTTGTCCAATCAGTCCTCCACCTTGAATTGGCTCTGCAATCTGAGTCCGCAGTGCACATTCCAGGACCAGTCGGCACAAGATGATGCCGTGAAGAATATTGGCTCGGTAGTCAGCGGACAGGCGCACCTCGTCGTAAGTGTTGCTGTCAAAGTGAAATCAAATTAAGTCGAGACACACTTTACATTTCATGTTTCAATATTTCCCAGCCACTCGAGAAATGTCAACTTACCTGCATTGGTCAACAACGGCAAATACGCCATAGCACTGACCGAGAAGACTGGAGAATTTGTCCATTGGCATTTTCAAGTGTTCAGAGGCACTTTCCTGGCCGAGAAACCACTCACACAACGAACGATACAACTCGGTGGGCGTAGTGCCCAGTTGGTCTGACTGTTGCGGGCCAAATCGATCATCATTGGCACAGATAAATTCACGAGTAAAATCGGCCATATGATGCCAGAAAGTACCAAATCGGAGCAACACCCGAGCAGTCAACTTGGCAGTCAAGTCCAAATGGTCCCACACAGAACGATTGTCCACACTGCCGCACTCGAATTGATGGCACCAAGACCAAAATTGAGATTCGCACTGTTCGCTGCAGTAAAGTTGACTTGAACAGGAACGGCAGGGAACAACAGGAAAGAATTGTAGAGAGACAAGGCAACTGGCGCAGTGAGACAGTTCAGTGCCTGGCTTGGCCACGTGGGCAAAGGCTTGTTCAAGCAAAAGTAGTCGCGACTGGCCAATACTCGAATCTGCCATCTTCAGCTTGCCATCGACGTACTTGACAGCATCGTCCACTACAAGAAGTGATTCGCTCGAGTCGTTGACTAATTTTCCCACTAATATTTTGTCTTTGGTCGCCATTGAAGACATTTTGGTGCATTTCAATGACTGCACCAATGTCTTGCGAGAATAGTTGATCGTGTTAAGTGACTTCAGCTCTTGTTGATGTTCGAGCATCGATGCAAACTTGGCCAATTCCTCGCTTTGTTCGGAATTCAATTCGGAAGCAAACTTTTCGCCAATCGACTTGACCAATTCGATTGCTTTGTTGCAATTCAGTGCAAGATTCTCTTTCTGGGTAACCAGGTAGTAGTCCAGCAGGGCAAAGTGCATTCGCATACTGTTCTGCTTAGATCGACTCACAGCAATAGCTCTGTCAATGTCACAAAGTGCTTGTTCCCATTGACCCAACTGAAGATACACCTGACCTCGACCAAAGTAGGCCATAGAAAGTTCTGAATCGACATTGTCCGCGGAAGTGATGGCAGGTTCGCTCGTTTCGGCATTGGCAACGGCCTGCAATGGAGAAAGTACATTCAATTAATCCTCAATGAGTCAACTTTGTCCAATTAAGACTATAGTAATAATAGTAATAGTAAGTTGCATTGCACAATACACAAAGTCAACCTTGTCCAGTGTTTCTATAAATAGAAATTCTAATGCACGAATGCATAAAGTTGGCTCGCCTAATGTTAATCAGCTTGGACATCTTTATCAAGTCAGCACAATCATCAGTGCAGTGTTGACCACTCGAAAGAGCTTACATCAGCATAAGTCACTCACTCATCAGGGCTTAAAACTCTCCCTCCCGCTAATTCCACTTTGCCTGACCCGAAAAATGCCTTGGGGAACGACTTACCAGATTGAAGCACACCAGTGCCCGATAAAGTGTTCGCTCTCGTTTGGTCTTTTCAGTGGCACTCGATCCAAGATGGCCAACACCGTCATGAGAAGTAGCAGGAGTGAGCAGTTGTTGTTGTTGGGCTCGCAACAGTTCTCGTTCCGCCTGTTCGCGCCATTTGATCGCCTCGTAATCGGATTTGGCACCGACAGTTCTGTGCGTGAGAGTGTAAGATGTCAATAAATATAGACGGACTAATGTAGAAATGCTGTCAACTCGATAAGAGCACTTACCGTGGTGAGCCCTTCTGTCCGAACAGGTAGGCCTTCATGTGCACATCTGGAACACCGCTGAGAAGGAGTTGCACTTCGGCACGGTCGGACAGATCAATCTGTGCACGATCATCGGTATTCTCCTTGTCCATGGACGGATTATCGCCGGTTGAGGTGAGACTGGTCAAAGTAGACATCGCAAGAAACACGGACAAGTTAACACACGTAAGAGTAGAGAAATTGGTTGAGAAAAGGGAGAAGGGATGAAAGTGTTAACTATAACAGTGAAATTAAAATGAATGCATGCCTTTAAAGTTTAAACATTGGTCCGGTTAGGGTTCGAATTTGATTTTCGACAATTCTACAACTAAGCTGACGTGCATTAGGCTTTCCACAAAGTTCCTCTTCAGTAGATTAATGAGTACATTCAAACAGAGCATCACCATTCACATTTAATAATAATAAATTGTCAATCATCAAAATGAAATGTTCCTGGAACACTAATTCCTTGTGTAATAATTTCCTATTAATAATAATAACAATTTGTGTGCATTTCCTCAATTCACTAGCTCTATCTCTTCTTTTTCTCCTCTCTGTTCGTCATAATATAGTCGTCCAAATTAATCCTCAATTGCAATAATAACAACAAACAGGGAAATTATTAATTTTAAAAACATGAACAATGACATTTACGGCTCGCGCCAATTTTGTACGACGGGTTCGGCTTTGGCTCAAATTGATTGGGCGCCATTCACCGTACAGACGTAATCATGACGGAATTGTTATTGCTTCTATTATGGTGATGTACTAATTCCACTAATAATGTCCCTTTGTTCAGAAAGTAACTCCACTCGTGGCCATTCAATACTTTCAAAATTTAAATGACAAAACAATGAAAGATACAAAAGTTGATCTCTTTGCATTTGCAAGTCTATTTTTATCTTGACCAAAACACTCTCCATTAGTAACGTAATAAATTCACAGCCCTTCTTCTTTGTAATAAGAAGATTAGTGTGCTCGTAAATATAATTTATTTTGTTAATTTACATTATTATTTGCTTCCAAATGTGCCAAATGGTACAAATTCGAATGTATTTTCAATAGCAAATAATGTAATCGACATTGTAATTACGGCAGTTCAGTCATTGCTATTGCTTGACACTTTGCAAAGCCAAATGCAATGTGGCACTCGCCATTCGCATATTAGAGATCTGACATGGCTATTGAAAATGTCGCTTTGATTCCAAACTAGAAATTGAATTCGAACAGTCAAACCGAACTGTTATACTCACGTCTGTTCACTCCTCTTGGTCAATAGCCATTGATTTCTACTAATCCATTTGGTCACTTCTTCTTGCAGTCTCTTTCAATGTCAAAGAAGAGTAAAAGCAACAAAAGCAAGCCAAAGTCGTCAAAGAGTGGGTCCAAAGGAGGTGGAGAAGCGGACAACATTGCCCGGAACAAGGAAGCGATCAATCTGATTCTGGACATGCTGCAGCAAGTTCGACCCGACGAGATCAACGAAGAGACCAGAGAAGACCTCTTGCAAATTCATTCTTTGCTGCAGACCATTCAGGCGAGAGAAGCCAAGTAGGGCAAAAGGGCCTTTTACATATTTGTCAACTACTACTGCACTATGAACTACGTCTAAATAAAGCTAATTTACAAATTTCTACATTCATTATTTTTATAATAATTATTATAGCAAGTAGACAATTCGCATAATGATCACAATTTATATTCTTTTAAAAGCTATCGAATCCATAGGTTCAAATAGGTCTTTTTGTGTGGAGATACGAACGATACAATAGTTGTGGGAGTCGTAGTAGCGGTAGGACATTTTAAGTGTACTGAGAATTGTCTCTACATGGCATTAAAGAAAAGTAGAAAAGCAAAGCAAAGTAGTTGGATGCATCGATCCAGAAAATAGTAAAATCAATTTGGATAGTAATAGTGTGTGTGTGTGTGTGTGTGTGTAGTAATAGTAGAGAAAGGTAGAAAAGACAAATAAGAAGAAATAATAAATGTATCAGTTCGAAGAAGTAAGGGAAAGTGTTGCTTCGGTATGGGCTATCAGCGGTGATTTAGGAATGCAATCCTAATCTGAAGATATCATGCTCTACGAAGAATGATTCGCCTAATGGTTTGAGAACAAAAGTTTGATTGAATGTATGCGGAGGATCATCATCGGTCTTGAGCTGTCCAAGCACGGTGACAAGCACACCTCCATCAAAAGTCGGTTGTGTGTCCAGAGTGGTGATATGGTGTTGAATCTTTTGGAAGGTAAGATTTTGGAATTTTTCCACAATCTTTGCTCGTCCCATCAGTTGAACACCCTCGAAAGTCATCAGTGAATTTGTCTCCTAATAACAACAAAAGTCAATGACACATCGAGATTGTATCACAAAAGTGCTAACTTACAGAGTAGAAGTTTCCGACCTGAAGGCGAGTATCGTTATTATCCAATATGGCATAGTACTGGGTAGCGAACGACTTGCCAATCGCGTCATAGTTGGGATTAAAGTTCAATGCCATAATTGAGATTGGTGCCAAAAGGGTTCGAATGTGATTGCCCTATGCAAATAATTACAGTGAGAATCATCAAGGAATCATTTTAGAGTGCCTTACCTCAAGACTTGAGTAAATGTAAGATAGCAGTCAAGATTTCACGATGACAACGGAGTGGTTGTTATATAGAGGGTGTGATCAATGATTGGCAGATGATCACTGGCCACAAACAACGATGCACCAGCACTAAACGATTCAAGATATTCACCAGATCGATGCCTTTTGTAGCTTTTCGTTGTGTTTGCACTTCAACAACGGCGGTGATAGCGGTGTGTCTTGCCCAGACGGTTAGGACCGTGTTCAGAATATGATGTTTTGGGTACTACAGCACATTGTAAGTGCCAATTTTGATGATTAACAAACAGCGTTATTTACTGAATTATAATAGTTATCCCAACATTATTGGGACGTAGCACCCCAGAAACTTACTAGCCGATTATACAGACAGCAAAAAGAAACATCATTAAATGACGTACAAAAAATGTCTCAAATAAAGCCAATTCACGAATCTAATTTCATTTTTATAACTACTTTATTAAAGTTACTAATATAAATAAGCATCTCTAATTACTAAAGTGTTCAGTCAATATTTAGCTTTTCAACGTATATAAAACATTGTTTATCTTCAATATATTCGGAACAAATTTTCACTCAAAACTCATTGTACTCGAAATTTGACTTGATTCAAGTTAACACTATAATTATTTTATTAATAAAATGAACACACCAATGGTAACAAAAATCAACAAACAAGATGTCATAACAAAATAGATATAATAAGTCAACATTCAATAATCGATTTCATTTGCCTCAAAGCTTGATATAGAAATTCTGTAAATTCCCTCAATACCTCTTGTCCATTTCCTCGAAGAATATCACTGCTGTCATCTTTTCGGTCATCTCCTTGATAGTGATGATGTCCAATAGTAAAGAGAATGCTTCCATCATTTCTGAATTGATAACTACATGCAAAACCACCAGGGACTAATGGACCAGTTAGTTCAACCAATCCAGTTGATGTTGTACCAATCGAATTTGTAATACAAATCAATGGATGATTAATTTGAGAGATGACAGAATGGCTCAGAAGTGATTTGAAAATATGTTTTGCTTTCACATCAGAAATGCCTTCTTCGACGATCAGTTGTTCATAAATTCGAAGAATATTATTGATGTTATAGCCATTTTTAGCAAGTTCTTGATGGAACTGATATGATTCCATTGCTATTCGAAGTTTATCCTCAGAATGAGTGTCCTCAAAGAAGTCTAACATTTCCAAAGTTAAACCTTCAAATCGTATTGCACTAATAGGACTGTTTGGATTATTGTTGAGTTGTTTTAAATTATAGTAAGCCAAGCCAACAGCAATCTGAATCCATGCTTCAGGTTCACAATTGATGCTTTCAATAAATTCGTGGCCATAATCGGCAAACTCAAAAGTATTTAGTTTGAACGATTCCACCAAAATTGAGTATTTTTTCATTGCAAAATCGTTAATAGCAGATTTAATTATTTCTTGTTTTCCCGGTTGAATAAAATCAAGTTTTTGAAGTTTAATCATCAGTTTGTTATCTTCCACTAAAGATTCTGGTTTGATTTCGATTGGCTAATTGAAAAAATAACCAATTAAAAAAGTTAAAGTTAAAGTTCATTCATAAATTACCTTGAATTTGGCGAGAAATCCAATTCCATGTTGCATCAACTCGACAACCGATTCGGGCGAAACCAAAGATTTTTCAAAGCAAATTCCACTCATCATAATTTGATCGATTAGATTATCTTTCCCTCCAAGGATTATAATTAACTGAATCGATTTATCAAACCATCGATTGCCAATATTTTCTTGATTCGACACAAGTATTTGCTTCGCCAATTCCTCTTGATCAATATCTTGTGTAGGATCAGTTTCGATTTGATCCAAATTGATCAACAACTGAGAATTTTGAAGCAGTTTTAAACCAGATTCGTTTAGGAAACTATATCCAAAAGTAGCGTCTGTTCGAGGCAATGCCGACAGTGAGCCAAACGGAATGGGTCCATCATTCTTGTAGTTGAGAATAAATTCCACGACTTTCTTGAGGACAAAAAATATCTCTCCTTGGGCCATTTGGTCATTCAGTATCACTTGGAAAAAGTTTGACTGTCTCGATAGCACAATTGAGTATTCAGAAGTGTGAGGACCAACGTTATGGGAGTCTACAGATGTTCCTGGATTGCGAGATGAATAAAAAACCGATCGAAATTTTTCAAGTGAATCTTTGCCTAATTTAGATCTAAAATCTAGAATAGATAATATTGTTGCAGAAATGTATTCAATCATAAAGTTAGCGGAAAGTACTTTTTGTGGAGTTAGATTCGGATAAAGAAGCGCCGAATTAGACCACACTGGCAAGGGACTTCTATTTTGGAGAATATTATTTTGTAACCGAATTTGACTTTGTTGGACAAGCCAATCGGCCTGTGCACTCATTCTTTGCTTGAGTGCATTATTAAGTTGAGAAGAAAATTTTTCGGCTGTTCCGAGTTGATCCAAAAGTGAACAAAAGTCCGCATTTTCACTAGAATTTGAAGAAAATAACGAAGACAGCTGTTTTAAGTGTTCCAAAACATTTTTGAATTGAGGCACCGGTAGTTCTTTAGACGCTGATGGTGAACTATTTTGTTCATCGATATTTTCATCACTTGTTGATCCTGTGTGCAAAAATTTAGAGTTTGAGGAATTATGGAGAATGTGAGAGAACCCAGAATGTTTAGTTGATGTTTTTGTACTGTAAAGACTAGAATAGGAGCGAATTAAATTTGTTGAACAAACACATTTTCGTAAACTTTGAAGTGTTCCATAATGGTTCCACGAATGAACTAATTTGGGACAGAATCGATGCATTATTGAATCAGTTTGATGAAGAATCCCCAAAAACAGTGATGGAATTAGCCAATCAAAACAAATACATTGTATGAAAAGGCTGTTTTGATGTGCAAAACTTAACACCATATAAACTCACTCTGCAATCGATACTATCGTTTAGGTATCGAATGAAATGGCAATGTTTTGTTTTGAGTGGGACTCGCCCGAACTTGACACGACTCACTCTAAATGTCCATTTAGGTAATCACCAATTTCAGGAACATCGAAAGCTTCAAATTGAGTACCCACAAAGCCAGAAGAATTGTTGGTTCGAGGTAAATTGTTGATCGAACTTGTGAGGAGAGTGTGGTACAGTCCTTGTGAACAAACCTCGTGGTTCCTTTGAGTGGTCGCTTTCCTGTTCTGGCCTGTCTGCCTCCTCGTCTTCAGTCTTCGCTTCTCACATGGCACCTAACCGCAGTAGTGCACACAACTCACTCAATCCTGTCGAGGTTTCCTCTCCCGCCAACAACGGAGATAGTGAACGTGATATTTGGTCTTCCATACTGCAACAAGTACAGAAGACAGCTACCAATAAGCTTCCCTCGAATAAATCGATTCTGGTTCTCGGTATGATATAATCTTGGCAATAATCGAGTTACGTGGTGCTAATTTATCATATTTCTCCAGGCGACAATGATTCCGGCAAGACTTCGCTTATTGCCAAAATGCAAGGCATGGACACAACATGCAAAGGGTCCGGTCTTGAGTACCACTACTTGATGGTTCGTGATGAATATAGAGATGAACAAACTCAATGTGGGGTGTGGATTCTTGATGGCAACTACCAGTGGAAGGCGAATTTGCTAAAGTTCGCCCTGAACGAGGAAAATTTTGCGGACACTACAATTTTGTTGGTTTGTTCGATGACCAAGCCGTGGGACATTATTAATTCGTTACAACACTGGGTCACCGTTCTCGAGGCACATATTAAGTCGCTGAATCTCAATCCCAAAGTACTGGAAAACTTTCGTGAACAAAGTAAGTTTTGTTTTGTCAAAATGCTTAACAAATTCCATTTTATATGATGAGAATTTACACAGACCTGTGCTTACCAAAGTCAGAGAACTTTGGTGTGATTACAAACTTTTAGTCCCACTGAAACTTAAAATCTCGCTTATTTTCTGCATATCTTTGTGTTAGCAAATATCTAATTTTATTTTATTTTTTATTAGATCGAAGACGCTTTCAGGATTACATTTCTCCTGGTGATGAAATTGAAGGCCTTTCTTCATCCTTACATCGAAATCGATCTCACTCATATTCGGCAGATCCGATGAGCCAGTCCACTACAGAACCGGAACGGGACCCTCTACCTGACAATGTTCTCAGCAATAATTTAGGCTTAGACATTGTGGTTGCTGTGGCGAAAACTGATTTTATGTCCACTCTGGAGAAGGAGTACGACTACAAGGAAGAGCACTTTGATTTTATTCAACAAGCTATTAGAAAGTTTTGCCTTAATTGTAAGTTTTTTTTTAAATTGTCGCTTGTCTTACAACCTTGTTAGGTTAGAATTGTGATGAATTAATACACAGACCTGTCATGAAGTGAATCGATGATCTAAACTGTATTGCTGACCATTTTTAGGCTTATTTTCATTTAATTTTAGCTTAGCTTGAAATCAATTTTAATTTTTATATTTCCTTTTCTTCTCAGATGGTGCAGCTTTAACGTATGTCTCGGCGAAGATTAACAAAAACTGTGATTTGCTGTACAAATACTTGGTACATCGTATTTATGGACTCAAATTTAAGACACCTGCTTTGGTCGTGGAAAAGGATGCTGTCTTCATGTGAGTATTTTTATATTTAATTGTTTGTTTAAGTTATAATTTATTCATTTTTTATTCATAGTCCTACTGGTTGGGATAACGAGAAAAAGATTGCCATTCTGTATGAGAATATTCAATCAATCTCTCCTGACGATAATTACAATGATGTTATTATAGTTCCACTAAATGCAAATGTTAGTTGTTATCTATTGATATATTTACCAAAACTAATTGAATATTTCTTTAATTTTTAGCCTACACAAAAAGAACAGGACATAGTCGCAGAAGATGACCAAATATTTTTGATTAAACTACGGACTCAACTGAATCAACAAGTTCCGTCCAATACTTCCACGGTGAGTCACATCAAATGACATTATTAGTTTTGTCTTGCACCTGATGAAAATTTACACAGACCTGTTATTACTAAAGTCGCAAATGGCTTTGGTATGATTACAAACTTTTAGTCCCACTGAATCTTTTAATTTGAATCTTTATTGGCCTTGTTTCGTATATATGATTTTAATATCTTTTTTCTTTGTACACAGCCAAATCGGCCGACCAATACGACTCCAACTGTACCAAAAGCTGACCGACGATTAACTCCTGGTGCCAGCCCTGCTTCTGCCGCAACTATGGCATTGGACGGCTCTAAGAACAGTCCTGGTGGTGAGGGTGTATTGCAGACGTTCTTCAATTCACTATTGAATCGAAAATCTGTCGGAGGTGCGTCGACTGGTGCTGGTTCTGCCACAAGTACTCCACGGGCACCAGCTTCAGGAACTTCGGCTGCCGCAGCTGCATCTGCTTCTGCTGCTGCTGAATCACTTCGTTCTCGTGATGTTCACGCCGAACTGGATCGTATCATTGAGGGAAACAAGCAATCGTTGAACTCTTCAGGAACTAATCAAACTGAATAGCTTACTTTTATTTATTTTTGTACAATGTATTATTTCAAAGTAAAATTATTTATTTTATTACTGAGTTTTTATTACTACCTTTGCTTATTTTGTCGTTTTAAAAATTTCTAATAGATGTCGCCACTAGTTCGTTTATTTACCTCTTGATGCGTGCTTTCGTTTTGATATGGCAACAATAACAAAATGATTTCTCGTGTTTTGTGTTTTGCAGAATTTGTTAGTGCTATCGAACATGGCACAAATTGATGTACCCGAAGAAGAAATGCCACTAGAAGATAGTGAACATCCAGTAATTGAGACACTTACCTCTGTATTGCCTATTGAGGTAATCGAAAACATTAAAGTTGAATCTGCGGTGACTAAATCTAAACGAAAAGTGAAATCTACTAATGGCGTGACAAAGAAGAAACGAAACCCCAAATTAAAAGAGGAAGAAAATGATATCAATACTGATTTTGGTGAGTCTTCAGAAGTGTACAATCCTGACGATGAGTCTGGTGAAATAAAATCGACCCAAGCAAAGCCAAAGAAAGAGGTTAAGACCAAAGAGAGCAGGTGTTATCTCCAGCAGCGATCTTATATCCAGCAAGCATGTCTCGAAGGTTCCAAATCATCGGGCGACATTCATCGAATGTTGAAATCGATTTACGGCGAGAAGGCTATTTCACGGGCTCAAGCACACAACTGGTTTAAAATGTTCAAAGGTGGTCGGACAATGGTGCAGGACTCTGCTCGTTCTGGTCGTCCACCAACTTCTCGAACTGACGCCAAAATGGCTCAAATGAAACAACTGGTTAAAGAGAATCGTCGTATTTCTATTCGCAATCTGGCTGCCCTTCAAGGTATTTCATTTGGCTCTGTCTATGAGATTATCAGCAAAGACCTAAAACTGCGTCGAGTAGCAGACCAATTTGTGCCACAATCATTGCCAGAAGATCAACGTGAATACCGACTAGCCATGTGCAAGGATTTGTTGTCCCGTTACGAAGTTGACCAGTTGTTGATTTCCAAAACTGTGGTCGGTGCGGAGACTTGTGTCTTCTGTATTCCCAACAAGAAATACCTAGAAGCAAACACAGAAGCGAAGCCATTCTATGTCAAAGCAATGTTAATTTTCTTTTTCGACATTAACGGACTGATTCATCACGAGTTTGTGCCGCCTGAATCGACCCCAATTGACCAATCTTATTATCTTTCGGTATTGCTTCGTCTTTACCAAAGTATGTTTCAAAAACGATCCGAACGATGGAACAGTTGGGATTGGTTCCTGCTGCACGAGTACAACTGGGTGCACAATAGTTTTCCCGTTCTGGAATATCTCACCAAAAACAATATCACCGCAATGCCTGTCGCTCCAAACTCTCCCGACCTGTCACCATTTGATGCCATCCTATATCAGAAGCTAAAATACCACTTTGCGGGCAAGTTGTTCAATACCACTGAATCCATTCAAGAACATACCGAAAAGGTGCTCAACCAAATTAGCTGGAAGGACTTTCAGAAGTGCTTCAAACAGTGGCCCGATCTGTGGAGGAATTGCATCAAGGCAGGTGGAGATTACTTCGAAAAGGACACAACCGGTAGCAAGCTTGTTGAGCCTGAGCCTGAGGTCAATGGAGGCAGCTCAATATCCGAATTAAAAACCTGAAAGAGGCTTTTGCGCATTTTTATCTTATTAAGGTAACGATATTGTTGTGTGATATAATGCAAGTTGGCTTTATTCAAATGCACAAAGACATTTGTTGTTTATTATATAGCTAGACGCCATTTCAGCAATATATTGATGTGTATATATTGTAGTAAAGATATTATTTCGATGCTCATGCTCCACATGTCGATGCATCAAATCATTTTGGGTTGTTAATCTCGTTAATGTACTGATCCAGCTTGCCCAATCGCCACAGCGCGTACATTTTGATGTCGTTCCGTTTGACCATGAGAATCATGGAACCTAGTGCGATGCCCACCGAGGCGAACACCAAAGACACGCCGACAATCTTCACGTCATAGTAGCGAAATCCATTGACAATGGCCAAGCCAACGTCTTCTGCATTTACAGGTGGCTCTGTATAGTCCTTCGAGCCCCGAGGCATAATTTCGGTGTCATACTCGTGCAACTCCACCGAATACCAAAAGCCGCACGAGTTGTTGATAGTGCACAAGATGGCAAACAGAAAGTTGAGTGCAGTTAGGAACAGTTTTATTCCGATGGTCAAGTTGAGTATGCCAATCTTGTATTGCCAGTTGTGGCTGTACTTGGCGTAGATCAACGAGCTTATAGAGAACAATGTCTCTAGAATGTTCATGAATAGAATCACCACCGAGCTGACCAACACTCCTTGATTTGATTCAAGGCATGAGTCGGGCAGTATGTTGTAGAACAATAGCAGACAGAAGGCTGACCACAGGATTGTGTTTATGCAGCTGGATGGGGTAAGAGAGACAATTAGCTTGGCTCCGTGCAGGTTAGCATTCATACCAGAGGAGAAACTCGACATCGAGTGCCCAGTACTCGTGGGTCACGTAATCGTCCACATCCGCGTAGCGTTCTTGAGAGGCAGACGATCGAACAAGTTTGGTATTGCTTCCGAGATTGAGAGTGCTCTTTTCTTTCTTGAGGAAGAGGCCAAGTTGGAAATTGGTCGTCACCCGAAATGGCATTAGGCTTTGGGAGCGAGAGGTCATCATCACTGAATTGATTCTATGCGATACAGATGTGCCAAGTGAAATAAGCCAAACACAAACTAGACATTTTAGTACGAGTGCACATTGTCGCAATAGTTCGATCAATGTTCTATTTGCTAATACTTGCTCACATCATCGCATCATTACCAACCAAGAAGTTTATTTATAAATAAATGGCAATAAATACATTTGTGTTTGTAGTAATAAATAGACAAGCAAATATATAAGACTGTTCCGAAAATCCTAGGCCTTTCTATTTGGGCTTCCCAGGTCTGGTCTATGATTGTTTTAAAATTTAAGTAGTTTAAAGAAGTATGGTGCTGCTACTTTGGCAAATGTTAGCATTTGAACCAATAGACACCCATCGCCAACGAACTGATCACTAGATTAGTCCATGCGAGGTCTAAGGAAAAGAGAGTTATTCGATGGCCACTTTGAGACTTTAACTTACGGATGGAGTTGGAACCACCGGTTGGCTTCTTGGTGGTTGCTTTTGCTGCGGCAGTTGCAGCTTTGGTTGTCGCTTTCACCGTGGCAGCCTTGGTTGTAGCCTTGACCGTGGCTGCTTTGGTTGTTGCCTTCACTGTGGCCGCCTTAGTGGTAGCTTTCTTGGTAGTTGGCTTTACGGTTGCGGCCTTGGTGGTTGCTTTTTTGGTTGTCGCTTTTTTAGTAGTGGCTTTCTTAGTAGTTGGCTTCTTGGTCGTTGGATGTTCCTCATGTTCTTCGTCGTGTGTTTCGGTGTGTTCCTCGTGCTCTTCATCTCGATGTTCGGTATGTTCTTCATGGTGTACAGCTTCGGTTTGTTCATGATGTTCTTCTGGGTGCTCTTCGGGATGTTCCTCTTCCATTACACCATCTTCAGACTCAGCGGCTCGTTTAGCCACAAACTTGCACTCAGCCACGATTGCTCCAAGGAGGATCACCAAAAGAATGGCAACTACAAGCGATTTGATCAATGATTAGCGATGAACATGTTCCAATTGGAACTATTAATCAATCAATTACCATTGAACTTGATCATCATGATGAGATTGTGGTGTTGTGCACAGAGGGACTAGACGATATCACAAGGCACTAACGAATAAGTTGGTTGATCTCACTGCACTCGATGATCACTGAGTGGAGTTCCACTTGCCGACTGATTCTCTGGCTAGATTTGTCACCTACTTATATGCGGACCGATCACTGCTTGTTGGTGGTCCTGGTCAGACACACATTCCATTCGGTGTGTGCAATCGGGCACTTAATTAAATCAAACAAACAGTGCACACTAATTTACTGACATAGCCATTAGTGCTTGCCACCGAAGGCCAATGTGGCCAATACATCGATCTCACTATTACCCTTCCATAAATCACCAATCCTTTCCAAACTGCCAGTCGAGGTATGTCGTATGTATTACCATTTCCAAATCAATGAAACCAACTAACACTCAATTCACTTACGTAAAACTTTCGTAATATTGGGTGATGCATAAATGGTTCCATTCGACATTGGACAAATATGAGACATTTCTTAAATCGGAACAACACTTTTTGAATGCATTCTGTACATTCGAACGACTTGTCACCCATAAGTGCAATATTGCTATTGTATTGTGCTACATCTTTATTAGTTCAATTTAGGGTCAATTTTGATGCGTCAATTTGGGATGACTCATTCGTTTCGAAATTCTCAATGTCTATGGATATTGAATGGCCTAATATTGGTTTTAGCTATTTGACAAAGTCAGAATCTAGTAATTTACAGGCATATTTCAAATATAAATAAAATTCTTTCAACTCATAAACTCTAGTTGTCTACTTTAGTAAATTGATTTAACTGAATGGACGTCAAATTGAACGTGATGCAAGGAAAATTCCATTTTGTTTGTATTGTTTGTAATTACTGCAGTCGATTACATTTGCAAGAATGGGTGCGCGCGCCAATAGCAAGCAAGACCAAATGTGTCATGCCATTGATATAATTTATGAATGTGTTTGATCGTGTGTTTCTCTTGTTGGACATTTGCCTTTTGCACTTTAGTTTGTGATGCAAAGGCAATTGGAGATAAGAATAAAGTAAGCAATTGGTCGAAGTGTGTGTTTGTATGTTTTATTGCACTCACGGTCAAGTGTGCCATAAATAATACGCTGCACTGGCGATGTCTCTGTCTGGCTCTGCTGCATCTTCTCATTGCTCGCTCACCCAACTGTTCCCCTATAAACACATTGCGCCCAATCGTCCATAATTAGTAAACACATTTTCAATATTTAACAATTTGTATGTCAAATTATTGATTACAATAAAATTGCACAATTTTAAAATAACATTCTCTAAATTGATCCAAATTCATTAAATTCAAATTATGTCCGTCCTCTATGGATGGCACGCACGATGGTCCTCTGCGGTGTTGTGGTGCAGTGTTTATTTACAAGTTGCTTCATCTTCTCAATTTTCTTCCTTGTCCACTTGTTTGGAGAGATATTTGTTGTTGTCATAGTAGCAAAGTAACGTCCATTCGGAGTACAAAGATTTCGTTCACAATTTTTTTCTTTGGTCCACATTATGAGGAAGTAGTCCAGCCTCAAGAGAATAACCAATAGAAAACTATCTCGGACCAAAACAGGACTCCCATTGGTGTAAATACAGAGTGACCATTTGAAATGAACATTAAGTTTCCACTGTTAAAGTATT
The DNA here is from genome assembly GCA_023373905.1 of Rhizoglyphus robini. Lineage (NCBI taxonomy): Eukaryota > Metazoa > Arthropoda > Arachnida > Sarcoptiformes > Acaridae > Rhizoglyphus > Rhizoglyphus robini. The sequence goes on along the minus strand of JAKIJQ010000007.1, from coordinate 714,218 downwards.
TGTGATTATATTTTCCTTAATGTGTTTTTAATTTCGTTTTTCTATATAGGTTTATAACTTTCCACGAATGTTTATCTGAATGTTTTGACTGACGTGAAAATAAAGCCACAAAATGATTAAAAGTTTAGGTCAAAATCCTGGGAGTCTGTCGACTGGCACTATGTCCTCGTCAGCTTCATCTTCTGCGTTGAAAGATGTAATTGAGGGAAAGAACATAGACCACGAGGCTTGGATCAGCTCTTTTCTTGGAGAAGTTCGTGAAGGCAAATCTGGCAGGTCTGGCAGTGGCGGTTCTAGTGGAAGTAGTTATGGTGGTCACACCGACGAGGCAACTCGCAAAAAGAAGGCAATTCACGATTTACAACAACATCTCAATCAGGAGATGCCCGAAATGAATGACGAACAGAAGAAACACTTCTACGACACTGCACTAACCAAGATATTTGACCTGATGGTTGGTGTAGCGGCTAACAATCCTAATGATATCAAAGCGGGCATTATGTTGATGTGCATTTTGCTTGACGCTCCTTTATCCGAGAAGAACAAACCAACTATTTGTGCACCATTTGCGAATCATTTACGAAATGTGAATTTAAATCTGCACGATCTAGAATTATTAGATTTGATGGCTTGTGCTGTAGGCAAGATTGCACTAAATTCGGGTTCGTCTACTCCGAATTTTGTTGAATTTGAAATACGTCGTGCAATCGAGTTGATTAGCAACGAACGAAATGACATTTCGAAGCGTCATTCAGCAATATTAAATTTACGAGAGTTGGCCAATGTAACTCCATCGTATTTTTTCAGTAATGTGATGCTTTTCTTTGAATCAATTTTTATTGCAATCAACGAACCAAAACTTCGAGAACCTGCTATAAGTTGTCTTCGGTCAGCGTTGTATGTCGTGGTGGAGCGAGAAAGATTAGCATCGATATCGTCGCATTCGGATTTTACCTCTGTTTCAAAGACATCTCGAATTGATCAACAAATACCAAAATGTTTCAAGATATGTTATGATGAAGTAGTTAAAGGTTTTGCCGAAAAGAGTCTTGATTCGCCGTTTAGCGGAAGCAGTGCGAGTAAACATCAAGCTAAAGACCGAGATGACAAGATTCATTCTTCTCTTTTAATACTAAACGAATTGTTTCGATGTTCTCATGATTCTTCGGTGATTTTACGTAATCATTAATTAATTGTTAAAATATTTTTTAAAATTATTTTTATATTTTCAAACAGGAGACTCAATTAGTCGTGAACTGGATTTTTTGTATATAAATATGCAAGATTTTAACGATAGCAATTCGTTTTACTTGACTAACTACTTGTTCACCTACTTTGACTATCCCTCTTTGTCTCCATCAGCAGCTAATCAATCCTCAAACATCGGTTGTGTGACCAATCCGTCTTCTTCTTCGTCTTCTTCAGTTTCTACTGCTGCAACTGCATCGGCTGTGTCAGCTACCTACAAGTCAAACAATTATTTAACGAGGATATTTCGCAACTATTCCAACATTGACGCTCAATCTAATGTTCCGCTGTACGGCACAAGGGATCTTCATTCAGTGGTCAACTATCACAAAGAAATGGGCATTGCACCAATTTTGTCATTCTTTAAAAAGTAACAACTACATTCTGATGTTATTTTTACATAAAAATATTTCTTTTTTTAGGAGCAAACCTTCAACGTTAAGTGCTTCATGTCGTCAACTAATCACTACAAATTACACGACTATTTGTGGACACATTATAAATCAATTGAAGCAAAAGAATTCTCTTCAAATTAATCAAGTTCTTCTCTTGGTATTGCCTAGCTTAGTATCTTTTGATTCGGCTAAATTCTGCGATCATCCAACTTATGTGACAGATTCTATAAATTATCTACTTATCTGTGTGAAAAATTCGTCCATTAAATCGTTGGCATTTATTTCCTTGGGATTGTTTGCGTTGGCCATCAAGAATGACAATTCTGGTTATACCAACCACAAGGCTCTCGATAATCACATTCGACAGATCATCGATCAAATTCGTCAATCATTTCCTCCAATTCGTGACGGTCAAACATATCACCATTCAAAGAAGCGTTCAGCAATGATGCCCGACCCCGCCATATTTACCTGTTTGGCTTTTCTCACACAAGCAGTGGAACAAGAAATTCAGGGCGATATTTATCAAATGCTACCTTCGATGTTTCAACTGGGCCTAACTGAACCTCTGGTAAATTCTTTGTTTGACATTTGCAAGTATATTCCCGAGCTTAAGAATGACATTCACGAGGGTTTACTTCGAATGTTGTCTCAAATTATAATGGACAAGAAATTGGTATTGCCAAAAGCGCTTAGCGATAATCCTCAAATAGCTATGGTTTCCTATCCGCCTAACGAAACTTTTGATTTGGCTACTGTCAGGTTGGCATTAAAAGTGTTGGGAAGATTTGACTTTCAATCTCAATATTTGATTCAATTCATTCGTCATTGTGCCGATTTTTATCTTACACATGAAAATCGTGAAATCCGTTTGGAAGCAGTGCACACGTGTTGTCATCTGTTGAAGCCATTTTTAAAGCCACGAAATTCAATTGAAAAGGTCACAAAAGATGTGCTCAGCAAGTTGATTGTGGTCGGCATTACGGACATTGACAAATATGTCCGTTATTCAGTGTTGTCTCGACTCGACGAAGTGTTTGATTACTACCTGGCACAGGCTGAGAACTTAGAAATGCTTCAAATATGCTTGAATGATGAAGTGTTTGAAATACGTGAACTTGGTATTTGCATCATGGGACGTTTGTGCAGCCTCAACCCCGCTTACGTTATGCCTTTCTTGCGCAAAGTGCTTCTTCAGCTACTCACTGAATTGGAGTTCTCAGGAATTCCAAAGAGTATGGAACAAAGTGCACGAATGTTGGGTCACTTATTGGCAGCTACTCCTCGACTTATCCGACCTTACACCGAACCAATTTTAAAAGTTTTTCTACCTAAGTTGTCTGACCCATCACAAGCAGTCACAACCGCGGTAATGTCTGCCATCGGTGAGCAAGCCATTGTGAGTGGACTGGAGATGCGTGCTTGGTTCTATGAATTATTTCCCATCATTCTTGACGCTATTCAAGACACGAGTTCTTTCCAGAAACGTGAAATTGCATTGTGGACAATGGGAAGACTGATTGAGAATTGCGGCTTTGTCATTGAACCTTATTGGAAGCATCCTAACTTGTTGGATATTCTTTTCTCGATTCTTAAGTCTGAATCCACAAAACAATCTCAACTAATTCGACGAGAAACGATACGTGTGCTTGGATTATTGGGTGCTGTAGATCCATACCGTCACAAAATTCATCTTGGTGTAATTGATCTCTCAGGCGAATCTTTGATTAGCTACGACCCAGCCGAAGACCAGGAAATCAACATTCACGAACTGTTGTCCAATCTGTCAAACTCGTTCGATGATTACTACTCTGCCCAGGCAATCTCAACCTTGATGAAAGTGATGAAAGACCCCACTGCTAGTCCGCAGCACACAATGGCGGTGCAAGCAGTGGCTTTCATCTTCAACGTACTCAAAGTTCGTTCTGTGCCATACATTCCTCATATACTGCCACCATTTATTAATATTATCCGAACTGGAGAACTGAGAGTGAAAGAATTTTTATTGCAACAACTTGGACAAATTATTCAAATTGTGAAGAAACACATTCGAATCTATTTGGACGATATATTCAAGGTATTGAGAGAGTTATGGAACACTAACGAACAGATGCAACTTGTGCTTTTTGGAGTGGTTGAGTCGATCGTTGTTGCACTCGGTGGAGAGTTCCGAAACTATGTACCGCACTTGATTCCACATATTATGAAAGTGCTTAGTAATGAGGTTGGTACAAATAAGGATGTTATGCTGAAGCTCTTTGGTAAGTCTTTTACTTGATTCATGTATCAGTATTGATTCGTGTTATAATTTAGGGGCACTTCAAAACTTTGGCACTAATCTGGAGGACTATATTCACTTGTTGATTCCGCCAATTGTCAGGCAATTTGAAACATCTGCTAAGAAAGATAACGAAGTGCGCATAGCTGCACTGAAGACTATTGATATTCTGTGCGACGATCTTAAGTTGACTGAATTCAGCAGCAAAATAATTCATGCTATTGCGCGGACTATTGACAATAATGCCAAGGACACTGTAATTAAACATTCCTTTGCTTTTGCGTTTCTAATGTATTTTATATATTTACAAATTATAGAAATTAGTCAATTCAGCAATGGAGACCTTGATCAAGTTTACCTACCAAACGGGCGTGCAGTATCAAATTTATATTCCTTTGGTGGGAAAGGTTTTGCAAAAACACAAAATAGTAAATGCAAACTATGAACAGTTGATAAAGAACATTAAGGATGGTATCGATATTGAAGAGTTGGATGTGGAAAACTTACTTAATAGTGCTAACAAACGAAAGGAGAACAATCGTAGGACACGCGAGAATCGTGAACAACAATCTCCGACGACTGACTCGAAGAGACCAACTGTTACTTTGGATGAAATCAGACGGGCTTGGTTGCAATGTCCTCGAAGAATATCAAAAGAAGATTGGCTCGAATGGCTCAGGAAGTTTAATATTGATTTGATCAAGGAATCTCCTGCACTGTCGTTGAGGTCTTGTTATCCAATTGCACTTGCTTGCAATGCCGTGGCACGAGACTTGTTTAATCCTGCCTTTTTAACCTGTTGGAATGAGCTAAATCCTGAACAACAAAAAGTAAGTTTTTGTACATGTTATATTTGATTATTGTTTTATTCATTTACATTTTCAGGAACTTGTGGAATCGATTCAAGAAGCATTAAAGGAACAAGAAATACCTGAAGTGACAGGAATTCTTTTGAACTTGGCCGAATTTCTTGAACATATTGATCAAGGTCCATTAATGTTTGATGTGACAGTTCTTGGTGAGCGTGCCTTGAAATGTAGAGCCTACGCAAAAGCATTGCACTACAAAGAGAAAGAATTCGCGAAAGGCCCTACTACTGAAGTGCTTGGTGCTCTGATTACAATCAACAACAAACTACAACAGTCTCAAGCGGCATACGGTGTGTTGAGACATGCGATGAAGTCACGTAAACTCAATGATATCGATGTGAAGGAAAAGTGGTTTGAAAAGCTGAATAATTGGGAAAGTGCGTATATAGCACATAAGTTGAAATATGAACAAAACAACAGTGATTTCGAGGCAATTGTTGGACAAATGCGATGTCTTGAGGTACTATCTGAGTGGGAGAAACTGAATCAACTGGCCAATGACACTTTCCCTACGCAAGATGAACAAAACAAACAACGAATGGCAAGAATGGCTGTAAATGCTACATGGAATCTAAACAAATGGGACGAGATGCAAGAGTTTACTAGTCACATTTCGAGAGATTCGTCGGATTCGGCATTTTATCAAGCAGTAATCAAAGTACACGAAACAAATTATGACGAGGCTCAATATTTGATTGACAAGGCGAGACAGCTGATTGACACCGAATTGACTAGTATGGCCGGTGAGTCATACAATCGAGCATATCCCGCCATGGTTCAGGTGCAATTAATATCCGAACTTGAAGAAGTGATTCAGTACAAGTTGGTGCCCGAAAGGAGAGAAATGATCAAGCAAAAATGGTGGCAAAGACTGCAGGGATGTCAGGGCTTGGTGGAGGATTGGAAAAAGGTTTTGCAGGTGCATTCCCTGGTGTTGTCCAACCGAGAAGACATGCGTTCGTGGTTGAAATTTGCACGACTTTGTGACCGAAATCATCGACCAGACTTGAGTTTCAAGACAATCGTTTCGCTGATGGGAGGAAATCCGGTCAAATTATGTAAGTGCATTTGATTTTTGTCATTTATTATTTGTTTTGTTTACATTTCAAATTTTCTCTTTAGTCCGTCGTCGACAGCCATTGCCAATGAACTTTCCTGAAGTGACACTCAAGTTTATTGATCACATTTGGATTGCGGGGCATTTCAAGCGTGCTTTCATTGAATTGAATCGATTCATTCAAACACTAGAGAATCCAAGTTACCTTCAAGGTGCTACATTTGCGTACTACACCACCGTACCAACACCTGTTACACCCACTCAAGAGTTTGACCTCAACACGTCTGTTGCTACCAACGATTCGGTTTATTCGACTCTTAATCAAAATACGCCCAATTTTCACATTTCCAATAAACAAACGCCTGTTGCAATCAACAAACTGTTGTCGCGTGCTTATCTCAAAATGGCAGAATGTCAAGAATTTTTAGTTGGTTTTTCTGATCAATCAATTCCTACAATTTTGGACTATTACCAAAAAGCTACCGAACGCGACAAACATTGGTACAAAGCTTGGCATTCGTGGGCATTCATGAATTTTCGCGCTCTGAAGTATTGCAAAGAAAGGCAGCCTGAACTTACCAAAAATTTAGAATTACCGATGCATAATCAGAACAAGACCAAAGAAGACTTGAATGCTAAATTGTTTTGCATTCAAGCAGTGAGAGGTTTCTTTCGTTCGGTGACACTTTCTCAGGAATCTAGTCTTCAAGATACTTTACGCATTCTGACACTTTGGTTTGAAGATGGCTACGACGACACTGTTCGTTCCGCACTTGAGGAGGGCATCAAGAATGTATCTATTGAGACATGGCTTCAGGTGAATGACTATTGGCCATGTGATAAATTATAATGTTTTGTTTTTGTTTATCAGGTCATTCCACAACTAATAGCTCGAATCGACACACCACACACTTCGGTTGCCAAACTTATTCACCAACTGTTGACTGACATTGGCAAGTATCATCCACAGGCCTTGATTTATCCTTTGACGGTGGCTTCGAAATCATCTGCTACCTCTCGTAGTCAAGCAGCCACCAACATTCTCCACTTAATGCGAGTACATTCACCAAATTTAGTGAAACAGGCAATTCTGGTCAGTGAAGAGTTAATTCGAATCGCGATTCTTTGGCACGAACTTTGGCATGAAGGACTTGAAGAAGCTTCTCGGTTATATTTCGGGGATAAAAACATCGACGGCATGTTTGAAACACTTGAACCATTGCACCAAATGATTGAACGAACTCCGCTTACCTTCAAGGAGCACACTTTTTACCAAAACTATGGCGCTGACTTAGGCAAGGCTTACAGCTACTGCAAGTAAGTGACATTTGATTATAAATATAATATAATTTCATTTTGGATATTTTTGTTGATGATATGAACTGCTTTATTAACTTTTTTATTCTCTTAAAAGAAAATTCAGAATGACTCAGGATCCAAAGAATCTAAATCAAGCTTGGGACATCTATTATCACGTATTCCGCCGCATTAGTCGTCAATTGCCTCAGTTGACCTCACTTGAACTGCAATATGTGTCACCTAAACTGACAGAATGTACAGACCTCGAGTTGGCGGTGCCCGGTTCGTATAACCCAAAACAAGAATTGATTTGCATCGCTAAGGTGGAACCGCAGCTGAACATCATCACTAGCAAACAGAGACCAAGAAAGTTGACTATCAAAGGATCTAATGGGCGGAACTACATGTTCCTTTTGAAGGGACACGAAGACTTACGTCAGGACGAAAGAGTGATGCAACTATTTGGTCTCGTAAATACATTGCTTAACTTGGAGATTTCTACTTCCAAACAGAATCTAGGTGAGCGCTTTTATTTTTTCATTCTTCTTTATTAATTGCATTTTTCTTCAGCCATTCAACGTTACGCCGTAATTCCTTTATCGCCAAATTCTGGGCTCATTGGTTGGGTTCCTCATTGTGATACATTACACGCTCTCATTCGTGATTACCGGGAAAAGCGTAAAATTTTGCTCAACATGGAACATAGACTTATGCTTCGAATGGCTCCCGACTACGACCGATTAACATTAATGCAAAAGGTGGAAGTCTTTGAACATGCACTAGAGCACACACCTGGTGATGATTTGGCTAAGATATTATGGCTTAAAAGCCCTTCCTCGGAAGTATGGTTTGATAGGCGGACGAACTATGCTCGTAGTTTGGCTGTGATGTCCATGGTTGGTTACATTCTTGGTCTCGGTGATCGTCATCCGTCCAATTTAATGTTGGACAGAATGTCTGGCAAAATATTGCACATTGATTTTGGGGACTGTTTCGAAGTTGCCATGACTCGTGAAAAGTACCCAGAGAAGATCCCATTTAGGTGAGTCTGTTGTTTATATTTTTCACCGGTTTAATTACAATTTGTGTTGGACAGGCTCACCCGAATGTTGATTAATGCAATGGAAGTGACTGGACTTGATGGAACATTTACTATCACTTGCCAAAGTGTGATGGTTGTCATGAGAAAACATAAAGAATCTTTGATGGCTCTTCTTGAAGCTTTCGTTTACGACCCATTGCTAAATTGGCGTCTCATTGAAGGTTTGCTTTTTCTTGTATTTGCATTTTGTATTTTAGTAACTATTTTTTCCATTCAGCTCAACCTAAAGCAAAATCCCAGCATCTTCCAGGTTTAATGCCAGGCCAGCCACCTGCAAATGAGGAAGGCGAATTGCCTGGAATGATTCCTCATGGCCTTGACACCGAACTACAACCTCCAAGTTTCCGAAGTTCTGGTGCACTGAAGAAAATATCTTCAATTCATCACCATCAATTAGAACGAAAGCTTGATTATCTCAATGAAGGTTTGAATTCAAAAGCTGTTGCTGTCATCACTCGTGTTCGAGACAAGTTGACCGGGCGGGACTTTGACTCACAATCGAAACCACTCGGCGTACTGCCCCAGGTGGACCGATTGATCAAGCAGGCAACTTCACACGAGAATCTGTGCCAATGCTACATTGGTTGGTGTCCTTTCTGGTGATTGCAATTTGTCAATGATCTCTGGATGTTTGTGGATGTTCCAAACAAGTGATAAACCCTCGACCTTACATCTTTCATTCGCGACCTTGTCATTGGTAATCCACAACTTGTGATGTGATGTATTTTTTCATTGCTGGCGCATCGATTTTGCGCTTAAATTATTTTGCAATTTCTTTTTCGAAATTGTGTTTGAATTATTTTATTTCTTAAATGTCAAAGCCGGGAATTATACAGATATATTTGTTCTATTAATTCAATTCATTATGTTTCTATATGTTGTATAATTTATATTTTATATTCTATCAATAAAATATATTGTAATTGTAAATTGAATTAAATTAAAAGTTGATTCACGATAACGAGTCAATTTATTGAATTTCAAATTTTAATTTCATGTTTATCGTTGTCCTATACTATGTGAACAGCTATCTACGTGACTGCAATGGACCACTGCCGCAGTGGCGTTATTCATATGAAATGCTTATGAGCAACATGTTCTCTGAATACTCAACCTAAACAAACACGTGGGATTGTTTTGCTATTTGATGTTTGTGCTTCGACTGTTTAGTATTTTTTTTGTATTTCAAAATGACTTCCAAAGAAGCAAAGCAAGCTAATATGAATTTGTTTGATAATGATGATGACAATGAAGACCATTTTGATGTGGATCAGGAAGGCGAAGAATTTGACCTAAACATAGAGGAGAAACTCAACAGAAGTGAAAGTAAAACAAATAAATTGATTGAGCTACAATCAAAGTTTGCTTATGATTCGAGATTTAAGATTGACGATAGATTTCTCGATGAAGACGAGGATGAGCAAGGTTTGTGTTTTGTTATGCGTTAATTTATCATTGATATATATGTTTTTAGAACCTAAAACCGAAATTGAAGAGGAAAAATCTAAAAATTTGGCTATTTTGGAACAGGTGCTTGGCAAAAAGTTTCGAAACTCAAAACCAGTCGATCCTGTCATTGAATTTCGCAAGTCACAACACCAACTAAATAAACGACATTCCGGTCAAAATTATACCACAACCGCAACTGTTCTTACTCCGCGATTTGATCCTACCAAAGTAGAATCTAAAATTTATGAAATTCCTGATGATTCCGAAAGTGTTTTATTTAATAAGCGTAAAGTGAATATTGATTTTGACGAACTCGACCGTAAAGAGGAGAGAGAACGAAAAAAGAAAGCTAAAAATGATCAATCAGAAGTTGCAGATTCTCCAGACAAGAAAACTAATTTAACCGAAAATTATTATGAGGTTAGCACCAATTTGAAGGAATCGTTGGCTGGTGCCAACGAGTTTAGCATTGGATCGTTGTTTGGTTTTAGTTCTGTCAGCGAGGAAGCATCAAAAGCGGTGATTGAGGCAAACGAAAATGCAACCTTTGAACCAATTAAGGATGCGGACAAGAAAAAGATGAAAATGATGCGTAATCCTTTCAAATACGATAGCAGTGATGAGGAAGACGAGACAATTGGACGTGCCAAATGGGGTGAACAAGACGCGGAGGAAGAGATAAGCGAGGAAGTCGATGAACAAATGGAAGATGATGAAGAAGATGAGGTGAAAATTAAAATCTCTCCTCCACCACCCCCTCCAAAGTTTCCATCCACTTTTCTGGGATTCTTCTTTAAAGCGAACGATCCTCGATTGAGTGAGGATCCTTTCTACAGTGCCGAACTGGTAGAGAAGGCTCGAGCCAATGGCAAGGAAAGGTCACTGTCGATGATGCGTGCACTCAGTCTTCGAAAGCGGGCCGCACTCAAGAATGTGAAAGGTGACAAAAAGTTTGCCGAAAAACTGAGACTCAAGAAGAAACTTGGCAAGGGAAAGAGAAGCAACTTTCGCCGATTCAATTACAACAAAAATAACACTAGAACAAAAAGTAATTTTAAATCTACAAATGAAAATAAAGTCTAATTTTGTATTAACCGCTGGATTATTTTTTTTTGTTATCTGCCTTTATTTAATTTATTTTGTCGTTTTGAAAGGTACTACTATTTCGAACACTCGAGTTGCAAAAGACATCATATCTGTAACTGTTCTGATCAAATTGCAAGGTTTATCTTTAGTGGTAACGCAAAATTTGTTTATCAGAATAAATGAATGCGAGTTAGAAAAGCTAAAACGAATAATAATTTATTACTGACAAGAGTAATAGTTGCGAATTGAAATGGCAACATGACGAATGAGACAGAAGCATCTCTAGTTAGCTTGATGGCCTGCTGTCATTCAGTGGCCATACTTTTGGAATTCCCACTCGCGGTTGTCGAGAGGACACACCTGTCGGGTCTTGAGCCAACGTGAGATGCAGTGAAAGTGGAAGGCATGGTTGCACACTCCCCAGGCGACGGTGCACTCCTCGGAGGCAGCTGCTGCCTGATTGGCTTGGCACTCGATGCACAGGTCCATGATGTGATTGCGACATATGGCACAGTTGTCCACGACGATGTCCCAGGCCCAGAGTGCCACCGCGGACCACTTCTTCACTTCGAATCGTTTGCCAGTACTGCCACCATCATCGAGACCAGTAGAGGACGTTTCCGGCTTGGGATCTCCAGTGCTACCACCAGTTGGAACTTCCGAATCAGCTACGTTGGACATGTCTCAAATCGACTTGAACTCGATAGGTCACACAGGCAAAAAACTTAATAATTTCAAGTTAAGCCAAACTCTAAATAAGTGAAGAACAATTCACGCCGTTTTACTAACAAGACAATTTCGAATCTAAAAAAGTTCGAATTACTACTTGTAAGCATTGAATTTGTTGCATTACAAGCTAACAATTGATTAATCTCAAGGCTAATCAATTTAATAAAGTATTCTATTGTTAAGATTTTAATGAGTTACTAAAGTTCAACTATAGGTCAGTACCAGTGCAGACATCGTTCTCGAGTACTAGTCGTTGTTGTCCTTGTTTCTACCGAGTTCGAACACTTCGATCATGTTGAACCGAGTGGAATGGTTCGGGTTGAGATGTTCATCGATGAGGTCTTTGCACTCGGCCGGGAGCGAATGTACGAACTTGAAATTTCGAGCCAGTTGGTCTTTCATTAGCTGCTTTGTGTCTTTGTCGTGAATGGAAGACGCTTTTGCATGAGCACGTACACAATGCCCATCGACCAAACATCGCTCACCAGTGGATTGTACGGTTGAGCACTTCGGGAGCGACATAAGCAGTGCTGCCGGTAGCCAGACGAGCGTTCAAAAAGCGCAGAAAGATCGCGTGAACCTGTAGTCGGTCAACTTAGCCGCAGAATGTGCCTTTTGTTCAGTAGAATATTTTCACTAGAATGTAGACACATTGCACATTCTCAGTTCTTTTGGAGCCAAGAATTCAGCACTAAATCATTGACAGAGGCTCGATTTTCCTCGTCCGGGTTGAGCATCTGCTCCAACAAGTGATTGGCCTCTGCAGGGAGTTTCGCCTTGTAACCAGCTCGAATGAATCTTTCATGTTCTTGAGCAACTCTTTGGAGCCATCTTCGTAGCTGAATAGAAATCGGTCGTTGGACATTGTGAAGAAAATCACACCCATTGACCAGATGAAAAGGCCGTTTTGAAAGGATTCTAGCTCTTTTATTCGAGTATTTAGGGAGACTGGTAGGGCAGTGTGTCACAAAAGGTATTGCTCATTAGCACTTTGTTAGCGGTCTTGTCGAAGCTCTCTTTAGCGAATCAAAAGTCCGATAGCTTGGCAATATACTTTGCGTCCAGAAACATGTTGACGGACTTGAGGACATGTGCAGATGGGCGGAAGTCAACGGGTAAATTCAATTTTGGCCAAGACAGAAGGCAATCATCTTTCTCTTTTCGAGTAACACCGTTGAAGTGATGCACCGAAACGATTGCAAATATCTTCAAAACATCATGTCAAGAACAACGGCTGAAAAGTGATATTTTGTTTATATATACATGCTATTCCTATAATTGTATTCTTTAAAATATAAAAATAAAGCTCAAGTACAAAATAACTCAAAACTTTACCTTCAAAGTTAGTAAACTCATATTTCTCCAACAAGCATTTGGATATTCCAATAAACGTAGAAAAATATTCAGCTTCAAATTAAATTTCGAATTTAAATAAACGATTAATCAATTTGTAAATTAATACCTAAAAACTTTTAAATTGGAGACTGAATTCAGTTCATTGCTATTTCATGCACTACTTGAATTATTCCATTCCAATTATTACAATGCATTTCGTGTCGAGTGCAGTTTTAGTGAAAAATAAGTAATGCAATACATCAACAAAGTACAAAATAGAAGCTACACTTGGTACACGCTAAACTTAGTGATTACTCATCCAGACAATTGCATTGCACCATATAATAATACAATGTAAACAGAATATTTCATGTTACAAATGTTACATTTCATGTATAAAGTGTGCCCAAAGCATACAACTCAACCACAACACATGTGCGCAGCCCGATCGTCATCTGTAAATAAGTGCGTTGTAAATATTTTCCACTAGTAGTGTGCCACTACGCCGAAGCGAGTGAAATATGTTCCTCCCAAATGTGCCGTGCACTACAAATAGACCGTCCGGCCAAACACAAGCACAAACACTCGCAGCTTGACTGAAAAGTTTTTTTACTTTTCAACTAATCAGTTTTGAACCTCTTCACAAAAGAATACTTCAAAGACAGCAAAATGTCAGACGACTGGAAGAATAAGAAAAGCTTGTACGAATTTACCGCCACTGACATCGATGGCAATCAGGTGTGTGTCATATCTATGTCTATTACGATTTTTTACTTTATGTATGCAATATTCGCTAAATCTAGGTATCTTTCGACAAGTACAAAGGTCACCCTACCATGGTGGTGAACGTTGCCACTCACTGTGGCCTCACTAAAAGCAACTACAAACAACTAAACGAAATTTACGATGAGTTTGAGGGCCAAGGCCTCCGTATTGCGGCATTTCCTTGCAACCAATTTGGCAATGAAGAGCCTGGTTGTGATGTTGACATCAAGGAGTTCATCAAAAAGAACGACGTTAAATTTGACATGTACTCCAAGGTTGATGTGAATGGCGACAATGCTATTCCACTGTACAAGTGGCTGAAAAAGCAGCAAGGCGGCATTCTCGGTTTCGATGGAATTAAATGGAATTTCACTAAATTCTTGACCGACAAGAACGGAGTGCCCATCAAGCGGTACGCGCCTACCACCGATCCAAAGTCCATCGCGCCAGACATTAAAGCAACTCTGTAGAGTGTGTTTCTTAGCATCAAAATTATTATCGTCAAATATATTATCTTTCTATCATCACATCGAATGTTCTTTCCTAAGTATACTATTTTGAATAGTATTTAGATGAACCCTATCGGAAAATACATCAAGTTTAAAAGTTTGCGATTTTTCTTATTACACTATAATAGAGTTTATAATGCTCTACACAATATCGTCGAATTGATCTCGGAATAATTCCATTTAGATGAGAAGTCAACTGACTGGAAAAGACCTTGCGGCAAGGTCCTTGTTGCTGGTTCAACCACTTACAGCTGTATCTGGCGAGTTTATTGTTATGTGACACTGCTTTTACTCGGGCCGAACGATTACGAAAGAATATTGAAGTGAACCTATAATGATTATTTCATGGCACTGGACGAATTAATGTATATTCGTTTCCTTACAACCAGGTTTATTATTTCGATCTCTTGAATTATTCTTTAATCTTTAATTATTGCCTGTTTTCCACTAATCTGAATAAACTGTGTTACTCTTTAGATAGATTTTAATTCATTAGTGTCAATGATTCATTGTGAATCTGACAAAAAAGATATCGTCTACTAGTGATTTAAGAATGAGTGTTTCGGGTGCACTTAAATAATTTGTATCGTAGATTAGTTTAAATTTAAAATAAAATCAGAAATACCTCAATTCTGTTTAACAATATCTAATCATATATCCTTGAGTCCTTTACCCTTCCTTGAGTTATAAATTTCGTTTATTTTTTACTTTTAAAGACGCCATCTATCTAATATAATTTCAATTGCTCAAAAGCCCCCGCAAAGTGGAACTGTTTCCTTTTCCTTTTGTTTTGCTTCCTTTAGACAAGATCCCGCTTGTGTGCTTTGTTCATTTTATTTTTATTATATTTTATCATTTACATGTAGCCTGAAAATGAGAATCAACGGTCTAATCGATGATTGTTTATTTGAAATATTGAACCGAATCCCACTCGACGATCTGTACCGTGCCAAATATGTAAATCCCAAGTGGAAACGAGTACAGAAACTTGTTTGTAGAAGCAAACGGAATTTGAAAATTATTCACATGGGTTATATAGAAAAATTTAATTCGAGATATATTTCTCATAAATTTGAAAAATCTTTAGACTTGGTAATTTTAAACGAATCATACTACAGCGAGTTAAATGTCAGCAAGCATTTTCCCAACATAACTCATCTCAAACATTTGGCTGTCAATTTTGAAAAAATTGATTTATTTTTATGCTTGTTGTCCAAGTGGAAGAATTTGAATTGTTTGAAAATATCTATTGATAGTATCAAGACAACAGAATATCAATGGAATCGTCTCCTCCAAATGCTCACAAACATGCACACTCTTCGGTCATTGACTTTGAATGCATGTATCGCTCGGACAGAGAAAAGAAAAATGCACAAAGATAAAAGCATCATGATTTATGCTTGTCAATGTGCATTGACAAATTTGAGCCAACTCGAACATTTAAACATCAACTTGCAACTAACCAATTATAGCAAAGCAAGTGCATTTGTGAACAGTTGGCCCAATCTTAAACGATTCTACTTGTATCACTTTGGCGAAATGGAGATTCAAGCTAATGACACCAAGGAAACCTATGTTCCATTGTTTGACCTGGCGCCATCAACAAAGCTGACACATTTTTGGCTTACTCGAAAGGATGTTCCGTTTGAATTCACTCAATTCAGTACAGAGAACTATTTCCTTTCAGACAACTTTCTCAATTTGACTTATTTGAATTTAAGTACTTTTTTACCACTGCAAAAATTACTCTCTCGTTACAATTTGCACCGATTGAACCAATTGATTTGTCTAGAGATCGACAATGGCATGTATTTTTTTGTGCAATAATAAATTAGATTTTTGCAATAGTAATATATAGAAATATGCAATAGAAGACCTGTGCAATATAAACTTGTGCATTTTGCAATAAAATATTTAATTGGATGCAATAGTGTTATTTGCAATAATAAATTTGATTTTTACAATAGTAATATATAGAATTATGCAATAGATGTCTTGTGCAATATGACGCTTTATTTCGTGCAATAGTAAAAATTGAATTATGCAATAAAAATTTTATATGTTACAATAGTCAATCGAAATAAAATGAATTAACTTATTAGTCAACAACCCGAGCTTTTGTTGCTTTTTTTAGGTCTACCACGTTGTCTTTTCTTCCCTAGATCACCATCAGTTGACTTGGCCTCGGGCTTCACTTGAAATTGTTTGTTGATTATTGCAACCGCCATGGTATGCTTGCAGATATAGTTCTTGAGAAATGGTGGACAAAAGCGTTTTGCTGTGATCCAGAAAAATGCTCATACGGGCAGAACACTTGTTTGAGTACTTGCACAGATAGATAAATCTAATGCCTTCAAATGAATTGGAATCCGACTTGAACTTCCATAGACTTTGATTCGTTACAAAACGTTGCGCCTCTTCAAGTGACGGGAAAGTCTGTTCGGTTTTCGAGTAAACCACAGTTCGACGCTGTCTTATGCAAACGAAGGAGATCACACACAGTCTAAAGAAAGGAAGAGTGCTGCCGTGTTTAGGTTCAAGGAGAAGGGCAATAATAAGTGGAATACAAGGCAAATGATTGGTGAACGAGAGGAAAAGGCGAAAAGAGCATTGCTGTGTACTTAGTAAGCATAACAACGGGTTGAACTCGAGGTGACATCGTTTGGTAGTGGCGTTAGTATCGACTGTCTTGTCACAGTCCATCCTAATGAGATGTGTCACCGAAGTGAAACACGACAAAGGAGGAGTGTACCGACAGTAAGGAATGACCACCATAACGACATTGGTTGGACTGATGAGTGGTCAGTTTGACTTACAATGACTGGCTAGGGTGGGAGCCAATGAAATCTGATGTGACCACGACTATGTCGACATCGCCGGTGAATTGTGATTGAAATTGTTGACAGTGACTATGTATTTGTGACATAGTAAAACATACCCACGAAAAGTGCATGTGCGGGTCAATTTAAACATCATTTTTTATTATTGCAAAAAAATACAATTTTTATTGCAAAAATACTAGTTTATATTGCAAGAGTCACCTATTGCATAAGTCAATATATTACTATTGCAAAAGTCTAATTTATTATTGCAAATAATACTATTGCATAATTCAATTTTTACTATTGCACGAAATATAAAGTCCTATTGCACAGGTCATCTATTGCACAATTCAATATATTACTATTGCAAAAGTCTAATTTATTATTGTACAAAAAAAGATATCCCGTCAACAATTGCGAAGGATTTAGTTTACTGAAACACATGTTAGTGTGCCCACATCAACCACCTTATCCCAATTACCTGCCCGATCCACAAATTCCAACTCAAAAACTCGATGAAATTGTTCAATTCAATTCATTGAAAACCCTCAAACTCCAATGGATTCCCCACGATGACTGGTCAGCAAATATTAACTTTCAAAACTTGCAAGTGGTCAAATTGAATAAAGAGATTTGTTGTGTTTGTTCTCTTTGCTGTCCCTATGATTTAGACTTCGAAAATAATCAAATTGTTTATGCAAATTACAATCACGACTGCGAACAACGATTCATCAAATCACTATCGACTATAACCAATTTTAAGGAAGTTATATACGATGAAAAAACTTACTACATCGGTCCAAATGAATCGCTTTTGGCCAAATGGTCTGCTGATGACAATCTACGCGTGCAAACTGAATTCAAAATATGGCCAAATGCATAGATATAGGATTATGGGTTTGCGTTATTACACTGATTATATAATGCATTATGAAAGGTACATTAATGAGTGCTTCTCGATTAGTATTCTAGTTGACGTTACGACGTTAACGTCACAAATCATTTTCTAAATAAATTTTAAGACAAAACCACAATTAAATTTTTATTAAAGTTAATAAAGTAAAACAAGACAAAATTCTTTGTTTAGTAAAAGCACCCACGTCCTTTGGTCAGTCAATCAACGAGTCAGTAGATCGTCTGCCTCGATCGCCATTTGGCACAATTATTGATTTGTGTTTCATCATGTCTTGTCGTATCAGTTCATTGATAATTTGCATGCTGACTTGAGCGAAACATTTCATCTTCTCTTTGGCCTTGTGAGTCATCAGACAAACCACTTGCTGGTAGTCCATGTTGAGTTGGTGTAGCGCTGGGCCAGAAATGACTTCGGTCTTGACTGTACTTTGCCACTGTTCGATTGCGACAAACATTTGCCCAACCAGTTTAGAGCCAATTTCGCAGTAACGCATCCGCATCGTTAAAACTGCATCTGAATTAGTATGTTCCAGAAAATGTGCGTACGCAGTGGTCCATTGGTCCAGAGAGTGAAAACAATCCAATTGGTTGTTTGATGAAGAAGAGAGATAAATTTCGTAGTCGGTCGCAAACCACTGATGCCACGGCACTGCCAGGTCAAACAAATAGCGACTTAAGTACAGCTCGGTCAGTTCTCGGAACAGGCAAAGAAACTGCTCGTTGTGTGGATCAATAAATTGGGAAAGACTTGTCATTTGAAAGTCAAATGACCGCAATTCATCTTCAGTGCATTTCGAGTTTTTGTAGAGCCAAATGATTCGATGAAATGATTCAAGATCTTCAGAGGAGAAAATCAATGTTAAGAATAAGAATAAATCAATATTTATTACCTCGTTGAACTGTCTTTGCATGTTCGATGTTGTCCAATTTGTGTTCGCATCGCATGCATCGAGAAATGGGCTGTGATTCGTGCCAAGGCACTGGTCCATCGCATCGAGAGCACCGAAGGCAGAAGTGCTTTGCGGAGTCGGTGATGCAGTGGACGCAGGCACAAGTCATGTTGAGTTGACTGAGTGTTGCTTGTCGCACAAGGAAAGGGTCAGAAGTGTTGACGCCGAATGAAATTGTGATAGCTTCTCCAGACTCGATTGCATTGCTCGATCGCAAAATAAACCGCTGCCCATCAAAGTTCCACTCGGCATTAGACTGACATGAGTGACAAACACGCGAACTGATCAAACATTGAAACGAAGCAAGAGACCGTTTACCCTTAAGATCTCGTTCGTTCCAGACATATTGATTGACATAGGCCACCGAAAGATGAGTGGACAGAATGCGGACTAGATCGATCAATTGAGAAGTGGTAATGTCTTTTATCGAGATGTGTCGTTTATGTAAGTACAAACTGAGAAGAAAGATTGCCGTGGCAAGTTGGTTGGGGGTTCGCTTTGAGTCGAATTGGTACTGTCTGTGGATTAGGTCACTTTGCGCAAAAGCAAACCATTCCTCAATTGATGTGAAAGAAACCGATTGGACCGACTTTGCCTGAATCTGGTTGAGACACTTTTCTAAGCAAAAAGTGTGAACCTAAATAAAAATAAAAAGGAAAAAGAATTGGATACATTTCAAACGTGTCGTGTTGCACTCTACTCACCTCACGATCAACCTCGAGCAACTGTTCGTGTCCCAGCAGAGCCAAGTGTCGGTAAACTTGTGAGCCATGTGCCTCAGTGAACGCCATCATCAAGCCGATAATGCCACACTCGGCACTGTGCACTAGCACATCGTTTCGGGCACATTTGTCTGAGCAGTAGATCACTTCGGTGCAGTTGGAACACGACCAGAAGGTGTTCTTGCAATTCTTCAAACACTTGACACAAATGGTCTGGAGACCATCTTTCTTAAGGACAAGTAAACCAGGCACTTCTCGAATCAATAAAACGTTGGCTTCAATGTTCTCGGCCGCAATCAGTCCATACCGGTGGTTGTGCTTGTCTTTAGTCACACGCACTCGATTGTCAATTCGAATGAATTCCTGTTCTTTAATTGAGTCATCTTCCACTTCTTCATCTTCACTTGAGGCATACTCACAAAGTTTATCTTTAATCAATCTCAATTGTTCTCGTTTGTTCTCGGACATCTTGTCTGCATTTTCTGTGTTCAAAAATCGTTCAATAAATCCATAAGCTTCAGAGTAGCAGTTTAAGTCTATCATCAAGCTCACTTTAGTGACGATGGCAGAGAAAGAATGAGGCCGGAGATGGAGAGCTTTCTCAATATCGCATAGTCCCGAATTGAAATCCTCCAGTTTGACGTGCAACTCACATCGAAGAGCGAAACACTGACACAAAAAGTTTGACTCATCAAATGGCGACAGTTTGATGGCCTAAACAATTTGTTTATAGTGTAATAGTATGTTAGAGTTTACTCACCTTGTTAAGATAGTAAAATGCCTGCTCGGGATAGCTTTGATCACGTCTGTGCAGCTCGATAAAACCTTCGGCCAATTTCTGGTACTTGAAAGCTAGTTCCAATGATTTGGCATTTGTCCGAGATGAAGACCGAGCAATGGCGGGCACAAACTGAGAACTGTGCCACTCGGCGAACTTGTGGACAGAAGGATAGATCGCGCTAATTTGGTCATTAGCCGAAACGATGTTGTCGGCCACAGTGCACATCTCAACCAGTGAGGAGAATAGATGCTCAAGGCTTGCCACATTGGAGGTGTCGTCGTCGTCGTCCGAGTTGGGAGTGGATGACATGGTGAGCTGAGGTCATTCACAAGTGAGGCTAAACTCAAGTGCAGTTATGAATACATAACGATTTGTTTTTGGCAACATTGAGACAACAAGTTCGAATAAAACATTTCTAATTAAATTGTTGTGGCATTGCTCAAGGCAAATGTTGAAAAGATTTTAATTGTAAAAGCATTCAAATAAAGCAATTAATTTGCTATCGATCTTGACAGAGATTTTGCCATCTCATCGATTCTCCATTTGGCCAACCAATTGGAGAATATACAAGAACATGTTGATGATGTCCATGTAGAGGGTGAGAGCGCCAAAGATGTAATCCTCGGGCGAGAGTTCATAACGACGGCCACCGACGATCATCTGGGTGTGCACTGCTAGGTACTGTCCAAAGGAAATATTTCATTGCTAAATCATTCTAAACAAAAATGTCTTTCACTTACGGCCATCATGAGAAGAGTGCCGATTACAGCATAAATAATATGAGCAATGTGGTTGTGCCAGAAGATAAGCACAACGCTTGCCACTGTGACCACAATTCCCACAATGAACAGGATGTGCATGCACTTGGTAAAGTCAATCTGGACATATAGCAAGATGCATTAGTCAATTTCTGTGCAATATTTTCAACTTTTAAATACAAACCGAAGTGAAGCAGCTAAAGATTGATATAGCCAAGGTGCAAGCCAGAGTGAGACCAGCAGCGATAAAGATGGCGTGCACTGTGTAGCTAGCGCAGATTACACTCAACAAAATTGAAGTTGCTAGAGTCTAACAATGATCGAATAAGACATTATTGATCCAAATAAAACGTTAGTAGACATACGCATAGGCCCAGTAAGATGTAATTCCAGGGATAGGCTCGAGCCACCGATTGGCAGCAAAATAAAGTCATACTTGTGGCTACTTGAAAGCCCCTGAAGATGATAATCGATTAGTTGTTTGAATCGAAAATGGTGCAAAATATTACAAGGCGACCCATAAGACCCATCCATTGCTCAGCAGATAAACACTAATATCATCGCTGTAGAAAAAATGTCAATTAGTAAAAACTGAATACTGTACTGTAGTTGCTAATTACCTGAACAGACAAATGCCACAGACGGCAAAAGTGAAGGCCAACTGAAAGGACAGGATGCCATAAACTTTCTGGATGAATTTGGCTCGAATTCGCTTCACCGAGAAGGGATTGTTGGGGTTTTGAGGAGACAAACCCGATTCGGGATCGGAGTTATCGGTGAACATTTTGAGGGACACCCGAAACGACAAAGAAAGCAAAAACCAAATAAAAATTGACTGTTCATACGACTACTACTGTAGTATGTTGTTCGATGTAACTTTAGAATTTGATCACAATGACACGAATAGAATACGGTTTTATAAGTATTATTAAATTATTATTAAATACAATTGTGTGAAATTTCAATCAAATATAATCAATTTTTATTAGTTTTCGTGTTGGCATTTCGTTTACTGTAAAATGTGTCAAACAAAAAACGACAAATTACTGCCAAAATGGCACAGTACACAAACAGAATCGTCATTGTGACAGCAGACGAGGTCACGGACAAAGTGTCGATTGAAAAATTCACTAAACCAGTAAGCAAATTTGAAGACAAAAACATCAACAATCCTGTGCTGCCTAGTGACTCGAAAAGACTGCTTTCATATTGACGATCAAGTGGATCTATATTTGTTGAACGTTTTGAATTTGCTTGATTTTTGATAGCCAAGCGAAATTGATGACTAAGAACTTGAAGAAAGACAAAATAGATAATTTCAATTAGAATCAAAGAGCTGATGAACGAGATCATAAAACAGATGTAAGCGAAATTGGCTTCCCTTCGAGAGGTTGGTTCGACCAGATGATGGAATGTGAACATTAGAAGTGATGCTGCCACACCGAACAAGAATATATTGCGAATAAATGGGCCAAAGTCTGAAAACTTCTTCCTTTTAGGTATAAAGACTCGACCATATTGAACAAAGAACAAATATAAGCAGACCATTCCAACAGTAGAGATGATACCTTCCTTGTTGGCTTCGATTAAGTTCGACCTATTAGAACTGAGAATATACTCAGTCAGGCCGCCGAATGTGAGAAAATACTGATGGGTCAGTGCGAGAATGGTAGAAATATAGAATAAGTTCACTCGAGTGGATAAAATGCAACACAGAATCGATGAAAATAACTAAATATAAAACTAATGACAAATAACTAATAAACAAAACAATAAAATTACCTTGGAGAAAGCAATCGTGAAGAAAAAGTTCCAATGCACTCCGTACTCAGAGACATGTTCCTGGTAGTTAAGTGATTTCACTGAAGCAAATCGAATCAGTCCTAAAGCCAAAAGAGGAGCACTAGATTTGATCGACTTAACGACCAGACCAAACTTAGAAATCTTAGAATCAGAAAACAGTCTGGATTCGGGCGACAGTGCTCCGTTGATTGCAATAAAGCCTCCCACGCCAACATCCATCAAACTCCATCCATACATTTCAGTTTTTGCAAATCGCCGGTCAAACAGTCGAAAATCCACGGCCAAAATGGCTATACTTGTGGCCAACAACAAGGCGGACATCAAATGTGACACATACGGCAATCGATTTGATTCACTCGGGTATTGAACGACAATTGCTTTAATGTTTTTGCGTGAGAGCAATTTGATATGATGACGAGTGATGAAAAAAGCAAAGTTGATAATGACCAATACTAGCTCAACGAAGAATATATGCCAAATATAATTTGATAGTACAGTTATTGAGAGAAGAAATGGGACAATGTTGGTTGTGAAATCGAGAATGGTTCGAATGGTGCCAATTCTGGAAATTATAAAGTAATTATTAAATCATATTTCCACGACGAATTTAATTATTTCGCCAGTTTGTATACTTATAAGTTGGCATTGCCGCATTTATATAAATTCAAAACAAATCACCACTAACGCCATCTCTCCATAAACAAAGCAACTAAAAACATCTGTTTACTTTTGGCATGTCTGTTTGTGATTGTCCCTTGAAAGAGGAAAGTAAAAGTATATATTTCCTTTCAATAGATTCCTCCTGTGATAATGTCAGTCTCATCATGCAAACGTAGTCGTTGCGACACACAAACTTGACTTACCTTGAACATTTCTTCTCGTTAATCAGTGCGGGACAGGCAAAAAGGAATGAGCTGAACAAAATGTGCGACATTTGAAGCAGTGCTGTGAGAGCAATCACTTCGGTACACGGACCACCACTGTGACCACCGATGAATTGCTCACGTCGTGACTTGACATCTGAATCCATCGATTCTGCTGATGGTGGAATGTTGTGATTTGAGCAATCAGTGAAACGCCCTGCAATTGATCACCGGACTCGACTTGCACCAGTGATACACAATATCACATTGCACTCTAGTGCACCACTAGCAGTCAGCCAGCCAACCACACCATCACAAATAACGTGTTTCGTGTCTGGTGAGAACACACTGACATTGCATCATTCTATAGCAACCAGATTCTCTCTGCCTGGTAAGAATTTTATATATTCTTCAAATTACCAACTTAATAATTTTGGTCTTTTCTCAGAAATGTCTCGAACGGCTTTGATTATTGTTGATGTGCAGAACGATTTCATCTCTGGTTCGTTGGCGCTGTCGAGATGTGCCGCCGGTGAAGATGGTGCCGAGGTTGTGCCCGCCATCAATCGACTACTCAAGAAGGAAAATGTATTCGACCAGATTGTGTACACCATGGATTACCATCCACTGAACCATGTTTCCTTCGACCAGTGGCCAGCCCATTGTATAGCCGGTACTTGGGGCGCTGAGTTACATTCAGATTTAAACCAGAATCCTGCAAACAAGAATATTATAAGAATTAAAAAAGGAACCAAACAGGATGTGGACAATTATTCGGCTTTCTGGGACAACGAACATCTATCGGAAACAGAACTTCGTGCAAAACTCAAAGCGGCCAGCATCGAAACTGTCTTTCTCTGCGGACTGGCACTCGACTTTTGTGTTTATTACAGCGCAGTGGATGCTGCCAAGGCAGGCTTCCAAACATTCATCATCGAGGACTGCTGTCGTGCTATCAATCCAGAAGGGTCCGAGGAGATGACCGAAATGAAACGCATTCTCAAGAAACTTGGTATCCAACTGATTGCTTCAGAAGATGTAAACAATTTCCTCTAACTTTATGGACCATCACAAAGTATCTCCTTCTCAGGAATATATCAAAACAAACAGATCAATTTAAGTAAGTGACACTACATTAGATTAGTATTATTATCACACATTCAAGTATTTCCTCGTTGATTAAGCCTATTTTTGTATTCTATTAGGCATTTAACTAATATATTTATTTTCTGCTATCCGGGTACACATTATTATAGAATTAGTATTATGATGGCAATGTATTATTACCAATGCAATCAGTATTGCTGATTATGTCCATTATTGTTGATTATAATAATTTTATTTTATTATTAAATGATTATTTATTTTATATGTCTAATTTTATTTTGATATATCAAATATTAAACTCAATTGTAATTAATTTAAGAGGAGCTTTAACTAATCTCTTATATATTAAAATCCTAAAAGGATGCTCAACAAAAACTTCGTCAGCCAAAACTACTTGGCCAAATGTCTTGAAAATTTTTTGCTAGACAAATTCGACCACAATGTATCCTATGTAAATATCTTATAGTTAATTCACAATCAATTGATCGATAAGTAAGTCGCGTATGCTGGTTTCTATGGGCGAACGAACATAGGTGAAAGCTCGACCTGTTGATTAAATTGATTTGAATAGTAAATAAACAAATTTATGATCCAAACATACCTGGATTGTAATGGACTTTGTTGTCGGGCCAGTGTTTGGTTATTACGACTGTCATCACTGAACAAGTGCCCAGGCGGCGCATTAAAATGGGACATTTACGATGTAGATGACGGTTGGTGAATTGACAAGGTGGAATGAAATGTAAAAGGTATGAGAACTGTGTGATTTATTGATTAATCATAAGCAATGGCCGACAACTGTTGACATTACCGTTCCATCGAACGCATAAGCCATTCCGGCAGCGCGTTGCTGTACAAAATAGTCCACAATGTAATTGTCCAGTGCGATACAGCTTTGCTCCACTGCTCGAATCGTGTTGCCATCAGGTGTGAGTAGAAGAATGCAGTGCTCTTCACTTTCCTGTCAATTCAAGTATAATTTGCTAAATTGAACTGACAATTGATTTATACCTTGATTTTGTCCCAGAATCGTTCAATCTCTTTAGAATTGAGCTTAATTTTTCGATGTATTCGAATTGTAGACAGTGGCAAACCGAGCGCATGGATAGCAATGTCTTTCTTCCCGGACACGAACAAAGTGAACACCTCGGCAGTGGCATCGAGACCTTGCTGATCGCGAATGGTCACCGTGCCACGCCATACTGCCGGGTGTGTCGCAATCAAATGCGGAATCATCCATTGATCATCATCATCTTCTTCTTGAGGGTTATTAAGATAACACTGGTCAAAGTGTTGAGACATTTCAAGTAGTGAATGATGCCAAGCTTGGCACGATTGTTGCACATTCACGATATTTTCTTCTGAATTGAAAGCGCCAACAGAACCAAAAGAAGTGAAATTTCGTCGACGGAGTAGTGCTGGTAATTCATTGAAGTGGTCTTGGGCAGCCATTTTCAAGACAATGTTGACCAGATCAAATGACACCGAACATTGAAGAAAATGATGAACTGCGATGGAAGCCAGTGATGCGTTCGGATGAGTAATAACGCCAATGTGATCAGAGATGAATGTGCATCGCAATATTTGGTCGCTGCAGACAGCACAAACAACAACAGATCAATTCGCCGAACTGAGTTAATTAGCCAGCAAATTACATGGCCGACATCGCTCACAACTATGCCGAGTATGAATCAGTGCATGTGCTATTGCGACATTTGAATATTACAATGATGCTTCCATGGAGACACTGGCGATTTACACTTAGTTAATGACATTTCCAACCAATTCCAATTTGATGACTAACTGCATATACCAATCAACTGCAATCTATATGCATCATAGTGGTATGCATTGAAACAGAACAGTAATGCTCTCTTCATAACGCAACGATTGCACTCCCAAATTGATTCAATTTTACACTTCACTTCAACTATTCTGGTATTAAAGTTGTTCGTCTAAATAATTTAGTTAGCTTATTGTGTTATAACAATTATGTTTGTAGTATATCGACACTTTTGATGGGCGACTAAGAATAGCATTTTAGAAAGGGCTTTTGCTGATAAGGCAGAGAATTTGCAGTTACCTCATAATCATTAGAACTAAGCCTTAGTCACTATTAGCTTATAAGCGCTCTGGACTTTGTGCCTATCTGCAGGTGGGATTAATAAGTCTGCCTGTAACCTATATATAGCGAATCAATCACTCAAATTGGCACTTTCGAGGCGAACAACCACGTGGGCACATGTTTTGTGCCATTTCAGCTTACAATCAACATGGACAAACTGGTCGACGACAGTTTGTTTGAAGTGCTCAAACGAATTCCTTTACCAAAATTACTCGAGTTCAAGTGTGTCTGTCGCCAGTGGAAACGAGTGGCCGATCTGGTCTGCCGATCCAAACGCAAATTGACCATTGTTAGTGATGATGTAAAAAGTTTTGAGGTCTTCAAGAAAATGAATTACGAATTGGACGAATTGAACTGTCTCCAAATATACATTTCTCACTACAAATCAATTTCAATTCGACCTGAATTAGCAGAATTGTTTCCAAATGTGACACATCTCGAGTACGTGAGAAATTATTTATATGTTGATCAACTTGTACCTTTGTTGAGAACATGGAAAAATTTGAAAATTCTCAAAGTGGCAATTGAGAATCGTAAATGTAAATCAAAGAGTGCAGAGTGGAATCGTCTCTTGCAGCAATTAACTTCAAGTACAAGCCTTCGAACACTCTCAGTAAAGTGTGGCTATGAAGGAAGGGCAGATTATAATCCTGATGGAGATAGAACAGACCGTACGGCCTGTTTATTGCCAGATTTGCATCAACTCCAAAACTTCACTTTTGATCTGCCATTATCCGATTATGACAAAGCGAGTGAAGTCGTGAACAACTGGCCCAACCTGAAACGCTTTGCAATGTTGCACTTTGGTTTATATTACATTCATGACGGAGAAATGATTTATATTCCACAATTTCAGTTGAAGCCTTCTAAAAATTTGACACATTTCAATCTGGCTTACTACAAGAGTCGAATTGAGTTGATTCAGTATAATCGAGTGAATAACTTTCTATTCCTCAGTTTCCCCAATCTGACTCATTTGGAGTTGATGAGTGTTTTGCCACTTGGCACACTGTTCACTTGCTATGGCTTGCATCGATTGAACCAGTTGGTCAACATACGAGTGGTCAATTCAGTCTGTCACGACCAGTTCACGCCAGCACATGAAATATATCAAATTCCCTCAGCTCCTCCAGCTCATGAGGTGATTTGCTTTAAATCGCTCAAACGCATCGAACTTGAGAATATTCCTCATCGTCCATTTGGCGATTGGGCTGGCAAGATGCCAAGCTTGAAGGTGATCAAGCTGAACAAACGCTATGGGTGCTATCCGTGTGAAGATTGTCTGCAAAAGCAAAATTATTTCCAATGTGAGAAATCATTTGTCCAATCACTACTGCTGATTGACAGTTTGGAAAAACTATACTTTGCAAGTCCAATGCACACAACTCCTAACGAGTGGCTTAAGAAGAATGGGCTTTTAAGTGAGAAATTCACATTTAATCAAATTCCTAATTATAAATTGGACTGCAACTTATGTGTTATTATGATTAGGCATTTTGCTAATCAAAAGAATACAAACTAAATTCCAAATTATTATTTCGGCCATTGAACAGTGTTCGATATTTTGGCATAGATTCATGCAAACACACACTTCTTAAGGGTTTTATTTTTCAATAATAATAAATTAAATATTACCTGATTAACCATATGACATAATTTTGATAAAGACTTGTCTTGTATGAACGATTTTGTGCGGAACACAGTTGATTCTCGTAAATTGAGATGCAACACTGAACTGGTTGACCAATTTGATTTGACCTATTTTGCTGTGTCAAATAGACTTTGCTTCATGAACAAATATGATATGATTGTGCAAAGGAAGTTTCTTAGTTCGTTATGTGCCTGACAGGTGTGAGTTTGATAGTCTTGATACCAAGCGCAACAGGAGGCAAATCGATAGCTGAAAAAATAAGCAATAAACTGCTTTGAACTTTGTGCTGACAAGATATTGCATGTGTGTATGCAAATTACAGAAATAGACATCCGAGGAAAGGAGGCACTTGGTTTGTGTCGTTTCAGCTCACAAGCAATATGGCAAAATTGGTCGAAGACAGTTTGTTTGAAGTACTCAACCGAATCCCTTTACCCAAACTTCTCGAGTTCAAGTCTGCCTGTCGCCAGTGGAAACGAGTTGCCGATCAAGTATGTCGATGCAAACGCAAATTAATGATCGTCGATGATGATTGTTTGGTCTTCAAGAATGAGACTTACATTTTGAACCAATCGGAATGTCTTCCAATCGACACATCGCGCAAATTGATTTCAATTCGAACAGAATTGTCGGAATTGTTTCCACAAGTGTGTCACTTAGAGTATGTGCGCAACTACTTGTATGTTGATCAACTTTTGCCTTTATTATCCAAATGGAAAAACTTGAAAATATTTAAAGTTACAATTAACAACGATCAATATAAATCGAAAAGTGAAGAGTGGAATCGACTTTTGCAGGGGTTGACTTCTTATGCAAATCTTCGATCTTTGACACTAAATTGTATTAATGTTGGAATCGATTATATCGGTATGGATAGTATTGCAAGATATAAGACGGCTTGTTCACTACCAAATCTATCTCAACTCGAAGACTTTAACTTTAATTTGCCATTTTCCGATTATGGAAAAGCAAGTGCAGTTGTGAATAGTTGGCCCAACCTGAAACAATTTGGAATGTTGTACTTTGGTCAGGGTTACCTTTTAGTTACGTGCGGGCCAACTTACATTCCACGATTCCGATTGAAACCGTCAGAAAATTTAATCCGTTTCAATCTTAATTATCATACAAGTCCGCTGGAGCTCACACAGTATAATAAAGAAGATAATTTTCTTTTTCTAAGTTTTCCCAATTTGACTCATTTGGAGTTGTATAGTCTTTTGCCACTTCGCACGCTGTTCACTTGCTATGGTTTGCATCAATTGAAACAGTTGATCTACTTGCGAGTGGCTAATAAAAATGGATTAACTCATTGTAAGGAAAGATTAGAGATGAAGCCAATCCAGGATAATAAAATTCCATTAGTTTCACCTGAGGAAGTGATTCGATTCGAAATGCTCAAACACATCGAACTGGAATATATTCCTCACAGTTTATTTGGTGCTTGTGCTGGTGAGATGGTACCTAACTTGAAAGTGATCAAACTTTTAAAACGCCAAAAATGCTATCCATGTGACGACTGTCAAAAGAAGCGTAACTATTTTCAATGTGAGAAATCATTTGTCAAATCATTGATGACAATTACAGGTTTGAACAAACTATACTTTGCCAGCACATTCCACACAACTCCAATCAAATGGCTTGAAGAGAATGAAAGTTTGAGTAATCAATTTACATTTGATCAATCACCAGATCACGAGTACTGGTGCTTGGCCTGTGATCCTAAAAAGATAATTAATAATTAATGTTAGATAATAAAAAATTCCAAACCATTTCATTTCAAACTTTCATGATGCTGAAAAGTAATTTCAAACCAGGTTGATTTTTTAAAATGGAAAATTACAATGAGGATCATCCCGACCTTTTGGAAGTTAATTTGTTTGCATCACCAGAATGTACTTCTATGGAAAAGTGAATATTTTATAATAAAACTGCAAGAATGCAATGACCATTGCGAGCAGGAGGATAAAATGCGAATCCCCCATTCACATAACATAATATCAAAAATCGACTATTTGCACTATATAGCTCAGTCAAGCCATACCAAGGTTGAAATTCAATTCAACCATTGAATAAGGCGGTAAATACGATAATTTCTCTTTTTTAATTGAAAATATTATTTAGTTAAATAATTAATTAATTGTACATTATTAAATTATAAAAATCCATTTTTATTATACAAAAAATTGATTTATAATTTAATCATAAAATTGCAGTATGCAGTAATTAAATCAAGAAATTAATGTTAGTGAACATCTTCTCTGAATGCACCCACAGTGAATGGTCAAACAAAGAAAGGATGAAAGGCTGTCTGTTCATTGTACTAGACAAGTGAAGCAGACCGCAGACAGCTTGGCGACATCTTTTTGCTCGAAGACTTTTTTGGCTGACACGTGCTGTTAAATAGTAAACTATTTGGTATTGAACGATTATGGACTGCAAGTTGACCGCTCCAAGCTCTGGCCACTTCACACAAGTAAAGAATATTTGCGAAACTATGCCCAATAATATCCAAACGAACCTGGATAATGTCGAGACCACTTCTGACATTTCCGAGTTTCGACAACTGACCAAACAGAAGTTGAGTGAAAGTTTGATCCAGTTGAGTCCGACAAAAGGGGAGAACGGAAAGTTGGCCGATGAGAAGCCGTATGGCAACAACAAACATTTTCGGGCAAATGGAACCGATTTCTCGGCCGACACCAGCGGCACCACAAGTACTTCGTCGGTGCATTCGCCTATGATGCCGTTTCGACCAAGTTTAAATTCTTCTTTTATTGCCGCTCCGGTGGACATTGATAATGCGATGGCGAATCTTCATGTAGACACCGAACACTACGAACATCCGCTCGAAAAAAGACAGCCACAGGTGGATTCTAAATCCAAAAGTTATAACTTAAGCCAAAGGACTCGAATATTGCCACCGTTGAACACTGATTTGACGGAACAGTGGAACAGACCGGGACGTGCAAAGTATTTGTCCGAATCTTCCGATATGGATGAATCTGTAAATAACGAACAGCTTCCACAGACTCTTCAAATGTCTTCGGTGCCTTCGCCAAAGGAGGTGACTTATTTTCACATTATTCAGTAAGTCGTACCTTTCCTTGTACAGAATATTTATATTTTTATTATTATTATAGACAACTTCTTTTTGATGGACATACAGAGATTGGCAAACAATTGCTGTTGAAGGCTCCAATTTCGGTACCTGTTTTAAATTCGTTGGTTGCCAGTGATAATCTCGAGAAGATGATTATTTATGTACTTCATGGTAAATTGGTCCATTTTGTTAACTTGCGTAATTGTGATAATATTCATAGAAAGATTTATTACAACTGTAAAAGTCTTTCATTTGTAAAACATTTGAAACGCTTATTATTATTACTACTTATTTTAAATATTATATTTCAAACTAAATTTCCTTTTCTCCTAGATTACCAAAATATGATTTTTCATCAAACTACTAGTTCCAGTCTGCGTCATTTACCTGACTCAACTACACCCACTGGCGCTGTTGCTTATGAACCATCTGGTGACGTATCTTCAGAATATGGCGATGTCACCAACTCTGCTACAATTTTTCCTCTTTCTGGTGTACATATGCATCCTCCGCCGCCAAATCAAATAAACGAAGAATTTGATGACGATGAAGAATCTTGTCTTAGTAACAATGAAGAAATATTTTCATCACTTCCTTTGTCGGCTAATCTGTCTGAGGTGAAAAGTGACTTGAAGATTGTTTGCAAATTTGGTTCCGTTGGCAATGGCCCTGGTCAATTGAACATGCCTCATGGCTTTTGTATTGGTGTTAACGATAATGTGGTCATTGCGGACACTAACAATCATCGTATTTCCATTTTTGATCTTAGTGGGGATTTTCTTTTTTGCTTTGGTGATAGGGGAACTAATGATGGTCAATTGTATTTGCCTCGGAAGGTATGTCCGTTTTTAAATATTTTGTTTAGTTTGATTATTTTTTATTTCGTAGGTTGCAATGTTGCCACCAAACGTTATTTCGGCACAAGACCAAGAACCAGTGTTTGTTGTATGCGACCGTGGTGCCAAACGCTCTCGAATGCAAATTTTTTCTATTCGTGGTCAATTTATTCGTGGCATTCCCATTGTTTACATGGACATTGTCTCAGGCTTGTGCACTACCCAAGATCGCAAGATTGTGGTAGTAGACTCTGTTCGTTCGGGTGTGTCTATTTTGAACGAGTTTGGCGTCCTTTTATACTGGTTCACTTGTGCTTCGGAAATGATTGAACCATCTGATGTAACCGTTCACGAACAAGATTATTATATCTGTGACTTTAAGGGTCATTGTGTGAATGTGTTCAACCAGCACGGTGTGCTTATTCGCAAGATTGGCTCTCAAACTGCAAAATTTCCTAATGGAATTGACATCTCAGATATGGGCGACATTGTGGTGGGCGATTCACATGGCAATCGTTTCCATGTGACACTGTTTAGCTCTAAGGGACAACTACTTGGTGATTTCGACTGTCCTTATCTAAAGGTTTCTCGTTGCTGTGGCCTCAAGATTACCAGCAAAGGCATGATTGTTACTCTGGCCAAGAACAACAATCATGTGCTGGTGTTGAACACTATTAACGTTCTACAGAATCAGGCCTGAAGGCACAATTTATCTGTTTCTTAAGAATATTTTTGGCATCAAGTAGGCATAATCATCGGTGATTTCTATACACAAACGAATCTAATCAAGTATTTTCAATTTTATGAATTTTTTCTAATTTTTGTATTTTATTTTTTAATTTTATCTATTTATCTATATTATTTACGTCTTATATATACACAAATTATACACAAATCCGCTGCGCCTTTGCAGAGTTTTCTTATGGATCAATTTTTGTTTTATGAAATTATTAAAATTTTTATTTTTAGGAGAAAATCGTGTTTCAAAAGTGAATTAAAATGGGTTATTAGTTAATTATTTTAATATAGTATAAGACTTGTTTGTACAGTATGAATGTGTCTAATATATTTTAGATTAGGAAAGATCAAGTATCCAAAAGGAACATCGAAATTATGGTCAGTTCTAGCTCAAAGCTGACGAAGTTGAGCTAGACGTTGAGAGAGATCGTCTTGTTTCTGCTGCTCATCAGTGGATGCAGAGGCAGTAGTCTTCTGTCCGATGGTCGAGGTAACCGCGGAAGGCAAGTCAACATTCAATTCGAGTCCGGCCTCGTCCGCAATCTGTTGCATCAATCCGTCCACCTGTCCTTCGGGCGTCAGAGTGGTGGTAGTGGTGGACATGGTCGCCTCCATAGTGGCCGACTGAACATCGAGGTCCTCGAATTGTTTCTCGAATTTGTCCATAATCTGAGAGATCTTTTCGAGATTCATCGACCTCATAGCCGAGTCCATCGCCTTGGTCACTCCTCCAATCGACTGGGTGATCTTTTTGGTCATCATCGCAGTTTGGACACGAGCTGCAATCGCATCCACACGTGCAGCCATTCGGAGATAATTCAGCGAGTTATTCTTCTGCCGAATTGCACTCTCGGCGTGAATTCGGGCACCTTCCACATTGCCTTGTTGAATGGCCTTTTTGCATTTGGTCTTTTCTACACCCTCCTGTTTGACACACTTCTTGGAGTTACGTTCCAACTCTTTTGCAGCAATTTTCAGGTTAAACAAATGATTCTCCATTGATGAATTTGAGTTTCGGAAGCCGGTAAGGTGCAAATGCGTAAGGTCTTCGATGCGATGCAGTAATTTGACGAGACAGAGAATTAGTGACAGTCTCCGAGGTTATCCTGAGTGAAAGATGTGCAATAACAAGTGGGAAATGATCGAAATGTCAAAATAAATCACAAACGGATAGATGAGCTAGTTACTAGCTGCTAGTACAACATAAAGCATTTGTCTGACTAAATTAGTCACACACAGGCGACAGCGGCAAAACATAAACACAACTCACCGAATGTTCATACAATGCATGTACCTCAATACACCACAACAGTGCACTGACTGACTGAACAATCGTTGACTCTCACTGTGCAAAATGAGAACTTACATGTCTCATCCATTTTCTCATCCTTGTCCTGCTTGTGTGCTGTGCTTTGAACCTTTGTTTCGCCTTTGTCCGTTCGTTTGTCTCAATCACCGACCTAACCATGATGGAAAGGTCGCATTCCGTTGAATCGCGTGGATCTTTCTCGAGTCAAAGCATTGGCTCTGCCTCTGGTAGTGCCGGGACTGGAATGTCCACTCCACCGAATCACCGAATTGAGCCTCAGAATATCGGCTTGATTAAGGTACTTGGTATAAACGAGAACCTACATCTCCCACTTGGATTCTGTTTGGGCATCGACGATCGTGTCCTTGTGACCGACACAGACAATCACCGAGTAGTGGTCTTTGATCTCTGCACCGCGAGAATCGATTTTAGCTTTGGCAGCTATGGCACTGGCAACGGTCAATTTGTTCAGCCCCGTAAGGTATGTTTGTATTCACAGTGTCTTTTGTCAATCAACATTCATTGTAGGTTACCATGCTGCCGCAAGTGGTTCTATCACAGGCGGACAATCCGTTCTACATTATCTGCGACCGTGGCACTGACCGTTCTCGACTTCAAGTATTCAACACTCAAGGAGTCTTCATAAGATCTATTCGGATTGCAACTGTGGAAATTGTATCAGGATTGACCGCCACTCAAGATCGGAAAATTGTGCTTGTGGACTCAATTCGAGGTGATATTTTGGTTTTGAGTGAATTTGGGGACATACTGTTTTTCTTTAACTGTGGCATCGGTGTACGTGAACCAGGAGACATTGCTGTGCACAACAACGAATATTTCGTGTGCGACTTTCAGGGCCACTGCATCTGTGTTTTCAACCAGAACGGCGATATGGTGCGCAAGATTGGTCAGGAACATGGCGGAGGACTGCTCAACTACCCAAACGGAATTGACATCTCCAATTCAGGCGAGGTACTTGTGGCTGACTCGCATGGCAACCAATTCCATCTGAATGTTTTCGATGCGGACAATGGCCGCTTAATGGGAACTTTTCGATGCCCTAACTTTAAGGTGTCCGGTTGTGTTGGCCTAAAGTGTAGCTCCGATGGCCACTTGTTGTCACTTTCGAAGAACAACCGACGTGTCCTTGTTCTCGACCCAATTCAGCTTATCGAATCATGAACCCATCTCAACTTTGCATCAATGGGCATCTCAAGTTCAATTTAACCTCCGCTTTTATCTGCATCTTCCCCTCACAATTTCAACTATATTTGAATTATATTTCGACAACTCTTTTTATTGTGCATTCAATTTATCAATCAATTATTAACCTCGAATTATTATTTTTATTATTTCCTAAAATTATATATTAATTTTTCTTATTGTAATGTGAATTATTTTTATTATGGAATAATATATTTTATTTAGTTTTCTTTTATTTGCTTATGTTTTTGTTTGTTTCAAACTTGGATTTATACATTTTATCTAGCTCCTACTTGAATTCCAACGGCTTTTTTAAATTTAAAATAAATGCACTAGGTGGCGCTACGGTAGTTCTATACGGCAGACTGTCTGCCACTGACTGAACAATGAACGTTGAATCTATGCTTTTGTTGTTGATGCGTTTGAAAGTGCGTTTTTATTGAGATATTTATGAAATAATATAAATTGTCGTGGAAATGTATTGTCTGCCAAATATGTTTTGTTTTGGAAGATCTTTGGGCCATCCTACAAACTACCTGCTTCTCCTAACCATTAATTAACATCTTTGCTAGCTGATGATAAGTTGTCACTAGAAATGGACTTGTTCATTGTTTTCTTATTCGCAAGTTAAGATATGTCTTAATTTATTTATAATATTTGTTACTAATTTTTTTAATTTTATTTCAGCATATGGCAAAGACGTTGCGAAAACGAAATTATCTCGAATTATGCAATTCTGAAGTGTCGATTCTGTGGAAAATGCGATTTATTGCCGCTAAATTTGTATGTATTGACTTACATTTGTGAAAGTATGCTATTCGTTTTGCTTTTAAATTATTATATGTAGATATATGCATGCAAATTTCGTTTTCTGGGAATTATGATAATTTGGCGTGCTGTCACTGTCAGAATGTCCTAATTAGTGCGATTCTCCAAACACAGGTTTGTGCTCAACATTTGTGTTTGTCATTTGATCTAAATCTTTTTGGTGTTTGATAACTTTATTACAGCAAATGTGCACATTTGGAACATTTGGATGTTTTCGCTTTGAACTAATTTTACTAATATGAAAGTGTTGACTGTCAGAGTTCTTTATTGCTCATCCGCAATACCTTTTTGAACGCGCTGTCGATCACGGATGCCGTGTATCCGAATTTCCACGAATTACTATATTAATTTTGCACTATCACTGTCAAAATTTTGTGAAAACTCAAATTAGGTTCGTTTCAAATGTCAATCTAATTTGACTAACTAAATATTAATTAAATCTATTTCAGGTGTTTTGTTTTGACGTTATTTTTATTTTGTGAAACTGTTCATATGGCCAGATATTAATTTATAAATCAGTATCCTAAAGAGTTTAACATATCATGAAATTTCTTCGTTGTCACAACAAGATGTCATTTCAAAGTCATGTCCGCAACTTGTGTGACATCCATGGTTTAGGCTATACTTTAGGCTAAAGTTTATTTAGCCTATTATTCTAGCATGTCGTATTTTACCCCGCTTGTCAACTTTATCAATTGTCAAACATTTTTGAAGAATACGAACCATGGATTGCATTTCCGAAATTATTAACACTACATTTGTTACGATTTATCTGCTAATTGTGTTTATTTGAATTTCATCTAGTGCAATTTCCACGAACATTGAAAACGATGCGATTTTTCTGCCAGATTTTGGCAGAACATTCAGAAATGGAATATTTACGATGCAGTTTTTAGCGAGACTTAGTTCAAAGAACAAGTCAAGCTAATGGTTTTGCCATCGTGTATGTCTGTCTGTCTGTCTGTATGTGCGCAGATTTGTAGGATCGATTCCCGCCTCGGGTAACTTTTTTTATTTTTTTATTTTTTAATTTTTTTACTTTACTAAGTCTCGCTTACTGACCGGCTTGCCGGACTTTTTTTTACTTGAAAACTCGTTGTACACCCAACCACAACAATAATAGACGGAGTGCATGCATCTCATATCAGCTAACATGATCTTAGATCAATTTGAAGTGATAATGAGTGCGTTGATGTGTCCACTAATCGCCGAAGGTATGTTCGTAAGTTAGATACATTTCCCTATATGCAAAAATCTCTCCATTCTTGTATAGGTTTCTGTTTAATTATTCAATAGGAATTATTGTGAATAAAATGGAAATTCACATTCGAAACGAATAGATGTTCTTATGTAAGTTACGTATGTACAATTATAAAAACTCAGTAATAATAACGCACAGCGAGCCATTTACATAAAGCACAGTGCTGCAGGACTGCCAGTTTGTCGCGTCTACTTCACTGTTGCGCGCACTTTGCTCACACGGCCGTGCACGTACCCACCGCGGACGAAGAATTCCTAGGAATTTTGAGTTTGTGGCGCGCACTCGACGGAGGTGTGTGTGCGTGTTATAACTAACGTTAGTGAGTTGTGCATATTGTTGCTGTAGTCAAGTCATTTTATCTTTGCTTCTCCTTACAAACACACCGGATTGGTCTAACTGAGTGCAGGTATTTAGCATATGTGCTCACTTGAATGTAGCGAATCAATCTAATTGCTGTCTAATTGACTTGTGAAGTGTACCCCTTCTGTTGGCACTAATGTAAATCCATATATCCTGAGAGAAGATATATTGGCCGTGACAGAGTGACAAGTACACCATCAGCAGCAGCACTTGTACTTTCTCCGATGCATCTCTGCATTGAATGCGTTACGCAAACTCGCAAGTTGCAATTTCTCTCACGCAAAGTATATCCAATAATTGGCGCCTGTTCTGCCTGTACACTGAACACTGTTCCACTGTACGGCATCACCAGCAACATCATCACCCCTCATGCCCTCGACCGCCACTTTGAGAGCATTCAGCAAGTGTACCACTACTAACCAACATATTCCAGTGCAACACACAGGCACTGTTCCCATCACCGCCAGCAGTACTGTGTGCATTGCATTGCCAGTGGCATTTGTATTTGGTGTCGAGTGGAGAGGCGCGCGTCGTTGATACCTCAAACCGAATCCTGCCGTTGTACCGGCCGCCACAGACACACACAGACTGATTGTAATAGCGCCAATCGTATCGTGTGTGCTTGTGTGTCTGTTATATCTCACTTTAACTATCTCCCATTAACCAAGCCAAGTCAACCAAAGCTTCAACACAAACCGCGTACTCGTTCCAATTGGAATGCACGCGAACAGACACCCCTTTTGTCTGCGTGTCATTTGGTGTTGAATCCTGTTGATCTGCCGTCACATATCACCCCGCGCCAATCATCTCTCAATCAGTTGAATCAGTGCTCGTCATCATTTCCATAGAACAATTTCTCTCCAATCATCACCGCCAGCACCATCCTCATCACCATCACCCAATAATTCGCAATTATTAATACCACAGTACACTCTACTCTCTTAGTTTCCCTCTTCGAACAATTTGCCATTTCACGGTGATATATATTTACAATATGATAACTATTTGCTTGGTGTATCTACACGAGCAACAGTATGATTGGCTGCAATTGCTAATTTGTCGACCAACAAGTATAGTTTGCTAGATGAACTGTATTTGCCATAATAACCATCCTCATCGCACATCGACCAACAAGTACCTCCATTATAGCAATCAATCAAAATTCCTTGCATTAGTGTTAGTCCCAAACTGGCTCCCACCAGAATCAACCAGAATCGAACGGCAACAAACTTTTCCATCACTCTCGAAGCGTTAACCTTTTCGACTGTGTTTGTTTGCCTCTTTCTGCCGAACCAATCCAATGAACGAGATGAGTAATTATCGCCATCGTTGACTGCATTATTCCGAACGGTATGTCTTTCTTAGCACTATTTCCCCCTGCCACCTTCTTCCCCCAAATGCTAACTCGTCAGAATATTCCGCTACATTCAACAGTGTTGTCTTGTCATGTGTATCGTAGAATAATTCTCCCTGTATTCGTTCTGTCGACTCATCTCTTTTTGTTTATTTCTTCCATATTCCTTCCCTCTTCATAATAGAATCCTCAACAACAAAAACAACAACAACACAATCGGAATTGTAGCCAAGAATATTCATCTTGTGAAGAATCACTTTGCTCTTGTGTCATCTCGTTTCACTCCATTCACTCACTCCTCTCAAGTATTAACTAATTTTCGGTGAGCATAATTTTATTTTAAGATTTTTATGATATCGACATTTAACACCGAACGAAAGGAGGCAAAACATTTAAAATGCTGTTGTTGATGCTATTCTTCGTTGTTCATCACTCGTAACACACTTGTACGTGACACTTTGGATGAATTCTCATTTCACTGTGTGTGCTTGGCACAGGAAATTGTTTTATTTTGTTTTGTTCTCCTTCTCTGTTGAACACATTCACACTCTATTGCAGCTGTCTATATGTCGTGCACAGTGTTCTCACTAAAGACGACACATTTCATAAGAGCTTTCGATGTGATAATAACTTTGAATATGTTTTGACAATAATTCAGCTTGACACAGAGAACTCTGTTTCTCTGTCTGTACTCTCTGGTACAACGCCGAAAGCCAACTGTGAGTGAGTGAATGAGTCCATTTGAGTCGATCGAAAGTTAAATCACTTAGGCGCAACTAGCTATAAATTACATTGTGAGAAATGTGCAGAGTGTCAAGTGTCAAACATCGTTGCTTTTGTTGTGTGTCACTAATTCCT
This sequence comes from Rhizoglyphus robini, assembly GCA_023373905.1. Classification (NCBI taxonomy): domain Eukaryota; kingdom Metazoa; phylum Arthropoda; class Arachnida; order Sarcoptiformes; family Acaridae; genus Rhizoglyphus; species Rhizoglyphus robini. The sequence continues at coordinate 673,753 of JAKIJQ010000007.1, read as the reverse complement.
TGGATACCTTCAGATCGATAGGCAAATTGAGCGCGAGGCCTCTTCTCAGCACACCAAATTGCTCTATCCATATTCTTCTTTCTATTTATGCTCTCTACATAAGAATAATAGGAATTAATTATATATTTCCTAGTTATTAGCAATAATAATGAATGTATTTTAGTCTGGACTTATTAGGAATTTTCTATAATGAGAATTGAGCTTCAAAGTTGTTTTCGACCGATTCTTTCATATCTGGAGTATGTACGGTAATAAGCATACTCGAGTGTGAGTTTATTTTCAGATCTGTTGAAATTTTCCAAAGTTCTTTTTGGAATAGTTTTTTAATAATGTTATTACGGCGACTTTTGTGTAAATTGGGAAAGAGGTGCTAGTGCTAATTTAGTTACGACACAGTTGGATTTATCTAATCAGGAAAACACAGTTGCGCCTCTTACCCTCTGAACATCTTTCAGTTTGAGCATTAATTTTGAGGAAATTTATTTATTGCAATGTTTGCGCATCTAATGATTTCTACTTTTAGATCATTATTTGAAATTATTTTTTCGGCTTTTCTTGAATTTGCAGAATGATTTGTATATGAAATATAAATGATTTCCTAGATTTATATGATAAGACTTTAATAATTAATCTTACTTCTGGTGATATGGGCCCGAACTGGCTAGAATGTCGCAATGTATTTGTCTGTACATTTCGAATGACATTTTCGGTACCAATGTGGAATGCTTGAATGGACATATAAATTATCATGTATATGAGTTATAGTTATTTGTTTATTAGTTTGAGTCAATTTATGGATTTATGCATTGGACAGCCAAAACATACACACACACGCTCATATTCTGTGCCACCAAAATAGGGCAAAACAACCTTGCGTGAATGATATACATTTGAGACATTTGCCGTTGCTTCTGTCAGTTTGTGTCTCTATTTGGATGGTAGGTGAGCACTCAAGTTAGCGCTATGATCACTTTGAATTGAATGACTCCACAAGAGGCAAACTTTACAGTTCACCTGTTAATGTGAATGTATGTGCGAGTGTGTGTTCATTTCACTAATGAGCATTTGCTTATTATTTGCTTATTGAAAGTCATCACTCCGAGCACACATCAAAATATTGTCCTTGTTTATTTGTTCATTTATTGAATATATCGAAAGTATATATATTTTCATTATTAATGACCGTGAAGGAATTTATAGTACATAACTAACCAAATGACTTCTTAATTGACTCACTGCTGTGCACTATTGACACTCAAACAATTCAACTATATCATTCTTAATGATACTAAACTTGAACTTAATTTACTTATTGATCCATAGCTAGCTGTGTACAGAAGTAGTGGTAGTGCTGATCGATTCACTCATTTAAATATCATTGAGGTTTTAAATATAATTTGACATTCACTTGAAGTTGCTTTTACTTGAATGAATGACTCCAACAACAAACAGTAAATTGTCGCCAATTCCACGAACAAACCATTTTGAAAGTATCATTGACCTAACCAAACCTTTTCTTTGCCTCAACCCTCTCCTGTTTGACAGATAATCCAATCTATATCACCTCTGTGAAGTATTCTTCTATTTCTCCTCTTCTATACGTACCATTATACTCAATACATCAACAAACGAATGGACAATATACATTTTGATAGTCTGTACACAGCACATTTGGTCATACCTCCTTGTGATATGCATTTGTCTCCATTTGTTGTATGATCATTGATCAATGTGTTCTTTCCCTCTCTCCACTTCATTTCGAAGCATTCTACATTGCTTTGGTCCCTCACTAATCTAGTGCCATTCGAGTAGTCGTACAAATACTTAATAATCATAAATCTATACTTCTCTACCTGTACAATCTATCTACACCACCGTACAACTGTACATCTCTAAATATATAAACATTCTGTACACTACTGTGCATTAGTTGGGCTCTTTTTCCTGCTGTACGGCACACACACACACACTCACAGTCAATTAATCTGATTTAGTCAAGTATACATACCAAAGCAAGTACATTGCATCTATACCTTTACTGGTGTGTTGGCCAAGTGGATCTAAATGCTGTTCGCCACATTGTCGATTGTGTTATTATTACTTTTGTTGGGCATTGTTTTGTTGTTATTCACTCGAATTCCGTTGATCATCATTCGTTGGTTTCTTCTCAAGTCGAGTGACACCTTTCGACACGATCCACTGAGTAGACTACTCGACGACATACTCATCAGATCATGATTGTTCAGTTGGCCAGTTCGAGCTCAACTCAACCCCAATTTGGTCCTCAAGCCTTTTGCTAGTTGACTCCCCTCTCTCCCAAATCGAACGTACAAATATCGCGCTTTCATTTACACTCATTTGTACTCCCAAGTCTACTTTACATTGATTTACATTGTTCAAATTGCGTCTATACTTAATCGTTGTTGGCATACACACCCGCATACCCATTTGCTATCATTTACCGACAAGTGAGATCTGTTCTACTTATCTATTTATCTATTTATTATTATCAAATCACCTGGTTTGTTCTCCCTTTCGATTGTTTGGTATCTCAACTATACACAAATTATACTTTTGTTCTATATACACAAAACTAGCTTATATACTATTGTACTATTGTATTTATTGATTTTTGAACCATTTTGTGCAAATATTTGAATTGCATTGTTCAGGATATTCTATTTATTGAGCCATTTTACCTGAGTCTTCTTGATCTAGAGGAGACAGACATCACTCACACCCAGACAGTATTCGTTACTTATTATCATTATTATCACACAAAGTTGTGCACACACAAGGACACGCAACTTTATATTACATTTCATCAGTTGCCCGTTGCGCGCCAAACTCGCGTAAATGTCAATAGATCATCATCGATTATCATCGATCAAGCTCACACAAGTCATAGTACAAAATGATAATGGACACCAACTTGAAACTGTTCTCCACAAGCAACAATGATACGAACACGGCCACAGTTTCGACTCGAGATGAAGAGGAAGACTCTTCGATCACTACCTCTTCAATGAACACCTCCACCTCGTCTGCGGAGGGAGTGCACTGCAGCACGAATGCAAACAATTCGGCCGAGAGGAGCCGTCGAGGCGAATCGTCCGAGTCGGACAATTCACGTAAATCCGATTCGTGGATCAACGGCAAAATGACAGAGAAAGCCAGTGCGACCTGCCACCCGAAAGTTGGCTCGGGCGCCAACCTGGTGTTCGATGACTTTTATCTTGCAAGAATTCTCACCAAAATGTAAGTGACACTTTGTTGTTGTTGTCGCTATTGCACCAAAGTTGCACTCAACTTGGAATGCATTTAGTTTGTAATCTCAAGTTACAACTTTCAATTGGTATGATAAGATAATTAGTCAATCAAGTCGAGTGTTTTTTGTATTGCTTCTTTTAAAGTCCGTACTTACACACACACACACTCACTTGCACTTGGCGCATTCTCAAGGGTGAGCCCAAATTCTTGCTCTTTTTGTCTCACTTTGGGAATTAGTGATTATTTGGAAATTCTCTTTTCTTATCTCCGCACATCTTATTGAGCACTCAAGCAGTAGCTGCTAGCACTGCACACACAAATCAATGCACTTTACAAGTGTCTGTTTTGGACAGTTTACCAATTGGTATTATTTGGCTGCTTGTGGAGCGTAGGCGCACACGAGTTCAATACAACCGACCTGCTACCGTAATACTATTGGGAAATGGTCTCAATGTACAAAGGGAGCTAATGACAATTATTGCCACTGCAGCCCTTGAACTCTCTCTCCAATGATTCAAACGAACTAATCGCCCACTTGGAAATTTGAGACAAATTGATATTGACAAATGGAGTGAATACATTCATTGGAATATGTTTTGAGTTGTAAAATAATCTCGAGACTTTGCCGTAGAGAATAGACTAAAGAGTATTCAAGTCCACTTTAAAGTAGATTGCCACATTGTGCTTCTATTTGCAATTGCAATTGTAGCTGCTAAGTGGAGATTAGCTTTGTATTGTAATGGACTTGAGCCATTCTTGTGGCATTCATACGCTCGTCTAGAATGAATTTATTCATAATTTATTCTTAAATTGGTCTCAAAATGGATTCTCAACTAAAGTCGCCCTTCATGTTCCATGGTAACCATTGTGGCAGCACTAATATCATGGCGCCACCGATGGCGCCCTTCCTGTGTGTGTGTGTGTGTGAGTGAGTGAACGAGAGATAGAAATGAGATACAAAATGAATGAAAGGAATCGGGCGTCAGGATGGTGTACAGGCGTCATCCCAACAACCCACGCACAATTTGGTACTGTTCGCTTGTTTGGTTGATTTGCTTGGCGCACAGAGCTTTTGTTTCTGTTCAAGTTCAAACTGTCTATTATCGATGGCCAGTGTCACTTCGCAAAGTTAGCCCACAAGTTGAACGGTAAATTGTTTAATTTACCGTTAGATTCGCAAATGTGTTTACTTTGAGTTTAATTCACTTTTGGACTGTTTGCGGTGGTCATCAATTTGTTTACATTTAGCCTGTGCCTTCGTGACTAGGCTCAATTTTGAATTATTTAGCTTCTGCCTGGAAATTGCCTATCGCTGTCAAACACAACATTGTGAATCTATCTATTTTCAATGTCAATCTATCTATTCATGAGGCTTGTTTGAGAGAAGAGGCACTTTTGGAAAGTTTAAACTTTTTTCTTCTTTTCCTTCCGAAGGCATAGTGCAAGTAGAGGCCGCGGCCGAGCTCAACCTGGTTCTCAGTATTTCGAAATATGCCGTACCGCGTTGCTATCCCCAATTCTTCAATTTCCTCTTCATTCTTTTTGTGTGTTCGTGTGTGTCTCTTCCTACCCCACTTCCTCTTGGTCTTCTTGTTAATGTTTGATTTGAGCGTGGGTTGTGTGTGTGAGTGTATGTGTGTGTGTCTGGTGTTGTTGTTGTGTGCTGCCGATTCTGGAACAGCCAGTAAGCTAGTGTTGTGTTAGTGCCATTCGAATGCATTGCAGTATGGTCTGCTAATAGGGCGCCATGCTGTACACTGAAACCTGAAACGAACGTTCTATTAGCGTCTTCACTATTTTCACGGTCTCTCGGTCTTGGCCTTCAAATTCTCTCTCTGTGTGTGTTGTTGTCGATTCTACTGGTTCGTTGTGTGTATGTGTGTGAGTGTGTGTGGAGAATTGGCGTCATCGTGGTGTTGATGCTGCGGTATGAGCGTTTGTATGTTTGTGCACAGTGCACTTTCATATATACAAATTGCACTGGATGAACCAAAATGTGTGTGTGTGTGTGTGTGTGTGTGTGTGTGGTGCGCTACGTGTACAACGAACAGGAGATGAAATGACGGACGCCAGTTTGTCGCGCCCTGGGCGCCACCATAGAAGCAAGGGGAAGACTGGTTGAAGAGTGAATTTGTGTCTGAGCCAGACAATCTCATGTATTATCTCGATTGCCCATTAGCCTAAACACATAATAATTGATAGACTTAAATCAGAGTGAACATATAATTACGTAATGGTCGTATGTAGGGCGCCCACGTTTGTGACTCGGTGTGTGACTTGCCCCACTACTCTCTGTGTCGGGATTTGTACGCTTTAGAATGCACGAATATTCTTAGGGCGTTTGTTTGTGTGTGGTGAACCGAAGCACACAGACTCACAGACACACAGACACATGGATAACTAACAAGTAAGTCGGCTGGTGGGGAAAACTTCATGACCATTGGGGAAGGCACACAGAATTGACACACAAACAAATTGAGTTTGAACATACAGCCCTTGGACTACTCTCGTATGCATGCTCCATGCCAGTTTAATTCCATTTGGTTGATTTTGACATTATTTCCTAGTGGCCTGCACTACTCAAGACATTGTCTCACTCATCATACAACAAAAGACGTATTAGCCATTCTGCTGTGGTACACGAGAATAATTGAACCGGAACTGGGGATGACTGAGAGACAGAGTGCACACAAGCACAGAGAGCCTTTCTGCATGTCTATTCTATAGGGCACAAATGTCAAGACGCCCGACGGTCTTTATGATGGCGCCCTTGAAACACTTTTTCTTGTTTGCTTCATTTCCTCTCTGTCCTCTGCTCTCCTCTCTCAGCGTGTGTTTATTTGTACTATACAATCGACTTGGTTAATCTACTTTATGGTGATGATGGCTTTGCTAGTGATGCTCACGATGGCTCGCTAATGTGCTCGCCATTGTCTTACACTGCACTGGACCACTTTAGGACCGAACCAATTGCAACTGCCAAATAAACTACTATTTATTACTATTTATTTGCTTTGGCTGATTATTTGTTTTTGTTTAGATTTCAATTGTGTTGTAAATCAATTTAGAGATCAGCTATTTGTTTTTCCATTGATTTGGGAATGTTCTTCTACAATTTTACACAAATATATAATGTATTTGTAGTTGGAATATTTAAATTTGACTTTTATGGCTTCGTTTGACTATCGACGAACGTTATTTATGTTATAGCATCAAAATGTAAATTGTACAGAGTGCTCCACACAAGTGATCACACCAATTGAACACGGATGATCTCTTCCGCATTGGTTCGCCCTGTAGTATGCAAGACCTAATCGAACTATATTTGTCCTCTCTCGCCACTTCAATATCCAACTTTCTATTTCTGTCCTTGAGTAATAATATTATCAGTCATATTGAGATTACACCAGAAAGTTTCACTATTTGGTCCCATTCGAATGACTGTACTTGTGACGAGGGAAACTTTAGTGCTCACCCAATACGCGAACTATTCTGCCAAATTGATGTGTTTGATCGAATTATGTAATAATAATTTCGCATTTTGATTTATTCTCGATCGAGCTGTTATTGTTGTTGTTGCTATGGCTTGTTGTTCATTGTTTGCTTCTATCTTTGGACTCATCACGTCAATTGGCGAGAGGCAGGACTTTTGGGACATTTTAATTGGTTTATTTGTCGTTTGCGGTAAATCGACTTTTTGCGTTTACTTTAGCTTAATTGAATTTTTATTAGTGATTTTAATTTTATTAATTTCTACTTTGTTCGAGTGAACATCCGTTCTCGCTGTATTTGTGATAACAACAAAAGTTTCTTCCATCGCACTATGGCTTGAATGGGTTGCGACAGTGGCGAAACTTATGCTCTCTACTGAATGTTGAAGTGTGTTTACTTTGTGTGTTGTATTATTTATAGATTTTAGATTTTTAATTTAGTAGAGAAATTGTGTTTTTCTCTTTTTATTATCTTTTGTTATTTTCGAATTTTGGTTAAAAATAATTTCACTTCTTTGAAATATATTTTGTACGACCAAATTGTGTGTTTGCGTTTTGCAGTGATACAGGGTGATTCGAAATGTAGATGGAAGTGCATCGAACGAGTGTCATTGTCATTGATGGAACAGTGAACACACCAGGTAAATTTGGTCTGTAAGGAACGAAATTCTATTTCGGGATTGTCATTAGATTCTGCTCAGTGTGACACTCGAGCTTGCTGGTCGCTTGTTACCAGGCACTATGAGCTTGAACTTGCAGTTGAACTATACTTTGTAAATGGGACTTATTTGAGTATTCGAATGACTCTGTCCAGTGTGACTCGATTTGTGGTTGCTTGCAATGTGATCAACTTTTGAAACACCCATTTGCTTATATGTGACAAATCTGTGTGTACTTCGAGTGGCTAGTTTGGTGGGCGCGCAATTCAATTTGTATTAGTTGGGCGCCATATGACGCCTTAGGCGGACATGCAACTCAGCCCAAGTCGGCCAGACAGTTGAAGGCCTAGTTGAAGATGTGTGCCATTTAGTATGTGATATTTGGCCTAATTTACTGTTCTCTCTGCACTATTAGTCAATTCAATTAAAATCGATAACGCACACAGACATACACTCTCAATCTAAAGGTTAATTGCACTGCGAGAAGACAATCAAATAAGTCAATTCGGACAAAAGGAAATGACATTTGCAGAGGTACTGCAGTTCAATAGGTACAGGGCGATTCGAAGTTTGAACAAGCCGTCCATTTGTGCATTATATTCTCAAAGCTAATCAATAAGTTGATTCTCTTTTAGTGCATTCTGTTTTCAAGTTCGTTTTGTATGGTTGGTCTCTTTATATGAGACTTGAATGATGAGTTCTTGGAAATGTAATTATTAATATTCTGAATATTTAATTAAAAAGTTTAAAGTTTGTAGTAGTGTAACTAAATAGAATATAATTTTCAATTAATTTGTCTAATGTCGGATAGCGACTATTTCCGTCCGTTGAATGTTCGGGCAGGTTGGATGGATGGATGGATGGAAAGGAAGGAGGGAGGGATGGAGGGAATGAATGAATGATGTTACATCATTGATGCAACTCTGTGTAGTGAGAGTGCAATGGCGGATAAATGGTTAGACACTGACAAGGAGGCTGACAGTGACGAGAATTGCTGTGAATTAATGATAATAATGATATGATTGTTGTTGTAGGGCTGGAGCAGTTGTCTCCAGTTCAACAAAGTGTTGATTTGTCTGTTAAGTCGAGGCAGACTGATTAGTGCTTGGGGATGCTAATGCCCAATGGAGAACGTGAATGTTCTACTACAGTATCAATGATAGACTTTGCATCACTAGTCAAATTGGGCATTCGGCTTACCACTGGCCATTGGCCAACGATCAAATGAGAACGAATGGGCAGAGAATATGAATATGCGAACAATGCCAGTATGAGTGCATGTTGGTGTTTTTGTTCAAGGTTAACCCTCTCGGCCTCATCCTGACACTTGCAGTGTGAGCATCGCACATCACACATCGCACATCCAGTTCTATTATGTATTGGACAATGGTAATGTCTACTGGCATCAACTCTACCATTGCACCCATCATCAGCATCACCACTGCCATTACGATCACCATCAGCCGCAGCAGCAATTCCTGCATTGGCGCGCGCACACTCATCGTGATCAATGCCAACTCGCCAAATTGAAGGTCACCGTGTCTGGATGGTGTGCGATGGTGGTCGTGGTGGTTGCAGGAGGGGGCACGTTCATGGCGCCCGTCACTTCATGACGCCCGCTGCTCCCTGTATATGTGTTCTATTGTACACACAGCACAGTGTCTCTCATGGTAACATGCACGCGTTTTTCCCGCGTTTCTCAAAACTCAAACAAAAAATGAGTTTCATTGTTGCAAAAATATCTACTAGCACATTACAAGCGATTCTGGTGCTTTCTTTGGAGGGGAGACTTTTTGTGAACACATGAACACACAGGGCGCCTGATTATACAGTTGGAGGCATTTGGTTTGTGTGTGCACATGTGCGCCAAACGAGGAGAACCAAAAACTGCCAAATAGATAGTGAACACATGCATACTTAGTGAACCACGAATCGAGTGTCATACGTCTACACTGGCACACACACTAGTGAACTATATTTTCATTATCATTGTCGTGAGTGACTTTCGTTCTCACTCTCACTGTACGACATTCGCCTTGAATTGTACGATGCGGACCATTTGAGTACTTGGACGGCGTCGATTCTTACAGCACCACAACACACAACTCACCCACTGGCGCCCAACTGACCTCGACCTTTAAACGTGATGAAGGCTCGCTCTCTTCTATATGTTTAGAGTCTGTTTGTAGAGCTCACAATGTTTGCGTCCGCACAGGCCGAATTTACGATTTCAATTGATCATAATGACAACCGATGATGATGTGCCGTCCAGGGATACACATTGGGCGCCATATAGTTGTGAGCGAACATTATTATTATTATCATACAAATATAATTTGCTCGTAATATCAAAAGTCAATATATTCCTGTCTGTTTGCTTTGCTATATATAGAAATGATACTGCAATGAATGATTCGATTGGTGCTTGTTCGAGTGGAGAAACTTAATGAAGTGGGCACACTGTTGTTGACTGACATATATTACACATCGTACTAGTAGTCGTACTGCAGCACATAAATAGTTAATTGATAGATTAATTCATTTATTACTAGATAAGTACTAAAGTTTGCCTCAATGCTTATCGCTCATTCGAATGCTTTCCAGTGCTCAAACTTTAGTATTTGCCTAGGTGCAACTGTGTGCTAGGAATGAAGTGCATTTCTCAATGAATTCTCACTGTCCAATATGGTCAGTGTTGAATTGAAATGACTTTGCTCTCTCGGCTTGTTTTTGACAGTTTTCTTGGAAATCGAGACATTCTCGCCAAATTAAAGCAGAACAAATGTCTTAGATGGATCTAAGATGGTGTGGGTCTAGTCGGCTAGTGTGCTAAGTGTGGTAAGTGGAAATGTCACTCGAGTGGGAATAGTGTGTAATTTACACGGCACTGTATTCCATCCAATTTGAATGAACATTGCCATTGTGGTGTACGGACGAGACTGAGCGAGACAGTACAGTATATACTTCGGTGCTGGCGGGACGATCCAAATGGAACTTTTTTTAATTAAACTCATTTAATCAAAGTGAACAGTGTGAATAATGAAATGCAATGAGGGTTCGCACACTTTTCTGCCACTAACGGACAAAGCCTGTGTTATTTGGGTTAATGTCGCTTTATCATTAGCAGTGTCTTTTGTGTTGAATACATTCAATTATTTATTTGATGCTTTTAAAATTCGTGTTGTCTTGAGAATGGATAGTTTTGTTGAGCAATTTTTTATTTTATGTTTATATCCTTGAGAATGTCTTTTCAGTAAAAATTGACCAAATAATTTGTCGCTTTTAGTTGTCCCACCAAATTCTCCCCCAATTGGCTCTACCCCATGAAGCAGTCCTACTGGGAATCTTACCTTGACGACACCAAAAGTCTACCTCGAGTGTTTCGGGACGGAGACGAGTTCGAGAGCACCCCGGAAGAGTTCCTCACCTTTGTGTCATTTGACGATTCGGACGAGATCAACTCGACCTATCGAATTCGGTGTCCCATTCGGTACCTGTCGAACGTAGGCACCATTCTTGAGGACATCAAGTGGTACTTGGAACGAAAGGAACGCCAACAGACACAACAACGGAGTGACAGTCAGGACGGTGGCGATAACGCGAGTGGAGACTTTGTGGTGGTGAATGGTACAGCAAGCGGTGGGGCTACCACTGCAACCTCGAGCAACGTTGTCCTGGGCAGCAGTAGTACCACGGATGTCGATCTACTGCTCGAGGATATCCGCTCTTATGTGTGGACTATTGTGAAAAGCATTGACTCTAAGTCGTCAAAGGAATGCTTGATCAGACAACAACAACAGCAGCACTCATCGGTGCTAAAACAAAGCATTGACGACGACGAGGAGAAGGAGAACAAAGCATTGAACAGTATTGATGGAAATGGTCACCAACCAACTCAATGCAACGATCACTGCGATGATGAAACAGTCGCATCGCGTACTTTAGATACGACACGACAACGTCAGACATCTGCCGAGTCGAACACTTCCTCTGCCTCCTCCTGTTCATTTGGCACCTCCTCACTGAAGCCACAGTTTGGGTCGATTCTGTGTCGACTTGCCAAAGTGTTGCACGGATGTATCGAATCGGAGGACACTCGTTACTCCTTTTATCACATCTTCAACAGTATTGCTCGCTGTGACAAGTTGGACTTTATCTCCAACTCATTTCGGGTAAGTGTTGCGCATTCTAACTAATTTGTAAGTGGTCCGCTAACCCTCTATGTGTGCCCATTGGGTGTCTATTTTGGTAACTCATAGAAAAACCTAAACAACCTCATCAATTCACTTGCCAACTTTGACCTGAACAGCGGTCAAATCATGTTGGACGCAACAAACGTTTCGAATGGTCCGACAGGCAAGGTGTGCAAGACCAACAGTCACACCGACAACCAGCGAGACTGCAGTCCGGTCATTGGGCCACAGTCTCAATCTCTCACAGCGAGTTCATCACTGGCCAACCACTTCTTCGCCACTGGCACCACTCATTTCTACCAATCGGTGCTTGATTCGTGTGGGGACGACCTTAGCACCAGTGGTGGCAGCACAGCCAGCAGTGGCTATGGTCGGTCCAGTACTGCGAGCAATTCCAGTGGCACAGGTCTCACTTCCGGGCTAGGTCTAGGTGCGGCTAGCGCTACTCAGTTGGACAGTGGACATCCCAGTCCGACACCTCCCGTATCGTTTCGGGACATTCTCGCCAAGCCAACCCCTCAGAACCGCAATTCTGTGTCACCATCAACGGGCGTTATTGGCCGACCCTCGAGTGTGGAGCACTCAAACGAGTCTACACTCAATTCGTGCAACTTTCTCAACACCCAATTTGCCACTTCTGATTTATGCGACATGAATGAAATTCCCAAGTTGATCTCACCACCGAATCCATCAGTTATGCCACAACTTCGTCACCATCACAATTCTGGTGCCACTGATTTGTACGGAAGTGACCTGTTCGATCTATCCTCCATTTCCACCAAAGATCGTTTGCCCTCGCTGTCGAATCACCACGGCAACCTCCCACGAGGCATCATTGAGGATAATCGTCACCATAACTCGAACCAGTCTAATTCAACTTTCTTCTCGGACTTTTCCAACTCGGGTCTGTTGTTTGGTTCGTCGAACAGTTCCGGCAATAGTCAAATTAACGGCAATTCCTCCAACCATCACGACCTTTTCTCAAACAATGATGCGGCCACTATTCGAATGGGTAATAGTCACAATAGTCCCTTCATGGTGTCTCCAATACCGCCTGTAGGCAGCACACCAAACCAGTGTTTCACCATCTCGTTGGATCAACAAGCCAAACAGGAATCATTCGATGAGCAATCGGATCTACTTGACAAACGAACTGCAGTGGCAATAGCTGCGGCCTGTCTAACTGAACCAACTTTTCCTCCGAACCAAAACAACAACAACGGCAATAGTCAGTCCAACCACGACTCATCAGTGCCACTGTGTGATCGAGACCTATTCTACCGTCTCATCATAAGGTATGGTCCATTTTGAAAGCTAATTTGGTCTATTTTTAATTTATATAAACATTCACTGCTTCACAAAACAGTCAGCTCCTGTTCCACGGCCACCGAAACATAGCCAACCAATTGGCTGCCGCAGAACGAATCAAAGCAGACGGCTCGCTGCTTTCCCCCAATGATCGACTGCACTCACTTGTTTCGAACGCTATTCGACGTGAGATCGGTAAGTTACTCAAATTATCTGTTTCTCACAGTCAGTCAATTACCTAAAAACAGATTAGGTGACAGCTTAAACTAAATGTAAAATTGATTTATGGTTTGTTGTGTTTATGCTCTCACAGTACAATTCAAAGTGATTCAAAAAAAGAATTTTTCATTTTGAGGGTTGCTTTATTTGGATTCAACATAAAACCGATTCTGCATGCAATAAGCTAATTTGCATTTTCCATCTATCATGCATGTGCACAAATCAAAAATAATTCCCGGATTCTATTATATATTGGATTTCCTTTTTCTCTGAGTCACATATCAAGAGAATCCAGGCTCGCAATATATTAGTTTCTCTAGTGGTTAGGCATTCGCGCTTCCTTGTAGGTTAATAGGAAAACGAATCTTTTAAGAATTTGTTGTGGTTTTATTAAATGCATTTTAAATTGATGCTTTTAGTGGACTATTTAAAATCACTTATTTTGCATTTGATGTGTGCGTGCCATTTGGGATGTTTCAAACGATTATGCCACTGGGATTTATAATGCACTAATTAGGCCTACTATGATTTATTATTTATTGTGCACTCTTTTTTGTGTGGAATGCATCTTTTTGTTGAGACATTATCGAGACATGCAATTAGTGTTGATTGCTTTTGTCATTTGGAATGCCAAAGGTATAGTCAAAGTTGGCTTCCGTCTTCGAAGTGTCCTTTAAGCCCTTTATTTATGGGCGAATCTATTTTAAGCTCAGTTAATTGGCAGATTATTTGTTGTTGTTGGTTTTAATTTTGCAATGAAACTTTACAACTATTCTTGTCAACTAGACCTACTCCGAAACTCAGCCGAGACTACTCCATCGTTCACTTCTCGTGCTTCGTCTGTTGCCACGAACATTACCAACAGCAATCCATACCAAATGGATTCGCTCACTTCATCGTCTTTCATCAATGGCAATGGTAATGGCGGCGTGAAGGACTCGTCCCAACAGAACTTATCAACTCTCAATCGTTCACTCGTGGATGATTCGGCCACTTACTCCAAAAGTACGAGTTGACATTTGAATTATTTTGGCTCACTTTAATTGATTGATTAATTAATAATAGCGATTTACGATCGTTCTCAATCGAGCCATGGCTATTCCAGCATTGGAACATCAGTGTCCAATCAAATATTTGGTGGTGCTAGTTCAGCTGGTGCTAGTCGACTTGGCATCGATACTAATGATTCTACTGATAATCTCGACTATGTGGTCGATGTGCCCTTGGATTCAGGTTTGTTGTTTGGCTAGTAATATTTTGTGTTGACTCTTGACTGAATAATGTGCTTCCATCAGATATGGTGTACACGAATCCATCGGACATGTACTTTGGCAGTACTTCCTCGACTCGGTCCAGTATCAGCACTGTCACCTCGCCTGGACTATTGAAGCAGATGAGCCATCCAGCGGTTCATCAACTCGACTCACACCGAAGCCAGTCCAGTGCCTCGCTTCGATCAAATGGCATTGAACTTGGCGCTGTTGGCACTCCTGGCACTGTTCGTTCTCCGCCCACTGTGCTCGACTTGAATAACTCAACCAGTGGTGCTGGGGCTGGTTCAGTTGGCGGTTTCCTTCTCAACGAGAATGCCATGAAGAATCTAAATCAACTGGCAAGCAAACTGAACGATGATGCCCTGAGTGGTGCTTCCACGAACCCGATCTATGGTCGATCCGCTTCAGCTATGGCGATGAGCAGTAATACATCGGTAACGTCGGTTGCCACCACGCTTGCCGCTCAACAGCCGATGGGCTCTGGTTCTTCGTACCAGGGTCAACTGTCTCGTTCACCAATCCCGATGATGCCACTGAATGGCGGTATGCCTGCCAAGAGTAGTAACTTTTCAACAACCAGTAATGTGGTACCCGTTGGCCCACTTGGTCCACTCGGTCCCTCACATACCACAGGCAATGGAAAGAACCACAAAATAATGCAGATTCGCTCCAAGTTTGGATCGCTTGGTTCGCAGAGCAATCAGTTCTCCTCTCCACATGGATTCTGCTTGGGGATGAACGAGGAGATCGTCATTGCTGACACTAACAACCACCGAATTAGTGTTTACGAGAAGAACGGAACTTTCAAGCATTCGTTTGGTTCGGCTGGCAAGGACGAGGGCCAGTTGTGGTACCCGAGAAAGGTAAGTCATTTGGTCAGGTTAATTTGATGTACAACTCTGTGATATTCTAGATCACAATGATCTGTTCGCCCAACGTACGTGGCTCTCTTCAGAATCCTTTCTATGTCATCTGTGACCGCGGCATGGAGCGCTCTCGAATGCAAATCTTCACTCGTAACGGCAATTTCGTGCGCAAAATTCCAATTCGGTACATCGACATTGTGGCAGGCATTGCAGTGAACGCATATGGCCAGATTGTGACCGTCGATTCAGTTTCGCCCACAATTTTCATCATCTCCGAATTGGGCGAACTGTTGGAATGGTTCGACTGTTCGGACCATATGCGCGAACCATCGGACATTGCCGTATTCAAGAAGGAGTACTACATCTGTGACTTCAAGGGTCACTGTGTGGTTGTTTTCAGTGAGCGTGGCAAGTGTTTGCGCAAGATTGGCATCGAAAGTCTCACTTCATTCCCCAACGGAATTGACATCTCCACTAATGGAGACATTCTGGTTGGTGACTCGCATGGCAATCGATTCCATGTGGCCATCTTCAACCAGGAAGGCAAATTACTCACCGAATATGAGTGTCCCTATGTAAAGGTGTCTCGATGCTGTGGTCTGAAGCTGACCAGCGAGGGCTATGTGGTCACACTGGCCAAGAACAATCACCATGTCCTGGTGCTCAACACTCTCTACATCACTTAATGAGGTATGAATTGCACACAAGTTGATTGACACATTTATCGATGCATTTCGCAACAACTAAATATTTGTCATTTCACAGATATTTCATTGCATCATCTCGCCCGTCAAGGCCGTTCGCGTAACGTATACGTTCTGTGTTGTCTGTTTGTCTTGCTAGACGCTTCACCATTGAGATATATTTGATTGATTATTCTATTGATTTATACATTGATTTACGATAGGGCGCACTTGTTAATGTGCCCGTGTCTATGCTTGAGTGCATTTACTATTGCCACTACTCACTTACACTCTCAACATAGTGAATCACACTTTACTCTCTCTCTACACACATTTGAACACCAGCATCACTATACATTTATACATTCACACTAGTTCATCTTCATCTTTTCGACCTTTACATTTATTATCGACGAGTTTTATTATCAATTTCCAATTTACGATCGAGCATATATTGCATTTTTGAATTATACATTACTAGACCAGAATTATTAAGATTAACTATTGTTATTACCATATTGATTGAGACTATACCAAGCATCACTTCCTATCTTCTCAACACTACCTACCAGTACGAATGTATGTTCAGTAATATTAACGTTACTATTATGGGCTGCACCTGTATGGCGTTCCACTCTCGCCATGCGTCATCCTGTACGGCCCTATTTACTTTTTAGTATTATTTACTACTACCACCCGATACTAAGTGATATATTTGCATACCGATAGCCCATATATAAAGTTGTTTACAGTTTATATAGTTTTTATATAATTAGATTTCAATTTTCCCTCAATTCTCTATTATTTATTATATTTCCTTTTTCGATACATCTATATATCTCTATATACACCCAATCTATGATGATATCTTGCTACTATTTCGACCTTGTGTTATTATACTCATTCCCCTTGTTTTTAATTTGCTTCTTTTGATTTTTTTGGATTTTCGGAAAGATTTTTATTGAAAATTATGATTTAATTACGAATTTTGTGTTTTAATTTTGATTCTGATTTTAATTCAATACTTATTAAAATGTTATTCTTATTTTCATTATTCAATTTTGTTTGTCTAGTCTGTTTGAGTTTTAGAATTGAAAATAGTGGCGCGAAAAATCAAATTTTGTTTTGTTTTCATAATGAATTGAAACTTATTGAAAGTTGCTTTGTTAGTAAAAAGTTTGAAGTGATACAGAAATAAATTCTCAGTCCCACCAACGTCACTAACCAAATAAGTGCGCTCTTGTTAGGCGAATTTGCGATCGATGCGAGTTACGCTTAAGCAATTCGAATGCAATTGAAATGTATTTTATATTTAGGTTTTGAATTAATTAATTGATTTGTTTTCATTGTATTAATTTACGAAACACATTTTGCAATAATATTTTACTCGATTTGTAATCTTTACATCCTTACCTACTGCATTAGATAAACGAACGCAAAGTGTCCATGTTTGAGCCTATGTGTCACACAAGTGGCCATCTCATGAGATTGTCACTGTTTATCTGATCAACCAATCAAATCAATAATCTCTCCTTTTCATATCTCGCCATTTACACAGATTTATTATTAATATTATAATATAGTGAAATATACTTTCAATCATTTAGATCATTTTTAACTGGTTGATGATGTCTTTGATAAGCTTCACCATATATACCATTATAAGCTATACACACATTCAACATGTTCCGTTTGTCACACTCGACCTTATCTCAGATATTATTTTGTTATTATTCTCTTATATTTTGTTACTGTCAGATCTTATCGAGAAAGTCAACTTGTTGCCGTGTTTTGTGATGTTTTGGGTTTTTTGCTAACGAACACGATGTGATCTATATTATTATTTACAGCGAATAGTTTGAGAAATGCTTTCCAAAATACACAATTTTGCTGATTGGCTGCAATTAGTGATACAACACATCTGGAATATTTCTGATTTGATCTCTTATCTATTTTATCCATTTTATCTCATACACTTGTTCATCTACACTTCATACAAAGTACCTTTACCTACTACTAAATTTCCGTTGTTTTGCAATGTTATCGAATGCACAAATTGCACTAATTCGTCCTATTTGATTAAGTTAGAAATTACAAATTTGATTGTAAACATGAAACTTGCGTTAACTTATACAACAAATTCAATTGATCCCAACCAAAAGTGTAAACCATCACAGGGTGTCCGATGCAATACATAAATTGATTGCATTTCTAAATAGAACTTTACAAGCAAGGAGAACACTATTTACTCACACACTGTATTGTCTCATCTTATCTACACGATGTCGACTCTATCGATCCAACACACAACCACACACACCACCAAACAATATCACTGCAGTACAAATGTTGCTATTCGCAATACCAACCAATACGAGTAAAATCTATTATTTACAATTTGATCTATTATCGTTTTTGATGGATATTTTTTTGTTATCTCTATGATCTACCTTATTAATCAATTGTTTCAACACACAAACTATATATTAATTATTATCACAATTGTATTAATCAATTTATTAATTCATTCTAATTAAATATACTTGGCTTTATCAATTTATTCCATTTTAATTACTTTAAAAATCCAATAACTTAATAATAATAATTAATTGACAGGATGACTATTGCCTAATAAATTGGGATATAAAAATATAATAAGAAAAATGAATTAGAAAATACATGAAGATTTCACTTCACAAGTGATTATCACAACGCGCAAGTTAGCATGAGTAAGTATAGTTTGGCGTGAAAACAAATTCAATTTGCTGCCTAATGATGATAATGCATGTGATTATGATGATGAATCACGTATAAGATGGCCAATCTGGGCGCAAAATGAATAACGACAAGTATGGATGACTTCATTCCATTGGTTATTATGTTGATGAATTGGTGGTTTCTTGTAAGCAATGTTCGCAAACACAAACTTTCCCATCAATGTGAGATTCTAAGTAAACAAACTCACAAGCAGCAATGGCCTTATTGAAAGCACCTTAATCCGGTAACGTAATAAACCCATCATCGTCCATGTAGTTCGAAGCGGACGATGTTTGCGAAGCATAATTGCTGTACCATCCACCTTTTTTAGTGGCACCACTTTTAAAGTATGTTGACTTCCCTCGACCTCGAGTTGAAGTTCCACCTCTGGATGTAGTGCCTTTTGCTTTACTTTTCATCGGCGACTTTTTCTTGCTTGTAGTTGACTTTCTGGTGTATGTACTTTTGGCAGCGCCACGTCCACGACTACGAGTACCTCGAGATGTAGTAGCACGAGCTGTACTGGCACTTGTAAATCCACCACCGCCACCTGCGAAACAATCGTTATCCAAACTGTCCACCATATCATCGGGTACTATAAAGTCAGCCATTGAACTGTCAGTATTGATACCATTAGAACTACCATAGTCACCATCTTCACTGAAGGCTTCGTTTTCGTCATCGAAACCAGTATTGAAATAACTATCAGAAGCTTCATATTCAACAATTGCTTTCTTTGTCCTTGCGGTCTTCGCTTTTGTTGTTCCCGAACCACCGGCTTTGGCTTTCTTCTCACTAACGGAAAATTTATAGACCTGATTCCGCGTCAGGATATCCGAAGCACGGTCACCCAATCTGATATAACACTGCGAAGCAAATATATTTCTCTTGCTGAAAAGGGTATCCTCGGCCAGGAATTTGGAGGCAATCAAGTTCTGTACCAGTCGTTGAACATCAGAACGAATCAGATGACGACAAATGGCAAACATTGCCGTTCGACGATGATGGTCTTTAATATGAGGATCTTTCGAATCTATTTTAAAATAATGATAATAAGAAATTATTGGAAATAATCAATCAAGTTTTTTTAAACATACCGCAAAGCATATTACAAAGTTGGGTTGGAGAGATATTTTCTTTTCGAGTCTTTTGCCCTTCTGGTCCAACCAGTTGGTGAATTGCTTGCAGAATTATTTTGACAGTTTGAGAAAAGTCTTCTTCCTTGAATTGATCTTTTACCAAACAATTGTCACACACGGATTCAATGTTGGACAAACACTGTCTATCGTCGTATTGTTCGCCGAAATACTTCAAAAGCTGCTTGCGTCGACATTCTGCCTTGTTCAGACAGAAAGTTTGTACATCGTAGAGATAGTTCATGGCCACTTTAGTCATCTGTTGATTGTTCGAAGTTTTCTGCAGTAAACTCTTCCAACGATTAAAGTCCAGTGGAGTGTAGTACAAAATACAGTGTGCAAGTTCGCCATCACGGCCGGCACGACCAACTTCTTGGTAATAACCTTCCACCGACTTAGGCATCGAATAATGTATGACAAAGCGGACATCAGACTTGTCAATTCCCATTCCAAAAGCAATTGTCGCAACAACTACGTTGAATTTTCCCTTGATCCATTCGTCTTGGACCACTCTTCGAGAGGTGTCATTCAGACCGGCATGATATGACACTGATTTGAAACCTTCGGCCTGAAGTTTCTTCGCCAAATCATCACAATCTTTACGAGACAAACAATAAATAATGCCAGTTTGATCTTCAAAATCAGTAGTGAGAAGTGCAGTGATTTCATCGTAAGTTTGCTTGTTTTTAGCACGAACTTCAAATTTTAAATTGTTTCGGTTGAACGATTGCATAAACCATTTAGCTTCCTTCAAACCAAGCTGAGATGCAATATCGAGCCGAACCTAAATTTTTAAGAACAAATAAATATAAGATAAATTTAAATTTGTCGAAATAAAACGAACCTTTTGGGTGGCAGTTGCAGTCAAGGCAATAAATGGCACTTTCCGATAAGAATGCCTGAGAACAGACAGCTTCTTATAGTCGGGTCGAAAATCATGACCCCATTGACTGACACAGTGAGCTTCGTCAATCACAAATCGAGCCAATCGGCCATGATCATGAAGATAGGTCAACACTGAATTCAGTACTCCACTTGCACTCAACTTTTCTGGTGTCACATACAGCAATTTAATTTGGCCTCTAGAAGAACGTAAATCTGAGTAGATTATGTTTGTAGTTTCGGTGTCAATGTCAGCAGTCAAGGCAGCAGCACAACCAGGCTGTTTTCCATTCAACTTGGTAGTTTGGTCTTGAATCAGTGACCGTAGTGGAGACACAACCACCGAAACACCATCAGAGGACATTGCAGGCAGTTGAAAGCACAAACTCTTTCCTCCACCAGTGGGCATTAGCACAAAGACATCGTGTCCAAGCATTGCAGCATTGATGGCTTCCAATTGATTCGTTCGAAATTCCCTCAAGGTAAATATATCACGAAACACCTTAAACATTTTCTTGGAATGTGGCAAGCTTCTTGACTTCAGCAAGGTTTCATTGCCATCATTCTGGTATAGACCAAAAAACTTTGGCGCGTTTGGTGTGTCAGTAGCAGTTTGTGGTTTGAAAATGTCCGAAATGGAACGAATAGACGCACGGTTAGAATTGTCGTGTGTGTGATCTTCGGTCACACTTTGGTTAAGATCCATTTCAACAAAACTAGTGTTTGCCCGAAGTGCAGCATTCAATAGCTGGTCTCCCTTAATTTTTGACGAGGTCTGAGCGTTTAAACTTTGAATCTCATCATCATAAGGTTCGCTACCAAGTGAATGAGCACCATTAAGAAAAGAAGAAGCAGCACCATCAAATTCACTCATATCAATATCGCTCATATCGTCTATATCTTCTAAATTAATGGTCCCATTATTGAGTGATCCAACAGATCTAAATGTTGATTTCTCTTTATGATCATGGCCTTGCGATGAATCAGACAATTCAATAACATCATCATCGTCGTAATAACTTTTTGGTCGTGAAGAATATTGAGGTACTGGAGGATTGTCTAATTCAGAAGTAATATCCACTTGGTCGTCTTCAATTTCTTCACATTGCGATGAACTCATACTAGACTTGACTTTTGGTCTATTAATTCTGAAATCATCTTCTTCATGTTGGTAACGACCACAAGTTGATGGAGGAGTTGGTAGTGGCGTACATTCGCGGCTAGGTATATCAGATGCATCACCTGTATTAATGTCATAATTATTCTGTTTGAGATTTGGAATAGACTTGTACTTGAGTGGTGTTAACTTGTTGTCAAGCCGTTTTAGTGGAGGGACAAACCCGTTTTTGGTACTAAACTTCTCTTCTTCTTTGCAATCACCATATTCGATGTTACTATTAGCAGATTTGTAATCATCGTACATTGTTTGATCTCCTTGGCCATGAATAGAAGAGCCTGTGCTAGATCTTGTTGCAACTGAAGAAGGAGAAGCAGACATGTCCAGAGAGAAAATTGGTTTATAACGAATCTTTCCGAGAAGAGATTTGCGTTTTTGCAACAATTCGACAATGTTGTCATCGTTGTTAGGACCACTTTCGGAACAGTCCAAATAAACTTTAGCCATATAATCACAGATTCTAGTCATTGTATGATAATTTTGCTTCAAAAATGCAATCTGTTCATTCAGATTTACTGTGGAAGTGGAAGATGAACTACCAGGAGGGGTGATAATAGGTGGAGGCTTTGTTAAAGTTGGCGGGACTGACGATGTAGATCTCGCAAGTGAATGTAGTGTTTGGTCGTTTCTAATACTGGAAATGTCATTCTGTAAAATAAAATTTAATAATAATCATTGAATTATTAAAGAAGCATTAAATATACTTTATTATAGAGTCGATCAGCTGATGGAGTATCACCAGGACTTTTATCGTTTTTCTGGAAATTAATCGGAATTTCTAAATCATCAAAAACATCATCATCGTCCTCAATAATCGGACGCCTTCGTTTAGTACTAGCAATCGGGGGTGAATCACTACTAAGCTCGATAGTGGCATTTGTGTTCAAATTTGAGGTAGACGAAGAAAGACTGGCCGAAGTTAGACTAGATTTGTTGTTGTTATTGTTATCCGTTTTCTTTTCCGATAGAATTTGCCGTGGAAACATTTCAGAAATGCCAACTTGTCTGGCATTGGTGTTTGGGGTAGATGCAGAAATTGTCTTCGATGTAGATTGAGTTGGGTTGAATCGATTCACCGCGGCAGGGGGAACAAAATTATTTTCGTTGTTATCGGTTCGGCGGAAATTATTATTAGATGCTGGTTGAGGGTTTGCACTTCGTGGTGCTAGTGTACTATTGGTAGAAGAAGAAGTAAAAATTTGTCGTGATTGTTGATTCGACGGTCCAGGAGCCGATGTCAAAGCAGCGGTCAAAGCGGAAGGACCTCTCTTCTTTCTTGCCTTCTCCAGCAATTCCTTTACCCGATAGATTGCATCATACTTTTGATTGTATTGTGTGAAACGTTGTTGAAATCTTTGCACACACTGTTGTAGATTATTCTTTGGTAGTTTTTGATTCATTATTGAATTGTTTAGAAAAAAGTTAAATCACAAAGTAAATGGAAAACGGTTGAAATTAAAAAAGGCACATTTAGGTGGTATCAATTTGGCAGTGGAAGCGGCAGTGTCAGCAATGAATTTTGATCATTTTGATCATTCAACAAATCATCAGATAGTCGGCAGTTAAAAATTGGGCGCCATCAGACGTCAGTGGACAAACAGAAAAGGCGCCAATCAGCATCACCATGGGATGCACAAACACAACAGACAGGGAGCAACAACCAAACCAAACGGCCAAACACAAACAGACGGCTGATTCGATGTGCAGCCTGCACTAGTACGCATGTGCATATTGTGTCGTTAACTCACGTGGAAGGCGCGAATTTGTAAGGTGTATTCAGAAAACGGATAATAAGGGCAGCAATACACATGCAAACTTTATTCATAAACAAAGTTACCTATAGACTATAGTATAGAGCACAATGTTAAAATTTAATTTTTGGGGCACAATGCCCCATAAGCGCCACTTCTTTGCTAATTCAACTGAATTTCTTTATATGATGCAATTGCGCTAAATCTAATTGAAATTATAATTGATTAATTAATTAAAAATATAAAGTTAAAGTTAAGAAGAAATAATTTAAAAAGCGTTAACAGTCAATTTGATTTGAGAATATACTTTGCACCGTTCATTCTTACATTCCTGTCAGATGGCTCACAATGTTAACATTGACAATTGACTGAACCAACTTGTCAGGTTGGACGGTGGGAGTGAACTGCACTTGTCTCCTCTTGATCAGGTTGTCACTTTTTATCATATCTTGGAACTGATTTGAAAGCTATTTGAAACATTCTTTTACTCTCTGTATCAATGATGAACCATTTCCAATATTCTTTTCACTATCTTTGGGCCGCCATTTTTGGACATTGACCAAAATGACCATTATTATCCGGTAATGTACTCTTTTCGGTTCGTGCAATCTTGTTTATAATGTATTAAAATTATTATTATTTTTTAGAATTACATTCCCCTCTTGTACTCACATCGAAAACCGCGAAAACCTCAAAATACATCACAGATGGAGATGTAGATTGTGTTTGTGTAAAGCATCCGTTTTAAATTGCATTTTGCATTCCTTTGCAAAATATATTGCTAAGTATAGCACACACAGAAGATGATTGAATTTCATTTGGGTAAGTGAACACCACGGTATGTAATTTCTGTGTATGTTTAAACATTTCCCTATTTGTCATATTTGTTTTGTTTTTAATTATTTTGTATGTATTTCAGTAAGCAAAATAAATGTGACAAGGCTAATTAATTGTCAAGAAAATATTTATCTCGTCACAATACAGTGAATTTGTGTTACTTTTGTGGACGACGGGGACAAATAATTTCTTGCTGCTACTCGATGCTATATTCCGAACATTCATTTAGGCAACTGTAATTAATATTGACGCATTGTCTATACTCTGCAATGCATTTATGTGTTGTTTGCTTATATTAGTTCTTTTTATAATATTTTCCCTTTCTTAGGATCACTGACTTATACTTATTCTTCTTCTTCTTCAAGTCGTGTGTCTCTTTTTGGCCATAGAAGTCTTGATTGGAAACAGCTGCTGCATATGCTTTCCCTTGCATACATGCGAAAGGGTTAAATGAACTCTCACTCAAATACGAATGTTATTTGCTAGGGGAAGATCGAGTGCACGAATGGCCAAAGAAATTAAAGGGAAAACAGTGAAAAACCTTTGGGTATGTTCTGTTGCTTTAATTGGATTATGCATTTTATGAGTCTACTACAGAGTGGTCTTGATAATGGTGAATGTATTTTTGGTTATTCGCATTTTGAGAGAAGACAAGACATTTAAATGGTTGAAAGGAACACTCGGTATTGAGGTTGCAAGCAGGCCGTCTCTTTGTGCAACCAAAAACACCACCTGTCGATTTGAGTTTATAGTTAGTTTGCAATTATAATTTCGCACTAAAGAGAGATTAGCAAGTCTGATTTGATGGTTGAGAGAATTTGCGAAAATTCACTATTTTGTTTATCTTTTATTGCATTTTTCAGTTTGCACCCAGAAAATTCTTATCTAAATTGTCTTGTTTGTATCTATTGAATAATGTATCTCTCTCCAAAAATCATTTAAGTATATCAATTAAGTTAATTATTAACCATGTCTTTTAGGTGGAGTGTAGGTTGGGTTTTATGTTAGTTTAGTGATCTTGTATCTATCGTACTCAATATTTTAAATCAGTCGAACGCTAAAATTTGCGATATTATAGCCACTTGTTTGAATAGTTGAATATATAGAAATTTATGTTTTTACCTTTTCTAAACTAACAAACTAACTCACACTTCTACCCCTTTCATTACAGAGATGACATATGAAGATATAACAGCTAAACCATCAAAAGTTCGTTCGTTCGTTAAGAAGAAGAAGAAAAAGCCAAATAACAATCTGTTTTATCTCAATCCTCAACTTTCGTGGCAAGTTGATAATTAATTTTAATTTCTTTTTTTAATTAGACTTTTCGTTATTAGTCTTTTCTCTCTCTTTAAACCGTCCGCAGTAAACATCTTGTTGCAAATGTTCACTTCATTTAGAATTGCAGTTCTACTGAGGGCACTCGCAGTTTGCTTCACTTGTGAACCTCTTTTTCCATTAGGCAAACGCGAAAGTTTCTCAATGTTGAGCCATTGACAAGTTAGTGGCTAAAACAGTCGAATTTATGCTTTTACCTCTATGTGCGTATGCAATTAGATGTATATCCTAGAAACAATCGGAATGTATTTCACTTTTGACTTGTGCTATCTTTATAACGTGTCTATATTGTAGTATAGTCTACTTGCTAATTTGTGCTTCACAGTTGATTTCATCTGTGCACAAAACAACTCGATTCATTCACTTTGTTATATATGTGGTCATTGTCTTCTTGCTAGTTACTTAGTAGAGACTCATACTATTTGTTCTTGTTAGACTTTATTTTTATTTTGCTGTATTATTTTGCCAAAAATTTATTATTATTTCTTTATATATTTATAGACACGAGGCTCAAACTGCAACACACGCCAAATTCTTTGACTTGTGCGTCTAGTTAGGCTTGCCTGCTTGCATAATCATGATTGCAGTATGCGGCGTAAATGACTGTTCTTCTGCTTCTCTCACTGGTGTATTTCGCTAATCGACAATTTAATTTAATTTTAATTGTCAATTAAACCAATTTCCTTTCCGTTGATTCATTCATTAATGAATGTTTTAATTATCATTGCTCATCATCATCATTATCATCATCATCGCCATTGTCATTTAGTGTTTAATCTCAAATTGAGTATGTTCTCATAATGATACAGTTTGATTTAGTTTAGAATGAATGATAATTTGTGAATGAATGTTGTTTCACCTGTGGGACAGATTATCTGTATGTTCATATGCTACGAATAATTGTTTTTTTGCTAATTACAAGAATGTTCGGAATATGTAATCCATTTGCTGTACATGTTCACTGCAATTGTACAGTTTAGAATGTTCCTTTTGTTCATATTGTCCTATGTCATTTAATGCATTTAGTTGAGTTATAAATGTAATGTAATGTACCGTTCGATATAACCATTTCGTTTTATGGTTTCATTGACTGCATGTGCATTGTTCATGCACTGGTCGAATGTGTGCAGTAATGCACAAACTAGATTCGATCTGTTGTTGCCTTGTGTACAACGTTGTTTTGTTACCATGCGGTGCGAAATGATCCTTTTGATTGTATCATGGTGGTTGCTTTTAGATTGGCAACGATGAGAGAAGTGATCTATTCACACTGATAAGGCTGCACCTGAAATGAACTTTGAGAACTTTGAATTTGACTTAATTCACTCTTCATTTCTCATGTATTCGGTTTTTGAGCAATCACAAATGCTTCCGAGATATGAATTGCAATAAATCTATCGTGAACTTTTGATATTTAGATCATTTTTTGTTTGAATATTCAAATTATACCGTTTGGCCGAAGTCGTTGACACTGCGTGTAATGTCTCCTTTTGAATTATTAAATTATTGACCCACCGATAACCGGAAATTTGTTGTAATTTATATTTTGTCCTATTTATAGTTTTACTTTTTAATAATTTTTATTGATTTCCAATTCAACCTCATTAGGGCCAACATAATATTAGCCTTATTAGAAGAAATGTATGAAACGATAATTGTTTTGATTTATTATTACTACTAAATTATATAATATATTGATATTTAATTTGGGGTAAGTTGTGTTACGGAATAGAGATGAGTTGAGCAAAGAGGCACTTCCGTATTTTTAAATTCTATTTGCCTGTGTTTCATATTATTGAGAATGGCAATTATAGTATAGGTGTTTTGGAGAAGTGTAATTATTTGGCATTTTTACTTGGAATTTTGTGCATTCCACTTTCTGTCCTAATCGTTTTGCACTTTTGGAAGAAATCGTGTGCCTAAGTGAATGTTTCGTATATTTAATTATCGATTTGCAATTATTTTGACCATTTTTATTTTTCTTACAAGATATCATCAGTCATAATCAAGTTAGGCACTTTTGTTTGATGGTGATGGTGATGCTGTGAGGTATACCGCAAATAAGATTTAACCTGTTAGGTGATTATGCAACCAAATTGCTCAATTTTGAAATGTCAACTGTGAAATTTCGCAATGTGAATGTGCCACACCAATTATAGTTATGCGCTTGTGCACACTGCTCATAAATTAGTTTACAACTTAACACCCAACAGCATCGCATGCTTTGTGAATACTTCACTCCTGTGAAGGAGGCAAACATTCGAGCAAACATTTGAGAGTTTTCGCTTTGCTCGAACATCTTTGAAAGTGTTGAATTGTCGAGCTTAGTGTCTAAGTGTCTAAGACAATGATGGTAAGGTGAAATATTTGCGGTGATGGTGGTCGTGCTGGTACTGAGATATATGACTTTTGTATTATTTTTATAGATGGACACTGCCAGACTGGGATGTGCCACTAATTTTTCATGATGATATATCCTTCCTAGGAGACAATTAAACTACCACCTTGCCTCTCCAAGCCATAGTAACGATCACTGTCTCGACTGCAGCCATGGCTTTGAATTATCGAGAGGGTAGGTGCTTCGGTTGCTTTAAAGTTCTCATCTGTAATTATGACCAAAATGGCGAGTAGCGCACTTTTGTTCTCTCAATTTAATATTCGCATTACCTCAGTTTGAGTATTTTGATTTTGAGGGTTCAAGAGTCTCTTGATTGTTTTGGAGGCAGAGAAAGGTGAAAGGTGCCATTGCGCCTTCAATTAAGCGATCATCTTTTGGTAATGGCTTCTAATTGTTTTATTGGTTAAATACGATTCGAAATTCAATTTTAGATTGTCATGCAGCGAGTTATGAGTGCGAATGAAATTCTCCACTGAGTTGAATGATCAAATTGCGTGCAATGGACTTTTGCAGACGAACGAGAGATATACGACATGTAGTCGACTATACTTTGTTCACATGTCATTTGGTGCAATAATAATCGAGTCAAATTGTGGTCATACTTTTCGAATGTGCTGTCACTTTCTTGCTGTGGTGAACAAACTCTCGTTAATTTCGCACTTTTAGGTGAGACTTTAAAGGCGACAAGGGTCGCAATGTATTGGAGAAGGTCAAATAATAGTCTCCTGCAAAAGTAATGAGCCGGGCTAAAGAAGAAAGTGACACATAATAGATGGCGTTAGTGGCGCATTACATTTGCGAACGAGTAATAGATTGCAGTCATCTAAACTGGTATTGTCCGGTGTGGTTTGTATGGAGTATGCAGCATGCATGAAGAATGCATCAGCATGTCACGTCCTATCACTACCACAGATTGCAATTGGCCATAATCGAGCGAGTCCGAGATTGTAGAATGCTAGTCCACTATCAATACTAGACTTTGAAAGTGTCACTTTGCCTAAACGTGAAAAGTCCACCAAGAAAAATTGCATTTGTGGGCAATGACGCCAACGCCACCGTTGCCACACGGCACTGTACCTTTCAAAGGTTGATCTACACCGGCGGCAACAAGCACCGAACGCACCGTAGGCAATACACCGAGCTCAGTACACCCGAGCAGCAATCGAGAGTGAAAGAAAAGCCGATGACTCCTGACTGGAGAATTCGGTGAACTCGACCTGTGTGTGCTCTTGGTGGTGGTGGTTGCATGTTCGGCCAACACTCTTTGACTCAGTGAAGAGGCCATTGTGCATTGACACGAACCTGCCTCGACCAATACAAGTCCAATTGGCTTGGTGCGGCTTGGCTGCTTGTTCGCTTAGCGCTCATGCTTTTGCCTTTGCTTGGCCGGGTGAATGAATCTTTCAGTGAAAGATTGTCGACCCTCAACGAATGCGAACTGCCACACTGAACCGAGCACAAGAAGATATGTGTGAATGCTCGCTCACTGGGCGAAGGTAAATGCCCTCTGCCATTGCCATTGGTGCTGTTGCGCGCTGGTCAGGGCAGCACACTCTTCTGCTCTCTCCTCTCTTTCTCGGTTGTTTACCCCACTTTATTCTGAGGGATACCCGTACATGTGCTTGTGTGAGCGTGTATACCCTTTTTATTCTCTCTGACGCCCGATAGCTCCCAATTGAGAAAGATCATTGCGCACTGTGTATGTGTGTGAGTGCATACCCTCTGTATGCTCTTATTCTCTTTCGGCTTTATTAGTCACTCAACGTGGCGCCCTTGGCTCTCTCGACATTGAATCCCGGTGGAGATGCCGGTTCGGGTCGTCAGACATATGAGACGCCGCCGCCGTGGCGACATCGCACTCGCGCCGGAATACACTCGGTGGGTGGATCATCATACATTGAACTCGATTATTAATGAGGCTAATTTGAGAACGATTCGTTCTTCTTGGGAGAACCATCGCAACAAGAAGAACAAGAAGAGAACGAAAGAAGGGTTTTACACTAAGAAGTATCCTTACTAATGACTACTAAGCAGATTTGTTCCTTTGACGTTTTGTCGATTATTTTTATCCTAAGTAGATGGTCTTACTTGTGGGCTGACTGTATCTGTCTATGGGCTTACTATACTTTCTCATGGCGCTGAATAATGAGCTTTTAAAACTAGTATTCAACTTAAAGATGGACCTTTAAACACGCTTGCCATTTTTCACATTCAAACTGCGTGAGACAGATGATTGAGTCAAAGGATAGAAGACTTAAGTGGGCTTAGTGATCTATTGGGCCGATGCAAAAGTTACTGTTTCGATGTTCGCCAATTTGAATGGTCACACATACGACTAACTTGTGTGCGTGTGTGTGTGTGGTGCTCAAATTTTAAAATAGAGAAAGGGTTTATATTTTAATACATTTGAGTTTGTCGATTATTGAGAGTGCAAGTATAATGTGTCTGATAATAAAGGCTTTATGACGATTTTCAAATTGGAAATTTTTGGGAGCAGATGGATTAGATTAACTAGTAAAGTTACCAGTCTAATAATAAGCGATCATAACGATAATTTTAGTGCACGACCAGTTATTTTGTCAATCTTTAAAATTAGACCAAAACTTATCACTATTGAACTTATGAACATTTTATAAGTCTTTTGACATTTATTTTTGGTTCGATTTGTGTGTGAGTATATTTTTATAATGAACTTTTCATTTTACTATAAAATTAGGCCACATTCAAAAGGTCACTGACAGGAAGAATCCCGATTGTTCGCCCACATTTGAATTTGAATCAATAATGAGTGCCGTGTAGTGCGATTGGAACTGATTTGATTGTACTGTCGTTCGTGATTCCTTTTACTTACTCATTGGACCAGCACTAAAGTTCCTCTCTGGTGGCACATTCAAATGTGCACATATCGCAATATGGATACTTTTGTGTTTGACTGCATTTGAGTGTTTAAAATAATGTGCGCTAATTAAACACGAGTTGAACCAGGTGTTGTACATCTAAAGCAATCCTTTTTTGTTTGGATTTTTCCATTTGGAAATTTTGTATAAATTTGTTCGCTTTTCGTTCACTCGGTAGATTCAATTTTAGGTTCATTTTGAGTTCTTTTCCTTTGTGTGAGAATGTATTCCTTTGTTGTATTATTAAAATATGAATATGTCCTGGGAATATTGCTTTGTCGAGTCGAAATTGGCCTCTTCAAATTGATTCCTCTTTTGAGAGTGTACTGAATTAGCGACATACACGCCTGTGAAGTACTCTCAATTTTATTTTATTATTAATACTCTCAATTACACCCACACGCGACACTTTGAAATATACTATACCTTGCACTGTAATTGAAGACTCGTCTTATTAGTGTTTTCTTTAGAAAAGGTGAAGAACATCTTTGAACTTTGAATCTGAGTGTAATTGAACTTTAGAGTGAAATTTGATGTCGCTCTTATTGAACCGAACTGATCGACCCTGAAAATTGTTGAATGAAATGTGAGATGAATGGGATGGATTTTGGGTTTTAAAGTTACTTTGCATTCACAAAGTTTCTCACCCACACGCAAAGGTATTTTTGCTTGTTTTGTTGAGTTATTTATGTCTTTTGACAGTTTGTTTCTATTTATACTGTCTATTTCATTGGAAAGTGTTTCGAAAGGCGGCTTTATTCTTTTGCGCGCAGTTCATTTCACTGTTGGTTTCTCTCAAAGGTCATCCATCTCTCGACTATGGGCGAGTTGTCAAGTTCACCAATCAAATTGAATTAGTGTGGCGCATCACACCAACAACAGCAACCCACCACTCACCCAATACGTCATCAACAACGCCGACGGATTTCTGGTTTGGTTTATGGTTTGGATTGGTTGGGCCGATGGTTGGAAAGCTACTGGCGACTGTGTGTCTGTCTCTCTGTCTACTATTGGGCTTGCTAATTTGTGTCCAATCAGTGTGATAATAGCTCTCTTGGTCATAAGTTAGTGAACTCAGTGTAGCACTGTCAACTATGGAATTGGCCAGCAAACCGGTACAAATGAATTGCTTTCTTTGGCTGGCCCGACCGTAATCGCACCGTAACATAGTCCAACAATGGAGTGCCTCAAATGCACACACATCGTCTCCATTAGCATCGCATCAAAGTCAATCACCGATTAATTAATCACATACACACCGTAGTACAATGCCACCAACAGACGAACAAGAGTGCGCCATTGGTTGTCATGGTCGAGTGTCGGGTGTAATGTGATGTAATGGTGTGTGTGATTCACTTATGGTGTTGAACCCTCAATTGGAAGTGCAAATTAGGGTCCAATTGATCTGTTCGTGTGTGTGCCTTCATTAGTGGCTAATAACATCACACCAGCTCAACTTGCAAGTGTTAGTATAATAAGATGCATTATGCACAGTGCGCGCCAGTACAGTAATTATCACTTTGCCTTTGATGTATGATGATTCAATCCATTTATTTTCCATGCATCCACTGAATGCATTGAACGGCTGCATCAATGGCATCGACATGACTGCAGTGAGGCCAATGGCAAACACCCCAACGTTACTCAATCGGCAACCTCACTCAGGACAAGCAATGCCTTAGCCGCATGAAGAAAGTCAGCCCGAGAAGACAATGACACAGACTTGGTGTCAATCACACTTTTCAGTCAGTGTTCAATGACATCTGTGCCAAGGCACCGACCGAGAGCAACACACTACACTCTAGTCAGCACACACACACGCCGATTGTAACCCAGCAAGTATGATCCACCTAACTACGGCCGCCAGCAGTGCCAGTCAGCCGATCGTTAATAATGGTGATGATCATCTGACCGTTTGGTGGGAGAGTACCCCTTTCTTTGGCGCAAGCCACTACCATCAAGGGTGCCTCCTCTCTCGCGTCTATTACACAAGATCACGATGATGATCATCTCGACATCGAAACGATAGTCCCCATCAAGCAACCATCCAACGGCCTACCACCACCAGTGAGGATGGCGCGCACATTGCTATGGCAAAAGTTGAATGCACTTGTACAGAGTTTTGTGCCAAAGTGGTGTCGTTGCCGTTTGGTGTACGTTTCACTCAAAGTTCATGTACCCCTGTGCTGTGCTGTGGCTAAGAGACTAACCCGAACCAGTCAGAAGCGAGATCAAGCAACTACTGGCCGCTCTACACTCACCATCGCCACACATACTCGCTGGGCGCCTCATCACGATGTGATGGCTCCTCGATTGGGCGCCATGCCACCACACACCCTGACGCCAGTACCGACCCCGTAGAGTATCCCCTGCCTTACTCCGACGTCTACAAATCGTATATTTTGAGGTTATTATCGCCTGTCGGTTGGGATGGTTGATCTCGTCTTGTATGGCATCTCTCCTCTCACCATTGAATCCACTGGCACTGGTTTGTTATTGTTGGTTGCATTGAAAGCATTGTGCACCAGTCACTAGTGCACTGGCTTGTTGCAATGCCACAGCAGTACCGTCAAGTGCAACCTCACCATGCCTGTGCTCTCGGTTGCAGCAACCACCTTTGTGGCCACCATGGGCCACAGTAACCACCGCTGGCAACATGGGCAATAGCTCTACCACCGTTATTCCCAGTGCCTCTACCCGGCCCGTCTCACCACTGTCCGACCAGCACTGTCCGCTTTACCGTGCCGCGCTCTGTTTGAGTACTATGAACTTGCCGTCGTGTGGTTGTGTTCAAAGGCAAAAGTTGTCTCGAGTCGAGTGTAGTCTCACTTGCATGCTAGAGCGCCCAGTGAGAGTTTGTGTCTCCTGTCTATTGCTTTCCTTCGAAGCATCGCATTCACTATCCGTCTGTTCACTTCGCCGCGATGTGTTGTGCACTGCAAAACGCATCGAAAGTGTCCCTTTGCTCCATTCAACAATCTCCCACTCGACATAACCAATAAGATGCTCCAAACACTCGACCCAAACCAAACCATTTCTCAACTTTACTGTTGATTCACCAAACGTACCAAAGCGCATCAATTTGAATTGTTCTCAAACTGCCCAACGCACGCATCCCATCCATCCAATCTGGTGACCACCTGTAGTCCTGCCATGGAGTTGCGTTTTAAATGGCGCACAATGAAAATTAGCATCCACTTGTGATCTGAGTGTTTAGTTTGGATCATCTCAAGTCCCACTGGGTGATTTGTGTATCGTCCGTCCATTCGGTTCATTTCATTCACACTTGTGTGAATCAAGTGGAATCGTCACTTGTCCATTGTCACAGTGTGCCTTATCGTACCTATAGTTGTAGTACTATCAGTTCGAGTATAGTTTGTGGTTTGTCATCATCGATCGACTCATCATCACTATCGCCATCTGCATCATCATCATCAGTAGTGTGGTCAGTGTGTCTAGTGTCTGTCCATGATAAGCGTTCCCACCGACCAAAGTAGTGTCATTTTGCTTTGGTGTAACTTAGCCCTGCAAGTGTCTCGTTGTGTTTGTTTTTCGGTGTTATCGGCTTAGTCGTAATAAACTCTACTCGATTGAATCACCAACTTTGTGTGTATTTTGTCATACGCGATCGTTTGCCATTTAACGGATATATCTCTCTGCGCACATCAACAACGTCCCTAGGACTTGGATCTTACATTGATCAAGTGAGTACTTTGTTTGTCGACTGTGCACAACACTTTGTGTCCACTTACGCGGTTATCGCACTTGACCATCTAGGTCCATTGCACTGTGCACTAGGTCCAGTGGGTCTTTTGGCCTGTCTCATAGAACATTTAGTTCCCATGGTCATTTGAGTCACCAGCGAATGTATTTCCTTTGGGCCACAAGCAGCGATGATGTAAAAGACCAGCAAGCTTTGTGTTGTGTTGTGTGTGTGGTTCATTTGCCTCGCATACAGTCACTGAACTTTGAGTGAATGTAATGTGTCGCTGTGATACAAGTGAGAACACACCACGAGAGTATTCTCCTCTCTCTATGGATCATTCCTACATGCTTGCACTAGTGACTAGTGTTGTGTGTGTCTGTATATTGCATGACCACCACCACCATTGCACCACAACATCTGAGTGTAGTATCCACAGCGCAATAGCCACTCTCTGAGAGAATGCCTCCAACGTGCACTGTGTTGTGTGTGAGGTGAGTGAACTTGTCTTCTCGTACCAACTTGAAAGTCAACGAACTCTCAGCTGGTGCATGGCTCGATCTGTGCATAGGAGTGTGATGTGTTGCGCTCGTATGGTGCCGCTTTCTTAGACACACCATCTCCCTGAGACTCACACCGACCACTGTGGTACCGAGAAATGGTCAATGGCAGAAGGATGCATTCGTTCCAGGGAAAAGGTCTTCGGCCGATCACACAGAGCGCACAGATTGAACCCTGAAAGAGGAGAGGCGAACATTTACGCGTGCCGACGGCCGCGACCGACGACCCTCACCTTTGTGTTGAATGGCCGCGTGTGCACTGGACTCAATGCAAAGTCGCACACTTTTGTTGTCTTTAAGACGCTCATCCGGTGGCCTTTAGTGCACACGGCACCCTTCTCAGGTTCAAAGCCAAGGCCAAGGACCTAGCGCTAGGACCCCACTCTCAACGGCCATTCATCTTTTCGACCATTGCTTGAACTCGTTCCGTTTACCTAGAAATTGTCAAGACCGTGCTCGTGTGTGTGAGAGAGAGAGAAGGGCCTTAGAAGTCAACTTCCTTGGAAGTGTCCTAGGATTAGCACTCCTTGTGATGGAGCGCAATGAGGGCCAGTGCACCATATGGCCACTGTTCGATCTGGTGTTGTTGACCTAGGCTTAGGTGCTGTCGATCTTAAAGATCGCTGAACTTGAGCGACACGAGATCGTCGGTTGATTCCGTCCTGACCAATTAGTCGAACAGCAGCCAAACAATCAATGCATGCACACACACACACTAGGCTTGATTGCATTACTCGAATGGATCAGTGCACTAGTTGGACATATGATTTATTGCCAGTTATTTGTCTGGTCGTGTTTGGCTGTGCTGCTGCTGCCAGATTGCTTGCTTGCTTAGTTGCTTTCGATTATGATGATCATTACAGGCAGTGCATGTGATTATCATCTCACTCGAATACTATCGATCGAGTGCAATATTTATTGGTGCACAGATTGTTTGATATTGAGGCGTGTGTGCTGTGTGTTGTGCCATGCAGAAGTGCTCTTTTATGTACGCCACATTGTGTTCATTGTAAATATTGCTTATTGATTTATTATATGTCCGTTATTGTTGCTGTAGATGTGACCAGACCTGTGGTGGGTGTGCACTGGCCAGATGTGTCCATGTGTGCATCGAATTGTGTCCATATGTTTGTGCTGTGTGTGCACTAATTGTGCGGCACTTTCAAGCAAACCCCGTTATGTGTGTGCTTTGTTGTGTTCGGTGGTCAGTTTTGCATTGCTTTGTTTAGTATGGATGTATTTTTAGATCATCTCGCTATCCACAAACGGACACCGAACGGTACCGTTTTGGGTGTGTATGTGCACTTTAGTGTTTTGTTGTTTTGTCTGTTACTGGCAACTGTCAAAACGACACATTTCCACTACATTTGCACTAGTGCTCAATACTTTGTGTTCATCATCCATATAGAACGGTCACCATTTAAATGACCACTTTTTTGGTCACATGGCCACTGCCCCAGACATGCTCCATCGAGCCCAGTCCCTCTTATCATGACCTCTCACTCTTGACCTCACACTCAGCTGACCTTTGTTGAAAGTAGCTCATTTGATCATTCTCAGATGACTTTTGATCGATTCGAGATGAGGAATTTAAGTGTTGTTGTGCGTCTTTGACTTGATCACATCTCGTATTTGTTGGCAATAGGTCCTAGCACCAACCTGTTTGGTGTCTGTTTGTTTGATCTGTGTTGATTGCCCTTAGGTGACAAACAAACAAACTGACTTGTCTGACTGACCACAGCAGTGGGCTCACTAATAGACCAACCAATACATTACCATACGAACTGTTAGTTCAACTGATCGTCTAGACGGTCGACAGTCTCGACCCCGACTCGGGTCAAAGGTGAAAGGCGTATTAATGAGCTTGTGTAACAGGTTGGTGCTGTTGGTCAGTGCTGGTGAATGGCACTGAGTGCAATGCATTGCTTGAGTGGCGTTGTTATGATTAATTGACAAGTCAAATTAATAGATTAGTGAGCGGTCACTTTCGCTGGGCAGCTGACCACTCGAGTTTGACCAATCCACCGGGCACAGGTGTACAGTGCTTGGCCAGGGCACTATCAACAGTGCACCGCATTATCGATCCCAAATTGGAATGATTCTTGCGAATGACACGGAAAGAGACTGACTGAGGCAGGAATGAGTGGCGAGACTGACCAGAGCAGCGAACAGTTCACTGACCGATGGTCACTTCACTGCTTCAGCTCGGCACATCGTCGAGCATGAGTTGCCGCCGTGTTGCGCGAGGTTATTAATTTTATCTGTGCTGTGGTGTGTGGTGTGTGTGTGCTGAGGCCTTATCTAACTTGGAAATTTAGTGCTCAACAGATAGATTGAAGTTCTGTGTGTCGGGGCTTGTGGCTGGCAGTGCCCATTTGACGTAAGCAAACAGATACACAGGAGATAGTCAGCTGGCCACTGAGAGAATTGAACCCTTTAACTAGGCGCCAGTTGTGACGCCCAACACACGACCCCACTCAGTTGAGTGATGATGCTGCATAATTTATGTTGATACTTACCAAGTGTTTACAAGTCAAATTGTATTCTGTGTGTGTTCGAACTTATCGGACTTGTTTACTTGCACCGCGAATTAACTGCTTCTTTTGAGTGATTATTATTGCATATTCGTGTGCTGGTCACTGTGCTCAGTGTCAGTAACCGTTCTCCCATGGATTGGCCATTGGCCAGACTATCATCATCATTGCACTGTGAAGAATTTATGGCCGAATGCTGACAGTGTGGCTCATAATAAATGGCGACAGACAGTGAGAGTGATTGCTCTCCTGTGCACTGACAATTCTAATGATCTGAAGGGTGTGCGCCGCAGTGTGGGCGATACTCGATTCTCAATACAAATCAATTCTTAAGTGTTTGACTTTGGGTTTAGTGCTAATGAATTGATTTTGGCTGAGCACACAACTCAACTGAATTATGTGCTTGCGAACAAACGGATTTGGGTGCTTGTGCTTTTGACTGCAAATACAGAATTTCCGTGTTGCTCAACACGAGAATGGATTACTTTTGGGAAAGGACTTTGATTTTTGATGATTTGAGCGAAATTGTGCAGTTTCCGTTTGGAAAATTTAGATTTCACGCACTCATCTAAATAAGTGTATGAAGGTTTAAAAATAGATATTTTTGAGAAATTGAAATAATATATTTATTAATAAATGTATTAGGTAAACATCAAAAGTTTGTGATACTGTTGTGAATCAATTTGGATGTCTGCACGAGTGGAGACTTTAGTGGAGATTGCAAAAGCGGAGACTCATCTCGCAAATGGTCTTCCCTAAATAGCACTTTGGAAATTATCTTTTTAATGTTGTCTATTCCATTAGTTTGGTGCTGTTTTGGCTTATTAATATTTGCTTTTTTGTTTTGTGGTTTGCACAAAAAAAAGTGTGCATTTAAATTATGATAAATTGAATATAAATTGAAAGATATTACTCGAGTGGAGTGAAATGTGGTAATTCAATTTTAATAGTTTTAGGTTGGCTTATTATGCGGATGGAATAGTGACTCGATTTGGTTGATTGCACATATTGATTGTGCATTAAAGTGGGTGTGTATGTCTTTGGCATGTTTTGCCATGTTTTCGTATGTTTTCACTTGTTATGTCCAATCAAATGGCCAATGAATGCATTTTGTTCGCATTGATTAATATCTCTCGATATGATCTGTGTGCGTGTATGGCTGAATTGACTCAACACAGCGTAACCACTAATGCCAAATTATGTTCGATTTATGATGGTCATTACGGCACTGGTGGTTCTTCTTTCGCTGTACCTGTGTGTTGTGGTGTATCACATGCACACGAAGTCGTGTCTTTGCCATTCACTGCTTTGGTGTGTGTGTTCTCCCCATAAATTGGATTTATTGAATTTGTCTATAAATTTAGCCCCCAAAAGTAGACCAAAGCATGCATGCACATAGTATCGTATGGTGGTAGTCAATCTTAAGGCCAACAGTTAGTGGGACACACAAACAAAATCGAGAGTTGACTTGAGACTTG
This sequence comes from Rhizoglyphus robini, assembly GCA_023373905.1. Taxonomy (NCBI): domain Eukaryota; kingdom Metazoa; phylum Arthropoda; class Arachnida; order Sarcoptiformes; family Acaridae; genus Rhizoglyphus; species Rhizoglyphus robini. The sequence goes on along the minus strand of JAKIJQ010000007.1, from coordinate 634,342 downwards.
GCTTGGTGTCTTGTCTTTTGGTGAGCACACGCACACAAGACTCGCACTTTTTCTTGGTCGATATTTATAGTCTTAAGTGTCTGTTAACCGCAACCTCCATTGATTATATAATTAGCCTGCATTGTACTGCACAAGCCACAGCAGCAGCAGTAACACAGGCACAGAGCAAAGCTCAAGCTCACCTCGTCATTATCGAGTGTATCATGACTCGACTGTATTGATCCTCTCTGGTATCGTTCAGTTTGTTCTGTTTAGTTTCAAGTTGTCTGTACACAAAACTTTCGTTACTTTTGCTTGTTGGACTGTGCGGTGGCTGTGGCTAACCAAACGTTTCGAGAGGTAGAAAGTAGGCCATGATAACTATCTGTAAAGGACTTTCTCTCGCTTTGGTCAGTGGAGTGCCGTGGCACGATGTCCTGTCCACTCACTGTCCACCAGCAATGAGTCTGTCTATGTCAGTGGTGTTGGCACTTGCTTGTGAGTGAGCACTCTCGAGTTGAGTATGCAATTTTAAAATGTTTTCACTCTAATTTAAATAATCTATCTCCCTCTCCCCCTTGCTGCCAAGTTGCGCTTGATTTTGCCTGTCTGCCTCTGTCTCCGTGTGTCTGGTGTCCGGTCTGTTTGGCTTATCGCAAATTGTTGTGTTTGTGTGTTGCCTCGGGAATGGCCACCACTCCACTGACCACATATCACAGCTGAGGACACATTTGTAGCGAAAGTGAAATTATTAACTAATGACGAGGATGATGCAGGCACTACAGTGAAGACATGTCCCTCTCGGGTAACAATTTGCTGCTGCTGCTGTCATTGCTCGTAGTCGTTACTTGCACGTTACTCGAAGGCTTTGAACTATTAATAGACCATGCCGAAGTGGACGTCAGTCTCGAGTCCCGTTAGTTTTCTCTTTTTTGCATTGATCCATTCCGCGCACTCCACTTGTGCACGCTTGATTGATATAATAGCCCCAATACCTGCAGCAACAGGTATGATGACTGAGTGACTGTCTTCTTGTAATAGGTCCTAATTAGAAAATGCATAATTTCACTTTTATATAACTGTACAACAACTACTATTCTGCTGGATTAACTTTCTCTTTCATTGAACACAGCACACCGACATAAGTGCAACGGGGCATTGTGAGTGCAAACGGAATTAGGTTTCGCTTTAATTGCAATCGTAGAGTGTTCTAATGTGTGACTAATCAATTAGTGTGTTGAAGGCACTGCAAATGAATTTTCAAATCGCTCAATAGAATGCACACACGGACTGAGGCTATTTGCAGTGCCGATTGGCCATTTCGAATGGACCTGCATGCACCCATCAATTACATTCCATCCAATGGCACTTATCTGATTTGCAGCTAATCTTGGTGACCTTTTTGTGTGGAGTTTATAAGTTGGTTTGAATTGCCACTTGAATCACTTTACCTTTTTGGTTTGTAATTTTCACTCGTCCACTAGCAATCAATCTTGTTCTCTCCCCTTTGTGGCAAACTTTTTTGTTGCACTAGCGCACGTTTGTTTGCATGTGTCTGTTTGAGTTGGCTTTTAATTTGGCTAATTTAGCTGACATTACCCACCATCTATTTGGAGAAAGGCAACATCGTAAAAGTAGCATCAGCAGCAGCCTTCTGCACGGTTTGCACACATCGACAGACTGGCACATTGGCCATACACACACACGCGCCATTCTTTGCTGCATTGAGTTCTGTCAGGTCAATGGCCGTAATGGTGTCACAGTCAAAGTCTGTCCAAAAAACAGCTGTTGCATTCAGCACAGTGTTGAGTGTTGTTCGGGCGCGAATGTGCATAGCGCCAGACAAGCCAGGCACCCGGTTTGAGCGGTATTTGTGTTGCTCAGAGTTTGGTTGTTTGGTATTTGGCACTGGAGCAGTGCCACTACCACTCGCCACTGCATCACTCACCCTCACTCGCGCCAATTCATTTTAAATCCTTTCAAATTGATGCTTCACTGGATATAATGTGTCTTTTGGGTGAGTGTACTGATGGGACCCACTGTGCCACTACCTCCACTTCAACCAAAGGCCATTCGCACTTTGTCCATTGTTGTTGTAGTGCAATTGGCGTTCGACTTGTTGCCACAGTGAACAGTGCACACAGAGCAGCCAAGTGCATTGGCACACATTTGTGCTGTGTTTGGCTGTGTTTTGGGTTTGTCTGGTCGAGGTTACCGACACCGAGCATTGAATGGCGCTTGTCCATTGATAAATCTCATTGACAAATGTGATAAACGCCAATGGACAATTGACTAGCACTCCATTCATCATATTCAACACATACTCACACACACGCACGCACACACACACATTTACTCTTTTCTCAGATCATTTTGCAAAACTTTCCCATGATTATGATTTGCATTGAATGAATTGATATTTTAATGAGCCACCGACCACCAACAGTAGTACTTTACTTTGCATACATCTTATCGATAAATCTAGGTTAATTTACTGCCAATAAAGTCGCTCTCATTGTGTACTGTGTGTGTTGAGTGCTCACTTCAATTGGCTTCTCAGTTTCACTCTCTTTTTGCTCGTGTTGCTCATTTGTCCATGAGCGTAATTGTCAATATATTCACAATGGTCTGTCTCATCTAAATATAGCAGTATCACATTACCAACCCAACCAAATAGCTTCTTTGATATCACTTTCTTTTTGATGGTCTTATTGTGGCATTAAGAGGAGACTCACGCTTTTCGGTTGTGAAATGAGTCGAACACTTGACACGACACTCGCCTGTGTGCTACACTCAGCCATCTTCAGCCTTATTAATTGGTGCCAATTAATCTAATGTCTATATTTATGATCTACAATAATGCCTTGATGCATTGATGTGTGTGATGTGTGTGACTTATTTGCATACGTAAGCTGATTGGCATTAAAGCTGTTATGCTTTATGCTATACCGTTCTATATATGGCCCACTCAATTACACTCAACAAAAGATAGAGCTTAGATATACCTTGCTGTGTGTGTGTATGTGGATCGTTTTATGATTCGATCTAATTACACCGACGTGAAAGAAGAAGGCGTCAGATCTTTTCGATCTTGTGCTCTTCTTTGTCTTTTGGCCACCAATTGGACGGTCTGCACTCACCAATACGAACACTCGATACGAGCTGTGAGGTGGCCAATAAAGTGAGCCTCACACTCTCGCACTCATTTGAATGACTCCTCGTGGGAACACTTTTGTTCTATCCGAATACTTTCACTTGGACTCTATATTTAGGCTTGAAAGGATTGTCTTCACGAAAAGGCCTTTTCATGATTGCAATTGCACCCTTTGTGTGTTAGCAGTGCTATTGTGTGTGCAAATGGCAATCTAGTTTAGTGGTGTGCCCCATCAGATTTATATGAGCACTCGTTTTATTGTTAGTTTAAGTATGATTATTAATGTCTATTTTATTGCTATTTGGTTTAGATGTTGTCTCGGTGTTGATGTTTGTGTGCGCGCACAACTTGCACAAGTGCATCATACTATCAATGGTGTGTTTGTTTGTGTGCCGTCGACTCTACTGTGCACTGAGGACTTGCTTTGATTACGTGACCAGTCGATTTGTTTGGGCTTGCTGCACAAGTTGGTACATTTACTGTCATTGCAAATTAGTGCTCACTAGTACTGGAACTTGTGCGTGCTCCAATGATTTATGTGCGGCACACTGACACACACACACAAACACAGTTGGTCGCTTTCGCACACTAGGTCAATGATTGATGCTCTGTGATAGGAAAGGGTTCGATAGGTTTGGCGTTGGTGCATTTGTAATTGGTTTGGTTTGGCATGATTGACACTTTTCATAATTGCCAATTTGTTTCAATTGTACATTCTAATTTGAATTGGTCACTGTCGCTGTTCGGTATTGAATCACCATAGAATGGCTATTGAAAATGTACCAAGTATCTTTTGATTGACGAGTGAATGCACTTCAGTAATGTGCTCACTTGTGGACTTATTTGGTGTGTGACATATTTTGAATTTGAATATTTCACTCATTCATTCATTGGCCTTATCTGCGTAATCTGATATCTCATTAGTGGGCGAGCATCAATATGACAACAAACAAATGAATGAATGCACTTGGCAGCACTATTTGAAAGTCTATCGCGCCGCATCATTTATTAACATTTTGCACACTGATTTGTCACGACTAATTTGTAGATGTTTTGGCTGCTGTGTGCTCTACGCCTGGCACACAATAAATGACAGAATATTCTGTGTGCATGCAGAGAGGTCCTTGAACCTCGATGTGTTGTGTTTATTTATGTTTAGCCCGATGACACATCTGTCGTCTGACTAATCATTGACTCTAGCCGCAGTAATCCTGTGGATTTGTTCTGTTTGACCCGATTCTCCACTGACTTGAATCACTTTGTAGCAGTTGGTCTGACTGGCGGTCGCGTTTTGTTGTTGTTGTTGCACTGCCAAAGTATGGAGACTATCTTTTCTTGTTTGTATTTTGAGGAGATTTGCATCTTAGCTTGTGCTTATGTTTGCTTTTCTTCGCTTGTCTGCTAACTCCTGGATTTGACATTACCACTAGTTTTGTTGAGTGTTTGCATGCAATTGGCTTATTGCAATCTGCATGATTCTATCTGATGTCTTGGTGGCTTGTGTTGCCACTGCTCCATTGCTCCCTGTGCATTTTGATCACTCGGGCGCCTTTCGCCCGTTACTTAGTTAGTTAACGTTGGTTTAGTTTTGTTTCATTTCCGCGTTTCTTCAGCAACTTGCTGCTGCTGGTGATGGTGGCGATGGTGGTGGTGTTCACTGGAGAGAGACTCACTTCGAACATGCACACCACCACATTGGCACTTTCTCTTTCGGTATAATTGAGCTAGACAAAACGGACCATTGAGAGTGGTGGAGTGTCTTGAGGCAGCAGACTGATCGGAGACTCGAATGTAATCATCATCATCATCGTCATTATTGTCTAATGCCCAACCAATGAACGAACTCACTACTAACACACACCGCGGTGAGCCACTCAACTTCTCACCAGTCACTTGGCGTGCATTTTATTTATAGATATGTCCGCGCGAGAATGAGAGATCTGTTGCTGCTGGCATGACTTGTTGGATCACAGTACCGAACGAGCCACCGGCCACGGCACACTCCAACGAGACTCGTTCCTATTGAGAGCGAAAGTTGTGCACAGTGGTGCATTGTGTGCATTGGATTGCATTGGACTGCATTGGGCACCATTGGCCATTGCTGCGCACGGTGCGCGGGTGCCTCATGCACTCTCCCTCGTTTGTGTACCTTAAATTAAACTTACCTGTCCGCGCACACAACGAGTCACTATTTTTTAACTTTCTCCTCTCGGGAGTGATGATGACGGTGATGATGGCGCAGAAGAGAAAGTGCTGGTGGTGCTGGTGCATGAAGCATTGCAATTGCTTGTTGGCTCGTTTGTCCGTGCTCCGTCCGAGTGGCTCCCGCGCGAGCTTTTCTGGCACAAACTAATTTAAACACATGGCGGACTGCAGTCTCATGAGTGACTGAGTGAGCAGTGACGACTCCACTGGACTCGACTCGCTCAGCTTTGTACAGCCCGAACGATGGTGATGGCCTCCTTTCACTTTCGGACACGTTAATTGCACTAGACACGGCTTCACTGGTCAGTCCGAACGGAGTCACTCGGAGCACACTGCGAACTATCCCGCGGGTTATCATTTGAGCGGCAGTACGTTCGGTTCGTTAGTGCTGCACGAGCCAATTGCAATGCTTTTTCCTTTCTGATTCGATTGAGATTGATCATCATTGGCACACTCAGATCGAGTCGAGTCCCTCTGTGCCCGATGCAGTCCACTGCATGTGGACATGTCTTGAGCAGTGCCACACTTGTCAAGTGGTCAATGCATTGCTCTCTACAATTGGTTCGAATGTTTAATGCCTGTGAGATGATTTCAATTAGCACCTGTTGATAGTGTGCCATCAGATCAGTACGTACTCTATGAGAGGGACAGTGGTGGGGGCAGATGAGACAAGAGGGGAGAAAACTTGTTTGTCGTGCCGTTAATTAGTGCTTGTTGTTGATGTTTGGTGTTGATGGTGGTAATGGGTTAATGGTGGGCGTCGTGCCACAGTCCCTTTCCAAGCGGGTCTATTTCGAGTGTGCGGTGTAGAGTGCACAGGTGTGTGGAGTGTTGTTGTTGTTGCAGACATGTCCAGTGGACACTCACCTACGAGCACAGTACGGCTTGGGTGCGTTATTTCTAGGTTAGGGGGCTACAGCTTCAACTCGCGCGACCAATTTAGCCCCCTCGGTGAGAGTGAGTCTAGTGAGAGGCATTGGATTCGGTGTGGGGGAAGCCCAAGTGGCTTCACTTGTCACTCCTCGGTCTTGGTCGAACTGATCGTTGATCTTGTCTAGTTGGTCTTCTTCTGCCTCGACATGTAACTCGTGTTCTATTTTCTCTGTCTGTACCTGTGTCTTTCGCACACACACAATACATTGTCCAATACATTGTCCAATCACTCTCCCTCTCGACACAACAACAACAATTGACATTTCGCATGGCAAGCAAAACATGGCGATAGTGCTGTGGGCCTGGCGGGATTGCAATTTGATTCGATTCGACTCGATTGCCCATCGAATCCATTGCTCCACTGACTGATTGACTCACATCAGTGATTGATTAAGTCCGCGCTGGTCTTATCACCGTGCATCGGACACTATTTCCACTGAGCCAGTCAGATCACGTACTAGATTAGATTACCACTCTGTAGACCGATTGATCTCAATGAGCACATGGTGAATGCTCATTTCGCAAATTGATTTTGGTGTGTCTGTGAGTGCACTGATTTGGTTGAGTTCGCTCATTTGCTTGATCAGATAGACCTGTGCAATGCAGTGCGCCATTGCTCACATTAATCAACCCTTTGCCTGTTCACATTTACTAATTCATGTTTGTCTAATTATAGAATCGAAACGCACTTTCCTTGTGATAGCATCTCTCGGCCTGTCACAAAATTCTTCTCTCCATTCTTGTCCATTCGATGGCTCATCTCATCTCGCGGCCATCTTCATGTCCACTCGGAATGATCACTCCGTAAAGCACCTTTACCCACGTCACTATGTCGAAGTACACCAAGTATTGTGTTGATCACCATTGTTCTCTTGTTCGTCTGCTGAATCTTTCTCTCCAGTTGAAGAATCCAAATTGTCATTTAGTCCAAAATAATAAAAAGAAGAAGAAAAAAGTTGACATATAAGAAGAGGATCGATTCACTTGTGATATACTAAATTGTATTTGACTTGAACATATTGGGTGACCAGTGTGACTATATCTGCAGTCCTGCACGCCCAATCCACTCATTACGATGACCACTATTCCATTTCTCACCTCGAACCAAATGTCTGGCTTCCTGTCGGAACAGAACCATCACCACGTGCTATGGTCCCATTCGGTGAGTTGTAATGTCTTCTGTCAGTGCACTTTATTTACTTTTAATCTCTCCCTGTAGGACTTTGTCACGGGTGTAACCACAGTCACCGATTCTGGTCCACCCGAATTGCACGAGTTGACCTCGACGGATTTGTCTAAATTTTTGGACGAGGACCTCGAATCGAACAGCAACACAAATGCCTTTTGTGATCTTGACTCCATTCTCGACGATCTCCATGTGGCGGACACTCATCTCCTACTGACCAATCCAGAGAAGTTGTTAAGCCACAATCAGAATGGCGGCAGTGATGGTCTCCATCTTGTGGCCATGTCTCCCAACGGAGTGGTCAACGGTCTTTCCCCTAGCGGTGGCATGGGCGGTGGTGGTCAAATGTTGCCCTCACTTCTGCAACCGGTCAATTCACCAGTAAGCAATTCTCCGTCTAACGGTGCGGGCACCTTGATTTCGTCGACCATCGATTTTGGCTGTGATCTGTCTGGGACAAGCCAACTGTACGGCAGTAGCAGCTCGAACACTTCCTCTAGTTCGACACGCACAAGTCCGGTCTCGCCGTTCGACGACGTGAACGGCATCACGGTGGTCAGCAGTGGTGACTCGTCCAGTGACGCCATCAGCTGTGTGTCACCCACCCCATCCTCCACTGCGACCACCATCATCCACCACCATCACCATCACCTCAGTCTTTCGTCGAACCAGTCCCAACAGCAATCACACCTCTCCATACTGTCACCGAACAACTCCAATTCCAGCTCCAACCCGAAATCCCTTCTGCGAGCACAACCTCAGCTCATTCTGCACCACTCTCCATCCGGTCAGAATCATTTCGTGCCCCTTCGCAACGGTGGTCCTAATTCGCCCTCGATCGCACTGCGCTCCAATCCGAACCTACCGCACCCTCAACCTCAAAACCTGCAACACCATTCACATCAGTTGCAATCACGTCAATCTTCCCAACAGCAACAGCAACAACAGCAACAACAGCAACAACAACTTCGTCGTCAATCAGGCCTTGACATATCTTCCCAACAGTCGAACAGTACAAACAACTCAACCAACAAGACCTCACAGCTGCACCAACTTCGTGCCCAAACAGTGACACCCACTCCACAACCAGACTCCACCACACCCAGCCCTTCCAACTCTAAGCCCCAAAGTGGTTCTATTCTGCAAAATGCCCTCCTCGCTGCTCAAATTCCAACCAACACTCGTCAACAGCAGCAGCAGCAACAGCAACAACAAGCACAACAAGGAAGTGATCAGTCCTTGTTGGGTCAACAAATCCAGCAGCAGCAAAGTACAACAGGTCACAACCAACAACAACAGCAACAGCAACAACATCTCCATCACCGGTCTCTATTCAATACATCCAACAGCAACAACTATGTCAACAACAATAGCAACAACAACAACAACAACAACAAGAACGACATGTCCATGTCAGGTATGTGCTGTTTGACTATGTCCAAGCTTATTGCGCGCCAAAATGAGATCCAATTAGGCCAAACTGATTGAAAGGGTTTAGAGTTGAAGCCATTTGACTTATTACACACTAAATCGGCTTATCGCCAATTAGTCCATTTTTGATTGGCTTCCAATCGATTGTTTAGTGCACCTTCTTGTGTAGTATTTATCGGGACCATGTCTAATTGCACACATAGCCAGTTGGGCTATTTGTCTTAGCACTGGTGCACATTTGTTGAGCACCATTGTTGTGTTGCGAATAGCTCCACTTGCCCCCATTGGTCCAATGTGTCAATGTGCTTAATTTGTTCGAATGTCTCACTTAGTGATCGGCATTCTTCCCAGCAGACAGTCTCTAATTCGTTCATTCATTCATTCGGACAAAATTGACAGACAGGAGAAAGTTGTCAAAGACAATTACCAGTGGCCAACAAGTGCATGAGAGAGTCTCCACTTGTGTTGTTCACTTTCCTATTTTCGCACATTTTCACTTTTAACCGTTACTATTAATAGTGTGAGTGTGTGCCTGTGTGCAGTGATTACAGGTCCATCTCAATCTTCTCAATCTTCTCAATCTTCTCTTCCCTCCTTTGGCTCGTCTAATTTACTTTCTATTTCTATTGTTATCGTATTCTAATCGGCCGAGTGTTCACTGTGCACTGTGAGATGTGCTCGATCTGCCCCCTTCTCTAGGTCTAAGTATAGAGGATACGATAGACCAGTGCGCCATCACAGACTATTGTTTGCATGTGTACGTCCCTTCTTGGCTCCATCTCGCTCTCCAATTGTGTGCCATCTAATAATAATAATAATAATACCAAAGACTAATGACTCCCATTGTTTGGGGCAAGACAGGCAGATGAGAGGGCATGGCGCCGATATAGCAACAGGCTGCTTGCCAGACTGTCGAATTGATTCATTCACTGCATGACCGGGTACGACATCTGGTGGCGAGCTGATTAACAAACGATTTTCGAATAAACATATTGTTGTTTTTCGCGGCTAATATTTTGCAGATGAGAAAAGTTAATTAATTCTAATTAGACTAAATTAATTACAGTTGTTGAGAATAGAAATTATATTCAAATTAATTTAATTAATTAATTGTCGTTATTTATGCATTTGTTCTATTGGTGAACCAAAAAGTGAGCAAACATGTAATGTTAGTCTCGTTACTTTTGGAACGGCAATTCACATCACTTTGGGTGCCTCTCAGAAGTTGTTTGACAGCTTTGATTGTCATTTGTTCAGACATGACGCCCGATGGCGCCCAACAAGTTTTGTCCCACTCCTTATAAGCGCGGGTTATTTACATTTCCACTCTCTCGCCATCTTGCGTACAATGGTCGAGTCTAGTGGTTTGAATGCCTTTCACTAGGTGGCGGCATAGTATCTTTTGAATATCTTGGAAATATATTTTGAATGTTTGAGTCTGCACTCAATAGGTGGCACAGGCTGCACTGTTTGTGGCGCTCGATTGAATACAGTAGATTGTGCCTAAACTGGGCCTACGAGTTAACACTTTGTTAATAATTTATTGCACTCTTGTTTTTGTTGTTGTGCCTCTCTCTCCTGGTGGGGATGTATCAGTGAATCTTATCACTCAATTTTAATTGCTTCAATTCGATATGTCTTCGTTGATTTCGCCTCTTTGACTGACTGACTCGGAGAGCTACTTTAGAGTTGTTACACTCACAACTGGTACACACATTGTACTGTGGGTTGAGGCGAAAGTTGTGTCTGTGTGCATGTGCCTTGTGGTTATTTATGTGTTATCACTTATCGGTATAGAGGTTTAAAACATTTGCTTTGGAGCATTTTGTGCTTTGATGCTGGTGCCTGATGCTGATGCTCACTTGCACGGCCACATGACTTGCAAGCTGATTGATTACTAACTGAGCGAACACTGTCTTAAGTGGCGGCTGTTGAGCCCTTTTGTGCATGTTCCAAATTGATGCTTTAATGATGATGAACTCGGTTGAACTTGAACTTAGCACTTCATAATGCTGCATAGACGTACAGGCATACACTCACAAACACACAAACACACACACACATTCACGGGTTTTTCTCGTGTGCAAAAAATGTTTCTCATGAAAGGATGCAAGTGCTAATGATGAGGCAGACGATAAAAACATGATGCTGTGTTGATTCGATGCTGACACGCAATTCGGACTAATGTGTGCACATGTATTTGTCGGGTTAGGGCACAAATAGTTGTGCTCTCGCACTACTTCTCAACACTGTGCACAATCAACAACACTTTAGTCTCTACCTCCATCACCACATTAAAGTAACTCGAGATGCCACTTTTTGTTTATATTCGGTTCCGGTGATCGTTTAGCTTTTGCTAACAACTCGCCGAGTCGATCATTTTTTTATTACGTGTGTGAATGTGAACGTGTATATGTTGTATGTTGTATGTACACTATTAGCCTAATGTGTATGTCTGCCTGCATGGGCTCGTTCATTCATGCATTATTTATGAAGGGCCATTATTGTTTTTGATCGAGTTTGAATTTGGTTTAGTTTAGGCGAGATGGCACAACTTAATGATTCTATTAATTGAATTGAATTAAAGCTATTTTTAAACAAATGAACAACAACTACAAATTCGAGTCATTAGGTTGTGTGTTTTGATCTAATTTCCTGAGGCCATTTTGGACATGTTTGCCTTATTGTTTATTATTGCGTAAGAGGCTTACCGGACTATTAATCTGATTAGTGCATGCACTGGTTATGAAACAGCTTTGGGCTATGCTATAATTAATAAGTTTCACACAACATAAATCAATGCTTAGTAGTGTTGGTGCGGCATTGAGTAAATCACTAGCATGTAGTAATTCCATGGAATTCGAATTGATTCATCTATTGATTCTTCATTAGTTGCCATCGAATGAGTAACGAATTCATTTTTGAATTGTTATATTTGTTTATAGTTGGTGATGTGTTTGTTTGTCAAAAGCAATCAAATGTGATCTATTTCAGTCAGTTCCGTATCCGTCATCATCATCATCAGTCAGTCATCTTGATGTGGTGCCATAAAGTGCTATTTGGTTAGTTGTATGATTTATATCGTCGTTATCCTCTCTTTCGCTCACACTCGAGTCCTTTGCATGGACTTTAAACAGTGCGCTATCAAACTTTAGAGTAGACTTTTATTGTTGTTTACTAATTATGTTTTTGTTCGTTCATTGAGCGATAATGTTCAATGCAGCACCACACACATACTTACTCTATCGGTATCACCATTACATTTTCGTCTATTATTGGTCCATCTGTGGTCGTAAAGTTGTACATGCAATGCGCGCGGTATAATCTAATCACTCAGTGTTGGATGATATGTGAGCGCTGAGGGAGAATAGTTTTGCTTTTATTGTTTTGGATGCGCAAGGATGTGCGATGTTGGTGATTGTGTTTGTGTGTGCATTGTGATGCGTGAGATGAGTGTGATCATTACGATTATTAGTAGCATTATTATATTTGGCGATGATGACACGATGGTGAGCGCTGTTTGCTTATTGTGGCAGTGCATTCCCTTGTTGCACCAAATGTCTAGGTGTCGTTATTGGCCACACAGAGTAATTAGTGCGTCCATTAGTTAATTAGCTCGGTGTGCGCTCAGTGTCAAGTGTATTGTGAGCTTGCTTGGTTAGATGGTGCATTTGTTAGGCTTGCTTTTGGTTGGCTTGTGCTTTAATTGCTGCTATGCGGTAATGCTCAATAGTGCTCTGTGTGCTGTAGTGCTGTAGTGATTGAGTTGGCGCGATTGTCCATGTCCGGTATTGCCAGTTTTGTTGTTGTTGTGCACTAGTGATAATGTGCGAGATGATGATAGCTGATATGTCTGTACGGTGGTCCAATGATTGAGACAGACTAGACTGCAAGTCTGGCACAGCACACCACCACTGCACACTGCACTGGATCAAATCGATTTGGTTTGCTAATTCGGTCAGAACGTAAAACAAAACAAAACACACAACACAATCAAAACAGACTCATTAAATGTCATTTAGTGTGTCACTTGTGGTGTAGTATGTATTGAACTTAAACTTGTCATGTTCTCCTTATCACTCACTCACACAGACAGAGTTGTCTTTGTGTGCATGTCTCGATAAGTGCAACACACACATAATCAGTAGACCTTACTAAATAGTGTTAGGTCAGCACTAATTTCCGGTAACCACGTGACCCAGTACCATAGATCTTCATTGAGTCATTTCGCTCAAGATGGAAGATTTGTACAACATTTGCCTACACTCACACACACTCACACACACACACACTCACACACACACACTCACAGTGTTGTACGACCACTTGAAAGGGCTTCACTAATTATAACACTGACACAAGGCAGACAGACAGACTCGACTATGTTTTCCTCAATAAAATCGGCAAACACGATAAGCCCGGCGAACTTGCCACGCACTCTACTTTACACAACATTATCCTTATTTGAGTGCTCCACTGGGCTGTTCACTAAGTTTCGCATTGCACTTATCACATTAAAATGTAATGTTATGCTCAGTTGATGTTATTGTTGGTTGGTGTGTCATTGTTGGATGCATTAGTCTGTGATATACTGAACGAGTGCATCTGCATTGGTTCCTTTTAAGTCGCGTTTGGCCCCGTATGAACCCTTTCGAAGTGAGCGTGTGTTTGTGTGTTGATGTGTCGAGCTATGGCCCTTTCCTCGAGTAAATGGTACTTTGTTGTTGTATTTCCTCGTATGTTGTGTCTTGTGTGTCGTGTCTCGTTGATTGCGTCCAGTGACTCAATCCCAAACACACACACACACACAGACACAGTGTCATTGTGTTTGAGTGGAGTGTATCTTAACTGTATGGTGTGGAAAGCTTGGCTTAGTTCACGTTTGATCGTATATCGTTGGAAATGTATGGTCTGTGGCAGTAGTGGCCGACAGTGCGTGCTCTTTGTAGTGCAGTCCAAGGCATATGAACACTTTGTTGGGAACAGCGAGTTGGAGTAAAGGTCAAGGGGACGCGTGAATTGTGTTGAGTGCGAACACATTCACATTCCTGTGAATGCAGTGGACAGACACTGGCCTGTCACGATCGAGTCATTGAGCCAATGTAATGAAAGGGTGATCATGATCCGTCCCGTGCACTGCACTCCTGCACCAGCATGCACCACTAAATGGTCCACTAATGCACTGACTGCTACTGCACTGGTGACCTTTTTCCTTGTTGCGACTTTCTTTTTCTTGGCTTTGGTTTGAGACACTAAAATAGGGAAATGCTCTACTCTGACTGATTGTGTGAGTGAGTGAGTGCTCTACTGGTGGAGTCTGTTTCCCGCTCTCTGCTGTCGGTTACCGTTCAATTTGATCTCTTGACCTTTTTTCTGTTGCTCCACACTCACACACAGTGGACTGACATTGAACTGCGAGGCGCAGAAAGGAGAGCGGCAACTAAGAATAGATCGACTGATTTAGTCTGGACCCGGACGAGTCTTCTCAGGACAAAGTGCTCAATCAGTGCGTGCACTAGAAGAAGGGTCTAGTTGGCCGTGCTGATGCCTCTCTGCCCCTTTGTCTGTCCCCTTGGCCCTTGCCGAGACTCTTTTCCGAGAAGGGTTTGCTTCCTTGTTTGGCTTCTATTCACAAGACGGTCCCAGGGTCTAGGTCCTGCACAGCTCCTTTCAGTCTAGACCCGCTCAAAGTAATCGTCCGTTTGATTGGTGGTCCTTTGATTGGTTGCATTGTAATCTTTTCTTAAATCTTTTCCTTGTGTGTTATGTCATTTCATTGACCCTTTGACGCTTTAATATATTCAAAGCAGGGTTGTGGTGGGCTAAATGGCTCAATGGGAGCTGAATGGGTTACTTGAGGCATTGAGTGAGAGAGGAAAAAGGTTGACACGATCACAGTGATTGCACAAGACTCGACGGACAGAGTGATCGGATGTATGGGACAAGCCAATCCTCATCACCTCATCCATCAGCATTCAAGGCCACCATGCTCACCATATCCCCGTTCGACCCTATTTGTCTATTTTGCGCCATTCTTCATCACACACACACACAGACATTCACAATCGGTTGTGTGAGTGTCGGTGTGAGGCCCAACTCAATCATCAGTCCTGTCAGAGCATGTATCACTTCATGTATCAGCCATTTGACAGAATTGGCACTGCAGTGCACACTCCAATTTGCATTTGATACTATTGCCCTCAAAAATTCTACTGAATTTCGTAGCTGTCATTTGTCGGTGTGCACTTGACTCGCCAATTATCTCGATTATTTGTGCGATCCTTTCTCTATTTGTGCGTGTGTTGTCTGTTTGGCTGCAGTTTCGAGGTCGAGTAGTGCTACTTGTGCCAACTGACGATAATGAACTCTGAGGGAGGGATGTGAGCCAATGGGAATCACTGCTGGGGGAATGCATCCATCCGTTGATGTTGACGCAACACACGCACCCACCTTTTCCTCCTCGAGTGTAACTCATCCTCACAATGGTCACAGTCGACATCTCATCTCATCTGCCATCTCCCATTGGCATAATCAGTCGGGCCGAGTGTTTCTTTCGCTAGTTCACTCGTTCATTCGTTCATTCGTTCTTTCCCATCTTGGCTCATTCAATCTCGAGTCGATTCACTCACTTCGGACTCATCTCTTTCATCTCGTCTCGTCCGTCAACGTCCCCCTAACCTTGAGAACGAACGAGAGTTCCTTTCCATTGATGACCAACACAAACACTGCACTGACAAAGGCAGGCACAAGCAGACGAATGTATCGCTTTAGCAATTGAGAAGTCAAAGCACCTTTGCATGTAGTGTAGTGTAGTGTGCAAGTGCACGTCCGATTGATTGTGTAACACACAACACATTGATTGGATTGATTGGATCAGGCCAGTGTCTGTTGTCTGTTGTTGTTGCCCTCATGCATGAGTCTCGTCCTGCAGGACATGTCCAAGAGCGGACATAGCACGTTGCCCTGTTCTAATGTACTTTGCCTGCTCGATCGGATCTGGCTCGATTCGATTCTCGGAATAGCTCATTCCACTCCGTCCCGTTGCCACCGAATCGAGTTATTCACTCTCACATTCTGGAACTTGTTTTTCTTGTTGTTGCCCGCGCTCGTCTTGTTTATGTCTCCCGTTTATCCCCAATTTGGTACAATTTTGTACAGTTTGCCACTGTGGCCATTCTTTTGCTTTCATTTTCTTTCTTGTGCCTTTGCTCCATATCTGCACTATCGTTGCGGTTGTGTTCCTTTTGGTGCTGATTGGGTACGGCACAGGGCGAAGTGTTACAGACGCCCGGCCACACATTGAGACAAGCTGCCGATACAGCACACTGATCACTGTGTCTACTTCTCCACTTGTCTAGTTAGGCGCACTTAAAGCCGCCAATTTGTGTGTGATTACTGATCAGTGCGATGATCACCACTGGCACTGATCAGTTAGTCCCTTTGCCACCGAAATGAGTGGCTGGCCTGTCGGCAGTCAGCCGGCCGGGTGGACTGCCTGCCTGGACGGATGGCTTGCACTGGAGCACAATCGACTGTTGTGTACGACAGTTGCACACGTTCGCCTCACTCACCGGGTTCATGGTCGTTGGAGTTCATTCCGTCCTCTATCCAATGAGATATTTGCCTGCCTGTTGTTGTCAAAGACTCTCTCCTCTCGATGTGTCTGTGTTATATAGCAGACAAGAAGACTGCTTGCTTGTGGTGATGGTTGGTGGCATGAGTAGTGGTCCAGCGAGTGCACACAAATTGTTGTATAACACTGATGGTGCTAATGCTAGCGACAGGGCATGTTGCTGAACTTTCAAGACTTTCGCGCCGTGTGGAGAAAATGTGCAGAATGAGTCTAACGCTAGCTCAAGACGCTGAATGTCGACGTTTGGACTGCCTTGACTCCTGCCAAAGCACATCGGGCGACGACTGCTGCTGCTGCCTCGACTAATGGCAAGGATATTTTGGTAACAAACACACAAACACACGTAATGGCAATAAATGGACAAATGGTGATGCTGATGGCGGGAGAGACAACACACAGCAAAACAAGCTCAAATGAATCGATTCGAGCAGACACAAACAAACGAGTCAAGTGTGTCCTGCTGGCTAACACAACTAGACCGATGAATCATACAAGACAAATAAGACAAATAGATTGTATCCAACGAGCGTTAAAGCACTCGCACCCGGCGCAATTCAAATTCCAAGACTGGCGAGTGTAATTGAGACTGATCGATGTGACTGGGCGGAATGGGAAGGGTGTCGCTAAGTGTGTCTGTAGGATTGTAGGCTTGTGCACGCTTGTTCCACAAATATCTTTTTGAAAGTCTGCAAAATCGTTTATCCGTTTGTGTGGGGTTTGTGGTTATCTTCTGGCGAACCGTTCAGTTGGCTCACTACCCCCGTGTCCGTTAAATTGAGGTTTCAAGGGCAACTTTTGCTGCTGGCTGCCTTTTTGATGATTTGGGCTAAATTGAGCTGATGCATTGTCAAGTAATGGCAGAGTTGGCCGACTTGGACTAATGTTCACTTTCGATGTTGGCCTAACGTTCTCGTTCACTTTGCACTCTAACATCTCCGACCCATCTTTGGGGATTTAAATCCCCACCGTGCCCATCCAGTCGACGTCCATCTATCTGTCTGTGAGTGACTGCAGTCGGCCTGTCTCACTGCATGTCTGTTCATTTTTCGGTTATTTCCTCTGTCGTCTCGATTCTGCCCTCGCTTTGTTGCCCTCTCCCGTGCCCCATTCTCACTTGAGTCGATTTTCCACTTGTAATTTTCAGTCCAATTCTTGCCTCATTTCAAAGTGGACGCATTGCATAACTCGATGATGCATTCTCCTCCTTTGGCAGGGTTAAGTCCCTCACCCTCACTCGCCCTGCTTGCCCCTCTCAATGTTCCTTCTCCATTATTATATAATAAAGTTTGTCTCGCTTGGATGGCTCCGACTTGGCTGTTTTTTAGGTTTAAAATTTATTTCAAGGTTGATTCAATCGACTTGACGTATCCTCGTCTAGACTTGAATCCCATTTGGCAGTAATACAGCACAGGACTTGGGTTAAGGACATGTTTATTGGATTTGCAGTTATGGAAATGCTGTTCGACTGCCAATTGAAATTTGTTTGCTTTATTTCACTCAATTCAGATTTAGAATGCTTATTTTGGGGTACTTTTATTGCTGCTCAGTGAATTTATTATATTCGGGGGGTTGATCGTGTTTCGGTGTGTTGTCTCGAGTAATGAGCAAATGGACAGACCTGCGGTGCACTTGGCCGCATCAGTAGTTGGATGGGCGATTGGGCGAACTGATAAGCGAGCACCGACCAACCATCGAGAGAACTACCCTGTGATGGTCATGCACAGAGATGCACTTTGCCGGGCGGTTTGGCAACTCTCACTTACTGTCACTGACACTACTGACTTTGTCTGTTGACTTTGCACTACTACACTGAGCATGATGATGCCCATGGTGATGATGATGATGGTGCAGTGATGCAAACAAGATGTGATCGAGAGAACGAACACATTATGAAGATGAACATGAAGATGAGTCTCACCTTTGACCTTTCTAGTGGGGGTGAAGTGATGCGATGCTAAAGGAAGTGAAAAGTGAACGTTCATTCGTTTCCTTGAGGGTGAACACAGCACTGGCTCACTATTAGCTATAAGTTAAACTTGTAAGTCGGTGACTAAAGTTTGTGTGAATGTGTTCATTTGAGAATGTGTCTATTGCTATTGAGAAACTTAATGCTCAAACATAATCGAATGCGATGTAGTGAATGAATGCCAATTGAGGCTATTCCTTTGTGGGCTGTAATGAACGAAGGCAGAAATGACTCGATTCTTTGTGTCAACATGTAATTGCACATGAACGTTTACGAACGTGCGGGCACGAACAAATGGCCACGGGCTTGACCGAAAAAGTGACATTTCTCATGATTGCATCTTCGATTGTTGGACAAACGATTGTGTCTGTCTTTTGGATGCGCCACTCACTCGAACTATTGTCTTACTGTTGACCGAGTTGAATGTCCCCAATGTTGCTCAATGTCGTTCGTAATCTATTGTCAAAGTCAATAGCAAACAGTTATTGTGTGCCTCTGTCTATTGTGAGCAATGCACAGAAGTGCACTTGATGCACTGGCTGCTTGTTTATTTATTCGTGCACTGAGTCGATATTGATTGCTCGTCAATATTGTCAATAACAATTGCAATGAGCTCACATTGCTCGGCACAGAATGTACATCGAGCACAGCAGTAATATCAATAAAGTCCATTTTGATTGGTCGGCACATTTGTTTGGTTCATTTGTCCGAGCCTAGTGAACCGTAAAGTGGTCGATTCGATTGGAATTGATTTAATTGTGCAGTGCTCAGTGCAGATTGTTTATGTTCTCGATTGCATTGTGGCATTGTTTGCTATTAATAGATGGACACCTAACCTTAATCAGTCTGTGCACCCTCTTATCACTTTGCCCACTAACCCGAAGTGAGCCATCTCTCGATGTCCGTCTCTCTACTGCTGCACACAAATGCAAATCAAATGAAGTGGTCACTGGTGGAGTGAGTGAGTGAGTCTCATTGAGTACTGATGGTACCCTCTACAGATCTGTCTAGTCTCTGTTCGCTCACGTCAAACCGGAACACTTTAATATCTGTCGGTTGGTTGTCGGTGGTGTTGGTGCTGGTGAGGGGTGCTGGCATGACTGGACACACACCATAATGACGGTTATAATGAATGCAGTCATATCGGTGTACGTGTGCACTGTTGTACTGACACAGTGCCTTCCCCCACCACTTCACTCATCACTGCCCCAACAAATTCTTGTTGCCCAATGACTGACTTATTAGGCAAGCAGACCGAGCAGCATTTCCCTTGCCCCCTCTGTTCAGCAACCCTTCAATGCTCGTCGTCACCCGAGGGGCAAATTGTCGACTTTGTGGCACTAATTATCAGTTTGACTACACGACAGCACTTTTGCTTTTGTCTGACCAGTGATAATGCAGTAATGGACGGATGATGTGACCTGTGGGGCAAGTGAATCTCTACGGAACACGAGTTCACCTTTACCGGGTGACTGCAAATGTGTTGGTTGGCATGTGCATGCGTACGTGTGCCATTTTCGGTTGCCTTACTGTGCCATATTCTTGCTTCCGTGTCACAGGAAATGAGCTTGTTCGGTGCTGGTGTCGAGAATGATTGCTTTGTGTGTTCTACTGTCAAATGGAATTGTACTGAAATGGAAAGTTACTCGATCCGGTCATGACTTGTTCACACTGTACACACTGTGCCAGTGGAGATTGCCACTGAGAAGCACAAAACGTACAGTGGACACCAAGTGAGCAGAATGAAGCACCAAAAAGAGTGAGACCGTCATGGAATTGTACTGTCGCTGTAGGATCGATATAGGAGTGCATGAACTTGACATTGCTTGTGTCCGCATGTGTGTGCACACGGCTCGCACCAGGGTCGCTCACACCGATCCACACCGGAATTGGATCGCTTCAAGTTCAAGTTCAACAATGGAAAAGTACCATTGGGTTAGTGATTGCTTGCTTGTGTTTGATCTGTGCTCCAGTGGATGACTCTCATTACTAGATCAATGATTGGACTGAGCAATTATTTGATGATCATTAGTGGATGATCACAAAAATGACATTCTGCTTGTTTGATGTGCGCTGGTTGTCCGGGAGTGCTTTATTGGTGAGTGCACTTGTGGTGACTGCGGAAATGTGATGAGTGACGAGTGTGGCACTCACTGATGACGGCTCGCTCAGGACAATTGCCAAATGCATCGAATGTATTGATTTACTGCAGGCACTCGAGACATGCTTTAGTGCAGTGTCTTATCGTTATTGGCCTCATTGTCTTTGGTGTGTTCATTGCAATGTGCTAAAGTGGGCCATCGTGGTCATGGTCGGCCAGTTCCTAGGACCATCACTGACTGAGTCATTAGAAGAGACATCACTTCCTAGCAGTCGTAAATGAGACTACTTTCCCAGAAGCCACCCATCTCCTTCTTGGCCTCCTTTCGCACTTGGCCTTTCCTTGCACAGTCCTTCCTTATCTTGCTTGACTTTATGAACTCTAGCCCCAGTTGGGTCTAGTGATTAGTGCCTAGTGCCTGGTCTGTTCCGCATACCGCTCTGACCCACTAGTCTCACAAGTCTCGAGTCACTTCCCACTGGACCAGTGCACCACTCGCACGGTGTTCTCATTTGTTATCACAGCACGGACTTTGTTGCCTCCCACCTCACAAGTGAGCTCAAGACGGAACTGCACTTTTTCCTGTTCTCGGGCCCTTCACTTCACACTGACTTAGTTACCTGTCGTGTTCGTTTGATGTGTCTTGTTTGCCTTTTAGTGTCGTCCGCACATTTGCACATTGGCTCACATTCACTCTCGTCTGTGCCGGTGTGTGTGTTGTGTTTGTGTGTGGTGTGGCAATTGCCTTGAAAGCGTTCATTCACTTGAGGAGGAGAGCCAGTGAGCAGTGTAGACCGATTTGGCGAGGCGCGCGCTCCCCGACCGACCTTGCACCATCGTCAGGTGTGACCTGACCTAGTATCAAGGACCTCGTGGTCCGTTGAGACTCGAGTGCTCCATTGCATTCGTTCGTTCCTGTACTGCTCAGAATGAGTTCACTGTAGGCAGTGTCCAGTTGGTCGCGATCAGTGTCTCTCAACACGGAATGGTGTCTCCTCCAATGTGCAATGTGACTGCATCCATTGCAATTGCATTCATGCTCGCAATGGTCATCACAGTCACACATGGACACAGATTCTACAGTATGCACGTGCTTGTGAGCATTGTCCGGGTTGCACCGTAGCTTCTCCCAGCACTAGGCAATAGTGCCAATGTCTGGCAGACCGACAGACAGACTGATCACCGCGCACCGGCCTTGAGTTGCGGACTTTTACGCTACCGCTAGCATTGCACAGAGTCTGCCCTCTCTGTTCAGTGCTCTCCTCTTTCCTCTATGAGGCAGTCTGCAGTCTCTGCAGCCAGTGAGCGGTGTGTGAGGCAACATTGGTTTTAACTTTTCAGTGTCAATCCGAGTCTCGTACGAGTAAGATCAAGTCGGGGCGACTTGCTGCTCTCGTGCCACATTGTACAACCAGCACCGACATATTACCAATACATCCACTCATCATTCATTGTCCACTCGTTCCTTCAGTTCGTTGAGTGTGTGTCTTGTCCCATTGAGGTGTCAGTGTCACATCACCAGTGTTGTACCCCTTTGCTCACCTAACCCAATTGGAGTCATCACCACTCGTTGCCACTGTTTGTTACCATTTTAAATATCAATTTGGCGCGCTTCGCGCCATTCACCTAATTGGACGTGTGTGCGTCCATTTTGGCGCCACAACAAACTTGGATTCAATTGATCGTCACTGACCGACATGACAACTGCACTGATGATACAGTCAGTCGTGCCCACACCCACACGTCCCCCTTCCCTGGAGTCGCACCCGGCATACCTGCATCACCACAAGATGACCGGTGTGGTGTCCTCTGGTTCGGCAAGTCAGGTGGTTGTCGACTCGTCCACGACCAACTCGAACCGAATTCACCTGGTGAGTCACTGGGAGGACCACCACCCCTCTCGTCACCTGACACCACTCTCAATCCATCACTCGTCGGTGTCCTCCTCACCAAGTTCATCCGCATCACCACCAATGTCTTCATCACCATCCTCCTCTTCTTCACCTCGTCATGTACCACACCTACTTCGTTCGACCACATCGCCCACCCCCTCGTCCCATTACCACCCGCAATCAAGTCCTAAGCATCTGCATCACCTGCACCACCATCACCACCAAACGAAGCTGTCGGTCTCCTCGTCGGACTCTACCTCGATCTCGTCCGTCTACTCGGAAGAGTCTACCACCATGACCGACGAAGATGACATTGTGCCGATCGACCTAAGTATGCCAACTAGGAAGCGATCCTTCTCGCCGGAACTGAGCTCCGAAGAGAACACCATTTGCGATCAGGACCAGCGAAGAATTACTCGAACCTCTTCCTCGTCCTCATCTGGTTCTGCAGTTGGTGCTGCACCAGGCAAGCCAAGCTACAAGAAGTCACTGATCAAGCGATATTGTAAGTGCAAGTGCGCTTTATTCTATCTGTGGTGTGAGCACGTTGAGGGAGCCATTGCTCGAGTGAGGTTATCCCAGGGCGTCATCGACTGCTCCATCTAGGGAAACTTGACCCTTACCGTTAACTTCCTCCATATCTTGTGGCACTTATCTGTGGTTGAAGTGGCATCTATTCTGTCCTAATTGGGTTATTGCTGGCTAGGCAGCAGCAGTCAGGCCAGACACACGACACTAGTCGAGTTGACCTTGTTTCCAATTTCTCTTCTTTGTCCGATCGTTTCCTTCGTGATCATACATTTGTTGTTGTTGTTATCACACGTCTCTCCCATCGTTTACCACATCGACATTCACCATCACCACCATTCACTCACTCACTCATTCACACAGTTATTCGATCTCGATTTGAGCACTTCTCAGTTCGTTGCCTAGTGCTCCTTTGCTGCAGTTGCAGTCCTTTGGTCGAGTTCAACCTCGATCTGTGTCAATGGCAAGTTGGCACACACCACGAGAGGATAATGAACGAACCGAGGAGAGAAAAAGGAACATCGACTTGTCTTGACACTCCAACACACACTCACACACACACAGTGGAATAGATCGAGGTCAGCACTAGGCAGAGACTTACGGGTCGATTTGACCCTTCTCCGGCTGACCTTAACCCGTTTGAGCGACTGTCTTCGTCACTCATCACCACCTGTCAGGCAACTTGTTTCTTTCCTCCTCGACGCATGACGCCCGATAAACTTGACCCGGACCTAGTGCAAGAGAAAATGGGACTCTCCTTCCGATCTTATTTTCTTGCTGTTTGTTTTGATCACGGCTGGGCTATTTATAATGCAATGCAGCACATTGTGTGTGTGTGTGATTGGTGTCGCACTCGTTGCTCCACTCACTCCTGGTTCGTGCATTCATTCATCCATTCATGTATTAGTGCTATTGCCACCTCAACAAGTTATATATAGAACAGATTGAAGCACATTCAAATTGGAAACGTAGTTTTTCCTGTATTATGGAAGTTATGGAAGAGTTTGATGGATTGGAGGGATTTGAGTTGGTGGTGCTACTGACGGTGCACTGCCTGCCAAAAGGATTCCACTGGCAAACCTTGAAAAGAGTTTCCTCAGGTTTTGCCTCGTTTTGCCCGGTAGTGAACCACTTTGCAGGCCAGTGCAGTAGACACAAAGAATGTCTCTTCATATCTCTATATGTCTGCTCGAAAGAACAACAACAACAATCACTGCACTCGCTTTATCTCTTAACACATTTTGATTGATTGGATTCGATCCAACTAGTCCAAATGCATTTCACCACTTTGCATGTTTTCAGTCTTATCTATCACTTACCTAAGCAATATTTGTGCTGGTGTGTTGCATTGCAGTCGAGCCTCAGTGCGGCAGGCAGTAGGCAGTGAGCAGTGCTGTGTCAGTTAGTTCCTGGTTCTTTGTCACCCACTCGAAGCAGCATCACCTACCATAACACCACTATTAGCATCATTAATGTCTGAGATATCCTTTTGTGCTCGTACGCGTGCGTGTCGTTCTGTACGACACAAATGGAATGGAGCACCAATAAAGTGTCTTGAGCACTGTACAGTGCCGCGAGTGAGTCAAGTCACATGATGCTGCGGGATCCGTTTGTTACTGTTGTGCCACTGTACCACTTGTAGCAGAGTCAGTCCTCTCGTTATCACGATTCAATGTCAAGGTTACGTTATTTGTGAAAGCGCGCTTGTTACTATTGCTTCAACTTGCTTGGATTGTTGCACTCCTGTACAGCTGTACGGCTACGGTGCCAGTGCTTGCCTTACCTCAGTCTTACCTCTGTCTGGTTGTGCCGTAAATACCTAAACACATACACTCACACGCCAATTGTTGCATTGGACAATGTCGAGTTTTTCCTCGTTCATTTGCTTTGCAATCACCGAGTCACATCTGTTCGACCAGTTCAGTCATGCACTTGCAGTCACTAGCAATTTCCTTGTTGGTCTTATCTCGCTGTCTTATACTTTGTCGAATTAGTCATGTGGAGGAGATGCCTAACTCACCAAGTTGGTGCTTCATTGCATCAGTGTCGACTTTGGTGTTCTGGTTCATTTTGCTGTGCCCGAGTTGTCGTGAAGGTACAGGCAAATGGCACAGTGTCGACATTGCTTGGCAGCACAAATCTATTTCCTTCTTGGCTCATGAGGCGAGCAGTGAGGAAAGACGCACATTTTGCTTCCTCCTCGCAACCAAAACTAATAACCTAACCTAACCAGCAACTCATCATCTGTGTGCATAGGTGATGTACAGCTGTATTGGTGTTGAGTGTTGTGTATGGTTCGGTTTGGTGGTGATGATGCTCATGGTGCTCTACTGCCAATGTCATCCCGATCGGTGATGCCGGGTACTGTTCACTGCCAATGTGAGCGTGTAGACATATTTTCCTTGATGATTGATGAGAGGGCGAGAGATGACGCGATGACGATGACTGTGCATGTGGAATTCCTCGAGTGATGCTAAGAAGGTGCTTGCTTTTTGTTGGCA
This sequence comes from Rhizoglyphus robini, assembly GCA_023373905.1. NCBI lineage: Eukaryota > Metazoa > Arthropoda > Arachnida > Sarcoptiformes > Acaridae > Rhizoglyphus > Rhizoglyphus robini. The sequence goes on along the minus strand of JAKIJQ010000007.1, from coordinate 608,833 downwards.
CCGACGAGACGAACCTTCCCAAGGGTTTTTTCTCGTTCTTCGCTTGAGTCGCCTTCTATTCGACACTCTTTTCCTTGTTGCTCCTATTGGGTTTATCTGCCTCGAGTATCGTCTTGGTGTAGTGTAGAGCACACCTGAGAGGTATCCTTTCGAGTGGTGTCCTTAAGGCATTCCTCATAGAAGGCAAGGACATCAGCTCACGCCATTGATGCACATCACCCTGACAATGAATGTCACCAGTGAGACTGTTTGCTTGGCCAAATCCTAACCAATTAACAATGGCGCGTCTGTAGCGATGCTAATTCGATTTCATCTCATTTCACTGGCTCTTTTTCGGTTGTATCCAATTTTGAGGAAACCTTGAAGTGATAGCCTCCGCCTGTCTCTGTCTGTCTCTGTTCACTCCTTCTCTAATGATCTATTGACACAAAAATTTTCCGAAAATTTGGTTTCGTCTTCCTATGAATTCGTTGCAAATTCGTGTGAACTGCGAATCGAGTGATTCATCCAGCATTAATGCCACTGCACAATGTGTAGAGTGCACAGTGCGGCATTGTGCGCTACTCGTGGTGATGTTCGCTGATGATGATCAAAGTCAAGGCGCCACAAGTAAGCGACCAAGACAAACAAACTGAAAGGAGAGGAAAGCTTTGCTTGTTGCAGTGCACAGACAGACAGTTGAACATTATTACGTGCTGTTATTATGTGCTAGAATGGATGTGTGTTGTGGTGCTGGCGATGACGCGCTTCATCGCTACTTGGTGCATCATTACAACATCGTGCCACTGTACGGGTAGAGCTCGTTCGTGTGTTGGTGTTTTGCCGTGTGCTGGTCGACTCGACTGGCCCACAAGTCACTTACCCTACTTGAACACATGGCCACTGGGTTAGGTGTAGTGACTTGTGAAGCAGCACCAGCACCTTCCACCCCTCTGCCTGCCCCACACACCCACCCATGGCTGTTGTATTATTACAACATGCGAACAATGACGGCGTGATGGCAATCAGTTTGTTCGGTGTTGTGATGTGCCACTCCACTCGTCATCATTAGTGAAGTGGTGAATGGGGCAAGACAGTGATCAGTTGATCCGAACAGTGACGAGTGGAGCATCATCACCACCACACTGGAGCACATCTACACTGCACACGATATAGCGAGCCGAGCGTACACGCGGCGTCCTTGACGGCACAGTTCCGGTGCCATCGACCCATCTCAAGGAAAAACTCGCTTTTTGCTTGCTTTCCTCCTCGCACTCCTCCTCAGCCTGTCTGTCTGCAGTAGACTCTGTACGCGTTGTGTGCTTGTTCTGTGGATTGTGCTGGGCGCTCATCAACTGGCGCTTCTTGCCCCAATGATTCCTCCTCGCGGTGCAATTGCCCCAACGACGATATCACCAACACAACCGAGGGGCAACGATGTGGCCAGACAGGCACTTCTGGACGATACACAACACAACTCTCACTGGCGTATTACACTTTCTTCTGCTTCCCCTCATTTACAACTACTGCTCGCATTCCTTCATTGCTCGACAGGAATTTGTTGGTTGTGCAGGGGCGGGGGAAGACACTGACAACGTTGAACAGGGCGCATTTTCTAGTTCACTGATTGCGTTTTGTATTCGGCCACACATCCGCAATTGGTCGAACGTATTCGATTCTTGTGCAATGTTGACTCACTGTGCTCCATTTCCGGAATGTTCTCTTGTGCGATAAGAATTGGTCATATTAGTGCTCAGCTGACCATTGACTGGTGGATACTGTGAGTGCAGAGTGAACTTGCAATATGATTGTGTGATTGTGTGATTGCATTGTATTCCTTGATCTTGATTTTGCCGCTATGTAATTCGTCTTGGTGCGTCATTGTGCAACACTGCATTGCTCATGTGATCACCCTCTCAATACAATTCTCTGCCCCTCCCCACCAATCGAGTTCTTCACAGTCGGCGTTGTTGTTTTGTTGTTCACTTTAGTTCGTCTTCATGTGATCGAGATGATCATGAACAAGCCAACACGAATGCCTCTACACACACACACACGCACTAACTTGCAGCAACAGCTTTCCCTGTTGGTGTCTGGTTGTGTTGTGTTGTATTTCCTCCTGTGTGCCATGTGTGCAGTCATAGTACAACCAGCGATTGAGTCAAGTCGCCCTCATAATGCAAACTTTGCATGTCAAGTTGACTTTCTGCTCTGTTTGCACACATTCAGACATACATTCAAACACACATTCAAACACACTTGCACACACTTTCCGGAAATGGATCCGAGTTGTATTATTCGAGCTATATTCCGAATTCGGCGTGACCATGAGCTGTGAGTTATATGTGCGAGACATGCACACACACAGTCACACTTACCCAGACCAACAACCAAAAAGGAAGGAACAAACGGAAAACCCCGAACAAAGTAGTACAAGCCAAAAATGAACGGGATCCCCCACTGTCGAGCAATTTCAAGTTCAAATCAATCGTTAGCCAGTCGAGCACTGATTGAGTGCAGTGCTGGACTTAGGGTGGCACCGACTTTATGGTTCCGGTGCGGCTACTGCTTGGGTTCACTCCACTGGTGCAAAGGCACTTCTGGTTCACTTAATTAACTGACACGTCAATCACTGGTGCTCTTTAAGAGGTGCACTGGATTGTGTGTCAATAATGGCAACATTCTGAAGATAATTAGGAGAAATGTGCTGTGTGCTCTATGTTTTGGTAATTACCAACAGAGATGCTCTCAAGTGTACTTCGTTGGGTGCATTCTCATCGGGGTAATACCGAACTGACTCAATTGATGGATGGTCCGCTGTGTGATATTAGTGATACTAATGCCGTACTCGGGGATTTGAATCCGATCTCGATCCAACAAGGCTTTGCTCCCTCTCTCCTCTCGGTGCACTGCAAAACAACTCGGTTCCGGCCGAATGAATCGCTCGCCGGAATATTTTCACTCGACACATTGGTTGAGATACATTTTGGACTGATCCAAATGAGAGGAGTGAACAGTTGGAACGATTCGAATGCGAGATGGAATTGTGCTGCTGTTGTGGCTGTCTCAGTGACCACTGCAGTGGCATGTGCCCACCGGACATTGTGTGGACGTGCGCTCGGTGTCCTTCAACTTGTGTCCTTTCGTGTTTGGTTGCATTATTACTTGATTATGTGTGATCGTATGATGATTGCTCCGTGTGGATGAACTGTGCCTCGTGTTCACTGAACTTTGATATTGGCTGGGGGCAAGGACACGCGACCAGCACTCGGTCCCCTCGACACGCGTTCCATCACTGGCCCTGCACTCGCTCGCCTCTGTCTCAATTCCTCATTTGGTCGTGACTTTGAATTTGACTCATTTTGGGATTCATTCATTGGCACATTGGTTCGGTGTGTTGTCTCTCGAGCGCGCTTGACCTCAGGCTCGATCGTTGATGCAGGTCGTGGTGGTGCACTGGACACGCAAGCTGATCGTTTGTGTGTCTTTTGTGTGGGTCAGGAGCAGCTGCCTGTGTGTTGTGGTGCACTAGGCAATCCCAATGGCTCAATGCGCAAAGTGTGACACGGCTTGGACGGGACAACAGGAGGACAGCCTGTGTCACCATTTGGACGTGTCACTTTCACTTTCCCCACTCGATTGTCCTAACCGAGTTTGCCTGCTGCACAGCACAGTTCAGTGTTTTTCCTGTCCAGGAAAAGGTCTACTCTGCAGCACTATTCTCCCCTCTGTCCTGCAGCAGCAGACGACGATCTACGCCACTGGCTTACTGTTCACTGTCAATGTGTTGCTGTGTGTTATGGTTTGCTCCCATTTGGGAGACAGAACAGGAATAGAACAGACACGAGATGCTGTTTGACCTCAATTCGAGGTTTGAGGTCACCAGGCTGATGGGAGAGAGACAGGCAGACGAGCTCACCATACGACTAAGCGATGCTGGCCTTGAAGTGATCAGACTGTGCGCTGCTGATGGCAACAGTCTGCAGGGTCCTTGGGACAGTGCTCAAGGGTTCAAGGATGTGAGTGAGGCCAAGGGATTGGGGTCTTGTCTCCTCAAGTTGTATCACTGGTTCAGTGGGAACTCAATCAGTCTCATGCTCAGTGTCTGCCAAAAATAGAAAGTACTCAGTGGTCTGTGTTGTGTCCCTTGTCTGGCAGCCTGTCTAACGACCACTGGACCAGTCTGTCTGCAAAGATTGCCACCAATGCACAGTAATCGAATCGAGGTTAGATGCGAGTCGCTGATTTGGTGCGATTTGCCTCAGATGGTGCGAGCGATGATGTGTTTGGGTTGACGTGCTCGGTGCTCATTGAGCAAACATTGACGATTTCATTTCCTATTACACTTTCGGTGTTTTGGGGCTAAATGTGTGCACTTGATTAGACAAAGGCAACGTTAGACCAAGACTGACATGAACATTTCTGTTGTTGTGCAAGTGCACTCACAAACTCGAACTGATTTGGCGCGCTTAGGGCAAACACTGAATTGTGAGGATGGCACAGGATTAGACCAGTTGTTGAAGGTCGCCAATTGGGTCTCACTACTGGCGCAGTGTCATTCTCCAGCAATTTCTCCAGTTTCAAAGTGTGGAAATAACCGTCTTTTCTTTTTGTTGTATTAATAGTCGATGGCTGTGAGCCAAGCTCCAGCGAACTCACCACCGCCGCTTCATCGTCCTCGACCACAAACGCGACAAATTCTGGCAATCCCTCAGGAGTGGGCGTTCTGCTAGCCAACAAGTCGGTCGGCTCTCTGACCTCAGGTCCAACCGGCAACCTACTGCAGAACATTCTACAACAGCAGCAGCAGCAACAGTCACGCCCATCGAGTTACTCGCCCACTGGTCAGTCGAATGGTGCACTGCATCGGTCCTCGTCCGGTGTGGTGAGCAGTTCCGGGTCGGGTGTTACCTCAAGTGGAGTTGGACCGAATGGAGCCACCACCACCACCAGTTCGCCCTTGCCTCCCAGTCCGGCAGACTCGGGTGTGAGCGATGTCGACTCGCACTACTCGTCCAACGACGAACAGCAACAACAACAGGCCCAGCAGCAATTGAACGGTGGCGCCCATCCTTATGGATTCTTCTACCAAAGACAAGCTGCCGCCGTGGCTCAACAGCAGCAGCAGCAGCAACAACAACAACAACAACAAGGAGCCAATGGGACGAACAGTGCAACTAACTCCTCATCATGTAAGTTGAGCTAAGAATAGTGCGAAAGAATAGACAGGAAAGGCAATCTTGACGCTCTGGTGTCGAGTCCAGTGGCACTGACCAACTCTAATGGGCCAAACCGAGACGAATCGAATCATTTCCGGGCTGGTTCCGTTAGTTGTCTCACTGTGTTACGAGTCTGCAGTGGTGTGAGTGCACTGAGTGGAGTCAGTTGTCTCGATGGGCACACTTGGCACAAGTTCACTTTTGACGCCCTGCTCATTACCAATTCTTTCCCATATTCGTGGCTCCTTGTCTCATTGTGTGTGCGTGAGTTAGCTTACTGAGTGATTGTGCCCTTCTCGCACACAACACACACGCACACACACTTCCGTTCCAGACGCGCCCGGACGCCCAATGCGAACACTAGTGCCCAACAGTGCTCTATGCCAATGGGCCAATTTGCACAATGACTCGATGAGGCATGAGAGAATGCCAACGAATATGAGCAAATATGACGATGATGATGATGATGGCCGAAAGGGACCGAACGAGAGGACATTGCAGTGACAGTGCACTCGAGCACACAAACACAAACATCACTTGCCTCGTGTGTCTCTTCGCCTACGCATTCCACCAACCATGCACACGCACAGACACATTGCCTTGATCGATTAAGAGCGATCCAAAGCACTGCTCAATAAGTTTGTGCACTATTCTTTAATTCTTTAAAGTTTACAAGTAATCACTTCACTAAATCTTCCATCAAGTGTACCAACAGTTTCACTAGGGCGAGTTATACTTTAGCCTGTTTGTGTGTGGTGATATTTTGGAAACAGGAAAATTATATTATTTATATCCTTAGCAACCCAGAAGAATAGATACTTTTGCACTGATGAGTGAGAAGGGGGGAGGAATGAAGGGGGATGGCGCTCAATGGATAGAATCAAAAGTGCTTTGCTGGTGTACTGGTAAAGTGCACAATGGCGCCCGAATATATGAATGAGAATGAGCGCTGCACTATGCACTGTCAATACTCACACTTACGCCTCCGTGTTTTATTAACCTTTGGTTTGGTTTTTTACTTGCGCCATCCATTCTGTACAGTATTTCTATATTTTGCCCGTTGGGCGCCATACTTTTTAAGTAACCGCACATTGCGCCAGGATACATTTCATTGTACGGTTTAGTGTGTAGTACTCGACGCCATCCGGCACTGAGCCATGTACATGTGCGAGTGTGAGTGAGTGAGTGTGTGTGCTGTACCAGACACAGACAGTGCCTGTGGGCGCTTGGTTCGTTCGCCTATGGGCGCCATATACTACTCTTGCCACTTGCTCTCACTGTTACTCTTTTCTGGTATTGTCTAGTAGCGCACGTATCTTGTCGCTATATAACGCTAACCTTGATAACGCCAAAGTCACCGGTACATTCAACCCAGTGACATTGAAATGATAGGGCGCCAGGGTGGGGGACCGGCTGGGCGCCATCAACCGATGGAGGGTTGTCTGCTGTAGCGTGCAATGGACATGAAACCCAATCGGATTCGATTCGATTGCGATTGGTTCGTTGTTTTGCACGTTTGATTGCTTTTCTGGCTAAGCCGAATGCTTGTGATTTCAATCGGATTTGACTTAAGTCTCCACTTGTGCAATTCTCATAGGAAATGTGTGTTTGGGGGATAATGGCATTGGGACTCGACCGTAAGGCACCGTCCGGGCACAGATCGAATCAAACAGAACCGAACTTGAACTTGATGCGATTCCCCGCGGTTTTGTTGTTGTTTGATGATGATTGTGTCCGCTCCTTACACCGAACACGAACAAGCAATATTAATTAGCAAGGGAGCGATACACGCGCCGTCAGTTTTACTGTGCCGGGCGTCATGTTCGGCTGGGGATGAGATGCCACCCTGGGAGAGAGGAAAATATTATTTTTAGAACTTGGATGAATTCGCTGTATGGCGATTGTACTGGTGCACAGGCTTCTTTGGCACTAGTCGGTTGTGCACTCTTGTTTACGTGTGCGTTCACTTCTCGGTAGCACCGGCGTGTGACTCCCTGGCGCCCTGGGCCACTGCCTGCACAACCAGGCCCAACTGGTGCATGCTTTGTTGGCTCACTTAATGAATTCAATATATTGGTCACAACATGCGCGAGCAATGTTTCCTTCAATGGCCATTGCACACACGATTCCCTCTCGGTTATTCACATGAGCATTCATCGATCTATAATTAGTCCATTCTTAATGTCCAATCAGTGCCTATGAGATTCTCTCGTTATTGGGTCATTCACAGATGCGGTGACATGTCTATAATTGGAGAATGGTGTGTTGCTGGTGGCACAATTCTGTGTGTCTCGTTTCTCTCTCGTTTGTCCGAATTGGGGTCGTGACCTCAGCCTCTTTTTCCTTTTTCCCTGTGTTCTCTCCTCTCTTCCGTAACAATAATAGCCCACCACCACCACCATAATCGACCATCGCCATCACCAGCACCACCAGTCAATCCCAGTGACTGACTTTCGGGGCAAGCAAGCAAAGTCATGAGCACACATTGAGGCATTATGTGGTCAAAGGTCACCTTTGAGGGAAGCCCGGCTCGGCTCAGTCCCCATTCGATGTTTGCCACTAGGTCTCAGAGCATAATCGTGTGCCAGTTTGCATTGTGCCATTGAGCTCTGTTACTTCCTCTGCCCCACTTGTCCCCTGCACGGTGGCCACCGTGCCCCACTGTCCTCCCACACAGCACTGTCCTATTGATCAATGACTCAATGCATCGCACTCAATTCATGTACAAATTTGCATTCACGTTCGATCTAGATTCAATTCAAATTGGTCTGTTCTCTCGTGCACTAATCGACCAAACCACCATTGCACCGATGCTATCGATGGCTCGAGACCATTTGGCGCGCTATTTTCGATTGATCAGTCATGGGTGGACGATGTTTGGTGTGGTGCTGATGTTGTTGAGCCTACTGTGCCACTGGATGATCTCAATTGTTGTCCGTAGAATCTGCAGGGCTGTGTCCCGTGTACTTGACCTCTACCGAGTGATTGCACTCTCTCTCCTCGGTTTGACTTACTCGCGCGATCTCGTTTCAAACGAGGTCTTTCGGTGTGTGGCCCTATTGAGGTCAAGTTAGGCGCCAACAGAGATGTAGTCTCACACACACACCGAGATAGTGTTCTTTCTCAACCTTACTTATGATTATACATGATGGCCCATTCGTAATGGTCGTAATGGCGCCCACGATAAGGCAACAACGAAACAACAAGAAAAGAAGAAGAAAATAACCTGTGTCGGGCTAAATCGAGTTTGTTCACTTGTGTGATTACAGTCCGCTCTATTGTGTTCTACTTTGTGATACTTTGTTGTTGTTGTTGTTTTGTTGGTTGTTTTCCTACATATTACTAATTACTTACTTTAAAGTGCACTCAGTGAATGAGTTGAGCAATGACTCAACCAGCGAGTGACTCACTGAACGAGTTACGCGAGAATGCTTTGTAATGTGAGTGAATTGAGTGATATGACAGGTACGGCTAGAGTGAGTTCAATAATCCGCACAGAACTGAGACAGACAATAGACTCGATTGGAGTGAAGTGATGCATTCTCTGGACCGATGCAACATGCATTTCATTCATTAATCCCTGGCCAATCTATTAATACCCAAAGCCATTTCGGTTGCCTAGACCGTTGAGCAATATTGTCAATCTCCACTGAACGCATATTTCTACCGAATTTCACTACACTCAAATATGTTGTAATTTAATGTATTTTTAAAATGTCTTTGTCATATAAATTTAAAATATTGTCACCCGTGAGAGTTAGCAACAAGGCGTCATTGGCTCCCAAGTGGTGTCTATGTGCAATGGCGCCCTTTGCAGGCAATCAGTAGTGAGTGTGTGTGTGTTGTGTGGCTGGTTGTGCTGCACCAGTGGCATCACCATCACCGTACACCAACGCACCATTGCCAGAGAACTATGAACTCCTCGAAATCAAATATTTATCCCCGAATGATGTGATGATGTTTCTATGTTTGTTTGGCAATACTATCTCCACTACTTGTGATGGTGTGCTTTACTGTGGCTGCAATGATCAATAAATACGAGCGATCGCCATCTAAATTGGGCCCTCTGGCCGCGACACAGGTTCGTTCAATGGCTTGTGCTTGCCTCCTGGCTGCTTTGGTGTTTTATTTTTGTCATGACGCCAACAGATTAAAGGGAGAGAGTGCGAGTGAGTGAGTGAGTGAGTGAGTGAGTGGGGTTTGGGCTTTGGACGAGAAGTGCCGGCAATTTAGTGCTCACAAGAGCACAACCGGCGGGCGTCAGCATCACCGCCACCATCACCACCGGCTCTCTCTCTCTCTCTCTCTCTCGCACACACACAACCACCGTTTGGGAGCCATCCAACCACTTTCTATATCTCGTTCACCTTGAATTGGTTCGTCGACTCCGAGACTGGGGAGAGTGGTGGTGGCTGTGCCGGTGGTGCGACTGGGTGGGCGCCATCCAAAAGAGACAACGACGGCGTCATTAGAGATGAGAGAAGAGTGGACTTGTTTTTCCCTTTCCACTATTCGGTTGAGTTGCTGCTGTCTTTCCTTCTGTTCTCCATTCAGTGGATCTTCTTTGTTCTGCCTGCTGTGTGTGTCTGTGTGTGTGTTAGTGCCACCATTCAGTTGTTGCATTGTTGTGCGCACAAATTACTAGTTATGTAACACTACTGACAAGTGCTTCAGTAGGCAAACTTGATCAGAGCAGTCAATCCCCCAGTCGGGCAAGGTCTATTAAACCCAATGGAGTAAAGCACTTTTCAATGTCGAATGACTAAACACTAAAGACAAGCTCACTGGGACCAATTTAGATTCGATTCAGATTAGACCATAGACAAGTAATCAAAGACAAAGTCAACCGAACACATGTGTTGTGTTGAGCATTGAGCTTTACAAGTGCACTCTGAGGTCGTTTCGAGTCTCGTCTCTTGCCACAAATGTGCTCGTAAAACAGTTCTTTATTGCCGAATGTTTGTGTTGTACATTCGAGCGGCAATGAGCTCGTAAATGTTTTGCTTTACTATTTATTCAAATATAAAATATATTTAGGAGCACACTAATTGGGCTAAATGTGTATCATTGATAATGTAGAGCAGATTGATACTAATTATTGTTGGATGGCTCATACTTTGGCTCACTGCAGTGGAATGGGAAGCCAGTTGAGCTATCTCTGGCATGTTGTGTGTCTGTGGAGTCGTGAGGTCTCTTCAGGCTTGATGTTCCTTTCGGTGTCATTATCGATGCATTTGGTGTGCTATTGCTATCTCACTTGTCTCACTTTTGGTTAGTTTCCTTTCCCAATTTGTTGATTTGATTTGATTACATTTGAGTGAGTGAGAGAAAGAAAGTAGCTTTGGCTTACTTACTCGGCCTGGGCCTCTTCTCCCTGGTGATTACCCACACACACACACACACACACACACATGCACATTCTTGGTTGGCTGGGTGCGTTGGCGTGCTCGTTGACATGCCAACCACCGATCGAATGCACCAACAACATCATCAACAACCCAAAGCTCAACGAACTCTTACCGATTGGTCTTCTTCCCCATTCTGTCACTCTCCCCCGCTCGATTCGGTTTTTCTGGTGCAATCGGGCGCGCGGGATTACACGCGAATAAGTGTATTCTGTGGAAAGAACCGCCAACTGTGGTCCTGGAATCGGGCAGAGAAAGAGAGAAAGAGACAGAATTAGGCGCACGCTTTGGTGCCTGTTGTGTACTGTTGCACTAATGACCATGAAATTGAAAGGGATTCCCAGAATACCGAACCGAATTAGTGGCCGTGCAACTTTGCCATTTAGGTGCGTTAGGTCCGTTATTGTTCGATAAGAATATTGTTCAACCGAATAATGTTATTCACTGTTATTTATTATTGCTCTTGCTGTAATGCATTACTTGACATTTGAGTCTGTTGGGACATCTGTCGGAATGAGTGCCACTGAGTCCATTGAGTGTTTGAATGTATTTAATGACATTTTCTCTTTTTCGATTAGACTCAAATTCTGACGCACTTCATCACCTGCAACGCTATGGCCCAGGCAGTGTGCACCATCATCACCTTGGCGGTGTGCATCACCTCAGTCCCAGACCATCTCAACAAGCGCAACAACTCAATGGTTTCGGTCAACTGGTGGCCCAGCAGCAGCAGCACGAGCAACAGTCGCCCAGTTCGTCGAGTCAAGTGGGCCAGTCGGGCAGTCCACTGCAACACGCTCTGACCGGTGGTCATCATGCAGGTCACCAGGGCCAAAGCACGCACCAGTTGATTTCCGCTCTGCAACAACATCAACAAAACGGCGGTCAGGTTCATCTGTCGCCCTCACTGCCTTCGATGGGCTCACAACGACCTCGGGTCGAGTCTTTCTATAGTCATGCCAACGGTTACGAGCACAAAGGTATGCTTCTTCACTGTCCATTGGAATGCGAATCTAACTAATGTTGACTAATTCTAGACTTAACACTACCACTGAACATGTCCTCGGCAGAGGATCTTTCATATCATCACGTGTCAGCTGGTGTTGGTGCCAATTCTCAGGCAAGCCCCGGTGTGAATGGCTCCAATGGTACTTCCAATGGAGGCCAAGGTCTCAAGCGAAAGAAGGGAAGAAAACCTAAAGGACTTGGAGATGGAGTGAACGGTTCATTTGGACCGAATGGATCGGGTGGTCCTGGCACAACCAATGGAGGAGTGGGCAAACGAAAGAGTCGAGAAAGTGAGTTTCATTATCAATGAGGAAACATTATCAGTTTCTAACCGGACAATTGTTCTTAGGTTCGACCACTTACCTTTGGGAATTTTTGCTCAAATTGTTGCAGGACAAAGAGTACTGTCCACGATTTATCAAATGGACTAATCGAGAGAAAGGTAATTGATTGGTCAAATCAACAAGATGACAATGTATCTAATCATTTGTTTGTGTTCATTAGGCATTTTCAAATTGGTTGACTCAAAAGCAGTGTCTCGTCTTTGGGGTCTGCACAAGAACAAGCCTGACATGAATTACGAAACCATGGGACGAGCTTTAAGGTATTTTGTATATCATTCATTCGTTGAACCGTTCTCTAACGAAAATTATTTGTCTAACAGGTATTACTACCAACGAGGTATTTTAGCGAAAGTCGACGGCCAACGACTGGTGTACCAGTTTGTTGACGTGCCCAAAGACATAATCGACATCAATCAGTCCCAGTCGGGCAATGGGCCACAGTCGAATGGCATGCCCGATGCCAATCACAATCACCTTCAATCGAGTCTGCACCTATCACCATCGGCACTGAGTGGTGCAAGTCTTTCCGCATACGCTGCTGCCGCGGCCGCATCAATGTCACCCAAATTATCCTCACTTAGTCTCAATGGATATGCCGGAATTAAAGGTAAGTTTGATCAGACTAAATCATGTACGACAGCTTATCTAACTTCATTCTAATCTGTCCTAACAGTCGAACCATCAGGTCAATCTTTGGGCGTCCCTGGACTGACCTCACCGAACACACCCACCACAACGATGCAATCGATGAAGTGCGATCCGTTCATGGACGACTTGTGAACCTATTGCGAAAACCTAATATTAAAAAAAATAAACTAAACAAAACTAGACTCAAAATGTGATTGGAATTGTGATCTATATTGACTGAAAATGAACTGGTCTGAGACTTGTATTGGAAAGAAGCGCGCCAAACGATACTTATGGGCAATTGTTACTGCACCAAATACGAATCAAACCGGTGCGCAAACTGAAGCAAACACATATTCTTTCTTTTGGTTGTTGCTGTTGTTTTTGTTGTTGTACTTCTCTTTCATTTTCTTACTGTAAATATATGCGAGACTGAGGCCATCTTGGTGGGCACCTGTCGCCCTATGAATGGTCAATAAGGCGAAATGGAAAAGACATTCGAAGAGGACCACCTGAGGAGACGAAAGTGATCACCATGAGATGATAAGACAAGTGATACGGTGAGTGCACCTCGGGCTGGAGTGCACCACACGAAGGGAACTCTATTTTGATTTGAACATGTATTTTTGTACGTCCCAAAGTGACAAACCAATCCGGCAAACGTCAATTACGAATCGAATCCGGCTAAATTCAATCGAATCCACTCGATTCTTGTTCTTCTTTTCTACTTCTTTGATTTGATTCAATCAAAATTTGTTTTATTTTTCTACATCTGCTCATCATTGGAATATATCAAATGCATAATTATCATCATCTTCATCTTCATCATTATCTTTTATCTCAACAATCTAATCTCTCTCCCTCCCTCTACGCTCTGAATGCGCATTACGGTGATCACACTACTGACGAAGAATACTAATTGCAAATTAATTATTAATTCAATTAATTGAATACATCTCTTTTTTCTCATAACAAATACCGGATGATTTTTTGCCCTCTCATTCGAACGCATTTGACGAAACCTAAACCTTGACGTCTTCGGGTCTATTCTGCACTGTTCTACTGAATCCTTGAATTCGTTGTTGTCTTTTAGTTTTTGTTATTCTTTGTTTTTTTATGCAATTCTTTGATTCATTTCACAATTGTTCATCATTTGATCATAATAATCATTACCATATGGAGGATTGCCCTGCCCCTCTAGATTGGATGCACCAAGCATTATTTTTCCAGGAAAAGTTAAACCCGAATCCATCCAATGAGAATTATATGTTTTTTGTTCAAATTTATCTTACTGAATCCATCCAACCAATTATTACTAATCGAATGAAGTGAAACTAAAGTTCAAATGTGCAAGAATTCCTAAAAGCTGCGAAACTGCTTTACAATGAATTGCTCTCTATCTCTCTCTCTTCTCTCTCCCATTTCCTATGTCATCGTTATTGTCGATCGATCCTTGATTGGCTTCATCACTCTCACACAAATAGAAATCTATTACAAATGATTGATTTATTATTGACAATTTATAGATTTATTATAATTGACAATATGATAAGCTAACAAGCTAACACACAGACACAAGCAAAGCACACACACAAACACTCACAGACTCACTCATGGTCAAACAGAATTCGACGAAAGTGAACATGTTTATATATAAATTGATTAATGAATCTATATAGTCATTTATTACTGATTGAATGTTATTGATTATTATTATTACGTGTTATGTCATAAATGATATTATCTCTATACGTCATCTACGAACGCATCATGCATTTATCACACGATCCATCGATATGGTACATCATCATGCTCATCCTCTATCTCATCTCTCACTCCCTGTTTTATCTTTCTCTTTTGTAATATTTGTTTATTTCCTTGCTTCTTCACTTACTTCAGTGTAATATTTCTCCTTTGTCATTTGTTTCTATATGTTCGTTCTATCTGTGTTTTGTATATTTCATTTGATTCGTTTCATCAATGATCATATTAATTAAATTTATAATTTTGATAAAATACATTGCGGCGTTGATTTATTTAGACCAAAACAATACAGCCAATACATAAGGAGTATGATAATAATTGAATGCAAACCAATGTGCGGCTCAATTCAGTTGATTCACATCGACGCCTAGTGCTTTGGGTAATGTCTGTCCGCATGGACCCTCAAAGAAGTATCTGTGCAATAAAATAAATTATGTAAGTAAATCTATTTGTGGGCACATGTCAAATCAAACCCATTTGTCTTGCTAGCAGAAGTTGGCTCCAAGTTGAATTCGGCCACGGTCACACCACGTGATGCGACTTGAGGCGCAAACATTGCCGCAGGATAAACTATTGAAGAGGTTCCGATCTATTGAAGATAAATGACATGTTTACAAAATAATTTACAAATGGATTTTACATACCACAAGAAATAAGTCACACTCAGCCAGCAGTCGGTCGGCTTCATTTAGCACTTCAGGATCGAGTGATTCGTTGAACCAAACAATGTGCGGCCGTAGCATTGCACCACATGATCCACAGTGAGGCAAGTCCTCGAGTGCAATTCGTTTATTTTTGCTTTCGTCGTTGTCGATTGGGGAAATGTTGGCCAGAGAGGGCACAATCGGATTCGTATTGTTAGACTCGACCTTTTTGCATTTGGTGCATCGTGTCTTGTAAAGAGTACCATGAATTTCCAGCAAATTTGTTGTGCCAGCCCGACGGTGCAATTCGTCAACGTTTTGTGTTATAATGTTTATTGTCCGATCTGAACCGGCTGACTTGAATTGGCTTTCGATGTAAGCTAAAGTCTATTAAGAATGGACATAACAAAAGTAAGACATATAGCAAAACACAGACTTTGTGAGCATCATTAGGCACTTTGGTGGCCACCAACTGTCGCCGATATTCGTAGAATTGCCAAACCAAGGAAGGGTCGGAAGCAAAGGCTTGTGGTGTGGCCAAGCTGGTGGCCTGGTACCGACGCCACAGACCTCCTTCACCGCGGAAAGTTGGCACACCTGACTCAGCACTGACACCAGCTCCGGTCAGTGCAACAATTCGTTTCGATTTGTCAAATAATTCTTTGAATCGAGCGAAATCGGACGAACGACGAGTAGACATGACAAGAAACGAGGAAAACTGATTGAACACAAATGATTTCAATGAAAGTTGCACAAAAAGACTCGATGCCCGATAAACTAGTTGATTGTTACGATGCAAAGCACCAATTGACATTATCCAACTTCTTACAAATGTATAATTCTTCCAAACAAACAGGTGGCACAACTTTCCTTTACTGACACTTTCAATCATAAACAAAGCACGAGTGGAAAGAGCAAAACATTGAATATTACAATTTAAACCACTAGATGGCGAAAGAATCATGAGAAAAAATTTCTGAGAAATTGTTCAAATATTTTCAGTTTGTAAATCTACATTTGCAGAGTTTGGCGAGTGAATTGCAATAAGTACGACTTATTTATAAACAATTTCAATCAAATGCTAATGTGTTTTATTTGTCAAACAATCAGATCTCTCGAGATTGCACGCATTTGTAGGCCTGGTTGCGTCCCTTAATTGGCAGAGGTTGGCCAGTGGACGAGAAGATCCATTGCTCCAGTGGCATCAGCTGGTCCTCACAGAAGATCAAATAGAGGTACTTGAGTGTGGTGCAAAACAGATCTACCGACTGGTAGTGATGCTTGTGAGTAGGCAGCTTATTCACGTCCTGCACCGTGCAGTACGATCCGGGATAAGGAGTGTCCGGTCCAGCACGACAATGCTTGTAGATCGAGTCCGCTAGAGACCAGGCATAGTCGCGATACTTGTGCTCATGAGTTATTCGGTACAGGACGAAGTAGCTTTCCGCTAGTTCACCACTAGAAAATAAATAAATCAATCAGTCCATTGGGTCCCACTTTGACTGTATTGTCAGCTCACCTCAAGTGGAATTCCTTGTTGTACGCTTTGTTATCCTTCAACTTAGGCTCCAGTGCTGGTTCGCTGGTGTCGAAATGGAATCTCGATGGTGGTAGTCCCGTTTTGGTCCTCAAAGCAGCCAGTCGTCCGGTTTCGGTGATCTCTCTTGCCCATTGCCAGTGCAGATCGACTCGTTTCTTCTCATCCGATGGAGTTCGCGTCAGAGCAAAGGCAGTTCCTGATTTGACATCAACCTCTACCTGAGGCGCTCTCTTCATGGCCTCACAGCCCAGGGCCAACATTGCCCCCAAGTAGCAGCCAGCATAATCCATAAAGTCACCTGCCACCTTCTTTGGCAGATGATAATCTCGAGCGAAACGAAGTTTGGACTTTTTGGATTGAGTAATAATTTTGTACTTTCGCACTGCGTCCATTGCTGCACAGTACTGCTTGATGGCGCACATGTCCGTTCCACCGGACTGGAGGTGCAGGCCTAGAAGGTTTTGGAACCAACATTTGCCAGAAAAGAAGAGGGAAGAGATTGAGGCTTTCCACTTGCCCGACTCGATGTCCATTTCTTCCGGGTAAAGACCTAGTAGAGACACAATTAGACATTCATTCTCCATAAACTAACCAACACTACTAACCTGGAACAGGTTTCTCCTTTTCGATCAAAAATTTCCTGACACGAATTGTACGGTTCACGAATGTAGCATCCTCGGTGAGATCGGTAAGGTAACGGTACTCGAGCATTCCAGCGGACAGCATCGACAGGTACTCGCACACACCTGTGGTTTTGCCAGTGAGTGGGTGGATGTATTGGTAGGGCAAGCCATGACTTGTGCCCTCATAGGCCGGTTCCAGTGCCACCGCCAAAGCCTTAGCCTTTTCCACGAACATCATGTCCCCAGTGAGAGCATGGCAAGCAAGTAAGGCACCAATGTAGTCGGTCACAGCTCGACTCACCTCCACCCAGGCATCTATTTTGTGCCAGTCGAATTCGCATTCCAACCATTTGCGCGCTCTCTCAAACTCATCCTTCAATCCGAGTATGTAAAGAGTAGGCATTGAGGCCACGATGGTGTAACCCGAGCCGGCACCGAACCAGCCCCATTTTGCATTGGGTCGAAAGTCCAGCTCTCCATGCCCCCAGGCATGTGTGCAGTATGCTTGCCATGCTTCAACAGACATCTGCTTGATGAACTCGCGTCTTTGCAGATCGATTTCGGTGTAGTCTACCGGATCCACTGGTTCAGGTGCAGACTTAGATGACTCTTCACTAGGTTGGTGTTCATGCGATTCCACTTGCACAGATGATGGATCAGCTCGGATGGATTCCGTCGAGGAGGAGGCAAGCCGAGACCAGGTAGAGCTGATTGAGGTGCACGAACCTACTTTAGGGGCTCGGATGTCACTGAGGAGCGGTGCCACACTTGGAGCAGGTGCAGCCCGGGACATTCGAACTGGACGAGGGCCGGATGCAACTGCAACGGGAAGAGTGCTCGATTGGCTTGCTTTATCAGTAACCGAACATTGTGCTTTTGAATCTGATTGCACTGCAGTAGTGGTAGAAGTAGAAGTGACACCATCTGCTTTCGGTTGTTCCTGTGTCTTGGAATCTTGTGCCTTCTGGTTGGCGGTTTCAGTGCTAACTTTAGGGTCGCTTTTATGCGTAGCCAGGGTCGAAGAACCACCAGAACCACTACCGCTCAATGATGTTGGCTTCTTCTCGGAGTTGGACTTTTCAGTTTGCGATTGCAGCTTTGACGGTGGAGGTGGCGATGGTTCTCGCGGTCCCTTCTTGTTCTTGTTTTTGTTCTTGTTCTTTGGCTTGCCAGAACACATCGTGAAAATTGGGAGATTAGAGGCACACGGAGTGAAACCAAATGTGAAGGTTAGTTAGGACGGCATGAAGTAAGAGGAAACAAAAGCAAAATGCAATGGTTCGAGCTCACAAGACTCGAGTTTTATCAAACAATAAATTAAGTAGAACAAAGAACAATAGACATATTCGAAATGAATAAATTATAGCATTAATGTCCAATTCCAATTGAAACTCAACTGTTTAATGTGTGCACTGCAATTCAATTTTAAAACAATTTCATTTATTATTTACTTTAGAATCAACAAAACAGTTCAAACCCGAACCACTAGGTGTCACTCTGCACGAGCAAACATGACCACTAAACAAAGACCAAATTGAACAAATGTATACAGTTGATTATAATAAGTCATAACTGGTGGAGAGAGCACCTACAATCACGTGTTACTTTTGATTTACAATGCGCATTCGAATCTATTTGTGGATTGCTTACCTAAATTATTAGCTTTTTGATTGATCGGACTTGACTTTGTGTGAGTGTGAGTGTTTGGCATGGATTAGTCACTAAAGTAAAGTTATTAAGTTTGCTTGTGTGCTTTACCGATGCTTAATGCACATAAAGCAATACACCGACAACACCTGACAACAGGTCATGAAGGTTTGCATCAAAGGTAGCGTTCACTGTTACTGTTCAGTCAGTGAGCATCTCTTATCAGCACTCTAATTGATATTCCTTTCAAATTCTTCTAATCCCTCTGCCTAATCCCAAGACATATAAGTGCGCCTATGCCTCAATTGCAAGCCAAACTCGGCCCAACAGTAGCACTCTTGTGGAATATTATCTCAAGCAGTAACATCATCTTTGACACATCACTCATCCTATGTGTCAACTTTGTATGTCGTCGTCGTCTTTAATGTGACCGAAACTCTTTGACAATCGTGATCACTGTGAGTGAGAAAGAAATAAAGGACATTGTCACCGGTGTGTGTGTTGTCAACAATAAGTCAAACATATTTGATACTTTACTAGACACGTCGTACCACTGATAACGGGCGCATTCTTTGTCCGGATGGGATGCTCGATCGCTACCTGTGTGTGTGTGTGGGATAAATGGCTGCTCAGGTAATTTTGGTGTATCCGCGAGATCAGTTCGTTATAGCACTTTGATGTTGCGCCGATTGATACTCGTATGCATATAGGGAGGTTTGCCTTTGAAGGCACTTCTTAATAAATTCAAGTATAAAATTAAGTTTTAAAATTCAAAATTGTTTTGGTTACTTTGTGTCTGTAAGTCCACAAGTGGACGCACTTTATTCATCACATTGCCTCGAATAGAAAGCATCTATGTTTGACCATCATTCAGTGTAAGTTGTTTATTGTGCCACACGATACATAAGACCCATTGCAATTTGCAAGTATGTATCGAGTCATTTGATGTGTGCCTTTGTACATTCGCCGAACCTAACACTTGAGACATCTCACTTTGTACTCTGTGTGGCTACCAGTTTTAATGCTCAATTTAGTCATTCTGCTGTGTGGAGACAAAGCGATCGGTTCATTAGTTGCATTGTGAGTTACACATTAGCACACACACACACACACCAATGCATTGCCCATTCGATTTGTTAAGTTTGTTAACAAGTCTCAGTCGTAACTGTCATCATAAATTATTAATCTCACCCTGAGCAATTGTCTCACCTTTTTTGGTTGGTGTTCGGTTTGTGTTTGGACAGGTTGTCGGCTCGACTTGCTTTGTGTCATCACATCTTAGCCACAGAGAGACTCATTGAAAGTGTGTTGTGCGGAAATTGGTCGTCAGGTGGATGGTGTCAGTGAGAGACAGAGTGGTGACAACCAGTCCAAAAGAACCAATATGTATTGGACTGATCTCGTTTGATGTTGACCGACCAGGCATTGACAGTAGCTACGAGATCACTACACTTGTTACACTAATGCAATTGCTCCTCATTCAGCGATAGTACTGCAATATACAATTGACTGTCGTTGTTGTTGTTATGTGCAGGCACAGATTCATTCATGATATTGGATGAGTATTGCTCATTACGATAAATACACGCAGGGACGAGTTGTGTGCAATAAGGATTGCACCTAAGAACACTGAAGATGATCCAATGGCAAGCATATGCTCGGAGGTAATAAACTATTAGGTAAACACTCCACTTTGCGTACATTAGACCATTTTAACACGAAATAATTAATCCAACACGAATACTTAACCAATTTTGTTTGGCAAACAGTTTGCAGATACAATCTGAACCAAAATAAACAAACACACGCAACATTTAATCGAAAGTGTCAATACCAAATCACTTTTGAATCAACACGCCGGTCATTTGTAAACGTTTACAAATGTTAAATCCTAATCAGAAGGCCTTTCTCCTTCTGCATTGGGAGTCCGAATTTCAGACACAAACTTATTTGGTCGCACTTTGCAATGGTCAATTACCACAGTCTCACCAGGCAGTTGTGATCTTCTTACATAACAGTTCGCGTTAAGTATTAATCAAAACAGACATTTCAATTTGGTTTGTACAACTTTCATTCAGTGTTCATTAAGAAAATCCGAGTGTGTGTGTCAAATGAACACGAGTGTATGTATTTGAAGCATTCACTTAGGGTCAATTTCCAAGTGAAACTAAAGTCGAGCAAATGTTTCCTATGTCAAACTATGTTCGTCCCAACATTAATGCAGTCTGTTGGATCACTAAGCTCGAATCCATGTGTGCGAGTGTGTGTGTGGCCAGTGGCCAGGAATGGACACGCGACCATCATGTCAGTTCCATTCACTGACCCATCACTGTTTGTGCCAAAGTGCAGTGCTCACTGTGAACTTTCACTAATCCTGTGTGTTAGCGAACAACAACAACACAAACAAGTCCCAACGAGGCGAAAGGAAAATGACCACCGATCAATAACCTAGACCAAAATCAATTACCGATATCCTGGTGTTAGATTTGTTGCAAAATATACAATTTGGAATGTTACGTCTTTTCTGGAGGGTCTCCGAAAAGATGTGCTCGTTCGCTTTGGTATCTTCTCCAACTTGGCGCCGTTCAATTTGGCACGAATTTATTTTGATAGATTTTATTAATGAACTTGTTTTACCGTATTAAGATTTTGTCAATACTTTATGAATAGCCACAAATGCTTCAGAATGGCAGCAGGAGTGGTTATATTTGATTTTCACTGTGCGCACCATGGTTGACCATTTTGGCTGAAGATTTTCGTGCTTGAAACTCGACCGACCATTTTTGTTTTCAGTGGTATGTTTCTCATGTAATTCAATTTATTTATTAATTTGATAACTTTCCAGATATATTGTGTCTAATGAAGGTCATTTATCAAATTGACAGATCATCCATTTGTTGTGCGTAATATTTGAGTTGTAATGTTTGCTCAGAGATTAATTAGCCACTTTTTAATTTGCAATTAAACCAGAAGCAGGTGCAATTGACGTGTGTTTATCATCGAGTGCGCTAATCCCATACGGACCACCACCATCACGATGCCCATCTTTATCCGTCCTGGTATGATTCAAATCATCGGAATCTTCACTAACGTTGCTCCTCTTTATTGCATCTTTGCAAACAAAACAGGCAACAAGCAAGTGGCCCGTGACTGACAACACGCAAGTAGCACCACGAGTGAATACATCTCACCTGTCAACTAATGTCACAACCACCCACGTTCACTCATCTCTCTCACTATCTCATCGCTTATCTTCCCATCCGGAACATGACTAGTCTTGCAAGTTAGGTAAATTCTTACCCATGGAGTACCATCTCTCTCCCAGTGATGATCAATGGTAGTATCCACGGTTTTTAATTGAACGAAACACTCTATTTGCACTCAAAGTTATCACTGGCAGTGTCATTTTGGCCAGGTAAGAGTAGTACACAAGTGTGCCATCACTTAATACTTGAGCACACATACGCGGACACTTTCTTAACAGTGAGTGCACTTTATTAGTGTTATACCTTCTTTCTTCCTTTAATATATTTGCTCATCTTTCTTATGTATCATCTTCCTCATATAAAGGATGATTTATTGTAATGTTACTTGTTAGTTGTTAGAGAAGCGACACTCAATATAGCCTAACTAGCCATCCTCAAGTCCAATATAACAATATAACAAATAATACAGCCGACTCGTGTGAGGACATACATGCGATGAGAGACAATTCAAATCAATGATATCTTCTTCACCTCACTGTACTAGACTGTTTGGAACCAACAATTTGGTTGTGTGATAAGTGGCCGCGGTGCATAAACCACAAGTAGTAAACTTTTTGATTGTCCTTTTGGTTATCGGGGATTCTTGTGCGTGTGTGTGTATTGTTGTATTGACTCAGCCTAGATCTTGTGTATTTGTTTGTTTGTAAAATTCCATCTTTGCACTCACTCACAAGTTTTTGTTTGTCTTGTTTTAGTGTCCCGTCTAGTTGTCAGCCCCTTTCAACGAAATCCAGGTGACACATGTGATTTATCGACTAACGCAATGCAATAATCATTGGACACAACTCGTCATCAAACTGCCTGTGATTTTGTCCATCTAGTACACTAGTCTAAAAGTGATCTGTTTTGTGATAATTTCTAATCGAATTGTGCTCGTCTGTGATGTGCCATATATCGTTCAACTCGTCCCTCACCTGTCCAGGTATGACCTTTAATTGAATATCTTTTGTTTGGTCATTTCTTCGAATGACTAAGTGTTTTAAATAGTTTCTTTTATATATTTTCAAGGTAAAGGTACTCTATCTTTTCCTGTAAAGACTTACTTTTATTTCTGTCATGCTTCACTCGTGCTTTCATGTTTGATTACATTTGATTTGATTTGCGTCTCTCTGTCACCTTCACTCACTTGAATTGGTCTAAATTAGCTTTCTTCCCTTTCTGCTTGTGTGGAAGGTGCTTTCTTTCATGTAGCGTTGATCTCTCTATTTATGCCTCTCTTGACCACTAGTGCCCTACCGAATATCTCTGTTCAATTGTGAATCTTCGTGATAATCTTTGGTATTCTCTTTTTCTCTCTTTTACTTTTCTTTTCACTTTAGCCCACACGATTTTAATTTATTTGCTTGCTTGAGTGACTTTTTCGATTTATATTTTTGTCTCTCAGAGTTTAGAGCTTCTGTTCGGTGCGTTACACTCGCCAATGGACATTCTTCACTGTACTCGGTGCTCTCTATTGACTGCATTCATAGCTTCTTTGTCCCCGTAACCTCGGGAGGTGTTGGTCCATAAAGCCTGCCGACACCTTTACACTGCAGTGAGACTGTCTTTGCTATGTATTGCACTGTACAGTATGCACACTTGTTGGGCAGTGGTGTTTTTGTTGTGTGTGCATTGTGAGTTGGTGAGCACTATCACCAGTGATAAAGAGCACAAGGTCCAGTCCACTGACCCAAACACGGGTCCCTCTGTGTTTCTGTTGCACGGTGTTGGCTTCAACACCTTTGAAGTAGAAAAGTGTCTCTACTAATATAAAGGAAAGCAAAGGCAAGGAAGGGACGAGTGCGCTGAGCTTTTGCTTGCTTGACTCGATTGTTGCTCTATTCAAATTGATTATCAATCTAATTATTGGCCCAATTGATGGTCCGACCGGTTAAGTGAGGAACTGTGGAGAGTGTCCTTTGTGAATGCAACCGAATGGAGCTTATTATTTGGACTCAGCAAGCGAGTGCTACTGATCTACTCTTGTCCTGGTGATTAGTGCTTTTGTGTCGATTAGTGCACACACTGCACTACACACAGATAGCCAAGAAGGCCAATTCCTATTGTTCACCTTTCGGCACAGAGCTTCTCTTGAGATCTCTCGCAAATCGCAACATGTGTGTGCAATGTGCTCTTCAACTTTCAAGTGTTTCCCTAAACCGCCAATGACTTCATTTGCGCGTGTCTTCTGCAGTGAAATATAAAGTTGTCCCGAACTGACAAGCTGGACCTAGAGAGTATTATGACTATATTTGCACTCGGATCTAATGTAGCTTGAGTTTCAATTTCCCGGAGCACTCCAACAATAAAGCATCGATTGAGTTTATTCTCACTTTGACTTAGACCCTCTTGTTGTATGTGAAGCACCGCAATTCATGAATCACGATGACTTCCTTCTTATGACTCGGAGGAGGAGAAGGTTGACAATTTAATTGAGCGTTTAATTTATTTGCACACACACACGCACACTCATTCACTCAAACTTGTTACGATGTGTTAACATTTGACCTTGCTATGCACTCTCACTAGTACATATCTTGTCATTTTTTGTTTTGTTTTACTATTCTCATGAATCATTCCTTGACCACTTGTGCCTTCACAGTGCACACTCACACTAATCGGTCGATTTAATTTAATTTATCACACTTTGAAGTTAAACAAATTTATTCCATGAAATTGAATCTTTCCGTACTCTCGAGGAAAGTCTCGAGGAGAGACTTGAGCCAGTGAATTATGGTTTCGAGTTTCCGTTTGGTCGAGGGCTAATTGGCCTGCGTTTGTTTGGTCATTGGCGATCTTGTGTTTGTGTTTTGGTGTGGGGCTTGTGGGTTTGTGTTTGCACACTTGTGACGCGACTTGATGAATGGTCCCGAGTGAAGGGACCTACGGTCTTTTGGTCCCAAGACATTCACTAGTCAATGCAAAATGCGCCTTGGCCAAGTTGACTGTGATGACTTTTCGGTAGCCAAATTTTTGCATTATCGTCGTTATATTTTTTTCTTTTCACTTGAAACTAGATCAAATGTGATTATATTGACAGGTCGAATGATGAACTCGGTAGCAGTGAGGATTTGTCCTGCTTGCCTAATCCTGCCCGAGAAGTGTATATGAGCTTGCTGTTTGAGTTTACTTCTCGGATTAGCTCGGATTGGACCAAATAGAGATGTCAAAGGTGGCTCTCTCCATTTTTCTCATGTCTGATTTAATGTCTTAATAACATTAGACAGGCAGACAATGTGTCCTGAAGGAGAGGTGCTACTACAGCAAGGTAGATGATTAGCTTTATTATTGTTCCACTCGGGACCTAGTTGCACCGAATAAAAGGATTTGCATACTTGGCTGCTGTGCTTTGTGCGATCGTCACATAAATTGGCTAGCTCTCTGTCACATTTGTTCTCCTGCTTTTGGTTTAAATCGATTGCTTCTTCTTTTGGACCGGGCCGACTGTCACACTGTCTTCTTTTATCTATTTGTCTCTGTGGTCCGTGCGCACTATTGTCGGGCCTGATCAGCTTGTCACGGTGCCAGTTAGGTCCGTTCGGGTCCTGTCGTGCTCGTCGTTACATTTTTGGACCGAGCGATTGTCTCTTGTCACTGTGCCCTCTCCGTGTCGTGCACTGTGCTCTGTTTGTAATGTAATCTGTTTTGCACCGTTTTTGACAAGCACACACACAAGCTAACACTAGTAACACTCACACTAGGCCTGGCCCTAGACGTGTCAAATTTGTCCCCTTTGTCCTTCTCATTTGACGTCTTCATTATTATATTTGTCCGTGCGCTATCTCTTCATTTGGTGTGTTTGTGCGTTTTGTGTCATTTGTTCGTTTGTCTGAGCTGTCCTGTCCTTTTCGTCCGTGAAATTTATGATGATTTCATCCAACAGCACCAGAAAGTACACTACTAGACCACTGGTGCTTTCCGTCACCTTGTGTTTGTATGTGTTTTGTTTTATTCACCTCCCCACACCACCACCACCGCCAACCAATGCCCACTAATTCATTCATTGAAACAGTATTGCACTGTCGCTCTGTGCGTAAATGTTGACTCTGGCCCACAGTAGGCTCTATTAGTGTAGACTATCCCCTCCAATTTGGTCTCGGTCATGGCTAATTAGCATTTGTTGCTGTGTAAAGGCAATATCGACTCGAGCAGACTGCTTGTCTGCCGTCATAATTCAATTTCGAGCGATCGTTTTCGTTGGTTCGTTTGTCTGGTCTGATTGCAATCGGTACCCGTGCCCGACACCTTTTTGTTCACACTGCGCGCACGCATTGAGCAACAAATCTGCGCTGTTCAGGTAATGAGAAACGATTTGATTTTGTGTTGGTTTGATAATCGATCTCGCATTGTGTTAATTCGCCATTCGATGTTCACGTTTGTTTGTGTTTGTTATGTTGCGCCTCTCATTGTGCACCGTGGGGCCAGTGTCGAGGTGCACAATTATCGCCCGCCTCGTTACGCCGTAATAACGCGTAATTCGTTTATTGCATTCATTCATATTTTGTTGTGTTGTTCCACCAGCAGCGGCATCATCATCTACGGCACTATGACCATAATTTGTCCCCACCAAAAGGCAATGCGAAACGAGGCGCGCACGAAACCTTGCGCGGCGTGCCAAAACCAAAAGTGCAGTTCGTTCTCGGTTCAATCTCTTCTGCCTGTGTGTCTCGCTTTGCTTTTGGCTTCGCTCGCTCTCTGGTTGTCAAGTCGTCTGGTACGCTCGCGATAGTGTCACCATAAACAGAGTGAAGCCAATCCGTTGTTGGCTAATAACACTGCTCACAGGCTCACACACCACGACCACCAAAGACAGCTCATTCGGAGCAATTAATCATCGGGAATTAAGCGTGACATTTGCCTTCTGTCGCATTGGTTCGCTCGGTGCCGAGTGTTGTGCCAGTAGAATGTGTCCTCTGTGTGTGCAATGGCCTCTTCGGTCTATGTCCGTGTGATGCATCTCTCCACTGGTCCTCCTGTCCGATCTCACTTGCTGGACAATGTGCACACAACACTCACACACACTAAAACTAAGCAAACTCACAATTGACTCAGAGTGCGACATATTGAGTAGTGTGCCTGCGAGGTGACACACCGAGGCGACCTTATCGAGACCACCAATTTGTCGGTCACTCATTCCTTGAACTGTTGGGCTGATTTGCATTTTCCTATGGACTTTGGTCCATTTGCTGTTGACCTGCTGCTCACTGGTCAGTGAACAGCACTCGCTCACTCGGGCCGTTTTTCATAAAGTCTGTCCAGTGCTTGACGTACTTTAATCTTTCGTCCAGTTCCTTTTGACTCACATCGACTTGTCCGTCTATTTATTTGTTACTTATTTGTTCATTTCACTGGACTTTGTGTTGATCTCGATTTGTCTGGTAGCGCCTTGTGCTGCCTCCCGGTCAGTCGGTCTCTTTTGGCATTGGTCGACACACAGTGTCACAGCACTGTCTTGGTGTCTTATCCGAGTTTGTTCATCCACACGGTCTTATCTCTGTGTTGTGCTTGTCCGCCAAGTGTTGACCACTCGGCTTCCTTCTTATCTTTTATCAGCAGCAAACTATTTTCTATGGGTTTAATGCGTTTGGTTGCCAAGCAACTGCAGAAAATGTTCACGTAAGTTGGTGCATCGAGCGTATGTGCAATGTCGGAGCAATCTTTGAACCGAGTCGGGACTCTTCTAGGTTAAGTCTAAGTCCTTTGGTCGCTTTGTGTTGATTCACCGTTTGGTGTTAATCTTCTTTTTCCTCCATTTGCCAATCATGGTGCACAATATGGCTAATAAGTGAGCAGCAGTACACAGTGAGCCCGACACCACACACAACGGATCGATTGTCAGTCTAATTGTTCAATTGGTTCGGTGGCCGCTTATTCAACAGTGACGCGTTGCTCAGGCTCATCTGTTGATTGAGATGTCACTCTGGCACGCACATCGTCCTGCAGAGTGCAACCCTCCACTGGTCCAACAGGGCACAACAGATCCTTTCACTTTGATCCTCTCTTCCTTTCATAGATTGATTTCCATAATTCACTGTGTTCGCTTGTGAGGCACTGATTGATCTCTGCATGGTCATTATCCTCTCCTCTCTTTCTTTCACTGTATCTCATGCAATTCCATGCCATTTGTCTCTCTCACTGTCGCCTGTCTCACCTTTGACCTCTGAATGGCCTTAGCACGGACCTAGGTGTAATAGTTGTAATAGTGCTTCTGGTACTATGACTTAATCTCTCTCTTCTTGGCCTCTTCCTATTGAGGCATACCTAGCGGACCTAAGCAGATCTGTTGGAACAGCTCGGTCCACCGTTCCTCGTTCAATGATCTGCACTACTGTCAGCGAGCTTAGCTAATTGAATCGTACGCTCCATTGTGGCAATTGAATTAAGTTGTCAATTGTGCCAAACGGTTTTGCACGGACTTCAACTTGCTCCAAAAGTTTGATTTCCATTGAGTTATTATGTGGAGTGAGAGCAGTGGTGAGACTTATGACAACACCTCGTGGTATAATAGCCAGGACCGATGAGGTCGAGGGCTTGTCTCTTCATGCTTATTATCATCGATTGCGCACTCGGTTGGATTGGTCTCCTCTCGGTCTCCTCATCGGTGATCATCTCCTCTGACTTGTGGTCCTCATCTGCCGCCGCATGTATTGCCACATAGAGTTGAGAGTAGAGAGGGCACCTTGCCGCACTTGGACCATTCTCTCCTTTCATGTGTCATCTGTCCCATTGTGCTGTCATGTGTCGGTGCGAGTGTCCTCGCGCCGGCCAATGTCTTAATAAGTCCTCTCGCTCACAAGTTCACTCTCACCCGGTATTAGCCACACGGTAGCGCGTAGACACAATCGATTTATCTCTCCGGCACCGTTCCCTCTTCTCTTCTTCGCTTCTCCTCTTTCCTCATCGTCTTCATTGGAGGAGAAGTGGCCTTTGCAATGTGATTGCACTTGGAATTTGTGTTCCAACAGAGTCGAGTCGAGCGGACACTGCGCCAAGCCACTTTGTGTCCTGCCTAATGGTTTTAGGTGACATTTGCTTGTGCTCCTAGTTGTGTGGACCTGTGCTCTGCTCACAAGCCCAGTCTGTTTTGATATCTTCCATCTTTGCCTGTATGGATTGTGTTGAGTCAGTGGCGAGTCAGTGCACCGAGTGCACTCAGTCTCAATTAGGTTAGCTCACATTACTCGAGCACAACGTCGTCTCAGTAGAGCCATGTCCCAGTGAATGACTCTACGTTCGGTTCTCATGGCTAATGGGCAGTATTAATTGAAATAGGTGGTCCACTTGGTGGTGTGTGCATTTGATAATCTCACTGCACTGTCTCTAGTGTGGCCATTCAGTGTGCCAATCACCCAGACCGAGCTGCACCGAACACTGAGCAGTTTGCCTTTGCTTCCTTTGCTTGTGACACCTCGGAGGTGTGTGAGGCACCAAGTGAGTTGCACCTTTCCTCTCTGGTGTCTTAATTTGTTTCCATTTTGCAGTCTAATCGCTCAGTCTCGAGTTGCCTCTTTGACCTTGTCACAACTAATGCACACTGTGCCACAGACCATTGCCATCACTGTTACACCATTGATCACCTTTTCCCTCTCACCGGATCTTTTCTCTTCCGATCCTGCGATCCTTCACACACACACAAAAATATCGAGAGGGAAAAAGAGCAATGTGAGCATTAATCGAGATTTGATAGATTATCTCGTTAGCAATTTGTTGCCCATTTGCTTGATGCACACTCATAAACACAGCCATCAGGTAACTCACTCGATGCTCTCTATCACATTTGCTCATACATCTGGTGGAGACTATTTTGGAAGCACCTATAGGGATCAACATTTTGTGTGTATGGAACTTGTAAGATTTCTCTGTGTTGACTCGCGTATGGTTTCACTTTGATCTATTAATTGCGGACCTGTTGTGATGCTAAGTGGGGATTTGCCATTCCACTTGATATGAAACACTCGATAAATTCATTAGGCCAAATTGAAATTGATGTGACATTTTAAAATATGATTCGCTTCATGGTTTGCTTTGATTCAATGTTTGAGCTCAAATATGGCATTTGATTTGAAATTTGATTGAAAGCACTTTCAAAATTGAATTTGACGCGAAATATGGAATTTAATTTTGCAAATTGGATTTATTTATTGTTTGAATTGACTCTTCTAGTTGTTTTGTTCGGTTGGTGTGTTGTTTGTCCAACTCTGACCGAACGGTTGAGCACAGTCGAGTGTGTGTGTTTGTTCCTGTTCGTTTGTGGCTCGCGCCCAGTCGTCTAGTCGAGTGTTTTTCCACTTGTGATGGCTGCTTGTTGGCTTATGTGTGTCTGCTGGTAGATCCTTCTCAGTGTGAGCATTATCTGTGCTCAGTGGTGATTGCCATTACCACTGTACCAGTGAGTATTCCACTGGAGCCACACTATTTTGGTAGTGCAGTGAGCCAGTGTCTAGTCAGACAGTCGGAGTCGGTTGTATGGGCTCAGTGAGATCCCGCCCAAATGTCGATACTGCGAACCAATGGAACAGTGATTTGCTCTGGCTGTGTGTGTGCTTGTGTGTGTTTGTGCACATGTATCATCTCGATCGTGTGTTGGGAGATGAGCACACTGAGAGCACCACAGAGAGAGCATTCATGTTGACGTCATTGATGGAGGACGCGCACTTTGGTGAATCGATGCTCCCACCTCCACCACTGGGAGCACTATCTTCACCCGAAGAAGATATCTCCCCTACTGTGGCCAGGCAGATGACATGTGTGATAGTGCAGTAGAGCGAGTGTGAGTGTGTGTGTGTGTAGTGCTGTCTCCCCTCTCCACAAGCCCCGTCTTCTTCTCGGTCTCATCGCACGGGGCAGAGTGCAGTCCGTCTGGCCAACAGCCGCACAGAGCACCACCGAGTGAGCACACAGTTCACGGTGGAGGAGATACCGTCCCATTGTCACCTTTCTCTTCCCTGTCTTGTCTCCTCCCTGTGGCTATCACTCGGCAGTGCTATCCAATTGGATCTTCTCTCTTACCACTCACTCACACTCTCACACAGCACTGTGATCTGTCCGACTGTCCTGACCCGCTCCGTCCTACCACCAAAGTGTCCCACTGAATCGTCTCCAAAGGCGATACTCTCCTTCCTTAGTGCGGTACCGTCTTCAGTCTGTCATCGAGTGTCATCCCGACAAGTGTGTCGCTGCTGCACTACTAGTGATTCTTCTCACATGTCTCCGTACTGTTGTGTCTCGTAAAGGATAACCTTTTCTATTGCAATCACCATCCTTCCTGTGACTAACTTTGAATTGTCTTCCTTCACTCTGTGAATTGTTTACCAAAGGATCTAATTCAACTCTTCATTTGTCATCAATTTTAGCGAATCTATTCTGAGTAGTCTCCCCACAACATTGACATTGTAAGTATTAGCCAAGTTTGTCGCATTCTTTCACACATTCATTGAACACTTTAAAAAGTATTGTGTCAACTTTTCGATTTGTTCTCCGCACTATGATCGATTTGATTAGATGTGTTTCAGTGTTTTATCAGTGTTTGAGCACGGTTTCCAGTGGAAGCTAACGTACCATCTGATTGATCTCATTCTGGTGCTCTCACATTCTCACCCTCTCCATTCTCTCCCCCTCCTGTGTCTCACTTTCAATATGTAATTAACTTTGTGCCACTCACTGCAACTTTTCGTACACCGAGTCAATACTTTTCCATCTGTTTGGTCTCTCGTCCCATTCGGCACGGATATGACTTATTGATAGGGCCACTGAGTGCGCGAATCGATCGATCGATACGTTTCTCACCAAAATTGTGTCCGGCACTTCTTCCCCTATCGAGAGATATCCATCTTTGGGATTTTGATTAAAAATTTTGCAATTTTGCGAAATTTTAGTATGTGCAGGAGATGATGATTTATTTGGGAAAAAGTTTTATGGTTTCGAGTTTTTGTTGCGCTTGAGGAATATTTGGCACTTTTGGTGTTTCATAACTTTTTTTGCTTCTGCTCTCTGGAGTACTCTTGTCGGGTTTCAATTTTTCTCTTGCCGCACTTTGCTTTTCATTTAGATAAATTGATTTGGGCGCCATGCTCGATTCCAGAAGTGGAACACTGGCACACCAAATGGCGCCCTTTTCGTCACCCGCTCATTCCTCTCTCACTTTCACCAAGTCCGGTGTTGTGTTTTTTGCTGTACTGTGTCCGTCATGGCGCCAGTTCATTGATTTGATTTAGTTAATTTATTTATTCGATTTGTTCTTGTTGTTTGTGCCTTTCTGGTTACTGGACTCGATTGTTAGGTCGATTGTTTCGATTATTTATTATTGAACCAAGAGGTGTTGAGTAGTGCGGCACACTCGCTGACTGTGTGAGAAGTGAATCAATTTATTTGATTTGATTTGCGACTTGTGTGGACCAGAGTTCCATCTGACTAAATCGAATTCACCAGAATGAGCCATTCAATCGAAATGTGTTGTTCTTCGAGTCACTTATTAGCTCAACACCCGGTAGTAGTAGATCCAAGAGTATTATCACAGCATCACGCTCCTACCGAGCTTTACTCACATGCACACTGTGAGTCGAATTCGCTAGTGGACACGCAATGACTCTGGCGTCAATTGATATAATAAATTGGTGTCATTAAGTTTAAATGACTCTGCTTCACTCGGACTGATCCTGGAACGACGACAACGACAACAACAAGGCCGGACAAGCAAAACGTGCGCGCACCACGATGCTCATTTTCTCTCTCATTTATTAACTAACTCACTTTGATCTGATTGGTTCATTAAGTTTCTCCACTAAGCTCTCCTTTATTAGGTTTCGATGCACTCTCCTACTGTACACGATGGAAATCACGAGAATAGCTTATGTTTGCTTGTTGTTTGCTGTTCACTCGATTGTCCAGTATAGTTTGATTATTGCTGTTTTGTTGTGTTGAGTTAATAAATCGTTTTTTGTTATACTTTCGGTTGGGTGGAATACATGAGAAGCCTTAGAATGACAGACCACCGAGCCTTATGTTCCTGGACCTGGACTCATCGCGCTCCTCTCCGGGTGCTCACTCCTCTTTGGTGTGTTGATAAGATCTCGTTAATGGTAGTCCATTAGTTGACGGTGATTATGTGACGAGTGGCCTTATTTTTTGCTGTGTTCCATTGTGTGCTGTTGTGTGTGCCTTGTAGGGTCACCCTGTGTTTGCCATTTCGTGTAGATAAAGTGGTCTTGATAACGCCAACAAACGGACACACTGGGAAATTGAATTACACTCGAGTTGGTCTTTGGTTCTTTGGACTGCTTGGGTCCGTTTGGAACGTTTAATGATGATGATGATGACCAGAGGCAGGTCTAGAATTGCTGATCACTCGCTACTGCCCACTGGCGCATTCACTCGTCTAGACTAATCAACACTTTATGTGTCACTTGAATCGCTATTCAATTTGACTCTAAAGTTACGATCGACACACGCTGCTCATTACTGACTAAATGACCCACTGATAAGTGTGCGACAGTACTCGAGGTCAGTGACAATCGGAGTGAGAGGTCAAGAGACTTAATAGACATGCGGACTCGAGAAGAAATTGAAATCATTCTTGAGTTTTTGTGTGTTTATGTTGTGTCAGGATGTGTGTGCAAGTGATCTGAATCTTCAGATTCGTTTGTGACACTTGCTTGACAGTTGTGTTCTACTGATCGATCGATCAATGGGCCATTTCCTGTCAATGGCGGACAAATTAAGTGACGGAAGGATGTGATCCCTTAGATGGCCAAGATGATGAGGCCGGCCTGATATAATGAGCTGCTGATGGATCTGTTCCGAGTTGAGCCAGTTGAACTACTTGGGCGTTGAGACTCGAACTGAAATGGACAAACTTACTGAACAGTGAGCCACTTTCGGGGGGTCGTGAGCGAATATATATTTTGGTGGTTTGTTGTTGTTGGGTTGGATTGTCGCTCAGTGATATGATTTGTCACTTGTGGTCGACTCGTGTGCATGCTGAGATGATGCACATGACAGATGGCAAGTGCTTGTCTGTTTAGTTTCAACTGACATTGCATGCCCATTTGGCTCAAGTCGAAGATGCCGAGGGTGTTCCCACATGGCACTGACATTTGCAGGGTTACGTCATTCGATTGAATCGATTTGCTGCTGGACAAATGGTTTCCATCTTGGCTTAGAGCAATCCATCTACTTTTGAGCAATTGGACTAATTGGTCAATTGCTTAAGGCAGTGTAATCTAGGTCGTCATCTTGTTGTTGTTCAGTATTGGACCAATAGATTTCACATCCGTTCGAGGTTGAGTGGCACTGTAAAGTGGCACCAACAAGTGAGATGTCGAGATATGTGCTGGTGACATCCTTGTTTGGCCACTGTCTTGCTGTACACTCAGCACTGTCGACTAATTAGCGGAGATGAAGTGTCCTCTAGCAACGGACCGTTTGCACAACGGGAGATGGCTCAACTGGCCGAGATGAGCTTTGCATATGGCGCCATATGACGCCCTACTGGACAAACATTCCTATTGTCTAGTCTCGATTTAGTGAATGGACTCGGTGCTGTTTGCGGTGTTTGTTGTAGTAATGAAGCTAATTGAGCTAACACTGTTTCTCTTGTTTTGTCTAGGTTGTCACCTCCAAATGGTTCACTCTCCACTTGTTGTCGCATTACTGTGATTTCCGTTGCACCTCACCGTTGGCTGTGACCTCAATCGTGTCACCAGGCGAGTTGTGTGACTCAGCCGCGCAAATGATGACCGACTTTATCTCGGCCACCTTGGGTTTGGGCGTAGGTCACCCGGCAACACTAGGCACCAGTGTCAGTTGCAGTACAAGCAGCTCCAAGCAAACTTCATCTCCAATGGCGCCCTCACTGGTGTCCCCTCCACTGCTGTACTCACCGAATGGCGGTGCCGCATCTTCACCCTCCACCACCTCATCTCGATGTTTGACATCACCAAACCACAATCAACCCACCACCAATCACTCCTCCTCATCCTCGCAATCATCCTCAAATCATCTCTACCGGTACATTAAGCAACAACTTCATCTGCCCGACAAACTCGACCTGATCGAGTCCTGCTTACCTTCCCCAAGTGCAAATGCAAGTCCCAATTCACCATCTCAATCGTTTGGCATCTGTGCCGCCTGTGATCTGTCGCAGTACACAACATTTGGTCCGTACTCGGCCAAGATTAGCAAGTCGAAACAAACTCTCAGCATGGACAACTGTCCACTCAAGGTAAGTGTGTCATTGATTGTGTGATACCCTTTCGAGTGATAGTTCATGTCGGCATGGATGCATGAACGATGTGCACCGACTCGTAAGGCACTTGTGAGGACATATCCGCTTGTTTGCTCACACCACACATCTCACCGAGTGTAGACGTATTTGACATCGGAAGTAGGTGGAAGTGTACTGCTATGTGCGCTTGTAGTACTGCTCTACTACTATTTCACTGGGTGTTTCATAAAGTGCTCACATATGGATAGTTTTGTATATGTTTGCCTATTTGTGATCACTCATTATTACACTACTGGATACTATGGTGTGTAGTAAATGCGCATCAACAGTAGAGCTCGTAGTGGCAGCACACACTTGGACAGCATCAGCAGCAAAGGTGTTCCGAACATCATAAAAGCATCAAACATCATTGCGGGCTTGTGTGCTCTACGCAGTAAACGTTCACCTACCGTTGTGTGTGTGTGTGTGTGTTTGTCGTGCGGCTGGATCGGTCTGTTCATTGCCACGACAGGTCCCATCACCATAGACCACCGATGTGTCATCCTTACGGTAGTGTAAATATACTTTGCATGTGTTCACTGTTCAATTAATTGTTCCACTCGTTGGTGGCTTGTTGCTATGTCGAGGGTAGTGGGACTTTGTGGTGCATGTTTGTGTGGTGACAGGTATGGGAGAAAGAGATGTTAGCTTTACCTTGCCGAGTGCTCTGTGGATGCATTGAGTTGGCTCGTGCGCGGCACTTTGTGAGTGTTTGTTTAGTTTGATGGTCGATGGTGTGTGTTGTGCAGATGATGGTGCCTTTGCCTGTTTCCTGGGCGCGATGTCACCCAATACACCTTTGCTCTTATGCAATGACTGGTACTGCTCGGTGAAAGGCTCCTGGAACACGGTTGCCACTGAACTGCCATTTGGAGAGGCCATCACACACCATACGGACACAGCTGGTGCCACCAAACTTATCGATACTGTCACTGTACGTGTGTGTCTGTGTGTTTCATCCACTCGAACGTGAACCGACTTAGGCAAAGGCTGCCGCGATTGCACTCGATTGAACGTTTACTTTGTGTTGTTGCAAATGTATTGAACAGGCTAACTCGAATTGACTCGAGCCATGACGAGGTGTTGACTCACCGAAGCCAAATAAATGCGACAGGATAAACTGATGGTGCGTGTGCTGGAAGGTACCAAAGGTCAATAACGAAGTGTCACCGAGTGTGCCTCTGTGTTATCTCGATCGGTGTTTGATCTGTCCTTGGGTCTCGTGCCTGGGCTCTTGACTTTTACCTTTGCTGACCTGTCTGTTTGACTTTGACTCTGAACTTTTTTGTGTTTGCTTTTAGACTGAGCACTTGTGTCTTGTGTGAGTGAGTGAGTGACCTTTCTTCTTTTATGCCCTCAGACCGTTGCTTCTAGCTGCTTTGGTGGTCATCCATCTTGTGAAGGAGATGTGCCTTACTGTCTTGACACACGAGCCGGTCATTTGTATATTCCGCTTTGGGTCCGCATTTTTACTTGCTAGCCTCTAATAGATTCCCGGCCTGCCGGTTATTTGTTTTACGCACCGCATTTTGTATGTCCGAATGGTCATCCCGTAGTATGAATTATTGGCCAGACCAGATCGACCAATCAAAATGTCGACCACACTTGTGTCTGTCTGTCTGTCTCTCTGCTCGGTCCCGTCCCAACCCAAAACGAGATGAGACATTCGACAGTAGCCCTACGGTGAGGTCAGAAGGAAACGTTTTTTGTGTGTGCTCGCTCGGGTCGGTTCTGTTGGGCTCGTTTCCGTATGGATGGAATTGATTAGTGTCAATTGAATTGGAAACATTGCGGAGATTGGTAACATGTTGGACAGTCGTGGATTGTGACAAATTGTGCATTCATTTATTGAACACAGCACTGTCCGTTTGTGTGTATTGTGTGTGCATCTGCACTTGACTAGTGTCTCGGCTTTGGTTGCAAATTCGAACTATTTTTAGATGATACTAAATGCCTTTCCGATAATGCTTTACGATTGCTTCGACTATTGCAGACTCCATTGAGACTACGAATGCGAGTAGATCACAGGCATAATCGAGCCAATGCAGTACTGAAATGGCTAGTGAGCGCGTCAGCTTGTGGCAATGACCGATTCAATTGGCTCGATGATTGTGATTGCGTTCGGGGGTAATGGCATTGATTACAACTGCAGACGGCATAATGATGTTGTGTGGCACTTAGTAGGGACTGGTCCTAGGCCTGTGCCGTGACCTGTTCCATTCACAAATGCATTCTTCACGCTTGTTAGTGATGAGCTAGTTTAGTTATTAACCTAAGGAGCTTGTGCGAGCCTTTTGATCCAACACGAAGCTAATCAACATTAGCTTGATTGCACGGTTATCCCTTATGGTCGAGCATTGCTGCAAAACAATGCTCGGTAATGAGGTCAATGTTGTGCATCGTGTTGACTTAAGCCTAAGCCTTAACCCGTCGTGGTGGCACACACACACACACACACACTCACTCACCGTTATGCCACCAGGACCGTCACCAGATTTGCTTAATTGGAGGGTCATTTATTACATTTAGTGGATTGTATTGAGGAGAGGCAAACCGAGGCACTGTCCCAAATGGATGTGCACAATGACAACACACTCTCTGTGTGACAGTGCACACTCACTAAATGCTTGTAACTGGTGTTTGCTTTATGAGCAAACGATGAGCTTTTATGGAAAGACACGATCTGCCACTGACTTCTTGCCTTGGCTTCCTTTCGGTAATATCCAAGTGATGTGTTCCATCTGTGTTGAATTATGGGACAATCGCACCAATGGCACCACTTTGTGCCTGTGTCCTCAGTGCATCTCGTACTGCGGCTATATCGTTAGTTGCAACTGTGCCTGCTTGGGCCTAGTGCCTCAATTGACTACCACCACGGCACCACTATTCTCTCTGCCTCTGTCGTGTGCAACGAATGTTTTGGGCACTTTGAAGAAGCCATTAATCTTGTTTTATTACATCCATCTACGAACCAGAGTAGATTCCTCTATTAATTCGGACCAAAAACATGGAACAACGAGATCCGCTGAGATTGGCTCACAATGGTTTAACCATTTATGGCTTCGATCACCAGCCGAATGAAGTCCATTCCATAAGTGGCACTACTTTCACTGTACATTCGAGTGCATTTCGGTGGATAGGAACTTTTGTGCTTCTATACTGAAAGGTTTTAATTGTTGAGGATTAAAAGTGTACGATGATGATGCGGCTTGTTTACTTTGGTGTGTTCTTGTGGACGGCACTTTGATGTGATTTGAGGTTGCACTGTCTAAGTGGAGAGATGCTTGTGCTCAGTCACTTCCTGTTGGGTGATGGTGAGGCAGCAATGAGTGGTTACCGGGACAAGGCTAAGTTGGCTCATGTTGCGATGCCGCTTGGACACTGGTACAGGCTTGGTCAGTGGATAGATGCACATTCGTGATCACATTCGGAGGATGAGTGGCTGCGTGTTGTACTCAGTGCAAGTTTCATTGCACCAAAGCTCTCCCATGCAATGCCACAACTTGCAATCTCATGACTGCAAATGACATTTCTAGTTTGTACATTTTGCTAGAGATATATTTCATATTGAGAACTTTCCGGAATTCTTCCAAAGCAATACTATTTTTAGTGTGTAGTGCTGTGGAGTGGAGTGGAGCAATTCGGTTCAATTCATGATTTACTTCTGCTTGGTCTAATCTTAGAATTGTGAGTCTTATTCTTACAATCCCGGACATGGTCTTAAGTCATTGGGAAAGGTTAACTCTATGAGATATGTCTTGGATTCGGTGTGCTTGTGTTTATAGGTTTGCGCCGAGTGTATGTGCAGATTTGTGTGTACGTGCTTGTGGAGTATATAGCAGTTGGACAATGTACATGTAGTCTCACTGGCGCCCAGATTCGTGTCTTCTCCTTTGTGTGCCTGTGCTGGGCGTCATTTATTTGTGGACGTATGCGTGTGAATGTGCTTGCTCATGGCGTCATATGCTCTTTGGTCATGGATCTGTTTTGGATCGGTTTGTTTTGATTCTTCCGAGATTGGAATTATTTGGTGTGTTGACTGTACACTGCCGTGCAGCACACACTTTCGCTTCCGCTCGTGTGGTGTGTGTGTGTGTGTTTGACTGAGTGGGTGGAAGTAATTGGCGATATGATTCATTCAGGTGACAATTTGCAAATGAAGTTTGTGTGTGTTTGTGTGTGTGTGAAAATTGATTTGCAAGAAAAGCGAACATTCAACCGAGGGAGAACAAACCATTTGCCGTTATTAGCTTGATTAGCTGGTTGTTTGGTAGAGTGTGTGACAGAGAGAGAGAGAGAGAGAGAGAGAGAGAGAGAGAGAGAGAGAGAGAGAGAGAGAGAGAGAGAGAGAGAGAGAGAGAGAGAGAGAGAGAGAGAGAGAGAGAGACTCGGCTTGTCGCCACTTGGCAACGGTAACCAGAAATCATATTGATTGAATCGGATGTAATTACTGGGTGTTGTGTGTACGGTTAGATTGATTGACAGCTTCGGGTGACATTTGAGCTGATTTGGCACTTTCTTGCAATTGGCACTTTTCATTGGAATTGCATTGGTGATTTATTGGTGAGGTGAGTTGAGTTTGCATTTGTCTTGCACATTTATGGATGGAGAGATATATTAAGTCATATTCGATTGTTGGTGTCATCTGCTGGTCTGTTTGGATGGACCAAGCAATGCGTCACATTGCACCATTAATCACTTTGTGCCCAGTGCGTCCACTGCACTGTGCCGCACACTAATTACACTCTGACCCGTGCACACTGTGCACTGTCGTCATCATTAATTTGGTCTCGATTATTGCTATTCAATTAAGACTCATTCCACCGGGTGCTTCGCATGAGATTGTTTGACTATTTTGGATATTTACAAGTGCTTTGTTTTATTCTTACTCTCTGTACTGCACTCAGTTAACTAATTGAATTGTGATTTATCATTTGTTTGGTCTAAACAATAAATAATAAACAAAGTCCATTTGAGTTGGCAACATTTGGTGTGTGAGTGCTACTTTGGAGAGTGTCGAAAGGATTCTTCTTTGGGGTCCTGATTAATGGACAATTGATTGAGAGGGAAAGATCATTTCGCTTTGGATTTCATTAATTATCACTCGCTCACTTTGGTGGCATTTGCACTTTTGCATTTGTGTGCTGGCATATCGATTTTACTGAAGTATTGAGTTGTTTGGACTTGATTTTTTAATAATTGGAACACATTTGGTGTTGCATTGCAAATTCAACAACCGGAAAAGAAGTCTCATTGCTGTGTAACACGTGTTTGTG
The DNA here is from genome assembly GCA_023373905.1 of Rhizoglyphus robini. Classification (NCBI taxonomy): domain Eukaryota; kingdom Metazoa; phylum Arthropoda; class Arachnida; order Sarcoptiformes; family Acaridae; genus Rhizoglyphus; species Rhizoglyphus robini. The sequence goes on along the minus strand of JAKIJQ010000007.1, from coordinate 568,251 downwards.
TGCATTGAGGCATGCTGAGTGAATTGGTCCGATTGAGCCACACACAGACCAAACCAACACCGTCCATTTAATATCGTCCGGGAGATATGTCTGTACATATAAGTTGGCTGCTAAGTACGACCAAAGTGCACAACAGCAGTGATGCTTAATTGTGTGGAATTAATTGAATTAGCGTTGCACTTTGACTTGGACACACACACACACACAAGCACACAGGCACACACGAATCTCACGCCTCAGTTGGGCGTCAGTGTGGAGTGTGTGTGTCTGTCGGTGCCCGTTGTCCAATTATCGCCCTTTGCCGCATCCAATTGCAGCCATACATCATCAATCCTGGTCGGTCGAGTCATCCCAGTGTGACCAATTGGCGTCTGTGTGGTGGTGGTGCACTCCACTCGCTCACTGTGCCGCATCCTGTGAGTGAATCCATGCGAATCCTCTCTCACTCCTGCTCGGTGCTGTGCTCTGGCCTGTGATGACTTTATCATATGGACGGCCTGTCTATTAGCACTGCAATCAGTTATGCATCTAATGGCACTGCTGGTGATGCTCGCCTTTCTCACAGGCGACTTATGCCTTGCTGTTGTTGTCGTTGGGACGCGTTAACGAGTCTCTCTCTCTCTCTCTCTGTGTGTTAGTTAGTGTTGCCATTGAACATATGGATTTGCGCCTAATTGATTTCGTTTACACGATGTGCCACACTTAATGCCACTGATGGCTTGAACTTATTCACAACTGACGCGTGCTTTCCAAGAATGAGACTGAAGGGACACTTTCGCCGTGTTGAGGCTTTGCCAAGTTCAGGAATTTGCCTGTTCACATCATTGAGACGTGAGTTACCAGATTGCGGGTTAACTTGTTTGGATTTTTTTCGTTATTTTATATTCTTTTTTGTCCATTAGCGTTTAATTGATTGACCTTTGACACATCAAGCCAGCAGAAACACTCCCACTGAGGTCACGTGGCGAGTCATGTAGATTGCTCACTGCAGTGCACAGTGGACTCGGATTCTTGTGCTTACGGTATAATGCACTGCACACGAATCGATTGATCGATGGAAAGTGTTGTGACACTTGCACTGTTGGCAAGTTAAATTAGTGGTTAGGGCACTTGGGACAATTGCCTAGATACACTTGGATACATTGTGTTGTGGTGGTGGTGCTGCTGGCTTGACCGAGTCACGACCAGGGACACAAGTGAAAAGTCGTGTTTGGCCCATCCACATTCGACATGGAAAGCCAATTACAAGCAGACAGGGGACATGTTCGGGCAGTGTTCCAATTGACACGTGCCAAGCAAGTGATACATGGTGCAGTTGCTGTCAACTGAACGGTCTGAACCACTGACGCGCGCCTTATAATTCCGTTCTATTTTGTAATCGTGTAGTTCGCCCGCTTTTGTGGAGATGGCGTTAAGAGCTGGGAGTGCGCTATTTGCCTTTGAACATTTATGTTTACAAGTTTATCTATCAACTCTTTGATGTTATCATATAAACAGTATGGATTCTGTTGGGCCATCAAAAGAATTGGTGATCATCTCTAGAATTATGATACCATTTATCTTTGGCTTAGCATTGAAAACTTGAAATTATGAAAATGTGCAATTGTCTATTGGTTAATGAAAGTGACTGAACTAATTGATGCAATTTGATTTATGCAATGGAACTCAGTTGGGCATGGCTGCAGTGGAATTGAGGTATAGGATGTGTTGTGGCCATTGGAAAGTGATCAATCACCAAGCAGACTGAGGATGCAGTTGTGTGCATTGCATTATTCTCGGTGTGCAATTAATTAAGTGAAATTACTGAACGAGAGTGCACTATATGAGCTAACCCTGAGTGGTGTTAATAAGCTAATTAATTATTGTCCATATGTGAATTAATGCGGAATTATGAGTGATGTGTGCTGTGCATTCAAATTGGCTAATGGTCCTAATGGTGTTAATAGTGTTAATTGTGCTAATGCAATTAGTCCTGCTCAACCAATGACCACTGCTCCACTTATTCCTTCTTGTGTGCTATGTAAATGAGTGCTCCTTCAATTGATTCATTTATTGCATTCATTCATTATTTATTTATTAATTTATTATTTACTAATGATTTATTATTGCACACCCTTTTGTAGGTTACCGACCGAACGAGCACCTTTTCCGCATGGACCGAACTGCAGGACCAATATGTGCTGCAGTGGATGCAGCTCATACGCAAGTCCAACACAGCCACAACCAACAAGGACGCTGAGATGAACAAAGTCGAATGCAGACACAGTAACGCCATCTTGTTGCTGTTCAGAGGACAGGTAGGTCACTTCTCGTTGGTGTACATTGAACGAACAAATGCTTGCTTGCGGAAGGTTACTCACGTGACTTGTGACACTGGTCAACACTGATTTGCTCTCATTTGTTAGTGCACTCATTAATTAGCAAGAGCAATTATAATTTAATTGCAATTTGGTCTATACTGTCAAGGTTAGTAGTTTGTAGTAGTTAGTTACCTGTGCTCGACCGAGCCCATTACTTCCCCATGCAAACTCATCATTAGGTGAACTTGTGTTGAGCAATGCACATTAGAGTTGGCTTCACTCGAGTGTTTGTCTAGAGCTCACACAAAATGGATTAATTACGATTATTATATGACACACCGAAATAATTGAGATATTTTGCATAGTTGGTATGCTTTTGTTTGTCTTTTATTATGCTGATTTGTGTGTCTTTCGCTTGACATGTAAGTTCACTCACTTTACTGTTGTTCGGTTTGATCTCTTTATTATTGCACTATTTTGTGAGCAACTGTTTAGGGCCACTTGTGGCCCTTGACCACTTACGGATGGCCAATGTGAGAGTACAGTAGGCGAGATTGAGCTATTCGAACATGCAGTTATAGTTATACTACATGCACCAAGACTAGTGTTGTGCACCTACCTAGCAGTAATTGGTGTGGTGTCGATTAGCATATCAACACTCGCACCGCCAACCGTAAGTAACGGCACTACGGCACTGCAGTACTGCTTGCTCTAGTACTAGTCGAGTGCCGCATCCTTTCGTCGTCTCGTTCCTCATCGCAATGATAATAGACCATCGTGGATAATCAGTTGGTCGATTATATAATCGGTGGGCAATCACACAGCTAATGTGTTCAACACGAGTGCAACCGTGTGTGAGCGTATTTAGGGAGATGTTCACACATGGCCACTACATGGTGATCCACTTTGTATGAGTGAATGTCTGTTGTTCAATCGAACATATCTATTATGGCTTATCTGTCCTCTCTCACTAGTCATTTGATACAATAATTGCCGGTTCGCGCTGGACAGCCGCTGGTTGATCTCGTTTTGCAATGGATCATCCATCCATCCATCTCGCAATCCGGTCTATGTGCAGACATGTCTCCATTCATTTAGCAGGTGAGACTCATTGGCATCTATCAATCGTTGTCTGCTTTGGTCTGTGCCCCAGTGGATCAGTAGATCAGTGCTGTTGCATTGTGTCTGTGGCTCATCGTGCTGAGTGAGTGAGTGACCAGTGAGGATGCATTCACTCGACCAATGAGTGGCTGCTTTCACTAGATGCTAGCTCCACTGGACATTGCATCGCATCGCGCATCGGCTTTGCTCGCATTTAATCGCAATCTCATCGTCATCTTCTTCGATCTGCTTTCTGTTGTGTTGTGTGTCGGTCGGGCGTAGTCCGATCGCCCTTTGCCCATCACACACATCACACACACACCGCACAGCATCAGCGCCATCACCACCACCACCACATCTTCAGGGCGCCATAATCAGCATCACTTACGGGCACACTTTGTGTTGTTCCACTGGCCAATGTCCATCCATTGGGTGGAGTTCGATCCAACTGGACTGAACGAACATTCACTGACGAACGGTGGCGACACTCAATGACTCACTCACTAGAGTGCCATGATGATGAAGATGCCTGATGGCGCCCGCAAACGATGCCTAACTGTTGTGTCCACTGCTCATATTAGACCGATTGATCGGTCCGATCCACACAATCCACACAAGACAAATTAGAAGTTGATGCGCGCGCTCGCGTTCTCGGCGCCCGATTAATGATGACGCCCCGTAATGACCATCACAATGCAATCCCATTGTCTTCGTGTGAGATGAACAACACTACACACATACACTCGCTATTATTCTTCTGGTTGCGGTAGTTGGAGAGAAACTTATTGAATGTCACCAATGTACACTCTATGCACTTGTGGCATGCTTTGCCTATTGAAACCATTTGCGATTGTGAGCTGTGTGGAGATATTTACTGAACCACGTTTGCCGCACACTATCATTACGGCATTGAAGGAGATGTTATACTTTTTATTGGCTTTAGGTGAGGTGAGGTGAGATGAGTTTGTGTGTAAATGAAAGGGAGAGTGAAGAGGCACTGGGAAGGGGACTCGATTAATGCTCGACTATTACCTTTCAATCAACACACACACACACACACTCACTCGCCTGTTAGGAGATGACCAATGGCCACTTGGGACTTATTAACACCGACGGGGGCGATGCTGTTGCGTGCAAGTTGAGAAGCCGTGTAATTGCATTACATCATGCCGATGATCTATTTGGTGCTCGACATTGTGCTCGACATTTTGTGGTTATTTAAAGGTTGTTTTGTGCTTGCTGGTTTGGGGCGTTGAGGCAGACACTAATTCGCTTCGTATTTGTGGTTAATTTGTCTGTTGAGTTAGTTTTTATTTGGCCCATATTTTGCTGTTCTTGCTGCTAAAGGCGTCTGTGGTCAGTGCCGCTGGTGGCTTCTGCCTGTCACTTTTAGTGCTTCTCTTTATTTGTTGTTGTTTTATTGTGCACTTTTTATATCACTTTCCTCTCTAAAGTAGTGCACTTTTGTTAGTCTACAAGTAATAAGTGTTGTTAAGGTTGTGCAGAAAGTTTGTCCATTTTAAACTTGTGCACAACAAACATTTTATTGGTTTCTGGTTGAGTTTAGGCTAATTTGAGTTTGTTGTATTGTTTATTGGAGATTGTTTTGAGTTGCGAAATTTAGTGAACTGCCTGCCTTCTATCTATGGGTCACTCTCGTGTGTATTGCTACATTGATGGCTGGTGAAGATGTGTTGGACGCATTATATTTTATGGTTATTATTATTATTATTACGTTGATCCTGAAGAATGAGTGAGCGATTGAGTGAAGATGAACGAACTAGTACTGGAAGAAGAAGAGAAAGTGAAAGGGTGCGGTACGCCCTGCTCGTGGATGACGCCTTGATGCGGCTTCGCTGATTCATAGCACATGGTGTGTATGATGTGCATGCCGCTTTGCTAAGCATTCGATCGATCTCGAGCACGCGTTCATTTGTTCTTTGAGCAACTCAGTGCCGATCGCGCCTTTATTTTTAGTGAGATCGCATGTGATTGCCAGTGAATGGTCACATTGCTCACTGCTCACTGCTCCTGTTCGAGTACGATCATACTTAGTACATAGCTGCTAGTATGATGTATGTCTCGTGTCGGTGTGTGTGGATGGCCATTGATAATGGCTTCGATTACTACACTCGTCCGAGATGGCCTACATTTAGTCCATGATTGCTCCACTTGAGGTGGTGACCGTCTGACGCGCACCGATCATCACATCATCAATGCTCAATTAGTATTATTTTCATGGTCTATCCTTTGGATTGGCAAATTCTCATGCAAGAATTATCACACAATTCCGTCACATTATTGTGGACTAATCACTGAGGGATTAAGTGTTCTTGCCTGTAGGTGGACCATCAATCAGTGAAGTGCACACACTCGTTATGCACACCGCTTGGTGATCTTGATCTTACCTCTGATTACTCACTCCATAATTCATCGGTTTGTTGTGTGCGAGTGTGTGCTGCAGTGCATTTGGTCATTTCTCATTTGCACTTGTTCGTTTCCTTGCATTTGTCAGAATCGGTGGCCATCTGATTAGTGGATGCCTGACTCGATGAATGACTGACCACTAACGGTTAGTTTCCATTTCGGGTGTGTTCCTTCTTGTGGTTCTTCTTCCAAGTTCCCGCTTAGTCTCTGCCACCTTCACTTGTGAGACTTTTCACCTTTTTCTTGCATTCGTCTGTGTCTGCTTGTGTCACTTTCACCTCGACACGAGACTTCTGTCTGTCTGACTGTGAGCTGTCTTGACTGAGCGATCTTTCCAGTGCTTCTGTTTGTCGATCTCGATTATTAACTTTGAAACTGAACAGAACTGTTAGTTTGTCAGTTGAACAGCGAGAAGACTGAACAGTTACCTCGACAAATTAGTAGAGGCAGAATATACATCTGGAGAAGAAGCAAAAGGGGGAGGAAGTGCACTAGTGAAAGTGATGGAGAATTCCTTGAGACGATTCGAGCGAGTGAGTGAGTGAGTGAGTGAATGAGGAGAGAATCGAACGAAATCAATGGTTCGATGGCGCCCTGTTGGATGGTGCACCACTCAGTGTTCGATCTCATCTTAATGAGATCTCTCGTGTTAGCTTCCCCCAGATCAGCATCACCACAAAAGGCGCCACCACCCTTTTGGTGGAAAATAGTTTCGTTTTGTCTGTGTCCCGCGCACTAGTTGATCGTTTCACTTTGCTCCCTTTGAATTGATCAGTCAGTCAGTCTGCAGGCATCACTCGAATGCATCCACTGAGTGAAGCATTCGCTCACATCCCTCATAACGCTAATTTATCTCCATCGCTCAATTCTCACTTGTGTGTGTGTGTCTGTGTCTCGAGACTCGAGAATCATTCCTCAGTCACTCGAGCCAGCAGTGCACTTATCGAGTGTTTGCGTAAATTTGAATCGAATCGATCCACAAACGAATGCTGTTGCAAGAATTTAGATTAGAAATTGCAAATGTGCTCTTGTAGTAAGGCAATGGCAACCACCGCCTCGGCACTAATACACATTGTACACATTAGCCAAGTGAAGATGCAAGACGAGAGGTGCATGCTGATCACTCAATGATCACTTTATGACCCCGGGCCGATTTGCCTCGGGAGTACTTTCCAAAATGACACCAAATGGTGATATTGCGGAATATTCTTGCGACATCAGAGGATTTGTTGGTGTAGTCTTCTTTTGGTAACTGTTTCGAGATAGAATCGATTTATTTACTGGAAATTATTGTTTTGGTTTTGGAATATATTGTGGTTTGAAATTTCAATACTCAAAACTCAAATTGCCATTTTGCCTTGTTTTATGGATCAATGTCTTTATGTTAGTTATCTCCATTATTTCTATTAAATTTCTTTATCTTTAATTTCAATAATTTTCTACAATTATTCAATCCTTGAATATTCTCTCGTCCCGAGAATGGTCTTGAGAGATCGAGGGAATGTTTACCTTCTCATGTGCGACTCAATCTGTGTTATCTCTTGTTTTTGTTTGTGTGTCTCTCTTCTCTCGATTTGGAAAGTAATTTAATTAAAGCACATAGATAAAATTGTTAGTTTGTTGTGTGTTGATTTGGATTCTTCTCGGACAGAATTTAGCTGACTTTGCTGGTAAGCAGATAGTTAATTAGCTAATTATTATTGAGGCGAGTTAATTAAATCACCGACAGGAGAACGAATGTACAGCACAGCCGAATGGTGAACACTTTTGGACAGATTATCACACCAAAACGGTTGTTTACTATGTCTGTGTGTGTGTATCGATGTGGATTGCTTAAAATATACATCACATCTTTATTAATGATTTATTATTATATTTAATATATATTTAATAATCCTTTATGGAGGTGTGTAGAGTGACCGCTCATTAGTGATTCCCTTCATTAGTAATGAGACAGTGCAAGTGTGCGTCTCTTTGGGCTAAGCTCACCTGACACTTGCAAGTTTGAATGCACTTTGGTAAATGAAATCGATTTTGCCGTACAATAGTGCACTGAACAATGTCTTTTCGGTGTTTGGTCATTTGTTGATTGTTGTGCGAACTTGAGTTGAACTAAAGGAAATGATCGCTCACCACCAAAGTGAAGCATAACGTAATTGTTGCTCTAATGAACGAGATGAGTCACTCAGTGGTAGTGCTCCAATGACTATTATACCTCGAGCTAATTGTCTCGGTGTCTAATTTTGGAATTGAGAAGCGTTCGTTGGAGGGGCAGTCCTGCTGATGATCACTTATCTGGCTACCGAAATGGTCTCTTTGTGTGCTGTTGTCTAAAGACACTAACGAAGCGGTAATTGGCTAATTGATTCGATCTGATCTGATTCGATCTGATGGTGGACCAGTGCAGTGAGACATGTAGGAAAGGATCGATCTATTCACTGATTGATTGACTAATTGACTCACTTTGACGATGATCGACTTTGATCGAGGGGATGAGCCAACTGAGACAACATGATGATCATTGCGCGCGCTCTTGTTTTGCTCGGTGCTCACTGCACTCGTTCTGTTTGTTTGTCTGCAGACCTGTTGAGTTAATTATTACCTGTTGGGTGGTAAATTAAATTAATTAGTATTACCTGTGCCACTCTAATGGACCGTAATTATATGACCTATCATTGAAGGGAGAAAGTGTGTGAGTATAGTTGTGTTTTGTGTGTGTTTGAGCAACATCTTTATCTTGAGCAAATCTACTCTAAATCTGTATTGAAAACAAAAATAATCTAATTAGTACAAATAAATGGATTGTACGACCATTGCTATCTGATCAATTTGTTGAATCAGTCAGAAGGAGAGGAATCATGTCGAATGTGCCTCATTCTATGCAACCGTTACATTGACTGTTGTACAGTGTCAGTGTGACCGTTTGTGCCAAAGTGTGCTCTACATTTGGTGGCACTCTGCAGTGCACATGCCATTTGGGAAGTTAATTGCTAGGTCCAGCCGATACCTAGGTGACCATAAATTAGTTGTTGTTTGGTTGGCTTTGCAATAATTCTTACCTTGACACCTTGACTGATTGCGTCCAGTGCAACTGTTGTTTTACACGGTTCGCTGCTTTATATTGGGTGACGCGACTGGGGACTAGCCATTTAATTGAGATGAGTTGGCAACGCTCGGTGAGGGGCTCGCTCATTGATGAGGGCCTGTTCTCATCATTACCGGGTGTCATCATTGAAAAATAATTTGCCAAATGAGTGTCATTTCAAGGGAGTGTATGTAATTGTGCAGGTGTGAACGATTTCGGTCATTCCAATGATGAGATGCTGAAGTGAGAATCACAGGATCGATGTTTTGATTATATTTTAATGATTTATTATTGTTTTATTGCAGATTTACCTCGAAATCACTCGTGACATTCGTCGTGGCACCGAACTGGTTCTTCGTTCATCGGAAGTGCTTCTGGTGCACGAGACCGAGTCGTACACCGATTCCACTGGGTACAAATATGGCAATGGTAAGTGGTGAATGGTTGGTTATTGTTTAGGACAGTGCCAACAGCAAACCCAATCGATTGTCATCCTCATTGCTCGTGGCACGCATCACATTGTGCCAGCTGCACCATCCAATAAGTGCCATTGTCTCTATCATTAAGTGAACACCGTTTGAGACAATAGAACCTACTGAGTGTGGTGCCCAGCTTGCATTGGGTAGGTGGACATGCTCGATAAAGCACGGCAGGCGATGTGGCACACACGCCAGCCAGTATGTCCTCGTGTCTGGCTCGTGTCTCCATCAAGGAGAGAGTTGTGTCGCGTCATCCTAACGGATGCGTCTCCATTCACCGATGCAGTTTGCAGTGAGGTGACACGCGACCCATTGCCGCTGCCTCAGCCAATGATCGTCCCAATGGTTCTTGGACGGAAGGAATTGCCTGCTTGGCCGACTAATTACCTTTCTACGGTACCGTATGGCCTCACAGCTGCCGGCTACTGTGCGCACTGCCACCGACGTAGCTCACCCGATATAGGTTAATTTATTTGCGCCAGTCAGGTCTACCTGATCGATGGCACTGTGCAGGAAACGGCTGCAGTCGGCGTTTAACTGGCTGCTCTGTCCATTAGTGGTGGACCACTGATTGACCCTCGCAACTGGTTGCCATCACCTGGCCCCGCCCACCCCATCATCGTCCTCATCTTCCTCAGAGGCAAACCAATTGACATCGATTGACATCTCTCACTGTGTGCAATGTCCACCGACGACCATCGAGTCGAGGCTCGCGCGCGCGTTCCGCAACGCTCGGTTGACCTTTGCGGCTTGAGACTATGACCACCTGTGTCTCTGCTCTGTGGTCTGTGGTTTGTGGCCACACGCTATGATCACGATGTGCCACACACAACACAGCACACTGGTTGACCCTCCAACGGGATCATAAGGCCCTCCTAGTCGGCATGATGATGATCACTACGAGCCATGGACCATTCGAGTCCATCTTCACTTCTAATCGGCTCATCGGCAGATGAGGTCGTCTAGTGAACTTATTCCTAACTCCTTGTCTCCATTTTACCAGGTCTTATCCTCTCGGAGCAGCAATCAAACGAATCGAAGCACCAACCGAACGGCAAACGTCATTCGAACGGTACTTCCAGAAGTGGTCATCTTGACTCATCTAAAGACCCATTATCCTCTCTGTTCGACCCATTATCTGCTTCCAAGTCTAATACAGCCTTCTTCTGGCAAGACCTGGTCAAGAGTCAACCCAACGGCAATCTACCCAACAACCAAATCAACCAGGCACAATCGATTGAACAACTGTTGGGCATTAAGTCTGCATTATTGGACAAGTACCTCCACCACAACCAGACCACCAACTCCATTCCAAAGGAAGGATTCGAAAAATCTCATCATCGATCCAACTGGAACGAATCTCGGTGAGTTGATTTGCGTATTGACTTATTTGATTATCGTGCTATTATGGGTGAATATACGATTTTATTGAGTGAACTTGAACGAATGTTAAAGCTATTAGAGTTGATTGAGTGATTATTATGATTATTGCTGTGCTTGTAAGTGGATTATTGTTTTGTTGTTCCTTGGTGATACATTCCATCAGTGGACTGTGTCTGTGTGTTTGCATTGTTCAGTGTCACTCGAGTCCAGCTCACTCCACTCCACTCTCCACTCGCCCCTTGCATGTTTCATTTCAAAGTCATCTCTATTTGCCCCTTTACTGTTTGATATCGTTCCCGTTGCCTGTTGGGCACGTGTGCACACGCGTTCATATCGACGGTGGTGTCATGCTGCCGTTCGATCAAGGCAATTGAGCTGATTTTCGTGCTGGTGACGGGGATGTGTTTGTGTGCTTAGTGACTGACTCCACGACGGACATAGGACGTCGTCAATTTGTTTGGAATGATTCCAATGGACTCACTCGCTCACACCACTCACCAACTCACAGGAAATCAACTCATACATTGGCACAGGACACTCTTGGAGCAATCTCTGGAGATATCTCCCCAATGCTCCTTAACCTTCACGTTTCCGGTCATTACGGTGCCGACGTTTTATTAGTTTTCTCGCGTGTCCATTTCGTGCTCATTTCCATCACTATGGCTTTGTTTGCTCTGTACCTGTCACACTCAACTGCCAATGGTGGGTTTAAAGGATTATCATTCGAAATCTTGAATGTACAATCGATACTATCGATTGGGATGAGCACATTTGATTGGATGGTTTTAAAGTTTTGGCACACGCTCTCGAGTATCTATGTAGTTCCGTGCTTTTGTTTGGAATTTGGTGCTATCACTTTTGATGATCTTCTCAGCGAGATCAGAAGTGATTGAAGTGTTTGATAGTTGAGTTGTGGTGCAAAGATTAAGTGCTCACACTGTACAGCTTCAATAGATCAGTTGTATTGTCATTTAGTGTCCGTTATCTTCTCGTTCTCGAGTGAATGTAATGAGCGAATGCAGTGAATGCATTGGCCATTGAATCACCATCTCTGCTCGGCACCGGAGCACCTCTACTTACCTGCATACCTGCCTACTCAGCCATATCATCCATTAGTGCTGTGTGTGAGTGAGCGAAGAAGAAAGTGTTGAGCCACTGAGAGAATGCAACTGAAAGTGTTAAGGTAGGACTGTATGGCACCGATGGCAATTATACTTTGTGGTCAATGAGAGGTGTGTTCCGAGGAGGATGTTCACTAAGTTTGTCCAATTGGCCATTGTTGCTGGATTATCGATTGTGCAGGGAATGAGTGTGCTGGCACAATTCTGTGTCAATTATAGATAATGATGGAGAATTTAATTGAAAGTGCTTTGTGTTTGTATTGATCGCATTTGAAGGCTTCCATCACTAGCCTCCTCACATGTATTGGTTTCACTCGATCATTTGTCTCAATGTGTTGGACCACTGTTGCGAGACGTTCAGTTGCATGCTCTGTACAGTGCTCTGTACAGTAATGAGCACTGTGACTGTCATCCGATGGCATAAAGGACACCAATCAGTTGTGTAGTAGTGCAACTGTAGTCCTCACTCGGTCCTCACCGTCATTCGTCACTCACTTTCACTGGATGACTTCGACACGCCAGGATACACCGCACAATTGGCACCGCCGCCACCGCCACCATCATCACCAGCATAGTCAGTGGCGTCGAATTGGCCCAGATATTCTCACTGGTGAGTCACTTGGTGGAAAGAGAAAGTGTTTCGAAAGTTCGTCCATCCGGACGAAGTCTGTTCGAACTTGTCTTCACTAGTTGCCGCTCCTGGTGGTGATCGTGGTCGGTGATCGTCTACTGTGACACCGAATTACCGTTGTGTGTGAATGTGTGGCGTCATATGGCGCCCAATGCGACACATTCGAGAGTGAGAGTGCTCTCAACAAAGATTAGCGGCATTAATAGACCGAGGATAATTGCATTACTGCAACAGGACGTTAGTAGTATTGGTCATATATGCGAGGTAACAGGTAACCGGGCGCCATCGACGCCGATCACTGCTCGTGTGACACACGAGGACGCCACACTCACTCACACAGCTCTAGTGCAATCTTGAATGAGTCCATTTTGGCAGTCATTGGCGCCTGTTAATTGTTCACACTGATGACTGATTGAGGCACTGCTGGCCAAAGTCATTACAACTGCACAACCACATCGATTTACACAGATCAATTGGACTAGGTCGTCCGGTGACGAGGATGGTACTGACACGTACTACTCGACAATGCATTCGAACTGATTGCTCGGATTAGACATGATTCTGCTTTGATTCGTGCACTGATCCAATTGTGTAATGTTGCTGTGAATATATTGTGCGTTCACTGGTTGGGATGTGTAATTAGTGGAAAGTCTGTTTGGATCCTTGAAATTGTTTGTGCACTCTTAGGATCAGTGTTAGTCCTTGATTGAGTTTGTCCGGGCGCGAGTGCGCGCGCGTTTGTCCTCTCACTTGTCACTCTCATTATTTCATGTTTTGTTGTGCTTCAGTTTGGTCTTTTCAGTTTGGTTTCACGCTTGGTTGGTCCGAGTGTCTCGTTGTGTGTCGATTTGTCAATCGTTTCCATCGTCCCGTCCGTCCGTCCGTTACTTATTGTTGCGCTAGTTGTCATCAACTGTTGGCCATTGGTTTGTTGCGCCTCTGTCACCAGTCACTGGTGACCGAGTCAATTGTCACTCTTGTCTGATTGAGTGGCCAATTTGTGTGTGCGAGTGAGTGTGTGTGTTCGATTACCTTCTTCAATCGACCTGATCAGCTCGATCATTATCGAGTGGAGTGACCCAATCCTCCGTCAGATAACGGTTAGATGGGGGATAGACGGACCAATTAGAGGATATAATTTGCCATAATCAGAGCACTTTCCCTTTCCGATCACTGATGACAGCCAGTGGAGTGAGTCACACTTGCACAGCTCTAAACACTAGATCTTAACTGTCCCTAAGAACGAAAATGAAAGCGTTTTCGGTGTGATTGGCAACAGTACACATTTAGTGTGCCGTGGATGGCTGCCTTTAGGTCGAATGCCTTATGCAATCATCACTGTGTGTGTGTGTTGTGTGTCTTATCCGCTTGTGGACAGTCGACTTGCAATCTCGTGTCAACTTGTGTCCAATGTTACCAAGCATTGAGGCAATCCTTTTGCCACAGTTCAGCACAGTAGTGTCCTGGTGCTGCAGACACTGCTGATCGCATAATGATGATGACGATGGGCACGGGTGACGCCGGCCGCTGTCTTTACTTGCCTGACCAAAGCAATTCGAACCTATTGACGATATGGCGCAATACGCGCCACTTACACTCACTCACTCCTGTGCTGAGATATGTTCCAATTAGTTCACTGTTAATTGTGCTCTTTGGTTTTGTTGTTACTGTTTAATTGTGTGCTTGTGTGATTCGAATAAGGCTTGTGCTGGGGATGCATTGACATTGCTTTGTAGGACAAGGTTCGAGGTGTCATTTGTCAGTGCATTCATCGATACAGTGCTATACACCCAATTGCAATTATTCTTGCCATTTTACAAATGAATATCTTATGAATGACCCTACTCTGGTGACCTTTGGTCCTGTTCAATCACAGTTCTTTGAACTACTTAATGTCGTTGACTACTGTCTGTCTGTTCAGTGGTCCTTTAGGCGAATTAATGCACTTTGCATATATTCGTGATTTACATTTTGGCTTGGAGTCTCGTCTCTCTGCCAAACAGAAGGAAGGTGGTGTCCTGCTGTGGGCTGTGTTGTGCTACTCGATGATGATTATTGGTGATGATTCGGTGCACACAGCCAAATGAGTGAATGAACGAAATAGTCCATTGGTAGTTCATTAGTGGTGATGTCATTCGATGCAGACAGCTAAATGAGATGGACTGAGGCGAGGGCAAGGGGAAGGCTGAGAGGAAGGGACAGCTCGAGACAGACACCGACAAAGACCGACCGATGACCAGACTCAGACGGACAAATGTGTCCTCACACGGACTGTCCAACAATCGATGCACTGGCAATCATCCACACAACAACAGCAGATTCATCTGTCCTAATGAGTCAGCACTATTTGCACTCACCGGTGTGCACCTTCCTCCAATGCGATATTGCAAATCTGTGCACACATAAGTTATGGGTCGCGTGTGTGTGTTGGTTTGCGTTGGTCTAACTTGGTTCGCTCACTCAAATGAACCATTTACATAAAAATAGCCACTCACTAATGCCATAAGCATAAATGGCTTCGGAAATGTGCCCAATACAAGGTGACCGTAGACAGACTCCGATGGCATCATTGGTCAGTAAATCTTCTTATGAATGACAATCGACCTGAGCAGTGCTCTCTCGCTCTGCTCAGCGCAACCTTATTAATTACTACTTAACTATAACTTAACGGGCACCCTGTTGTCCTCTTGGTTTGTCTCTTGCTTGACTCTTCTGCTGTGTTCGATGTCATATCGCTTAAATGTCCTCTATGATGTATAATCTCATAATTGGCCCAACAGCTCTTAAATCAATTATAACTTGCGCCCCGGTGTTTTGCGATGAAATTTTCCGCAATCTTTCCGATGATCGAGACATTTTGGTGGTTTTGTTGTTGTTGGTGGTGGTGCTGCTGGTGGTGGCGATTGTTGTCCGGTTCGGTGATATTCTCTAATGATGATGATGTTCATCGAGTCATCGAAGTTGATGATCGTGGTGCTGGTGCTGGTCAGTGCGCTCGTTGTCAGTTGTACTCGGCTTGGTCGTTAAAGAGCATGAGATGAGAACAAAGGCACTTTGAGTACACAACATAGACCTGCGATCGAACACCACACACACCGACACTCGCCAATTATCGTCTTAAAGGATATTCTTGTGTGTGTGTGTGTTTTTGTGTTTGTGTGCACTGATAGGAAGATGTGATGATGATTTATGCAAATGGTACCTACCTGTACAATCTATTAATGACGAATTAAACAACCAACACTGTTTTATTGCTATTTGCCTTGCGTACACAACAGACAGACATTGCACAGGCACACTCGACTACTGAGGAATTACATCATAATCAGTAAATTCTATTAGGAATTAACAGGTAAAGCATTATGTCACTGATCGACATATCGCAAAAGGTCGATATTTATAGATATCTGTGTCAGGTTGAACATATTAATGCACTTTTAATTGCATTACCATGACCGTGGCTCAGTGAGGCACATTCGGTTTGGTTCGGTTAGCATTGCTCGACATTGAATCATTTGCATCGATCATACTATCTAAGTGATTACACCAACTCATCAATCGATTAGCTATCGAAATGATTTCAATTGGACAAGTGATTTGAATAATTTCGGTACATTAGATGTGATGCTGTCTACTGATCACTCGAATGTATGTTCAACACAGGTCTCATCAGTGATAATTAATAAGCAAAAGATAAATGTCTTGTCTTGTGGCTCATTCACTCGCTTCTCTCGCAATTGTCCGATGGATTCTTACCCAAATGCTATCACTCTAATGATCATTGTTATGATGATTTGTCTGGATGGGCTGCAGTTTGAGGCTACTTTTTGCTCTTTTGGGATTTTCTTGCTGTTGATATTTATTGTAAAGTAAACTCTGTCAGTGTGCTGTGTGTGTTTGTGTGTGTGCGACTCACTTAAGAACATTAAGGACATTTAAGAATCCTTTAAGAAGATTTGAGCCTTGTCGTTCGCTTTTTGTTGCTGTTGATGTGTTGAGCTGAGTCGATTTGGAGTTATAGTTAGATTGTAAAGTCCACTTGTAGGAAGTAGACAGGTTAATTGGTCTTTGGAGTGTATTCCTACTGCTAATAATCAGTGGCAATAAAGACAAATAAAACAAATGTATTGTGTTTTGCAAGTAGTCGATAGCTGAACAACAACAACAAGAAGTTACCATTCATTGCATTGCAACACACAGGCAGAATTCATTAGGCTCGTCTAGTAGACGTGTGTAGATTGTGCGCGCGTTGACATGTTTGCCAATGGTCTGTGTAATGCACCAGTGAGGATTGTTAACAATTCGCAGTTCAATGTGGGGAATCGTCCAACCATCGAGTGACCAACCCAACTGACGATACACTCAACTCTGCTCGGCAAAACACACGATTTATCAGTTCACTCTGCCACTGTCTAGACGATCTAAATCGATGTTTTGACTCGAGACTTGAGCTCAAGCGAGTTGAGATTTTTGTTGGTTTTCCTTGTGCGCGCTCGAGTCCTCAGCTCGAGATCTTAGATCTATTGTGGACCAAAGTGAACAGACTCGTACGTTTGATCTCGATAGATGTATTAGCGTTTGAGTTAATTCGTAGGTAGTAGATATATTTTAGATGATTTTGATATATTGAGCCAGTGAGGTATTTTTAGATTGAGACACTCCACTAAGACGCCTGCAAGCGGTCTCTTAACACTTTAGGCACGTGAAAGTGAATGCCATTTGGTGCTAGTGCATATTCTCGATTTATTATTAATGCTCACTTGTTACGAGTAATGAGCCTTTTCGAGCATTTCAAATTGGACTGTTGCATTTTGGGAATTAGTTGTAGAAGATGGATTGACACTATTGCATATTCTAATTCTCGAGCAATCTTTAGTCGACTAAATCTTGCTATTTTGCGAATTTGGACCATTTTTGTGTTGAATTGCTTGGATCGATCAATGGACAACAACAACAACAATAACATGAATTGCATTGAACTTGTGTTTTTGATTTGACTTTGATATACTTGTGAAGTTGCATGCAAACTAATCATCATCATCAGCACCATCCCACGACTGAATGAGATGTCAAATGATTGAAATGATTTTTTGCTTTATTTCGATCGAAATGAATCAATCAATGGGCAATACGAAATGTGAAAAGATTGATTGATTTTGATTTCAATCAGTCGAAGACGAAATGAAATGAAACGACGACAACAACACAAAAAATATATTTCAAAGATGGAAAGATGTTAGATTATGACTTGTGGACTTGTATATTGTGGTGTTGTAGTGTTGTAGTGTTATTATAAATATAGCTCATCTTCATCTCGACGACCTTATCTACAGCAGCACTAGTAGTAATTGGTCACCACCCTTTCTTCTACATTTTTGAGTGAAGAAAAGAAATAAGAAACAACTACTTTTGAGCTCGAATGCAGCAGAAGCAATCTCGTTCGATTGATCTCTCGGTGGTGTGTACGGTGGTCTATTATTGAATCACTGTGTTCGTTATTGATGGAGAATTGTGTGTAATGAGTGAGCGAATCTGTTGTGCCTCAAGTGCACTCTACACTGTACAATGATGCTTTCTGCATTGTAATGTGATACTGCTCTATACGGTACAACTCAAATGCAGTAGAACATGATGATCGTCTCTGTGTGTCAGTTATTAGCTGTTATAATTACAAGCTATTATTATTTAGATTTATATAGATTGCTGTAATCGGAGAGTTGAGACTCGACTGCTCAACGATGTTTGCAGTTTTACTTTGAGGACGATTTCTGTGTGCTGCGAGCGCTCAAGGCAAGGGAGTGGCGCGCCATGGCGCCCGGCTTCGATCTTCTGTTCTCAATGTATTGACTGCTGTGTGCATGAACACACTGAACACTGCACCCGGCGAGATCAAACCGATGGCCGATGTGTATTAGTGCTCGTTCGATACATGTGGCAATGGTGGATGATGGTGCTGCTGCTGATGCCGATGGATAATCGGACGAATTATTTCTGTGCATCACTCATTGAGTGAGTAAATGGTCTCATGCCGATAACCGTCTGCATGGACAATTCTCTCTCCACTCTCAATGATTCCTTCTCAGTCTCAATTTCCCCAATATTGACCACTCGCTCGAGTAACTGTAAACCTCCCACCAGAAGAAGATAGTAGTTGATGTTCTCACAGGCCATTATCGTCTTTCGATTGAGGACTGAGATGAGGCCGGTCGCCATCACCACAAGCACAGCAGTCCAAGGGACTATCATCTTCTCATCACCAGCGGGCTATAGTTTTGTCTAGTCCGGTAATCAGTAATCTCTGGAGGAAAGTGAAAACAAGGACAAACTGTTGAGCCCATTGAGAGTGTCAATGGAAAGCGCACAGGCGCCCCCTTGCTAGGTTCTTGTGTGCATTTCATCTTGAGGCTCCATTACGCTTCATTACACTTCATTACACTCGTGTAAGTGTTCGGTTGAGTTGGATGTTAGATGTTCCGTTTTAGCTGTTGGAATGCATTTGTGTGGATTGTTTGTCTCGTGGGGAGTGAGCTCGTCACTGACAGGAAAGTGTTTGCAAGTCTAATCTCTAATCTATGCCTATCGGTTACGAGTGTTCGATCCTGTGCTCGTGGCTTGAGCGATCGCGAACTCGTCCCCGACTTCTTGTTGGCTTCTTCTTCTGTCAAGACGAGTGAACAGTTTGAACTAGTTTTGCAATCTATCGATCGATTTGGCCACTCACACTCACACACATGCATGTGCCATTCAGTCGAATCCATCCATTTCGACCAATCGATTGGAGCATTGACGCCGACGCCAATGAGATGACGCCAACCACCACTGAGTGAGTCTGTGCTCGGTAGTAATGTTCGATAATTTGTGCTCCATAATTATAATATAATGCAATTATCCTATCTAATCTATATGGCTGTAGTGTAGTGTAGTGTAGCACTGCAGTATTAACCGGCTATTTTGACCGATATCATCGTGTGGTGGTTCGGTTGGGCTCTAACGGGATCACTTGTTGAATGTTCGTGTGTGTGCAATCAATCATTCAATCAGAGGAGCAGCCGATCATGGCTTGTTTGCTTTAGTTTGCTTCATTACTACTACTGCACTGTACATCATAGCCAATGCTGATTCTTTAGATCTTCCCATGCCCAATGACTGATACTGCAACACCAGTGGGTGATAACAGTGCGCGCCATTCGATCTCCTTTGAGTTGAACTGAATTTGAACACTCTCGAGAGTGTGTCCACTATTAATGTACGATTGTATTTGTGCTTGTACACTTGACCACTGGTCAGTTGTATTGTGTTGTGAGTTGTCACCTCGTTGTGTCAAAGCTTTTCTCAGCAATGTTTCTCGCTCTAATAATTCGTGGTCAGATAATAGCAATTCTTGACTATTTCAATTATGTCTCACAAACTGACAAAACTGTGCGACAAACTCGCGCGCACATAAACACTAGTGCTTGTCACCTAGTTGCACATTTAATTGACCAGTGGTCACTTTTGGTTTGGCACTGTATTGTCCACTGTGGATTATGTTGTGGACAGTGTTGCAGTGTTGGGGCCATCGGGCACAGACCACTGACCACCTTTACGGTTTGATACGTTACGGTGAGACGCTAATCGTTGGCCGGACACGGTCTCGCCATAAGTATATGCCTCCCTAGTGAGTCTATTTCCACCCGAATCCTCTAATCGTCAATTTCCTAATTGAACTGCCCGAAATTGAGAGTGCTAAACTAATTAGCCCCTTGCCTCGGTGGAGTGTGCGCCACTGCGCCTTCTTCACCTGCTTCACTTGGCTCGATTGACCAAAGTGCGTTCCAATTCCTCTTGTTGCGTTCGATCACTTAACCGTTACGTCGTTGGCTCTTCTCTCATCGGGCGCGCACCAATTTGGCCACTTGTCACCACACAGTTGAGCACCACTTTACCTCGCTGCGACAGTTGACAAATTTGTCACACCTCGATGAGCCGAAATAGTCAGTCAATGAGTGTCTCGATGGTGCTTCATCAAAGTAGTGCTCACCTAAATGATCACCACACACTCACACACACACACCTGGAGAGAGTGTAAAACGGGCCACTGATCACCGAGGGCCATCATGGCGACACAGACAACTTTCACTACACGGGCGTCTTATCATGGAGCACTTTCTCCACCGCAGCACACACACACAGTGTTCATCTACACTGGCCATTATCATCTGCAATTCGATAGAAGCAATACATTGACGAACTGACAAGAGACAAGAGACACATTCAACTGGAGACAACACAACACACACACTACACACACTCACACTTTCCTTGCTCCAATTCGACTAACTGACGAATAACGATATCGAACGATACACGAGAAGACGGATTGTCCATTCAAGGGATAGATTGCACACTTGATGGATTCTGGGTTAACACGAGATAGGACTCGTAAGAAGTTGGCAAGCTAACCACTTCCTTACTGCAGTACAATCATTACTTTGCAAGCATTCTCAACTGTTTGGCTCGATATTGTCAATGATGAGTTTGGTGATTATATTCTTGGACTAAATTGAATGATGTTGAGAATTTGTAGGAGTTTGTCTGAAAATGGTTAGGAATTGAATGAATTGTGGTCAATAATAGACAAGTTTGATTGTCTGATTGAGTTGACTGAATGAATCGATTAAAAGGTCAATGAGAGAACTGTGAATAGTCAATGTTGAATGTTGATCTCTGGTCCTTGGGCTTAGCTTCCTGGCTCCTTACCTCGGTGTAGTGAACAGGTGTGAAAGCATTGTCTCAACCCGTTACCTGTAGTGTAGTGTGTATTGTCTTCCCCCTTGATGTTCATCACCCAGTTGTGCGGTGCACGGTTGGCCAGTAGCTCAGTGGCTTTGTGTGTCTCGGCGTTCGTTCGTCTCTCCCCGTGGATGTTCTCTCCTCTCTCGCCGCATTCACTCTCAATGTCTTGTCCGTCGTCGTCTTTGGTTGGTCGTTCCTTCTGCCAGTTCGTATGGTTGTTCTGTTGCATTGGCTGTCCATTGTCAGTTTGTCATCTGTCTTGATCAGGCACGGATCTCACTCGTTGTGTCTTGGTCGATCTCACTCATTCAGTTGCATTCGAATTCGGCGAGATCTAGAACTTCTGTCTTACACACGACCTTCCTTCCTTCAAGCAAACTGTAACATCCGTCAGTGTGTCACCTGTCAATCCATCGGTCACTGTGTCTGTGTACGGTGCGACGGTAGCTAAGCAACCCACAACTACCTACAGCAGCAACCAGCTAACCGAACATCTCCACATGTGTCACTCTCTCCATCTCTGACACAGTACCTACCTAGCTGTAACAGAACACTACACTCGACTCGCGTGCTCACACGAGAACAGGCACACGCCACTTACCTGTGCTCTTGTGTGTACATTACTTGTCCAGTAGTGATGATCACTGTGTACCTGTCCACAGGTAGTCCCTCACTCAGTCTCAGAATCGGTGAGCAGACAGTGAACGGCACTCGTTCCATGTCTTAATCTGCTGGCCTCACTCACCCACTGACCACTGTGCACACTCATTCAGTAATTCATCTATTTTCGATCATGCACCTGTCAAGCCCACTGCCATCACCAGCACCGTCTCCCCCTGCACTGTCCTCACTTGCACCAACGTCTTACTTCTTGGGACGATGTGATCACCAGCGAGCACATTGATTGCAATTTGACCACAGCTTCAGGTCACGTGACCACTGACTCGGCTAATCTCCAACTAACGAAACGGAGATGATATGCAAATGAATTGAGCGATTCGCGTGTCTGTCAGGAATATACGACCGAACGGACATACACAGATCGAGCTACATTGCATCGACAGTTGTGCCTTCCAATGACACTGCCGATCGGATCGAGATTCGCTCGACTTTCGTTATTTATTGTTACTGTCCATTGCTCCACTTGAATTGCTAATTAGCTCGTCCACTCCGAACTAGTGATTTACACACACCACGCTCACACTTGACCTATGACCTCGTCGTGACCACTACCGTTTGACAGTTATTGACAGTTCATATTGACTGCTCCATTCATGTGTGTGTGTCTCTGTGTCACTTTACCGTTTGACTTTGAATTGTACTAATCCGGTAAGTTTATTGTTGATTTTATATGAATCGGTGCATATTTACAAATATGAGTTTTCTTTCGATTTGATCGATTCTATTCGGAATATCCTTTTTTGCTCTTCACTTACATGACGCAACAAGTTTGCTCGCTTTTTAGCTTCAGGAAAAGTCATTGAAACTGTATCTTTGCAGTTTGCTAATTTATTTTGTGAGTTTGATTTTCAACTGTTGATTATTTTGACCTGTTCAATCCCTAATCAGTAGTCTATTTTTTCACTTTTCATAAATGACGTAACCTTATATCCATTTCTAAAGGAAGTTTATAAAGAATATTCTCGATTCGATTCGTTTTACATGAGGGGAAGTTGATGTTGAGTTGATGCTTTTTGTCGAATGGTCTCATTCTGTGTGTGTGCTCACTGTGTGATGCATCAGAAAGCATAATATCGATTACTATCGATTAATATTATTCACACACACACAACACACACACGGCACAAAGTATTGATTGATGATCTGCTGTGTGCTTGCAGTGAATATTCCTAAGTTCAAAGTGAGAATTAGTTAGTTTGTATGTGTGTTTCGATTAATCGATTAATTGACGACGACGATCAGGTGGACATAATCGAGTGCAATTGAGCGAGTAAACTGATCACACACACACTGTTGATTCCAGTGCTTGTGTGACTCGATTGAGCGCGCAAATTAATTTCAATCCCAATCGTCCGCTTTATTTATGAAAACTTTCTCTCGTTGATGAGTTCGTTGGAGTTGATTCCGTTTGGGCTAATCAATTTGTTACGCTGGCACACACACAGTGTGGGGGCACACACAGACTCAGTGATGGACACACTGGCACTCACTAGACACACACCTTGTGACGGGCTAATAACGGGTTTGATTTCGTTTGATTCCATCACTATCGGTGCACAGTAGTGCCTCATGCAAATAGCCCACTGTGTGATCATCTCGTCATCGTGGTCATCATTGTGTGTGTCTGTGTGTGTATGGTTGTATCGTTGTATCGTTGTCCGATTGCATGTTGGTTTGGCTAATTAAAATTTGCCTGTTAATAGTTTGTTTGTTTTGGCCTGTTTCCCCTTTGGCCGAGCGCGGCTTGATCGATCAATCGAATGATCACTCCTTGTTGAGTCAGCTCGTCACTCGTCAATCATCATCTAATTCAATCATCGTACTACTTGTTCTAGTGTTGTTGTAGTGTAGCAGTATATACGAGCTCGATCACCTCATTGAAATAATTAGTTATACCCGAGAGAAAGTGTCCCGACTATGATCATCCCGATGAGCAGCAGCAACTGCAGAACTAGATCTACACTAGATCAGTAGTGCCTGACGGCTGTTTCCATTGGAATCGATCGATTTTGGATCAAGTAGATCAGTAGTTGGTCGAGTATAAATAGCCGGACATTTTATCCACATGATAATTACTTTCATTTTTTACTTTTGCTTTGCTTTGCATTAGCTTCACTCCTTGCTACACTCATTGATCATTGATGATGATCAGTTTGAAGGAAGGGAAGAGCTCGCTTGCCTCCGTCACTTGTGTGTGATAATGCCATTAGCGAACACTTTGTGTGGAAAAATAGCCTCCAAATGAATGTGAATGCATGTGTTGGGAAATTGAGGCGAAAAATAGAGCAAAAGTAGATGTGCAAGGGAGGGACACCCCCTCAAGCTGAGACAGTGAGAGTTAAGTGGTCTATTTATTGGATGATTATTAATATTCACTAATAACGGGCATGGGAAAGTGCGCTCAATTGCTAATTTCGATAGGTCGCTCTACGGTGAGACTCACTTTCCGATATACAATGCATGACTTGGGGCTGTTAGGCTTATTTATCCAAAAGCACATTTGGCTACTGTGGCAATTTTTAGATACATTCAAATTGGTCCATTCAATTCGAAAATGCTTTTGTGTAATTTCCACACAAATTCATAACCATGCAGAATTGTTACATATTTGATGGAAATTTTCAAGTTAATAAAAACGAATTGCATTGTGGTGATAACGCTTGTTAGTAGATAAATTTCCATTGCACGCTAATTTATTATTAATTGAATGAATATTGAGTGTGCTTACTGTAACAATTTTAATGTTGATACATTCGTGAGTAGCAGAAGAATCTTGTGAAATCAGTGTTTGTTGATTATAGCAATGTTTGGAAATTGATACATTACAATTAAGGTGATCAAATGTTTTAATTGCTGCATTTGTATCGTTTTCTATGGCATTTTAAGGATTTTGTTTGAACATTTGTGCCGTTGAGGAATGGGCTTGCTTGTCTCTTCAGGTCAATTGTCAATTAGCTACTTTATGAAATGTTGTTATTTTTCAATGTAACCTTTACAGTGGTTTGACTCTAAATTGGCTACATTTTGTCGTCGCTAATTAATTGTGCTCTAATTTGTCTAATTTCGGGTGACGCGTTCAAAGCAAAACAAAACTGGTGGTTCAATAAGTTAGTGCATTGTCAGTTTCTAACGGACTGACCCTAATCATCGATGCGTTTATTGTAATTTGCCAATTGTGCCTCACACTACTCGTCAACGATCACGTTCACAGGCAACCAAGCAGTAACCAAGTGGGACTCATAATCACTGGTGCAACTGTTGCACCACATTTGTCTTGATCACTAACAAGTCGCACAGTAATGCACTTTCACTTTCTCAACAAGTGAATGTGCCTGAATCGAGACCAAATGAACTCATCAAATTGAGCACTCGATACTCAATTGATTTAGTTACATAATTAGCCCGTTAAGTGTCAATGGTCGTAGGTGTAGATTACGGCACGAGATAGGAACACACACTTTATGAACAGTGCACAATTTGATTGAGATGACTTTTATAGCTTTGTCCAGCATCTCTCCGAGTGCACACAGTCTTGCCTTGATGTGTTGTGTTGGCAATAATGATGATCGTCATTATAGCTCTCTCTCACCCTTGTCGCCTGCAGCCTTTGAACATGACTTTAAAGTGAGTTTAATTATCCTGTGTGAGTATGGTAATTAGTACTCGTATATGCAGTGTTGTGTCCTCTTCCATACAGCTACACTCGCCTATACGCCATTGTGTCCAGTGTCCACTTGCTCTTTAGTGCGTTCATATTTGATACATTGCCCGTTCTTAATTGGCGGTCATCGATTATCTTCATTTCGATACTATCGATAGTGTCTCTTTGTGTAAGAAGGGGATCATTTTGGAATTGACTTTTGCTCTAAATAGGATTTCTCAACTGCACTTGCTCTTGTTAGTCGGTGTGTGTGTGTGTGTGTGTGTGTGTGTGTATTTCCCAATCTCGACTAGTCTCGATAATAATAGCAAAATGTGGATCGATTTGTGTTCGAACAAGTTTTGCATACATCCTTGGATTGATTGTCTATTGAGACATTTTGTGTGCTGTGGCGAAATATTCTTGAGTGGAGATACTTGTTGAAGCACAGAATTGTGTGTGTTGATGTGTTGCTGGTTTGGTGTGCTAATGATACATTGCGGTACACTTGTCATCTCTCAAGGGGACACAACAGCAAAGCAATGATTGAGTGACACAGTGAACATGCTCGATGACAGATCGGGTTGCCATCAGGGGGGATGACATGATCATTAGATGACCATTGCATCGAGCAGCACTAAGATAACTCGCTTGGCTGCTGCTGATTGCTCACTCTAATCTGATAACAAATCGGTCTAATGAGGAGACGATTGTTAACCTGTTCAGTCTCATTCGAGTGAGATGAGAAGCACAAATTATAATCGATATCACCCAGCAACAGTCGCTATTTGAGTGAATAACAATTTGGCTGTGATAGGGTTAATACACCGAGTTGTGCATTTTGATCTATTTCTGTTTTGCTTCATTCCTACATTAAATTAATGACTTTTCATTTTTGTATTTTTCAAATTACATATTTTGTAGTGCTCTCGTTCCTTAATGGGTTAATGGATTATCATTAATCCTTAATGTGTGCGTTAATTTGTCATTTACTACTGTGCTACTGTGCTTCAGTTTGTGAACGTACATGATTGATTTGATACATTTGTTTGAGTAAAGTGTCGATTCACTTTGTATTGAGCACAGCAAGCATTTGTGTAGAATTGTAGTTTCGCTCCGTTTGCTACTGTAACGATTGCTTGTGCTCGTTTGTGGCACTAGGAATGTATCGTTTATGAGATGTTCCCATGATGATGTGCGTACAATTGATTGTTTTGTTGGACAATTTATGAGCAATAATTTTGTGTTGCTTTTCTCAACCCTTTCACTAGTTGAGCTGCAGTGCACACTCTCTGTGGAGTGCTCATTCTAATCTGCTCTAGTTATTTTTCTATTGCATTTCCTCATCTGCTGGTGAGATGATGATGATCTTGTTGTGTTCGAATGTATGAATGTGCATGTGTGATGGTGACTGGGCGTCGGGCGCCATCACCAGCAACAACACGATGAGGAGCGTGAGACGAGTAGAAGAAAGTCGATCGTTTCAAGGGTGGTGTAACGGGAGCGCGAGCAATTGTTAGGTAGTTCGGAAAATGTCTCATCCATGGTCAGTGGTCGATGGCCACAAAGTGGACTGCAAACTTTGATCGAAATAATCGAAATAATACAAGACAGACAAATGAATCGACTCATTTGAGTGGCGGACAGCGACGAGTGTGCACATCGAATGCATTTCACTCACACTGAGCACATGTGTCTATATCAATTGGATCGTCATCCTCACAGTCAGTAGTGCAGTGTGGTGTGTGTGATGGCGCCCGGCGTCATCTCCTTGTCGTGTGCAGTAGAGATGGTCATCTTTCAACTGACCAATCATCGTGTGCAATCATCTCTCAATTGCACGTTCGATTGTGTGGTCAGTCGGCAAGTGACTCGATCGCCAACGCCAATGCCAATCTCTCATCCCAGCACCAATCAATAATACAAATCCAATGAACACTCACTCACACCAAAGATAGCAATTGCTGGTGTGGCGCGGCATGGCGCCCAACATCGCTCCATACATAGATGACATGCAATAA
Source organism: Rhizoglyphus robini (assembly GCA_023373905.1). NCBI lineage: Eukaryota > Metazoa > Arthropoda > Arachnida > Sarcoptiformes > Acaridae > Rhizoglyphus > Rhizoglyphus robini. Next base: position 540,607 of record JAKIJQ010000007.1, on the reverse strand, counting down.
ATAACATGACCAATCGTTATCGATTCACACATAACCGCTAATGCACACACTCACACACTTCCTTTCACCCTTAATTATCGCACACTTGAAGATCACTTTCCTTTTTACTAACGACTAGTCCAAAAGTATGATTCTTAGTTCTTAATGAAAAGCACTAAATGAGTCCATTTGCTAATTGTGAATTTAGCTATAGAAGCAATTTAGTTGAATTGTGTTTTACGTGATAAATCGTGTGCTCCTGATGGCTTATATTTGCTCAATCACAGGTGAAAGTAATTATTAGGATGTGCACTTGTCACTTGTCACTGTTATGGCTACTGTAGCAATTTTCAAATCGATCAAATCGGTTTTTCCTTCTTTGTGAGATGCACGAAGAGTTTTGGCGCCCTCTGATATGAATGTGTAGCAAAGTAGTGATGTAACAAATAGTGCACTACATTGACGTGTCGAATGAGTGCATGGCGCGAATGTGATTCGAAGAGAGGTCAAGTTCATCGCGTGTTCGAATTTCTGTTTGTCACCCGTTCTCGATTGCTCGTCTTGCGTTAGATGATGTCACTGATCCGACCAAATCGAATGTCTTGTCAGCTCATTGTTGTGTGGCTCTGTCGGGCCAACTATAAAGACACCTTCATGACAAGCGAAACTTTTTTTGGTCGCTCTTTTCGACCTCGCTTGTCTTTATGCTCCTTTTGGCCCTTTCTAGTTGCCTACCTCCCTTCCTGACTGAACTGAGTACTCTGCCTTGTGATAGTGCATCATGGTTCGCACTGCTTGTCCCATGATGCCTTCTTATCCTTTTACTGGTGGCTATGGGCCTTCCACACCGTCCACCGAGGACGATGACCATGACTCGAGCTCAAGCTCTGATGACGCTTCTTTGCCTATGCCCTTCTCTTATGACCAGTTGGCTAATCTGACCGCCTTGTTTTGTGCTTACAGTTCCATCGAGGAACATCGTCGCCTGAACGGTACTGCCGAGTCCAACGAAGACCAAGAGAACGCTTTCCGACGACAGCCAGGCCCACGAAAGCTCACCGAAACATCGTATGTCGATGAGACCGATGAACTGTTTGATGAGTTCGGTGACGACGAAGAAGAAGAAATAGAACCCGAAGAAGAGGAAGAGGAGGAAGAAGAAGCCTCGTCTTTGAGCTATCCCCGTGGCGTTGTGAGTACTGATCCATCGGGTCGAAGCGAGTACCGCTGTGACCAATGCCCAAAGGTATTCCACTGGCGATCGAACCTAATTCGTCACCAGGCCTCGCACGACCACAACCGTCGTTACACCTGTGAGGCGTGTCGCAAGTCCTTCACCGACCAGTCCAATCTTCAGCGTCACGTTCGTTCGCAACATCTCGGTGCCCGAGCCCACGCCTGTCCCGAGTGTGGCAAGACATTCGCCACCAGTTCCGGTCTGAAGCAGCACACGCACATTCACTCGTCGGTAAAGCCTTTCCGGTGCGAGGTGTGCTCTAAGGCATACACTCAATTCTCGAACCTGTGTCGACACAAGCGTATGCACGCCAATTGCCGTCTCCAGATCAGGTGTGACCGCTGTAGCCAGGCTTTCTCCACCGTGACCGCACTTACCAAGCACAAGCGTTTCTGTACTGAGCCATCTTCGTTGAGCAACCCAAAGTCGTACCACCACAACTCGAACCACTCGAGCAATCTCTCTTCACCAAACTCTATTCGTTCACACCACCACAAGTCGTCTTCTGCTGCAAACCTCGACTCCTTCCAGCCAGTGAATCTATTTGGCAGCACATTCCCCGGTACTACTCCGTCTGCCACCCAGTCACCATTCAACCCTCTGTACCAGCCGTTCCTGAGTCAACTATTTGACGGAACCAATCCTTACAACAGCACCAACAATTCCGCCGCTAATTATCACCAACTTCTGGCAGAACAGCTTAACAAGTTTGCTCCAGGTGCATTGCTAAATATCCCGACTCAACCACTGGAACCATTCAAAAAGAAAGAATCTTCCAGTTCGCCCAAAAGTGCACAAATTTCTCCCAAATCGGACAAAGTCCAAATTAAAGAGGAAGCAACCGAGTACATTAAGGTATTTTGAATTGTTTCACTTGCACACTTACTAATCAATCATTTCTTTTAGGTCAAATCTGAACCAAAGACAATCAAATCAGAAAGTTTCGACGAGGACGACGAGGAAGCTGAACTTAGCACTATTGTCGAAGAAGAACTCGAGGAAGGCGAAGTAAAGACTGAAGATTCGGAAGAAGACCTCGAGGAAAGTGATTACGAAGAAGAGGTTGTCTCTCTCGACGAAGATAATTCTAATTCGGGTTCGCCAAGTCAAAAGAAAGAAGAACCCAAAAAGGAGACTTGTCAGGAGGAGAAGTCTAAAGTTGAGACTAAATCGAACGTCGAGGAAGTTATCAAGTCGGACCTGACAATCGACCGACCCTCATCAGCCATGTCTGCGTCTGGTCGTACTCGAGAGCATCACAGTTCGCCCAAACAGGGTGCTCTATGTCCTGACCCAAGTCAGTTGTTTGCTGCCGCAGCGGCAGCATTTCCGTTTGGTGCTTTCGGGTCAACAGCCCCTGGGGCCACACCACACTGGATGGAATTTCAGCGAGCCCTCGCCGCGGCGACCAATGCTCAGTCAAAGCTATTCCAGCCACAGTCCTCACCCAATCGTCACTCACCTGTGCCGACATCGCGGACTGCAACTCCACCAGCGCCCTCTCGTATTACCTCAGAGCCGCGTCAGCACGAATCGAGCAAGTCATCATCGAACCATCACGACCAACCACTAGATCTGTCTTCAGCCACGACCTCATCACCCACTTTGACCACCGCATCAGTGAAGAATAGCCATGCTTCGGAGCACAAGTCTAAGGAGGCCTCTACTACTCCGACCAATGCCATGTTGGCAGTGGCCAAGGCAGCTCAGAATGCTTTCCTCGGCGGAAACTACCCAGGTGCTGACCCATCTGCCTTTTCACCATTAGACCATCTCAAGTCGTTCAATCCTGCCAATGTTTTACCTGGCTCTTTCAATGGTGCTTTCGACCCCACTGCACTTGCTGCCGCATATGGCTTCGACCCTTCTGCTCTGTTTGGTCGATCTGGAAACCCGTACGCGGCGCTGCATTCCTCACCAAAGACAAACGGCGCCAATCCTTCTGGCAATGGCTTTATGGCCTCTTTTCTAGATCAGCAACAAGCCTTATTGGCCTCACTTGGCGCCAAGGTTCCACCCAATTATCCACCCACCAGACCAAATGCTCAGAATCCAATGAGTGGTAATGGAAACTTTTTAGAGTCGTTTTATGCTCGAATGCAACAGTTCCTGGAACAGTCTCAACAACCACCTCCACAAGCAAACCATCACCAGTCGAAACAGTCAGACCAGCATCACTCGATGACAGTAATGGTCCACCACCAGTCAAGTCCGAAGCTGTCTTCGCCCAAGTCAAGTTCGAGTCACCTCGTGTCTCCTTCTACCAATCCTGCCTCACCTTACCACCCTCCCGGACAGCTGCCTTACTCTGCTGGTGCAGCATTCCCCAGCTCGGGTAGAGGTTTCCCCTCCCACCAGTCTGGATCAAGTCCTGTGTTCGCCAACTCTGGTCAGCATCATCCAGCACCACAAGCACCTCAGTCTGCATTTGCCGACTTTATGCGAATGTCTTCTCGCAATGGCCAATCTGCTGGTCGCGATGTATCGAACAGTAGCGATCGACTTCGCCACCATTCCTCTGTTGGTCGACCACCACATCCAACACCGAACAATGCTAACAGCAACAATCACGGCCCATCTCGTCCCACAACCGGTGGTCATCATCACGGTGGTCGGACAGGCAAGGAACGCTACGCATGTCGATTCTGTGGCAAGATGTTCCCTCGATCTGCTAACCTAACCCGTCACTTACGGACCCACACCGGTGAACAACCGTACAAGTGCAAATACTGCGAACGATCCTTCTCGATCTCGTCCAACTTGCAGCGTCACGTGCGCAACATTCACAACAAGGAGAAGCCGTTTAAGTGTCATCTGTGTGACAAGTGTTTTGGCCAACAAACTAACCTAGACCGTCACCTGAAGAAACACGAGACTGACGGACTACTCGGACTGAATCTCAACTCGCGTCAGCTCAACAACAGTCACCACTTTGACAAAGACGCTCTGTTGATGGCTGCCGCTGCCAACCAGGCAAGTCCGAATGCACTGCTGCCCAATGTGCCCACCGATGACCCGACTGCTGCTGCAGCAATGGCTTACTTTAACGAGATGCGAGCCTTGATGGGAAAGGTTTCTGGTGGACGACTCGCTTCAGCCAATGCTGTTCCTTCTTTCCTCAGCGGACTTGGGGCAGCTGATGCAGACCCAGCTGCAGCTAAACTTGCTGCTGCTGCTTGGAGCAAATTGGGCAAACTGAATGGCGCTTTGCTCGTCGACGACAAAGACGATGATGAAGAGAAGGCCAATGGTGCCGGTGGAACCAATTCGGTGGGCGATGACAACGAAACACTCGCAGACGAGGAATCGACCTATAATTCGGGTGCAGAGTCTGAGCTCGATGTAGAGACAACAACTGGTGGTGCACCTTCTCCCCTTGACCGGTCCACTGTTTCGTCCACTCCGGTCAACGACACTTACCATCGCAATAGCAAACACCGAATGGACGAAGAGGAGGAAGATCACTCAGAAGAAGAATTGAACAACCACCGAGGAGTGGAACTTAGAAATGGAGATAAAAAACGAAAGCTAAGCCATGATAGTGACAAATCCGACAAACACCGACAACAAAGACGGACTGATTCGGACGAAGACGAGGAAGACGAATTGGTTGTCGAAGAAGAGGAAGAGACTCACGAGTCAGACGAGGATGAAGTCGATGTGGCCGGTGGAGTGCTCGAGAATGGCTCGTCCAAAAAGACGTCTAAACTGTCGAATGGTTCGCCACTGGTGCTCGATGCCTCTAACACCAAGGCTTGAAGCACTCGAGTCTAATGGCTCTGCATTATACTTTTGTATATACATTTTTCTTTCTTCATAATTTATAGTAATAACATGAAAATACACAAATATCCTCATTTTCACCATTTGCTTGGAAAGTGCGCGCCATTTCAATTCATACAATCTAGTCAAAATTCAAATTGGCTCCATCTCACCTTCTGTACAACTAGATGGCGCCATGTTATTTATATATTTGATTTATACATTCAATTGTCAGTTAATATCAGCTACTTGACCAAAGTTGAACTCGATGGTCGACTTGATTTGAATGTGTTACACAACAATTGCGACTATATTTCATTGCTGACTGTTTCCACTTGATCAATGTTTGTTGAACACTTTGATGATGACCACTTACTTGTTAGTATTTGTGCACTGCTGTACCATACACCACACACCTGTTAGATCTAATCCATAGTTGGTATAGACTGTACATCTACTAATGCATCAAATCAGGTTCATGTTTGTTTTCATTTGTATCCGACTGTATTGTACTTCTACTTATCACCGAATGCACCACTCTATCTCCAAGTTTGTGTTGTACGTTGTGTGCTGTGTACATTTGCTTGTCTATTTGCACCTTTTGTGACATATCACCAGTTATAATCTCTCTCTCTCTCTCGCTCAGTCCACTCCTATGTGCAGTATCTATCTATGAAAAGGTATTATTATATCAATCTATTTCAATGTACTTCTAGTTTGTTCATACACATCCACACATTAACATTTGATTTTGTCTTTGATCAACGTTTTATTCGATTGGTATTCAATATTCAATATATTATTTCTATTATGACCACATTCGTATTTTGTTCATGACACTCTTCAGCTGATTACTATCACCTGATCTGTGCACAGTTCTATACATTACTATCATCTGTGTTTTGCTTGTTTGTAATTATTTTATTATTATCAATATTAAATGATTTAATATTATTATTCGAGTGTCTCATTTATTGTGGTGTGGCGATGTGATGAGTTGATGGGACAAATGAAAGGCATTGCAATGGTCTGGTTGAGTGGTATGGTGAGTTGGAATATGTTAGTCGTTCGAACTCGGTTTACTAAATTGTACTTTTACTCATTCGACAAAGTCGCTTTTTCGCACATTCATTCGGCGATTTGTTGGTAGTTTACATTTGTGCTTTCATTGAAACGAATTGAGCAATGACCAAACAAGACTCGACATCTCTTCTCAAAGAAGTATTGCTTTCATCAGACTCAACTTGTTCCAAAGTGACCGATCAATTCAAGGTGTTCACAGTGCCGGCCAAGCAAACTCAAACTCTAGCCATTGCCACCATGACTTATTCTGTTGCATGCAATGGACAATGCCGGCTTGTCTCCACCTTTGATCACGGGCAGCAATATTCTTTGCCGCAAACTTGGCGCGATGCATCGAATATGGTAAGTGACATGTGACACTCGATATATCCATGTATTAAATAATTGACTGTTTTGATTGCAGAAGGAAATGTGCCACAAATTGGACTGGATGAATGTGTCGCCAAATGTTGTCGATCTGTCTTTGAACACTGCACAAGTTAAACAAGTTGGTGCATTAGAGGTGAATCTATTTGTCTTCTAATCCATCTAACAGGCATTTTCTTCTTTAGTTTAAGCGAATGACTCACATCGTCAACAGCTTCAAACCGAATATTATGAGTTGCAACGATTGACGAAACATGCGAAATGAGTTTGCTATTTACATCTAAGAGAACATTCTATTTGGGTTGACTATCTGATGCAAAGAGCGAACGCAAAACTATATTTACTATGTTGTCAAGATTAAACTCACGACTTTATAATAAAAAAATTTAATTAAGTTAACCTCTTCGTCTGACCATTTTGGGCAGGCTGCCCAGAACAAACCAGAATTGCTAAGCTAAGAAAGTTATTTACTTTGTGTTTGACTGGGCTGCTCTCCTGAACGCATTTATAATGCAGCTACGCTCCAGGGCCAACATCAACGACTACAAGCTTGCATGCAAGAGTACCTTGTTGCAGCATGGAAGTGTTTTACCTAGTGCCACTGTAAGACCTCGACAAAGTCTACTCTTGGTGGGACTGACTGCAAATTGAAATGAAGCACTAGTGCACACTGTCGACGCAGAGAGTTAACCTTATTAGGTTTACTGCAATTGCTGCTGCATGCTTGGAGACATAATCACATGCAATTGAGAGAACAAATGACTGTTTGCATCACGCAACATTTATTGTGCTAAGTTCAATTTGGCATTTCTGTGTGGCCACTTTTTCAGTCTTACTCATCTTAACATATGTCTATTATACAAACAGCCAAATGTTTGGTTTAGCTCAAGAAACTCGCGTTGAGCCGGTTCATCAATGTTCAATTAGTGCTGCAGTGGACCGCCGACAACAATCACGATGTTCGTCAACTTTACAAGAGCTGCATTTATTGGCCACGGACGTTAAACCGCGGCTGGACATTGCACAAATGTTCCTCGGCTAGAAAGAGTGTCCATCTTCTTTCATGTGCAAGAAGAAATGTCTAATTTGAACTTGGACCCAATTCTACTCAAGGGGACCGACTCACTTTTCTCTGAACCACTGACCGCGCCATTTCAAGGTGCAGAAAAATTTGTTTTCATTTTAAGTAATATAATTAATAAAAAAGTTTTAATTTTAATTCTTCCTGGTGTACACAATAACATTACAATAATTATTTACCATTTTGCCTTTGTGGACAATCAACCCTCAACCGGTCAAACAATGTGGCAATGTAGGTGATCATTGATCGCTCGTCTGGACTGGCACCACCATTGACCACGTCGTCAGCATCGAGCAGTTTGGCTACACCGAGCCTTTCACCGGCTCTGAATGCTTTCTCGAGATTTTCCTTAGCCGAAGAAGGAAGGCACGAATTAAAGTCGATCAGTTCTGGGTGGAATCGATTGATTATGGCACAAAAGGCCAGTCCATCTCGCCAACTGCTGGTGAAATCTTTAATGTGCACTTTTGGATAGTGAAGCTCGGTGGCACTCTTTGCCCACTGGAACAGTTTGTCCTTCATTGAAGTAGTGTTATTATTGCTGTCATCACTCGACAGTTGAAATCGCTCAATAATGGACCAAATCAATCCGAGTGTCAGCTTTTCATTGCCGTCAATAATATCCTCGGGTCGAATATTGATCAATTTTACGTGCTTTTGGTCCTCCAGAAAGGACAGTGCAGACTGAACATTCTGTCGATGATGAATTCGGAGGTGTCCCTTCTCACGTCGTAAACTTTCACCGGAAACAATTTGCAGCAATGAAATCAACTTATTTCCATCTCGTAAATCACTAAATAGGTCATCGACACTTTCATTTACCTCACTCAGATTTGCGTTGATCCATCTGGTGAATGTCTTCTTCTGTAACGCATCTCGTTGGTCGTTGGTGAACAGTTTGATGTTCGACTTGGTGGCATTGCGCTCGAAAGCATTCCAATTGAAGGTGCTCGTGCTCATGATTAAGATGACTTCACTTTTCACTTGTGACCACAACAGAGTGATCAAGTGAGACAATGCCACACCTAGTCCCACTGGTTTGCTGTCAACTTGTGTGTATGTTTTCATTGCACCACTTGAAAGTGTCAAATTATATTATCACACGAGATAAATCTTTATTAAGCAAACACTAAAAGTTTCACTAATGTAACACCATTCAAACAAGTACTTTTAAATAATGCAAATTCTTGTTTGCCCTAACTAATATATTACTTGATTGACATTTTTGTTGTGCTTTCCGTGTAGATAAGAAAATGTACAAATATCTTTTATTTACTAACAAGTAAGATTAGTCAATTAGTTTACCTGTCACGCTATGTATTTCCTCCAATGGATGGCGCCATTGTGATAATTTACAAATGGAAAGCAAGCTATCTCAGTCACCAATCAATTTGGTCCACTGCTCATAAAGTCGATCTAACTTGAGCAACATTTGTTCATACACAGGCATTTCGTCATTCGAGAAATTAAACTTCCACGAATTGCATATTTCAATTCTGGTTCGAAATTCAAGGAGGTCTTCCTGTTGGTTGTTGCCTGTGAAGCCACTGATTAGAATGTTCTCAATTCGTTGGATCGATTTGTTCAAGTAACTTGCGTAACTACTCGATGCAATCAATTTGGCTTCGGCTTCAGTTGGCTCGTATTGAAGAGATACATTTGAAGTTGCTTCTTTTACTACTACTTCTTCGGTATCGTTAGAAATGTTTGAATTTTGGTCTATTTTGCATTCATTTTGAATTTCAAAATTTTCGTCGCACTCGTTTAATTCAATTTCACTTTCATTGAGTTGTGATTCAATTTGTGAATTTGTAATTGCTTCTCTCGATTTGTGTACTTCAGTTAATTCAACTGGTTTGATTAAATCTTTCACACATGTTGACTCTGAGGTAATCTCATTGTGGCCCTGTTGGATTTGTTCACTTTTCTTTGGTTGCGATAAATTTGAATTGTCATTCTCATGTTTGTTATCTACTGAGTGTATCGTTTCTTCAATCTCATTGTCAGATTGTTGACTTTGATTTGTTCGCACTTCAGATGAGGTCTTTTCTTGATTTTCCTGACAATTTTCAACCAAGGAAAATGATTTTGATTTATTTGTCAATATATTTTGACCAATGACATAGAGAAGATACAGAAATGAGCTAATAAATAGTAAGTTTGAAAGTGCTTCAAAGAATAGCAGGCAGTAGTCTGGGATACCAAGGCTATGCTGTAGATGAGCAGTCAAATTCATGTTTAGTGTCATTTTGATATGTCAATGTTGCACCTTTTTACAGGGAATTTAGGTAAGCAGGCAATGACACGTCCAATATAGCAAATTAGATTGCATTAAAGGCGCAATCATTGATTGTGATATCAAACATTTCCTTGACAACAGACACAATTCATACATGATGTATCACATAACAATATTGTAATAAAATTAGTTATATTGATTAATTTAATGAAAAAATTGAAGAATTTATTGTGACTGTTGGTTTGTCTGTTCGAAATAGTTGATACAATTCACCAGTTGCTGCCATTCATCATAAAGTTGGCTCAAACTATTAAGCAATTCTCCGTACACCTCCAAATCTCTACCAGAAAATTTGCTTTTCCACAATTCACATTTGTCTAATCTGCTTTGGAATTGTTTTATTTCGTCATTCACATCCTTTAATGAGATGGTCCGATCGTCGTTGGCCGCATTGAGAAGTTTGTTCTTTTGCTCAATGACACTTTCGATAGAATCACTTAAATATTTAGCATAACTGTTCGATTTGATTAATATCTGCTTTTCATCGTGTTGATTCCCATTTGTAATTTCATCATTCACCGATTCAATTTGTTTATTTAACGGTACTTCGGTTGTTTGTTCCAATTGAATTCGATTGGGCAATGTTGCCTTAGTTTGAACTTCAGCTAGCGCTTTAACTTCAATTTCGTCATTGTGAGTCTGATTTGCATTTGAATCAACTGTGCTCTCCAACTGAATTAAATCATTTCGGTTTTGTTCAATTAATTTGGACTCTTTTACAGATGTTTCAATAGGAGTCAAAGTATAAAAGTCTTTTGGTTTTGCTAACGCCTGATTCACTTCAATTGGTCGACGAATGTTTGTTTCGAGTTTTTGTTCATTATTTAGTATGACTTTGCTTGCTTCCTGTTTTACGGACACTTGTTGGCTTCTATTTGAAATAGGAACTGTCTGTTGCTTATTAAAAGTTTGATAAGGTTTATAACTGAAGCGTTGATATACTCGACCTCGACCACCTCGAATGCCACTTTCGCCTGTGTTTGGAACAAATCCACGCTCACTTTGTTCTGTTCGCGATTGCCAAGCTCCACGTGGACGGAAATTTCCACGTCTGAAATTGCTTGTTTGACCACGATTGAAATAATAATTGTTTCTGTTTATTTGATCAGAAGAATGTGTCGGTGACAATTTGACTGTTTCAATGTTTCCCTTTGCAAAGTGTGAAGTTGAATTTAATTCAGACACACGAGGCTGCAATTGATAAGGATGGTTAGATGCTTTCACTTTGACGGTTTCGTTCTCTTTAATTTGGCTTGTTGGCTTTTGTAATGAATTATTTGATTTTCGATAATTCAGGGCCAAATTAAAAATGTAAAGAAATGCCCTCGAAAGAATCAATAACAATTTGACATAATAATAGAACAACCTGTATGTTGTTGTGCAGAGTACATCAAATATTCGTTTGTACCATTTCATTTTCATATTATTGCTAATTAGATTTTGAGCTTTCAAGTGTTTGATGTGCAAATTTAGTATATAACAACAATGCACAGGTCTACAACATAGTGCGCATCCAAATGCACCCGTTGATATATTGTTTTATCAACAAGTGTATGTTTCTAAGTAGCTAGTGATAACACATTTTGCCATTTGAGCCAGAGATTGGTTTTACAGCTCACATGTTACCATTGCTGGAATTCTATATGTAGAAAGTAATCATAATCATTTATTAAAACAAAATCAAAGTAAACACGTAAGTTTTGCTAATTATAAATTGAGTTCACTTACTTAAAAATTAAGAATTATGAATTGTCATTTTCTTCCATTCTTGATAGGCCCAATCATTAACGTCATAAGTTATGACTCATAACGACAATAAAGTGCTATCTTTCACTAAAAAAGTTTTGCCAATTAAGTAATCTTAAGCCGTGTTTAGAAAACACAAGTTCAATGAAGTAATGTTTTTTTGATGTACCAATTTGGTACTACCAAACATAAATAATTGCCATTTGCGAATGAAACGTCGTTTGTGAATGCGAAAGTTTTGAAAGGACTTGAAAGCAATTCGCTTGTTTTTTTCGCTTGTTAGCTAGTCATTGCTGACAATTGACCAGTTTATTGTGCCATTCTGAAAATGTTTTACTGAAGCATGCCAATACAAGGGTTGTTGATTGTAAATGAAGTGATAAAGTCCCTGCTGTCGAATTGGCAGGGTCAATGCTAATGTTCAATTATCTTGTCCACTTCAGGACGATACGATTGAATAGTGACCTGTTAGTTCAGATCAGTTCAGATCCTGGCCAATCGCACCACTCGTCGAATTGGGTTCAAGATGAAGACCACAGCTCCAAATCTGTACAACCTACAGCCATCTTTGGCATAATCGCCCACTTTTGGAATGCCACCGTCTCAATTACCCTGCAACCGCTGATTGGCAATGTGACCGACGACAGTGAACAGTTTAATTGAAACAAACAAAAGTTCATGAATCATGATTCAGTCTGTGTATGTCAAAGATACTGATGCCACTACTGTCAATGTGACCCAAATTGTTAGTTCGAATGTCGTTGAATTAACGCCAGTTCAATGGTCACAAAGTTGGAAAAACCTCAAAGGACGAGATTGTGCCGACCAAACTGCATTGTACTTTCGAGGACTGTTTCCTGAAGCTGGTGACTTCTGGGCCAGGTGGTTGCCTCGAGAAGCAATAATCTGCAGCAGCAATCCGCTCCTAAGCACACGGGCCAAATTACCACCAATGGCACTGAAGACGAACTATCCATTTCCAATTCGACTGTGAGTAAGTAAATACTCTTCTTTCTATTCGTTGGAATCGTTTTATAAATATGCTCTTTTAGTTTAGCCAAATGCCACAGCATTTCTGGTGTTCAGATGGCCACTCTGGTCACTTTTCATCAATTAAATTCAGTTTATTAATTGTCGATTGTTTGCTGGCGCAACAGTATTGTCTCAAAATGAGTTCAAAATGAGACCCAACAGAATTAGTTTATGTCAATCACCAACAGTGCCAGTGCAAGTTTATTTGAGCAGCACCCAAGACAAGTGTCGAGTCTCAATCTCGGGCCACTCGCGTTTGTCACTTTTGTCTTCACGACCCAAGTCATTTTGTGCTTGTCAGTTCTACCAACATTGCTCACATCCTCCATCAGTCAACCAGACCGACTATAATTTCTCCAACAATCATGGACTCTCGCACCGTCTATAATTTGTCCATTGTTATTCTTTTGGTTGCCTTCGTTGCATTATTTTATCTCACTCCTGTGGCTTATGCCAATCACTCTCAAGAAAATGATTTTCCTGTTAGTGCCACATACGAACTGGAAGAAGACGAAATGGTTGATGTACCCAGCCTGTCTACTGTGGATAACGTCAAGTATGCCTACATCCATGCCAACCCTGACCAAGCTCTATTCGACTACATCATCGCGCCATTTTATCTCATATGTGCTTTTGCATTGATCTGCGGATGTGTCGGTGCACAGTACGTGCTGGATCAGGCCAAGTAATAGCAACTACATCAGACATCTATTGGCTACTTGCCTATTGTTTTACAGTTGCTTCTGCTTACGACTATTAACCTAATCTAACCGGACATGTTATCACACTCATGTAAAGACTTAATCTAATTGACCTTTCCTAATTGATCTCAATTCTATCTGATCTCGAATGACGTTTATGTGATTTATGTGAATATGTCTAATAAATTCTGTATGTTAAGCTAAATGTTGTCTATTTGTAATACTACTAATTGGTGAGCGCAATTGTAATTACTTCCGAAAAACATTCAAATGCAACTCTGTCTGAGCTAATTTTGAATGCGATTCTTTTGAATTGATAAGTAATGTACTGTATTGAATGTGCTGTCGAAATTCCCTCGAAAATATCGATAAACAGTTTGACATAATAATTGAAACAACTTGTAAGTAAAGTCAATCAAACATTGGTTTGTGCCATATTTCATAATCATTTATTACAAACAAAATCAAAGTAAATGCATAATAAGTTTTGCTAATTGTAGATTCACTCACGAATTGTCATTTGTTTCCATTCTTGATAAAGCAGGCTCAATCGTTGAAGCATTTGTTCATAAACGGAGCTTTCCTCTGCTTCGAATTTACATTTCCATGAATTGCATTTGTCCACTCTCACTTTGAATTGTTTAATTTCTTGTTGAGCATTTTGTAGTGATTGACTACTTTTGTCGCGTGAAAGATTACTTTGCTGTTTGACCACAAACTCAATAGAATCGTTCAAATATTTGGCATGACTGTTCGATTGAATCAATGTGCGCTCTTGCTCGGTTAGATCACTCAAATTGTTAAGTTTCTCTTCATTTGGTACATTGTTTTGCTGCAATTTGTCATCGATTTGATTTGTCTTTGAACAATCTTCATGTTGATTATCATTATTATCACCATTACGATCCGCATAATCATTTTGCTTTTCGTTTGATAACTTTTTCCACAATTCAACCGCCACCATAACGACCACAATAGCCCAGAATATGAATTGCTTCAACAAACGGAATGACCATTGTGAGTATGAACATGTCAGTGACCAGATTTGGTGCTTCGAAAAGCATGGTTTGTTGCTCTTTAAATGAAACATTGTGATCTGCACTTGAATGGACTATTTGTTGGCTCAATACACTGCCATTATGATGATGACATGTCAGTGTGGGCTTAGTGCGCATTAGATCTAATGTAACCTTACTCAAATGGCAGATGCAACGGTTACCTGGACAATAAGATTGTGTCGAGGATCTACTTTACAAGAAAATGCCCATAAACCACTTGGATTGTTATCGCATCAATTTACGCCTAATTGACCATTTTGGCATAAAATTGAGCATTTCATAGTTGCACAGTAAGTGAGCGCCAATTTGAAAGATTTTTCCTAGCACTGCAACTTTGTTTATTTGATTGGTGGTTTGATTGTTTGTGCAGTCAAGTCACATAGACACACGACCAAAGTGTATTAATATATTGTGCAGTGGTGTAGTTGTGTCACTGTCACATTAGCTCGAATCAGTGCTTATTTGTGGCCCACTCGGTGCATGCACTCGGAGCCTAATAAATTCTGGCAAGCAATGCTTCATGTTGTGCAAATGCTTTCTGTTTTTATTATTGCTGAGAACATTCGAGTAAATATGTTGCTTGACGCCGTTTTCCTGGTTAACACGAACAGTGCGTTCATAAAATGCTTCACTGCTGTTCGCTATGTAGCCGACTTGGTGAATTGAACCGAATTCATTCATTGCACTTGGCATGTCAATTCCTGTTGCCTGTTTGTGCTTATGCAATTGTCAGTTATGCTTTTCGTCTTCTGCCCCGGTCATTGGTTTTGTTTATGTTCATGTGTGAATTGGTAGTCATTTGTTTGTGCAACCAATTATCGCCTTTTCCAAGCATTCATAGTGGCCACTGCGCGCTCATGAGTGAATTTGTTTAAATCCTTATCGAATGAACCATCATGGTTAATTGATTGAATCTGTGCAACATCGGATCAGCACTTTAACATTAACCACATTTTTCATTAACTAATCAGAAAGAATCAATTTTAAAAGTATTCAATTAGAAACTCAGTATAAAGCAGGTTTAATTTAGTTTTCTAAACCGTCTCACTTTTTGTCAGCCTTTTTCTTGTTGTCCATAGTTTTGCTTTTGTCCACAGTCTTACTCTTGCTCCCAGTTTTACTCTTGTCCCCAGCCTTGTCCTTTGGTTTAGGATCTTTACGCTTGACCTTAGTCGACTTAATCTGTTCGGACTGAACGCCTTCGATTGTTGACTTGGGCTTGTCAAGCTTGTCCTTGCTGACCTTTTTGAGCACCACCACACCCGTCTGTTTGAGCAGAAGACAGTGCATGGCCAACAATAGCGCGGACAGCAACAGGCTCATAATGATAAATGCAATGAGAACAATCTCCTTGGTAAAGTTCACCGGCTGTACCACGAGGTACATTATGAACAGGTACAGAATGCCACCGATGAGGTACAGGAAGTTGAGCACCATGTTGATGCCCAGACAGACCGAATTGCGCAGGTGATAGGCCAGGTAGCCCGATGGAGACGAGAAGAGAGGCAAGAGACCAACCATGCCCATCGAGAAGACATGAATCTTCTTATCGGGCAAGTCTTTTTCAGAGATTTTCTGAAAAATGCCCAGGATCACGAAGTAGAATGCTATTGGATGGAATGAAATTATTGGCATTTAGTAGTAATCAAACCCACCATAAACAAATATGATCGTGTTGAGATTCTTGATCAAAGCACGCATCCAGTGCAGAGTTTGTCGGCTTTTCTTCAATTCCTCTATGTTCTTCAGATCGGAAGGAAAGCCACTGGGAAGAGAAGACAGATGCGATTCCAAAGTGGATTTTGGTGCTTGTTGAAGGTCAGAGGCCTGCTTTATGTCTGCTTTCTTGGACTCACTCTTCGATGGCTCGGGCTTGCTCTTTAGGTCTGACGCTTTCAAAGATCGTGACTTCTCCTGCGGATCTTGCTTGACAATTCTCGACTTGCGCACCTCCAACACCTTCGACTTGAGACTGCTGTTTGCCACGGGGGTAGTGATCAACTTCCTCGATCTGGACATTCTTTTCAGTGACTTAATGCGAAATGGCGACGTTGCCCCTGACTCCAAGGTCGACTTGTATCCCGTGTCCTGGGTTTTAGGCACCATCTTCTCGGAAGGACTATTGCGTGGAGCGAACATTGGCATGTTTGGCAAAGTTTGGTCAGCAATAAGACTTAACAAATAGACTAACAGTAAAGAGAGCTTATTCGATTGACTAGAGAAAATTCGACCAATCAAATCAATGTTCAATTCAATTCAAATTAGTTTGTGAAATATGCGATTAGTTCATTGGTTGATGAGTAACTTTGTGAACACTCATCGTCCAATTGGTGTAATCCCAAGCAGGCTCAATCCATTAGTGTCACTAAAAATAGAACACATCTTTAATGCAGCAGGATCATTCTGGTTGGGTTGCTTGTCCGAGTGTGCTTACGTTCCACTCGAGTGCACCAGTGAGTTGGTCCACAGTAACTAAGTCTCACGTTGCCATCACCACTGCTGAGTGAACCATCGAACTCACATTAACCACCTCCACACCAAACACCAACACAAAATTCAGTCCATTCGAGGGCGTTCGAACGAAAGTGAAAGCCAACAAACAAACAGGAATCAAACACAAGTGAATGACTTTGTGGTCACAATTTAGCCCAATAGAGGGTAGCACAGGATATTTATTCATAGACCGGCATGCCATGTGTTTGCGCTTTGGAGTTGTTTCGTATTTAGATGGAATTTTTATGAAATAATTTCATTGGTTCATTTATAAAATACATCAATTAGATTGCAAATAATTCGATTGTGCCATAATGTTATAATAACCAATGATTTATCCTGTACTGTAAATGTACTTATTGGTTGGGCGCCATTTGTAAATTTAAAAGTTACAAAATGTCAAGTTTTGTACAAGTGCGCCATGGCCATGATCAGTTTGGACACCCCATGTGGTGTAGAATGCATTGGAGTGAAACACCCCTCGTTCTCGCGTGCACCCTCCCTCCCTCGACCATGCCGGCATGTATGCGCGCGCACAAGATAATTCCACACCACCATGATGATCCTCGTTGTGTGCATTGCGCGCCACTTGCAACCAAACTCGCTCTCGACCAGGACGCTCTCTATCGGCCATTATTCTCTGGCCGGCATCGAGTGTACGTGTGTGTTGTGTGTCGCAATCTGGAATGGACGCGAGAGAGAATCAAACAAAGCCCAACCACAGCAACAACCACTGCACCCTCCAGAGCGGGGTGGTAGTGGCACACGTGGCACGGTGATGTAATCCAATTGATCAGAGGAATGGTACATGGATCAGTGGAAGCACAGGTTGGAAGGCAATCCTCCTCCTCGCACAATAAATCCTCCTCCTCGGCACTGTGGAGGATGCGGGGGCAGAGTCATCCTTGAGCAGTGCGGCAGCCTGGCCAACGAGCAATGGCAACACAACGGCAAGCAGGCAGGCAGCAGAGCAGCACAGGACAGCAGCACACCGACACAAGATCAGAAGCGCAGCCGAAGATCAGTGCAGCAGCAGAGCAGATCTCAACATCTCTGCCCGAACATCCCGAATTACCATCCAACGTGCACTTCCGCCACCGATTCCATCCAAGAGAGGTGTGAGCACAACATCAGGAAGGACCTAACATCGAGTGAAGTGTCCAGTCCATCAACAACAGTAACATTCGGGTACGATTCGATCCATCAACGGAAGGTAACATCCAACACCTACCATTCAGTGGACACGTGGTCATACCGAACATCATCAACAAGTGAACATCTTCACTACACCACCAATATCATCTAACTAACGCAAGTGGTCTTTGTAAGTGTCTTCCAAACTCGACCGGAATCGGTGCTTTCACTAATTACCCTTTCACTCACTCTCACTAATCGCCGAATGTTTTCCTTGTTCTGTAGTTACATCAGTACAAACACCAAACAACAAACACAATCAACATGGCCGAAGTCGAAGCCCAAATTCCAACCCCTGAGGAAGTTGATCCATCAGCAGTCAATGACGGTGATGACTCGAACCAAAGCGCGGACAACTCGATTGGCGCCGTCAAAGTTGGCGACACCGCACAGGGAAAGAAAGTGATTGGTATGTGTTACTATTACTATTGCTATTACACGGATGATGCTGCCATTTGGGAGCCATGTTGGTCTGCATTTGCATGCACATCCACATCACTGCGCTAGCATTCACAAACATATCGCACATTCTCATCAAGAATGGCAAAACTCGACCGGGCGCGTTCCGCCCCACCGCCAAAAACACCCCATACAATATCCGCATCAGTGCTATTTATAATACACCACTTTTGCCATTAATGCCATGACTCAGTTCATTTAATATATATCACTACACACTAAAACAGTACACACGCACACTACACGTTATGTTTCACTGGTGATATTATATTTATCACTAATTTTTGTGTGCTTTTACTCATATTGACTCTTTATCTACAGCTACACGTGTAACCGGTACTGTAAAGTGGTTCAACGTGAAAAATGGCTATGGGTTTATCTCCCGAAACGACAAGGAAGGCGAAGACGTATTCGTCCATCAGGTATGTGTTTACCATTGTTTATAGAACATGATCGTGGTGCTATTGATTAGTAATCGGCCACTTGAGGGTAGATTACCTTATGCACCTTAGGGCTGTTTATATGACGTGTTGTAATTTCATGTGTCATTTCCCTAAGGGACATACCACTTGTGTGCTGTTCCTGTAGATTATTACCCTTAATGATTTGTCTCTAATTTGTATTTCGTTTTGCCTGTTTACAGTCCGCCATTAAACGAAACAACCCAACCAAGGCCGTGCGAAGTGTCGGTGACGGTGAGGTGGTAGAGTTTGATATTGTCGAAGGTGAAAAGGTTAGTTGGCACTTTTTTTTGCTTATGCTGCACTTTATTGAAGTGTAGTCATTTGTGGTTTTCGGACTGTTCTAATCTTATCTTTGGGGTTGTCTATAGGGTAATGAGGCAGCCAACGTTACCGGTCCGAATGGCACCAACGTGAAGGGGTCTCCATTCGCTGCTGATCGTGGTCGATATTACATTGGTCGTGGTCGTGGCAGCTTCCGTCCAAGGGGAGGTGGATTCCGTCCTCGAGGTCCCCCACGTGATGGCATTCCCTATGGTGCCGGTGGTGAAGGTGGACAGATCATTGCTGGTGGCCGTGGCGGCTTTCGAGGCCGTGGCAGACCAATCTTTCGTCGTCGTTTCTACCGAAACGATGGCCCACCAGGTCGACAACAGCAGATCGTAGATCAACAAGACGGACAACAACAGGAGGTTGGTAACGGAAACTTCCAACATCAGGAAGGTGGATACGACCCACGTCAATCCCGGGGCAGACCACGCCGTTACATTCAACGATTCTTCCGACGACGACCACGTCGTCCACATGGTGAAGAAGGGGATGTGGGCGAAGGAGAGGTGTGCTGCGTGTGGTCAAATATATTAGGCAGGGATGCTAATGTTTGCGTTTTTTGATATTTTCAGAATGAACAGGAGGATGCCGGCCAAGAGAACAACGGTGGCGAGGAGATCAATGAGGCCGGCGGTGAACAGCAACAAGGTGGATATCGTCGTGGTGGCGGTCGCGGCCGATACGTCGGTGGCTACCGACCACGACGAGCCCGCGGTGGTTTCCGTGGCCGCGGTCGAGGAGTAGGCCGAAAGTTTGGTGGCGATCAACAGAATTTTGAGGGCGGCGAACAGAGCAACGGAGGAGATGGCGCCCAGCCCGAAGCCACCAATGGTGATGCGGCCGACAACCAGTGAACGACCACAAGCACACCACCGAGAATAGACGAATTCACAAGTATGAACAGTTAATGAGCACCATCAAGAACATATTATCCACCTTGAGAATGCTACCATCTTATCTAAATATTATCCACCTAGAATATATCAACGTCTATTCTTTAGTAAACACTTAACAACAGCAAATTATAATATATCCAATCTATCCTACTTTAGTAGAAGATATATCTTTAACACCTATTGACATCACCACTACAACATCACCAAAACAACAACAAACACAAGCTTTGAAAATATTTGCTCTCTAAATTCAAAAAATGCGCCATCCTCTAAACATCTTTACTAACTTTTGTGTGAAACATCTTTACATCGTTCAAAATCTTTAGAAATCAACAAAAGTACATCATCACGAACACCTTTGAAGAATTATTATTCTTACTAACGTGCAAAATTATTAGCTTAAAATATTATTGCAATCTCGAATCAAGTCAAAACAAAATCGATCATTTTATCCTCAATCGGTTTTATTATTTCATAACGAGATTTTATTAAGCAAGCAACGTTTTTAGATCGATCAATCAGCACCACCAACACACCGAACACCTAAGTTATCGACTTATCCATACAGATCCGAAAATACTAGATCCAAGAGTAAACATCTAAATCTGCACTACTGACATCTATATGATTGTTTTTCGGTATTTCGCAAACTATCTTATCTGTTCTATCACCATCACAAACAACACCAAAACAGCAGCAGGAACCATCCACCTAATTTTACTACTAAAAGTCTATCTTATCTACTTTACACCATTGTCAATGAATTGCTCATGTCATAATGTTACACGATTACCATTGGGTATACATGTCAACATTATTAACATCCAATCGGGAATGGTTCAAGTGGAAAGAGAATATATTTCGTTTATATATTCGAATAAATTGGCAATCTATCATTGTGTTTGTTGTTTCTTTTTTGTCAAGTGTTTGCAATTTATCGTTCAATTGACCACGAGCGAATATGTTCTCAAATGAGACAAATTGCGATGTCAATCAAAACTATAGTCAAAGCAGTGGAGACTACTTTTTGACTTACAAGTCAAGAGTACATTGTACAAGTGTAATTCCCACAAGTACTAGCTTTGCAGTTTGATATCACTTCGGGTAACTTTATTTTTGAATTGGCAGAAATGCTTTATTTTGGTGCGCTACTAAGCATAAAGTTGATTTTCTGAATAAGTCCAATTATATAAACAAGATCGCGTGAGATTCGCTTTGTTGTTACTGCGAAATGTGATTTAGATTTTATTTTGAAGTGATTTTATTGGTGTTTAATATTCAATAGAGATCAAATCATTATTTAACTCTTGGAATTTGTGAATGAACTGTTGAATGACTTTTGTTCAATCGTCACAATGCTTTTGCAAGCCCAATTGGCCCATTAATGCTACAGTGATGCTATTAATGTACTTTTAAGGAAGAATCAACGAAGGCACAGGTGCAAGTACAAAATAAAATTATCTACTTACAAATGCAACTAATTAATTTTCTTTCATGGTGATCATTTGCAATCAGGATTGTTCCCGAATTTCAAGTCTTCATATGTTGTGGATATCTGCAACATATTGCTCATCGCCCACAAATATCGAGGCACCGTTCTCCATTTTATGTTTTTTGGTTTTCATGTGTCTGATGAGGTTGTTGTAGTTGGCAACCATTTTTCTATCACACCGCTTACATTTAATTTGATTTTCTGGCTCATAACAAAAATCGTCGGCATACTTCTCCACAAGTTCCATCAAGGGGACATCATCGTTTTGGTACAACTTGAGCGCTATGTTCTGTTTATGTTTCTTACAGGCCAAGTGTTCGCACAGTGCGAGAATGACATCATTTACTTCTTCATCACAGAGATTACAGTGCAACTTGGTTAAATCCGAATTGAACACAATGGTCTGGTCAATCAGTGCTGCACCAACAGTGGCCAAATTCACTTGTGCCACAGCCGAACTATTATCACACTCTGCTTCCCGCCGATTCGTACCTTTCTTATTCTTCAGACCTTTAAGATAATTTATAAATGCAAAACTGTGGGAATCTGATTGGAGGTGAGCATTTACATAGTCCTGTTCGAATGAGTCTAACTCGAGGCCGCAAGCGGCACACAACAAACCCTCAGTGCCAGACGCAAATTGGAATGTGCCTTGATGCTGATCGATGACTTCGCGAATTCTTTTGGTTGCCGCTGTGGTGTATTGATGGTCGATTTGAAACGATTGGTCCATCATTGACCTCTAGAAATCCATGATAAATCAAAAACTTGACTCAAACACTGCAAATCATAAAACTCAATGTGGGACGATACTTTGTGCAGTGGCGCCTTCTTTTGCTCTTTTGGTTTGTTCCATCAATCTCTGCTTATTCAATGGAGTAACGTCGTGTTGAAGTATCCCATCTAGGTGCACCATTGCCCATCAGAATATTAACTTCTGAGTACGATTACACTGTACGAGCACGATTGCGCACTTTTTACGACCATCCTTCTTTTGCAAATCGCACTAAAGATTCAAAATGAATTTATTTTGGCGCCCTTTGTTTTTTAAACTGATTTGAGGTTTACTGTTGGTATCTCTGCTAAGTTTATTCATATTTTATAATATATTTTTTAAATAGAATGTACAAAAAAATTCATTCAAAGTTATTTAACCAATTTCACAATAAGTGGCTTGAAGAATTTTCCAAGGAAGACAATGACAAATTCTTAGTGGAATATTCAAGTTTTAGTAATATTTTTTCAAGTGAGATTACTTGTAAATGTAATTAATTGTTATTTATGTTTCAGAGTAGTTTATTATGCTTCCTGAATTTGAATTTGTTTGTCACTATGGCAACCGGGCGTGTATTGTGTTTGTTCATTTGTTTTGCTGTCAACGTTCAACAATTGTTAAATGTCCACCGTCAACATGGAACCGTCTACTTCTATTTCTATGAAGTCTTCAAATCCGACCGAGGATAATCAACCGAAACTAACCACCATCATAACAGAAGTGCAACCTGAAACGACGACATCAACTACAGTAAACATAGATTACCGAACATTAGTTAAAAGGTCTCGTTATACTCAAATAGAAGCAGAATTGGACAAACTCAAATTGCGACTTGACAGTATTGAAGATGAACAAAATAGAAACAAAAGAATTGACACAAAATCCGTGGCAACCGAAACCATTCATGAGCGAAACGTTATTTCAAAGGAACATGTTACATTCGAAAATGGCGAAAATAGCGAGAGAAATATTTCCAAAGGCAAACTAAGTCAAACACTAGTCAACATTGAGGATGATCTCCATCGAATTCTGTTTGTACTGCTGAGACAATATGAAATATTTAATCAACGATTTTCCAAGAATTCTACTATTAAAATGTTGCCCAAACCAGAGTCTAAAACTATAAGTCAAACCACTCCAAAGGAGCAATTCTCAAAGGAACTTTCAGCAAAATCAAGAGCAGAATCACAGCCGAATTTAGCTACTCGCACAAACATAGAGAATTCTCTTAATAAAAATAATAAAAATTCTCAACCAAAACAAGATATTCATAATGATTCCATAATTGGAATATCTAAGCCACTTCATGATTTTCGCTCAAAATCTATTGACCGTCTAAATAGAAAATCAACCTCAATTCATAAACCACACGAACCACACCAAATCTATCACTGCCATTATCATGTGACTAAACCAGATGTTCACTGGATTCTTGGAACGGTATAAATATTGAATGGTTATTATTTGACTATAATAAAGAAAATATCTCTATATTTAGAGCCCTAATCCCAGTTATTCAATGATGGCACGAAAACAGATGAAACTAGCACAATTGAAACAGCACGGCTCCCTTTGCTTCAAGTTACCTGAAATTGACACTTTGGACAGTTCTGGTGATCGATCTCGGATTATACATCGAATTCAATCGATGATCAACCAACTGCAAAAGGAGTATGATCGATTATATCGGTAAGTATTGATTTATATGAAATCTCTTAATATGATGATATATTCTACGAAATATTTCAGGCAATTGCAATTTCAGCAAACATTTAGCTCAAGTATTGACATCGAAGATGGACACGAAGAAACAGAAGAAATCACAAATTTATCACAACATTTGGTTCATATCATGAATCACTTGTACGATCTTCACCAATTGAACAAATCGATCCTGTTTTAGGTAAAATAATAATAATAATTCTTAATGATAAAGAATGTGGACATATTAATTAATTACATCTAATTATACACAATTATTTTGTTTCAATTTTGACTATATTATAAAGCGAAATCAATTCTTCGTTTACGCAGTTTTTCAATATGTTCATTGAGACGTTCTTCGGTTGTGCTCAGCTGTGGTTGGGGTCCTTGTGATGGTAGATAATTCTTCGGTGGCTCACCTTCCACTAATTTGACGTAGTAATGGCAGTGAAAGTAGCGAATCTCGCCGAATCTCATTCGAGCATGTTTGCGGTAGCCTTTCAGTACCAGGCCTTTGGTGCAAAAGCTTTCGGCAATCCACATTTTGGAACGATATTCAAAGTTGTGTTCAGACATTGCAATTTCTTGGGCTTCTTTGAGTATCTCCTTCACAATGGTTGCACCTTTCTGTGGGATGTAGGTCAGCTGTTTGATAGCTTCATCGATGGTCATGCCACGAATCTGAAGAAAGAATAAGATTAGAATAGATGATTCTTAAGTTGAAGTTCAAAAACTCACAAAACTTGCTACGAAAAACATTTTCTTCGGTGAATATTTAATGTTGTCACGGTAATGACAATAATACTGTAAGCAATAGTCAGAAATTCGGAAATTTCGGCAAATATTGACAAAACATACCCGTTCAACCGGACCTTCCTCGGGAGAATGAACGATATCATTGTAACGAGGCCAACGTTTCGGTTTGGGAAATATTCTTTCGCTTGCCAATTTTTCATCATGCATATAAGTAGACACTGGTTGGGCTGATTGAATCACCGGGATTCGGGGTAAAGTTGTGGCCGATAAAGTCTGAAGACTACCATTAGTTCCAATCAATGAACTAAATCGGCCAATCCATCCTGATCGCAATTGGCGGGGAAACGAGGACAACATGGTACCAACAAATTAAGCCAAAAATTGTCAACAAAACAACAGAGGAAACTTTTGAAAGTCAAAACAAAAAATGCAACCAAAACATGCAAAATCAAAACACATGTTAGTGCATTTAAAGCAACCACAAATGACGTTACCTCCAAAATTGAATTTTGTTTTTACAACAATTAATCAACTATATGATGAACGTGATTGATGGTACCAACAAATAACTCGTCAACTCAAATGGCAATTGCATTTCAATGCGCCGTTCAAGTGCATCCATCAGTGATCCTCACCATTTTGTTGGCAATCGCACTGTTTGGCTCCAGAAAGTGGGTGACGTCATCTGTGGATGAATTCCATTTGTGGTCTGTTTGTTTGCGTGTAAACATTCGCTTGATGCAATTGTGTTCGTGTGTGTTTGTGCAGAATTTGTATTACATTTCTTATCATTTTCTCATCTATTCTATTTTATCTGTAAGAATTTTTAATTTAATTTTATCTAAATCAACTCGATTTATAACTAATGATTTTTCATTTTTCTAGATTCGCTATTTATTTATTAAATTCTCCAAATTCTTTATTCATTCGGAATTTTACTCAAATCAACTTTTATACAATTCTTTTGTTTTATTTTGAATCATTTCAAGCAGGCCTTGGATACTTAAAATCTAATTTGTGGTATGTTCATTTTGTTTATCTCCTATCTTTCTTATTGATAAGTAAGGCACGAGGATTCTACACCGAGTGTACTTTCAACAACTATAAACAATGGAAATGTGACTCATGCAAATCGCTGGTCATGAAAGTTGTTGTTGTTTGTTTTGGTGTACTTTATCATAGGAAATTTCTTTTTCATGTTTGTTAATATTTGATACGTTGTTTTATATGTTATCTTATCTTTAGAGCATCTACCGATTCCACTCTCAAAAGGCAACGCTCCAACGTTCTTTCAATGCGACATTTAACATTTTAATTAGTTTGCAATCAGACGTCTCATTCAATCACGTTTCGCGCTGAAGTCGGCAATAGTCTGCATAACTTTCAAGTTTAGTTGATAACATCTCGTCTTTCAGCCCACATTTGAACTCAACTTTATATTGTTTTGATTTAGTTCATTATTGTCTATCTGCTATTATCATTATTACTTGGTGATGAGTGCCAAAAGTTTGTTCGTATCATTCTTTTCGTTAGGTAAGCACAAATGATTGGTTTCCATGCTAACCAGCAATTTCAATAGCTCTGTGTACTTTTTGCGTGCATCTAGATGAATAATCACATCAAGTGATTATTTAAATTTTTTATTAATTAAGTTTATCTTATTTGTTTAGATTATTTTTGTTTGCGCAAGCATGTTTGCATATCATTCCGCTACATGCACTCAATGAATATGATCACTTTGTTTGTTTCACATATTCCCTTATTCGGTGCGCAAAGATATGAAATCTTATAAATTTGATTTTCTCCGTTTGTGTCTACTTTCGTTGATTTCTTATGATGGTACATTGAGTTTCCGTCGTTTGGATGAGTATCATTCCACAGTTGTACTCATGTGGCCCTGACTTTGACTGAGTGACTCTTATCTTTAGTTTATTTTTATCCCCAGGCGTACTGTTTCTATGCGCTGTCTTTTGTCGCATGCTAGAATCTTTCCTGAAATTGATTTAAATTTTAAATTAGTCAGACTACTGTAATAATGTTTCCACTCGCTCAACGGGTGGTTGCTTTACATTGTTAGTGACGAACACTTTCGTACTACTAATTTTGTGTGGCACTAGCCTGTATGATACATTTTCTTGTTCTTCTTTTTTTTCTTTTTGCATTAACCGGTTTGACATTATGTGTCGTTTGTGATATTGGTTTGATGTAGTTTTTTGTCATTCAAACAAAACAAAAATTTTTGCTGAGTGTCCATAGCACACAAGAAATGTGTTCACTGGAGAGTGTTGAGTGTGTGTGGTCATGTACTCGAAATACGGTTTAGATCTGTTCGACTCGACTCGACTTACTGGTCGTCCAACCGAACTCGTGTCTGGTATGTCTCACCAAAAGTCATTCAGAATGTCATGTCTCTTGACTTAATCCTTTCACAAGGAAGTGTGTACTTTTTCTGGTGTAGTACTTTTGATATTTTCAAATATTTCCATTATATATTTAATTCAATCGATAATGATGTGCACAAATGTGTGAGTGAAGCGATTAATGTTCTCACTAAATTACCCAAAGTCATCCACATCTTGTGTGGTGGTGGTCGCAGTGGCCAATTGCTTACCAAGGGGAAAGCGTCTTTGGCTCTTTTGCATGCCATTTTATCCTCGTCCCCAAAGTGATGCTCTCTTCTCATCGCATATTGAACATTCATTGTAGATTGTAATAGTTGAGTATAGTCCCCAGAAGTCCTCGATGACTTTGATCACTAATACTACATTTGTTTGCATTAATGCTCTTAATTTACTTTATTCACTCTGAAATACTTTTTCATATTTTCTAATCAAGATTTTATTGTGTTATTAATTTCAATCATTTATTTTTCTCTAGATATTTATATGCCAAAGAATAATCTTCACTCTCAACGGAACTTATTTGTCGCTTCCTAACTAACTAACTACTAAAAACGAACATTAATGGACGTCGCATCTTCTTCGCCGTCAACTTCGACGAGCACCACTACTGCAGCTACAGCAGTCACTTCGAATGGTCACTGTTCAAGTTCTTCGTCACATCGCAAGGACTCGACCGAATCCGAAACCAGTACAGAATCAACATTAAATGTACAAGATAATAACTTATGTGAAAACAATATTCAATGCGATTCTGGATATTCTTCTGCAAATACTTCCCCAACCATAGAAGAAACAGCTTTGTCGTCATCATCATCGTCCAAATTATCATTTCTCATTTCATTCTTTTCCTCGTTGAGAAGCAGAAAGAACAATATCAGCAATAGCAATGGCGTCGATACTTCATTAATATCATCTTCTTCCTCTTCCACTAGAAAATATTTATCAATGGCCAGTACTGGCAATATTATCTCCTCAATTGGCACTATTCTATCTCGATCAAAGCATTACCTGTCTTCATTACGGCCTGGCTCTTTTGTCACTTCGTTGATACCTGTCTTGTTGGGTGGACTACTTGCGGCCAAGACTACTGGACAATTTTCATTCGTTATTTTGTTTGCTACTTTGTTGACAGTTCTATCGGTTCATGCAGCCGGTAACTTAGTCAACACGTATTGTGACTTTGTCCGTGGCATTGATAGTAAAGATCGACGGTCCGATGATCGAACACTGGTGGACAGTATTCTCACACCCGAAGAAGTGGTCAATCTTGGTAAGAGAATTTCGTTCAATTTTCTGAAATTTAAATTTAATTATTTTTTACAGGTGTAATTTTCTACGTGATTGGATGCATTGGCTTTCTTATTGTGGTGCTGAACAGTCCAGCTCGAATGGAACTGTTGGCATTGATGTACTTTGGAGGCATTTCTTCTTCCTTTCTCTACACCGGCGGTGGTCTCAAGTACATTGCACTTGGTGATATCATAATAATGATCACTTTTGGTCCGGTTAGTGTGCTCTACTCGTTTATTGCTCAAACTGGTTAGTTTCCATTGAATATTTTATGTTAATGTATTTTGATGCATTTTTGTCATTCTTTTAGGAACAATTCGACTTGTCACCTTACTGTATGCCGTTCCATTGGCACTAAACGCCGAAGCGATTCTACATTCGAACAACACTCGAGACATTGAAGATGACAGGAAAGCTGGTTGCGTGACCATTGCGGTGCTTATTGGTCACTCTGCATCACATGTTCTGTTTGCGTTACTTCTCTTTGTGCCATACATTCTGTTCATGGTGGTCGCATTTCACTACTCACTTTGGCTGCTGCTTCCAATGATCACTCTACCGAAGGCGTTCCAAATGGAGAAATTGTTTCGCGATGGCAATCTTCGGTATTTGCCCAAACAAATGGCTCGGCTCAACTTTTACTTTGGCATGTTTTACCTATTGGCTTGCTTCCTTTCGCATCCACACAAGTTGCCTGGATTGTTTCAGTTTTAGGGCATGTGAGTGAATGTTTGGAGGACCCAATTCGACCAAGTGCAATCCGCGTTTAAGCAGACCCTACACTTTAGTGCCACATCGGCCAAGGTGATTCAATAAATGTTCAAATACATATTCCTCGTGATATCACATCTACATTCATATAGTACATTATTATACAGTAATTATGCCAAATTCTTATTGAAATAGTGCAATTTCCTTCTGTACAACATGAAGTGACAGCAATCATTTGATGATTGTCCGCCAACTGAATTAGTTACCACCAACGAAACACATCACTGCAATTCCTTATATTCCCTTTAACTCTCCTCAACTTGTCTCTTCCGCAAATCAATCGATTTTAGTTTTACTAAATATTTTACAAATTGTTATTAATTATTTTATAATTATTATTGATGAATACATTTGAATTATTGATTATTTCGTGTGTTTGATTCTATTATCGTTGTGGTCATTGGTTTGCTCATGATTATTCTAATTGTCAAGTCACAATGGATATTAAGGAACTGAATGAAAGATAGTATCATAAAACACTAAGGTATTCAGAAAACCCATTTTGAATCGTTCTGCATCTCTTGAATTTATACATAGAACACAAAATTGTTCTTATTATTCTGTGAACTTGAATGTGTCAAATGTTTTCCTTTTGTTGTTTATTACATTTTTTCACCAAATCACTTTGAAATTATTTCGAAATATAAAAGGCACACAATGCACTTATGTTCGCAGTAAATAGTATTTTGTACAAAGTCCATTTCCGGCTATTGAGCTATTCCAGTTTGTATGATTTCATCTCCGCATTGGATTCGAACGAATTGTTGAGTTGCATTTTAGTTTTGAGAACAAAAATGAAAATGCGAACGAGCACAAATTGCAAACTTAATATGCGACATGAAAAGCTTGTGCACAAAATTAAACTTCATGACTGATTAAACACAAAAGGTCAAACGGTTAAACGATATAAAAATTAGTAATAATATAATTGAATAGTGATTCAGTGATTAACACTACTACTAGCTACAGTGGCGTGCTGAAACCAAACTAAACCACCCAAACATGACTCAAATTGTTACAATTAATCCAATGAGAATAACGGAATATATGGTTATTAGTGCACCTTGTGCCCTTTAAAATGTAATTTTCTAAATACGTTGATATGAGCTAAAGTTTGTTCCAAGATAAGTTCATTCGAACAGAGTGATTCATAGAGTTATAGCATGATTGGAATTTGTCATTAAAGTGTGCACTAGGAGGTATCCTTGATTCTGTATCCTTGAGGTTTTTTGGGCATGTTTCAGTGTGGTGCGTTATCAGTTTGTTGGTTGATTGTTGCTTCACTTACCGGATATGTTGCTTTGAAATGACGTTCACTCAGTTCTGCGAACGCATTTGTGGTACTATGTTTGTTGAACGTTCAATTTGTTCGTTTAAAATTGCACTACTTTCACTGTTAATTGATCGACATGTTGATGTGGGTTTGTGTGTTCTCAAATTGAGGCTAAATTGGCTTGTGTTGGGTTTTTCGTCATTTCTGCTCGGTCGATTGTCTCTTGGTGTCTTCTCTCCCTATGGACAACGTAATGTACCGTTGGGTACAGTGAGAGACAGCAAAACACAAACAGGAATATTCCTTTGCATCAATCATCATCGATCATAGTGTGAGGCATCATTGTTTTGCTTTTGTGTTGACTCCGTCCCTAACAATGAAGGCATCATGGCAATATCCGTTGCAGTGCACTGTTCCATCAGCAGCATTTATTCCATCACCCAAAATAACCTCAATGTTTGTATGCTTATTGTTTGTCGTCAGTGTTCACCTTTGTTTAGGCCAACCACAAGCACAGCAAAACAAACAATCACCATTCCTGTCAACAACGCCGAAAACTACAACAACAACAACAACAACGACATTTACATCAACAAGCAAATCAGACAAAAATTCTCGCTCCGGCAAACAAGTGGTCATCGAAGTCGAATTACCAGCGACTACCGAAAAGCCATCAGGAATTGAAGTCACCTCTTACTGTAACGATCCCGGGCGGCCTTCGAGGTCACAAATATCGCCCGTTCAATTGACATACACGGATGGGGAGACGGTGGTATATACGTGTGACAATTACATTTCACTTAAACAGTACCGAAAATGCGTCAATGGAAAGTGGCAAGGGGACACACCCATTTGTGGTAAGCAAAGACTCATTTAACTCTTCTGTTCATTTGTTTGAATGTTCGTTCTATTGGAAATACCTTCATCATTGCCCAAAGTTGTTAATACTAATGTAATTGTGAATGTTCTCAGGTGATGCATTTCGAGACAACGACCTAACAACTGCACGCTACTACGACCGAGACAGTCGTCAACTAATGAACGAGTACAACGTTACGGGTCACCTGAGGCCATGGGAAAAGTTTGGTCAAAGTTTTATTGCAGAACGTTATGACACTCCTTTGCGAGGAGCTAATGCCTCCAACTACTACATCGAGATGTACATGCAAAGGCGTTCAATGATGCAAATGATTCGAATTAGCTTCTCAGTGGTGAACAATCTCATTGACGAAAGACTGATGGGCGCTAACTTTGATGTGGACCGAGTGACAGTCAGTCCATACCGAGACTGTCAACGAGTGAGCAACAACTCAATCTCTCCGTGGCATTTCAATTCGACCCGTTTCGACTATTGGTTCTTCTGCCGTTCCAAATCAGCAGCAGATTTCAACAAGGAATTGACACAAAAGTCTCGTCTATTGGTGATCGAAACGAGTGCCAACACTCCAGTGGAAATAGACTTGGCCACTTTCATTCTAGCCGAGCAGTACAGCAACAACAAGAATCTCTCCGACCCTATTTGTGGACTGCCCGAAGTTCCAGTGGGACTCGAGTCTCGCGTAGTGAACGATCAAACCAATTATGTCTTTACCTGTGCACGAAACTTTAAGCGAATCGACAATTTCGGTGGACAATTTCACGTGAGAACATGTGGATACGATCTTCGATGGCACGGACAACTGCCCGAGTGTCACCCAACCAAGACATGCTCCAAGTTCGGCTCACAGTCGAGGGCTACTTTGGTTGAGGTGTTCAAGTATGATCGAATTTATTATCCAAAAACGGGCGAGTGGTTGCCAATTCCCGGTTCGAGAGCCTTCTTCAGGTGCAAGGATGAGACGCACATTTTTGTGGGCAAAGAAATACGAGTTTGTGAGGAAGATGGCGAGTGGAGTGGTTCGATGCCTAACTGCCTGGTCAGTGTCGCATGTAAGTAGACGAAATGTCCTCATCATATAATATTTGCTCAATTGTTCTTTGACCTCATGTCACATGAGTGTCACAAATCAAATCTATTCATTCACACATCCTCGGTTTATTGAGGTGTCAATGCAGCATAGAGGCGATAGTTCTAATAAGCTTTTGATAGATCATGTTATTGCCATTGCACGATCGGGCCTTCTAAAGCTCACAAGTGTCACTAGATGGTGCACTTGGTCTTTAACAATTTCATTGTTTTTTGCTATAACTGCACGATTCCGCGCAACTTATAGATTGCAACTATTGCTTTAAACTATTTGTTATTTGTTGTAGTTTGTATTTTTAATTTTAGCTTTACCGTTAGGTTTCATGGTTGCACAACAACAAACATACATTTTTCTTGTTTATATCGCACACGTGTTTAAAATTTTATATCAATTTTGATTAATAAATGAATTTGTTTCAGCCGATCCCGGACTTCGAGCAAACACCATTCTAATAATAGTGCTCACCACCCTGATCGTCACCTTTATCCTCTCGTCCTGTACAATATACTTCTTTCTCAAACTGCGCACCCAGAAACCTCAGAATCCCATCGAAATGAACGAAGCCGCCTACTATGCTTCTAGTGGCATCGATCCAATTGCGGGCAAACTCATGGACGACACGTACGAGGTGCTGGAGCCTTTCGAGGCCCGATACGCCAGTGTCAATCAGTACCATCCCAATACGGAACCAATGCTATTGAAGACCTCTCCGTACGATGACCGTAATGGCTCGTATCAATGCATTCAGGACTACAATTCCGGCTATCCTGTGCCTGCTCCGAGAACTCACTTGCCGCCTAAACAGGAAAGCGAATACTACGACGACACTGTGATGGATCAACCAATGCAACACGAACTCTATCAGGATCATGTGTCCTACCAGGTAATGCGCAAACCTTAAATTAACAGGTCAAACAGATACAAAACACAATTTATCAAATGATATTTGTTCATTTTTCTGTCAATAGTGCTCTTTATGTTAACATTAAAAAAATTAATTACAAATATATATTTTATTTTTATTGGATATTTTGATTGAAGTTTTCAATTGGTAAATTTTTAATTCAAAGTAAATTTACTTTAATTTACTTTAATTAAAGCATTTGTCCTCTAATATATTTGTCTTTATAGGATTTACACTTATTATCAATTTGTTTCTTTTTCGGTGTACACTTTTGTGTACATGTTACTATTTCGGTAACCATGGAAAACCGGCCATAATTACCGTGTGTGTGTGTCGTGTTGTGTCCGGTACACAGGATTATATCTGTTTTGCTTGTACTCCACAAGGACAACACGAACGAACGAACTCGCGCGCGCTCGCCCCCTTCATGTACCAACCAGGTGAGCCTAAACTAAAAAATATTATTAAATTAATTTATATATCTTTTTATCTCTTAGCAAACGCCCTATATCTACAAATCCATTCTGTACTGAGTTTGACAGTAGTCGAGAAACTTGCTTGTTTGCTTGTTTTCATAAACTTTTGACATTCAACCCAAAACAGAATTATTATTATTGTATTTTATATTATTGAATTGTGCCGATAATTAATATTTGCTGCTTTGTACTTCTATATTGGTCTATATTAATAATAATATTATTTGGTTTGACATACTTTCCTGGTTGAACAATTGTGTTCTGTCCATTGTTTTATCGTTGTCTGGTGCTTGGTGGGGAAGGAAGACAGGAAAACAATTGCATTATTGTTGTTATTACCATAGGGCAATCAAGTGCAATTAATTGTCTTCAATTCTTTTATATTAGTATTAGTATTATTATTAGTTTTATTGCATTGTTTTGACAACTATTTGATAAGCATGGAATCCATGGCATGGATGTTAGTTTGATTGGTAACCACTTATTTGGACGGTCCCTCATAGTGTAACTTTTGTAGTTATCTCGTAATTCTCTCAATTGTCAATTTATATTTAGAATAGTAATTAATGTTTACCGTTATCATTATCAATTCATCGGACTTATTCGTTTGCTTTCTATAATTTTCCCTTCAAGCTTTTCAACTCTCAAAACATTTCGCACAACTGCTACAATTCAATTGTTCACCTTTACCTAATTTCGTTATGTCATTGGTACAATGTCAACTATGAATTCGGTCAGTTGTATACAGCTTCAAACGTACAAAGGAGAAAGCATAAGTTTCTCCTATGAAAAGGTAAGCACATTTGAATGAATCGATCAAAGTGAAACTTTATCAACTCGCCTGTGTGTTTGAAGACAATTGCACTGTAGCACGCAATGTTCCTTCACTGGTAACTACATTAGCATTGTTTGGGCATTGTTTGGTTTCATCCTGTACATTACATTAAATCATATTAATTGGGCTCTTCCTAGTATTTGTATTGCACAATTGACCTAATCCACAGAAGGTTTCATTGTGAAACACAATTTCGCATCACAAGTTTAAGGTTTGCTATTAAAAATTAATTCGAAATTATTTAAAATTTATATAACTACTTTCATTTATGAATAATTAATTTTTCATATCCAGCTGCAATCGTTCAATAAAGGTTAACTCTATTAAACTTAATATACCACTTTTCTGGTATTTCAATTACATAACCTAAATTGAGTCGGACAATGTCCATCTTTGGTCAAGGTTTAGTACACTGTCACTCTCTCTGTGTTGTCATCGGCTTAACCAGATTGAGTATAAAACGAGCGTCCATCAGCATTGAAAATCATCATTCGACTCAAGTCGTTCAACAGTAGTCTTCAAGTCAACCAACCAGCCCAGACCACATTTCACTACTTTTCAAGAATGAAGTTTTGTATCATTTTTGTTTTCATCGCATCGGCATTGGCTTTCGATTCCTATGACAGCGATTATGGCGAACATGAGAGTGGCTCAAAACTGATCAAAGTGATTGTTAACCGAGGTAGTGTTGGTGGCGGTCATGGTTACGGTGGATACGGTTCAAATTATGGCACAAAAGGTGGTCATTCTACATTCGGTGGTGGTCATACCATTGGATTCATTGGCAATGCTTATGGCGGACACGGCTACGGTGGATTTGGCCATGGAGGCTATGGCGCATTTGGCGAGTACGGAAGATATGGAGGTGGATACGGTGGGTTCGGAGGACATGGTGGGTATGGCAACAATGGTGGATTCAAGTACATTGCAATCACAGATGATGGAGATCATGGAGGCGACTGTGAGTATTACCATTGCTATTCAGTTTAATTATTTTATGATTCGACCTTTTGATTAATATATTTTTAATTACTTACAATTAATTCTTTAGCATACAAAAATGGTTATGGTGATGATGGTGGCTACGGCTATGGTGGCTCATCTAATGGTGATTATGGCGTCAAGTACTAATCTGTCCCCAACAAATGTAGAATATTTAATGTTTTATTTATAATAAATTGATAACAAATTCATTGTTTGTTTAAATGCAATTAATTTCACGATAGATTCAGTGTTTGTAAAGGTCATTTTAGTTGATCCATCGCTCTACCAAACATCTGTTTGCAATGTGTCACTGTCAATTTGAATATAATCGCTAAATGAATAGTTCACTCAACTTATCTCCCAATAATTGATTGACAATAAGCGCTTTTCTGTCAACATGCAATGTTTTCTATTTGATGTATGACAGAGAGATGTTTTTGGTGCATATGCGCTTAAAGCAATTACGCATCAATTGAATGTCAAGTTTAGTTAGTACTTGGCAAAAGTTTGTATATTGTATTAAGTTATAGGCCAACGCATATGTTTGTCAATTCACTCGATATGATAGAAAAACGGTTATTCTTGCATTAGCTCAAGTCACATTTTGTTTTCTCGCGAGTTATTACGATCGAACGCAGTATCGTTGTCATCAATGCACATAATAATCAATCATTGCTGTGTAATCAGATTATTTTATCTGTTATCTTTACAAAAATTAATTTGTTTCTAATGTCCAAAAGGTTATCTAATAATTAGTAATAGTCAATTACCAAACAGTCATATCTACCTTGATAAAATGGACTTTATTTGTGAAAAGCCCATTTAAAAGTAACCGATGTAAATGACTAATTTTGTCACTAGATTGGAGTTGCATTGGCGTTCAAGTCATGTGTTTGCTGCATATAAAACCACATCAAAGTCGAGCCAATGTATTGATTTGTTTGTCACTCGACCGGTATCGTCTCACTTGTTCGCTCATCTCTTGTTGGCTCACTATTTCAGTGCACTCATTATTTGCATGCTCCAATGTGCATTCCACAACTTGACCATAATCCACCGTTGAGCCATTCCTCGTCACTCGCCTATCTTCCAATAGTCACTCGGGTTTTGTATTGCATTTTGGCACTTGTGTTCGGTGTCTTGCTCTGTCAACAGTTTCGAAGCGGCAAACGATCCTTTTCCTCTCGAGCAATGGCAGACCAACAAGCAGTCAAGTCGGCTGAACTCACCACTGGCCCTACCAAAGTCAACTCATCTGACCTGTCCAAGCGCGTGTCTCGTTTTGTATCGAAAGTGCTCGAAAAGTTGCATCTCAAGAAATCTGTCGTCACAAGCCAAGTCAACAACCCGAGACTCATGCCCCGAAAAGTGTCAAGAAGGAAACTTCGTAAGGAATGAGTCAATTTGTGTCGATTTTATTTAGTTTTGCTTTGTCTAATTTCTACATTCAATAATGCGTCTATTTTAGCTTAATTTCCTTATTATAATATCATGTGGTTTTAAATTGTACTTATATTTATCTTTTGTTTTTATTAATTAAATTTTAATCACAATTGTTTTTTACCAATTTATTTAACACAAATGTTTACCCAGTACAATATGCTAGTATGTCTCTTGAATGTTTTCCCTGCAAGTTTTAATCACATTCGAAAGCAAACATTGTGTCCTTGATTGACTTTGAATTTCTTTCTCTTTGATTAATTCTGTTTCTCCGTGAACATTTCCCAACTCCACTGCTGGATCATCACTTTTTGTATGTCTGGTTAGTACTCTAGTTTGGTTAATTATCACCTTTGAAGCATATAATCAAGCACGCAAATGGTGTCCTCCCCTAAAACCAACACAAGCCCACCGAGCGAAGCCATCAATTAGTGCCTTAAAGCGTACATTGAAAATAGTCATCTGCAAACAGCATTTATCGCCTACTAAGCAAACAGAATGTATTATTATCATTAGAGCAGAATATATATTCGTGCATAAATTACTTTATGACTCGAACGATCACAGTGCACAAACGGAATGTCTCTCTTTCTCTGGTTGGGCACAATCAAGTTGGTTCGTTTGTGTTCGATTCATTGGCAGTGCCAAGTTTGTTGTCTATGTGTGATTGCCTCCTTCAATTGCCTTCTATCTGCTCGATTTGTGCTAATTTTATGGCACTATACTTCTCTTTCTCTTCTTCTTTTTATTCTTTTTTCTCTTGACATTAAACTAATTCTTCCCGACTGACCAGAATTGCCTGACACATTCACTTAGTCGGCAAAAGAGAGACACAATCATACAATAAGATGTTCATTAAGTTTCTTGAAAGCCCAATCACTGGTGTCACTCTTGGGCGATCGATGGCCTTATCAAATGAAATGTAACTCACAGTTACAAGTTGACAAAGTCGGAATAAAAGTGAAACGAACACTCATGAATCATGCAACTTACTCGTACAAGTCCCAAGTCGCTCTGTCTGCACATTAATTTATTATATTGACTTTGATAATTTCGTTTTTAAAATAAATTAAATTGATCTTGTTATTTAATTTTAATCTTTAGAGTTTCAAGTTTATTAATTGATTTAGCTTTTTCTGTTGCCATACTTGTTAGAAGGTCTCTCGAATCACTCCATAAATTATTTCCAATAAATTCCATTCTCTCTTTGCTTTCTCCCAATTTCTGATTGCTTGTTATTGCAATAATAATTTTTATATTCATTCATATTTCAGCATTATATACTTGTTCTCTTACTTATAAGAGAATTATTCATTCATTCTCAATTTGGTTTGTCAATGTCGAGTGTCCAGTCGGTGTGAGAGACAGTGCTCGGAGGGCTTCACTGCAACGCATACTTTCACAGTGCACTTGAATTGTGTCAATATATATTCGTTTTGTTTTTATTTCTCCAATCCACAATCACACACACACATTCACTCACTGATGGAAAGCTCGAATCAATTGTAATTCTTTAGTGTACAGTTGGCTGATTGCATGTCAAGGGAATCAATGCATTGACAGTTAAGTTGATGCATGCTTGTTTAGCTTTGAAAATGGTCAACATTTATCTTTAAAAAATTACTTTATTAAATTAAATTTGATTGCCTAAAGAAAAATATATTTATCAAATTCTCATTACAAAATTCTTTTTCATTGATTCCTAATATAATTTTTATAATTTTCTGATTTTTCTGGTGTAATGATGCGAATAATCCAAAATGGGCGAATGTATTCAAGTCTATACGAATGTGACTGGGGAAAAAATCCGAACCGAATTGAACAAGAACAAAAGTTTATGTTATCTCATGTATTGGTTATTTTAGTTAGAAACACACCAACTTTTGCGCTTATCTAATAAATTCATGTTTTCGCACAATTTCTCACTGTAAAATAATTCTTTATATTCTTTAGTTGTCATTACTTGGCGTCTTGTAGACAGTCTGAATTATTATTGCAAGTTGGAAGAAGAAGAATATTAGCGAAATGAACTCTTCTGTACATTAAGCTTCACTCTGCAACGAACAGGAAAGAACCAGAGAAAAGTTGGATTCACTTGGCTTTTGCTTGATGAAACATTTTTGCATGTTTTGATGCAGAAAGATAGATTTGTGGTGGTGCATTCTAGTTTAGATTTTAGTTTTGCTTAGTTGTGTCTAGTCGAGATTGTAAAGTTATCCGGTTCAAGATTAATTGCTCGTGCTGCATACTATCAAATTCATAATAAGTGCCGCACCTAATTTCGATTGGTTCGTGCTGCAATTTTGAAACTATTTGGCTTAAAGTGGTTAATCCATGTTTAACTTAAAAACAACGTAACTTAATTTGACCTAATTTACGATGTGTTATCTCAATGTACGTATACTACTGACCATTCCCCGAATGGGTTGACATAAAGACACACGAGCGGCACTTATTAGAGAATAGATGCACTCTGATAACATCATCATCATCACCATGAGCCTGTGTGCCATCATTATGACTCTTGAATGGCGTCGGGCACCGCCATAAATTTGTTCCTTAATTCTAAATCCTCTCACTCACTCCACATTCCATTGTCTTTGGTTGTCTGCTTTATTATTGTCTCCGTAGTATGCCACCATTGTGTGGCTCTCATTGCATTCACTTTCACAATGGAAGCAATTAACTGTAAATGGCGCCCTCTTCTACTAACTTACATTCAAACCGAGTCTCACTTACGCCTAAATGGTGTTCGCTTAATTCTTGAGTATAAAGCCCTGAAAGAGATGTGTCCGGTCAGTCACTGTGAATGTCACAATCACAAGACAATGGGTGTGTGTGTGTGTCCCATTAGAATGATTGACTTTTGTCACCCCCATCTGACAATAATTACACTTCAACATGAGACAAGTCACAAGTTACCATACTAAACATCACCAATACTTAACAAGTCAAATTATTTTAAAACACAAACTTAATGAACAGCCTAACATTTGTTTCAGTTCGAATATTGTTCCAATCTGTCGATCCCCCTTCTGAACTGTCAATTGATCTAACCCAATTTAGGCTCAATTAACGAAAATCCTCTGCCCAAGATTGTCTAGTCGAGTTTAATCCAAAATCTTGAACATTCAAGATAACTCAATTCATTACAATGTGAGATGAAAGCAAGTTGTGAGCAAACAAAGTTTCATGGAAATCTCCAATGATGAAATGTTATATGACGCCTTGTAGCGATTGTTCAATTTGCCCTTATATGTCATATAGAATAAATATAAATCTGTTTTATTTCAATTTTCAAAACGCTCACACACACAACACTTTACTAACAGAATATTCTTTAAAGTGAAAATATCTCGTTTTCTCCTTAATTTAATTTGCGCATAAATTGGCAAGTTTGGATTCTTTAATTTTGCTAAAACGATTACACACTCACACTCACGCACAGTTCTTGGTGCGAATCGAATGTCTCTCCGTTTAGTGCACAATTTCTTGAATGATCCGACAGACCGAAACTTTTGAATTGCACTTGAAATGTATTCTCATCTTTAGGCGTTTGGAATTTATCAAAATATTGGGTGATTTATAATTTTAAAAAGCATTATTAATTTTATTGTAAAAGGTTATTTTCTTATATCACCTTGTTCACAAGTTAAAATTACTTATTAGGCATTTGTTTTGCGTCAAAGTAAAAATTATTTAATTTCAATTTTTATTAATATAAATTGCAACATTCATTCATGAAAAAAATAGTTTATTGTTCTATTATTAAATTTATTTGCAATTCTTTAGCTTATTAGTCCTTAAAATCCAATTTCGAAATAATCGTTCAATTTATTAAATTTGGTAAAAATAGGGAATCTTATTTCTTACTTTAATCTATAGAAATTTAAATAAATAAAGCAATATCTGTCCAAAATATTTGAATCACATTGTACTCCAAAAGGTTAAAACCGAAATTTTAAAAATTACTTGAAGCATCAATTAAATTACCAGTTTTTAAAAAGTCTAAAAGATTATTATTTGGTTCATTTCATTCTCCACTAGTGCACAAGTAAGCAACTTTGTAGCCGTATAATTTACTTGAGAACATTCAATTTAAGTTGATTTATTATTTAAATATTGGATAATTTGTTTTGTGCTGACATTGCCAAGCACATCACATCACACAAAACACATTACAAAACGGAATCCAATTACGTCAGCTCTCTCTGACCAAGAGATAATGTTTCTTTCCTGGAATATCCTCGATAATGGGCTTGTTCGCTTTTTCTTTTAGCTCTTTTTTTACAGGGCGATTTACAATATTTAAAAAATAAAATACTTTGTTATCTATTACGTCATTTGTGAACAGTTTAGTTTACAGTAAAGTATGCAATGATTTGTTCAATGCAACTTTTAAACAGTAAAACAAACAAACAGTTACAAACTTCAGTTTTTGATTTGTTTATTAGACAATTTCGATATATACTCGGTTTCCCCTAACGAATTTTGTATACTTTTTGCACTCGTTCAATTCGCTTCAACAATTATATTTATATTTGTATTTTCGAATTATCTCCTAGCAAACAGTGTAGTCTCTTTAATTTATTTGTGTCTTCATTGGCAATCGTTTCAAATTGCGCACTCCAAAACACTAAACCGAGCGGTAGTTCGAGAATAAAACTGGGTGGCAAGCCTCGGTTTCAGTTTCGAGGCACGAATTGTTTGTTGAACAATGAAGACAATGAAAACAATTTGTGTTTGGTTGTTGTATTATGTTTGTGCCGGTTAATTTAATAGTTGCACAAACACACACAAACACAATTCAGCCCTGAAATAATACTTTTTGTGTCTGCGTGGGTTTTCATTGTTTATTTGCCTGACCAACTATACCCAAAAACTGTTTGGGCTCCGACTCTATCTGCCACTATCGTTCATTAAGTGTAACTTTGTGTATATCTCTTTACAGCCTTTCACTTTAATAACATCTTCATTTGAGGTCGACACAAAAGTTCCAGATCGCCCTAACCACCTTCATGAATGATCGTTTGGACAAGCAACTTTTACTCTGGCCTTACGATTGCTTCTGATTATTCTCGGTATTGCTCCATTACCGTGGCCAAAATAAATTGTGTGCCTCTATTTGATATTGTATGGATTGTAATTTTTATTATTTTATTTTATTGTTTTACAATTTCTCTCTGCAAGATAATCAACTCAATTCGTTTCGATTGCCAAGTGAAATGTAGGTGAGTACAATAAAAGTTACCATTCTGTTATATTACACATTCGAATTGGGCCCAGATGGAAAGTTGTTGTTTTGCTTTGTAAGATGTAATTTATTATATTTGCATTCGCAATAATGTTCTCTCATTTACAATTCTCTAGATTTTGTTTTATTATTATTTTTGGTCTACAAATTCAGTTAATTTTATTTCAAATGTTATTTCAAATTAGCTCAAAACTGTTTTTGGCACTGGTAATCAGCAAGTAATTTATTTTTACTGTAAAATTAAATATTAAAAAAATGAACTTTGTCAATGGTCAGGAGAGATTAGCTTTAACTTTACTTTATTTATGTACACAAGAACTAGCGAACTCAAAATGGCTAAAAGAGGAAGTACATTCAATTCAGTCCTAGCTCGGACTTGACATGTAAGTGGTAACGCTGTCTATGGAAACCACATGACATTATCACCAATGTAAAATGTCATTTCCGTATGCAATCCCGAATGCACCCAATCAATGAACATTGACATATCTCATCGTCATATTGCACAATCTCACAAGTCAATTTCAAATATAGATTTTCCCTGTCCATTTTCTTTCTTCAAACACACAGACACACAAACATTGCAAATGTCATTCGAAAACGAAAAGAAAAACTGTCAATATTTGTGATAATAAATAAAATACAAAAATATTACGAGCAAGTGAGCAAAGTAAAGTTGAGAAGAAGAAACGAGAAAACAACTCTAGTTGATTTCCCAGTTGAAAACTTAATATAGTTTACGGTTTTGGATGTCAACTCTCTTGGTGTGTGATATAACTTTCTTGCTGTACAGGGTGATTGGTGGAAATTGTGAAAATTTAATAACAATTCTACTAAATCATATTTTGGTGCCATTTGAATCACTCTGTGGATGAATCGAATGCACACACACACACAACCGAATGTAATTTACCACATGTGGCAGACAATGTATTCGATCATTGTTTTGTTGGCTGTGTAGAGCAATGTCTGTCTGGCTCGAGACAATATATCACAGCAGTGGACAAGAATGAAGGCACGTATGTGGCATAAATATCTCCATTTGTCATTGACTCTCTGTACGATATAACCCCTGCTCAATTTGATTATATTCGGTGTTGGTTGGTTGGTTGGTTAGTGTAAAGCAAAAGGAAACACAACAACAAAATTGCGATCACGACCGTCAAAGTGCCGATGGTCGATTAGAATGTTCATTGTTGCTTCAAGGGACCAATCAAGCCATACAT
The DNA here is from genome assembly GCA_023373905.1 of Rhizoglyphus robini. Classification (NCBI taxonomy): domain Eukaryota; kingdom Metazoa; phylum Arthropoda; class Arachnida; order Sarcoptiformes; family Acaridae; genus Rhizoglyphus; species Rhizoglyphus robini. Next base: position 496,881 of record JAKIJQ010000007.1, on the reverse strand, counting down.
AGCGGTCACACAAATATGGCCTCTTTCAACTCTTCATGCTTGTTTGTATTGCCGCTAATTTAATAAGCGCTCTATTTATAATAACACCAATTTACAACAATGTCTCTTCCAAAATGAATTAATTTTGTTTCAAATTAAAGGTAATTTAACCTGCCTTTATTTAATATGCCTTATTATACAGTTCATGTAATAATAATATTTTAAACGGTTAAAACGAAACCCCAAAGTTTGTGCGGCACTTATTTAAAAAATATAGCTCTCTTAAGTATAGCTGAGTCAAGTCAAGTGCACCAAATTGGCAAATCGTGATCTAGTAATGTCTGTGGCCAGAATTATAATTCATTTCTTTCTCGGCATTGTGTGCGGTAGAGAGCACAAAATAACCGAATAACAAGCAGAATATAACCGAGCGGAACAATTCATTCGTTCAACCCACGCCCAAGTGTGATTTGACATGCCGAATAAATGATTCTCGATAGCACCGCCATCACCAGATGACCAATAGCACAGGCAACATTCGCAAGACGTTTGTTAACCCTTTAGATCATATCGAGACGTGTTTATTAAGAGTTTATTAAATGTTTTTTTCTATAATTCCATCGGTTATGAAGGTAAAGGTAATTTTATTTAAAATAAATTATTTTCATAATTTCTTTATACAATTTATTTTTCATCTGAGGCAAGGTTGAAAGGGTTACTTGAGAATGAAGAGAATCTCAAGTACGCAAACTAGAAAGTAAAGTAGAAAGCATGACCATTTGAACAATGGACAGTTCAACAGTATAACAATATTATGCATAGTAATCGATTGTATTGAAAGAGGCCGATTGAGAAGCATGACCTTTTTGGGTACGCCATTCTGAATGCAATTCTCTAACAATGTAATCATATCGTGATTGAACGCAACAACAACTGCACTCTTCACCCCTTTCTATTGTCCGGTTTAACCACACTGTAGGAATGTCTTTCAAAAAATGGTCATCGCTAAAGTAACCACACAGAAGAGACCATCTTTGCATTGCATTGCATTGAGGACACACTTTTGTGTTGACCTAATATGGCCCGAACTCGTGTACATTCTTCGTTCGGTACATGAATGAACATTCTTACATTTCGAACAATTCAACTCTGCTGTAAGTGCATCGATGCTCAGTGCACGTCTGTCTGGCTGTTGTCTCTTTGTTTGAAGTTGGACAATGAATTCCATTTCGTGCTTGAAGAAGAAGAATGAGCGAGAGGCCGAAGAAGACGAACAGACAAGCTGACCAAAGCAGTTTGACCGCTTACGGGACTTTTCAAATATAATCTTTCATAATGGGTTCTATCGTTTGAAAATATTACTGGTTCTATTGAAAATTCAATCATTTTGAAATGGAAATATTGCATTTTCAATTTTAATTCTTCAAGTGATTTTTTAAAATATTACAATTGAAGAAATAATAAATATAACAGGCAAATAAATTATTAATTTAAATTGCCAACTTTTTGATTTTTCTTGGACCAACTTGTTACTATGATTTTGAAAACTTTTAAGTAGTGTTTCAAAAGTGACAAAATGTTGTGCATGTAATATTAATTCATGTTTTAAAAGGTAACTTTACAATTGGTGCAATTTTTCTGCCACACTCTGTACACGAAACTCTGTACAAAACGAATTGACAACTTTTATTACCTCAAATTTATTATCAAGTTTTATTATATAAAATCTCATAATTTTTCATATTTCTATGTCGCAACAAATAATGTCAAATTTATTTTCTTTGAAATTATTTTCGCAGGGGAAAAAAGTTGGCTGTAATAAATAAAGAAGTAAGACGACAACTGCACAAGTACATTTATTACTTTTACTCTACATTAGACAATCTCGAAAGTTTCTGTTTGGGTAGGTTCATTCAAATATCAACCAAACTTTCGATTCCGGTAACTTAATAATAGCCTTTTCCCCTTAATGACATGACCTTGAGTGTTTTCTCCATTTTTTAAAAATCTCATTTCATAATTATTCTATAATAAATTTTATTAATATGCAAATTCAGTTTCCACGACGAAGAAGAAAAAGAATTATGCAATTATTTACTGTACTCTTAAAGTTATCTTATTCAAGATTTTGTATGGTTTATTTTATTCTTCTTTTTCTTCTTCTACTTCTTGTAAGAAGAAATTAAGCAATTTCAAATTTAAATAAATTAAAATAATTTACATAAAGTACACATTGCTTGAATGCAAACTTCTTTTGCTGTTGCTGTTTACTTAATTTTGAAAATAATATTTTTATTTACTTTTAATTTTTTAAAAGTTTCTTTCCTAGCAAAGACAAAATGTCTATAGAGAGGCATTAAACAAATTCTGCATTCAATGTAGAGTTTAGTGCAGTAAAATAGCAATATGAGTCGGAAAGAGCGGCAAAATGATCGATTGATCGATTTAGTGATCTGCTTGGCAGAATAAAGTAGAGTGAAGTTGAGTACATTTGGCAAGTTTAGGGACATCGATCGGTTCGATCCTGTTCGCGCTCTCACTAATGTTTGTACATACACATTCGTACACACCAATTACAGTGAACAAATTACACTCAAGCTTTGACCTTGCTTGATTGCGCTTACAATTACATACCAAAGTGGACCATACTCCGAGCTATGGCAATCACGATTTGGCATGCAAAACTGAACGATCACATCATCATCATCATGGTCGAAAGACATTAAACGGCACAGAACGCAATGATCAACTCACTCGGAATGAAAGTCGAGCACTTGAGCCCATAGACACGATCGTTGCACTATGCCGCATCATCATTGCACTTGTTAATTCATCCGGCAATGCTGAAATATCATAATAATTGCACTAGTGCAATAGTTTGCTTTTATACCACTGACCAAAGTCGATTGGATAACCACACAAAGTTTCTATTTGAGAAGCAATTCAACAGTGCACTGCATCAATAGCGATACTTGTAATGCCTTTCGCCCGTATTCGAGAGAGAGTTTACTCAAGAGAGATCACTCAGATCGATAGCTAATAGAAATATATGACTCTACACAAAATGTTTTAGGTTTATAATTATGATTCATTGAGTCTTGCGGTGTGTATGTAAGTATGTGAGTGGAGTATGGACATTTCCACTTTGAAACGCAATTTGAAATTATATTTATTATTTATACAAATGATTTTTTGCATCGAAAATATAATGGTAACTTTATTAATATTTTGTATCCTTTTGATTGCAAATTATTCTAAGCCCATCTTAGTACTCTAATTTATTGAACCACCTAATCTTCATTGGTTTATATTTATTTAAATGACACAATTTTTCCTTAAAAGTATAATTTGAAAAGTGAACTGTCGCCAAGAAAATGATCGATCACAAATGGGATTTAAATGTGCTTGGATGTATTTTTAAAATTTTGCTTTAAAATTGATGCTTTAGATATTTTTTGAACAAATCTTAATATTTTATTGGTAAATCAGAATAAAACAATGAAGAAGGCACCAATATGATCAATACGAGGACGAGTAAATTCAACTATCTGTAGGGTAATTATTTGAGAGTCGGTTCTAATTAATTAAAAGGTTGCATTCCATTCAATGAGGACACAGTTTCTTTTTGTGTAGATTTCAATTTCATCTTGCCAAACTTAATAATCAAATCTATTAATATTAATAAATACAAAGATAAACTCCGTTTGAGCCAGTCTCTTTTTCATAACGGTAAATCATTATAGTTCGCTCTGTACTTTCCTTAAGTGCACTATTGAGCAATTCAATTTCGGTAAACCCTTTTGTGTGGTTTATATATTCCTTTTGCATAGATAGAATTCAATTTTCAATTTAAATTCTTTCACACACATTCCTTTTTATGTTCCAAAGTGCAATATGCATTTTTGCTTCTTACTTGCGGTTGCAACAGGATGTGCTTAAATTATTAATTAATATATATTTGTTAGTAGATTTATTTATGTCATCATTTGAAGTGATTTGATTGACAGAGTTGTGACTCATAATTGGTAACTTGTGAGTCGTATTGCAATTTTACAAATACATTGCTCGACTTGTTTTCTTTCAATGTGTTGACAGCAAAATTAAAGCGCAAGGTTGTATGGAGCAGATCTGAAAATTCGCAGAATCCGTGCTAGGAAACATGAGTTTAACTTGAATTATTCGCATGTTTTTCGCATTACAGGGACGAAACTCAATTTTGAATTTCAATTCCTTCCTCTTTACAAAGCTGACAAAAATGTGAGAATATTAATTTTTCTGCAGCTTCACTTTGCTTTGTGTTTGCTCCAAGGACAACATGGACATTGGTGCAAAAGTGAATTTACCATTGTTATACTTTGTTGGTGGATAAATCGATTGAATTTCATATTTCGATTTATACACAACACATGAGTCGTGTGCCAAATTGAAAAATACAAATCATATTGAAAATGTAGGGATTTATTATTAGGTGAGCTCAATATTGAGTTTAATAATAAATGGTTAACAATTCGAATGGTCAACTGTGTTTCTCTTTTTGTCATTAACTAATATTAAGAGATTAAATCTGGGTTTGGAAGCTAAAATTATTCACGATTTTTCAATTTAAGTAGACTAATTATTTTTGTTCAATTCTCGCAGTTGTACATAAATTCTGAGTTATAATTTACTTTATTTCTCATAAATTCTCCAACAAAAAAATATATATTTCAAATCCCGAAAACCGAACCATCACGAAGTTGTCCCAAAACTATTCCAAAACGCATCCATTCAAAGTGTGTTCTATCTTGAAGGAATCTTTGTCGGGTTTATACCGAACAAGCATACCAGCACACACACACAGACACACATGAGTGAACCAGACGTCAAATTCCTTGCATTAAAGAAAGCGCAAACAAAATGGGGCGAAGACCTTCGATTCATAACGTTCGTTTCTTATATCCAAAGCTTTCCTCGAGCATTTTCCTCCTCTCTCCCACTTTCTCATATTTCTCTTCACTGAATTGTAATGTAAATGGAATCCTAATGAATAGAACGGCATCGAGAAAGTATATAAGAAAAATAAATAAAGAATATAAAAAAAGAATGAAGCCATTGAAAGGAATTAATTTGAGCCAAAAGGCAATCTATGGCTTATACAGAAACGTCTATAGTCCACTTAATGTGTGGGAGAAATATATATTTATTATTATTATTATTTGGTCTTTTGTTCTCTCGCTGAGAAGAAAGCAAGTTTGATATAATTTATCTGTTCGCTAAGTGATAGAAATCAGAATGGCATATACTGTCGATTGTAAACAAAGCCAACAAGACAAACATCCTAAGGTGTTTGTCTTGCTCGCCTGGATTAATGTGGCTCATTCCACTGATGACCATACTCCACACAGTCGGCACTGTGCAAAGGCATTTAGCGATACTTAGTAGTGGTACTGCAAAGTAGTAAGTGAGTCCATCAATTAAGTCTCTCTCTCCTCCGTTTATTTCCTCTGACATTGACATTGACTAATTTGACAGGCTTCGTTCTTTGATTTTCTTTTCAAAATGCTTTTATTTTTTGCTTCTTCCTTTAAACTTGTCAATATGAAATTTTCCATTCAACATTTGTGCCATTCGTGATTAAAATTTATTAATCTCAATTTTACTTAACTTTGAGCACACAGACTTTTTCATCATGCCAATCTCGTTTTGTGGATGACAAAAAGGTACTTTAAACAATAAATCAAATTGAAGAGCCAAAATCTGCAATTCAATCTCAATTTGTAATTGACAAATTACGATAATAATATCAACCAATACTAATTCGATAATTATTGTGTTAATTAATAAAGGCTTAATTCTTAACGCAACAAAGCAAAGTCATTTTGCTTCAATTCAACAAATTAAAGCAAAAATTCCAAGTTATTTATGGCATCTCCTTTGGTGGCAATAAATTATTAATGACACAGTAATTTTTCATGTGAACTAGAATTTTAAGAATTTTAAAATTTATTATTAATTCTATTCTTGTGAGACAGTAGAAGTAAGTTGGGCGTAATTTTTCACTACATGATTACATTTAATATTAAAAGCCGAACTATTTATTGTGTCTCCCTCGAAACTGTCTATCCAAAGAAGTATGTCTTATAAGACTTTGAAAATATGTCTAAAAACTCTTTTCACTCCACAACACATTTTAAAACGGTCCGTTTTGTTCGGTTTGATAGAGATAAATGTTTGAAATATGACCTAGAAGTGCTTTTCCATACATAACAGCAGAACACAGTACAGGGTGGCTCGACTAATTCATAATAATCAAGTTGACATCTTTTTGTAAATATATATTGTATTGTTCCAGTTCAATAATAATATGCACAAAATTCGCGTATTCCACTCAAGTGCAAGGCCTAATGGCACATTTGGGTGGGTTGTGTGTTGTGCTGTGTCGGTGATAGTGCAGCAAGCCAGCAAGCTAATGATAATCGTGGAAAATGCAGTAAAATAACCGATTCGATCAACGTTCAAAAGGGTGACTACTGATGTGCTGCAGTTTCAAATGTCCTTTCCGAAATACATCAAATTTCATTTTTCGAAGCACTCTATCCCAAATAGTCTCAAACACAAAAACTCGATGATCGCTTGCCATAGCCATTTAAAGACGCCTTTCGGAGAGTGTAAAGTGTGTGAACGCTTTAGTTGTTGCAACAAGAAGCAGAGAAAAGCATTTTGTTAAATTTTAACTTAAAAATTGGCCACACAAAGTGAAATACATTTCATATTTGTGATCACAAAACAGATCGTTTGTCGTAAGTGATTGGACAATTTCGATGAAGGCCGCGGCATTATTGTGTACATATTTTGGAAATGACAAAATTTCTATTTAAAATGATTTGATTTATTCAAATGAGATTTTAAATGTTGTACCAATGTGGTACAATTGTTTTTATGTATATTTTCAAAGCTTGCATATATATCTTCTGAAAGGCTTCTCAATTCATTTTCAGGTTTCAGTGTCTAACAATAGTAATTCAATACTAATCCATTTTTTCTTTGGTGCAAATATTACGAAATAGTCAATCATTTTTAGCAAATTTTTATTTCAAATTGTGCAATAACCAATTTTTATCAAACGACAGCCATCGAGAATTGATCGAATGTGTTTAATAAGTTTCTCCTCTTGTATCAATTTTTGTCATGAATCGAATCGTTTAAATCTTGAATCAATTGCAATGTTTAATGTTTAGTTATATTTTCAAAAAGTAGTGAAATATATTGAACATTGTCTCAATCCGTCGATCATCTTTGCAGTAATACCAGATAGATAGTATTTAGCAATAGTTAATGGTGGTGTGTGTTAGTGTTGCTGTTGGCATCGGGCGTCACAACCCCAAGCGGAGTGTTGTGTCCTGTTGTATCCCGTGCCACTGCCACTGAACCAGCATATCAATGGACTGTGTGTAAAGTGTTCATGTGTATGGAAGGACTTTCATCATGGTGTTTTGCCGCGCTGTAGCTTCAATGTGCATTTGTGCCGCTCTCTCCTTCTCTCATGGCTCCCACTTGTGTGTTGGTTGGATAGTCTCGTTGGTCGCAGTATCTCGCTGCAAGTCATTCAGTCAAAGTTAGACTCCACAGAGTGAACACCACACATGCATTGACGGACGGACACATTGTAGCACACACGTTGTTGTCGTACAGACACACTACCGCGAATAAATGAACAAATCGCGTACAATTGCAATATCTCCATAGACAGAAGACACGTCAAGGCGCCAAAGACGCCTTCTCCACTCTATCTCTCACTGAGCATTTCTTCACCATAGTGTGACTTTTTGAGTTGAGCTGTGACACTCCACACTCAAGTCACTACACCTTCGTTGTGCCGTACAGAAGCATTTGCCAGTGTGTTGCATGTGTTTATTATTATTATTGCACCGAGTGTTGTATTTGTGTGGTTCATCTGTCATACAGTTGTCTCTCACTTGGCTCTCTCAATAGCACTCGAACACACAGAGCACCACAATTATTTGGTTAGATTCATCCTGGCGTCATCTCGGCTTGGCTTGTGTGTCTGTGTGAGTGAGTCTGTACGACACTCCAAACCGATATTGAGTTGTTTTGGTCTCCAACATATGTGAACTGCCTTGTTACGCCACCAAAGTGCATGAGAACGCGTGAACATTGAATGAAATCAAATTCAGACGACAAAGAACTCTCAACTGCTCAAAGCCGAATCACATTCATACTTCCAGTGCCAACTAACAAGCTTTGCATTCACACACAAACACAATTCCTCCCCCTCAAAAGCATCTCTTTTATTCGAACCATTTTCACGACATAAAACTTCAAGTCAACCTAAACCCAATCTTCTCCTCAATCAGTATCGTGCAAGACAGTCTCGAAACTTTATAAACTCCCAATTTATATTTGCAAAACACACTTTAAAGTGCCCTCAAAGCAATTTCGTCCTAAATTTAACTTACCAAACTCTAGCGACCTCAACTCTTAACCTACAAAACTAGATTCCTTCATTGACTGTTTAATTATTTCATCCGTCATTTATAGCGCCGGTTGGTTGTTTGGTCGTCATTAGCGCCAATTGCTCATTCTGCAAATCTTTCAAACAAAGCGTCAAACACGTTGAGCATATTACTTTTGGTTATGCCGGTGAGCACTTTGTTTTGTTTAGTTTTGTGCCTTTCTTGTTTTGCCGCACCGACTTCTAGCATCAATTAGCCGAGCAACAAGAACACGAGCGAGTGCAATTCATTCATTCATGCATCCGTCTTCAAGGTTGACCACAAATCACTGCTTCACTCTACTACTCCCTCAACTGTCAAAGTGACTCAGAACGCTCGTGCAAATTTCTCCGAATCATTCCCAATTTTTCATTTCCTCCGTTGTCGTTTTTATTGTTTCACTTCTACTATTTCACCGACCGCAAGAACAACCAAACAAGCAAACAAGCAAACAAGCAAGCAACATCTGGTCGTATATTATAATATAAAGACAACTAAGCGACCATTGATTCGTACAATTCGTTTTATTTTTGCTGCACTGATATCGAGTCCTGTGTCCTCTCGTTGTTGTTGTTGTGTGTTTGGCTCGATTCATTTAAGCCAAAGTTGTACTTTAGACTTTGTGTTTGTCGAGTAAAGTCCTAGTTTCGAGTCGTGTTTCGTGTTATTGCATTATTTTCATTTGCCTCTCTTCCACTTTTGTGATCACTAAAGAAGAGTCAAAGAGTGGAAAACTACACAAACATTAGTTGTTCTTGGAAGAAAGTCTTATGGTCTGCTCACTGACAAGCATCGAGCAGAACGAGCACATCACATCACAGCCGAAGACAGACCGAGACAATACGCGAACAAGTGCACGCAACCATTGTGTCTTCATTCTCGATTGGACTCGCGTTGTCCTCACAGCTCGTGTCGTCTTTCCTATTTGCAACTCAAACTCAACTCATCGTGCGCGCCAATTTCATTTCTATTCTTATTATTCAGATTACATTATGATGACCGAGTGATGCCTTTACTCATTATCGTTGATTGACCTGATGATCATAAAGAAGACGTACAATCTAGATGTTCCTTCCTATACGGACTAATGCATAAATCGTTCATCAAATATAACAACAAGACTATCTCATCATAATCATTATCGCCTCGTTATTTGTTTCTTCTCCATCTTCTTCCTCCTCCTCCCTCGGGTAAGTCTTATCAGATTATGATGATATTTCATGTGAAAATATATATTCATTTGCTCTGCATCTCTTTCATCAAAATATGTCATTTGACCAACATTAAGTTGCACTAAAATATGTCGATTGAAAGGTTTTAGACTTAAAAATATTATTCATTTAGCCAATTGAGTTTTCTTCTTTGTCAATGCACTTGTATTACCTTGATGATTAATAACTTGTCATGTTATTTGCGTGTCTCGACTTTGACTTTGAGCGACACAGCGCTATCGAGTAAGATGAAAGCAATTAATTAATTAACCCGACACTAGCGAAATTTGTCATGTGATTAATTAATCAAATGTCTTCTCCTTTTCTTCTCCCTTTTTTGTCCGTAAATAGTCAAATCTCAAGTGCACTAAACTGAACGTTATAAATTAATTTATTATTTTATTTTAATGAAACCCAAAAAAAATTATCTTATCAATTTATCTTCACACAATTTATCAACTCGTCGCAATCTCTTTTGATTAATTAATTTTTTTATTTTATCTAAACGGAATTTTATTTTCGTTAATGAAAAATATTTTTTGTGCTGTTGCTGCAAAATTCCTTCTTTTCTCTTTCTCCCATCAGCACAAATTCTGTTGATTCAGTTTAAAAGATTCGGTTTTGTGTTGGTTCGACATGAAAATTATTATTGTTTAGTAATAGTAGATAAGCACAAAAGTTGGATATATATTCGCAGATGTGGTTGCCATTGTGGGCACTTTAGTGTCGATCTGACAATGCCAACAAAGAGCTACAAAAATGAAGCCATTGCCACATATGCACAGCCAAGTAAATTAAATCTCGCTGCAATCATTTTTGTTTCTTTCCGGTTTGATGCACTTTTATTAAGTCTATAATGTGTGTTGACTATTTTAACCTTACTATGCAAATATATCTTATCGGATGCTTGGTAAATTAGCACTTTTTCCATCGTATTTCATGTTAAAATAGGTAAATCCTCTCCGAATTTCCATTAGCAAACACCCGATACAGAATGAAGCATCTGTCCTCTTCCGCTCGGCTTCAGCATCTGTGTGTTTATTATAATTTAATCAAGTTTAAATTAATTTAATTTAATTATCTCCCTATTTTCGCTTACTCAATTTATATATTTTATTATTATTTTCTATCGTTACACTTTAATGCAATGTACACTTTTGTGTCCACTTTGGTCTATTTATTGAGGATAATAATAACAGGCGTTCAAATAGTAACTAGAAAAAGTACTTAATTAGATCATTAAATATTTTTATTTGTAATTCTTAAAATGATGATGTTGGTATGCGTTTACTTGACATATTCTCTCTTTTTGTAGTACCTTGTCACGAACATTTGAGCCAGTACAAATGTGTTTCACAACAACTTCTATGCATAATACTATTTGGCAAAAAGGTCAAACGAACTTTGTTTTGGCACCGAAATTCATATTTTGTACATACGAAAATGAATATAAAATTGCTATTTGTACAACACTACTAAGAACAAACATATTTATAGCGCACACATTACTTTATATTGTTGAATTATTAAATTGAGCGTGCGCTCGGTACTTGCTAATGCGACATTTACACCCAGGCCAACACACAGAATATGTCTTTGCACATATTCACATAATCTAATTTTAACTTTCCGCTAGAATAAAACAAAACTTTGTACATATTCGATTTGTGAATATTTCAAATGATTTGCTTCTTTTTTGCTTTAAGTTATACGGTTTAAAAGTTTTGAGAGTTTTTAGTATTATTTCTTCAAATAGGAAACTTTATTATAAAGATTGAGAGACTCAAATCGATCTTGACGGAGTCTTCTTTATGGGCGTTATTATTATTACTCGAACGTATTGACACTTGGTATTCGATCGAAAGCCGAAAGACAATCACCTAGACAACCAAAATATATGTTTTGAATCCGTGATCTTTTCAACACTCTCCAAGTACTAATTATACAACATTTTCTAATGAAAGGTCATTATTTTATTTTAAAAAGGTCACTTATTTAGTGAACTGATTGTTATTGTTATTATATTTGCCAAAGGTGATGCACTTTAATTTCAGTTCACTTGAGTTGTGTTATAGTTGAAGCACTCGATTTAGTGGCTATCAAAAGTTTAGAAAGAAAAAACTCGATTGCCCACTTTGTTCACACTGTCATGTATGAATGGCGGAACTAATTTGCAGCAGCAGCAGTACTCAATACACTCACTTCATTGACTGTTCGAATAGCAATCGGTTGGCACAATCGTCTGTTATTGCAGCCTTCCCCAGACACCTGTCGAATTACCTGCACAGGTGAGGTGTGTTGTGTTGTGTGTGCAATGTGTGTTGTCTGTCTTGTGGCCCGTTTGTTCAACTCTCAATGAATTCAGTTTTGTGCTTTCCTCTGAATGTCTATTCATTTAGTCATCCCCAATGGAGTTGAACGTGTGTGTCGTATATATAGTCGATCATATGAACGAGAGTGCAACTGTGGTCATAAAAAAGCCGGTCTTTTCTCTCTTTTACTGCACACACACAGGTATATATATGCAGGTTAATTGAGCAGCGGTAGTGGGCACAAGAGATGCGGCACACCGATGCTGAGCGGGGTAGTGTAGGGTTGAGTTGAACAACAAACCCCCCAACCCAATGGAGGCACATTACCGTGGACAATCACTCGCCTGCATATATCGGAAATGCATTAGCAGCGGTACTCACAACTCTAATCTGTCAGACGCATCTTTTCTGTTCGTACATTTTGAGGTAATTCTATTATCATAATAAGATAATAATACCAATGCTTCTTCTTCTACTTGTCGTTGTTGTTGTTCATAAATCTAAGGGGTGTCCACCTGTAATGCATGTAATGTAATGACTCGAGGGGGTAATTATTATGTAATATTCCATTGTCCAATTATGTGCAGGTGCATCACACTAGGGCACAAAGAGATTCGTCCGCCGACAACAACAACATTTATATGCTTTATGGTTTAAGGACACGAGAATTTATTGGGTTAATTAGTTTCTTTTAAATGATAAAATCTAGGTGGTCTCTATAGGCTGTTTATTAATTTATTCATGCATATTCTTTTCATCAATTTCCACAATGTTAATTTAGAGCAGAATTGATCAATTCAATTTCATTTTATGCATTAATAAAATTGGTTTTTAAAATACATTAATCAAATTCATATTTTGAACATTTCTAGCTTGTTTTTCTTTCTTTAGCATCCAACCAATCATCAATATGTCTTATTTACTCGAATATAATTATAATAATAAATCAACGTTTTTTTGTTCACTTAAATGTCAAGAGTAGTGAAATCAAGTTTTGTATGTATGTAAACACATGTGAGCATTGATTAATATATTAGTGCACACAAGTCGTGTTCGTATGCTAATGCTAATTACAATTGCCAAGTAAGCAGGCACACAAAAGTCTTAACGATGAAAAATAGTTTGTGAGCCAAGTTTTATTATAATAATTCATTGGTACATTCTTACTTCTACTACTTAACAAGTTTCATGGTGTTGTGTGGTTGTTTGTCTTGGAGTAGATGCATTCGACATATACACGACTAGACATTGCATGTGCAACTAAGTCTAAGAATAAAGGCACTTGAGCGAATGCACTAGGCACACACACACACACAGACTTGTCATTTGATAATAAATTCAAGTCAGCTTACAAACTTAAGCCATAACGAGTCACTCGAACATTTTCACTAATCGGACTCGGACTCATCAATTTGTCCATCTTATTATTATTGCACAACGAACATGTTTCGAATAATCTTTCTCGATTGAATGCCTTCTTTAATAATGTTCAATGTTTACTTGCAAATGTTGAGTGAGAGTTTGTTGTTGAATTTTGTAATTCTTTTGTCTCGACTGTTCAAATAAATTGTCCGAGACGAGAAAGCGATTTACATGTTTTAATATGTTAGAATCTAACAATTGAAGTATCTTTGTACACGGAATTAACTAAAAGGCAATTATTAAATGTATAGTCAACGATTAGTCTCAAATACTAAAATGCAATTACTTTTGGAACGATCTTTTAATTTTGTTATCTAATAATCGTCATCCTTTTTATTATTGCAATAATTTTATGGAAGCACTCAATTTTACTTAGCAAAGAGCAGCGAGTCATATTTCGCCATAAATTCTCGTACAACATTTGACATATAGAGAAATATATTTCTGAGGGATTATAAAGGATTAAGGATTACAATTTCATCTTTATATGTTTTCCTTGGTGTATAAGGTGAGCTGATAAGGTTCTTCAAACTGGCAAAACAATTATTTTTGTGACATTTTAAATAAATGTTGTAAATTTTTAAATTCAATCTATACTTCTTTCGGAATTGAGTCTGGCGCAATTCTTGATCGCTTGACATTTGGCATTTATTTTTATTTTGCTCAACACAACAAGCTTCAGGTAGTGTATGTCGATAGACAAATGCTAAGCAAAAATATTTAATTTGATCAATCAAATGACATTTAACTACTTAAATGCCAACAATTTAATTAATAAGTTACTTATTGAAAAATGTGGAATATTTGAACATTTTAATTAGTTTTAGTTGTCTGTTTGCTACTTAAATTAAATGGGTCTCTTAACATTTGAAATATTCCATCATTGAAAAATATAAGTTTTATGTGTTTGAAGTAAAAAAAAGTGCTAAAGAATTTTAATTACTTTTGATGGTGAGAGACGAATTTTTGTTGTCGATGAAAATATTTTGGAAATTTTATGAAATTCTTTTCTAAGATTAGAATATTCTCTTTGGGGTTTCCGGAAATCGTAGCAGGAGTATTGGAAAGTTAGCCTTGGTATTTGCAATTTTATGAATCAAGAGATTTATGATTAATGTTTCGTGTCTTGCTACAAAGGTTTATTTGCAGCAGAATCAGTACAAATTATCAAAGTTTAAATATCGTTTTCAAAAGTTGTTAACGTGTTAAACTTTAATTTTGTTAACACCGAAATGAATTTTTGAATATAAAACATTGAGCTATGAAACACCTTTATTTGTATTTATTTAGGTAAACCCAAAAGTTTGTATACTTTGAAGCCATTCAAATAGTGCTGCACAGAACCATTATCGCCAAACTCTTGTTTTCGCCTGCTAAAGCATGACACACAAATAATTACGCACTTTTAATTACATCTCATTAGAAAACTTTATATTCAGACAAGCAATCAAAGTTGTGGCGACTGCTGTGTTTGTTGCTGTTTGTGAGCGCTCAATGTTTAGTTACAATGAAGTCAGGGAATTTCTTAATTCTTTGAATTTCTCTTGTTTTTTTGTATTTAGCCATTTTCTATAAAATTCTATTCTCCAAATATATAAACGAAATGCAAAGAATTTTATTTGCGTATTTAATTTCTATTTATTTTCAGATTGACGCAAATACAGAGTAGAGTATGTGAAGTAAAGAAGCAATTGGTTTATTTAGCAGCGCAAATTAATGATGCTCTGTGTGTGTGTGTAAAGGCTTGAATTAAGAATTTGTTCTTGCATATACAAAAGGAGTATATATTGTTGGGGTCTGGACAGAGAAATAAATTGAATTTAATTTCGGATGAAAAAATCTCCGAATTACGAAAGCACATTAAAGTAATCACTTGCGAGATTCTTCATCATTCTCTCATTTTGGGTTACTCAATTTGTGCTGATTAGTGCACATCTTGGTGTGGTTGAAGGGAAACAACAAAATTGAGTGACTTAAGTGATCGTTAAAGAATTTGAAATTAAAATTAATTTACAATTTATGATTTACAAATAAATTCAGCATTTAGCATTCACTCTACTAAAATGGCCATTCGCTTAAAAATGTTGTTTTCCCTGCACAACAATAACTCAAACGAAGAAATGTTTTCTTGTGAATATTCAGGTCTTTGTAAATGTTCTTGTGAATTTAATTTTGCAAGATTAAAATATTAAAATATTACTTTTAGTTAGAGTGAACAATTCTTAGAGCTTCTTATTTCTCAAAATTTTGTTTTCTGTTAGTCATTTTTCATTTAGTCCAACATCAATCAATGTCACTTTGGGCCAAATGTTTAGCAATGTGTGTCAAATATATATACAAATTTATGTTGTTTTGCTCTACTTTTTTCCTGGAAACTTATATATACAAATCATCTTTCTAAATTAGGTAGACTCAAAAGTTGTTCGTATTGCAGAAAGAATTTTCAAGTAAATGGTAAATCATGGCATGCACTTATGACATGAATTTTTATTTATGATTTTCATTTGTTTTATATTTAGAAATTCTATTTATTTATTATTCATTTTGGGTTTGTTGTTTTACAAAATAAGAACCGCTCACTCTAAGCGCACATTGCAATTGTGCTCTTATTATTAGTCTTGACCGTATTTGTCTTTTTTGTTTCAACTTGTAAATTGAATTGACATTCAATTCTATTCCCAGCAGAATGTGACTCGATATAGTCACTTCAGTTGCCTCTGTGCAGTTTGTGTTGTGTGTTGTCTTACCACACCAAGCAATTTATTTTGATTAAAATTTAAATAAATGTCAATTCGTGTTCAAATAGCTACCAAAATGTAAGCAAGGAAGGAAGGAGAGAGGCATGAAACACAAAAATAAAATAAAACCAAATATATACAGAGACACAAAAGTTAAGTTGAAAAGGAAACAAGTTCTAATGTACTTGAGAGTGCATACTGAGGAGAAGACTCACAAGTGCACACGATAACCAAAGCAAACCAGAATATTACTGACTGCTTTACATTTTGGTGCACTACAGGGTGAACAGTAGTAATAGTGAAATTGTTGAATATATTATTGAACATTTTATAATATATTTGTTTATTTATTTAATTCACTCACACACACCAATCACCCAATATATATTCCGACCGAATCATCGATGAATCTACACACACTCACCAAATGTGATGATAATTTATGATCACTCAATTTAGCCAATTTGGGCGTTCCATTCTATGCAGTTATACGCACGTTTATATATATTCGTAAATATGCTTTATTATTATTATTATTTTTTAGATTAGATCGGTCTAATTCGGAATGCATGTTTGCATTATTACTCGGAGATATGTAAATTGGGACGTACACACACTTGAGAGTGTGCTTGGCACTGTGTCCCTTTTCCAAGATGATGATGATGAAAGGCACGGAATGTGTGATAATCGTCTCTATACATTGTTGCCTTTTCGGATCAAAATGGGCGCCTTTTTATATAATGTTATTTTTTTAGTTCCCAAATCTATTCAATGCATATTCAATATTCAAGCGACACCTACAGGAATTTATAAGCCTTTTGAAAGTCAAATTGATGAACCATTTTGGTTATGGTTTATATTAGTTTATTTTTGAGCTTATATTTTTAGTCTAAACTTTAGATTCTAAAGTATTTAGCTTAACACGAGTTCAATTAAATGGTTAATTTAATATCTTTAAGAACTGAGAAATATTTTTTTCAATTAATTTAATTTTAAATATGGCTGTAAATTGAATTTTCAATCTTTACTTAACGAAAATAATTTTGATAAATTAGATTAAAGATTTTATATTGAATTTTAATTTCAAGTAAATTATTATCTTTCAATTTATTTTATTTGCCTTATGATTCAGCTCACACAGTTTTATGTTTCTCGACATTATAAATTGCAATTCCCATCACCATCATCATCGTCAATATGCAGTGCAGAGCAATAATAAATAATGGAATTATTATTATTATTATGATTATTATTATTGCCAATTGATTGTTCTCGTGTGAATTTAAATATTAATTGCCTTTTGTGTGCTTGTCGATTGGTGATTATGGTTAATGGCTTTTCGGTGCAGCCAGTTGAGTCTGCACATTCAGCGTTGTACCATTGGCAATTCTACTAGTAACGAAAAGGCATTTGTGCCTTCTTTCTTTTGTTTATCTATGACCCCCTTTAGAGAGATGCTCTCTCATTCATCTATTTATTTAATCATTGAACACTAACCTAAAGTTAGATTTCAGGAAATTCCGTACGACTTTGATTCACAAGAACGCATTTATTAAGCCTTCTGTCATAATCGGTAACGCCCTTGAAAGCTTCTTGTTATTCGAATCTTTAAATAGTAAATCTTCATCGTAGCATTCAGTCAGTTACTCAAAATTACTTTAAGAAATGCTCGCATAAATATCCTTTTTCCAAAATTAAGGTTTCTCTTGCACAGCGTATCATGTCTCTTGTAAAACATGTTCTCCAAACTAATGAATTGTTTTGCAAATTGATTTTTGCTCTGCTTCGACTCAACCAAAATCGACTTTCCGATAAATGGCAACTAATTTTACAGACAAACACACATGCACACACACATAGGGTGGTCCCCATCATGAGGAAATTAATTTATTTGTCCATTTATTGATTGGTTTAGTATGTGGTGCCAGAAACGTACACACACAATCAAATCGGGATAAAAGATCTCAATTTCCTTTTCGAGACTAAATTGGCCATTATCGATTCGACATACAAATTGATCACTCTGGGGGATCATCGATTGTGTGTACTGCAAGGAACGATCGAATTAATTTACGCAAATTAAAAATGTTAAATCTTTATTTCTGAATTTATTAAATTTGCATTGCTAATTTCTCTTATTTTTCAATTTAAATATTGACAAAGGTTATTGAACTTTGAGCTAAATGTTGACTTTTAAAATTAAGATGTTAGAGAAAAATGAATTATTGAATGTTATTATTAACTTAATTTGTGACACCTTGTAGATAATATATATTTTGTCTGCTCTTCGTATAGCTCATAACAGAATTGCACCAAATGATTTTGAGCTATTCTGGTTCATGCATTCATTATAATGTGTTTTCCTCGCTCTCTAATAATCAGGAGCTAATGACTTTTTGGTACATTGGTTTTGGGTATGTTTGACTATTTTCGCTTTTTTCCTATTTGGTATGCAATTAGCTACATTGTGTACACTGAAATATACTTTTCTTCTTCTTCTTCTGTGTACAGTTTGCTTCACAAAAAAAAATATTGTTGAAACAAAAGAATGATACAACAATTTACTGCTAATAATAAATTCTCATACATGCATTCACACACACTCTGTACAATATGTTTAAATTTTAAATTGAATAGAAACAAAACAACAAAACATAATCACATGCAGTTGACTTGGACATGCTTTGCGGGCATTCGCTCGGTCCCTAGCAGTAATTAAAAGTTTACTGTTGGTTTAAAATTTAAATTCAATTTATTATTGACTACTATTTTGTTCTCTGTTGATTTTAGCTTTCTCTCGTTTTTATTTCAGATTTTTAAAATGAAATATTATTTGCAATTTATATATTATTGACATGGAAACTTTATGTGATTATTTATTTATTTAGTCATTCGTTTTATTTTATTTTGGTTTACAAACAAAATTACTTGTAAATCTATTTTATACTATTATTATTGTTGTTGTTACTATTATTTTGGACGGTAATTTTGTGTAGCGATCAAAATTTTCCATAATCCTTTTACTTGTAGAAATCAATAGATTTATCAAATATCACTTTGGTAAAGCTTTAAAATAGGTTAAAAGTTTGTTTGTCAAATGGACTCGATTCAATGATTCTGTTTGTGTGTGTGTGTGTGTGAGTGTGTGGACTGGACCGAATCTGGTAGTCGGATGTGTGTGGTTTAGAGGATGGATGCAGTTTAGCAGTTTAATTCGCTTTACACAAATGGACTGAAAATTTAATACCATTTGGTAGTTTGATACGCACAGACATAGGAAAGGCATTTGTACAAGAGTGCACTGCATGGATGGCTGAACAGTATCCATGAATGGTCCAGTTGGTGATGTGGCGATGACAACCACAGAGACAAGCCAGCGCAAAGGAAAACCATTTTATTTTTCATTTTTGACAACTTGTTTTCGTTTTATTATTTGTCGGTGTCATTTTTCTGGTTTTTTCTTGTACATTAACCCTTTCAGGATCTTGTCTAAGTGTAGTTGTAATTATTGGTGTTAATCACTACTCGAAAGGTTAAAATGTATTACTTTACGATATATATCGTAAAATCAATTGCACAAAATGGATCATGATCAATAGCTACTGTTTGAATGGCAGAATTAATTAATATTTCATTAGATTGACATAATATATATTTTTCAAACTATATTTTCATTTGACTCAAATATCACGAATAATGTCAATTTGTGTGTCTTCCTCTCCAAACTGTTATTCACCAAGCAAATAACATTGTCAACTTGACAATAACATTCGCCACACAAAGCGAATGAGCCCATTCTTGTCGATCAAGGTCAAGCCTGGTTTATATTCTTTGCTCCATTACGAATCTATATGCCACTAATGACTTTATAAGCTCATTAATTCGAATTACTCATTAATAGCACACATACATACACACAAGTTGTGTGCCCTGTGCTGTGGTTTCATTAATGATTTATTAATAATTTTTCCGTTATACATTTTCTCGCCCCATCTAGATCCATATTATCGGGCTCACTTTCGTGTGTCGAATAAATGCTGAATGAGAAAATTCACTGGTGCAACGACACACAATTTGATTAATCGATTCGATAATAAAGTGATAATAAAACTGTGTGTGTGTTTTCAAATCACAAGATCAAAAGGATCAACATAAAGAATATTCGAAAGCAAACATGACCATGATTGCACCAACGGCAACGCTCGAAACGGTCACAATTGTAAGACCATTAAAGGTATGTTCACTTTTTGTGTTATCACTGGTTGATCTTTGATTTTAAAAGGTTATTTATATTTAATTTAGAAATGCTAAAATATATTAAGTTATATTTCAATTTTCGATAATTAGTAATTGTTATCAGACTAGATATTTAAAAATAGCAAATTTATTATTTCTACTATACTATTTTAATTAATTTTTTACCAATTTTACCGATATACCAAATTTATGATGACATATTTTTCTCCATTAAATAAGAAATAATCTTTAAATTGAATCTTTAAATCCTATAAAGAACTGATTGGACATTACTGGCCAAACTGTTAGCCTTGTTTGTTAGTGAAAAACAAATTCCTTTAAAATCAACGTCAAAACAGTCAATTAAAGTTTGATCTATCACATTGCAACTTCCTCTCTCATCTATGAATGGTACTGTTGCAAATAGTTTAGCTTCATGTCCAAACGGTCGATTATATATCGATTATATATCGAAATGATGCCTGTCAACTGATTTTTGTTTGCCTTTTGGTGCGAGTGCCTTTTGCGTCATAACATCACAAGAAGAGATTGCACTGGATTCTGTTGCATGGTCATCTCGTTTAGGGAGAGTGGGACACACACACAAACAAACATCTGAGGCATATCTGCAGAGTGTCAACACCATTAATAGCCCAACTACTCACAGGGCCACTTAGTGGTCTAATGCCAAAATGAAAGTGTCCATATTTGGGTGCAGCAACATATCAAATAACAAACTGTCACTCTCTTGAAAAGAAAATTATTGAAAATATATTTTTAAATCATTTTTATTAATTATTTTATAAGGATAATTTTTGACAATTTTTATTAAAGTTCAAAGTACTTTAAAATTGAAGTTTAATTAATTTTAATTAATTTTTAAAATAAATAATTAGCAAATAGTATTTTTAAAATCATTTTTAGCTAACATTTATGGCACGAAAACACTTTGCGCTATATATCAGTGAAATTTTTCAAATATATTTCGATTCTAATCCGCGAGATGGCGCCACTGTTTTGTCGTTTCTCAAAGTGAAAACAGTAATTCAAACTTAAATTATATTTATTATCTCGCTTGAATTCGCTTTGTTGACTAATAATTATTTTGATCATTTTTAATGTATTTAAATTTAATTATTAAATAGATGAACGTTTTATCAGTTTGGTTAAATAGATTTTTTCACTAAATGCAAACGAAATTCTCCTTTGAAATGTAATTTGATTTGATTTTTTTGTTATCTTCTCGGTATCTAACATTTGGAGACTTTTGGCAAGTTCATTTAAAGTTTGTTCGTAGTTTTCTCTCTTTACTCTCTTTTTTGTCTAAATTTTGTGATATTTAATGGCCCTCGGAATGTTCCATCTTATTTAAATTTAAATTAAAAGATTCCAAATTAGTTTGCTTATTCCTCTAATGGAAAAGTAGAAGTAGTCGTAAAAGGAGGAACGATTAATTCATTAGAAACCATTTTGGACCAGTTTACTTTTCCTAATAATTCTTTCGCTTTTCTCTCTTTTTGTTAATAATTTAAAATATATCATAAGATTATTTCAGTTTAATTTAAATTAATTCTCTTGATAGTTAAAATTTTCTATTTTTATGTTAATTATTAATGATTTTGGGAGTTTGAACTTTGGAATTTTTTTCGGTGATTCTTTGAAATTATAGTAAATTACAATACATTCTTTGAAGTGGAGTGCAGCAAAAGAAACTGTGTGTCTATTGACAAAATATATTCATTCTTATCAGTTAATTTTTGTCTCGTTTATTTTGAATTGATGAATTTAATAATTTATTACCTGATTAAAACATAAACAGAATTAATGTGTGCTCCCAAATTGATGAACCAATCGCAAGTTTGTTACTATAAGATTGCATCTCTCTTCCGAAGCGGGGGTTCAGCATAAATAAGGTATTTTATCGGTATTGTAATGTTCACTAGTTTGTGTTAGTTGGTAATTGATATTATTTATTTGTATTTGTCCAGTCAATAATTTATTTCAGTTATTTGCTTACGTTTGGTTGTGTTTCATCGAATAAGCAAATGAAATGGCAAATCAAAATAGCAATAAAACCAATTTGCCAGCAAACAGTCCAATTACCACTATTGCCACTATGCAAGTACTACACAAGTTTCTGGTTTGTGGAATTGTTGGTGTGTACAAACTGTCTCATACACTTCACTTGGACCGTAAACTTGTAATTCTTCCAAACATCAACAAGGGCACACTCGACTGTGTCTCTCTCTTTCCATTCTCTCTCCTACACCGCACAGCTGAATCATTTAATCCTATTTGATCCTCGTAGTTTTACTTTTGTTCGAGAGTTCAATTTTCTGGCTTCAGTTTGGGTTGCCAAAATCGAATCAATGCAATTTTTAATGTACTACTGGAAAATTACTTACTCGAAATAATAATAATGTCTTTTCAGTTTTTGTTGGGTTTGGCTTTTAATTTATGGTATATTCTACAAATCAAAGTTTTTTTTGAATATTTGCATTCTAAAATTATATCTCTGCTTGTCTATCTCTTGCGTCTCGTAAAATGGTTTAATTTCTCATTTAAAAGAGTCTTTTAATCAAGATTTTTGAATATTCATAAATTCTTAGCGAACTACTATCAAACACATTCAAAATATTTCATTACAACTTACGATTGTACCTACAATGGTTTCATAATTATGAAATCATAATAACAAAACAATGCACCGTTCGATTTATTTGTTTTGAAATATAAATTCAAAGTGGTAACATTCCCTCCAGTCTGTCTTTTGACTTACCATAACGTCAACTTTGGAAAAACTTTCAAAAAGGTTTAAAATTTGTTTGTCAAATCGATTCAATTCAATTTGATTTGATTCTTTTAAATTGCTATAGCGCCCGTACTTTAGATAAACAGTAAATTGACTGGATTTAAAAAAAATATAATTAAATTAATAGAAATACTAAATTAGTAAATAATAATTTATGTTTTATTTGCAAGTTGGAGCATTGTCCGAGATCATTGCGATATGGAAGCTTCCATTGTGTGTCCACTTATTGTGCTCTTGCTCGTGTACCAATTTGTGTTTTCCTTTAGAGCATCGCATCGATTCTCTCAAGTGCACACACAAGCACACAAGCACACACATGAAGAACAAGTTGGTCTCGGTGGCCCTCTGCCTCCAACACTCGCTTGTTGGTCTGTCCACTGACATTGTCCCACACAGGCCATTGTCAATCCTCTCCTTCTCTCCCGTAATGTACGATCACGATTGTGCGTCGTTAGTGTCGTGGAATATTCCGGTTCTCTTGTTTTTCATTTTCCTCATCATTTTCGTGTGCTTGAGCTTTAGTTTGATTTTTCCATGCAGATTCCGGTTGTCCGGTAATAGTGTTGGCCACTGGCACTAGTGCTACTACTCTCGGCCGGCATTGCTTTTTCTTGAATGTCGGTACACACTCACACGGTCAATGCTGGTACGGGTGCTTTCTTTTGTGTACGTTCGATTGGGCGTCATGAGCCAATGCTACTACTGGTGACACACACACAAACACACTCTCAGGACGTATCGGCGTGCATGGCGCCTTGGCGCCCGATTCAGGATCGCGCACAATGTCGATCTGCGATATGCGCCGAGCACTTAATTCATCTTGTGTACGGTTTTATTCGAGTGGAGTCTTTCTCTTTTGGCGAGTCTGTTCCTTTTGCTCCTCTTCTTCTCTTGCCACTGTTCACTTTACATTGCCCGCCATTTTTGCCAACCTTCCACACATACACTCACACAGGCTCACACTCACACACAATCCAATTGGCTTTTGGGTGTTCGGTGTGTTGCCGTGCTGAGATAGCATTGTGCCCGTGAGTCCTGTGATTGGCTGTGTGTATGTGTTTTGTTACTATGTGCTCCTGTTGGACCAATCAAATTGTTTTGTTTGATCAAAACATTTGACCATTTGGCAACACTTGTTCGAGTGTGTCAGTGCATCATTTGACCTTGTCAGTGTGTGTCAGTGAGTGCAAGTTGCGTTCCACAATGAACGGCTACATAGCCAACTCGAATGGCCCCTTGCCACAAACGATTGTGACCACCAGCAACGGTGGTCATTACGGCCAATTAGTGCAGCAGAACGGTGGTCCACCTGTGATAATCACAACAGCCAACACGAACCACAACAACAATCACCTGCCGTCCACATCGTCAGGTGTCACCACTGGTCAGTTGACCTATTACAATCCTCGGTACCACAATGGTCAAGCAGGCAATCGACCTGCGGTGAGTGTGGTCATTGGTCCAACGATTCACACCGCCGGTCAAACACAAACACCTAACAAATGTTGTCTCTGCTGTTGCTGCTGTTTGGCGCCCATTTGGTACAACTACTGCAACATCTATCGGGTGAGTAGTGACCCTACCAGACTAGGCCCCAAATGGTCCAAATGGTTTAAATGGTCCAATTGAACAACACAAACACAATAATAATCCGTTCATTAGTGAGAGCGAGTGACTCTCTCGGCACACAAACAGGCGGACTCACTGATTGTTTTGATCATTTGGCGCGTTGGCTTTAATGAATTTTAATAAAACCAGAATTTTCCTATACTACATTAGAGTTATTATTATTATTCCACCAGAGAATAATTAAAACACTAGAGAAAATAAATAAATTAATGAATTATTTGTTATGCCACTGCAGTTTGTGTTTGTGCCTTTGCATTAATTAGAAACAGTCAACGAGTTTTGTTGTTGTGAACGTATAACTCACATTTACTCATATAACCTAGCGCTAAATCATTATTTATTAGGTCAACACAAAAGTCCCTAGTTAGTGCACTCATTCACAAACACAGGCAAATCGTCAATTCAACTTTTGTTTGAACCCAATTTGCAATTGTAGTAAACACACACCAATGTACTTTCACAATTTATTTAGCATTTTAATTGATTTAATTCCTGGAAGAATATTTTCAATTACTATTTTTTTAATGGCAAATTGTTTTATATTAATTTAGCTAAATTGGTTAGACTTTGGTACTTTAATTTATTATTATTATTATTATATTTTACTGTAGTCAACTCATTAAGTTTATCATTTCTTTTGGCTGTCATTCACATGTGCAATGGTTGGAAAACTTTAGTGTCCACCCTTTTAAAGTCATTCATTTGTTTATTATTGAAATTGTTATTATAACATGATCATCTCATGTGATTGACAACTCTCACAGAGTTGCATCTATAAATAGATTTTAAATTTGAAATATTCGAGTCGAGTCAAAAGTTTCCATATTTACGAGTCCATCAAATTTGGCCACCATGGTGGTGCAACTTATTAGTATGCTTAATGATGTATTTTTAATTTGACATATTTTAAATTAATTTATTATATATAAAAATGTCATGAACTTTCTCTTGTGGAAACCTGATAATCTTCTCAAAGCTTACATTACATATTTCATATTAGGCAAACGTTCAATTTTGGGACATTTTTGTTTCTCAAACTCAAATCAATTCTAATCATTAGATGGAAATTATAGAGGCAATCTGTTCATTATTGTCCTTCTCGTGTATCTATTTTTAAATTAATTGATTTATTATTTTCCATCTTTTAAGATAATAAATTAATAATTCCAAGAATATGAAGAGACTATAAATAGAATTTTAAAATTAAGCTACGAATGTTTTCTGCAGTAGACAATAACATTTGTCAATTGTCTATTCTTTGGCAATGCATATTTAGCAATATCCAATTGGTAGACCATCAAAATCATTACAATTGAATATGTAGAATTCCGCTTTGCTAATATCTCTACTTTTGTCATGCACTTTCGTATTGTATCGAACAATTGAGTCACCAGAATAGTTTTTTGTCTTCAATGTCCATTAATTTGTTTTGGCCATTTTCGGCATAGTATTTCTATTATTTGTTTTGTGCATTGCATTTATTTATTTGTTTGATTATTCACAGTGGCTCACTTTGGTTGGTGATAACAGGAGAGCGAGAATTTGTCAATCTATACATAGCAAAAGTTTGCACAATGATAAGCGTACTATGTGAATGGGTGTACATGTTGATACTTAATGTGCGCTCAATTACAATTTGTACTAGTGCAACATTATTGTGCTGGTCAATTTGACTGCAGTGTGGGATCATCAACTCGGTCTGTGTGTGTGTCTGCTGATAGCCTCACCAATTGGTCTGCATTGTGTCTCATTGTCTCCAGATATACTCCTCTCTACTCTACTCTCTATCCTAATTGTCAGTCAATGATCATTAATCATTGGCTCATTTGTTAATGGTCACTGAGCTAATTATCGTTCCTGTCTGCTTGGCTTGTTTGTTTGCTTCGACTTTCGACTTGCCGACTCACCGAACGGTCACTTTAAACACAACAACAACAACAACAACAACCATAGGCAGACACTTTTATTTATGCTAGAATGATACATACGTACTTAATGATTGTCCCCAAAGAATATTCCTAAAGAGATCTAGGTTTATTCTTGTATCGAATAAAGGTCCCATTGAAATGAACGATTTGGTGGTTGTTTTCACTGCAATCCATTGTGTCAATGCCGTGCAAATATCCAGAAATCGTCAGAAATTGAGCTCTCAATTTAGACTCTAAATGTGTAATTTTCCAAACATTAAGGCTCACCACAATTGTTGTGTTCAATCAATTCTCTCTGTCCAAATGAATGAATTTCCACACGAATCAATCAATTCATTAATAATCTATAACATTTCCAATATTCTATAAACAATATATTCCTTCTCGTATTTCAATTATCTCAAATGAACTTTTATAATTTCGTTCCATCTCCGTCTGCCTTTTATCAAAATTTAATTTTGTAGAAATATTTTCTTTTATCTTTTTCCAATTCTTTTCAATAAATATTGAGTTTAATTATTATTGACAATCAAACCAGACAAAAAGAGTGGCCGGCCAGTGAACATTTCTTCCACTATTTCTGATTTACACTTTTGTGAGGTAGAATCAAAAGTTGAGCTCTTTTCAGTTTTTCAAATGCAGTCACAATCTTGTGAGAAACTTGATGTGTTGACTTGGCAAATATAGCTAATGGACATGGCTCGATCGAAGTATTGCAAAGAACAACACAAAAATTGAAGATATTATTAATGATTCTCCATTTTCGGTTGTTGTTGTTGTTTTCTTGTCGCAAATGGACAAATCTAATTTGATTAGGTTTTACTATTATTATTATTATTATTATTGTGATTTATTAATAATTTTATTTTATATTGATCATTACATTCGATACAACTTGCGATAATGACAGAGGTTTAATTAATCTATTTGTGTCAAGTTTTATTTTGCAAATGAAATTATGTGGAATTTTGTTGATGTTAAAATTATTGTGTTAAAATTATTGTGTGGCATTTATTGATGATTAGTTTTGTTTTGTTAATTTTGTGAATGACTAATAAGCTCAATTGCATCTCTCCCACCAGGTCATAGCACTAATATGCAATCTATTTGTGGACCTGCTGATGATACTTTGCCTTCTGTCAACCAACTGGCTGACCACCACCAAGTACCGACAGGGTCTGTGGCAGTACTGCATCGAGATCGACTCGCCCAGACCACTGCCCTTTCAACTCAACGACGAGGATGGTTGCCACTGGGGGCGTGATGTTGGTCAGTTGATTTGGCTTGGATTGTGTTGAATATATATTTAATTTCTTTAATTTCTTTGCAGCATACATAAAACTGTCAGGGTTCTTTGCAGTGGCATGCTTTGTCCTCTCGATCATTGCCACCATTTTGACCTCGTTCGGTCTGTCCAGTAGAGACCCCAATCGAAAGTACACATTCTATCGATTTGCGCTCTACATTAATTTGGCTGCATGTAAGTTGTCTTAGTCCTATTCGGTGTCATCTCAATTGATAATGTGTTTCTGTTGACCCAGTGCTGTCCATCATTGTCTCGTTAACCTTATATCCGGCCTTCTTCTACTCGGAACTGCATCACACCACAATGGTGCCCGCCAATCGGCCCCACTGGTACTTTGGCTGGGCGTACGGTGTGGGCTGGGGCTCGGCCATCTTCCTCATTGGCGCCATCCTACTGCTCGTGTGTGACAAGGAGACCGAGGAGATCTACTACAAGGAGCGCACCATTGTGCACACCAACAACCATCATCATCATCAACTGCTTCGTCCATCGCCTCATCAGAATTACAATCACAACTCCATGGTCAAAGCTTAAACTACTTCTACTATGCAAGTCCCCGAGTGTACAAGTGGCACCATCTGTGGGCTTGTCTTTGCATAATATATATTTGAAAACATTTGTAAATGTCTCAAGCAGCTTCGAGAAACACCTTCGCTTTTTACTCTTTACTCTCCAGTACAAACATTTGAATATTCAGATTCAGAATCGAGAATATTCGCTCTCTTACTTGTCTTGACTCGAGATGCCATAAATTGTTGATTTATTATTACGATTACCAAAATGTAAATATAATAGACATATTTGTATGCAAACATCGTCATCATGCTCATCTCATTATAGAATCTCATTCTCATCCGACTCAACTTCATTGCTTCGTTCGTTCATTCAAGTCAAGGTCAAAGTTCATCCTAAATTGCGTTCATCATAAACATTCTTTGATATCACGTTTCCTATATTATTATTTTATTTTATTTTAATTGGACATTACATTAAGCATTTCTTTGATTTTATCTTCTGTTTATAGTACTTTTGGTTTGAGCTAGCAATCAGCAGTTTTATTGAACCAATCAAAGTTAATGAAATAATTGTTGTGAATAATACAAATGTGATGTGAATGACTTTGAAAGTGATTGGCTTATTGATTTATTGTGCGCTGTGAAATGTTACAACAAATAATGGTTTATTATTATTATTTTAAGATTCTATGTATTGTATAGTTTTATTATTGTCGTTTTATTATATATTCAATAAACATTGACCATTTGTTTGATATATTCATTGATTTATTTGAATGGTTTGCGCGTACAAATAAACCCGCGAATTTCCGAATCCAGTTTTCACTATATAACACTAGCCTTGCATTCAAACAGTATTCCTGGATTCTTTCGAAACGTTCTCTGTGAAGGGACATTTGTTTTGGATTCTGACGCAGTGCTGCTGCACTCTCTGTGTTTATATTCTCTCTGCCTGTGTATGGTATCCAGGAAAGAGAATATTATTATTGTGCTGCAGCTGAACTGCACTAGAATGTGTGCTCAAAGTGACATGAAAAAGTGCACTGTGGACATTGTTGCTAGTGAATTGGAATGAATATAATTTTTAGTTTGTTTTTCTAATTATCATTATTATGAAAATTATTATTTAATTGCAATCTTTCGAGCACCACAATGGGATCAGCAAATTCCATACCTGGCGTGAATGTTGCCAGTTCAAGCAATTGTCACAGCAGCAGTAACAATGCCAAACTGAATCGCATCAA
Organism: Rhizoglyphus robini; assembly: GCA_023373905.1. NCBI lineage: Eukaryota > Metazoa > Arthropoda > Arachnida > Sarcoptiformes > Acaridae > Rhizoglyphus > Rhizoglyphus robini. The sequence goes on along the minus strand of JAKIJQ010000007.1, from coordinate 467,057 downwards.
GTACTACTTTGCAAGTCGCATCTCAACATTCGATGACATTTGGAACATTTGTAACAATTTGTCCGAGGAAATTGGCGAACAAGTTTTGGATGTCTACTGTTTGACACTGTGAGTTGGTTGTCGATTGAGTTGGTTGTCGATTAGTTGGTTTAATAATTAATTGTATTACATTCTAGAATTGACCATTGGGACAATGAGAAGGAACGATATGTGCTGCTGTGTGAACGGTGTCTCATCACTTTGGAGTACGATTTTGAACGACTCGAAATTCGTCAACTCCATCTGTACGACTATTCACGCTTTGATGCCATTCGCATTGGTCCACTGTGGTATCCTCAAATGTCATTTAATTCGTGAGTTTGTTCTTCTGTGTAAATCTTATTATATAAGCATATATGATGTTTATATTTTTAGTATTTCAATTTTAAAGGCATTAATGTTTAATTTGAAATAATACATTTTGTTTTAGTATGAACCATCACTACCAGATGGCAATCCGCTTCAGTTGGGACAGTCAAAAGCCATTGAATCCATGGGAGAAGTGGAATCCCTGGTCCCGGGACATACCCTGGATTACTCTAATATCACATCCACTCAAATCGTGCATTGACGATCTGTTGGAGACAACTCGAACTGAACTGGAGGACACCTATTTCAGTCTAGACTATTTGATTCAAATTCGCCGTCGTTACAGCATTGAAATGTTTCACGACAAACTGTTTGAAGTGTTGAACTCATTCCAACAGTGTCGCCGACTGGAGATACCCAGTCTGGTGAATCCATCCATTCCTGGACTGCAGTACGGTCCGGTGGCCCCTGACGCGCACTACTCCACTACTTCAGGTGGATTCTACTCACCGCCCCCAATTGAGGTCAATCCACTGGGTCATCTATCGTCGAACCTGGTGGAACTATCCCATCCGGACAACAATGTCACCATTGTGCACTATGCACCAATTATTTGTGAAAATTATTTCAATTTACCTGCTGCCATATTCAATCGCACTCGACTGGGCTATTATCGGTTGAGACTGTTTTGAGACTGCAGTGAAGATTTAATCAACAGATTAGTAGTTTGAAATTATGAATAATCAACAAATAACCATAATCGACCTTATTGCATTGTATTGTATTGTATAAATACAATTCTACAGTCAGTAGACAAGGTAGTGAGCGTGTTAATAGTCGAGAGAGATTATCGGTCAATGTCACCATATTATGCATTTGGTCGACACACTATTGCAAGATATATTTATCTATTCAATCATATCACTCAATTAATGAACTGCTCTCAACAGGTAATGTCCACAATTAACCTTTTCGAGTCCATTGTATAGTGACGGTCTATTGATTTCCTCTTCTTTTTGTTCTTCTTTCACAGATTTGTCTCCTCTAGTCAAGTTGTAAAGTTCAAGATTTGTTGCACGAAAATGAATTGCAAAATATATTATTATTTTGCATATAACCCGGTCACGTTAACCCAGAATTTATGATTGAATTTTAAAGACTCAAAATTATTCTTAAATCGCCTGTGTGTAATTACATCTGAACATGTATTGTCGTGTTGATTTACGTAATAATACGACACGAACACATTGATATAGACATGACATGTACAATTCATTAGCACACACAGGATTTACCCGTAATTACATCATTGAGGTGACAATTCGGTCACGTGGCAGTTCATGCATACAAAAGTGAATGCACAGTGAGTTGAGTGAGTTCACACTCAATTCGTCGTTTCGGTTGAGTAACTTTGCACTCGAAAGATTTCCCTTCTTGGAAGCCTTGAAAAGTCACTAAGCCAACTTTGAACTTTAGTGTCATTAATAATAATATTTATTTATTTATTCATGTCGATAATCCCGCCCATGTGCAGTCCATTTCCCTCTTATATAAAGCACTGTCAAGTAGAATGCTTCACTTTAGACCAAGTTGTACAGTGTTGTGTTGTGAATCGTGAAAACCTCAAAAATGAAGCTATCCACCTCGGTTTGGTTAAGCGCCTTTGTCATCACACTGCTCTGTTGCCTCTCACCGAATAGTCAACTTGTGGAAGCTCGCAAACGTGGTGACATTATCATTCTGGGTGGATTCGGTGGTGGTCATGGTGGCTACGGTGGACACGGCGGTGGATTTGGTGATATACTCACCATGGGCTCAATGATGGGCATGTTTGGTGATGGCACTTTCATTATGGGACGTAGGAGAAGGTAGACATTCGTGTTCATGTTGTTGTTATTGTTATTATTGTTGTTGCTTTGTAAAATGTCTATTTATTTAATGTTGAACTTGTGAAATAAATCATTTAATTTTTAAATTCAAATTATGTCTTGTCAAATAACGATGGCGCTTTATTTTACACAACAATGTCGTGACGACATTTTGACTTGTTGCTTGTAGAATTTACATTTTTGGACACAATTGACTTGACTCCTTGATCACTCTCTTGAATACGGTCTGTGCGAGTTCAATTAGAATGAGCTGCCTCTTCAAGACCACAGGTGCGGATTGTGTCATCTCTGTAGTGTCAGAACTCTGATCACTATTCTGTTCAGTATTCGGCTCCAGAGAATTAAGATCCGATGCCAAATTGCGACCAGGACTGAAAACCGAACTGCCAGTCAGGTAGGAACAATCCACCAATACATCAGTTGTGTATACAAACACCTTCCATTTGGGCGCGCCAAAACTATTGAATTGCACTATTTATTAATGTTTGTTTTAGTTAAATTAGAAAAATGGAAATGCATATTTACCATTTGGCAAATCTTAGATGGTGAATGAATGAATGAGACACTTGCGAGCGCTCCAAAATCGTGATCTTCACTTTAACGTAATTCGGATTTGGTGGCATCAAGTAGACGCATTCTTCTGGCTCGAGTTGGGCTATGGTTACACCAAGGTGCACTGCTGAATAATCTACCAATGTTCCAATGTAACGTCCGTTCACAAAAAGAGTTCCTTGTGGGTAAGGGACAATAGACCAAATACTTTGAATGATCTTTTGGGAAACATTGTAGGGGCCTGTTGAACATAAGAAATAATTAGTTGATAAGCAACAAACTACAAAACTACACTAGCTTAGACTTACCGACGAATTCAATATCAGACGGTGGACTTGTGGAATGGGCGAACTTACTCAAAACTTGCGAACAAAAGTTAGAACGGTCACAAATACATAAGAAGCAACTTAAAACAAAATCTCTTTTTTCTTATAACTCAAACCACTAAAAGTGAAGTTATTATTCTAATTTTGAATACGCATTGTTGAGCATCGAATAATTGAGTTCGCGAAGTCAAGTTTGCAAGTTTGATTTTAGTTATAAGTTCATACTGTTTTTCAATTGATTATTACGGCTACAATTCTTGGCTTGTTCGATTGCAAGTTTTAGCTTTTGTTTTGTTAGTGCTCAAGTCAGTCTTCCTTCCTCAACATGCCTTACATGACCAGACGCATGATTCGACAGAAGAGGAGTCAAGTGTCCAGTCAGTCCAGCTCCAGCAGCAAAAGTAGCGACGGCACTGACTCCACAAGTGGCAATGGTTCCATCAATGGTCAAAGTGGTCAAAGTGGTGGTTCGTCAAGCTCGCCATCAAGTGCATCCTATTCGAGCACCACTCTTTCTGGCTCTTTAAAGCGATCGACCAAATGTGGACGTATTCGAGAGTTACCAAGTCAGGTTGATCCACCAGCGAGCAGTGCCCGAAGCAGTTCAATCAGTGGCAGCAGCAGCAGCAGCAAGCCAAGCTCTGCTTCGAATTCGACCAGTGACTCGAAAAAGTCCAAAACTAATTTGTCGGACAATCTGTCGAGTGCTTCAAAATCAACACTCAAGTCCAAGTCGACTACATCAGTGGACAAGTCGAGTCAGAATCGATCTCAATCGAAAAGTAAATCTCGCAGCAAAGTGCATGGAAAGTCGTATGTGTCGATTTATAGCTCGAAAGTGAAACCGGTCAAACTGACCAACTTTGATCACCACCACAAAGACATGGCTTTGAACAAAATTTTGTACATGGAGAATCTGGTCAAGGGCAACATAGAGCACCTCAAGAGTCAGCCAGTGGTGATGCTAGCCGAAAAGTATCCCAAGGAGTCTGAGGCCTATGTGGTGAATCGACAAAAGGTGGCCGGCAAGGCTCACTCGCCATGTTTGGCAATGTACGAAACTTCTCACAAGGAATTCAAAGATGTGCCAATGGTGTGCAAGGTGTACTCCACCGATTTGGCCCGTACCAATCCGAATTTCCTCAAAATGCTTCGTCACCTCGGCAGGAAGCACCACAACATTGTGCCCACCTGGGACATATTCTTCAGCGACGAGAGTATTTCTGTGTACCAGGAGTATGCTCCGTACGGCAATATGATCCTCTACCAGTCCAAGTTTGGTCCTCTGAGTGAAGCCAATGCCCAGAACGTGGCCAGACAAATGTACCGTGCAATGGACTTTATGGGCGACATGGGACTGTGCCATCGTGCACTCTGTCCCAGTCACGTGTTGGTGTTCCACTCTGACGTGCGAATCAAGCTCACTGGCTTCCAATCGTCCATCATCTACTACGGTGTCAAACGAGAGAACATTAAGTTTCAGCCTTGCCTGGCAATCAGCTGCAAAGGAGTGGCCGCTTACCAAGCTCCCGAAGTGTACGGCGATCCAGGGGAAGAATTGTTCGATCCCATCACGGCGGACATTTGGTCCTACGGCGCGTGTCTGTACAACTTTCTCACTGGAAAGTATCCCTACGACCAGTCAAAGGAGAATGTGCAAATCGAGGAGGAGATGCAACAAAATGTGCGCGAACTCAAAATCGCCGAACAGGCCCAGAACCTGATTGGTCACTGTTTGACCATGTTCTCTACCAAGCGACTCTCGGTGGAACAGATTGGTGCTCATCCATGGCTGCAGGAGTACATCTCCACTGAACGAACCTGATGTCATTCAGCTCCTCCTGTGCAGCATTACCTACAATGACGCTCTCTGTCTGTTTGTTCCTAAAATAAAATGCTTAAAGCATCATTTATGATTAATTATATATAAATTACTAATTATCGTCAATTGTCAAGTGCAAAGGTCTTTGTAGCAAAGTCGCGGTAATCCACTTTGGCCGCGGCACACGCTTAGCCAGCTAATTATGATAACCTATCTATAGATCGGGGCAGGGTGACATCACCAACGGCCTAACCTGCACCCCCTGGTCACTTCTCTACGGACACTTATCACTAAGGCCGTCTAATCACAACTCACAACTACATGCTTTGATCACTGTTCACTGTTGTTGTCGGCATTCTCATCTTTTGATGTGCAAGTGGAAAGTTCAAGAACCACTGTTTGTGCCTATTTGTGTGCACGTTTCCTCTTGCTGGGTGATCCACAAAGACAAGTGAGGTTAGGTCTGGTGATGAGCTTCGTTTGCGGATTGGCGTCATTGCCATCACTGGTGTGTTGCAGCTTTTATGGCATTGTTTTTATAACTTGCGGCTCCTGAATGGAGATAACACTCGTGCATACATGCACACACCAGCAAACAGAGAAACCAAGTGAGATCGGTCCGATGCGGCGTGATGTGATCCGTCTGTACTTGAGTGATCACAAGTGACTGACCATGCTCTTCTTAATTGCTCGCTCACAAATGAGCCTCGTCTCCACTCAAATGTACGAACTTTCCATTGTTGACACACGTACACTCAATTGGACCAATTCAAAGTGGCACATGCGAGTCACATTGCCAATTCGGTCCAGGGCTGGCCAGATCACCAGCATTTGTTCCACCTTAACCCGTTTGTCAGTTTAACTGTTCACTTATATTAGCTCAAATTATAATATCCAAGTGTTATATGATGTTCAATTGGTGGTGTAAAGTCCACCAACCAGCCAACTCCACTAAATGAGTTCAAGCACACTTATTTGCATTGCATTCAAAGTACATTACATGCAAACATGTTTCTCAACCTAAATCATAGTGCCAAAAAAGTTGGTCATAAACACATTCCAGGCCTTTCTGTAGCCAAGTGATCCAATTGGACCACACACTCACTCAGTCAATTGTCAGTTGGCTAATGTTATAATTATCATACAATAAAAAGCAAAGCAAAAAGACAGTATGATGACGTAATAAAATAAAAAATAGAAATGCAGAACAAGATAACCTTTTCCCAGCCCGTTCAGTTTTGCCTGGTTTGTTGCAGTGCCAAAAAGTGCTCTTCTCAGCAGTTTATTATGGCGCCCATTAAGGTGCCCAGTCCTGTATGCTGCAGATGTTATCAATGATAAAGCAATAAATGTGAACATGACACTTCATCAACGCCATCACTGTGACCGTCATAAAGTAATTAATTGACATCATCACCAGCATCTGTCCATTGGCCAACGTTGTAATTGTCTTTGGGCAAGCGAGCAAAGGGACGCTTTAGTGATTATTATTATTATGGCTTTATTACGTACCTTTCCAACTGTGCCGATGGGCGTTGTGCTCCAATGGGATTTGTCAATCCGCCAGTGTCGCAATATGCGTCTTCTGTTCTTCTTGTCCTTCCCCCTCGATTTGAGACCAAAATTGAGTGTATAAATATAGTGAATGATCATAAAATCAAGGCATAACTTTGCATAAAGTTTCCATACTACGTCGCATCAAGCTAAGCTCTCAAGCTCAATTGCTTCCAGTGCCGGTAAAAGTAACTCGAACAAAAGTGTCCATTTGCGAATCAATTTGGTCACTCCCCAAGGCCGTTCTCCTTGTCCCCACAGAAGTGTGTCTCTGCAGCCTCTCTTGTTGAAGTTGTGTTGGATCATCGCATTCCAGCACAAATCACCAGTCCCCGATGAAATTCCGCTCATCGCTGGTGTCCCTCTCAATTGTCCAGTACTTTCAACTCTTCCTCGATTCTGTATTTCACAATTCTAGAACAAGTTTCTAGAATTATTCCATTGGGCGTTTGTATTTTTTCTCCTCAATTGGTTCACTGAGCCATTCGTTGGCTGCTTCTTTCATGCTATACAATCGAATAACACTCTGTGACATTCAACGCATATTCCAGTCACTGCTCGCCATTCCGGTCCGCATCAACCTCTGCCGGTCCTGTGTGGTCATCATCAATCTCTTTTCCATTCTGCTATTCTTCAAAGTTCTCAACATAAAATTCAGGGACTACTATTTCTTGGAAAAATTCCCCCTCGCCGAGATTGCAAAAAATTCATAGTTTTTGTCAGTTTCACTCCCTGTCCGGAAAATATAGCTCGTTCAATTGGAAAGCTCACAAGTTCACCTGTTGTTTGATTGTTTTGTTCTGTTTAGTGGTGTTCACCTGTAAATGTGACTTAATTGCCCTACTAGTTTCAATTACTTGTTGTTATCGGTGTCTGTTATAACGCTTTATCGTCAAGTTTGAGTTAAACTTTCATTTGTCTTTGAAACCAATCATCGTCAGCAATCTTCAATGACTCCGAACAACACGAAATCCGAGATCGAAGGAAACGGTGATGGAACACCGGTGACCGTTCCACCACCACCACCAACCTTGGTCATCCAGGAGCAGCAGGAAGTGCGTCGGCCTAGCAGCTTTCCACGACGTTCAAGTCCACAGATCTATGCGGACATGAACAACAATTTGCTTTCGCCCGAGAGCGAAGAGCAGCGACGTCGTCGTGAGGAGAATGACAATACCGAGAGAAATCAATTCTCCACTCGAACCAATGAACTGATTCGCATGTTGGTGCGACACAATCAACAGATTGGTGTGCAGAACAACATCAATGTAAATCGAAGTCAACTAAAGTCCGACGTGGAGGATGGCGCCTACCAAGTGGACAGCAACAATCAGACTGGCATTGTGGACGAGGACTTTTTCTCGCGAGATGAATTTGCACGGACCACCTCCATGGTGGAGACCGGACCCGGAGAGGTGCAGGCAATGTCAAAGCAGTACAAAATGGTCACTTCAGGAGTGCTCTGGTTTTGCTACTTTTCATTGGTGAGTTTGAGCAATTGGAGTTAGTTTGACTTGATAACCAATTGATTTGTATTAATTCAGGCATTGAACGATTACATCTTTGGACCAACTTTTGATGATCTGAGCAAGATTCTCGAAGTAACCTTCGACAAGATTGCCTACTTTGCCGTATTCCGTCAGTTTGCCTACACCCTCGGATCGTTGGGTGAGTCAATGGCTCAGGATAGCAGTTCCAATTTCATTCTAACAATCCAGCATTTTCTCCTTTTTGTTCAATGATTTCTAAGGTGGTGTTGCATTCAACTACGTAAATCGACAAATGGCTCTGGCAGCATTGCTTGTCTTGTCTGGCATAACTCTGTTCATTGCTCCATATTCTCCGTCCCTGGGAATGTTCTATCTGATTGCGGTGTTGAATGGATTCGCCGCAGGTGCGTGCGATGTTGGATTCCATGTTTGGATATTGGAAATGTTTCAGAATGGCGGTGGACCACTGTTGCAAGCACTGCATTTCAGTTTCGGCATTGGCATTGCAGTGGCACCGCTCATTACCGCGAGCTTTCTCTCTGGTGAATCGGAATGTGGCACTGAAGGCGAACATGAAGCAGTTGGTAACACAACTATGGTGAGTAAACTCAAAGTTACAAAGTTGGGTCATTCTAATCAATCAAATTCAAATGTAGATTCATTACGCACATCGTCAATTGACTCCCGAGGAAATAGCAGAAAAGCAGGCAATCATCTTTGTGCCGTACGCCATCATTGGCACAATCGTCACAGTGGGAGGATTGATACTTGGTGGTCTATATTTCTACAAGCGATACATTCCACCAAAGGAACGCAAACTGCCGGTGTCCTTCGACGAACAAATGCCCAAACAGTTGAGTCGAATGGAAAAGTTGGAGTTGTGGAAGAAGAGTGTGCCTTCCTTCTACATCATTCTGATCATCTCACTTGGATCGTGCATGTTGTTTGCCTACTACGGCCTGGAAGTGACCTACTTTCAGTTTTTGGCTCAATTCACGACAGCAGTGCCCTTGCCTATTCAGGGTAGTATGGCAGCCAATTTGGAGTCGGCAACCGGTGCCGCCTACTCTATCGGTGGATTCATTGCACTATTGGCCAGTCTGCGAATTCATCCCGAAAAGATGATCTACGTCAATTTTGTGTTGATGAACATGGGTGCCATCATTTTGAACTTTCAGTACAGCTATTCGCTACCTTGGTTCTGGATTGGTAACATTGTCATTGGCTTTGGGTAAGTTGGCTTATTGTTAAAGTTGAATTGTTGAATAATTTCAATTATAATCCAAATAGATTCTCCTCCTGCTATGCCACTGCGTACACTTTTCTCGAACACCAAATCAACGTGACCAACCTGATTGGTTCAGTATTTCTATTTGCGGGCGGCTTGGGCACAGCCATCTTTCCTCTCCTACTGTCGGCCATTTGCAGTCGACCTCAGTACCTTATCTACTTGGCTCTATTTGCGGCAAACATTTCCCTGTTGCTGTTTGCACTGATGCACTTCATGACTCGAATTCGAGGCAAACAGGTAAAGCTGATCAAGAATCAATTGCTCAAGACACCGGCCATGTTGACTCAGTTCAAGGAAAGGACCTTGTCCACCCTCAGTTATGAGCCACAATAAGTGAGACATTGTGTGTGTGTAATTTGACAAATTTTCCAATGATTAAATTTTGTTACTATTTCGATTTTTACTTAAAATTGCTGTTATTCAATGTTGAATTATAAAAAATAAAGTATAAGTTTTAAGACTAAAGTTTGTGAGGGGATAGAAATTAGACTGTGTTAGACTTATTACGAATTGCGATCTTTTAAGTCATAAGCAGGCTAAAGGCTAAAGGCGTAAGAATTTTAATAAATAATAATTTGTGGATTTAATGCAATTGCTGTCAACAGTTGAACAGTTGCTTGTTTGCTTCATTTATCATTTAGTTGCCAATCCTTTTTTTCTTGGCTTCTTCCTTAGGCTCTTGCTTAAACTCCACTCCATTCTGAGTCTTTGAAGCAGTTGGTCCACTGATGGATGGCACAACAGGGGAAGTGGCTTGAGGTTCGGCTCCCAAAACTTTGGTCTGTGGAACCTTCTGAACCGTCGATACGGCGTTGGCTGCCGGTGGTGGAGTCTGGGATTTAGCGGCCGGTTCGGACACCAAATCTTTGGCCTGTGGCACCTTCTGAATCGTCGATACGGCGTTAGCTGCCGGTGGTGGAGTCTGGGATTGAGCAGCCTCTGCTGCCACACCCTTTGATTTAGACAACTTCCAAACTAATGTCCCAGTCTTGGTTGGCAAAATTAGAACAGGGTCAGGCAGAGTCGAATCAGTGGTGCGAAGAACGACATCTGACCAAGTGGACTCATCTACATGCACTTGTCCGGCACTGCTCTGTGCTGCTGGGACTTGTGAAGGCACTCGTTGAGGCCCACCATGAGCCACTTGTTGTTGACCTTGTGGAACTGCATTGGCGCCCAGCTCCGTTTCAATTGTAAATTGACAAATTGTAAAGAGGAGCTGAAGTCAAATCAAAATAATTGACTCATTTCGAATGTTTCGAATGTTGTTACGATAATTTGCGCTCTTCTTACTGGCCAGAGTCAGAGCCACCTCCGTCGCTACTGAATGTCTTTGCCGGGACAGTTGAGCTGTCCTTTGGATCAGTTTGGGCTTCAACTTTTCGCCCGGAACGACAGGGACGGTCGAATCTGTGGTGGGAACCACAACATCGGACCAGGCAGATCCATCTGGGTAGTAGACCTTTGTTTTTGTACTGCTTGGCATTGTCAATGGTGGAAATTCAGGCTTTGGTTGTACAGTCTCTTGTGGTGGAATCACCTCCACATTGGCTCCCATTTCTGTCTCGGCAGTTTCGTCCGGTTCGTCTTCTTCTGGATCGCCGACATTGACGATAGGTTGATTGCTCGGTGGGTCCATTGGTTGCTGCTGCTGCGGCGCCACTCTACCATCAGTCTGGTACATACATTGGCCCTATTAGTGTTAGGTGAATAATGAAATTAGCTTTAAAACCGTTCAGAAACAGGATACTTACCAGTAAACAAAGCCGTACTGATGAAAGTAGTGCAATTGGACGGTGCGGTCATCTTCGACTGTTGAATTGAAGCGTGCACAATTCGGGTAATATCCTCGGGAGTCATAACTATTCACTAAGGGATTATTCACTTCAATAACTCGATATCAATTGGACCAGATGTATTTATAGTAATTTCTTATGTTCCAATTTAACAAGACGCTAATCACAATACTTGAGAATATCAATCAGAATCGAAATCAATCAGTTATTCAAAGTTCGAACAGAGCAATCGATTTGAGTGACTTGAAATTATAAATATCAATCAGATGAGCGAGAAGAGCCATTTGATGTATTATTTCAGACGTGAAAAGTATTAATTATCTAATCCAGATCCGGAAGCAAGGCAGCAAGCTTCGTGTCGATATTGACCTAGGCACAGTCAGAAGAAAAGCTATCAAAGACGTTAGATGATTTTCATCCACTCAAGTTAGTTCATGTGGTCATTCATTTACATATCTCACTCCAAATCTTATCCTAAATAGCCAAAGTAGCCAAGCTTAAGTTGTGAAATAGAACAGCCCGTACATCTATGGTCGATTACAAGGTCGAGCATGAGAAAGTCAAAAAAGGCTTCAAATATGCCAATAATGCCATTCATAATCCATACCTAGAGTTTAGCATCGATCTTAAAAAGGTGAACCGAATGATGAGCCAAAATATCGATTTGATCACAAATGCTTACGTTTGAAAGTTCTATCTTTCTGAATTTCAAGCGAAGCATAAAACAGTGCGATACAACACAAGCATTGCACCGATCGAACTGAATGCCCAATCAGTCCAAGGCACTCCTTCATCTAATGCTGCATTTTACCTGGCATTGACTGCAGTGGTTGCTGGCCTTTTGTTGGTCAGTAAATTTATCTTTTAATATTATTATTCGAATTTACAAGTTTGCATTTGTACAAAATATCCCAAAATATTATTTAATTCGGGTTAATTCAATTTCATCTCCACTATACGCATCACAAATCTAATTTAGCTATATGATTCCCAGATTAATGGCATGACACAAAAACAAAAATGATTAACTAAACCAACTGACAAACATTGTGATTGATTTCGAGTAAATGAATTAAAGAAAAAAGATCATCAAACTAATTGCTCGTAAAACAATCTTCTGGTAAACCAATGATTTTATATTTGGACGTACTTGTGTTAGAAACACTGGTTAAACTTGCATATAATACCTCCACAATTTCGCTGCAACCTCTGAGATACTCGTATGCATTGCCACGGTTAGCATACTCTTGGAACACAACGATTTGATGGCTCTGGTCCTGGCTCTGGAAGATGTCCATCGTTTAGATGATGAATGGACACTTGCTTCCTATAGGCTACAGCTGTAGATGAACAAAAAGATAGTTTCAGGAGTAACAATTTCTGTAAGATCCATTATGAAATATGTCTTGGCAATACAAATTGGCACTCGATTGAATCTTTAATAGAATTATTAAATCTTTTTTAAACTAATTCTCAAATCAAAAAAGTGAAGTCATTTTATAGACAAAAGTTGGTTGTTCGTGTTCGAATAGGACAAATTGATCATGTTCATCATGATCACAAACAATTAATAATTAGTTGCCGAGAACAAGTCGCACTGGATGGAGTACAATTGTGACGATCTCGTTGGGCACAATTAACACGACTCTTAATCAAGAAAGCAATTAAGCTTATTAAGACTTTGTTGTTTAATAATTTAAGTTTACGCGTTGCAGATTGTCCTCTCGCTGAATTGAGCAAAACCATAATTCTAATTATTTTGATTACATTTGCTGCAACTACATTGCATTGATAACTAAACAACTAAACAACACTCAAGCATTAATACTTTTAATAATAAATTGAATACAAATTGCATAAAGCCTTAGAAAAGGCAGCCAGGGCCAAGGATTGTCTCCATTCGGATGAGTCTAATCTTGAATTGATTAACCAGTGCAATCCCAAGTTTGTCCGTCTTGGAGAGTACAGTGGCTTGTTTGCCTATTCCACCAAGAGTAATCAACGAGTCCTGGTCGGCCAATTGAAATGGCTTGCCGTTCGCCAGCATTTCCGATCGGATTATGTGCGAAAAGTGGTTTACTCGCTTGAAGTGACGCAATTGTGGCAGGGTGAAACCAGTTGGTTGAGAAATTGTCATCTGAATGGCCGACAAATTGGACACAGTCGGTTCGATTGAAGATTTGGACAAATCTACTTTCGATTTGACAAAAGTAGCTGAGCTTCTTTTCTTGACTTTAATCTTCACCAATTTGACTTTTGAGTGTAGTATAGTCGAGTTAATTTTGTCAGCCTCACTGATCAACCCGGTGCAATTTCCCATTGGCTTGCCTTTCAGAAGACAGTTGATGAGCTCGGTAGAGTTGGCCAGTTTGGGCTTGTTGACGTCAATCGCATAACGGTCCAGTGGAATTCCCGATGAGGTGAGAAAGAGCGCTTTGTCCACAATAGCCGCGCATGGCAAACAGTCGAAGATGTCAATCATTTGTTGCCAAATCTTGTCGCCGTAGTGTATGGCACAGTCTTGGTGTAATTTGCTGCCATTCAGTTGGTCACACAACTCATTTTGTCCCCTCAGCAGTGTCACTCGCTTGGGCATGAGAGCCTTGAGGCAGAGCAGATAAATGTCCGTGTCGATTGCACTTTGGTGGTTTTTGTCGATAAAGTTGCCCAAGAAGACCAAATTGTGAGGTGTCACAAATGGCTCCCATCGATTAACGAGTGACTTGAGGTAGTGCAATGTACCCACATTGGACAATACTTGACCAAACACTATACATGGCGAGCCCAGATGCACCACCAGTGTCTCCTTGTTGAGAGCTTCTTTCACCAAATGGAGTACTTGTCCGATCTCGCCCTTGATGGGTCGTGCACATTGTCCGTCGAGTGCTAATTGCGAAACATACTGAATGTATTGCACAATCCAGTCAAATGTTGCCAATTTGACTTTTACTTCTTGTTTAAAGGCAACTTCAACACTCTCAGTACTATTGCCAAATTTGATGCGGCGACTTGTTGTCAGTACCCTCTCCAGGAGGATCAATCATTTGAGTCGTTCCCAAAGAGGCTGTCTTGTTGCCATCTCCCACTCCAGGTTGACCAGACACTTTGGTGTTTTTGGAATTCGCCGACTGTTTGTCAATCTCCTCTCCGGGTGGCTCGATCACTTGGTTCGTTTCCGAAGACGCTTGAGCAGCAGCATCTGGTGCCAATTCCTCTTCTTTTCGCGACTTCGAACCAGTCGACACACCGTTTGCTGGCAGAACTGGAGCCGGGGCTTGAGCAATCTGCTGCCAATATCTTCACATTTGACAATTTCCACACCATCGTCCCACTGTTTGTAGGAAGAAGTGGAGCAGGGACAGTCGAATCGGTGGTAGGTAATTGTCCACTGTTGGCTGGCGGAACTGGAGCCGTGCCTTGAGCAGCAGGGTCTTGTGCCACTACCTTACGTTCTGACAATTTCCACACAATTGTCCCACTGTTGGTTGGCAGAAGCAATGCCGGGCCTTGAGCAAATTGTTCTTGTGCCACTATCTTTCCTTCTGATAATTTCCAGAGAATTGTCCCAGTGTTGGTTGGCAGAAGTAGAGCAGGGCCAGGCACAGTCGAATCTGTGGTGGGCAACAAGACATCCGACCAGGTCGACCCATTTAATGGGTAATGGACTTGTGCCTCGGTACTGCTCTGCACTGTCAGTGGGACTGATTTAGGCTTAAGTGGAGTCTCTTGTCGAGGAAGATCTTGTGGTGGCTTCACCTTTACATTAGCGCCAATTTCAGTTTCAAGAATCTCGAGTTCCTATTCTATAGCTTCTTCAGCGTTGACAATAGGTGGATTGTCCGGCAGATCCATCGGTTGCTGCTGCTGCTGCATTCTGCCATCGGTCTGAAGAAGTTCATTGGGCCTATTAGTGTTTGGTGAATAATGAAATTAGGTTAGAAACCGTTCAGGTTAGGAACAGGATACTTACCCGTGAAAAGGGCAGTTGCAATGAAGTTAGTGCAGTTCGACGGAGTGTTCATCTTGGGTTGCATTGCTTGCACAATTCTTGCAATATCTTCCGGCGACATTTTCAATTCCTTCAATAACTCGAAATCAATTGGACCGAATGTATTTATAGTAATTTCGTAAGTTCCAAGTACAAGTTCCAGTGAACAACAATTGTTCAAAGTTAAATCCATAAAAAGAATGCTTCAACCAAGTGGTTGTCGATAATGTTAAATGACTAGACAAGTTGGTGGACTGAATGAGTGTCATATAGGCGACCCAATGCACGAAACAAATCGATTTCTTTAAACGATTTGCGACCGATAAGTTGCAATGTTCGGTATATCAAAATAATAATAATCTTGAAATAATAACATTTAGATGTAATCTACTCGAGCTTAACAAATATTTAATAATTTAATAATCATGACCTCTAATGAAAATTGAGGCAAGTCAATTGAGGTTAAGTGGCAAGTCTTCGGACTATTGTAGCTAAAGTTTGCTATTTATGCATAACCTTTTTTGGTTTTGAAAGTCTCGGCCTTCTCGGTCCCTTTCGAAGACGCCGACTGGTCAGCCCCCACTCCAGGTGGGTCATTCTCTTGGTTGTCTTTGGGAGGCGCGGACTGTTTGCCAGTTCCCTCTCCTGGTGGTGTTGAATATGTGGTGTGGACATCACTCAGATATCCAAAACCACCTGAGCCAACTGGATAATGGACGGTTGATGGAGCTAACGGCACTGATTTCGCCTTGCGCTTGCGTTTTCGTTTGTCTTTCTTGGGCACTTTAGGCTCTTCAATCTTTGCGCCAATCTCCTCTTCAATGGTTTCCTCTTCAGCCTCTTGAACCTGATCTTGGGCTTTTGGCATTTCTTGGACATTTTCGCCAGCACGAGGAATGTTCTCCGCTTGAGCTGGCATCTGTGGCTGCTGTTGACCAAAATTTTGAAACACATTCGTGCCTATTAGAGTTAGGTGAATCATGAAATTAGATTAGAAACCGCTCAGGAACAGGTTACTTACCGGTAAAGAACGCATTTGCAATAAAAACAGTACAATTAGACGGAGCACTCTTTGAGACTTCTAGAGTTTGAGCTATTTTAACAATGTGTTCGAGCGACATTGTGGCGTTCTAGGCAGAATACTAAATACTTCAATACTTAGAAATCAATTGGATCGAATGTATTTATAGTAATTTTGTAAGTTCCAATTTAACCCGACGCAAGTTACAACACTTGAGAACTTCAATTAATCGCAAATCGAAGTATCGGAAGTCTATCTGTCACGTGAAATTTGTGCATGTACATTTATAAAGGCATACACAATATATCACAATTATAATTATAATTACAATAGCACAACTAAAGCAGTAAAACTGGCGTGCCTGCTATAATAAATTGTGTATGAATAGCATCCAGTGATTCGCGCATAAATCGGGCCTGCCTCTGGCCGAAAACATTTATAAATAAAT
This sequence comes from Rhizoglyphus robini, assembly GCA_023373905.1. NCBI lineage: Eukaryota > Metazoa > Arthropoda > Arachnida > Sarcoptiformes > Acaridae > Rhizoglyphus > Rhizoglyphus robini. Next base: position 450,532 of record JAKIJQ010000007.1, on the reverse strand, counting down.
TTATAATTTGTAACGTATAAAGTGATTACTTTTAATACAAACAACTTGTAAGTGAACAGACATTTGTGAGCGTAAGCGCCCTAACACATTTGAATTATGCGGTCTTTTCGGTCTTCTTGGGAAGGAGAACCGCCTGGATGTACAGAATTCTTCGATTAAATCAACCGAATTTCCAAGCATTTGAGAAGAGCCGTGGGCAGGGTACCTTGCAATTCCAGTGCTTCTACCGTCATTGACATAAGTGCATAGTTTTATTATTAATTATAAATTCGGATATTAATCAGATATGCTAAATTAGCGGAATTTACTAGACTTTGATCTAGCATCAATTTCTGACTTTTCAGTGGCTCCATTTAGAGATTTTTCTTGTGGCTCTTGCTTCTCAATGGACAATAACACTTGTGGTCGTCCACTTTTCGCAGCGACTTTTTTAGCGTCTAAGTTCACAAGTTCGGTGCTTGGCTCTACTGACTTTGATTTTGGAATTTGATTCAAAATTGCGATTTTCGAAACGCTTTCGAGCACCTGCTCATTGTCACCATATTTTGGTCTTTGTCTTGTGACTTGACCTGTTCGGTGTCAAGTTTCTGCTCTACTAGGATTGCTTTTGTCGCAAAAGAATCACTTACCTTGGACAATTCTATTGAACTAGTAGGAGCTGTCGAAATCCATCGATTCGGGTAAGTGTTCGTCTGTTTTCCATGTACAGCGCACATAATATCCAATTCCTCCATCTCTGCAGCAAACTTAAGTTTGCGCATTCGTGACTCAAATGCTTCCTGAGTTAATTTAGGCGGTTCGATGGATCGTTTTGATGTCGACTTTAAACTTGAGCAACTTTACGAATTTGAGTTCTTTCGCTTGCTCGAATCTTTGGACTTTTGATTCTGTCCGGAGTGTTCAGTGTCTTGAGTGTTCTTGCGGCTCTTTTGAGTTATGTTGCTCATTACTTCAACAAGTTCGGATACTAAACGTTGTAGGTTAGCATTTCTGTCTATTTCACCATTTGGGCGATTTGTCTTGACACAGTGTTGAGTTTTGGTTGGATTTGTCAAAAATGACTTAACTCTTCCACCTGAATCCGTGATAATGCATTGCGAGTGGTGCTAACTTGAGCTTTTTCAATTTGAGATTTTGAAGGCGAGCGACGATTACTCTTTGCGGATTGTACGGCCTCAATAAATTCGATTTCGTTTGCCCATAGATTCAACCTTTCTCTTATAGCTTGATAGTCTTGCTTTGATTGGTCACTTTGAGTCTGCTCATTGTTGATCAATTTAGGAAACTTTGCCACTTTTGTGTCTGTTTTAGTGACCTTGAACGCCAACGTTCCTTTAGAAAAGTTGACAGTCATGTCATACTCGGTAATAGTGCTCTCTTTGACCAAATTGAGCTTTTCTTCATATTCATCATCGTTGGCTTTGCCCCGATCTATAGACATCACTTGAGAGGCTTGAACAAGTAGAAAAGAAGTCGACTAAGCGTTACTATACTCAATAATAACTCAGTTTTCGTTTAATACTCAACATTTAATTCCAAATTATGCTTTTAATTTGATTCACTTGACTTAGCATCAATTCTTCTCATCGTGAGCGATGTTCTTAATTTAGAAGAAGTGACATTTAAGTTCAGCTGCATAATTGACACAGTCAAGATGATGAAAAAGCGAAATAAATTTGTCGGAAATGTAGTTAGTGCAATGCTTGGATTACAGGAGCACTTTGGAATATGGGCAAAAGATGACTTAGTAACCCACTTGATATATACAAAATTGTGTGAAGTCATCAAAAGAAATATTGATTTAACTAGGCTTGTGGAGCATATTGAACTCAACATTCATGATAGCGGCAGTGATGTTAATTATCTTCTATTTGAGCCTTTAGAAAATCTGAGCGTGCAGTATCGTTTTACAACAGAATATTCGAAGGAACTAGACAAAATCTTCTAGCGCCAAATATCAACAAGCGACTTTAATTCAAAGCAATTGAATGTCTTTGTTTATCCAATACAACTGAATCAACGGAACAAATTAATGGGACAAACATTGTTTCCTGGACAGTGTGGATCACTCGGTGGAGTAGTAAAATTAACGACAGCTGCGGCAGCAATGGAACAAAAACGATGATGGCTCCATTCGAATTATCATGGCCATGCTGGCTCGGTGGTTCAGTTGATCCATTTGACAGCACCAGATACACCAAATCGGTGTTTGCCTGTCTGCTCTGTTGTCAACGTGAAACTTAATTAAATCATCAGTAAACTATTAATTTGCTAATTCGGTCTACTCGTTCACCTTTTTATTTAAACTGCGTTTGTGCTGACAACTAAAAAGAGCAGTCTTCCAGTTGGAATCGGAGCTGTCAAAGGTAATAACAATCAGTGGAGCTTGTGTCGAAGACAAAGTGCTCACTAAAAGACTGTTGGTACAACTTGTCGAGCAGTGGACAAATTTCCATGTCGATGGTCCATTGTGACTTGAGACAGCAAGTTGCTTTAAACGTATGGAAAGATCATCTTTCAAAGTTGCACTTGTCGGCATGAGAGATAGTTCCATGAAAAGCAACCGCTTTAGAACGCCGAACACGAACAAGTTCTCAACAGCATTCGAATTGCTCCAATTTCAGTATATAAAACGTATTTCTATTACTTGTTCGCAAATGTATTGAGCCACTAGCTCCATCTATTATGTGTCACTTTCCCCTTTAGCTCGGCTCATTACCTTTGCGAATGAGTATTACTTGTCAAGTATTGGAAGCCGCTTCACCTTCCTTATTTGTTTCATTTTGTTTTAAATGGATCGACGTCCTCAGGAAGTTCGAGATGCGGAAGCGATCATACGTCAAGCTGTGAGACAAGTTGGGATCCTTCCCATTCAACCAATCAACAAGTGGAATGAGCTTCAACGTGAGAAAAGTACGTTTTATTAGTGATTGTGTTCTAACTACCAGTTTTACCAATTTTATTCTTTTCAGAGGTTCAACAAGAAGTTCAGGAGTACATCTGGCAGAGTACAATCCACAAAAAGTACCGAGGTGATTATTTGAAAGGCTTGAGACATTTGATGGCAGTGCAATCCACCGCTTCGGAAGACTCTATTGACCGGTTGGCCCATTTGAGTATGATTCAATTTAGCCCAACTCGAGTTATGGACAATGAATCAATGGAGGAGATTCAGCTTGGCGCCACTGTACTGCCACCAATGGTTCCCTGGAATGGTCTCGAAAAACTATCTGGTTCGATTAGCAACTGTGACAGCAAGATGCACAACATTATGGTTAATCAACATTTTCGCAAAATTGACATCCGCGATCGAAAATATCCTCTCAACACAATGACAATTCTGATAGCATTTCCAGAGTTAAAATCTCGTTCACTGGTCTCGTTTGGTGCGGGACTATTTGACCAATGGAATGCGGGACATCGGCTCCAGAAGTTGCAGGCTATCTTACATTTGTATGGCCAGCGGTTTCGTACCTTAAAGATGGAATACATTTATCCCCTAAAACTCGAGAACATGCCAGTGATGAGCAGATTGGAACATCTCGACATTGGTTTCAACACTCAAACTTGCTGCGAAAAATTCCAAGATGAACTTTGGCCAAAGTTGAATGTCTCAAGTTTGGTGACACTCTCGGTCCGATTACACGTTCCGGAAACCTTTCAAGTGATCGGGGCACTGTTTATGTACCTTGAAGGAATGGTCAATCTGCGAAAGCTGTCCATCACAGTACAGTACGATGATGAACAATGGATTATGAACAATCATCAATTCTTGTCTCGTTTAACTCAAGATATTATGCGACAAGCTAGTATGTGTCAGAAATTGCCATCAATTGAGGTGTTTCGAGTTGGGTGTCACTTCCAGATCGATATCCTAGATTATTTTAACATGTCTTCCAACAAGTTTAATATTCCTGATTACCGAACTTTTCTGGATGCACTCAGCCACCAAGTTGGGCCCTCAATCAAGAAACTCACACTCGAGGTGCCACAAAAGCTTTTCCCGGAACTTTTCCTCAAGTTGAACTTTGCCACTCACAAGCTTGTACGGCTTGAGACACTAGTTTTGATATACCACAATCGATTTGATGATGGAACCTGGGTGCGGACTGACTCCACCAGCAAGTTGATCGATGATCAAAATAGATCGAATCAGTGTGCTTCACTACGTAATTTGACACTCAAGAATCTGTACCTTCTCAACAAGGACATTCTGCACAATATCGAACAGCTCTTTCCAAAGCTGACTCAATTGAACGTTGATGCTGCTAAAGCGCAAACTTACCATTCTCTAGTCGATGCTGAACTGGCTCAAATGATTACCACACTAAAGCATTTACGAGTTCTTCGTTTCGAGGATGCATTTCCAAAGCACCAAGGCTTGGCCCAATCGATCGTGACAATGTGCACTCGAGCCGTTCAAGTAAAATCAGAGACAAAAGCGCCGCTAGTAATTCGTGTTCCACTCTACGGAGACAATCGGGAAAAAATCTTGACGAATTCGTGGACGTTAGAATTCTTCAAACATTTCTCGCCACCGAAAGAGTTGCAGATTATTTGAAGATTGTTTTCGGTATTGCAATTAAAATTTACAATAACATTATACCTTCCATTTTGTCTGACAATTTAAATCGTTATAACTAAAGTAAAAATAATTTATCGATATTATTGAAACTTACCTCAATTCCATATGACAGTTAATCATTTTCATTAATGAACTTTGCCAATCGCCCACTAAATTGTAACTTGCATCGTACAAGTGTGCATGTAAGTATTTGCTTACTTTTTAGTTGGCGAGCTGGCGAGCTGGTGCAACAACATACCGTAGTTTATGTTTGTCTTTTTCTGACTACTTGTTTATGTTTAATGTTTTGAATTTTACTTTTGAACATTTATTATTGTTGGTTTGCATCATCTCGCCAATCCTCATCATCAATCACATTCTAACTCTCCTTAGCAAGTCAATAATTGAATGTCAATTCACTTTCCAATGAGCAATCTTTTCCCTGTGGCATGATAATGGCAAACATGATCATTGACCAATCAAGTCCAGTGAACACTGGTCAGCCAAGCATTTCGGTGACCATCCCTAATTTTACCAAGTCTGAAACCAGAGAGGAACTTGGCCGTCGTCGCGAAAAAGAGAATCTATCCAGCAAGCAGACGTCCAATCCAGACAAATTGATGCCATTCCTACTGTTACCAATTTTAGTTCAACTCCGATCAACACTGCTAATGCCTGGATGTTTGTGTATCTCCTGCGATGAATGCTGTTTCAGTTTTGGTGACAGTTTTGTGTTAGAAGAAACGACAATGCTATCAGATTTAGGAAATGAAAAAAAAAATACAAAATTCCAATTAAAAGGAAATCAAAATTTGATCGAAATCTAAATAAAATCGGAAATGAAATAGATACAATTTAGTGACAATGATGATAATAATTTGCCCTAATAACTGAACGGGTTTATTCGTGTATAAAAGCAAATCAGTTTTGTTTCGGTTGGACAGCATCAGCTCAAATTTAATTTGCAATCTGATCAAATACCAATTTACAAATCAACATGAAATTACTATTTATGCTAGTCACAATTGCCTGTGGAATTGCAATTGCCGCAAGCGAATCGCCAACCAAACTCGATACAGAGTTTGTCTCTCAACTGCTGAACAGTGTTAAGTCACAAATAATGCTCCGAAACCAGGAATTCGCACCGGCTGTGTTTGGCAAGGTTTCCACAGCCATTCAAATGGTACTTATTTTGAATTTAGTAATTTGTTTATAATTAATTATAATTATTTTTTGTCAATACAGAAAACAACACGCCCAAATGCAAAGTTGTTCAAAGTGAACTTTATGATGGAAACCTACGTGCCTGGTCATCCCGAAATCAAGATGTATCGAATGTTGTTCTGCTCGGCCGAAATTGAAACTTTCTTTCCAATTAAACTCGGCAATAGACTTGGCAAATTTAGTTGCGACAAATCGCCCAACATGGATTGAGTGCTACATTTATTAATTAAATTAATTATGGCAAACACAGAATTAATCATAAATTGAATAAACATTTAAACCACATTCTTATCGCGTTCATCTTCATTTCCATTCTCATCGAACACCAATTGACTCATGAGCACTTCACCATCGTTGTATTGTCCATCAGTATCACTTGAGTTTATCAGCTGCTCATCACGTAGCCGTTCTAATCCATTGGCCCGGCTAAATAAATCATAGAGCACATTTCGAAAATTATCATTAACACAAAAGTAGACCAAAGGTTTATAGAAAATGTGCATTTCGCCCAGCCAGAGGGAGAGAACAAAGATTAAGCGGAAAAAATCATTTAAGAACAAATATGGATCAATGTGAATTGCGATTATGTTCATTAGTTGATGCAAAATGAAAAAGAAGATCACTATTGAGGTACAGATGAGCATCATTTTGATAATCTAAAGAAAGACAAGGGAAAATGTTACCAAAGTAATTGCTATTAAATAAGTGCTATTTCCTACTTTTCGGTCGGCTGTCTTCATTTCACTTTGCATAATTTCTTGTTCGAGTGTGACATCCTTTTTCCACCAAAGCAAATAAACAATCCGTGTATATGTGTACACACAAATAGCTACTGGTGTCAGATGTTGAATGAACAGTATTTGAAAGTGATAAGCCACAATGTGAGTCCACTTGGTCGATAGAAGACATGTTTGCACTCGAGCCAACTTAGACTTTGTACTGCTTATAGACTGATTGAGATTCTCTAGCAATTGTGCAATTGCATCCATGTCGACCTCTTCAATGATGACCGCATCGAGTTCAGAGTTGACAGGAGTGACCATTTCGAGACGATGCAGAAAGTAAGTTGGTAGCGACATCACCACAGCCATAGTCCAAATAGCAGCGCACATGAGCAAGGTCTGCCTCAAAGTGATTGCCTCTTTCCAGTGCTTCACCACTGGACTGTTGTACCATTGAATTCCAATTGCGGCCAATGTGAAACTGATTACGGTCATGGAGGCAAAGCGAACATATGGAACAAACTTGCACATGAACAAACCAAAATGCCAAACGTGAAAGTGCAACCAAAGATAAATGAACGGAACCAGTGTCAAACATATTAAATCACAGACTGTCAAGTTTAGTAGTAGAACTCGTGTTGATGAAGATATCTTCAATTTGGTGTATCTCCATGTGGACAAAACATAGAGCAAAATGCAGTTGGTCGCTAGACCAAATAGCCAAACAATGCTAAATAGTAAAACGTGAAATGCAAATGGAATCATTGTGTGAGCTTGACCAAACAGTTGAAAACAATTATGAACAAATTCGATAGGTTGCTTCAATGTCACCAACACAAATGCACCGCACTTGACACCGAATCCATGCTGCCATACATGCGTATGTTTTTATGAGTGCTTAGTCTGGAAGGAGAGATGATAATTCATAATCAACTATTTTTAATGTGCGCGAAAAGGCCAAAATATCAAATCAAAGATGAAAGATATAACTGATAAGAAACAAATGTTTCCATTGCTTCTTTTTGGTTTACTCTTTCATTGTAAACAGTCAACAGTGACACAGAGCATCTTTGATTGAGGTGATTATGCCGAAGTTGCAAAGTACAAAATATTGGTGTTTGTAATGGATGGTGAATGAGATAAAGGCTAATTGATTGTGGCTACGTTATTTGAGTTATCAAAAACGAATAATAATATATAATTGTGAAGTGAGCGAAAACAAAAGAATGAGTGTAATAATTACTTAATCATTAATAAGTGGAGAATTGCCTTTGACTCCAATGAAAATACAACAATGAATTTTGGCTAAACATTTTAGATGAAATGTAGCCGAATTAGATTTATGGCACATGTACAATGTTGATATCATTTTGAAAATTGTAAACAAAATTTCTATTGTGTATCATTGCATGTATGTTTTTTTTCTGAACACGTTGGCAATGTCTTGGCAAACTTGCATGTCTTCGCCTAAATCGATTTGCACAATTATTGCTGTTGTTTGCTCATTTGTAAAAAATTGTTATAATTAATTATCATTATCATGTGTTCCAATTCACTAATCACAATACACACAAATCTCTTCAGTGTCCCTCTGTACACAGATGCACCAGAGTATTGCCATTTGCACCTGCAATATCGCTGCAATATTATAATGAACTCAATATTATTGAAACAACAAATTCGCCAAATTATATCGCAAGTACATCAGGATATCCGGAGTCAGCTGATTCAAGTGTGCGCTTCAGTTTTATTTGAGTATTTTCAAACAGGATTCACTCCTTGATTACGTACTTAACTCTTGGTATAAATATACGATCACCAATTTATAAATAATAACGATACATTCAACTTGCACAAATTGTTTCACAAAGCAACCAGTTTCTTATATTCATCTTTGTGTAGATCTTCATTTGATGTTTTGCTTTTGTATAATCGGCATTGAAAATGCTCACCTCGATTGTGTTCGCAATATTCTTAACCCATTTAACCCTACTGTACAACGTTGACGCCAAAGTATTGCCAACGCTACCAACTCGAGTTGGCGGTCTCATCGAAATTAAGTCGAATGATCCAAATTTACTGAACGCTCTCTCGGCCGTGAAATCTCAAATCATGACTCAGCCCGGTTGTTCCGAGTATAGAATTGCCAAAATTCTGAAAGCTCACACACAAATTGTGGCAGGTAAAAAGTATTTCGTCAAATTTCAAATGATTCGCAAGAGTTCTGATTTGGTTGAGCGAAACTATGGCTCGAAGCCAAAAGTGTGCAAAGCACAGATCATTTGGGTGCCTTGGTTGAGTACCACCGAGTTGCTCAGCTTTCGATGTCAAGGCAAAAAGGGAAAATCAGCCGATGGAAAGAAGAAGTGCTTTTGAGCGATGGATATGATCAAAATTGTTTATTCGCAAACGTAAATCAAATTGCTTGTTAAATTGCTTGTATAATATTATTAATGTAATATTAAAATAATAATAAAAATACTCTTGAATTGAATTGAAAGTGAATTCCAATTTGTATCGAAATTATTATAGAAAATAGTAAAAGGCACAAAGTTTGGATATAATGTAGCAAACATTGAATCAATCTTTGAATTGAGTCAAAAAGTCCTCAAAAGTTTCGGATGATTTTTGAACATCATCACCCATTTGTCTGTCTTCATGATAACATTAATGTTTCTATAATATTTAATTAATTAATTAACTTAAGTTAAAATGTAAATAATTACCTTTTGATGTAATCAATAGACGAAGCTTTCAACTCGACAGCATTGTGCATGTCAGCCAAGACAAGAAGATCGATCGCGCATTCGTTAGATAATTTCAGGCAAAGAAACTGCTGACAAAACTGCTTGAGCTGTTCAAGATCGTACTAAAAATGAATTTATGAAAATTAAAATTAAAAGATTGCGATATAACTTACCTTATCAGCAGCCTCCAGTAGCTCCATTGCATACTCTTCCAACTGTACAATCTCTCCACAGTAAATGTAACGAATGAGCATCTCGAACACATCCAACTTCATATCGGTGATGTGCACTCGATTCTTTTGAGTTTCCTCAAATCCGTGTTCAAACATGGCCGCAAAAACAGACGATCGTTTCGAGAGGATGGCTTTATGTGCATGAATTTCTTTTAATCTATGATCTTCTTCAATGCAAATGACCACATCTGAGTGTTCTTTACTTTTCAACAATGATCTATAACACTCGAGTGAAAGATTTCGAGCCATTTCAGTTAAATGATTAAAATCAATCTTCGCTTCGGGATTATCAGCGAGAAAACGAATCTAAAACACAGAGTAAGATATCAACAGTAATCATAAATGAATAATCGAAATTAAAACAACAAAATACCTCAACATTAATTTTAAGGGTATCATCATCCCAAAGTAAATCATTGTTAACGAATGTGGATAAAAATGGCTTCAGTTTGAAAACATCGTCTCGAGAAATGTCACCAGAGAATCTAGCAATTTTAGTTGAAGGAGTTTTGCTTTCTAAAAATATAATAACTGAGAATAAATCAATTGAATTAAGTTAAAACAAAAATACCAAGAATAATATATTCCTTTTTAGATTGACCCTCTAACCACATTTTGATTAAAATGGGAACTTGCCCATTGGCACACGAATTCATATCAAGGCAAATTTCGATTTTGTCCGATAATTTCGAAAAACAAGGTCCACCACGCTTGCCAACGCCTATATTGTACGGGAATAAGCTAATCGAAAATTTCATTTGGTAAGGATTTGGTGAAGGGGAGAATGGAGCAGACTTAATGAATGAACCAATCTTTGATTTGGGAACGGATTGTATGTCCGGAAGGCCACAAGAAAATGTTACATTTTCTATTGTCCATTGGCGAGTGACCTTGATAACTCGAGTAGAGCCCAAAGTTTCGAGACATTCTTCTTTAGATGCCATCTTTAGTAGATACAAATTCTGTAATTGGAAGAAATCAACAAATAAAACGTTGTTATAAAAGTGCAAAACACTGACATCTAGCGACAAGTATAACAAGATATGAGCCTCAAATATTGACTCAATGCTATTTCTACCGAATTACAATTTCCAAGGACTATATGCTCAAATGGTCAAACAATCCAACGATTGATTAAATAGGATTAAATGGTTACAATTGATGATTCGAGTAAAATTGGACATTGATCATTGAAACTGATCAATGAGTTACTTCACTTCGATTTGTCGAATAAGATATTACGTGCTTATAATATTATGGCACATTTGACGGCTTTGAACGGTGACGAACTCAGTGATGGTGTGCAAGTGAACTAATTGGCTAAGCTATACACGCTAACCAAATAAGGGCCCCTAAAATAAAGCAGGTATTATCAAATGGAATCTGGTTTTATTGAGTGGAATCTGGTTCGCATTTTTGAATACAGGTTTTCCAAACAGTTTTTAACATGAAAACGACTCTGAATTCGGTAAACCTATTTCTGAAAGCGGAAACAGGTTTATCTTTTGTTCAGTGACATTTTTTATACATAAATGTTGAGAATACCTGTTTCTTTGAAGGTAAACTAGCATTCCTATTTATTTAGGTGCTAATTAAATTCTAAGTTTAGGAAACCAGATATTCCAATTGGAAACAGGTTTGCTTATTCATTTTCGTTCTAATTTTATTGTCAAAGTTAAACAAACAGGCTTTATTTACAAATTAAATGAGATTATTTTTAAATGATTGAGATCTTACATACGACCAAACTTGAGAGTAATAATTATTCAGAAATACAATCGATTTACTTAATAAAATATCTTTACAATAGATTACAAATTAAATCCATTTAAGAAAAAAGTATTTGTTATCACTTATATAATAAAAATCTTTGTTTAAGTTAAGAGAATTGAAAGGAATATAAAAGTCCGTTTTCACTTCAAGCTCTTGGTTTTTCCCATTGAGATCACATTGTCCTTCTTTCAGCGAAAACACATCACCTTTGCAAATTATTGTTCCGTTGTTATCTGATTTGCAAAATTCTTTAGGACGAAACCATTCGTTCTTTTTCGATCGAATTCCTAAAATGATATTCTTCTTCAAAGAAAATGGCTTAAAATCAGTGGGACTGGTTAGTTTATCCATGCTATCTGGAATTTTTTCGTACATATAGCAATTTAAAGAAGACAATTCATAAAAATCTTTATTCTTGAAATCCATTTTCTTTTCAAGCAGAGCACGCTTCAATTGGTGTTCTTCTGCAATACTTTTCAATGCATTTCTAAAATTGTACATTAGTCTAGCTTTTGCCTTTGAGAATTGATGTTTAGCTTCGTAGACAAAGTTGGCAAAATGACGAAGAGGACCGTAGATCTCAACCAATTGATGATAGTGCTGTAAATGATGCAATTTACAATATACTTCACATTTGGTGATTTCAGTATATTTCCTTAGTATCGTGGCAGAGAGTAATTTCATTTTGTTTAAGTCATCTTGATAGAGTTCACGAGCAAAAGCGAGAATGGTGAAATGTTTTGCTGCCAGGTACAACTCAAGTCCACCACTTCCCACTAATAGTTCCTCAAAAGAGTATTGAATGCCATCGACGACCAGGAAATCAAAAATTGCCTCAAATTTAAGAAAAATTTCGAGTTTCTAGAAAGAAAGTCAATTAAATTTATTGTTTAAAAGTTATGATCTTGTAATACTGACTTGAACAGCCTTGCCATCAAGTTTGTAGGTCAAACCAATCCAGCGAATAGTAGGACGGCCCTCGAAGAAGCTAAACTCATCTAATTTCTGATCAAACAACGCCGTAATTTGGGCAATTGTTTTGTGTTTGTGTCTCGATTGAATGAAATCTTTCATTAAACCAAGAAGGATAACAAATATGTCTGGAACAATTCCTTCTCCGATATCATGCATGGGGTCAAATGGGAGACAATTTGTGACATCGATTCCTTGAAGTCTTCTGAAAGCAAAAGGGCGAATCTGACCAGATCGCTTAGCGTCATTTTTGTTCTTGAAATCGTCTTGAGTCAACAATTTGAATTCATTAGAATTATTTTGAATCGATTGCTCAAATTGGTTAGTGCATTGTTGACAAACTTCAAGAGGTTCGGAATTGCTTGGTTGAACACCTTTTTTTCTTTTCACTGATGAATTGCCTTCATTGCATGTCTGCTGCTTCTCGTGAAAACATTTACCACATGCAGCACAAATCCGGCACTTGAAAGCGTTGTTGTTAAAATTTTGACTAAAGCCAGCAACTTCATATGTACCGAGGTTGTCGCCATTGATTGTAGTGAACGCAATAAAAAACCGCTGACCCTCGATTTCGATCCCATTCAACATTAATTCTTTAAGATCTTTTTTAAGTTTCTTAAACAAAAGAGGAAGTCGATACTTTTTGTCAATCAAGTCTAGAGTACTTCGTTTTACCATCATAACTAGTTCGACATCATTTTGGTGACAAAGATATTCAGTGGGAAGATCGACAAAACGAACATAAAAATACGCATATTTTTGTTTTTTTCCAATTCCGAGTCCATTTGAAGGAGATATTTGAGCATCATCAAAGAAAGACTCAATTTTCAACTTTTCCACGATACGATCTCTTTGTTGTGAGTCGAGAATTGAACAAAATTTTCCATTCGATGGAATATAACCTGCTTGTTGCTGGAGATGATTTCGAATTGAAGCATTTGATAAATATTTTCTCGCTAATTGTTTGATAGAAACATAAGAATATTGTCCAACTTGATTTCCAAATTGATCTTTTAATTTCCTAATTCGTGGCGGAATGTAATATTCTTCAGCTTCAATCTTTTGGTAACGCTTTCTCAAATGGTCACTCGAAGCCACCTTTCGATATAAATTCTTTACTTCAATTGTTTTTTTCTCAGGACTTAATTTGTCATATTCGTTCAAAAGATCGATTAAAAAATCTCCAAGTTTGTTTTGCCTTTTTTGAGATATTTTCTCTACAATGTCAAACATTTCCATTATTCTCTGTAATAAAAATAATATTAATTTGCAAAGTTCATTCTAATTTCGTTGAAATACCTCAAAAAATTTATCACCGATAACTTTGTGCACATCTGTTCTCCTTTTCTTCTTTTGAGTGACCATTTTTTCCTGAGTTACTTCATCGTCAGACTCGTCAGAATCATCACAACTTCCAATAGATGAATCGCTCATTTCCGAGTCTTCAATTTCATTTACGTCAACGTCCATGTCATCTTCCTGATCATATTCATCTTCCATTTCTGAAAACAAATCATCATCAGAGTCACATGAATCGTCGCTTGAATAGGCACAATTAGTATTCATTTCAAAGTTGCGCGGGAAAGATGCTTCGTTTCCAATGATCGAACTTTGTTCAACAAAGACATTTTCTCTCTCATTTTCTCGTCTCATATTTTCAATTTCTTCTTCTTTGGCATCTTGGTTTAGTTGTTTCAACTTGTTAATGCCTTCAATAAACATTCTATAAAGTTAACATTAGAAAAAAATAAACAAAGAAAGCTTATCTTACGGAGTATGGCAAATTAAATCAAAATGGTGCTTTTCAACATGATTTTTGAACATATTTAAATCGTGGCAAATAGATGAACGAGGACATTGGGGACAGACAACACGGGTGATGTCTTTTTCTCTTTGAGCTTTGTAGAATATCTCAAAAATTTCCTTCCAATGCTTGCTCTTTCGACTGCCATTTCTTATTTGACTATTAATTCGGCGAAGATCTTCACTTTTAGTCATTGTAAAATAGAGGGAATTGTATATCAAAATTGTAAATCATGACAAATGACAAATAAACCATTACAATTGTCAATGACAAAGTAAAATCGCAGTTTATTTGTTGTGGTGAAGATGTTGTTTTGATCAATCGTGACGCAACTAAAACGTTCATCTGTTGCCTTTAGACATAGTAGGAGTTTTGCAACTATATACACTCAGCATGTCTGGTTAGGTGTTTATAGTGGACCACTCCCACACACTTTGGCTTCGAACCGAATGCATTCGCGCTCTCATTCTTTGTTTGGACTTCGCAAAGGCATCACCTCACTGATTTCCTTTGTCTATTCGTGTTTATTCTAACTGATTAATTATTTTTTGTGTGTACTTTGATAATGTCTGCTAAAAAGACTCCGTTAAACTCAAATAACTCTCTTACAGAGTCTGGTATGTATTCATTAATAATTCTTTTCAAAATTTGTAATTTTTAAATTCTTTAGCTAAACGATCTCGAACTAAAAAGCGAGCTTATTCGCCTGACAATGACATTTCAAGTCATAGAAATGAGCTGGCTAATTTAATTGGAAATAAGAATATTAAAGTTAACAAACAAAATTCAAGACAAAGTGAGAAGATTAATCAGTCAATTAAAGAAGTTAATAAACAGAAAGCGACAAATTCAAAACAATCGAAGCAATCTAAAATTGTACCTAATGTATCTAATAATCGAAATGAAACAACTTCAGTCAAACAAATAACGTTGGAAGAAAGAACAAACAAACTCGAGGATAAAATGTCAGGAATGGATAACAAATTAGATCTCTTGCTAAAACATTTTGTTTCTGGTATAGTTATTAATAATATTATATATTTTTATGTATTGTTATAAATTATAACTTATAATGTTTTTTAAATTTCATTATTACAGACAAAACTGAAGATTTGCCATCGATTCCTTCTGTTGATAATTCTGTTAGTCTTGGAAGTACTAATTTCGATCAACAAGCTTTATTAACTCATAGTGTGCCTCTGACCTTGCCAAATAACGACAAATCAGAAAGTTTATCAGATGTTTATTTAGTAGAATCACCCGCTGAATTGATGGCTGCTACTTGTGGAGCAAAAGCCCGAGATTATAACGATTTCTCTCCTCCTATACACTCTAACCCATCTGATGAAATGCCAATGCAAGCCGTTCCTTTTAATTTGGGTGTGTCGCTTGATATCGACACAAGAGAAGTCGAAATAACTGCTTCTCCACAAAGGATTGAAACTGAAAACGACAAGGAAAATGAAACTGGCGATTTTAATGACGAAATACTTTTTAATCAAAGCCCATCAATTTGTTCAACTTTGTTCCCTTACAATAGTGATTTATGGTTATCAAAAGATACTACCAAAGTTAAAGCTAAAGATTTAGCGAAAGGAATTGACTATCGTTTCATTATTTATTCTTCATCGTTTGATTTCGAAGCTGCAGCTAATTTGAGAATTGAATTGCCATTTAAAACACCAAAACTTATTTCGTTTGTTGCTTCGGATTTATTCTCAAGTTGGGCTCGTGCTGAAGTAAAATATTCGTTGGTTGAACTCGATGATGCAGCTCGTTATCTTGGTTATAAACTTGGCTGGATTTTGTGCGATAACTTAAAAAGGCCTCCATTTTTTGACACAATCAATATGCACGAATTTTGCAATTCTGTTGCCATGCATTTCTCTAAATTAAACCTTCGATATGAACACTTAAGACGAGAATGGTATTCAAAAGTGTATTTGAAAAAAAAAATTAGTACCCAAGATGAGAACGACCTCTGTGAAATCGAGTTGGTTGAGCCAACTTTTTCGGTATGTAATACTAATGATATCTAAGTTGTAAATTAACAATTTGTACTTTCTATTTAATAGTGTCGCATTTATAGAAAATTGTATAAGTGTCTGGATTTATTAAAGAAAAAATGGATTGAATTGAACCCATGTTCTGAACCAATTGCCAATCCTCTACCTGTAAAAAGGCAACGAAAGGCACCTATGTCTAATAAGGTCTAGTCAATTGTTCGTTTCTCAAGGAAGATTATAATGTTGGTTATTCGTTTATTTAATCTATTCGCTCGTTTCTTGGTTAAAGTTTCATTTTGCGTTTTCAATATCTAATCTTTACAATCTCAACCTTTTCATTGCCGTGACTAGAAGCCTCGTATGACATCGAGTAACCTGTGAAGCAGACTCCATTAGTTGGTCTGGTCGAGCTCAAGTATCAGAAACTCACTTTCTGTAAATGGCAATTTCACTCGTTCAAGAACATTGATCGTTATAGTCACTCTAGTTAAATTTGTACTTTTTTTATAATTTCTATTTATTGTGTTATCAATTATTGTTTATTTATTTTAATTTAAGGTAGAATAAATTATTTTCAAATGTACTGCATCTGCTTCACTATACACAAAATTAAACCAGTGTTACCAATTTATAAGTAAAGCCTGTTTCCGTTGATTTTGGAAAACACGTTTTCCAAAAAAGGATTCAGGTTTAATATCTTGAACGGGGATACCTGTTTCATACTCTTAGTTTGTTAGTGTGTAGCCTATAGGTAAATTTAATGTGAGAACAAACTTGCTCGTAACAGTGCTTCAAACGATCCAAATGTTCTCGTTGTTAACTCCGTCATTAATTGCATCCGTAAACTAATGTTAAATCCGTTAAACTACAATATATTTTCAAAGTAGTCAACTTACAAGCATTAAGCACAAATTGCCTGCAGACATAAGTTGTCTCACATTCGAACAAATTGGTCACAGCTCAAATTGGAAATTTGTCAGCATTTGACCTGAACTGCCGATTTGTGTTTGCTTTATAAGTTTATTAACTAATTGCACTTATGTTCTATAGAAATAAGTTAGATGTTAGATGAAACTGTCAGTTTGAATTAGTCGAATTGTGGTAATTGTTTGTTCACTGTGATACATTGCATAAGACCACTTGTTCGCCACAGATCTGTCAGTATTGCGAGTGAGTTTTGCAGCTTGCCTTTTTTGGTCTATCACAATGGCACTCGATGCGGCATCTTCTCAAGCCCCGGTCAGGAGCCACTTTCTGTCTCATAGTTCGTGCAAGATCACCAAACTGTGCCACACCTGGACAATCGAGCACTTGAGTTACCACTGTGACCCGAATCTTCATCTACCCGACTATTTGCAGTCATCGAACTTCTCGCCTCACAAGTTCAATCCCGAGAGGGCCCAATTTCGCGTGAGACTGTACCCGAGGGGTGATGAGCAAAGTGGTAATGATGCCACTCAGAATGGCATGTCTCTTTACCTGCACCTGGAGAGTGACCAGCGAGACAGTCTCACCGTGTCACTCAAAGTGGCCACTCTCAGTGCCAGTGGCGAAAAGGCTAACTTGAAAGGTAATGAAACATTGTTTCGATTCGAATGATCATTTTGTTTGCCCTACAGAAGCGACCCACAACTTGTCTCCTGGTAGTAAATGCGGTTGGCAGGATTATGTAGCCCAAGACGATCTGCTCAAAGACATCAAAGACGATACCTGTACTCTTTCCATTGAGGTATTGTCATTAGTGTCGAGTTTTATTTGCTCATATTTTTACATTTTCAGGTTATGATTCACAGCGGAATGTCACACATGCCTGTGACCAAAGATTTGGAATTGCTGAGCGATGTAAAGGGCAGTTCTTCAAATTACGTTGTTGACCAGACTGTAAAGAGTTTCACTCTCACATCGTGGCAAATGGAAAGCTTATCATATGATTGGTCAATTGCCAACTTCAGTCAAACGGGAGCAAATGGACAAGAACAGCGCCCCATAATTCGCTCGCCAATTATTGTGTTTCCCAACTCGAAGTATATATTTAGAATTATATTTTATCCAAAAGGCGATGATATGGATGGCTACATATCGCTCTTTCTCGACCTCTACCCTCAATTAGATGAACAAGAAAATGTTAATATACTTTTTCAGATTTCTTTGCTTAAGAGTGGTCGAGGACTCTTTTCCAAAAAGTACGTTACTATGTTTGCATTACTGTTTGTGTTAACATTTGCAATTTGTATTATATAGTAGGAAAGAGAGCTTTCAGTAAAAAGTTTCCCACTTGGGGAATGAAACAATTTATCTCCCAGAACGAACTGCTTGATCCGACTAATGGATTTGTTCTCGATGACAAACTGACCATCAACCTCGAGGTATGAATGGTTTGAATGATATATAAGTCTTGTTACTGATAACACTCAATCCTTATAGGTGACCATACTGTTTGGAACCAACACAATGTCATCATCGGACATGGAAGAGCGCGAACAAATCAAACTTGCAGTTGGCCGCAGAACAAACTGCTCTAGATTTAGGCAACCTCTTGAAGAACCGCATCTTGTGCGATGTGACATTCATTGTCGGTGAACAGGAATTTGCCGCTCACAAGTCAGTCCTCTCTGCTCGTTCGGATGTATTCGGAAGCATGTTCAAGCATGACCTCGAGGAGAACAAACAGAATCGAGTGCTCATAGTGGACATGGAGCCAGCAGTTGTCGAAAAGTTTCTGCAATTTGTCTACTCGGGAAAAGTGGACAATCTCGAGGACTATGCGGACAAACTACTGATGGCTGCTGAGAAGTACTGTTTGTTTGCTTTTGTTACATCGAATTTAATTTATATTATTTCAAAGTATCAAATGGCTACACTGAGAGTCTATGTGAACATTGTCTGGTTGGCAAACTCACTTCCGAGTCGATGCTTTCCTACCTCATTCTGGCAGACATGTACAACGCTCGCAAACTTAAAGAATCCGCAATCGAATGCATAATTCTGTAATATATCCTTAATATTTGAACGATCTTATTATTTACACTTTTTTATTTTAATCTAGCGAATCGGCTACAGTGATGCACAGTGAGGGCTTCAAAGAGTTCTTCAAAAGCCATCCCGATCTTAGCCATGAGGTGTTTTGCGCTATGACCAAGAAATTGAACGTCTAAATAGAAACCAAACTTGGCGCTCTCTTAATTGAAATGTGATTAACCTGCTTTTATTAAAATGAAAATAAAAATCTGAAAATGTGCGTTACTAATGGCTTAATCTCTAATAGCTATAGTCTAATAAATGGTCAAACTGACAATCAAACCATTATTTAATATAAAACAGTTTAATCAATTTATTAATCGTCAACAAAAATGAGCTCTAGCTAACAAGACGGCGACCAATGACGATTGCGCGTTGTGGCACAGGCCCAACCCCTCCTCTTTGAGTTCGTCTGCGGTTCAGCAGTGGCATATAAAAGCTCACCTCACAGAAGCAGCTGTCATTTCTCGTTTGTGTTTTGACTCGTTCAGTTCACTCGCAACTCAAACTCATCATGTCCGGTCGTGGTAAAGGAGGCAAGGGACTCGGCAAAGGAGGCGCCAAGCGTCATCGAAAAGTTCTTCGTGACAACATCCAAGGCATCACCAAGCCCGCAATCCGTCGTCTGGCCCGTCGAGGTGGTGTGAAACGTATTTCTGGTCTCATCTACGAAGAAACCCGAGGTGTCCTCAAGGTCTTCCTCGAAAACGTCATTCGAGATGCTGTTACCTACACCGAGCACGCCAAGCGAAAGACCGTCACCGCCATGGACGTTGTCTATGCTCTGAAACGCCAAGGTCGTACTTTGTACGGTTTCGGTGGTTAAGCCATTTCCATCAAATCAAAAGGCCCTTTTCAGGGCCACTAACTTTGACGATCAAAGAGCGTTTATCATTTTGAATTGATTTTGATTACCTTATAAATAAATTTATTTTGTTGAAGAACATTTTACTTTTATTATTAAGATTACTGAACATTCTGACATGTCTAGATTCATTTGCGATCACTTTTAGACTCGTTATGTCTGAATTAATTAAATAAAATTAATCTGAATTATTAGTTCATGTAAAGTGCATCATCGCTGAATATTGATGCAATTTGCTAGTCCAACTAGAATTCTGTGCAGATTATGCATCTGCCGGAAAACGGATTTGACTTGTGTCGCTCAGATCAACTTTGTCTATGTATTCGGCAATTTCCAGCACACGTAAACAATTGTGCGCCATTATTTTCATTTGCCTTCAATGTGATTGGCTAGGTCAAATAGACTCCTCCCCACATGTTTGTGATTTGCGTGCCGCATATAAATAGTTCGGCACAGAGCAATCTGACTTCATTTGCACTCGTGCTCTCGCTCAACTCACGTCAACATGACTGAAACCGCTACTGCCCCAGCTGCTGCTCCCGTCACCCCGAAGAAGACTGCAAAGTCTCCTAAGGCCCCGAAAGCATCCAAGCCAAAGACGGCACCAACTCATCCACCGGTTGCCTCGTTGGTCAAGACTGCCATCGGTGCTCTCAACGAGAAGGGAGGCTCATCGCTGATTGCCATTAAGAAGCACATTGCTGCCAACAACAAAGTCGAAATCGATCGTCTCAATCCATTCATTCGTCGATTCCTCAAGTCTGCCGTGACCAAGGGCCTTTTGGTGCAAGTGAAAGGCAAAGGTGCCTCTGGTTCGTTCAAGTTGAACAAGGCCGTGAAGGAAGCCAAACCGAAAGCTGCCAAACCCAAGGCTGTCAAACCGAAGAAGGCAACCAGTGCCAAGAAAGTCGCCAAGAAAGCAACCACTCCAAAGAAGCCCAAGGCCGCACCCAAGAAGGCAGCAGCTAAGCCAAAAGCAGCAAAACCCGCCAAAGCTCCAGTCGCCAAGAAGCCCAAGGCAGCAGCCAAACCGAAACCAGCAAAGTCACCGAAAAAGGCCGCTCCCAAGAAAGCAGCCCCTAAGAAGGCTCCCGCCAAGAAGTGAACGCTCACTAACCCGATTGTAGTTTCCCGCATCTAACTATTCCAAAACGGCTCTTTTCAGAGCCACTAATCTTATGAAACGAGCATTAGTTTTGTTATTCATTTTTGTCAGTGTTTAGCTAGTTGCACTAAGCAATACAAAAATATTGGTTGACGCGTACACTGGTAACCAGTGACTAGTTCTCATAATCTACGAGCTTTTTTTGCTTTGCTTAGTCAATAAATTTTAATTGTCAAAAGCATTTTCAGTCATTTGGCGATCAATGTTTTGGTCGTTTCACATCGATTATAATTTATCACGAACAAGAGTTCATTTAGTGGTACAACACAGTCCGACTGAGTTAATGTGCAATTATGAATGTATGGCAATAACTCAGTGGGTTTATCCAAAAACCCATCACTGTACTGCTCTGGTTTATTGGCTAATTATTAATAAAATGAGGAAAAGAAAGTAAATGGTTTTATTGGTCTATTGGAACATAGCAGAAACGAATGAGAATCAACATCGAGTAAATGACAAAATAATCAACAAATAAATGCTCAATTTGGGCAAAATGAGTGGCCCTGAAAAGGGCCGTTTGAATTGACATTGAAGTCAGTAGATCTATTTGCTGGAAGTGTACTTGGTGACGGCCTTGGTTCCTTCGGAAACGGCGTGTTTGGCCAATTCACCGGGCAAGAGAAGTCGGACAGCGGTCTGCACCTCGCGGGAAGTGATGGTGGTTCGCTTGTTGTAGTGCGACAGACGAGAAGACTCGGCAGCAATTCGCTCGAAGATGTCGTTGACGAAAGAGTTCATGATGGACATGGCCTTCGAGGACACTCCAGTGTCGGGGTGAACCTGCTTCAACACTTTGTAGATGTAGATGGCGAACGATTCCTTGCGCTTGCGGTTACGTCGCTTCTTCTTGTCTGTGGCTCGGACAGCTTTCTGGGCCTTGCCAGTCTTCTTCACAGCTTTTCCGGTGCTTGGTGGGGCCATGGTGAGTTGAGTGAGTTTGGCTGAAGGTTCAAACTAAGAGACAACAGTGAACATTAACGCGCGACTCACTCAGCTTATATACCCCATCCAAACTATGCATGAACGGTAAGCCAATCAGTGCGCTTCCCGCCAAAACGTGCTCACTTCTGATTGGCTAACCGCTCATGCACAGCTTGGTCAGCTATATAAACAACGTACCCAGCTGTTGGTTTACTCACTTCAACTATTATTTCGCGCTTTTCGCAAACTCTCAACAAACCTCAAGTAATCATGTCTGGTCGTGGTAAAGGTGGCAAGGTTAAGGCCAAGGCAAAGTCCCGCTCGTCCCGTGCCGGTCTCCAGTTCCCCGTTGGTCGAATCCACCGATTGTTGCGCAAAGGCAACTACGCCGAACGAGTTGGTGCCGGTGCCCCAGTCTACCTGGCTGCTGTCCTCGAATATCTCGCCGCTGAAGTGCTCGAGTTGGCCGGCAATGCTGCCCGAGATAACAAGAAGACTCGTATCATCCCCCGTCACTTGCAGTTGGCCATCCGAAACGACGAAGAGTTGAACAAGCTCTTGAACGGTGTGACCATCGCTCAAGGTGGTGTCCTGCCCAACATCCAGGCTGTTCTCCTTCCCAAGAAGACCGAAAAGACTGCTTAAATCTTTCGAATCTTATTTCCAAACGGCCCTTTTCAGGGCCACTTATTTTGAACCAAAACGAGCATTCTATAATATACTTTTGTGTAAATATAATTGTTCTTATAAAATCACTTTGATACAATTTTCATTTGACTATCATCTCGTCTATTCGAAGCACTTTAGTATTACATTACTAATGTTTTGCAGGCAGCATTATCGAGAGAATTCTTGATATTGGCAGTGCGCAATGATGCCCAATTTGGCACAGTGATGGAACGAGAATGACTTGACCATTTCAGGTCTCTTACTCTCACATTGCTTAGTGTTGTTTGTAATATAATTGTAATTGTATGTTAATTTAAACCTCTGTTCTTATTTGCAAACAAACGAAAACTCAGGCAAATACGCTTTCGAATTAGAGAGTTCTCTAGAATCAGTTGATCATGATTTTAGTATTTGACTATTTGAGATTTGTAACTTAACTGACATTCTGAACCAAAGTGAAATTTCTGCATTCGGCATTTAGTTAGTAACAAACATTAGGACTATGTGACAAATTTCTTTTTTTAATGTTTTATTTTATAGCCTTATGAATCTCATTGATTTACAAATGTGTAGTTGCAAACAATTTAAGTATTACAAAGTGCAGAGTTAAATAATAGATAAATAAGAATCCGCATCATAAACAGAGTTAATATTCTGATACAACCAAATCTCAGATACAGTCAAATTGAGTCTCAATAGTTTCGTACATTTTCAAAATGTTTTGTTTGATAGTGAAATTGTGATTTTCCTTTTGGCGGTCAAAATTTGGCGCTTAAATTACAATGCGCGCCCCCATGCAGTGTGTAGTCCCACAGAGCGAGCCTTGCTCTGATTGGCTCACAGTCCATGAATGCTCTGCCCATTTGTCCCTCACAGTATAAAAGACTGCAGCTGTGTTTGATAACTTTCTCATTCGCTCTTTGGTTATCGTCTTGATCACCTCGCTCTCTCACTCAACTCGCAATGGCCCGAACCAAGCAAACCGCTCGTAAGTCAACCGGTGGCAAAGCTCCACGAAAGCAACTGGCTACCAAGGCTGCCCGCAAGTCTGCTCCAGCAACCGGTGGTGTGAAAAAGCCCCATCGTTACCGTCCCGGTACCGTTGCTCTTCGTGAGATCCGTCGTTACCAGAAGTCGACCGAACTGTTGATCCGCAAGTTGCCCTTCCAACGGTTGGTTCGTGAAATCGCTCAGGACTTCAAGACTGACCTCCGATTCCAATCGTCCGCCGTTATGGCTCTACAGGAAGCTTCTGAGGCTTATTTGGTTGGTCTGTTTGAAGACACCAACTTGTGCGCCATCCACGCCAAGCGAGTGACCATCATGCCCAAGGACATCCAACTCGCTCGACGAATCCGAGGAGAACGTGCCTAAGTACTCGCTTTTGCATCTACATCAAACGGCCCTTTTCAGGGCCACTTTTTGTGACGAACACGAGCATTTTATTATATTTTGACATCTGTAAATATGCCTGCACCAGTTTGTACAATTGATTGATTTCAGTCAAAAAATGTACTAACATGGGCGATCGATATAATAAACCAGTTCTTAAAATACAAAGTTTACAACAAATCATTTTCAAAGTTATTGATAATGTTTCAATAAAAATTCACTAGACAGATCTCTAGTGAGTCTGGACTCATCCTAAAAGCTATTAGTGGCACCAAATTAATCTAACTAATTGCCTATATATTTTAATTTTGGTTTGTATTGAGATTCTAAATCAAAAAGCTGATCACTAGCTTCATTGTGTTAAACATAGCTTGCCGTGTATTGAGTGGAGTAGATTTGAGTATGAATCTATGCTTGTTTGCCATTTGAAATTAACTAATATGACTCGATTGTCTCAATTTCATGAGGGTTTTTGGGAACATTGTCATTGCTATTTGACTACATATTACTGTATTAGTCTGTTTTGGGTTTGCTATGAACTGAATAGTTTATTTAGTTGATATTTTGTTATGCAATTGCTATATTATGTCGATAGAATAGATCAAAAATTTTAAGATATTCCAAATCTTGTCTTTTTCATCCAAACAATTTGAAAATCAATTGATTTTTGTTCGTTTGAAATGAAAACAATAGAATTCATTTTGAAAACATTCATTATATATATTATGAATTCTAATCATGCAATCCTTGTAGTGCGGTTAGTTAATTTTTGTTCCATAATATTAAAATAACTAGAAAATCTAAAACCATTTGTTTTGTTTTGACTTCTAACGGAAGCAGTCTCAGTGACCAATGACGATTGCGCGTTGAGGCACAGGCCCAGCCCTTCCTCGTTGAGTTCGCCTGCGGTTCAGCAGTGGCATATAAAAGCTAACCTCACAGCAGCAGCTGTCATTTCTCGTTTGTGTTTTGTCTCGTTCAGTTCACTCGCAACTCAATCTCATCATGTCCGGTCGTGGTAAAGGAGGCAAGGGACTCGGCAAAGGAGGCGCCAAGCGTCATCGAAAAGTTCTTCGTGACAACATCCAAGGCATCACCAAGCCCGCAATCCGTCGTCTGGCCCGTCGAGGTGGTGTGAAACGTATCTCTGGTCTCATCTACGAAGAAACCCGAGGTGTCCTCAAGGTCTTCCTCGAAAACGTCATTCGAGATGCTGTCACCTACACCGAGCACGCCAAGCGAAAGACCGTCACCGCCATGGATGTCGTCTATGCTTTGAAACGCCAAGGCCGTACTTTGTACGGTTTCGGTGGTTAAGCCATTTCCATCAAACCAAAAGGCCCTTTTCAGGGCCACTTATTTTGTTGATAAAAGAGCTCTTTGAACTTTATTATTTTTAAATAAAATTACTTAGCTTATCTTTATTCCATTTGGCATGTTTCTCTATTGGAGAATTGGAATCTGTTTCCTAATTGTGTGCGTTTAGCTACCTGTTGGTTGCAAACGCGAAAAGTATTTGATAATCAACCAGTGCGCACTCTAGCTTTGCTTTTTAACTTTTTCTAACAAAGTGAGTGAGTTTATTATTTTAGATAGATAGATTTAGATAGAGCCATTTTATTAAAAAATGAAATAAATTTAGTCCAACTGATTGAATTTGCAAAAGCATCTTTGAATACCATAATGAAAATCCATACCATTTGTATTTGACTACTGTGCTGTTTATTAAGGTAGGACAGGACGTTGCCGACATATGTGAATGGGCCCTATATTTGTAACAGGAAAAAGTGGTTTTAGGTTTGGACCTTTTTCTCCTAAACCAATTGACCGATTTTGGCATACTGTAGCTTAAATTAAAGGTAAATGTATGATCTTGAGAAATGACGATCTGAAATTTTTTATTTGAGTTTGGTTACGAAAGTCTACAATAAAATGTAAAAAATGACACTGTTTTTGGTCATTTGAGATCATATCACTGTGAAATTAGATAAAATTAGAAAAAAACAGATCGTCATTTCTCGAGATAATACATTTACCTTTAATTTGAGCTACAGTATTCGAAAATCGGTCCATAGGTTTAGGAGAAAAAGGTACAAACAGTGGACTATCTATGAGTTGTAAGGAGAAGCGAAAATAAAAATGTAAACATTGGCATGCGTAAGACCGGTTAATGCGCTAGCGCCCAATTTTTGGGACTTCTTATCAGAAATATGTTTTGATTTTTTGGGAAATGATAGATAATGAGATAATACACATTTTATGACCAAAATATTTTTTTCAAATTTTTGACCAAAACTCCGTCATGTCCTGCCTTAAACAGTGTTTAAATGCCCAGCTGAATAATGAAAATAACCAGTTTAAGGCCAATTAATCCTAATTTAACAAAACAAATTAAAACGATTGATAACCAAATAACCACGGTTTATTTAAAATAGCTCAATTTGGTCAAAATAAGTGGCCCTGAAAAGGGCCGTTTGAGTTGACATTGAAGTTAGTAGATCTACTTGCTGGAAGTGTACTTGGTGACAGCCTTGGTTCCTTCGGAAACGGCGTGTTTGGCCAATTCACCGGGCAACAAAAGTCGGACAGCGGTCTGCACCTCGCGGGAAGTGATGGTGGTTCGCTTGTTGTAGTGCGACAGACGAGAAGACTCGGCAGCAATTCGCTCGAAGATGTCGTTGACGAAAGAGTTCATGATGGACATGGCCTTCGAGGACACTCCAGTGTCGGGGTGAACCTGCTTCAACACTTTGTAGATGTAGATGGCGAACGATTCCTTGCGCTTGCGGTTACGTCGCTTCTTCTTGTCCGTGGCTCGGACAGCTTTCTGGGCCTTGCCAGTTTTCTTCACGGCTTTTCCAGTGCTTGGTGGTGCCATTTCGAGGAAATTAGTTACTTGGTTGAAAGAACGAATCAAACAGAATGGTAATGCAACAGTTGCCTGTTCGCGCTTATGTACTCTGCCAAGCTGTGCATGATGCGTTAGCCAATCAGCGCACAGGGCCAAACGAACCACGCACGCTGATTGGTCGTCCCCTCTAACACACTTTTGACGAGTATATAAGCAGTGAGAGCTGCAAAACAGTCGTCACTTAGTTTGTTTTGTTTTTGCTCTCTTACACCAAACTCAACTTCAATCATCATGTCTGGTCGTGGTAAAGGTGGCAAGGTTAAGGCCAAGGCAAAGTCCCGCTCATCCCGTGCTGGTCTCCAGTTCCCCGTTGGTCGAATCCACCGATTGTTGCGCAAAGGCAACTACGCCGAACGAGTTGGTGCCGGTGCCCCAGTCTACTTGGCCGCTGTCCTCGAATATCTCGCCGCTGAAGTGCTTGAGTTGGCCGGCAATGCTGCCCGAGACAATAAGAAGACCCGTATCATCCCCCGTCACTTGCAATTGGCTATCCGAAACGACGAAGAGTTGAACAAACTGTTGAACGGTGTGACCATCGCCCAAGGTGGTGTCCTGCCCAACATCCAGGCGGTTCTCCTTCCCAAGAAGGCCGAAAAGTCCGCTTAAATGTATACTTTCATATCTTCCAAAAAGGCCCTTTTCAGGGCCACTTATTTTGAACGAAACGAGCATATTGTATATACTTTGTAAATAAATGTAAAGTGCTGGGATAAAACATTTGTTTTAATGTTAGCGGCGATCAAATGTAAGGTCAATTTTCATCCGGAATAGATCGGAACAAATGTTCATTTTCTTCGACAATGTTTTTTAGGAAACAATGAACAAACTTCTGGCCAAAATTGCATTGCTAGCTAGTATAGTACAATTGCAAAATTAATTTATTTAAAATGAGACATTTATTTATTTGGTTATTCGATTCGGCTTTGGCTTGCATTGTTGCTCAATGAACAACACAAAAGTATTTTTTCCTTAGTGTATTGGTTGGATGTTTGTTGAAATCTGTAGATGAAAATGTTGACAAAGTTGTCATTAGTAATAGAAACCAAATAGTACACTGCTTGCTCAAAGTGGAATGCTTACACCTCAACAACTCAGATCGGTGTGAGAATTGATATCATCATATATTGATATAATCAAACAGCTAGGTGACATCGTATGTGATGGTGCAGTTTAATGTGATAGACGTCTGGAGCAAGAGAAAACAGTTTGCTTTGAAACGAACAGAAAATTAATCTCGAAATGAAATAGATCACATTCGTGCGCATCCTTCACTGAAAAAGTCCCAGAACGTTCAAGATTCCATTTTGGTGAACCAATTGCAGTTGGTTGGCACAGAAGAATGGTGAGAACCATTTGTCGGAGTGATTCCGTGGTAGAAGACATCAACAGTTGATGATCAACTAGACAATTTTGGTTTGAAAATAACAAACACGCAAACTCGTGCGAAAGCAAATGTTTACTAGCAAATGAACTATAAAGCTTTGTGACTATGGCATGCAGTTCGCCATCTGTTGATTAAGAAGAAAAAGTCAAAACCGCTCAATTTAGGCTCGCTCAAATGCATTTAAATTAAAATAAACTAAATTTACATTTAACAGAAAATGTTGTTGTTTACTAATTGATTTAATTTTTCAATTATAAATCTGCATTCTACTCATTCTATTTATGGTATTTGTTGGTCAACTTTACAATGTAATGTAAAGTCTCTTTAAAACTTTTTTAAATTAAAAGTCAAAATAAAGTCGACTGATGAAAATAGAATTTACTTTCTATTGATAACACTTTCTTTAAATATTAAAGCATTTATTTCGGCCAAATCTATTTATTGCATGGATCAGTTCCTCAAAACTGGTTGACTGATTTCTCTGTGGAGAATCCCTCGAAATGGAGACAACTTTTCCAAAATGATCACCGTGTTTTATTTCGCATGTTAAACCTATCAAAATGCCAGCCAACACTTATCACATTTGCCTCCGTGGCGCAATCGGTTAGCGCGTTCGGCTGTTAACCGAAAGGTTGGTGGTTCGAGTCCACCCGGGGGCGAATTCTATTTTTGTCTATAATTTTAATTCATTTAATTCATCTTTCACATAATTGAAATCGAGTACAGTCTATCCGCCTCATACACACCCACACAAGGGTTCAAATTAGCACATGCATTCATTTTATATTAAAAATAAATAAATTTTATTATAACAAAATGTATACAAAATGTACAAAACTTGATAAAGCCGATCACCAATTCAAAAACGAACTAAAACTATAACTAACATGAAAACACAAAACAAAACAATCAAAATTAAATGATTTACAAATCAGTACAAATTGCTAATTAG
This sequence comes from Rhizoglyphus robini, assembly GCA_023373905.1. Taxonomy (NCBI): domain Eukaryota; kingdom Metazoa; phylum Arthropoda; class Arachnida; order Sarcoptiformes; family Acaridae; genus Rhizoglyphus; species Rhizoglyphus robini. The sequence continues at coordinate 421,210 of JAKIJQ010000007.1, read as the reverse complement.
TCAAAATAAAGTTGGGATGTTCTGTTCTTAAATCATTAAATCATTAACAATTCAAATTCTAATAAAATAAACATTGGAACTTGTGAACTCACTATAAATTTATTAGGCTCAATTCATTTCATGTAAAGAGAAAAAGTACCCAAAATGTCTGACCAAGATTCGGCCAAAATGGTCAAAGCCATTCTGAAGTGTTTAAACCAATCGACCGCTATCGACGCATCTTCTCACTCGAGCAACATTACCACCCTTAACATCGCTGGTGAGTAACTTGTAAATTGTTTATAAAGTTGAACTAACCTGAACTATTCCCAACAATCACGCCCATCGCAATAATGTGTCCGCCATCAAAGCGAGTGAACGAGCAAACAGTCAGGTTCCATCGACGTGCAATGTTTATATCGAAAGGGCCATTTTCACTGGCAAGATGAACATCTTCAATGGTAAGTCTTCTTGTCCATAAAGCTGAACTTACTTGAACCATTTAATTATCCTTTTCGCACTTATAGGCCCAGTGAACAACAGCAGCAACAGCGGAGGTGGCTCGGTGAAGCAGCCAAACCAAAAGCGAGCTACCAGTCAGGCTCCATTGACGAGCAATGTGTATATCGAACAGGCCACATTCACTGGGAACATGAACTTCAATGGTGATTCTTCTTGTCCATAAAGCTGAACTTACTTGAACCATTTAATTATCCTTTTCGCACTTATAGGCCCACTTATCAACAGCAACAACAGCGGCGTTGGCTCAGTAAATCAGGCAAACCAAATTCGAACATACTCTACAACTGTGACTGCTAAGGCCACCACGGAGCGGATGATCAAAATCGAATCAGTTATTGTGAACGTACTGATGCGAGCCAAGAAGCTGTCCTCGGTGGGCGAGGTAATGCAACTTAGTAAGTTGGCCCTGGTCACTGCTCCATTTGTCCCCATCAAGGAGATTACGATCAAGGAAGTGTGCATGGCGTTGCAGAAGTTGATCGATTTGAAGTACATCAAGCGCAATCAGGATGGTAGTTTCGAATTCCTAGTCGATTAGGCTGACTCGATGTGCACCAGATTACACGCCACTTGCAACCAGACCCAATCGAGTCCAACACAGGTTCCATCGCCCAAATTGGCATATTTAATTTTATAATAAACTTTATTATCATAAAATATCACAAACTTGATCATATCTGATTAACATATAAGCTAAATAGTGATAAGTAAGCCGAACCTTGTCAATTGGCCGTCGATCATAAAATGACTGTTCAATGTTCATTTTCAATCTATTTCGAAATTGCTGGAAGCACTCAGATTTGTGGCTATGAACAAGATGGTTGTTACGATAGGCAGAGTGCAGTCTCATACTTCGAAAAGAGTTCCACGACACGATCCTTTTGAAACGATGAGCATTGAAGTTCGCCATCAAAGAGCCGATCCACCAGTTCACATTAACACTCGCCAATTGAACAGTATTGGCATTGTTCTTGAGTTTTCAAATCACTTTCAATTGAGGGAATGCTTGAGGCAAGTAATAGGAAAGAAATTGGCATACGATCGAAACAACTCTGACAGAGACAATCTTGGTTAACATTTCGTTTGACAAACAGTTGATATATCAACTGATTTTATAAAATCACTCATGGTGGCACAGTTGGCGATAACTTACAGAGAAAAATTATTGGTTAGTTGCCATTTAACATTATATTAATTAATTAATGGAAAATCAGACTTTTGCCTGCATTGTTTACTTTCAGCCAACAAAGTGAGCAAAGAAATGTGAACCTTTGATTTGTTACGGCAGTGAAATGTGTGCAAAAGTTCAACGGGCCAACGGTGATTCTTCGAAATGATTCCTGTGATTGTGATTGAGTAATGGAGGTTTGATATGAATTGGAAATTAATTGAAACAAACCAAACCAAATCAATCATTAAATGTTGATTCATCTGAATTATTATCGATTAAAATTATCGAATCGCACAGAAATTTTGAATCATCAAAACTAATCGCAATTGTCTAGAGTAAAAAATAGAATAAGAATCACTTTATTTCAATATAGCAGACCAATTGATACATAGGTGAGATATGAAAATATTGAAATATTAAATTTAATAATAATAATAATAATTTAAGGTAATAAACATCTCAAATGGGGACAATATCTCATAAATCTATACAATTTGTTTAATTTGCATATAACTAAGGTAGCACAATCTGATTGAGTTTGTATATATTAAAGCATTGTAATCATAGCACACACACACACGCACACACTCGACTCGGACTGGTTCGTCAAATAATAATAAAAACATATATGACAATGCAATGAAATAATAATTCAAATAAAAATGGCACAAGCTGTCGAGAAAGAGAAATAGTTCAATTGTACAGATACATTTGCAATGCAATGTACAGTGAGAAAGTGGGGAAAAGTGGTAGTGCAGTGCAAATGTAAGTGCGATAGAGATCGATAGAGGGCGCCACTGGCTAGTGTTTGACAACATTAGTTTTGATTTGATTTGCCACTTTGCAATAAGGAGATAAAAGTAAGTATAGATAAAAACAAATACTTGATGAAATAAATAATAAATAGAATAATAAATAAATGATATACATGAGGATAACTAAACAAATGATAAAAGCGGGCGGGTGGGGTGTGTGTGCTCACCAAGGGAAGATTTGTAGAAGGCAAACGGGAAATGTGATACTGAATAAATAGGAAAGGTTGATTTGGGCACTGAAATGTTGTTCATGAAAGTGAAATGACTGTGGTGCAGTGTGTGGTGTGGCATGTGGCAAAATGTCACTTTGGTGTCAACACGAACAAACATACGACTATACCTGGGAGTATCGGAGCCAGTCTAATTATCCTTATTGCTCAATGATTCTTGCAAGTTGTGTGCTTGGCTTAGAGGAATTTGGGATGAGTCTGTTGTGATTGGTCCTGCTGCGGCTGTTGAGGAGTCTGCTGCAAATTTGGTTGGCCTTGCTGGCTTGATGGTTGCGCTGCTGCTTGAGCAGGTGGATTCTGCAGTTGTGACGGTTGCAGTGATTGTGGTGCAGGGGATGACTGCTGTTGCGGTGGCTGCGTCTGAGGAATCGATCCCGCCCGAGAGTTACTGGTGGAAGGCTTGCGATAGCCACTGGGTCCAACGCCACCAGGACCAAGACCGGAGGAGGTGCCCGAGAAGGGCCCGGGAAAAGGACCACCACCGAGACCAAACATACCGTTTCGGGTACTGGTGCTACCACCGAGGCCTGCGTGGGAGGAGGATGATGGGAAAAGTTTGGGCACAGGTTGGTTGGATTTACCAAACTTCGAAGAGGAGGGACTGATTGCGTCCCACGAGGCTGACTTCATCGCCTCAGCACGGCGCAGCAGGGTAGGCGGTGGTGCCCGGTACCGGTCGATGCCAGACTTGAAGGCACGCATCGCTCGAAGTTGCACCTGAAGACGAGAGACGCCACGAATCCAGAGAATCTGTGGGTTACGCTGCCGTGGGATAGTCTCGCCCGCCAGAGAGACATACGAAGTGTCCTCAACCACCTCTGCCGTCTCCACAGCTTCTTCTGGTTCGCCGGAACCAAAAGTGAATCGTTTGGGAATACGTTTGGTGGGAATGGTGGTGATGATCTGTCCCCAGAGGAGCACTCCCACCCCGAACAGAACACACCACAACCACTGTTCGAGGGTGAGCGCGGTGGTAGAGAAGAGTCGGCCGCCAAACTGAACAATCACCACTTGAGCAGCGGCAGTGATGATAAGAATGCCGTAAAAGATGGGATTGGAGAAGAGACCCTCGAAGATGTTGCGCTCGCCGTGAATCTTGCGAGAGTTCACCTCGTTGAACAGAGTCATCATGACAAAGGTGTTGAAAATGATTGTGAAGTGTTGCGTCGGTAAGGCGTTCAGTGATGAGTTGAGACCAGAGTCGATGTCGAAAAATCGATCACCACGGAAGACTAGAAAAATGATGACGATCAGTTGGTAGATGGCGTGACCGACGATGCTGCGGGACATTTTGCGAGAGATGAGTGCCTTGGTTCGGCCGTAAGGCTTACGCAAAAGAAGTGATAGAGTTGGCTGCTCAGTGGCCAGAGCCAATGATGCCAAAGTGTCCATAATTAGGTTGACCCAAAGCATCTGCACCGCGCGGAGTGGACTGTCCTCGATGGTACACGCGCCCAGAAAAGCCACAATCACTGCCACCATGTTGACTGTTAGCTGAAATTGAAGAAACTTGGCAATCGAGTCGTACACGTTACGACCCCACATGACCGCCTTCACAATCGAGGAAAAGTTGTCGTCGGTGAGGATGATGTCCGAAGCTTCTTTGGCCACATCCGTGCCAGCAATGCCCATTGCAAAGCCAACATCAGCCATCTTGAGAGCAGGTCCATCGTTGGTGCCATCTCCGGTGACGGCAACCACTTCTCTGTGATGGCTCAGCTTGGACGCAATAATATGCTTCACCAGAATGTACTTGTCCGTAGGCGATGAACGAGCCAACACTCGGAGTCGAGGCCATATTTTGTCGACCAATTCTTGTCGAACCACTCCATTCGAGTCACGTATGCGGGCATTAAACTCTCTACCTTCAAGCACCAGAAAATCTTCGTTTGGCTTGAGAATGCCACACTTGGTGGCGATGGAACGAGCCGTGTTCACATTGTCGCCAGTGACCATTCGCACCACAATACCTGCTCGTTGACATTTGCGGATGGCGTCAGGCACCTCAGGACGAACAGGATCCTCAATTCCAACCACAGCCAGACAGGTGAGACGGGACACAATCGAGTCTTCATCGTTCCAGTCGGGTTCTGCTTCCATCTGCACCTCATTAGCGTGCACACCCGAACTGGTCCACCGAATGTAGTCCTTGTAAGCAATGCAAATAGTCCGCAAACCATCACTAGCCATTGGTTCGATCACATTTTTGATTAACTTATCCTGCTCCTCTCGTGGAAATCGCAACAAAGTTCCATCCTTGCCAAAGACAAATTGACACTTCTTCATCACAATCTCTGAAGCTCCCTTGGTGAACACCCGGAAACCAGTCCCGTTGGGAAGGGGAATGACCGTCGACATTGACTTGCGCACAGAGTTGAACGTGTACACCTTGTGGAGACGATCTTCGGGCAAATCGTCTCGCATTGACTGATAATCCTTGCCGAGGTCCTTCACAAAGCCCAGCAGAGCACATTCGGTCTTATTGCCTACCTGCTTCATATTATCGCCCGGATTTTCTGGTTGCATAAGTCGCGAAGTGTAAGCAGAGTTGTAACAGATGGCTTCTACTATGATGTTAGCAACATTTTGTGGCAGTTCCTCGTACTTGGGAATGGTCTTGTGATGCACCCCACAGACGAATGCCTGTACGGTTGTCATCCTATTGGTCGTTAATGTCCCAGTCTTGTCTGAACAAATCGAGGTGGCATTTCCCATTGTTTCACAGGCATCTAGATGACGAACCAAATTGTTGTCCTTCATCATTTTGGTGACCGAATAAGCCAGGGAAAGAGTAACAGCAAGTGGAAGACCTTCGGGTACGGCCACAACCAACACGGTCACACCAATGATGATGAACTTGACGAAGAACTGCATATAGTACATTGAGAACTTCTTCTCTTCGTAGATGAATGTCTTAACCACAAAACGAGAGATGAGAATCGTGACGGTGAGAACTGCCACAGCCGAACCTAAAGCAAAGTAAAACACAATTTGAATTTCTCTTTCTCTTCACACTTCAAAGCAACGTCAACTTACCAATGTAACCAATCTGAATGGCCAGTTTGTTTAGCTTTGCCTGAAGCACAGATTTTTCCTTTCGCAATTTGGTCTCTTCATTCTCTTCCTCCTTGGTGGACTTTTGGTGTTGCGGGTCATTGTCGCTGGTGAGTGATCCATTCATGGGATGTGAAGAGTTAGCACTACCAGGCACAACATTCAATGCCTCATCATCTGACACGAGACTCTTCTTCTTGGCACGTTTGCGAGCTTCCTTCTTTTCCTTCTTTTTCTCTTCGTCATCTTCGGTTTGAGCAGCACCAAGCAGGCAGAAGATGATACCGGCTTGAGAGTTGAGACCCACTGCAGTGACCACCATTCGGCCACTGCCCTCCATCACGTGAGTTCCACTGAACAGAATTGGGTCGTGGGTGTCATCTTTCTTCACGTGGTCGGACTCGCCAGTTAGGGAACTCTCGTCCACCTTGAGGTCGTTCGACTGGATAATCACTCCGTCGGTGGGCAGTAGGTCGCCGTACTTGACCTGACAAATGTCACCCACCACCAGTTCGGACACGAGCAGCTGGATCACTTCGCCGTTGCGTATCACAGAGAACTTGTGCTCGTGTTCGATTCGATCCTGTAGCCCCTGAAACTGGCGTTCCTTGGTGTAATCATTGGTGGCAGTGACCAACACCACAATGATGACAGAAATGAGAATGGCAGCACCTTCGATCCAGCCGGCGGTGCTTTCTTCCTCAAAGTTTGCCCCCTCAAATTCAGCAACCTCAGCAGGTGGTTTGTATGAAGCCAGTCCCAGTGAGATTAGTGCCGCAATTAGCAGAATAATCAGGGTAGTGTCCTGCAGTGCCGCCCATGCTAGTTGAAGAAATGTCTTTGGTGGTTTGGGTGGAATCTCATTGGCACCAAAGGTCTCCTTTCGTCGCTTAAGATCCTGCAGATCACCAGAAAGGCCTTCATTTGGTGAGGTACGTAACTTGGCACACAGTGACGGTATATCACCAAACAACTGGTCAATCTTCTCGAGGGCTTCTACACCACGGCAGTCCATCAACTCCCGCAGATCCCTCAACTTCACATCAAACGGTGATGGTTCCATCTCGATGGCGGCGATGTTGTCTTCTGTTGACATGTCTTTCGAGAGAACCATTGTGGGGTATGCACCGTGTCAAGCACGTACTTCTCAACTGGGGGAAGGACACTTCTTCAACAGGAGTAGCCGGTCTCTCGTCCGCCGCCGAAGGAACCCATCACTGTGTGTTGTTTGGTATGGCAAGACAGCAAACAGAAATGAGTTGTCTTGGAGAATTTAAATTCAAACAAGGAGACGAGTGAAGAGGCACAAAAAGCAAAACAAAACAAACCGGCGATTAGTCGAGACAGCAAATCAACAAACATGCAAAACAAGTTCTAGTGTCATAACACAAAATCTTACCGTCGAGAAAATGTTTCGAGTGAAAATTCTACAGGAGAGAATTTTTGGTTGGGTGGTGAATAATAAAAACTGCAAACGTTTGCGGTGGATGGTAAAAATAAGATCGATACGAGCAGATGAATGAATGAATATTCACACACGCACAGAGAGACGCACACATGCACCAACACGAACTGTCCAAAGTGATGAGATGCAGATTAGCAGGCACTCCGACAAGCAAGAGGAGGTTTTGGGTGGTTGAGCACTGGGCACACAAGCAGCACCAAAGTCAATAATCACTGAGTGAGAAGTGAGTAGCCGTCTGGTATCACTCGCTCTCTCCCTCGTCGTCCGTTTCGGGTTTTGGTGCTGCTGGAGAGCGGTAACACACGCAAATGCCAACCAAATGAGCAGTAGACTCGATTTAGGGCTGGCGAGGAGTGAGACACGGCCAAAACAGAGACTTCAACATTGAACATGTGCTCAATGCCGATGCCGGGACGTGTGCGGCGGCAAGTGAGTGAATGCTAACCATGGCAGAAGGCACACACACACACAAGCAAACACATGAACATGAAGTGACACTAACAGACAGACGCAACACTCAATGCATTAGCACTGTGCTGCTGGCTGGCTGGCTGAAGCGAATAAAACGAGCCACCCTACCAGGCTAACTACTTACCGAATGACGTCAGTTGGCCACCGTACTCACTCACTTGTCCCACCACACACATTACACAGGCTATATTGAGTAGCATGCAGAACCTCGATTTGATTGAAGCCCATTCCAGTCGAGCGCTGAACTATTGGTGCAGAAGAAGTGGTGCCCAACACTGAGCCCATCGCTCGGCTCCAATTGCTTTTGCCTTCACGGTTATCCATGCATACGGTAGAAAAGAAGACCAATGCATACATTGAGTGCTTTGCGGCACCGACGAACACAAGCAAACCGAGGACAGTCCGATACTGTCGATTCATACATATGGAGACACTCGCCACCGAAACCGAACAAGAAGAGACACATTTCGATTGCTTGTGACTATCCACCAAAATATGAGCAAGCACAAATGGGGATGATTCCTATATAGAATGGACCATGATGCACACAGTCACACACACACACACAGACACCAGTTCAAGTCCAATCTCAACTACCATCAAGAAGACACTCCACACACACATTTACCGATCGAACTGTTTGTTGTTTTTGTGTTGTTGTTCGAGAGGCAAAAGGCTGTCTAGACATCCCCAATTGACGCATTCGAGTTAGCTAATAACATAACACACAACACACGCCACTCTCCTGGGTTTCGCGAGATGTGTAAGCTCGCACACACTCCCGAGATGATTGCTTATTAGTAAAACGATCCCTCTGGTCCCCATAATTCACTTGCAGCAGTTTGCACTTTCGGGTTATTAATGACTTTGGCCAATATCGAATGTCAATTTGGACATTGTATCTCACGAATCGCAAATCGGATTTATCGCCTCGAAAGTGGACTCGGACCTGAACAGTGTGAGATGTGTTCGAAGCAGGTAGAGGTACACTGCTATTGCCACTACGAGCCAGACCAGTATGGCACACTTCCGAGTAACTAGCACTCTCATTAACTCGTAACGCATCAATACCAAACACAAATAGTTTCTATTAAAGTAAGCACTTCCATTTGGATCATCCTCAAAGGCGAAACTTTTCGCTTTACCTCTCTCTCACACACATTACACATTACACACTCACTAGAAAATTGTTATTACACTGCCAATTGAGAGGAATATAATAATAATAAAGTAAAACAGGATATTGTTAGTGAACGAGTATAGACCGAGTTATGATGAAGTTGGGGGCTGCTGTTGGTGTGATGATGTTCACTTGAGCCTCGTACAGACAAGCCAATCTATTACTGTACCATGAACATGATGATGAACATATTGGTTGATGAAGCAAAACAGATCAAGTAGATGAACACTGGGCCATGTAGTGCACTTGTGCTAAACAGTGCAACCAACCAACACAACAATGAACGACATGATGCGGACTGGCATAAAGTTTTAATGATGTACACTTGTTCGCTTGTGTATTGGCCAATGTAGGTGGTGCGATACTTCTGCCAAACACCACAATACACATTCGAGTGGATCAACATGGAGAAACTTTTTGTGTTGACCTAAAATTCAGGATCATCATTAGAGACACAAAGTGAACATTAAATTTTAATTAGACCGTGTTCATGATGAATTGGTTGAAGAGCGAAAACAGACAGACAAAAATAGTCTGCTTTGTTTAACATGGACTAATGAATCCAAATTGTTTTTCTACACATCTTTGGTGGTTCTTTTCGATAATAATATTCGGCTATAGGTGGCGATGTGACCGGTCTTTAAAAGTAGTGTTATGAGCATATGTTTGATTTGATTCAATCTGGTTGATCTGTTTTGCTTACTAAGAGAAAATGGCAAATATCAAATCTATTTGATAAAATTAATGTGACTTTTATTGTACGAAAGCAAAGAGAGAGAACATTTGACAGCAGGAAAGTGCAGTCAATATTGCAGCCAATCTTGACCGTGTTTGTCATATATCGATTGAACTGGCCACTGGTCATTCATTCTTATCACAAAATTTCAGCCCAAACCGAATCGATAATCAATTAATTGAACTTTGCTCACACCGCAAAGTGCATTTCCCTGTTTGCGTAACATTACGAAACATTTGTAAATAGAGGAAAACTTGGATTTATTTATTTATTAGTGCCCTAATGTACAACTGGCTGACATTTATTGTTTGTTTACAAAGTCATGTTAACTGTCAAAAGCGGTGTAACTAACTGTGACTTTTCAACACCTCCACAATGTTTCTTGTTTATATTTAATAATTTTCACCTAATGTAATTTACAACTTGTGCCACTGTCAACACACATACACACACATACACGCACTTTAGAGTTTCAAGTGGAAATGTACATTTGTCCAATTTGGCAATGATTTTGAACAAGTCGCTTTGGGTTTTCCATTCATCACCATTTGAATTGAATTGGACTTTGGTTTTATATATTTATGGCAAGTGGCACACAAACACACACACACACACACACACACACACACACTCAAATGCAGTCAGCACAGATCGTACATATAATTAAATAACGATTCAAGGTTTGATTTATGATTGTTCATATGTCTCCATTGCATTGAGACTTAATTACCGGTTTGGGACATACACAACAGAAAGTCGTCTTTGTGTGTTGTGTCTGTGTTGTCTTCATGACTCATTTAACCCATTCGAGTCCGAGTTTGATATATCACTTTGAAAGTATCGAATTGCATTACATTTGGAGTATCAAACCGGATCTATGTTGTCTGTCCATTTGAGCACCACCGCCACCAGCAGTAACACGATGTCACAATCAGTCATGTTTTTTTGTCTATATTTTGCAATCTATTTGATGTATAAATTCGATGTGAAATCAATGAAGCCTGACCAGTTTGGCATGACCCAGTATATTAGCCATCTTACCCCACAAATCTACATTTAAATATGTCACATCTCAATATCTATTTCTTATCTTTTGCCTATAGACCAAATTGAGTAGTGTTCGAATGTGTCACCCGTGGAATGTCACAAGCAGATGCTAAATGTGTGACCTGTGAGCCGAACAGAGGTGGTCAATAGGAAATGCACAATTAGCACACAGAGAGCACATCTATTCTTTGGTCTACAAATGGACACACAGGCACAGGCACACACCTCAATGGCGACCTTTTCAGTGATCGTCAATTGTACTGCTTTTTGTCCCCAAAAGGTCTGCCTATTTGTTCTGTTTGCTGTCACACACCAGAGCATACATCAAACAAAGATTTTCTGGGGGGAAACCAAAGTCAAGAAGAACAATGCACTTAACATTACAATTCACAAGCACTTGAAAACTTTCTCTTTTGGTCAGTGAGTTTTACCTCAAAACCGATCAAATATGAGTTTGTTCTTGTTTGGGGCAGCTATTTAGGTGAGGATTCTTGCATACAACTTGGTCATTTGCATGTTTAATGTCGACTTGTGTAGTGCCGTCTTTCGTGCTTGTCAATGTTTGAAAAGTCATCTCACATTGAGTGAACAAATCATCGTGCTGCAATGTCTCGGCCAAGGAATCACTGCCTCCATGGCTGTCTCATCTTGACCCTAGCCCTCACCCTCACGGACGCCTTTCTATGGCCTCGATTGACGCCCTACTACTACCCTCTACCATACACTTCACCTTCCTCTTCTTCGTCTGGTCCACCTAGTTCGGGCAACCAGTACTCGTACGATTGGAGTCAGTTCAACCAGAACTACCCTCACTCGTCAGTGCTCTATCCATCGAACGATCCATCGTACATCGTTCCACCTGTTCCATCACTACCAAGCAGTGGTCCCAGTCGAGGTTCAATGTTGGGTGCACTGTTCCAGAAACCGTTACTTCGATGGAAATTATCCAAATTTGGTAAATCTTGACGATTTAACTAATTTCATTAATCACAATTTCCAACCAGGATTTGGTTCACCAGGGTCCTCTTCCTCTGGTTGTTCATCTCCGTGTTCGCCCTGTTCCTCCTCTTCCTCCTCCTCCGGTCTATCAGGCTTATCCTTTCCCTCGTTATCATCACTTCGATCTTCTTTAACTTCTTCCCTAACATCAGCCAGTCTGAACCCAACCTCGCCCACTTACCCACCGTGCAGCAGTCCACCGAGCACAGTTTGTTGCACATCCATTCCCGACCTATCCTCTCGACCGCAGTACATCCACACGAACGTTGTGCCGTACACCTACGACCGACACACCTCCCAGATAAGCTATCCCTCGACCAACTATCTGTACGCACCCAATTCGCCATCGAGATCTGGTTATCCATCGTCATCATCTTCATCGTCATCTTCGTCTTCATCTGGCCCATCAGTCGGTTCCTATACTCCACAAGCATCCGAACAAATCTATGACTTTGTCTCAAGCAAATAATAGTGCAGCCTTATTCACAAATGTCGTACCCAATTCATTAGTCACCATGACCAATTTCGTCCAATCCCTCCAATCGAATCTAGTTTATGTCATTTTCCTATTAGTCATTCGGTTAAATTGATTAGGCAAAACCGAAATTTCTCTTTACTCAGGTAACTCGCGGTTGTTTACTTATTTAGCACCAAACTCAACACACCAAGTCATTTCCACTAACTAAATTACGTTACATTATATTACATTCGAGACATGTTCACAAGTTTTTGTGATATTCACTTACTATTTGACCATTGTCACACATACACAAACTTGTGTGCTTGTCTGCCAGACCTGTTCATTCAAATATTCATAAGTCGTCCAGACGTTGCGGAATTTGATCGTACAAATATTCTATTTTTGTACACTTTACTTTTTGTGAATGTGTTGATTGAAACAATTCCGGAATAAATAATCGTTTTTGTTCAAATATTATTATTAACTTTTATTTTTAATATTAATTGAATTATCATGTTTTTGTGTGCAACAAAAAATGTAGGACAAATAATTATGAAAATTATTAAATATTTTATTACTAATGATGTTGGAATGATGAATGAATGAACATTCACATTGACTTTAACCATTTGATTGAACTTGGCTTATATATTGACACAATCCAACATTGTGCGATGTGACAGACAATTGAGGTGACAGACAGGTGATGCTTTGTAACTGAATTTGCCTGGTATGAATGAATGTTATATTGCATTAATGCAAAGAGGCAACCAAATGCTGGATTCGCTTCAATAAACACACACACACCATCAGTAGTATACTAATGTTCAATGTGATAATTTCTAGGTCAAACATTTTCGAAATCAACAAATAGGCCAATTTACGCCAACTAAAGTTGTGTTGACTTTCACTTGATTGGATGTGTGCACTGCATTATATAGTGAACGGTGTAATGCAATGTACTTTTGGTGTAGAATCATCAGGCATACATCAACATTTGCTCTGTTTAGACAAACTCCAACACTCCATTTACCAAGGTCAACATTGCTTTTGTCAATAGTCATGAATTCATATCGTTCATATACCCAAATATGTTCAAATGGGCTAAATCGAGATTATATGCACAAAAGTGAGTCAAGTTCTGCAGTCAGTCATAGGACGATGATTTGGTTAAATTGGATCAACATTCGTAATGTTTCTTGTGGGGTTTAAAGCAAATATTTTATGCATTTTACAATTTACTCTATAAAGTATTTTTTAAATTCATTAAATTATGAAGCTTCTTATTTTGAAAGAACATAGTCATATATTTGTGTAATCAATATTTCGAGTGAATTATTGAACGCACTCTTTTGCATATTGAGCAATTGCAACCCAAGCCCAGACAGGTATGAGTAATGAAGGAATGCTAATGCCTAACGGAACCCATTGAACAGTCAAATTAAAAGCAATGAATTGAGCAAGTTGCTCGATCGAGTTGAGCACAAAAAGAAAAGCCGTTTGTTTCGCGATCTAAATATGATGAAAACTAGACAGAAGTGATTCAGCAAATTCTTTGATGTTTCATTGCGCTTTAGCTCACTTGTTTCTCTTGTTTCTTTTGGTCAGTGCTCCTTGTGGTTTAGTGGCGGTGTGTATGTGTCCTATTGTTTGTAGTGCAATTTGACTTGGGTATAAATACTAGAGCATGTCGAGTGGTGAAAATCATCGAACAGTCAACAGCAAAAGCAACAACAAGCAACCAACGATCAGCAGTAATCGTTCCATTTTGCTTCTGTTCAGTCACATAGCCATTTTGACCAGTTGAACTTTGTATTGTTCTTGCGTTTGCCATTTTCGCACAAAATCGCCAAAGTTTTCCTTCTACAACAAGAATGAACACCAAAATTGTGGTACCTTATTGTCTTAATTTCTGCACCTTGCAATTGATAACATAATATCATTCACCAGTCCCTGTCCTCCTGTGTGGCCGCCCTCGTGGTGCTCTACCTGGCAAGCGAATCCAGTGCCATGTTCATCTCTCCATACGTTGGGTTCGGATTCAATCCTCTCGTTAGGTTTGCGCCTAATAGTAGAGTAGAGTTATGCTTGCTTGAACTTTAATGTTTTCTAATGCTTTGTGCTTTACAACAGTGGCATGTATGGCTATGGTCTGGGCAACTCGTACGGCTATGGCAGCTCGTATGGATACGGTAAGAGTGCGTACAACTCCAATTTAGAATTAGTTTCCGGCTAAAACGGAAAATTCGGTAATGGCATTTGTGTCTCTTCCTTAAAGATTATGGCTACGGTGGAATGGGTGGAATGTATGGCGGAAAGTTTGGCTACCCATTCTATGGTGGATGGGGATATCCATTCATGGGTGGATATGGCGGCATGGGAATGGGCATGGGCATGGGCATGGGAGGATATGGCATGGGAGGCCTTGGCATGGGCGGATATGGCATGGGTGGCCTCGGATATGGCGGATACGGCATGGGAGGCCTTGGTATGGGCGGATATGGCATGGGAGGCCTCGGAATGGGCGGATATGGCATGGGAGGCCTCGGAATGGGCGGATATGGCATGGGCGGTCTTGGTATGGGTGGTCTTGGCATGGGAATCAAGAAATCCGAAGCTGAGGTCGACGGGGAATATTACAAACGAATGGCCCAGGACGAGGCCCTACTTGCCGCTGCAGCTGCTGCCACCAAGAAAGTTGGCACCGTCGGTGGTAAATACATTGCGAGTACACTTGCAACGGTCGCCTAACACTGAGTCAACCCTTCCCGCTTAAACAATAGGCTTCAAGCAATCCAACTGGAACTGACCAAACACACGAGCAAATACAATCCTGAATGCAGCTGAATGATGAATGCACCAATCGAAATGAATCCAAATGTCCAATCAATGATTATTGTTGACCAATAAGAAATAATAAATTTTATTTTTCTATGAATTGTTATCACAAGTTTTATCATTTGCGCTTTCCCATCATTCCCCCTAGGGCTCCACCACCCATGCCACCCATGGCTCCACCACCCATCGCTCCCATTGCTCCACCGCCCATTGCTCCCATAGCACCACCACCCAACGTACCACCGCCACCAGCACCGAAATGTCCTCCGCCACCAGCCCCAGCCATCATTCCACCCATACTCCCACCATGGTTCACCTCATCGAACGAGTGCATCTTCCGGTGATGGTAGTTGTTCATCATGTGACCACCGCCCATCTGTCCCCCGCCAAACTGTCCACCAACGCCGCCATAGTGACCGCCACCATAGCCACCCATGCCGCCAAAACCACCACCCATTCCGCCCAGGCCTCCAAAGCCACCGCCGCCAAGTCCACCAGCAAGCCCACCACCGAGTCCTCCATAACCACCAGGATATCCACCAAATCCACCATAAGGCATACCACCATACGGTCCCATGAACGGTCCTCTCTATAAAATAACAAAATTAATTTAAATAAAATAAACGTTAACTAGCGACACTTACGAAAGGCATCATAAAACTATCACTGGGAGTTAACATGAGATGCAACCAGTAAATCACACAAATGGTCACTGATAAAAAGTGCTTTCGATTGATTAAATATTGAAACATGTTCAAACATTGGTTCTATATGAATTATTCAAGATGATAACAATGGAAGACAATTCAAAATGTGTGAGGCAGTCGTTTGGTTGGTTGATTTATGAATTATTTTTCCGTTTGAATTATTTTTGCTTTTATAACATTTGTGGAATATATCTCGCCCTTATGTTTGAGACCCTCAACATGCAGCGAACATTATGTTTAACATAGCCATTTAACATTCAAGGATTTGTCCAAACACCAACTCGCTCACAACACTTCCTTGATTGGACTCACAGCTCTCCGAGGTTGTTCTATTCCTTCTTGCTTATACAAAATCCCAAGGAATTTGAGATGATATCATCGTACAACAACAACAACTAGTATGAACGATCTTGTATAAATCAAGCAACCGAATTGATAGTGAACGTGACTACATTTGCAAAGTGCAATAAAACAAAGATGCGGGTGGTGGTGCTTGTGCCTGCTTGTTTCACTGCTCTCAAGTTATTATGCTTTGTTAATTCAAATTCTTCAAACTAAATGTACTGAAAAGTACATTAACTTGAGAACAGGAGAAAATACTAGCTAAATGCGTATTTTTAAAAATATCATCAACTTACAGTAAATGTCACTCTAAGTAAGGCTGTCAACGTTTCCTCTAAATCTTTAATTTATTTATCGTTTGTCTATATTTATTGATTATTTTTTTGTCCGCCTACGATTTTACGATCGAATACAAATTGCGCAATAAATTTCGCTTTCATCACATTCACAGTTTTATTGCTTTTCAATTCGTTAGAATTTTTATTGCGCTACTTGGATTTGATTGACTTTGGCGCGCTTTATTGAGGTTCGATAAAACTTTTAGCTTCTTTTAGACATTGAACTTCTTTTTGTAAAACTAAAGTTTCAGTGATTTCGTTTTTCTTCTAAAGAATTTATTAGATTCAAGATGCAATAAAAGAAGAAGAGAAAATTGACTTTGTGCACATTCGAATACACACGAATGCACACTTGACATTTTGGGTTATAATTTTTTGTTTTCAATGTAAATTTGATTTCGCTCCTCTTCGCTGTACATTCGAAGACAACTTTGTACTTTACTGAAATTATTTCTGACTCACTTTCATTACTATTCATGAAAAGGACAAAATGAATAAGCCCAATTTCTTGGAAGCTAAAGCAAACAGCAACAAAGCAAGAGTTGAACTCAATAAAATGAAGTGAAAATGAAAACGAAATTCAACTGCCTCATTCAATTTGCCCGAAACAAAAGAATCCATTAGCTAAATTAATTTTGAATATTAAATAATGATAAAAAATAAATTGCACTCTTTTGGTGTAACAGTACATTTATTTTGGGTCAATTTAAATATTATTCCAACTCTACGTAATAACCATTGGCAGGCACACACACACACTAGCACACAAGCGTGAGCGTTTATTTGACATCCCAAAATAATCATAAAACAGAGAATATATTGATCAATTTATAGAAATGCAATACACTTTCGGCAGTACACATGGGAATATTCAATGTACAAATATTGACAAATACAATTTTAAGTAAATAAATTTCACAGGAATTTTAAATTGCGTATGTTCCTGCAGACATTTATGCTGCAATTTAGTCGAATAGCAATGAATAATTTAGTGTTTAATTAGACAATTTGAGGACATTTAGGCAATAGAAAGTTTCTCTACAAAATGTTGCACAATATAACTTTTCGTTATGTTCACAAATTCAAAATGTAAATTATTCTGTAAATTATTTTTAAATAATAAATTGGAGCCTTAATTTTGAATGTTCGCTTGTGTCATTTGGGCTGTTATCAATATTGTCCAATATTGTTTTGCGATTCTAATTTATCTTCTTCCTCGAATCGTATGTGATTTGATTTTGATTGCACTGGTCGCGCCATATGGTCTCACAGTATTATAAATAATGGTTTAGTCATACAAATACGTTCAATAAATCTAATGGATTCTGGTGGTAAGCAAGTAATGGTGGCATTCGAATTTGTCATACTTTTGAAACAAACTCAATATTACAAAATATATTTGCTTATTTTGTGAATATATGTAGAGAATTAATAAAAATTGATATATTATTTTGTGAAAATAATAATATCGAGTACGGAAAACAATTTATATCGAAATATAAAAATAAGAAATTGCTATAAGATTAATTTGCAAGGTAAATACAAAAGTCACTCGTCTGGTGCCCGTTTCAAGTGAGAAGCTGACTTTGAGGAAACATTTACAATCGACGAATAAATGAATCTTCATTTGATCCTTTTGGAGAATTGATTTATTTTTAAGCGTTCGTTCCATTGCTATAATTAATTAAAAATTTACATAAGCCAAATTCGTCCATACATTAAATTATTGATGATTATTATTTTCGAAATAATCCTACAATTTTAAATCTTACATTATTGGCCAATTCTAAATCGGTCGGAAAATCATTAATTTTATGCCATGTATAAATTATAATCAAAGTGACAAAGCTCAATGTGTCAAATGACACTCAAGCCAATCACTAAATGCATCAGTAATTTCAAAAATTAATAAACCAGAAAATTGAAATTAATTTGACAATTTATTTTATTTGTGCTTGACCAATTATGTCAAGATGTTCCATTTTTAGATTTACAAAGCTTCAATTTATTGTGATATTGTCATTATTGTGCCAACAATAATGATTAATTAATCAATTAATTGAAAATTAAATTTTAATTACTTTTGCTTTCATTGCCGAATATTATCGAGCTGCATGCTGAAAGTTAGACCCTGCCATCGGTGGTCGCACTGAATAGCTCGAAATGATCCTCGTAATCCTCGTAATACCATGGTAGAACATCTCCAACTGTTCTTCAAATTTGACAGAGTCAGTCAAGAAGATACTCATCAATGGAATGTCGACAAAGTTGCATTCTTTGAGGCGATCAACAAGATGACCCCCAGTCAACCGCGGCCGCTTGAGACATCTCTCGATTTCGTTTGATAATCTTTCCATCTTGTCTCGAGAATCTCAACAATTTCAGTTGACTTTAAAGCTTAAAGCATTACAAGAACGGAGAGTTTATATGGAATAAATAATTAAAAACTAAAAGTTGTTGCAGTTTATTTAATTATTGTGCATATTACGGAAACGATGTAAACGCAGTATTTGAGTAACAAAAATATCAGTGAGAGAACGCTAGTGACAAGCTTGTCAATATATTGGCTATAATGATAAATAGTCTAATTTAGCCTTTAGCGCTGAAGAATTTGGTTTATTTTTGTCATTATAATTTCCAATAAACTCTGCACAATTCTATCTATTTTTCAAAATTATCTAAAATATTATTGAATATTAAATTGCTTCTAGGGTAAAGAAATTGCGGAATGCAAAATCCAAATTGTTGTCCATTAAAATATCCGCAATCAAAATTCCAAGTAAAATTGTTCAATTTAATGAATGAATAAAATTTTATTTCAATGCTTCAATTAATCTGAAATCACCGTTTTCCCAGAAACCCACCACCGCCATAGCCAGCTCCATAAGCACCAAACCCGCCCAGCAGTCCACCGCCACCAAAACCGCCACCGAAGCCACCACCACCGAATCCACCACCGAACGCACCCATGCCACCAAGTCCGTACAGTCCATATGGACTAAAGAATGGTTTCTATAGAAAGCATTGTGAAAATATTTCAGAAATGTTGATAATAATAATTTGTTTGCCTCAACTCACAAATGGCAAAAAGAATGCATTCACATTTGGCGGTGAGAGAACAAACAACTGGAACACTGTGCAAAGTGTCAACACGAGGAAATGGCGAGGAAATCGAATTGAGTCAACAAACATTTTTGGTTCCTGAAATTGAATCAAAAGTTGAGGATTGAAAAGTTTGGTCTTTGCTTTTGGTCGTTTAGCTTTATATACTTTGTTGGTTAAAGTTTTGCAGTGAAACATTTCATTAAGTTTATTTTGGTCTTGTTTTGCAGTGTTTTGTAATCCCAAACAGAGTTGGTTACACATTCAATGCAAATGCACTAAAGGACAGATGAATATTTGTGCTACTAACTACGCATAATGTGCCATTTAGAAAGGATTCATTTGCTTCAGTGCCTCACTATTGCATGAGGCAACAAACACATGAGTTGTGCCTGTGTACTTTGGCCAATTTGCTTGATTCAAATGATGAAAACTTTTGAGTTAATCATAGAAAAATAAAATACGGGCAATGTATAATTTGGTTGCTAAATATATTTCGACACTAACCTAACGACATTTAGGTCGACACGAAAATTTGCAAACATGTCAAATAGAACTACTTACGGAGTTTTATGTTACTAGCTGATATATATCATTGAATTGAATCGAAAGTCCAATTGACAATTACTACGCGACAAGCTATAGTTTCAAGTCGAATCAAATGTCTAATGTCTTTTACTCGACGAAAATAGCCAAGCCAAGCATATTGTTTATGCACCAAAATGTGCTTTCTACTGGCAAAGTGTTTGTGACAGTTTGGCATTTGTGTCAACTCGTCACCTGTTTCATGTACAGAGAGGATGTGACACAATCGGTAATTGGTGCATCCAAATTGTGCTTGACATTTGACTTTGCTATTAATATTTATTTTGTAAAATGTGAATATAATTTAAACAATTAAATTTAATTCGAGATGATGGAAATTGTTAAAATATTAATTAAAATATCTAATTAAAAATTACTTTATGTTATTATCTTAATTAACTAGATTGGCGTCCGGAGATAAAACTAAACAAAGACATTTAAATTAACATGAAATGAATAAATTCTTAATTAAAATTGAGATACAGTTTCAGGTCGAATCACTCGAATCTACCCAACCGACAGATTAGCGTTTACTGAAAATTGAATTGTGATTTATGGGACACGCTCAAGAATTGAAAATTGATTGAGGCAGAATTAAGTAATAAAACAGATAAATTTATTTATGATCTTTCAAAGTCGAAATTGTCGAGTAATATATTTGATTTAAACAGTCGGATTGTTAACATAGCCCGCAAAGAGCACCTCGAACTTGTTACTATCTCGAGCCTTGCCAACCACCGAGTAGAAGAATGGTCGATCGAGAGTGATCTTGCCCTGTGCCCAGTTCATACTTTTGAGCATGAATCGAGTCATCGCCTGTGCGAAAGTGCCCTCCTCTGTCACCTCGATCAGACTCATCTGAATGGCCTGTAGATCTGTGAGCAGTGGCGATATTTGATTCATGTTCAGTTGGACACCTTTCAGGTGTTGCTCGAGCACCTCGGTGAGGGACAATTGCTGTTCAATCCTGAAGGGTGGCATTACGAGTTCAATACTTTTGCGCATACTATCCTTCTGATGTAGTCGTTCCAGGAATAAATCAAATTGTTTTGGAGCCATTTGGCGCAATAGTTCTTGTACCGATTGACCACCACTTTCGGGCATGACAATCACCATTCGGTAACGATCGTCCAGGTACGGGATGGAGATAAAGACAGATTGGAACTTGGCGGATCGACCAACTTCGGCATCGAATGTGGCCACCATTTTGTCCACTTGATATTTCTGCTTATTGGCTGCAGTGAAGGTGTATTTACCGAATTTGGAGAATTGCTTCTTCCAATTGCGAATGAACACGATTATGTTCATCAGTTCGGGTGAAGAAGGCAATTCGGGTGGATTACCTCGGAAGGTTGGTAGCTTTTCTCTAAACGGAAAATGCGATTTAATTTCAATTTAAATTAAAATATTAACTCACTTGAACATCTTGTCAAAGTTGTCTTTATCTTGAGCGATTTTGTTCGCGAAATTTATCCGAACGGGCATCAATCCAAAATTGTCCTCCAACAACTTGGCAACCTTCTCATTGGACACATTCGCCTGTTTGTCCATAAACAGAAAAGTGTACAAGTAGTTGTGATTGGCCAGTGCAGTATCCGTCTTGACGCCTCGGTTATTGACTGCCTCTTTGTCTCGATCATAGTCGTACTCGTAATCATCATCTTTATCGACATTACGATTATTAGACGAACTTGACGACATTTTCGGTGGCTGGTGGAAATTAGTGAGCACACGACGAGCCTCGATCACGAAAATGCTATCTTGTTTGCCCCCTTGATAGTGATCGAACACAAAATCGCCAATTGCATCCCTTTGCTTGTGATCACTTGCATCAGTAACCGCCAGTGCCAGTAAGCACATCTTGATACCGAGTGGAGAGAAAACCAAATTCTTCTCGGCTTCATAAGGAAAGGACTTGAACAGTTCGAGCACATATCGATTGCTCGATGATGGCGGAGATGTACCAAACACCAAAGACAGACTCGCCACTAGCACAAGTTGACTCACAAGTATCTTCTTAGTAGAAATCATTTTCTCACACAGATTTTGTTATATTCGAATGAGGTCCGCACACAACAGGCCACTGATCAAAAGTGTCTTTTGCTCAAGTAGAGCAAAGTGAATATGATTCATCAGTGTCGAATTTAATTGACTCAAACAAACTGCGAACTAAACAAATTCCACACAACCAGGCAACCAGCTTGTTCAACACACAAACCGACTGTTGTGTGCAAATATTATTCGATTAATGATGCTTGTCCACTCAATGACACAAATGTCAATGCGATTATAAGTAATTATTAGCAAATCCTTGAAATACTTTGCACATCTATTTGTATACGACAAATATGACAATTTGTGTTAATTAACTAATAGAAAATGGTTTGTTCGGTAATTGTCCACAAGAGAATTACAATTTGCAATTGATGAATTGCACATGAAATATCAATAAGTTTAAATGGCACAGCAATCAAATACATTTCCATATTAGTTTTAAACTTTACTTAAATTCACTCTATTCCCAGGCAAAACAAAGCCCAGGAGAAACGAACCAAATGGCAGTTTAGTAAATAAAATCAAATAAAATCATTTAATAAAATAGTTTTATTGAACCTGAACTGTTGTAGCTCAAGCCATCAAGTCCCAAATCATATTACTAATAAGGTTGGTAGTGTTGGTAATGGCTAGGATGGTGGTTGCTTTACAGGCAGCGTTAGGTCATCGTTCTGGTCTGACTTGATCATTCGATGGACTGACATTGCACAAGTTTACTTCTTCAACAAGAGACCGCCGTATGGGTATGCACCATAGGCACCATAGGCACCATACAGACCGGAGTAGCCGTATGGGTAAGCGCCATATGCACCATAACTAGCGACCACTGGGGCAGAGTAGCTTCGGACTGACACGGCACCGTAGCCGGGAAGGCCATAGGAGTAACCATATGCGGATGGAGCCACAACGGCAACAGCCATGGAGCCGGCAACGAGGCCCAAGAAGAAAAGAACAGCAACCTAAACAGACCAATGCACATTAATAAGGCCAAGTCAGTGCGACTTGTCGACCACAACTTACGTAAGATTTCATTTTGAGTTTTGGTTTGGGGTTGGTTTGGTTTGCTAGTGCAGAAGCGTTTGGATGTCTTCTGGTCGATTCGATCGATGCTTATATACTCAATTCGGTGGTGCACAAACTTTGAAGACGAAAAGTGGTCGTGGTCTTCGCATACAAAAGTGGACATATCGAGACACACTCTCACTTCCTTTGAGTTTGACTTTAGACACTGCCTGACAAAGACTGTCTTAGCACACACCCAGGCACACAAACGTGGCAATTGTGCTTTGTGTCCAAAGCGAACAAACATAATTGAAGGTCATTCTCGAGAGTGGTAAAAGACATCGATTCAATGTAATCATATAACCGAATCAATGTGTAGAGGGTGAGTGATAGTGATATAGCCATTCTGTTGATTGATTATTAGTCTGGAATTATTGGTGCACTTATTAGTGTCATTCCTAAACTAATCGGGGCATGTAAAAATTTAATTTAAAATGCAATAAACTAATTTTGCGTTACTTAAATTATTTTACCATTTAAATGATATTGAACTGAAATTAATACGAATTCGAGTGAATAACTCTTGACACTTTTTAGATCTATTAATGAACCAATTGGGGTCACAATTATCGACAACTTGTCGACGACAAGTGATGATTTAATTTTAAATAATTTATTTGATTATGGTTTTGATAGCCGAGAGTTGATCTCAATTTGAAAAAGGACACTTTCTATTGCAACAAAGTACAAATCTCATAATTGGTGCATCAAGTCATTTTAAAGTGTACCAAAAAGTGAAACTTGAGCAAAATGAGAACAATAGTCCAATTTAGTTTGACCAAAAATGGAAAATATTAAATAAATAAATGAATAAAATGGAATATGTTTTACGAAATAATTTTATTGAACCTGAACTGACATAGTTTAGCTTAAGTAATCAAGTCCCAAATCATATTATTAATGAAACTAATGAGCAGCGATGTTCGGTTGGTTGCTACTTGTAGTGGTTGGTAGTGTTGCTAATGGCTAGGATGGTCGATTAACGGGCAGCGTTAGGTAGTTCCGGTCTGACTTGATCATTCGGTGGTGACTAGTTGACTTACTTCTTCAACAAGTAGCCGCCGTATGGATAAGCACCATAGGCAC
This sequence comes from Rhizoglyphus robini, assembly GCA_023373905.1. Taxonomy (NCBI): domain Eukaryota; kingdom Metazoa; phylum Arthropoda; class Arachnida; order Sarcoptiformes; family Acaridae; genus Rhizoglyphus; species Rhizoglyphus robini. The sequence continues at coordinate 396,966 of JAKIJQ010000007.1, read as the reverse complement.
CGTACAGACCGGAGTAGGCGTATGGGTAGGCACCATAGCTAGCGACCACTGGGGCAGCATAGCTTCGGTAGGCATAGCCACCATAGGCTGGAAGGCCATAGTAACCGTAGGAGGCTGGGGCCACAACGGCAACACCGGCGAAGGCAACGGCAACGAGGCCCAAAAAGAAAAGAGCGGCAACCTAAACAGATCACAAAAGTTAATCGGATCAGGTCAGAACTTGAACCACAACTTACGTAAGATTTCATTTTGAGTTTTGGTTTGGGGTTGGTTTGGTTTGCTACTGCAGGAGCGTTTGGATGCCTTCTGGTCGATTTGATCTGTGCTTATATACTCAAATCGGTAGTACCTTCCAGAAAAGTCGTAAGAAAGTGGTCGTGGTCTTCTTCTTGTTACTAGAGTGGACATCGAGACATCACTCACTTCCTTCGAGTTTAACTTTAGGTGGACACTGAAATGTGCCTTTCACTGAGACAAACAAGCCGAATTGAATGATCAACAAGCGCGCCAATTGTGCTTTGTGTGTCCAAAGCAAGCGACGATAATTGAAGGTCATTCTGGAGAGTGGTAGAAGCCGTCGAATAATGCAATGATATAACCGAATCAATGCGAAGAGGGTGAGTGCGAGCATAGAGCGATATAGCCATTCTGTTGATTGATTACTTCGACTACACTGACTGCATTCTATTATATTATCGATCATAATGGTGATTAGTAGTGAGGCGAGACAAGACTGGCACACTCACAAGCCACAGTACAGGGTACTAATGATCAGACACTAATGCACTTGGCTCATTTGACGAGTAGACTTAATTGACATTTGAGTATGACATTTGTGCAAAGGTGTCATACCATTAATGCTTCTTTACTTATTAGTTTATTAACTAATTGAATTATTATTAATAAGAACACAAATCCTTGCAGTACTTTTGATTTGAGTCTAATGATGAGCATAGAAAAGAATGCACAAAAGCACGCGACGGTGATTGTGAGTGAATGTGCCTTGAAGGTCAAAGTCGACAATGTGTTATTGGTGGAACACCTTGCTCTTGGAACGCTCGTGGGAAATTTCGTCCTCCTCCACTCTAACTCGTCTTCCAAGTGTTTCTCTTTGAAGGCGCGTGCACATTAGTGCTATAAACAATGTTGCACTTGATCGGGGTCGTCTCGTCTCAATACATAGCTAATTCAGTTTCAATTGCATTCTAATCATATGCACGCCCAATCAAGATTGGAACTCGGTTAGCACTTGCACACTTTGAGACACTGTGAGCTATTTCATCTAGTTTAGTCAACAGCATGTCCACGTGTCCACTCTGTACGAATTTAGGTACAAACCAATAGCAATCATTTGGAAGGTATAACTCTTATTCATTGTTCTAATAAAAGTTATCATAATTAATCTTAAGCCAAATTGAATGTACAATCTCAAAGTGCACTCATTCCCTCACTGCACGCCCAGGAATGTGCAGAATTAATTCACCATCGCCTCGTTATTATTTTTATTTGTCAACAACAAACTCAACCCAATCAAAAGTCACATGTCCTGTCAAGTCCCAAGTTGATTGCCTTTTTAATTGATGGAAGAATTATTTATTAGGAGCACATACACAGACAGGCACACGTCCATTAGGGATTTCCAGAATAATTCGCAACAATAATAATAATAATTACACTCGAATGATCATCAAACGGAGATCGTATCATCTTAATCAGTCGGATAATCAGCTAACTGAAAGGTGCTCATTTGCGCTCATCAAAACAGCTCAATTCAATTGGACGACACCCGCACAAAACTAATCTTACTGCATCTCACTACATTTTGTTTGCCCATAAAATTCTTGCATTCTATCCTCTCGCTGTTAATGTCTCAATTTCTGTCTCAATCATTTATCATTGAAACAGCATCACCCGAACCGAATGTACCGAGTGAGCAAGCCAACTGCCACCGAGCATCACTCCATCATTGATCGAACGCTACCACACTACACACGCACACCATGACCGAAAGCTTATAATCATAATTTGAATGCAATAAAATAGCAAATAGCACTCACCTGAGCACTTAGTACACGACACTAAATGCAAGTTAGCTAACACGAAAGCATTCACAGCGCAGCGAGACACCGCCGAGTGATGACTGAGCTTAGTGGAGTGTCGAGTCGCCAGTTCGATTGAGAGTCCTTGGAATGTCTAATTAGATGTTGTACGGCAGTACTGAGAGATCGCCCAATGTCCGCCCGTCACTGGACAATCGAACATATTATGTGATGCTCATAAATGGACACTCTCTGGTTGTGCACACTTTCCCTCGGTGCACCGCCATCACCAACAGATCGTTCCGATTGGTATCAATAGGTGCAATTTGTTGTTTGCCATTTTGTTGTTGTGCTATTAAACCAATGTTAACTAATCCCCGGATGAAATCAATTGTGAGTGCTTGGACGACGTGGACCACGTGCTCGGGGAATGCATTGTACTTGAATGTATGAATGAATGAATGAGCTCGGCTGGTTGGTTGAGCTTGGTTGTATGTCAAGTTGTGCTTATAAGGTATTTTCAATTATTTCAATCAATGCGAAAGGATTATCCACGGGTGTTGGTGTTGATACTTGTTTACACCATTCAGCACATAACCAAAACCAGACATTATAATACGTAGTATAATATATCAATTCAATTCAAATCAATGAAGTCAATACAGAGCGTTCGAATAAAAAGTGAAATCATTTTGGTAAATAATTGGAAATTAAATTATCAAACATCCTGTATATATCCAAATAGTGAAATGAATAGCCAAAATATTATTGAAAAATTTGAATTGAATCGACTCGAATTATACCTTGAATGGAATGCATCTGCCAGTTTAGGCCACGTACAGATTGGAGGACACTTTGGGAGATCGTCTCGCCGCGTCCTAATAGAGCTCGATTAATCAAATTAAGTCTGTGTCTAATATTACCTACCGAGTGGTGCACACAAACACACTCACACAATCGATCATGTGACAGAGTGTGAGCAATCGCTTGTTTCACTTTCACTTTACATGGCTGGTTATATAATCCCATTTGTACTTGAACTACTCTGCATGCATTGAACACAAGCAGCAACAAATTGCTCTCGGTTGCCATCGTTCGATTGTCCATTCAATTCAGTCAATTCAATTCACCAAAAACCAATTGCACACACGAGCAATGGCTACACTCAACAACACATTCCAGCCAGGTTCATTCAATTCAATCGAAACAGGTTGCTTTCCATTGGTTGGTTTAGTAGCTACTTTCTAGGTCATTCCAAATATACGAGTAGAAGCATACTCATTAGACTACTGTTCGTAATAGTAGTAGTCAACTTGTAATCATGATAATAAAGTTTCCAGACAAGTAGAGGTTCAACAAAAATAAAATTATTGAAATATATAGTGATAATTTACTAAATAATTAAAAAATAACAAAAGAGATGCAAAGCATAATTCGAAAAGGTCAATATCTCTACACAAAGATTCAATCATTTTGTAATAATAGTTATTTCGGTTATTCTTTGAAAAACAACAAAATAGACCAATTTCTAATTTCAAAACAATTTCATGTGAAAGTTATTGAACATATCGACACAAAGCATATTTCAAAGTATTCAAGTGTTGGACGTATCAATAGTGATCCATCCACTCTAGTAGGACTAATTTGATTTGACGGGCAATTTGGTGACGGCGGTAAACAAGCTCGCTCACTCATGTACACGTGTGCTTGCAATCATATCATGAATCATGTTTGCTTCGAGTTGATTGAGATGCTGATTGAGATGCGAGAGAGAGATTTAGCGAACTGATCAACCTAAAGTGACAATATTAATGATGCTGCTGTACTCAAGGTTTCAGTACTGAGCAGTTACTATTCAATCAAAAAGAGTGTATATGTCTAATAAACACTGCAATTAACACTGAGACAGACAGACAAACTTTTCAAGTGCAATCTAATCACAATCTTCAATCAAAATTAATTCGCTCATTAATTCGTAATTAAAATTGTAAATTTGTGTGCGGTCAGTTGACATCATCGGAAATCATTCAGAATTTGAAGTTCAAACATAAAGAAGAAAATGTGAATTCATTAGAGGGGGGAAAAAGATAAGACATTCAGAAAATGAATTAATTTCTCACTAGAAATGTCAATTGTTCGAAGCATTTGACATTAGATAAAATCTGTATTCGACCAAATGACAGAATTTGATTAGTTTGAAGAGAATAAATAATAATAATAGCAAATGACCATTGACCAATCACATTTTCTCCCAACTCATCGAACCCTCAAATGTGCAATTGTTAATTATCATCGACTTATGATCTGCAATTTCCTTTCATTTCCGAAGCTCAAATAGGAGGAATGTGCCAGAAGTGCAAACATTGATTTCCACTTTCAATGCACTTGAGCACATAAAGTAACCCTCTTTTGCAAGTCTATTAATATTATTATATTATTGTTGCAAACCAATAATGTTCGTCTTATACTTTATTACTTTATTACTTGCCCACTAAATGCTTTACACAATCGATCAATCATACACTGCCACAAAAGACAATGCAAAAATAAATAAGAAAAACATAAACTCAAATGTGTTCGTGTCCAATTTAAAATTGTGTGCTGTGGAAACAATCGATCGATAATTATAATCGACATTCAACACACACCAAACGAGGTGTACCAAAAGAGTCGCTCATTTTGTCAGTATACATTTCTTATTAATACTGTAAAATTATTATTAAACCACCATTTACATTTGAGGATCACGAGTTTCATCATAAACTAACAAACAAACCGAAACCAATAAAAGTCGATTTGTCATACTCGGTTGACAAACATTTGTTTGTGTTCGAAAACTACTGATTTTGTATGGTGTAATCTATGAATTTATAATTCAACGGCAATCCTAAATAATAAGTTGCATTCTATACCACAAACGAAAGACTTGTCTAAATTCATTAATTAGACAGCTAAATATATCCATGGTTAAATGATTATGCAAACAAGTCATGCCACAGTAATTGCTCATTTAGTCATTTGAGAGTGTGTAATTTAGTTGGCTAAATATTAAAGTAAAGTTAATTTACCTGTGTTGTGTGTGCGAATAATAAATTAAGCTTCTGGTTAATGATGATGAGTGACGTTGGTTGGACGCTACCTGTAACCATGGTGTTGCATATGTTCGTTCAATTTTTGGTGGAGCCATTGCCTTGAAATGTACACCACAAATAGCGCCCTTCTCTTTTGCATATGCACTTCACTACAGATTCGGTGCTGTTGCAAACATGAATGCATGTTGGGTATAGCGAGCAGAGTGGCGCCCAGTGTCGGCGCCTTGAGTCAGGAAAATAACACACAACGACATCATCACACCGACAAGCACATGACGCCCGATAAATGTCCCAGCATGAAGGTTTGCTTTAAAATTTGCATTTCAATAATACGGAAGAACACATTTGAATTCCAAATTAGACAGGGAGGACATTTAGAGACTTCAATTCAATAATGATGACAACAAATTCTATATTAATAAATAATAAGGTAAATTAACATTTAATTAGTAATTAAGTCAATTAATAAATTACCAATTTTTAGTTGATCGCAATTTAAAACTAAAAATCAATTGAAAAATTCAAAATAAATGTCGTTTTGTTTACAAACACAAAATCAGCGGCCGAAATGGTGCAATCGATTGTATTCGTCCATCACCCAAAACAGCTGCACACAAAGCGAGCTCGCAAAAAGCCGACAGCAATGCAGCAGAACACAGAACTGTAGCGGAGAGAGAGAAAAGTTTCTTCACCCTGCCGGAATATTATTATTGAATTGAATTAAACCCGTGCTCGAATAACCGTACACTCTCGTAATTACCGCATAATTATTGAGTTATTTAATTACCGAATTTATCTATTTATTTTTGCTTTCCCGGTTCGCCTGGTGCACACGGCAGTCTCCGCCGCGGTGACGTTTGTTGTGGTCTGTTGCTGTGCGCGAGTTGAAGCAGTTTACCTGCCGAAATTTTATAATACGAAATCAATTGAGCCCGATTCGATTGCACACGAAGTGAAACTCACAATCAAGCCCAAATAATCAGCGAAACTGTTTGTTTGTCTGGTTGCAATGTCTGATTCCAGGTCGAGGTCACATGATACCAAGAGGTATGTTTCGGGTTTGGTGTGTTGTTGTTATTTTGGTTTGCTTATTTCTAATTTGTTTTTTCCCATCATATAGAAATCGTTATTCATCACGTACATCAGACGATTACCTGGATGGCCATCTGGATGATCATCATGATCGACATCACCGGGAAGAGGCCAACTCGTCTCGATATCCACCGAAAAAGGATTTGTTTATAAACAACAAACATTCTGCCCCACCTCCTGCCACTTCATATCAAATTCATCGTACAACTCGTTACGATGATAATGGTGCTGGACCTATTTACGCTAATGACCGTGGTCGTGATTATCGTCGTGGCAGTAGTGGCGGTGGCCAGGTTCGGGAATATTACCCAGAATCTGAACACAGTCTTAATGAAATTGTGGACGAAGACGAGGATAGCGACGATAAGGAATTAGATCAACTGTTGAAGGAGCATGAAGATGAGGAAGAGGAGGATTTAAATTATCGTCGAAAGCGACAGGAATCGACATCATCACAAAATCGAAATCATCACAGACTTAATTCTTCCATAATAATTCAATCAAAAGTTGTACTGGTTGATCATAATGCTAATAATAACAAAGTTAATGAAAACATTGATTTAGAGATGACTCCTGAAAAACCTCCATCTAACGGTGATAATATAACAAATGGTCACACTGTTGACAAGCCTAAGGACATGACTGAAAATGAAAAGGACAAAGAAAAGGCATCTTCGGTTAAAAAGTCAAAACGAGACTCATCAAAGAAGAAGAAAAAGAAGAACAAAGAACATCGTCGTCGTAGTCGTAGTGATTCTTCTAGTGACGATGGTCACAGATCAAGAAAAGATTCATCTTCTAAAAAAGAGAAAAGTAAGAAAAAGTCCAAAAAGGAATCGAAAAGTTCCCATCGTGATAATTCATCTGCTCATCATAACAAAAGTGATAATAACAAAGATGAACCAACCACACCTCCTAGGAAAGAATCTTTCGATGATAATAATAAGGATCTTAGAAAAGGAAAAGAGTTGAAACCTGACGGAAAAGTCGAAAACAACCATTCAAATCAGAAATCATCTTCACAACAACAACAACAGCATGAATCCGATGACAACAAACCAATCATCAACAAAGTCAACGATGTTTCCGATAAACAAGAACTGGAAGAATTGGAAGAGTTGATGCGACAACGTGCACTGCTGATGGCTAAATTGAATTCCAAAGATTTTGAAGAAGGTGAGGAAGTGGACGATTCAAATATAATTATCACGAATCATGATCAACCAAAGAACAACAAAGAGGTCAAGAAAGTCAAGGAAAGTAAACCGAAACAAGAAACTTTGAAGAGCAATAAATCTGTGAATGATAAGAAAACAATTAGGGCGATTGCTCCCGACGAAGTGGTTTTTGAATTGATGAAAGACGAAGTTAAACCAAAGTTTATTCCAATCAACAATGTGGTTGAGGATTTAAACAACCCAACTGACAAGAATTCGGCTACTAAGCGAAAACTTGAAGAGGAAAATGATTCCGATGACGATGTGATCGAACTTAAGAAGGAGCCTGTAGTGAAAAAGAAAAAAGACGTTGATTCTGGGGGTAAAGATCGAACTAGTAGAAGAACTAATCATCAAGAGTCTCATCATCATCATCATCATCATCATCACCATTTGAAGGAAGAACGGTCACATAATCGCTCTTCAAGGTCTCCAGTCAGTCCAATCAATAATAGTAGGAATAGACCTGACCGAATTCGCGATTATCCCCAAAGTTCACGAAGAGATGAACATGAAATTGATCATCATCAACAGCCACGTGGTCGAGGTGATTATCGTGATAGTCGAGATCAACGGGACCGTGGTGGTGGTCGGGATTATCGCAGTGGCGGTTACAATGATGAATATGATCGAGACCGAAGAGGAGGAGGAGAGAGGCGAGATCATCGAAGTCCTGATCGAGGCCGCGGCTATTATGATTCACGCGATCATCGGGAACGAGATGAAATGCACCGATCTAGTCGAAGACAAATAGATGATCGAGATGGTCGAGGTGGTTATGATGACCGAAGGAATAACAACAACAACTTAAGGTTTGTTTACTTTTGCATTGTTATGTAATATGTTTAATTTATTTGTATGTTCTAGTAGAAGACCAACGAGGTATGACGAAATGCGAACAACTTCACCATCGAGACGGAATCGTACAAATTCGTTTGGAGATAAAGGCACAAAACCTTCGAAGATTCAATCGACGTCAAGGTTTGATCGATTCAAAGATCGCGATACTGACGAGGATGAGGATGATGATGTTGAGTTGTTACTGGACGATGATAAAGAAGAAGAAGAAATTCAACGTCGTCGTCGACAACGACAGGAATTGCTCAAAAAGTTGAATGCAAATAACAATAATACAAACAGTATTGATGAAACCACGGAACCGTCGAAAGATGATTTGTACGCACCTGTCAACACTGACACTGATTCGTCGTTGCCAATCACCTCGGGACCGAACAAACCGGTTACCGGACCGACTACTTTCACTTCAATATTGAAGACAAATGAAGACGAAAATATTACCAAGGTTATTGTCGGACCTAAACATTTAATTGAGAAGGCGAAACGACTCAATCCGGAGCTTGCTGCTGCTGCCGCTGCAACTGCAGCTCAAACGAAGAGATCTCGTCAGTTGGACATGTTCTCAGATGAGAAGGATGAAAGTTATAATGTGGTTGACCGAGACCAGGACAGAAATGCTGATCGACAGAAAGGAAGGGGAAATCATGAGTCACACTTGATTGATAATTGGGACGATTCCGAGGGATATTACCGTAAGTTGGGCTTAACTGTTGAAGTTTATGCATTTAATGAAATATTTTTTAAAATCAGGAATTCGTATCGGCGAAACACTCGATGGACGATATTCGGTTTATGGCTTCACCGGTCAAGGTGTCTTCTCCAATGTTGTTCGGGCGAGAGACAAAAGCAAAAGCATGCAAGATGTGGCCATCAAAATTATACGAAACAATGAAATTATGTAAGTTTCATTATTTAGTGGGTTTACCTTGTAATTCTCATTCAACTTTGATTACAGGCACAAGACTGGTTTGAAAGAATTGGAATTACTAGGAAAGTTGAACGCGGCCGATCCGGATGACAAGTACCATTGTCTTCGGTTGTTCACTCACTTCTATCATCGCAATCATCTCTGTCTGGTGTTTGAGCCACTGTACATGAATCTGAGGGAAATATTGAAAAAGTATGGCAAAAATGTGGGACTGCACATTGACGCTGTCAGGTCATATGCACATCAACTGTTTCTATCACTTCGGTTACTCAAGAAGACCAGCATTCTGCATGCAGATATTAAGCCTGATAATATTCTTGTAAGTGGACATTGCTATTTAAGTTGGCAGTTTTATTAATTTGGGTTTACTTTTTGTAGGTCAACCAGAAGAAGACTGTCCTCAAATTGTGTGATTTTGGTTCGGCTGGACGATTGTCCGAGTCGGAAATTGCTCCTTATCTTGTCAGTCGATTTTATAGAGCTCCAGAAATTAGTAAGTATTGATGCTATTTTCTGTATTGTTTTCAATTAATTAATCAATGTTGTTTATCTCTAGTTTTGGGTCTACCTCATGATCACTCAATTGACATGTGGTCAGTTGGCTGTACACTGTACGAATTGTACACAGGCAAGATTATGTTCTCCGGCAAGACGAACAATCAAATGTTGAAATACTTTATGGACTTGAGGGGCAAGTTTTCGCATAAACTTTTGCGAAAAGGTTCTTTTCTGGACCAGCACTTTGATCATGAGTACAATTTTCTGTATCAAGACGTGGACAAGGTGACCGAAAAGGTAAAGATTGTTCAAATGGGCCACATTTCAATTACACGAGATCTCAGTGCGGAGCTGTTGGCTGGACAGACACTGAATGACAATATGAAGCGGAAGGTGCTGCAGTTGAAGGATCTGTTGGACAAGATACTGATGCTCGATCCTGCCAAGAGAATATCGCCCAGTCAAGCACTCATGCACCCGTTCATACAGGAAAAGTTGAATTAATCAAGTACAACAAGTAGCCAATTGCAATGACCTCTCCAAGTGAGCTCTTCTCCCACAGTACTTACAGTACAAAACTCAAATTCCCAATGTACATAGTTGTTATATATGTCTCTCTCTATGTTATCTGACTGCATGCATTCACTCGATAATACCATACACAAAACATCACACATTTGACATATAGTTCTATCTATCTTAATAATATTCTATTTTATTTTGGCATTTATTTGATGATGAAATAATAAAACTAATTATTTTTGTAAAGTTATTCAATGTTTGCTAATAGTGTTTTTGACTTTGTTGACTTTAATAATAAATTGGTTTCGATGGCATTGACTTGATTTAGATTTCGTTTAAATAACTAACATTTGCATTTGTACTTCAGCTTACGACCATATCATGCTGAGCACACCGGTTCTCGTCCGATCACCGAAGTTAAGCAGCATCGAGCCGAGTCAGTACTTGGGAGGGTGACCACCTGGGAACACTCGGTGTCGTAAGCTTTTTGCTTTTATGATTTTGATTATTTCGAAATTATTAAATTAGTTACACACAATTTGCAATATTTGCCTATTGAAAATATCGGTGACAATGTCAAATTGGCATTACTTGACTAAGCAAAGCAATTCGAATGTTGAATTTGTTTTGTTGCCAGTCAAGATTGACAGCAACAACTGCTCGAACTTGATTGTTTTACAGAGTTTATAACCAATAACCAATGACTAATTAAGTTTATCAATTTACACAAAAGCGAGCTTTCGAGGGAAAGGAAATGTGAAAAGAAGTCAGTAGCGAGCGAACACCGAAATCGCCAAATTAAAAACAGCAGCAGCTCAAGTAACTGAATTTGGCTAGTTTGTCCATCGATCTGCTTTCGTGTGTTACCGTTGTGCAGTATATTTTCGTGTAATCGAAAACATCGAGATACTCTCTACTGTTAAGTCGAATATTATAACTTACTTTTTAGTCCAAATAAATCGTCAACTCAGTTTGTAAGCATTTTTGTGCAAACGGGAATACCACATGTTCGGTGTTTTTCATTTAGCACTTGCTAAAATATATTTTTGTTTGTAATTGTCATTTACTAATTGAACTCTTCAATGAAATCGACGAAATACAAAATGGATTTAAATTAATTACCAACAATCGAAATAGCATAAATGCAAAAAGCTTACGACACCGAGTGTTCCCAGGTGGTCACCCTCCCAAGTACTGACTCGGCTCGATGCTGCTTAACTTCGGTGATCGGACGAGAACCGGTGTGCTCAGCATGATATGGTCGTAAGCTGATAGACAACTGGAATATTAAAGTATTTAACTAAAAGAAAGCAAAATATTTGATGGTTAATCGTTTTTATTAATAGATTAATTGATAAAGAAATTTAGACAAGTCTTGTTTTTGGGTGTACAGAAGTTAACTTGCAATTGCATTATGATGAGTCGGACATAACTGAAACTTAACATGTTATTGCATGTGTTTGTGAATTCGAAATACATAAACGAGTTTGAGTATTTGTATAGAAATCAATATTATTAATTGGGACAAACGTATTTGTGGACAATATTGTGGGAATGACTGAATTTAATTATTGCGGACAACCGAGTTTACTTTGAGAATTAATGCAAATATAGATACGAGTCATTGAAAGATTAGTGCATATATTGCTTGTGATATGACTTGAACATTTGGAATGTGACCTGAAAAAGTTTGGGGTGTGAGATTGTGGTTGAGAAGCTAATCTACGAATGCGAATAATATCGAACACGTGAACGCCTTCGCCTCTCAACCGCCCGTGGACAACCGGAAAGACTTCGATGGCTGTTGTAGCTGCCGGTCACATGTCCGGACCCATCACAACCAATGGTTGGACATTTCAGCTCTTGATGAGTGGACAAAACAGTAGACCGATCTGCGTGTGGACAACCAGATAATCTGTAATAGAAAAATTAATTGAAATTATAATTTTCATTAGAACTCAAATGCACTCACGTTCGATGAGTGGCATAGTTGCCGGACACGTGACCCATGCCATCGCATCCTAGTGTGGGACAGTGCAACAGTTCGGGACAATCGGAATGATTCATTGAGTAATACTGAACACTTTGTACTGAGGTATTGAGGGATGTGACAAGTTTAGGGTTGAGTTGAGAATGGTCGAGATCGGCATAGAGATTTGCTTTGGCTGTTTAAATAAAAGTAGTGAGAACTAAAGACAGCAACAAAAATATAAACTCACAATTAACTTTATCTCGAACATATTCTTTGGTATATTTGCTATGAACATTCTCTACTACACTTGAGTTAATGACGTTTGCTGAAAAATCTAATGGTTCTTGATCTAGTGAAGGAAGATTGCTGTGTTGTGACAAATTATTATTATAAATGTTATACAAATATGTCATTAAAACATTTGCACTTACATGCGAAAGTCAGAATCAGTTGAATAAATAGATGGAGAAGAGGATGACCACGAGGGGGACAATGGAGATGCAATGTTGGTTGGGTTAGTGAATGAATTGAGTGATGAATTGTTATTGTCGTATTTGGATGATTTTGCCGATAGATCAATGACCGTGCTGGGCGATGAGTTGTGAGCAGTTTGCGGTGGTGAGTAGTTGATGACGCCTGACTGGTGCTGATGAGCATCTGGATGCAATTGACCATCCATTCCACTTTATGATGAAAGCAAAAAGCTTTGATATTTGATTTATTTATTTGGATTTATTTGTGTTTGTTTATTTATAATTTAAGTAGTAAACTAATCTTTTAAAATTTATAATAATCAAATTCTACTAAATGCAATTTGAACTTACCTCGATTTGTCCGGCGGTCCATCGTCCGTCCGATTGTCCGACCGACTACTGTCCGATGGATCGCCCTCGCATATGTCGCCAGTTTTCCTCCGACCGAGTGAGACAAATTCATCATAATTCATGCCCAATCCAGTCGCAGTGCCATTGTTGAAGTCATCGAAAAACATCGATGCAAAGCCACCGGCAGGGTTTGCCGCAATGGAGGACGATCGAAGTCGTTTCGAGAATGGCAGAGTCGAGTCTTGAAATTCTGCTCGCTGAAATTGGTCGTAATTGTTGGCATAGTTGGTGCCATTGTACGGATCATACGAATTGTCGTAGTTCATTTGTAAACTGCCAGAATTGTTCATTCCTTGGTGACCATTTCCCACTAAAGAGTGGTTGCCGTTCTGTTGAATTTTAATGCCATTCTTGGGGTTTCCATGTTCGAGGTTGACTTTTCCACCACCACCTCCTCCTCCACCACCACTGCTAGAATTTGATCGATTTGGGCCATTTCTACTTGAAATTGATTTGTTTGCACTTTGCTGCTGCTTTTGAGCCAGTTTCTCCATTGCCGCCAATGGGCATCCAGATAAACTAGAAAATGGCAAAAATTTAGTAAACATACCGAATTATTTATTAATTTACCTTCGATGCGAATTTCGAGACGAATTGACATGTCCACGACCATTGCAACCAGGAGTGGGACATCTGAAATATTAAAATTAATTAATTTTAACCCTACAAACATGTTAATGTTATGCTCACTTTAAAATGGTCTCATGCATTGCCAGAACTAAACAGCAAAAAGTTGATTGAATTTGACATTATCCAAAGGGTTGTAGTTGAGTGGTCATTGAATATCGAGTTGAGCCGGAAATGGTGCGGGAAATAATAAATAGTGCGGAAGTATTGAAAAAATGTTCATAAAATTAAATGTTAGTTAACTGTACGTAATGGTCTAAGCAAAATCATACTTTCGGGTGTGACTTGACGTTTGCGTGGACAACCGGATAGACTGCGGTGATGGGTGTACAGGCCTGTGGAATGACCAGTGCCGTTGCATCCGGGAGTGGGACATTTCGAGTCTGCAAATGCAAAATTGAAAACACATAAAAAGATATATGACAGAACAATTGAGTGAGAGAGTGGAGTTAATTAAATTTGTATACATGTTTCAATTCAATTCAACTATGTCTTTGTCTTTGTGTTTCAATTGTAATTTAAAAATTGTGGTTAACAATCTGTTTGCTTAGTTTGATATTTTTGCAATACACTCGAATGTATCTCTTTTGACTAGTTGGACAAACAGACTAGATTGGATTTGAAGGGATGTGCTTTCAAATGTAGCCAAACACACAAACAAGTGACAATAGAACTGGTGGGTCCATTGTCGTGTGGGCTTGGGACATTGAAGAATTGAAGAGAGAGACTATCACTCTTTTGACACTAAAACGCATTATTCAATATTGGTGCATATTCTAGCAAACACACGCTGAATGAGACAATACAGTCGAATATAACAATTGAAATATACTTTTTTCATATTTTGATTTGATACTACAAAAAATGTTTGCTTGTTCGTTTTTAAAGAGATGATTTAAATTGAAATATAAAAATCAGAAATGCAGCATTGCCATTGCAATAATGGATTACAGAGAAATTCAAGAAACTGGCAATAATATGAGTAATAATAATTTTTGAAATGCTGAGGATTTGAGTAACTATTTCAAGCGAAATATTTAGCTACTGAAAACTGAGTTACTTAATCAAATAGTTAGTACACAACCCATCAAAATTATTCAATAAATGTGAAATCTTACTCGTGTTTGGAAACCCGAAATTCAAAGCAGTCGATACATCGAACGAATTTGCAGTAGAATTGTTGTTGCCATTGCTCTTCTTGCGATTGCTGTTGTGGTTGATAAATTTAAAATCTTGTAAATTGTTTTCCAGCTTGGACGGTAACTTTAAACTTTGTTGAATGTTTGATGTTGGTGAAGGCAATTCTGCACTCGAAATTGTCTTTTGTTGTTGTTGTTGCTGTTCAAACTCGAGCTGAAGCAATTTGTCGAAATAGCTCGCAAACAGAGCTCGCGTTGTGGACTCATCGATTGCTGCTTGTGAGTTACATTGAGCAATACTGCCGGTGAGGTATTGATCGTTGGTGTTGAGAAATATGTCAAGAGGGTTGATTGGGTGATTGATTGTGCTCGAAGACGAGGAATGCTGAGTGATTGAAGGCGATATTTGGCTTGGTTCGGGCAAGGAAGGTGCCGAGGAGGACTGGGAAGAGGACACAGGAAGTGTGGGCGAGTTGAGAAGAGATGCTTGCAGGTACAGTGCCGAAAGGGCTTGACTTTGCAGCAGATTCCACCAAAATGTGTTCAACATTTTCGAATGTTTATTTTCAATATTTATCAAAATGCAAATTACGATCTCAACTCGATCATGTCAATTTGGTAAATGACAAAGCAGCCAACGAATAATATTTCTTCGACCAATTTGCACTAGTGCAACACACTAGTTTCACTCTAACTCTCACAAATGAAATGATGCAAAAAATCTGTCACTTTTTTTGGCTATGCTATCACTCTCAGGTAATGGCACACGATGAGTCAATTCAATTCATTGAGCGCACAATTGGTTGACACCAGCAAACAAGCCCCACAGGCAGTTCGACAGCAACAACAAAATAAATAAAACAATGGTACTAGACGGTCTGGGGCAAGTTTACTAAACAGAATTAGTATTTTTTTCTCGCGTTGATGTAAAATCACATTTGAAAGAGTGAGTCTACTAATTATCAAATGTCAATCACACGCACACGTGCATTTTATTATTATTCACTAAAAATATTAAAGAACAAAATAAAATATTATTTGAGGCAAAAAAAGAAATTGCTTTAAAATTGTATTTGAAAATTTCGAATTGATTTGCAATTGAGATTCGAAATCAAAGTGAGAAAACAATTAATTTACAAATCACTTTTATACCAGTCACCAGGTCCATCAGTCCACAATAAAAAAACGTGTTTATATAGAATCAATCTTTTTGTATATAGATTTTAAAAATTATTATTCAAATGCTTCATACAGGGCGATTTTGTTGCCGTTTCATTTGCAGTGAAACAATTCAATTTGCTTCATTTCCACTTGCACTCACCCTGCACAAATGGGTGTCCTCCTGATGCACCCCATTTTCCCCTTCATCTCATCCCATTCGGTAGGTTCTGTATTAGGTTAGGAATATGCTTTTTTATTAGTGCACCAACAGCAGCAGTAGAGTAGTAAAGCCAATTGAATTGGAAAACGAGAATGAGAGAGACAGTAAATTAGACTAGAGAAATGATTACAATTTACACTAATGCTGTTTGAGGTTGGTGGTGTAGGATGACAATAGATTGGGAGGAGATTGGAGGATGCTCTTGCCAACCACGGACATTCGACATTATTGACGTGAGTAGTAGACTGGTGATGGTGGAATATTCTGTTTCATTTGTTACGATCAAATGGTGATGGACATTGATAGAGTCCAGTCGTACATAAGCGCACAAGTAAATAAGTTCAACAAGGGAAATTGACAATTAGACAAACTGTCTTCTCTAAACTAACTCTAAGACAATCCAAATTAGTTATTAATAAATAAATTAAATAATAAATTTTCGTTTTGAATTGGGTTTACTTTGAATTGTCAATTTATTTGAACTTTTAAGACATGAAAACATTTAAGCAATTCAATGTCACAAAAGTTGACATTTCGAACGCATTGAAAATGTATTCCATTGCATAATGGTAAACAATTATAATTTGCTTTACATAAGATTTTTCCTGTTTAAATCAGCTCCTATAGCAACCTTCCATGAGTTCATATCTCAAAATGCCAAAAATCTCAAGACGGAATGTTTTCTCATACTAACATGGAGTGTGTTTGCATAACGCGTGGCCTGACTTACTTGCTTGTTTACTCTAAATGTTAGATTAGGCAATTTGTTTGGTTTGAACTTTTACTAAGATGATACAGAATTGATTGCATCAAATGGCACGTTTGCTTTGGTTTGCTGGCAGAGTGCACAATGCATAAGTTTGTCTATTGACATGGCAACCATCATGATTATTACGAATGTGTGTGTATTTAGTACGAACAAGTGAGTTCAACTTGTTGTGCCAACCATAACCCGAGCCAAAGCAATTATGGCCATAACCAAATAACCAGAAAACAAACACACAACCAAAGGCACAAGTGTATATGCGAATATGGACAATGAACAATAATAGCACGACATGACATTGACTAGCAACCGAAAGAAGCCCAACTGAGCACATCGTGTTCGCCTGACTAATGGTGGCTAATCGGTTCCCATTCGATTTAGTCACACTCGTGTCACAAGTCGATCACAACTTTAACTTTTCAAAAGCCAATCAAACTGCAATCGATCGGGCAGTGTGCCTGTTTTGATTAATTGCATTTGTGAACATGTATTTGTTTTCACTTACTTGTTGTTGACTTTTCATGTTTGACATTTCAAATGTGCGTTTGTGCTTGTGGTGTAACAAATTTTCCCAACGCCATCTCATCAACATCATGATCTGATCATCTTCATCCATGACATCATCTATTGTCTTAAGCCACACAACTGAAAGTAAAACACATTCCAGCACTGTCGTATTGTGTGTCATTACTTGGGTGTCAAATAAGCACGAACCAAGCCAAACCAAAGCAAACCTCTACTTTGCATTGTTTCAATTATTCCATCATCATTATACACTCAATTCAATGTGTGCTTTATATGATGTTTGCATTCTGGTTTGGACTCTCATTTTCAAAAGCAAAAAAGCTAATTATTTTGCCATGTTCGATAGTTTGAATGTAAAAAGCTGTCTAATTAGCTTTTTTGTGCACTTTCCCCGGTGTGTCTGTTGGTTGGTTCGTTACGCCGTACCACTGTATTGTTTGGCGAACTGTTTTGTTTTGTTGTTTTGTTGTCTACATTTTTTTGCATTGCCCCCACCACTCAGGTGCGCTACTATTATTCACACACAGCGATAATAATACTATGAGCGTACATGTGTTTTTGTGTGATATTAACTAATAATTGTTAATAACTAAATCGACCCCAAAGAAGATTGTTCCGCACAATTGACGGTGTACTAGTGAAATGAAAGTGTATTACTATTGAATTTTAACATTTTTTCCAATTGACTGTGCGATGTGTCTGTCTCGTATACTGGAATTTGTGTCTGCACCAAAATAACAATGATTTACACTTATTTTTTCTCATGAACCCAATGCAATGAATTAATTTTGAAATAAATCTATTTTTAAATTGTAAAAATTAGCAAAAAGTGGAAATTATATAATTTCATCTAACTATCTTTAATTAATTTCAAATCGATCAAATTAATTCATCCAAAATTGAACCAGAAAAGCTCAATTTTAAAGAATATTATGTTAATCGTAAGTTGTTCTTTAATATTTTTCGCTTCGCGAAAGCAAATGACAATTTGCGCCATCAATTGTAAATATTGCAAATCTGAAAATTTCGCCATTTTTGTGTTCCAAATATTTTGAAATTAAACCATTCAATTTACAAAATCACCAATCACTGAAATGACCACAAAATAGTCAATTTATCATTTTGTTGGTTAGAATAAATAATAATAAAACATAATTTAAAATTACATTAAATTATTAGTTCAAGTAGAAGAGAATTTGTGTGTTTGATTCGCTATTATGCTATTCGCACAACATAAATCACATTAGCTCACAAAGTGGCAAATATTTAGAAATCAATCCAACTTTATGTTCAAATCAAATGTGTGTGTTTTGATTGCCAAAATATAATGAATTTCATTTCTGTTTGTGGCTTCGGTCTCCATAAATCAACACTTTCCTGCATCGAATTTGACAATTCATGATGAAACATTTATTATCTGTTTTGCAATTATGTCTACTAGTAAATATGATCGGGTGTGTAGTGAACTTTGTTGTGTGTGTGTTTGATTATCAAATAGTCATTTTCAATTAACTTTTGGTTTGGTCTGAACAAGAAGAAGAAGAGAAAGAGTGGAAAAAGTGGGCTCACTTTCGAATGGTGCGGGTGTCGGGCAGCTCGATTCTACATTTCATCCTATTGTGTCGGTCTAGTGTAGCATTGTTGATTCAATGTTGGATTGTGTTACTGTGCTGGCTCTATCAATGCAATTTGTCTCTGTCGGTTGGGACGGGCATGGAACACTTTTTACACTCTTCTACATGTGCTTTTGGTTATGTGGATTGCAAGTTTACATTTTGTTTGGTGCTCACAATGCAGTTTGCTTGTGTGTGCCTGTGTGTGTGCTTAGTTGAGTTTACTTGCACTACACGCTGCAATAATTCTCATTTGATAACGAATTGTTGTGTGTTTACTCGATGTTGTTCGGTTCGTGTGATAACATCTATTGATGAGTTTTTATTGTGTCTCTCACTCGGGACGAATAATAGTAAAACAGTAAAGAATGCTAAATGTATATTTAATTTTCAATTATGCACAATTTATTTAGTGCAATTCGCAATTGTACTAATCAATAACACTAATCACATCTCACTAACTAATGATTTATTAACTTGATACATTTGCTTTTAATTAGCGGGTCTAGGAGGAAAAAACTTTAGAAAATCGATATTATTGAAATATTCTTGTTGTTTTATTTTTTGCATGAATTAGATAAATCCTCATTCATTTCTGGTAATATTCATTCGAGTGTCTTCCAAAGAATATTCATAAAATGCATTTTTCTCCCCAATATGTATTTTCACCCTCACATTAAGATTTTGTCTGCATCTTCTTGTTCTCAAGTCTAAAACATTGTTTTCGTTTTGTGTTTCACTTCTTACATTCGTGGCTCGTTTGTATGATGTCTGACGGAAACAGGAAATTGTTAGGCAAATGAATGAACGAGTGCTTCTATTTGTCGACTATTTCTCGATTAGTGTTCTTCTTGTTAGTTTTCTTTGTGCCGAATATTTTGTGTTACAAATCGATTTGACTTATTTCATTTGTGTGTTTGTCGTATTGTAAGATTTGAGATTTGACTGACAAGTGCAAGCGAGAAAGACAATTGAGTTTGTGATTAAAGATCAAATTTGATTTCGAAAAGTAATTTGCTAGTGATTTTCCAATAATAATAGGAATAGTTAATTTTGTTATTAATTTTGGATTGTTGTTGTTGTTGTTAAATAAATTGTATTTAGTGAATTGAGTTATTCGTTTTATTTATTGAATATTAATTTATTGGATTTGTTTAGCCAATGAGAAATATGCGAAACTTACCTTTGGTCATAACAGAATCGTAGGTTGTGGTCGATGGCGATAGATTTGTGAGATCTGTTAAATTTAAATCTGACCATTATTAGTTTGATTTGATCGGATTCAAGTGATTTCACTTACATTTAGGACTTTCGGGATATGACAAATTGGACACACTTGTCATGGACTGGTCATCCTCGAATTGATTGTGATGATGGTGACCATTGCCGTTCAGGTGGTGATAACCATTCGAGTAACCGTTCGGTTGGTTACTGCTGCCATTGGTGTGATTGATCCAAGGTAGTGCTGGGTACGTGGTGGGTGCTTGGATTGCTGGTACCACTGGGGGTGGCAGAAGTGGGGGTGGCAGTTGGCTCGATAGTGGTGCTACTGCCTGCATGGGTCCGGTGATGGCTGCTTGGGGGGCACTCATGGAACTGGATGAGGTCGATGATAAGGTCGGTGAGATGGATGAGGGTGGGTGGGTGTTGCCTTGGTAGGGGTTGTGGTTGATGGGGTGTGGTGGGGGGTGGGAGGAGGTGGTGGGTGTGGTAGGGTTGGTGCAAGTTCGGACAGTAGTAATGATAATGGTGATAATGGTGGTGGTAGTGGTTGTTCTGGTTTATTATTGAACTCGTTCGCATCATCACGTAATTTTTTCTGTTCTCGTTTAGTCCATTTGCTGCATCAGTTGCAGTTCCGTTGTACGAGTTGAGTCCACCTGTTCCGAAGGATGTTGGACCAGAAGAGGTCGACGAGGACGAGGTGGATGATGAATTTGAGTTTGAATTTGAATGATTCGGTGAGAGGAACGAATAGGTTCGACGTCTTTCGGCATAGAAAGTTTCACTTTCCACCAATCCTCCAGTGGGTGTCATACTGACGCCCGATGATGCAGCTGTGATCGTGGTCGCTCCACCTACTGGGACCAAAGATAAGCTCTCGCTTTCTGACACGGGTGCAACTGCCACCGCTCCACCATTAATGATTCCATTCTGCTCACTGCCGCTATCTGGTGTTGGGAATTGGGAATAGTACTCGTTTCTAGTAGGAGATCCATTTCCATTCTGTTCCTGTTTGACATCTCCATTCGAATCAGATTGACCATTCGTTTGTTGGTAACTAGTGAAACCATTTGTTTCGGCATTCAATTTACTGAATCCATTATTGGCACCAAAATGAGACTCAAACTGTTGATCGTAAGATGGCGCAGCGCTCGCATGGTATGGAGTTTGACCATTGAACGAGCTTTGCCATAGATTTTGTTGCTCTTTTGACGATTCCTCCTCCTCTGTGTCTGCATCGGAGTCCTCTTCCTCGGTCTCATCGTCCTCTTCTTCCTCTTCCTCATGTGGATTGTTTTGTTGGTACTCATTTGCATTATCCTCATCAATTCGTGTCAGTCCTGGAACCATCGAGAGAGGGTGGTGATGGTGCGGATGGTGCGAGTTGGGCACATGGTGGTCGAGTGGATGACCCACGAGATGGTGCTGGTGAGCTGGTTTCTGGAACAATTCCAAACCGTCTTGAACTTGCATGGTGATCAGTTGTGCTCGATCAATCATGATGATGATTTAACAGAAATAATGTTCCGATGAAACATAGAAAAGTGGAATGTTTCTGGAATTATAAAAAGAATTTATTATTAATTACCGATTAGATATTTTTAGTAATCAAGACATTAAAAGTCCTAAAATACATTCGCTGATTTATTGCCTCGAAATAGCTATTTTCGCTGTTGTGATCTTTAATTTCATATATTTTTAATTTACTCTTGATTTATTGCTTTTTATTATCGCAAATTTAGTGACCCGCTAAATGGTTTGATCAATATTTCGTATTTTGTCCGCTCTAACTGAAAATATTGATTTTGCACTTTAGATGGAGAAAATATAATTTCGATAATAAATCACACTAGGTATTTCTTGGGTTTTATTTCAGAAAGACAGATTCTTTAAAATACCCTCAACAAGATTTTTGCTTGAATGGAATTTTTGGTTTAGGACATTTTTGAATATTCCAACGAATTTACGTGACGAATTTCGAAAATAATCGATAAATATGAAAAAGAGACATAAAGTTAACTTTTTATGTGATCCGGTTTGCATTTTAATTACATTATCGGTTATTCCCAAATAAGCGCCACATGACTCATTTCTTAGGAATTGTGAATGATGTAACTTATTCAGATAAATTTGACAAGTCAGAGCGAGTGTTTTGTGAATAGACATCGTTTCTTACAAATTGATATTAAACTTTAAAAATATCTTTAATATTTCTATATGCAGAGCCACTTATCCTAATGTAGAAATATTATATTATCAGTGCAAAGTATATTTGTTTATGTAAGTTAAAAGTTTGTGCAGTGTGTGGGTGCAGACATTGAACTAAAAAGAATAAAATAAACAAGAAACCACATTAGGACCCATTAACTCACACATGCACTCCAACATGTGCATTCAATAGACAATTGACAAAGGTATCATTTCTTGTCTTGTAATAATATTCAAACTCTATTTACCCTTTCTTCTTAATTGAATTAATCATGCTTGTCTAGACGCACTGAGTGGCTTTCATGTAGTCAAGAAAGGGATGCATATTTGCAAATACCAGAAGAAACACATAAGACCCAATTGGAAAGTTTTCATATTTCCAAATGCATTCGAGACATTTAAAAGTGGCTTTTATTTTTATTTTCCTTTTAATTCTTTAAATATAAAATCAAAAATCAACTTTGTAACTTGGTTTATTGGGTTTAAAATTATATATAAAGATTTTATTATTAGAAAATGATGCCGGCGCATTTTAAAGATCCATCAAATAACGAGTAAAATAGAAGAAGGGGAGAGAAATGGCGGTTTATCGGTTATAATTAAGGGTTACCGCAATATTGTTTGGAAAGAGTGCATTTCTCGGGCATATTGACAGAGTGCAAGTGAGAGGGTACAGTTGAACCCTCACAGTTGGAAAGTATCCCTTTGGAGAATATATGTACACATTGAATTGTAGTGAAAGTGAAAAATCGGCAAAAGTTTCGCGCGCGATGGTTTCACTCGTTTGAAGGGAACGAACGATCGCGTCAAAACGATCTGTCACTGTCCGAACTGTCAAACAGTGTGTGCCACTTGGGCAACACTTGGGGCGTAGGGCGCCATCATGGTTGGGGCGCATCATCAACCGATGGCGCGACCCGATTGATGGCTTCCAGGGTGGGCGCACCAGAATTACTACTACACTCACTAACTAACTATACTCACACACTGCTAATAAGTGGACCTCAAATGTATTGTTCTTTAGAGAATAGTACCAATAATAATAATAATACAATAACAAATTGCGAAACCCTTCATCATTACCACGGACACACAAACCCCCACAACAAGGACCTATTCGACCATTCATAATGTATGTAATATCCACTAGAGGCTATTCTCTGTGCTGTGAGAAGAGACTAATTACACAGAGAACAGAAAATCACGCGCGAAAATACAATTCAAATGACCGCACTTTATGCATCGTTGAATCACTAAGCATTACACTCTCGTTGGGCACAACACTACAATAAAGCCCAAAAGAGGATGAGGTTAAGAGCCGGAAGATTTTTGCGACTATTGCCGGCCTGTCCGGAACTCGATTTACTGGCTTCATATGTCGACAAGGATTTTTCTGCGCGCCAAAATTCAAACCCAGAAAAAACATATCCAAATGCCGACACACACAAATAAAACACAAATGAATAAAGAATCTTTTAGAGTGGAAAAATCTTGGCACCGACATTTATGATTATTATTATTATTATTATTTTCGGGAATAAATTAACAAATTGACTTGCCGCAGGGATGGCAGAAGGAGATAGGCGAAAAGACACTGTTTTTAGTATATATCTCATCAAGATGTTTTTTGGACAAGTAGATCCGGAACTATAACTTACACAAACTCGTCCCAACAAATAATAAATGACCGTGTCGCTTTACATGGACACACCAAAAGACACCAACACTCACCAACACATCCGGTAATTAATTGTACATGGAAATGAGCCTAAATCAAGACACAAACACCACGAAAAAATAAATAGATTTTTGCATATACGGAATATATTCTGACATTAACGAATTACCAACTGACGGACAATAATAACAATTTTATTATTATTTAATTTATTCTTTTAAATAATATTTATTTAATTTCATAATAACATTTGTTGCCAAGTTAATTTTGTCCATTTTTTGGTTCAAAGAGCAAAGGCCAAACTCGTTAACTAACTCAAAGTGGACACAACAGCTAACTTTGAATCTTTGAATGTGCGGAAAAGTTTTTCCAATTGAATGAATCAATCAATTCACGCACACACATAGAATGAGAGAAAGGAAAGGATTAAATAAATAAATTTATTAAATGTTGCAGTCCGTGTGTTGTGTGTGAATGGGTGCGGAATGATTATTAAGAGAAACAATTTGGCGGACTCATTTGATGACATTTGGTCACATTTGGTCACACATTAGGATTGGAGCACGAATTAATTGCATTTATGAATTTAGCAAATATGTTTAATGCAATGGTATAAGGGATAGAATTAGCCAATGAGGCAATAGATGGATGGATGGATGGACAGTTGCGTCACAGATTTAGTGGAGAGTGAAGAGCACAATTGGGAGACTTTGGTGACAACTGGCCAAATAATATGACAGACCGGACTGATGAGCCCAACAGATGGACAGTGTGGCCATGTGTCCGACTGTGTGACCTCGTCCAAATAACACAGTCCACTATGAATATAGAAATTATAAATTGCATCAAATGAATTTTAAATTAATTATTTTTAAATTTATTTTTATCACCAATTTATTCATGTGAACCTAAACACTTGTAATGAATAATATTCTTCAAACTGCTCAAAACGTCAATCATTTGGCTCATTTCCCCAGCCCCCAATCAACATCTTAATGGGCAATTAATAATTGTAATAAATCAAATAATCATACAAATACAAATGTCTTCCACCCTCACTGACTTTTAGATTTATTACTCTTGGGAAATTCACGAGGTTTAGCGGCAGTCGAAATAGTGAAAAAGGCAAATTATTAATTTATTGATTGAGTGATACATTTAGTGTGGCTTATTATGCTCAATTATTAGGAAGATACAGAAGTCCCGAAGATTTTTTGAATATTTTGATTAACCTCAAATTATGATTATGTCAATAATCATTATTGACAGTTTATTTTGTTTGAATGCAAAAAGAACTCAATACTAAATTACAATTTAGTAATATTATATTTCTCTTTTATTGTGGCTAATTTCGGTACTAATTTTAAACTTTTATTCCTTGAGAATATATTTGTATTTTATCCTAAAGAATTCTTGAGAATTTATATATTTAATTTAGAATGTCCTCGACTGGAAATTGATTTATTCAATTGATAATACTTTTAGTTAGCATCCAAGAAAAAGTTGTGTAGAATTTAAATTTTGTCACTATGGAAAGCCCCAATCAATTTGTGTGTGTTTGAGTTTGAGTTCCGAATCGAATCTCACACAAATTTGAATAACCACACTTCCTCTCTTACTCTAACAACTCACTCACCGGCCAATCAAATCTAAGATATATATTCGAAAGTTTCGCTTTTGAATATTTAAATTGGCACCCGCGAAAATCCAGTAAATGCATAAAAGTTTGATTGGACCCACACTCAGTGGTGAAATGCAGTGCAGTGCAGTGTCCACTACTAAACTTGAGATGGACACTTTGAAAGAAATCTATTTATTTAAATATTTTTGTCACTTTGCCAAAATGATGACTCGGGTTTAGTGCAGATTTGAATACAAATAATAAATCTGCACTGGATTTGGTCAGTTTGAGCGAAAGTTTTGAATTATTTCAAAATATTAAATTTTATATGTTCAATCATTTTTTCAGATATTGAAAATTGATTTGCATTTGTAAAAATCTGTTAGAGAAGAAAAGATTATTTGTCTTGTCAATTGAAATACTGGGTTCAATATTGTTTCGATTTTCTTTGAGTTTGCTTAGTAAAATCAAATACAAAAGACAGTTTGCTAATTAACAAGTTGTCATAAGTTCAAAACGAGTGCATTTAATAACGAAAATTATGAGCGTTTTCTAAAAATAAAATTTTATTGCACTGCAAGATACATTTCTATTTCCTTAGAATTTTCGGAAAATTTAAATTTAATAATTTGTATTACTATTAAAGTTCACGGTATTCTAGTGAGTTTCCAAATTGTTACTTTAGAATCAAATCTTGATTGTGCCTAGTTGAGAATTTTAGGGCAATATTTGTGTTTATTGATTAGCTAAAAGTAAATGTTGAAAGATCACGTTCAAGCGTGTTTTCGGAACGCTCGAGTTCACACTTGTGAAGTAAACACGAGTCACGAGGAAAAGAAGAATAAACTTTGAAAAGTTTTTCCATGTCTCATAATTGATTTGTTGTTAGTAAATAATTTGAATTTAAATTGATTTTTTCCAAGATGTACATAATATTGCACAAAACAAAATTAGCATATCAAAACAATTGGCATGTTACAATGTACAAGTGAAATTGTTTGTGTTGTTTGTCGAATGCATTCACATGTTTGTGATCACTAATTGAATGTGCTCGAACCCAATTTGAACCAATTTTCCTCATGTGACTGTCCATCTGACCACTCCACGTCCACTGTTTGGTCACTCTGGTTTGGTGGTCAATTATGGTCAATTTGTCTTTCTGTTCTCTTATCAAAAAATATCTCCCCACACTCCATCTCTGTTAATTTGTCCAAATTAGCAGTTGCAGTCTCTTGCTGCGCTGCTGCTGTTGCTACCAAACTACGGCAAACTCCCTCACTCCCAAAAGCAAACAGCATTTGTTCAAAGAACATCATAAATAGTGGGTCCACACAATAGTTCGCGATATTATTGCCGATAAGACTAAATAGATCGCATTAGAAAAATTTATTGAATGCACTAGTGCAAAAACAAACTGGATCGGTACAATTAGTCTCGATAGACAGACAGACGACTCTGTGTGTGGAGCAATGGAGCAAGATAAATTGTTGTGCCGAGTGGCGTCAATTAGACTCACTAAACATTTAGTCCTCTGACTCAATAGTTTCTCCAATTTGAGACAATTCAAACACACAGTTGCTCTATAGCTAAACTTTTGAAACATTCAGAAGATCGAAAAAAACGAGTTGAGTGGTGGGATGGATGGATCGACAATTGCAATTGTGTGTGTGTGAAAGCATCACGAGGAATCGTGGGATTCGCACTCGGAGAATTTATATTTGAAAGTGTATTGACTTAATTAGTCGCCACACACAGACAGACACAAGATAAATTCCACTTCATTTGTGAGATGAATGACTTTCTATTTCGCGACTAATTAATTAATGTTTGGTTTTTTCTATCACTTCTGCCTGTGTACGAGTCTGTGTGAAGATGAATGATTTTGAATAAATAATCAATTAATCAATTAATTAACATTTTTTAATTGCTTAATTATGATAATTGTTATTAATTAATTCGTTGTCTCCTTTCTGTTGTGTCTGTCTGAATGAATGTTGCTTCATTTGTTTAAATCTATTTTTTCTGGCACTATTTTACTTCAAATGATTTAATGAGTTGCTAAATTTTAAAATTATCAGTTTTACTGTTCTTTTAAAACAAAATATTCAAGTAAATATTTCTTTACTTAACTCGAAACTAATCGATAACTTTACCGAGCACAGTAAATTAACGGTTTTGAGTTTGAGTTGGTTCGTTCGCTCAGAGTCGATTTGACCCCACACGCGGCAGCGTTCGTTTTTTGTCTGTCGCATTTTCTCTCGCGTTTCGTTCGGTGTATAACTTAATTATCTCACCCGTACGGTGGTTGTTGTTGCATGGCACAAAATAGAAAGTAAAGAAAAAATCGACCCTCGGTGTAAAAAATATATTTTCCACAGCTAACCAGAACACTCTGCACCCCAACAAGCATTTGCCTGTACGGTGAGTGTAAGTGAACCCGAGACTTTTTCGTCATCTCGTTCCAAGTCGAGTCAATCAATCAAGCTCGTCTACTGACGTGCACAAGATTGTTCCCGTTGCACACACACACAGTCTGTCCTAATGTATTTGAGAAAGACCGATGATGAGACACAACCGGAGGGTTGCAATGTTTTGCTTATTACACCATTGACAAGTCAATCATTTCACACACACATTCATTCATTCATGGATCATAACGTTTTGACATTTTTAACCCTGCCGAAATGATAAACCAAAATGTATATTCATGGAATGGGTTAAGTAAGTAAGTAAATATATATGCAAGTCAATTTGGTTTATTATACATTCGCGTTGATTAACTCTGATTACTCAGTCAAGTCAAAAGACACATGTGTCACACCAAATGTGTCGACTTGTGATGACTTGGCAACTTAATCGATTAGGTCATTTTCGTTGCATCAACTTTTTTTGTAATTTGAGCTTTTTTGGTTACTTAAAACTAAAAGGTCGACTGCACGGAGATTTTTTTGCTGTTTAAAAAATAATAAATGTCTCACATAGTTTTGTAGCTACTATAGTAATTAATTAATGATATCTTTGTTAACTCTGACGCGATAATAAAAATCTTAATTAAACATTTTTGATTGATGAAGCACTGATTGAATTTTCATTTGATGAATATTGACTTCTTAAAGTCAAAATAGCGCGTTACCAGATGCTCACTTATTTTTAATTCGGTGACTCCAAATTCTTCAGATTATTTTTATCTCATCGCTAATTCATTCATGTCTGACGCAATATTTCATCGATACATTCTCATTAAACATTAATAAACACTCGGCACGTTTTGTGTTTTAGTAAGTGTCATCAATGTTATTTTGCCTACAGTTGCGAATCTCATTTCATCTCACAAAAATCTCCATCGCTAATCTAATCATTTTGTGAGTGTAAAAGTGCATAATAAAATTGTGCTATAAAGAGCACATGACATGGTCTTAAATATTAAATAGATTAAATTTGATTACAACACATACACACACTAATTCGGATTTCAACACACACAAGAATGTTCCATCAAATTTTTATTTCTATAGAATGATACGCAAAGTCAAGAGTTTGTTAATTCTTAAATCATGCTTAATCATTTTTGAACTCACTCTGTAGACATCCAACTCCCCACAGAATGTCAATAACATCATCCCAAACCAAACCAGACGAAAGCTTTCTTCGTCTTTGCCATTATTTTTTGCTTTTAAAAATTTAATTGAAGAGCAAATTATATTTTATTATTACGTTCCAAAAATGAAATGTAAGATTTTTTCGTCTAGAACAATTTGCTTTTACGCTTAGCTAATAAATTATTTATATAATTAGCTCGTGATATGCGAAACGGGAAAAGTAATTTTAGACTGGCAGTTTACAGAAATGCACATTATAATAAAAAAAAAATAGGCAAATCTGATTTTCCAATTATTTGACAAACAATTTTCATACAAAATTTAATTAATCCGTGTTCAATGACGCACAAATATGGTTAATTATATTCAAACAAATAATTTCGCTTCTCAATTCAAATCACCAAAAGTGTCCAATGAAACAAACATCTTTGACTGTTCATTTTTAGTCATCAAAATAGAATGCCCGAAAACTTTTAATTAAAATGCAACTAAAAATAAAGAAAGCTGATGAGATGAGTTGATGAGTTGATAGATATACAACATAAATAAATTAACTAATTAACCAAACATGCTTCCAATATGATTTGGGTATGAATGAATTACAAGCTAATATGCAAATTTGACCATCGTCCATCGAGCATCTCATCTAAAATGTTTCATTTTTGTAAAATAGCATATCCTAATACATGGTGTCTATAGGAATGACTTTATTAATTTAATGTTTCATCACTACAATTTAATGTTGAATTCACTCCATTCAATGCACCCTGTAATTCAGATAGGACGATCGCTAATGAGTCTGTACTTTTCCTTTCGAAATCGAATCCATATAGTATAAGTATTAGAATTGGTAATTAAAGTTAATTACTAATTGGAAATGATGATTAATGTTTTAATTAACATTCTAATGAAGACCCAGATGGTCAGGTCCTGTCAAAGGGGGAGCGAGACAATTTAATCATTGAAATTAATATTAATTTTGAAAATAAATTCTATGATTTTCAAACAAATAAATATTTGTTTTAATTTGTGGTCAGTCCAATCAAGTAGAATCAACAATATGATTTCGGTTCATTTTTGCAGGGTTTATTTCCTAAAAGAAATTTATTATTAAATCTTGAGTTTAAGAATTTGGGTTGTTGTTTGTTGTAATTCTATCGTGACTTGTGGACCTTAAAGGATTTTGATGTTTTGTACAAGAATGATTTGCTTGTTTCAAAAGTTATTTGAAATGTGCTGACGCTTTATTTCGATAAATATATTGAGAGATTTAGACTGTTATTAGTGCACATGGGAGTAAAAGGCACCAGGCACGCACATCAAACATTATCCTATTGACTCATTAGCATCCGAGAATGTGGACGAGGGCAGATGTTGATGCTGCTGCTGTGACTGTTGGATACTCTCCAACGCGTACTCCACACACACTCAAGTTGGGTTATTTTAAAATAAATATATTTATTTGGATGTCTCATGTCCCTCTCGTCTAGTCGAGTGAGTATTTTGCGTGTCCGCATCAATTCAATTTAAGCTCTGTTTGCTCTTTTATTCCCGACTGACTCACACAAAATGTGACGAGGTCCGTCCGAGTGAGTGAGTGAGTGAGGTTATGATGGAATCGAGTGTGGACTGTCCATTATAATCTCGGGAGAGAGAATGGCTCCATCGTGTCCCCGTTCTATCTAACCCATCTCGACTCTCGATCGTTACCATTGGCCTCACTCCTAATTTCCGTTGTGTCTTGTTAGCGGACATGACAAACATTTTTCAATCCCAAATCGAACCATTTCTACTGCTTAAAGAATCAAAATTTCCAGTAACAAATATTTAAATCCCTCAATGAATCACAATTTGTTTGTTTAGATCGATTTGAGTTGATTTGTTGAATCTCCTTTCGAAATATTTCCGTAAGCCCCGGTAAATCTTGTAGATTTTTCCTCTTTTAACTTTATTTAAATTTTAAGCAAATTGTACATTTGAATTTTCAACTCTTCACTGCTCACTAACCCTTTTTGATGTAAATGCAAAATTGGTTTGAATTTAAATAAAATGTTTTGTGACGAAATGCAATGAAATGTTCGAGAATAATAATACAAATTCAAATGAATTCGCCATCATGATTTTGGGCCTTTGTTTTACGTAGTTGGGCTAAAAAGATTCTTTAGATTCTTTCATCCCAGTCCGGAATTGAGTCGGAGAGGGAATCCAAGGTCCAGTGGTTATGAGATTTCCGTGTGTGTGTAGAGAGAATTGTATTGTATTGTTTTGTTTTAAAATTAAATATAATAACCAACACACAAACACGAACATAAATCTGGGTAATTATTCGACCGTGATGACACATTTGCATTGAAATGTGCTTGATTGTTTGATGTGGGTAAGAATTGAAAGAATTCTGTGGTCAGTTTGGAGGGTGATGCTGCTGATGAGGGACATTTCAATGGCTCACAATGTTTATGAATGTTTCGAAATGTTTTATTGTATTAGAAAATTTCAAAAATATATTCAAATCTTACTTTGTATATTATTGTTTAAAAGAATCACTGAAAATCATTTCATTCTTTCTTCTTTTAGCCTAATTTAAATAATTTTTATTTGCTTCCACTTGTGTTTTGCCTCACACACACCACACACGCACACAAGTGAAGGTTAACCATTAAGTGTCGGCGCATTAAAGCAAAGAATATTGCTCACATTTGTATTCTACATTGCCTCCAGTGTACGTTAATTTAATTTGACTTTTAAACCCGGTCGGGGAAATAATAATAATAGTCATAGTAAAAAACAGTTGAAAGAAAATTGAACAAAACTGCACCAAAGGGTAAAGTGTATGATAATAAAGGAACATGTGTGCGTGTGTGTGGTGATTTGTTCGGTGAGCTTGGGGATTTCATAATACAATAAGCAAGTGTTGTGCCAGACATGCTGAAATCGAGGGAGAGAGAGTAAAAGGCAAAATGAGTTCAAAAGCAGTAGCACACACTCTCCACACATACTTAACCCCTCAAAATGGTAAGCAAATTATAATTTGTCTACTGCTCATTTGTCTGCTATATTTCTGGTTTGCCATACACACCAAAGCACGTACAATAATTACATATTCCTGCTCGTAATACATTACATTACACTAAGAGGTTTCGGGTGAAAATATAAATATTTTTTCATATATTAAAACAGGCTCTATTTGGTGTTTGGTGTGTAGAAACCAAACCGACAACATGCATGAAGAAATCAACAAGAGTGGAATACAAAATAAGGAATGAACGGGTTAATTTGCATAATTGGGAAGAAATCGATTTTACTCTAGAAGCCCTAAAAATTACTAGGAAATTTTTGTACAAATAAATAATTTTATTAATCTGGAGAATTTGGAGCAAAGATTTACTTGATATCTCTTGTTTGTTAGCAAATCTTTTCGAAACAAAATCAAATGAATTTGACTTTGCAAACAAATCAAAACAATTTATAAATCACGTTTACCAAGCCAAACCTCGAAATCCCCAACACAATTATTAATTTTCAAAATATATCATTTCATTTGCTATTTATTGTTATCTCGTTGTTGAAATTATTATTTATTTGTGTTTACGTGTTCAACAGTTTTTGTTTTATTTTCTTCTCAACAAGATTATCGTTGCATCAACATTCTGAAAGGTGTACACAAAAATTTCCATTTGTTAAGTGATGTAAAAGATGGCGATGATAACTGGAATTTTTATTGTACACCCTCGAAAGTAGACATATCAGCACGATCATAAATAAACCGTAAACGACACACAGCACACTACTACTTGTGTTGGTGTTGTGATAAATTATTATTAGATATTGTACTGCATTGTGTGTGATGCTTTGGTTTGGGTTGAATCACGTTCCGGTTTGGGAATTAAGTGAGGAATAAAAAATATATTACAATCAAACACACAGAATCACAACAGCACACTTGTACACTTCAAATCGAATTGACTCGAGGGAGAGACTTGCGACGATTGATTCCATGTCTTCTCACATTCGCTCATACATTCATTGCTGACAAGGCGTATTTATTAAATTCCTTTTTTTTGCCTGTCTTACCATTCTATGAGTAATCCACAGAAGTGATATAGCGTGTGAGATCATTAATGATCCTTCCGAGTGGGACACAAATAGAGCGCGCCAGAAAGAGAGAAATATTAGACAATAATAATTCAACAATATCATCATAATTACACGGTTATTAACTTTTATTATTATTCCACGATGGGGATTTGGGCTACATTCTTTATTAAACAAAAAAATACTGGTGACACCATCGTAATTAGCTTGTGTGGATTTAGTCACTCACAGAATGTGTCCACTTGTGTGTTTATTTATAAACAATTGAGGCTAATATTTATTGTCTTCTAAGTCAATTTATTATTGCAACAATTAATTTCACAAGCATTTCTTTTATTTCTCACAGCAATTTGGATTTGAAATTAAATTATAATCAAATTGAATTTTACGAAACAAAAAAGATTAAAACAAGAATTTGCCCATATACGATTTAATTTAATTTTAAATTATTTGAAACACAATTTGAATTTAATTAAATTGGGAAATATTTGGTTTTGGTTTGTGTGTGTTGGTTTGTTTTGTTCGTTTAGGTTCAGTTGGAATTTGATCGAATGGAATTGAGACAATTGTGATGATGATTCCTTTCGACAAATTATTTAAGTAATTTCTATTTGAAATACACAAAAATAAAACCAATGAATTCTTTTCGTTATTTGGAACACTTTTTTATATAGGTCTAGTAATATCATCGGTATAATTCAACAAAAACTTCCGCATTATTCAAATAAATTGAAAAATTCTGAAATTTTGCTTCACTGCAATGCAATTTGGTGGCTATTTTAATTTTAAATTTAAATTCTAAGAAAATCATTGCAACTTTATATTTAAAAGCCTAGCCAAGTTAATCCTATTTAAATTAATTACACATACACTCGTATTTTATGAGTCTGCTAATTAATTAAAATGATACATTTCATTAGCTACAGAGAATTGAGTGCAACAATGTTTCACAATGCTGTTTGGGTTTGTTTGTGAAAAGATTCACTTTGAAACTTGAAATGAATTTAGACAGATTTCCAAGAATTTAATAAGATTTAGATTATTATAAGAATGTTTGTCGGAACTAAATTTGAAAGCTTATAATTTGTTGAATCCTTTTGTCCACTGTCTTTATGGTTGCGGCTCTTATTTTATGCCTTTCTGAATTAAAATGTTCTTTGAAATGAAAGTTTGCGTGCACTTTGATGATGATGAATGATGCAAAAGGATGAAATTGACAAAATTAACACTAATTAAGGATTGGCAATATAAAAAAGCAAGAAAATAATGTTAACTGAATTTAAGGACATTCATTGGAAAGCGTTGAAATTGGAGAATTATTTGAATAATTATTCAAAATAGAATCAATTCATTTGAACTCTAGAAATCATTTTACAACATAGCTTTCCAGGTTGACCATCACCACCACCACCATCACCATCATCATCATGACGGTCCAGTGTGTCTGATCAATTATTAATTAGCCTGTGCACTGTGAGCTAATTTAGTTGCAAATGGATTGCAGAATGTTTGAATTTTTAATCAACACTCAGTGGACACTCGCCCTCCAATTGAGTCTCTCTCATCAAAATACTATAAAAAATTTAGAACCTTAATGAAATATTCTTATTTAAGTGAGAGTGAATTTGCAACTGATTTGCACACACAGCAATGTCTGTAGTTGTGTGTGTGTCCATTTCACAAACACTAAATACAGGGGGACGATCAATGTATTCGTGGAATTGTCTTGTATTTTTGTTCAGATTTTGATTCAAATAACTATATTGGCATACAATGTAGAGTGACCAATTCTGAGTAGAATCAACACGCATGCGCAGTTGTCGCATGTTTCCTGGAAAAGATACCATTGTTTTAGCAAATCTGTTTTTGAGCACACGGTCGCGTTTTGGATTATCTCGAAGATGCATCAATATCTTGAACTGAAAATTTTTGTGTGTACTCACCTCGGGAACTCTTGTTAGGATGTATGTTCAAAAAGTTCCAATTGGATCAACTTCCGGTTTATAAATTTTGACAAATTTTTTTACTAAAATTTTTTTAATCAAGTTTTAACTATATATTATTGTTCATCTAACTTGATAATAATTTTTGGTAAACCGGAATAATTTGTTCCAAATGGAACTTCCGAATCCCAATTAAAAATTTGAAATTTTTTTCAAATGTTAAAATTGATATGACAATCTTGTTCAGACAAAAAAGGCAATGCGATTTGATACCAAGATTGTGAAAATCCATTAAGAAATAGCTGAGATACAGCCTTGATAAGAAATCAAAAAAACCATGAATAGCTACTCAGTAAACAAAAGCGACTATTTTGACTAAACTTACAAATTCTTAAAAACGCTTGTTTTATCTCTAAATCCTATCAGATTTTTTCTGTTTTATTTTTTATAAGATCTGTATTCAATATGTATCTATTTCTGAATTTAAAAGTGCAAATTTCAATCAAAAACCGGAAGTTCCATTTGGAACAAAAAATTTTGAAATCGATACAATTGGAACTTTTGCAAACATAACTCAATAAGGGTCCTCGAGGGCAGTACTCACAAAAAATTTCAGCCTCAGATATTCATTCATCTTCGAGATAATCCAAAACGCGACCGTGTGCTCAAAAACAGATTTGCTAAAACAATGATATCTTTTCCAGGAAACATGCGACAACCGCGCATGCGTGTTGATTCTACTCAGAATTGGTCACTCTACATTGTATACCAATATAGTTATTTGAATCAAAAGCTGAACAAAAATACAAGACAATTCCACGAATACATTGATCGTCCCCCCGTACGACTTTCCACGAAAGATGTTGGAATACTCTCAAGGATATTCTGCACTATTGCGTGATACATTAGATAACATTCGGAGGGGAGAATATTCTAAAATCTAGGATTATTCCATTTTCTAGTGAAAAGACGATTTCGACTCTACCGTCGAGTAGAAAGAGCAGAAAATGCAGCCGCACTGGGTAGTGGGAATAATCCTCTCAACACTGCCTAATTAAGAGAATTAATTCCAAAGGATTTTTATTATTTGTGAATTGTGAATTAATTTGCTATTCTTTTTCTTCTTCTTTTTCATCCTCTTTTTCACAGGAAATAATTAATTAATCCAATTTATTTATTATTGAGTACAAAAAGTTTGCAATCCATAATCTTTTTTGTTGCGAGACAGCTTTCTAGCTCATCATTGAATCCAGTGAATTTTTTGCATTCGAAATCACATTTAAAATTGAGTAAAATTAAATATTAATTAATGATTTTAAAGTGCATAACAATTTATCATAATTTCAGAATTCATGATTTAGTGGCTTTTCAAAATGTACCGGTTTAAACAAATTGTCTTTTAGAGTTTTGCACTTGAAAACCTGTTTGTACTGTTTGTTCATAATCCTATTTGTGAATGCCAAACCAAACGGAATTAGTGAAATAATTTTGAGTACTCAAAAGTGCATTTTATTTGTTGTGAAATAAATCTGTTTTTAATTGGATTAATCTAATCACTTTTTTGTATCTTCTCTTTCTTCTTGCTGTTGCACATTGTAAATTGGTTTTTATGTTTTGGTTCGTACGAAAACTTTGCAACAACAATAAATTTCAGCTTTATCAATTCTGTTGGACTTTGCATTATTCATTCACAAAACATTTTCACTTGCAACATCTCGACCAACAGCAGCAACAAGACGCAAAGTGCAGTTGCAGTAAATTAATTTTTAAATGGACACACATCGCATCACTCGTCTATTATTATTAAAAGTGAGTGCGCCGCATTTTTTATTAGTTAAATTTTCATTAGTGAAATTTAATTAAAAATTGCGCATCAAAATGAGCAGCAAGCTGGCTATTCTTACAGAGAAAAAATAATTTCAAAATTCTCTTTTAAAGACAAATAATTATTATTTCGTTGCTCAAGTGTCCACTTGAATTGCTATTATCATTTTACATTGGATTTGTGTATTGTGATATCATTCAAGTTGAGTAATATAAATTTGAGTTTTATCCAAAAAACATTCAAACCCAAAATTGAATGCTTCATAATAAAACAACTTTAAATGAGCACGATTTTGTCTCTTCTCTATTTCTGTTTCCATCTTTTTTGTGTCTCATTTTCAGGCACACTTAACTCTAATTGACCACTTAAAAGGATTATTTGTGTGTTTATGTCTGAAATTTACGATGCTTTTTGTGTGTGTATGTTTGTTTTAATTAGTAAATTATTTCTTGAATTAATTAAAATTGAGATTAATTAAAGGATTAGTTGTGATTGATAGGCAAAAAATTAAGTGATTCACAAAAGAAATTGGAAAATAAATCTCAAAATAAACCCTCGAAATTCCAGTTTGTGAAATTTAAATGTCGATTATTTTAAAACTTGGAAAATTACTAAAATCAATTTGCTCAATCAAAACTTATGATAACTAAACAGTACTAATAAGAAAGGTTCAATTTAGCTTATGATAACGACTGAATATAAGTCTTGTTTTGTCTGGCATAATCATAATTTCGCATCTCTATTATTATTATGCAACGAGATCACAAAATTCAAATTTGCGAAAATCTGTTGTCTGAAAAGTTGATGTAAACAAAAATAAAAAGAAGTCAAGTCAATTTTGACTTTAAGATTGACTATAATTTAAGACTCTACAGTATGTGTATTGCCTTTTTGCTTTTCATTACATCTCCAAACCCCAAACGCACACTTCCTGTGATTGGCATAATTTGGTTGTTATGTTTCATGTGTTGTTGTTTTTGTTTGCTTCATTTGCACAAGCCAAAATAGCGCAATTTTGATTGTTGTCTATTTACTCGAATATGCTCTCGAATCGAAGCGAAATATGTCCTCTGCCGCGTTGTGCACCATCGGCATAGTATGCAAATGATTGTTTTGTGTCCTTGTGGGTGACATTTGGGGTGTCGTGCCTGTTGTATGAGTATTATTATAGCTAATAATCATCATCATTTGCCTATATTACCGCACTTAATGCCATATTGAGAGCAAATATTAGTGTTCTTTCTATTTATATAAAAAATATATTTTTATTTAACAATCGTAAATCGTTCTGATGTATTGTGCAAGCAATTTTGGTTTCCAAATTTTGAATTTTTGGATATTTAATAATTTATAAATGAGAAAATTATTGCATTTTGAGTGTTCCAGTGGGGGAAGCTTGAGAGAAATTAAAGATTATTATCTCATCTTTTCAAAATAAAAAGCTAAAACCGAGAAATCTTCTTTTTGCCTCTCTCACGTAATGATGATGATTATGGGAGGTAATAATCACAACCACTGTCGTGTTCAGAAAAAAAAGAAAAGTAAATTCATGCGGTTCACACATGTAATTTAGAATGGCGAACACATAAAAAGGCGCAAAAATCGAAAATTTTCATGATTTAGACCTAAGAGAAAGAGAAAATGTCTTTGGTCTATTCTGAGCAATCGGAATTGCGTCGTCTTTTGCGAATATAACCACGTTGCCATTAGTGCCAGAGGGATAGATGAAAGCCACAGTGGCGCGACACAGTTGTGTGAGTGAGTGAGTGAAAGCAAATTATGCTCATATGCATGTGTGTATTGCATAATAACCAAACACGAGTATGCACATACGGAACATAGCGAACCGTTTAGTGGCACTGCACAGTAGACACAGCATACAACGTCAAAGGCCACAGTGGGCCAATTTGGCTTAATAATCCTCGATTAAGGTAATGATTATTGCAATGCACACCATGGACGAGACGAGACGAGAGAGCTCGGTGAGCGCCAAATATTTCCGATGTGAACGATGCGAAGCAGCCAAACACATCCGTTATACGAGTGAGCACTGTGATCGGTGTAGTGCAGTGCAGTGCACCACACTGCTCAATCTATGTTCGCCACCAACTGGCCTTTGAATTTGAATTTACATACACGAGCAAAGAGAGCAAAAGTGAAGTGTACTACTGCTGCTCACGAGAGACATGAAAATTGCTACGAATTAAAATAAATGTTTTCGCACAGAAGTGTGCAGTAGTGAGGGTGCATGAAGTCAATGGTGCCGTGTGTTCAATGTGCGATGCAGTGCACATGAATTTGCGTTCAGTCAAATGAGTGAGAGAGATTCATTTGGATTTGAGTATTCCAAGAAAAGCAACACTAGATGCAAATCATTGAGATAAATATTACCAAGAAAGGGATAACCATTGAATATTGTCAATAAAATAAATAATATTTAAAAATGATTTTAATTCAAAAATTGTGCAGTGCAAATGATATGGGCACTGAAACAACAAAATCTTTGTGCATTAAGTTGTCAGAATTGTATTTGGTCGATTTGATTGCTTTGGTTGATTGCAAAATCTAATTTATATTAACAAACTCAACAAACTTATAATCACAAACAACAAAAAATGAACAAAACTTTTCCTTTTTGCCCTGATTTGTATAATGTTAATTGATTCTCATTGACGCATAACTAATTTGATTCAGACTTGGATTAGTGCACATTTGTGTATGTGGCAAGAAAGTGTGTGCATTTTGTGTATCGATAATTTTGGTTTATTAACAAATCAATTATATTTTTCTATTTATTCTGACTCTTTAATCATATTCCTTCTTTCGTAAGCTTAGTTGGTTATGAGAGTGGAAATTTGTTTGCGAAATTTACCGTTGGTCGGTACGCTTGATGAGTTCGACGTCTTAATAGTTTTATTATTTGTAGACTGTGCAAGTGAGAGTACCCAAGTGTGCACAAGTTTGCTTTGAGGCCGATATATTAAAATGACATTAAAATGGAATAAATAAATCATTTGAAAGTGCACAAAACAAAAGTGGTTTGTCTAAGATTATTACTTTTGCTTCTTTGTTGTCAACTTGTTTTGATCTTGTGTGGTATAGAAAGTTTATGAACGAACACACAACACAACTTCCGTCTCGAGTGTGTAAATGGCTTTAAATGTGTATGCATGATTTTGTTTGATTTTAATTAAATTTGCAGAAATGAAATCAAACTGGCAAAACAGAGGGCAAATTGAGCAATAGTAAATTGAGTATGGCACAATAATAAATGGAGCGAAAACAATATGTAATAATGATTTGACAATATGACGTAAACCGACACCAAATCGCCCTAAGCTCACATGTTTTGACATTGGAATATAATGATTTGGTGTGTTTGTGAATTCAAGTTTAAAATTAAATTCTCTTGATTTACTATTTTTGTCTAGTGTTAATCAAAACTGAATTTGCTCAATTTTAATTTTAAAAATTAGCTCAAAACAAATTTCTTCATTTTTCTCTTCAACAATTAGCAACATTCTTTGATGGGGCAATATATCAATTTTGCCTTGAGTCGACAGACTTTCTCTCTTCTCTCTTCCTCGACATGAGCGTTACTGTGTGTACTTGACTTAATGAGTGGAGTGTTTAAAATAATTTGCATAATTAATAATAATTAATTGTTCCCATAATGGGGTAAAGGGGGCTTTGGGGTTAACTGCACTGCACTGCATTCTACACTCACACGGACATTGAGTTGAGTCATGTTGTAGGGCAATTACGTAATATTTAAAGCGTAGACTCGTTTTAATAAGTTACAGCTAACACACAGGGACTACGGTAATTTAACTAAACGAGTTTGTGCGCTTCAAAATTGTGTTGCGTTGGCCAATTAATGGATAGAACCGAATAGAACGAGAACATATGCTGTTTGGACATGGTGAATAAATGAACTTGAAATTCATACATTTTACATGTTGAAATTATGCTTCATGACCCGCAGGAGTGAGCCAGAGAGTGAATTGGTCTTTTCCCAGAAGCATTCCATATCTGCATTTTATTAAACATTTTCCAAATGTATTTTTGTTTATATTTTGGTTCTTTCTGGACATTAAGTGTGCGATGGCGAGTTGTGTTTGTGTGTGTGCTCGAGCAGTTGGCATCTCATTTACATGTCTGGCCAGCTACAGATTCTGTCTTACACTAACGAGCTGGAATTAAATCAAATTTTGAACGCTTTTTCTTGTTTGTTATTTTTTTCTTTCACTTTCAAGAAAAGAGCAACTCTTTTTCATTGGGAGTTAAATTTTACGGAAAATTTTGCAACATACTTGCGAAAAGGAGTTTGTGATTTATTAGCCAAGGCACATTGAGAGGGCTTATTTACATATTGTCGGGTTTGGTAATACAAAAATAGATTGCCATAGGCTTGAATGTGTTTGTGTGTGTGTGAGTGGGTACGCACCGAAAAATGTGGTTTTATGAGAAAGCAAGTGTTGTAATAATATAAAATGCATTGAGAAACAA
Organism: Rhizoglyphus robini; assembly: GCA_023373905.1. NCBI lineage: Eukaryota > Metazoa > Arthropoda > Arachnida > Sarcoptiformes > Acaridae > Rhizoglyphus > Rhizoglyphus robini. The sequence goes on along the minus strand of JAKIJQ010000007.1, from coordinate 355,114 downwards.
ACCATATTTCGAAATCCAAATTTGCTCAGATCATTAGAAGTTTGTCGAGAGAAGCAAATCAAGCAAATCTACTTAAGTATTTTTCTTTATTTCTTTACACATTTTAAATCTGTTAAATCAAAATCAAATAATAATAAATTACGCATCTAAATGCTATTTGAACGATTTTCACAAAACTTGTCCTTAAAAAACTAAAACTTCAAATCGAAATCAATCAATTGATTCTCCGAATCCGAGTCTACTTTTGTTCTTCCAGATAAAAAAGATTTGATCGATTTTTCCTTTTTCCCTTGATATTTAATATTATTTCTCAAGTATTATCTCAAGTTGCATCTCAAACACACACACGCTCACTTAAAAGTACAAAGTTAACTCAAACTAGATTTAGCCTCAAGTTAAGTATTTCTCAATTGGTTCAATAAAATAATCATAAATTGTCCGGTAATCTAATATATGTTCATATATATTTAAAAATACCGAACAGACGAATGCAATAATTGATTGGATCGATTGCACTCAGTGCAGTTGAGGATCATCAAGAAGGTTCATTTTAAAGTTCAACTCTGTGTGCCCCGACTGAAGGGTCAATTAATTATTCAATACATTCAAATATTCATATTGATAATGATAATTTCGAGGGAAATGAAACTTTTAAATTAATTAAAAATTAAGAAAAAATGTTCAATTATTTATGGATTTATTCTGAATTGATTCTGATGTATATTTACAAATATAAATCCAAAGTGGAATTGCCAATTCTTAATTAATTAATAATTTACCAGATTCGGCTGTTTGGAGTGCACTGAATTTATATATTTTATTATATTAGAATCATTAAAATATTTTTGAAATCATAATAAAGATGTTATAAGTCTGTGCGTGTCCAAGCACAGTGCCTCAGGTCAAAGTGCTATTAATGAGAGGCAGTTTAAAGTGTCCCAATTGGAACTTGTGGTTAAATGGATTCGCGTGCAGTTATGATGATAGAGCTAATTATTTTTTCGGGTAATGTTTTATTTAAATATCTAAAGTTTTTGTTTGAATTTTGAAATTCCTCTCATTTTTAATTACTTCCAGATAATAATTAGCCTAATTATCTCTGTTTCTTAATTGATTTTATTTGTATTTAAAAGGTTTATTTGGCAGAATTTGCGTTTTAAAATATATTTCTTTTGGAATTGTTGATTAATTGATTAGCTAAATTAATAATTTATTTTTCAAAAAGAAAATTCCTGTTGAAAATGCATTTCATTTGTGTTTGGATAAATAGACTTAATTTAGTGGCTTTTGGCAATTAATTTCAATCAATTAAGTTTGTGTGTGTGTGAACAGTGAAATGTGCTGACACGCCCCCACTTGGAAGATAAATTAATTGTGGCTCTAGTTAAAGGACTATCTATCTTTACCACTGGTTTGCTAAAGATTGATTTCCTGTTCGTTTACTTCTTTTTGCCTAGGCAACATTTGTGTGCAGTCGAAAGTGAAGCTTTTCCTACACAGTGGTGTAAATCACAGTAGCGCAAATGTGAGAAATAAGAAATAATAGATTCATTCGCAAATATATTCATTTCACAATTGGCCACAACAAATCGATAAGGTTAGAGGCCTTTTGGGGAAGTATAGCACCAGTCCACCCACAAGTGCACCTTTACGGACGTACACGGGACAGTTGCAAATTGTGATCTCAAAATGCGTCTAATGAATATAACTGGTGTAAATGAATCGAGACACGACAATTGTCAATTACTATTGGCTATGGTGGTTGGGAAGAGAGAATACACCGACAATGCACACCAACTTTTGGTTTAACAAAGTTAAAAATAAGAATAGAAGATCATTAATTAAGACTTTAGGAGGATAAATTCGACTTGACTGGTCCACCAATTTGATCATCATAATTCCTCGAATTCAACTGACCTATTTGCAAGCTCGCTTAGTGAACGCTCTTTAATCTTTAATTGAATATGTACATTTGTACTCACAATTTATTTGTCTAGTCTAATTAGCTTGCAATATCTTGTGTTTGTTGTTTTTTGTAGCATTCCATCTTAAGTCTCGTTTCAACTGTTTATCATCAATATTATTAGTCAGTCTCAAAAGTCTCCTTGTGAGTTGTTCCCCACCACAGTGAGTCTGTCTGTCTAATTAACTTTTGTGGTGCAATTGTGTTTACTGACCATTAGTCGGTTGGTTACACGAAAACTTTTACTTTTGCACTGTTTGGACGTTAAATAATTTACTCAAACTTACTCAACTTTGTGTTTGTTTGTTTGTACTTGTGTGTTTGTGTGGTTTGTGCTTTGCCTTTAATACCGAATAATTTTGCTTTTCTTTTGCCTTTTCTGTGTGATAATTTGATTTGCCAGTCAAATTAGACAAGTTTGCTGGTGCTACTTTTGTGTGTGTGCAGTTGAGTTCTAGTTCTAGTTACAATTGAATGTCAATTGAATTGGTTTGAGATGGATTGGTCAGGAATTGATTGTGACAAATTGATTAACAATTGGTCTAAATGGACAATGCACCAACTGACTGACTGACCATCACTGGTGGCTAATCAATCAATTAGTGCTGCTCACGGACAGAGGCACAGAGGGCTCAGTCAAATAAAGGGTTAATGCGGTCAAATTATCAATAGAATAAAAAGAATTCATTCAAAGTAGTTAATAATTAATGTTGCGTAATTTATAAGCAAATAATCAATTAAAACATTTACGCACAATTGACGAATTTTGAATAGAACAAATTGTCAATTGGAAACAAATTATTTCATCTTCTACTAAATGTAAATGATAAATTCAGAAGCTCGAAACTATTTATAAATCGTAAATTGCGCACAAGAGAAATCACGAGTTGAACAGTTTTGTCCTTACTCGAATATACAATTTTAATTGCCCACTAGAGTTATTGGAAATAATAAATTTATTGATTGTTTGTGTGTTTGTGTGTTTCATCTAACTAAATCCGAGAAGTATGTTTTATTTGTCTTTTTAGTTGAATTTGTCTACACAACTCAAAACAAGTCACTCATTGCCTTTGAGTGCAGCAACATTGTGTTTTATGTGCAAATTGCGTTATAGCCAGCAATAACCATCAACTCACTGAACACAGCACATCTCACGATGAAATATATAGAAAATCTTTATTTTATTATTTCGTTGCAGAGCCACTCAACTGTCCAGTAGAGCACTAATGTCCTTTAGTCTATTATTACTTAATTTACAGTTGCTTTCGTGCGTTTATATGTCGAGAGGATGGGAGAAACTGTTAGCAGAAACATATTTCTCTTGATCACATCGATTCGGGTTTGTGGTTTTGTGTTATTGGGAGGTTTTTTCTTGTTGCTGTTTGCAGTGCCGTTCAATGAATATACACTCAACAGTGAACACATTGTGGAAGGTTCCGGTTTGGGTTCCGGGTGGTTGGAGCACTCTACAAAACAATGCATACAGCAGTGAGACTGGGAGAGAGGATAAAATCAAAGCTATACAAATTAAATTAATTTCATTGGTATGCCTCTGTTGTGGTATTATTAGGTTCAGGGGCTATTATCAAATTATATTGAGGGTTTGTTTGATATTAAAAAAAGAATGGAGGGCAGCAAAATGTTATAGGAGAAATAATGGATTGCAAAAAAGAATACAATATTTAACCGATTCATATTTAGACTTATTCTTGCTTTTGAAATAGACAAAAGTACTAAAATAAAGAATAACGTTGTAGTAGAAATAGTTGATAAATGCAACATCATTATGGTTGATAATACTTAAAGTCATCAATTGCAAACAAATTACAATTCACTTTGTCACAATTCAACCAAAACAAATGCAGTGAAGACAACCGAAGGGTCAAGGCCCACATTTCCAAATACTTTCTTACTTGTGTCTACCTAATAAGCAGCCAATTGATTGACCTAATATTAGTAATACGACTTTTGCTCCTTTCACTAACAAATCAATCAATCGATCAATAACTCTCAACTCCACTCGCTATTTTTGATTTTGCTTTTTCCCCTCTCTATCTTCAAATATCGTTATTGATTGTCTCAATTTTCACGTTCTTTTTTAATAATTCTAATGATAAGAATAAGAAAGCCATTGGTGTGCAGCCAAACTGTGCATTGTTCAAAAGAAGAAATATATAAATCATCATCATCTTTAGGCAGAACAAATCTCATAAGAGAAGATATATATTTTTCTTATTAAAAGTTTCGATTCCATGTGCGTACAAACAAACAAAAAGTTTACAGTCTAAACACTCGACACTCGAGACAAACTTGTGGATCGATTTTCTCTCTGTTCTACTGCTACGGCTGGTCAACATTATTGAGCACTGTGGAAAGTTCAATAAAAGTTTGGATCGAAGGAATCAAAAATTTATTTCTTCTTTAAAATATATTTGAAATTTTATATTTTAACAAAAAAAATAACGATTTCAAAATTGAATTTATTTATTTAATTGCTAATTAAATTATAATTTATTTGGGATAATTTCATTTTGATGATGATGACCACCAAAATTAGCTTTAGTCATTAAGTCAGTTGGTCGAGTTGGTTGGGTTGACTGTTTGGACTGTTGTGTTTTAAATTAAATTAAATCACTCGTTTTTGTGTGTGTGCTGTCTGTTTGGTTTGATGTGAAATTATAATCTAATTAGTGAGAAATTGAAATATAATGACCACGATGACCACAGTAGGGCCAAAGTGGAAAGTGAAAAGAGTAAATCTTATCAATTTTAAAACTCACTCTTTTCAAGTCTCAAATTCCCCTTCGTTTCATTTTACATTCTACCGATCTCTTTCTTTATTCTTAGAGTCTCTGTGCTAAAAAGGCCTAATTATGCTCTAATGGCAAAAGTGAACTACACAAAAAAAAAGAAGTACTCAGACAAAAGAGATAATAATAAAATTGACTGCTCAGTGTCATATTATATTTTGTACTTTGAAGATTTGAAGATTTGTGATTTACTGTATAATTAAGTACTGAGTAATACAACGACACAAATTATCGTGGATTTTTTTAAAATTATCAGTTTATTCTTACACACAACGCAAACTGACACCCACAGTCTCGAGACTAATTAAAATCCATACATTCAAGTTTGATATAATTCCAATTCATTTGTAGTGATAGACAGAACTTTTGTTCTTGGTGCTCGGTGTGAGCCAAGAATAGAAATATTTACTCATACTTTAGATCGTATTACTAATAATACAGCTAAGAAATAATGAGCGTGACATTTAGTGAAATGATCACTTTGTAGTTGAACTCATATTTTACTACATTCGCGCCATAATTTCCAATAAATATATATTTACCTTTAAACTTGAGTTGTCCAATTGAAGAAATCTTTGGTTCAAATTCACAAATGTTTAACAAACAAACAAACAAACGATTAACTAAATATCACAGTTTTAAGGTAGAATATTTGTCGAACTAATCACAACTAACTATGAAGATGAACAAGTTTAAGATTCAACAATTTAGTCTTTCTGAATTGAGACAAAATAAACGAGTTGAGAAAAACATGAGAAAACGATGAAATATTTAGTAGAAGATTAACTTTAGAAGGGTTTAGTTGAGGAAAAGTTTTGAAACAAGACTCGTATTGCACAACCATTCCATGTGAAACACACACTCACAAGAAAGAATGGAAAATTCTTGTTTAGTTATGATTTAAGGTTCGTGTTGGCAAATGTTGGTACAACGTGTAGAACGATTGGTGCACACACTCACTCACTTAGACGCACTCCAAACTGATGCAAACGATCCATTACGGTTACCCGCGCTTTGGGTAATATTTAAATAAATTGAGACTTGCCGGCTTGATCGCATTTGGTGTTGAGTGTTGAGTAGTGGATCCGAGCCGAATCGTGCACATGTGAGTGTTTGTGTGTGTGTGAGTCGAGTTCCAGCAGTGAGCAGTGGTCGCAATGGTCGGTGGGAATGAGCCAGAGAATCCTACCCGTACCGTAAGACCACTGCGAGAGCACCGCCTTTTATGGGCAATTATTTTCGCCTTTTCCCGCGGTTTTCCCGCCGCTACTGTCTTCTACTTTACTTTCGTATTCCACTGAACCAGAGGAGAGAGAAGAGTACAATTCTGGTGTTGTATAACGTACAAGAGACAGTTCCAGAGACATTGTGTGTCTGTGTGTGTGACTCTGTGCACTCAGCTATATTGAAGCACTTGGGCGCCACAGTGCAAACCCACGCCAGCCAAATCGCAGATCGATCACATTGGGCGCCGGAGAAAGAGAGGACCCGAAAATGTGTGTGAGAACGACCGAAAGAGAACGTCTTTAAGGCGATATTGTGCCGGTATTTATATATTTTTGCGTCCATTTGTGTGTGCCTGTGATGGTGGTGGTGTTCGTTCTGGGGGATGGATATTAATTCCATGACTAGAGGAAGCAGGTAGGCATGGCGCCGGATCAAAGTGTGGCGCCCAATTCTGTGGGGTGCACGATCCAATTCCAATCGGCTATTCTACATTTGGTGCAATGATTTTTTTGGCAAATGACTCTTAAACCAAATTGCGCACATTATTTCACAATCATCAACACTATTAACCCTTTCAAGGTCTAGTGAACAAAGTTTATATTTCCCTTATTTTTACATTATCAACTTTGGGGCGGAAATAATTTGTGAAACCTTAATGAAACCAAAACCAAAAGTACCCTCACTAACTCATTCCGCTTGTGTCTAGTAAGTTATAAGATGTTTACGAGTTTAGTCTCAGAAGGAGAAGAAGAAACATGAGTAAAGGGCAGACTACGGGGAACAAGTTTTGATGGAGGAGGGGTGAAAAGTTTGCCTTTTGAAACTTTTCGCTACTCTCACAAGTGCGACCAAGTTTTGGGTTCATGAGTGTATGTACGAGTGTACGAGTAAATAAAGATGAAAAACAAAAATAGGCGAAAAAGTTTTGCGAACAGCGGACAAAAAAAAGTTTGGTGGAAATACTTTGGGGTCACATTTTGCTACAAATGACTATATGTGACTCTATTGTTTCGAAAGGCATTCGATCAAAATGATTTTTGCGATTATTTTAAATTTACAGTGAAACCAAACTCTACTAATATAGCAAATAAGCAGTTATTTCAATTTTATTATTATACAATTTTCTACAAATGCAAATCAGTCGAGTAGAGTTCAATTAATTATTAATTGACACATCTAAACTTTGTGTGTGTGTCGGCTGCAAACTTGAGCAAACTGCAAAATAACCACAAAATAATGATTGATCTGATACTGATGGCGTCAGGTGTTGTTCGAGTTTGACTTTCAAAATGAACTCATTTTGTAGTTTTACACTAAATGTGTGCTCTATGCAAAATGAGCATTTTCTATCTATCCATGCATGTGTGGCATTAGTTGGTAATTTGTTGGTATTTTTAGGTTAAAGTTAATTTCTGAAATGTTAGAGGATAACACACAAAAGCCAAAACAACAGGCAACGTCAAATGTGTGTTGTCGCTATGATGGACGTTAATTAGCATTCATTTTTTATTTTTATATATATTTATAAGTGTAAATAGTGTACATTCTCTCATATTTAGTCTCATTGCGGAGCAATTAATTTTGTAGAAGTGATGAAACTAATAAAATTATTATTAAAAAAAAAAAAAAAAAAAAAAAATTAGCATTTCATTTGATGTATACTGCTGGTTAGGTGTTTTGGTGTGTGAGTTTGCTTTTAATTAACAAATATTTTCAATTTATATTTATTTCAACAATTTCAAAAACATTATGCCGCTAACTTTAGTACATGTTGAATGGTAAGTTTTGATTTGTGTTGAATGTGTCATTAGGACAGCGAGAAAGTCTGTCAATTCTGTTGAAGTAATGCAGTCAACAATGTATGACAGACTTTTTGCGCCTACCGAATATTGTCTTTTCTTTCTTTACATCTAGTAAAACTTTTTGAATTCGAGTCATAAAGTTATTATAGTCATTCACTTTTGTTTGCTTGTTTGCTTGCTTCAAATATACGTACATTGTGATTTGTTCAACATTTGTTTGACATTCATTGCTTTTGTGTTTGTTATGTTTTCAACTTTTCTTTATTTTCAAATGTAGAATTTGACTCCGCGAATGTGAATCACAATGTTCTTGAAAGAAATTTTAGCAAAATTACAAATTATTGAGGAGGTGTCATCAACGACATTGAAACCTGAAATGGACATATCAAAATTGCTAAACAAAACTTCATTAATTCTGGCCAAAGCAACAATGGATTCGCCCGAAGAAGAAGAAGGTTTGTTCGTTTGTTTAATTATTTATTTAATTAAAATATTATTTTGGTATATTATTATTTTGATTATTATTATTATTCAGATTCATTTTTAGTGTCATCTGCCATTAGCCCATCCTCATCCTCATCGGAACCATTTTTCATTCGTCAACTGCATCACCTCCACAGTGGCTCAATTCTGACAATCATCGCAATTGGTTCCGTTTTCATGTTGTGTGTTCTACTCGTAGCCGCTGTCCTGTCCTATCGACGTCGTGCCGAGGACGAGAAGCAAACAATCGAGTACAGCAAACATAAACGATTCAAGCGACAATCGAGTAGGTACTCGATTGATTTAGATCGATTCGTGGCCGACATCATGGGACCAGGAGAGGATGGTCTCCAAAATGGAGAGAAAAATGAAATAAACTCTGCGCAACAGAAGCAAAAACAAATTTCACACGAATCCAGCAGGACACTCAATCCCCTGGCAGTGTCAATCATCAATCTTGTAGCGAAAAGTTTGAAGTAAGTACAAACAAAAATTAATTAATAAATTAAATAACCTTTCATTAAATTGATCACACAGTAGCAGTAAAAAGCAAAAGCTTTATCATCCACACAACCACGACGAACCAATTCCGGGCAATATTGTCTCTGTTGCCACTCACAGTGCACCGCCAGATCCGAAATTGAAATCAGTTGCAGAGGACGACGAATATGTGCTGTTCGATGAGCAATCACTCAAGTCCATTTCACGACAATCTAGTTTGGAGGCTGAAGAAGAAGGTGCAAATGGTACTGCTCAAGCGGAAACAGTAGTTGAGATAGTCACCATTGATATGAGTGACCCCAATGGCCATGGCGAATCATCAGTCAAGCATCAATCATTAACCATCACTACACCTACATCCATTAGCGCTAACACAAATTAATTTTTGATATTAATTTGCTCGGCAACCCCACGAAAATAAGGCAAAAATTGTTGGCAAAAATGATTAAATTATTAATAAATTTAAATTTCTTGAGAATTTATTTGATTTTAATTTTAAATTATATTATTTTCGAATGATTTTCCCGGAATTGAGTTGTGTGTAAATTGTGGACAATCCCCGAGCGTTCATGGCCCTGTTCCGTCTGACCACAATCATTATCGATCATTATTTGTTCATCACCGTAATGGACACATCACCGATAGGTTTCATCCATTATCGCTATTATTAGTATCATCGCCTCCATCCAATTGGCCAACTATTAATCGGCCAATTCCATCAATACACACACAAGCCCAAATATATCAATAGAGGTCAAAAGTTGTAGTCTCAAAACTTTTCATCACTTCTCATTCTCGAATAGATCTATTCGGATGGATGTAGCATTAGCCATCCAAAGATATAATCGATTGCTTTTGGATATTATCACAAATGCATATTATTATTATTATTATTATAGGATTTTTCGAGGGATTGCAGAGCGAATTTATATATAAAAGGGAAAGTGGTCATCAAAGCAGAATGTGACAAAAATGGCGGACTAACTTTTTGACATTTACCCCTTTTCCATCATTTGGCACAGCTGACGCGCGTCCGCGTTCAAATGAGAGAAAACGAGAACGAATGAAGGAACAGATTTGATTGTGACCATTCGACCGTGCGAGCATTATTGCCATTCATAGTTCAAATGAAGAGGCCAAAGCAAAAGTTTCTCTCTGAGGCGACATTCAAATGAGTGCACTTGGCATAATGCAAACTTTTGTGTTCACCCAACAAAGTGATAAATGTACTACTTGTGTGGGTCAACTTGAGTGTGATTCTTTATTCAAAATGAGCTTTGTTTTTCATTTCATCAATACAACAAGTGTTCGTTTAAATGATTTCAAAACAAATTGTTGAAGTTTAAGAATTTAATAATCAATAACATCAACATTGTGAACCGTCTTGGACATTTGTCAAGTCTTGCCAAATTTGGGAACATTCATAGCATTACTGGATGAAGTCATTTTGGTCACACTACTCGGCAAATAGGTCAGTCGTCGAGTCGGTTTTCCAGGTGCGAACGAATTGATGTTATCTCGAAAGTGTCTGATCATTCGGTGCCGGGCGTATGCGACCAAGGCTGCCAAGACGATGCCAATCATGAAGAGGATCGCTATTTGTGCTGGCCATGGGATGCAGGCAGGAGAGTGAATCGGGCCAGAGGTGAGGTTCGAGCTAGGGCTGAACACAGTCGTGGTACTCGGCAAGGTGGTGCTCGTTGTTGTGTGCATAATGGTTACATTGCTCTACATAACAAAACAAACAATTAATCAATAAAATTAATGTCAATTAAAGTATAATCATGAACATTACCATTTTGAAGTGCAACAGTTTAAAGTCCCAAAGCAATCATCAATATTAAGCGAAACCATCAAGTTTTACTCGTAAAATGTTCCACAAATCGAATGTCCTCAATCAAGTGCTTAGCAAGAAGTGCATTTTACAAAATATCTCATTTTATTGTTGTAAATATAAATTCACTGCATTGCACTGTCCTTGTCTTTGCGGCTTGACAAACTTGTGAAGAATTGTCTTTCTCACGGTAAAGTAGGCACAATATTGCTCGAAGTGTATTGCACCCGTCGTCTGAGGATAAATTCCTTCGAGGTGTCGCCAGTGATGAGTCGGTGATAGAGCAGAATCCTGTAGCGCAACAACCAGCAGCATAAACCAATCACAATAGTAGCCACAAAGATGAGCGCGAGTTGCACTGTGGTCGAAAGGAATTTGGGCTCGCGACCAGGGTTAAAGATAAAGATGGTGCTACCGGTGAAGGTGGTCGGGGAAATTGTAGACAGCGTCTGAAAAGTATAACAAAAATAAAATAATTTTACATAAGCGAAGAAAGATTTACCATTTTAAATCTTTACACACAGAAAAGTGCCAGAACAACCAGTGCCAGTGTCAACACAAACCATGTGCACAAACACTAGAAATATGAAGCGTGAAATCGAACATTTGAATTAAACTGAAAGTTAACATGTACAGAAAATAAATTTATTACCACTTCGAACAAGTGAAATTAATGAGGATAAACTTGTCCGAAAGATGGCGTCTACACAACTCAATAGATTGTTTTGTTCATTTTAAAATGAAATGAATGTCAAGATGTTAGAAATGTGTTGACTTGCTCCGACTTTATGCCAACCCCACTTTATATCATAACTATCATACAATTTGGAAAATCCTTTTACCGAAATATATAACTAAAAGCGCACAACTGTCTCATCTTTTTTCGATTAATTCTACTCGATTGGCGCTATTGGTCCATTTGTGCGTGCAATGACCAATGTGATCATTATCAGTGCATTACACAGTATTGATCGGCTCTGTTCGGTTCGGTCAATGGCGCACAGTGCAGTGAAATGACCACTTTTTCGGTTGACATGCATTTGATTATGATTGAGATATATTCATCATCATCATCTTCACGGATTCCTTCCAACGACAGCGACAACAACAAAGACAATACAAAGAACAAAAGTGTCTAAAGTTAAGTGGCCTTCTATCTCTATCTCCATCTCCTTATACTCGTCCATTCAATTCTTGTCCGGTTCGTTGTAGCAAATTATCCACTTCACTGAAAGTGTCCATTTCGGTCCGTTTTGCACTGCACTGTCTCCTCTATATATTCACACCCTCACAATCGTAGATCGGTTCTGTTCGAACGATTGGACCGAGTGTAAATTGTAGGAATATAATGGCTTGAGAGAGAGCGCGGACAGAGTGTCGATCCGGTTTAGTGATCCATGCAAAATAACAAAAAAAATCACCACCGTTGAGAAATGATAGATGAGAGAGGCCAGTTCGAGAATGGAAAGAATCATACAAATTGATCCGACCGGACAATTGATGCAAGAATTAACACGCAACAGAAGGACGAATATATTCGGAATATACAAAAGGCTTATGCTGGAACTTTGCATTCAGTTCCGGGTGGTGTGCATATTGCCATTTGAATAGAATGAATTGACTTGAATTATTCTTGAATATATTCCTTACACACTAATTGACTGACTGACCAAAGAGAACAGATTGTGTGCTCTGTCATCTTGGCGAATACATTTCCACTCGATGACAATGACAAATTCATTCAAATTAGGTTCAACTGAATAAATGCACAATTGGTCAAATTAGTTCTACCAGAATTGATTATTATTTACGAATCACTTCTTGTCGAGTAAAATCAATTTATAGCAAAATAAAAATTGCGACAAAATCAAAGTTTAGATTTTTAAAAGAACTAATATTGTAAAATCTCAACTTTTTCGCTGAAAATCCAATCCACAAGTGTAAATGGAAAATGTGTGTTGGTTTGTTTGTTTAGAAATAAAGAAAATTTCTAATTTTGTCTACTCGGAACCCAACTTTGTGCACACAAGCAACAATACAACACAGCAGACACAGACCAATTAAAGAAGGTCGCCATTGTCTGGTGAGTGTTGACTCCAGACGTCAGGGGACAATTTGTAATGATTCGACTAAAACATTGTGCGAGTTCAATAAGTTTGCTTGGCTGGAGCAATTTGAATTTAGTGATTCGAATGGGGACAACTTTTGTGCACACCTGATCGAAGGAAAATGGCGGTGGCTCATTCCAAATAATTAAAATCGAAAAGTTTTTAATGAGACTTGCAAACTTCCAAATGAAGCAAACACAACACAACTCAGTCAAACTGAAATTTATATATTAAAAATATTTAATTTTACCGACCTGAAATTATTATTATTTATGGAATATTTGTCGGAGCAAGTTGAACAAATCAACCTGTGAACAATTGAGGACTTTCCTTTGACTTTCGCTCCGATAAACTCGCTTTACCTATCGAATATATTTTTGGCCAACATTGGACTTCATAAACCCGTCTAGTTATAATGGACAATTTAAAGTTTTATTATACTTTCAGCCGAGCCAAAATAATCATTTACAAATTTGAACGCTCAAACGAAAAGCAAAACTTTTCAAAACCCACTAGGGGTCTAATTGTTTTCATAATTTGAGTATCCTTGGGTTGCAATTGAGGCTATTTTTTTGTGTTGCTAATTAGTATGGATAATTAACCCATTTGGTCTTGACACCTTTGTAATAATTAAAATTTATGGAATTATATTATTTCAATATTAAATATTTAAAAAATAAAGTTTTGATTTTATGGTTTGGTCAGCGTGAAAGTATTGTTATTTATTTAATTTACGATTTCAAATGCAAAACGAAAAGTTTTAGGTTGTGTGCAAAGAGTCACAAGAGAACGAAAAAATGCAAATTCAAATATGCAAAAGGATTTTGTTTGAAAATATTTTAAGGATTAAGCGAAAAATAATAATTCAAAAGTGTGTCCAGAAATGGGTCTTCTGGACTTCAAGTGCAAACAAAAACAAAAGTTGGGCATTCAGAGACAAAATGTGTATTTATTTATGAATTTAGTGTATATTTTGTTTAATAATAAATTTAAATAAATTCAAAAGGATTCAAATGTGCATTGTGGTGTGCTAATGTTGCTCGAATTGATATTTGAATATGCGTTAAAATGAATGAATGCTATGCAAATAATCGAGAGAGGAATAATCCTGGATTGGGTCGACTTTTTGCTTTTTAGAGGGATTGATCACGATCAGCACAGCAGGATCATTTGATGTGTACATTTAGTGTGCTCGAGAGTGTTCCTGTGGATTTGTGTTAAATCTTAAATGTTCCATATGAAATCTATCCCTTTTTGCCTATGCACATAATGAACTATGCATTCTTGTGTGCCTTCGTGCAAGTGCAAGTGTCATCACATTCTATTTATACACTAACCAAGGGTGAAAAGACATCTTTGCCGATCTGTTTGTCGATTGCATAATGCACTAAGCGATGACCAAAGCGATATATGCAAATGGTGATTATGCAGATTGTTTGTGTGTGTGTGTCTGTTGACAGACTTGCACTGTTCACTTCTCCATTTGTGAGTGCATGCCATTCGAAAAGACATAGGCACACTGAGAAAGACAATTGAGGAAATGTAAATAAAGAGACTATTTAATGAGTGAAAGTAATGGCTGAGAGCATCGTTCAAAAGTTTCATTTACAATGCACCTGCAAATGTGAATGAATTCTCAAGCACGAATTTATTGATTTCGTACAAGTGCATAATAGTCAAATAATAATTGAAATAATACATAAATAATCGATTTATTGTTATTATTTTCCCCTTTATCGAATGTGTCCAAGTGTGTGTCTAAATGCACGGAAAAACACCGTAAGCATAACAAAATACAATTGCGATGACACGTGGCCACATCAAATGGCGCCATTGCCAATGATGTGTGTTTTATTTAAATTGCCTTTATGGAGTGATTCATTTTGTATTTATTTTTAAAACATTCAAACACCAATTCAAAAGTTGCTACAATGACTTTTGTTAGAGTGTTTGATTGATATTACGAATTGTTTAATGAATGCATTCAATGCACCGGAAATTCACAAAATAAAATATTTTTTTATACACAGCTTTGCACCTAACATAACAATGCAAGGGGTTGAAAAACTTTGTTTCATGATTCATGTTTTATGATTTCGTTAACATTGACCTTGAATTTGATTAATCATTAATTTTTATATTGATGAGAAATTAATTTGAAATTAAATATAAATAAATTGTAATGAAATGTTGCTTTATTGTATTGCACCAATGAGCAGAGGTGAATGCAATCAGAATTTGACGAACAAAATTTAATGTAACAAAATAATTCTTGATTAATTCTATAGAGTATTAACCATTTACATTTCCAGACACTATTTTCGCTTACTTAACGTATCGTGAATATCAAGAGGAATTTTCTTAATAGGGCTGAAAGGGTTAACTAAAACACAACGAATTTTAAATCACTCTGTGACTGAAAAATAAAAACAAAAACAAAACATCTAATTCAGTGTTGAATGAATTTGTTTGTTGATTGATTGAGATGTTGTTTTCATATTTCATGCCTTAGTTTGATGTCATCAATAAATTTCCCCTAATTTAATTATACATTTCAATTTATTAAATTAATTTTGTCTATGATTAAAAAAAGCATGAAAATACTTAACAGTAAGCAACGAATGTGTCAATAACCAATAAGACAAACACAATTTGTTGGCGCGCGCAATCCTGGAAATTACCTAGAGGTGTACTTTGAGTTCGACAAAGTGTGTTGAGTGTGTGTGTCTGGGATACACTCACGATATATTCAGTCAATGACAATGACTCGGTGCAACACTCCTTCAATCGGTGTACTTTGAAATATAAAGACAAATTATATTGTTTAAGTTTACACAAAAATTAACAAATTATTGCGCAATTAGTTGTGATCTTTGTTACCAGGCACATTCTGTCTGCTTTCAAACAAGCGCCGCGAACAACTTTACTTTCACATTCGTATTGACATTTTGGATAGATTAAGAGTAAGGGGCATGTAATTGATATTATGTTCAATTTAATTTGTAATTAAAACATATCGAGCTAAAATATGTGTATTCAAATGCGGGGCTTATTAAATTATTATTAAATGCATTTACGTTAGCAACATTGAGAGCTCTATTGCACCCAACATCTACAACCACAATTTTAACACCTTTCTGTGTTTGCTTATTCTTTTTTTGTGAAGATTTAAAAAGCCAATAAAAATGTATTATTATCTAATAACACGGACAGTTCTAAAACTTCCGGTTTTATTGAAAAATAATTTTCAAATTAATTGACACAGACATTGTAAAAGAAAATTCATTTCATTTCTAATCATTTCATTCAAACAATAAATTGAATGATGTAACTGTAAACATTATAAAATGCAAATGAGACTGTATTTGTGCTGGTTCGATGTTTTGTGTTGAATGTCGTTGAATTGTTTTATTGATGGGAAAGTTCTGTGCACTTTATCTCACAAAGTGCGATACAATCTTTAAACAGGAACTGTGCAGAACAATGTCATCCCTTTCGAAATATTGCTGCTTGCATCAGTCGACTGTTTGTGCCGTGTAAAGCCTCTTAATAATGAAGTATTTAAAGTATTTTTCCATGAAGGTGTTTGTTGCATTAGTTCATTGTAAGAAAGTGTGCACCGAGAGATGTTACGAAATGAAATGCTTTCGAAAGGTAAAGGTCAGATTAGGTTGAGTGATAAGCGTTAAGGTTATTGGACAACGAACAAACGAAATTTAACTTTCTCTAGATGCTCCATACAAACTGATCGATATTTGCGCAATTGGCAATTTGATAACAAAATAACAATCTCACATTGTCGCTCGCTTGTCAACTATAAATTTTTTTATCGCTAAATTTCACAATTGACTAGATTTTTAAAATTACTCTGTGTTCATAAAAAATTTATTTTCACTTTTACTTACTTTGGCACCAAAGAGGAATTTCTTTTCTTTGATCTAACATTTAAATGTCTTAATTTATTTATTTTATAGAATATTCAGAGCCTTATAAATTAAATTTAAGGCTATTTTGTCTGCAATAATTCCTGGCCCAGTATTGACCTTGTCTCGTGTCATTTAATCCTATGAAAAATAGAGTCAATTTAATTAGAAGATAAATTGCGTTTCAAAATATAAATTGAAAAGCAAGATATATCACTAATTGGTGGAAAGGGCATAGTTGACCAATACGGTCAATTTGTGCACACATATTCGGACCAATCGATCAGTTGTCCGGTCTCCTCTCGATTTCCTCCCCACTGTCGGTGTTCAATTATCACGCCACCTAATCGATCACACCAGCAGGAGCCACTCTGTGCGCCCAATCGATGTCCGAATGATCGATCATTGTCATCGCCTTCAGCGCATACACACACACACTCACTCGCACTCGGTCTACAATAAAGAGCTCACTTCCACACACACTCACGCTCTATCTGTATTGAACATCTTTTTTTTGTTTAAAATTTTTCAAGTACAGGGTGTCTGGACTCGACTGTGTGTTTGAACACCACACAAAAGTCAACCGCTGTGATGGTCATTATGATGAGTTTGTGTGTGTAGACTCAAGACTCAATGTCCACTGGTTAAGTGCGTTTAGTTTATTCAAGTTTACTCGCACCAAACACAACTCTGAAAGGTCAAAGCATTCGATCGAGTCAAATGGATTGTGTAATAATGTTTTGTGTTGTCTATGGAATTGAGGGATGATTGGGTGCCAAGCGTGGCTTGAGTACAACTAGAACTACATTTCCTGAGTACGTTTGTACACCGAGTCAAGAGTCTTGTGATGAACAAACTGGCACAAACTGGACAAACTGAACAAACTGAACGCACTTTGGTGTAAGTCAATTCACAAATGTTCCAACATTCTGCAATGCTCACAAGAATGCACTTGAGCACACAAATGTACAGCAACATTGGCACGGTACGGTACATGGCTTGTCATCACCCTGTACTGTCACAGTCACTAATGTGCATACAGTCAAGTAATTAATTAGTGGTCATTTCAACAAATGTGCAATGCGTTTTGTGTTCGTTTGTGTTGTGCTGTGTTGTCTGCTCAGCACCACTGTCTGTACATTTACCTTGTGGCATTGTTTTGATTGGCTTCTGTTTTAACAAGTTTGACTAGCACAGTAGTAAAAGCAAAGTTAAGGTTAAGGTCAATCACGTGCTAAAACATTGACTCAAACAAGCATACAAACAGCACTGCAAAAGGATGTGTTGTCTGGCCACTGTTGATGTCTCTATTATTTGATGTCTATGTTTGTATTTATTGATTATTGATTATATTGTATTAACAAACTGGTCACGAGCCTTCAACAAGTTTGGTGATCATACTAGGAATGCACTTTACCGTACTGTTTTAATTGTGTGTTGGTTTGTTTGTTTGTGTTTGGAGACACACACTCAGCACACTAATTCAACACAACCAAATCATACGAGTTGTGATCAGAATAGACAAGTTAATGTCTAATTAATCGATAATGATGACTGATTGATTGAAATTTACTGTGAGACTTGTCATTTGCCACAGTGTTGCTGCATGCAGAGTTGTGCACAATTTAAACTCAATAGCTTCGTGTACATGCTCATTTGCTCAAGTGCACCGACGGTACTCAAACAAGGCAGACAATCAATTAATTGGAGGAAATTATTATAAAAAGAACATCTTTTGGAACTAGAACCAAAGTGGAGTGTTCAATGTGTTCGCACACCGCTAAATGGCCATTCATTCGTGCACACTATCGTTCAATAAAGTTTGCATTCGGTACGATTGTTCACTCACGTGTTGAGTCTGTCTGTGTGGGGGAGTAGAAAGTGCTCAAGAGTACATTTGGTGCAATTGTTTTTCTTTTTTGTTTTTACTCTCTGATTGATTTATTAATTTACAAGGTCAATTATTTTTAATAATTCAATAAAATAAAGGGTACTTTTGAACACAAAAATCAATAATAAAAAATGAAACAAAAGTTCATTAAGTTTGCACAGAAGTACGACAGATACAGATGTTATATGACACTTGCAAGGTTGAATTTGTGATAAAATACATTCTAATTTCAAGGTTGCCAGATTAAGAAATGAAAACTTTATAGAGATGTTACATAAGATACTTTTTGTTCTTGGGTGATGTGTTGCTTAATATAGACAATGAGTTTTGTATTGTTTCTACTATTCACATGATCATCTGATTGGCCAAATCAAAACGAAGAAACAAAATTGATTCTTGACAGATTGGCATTATTTGATTACTTAGTATAATTTAATATAATGATAATAATGATCAATTGGAATTTATAAAACATTTTAAAATTTTAAATTAAAAATAAAATTCAACCAAAACTTTCTACTCAAACTCAATTGACCCTGAACTTCTTATCGTTCGAAAGCGTAAAATAGTAAACAATTCCATTACATTTTACGATGCGATAAGAACAGAAAAGTATTTAATCAGAATTGCCTTTGCACAATTCAATAAATTTCACAATTGATTCTTTGTTCAATTCAGAAAAGGAAAATTCCATTAACAACAAAATGTTTCACAATTAACATCCGAAAAGGACAAAACAATTGGCCATTGTGAAAATTGGAAAGTAAATATTGTTTTGTGCACAGTGTTCAATTATAATTCTCGATTTTATTCTTTCTTCCATGTTTGGTTAAAAGACTATTAAATTATGAAATCAAATTTCAAATTGCGTCAATGGATTGTTTAATAATAATCATATTGAATCATACTGATGAAGGTAATGCTACAAACTTGAACTTGAAATTGAAATATATGAAAAATAATAAAGAAAACAAATTATAAATCGATTACAGTTGGACAAGGTACACGATTGATCTGTTCAATTGGTCAATTAGTCTCGTGTTCAATCATAAATCAATTAATTATTTTATTCCGAAAATAGACAAAATGCCACCTAGCTCAAAGAATGCGATAATAATAGTTTGCGCACATTTTAATGATACAAACTAATAAGGAAATGAATTATGATTATTATTATTATTACTCGTACTATACTGCAAAGTACTGTTCTCAGTAGACGTATTACTCTAGCATCATATCAAGTAATTGGCATAATTGTTAGATCACACACAGACAGACACACACATACTACGAACCATTAATTATTACACTTGGAAATTACGCTACTCAATTGAGGGGAGTAGACAAAAATGTATATGAATTTGTTATTGCTCTTTGCTTCATGCGGACATTTGAGTGTTGCTTGTGCCCCCTTCCACATGATTTGTACACCTTATTAATTGATTGTCACAATGAATGACTCAATCTCGCAGTATTATATTACTAGAATAAGGCACACAAAACCAAAATTCATTCATTAAAATCGTATGATGTGTCTATTAATAGTATTTTGGGTATAATTACAGGTGTCTACGTAACTATATTACTACTAATAATGAACCAGGGAGAGAGGGTCAAGGAAGTGCATAACCAAACTCACTCACCAAAGACCAGAATAAATCAACAAAAATATAAATATTGCGAATTGGAATAAATTACGATACGTTACTATAAATAAATGTACAAAATTATACGGGATAGCTTTGGTTTTTGGTTTGGATTCTTGATATTCTTAAGGGAAGAATTAATTATTATAAATAAATCAATAAATTAAAAACACAATTAATATACCATTAAATAAATAAATAGTCCAATTAAATTTTGAAATTTAAAATTTACTTCAAAATACGGTCAATCGATACATTTCTGTAATGACACAAATGTGCGCATGAAAAAGTGGTCAATTAGCATAAAAAGATTTATAATTTGTAATTACTTTCGACCTGAGGCGATGGATGTGATCGTCTTACGTTCGATTGTGATTTCATTCATTTGATTGTGCAAAAAAATAGAATCATTATCATTTGGTAGCGTTCAAGTTGAGTATGTACCGAAAATGATGACAACTCTTTCATGGTCATCAGTTTGGTCATCATTTCGATCACTCACCAAATCACGGGGTTCCAATCGGGGAAAAGCCTGGTCACAAGTGATGATTGTATACATTGGCAAGTGAGCATAGTGCCAGTACGGTATGCTATTGCAGCATTAACCCCTTTGGCGTTCGAAACTGCTTACCCCTACAATTTATTTTGGGTTGTGTGATAATTATAGAGTGTTAGAGACAATTGAATGAATATGAATTTTAGTATAATACGTACAGATGCAATCGACATGATGGAACGACTTCGGAAAGGGTAGGTCAGCCATGGACAGGACAGAGTGGAGACATACTCGGCGGAATGAGTTGCCACTCGGAGATCACTTTTGGAATTGATTTTGCAATCGATCCATCTGACCGAGTGTGACGCGAGTGTGGCCCATTCTCCACTGTTCTCCTTCTTCAACTGCTCGATAATTGCCAAGTGTGTGCCCGTGTGTGTATCGTAAGTTTGTCGAAGCACGTGCTCATATTATGTGCAGTAGTCAGCAGTGAGAGAAAATCGATGAAAGTTTCCTCAATCATTTTGATCATGAGTCATATTTTGGAGGTGGATTCACAGGAAAGGATGACGACGATGAGGATACCTGATGATGGTCATGGAAAGATACCCAAAAAGTAATATAATCAGGCAAAGCTCAATTGAGACGCAAACAAAGCCAACTAGACAGTTGTTAGTGTGTTTAATCAGACAGTGCTCAAACAAACCGTTTATGTTCGGCATTCGGCATGAGGTTGTGAAATGCAAACACAACCAAGACAAGTCAAATAGAGTCTACAGACAGAAGACTGACTGAGGCTAACCGTGTGCAAAGAAGATACAACAACATGGGACAATGATAAATGTGTGTCTCCTCATTGACTATCATAATAGGCTAATAGACAATTAATGTCAGATG
The DNA here is from genome assembly GCA_023373905.1 of Rhizoglyphus robini. Lineage (NCBI taxonomy): Eukaryota > Metazoa > Arthropoda > Arachnida > Sarcoptiformes > Acaridae > Rhizoglyphus > Rhizoglyphus robini. Next base: position 333,533 of record JAKIJQ010000007.1, on the reverse strand, counting down.
ACAATCGGCAGGCCGCTAAACGAACGATCAAACCGGCTCACAACACTCTCACTGTTCGACTCGTATTTAGTATTGGTCATTCTGCGCACACAAAACTCAACTCCCACCAGCCGTGTCCATTGTAAAAGATGCTATTTAATTATGATTAATTGAACACAATTAAACGGACAAACCAAAGCACTGAAAAAGTGGAAAATTTTGTAACTAAACAACAACAACGAGAAACAAACAAACTCGATTCGATTTAGTCTCTGCTTCGTCTTCTTCCGAAACTTAGACAAGGGAGAGATTTCGAAAAGAAGACAAAATTTAAATTGAGTGGGCGTTACTGTGACTTTCACTGTCTCAATGGATTGAATGTGTCAATCGAATGATAAATACGATTGTCCCCACTGTGTGTGTTAATTAATTAAACGAAACACAAATGCAGAGTCACACAATTGAATGGATGAATTGAAGGGGCGTGCCGGGCGAGCCAATAGACGCGTTAAAAGTTATGCTTAATCGATTATGTCCACTCAATTATGTGCTCGATGAATTCATTGCAACATCCGTCCAATGTAAATCTCGTGTCTGTCTGTCTGTGTGGACACAGTCACATAAAGTATCCTAAGGCACAGTAGGAAACAGAGAAAGATGAACAACAAAATAAAGTAATAGGATAATTTACTGTGTGAGATATACAAACCGGCAATTACATGTATTGACGTACGTGAGAGGAACATTGCTAATCAAATGACATCGATTATTTAAATCTAGTTAATCGTGATTTTGGAAAATTGATAATAAGAAGGTTTACCATTTATTAATTTTTAAAAATAAAGAAATGCATATTGCAAAATGACTAATTGATGATTGTGAAATGAATGTACTTGCGAAACTTGCCAAAACTTAATAAAACATATAATTCCAAGGAATTGTAGGTGAAAATTTGCATAGAAAATAAATTAACTATTCTGCCGTTTTATTACTGCTGAATGATTTGATTTAATTAAATGTGAAAGTTGCATTACAAAGTTGTGAACACGTTGAACTGGCAGTTTCACGAAAACAAAACAAAAACGAAACCACAAATTAGAGGTTGCAAATTAGTAAACTTGAAAGTACAAAAGAGAGACAAGTGAAAGTGTAATTTGATTTAATAAAGTCATCCTGGCGAATTTAAAACAAAAATGTTGAGACAGTTTTGCTCGAGACAATTATTTCTAGTTGAACTGTAGCATTAAAGACAGATTATGCCTCGACAATTTGTAATCTACATTCACCTCATTCACTAATTCTTAATAGAGCCTTAATTGAGGTGTATAAATATAAACGATCATACGAGCTAAACGATGATCGTATCAGGTAAGTGTGCACTGGGCACGTATTAATTCGGTGAAACACATTAAATACATTAAAGATGAACGCATTTATTAACGCATTACCTTATTATTATTGTCATGAATTGGCCTACACATTGTCTTACACATCAAAATGCACTACTTGTGCATGCATTGTGACAATCATCGCGGTGTGCACTCATACTAAACAGCAAGACAGTCTTCAACTAATTTCTCAATACATTTCCATTCACACAAACAATGCAACATAACACAAACTTTGTGCATTCGAATTAGCCGTTAGTATGTCGCACAATATGCCTGTCAAGGTGAGGTTTTCTCGTTCTTCTTCTTCTTTTTATTATTTTTGTTCATCTACCAATTTTTGTGGACAATGATTCATTGTCGTCAATGAACAAAGTGTGAATTACGGTGCGCATTTATAAATGACAAATAATGCATGATAAATACGTTATAACTAGCTGGACGGGGCAATTGGAGATGAAACAAAAATAACGAAACACTTGACACCAATGTGCTAAAATGCTATCGAATTGAGACGTAAACGAGATAATATTGCAATGTAAAATTATTATTATTATTAGTATTACATTATAAACAAATTTAATTTTGATTATTATTTAGTGAATGTATTTGAGTCAATATGGCAGGTAGTGCGAGTGTCATTAATATTGTTCATTCATTGAACGCGCTTGTCAAATTGAACGTGCAAACACAAATGCACTGATCGATGATTGCAATGCGTCTCGACATGTGTTTGATTGTTCACTTATTGACATTTTAAATCTTAATAAATTGTTGTTTGATATTTCCTGTTGAGACATTTACATTCGAACAAATGAAGCCATTTATCATGCATTTGTTGCTTCCTTCCTTTCGTCAATTTCGTGATTTCAATCAATTTTGAAACATTTTGAATTTGTTTACAATTTTGTAATCTTGTTTTAGTCATAATTGGATTAAAGTCATTTTTTCAATAATTCATAAACGAACGCATTCAATTCAAGATCAACTAATTGACTCACCCGACAACAACAGGAGAAACAATTTCAATGACGTGCGACTCAATTGAAAACTGATTTGTGAAAAGATTTCCAAGCAGCCAACAATAACCAAGTGAACCATCAATCAACTTTATACGTTCACTTCACAGTGAGTTAATGTTTGTTATTTTTAAAATACAACAAACGTGAGAATCGTGACTCCACAGAACATAATGCAAGGGGAGACCAAAAGTTTCTGCTTTGATGCACATTCAAATGTGCTTTAATATGGCACTCAAACTTGTGTGCTAATCGCGATTTTAAAATTCATATTACTTACATGTAATGAAATGAATGAATAAATATAGTAAAGTGTAAAATTGACTTTAAATTAACTAGTTGGATAAATGGATTAGTTATCGATTGTACAGTTAATTGTGAATTTTATTAAGTAAATTCTCAATATTGCTTTGGTTTGCTTATTCGTTATTTTGAAAAGTTTATGATTTCATTGATGCATTGCCAGTAAATTGAGGCTAATATCATTGTTATTAACTTTGACACAAATAAGTATTAATCCTGATAAAATCGTTCCAAAATTAAAGAATTATGAACCTCAACGTTATGATGTTATGATATGAGAATTTATTGAATTAGCAATATTTTCTTATTTCCCCGAAAACAAAAAGTACAACACGTCACACAATAACAAAGAAAGGCACAAATAAAGCGTATTAAAATTGGACAATTTCCACTTGCATGGAAAAGTACAATTGCAATTGACTGCTCAGTGAGGTATCTATTTCATCGGATTAGTTCATTGTGTGCGTTTGTTTGTTGTATTTATGGTAAAGTTTAATTAGTGTGTGAGTGTGTAAATACATCGATGAAATGTACAACCTTTGGTGAAATGCCTACTTAGTGGCAAATTGATATTGATCATGTGTTCCATTCTGTTTCGATAATTTGTCTTCGTCCATTGTGACCCTTCTCCATTGTTGTCTCATGATTGCTAACATGTAAAGGTCATCACCCATCAAGTGATTGTTCGAACAAGTGTGCTCAATGGTAAGTGATGACTTAATCTGCTGTGACAGCTCATTTCACTTTGCGTTACTCACACTTTTGCTGTGCACGCACAGTTCATTAACGATCAATTGGCTCTAGATCTTACTGTGGAAGATTTCGGAAAGAAAACGCAACAAAAATTTCAATTTACAACACCAAAATTGCATATGCAGCTCCAACTGGAAAAGCTTTTAACAAGTGTTGTTTTGTCAAATTACATTTCATATGGCACTTTGGCTGGTTGTGTGTTTGTGTCATTGTCGTCGTTGAATTATTCGCAGTTTTAAGTCTCCATTACCAAACTAGCAAGCAATCATCACATCGTAACTAGTAATAATAGCGAAACTCTATGATAAAGTGCAATACTCGAGAACGAAGCACATTTAATTGCACTTGTGTCAGATACATTCGAATACATTAGACCCAACACACAAAACACGCACACTATCTGATCAAATGAAAGAAGAAACAAAACATTTGTGTTTGTGTGCTAATGTAAGGTGCAATGTACAATTGAAAAACAATTGAAATATAAGATGGAATTATGACACATTACACGTAAAAGGGATTTATGACCATTGCGAGCAGATAGGTGAGATCACTAGTTAACGAATGTGACTGTAAGCTTTCATTGACGGGAAAACCAGACACCCAACACCAATGCCTAAATCTACAAACACCCATGAGGAATGATTGTTTCGTTAGATATTTAATGCATAATAATCTTGTCTGTTCAAAAGTCTGTCCGGTTCAGAATGTTTTTGAACAAATCAACACTTTGTCGAATGTGTCATGTCAACTAGAAAGTTGAGTTACTTTTGGAATTGGCAGTGTAAATCAAAATGTTTTGAATGAATATTTTTACATAATTTAATAATGATGAAATTACATAAACACACACATTGATTGGCTCGTGTTTCATTGTTTCACACGCAAAAAGTATTTTTGGAAATAATAAATCAATTACTTAGAGATGAGATTCTATTAGGCAAGTATGCGGGCTCGCTTCATTCATTCATTCAAATGGGCCAATCGTTTAAAAGTACAGTAACAAGTCTAAATAGTTTCACCGTAGTCTATACTTAAAATGGCGAGTTTGATAAAATAAGTTATTTTATGAAACATCAATTCCTGAAATTTATGAATCATTTTATGTACCAAATAACTTACAATGTATTTTTGCACACAGCGAGCCTCTACAGTTAGTAAGCCTCCAACTCATGTCCACTTGAGCATCTCAAATCTCACTTCGATTTTCACACTCACGATTTTTTGTTGCTCTTCCTGAGAGACGACAATTGATTGATTTGATTAAGTGTGATGCACATGGACTATGTGACTACTGCAGTAGTAGTTTCCGACGTCTGTATGTGTGTGTGTGTATCCATTTACGTCATCTCATAAACAAGCAAAAAGAAACACTTCAACAAAACAAAACATTAAATAAACAAGACAAGAAAAGACAAAAAAAATTGAAAAACCTAGAAGACACAAATTAACCATCTTTTTTACTGGTTTCAAAGAGGACAGTTGCCTTGTTCGAGTGGACATTGGCGACCTTCAAACACGGAATGCACCTCACAAGGTCACAAAACCCATCTAGAAAATATGGCATTTTTGTTGCTGTTTAAACAAAAAAGTGTTGCTTGAATTGTTTTTGGTATAAGTATCGGTATCATTAAATATCATTCATTGTATGTACAATAGTAATAATGTGTTATAATCCTTTGAATAAACTTACACTTGAATGGCAGTGAAAACACTTCACTACAATGCACAATGTGTTCGCACTGGTTTGGGGACAACAACAAAAATTCCCATGACGAAATAATGTACTGAACGCAAATCTATACAAACATCTAATGACCGGCACTGAAATATGATAGTCACTCAATTGCAATTCGTTCAAAAATAGTTTGTTTGTATTATGCCATTTGACTGGTCAGTTCCATCGATGTTTACAGCCCTTCCGGACCCGATTTGAGTTTGCACAAATTGAAATTATTAAAATGGCTTTGTAATTTGGGTTTGTTTGCCTAGAGTGTATCATCAAACACTTTTGGTATTTTAGGGAATTTTGCAAAGTACAAAGACAAAATTAGTTAGTCATTTTTAAATGTACAAATTCATCTAAACCGAATGCCAAATATGGTTTGATCGAAGTACTAAAAGTGTCCAGAAAATTCAATAGAGTACAAGTTCAATACATCTTTTGTCACACATTGCTTCCAAGTCAAGCGAAGCAAAATTCAAAATAAGAATTTTGATATGTTTAATTATACATTGTCGAAACATAAAATTGCCCAAAAAATGAATGAAAATACATTGCCAAATTCACTGTTAAATAACATAACAATCTTCATATATATTTTCCCCCCAAAAAGTCTTAACGAGCCGGTAATTGCGAAATGCACCAACTCAACCACGGATAAATCATTGATCATATCTGCACTCATCGGCTATAGCCACTTGATTATCATTATGCATTGATTATTATTATTGGTGAATGAAGTATGAAGTAAAGACACGCAAAATCAATTTATCATATACCGCCAAAGTTTGTTTTACTCACAATAATAGCATGCTCACGTTTCGCTCAACAAGTGATTTTGTGTGCATTGAGAAACTACCGAATTTATGTGCACATGTGAATGTGTGTGTGTGTGTGTGTGTTCTGTGCGTTGGCAATTCTGAATAGAGGCCAATTTAAATGTCAATTACATTGAGATTGTATAGTTTATTATATAAATATTATATAAATTACTGAACACATTCAGACACAGACAGGTAGTACAAGAAGATAACAATACAAGTAGACAAGTAGATGTATCAACGAGAATTGACATGTGAGGTAACATTTAATGTCTACAGGAATGCACAAACCGAATTGTAATGTGCGCCTGTGCACGTATTATCTAACTCTCATCTGACATGTTGGACAAATGACTCGAGCTTGTGCCCTTGAAATATAATAGCAAATCTACATAACAATAAGCTTAACCATAATAATAATGCTGGTGAGAGTGAGACTCGAGTGAGTTGTCTTGAAGCCGGTCTGCCGGTAAAGAAGAGTTAATTGCCACAAGTGTCTTGTGTTGTGTTGTGTTATCTCGAGTGAAGAGATTGAATGTTGAGTAAGTTTGAGGATGAGTAAAGTGAAAAGGTAGTAAGTTAGTAAGTAAGGAAAACAATCTCTCTTGAGTTTAAGACGAGGAGTTTAGTTAAGTTAAGGCAGAGTTAGTCAAAAGTGACTACACCATGCGAGATGGCACAGGCGAAAGTGCTCGTGAAAGTTTACGTGTGGCAGACTCAAGTTTGTGTGCTGGCCGTTTCATGCCTCTCATGCCTTACCATGTCCACCATCCTGAGCACCTCAATCGACTGTCCGAGTCAATCAAAATCAATCAATCACTGATCGTTAATTACTAATTCATCCAGCACTGTACATCGGCACACTACACCACACCACACTACAACACTAATTAGACGATAATGTTAATTACCATGTGAAGTGCAGCAAGTTGTGTAGCATACTATTTACAACTTCCGATCTATCTTCTGCCCCCAGTGCCATACTGTCTCACTACTCAGTCTCAATACTCTCAACACAAACTATAGCTAACTATTGAACAGTCTCACACTCGACTCACTTCACTCCTTTCGAACGTATTTGTAATAATTTCACGGCTAATTTAATTGACACAATCTAGCCATGAGCAGCTGTGAGCACACACGCAACACAACTTCACAACTCAACTCGCACATTACATTACACCAATAGGTATAATTATAATTATCAAAAGTGTAATCATCGTGTATGAAGTGTATACAGTGGCTTTGACCAGTTTGGTGACACAAGTCACTACCACCAAAGTGCTACATTTGTGCATATGTTTGTGTTTGTATGCATGTGCGCTAGCGTCAATCTTAGTGACATTGGTGACATTCTTCCTGCTAAAAGTTAAGAAGCAAAAAGAAGAATACGATTGTTGTGTGATTGTTTTGGGAAAAGTTTGAAAAGCTTAAATTTAAACACTCGAGACTGAACACAGTGAAAGGTGACTTGTCGCATCGATGGAAAGTGATGCTTGCGAGTGTGTGTGCATTGGTGCATTGCTGTGCTTAATGGACAAAAGTGGACTCGCAACACACAACATCTCTTCGTATGCAGCATCGCGAGCAATTAAGTTTTTGATGTAACTGGACATTATCTTCTTTGCCGCGACCACCGCCGACCGACTGACTGACTGAGTGAATGAGTGAGTGAGTGAATCATCTACACCATCGCCACTGACCATCAACTTCACCACTACCTTCCCATTGCGCCTCACTCACCGCAGTGCACTTGACGCTTCTTGTGGACTCGTCTCAATCGATTCGGTGTGTTCACTTCACACATTTGGCGGCGGTTCCCTTTCGAGTTTGTTCGTTGTCGTTCTTGTGGTCTTCATTAGGCGCCATGCTTCTAGCTACCTGCTCACAAGTGTTGCGACCCTAACTCGAAGCAATAAACGAATAAGGTGAAGTTGTGCGAAAGTACGTGCAAAAGCGCGCGCTTTTTGACACAGTCGAGTACTGGCTGGCAGGTAGTACCTTCCCCGGGACGGACCACCTCGGCCGACTTCACTACCTTCCACAAGTGACCATCACCTTGCCTCTGTGCCTTGGCCAGTTTGTCTCTCTCGTTCACTTTCCGTTTCGGCGTGCCTTTCAGTGCTGGCCAAGCCAACCGAAGTCGAACCAATGGTGAACCCTTGAAATCTTTCCACACACCAATATAAAAGGGTTGCATCTATGAAAGTGTGAAAGTCACTTTAAACAGTCGGCACAAACCATCCACCAAGGATAACTTTCACTATCGCCTTCTCATTTCCTTTCACCACCGTTTCACTCGAGCATCTTCTTTCCTTTCTTTTCCTTCACCCATCAACATCCATTCGAAGTGATCCCTCTTGCCGTTGCCTCCAATTATCCAAACATTGTTTGATCGGTGTGAAAAATCATATTCCAATAATCGAGTTGGTCGGTCTTTGTCAAGCCTCGAATCACTCCATTGTCAGTATCACTCGATCACACTCCTCAAGTTCGAGACATATCGCCTCACTCAGTCTGCTCAACCGAATCCCATCTCTGCTGGTGTCAAGATGAATCTATCTTGGATCGCACTATTATCCCTCCTGTTGATGGCATTAACCCACACGGTAAATGGTCGCAATTACCGTCACACCCCCTCCGAACTGGCACTCACCAATCAGGTAGTGTTGAACCAGCGCGATTGCGACCCAGACGAAACGCCCATCTTCATTCACACTGCCGCAGTGACCTCGGGCAAGTACTACGAGCGCCGAATGACCATTCGTCGCACCTGGGGCAGAGAGGCCAACAAGTACAAAATGCGACTGCTCTTTGTGATCGGTGTTCCACGAAACTTGATCATGGAACGACAGCTCAAGGTCGAGTCGGACAAGTATGGCGACATTTTGCAGTTCAACTTCATCGAGGACTACTACAACTTGACCCTGAAAGCGATCTCCGAGTTGAAGTGGGCCTACCGTCACTGCAGCTCCTCTCAGTACATGGTCAAGACTGACGACGATGTGGTGATGAACATGCCCATGCTGTACCAACTCGTGCAACGACAGAAGATCCCATCGGGCCTGACCGGTCTGGTCATGACCACCCCGGCCAATCGTCAACCAGGCCACAAGTGGTACATGCCCCGTCGATACTACCACAAGGAGAGCTACGAATTTCTGGCTGGTTTCTCGTATCTCCTGTCGATGGACCGATTGAAGCAATTCCTCAAGACAATCATCACATACCCAGGACCAATCCTCGACATTGACGATCTCTTCCTGACCGGCATTGTGGCTGACTATGGCAAAATCAAGCGAAACAACTCTTTCCGATTCAAGTTCTTCTGCGGCCTTGACCTGTGCACCATGGAGCAGTCTTTGGTGATGCACGCCTGCAGTGATGCCCGAAACAGTGAGACCATGTACCGAGTGTGGAAGCAGTCGGACACCAACTCGTGCTATGCCAATCTGCGACTCAACCGAAACCGAGCAAGAAGGCGCGGTCGTCGAGATGTCACCTCCGACTGGTTAGGCACCGAGCACAATATGACTCTCGCTGGTTTCTCCTTTGTGGCTCCCAAACCGAGCAAGTCAACACAATGACGCTAACACTCAACACACAAACAAGTCCATACACACACACCCACTAGGTCACTTCAACTCCTCTACTCCAGGTGTCACAGTAATCGATCAATTCAATAGTATTCGCAATGGGTCATCAACCAAATGTACAAATCTACAGTTGCCAAAATTCTTGTCCACTTTACATACATTTCTGAGCACTTGTTGACAATATTCCCAATTCATTCATCCAATTCACCGAGTATTCTATGTAATAAATTTTATTTTTCAAATAAATTCTTATTATTACAAATAATTGACATATTTGCATTTCGAATGTCAAGTTAACTGCCAGATTGGGATTGAAATACATCACAAATCTACTTTCAATGTAAATGAAGATTAAGTTTAGCCAGCTGTTTGATTGTTTAAATTTATAGTTCAAGTTGAATGCTAATCGGATTATATTCTTACTGGACAATATTTAAATTCAAATTAAAAAATGAAATCGATTTGAATTGAATGAACAAATAAGCATTGATAATGCTGAATTACTAACTTAGATTTGTGGTCTTTCCCAAAGGTGATTATACTAAGCAATGTCCAACAATTGGGTCGATTACCAAATTAATCATTTTTGTATGGGGTAAAGCAATAATCGTAATTGTCCTTCTCAATTGGTCTAATGCACCACACGTTGGTGGACACCACATCATTATAATATATCGACACTGGCTAATTATAATTAGCAAACAAGCAAACTGTGGTAGTTAAGTACAAATCAACCCAATGCTAATCTACTTGACTATTTTGGCCATTGATCAAACACACTCAACCCATAAAGTGATACACTCAAACTATCAGCTGACTGTCTGCATTGAGACTGATCACTGATCATTCGATATGGTTTACTCAACTCAAGGTCCAAAGTTCACTAAAGTTATTAATTATATTATCGATTAGTAGTGCGCATTGACAACTAGACATGAACATCAATTTTGTTGTTGTGCAATGTTACAACACTGCCGGTAAAGTCTTTGCAAAGTCTACATCACATTTGAGATTATCATATAGATTTAAAAGTTATTGAAATCAATACAAATTGCACATACAAATGCAAGCAATGCGTTCGGTTGGCCAAAATGAGTTCCATCACTTATGTATTAGTTGATCAATTAATTATTGCAATTGTACTGGGCAAAGTGGAGAGAGATGGCGGGAGGGATTGCTTACATAGATTGCTTGTTAGGTAAGAGTGATCAATTAAGCAATGAAAATTACACTTTAGAATATACTTCTCCAGTACACAAACTAAAGTGTCTACCTTTAAGGTGCAGTAGATCTCCTGTTTAGATTCGAACCCGCTGAGTGATTTAAACTGTCCGCACATAGTCTCGTGCAAAGACAATGCTTGGAGGAACGCGATAAGAGGTCATTTTGTTGTTCTCATGTATTTTGTACACGGCAGTAGCACACAACTGGCCATGTATCCAATGTGTGCTATCGCTTGCATAGATATCTCTGTATCCTGACTTCGTTGGTATCCATTGGAGTGGTCGCCCAGATCGCCTGGACGTGTACTCCAATTAATCTGTACTCATTGTACAATTGAATGTGTGGTCTGGGGGAAGAGTTAGGCTGAGTGTAGATTGATTTGGTTATATAAAGCTGATGATGGCAAACCAAAAGATCAAACCGAGTTGGTTTGTGCTTTCTTTGAAATAGTCAAATATTTAATTCTAAAATGAAATCGTTTGTGGCTTTGTCGCTTTGTCTGGCACTCGCCTCGGCCCTTCCAGTCGATCCCGAGCACCTGCCAGGAGGACTGCACAAGTTGGAAGTGAACGATGTCAAACTGTTGGAAGTGTTGAGTCATGTCCAGCCAGACTTGAACGCCCGTCTCAATTCGATGTACTTCCACAAGATTGGTCATGTCATTTCGGCTGAGTCGCAAGTTGTTGCCGGTGTGAAGTATCACGTGGTGTTTGAGCTTGGTCAAACTGAGTGCCTCAAGGAGAAGGTGCTGAAGGATGCCACCGCATTGGCTGCCTGCACTGGCTTCACTCATGTCCAAATTTGCGATGCCAAAATTCTGTCCCAACCATGGCTCAACCACCTTCAGGCAGAACAATTCGTCTGTCAACCAAAGGAGCAACCAGCTGAGGCTTACTTCGAAGGAATCGCCGGTGGCAAGCACAAGATGGATGTCAACGATGCTCAACTGCTCGAGACCTTGACCGCAGTTCAACCACAAATCAACGACAAAGTCAAGTCAGATCAATTCTATCGAGTTGGCAAAATTTTGGAAGCTGAATCGCAGGTTGTTTCCGGTGTGATGTACCACATCAAGTTCGAACTCGGCGAGACTCAATGCCTCAAGGAGAAGGTCACCAAGGAGACCAACATTCTGACCGAGTGCAGTCAATTCAAGCATGTTCAAATTTGCACTGGCCAAATCTGGTCTCAGCCCTGGTTGAACCATTTGGAATTGTCTGCCATTAAGTGTGAACTCAAGAAACCAGATGTCCTTCTGCCAGGTGACATCCGTGGACCAACCATTCCAGTCGAAGAATATTTCGAAGCAATTGCCGGTGGAAAGCATAAGATGGACCTGAACGATGCTACACTTTTGCAGGCCTTGACCGAAGTGCAACCACAAATCAACGACAAACTCAACTCGGTCTACTTCCACCGAGTAGGTAAAGTGTTGGAAGCTGAATCGCAGGTAGTTTCGGGTGTGATGTATCACGTCAAGTTCGAACTCGGCCAGACCCAATGCCTCAAGGAGAAGGTCACCAAGGACACCAACGTCTTGACCGAATGCAGTCAATTTAGCCATGTTCAGGTTTGCACTGGCAAAATCTGGTCTCAGCCCTGGTTGCACCACCTCGAGCTCAGTGAAGTTCACTGTGAGACCCGAATGCCCGATGTCCATCTGCCTGGTGACATCCGTGGACCAACCATTCCTTTGTAAATACTATGAAATGATAACTAGCACAGATTGGCATGTCCATTGGACGAGTGTAGTCAACAATAATAAATGTATTGCATACTTTCTGTTGTTTGCTTTTACTTCCTCAAAAGTCATTCAACTCAACCACAATAAAACTAAATCTAAAATATTATTTAATGGCTTACACATTAATTGCATTGCCAATTTAACAAAAGCTAACATAAATTGAATTTCAATCAAATGAAAAGTGCTACTGCTGCCATCTATTGTTGAAGATTTCAGTCAGATTTCAAAGAGAAAGAAATCAAATTAAATACAATTTATTGAATCAAAATACTGGTTGTTCCAAATTAATTAATGAAATGTCATTTAAAGAATGTAATTTTAAAAAATGTAATTTAAGAAAATAAATAAATAAATTGTGAATTTCACTTGCCAATGTTATTCAAACTTTGAATTTCAAAGTGAACGCTTCCCTTGAAAGACGATTTGGTTAGCAGCCATTTGACCCAAATAATCAATTCTTCAGGTAGTGGGGCAAATTTCAACTGTTGTAGCACTGGGAACATTGCTGGGATACGAATAAACAGCTGGACCAATCGTGTGTCAACAGTGGTTTGTTCAAGTGGTGTACCAGTGTGGTCATATGCTCGGGTGCTAATTTCCAACACCAAACATTCGAGTCGGCCAAATTGAACAGTGCGCGGAAGATCGTGATCGAGATTGTATGGACCGAGGAGAAGATGCAATTTGGTCAACTTAGGCAATTGACTCAATCGAGTCAAAGTCTCATTAATGGGAATCTGTGAAAATTATATAATTGATTAGAACCAAGAATAAATTGACTCGCTTCACATACCTCAGGAATGAACGCAGGTCGAAAGAAGACGAGTGAGACAAAGTGATCACAAACTGTGTTGAACAAAAGTCGTTGCCCTTCGAGTGTCTTGTTGTAATAATTACGATAGCTGAGATCCAAATGAGTCATTTGAGCAACCATGTTCGGCTTGGCCAGAAGTGCCTTTTCGATGCGGCCCAAGTAGCTAAATTTGGAGCTGATAATCTCTTCCAATACAAGTCGCCGCATGTTTGGGCCAATAAACCGAATAACACGAGGCGAATTGCGATATGTTGGTTTCACTTTCAAGTGACGCAACTGTCCAAAAAAGGCCAACCGCTCATCGGATAGTTGGTTGAAACTGATGAAACTATCACCATCAATTATGAGAGTGTTCAGTTTAGAGAGCTTACTGATGTGAGACCAAATCAAGGAACTAAGGAACTTGTCGTAAGTTTTAATGTTCAACTGCAAACTGGACAAACGGTTAAACAGAGACCAACACTCCAAATATTGCAATATAACTATTTCGTATGTAGTACAATGAAAGTTCATCTCAAGTTGGTCGACGTTTGAAAACAAGTGTGGCATGAAAGAAGAGTAGATTGTGAGCTTGGGCGATGAGTCTTGATTTTTACAGATCAACAGTACATTTCGGTTGGTCTTTAGAGCATTAGTATATTGTACTTTAAATTCGCCACCAAACAGTGTCAATTTTCGTACCGATTGACACATGGATTCCACTACAGACTTCCATCGCTGACAGATAATTCGCAGTACAACACGATTTTGCAGTGACAAACGAATAAAGACGAGTCGAATGCAATCGTCGGGCATCGAGTTGAAAGAGTAGAATACGGCTTCGATAGAGCTTGACGATAGTAAACATTGGACTGGGCCAACATAATTCAACAAAGAACGCTTCTCGGTGTGCATCATTTGATAGAGTCAATTTGATTGTGTTGAATTGATGGTACGGTTCAATGAGCGAGTTTTGAGTTAAGCGAGAAAGAGCGCAAAAGGCAGAGTCATGAAATAAATACAAAGACAATGCTGACTTTTAGTGACCACACATGCAATGCAATTCCAGAGTATTCTACGAAGAGTGCCACATGCGCGCGCAGACTGAAGCCAACAATAACATGCTCGATTGTCGCATATTTCTTTGTGTGTTTCACTGTTAACAAATCCACTTTGTGTTTGTGACAGAAAATACAAGCCTGTCCCATTTGAAAATTATTACCGCTCTGATTGCATTACTCGTGGTTCATTTGTATTTTGACTGAAACATAGAAGAGGTGACATCTACCATAAACGATCTGGTTTGTCGAGCGATTATTTTGGAATATTGGTCTCCACAGACTTAAAGCAACGTTCAGTGCGGAAACCCACAGCTTACAAAGATTATAATTATAGTAACAATTACAGACAGCCTTTGTGCAATCTCCCAAATTGCATTATTAACCCGTACAGCTACACTCATGTAAAGTCCTTTCTCTACAGACAATATTTCAATGTCTTCAATTTGAAGTTCAAAGTTTACTGAATGGATCGTTTTGCAAGTAAAATCATAAAATTGTTATTAAAGTTAAAGAATACTTTGGCGATGCTTTTCATATCTTTTAAACTTTAATTTTTAATTGACGTTTGTTTAATTATTAAGGACAGAAGCAGGTAACGTCCTGTATGAATTGCCCCCTTAGCTCAAATCTATAGATTTGACTAGATGGTATTTGAAAGGTTACTCTTCCTTTAATACTTGGCCGATTGTGACATACTATAGCTCAAATTAAAGATAAATTGATTGGCTTTAACGGCATCAGAAAACATTTATGGAAATATTTTTTCTTGAGAATATAGATAAAAAAAATGTAAAAAAGTAGCATATTTTGAACACTTTGAGATGAACTCACGATCAGATACGATAAAATGTTTAAAATGTTTTCTATCCGCCAAATAGAGAATCTTATTACCTTTAATAAAAGCCCTGGTTCAACAAAATCGGACCAGTTTTGTAGGAGAAGAAGCAAAAACAAAATGCAAAGGTCTTGATTTACAGGAGAAAGGAAAAACTAAAATGTATGCATTGGCCGGTAGAGGGCAAATGCGAAAAGTGCATCCTGGAAATGTTGAATTTTCGAGACTTCTCGTCGGAATATTGTTCTAATTTTTTGTAAGACGATAGATAATGAGATAACCAAAAACTTAAGATCTTAAAATAATTTGGAATTTTTAACAAAAAATTGAGCCGCGACTTGCCTTAATAAAACTTAAATATTAGTCTAATGACACCATTGCAATGGCCTAGTACCAATCTATCCACTATGAACTGCCCTGTTGGACTTGGTTGTAAAAGGAATTGGCTTCGTTGCCTGAGATGTGTCATTTGGTTTGTGGAAATATAGTCAGCGGGAAATGCTCACTGTTGCAGTTGCTACAGTTTGTGTATGCGGTTCCACTGCCTTTTTAGCGAGTCTATCCTTCCAAATTGTTCACACAAAAGTGGCACATTGTGGCATGTTCGAATTAGTCTCAACCGAGAAGACTTGTCTCATTCAAGTGAATTATAAATTGGTTCTATTTTCTGTTTCATATAAAATATATTAAAATTGAGCAAGTGTTATTATTATGTGATCTTTTCTCCTCACACAAACAGTCCTTTTCCGGAAAACGGCCGTTCTGTGCACTTCTGTTCTTTGTTGTTTGTCTCATTCGCTCAAGTATGAAGCATCTAGTTCACTGGCAACTGCTCGTAACCATCATCACCATTTCGGTTACTTGTGTGGTCTCAAGGCCAGCCAACAAACCACCAAGCAATTCTGATAGTATAGATTCCCCATTGCCGTCACCTGTCGAAGCTCAGCCAAAGGAGTGGCAGGAGCAACCAAGCAATGGCACCAGGGGTAAAGTACCCGAAGGTATGCTTTCATTAGTTGTATTTTTCTAAATCATTGATTGTTTTATCATTTAGATTCAAGTTTTTTGAATAAATATGGCTTTTTTGTCATAATTGTGGTGGTAATTTGCATCGTTATCCTACTTGGCTTTGGCTATTACTATTATGCATTTTGTACTGAGAGCAGTACCCAAACGGATGATGATGACGATGACCTCGAAGAACAACCTCCTACCACGCCCACTCAGCCTCACAATTCTCCAGATACCATTAAGCCTGTCAAATCGAACAAGAAACTCATGAAGAATTTTAATCGAAAGAACAAGTACATGAAAAGTCAAACAAACAAAAAAGGTGCCAAATGTGTGAAGCTAACCAGTGAGACTAAACAAGCTTTCACAAGTACGGAGAGCACCTCAGGCAAGTCCAAGTACAGTCAGGTGACTCAAGTCTCAAGCAAACTAGACTCATCCGCAAGCAAGCGTACCACTTCTGCCATGCTCAGTTCGCTATTGGATAGTATGAGTAAAATGAAATCGATGCTAAAGCCAGTCACAGGAAGCAATAATGGACAGAAGAATAAAGAAGATGCAGGGCTAAAGAAAAAGAAGAACCAGAAACAAAAAAGCAAACGAGATTCCCCTGGTGATAAGAAAGACAAAGATGACGCTAAAAAGGACAACTAACAGAAAGTAAGCGAATATCAAAACAAGCCGAGCTGTTCAATCACACCGATGTCACCAATCCGTCGGCCATTCATTATCGAAGCAATTTAACTTATTTTTACAATAAAATGTGCTTCAACAACAAGTTTTAATTAATTGATTAATTGATCATTAATAATCAGTGATGGGCCTCAGAGGTCTTCTAAGCAAAAGTCAAGCTCAAATCGGCTGAAAGGTACTGGCAAAAGCAAACGATCTTTAAAGAGCAAAAAGAGTGGCAAGAGCAAACGATCTTTAAAGAGCAAACGATCCCTCAAAAGCAAGAAATCCCGTAAGTGCGCCAAAAGCCGCAAAGCTTCCCGAGTTGGTGGACCATCACGAGGCGCCATGAGCAAGCATCGTGCCCTGTTAAAAGGCAACTCCATCCATAACATTCATAAGCTGTCGAAGGGCAAACTCGCCAAGATGGCTCGTCAGGCTTCGCCCATGCACAAGCTTTCTACGCCACAGACCAAGAGGAAGGCTTCTTTCCCAAGCCAGAAGAAGAAGGTCATCACCTCCAAGAGAGCTCGATCGTATGGAAAGGCGGTCAAACGAAGCCTTGCTAAGAAGTAGAACTACAAAAAGCATATAAATTTAAGCACATTAAAACCTTTTGTAAATTGTTTTCTATTTGTTTTTTAATTTATAATTGACAAATTATTGTTAGAAATAGCGCATCATCTATTTCAAACATTATATTTGCATTCTGGCTCACCAGATGTCGCCACGGTCGCGTTGATTGTGTTGCATGATTGATTGATCCAAGGCAGTGATCGATCTGGCCATTCGACAAAGGGAACCAAACGAGAGCACTCGAATCACTTTGCACGAGATCCTTCAACACGAGTGGATGGCCAAGCCTTTGGCGAGGATTGGCTTTCGCCATCACCAGCCAAAAGCAATGAAATGGCGGGTGGTTTTATTGAGCCATTTGAGATTGAATAAAGCCTAATAGTGGGACACTTTGCTTAGCTTGACTTACTCTGATCGGTGTGTTCCAACCAATTGACGAACAAATTGAACACATTTATAGAACAAATCAGTCTGTTCGAGTTGACTCGCATGAGTTAGCACTTTGAATATTGAATTTTGACTTGTTCGGTCAGCTCAAGTCACTTGCGTTTCAACATTGATGTGTTTGCCTTGTTCCATTTGACACGAGTACTTTCTCGTTCGTTTGTTCGTTCGTTCATTCGTTCGTTCGTTCGTTCGTTCGGCTTAGCTTGGACATCATGAAGCCTGCATCGAACTAGTCAGTCGAGCCAAGGTCTATATAATAAGCTAGTCCATTCATTATCGGTCATTTGTGTTTGCTAGTTAGTTCTTCCCTCACCAAGGTCTGTTGTCTCAAAGACTCCATTCTACCGTTTTGTCACAAGTTCATCCCCCAAGCATGCTTCATCTTTTAACCCGAGCAGTGCCACTCCTCCTCTGTCTATTGAACTTCAGCCTTGGTGTCATTCCACCGGACATTGCAATTCCTGACGAAGTGGCCAAGTGTCACTCGATCACCAATGTGTATCACAACTGTGAGTACGTGGCCAACGCTCAAGCCGCAGAGTACACCGAGGACCCGTTCGAGTTCAAGTGTCACTGGTGGTATTTGTACTTCACCTGTCGTGTTGAACTCGCCTGTGAGTACTGCGACCCAGATCAAGCGGACAAGCTGATTGAATACGGCAACAAGGTGCTCGACTCAAAGATCGGTCACTACTGCCAACCGTACGCAAAGCTTCGACCCAACTTGGCCTGTAACAATGATCAGTGCAGCAGGTGGCTCAAGCAGACAGGTGACGCTAAGAACAAATGCAGAGATGAGGCAAAGAAGAAATACATTGGTTCGAGTGAGAGCTACAGGTATGTGAGGCTATATAGCATATATGTTTCAATGACAAGCTAACTAATAACTTACAAATCAATTGCAGCAAGGAAAGAGTGTGCAAGTTCGCGTATGCGTATGCGATCTGTCTGGGCGAGACAGCCTGCAGTAACTGCAACTGGACTGGATTTATGGCCTTTTACCTGCGAACCGATCCTCTGCTTAGAAAGATGACCCAAAATGACTGTCAGCCCTGGGCAAGTGACTCACCAGACCTGAAGCAGACCTGTGACCCAGACTTTGCTTGGAGGGCTAGGCTCGCAGTGGCGGTGGCTTTTTTGGGAATTGCCAGCGGTTTGGTAGCCATCTTTGTTTGCTTCTTTGAGGAAAAGTATGATCGGGCAGCGCACAAAAAGAAAAAGCACAACAAAGGCTCCTCAATTAAGGTCACTGGCAAATCCTCCAAAAGTTTTGGCAAAGAAAGCTTAAAAAGTCGCAAAAGTTTGAAGAGCAGAAAGACCAGAAGATCCTCACTCACTCTTGTGAAAGGAGGCAAATGCTCAATGGCGAAAGGTCACAGTGGAAGCAAAGATCGATCGCACTCCAAACTACGTGGCCACAGTCATGGTTCGAAAGGAGCCATCCCACAGGCTGGCCACCGTCCATTCACTGGAAAGGGCTTGCCAATCCATGCGCAAGTGATCAAAAAGGTGTTACCCCTGAAACAAGCATCGAACAAGAAAATGGACCACTCCTCGGCAAGCAAGTTGAAACTCAAGGGAGGCACAAGTGCGACTCGCCACAGTAGTGCCAGGAAAGGTCACTCTGCCCATAGCAAGAAAAGACACTAACACTTTCGTTGCTCAACTGCATCTTTCGAACGCGATTTGAATATATAAAAACTTTCAAACTTGACAATAGTTTTATTACAATGTTACTATGCAGTTATACGTTAGTTCAACTTTGAGTGTTTACTCATTAGTTTGAATATTTGCACTTTGCTCCACTTAAACTCGTGATTAGTTGCTTTCAGAACAGCATCACTTTTATTGGGCCGACAAGTTAGTGTATGTTTGCCGCTCAATTAACGCTTCCGTGGATTAGTTCGTTCATCTTGACGGACAGACTAATTTCGGTGAAGAAGTGACCCACACTGCACGGTACATGTACGGACATTGTGGTCAATGGTCTAATCTGCAATTCGTTTGAGGTCATTGAGCGCGTGGTATTTTCTGCTGACCACCAACAACAGTGCAGACATCGTCATCTATGAAATCAATAACAGCAAACCCATAATTGACGTGCACTATGATGGAAATGATTAACAGAGGTAGATCTTGTCCAATAAGGTCAAATATTTCCATGCACTCAAAAAGAAATAAAATGAACTGCAGGTGAGTGAACATTGAAGGGAAAGTGAAACTGCATTGATCAATCCCCTTCTAACCCAAATAATGCGATATCACTTTGTGCGGTGCGGTGGAGTAGTATGCCCGATGGCAAGACTGTCCTGATATCTGATAAAAGTGATGGTCATTTCTATCCGATGATGGCTTGCGCCAATCGACTCGATAATCACGAGCGACAAAGTCGGCCACTGTCAAGTCACAACTGGGGTGTATTGAAAGGCTTCCATGTTGAGCACAAGGTTTTGCCTCTTTGGCCAGAAGTGCATCTTCATTTTACCTAATAACACCAAATGTGCAATACAGCAAAGTTGCTAATGCAGATTCTATCCAGTGCACAGTGTAGTCAAAACAACCTCCAAAGCCATGAGTGTGGCTTCATCGTTGCACTGGTGCTCAGCATTCTAATCGCATTGCTGTGCGTTATTCTGTTTTGCTTCAGCCAAGATATGAAAAAGAAATTCAAAATCACTCTGCATCAAGAGGAACACCGAAGAAAGTTTCTTTTGATGCTAAATCGAACCGATCGATGATATAGCCTGAGGTAAGTTGTCAGCCCGAAATTACTCGAAAATTGGTCGAAGCATAGCATGAGGAGAACTACCGGTCGGTCAAGACTGGGCACTAATAGACCTGGCTCGAGTAATGATGCAATCGCAATAACGTACCATGAGTGAGGCTAAAGGAAGTTTTCTTGCCAGTGGCACGAAGCAGGTCAGACATCAATCTGCAATGGCTACTACCATCGAAAGAGATGAACAATATTGTGCTAATAACGAGTTAAGTAATGTAGCACGAAGGTGATTTGAAAAGGGAAGGGTACCGCCTACTTATACCATGACCCTTAATTTTTTTGTGAGAATTATTAATTACAGGACATAGTATTTAATGAAAAAATAAAACAAGTTTTTGATCCATGGGTATTTGGTACAGGGGGCTCGAAAGTAGAAACCCCAATCAAAATAGGCCGAAACGGCGAACTCTTCTGTCGGGCAGTGTATTTCTGTGTTGATGGAGGTCAGTTCATCGTAGCCTGCAACTGTAAAACCTCGTTGATTTATGTTCACTGTCTTAAGTAAAGATTGGCCGAGCAAACAAGTCAAGTGTGATGTGTGCCGTCAAGGTAGGTGATTGGTCCATGCAGTAGTGGTACCTCAATGCTATCGGCCCAGTGACCTCGCTGAGTTGATTCAATTGACCCGTCAAAAGGGAAAAATTGCTATTGCTAACAATTCATTTGTAGGCATTGCAATTAAAGTGACGGACTTGGTACTTAATTGGCAATTTCCGATTGCTTATATGTAAAATAGTGGATTGCAAAACAGGACCAAGTCAAGTGCGCACTGATCTATAATGGCTCTAGCCCGACAATTCTCGAGTGCAGGTCAAATCAAACATGAGCTTGTGCCCTCGTTCTATCGCCTCATCCACTGTTCGAGTGATTGTACTGCGAAAACTTGCCAAATTAAAGCAGAACAATTGTTAACGGTTAACTTAACCTTAAGGTTGGTCCAACAAGTGAAACAGGTTAACCTCCCTTTCTGACAAGAATGATTAATTTAATAATAATTCTCATAGTTCATTTTAAAGTTAAGTAAATCATTGTAATTTGTAAACTAACCTTTTCTTAGCTACGGTTTTGATATTGTAGAATGATGCATTCGGGACGCTGTCGCACCATAATATGTTGCTTGACAACTTTCCAATAAGATATGCAATTGTAAATGGGCCCAATTGCTCGTTGACATTTATGCCAATCAATGTTTCATGACACGGTTCACCATCGTTCACCACTGCAGTACAATTCATTCTCGGTGAGGCTGGATTCATTGGCCGGCGATAATATTTTCATACACGATAAGCACGTGCTCACGGAACTCGCAGTGAATGTCGTGCTCGACCATCTTTCGTGTTTACCAACTCTCCATGACATGAGATTGTCATGACAGTAGAAAAGTTGAGCGATATTTCCAGAGGTAAAATAATATGATATATATCAAGAGCCTGGTTATTATTGGTGTGGCAATGATGACTTGGTTTGCTATGTTTTATTTACATTCCGAACGTTGAATAACAAAGAGTTGACACAAAAAAACAAAAGGGTGAAACGTGGGACTGAATGTTTGGTTGTATGAAGAAGGTAAATATTAAGGTAGAAGGCAGAATCGTTTGAATTTAGGTGCAGTGTACGATGATACCCATCGGAATGCAAATGTCGAATTTGAATGAATAATCACGTTTACCACTGACAAGCACATTAACCAATTGGTGCTAACATTCATTTGGACACAGCCATGCCTTGTAGAATCTCAAATGGACCGAGGAGGTTATTGACTTGGTAGCACATGTAAGAACATTGTCGAGTTCACTCATCATCTGTTGATATTATTAAGCCATTGACAGCAGCGCTGTTTCTATGCCGCACATTAGTCATATTATGACTGGTAAGATAAGCCCAGTTGGGTTGTGTTTGCTTTTCGTACGACGTGCGCGCTCTGTGCTTGCATTTCTCTTTGCCTGTCTGCGTTTCTGCCTTGTTTCGATTTGTCCATTCTCGTTCACGAATCACGATGTCTCAGGAAGAGTTCTTTGCGTCATTGCATCGACTGGAGTGCCAAATTGACTCAAATCAGGAAGAACTGAAACGTGACATTGACCGTCGATTTGGTGCCTTAAAGGACGAGGTGAACAAACTGAAATCACATCCTTTCGTTACGCTCACTCAAATCACAAATCTGTTTGATTCGTTGATCAAACAAAGTGACGATAATCGAAAAGAATTGTGTGACTTGCCAAATCATATTCATGCCATTCTTTCTCGCGTGATCTCCAACAACAATAACAACAAGCAAACAATAACATCAACCGAAGATTTTCAAGTGGCAAATCTAAACGCAACCGAATTTAAGGCAAATGAAGTTGAGACCGGGAACAATTTTGATGTGATTCGAGATTATGGTGCAGATGGAAACGAACTTTACTTTGAAGGAGTGAACGGACTCGGCACAAATGTTCTTCCAGCTTTACCAACCAATGCTGCATATTTCAATGAATTGACCAGTGACTACGAACAAGTGAACACCGAGACCATTTATCCTGACCTCACTTCAATTTTTGCTTCAAATTATATTGACTATGACGTTCAATCGACGATGAACAATACTTTTGTTGAGACGTCCAATGAAATGATTCAAAGTTGTGAGTACGGCAACCAGATTAAGCAATTAAAACAGCAAGTCAGTCACGAGCCAGAAGAGTCAACCTTGACAGTCATTGACAATCACAGCGAATCACAGCGACTTTTTAATCAAATGACAAAAACTCGCGAACGAAAAGATATAACCAAATCACTCACTAAGGAAAACGAACACTGCTCACTCGGGCACTCGAGTTTGTCAAGTGATGAAGCATCTATTACGGGCCTGATGAAGTGGTTAAAACCAAAACGAATGGTTTCTCCTATTGAAACTCAAATTACTAACTATTCTATGCAAGAGAGTGATTACCAATTAGGATTTCACTCAAATGGAGAAGATAAGCAAGAACAAATGGAAGAAGACGAAGAAGAGTTATGGGACGTTGAAGATGAATGTGAAAATTGCCAATTTGATGTGGCCAAAATGAAGTGTATCGAAGATGGCTGTGTTTGTGAGGTTCCAAACATTGGCGAACTGCACGCTCATTTGCAACATGACCATCACACTTCTTTACCTTACCGATGCATGGCACCAGAATGTTGTGAACGTTTTGATGAATGGTTCGTATGACACAATCAGTCTTATGTCGATATGTTCTAATTAATTGCTTTTGTGTTCAAAATAGGTGTTCTTTGGGTCAGCATGCTTTGTACAATCATTGCGATATTTCACTTTGGCCATGTCCGCACTGCATAAAGACATTCAAAACGCAAAGTCTATTGTACATTCATCTGTATTACTATCATTTCGAAGGCCAATTGTAATTATAGTGTAGTTATATTATGATCAAAGGGAATATGAAGCTATCCATTAAAAAAAAGTATTTTAGGGTAGCAGCACACCTTATGTTATATTTTGGGTCAATAAATAAATAAAGTTATATTACAACGACTTTCTTTGTTTTGGCGTTTTCCCTCCAATTCTCCGCTTTACTCTAGACTCGATCGAGTGTGTGTCAGTTGTACTTGCAACCACGTGTTCAAAGCGAGAGGTTGCGCTTTTGTCTTTATAGGCGACTTGCATTTATCCTCCAGACTAAGTCCTATTTTAAATTTAAAATGGTGGACAAATTTATCAAAACAACCGTCCCGCAAATCATTTCGACGCTGTCAACTCAACGCCCGAACTTTCAGCCTCAATTCTCCGCGTTGACCACCAATGCAGACCGTGTGCAATTTTGTCAAGCCGATGAAGAGATTCAGCGTCAGGTTAGTCTATTTGTGAGTGCATCTATTGCGAACCAAAACGTATCGAAATACTCGGAAACGTCTACCAAATTTCGAGAGAAGGGAAATGTTCTTTTTCGAGCCCAGAACTACCAACAAGCTATTCAGCTTTACAGCACGGCACTTCGTTTTGCTCCTAAATGTTTAGACACTGCTTCCGAGCTGGCATTTGCATATGGAAATCGTGCAGCAGCGTACATTCAAGTTGGTCAATATGAGAATGCTCTAAAGGACATCGAAGATGCCTTGGCAGTGGGATACGCTCGATTCAAGCCGGCCACTAAATTACAACTTCGGAAATGTGATTGTCTCATTCGACTTGGCCTGGTATCAGAAACCAAAGAATTTCTGCAGCTTATGAAACAACCAACTGTTGGCGAACATGATATTAATCGCTTGATGGAGTCTTTCGACCGAATCAATTTAGATAACAAGAAAAAATCTAAGGTCGAAATTTCGTTGGCTGAAAAACTGACACAAAAAGGTTTGTTCAAGTCAAACCCGAAAATGTCATCGCTTAGTACCAAAGTGGCTGTGCGTTATGATTCAGAGAAAGGTAATATTGTGATTCTATTTTGTCATCTTATCTTAATAATTTTAATTATTGACATTTAGGTCGTCATCTCGTTGCTCAGGAGGATATCAAATTTGGTGACGTTCTTGCCTTGTCCCGTCCGTTTGCCACTTTGTTGAACTCTAATGGCGATGCCGTCAAATGTCATCATTGTTGTCGTGATATGTTTCGTGAAGCTCAGAATATGGTATCAATTCGTCCAATTCCTTGCACCCGTTGCTCTAGTGTTATGTATTGCTCCGAAGAATGCCGTGCCGAATCCAACGATTCATACCATCGTTATGAATGCGGACAATACGACTTGTTGATTCAATTGCCTGATTATCTCCGAATGTCACTTCGAATGCTGTACAGCGCTGATATGGACCAGATTCGTTCGGTTGTGTCTGCTGAGAAGGGGATGGACTCAAGTCACTTTTCTGAACAACCGGAAAATCATTATTCCCATTTGTATCATTTAGTTCACTTCACGGATGGCCCATTGAAAGATTTGAATATTTCGTACGAAGAAATGTTGAAATTGTCGATCTATACGTGTGTGCTTGTTGAGTTGATCAAACTTGGACAGGGACAATTTCGTATGAACACCAAAGAAGAGGAAAAGTTGATTGGAGGTATTCTGTTGCGTCATCAGCGTCAATTGCATTACAATGCTTTTGAGTATTGTCCACTGAACGAAGCATCCTCGCCATCGCTAATTTCACTGAATCTCTATCCGGTGTTCTCTTCTAGCCTGAATCACTCCTGCAATGCTAATGCTCGTCTTGAATCACCAAACAATGAATATGCTTGCCTTCTTCAAGCAGCTCGTCCTATTTCTGCTGGCACAGAAATTACCATTTCTTATTTGAATGACGATGAGCATGTTCATGGTATTAGCCTTACTCATGAACAACTTTTTCGCTATTTCTCTCGATGCAATTGTGCCAGTTGCACATATCAGAATCGTAATATGCCATTTTTAGAATCTAATTATTATCCTCTGAGCTGTAGTAATTGTGGCCATTTAATGGAGCGTTCGTCTGAGCAAAGATCCCAATTGGAAATTTTCCACTGCACCAAATGTCGATTGGAGATGACCCATGTTCAGTTGCAACGACGCTATCGCCAACTTGATCAATTTGGAAACTTGTCTATTTGGTTGATTGGTCAACTCAAATTGAATGGATTCAAATCGAGCGCACTGGCACTCTGGAAACAGTTCGAATCAACCACCGAACAAGTAGAAGCCTTTTTTCACCATGCTTCCTCGCTTTATGTTGGCAATCATCGCTACATGTTATCGTTTTACTATCGGGACATTGGTCAACTGGACAAGTGGTGGGCCTGCATTGAACCATATCTCACTGTCATTGAATATCTTTTTGGAGCGGAGAGCATGCAATTCATACAGGTCTTTGACTTGATTCAACATTTACACGTAGAGACACTTGAAAAGGTTCAACCTAAGTTGATGCAAACTTTCAAAGAACAGCACAACAAATTGTATCAACGCTATTTGGCAAGAGTTGAGCAGTGGAAACAGTTGCGACATAAATACTACCCGCATTACTAATTACTGATTATAAACATGTCCTTAATGGCATTTAATTAATGCAGATTATATTGCTATAAATTTATCTTTTCCTTTAACTTAATATTTTCTCAATGTACGATTAAACTAATTTTGAATGTACAACACGTGTGTATCATACAGAGATTCTCTTTGGATTAGGCTTTTAATTTTATTGGTCATCTCGTCGGTACCGACTTAGTTCACATTTACAGGTATGTTATTCTCAAAGACTGACAAAGTACAAGAAATTTAGAAGAAAACTCATTATTACTTGATACTTGGTACTACATATGTGAATGACGCCACTGTAATACGCATTATTATGCCACTTTCAAATGTGCTTGAAGCAGATATGTTTGTTGGCTATTAGGTTTTTGTTTTATTCGTACATTCATTTACATCAAGTGATTATCAGTAATATTGTTTTTTGTTATCTTGTACAATGAAGAAATCGACAATTAGCCACACCTGGATCATCAACAATTTCAGCCGTAAAAAGGAAGGCTCTTCACTGTCATCTCAATCGTTTTCATCGAACTCACCTCTCGATGCAACCTTATTGAGCCACCTGCAGGTTTATTTTAAGCTCCAGAACGAGACGGATGGTGTCTGTATGAATTTGTTTCTATCCGCTTCTGAGCCCATCACCATCAATGCTGAGCTAGAGTTTGCCATCATCAGGGCTAAACCATTTGGGGACAAGTGTAATGCGATTCACGTTGACCGTAAGCAATTTGAGCTCGTCAATTTGGATGGAATGCTTCTGCTAGAGGATGGTGGTCGCAAGCTAATATCCCGAAGAGATTTACTCAATCCAAGTCGTTACTGTTTAAATGACGACAAGTTGACCATTCATTGTGAACTGCACTATTCGGTTGATCTGTGCAACACTTTGGCATCCAAAAGTAATGCTCACCTGGTCAACATGGTCAAAGATTGTGAATCGTTTGCGTTGAAGGATTTTCATTACCTTTTCAAGAGTGGTACACTTTCTGATGTGGTGCTGGTGGTTGGCGTTGGAAAGGGGAACAAGAAGAATTTTGCTGTACATAAAGCTATTCTCGCTGCACGTTCGCCCGTGTTTGCCGCCATGTTTGAGCACGACATGAAGGAGAAGCGAGACGGTTGTGTCCACATTTCAGACATTGAAGCCGAAGTATTTGAAGAGTTGCTGCACCATATTTACAGTGGAAAGGCCATTGTGTTGGATTATAGCTCGACTGAATTGCTGGCCGCTGCTGATAAGGTAAGAATCACTTCGGCAATGAATGACGACTAAAACAATGAATTTTTACAGTACCAACTGAACCTACTTCGAAACGTATGCGAAGAAGTACTGTGCAGCAATATTTCTGACGATGCACTTTCGGTGAATGCTATTGTTCGTCTCGCAGACAGGCACAATGCGGACAAGTTAAAGTCGAAAGCATTGGAAATTGTTCACAAGTAAGTTATCGCCATTTGTTGTTTTTGTAATTGCATTTTGACAGACTTGTATTGATTCTCGCGTGCAACACTGACATCAGTGTCTACAATTGAGTTGATTAATATATTGCACACGACAACTAGTGATAATATCATTTGCGCGTTTGAATTGAACATGTGGAGATTTATTTTGGGGTTTTATACTTAAGTAACAAGTAAACAAATTTGTTCACAGGAACACGGTTCAAACCGTTCTGGACCTGATCAAAGAGCCCGAAAAGCTGTTGCAAATCAGTGAATTCATTGAGCAGCTCAACATGTCAAATCGAATGGAGATTTAATTTAGAGATTTACTTTTATTTGGTATTTGGCAGTTGGAAACAATTGATTCAATCACACACTTTTAATTTCCTTATTATAATATTATATTATAATATTCCTTGTTTTAATTAAAGTTGCATTTATTTTTGATGGATGTTTTGCTTTTGAAAAACAGACTATTGTGAGAAAAAGAACAACATATTATTGAGAAAATATAGTTAAATCAATTTTGTTTAATTCCGATTTAGATGTGTTCCAATTTGATTTCATTTGAATTTTGATTTTTGAGCTGTGTAAATGTAGCGTAGCAAGTAGTAAATTAACCAGTTGAGTTGTTTGCTAGTTCAGAGGCATGTCTTCTTCTTCGGGCTACACTGGAAGCTCTGGCACTGGAAGCTCTGGCACTGGAAGCTCTGGCACTGGAACATCTGGCACTCCAACCTACCCAACTACCACCCAAGCAATTGTCAACCAGCAGCAGAAGCCTCAATCTCCGGCCAAAGGTGCCTCAACCGCTCACCAACAAGGACAAGCTGCACAACAACGCGAACATAACGTGAAAGAGAAGTACAACGTGATCAAAGTGCCAGTTGATAAGGTGCAACAAGCCGGACTGAACAAACCCAAGTCAAAGTCGCCTAATTGGGGTGCAGGTGGTGGCTACCTGAACCAGGCTAAATTTCACTACTCGGATCCTTACCAGACTGTGGACTACAGCTACCACTACCAGCAGCAACAGCAGCAGTTTCCTTCACCTGCTCTTCCTCAGTACATACATCAGACAGGACAGTACCCACTACCGCAAATGGATCCAAACTACTTCCAGTACGGTGCGTACCATTACAATTACTGTGGCACTGGATTTCCCTATGCTCCAGCTCCTGAGTGCAACACTGGTCCCAATCCACAATATCCTCGACAAGCAGATGCAGCTCGATCGAATGTTTCAAATGTGTCCAAAGAGGAACCCGAAATTGTTAAATGGGTAAGTCAATTCAATCGGTGTTTGATGGGCACTGACCCTCGTTGGTTTGTTCAGTTGACTTCCATGAAGAACGATCTCGCTGGCATTCGACAAGTGTTGGAAAAGCACATCAACCAGTCCAGGGTTGCCACACCTATCCCGACCCCTGAGTCTAAGCTCACCAACCAGATAATAATTCAATTCAATGGATTGTTGAATCAATTCAATCAAGCTAGTACTACTCTGTTCCGCCAGGCTCAACAACCGAATTCATCTTCGATCATGAGCGGAGGCGCTCAATCGACACAAGTAGCATCGCCCCAAGTGTCTCCTCGAATGAACCAAATGTCCGAGATGAAACAAACGATGAACGAAGCGGACATTTACAATCTGTTCAATCGAACGCGTCAACTGGCACAACAATTGCTCCAACGCCTGAGTAATTCCTCTCTCCAAACGAAAGCTTCCAGTCGTGGCAATAACCAGAGACCAGGTCCTGATGGCGGTGCTGGTGCTGGTTACAGGGTTACAGGTTATCTAAGTGACCATCCGCTATGATGGCTTCTAATGACTAAATTGCTCAACATGCAATTGGAATACTTGATTTTAATAAAACGGTTAAGTTATTTTTAATTTGAAGTTACTCGAATTGAACATTTCGAAATAAAATGTCACTCAACTTGGCAGACACGCGTTTCATTGAGACTAGAAGAAGCTATGCCTAGGCAGCTCCGGCTCCAGCTTCTGCTCTTTCTTCTGGGCCTAGCAAAATGTGCGACAGGCCGTTTGTTGCATGAAGGAAGGTTTTGCTACTGCATTGTACAAATCGGAAAAGGAAAGGGTCTGTAGACAACCCTTTAATTCCTTGGTCGGCATTGAGTCTCTTTACAACTCAACAATTATGTTGATTATTTTTCTCAATGGACAAATTAATCAAAATAAACAATTTGAGTCAATTTATTGTGTACTCTATTTGTCGGATTATAATTTTAAGTTAACCGAAATCACAATCATGAACGGAATGATTTGATTGGCCCAAAATGTGAACTGAACTTTTTCAAGAGCACTCAGTGACAGTTGTAATCAATTAAAGGGACATTTCACAAGAATTTGTCTGATTAGAGGCAACTTTACTTTCTATTTATAGAATGAAAAACTTATGTGCATGTATTCTAATGAAAAGATCATTAATCATCATAAATTTATGACAACGAGAATAAATCATATAAGAATGTATGTTTCATTATTGTCCATTGTAATAATTCACAATGCAGTGAGCCAGGCCAATCTTCAACAGAAATGTTTCGAGATTCTTGTAAATCAAGTCAACTTTGAAAACTTTCTACTTTTCAATTGTAATTTTGTACTTCAACATGAAATTTGAATTTATAATTCGTTTTGTTGTGCTACTGGCAGTGACACTAGGTCTAGCTAGCTTAATATACCTGAATCGTCCATTCTCGACAGACGCAACACCAAACTGCACTGGCTATCAGAAAGACTATTTCCAGTGGATTGATAGTGTGGAAAAGTTGGTTCGCAAATTGGAGGAAATGCTGCTCGAAACTGCACTTGATCAACAGAATCAAACCATCTTGATTGACATTTTGAAACAACTCGGAACACTCACAATTGGCAATCAAACTGAGACCGACAATGATGTGCTTCAATTGAGATAATGCTTCATGAAATGTGGAATGGAATGTGGAGTCTGCAAAAGTGTGCAATTTGACTTGCAGCAAACTAAACATTGCGGATGCTAACACTCTTTAAAATCTTATCTTAAAATCAATCTATAAAAAATGAATGATCAATTAATGTAAATTACTTTAAATCAGAAATCACCAGAATATCAAGATAACAAGACTACAGGATATTCCACTTTGACAAAAGACAAAACAATTCATTACTAAACGACATTTCCATTGCTATCTCAAATGATGAATTTTGATTTTGCTTTCGTTGCATTTGCAATTGACAACTCGAATCGATAACAATTGAATAATATTTTGAAGCAAATAAAATGTTTCAAAGCTCAAAACGTTTTAAATTGTTTATATTGTTAATGACATTATTTTGTGTTGAAGAATTTGGTTTAATTGGTAAGTTTATTTTTCGTAAATGGAGACTGCAATTAATTTTGTTGAATCAAATGTAAGAATGTCAAAATGTGGTTAACAATTGTACTGTTGCGAAAACATGCTCTGAATGTATAGCCACTTGGGAAAATTGCAAGTGGTGTGCAGAT
This sequence comes from Rhizoglyphus robini, assembly GCA_023373905.1. NCBI lineage: Eukaryota > Metazoa > Arthropoda > Arachnida > Sarcoptiformes > Acaridae > Rhizoglyphus > Rhizoglyphus robini. The sequence goes on along the minus strand of JAKIJQ010000007.1, from coordinate 301,873 downwards.
GAGCAGTTCAATGGTGCTTCTCGATGCAACACTCATCACAGTAATTGCGCGAATCACTTTGTGGTAAATCCAAAATCGTCCAAAATAGTGACAAATAATCTAAGAAAACAGTTGAAACCACAAAAGGTTGAGTAAGTGAATGATTATTTAGTTAGGCAAATTGTGGATTGTCTTGTGCCTTTTATTTCAACTAAATAGAGTCGAGTTACGAGCTGGTTCTGAAGAGACTATTGATGTCACCTTCAAACGCTCCAAAGATTATCCACTCGACCTTTACTATCTGATGGACATTTCGTGCACTATGGCGCTACACAAGAATAGTCTTTCAAGCATTGGCAACCAATTGGCTGAGAAGTTGAAGACTACTACCAAAGATTTCCGAATTGGTTTTGGTTCGTATGTGGACAAGGAAACCACTCCATTCTCTGACTACACATCTCAGTAATGACAATTAGAATTAGCCAAAAATTAATGTTGATCTTTACAGTTCACAAAAGCAAAGACGTTGTAATCGGACAGATCTAGATCGATATGGAAATGTCTACAATGTCGACATGGTGATGGCAGACGTGCATGACTTTTTAAATCAAATGAAACTTAGCAGTAATACCACCAAATTCAAGAGTGAAGTTGAGGCAACAAGATCGTCAGGAAATTTTGATCATCCTGAAGGAACGCTCGATGCTCTCATGCAAGTTATGGTTTGTGGCAATGGTAAGTGAAGTTTTCAATTTGTTCAATTGTTTCGATAATTGAAACTCGATGGTTGGTTCAATATCAGAAATTGGATGGCGTAATGATTCGGACAAGATCATCGTAGTGGCCACTGATGCTGAGTTTCATTATGCTGGTGATGGCAAGTTGGCTGGCATTGTCATTCCCAATGATGGCAAATGTCACCTCGATTCAACTGGGCGCTACATTGGTTCATTGAAATATGTATGCACACATTTTGTTCTAATAGAATTGACAATTTAAACTTTGAAAGGACTATCCCTCACTGCATCACATTGCCCAAATGGCAAAAGATAAAAAGTTCAACATAATCTTTTCAATCAAACATTGCTCAGCATCAACCAGTCAATGCAATGAAATCAAGCCACAGTTTGAAGCGCTCACCAACTTGATTGGTTCGAATGCTCGCATTACAGATTTGATAGAAAATGGTACACAAATCACTCAATTGATCGAAAATGTCTACAAAAAGATTACCACTTCGGTTCAATTGGTAATTGAAGAACAACCAAACAATGTCCAGGTTGAAATTTGGGCTAAATGTCCCCAGTTTAAAGAGTTTAAAAATTATTCAAGCTGTAGATTCAGTGGCAAACCAGAAATTTCGTTTAAACTCAAAATTCGTTTGTTGAATTGCACAAAAGTAGGAGTGAACACAAAAAATACGATTGTGATTGGTCTGCCAAATATGAACGAAAAGGTTGAAATTACTTTGAGAGAATTGTGCCAATGCGATTGCGAAACGAATCTGCGACAAACTCAACTCAATTCCCGAAAATGTTCATTGAACGGGACATTTTCGTGTGGAATTTGCACTGAGTGCAATGGAAAACGAACTGGACAAATGTGCGAATGTGATCCTGATCACCTTGATCTAAGCGATCCCAATAAGTACTGTCGCAAATCAGGTTCGATTTATTGAATGATTAGCCATTTTGAACTATTGTTTGTTTTGTTTTCTAAAAGGCAATGATCCGCATCTCTGTTCGGGTCGTGGTCGGTGTGAATGTCAAAAATGTGTCTGTGAAGGAAAATGGGCAGGTGACCACTGTGACCAAGACGAAACCGAGTGTTATGACACGAATAATGTCAAATGCAACAATCGTGGCACGTGCAAGTCGAATCAGTGCGATTGCTCCAATTCTGAATATAGCGGCAAGTACTGTGAATGTACACTTTCGAACGAAAAGTGCATTACAAATCACACAAGTGGACAGGTAAATTGTTTGTGAATATTATTAATGGTCACATAATGCACATTGCTTCAAGCAGATTTGTAATGGCCTTGGCGAGTGTCGTTGTGGCAAGTGCGAATGCAATAAACAAGCAACCGCTTTTGGCGATTTGTGCGAGAAATGTCCTCTCTGTGAAGCGCCAATTTATTGCGATCAACTATTATCATGTGTCCCACAATTTAGAGACAAATTCTGTTTGAATTCTTCTCAAATTGCTCAAAACAAATCCACAAATCCGTGCTTGTTTGATTCATCTTCGTGTGAGAAAATTATGCAAAACTTAGAGTACACATTTGTTGAGACAATTTTTGAATCAAAATCATCATCAGAAGTGCAAGACCCACGAAGCAAGAGTTTCCCTTATCAGTGTCGCAAAGTGATTGACAATTGTGATGTGAGCTATGACTTTCGTTTGATGTATGCACAAGCGAATTTTACACTCACCAATTACACACTCAATTGTCCTCAACCTGTGAATCTAATCAAAATTGGATTGGGCGCTTTGCTTACAGTTCTCTTGATTGGACTGATCACTTTAGTGTTGTGGAAGCTGTTGACTGATTATTATGATCGACGCGAATATGAACGATTCATCCTCGAAGTGGACAATGCTGAATTTGCTGAGGTTTGTAATGTGCAATAATTTTACAATGTCTAATTTATATATTTATAAACTACAGAACCTAAATCCATTGTACAAGGATGTGAAGTTGCGGGTCAAGAATCCACTGCTGGCGCGGGTTCGCGATAGGACCACCAAGTTTTTCTCGAATGTATTTGTGAAACGAGGCAGTAAAATGATGCAAATTCCAATGAGTGAGTTGAGTCGATCGGACAATTGATCATTGAATTGTGGACAATAAAAATACATTTCGATTACTAAATTAATTGTGAACATTGTTTTAGAAATTTATTTATTAAATTAGATTTTAAAATTTGAAGAAGTTGTTGGAGCAGTGACCATAATGCCTTTGACCGGTGTCCATGAATTAGCCAATGGGCGAGGTACTGGGCGATAATGACGAGTCTCTAGAACTCAATGACAACGAATAGAAGTAGTTGCTCGTTAGGCTTCGACGTGTACGCGTTGAAACAATGCTTGATGATGAACGGGAGATGGATTGTGCGGTGGGAAATAGCTCGTCCATGTCACTAAAGAAGTTCTTCTCTGGTTCCTGGGTTTGCTCCAGGTACAGTTCCGCCTTTTCTGCGTACGACATGTCCAGTCTTGAGGAGTGCATCACTTTGGTGTAGTCTCGACGACACACGGGGCAACGAGCACCACCTTCAGGCTGAGCATTGGTCCATTGGTCCAAACAATGTGCACAGAACACATGGCGACAATCGAGCAGAAGTCCAAAACGATCCGGATTGGAGAAACCCAAGTCTTCCAGGCAGATGTGGCACTGGCTTGGTAGTTCATCTCGATCTTGGGTGACACAATCGGAAAAATTTGACCAGAAGGTCTGAGCCATCCACGCGGTGATCTCCTTCAGGTGGTGCATAAAGTCGGAATCGAGCGGTGGATGGATGCCGTCAGTGCAGTTCTTGACTTGGCGCTGGGAGTCTCCCACAAGTGGCAATTTCTTCAGAGGCTCGTTACACTCACGACCGAACAGGTACTTGGTGCACACGAACTTGGGAATGATGAACGAGCCCTGGTTGTGGTGCGCAAAGGGACAGGCAACTTGGCGGTGCTCCGCACTTGACTCGAGACCATCACGGGCATAAGGACACTGCAAGTCGCTGTAAGGGGGAGTGCTTTCTTCCGAAGAGGACAAAGTCGAATCCATCCTGAAGGCAGTTCGGTCGAAAGGAAGAACAAAGCAGCGTTCTTAACTTTTGGAAATTTGCATGCATTGAAATATAGAAATAGTCATGTGATTGCAATTTAGAATGTTGATGAGTTAGAACAAAACTATTGGTACAACTGTAAACAATTTGAGAATGGCGCCAAATTCAAATTGACTAATCAAAATGCCTCTCAATGAGCATATTTAGGTAACACAACACCAAGACATGCGACACACGAGCATTTGTCCGCGTCAAAATATACGCAATTGCATTTAATCTATTTGTCCACAAGAATGTTCATTTTAAAACGAAACACATAAGCATACTTAACTGGCATGGTTGGATTGAGGTGAGGAAAGTGCACAATGGTGTGGTCCAAATTGTTCTTGCCCCACTTCACCTCGCCATCATAGCCCAACAAGTGTACCGATTTGACATGAGAATATTTGATGCCTCCCAATTGGACTTGTCCATTTGAGGGATAGTTCAACACGATCGCATACACCTGGCCATCTCTCTGGGTGTACCAAACGCCCTTTGTGACTGTATCGTTTTGATGTTTCCACGGTGTGCTCTCATAGATGGCTTCTCCATTCACATTGAGCCAGTCTCCCAACTGTAGTAGTCGTTCCTCAAATAAAGGAATGATTGTCCCATCCTTGGTTGGGCCAACATTGATCAGAATGTTGCCTCCACAACTGACAGTCTTTGCCAAATAAACGATCAATTGGTGGATTGTTTTGTAATCTGCCAAAGTAGCTACTCGTCGATAGCCCCACGATCGGTCAATGGTCATTGCATTTTCCCATTTTCGCTTTTGCAGTGTTTCAGGATTGTATTTATCCTGGCAGTTCATGAAGCCACCATGAACACAATAAGTGCCCTGTCCCCATCGGTCATTAGCCACCACATCGTCCTTCACCGGACTTTGATTATACAACCAAGCAAGAAAGTCGGTACTGTTCCAGTAGCTGTCAAGTGTATCCCAATCGCCATCTGACCAAACAACCGATGGCTTGTACAGGTTGACCATCTCTTCCAGTTCGGGGCGAACTTTGAAACGAACGAATTCGTTTGTGGAGAAATTGTTTTTCATGTCACTCTGATACAGTGGATTGAACCATTCAAGCAGTGAGTAATAAAGTCCAAATTTGATATTCTCTGCACGAACTGCAATTGCAAGCTCGCCAACGAGATCTCGTTTTGGCCCCACGTCCATCGAATTCCATCCATACGAATACTTTGAGGGCCAGAGAGTGTATCCATCGTGGTGTTTGCTGGTCAGCACCACATACTTGGCACCTGACTTGCTGAACATACGAGCCCACTTTTCTGGGTCAAATAACTCCGCAGTGAATTGAGGTGCAAATTCTTGGTAGGTGAAATTTGGCTTGTAATTGTTGGACATAAACTCGACCAACTTTGGATAGTTGCGTGTCTTCCAGTGGTCCCAGAACCATTCTCCGTCAAGTGAAGGCACAGAATACACACCCCAGTGAAGAAATATTCCAACTTTAGCCTTGTCGAACCAGTCGGGCAGTGGACGAGAGTCGATCGAATCCCAGTTTGGCTCGTAAATCACACAATGACATGACCAAATCATAAGTGTGCAAACTGTACAATATTAAACACAAGTCAGGAGTTAAGTTATCCTTCATATTTGGGAATTTCGTTAAATTAATTTACCGAATGCACTATATTTATACTGCATGTTGAAATATTGACAATCGATGAATACTGACAATTGATATTTCATACACAGAGAAAAAGTCTAAGTAAAGAAATTCGTTTGGTTGGTTTATTGAACAGAGAAAGTGAAAATTTTATGTAGCCACTCTTGGCGAGTGTCAGAGAATAATTGAGATTCTTCTTCGGTCTGACAGTTGTGATCACACTCTCGAGAGGAAATTCCAAAGCGATCATGTGACCGACGAGAATGACCGGTTGATCGAGTTTGGTGGTTCGAAAGTATTGATGCAAGCGGGTTTGAAATGGCGAAGAGCGACAAGAGGTGATAAAACGTGCTCATGCATACCAAAGCAACCAATCAATGGCATTAAAATGCATTACTTAGCGATGAAACTAATAAAATAATCAATTTAATAACAAAATGCATTACTTACATTCTTTTCAAAAGATTAATGTCTTTAATGATGAATTATTAATGATGAAGTTTGATTAGTTCAATTAATCAATTCAAACCGAAACTAATGAGCACACTTTATTGGCAGTGCAATGTGCATATCAATTTGGCAGTAAAATGTGCCTTTTCGGAACAAAGAACCTTACTTGTTTAGATGGGCGTTTGAAAGAATGTTTTCCGCAGCTGTCAAATATCAAAAATTGTGATTCACAATATGAGAGGTCCATTCAATGGACTCCATTGTAAAAACAAATATAGCACCTTATTTGTGGGAGACCCTTTGGCCACTGGAGGGGTGAAAATACAACTGGCGAGGAGCATGCTTGCTTTGACCCCCGCCGTGCGTCATGTGTTCGCTTTGAGAGCATAAACAATTTAACATAACAAACACGGTCACTACATTTGCTTTGATTTTTTCTTGCAGTTGGGTTTTTGTCATTTTTGAAACCTGCTAAAGGTGATATCTATTGACATGGAAATTGACAGTGTTGATAAGAGTTATATCGAAAACGGTGCCAATAAGGAGATGCAGGAGCTCAGTGTGGAAGGTGTCATTCAGAAGGACAATATTGATGAAGTAAAAGGTACTTATTTGGTTGCATTAATTATCATTGGTTATATTATACAATCATTTTTTTAACAGGCAACTCTATCTACAAAACCTTTGATCGACCGTACATTATGGTCTGGTCTAATACGGATACCTCATTTAATCCGAGTAGATTTAAATTTGATGAGAAATACAATTTGGCAGCAGATCTCTTGATGCAAAAGACCACCAGGAAAGACTTTGTCAAAACACTTCGCAAAAAAGTGAGCAATCTAATTTTTGATGAACTGAACAGTGTTGTCTGGCCCAAGTTTTGGATTCAAACCATAAAGTGGTCACACTTTATCTCGTTGACAGTTTGTTTTGTTTGTCGTCACGAAGCTTTGTGTGAATATTATTACCAGCTTCCTCGCGGCGATAAATTTATTTCATTGGACGACCTTATTCTTGTTTATTAATATATTTTCAAATTGTCACTGATATTTATCATAAATCTATAGGACCTTATTCTTGTTCAACTCCATGAGAGGCTCCAGGGCCGTCGCTACTATTGAGACACATGAGACGTTTGTCTCAGGCGCCAAATAGGATGAGACGTTTTTTAGGCGCCGATTTATACAAAAAATATTGTTGTAGTCCTGCGATTGCTGTGATTGAGTGATCAATGATCAGCCAGACACTATCAAACCACAATCACGAACTCTCGTTTGTACATTTACTCATGCAAATTAATAAAGTTCATTCAATCGCAATGTCCTTTGATGTCCTTTCAAATCAGTGAACAGATATTTACACCCACGCCATGCTATAACAGTGGTGACTCGGACAAAGAGCTCGTCAAATTCGAAGACGGCAGATCCATCTAACCTATGACCAGCCCAAATTCTGACGACTCATCCTATAATCGACGACGTGTCAATTTGTTTCGGCGTTTGTGCACACATATCATCAGGAATTTTGGAAAATTACGATTACTTAATGAATAAACAATACCAACAAAGCGATTACAAAACATCGAAGATTGAAATCATCAAGAATTACAATGAAAGCAAAACATGCAGACTAGTCGAATCACTCAAATTAAACTGGAAACTGAACAATTGGGTGACCGAAACCCATTATTATTCTACTGTTTTCTGAAATCAAAGATGGGAATTATGAAGTTAGAAGAATCAATTTTTAAAAATTGAAGGATGTATAGACTTCCGCTTGCACTCCAGTCAATATAATTTCAATGCAGAAAATGGGCGCGTATTTGACAAAGTCTTGAATTCCGACGACGCCGACGATATTCGCGAAATAAATCAAGCAATTTCCAGCCAAACAACTCACAAGGTTGATGTGATCTAAACAGAATCGGATCAATCTAACAAAGTTTCTGGTAAAAGTGCCCGTTCCAGAGACCGTTCCCGCTCTAGGGTTTGTTTTCGCAACAACTATTGCCCACGCTTTCGAGATCGTTACCGTAATCGCTCCCTATCACCTCGCCGACGTTGCTCAAGCAATTACGATCCAGATGGCTCTAACTACTGGTACCATTTTTAATTCGGTAAAGAGCCCACAAATGCCGAGGTGATTGCAACTAAAAGAAGAAAGGGGGAAATCAACGTCAATATTACTGACTCAGTTACTTCCAAATTATGCAAAATTGCCAATATTTTTTAGTCAAAAAATTGCTCAAACATGGCCTCGAAATGCACAAGAATTTCAAATGGCCATTTATCTTCGCAGATGTACAAAACCCAATCGTCAGAGCAAATTTTCTCCGCGAGTTTCATTTTGCCCTGTATTTGATCCAAAAGAAATTGGTTTTAAACGCATTTTCAAGTTATTAGATAAATCTGTTAGAACTAGTAGACTAACTAAAGAGTTTTAAAATTATGTTTAAAAGCATTTAAAAAGTTTTTACAAAATTAAAATTTTGGAAAATATATACCTTGGGGGACCAAGGTAACTTAAAATATAGGCGCTTTGTGTAAAAAAAGGCGCCATCTTGAATTTTGTCTCAGGCGACAAATTTGCTAGCAACTCCATGAGAGGCTCATTCGTCACATTGGAAGTCTTTCTTCCGAAGAGAAACCAAACTGGATAATTAAACCTGCAGTAAACAAAAAGTTATCCGCCAAAATTAGACCAAAAGTATGAAATGATGAAGATTTGTTTATTTTTGATTTATTGAATTCTCAACATTTTGGCTTTAATTCAACTTTAAATGTAAACACAGAATCTGGGTCCCAGATGTATAATTTGTGGCTTTGAAAAAGTGGTTTAATTACTGAATAATATGTCAACATTAAATGGACCAAAAATAATTCCAGCCTTTCTTTGCATATTTTACGGCTACTTCTCTCTTACCACCAAATGACGTTTTCGGTTTGACTGGATTGGAATATCGTTCAAACACAGTATGGTCAGTGCCGGCAAGGTCACGTTTGCAGCTTTGCTTCGCTGTGGCGTTAGTAATTATCATCATTTTTTTTAATTGCGGCCCACTATGCTTCAGGTTGTACAGTTGATCACGATACTTGACGACATCTTCAATGCGGACTTTCTCGTGTTTCTTCTTCTGAATCGCCTCAGTCAGGGTGCGAACCTTTTCCCGGTGTACGTCACGCATCTTTTTCAATTGGTCCAACTTCGATTCGTCATAGTCGGGAATGTGGTCTCGTTTCTTGGTCTCCTCGTCAATCAATAAATTCAGGTATGGCTCGAAGAATTTGTTGTATGGCTGGAATAGAGAAAATATGATTTAAAATTGGATCGAGTAATACTTTTAAGTTTACCGTGTTTGAATTGGCGATAAGAATGCAAGCAAACTTGGAGCTTATATCCTGAAGCACCTTCACCTCCTCTTTATATTCGTTGACCAGTGTTTGTAGTTTTTCGATGTATTCCTCAATTTTCTCAACCTTTTCAGCTTGTGTTTTAAACTTTTTCTCCATCTCACTGTCCACCACAGTCTTTTTCACCGTTCGATACTCTTGCTTGAGATGCATGTGTTTCTCCCATGGACATCCACAAACTTGTACACATGTCAATTGGTTATTCATCGCCCAACAGTTTTGCAGTATTGAATTGTCTAAAAGTAAAAAATATTTCAAATTGAAAATGAATGATCGAAAATGTTATTCTCAAGTCTGGTCACTTACTGACAGTGTTGGTGGTCACGCCGGTAAGTTGACAATCGACATGGCATTTAGTCTTGTAATGGATCATTTGTTTGCCTTGATATTCCACAAAACCAGTACATTTGTCCGAGGTACAAACGGTGGTTGGTTTCTCCAATTCGAATGGTTCGCTATAATCTCCTTCAACTAGAATCTTCTTTTCGAGAACATTCTTTTCGCTTTTCATCTTTTCTAGTCGCTCCATTTCGGAGGCAAAATGTTCACTATTGTATTCGATGTCATTTTGCAGTCGAACCATTGGCTCAGCTAGTTCAAGAATCAATTTGCGTGCATTGTTCAACGATTCAGTGTGTTCCAAATTGTGTGGCTCTGAGCTGAGGAAACGTGTCATCATGTTGCTGACCTGTTCCACTGAGATGTTCCAACTTTCTTTGAACGATTTTTCCTGATTCTCCTTGAATTTGTAACCTTGTTTTTTGGCTACCAAGAATCGATATGCTTCGTTGTCAATATAGAAGCAATTCTCCTCGTTCAGGTCAATTTGCACTTCTTTGAGTTCTTCTTCGAGGAACGAATTCAACACAGCATAGCCCTCACCGGGACCATAGAACGAATTACGACTCATGGTGAAGCAGAAAACAATGTTGTGACATGCACTCTTGTGCAAATAAGCCAACAATTCGTTGATGCAGTACTGAAAGTGTGTTGTTTTGCGAGTTTCTGTTGATTTCACCAGAATGCAAATTCCGTGCAGATTTTTGTGATAGTGCAAATAGTTGAGAATTTGTTCGAAATTCTTCTTGTCAGCATCTGCACCTTGAGTGTCACCAATGCCAGGGGTGTCAATGATACGAATGAGCTTGTCGCCAAACACAAACAGATGACCTTTCGGGTCGATTGTACTCGACTTGCCCATGACATCTTTCATGTTTTCGTTATTATCCACACCAGATTTGATGACCATTGATTTACCAGTTTTTGGATCAGGCAGTGTGAAACGCGACGAAATGACTTCTACAAAATTACCATCAGCAGCTTCATCAAAGGTCGAAAAGAGCAGATAATTGGCAATTGCATTTATGGTAGTTGATTTGCCCGAACCAGTTTCGCCTAGCAACAAAATGTTATACTCGACCAATGAAGGTGCAGTCCGTTTGTTGTTATAATTTCGAGTCGATGAAATTGTGTTGTCGATTGAACTAAAAAAGTTGTCTGCTTCCATTGCCTCATCATCGGGTGACATTGAATTTTCCGTTTCAACGCTTCAAATTACAAATTGAAATAAAATCAATTGCTCACAATTAAATCACTTACCCATTACCAAATGGCTGACTTTGGTTCATCGACTGCAGTCTCAATTTATCGGCTGCTTTTCTTCGGTTATCTTCAAAAGTCCAGAACAACAGAACAGTCAAAGCGCCAATTAGACCAAGCACAAGGTAATCCAGCAATGCAGCAAACATGGTTGCACTAGATTCTGTTCAATTCAATAATTCAAATACAGTTGAATTGATGTCGACTGTGAGTGTTTTGTTGGACATGCGAAAACATCAATTGAAAAAGAAATTTTAAAAGAATGTAAATGCAACACTCAAACAGTACCAATAAATGCTTGAATACAACCGAAACAGCAATGTTTAGCCTGGTTTGCAGTGACACAAAACAATGATGACACAAAACGAAGTGGACTGAAATATATATTCTCAATAAGGCACTGCGAACGCCCTTGCACTTGATGGTGATTGCAACTTCCAATGAAAACAGTGTTATCTAATCATAATATATTCCTGTGCTTAAGGTGTTTGTTGTTGGTGTTAGCGCATGCATGGGTAAAGGTAGTTTGTTTTGACAGCGGCAAAAGACGATGCACACACTGGACAAAGTGCATCAGTACTTTATCATTGCGCGCATCATTCAGAATGATTCATTCTATGCACCTTTCATAATAATTGTTTACACATTTGTTTCTTGAGAAAATTACAATGCTATATTTCACAGGAAACGATCTTCTATTTCATGACCACAAATGGCACATATTATTTGTTTGCTTGTAAAGACCTCACCGGTGGTAAATTCAAAGATAAACAATGCTAATTTTGTTTGAAAGTTTATTTGAAATATTAAAATAAAGTAAACAAGTTAATGGATATTATTGAACAAATAGACACGCAAATAGATGTGAAATATTATAATCAATTCAATGAATTTTAGCATGTAATTCAACTATTCAATAGAATTCAAGGAAGGTTTTTATTATGATAAATACACAATGGACATTCAATTTATTAATTCTAGAATTGCAATCTTGTACATCCGTTAGTTACCACAAGTTGTATTCAGTCTAATTAATTGACAATAAAAAATCGCTATATTTGAATGTTGTGCTCTTTAAATCAATGCTTAGTTGGTGTAGTTGTCAATTGAGCAATAAACAGTTGATGACCCAACAAATTCCAGTGACCATGTGCATCAATATTGAATTAGTAGTAATAACATAATGAAAACGCCATTACATAATGTATTGGCATATGTCATACGGCAGTACGTTAAAGGCATTAAAACGTCACTTGAACGTTATAACAAGTGTAGTAGTGCATTGGGCCATTGCAAACAGTGAAAGAGCATGATAGTTGCTCTATGAGAGAGTGGACGGTGATGAATGAGCCAAACAGGCAGTCATGCCAAAACGCGGGAAATGTTTCCATTGGCGCGCGCGCATGTGTTCAGTGGAGGCGGCGACTAATAGTAGTACACTTTGTTAAAGTGATACTGCCACTAGTGCAATGCAGAGAGGCAACGTGCTGATCTTGCCTGTTTTGCTGCGAGTTCTCTCGCTCACTCACTCTCCACTTGCTCCATCCACACAGCACTCCACTGTTTTGTGATGGTTCTTTGTCTAGACCTAGCTTGGCTTGAGCTGTCGAATCCACAGACCGGCCCGGGTAATGCACCATCCCAACAAGGCAGCCAAGCATCGTCATCAGTCAGTACACAACCCTCGGCTTCAGGATCATCCACATCCAATAGAGTAACAAACAACAACAATGAAGTAACCACAATGGTTACATCTGAAGTAGCACCAGAAGAAGGTATCGATGAGACTTCTACATCAGCAACTACACAACCATCACTACTAATTTCAGAATCATCAGCATCAAATCCCAGACCATCGACATCACACCGTAGTGAACCAACTCTAATGGATATATCTGATGAAAGCATCATTGAGCTACCAAATACCGAACATTTGACAACAAGCATAAAACCATCAACTTTATCAACTACCTCGCACTCTGCTCGTACAGTCTTCCAACCATCTACATCACAAAGAACACCTAGAGCTATAGCGTGCCTAATACCAGATGATTCCACTAGCCCTCAACCACTGGCCTCAACATCTAATACTCCTGCAAGATCACCTGCAAGAGCGCTTACTAGAACATCTGCAAGAATACCTGCACGAATCCCTACAAGAGCTTCTACAAGAACTCCTGTAAGAATCCCACCTGCCAGAATCAAAGTGGAAATCAAACAAGAAGAGACCGAACTTGCAACAACTACTGTCGAGGAAGTTCGTTTGGTCAGACATTTTGGTGTATCTGTGGATATTAGCAAGTTGGAGGAAGAAGAAAAACCAAATAGAGCGAACCTGATTCCTAATGCTCAAGTGACAAACAATGAAAATTGTCCAACAGTACATGAAGACCCTCAAAACAATACGGATCAACCCGAACCAGAAGGCGAGGATGTCCCTCAAGAACCTCAAATTGACAATGACAACCCTGCGGAGCCTAACGAAGAGGAAAACAATAACCCACAACAAGACATCGAGAATGTAGAAAATAACAACGGCGGTGAAGTCGGTGACAGTGGAAATGAAAGCAATGACTACCTCCAAGAACTTCCACCGGAACGTTGGCCCCGAAGACATCCAGGTTAATTGACTTATCTAGTGTATTTCTTAACTATAATTCATTACATTATCATTAGTTACCGTAGCAGAAGCTAATTTTGTCGTCGCTTATCTTCGCAGAATTTATGGACCTCAAGTTGCAGGTAAATGTTTTTATTACTCAGAATGTCTTATTTTGGAATTTATCATGGCTTGTCATTCTAGAACGGAATGAAAATAATAACACTGACGACAACAACAACCCTGACGATAACAACAATACTGACGACAACAACAATGCTAGTGATAACGGTAAGTGAATATGTATTATTTATTTGCAGTATTAATTATTTAATTAATCAATACAGAACAAGAACCAAATGACCAAGAACAAAACGCTGCGCCCGTCAATGTACGAACAGCACGACCAGTACTTGAAAGTGACGATGAAGACGATGAGGATGATGAGTATGTTGAGTCCCAAGGTGACGGTTACCAAGTAAAGGATGGCGAGGTAACCGCAAGAAGAATAATGCCCAAATGGCTCACTCGTGATCCATTCGACAATCGGCTGTGGAACTTTGAGATTTCCCGCTTTCCTGTTGTGAGATATGCTGGTCATTTGAAGAATTGGCTTGAGGGTAACACTGGCGGAGATGATAGCATCCATAATTGTGAGTGGGACTACTTCTCACGACGTGCTACCGAATTGATGACCAAGTACAAGGAGTTGTTGGCCGTGTACTACAAAAATGGAATGAGTCCCAACGATAGAAGACAGGTGTGCTCAACCGTGGCCTGGTACTTTCCTCTGCTTGGACAGCGATATAACGAGTTCAGAGAATACAAAGCTGACGGAGATGAGATTGGATCAAAGACCACTTTCTCCTTTCGTACAATAACGGTAATATCATTTTATCTGTTTAATTAATTTATCTAATAGATTGCACATTTATTGGTCCATAGGAGTTACTATACAAACGACTCGAATACCAGTTTCGGTACCGAAACAGTTGGCAGCGACGTTACGGTCCAGAGAAGGTAATCAAGAAGAGAGGAACAAGCTTGGCCACCACTGAACGTAATAGGAAACGAAGAAGGCCTAATCCAGAAGAGGCACCTGAAGCACCGACTGAACCTGAACCGGCAGGTACTGCTGAGCCTACTGATGCCTCGGCGAATGACGATGCTGGCTCTTCTCCTAATCCTTTGCCTGAAGAAGCAGTTAATGCAATGGATCACAGTGACTCTGCTTCTTCTCATCCGTTACCTGAAGAAGCAGCTGACGCAATTGTTCACGACGAGTCTTCATCTGATACTTTGCTTGACGAAGATTACAATGGTCCAATAAATGATTCTGTCCCTGTGCATGACGCTACAAATTCATCCGATTCGAATAAAGATGATTCCTCCAATGATGTTCATTATGTAGAGCCAACCCTCTCTGCACCTGGTTCTTCATCGACTGCAACTGAACATATCGACCAACCCACCGATGTCATTCGGAATGATCAACCTGAGCGAGAAGTTGAAATTATCTCGGACAATGAATCGTCTATGATTGTGCCTTCGGAAGATTCTATAATTATTATTGACGATTCTCCGAATCCATCAAATGATTCATAATTAACAATTCTCATCATTAACCTCTCATATATTTTTATATAAAATTTATTAGAAATGTAATGTAATTATTATGAAATTTTTTGAAATTATTTTTTTGTGTACTAATTAATTAAAATATTGATTAAAAACATAATTTATGATGGCATGATTAATTTAATATATTTGATTGCTGAGAGTGACGTAATTGTGTTCACAAGTCAAAAGCAAATCAAACACGATTTGTTGTTATAACAGATCGAAGTCAATGAAAGCATGAAACAAATGGTGAGGTGATCGCATTACCAAGTGGACGGATGTCATTACACTGGTCTAGTACAGTTTGCAGTGTGTCGTCAAGGGATGGACTTGTCGGGACAACCGTCATCAGCCTTTGCGAGTGTATCTGGACATGAGTCATTAGCATTTACGGATTAATGCATTTGCATCATTGATGGCTCACTTGTGATTGGTACAGTACCTCTATGTAAGTACATGTAGTGTGTCACCTGGTGATGTAACAAGACCACAACTGAATTACAAGTGATATAAAGCGAGTCACTCGATAAAGGTCTAACTGTTATGTAAATTGATTTTCCTTGATTCGCATTTGCAACAAATATGAAGAAACGCTTCAAACCAGTGAGGATAATGAGTGCGAACAAGTGCAAAATTATTTCGTTTGCTATTGGAGCTGTTCTAGTGCTCAGCAGTGGAAAGGAAGCTTTAGCAAACAATTTATCGGTCAACACAACTTTGAGCTCAAATGCAGAATCAAACTTAACCACAACATCACTTTCCAGTGTCGCCATTACCACACTACCACCGCTCACCACAACCACTTCACCTCCAGAACCACCTTACACAGGTACTTGGAACAGTACAGATCCGGTGGCATTCAAGAATGAACTATCATACGTTTGGAATCAGGTCAACGAGCGTCTCAATCCGACACACAATTTGCGCATTGGTGTGGTCACTCAGGCTTGGTCACAAAACTCATCCGAAGATGGTCTTCTCATCTGTGGCTACTTTGACCTGATCCAGACCAAATGTCAAGTGTTCGACCCGGTCACCTCAGAGTGCGATTATCCAGTTCGCAACAAAACCAAACGGTGCACTGCACTGGTACATCGAAAGTACAAAAGTGTCCTTCAACAGATCGATTGTGCAATGACCAACCAAACCATAGTAATACCTTAACATTACGAACACTTGTTGCATTCTCCATTGTATCAATGGAATTATTTACTCATGATCTCTCATCATCGCATTATAATGCACTCTCAACCATTTTACATTGTAATGAATTAAATCCGATTGTCTGGCCAAATTTAAATTATCATAGAATGATAGAATTTGTCATGCATCTCAGTCAATAACATTTCGCAATATCGATTTAGCAGCACTTTCACTCCATTTAGACATTGTTTCATTAATTGAAATTTACATTTTAAAAATAAATTGATACATCTATGTTTTCAGTTTCTATTTATTCAAGCAATCGCTAATTCACTAAGTGAACATTGATAATAAACTTTATTTTTCCTTTTTTATTTAGACTTACGGCAACTTTGGCGCAATCAATTGGTCTTGAATTTTCATTCGAAATGTATCAATCATATTGCATCATTAACACCTTTAACAATGATGACGATAGTCTAAAACATTGTCATTTATAAACTTTTATCTATTAAACGGTCCATTAAAAGTCAAGTGCAATTTGCAAATGAACAAAGCAAACTTTAATCATAATTGTCGGTTCATTAGGTCTCAATTCGATTTAAATGTCAAATCATAATTTAATGTGCAAATGTCTATTGCAATTTGCAACGCACTCATTTGATCGTTCTCCATTGATTTGAAGTCGAATCACACACACATTGAAAATGTTCAAATCTTTGATCTTAATTTGCGTTATTGTTTTTGTTTGTTTGACCTCAATTGAGTCGTTGACTGATTTCAAGGACCGTTACAAGGAATGGGAGAGTGTGCCAGTGAATGACACCATCCTGTGGGAGTATGTCCCGGGTGTGGAGGAGCTACTGAACCAACAGATCAAGTCACCCTTCTGGCATGTGATCGATCACTTTGTGCAGGCCTACACCAAGGGACTGCCAATCTTCAACTACAAGGTCTCATTCGTGCTGCAACAAACCAGTGCACTCAAGGCGGAACACACTAATCAGACTGATGAACACGACAAAAAAGTGGCCAATAAACAACAAAGTTGCATCTCCACTTTCGATGTCAATCCGTGGGGTGAAAATTATACCATCAAAAGTCTCGACTGTTCAGTGAAAGACATTGAAGACATTGAATTGCTCGATTTGACCGATGAAAGTTCCTCTGGATTCCTTTGGTGAGATACAACTCAATTCCAAACTTTATTTTTTGTGTTTAATTAAAACATTTTCTTGTAATTAAAACGAATAAAACAAATAAACCATATGACCAGATGACAATGGTGTACAATTTCGCCTTTTCAAATTGAAATATTACTATTGGCCCGGTGGTCTTAATGATTTTGGGCTGTGACGCCCAAGTTAACAAAACTTTCATGCATGTAAATGGAGGCAGTTGTATATGTTTGAACCTTAAATGTAATGCACCGACCATAGCCTGTGAGTGCAATTTCGCAACATAGTTTCAATGTCAAAACAAAACACACTGTCGAGCTGTGTGAAATGTTCACTGAATTGTGTGGTGTTGTTCTGTTTGTCTTGTCAGCTTTAGCCATCATAGCTTCATCCCCACCTTATCATCGTTTCATTGATAAGTGTCGTAACTCGTAGTACGATCGTGTTTCGTTACTATTTTATCAACCAAACCAACGGACATATCTGTCACCTGTATTATATAGCTTAGACTTTGTTAAACTATTTTTCAGTGCAATTCGTAAACTCTTATCAGTCTCACTGTATTGCCATTGATGCAAATATTTGTTAAACAATTACTCTGTCAGTTTGAGTGTCTATTTATATACTCTCCAGTGCACCTAATTGCCATCGTCACAATCGCCCTTCTATTCTCTAATCGTCTTTCCCGACGTTTCTTATCTTCCAAATTGTTAGTAAGTATTAATTTGTTGATAACTCGAGCAGTCCCACTAAATTGTGTAATTTGTTTTAGGCACGTTCTATCAACTTCACCGGCACATTTGGCAAACGTTAACGTTGGCGCTTGAGTTTCACTTGTTAGACTGAGTTTTACTGATTGATATATAAAGTTATTTTCTCTGGTAAATTTGCATTTGTGCATTTAGTCAAAATATATTAATTTTTGTATAGTTTTCTTCTAACTCACCATGGCATCTAAAGCATGGAACGTTAAACTGTCGAATGGTGTTGAGATTCCCGTTCTTGGTCTCGGCACCTATCAAGCACTGGGAGAGGAGATCAAAGCATCGATCAATGATTCACTCGACATTGGTTACCGGCATTTCGATACTGCTGATTTCTATCGGGTATGTGTTTATTTTGTTATTTACTCTAATTAATTGCTTACGTTAATAGAATCTGGAACCACTTGGCGAAGCAATCCGTGAGGCAATTGCAGCGGGTAAAGTGACTCGTCAAGAGGTCTTTATCACCACTAAAGTGTGGCCAACCTTCTACAGTGAGGGTCGCGTGGAAGCCTCAGTCCGACGACAATTGCAACAATCTGGTTTGGATTACTTTGATTTGGTCCTTCTCCACTGGCCTGTGGTGCTTGCAGACAGTGACACCGAAGGTTTCCCCAAGGGCGAAGATGGCAAAGTGAAGTACGGCTCTCGACCAATTGCTGAAGTATACCTTGAGTTGGTGAAAGTGCAACAACTAGGCCTGGCTCGAGCCATTGGTCTATCTAACTTTAACTCTGCCCAAATCGAAGATGTACTCAGTAAAAAGCCCGCAGTCCTTCCAGTGATGAATCAAGTTGAAGCTCATGTCTACTTGGCACAGAAGAAATTGCAGGCATTTTGTGCGGAACGTAACATTACTCTAACCGCCTACTGTCCACTTGGAGCCGGTGGAACTCGACCAAACACGTTCAACCTGCTGGAAGATGAAACATTGAAGACAATTGCCACCAAACTAGGTAAATCGCCTGCCCAAATTGCACTTCGTTTTCTGATTCAGCGAGGCATCGTGGCCATTCCCAAGAGTATTCGTCGAGAACGACTGGAAGCCAATTTCAATTTGTTTGATTTTGAACTTACCCCAGAAGACGTCAAAACACTGGAAGGACTCGATCGAGGCCAACGAATTGTGTGGTTTGACTACTTTGGCACTAAAGAGGGACCTGGCTATCCGTTCAGTGCCGAATTCTAGCTACCAAAGGGCCACTGATTCGAAACTATTAAATAGTTACCATTTCCCGGTCATTTCAAATTGCAATAACAATCAAATGATGTATTAATTGATATTAAATTCAAAATTAATAGAAATTTTATTGTTTTTAAAATTCAAGGTAAAATGAAGCCCACAAAAGGGTTTCACCAAAAGTGTGCAACCACAAAATTGAATCTAATGATAATATAACAGGCATATAGAATATATAGAGATAAAGGTCACTATGTTTATGAACGAATCTGTTTGTTTGTCGTACAAAAAGATTCCAAGTTGAGAGTAGATAAGTGCAATTACTCTGCTCGCACATACGAACAGAATTCAAATTGATTAATCTTAAGTACTATAAATATATCACGGACAGCGCGTGCCATATTCGTAAGTAAAGTAAATTAAAACATTATTATGCGCTATCGACTATTCGGTTTGTCATATAGATTATATTTGACTAAAAATCAGTAAATATTAAGTGAATTAGTTGAATGAGATAAAAAACCTATTCGAATAATAATGTGTGTCATTATGATACATCAAAAAATATACAAATCATGATGATAAAGACTGTGGCCGTACAGAATGTACGTTCCTGCCAAACGAGATAAAAAGATAATAAACATTGAGATATTGGTTTGTACGAGTTATATATTTCCTTAGTATAAGGCTTCTTCGGAGGTTTGTTGAGATGAGGTGATGGTTGGCATGAATTCAAATAAAGTACCCTTCTAGATAAAATAGGCAAATAACGACCACGTCCTATATGTACAGCCCCAAAAGACGATATAACATGAGTAGAGATTATAAATCTTCATATAACGAGTAAATAGAGAACGAACTATATAAAAGTAATGTCTCTTTCTTCAGATGTAACCAAATTGGCAATATTTAGATAAAGTGGCCAATGAATTAATTGAAAATAGTCCTAATGTCTTTCTTCAAATATGTTCACAATTATCAGTAAAGCATGTCTTCGTCGTTGGCTTGTTGACCAGCCCCATCAATCATGTCCACTTCATCGTATCCAAAGTCACAAATATCTTCCTCCTCGTTGTTGTTGTCCTCCAGTTGGTATTTATCTTCATCTACAGTTAGGTCAATGCCAAACTCGGACGCCAAATGCATGAAATCGAATTGGGCTAAAAAGTTTATCACAATTCGAGGACGCACAAGGTGGAAGCACTGAATCTCGCCAGACTTTTCGAGACCCTTCAGGTTGGCGTACTCTTTGTAGAGGTAGTACTGGAACAGCGTTACCACTGCCAGACATTTCACAGAGGTAGGCAGTTGAAAATTGTCCGGACGTTGAGCGGTGACAAAACATTTCAACACTTCCACACCTCCGTCTTTCTCCAGTAAGCTGCAGTATTTGGAACCTATCGAATGGAAGCGAAACGTCAATAAATAAATTAGTTAATAAATTCCTAAAACTCATTAGATAAACTTACAATGAACGCGAGTCAGGTTAGCAAGGGCCCACACAGCCCAGTACTGAGCCTGCCATGAGATCGAGAGAACACGAAGCAAGCGAAGAATCGGTTCGAAGGAACTAAACAAAATTCAATTGAAATTAGCATCAATCAAAGTCAAGAAATGTCCAATCCTTACCGGTAATTGATATTTCGTTTGGAGTTGATCTCCCACCTCGAGATGGCGGACTCCATCTTGCTGAGCATTTCATCACGACTACACTTGGACACCTCTAAATGTCGATTCCAAATCTCCGGTCCGTCCGACGCAATGTGAGCCAATATTCCAGCTGAGTTGTAACTTACTTCAATGCCATCAGACTGTGATGCGAGCAGAATGATAAACCGGGAAATGTAATCCTGCTTCATTAAGCGGTAACGAAGATGAGCACATTCGGACACATTGCCCAGCAGACCCATCATATTGCGTAATAATTCTTAATTTAAATGCACAATATTAAAATCTCAATAAGTTTTTTAGAACACATACCTGGACAATCAGAGAATTTGTCCATACAGCTGACAAAGAATTCCATTCCATTGTTGTTGAGAAAGCGTTCACAGTTGATTGGAGTTTCATCTACATTAAAAGTGACCATAGAATCCACAAAAGCGCATAACAATCGAATTCAAACAAACCAGTGACATTCCACATTGTGCTCCAGGCCGTCTCCATCACTTCATCACAAACACTTCGATTGAATCGAATCTCGATCAGTTGAAGCATCTTTTCGATTGCACCTAAATTGCCCACAATTGTCTTCTGTTCGCCGTCTACCTGACATGCTAATGAATTGAGTAGATAAATTCCTGCAAAATTAATAGAATAAATACAAACCACTCAAAGCCAAAAGTAAACAAACACATACCTAACCGTTGAACAAAATCGTCATCGTCATTGGTGACAATATACAGCAGAATGTCAGCTAGTCGAGTATATTCGGAAATGACATCGGAGGGAATACGGAAATGAATCAAATTGAGACAACCGTTTCGTAACATCTGCACACAAACAATCGACAATGAATAACAATCACAAAGCACACTATCAAAGACATACGGTTTGATCATAACGGAAAGCTTGCATGGCATCAAGCAGTCGACTGACAATCAACTCCTTGATCCGTCTGCCAAGCAGTGGCTTCGCATCCTCTGACTTGACAATGTAGAAGAGTGTGGCCGATGCAGCCACCTGCACCAGCTTATCACCAGGATGACGACCCAGGGCGCAGACTAGGATTTTGAGGGAACGTTCGAGATCATGCTGACGAGACTGAAAATTGGGCTATAATGTGAGAAACAATTAATCAAATACAAACCAAACAAAACCTACTTCATAACGAAACAGCTGAAACAATTCGTTCAAACACTTTCGCAACATTTCAACACGATCAATGTAAGCTTCACATGAGGTAAGAATCAAATTCTCGTACGTATCACCGGCAATCTGATCAAAATAAATCATTCATATACAAAATGCATCAAAAATGTCAACTCAAATGTTACCCTTATGGCTGGAATATTCTGTCTATAGGAAGCTTCAATGCTGGTAAGGAAAATACCCAAAAATTCGAGAGGATCATTCTTGCGAGCTTCTAGTCCAGTGATAAGGTCCGACCGAAGACCGGCCAGATTTGTACCAGAAATATCTAACGAAACCAGATTGGGCAAGTTGTCGATAATTTTCTTGAGTTGATAATTCGGTTCCTGATACTGATGGGAAATGTGATCGTTTGCTGTGGAAATGTCCAATACCCTGAACAATAACGTAAATCATGAGTCAATATTAATAGTAAATAGTAACCAATATGTCACAAGTAAACGTACCTCAATGTTTTCAATTCACAAATGCTGTCCAGTGCTTTGTACACCTTGGGACAGTTGAACAGGATCAGTGATCTCAGATTCTTCAGTTTGGTCAGTCGTTTTCCATCACCAATCGAAGCGCAATAACTCAGATCGAGGTGTTGTAGTCGTCCAGTGACAATTGGCTCTAAGTTGGGGTGAATATAACTGGTCACGTCCATTGTTGTCCACTCGTGAATGACCAGTCGTTTGAGGTTGTTGAGTTGAGGATGAAACAACAATTCGGTCATCTGATTGGAAGTGAAACTTTCTGGTTCGGGATTGGCAGACTTGCCCAAAATGAGTGATTCGATGGGCGACTCTTCCCAGGTGCGTATTTCCATAATGCGAACTTTTTTCTTTTCTGCATTTCGGAAACGCATCACATCGTATGGAAGGAATTTTGGTCGCATAAAGTTAATCAGAGGCGAGTCGACAGAGGCCGAGATTAGCGAAGTGGCTAGATCCACGTTGGGAAATAGAGAAGCAGGAGAAGGAGGGGACGAGGTGGAGGAAGATGAGGTGGTGGGCCATTCGTGACCTGTTCGATTACCCGTTCGGTGATGCGGATGATGACTCTGACTGGTGGTTGATCGTGCTGGGTGATTGCTAGTGGAAGAGGATGAGGTACATTGGTGAGGTGGACGGTAAGTGTTGTACGCAATCTGTGAGTTGGCACGATTCAGTCGAATCACATTGTTGTTGTGCATCGAAAGGCCGTACAGTGGGTGGGACTGCACTGCCAAACCAGACGGGCCCGGTGTCACAGCAAAGTAGATCGAACTGTCCAGTGAGGGACATGAGGAAGAAGTGGCCGATGCGGCTGCCACTTGATGACTCGTTACCATGTCGTGCAAGATGCGCGCCGCTGCTTCATCTGTTATTGTCCCTTGCCGCAATTGCCTCGAATCGCGTTGGTTGTCGTTGGCTGTGGCCTGAGATGCAGTGCCTCCACTGGCGCCATTGCACAGCACAATATTCTCATCTTCGTTTTCATCGTCACCCATCTGATTATCTTGTCCCCCAGTCTCGTGGTCCATCATGTGAACGTCTCCATCGGAGCCATTTGTTTGACCATTGCTTGAGGTACTTCCTCCAGAATTGAGCGATGACCGGTGAACCAACCAGCTAGGTCTGGTGCTGTGTCCGGCACTGCTACTGCTTCGAGTAATGCGTCTGTATGGCAGGTTAATGGCGTTCAGTCGTTTCGGTGGTACCAACTGCTGCTGTCGGTTGAGCTGTGGCCAATTCGATCTGCCAATTGCACCTGAACCACCACTTCCACCTGCAACACCACAGGTAGAACTGGTCGATGTTGGAGAGGTATTGTTAACATTGGCTGCACTTTGACTTGTTCCAAGCATGGCAGCCTCATCCAGTTCAGCAATCTCTTCATCATCATTCAATTCTTCAACCGATTCTTCCTCCTCTGGCAAGCGGTCAGTACCCGATCGATATATTTCGAGTAGACTTGACTTCATGTCTAACATCTCAGCTTCTTCCTTAGTGAGAAGTTCAGGGTCCGTGTTTGATGGGGGCAAATGGTGAATGAATCCATCTGAACCACAATAATACACTTGCAATGAAGTGTACTGTTCGCAAAAGTCAATATCATTGAACAGTCCCATTGCCTGGTGCAACTGGTAATCGGTGAGAAGTGGTTTCGGAAAGTATTTGTACGTCACAGTCGACTGACTACTGCTTGAAGACTCTTCATCAGAAGACGATTGTTTTCTGCTCAAATTCACAGTAGAATCGTTGCTTTTCTTCGAGTTTGGCGACGATGATCGTCGTTTTGTTTGTTGTTGCTTTCGGTAGGCACTGCTGTACACAGTGGTCATCCGTTGTTTGTGATAAGTCTTACGCCATAGAAACGGAGTGCCTCGAAGTTGCAAATCAATCGGAGAAATGTCCGACTCGCTAGCGTCTACCTCGTAGCAGGTAACTTGTCGATGTAACTTGAACGGATCCTTCACCTGAATCAACGTTTCCACTGTCTTACTGAGCACATCCTTGCTCAATCGACTACAGTTGGCAATGGACAACAGTTTCAATGTCTTCGAGTGTGAATCGACAAAGTCAATCAACTCCTTATTCTTGATCTCAAAGCTGGACAGGTTTGCATTTGTCACTCGACATCGTTTCGAATCGATCTCACTCAAAAAACGACTACACATTGACTTTGAGCCAATCAAGCGAAAAATCTATAATAAAACATATCAAATAAAATAGAGAATTAATAAATTAGCATTAGCAACACAGAAAAGAGGAAAATTTGGTGACAAACAAACACAAATGCGACAGATTTCCATGAACCAAAGTTCAAATGGAAAGCCAACAAGCAGCCTAAAACTTTCCTAGAAAAGTTCACTTCAAACGCACTTTTGTCAAAGTATTAAATGCACATCAACTCACCTCAATTAGATTATCGCATACTTCGCTGGGAATTTTTCTGGAGAACGAGATTACATTGATGTTGGTGATGATGTACTTGGCACACAAATGGTACAGCTTCAAGGGCGCATTGTCGGACAGGTCCTCGGGCTCGAACACACCTAACCGGAATGTGTTCAATGGCTCCTGTAGGTTCGTGTTGTTCGGTGGATTTGCCATCGTGTTGCTGCACGTGATGACCAATTGGTTTGTGAATTACTTAATTAAATTAGCCAACTGTTGTATCACTTCATAATGATAATTGGAACGTAGTAGCAGTTGACAAGTTTTAACTGCGTCGTCCAGTGGTGAAGTATGTACAATTGACACAATACGAGAGTCAATTTGTTCACTTCACTTTTCAAGTCCACGTCGAGTCAATATCTACGATACCAAAAGAGAAAGAGAAATACATTAGTCGATGTGTGAATACTTAGATAGTGTCTAGTGTGTAGAAAGAAAAGCCAAAATCAAATAAAATTCAAAGAAATACCAAACGAAGAGAGAGACAAGTCACACAGTGCACAGAACAATTACGAGGACAAGGACACAACAACACAAGACAATCGAGTCTCCGTCTGTCAATACTGTGCAGAAGACATAATATTGAGAGTCAATTGTGAGGAAAATGGTGCTCGAGGAATTATTACATGCAATAAAGTGTTGTAGTTAATACACTTAAATACACCTTAATAAAGCTCTCTTTGGCTAAATCTGATCTTAATACAAAGACGATATTTAAAGGGAAAGTTTTATGTTTAGACTTGAGAGAACGAGACCATTTCGTGAAATAGATATAGAGTGAACTTGATTTTGGAAGTTGAGACACCCAAACAGACTTACCTTGGGATGATGCTGATAGTGTTGACCAAACGGTGATGAAACAATGCTCTTATGTCATCATGGACACAGTGAACACTGCTTTATGTTTTGAAAGTTCGTTTCAATGTTTTTAAAAGTGTCCATCGATTGCGACAATGTATGTGCAAATGCAGGGATGCACGTCCACTTGGCTTGCCTGACCTCTTGTCAAAATGTGTGTTGACCAAGATGAAATTATGATGAAGTCAGATGGGAGACACGAGACGAGGTAGTTATGATAATGGCACCTTTCAGGATTATCGAGGAAGATTTCAACTGATGGAACAGTACTGACTGGAACTTGAAGCGCAGCACTGGATTCGTTTCGTGTTGTTTGTTTGATTGATTTGTAACGGGATTTAGTGGAAGAGAAAGTGTTCCAGAAACACTAGACACTTGTCGGTCGAGTTATAGTCACACGAGCACACACACAAGTGCAATTTCGAAATCACTCCTTCGTCATCGACATCGTGTTCAATCGAGACATATCTGTTGATGCTGATGATGAACTATTAGACACTATGTAGTGCTAATGCAATAATGTGCAAAGCATCTTTGAGTTCAGTAGTAGAAAAACAGACACACATACAGACAGACCAGACCGACAGGGAGACAAACGAAAGGAGGAGACTGAGAGAGACGAGATGCTACAATTTGTTTTGATGATAAACTTTGAGTGAGTGCCAGTTCAACTCTTCGAGCACTCCACTGTGGACACTCGAGTGGATCGAGTCAATCGGGCAACGATGTGTGATCACACAAATATCGATCACTATCGGTGGCTAATAGTTTGTCGTGTCGAAGCATTCAACAACACAAAACCACATCGAAAATGATCGCCACTACAAGGGACACACGAAGACACCGCGCAGTGTAATTGTAGTGAGCGGTGTGTGTGTGTTGTGTTGGGCAGAGTTACGACGACAACGAGCAGGAGCAGCAAGAGAAACGGCAATAGAAACTAATGGAAATACTAAATATTCAGCAGAGTATACTCCGGGAGCGATCACACACAGATCGAGCCAGACAGAAGCTGAACTGCAAGCAACGAGGCGGACTAACCGAGCCACAACAACAACACTGCACTCTCTCACTGAGCAGTGCACTCAAGGCAACAGCCAACAGCTGCTGCATCACCAGTCAACACAACATACCATTCAATTCACACATTCAATCACGTGCGATGGATGGCGCCAGTGGTAAATGGACATTGTCACAATGATGCAAAATTATGTTTGCAAATGAAAGGAAAATGCCAGAAGGAGGGCGTCACAAAACACACAAAACGATGCCCGGGAATGTATTCGATTGAATACGATTGCGCCCAACCATTTGCCATTCCACATGGCTCCACTTGACTCGAGTCGATTGAATCAAATGGAACATTCATTTATGATGCCACTGGAATTTTACAATCCAAAAATGATGCGGGTGGGCGAGCAGATTCAAATGTCAACAAGAATGGCATGGTATATATATTTTGTCATTTGACTTGCCACTGCATTGTAAAACAGACAAAACTCACATGTTTCTGAAATACTCAAATGGAATATTCTTCCCAAAATGATAAACCTGCAATATACGTCCAATCTACTGTGCATGGAATAGTCTAAAACTTGCAAATAACAGAATCGTACTCAAAAAAATATTTTTTTAAAGGAATCAATTCAGCCAAACTGTCTCTTGTTTATTTGCAATTGCAAAGAGTAATTGTCAAAGTCATCTAGTCAGTTTAGTTCGTCTCAAAGTTAATCTCATTTTCTCACAAACTCAAAGTATAAATGTCACAGTCATTTACAACAGCAATTTCATTAGATCTCATCTCAAGTAGTCCACCATGGCGATATAAGTCCAAGTCTATTCCTGATGGAAATCCCAATAAAAGTTTTGCATGTGTATACAACTTGTGTTGCATATACAATAAAAGGTAACTTTCCACCCAGTCAATTTACTGAGTTTTTATTAGAACGACTCTGCTAACCACAATTTTGCTGCCTTCCAGCAGTGGTGTGTAGTAGTGCCCACATAAAATGATGACAAAATATTTTTGAAAGCCAACAGTAGCAAAAATCGCTAATACAGTGAAAGTTAAAAATGGGTGCTGTGCCCCTTAAAAAGCCCATCATGCTCTATTCACAAATACGTTACGTATTCTGAATACTTTGGTACAAAATCTCCGCTGTAAAGTGCAAAAGCGTAACTGCAACAATGAACTACTGCTGGTGATGCTGTTGTTGTCACTTTTGAGTCAATGTTTATGTTTGATGTTGTGATTGTGTCACTTAAGGTTGTGTGATTTATTTGCTCATTTGTCATCGGAAAACACAAGAACCGGGCCCAAATTGTCTTCATTCGTCATCTGAATATCCATCCCAAAATCCATGCTGTGTGTGTGCTTTTGTCGTGACAAAGTTGGCTCACAGCTGAGAGACATGGGAGACGTGTTTGTTTTGGGTTTTTCTGATGTTTATCATTTGACTTTCTTTTATTTGCTTGAACATTAAATTACTGTGCTCTGTTGACTTCAAACTTCACTTTTTTTTATTCGCCACCAAAATCAAGACAAACCAATACCAAAAGGACGTGCTCGAGTCTAGACAAGACAATAAGTTTGCAGGCACTGCTGTGATTTATTTTGTGTGAATCTCGACATTATGGGCTCGTGTCGACCACAAAGCTAACTATGGTAAGCAACATGAACCTCGGGATGTATTTATGAATATTAATGGTGATATGAATGTTGTTTGTAGATTCGCTTTCTGCTGTACTCAATACTCAACGTGTGATGTATTTGGTTGTGAAAAGGTTTGTATTTCTCAATATATTACTTTCAATACTAAAATGATGTCTTTGTGTTTTGTAGATTAACTTTTTGTACAATTCTCATCGAATCTTGTAACCTGCTCAACCCAACTCATGTCAACAAATGATTTGTATTGTATCGTGTTGTATCTTTTTTTCGCTTCCTAAATTATTTTTCTGTAAAATTATTAAATCATGTATTTGGTCTACCCAAAATTATTTATTTGTGAAATAGTTTGTATTTCTCAATGTATTGCTTTGGAAACTAAAATGTCATTGTTTGCCAGTTTTCAAATATGTGCGTGTTCTATGGATATTATATTCTTCAACTAGAACAAGAAATGGCTTGTTTGGATTTTAAACAAAGTAATTTGTATTTATTTTGATTTTGAATGCATAATTGACTTATTGATTTATTTATGTTAAAATGTATTGAGTCATTGAGAATGTAATCAAACTTGATTTTTATTGGATTAGTGAGCACTTAAAAGTGGGTTTGTGATTAAATTTTCACTGAAGTTACCATCCCTATAGCAAAAATGATAAAAACCTGTTGGATAAAATCATAGATTTTTACTGAAACTGAGTTTTTAATTAGCGCTCAGAAATGAAATAAACTTGATAGCGCTCAGAAAGGAATAAAACTTGAATTAATCCTTTGTTTGGTTGATTTTTTTTATTAAAAACTCAGAGAGCCAGCAATTCGATTCAATGAGAGTTAATATTGGATTTATTTTTGAAACCTTTAGTGCCAAAAACACAGTTCAACAAGAAATTTATAAAAGATTTGCAAATTGTTACCACTGATAAGTAAACAGAATTATCTTATGAAAGTGTTAAGTTGTCAATGCACATATGGCTTGCTACCGTTTCATAACTTCTTTTGAATTTGAATGAAACGATGAGATGTTTTATTGGCAATGATACAGAAGTGATTGTGGTTATTACAGAA
This sequence comes from Rhizoglyphus robini, assembly GCA_023373905.1. Taxonomy (NCBI): domain Eukaryota; kingdom Metazoa; phylum Arthropoda; class Arachnida; order Sarcoptiformes; family Acaridae; genus Rhizoglyphus; species Rhizoglyphus robini. The sequence goes on along the minus strand of JAKIJQ010000007.1, from coordinate 272,107 downwards.
TGATGTTTTGAGATTTTGATAGCTACAGAATAATTCTGAAAGAAATTGTCGGAACATTTCGTGAACAATCGTGTTTATAGTGATTCAGTGGCTCATGTTCAGTTTTCATTATTAATTTCGAACCCACTCTTCATTTTTCATTTAGATACAATCCAAGAAGCAATTAAAGGAATCGCATGAACCTATATGATAGCAAAAAAGTTATCTTGACGTCTTCACCAAGATCAACATCGCCATTGAACTGAATATAGACCAAATAAAAGAGAACAAACGAACCTCTGTGGTCGAATTGATGTCTCTCTGAGTTTTTAATAAAAAATCAACCAAACAAAGGATTAATTCAAGTTTTATTCATTTCTGAGCGCTATCAAGTTTATGTCATTTCTGAGCGCTAATTAAAAACTCAGTTTCAGTAAAAATCTATGATTTTATCCAACAGGTTAAGGAAGTCATCTTGTCAACGGTTAGACGAGGAAGAATGTGCCAACAAGAGGAACTAGAGAGTTTGAGTTAATCAAATCAAATTACTTTCGGTGTGCCAACGTGTCCAATCGTGGTATTTTTCAATCATAAATTCCCGAAATATTTCTCCAACCTCGTAAATATAATAATTTGTTTTGAAAATAATTTATTGTTTTGTCTCGATAAAGGTGCTATGTCGAGAGTTGTTTTCGAAATGTGAGTCGACTGCCCCCCAAATGGAAAATGATCATCAAAACCACACCACGTCGAAATGAGGTGACATTCAATTTGTCAATGATTCATTCAATCGGACTATTTATTTGAGAAAAGTGCAAAAGTTTCTGTTTGGTTGTAGATTCCTTCCTGCAAGTTTGATGTACGAAGACTAAAGAGTGCACCTAATATTGCACAATTAGCAGTGGTCATAACAGTTATTCCATAAGTTAATAAGTCAGTTGGCTTTGTTTTGACATTCCATAGAAGAAAACATCAAAACAAGCGATCAAAACAAACACACTTTCACCGTTGATGGTCCATCCACAGAGCGTGTGAGTGTGTAATGAAAGGCACATTGCGGGCAGTCAGTGTGTCAGTGAGTGTAGTAGCGCGCGGGTGGCGGTACTGCTGCCAATACAACCACCATTCGGCATTGGCAACGAACACTACTGAATAGTGCGAAGTGCAATTACACTGTCTCCGTGCCTTAGCCTAACTCGGTGTTGTGTCGATTCTGTTTGATTCTCTCCTCTCCTCACTCTATTCTGTCCGCTCTATTGGTGGCCCCTTGAATGATCTGCCTGGCTGGTGTCTCGATTCTGGTGCAGCCTGGCTTCCCGCTCTCTGGCAGTGCGGCTTGTTGGTGGTGCAGTGAGCCTTGAGCTCGCTTCATCTCATTTAGATTCCTTTCCTGGATCTTCTCTTCTTCTTTTGGCTTTGCACTCTGGCAAGTGCCCTCCACCCAGCACTGACCGAGTGTCTGTCTCGCTCTATCAGCATTGCAGCTATCCAGCAAGTCCCGAGACTGTCTGTCCTGTGTGATATTTCTCTCCTTTCGCCGTATTATGTGTCATTTGGGTTGTTGATTTTGATTCACTGTCAAACAGTGAGACAAGTGATCGAGTATTATTTGTTCAAGCTTGATTGGCTTTGGGTGGACGCTTTTGGAGCACACAAGAGAGAAAGCAGAGTCCGGTGTCAAACACAGCAATATCACACTGCACCAGAATTATCTTCAAGCAGTCCGACCAACCGGTATTTGTTCTTATTTCCATTTCCCCTCTTCTTTTCTCATATTTCCTTCGTTCCACCCGTTACTAATGTGAATTATTTTTGGCTTTAGATATATTTGTGTGTGGCTAACTCATAACCGAAGGAATGTGAATATCTTGTGTCTGTCTCGAATATCATAATCATAATCGAGGCGCGAATGTCACCTAGAAAACGGAAAATTCGGTTGTCGCTCATGCTTTTGGTTTTATGATTTGCTATTTTCTCCTAAATTTGGTCCAATCAATCAATCAGTCAATTGTTTGATTCCTTTTTGGCATTTTGTCTCTTTTTGGATGTTTCTCGCTTGAACGAACCAGAATGTTCTCCAGTCGGAACGACCATCGATCTTTGTTCCATCATCACCACGACCACCACCGCCACCACAATGGTCCAGCCCTGTTCGGTGTCCCTCTGTCCCGACTACGACCGGCACTGTATTATTTCATGTTCGCAGTTGTGATCACCACCTTTTTGTATTGCCTTCTTTTTTACGAACCCGATTCAGCCCGGCACCATCCTCACCGTCGACTCTTTCGACACTATCAATCATCTAAGCTGATCTCATCATCTTCCTCGTCTTCTGGTGGTGGTACTAGTGCAGAAGACGCTAACTTGTATCACCAGTCTGCAGCTTTTTTACTTGAAGAATTTATCCGCAATGCAAATGTACACTTTGCCGAATACTATCGACGACGTATGCCACTTGTGCCTCCCGAAGTTCTGCTTGGTCAATATGAGCCTTTGGGAACTGAACGACAGAAGAATCAACGAAGTCTGCTGAACAATTCGCAGTATGATACCGTAACCAGACTCACCAATGATCACAATAATACTCGAACTAAAGGGGAAAATGTTCGCATTCAGCTAATAAGCGACGGTGATTCGCATGCAGAAATCGACGATACAATTGACGACGAGGACGAGGATTATCTCGAGTTGGTGGATGATCCCGACAGTATTGAACATTACCTGGAGCAACTTGGATTCAACATTCGACATATCACTCGATATCTGTTGCATAATAACCAATCTACAAATGCGTCGAATTCGTTAACCAAATCCCCATCGGCCATGACCACAACATTACGAATATCATCTTCGAAATCTACTTCAACCTCATCAAGCAAGTTTGTCCAATCATTATCATCAAATTTATCATCATTCAGTGATATACTCGAATTATTCGGTGGAATCAAGTCTCATACGGAATCGGAGAACGGTCTTTTGGTATTTGTTACCGCAATCAGCGTGAATCAGTACAGTCAAGCTTATCGATTTATTAAATCGTTTGAACGATATCGTCAAATGACCAGTGAATCTAAAGGCACTGGCCAGGGATTGCATCTTCGGTTGATGATTTACGATTTGGGACTAAGTGAAGACCAGCTGTTCGAGGTTTGCTTTTATGATTGATAAACTATTTGCTAATTGCTGATAATATTTTATTATATATTATTTAGGTGGAAACCCTTTGCAATACCACCTGGGGACAATCGGTGACAACACTTTGCAAAATACGGAAATTTAGATTTGACCTCTATCCTTCGCACGTTTCTGACATTAAGGTTGCCGCCTACAGGTCGATTATCCTGCAGGAGATGCTTCGTGATATTCGTCGAGCTCGTTTGCATATTCAACAACTTCGAAGCGAAAGTTCTACTGAAGAAACGATATTAAACCTATTCTGGTTGGATCCTCATTACCGCTTCCTGTCGGCCACCATTCAACGGCATCCTTTCTTGTTGACTCAACTTTTGTCCGAGACTCGCAATCAGTCGGGCATTAGTTCATGGCCAATTGAACAGCCAACTTCTTCCCTGACCACTCCGCGAATGTTTGAATATTTTCACACTACTGCGGATAATTTTTACTTTCACCGAATGATCCGGTCAAGTCATTTGGTACTGTCAATTGGTGAATCTACTTGGCAGTCATTTGAGTTAGGCGTAATGTTGCCCTGGGTGAGATGCGCTCTCACTGATGATTGCATTTCACCGCTGGGCAGTCAATGGCGGTCAAGTTGTCGACTGGACAAGAAGCCCCATTATCGGTACAGTGGATGTCACCACTACGATATGTCCGCATTGAATGTGGTCCTTGGTATTGCCTTCAATTTGTCCAGTTCGGACTATTCTGCAGCACCATCGAGTAAATTCTTTGCTCCATTCTACAAGCTAAAACCATCTACACCAACCAAATCAACAAATTCCTTTTCGACCAATACACAGGAAGAATCTCAGTTAACTGACTCAAAGTCCACTATACCTGAGGATGATTTTGATTACCCCAACTTTGATCCTGACTCTTTATTTACCACTCCAATTCATCGAATGGACGATTCATTACTTGAGTCAGAAGAACGTTTCGACCGAGTACTAACCGACGATGACTTGCCCAGCGAGCAACGACGCCCAGCCCCGGTCCGACCGGTCACATCCTCCACGTCACCATCCTCCTCGCTGTTATCTTTCCATCAAGAATCATCGTCTTCATCCAACCTAAATCCTCGCCCAAAATCCTCATTATTATCATCTTCATTGTTATCTTCCACTAGTCCTGAAGAATCTATGCACCCGTTAAAGCAGAGAAAATCTCTATGAAATATTACCTTTATCCAAAGTATATGAAGAGCCGCTCCGAATATGATGAAACCGATTGTGATGTTCTCTATATTCATTCAATTCTCTTTATACAAGTCCACTTCACCGCAGCCATTTTCCCGCCAGATCTGATCATTGAAAGTCTCTATTTCCATTCTACTTAAACTACGGATTCAGATCCTTCAGATCAGATCTACATTCATCATAAAGTTTAGAAGCGAAAATTCCTATGAGGATTTGATTTTTGTCTATTTTGTCAAAATTAATTCCACGAATTATTACTCTAGTCTTATGTCTCGAAGCGACATTGTATTGATTAACGTTTTTCCTCACCGAAATTCTCCAATCTTCCAATCGTCAGTCATCCAAAAGCGAATGACATTGAAAATTACTTTATTTTTACATTCATCGAAATTCCAAGAATAACCAAGTTGGTCCATTGATTTATTGTTTGGTTGTACTTTGTACTTAATTTATCATTTTGATTTATGTTAGCTATTTTATTTATATTATGTATATTGATTTGAATTTGTTTTGGATTTTTGACTTTTGTTCCATTTTCCACTCTATCGAAAGCTATGTGATTTTACTATTATTTGTGTTTGTTCCAATCCCAATAATTTCCCTTGTTTGAATTTTTATTTGATTATTAAAATATTATATATTTTTAATTTATTACATTTGAGTTGCAAAGCAAAGTTATATATAACTGAAGGCATTGTGAATATTGTGTATACAGTTGGTGATTTGCATGTTTTGTAATCGACAATTTCAAAGCGTTTTGTCCATATTGGCAAATCAATGTACATTCGAATTTGTCTGTATTTTGGCCGTTAAGTGGATCACTTGTCCGCTAATTTGTTTATGAATGTGTGTCTGTGTGTGAATTGTAATGTTGTTCGATTGATTCGAGGCATAATAAAAATATGTTGTGCAATTTGTAGATAATTGGCTTATAAATTGAATTATACAATTATTCTTGGATAATTTTAATACTAGTATTGCATTCGTATTCAGTTTGTGCTAGCTAATGTAAACAGAATTCATAGAAAAGCTTGTTTTTTCAGTTCCCAAATGTATTTCTCTCTTTCAATTATGAGTATTTTCATTATAAAATTGAAATTTCCATTCGAAGTCACATTGGCATCTAAGCACACACAAGCTCAAGTGCCAATCAGTGTGCAATCAGGCCAATCTAGAGAAGCCAAAGCAAACAGAAAACACAAACACCAGTGCCCACATTGCATATCGATTGTGGAATGAGTCTAAATATACCAAGCAACTCATTACCCGAATCAATATGAGATTGTGTCAATGTAGAGCAGCATGCAGTGTACATTTCAGTGTGTCAGTAATGGACTTATAATTGAGTGAGTGTTGCAATTGCATCAGTGTCGAGTTCATTTGTGGAGTGTGTGTCAATAATATCGACCACCACCACATGAGCGCACTCTTTGTTATTATTATTGTTATTATTGTGTGATTATGATTTCACCCGCAAAAGTATCATTTATTTTCTCCCATTTTTGTGATGCCAACACCACATCACTTGATCGATTGATCAAAATGATAGCATTCGCCAATCAAGAGGACACACACAAGCAGTGACTGACCACAATGGACCACCGCACTCAATCAGATCTGATCGGCTGCATTGCCATGCCGATGCGGTCATTAGATTGGTGCGCGCGGTGGCAAGTGCAATAAAGCAATCCAATTTGTCTTCCGCATCATCTTCATCTTCATCATAATACAATTTCACAGTGTTTTTCTGGCGTGCCATCTTCTTCCCTAATAACAATATCAAGTTTGGCCCTGTCTCATCCGAAATGTATCATAATCAATAAGCACACTTTATATTATAAGGTAAACGCACAAGTTTCTGTACATTCAATCAATGCCTATTGACCATTCAAATGGAATGACCTTATCATAACCGAAACTTTAGTGAATTCCTTCAATTTCCTACATTGTCACCTCGAGCACTAAGCACACACTTTCAACCAATTGTCAAATGAATTGTGAATTGAATTGTTCGCATCTTGCATCAAAGTTTTCACTGCATTTCTCAAACAAATCAATCACACAAGTTTGTGAATGTACATTCATTCGAATTCACTTGTGACCAAAGCACCAACTTATTTGCCTACCTAGCACTGCGAATAATGTACAATCGAAAGTATGTGTTCAATTACATTAAACGCTATCATCAATACCAATACATTTATATGCTCCAATGCAATTGTCCCTTTTTGTCCCTTCGTTCGATGAATGCTTTGTACAATGGATTGTTCACATACAATGTAATCGCATTATAATAATATAAATCGAGGTGTACTACTACTATCAATTCAATTGTGTTCCGAGTTGGAGTTGAGTGGAGATATGGAAGAAGCCATTCGGGTCAAGGAAATTGCACTACTCTAGTCGATTGTGAGGTGCGAGCAATGAGATGACAATGCCGAGGTTAAGGGGAACCATTCGTGGGACGGGAGCGAAGCAGCACAAAATGCATTGTACAAGTAGGCAAATGTTGATCAACTAAAGTTAGTAGGACGAATGTATTTTCACTGTCGTACACTTGAACTTGCACAGCTTCTCCCAAGATTGCATACAACAAAATGAATGACTCCAAGTAGTATAAGACAATCCAGCTCACTCAATTCCTCGACTCATTCCAGGGTTGCAATTGCCATCAATTCACACACACACAAGAACACTAACTTTCATTATAACCAGAAATATATTATTTATAAATACGAACAAATTTACATTTAACACAAAAGTTTCCGTAAATTGGACCGCTCAAATGTGCATATTATTATAACGGAATTTTTTGAATATACCTTTAATAAATAGACATACTCTAGTGGTATGTAATTATTGGAAATTTCGGAGAAGAACAAATTGTGGACTAAAAATGAAGAAGAAAACACAAAGAGGTGCATTTTTCATTGTGAGTGAATGAAAATGCTTTCAAGTTGATTCGAATGTGTGAGTGCAAATTGTGTTGACAATTTGCCATACTATTTGATTCTTATCGAATGCATTAATCTTATTATTATCATAAACAGATAAGCCCAGGCGGTAACCATATATTTGAATAGCTCAATACTTTGTCCATTTCCATAATATTATTAAATCTATTTTTATACTGATAATGGCTTTACTTAAAGTAAATTACTTTCGACAAACCCTTTTGAGCAGATTGGTTTACAGAAAATTGAACATTTTGAAAATTGCCGAATAATACAAATTTTTAATTTAGAAAATTCTCACTTGTTCGTTTGAATTAAATTTTTTCAAACTTGTAAATTCACATCTCAAGATGTCTTGTTCAATTTAGAGAAATGTTGGTTGATTTTGTTTTGCTTCAGAGTTCTAGAAATTGAGACATTTCATAAATTATCACTTGAAATGCTGTCTGAATCTACAAATTTTAAATGGCATTTCATTTTGTACAATATGTGATCGCAAAAGTATCTTCAAAAAGAGTGATTCAAACAAAATGGCATGTTCTTCAACAACTTGTGTATTAACTTGTACATAATTTATTTGTTTTCAAAATTGCAATTTCATTTCATTTAAAAATCACGAAAATGTCGTAAAAATTGAACAAAAGTTCGTTGACTTTCAGAAACAATAATTTAAGGCTTAAAAGTAAACAAAATAAAATAGATTCGTTTTCTAATGAGTGAAGACATGTCTGTGCCATGTAATATTTGTGTTGAGGTAAACTCAAATGTTTCACAATAAGCGAAACGTTGTATTTGAATGGCCCACTTGAAGAGACTTTTTGTAATGGCCATTATTAAATCGCCAAATATATTACAGAAACGTGCTTTCGTTCAATTGTTTATTACAATCAGAGAGAATTACTAATTTTAAAAGAATTTTATAAATCATGAAACAATGTACGAAACCATTTTAATTTAGAGAAACAGTTAAGAATTTTAAATTTCAATTTACAATGTTAATTCAATTTCTCCACATTTGAATTTCAAATTCGCACAATTTAAAACTTTCCAAGAATTTAGTGCAAATTGATTATAAATTAAAATTTACAATTTCTTTTGTGCCAATTGGTTGCGCGAATTTAAATTGTCATTTCGGATGTGCAATTTAATTTGGAATTTTAATTTTTATAAATGCGAATAAAATTGAAAACAATTCTGGAGCCCAAATTAGAAGCTAAGACAAAAAAGTGAATTTGTATTATAAAATGTAGAATGGAGTAGGCGGGAGAACGGTCTATGAACCTCTACGATAAAAATCGGAAGCATCAATGTTTGCTCAAATTTGATTGATTCAAATTAAAAGTAAACTTTGATGCTTTTTAACGAATCGCACAAACCCAAAAGTTTGCATTGTCTAACCAATGTATTTGAATTGAAAATAAGCGAGGAAATTTTAGTGTTTATACTGAATTAATATAAAAATGTATTTATAATTTCCTATGCCCAAAATCTGGATGGCAAATATTTGCTTGCAATATTATTAGTACATGGTTGCATCATTAATCAATGGATCGATCTATGCCACACACCCACTTGGCCATAATTCATTATCTGCTCAGCGAGTGAAACAATGTCCGCACCATCCTCTCTCTCAGTGTTTGGATGAATCATAAATCTACACAAAAGGCAAACACGAAAGTTCCTGCAAGAAGAGTTATTCAAATGAGTTGTCGGCCCTAAAGGAAACTTGTGTGCCTGTCGACCATTTGTTCCCGTCCAATAAATCCAATTGCTCATCCGTGCAATCACCAAACGATAGCACTGTATATTTGTGTAACCCAATTTGCGTGCATTATCCTCATAATTCAGGCATATACCATTTTGTTTGTATCTCTGTGCACATCATTTGCATCATTAGCACAATCAGTCAGTGGCATCGCCATCTTTGTCTCTGTGTGTGCGAGTGCTCATCCTGTGCGTGTCAATTGACCGATAAGAATCCAAATCCATAAATCTCGTTTGTTTTCTTGTTTGTAGGTTATCACACACACAACATTTATCACATCTGTTTATGCCTGTAACTCAATTTGCCTCCCAATTGGAACTCGTCCTGTGTGGTATTGGATAATTGTTGCGACATTCATTGTGACATTCAAAGGTTGTAGCAAATTCAAATCAAAAAACACTTTTTAAACTCAAGTACTTTTACTACAACTCCAACAATTCGTTGAACTTTGCATTCAAAATTTTGAAGTTCAGTGTAGTTAATGTTTAAAATGGCCATTAAATTGTGCGCACATTAGCAGTGCGTCACAACATTAGCAGATAATCACTAAACAGTGGGATTTCACATATAACTCGGATAACGGAAGAAACAAAACGATTTGATCTCATGAGTTTATTGCTTGATTGGACTGGCCAACACATCAGATAGTGGTACATGCATACGCCAGATGGGATATGAGATAATGCCATGTGAGCATTGACATGACAACCTATGCGATCGACAGGACAGGCAACAAACATGTTGCACTTTTGACAGATCGACAATCGCTCGTCATTTGGAGGAGATCGCTTGAAGATCGTGTGGCTCAAGTGGCGCCGATCACTTAGCCCCACACAAGCACACAAGTTCGGTGCATTGAAGGTTATCCACTGAGTGAGTGTGTAGTATTTAATGCCTTCTTGATTGCTTTATCCTCACTCGAACAAACAGTAGACGTGTATTAGTAATTGCCTTCGACTGACTATGCCTCTCGATCGATAGTATTCAAACGTGTAAGCTTGTACGCAACAAACAGTGGCACTACGGCAAACAGAAGCTCTAAAGCGAATGCAAAAGTGAAAGTGGTCGACCAATGAAGCGATTAAGAGCTACCATACATCAATGCATGCACTTGCCACTCGGTATGACGAATAGATGAAGAATAGATGATTGGTGGTATTGCCTTCGTATGCCAAAATGGTCTACTAGCAAATACAATAAGTTTCGGTTAGTGGCGCTATTGTGGAGTCAGAGATACTTTTACTGAAACTTATGTAAAGTATAACTTAGTAATACTACTTGCGTCAAAGGGACAAACAAGCATAAGACAAACTCAAGTGCCACATGATTGCATATGACATTCGATACATTCGTACATACACAAATAGATCAGTCCGAGATGGAGTTCAATTAATTCAACGAATCAACCAATGTTCTCTTACTAGAGACACAGAAAAGAATCTTTTGAAGTGTCTTTATAATTCTGGACACAAATGGATAACTGTATTTACTGTCCACTTGGGTGGATATACAGTTTTGTGTAGTGCCAAGCCAGAATTGTCTGTGTGTTTGAATCAATTTATATATTATTATTTGTCGAATACAACTTTGCCATTAATGTGCGCAGAGTGCACACATGTGAGCCTTGTCTTGTGGAATTGTGTGTGTTGGTTGATTGTGCTGATGGATTGCGTCAATCATTGCTCTTTCCCCCTCGAGAATATAAGTGAATCCATCAAAGTGTCTTTTTATGTTCACTCGGTTCCATTCTTCTTCATTCTTCACGCAATTCAAGTTTGGCGCTACAATTCATCAATGCAAACACAGTCTGCAAATATGGCCTTTCCCCCAATCGAAAAATTGAAGCACACTCATTCGTGCTCAACCATTAGCGCGCCAACACGAATGAAACTATCTACGTTCATGGAGAGTCAATTACCGTTTGTATGTCTTATCAAGATTATATAGAATCGAGTCATGAGTTGGTCAACCGGCTCGCAAATGGTCTTTTCTATTAAAATACAACAATTGATGTATGCCCCAAAGTGAACGAGCCCACAATTAGATGAATTGGCAAATCATCACCAATGTCACACTCCCTCCACTACAGCCTCACACTATATAACCCTGAACTTCTCTTTCTGGTCGGTTCTTGAATGTCCGGGTTTTATATTTTCAGTGTCTCAACAGTTTCTAAAAAGAGAGAATCGACTTTTCCACTATTCGTTCCATAAGTCACTTTGTGCCCGTTCCACTCACACGGCGCGAGTGTTAATCTCGTTGCGAACCACTACCACAGTATCCCTCGGTGGTAGTGACTGTCTCTTCTGTCTTGTCTCTGTCTCCAATTGCCTTTCTCTCTCAGTGTCAGTTCAGTTGGATCTTCATTGGCCAATAGCAGCAGGCAGCAAGCAAGCGAGCACGCATGTATTCACCCCCGACTGGCCATCAGCAACATCATCGAAGCATGCATCCTGCAAGCGTGTAGCACAACACAACACATTACCTCATCATCAGTCTGCCTGCAATGTGGTCAACGCGTGTGACTTGCCTGAATCAACATTACCATAACTCAAATTCATTTCTATTGTTTTTGTTCAATTCACTAATGTCAACATTAATGTGCTGATTAAACACTGATGATGACGATCATATTGTTGATGTGATGTGCCAGCGAGAATGACGATGATGACAAATGCAAATCCTTCGTTTGATCGATTGATCGCAAAATGAATAAACACATTAGCATACTCAACATGAGTCGGCACAAATCGACTTTTATATGAAATCATTATCAAATCCTGAATTTACTGGTAACTTTGTGTAAGCAAAATACTTAAATACTCAAGACAAGTGTGCCAAACAACAACAAATCGAAAGTGAAATAACCTCAATTCGCAAAATTCGCCAACCTCTTTCAAAACGCCAAAAACTTCAAAAAAAAGTTCCATTAAACCTTCTGTGATCAAATTCCTAAAGTCAATCTACTTCTCAAGTGAACCGAAATTGTCAATTTGCCTCAATTTGATCGATCGTCATCTTCTTTCAGCTGTAACCTTAAACTCTCCAAACACACTTTGCCCATAATAATTACGTGTTGATGAAACTCGATAGTTACATGATTTATAACTTTTTAACTCTGTGGAAAAGTTTCGATTTGGGTTTATGACTTTTGCATGTTTTGTCCAACGTCCAACTAAAAATACACTAAAAGTAGAGCTCATCCTTGTTCCATTAAAGCAGTCTATTAATTAACACAAGGTCGCATTTCATTCCCGTATATACCATCGCAACCATTTATAAATCTAACCAAACTGTTCAAAACTATGACGACATAGTCTCTAATGTTCCTCTCGTGTTAATTCGTTATCAATCGTTGAAGCAATCAATGTTGTCTCCCAAAGTATCACTTTCACATTTCATCTTCATCCTCGTCAAGTCCTAGTCGATGTCTGCCTCTGTCATTATCTCAGCACCAAGTTGCAATACCTCGAAAATATAAAGTTTGAAAAGAAATAGAAAACTGCCAAAACCTGTTATTAGTCAAAAGCAAAAGTGTCATCCAAACGCTGAACGCATTGCCTATGAATGAGTGATGACAACTACTTTACCATAGAGCCACCATTTCGACACCATTCGAAACCGTACACTCTCCCTCAAGGTGGTAAGTGTAGATGTGTATAATATATTATGATTATTGCCATGAACAAAAAGTGCTAATTTGCTTTACTTAAAAACGAGACTTTTCGAGGAAAAACTCTAAACTGTAAAGTAAACTGATCGGACAGACAGTTCAGTGTTTGGTTTTTCCAGTTGAGCGACTTTTTCATTGCTGCTTACCTCGCACATATTTTAAACAACTTGAGACAAACAAATAATTACACACTAAGAAAAGTGCGAATCCATTCATTTTGCACTCGAGCTAAATGTACTTCATGCACTATAAATTTTTGAACTTTTAAAATTTCAGTATATTCAAACAAATCTTTATGGAACGGACTTTCGATCATTAAACAAAATACGATGCAATTCAATTCAAAGTGAGCTATAGCATCGAGGTTTGAAAAGTATTTTGAGCAAACATAAATGGAAAAACACTTTGCATCACGCGTGCTAATGATGCGAACTGCACTTTTGTGTCAATAAATTATTAATCATGATGATCAGTAATTTGTCCCTCTTTGTTGATGTCTGATAAAACATGTTAATAAAAAGAAGAAGAAGAAAACCCGCTTTTTGTTGGTCCAAAAAGTGATAACATTGATGCACAGAACACATTATATCAACATTGTTAGGCAAAGGCAAATGTTCGTGAATGTTGAACCATTGAAAATGCATTTGCCATTATTGTGCATACTTTTGTGGTTTCCTAAAGTTAACAACAAAATAAAGATTCGTGGGAATGTGTGTGCTTGAGCACTGAGATTTATATATTGAATTATATTATCATATTAAATAATAATAATATTAATTTCCGTCAATTGCGTGCATTTTGACACAAATCTGGGAAAATATTTTATATTGTCAATCATTTGTTCGTTCGGGTCAACACAATTTGCACTTACTTGCGACTTTGACTTTAGAGTAATGATTTTCACTTTGTTAGGTTGATTTGGTCCTTTGACATGGAACTAGTAATTAACTGGATTTTGTTCTCGTATTATTGGTAGACAAGTTCATTGTAATGTTGATTACATGGCATTTGCCATTTGAGTCTTGTGTACCGAAACTTGAGTACATCCAATTTGTTGTGCAAAGTACAACTATACAGCTGTATTCGCATTTGACAGTAATGTTCCAGCACTAATCTTAACGTGTTGTACGACAAATGTTGACTGTGTCTGTTGTTTCAATCAATGCACAAATCGGAATTGACTCAATCGGCCCGAGAGTAAATCACATGTACAACAACAAATGACATTGCACAATGTGATTTGTGCAGATTAGCCTCTGTGTGATTGTTTTACTGCTTAGCTGATTGATGATTGCATTGGATTATTGTTACAAGCTCATTTGTTATGTGCTCTCTGTTCAATAAGTCTCGGTAGCGGCTAGCGCTTTTGTGCGATTATTGATTCGGTTATTGATTGCCATTGGGGATAATAATTTTATGGTACTTTTATAGATTAAGGCTTAATTTATTAGAAAATTTATAGACATAATCGATCTGCTTGCTGCTCAATGTATCGATTAAAATCGATAATCGATAATTTAGTGTGCACAAATGTGTTCATTATCATTTCAAATTGAGTGCACAAGTGAGAAATTGAACATTGAGAATTGTATATCTATTTCCTGTGTGTGTCTATTGAGGTTAGGCTTTCTCAATGATCGACATTGGGTGCCATTGTTGGATTGTATAGTTTAGGTTAACTGATGATGGCGAATCATTTCACTTATGTTTTAAATTATTTCGAATGACCATAAACTTACTGAACAATGTTGTTTTGCACCAAACTCACCGCCCCACAAACCTAATGAGCTTCTTTAATCGTTCACCACTTCCCTCGAATTGACATCATTTTGGCCATTAGCACAAGTTTGTGTCGTCTTGTGGTGTTAATTCCAAGTAATGTTTCTTACTTTTTGGTTGTTTGGTTCAGTGAATCTCGTGTGTAGAGTGGTGGCAAATCTCTTGCATCAACAGTCACATCACCCGTCACCACCATCATCATCACTTGACAGGCAGTGTGTGACAACACTTAATGGGACACAGAACAAGCACAAGTGAACACTAACCGAATTAGTGGACAAGTAATGCTCATTACTGCAGTCACAAGAACAACCGACTTGGCTATAGATAGCGTTCAATAAATAAGTCCAAACAAAGCAGAATGCATCAGCTTACCACAAGTTTGCGACCAACTTTTGGAACGTTCAGTATTATATCAATCTGTGGCGAACCAAAAGGCAATCTGATCAGTTAATTACATTGCACATGTGATCACATATTCACAATATCTCCGCACTTCATTTCGTACATGATCGATTGTGCCACCGATTCGATTTCGTGCCTTTCAATTGCGTAGAAAAGGTCGCTTTTAATCATAATCTCAAGTACTTGAGACATACACTTGAATGCCAGTTTACTTTCGGCTCATTTTAACGCACGGCTCGCTTCATCTCAATATCAAAGTCAAATCGGTTTTGCTTGATCGACTTGCTCGGATTGGACAACTAAAGTCTAAACTAAAGCAATTCAAGTTGAAGTAATTCAATTTTGTCAAATCAAACTTATGGACAGTCACACAACTTTCTCGATCACTCACACACCAAATGTGTTTGCTTTAATAATCTAATCCAATGTGTGTGTGTTTTCAATTTGCAATCGCCGGGCAATAACAACAACAACTACTACTACATGTACGACATTTGAACAAACATTTCACAACGAACTCTGTTCAAAGGTTGAGACTGTGGTCGTGTTGTTGTGTCCACTTTGGACTTGTGGTTAGTTTAGTGACTAAATTCAATTACTCGAGTCGCTTTTTTCACTGAGAAATAATAATGGTCAAGTGCAATTTACTGTCGAATTATGTTGTTGTATTGTGTTGGAGGCATTTAATTTGTTTCTCTTGGTAACTTCAACTCATTATTATTTTATTATTATTATTATTATTACAGATGATCAGATAAACACTAAATTAGTAATGTATAATGGTAACAACATTTATGAATGTAGCCCAAAATGGAGAAACTTTTGTTTTGTACTCCATGGAGCAACCATTTTACAAAATTGGCACTTTTGGAGTTCATGTTCATTTTGCTTTTACTTAACTGTCCGTGAGTTTTTATTGTTTTTTGTCTATTTTGCAGAACTACAGAAACTTAATGTGAAACTATAAATATTACGGAACTTTGAAGCTCCATTATGGTATCTTGAATTTGTCACTGAATTTGCAAGTGAATCGAATTACGCAACCGAATCTCCATCCACAATGGACCCTTCTCGTTTTTACCACCAACTGAACCTAATACCCTCGCCCAACAATTACATCGATCCTCGTCTCCTGTTGCCCAAGTCTAGTCCATTTCGATTCTCCTTTGGAGGCAGCCCAGCCAATAAGGTAGTGTACGAATGTTCACTTTTATTACACTCACGACTCGCATGTATGCATTCCCAAGCTTGTCGTTTAGTCAATGCTTTAGTCATTAAGTTTTGTTATTAAATTTATCCTTTGAGACTTATTAAAGTCCTTTTAAATAGACAAATGTGATTATGAAAAGTGTTTTACGAGCTAATTTTTTTTGTCTGTTTCCTTTATTGTCCTTTTTCTAAAGACGACGGACGATGAGCGGCTTGCCTTGTTGGACCGCTTCAGATCGGAAGGTCTCGATGTGCGGAAGCTGAACGATGCCCAGAAGTTGCCGTTTGTTTGGAGGTGGCTGGTCGATGCGGAGATCAACTGCCAATCACTGAGACATCAGATTGAGAAGATGAGGATTCAACATGACGAAGAACTTCAGGTAATAATGCTGCTGGTGTTGATGGTGATGTGCTCTACTTAGTGATTGATTGTGTCATAAAATGTATTGACAAACTCTAACCCTGGCACATACTACTGCCGTAGTGTGCTCATTGTTGTGAGAGTTAACCTAAACCTTCGAGTCACTTGAGCTAACACACAAATTGTATTGAGTCAATTAGATTAATTAATCAAATGGAGTCAGTTTAATTAGTGCTACAATGTACTACCTCAGTAGTAGTGGTGGTAATGGTGCTAATTGGTTGCCAGACTCGAGGCTAATTGTGTTCGAGCTCACTCTGCACATGTCTGCTTGTCTGTGTGTGGTGCTGTAATTAAAGTTATCGATGTAGGCAATCTGACCGTACTTTCAAGCCCAATTCGAAACCAAATGCTACTTGCTTCACGCTCACTTCACGCTCCATTGGTGTATTTGCTTAATTAGAGCTAATAAGTCATTTGGTTGGTTCATTAAGTTTCTGCACATTCACTCGACTGTTAGTTTCAATTAGAAGGCACGGCTTTGTGAACCTTTGCCCGAATGGTCTAATCGGACAATTTGAGCATTTGAAACCATTAAAAATTCATTAATTTGGCTGTGAGCTGTGTGCGCGCTTAATTAATCATTCTCTGCAGATTCATTAAAGCATCAATTTATAATTCTCACGTTGTTGTTGTGTGTTTGTATATTTATAGGAAGTGGAGGACTACATCGAACAAGTGTGGAAACTGTCCACAGAGCGACTCATTCTGCTCGAGGACGAGAACAAATGTTTGAGGGAAAAGTGCATTGCCGCTTCGACTAAAACTCTTCGTCGATTCTCATCTAGTAAGGACAACAATAATGACGAGCGGAGAGATTTACAAGATGATGGTGATGATGAGGAGGGAGATGATTCTGATGTGGAACTGGAGAGATGTCTGTACGGCACCGGAAAGGGATATTCCACCAATCGAAACAACCGACGACCTTCACTGCTAGTCCAGCCATTGTCGAATGGCACTAACGGAAACACGACAAAACTCATGTCCGGCACAGGCAATGGGACATATCGAAACAATCTGGTCAACTCATCCTCAACCTCATCGCTCGCCTCCTCCGTCTCCAATGGACAAACGATGAATCTCTGTGATAGTCTCAAGATGCGATCGTCCAGATCGAGCTGGCAACTTGCACCCAACGGAAATGGACCACTCAACAATTCCACTACGATCTTATCTGATGAGAAGACTCGAACAGACAATCGCAACACATCAACCACCAACTACTGTGAGAAGTGTGAACTACTCGATGCAGAGTTGATGGAGATGCGGCAAAAGTGTCTCGACCTGGAAGGTGCACTCGACGATTCGAATGAGAAAAATTTTGTACTCGAAAAATTGAACCGTAGTATTGAGATGGAGAACGAAAACTTTGCGTACAAAGTAAGTTTGAGACATTAATGACCTTTGTGTTGTACCGGAAATTTCCGGTGCTGAAATAGCCGGCAATGACTAACTGTCTGTTTTGTAACTTTGTAGTTGGCCGAAGCGGAAGACCGAAGCAACCAACTGGAACGACGCATTCTACTGTTGGAGAAGGAATGTCGTCACCTCAAGTCCTCACCACCATCCTCACTGCTCGACACCTCATCCGTGGCAACCTCCGGTCTGGGCAGTAGCAACGGAAGCAGTGGCTCCTCTCGCCTCATGGCTCACTCCCCCAATGACCAATCCACTCGTCGACTAATTGACGAAATGAACCACAAAGTGAAGTCACTCGAGGAAGCGCTTGATCATCGATGTCAATTGTATGAAGAGTTGGAGATGAAGTACGAAAAGCAAAAGGTGAAACAACACGAGACTTTGTGGAAATTAAGGTGAGACTGGAAAGGGTTAAATGAATTTTATATTAATTGAAAACATTGTTTACATACAGAAAATTCATCCAAGACAAAGAGTTGCACACGCCAACAAACTTGAGCGATTCTGAAGGCAATGGAACACTGTCCACACTGGCAATTGACGATCTCCTATTGATGGCTTCGGCGGTTGATGATTCCAAGACAATGACCACTTCGAATTCGACCGATTCAGGCCTGTTGACCTTGGACCCCATTGGACCTTCCATCCACAACCTACATAACCATCACCACGAACAGTATGCACCAACGCCGAGACATCGAACGCAATCGGTGCACAAATATGTTTGAGTGTGAAAAGTCATTGAGAACGAAACGTTGAAGTCACATCGAGTCATTATGTTCCTAGTTCATTTTGTAAATTAATAAACACATTTATTGGCTCAAACAAAACAATTGTGAAATATATTAGATAACTTGTAAAACCTAGCTCAGTCTGAAGGAAGTAGATGTAATACTTCCTCATGTCTTGAAGTAACCCCAAGCAACAACTTGACACAGCTCGGCTCGTCGATTTCGTTGTACATTTCGGTGGTCTTGCAGATGAAGTAGCCACTGAACTCACAGAAGGCAGGATTGATATTGAGATCATTCTTGGCCCCAAACCTTGGCTCGACCAACCAAATGAACAGTCGAATGGCACCGGTGCTGGTTCGACTCAGGAATAAATTGTGCGCTATTTGACCAGACTCGAGACAGAAGAAAATAATTCTCATTGCTTGCTTTACCACAATGCTAATTTCCGCTTCGGTAATGTCAGTGATCTCGAAAACAATCGCCGGAATTGGCCAGTCTTGTAGAAGATGCTTCCGCACAGCAAGATCTTCAATGGCAAGTTTGTGCTCGAAATAGTACAGATGCCAGTGTTGGTGGTTGACCGAGGCCATTGCACCTAGTGAGTTGAAACCGAGACGAAGTGAGGGCTGGTCCGACAGGGCAAGAACTTGAATAGCCAATTGCAAAGATTCTTCCGTTAAGACCTAAAAGTTTCATTCGTGAGATTAAGCATCAAGTATATTGTCACAAAAGCGTATACCTGAGGCAGGCACTGTTCAAGTGAAGGAACCAACAACGCGGAACAGTACTCAATGGGACTTTTGTTGACAATCACAGTGTGGACAGCATCGTCCCATTTCAAGGTAAACAACACCTCGCTAGGGTCAATTTTGGTAAAGTTGAACTTGAGAGGATCAAACTGCATTCTCAGTGCCAGCATCTCGTCTGGTTGTCTCCGCTTGCCTGGCGCTCGTCCCTCGATAAGTGTGGCCACAAACAGATACTGACCAGGACTAATCAATCGACCTCGTTGCGCTTTGGGCGAGAAGTCATACTTGAGTGCACCTTGTCGAGCCGCACTGTCCCATCGTGCTTTGAGCAGTTTGTCAAATGAAGAATCAACCTGACTTGCTTTAGTGAGGTAATTCGACTCGGATATGACATACACTGGAGCTGGTGATTCACTTGTATGATTAGAGTTTGTTTCGCCCTGAGTGCAGTGGACACCATTGGGCACTATTGACTCGTTGACCATCGTGAGGAGACAGTTTGCACAGTTGAGAAATGAACGAGTGAGGCAGCAAAATCATTAGCAAATACACTCACGTAAATCACATGTCCACCGCGTGGTTTGGTGGCAATTTCGCAACCACACAATCGCTCACAGGCACATCAAATCGGACTTTCCGTCGGAATAAAAGTGAGCAATCGTACATGAAAGAGGCTTATCTCTCCTAAAGAAACGCAATTCAAACTCGTCAAACGAGATGACAATCACAAAGTTTGATCACAGTTCGGTCACAATCATCAACCAATAAGACAAACTTTCTCGTTATTGACAACGATTTATTATGTCGTGTACAATGCACACACAGTCCAGTGAAGCAATATAAACAAAAACATGTGTTTTTCTAAGGCGCCATCTGGTGAGAACATGAAAAAATATGCATTTCAAATTTTGAGAGTTAAAAAATTCGGGAAAAGCAAAATTCACATTTAAATCATAATTTAAAATTGTGCAAATTTAAAATTAAGCAATATTAAGACAAAAAGTATCGATGACCAGTGACATTGAAATGATTTGTGAAATGTTCATGTTTGAATAATGCTTATTATTTTGCTTTGATTAATCTTAGGTAATCCTAGGTAAAGGTTACTTGATATTGTTAATGCCAATATTGAACAATGTTCAATGTCAATGATTAACTAGGAAACACAAATAAGATGATTAAATTATTATTATTGTATCATATTTGTCATAGTCAATACAGTTCCAATGGAAACTATTACATTTTCAAATTAAATAAACAAATAGTGTAAACAGGTTTCTAACAATTTTGGCAATGAGCTTTCGTCGAGTTTGACTAAGTAATTATTTGATTAGATTGCAAATAGCAAGTCACCGCAATTGTGTTTCAATTTAAATTTCAATCAATTACTTACAAAATAGTTTCCTTTTAATTTCGATTCATAAACATGTAACTATGTCTTTTACTAGTTAGTTAGTCTTCTAGTATTACTCGTGCACTTCCAATTGATCTCTCAAAATATCTCTTGACATACTAAAAATATTTGTATTTGCATTTGCATTTTGCATTCTATAGATGACATTTCTCAAATTGAACAAACTTGTACACCTAGACATTTGTGAGTGCTTGAACAATTTTGAGTGTGTTTGTGAAATGTTGTAATCCAAAGAAGGAAGTGCAAATGAATGAAATGAAACCAAAAATTCAATTAGGAAGTGCACGTGCAACATATAGTTTAAGTAAAGTCTTTAGATGAATCGAATGAAACGAAAAACAAAAGTAAATCCGAAATATACAAAATGTGTATATCAATTAATTAATGAGTGAAAACTGTGGCAGTGGAATGAGGCAGCACAAAAAATGACCGAATGTAGTCGATATTTCTTGGTTTCCCCCTTCTCCGGCAAGACGATTGGGACATTCATTGAAATTTGGTCATTTCTATATGACAATGTGGAAAATTGAATTCAATTCACTGATTGGACAATTTGTCTGGTCAGGTGTGTTAAAGTGTACAAGTGGCAAAGTGAAACCAGTTTGGTCATTCGTCCGTTGTCTGTGTCCCATTGCGACGAGTCATCCAACCAAAATAGTGCCCTCCATAAATCAGTTGAATATCATCGTAATGTCTTTTTGTTGGTGTCATCGCGTCGTGTTAGACCACACCAGAAAGTATCTCTTCTTCCAAAGTCTGATTTAAAGAGACTTGAAATGGACAGTTCAATTTAGGTTAACATACACTGAAGTATATAAAGACGGGCTATAATGTCAGTGACACTTCAACACAGTTAGGTAACCGAAGTTGTTGTTGTTTGTTTGTTCGAATTGTCTGTTTGGTCGAATCATTAAATTCAACAATGCATGGTGTCTTCTACAAGCACAGTGTCACTTCTTTATTCTCCTCTTCTTCCTGATTAGTGTTTGTAACTTTTATTTTGTGTATAATTCAACAATTTTATCAATTGTCTCAACCCAATCGAATCAATCTTTCCATTCTGTCCCAAAAATGAAACGACCCACCACGACGCCGCCTCTCAGTGCCCATCGGCGACCTTCCTCTCCCATTTTACGTCGCAATCAGTTGATTGCCTGTGGCCTGTTGGTGATGATCATCAGTGCCATCCTTTTAATGTCCTCGGTGCCCGAGGCCGAAGCCAAAGGATTGAAGAAGCTGAAAAAGTTGTTAAAAATGAAAAAACTTAAAAAATATCTCCCATTCATGTTGATGGGTCCTAAGATAATCATCATCACACGGTAATGTGTCAATGTTAGCAATTCGAAATGCAATTTTGATCTAATCTTTCCGTATCTGCAGTGATGGCGGTGGATCATCTTACGGAGGTGGTGGCTCCTATGGCGGAAGTGGTGGTTCATACGGCGGTGGTGGCGGCGGCGGTGGCGGTGGATATGATGATGGCGGGTATGAGGCAGATCCCGGTTTTGATTATGGATCAATGGGGTATTAGCTAGCAAGTAAGATCACTAATGCATGCAACATTCAGTCAGTTCGAGTTAGCTTCAGACCAATCGATCATTTCAATGAATCATATCACATTTGCAATGTTACCAATCAATGTCTAATCTGTTTGACCAATCTAACCAATCCACCTCCCACCCCAACTACCTAGCGGATACATTCAATTTCAACTGCCGGACATACTGAAACAGGCTGCTCAAAAGGTGCAATCACTGACCATGCCCTCCCAAGGCTATGGGGGCGCATATCAATTCGCGTACAATGGACTCGAATGAACAATTCGCTTCTGTAACAATCAACATCCCAAATCATTTCCAACACAAAACCCTGGTGGTTTTCTCACCCACTCTCCACTCCAATAAATTTGTTTCCAAGTATTCTTCTTCTTTTTCATTGACTTCTTACAATTACAATTTCATGTTTCGTTCTATTTGTCTAAATATCTTTCCACAAAACTCCCAAATCAAATATTCAAATCTTCTTTGTTCAACATTGTCACATTCTAAATAATTCTTTGTTGACGCATTTGTTCAGCTCTTTCTAAATGGCAACAGTTGATAATGTTTATAAGTACAATAAAAATTGTTCAATCCAAACAAGACAAGTTCTACAGAAATGAATGGCACCTTATAATGTTATCTTTATTATATTGACCAATGAGGTCAAAGTAAACTTTTCATTAAACCCATATTTTCCCTATAAATCCCTAATAACTTCTTTATTAATAATCTTTATCAATGAGTGTGATGTCTATCCATTAATACAAAATTATTCCGAATCAAAATCCGTTACAATATACCTTAAATTTGGTCAGAACAATAAAAAAAAGTTTGGTTGCATTAGAGCATAAAAATGAAGGATGAAATAATGAGTACAGTTTAATAAATTGATTAAACAATTATTTATTGGAATACGACGATTGGCATATATGCTAAATATTGGCTGTACACAGAAAAAGAATATAAAACAAATTAACGAGCTCAATATGAAAATAAAGTAACTGCAATAAGTTTGACTTGTGCTAGGCTTGGTAAACGCTGGGCTTAGGCTGAGTGTGATAGATTATCACGAGTTAATTTTAAAACATTCAAACATACCCGAGAATGGAGTAAAGTCATTAATCAAAGAGCGAGGATGTTCTTGAAATTGAAATCGAGGTGGACGAGTGAAGAGATCACGTACGCAAATGTAAACAAAACCACATGTGGTACATCTAGCGAAGTCCAGCGAGCAAATGAGAATTAGGACAACAAAGAATTCAGCGTGTCATTTGTATAGATAAAGTAGTTGATAATTGGGAATGCACCGATTACCTTAACAGATTGTGTGCTAACTCACTGATGTGATCTAAGGGAAACAAATTATTAATTAGTGATCAGGCAATTTTTTTCAAGATTACTTCACCTTATTTACTTATTTTAAATTAAACATTAGTTGATTTTGAGTGTTAAATGAACGAGTTGGTAGAGTAAGTTACTCAATAACGGGATTCAATAGTCAAACAGTAGTTTTTAACGAGCTATCTAATGATATCTTCAAAGATGCATTGAAATGAAGTTGATGCAAACATAGGAATATCGTAGTAAACTAAATGTACATGTAGGTACATTGTAGGACAGTTATTGTCGTTCAGTCAGGTCACTAAAGTAATTATCAATAGTCAAAGTGTCCATATTATAATACCTATAGGTAGAGAAAAGGTAAATAGAGACGCAAAAAAATAATGCAGCCAAATAATTTGTGCAAACCGATTACATTAATCGAAATCTAAATTAAGGCAATTAGTTTTTGTGGGTGAAATTGGGAGCAAATCTTTATGGCACTCGTAAATAAACAAACATTGAAAAGTGTCAGTATATTTTAAATTGGATTAATTAAGACTTATCGACAGAACCGGTTATATTAACGATCAGGACAAGAAGAGTCACATTAATTGGTATGGAGGTGTTGTGTTGTTGAATTAGCTCACTCGATCACATTCATTTCGTACAATGCATTTGTTGGTCGACTCAACATTTGTTCCATATCAGAAATGTCTCATCATTTCATGCGAATGCACTTTGTTGTCCTCGCAATTGGTCTACTGTTGATCAATGTTGTCATGCAATGTGAAGCACGTCCATACCAGCGCCACCGTCGTCATTACGATTCGTACCGTGTCTATGAATGTGACCAATATCCATTTGCAAATCGACTGCCAATTCGCCATCCTCGAATCAATCCCCTTCACCGGTCTTATCACGATTCCTCATGGATTCCAGTGCCACCGTACTACTCACGTGATCACTCCTCAATGGAGCCAGCATCCAGTCGGTATCGCTACACCACCGTACTTCCACCGTCAATGTACGAAAGTCAAGAAGTGTACCACCAACACCTTCCACCTAGACCGCGCTATCGTAAGAATCGTCAAGTGATGTATCGAACGGTCAATTACGACAATGCACCAATGAGCTCTAATGTTAATCAAGCTTTACGTTATGTTCCGTGAGTATCTGCAATTTTGATTTTTGAGTGATTACAAATTTAAAATCTGTTAGTATTTTAAAAATCTTGAGTAAACTGACAAATTGTGAGCCTTGAGCCTCTTCGAAAGTAAACTTATGGGCAAATTAGCTTCCATTGAATTTGATTGGCCAAACAAAATCCAATTCTAAAAATGCAACTGCATTAGCTAAATGAACTCATAAATGAAACCAAAGCACCAAAGTTTAATTCCAATAAATTACATAGCCTAATTTAGCAACCACTAGATCAAAAATCGAAGGGCAATCACGATTTTAACCTAATTGATTTGTCTGTCTCTGTAGGATCGTGAAGAAAGTAACTCACCATCACATTCACCACCTCGTGTCTGGTCGACCTGCGCCACCGGCACGACATCGCAATGTAAACATTGCCCAGCTGAGCAGTTTATTGATCAAATCGTTATACAATTTGAATAGCCAACAGAAGGTTCAATCGTCATCGCCATTAGAGCCACCAGCCGAAGAGCAATCAATCAATCTGTTCGCTGATGGCTCGTCGCACAAGCCAATTAAAATACCATCCACCGATTTTATTACCAAACCTGATCAGCCTCAGTTCGATACTAATTCACCAATAAAAAGCCATTCCGAAGGCGATCGTGGACGAAACATAAACGAAGACATCATTTTTGAGGACGAAGTTGGCAGTGAGCAAGAACAAATTCGGCCTCTACCAATGGTAGACGAGGAATTGTTTCGAATTGTGGCCAATCCAAGACAGGATCAAACGGACGATGCACTCGAAAGTGTGGCAGACATAGACCTTCAACGAGTACAATTCCGCACTCCTGATGAGTCGAAAGATGATCTAAAGACAGAGTCGTCCGATCGAACTTTATCGTTCAGGTAAGTATTGTGAGATACATTTGAATCGCTGAGATAATTTATATGTAGTTATTAATTAATTAATTAATTTATATAGTTTTAGTCCAATATATGCTAAAATGCCAAACAGCAGCAGCAACTACAGTAGATTGAATAAAAAATCAAGTCCAATATCAAACTTACACTCGAAATCAAAGTCAAAAACTTTAAACAACACTGAACAGCAAGTTTTCAAAGCCTACTACACCGAACCAACTACTCCATCATACATACAGACAAGCAGGGAAAATCGCAATGACAATCGTATTTCCACTTTATCTCCGTCAGTTGCCCAACGAAGAAATGATGATTTTGATTCACATGAAAATGAATCCATTTCCAACATGAAACACAAAACCAAATCTGCCTACATCAAATCACTTTATTACACTCCACCAAATGCGAATAGTAAATCACATTGATTTGCAATAGTCATTTAAGTTCATAGATGGCGCCAATCACTTTCAATAAAGTCCAAAGCAAAACCTAGACCTTGATCAGTAATCATCAATCGAACCTCAACCATCATCACATGACTACTAATTTTTTTCATCTTTTCACGTCAATGTATTTTAGTAGACTTTTTGCCTAGTGAACGTTTACTCCACGCGATCACTATCACTCACATAATCATTTGTCCATTTGTTCTCTGATTTCAATCATTTTGCACATCGTTGATCATTATCGATTCACTTGATGAAATGATTCGACTTGTGAATATACTTTCAACTAAACCAGACCATATCACGAATCAATAAATAAACGATTGAATATTTACGATTGTTTTGCACACAGTTAGAATTGCATTGAACTCGCCATACAAAAATAACCAACCAATGACGCAAGTAATGTTTTTGTGTTGCTTGCCAACACTTGAATGCTTCTCGTGACTTGTTCAACTTTATAACGTTGTTCACATTAAAGGTCTTATCACTTAGCGCACACTTCTTCTGATTGTGTGTGATTCATTATCACAATTTGATTTGTGAGTGACACACATTTATCATAATTGGACCACACAGTTTACATCATTATCAGTCAGCTGTAGTTATTATTAGAAGTTATTAGTGTGTTTGAAACAAGCGCACAAAAAATATTGTCAATTTCAACAAGGACGATAACCAAAACAACGAATCAATTAGCTCTGATGATAAGTCTCGCTTTGATTTGATTCGTCAATTGATTGATAATGTTGCATAAGCACAAGTCTCTCTCTCAATGTCAATTTGTATTTGTAGTTTTCAGTTTACAAGTTGCTTTTAAGCAAAGTGATAAATCACTCACAAATTGATTAAACAAAATGTTCGGTTTAGCAGCTAAACTTTAGGGCCAAATGAAACTTAGAGGAGCGAATTGAATTTACTTTGACTTTGAACGAATAAAACTTTATGAACATTTACCGTACAATTTGTAACCATTTTGGAGGGAAAAGCATTTTTTTAAATCATTTACCAGAAACCAGAATAGTTTTGAAATGAATTATTATAATTAGACAGATAATCTAAAATCGATTATCTCTTTTATTATTTATTTATTTAAAGATTAGACAAAGTAAGAATTTCCCACAATGGAAAATAACCAAACACTTGTGCATGTACCATTTCATGCCACAGTGCAATGTCATTTGTCAACGAATACGACCAACTTCCGGACTTGTGCCACTCAAGTTTACTTAATCAAGTAGTGAGTTCTTCTTGATTGTATCAGTGCAATCATGCAATCGTCCTAATTAAGTTTCATTTTACTATACTAAAGAAATATATTTGATCTCATTAGGATGTGCGTGTAGTATTATTAATCCAACTGGATCAAGTATTATAGGAATTTTCCTCTCAGGGTCAATTAACCCATATGTTTAAAAATGTCGTAAAAATGTCTAACAAAACATTGTGGTCAAACGAAATGAAGTGTGTGCATTGGTATTAAAACTCATATTAAAGTATTACTTAAAGTCATAAATATGTCGAAAAGTAGATGTAATATGCGGTTGAATTGACAGTGTCAATTGACACCAAGTGCTGCTTGTGCACTTGTGTTGATGTAACTTGCGTCATTCGGTGTGTGAGCAATGATCAAAGTATATCGTTGAGGCGTGTGTCTCTGTGTAATGCCTAGATCGATCATCGAAAATTTCCGTCAATTGATCTACCAATTGAACAGATGCATATGCAGTGTGTAGTATGCAGTACTATTTGAATCGCACTGTTGAACGATTCAATTATTATTCAATGCAATTCAAGTGCATCAGTCTAGACTCGATTAGCAACGAGTAATTAATCATACACGCATCATTAATCACAATGATGATTATTTGTATGCATGTGGTCAAAAGATATTCCCCAACCTTTGATTGACATTACAGTGAAAGTGAATCTAATGAATCGAAGAGAGTGAACAATTCGAGCACAAGGTCAGGCGCACTCTATTTTCACACGATTCACACTCGTTTTTGATGAATCTATTTTCAATTGAATCAATATATTCGCTCAATTGATCGATTGCGTAACACGTTGTTTGTGTGTGTGGTCAATTAGCAGTCAATTACGATCGAGTAGTATTGATCACTGAAATTCAATCTTCTCTACAAGTACGCTTCAATTGGTTTCAATCAAATTCCACTCATCAATTGACCATCGATGATTTTCCAAACTTTTTAGGCGCCAAGCTCCTCTTTCTTGTGTGTGTGTTTGACTAAATAAAATATTTAATTGATAATTCACGTATACACATTCTCATATAGATGCGATCACATCAATTGATAATACAGTACAGAGTGAGCTCAAATCGGTCTTTTATTAGATAGACTCATAAATTTGTGTGAACGATAGCGACAAACTCGAATAGCTTTGAACACACAAACTTGTCCAATTAGTGAGTGCAATTTTGCATTGCGCAAGGCGAACCAACAAGTCATTAATCATTATTATCTCAAATGGTGCTTTGGCTAATCATCCCAACAGACTAATGTAAACCAGACAGCTTGACTCGACAACAAATTGACTTAACCAAACACATCAACACACACAACAAACATTTACGAGCAATCTAAAAATATTGAAAACGTTGTGAAATTTTGTGGTAAATCCTTGTGAATTCACGAGATTCAGAAAGTAAATCAAATGTGCTGCCATTTTGAAAGTGATCTATTGTGTAGGTAGTGTTATTTGTGTGAGTTTAATTAGAATTGCTATATCTAATTTATTGAACACCACATTGAGTGTGACAAAAAGTACCGCCATCTTGTTGACACTCGATATGTCCTCAAACAACTCGCCAACTCACGAGAAGCGCACACATAAAGATCAAAATCCTGTGTTGTGCCTGTGTGTGTTCAATAGAAGCAGTGTCAAATCGAAGCTGTCAATCATTGATTGAATCAAAGTTGCGAGGCGAGATGATCAACGAGTGATCAAGTCATTTGGTGGCTTGAGAACTCACACAAGAGCACAGGGCAGAAAAGAAGCGAGAGGGGAGAGAAGACTAAGTCCTGCTTGGGAGGCAGCTCGAATTTCGTTGGTGGTGTGCTTGTGTCCGCATCGACTCTCAATCGTTCGAATCGTTCGGTTTTGGTTTGTAGTGGGGGAGGGGAGCATGAATGCTGATGGACGATCACCAATTGATCAAGTGCTGGTGGTGGTTATGATGATGCATGTTGTTGTTATTGTGCTTGTTGTTGTTCGGTGGATGGTTACTTAGATAGATCTTTGTTGGATTTACTTAGTCCAACACATCATTTGTGTTGCGATAATAATTCAGCACAGGCTCATTCGCTCAATGCTGCTCAAGATGGCCGCCTCTTGGTGACACTCTCTCATTCACTGACTCGCCCAGTCAATTGCCGGTCGCTGTTGCTGTTCGTACCTCACCAGGCTGATAAGGTCTTTTCTGGTTGGTTTCTGGTTGCATTGCACACACAGAGACACTCGTTGCGCCTTTGCCAGCGAAACAGCTCGAGAACGCCAGAAAACCCAAACACGCAGTGAAATATCGAACCTCTAATGACTTAATGTCTTGACTAAACTCGACTACACTCAGTCACTTGTTGCTAGTGGTGGTGGTGGTGGTTGATTGTCCCTTCACTGTGCGATCCTCTTTCTGGTAATGGAACTGTGTGTGCACTCTTGGTCATACTCCATTTGACAAATACCCGACTCAGATAACCCTCTACCCACTCTGCTGTTCAATGATCGCCATTCGGTTCAACGATTTTGTCCAAATGCATTTCTCGTGTGTAAACCTTTAAAAGCTGAACAAACCACTGCGAGTCACTTTTAGTCGATCTGTCTGTGCATCAACTCCCAACAGTCACTAATTACAGCCCACCACTGAATAGTCACTAAACCAATCAACCTGTATCACTACTTACATTGATGCCTTCAATCTGTACCCTAGCCCACACTCAACAGCCCAATGTTCTGTTTATTCTGTAGTCTTTGTTCTTTTGTCGCGAAATCTTCCACTCCACCACCGCCACCAGTTGCTTCAGTAGTACTATTTTTCTGTGTTCGGTCCTAACACTCAAAGAATGTCTCGATTGGAACGTCAACTGCGAGCCATCAATCCACGAACATTGTACAACAAGAAGAGAAAGAACTCGGCAGACGCAATGCTGTTGAGCTCACTGGCTGCCACTGAGGCCATTCTGATCAATAACAACAATAACAACATTGTCAACAGTGCCAAGAGTAAATCTTCAACACCCGAACCTTTGGACCCAAATGTACCGAACCACAATGTGGCACATAACATCAAACTTCGACCAAAGATTCAGAAGCTGGATGTACCGCACCAAAACGCGAATTCGTTCAAAAGTAACCTCAACCTGCCACCGCAACCACACGTTCACCAGCCCCACAACTCACTTCACCCAGCAGCCAAACTCGAGGCGGAACTATCGAATTCGGTGATCGTCAATCTGAGCCTCACCGGAGGCAATCCCGAAGACAAACGACGACTATCTAAGCTTCTTCGAGAGGTGAATGAAATGCGCGAAATTCGCGACCGACACGATTCGTACGCGAGTGAAGTGTCACTCGAGGCGAACATACTCAAAACGGAAGAAATCGAACTGAAGCGAATAACCAAAATTCAACGATCCAAACAACTTCTGTTCAAATACAAGATCTATGACTTTCTCAAGAGACCGGCCAGTTTTGGCGCAATGGTTTATCATGTTTTCGCCTTTCTGCTCGTGTTTGCCTGCTTGATTTTGTCCATATATCCTGCAATTGAAACTGAAATTGGAAAGGTTTGTGTTTGTGTGCACTGACTTTGAGATTACATTCACAATTGACAAACATTCTCGTTTATTATTATGTGCAATTGACACTACTTTATGGCAAGTGTACAGTTCACTCTCAAGTTGTCAATTGCACATGGTAGCAATTAGTGATTAGTGCATTCGTGAATGTTGGTCAAATTACCTTCAAATGTTAGCAACTTAAACCATTTCTTCCAGTTTGCAATTTTGGACATACTCGAAAAGTTTGTTCTCTTCTTGTTCACAACCGAATTCGTCATAATGTAAGTTTCGTTTTGATAGAATTCTTTTAATTCGTCGATTTGCTTGACTCCTTTAGGCTTTGGTGCTCGGACTGTCGTCCACAGTATCAAGGCTTTCGTGGCAAGATTGCCTTCATCAAGTCTCCCGCCCACTTCATTGACCTGATCGTCATAATTCTGTCAGCAGTGCTGCCATCCCTCTCCTCAAGTCACGATGGCCATGAAGTGTTTGCCTTTCGAGCATTTCGAGGCTTTCATCGATTCTTTCAATTGCTGCAAGTGATCGCACTCAAGCGGCAACTTCGACCGTGGCGATTGTTTTGGTCGGTGCTGTATGACCAGCGAGAGCAACTGCTCATTATATTCTATCTCGAAATTGTTCTTCTCTGCTTGTTGTCCTATTTGGCATTTCTTGTGGAGCATGAGGCCAATCAGAATTTGGAGAATATTGCTGATGCAATGTGGTGGAGTGTAAGTGTCCATTGATGGTGAGACAATTGTTAATGAATGTTTGTTCGTGTAGATTGTTACACTGACCACTGTTGGCTACGGTGACAAAGTGCCGGTCACCTGGATGGGCAAATTGATATCTGCCTTTTTCATTCTGTTCGGTGTGGCTGTGTTTGCTCTGCCAGCAGGCATTATTGGTGCTGGCTTGGCGTTGAAACTCGAAGAGGTCGAACGAAGCAGACAGAGGAGACTGAAGAAGGAAGCTGCGGCCAAGTTGATCCAACGGTCGTGGAAGTGTTACCAAGCGAATCATGCATATTTCGAATTGAGCTCATTCTTCCGCCACCAACCAGGTGATCTGTACAAAGGCAGAGTGTACGACAACATTACCAAAGCGTTCATTGCCACTGTGAGGTTTCATCAGGCGAAAAGTAATTTCAAGGAGTTGACCAGACCGGTGGATTTGCGAAATGTGATTGAGAGTTATAAATATGGACAGATGGACATTTTCTCGAGATTGAAACAATTGAATTCGGCATTGGACATTATCATTTCGAGGATGAGCACAGCGGAGAATGATCGAATTATGGCGATCAATCATTTGGCGAAGAGATTGGAAGAACTGGAAGGCATTGGCAGTTCGGGTGAGACATTTGATGGGCCCAATGCGCAACACAGCACAAATCTAGGACTACGATTGCTCGATCTGGTGAACATTCCTCCAATGCCCCAAACCAACACTCACCCCTCAAGCATTCCCCTGCGGAGTCGACCCCACTCGACCAATTCACACCACAACCCACACCACAATGTTCATTCCCACAGTGGTGCCCATCACCACAGCTCTCACCATCACTACCAACGACCAATGTCCACTCCCAACTATTACTACCCTCCGTATCGAAACAGTCAATCAGCGGGCAATAGTCAACATCAAAGCAATCACACCATCACCACCATCGATGAAGTCACACTCAACGATCAAGGGGAGGAAATCAATGCAAAATACAGCTCGGACATTTCATTTGTGATTGAGGACTATTCCAACAATAATAATAACAAATCAAACAATCAATCCACAAATTTTCAACTCAAAAGCTCACTCCACAAAGGTCACAAACTAATGAAACGAATCATTCACAGAAGAAATTCACAATAACATTGAACTCATTTCGACAATAAAACTCACATATTTGTAACATAAGTAATTTAAATTAACAAATTTTATTATGATCTAATAAATTGTTTCAAAGTACAGAGACATTTGAGTGAATAATAATTTAATTCACAACAGAATTACAAATAGATTCCCTCAGGAATGCTTTCCTTCTTGCGATAGATGACATTCTCTTTGGATTTCTTAAAGTCCTCCACGGTGACCTTCATGCGGCGTTCTCGCAAGGCCATCATGCCAGCCTCGGTGCAGAGTGCTTTGATGTCTGCCCCACTGAGGTCATCCTTGGCCATGATCAGATCGTCAAAGTTGACATCCTCGGCGAGAGTCATCTTCGAGGTGTGAATGTTGAAGATGCGTCGTTTGGTCTTCTCGTCTGGCAGTGGGAATTCGATCTTGCGGTCAATTCGGCCCGGACGGATGAGAGCAGGATCGAGAGTCTCGATTCGATTGGTGGCCATGATCACCTTCACATCGCCACGAGTGTCAAAACCGTCAAGTTGGTTCAGTAGCTCGAGCATAGTGCGCTGGACTTCGCGAGTACCGCTCGAGTCGGAGTTGTATCTACAGAAATGATCATTCATTAAGATTGAACACATTGGGACATTGACACATTATACCTTTTAGTGCCAATTGCATCGATTTCATCGATGAACACGATGGAAGGTGCATTCTCCTCGGCGGTACGGAACAGTTCGCGCACCAGCTTGGGTCCATCGCCGAGGTATTTCTGAACAAGTTCAGAGCCAACGATGCGAATGAAGGTCGCAGAGGTTTGGTTGGCGACTGCTTTGGCCAGCAAAGTCTTGCCTGTGCCTGGTGGACCATAGAGGATGACCCCTTTGGGAGGCTTGATGCCCATTTCCTCGTAGTACTCAGGGTGAGTCAGTGGCAGCTCGACGCTTTCCTTCATCTCTTGGATTTGCGTTTCGAGACCACCAATGTCGGCGTAGGTCTCCTCGGGTGCTTTCTCGAGCTTCATCACATTCACCTTGGGATCAACATCATCCCCGAGAACGCCAACCACAGCGCGATTCTTGTGATGCAGCAAAACGGTACAGTTTGGCTCGAGTTGCTCTTTGTCCACGATTGACAGAACGGAAACATAGTATTCCAAGTCCTGATGTAGGCTCACAATAGCGGCGTTCTCGTTGATCATCTCCTCGAGGTTGCCGACATGCCACGGAGAACCTAAATACAAAAAGAAATTGTTAATGCAACATTAACCTTCGTGTGGCTCACCTCTCAAGCCATCCACTTTGCGGCGATCGTCTCCTTTGTCGTCGTCGTCGTCGTCCTTGTTGGCATTGACGGTTGCATTGCAGTTCTTCATCAACTCCTCCTCGAGCAGAAGCCAGTCTTGGAGTCGCTCGAGCTTGAGCAATTTGAGCAAGCACCGAGTGTGCGGAGTGACTGCTGGCAATTTGGTTACCGCCGATGGGCCTTTGCCGCCTCTGCGCTTGCGACCATAGAAGAGAGGTGCAGGAGGCTGCTTGGATAACTTGGGGTCTTTGTCTTTTCCACTACCGCCACCAGAGCCATCGCCACGTGATTGCTTTTGTCCCTATGAGAGAACAAGTTGAATTAGCATCGATCACATCACACAATGCACCAAACACGCACCATTTAGGAGTTGGCCAGACAAACGAAAGGAGAAATAGAAGAAATGAAACTTTCTCTAAAGAGACAAGTCGGACAAGTTGGCTCAATATAATATTTGTAAGAGCAAATATCTTACAACAAACAACAAACTCAAACCAAATGCACAAGCTAATATATAGGCGAGAGAATAGAAATTGCTAGCAAGTTGACTCTATTCGAATATTCAACATTATATTACAATTTACTTTTCTAATTGCATTTGAATGAAGCCCTTGATTTACTATTGACAAGCAAAATGACAATTTGTCAATTAATTACTCTAACTGAATGTCAAAGTGGAACAACAGGTGAACTAAAGATATAAAGTAATTTTAATAATAAATAATAAATTCAAACTGCCATTGAATTGCTCATTCGACTTGTGGCTCACTTCTTTTTGTCCGTTTCTTTTTGCTGTTTCGCTTTGGCTGCCTCAATGTTGATGGCCATCTTTAGTCGGTCCAGCAGATCTGATCGCATCACTCGCACCGTTTCTATTGAAATAATAATTTCAATTAATAATTTTGCTGTCATTTCATTAATGATATTTGGTCATCTTTACCTTGTGGCGGAGTGGTCTTGTCGGACTGAGGAGTTGGACTCGAGCTTGGAAGTTCCTCCAACTTTTTGGTAGTGGACAACATTTCCCTGATGGCTGCCTGTTTGGCTGCAGATTTCTCCTCAGAAATGGGAGAGACAATTGAACTTGGAGGCGTGACACTGCTGCTTCTACTGCTGCTTAGACTACTGTTCACGGTACTGGCCATGTTCTTGGTGGAAACCAATTGAGTGGTCTGAAGTTGCTTTTGCTTGTTGCGGTAACTGTCCACTGGGGTCGAATCCTTCTTCGGTGTTAAAGTCTCTCGCTTGGGAGTGTTGGGGGTCTTGGGAGTTTTACCAACGGGAGTAGCACCTCTTTGGTTCCTCGCCTTGTTTGGTGTCTTGCGGACTCGAACCGGGGCTAATTTAGCAAACTTCTTCTTTTTCCTTTTCTTGCAACAGCAACAGCAACAGACCACAAATGAGATCATCAAAATGATGACACAACCAGCGACTAAGGAACAAATTAAAATTAAAGATTAATATAATGACAAATTCACCCAAAATACTCACTGATGAGATGATACATTTGCAGGCAGAAAACCTTTGCACTACTTCCAGGCTCGTTCATCATTGACCATTTGATGCATGGAAGCCAGTGAGCTTGAGTTGTGTCGACAGATGGCTTGAGGCTGCTGTTCGAACGGATCGACTGTAGAGTGGCTGGAGAAGAATCGATCTTCACCGACATCTCACCATCGAATGCAGTGTTGTAGTTGGTCATACTGCTCGATTCTGCATTGCCAGAGGGCAATCGAGAGTCTGCATCTTGCTCACCACTTACTGCTTGTAGGATCCAGAGCGCGGACACAAAGAACCACAAAACGTTGGTCAAATTGCACTCGAAGCGCTCTTGCCAAAACATTTCAAGTCAAAAATGAATTACTCACAACTTGTAAGTTGAAAAATCTTATACGACAAATAGACATTCGAACGAGTCCACTTGAGTTAATCATAACAAATTGTTCCATAAATTGTCAAATGACTTAAAATTATCATGATTTATTTGGAATATAAATTAAAATCAGTTAATTAAAAACAAATATAAATAATAAAATGCTAATATTAGAATATATAAAATAACATGCCAATTGTTCTGGATTACATCACGAGACATCGATCCTCATCTTCATCATCGGATTCATCTCCATCTCCCTCTTCCTTTTTATCTCCAATTTTTTCTTTATTGTTTTGGTAATCAATTTGTTCAATGACAACAGACGAGTCTTCCTTAACTTTATCCTTTTCAAGGACCACTTCTTGAACCTTTTCCTCCTCATTGGAACTCAACAGAGTAACGTTGGTATTATCTTCGGATTGGTCAACTATGTCGTAGTCAATATTCGAGTCAATTGTATTATTTGCAGGAACTAACACGTCCGCCTTTAGGTCTAATGAACCACACAAATCAGAATCGTGCACCAATTTTTGTTGATCCAAATTGAAGCGTGTGTGTATGACCACACTGTAGGCCATCAAGGTTTGCCTTGAGAACAGCTTTGAGCTCACCAACCAGTCCCAGAATGGCGGTCCAATAGAGACAAAGTCCAGACACTCTTGCTCTTTGATGTTACACTGGTTCGAGTTGAACGTGCGCAATTTAGTGTGAAGTTTGTGGAAATACTTCAAAACGAAATAATAAATAAGGTCAATTTGGTCACGAGAAAATGATCGCATCATAGTTTGCATCTCGGATGCATTGCCATTGGTGATGAGCAGTGTTGTGCAGAAGTCGTTCAACAATAAATCGAGTTCAGTGCTACTTGTGGCTTGAATCGCCAGTGGAGCTATTATGGGACGAGGTATTGACCAACGGTGGATGTTTTCGATTTTGGGGTGAGATAACTTTTGTGAAAATTCACTACTGAATGGACTCTCAAGTGGAATATATTGAGTGCGACGATCTGACTGGAATGGACGAAGGAATGATGAACGATTATTCCGATTCATTCTGGATTGAAAGATAAAGATACTGAGCAAATAAAGATGTGAGACTGGAGAACGACACTCGACAAATAAAAAAAAGTAGAGAACGAGGTGAGTAAAATGAAGCACAAAATGACTGTATGTCGATGTGAGCGTGTGCTCAACAAGTTTAGTAAGATTTAGTCAATTTCATTTTATTTGCGCTAAATTTACTTAAGTAAAGTTCATAAAAGTCATTGAGTTCACTGTTAACTCAAAGTGTAACCTTCAATTTACTGATAACCAACTAAGCCCAATTTGCACATATCAGTTTGTTATTTTATTTTAGTTTGATTAAATGAACACCAGTAAAATTCAAATTTGACAGCAGCAGAATGCAAAGCTTTTCCCAACACTATAAACACAATACACTCGCCATTAAATAACTGTAAAATATTTGATTTAATAAGTTAAAAATTGATACTATTTGTTCTTGCTTACACATTACATAAATAACACAATTTACAATTTGTAAAGTAATTTATTGTAACCGGTGCTATAGTATCTGTAATGGGGAATAAGTCAACGGATTTAAAATTATTTAAAAAGAGAATGAAAAGTTGTCAAAGTGGTCACCAAATGACACTGACACGTTCCTTTGGTTTCCAAATGTACATGTCGTTGTAGCGGTCAACCGAGGCCACCACTCCTGCTTGAAGAGGATTCCAATCGAAATCGTCCACAGTGGCACGATGACCACCGTGAAGAAAGACCAACTCTGATGGACCTTCAAGGGCGTCCTCTGCTGACTGAGTTTGGTTCGCCTTGTCCAGGTCCCAGATGAGCACTAGATCAGCGTGTGCCGTGGCGAAAACATTCTTTCTGTGTGGTGACCATTTGATGACATTGACTGAAGCTCCAAAGCAGTAGTTCAATGAGTGCACAGGTGAGGACAGCTTACGATCGTCCCACAAGCAGACTGAGCCATCATCGCAACTGGTCAATAGGTACTCTTTGGTCACTGGGTTAAAGGATAGACTAGTCACGTGAGCATTGAAAGTGACAATCTTCAAGGATGCTTGTGTCGGAGGAGATCGATAATCGTAGATTGATAATGTTCTGTCTTTACCACATAAAGCGTACACTGTCCCTTCATGAGGACTCCACTGGACATCGTCGATGGCGCCTAATTGTGCTCGAAAAGAAAGCACTGGTGGCAATTTGTCTTTTGGTTTGATTAGATTACGAGCTGAAGCCACATCCCAAATGCAAACCATGCCATCACTATCACCAGAGAGAAGAAGTGTCGAGTTGGACTGGTGTGGCATGTTCCAGGCGAGTGCACTTCCACTTGCCGAATGACCACTCAAGGTCATCGTGAAATGCAAACTATTATTCTGAAGAGTGTTGTCACGTTTTGAGAGACTATACTTGGCTGTGTACAGTGACACATCGTGGTTGGTCAAATTCTTAGTGGCAACCAAATATGCGGAGTCGGGTGATTGCTTAACCGAGCGGGCACATTGCACACTTCCATTTACGTGTTCAGTTTGGAGATTGCATGCGATCCAAGTCATTCGGGGAGTAAAGCTCTTCCCGCGAGGTTCAAGTTCATTCAACAAATCGTAATTAGACACTTGAGCATGATACACCAACAATTTATTCTTCACACCAGACTTGGCATTAGTGCCCAACACCAGTGGGTAGGTCTTGTAGCCTTTGGTTGGTGAGTTGTGAGGTGCAGAGTCAATTTGCAAGTCCAACCACTCGACAGTCTTTGAAGGCCATTCGAGCACATTGTGTGCCAACAGTTGGTACGAGTATGGCGTGTTTCGCAACCATTGCCGGTGCTGGACAAGTCGGTACTCGAGTTCTCTCTTTTCAGCAAAGGACAGCTCAGGTGGAGGTGAAGGTAGATCAACTGATTGTTCCGTTTGTTGTTCACTCGTGTACGAACTTGAACTTGCATCTGAACTACGACAATCAGGCAGAAAGCTGGTTGATTTCGACTTGGATACCTTGCTAACATTTTGTGCTTGTTTGCTTGTGAGCGAACTTCTAGTCGACGATCGTCGTACAACACAACTTCGTATGGAACTACGTCTGCTGGTCGATGAGCTAGTAGATGAGCTAGTCGATAAAGTATCCTCAATGGTTGCCTCTGAATCTCCCGATCTCGGGTCAAGTTCGTCCGGGCTGATGTCCATTTCGAGACAGTGCATAAAATAAAGTGACTGCTTTGTGAGCCGCTGGCTGTCGTTTGTTTGTTGTTGTACTACACTTTACTGAAGTTGCCGTTTGAACTGATAACTTTGTGCCTAGTCTGTGATAAGTGACAAGTGATTGTCATTTGTCTTGTTCTTATTCTCAACCACCAGAGCCACCTTGTTTCTCGCCGAGCAGATGAAATGTGACTATAAATCGAGTGAGTTGATCAAATTGTCTCAAACGCATGTTGGCATCGATTGGTTCGTTCGCAAATAGCATTTCCATATTAAAAGATTTGACCACAACAGAACGCTCAAATAAAATACAATTGATTTATTGAATAATAGGAATTATGTATTAAAATACCAAGACAAAAGAGTAATAATAATAAATATATCAATGTTTTGAGAACATTTTCGCACTTCTGACTTTACCAATCGATTCAGAAGGTTCTAGTAA
The DNA here is from genome assembly GCA_023373905.1 of Rhizoglyphus robini. Classification (NCBI taxonomy): domain Eukaryota; kingdom Metazoa; phylum Arthropoda; class Arachnida; order Sarcoptiformes; family Acaridae; genus Rhizoglyphus; species Rhizoglyphus robini. The sequence continues at coordinate 232,354 of JAKIJQ010000007.1, read as the reverse complement.
AATACAAACTCGTTTGGTGTTGGCAAAATCTGTGTTGAACAGTGTTATTTTCATGTTGGTAAGTGAAGATGTGTTCTGTGAAGAGTGTAATAGTGTGAAGTGCTCGGAAGTATTTTTTGAAGAGAAAGATTATAAATCTACATAAGAATAGCTAGCTAATCGAACAGCGTGGCCATTACGGTCAAGTGGTGAGTGGCTAGTGAATACAATGGAGGAGAATCGAGTATGTTATAGCTGATTCATGTAAATGTGTGTGCGTGGCTGTTCAAATAGGACGTTACAAATGGAAGCCAAAGGGTCCCTAGCCAAGGGCGCGTGATAAAATTTTTATCATAAAAATACAGAATAGCGTCATCTGGTGGTAGAAATAAGTACTACTGTCGAGGCTGCAACAAAAGATGTTCAATGTACGGTAGAATAATACATAGGTGATATAAAAACTCATAATAATCGGCTTAAAAATAAAATACAAAATAATGTAAACATACGCAATTCATTTCAAGGATTTCCATACATAGAGCCAGTTATCCTGGTCCACAGATGCGACCATTCCCGGATTGTCAATGTTCCAGCTCAAATCCCAAACAGGCGCCCGATGACTTCCGTGGATGAATGCCAATTCTGGTGGACCTTCTTTTTCGTCTTGTCGAGTTTTCAGACTAAGTGATTTGTAGTTCTTGTTGGCGAGATTGAAAATAAAAACTCGTTGATCAGAGGAAGAAGACGCAAACAGGCCAGTCTGGACTGGAGACCATTTCACTTGACTGATTTCTCCTTGATGTATATTGTCAAAGGAATGCAATTTGTGGTTGAGGTCGCGGGTGTCCCACAAGCTAATCGATCGATTAGAAGCGCTAAGAATTTGGTATTCACAAAATGGGTTAAACGAAATGGACCGCACAGGACCAGAGTGAACTGCTTCTAAATCACTTTTCGGCGATTTTCGAAAATCCCAAAACAGAATCTTTCGATTATTGCCACAAGAGGCAATCATTGATGAATGGTGGTGACTCCATTGAGCATCATTGAGGGCGCCATGACGACCTTTGAGTGACATTAACGGACTGGTGGTGTTTTGGTTGTTGACGTCCCAAATGCAAATAGTGCCTTCATCAGTGACAGAAAGGAGATGGCCCGATTGGAGCACACTCCAGCTTAGTGCAGTTCCATGCTGGCCCAAATCATTGGAATCACCTTCAAGGGTTGAAATCAATTCCGAACCATTCTGCTTGTCAATGTTGTACAAGAATATTTTCCCTAGAGAACTTTTGGTGGCAATAAGTGAATTACTATGAGGCATCGACCGAGCTCGGTTCACACGACCTTGGTGATCAATCTCTTTGGAAATGGACACTTTAGAAAAATATTTTTCACGCCTTTTCTTCTCTTTTTGGCGCTTGAATTGCACATTCAAGTCGTAATTTGAAAGTTGAACGTTATAAACGAGCAAACTATTCTTTTCATCATTTGCAGCAAAAGTGCCCAACACCAGTGGAAATATACTGCAGTGATTGCTCGATGAGTGAGACATCCATTCCGCGGTGATGGAAGGCCATGCCAGTCGTTGACCAATTAACAGATTGTACAGATGGGGAGAATTTCGTGACCACACATGAAACTCTTCATTGTACAGAATTCGTTCACGCTCCTCCACAGGGAGATCGTTTAAATTAGTCAGTCCTCCATCTCCTTCATTTGTTTCATCTCTTGAGGGTGGTGGTGGTGGTGATTGCAGGGAAAGTGATGTCAATTTTGAAATAGATTTACGAGATGTCATTGTTGGTATAAAGTAGAAAAGTAATCAAAGTAAAGTAAGTGAATCGACAAACACAAACATGTGCTCTAATTAAATACGTCATATGTGGATAAATCTATTTTGAAATGCAAACCAATTTAGTGCGGGAATTTAATGATTTTTTGTTATGATCAATGGACCAATATGGAACAATAAAGCAAATAAACAGATAATTCAAAATTATTGATGGATAATATGGGGGAAAGCAGTTGTGTGACAATTTCACTTTGCCTTGCCAAACTGTTCCACCACCAACTCAATCCGTCGACATGCCTTTTGCTTGCTGTTTGAATCAGCAATTCTCTCCTTAGCTCGTTCCAACCGTTCCTTCAGTGCTCCGTCACTCAACAGTTTCTCAATAGCTTCGATCATTTCCTTTTCACTAAATTCATAAGTAGCCAATCGAATGCCAAACCCAGTCTCGTGCACACGCTGAGCATTGTCGTACTGGTCAGCAAACAGTGGCAGAACAATCATTGGCTTACCATTGAGAAAAGTCTCGGTGACGGTGTTGTTTCCTCCGTGAGTGATCACCAGGTCCACCATTGGTAGGATTCGAGTTTGGGGGAGAAATGCTTCGCCCCAACAGTTGGACGGCAGTTCGTACTCGTCATGGAGTGGTCCTTTTGAGACGATACATTTGTGAGGCGTTTTGGAAATTGCTGAAATGATTCGTTTCATCAACTCCACATCAGCCCCGCCCATCGAACCAAGTGAGAGGTAGATCAGTTTGTGTTTGTCTGCAAATCCTTCAGGCAGTTGAAATGGTTCTGGTATGTCTCGACAAAATGCATCCACTCGCACAAACCTCTCAGGAATGGTAATCTCATTGTGGTAGTCCAACTCTTGAGGATAGCCGTAAATGTTGAGATAAGGCGATGTCTCGTTAAAATATGGCTCCCCATACTCGCGAATTGGTTCGTAGTTGAATGCTTCGTTCAGTCGTTTCTGGTTTTGTTTGATTTTATTGATGAAATGTGCACGATGGACTCGATCGAATTCACGCCACTCGGCACGATCGCCATTGGTGGCGTAACCCGATGCAAAAGGAGGCAATTCAGATGAGCCGTACAGTGCCAGTGGATTTCCACTCCACAGCATAATCCAAGGAGCGTGTGTGGATTGTTGAATTGCCGGTGGAATGTAGAAGTGATCCACAATAATCGCATCTGGCTTTTCTTTCTCAATCAATTTCTCAATTTGAGGATTCAACTCGATCAATGCGTGATACATGTTGTCGAACACTTCCATGTTCACAATTTGTGCTTTCTCAAGTGAACTCTTGCTAGAGAGCAGTCCCGACTGGAGTAACATTTGTGCAAATATCTTCATTGGATTCACTGGCTTTTCATCGGTGGACGGAGGCGGTCCTTTAGCTTGACATTCAGCACGAACACTCGAGTGGAGCACTATTTCTGCGAAACCAAATTTTTCGAATTGACCTTTCGACGTTTCGCTCGTGAGGAATGTGACCCGATGGCCATGTGTGACCAATTCTTGGGCCAGTCCAATGCACGCATTCAAATGACCAAGTCCTTCAACGGAATAGATGAAAATTGATAACGGTTTCGAAACCGGAGAAGTCATCTTTGCGGATTTACTCAAGTGACAACATGCACTGAAGTGCATCTCACTTGGATGTTTGCTTAAATGCACAAATAATAATGATTGCCAAGTTGAAAGAATGAATTGACACTTAAATAGACACAAACCATAATTATTGACTCTCGATGGTGATTAGATGGGAATGCACTGCGCTGAGCACTAAAGTCTCCATATTTTGACACATTTCAACAAAGTGATTATCATCAAACAGACTTTTTGGTTGACCTCAATACTTCTTAGTGGTGGGATGATGGAAAACAATGCTGTAGACAGTATACACAAACTTGTTTGCTTCAAGCTTCACTCTCTAATGAGATGACCCTGAGAGAGCATTTAATGATTAAAGCAATCAATGGACGAGTCTGTTTGCAGCACAAATATAAATATTTTAATAATAAATCAATTATTTCTCTACATATTTAGGTACTCACAAGCTTTAATCTCTTTTCTGATTGTTTAAGCTTTTAGACAAAAATATTAAAATAAATCAATTTTAAATAGTATATAAATCTATTAGTGATATTAGAGATTGATATTTAAAAAATATAAACCTACAAAAAGAATGTCATAATAATAAAGCAAGTAAAATAATTTTAAATGTATTATATGTTAATACTCTCTGGTCGATTTGGTCTACTGTTTGTCATCTTCCATGGCTCGCTTGTCAAATTGTTCATTCCTTTCGGTCATCAAAGCCATCAAATTGTTGAACTGTTGATCGAGTTGCATTTGCTGGCTGGCCACTTGGTCCTGTCGATTGACCGAATCGTCGTGCAGCTTCACCTCGTCCTTTGCCTTGTCATCAATGTTCACCTTCTTCGGAATGCCTCGGCCGTTGTTCTGCTGCTGTTCGAATTGATCCTTTTGGAAGACATCATCCATGCCGAACTTGACTATGTCGACAATGCCAGCACCGGACAGTTTGATCTTGTTGCCTTTGTTGATCAACACATTGTGCAGCTGTAGTTTGCGTTCAGCCATTTGAGCTATTCGCTCCTCAATGGTCGCCTTAGTGACCAAACGAAACACATGCACTGGTTTTGTCTGTCCAATGCGGTGAGCTCGATCCATGGCTTGCAAGTCCACTTGTGGATTCCAGTCCGAATCGAAAAAGATGACAACGTTGGCGGTTTGCAGGTTGATACCAAGTCCACCGGCTCGGGTGCTCAGCAGAAAAACAAACTTGTCACTGCCTGGGGCGTTAAACAATTCGATAGATTCCTCACGATTGGCGCAATGAACCTTTCCATCGAGACGACAGTAAGAATATCCTCGCCAGACACAGTAATCGTCGAGAATGTCCAACATTCGAGTGAACTGTGAAAAGATCAACACTCGATGACCGCCTGCCTTCAGTTGAGCCAACAACTTGTCCAACACAACCATCTTGCTACTGTTCTCAACAAGATGATAGTCCGTGGTGTACGGTGGACCAGATTCGATACCCGGAAACAGGTAAGGATGGTCAGCACACTTACGCAGTTGAGCCAACATCCACACTAGCCGAACGTAGTTACATTTGCCAGTAGAAAAGTCACGAATAATGGTGATTTCCTTCTTGAAAATCTTTTCATACAAATCTTTGGCCACCGGTGAAAGATAAACTTGAATTTGTGATTCGTATTTTGGTGGCATCGACTTCTCCACCTCGGCCTTCATTCGGCGCAATAAAAATGGTTTCAACATTCGGTGCAGCTGCTCTACCAGTGGATTGTTGTTGTCCTCCCCTTCCAAGCAGGCGTCAGCGTTAAATTCTGAATCAAATTCATCAGAAGAATTGAAAATTTTCGGTAACAAAAAGTTAAGCAAAGACCACAACTCGTGGAGACTATTTTGCAGAGGAGTGCCGGTAAGCAAAAGTCTATTGGTGGACTTGAAAGATCGCAGAATTTCGGCCAGATGAGTCTTCTCGTTTTTGATTCGCTGTGCTTCATCCACCACAATGTACTTCCACGGAATGCGAGTCAACACGTGGCGATCACAGATGCACATCTCGTAGTTGGTGACCAATACATTGGTGTCAGGCTTCTTGATCACATCGCGAAAGAATTTGGCTCGGTTCGGCTGTTCCGAAACTAATTTGACAGCCTTCAGTGATGGACACCAACGAGCAAATTCCTTCATCCAATTGTTGAGAGTTGTCTTGGGTGCCACCACCAAATGCGGACCAGGCTGATTCTTGAAGTGTTTCAAATAGCCCAAAATGGAAATGGTCTGCAGTGTCTTGCCAAGACCCATCTCGTCAGCCAGTATTCCGTTCAAATTATTTTCGAATAATTCAATTAGCCAATTGAGACCTTCAACCTGGTACGGACGCATAGTGCCATTCTTGATGTATTCGGGCGAATAGTCAAATCGGGTTAACACCGTATTCTTAGCCTTCTTTCGACAAGCTGCTTCAATCGATGAAATTTTCTCCTCCAATGAATCATATTTACGCTTGTTAGCAAGATTGATTCGAGCAACATTCTAATAAAAAAATCATTGAGAAAAGAGACATTTAAAAAAATACAACAGCTTACCTTTGAGGCTTGTTGAGATGGTTTCGGAGAGTTGGACGCTTCCTCGTCGTCGGTCTCAATCTCGATGACTTCGGGGGAACACTTGCCCATCTCGTTGACCACTGGTGGCATGGCTAAAGAAATAATCAAATGACTAAAAGGTGTCAAAACAGTTGAAACCAAACCAAACCGGAACAGGAGACGTGACAGAAGACGAGAGCAGACAACTAACACAGCGGAGAAATTTTCCTGCACTCACAAAGCCACAGGTGCACCTATTTTCATCCAACCATCAATGGCGGGCAAATACAAAACCCACTAGGGTAGAAGTAGTAATTGACTGTGATTGATTCAATTTGATTGAATTGATTTTATTCAAATTGAGAATGTCATTGACAAAATAAATTGTTTTCCATATTACACCAAAAAATATTAAACTAATCAACAAATCTTCAAACGCATTATTAAAATTAATTCAAGCGGATCTCATCTAGATTTGGGCATTGAATCAAATGCTTTGTTAAATGAACCTTAAAATGCACATTAATCGTGTTTTGGTCACTGGAGTAATAGGCTTTTAGGTTTGACATTGACAAAATAATACATTTCGAATGACTATTTTTTCTTGTATTTCGTAATTATTTTGTGATTATATTTCCATTATGGCATTGCTTGTTTGTTTATATTACTTACACAAATGAAAATTTATTTTCAAAACAAATGTTTACTCTGAGTTTGAGTTTTACTATAAAATGAACATTGAAACATGCATGTAAAGTCGTCTCTGATTAAGTGTTCAACGTAATATTTGATCAAAATTTGAAAATGAACTTAATTTTTACTCTTTTGTGTTTGTTCCTGGCATCGGCACATGCCGCAAGTTACGGTGGCGGACAGAATTTGATTCAAAATTCAATTAATTATGGTGGAATGAATTATGGCAATTCTGATTCTGGTTATGGTGGACTTGACAGTGGAATGATGCAGAACAGTGAGGGATCGATGCGATATGGAAAGACGTACGAACAGAATGAAGAACAGAACAACCACAATGGTGAGTGACAATATTATTGTTTTGAGTATTTATTGTTTTTATTGTAGCTTACAATGACAACAACGCCAACCATAACAATGAACAACAACAGCACGATAATGAAGATGAAGGCACCAGTTATTATCACAATGACTACTATTCCAACGGTGAAAACAAACATGGCCGACAAAATGAGTTCGCGGGACAAGGTGCAATGCGATACGGAGTGAAGCAATGATATCACGTCATTGTCTATATGCGAGCAAATCGAGAGTTTTGACTAATAAATAAGTTAATTAAACGTTAATAAGTTAACATTTTAATAAAAGTCTATCCATTTCAAATTCAATGTTAAATCATAAAAATAATTTATTTTCTAAATGCAATTCCTTACATTTGACATGTGAAGAAATTGTGCTCAATTGGCAATCAATTTGTTTGCTCAATTAAATGTAAATGTTTGGCAGCCATTTAATTTTTTCCGAATTGGACAAATTGAGTTGAACGGCTCAAAGTAGAATCGAGATCTAAATTTGGAAAATTATTTATTAAAATTTATAAATCCAACTTAACAGACAAACATACTTTGCAAACGATTGGCAATTTGGGAGACTTGATTGATGTAATCAAACAGTGGACGATAAGAGGCCGAATTGATCAGTGGAGCTTGCTGCTGGTGCTGTGGTGGAAGCTGGTCTGCTGAACGACCATAATGCGAGGCTCGTGTCTCCATTGAGAAATCAAAGGATTCATCTAGAATTTGATCTGAAAAAGATGGAAGATTTAGGGAAGCCACAAAGACGGCATCATCAAACTGGCGAATTGGAGTGCCCTGAACGTGAACAGCAAAAATTGAACAAATAAATACAAATAAGGTAAAGCAAGACATTGTTGTATGATCGTCATCGGACAAGAACCAAAAGAAAAATGTGAACCAAATGGATTGATTATTGAATTATAAACATTCAATGCGGTGCTTTGAAGATGTTTTTGCTCATTTTGGTGTTTGTGCCAGTCGATGCAGATAATGAAAGTGCACTTGTGCACATAAAGCAAATTGTATCACATATCGAATGTTTACTTTGCACAAATTCACATTTCATTTATTTTCATCGCAAAACAGCAACGTTTGCTCATTTATTTTTAAATTGATTTCGATTTACTTTCAAAATGTACTGACTCAGGACTTGTGAATCACTTTTAGTTATCTTCAATACTGTTCTAATGATAAGATGAGCCTGGTCAAATAATTATTGCGGCTTTATAATGAATATTTAAAGATTTTATTTTGAAAATATATTTTAAATTCAAAATAACACTAATAAATCAATTGATTAAATCGACAATTCCAATGTGCTCGTTTGTTGCTGCTGTCAATCATTTCTGTTTCAGTCATGTTCATTTAACCAGAATAATTCCTTTGATAAAATCACGCAAATTCCTTGTATCTGTAGAATTCTTTTTGGTTTTTCTTTCTAATTTTGAAATTTATAAAATCAATTAATAGTTTTCAGAATCGATAGACAGACATTACCATTTGAAAAATAAATGTAAATTAGAATAAGAATAAAAACCATCAATAGTTTAATTGAATGCATTTTTGAAATCGTAAATTGAGGTAAAATATCGATTTGTAATTCATTATAAGAATATTTGTCACTATTTATATAAAACAATAAATGCTGTATTAGAATCGTTTGCTGCAATAGCGAGAAAAAAACAAAGTCCATGAAATGCGAATTACACTTTACTTACAATTCTCAACTAATCTCAATAAATATTTGTTTGTCACAAACCCAATTTGACTCTTTGAAATGACGCAATTTGAAAGTGCAGTATATCACAAAATCATATTTCATTCATTAAAATCAAACTTACCATTTGCATATGTACTGGACACTAATTTTGTTGTAGTCTCGCTTATTTTAGGTTTCGTAATGCATAAAAATGACTTTTCCGGGAAGTACAAGAGTGCAATGATTTGTATTTTTGAAATAGCTGTGACGCTGTACAAATGTACAATGTTCTCGGTGAAATAGTGTGAGGTCGACCTCAAACATGCAGTTTGGCCCCCTAAAATAAAACTCATAATCGGTTATGGTACTTTTGGTTGGCATACTTTTTATTGAAAGTTTAATAACTGAAAGCATTCAGTATAAATTCAAGTCGAGTATTTACACAAGAAATAAATTGAAATAATCTTTTGACAGTTAGATCCACTTTAGGTCCGCCGATCACAGTGAGAATAAGAAGGCACATTAACTCTGACTGCCAAATTGAGAATTAAAACAATGCAGCAAAGAATTTGGAAGATATATTTTCGAAAAGAAGCGATTAGGTGTTGTTCATAATTCTGTAGAGCATTTTCTTAAATATCTTGACGATTAGCTGTAATGTTGCAAAATTTCCACCACCACGGGTGTTGATGCTAATGAGATTTTCTTAACAACGAGATTGTGACAGCAACGATTGTAGTCAATACTGGAGCTGATGATAAACTTGGTTGGGTAGGTCGTTCATTATTCCGGAAAGTGCAAAAAACTCATAATGATAAACGGAAAATCTTCAAACAGAAAAGATTCTTGTAAGTCGAATCAGTAACAACAAATAAATGAAATATGTGGCAGGCATTTACTAGAAGAGGCGAAGTTCTTGCTTTTCAATTTGAACACAAAATCATTGTCAAAATGGCACTGTAATGGAGCTCTCGCAGGTTTACTTTACCAAATAAGCTCACAGTGGACCGTTCATAATGTACGTTATCTTAAACTATGAACTGAAATTCAATTTGAATTATAAGAAAACAACTTGAATTTCGAAATGAATTTTTTGGATTCAACCAAACCATTTTAAAAATAAAGAAAGCCAAGTACAACAATTTAATATAAATATATTTTTATTTTTAAATTTTATTAACATTTTCAACTGTTCCGAAGTGACCTTTTAACCAGAATCATTCCTCTGACATGATTTATCAGATTTCGCGATGATGTAGAACTCTCGATTCTTCTTGCTAAAGCAAACAAAAATTAATATATTTATAATTCAGTAAACATTGACAAGCATTGACTTACCATCAATCAAACAAATAATGTAAATCAAGAAGATTATTAGACTTGCGAATAAATTGATTGAATTCATTGTATGAATTTTGTCAATTTAAAATTGGCTTGGTTGTTCATTTTGAGAAAGTTTGACTCTTTTTATATAAAGCCAATAATGAATTGCAATTGTTGCACGCTGTATTTACCGTCGATACAGATTTACGTATTGATTCAATCGACACTGCCGGCAGACGAATTGAAGGATTTTGCACAAATGACGCACTCGAATTGGTCATTGAAGCACAAATTCATTCATAAAATTGCACAAGTGCCCACAAACAAATTTGTTTAGACAACTGTGTCAAACACAATAAAAAGCAACCATTTTGTAAATACTATCTCTCTGATGAAATATGCATTACGCGTGTGTGTTTGCGTGTATTGGAGACAGACGAAATGTCTTCCGGGATGAAAAGTAGTGCAATGTTGTTTACTCGACAAGAAAACATTCAACAGTGAATAGTAGTGTCGCCGATTATGATTGCTTATCGAAAATTAGTTTGATGTCATTTGTGACGTCCAAATACGTGAATTTAAAAAACCAAGCTATTGTTTGTGCTTTTCAAAATGACGATTAATATTAATATGAAAACCATGTGTTAGCTGATCAAATGTCTTGTTACAAAAGTAAATTTTCAGTCTAAAATTCCAATTACATTTTACTGATATGATGCCGCTAAACACGCTGATCCAATCAGTTTTGGTCTAGAAATTAGCAAAAATTAGAAATTACTCAAAAATATGTGTTTAGGTTTACTTGCCAACTCCTCAATGCTTTACTCATTTGCAATAGTCGTAAGACGTCAATGTGATGTCACATCAGTGATTTGTTCTCAACATATTTTGAATGTCTTTAAGTCGTCCTCATCAACATGAATCAATTTGCTATTGCTGTAGAAAGTGAATTGAGTCATGCAAAGAAAACAAGACTCGCACTAGATTGATGAATTTATTGAATCATTCATTTTTCCAATGTGAACTGTCGAGTAGGTGATCTAGACAAATAGTGGGTCCCAAATAGAGTGTGCGAATGTTGCTATTCGATACTCAAAAGATCACGGAATGGGGAACGATGTGTTGTAAAATTCTTTGCTCCAGTACAATGGGGCGAATCAACAAATTGCAATGCTCAATCAGATTCTGATTATCAGAAGATTGTTTCGGTACAGCACAGCAAAACAACTTTAGTCGCTTTTATTTACCGACAGATGACGCTACCGTATAATTTGTGTTTACACAACCCATTTCTTGCGAATCTATTGGACATTGAGGAATGCCATTTTGAATTGAGCATTCGGACTTGTTTATTTTACAGGACACAACGTATCGGTCGAAAGTGGAGTTATAATTGGAGTGACACAACTACAGGCTCACAACTTGAACATCCACTAAATAATATTAGATAATCAGAATAATACATTTATTAACAGAACCATTACAAATTAATTAAATAATTTGTTAATAATAATAAAATGTCAATTAAATTTGAAAAATATAGTTTCTAATTGTTTAAGTACAATGAATTATCATGAAGAGATAGCATCAATTGATCATCTGAGGATGGTACAACTGTTTCAACGATATTAAATCAAATCATTACCTTTTGAAGTAAACAAAAAGGAAAAGAAACAATTCAATTATAACAAAATAAAACAAAATAAATTCACAGACAGAGAAAGAAGAAAGCAATGTGTATTTTCTGACTAGAAAATGAATTAAGATATTTAAAAATGGGGGAAGGGTCGAAAGGGCTAATCAAAAAGTGTAAAAGATTATTTACAGAAGAAACCTTTGTGCTATATTTGTTCCTAACCCTTGCTCATACTCGTAAAACGGTCCAACTTGAATAACTACATTGTGTGTGGTGTGCGAACTACTTGTTGCGAACTGAAAAGAGGAATAATTGGATTTATTAAAACAAATCAAAGAATCTATTCGTAAACTAAAAATGGGTTATACTTTCTAAATAGTGAAAACAATATAAAATACTAGGTAGAAATCATTGAAGAATAAAATAATATCACTAACCTCAGGAGTTACATGTTACAAATCAAAGATAAAATCAAATGCTATCGCTTCGACGTGAAGATGTACGAGTGAGGTGACATATAGACAAGGTGAGCATTACTGCTCTACAGCTATGTACATGTTATATTACAGATAGGTGTGAGTTTGTGTGTGTGTGTGTGTGTGTGTAAATGTATGTATGTTCATTAAAAAAGAGTTCCAAGGTTTCATTTCTGAGCACTACATTTGAAATACATTCTCTACCGTACAAAATGATAGATCAGTCTGGTTGATAGATTTGCATTTTGGGCAAAAAGTCGATGATTAAAATGTACTCCATGAAGGAGTGATTCGTGTGACTGTTTTGCTTGTTCAGACGCCAATTCAGACCGAGCTTGTTGTACAGACGAGCGTTCTCCTTTGCCAAAAGCTGTGAGAAAAAAAAGTTCAGCCAAAATTCTACTCCAAAAACAATGAACAATCATATATACCTTTTCGAGTGCAGTTCTGGTTCTTTTAGAGAGTGCAAAAGTAGGCCACAACAGTGAGCAACCCAACGAACAGCAACAGCACAAACATCCTAGCAACATAAACTTGGCATTGGTCGAGTGTTGTTGGCTCAACAAACTATTGATCTTTCCCATGGTGAACTCATACTCCTCTCGAGACACTCTCCCCAGTAGAGACGATGGAAATGAATTGGTGAATGAGTTGGACAGTCCAAAGAGAGTCATATTTCCATTTCCACGAATCACAATAGGATCATCCACAAGCATGTCGTTCAGTTCCGCTGGTGGAAGCAGCGAGAGAAGATAATCAATATTTGATGCATTCGATGCAGATATCACTGGAGAACGAACGTTAAAATTGGAAGTTTGTCGATCGGCAACAAGAGACGAGTCGGCAGTATCTTCATTGATTGGTTCGATATCGGCTGCTAACAATTTCATGTGATGTGCAGCAGGAGATGATGGTGAGGATTTGTAGTGATGAGGACTGGCTAGTGGAGATCCAACGGTAGTGCTGTGGTCCATCTTGAAACCGGCCGCCGATGAAGTGTCCGAGGAAACGTCCAAAAAGTTGTTGACAAACATTGACGGGTGATGATAACCTCCTTTGCTAGTGGATGGACCTGGTGAAGTTGATGGTAAATGCGTGGGAGATTTGCCTGACTTGGTCGACGACTTCGAAGATCGATTACCTCGGGAGGTGGTCGGCAGTTCAGGTACCGAACCTGGCACTTCGTCGCCAGTGGAGGCAAAAGTACCCGGAGTTCCGGGTGGCACCGTAGAAGCACTATCATCATCCTGTATTTCCTCAATCATATCAAAGCTTGACTCGTTTACGGTATGGGACATTATGCTCGGAATTGAGTTGAGAATGATTACGATGATATTGAGAAGAATCAATAAGACTTTTCGATGTCCAACAACAAGAATAACAAAAAACTCGAACCAAAGATAAATAAACGATCACTAACCAACCAAAACATTCGACACACAACTCGGATAAGGTAAGAATAAGGATCTGTTGAAATAAAATTAAAAAAATCAAATTAGACCAAATCACATAAATATTTGAGTTGACTTACCAGCAACTAAGGTCCATTTTATCAAAGTATAGTTTTCAACTGCAATGTGACATTATGACGATGTGATTAGAAGTGAGTTGACACAATCATACGTCGTATTGTTGCGAAATGCTGCTTTGATGTTGTTGTTGTTGTTTAACGATGGTTGGTAATTAGGGGTAATTACACACATAAAGACATAGATAGCCGAGACAACACTTACCACTTACACCAAAGTGAGCGTGCAAGTGTTAAGGTCATTGGGTCATCGGTGCATGGTGGCTGTGTGCTTTGTTCGGTGCTGTGCGACGATCACTGGTCGATTTCACCCAAATATCAACCAAAAGGTGTCCTTTCTGGTGTTGCTTGTCCACTTGAACAGACATACAAAAGAACAATACAAAACGATACAGCGAGGAGTGCAATCGGTGAGCGAGAGAGAAAGACGCAAGAGGCAACACAAATGGGCAGCTGAGAAAGGAGCCACAACAGACGACCAACTTCGTACATTAAAACAGTGGCGCTCAAAGTTAGGCATATTTTGGGGGCAGCAGAACACACAGCAATTTCAAAATTTCAACTGAGATACTGGAAAATACCAAAACCTTCAAATTATAGCGCCCAAAATGTGCGTCAGCGCACCACAATTGTTTTTTCTGAATACGCCAATTTGTGCAAACTAAAACTAAAAACATTTCCAATGCGAAAGGCGAAATGAGTAGAGAGAGGCTAGCTCACAGAGGACGTTACGATGAAATGTTTTGAACGCGATATCTGAAAATAAATGTTATATTGAAAGTAATAAATTTCAATTAATTAATAATTTCAATTACAAAAATATATGTAATAAGTAAAATTAAAAGAATCGTTATGTTTAAAAGAATTATCAATTAAAATTAAAATAACCTTTGCTCAATCAAATTGTTACTTCTTCTAGTTTCACTTTACAATGAATGCGATGAAATGAATGAGTCGAAAATATTTTTATATTTAAATTTTATATTTAATTAAATTAAATAACTCTTTAATTACGCGTATTCAAAAGTAAGTTGTAGAAAAATAAATAAAATGCCAAATTTATATCTAAATTAAAAATTAAACATTGAAAGAAACCGTCAGAATTATATCCTGAAACATACATTAAAAAATAAATTTTGTCTCGATTTAAAATATGTGAAATTTTGTTCATGTGAAATTTAGTTAGCAAGACCAATCAAAAATGATAGAACGCATTATTCAATCTCAAAAATATTTAATACAAATATCAAGATTATTATATTTTAATTGGAATCGAGTGCAAGCAAAAAGATCTATCTTCCGAACCCACCGCCGTAACCACCGCCAAATCCACCTCCGCCTCCACCGAAACCGCCTCCATATCCACCACCGAAGCCTCCGCCACCACCACCACCACCACCGAATCCACCACCGTAACCACCGCCAAATCCACCACCACCGCCACCGAAACCACCTCCATAGCCACCACCATAACCACCGCCATGGCCCCAACGATGGGGAGCCCGAACTGGACGACTCAGAATAGGTTCCCGATGATCGTTTGGTGCAGCCGAATTATCCACAACTCGTCCAGCAAATGGTTTGGCACCAACACTGTAGTACATTGCTGCAAATAAAAAACACCATTATTTAAAAATATATTTCTAATTAGAAAGTAACAAACCAAATAAAGCAACGACACACAGGAGGAATGTTGAAACTTTCATATTGAATCAACGAAATGTTTCAGACCAATGCGCACTAAGTACAGTTGCAAATTGTTCAATTGTTCAAATCAAAGTAGTCGAAGACTGACTGAGCTGTGCCTTTGTGAGTCGAATGTCAGTGAATTTATACGAATGTTTTATCGTTTAGCAAACAGAACCGCATTTGACCACTTTCTGACCGATTGAAATAAGCAAGATAAGCAAATTTTCCCCCGTTGAAATTGTACAAACACACACATACGCACATTTAAACTTAGGCTTGGTTGGTGTCAAAAGGCAAAGGCAAAGACAAATGCAAACGATTAAAGAGCAAAGGGTAAGCCAAAGGTCACAGTTTTCCGTGTTTAGTCACGAAACTAAACTTAAACTTTAGAGTAATCAGCATATTGATGTATTTGGAAGGAAAACAGGAAATTTTTGGTTTTGCCTCAAAAGTCCACTCAAATTGTATTTCACCCACAAGATTCAACTGTGGTTGTTCTTCTGTTCGATGCGATTGCTCTCGAGTTTAACGAACTTGTGGATTAATAGAATGACTAATAACCTCCAGTTGGTTGACTCCATTGGAAAAAGCATGGTTGATATTATCAATGATAAGCAGAGCAGAGTGTGCGAGACTATGAATCGTTTTGTAAATTTAATTAATACGACAATAATTATTGAATCTACTTACCTCTAAAATAATACAGTCGTTTTCTCCGTGATACTTTCACCGGTAAATAATTATAGACTAGGTGAAATTGACTCATCCACCAAGAGGAGGTAGAAAAGGCCGAACTAATTGGAGCAGATTGGGGCACATCGTATACAGACGGACAACACTCGTCTATCGAACTGTTGATTGGTCGGTTGAGTGCCTTCATGTATGTGCGACTCGAGCGAAAACACTTGACAACACTTGTCAATTGACTGTAGCCAAATAGTGAATTGTTGTGGTGCAACTTTGTATTGTGTAATATTTTGAATCACCCAGAATGAAGAGTTTTCAAGCTCAACGATACTGAACACATTTCTGGAAGAATCATCAAGAATCACACAGAAGCAGCTCAAGACCACCGTTGTACCACAAAGAATCGACAGGCCTTGTGGCGAGACTTTGGCAATGCTTTCGCTCGGTCAATTCGCTTTGCTGCTAGGCGATTGACTGTCAAAGAATCATCATTGACAACAATGTTTGTCAAATTTTAGTTACTAAAATTTAGTATTGCGACCTCTAGAGTAGAAATAGTCTTTTGAAAAACCGTTGAGTTTTCCGCCGCTGTAAACATAATCGTCGATTGCTGTTGTGGTTAATGAACTTTAGCTTTGACTTGCAAACCTATTTTTGTCCAATCTGATTTGTTTTGTTCAATTTATTAAGTGATTTGTGTGTTTTATTGCATAATCTACCAACAACGATCGTTGTATTCGTGTGTAATCATGTTTTCAATGCCTCAACAACCTCTCGATTTTTGGCAACCTTTGCGAGTACAACAAGAATTGTCTGAAACGATTGTTTGAAAAGTTTACACCGTCAAATGAATGTCGAAAATATTTATCAACTAAGGCAATGCAAAACAACAACTTCGAGTACTATTTTTGAGAAGCATTTATTAAATGATTTGCGATTTAAAGCATGCAACCGAGTTTGGATGCAACACTAGTAGTGTTACACTACTTGTGTTCATTGCCCTGTGTGTTTGGATGATGTTAGCTTTGCTTCAAAAGTACAATGCTCGCTCTTATCAAGATAGCACTGCAATATCTTGGAAAGAAATTGACGAAAATTTATTGACAATTTGGTAAAGTTATATATTATATAATTATTTAATTTATATTATCTCCTTGATTCTAGCAGTAATTCGGCCGAATGTTTATCGTCTTATTTTCGCTTTCACAATATTACGTTCAACATCAAAAGCCTCATTTGGCGTTAGTTGGCTTTTTTGTAGAAGACTTTATTCAATTTAGCCTTTTGCAGGAACACACAAGCACCTCGTAACACCGTAGAGGTTTGCACGATGTTTCTTTGATCTTATTTGCATTCTCGGTAAATCATATTATTTAATGAACCAATATTACCAATTATTAATTTTAGCAATATAGTAGCAAGCTGTTGATCGCGATCAGTGTTGGTTGTTTGGTAACACTTGATCTTTGGTTGATCTCAACCCTCAGCTTGACTAGTAGTCAAAGTGTCCTTGACACCATCAACACGGACACGGACAAAAGTCAGAATCATTAGAGGATTTGCTTTTGATATAGATTGATTGCCTGGAAAAGCTGCTGGAAAGTCATTTTGATTGAGCTGATTCATTGTAGCAACAACTGAATTATCGAGTGGTTCTTGTTTGATTTGTTGATTTATTGTTCTGGGCAGATTGTGATGAAGTGTTCGGTCTTAACCAAATTGGAGAGATTCAAAGTGCCACTCGTTCGAGTTGATGAGTTGAAATAAGCGATTGGACTCAAACCAAAAGTGCTTATGCACTTTGTGCTTAATTGTGCTAATGGTTTTTGACATCAAACTTTACTAATATATTATTATAAAATAAAATAATAAAATCATGGTTAAATAATCAATAAAGAATTTATTAAAATATATAAACTATTCGAACAAACTTAAAACATCACTAACATGTGATCGATGTTGAGGGTCCTCTTGCAATAGCATCAAAATGGCTTCCAAAGGCTTCGAACCGGCAAGATTAGGGTGATCCTCGATGTATTCTTTCAACACTTCAATCTTTGGTTCTTCTTTTTTAACTACTTTGTTAAAAGTCGCAAAGTCTCCAAAGAGCATCTGAGTTAAACTCATACCAAGAGAAAATGAGTCCGACTTGAAAGGTTCATAGATGGGACTGATCTTTTTATCGGTTGACATGTAGAATGGAGTACCATGTCGATCGAATGATTCATCCAAAGCAAGATTTCGATCTTTGGAGTATCGCTGGACCAAACCGAAATCGGTCAGTTTGGGAGTAGAGTCATACAGTTGCTGCTCGAAGTCGTGTCCCTTGAGATCGAGGCCTTTGAACATCATATTGAGCGGCTTGATGTCGTGATGTGCGTAACCTTTTGAAATCATCCAGGCCACTGCACCGCCAATGTGGGTGCCAACGAAGGCCACTTCTTCCAATTCGAGCGCACCCTTCTCTACGAGTACCTTTTCGAGTGTACAATCGAGATACTCCATCTTGAGTGCCATGTAGCATTTCTTGCGGAATACCTGGTCTTGCAGGAATGTGAAATCATAGTATTTCACAATGTTCGGGTGCTCTAACTTGTTCAGATAGTATGCTTCTCGAAGTGCGGCGCGTTTCCAAATTTTCCTCGTTGCTGGAGTAGTGAACTTTGAGGCCACAATTTTCACTGCCAATCGTTCAGATACATTGTGCCGCTTGGTTGGCACACAGGCGTACACTTTGCCAAAACCTCCTTTGCCAGCCATTCCTTGAATATTAACTTCAAGTTTGTCGGCAAGTTCAGTAGCGTAGTGTCTTGCGTTAAATTCGGGCGTTTCCCACAGATCCGCCTTTTCTTCTTCTGCAGCTGCAGCAGCCAAAGTAGCGGGCACTCCTGGGTTCAAGAAAGATCCAGGCGCTAGCTTATCTCCAAGTGTCCTGCGGACTTTACCCAATTTGCTTCGAATGAAATCGTTGTTGAGTGGGTTACTCATGATGAGAATGTAATGTAAAGGGAGTTGGTGGTATCAAGGTATGTAACAAGGCGCAATACGATGACAGCAGAGAATGGAATCCATCTTGGGAATGGTCCCAAATGAATACGCAAATCAGAGTATTGTTACAATGGCTGATCCAATGGGATTTAATCTCAACACTATTTCCGGATTTAGTTACTCATTAAGTTATTCTCAATGTCTATTCTTTGGATTGAACCATTTAGAGTGCATTGACACAGTCCGTACACAATTTGCTCACTTATGGTGATTTGATTGATCAATTATGATTTATTAATTTTGTTAACTGTTAATTTCGTTTTAAAATATGCAAATAGTTTTAAATTACATTTGAAGTCAAAATGTCTCAACTCATTTGAAAATGATCGTAAAATGTAAATCACAAAATTAATCATCGATTATCATTATGAGTGATAACACACGGTTCTGACAAAGTTATCAGTCATTATTAATTTTGTCGAGTCTTGAATTGAGTCATCAGGTTGATGTGTCACATTATGACTAATATAACTGAAAAGGTTTGTCACTCATTACAAGTTGTAATTTACAACTCTTCTTTTCGGTTTCACTCAAATCACTTTATTATATTTGTTTGCTCGTAAGCGTGATCTTCTCCCAAAGTCTATTCCTACTTTTCTTCTTTTCTGAATTAATTCATTTATGTTTTCGTCAATCAGCGCGCACATTGCATTCCAAAATGAATCGCAAACTTAACCGACCATCACCAAACTTGAACCCAAGATCAATAGCCAATCCATTGGATTTATCTCAGGAAAGAACTTCTGTCAAGAAGAAGCTCCTAAAAAGTCAAATTATTCCTAAGCCTTTAGTGGCACCACTGTCAATTGAGTTCGAATGTGAGTGTTCTCTTGAAATATTTCAACTTGAATTTAGCTATGAACTGCTCAACAACAAAGCATCAATCAAAACACTGATGCAATCGTACACTCGAGAACAAATTGATCTTCTGCATTACATCGCACTAAACTATTTCGTCAATCTCAAGTCTAATGTGCAAGAGGATTTGTTTATACTCAAGAATAATAATTTAAATTTTATTTTAATTGGACCTCGATTCTGGGAATGGTTGTGCTATTCCAACTTATTCACCAATGAAACATTGAACAAGTATTGTATGATTATTCAATATCATTTATCGAGATTTACAGATGAGGCTTTGAGTCTGTGTATGAAGATTTTCAAAGCTTATGTGAATTTGTGTGTCATTCCACCCGAAAGAAGTGATCCAATTGACTCGGTATCGGTCAATCCAATTAATAAATGGTACGAATTTACTTTAATTTGTTTGATTGATTAATGATTTGTGTTTATTTTATAGGAAACTTCACAATTCTCTCAAGAAAATCTCCAACATCCAAGACCAACTAGACCACTTTATTGCCGAAACCAAATTTAATGTCGAAATTGAACTGTTGGTTTTATTTTTACAAAAATCCTTGAATGAATGCTTTGAATTGTATGAGCTGAATATACAAATCGATCAATTGGGACATCCTTGCGGTGGCTACAATTTATATTGTAACAGAAATGTGCAATTGGCTATTAGACTATCGGATGTTGCTTCGAGTGATTTGAATTGTCATATATTGATGATTGTTGCAAGACTAATTGGAAAGATACTTTTGGAAAAGCATTCAATCGAATTCACAATTGATGAAGACATTCCCTCATTGTCTGCACTGCTGTACTCTTGTGACAATTCAAATGAAGATCAATTTATCAAATGTGTCATTTATCTAGACAAAACAGAATACATTGAACAAAAGAACATACTTTATCGATTCCTCTCTTATTACGATGACAAATTTCGAGAAATGTATCTCGTGCTCATGTACTGGGCACGTAACAACCAACTACTCAATGGTGACTATTTCCTGAAAGATGACTTTTCCTTCATGATTTTGTACTTTCTGCAACAAACCAGTCCACCTGTATTGCCCACTGTACAACACTCGTACTATCTTTTAAGTAATGAAGATAATTCAAAAGATTTTCCAAATAAGAATCATCAGACCACTGGCGAATTGATTGTTGAATTCTTTAAATTTTATAATCAATTTGATTTTGCTCGATTTGTCATTTGTCCTTACAGTGGACAGGCCCAAGAAAGAGCCTCATTCAAAGCTGATTGCACCTTTCACTCACTGATCCGCATTCAAAGTCCAATTTATCGACAAGTTGAGAGTGTCAATTGCAATGAGGAGAAACTATTGCATTTCAAGAATTTGCTTGCAAAAATTGCTGCATTAATTAATTTGACAAATTGTTTGACTGTATTGACTCAGTTAGACTATTGTGATGCATCTCCCGAACAATCTTCTGATGATGACATTCAAGATCAAAAGTATTTAAGTCAACTTTGTACAAAAACGAATGATATCAGTCTGGACAATGACGTCGACCAAATAACAAAACCAACAGACGAAGCCAATCAATCATTCCACGATGTTGAAAAAGAAGTAAATTCGATTGTGGATCAATCGATGATTGACTTGAATGCAAATGAAATTCAAATTGACGAATGTGTAGTCGAGGAAAACATGAAAATCCCTTTGAGTATTGCCACTGAAAAGATGAACAACCAAAACAGTGAGGAACAAGACGAAGATGACGATGACGATCAATGTATTGTGATGTAATTTGAATTTAATTCATTTTGTTTTTTTGTTAAGTAATTAATTTTGTTATAATAATTTTGAAATAATTAAAATTGAATGTTCCAATACTTCGAATTATATAGTTTTCAATTGGAAATTTGTGTTTATAAAATGAAAGTGAGTCTCAAATTTATTAAGAAGTAAAACAATTTAGTAGAGTTTCAAATCTCTTTCGGTGCAATGTCTTCTGATTATTTGGTGCAAGGAGTTGGTCGCAAGCGTCCTTCGTTCAAACGAGCCTGCAAGTCACTTTATGCTCAAGTCAGTGGCGATGTTGGTGCTCACAAGAAGCAACGATTGGCATCGACTTCCACTAACCAAGTGCACATTCAAACACCAGCTCCTTTGATGTCAAGTTTTCCATCGCCTCAATTGCCAGTCCTCAATTATGGAGATTGCCAAGCAAACTATTGGACTGTGCCAGTCGACTCTTGTAATGTACCAAATGACCCCTGGACTGGGCCAGTCGACTCATGGACTGTACCAACCGATTCATGGACAATGCCAATGGATTTTTGGCCTATGCCAGTTGACTCTTGGAATGTACCAAACGACTCCAGTACTGTGCCTTTCGACTCCTGGACCATACCTCTTGCCAGTCTGGCCCACCCAAATCAAGTGATCACCGATGGCCTTTACGGAAATTCGCTTGATTTGCCCTGCAGCTTACTTCTCCAACAGCCCTACGACTATCAGATGGAACCTTCTCCTGGCCTGGACTGGATGGGCAATCCTGTGATGCTAGACACTACGGAATGGTCTTATTGGGAGCAAGACTGTGAGCCGTACAGTCAAGTGGATCTGCACAATGGCCACCAGTCACTGCCGTGCACTTTGGAACAGCCGAATGAGCGTGAATCTGAGTTTGATTCAATGCGCTTTGCTTTGCAAGCACTCCAACTTGTTTGGGAGTAAAGATGGCGCTTAATGACTTATTATCATGTTATCGAAATAAAATTTAGCTATTTGAAAATGTTAGCGACTAATTTGGGCAATTATGAACGATAAACAAAAGTAAGAAAATAAATAATTTATTGAATAATTAACAAATTGTAAATCAAAACCTATGTAAAGACAGAAAGGACTTCAGACATTCGCGGGCAGTCTTCTTCTGGTCCAGCCATTCTGCACAACATGTCAATCTGCTCTATATTAAACATAAGGTCCAAATGATCTCGAATAATGTCACGATAGTAGTACTCTTGATCTTCGTACATTGGCTCAATCGAATCGAAAGTATCCATACTGAGTGCACACTGAACGATGGTGATAACGAATGCGTACACATCTGCCTTGTACGGATCGTATGGCAGTCTTGAGCGTTTCTTCGGCGAACGGTAGGCAGGTGTTCCACAGAAAAATTCACTTTCCAGTGGCCTCTGATCGCGGGATTTTGGCTGAAGTTTGGTGTAGCCAAAGTCAAAAATCTTGAACACTTTATCCTCGCCAATCATGCCAATGTTCTCGGGCTTGATGTCGTTGTGGATACATTGGCGCGCATGCATGTACTCGATGCTTGATCCAATCTCTGTGATCAAGCGGGTCAGTTCATCACTGAACAATGGGACTTTCATTATTCGGTCCCATAAATCAGTGTCCAAGAATTCAGTCTTGATGATGACGTGCGATGGCTGTTCTTCATCTTCGACTTTCACCCACATTTCTCCTTTGGAAGAAATAATATGCTCGTGAGTTAGATTTTGCAAGAAGTAGATCTCGCTTTTCGCTCGCTTGATAAAGATTTTTCTATAATCTTTCTCCGCATATCTACAAGTAATCACCTTGATGGCATACAAGGTTTTCTCGTTGTCCAGGTCTTTGCTTAAGTAAACCTTTCCGAAACTTCCACTCGAAAGTGATCTCAAGTCTTTAACCTTGAGCTTTTCACGAATTTCGGATTCGTAGGCTTTGACATCTAATGGTTTCATTCTATCAGAACGACGGTTCATCTTCAGTTTGTCTTCGAGCTCGAGATCAGCTGAGGCAGTTGGTTGCAAGAAAGGAAATTCGGGGTCGGAATCCATGATTGCAAAAATGTGATTGGTTGAAAGATCAGCAAGTGAACAAACGCATGAGAATGCATCTTGAGACCATTTGGAATGCATTTGTAAAGACATTTGGCCGACATTGTTGTTCTGAGATATATTCTTGGATTTGATTTTATTGGTCACATATGAATTAGCATCAGCATTAATTATGCATTGTTTAATTCTTGAGTGTGGTCAAGAATGGCAAAAGCGAGAATTCAGTGAGTTCAGTCGCTGTTGAGCTCAATAAACCAGTCCGAGTCGTTCACACACAGAGAAATTGTCAAAGTGGAATTAAGAATTAAGAAATAAGAAGAAATAAACAATTTATTGAATTGATCAAATCTTATGTAAAGACAGAAATTACTTCCGACATTGGCGGGCACTCTTCTTCTGGTCCAACCATTCTGCACAACATTTCGCACTGTTCTTCATTGAACAAATAGCACAATTGCTCTCGAATGATGTCACAATAGTTGGGCTCTGGACCTTCGCACTCAAGTGAATTGAAGTTCTCTAATCCGAGTGCACTCTGAACGATTGTAATTGCGAATGCGTACACATCTGCACTGTACGGATCGTATGGTAGCTTTGCACGTTTCTTCGGTGAAAGGTAGTCGAGTGTTCCACTGAAATAATCGCTTTCCAGTGGTCTTTGATCGCGCGACTTTGACTGAGGTTTGGTGGAGCCAAAGTCAAATAACTTGAAAACCTCATTCTCGCCAGACATGCCAATGTTCTCGGGCTTGATGTCGTTGTGGACACATCGATTCGCATGCATGTACTCAATGCTCGATCCAATCTCAGTGATCAGCCGAGTCACTTCATCACTGGACAACTCGTCTTTATCTATACGGCTCCATAGATCAGCTTCCAGTAATTCAGTTTTGATGATGACGTGCGATGGTGCTTCTTCATCTTCGACATTCACCCACATTTCTCCACTAAATTCAACAATGTGCTGGTGGGTCAGGGTTCGCAGGAAATGTATTTCCCTCTTAGCTCGCTTGATGAAAATCTTTCGGTAATCATCGTCCGCGTATCTGCAAGTAATAACCTTGATAGCGTGCAAGGTCTTGTCTTGTTCCAGGTCTTTGCTTACGTAGACCTTTCCGAAACTTCCACTCGAAAGTGAACTCAAGTCCTTGACCTTGAGTGTTTCCTCAATTTCACTTGCATGCAATTTGACAGCAAGGGGCAGAATTTTCGGTGTACTTGGGTCGAGCTTTAAGCGTTCTTCGAGTGCCCGATCTTCTGGCTCGGTTGAGCGTAGAAAAGATAAGTTAAGTTCAGAATCCATGGTTTGTAGTATTTGATTGATTGAGAGATCAATAATTGAACAAACGCGTGAGAATGCCTCTTACAAGACAATTGAGGATGCATTTGTAAAGACATTTGTCGGACATTGTTGTTCAGAGATATTATTATTAGATTTAATTTGATTGGCCATATAATATGAATTCAATAAGCATTGTTTAATTGTTGTGTATGATCAAGAATGAGAAAAGCAAATTCAGTGAGTCGCTGCTTTGGCTCAATAAACCAGTCCGAGTCATTAACATTGGAATTGCAATTGTAAAAGGGAAATTGATAGCAACACAAAATCATTACTCAAATAATCACAAATTTATATAATAATAATAAAATTAGTAACATAAAATACGGTAAATTATATCAAATAAAATAATAACTAAAACTAGAATCTTGAAAACAAATAAAACAAATTTCACAGAATCCTGACTGCTTCGTGCATGAAGAGTCTTGCTGGTTCGGGTGCCAACAATTGTTGAATAAGGATGAACAATTTTGAATCGAATTGTTCATTGTACAGTAGTTCGTCCTTCAAATCGACCATGCTCTTGTGAGGGGCAAGTGCGAGTGCATCTCGTGTCTTCTCGAGGCCGAACAAGCATTGCATGATCACTGCGCCCAAGGCGTAAGAGTCGGCCAAGTAGGGATTGTAGATGTTGAAGTAGTCAAGCTTTTCCGGACTGCAGAAATTTTCCGATCCAGAACGGTGTTTAAATTCTTTGGTGTGTCTTCCAACAGTCGAGTAAGCACGAGCACAGCCGAAATCAATGATTTTCACAGTTTTAGGCACATTCGAAGTGGGTGCAATCATTTGCATGACAATGTTGTCCGGCTTAAGGTCATGGTGCGCGATCTTGTGCTCAAAAAGATACTCAAAAGCGGAACAAACTTGACGAATCAACCAAATGATAATTTTCAAATCGTGAATAGGACCATTCTCGAGGTATTTGCCCAAAGGCAGATCCAGTAGCTCACACTTGATTGCAACATAGCACGGAACTTTGCTAATCAATGGATCGGTCATCCAAACATGATCGTAATATTCCATTATGTTGGGATGGTTTAGCTTCTTGAGAATGCGAATTTCACATTTAGCTTCGAGTTTCCATTGTTCCATCGAAGCACTTTCCAGACTATTGCTGCTGACAATCTTGATGGCCACTTTACGTTCAGTAGTGCCCTTCTTCTTGGATCGCTCAACACCAGAATAAACCACACCAAAAGTTCCACTTCCAATCGAGTCGGCAATCGTGGTCTTGAGTTTCTTCTTGATCACAAATTTGTGGTTTGGTGTGAGTTCATAGACACGAGACTTCTTGGTCTCCAACTCGCATTTCTCTGCCTGCGCAAACAGTGTTGAACTCGTGTTGCCACCAAAATTCACTTTCAGTTTCGGTGGCACTCTTGGTTGAATCCAAACTGGTGGTTTGGACTTTCTTCGCAGAGTAAAATTGAATACATTCGAAAATCGCTTCTTGATTCGTTTGTCCATGATCACAACATCGAGTGAATGCAACATGAAGAAAATCGTTTGACAAATCAAATGAATCACAAATATCACCAGATTTGTGAATTGATTTGAATCGAATGTTCACGGATTGTTGGGAGGTGAACATATTTGATTAGTCAATTGAAGTTGATTTGATATCAAGAATGGCTAAGTTATAAAGTGAGATTCAGTAGTACATTGGCAATGTTGTTGATTTCTCGGACATTTTTATTAATGTTGACAAACATTTGTCAATGATAACAATTTTGATAAAACAACAAAATACAACGTTCGACTTTATGCTTAAACTATGCGTATTGAATGATATGTCAATCTTTAAGGTCAATTATTTAGCATGAATTTATAAAGTTGATTTGTTGCCTGAAATGAATTTGTTGAAATATTTCAATAAAAACTGTTTTGGCGCCAATTGATTATGTAAAACTCATCCTTTGTGAACAGTCTCCTTTTGTTTGTGCCTTGGCTCTGTGGTGATATTTTCACTTGTTGTTGTGCTTCGATTGATTGAACAATTAAACTGTCAAACTGCAACCTTCTTTTGGTGAATTCATTGTATATGATTGCACTTGTGAATAATTTCTCTTCATGGCTCAACTCAACGAGATGGTCGATTCATTGAAACTATTGCAGTATCAAATTTCTATTGAGCAACTCAAGAGTGAGAATGATCATCTCAAACGCGAAAACAATCAACTCAAACTGGACACCAATCAGGTGAAATACGACAACGATCGTCGGTTCAATTTGCTCTATGATGAAGTGAACAATTTGAAGTCGCGCATTCTCGATTACTTTCTCCAGTCAACAACCACTACCTCTGAACATACCAACAAAAGAATTTGTCAAAAGCAAACGAACCAAACTGAACAAATCACCACTGATATCTCACCAGTGAATGTTGATATTGCACTTTATGCTAACTACAGTGCATTTGCTTCCATGCCCGACGATGCCATTCGCTTAATTTTTTTGCGTCTTTCACTACAAGATCGAATTCTACTTCGAATCATTTGTCGTCGATGGAAGTCGATCATCGAATCAATGTGTCGTTCGGTGCGATTGCTTAAACTGTTTGGTCCAAAATTTGATTATCACAAAGAAGCTACTGGATTTAATTTTCTGTTGATTGACTACAAACGCAACGTTCTAGCACAGAAATTTCCAAAAGATAAAACTCAAATTCAATTCATTCCTCAACTGTTTTGCAATGTTGACCAAGTTGTGCTGTGCTTTGCAAAAGCATTCGACATCACCATAATGCAACTGCTCGAAGCTTGGACAGACAGATTGGCAAGTTTGACAATGGACATTGAAGTTAGTGATTATATTGGTCCTGTCATTTGGCATCTAATCGCTCAAATGCCTAAACTTAAATCACTATCGATGGGCAAGAATATTTGTAGTTCTTATATTCCCAATAGTGAACTGACCTTTCTCAAACAGCTGGAACAGCTCAAAATTGGTTGGTGTCCAACTTGGACGATGTCTCACCGAATCTTTCGATTCATTTGTCCCAACATGCGAAGATTAGAGTTGCAAGCAACATATCATGATTTCAACATCTACAAAGCAATTCAAGAGAATCCAATTTGTGTGACCAATGTGACTCACTTCAAACATTCAATTGCTGGATTGTGCCCATCGCGACATAATCGATATTCCGAAATAAATAAAAAATCGTTTGAAATTGTTTGTCGTCACTTTGTTTCGCTCGCCGAACTGGAGCTTGATTTTCTCATTGAGGTAAACTGTGATTATTATAGTCAATTTGTAAATTTAATTTGTTTGCCAATTTATTCCTTTCTAGGTGAGATTTAGATCGCAGTTAACTCAACTGAGCCAATTGTCCCATTTGACCAAAGTGCATCTCCACATGACTTACGATCACTTTGATGACCTCCACTTCTGTTCAATTCAATTTGCCACCCTCCAATCACTTGTGTTGCATATTTGGATGAACCCATCGACACCAAGACAGATCAATCTTAAACCAGAGGACGTCATGTACCGTACCCAAATTGGCCATTTTCTCAATGAGATTCCACGAATGTTTCCCGTGTTGAAAGAATTGAAGATTGTTGCTCGAAATCAATTCACCATTCAGTTCCTTGGACAATTGATCAATCGTTTGGATTTTAAATCGTGCGAGAGAATCAAGTACGAATTGATTGAATTGCTCTAAAGTTGATTTGTTGAAATGAATTTGTTGAAATGTTTCAATAAAAACTGTTTGAGTGCAAATTGATTGATTGTTAGGATTAAAACTCATCCTTTATGAACAATCCCCTTTTGTTTGTGTTTTGGCTCTGTGATGATCGACTGTCATCGATGTCAACAAACATCAAAAGTGATCGACCCAAAAACGCCTCAATGTTCTTCTCCTAAGAGACGTTTAAAGATTTCTAACAAGTAAAATGGTGAATTGACATTTATTTAATAAAATACAATTTACTAAACCACATTTCAAGTATCAATCAAATTGATAACTTTGGACACAGTGTGCATTGACACAAATCCAGTGACCAGTGCAGCCCACTGAGCATAACCAGAAATGAACACAGTGGTCAATCGAATTTGATCACAAATAATCTCAACAAATATTACGTAGATTATTGTTCCAGTTGAAAAGGCAGACAACCTACATAGCCACAATTCTTGTTCGACAGTGGAGTTCTTGGAAATAACAAGTGCCACTGTGAGGATTCCAAGTGGGGTCAAGGTGGCAAAGAGTGTGCACAGAAGCCACATTAGACAGTTGGCCTGTTTGATTGGCAATCGATTTGGTTCGGTTGAGTCCGAACAAATCATGCATTTCTCATAGATTTGAATGGACAAAACAGGAGCAATCAACAGTTTGTGCGATAGAATGCCAACCAGTAAAGTGAACAGTTGTCTGTCGTTGTCTTGAGACTGCTGAGCACCAATTGAGAATCCATCAAAGAGAGCATCACACGAGAATGCGACCAACAGGACCAAGGCATGCAGGAATCGACCACTGGTTGTCATAATTTGATTTGCAGAATTAATTTCGCCATCTCTTTCATGACTTTTCTCAGTGAAACTATGAATCATTTGTTCTATAACAAAAATGGTCAAAAAGCCAACACAAACAATTTCTTCCACTTTCCAATTCATTTCACCAACAGTCAATCTCTTGATCAACTCATATTTCTCATGAATCTCTGGCAATAGATCCACGAAAACAGTGTGAAAGAGAACACCACCACCGAGTTGAGTGACAAATTGAAGTAAATAATATTTGGATGGCATTTGAGTGATAGGCCAAAATGGACTCGCTTCTTGTGGTGTGCTTCGGGCTGGTTTGCGATCGTGCCATTGAATCAGGTAGATTGGAATCATCGAGGAAAACAAAGTCAACACGAAAACAATCGAAGATGCAATGATCAAGTGATTGTGGTCGGTTGGTGGTGAGGTGAGGTTAGATGCAGAGTGGAAAGACATTACTGAATGGAAAATTGACAATGTTCAAAAGATATTTATGACGAGCTTCATAAGTGGAATAATATTAAATGACACGATCGTGTCAAACAGAGTTTGTTCAAACATTCAACCATCATGAGTATAACAAGCGAAGGGAGAAATCGAAGAGCAAAACAAAAATAATGATCGATTCTCATTTCGGTCTCATAATTCACAAACGGTTTCGTGTTTTAGTTTGTACATGCTTCAATGATTTCTCTGTTTTATTGAACATTTGATGAATTGAATGGATGAATTGGAAATGTTTAACAAAAATTATACAATTTATTGAACAAGATAAAATAATAAAAATAACTTAAAAATAACAAATTACTCTTTGAAAACCTTCATTGCTTCATCAACAAAGAATCGTTCCCATTCGAAATCGGTCACCAACTTCAAGACTGCTTTAAAGTATTTGCTTAGATCCTTCCCCTGAGAGAAAATCTTGCAGGCCTGCTCTACCGAGTAATTGTTCTTGTTGCGCATTTTTCGTAAACGATCTTTTCCAAAGATCGCCTCCAGTAGGGTCAGGCCAAATGCGAATGAATCCGCTTTGAAAGGATTGTACATCGTGGCGAACTTCTTCTCGGGCGAAAGGTAGAATTCAGTGCCTTTTCGAAATAATAATTCGATAGCTTCATACTTGGCACATTTATACTTTTTGGTAAAACCAAAGTCCAAGATTTTCCAGGTTCCATCAGCGCTGATCATCATGTTGAGGCCTTTGATGTCGTGATGGGCGATCTGTTTGTCGTGCATCCACTCGAGTGCCGAGCCAATGTGTCTGGCAAGTCGAATCCATTGGTCTTTTTTCAATCTCGTGAGATCCTTGAGCATTTCATCAAGGTTCATGAGAAGACATTCGTTCTTGATCACGAGATAGCCTTTGGTTCCTTCTTGATTGATTGAGAGGAATTTTTCGCCATAGAAGTTGACCACATTCTCGTGTTTGCCAAGATGTTTGTGAAAATAGACTTCACTTCTTGCATTTCTTTGCCAGATTTCACGTCTGCCATCCGAAATGTGAGTGGCTTGAATGACTTTGAGAGCGTACTTTGTTTCGATTTCGTTCTGCTCTCCGTCTTTATGACAATGTCGGCCCACATAAATCAATCCGAAGCCACCAGTGGCCAAAGGCTTCACATCAGTAACATCAAAGCTTTCTTCGATCTCAGCTTTGTATGTCTCAAGCTTAAACCGCCCGTTTCGATTGCGACCAATGTCTGGTTCGCAGAAAGCTTTCACTACTAGACCATTATTGGTGGAGTCTAGAAATGACCCTGAGGCGTAGCGATCGCCTAGAAGTCTTCGAATTCGGCCAAAGTTGTGATTGAAGAGTTTGGAGACAAGGTCCATGACGGGTATTGAAGTAAAGTAAAACTGTTGTTGAAGCAAGACTTTGAGAAATATCCGTGTAGCAATCTTGGAATCCATGAATCCACAATTAAAATCGTGGATTTACTCTATTGTTGCATTTGATATTATATTATTGTGTTATTAAGTTGGTCATTGATTATAATTATTATTGTTGATGTTACAGAATGCATAATCATGCGAATGTTAATGATTTATTGAAAATAAATAATAAGAAAGAACATGGAAGGATAATAAAAAGATTGGAGAGGACCCCCACTGGTCCTCTTTACAAAATGATAAATAAATAAAACGACCTTAAGTCAAAACTTGAAAGGTCTCTTCTGATAGGTCTTCTTGATGAACGCATTCTTTGGTCTACGGGGGTTGCGGACTAAATTGGCTAAATCGATTGGTACCATATCAAAGTCAGGCATCTTGTTGGCTGGCAGAGCTTGAGGCTTGCCATCCGGATGCTTGAAGTTGACCGGCAAGTCGGGTCTCTGATTGTACTGGCGAGCCGAGACCCGATTGCGTCTTGGTGGTACTGGTGGAGCGTCTGGAGAGGTTCGAAATGAATCGACATCCGGACCATCGATTTCCAATTTTTCCAAAGTCTTGAAGTTAATAAACTCGCCTGGTTGATAAACTGGGCCATCGTCAAACGAAACGCCCGAATCGGACGATGTTTTTCTTGGCGAACCATCATAGTCACTCGGTAGTTCGAGTGGCAGTAGAAGCGAAATGGCATGAAGCCTTTCAGCTTGATTGGAGGATCTTTCTGAAACTGCGGACAGGGAATCGCGCAATTTTTGGAACAAATCCAGAATGGTGGAACCGTCATCGGAGGAATATTTCTGACAACGCAACTGTGGCATTCCATCCTCGGGTTTCCATTCGGGTTTGGGTTGAAAGGCGATCACTCGGGGTAGTTTGGGCGTTGACTTCGGTGGCACAGGAGGAGGTGGTCCTCTACTCTTGGGCACCGGTGAAGGATCTATTTGAAAAAACACATTTGAGTCCATTGGTTGAGACACAATTCGATCTATACTCACCTAGTTTGGAAATCTGTCCACAAATTGACGACTGCACAGGACGAGATTTCAAACTTGGTCGCTGTTTCCGTCGGAAAGCATTGCTTCTCTTGAGACTTGACATTCGGCGTGGGCCATCTCCACTAGCTGGTCCGTCTTCACTTGGCCCACGCTCGAGCTCGTTCAGTAGAGTGAGACTCATTGTGATATAACCAGAGTCTTGTAAGAGCGATTTGTAGAAACTTGCAGTCAAAGTTGTAGAAGACTTTTAGAAAAAGTAGTCTTTGAAGCAGATTGAAACAATCGTGCAACTATGAACAAAGTCAACGTTGGCACGTTCAATTTAAACACAACAAATATTCTATTTGTTCGATCGAATAAAGTTAATTAAGCTTATCTCTTAATGCATACTTTGAACGTGAGTATCAATAGAAAACGTTCAATATTAATTCAAAACAAAGTTACAGAAATATATTGAATTTATTGAAATTAAACAAATTACGATTGAAACATTCTCAATGCAGCTCTAGGAAGGATTCGTTTGTTCTCCGAATAGGCAACCAATTGAATGATTGCTTTCAAGTGCACTTTCTTGAATACATTTTTGCATTTGTCGCTAAAGTCTTGAGCGATTTGTTGAACCTCTTTCTTTTCGACAGAGTTTCCATTTGCATCAATTCCTTTCAATTCCCTTAAAAGCTGCTTTAAGGAGATCAGTGCTTCGACAAAAGTTAAGCCCAGTGCAAATGAATCGGACAGGTACGCGTCGTATTCTTTGAATAAATTCATTTTGTTCAGCTTCTGAGGTGAAAAGTAAAATGGACTTCCTGATCGGTGACGAGTGGCTTTCACAGTTCCGGGTTGTCCTGGATACATTCGAGACACGCCAAAATCGATTACTTTCTTTTGACAGGTCACAAGTTGAGGTCCAATTGGCTTCGTAAGATCGATCGGGTGCAGCATGATATTGTCCGGCTTGATGTCGTGATGCACAATGCAGTTCTCATGCATACAAACAATGGCTGATGTGATCGGACCAGCTATTTCACTCACTTGCTCTGGAGTTAATACGCCATAAGTGTTGAGAACATTCTCCAAAGAACAATCGAGCCATTCAGTCTTGATGGCCATGTGCATTCGAGTTACGGATTGGCCGGGTGCTGGAAGCCATTTGTAGTCCAACAGTTTAATAACGTTTGCGTTGTCTTTGAGTTTACGCATGAAGAAGAGCTCACGTTTCACTTGGCGATGAAATAGATTCAGTCTTCCTTCTGATTTGTACCTGAACGGAATAAACTTGATGGCGCGCTTTTGGGATTCGTTTGCTTCGGAAGTCTTTGGCTTCTTAGTCTTTGAGCTAGATTCGTGGTGCTTTTCTTCTTCATAAGAAAATATTGTCCCAAAGCAACCTTTACCAACTTGATTGATTCCACCAATGCCAAATTCTTGGCATATCTTAGCCTTGAGATCGTCATCCACTTCAATCTCTTTTTTCCGGTCGGGATTTACTTTTTCCGCTTTAATTACCTCTCGTAACAAAGCAACCGACCCATCATCAGCAAACGATCCAGTAAACTGCCATTTTGGGTCTTCAACTATGGCTGGACTTGCACTGGGAGCACTTTCTGGTTCGGGCTCGTGTTCCGATGAACGCTTACGCTTAAGACGGATGGTTAGTGTTGGGATAGACATGTTGAATTGTTCGGTGAATTGAGAATCAGATAGATCGATGTCAGTGAATAGACAGGACAGAGAATGATCCAGATTCATAATCACAAAGAGAGTATTGTTGACACTGGGAGATGAC
Source organism: Rhizoglyphus robini (assembly GCA_023373905.1). Taxonomy (NCBI): domain Eukaryota; kingdom Metazoa; phylum Arthropoda; class Arachnida; order Sarcoptiformes; family Acaridae; genus Rhizoglyphus; species Rhizoglyphus robini. The sequence continues at coordinate 198,133 of JAKIJQ010000007.1, read as the reverse complement.
AATTTAGCAATTGATGAATTAGTTTTATTAATTGAAACTTTACTATTGATTAAGACATTGTAAATGGATGTTTAATTGGATTGTTGAATAGCTTCAGTACTTAATTACTGAAATGCCAAGTAATCCAAAGACTCAAGTAAATCGGATAAAAAGTTACAGAAATATATTGAATTTATTGAAATTAAACAAATTACGATTGAAACATCTTCAGGGCAGTCTTAGGGTGGATTCGTTTTTTCTCCGTAAACCTGACCAATTGTTTGACTGCATTCAAGTGCTCTTTCTTGAACACATTTTCGCATTTGTCGATAAAGTCTTGAACGATTTGTTGAGCCGCTCTCCTGGGTACAGAGTTTCCATTTGCATCAATTCCATTCAGGGCATCGTCAAGCTTGTCAAAAGAAATGAGCATTTCGGCAAAAGTCATGCCCAGTGCATATGAATCGGCCAGGTATGGTTCATATTCTTGAAAAATATTTAGGTGCAACTTCTGTGGCGAAAAGTAAATTGAAGTTCCTGATCGGTGACGAGTGGCTTTGGCAGTTCCTGGTTGTCCTGGATACATTCGAGACACACCAAAATCGATTACTTTCTTCTGACATGTCACAAGTTGAGGTTCAAATGGCTTCGTAAGATCAAACGGATGCAGCATAATATTGCTCGGCTTGATGTCGTGGTGTACAATGAAGTTCTCATGCATCCATGCAATGGCAGAAGTGACCGGACCAGCTATTTCACTCATTTGCTCTTGAGGCAATTCCTCACAAACATCGAGAATATCCTCCAAGGAACAATCGAGCCATTCAGTCTTGATGGCCATGTGCATTCGAGCAATTGATTGGTCGGGTGCTGGAATCCATTTGTAGTCCAACAGTTGGATAATGTTTGCGTTGTCTTTGAGTTTACGCATAAAGAAGAGCTCACGTTTCACTTGGCGATGAAATAGTTTCAGCCTTTCTTCGGACTTGTACCTGAACGGAATCACTTTGATGGCGCGCTTTTGAGATTCGACGGCTTCCGAAGTCTTTGTCTTCTTACTTGATGCACTAGGTTCATGGAGCTTTTCCTCGCTGTAGGAAAAGACTGCTCCAAAGCCACCTTTACCAACTTGGTTCATTCCACCAATGCCAAATTCTTTGCATATCTTAGCTTGAAAGTCTTCATCCACTTGAATCTTATTCTTCGGGTCTGGCTTTACAGCTTCCATATCGAGTACTTCATCAAGCAATTCTCCAGACCCATCATTAGCATACGATCCAGTAAACTGCCATTTCGGGTCTTCAACATTGGCTTGACTGAGAGCACTTTCGGGTTCGGGCTCTTGTTCCGAAGAACGCTTACGCTTTAGACGAATGGTTAGTCGTGTTGGGTTAGACATGTTGAGTTCAGTGAATAGAAAATCAGTGATGTCGGAAGTCAGCTCAAATGCAGGAAATTATCCAAATTAGTAATCACCAAGCGAATATTGTTGTCACATTAGTTGGATATAGCAATTATCAATTTAATTCATAAATCAATTTTAACTTTGTGACTCAATTCAATCATTCAATTGTTCAACGATGAATTAATTACTGAAATATCCAAAGACTCAAGTAAACAGAATAAGAATTTACAGAAATATAACAAATTTATTGAAATTAAAAAATCAACATTCAAACAACTTCAATGCATCTTTAGGATGGATTCGCTTGTTAGGCGAATCGGCCACCAACTGTACGATTGCATTCAAGTGCTCTCTCTTGAACACATTGCCTGCTTTGTCGCGAAAGTCTTCAGCGATTTCTTGAACAGTTTTGCCATTTGTAATACATCCATTGGCATCAATTTTGTCTTCTCTTTCTTCCACAATATGTGCATGAAGAATTAGCATTGCAAGCAAAGTCAAGCCCAGTGCATATGAATCTGCCAGGTACGGGTTGTATTCTTTATAACCTTCTTGATACTTCTTCTCTGGTGAAAAGTAAAATCGTGTCCCTGCTCGGTGAAACTTGATTCTTGCGGTGCGCGGTGCAAGCCCAGGATAATATCGAGACACACCAAAATCGATAATTTTCTTCTGACATGTCGCGAGTTGACTTCCAAGTGGCTTCGTAAGATCAAACGGATGCAGCATAATATTGCTTGGCTTGATGTCGTGGTGTACAATGAAATGCTCATGAATCTTGGCAATGGCAGAAATGATCGGACCAGCTATTTGGCCAAATAGCTCTTTACTCTCGAGTACTCCATAATTATCGATGACATTCTGCAGAGAACAATCGAGCCATTCAGTCTTGAGGACAAAACACCTTGGCTCATCAATAAATTTAAAGTTGAGCAGTCGAATAATGCTTGGATTGTCTTTGAGTTTGCGTGTGATGTCAAGTTCTCGTTTGACCTGACGCAAATACAATTTGTATCGTCCATTAGATTCGTATCTGAACGGAATCACTTTGATGGCGCGCTTTTTGGATTTGCTGGTCTCCGGATATTTCGCTTTCTTACTTGAGCTAGGCTTGGTCTTTGCCTCGTTGCACGAAAAGACTGTCCCAAAGCCACCTTTTCCAACTTGAACCAATGCATCAATGCCATACTCCTTGCATATTCGAGCATTGAGGTGGTCATTCACTTCAAAGTCTTTCTTCGAGTCGACCTTATCGGGCTTTTCACGTTCAAGTTGATTTAGCTTATTTTCAATGGCGATACTCTCGTCGTCGCCATAAAATTTTCCCGGAAATACCATATCTGGATATTCATCTTTGGTTTGACTTGCACTGGGAGCACTTTCGGGTTTGTGCACTGACTCGGATTCCGAAGAATGTTTGCGTTTAGGCATGGTGGTGAGTGGTGTTGGGGTCGACATGTTGAGTTCAGTGAATTGAGAATCAGAGAGATCGATGTCAGTGAGCAGAACAGGAAATGATCCAAATTCATAATAACCAAGAGAGTATTGTTGATACTTTGGTTGGATAGTATGATGATAGTATCAATTTAACAATTGATTAATTAGTTTTAATTAATTTCAATTTAGCTAGATTGAGTCCCAGTTGCAAATGTCCAATCATAATTATCAAACATTCATGGTTTTATCTATATTGCGTAATGAAATGCTCAACAAACTCATGCTTTTAAATTTTAAAATTGTAACCTTCCGACTCGCTTACAATATAAATTTCAAGATGAATTTCATTGGTCCTGGTTTTAAAATATGTTCAACACTTTGTTGTTTCAGCAAATTGTGTTTCATATTGATAATGTTCATTTCGTGCTCGTCAAAATGAATTGATTGAGATTCTTGCTCGCATTCGCTTGAATTTAAGTCATTTTAAATGGGAAATCACAAGAGTTGCTATCAAATGTAGTAAAGTCAAATGAGAATTGAAAGGAAAATGATTTGTTATTCCATTTGCTATGAATCACTTAATTGAGTGCAACAATTCACGGCAGTTTATTCAAAGAATGAGCCCATTTGAATTGTTCAGATGAATTTCTTGTTCAACTGTTCGATCGCTATCTAGAGTTTACAAGAGAATCTATGTGACCACTCGAAATGTTTCCAAAAATAGTTACCAAACTGTTCAGTCGATTCAATCGACGATTTTCTGGTAGAATCACCACACTCGAACCGATTCCTACCAAACCTGAACGTGAAACTCATGAGACTGCTGACGTGCAATTGCAGTTGATTCAAGATATTGCTCTAACGTCAGATGCAATTGATTTTAACTTAGACGATGAAAATTTCTACCCAATGCCATCGATTGAAGCTCTTGAAGAATCGATTAAATCCAAGCTTCAAGTTTCCAATTTGAAGAAGCTCACTCACGAAGGAGGGTATGGCACCATTTTCGAAGCCTCTGACGAATCAAACAACAAATATGCCCTCAAGGTGATCCGACCAAAATGGTTCGTCAAATTGGGCTACGAAACCTGGATATCACAAGGCAAAAGCGAAGTCAACTTCCTGCGACATGTTGAGCATGAAAATATTGTTCAGTACTATGATCACATGTGGCTGCCTGAATTGCGCTGTTTGGTCATCAAAACTGAATATCTCGATCTCGATCTTGGTCATGTGCTGGAGAGCGTCGATTGTCTTGACAAGCATCAATTCAAACGAATGGCCACTCAGATTGGATCTGCCTTGGATTGTTTGCATCGACAACTTGGAACTGCGCATCACGACATCAAGGTGATCAACATTATGTTGAAGAATCCTGATGCTCAAGTCAAGTCTATAAATGAATTGCTCAATATTGGTGATTGGAAAATCGTTGATTTGGGCAGTATGATTCAGTACCCACCAACAAGTTCTCTCGAAAGCGCAGTTGAATCTTCCCACCGAGAAGGCACTCGAGGTTACATGTCAATGGAGAAGGAGAACGCTCCCTTCTACAATCCATTCCTCGCAGATTCGTACGCACTCGGAGTTGTCCTGGTGAAAGCACTGCTCGGCAAAGAACTCTTTCCCAAGCTGTACAATCAAGCAAAGCGCGATCAAGTTCCACGTGAAATCCTCTACATCACAATTATTGATCGATTTGTGCAGCTGTGCAACGATGATGAGTTGGATGCAAATTGCATTGAAGCAATCAAGGGTCTGGTCACTAATCCCGAAAGTGAACGTTGGCAAGTGAACAAAGCTCTGGAACTGATTAATGCTTGATGATTTGTTTGAATAATTTGCTCGATATTATGTATTTGTATCATTTGATTAATAAAATGTTTTACAATTAATTATTAACATTCAATTAAAATTATTGTAAATTCTCAAATAGGACCAAGCAAAACTGAATTGTGGTTTTGTGGCCCGACGCATCACCAGCATCGTTGCACATTGTCCACTATGCCCTTGGTGTAGACAGGACCCTCTCGGACATGATCTCCTGCGTGTGGTGCGTGGACCATGGTGTCATTGCCAGAGAAGATGGCCACATGATGAATTCTGTTTGCTTCATCCTCAAAGAAGACCAAATCACCAGCTTGAGCTAGACCATAAGGCACATGTTTGCACTGACTGTCCAAATACTGTGCTCGACTGACTCGGGCAATCTTTTTGCTCGTTCCCACGTAGACCGAGTACTGAGCCAAGCCCGAACAGTCGAATCCAATAATTTGGTTGACCTTTTCATGGACGCCCAGTGACTTGCCAGCCCAGCCACCACCGCCCCAAGCATATGGAATGCCTATTTGAGAACGAGCTGCAGCCACAATCTCGGCACCACCAGCCATAACTCGACCTTTGTGACAAAATAATAATATTAATGACAAACATAAGATTCATGTTCTACTGACCAACAGTGAGACTGCAAAGAATGGCACAGGCAAATGTGAATTTCATTTTGAGTTAAGCTCAAGTAATAAATATTAGCAATAAATAATTATTTGCTTGTTAGTGTTTGTGCTAATTGACAAACTACTTAATTTAAGTTGTGCATTTGCATCTGTACGATCATTGATTACCATTTGAGCATATCGTGCCAATCAATATACGTCAAGTACTTGAGCGTGATATCTAATCGTTCATAATAAAGGTGAAATAACCCAACCGTTTATCTCCTCAAGTTATTCCCCTTCAATAGCTCACTGGCCCATAGTTGCTATTCTGCTTCTGTCAATTTGGAGCATTCAGCCAAGGCTTACAAAACCACAAGCTCATATATGGTATACCAACAGAATTGATGCATCTGTTAGTCTAAAAATCATAGGATAAACTACCAGGACAAGTCGATTCTCTTTAAAACAGCATCAACGACGCACTGTGCAACATCCACAAGTGCATTCAACAGTGCACCAAGTGATGCATTGACCTGCAGGAATCGATATAACAATCTCGCATTTCGAATTTGAAAAGTGCTTTTAAATAACAAAATATATCCAAACTTGCTTGTTTGTATGACGAGTATGACCAGTTTGCCTGGTTTGTTCGGTGATTGACTTTGATAGAAAGTAGCATTGGGAGCTGGCATTGCTGAAGGTGCAGCTTGTTGATTTTTTTCGATCATGGTGAAGTAAAAGAGCCAGTTGCAAACGGATCAGAGTAATTATGAATAGAAACTCTCTTAGCTTGGCGGCTTCGACTGCTGCCACCCTCTGAGTTTGACTTGCTTTTGTGACCATTGTCGCTATTCAATCTTTTGGTTCTGCCTGCAATGCCTTCTAGATAATGCTGCCCGCACTGAGCCTTAAATTATGGCTTATGGTAGAAATTGACCTTTTGATTAATGACAATTTGTAACAATTTAGCTGCAAACATAATTTTCGCTTTTAATTTGTCAAATTCTAAATGAACTTACGAGTAGTCAAAGTGCTGTTCTTCTGTTTGGCTTTGTTCATTTTGAGTTGAGCTTTTGTTTGAACTGCAAGTGTCAATCATTGTTGTGCCACTTTGTCAAGTCATGTTTATTCGATTGGGACAAACGCCAATGTGGCTTTTCATATTACTTCCAGTCATATCTTCTGTGGCTACGAAAAGCAATGATTATTCTGATGAGGTGAGTACATGCTTTGACCTTATTTGAAAACTCATTCACCTTTGTTCACCTCTAGACAATCTACAATGAGCTCATCTCAGGCAAACGATCTATTTTGGCCATCGGCAAGCTCACCCACTCAAGTCATGTTGTTTTACTAGCAGGTCGGCTCACTAAACCGGACGACATTTATGTGTTCCAAGTTCGGGCACCTGAAACCATCACTGACACGTTACAATTGAGTGGTGGCTTACTGCTTCAAACAAAATGGCCTGGGCTTGATGTGGACAAACTAGCCAATGCATCGAGTGTATTTCTTGTCTCGGACTTTGTCTACGACTACTTAGTGATGTTCACTCATGATGGAAAGACATTTGCGTACAACATCAATCAAGAAATAGTTGACGAAATCAAGTTGGAGAAAGTGGAGATGATTTCCATGATTTCCTCTGCGAAACAACTTACAAGTTATACTTTCAAGAATCCAGTAAAAGCATTATCACGTTGCCACTTTATATTAACCGGATCGGCAAGCGCGTCACAAGTTTATCTTCCAAACAAGACACAGATGTATCCAATAGAAATGTTTAGAATTTGTGCCTCCATGAACTTTGTGACAGTAATTCCATTTGATGAGCACTTTAATTGTTCTGATTACTCAACTTTTGTCAACTGGACCATCAAAACTGGTTTTGTTGATGACCACCAAATGACTTTGTTCGATCAAGACGGAACAGTGTACATCTTTCCGAAAACCTCTCTTGAAGACGATCTGACCATTCCCGTCCAATTGGTGAAAACCAAATTGCGCGACTATTTTGTGCTCTTCAACATTGCACCTCCCACAAGCAATGTATCCATCTTTCCAGCCAATTCTCAAAGTAAGTAACGTTATGTTTGCTAATAATTTCTTCTAATAAAACATCCATTTACAGCTGGCTTCATCATTGTGATCGCCATTTCAGTCATTCTGAACATCCTCGCTTTGATCTATTTCATCAACCACTTGTGCACTTCGAATAAAGAGATTAAAGTGTCCAAAGCTAACATTCGCGCCTCTCCAAGAGCTCTTCCAAGAGATGGAAGCGGTAAAGTTTCTGAAAAGAATGCCAAAGGACCAAACGACCAAGCATCGGTTAGCACTGGGCAATTAGGAAAGCAAGGACAAAAAGCCAAACAAGACTGTCGACCCCGAAGGCGCACGCCAGGACGAGGATCGAGATCGAAGCCAAGTGGAAACGCCCCAACTGGCCGTTCTGGTCGCCGATCACCCGCTCCATCATCCAACTTCTCTCAAGCAAACGTAGCCATGTCAGCTAAATCACAACCACCGAACAAGTCTTCGTCTTCGGCACCCAAGAACAATGATCATCAAACCGTTCGTAGAACCAGACGCACTTCTCGCAACTCTACTCGCAGTCCGAAGAAATCTTTTCGTGGAGGAAAGTCATCCAAGAAACTGAAACAACTCGGCCTTGACCAGTACAAAGGAGTCAGCTTGGAATAAATTAATATTCTTTGTACAATATATCCATTTGAACACGATTTATTGATTTATTATGCAATAAACAAATATTTATTTGAATGCTTCTGCAATTGCAATCAAAGGTTTTCAATCGTTGTCAGTCGATCTAGATCTTCTAGTAGCCGATAGGTCAGTGACGGGTTTGCAAAGTATGGTGAATTCATGCCACCGTCATCAAAGTATGGTCACCTCCATTCCTATAGTGAACATCGTCGAGTTGCTGCATCTAGAAATAGATGGATAAATTAAATAAACAAACCTTTTTTTTAAATCTGCCAAAAAGTCACCGTTTGTAGTCAACACTCGATAATTGACAGCGAGCGTACATTGAGCCTCAATATGATTGAGGTAAGTCGTTTTCCAGGTGCCTTCAAATCAAAAGTTGCCCTATTTAAAAATTAAACTGTGGTTGTTTGTATGTCGATTGTTGAGTAAAATTACTGCACTTACAAATAATACTAGCTGCTGGCAAGTTGTTATGAACTATATATACAGATGTAGGGAAAGTGTTTAAATAGCTATTCAAATATCTAGCTATTAACAATTCCCGCAATATTGTTTCGACATGTCTGTAAACAAGACTGAACAAACCCCCAATAGATAGCGCTACAAGCATTTTGCGTTCTACGCAGAATCCTATAAACAAACATGAAAATATTGCGAGTGCGAATGCCTAGCTGCATTCTTATCTTTATGGGAATTTATTTGTGCTAGTGGCACACAAATGTGCTGTGATAGTGAGTCAGCGGCAGCATGTTGCCAAGTGAAAGTTTAGTTGAGCTCGCGTCATTTCGTTATTTTTGCCTGTTTTGGTCTATTTCACGCTTGTTTGTTACAGTTATGAATTAGGTTGACGATAATTCTGACTGATACCTTTCACCTTTATCTTTCACTTTTCGTTACCCAACAGCATCATCGTCATGCAAAAGACCAATGCACTGCTCGACGTGTTACGTGGATTTGAAACAGAATTCAAGCAAGAGAAAGATGAATTTAATGAGAAGTTTCACCATGAAATGGAAATAGAAATGATATCAATGCCTGGCAAGTACAAGGGCCCGATGCATCGTCAGTTGGAAATACAGATGAATGTTTGGTTCTGCAAGATGATGGTCAAATTCAAACTTGCAATGAATCGAGTATTGGTTTCTTTTGCCAACAACAACGAGGAAGTCAATGGTTACGCTAATGATGCTGCCCAAATGTTAATGACAAATCTTGTGACCGATCCAGAGGACAATCTTACTAATCAGTTTATGGGTACTAGTGATTCGTCTTTGTCTGAACTTTTAATCAAGAAGCAAGTTATCCCGGAACCTGTTTATTCCGAAGAATGCAATGAAGTTAGTGTTGATGGTCAAGAACAATCGAGTGCATCTGTAAAGGTACCCAAATTGGACTCAACTCAATCAATCAATGCACAACCACGGGTCTCCCATAAGCCTAAAAAGACTAAATATCGGGATTATTTTTTAAAATCGTGAGTCTATTTTATGTTTCATAATTTCTTTCACTAACTAACATTCTAGTTCTAGTGATGATCTAACTCAACACAGCAAAGTCAAGCATCCTGCAAGCGAGTCGTTCAAATTAAAGTATCACGACCGACCGTCAAGTTCATCGGAGTCATCAAGAGTCGGTCGTATAACTAAATATTTTGCTAGGCCAGGTCAACACAACAAAGTCAAGCATCCTGCAAGCGAGTCGTTCAAATTAAAGTATCACGGCCGGCCATCAAGTTCATCGGAGTCATCAAGAGTCGGTCATATAACTAAATATTTTGCTAGGCCAGGTCAACACAACAAAGTCAAACTTCCCGAGAACAACAAGCGGCCATCAATTTCTTTGCAATTGAACGACAAATTGTCTCAACTTTTAAAGCCACCTTTTGAACAAAATGAACTGAAACGTCCAGTGGTGTCATCACCGCAATCATCGATTTCAACCGAACCCAAAACTAGTACGACAATTAAAGTTTCTGTTGGTCACAATTCAACTGTCAACCGTCTCGGTTACAAATGTTTTCAATTGAATTGTCAACAAATGTTCCGTACTGAGAAGGAACTCAATCATCACATGTGGATGAGACATTGCATTCGTGCATTTCCTTGTATGGTCATGGATTGTGACCATTCATTTGATACGAGGTACGTTTGACTGATTGCTCATTGTTTCAACTATATTAATGTTGTTCTTATAGACTCGCTCTAAAGGATCACATCGAGAAGGACCACAAGAATATTCAATACTGTAACAACAAGTCTAGTTCAACACAAACGAACTCATTACGACATCAAATCACCTTAAACTCTACCTAGCCACCATTGACTTTGATACTTGTACTCTAGTAATGTAACACATTCAGTACATATTTTAATCAACTGTTTCAATACACCAATCTTTGTTTATTCTTAATTTTACTAATCAATTATCATTTAGTAAACAATTGTAAGTCAAATCAACAAGCAATTGTTAACTTTCATTAATTGTGCACTTTTATTTGTATTTGCTGTGAATGTTTGAGATTGAAATTCTATGACGATTTCTTGACTTTTACTGTCATTCTATAGACAACAGACAAATGTTGCTCAGTGATGCTCACAAATATAGCTAGTGCAATGACATATGTGAATGGTCGACGTCATGATCGATGTGGGATGGGCTTGTAGACCACAGTTGTGATGCAGTGCTTGTTGCCACTTGTTATTGTTAGTGAGCTCACTTTGTTTTCAGTCAACTCCACAGCAGTGAGAGTTTTCTTTGCGTCGACGTATTTTCGTTCTTGTTTGCATTTTTGGTTGATTTTTCTATTCTGAATCTCTCACCTCTCACCTATCTCATCATGGAACAGGCCAATGCACTGCTCGAATTGTTGCGTGGATTTGAAGAAGAATTCAAACAAGAGAAACAAGAATTTAAGGACAAATTGCATGAGGAGATGACCATGGAGATGAAGTCGGTGCCTGCCAGTTTGAAGGACTCTCACATGCATCGTCAAGTGGACATACAGATGAATATGTGGTCCTGCAAAATGATGATAAAATTCAAAATGGCCATGAATTTGGTTCTGCTTTCTTTTGTCAATAACGACGAAGATGTCAATGGTTACGCTAATGATGTTGTTAAAATGTTAATGCATAATCTTGTGACCGATCCAGAGGAAAATCTTACTAATCAGTTACTGGACACAGAGGAGGATGGGCCGCCAAATGCCAATTTAAAAGTGAAACTTGAAGAATTGGATCAAGATGCAGTTCAAGTGATGAGTAGCAATGATCTTCAATTACAGTCGCCTCCAGACGAACTTGTCGTTCGTGAAAGCAATGAAGTTGACGTTGCTGGTCAAAGACAAATTATTTCGTCAGTGAAGAAACACGAATTAGATGCATCTCAGCCAAACAAAGTACAGCCAATTAAATCGTAAGTCTATTTAATATTTTATAATTTTGTTTACTTACAAACACTTTTATACTAGTTCCACTGATGGTCTTGATCAACTTGTTGTGGTGGACAACCGACCATCCACTTCATTTGAGTCATCAAAAGTCGAGAAAAAGATTGAGGATGGTCACTTGTCTGATGATTTGGCCAATATTGAAGGGAATGCTCAATCAATCATTCAAGACTCGACTGAGGTAGTTTCGTCTCTAGTTGCTCACACCGATGACCAACAATCACAATCGTCAACTTTTTCTCAGTCTGATGATAAAGCAAAGATTGTTAAGAAGAAATTGTCTCAGTCTTCTCCTTGTGACCGAAAGGCAAACAAACGTGAATTGGTCGCTTCATCAAAGGCAGTACCACCGAAAATTCCTGCGAACAAACCAAAGAAGCAAGTGATCAATCAGGATAAGATGTCTCTGGACAAAATGTGGAAGAGGTATTATAGCCTTGGTCGATCTCCATGTATGCTCAAAGATTGTCGCATGTCATTTAACAGCACGTAAGTTTGACTATTGCCGAGTGTTTTATAACTAACAAATGTTGTTGTTAGAAACATTTCCACGATCGACGATCATATCAAGAATGATCACCAGAGTACTGGTGAGTGGTACTGTGCCATGTGTCCTAAACATTTCAGCAAATATGATCGACTAACCACACACTATCTCATGCTGCACCTCGGTCATTATAAATGTGCATGTGCCAATTGTGGATTTACGAGCGATGTTAGAGCAAAAGTTGCTGATCATTACCAAGAACACGATGACACTGATGAGGAGTGATTGGTCCAAGGATTTGTCTAATTTAGAAAGGAATAGCTAACAAGTGACACGCAGAGACGATCTCCAAATACATTTCATCAACTACAAATCCTAGTATCACTAATGTCACTTTGCACATACATTCAACATATATTTTAATGCTTTGTTTAATTCAAAATATTTTCTTATTTTAATTACTCATTATATCATATCATACTTATATTGAAAACTATTAGCCTGGTTGGTATTTCTAGTTTGGAATAAATATTGAGTGTTTTTTTTGAAGACAAACAAAGGACAATTAATCTGTTTTAATTTAGAATCGAAATGTTTAGTTGGAAACAATTAAACATAGGTTTAATCGTATTTAGTTTACCATCGGTTGTGAGTAAGCACAATAGCGAGAAACACACCCACGAAGATGACTATCATGACTATGGCGATAATGCAACCGATCAGTTGACCCGGACCTCCCGTTCGACCACCAAAACCACGAGCCATGACACCACCACCACCATTACCCATTAATGGACCATTTAGGGCAAGTCCTAATCCACCTCTATCAGATGGACTCATTGGGCCAGGAGAGTGAGTTCTGCTAGGCTTAACGTAATTGGGAGTGCCATAAGAAGGAGTGGCATGGGAAGAACTGCCACGGGAAGATCCGGGAACGTAATTGGGAGTTCCATAAGAAGGAGTGGCATGGGAAGACGTGCCACCGGAAGATCTGGGAACGTAATTGGGAGTTCCATATGAAGGAGTGGCATGGGAAGAACTGCCACGGGAAGATCCGGGAACGTAATTGGGAGTTCCATAAGAAGGAGTGGCATGGGAAGACGTGCCACCGGAAGATCCGGGAACGTAATTGGGAGTTCCATAAGAAGGAGTGGCATGGGAAGACGTGCCACCGGAAGATCCGGGAACGTAATTGGGAGTTCCATATGAAGGAGTGGCATGGGAAGATGCAGAGGAGGGATAGTACGGGGTGATGGACGTGTTACCAAACGGAGGTTGCATTGGAGGAGCCATTGGATAGGTGGCACCAGGCATTGGACAACCACGAACTTGAGCCATATCGCGTTCGTATCTAGTTGATTTGAGAAATTAATGAGGAACAAATAAATCGATAGAACCTAACCACTTACCGATCAATGTCCCGTAGATTATCCTCTTTGGGATGATATCCATCGGAACAGCGCTTCAGGCGGACTCCACGCTCCTTGACACTGTCGCTTGTCTTGAAACACTTGTCCTGTAGATGATTGACACAGATCCACGGTGGCAGTGGTCGATAATACTGACAAGTATCGAATGCACTCTTGAACGGATCATTTCGATGGCCGAAATCACATAGAATACCCCTCGGGCACCGTTGGTCATTGGGGCCTTCGAAGGGACACTGAAACTGGCCGAGCAGGTCTTTCGAGAAGAACATTTTGCACGTAAAATGAACAGAAAGTGAGTCAAAGTCGAGTTTGGTTTAACACTTTTGTTTGCGAGTTTTGGAAGGAGAAGTTCTAAAAATCGAAATTGTTTCGAGTTTTAAGATTATGAACGAAATCAAGTTTATTAGAAAACTTAGGAAAGAAATAAACCGACCGGCGCGTCCGGTTGTAGGTTCACAGAAAATGGTCAACCGACAAATTGCAATAGACTTTAAAGTGGCTGTTGAGGCAGACGCGAAACAATTGTTTAGTGGTACGTCTGCATTGGAGTGCATGCATGTTAATTGCATTGTTAATGCTGAACTGTTGACCAAATTGAATGTTCTCTCTGCATGTTCCTTAGCCAATCTCGATATTGAACAATTGTCAATTTGTCATTATCATTCAGTGAATTATTATTATGTAGACCAATTGCTGTTTAATAAATTTTGTTTAATTAATCATCTCACGAGTGAAATGCTGGCTCAGCACAAAGTCTTAAGTGGCGGCTCGAAAGAGACACAAGTAGGCCATTTTGCTGATGAGACTGGTTGCGTTCCAGTGAGGCATGTCACGATGGATTTCGGTATCTTCAATGCCACTCCATTTGTTGTTCACTTGGTGGTGCAATATGGCCCCATAGTGTCCATTAGTTTCTGAGCCAACGTGTAGAATGCAACTCTGAAGGTGGTATGCCTGTCGGTCAGAATTGGTCAAGTCAAGCGTAAATTTGGGAGCAATTTGAACTTGGCGGTAAATCTTGGTACCATCCGGGGCGAATCGTTTCAGATGGACCAATAAGTAAGGTGGTGGTCGACAGATGGAGAGACGCTTTCGTGCAGAATGGCGTTGCTGGCAGCCAGAGCACTGAGGAGCACAATCGCTTTGTAGTGTCTACATGAGGATTGAATTATTTAAACAACCAAAGGGAAGTGACCGATTAGACTCACCTCGTCATTAGTGTATTCCTTGATGCAACTTTCCAATGTGAGTTTCGTATTGTTCATTGCTTTCGGTGGAGCATTTTGTTCGTTTTCTTCGCTGTGTGCTGAGGCAGTCTTCAAGTTGTCATCTTCCTTTGACTTCACCTCGGGCTCAACTTCCAACTGCAATTGCCAAATGCAGCTCCAGGACAAACTGCGATGACCACAACTGAGGCAGGTCAGTTCGGTCTCCACCTGGCCCATTAGTAGGTGTGAGAAGAAACTTCGATCAACATAGAGAACGTGAAATTCCCAAGCCTGTTGAGCACTCTTTGGCTCTCCTTGTAGTGTTTTCTCTTCAAGGGAGAGCTTCCTAACTTGGTTGACCTCCTGGTGGAGAATATCCAACAGAATGGTGAAGTATTCTTGTGCATCTTGGTACTGGAACTGCTGAAATTGTGGTCGAACAGCACGAAATTCGGTGATCAGTCTTTGTGGCTCAACAATGGGAGTTTGCCTCAGAGCGACTTTGCGAATGGCTTCATCCTCCATTTCGCCGAATAGAGCTGCCAATGCGTTGTGGAACTTTCCGAGACAGCTGTGCACCATGATGTACTGATTGACAATGTCCCAGTTGTACAGCATCTGCACCACCGAATTGACATAACAGGTGAAACCCAAATTTGCCAGAGCACACAGAATTGGACTGTAGGCTTGCTTGCTCGCTGCCAGCTCAACTGCCTCTTGAAGCTCCTTTCCAGTGATGGCAGGTTTGATCAATTTGGATTCATCTTTGTCGACATCCTTCTCTGGCTCCTGAGTATCATCTCGATCAGCGTAGAGCAGTTTGAAGGTCTCCAACGATTTTGAGGAAGAGTAAACCTCTTGACGATCATCTTCTCGTTGGACATCTAGATCTGGCCAGTCCGGTTCAACAATGGGCAAGTGTTGCAATACTTCGGGTGTTAGATCGTTTACAGTCACCTCGAAAGTATCCGAAAAGTCATCGATTCCACCAAATACCGATTGTTGTTCCTCTCGACAAGGCTCCTCTTCGGTCTCTGGTACCTCAACCCACACGTGCTCGTAATTCTCTTCATCACAATCATCGCTGGGCTGGTTGATTGGTGGCGAACTTGGTTGGTCATCGGGCTTCTCAGGATTAGACGTCATCTCAGGGCCATCACTTGGGCATTTGTCCGGAGATTGGTCTTTGCTGTTGGGAGGTGACGAAGGCATGTCGAATAAGAAATAATCAATCCGTACGGGCAATGTTGCTTCAATTTATATTCAAAATCTAGTGTTATAGTTCGACAAGTCGAAACAAAATACAATCAAAATAATTAATTTTCGTATAATGCCCAAGTCGCAACTAGTTTGACACATTTTAACTTGCAAAGTTAAACTATAACTTTCAATTTCAATCTAATGAAAATTGATTGAATATTTCACAATCGAATAGAGCACATTGTCGACTTTACATTCATTGTGGGGTGACAATCTACGAGCGCACTAGGCCAAAACAAGTCATCACTGTGATGGCCAATGTTGTGCCTCATGTTTTCATAAAGCGGCTCATCTCGCATCATTGGACAATTGGTCAGGCAACGAAACAAATGAACTTTGCAGACACAATAAAAACATTTTAATAGTAAAGAGCATTTGAACACTCAAGCAACAATGCAAAACTGTATGATCATAATCGAGCAGATGAGCATTATGGCATAGAAGTCGGTGGTCACCACTTGGTCGGTGGCAAACAGTTTGGCTTTTTCGTAGTGCAGCAAAAGATGCTTGACATGACATATCAGAGGCAAGAATAGGCTGCTCATCACTGTGCCACCACTGTCCACTGTGCCACTTGGCACATTGTAGGTTGGCTTCCGAGCTGAAGCGCTCTGCTGTAATAGAGTGAACCGAGTGTGGTGTCGTATTTGTGCCACAATCACAGTCAGCTTGATCTCCTTGCCAGTGAATTCTTGGTCACGGCCATAGTTCGTTAGTTGGTTAGCCCCATCCAGTGACAATTGTTCGGGTAGGCGCACAGGATGACAAAAGTGTCTAGAGGGGCAAAAGATAAATATGTCAATAAAAACCACAAGATAGCATTTGTTAACTAACCTCTGTCAGCCAGTAAAGGACAAGATTGATTCGGGAAACGAATACGAAGAGAACAGCTTGCAGAAAGCAGTAGCAGTAATCTCGAAAAATGATGTTCACAGTTGAGCCAAAAGCAGACAAAGCTACTTAAACGCCAATTATGGTCAATGGTGCAATATTGAACAGATTTAAAATCTTATAAACGCATTGTTGAACGGGCTCAAATGTTCGAGACTTTCAACCCGAATGTGCACGTGTGAAAGTAAAGCGAACTTGGCTCGACAATACTAAATGAATGGGCACATTCGAGTCAACCGCGGTTGCGATCAGTCTATCAGTGCACTACAGATTTGGAACACACTCAACACATAGTCAGTGAAACAATGACAATGAACAGAGAATTATCTAATAATTGTTTAAGAGTTTGAACTTGTTCACTTAATGGGGTCAGAAAGCAAATAAGATACTTATCCACTCTCAGAATGATTGTAGTTTTTGGCCAGACTCATAACTCGCTTGTGTGCCGTTTCATTTGTATGATGCACCTATTTGTAGCTAATTGACAAAGGAGCCATTGTACAGTTACTGTTGTAGTAACGAACATAAATCACATTGTGAATTTTATTTTAACTCAATCAATGCTGATACAACTAGAGTACTGTAGTAATTGCCATTCAGTAGTGAACAAATAGCCAACTGCATTCAAATTGAATTTCAATGCACACAAAAGCGCGCTGCAGAAGGCACAAGTGTGGCAACATCTCTGAATTGCTCAGATCAGTTTCACGCGTGCACTTGCACTTGCACACATGACAAAATACTAAAATGTAAACTCACATGTGACAATGTCCAGTAAGTGAGCTCATTCATAGTCACAATTATGCAATATTTTCTACCATCAAAACAAGTTGGCTATTTAGTGCACCGCCACAACTAATATTGCAGTAATGCACTGCAGCGAAGTCACCTGTGCAACACAAGTCACACTTCGGGCTTTCACTCGAATTATGTCAATGTTAATCAATGTTCCGTGTCAATTCAAATTATAATTAAAACTTTAAATATTTAATTGTCTCATATGTGTTCGAACTGTATGCAAATGCTACTTTCTCGAACGAACATAATTAAAAGCCAAAGGCAATACTCACGGTTGGCAATGCTCTCAATTGGCCCACTCATTGGTGGCTTGTTGCTTTCAGTGTTAGCTGTTTGTCAGCTTGTCTGACACGAGTTGGCATTGTAACTGTATTAGCGGCATTTGAAAAGTCTTCAATGTAGCAGAACAACCAAATTTATCAATTCGAATATTTATCACTCAAGTCAACCAACATAAAAGTCACCGCCTCACTCGTTCGCACTAGAATGCTCTTCTTAAGCTAAACTTGTTTTACTTATCACTTGTTTTAAACGGCCTCTCGATGGTACAGCCTGTAAAGCCAATTCCACTTGCCCAGAACGATGTCAAATTGTTGGCCATCAAGGGTTACACGGTGGGCACTCCACTCAACAGTGGCAGTTTCGCTTGTGTGTGCAAGGCCACCTACAAAAGCAAGCCAGCCGCGGTCAAGGTGATTGACCTGGAGAAGACATCAGACGATTATCGTATCAAATTTCTGCCTCGAGAGCTGTACACGATGAAGAAGCTCCGTCATCGTTACCTGGTCAAGATTATGGAGGTGTACGTGGTCGGCAATCGAGTGCTCGTCTTCATGGAGCTTGCCGATGGTGGCGACTTTCTTGACCTGCTCAACGAGACTGGAGCGTTGTCTGAGCGACGTGCCCGCTTCTATTACCTCCAATTTGGCGATGCCCTTCGATACATGCACGACATTGGCTTCGCCCATCGTGACATCAAATGCGAAAACATCCTACTTAACCGGGATCGCACCCAATCCAAGATGACCGACTTTGGTTTCACACGATCGTGCTTTGAGCGTCACTCAGGCCAACGACAACTGTCTGAAACGTACTGTGGCACGAAGGCCTATCTCGCCCCCGAAGTGCTCACTGGCCAGCCCTACAACCCAACCATCTCGGACGTATGGAGCATGGGCGTTGCCTTGTACTTGTTGGTGCAAAATCGTCTCCCGTTCAGTGATCGTGACACGAAAGCAATGTATCAAGCCCAGCTCACACGAAAGTATGTCTTTCACAAGAGCCTCACTTCGCAGTGCAAAGATCTCATCGGTGCCCATCTCAATCCAAATCAGTCAACCCGTGCCAGCATGATCGAAGTCTTCGAGCACGAGTGGTTGGCCGGTCAGAACAGTGATGAATGACTGACCATGCAGCAAAAACTCGCTGAATTTTATAAATAAAACACAAATATCAAATTGAATGTATCTTATTTTGCAGGCCTCGAATTCAAGCAATCAGCAAACAGATCAAAAGTGACTTTGACGAGTTTATTATATTAATTGTGTGAATCGCATTCTTTAACACACGCTTTGCATTCTGTTCGGTTGGCTCACTTTAGATTGAGTTGGTCGCATCAAATAGACCGTTCACTGTGTACTGCTCACACTGCACTCGTCGCAATTAATTTAAGTGACCAGTTGCACTGGTCTGTCTGCCCCGAGTGCAAATGTGCTCATTTAATTAGTAAAGTGGATCGTTGCGAGCAGGTCAATTGACGAACAGACAAATGGCTAAAATGTCACAAGTGACAAGTGGCAATGGCCGTTCAATCCATCTATACAAATACATCTTTTTATTGCCTCCTCGTGCTTTGCCCAGTCCCGTGCGTTTCTTTCTCACTGTCTGCTCTATTAGGCAATTTTATTTTGAGTTTGCTTTCAATTAAATGTTTGTATAATAACGACTACTGGATGCGTCCTTGAGTCTCAGTGTATCTGCAGTAACTAGTGAATATTAATAGTGCTCAACACTTTGTCTGAGTGTGACTAGTGCTCATCCGATAGTGGTGGTGGTCTATTGGCGGTATTGACACGATGTGCTACCGCCGATCAGTGATCATATTTATGGCATTTTTCATCGTGCTAATTGACATGCTTGTTTCAATTATTCATTCACTCAATTGGCTTCATTAATTTAATGTCTTTCTCTACATATTGTCAGTAGTCATGTCACTGTTCATAAGCTAATTTGATAACATTTACATTGGCTTAGTTTTGCTTTCACCATTCACACAGTCACTCAAACATACTCGGTAAGCCTTTTAACAGGCCTAATCGACCTTAATCTCGGCAAACTGGCGGAAGCGTTAAGATGAAAGAATTGTGTAACTCGGTACGATGCTGAGTGAATGAGTGAATCGAGGAGCTCATTTCTGTTTTGGTTTATTTGTCTACTGGTCAATAAACATTATTGCGGTTTAGCCAATTTAGTAGTAAATAATTTACGAGTCTCACTGTCACTGTCTTCGAAGGTAAATCAAAGTCCTTCTAGACAAGGTATAGCGCTCAATTACTGACTATTGTGAGTCAACGCTTATTCCAGTAGTGGTAACGAATGACCATGAAATGCATTTGGCCGGGTGTTCTCACAAGCACCAAGGCTATGGTTTGATTTTATTTGATATGTTTATTTGCTTTATCGTTCAGTGATTGGCTTGATTTTATTCCAAACGATTAGAGAATGCGAAATGATGGCTTTGAGCGGAGAGTGTGACAATTGTTCGGTGGCCTAGCGACATTGTCTTCTCATGTGCCTCTGTGTTTGTCATCTGCCCAATGCTTTATGTCTCTTTTTATTTATTTATAGATCAAATATGTGCGCCACTTTTGGTTGCACTAGATATTTGAATTACATAGCCAGTACAGCCATTGCTACAGCTACTGAATAAGCCATCACAGACATTAGTTTGCTTTGATTTGGTTGCATTTTGCTTGGCAATTTTATTGGGTTGCTCGTTTAGGTTTTCACTTTGGCGTTCTGCAGTACTACAAAATGATTAGGATGATTTGAGTTGAATTGGGTTCAAACGTTTAACCGCCAGTTAAAAGGCACTTCTGTGATCATACATATCAAAGTGGCCATCGAGTTGATTCATTTGTTGGTTGAGTGTGTTCGACGTATTTGGTGACAGCCGGTTGATGGTTTATTTATTTATGCGATGTTCATCTCGATCATCTAATTATCTCGATTATCCATTGCATCGTGCTGGGCTATGTGGTGCACAGGCATAAATGATAATCGGTAACTAGCACTGAGGTTTTAAGCAATGGCAATCATGAGGATGATGGTGCACTTGACATTCGACTAAGTGATCAACATGAAACATTCCATTAAACCGGTGCCAATGCCGATGCCAATGCTCTCCTTGGCCACTGAACCTCGATCAGCTTCGTTCGATCCTTAGGTTTCTTGTGACAAGCGGTCACAATAGTTAGTGGCAAGTCTATGACGAGTGAAGTCGAGTACGCATTGCGGGGTGACTCCATACAAATGGTCTCGTTCGGTGGTGACTGTTGCTAGTGCAAGCGAACCGATTGACGAGTCTGGCATAAATTATGTATCTCTTGTGTGGCCAGTGGCCAAGTTGGCCAAGCCAACCACAACAGCATCATCGGTTGCCACTCTCAGTATCAATTTGTGCACTGTCCGAGCACTGTCTATCTGTTCGCCAAAGCCACCATTTTGGGTTGCGTTCAGCTTTGTTCGCTTGACGCCAATTAATGGCCTGTACTGGAATATGATTATTATGTCAGTTAATATGATTATATGAGCTAATTTGTTGAACACACAGACTTTTATTGCTGCCAATTGTGCCCATTCATATCGACATACTCGACTATTATGTGCACACAGCAATCCATTTGTGTCCAGATATTTCTTGTGCAGGTCTGGCCGAGACGATCAATTGCTTGTTACTTGACACACTCACACGCATTCATACACAACTAACACAAACCGCTAGCCGTTTCACTGCCTAAGCTAAAATTAGCATTCATTGATTTATCACATCGCACATCAAACTGACTCACACTGGACAATGTCACAAACACTAAACCGCGGTTTAAACAGAGAACTTTGAGAATGCCAGAATTATTTTGTATGCCACCAAAATAGCAACAAAAAAATGCTAATCTATGGAATTAAAGAGAGTGACAACGTGTTTATCTTTAAGCAAAGTTCACAATTGCACAGTGCAACGAGAAAAATCGTACTCACCGGACATGTCCACAAGACAAAGCAACTCGTTGTTGAGCAAGCGGGTACAATAAATCCAAAACCAAGATAGTCCGATTTAAACAGGTTTTTATGGTCTCAGCAAAATGTCTAATTTAATTAAGATGAGTCGTTTTCAGACCGAACTTAAACGTTGGCTCCTAAAACAAAAATGACTATGGCTCGAGTGCTAAAGGAGGTGAAAATGACGAATACCAATGGCATATTGATCGGCAATCAATGATTGCTCGCATGTTTATTATTTATTAGCCATTTAGTTAATTCATTCAATATAGTGCCAACTCAAATGGCATTCTACACAATTATGCCAATAAAATGCCATTTATTCATTGTACCCATTACACGCATTGAACACTTTGACAGTCAAATCAAAATGAACAATTATTCAATTAGATTAGCTTCGAAATTTCAAAAGTAGTTTAGTTTGTTTAATTTATAATCTTGGCATTTCATTTCAAATCAGTTCAACCTCTTTAAAGAGTTCAATCTGATACTTGCAATAATTTGTCATGTCACGTTTGTTTGTTCTTTTTTCTCCACTGGTGGTTGCAGTCAGTGCTCAACAAGAATCAGAGTCCAATTCCCACTGGGGAATGGTCACTTGTAAGTGAAGCACATGCCTAATTCACTGTTGATTAATTCTCATTTTGTAGGTTTCCTAATCGTAGTGCTCGTCTTATTGAGTATTGTCGGATTGTACTGCTGCAAGAAGTGGTCAGTTGCACCATCAGAACCTAACAAAGCCAAGGACACCAATCGAAAGACTTCGCCGAGGAAAGACAATCTTCTTAAGAGGTGGTACAACACAATTGACGAGAACAAGCGCAAAGAGGCCCTGACGATCAATCAGAAGCATTTCGGAGATTTGCCTGTTACTTCTGCTCGACGCACATCACTTGTAAAGCCTAGTATGTTCTCTAAATTTCGGTTTGTATTCTCATAATATTTTTTATTTAAACAGAAAAGTCAAAGTCCAAGTCCAAGTCCAGGTCAAAGTCACAACACAAAAAGAGCAAACGGGGTTCGTCATCGTCTCGAAATTCAAAGTCATCAAGCTCAATAAGTCACAAGTCCAGCCAATCGATCAAGTCAAGAGACACTACGGTCACAAATAAAAAAGCCAAAAGTTTCAAGAAGAAACATGAGCGAAAGAAACGAAGCAATAACAGATCACCGCGATGAAGGAAATATCATTCCATTGCATAAGATCATTCGTGTCAAAGAAGACATCACAAAGTTATCCAATGGGAGTGTAATCGTCTCATTAAAATTGTTTGCCTGATATGCTAGTCATTTTCATTGCACTCGTATTAAAGTGAGAATTGACATTGGTTGCTTGCTTGGTTACGGCATCACGGGCTTGTCCAGAGTCTGAGATCAAATGTCCATGGTATCGATAAGTAGTCATCTCCAGTCAAATTGTTTTTTTTTTCGGCATTCGGCGGCAAGAAATTCAGTGGCAAGCATCATCAAGATCTCACCGCAAGCACATCCATTCTGTCCACCAAAACGCCTTGCAAATCATCTCCACGAGTGTAGCATTCGGTAGAGGCAGTTGAAAGCGAGGTCGAAGTGCTCATGCAATAGCCATTGTTTCCGACAACGAATATCACCAGTAAATTTAGCAATTTGGCCATGTCGTACACCTCAAATACTTGGCCCTGATTGACAGCTCCATCCCCGCACCGAGCAATTGTCAATTGTCCAGAGTTTGTTCTTCTGAGAGTCACTTGTAAGTGAGTGCAATGCGGCATTGCCAATTCTAGCACTAAGTGATATTTGAGTGCCACCAATACCGTTGCCATTGTAAAAATTTCCTATAGGTTAATCACTTTTTCGACAGTCAATTCGGCTAACACGGTTAATAGCACAAATATTTGTCCAACCATTTGGCCGGAAAGCAGTGATAACAGCCAGAATAAGACACTCTTGCCAAAGTGGGCAAAACAAATTAATTTGCACATCATGCACAGTTGTCCAATGGATAATTTGCCCATGGTCGCTGGTGCATGCTGTTGTCGCTATTGGGAATGATGGTACCATTACTGGCGGTGATTTTCAATTGGCTCTCAATTTAAGACTCAAACGGCTATTGAATATGCTCTAGACAGCCTATTAAGTCTATTCAAGCGTTCATTTGGCCATTTACTTGCCCCGTCTTGTAAAATTGTCAAGTTACACTCGAATTTACATTTGATCAGATTGCAAAGTCTTCGTGAGCACTGTGCAGGCTGAGTAGCTAATTAGAATTAATGACTTGCAAGTAAGTTTACAAATTGATGCGTGTGCATCATATTTTAATTAGAAAATAGGCAAATGAGCTCAATTGAGCATTTTGGTCATGCATAAGCAGTGGCACAGTGCACACTTAAGTTGGTGATTACTTAAAAGCCAGAATGAGAGCGAGCATCCCAATGATGATGGCCAATAAGATGATGATGAGGCCAGACTGGTCCTGGTTGACTGTGACTGAGGCAGGTCCTGGTTCAGTGATGTTGCCGACCTGTGGAGTGCCTTGTACAGCAGAAGCAGTGCCACCGGTGCTGGATAGAGCTGAAACCACATTAGAGCAAAGTGGCTCGTTCAAATCGTCTACAGTTGATTTGGCCGGCTTGTATTTCTTGGATTTCTCGGTGCTCGCTTGGGTTTGGCCTTCGAACACGCACGCCAATTTGGTCTCGATCACTCGGCCACCCGAAGCAAACTACATAAAGACAATTTGCATTAGTTATGAAAATGATCCAACGAAACGCATACATACAATGGTGGCCACTGATTCAGAGGCAGACTCGGCACTGCTGCTCACAGACTGAATCATGAATTTCTGTTTAGTTTTGACAAATTGGTCAATTGCGGCATCGTCAGCAAGTGGCTGCAGTTCCACAGTTACGTTGGCCGAGCCCTGGGGAGCAATGACACCATTGGTCGGCTTGACAACGTATCGTCTTGGGTCCACAGTCTTGACTTTAAACGCAATCACCTGGTCGGCGGCCGAGTTCTCCAAACGAAGCTGCACAGGAACAGTGCGAGTGTACGGCGCTGTCAGTAGGAAAGAAAATTGTACTGAAGCTTTACAAGATAGAAACAAACCACTTACCAGTAAACTTGATTTCGGTTGGCTCGATCACCAGTCCGTTGGACATTTCGGGTGGTAGAGTTGCGAACAAGTCTTCGAAGATCGAGTAGAAAAGTCACTGGAGACAAAGTAGTCCAAATAGCTCAATAAACTCGAATGAGCAAACGAGGCAACATTATTTATAGGCAACAAAACTGATGTGCTAGCACAAAGGAGAGAACTTTTCATTTGCTTACTTAGGTTTTGTGCTGATTCATTCATGGATATGTTTGCTTGGGAAAAAGGACGAATTAGAAATTTAATTAATTCAATCAAATGTTCTCTAATCAATTGGCCACAAATGATACAACAACAAACACAATAACAATTTGATCGAGCAAATCACCAAATAAGTTTGTAGAGTGGCGAGTTTAGTGGTGTTGATTGATTGAGATGGAGAAATGTTAGTGACATATTGACTCTGTTAGCCGGCACATGTTCTGGTCTTTTTCAATCAGTTGTTGCAATATTGACACTGTTAGTGGTAATGATGACTGACTACAGTCATCGGCCAAAGAGACAGAGTCGTCGCCAATGACATGTCATGTCTTTGTAATTCGAGATGCATTACTTGACTAAGGAAAATTAGAGTGCATTCCAAATGTGATCTGTTTGATACGCTTTGAAGATGCATGTTGGCAATCAATTGATTACATACGTACATTCATATAACTCTAAGCAAATTAAATCAAAATTTAATTGTTTATTCATGGAGAGATGTAGTGCGAGTAGGGACCTTGTTGAAAGTGATGCTTTTTCAGATGAAAGCGAGTGCTGAATTGGCCAGGTCATGGCGGTACAGAGAAGACTCTTGACACTGATGCTCCCTCTTCCACTAACAGGCAAACAAGGGCTCCCATTTCACCGTCTAAGTAAACAAGCAATAAATGCACAAATGTTTGAGCGTTAGCTTGTTATTTTTGTTATTGTTATTTGCCTGTTAATTATGGATCCTGTGTGATGTGTGCATGGGTCGGATGTGGCGTACATTTCTCAAAGTACTTATTTTAGTGTGTTGTATTGATCGTTAGTTTAGTTTGGTCACCAAACTTTGGTGGCATTTGCGGCTTGAGTTGTCTGTGCCACTTGTAACCTTGCCACCTGCCAGTCAACTGGGCTGTCGCATATCTCCTGAGCTTGGGAACTGCCATGCCATAGTATATTCACTTATTGATCGGTGACTCGGACTGGCAATCAACGACAATGCAATTGTTATTACTGGAATAATCGACCAGTAACATCGGAAATGTGTTCGCACTAAATAATTTACTTGAGAGCTTGTGTCAGCATTTTTTCAACCATTTCACTGGCTTTTCTTGCTGCTCGTTTTTGTGCGATGGTGCGCTGACTGGAGATTCTCCAGTGGAAAACCAAGTGGTGCACTGACATTGTGAGTGCACGAGTGGCATCGAGCCGTCACTTAAAAGTGGCGTCAATGTTCACTTTAATGCATCCATCCATTCATGACACAAGAATATTCCAGGCAGTTGAATAGTTACAAGTTCAATTTTGTTTGGTTCAATTTAATTTCCTTTGTCTGGCAAATCATTCCCATTCGGTTGTTTTATTCATTAGCCTAATTTCTCCTGACGAGTTAGTTAATTCAATGGTGCAATGCAATCATCTCACTATTGTAGTTACTAATCGAGCTGGTCTTGCCGTCTTTCTCCCTCGCTCATTGATTAGGTCATTCACTGGTAATAATTTGTCCACCCGATTGTATGTCCAATAATTAAGTTGGAAATGTCGTATATAAATTATTAATTAAGCAACTCCATTGTGTGCTAAATCGAAGTAATTTAAAATAATCAATATCACAGTGGCAATTGCTTCTTTGTTCGCTTTGTACGTGGTTGAATTGCCAATGGAATTTGTGGTGACCACTGTTCTGGATTGCACGTTAATTTTTTGCTCACATTAATCATATTGTCAGTGACGATTGCTATTTCATTCTCATAACTAGCATTTGCCATCAAATTGGTTCGATCTGCTAGACTTGCACTGCACAACATAAATGTGACCACGACCATACAGCGAATGAATAAATTATGCACGATCTTTGCCAATGAGGCACATATCAGGAAGATAACAATTGTATGCATAACCACTACTTAAGTATTGGGAGACAATGATGACATCAGACACTGTGACACTAGAGACTACACAAATAATAAGTGTACACTGTACAATTGTAAAGTTGGATTTGATCTAAACACAATTGTTTCGGACGAGTCAGCTAACCCCTTATGCCATTAGACTATTATATTAGACAAGCAAATTGCCACTCGAGATTGGCCTGCCTCTGCCTAATCTACCATTCATTGGCAGTTTATTCCTGACCAAGAAATGGTAATACAACATTTTATAAGACAGCACAATAAGCTTATTATTATTACTGCCAGCAGTAATAGGGTGCCAGTTTAAGTTCATATTCAAATCAATTTGTTGCCCGAGAGAGATTAACTTACCGGTACTTGTCGGTTTATTCTTTGCATTGCCGTCGCACTTGCACTGGCACTGCGCCTTAATCAAACAGTAACGAGCAATAGACTAACACAAAACAAACAATTTAATATACTTATTCTATTTACATATGATTTATGCAAATATTGTGCAAACAACAAACACTACAATTATCATTAAGATTTCATTTGGCCAGAAACTAAATTGCATCGGGGTTCAACTCTGTTTGAAGGGATGCCGGCAAACAAGTTGGAAAGTTTAGCAACGATTTATTTGAGCCAAGTGCACGTTATCAAATTGTGTGATACGAAACGTTTCCTCAATGTAATTAATTGTTCAATATTGTTCACAAGTCTCTTTAGGTCCAATGTAATGAGAAGAAGTGAATATTCTTTAGAGGGAATGAGACACTCGAGATGATATTATCGTCAAGTTAAGCCGCTTCACTTAATTTACATTTGAACTTGGTACAAGACATCTTTTGTAATTGGTTTCTGCTGGGAGCGCATTCTGGCAGTGTATGAACAGAATTTTGCTTCAACTCAGCGAATTTAACCGAGTTTTTGTGCACTTCACACCAATGTTGCTGAGTGTCTGCTTTGAGTCTGGTCTATCTGTCTAGCTAGATAAGTATAGTCTAAGCTAGCTTAGCACCAGTGGCAAGCCATCAGGTTGATAATTAATTATATAAATACAAAACTGATTTCATTTTTTCAATTGGCTGCATTGGTTGCGGGATTTCTCAGTTTGGCCTTCTTTGTCTAGGAAATTGTTTGTCATGAAATGTGCACATTAAATCCAATGTGCCACTGAAAGATTGAGAGTCTCAATTTGAGAACGAGACTGAGTGAGGACTGCTGTGACACAATTAAGACTACAGCTAGTTTGCAATCACGTTGGCCTGTTTTCGTGTCATCAGCATGCATATTTTCTAATGCAATACCAATTCGATCCCGAGCTACTCTCCTACAGATTAGCACCCGTCAAGCGAGATTTGTCCAAAGCAAACAATGCCAACAATGGTGGGCGACTGTGCAAACACAACCCGATCAGTGACACGGCAGGCCATTGACACAGCAACTTTGTTTCTTTTTACCCCGCTAATTACCAAAACAAGTTGTGTATTGTCTCATGGCACACTTAATGCGAAAACAGAAATTTAAATTCTCAATTTTCAATTTGCCACTATTGGCGGAGTAAGTCAAACAATTTGTAAACCCTCCCTACAAACAGTGACACTGACTGGAACATTCTATCTCGAGTGTAGCACTTGCACTGTGTGTCATATCTGAGCGCAATGTGTGTTGAATTAAATAAAATTGAAATCAATAAGCTTCTCAAATCAATACTCGAAAAAATTTACATGAGCCGTGTAATTAAATTAGTGGCACATTGGTTAGCTTTACCAATTGGGTTTAATTGGCATAGAGGCACAATGGTCACACGCATTTCTCAGATTGGCCATTTAGTAAAGGCAATGCAGCTGTGCCAACATTTGCTTGTTCGCCATAGCACTTGCACTAACAAATTTCAATTTGACTCATTCGGTCATTCACAATTGCCGCTCGGTGCCATTCGTTCACTAGTAATCGTACAAACTATCAATTGGTTGAATTTAAAATATCCTTACTCCTCCGAATGGAACTTTCACTTGGCAATTTGTACTGATTGCAAAGTAATGAGACAATCATTGCAATGTTCATGCTCATTTTACTGTGCCTGATTGTCTTCTTTATTACTTTCATGCTTACGCTAGTGCTTTCTGATTTATTTAACCACCAAAAGTAATGGCCGATATCGAGAGTGTTGTGTGGCTACACAAGTGGCAGATCAGTTGGTACAGGACCGATGGCAAAGAATGTCGTTGACGAACGAGACCAGAACGAATATGTTCGTGTGGTAGAAGAGGCATTGCATTTAGGTTCGTGATTATAAATTTGTACTGAAACAGATTAATAAACGAGATTAGTTTTTTGGTAACACAAGTGTCCGAGTTTTCTTTCCGCACATGATTATGCCTAGCAGCGTAGTAGTACTAACGAGCATCATAAATAAAACAATTTAAATGTCGAGTTTAGTTTATTATTATTGCGCGACAGCTTCACTTTGCACTTTACTCTTAAACAGCCTAGCAAGTTTACCGCAACGAATTCGACTCTGAGCTGTGACAAAGATCAGTTCGAGTATGTCTGCATAACTGGCCAATTTGTTCTCGTGCTCAGCTTTGAATGCATTCCAACAGTGAGTGGCACTGAGCATTGTGTGTGGCACAGTGAATAGACTGCTGCCAGTGAGACAGTGCACCAGCACAGTACCGAAACTCCAGATGTCCACCAGTGTGGAGTCATACTTTGGTTGGAAGCACTCCGGTGGCAGATGGTCCCATCGATGTTCCTGGCAGTCCTGCAGGGCATGTGTGCGCATCACTTGGACAAGCTTGACTGGGTTCCACACGAAACAGGCCATCTCAAAGTGAGTGAGCTTGATGGTGCCACTTGAGTTGAGCAGAATGTATTCTGGTCGAATGTAGCGATGTGACACACCGTAATCAGTGAGAGTGTTGATCAGCTGAGCCAGTTGTGCCATCACAGATGTCAATTCTCTCACACCAACGAACGAGTGCTCCAAAAGAGTGGCATAGTTAACCAGATCGGTGTAGAAGATGTACAACTTTTGGCTCTTTTCCATGTAGATGATGTCTTCCACCCAGTGAATGTGCTCAATCGTCCGGTTGCTCATAAAACGCATAATTTTGATGCTTTCAGTGAATAGCATGTTCCAATGTCGTACGGGCATCTCTTTTTGCTGAAATATCCTCACCAAGCAAGTTCTATTGCCGTTGACTAGAGCCTGTAGGTAAGGGAAGTGAGGGAGGAAGGTGCCAGACTGGAATGATCTGTTGCGCAGCACAATGTACGACTTGTTCTTGTCTGTCAAGTGTTGCACCGCTTCTTCACTCTCAAGTACTTCGAATCCTTGTATAACGAATAACTCTCTACAATCCTTATTGAAATCAGAAGATGACACAGACAGAGGCAAAAGAGATTCTTGTGATGCTGACATGGGATCGATTTGACTCTATTAAGGGAAAGGAAGTTATAAGTTGACATGCTAATTGGACATTTATTAGTTGACTCACCACATCAATTCGGTAGTATGGAGCATACTTTGCTTGACTCAACATTGACGAGGCCTCCCCTTGAAGTCGTACATCTTTGGCCAAATCATATGCGATCATACGTTGATTGGCAGGTCGGAATATATCATCCAAAAGTGATCGCAACTCATCGGCCATTCGAGCTCGTTGTGTGGAGCGCTTCCATTGGTCGATCAACTTTGTCGGTTGAGTGGGATTGAACGGGTGACTCGACACCAGCAGGCAGCAGAGCAGCACTCCAATGCTCCACGAGTCGAGTGTGGTTGCATCGTACTGGTCGGTGAAGCACTCGGGTGGCAAGTGGTCCCACAGGGCAAATGGCACATCACGAGACAGTCCAATCGGCTGCAATATTACTCGATTGCTTGTGGCACTCCAGTAGAGACACGCAAAGTCGAATGAGGCCACTTGAACTTGATTGTTTGATGTGAGCAGAATGTTCTCCGGTCGAATGAATCGATGTGACACGCCAGCTAGGCTCAACACTTCCACAGCCTTGGCTAATTGCACTGTCCACTGTTTGACTTGAATAGTGTACTTGGTGTAGTCATCAGCTGAACAGAGCATCTTGTGGTACAGACACGAATAATTTGGCAAAAGCTTGTGGAACACAAACAAGGTGGTGTCCAGTTGGAGTATGAGATACAGCCGAAGAAAGTGTTCGGAGAAGTGACGAGAAATGTACAGTTGAATTTGGACTGCTTGTCCAATGTCACACGAGATGTGGGTGAGATTGTACTTGCGACACAGCACATTGGTGCTTACACAAACACTCTTACACATTCATTGTTCGAGAGAGGCATGACGTGATTATAAAATGTGTAAAACCATCGAGATGCCGATTAGTTTGATTCGAGTGTGCAAATAGTGTGCGGCATATTTGTTGTTTAGTGCGATGGACTTTACTCCTGCCACTCCAACTGCCAAAGCCAAGCACAAGAACCATTATTTTGAATCAGTCCGAAGACCGAAACGAAAGCTTGCTGGTGAGACTCAGCGCAAGAAAGGACGCCCCAAGGGTTCAAAGAATCGGTTGAAGGGCACCACCAAGCACAAGAAAGGTCCCTCAAAAAGTAATGCCAAAGGGAAAGTTCGTTTGACTTCAATCAAGAGCAAAGCAAAGAAGCCGAGAAAAGCTTCGGTGTGGGACACCATCAACTCGGGCATTAAGACAAGTGGACAAGGGACAAGCACTGCCACAACCGACGGGACTTACACTCGTGGACACGACATTCAGACCACTCGACCAGTGGAGCAAGTCACCCTTGCTGGCCAAGGTGCACCAACAGAAGCGCCCGTCATTGTTGTTACTCCTGAACCTCTTGCGGAAGTGCCACCACAAGTGCCAAGAGAAGATGACAATGAAGATGTCCAGCCCAGAGAACCTGAACAAGCAGATCAAACCGTGCCACGTACTACAAACGAAGAGAACTGCTATGTAATGTAATGGATGACATGCGGTGTCTTATAATTTATGCAAAATTCATTAAAATTTTAAAAACATTACGTTTGGTGTCACAATGAATTGTCTCCTGAGTTGAATTCGTTTGAGATTGCTTTGTTCACACTAGTTAGCTAGTTGTTTACTTTGCATTGTGCCAATGAATGAAAAGTGAAAAGACTATAGTCTAATTAGCTAATCTAAGCTAGAAAGTGATTTTGACAAGTCACTCAGTGTCACTAAGTGCACTTAGCAAACCATCAGTCGAACTCGATTTATTCGATTTATTTGAATTTGGACATGAGGCATTTTGTTGTCTTTTTCTTGCAGCTTGCCAATGGTCGATTAGTGACAACAATCATGGCCAAACCATGACTACCGCCCTTGTCACAAATAGCTGTTCGACCAAGCACACAGTGCAAAGTGTAAAGCAATTGCATATTTGTTTGCAGTGCCCTTTTATGTGGAGTACAACTCAATGCAGTGGCACTCGAGACTAGAGTGGTATGCTCTATCAATGCCCAACTACGCCACAAATCAACGCAAATGAATCATTTGATCATTTATTGTTGTTTCATTCACTCGACTCGACTAATCCACCGATGTGCGAGCACCTGTTCCACCTGTATGCGCTCTTCAGTGTTTGGATTGAGCAGTTGCATCAGAAGCGATCTCAAATTCTCGTCCCGTGCAATCGGTCCAATGTTGGCCCACTGTTTCGCCTGAATGCGTCTGTGCAGCTCTGCATGTTCTTCAGTGCTTTCCATCGATTTAGTGTCTTGACCGAAAGGAAGCCGACCCGTGATAAGTCGGTACAGTAATACGCCCAGACTGAAGCAATCGGCAGTCATTCCATTGTAAGGCGCCTCGCACAGAAGTATCTCAGGAGCCTGATACTCCACGGTGCCACAGTAGGTCTCGCATAGCACTTGTGCACCAGTTTTCGGATCTCGACAATGAGTGGCAAAACCAAAGTCGCAAAGTTTGGCTATCAATTCTGTGAAAGTGATTCAATGAAAGAGGTGGCTAAAATGGTCAACACCTACCTTCAAACAGAAGAATATTGTCGAGTTTGATATCACGGTGTGCAATGTACTTCTGGTGCAAATAGACCATTGCATTAGTTATCTCCCGAAACCACTTTCTAGCCAAGTTCAGTTCTGGCGGATCGACGCCTGTCTTTGCGATGTATCCGGTCAGGTCACCTTCACTGGCAAACTCACTGATGATGATCGAGTAGTTGGGCAGCTCTGTGAGAATCGCATCAGTGAGAATAATGTTGGGATGGCGCACCGAGCGAAGGATGGCTAACTCGTCTGGCAGAAGTGTGTCTCGGATCAGTTCGGACAAGGCAGAGTGGTTGATTACTTTGGCCGCACGCAATTGACCTGCACCATTGGTCACCTTGTACACCGAGCAGGTAGTGCTCGACACGATGTATTTGACCAGAGTGAAATTCTGTGAATGCAGATATTTCTGTACTGTTTCGGGGAGTTCAGTCTCCATTTCCTTTTCTTCCACTTCTTCCTCAGATTCTTCGGATGGAGACGACACTTCTGAAATTGTCGAATCTTCTGAGGACAACAACATTTCAGTGCTCGATGATGACTCAACCGATTCCATCGATATGTCTTCATGTTGTTCCAATTCGCTGTTTGACACTTCCCATTGAATTTCGTCATCGTCATTTCGGACTCTGGTAACTCGGACTTTTTAGGCTCAACGATAGATGATGTAGTCGATGGCTTCAGTGGTGGTGCTTTCGGCGGTGACATTTGTTTGACAACTTGCTTCACTTGTTCAGAATGTGGTGGTATTTTTTTAGACTGATCGATAGTGACTTCGCTCCCAGAAGAGACACTGATCGAAATGATACTCGTCGTACTACTAGGTGGTGAAGTTAACTTTTCCATCAATTTTGGTGGTGGCGGTGAGTGGTCGTCATCATCCTCGTCTTCATCGTCTTCATCGTCTGTACTGTCTATAGAGATGTTAGACTTGATTCGCAACGATTTCGTCTTTTTGACCAGACCTTTTTGTTTGGTTCGGTTGTTCCTTTTGTTGAAGCTTCTCGCACTTCGTTTGCTTTGAACTGACTTGACCGACTTGGCATTGTTCCGTTTGGTGCGCTTGGCTTTGACAATCTTTGAGTCAGTTCTCCGTCTCGATTGGACGCGCGCAACCTTCTTGTACGATTTGGCCTTTTTTCGGTTCACTTTACGTTTCTTCAAATTCTGCTTGCTGACTCTCTTGCTTTTCACCATCTTTAAGACACGTTTTTGTGAGCACAAAAAATGAAAAGAATACAGTCTCAGAAAGGGCGAAATGTCGATTGTTTTTATTGCAGTGTCACATAATTATGAGGTCGAATTGGAGGCATTCGAATTGACTTGGCTATTAATTGTGCTGTTTTATCGAGTTCATATAAATGTCGAAGTGTTCGAAAGTATTGGACATGCATAAAATGTCTACTTGATATGCTTGTTCGCTGTCTATTCGTTTATTTTATATTTGTTATCAACTTCTCTGTGCTCCTCATCATCTCAAGTCTCTGAACTCATTCTGTGCACTGTACCGGTGAGTACACTTTTGTGTATGTGTTTGAGCAAAGTAAACTAAACTTCATTTTGCATCTTTTAGATCGAGTATTAAGTGTAAACTGATGGATGAGCAAAGTGACTTTCTTGCTGCCAACGGCATTGTGCCCAGGGCAAATCATCGCGACAAGAAGGACAATTTCAGCCATCCGAACACGATCGACGATAACCCTTTTGGAAACGACATTGGCAGTAGCAGTCAAGGTGCTATCAATTTGTGGTTATTGACTCTGCTCGTAGTGTTTTGCGTTGGAGTGCTTGCCGCCATTATTGCGGCCTACTATTGCTGCGATGCTGGTAATAAAGGTTCCAGTGCCAAAGCAAAGAGCACCAAAAAGAAAGACACGAAGAGCACTTGGGGCGGTACTGGTGGTGGTGGCAAGGCAGGCAAATCCTCAAAAGGGAACAAATCCACAAAAACAAGCAAATCCACAAAAGGAGGCAAATCCACAAAAGGAGGCAAATCCACTAAAGGAGGCAAATCGTCGAAAGGGGCCAAGTCTAGTGCCAAGTCGAACGTCAAGAAAAGTACTAAAGTTGGCAAGTCCAAAGCTGGCGTCTAAAGCGAACTCTTTTCGGGCGCGACCTTCACTTTACTTGTCGATTATCACCTTCTCTTAGCACAAAGCATTCATCGTCCTTTGTCTCAGCACTGCACAAGACATGCATCACAATTATGGCCCTCATTATATCACACCTAACCTAGCAGTTCAATTAAAGATGCATTACATATTTCCAATTTGGTAGTGATTGTCTTGTAGTGAGTACACTTTCTTGTTCATGTTACTTGAATGTGCTCATACACAACTTGCATTACCGTAACAGATCAATGAACTAAACATCATACACGCCACTTCACTTTTATTCAATAGAACTACTCTTGCTATTCGCTCTTTCTCAGTCGGACAAATGGCAATATTGTGTTTGTCCAATTGGACACTTCTCCGGACAGATGTCTCGCAACGCAATTGTGTGTTAACGTGGTCTGCTTGTTCGCTGCCAGGAATGCATGACTATGGACAAACAAAGCCTTAGATAGAGCTGTGTCAATAGTGATTGTTGGTGTTTGCACATCACATCATTCGACACATAGATTGTGTCAATTCGCTGCCACTTGACTATAGTTAGGCGTAATTCGCTTGTCGACAAGCATGTGAATATGAAAGGCAGTGTGTCATTTTTGTCGATCTCGGTGTTGACATGGTCACATTGCACAGAGCAGCAAGTGTCGTCACTTGGTCAATGTTTGTGATTGTGCACAAGACAAGCAGCCACAGAACTCGTCACTTGTCCCTTCGTCACAGTGCTCACCATTAAATCAGCCAACAGAGATGGCACGCGTTGGCCTGATGAACCGAAGTTTGAGCACATGTCATAACAGTGACCAACTTCACCGAGTCATCGGCACTGATCGGCAATTAATGCCATCGTTCAACTTGTGCAAAGTCATCTGGTCGGACACAGGTCTGTGCCTTAATGTTGGCCTCCAGACTGGAGGCTCCAGTGGGCACTTAATTAATTGAATCTTTCAACCAACGAGTCAATCCATTATCGATCCATTTGGTCTGCATGACACCTTCATGGAGAGAGAATTGCACAAAAGATATCTCAAGTACTGCTCGACTCTGGCGATTCGGTCCGATTGAGACATTTTGCACAATTATGAACTCAAAATGGTGAAGGATTGTAAACCTTAAATGAACAATAAATGATTTAAAAATGGTAACTTTATTATTAGAGCATTTAGGCCATTGCTTCACTACGCCACACAGTCGAGTGTCTCACAGAAGGCATAGTCAATGGTCAGTTCCACAAATGTGAGTCTTGAGAAGTCTTGCATGAAGGTGGCCACAAAGAGTGTACTCGACAAGAGATAGATCCATTCGATCATTGCGAGAAATATGAGGCCCGGCTGGTGACGTGACCAGAAGGGAAAAGACTTGTGTGCTTGTTGGATGAGTGCAAAGATTCGATGAACGATGTAGAGCACGAGACAGACCAGGGCCAGTACACACAGGCACAGTCGCAGGTTGTACATTTTGGCAGTGTTGATGGAGCCAATGAGCACTCGAGACAGGTACACATTGAGACACATGATGACGGGTGCGTTGAGGAAGGCGATTGTGGTGCATATGTCGTGCCATTTCTGTGTCTCAGATGTGCGGAACGTTCCGATGAAGATGAGTGAACTGCACATGATCACACTGGACACATAGAGAATTCGGTTGATACGATTGAAACGGGCCAGTTCGGTGGCAATGTTGATGATGATGGCGTCCACGGAGTGCTTCAAATAGTACCTGTGCAGTGTTGACACAAATCGAGCATCGTTGATGATTGCTTGCAGTTGGATGAAACGAATGCTCGAGGTAATCAAAACTGAAAGCAAATCAATCAATCAATCAATCAATAATCTCACAATAACACAATGAACATTGAACACTTACACATGACACTGCTGATGATGACAACAAAAGTGAACGTAGCCGCTTCGGGAATATGACGACCACTTTGACTGACAACCGGGAAGATTGGATTAAAGTGCTTCCATACTAGTCCTTGGATGTAGCTGTAGAGTGAACAGAGGTTAGGTCAGCAAAACATACAGACAAACAAGAGTATATACCATGATAGCATAAGGTAGGCGGTGGATACAAAAGTGAACAGTGGAAATATTACCAAAATGTTCATTTAAGAGAAACCCAAAGTGATTTGGGCATTATAACAGGCATATAAGTTCAGAAGTTTCGAAGAACGCTTTTTCGAAATATATGAAAATGACTCGTCTTTCCAATTGTTCCAAGAACAAATCATGATTATGGAACGTTCAATTTAAAGAGAGATTACGCAAATACACAAACTTTCCTTTAATAGGATTTTTTAGTAAACATTGCGCAAATAATCAAAAAAGTCACTAAAGTCTCAATGATAATACACTAAAGTTGACCACCACCGCCACACTAAAGTTTTACTTAAATCAATCGCGCACTATCAAAATAACATAACACATAGTCATTTAATATATTTGCATTTTAATAATAGAAAAGTAAATGCAACGTTTGCAGAAGTGAGCCTAAAGGGATTGAGCTCATGCATGAATGCACATGTGAGGAATGTGCGATGCATTCACTTCTTGGGTGATGGCTTTTTGTTCTTCTTCTTAGGTCCAGGACTGCCTTTTTTGGTTTTTGGGGAGGTGGCCTTCTTGGTTTGTGGAGAAGTAGCCTTCTTGTTTCGTGGAGAGTTGGCTTTTGGAGAGGTTGCTGGGGAAGCTCTCGGTTTGTTGCCACCAGGACGCTAACCAAATAAGGGCCCCTAAAATAAAGCAGGTTTTATCAAATGGAATCTGGTTTTATTGAGTGGAATCTGGTTCGCATTTTTGAATACAGGTTTTCCAAACAGTTTTTAACATGAAAACGACTCTGAATTCGGTAAACCTATTTCTGAAAGCGGAAACAGGTTTATCTTTTGTTCAGTGACATTTTTTATACATAAATGTTGAGAATACCTGTTTCTTTGAAGGTAAACTAGCATTCCTATTTATTTAGGTGCTAATTAAATTCTAAGTTTAGGAAACCAGATATTCCAATTGGAAACAGGTTTGCTTATTCATTTTTCGTTCTAATTTTATTGTCAAAGTTAAACAAACAGGCTTTATTTACAAATTAAATGAGATTATTTTAAATGATTGAGATCTTACATACGACCAAACTTGAGAGTAATAATTATTCAGAAATACAATCGATTTACTTAATAAAATATCTTTACAATAGATTACAAATTAAATCCATTTAAGAAGAAAGTATTTGTTATTACTTGTATAATAAATATCTTTGTTTAAGCTAAGAGAATTGAAAGGAATATAAAAGTCCGTTTTCACTTGAAGCTCTTGGTTTTTCCCAGTGAGATCACATTGTCCTTCTTTCAGAGAAAACACATTACATTTGCAAATTATTGTTCCGTTGTTATCTGATTTGCAAAATTCTTTAGGACGAAACCATTCGTTCTTTTTCGATCGAATTCCTAAAATGATATTCTTCTTCAAAGAAAATGGCTTAAAATCAGTGGGACTGGTTAGTTTATCCATGCTATCTGGAATTTTTTTCGTACATATAGCAATTTAAAGAAGACAATTCATAAAAATCTTTATTCTTGAAATCCATTTTCTTTTCAAGCAGAGCACGCTTCAATTGGTGTTTTTCTGCAATACTTTTCAATGCATTTATAAAATTGTACATTAGTCTAGCTTTTGCCTGTGAGAATTCATGTTTAGCTTCGTAGACAAAGTTGGCAAAATGAAGAAGAGGACCGTAGATCTCAACCAATTGATGATAGTGCTGTAAATGATGAAGTTTACAATATACTTCACATTTGGTGATTTCAGTATATTTCCTTAGTATCATGGCAGAGAGTAATTTCATTTTGTTTATGTGATCCTTATACAGTTCACGAGCAAAAGCGAGAATGGTGAAACGTTTTGCTGCCAGGTACAACTCAAGTCCACAACTTCCAACTTATAGTTCCTCAAAAGAGTATCGAATACCATCGACGACCAGGAAATCAAAAATTGCCTCAAATTTAAGAAAAATTTCGAGTTTCTAGAAAGAAAGTCAATTAAATTTATTGTCTAAAAGGTATGATCTTGTAATACTGACTTGAGCAGCCTTGCCATCAAGTTGGTAGGTCAAAATCCAACGAATAGTAGGACGACCCTCGAAGAAGCTAAACTAATCTAATTTCTGATCAAACAACGCCGTAATTTGGGCAATTGTTTTGTGTTTGTGTCTCGCTTGAATGAAATCTTTCATTAAACCAAGAAGGATAACAAATATAACTGGAACAATTCTTTCTACGATATCATGCATGGGGTCAAATGGGAGACAGTTAGTGACATCGATTCCTGGAAGTCTTCTGAAAGCAAAAGGGCGAATCTGACCAGATCGCTTAGCGTCATTTTTGTCCTTGAAATCGTCTTGAGTCAACAATTTGAATTCATTAGAATTATTTTGAATCGATTGTTCAAATTGGTTAGTACACTGTTGACAAACTTCAAGAGGTTCGCAATTACTTGGTTGAACACCTTTTTTCTTTTCACTGATGAATTGCCTTCATTGCGTGTCTGCTCCTTCTGGTGAAAACATTTACCACATGCAGCACAAATCCGGCATTTGAAAGCGTTGTTGTTAAAATTTTGATTAAAGCCAGAAACTTCATTTGTACCCAAGTTATCGCCATTATTGTACGTAGTGAACGCAATAAAAAAGCGCTGACCCTCGATTTCGATTTCGTTCAACGTTTATTCTTTGAGATCTTTTCTAAGCTTCTTAAACAAAAGAGGCAATCGATACTTTTTGTCAATCAAGTCGAGAGTACTTCGCTTTACCATCATAACTAGTTCGACATCATTTTGGTGGCAAAGATACTCAGTGGGAAGATCGACAAAACGAACATAAAAATACGCATATTTTTGTTTTTTTCCCAATTCCGAGTCCATTTGAAGGAGATATTTGAGCATCATCAAAGAAAGACTCAATTTTCAACTTTTCCACGATACGATCTCTTTGTTGGAGTCGAGAATTAAACAAAATTTTCTATTTGATGGAATATGTCCTGCTTGTTGCTGGAGATGATTTCAAATTGAAGCATTTGGTAAATATTTTCTCGCTAATTGTTCGATAGAAACATACGATTATT
Source organism: Rhizoglyphus robini (assembly GCA_023373905.1). Taxonomy (NCBI): domain Eukaryota; kingdom Metazoa; phylum Arthropoda; class Arachnida; order Sarcoptiformes; family Acaridae; genus Rhizoglyphus; species Rhizoglyphus robini. Next base: position 157,886 of record JAKIJQ010000007.1, on the reverse strand, counting down.
GTCCAACTTGACTTCCAAATTGACCTTTTAATTTCCTAATTCGTGGTGGAATGTAATATTCTTCAGCTTCAATCTTTTGATAACGCTTTCTCAAATAATCACTCAAAGCCACCTTTCGATATAAATTCTTTACTTCAATTGTTTTTTCTCTGGACTTAATTTGTCATATTAGTTCAAATACTCGATTAAATAATCTCTAAATTTGTTTTGCCTATTTTGATATATTTTCTCTACAATGTCAAACATTTTCATTATTCTCTGTAATAAAAATAATATTAATTTGAAAAGTTCATTCTAATTTCGTTGGAATACCTCAAAAAATTATCACCAATAACTTTATGCACATCTGTTCTCCTTTTCTTCTTTCGAGTGACCATTTTGTTCGGAATTTCTTTGTCAGACTCGTCAGAATCATCACAACTTCAATTTAGAAAAATCGCTCATTTCCGATTCTTCAATTTCATTTAACGTCCATGTCATCTTCCTGATCATATTCATCTTCCATTTCTGAAAACAAATCATCATCAGAGTCACATGAATCGTCGCTTGAATAGGCACAATTAGTATTCATTTCAAAGTTGCGCGGCAAAGATGCTTCGTTTCCAATGAATGAACTTTGCTCAATAAGGACATTTTCTCTCTCATTTTCTCGTCTCATATTTTCAATTTCTTCTTCTTTGGCATCTTGGTTTAGTTGTTTCAACTTGTTAATGCCTTCAATAAACATTCTATAAAGTTAACATTAGAAAAAAATAAACAAAGAAAGCTTATCTTACGGAGTATGGCAAATTAAATCAAAATGGTGCTTTTCAACATGATTTTTGAACATATTTAAATCGTGGCAAATAGATGAACGAGGACATTGGGGACAGACAACACGGGTGATGTCTTTTTCTCTTTGAGCTTTGTAGAATATCTCAAAAATTTCCTTCCAATGCTTGCTCTTTCGACTGCCATTTCTTATTTGACTATTAATTCGGCGAAGATCTTCACTTTTAGTCATTGTAAAATAGAGGGAATTGTATATCAAAATTGTAAATCATGACAAATGACAAATAAACCATTACAATTGTCAATGACAAAGTAAAATCGCAGTTTATTTGTTGTGGTGAAGATGTTGTTTTGATCAATCGTGACGCAACTAAAACGTTCATCTGTTGCCTTTAGACATAGTAGGAGTTTTGCAACTATATACACTCAGCATGTCTGGTTAGGTGTTTATAGTGGACCACTCCCACACACTTTGGCTTCGAACCGAATGCATTCGCGCTCTCATTCTTTGTTTGGACTTCGCAAAGGCATCACCTCACTGATTTCCTTTGTCTATTCGTGTTTATTCTAACTGATTAATTATTTTTTGTGTGTACTTTGATAATGTCTGCTAAAAAGACTCCGTTAAACTCAAATAACTCTCTTACAGAGTCTGGTATGTATTCATTAATAATTCTTTTCAAAATTTGTAATTTTTAAATTCTTTAGCTAAACGATCTCGAACTAAAAAGCGAGCTTATTCGCCTGACAATGACATTTCAAGTCATAGAAATGAGCTGGCTAATTTAATTGGAAATAAGAATATTAAAGTTAACAAACAAAATTCAAGACAAAGTGAGAAGATTAATCAGTCAATTAAAGAAGTTAAACAGAAAGCGACAAATTCAAAACAATCGAAGCAATCTAAAATTGTACCTAATGTATCTAATAATCGAAATGAAACAACTTCAGTCAAACAAATAACGTTGGAAGAAAGAACAAACAAACTCGAGGATAAAATGTCAGGAATGGATAACAAATTAGATCTCTTGCTAAAACATTTTGTTTCTGGTATAGTTATTAATAATATTATATATTTTTATGTATTGTTATAAATTATAACTTATAATGTTTTTTTAAATTTCATTATTACAGACAAAACTGAAGATTTGCCATCGATTCCTTCTGTTGATAATTCTGTTAGTCTTGGAAGTACTAATTTCGATCAACAAGCTTTATTAACTCATAGTGTGCCTCTCACCTTGCCAAATTACGATAAATCAAAAAGTTTGTCAAATGTTGATTTATTAGAATCGCCCATTGAATTGTTCGCTACTTGTGGAGCAAAAGCCCAAGATTATTTCTCTCCTCCTATGCACTCTAACCCATCTGATGAAATGCCAATGCAAGTCGTTTCTTTTAATTTGGGTGTGTCGCTTGATACAAGAGAAGCCGAAATAACTGCTTCTCCACAAAGGATTGAAACTGAAAACGACAAGGAAAATGAAACTGGCGATTTTAATGACGAAATACTTTTTAATCAAAGCCCATCAATTTGTTCAACTTTGTTCCCTTACAATAGTGATTTATGGTTATCAAAAGATACTACCAAAGTTAAAGCTAAAGATTTAGCGAAAGGAATTGACTATCGTTTCATTATTTATTCTTCATCGTTTGATTTCGAAGCTGCAGCTAATTTGAGAATTCAATTGCCATTTAAAACACCAAAACTTATTTCGTTTGTTGCTTCGGATTTATTCTCAAGTTGGGCTCGTGCTGAAGTAAAATATTCATTGGTTGAACTCGACGATGCAGCTCGTTATCTTGGTTATAAACTTGGTTGGATTTTGTGCGATAACTTGAAAAGGCCTCCATTTTTTGACACAATCAACATGCACGAATTTTGCAATTCTGTTGCAATCCATTTCTCTAAATTAAACCTTCGATATGAACACTTAAGACGAGAATGGTATTCAAAAGTGTATTTGAAAAAAAAAATTAGTGCCCAAGATGAGAACGACCTCTGTGAAATCGAGTTGGTCGAACCAACTTTTGCGGTATGTTATACTAATGATATCTAAGTTGTAAATTAACAATTCGTGCTTTCTATTTAACAGTGTCGTATTTATAGAAAATTGTATAAGTGTCTGGATTTATTAAAGAAAAAATGGATTGAATTGAACCCATGTTCCGAACCAATTGCCAATCCTCTACCTGTAAAAAGACAACGAAAGGCAACTATGTCTAATAAGGTCTAGTCAATTGTTCGTTTCTCAAGGAAGATTATAATATTGGTTATTCGTTTATTTAATCTATTCGCTCGTTTTTTGGTTAAAGTTTCATTTTGCGTTTTCAATATCTAATCTCTACAATCTCAACTTTTTCATTGCCGTGACTAGAAGCCTCGTATGACATCAAGTAACATGTGAAGCAGACTCCATTAGTTGGTCTGGTCGAGCTCAAGTATCAGAAACTCACTTTCTGTAAATGGCAATTTCACTCGTTCAAGAACATTGATCGTTATAGTCACTCTAGTTAAATTTGTACTTTTTTATAATTTCTATTTATTGTGTTATCAATTATTGTTTATTTATTTTAATTTAATGAAGAATAAATTATTTTCAAAGGAACTGCTTCTGCTTCACTATACACAAAATTAAACCAGTGTTACCAATTTATAAGTAAAGCCTGTTTCCGTTTATTTGGGAAAACACGTTTTCCAAAAAGGATTCAGGTTTAATATCTTGAACGGGGATACCTGTTTCATACTCTTAGTTTGTTAGTGTGAGAGCTTGCTTTGGCACCTGCCTTCACTGGTCTTTGTGCTTCGGTGGTGGTCACAGCTTTAGTAGTCTTGCCAGTAAAAGGAGTCTTTCCTTTTATTTGGCATTTATCCGAAGTCTTGTAGTAAACAATTTCGCCAGTGGCTTCATTCTTGGCGGCTACGTTGTCCGCATTGGCACTGTCACTCACTGGTCGTTTGTTCCTTTTTTGAGGCATTAAACTTGTGAAGACGATGCACTCCTGACCAGCCACCTCTTCATCGCTTAAGTTGAGGAAGTCCAAACGAATAGCGTCCAGGCCCTTGACAAAATTCTTGTCCGAATCCTTGTCTTTTGTGAGCCCAATCTGAGTTTGGCGCAGTGACCGTCGGAAGTGTTCGTGAGAGCTGTTGCAGAAATCGCATTCCGAGTCGGGCTTCTCAATGCGCAGCACCAAACCGCGGCAGTTGGGCACAACAGACTTGACCAGTGTCAAATCGAGCTTGTCCAGCTTTTTATCTCGTGCCGCAATCATGTGCGAGTCTTGGCCCTTGTATCGGAATAAATCGATGCTAAAGGTGCCAAGTGTGAGCGAGACAACGTCGGGGAGTAGAGCAGTTCGCTTGGACCCAAATGGTTTGTTGAGTTGGACCGGCGAGCTGTAGTAGATGCGCAACTCGACCAGTTTGAGCTTGCGAGTAGCGATCAGGTTGACCACGTCGGACTCGTCCACTGTGGCACCGTCAGCCAATTCGACCGTGAGTCGCGTCAGGACAGGAAAGGCGTCGAGCACTTTGTCCAACTGAGTCTGGCTGGACACGACCACACCCACCATGTTGCATCGCTTGCCAAGAAAGTTGTCTTGCTCTGCTTGCAAACAGTTCAACAGTAACTCAATTTCCACTTGACGTTCATGGTCGGTGATGTGATGATCTTTCAAATGAAACAGTCGACCAAGGGGAACTGCCACTTGAATAGCTTTCAAGTTTTTGCTTTCGATGGCATCGAACATGGTCACCGAGTCCCACACAGAGGTGCAGTTGTTTCGAGATCCAAAGTTGAACTTCTTGAGAGTCTTCCATTGACTTTCGAGAGACACATTTCGAACATCACTTGGCTCTATCGGAAAGAGTTTCTGCGAGCCGTCGTCTTCGCTTGTTGTCGACTGCTGTTCGGCAGTTCGGACTTTATCAATTTGAAACTCCCACACGTCGAGAGTTAGATGCTCGAGTGATTTGAATTCGACATTAATGGGCACGAACAAGGCAGTGTCCAGTGTGGTGTTCCAATCTTCGCTTGATTCGTTTGCGGTTCCAGCAATGGCAACTTTGGCCCAAACTTTTAAGCTTTTCATTCTTTGACCCCACTCTGCGAATAGCTTGGCAAAGAGTTGTGCCTGCTCCTCGGAGAACTTTGCTTGTGACAGTATGACCAGTTCGAGACTTTCAATGTTGGGCAGCGAGCTGGTGAGCATCTCCACATCTGCTTCACTCAGATACTTCTTCGTGTAGCGAAAGTCACTTAACTTGGCCACTGGGGCGTACTGTTTGACGAGTTGCGGAGCGAGAAAATGGTCCGCCAGTGGCATTGAGGTCTCGCCATGTCGCACCAGATCGAGGGCTTGCTCAAGACTGGAACGGTAGTGCACCACCAGAGTAAGGACTTTCTGACTGGCGAGCTTTTTCACGTCTTTCAAGTCTTTGAGTTCGTGCCATTTTGATGAGGCCATTCGGGAGAGCTTGCACACACAGACGGCCAATGGAGATTAAACGAACTTGGTCACTAATTTGACGAGTCACACAGAAGACAATAAGCCAAAGGGTAGGCAAGGCACTCACAATACAACCAAACATGGCCCAAGAGGACTTACTTTTATAGCCAAATTGAAGTGAGCTTTTCTCCGAATTTTTTCAATGTTCCATTTACTCGATACTTGCAATTTTCGATTTTGGTCAAATGTACACGACTCATTTTACAAGATGACTTATACATTAGAACAATGCTTTATTTGTCTTGTGTTGTTCGATAAAGTTCAGTTTAGAGATTGTTGTATTGGCATTCTCGTACATTTGCTTTATTGTTGTTGCCTTTACTTGTCTCCAGTTTTGGTGGTCGCACTTCTGTGCACAGCCTCAATGCTCAATCCCGATCCTGAGTAATCGCCACCAAGTGAAGATGAAGCTTCCGATGAAGACGATCCCAGTGACGATGCCACCACCTCCGAGAAAGTATCCCCAACGAGTGCCAAGGAAGATGCAGACAAGCACACCATTGGCCACTCCAATTCTGAAGATTCGCTCAACTGCTGGGACTCGAAGAATCCTCCAACTGCGATGATGAAGCCAATTGTAACCGAGAAGTATCAAATGTATGCCAAAATCAAGTTGCTGCCAAAGGTGAAACCGAAGACTACCGCGGTCTCCGATAATAAATCACCAGAAGGACTATCATTGGCTCGCCCGGTTACTTATGCCACTGTTGACAAGTTAGCCAGGCCTGTGCCCACTCGGTCTCTTCTGCCAGAGCCAAGCAAGAGGCAACAAAAATTGACTATCAAGACCCGAAGCAAATTGGTTAAACGCAAAAGGGAACAGGCGATCAACATCAGTGGCGGACGTGAAAAGCCTCCAAAGAGTGAAAAGAGCACAAAAGCGACAAAGGTCAAACCGATTGCAAAGAGTCAAGTGGCAAGTCAGGTGGCAGAATTGGACGGAAAAGAGGTTGCCGTTCCTGGTCAGACTAAGATCGTGGCCAACTCGAGTGTGACACCAAAAGAGAACACCAAATCATTGACCGACCACGAAATGGAAGATCTTAACGATGAGGTTTGTTTGATGGTTCGGTTGTCTCATCGTCTCATAACTAAAAATCTATCTTAATAGCTAACTGACCTGAACACTTCAATGGCCACACTTGGCTTCTCGTACGAGAACGTGGTTCGTTCACTGACCAGCATCAACAATCGCCGAGAGGAGAGATCGTCAACCCCTCCTGGCGAAGTTCGTTCTATTGCTGTCAACAACTCAACCGGACAAGCATTGACCACCATTGAGGACATCTGTGGATGCGCTTCGACCGATTACCAGCAGAAGTACAACCTTGGCCGATTTGTAGATGGTCGTTTGCGAAGCAATGCCTTTACCGAACTGTTTGCAGAGGTGAAACAAATCAACTCGGCGATGGCTCACTTCAGCACCTTTTTCAACTCGGAGGGCTACTTTCGGGGAGAGGCATACAAACAGAGCGAACTACAGCTCAATCGTATCCAGTACGGTCAATGTCTCAAAGTGGTAAGTCAAATGGCACTATGCTAGAGACGAATTGAAAGACTAATTGTAAACTTATTGTTACCACAGATCAACGACCTGTCCAAGGTAGTCACTGCCATTCTGAAGGCATACAACGAGGACCGATTGTCCGCATACATCAAAAGTGGTCCTCGTCATATCAAATAAAACCAGCTTCGTGTAATAGTAGTGTTCTTGTTTACAAAACATTTACATATTTGCCATTAAACCAATTAATCAAATTGTTTTCAACTACTCGCTACTTCTCACCACCAAGTCATCACCAAGTAATCAGCAAGTCTCAATATTTATGATCGAGCCCGAGTCTGAACGCCGTTTGTTAGTGGTTTGACATTTGTCCATTGCTCCAATGGTCGAATTGGCAGCTGTGAGAGGAAAGAACAACCGCATCGTGCGAACGCTAATTGCCCGCGTAAATGTCTAATTCACTTTGTGACTCGGTCAATTAACAAATTGAAGATGAAGTTTTGACCGATCGCGAGTGGTTGAAGTCACTCTCGGCCTTGTACTGAGCATAGGCATGATTGCTATAGCCTGACCAAACATCTGAAGACGTTCATCTTTTTCAGTTGACCTGTTTGCTCATTTTCTTCGGTGCCAAGGTGATCTTCTCGGTATGTTCGCTCGAGTGTAAACGTCCCACCAGTAACGAGCCATCTACCAAGTTTGTTATCGGTTGTGAGGTCACTGGCAGCAATAGTGGCAACAGCAAGTCAATTGATGGAGCTCTTGCCAATTGGGTCACTTTTGAGCCTAGAAGGCCACTCGACATCTTACAATGTCAGTTAGACAAATTAATTAATGCCCTCCAGTCCTGGTGCAATTAATAAATATGCAAAATGGGCAAACAGTAAATTTACTAATAATTTATTAATAATGCCCAAGGAATGACCAAACCAAGCATGCCACATATTGATCACTTGCCATTGGCATCAATTGGCTCATTTGTCCACATTTTACATTGGTCCTGTATTTTATTTGATGTTTGTCTACTTGTGTTTATGATCGCATCAAGCAAGCTCAACGGCATCATTTGTGTTTGGTCTATGTGAGTCTAAATATGGTCAAAGCGTGGCTGGTAAAACGAGGTGTGGAACGAAATGGCGCTAAACTAATGCGCTGATCGTTGCTAAAGTTTGCATTGTACAATCGTTCATTATGCAAATCCGTCCGTTCCACAGCAAAAAAAATAACACAAAACATATTGCAAGTGCCAAATATACATTCTTTTGCCATTTTCAACTTTTAATTTGTCTCCCTCCAGTATAACAATCTCCGAAAGGTAACACTGCTCCTACAGTAAAATTGAATTTATTTAAATTATATTCGCCTCAATAGAGTGAAACATAGTCGTGCCGAGTCAGGCAGAATGAAGTCGCAGTGATGGAGTCATAAATAATTGGTCCAGTTAATGGAAACCACTTTGGGAGCTATCTACTTTGAGTCCATAAATTACCGCACTTTCTCTTAATTTACTTAACTTTCCAGGAGGTTGTTTCAGATTTTTGCAATTACGCAATTAGCAGTCTGTTGTGGTGTAATAAAATATTAAACCAGTTAGACCATTTTTCAGAGCTGAGCGGCTTTGTCCAATATCAAGAGCGAAAGCATTTAATTTGTTAGCCAGTTGCGTTGTTTACATTGCGTTGACATCATTCCATAAGATACCAATTTAAATATATTGTTCATTTATTAATATTTATTTTGCGAACGATAGTATTTGCGGATGCAAAGCAGTAAAGCTCTGAACATGACAATAAAATTGAAATGAGTGGTCGAAAGTGGGGAAATCGGTTTATAAACTATACTAAACTATAGTGGTAGTCATGATCAGTACAATCTTCAGTTTCAATCGAGTGCTGTTGGAATGCCTGACTGTCGTTCTGTTTTCTTTTGATGATTAATTACAGGGCAATTATTTTGGAAGAGATTCTTGATTGACTGGGCAAGGTCGAAATGATAACGAGTGATGCTCAAGGAACGAGGTTTACACTGACAACTGAAGGAAAGGCTCGAGAAGGAACAATACTCAAACTCAAACTGGGCGTTTTTGAAACATTGGGAAGAGAATATTTGCTTTAGTTGGTAGATACAAACGGCCAATTTAAGTGGCCGGTAACATTTGTGTTTGTTAGATGGTGAACATGAGAATGTCGATAGATGCCAATTGACAAAAGAAATAAAGCAATTTAAATGTTGGGTGCATGGCTTGTGTTCCTTGTTGAGTAGCAACAAAATCGATCAGCTGACTATTTCAGCTTGGCTGCTAGTGCAAATTCAAGTGCAAAACAATGTTTTCTACCATTTCACACTATAATCGGCCTAAACTTGTGTTTATTTTTTTTAAAGTAAAATAAATCTATAGATATAGATTGCTTTTTCCTTTAAAACCTTTAATTTGTTTTTGGATATATTCTACAACAACACTAACCAACAAGATCATCGATCTCCTGGTATATAGCTTTAAACTGCCAAAACCCGTCATGTCCCCAACTGCCTTCTTTTCTGTCATCAATCATCAATGTTGACTTGATTTGATTTTGTACATCGAAACATTGTTTCAAATCAATTCCAGTGTAGTCGATACGGTGTCAATCGATTCGATGAGCCGGCAAAGTCCTATCACCTGAAGCAAGTTCGGTCACAACAACACCAATGAGGCAAACTCTGTTTGTCATTTCATGTTTTATTTTTTTTTTGACAAGTCCAGTTTTACTATTTCTCTTTCTAGCAAGTGGTAACACAACAGGCAGTATATTCCAGCCAAAACCGAACAATCAAAATTGAATATGACTTACGAACAAGCGGGCATTATATACAAATGGTCAACTCAACGTTTACCACCACTTGAAGTCAATCAATGTGTAGACTGGTGCCGATTCCAGATGTGGACAAAGGCAAACAACATTAAGGAACACAATTCCAAAATTGGAATCATTTTAATCATCGATTCAATAAACTTTACTTAAAATTGTAATTAACTGGAAATTTTGCACGTACGTGTGTTTTGTTGTTGTTGTTGTTGTAATACAACTTGTATATTATATGATACATTCCTTGGGACATTGTACATTGGGTACAATCCGTGCCAATTGTACCAAAACGCATAACAAAACTATTGCACATAAGAGATTTTCCAAGGAAAGGCAATATTTTCGTAAGATTTGATTATTTAGAAGCAGAAGAGGACATCTTCTGAATACGCCACTAATCTAGCACACAATTAAGGACTAGCTTAGAGCAGTGTACTTCGGCTGACGTCGGTGAACGGTGCTGTGGTTAGCTTGCCTGTCACTGGGGCACAAGTTAAGCAGCATCGTGTCGGGTGACGAAAAACACAACGGTGCCCGTGTGTTGGTGTGTTGTGTTTAGTGTTTCGTTACTGGTGGCAAGAGCCAACTAGTGTTTCGATGTTACTGGTGGCAAGGGCCAACCAGTGAATGTGTTGAGTGTGACCAACGGAATTGGCGGAAAGATCCAGCCAATTGGACCTTGTGTGTCACCACGAATAAGTCCCGGCGATCAGCTTTTTAGCGATCTCAAGTCAAGCTAATGGTTTGCCATCGTGTCTGTATGTGTGCAGGTGTTGAAGAGTCGATTCCAGGTTCGGGCAATTTTTTTATTTTATTTTATTTTTACTTTTTGGTAGCAGTGTGGTGGCCAATACAATCTATCTTCTAGCTAACATTGTCATTTTGAAAAGAGACAAATGACTTTGGTGCAAATGATTTGTTGTTTGGCCACACAGATGGCCAAGGTGGAATTCACTTAATGTCCGCGAATGGCTGACAATCAAATTGTGCTGCCCGTCTGCAGCTATCAGGGTTTGGTAAGATCTCGACAGGTTGGACAGAGGTGTGAGCCCACTGTTGAATGGAAATTTAACTGAAGCAGATTTTGTTTGTACAGTCAAGTAAGCACATTCGAATTGTTATGAATCATTTTAGCTGTACCACTGAATGGCCCGCATTGACATTGAGTAATTGAGTAATTGTCTCCATCCAAAGATAAATGCGATTTATTCCTCACATTCTTCAACACATTGGTAATTTGTTGTACATTTCTTGTGTTCAACCAGTAGCCAAATTCTCAACAAAAACAAATGCGTTATTGTGCCTTTTCGAATTCATGGAAATAAGGTCAGAAATGACACACAAGTCCAGTTAGCATTTGTAATTTGAGTTACATTTGGCTCGGAAGAAAAAGATAGAATCACCAAAGCCATCGTTTCTGAACGCCAAACGAATGGATTCATTGCGATTGTACTCCAAAGTAGGCGGCTTTAATATAAAGAACAAATGATTAGTTAGTAAATCAGCCATTCAACATTACGACATATTACCTTACGTGCTCATTTGAAACAGAATTGCTTAAAGCAATTTACTTTGGTCCACAGTCGATGACATCGAAATAAACAAAACAAAAAGTTTCGGAAAATCACCGAAAGAATAATTTCGGCAAAATTATCAATTGATAATCAAGTGTTACAATTGCAGGCTGCCAATTGAATTGCATATTTAGCTAATGACTGCAGTTTCAATGGAAATTATGTTATCACCTATTATGTGAGACTTATAAAAAAGTACAAGTGCTTGTTGTACAATATAAATTGGCGGACAGTGCTAGGTTGTTACTATTTGTTGATACAGCGATGCTAAAAAGTGAAATACAACTGGCCATATATTCCTTACTTAGTTAGTATTTGAGTGGCTTGATAACTATTGGTAGTGCTTTTGTTGTTGTTGCCAATGGTTAAATGATCGTCGCTTTTTAACTTGTGAATGTTGTGCTTATACTTGGAAATGTGATAAAAACAAAACAACAACTCCCAGTGCAGGTTTGATTTAAATGAAAGTGTCGTCAATATGGAAACATTCTAATGAAAACTAATTTGGGGTGCAGTCCGATCAATCTGATTGCCATTTGTGTCCTGCCTTGACGGTGACTTGATGACACTGCGTCATAGCAATAAAGAATTCAATCATATTGCATTTGAATCAACTTTAGGAAAAATGTCGCAACGATTGCCACCATCTAAAAATGTACAAAATTGAATAATCGAATCAACAAAAAATATATCTCACCTCATAGAAAGTAAAGTAATTCATCGAGAAAAGTCGCCAGCAAGTGAAGCCAATTCGTTTGCTAGACCAAATTTCCGTGCAAGCATATAACTTGTATTTGAGTCTTAAATTCATTCGACCCACACGCAAATAAAGCGAATTCAGTCGAAAGTAGATCACTTTTGCCTTCTTGTTGACGGACGATGCAATCCAACACAGTGCCACCACCGAGACAATCTCCACAATGGACACCAGCCAAATGATGGCTTTTATCAGTAGATCCACTTTGCCAAAAAGTGCCGAGTACAGAAACATTGAAATGTTGATCGAGTACGAACTCCAAACACAGAATATAAATTGACACCAGAAGGACGAGTTGAATTTGCTCATTTCGATGGAAATGCTTTTGAGTGCCACCAGAAGGGCCATCACTTGAACATTGTTTGCCTCGGCAGTGTTCGTTCGACTGTTTCGAATCAGCTTTGCAATGGCCATCAGAATGGTGTCCATTTTGAATCTGTAAACAAAAGTATAGATTTAGAGAATTGTTATAATCAGAATTATTACAGAATCAACCTCAAGTAAATACAAATGATATAAAAGTGAAGCATATGAAAGAAGAAATACGTGAAAAATATATGCGATTTCAACATCCAAATGGCCGAGTGCAGTAGACAAACAAACCAAATGGTCACACTGTCCATGGTGATCATCTTGAGGATGAAGGCCAGGAAAAAGGCAGACCACACAACCGGATTCATTACATAGCGAGTGAGAATGAGACCAGACGAGAGGGACCACTTGCAAAAGCGGGCATAGATCACTACTTTACGTTTATCGTACATGCCAACCGATTGGGGCGAAATGAGACCTGCTGCAAGATCAAACGGACAGTAGTTGGGACGAATGCCATACTTTTGGAATCTGTACTGAACGAGATAGTGAATGATGTGCAAGTACACGATTATGTAGTCAAAGGTCATTAGAAGCAGATTGAAATGCACACGCAATTTGAGAATGAGTGAAACATCTCCAAACCAAATTAACCATTCATCATAGATTGATGGCATAAGGAGAATTGTCAATGTTCGAGTAAAGATGAACGCAATGGTGGACAGGAAAATGGCTGGGCGATGGAAACGATATCGCCTGGTCCATGGATCTCGCTTGTAGTAGGCACAGCCAATCATGTACAGATGCTCGCCCGCTTCGGGAATTGTCAAATTCACAGGCAGTGATTTGTGAAGTTTGATGTTGGGTTGTTGAGGCACAACTTTAAAAGTCCCAGAAATTTCCATTTTTCTTGATATCTCAAAACAGATTTAAATAATAAAATAAATATAAATATTCTTCATACAATTTCCACCATTTCGTTTGACTACCTCAATTCACAATGCCATTTTGCCACACCGACGGAAATAATAATTATTGCCACTTTGACAGGTTGCTTAATGGTATGATTTATATTTACTATATTGACGATACTTTAAATTGCGAAAACAAGTGAGAAAACTAATGATGGCAAAAGTTTCGTACATTACGGTCTTTTTGAGTTCAGTAGAAGAATGAAATAGTAGTAGTTGCTACTTTGTGCCAAATTATCGCAAGTTGCTATTGTTAACGGTGGTTCTGTAGTGAAATAAAAATAAAATCATTAGTTTGTTGTGGAAAGTTTAAAGTGTAAGTTTAAATATAGTTAATCATTGACATTTTCATTTGTCTTAATCTATTCGCCATAATTTTCTCCTACTTCTCCTACTATAACTAGAAGAAGTATACTAGTTCGCTCACAGTCAGTGCTTACGATCAATTTAATTATCTGTGAGATGACATTGACTATTCACCAATGGTGAAATATAATAATAGAGCAGCAACAGAATTGGCAAGTGCATACCATTGAAGCATGAATGAAGGAGAATTGGTTTACCAGTCTGGGATGTTTAATTTAGCGCTTAATTTGGAAACTCCAATAAGATGAAAAAGACAAAAATGTAATGTTGATTTAGATTTTATTAGGAATGTAAATTAAAAGCCGAAACCAATGGCTGATCCGTGGCCAGTACTTGGGCATGGTCTGACAAAGCCATTTCTATGAGCACCTTGCTTCCAATGCTTGCACTCACGAACTCGCATTCAACTTGTGAGTGAACACACATTTAGCTCACATTAAATTATTTATTCATTCGTCATGATTGGCAATTTTATGATGTGCATCTGTTTGAAGTGCACACACGCTGTTTCGACCAATGCATTTTGGTGCTTCTGTTTCACTCACTTTGGCTAACACCATTCTGTCGAACATATAAAAACAAAGTTCGTAATTTGGTTTGTTTGACTTGCAAGTCAAATATTGAATAAGTTATCAGTGATTTTTCTTTGTTCACTTTTAAATTACGCAACTGAAACTTGTTCACAAACAACAAATGTGCAATGCCAAATGATAAAGTCGCACTGCTCAAGTGTGCATCATGATAGAGCCAATTGCTGTCATAGTAGAGTCGCTCAGAATTGTATAATCGCTACTTACAAATAGATCGAACAGAACATTGAACATTAACTCAGCACTAGAATAATTATGAATTAACACTTCATTCACACTTGAGTTATGTTCACTGTAGTTCAAGACACATGCATGTGTACACTAAACGGTTTGCTTGCTAGACTAAGTTAGAGGGACAAAAAGATTGTTCGATTGAGATTTTAGTGAACTTTTTATTCAATTATTTGTGCCATACATTTGCACAATGACTCAATTGGAGCAATTTGTTTAAACACATAGCTTAATATAACACTCTTTATATAGCAATGAAAGTTTAATTTAATTTACACTGTCATTACGGCTATTTTACTGAGTTTTCTGCACTGGCATACGCTGGAGTGTGCCCAATTTAGCAGTGTTCGTTTACCAGCAAACATTTTGCACATTGAAGCGAATCAATTTTAATGTATAGCATCAGTCGAGCAAATAAGTTTGCTTATGCCACACTACTGCTGAGTGGGATTGCGAAAGTTCTTTCCTGCAAACTTGGCAGCCTTGCCCAGTTGCTCTTCGATACGAAGCAGTTGGTTGTACTTGGCAGTACGTTCTGAACGACATGGCGCACCAGTCTTAATTTGTCCAGTGGACAGGCCCACCACCAGGTCGGCAATGAACGAGTCCTCGGTTTCGCCAGATCGGTGTGACACCATAGTGCCCCAGCCATTAGCCTTGGCCAGTTGGTGTGCCTTGATGGCCTCCGAGACAGTGCCAATCTGATTCACCTTGAGCAACAGACAGTTGCACGCTTTCTTTTGCACTGCAGTCTCAATGCGGGTCGGGTTGGTCACCGTGAGATCGTCTCCCACCACCTGAATGGACACACTCGAAGTGAAAGTGATCCAAGCCTGCCAGTCGTCCTGTTCGAAGGGATCTTCGATGCTCACCACGGGATAGTCACGAATGAACTGCCAATAGAGGCAAGATAATTGAGTCGAACCAATTAAATTCTTCTTCGCAGCGGGGCTTTTGAAGTCGAGATCGTACTTGCCGTCCTTGTAGAATTCCGAAGCAGCCACATCCATGCCGATGTCAATTTTGTCTTTGTAGCCAGCTTTGGTGATAGCAGTCATGATCAGATCGAGAGCCTCTTTGTTGCTCTGGAAGTTAGGTGCAAAGCCACCCTCATCACCAACGCCGGTCGCATCGAGGCCATACTTCTGCTTGATGACATCTTTCAGGTGGTGATACACCTCGGTGCCCATTTGCATGGCCTCGGAAAAGGAGGATGCACCAGTGGGCAAAATCATGAACTCTTGCATGGCCAACTTGTTGCCAGCATGCGAGCCACCATTGATCACGTTGAACGCGGGCACAGGCATAATAAGCTCTTTGTTGTCCACCAAGTCAGCAATGTGCTTGTACAGTGGCACTTTCTTCTTAGCAGCACCAGCCTTGCACACCGCCAATGAGACACCCAGGAGAGCGTTCGCACCGAGGTTGCTCTTGTTGTCGGTGCCGTCCAACTTGCACAGGAAGGCATCAATGTCCGCTTGTTTGGTCAAGTCAATGTTCGATGCTATCAGCTTGGGCGCAATCAGTTGGTTCACATTGGTAATGGCTCGCATCACCGACTTGCCATGGTACTTGCTCTTGTCGTTGTCACGCAGTTCGAGTGCCTCGTGCACACCAGTGGAGGCACCGCTTGGCACAGAAGCAGTGAAGATGCCAGCCTCGGTCCACAGTTCCACTTCCACGGTAGGATTGCCACGCGAGTCGAATATTTGACGAGCGAACAACTTCTTGATTTGCATCTTGGTAGACATGGCAGGTCAGGACACAAGCAAGAGAGCAATTACAAACAGATTGTACAATGCCATGGCACAATGTAGTGAGGGAACTTAAATAGACCAGCAAGACATTCGAGACTTTGGCGTCAAAGTGGAACAGTAGTCACTTCGAACGAATTACATTTATGTTTGTCAATCATGTTCTCTTTTCAATGGCAACCATTACATCACCATTCGCTCTGCTCAATAGTTGTCATCATCAAAAGGTTTCGACATAACACTGAAAATAACCAACCGTAATACAAATGACTATGAGTCAATGAGACTTCAGTGCAGCTAACATAAAACTGTTTGTTTACATCAGTAACTGCCAATAAACGTGCAAGTTCACAATAAAACAATATTGCAATACATTAATTATAATATTGACAATCAATTTATTCGGTCACCATAACTTCGCATGGCATTTCAATAAGGCAAACGAGCCAGCACAGGACAATCACAACGGATCAGTTGCAGTGCAACATTAATGGCCAAATCAACGAGTGAGTGAGTTAACTGAGTGCACCAGCGAGCACTGAACCATCGTAGCTCGGTTAAAGCTATCACTGAATTAAACAAATGCAAATGAACACTTTTGTCATGCAGACCAGACAGTGTCCACAATGCCCGACATGGCCAAACTGGAGAGACATATGGCCACATTGATTTTATGGGCCGACACTTCGCTATTTAATTGAATAAACCAATGCAAAAGCAATTTGCCCGATTGGACATTTAGATCACAGGCGTGCACATTTGTGTGGCGGCTAAATAAATCACTCTGTTTGTAAAACTAATGTTTTAATAGCAAACAAATGCTAATAATTTGGGTTCAGCATATGTTGTAGCTAAGAGTCTACAGAGCCGATTTGCCACCAGATGATGATCCAGCAGAGCCTGGAGATGGTGGTGGCAGTCCAGGAGGCATCGGAGGTGGTTCTTGCTTGCTGCCCGAAGATGATCCGGGAGATGGTGGGGCAGAAGGCAACTGGGCCGGTGCAGCTTGCTTTCCGGAGCCATTTGGAGAACCAGCGCCACCACTTGGGATTGAGTGCGAAGATTTAGCCCCAGAAGATGGTCCAGATGGAGATGGTGGCGTTGATGCTGAAGACGGTGGCGCTCCAGGAGGCAGCAATGGTGGTGCTTGCTTGCTACCCGAAGATGAACCCGTAGATGGCGGAGTAGGAGACACCTGAGGCGTAGCTTGTTTGCTGGAACCATCCATGGAACTTGCGCTAGTACTGCCAGCACCGTTAGACGGAGACGGAGGGGTAATCAGTGGGGCTTGTTGATGCTGCGATGAAGCCAATGAAGTGCTCGCAAATGGCGATGGAGCTCCACCACTACTTGACTTTGGAGTCTCTGGTGAAATCTCTGGCAACACGTCAACAGATTCGGCAACTGGAGTGCATTCTTCGCTTGTCGGTATGTTGGGATTTGGCACTGGCAAGTTGGCTGGTCCTTTGGAAACGCTTTTGCTCTTGCTACGGCTTTTACCCTTCGAGGCAGACCTGCCTTTGGCTTTACTCTTGCTTGTAGACCGGGACTTTGCTTTGCCACCTTTGCCAGTTTGAGCTGAGGGGTCAGTTGGTGAACCAGCAACTGGTGACGATTTGGAAGCACTTTTGGGGCGACTCGACTTGACACGACTGCCACCTCGACGAGTTCCTCCTCGGCGACCTGCACGGCCACGACCTTTGCGGGCACTTTTTCCAGATCCTTTGGATACGCTTTGGGGCGAACTAGATCCACTGTCCGATGTTTGACTTGAGGAGGGCGGAGATGGGGCAAAGGTCACTTTAGAGCCAGTGGATCCACCTGAAGCCGAGCCACTTCCACTTGCGAACCGCCCGTCTGGAGTTCTTGCTCGGTTGCTTTGTCCACGGCTCGATCGTCCTTTGCGTGGACTCTTTCGTGATCGTGAACGAGGGCTCACTTTTCGACTTTTACCACGTCCACGGCGACCACGACCTCGAGTCGATCGTTTGCGACTGTCACTTCTTGACGAAGAAGTCGAACGGGAACGACGTCCACCAGTGGCTCGACGACCGCCTCTGGCACGACCTCTTGATTTTCCGCGTGAACCGCGACGTGGACTTGCAGATCTGCTTCGAACTGAACGCCTTTTGCCACGAGTAGAACGAGTCGATCGGCTGGCTCGACCACGAACACTTTGAGAACGGCGCTTGGCTTTGCCAACTGAGGACTTGTTGGAAGTGCGGCGTCTGCTTGTGGCCCGAGTGCTTCGCTTCGAGTGGGCAAGACTTCCACAGCTGGCACATGCCCGTGCAGAGACACCACCAGACTTGGAGGCCTGACGAGTACGAACCATCGTTCACTACTTTAGAGACGGCCAAGAAAAAGAGGGAGCCGAACAAAAATAGACCAACACTGATTTGAGTTGGACGATGAGTAAGACACTTTATAGTGGTTTGGTGTGGAACTTAACATTACTCGTGTAATTAGAAGTTGCTTGTTGACTTCGATTACAATTCGACTTTCCAAAGCAATTCACATGACTATAGTATTATGCGGTATTAATTATTATCCCTCATTAAGCTCGCTATATTATATTTAAGTCAAATAAAATGCAACATGAACTAAGAACAAGCGTACTTTAATAATAAACACAAGTTAAGTTGACTTCCAAGCTGTGCTTGGGAAAGTGACCATTTTGGTCGAACGAAGTAGGCATTACTTCTTGGGGTTGTCCGCGCTCTTCTTCGGGGCAGGCGGCGATGGCTCTGCTTTGCTTTTGTCTTGTCCTTGTCCAGTGTTGCTCACTTGCTGACCACCAGCAGTCTCTCCTTTGGTGACACTTTTCTGAGTCTCAGGAACAGAAGCCGATGGAGTCGGAGATGAGGCAGTGGAATTGTGGTTGGCCGCTTTCATCAAGTCATCTGATCCAGCCACCAGAATACTGCCGTTGGAGGTAATGACCACTGCAGCGTTGCCAGACACAGACACGGTGGTCACTTGGCCATCTGCATTCTGACTCTGTATGACGGTCATCGGTGGCTCAGCTGGAGCGGGAGCAGCATTGGTCGTTTGACTGTTCGACACTTTCTTGTCCTTACTGGCCGATTTACTACCTTTCGAGTGACCTTTCGAGTGGTGCTTGTGACCGGTGGATTGCTTGCTCTTGCACGAGCCAGCCGAAGCGGACTGCTTTGAATCCAAAGACGACTTTTCGCCACTACTCTTGCTGCCATCACTTTTGCCACCACCATCTTGGTTTCCTTTGGTCTTGTCTGAACTTTTCTTGTCACTGTTGTTCTTGCTCTTGTCGGCCATCAGTGGGCAGTGAGAAAGAAGATGCACTAGACTAAATCAATCAAACGTCAATCAACACCGAATGAGTGTTGGGTATGGCTTTTTAAGCAGTTGATCAATTCGATTTGTTTGAAATGGAACAAGTGATTGGCTTAGTAAACTGCAGACACATTACTGTAAGAGTTCTTTATACATCTCATATGTGCACCATAAGCGCGCCAAGAACGAAGGTCAGCCCATTAGTGTGCCACCTAAATCGAATGTCTCAATTCAACCAATAATATTGTAAGCTTTTTGTCCACTAGTGACACAAGTGCACAGTACCTTTGGGTGCTATGCACAGAACAGTCAACTCTTAAGTGAACTCATTCATCAATAAATCATTCACCCACTGTTCTTTTTTGAACAAATAGCCTACAAACTGGCGCATAAATCAGTAAAGCCGCGAAAGTTTACGCCAACAGCCGAATTGCTGACTTGCGACTTGACGATGCTGTTTGGTATAAATCAATAAAAAATAGCTGCCAAATAATGGAGAATAATTGCCACTGTTGAAAATGGCATTGCTCATGTGCACTCACTGAACGAGGTGCTGCTAATAATTTATTAGTAATAAATTGTGGTGATAATAAATTGTTCAACGAAAAATTATCCTGATTCGGGCAAGCAATGAAACGATCAGCAAATGGACAGATTAGAGCAAGACATAAATTGATTCGTTCATTAGAAACAAGGCTGTGCGGACGCACAGTCTAACTGATTTAATCATTACAGTTTACAGTGTTGCCATGGCAACCACTCAAAGATTCAGTCCGTCAGTTCGTGATGCGCGAAATAAATCACGAACGACGACAACGAGCAATTTAAAGCGAAACAGCAATGATTTATGTGGACATAATTATAATTTGTAAAGTCACTTTATGGCCGACAAACAATGCCATCATTATGGCAATCATAATGACTCACACATCAACTGAGAGAGAACGCCATTCCACTGACTAGTGACCATCACAATCATAATTGAAATGAATTGCTGCTTGGATATTATCCAATGGATAAACCAATCGGTGCAAATGCACACCAGTGACAAGCGCCGATTATCGGCCGAGACGATTGCCAATGACACTTCGATTGCCTCTAAACAAATTTCATTTCAAATATGCACAGAAACAGAAGAGACCACTCGAGTGATCACCAAGGTTGGCGATAGCGCAGTACCCGATTCCTTCTATCCGCCTCCTGTCTACCTCCACACTGCAGTTATTGCAGTAAATCAACTTGTTAAATTTGAGGCATTCGTGATCGAGTCGAATCAATGCTTGACAACAAATTTAGTCAAACATGCCGAGTTCAAACAAATGGTCACGGGTCAAAACATTCTTCATCATCAAATAATTACTTAGTCAATGAACATTGACATGTTTGCAAACACAAAGTGCCAGATCGCATTGTTTCCACTCAACCAAGTTCGTCAAGTCCATCCTCTCAACGACTAAACGAGCAAACAGCAAAAAATCAAAGGGAAACTCAAAAAGAAAATTTTTAAAACTCTGTAAAATAATTAAAGTGGCGTTCAATCGGAAATAAATTGAGTTCAGTTGAAATGCAGTAAGAAGGAAAAATAATGTCGCCGGTGATTTGTCACTGGTCCAACCGAATCTAACTGACCGTTTTGTTTGTATTGTCACTGAATGAAGGACACAATCAAAATGGCTTGTGCACTGGAGACTGTACATAGTGGACAACTGGAATCACTGTGCAGCACACAAGTAAATTACATTGGCGCCAATTTGGGCCTCACTCTAATTTAGCGGGCAATGGGGCTGCACAGATGGGAACCGGGCCATTAGCAAATAATTATTTATTATAATAAATGATGAGAAAGGTTAAAATCGCTGCTGGCCAGTGCACTGAAGTGCCGCTTTAATCGAGATAACTAACCAAATTATTGATGTTTGCTAGTAATGTTGACCCAGGTGAGACCGTCCAACTCTTTCCTCACAGACCTCCGAAAGTACATCATTAGAATATTTTAAATCGGCTAGTTATCGGGTAGCATTAGCGCCTTGTCAACAAGCACGCCGAACCTCGGAAGAACGTCATTTGTGTTATTGTGGCGACAGAGCTATACTGGGAATAAGTTCGTTTCGATTCGATTGGTTTCGGCATTCCAATTAGCGGCCTAATTGCTTCGAATGGTAATCAAGTGTTCAATTTACTTGTCTGTCTTATCTAGCTGCTTTGTCCTCTCGATCGGTTATCTCGTGGCTCGATCTATCTGGATGCCTCGGTACAATTCTATTTCTTGCACACTTCTCACCAATTTGAACATTTGCACTGCACGCCACTTACTTGTTAGTAGAATCGAGCCCGCCTGGCCTAAAGAGTTTATTCTGTCAGTGCACATACCACTGGCCACAAGCACTTCGGAATTAAGTGGTCGCTGATTGTATTCGTATGCCTATTTGAATGATCAATTAATATGAATTACATCACTCACGGAAAATTATTGTGCCTCGTGGTAATTAGTCGGCGGTTTGCAAATGTAACCTGCAAATGGAAACACTTTGTTAGTTTGGCTTAATATAACCCTTTACGGAGAATTGATGTATTTCAGCTAAATGCTTGTCAATTGACCACTAGTTCACACACAAACACACAGAGTTAAAGTGTCAAATGTGATGGCTCGCTTGTGTGCACTTAATTGCCCACTAATAGATTATGCCAGGCAGGTCTAATACGAATACGCTTGCTTGCTAGTTTGCTTGCTCGCTCGTTGTGAATTAAAAAAAATGTATTATTGTTATGTTGGTGTGATATACAATAAATTATCTATAATTTGCTTGAAATGGTTGGTTTGGGTCACATCGATCACTTACTTAAGTTAGGTAACATTCCACTTGTGCTACCAACAAAGGCTTCAATGGCTGAGCTGATGATGACAAAGATCACTTTTCTGATTTGTGCAATGGTGAAATATGCAAAATTTTACCTAAATATCAAATTTTTGTGAGTCTAATAGACATAATGAATGCACTCTGATGATCGGAATCGATTTAATAAATGTTCATTGTCAAGCAAATTAATCGCCATTTTAGTACTTCATTAATGATTTGTAATTGCTTCATGCTGTCACTTCATAAATCCTATGACCGGCTACGATAGGCTGTGCATTCCATATTCAAAGCTTACTGCATATAAATAATTGGAGACCTTTGTAATGAATTTGGATGCGTTTAATGCAATGCCAATGTGCCAGTGACTGGAGATACAATTTACCAGCCCAATAATTGACATACATTCTCCACTGTGGCAAAAGGCAAGTTATATTGGCATGTACTCGGGACCGAATTGTGTCTTTAGAAAGAATTGAGCGTTGAACTCCTGAAGATTGAGTGACTACCACAACAGAGTGTGAAGTTCAGTGAGAATAGATGCAAACAATTGTTAAGTTAACTTGAGGCCAACTCCGAACGGAGTTGATTTGGCACTCTTGCTTCCTTGTTTCTTTTTGGGATTGTAATGAGTTTATGTAGAGTGTGCATCTATTCTTCAATATTTAATGTCTTATTGACATGTCTTAATGAATTATTTACTTGCACTTGCAGACCAAGCGATTGAATTGGTCAAACTGAACGAGCAAAGTGAGTGCCAAATTAAGGCTGTCACTTTAAAGTGCATGGGTTAATTGACTCAACTCACAAAAGTCGTTTGGTGATAAAAATAAAATGATGGAACGTAACTTCTTGACTTCAGAGTCCTTAAAGTTGCTATTCTAATGAATTTTCGCTTTCTTAATCTGACCACCGACTGTGCAAAATGAAGTTAGAGATACAGTGAAGTTTCAAATGATTATGTAAATAACAAAAGACTTGTTGCAATTGTTTAGGTCAAATGATTTCAACAGCCACAAGGCTACTCATTGAGCTCTGAGGTCATTTAGGCACACTGCTGGTGACTGAAACAAATGTGCACTTGGTTACATTGTATTATTATTACAATCGACAATTGCTTCATAAATGCTCATGTGCCAAATTGTCAATTCTAATGGACGATTGTGGCATTCCCGACTGGCATTGACAAACAATTCAGCTCGATTTGTCAATTACGTTTTGACAGTAACTGTGTTAAACTTGCCATCACATTGCTACTGATCAATTAGTTTGCCTGCTTGAAGTGCCACATTTTCTGTAATCGATTATACTTTTGCTTTTCATTAATCTACGAATAAAAACAGATGCAATATAACAAAGAAGTTTATTTTAAATGTAATAATAATAAATTATGGCGATTCGCTAATTGCGATTCCATTTGAACGATGCATCAGAGGAGTGCATTCATTGTTGTTTAGTCTTGGAGCTTTGGAGGAGCTTAGTCTTTGAGTTGGCATCGGCAGTCAGTCCGGTAATTTCTGCTTCGCGGAGTACGATCGGGAACCATCCGTGGGCACACACGTGGTCGATCGATGGACGGTGATCCGGCTCTGGAGTGAGCTGCACATGGATTAGGTCCTTAGCCAGAGAAGACAGTTTCTTTTCGATCTCATCCTGAAAGGCATAAACGCGGTGCATCTGGTTGTGGTACATCTTCTCCTTGTCGTGTCGGTCAAACGGATACTCCTGATTCAGTATGATGAACAGCATGATGCCCAAGCACCAGATGTCGCCCTTGAATGGATCGTAAGGAATTTTCTTGAGAATCTCTGGTGGATTGTACGAGGTGGTGCCACAGTAAGTGTCTGAGACGACTACCTGACCACGTCGATCCAAGGGCACGAAGCGTGAGAAGCCATAATCGGTTAGGATTGGATTGAGGTTGCCGTCAAGCAGAATGTTGTCCAGCTTGAGGTCACGGTGAGCAATCTTGTGCTCGTGCAGGTACTTGATGGCACGAGCAATGGGACAGAACCACCAGCGAGCCTTCCACTCACACACAGGACCGTGGTTGCGCACTTCACTGCCAATTGTGCCGTTGGGCATGAAGTCCATTATGATGTAGATTTTCGCTTTGGTGCGGAACAGTTCCTCCACGTGAATGCAGTTCGGATGCTTGAGATTGCGCACAATCTGCAGCTCGCGTTTCAGATCATCATCCAGTTTTGGATTGTTAGGCTCCTCTACGTGCACCACCTTGATCGCGTACTCTTTGCCGTCCTTCAATGTCTTGTACACGTTGGCCTGGCCACCAGCGTCAATTTTGAGAAATCCAGAATAGCCGCGCTTGAGGAAAATGTCCATCGAGACGGAGTAAGCTCAGTTGAGGGAAGTGGCCAATAGAACTTGAACACAAGCGGGCACAAGCTATAAACGATTGGTGAGGGTGCAAGTCAGTAAAGAACAAACTGAGCAAGTCAACACAAAGACCAGTGGACTGGTGATTTTATAGTAATCAACAGCATAACTTTTCGTTCGATTTGTCTTTGATGATAGAATAAACTGAACAAACTTGAGATAATTTGCCACTAAAATCAGAGTTCTAAAATTAATAGTAAAAGTGACAAGTGGTTATTTGAGTTGTGAGACTTCACGATGAAGTCGATTGGGTGAGGCAAACAGAACACACTCGACAATCTTTCAAATTAACAAACTGTTTAATAAAAGCAATATATAACTAATGCGAGTCATAAGCATTTGTGCTTACATATTCTTATTAGTATTTTGGAACAATCAGTCCGGTCATTCTCCTTCGAGTTAAGTGCCTTATCAATTTGCCATTTTGCCAATTTGCCAA
Source organism: Rhizoglyphus robini (assembly GCA_023373905.1). NCBI lineage: Eukaryota > Metazoa > Arthropoda > Arachnida > Sarcoptiformes > Acaridae > Rhizoglyphus > Rhizoglyphus robini. Next base: position 132,692 of record JAKIJQ010000007.1, on the reverse strand, counting down.
TTTGCCACATATCAAAACAACATGTCATCAATTCTAAAGATTCCATGTTATACAACAGAGAGAATAATGTTTTCAAAATCAATTTAGACCCATGGAAAGCAAGCTTCATTAAACTAAATGATTTGTGTGTGTGTGTGTGTGTGTAGCACTAAAGCTATTATATATCAAATATCAGATAGACACTTTGCTTTACTTTTGTGAACTGTTTTCATGAGCTATTGAATTCACATATCAAGTGTTAAGTGTTTTTTGTTCTGGCCCGTGTCCTAATATCTATGGATTGTTGTACATCAAAGAACATTGTTGGAACAGTATACAGCACAATCCACTTCTTTGCACCAAGGATAAAATGCTGCCACTCCAGTGGCACTAATGGCTTGGTCATTTGCTATTTTGGTGTAAAGTGCACTTTTGATTCCTTTCCGAGGAACGTGCCTTTTGCTCTGACTCGAGTCTTAAGTACATTTTTATTGTTGGAACTGTTTGCAACACGAACCAGTGGTTTGCACCAAGGATAAAATTATGTTAATTGAATGGCGCTATAGTCATTATGCAATTAGCCTTGTTTAGGCAAAGTGCACCGAGGCATTTGCTATTTCTTTGATTATGGCTGCCTTTTTCCCTGGGTGGAGTCCTATTATCTACATTTTTATTATTAGAGCAGTTTATAACATGATCCATTCGTTAGCACTCTGGACAAATGCCACTGGCCAATATGCCAATATTGGAAGCCAATGATTGGCTGAATGCTTTTTTGTCATTATTGCAATGTTGCCAAATGCATAATGCATGTTATTTTTTTAGAAAATCACTAAATGCAATTGAACTTGTTTAATTTAAATCGAACTCAAAAATAAATCGTAGTTGCCAACTGATGCTAATAGAGCGAACTATTGAACATTCCAACAGAGTCTATAAGTAGCCTTGTTAACTGTCAGTTTGCACAATAAAAGCCAATCTGTCCTCTCTGGCACCTTGCAAGTTTTACTTACAATCGTACCTCATAATGTTGGTCTCACTTGTCGACTGGACATTCTTCTTGGTGTTTCTTCTGTTTGTGACGATTATCTTGAGCATGGCAATTGGCATTGCACTTGAGCACAAGTCACAAGTCGGTGCGGATGTCAAGATTACTCCCGCAATGCTCACAAAGAAGATGGCCGAACAAAAGAAACCGTCTGGCTCAATGGTCTCGATCAAGGATAGCGATCACGCCGCTGTTGGCAAGACAAACATCAAAGAAGCCCAAAGTCCAATGAAGGTCCCACCTGGAATCCCTGTCGCACCCAAATTGCCAGCCAAACAAATTGACCCAAAATTGGCCAAGGATGACAAAGAGAAGAGCAAGACCGCAAGCCAAGCTGGCTTTTGTCAGCAAGTTTTGCAAGCCATTTCGGATATGTACAAAGCCACAGAGGAATGGTTCATTGGACTATGCAGTCAAGCAACTACCGAAACTGCCGCTGCTGACAATTCCAAGGGAAAGGTGACCAAACCAAAGACTGTGCACAACGAATTGCACGATAAAACTGCATTGAACAAAGTGGTCAAAGAACCGAAAGTGGCTATTAACAGTCAGTTAAAAGTTGCCAACAAGAAGGTCATTTCTCCCAAAGAAGCCACATCCAAAATCACCTCTAAAGTGACCAGCTCAGTGGCCAAGGTCAAGCCTCAGTCAAGCACCAATTGTGATGGTTTGCCCTATAAAGTGAAGAGCAGCATAATTGCTGGTGTTCAAAGCAAGTCTCTTTCGCTGAAGAGCTACACTACCGAACCATTCGAGGCAGGCCATTCGACCATTCCCGATTTAGTTCCTAAATCACAGCAGAACATGTTCAAACATTTCCCTTGAAGTTTTGATAATAAATGTTTTGATTACAAATAGTTTTTCTTTGTTCAGTGCATCGAAATTAACGTTTGTTCGCTTAACGGCATCACTGTCGATGTTAATTTGTGGAGCAATGTAGTGCACTCGCTCAATCGGCACGAATGTATTCGCTGGCTGAATGTGATCATTTATTTCACTTCAATGTTCATATTCGCACCTAACTACTAACTTTATGCAGTTTGGCACTTTGGGCAGTGCAATTTGTGCCTATACAGGTCATTTGTGACCACAATTGAGCAGATTTAGCACTTTGTTGATTTATATTTACAGCTACATTAACTGGTTAGATTATCCTAACTATCAAAATACTGATTATTTTGGTTTGCCTGTGGCATTTTCGCAATTTCGCTGCCTTCTAATGTTTAATTGTTCGTGAAGTGGCCATGCTTTTTGGCGCACTTGTCCGAATCAGCATTGTTCTGGCTGTTCGTCAATCGAATTGCTATACCTCTCTATTAACTCGTCAAACAAGTCAACACTCACAAGTGTCGCTCACATGGCCGTCGTAAGTCGACTCGTGCCACTGTATTCCCTGCTAGCAAGTAAACAAAGTACACTAAGCAAACATTTAAAACAATCTCAAAACAATTAATTGATTAATCTATTGCATGCTATTCAATGAACATAATGCACTGTAATTGTTTAAGTATTCCCACTTCATTTATATTTTACTGCCATTTCTCTAATTGCTATGTGTTTGACTTTGAGATGTGTGCAATGATCATAGTGGCCATTTACATGTGACATTTAGTGTATCGTGTCGATTATTACAACACTGCCAATTCATACTCGAATTTATTACATGATTGGAACTAATTTGGGCACTTACACCATGCTAATGGAAGATACATTCTCGAGGTGGCGAAAATAAAGTCATTCAAGTGCTTTACTCAATGCGCATGCAACATGTACGATCTAGCCAATCACTTGCCAATTTGCTATGATACCAATGAGTCACAATGGTCATCGAACTCTAATTTTGGCAAATTCGCCTGGTCGGCAATAATTGCGACCACAACTGATGGTCAATAAAGTATTCGATTTGGTTGGCCAGCCATTAAGAGTTGCACTGCACTGCACAATATTGGCATCTGTTTGACATGTGCGATTTGTGCAATTATGTTGTGCTTGATTTGCACTAGCCATTGACTTAATTAATTAGACCTTTAATAATAATAAAATTAATTTGCATTTATTTACTAAGATTTTAATTTCAATTAAAAATGAGTTGCCTGCTCGGTTTTTTTAGTGTACGGATTGGCATAACTTGATATGTTCTAGATGACATGTCAAATTGTGCTCAGGCTTAGTTGATTCACTTCTTGCAGTATCGTTCCAAATTGGAAAATCATTACATGACGTTGTCTAATTACAAAGTTCACTTCATGTGTTGCCCATTGAGGCTATGAGTGAGACACGTGAGACAAGTCAGTTCTATTGAGTCGAACTTTGACAAACCAGTGACTGCATATTAATACTAGTGGTGGAAGACAGTTGGCTCATTATTAATTGCCTTCCGTTTGCTTGAGCAATTTCTATTTGAAATCGACCTCCGTTTGTGTCACCACCTTGTGCACTATCTAAAGTCCACTAAAGTCTTCCACAATGGCCTCGCTCTTTGGACCTGCCTTCTTTCTGGTCGTTGTCGCCCTGTCGCCATCGACAATCGGCCACGTCTCCTCGACTGTTGTCATCGAATCAAACAGTTTTGTAAGTAGCCTTGTACATTCTCTATAGTGAATCACTGTTAACTATTTTTGCCTCTTTTGTAGGAAGCTTGCAACATGGTTCGTAATGGCACACTCAAAGTTCTCGCAATGGGCTCTAAAGGCTTCGATACTTCTTCCAATCATCGATTCTATTTGCTCGCAGAGGGAGGCTACCTTTTCTCGGTGCCATTCACCAATTTGGCCCTCGACCCACAGAACATCGCCGCGAACAAGCTGATCATCGACGAGCCATACCAACTAGCAGGCGACCTATTCAACGAAACTCCAGAAAGCTTCACTTCCTACTCTCGTGAAAGTGGAAATAATTACACTAGCTTCTTCTTCATTAGCAATCCTGAGGATGAACACTTTCTGGTGAAGCTCACCGAGGATAGGAATACGATGGTACATTGCTTTCAGCTGTACAACCTCGAAGGTGGCAAACCAAAGCCGCCTCGCGATTGTCACTGGAATTACATCAATGCCACTCAATTTGTGTTGAGCATTGAGTCAGAAGTCCCAGGATATTATCCAGTAGCACATGCAATCGAAATGATGAAAGCCGACGATGGTTGGAATGCAACCTGGATTGTCAACTTAATTGGTAATGCATCCACTATAAGCGAAAGGTAAGTTGATATTTGCTTTATCAATTCGCCATTAAGTTGTACTATTTTTGTTTGCAGTGGGCGAAATAAGAAGGAAATTTTGTATAAAGGCCGTGTTCATCTCAATCACAAAGAAATTCTTACTGCCTTCTTTACCAACTTCTGCAACCACACCAACATGCCTAATTGCAGCAACAAGGTTTTCTTGTCTAGCAATGGTACGGTCATTGTGGTTAATTCGCCACTAACGTCGGATAACTACAGTCGGATGATCGAAAAGCCATTGAGCCAATTCCTCGAATGTAAGCCTCTAGGAAATGTGTTCCTATGGCTTTTGGTAATCGCATTTGTGGTTATCATTCTTGGCTTTGGAGGCTATTATGCATTCAAGAAGAGCACAAACGGACAAGGATCCAAAGCGTCCAAAGGATCGTCTTCGCCCATTGCTAAGAAAGAAAAGTCCAAAAGCATCACTCTCGGTGGCACCAGCTCAAACGCATCCACCAAGACTCTTCAGAGCAACAATGCATCCAAGAGTTTGCCCACAGCTTCCACTATCGCTGACACAAGCTCCAAGGCGGGCAGCCAAACTTCGAATGGCGGCAATGCATCCAAGAGGGCAACTCAGTAACGACATTCACCACTACAAGCACGACCACAACATTAGGTCACCACAATGTTCCAACTCTTCGGAATGCAATTAGCAACTTGATATTTGCCATATTTTTGGCTCTAAATCACAACTATTATGCTTTAATTGCCTATGCTATTAACACGCATTTTATTAAACTTTCTTCTGTCACATGAACTATTCATTTTGGTTTATTCAACATTTGTCCAACGAGGTGCTTTGCATGATGTGTGGCAATGTTAGTGCAATGTTTTGTCGAGTCGAACATTAAGCAATCTGCGTGTACGTGATTGTAATATTTGTGCAAATGCTCACTGGGCTTACAGTGCGAACAAATCAAATCAAACACTAAAGCTCTGACTGAACTGATCAATTGTTAACAATGACTTGCACAAATTGAATTCGAAAGAGATGTGGCTTAACAAGCGTGCGCATTACATTATAAATGTTTGCCTTTGGTTCACTTTAGTCTAGTCTGGATTGTTTATTATTTTGCACTATTCTATTACTGAAAAATCTGCTGCTATTTCATGAAGATGCCATTTACGTTCCCTTGCCAACTGTGGCTTTTCATTGCAGCAATCTTGCTGGCAGCTTTCATTGTCGATGACTTACAGGCAATGGCTATTGACGATCAGATGCCATCGTCAATGGACAAATTTATTCCTCAAGACTCGCCCAAACTGTCACCGTTGGCTCAGGTCGTGTCGACATCGTCACCGATGACCCACCGAATCAGTGCCACCAGCACTATTGTCTCAAAGAAGCAAATGTCAAATGAGACAGTGAAGCGCATTCTACTTGCCACCGTTTGTGTCATCTTCGCAGTGCTTTCGTGCCTGTTGTGCATGATGATCGTCGCCCAGCTGAACACGACCACTTATGTGGTGAACCAAGACGAGTCTTTGTTAGAGTCTATTCATCAACCTCACCAACCTAAGATGCCTTTGAAAGATCACATTGGTCAATGGCCAAAGAACAAGCCAATGCTTCAAGCCCGTATTAAGGCACTTATGGATCAAATGAACTCGACGCCTAATCCAGTGGTCTCAGGTGCTAAAGCTAAAGGACAGCCATTGAACGACGCCCATTGTCGAATTATCTCTGGCTCAAACATGAGTCCCACCCGGTACACTGTCTCGCCCACAGAGTCCGAGCAAGGACCAACTGGAGAGAACGAAACTGATCTGTTGAGCAGTGCCTCTCAGTCGGCAGCTTTACTCACTTCTCCCAAGCCAAGACGCAAGCCATATCCGCGACTGGTCGCCACTGCCACAGTGAGCATTCAAGTGGACCAGGAGATTGGTAACGAGCAGCTGCAAGACGACGAGGAACAGCCGCCACCGCCTAAGCGAATTCGCCTCTCAAAGGAGTTCACTTTGAGCAAGTGAGCCAACGTGCCTCGAGTGATCAGCAACATTGCATCTGTCTTAAGATTTTACCTTGCTGATTTATTCAGCCATATGCATTATTAAACATTAAACATAAAAATTATTATTTCAAATGCAACATTTGAGTTTTGTGTTATTCAACGTCATCGGGCTTGCTTACTTCAATTAGCCAAGTTTGCAGTCAAATTAAGCCAGGCGAGATTGGCAAATGAACTATTTATGGTCTCATTAAACTTATTTCTTTTTGTAACACTTAGAGTAGTCAGCCATGATAATGATAATTCTTGTGTTCGCCTTGACCAATTGAAGCGACACTCGCGTATGAACAGCCTATTTGGCTCTACTCAATGCAAATGCTTTGTGTATTTTCTCAACAGGTTAATAGGCTATTTTTCTTGGCCTTTTTTAGCAAAGTTGCAAGTTGGCATCTGTCGCAATCGAAGCATACTAAATTAAGCCACAAACCAACCAAAACAGTCAGATTGGAATTAAAAAATCAAACGTTTGGGATTTGCTTTTTACTGCAAAAAGCAACAAATAATGAAATTATGAACTCAGTAATCGAGTGTGAAAGCATTCCCTACAGTGCAGCTCGATCTTTCCACAAATGGAAGAATGCACTGGTTGTAGAGTACCGTGCAATTGATCCAATGACAATCGACTTATCGACACGTTGAACATTATAAATTGTCTAATTATAATTGAATGTGTATGCGAAGAAATTAATTAGCCGTGATGGCGAGTTGCTTGTGTGAGTGCTCAATAGCAATTGATGCCAACGCTGTTCATTAGGGAGCGATCATATGCACAGACAAATGACAACTCGTTACGTGTTATGATTAGATCGATGGCAAGAATGTTAATTGTATATTACTTTTCGCTTATCGCATTGGTCGCTCTCTGTCTCTGCCTAATCAGCTACAAATTAGAGGAATAAATAATCGAATGGATGGATGGATGGATGGAATGCAAAGTGACAACATTTAGTTGTGCCCAGTCCTTATGCTATATTTTGATTGGGCTTGGACTGTTCACATGTTCAGTGGCGAGTGCAGTGTGCAATATGGTTCAATTAAAGTCAATCGTAATTTGTCAATTGAACCATTACACCTGTGTGACATATTTAATCAATTCGGCCACTTCTGAACATTCCGAATATGTCATTGCATTAATAATATTATTGCAATTTGTTGCAAACGGACAAAAGCGGTTGAGCTAATGAGGGATTGGGCAGGGACAAAGACATATTTGGTAATAAGCCTAAGTAAACACATCACCGAGGGTAATCAATATTCAAATGAACAACGCAACAATGCACTCAACTCACGTTGCCACTGAACAAAACGCACAAACATGGCAATTCCACTCGGAGAATGGCCAATCAAATTAAATTTTGTGTTAGTCCAAGGAATGCATTCGTGTACAATTGCCCATTTACAGACCTTCAATCGGATCGCTTCCATCAAATACGAAAGCACACAGCTAATATAACAACAATTAACCGCATTTATGTTTTTAAAAACAAAGTTCCGAATCAATCTATCAAATTGCAAATTGCCGCGACAACCTTAATTTCGTCACATCGAGATCATAGGTTGACGCAGTTCGCATTTGGCAAATTGGCTCTATTTAGTGCTTAATGCTGAAACTAATGATACGCGATCATACATTTGACCGAACATCGACTCGATAAATCATTGCATCGGTAGTCTCTAGTGGTCAGTGAACCTCAATTGTCAGTGAACTTCCTCCATTGATCATTGCAGTCACATCGACATGCCAACACAGTTTGCTCAACATTTCACTTGATGCAAGTGATCCTCCGCGTGGACATTTTTGTTAATGAACCTAGCCAATTAGCAACTCAATTTGCCCATCAAGCCTTGTCAAATCAATTTGATCAAGAAAACTTTCATACACAAACACAATCGAGTCAATCATTTGTCTAAGTTCGAGTTTGGTCAAGCAGCTGTCTCAATTCTTGCGTCAGAATCTATCGCACTATCGGTTTATGATTTATGATTCAGAAGGAAGACCACGTATAATGCGATCACAGCACTAGGAAAGTGCTGGATTAAATTCGCTTTTCTTTAGGATGATGATCGTTCGCTTGTTGAGAATCAAAAGATAGAAACATAACACTCGATTATCAATTAACTGATTATACATTGAAATGGACGACTTAAATGCATGCATGTAGTGCCAACCACAGAAAACGAGAGAACAATCAAATGTTGAACAAGTGGAGCACCGTGCACGAATGCAAAGTGCACTCGCAAATGACGCACGAGCAAATTAAACTTCATTTATAAACACTAATTCGGTGCCATTAACATTGATAGTGACAGCCTTTTTTACTGGAACAATAGGTAATGATCATTGATCACTACTTTCGATACAGGGACACAACTGGGCAATACATTCGAACGAGAGAAAATTGAGGAGGACCAATTGGACATTGCCAATTTGTCGGACAACCCTCAACACACTGAAGACAATTTACAAAGTTAACAAAGTAACACTAATTATAGGGCGAACGGGTTGTGCAGTTCAGTGCGTCACTTGCACAGATTTGTCCGAGCTGATCAGTTCTCATGAGTTCTCACAAATGTATTTCAGTGCACTCGAGTGGTAGTGGTGCAAAACGTTTAGTTCGCCGACAAGTCCCAATGGACCAATCGGCTCGACACGTAACCTTTGGGTAACCGAGCACACAAGTGCGCAGAGTGCCACAAACTAATAGACTAAAGTCTAATGTCTAAGTCACATGTGCCCGTGTGCAACTGTGCAAAGTTGCAAGGACATTCAATGATGAATGTGACAATATTACAGTAAACAATGGACAACCAAATGACAAATATGTGCACTGAGTTAAATTATTTTTCCTGTGATAATTCAGTTTTTCAATTAAACTGCTCGTTGATGAACTGCAAACAAATGTCCACAGAATAATAATTGTGCTATTTCATTCAATAATAAGTCACTCAAATAATAAGTCACTCAAATAATTCGCCATACACGTTCGTCTTACACGTTCGCCTTAGACACTCACATCAATCTGTGCTTTGTGGTGCTCTGTCCGAAAGGGTTATTTCGTCATAATTGCTAGGTCTAACCCGTTGACCATACATATCACAATATAATAACATTCAAATTTCCATTGCCAAATGTACTTTCTCGGCAAAAAGACAAAAAACAATTTAAATAATTAATACAATTAAATTTAAATTAAATAACCATCGGTTGGTGTAGTTGTTCGTTTATTGTCGGCATTGATTAACAGCTGAACATACATAGCATACATAACTGTGCAGGTTAATTACATCGCACATTAATGAATTCAGACAAGGTGATCTATGATGAAACCGAAAGCACAGTAAAGCTATGGATCTAAAGATGAAATTACAGTGCCGGCACACAGAATCGTGCCAGTCTGCCAGGTCTTAGGCTTGTCTTGTGCTGATGACGACGTAATAAAGTCATCCACAGAACATTTTGCCATAGTAGTTTATTAGTTTATTGATGATCAATCTCGCCTCACGATAGTTTGGTGCTGCGACTTTAGAGGACAAGTGCTCTAAGGATTCTCTACAAGGACACATAGGAACAGATGAAAGAACTGCTTTGTAAGTAGTGGGCACATTTGTTTGTTGATCATAAATCATACTAATTGATCTGTTTGAATCATAACATGCTTTGTGAGTTTTGTTCAGCCATGGCTTAGTGTGATTGTTCTCGATTTTCATCAAACCACTCGACACTATCATTGTCATCATCTTCATGTTTAATTTCTTCATATCCTCATTAAACACAATCGTCACAGCAGCATTCCTCTTCTTCGTCATTATCCAATTCAACTAAGTTTTGATTCGATGGTTCAGATGGGCAGCAGCAAATATTATATGTAGAGTAATGGAAGGAATGTTTATAACTTAAGCAGGAAACTACAATTAATTTAATTAAATAAATTACTCTGCTGTTTCTTCAGTGAAGGGAGGTCCCATTTGACTTGTGTGAATAAGAAGAGCAGCATTGCAATAGCTTTATCATTGATAAGTTATCAATGTTTTTTTCGCCATTTTGCCAATTTGCCAATTTGCCAATTTGCCAATTTGCCAATTTGCCAATTTGCCAATTTGCCAATTTGCTATTTTGCCATTTGGCCAATTTGCCAATTTGCCAATTTGCCAATTTGCCATTTTGCCAATTTGCCAATTTGCCAATTTGCCAATTTGCCAATTTTCCAAGAAGGCACAAGCAAGACAAAAACAAACACAACCAAATTGACAATTAAAGCACACTTTGATAAAGATTGAGAGTACTGCAGTGATGACATTGTGTGGCAATACACAGGCCCAATTAATTAACGAGCAAGTCAGTTGATAATATTAAAACACACTTCATTTAGTGAACAGACAAACAAGGACTCGATCCACATGATGCATCGACTAAATATGGAAGTCACTAATAACACTATCGAGAATCACTATAGTTTGAAGCAAACAAACAAAACAAGAAATTACTAATCACGTAAGAGTGCCGCCTCCACTGCTGACCATCGAGTTTAGTTATTAATTACAGGCAATGTCGAGACTGGTCGAGTGTGTTTGTGTGGTACTGTCGAGTGCTTTCAGTGCATGGATTAGCCAAAACAAAGATAAACCTCAAAAGGTGTCATCTTGCCGAGCAGTGGAGCGAATACATTTACGGTGCCATTCACGATGTAATTGTGGCACTCATTGACCATAAATAATATTAATAGACTCGGTCGGGTGTAGCCGAAAGGTAATGCGAGTGCACATTAGCATTATTCGATATGGTTTGAATTGATATATTCAGTGGCACTGTCAATTGACTAGCCAAAACGGAGAAAATAGCAATATTAGGGGACCATTATGGCATTCACAAGGCAGTAGAGTTATCACATTTTTGCATGACTATAAATAACATTACCAGATATCTAGATGAGACACTCGTAATGGTATAATAGATGTACTATCATACCAGGTAATGTACATGGCACGGCCGGTTTAGTTCGGGTGCTATATGGTGCTCGGCACTTTGTCCCTTTGATGATAGTGAGCCATCGTGATAATAAAAACACAGACTGTGTCACAAGGTAAGAGAACCAATTTGGGTACAATCAAGTTGATACACATTATTGGCAAGACAACTCAGCGATGAGTTGTCGGGCAGTGAATAGTCAGGTCTGAGGGCCCGGTACAGGCACAACACCACCAGAAGTGTTTGTCAGTCTAAGTTAGTCTAACTGAATTGGAAGCGTCCACAAGTGCTGTGGTGCTAATGTGTGCTATGTCCGAATGGAGTCTCAACGAGTGGATGTACTTCAAAGTAAATGTCAATGAATTCATTGAGAATTCATTAACCAAATTGGCAAAGAGTTCACCTAACCATTTCAACACTTGCACAGTGAGACAGTCAGCCATACTCACAATCCTCGACTTTGCACTCAATTGCATCGTGGTGCAAACGGATAATTATGGAAATTCCATAGCGACCAATACAACTGACAATGTAACCGTATTACTTGTTTGTAACAATGTTTGGTTGATTAATTTAATTTCAATTGACAGATACAGATTCAGTGAACAGATATCAATTTGTTGCATTATTTACCATAATTACTGGGCTAATTTACATTCACAATTGTGTTATAACATGCATTCTACAGTCCAAATTATCCAGTTCACTTCCACGGCGTCTGTTTATTCATTTCATTAGCAACGATCGATTCCTCCGAGCAATTACTCCACGGCAATGGCTCATTTTCAACTCCTCTTGGCGAACACACAAATTTATTGTTCATAAGTCGTAATACAACTCCAAAGATGTGTTTATAAATTGAATGTTGTGGCATTGCTTGTTTGGTCATCAAGTTGAGCGTTGTCTGACTGGTGGCAGTTATTGATTTCTTGGAGAATTTCGAGGGCCAGTTTTGCAATTTATTAGATGATCAACTCTTTTGGCTCGATTTGGTAGATTTGGTCAGCGAGCTGCTCACCGTCGATGTGCACTCGCCACTACTTTGACCGCTCTTAATTGACTTGGCTTGCTGAGAGCACCAATTGTGAATAATTTCATTTGATTCATTTGTGATTGGGCTTTAAAGCTAATTAGCACTCCGAAGTGAATTTTAGCAATTTGGAGAGAAAGGCCAGTTTGGTCCTTTTGATTTATTCTTGCAAATAATTTTGGCACAATCCATTTTGCCTACAACTTGAGCATCATTATTATTATTTGTGCCTCATAATTGCAATGTCCGTTAGATCGAAAATTGCTTCAATACAAGTGACCAAAGTTCTTTAATTATTTTGTAGACAAATGCAGTTAACTAGTTGTCTGTACAAGTGCATTTGTCAACTGACTTCTCGCCATAGACCAACCACTCGATTTCATTTTGGTATGTCTGCCACGAGTTGCATTAGCAACTATTAGAACGAACAGTGCAATGATAATTATGCACCTCTGTATGTCCCAGTGACCAGTCTACTACAGTTAAATTTACCACATGCACATAGCCGTTTGCTCAATGACCAGAGTATTGTAATGAAACATTTGCTACATGCCAAATGCCAAATGCATCGCTTACATTGAGCACACTAGCCAATGCTATTTTTGGCCTGTTACTTTGCTTTCGGCGACCTAATGCAATCGCAACCGTTTGATTATGTTAACCAGGTAGACATTTTGCATTTTGGTCTAATGAACCAACCGACCATTCAGTGAATTAGTGCTCATCGCAATAACTGGCAATCGATGAAAAATGCTCACTCCCGAATTGGCAAGCAGGCTGACCGCACACATTTTCCATGACACATCAACCGTCGATCATTCTTGTTGCAGTGCCACGTGGCAGACTGCATGTCCACTGGCAGCACTCTGAAATGAATGTGCTCCGGTGTCACTGTTCAATCAATGTTTGAGTGCTATCTAGATTGCTATCTATCTAGCTGCAGCTATACCTGTTGCCATAATTAATAGTGCATTGTACCATTGGTATTAAAGTTGAATTTAAACGGGACACATTTCATCAAAGAATTTTAACAATTTAACAATAATACTGCATGGACAGTTCAATAGTTTCATGGTTAACAAATTACTACTTGTTCTTATTTTCCTACTGATAAAAGTTGACACTGTGGAATGGCTGTGAGCTCAGGAACAGAAGCATCACAACATTTCCAGAGCTGATTGAATTGGAGATCCACCCGAAACTGAACTGTCGGGTGGTGAAGTAGCGTGTCTGGTGCACCATGAAGTAGGATAAAACCACTACAGCAATAATTTTCGAACCACTGAAGTGCAATTGTTATCAGAGAATAACTTAAGTTAACTTAAGTAATACAATTGTAAGACTAAATCGAAACATTTGTAAATGGCAAGTTTTAAAAATAAAGTACAATTAAATAATATTTTAATAGCATGTTTGGATTGCATGTATGCAATATATTAACTGAGTGGCAATTAGACTCAGTGAGCCACATGAGCCGACTCGCACGTCAAAGATTGGATGAAACCAATGACGACTTGCAAGCAAGTTTACAAGTAACTAGGTCAATTGTCCAGTGACAATACAACGAGTACCAGAGCAATTCGATATCATTAGAACAAAGTGATTACCGATTTCAAAACGAATTCGACCAAACCAAAGTTTCAACTATACAAAATGTCATGTCAAAGAGGAAAGCGATCATTTCTGCTCGAACTCGCCTTTAGTGTGACAGCTCTCTTCTACTTCTAGTAGCTTCTACTCGTCACCTCTTTCTGTCTCTACTTGTGACCTCTGCACCATGTCAATGTCACCGTGGCTTCCATGGCCTTTGCCTCCACCAGGACCTTCGAGTGTCCCGCACTGGCTTTTGCATCACTTCGTTGTGATTGCCATTCTTTTCACTGCCGTGGACTCCTCTGCGGTCTCCTCCAACCAAACGGTAAGTTCTGAGTTGTACAGTTCTCTTTCATTCATTTCAACTTTCTACAGGACCCTTTGTGTGCGAATCCAAGCGTGTTTCCACACCTCATGCACACCATTGGATCGATCGACAATGAACTGTATGCCATCAGCACTGACAATTGGAACGTGTACGAGCTGGAACCGTGCACAGGCAACGACTCGATTGGTCACTGTATGCAAGTGAACCCACATTCGAACGCTCGCTTGCCAGTCTCGGCGGACTCGAAATGGCCCAAACTTGTGGAAGCTGTCAAGAACGCTGCCCATATGGCAGATTTGAATTTTCCCGTGAACAATTCCTTCGTTATGGACAGTTCGAAATTTGGGCACACTGTCCTCATCATGGATGGCAGTCCTTTTAATCCTTATTTTGGATTCGATTTTGGCACTAACCAGTCATTCCCGACTCGTCATGGAATCGAAGTGAGCCCAGATTTGTGGATTTCGTCTGATGACAAAGACAAAGGCTACATACTTTTTGATTCCGGCAAAGTATTTCAATTACTGTATTTTTTAAAAGATGAGAATTTTGTCTCAAACAACCCAAATTCAACGAGATTCATCTGCAATTCGACCAAACAAGATGGCTTCGAAGTGACCTTCCAAGACTCAGCAAATTGCTCCCTCAACGTGAGCTGGACTGTGGTCAAAGGTGTGCACACTCACAACCAGTTCTACTTCTTTGCACCGGACAAAGTGTACATCTTCTCGGACAAAGCCCAAAACGAGTCCACCAAAGTGCAAACCGTGTCCTATGAAGACTTTTTCCAGTGCAAGAATCCAACCACCTTGCAACCTCATCGTCATTCGACCCCAAATTCGACCAAGTCGTCCACGTCCTTCACTACCCACGGTCATAAAGTGACTACTGCCAAAGGTATAACTCGAGTCTAATTCTATCCAGTCTTATCTAATCATGATTTTCCTCTAGAGTCAAACAATACCATCCTGATCGTAGTCATTGCCGTGGTCGTCATTGTGGTCCTACTTTTGATAGCGGT
The DNA here is from genome assembly GCA_023373905.1 of Rhizoglyphus robini. Classification (NCBI taxonomy): domain Eukaryota; kingdom Metazoa; phylum Arthropoda; class Arachnida; order Sarcoptiformes; family Acaridae; genus Rhizoglyphus; species Rhizoglyphus robini. Next base: position 117,489 of record JAKIJQ010000007.1, on the reverse strand, counting down.
GGCAGTGTGGTATTTTTACTTCCACAAGAAAGCCACCAAAAAGGTGCAGAACGTGGAAGGCCCCATGCTTGGCGCTCCCTCTCCCGCTTCCTCGCTCAATTCTGGTATTTCTGACATCAAACTACCAAACATTGATGAGCTGAAGAAAGCATCGTACGAACGGTCCGATTCCAGACTCGGCTACGCAATGGAAGCCAAACTGTTCACGAAAGGCCCCACTTCTCAGGCTCAACCTAAGGTTGAGTTCAAGCTCAAGGTTCCAAGGTCTGAATTTGGCTCTAAAACAATCTGGAGTAAGGATGGCATCATCCCATCCGAAATACCAACTCGCAAGGTGGCCCCGATCACCAAGAAGAAAGGTGGCGCAGGCAAGAAGGCTCAAAAGTCAAGCCAATCGAAGCAGACTGTGCACTCGAAACAGTCCAAGAGTGCAGTCGTCAAGGCCAAAAGATCTTTGAAGAATCCATTGCCAAACAAGAAGGCAAAGAGTGGCTTGACCATGGAAAGCGAGTATCCAACTCCCAAGACCAATCCCAGCTCGCGCACCAAAGTCCCAAAAGTGTACTCCAAGTCCAAGAACTAGCATGGAGACTTTGGACCTTTGGGGCTGCTCACTCAAAGCAACCTTGTGTTTTATAACACATTTTCATTTATTTGCACATGCAAACACACCTATTCATAGGTTTAATTTATTTTAAATTATTAAAATTACGATTTTTAATGCATAAAACCAGTTTATTATTGTTCTTGATGTTAGTGTCTTGACTTAGTGTTTAATTAACATTATGTGAGCAAATGATTCGGGGCAAGTGATTGGGCAATTGATCGAGTGCAGTTTGGTCAATTAATTAATTGTGCACAGTCAAGTGAAGTTGCACTGAACAGAGTTTAGTGGACTCTGCATGCAAACTTGTAATGATTAATTTTGTTGTAGTAATAAAACGATGTGATTGGCAAAATTTGGAACGAGTGCGACGGTCAAAGTTTGGTCGTGATTGACATTAACAAAAATTGGTTATTTGGAAAAATATTTTAATTTCAATAATAAAGCACAAACAAATAGTGCTGAGGAATGAATTAAGTTGTTAATTATGTTGAACTGCTGTGTCTGTCAGACTGTAGTGAATAACTTGTTGAAGATCACTTGCTGCCAGTGGAGGATTTATTGGTTCTGGGCTGCCACATCCGAACTTCGTGGTCGCTGTTGTGGAATGAGCTTGCTGGCTACAGACTTGTCCACCAGTTGAGCTGCCTTGAGACGTCGCTCTTCAGACACAAAGATGAGGTCGAGCAGTTCGGTGGATGGTATCAGCAGCGGCGTCTTCAACACAGAAGAGTTGATGCGCTTGAATTCGGACCACTGAGTGGTGGCCTGAGACATGCTCAAGGGAGTGGAGAATGGCATTTTGCCAGTGAGACAAAAGGTGAGCAGGACGGCCACACTCCACACGTCCACTTGAAGACACTCGTACAGTGGATCGTAGCACTCGGGTGGAAGGTGATTCCACAAGTGTTCTTTCTCGTCCTGAATGCCTCGATTGCGGCGCACCAAGGACGACCTGTGCGGATTCCACACAAAGCTGGCAAGGTCAAAGTGGCTCAATTTGATCTGTCGGGTCATTAAGATTAGTAAGGTTGGTTAGGGATAGAGATTAGTGAGACTAACCTTGTGTGGCTCTGTCTTCGAGACAAACACATACTCCGGACGAATGTAACGATGCGCCAGGCCGAGTTGACTCATTGAAGCCACCGTTTGGGCCAATGCATGCACCCAGGACTGAATGTTGGCAAAGCTCAGTAGTGAGACAGTGCTGTGCAGTGACGGTGGGAACTTGACAGTGCTCGATGGAGACAGTACCAACTGGTGAACGGACAGGTGTTGTTCCAGGTTTTCGAAGAAAATGTAGAAATACTCATTGGACACCAGATACATGTCCAATACACGGTGAATGTTTGAGTTGATTGGACTGGTGTTCGACATGTAGCGCATAATCTTGTGGCTCTCATTGAGGATCATGTTTCGGTGACGGATCGGAATGAGATGCATTGGCACAATCTTCACCAAATAGTTTGCCTCAGTTTGGCCACTCCGGGCTGCTTTCAAATAGTAATCGTTCTTGATTATGGAAGTGCTGAGTCCACCAAAAGAGGCTTCGCGCAATACTCGATAGTCTGTGATTGCAGCTTCTCCACCTTTTCGCAGTGTCTGGTAACTGGTCATGGTGAAGATGTCTTTACTCTCGGGTGCAAAAGATGTCTCTGCCACCTGCACAAACGGTGCCTTTGTTGGGGGTCTCGGTTCTGGTCCTTCCAAATTGAGGCACTGCAAGTGATAAATTGGACAATTAAAATTGACGATTCTGTGCATTGAACTTACCTTGTTCAAATCAATTCGGTAATAAGCGGACAGTTTCAGTTTGTTGAGTTCTTTTATGGTCTTGCACAGCAAGCGTTGGTCTTTGGCCACTTCCCAGGCACACATGCGAGAGTCAGCTTCTCTGAAGATGTCATCGAGCAGTGAACGAATCTCTTCGGGCAGCATACGACGCTCCTCACATTGTCTCCACTTTTGAATGTAGTCCACAGGAGTGCTGACTACTTCTGGCACCTCGAATGGATTCTGGTCGGTCATCAGAAGGCAGATCATGGTGCCAATAGACCAAACGTCCACCATCGATCCATCATAGCCTTCGGTGAAACATTCGGGAGGGAGGTGATCCAACAAGTGAGGCTCCAGGTTGATTGGTAGTTTAGGTGCGAGGGCAATCGAGGTTCGACCTTCTGAGTCCCAGTAACGGCAAGCAAAGTCGAACGATGTCAACTTGACGGTGGCTTGACCATTTCGGTGAGGAATGAGCAGAATGTTCTCTGGCCGCACGAAACGATGAACAACTCCTGCCAGGTTGAGAATCTCGACTGCTTCGGCCACCTGAACTGCCCACTGTTTCACGTTGCTAGTCTGTTGGGTACATTAAAAATAATAATTGAGATGTGTCTAATTGGTGCAATAGAACTTACCCTGTAGGTGCCACACCACTTGCCATTCCACAGTTTGTGTTGCATACTAATGCCTACGTTGAACTTTTCGTGCATCACCAGCACCTGTTGACCACTGTCCACCAGAAAAATGTCCATAATTCGGAGAAAGTATGAGGACTTTTTCACCGATCCTTGAGAGTTCGATATGACAGACGTGTTTGAGGCAAAGTAGCGAAGTATCTTGAGACCTTCCTTGCACAGCTGCTCACGGTAGTTGGCTCGAAGGCCGCTCAGTTCGATGGTGTGCGCAAGAATAGCTTCTCGGGCCGAAGTGGCTTGTAGGAGAGTGGAAAAGCCACCGAGATTGCTTTGCGAGATGATTCCATACTCTGCATCTTTGCCTAGCTTGTACTCGAACTCGGCCAGTGCAACTGTGGAGCCAATCTTGCGCAACATGTTGCTCCTTCCGAGATAGTTCACCAAGTGGCGACTTTCATCATCGAAGCTCAGCTGGCGGGATCGATGCTCTTCCAGGCGAGTGGCATGCTTCTCAGTCTCGGTTTGTGAATGGTTTCGAGAATTGGCCAATGTATCGAGATTGGATGAAGAAACAGCTCGAGTTGACTCTTCGCCGTCGCTTGATCGAGACATTCGAACGAAATGAGTGGAAATAAGTGAAAGCTAGAAAGGAGGCCAAAAGAACACGACCAGGACTGAATGCAGCCTAGGTTTTTATGAGCTTTTTGGGATGAGGTGGAAAACGAATTCAATTTCGTTTGTTCAGAGTTCTCTTGCACTGACGGGTGTGTTCTTTGCTAATTTGTAGAGTTTGTTGATAATTACTATTTTTTTCGAAATCGCTCGTTTAGCCTGCTCAATTGTGGCACAATTGCGTTTAAACTCATTTGCCTAACACAGAGGCAATATTGTCCATTGGACAAGCGCAATTGAAAGCATTCAAATGTTTAGTGGTAGCCTACTAGTATACTGGCAATGTTGATTTTGGTTGTATTCGAATGAATATTGAAATGTAATGCAAGTAACATACCACAAAACAAACTGTAATTGTGTTACAGTTGTGTGTCGATTGTCGAATTGTCACCCTGCATTGGCCATTTATGCGTACAAGCTGAATAACATTCACATTAATGTAACACAGCAATTGCACATTAGTCACTGAACAATAAACTGAACATAAATCGCACGTATGTATGACAAACATTGCATTGACAATTGCATTGTGTAGTGAGCAAATAGACAAATCAATTTGAATGGGATGCTTTAATAATTTTGGCATCTACTTCTCCTTGAGCCATGGATGCTCCTTGAGTTTGTCCACTGAAAGTCGCTTAGTGGACTCGATGGTCAACATGTGACCGATGGCACTGATCGCGTTCTTGGCCACCTTTAGGGTGAGAACGTTCTTTTGGATTTCGTCGCCAACCTTGGGATTGTCTTTCTCGGTGTCGTATGGATACTTCTTGCTCAGGAGATAGTACAGAGTGGCCCCAAATGACCAAACATCCGCGGGAATCGGGTCGAACTGCTCCTTGGAGGGATTGCCATACACTTCGGGTGCCTGGTAGTCCAGTGATTTGCCCTTCTTGGCCACCGGGATGCACGGCTGAAAGTTGATGTCATCGCGCTCTTCGTCGTAGTAGATGATCGCCGATTGGAAGCCAGTCAACTTGGCACGCATGTCGGAGTGAGTGACCAGCACATGAGAGGGTCGGATGGCACGGTGAGAGATGCCCATGTCACCGAGGAAATCCAATGCGAGCCGAACTTGCTTGGCCACAAACTGAGTCTGACCCTCGTTGAGCGCACCTTTCTTGTTGGTGTAGTCCTGCGTGTTGCCGTACGGAGCCAACTCCTGGAAAACGTAAATGGTGTCATCCTTGGAGATGATATCCCAGGTTGGGATAATGTTTTGGTGCGCTTTGCCAAGGTGACGCAAGATCTTGAGATAGGTCGAGGTTTTAGGGTTTAAGCCAGACTCCTTGATGTCGTACTGTTTGCACACAACGAGACAGTCCTCGGGGAAATCCTTGTGAGTGCTCTCGTACAAAGCCTTGGCTGAGTGAGGCTTGGCCACCGGCTTCTTGTTGTCGATCTTGTACTTGCAAAAGACGTTCTCCTTTTCCTTGATCGGATCGGCACCCACACTCGACTTGACTCGTTTTACGTTTGACTTAAGTAGACCTTGCACGAATTTGACCTTCTTCTCGTCGTAAGTCATGTCCTGGCACTTTTCCATGCCGTCCACATCCACAGGCTTCAAGGCCATCTCGGTTGCCTGGATCACTTTAACTTTGGGTTGCTTGTTCGAGGAAGACTTTCCTGACTTGATACTGGCCACTGAAGAAGGTTTCTTTTTAGACGAGCTCGATTTGGTTTTACAAGCTGACTTGTCAACGTCAGACTTGCTTGACTTGGCACTGGAAGATGACTTCTTGGACGAGCTCGACTTTGCTTTACTTGCGGACTTGTCAATGGACTTGTTTGACTTGGTATTGGAAGACGTTTTTGTCGAGATCGACTTGGTTTTGTCAACGGACTTTGCACTTGCGGACTTTTTCGATTTGCCTTTGGTAGAGCTGGTCTTCTTAGAGCCACTTGCACTGACCGGCTTGGCCGACGTCTTGGTTGCACCAGGCGATTCGTCCTCATCGACAGGGTCCACTGAGCTCGGCAACTCTCGAATCTTCTTCTTGGGACCAGCATTGGAGGCTCCAGAAGTGGCTGACATAACAGCAGAGCCAGATCCACTGGCAGAGTCGTCGTTGGAACTGCTCAGCCCTTTCTCCTTCATAAACTCGATCATTTTGCGAGTGGCGTAAGGCATCGTTGGTTGCTTGCTTGAGGATTGGAGCAAATAGACAAGTCACACAGAGATCACTGACAACTTTGACACTGAGGAGAGACACTGGTTAAATAGTACTTTAGACTGCCTTGTTCGATTGTGTTCGAGGTGAAAACGTCCACTGAAACGCGAAAGAAAGAAATATTCGAATAGAAAGACATTCCAATTGACCATTTGCACAGCAGACATATTATGTTACTCATCGATTTGTGCATACGTTGCATTTGAAGTCAATGTAATCGTTGCATTTGAGAAAATTTGCAAAATCATTTGACATTGAGCATTCACTATTCGAATATGCACAACAAATGTCTATGAAGTATCATTACGCTTGTGCCTCGGTTGTATTTGAGTGGTGATTGCTTTCCTCTCTTCACTGCAGTCCATTGCAGTTTTGTTTGTGAATTATTTTCTCCCGACATGACTGACGATCAGCAGTCCACACTGGACTCCACAGTTGACCAGACCGATTACGAATCGATCGACTTCACTTTTGGCTCGAAAGTATTCTCCAAGCCCGATGCTGAAACACGAAATTTAGATTGATCAAATGACCAAAAAATAGAAATCATTCGAAATTTAAGATAAACCACAACCAAGTTAATTAAACAGAAATTAATTTTAAATGTTATTGATTAGACCTTCAAAGATAATTGTCGTTTAATAATACTCGTTTAATGATTTGATTGTAGATTAAATGAGTGGAAAAGAAAGGAGCCCAGAAAGCCTAAACTATTTGAATTACAATTTGAAAATGATCTTGTTTGAAAATCAAGTTGATGAGAAAAGCCATTATTATAAACGATTGCCATTGATTAAAGTAAGCTCGCGTGAGAGTAATAACTAGTAATATAATTTCCAACCAGAATAAATTCCAATATCTCTACCTTTTAAAACCACAGAAGCGACATTCATTATTAGGTAAAACACGATTTCAAGCATCCGCAAGTTGTTGATTGTTCATTGTAGCAGAATCTTCAATTGTAACCAACAATATTGGTCTGTTTCCATCTTCTTCATATTCCTCTTCGACAATTGCCATCAAATCATCTTCATTAGTCCATGTCAATTTGATCTTCATTGGGCACAATTATTCCACTGAAGAGCAATTGGCCGAGTGCTTTCAAGTCATGTTTGGCTTTATTCCAAAGATTATTGATGGGTGTTAATTCAGAGCGAGGCACACGAAAGGCGCGAATGAGAAACAATAGAAAGCACCCAAGAGGAGCAAATAGCAAGTAAAGGTAAATGGCAAATTTGTGAACTTAAGTGTTCCTTGAAGTAACGATGTTTAGTGCTGATTCGCCAATGTCTTGCCAGTCCTGTTCTTCGTATGCGATTCGCCTGTTAGGTTAGACTCTATAGATATAGGTATACCGTTAGGGCAATGGTCAATATTGTCTTCTTTGTCCATATTTGTCCATGTCGAGTATACTAGGCTGGAACAATTCATCAATATCCACATCAATATTTGTTGAACATTGCCTTCTTCAACAATATCATGTTCATCATTAAGATCATAGATAACTTCAGCATTGAGGTCATACTCCATTTCATCACTGTCGACATCAGTTTCTTCATTATCGCTTTGCTTCCTCAAGTTCCATGTTCATTTCGTTATAAATTTCCATGTTAACATCTCCAATTGGATTAACCAGCACAAGCACAAGTTTATTCGCTTTATATTGCTCACAAACACACAAATTGGCATACCATGGTAATTAGAGTTTGGTTCTTTTTGCCTATGTTAAAAAAATGTAATTTTTGAATTTGCAATAATATATAAAAAGATATAAAAAGATACCAAAGTAATCATTGGTGTGTTGCCTAGCCAAATGCCAATTAAAGACGCAAATTTGAGAGAATAATGTTTGGCAAGGAAGAAGACAAGGTGATGCTTCAAAGTTAGAATGATCTTTCGCGATATTTTATTTCTCAAAAACTTTTCAAACCTTGTACTTGTTACAAGTAACTTGTAATATTGATATATCGAGCTTTTTTTTAGCTCGCTTTAGTTTAGAGTCTGAACTTCAGACGTGATTCATAACAAATAAAAACACAAAAGATCCGAGAAAACCCGAAAACAGACAAAACATGCATATGCACGATGGCGAAATTGCACTGAATAGATTGAGGGTTAACTGGATTTGTTTGTTGGTCACAAGTGTCACAGCTGACTCAGCTGAACAATCGTTTGCATGTTGATTTCAAATAGCAATCGATGTTAAAGTGAAGGCGCGAAAAGTGGTTCTCACCACTCGCTGTCCATTGCCAGTGTTGACAAGTTCAATGCTAATAGCCATCTTTTGTTGGAGTGGCATAATATAATGTTGCCAATACCACAACTGTGTGTTCTCGTAACAGCTGCAGCACTGCGAATATGGAGACTCACAACACATGCACACTCAACTGTATATGCATTCATTTAAAATGAATCATTTCGTCTTCGTTAGCCACCGTTGACCAGTGATCATTACATAAATATTTTCATTATATCCATCAAAGCATCGTTTTATTTGTGTGAGTGACTTTCTATTTTATCTCACTGAAACCCGTTCGATTGCAATGGCTACACGTAATCCACCCAAACCGCCGGCTAAGAAAAAATATGACGAGAAACTTATTGCCGAAATGAATGGTATGTTTCAAAATGATTATTTACAGTTTTCAGTTACAGTTTTAATTTATTTATTTAACTTAATATTTTTTAATTAGGCCGATTCAGCAGCGGTAGTCGAGGGGAGAGTCACCAGAAAATGCTTAAGGCTCAAACTGTTTTCTCGGTGATTAAGAGCACTGCCATCGATCGACGCAATAAGCCAATTGAAAGTGTCAAACGCGACTTTCACATCAAGTCTGACAACTTTGTGTATGAAATCTTTACTCTGTCTCAGTGACATTTTTCCTCTTCTGGTCCCAAATGAAATGGTCTTCCCGATATGCTCTGGATTTTTCCAGTTGTATGACAAACAAAGAAGGCATTCAACTCGTACTACTCTCAGTATTTGAATTCTTTCCGAGTGCACCTTTCACTAAGCCGGCTAAAGCACTTTCAGTACCAGTTTCAACTGTTCGGTATGTCATTATTACCATCTTATTATTTATTTTTATTAATATTAATTTGTTCTACACACCATAGGCTAACTTGTTACCTTTTAAGCGAATCCAGGATAGCTCTTTTATGTCATAGTATGTATTTCTATAGATTCTCTCTTATAAACACAAATTTATAATTCATTTTTATTTTTAGTAATCCAACTCTTTTGAAAAAAGTCTAATAACACTAAGTTTAAGTATAAGATCTGGAAGGCGATGGTTGAACAACTGATGGATGGAAAACTTACAACGAATCAACAACTGTTGGCTGGTAGAACTCAATTTGATGAACATCGCTGAAGCTGTACAATTGGAGACTGCTAAATTGGAATCAGAACCATTCGAAGCAATCCGTGGATCAACCCGTTGATAAGTGACGTCGTTTTACCGAGGCTAAAAGTCATGTAAATGTGATTTCCTTAATTAAGAATTTACATTTACTATCTATTATTTTTACTAAATTTTAGGATTACGTGAATTTTCGGAGGCAAAATTTTGGCCATGGTCATTGCCTTTTTTAAGCAAGAAACTCTTCAATAAATTCATTGTCAATTGGATTAGTGCTATCGACTGAAGAGCTCCTAGTGTGATTCATTCTGTGCATTGACAGTTTGACAAGTTTACTCCTGACAGAGTAACAGTGGCACATCTTTGAGGTTTACCGCCGAGCATATTCGCTCCAATCACTGATGATCATTTTCATTTGATAAGTTCGCCCGCCTTAAAACATTTACTACCAAGCCACTGGGAAAAATGGTTTGCTGTTTCATTTGCAGCTTCATCCACATGTGCCTTTCGGTGAATTAGATGCAGACTTCACTTCGAGACAGGTTGCTTCGCTGCAGTGAGAGGCTAATTTAGCTTTTGGCGATCGCTTGGTTAATGAATGTTTGCTAACGATAATCACTCCATACAAGTCAGCTTTCTGTGAAACTGAGTGGTCAGTGGTCTATCTTGTGCCGAATCACGATTGGGCTAAATCTGTGCAAATCAAACTTTTCGATATAAACTAACTAAATAACTAGAAAGCGTAAGCGTGTTTTTATTGTCCAGTAGTAGACTGCATTGTAGATGACATTGTTAGCAAATGAATCAGTCAATTTATTTCTACGCTCAACACTCGATTTCTGAGCCGACAACTAGTGTACAACCAATCGCTCTGTGTTTGTTGGCCAATGTGGTCACTTGAAGCTCGCTTACACCAACCGGCCAACTGGTACAACTGTAATTCAATTCAGATTGCTGCAATGACTGTCAAGTCAATAGGAACTAAATTGAACTGGCACTGGCGAGGACCATATATGCCTAGTCCCAAGTCTGTTCGTCTGACAATTGTGAGTCATTGGTGATATAGCTGGTGGTCCGTAATGTTTTGTTGGAATCGAGCTCTTTAAGACTAATTGTCTGCATCACATCGCGCAAAGTCTTTTCCCCAGTTGTTGACGTTATTAACGTCGTTAACGAGTGCTCCAAATTTTTGATGACCTTAAACAATTCGATTAATTCTTGAGAATGTTTTAATTTGCACCGAGTTTAGCAATCTATTATAAATTATTAATATATTTGTACAAGTGTATCTTGAGTCAGAAAAGTGCAATGCAGTGTGATACAATAAATTAATTTTCAATTATAATGCCACCAAGATTAATGCAAACAATGTTGCTACTGCCACTAATGGCCATCTGTGGTGCTTTGTTCGTGTGCTCAGTTCAGTCAGTTGACTCGATACAGTCGGCTAATTTTCACTACCACCGAGCAGTTCATTTGGTAGTACAGACCCAATTGCCCGACCATCATGTTCAAATGAAAGCAAGGCACTTCTCGATAATTTCGTCGAAATTTATTTATTTATAGTCTCAATGATTTTTAATGGACATCCTGCTTGCTCTAATTTCCACTTTTTCCTCGGGCTTCACTTTGATTTGACTCGCACTTCAGATTAATTGAAATGAATGACTGAGGCAGTCTTCGGAACCGGTTGCACTTATCAGAGTGGCCTTGTGTTCGTCCGTGAAATGGTCTCAATCTTGCACCCGTTCAGACAGAATTACAGTTTTCACAACCACACTCTGTGATTGGTGTTCATCTGATGCAATAGCCACACTAATAACAATACTTGTACTTTGAAGTGTCGATAAAATTGAAATTGAAAAAATGCTTTTATTACTGCTTGGCAGCATTTTTCTCAGTTCTCTTGCTGTTTTGATTTAATTGTGGACAATTTTATGCATCATTGACAGTTTCATAAATGGACTAAATTCACTGCTCGCAAATATTTTCACTACTAGAATGGCTCCCTTCTGAGCGATTGGCTCGGCCTATTGGGATGCATAATTGTGACTTATCGGACGAAATGGTTACTCGTTGCAGATGCTTGACTGTGATTAAGTTTGCTTGGCTGTCTTTCTCGGTGGGCAAACTCCCTGTAATGTGCATTCCAAATGTAGATTTAAAATCGATTAACTCGACAGAGTGTACATTAGCCAATTGGCACTCAACTATTTATTAGATTAATCGAGGTCAGCAGTACAGTGCTACTCGCTCGCCTAGCAATCTCCATCGCTGGTGGCAAAATCTTCTCTCTAAACGTTGGCTTACCTGCATTGATTACTAGCTCGTTTGTGAAGGGCTTCACTGGACTGAGTCTTGAATGCTTTCCTTCGGTGTGATTTATACTTATCCTTTGTCGCTTGTTCAGTTTCAGTTAATTTTTCCTCGTCAGTGCAATATTGGTCAATTGACTGCCATTAATCCATCTCACGTTACTCTTGTTGGCGAATATGTCAGCTCAGAAATGAACATTATCACTGTACATTTAATGCCTGCCGTGCCGGTTCCTTTTGGTTTGTTCATTTTAAGACACATTCCAGTCAAACTGGTATTAAGGTGTTTGTTTGTTTGTTGCTTTGTAGAGTCAAACTGCAGCTGAACTGACTCAGGCCAGCTCAATATCGTCTCTTGTCGTACACTGCTGGTCTCACTAATTAATAGATTTGCCGAGCAGTGGAGAGAGTGCCATTACTTTTGGGTGTTGCTCAAGTTATGGTGTTTCAATATTGTAGTAGGTTCTGTTGTTGGCTCACAGGTCACAACTCGAATTGACATTGCAGTGTCATATGAAAGAGTACACTGCATTGACAGAGTTCACTTGATTTAGATATAACATTGGCAATGTGTCGATTGTGTCAAAATGTATTCCCTAACAGACAGTAAAGCAACACCATCAGTACATCGTTACGTAATTAATTTGCTAATTGCGACATCCGAATTAATAAGACAAATGGCAGACGAGTGACAGCGAAACAGGGCATGGATAATGATTCCCGTCACAGCAGCCTGTATGTCTGCTAATGTGTCTGCACTTGAAAGCAAATTGGCAAATTAATTGTGAACAATGATATGATGAGGCGAGGGAGCTATTAGGGCAGAGTGGGCAAACAAAATCATTAGTGGATGCTATTAATTTATAAACGTAGAAAATGTGCCAATTAATTAATTGATCAGATGACATTACATTGCTTCGGCAAAGCTATTTGACAGTGAAAGGACAAGTGAGCAAATGGTATTAAGTAGAAAATTCAATGTTAGATTGTCGTTCGGTTCATGGTTCAGTCCCTAGACTGGTCGGTCTGCCGTCAGTCGTTTAGTTATGCGTGTGTAATCTCCAACGTGCTGTAACGATTGTAAAGAGCATAATCGAGGCACACAAACCGGACACCAAGTGCACTTTGCTATTGTGCTATGCGCCAACAAGGCACAAGGCACTGACTCGAGTGTTGATCAACACACAAACTAGACACAGCACTTGAAGAGCGACTCATAATTGAGATGGCCAGTGCTGCTACTGCTGACTGATGACCAAACAATAAATGTACTGAATGTATGGGCCAAATGGGATAGTTTATAAACTTTCATGACAGATTCGTGTGTGTCGCCGAGTATTAGATTACCTCGACTTTGTTACACCGATGCAAATTAATAGACCTTTGTGTAATTGAATGGGCCTGTAGATCGCCTCAAGTGGCAACAATCTCAGTGGCATGTTCTCATTTGAATTGCTGTCCCAATTGCACTCAAATCCAATTGTTTTGCCAGTTTCGTTCGGTGGTTTGAGTTGGCAGTTGCAAGGCATTTCATATTTGTTATGGATACGCACAGCAAACATTTCTCCAATGACAAACAGCTGCCACATTAATTAATTAATTGAACAGGCATGTTATAATTCTGTCGTAAAGGTCCCTACTTGATGAACCCAAAACAAATAAAGTTTTGCTGTGAACTCGATGTGTTTTGTTTAAATTTTGAATTGTATTACTATATTACTAATGGAAATATGCCACATTGCCTAATTGCCACATTACTTGCACTCAGTCATTATTTACCCAATTGCCACTGGCCATAATTGCGATAGCTATTGGACAAACACGGAGTGAATTAAAACGATTCCAATTGCCATCAAATGGGCAAGCAGACAAAAATCAAATAGAGCTTTCCGCCCTGCAGAGAGATTCAAGACTGTACTTGCAGAAGAAAACATTGGCCCAGATGCTGAAGAGAATTTAGCTTGATCGCCGCCAATAACACTTGGATGGATGCAACCGACAAGCGGCCAATTGTATTTGATCACAATTGGTCAATTGGCAAATTGGCAAATTAGCAAATTGGCAAATTGGCAAATTGGCAAAATGGCAAATTGGCAAATTGGCAAAAAGGCAAATTGGCAAAAAGGCAAATTGGCAAATTGGCAAATTGGCAAATTGGCAAATTGGCAAAAAGGCAAAAAGGCAAATTGGCAAATTGGTAAATTGGCAAAATGGCAAATTGGCAAAAAAGCAAAAAGGCAAATTGGCAAAATGGCAAATTGGCAAAAAGGCAAATTGGCAAATTGGCAAAATGGCAAAAAGGCAAAAAGGCAAATTGGCACATTGGCACATTGGCGAAAAAACATTCTTGCTTGCTCGAACCATTCGATTTGGTGCTCATTTGACTCTTGTTAGTAGTGTTGTAGTTGAACGTACGCCGTTCCTTGCTTTTGGGCTTGCTCTTGGGCCGAGAGTTGGTGACAGTTGGTGAGAGTTGGACAGGAGAGTTCCCAGAGCCAGGGCTTCGTCGTACGATGGGAGATTCGGTAGGGCTTGTGGGCGAAGATGACGACTCTTCATTCAAAGGACAAAGCATGTTGCAGAAAGACAATACAAGACTCAATACTCAATAACCAATACTCAACCAAAAGAAAATGACATTGATATGGACTTTGTTTACTATTGTTAAAAGCAATCATAATTGGCTCTCCTGTTTTGCCCGTACCAAGTCTGGCCTTGCCGAGCTGAGTGCCTTTGTCCGATGAATAATCTAATAATGCACTTATTTAGTGTATGTAATTGGGTTTGGCTAGATTCCAAGCTCAATCAAAATCATCAACACAAAAAGGCTCTAATTCAATTGAAAAATATTACAAAATAAAATGCAGTAATCAAAGGCATTTTAAAAATAAATTAACTTTTCAATGAATATTGGATTCAGTGTTGATTGTCGAGTGAGAGGCAAGTCAGCTCGAGCTCGAGATCTGCCAGCACAAATAAAATAATTTTTTTTCTGCAGAATAAAACGTTGCAGTTGGTCCAAGAAAAGTACAATTATAATTTGTCTTAATCACCGAAGTATGCAGTGCAGATACTAACAAGCGGTCACTATTGTGATGACGACTTCCGAGCCATGGCTGGAGTCACCGTTCAATCGACCACCATGCACCAACCAGAACGATACAGTTGAGCCAACAGCAACACTGAAAAGTACAAACCAAACAAAATTTACGCCATCAAAGTGAAATTGAGACAGTTGCGAAGCTGATCAAGCAAAATATTGAGCAGATAAAGATAAATTGAGCCAGACTCTGTCTCGGTAGGCCAGACAAGATTAATTAAGTGGCTTTTGATGAGCTCAGTGCCATTCAATCGGGCATAGCTACCAGTGGCACACAAATTGTGCCTTTCTCAATTGATCTCTAATTCGCAAACTACCCATGCACCTTGCCACCACCAATGCAAAAAGCACATTCGGGTCATCAACTTGATCCGAGCCTGTTGCTAAATAAATAGCTAAAATGGATTTGTTTCATCAATTGTAATGACACAAACCATCAATTAATGTCAAATGGATCAGTGGGAGATGGCAACAAACAAGTGAGCCTTCACGACACAAGCCAATTGACTACATTCGAGTGAACTCAAACACATATTTTGTGCACTTTAAACTTGTCCTCCGCATTTCGCGCATCTAGACAACTGCGAATAGATAAAGCAACAGCGAAGCATTACAGCTCTAATGACAGGCCAAATTAGAAAATAAATGATAACCGGTAAATCAAGCCAATGAATTGATTGCTGACTTAGAACACAAAGCAAGGATACCTTTGCTGGGATTGAATATATTTTAAATCGCAATAGATCCGCGGTAGGCCGCTCTAGGCCTAAAATCTATGGTTTGGTGGCTCTTGGTGAAGCACGCCAAAACTGTCCCTTTGGCTGAATAAAATAATTCATGCAAAGTCGATCTGACTCAATTCATATTTCGGTTTATCCACACAAATGACTGTCTCTCGTCTTGGTCTGTCTGTGTCAAGTCGGGCCGAGGCATCTGCCAGCCAAAGGAACATCAATTGAGAGCATTTCAATTAACCCAATGGCCAATGATCTATTGTTGGCAGTTTGCAACCCGAATGAAGCAAGTGCGATCTCCAGCTCAGGGGCCATCACCTCGAGGCCAATTGGCCCAGTACAGTAGATTTGAGTAATTCCAGTGTATCGAGTGGCGGCCCCAGCGAGCCAGTGACAGCAGCGCTATTATGAGAAAGTCAAAATTAAACTTAAGGTTTGTAATAATCCGAACTAGCCAGCCGAAAGAAGCGATAAACAATATCGACCGAACGGGCTAATCAGTGTGCGAGGATGGCATTAGAGGCAATCACTTTATTTACTGACAACTTGTCACAACACAATGGCACAGTAAACATTACTCTACTTTACGTAACATAAATAAATTATAAAGAATCGACAAAGTAAGATCTACTGGCAGCCAATAATAACAGCATGACGATGGCATGCATGCATATAAAGTCAATTGTGTAATTCAAAGTGACGCTTGTTTGCGTCTAAACTCAAATCTGCCCGGTAGTATAAATAATGAAGACCAATTGCCAATCACCACAGACATCACTAGATACTATTTATCATAAATTGGTGTCAACATGGTCATGTCAAAGCGTGCTAAAGGTCTCATAGGGCGCACTTGAGACATTGCAGTTCAATGCTTGGACACAAACTGCACATCGAATCATTCCCTAGTATTGCACCCGATTTGGATGCGTTTGCTTTAAGCTAATTTACAAGTACACTAATTACCGAATGGTACTTTGGAATAAGCTGAATTATCTCGTCTTAGCCCAAGTCTAATTTTGAACAACATTTTTTAGCGGGACCAGTGTGGAGACAAATTTTGCACTAATCAACTTACCCGAACGAAGGCACAACAGAGAGAAACTGTCCAATTGCCAGTGCGTACTACAATCGAAGCTTGAAAAGTGTTGTGCTCCATACTGGTAAGCGGACTATTTTTTAAAAGAATGAATAAATTATCGCCTGCAAGGGATCCATGGGTAGTTGCCAAAGAAACACACACAGCACTAGAAACCATTGCAATTGGCCAATCATGTGTTGCTGCACTGAAATAAAGCACTAATCGAGATGGAAAGCAATGTTTAAATTGGAATGAGTAATAAATAGAGTCATTGATTGGTGGCTGGCGGTTTAGGCTTGAGGAGAATGTACTCTCAGTAATTCGTAACAGTAAGGCACAGTGACAGATAACATTTTAATAGTCGAGGCACACCTGAGGCAATAGGCAAAGCCAACTTTACAGTTCAGAGTAATAAGATTTGGGCGAGCCATTAAGCACAGTCACACTACTCCAAGACCATGGCAAATTCTTTTGGTAGATGTTGAATTTGTCGTCCATGTAGATTAGAGAAATCTATACACAAACACCATTAACTAGACTAGTAATTAGTGAGCCAATTCAATAGTGGCGATGTGCAAGTGATGGCCGCCGAACAATCACCGCTGCTGAGTGACACACTGCAATGACCAGAAGTAACAATATCTTGCCTGATCATCTTGTCATAGTACTAAATTTCGAGTCAACCAATGCACTAACTGATAAGCGATTGGTTGTGGCGTGACCAAATTAGCCAATAGACCAGTGCAAATTAATGCCAGCACTCAACACTCAACACAGTGAACGTGCCAATACGGAACACATCGGGACAAGAAGGCAAAAAGTAATTGGTGTTATTTGAAATTTGATGTTCACATTTGAGAATGACCAAGGTGATGTGCCAAAATTCCACGAGTTAAATTAGTTGAAGCAATTCCATTTGGGTAGATTTAGGATGAACCACGGCTATATCGAGTGAACATTGGCGAAGTGCGATGTGAGCCATTGAGACAGTTCGTCAGACAGAGAAGCATGCTTGAGACGAGCCATTTCGGTGAACAATTCTTGAATTGAGTGGTCCCATGAATTATCAATTATGTCGATTGCAGAACTGGACAATGTTCATTCTATAATCAGACTACATTGGCCAAATTGAATTTATCATGTCGGTAGTGTTCAATTGGCCAAGTGTCCGAGCACTATTGTCAGTCTGTGAGCATTGTTGCATATTGAGTAATAGTGCCATAAACGAGTTGATAAATTGTTGATTCATATTAACTTGGAGCATCTGCCGCGGACCTTACCCTAACACTCACCATTGACCACAAATCAGCTATTTGTCTTAATGATCCATCAATAGCGATTAGCCACTAGTTTATTATTCTATCGACTCAAGCATTTGCATCGAGCAGCAATGTAATAAAAGTTAAATTTGTACGACCCAGTATGCTATTGTGTTGGTCCAAGGTGATTTCCACAACAAGCAAGTTAGTCGTGGACAAAATCGCGCCTCTTGTCCTGTGGCGATTACATGGGCTAAGATTGGCTTATTTCATTTTGATGCCATAAATCGATCTTCGCCGTCACTTTAATCGATCGGTCCAATTTATTAATCCATTTATTGTTAGTCTAAAAAGGGACAAAAATATATAACACAACCGACATTGTGATTATGCTGCACAGCGTTTGATCTGTTTGATTTTCCATTTGAATGCCAGATTTGGCTCGCTAATTAGATCGATTTCACAGAGAGCAGCGAACGATGCCACATGAGTCAAGTTCTCGGTGAGTGGCCAGTGACGAGTGATGATTCCATGCAACAGAACCGAACAACCCAATTGTGGCAGTTCATATAAATGCGAATTTAATTGTAGCCAAATCGCATTATGTCGCACTAAACGCTTTGTGCTGTGAGAACTTCTTTACTTAGATTTGTCTTTCTCACTGGTCACACATACACGAACCGATTCATCTCTCAATTACCAATCAAGCGAAATTCATCTTGAGCTTGATGATTGGGCAATTCGATAGATGCAAATCGAGCACCTTGCTTTGCTTCGATTGCTTTCGGGCCACTTCACGTTGACAACATTCCGTTTGCTCAGGCAAGTCAATTGCAGAATTTGCATTGCAGTTTGTGCCGTTTGTGTGTTGTTGGTCTCTGTGTACTATGCTTTTGCTGCATTTCGAGCACTCGGCATCAATTGCTCTAGTCAACTTTCTCTAATGTTGGCACATTTCTACTAAATGACTAATGGTAAAATCAACTGGTCTTCGATTACCACGGAAAATGCTTTTGTCAATTGACTCCTCTCAGATTGCCAAATTGCACTTTAACTGTTTGCTCAGATTGACTTGAATTCAATCAATTGATTCAAATCGGCTTTTATTTATAATCCATGTCTATTAGTTTTGTTTTTCAGTTCGATATGATTGGGCAGCACATTGAAATGTCATTTTGAGATGCCTGAAATTGGAGGCAATTTTACCAGTGTGACCTAGGCATTTACCGGTTAGATGCGGACACTCATTGCTTTGTCAAATGTTTGCTCGGCATTCTCTCACTGGTCTAATTTGTACTTGGCGCAAACTGACGAACGCTCTCACTTTACTGGCAACAACCAACACTACTAGGTCTGATGTTGGCACATCCCGGTGCGCCATAATACTGTACTGACATGAAACACAAAAATCCGTTTGCGCTAAATACCATTATTGGTATCCCGAATAATGTTCATTTGTGATAATTTTGTTTGCGATGTGTGCTCATCGAGTAATATGTGCAATTAAAACATTTGGCGACTAATAAACCTCAAACACCTATTGTATTTGTAATTTTGACTAATGTTTTGAAGATGTAGGCAATGCACTAAATATAATCAATAAATTAAGACATTTGAAGTAAATCTTAAATGTGATACTTTTTGATGCAAACATGTATTGGAAGATGATAAGAGTATTCATTGTGTAAAGTAACTTTAGGATAATTAACGTTTGGAAATACTTTTGGAAAGTAATCAGTCAATTAGTAATCACTTGAGCAGGGCAGTGCAGCAGAGCAGTAAAGGCTTTACTAAAGCAGATGCTTTCCTCGGTATTTAAGTGGCCTGAAGTGTTCAAGTGGATCACATTGTTCTTTTGATCTTTTCAAGTAATCACTTGCTTTTTTATATTTCACCGACCACCGAACCAATCGCCATGTCTTCAACCATGATGAAACTCAAGAGCAACGATGGAGAAATCTTCGAAGTCGAAGAAAAAGTCGCACGAATGTCTGTCACTGTCAACACATTACTTCAAGACCTTGGCATAACTGACGACGAGCCTGTGCCACTGCCCAATGTCAACGCTGCCATCCTCAAGTTAGTGCTCAAGTGGGCAGAACACCACAAGGACGATCCAAAGATTCCAGAGGACGAGGATGACGAAGATCGGGAACGTCGTTTCACGGACGAGATTCCTCCATGGGATGCCGATTTTCTCAAAGTAGATCAGAGCATTCTGTTCGAGATCATTCTGGCTGCCAACTACTTGGACATGAAAGGTCTACTCGATGTGTCCTGTCAAACTGTGGCCAACATGATCAAGGGCAAGACTCCCGAGGAGATACGCAAACAGTTTGACATTGAGAATGATTTCACTCCCGAGGAGGAAGAGAAGATCCGCAAGGAAAACGAGTGGCTCGAAGAGAAGTAAAGTTTGCTTAGTTGGTTGACTTTTCCCATTGGCTCCTTTATTGAATATATTCTTTTTATATATATTCTAGTATATATGTAAATGAAGACTTTGTTTACATTGTGGTGCCTGTCCGAAATACTGTACTCGCACACACTACAACATAATAAATTTTATCGCATCAGTTCATTTGTGATTATTTATGATTTATGGCTATAGTTACCAAAAAGCGTTACATTCACTTACCATGAAAATGTCGATTTGTCGGCGAACTACTTTTCTGATAAGAAAGCGTGATTATGGTCGGTCTTTACGAGTGTACAACATTAGTATGGGTAAAAAGGCATGTGTAGTACACATGTTTAGCATGAGATGTGCAAAGAGTTTACATAAAAAGCTATTGTCAATTATGCTGCACTCATTTAAATTGTGCAGCCATAGACTCACAATTTTATCGTTTAATAGGCCGGCCATTAACAAGTCAATGGTAAATAACAAGACATCCGTGGAATGTGTGTAATACATGTATGTGAAATATATTAATTATTTGAATTGACCGGTGATTTCACAATCAACGATGTCTGTTTGTGGTAGGCACATTGTATTTAGCATTTCTCGGGGATTCGTCTTATGCGATATATTATTAATACTCTTGTCGACACGAACTTATAAATTTTGCTTTGGGCCTTTTTCCGCTAGTCCGCAAAATGGGAAAAAATGCGAGAAAAACCAGCAAGTGAGCTCGCGAATCGCGATCAGTCTGACCCAAGCATGCAAGAACGTGCTGCAGTGAAGCGCTGATTGCCAAGCACCAAACGAAGTACAATTGTACTTTAAAGCACACAAGATCTAAGGCTAGATTCTAAGCCTTTGAATGGAATGAATGTAACTTGTACTTTGCAATGTCCAATTTTTAAATTTTTATTTGCAGTCATACAAAGCAAATGGCTGCACATCAGTGGCCGCTAATCGATCACTCCTGTGACTTAGTAAATAGCTGCTGCTAACTCAATAAAAAATTAAAGATTTATTGCAAATTGGCAGTTTCATTGGTTCAACGAGGTGCATTACCGGCCATAAGAGCAGTGGATGTATTTGTAATGCGACAAATGGGTACTTCAATCAGGTTGACAATCTCGCTCGGAACTGTTTGCCTGTTCATCTATCGTTAGTCAAGAACTGATCTCGACCACAATAATGGCCATTAGACCAAATAATAATGAACGGCTTTAATTTGGAATGCGAATCGCCGTTTTTTTTAATAAAAATAATATAATATAATATATTACTTGACTTGCTCGATGTCTATATTGATTTGGAACATATGCAATCTCATGTCTCTCTCCCTCAAACTCGGCTACAGAGCACAAATGGCAGGCAAGTTCATTAATTTGGTCCACTGCTCGGTGGTGCAGTGACC
This sequence comes from Rhizoglyphus robini, assembly GCA_023373905.1. Lineage (NCBI taxonomy): Eukaryota > Metazoa > Arthropoda > Arachnida > Sarcoptiformes > Acaridae > Rhizoglyphus > Rhizoglyphus robini. Next base: position 95,965 of record JAKIJQ010000007.1, on the reverse strand, counting down.
AATAGTTATAGCCCACCAGGTCTTACTCAGCTAGGACATCACAAATGGAGATTAATCGTATCACAATTTATAGCATTAGAACAGGTCCAAAATTGAATGAATTTATGACTATTTTAAATTGGTCAGAGAAGATGACAATAGCACTGTACACTTGCCACATTACTACTGTAATGTCAATTACTACGAAATGGCCAATGAGATGAGGTGTGCATCTAATAATTGTGACCGTCACTTGGGCGATGATTAGTTTTTCCACTTGCATAAGTCATCAGTTGCCACTTTGATGTGTCAACTGCACTGAACGAAACCTATGATTTGACAGAGGAGATTGCCGAGCTCTGGCTGCGGACAATTCTCGACGTGAGTCTCGCCTGCCTACTTTAAATGACAATTAGGATCCTGTCGACAGTTTCGGTGAGTGCTTCTCTCGCCAGGTTCAGTTATCATCATTACCTTAATGGCACTGGAGTAGCACTTGAGAGCTGCCAGTGCCTAGTGCGTACTACCATTATGGCTTCTACTTGGCGTCAGCCGGTGCGCGCTTGTGTTTGCTCCCAATTGATTTTTCATTCATAAATCGTAATTTATTGGATGTTTAATTAATTTGAATTAATTAAGTTGACTTTAATTAAAAATTTAATTGCACCTCGGCATGTTGTAGTCTTACTTTGCACAAGCAATTGGTGTGTCTGTAAATAGTTGAAATTAATTTTGCTATTAACATTTAATCACATTAATCTCATTGCCTATTCGAGTGGTGCTGTTTCATTTTAGATTATATTCTCCACCGAACTTGGTGTTTTGCCAACTCGGTTCAATGTAATGGATGAAGATAATTAAGACAAGACATTGCACTAGATTCTAGTCAAGTGGAGCAGACATTCCACTTGTGGTCCAATTGAAAGTCTATTCAATTCAAGCCATTACAATATTACAGAAAGAACACACTTGCCCACATTCGTGATAAATACAGAGCTATTGAAATAAATATATTGATTTAAATTGACCCCAGTTTACGTTGTGAGTCACAAATTACAGTTGACAGTGGCATTGCTCGGTGACCGATGTCATCACAGTTGTCCGCGTCATTAGTTCCTTATCACAAGACAATGTAAATTGTCAATTCACTCTTGTCCGATTGTTTGATAGGCCATTACCGTCGCCATCCTATTGCCATTCCTTGCCAACATAATTGGCAAATTAACTTTTATGCAATCAATTGACTAGTTCCGTAACTAAGGCTTTTGTCATTCCAAACCATACACAAATACCTGCTTATTAACTCACTTGGTCAAAATTTTAACATATTTAGCTGCCGGTGATTATCAAATAGAAGAGACCAGTCAATTAACTATACTAATTTCGCAACCAATCATGAAGTTTTTCTTGCAATATTAATTATAATTGTCGATGAACGAATTGAAATGATTTATTCTTTTATGTGCATTGGTGGATATATCGATCCATCCTCAAGAACGCATTCCTGAGGCATCTCTGCTTCATTATCATCAGTGCACTCGAGTGATTTATCACTCACAACTTGTCCCAAGCCATCATCCTAACCGACTCAGTTGAATTCTACTAAATGTCGATGCTATACCAAACATTTGCAATATTGATTTATTGAACTTGTGTTTCGATTGTTCTTGGCATCGTTTTCCGACAATGTTAGCAAGTAACAGTGATTTAAATCAATTCAGACACAATCAGTGTAATTAGCATTAGAACAAAGAACACACAGTTTAGTGTAACAAAAACACCATTTCACATTTGCATAAGCATTTTGATCACAAGTTGCACAAGTCGAATAACCAAGAACGGCCATTTGCAACTTTGGACTTATGGAATCATTAGTTGAATCTGCTTTGTCACTCACTGTCATTGACCTTCATAGTACACGACTGACGCCATTGATCACTACTACTATTTCTTGGATAAATCAATTGAAATTTAAGTTAATTTTTTATTCCTGATTGCATGTAAAAGTACCAAAGTAGAGACCGTCTTGAGTTGAAACCACGCAAAATTTGTTAACAAGAAGATGTTTATAGTGAATCGTTGCATTACTGACGTTATGTAAAGTTTATACTGTCATAATAAATAATGCGTGATGTGTGTAAAGTTTCACTCTAATCTCCATAATCTCTCTTTGCTTCTTTTGTGACAAAAGAATTTAAATTGGTTGCACATTTAACCCAACTTTTGACTATTTATTAATTCAATAATTCGCATTACTGACGTTATATACAATTGTATAAGTACAAACCGGCTTAAGGTGAAACCACGAAAATGCATGTTTCGGTATATTACATTTGGCTCGATCACTGACGTTATATAAAACTGTCTAAGTACAAAGCACAAAGGAAATTACATTGCAAAACCCACAATGTTGTGGCTTTTTAAGTTTCACTCGTTTACTGACGTTATATATTAATGATAAAATGACATCCACTAGTATGTGAATTGTGCTACTAACGACCAGGGAGACTGATGGGCAATTTAATTGCTTAAAGCTTTAAAAGCTTTTAGACTTAAGTTAGTTGATCTCAATGACACAACAAATTGACAAAACGAACAATGCCATCACGAGTACAGCCAGACCAATGAACTAAACATACTCTCGACCCAATAAGCGAGCAGCCAGCGGACAGACGGCTTGTCATCGTATGGAAAGAGTCTAACAATTAATTGTTAAAGTTAACGTGTGTTTCCTCGAATCTGTGCACATTCGGCCACTTTGGGCATATATCGAATTGGTATTGGACTGAGTTCGGCGCAACAGTCACTCTGTCGACAGCCTAATTTGACAGATATCATGATATATTGCAATGGTACACAGTAAATTTGTCCAACAGGGCAAGACTCGTCATTAGTAAGTGCTTGCCAGTTCGTTCCTTACCGAACTGGTCAAACCCGAGTATTTAGATACTATTTACTAAATAGGTGCATAATGATTTCCATGTATATAGAATTGAGAAGAATGAACAGAAAATTCAATTCTTTTTCGACGATTATTATTGCACATTGCAACAGGCACAATTCACTGGTAAGATAAAATATATTCTGATTTCATTTTATTTTTGTTCATTTCCACAGATTCCCAATATCCCAAAGCACACCACCAAATATCACTTTTTATTGGAGTTGACGGCAACCATTACGAGGCAACTGCAGTTGATCAGATGGAGTGAAAATTTCCCGCTATGATTGTCGACTATGTTGGTGCGTTTGAGCGAGCGAACCAGACAAGCATTAGGATTCCTAATTTATTTAATTTCCTAATTCCTAATCAATCAATTTGCTTTAAACTCTACCAAAGGCTTTCAGCAAAACTAGACTATTTCACTATTACAACAATAGTCTGCATAAGGATAAACTTTATCTGTGACTGACTATAGTGATATAAAAAATATTGATTGGTATTGTTTTTCAATGTACCAAGGAGTTACCATCGGCAACCATGGTTGCATGTATAAACACAAGTAAACAAGTAAACAAATGAGAAGCGGAGCGCGCAAGTTTGTTTGGTTTGTCCACATATGTTCACAGGCTGTGAATCACAGCTGACACGCTCGTTGAACATGCAGGACGATCACTAGTTGTAGATTCTGCAGAGCGATACAAATACTCAACGACCCTCGAAACGCCGCTCATCGGTATGTTTGCTTTTGATTGATTGGTACTTTTTAGGATGTTCATTCTAACTTGTTTTCTAGATTTTGAAAATATACGAACAGGAAGAATTTCGTTGAAGCCCACAATTATCAGCCGGACGTGTGAGTTCTGCATCTACATTTATGAACATGAATAAGCCTGGGAATGATAACATATGTTTCGGTGTGTGGCCCACAACCCAAATAGCAATTGAAACAAACTATTCGCTACACTATGATGATATTAATGGCAAAAGCAGTGACAAGAAAAGTAATTCTATAATTTGTGTCAATTCAATAGAATTAAAAGTGGATAAGGAAGATGAGAATGCTTTTCTGGCACTCCTCAAAGGCAACAACGAACCAAAACGGCAACCAACAATACCGACACTCTTGAATTTACTGTAAATTATTTACATTTCGAATGCAAACCGTAAATGGTGAAAATTCCTCTAGTGTTGAAATAATTTTCAGTTGCAATAATTTGGCCTCTGCCTAATGATTCTCTCAGTTCGAATAAAGTTTCCTCTTGTTTGGCCAAGAATTTTGCTCGAAAAAGTGTTTGTTTCATTAAACGTTTTCAAAATAAGGTTGAACAGTTGAAGCAAGAATGCGAAATACATGTAAATACCGACCATTGTTATTGATGAATCACATCAAAACGAGGTTCAGCAAGTAAAAACAAATGGTAATTTGGTGTAGATTAATTAATGTTTTATTTATTTGTTAGATCAAACCAAGTCAATGATTGTCACTGCTTCGACTAAGCGCAAAGATGAAGTGACTATGATGAATGCACCTTGTTGGACATCACTCAAATGGCAATGGAGCCGATTCAAATGACAATGAGGAAGGACTTAATTTGGATGACGACGGCGATGATGATGATTCAAATGGTGACTTGAAACATATACTCGATGCAATGTCACATTCACAATTCACACTTCAATGGTCACGAATAAAACAACATCTCAAAATTGCCATTGCTCAAGAAGGTCATTCTCAACAAGGTTATGCGTGCCCTTTTCAACGGCAATCACATGTTTTTCTATTGCCCCAGCTAATGCAGCAAGAAACATTGCTGTCGAACTGAGACACATTTACTCGAGAGAGATTACACAAATACACTCACCTGATGAAGATGGAAAGTTTCGGTAAGTTTTGTTGTGTACATTGACTCGCAATTATTAGGATTATATTTATTTGCTAAAACTAAATCCAAATTATATTTTGCTGGTTGTTGCTTTGCGTTAATTAATTAACCCATAAGCGTTCGCTAGCGCAAATCAAAGTGTTTGAATGGTTAATTAACAAGTTTAATTAAGTTTGTGTAGGTTAGAGATTTTGCAAAAGCAAATGCAATTGAAGATGCGCAGTGCAAGTTCATCGATGATGAACACAATTCTGGTCTGGTTGAGTGTCAAAGGTGGCAGCACCATGTTTGTGTCCGCAAGGACTTGTCGGACGACTGCCAAGTGGCCAACCGTGGGTTTGGGCTTGCTCGTCGAATCGAATCGGGCCAAAATGAATGGTTGGCCAACATTGAATCTGCGAGTCAGTACGAGCGAGTTCTGGTGAAGGGGGAGCCATTGACAGAGGCTTCTGATATTCGGCATGTTTTGATGACCAAGGTGGACCTTGTTGCTGCTGCTGGGACATCGTTGGATAGTTGATGCCATTTGCCAGTGGATACGACTCTTGGTAATTCATTGGTCTTGGCATTATTGGAACATCAGCTTCTAAGTCCCATGGCTCGTACTTTGGCTGTGATCGAGAGGTTTGATTGGATGGTGGTGCCATTGGAGTCAGTACTTCATTCCACTGAGAGTTACCAGACATTGAAACACCATTCCGCCAAGCCATCATTTCACATGGACCACTGTAGTGCAGAGTTTCATAAGTCATAGGTTCATAACCTTGAAGACGATGATGCGGATAAGGAGATTCGGAAGGAAAATTAAATTCAAAGTTGTTGATTGAACCATTCTCTTGCTGAGCTTGACGTCCGCCATCATTGAACATTTGGAAAGACTGTTCGTTTTGAGCAATAGAAGAGTGGCGACAATGACTACAGACCGAACCGTGAAGAAATGGCCGAGAGGTTTTTGATTTGATCGAGTCGTCACTTGGGGAAATTGGCTGTGACCGTCCAAGGCCTCTTGAAGGTGAACCAGTTCTGGACGAATACTTGCGGCTGCCTTTCATCTTGTCACTCTTGAGCAAACTAGGCAAGATTTACGGCTACAGACTTTTGATTACTTGGAAGCACACTAACTAAAACTCACCAAAACTGCTCAAGGAGAAGACTATTTATAGTCAGAGTCAACAAGAGAAACGAAACAATTTCGAATTAGAAATTGTTGACTTGTTGTTCAAATTGAACAGTTCAATCATTGATTGATCACCATTATTGTGATTTTAATGTTTGCTCATTTTACTTGGCCTTAAGTGGTTGTTTGTGTGGTGACAATAAATGTACAATAGTTCAATAGTTCAAATATGCTAATTTATTGACAAAATGAATGAATGTGCTCATGTTGGGTCACATTCAGGACCGCAGACATTGTCTATTCGAATAGTGACTCACTCACTGACGATTTGTGTAGTGCTCAAATTCGAGTTGATAGTCTTCAAAGTAGTCCTTGATGACAAACTCGGGCAAAGACTTGGTGACTGCATTGTGAGTGTGGTCGAGCCAACGGGTCCAGCCCGACTCTGAGCGCAATTTTCGTTCGTACTGTCCGAGTTGGGTGAGAAAGCCAATGTTGGGCGCAGCCACTGAGCGACAGTGCTTTACGTGGCAGAATGCTTGCTCCAGTGATTTGTTCTGATAGCGCATTAAGTAAGCTGTCAATAAATCAATGGTCACAATTAGTTTGCAATTAGTTATGGCTCATACCGATCACGAACGAGGCCGATCGGCTAACTCCGGCCATGCAGTGCACAATGGAGACCGAACCAGTGAGGCGAACTTTCTCCAACTTGTCGGTCACTTCGTCGAAATATATGCTAATGTCCTCGCTTTTGTCATCGACCACCTTACAAGTAACAATCGATTAGTGAGTGACAGGTGCAACATGTGCAAAACCTTACCGGAATTCGATAGGCTTCGATGCCATCTAACTTGAAGAGAGGTGCCTCGTATGTGACATTGATGAAGCACCGAATTGGGTGATTGAACTGACGCAGCCGTTCCACTACGAGACCACCAACTCCGGTCAGGCCAAGATGTTCTCCAATGATAGACAGCTGGTTGTATGGGTCCAGGAGAAGAGCTCGAATCTTGAATGGAGTGCGTGGATCGTTTGCCTTTTCACACTGTTCTGCAATGGTGAGCAGCTTGTTTACTTCACCCGAGGTGACATTAAATCCGTTCAAGGTTTTGTCTGCTTGTTGTGCCCGTTGCAGCAAGCCAGGTCCAGCACAGAGCAGTTTGGCCATTGCATTGCGACGGGCTCGGACAGGCGGTGGTGACTTGGTCTTGGTGCTTCTATTGGTCTTCACACTCGATGGTTTCGTGGTTTGAGTTCTAGTGTAGTGACGCAATTAAAACAAAGTAAAAGTAAAGGCAATAGTCACTTACTCGTGAACAGGTTTGGCTGATTCGAGCACTTTGGCGGCAGGTGACTTGGCGGCCTTTGATGAAGCCGGAGTGGCACCACTCGAGATCGATTTTGGCTTCTTCAGCGAAGCTTGACCCGAACGGCCACTCGTGTTTGACTTGGGCTTTTTGGGTTCAAACACGGTCAATCCTTTCACGTTAGGTGACTTTGCAGGCTTAGTTGTAGCTGGACTAGCACCACCACTGCTGTTGGACTTTGGTTTCTTGGGTTCAACGTGGTTGGGAAATACTTTGCATACTGGGGACTTGGCAGGTTTGGATGAGTCTTGGCCAGCACTCGAGGTTGACTTGGGCTTCTTGGCCTCAAACATGGCCAACACTTTGACGACAGGTGACTTTGCTGGCTTGGACGAGGATTGACTCGAGTTTGACTTGGGCTTCTTGTCACTCTCTTTCATGATGATGGCGATTGACGAGTGATCGTTTCTCTGGCGCTCACTGATAGGCACACTAGACTGATATAAACGGCCTCATAAATTCTACTCTATTTGGTCGATTCGATTGATTGAGAAAATGTTTCGCTTTGGAACTTTACTGCAAACAAGCGCAATTAAGTGCACAATCATTTATTTGTTATGTAAATAGTGCAATGCAATAAAGGAGGTGATGATGCATCTAGAAGGACTACTACATCAGCACACAGCAGCAGCCACCAGACTCAGCTTGTGACTTGTCCTTGACACCTTTGGCTGGTTGAACCATCTCTTGGTACTCGTCTTGCTGACCGACCACTTGTTGGCTTTGACTATCGTCTTCATCCTTGTTCTCGCCTGGGAATCTGTTCACAGGATCTCCTTTGAAGTGGTAGTCGGAAGTAGCTTTCCACGCGATTGGTGCCTCTGGAATTACAAACTTGGTGGCACTTTTAGGCGGTGCTTTCGTTTTCGTCTGCATCTTGTATGCACTGGGACCTTTGCCTGAGCCGTCATCTGGATCATTGAAGATGTGTTCATAGTCCGATGGAGCTATCAAAGCGGTTGGCGCTTCTGAGGTAATGACAAACTTGTTGGCACTCTGGGGTTTGGATTTCATTTTGGCCTTTTGCTGGGCGCCACTGTTAGCATCTCCCTCTGGATCAGTGAAGATGTGCTCGTAGTCGGACGGAGCTATCAACGCGGTTGGTGCCTCTGATGGGATCACAAACTTGGTCACACTTTTGGCCTGTGCCTTTCCTTTCACTGCTTTCTTTTTCGCTTTCTGCTTGGTGACACTGGAGCATTTTTGCTTGACCAAAGAAGTATATCTTTTCGAGTTGGCCATTTTGCTTGCTTTCTTGCACTTCTTGAGTGGAGCCCTCTTGATCTGTTGATTGCCACCGGACGTGCTGAGACTAGCGGGAGTTGACGAGTTCGGACGAGATTTCGAGCCTGCTTTCATGACCTTGACTTTCTTCTTGGAGGCGAGCATTGCAGTGCCACCGACAATTACAACACGGTTGGTTGATGAGAGAATGGAATAAGGTGGTCACTATGGAAAACAAAAATAAAGTGCACAACGAATAACCGTCAATGCAGAGCACTTATAAGAACAGACCAACGATCGAACTAACTTATGTTGCAATATTGAACTTGATAAATTTTCGAGATCATAAATGGTATAATTGTTGTTTGCTGTCGATTGTAACCAATTCGAACTCATTTTACGAGTCATATAAATGTAATTCACATTGGTAGTCAAATGCTGTTAGTGTAAAGTTGCCTTAGAAAGAGCAGACCCTTCTACTTCCTTCTCGAGACAATGTTATGCTTCAAACATGTCCAGTTGCAAATGTTTGCCTTAGTGATGGCTTTCCTTTTGAATCAAGTGGACACTTACCCGGTGTATCAAGACGAGTCCAGACAATCAAGAGATGACATGTGCGACTCTGTTCTGGCCAATGCCCAACAGATATTTCACTTTGGTGATTATCTTCTGATTAGTGTAGAGCAGAGGGAAAGCCTCACTGGTGGTCACAAGTCTCGAAAATATGATTCGTTTGGAACCGACGAGACAATGTTCTACCTGTACAACTGGCAAAGGGGACAACTCTATGGACAGCCTCTCAGGCAGAGTCAATTGTTCGGTGAGTGATTTGCGCCATTTTTTTCTATACCTCATGTTAATGTTTGTTTCGCACAGCTTTTGATGTGTCCGAGGATGATCCAGACGGAGAACTGCTTTTTGCCTCCACGTTTGATGTGTGCTCAATAATGCCACCATCGACGTACAGCCAAAGGGATAAACGCCAATCGGAAGATTACGATATGCTCGAAAGCATTTTGGCCGACTCACCGCACGATGCACTGAATTCCGATGCGAAAGTGGGCGATTTGGATTTGAAAGATTTGCAAGGATTGCTCCAAGTCAAACAAATCAAATCTCAGCTTGAAAGCATGAAACGGATGAAAGCGTTGAAATGGTCTTCATCACTGAAGGACGAACTGAAGCATCGACAACTGATGGCTCAGATGAAGAGTTTGATCAATGCTCAGATAAAGGCCATGTTCACTACAACTGCCGCGCCGACTGTCAATGGGGACAGTGTCTTTCATGAGCAAGTCTTTTCAATGATGAGATCGTTGCATCAGCAATTCAACAATCTCACACATCACATCGGTTACCAAGAAGTGTCTGACGATACGAACGAAGCTCCTGTCAAGCCTGTCTTTGGCAATACAATTGCAACTCCACTGCCAGTAATGGAACAGTCATCACCGCTCAGTAAAATGTCATCTCCTTCCCCGACCACTCAACCTATGGCAGAGAAGCCTCAATTCGAAGAGCCACAGCACTGTCCACGGATTGTGATTGCTACTTTCAAAAATTCAAAGTTGAGTCCCGAGAACAAATTCTGCGGTGACAAGCATCACATCAAAAGTGTCATCTTTGAGTACTCGGAGGAAGCTAATCAAATGCCTCGACTCACGCCAATTCGAATTGCAAACGATGGACAAACGATGACCAAATTGTTGGCTTATCGTGGATCAATTCGCTCGAATGGAGACCGCTTTCTGGTTGTTCGGTCTGATTTGATCTGTCCCTTTGTGCCAAACAAGAAAAGCGTCTATCTCAGTGGTTTCACTCTCAAGGGCAAAGTTTTTATGCAAACCAAATCGAGAAGACTGAAAGAGTATTCAACAAAGTCGGACAATGATTGGACCATCAGTGAGCTGCTCAACTGTTATGGCACTTCGCCAGTGTTTGTCAATCCACTACAAGTGATCGGTGCATCTCAAAGTTCAAAGTACGATGATGAGGAGAATGAGTACTATGACATGGTACCGGACAAAACAGTAAAGACAACTGTTGAGAAGCAAAAGAGTGCACAGGACAATTCACAATTGCCAGCGGTGAAACAGGCGGTTGCCCAACAAGTGATGCCCTCAACAATTATGAATCGAGCTGCTGAACAGCCAATGAACAGATTTACAAACAGATTACAAGGCGAATTTCGAGATGAACAGAAAGAACAAGGTCCCAACTACACCACAATTGGCCTGGTCACTGTGGCCATCGTTGCGTTGCTATACTTCTGGTGTACCTGCTGTTCCACTGGTTCAGGTAAGAGACTGTTGGCTGTTAGTGAAATTGTGATTTAATTATGATATTGTTAATTCACAGAAGAAGAAAATGAACAAGAGAATGACAAAAAGTCGACAAAACGAAAGAAACGACGACGACATCGAAAGCCAAAATTGAACGATAGCGACGATGAGGACGGTGGCAGAAAGAGAAAGAGCAAGAGAAACAAACGCGAAAGCAAAAGGTCGAATCGAAAGAGTCGATCCCGTTCGTTGTCCAAGAAAGGCTCTAAACAGAAAGAAGGCAGTAGAATGGCCTCTGTGCCAAGTGTTCAGGTCAATTCATCTGGTGACCCGCAAGCAATGTCACTTCCTCAAACTGGACAAGCTGGTGACTGTGACCAACAACCAGTGGACAACAATAAGCCACCTGAACTGCTTCCACTCGAAGAAGTGGTCGTGATTGATCCGAACAAGATTGACCAATTCTGTGGTCAGGACAGTGAGATGACCAGTCGAATAGAGTCCATGTTTTGCGAGTCGAAAGTGATTGCACATTGCATCGAAATGAAACGACACATGATGACCACCAGTGAGGACAATGGGCCACAGGCTGAAGAAACCTCAAATGATCGCCAAAAGGAAAAAGATGATGAAACTTCAGGAGACAACTCACAGGATAACAAGCAGCAGTCCAGTTCTATTTCATCGGACACAAATTCAAACATTACATTTGTCTCCAAGGACGAGGAGGGCAGGCTGATTGAAGTGTTGCATCGAATGAGAAAAAGTCTCAAGAAGAGTATGAGGTGAACAAGAGAAGAGCTTGCCGTCATGCTTCAATAAAACTTAACTTGACTTCAACTGTTTCGAATAATTTATTGAGTCGATGCACCGAGGGTGTCAATTGTTCAAATTGAACTTCAATGCACAAAGACACTTATAAAGTGGTCACAGTGGACAATTAGACACAAATCGTTTTATTCTAATATTGGTAATTACACTGACATTGAGCATACAGTAAAACGGAAATGTAAATTCGAACTGGATGCATCGCACTATGACCGATTCAGGTGGCAGTGGCACCTGCACAATATTACACATTTTTCATTTGATTGTTTGATTAATAACCAATCTATAGATTATTCCATGGCTCAATTTGACAAGATTGACTCATGCCTACACACCCCAAAATAGACAACTTCTAAATTGCTGCTGCTCACTTATTAGCCTTTCCCAAGTGTGTAACACTTTCGATTGTCGTGTTTTGAGTTGTCTCTCTTTACTTGTTGGTGGCCAATTGTTTTCAGCATTGGCAATGCTGCATTGTAGTCATGGTCCAACATAATTGGCTCGTCTTCAGGCTGACTTGCATTTAAAATATATCACACTAAAAGAAATATATCAAACTGCCAAACTTATGAAAATGAACTCCATTATAAGGTCGAAGCAGTGCGCGCAAAGCAGCCATAGGAAATTAGGCTATTCTCGGCAAACTTGTCTAACAGACAAATGCCAAACAAGCGGAGTGCACGACCACCAAATATTAGCCGTCAGTTTGGAAGTGCCATTTGAGTTAATGTCGATTGTCTATTTATTGTTGCAGTTTATTAGCAGGCTCAATATTTCGTGGCTTGTCTCTCTTTCTCACTGGACCTTTAATACATGCTTGTTCACTCGCCACTGCTTTCTTAGTGCAGTGCCATTTGTGTAAATTGTGACATACTTGCAAATGGCTGTAAGCAATTTTGAGTTGAATGAAAAACATTAATCAAATGCTCAAAGCGAACTGGTAATTAAAATTTGTTTATTTCAAATTATGTAGTGCAATCCATTAATATTGTTATACTGTATATTGGTTTTAAATGACCATTGTCCAATGGCCACTAGAAATGTTTCGGTTGAATAGCTTGGAGCAAGCTTTCTACCGAGTGCTTTGAATTGTCCATTCTCTTGCGAACGTTTTGACAGTGTCGAACCAGCCACTTGGCAATTCGTTTGTGTTTGCGAGCCGAATTGGCCACAATTGGCAAAGTGGGTCCAGCATCATCACAGTTGGACAAACCAGACAGTGCACATTGTCCATAGTAGGTGTAGTAAAGGGCATTTGGCAAGTCACTGATCACAGCCAAACTTGCACTTGACAATTCAGTGCTCAAAAGGAAAGGCGTTCTCTCCCAACTACCAGTCTTTCCATTGAAACATTCGGCAGATTTGCAGGTGGAGTATCCTAGGAGCAATGGGAGATTGACTTTTGAACGTAATCAACAAATTCACAACTTACCATTGTACCCACCGAACACATAGAGTTTGCCTTCGAGTACACAAGAAACGAAGGAAGAACGAGCTTTGGTCATTGGCCTCACGAGCCCCCACTGGTTAGTGGTGCGATTTATGATTTCGACTGTACTCAGGCTAAATTATAAATGGATTATTAACTTGTTGTAATAGTGAGATTCACTCACCATTTGAACTCAGTCAAGTCGGTGCATCCTCCAATGGCGTACAGCTGGTTGTCGTAGGCCACCAGCGAAAAGGCTCGTCGCGAAACTGACATGAACGAAACCACAGTCCAGGTGCGTGACTCGAGCGAGTAAAACTCGACCGAACCCAGTCCAAACATTTCCATTCCACCAGCAATGTAGATCTTGTTGTTCAGTACAGCAGCAGAGGCATCACTTCGAGCCGAATTCATTGAGGCAATGCTGTGCCACACATTCCTCACTGGATCGTACCGTTCACAGAAACGCAATCGCTCTGTGCCATTAGTGCCACCCATGACCACAATCGAACTGCCAACAAGCACAGCACAGTGATAGCTTCGAGCATAAATCATTGGGTCGCGTTCACGGAACCGGCGTGTGATTGGATTGAAACAAAGAACCGAGTTAGTCACTTCCAACCCATCGGAACCACCAATAATGAACAGCTTTCGGCCGTATCGGACCATTGCATGGTGCACTCTTGGTTGGCTTCCTTCGATGTTCACTCGAAACCACATTCCAGTGCGAATGTCAAACACTTTGAAAGCACTCGATGGCAGGCCATTTTCGTAGCCACCGTAGACAAAGACCAACTGGCGAGGCACTCGAGGGTTGAAAGTGCTGAGTGGATACTTTAGATCTAGCACAAAAAGACATTTGATGCAAATAAAAACATCATAGCAAACTTACTTTTGAGTTCATTTTTGTCAGCCAACAAGTAGTCAGTTCTAAGATTGAGGCCGCAAAAGTCAGACAAAATGTGCCGGTCGAAAAGAGTCGAGTGCATCAATTGCCACCGAACCAAGCAAAAGAGTGGCCAAAAGTGGCAAGTCCTATGTTCGGAGTCGGCTTCGATCCAGTTGATAACAGCCCGCCAGACACAGAACTCGTTGTGCACTTGCAGATTGTTGTCAGAAAGAATAGTGCTCAATTGGTGCACACTCAGTTGACTTAGAGCCTCGTGATTGTTGGCAATCTGAAGAGACAAAATTAGCTGTTTGAGATACAGTGACAATATGAAATCATACCTCGACAAAGTGATGCAGTATGTAACGAAAAGCACTCAAACCGAGGCAATGGCCAAACTTGAGTCCAGTTTGCATCATGTGCACACAGTTTTGTGTGGACAAATGACCTTGCAGATAATTGAGACACGAGTCGGCCAAAAAGTCGAGTTTAAATTTAAGTGCTATTGGAAGCAGTTGAGAGCATAGGTCAGAGTCGAGCTGTACCTCACGTGCGTACATGGCACTGATCACAGTGTGCAACATGAAAGCATCCATGTCGGGCAACTCAACTTGAGGCACTGAAAGGGTGATGTCTTCCATGGTGCGAACTTGACCGAATGAGACAAGTTGGTGCATCGATTGGCTTTCGAGCAGTCCAGTGATTTGTTCCCAGAACTTGGGTGCCTTTAATGCCAAGTAGTAGCTGTGCACTGGCTCACTGCCGCCATCCTTGGTTGTGAGAACAAGGTCAATCGTTTCGGGACACGAACGTAGCTTCTTGATTGCTTTCATTTGGTGCGCGAACACATCAAAGTCGTAGTGCGACAGACCAATTCTGGAAATTCTTGGAATGGTAACAGAAGGCATTGGAGATGTTTCGATCACTTGTCGGTGCTCAACAATTGGTGACTCGTCAGGGCTCATGTCTCCGCTGTAACTCCTCTCGGTTGGTTCGAAATTGGTTGACATTCGTCGGGACGCGAGCACACAAACTGATTTGATAACAACAATAAACTGGCGAGTGGTTAGCATTATATTACAAATATATATTTGCAAGTCGTTTGAGCATTCTATTCGATTTTGAGAAATACATTTGTAAACGCTTGTAGGACAATTTGTTTGATTTGATTTGTAGCATTCAAATGTCATCAAGTGTATGAACTTTATCTAAATTGTTCTTTTAGTTATTTTGAGCTTTTTGACATTTCTCATTGTACCAAAGCGAACTTTCCTTTGTACGCATTTGTTCATGCTTTGAAATATTGTTTTCTCCGCATCCATTTAGTTAGCTCATTTCTGTTTGGTTTGATTTGCAACTCGACATCTAAACTTTGCTTTGGTGTGAATTACAATTCATCGAACCCACTTTAACCCAATCGGCAATGCACAAGGCACTATGCCATTTAGCACTACATCTCGACAATATTTCACTTATTAATCTATTTCGTCTTTATATTTTCACAAAACAAGCAAATTTATTTTACGAGATTAATTCATTAAGAGAGTGAGATTGCCACAAAAGATAAGTTTAGCACTACGATTAGGACCGTGGTCAATGCTAATTCGAGTACGGCATCGTGTTGGTTCAATAATGGCCACGGCCGCGTATAGCCGTCCGGTTGGCCAATGAGAAATTTGCAATAGTCAAGAATTGCATCTTTATCTGCTGATAATCAATGTAATTGAAAATGAGAAGAAACAAGTAAAACCAATTTGGCTTTTTGCACAACACATGCAGAGTGACACATTCGATGAGTGCATTGCTTCGCTACTGCTCGTTTCTGTCATCTTGGACGTATAACACTGTTATTAACAGGTCATCGAGGGTGTTGCAGAGCGTTCATATAAATAGCGTACAATTCAATCTATATTTGCACCAGACACGTCGAACGATGCTATAGATTTTCATGATGCAGCAGTATGGCGGCATACCAGGCCAATACCAACACTATTGTCAATTAGCTCTCAATAATCAGTGAAATAAAATGCAATGCAGAGAAGCCACTTATGTGAACACTTCCTAAATATGCCGCTACATGCCTCTATACTTGATCAAATTAATTTGTTTGCTTCAGTATTATCGGTCACGAGCTATATCGATCATACTTGTTCCAATAGTCGCCGATGTGAATTGCACTTTGATTATACATTGATGAATTTGTTGCTTGCCAATCTATTACTGAAATGATATGTCGGTCACGGAAGTACCATTACTGTCAGTGTCGTGTGTCGCACATTGACTATTATTTACAAATTGCAATTAGACTCATCCACGGACCGATTTTGATGTTAGATCAATTTAAACCAAACCACGTATTTAGCAAGTAAATATTAATAATCACAAAGCAATGTGAATACTGTTCATAGTTGACGAATGTGCAATTGTTGTGTTCATAATTTTAGTCACTGATTGTGCTATTGCATAAAAAATAGTAATTCATAATATTATTGGTTATTGAATATTCCATAAATACAATCACAACTAACGAGCTACTTCAATTGGTCTAATCGATCGGGAAGCACTAAACCCTGACACCTACCACCGGTGGCCACTAATAAGACAGCTCTAGTGAAATTATTGACCATTTCGCGGTGTCTTTGTGAGTGTGCTTATAAGCATTTGCCAGTTTCCAATTGATGGCAATTGCAGCCACGTTGATATGCAATCAAAAGAAAAGTCCAATTCGAGCACATACCCGTCCAAGGGTCACTGCACTAATATTATCAATGCAATATTATCTCACAGCTCGCAGGTCGAATTGCCAATTGCCTCGGCGTTTCTATATAAACTGAACACAAACAAACACTGGCCAGTCTGTTGCATTCACAGTTGAGAACTTTGGTCATTTCTGGTGCACGTTAAATTCGATCCACTGTGCAATGACCACTGCAAGCATGCTGAATGGCTTTTATTAGAGTGCTAGTATCAATTGCTCCTCTCTTCCTATCAGTGTGGCACAATTTGTCTTCCCTAACCTAAACACAGCATTTAGTGCAATGGTCAATATATGCATTGGAAATTACAGTGGTGATGTATGTTGTATGTTTCGGTTGTCTTACTCTTTGTACTTATGTACTCGTATTTGTCTTTACAAGTAGACGCGTTTTCTCTGCCATTTTGAGAATAAATCTGAAAATAATTGAGTTTGCTCGTTTGATTACTATTCATGTGGCCAAATGGAACATCACAGTGTTACTATCTAACTTGGTATGAACTGTTACTCGAATAGTTGCCATTGTTAGTCATTTGGCGTTCACGTTAAATCAAATTATACCCTTTATTATGAAGTGCGTAATCAGTGGTGCATTTTTGTGCACTTGTTTCTAAAACAAACACTCCAACTTTGTGACAGTTGCACTGAATTGAAATTACCCATGCAATTGGTAGTTAGAAACTGCAGTGCTTCACAAAAAGGACCTTGCCAAAAACTTGACTTATTCGATTCAATCTTATGCCATCGGTCAGGGTACAGGTCAGACCGCGATTTCCTTCGTCAGTGAGGTCATTAATCGAGTGCTGAATCGGCAGCCGTCCATTTGCGCAAATGTATAATTTGCACCTCCATTAATGACCTAACCGAGCCACTTGATATTCCAAGAGGTGTTTATATCAGAGCCGTAGAAACCGGGCGTGATTGGCGCGAAATCACACCAACATTTTTGGAATGTCTTAAAAATAAACTAAGATTTTTTTGAGTTTTTAAATTAAAATTTAAAAATTTGAAAGATTAAGAACGACTAATTGCGATAAGGGCACATAACACTAATCTAGTTCACTTGAACATACCACAATGTGTTTTGAAAGATAATAACTTGCAAAAAGGGGCGTGGCTTTCTTACAATCACGCACTCCAAAATTTGACTTTCTACGGCTCTGGTTTATATGCTCTCTTTTCGGCTCACTTGCTACGTTTGGCCGAATCAGTTGATATAAGAGACATAAGACACTTTTCCACTTGGTCGATTGGTTGAACAATTAATTGATTTAAATGAAATATTTGCCATTCTCAGCCGATGTTTAAAATTAATAAAACCACTGACAATGAATTGCTCGGTGGTGATCATTTTAGACAGGCAATCGCAATCTGGCCTGGTTTGAATTGGCAGGTCACCTAATGACGCTCACTTCCTCAACAGTGAAACAGATTCAGTGTTCACTGGAGGCACCAAACTAAGGCTCTCAATTGGTTGTGAAAATTTCCAATTGACATTAATTTTTATTAATTTTTATTAAATTAAGTTTTAATAACTGACTTCCTCTGGCTCTGTGCCAGTTATACAGTTTGCTATTTGACCATTTTACACTTGTTTACAGCAGATAATTGCAACGGCCAGTTGGTCTTCTTACCTGGTACATTGCCTTTCGAATGCCTCGAATAAAGCAAATTACATTAATCGAAGCAACTTGCTTAGTACAATTATAACAATTTGCAGCACCCAATTATTACCGATTGACATTTACCAATAATATACCATAATGCACATACATTGCATTCATTGCATGCACCATTCTCGGATTGAGACGAATTGCCAGGTGATATCTGTCGGTGAATGTTTCCTCAGGTAGGACTCATCGTAAGTTGAATGAACCTCAATCAGTGAGTGCATCGAATAATTCTCTCCGAGCTCACATCCTTCCAAATTAGCGCTCACAAATACGAACACATGAGAGTACACAATGGGACCACATTAGCACTTCATTTACATAACGGACATAAATCACCATCATCAATAGCAATATCAATGGTTCATCAAAGGAGGCAAACAAATCTGTTCGGTGAGTGCCAACTCTTGTCCATGAAATGTAACCCGTGGCGGCCACATGATTGGTCTCAAATTAGCCTTTATCAGTAGCAATTGGAAAGCGATGATCACTTTTGGTGGGCAAGATTGGGTCGGCACGCTTGCTCGCCATTAGAGACTGCATTTCTTGACTTGACACAACGCCGATCGATGTACTGGCAATTCCTCTGGTAGATCTGTTCTAAGTAATTAAATATAGTGTCAGTGTGGCCAAAGTAGTATGCCTAATTAATGCGAGATGACCCGCACTAATTTGGCACTAAGGCAAGTTTATCAATCTGTATTGGCACTAAACGACATCGCATCAAATTAGCAAACGGCACCTGAGAAAACACCGTTCAGCCAATGAGGCCAATTTGCAAAACATGTCTTTGTCGCCACTGTGAACCGAATCTTTTCTTAATCGAACCAATTTGTTCATTATCACACAAAGTGCACTCTTGCAAATTAGTGATAAACCAATGTGCCATTTGCACTGCAAGTGAACATTTGATTCACTTTCTTGCAGGCTTTTCTATGCAATGTAAATGTGATGCCAGTGAATATATGCCAGTGAATGTATGTTAACTGTGCAAGTGGTGGCTCGGCTAATTCAATTCGATTCATTCTCGCTATTGCCAAAGCGCTAGCACAACAAGAATTAATCGGATCGATTTGTTACAATCGCCCAGCCTGGAACAAGTTACGAGCACCGTCACTGCCACAGTCACTTTGATTGTGCATTATTATGCGCCTTTTAATGCACTCTATAAATTGGTGTTTTATTATCTACATATCTAACATCTTCGCATTGTCCAGAAACATTTTTAATTGACACATGCATGCAATTATCAATTGAGCGGTGTGAATTCCCGATCACTTGACCCTCGAAGCAACTTTGCAGAGTAAAGTCTGATTTGTTTTCTCGATTAAATCTTTTGCGCGATTAATCTGTTTGACATGATGTTTCCGTTTATGCGCCTGATGTGATTATGGCTGCTGTCCATACATGAACGGACGTTGTCTTATGGACAATTCGGCGTTGCTGGTCTCATTATAAGTTCGATGATGAATTGGAAAGCAACATTGCATTCATGAATATGTGTGAATGGATGATTGGATGAAATCTCCAATGAGTGCTAATCAGTATCACAGGCAAACAATTCATGCCAACAATTTGTTAGCTAACTTTTGATTACATTTGACCATTTCCCATCGTCAGTCTGCAGTGACACACTAGATCAACGTTCTTTGCAAGTAAAACAACTGACAAATCTGGACAAATGGTGGATGAGTTTACGCTAGTTAACTGTATTTTACCAAAATAACTTTGCGATAAAATGTTTATAGTTTGTAATGGAAGTAAGCGAATAAGTGGGAAAAACCAGGCCTTTAGTAAAGAGTAATTATAATATATTTGAATGAAGTACATCACTGCCACAATGGCATTAAAAATTGAAACTGCACAGAAGGCAATAGAAACTCACTAGAACACAGCTCGGCCTAAGTAATTTAAGTAATAAAAGACGAATTCCAAGCTCCATTTGTTGTGCTTGCACTAGTATAAATGGCAAATCTCGAGTTTGTCAAAATCACATTTGTGCCTCACTTGTCAGACAAGTTATTATTTTGATAAGAGGCTATAATTAATTATTTGTTTCAATTTTAATTTATGCCTTTGCTGCCGTTTAGTAAACATGCTTTGATTTGTGCCGCCTTCGGTGGTCGGTGCACAATTGTTAAATTAACAGTTAATTTGTTTGCTGGACGAGCAGTGGAGAGAACACCACTTCTGTTTGTTCCTCATCGATGCCACCAGCAAAGAACTTTTCCGAACATGAACAGAATCAGTCGTCACGACTTGTCAAGCTCTGAAATGGGCCATGCCAATGGCAATGGTGCAAGTGTTTGCCAACTAAAAGGCAATAATGAATACTCACTTATAAACATTAATACAACTCTTAGCAGCAGTGTCTTCAGTTCGTCTTACATTGCAACAACACTTTCCACTAGAGACCGATTGTGCTCTCTTTCTTGTGTGCAATTGTTCACCTTGATGTAAAATTTAACTAAATTAATTTAGTTAAATTTTAATGTGAGGGGAAAAGAAAAATTATTGCTGTGCCAATGGTCTCAAGCCATAATGGACAAAAGCAATGATTTATAATTAATATATTTGATATATTTGATAAATGAATTCTAATCAATTAATGGACTCTCCATTGAATGAAATTCGCCAAATGAATACAAATGACATTAAATTAAAGCATTAATTTAATTTGCCATCTCCGCTGAAAGTAATCAAATCAAGTAGCAATAATTATTTGGCAACGCGCAGAAATGTAAAGTTTGCTTCAGTTATTAATATAAATTTATAGTTGCACCGATTGGCCTCATTGAAGCAAAAGATAATAAACCGAAGGCTCAGCCTATGGTTTATAAAAGCGATAATAGCCATTGGTTTATTTATTTATTGATGCCATCCTGGTAATGGCATTCAGTTGGATTGGTCTGGGTGCAATTGCAATTGTCTAGGCATTGTAGGTCCTTTGGTGGCTTACTCGTATCAGTGCAGCCAAATTGAATTGAGCGGCGTCGAGTCGGTAATCTCATTCGATGTCAATTCCTAATGCCTTCTAATTATGATGCATTCGACGGACCAATCGATGTTTGCCAGTTGTCACCAGCGCCTAATGCAACTCAGCTCGGCCTTCAATGCCCGATAATTTATTTTTAGTAACAACGTGCTCGTTTGGCACATTTTACTTCCATTTCATTTTGTGTATTTTATATATTTTGCAAATAAATTCTGCTATTATATTTGTCTTTTGGTTTTTTGTGTAAAATTTTTTGAGATTCTTGTGGAAAATTAATTCAAAGTGTTTTTCAGATATTTTCACCAAACGTCATATATGAACGACCCGTTAAGTCACTAACAAAGTAAGTGTAATAAGAGCCTGTAACTGCGTAGTTGCCTTGGTGTGTTTTGAGACAAGTACTGTCAGCAAATTATTAGCGCAACTTTGTCCGTTAATTTGCAACTCAAAATGGAACAAAAATCCCCAAAAGCACGCTCAGTGCAATCTCTGAAG
Organism: Rhizoglyphus robini; assembly: GCA_023373905.1. NCBI lineage: Eukaryota > Metazoa > Arthropoda > Arachnida > Sarcoptiformes > Acaridae > Rhizoglyphus > Rhizoglyphus robini. Next base: position 74,105 of record JAKIJQ010000007.1, on the reverse strand, counting down.
AAGAAGAATCGAGCCGAGAAAAGGTCTCGTCATCTCAAACGTAATTTGACCACTAATTTGTCATCACCAAAAGCTCTCGATGCCACGATTACCGAATCGTTTGCTCAATTAGATTTATCTGATGGTGGACCCATCTCCCGACTGCCCAACGAATTGGTGCAATCGATTTTGGTACGATTGCACATGCAGGAGTTGATTCCATTGCAGTTGGTGTGCAAGAAGTGGCAAGCGGTTATCTATTTGATTGGTCACAAAAAGAAATCACTGTTTTTGACTGATTCTCGAATGGGCCCTTTTGATGGAGATTCTCTAAAGAAACGATCGTTCGGACAGATAGATTTGAACACTTTCACAAGACTTAACCTGAATAGCAGCCTCCGTTTGAGTGAGCCTTTCTATCAACAACTTGGCAAACTATTTACTTCTGTTGAGCAACTCGTTGTGTATTTGCCTCTGGCCGATATAATCACTCTTTTGGATTTGCTTTCTTCAAGTCAGTTAACTACTTTATCCATTGTTGCACCTATATACGATTTAGGAGTCTCCTCTATTTTGACTCGCATTAATTCGTACACTTCGCTCAAACGACTTGATATTAATGCTTATTGCAATCTATTTCAAACACTCGCGCCTACTTTTGCTCGATTGGAACATTTTTCCTGTCATCGTTTGGAATTGGCGGATGATTTTGATGATTTTGTTTTTGAAGATGATTTTATTGCTGATCACACAGATAATGTTTTTTCTCTTGTTGGCCATTTTGGTCCGAATTGTTCACGAATTTGGCTCCAGAATTTTGATGTAATCAATCTAACTCAATGGCACACTATCAACGGTCAGTGGTTGGCCAATTTGACTCATCTTGAGCTGAAATGCGACCATTCAATCAATCAAATGATCTCCATTCTTAGCAAATTTTCTGTCGCATTGAAAGTGTTGCATCTTGGTTATTCAGGCATTTTTATTGTAAGTTGCACTATGATATAACAAGTTTTTCTTTAATATTCCTTAATTTCTCAGTCTTTTCTGAATCCCCTCTTGGTTGTCCACCTTAGCAAGCTGGTACGCTTGTCAGAAATTGGCTTGAACGGTATCGCATTTGACCTGGATGCTGCTCGCAAGTTTGAGCTCATTCCACTCGCCACCATTCGAACCTTTACTATGTCAATCGATTGCTTCACGGGCAAAAAAGACAGTGACCATTTCACTTCTGTACTTTCGACCATTTTGCCTAATGTCGAACACTTGAACATTAATTCCCGCATCCAATTGGATGGTGTCGAACAGTATATCACTCGTTTCACTCAACTGAAAACTCATTCTTTTAATGGCTGAGCATTATTCATTTTAATTTATGATACTGACAATTTCATTTAAATGTAAACTTTATTTATATTAACTAATGATCACGATTCAAAATAAATTGATTTGAACTATTTTGGGGTTTAACCAATTTGTAGATTCAAACAAATTAATTATGGAATGTCATCAAGGTAAAAAAATAATTTAGAAATCTTTTCCTTGTTACAAGTACAAATTTAATTAAAAGTCAATACAGACAAATTGTTTTGCGTCATTTAGATTGCACTACAAACACAGTCATAAGATGTACATTTATCTGGAATCAAAATAAAAATTCGTCACCAGAACGACAAGTGGACATATCATTCAGTCCATCTTGACATTCTCTCGCCACTTTTGCTTTGCTGCTAGCAAAATCGTTTGCAATGGCACAACCAACATGGCTCAACGGACACGTTGCATCCATTCGGATCGAGAACGCGGAACTCTTCGCAATTGGCATGTCGTTTCCCTCAATGGTCGAATTTAATTCACTGCATCTCCTTGTTCACCAGGATAAACCAATTGAAAAGCCTTGCTCACTTGAGTTCCACACAGCACTTAGTATTATCGATACTAGAAGGCATAGCTGAGAAAAATAAAACTAATAAATAAAAGCTTTACAACAAATTATTTACTGTTTTGGTTCAGATTAGAAAGACTTGAATTGAAGGTGATATTTTGTCGAAGATTTTGATGACATTTGTTGGGAGAATATAAGGATGACTCGCCTCTCAAAGAAGAAGCTGTAGAACCAAAACCACGGGTACGTTCCAGGACCCATCCTAGCCGCTAAGTTGAACCAGAAAGATTGTGGATGAAGAGGATTCGTTTGACTCCACGGAAATACAGGCTGAGATGTAAATTCATTCATTATAACAACAGAATGTAGAAGAGGACAAATAAATGCAGAAAAGTTAGCAGAAAAGTCATTAAGTTTGTGTTTTGACTTCAGTGCTATTTTGCACGTTTAGTTTGCGTAGGACCCAAAAGTACAAGCAAAATCAACGGACAATCTCTGCTCTGTGATTGGTTGGAAGGATTTGAGTTTGAAAAGACCAACCAATGAAATTAGCAAGTTGGCAACACATGCGCACTTCATGGTAATTGCAATCAAACGAACACCACTTGTATGCTTTGAACTTCACGCTTTCAACGGTCTCGCCGTTTTATTGACGTTTTGTCTGTTTGCACTACATTTACTAACTCGATCTCTACTTTTGCTAATGATCGTCTATTGAAAATTCTTTGTGGTCAAATTGTCTTATTGTCGTTCATCGTTCAACACTAACGATGTCTCTGTATCGTAATTCTCCTTTTGAAGATATTTATGATGTGGTGAAGGAATTTAAGGACAACAAAGACTTTGCCGACTTTGAGCCTTGCCCCCTTTGCGGCGATAGTATTTACAACGTCGAATATTTGTTTCGGCATATTGAAAAACAGCATCGAACTTTTGCTCGGCACAAATTGTATGCATTGCTATTTCATTTATTGTTTTTTACTAAATATTTTTTTGTTTTAGCCGCAACAAGAAATTGAAGGTTGCCGACGATGATATCGAAATGTAAGAGATAATTGGTGGTGATGTGACAGTGCAAACAAACGACCAAATCGTTAATGAAATTGTTATTGAAGATATCGATGGCTCAGATGATGAATTTGCTCCACTTAACATTATCCCATTCTTCAAGTGACTAATAGCAATTTGTTTTGTTTTATCTTTTGCACTTCTCTTACCTTTACAGTCTAACGAGTTGTTGTTTTTGATTAACAATTAACATTTTCCATTGGAATTCATAGTTTGTAATTTTCATACTAGCATTTAATAGCATTTAATAAAGTACTCATTGACTAACTAAAAATTGCTATATCACTCAAAATATGGCAGCGGTGGCACCGAACGAAGGTAATTCAAACTCAAGCCTTTTGATATTTCACCAGACGTGACAGTAAAGTAAATTAAATTTATTAATTTAGGCACATTAGGCAATTGCATTGCCAAACAATCGACCACCAAGTAGGCCAGAAACAAAGTAAATAATCCCAATTATGGTCGACATGGGCTGTGTTCCTCGATGTCGTCGTTCACTATTCATTCTAAATGTGTTCGCCGTATGGTGCTTTACATTTGCTGCATATATGATTTGCAGGCAGTGTCTAAACCGTGACACGACTTTACCTACAAAAACATTTACCTACAAAAAAGTTGTCTTGCTGAATTTTACCTACAAATTTTACCTACAAAAATTCAAAACTTTTACCTACAAAAAATGCATTGTTGATGAAAGCAGTGCTGCCATCCACAGGAACATTTTGTCTAATTTTACCTACAAAAACTTTGTTAATTGACACATTAAAATTCTCAAAATATTAGGAAAAGTAAAGTGTTGAACAGAAAGGTTTAATTATGCAATTACAAATTTGAAAATAGTATATTTAGAATATTCTAGTCATTCTCAATGGGGGTTTCTTTATTCTCATTCTCATCAGTGGATTCTTTATTCGCATTCTCATCTAGATTTTCTTCATTTACATTTTCATCTGTGTTTTCTTCATACACATTTTCATCGGGAGTTTCTTTAGTGAAATCCATATTCTTGGAAGCCTTAAATTGAACTCGATAAGCAAGTTTTTCCAAATAATCGCGAACACTTTTAAATGTCGAATCATTGTGATAATGTTGCGCTGCCTTCTGAATTGCTTCCTTTTGAATACGATAACCTCTTCTTTGTTTCACGATCGTGTCGCCTTCGGAGTTATTGTACAATCTGGCAATATTGTTATCGTGATGTAATATAAGTGTGTGAAAAACCAAATTAATTTCGGCATTTCGAGGAAGCAGCATTTTGAAACCGTGGTGCCAACCTTCAAGTTTGTTGATAGTTTTGTCTTCTCCCTTCTTTGCTCTTTCATAAGCGTTCCATGTGCTAACCGGATACAAGGGTTCAAATGAAAATAGGTCACCAGTTTCTTCATCAATAAAGACACCAACCCAAATGTCGTTATAGTATTTCAACACCTGAAAAGTAAAAAATTCACACAATAAATTACGAATATTTCTGATGTGATTAAAATTACTCACTTCTTCAATCTTTCCAATAATGTCTTCACTATAACGCTCATCATTTTTGCCAAGATAAAAATATTGTTCGTTGCAAAGCATAGCAAAAGCATACTGAACCTCATTCTCCGGAAGAAATGCCAAAGCTGCTAAAACGTGCATTTTATGTGAGAACGTTTTGTCATGTTGGTATAACGTTTGCAATCCAACACTTTGAATTTTCCGGTAAATGCATTCACCATGATGAAACAAACACCCTTCAAGTTTTGCATTAGGAAATTCTGTTCTGACAGAATTCATTATAGCCATTTCGAAGTCAGAGCCAAACTGTTGTGGACCATTCCATGTGGGATTATCAGAATTTTCACGTACAAGCTGTTTGGAAATCTTCCAAAATTTTTCATACGTAGTTTGTGCTTTATCCGGAAGAAACCCATATATTAAAGGCATTGAACCAATATCAGGAAGTGAAGCATGGGCAGTAATAAGTTGTTTAAATAGCTTGTCCACGTTGAAAGTACAATCGGCAAGTAGCATTGGTGTATCGGCCATGATTTGTAAAAATCGTGGTTCAGAAAATATAAGCATTCTCCAATTCGAATCACCAGTTGGTTTACCAGAATCATATTGCAAAAACTTCACTCCTTCACCAGTAACCTGTCAATGAAATAAAATTAAAACAATGTTAAGTAAATGGATCTCATTTAAATTACTTTGTATTTATCAAGAATTTCTAATTCTTGCAAATTTTTTGCTGGACACTTAGGAATTGCGCAACGTTGAAATTTCTGTATTAACCTTTTAAGATTAACTTCTGAAACACTTCCAGATTCCTCCAAAATATTTCGTAAAGCCATTATTAATTTCTGAACTTGAGTTTGGGGATTTTCAAATGCTACTTCTTTAACGAGTGCCAAATTTCGTTTTTTACTAAGTTTACTTAAATTGATTTCATGGTTGTGATCTTCGCCACTTCGAATCGGATTGTCAGTGTTTTTACCTTTAAATCTGATTTTTCTTCGACAATTGATATTCTCAGTATCATAATCGATGCAACGATAGTAAGTTGTGTCCTTGTATCCTCTAGCTTCATAAAAATAATGTCCATCCGTGTCGGTGTAGTAGACATTCTTGTTTTTAAAAGTTTTCAGGTTAATTTTATCGCATCTATCCTTAGTATGCATGACAGTGGTAATCAACTGATCTTTTAATTTTGAGTCGGATTTGGGTTTCGGATGAAATGACACTTTCCACTTTAGTCCATCGGGCTTAGGAAGAGGTTTCATTGATGACTGTGGTTCTTGTGTAACAAATGACGAACGCTTCTTTTCTTGCTCATTTGAAATGTTGTTTTGATTGGACTTTGGCGTGCCTTCTGTAGGTAAATGTAAATCTGCATTCGGTTTTGGTTCAACAGATATGGGCAAATTTGGTGATAAATTTGCTTCCGAGTTATCATTATTCCCACTTGCAGTCGAGGTAGAGTAAATTTCATGATTTTTGATTTTTATATAGTCGAGATCATATTGCGCATCTATAAATTTTTTGTTTTCCATTCGATTTAAAGGATGCTTGAAAAAAGTAAACTTGATTCTGTCGTACAAAATTGAATACATTGTGTCGAAATTTTTCGTAATTAAAATTGCTGCCTTATCACATGATATGTTTTCAGAAGCGTGGCCATTTTCAGTAATGGGATGAGAATCAAACAAAATAAAATTTCCGTTCCGTTTGATAACAGCTCTTGAATATTGGACACAAATTATAATTCCGCCAATGTAGCCTTTTTCAAACAATTCCATTAGAGCCGATTTCAAAGAAGTAATCGGTCTTGCATCTGGATCGTCACACTCTACTTCACAAACAGGTCCACAACGCCACATCCAACAATTAATTATATCTGCTTCTGAAGAAATCACCACTTCTTTGTTGAAAATTGTTACTTCTCGATTCAATTCACCAGCATTTAAAAAAGCTCCATTAGTGACATAATCGCCTTTTAGTTCGCGAAGATATGAGATCGTTTCGAAATAGTACCGATCGCCTTCGGTTAAAATATCATCAAGGGTTGGTGTAGTCCATTCAGCAGGGTTGGTATAATGAGCCAAGATTATGGCTGCTCCATTAATAGCCACGCATTGATTGGAATGTTCTAGTTCAAATTGGTTTTTTGATGCAAACACAGGTCTAAAATCATTTGGGTACTCTTCAAAATCGCTCACATCATCATCATCATCATTTCCTACTTCGTAGATGTTATAAGGAAAAATACTAAGCGTTGTATTATCTTCATTTATTTGTTCAATTTGGATGAAGTCTAAAGTAAATTGGCTTCGTGGACCTTTCATCAACTCAACAATTATCGAGACAAGTTTAGAAATTGAGGTGAATTCAAACAAAATTGCGTTTCTATCAAACTTTGACTTGTGACTGTCATAAATGTAGAATTTACTTCCGCATCTGAAAATTCCTCTTGCATAATCATTTGCAATAATTACAGCTCCAGAATAATTGTTTTCTTGATCCAAAGTAAAATACTCTTCAATGACTGTAGCTAAAGTTGGAGAACGTGATCCATAACAATGTTTCTTTTCGATATTTCCGCATTTCCAAGCCACCATTTCATCATCCTTAACGGAAATATACGTATTGATTTTAAAGTGCTCGCCAAAAAGATGTACATCCTTTTTGAGATCAAAAACTTTAAAAAAAGATCCGCTTTTCTTTCTCCTTGACAAAAGAGTTTCACCATAAAGTTTGTCGCCCTCGGTAAGAGTACAATTCATTGTTGAGTAGTTCCAAAAATGAGGAGGTTGAAGAGAAGCTTTTATGATTGCAGAAGCCACATTAGCAACACACTGACTCGAATAAAGTGAACTATCATCCTGATTACGAGTTGCAGTTAGTATTAAAGTTTCGGGGTCATCATTCGAGACTTCCCAGCCGTTCATAGTTTTGTAGAGAAAACTTGTTTTAACTTTAGGCTTTTTTTGTTTTGGTCTTGAATCAAAAGAATTTTTTTCTGCCATAGTAGGTGCACCTTCGCTTTGCACAATCAATCTTGTTGACCCGCTTGCTTCAGTTAATTTACTTGACTCGGTCTGCTTAGCTGAATGGAATAGTTCGGTTGATGGGGATGTAGATTTCGATTTTGGATTTTCCTTGGAAGGCTGTGATTGATTGTCGATTGATTTTGATTTACAACAATCAACATTGGTTGGAGAACTATGCTGCAGAGAACCTTTAGGTTTCGGGCTAATTGATTCAGCGGAATTGACTTTGGTTGAACCTTTAAATGACGGTTTAGTATTTCTACTAGCTGACTTTTGTTGTTTGTTGGGTTTTTTTACAAAATTATTTGGTTGATTTAATGGGGGATTTGTTTCCAATGTTTCTGAAATGTTTTGAGTATTTTGGCAGTGGTTAGAAGAATCAGGCTGTTCAGATGACTGATAATTATATATATTCACGGACATTTGTGAATAGTTAAAAATAGATATTTGACTTCCAGGAGTTAATTGAAGTGAAGATAATGGAACATGACTAGATCCACTTAAATTAATACAGTTGATTGAACCGGTTGAATCGGGAACTGGTTGGCGAACATTTGACGTAGAATTGTTAAACAAAGGTCTTATAGGGACAGACCGACCAAGTTTTGACATAGGATTGTTAGAAATAGACGGTCTGATAGGGACAGACTGACCAGGGATTGACGTAGAAGGGTTAAATGCATGAGCTGAGGCATTTTGAGTCGAATTTTGAGGACTAGGAGGTTCATCTGAAACTTGAATTTCAGGCGAAGAGTCTTTTTGAGCCATGACTATAGAAATTGATTAAAATATTAATATTAAAAATCAAAATAAAAATAATAATAAAGAAACTTACTAAATTTATAACTTGACCAAAAAGCCAAAATAGCGAAAATGACACATCACAAGTTGGGATTAGATTGAGTAGAGACTCAGAGGTAGTTGAGTATTTTGACAATTGAAGTATTGATGAAGATATATGTTCATAAGTTAATACTATAAATCACAGTGAAAATGGGAATGATAATAATGATGAAGACGATGTTGCATTTGCAACAATGAAAATCACAAATTAAGGCATATGACGAGATCGGTAATATTGCTACAAGTAGAAGATCATATTTAGATTCATTGCCTAAAAAGAAATTATTAATTTCAAATTACATGGATTGTAAAAATTAATTTAATTTAGAATCATACCTATAGAGCAAAAATGAGTTCCAAAACCAACTTGGTTGGTTGCACGCGATGAGTGGTGCTCAGCACTACTCAGCACTACCACTTGTTGTCGTCTATGAAACGTTTTAGAAACATGTGCATGTTTACAAAAGCAACACAATATATTTGCTGATAACGACGCCATCTATGTTGAAAAAATAAAATATTTTTTTTTATCTTTTGTGTTTGTCGGATGCTAACACTGTTAGTAACAGCAATCACATCCAATTGTCATTTGATTTTTTTCCTTGCATTTACATTCTAATTATATAATCATTTATCATCATCAATTAAAATAAAATAAAGATAAAGGTTGTTATTTTTGATAATCTAAAATAAAACTTTTTGTAGGTAAAATTCGACAAACATATTCCGGTAGATGGAAGCACTGCTTTCATCAACAGTGCATTTTTGTAGGTTAAAGTTTTGTAGGTTAAATTTGTAGGTAAAATCCAGCAAAACAACTTTTTTTGTAGGTAAAAGTTTTTGTAGGTAAACTCGTGGAATCGTCTAAACAAATCTAGGGCAGCATAACAAGCAAACTGAATGAACTGGCTAATGTTTGGCTTGTGTTGAGCAATTTGAAATAATAATTATCGAGTGTCGGCATGCCGTTATAACGCTTACTAATGCATCGAAATGTGCTCAGTCGAAGATGGATGCAACGAGAGATGGAATGATTGCACTCTTTTTCAATTGCAGCAACCAAACACATTTGGCCAAGCAAAGAGTACCACTCGATTAATGTGTAATGCAATATGGCAAACGATCCATGGCATTATTGTCTTGGTGGTTTGTCTTTGAATAAGGTCAAAAGCAACCCGATTTGATCTATTCGCTGTCTTAGCTTGACGTTCAAGCCTTGACCTAATCGAGTAGCAACAATGGACAACATGTATTGACACAAACTGTGTGCGGCAAATTATTTGTGCCCTTCAAATTGGAATGTTTCGTGGTGAACATGTTTTGTTGGACGCTCAGTGTTGTGTTTGTCAGTGTTGTCGATATATTAGAATTAGATGATAATCAAAGTATACTTATAAGGAATTGGCTCAATATATAGCAAGGAGGTATTATGACCGATTGCTCGCACTTTTATGGCCAACTGACAGTAAATGAGCCCGAGTGCAATCAACCTAGCCGTCATGCACATGACACAGACAACGAACAAATGATATCGTATGCTACAAGGCCGCTTAGCCTGTAAAGTGGTGTGGCACAGGGCCAGACTGCATCCGAACAAGTGGCCGAATGGCACCTTGCTGAATTGATGAATATTCACTGCAAATTACGCGTTAATGAGCCAATAAATTAGTGCACACCGAACGGATCAGTATCAGCTACAGAATTCACAATTCTGTGCTCGATGGAGAGACAGACACTCAATTGGTGACAGGATAGGGAACGAACTGCAAACTACACCAAGTTTGTTTGAACTGCCCACACAAGCGAACTGTACTTTCATTGTATTAGACGACCATTTCTTGTTAGAGTTTCCTCGTGTAATTTATTTTGAAGCATATCAATTTGTTGATATTGAAGTCTATTGCTCAATACGTTGCTTTCGAAAAAGGTTCTCATGTTGCCATTGCTTGCCATCAATGTGGTCAGTTCTGAACCGAATGTCACCGACCAAGCAATTTCTACTGCCGCTCTCAATGTCACTAGTCGGGCTTTTTTGGAAACTGAGATTACCATTCCAAGCCAAACTTTGGTGAACAATGCCTCCAGTGAGATGACCACTGACTCCAGTGTGGACACAGGCATCTCCTGGGCCATCTGTAAAGCAAACTGCTACTTGGCCACTATCAAACGGCACTATTCGCATCTCATAACGAAATGACACTTCTTTTAGCAGCACATCGGTGTATCTCATTCTAGGCTTGTCAGGTCTGTTTGATTTTTTTCGTTTGTAGAATTAACCTTTTTTATTTAGTCTTCCCACACGGCATTCTCCTGGCACTGGTCATAGTGGTGTTGATCGTTCTTTTCATTTCGATTGTAAGTTGCTGTTGCAGTGGCAACAACTCGGATAGCTCAAATAGACCAAATTGCGCCATTATTTACGAGCCCATTGATCCTCCCAGAAGCAACTGTAACGATTCGATGGCTTTTCTTTTTGTCTAATCATCGACAAATATGATGCCGTCGGGTCAACAGCAGGCCACAGGAACGACAACCGCTTATTGCTAATTACCCTTTTGAGCATAATGCACTCTTACGAGCACATACGTATGTGCTTTATTGCCTTTATTCATTAGCTCATTCGCAATACTCTGCTCATCTGCTCATTAAATTCGCTTTGACCACTTTGGTCTCATTTACTTGCTGTACTAAAATGACATTCAAATGACTGATTATTAAAACAATTTATAAATGCTTACATTTGATGCAATAGGCTAACGCGGGCAGTTCATTCAGGTACACGTTCGACGTACACCGAACAACAGCAGCAATATATATTTTCTCAAAGCAGTAAGAACATACGTATTGTTTCAATTTCTCACGTGCAGGGCATCGCCAATTTTTGGTTCACAATGCAAAACAACATTACTATAGAAGTTTAGTGGTGAGCCAAGAGAAAAGTGCACCGGAACGGTATAACATTATTCGTTATCACATAACATCAGGATTAAAATTGTATTCTTTGATTGATTAAAAACATTATTTCCCTTTACGATGAGATGAACAGTTTATTATTCAAGTGCATACATCAACTTTAAATAATGTTTAATTTCCTATTTGCAGGCAACCGAAGAGTTCGATGGCTTGTTTCAATTCGGTCCGTTTGGCAAAAATCGAATGCTCGCCAAGTGTGTCTCTTTTGCTATTGTAGGTCAGTTTCCAGTCATCTTCAAGATTGTCTAGGTTAAGTTCGTCCATAGAGTGCTTCACAATCCGAAGCGCTTCTTCGTCGGTCATCTGTTGGGCTCGGATAAAATTCTTAGATAAATCTTAGATAATCTTCAGTTGAAAATTGACACAACAACTTTATGACTAAAATAAATATGATAATAAATAATAAACTGAATAATGCAAGGGAAAGTTTGCGTGTACAAGATTTATAAATACTAAACAGTGCACTTGCCATAGGGAAACAATATAGATGAGACATTAAAAACTCGAATCTGATTGAAACTGAATTTGAAAAACAAAAATAAGTTGTTGCCTAAAGCAAATGCAAATGATTTTCCAATTCAGCCCTTCTTTATTTAGAAGTGTTTGCCCGTTTCAATAGATGGCACTAGCAATGCTATCAATTATTGATAATCAATAATAAAATACTAATCAATTAGTAAACAATAAACAATGTGCGATGGTAACTCGAACTGATCAGCTGTTGCAATGTTTTGCTCAATTATCGCAGTACCGTATTTATTTTATATCTTACCTTACAGATCATTAGATTGAGTAAATATTTTTGCTGTTCATTTCATGGTTCAAGTGATGAAAAATATTGTCAATCATGTCGCGACTACAAGATGGCCCCAAGAAGAAGCCGGTGGAAGTTCTGCTGAAATCTTTAAGGTACTATATATTTGATTTTAATTTATAATAATTCAAATTAAAATTTCAAAAAGTAATCAGAAATTTTAAATAAAATAAAATACTAATTATGAGTTTTCTTTTGTTGTGATTTGTTGCACTGATTAATTACAATCACTTCAACAAATCGAGTGTCGAATTTTTTTGAATGTAGACGTCAACTTTATTATATATAATTCGTACTTGCATGCCTTAAGAGCGAATCGTTCTGTTTTGTGTTCGTGTACTTTTTCGCTTCTCTTACAACTTTGCTTCGATCTTTCTATTTTTTCACAGGCAACAGACTTCTTCGTACGTTTTGGTGCGAAAAGACCATCTTGTTGGATTTCCATCAACCGACCAGTGTCAACCGGCACCTTCAACAATGTCGAGTCACAGCGGCAAACCTGAACGTAACGGTGGTCACTTTACCATAGTATTCATTAAACCGCTGAGTCAGCTACAACAGAAAGATGCTCAAACGAACGAGAACAAGATTTTCACCGGGAAAATGGGCACTAAAGAGGTCGATCCGCACGAAATGTCCGACTATGTGCTCAAGAATGATGGTTTCGGAGAGTATTCGGACACCGATGGCACCGATGTGGAGTCTGTCAACGGTCAAAAGACCACCGAAGACGAGCTTGGCAATGCTGGCGAAGGCTCGGGAGCCACAGTCAAAAAGAACAAACTTGCATCAGGCGGACGGGCAAGCGCGTCAAAGAAGACCAAAGTTGACGATGGTGAAGATCCTCACTTTGCACTGTATTATAGTGCCAAATTTTTCGTGAACGAAGACGCCTCTGCTGTGGAAGAAGAGAACGAAGTGAACGTCATCAAAGAGAGCAGCAAAGATGACGCGACCAAAGTGGACAAAAGTGCACTGCCTGAGGCACCCGATGGCCAAATTCTTCTCAGTAATGAGATTATCTGCTCAGCTCGAAACTGTACCGTCAACCTGGACACTGAGACACGATTGCTCCAAGCATTGGCCGCACAGATGCATTTGCACTGTGAGATGGAGAACGTTTTCTTCATGAATGAATACATGATCAAGTAAGTTTTACAATAGGTGACAACGATTAGTGACTGTCTACCTTGTCTAGGTTCAACGTGAACATCACCTTTGGTCATAACTTTTCCTACAAGCGATTCGAACAATTGGTTGAGAAACTGTTCAACCTGATGATTGTCAAAGATTCACGAAAGTTAATCATCGAAGTACCCCTCGATGTGATCACTGGTCTCAACAAGAGTCTCATCAATGCCAACATGGCCAACAGTTATTACCGATTTAAAATATGGAACATCTCAATTGGTTCGTTAGTCAACCTGTCAAAATTCTTTGTCCATTTTTCTGTCCGTACTCCTGCAAAGCCTAATTTCACCAATTGGATGCAGATCGAGTTGAAAATATCGAAAAAGTGTTTGGTTGTCTACTTCTTTCTCGACTCACGAAAGCGAATGTAAGTACAACAATATATACAACAGCGGTTTTTTAATATTTTTAATTTTTCTGAACAGTCACAAATTGGACTATTCGTTCAGTTCAATCAAACAAATGATCTTGGAGAAATATCGCAACATGCATAGAATCTACTTTGATCTCATCTATGCGCCACTGCTTTTTTATGCCGATCTCGATGAACGACAGCAAAAGATTCTTCAGGTGGAGAACTCGTGTGACAAATTGAATGCTACTCTCAATTGGCGTCGTTCGGTGAACTTTAATTTTACTGGCACAGTGCCACCAACAAACACCAAACAGAACAGCCAACAGTCCTACTACCAACAGGCGCCACACCACAGTCAGTACCACCAACTGCAAGAAGAGTGCCTCATTGGAATGTCTAAATCGCTCTGCCTCGAAGTAGGCGACAAGACGACCATGTTGGACAAATTGATTCTCATTGCGGGCATTTGCAAAGGCATTAGCAAGAATTTCAACTTTTACATCGCCAATGTGTATCAAATGAAATCTTCGATTGACTTTCATGCGATAAAGAGTTTGCTTGTCCAGCGGCAACTGCCATTCTCAATCTATTTCGCCTGCCTGGTACTGTTCAGTGGTTCGTACAAGATTGCGGACACACTGAAGAACGAGAATACATTGTACGCATTTCTCGATACGGTTAAACGAGAATCGGAAACTAATTCGGACTCACTGGAGCAGTGTCTGTACTACCTCAAGATTCAGTGCAAGGAAATGTCCATTGTCAACATCTACAACGAGTTCATGAAACTGTTGGCCAATCAGACCCGACTTGAGAAGCAGAAGACACCAATGAACGAGGACTATGTGCTCATTCGACGGGCCGTTCTCACACCTACTACACTCGAGTTGATGCAACCAATTCCACTGTTGAAATCACGGTTTAGCACTCACGCTAATCTCGACTATGCCATTCGACTGACCATTCTCGACGATAACAATCGCAAGCTGAACAACTCCAAAAGCATCAACGACACAGACTTCATCAAGGACATCATCAAGGCGCAGTTGTTGAATGGCATTCTTGTCAGCGATCGATTGTATGAATTTCTTGGTTCATCTTCAAGTCAGATGCGTGAGAACGGTGTGATCATGTATGCGGTTGATCGCGAAAGTCGTAACGCGCAGAACATTCGAGATCTGGCAGGAGATTTGAGTCAATTCAATCGAAATGTGGCCAAATATGTGGCTCGATTTGGACTAATGTTCTCTCAGGCGATGACCATCATTGAAGTGCAGGAGGAGATGATTTACATCACAAAAGACTTTCTCGGCGAGGTGAAGCCTGATTTCAAGAATTTTATTAACAAAAAGAAAGAGCAACATATCTTCTCCGATGGGGTTGGCATCATTTCTCGTAGTGTGGCAGAGAACTTTGTGCCTCATCTGAGTCAACTACGGGCTGCCGACTATTTCCCGTCTGCATTTCAGATTCGATATGGCGGATGCAAAGGCATGTTGGTCGTGTATCCCACTGCCAAGCCAGCGATTGTGTTCCGTGATTCGATGAAGAAGTATGACTCGCAGGACAACTCCTTGGGCATTCTCAAGTTTTCGATGCCACGTGCTGTTTTTCTCAATCGTCCACTTATCAACATTTTGTGCCAATTGAATGTGGACCGAGATGAGTTCTACTACTACTTCGAACAGAGCACTTCAGCGGTTGCGAAAGCACTGCTGTACGATTCGTGCGCTCTCGAACTGATCAAAACGTACTCAAACTCGCACCTGCCCTATGACCGAATTCTTCAGTGTGGCATCTCTTTATTGGAGGAGCCATTTCTGCGAAACATAATCAATTACCTCATCTACTACCGCCTGAACGAGCTCAAGTCTCGAGCTCGAATTCGTATTCCTTTTGAGAATGGTCGAATGGCCTTTGGGGTAATCGACGAAACTCAAACACTCAACTATGGTGAGATATATTTCCAATACACAAAAATGTCAAAAGAAGGACTGCTCACCGCTGAAACAGGCATTTTGGAGGGCGAAGTTATGGTGACCAAGTTTCCCTGCCTCCAACCGGGCGATGTCCGCAAACTTCAAGCGGTGAAGGTGGATGCTTTGAGTCACATCAAGGACTGCTTAGTGTTTCCCGCTAAGGGCAAACGACCTCATCCCGACGAGATGGGTGGAAGTGACCTTGATGGGGACGAGTATGCCGTCTTTTGGCACACCAAACTGATGTTTCCCGATGGAAACTTTGACTCGATGACATTTCCGTACGGAATGACCAAGGCCATGCCAAGCGACATCACCATTGATGACATTGTCGAGTTCTACTGCAACTTTTTGATGCTGAACAACATTGGCCAGGTGGCAAACACGCATCTCATTTACTCGGACTACCATCCCAAGGGACTTTTCTCCGAAGAGTGTCACGATCTGGCCATCAAATACTCGATCTCTCTCGATTACCAAAAGACTGGCATCATTGAGGTCTTTCCGAGGTAAGTCAAACAGTGCACAGTTTGTTCACATTGAAACTGACCTTTCGCGTCAATCAGAAAGTATTTCCTCAACATTCGACCCGACTTTATGGAACGTTTTGGCACTGACAAGATTTATCTATCGAGACGAATTCTCGGGCAATTCTACCGGCACTGTTCCTTGATGGAACGAATTGTCGAGTTGTCTCAGTTTGAATCGAGTCGAGTCGAGTCATCCAGCAACAGAGTGGTGACAAAGAATCCTAAATTCATTCTACCCGGATGGAAACGATTCTACGCTGAAGCAGAGGAAGCTTTTTTAGAGTACAAACTACGTCTTGTGGAGATCATGGAACAGTTGGACATTGAAAGTGAGGAAGTGCTCTTCTCCGATGTTTACGATGACAAGTCTGACGTCTCCAGAGTGCTCGTATTGGGTCTGCTCAACTACTTTCGGGCCAAATTTGCTTCTCAATGCGATCGACTTAAAGCGAACAAAGAAGAACGTCTCCTGTGCGTCAGTGCGTGGTATGCCATCTGCTTCGAGAAGTGCTTTACCTATAATGGAAAACTTCTGCTCGGACTGCCCTGGATTGTCGCTGATGAAATGTGCGAATTGGCACTTTACAGTTACAAACAGGACAAACACCGTCGGACATCACTTGCTTCACAGTTGAACTTTGCTAATGATGGGGACAAGTTTTCGAATAGAAATGCTGCTGCTGAACATTCATCGAAAAGTGCACCGGAAATTAATCACATTTCGGAAGATTCTGAAGACCTGGAAGAATGGAACAATGTGCACATTGAAAGCTATTCAAAAGCAATGGCACACAACACCTCAGTGGTGTTGCATTATTGGAACCCTACCATAATTGTCACTCAACTCAAGCTGGTCAACATCAACACTGACCATCTAATTGACATTCATCACCAACTGGTGGTGGAGACACAGTTCAAGGTGACGCTCAGTTTGGTGATGAAATGGATCGACCGTATCAAGAAAGACATTTACCTTGACGGCGAAGAGGAGGAGGACTGTCAGTTGATTCAAATGGCCGACTGTCCGGCTACCTTGAAGGAAGAGTCCTCATTGAACTCTTTTACAGAGGAGGAGCTTCTTAAAGCCTTCATTATGGTAAGAATTTGTGCATGTTATCTGATTATTTGTGAATTTGTGAATTTAATTTACATAGAAAAAGCTCAAACAAATCAATCTCGACTGCGCGCGTAACACTCGGAAGAATCAGCCAAACGAGTCACTGCCTACTATTTCGACTCTCTTCAATCAGTTCATGATGTACCTCTTTGAGATATGCAACCGAGTCAATTACGACATTTGTCATGGAAAGCTGGAGGAAATCTTCTTACTGAAATATGCTGTGTTTGCACTGACTTTTCTCAACAAACTCGACTCAAAGTTGGACCGCAAATTTTACCATCAATTCTTATCGGATTTTCAGCAGAATCAAAAGTGCTACCACTACCTGTTGAAGGAAATACATGCTCAACAAGCACAACGAAAAGGTGAGGTGCCTAACTCGTTTCTGTCGTTTTCCACTTTTCCACTCAATTTCTCCACTGAAAATGTGTACCAAAAGTGTCTGGACGCACTGTTTGAGTCATGCTTGAGCAATAATACCAATTTGGTGCACGAAACTACTAGATTCAATCTGCTGCCAACCAATTTGAAGATTGACTTGAAGAAGGTTTGTTTTGAGGTTCTTGTTTTCTTAGTCTCATGATTATTTTTGTTTACAGGTGGAAGAAACGTTTGTGCAAAAGTTGTTCTTCCTCACGGGTTTGGACAATCTCGAGTTTGAGTACAAGGAAGACCAGAAGAAGGCCAACTTGATGAGCGACCATTTGCCAGCCTCGTTCACTACCGTACCTGCCTCATCTGCCTCTTCTCAGAATTCGAAATATTCGCAAGTGCCTCTCATCTTTCATCCCAATTCGCTGCCCCCACCTTTTCCAACCTCTTCTTCATATTCACCTGCCACTTCTTCAACCCTGAGCGGAACCAAAATTTATCACAGCCGCAGGCCTGAATTATCTTCATCAGTGACACCACCGCCAGGCTTTGGCTACGAGTCAGTCTTGACTTCAACTAAGCCATCCACTCCTCCTGGTTTCATTTGCGTTGCCGAAACTAACCAAGAAGGCAACAACATTCCACCAAACATTGCTACTGCCACTTCTTCATCGGTGCCCAAGCGATATCAGACTCGTCAGTTTACACAATCAAATCGATCGCAAGCCGCCAATGATGGTCGTCCTGCCAACAACAACGAGGACGACGGTGGACTGGCCGAAATGGAACGCAATCAGTACACGGTGAAGACCACTGGTCTAGTGCATTCGATCATGATTCTGCGACTGCTCTTTGGACATCCGGACTTTTTCCCGCAAATATGCAACCGTTTCAACATTATTCCGATGGGCACTGAAGCGGACAACGAGGTCGACATTAACAACAACCCCGAATAGTCTGCGAATGGATCATTAGTGCACACATTTAGACCTAATGTATTAGTTATTACTGTCAAACATTAGTCTTTTGCAATTATTATTATTATTATTATTGTTTTTAAAATATTACCATTTTAAGAATTGATTAATTTTTATTTGTTTCCTTTTATTGCGATATATGTAGAGTTGTGCAATTTTTGATTTGGTAGTTTTCCAAGATGAATCACCAGATGTTTCGATTTCTTTTAAGTCTAAGTGAAATAAATCAATTTTATTGGCAGTTGTAGTAAACTATAATTGTTAACAAAAAGAAGATCCAATCAATGGTCAATCAGTTATCTTATTGTTCACTGTTGTTCAGTCGACTTTGTCTACTCCAGCGTTAATAAAAATTGCCGACCGAATTTGGCTAAAGGCAGTCAAACTGGACGAAAAGTGGGCACTTCCAAGTGAATTTGTGGATGGCATGAGCTCTTTGCGGACTGGCTTTCGCCGCAAAAACTCAACTGACATTTAGGTCTTCAAGCACTTGTCTGTTTGCGCCGATCAGAATACTTTTTGAATTTGTGAATGTGTGATTGCATTGCATTGCTAACTAGCTGGTCGACCAATCATCCGCATTCAACACAATAGGCTTAATTGTCAATTGGCATTAATCATTAATAACTTCTCAATGTAGGTTACTTGCCATTTGGTTCACTTTGCACGAATTGCCAAATTGAATTATTTAAGTGACTAATAATTGTCTAGTAACATTACACATCTCTTTCCTCTCGCCTCACAGTGCACTCCTATTTGAAAATATTTCTGATTCCTCAAATTAACCCAATCCCTACTATCCGATTCTAGCAAATCTGTCAACATAACTAATTAGTTATGTTCAATATATTAATATTTTGACATTGGACTGGAAGAAAGTGAAACTCACACAATCATTGACTATTCTTTCTAATTGAATATAATTTTAATAGTAAAATACATCAGAATGTCTTATGGCACCACTGAAAGAGTTTTCTTAGTCGTCAATCATTTGTAATAAAACAATTTATTTGAAACAACTATACTGTTTACAAGTACAATTATTACAATAGAAGATACATTGAATTAATTACAATTTTGTTGAAAGTATACACTAGTTTAAGCATTATTACATTTTGTATAATAAATGAACAAAAGTACAATAAATGTGTCATCAAATCGTGAAATAAAAACATTAAAACGTAATAGATAATTCGATTGTACACGAATATCGCTTTGACACAAAGAGTGTGCACATCTTTTAAGCACATCTCTGAATAGTAAACTTAATATTTTTGAAATGTGGATTAAAAATTTCATTGATACGATTAGTAATCTCATGGACTCGAGTTTGAGACACAAATCGATTTGAGAGAAGGGAACAAGAGAGACAGCATTCGAGCCAGGTATCTTCCTTCGAATGAATTTTTTGAATAATACCAAATCTCCTGAAAATGAGTCAATTGCAAGCACTCAACTGAACTCAATGGAGTCATTCGAGAAGTGTTCAATTGTTCTACGCTTCTATTCGAGTTAGCATACAAATAATGTAAAATTAGACGAAATGCCAATTTGAGTTCTTTCAATGTAGTCTTCTGGGCAAGTTGAACAATCAGATTATTAAACTGTCGAGAAGGGCAGGTTAGTTCCAGATAGGTCAGTGTCTTAAGATTGCTTAAATTGATGGATCGATTTTGGTTGGTGTTCAAGGTGAAATGTGTCAGACTGGAGGCAAGTTGAGGATTGTAATCGAATGGGCTGTCAGATCTCTTATTTCGACGCAAACGCAAATGCTTCATTCGAGTGGCGTCAAGTTGAGCAATCACTGGGCGAACATCGCTTTCATAATCGTAAAGGGTTAATTCCTCGAGACGGGGCAATACGGCCATTCGGTCGGCAGGGATGGTCCAATGTAAAAGTCCAAACAAATGCAATTGGTTCAATGATACAAGCGAGTCCAGTAAAATACATATTTGGTCAAATATATTCACGAATGTATTTTGTCTACAGCTGTCCGGTCGAAAGAGAGTGAGACTGACCAAGCAGGTGGACCAGTGTGGCAGTACATTGACCAAATCGATTCCAGATGACTCGGGACAAACTGGAATTATGGACACAACTTGGCGAACATTGAGCAATTGTATGGGCAAGAAAGATTTTGTATAAATCGGGAGTTTACTTGCTGAGCGAGTAATGAAGTGGCCAATTTCATTAATGTAAATGACATCTTCAACATCAAAAGATCCAAACACGGATAAAACTCTCAAACGATAATTTGCCAACTGATTTTGATCGCTGAAAAGTTTGAGAGAATATTTCGACAAGAAGACCATCTCAATGACAGCACCGAATTGAGCACAAACCAAACGAAGACGAAACAATTCGGTCAGTGGAAATGGCTTCAGGATGATGAGCAGACAATCATCGGGCAGTGTGAGGAAATGCATTGTGAGATGACGTTCGACAAATTGGACAGTGAAAATTGTTTCTTGAAGATGTTTTGGCGAAATGAAAACTGACAACAAATTTGCACATTGGCAAACAGCAACCTGCTGAAATGCAGTCGCAAAATTTGTCACAGTGAGCCGAAGGCTGTTCAAAGGCGTATTCAGAAAATGATGTTTTAGGTGCACAACCGCACACATTTGGGCAAATCCATAAACACAAATGTAATTAGATTATAATGAAGCAAGCTGCATTTGGTACACACTGCCCCAACGCCACTATAGAACTGCCCCACAAGTTATAAATGACATAAACGACTCAATTGGTCCACTCAATGATTATGTTAAATGGTCATGCAGTTGATCGAGTGAACTCATGTGTAATTCATTGCTTGATATACATCGCTATGTTCCTACTGTGCTAGTCGCCAATTCAGTTTGTGGTTTATGCCATAGGTCAAATCAATAAGATGCTATTAATTTAGTTACGATTTGTCCTGTGCATAGATGTCAAGTGTCAAATGGAGCTGCTGTACAGACACGTTCATCTCTCATTGCCGTGCCTGAATTATGTTGATCAGAGTTGATGTGCATCACCTTTTATGTACTCCACGGCTGGTGCTTATCTTCATGCCTCATCTCCTTGCTACATCGGGCTTGCCTTTTTGTTGACAAGCTCAGGCGTAAGCTGTCATCAGATTGCCTTCTGGAATGACACTGTGGTCATTGTCTGCTCCATATTAGGCTCGGCAATGGTCTTCCAGTTGCCGTTGTCACAAGTAAGTGTGCTATGACTACATGTATCGGTGATTATTGCACTTAATTGTTTCTTGTCTCACTGCCATTGGTGACCAAACTTTGGTTAATGCCCTTGTCTCTGGCTTGCGTCTCTGTCCGAATGGCACACGAGCTGCTGTATAGTAGCTACTTTAAGTAACATCTACCATCAATCTATCTATTTTTGCCTTTCCCTAACCTTTCATTTGCGAAACACTCGATGATCGAAATATACAAATTGCACTGCACGATGAGCCACTGTACGGTGTTGCTACATTTAGTTCATTGTGATTGTGTAATCAAGCTCCCACACAGCCGGTGCTACATACTCTGAATCGGCAATGGCATTGCCAATATTGGATTTATGCTAAGTCGACAAACGTTTCAACTCTTTGTTCGTTTCCAGAGTGAAGTGAATGCTACCGTGAGCGTAAAAGACAGACGCATCGATGACTGCAGCAAATGGCAACACTTGTTCGAGTCGTTCCAATATGCCAGCGCCAAGCTTTTCCCATATTTTTTTCATCGGTGCCTTTCGACCAATCAATGATGACATCAATTGTAATCCAATAGAGGTGGCGAGTGTTATTGCAGCGAGTGCCGTCGGTGTCTTTCCAACGAGCCACATAAATGTCTACTAGTAAACCCACAAGATGACATGCACCTTTAGTCAATGTAGTTTGCAAATATGACAACAATCATTTGATGTGCTAGAGAAGTCGGATCTTATAGTGAATATACGTAATTGCGTTCACTCAATGAGTTGGCTCGTATGTCTCTCGCTTGTCAGCTTCATTGGTTGCAGAACATGATTTTCGTTTGATGAAAGTTTCGAAGATAAATTAAATGAATTGAAACTTGAAAGTTTACTAAAATTGATTTGCTAGTTCATTGCATTTCAATGATAATTTGACGATGCAGTATTTTCCTTGACTGATGTTGTCACTTTGTAGTTGTAGTCACTTCATTCACAGTTGAAGCGATTGTCAAATAAAAGAAAATGTGAATGCAAATAGGCATCTACTACTGGTTAATAGAGAAATATTCTGCCATTGGGCCATTTGTCTGCTTATTTCCCTTGTGTGATGGCCATTTCTGAAAGTTAACTTTAGCAATTGCTATTTATCATGCATTAGTGGTACAATAAGTGACAACTCAGATAGAAACACCACCGCAATTGCCTAGCAAGAAGCCACGTTAAACATTTGAAATGTACAAACTGAACTTTATTGAAACAACCAATCGCCTTTAGCTTGATCAATGATAACTTTGATAAGTTTGATTTGACATCACCACAAGACATCTCCTTTTCGAAGGACAGATCTTTATCGAGTATTTTACCAAGCTCAATGAGGACATCTCTTGATATGCGGCATAAATAAAATGATGCGACCAAAGTGAATTTTCATACATTCGTTTCACCATGGATTTGCCACTCAATGGCTATTGATGAACCTTAAAGACAAAAGTCGCTTTTCGGATGAACAAAATTATTAAGCAATTGAAAAGCTCTCATGAAGTAGGCAAAATTGAATGAGCATCTCAGATGAGGGGACGCAAATGAAAGAGAAAAATTGATTTGATGCCAATGAACATAAGACGAACCAGAGTAGAATGCGGACACTATAAATGTATATTTGAGAATAGTTATACCTTTAAAGAGATGGCTATGCACTGCACAGTGGGCATCTAAGTTCGGCTAAAGTTAAAATTCACAAGTTGACTCACAAGTTGTCACAACACAACACAACCTTATTGTTTCAATCAGCTGACAAATCACACACACTCACGTGACTTCTTTGATTTGTGCACGAGTAATGCATGCAGCATGTTATATCTCAGTGCAAAAAGAAAGGTGCTTTTGTTTGGAAATGTAATTCTGCTAATGATAATTTAATCTACTGTGACATATTGAAACTATGTCACTTGTTGTCTTGTATCGATAATTTGCGGACAATCATTCTAGTAGAATTTGTAGCAGACAAGCCAAAATCTTCAAACTCGCCAAACCTAACCTGTACATCTTTTAAAAGGACGGCCTGTTCATCATCATCTGCCAGACAATGCAAATAGTCGAAAACAAAACATACAGATAAGTGAATTTATTAACAATATTAATTATAAAATAAGAATGAACAAATGTTGTGTAAATTGTGTGAATGTAAATGAGTCGGTGTGTTCAATGTGGACTATTGTGGTGGCAGGGCTTTATCGGAAGATGCAGATTGAGAGGCCTCTGAAGGTGCCGAAGATGCAGGCACCGTTTGGATACGCAAGAAGGCGGAAAGTGCCGCTGACGTGTTAGCGTCCTGTGGGTTGGTGGAGGGCGCGTTCACTCCGTAATGGGCACCGAGATGGGAAACGTCTATCGAGTTCGGAAAGATGAACACTTCTTGGTTGGCCACATTCACCAACGATTGGTTCGATGCTTGGAGCTGTGCGAGGAAGCTGGCAGGCAAAACAAACACGTTCTGCACGATCACAATGGTGGGACGGAAAATGATGGTGCGGGGTTCGGTGGCGGTATTGGTGCTGGTGTCGGCCATTGATGGAGTTGTTGGTATTGATGGCATAGCTGCTACTGTTGGCACAGCTGGAATAGTTGTCACAGGTTTAGTTGACATAATCGGTTCGGTACCAGTTAAAATGGGAAGCGGACGATGCAAAGTAGGCTCACGCATAGATGGCTCTGTTTCCCCAACTGGAATTGATGGAGGTTCACGGGAACTTGATTGATCCGAAACAGGAATAAATGGAATGGGAGCCATAGAAGAGGGTTCACGTAAAGACAACTCGGATGGTCGTTCTTGGTTTTGAGCTTCAATAGATGGCTCTCGCATGGATAGTTCCGATGGTGCACCTTGTGCTGGAGATTCCTGTCCTGGAGCAGCACTTGAGGGTTCTCTGGTGCTAGGTTCTCTTCCTGGGACTGATGGAGTTGCTCCCATTGTCGATGGCTCTCGCATGGATAGTTCCGATGGTGCACCTTGTGCTGGAGATTCTTGTCCTGGAGCAGCAATTGAGGGTTCTCGGGCGCTTGGTTCTCTTCCTGGGACTGATGGAGCAGGTGAAATCGCCGATGGCTCTCGCATGGATAGTTCCGATGGTCCTGCTTGTCCTGGAGCAGCAATTGAGGGTTCTCGGGCGCTTGGTTCTCTTCCTGGGACTGATGGAGCAGGTGCCACCGCCGATGGCTCACGCATGGATAGTTCCGATGGTGCACCTTGTGCTGGAGATTCCTGTCCTGGAGCAGCACTTGAGGGTTCTCTGGTGCTAGGTTCTCTGCCCGGGACTGAAGGAGTTGCTCCCATTGCCGATGGCTCTCGCATGGATAGTTCCGATGGTGCACCTTGTGCTGGAGATTCCTTGTCCTGGAGCAGCACTTGAGGGTTCTCTGGTGCTAGGTTCTCTGCCCGGGACTGAAGGAGTTGCTCCCATTGTCGATGGCTCTCGCATGGATAGTTCCGATGGTCCTGCTTGTCCTGGAGCAGCAATTGAGGGTTCTCGGGCGCTTGGTTCTCTTCCTGGGACTGATGGAGCAGGTGAAATCGCCGATGGCTCTCGCATGGATAGTTCCGATGGTCCTGCTTGTCCTGGAGCAGCAATTGAGGGTTCTCGGGCGCTTGGTTCTCTTCCTGGGACTGATGGAGCAGGTGAAATCGCCGATGGCTCACGCATGGATAGTTCCGATGGTGCACCTTGTGCTGGAGATTCCTGTCCTGGAGCAGCACTTGAGGGTTCTCTGGTGCTAGGTTCTCTGCCCGGGACTGAAGGAGTTGCTCCCATTGTCGATGGCTCTCGCATGGATAGTTCCGATGGTGCACCTTGTGCTGGAGATTCCTGTCCTGGAGCAGCACTTGAGGGTTCTCTGGTGCTAGGTTCTCTTCCTGGGACTGATGGAGTTGCTCCCATTGCCGATGGCTCTCGCATGGATAGTTCCGATGGTGCACCTTGTGCTGGAGATTCCTGTCCTGGAGCAGCACTTGAGGGTTCTCTGGTGCTAGGTTCTCTTCCTGGGACTGATGGAGTTGCTCCCATTGCCGATGGCTCTCGCATGGATAGTTCCGATGGTCCTGCTTGTCCTGGAGCAGCAATTGAGGGTTCTCGGGCGCTTGGTTCTCTTCCTGGGACTGATGGAGTTGCTCCCATTGCCGATGGCTCTCGCATGGATAGTTCCGATGGTGCACCTTGTGCTGGAGATTCCTGTCCTGGAGCAGCAATTGAGGGTTCTCTGGTGCTAGGTTCTCTTCCTGGGACTGATGGAGCAGGTGAAATCGCCGATGGCTCTCGCATGGATAGTTCCGATGGTGCACCTTGTGCTGGAGATTCCTGTCCTGGAGCAGCACTTGAGGGTTCTCTGGTGCTAGGTTCTCTTCCTGGGACTGATGGAGTTGCTCCCATTGCCGATGGCTCTCGCATGGATAGTTCCGATGGTGCACCTTGTGCTGGAGATTCCTGTCCTGGAGCAGCACTTGAGGGTTCTCTGGTGCTAGGTTCTCTGCCCGGGACTGAAGGAGTTGCTCCCATTGCCGATGGCTCTCGCATGGATAGTTCCGATGGTCCTGCTTGTCCTGGAGCAGCAATTGAGGGTTCTCGGGCGCTTGGTTCTCTTCCTGGGACTGATGGAGCAGGTGCCACCGCCGATGGCTCTCGCATGGATAGTTCCGATGGTGCACCTTGTGCTGGAGATTCCTGTCCTGGAGCAGCAATTGAGGGTTCTCTGGTGCTAGGTTCTCTTCCTGGGACTGATGGAGCAGGTGAAATCGCCGATGGCTCTCGCATGGATAGTTCCGATGGTGCACCTTGTGCTGGAGATTCCTGTCCTGGAGCAGCAATTGAGGGTTCTCTGGTGCTAGGTTCTCTTCCTGGGACTGATGGAGCAGGTGCCACCGCCGATGGCTCTCGCATGGATAGTTCCGATGGTGCACCTTGTGCTGGAGATTCCTGTCCTGGAGCAGCAATTGAGGGTTCTCTGGTGCTAGGTTCTCTTCCTGGGACTGATGGAGTTGCTCCCATTGCCGATGGCTCTCGCATGGATAGTTCCGATGGTGCACCTTGTGCTGGAGATTCCTGTCCTGGAGCAGCAATTGAGGGTTCTCTGGTGCTAGGTTCTCTTCCTGGGACTGATGGAGCAGGTGCCACCGCCGATGGCTCTCGCATGGATAGTTCCGATGGTGCACCTTGTGCTGGAGATTCCTGTCCTGGAGCAGCACTTGAGGGTTCTCTGGTGCTAGGTTCTCTGCCCGGGACTGAAGGAGTTGCTCCCATTGCCGATGGCTCTCGCATGGATAGTTCCGATGGTGCACCTTGTGCTGGAGATTCCTGTCCTGGAGCAGCAATTGAGGGTTCTCTGGTGCTAGGTTCTCTTCCTGGGACTGATGGAGTTGCTCCCATTGCCGATGGCTCTCGCATGGATAGTTCCGATGGTGCACCTTGTGCTGGAGATTCCTGTCCTGGAGCAGCACTTGAGGGTTCTCTGGTGCTAGGTTCTCTGCCCGGGACTGAAGGAGTTGCTCCCATTGCCGATGGCTCTCGCATGGATAGTTCCGATGGTCCTGCTTGTCCTGGAGCAGCAATTGAGGGTTCTCGGGCGCTTGGTTCTCTTCCTGGGACTGATGGAGCAGGTGAAATCGCCGATGGCTCTCGCATGGATAGTTCCGATGGTCCTGCTTGTCCTGGAGCAGCGATTGAGGGTTCTCGGGCGCTTGGTTCTCTTCCTGGGACTGATGGAGCAGGTGCCACCGCCGATGGCTCACGCATGGATAGTTCCGATGGTGCACCTTGTGCTGGAGATTCCTGTCCTGGAGCAGCACTTGAGGGTTCTCTGGTGCTAGGTTCTCTGCCCGGGACTGAAGGAGTTGCTCCCATTGTCGATGGCTCTCGCATGGATAGTTCCGATGGTGCACCTTGTGCTGGAGATTCCTGTCCTGGAGCAGCAATTGAGGGTTCTCTGGTGCTAGGTTCTCTGCCCGGGACTGAAGGAGTTGCTCCCATTGCCGATGGCTCTCGCATGGATAGTTCCGATGGTCCTGCTTGTCCTGGAGCAGCAATTGAGGGTTCTCGGGCGCTTGGTTCTCTTCCTGGGACTGATGGAGCAGGTGAAATCGCCGATGGCTCTCGCATGGATAGTTCCGATGGTGCACCTTGTGCTGGAGATTCCTGTCCTGGAGCAGCAATTGAGGGTTCTCTGGTGCTAGGTTCTCTTCCTGGGACTGATGGAGTTGCTCCCATTGCCGATGGCTCTCGCATGGATAGTTCCGATGGTGCACCTTGTGCTGGAGATTCCTGTCCTGGAGCAGCACTTGAGGGTTCTCTGGTGCTAGGTTCTCTGCCCGGGACTGAAGGAGTTGCTCCCATTGCCGATGGCTCTCGCATGGATAGTTCCGATGGTCCTGCTTGTCCTGGAGCAGCAATTGAGGGTTCTCTGGTGCTAGGTTCTCTTCCTGGGACTGATGGAGTTGCTCCCATTGCCGATGGCTCTCGCATGGATAGTTCCGATGGTGCACCTTGTGCTGGAGATTCCTGTCCTGGAGCAGCAATTGAGGGTTCTCTGGTGCTAGGTTCTCTTCCTGGGACTGATGGAGTTGCTCCCATTGCCGATGGCTCTCGCATGGATAGTTCCGATGGTGCACCTTGTGCTGGAGATTCCTGTCCTGGAGCAGCAATTGAGGGTTCTCTGGTGCTAGGTTCTCTTCCTGGGACTGATGGAGTTGCTCCCATTGCCGATGGCTCTCGCATGGATAGTTCCGATGGTGCACCTTGTGCTAGAGATTCCTGTCCTGGAGCAGCAATTGAGGGTTCTCGGGCGCTTGGTTCTCTTCCTGGGACTGATGGAGTTGCTCCCATTGCCGATGGCTCTCGCATGGATAGTTCCGATGGTGCACCTTGTGCTGGAGATTCCTGTCCTGGAGCAGCACTTGAGGGTTCTCTGGTGCTAGGTTCTCTGCCCGGGACTGAAGGAGTTGCTCCCATTGCCGATGGCTCTCGCATGGATAGTTCCGATGGTGCACCTTGTGCTGGAGATTCCTGTCCTGGAGCAGCACTTGAGGGTTCTCTGGTGCTAGGTTCTCTTCCTGGGACTGATGGAGTTGCTCCCATTGCCGATGGCTCTCGCATGGATAGTTCCGATGGTGCACCTTGTGCTGGAGATTCCTGTCCTGGAGCAGCACTTGAGGGTTCTCTGGTGCTAGGTTCTCTGCCCGGGACTGAAGGAGTTGCTCCCATTGCCGATGGCTCTCGCATGGATAGTTCCGATGGTCCTGCTTGTCCTGGAGCAGCAATTGAGGGTTCTCGGGCGCTTGGTTCTCTTCCTGGGACTGATGGAGCAGGTGAAATCGCCGATGGCTCTCGCATGGATAGTTCCGATGGTGCACCTTGTGCTGGAGATTCCTGTCCTGGAGCAGCACTTGAGGGTTCTCTGGTGCTAGGTTCTCTGCCTGGGACTGATGGAGTTGCTCCCATTGCCGATGGCTCTCGCATGGATAGTTCCGATGGTGCACCTTGTGCTGGAGATTCCTGTCCTGGAGCAGCAATTGAGGGTTCTCTGGTGCTAGGTTCTCTTCCTGGGACTGATGGAGTTGCTCCCATTGCCGATGGCTCTCGCATGGATAGTTCCGATGGTGCACCTTGTGCTGGAGATTCCTGTCCTGGAGCAGCAATTGAGGGTTCTCTGGTGCTAGGTTCTCTTCCTGGGACTGATGGAGCAGGTGCCATCGCCGATGGCTCTCGCATGGATAGTTCCGATGGTGCACCTTGTGCTGGAGATTCCTGTCCTGGAGCAGCACTTGAGGGTTCTCTGGTGCTAGGTTCTCTGCCCGGGACTGAAGGAGTTGCTCCCATTGCCGATGGCTCTCGCATGGATAGTTCCGATGGTGCACCTTGTGCTGGAGATTCCTGTCCTGGAGCAGCACTTGAGGGTTCTCTGGTGCTAGGTTCTCTGCCCGGGACTGATGGAGTTGCTCCCATTGCCGATGGCTCTCGCATGGATAGTTCCGATGGTGCACCTTGTGCTGGAGATTCCTGTCCTGGAGCAGCAATTGAGGGTTCTCTGGTGCTAGGTTCTCTTCCTGGGACTGATGGAGTTGCTCCCATTGCCGATGGCTCTCGCATGGATAGTTCCGATGGTGCACCTTGTGCTGGAGATTCCTGTCCTGGAGCAGCACTTGAGGGTTCTCTGGTGCTAGGTTCTCTGCCCGGGACTGAAGGAGTTGCTCCCATTGTCGATGGCTCTCGCATGGATAGTTCCGATGGTGCACCTTGTGCTGGAGATTCCTGTCCTGGAGCAGCAATTGAGGGTTCTCTGGTGCTAGGTTCTCTTCCTGGGACTGATGGAGCAGGTGCCATCGCCGATGGCTCTCGCATGGATAGTTCCGATGGTGCACCTTGTGCTGGAGATTCCTGTCCTGGAGCAGCAATTGAGGGTTCTCTGGTGCTAGGTTCTCTTCCTGGGATTGATGGAGTTGCTCCCATTGCCGATGGCTCTCGCATGGATAGTTCCGATGGTGCACCTTGTGCTGGAGATTCCTGTCCTGGAGCAGCAATTGAGGGTTCTCTGGTGCTAGGTTCTCTTCCTGGGACTGATGGAGTTGCTCCCATTGCCGATGGCTCTCGCATGGATAGTTCCGATGGTGCACCTTGTGCTGGAGATTCCTGTCCTGGAGCAGCAATTGAGGGTTCTCTGGTGCTAGGTTCTCTTCCTGGGACTGATGGAGTTGCTCCCATTGCCGATGGCTCTCGCATGGATAGTTCCGATGGTCCTGCTTGTCCTGGAGCAGCAATTGAGGGTTCTCGGGCGCTTGGTTCTCTTCCTGGGACTGATGGAGCAGGTGCCACCGCCGATGGCTCACGCATGGATAGTTCCGATGGTGCACCTTGTGCTGGAGATTCCTGTCCTGGAGCAGCACTTGAGGGTTCTCTGGTGCTAGGTTCTCTGCCCGGGACTGAAGGAGTTGCTCCCATTGCCGATGGCTCTCGCATGGATAGTTCCGATGGTGCACCTTGTGCTGGAGATTCCTGTCCTGGAGCAGCAATTGAGGGTTCTCTGGTGCTAGGTTCTCTTCCTGGGACTGATGGAGTTGCTCCCATTGCCGATGGCTCTCGCATGGATAGTTCCGATGGTGCACCTTGTGCAGGAGATTCCTGTCCTGGAGCAGCAATTGAGGGTTCTCTGGTGCTAGGTTCTCTTCCTGGGACTGATGGAGCAGGTGCCATCGCCGATGGCTCTCGCATGGATAGTTCCGATGGTCCTGCTTGTCCTGGAGCAGCAATTGAGGGTTCTCGGGCGCTTGGTTCTCTTCCTGGGACTGATGGAGCAGGTGCCACCGCCGATGGCTCACGCATGGATAGTTCCGATGGTGCACCTTGTGCTGGAGATTCCTGTCCTGGAGCAGCACTTGAGGGTTCTCTGGTGCTAGGTTCTCTTCCTGGGACTGATGGAGTTGCTCCCATTGCCGATGGCTCTCGCATGGATAGTTCCGATGGTGCACCTTGTGCTGGAGATTCCTGTCCTGGAGCAGCACTTGAGGGTTCTCTGGTGCTAGGTTCTCTGCCCGGGACTGAAGGAGTTGCTCCCATTGCCGATGGCTCTCGCATGGATAGTTCCGATGGTGCACCTTGTGCTGGAGATTCCTGTCCTGGAGCAGCAATTGAGGGTTCTCTGGTGCTAGGTTCTCTTCCTGGGACTGATGGAGCAGGTGCCATCGCCGATGGCTCTCGCATGGATAGTTCCGATGGTGCACCTTGTGCTGGAGATTCCTGTCCTGGAGCAGCAATTGAGGGTTCTCTGGTGCTAGGTTCTCTTCCTGGGACTGATGGAGTTGCTCCCATTGCCGATGGCTCTCGCATGGATAGTTCCGATGGTGCACCTTGTGCTGGAGATTCCTGTCCTGGAGCAGCAATTGAGGGTTCTCTGGTGCTAGGTTCTCTTCCTGGGACTGATGGAGTTGCTCCCATTGCCGATGGCTCTCGCATGGATAGTTCCGATGGTGCACCTTGTGCTGGAGATTCCTGTCCTGGAGCAGCAATTGAGGGTTCTCTGGTGCTAGGTTCTCTTCCTGGGACTGATGGAGTTGCTCCCATTGCCGATGGCTCTCGCATGGATAGTTCCGATGGTGCACCTTGTGCTGGAGATTCCTGTCCTGGAGCAGCAATTGAGGGTTCTCGGGCGCTAGGTTCTCTTCCTGGGACTGATGGAGCAGGTGCCACCGCCGATGGCTCACGCATGGATAGTTCCGATGGTGCACCTTGTGCTGGAGATTCCTGTCCTGGAGCAGCACTTGAGGGTTCTCTGGTGCTAGGTTCTCTGCCCGGGACTGAAGGAGTTGCTCCCATTGCCGATGGCTCTCGCATGGATAGTTCCGATGGTGCACCTTGTGCTGGAGATTCCTGTCCTGGAGCAGCAATTGAGGGTTCTCTGGTGCTAGGTTCTCTTCCTGGGACTGATGGAGTTGCTCCCATTGCCGATGGCTCTCGCATGGATAGTTCCGATGGTGCACCTTGTGCTGGAGATTCCTGTCCTGGAGCAGCAATTGAGGGTTCTCTGGTGCTAGGTTCTCTTCCTGGGACTGATGGAGCAGGTGCCATCGCCGATGGCTCTCGCATGGATAGTTCCGATGGTCCTGCTTGTCCTGGAGCAGCAATTGAGGGTTCTCGGGCGCTTGGTTCTCTTCCTGGGACTGATGGAGCAGGTGCCACCGCCGATGGCTCACGCATGGATAGTTCCGATGGTGCACCTTGTGCTGGAGATTCCTGTCCTGGAGCAGCAATTGAGGGTTCTCTGGTGCTAGGTTCTCTTCCTGGGACTGATGGAGTTGCTCCCATTGCCGATGGCTCTCGCATGGATAGTTCCGATGGTGCACCTTGTGCTGGAGATTCCTGTCCTGGAGCAGCACTTGAGGGTTCTCTGGTGCTAGGTTCTCTGCCCGGGACTGAAGGAGTTGCTCCCATTGCCGATGGCTCTCGCATGGATAGTTCCGATGGTGCTGCTTGTCCTGGAGCAGCAATTGAGGGTTCTCTGGTGCTAGGTTCTCTTCCTGGGACTGATGGAGTTGCTCCCATTGCCGATGGCTCTCGCATGGATAGTTCCGATGGTGCACCTTGTGCTGGAGATTCCTGTCCTGGAGCAGCACTTGAGGGTTCTCTGGTGCTAGGTTCTCTTCCTGGGACTGATGGAGCAGGTGAAATCGCCGATGGCTCTCGCATGGATAGTTCCGATGGTGCACCTTGTGCTGGAGATTCCTGTCCTGGAGCAGCACTTGAGGGTTCTCTGGTGCTAGGTTCTCTTCCTGGGACTGATGGAGTTGCTCCCATTGCCGATGGCTCTCGCATGGATAGTTCCGATGGTGCACCTTGTGCTGGAGATTCCTGTCCTGGAGCAGCAATTGAGGGTTCTCTGGTGCTAGGTTCTCTTCCTGGGACTGATGGAGTTGCTCCCATTGCCGATGGCTCTCGCATGGATAGTTCCGATGGTGCACCTTGTGCTGGAGATTCCTGTCCTGGAGCAGCACTTGAGGGTTCTCTGGTGCTAGGTTCTCTGCCCGGGACTGAAGGAGTTGCTCCCATTGCCGATGGCTCTCGCATGGATAGTTCCGATGGTGCACCTTGTGCTGGAGATTCCTGTCCTGGAGCAGCAATTGAGGGTTCTCGGGCGCTTGGTTCTCTTCCTGGGACTGATGGAGTTGGTCCCATTGCCGATGGCTCTCGCATGGATAGTTCCGATGGTGCACCTTGTGCTGGAGATTCCTGTCCTGGAGCAGCAATTGAGGGTTCTCTGGTGCTAGGTTCTCTTCCTGGGACTGATGGAGTTGCTCCCATTGTCGATGGCTCTCGCATGGATAGTTCCGATGGTGCACCTTGTGCTGGAGATTCCTGTCCTGGAGCAGCAATTGAGGGTTCTCGGGCGCTTGGTTCTCTTCCTGGGACTGATGGAGTTGCTCCCATTGCCGATGGCTCTCGCATGGATAGTTCCGATGGTGCACCTTGTGCTGGAGATTCCTGTCCTGGAGCAGCAATTGAGGGTTCTCGGGCGCTTGGTTCTCTTCCTGGGACTGATGGAGCAGGTGCCATCGCCGATGGCTCACGCATGGATAGTTCCGATGGTGCACCTTGTGCTGGAGATTCCTGTCCTGGAGCAGCACTTGAGGGTTCTCTGGTGCTAGGTTCTCTGCCCGGGACTGAAGGAGTTGCTCCCATTGCCGATGGCTCTCGCATGGATAGTTCCGATGGTCCTGTCTTGTCCTGGAGCAGCAATTGAGGGTTCTCGGGCGCTTGGTTCTCTTCCTGGGACTGATGGAGCAGGTGAAATCGCCGATGGCTCTCGCATGGATAGTTCCGATGGTCCTGCTTGTCCTGGAGCAGCGATTGAGGGTTCTCGGGCGCTTGGTTCTCTTCCTGGGACTGATGGAGCAGGTGCCACCGCCGATGGCTCACGCATGGATAGTTCCGATGGTGCACCTTGTGCTGGAGATTCCTGTCCTGGAGCAGCACTTGAGGGTTCTCTGGTGCTAGGTTCTCTGCCCGGGACTGAAGGAGTTGCTCCCATTGCCGATGGCTCTCGCATGGATAGTTCCGATGGTGCACCTTGTGCTGGAGATTCCTGTCCTGGAGCAGCAATTGAGGGTTCTCTGGTGCTAGGTTCTCTTCCTGGGACTGATGGAGTTGCTCCCATTGCCGATGGCTCTCGCATGGATAGTTCCGATGGTGCACCTTGTGCTGGAGATTCCTGTCCTGGAGCAGCAATTGAGGGTTCTCTGGTGCTAGGTTCTCTGCCCGGGACTGAAGGAGTTGCTCCCATTGTTGATGGCTCTCGCATTGATAGTTCCGATGGTGCACCTTGTGCTGGAGATTCCTGTCCTGGAGCAGCAATTGAGGGTTCTCTGGTGCTAGGTTCTCTTCCTGGGACTGAAGGAGTTGCTCCCATTGCCGATGGCTCTCGCATGGATAGTTCCGATGGTGCACCTTGTGCTGGAGATTCCTGTCCTGGAGCAGCAATTGAGGGTTCTCTGGTGCTAGGTTCTCTTCCTGGGACTGATGGAGTTGCTCCCATTGCCGATGGCTCTCGCATGGATAGTTCCGATGGTCCTGCTTGTCCTGGAGCAGCAATTGAGGGTTCTCGGGCGCTTGGTTCTCTTCCTGGGACTGATGGAGCAGGTGCCACCGCCGATGGCTCACGCATGGATAGTTCCGATGGTGCACCTTGTGCTGGAGATTCCTGTCCTGGAGCAGCAATTGAGGGTTCTCTGGTGCTAGGTTCTCTGCCCGGGACTGAAGGAGTTGCTCCCATTGTCGATGGCTCTCGCATGGATAGTTCCGATGGTGCACCTTGTGCTGGAGATTCCTGTCCTGGAGCAGCAATTGAGGGTTCTCTGGTGCTAGGTTCTCTTCCTGGGACTGATGGAGCAGGTGCCCATTGCCGATGGCTCTCGCATGGATAGTTCCGATGGTGCACCTTGTGCTGGAGATTCCTGTCCTGGAGCAGCAATTGAGGGTTCTCTGGTGCTAGGTTCTCTTCCTGGGACTGATGGAGCAGGTGCCACCGCCGATGGCTCTCGCATGGATAGTTCCGATGGTGCACCTTGTGCTGGAGATTCCTGTCCTGGAGCAGCAATTGAGGGTTCTCTGGTGCTAGGTTCTCTTCCTGGGACTGATGGAGTTGCTCCCATTGCCGATGGCTCTCGCATGGATAGTTCCGATGGTGCACCTTGTGCTGGAGATTCCTGTCCTGGAGCAGCAATTGAGGGTTCTCTGGTGCTAGGTTCTCTTCCTGGGACTGATGGAGTTGCTCCCATTGCCGATGGCTCTCGCATGGATAGTTCCGATGGTGCACCTTGTGCTGGAGATTCCTGTCCTGGAAAAAAAAAAAAAAAAAAAATTCGTTTCCGCATTGACACCTCAGTATCAGACCCATGTGGATACGTATCATCTGGGAGAATCGACCCTTTGCCAGTTTCTGATGGTTCACGGGCACTTGGTTCTCTTCCTGGGGCTGAAGGTGATGGTCCCATTGCAGACTGTTCTCGCATCGACAATTCCGATGGGCCAGCTGGACCAGGGCCTGTTTCTGATGGTTCACGGGCACTTGGTTCTCTTCCTGGGACAGATTGAGATGGCTCCATTGCCGACGGTTCGCGTAAAGACAATTCCGATGGGCCTGATTGTTCAGAACCAGTTATTGACGGTTTGGTTGGCACGGCACTTGGTTCAATAGTCGAGTCAAAAATAGGAGGCAGTCGATCCTTTCGAACTTGTTTAGGTATCTTCCATGGCGCATCTTTGCTTCCACTAATTATCTCCTGAGCTCTGGGTGAAAGTGTTTCGGGAGCGACCACGGCAATATCGGTTCTACCTTTTGCCTTGCCTATCTGATACATCATGTACTTGAATACGTCCCGGGTGACCACCATCTTGGTAGTAGTAATCTGTTCTTGAGTATGTTCAACTATTACACCTTGTTTAGTGAGGCCGCGACGGAAAGTTTGATTTGTTTCTTCTCTTTCGAACTGTTCTGTGATGCATCGATCGGATTCTGCCTTGACCTGATCACTTAAACTGGAAGAACCATTGAAAGGGCCTGACGAGAAGGCAGACCTGCCACTTGCTTGCTGTTGTTTGCTCATGTAGAGGTCACCTTGTTGATGTTGAGTGGACAACTGTTGGCCGTAAATATCCACCAGACCGGCACCACTAGCTTGACTGCGATAAGCGACGGATAACTTTGGATGATATTCAACTTCGATGGTCTTCACCGTACTTGGAATAGGCACTTTAGCCGCCTTGCTTGAAGTCTTAATTTCCATGTCATCCAAAGTAGTACTGGTAGACATGTGAGATTCGTCGGTTGTATCATCCGCACTGACGTTCGAATGTTGCTGCCACTTGCCATGGGGGATCAATGTGGCCTTGTAGCCCAGCCAAGGGAGTCTCATGACAGCACCACCTTTGCCATGCCTATTCTTGGCCTTCTTCACGCCGCCAAACGAGGTCGACTTCAATGCGCTTATTCTTTGGTACGATCGTTCAGAGTAGTACTTCTGTCGAGAGATGAACTTGTACACATGTGCTTGTTGTCGAAGACTGCCACCACCAATGGTGCCATTCGGTCGATCACGAACAGACTTGCCTTTTGGACGATGGCCCACAAACGCATCTTGGGTTGACTTGGTCATCCAGGCAAAAGATGCGAGAGAGGGCGGTGAGGACGATTCGAGAAAGAGAACAACTCGAAACTTGAGCGGGGAACTTTAGTGAGGGAACTTGAGATGAGGAGAACTCGAGAAGGGAAACTTGAAAAGGGGAACTTGTATGAGGTAGCTTGAATGGGGGAACGTGAAAAGGAGAAAAGAGTGTGAAAGTGAATGGTTCTGACTGGCCGAGAAGGTCCTTGCTTTATAGTCAATAGCCGAAAGGAACTTTCAGTTGGTTCGATTGCTGGCAAAATAGCAAAATTGCATGTCGTGGCCAAACTTTTTGACCAGAAATCGAACGATCAAGTGTGACACGTGACCTATACGTATGTCACAAAGATGACGATATTACAATGTCAATATTTGTGATGATATATTGAATCCAACAAGAATGGCCAAGTTTTGGAATGGGATGAACACAGAAAAGCAATCGTAATCATCACATCATTGATTAGGATAACGATTTACATAATTTCAGGCAACGATTGAGTCGGAAAGGATCGATCAAACAAAGATGTTCAAGTCGGTGAATAGCAACTTCAAGACATACTTATACTCTCATACTACAAACAAGTGGTTATAACGTTAGTAATGCATCAATATATTGCAACTCGCCTACTTACGTAAGTATATATTGTATTCATTGAGCCAACCGCGACAAACTCTACTATCCTCTCAATCTTCTTGTGCACAGACATTTCGGCGGCTTCCGGACTTGTAGCAATGTTGACAATCATGAATATTCAACATAGACATCACAAGCTTAGTTTAACCTCACACATACGACATCTGTGGCTGTTGTTGTTTTGTCTGTATTTGGTTCCAAAGCGAAGCTTAAAAGGGTCATACAAATGGACGTATAAGCTTCACTGTACAGTGTCGGTGCCCTTACGATTTGAACAACTGAACAATCCCTTTGAAATTTCTTAAGTGAGGCTTTGAAATCTTGTCTGTTTTGTTTACATTCTTTTACCAAATGGTATTACCGTATTAGCTAATCATTGGCAGAGTTGACAGTGCCAATTTGTCAGATGTTGTTGTTTGTTGACCACTTTCTGGTCTGTTTATTTTGTTTTTCAATCAACATTTATGTGCTCCCCAATTGACTGTCTTTAATGAGTTACAATTAAACTGATTATAATCTCGGTTCGGTTATCATTTGTTCTTGTTTGCTTAGGACGCACCACATCTAACACTTCTACTCAATCTGAATTCCCGGAGCATAATTGGTAGTTGTTCAAATTTTAAATGTTATTCTTTTTAGACACGAAATGCCCTGAGCAAATGTCTATGAGAAGAAAAATCGCATATATTTACAATCTCCAAAGCATCCAACCCCGGGAACGTCTTATTTACTACAGCATTGTTTGTTTGTCGCTATCACCATTACCACTCTATTATGTGTAAGATTTTATCCAATTTGATCTCATATATTTTATTATGTAAGTACTATGTATTATTTGCTTATTTTGCGTAATAAAGACTTTGCACAGCTTAATCGAGAAGCTTCCAATCCGGCGGGCGTGATTGTTCGATTAGTGTTGGCGTCCACTTTCGTTCCATTTTTGCCACATCACACCATCGAAAGCTTTCTCGAGATTCATCAATCAAATTGTTCAAAAATTGCACATTTGCGTTGCAATGAACACTCCTCATTGAACACTGCTGTTCGGTATTGATTTGTTCGTTTTGTTATGAGTTCTTCATTGCACTGGTTCAATGAATCGGCATTTTTAGGCTTTTTTGCTAACTCATGCCAAAATGTCATGTTCCTTTATTGCGAACAATATCCAACACTCAAACGCTCATTTTAAATCTGTTATAAAATGACAGTCATTTAGTATTGCTATTTTGTCGAATGGCGAACAATTTGTGCGGAAAAAATGTATTTGCGAAGAAAATGTGTGCTCGAATTATTATCGGCCAATTTCGATTGGCATAACGCTCAACTAATGGTTCAACCTCTTTCTATAGGAATATAGTTATAACTGATGACCGCAACATCACTGTGGACCGAGAGCAATAAGTCAGCTATTTGCGTTACTCAAAATTTATTCGCTTACAACTTAGGATAACATCAAAGGACTATTGCACCTAATACATAATGCTACCATGTATCGTTTCTTCTCTATCATTTGCGTGAATATCTCTAATTTGTGCACTAATTGGCATTTGCTTTCTCACTGGCCTCGCGCGCTGTCTCGATAAATGGAGAAATTTACTGGCGAAGAAACATCTGGGCATGTTGATGGAAAGGATAATGTGGTGAATGGAGTCACTTCCAACCAGAATCGAGACGATGGGCAGATTAAAGTTTGTCGTTTGAATTTAACGACGAGTGGAATTTATTAAATTATCTATACGATCATTTGCGCACAGTACATCGATTTCGTTCTTTTAGATGTTTAGGCAGAAATTGACTATTTTAAATACAATTTCAAATTGTAATAATTCACAATTTGATCAACGGTTAGTGTGAATACTATTATTGTTTGATGTTTAATTTGATCTTGTTTTATTTTTTAGACTGCAACTTTCTTCCTACATACATCAAATTGCACTATTCTCAAAGTATTCAATACTCAATTGTCCAGCTTGCCACCAAGAGTTTGTTTCGCATGCGTAAATTTACTAACATTGATTTTACACTCACCAGAATGGACAGTGTTCTAGTGCGATTTCGTGATCGACTGTGCCAAAGTGGCTCGTATCAAGTTGCAAACTCATCTAGCAATTAAACAGTACTCCCAACTGAAGTCTTTTCAACTGCCCTCACGTTGGATGCTCTGTATCATTTGTCTGTACCAACAACAAAACTATTTCATTGCAATTGGTCCGAATGCAACCATCGTTCATTGGCACTCTAATGCTGTAATCCGAGCACAAGATGCAATGAAAGTCACTTGTGAGAAAGCTCTTGCACCTTTCTATTACCAAAGCATTTTTATTAAATTAATGCAAAACGATTACTTTAATTTAATTTTATTGTTTTATATATATTGCGCTTACAGCTTGCACCTTTCTTATGGGCACTTGTTTTGATCCTCGGTTATTTTTAATATTATTCTTTTTCTTCTCTGAATTGCTCTGCTGTCGATGTGTAATGTCTTGTTTGTGTTTTTGGTTGACTGTCCTGTCGAGTTGGGTCCAATGGTCGATCACATTTAACTTTGGCAATGTTTCTCCTCTGTTCGAATAGTACTCGATGGCATGCTCTCGTCCAATGCCACTGCAGCCACAACAACAACAAAGCAACAACATTTTATGGTTCTCCATCCATAGCTTGTGAGATATATCTCGATCCCACTGTGGAACCATCGCGGTGAGTAACGATGGATAGTAATGCTTTCGCTTCACAAATATTAATATAAGTGACGATCTCGCAACATATACATAATTCAATTTGGCTAATCTAAGTGCACACCAATTTGCGAATGGTGGGAAGGTTGGCCAAGCAGCGCAAAACATTGTGCCTCAGACAAATGATTTACGAGATGAGGTGAGATGCCAACTTGACACCGAGCGAATTAATGCGACTTGAGGAGACTGACTGTGAGTCACCAAGTCAACCAAACTTAGTGACAAACAATGAGGCGTTTATAGATTGAAACTGCTACCTATATTCTATGTCACTGGCCGACGGAACAATCAGTGTGGTAGATGGGGCTCGATTCTACAGCCAAATTAGCACAAAAAATAACTGATTACATTGTAGCACTAAATAAACAGATCGATTAGTTCAACTGAGCCAAAATTAGTGCTAGCTGGCGGCAATTAAAGAACAGGAGTAAACATGTCACAAAACCAGTCACGATCGTTTGATTTAACCCCGATTCAAATTGCATTCAAGCCACAATTAAGCGAGTCACATTGTGTTGCAAGTCTGGTCCATCACAGTGGCATTGTGGATAAGACGGGACTGGATTGGACAATGTATGAGCAGCAGTGCTAATTAATTAATTATTATTGAGCCAATTTGGCGTGAACGGTTCCGATGAACAGACCGAGCCAACCGAGTGGTGCCGAACAAGAAGCACAACCGATTCGGAGGACATCGATCGCAACTACAAGTAAGTAAATGTCCGATTGGAGACGAATAATTAATATATCACTATTGAGGTGATATAAATGGAAAAATTAATTAACACTATTGACACTATCGACAAGTGGATGGTGCACCCTGCAGTCGGCAATCAATATTGATATGTCCAAACAATTGGACAAACCTTCTGCCGACAATGATCGATCCAGGAAAATTGGCCACTAGTAGACCAAAGATGACAAGATTAGCACTG
Organism: Rhizoglyphus robini; assembly: GCA_023373905.1. NCBI lineage: Eukaryota > Metazoa > Arthropoda > Arachnida > Sarcoptiformes > Acaridae > Rhizoglyphus > Rhizoglyphus robini. The sequence continues at coordinate 32,819 of JAKIJQ010000007.1, read as the reverse complement.
AAAGGGGACGCCACTGATCTTGAGTGTGAAAATGAAATGAAATGATCGGAATTTAAAATAAACTTTCTAAAGACGAGGAAATTAAATAGATTGAGATAGAAGAAATAAATTAGAAAAGGATAATGTTAATAACTGGTACCGTGATTCCAATGGACGACGCATGAATTGAAAGCCAACATAGGTCTTTCTCTCACAGGACACTTTCCGCCTGTCTGTGGTAATTTTAAATTACTAATTTATCACAACATTGAGAACAAATGGATTTTAAAGACTTTGTTTGGATTTATTGCAAAAAAATACAGATAGACGTTCTATAGAAAAGACAGCATTCATATCCCCAAATGAAACTAAACAGTCACAGAGAAATTAGGCAAATGTTTTGACGGGTGAACAAGGTGAAGGCAGTACTAGTAATCGGTATAAATAAATCGAGACGACAACTAACAATGACCGACCATGTTTTACAGATAGTGTACATAAAAAGATGCAAATGGAAAGGCCACTGTTAACGGCTCGATGGCATCAAATTTATTAACGTTAACGTGCACAATCGATTGGCAGTTCCAATTTGGCACAGTGAGGCAGTGCTGATCAGCTCCACTGCAAGACACCGAGTAACGTTTGCCTTTCTGCGCTTCGTATGCAAATCGAACCGAACATTCAAAAGAGCGAACCGAGACTGCACTCAACCTGGTCGATGCTGTGTTGATTGACTTTGGACGAAACAACAATCGAAAAGACCATTTTAATAAGCCAGTCGGCGGTGCACTCGTTGACTTTTAGTTTCACTTACCGCGGTATTGTGCCGGGCTGACAACCTGTATTTTCACTTTTTGTCAATTCGGTGACTGAGTCCATTTGTTGCTGTTCTATATTTGTTCACAATAAAAGCAAACAATCATTTGGTGCGAATAGCAACGAGAAAGACAAAAATTCTCAAAAGAACTATTTGAGTTTGTGTGAAGGCAATTACAACAAGTTATTAATGTGAACCACCGCAAAGTGTCGAATATATAATCTGTGGAGGCCAGACTCGACTCTTTAAGATGTCATTATAAATATGAGTTCGTTCCATCGTAATACGATGAAGCCATTCCATTCAGTGGCTCAATGTTGCATTTATTAATGGATTGCAAATTGCAAATATCTCGTTTAGAATATTGATCATTGAACACGGCCATTGAGCAAGCAGGCATCGCATCCGCAAGGACACGCCACAACTCGACACCACAACTCACTGATTCACTCTCGCCAAATAGGTTTACTTCAGTTCTAGTTCATTCCATAATTATAAAGGGTACAACCGAAATTGACACTGATTGACGTTACTGACAGACTTGCTAGAAACGGGCTATTTGACTCGCATCGGTAATGGTGTGTGTGAGCTGCTCTACAAATGACCATTGGCAAAGGCAAAAATCAGTGTAATTACAAATGGCTATTCATTGTCTCTAATTATCTCTGGTAAGAGTATATGGTGGTGCATTGGTTCAAAATTTAATTTTTGTTAGAGTGCCAACTTATCGACAATGAAGATCAAAATAAGACAAAAAGATCAAAAATACGAGAAGAATTGACGATAATAAAGATGCAATTACACTAGAACACAAATAATAGACATGATCATGCATCGATGCAAAGAAGCAATTCACGAATCATGAACAGTAAATCAAAGGCAAAAAACAATAATTTAAGTGGCACTGATTGAGATCGCCAATTCTGAAAGACATGAGTGATCAGTGATCACTCATTTGGCGGCAAAAAAAGGCTTTCCATTTTTAGCACTGTTCCACTGAAAACTAATTCGGTCGACACTGTAATATATTAGCGAACGCGATAATAATTAAAACCGATCAAATCAAAACTAACTAATTAGTCCACACTTGCACTATGCGAACATCAATTGGAACAGTGAGAGTGGCTATTTGCAGTGATGCCAGTCCAACATGAAGATGTCCACGCGGAGACACTTGGGGTGAAGAGTTGCTATTTGGCACCAGTTCGGGACGAATGGACTCTGCCAAGCTGCATTGCTCTTTCGGTCTGAATGAAAAGCAACGCAATGGGCCAAGCTGATGAGTGAGAATAGGCCAGTCCCTGCTATATAGCTTTGCCATATTTGTAGCTGGGGCAGCCATTCCCAATATCATCTCGCATCTCAAAGTGAATTATTCATAATTGTTTATCGTTGTTAGACGGATAATTCAATCGGCAAATGGCAAGTGCGAATTGAGTGTATTACTTCATCACTTAATTGAAGCGAGTCCATACTTCCACACGCATTGTTGCCTTATCGAGGAAGAGATGAAAAAATTGCTTCACTAGTGGCAATTTGGTTGATTGCAATCAGTAATGGTAGAGAAGCCATGCTGGAATCATGTTCGTGCATTTCTTGTGCCTTGCCTAGTGCCACCAGACAGAGCAACACCAAAAGGAAATTACATGCTGCCTGACTGAGTGACTCGTAAATGAGTGAATGGTGCCAGTTGAATAAAACAATCGACAATTGACGTCAATGACACACTGCATGGCAACTCTCCATCTGTCCTTATGAAGTGATTTTCTGGGAAGTGAACTCTGACCGTGAAAATGTGGACAATAGTTTCCACCATTCAGCAAAATGGTCATATACGTGAGTATGACCAGTTTCAAAAAGCATAAAATGCATATGATGCATCAAATCTGTCAGATTAATTTGATCAGTCTCTTTTGGCCAAATCAGTTTTTTTACTTTAGATGCTTAAAGTATCTGACGAAAAGATAAGAATCCTAATATACATGTGTTCATTTTTTATTTAAATTAATATTAAATATATGAATAATTAAACAAACAAATCATTTCTTTAATCAGACGATAGTCATGATATTAATGATGATATTGCAATTATTGTATTGTAAGCTTCACAAATAATAATTCAAATGCAATAAAATATGCAAATACAAAATGCGAATACAACGAATTAAATAATTCAAACGAATGTAATCAACACTTGGATCAAAGCAAAGTTGAGTACCAATAAATAAATAATATACAATTGTCGCAGCTCGAGAAGTGGACTTAATTGTGAATTTTCGTCATTCTATCATAGCATAGCGGAGCTATTGCCAGCACTAGCCAAATTGTCCTTTTCGGAAGAAGCAACTGCAAATGTATCTTCAATTACCAAATCAAAATGATCACTTCGATCAGCTACATTTTCGTGTGTCAAAAGAGGAGAAAACGGTCTTGTAGGCCCTGCAGGTCTTTGAATATGGACTGATATCGCCGATAGAACTAGGAGTTTGGCGTACAATTGAGAATGAAGGAAAAAAATTTGATAACGAGCTTGCAAAATCAAAACCTTGAAAATAAATAATAAATTTAATATTTCATTGACATTCAATATTTTTCTTACCAGAAGACTTATGAGAATCGTTTCGTTTAGTCTCAGTGTCAATAAACGTGAAATTTCCTATTAATATAAATTTGATTAACACGGAAAAATAGAAATAATATATTTATCATTAAATTCACGGAAAGGAAAAGCAGCAAACGCCATTTTGCCAAACATTTTTGGCAAACTTCAAAAGAAACAAAAATTAATCTACAAATTGGGTTAGATTAAAATTTCCTTACTGTTATTGTCATTTAGATTAGAGATACCCAAAGTTGATGCATCATGGCATACTCGGCCAAAGTGTCTGAAAATGAAATTATTTTAGTTAGTCGATTTTAATAAATAAAATTAAAACATTCTATTTAAATTCAGAAAAGGCGTTAAGGGAATCATAATAAATTTGCCATTGCCATAAGTGAGTGGTGATGACTTTTCAAATGGGTACATTATGAAACACTCAAACGATTAAAAACACCGTAAACAGTTTTATTTTAGACGATGAGCTGATTGACGAGGAACGAGAGAAGGTCGAGAAATGAACTGCGAGAGCAACAGTAATTTGGTAAGCCGTAGCAAAACGCAAAACGGAAGCAAAACAAGCGACATCAATGAAAAGACGACGATGATTTTGACTGACTATCTCTTTGAACGCATGTGCACTTGTCTGTTAGTAGAATCTACTAAGTACATTGTTAGATTGGTAGATTGTTCACTGTTCACTTGGTAAATCTCAAAGAAAATAAACAAACTTGATATTCTGAACACGCTAATCACTTTGTATGAAAGTCCTCATTTCGCAGTGTCACTTGTCCCAAAAATGAGATCTTTGTTGGGACGGGAATCGGGTGAAACAATGTTCTAGGGACTTAGGATTGATGGAGGTTACTACTGGGACCATAAAGAATCGTTTTAAACGGTTAACCAAAAGATTTATTAATATTGAATTCTAATGTGCCTACTCCTATTGTTCAGTTAGTTTTGCTTTTGTCTGGTTCTTTCTGCTGATTCAATCAGCCTGATTTTCTGGTTTAAACTTTAAAACAATGTGTAACTGATTTATTTTACTTATTAGGAACTGCTCAACAATGGTCATGCCATGCACTGTGTTCAATAACCAAATATGCTGGGACAATTTGTCAGACCAGGTCACAAGGTATGTTGGGTTTGCATGTTGGCCTCTTTTCGATTGTGCCACTAATCAATATATTTGTTATGCAGCACGTTATGGTCGGAATGGGCCAGGAAGACTCGTACGCCGGAGATGATACCAAATCTAAACGAGGCATCCTCAGTTTGAAGTATCCGATCGAGCACGGCATCGTCACCAACTGGGATGACATGGAAAAGATATGGCACCACACCACTTCGCTTCCCGTGACTGAAGATCTTCACCGAAAGAGACTACACTTTCACCACCACAACCTAACGCAAGACTTATTTAAATGTATTAATCAATTCATTTTTATTATGTAGATTGTTTTTTTAAATTCAAAATCTATCATGTAAGATATTCTGAATGTTTTCTCCACTTGACGAATCTCATCAAACCTGAGCAGCAATATTTGAAATTGTTAACAAATGTATTACGAATGCAAGAAAATATACCTTTATTGATTCGTTATCGATATCGTTCTCCACTCTGACAGACAACCAAGATTGAGTTGACTTTCTTCAGGCACAAGAACAAATCGTATCGAAAACTTTATTCAGTACCTAACCGGACATTGCAAATCTATTTTCAATTATGACAAAAGATACGCTAGAACCCGCTAAGAAAGCTTTGTTTGAACAGAGAAACGATTTACCAAGCAAACTTGTTTACTATGAATTGCAATTACATGAGGTAAGTTTACTTTACAATATTATTATTATTATTTATTCGTTTTATTCACAGTTTTCACGATTAAGATCAGATTTCAATTGGAGATTACCAATTTCAAATTAGACAATAATGCAATTTTTCAATGCGCAAAAACAATACCGTCTAATTAAAGTCATTTAGCATGACAATCGATATATATATATATCGATATACCAATATTCCAGTGGAGGCAATCTCGGATGGCTTGGACGTTTTGCTACCAACAACCAACAGGACTACCAAACTAATAATTACGATGTACTTCTATCTATGCATGTCCCATGGGACAATCAAGTCAGCAAGACATGTCTTCTGGACCAACAGGGTCGCTCCTTTATTTGATCATTAGATTAAAAAAATTATTAATATTGCAACTTAAAAATTGAAGCAACTGAACTTGAAATTGTTGTTGACTGAGTGATTTTGAAAAGGTTTACAACAAATCTTTCGATAACTTGTAAAAGGTAATTTATGATTTTATTAAATATTTATTAATTCTTTTCTATTTTAAGAAGGAATGTGATAATGCAACTGCCTTAAACAACTTGTCGTATTATTTTCGTGGTCAAATGGCCATCCGGATGGTATACACAGAATTTAAGCAAACTTTCGCCACAAACCTTATGCTTATTTTTGTATCTTTTGCCGAATATTTATGTAAGTACAATACATTCATGCCACAATGCAGCATTAGCTCTAATCGACATGCAAATTTGATAACACACATTCGAGTGCAACAATTTGGCTTGCCTAGGTCAGGCGAAAGAACAGATCGCGAAGAACATTGTGGACGGACGATGCCCAAACGACTGAGTCCGAGTGGTGAACGGAGTGATCGCCCAATAGATTCCACCTTATTTACTTTACTCTTTGTCAATTCATTTTCATTGCTATTGTTTGATCGCATTTTCTACTTTTTTTACAATTCACTAGTAATAATTTGTTCTTCTTTACATGCTTGGAATGAGAAAATTACAATGCTGCCTTACTTATGAACACATTCAAAATTCAAACCTCGGACAAACGTTGTCTTAGTTCACCTGCCGGTCGATGTGGCATGCATGTGGAATGTGGCAAACATTGAAGGCATCAATCTGAAGTGACGAGTGATTGAAAGCGAGGCAAAACATCAGGAAAGCAACCAAAATTGTGCTTAAATTGGGCAATGCGCAGCAAACCTATAGTAGTGGCCTTCCTTGTTGCCTTCCTACCTGCCCCTAACCTCTCGCTTGTAAAAAACCAGACTGATTCGCCGTGACTAATGCCAGAGAAATCATTGCAACCAATGTGAGCTCAAGTGAAGCGTAAAGGAGCAGAGATACTCTCGCAGTCGTCGCAGACTTTTTCCGCTTTTTGAGTCAGTTGTTTGTTGCGTTGACCGGTGCTTGGCAATGAAACGGTCCTAAATATTCCTTGCAGTATAATATATAAATGCATATTACATTGCCCTGAGATAGATCGAATTGATGCCTCGTCGAGCAGTGAAACAAGTCTTCTATGTTGGCTAACTTGCTCTCGCCGCATTACTCCATTACCTCTCACTGGTCGATTGGCGACTTGACAATTAGACAACTCATTCATCGACTACTAATCATCGATTATCCAGCAGTCCGCAGACATGTGGCCATTCAATCTGTGCTCGAATTAATCTCATTAACTCACACCACAGGCTTTTTGTCAACTCTTCTTGTCCTATTTTTGATTATTAGTGTCTGTTTCAAGTAAAACTGTGGAGTGGCGATGCTCCGACATGTCTAGTAGACATTGTCTACTCAATTGCTCACTGATTAGTGCCAATGCACTGTATTGGATCCGTCGATCTTTTCTTCACCAAGGCTCCACCAAAGTAGACAACATTTACGGTAAGTTTAAATTTAATGACCTTTTTTGAATGCAAATGAACTCAAAGGCAACGAATAAGTGTCTATGGAAGTGTCTCGCCGCTTTGCTCGATAATTGGCGTCATTCACTAGAATGTTTACACTAAAACACATCGACCGAGTTGCATTGGCAATAATTATAATTAATGGCTCACACAATCAATACGATACTTTGTCTAACTCCCGGGACACCAGTCACTGACAAAATGTAAAGTTAGAAATGTAAAACACCATAAAACACACTCTCAGCAAGAGCCGACCAGACTGCAACATCACAAACAACAGGTGATCATAGCGATGTTAGTTCACTTTGCTTTCACTACAGTCATTGGGCATTTTGCAAATTAAATCCAAACTTAACTCGAGACTGAACTGATGCCGAGCCAAGTGCAAAGGCCACTGTGAAGTAACTGTAACAACTAAAGTAGAATTGGCTACTTGCTGCCAGGCCAAGCGGCCAATGTGAGAAGTGTGTCATAGTGCAGTTAAATTTCTCCATACAGTCAGTGTTTTTCAGCATGGTAAAGTGGCAATTCTTGCCAACTATCGAGGTCAACTGCACACCGAACCACTGCTTGGCGATGCCTTGCGATCACTTCAAAGTTTCAACTACTTCCTTTGAAGTTCAAACTACTTTCGAACGTGTCAAACGAACACGGTCTTCTTCCAGCCATTGAGTCTATTGAAATTGAGTCACTTTTTGAAGGTTTGCATTTCTCGACAAGTGCCGCGCATCAAATCTCAAATCGCATTCCAACTTTAGGCACGCTGCTGAATTTGAATAAAAGAGCCGCCGAGTCTAGAGATGTCAACGCTAATTCAGCTGTTCCAACTGGCCTTGCTAATTCGAAATGTTCTAGTGAACCTTCTTGAATCAATTGCCATTTTTTTTTCTTATCGGACTAATGAAGACAATTTGGACGGCATCTTGCAAGACAATCCTAATGCAACAGTCACTCTTGGAGAACATGTTACCGATTTGTGGCTTTGTGGCGAATAAAGCAGAAAATAATAAGAAGCTAAAATATTTTTTGCTTAAAAACATTGAATATTTTCGTGGAAGATATTCCTCAAATTGAATTGTCACATGTAGGCGCGGAAATGTTTACTGCAACAAGTTGGCCACATTCATTCAAAATAGGCATACTTTCTTTTTCCCGAAGTGGACAGTCGGCAATTCTATCAACTGAAACGTCAAACAAAGGCTAAACATGTCCAATCATGGTCATCGTTCAAACCAATTAGTTATAACTTTGCCTCTACTGTGCGAGTAGCCACTGTTTCCAATTCTGAAATGTCCTTCACCAAAGCATACTAGAATTGATTCATTGTCATGTGGTCAGAAAAGGAACGCGCGCGTCAACTGAAAATAACTGTGCCTAACCATCGAGACAAATCACTCGAATTTGTGATTGTATCAAGTATTGTATTCTTCCCGGAATGATTGAGTATTGACATTAGAATTAGCCAAAGATTGAGAACACCAAATCGCCCCTGAATCTGGTGCGACTGAAAATTATGGGATCGCAATGAGTGTGAGGCTAGCCAAGTTAATTGTGGACAAGCATCAATGAGCACTAATTGAAAGCAATACATCTGTTTGAAGTATAAATAACTTTATTGAACGGACAGCACAAACAGACATTCTGCAAATAGACACAAATGGCCATAGTGCTACGGCCAGTGAATAAAACAAGTGACCACTAAGGATAAATCACTCGCCAATCGCGCGAAAGTGCGCCGTAATCACCATAATGAGAAGGTATGGCTGGCGAGCCAACTATACTCGTAAAATAGGCAAGCGAAGGCATAGCGGTCAAGAGAACAGGCGAACAAGAACTGCTAATTAACATTATTTACTAATTAAATGAGTTAATTAATAAATCAGTTTACAATGTTGTGTGAACAGCAATGTCGAGATGGCATTATTGTGTTCATTGCATTTAGTTTAGGTCAATCGTGTTAATCGTGAAATGTTCCGATTCCGCTTCAACATATTTCTCCTTGGCAGTTCAACCATTAATATTCAAATAGACTTTCGAGGGAAGATTGCCTACTTTGTTCGCTCGGAACGATCATATTCCACTCTGAATAAGACCTTAAAGGTGATGCGAACATTCTTTAAGGTGCAGTGTCCAATGGACACGAGTAGAACTCCTCATTACCAACACGAGATGATCTCATCCATTGCTGATCGATAATTAAAGAAAGCAATGGCGAGTCATGAGACACACAGAAGCAATACAACCGAGAGTGGACAATAGAAATGATGTAGTGCGATTGCGACCGGAATGGAGTAAGACTATGTCAAAGGGCGGGATTGGAGACCACGGAGATCGTTGATCAAGCTTTGGACCGAGATGACTGGCAACTGGTGCTAACCTGCCTTTCCCCGCGACCCGATCAGGATTAAGCGGTTAACGATAATGAATGAATGAATGAATGGAGTAAGACAAAGCCTCACAAGCGATTTGGTGGATGGCAAATTGGTCCTGTGCAACAATGGGGTAACTGTAACTGTATATAAGAAATCCAAAGAATGTGTCTTATCACCGGGATGGCATTATACTCTTTTTCTCTTTTGTTTCAGAGAAGCAGACATGTGCAAAATGTTGCAGTTTGAAATTTAAACTTTGAATTGCTTTTGGCCAAATTGCAACCATTTCGTAAGACTCGTAAAGAAACTCTAGAATGCACTTTATTTAATCTACTAAATATTTCACTTTGACTCTATTGATTGTGCATGTACAGTGGCCAACACTAATTGGACATATTTGGCTGCTCACAACTTGTCACAAGTGGAAGCAACCATCTATTCACGCAACCTCGGTAAAATGCGGACAACCAAATTTAAAGAATGAGTGAATCGAAGCCATAAGGTTTGGTTAATCGCTACTGCCAGTCAGATGTATAAATTGTTATTAATAAATCTAATAAATCTACGTTACAATTCAATGAAGGAACATCCACATGATCTCAGATGAACATTATAGCCATTAGTAGCGCCATTGCCGACTAGGCTACAATGAAGACAAATCAAATGCATACTACTTTGTTGCCAAATGTCACTCCTCGATCGCTCGATGACATTTGCTCAACTCTAAGCAATTTATGTTTTTCGCCTCTCGAATTAGCAAAATTTATTGGCGACTAGTTAGTAAGCTAAGCAAGTGTGTATAGCAGGCAATGTGTCCGATGGAGTGCAGTGCGCCATACGTTCACAATGTAAATGTCTCCATCATGGTCTCAATTAATCGCTTCATTCCTCTGATAGACCATTACCGCATCAATCGTTAGACGATCACTCCTTGCTAATGGGGTGCAGTGTGTCACTCAGTAGTGACCAAGCCATTCGCCAAATTAGCTACTCCATTACCATTGCTGAATATGGTTATGGACTGGCAACGCACGTAATGATGCTCGTGTTATCGTTTGTTATACTTTGTGTTACAATGGATGAACAATGGGATGCAGGCAAAACGGTGAACTGTACGTTGGAAGGATATTGCAGGGCTGCCTCACTCGTTGCTCGACTAACTGCGATATCACCATTTTGCCCGAGTACACTCCCAACAACGAAGAAAAGCCCAACGCTCCACTGTTTTCGGAGAATGTGTCCCGGATGTGCACCGACCTTGGAGTACTAATGTCCTATTACTCTTTGAACGATGTTCCTCTCTTGCCAGTCCCCAAGTCCATTCGACTCTTTCTCAGTCCTGCGTGCATTTCATTCCTGAAGATGTGTAGTGCATCTATCAAATGAAGAACGAGCCAAATGAAGCGAAGAAAAGAGCATCGAATGGTGAGCATCGAATGCGCTTTCTATTTGTCTCATTTACTCACCATTGCATTTGTTCTAGTCTGTCTCTAAGCGACCTTGTGCACAAATGAATCGCATCAAAGCACTCACACCGGTTGCACTTATCGTAAGTGGCAACGCTACCTCTTTGGGAGTGGGCGAACATATAAAGGACCATTCGACCACCTGAGGAATACGTCACCAAGAATTTCCATGATCGGTCTGCGAGAGTGCATCAACTGTGACGATATACTCGACTCACTTCAGCTATCCTCGCTCTTCATGGACACACTCAAAATCATCGAGCACTCGGTGACCAGTCCGGTCACTACACTCCACCTGTTGGCCATTTTGCACCATCCGACATGCGACATCCGTGAGCACGAAATGTGTGCTCGTATTGAGACTGTTGCCCGATTGTTTGACATGGCGCGCAAGGCAACCAAAGCAGTCAAACTCAACTCGTCTCAACAAAAACAAGCAACAAGCAATGACACTAAACTAAACTAATTAGTACTTGCCATGCTCAAATGTCTCCCATCAACTGTCCTCAAGCAAGCCCAGTTCCGAAGTTGGTCCTTACTCGTTGGATTCTACCAATGATTGCCGTGCCTTCTTGATTCACGTCTCAAGCACAACAAAGTGGTGGTGAGCACTCGTTCCGAAGTGAACAACCAATCCAAACAAGTAAGTTATTAATTCTATTTATGAATGCAAACTCACTGAGCCTTCTATTTTATAGGACTTGGGACTATGCTCTTCAAGGAATTTGGCGAAAAAGGCAATGCATTTCTGTCATTCCACAAGCTGCTCATTAGTTTCGCCTTTATGGAACCTGTTCACCAGTTTGGTGAACTCCGAGCCAAGTTTATGTTTCGTTACTACGATCGAGACCACGATGACCACCTGAACAAAGGCGAATTGGCTCGAGTGCTGGCCAAAATTCACAAGAAAGACAATAGTCAGGCAAACCAGAAGGAAATGGACGAAGCACTTGATGCACGCCAATGACAAACACTCGATCGGCCTGGATAAATTCACAAAAGCAATTGCCTCCAAACAATTTCGTGACACATTGACCTCTCTTTCTCTTTCTCCCTCTCCTAAAGGCACCTTTGCTCAAGTGTCGACCTGCAGAAGAATTACTCTTACAGGAACGAATACACCAGTAAGTACGGCGATGACTATGGCGCAAAAATTTAGGAACTATAGTTGGCTATAGCCAACGATGTGTTCGACCGACTGTGGTTGCCTGTGTGCGGTGGTGGACCGAGCCATTTCTGTGCCCATGGAGGCTTTCCTTGAAGCTTAGTGACACCTTACTGACCAAATTGACTCAATCGTGTGGACACCAACATGCTCCACAGTCACGGACTGAGCAAGTGTTCACAGTCTCTTAACTTTTGTTCAATTAAAAAGTCTTTGTAGCTATATTCGACTCGTTGTTTGCCGTTAGCCTAAAGTAATAAATGTATTTGCAGTGCAGTAGCAAGCAGTCACTTCGGTTATAACGAATATTGAGTTGACATTTGATGTAATTGGTCTTATCGATTATGAACAATCCATTGTGTTTACATTATCATTAGGGAAATGAGCAATTTAAGTTTGGGCAATTGTTAAATGTTATCTTAATGTATTTACAAGTAGTAATGTGAGTTGCATTGGGAAAGTGCCATTTGGCAATCGAGTTTTGTCTTGAGAGGCAACTTAAATTGGCTGGTCCGGTTGGTGGATTGGCACTTGGCAAGAGGGACAGTTCGGGTTGTGAGGAATCCATTCTAGTAGACACTTGCGATGAAAGGCATGCACACAGTGAGGCAGGCGACGATTCTGTGAGAAGCGAGTCATTGGTCGGACGCAAATGGTGCACGGATTGTTGCGTCGGCCATCCTCCTCGGTGGCTTCGGCAAACGGATCGTCGAAGCCTTTGGGTCGGTGCTCTCGGTTGAAGTGCAAGTAGATGGTGTTGCAAGAGTCGTACGAACCCAAGCCACAGCCCGGGTGACCACACTGAAAGAGTCCATCCGAATGGTACTGGTACACGTGTTGGTGCAGTTTGCTGTGCGATCGAAACTTTTGTGTACAGCTTGGCATGATGCACTTCCACTTTTGATTACGGCCGTGCGTCCGACGAACGTGTTGCCCAAGCCGTTCGCTGTGGTAGACATGAGTGGAACCAAAAGATATTCAACTATTGTTAACTTACAAATTGTCAAACGACTGGCCACAGTCAGGCCAAAGACACGCGAATCGCTTAATCTTGTGTCCCACATGTGATCCATCAGATCGTTGCGATCAATCACGGGCTCTCGGCACTAGGTCCTGGGACAGTATATCACCATTGTGATCACTTTTTCGGACATCTGACTCATAAATACACCGGTGCGAACTCCGAAAGCCATCTTGAGGACTAAAGAAAGAAAGGTGGATTCACAAGTAATGAGTTAGGACCACTCAATCAGTCCAATCAGTTGTCTGTCTGTATGCGGTAGCTGTCACACAATCAAATAGTCCATTGAAGTGACTTGAAATTCGATGTAATATTTCATTCTAAGCGCCAATTCAAACAAAGTTTGTTCTCAGTTCGAATGGATTACTAGTATTGACAAATAGAGTTTTGTGCATTTAGCAATTTAATGACAGCAGCTTATATAGTGTTCATTGAAATATTGTGCTCACATTCTCAGTGGTGAGTGAATGACTTTAATCATAAAAAGAGGACAGTTAGGCCAAACAAGAATTCGATTAGAGTTCACAGACGAGACAGTATCACTTAGACATGATAAAAAACACTGCCACTAAATAGTTCGTGATAGTCTATTCCGGCTTTAGCAAGCTTTAAAGAATGAAATTTAACAAAGCAACACAGTTTGTGGAATTCATTTTAATAAGCTAAAATGTCAGCTCATTGTTTAATTGTACATTTTTATAGATTTTTTATGTTGATCTTTTGCGACTTCGAGCTGATTCGCGAGTGAAACTAGGTTTGCTCTTATGCCCAGTTGACTTGCTTCGATCGGCTTTTGTTTCTGATAGACTTTCCGCGGCCTCTTCCTCTTCGGATATATCGCATGGCACCAGAGATTGATCATTTACCACTTCGAGTGCGACCAAATTTGGCACTTTTGCTGCGATAAGATCGCTTGCCTTGCTCACTTTCTAGTACTGACATTAGAACTGGTCGAGACGCACGTACCATTTGAGCCGAGTGATGTTGCTCTGAGCCATGTTGCAGTTGGAGTTGGATGTCGTGCAGCTCCATTAGGTACTTCTCCGTGCAGGGCAAGTGTTCCTTCAGTAACAGGAGTAGGTCCATATTGGCGCCCGAGAGTATGATCAGCAAGCCAGTCAGACCGGAGTCTTTCCACGAGCGGTTGTTGGGGATGAGCGTAAACGAAATTCAAACGGCTTGTTGGTCGGATGGCTTGGTGACGGCCACTCACTTGTGTTGAGCACAGTAAGTACACAGGGCAGTGATGTCGGTTGGTAGCCATCGAGTTGACGCTGAACCAGTGACCAGAAGGTGCCCATCATCAGTGAGGGAGAGAATACGGCAGAGTTCGGGCATTGTTCTTTACAGCTGTGAGAGAAGACAGAGATATAGTACTGGAGTAAGAGAACACAAACACTCAACCACTAACAACAACACATCTGGCCAAGTAGCTCAATTTATACCCAAGTCTTTCTTTCGAGTTCGGTTGTCAGACTTGTGACTGTATTTGGTGTTTGGAACGTTGACATTTTAATTTTAAATGAAACATTAATGTCGTGTCCAAATTAGTCTCCGAACAGCTGTATTCTAACATTTATTGTGTCACTTGGCATTTTCAATTGCATATATAAAGAAAGTAGTGCTTGCAGACCAGTGTTGACCTTCTTGCTTATTGCTAACCGCAAAAAAACCATTTTCTGCTCAGTTTGGTCATACGTGTCGCAATTCTTTCGAAATGAGCTCAAAGTCAAAGTCATCTGAAAGCAAGTCCAAAGGATCAGTGAACGAAGCTCCACCACAAGCTGGATCAAAGACCAAGACAAAGTCAACATCAACAAAGTCCCATTATGCTGTCCCTTTGTCTTCAGACAAATCTGTACGAGCTTTCTCAGTGCCATCTGATCGCTTCAAATCAAAGCAAGAGGTCATCTCCGCATTTGGATACTCGATTGGAAATGAGCTTGAGAAAGAACGCTATGGCACCGTCTACATCGCTCACGATCGGCGCAAAAACATCAAAGTGGCCTGTAAATGGATGGACCTGGGCAGTGCCCAGTGGGCACCTCAAAGGGAGGCAATCGATTGGACGACACACGTCACGAGCTAAGGATTCTCGAGCAAGTTCGCCATCCTTACGTGATCAAGCTTGAATGCTACTTCATGGTGCACGAACCCAAGCTCTACCAAATGTACATATTCATGGAGCTGGTCAACGGTGGAAATCTTTTGCACCATTTGAAGAAAAAGGGTCTACCTGATGAGTTGTGCAAAAAGTATTTCGGCCAAATTGTCTGCGGCATCAAGCACATGCACAACTTCAACATTGCCCACCGAAACATGAAGTCGTGCAACATTTTGTTGGTACAGAACGAGCGCTCCATCAGTGGCGACTATCTTCTCAAAGTGTCCGACTTTGGCTTCAGCGTGGAGGTGCACACCGACTCGAATGGACAGATCGTACTGCGCACTGACTGCCAAGTTGGCACTGCTTCATACATGGCTCCGGAATTGAAAGCCAACCGAGCTTACAATCCGTACTTGGTCGATGTCTATAGCCTAGGCATTACCCTCTATGAGATGTACACCCTTGCCAATCCTTTCTTCGATGAAAGCATCAAAGACGCCAAATCTCAGAAGACTGCCGAAGCTGCTGCTGATAAAAACATATGGAAATGGCCCGGCAAGATCAAGGCTTCCAACCAAATGACTGAGCTGTCAAGTCAATGCTCGAACCTGACCCATCAAAACGTTGCTCTCTTTACGATGTCGCTCACCATACCTGGGCTCAAAGCTACTGTAAAATTGCTCACTCCCGATCGGAGCTGTTTAAAGACGAAAAAGAAAGGAAGGAACGGGAGGCAGGCCACTGAAATTGGCGCAAACGATTCTTCTCACTGTTTGCTTTGTTTAAATAATAAACAATGTTATTAAACTGAAAATGTATGATGTCTAGTTTAATGTCACTAGTGATCTGAGTTGTGATCGAGTTATTGCAGCTATTGTTAGATCAACCATTACCACTCTCGTGAGTGCACATTTAAAGCATTGACTTTGATTTGTCGCAATCTATTCCCTAGCAAACACGTCAAACTCGTTCTACATGTCACAGTGTTATGACAGCTATAGAGCTACATTGAAATGACTACATGACTTTGATTGGCATTGCCAAAATGCATTTGAGTGCACTATGGCCAATGGCGCCTGACTCGATTTTGTTCCTGCTGGCACAAAAGTTGCCATTGCAAATGTAGAGTCAACATTCGAGCTCGCCTTCTCGTCTACTTGTCATTAATAAATATCAATCAATAAATCATTCAACAATGGACATCATGTCATTTTGTGCTTTATTGGGTCAATAAACAAGTTGACTTGTGCGTGCCACTGGCCACCGATCATTTGTTCGCACCTGAGGCAGAGTTAGCATCGCTGCCAGAGCCATCCGATCCTTGGCTTTTGCTGCCTCCCGATGGATTGCTTGATCCTTTGGTGGAACTGTTTTTTCGATTTGCTCGAATTTGAGCTGGCTTGACTCACAGAATTCTTGGTTGCACTGCCCGACGAGCCAGAGGACGATGACTTTTTACTGCCACTCGATTTCTGAGACTTGCTTTGCTTCGAGCTGGCTACCGGCTTGTTGGTAGACTTTGACTTGGACTTGCTTTTGCTTGCATCACCAGACTTGACGTTAGCCGTGAGTTGTGAGTCTTTGGCAACATCATTTTTGGTTTGGCTCCAATCAATGCCAGTGCCGGCAGAACTTGCTGACGGAGCTTGGGAAGAACCAGAGATATAGACGGTGCTTGCAGTAATGTCTTTCGATTTGGGCTTGGTCTCACTCCTTTACCAGCGGAACTTTTAGATGCTTGGATCACTCTGGATGCACCCGACACGTAGTTTGTTGCCACCGAGTCCTTTGTCTCTTTGGACTTGGATTTCTGCTTTGATTTAACCTCACTCCACGAAGCTACATTGCCAGTGGAACTTTGGACCGGAGCTTGAGACGAGTTAAACGCGTAACTGGTGGAAACGTGCTGGGAGCCTGGAGGACCGCTTGTTTTGCCAGTGGCTTCTTTGCTCCATGAAATGGCCTCGGCTGCACTACTCTTGCCCCTGGCATTGGTCGATTTCGAGACATAGTCAGTGGTCAGTGGCTCGCTCAGGTTCTGGGGAGAGGCTTTGCTTGAGACAGGTGGGACTATTGAGGAATCTTCTTCGCCGGTGGTGGCTCCAGGCACGTACTGGTAGATCTTTGATACTTGTCCGAGAACGTGTTGGCGTTCGATTTGCCTTCGGCTGACTTGGACTTTGACTTGACCTCTTTGTCGGTCTTTTTGTTGCTCATGTTGTGCACTAGTTAGGAAGGCAGAGACACAAAACAGCATTACACAACATGGCTCAGTGACACACATTTGTAAATAGAGGCGCCATTTCATTGTTGAGCTGGTTCGATAAGTTCAATCGCAGTGTTCTCTATATCGAAATTGCACTAAAAGGAATATTTGACTAATCACGAATGATTCATCTCTGAATAATTACACATCATAAAGTAATACTTACTTACATTTGTCCATTTTGTTCTTTAAAGAACATGCTTAGTTGTAAGTTCCAATCTCACTCGAAACGACCGAATTCGATATGCTGACTGTTTGTGTAGGCTATTATTTAAGTGCTGTCCGCTTTCAATGGCTTGATTATTACTATTTGACTGGTTGAACTATTCTCCTTTTTGTTGTGCTTTAGTCTCAAACCACGAGTTCTCGACATTGGTCAACGGCACTGGCATGTGCAATGTGGGTTTCACTGATGATGCTTCCCTAGCTGTGTTTTGCTCACAAGCAGCTGGGCTATTAAAGAATTTCGTTGGGGACCAAAGGTAATGGCTGGTTCAAATTCTGATATCACAATTTACTTGTTGTAGGGCAACCGTGACATTTCTGGTGGTTGTCGGTGGCCCGTGAATGGAAAGCAATGTCAACCATAATTGCCAAAATTGCAACTAACTTACAAACTGGATTCCATTTTCTTCCTTTGAACGATATTTGAATTCTTTCGTCGAATATTTTTAAATTAAAATTTTGCTTAAGCAATGGTTAATTCGTTCACTGTCGTTGTAGTCGAAATAATCGAAGAACCCGTTTTGACAGAGGTGAAGACAATAATGCAAAGCCGTGGGATACTACTAACAAAATCGAAACTAATGATCTTAATTACAGTGATGATTTTTATGAGCACCAGCCAAAACAGTCACTAGAAATCAATAAAAGTAGACTTGAGCAAATAAAAGCAACATTGATGTACTTTGTAGTTGCATTTGTAATATTGCGCGCAAATGAAACATTTGATTTATTCTGAATTAGTAAATTAGATAAATCAATGTTCGGTACTGTTCCATTTAGGCGTCTATAAAAAGCACAACTTTCCAGTGAGTGGTTGTTTATGGTTGCATTTCTTGCCACAGCTCGCCAACATGTCCAAGTCGCAAAACTCAAACCCGGGCAAAGCCAATCGCGACAAATCGAAGAGCCACAACAAGAAGAGCGCCGACGGAAAGAAGTCTCAAGCCAGTGACAATGCCAATCCAAACTGTACAAGCGGTCAAGACCCGATGGTACCTCAAAGTGAATCTTCACTTTTTTCAGTTGTGATTAGTGACGTTGGTTCGACCGGTAGCCAAACTGAAGCCGCAAAGTACTGCAAATCGGCGCCAGCAATCGAAATCAGTGTCATCACCCGTGATCCATCAAACCGATCTTCGGGCAACACTTCGACTAGCGACAGTGCGAAAGAGTCTCAAAATGAAGAATCCACTAAAGACACCACAATTCAAGTCGGCTTGGACTATGATTGCCATCGAGAGGACTCTGCCCAATTTGTTCCAGCTGCAGTCAAGGCCAATGCTACAAAGCAGCCACTTCTCAAGGGGTATGTATTGATTGCATCTACATGAAGATGACAAATAATCACAATTTTCTATAACAGGTCTGATGAGAAGAAAATTGCCACTGGTGGGATCAACAAGTTCGATCTGGACACGGCCAGAGAGATTCAGGGGAAGACAGTCGAAGTTGACACTTTAAAAGCGGATCACAGAACTACCAGAAATCGCAAGCGAACCGACTCAAAAGAGCCACAACCGGCAGATCTGCCCGGTGCTGGAATTCTAGAACAAGCTCAACTTTTGAAACGAACTCGTTTTAACTGCTTTGTGCAAATGACTCTAATGACCACTCTAAATACTGTGCAGGAACAAGAAATGATTCGTGCAAAACTTCGTTCAAACAAAATGAAGATTATCCTTCAAGAGCCATTCAATCAACTGTCCACTGTCACCGATCAGTTAGGTCTCACCGGTGCTGGGGGCATTATCAAGGAAAGATTCGAGCAATTTCCTCGACCCATTGGCTGTGTGATTAACGTGACCTATGAGGTGCCATTGCTCAAGGTGCCCGGAATCGAGTCGTACCGCATTCCGGTGGAGGATGATCCCAAGGAGGACCTATCTGTTTACTTTGACGAGGTGATCGCCAAGATGCATTCGTTTCAGTCGAAAGGACAGGCTACCGTGGTGCATTGCATGGCCGGTGTCAGTCGATCGGCGACCTTCGTTCTCGGTTAGTTCGGTTCAAATAAGTCATCTAACTAACTTAACCATGTGCCTTTCTCAGCGTATCTCATTCGTCACCATCAAAAGTCACTGGAGCAAGCGTTCCGTCTCACCAAAGCTTCCCGATCGGTAATTAATCCAAACCTTGGCTTTCTCGTGCA
Source organism: Rhizoglyphus robini (assembly GCA_023373905.1). NCBI lineage: Eukaryota > Metazoa > Arthropoda > Arachnida > Sarcoptiformes > Acaridae > Rhizoglyphus > Rhizoglyphus robini. The sequence continues at coordinate 12,925 of JAKIJQ010000007.1, read as the reverse complement.
ATTGGCTGCTTTCGAAGCGGCCAATCGACCTGCCAATGAATGCACTCGTTGGCGTGACTACACCGAGAACGACATTACTAAACGACTGCCCGAATTCATTATCGACGAATTCCTCGATGACTACCAAATCGAGTTTGATGTGAGTGCACTCGACAAAATAACTATCAAACACTTTCTCATCAATTATGTTTCCATTTCAGAAAGAATGATTAGTAATGGCCGCTTGTCATTATGGCACAACTTGATTTCTTAACAAATTGCCATTATTAAAATTGCATATTCACAAAGATTTGGGTTTTATTTTGAAGCTATCAACTTCAGTTGGTTCTTTGTCTAATATTATATGCCTCAGTACTTACTTGCTATCCGCAATGCAGCTGCTGTGATGTTATTACCATATGGTATATTAGATCAGTGCTTTCAAAAATGTTTTTCTTTGGAGACTAAAGTTTGAACACGGCTTAATTATATTGGCGAATATTTTCTGCACATTTGCGTTCACTGACATTCATGTGGAGGAACACGAGTACATTTACTTTGATTATAGCCTAAGTCTTATTGACTAAGCCACTTCATCACAACTTTAGTGTTCGAGGCTCGAACCAAAATAAACTAGTGATTCATATTTGACATGACAGTCATACTAAAGAAGGATTGTGTTAGGACGTATTTGAAGCAATTTCGAACAAAATAAATGAGAAACTTGAATGAAGCTTGACATATTTTAGAACATAAACTCTAAAGCTTACTGTTGGTTTTGGATATATAAATTCGAGTACAACCGTTCATTTGGTTGTTCTATTTGTCTTATTCTTCTTTGACTTTGCCGATCCTTCCGCACAAAATGGCCAAGAAAAAGAGTGCCGACAAATCTAAGTCCAAGAAGTCGTCGAAGAAGAGTCCCGATTCCAATGATGTAAGTTCCATTTATTATTTGCGATAAAGCCCGTTCTGACTTGTTAATCTCAATTTAGCAACAAAAGCGCAAATCCGGTGGCAAGCCCAAGTCTGCGGATCAAGGATCTTCCAAAACAGTGAAACCTACCCAAACCAGTGGAGACTCATCGGGCAAGGTTAAGCCGACTTCGAAAGATAAAAACTCGAACAAGAGCAAATCGGCCAAGTCGTACAAAGCAAATGCGGAATCTTCAGATGCTTCCCTTTCGGCTGGCTCTGGATCGAACCTACAGTTGGAGAAGTGCCGCAAGCGGTTGCACCAATTGAACGCCGAACACCGAACTAAAGTGGACGAGGAGATCAAAAAGTTTGAACGACTCGAGGAGGAACAAAGCGAAGGAATTCGTGAGCAGAACCAAGCAGTGCTGGAGAAAAAAGTGAAACAGTTGCAAGACGAGTATCGTCAAAAGATTGACTCGGTCACTGCAGACTTGGTCAAACAGCAGCAATCGGAGATGGCAAAAGTAAAGGGAAAAGAGGCCGAAGAAAACAAGGCTGCCGACAAAAAAGGAGCCGAACTCGAGAAAGAGATTGCAGCCCAACAGGAGGAGACCGAGGCGGACATTGAGCGCTACCGAAAGAAAAGAGTGGCTGAAAAAGAAGAACAAGTCCGACGAATTGAAGAACAATGCGAAGCGGACATCAAGGACTACACCAACAAGCGAATGGAAACCAACAGCCAGCTGATTGAACAAATCAAACAAAAGTTTGATCTCGAAATTAAGAACGACAAACAGAAGACTCAACTCAAAGCGACTCTCAAAAAGGACAAAGTGAAGGAACAACTTCAGAAGACCCAGGCAGAGGAAACTGACAAACTCAACCAATCGATGGCACAGGCAATTGCTGAGTTTAGAGCTCGTAACGAACAAGACTTGAGTCAGGCACTGGCAAACAACAAGAAATCACTTCAGAACGAGCTCGACCAGGCTCGAACTCGACTCGACGACAAATTTCGTAAGGAACGCACAGAGCTTGAGAAGACAATCGAATCAATCGAGGACACCATCAAGGGAAAACTCAAACAACACCAACGAGAACTGGAAAGACGCACTAAGATGAAACAGGAATTATTGGAGATGCTAAAAATGGATGACACTGTCAAGATTACTGACGAGGAATTCATCACCTCAAGGTACCACTACAAGATTGAACGCAATCAAATTGTGGTGCAAAGCGAGGCGTCCACAATTTATAAAGCCAAAAAGGAGAACTCGACCTCGGCGCTCTACTGCAAAGTGACCATGCTCGATAAATGGTCTACGCGACATCGAGCTGATTTTGCCAAATCCTCGACTCGGCTGATTCGCTATCTCACTGCCAACCACTCCAAAGCGCCCTTCTTCGTGAAGATGCTCGAAGTACTGGCTACAGACTCCAAGTTGTATTCGTTCATTGAGCCATTGCCCAACACCAAGACTCTGATTTCCTACTTGGAAAGCAAAGCTAAAAAATCCCGATCCGATGTTGGTTGGAAGAAAGCCGAACTGTTGAATGTGCTATCGCAAGTGGTGAAAGGCATTTGTTTCCTCAACCACATGTTCGTGGCACACGCCAACCTCTCTCTGGACAACATCACTCTCTTGGTGGGATCGAATACAAGCGATCTGAGCGAGTGCAAGTTGGTTCTCACTGGCCTCACTCGTCCGATTGTGTTCTACAACGTTGAATCGGACCAGCTCTCCTCCACCAAAGGTTTCGACATCTCAATGGATGACGACTCAATTGACCACCTGCCAGTGGAATGTTTCGAGGCCGAATTTCAAGCCAATGCACTTGACGCGTACAGCATTGGTGTGCTGGCATGCAGTATGGTGCAACTGCGCTCGCCATTCCTCAAGTCATGTGGCACTTCTAAAAGAAAGATCCTTGCCGCCAAACAAGCCGACTCGGTCAAACTGGAAGAGAGTGGCCATTTGGCTTCACTGGTCGCTTCCCTCACCGTGCCTCAACCAGGCAAGCGCATCTCGGTTGACGACATTCTCAACCATGCTTATTTTCGCAAATAGATTGCTTTAATTGCGCTGTTCCTTTCATTAAAGCTTACTATTTCATACAAGACTATTAACTATTGACATGTGACTGCAGTGTTCTGCTAAACTAATGTGAGCAATGGCTCGTTACGCTTATTAGCCAATTTGTCCACTAGTCATCGAGAGTATTTAGCAAGTGAGTAATAGTGAGGTAATTACAATGAAAGTATGGTGAACAATATTGGCCAAACATCTACGGCAAAAATGCCTGCTTCGATTTGCTCAACTGAGTACACAGTTAGACTTTCAATTAAGCTAACCAGAGTAAGAGATGTTCTTTGTTAACAAAATTATAGTCGGCAATGCACCCACTTATCAGTGAGTGCCACTCACATTTTTGGAACGCATCTCACCAATACAGCAAGCACACTGATCACGATGATTAATGAATAGACTAATAAAGTCAACTAAAAGATATCTTGAATAAAAGAGAAAAACAAAGTAAAGTACTTGCGGACAATTTGGGTTAGCTGTTGTTGTTGTTAAATTTACTTATTTATACTACTTTGAATTTGGAAAATGCTAAGTCAGACATTACATTTTGTGCTCGTCCAAGGCAAGAAGTCTCTATTTTGGTTTGCTGCTCACAATGATCATTGTCAGTTTGTTTACGGTGGTATCGATTGTAATGAACATTGCTGGTGCATTGAGAATTGTCCTGAAATATTGCCAATTGAACTAAACTTGATATATTTCAAATAATGATTTGATTGCATTTATTAAATGCACATCAATGTTTTATTGACATTTTGTGGCATTTGAAGTATTCGAATGTGACACTCATCCTAAGAAGCCACAGCAGCCACCAGTCAGAGTGACCGAATCGTTCAATTTATATTTGTTACTTTGCTATTGTTTATTATACAAGAATGTTTAAATAGAATATACATGGAATATACGGAATGAACGAATAAATAATAAATAATTACGATATTGTTACAAGAGGCGTGGATTCTTATATTTAGATTTAAATTTCTTGTTCGAGTTCTTCTAAGAATTCTCTTTCTTTCCATTTTTGTTTGTTGTGCAAACCATGCAAAGCAACCAGTTGACTCCATGTTCACAAATGTCAATCTACCCATTGCAGCCTTTCAAATGTTCATCGAAATCCCATTTTGAGTCAAACTGTTCATAACATCTCAAACATGAATATTCTTGACTCTTTGGATGACACATGTCTTTGTGTCTTTGCAAAAGATGCCTAAGCAAAAATGAATGTTTAAGAATCAATACAAACTAAATATTAATAAATATACTTACGCATGCTCAAAACTGGCATTACAATTTAGGGCCAAGCACAGGAAAGGATCAAGTTTATGGACCTTTTTATAGTGATTTTTGAGTTCATTTGTAGTTTTCAGCTTTATAAGACAACCTTTGGGACACTTAAATGGTAGAGGCGATTGAACGAATGGATCTGTCATTCTTACTTCGGGTTTTACTTCCTCGAGAAAAATAATAGAATCGTCACTTGCGTTAGAGACCGAGGATAATTGTGATGCATTTCCATCAGTTGATGGAGTCGATGTCAGTGCAGTAAAATATAATTTGCCTCGTTGATCATTGCCATTGATTTTCATAGAAACTGGAGAATCCAAGCTATCATTGGAAACAAAGGACGAGTCTTGTATTTTTGAAGATGATGCTCCAAAATCTTGATTGTGTTCAGTATCATCAATCACTTTTAGTTCAATTGATGTATTCAATATCACGGAATCGTTGTCGTGTGCACCCGGAAGAGTGACAATCAAATTCGATGTAGCAGCTGAACCAATATTAACACATGATTGATTTGGTGACAGTCGATTATTGTGCTTAGATGCTTCATGTTCGTTAGCATTATCGTCGAGTTTGATTTTCGAATCAGCATTGCTTGGCAAAAGCTCCTGACAATTCAAAACCAATGGTGCAATGCCACCAGTTAATGAAGTTCTTGATTCTTTGATTGGAGATAGCGAAAGAATGGTTCGACTATGTTGACTATCGATTATAGGTTTATTTGAGGCACTCGATATGATATCTTCATCGATGATATCATCAAACCCGTCCAAGATATCTGGAGAATGAGGATCAGCCACAATGGGGCTCAATGACCGTTGTTCATTTGCACTAGTCGGTAAAATAGTTAGCAGTTCATTACCATCCAAACAATTCTCATTGAAAACCGGCAATTCTTCATTTTGGTCATTACTTGTTTTATCATATTTAATTTCAAGTGATTCAAGAATCGTTTTGTTCAACTCTTCGAATGGAGATGCCGAAGAAACGATTTGATCGTGCTGACTAGCACTCATTTGTTCATTAAATTCATTCTGTCCGACATTGATGTCATCAAGACAGCTTAAGGTGTCAGAAGCAAAATCAAGATTAGCGTCAATAAGTGTAGATGGTCGTGCTTCATTGCCACTAAACAGTGGAGTCGCTAGTTCAAACATATCATCATCTGATCCATGGCTGACTTTACAATCATCATTCGGCAAGTCCAAAATCGGGTTGCCCGATTTAAAAATTGAAGAAGAAGAAAGATATATTTGACTGTGTCCATGTCCAAAATCCATGTGCTCATTAGCATCTGCATTAGTTGATAGAATAGCTTTTCGAGATTTTTCACGAGGGCAAGACTTCGAATAATCATTGTCATTGACATTTAATTCATGATGGATATAATTTGAATTGATTGAATGAGACGATAATGACATATTCGACGACGAGTCATTGATCAATTCGAATTGATGCATTGAACTACAGGAGGATTCAAGAATATTTAGCAAAGATGAACGCGGTCCTGAGTTGTTCAATGAATCGCTGAAAAGCAATTCAGATTTAGATTAATTAATTTTAAATGGATTCTAAGATTTGGTTTTACCCATTGGCAACTGAAACAAATGAATTGATTGGATCGTCGACTTCGATGCTTTTTTCGGTGCTGTTTCTGTTGCTTACATGGTCATTGTCTTCGTTAGTCAAAATATGCCCTGAGTGACTCAGAGTGACTGAGTCCAAGTTGTCATCGTTAGACGATTGCTCCACTTCATCACCTCCATCCTGTTCGTTACACAGAAAACATTTACTCAGATTATCTTCCTCTTCAAGTGCCTTTTCATTATTTATTTTAAACTTGGGATACTTCTTTTCTGGATTATCAAATTTTCCTTCCATTAAGTTTATAATATCTTTCTGTGTGTCGGTTGAGCTCGCTTTTAAAGGAAGGCAACTGTTAATTTGTTGGTTGATTTCATTTTCAAAAGGAATCTGGTCTGGTGACCAATTGAACTTGCCCGATGGATACGACATGTTGATGTTTATAATGGCTGCCGGATTGGAAAGAGCCATTTCCAGTTGAGACGACACTCGTGATATGCGTTGGGAGTTTGTCACCGGCTTATAAGTGGTGATCTTCGTCCACTCTTGATCGGTCGTCTGTTCTCGGACTGAAGTTATTCTTCCTGATTGGCTAAGTGCAAAGAATTTGTGTGCACTCTCTGCGTAGTGGTCGTCGAGAAGCTTTGTTAACGATGATTTGAGATGGCTGTAGAGCAGTTTGTAGTCGGTCTGAAATTCGGGATAGAATTCCATTTTGGTGGAGAGATGCTCGATGACAAAAAAGTTGCAGATGTAAACAAAAGTAAGCCATACAATTTATGGCCCAATAGAAGCGAAAAAATTTCTCGGAGAAATGGTTACAATGTTATAACGAAAAAACTCAATGCCAGTGAGACAAAGTTGTAAACAAACCTTCCTTTGGAGTAGAGGCATAATTAACTGGCACAAGCTCCTCCTTCACTTAATTTGCGCTTTCCCTCACTTGTGCCACTGACTCGACTCAATCACCTGACACGCTTTACCTTTCTAATTTCTTTTTGCATTTCTAAATGAATCTTACAGAATACAACAGTCTCTTCATCCGCATGACATCCATGTTGGCAACATATTTTTGTTTTGTTTTTAAGCTCACTTGCATATTGTTGCCGAAAACGCAGAAATCAGAAAGGAAGAATTCTATTGTGTTTTGGTCACTCAACAATGAACATACACATTGGAATCCATGAATTGATGACAGCATTTGCGTCTCATCATTCTGTGACATTGCACAGCAGTCCACAACATCATCGCCACAGGGCAGCCAATCTGTTTTGATTTTGAACGACTTGCCATTGAAAATATTATCAACCAACAAATCAATTTCTAAATCTCTTAACGGTTGCCCACGTAATGTCTTTGTGCATGATAAACGAAAACAGGTCAACCAAGACAGAGTGAGGCGAATGCGAAGCAATATCAACAATCAAGCCAATATTCTAAACCGTTCAACTATCAAAGTGATTGCTTCCAACGGCTCGAGAGTTCAAAAGCAAAAAATGAACCAAGTCATTTCGTCTACCTTTAATTTGAAATTGATACAAATTCAGAATTCACATGAAAATGAGTTGAAGCAACTCGAGGAAAAGTTTAATTTGGAAAATCAACATCAACAATTGTTAGCAGAGATTAAAAGTGAAAATGAAGCCGTTCACAAGAATTATGACGAATTGCAAATAGAATACACCGAATTTAAGTCTAATTCAAACCAGTCAATTGAGAATATGCACGAATTGGTAAATCGGTTTAAGAACGACCAGCAATTGACGAATGATAAAAACGTCGATCATCGTGGACAACTAACGGAGATCAAATGTGACAAAGAAGCTGCTCAGAAGACGTATGAGGAATTGCAGCGGAAATGTCGAGAATTTAAGGCAATTGCAAACAATTCTACAGAAGAAAATGGAAAACTTTACAACGAATTGAATCAACTGAAGAATTGTAATCAAAGGTTGAGTAGTAAACTTGAAAATTGTTACAATGTCCGTGATGCGCTCCAGATAAAATTTAAGGCATTGCAGATGGAACACTTCGGATTAGGTAGCAATATAAATAAATTACCCGAGGAGAAAAATAAACAGATCAAAGCTCTTCAGGACAAACTTGACTTGCTGCTTTTGAATACATCGACTAACCAGAATGTTTTATTAACTCATGATGTCATTCCAAGTACCGACAACCATTCGGATACTTCTACTACCGAAATTGAGTTTAACCATAATTTCGAGGAATGTAATGATCGATTAACCGAAAAACGAAAACAATCTCACCTAACAACTAGTGAATGTGGAGTGACAAAGAAAGTCAAAGGTGACATTGACAATTCAGGAGATGAAAATGAAACAGGGACGCATGAAAATAATTTTTTTGAATTGCATCGAGTTGTACTGTGCCGCTAAAATTGGCTCGTTGTACGAGTTGTACTACCACTTGAAAAATGTTCATGGAATTGCACCGCATCGCTGTGTGGACTGTGAATGCACTCGAAGGTTCGACAATATGTAAGTGAAAATGCTTTACTTGTCCCCTGTTAATTAACCCAATTGTCTTTTATAGATCTCAATTAGACGAACACATGAATGCTATTCATCGGCACACTCTTCGATTGCACCTTAAATCGTACAATGCCAAATTACCGAGTGTCTATCTTAATTGGTATCTCAATCAGGTGACTGGTCAATTTAAGTGTAACGCCTGCAATGCAGTGACCAATACTCGAGAGAAAATGATTGGTCATTTGTTGAACAAATGTTCAAACGAACGGCTTAAGCATAAGGCATTGGATGAACAAGTTTGAAGGCCATCTCCATTCGACACAGATATTTTAAGACTGTTGATATCACTTAAATTCACATACAAACATGCATGTTTACATTTTTTTTAGATTTTGATTAAAACAGATCAAACGAACCTAACATATGTCAATGTCGAATACACATTTAATCAATAAGTTAATCTATAATTTAATATAATATAATTTATCTATCTAAGTACCATTATGGTATTGTGCTCATATAAATGCAATTTCTTCTGATTTAATTTCATTTGTTTGTGTATATTAATTGTATAGCTTAATATGTTGATCTTGGATATATGATTGGACAGTTGATGGTTAGATTGAGGAAAGTGTTCATTTGATTTAGTGGTAATTCAAAGTGGTAAGTTGTTGTTTATGGAATAAATAATGCACATTAGTGGTAGAGGTGTCATTCACAAGTTGATTGAAATATCTTTTAGCTAATGGCATTTGCCTAATTTGATTGGAAATTAAGCTTTGGCTTTGTAAACCTTTAATCGTGATTAAAGTTGCATTTCAAATTGTAAGTTCATCTTGCACAAAGTGACTGGTGACTGCAAAAGTAGATGTTCTTTACCTTGAAGCTGAAACAATTATCGAATTAGTAGAGTTTACTTAATAGAACTTTCTAAATCTCTTTTCAGGTGCACTCATTTCACCAATGCTCATTTGGTCACTCCTGCCCTCCTGCATCACCACCAGTTAATAAAAATGTGCAAATGCACCATCAGATAAATCTGACAATTGGAAAAGAAGGAAGCAGCAAAATCAGCGAATATACAAAGCCAATGCCTAAATCGAGCTCGTCGATTGAGCGTCCTGTGCACATGTGTTCTTTGTCAATGAAGTGGACTTTTGTGTGTTACCTTTGAATTTCGATTGTTTCCGAGTATGTTGTGTCAATCGCGATTCGATCTACATGTCCATCTACCATCTATGGTAATTGCATTGAGTCCGTTCAGATGCCAGGCACAAGGCACTCTATTAGAGCAGTGGCACTTATAAATAAATAGCATTGCACATCTCTCGTAAATAATCAATATGTGCTCGCGTTGTTCCACTTCGTACGAAGATAGACGCAAACTGAATGGTCTCAATGGCTTGAAAATAGTTGTCAATTAAATCGGTGAAATGAATGTGAATCACTTGACGCGTTATTTGTCATATTGGCCCCTTTCGCAATTTATTTATTATTAGCAACAAAACAGAAGCTTCAGCATGAGTGCACTTTGGCTTATGTTCGGTTGACGATTGAATAGTGTGCTCACTCAACTAATTACTCTTTATAAAGTATACTGCTGTTTGTGTGTCTAATTACCATTTGATGTCATTGACAATGGAAAAAACAAGCGTCCAACTCAACGACACATGGCAGGAAATGATAAATAACGCTCGTTCGCATTTATAAATAGACTAATTAGGCATCGATATCGCTTGTGTGCGGTTGGTTTGTGGCCAAAACTTTAATTAAATTTCAATAAAACAACAACAAATATTTTCAAAGAATAAATTATGGCACAAGTGCAGTGTGATGCACACAAGCGTACGTTGATGGCACTTATGTGTGTGGCAGTGAATCGAGCCATTTGATTGGCTTTGGGGGTGCACCAGTGATTGTAACTGCTTTGGAGGCAATTAGTTAATTACGAATGGCTACACTGTTACACCGAGACAGCAATTAGTGCATGTGAGGTATTGCTCCCGGGCCAGTGCAAAGACCGAGTGATTGAAACTGATTTGACCGACCAATAGGCTATACAGCCATTTCCACTCTCGGCAGCCATGGCTGTGTGTGTGAGTGAATAAGTCGGCAGCAAATTATCACGGCTTGGACGTGTTAAGCAATGTCCACTTCATTTCGTATCATGTAAGTGAATGACATATGACAAACTTTGATTTCAAAGAAGCTACAATAAATGTCTTTGAAAGATGGAACAAGCACTTGGCCTTTTCTTTGGTTAATGTCTACTCACAATGTTATAACTATAGAGCCAATTGAAGCATATGATTCACTGCAGTGAACTAGCAGCGAACGATCTCGTTTGACCTTCTCCAGTGCCTGGTGTCTAGTGTAAAGTAATTATGAGTGCATCTATGTTGACTATATATACTTGTGGAGTTGTCGATTATAGTGACCAATTGGTTGAAACCATTGCACACAACCAGTAGACATCTCTTACTGCTCGGTGAAAGGCACCTCTCCTGCTGATCACCTGGAAGAGCATCCGTTCGGAGGCACTTTACACCTACGTTTGTCTCCCTTAGAATCGTTTTGAAACTGTTTTGGCAAGTGTTTGATTTAAATTGCACTTTCCATCGCACGTTTGCACTAACTCAATGGAATCGATCGAAAGTCAAAACTTTAATCGTTTAACTAGTTTAATGTTTTAATTTGGCATTGTAAAATGGCACACACGCCATGTGACTGGTTTGTCTGGAAAGGATTCAGACCAGCTTTTGACTGCTCACAACGTTGTCCTTGCGAAATTTGCAAAACCAGGCTTGATGGCAAATCTGGTGGAATGGCATTCGAGCCAGAGCGTTGGTGTTGAGCAGTTGGGACAACAATTTTTTGCCTTCCTCCGAGAGGTTCACTTTGGCCACATTGCTTTGGATCTCGCTCTCCACCCGAGGATTGTCCTTGCGAAAGTTGTACGGGTACATGCCCTGGGTTGAGGCAAAGTAAACCACCGCCGCGTATGACCACACATCGGCCAGAATTGGGTCAAACTCCTCCCGGTCGGCTCGGCCATGCACCTCAGGTGCTTGAAAATCAGGCACTTGGCGATTCTTCTCGGCCAGTGAAATGCACGGAATGTTTGAGATGTCATCCGTCTTGACGTTCCAGTAAATGACTGACTCGTAAAAGCCGGACAGTTTGATGCCCAATTCTTTGTGGTTGAGCAGCACATTCTTGGGCTTGATGGCTCGGTGGCAGATGCCCATGTCACCTAGGTAGTCCAGTGCCTTGTACAGCTGACGAGCCCATTCACACACCTGAGACTCGGCAAGTGGCTTAGTGTTCTTGCCCAGGTAGGAGGCCAAGTCGTGTCGATTGGCATAGTCCTGCATCACGTAAGTGCACTGCTCCTGCTCGTCCACAAACACCTCCCAGGTGGCAATGATGAATGGGTGCTTCTTGCCGAGATGACGCAACACTTTAAGGTAGATCGGATTTGACACCGACTGGTCCATCTTCTTGTACTGCTTGGCCACCATCTCAACATCGGCAAACTCGGAGTGGTGCGCTTTGTAGATCGAACACTTGGAGGTGCTTCGAATGGGCTCGGTGTCCATAGCAAACTTGGAGAAGAGTTTACTCGTGCTTGGAGTGGCTCCATCCGTTCGGTTAATCCGCTCCACCTGCAGACGCAACAGATTCTTCATGTACATGAGTCGTTTCTCGTCGAAGCTCATCACTTCTGGCTTATTGTTCGGGTGATCTTTGTCGGCGTCGAAATTGCTCACACCCGTAGTTGGGTCATCGTCAACACAACTCGGCGTCACACGCAGCATTCGAGCTTCAGCTAAACCAGTTCCTCGGGCTTTTGGAGTGGCTTTCTTTTGATCGGCAGCAGAAATTGCACCGCCAGTAGTGCTACCAGCACAGCCACCAGCACTGCCACCTCCACCGCCACCGCCACCTCGATTCTTCGCCAATGAAGTTGTGGAAGAAGAAGCTTTTCCAACCACCTTGCTTGCACTTTCTTGTGGGGACGCCTTTTTGGCTGAGCTGCCACCATCTTGTTCCTTTGCGAGCTTTCCTTGCTTTCTCAAGTAAATCACCATTGCACGCGTGTAGTACGGCATCGTTCGATTCGGATGTTGGTCACTTGTGAAGCTTGTGGGCAAGAGGTTTCGGTCTAACTGAACTGGAAGCAAACAACACACATTGTAGTTCACTGTGCCTTTTAGGCCACTTTTAAATAGAATGGTCCACTGCACTTGTTCTGAATGGAACGTAATAGTTCTGTTCTCGATTTGTCGTTATTGAACATTGCAAATGAAGTTGATCTAATTTTATGTCACAGACCAAATTACGACAAGAAATGTTCTTTAGCGAACAATCGCAATACAAGCTAAATAATGTGACGCAAAACTAATTTACCGTTCGATTTACCACCAGAGGTGCATTGAAAAACTATTGACAACAACCACATCGTCATCTCTTCATTTCGACATTCATCAAGTTGAGCCAAAATAACATTCAATAGAGCAATAAAGCAATAACAATTTTTTTTAAAAGAAGAGTTGTGTTTGTGCATTACCACACAAG